>JAIUCV010000006.1:32966286-42317953 GCA_026724425.1 Erythrophleum ivorense | reverse complement strand
CCTCCAAAACCCTCCAACCAAACACTACCTTAAGGTTAAGGAAGAATATAGGGGATGGGGCAACCACCAGATTCTGGCAGGATAGGTGGCTAATGGATCAGCCCATTGTTGACTCTCTTCATATGGATATCCCTGATGACTTTAAAGAAATAAAGGTAATAGATGCAGCCTCTTCGTCGAACACCTAGAACATTGAGCTTTTGGGCCGGTTTATTTCCTTGATAGTTAAACAAGCAATCTTGTGCACCCCTATCCCTTCAGCCAATAAAGGTCCAGATGTGTTGTCATGGTGCTGGAGTAGTGATGGATCTTTCACGGTCAAGTCGGCGTACCAAGGGATAAGTGAGGAGGTAAATCTGGGGGAAAGGAAAATTTGGATTAACATCTGGAAGGCTCTAGTCCCCAAAAAGCTTCAAGTTTTCTTGTGGCAAGCCACAAATGATAAGCTACATACTAATGCATTCCGTTTTGATAGTCATCTCTCATCTTCAAGTGAGTGCCCTTTTGGGTGTCCTTCAGGGGAATCTACCCTGCATTGCCTGCACGACTGTGATAGGGCAAAGTCTTTATGGAAGACTTTGATTCAACCCAAATTCTGGTCAAAATTCTTTGAACTTCCCCTCTTGGATTAGATCTCCTGGAATCTCAACACCAAGATAAATTCTAGCTATATTAGCGAACTCCAGTGGACAAAGCTATTTGCCTATACATGCTGGACTTTGTGGACAACTCGCTGCTCTTTCATCTTTAATGGGGACTCCTTCCCCTTCGACAAACTTCTTTTTTACTCCATTCAACGGGCTCGGGAGGATGAGATTCTTAGCAAAGGCTACTTAAAGCCAAGACATCATCGAGAAGAAATCTTCATCAGGTGGAAGCCCCCTTGGCTTGAGTGGACGGCGCTAGATGTTGATAGGAGTGTTGATCATGACAAAAGGGCTTCATGTGGTGGTATTATAAGAGACCATTTGGGGCCAATATTGGGAAAGTTTTGATAACCACTGCCGAGTTGTGGGGAGTCTTTCATGGGCTCATGCTTGCATGGAAGATGGGGAAAAACAAAGTGATTGTTAGAACGGATTCAAAAGCTGTTGCCAAGCTTATCTACGATGGATGTTCCGAGTATCACCCTTGTTTTGCACTTGTGGAGAATATTAAGAACTTGTTGAAGCACTAGTGGCTGGTGAAAATTGATCACACATACAGGGAAGGTAACTAATGTGCTTATTAGATGGCCAAGTTTGCTCATGCCTTACCATGGGGGGTGCACAAATTCCTGGAACCTCCAGAGGGATGTGGAACTGTCTTAAACCAGGATATTCAAGGGATTGCTATATCTAAATTCATTAAGGTGTAAGTTGTTTTGTTGTTAGGCCTTGGCCTCCTTTCTCTCCAAAAAAAAAAGGTTGAGGAAGAAGGGAAGTTACTTGATTTTGGGAGCTTAGAAGCTACTTGGAAGGAAGAGTAATCAAAAGTTTGGAATTGGTTCAAAATTGTGAAATTTGCCGTAATTGTGAAATTCTGTCTGGAACTTTGATGGGGCTCTTTTGCTTATTTTGGCCATTAATTAGATGAAAGGGGAATTGTTGATAAGCTTGGGTGTTGGTTTTTGATGTATTGACAATTGAATTGAATTAGTAAGCCTAATTGCCCTTGAATTGTTGAAATTTGCTATTGTTGATTCACGTGTGGAATTGGGATTTAAGGGTTGTCTTTTTGTTGTTGGCCAAGAATGTGAAGAATTTTGGACAAGTTTATGAGTTTGGAAAGTGGCTCCTAATGAACAAGAAGTTGACTATGTGAGTTGGTACATTTAATTTGGATTGATCTTGCATTTTATAAATTATGAAAGTTGAATTGAAAATTTATGTGATTGGGATTTTGTGTTTGGTTAAATTGAAGTTTGTTTTGGACCAATTTGTAGAGTTGCAATTGAGTCGTAAATTGTTGGAAAATTTACTTTTAAGTGGTAAGAGATATTTCTCCTTGATTAGTTGTTAGATTGGCACTTTAAAGGGGAGATTGAGTATTGAATATTATGTTTCTTGTGTTGGTGAATATCAAGGTAGAGGAAAGATCTTGGAGAGATCATGTAGAAATCTTGTAGAGTCTGTCCAAGACTTAGAGATCTTGGTGAAAAGATAAGCTATTATACAAAGCAAATTAAGTATCTAAGGTAAGTAGTGAGCTACAAATTAAGATATTGATGTTATGAAATGGATGATGATGGAAGTTGACGAAGTTATGTTTGATCTAGATTGTTGTACCTCTATTGGATATATTGAGCTTTGCTTCTATGATTACCTTGAGTTGCTAGCTAGATCATTGTTTATCTTTCATTATGTGTTTTCTCTAAACTAGAATAGTATGCATGTCTTATGATTAGTTTGAAATATCTATTTGATTACTTTTAAGAATGATTTCAGGGGTCAGGGCAAATTCCACCGTGTGGTTTATGAGTTTCCAAAGTTAGGGCACCCTGTGGTTAGTACCAAGTTGAGATGAGCATTTTTCCCAGTGCTTTAGTTATGGGATATTGGCCATAAAAGATATATGAGATACATGACTTGACATAGTGAGATTTATGAGATAGATGATATGCTTAGTTTTCTTAGATGCAATCAAATATGCATGTTCCTATTTATTAATGTAAGCTTGTATGCCTTCTAGTTTTGAGTTCGTATTAAGTATAAATATGTTTTGAAAAATAAAACAACTATTAGGATTTTGATCCCATCCCTTTGTGAGGAACAACTACTTTACTTTTTAGGAGAAAGTTCTAACAAAAAGAACGAAAAGCAGATTGGGAAGTGGCCTTGCAATTGGTACTATGCAAATGGTGATATTTTGAGTTATATATATATATGTTTTACCAGGGGTGTACATATACTCCTTATATTGTATAGATAGTCATGGGGCCTATTTTGAGTTCATGGGGCCTATTTTGAGTTTGTATATATATGCAGGAGGATGTCAAGCTAGGATTTATGTCACAAGCTTTTGATGTATATAGAGATGTATTCTAGTTTTTGCTTGTATTATAGAATGTTGATATGATATGATGTTATGGGTTAATGAATCTTATATGGAATATATATGTCTTGTGGAATGATGTGAGATTAGTGTGGTTTTATGATGTTTGGTAGTAAATAGATAAGTTACAGCAATTCTAGTCAAGACCTTCCCAACAATATTTATCTAGTGTCAAAAATTGAGGTTTGAAATCTGATCTAAAATCTTGTAAGCTATCTGAAGATCTTGTTAACGGGATTTTAGACCTTGTAGACTAATATGAGTCTAATTTTGGTTATTTTAGTATTGTGATCTAGAACCTTGTCACCAAGATTTTTGAGTAAGCTAAGAAAACTTTCTAAGTTAAAACCAAGCTAACTATCTGCATAATTTATTTGTAGATAACGCTTATATAAATTACCAAGTCTTTGAAGTTATAATCTAGAGGCCTAGTAATTAAGTTTAATCAAATAGAGATAAAGATGTTTTAAAAGTTTTAATTACCCCTAGTTTTAGTCAAATTAATGAGTTTTTAATCACAATTCCTCTTAGTATTATTAGAATTAAACTTTTATTTATTAGTTTAACCCTTCTAGATAGTGAGGTTTGACAATTAGGATAACAGAAAAATGTACTTACCCAAGGCCATCGTTGGACCATGCAGCTTCATATACTCCACTCGCAGTTTGAAATGCCATCTCAATCATCTCTTCCTGGATCATTGTTGCAGCTACTGCATACGTAACTCCAGGCCATATTTCTCGGGATTGCATTGTAGACATGTCAACTTTTCCATCTGGTAACATCCCATTTACAGCACCCCGTTTCCCATCCTTTACTTTCATAACATTGTAATTATAAACCATTTGAAGTGCACTTCTAGCTTTGTTTTCATCAACAATTGGTGGAAGACCACATGCTCTAGCATACCTGCAAAAAAGCAAAGAGTAAGTTCTGACTTCATCTTAAATACTGCCGAGGAATAATAACTACATCTGCAACACCTGAGGATATACCAAGAGTTCAAATTATTTAGATATCTAACTATACCAACATTGTTTAGATGCTTTCAGTTTCTTCTTCTGCTAAAAGTTCTGTTTCAGAATCTTATGTAGTAGCAACACATGCAAATACTTAGTCCAGTCTACAAGCTTAGACTTGAACAGCTTGACTTTTGCTAAAACATTTTTGCATGAAACTAAGTAAAATTTACCTAGTGAATTCTTCCCTGCCATCAGACTTCTCTACAGCCAAATCCTCAAAACATCTCATAATGATTCTATTCTTCAACACCGTTTTTATTTATGTTACACAAAGTCATACTTTAAAATGTCACACAGTGAAGATACACACACAACAGTTTAGTAATGTAACTTGGATTCGAACTAAAATTTCAATTGACCAGTGGAGCAATACTAGGGCAGAGTCAACCATGGCAACCATAAAAAATACTTTGCAAGTGCTATTGAAGCAGATGAGGCCCATGCAAGAGGATATAGTTTCCAAAAGACAAAAAAAAAAACAGACCATTGTCCTGCTAATTGATCAGCTTGAATGGATGAACTTGAAGATCCACCACTACTATCATAATTGAAGTAAGAACCATTCCATAATTTTTCATATGCAGCTTTTGCTTTCTGAAACATAAACCGGAAATAATCTTCAGAACCCTTGTCTCCAATTTCACGTGCCAAGGCTGATGCAGCCTGAAGTGCTGCTACCCACAATCCACCACTGTATGCACTTACACCAGACACAGACCATGTGTCATAAGTTTGATCAGGGAAGCCTTCATTCTCAATCATTCCATCACCATCCTTGTCAAACTGGTTCATATAAGCCATCGCAACATAAACAGATGGCCAAACAGCTCGTGCAAACTTCTTGTTGCCAGTGGCAACCACATCCCTATAAATCTGGAGAACAAATTTTGGATTCAAGTCTTTCCACCTATCTGTGTTATGAATATTATAGCCATTTACTTCAAACCATGGGTCGTTGATTCCAATATCATGAGGAACAGCACCAAGAACCTTTCTTGGAACCCATAGGCCATTTTCTAGAAGTTTAATTTTTTCAGGATCATGCATCATTACTGCTGCAGCAAAGTCTCTTTGGATGCTGAGTTCAAGTTTAGGAAATAGCATGACTAGTGCAAAAGATGAATAGAAATGAACATCATAGGTATTCCACATCTGATATTCAATGCCTTCAAGATAAAGGAATTGACCAATGTTTTCCTCCCCTTCTTGGAGCAGATTTACTCCTGATGCAGAATCTGATGCTGGAGTAGTGTGCATTTGCTCAGCTACTGAACTAAACCTTTCGAGAATGTTAATAGCAGTATCATTTTGATTTGATATATGATTATTTTTCCGTGAATCGGATCTGTATCGATCCAGGGAAAATTTTCTTTCTCCTATGCTAATCAAACTACGCACTGGAGGTGAACCATCTGCAAAAAGAGATGAAATAGTGAAGACATGTAACAATGATAAGGATTATATATCAAGTATGTAATGCTTGCAAGATCGTAAAGCCAAAATAACTTAAGCTACTTAGCTGGTGGATGAATCAAACATTTCACGTGCTGAAAGTACCTGTCCAAATTGTCCCCCCAGAATTTAGATAGTAAAGCTCGTTAAAAAGGGTGATTTGATACCTGCAGAGAATTCTTTGAAAACTTTAGGATTTGCCTGTAGGTGCAGACGCTGAATAATGTATTGAAGCTTACCATTCAGGAAGCCTCTTGTCTTCAAGAATCGGTCTTTGCCAAGCTTCTATCTGGGCCTCCCATTGGCCATGCCCTGTGCCACCAATTCATTGAAAAAGTTGAAGTAACTTATCAAGGAATTACACTCACAAATAAGGTATTTCTGCATGTTAATTGGGAAATACATCGAAATTTGATGTCTAGAAAAAATATATCCACATTATTGCCTCAAATTATTAAGTCCATATATGCACACATGCAGATGCCCACACACAGAGATATCAGAAAAGCAATTTAAAGTAGTTCAGCAAATAAATGTACCAATTATAGCATCACGTGCAATATCCATTGCAGAATCTCCATTAGTACCACAGAATTTAGTGTAACGCCTGTTAAATAAACTTCTTCAGTTGTGCATAATTTTCGCATTAAAATTCTTCCATACAAGTGTTCTATCACCAACCTGTAATAAGTCCTTCCACTGGGAAACTTCACTTCGGGACAGTCCCATGCCAATGAAAAAGTAACAGTGCGTTGCGCAGCTGGTGGAATTGTTAACGTGGCTGCAATTGCTGCTCCAATAGATGATCCTGGTTCTGAAGGCACAGGAGTTTCCGGAAAATTCAGACGATCAAAGGACCCTTGCTAAAAAAATAAAAAGTACCATAATTCAGTCTTTTGGAAATATTACATAACAAACATATAAATGACTAAAAGCTTACCACCCTCTCCGATACATGTCATTACAAGTAACTTCTAGAAGAAAATCACACAATCACAGAGCCAACGGAATTTTTTGAGGGAGTCAATAGCTGTAGCTGAAAAATTGGTTGCTTGACTCTCAACATTGAAATGAATTATATTTAATATTAATGACAAGAAATTTCTTAAAATAACTATAATTATGGGATTATCATGTATTGCAACTAGAGTTCATGATAATAATTATTTACTTGATTCCGTGTTAACAAACTTCATACGAAAGCTGGAAGGAAAAGTGATAAAAATCAAGTTAGCTCATGGAAAAAGATTGCGAAAATCAATTTTCTCACCAAAAGTGATAACGATTAGTTTAGCTGTGAGAAGAAAGCAGGTTTAAATGACTAGTAAAATAGCAAAGATTTTTCAATGGCATATTATACAAGATTTTTCAATGGTATATTGTATAATATGTCCTTAACCTGTTTAATTTCTTGCCACATATCCTTAGCTGAGATCCCATCATAAGCACCAGATATAACAAAGACAGGGCATTCTGAGATATGAACATGTTCAGTCTCTTCTGCTGCAATCGCAAATGTGACTGGAAACTGCCCATTCGCAGTCCTGTATTTACACCATATTAATTAAATACACCGACAAATTCCAGATTTGTTTTTCTTTTCCTCCTTCACTAAAAAATACAGTAACAATTTAGACTTACATGTGACGTAGAAGCACACCGTGCACCCCATCATTCATCCTAGCAGAATAGAATATCTTGCTTGTTAGAACAATCTATAGGCAAGCAATGAGAAATATAAGGAATTAAATGGGAACATCTGCATAAAAAGGTAGAACTAGTAACAATTTTCTCACATTATCTTTGAATTTGAGTGATGACCAGTAGAGTCAGAAAGTCCTCCAACAGAATTCTAAATGACCACAGAAACAACGAAGGATATGAGCATTTACCAGTTCGCTTATATTCATTTTGTTCTTTAAAACAAGCTTACTATTTGCATCCAGTGCCTCAAGACAAGAATAAATCATTCAAAAGTGACTGACTCTAACTGTAACAGCCAACAATAAGTACCACTTACAGCCCATGTGAAAAGCAAGGTGACATCTGCTGATGTTTGGCCAGAATTATTCAACTGCATAGAACAAAAATAACTGCTTATTATGAAATCTGAATGTATAATATTCTAAGCTAAAAAAAAATTTAAGGAGACCATTGCCAACCGTGAAAGTGAAAACCGATACAGGATAGCTACTCTCCTTATAATTGTGGGGTATAATAGGTGAAATCTGTCGACAAACTATTCTTAACAATGGGTCTGGTTCTGTATTTGAACAGATGAATTGATCAATGTCAAAAATTCGTTATTCAAGAAAATAACATAGTAGACTTGAAAGTATGCTATGTTTTGGAGCTTACCCTCATATACTGTCCAAGCCCTTGGATACAAAGCATGATATGTAGAACTGTGTCCACTCAGATTCCAGTCCCACAGTCCAATTCCTGAAACTGGATTTTCTCTGCTTAGGCACATAAAATTTAGTAAATTGGTATGTTTCCCCCATTCCCTATATTTCTCTTCAAATGAAGGTCAAGATACATTTATAAAAGGTCCAAATTAATGTGGTTACCAAAAACTATAAACTGCAAGATCAAAAGGGAAATGGTAAAGGCTTACTTCAAAATATCTGGCTTTCCTGGACATAGTACACTCGAATATTTTTCACCATCTGAACGTGAAATAAAAACCTAACACAATAATCTTACTCATGTCAAAAGATGGAATATCATCAGCAGTACGAAGTAAAGGAAACATGTTCATTATGAATGTCCCTTTCTTATAAAACAAACTGTTATCAACCTACATTAAAATTCTTAGATACTTGAACTCCAAGAAAGATTAATCCTGAAATTAGACTTCAAAATTTAAGAAAAGAAAGGTGGACTAGATCTTTCTTTACATTTCCAATCAACATATCATGGACTTTGACAGACATGTTGAAAAGAGCTCAAGCATCCTAGATTTAAAATTTGAACTTTGTAAAGATATGGCCTTTTGGACAAGATGGATTGATGAAACTGACAGAAAATTGATTAGCTAAAACTGGCCTCTCTTCACAAACTGCTGGGAATAGCTGCCAACGCTGAAATTCACCCCTATAACTTCTTCCAATGCTTCCTGCACTGTGGATCAGTTTGTCAACAAGACAAAGTAGACATAACATGGAGTATAAATTGATCAAATGATGTTCTGGGACAGACTCAAATCAAGAAAATAGTATACAAGGCAGTGATGATGTTAATAAGTCCTTTCCTTCTAAATTCAATGTTGAAGATACCTTTGGCCTTTAAGCTTGGAATTCTAAATACATTAAACTAAATCAGAACCCTGAATGATATGTTCCATGATTTTGCTTACATCTGACTTAAAGCATGTGATTATAACATCTATCCTAAGATTAGTTATAATTATATATGAATAACTACTTCACCTACCAACATTCTATACTTAAATACGGCACACAAGCATCCTAACATTGAGTAATTAGAAATAAGAGAAGAAAATAAGAAAAGGCATTTTCTAGGAATAAAAGGCACACTTCTCTTTTTTTTTTTTTTTTAATCACACTAAAACATAAATGCATAATTTAAATTCATAACCTAGTTGGTTAAAGATACCAGTCAAAAGCCCATATAATCCTGTGTCCATCTCTTGGCTTAAGCAACAGCAGAAATTAATTATAGCTTACAAAGAAATTGAAACCTACCCAAAACCACCTAATGGAACACCATGACAAGATGTTACATGACGCTTAGCAGAAGGATCAACCGGCCCCAACTGTAAGAAGGATAGAGGCACAAAAATGGAAGAGGGTTAAAGAAAGGTGATGGAAACTCCAATACCAAAAATCAATAAAAGATGGAAATTTCTAGGTAAAAGCAGATTACCCTTCCTCTGGCAGCTTGTTCCCGAACATGGCGCCTTAGCCGATGACCCATCGGAACCTAACAAATCAAATAATGATCCAATGATTTCCATATCAATCAAATCCCCTGATGTTTCTAACATTTAAAATATACTATGTCTATCAGCTAACAAATTCAAAGTTAGAGTTTATATTTCTATTCCAATGTAGATTATATAACAAAGCAGCAAAATATTTCAAAAGGGGTGACTATCAATGTTTTTATACTGATACATATACAGAGAACTAAAGACACTGAGACTTAGAATTTTTTAAGGGTTTGATATGAAAGATGACAACATATTTGGACAGATTGTTAGGATACTGCAGGATACAGAATGCCAGCTTATATTCTTGAGAAGTTCAGCTAGACTGACTGTTAAGTCCATACCTTAAATTTTCTAGATGAGATGACCAAGTGGGATTAGTTCATTATAAAAACAGTTACAGACTTTGCCGTGATAATAAAGAGTTTAAACGGACTTATAACAATTAAAAAAATATATCAAAGGAGGAATAGAAACATCATCTCACTTGTAAACTTACCAGCTGAATTGTCTCTTTCAAAGTAAAGGCCATATCCAATGGAGCATTTCCTTCAGCATTTAATTTCCGCTGCCAGGTAAGTGCTGCAGGCTTCCCTGGTTCAACCTTAATCACCCATACAAAAGGTGTTAAAAATAGAATCTTAGTTAGGGCTTAAGTCATCAAACTTGAGAAAAGTTGTGCGATCAATTAGCTGGATCTTTGGAAGAAGTACCAAAAATTATTTTTCAAAATGTAATTATATAACAGAATCAACTAGGTTTCAAATATATTATAAATTGCTGGAAGTCTCACTTTTTCCAGTTTCGACTTTATATATGGAATTGTGATTACAAAAATAACACTTTTGCCTGTTGATGCTTAGGTTCAAAACTAACAATAACATATGGCTATACGCTTTTGAATCGTGTGAACCATCCTCTTTGAAAAAATATTAAAAAATTATATAAATTCTGATTAATTGTTATTAAATAAAAAATATTTATTTAATAAATTTATAAATTTAATTAATAAAAAAGTAAATAATAAAATAAAGAAATTAAATATATATATATATTAAATTATATAATTGAAATATATAATTAGAATATAATAAATAATTAATAAAATAAATAATTTATTTAGTAGTTTACCCCCCTATTGTGTCAAAGCGAACCCTTTCATTCCGAATTCTGGGTTTATTGATTGTATAGTCACTTCAGGGAAAAAGTATTAAAAACTTTTAAAGAGGATCTAATCCGCTTATTAAATGGCAAAAGTTTTAGAATAAAGAACTCAGCTCTCACATTAAAAGACATAATATTTCAACATTCACTCTCAGAGGGTTGGGATAGTAGAATTATATTTACCCCTGGCAGAAGAACGAATTATTCGTATTTTTTTATTGACTGATCACAAGGAAACTGCATCTACTTAACATATTAGCAGACCTATATTGTTGCGGTCTCTTTAATTTCAAAATGCTGAGAGATGCTTAAGATGATAGCCTCCAGGAATTTTCCTGAGTCTACTTGGTCTAAAAAAGTAATACAAAAGTTGAGACACGGCGTACAAGGTAGATATATAACAGGCACAAGTTTCTTTGTTGTTTCATGAAAGGAGTCAAACTTTTCAGAAAGTAAAAGTCACGAAGGGCAATACTCAGGTAGAGTTCTTTAGGCAATTTGTATATCAAGATTATGAACCTTATATAAAACAAGTGCCAACCTCACGTAATTTTTTTTTTTGGGGGGGAATAAATTGCCTACGAATTTTATGTTATCTGAAGCATAAACCATAAAACTCTACCTTGATGTCTGAAGACTCGTAAGTGTCCTGAAATTCTTCAACAAAACCATCTTGTACCATCTTCCCTGTATCAAGCAGAGAGTTAACGATGGAATACTGAATTCTGCTACCGTTGCATAACTTCTGCAAAATCATCTAGTGAAACCATGAAACTACATAGACCCATTAATCACTAAACAAACCCCTCCCCACCCCCTCCACCATACCCCAGAAAATAAATACATAAAAAGGAAAATTCTCTCCGTTGAAAACATTAGTATACTATTACTAATCCCAATCAAACGTACCCTTACGTTAATCTACCCATAAACATTAAGAAAACACGAAACACGTATATACATCAGTGGTTGGCGTGATTGAAAGAAAAGAAATAACAGAGCCCACGCATTTGGCAGCATGGCAATAAAAATGAACAATAAGCACAAAAACGACATGGAAACAAAAACACGAGCGTTATCCCAAGTTTTCTGATGATCCAATAACGCAGAGTAAGATGGCGAAGCATGATTCATAGATGAAACAATGAAAGGGCCAAACCTCAGAATGCTTGGAGACCAACAGTAGAAGAAGAACGCAGTCCAGCAAGCAACAATGGCAGGTCTTCTTGTGTTGATCCAATACTTAAAGTAAAAAGCTGACAGAAAAAGTCAAATTTCAATGGCCACTTTTCCTCGTTCAAATAATCTCCCAAAGTCCAAACAATGCCCAATCGACAGCATAAAACAAGCAGTCTATTTTATATTATCCTACATGTAGCGGGGGATAATGGACAATGAACGTAGGATTTTTCAACGTAGAGAAAGATAATGCTTTATTTGGCCATTCATTTCGAATATATGAAGTCCCACCTTCTTGGAGGTGGAACTTTATTTTCAACGTAGAGAAAGATAATGCTTTATTTGGCCATTCATTTCGAATATATAAAGTCCCACCTTCTTGGAGGTGGGACTTTATATATTCGCCTCTGGTGAGGTGGGACTTTATATATTCCCCCCTGTTTAAATCGAAGTCTCAATCACTTCTTTTTCTTTTTAAAAATAAACTATTATATATATTAGTGAAAAATACCACCCGTTCATTTAGTGTCTGAAAGTTTATTATCATTAATTTAACTCTAATTCATAAATATATTTTTATCAATTTTGTTTTAATTAAATTAAATTTGAAACTAAAATGATTTATTTTTTAAAATATTAAGACTAAATTGATGACATAAAATATCTTTTAAAGATTAATATAATAAATTATTTTTTTAAATATATCAAGCCTTGATATATAACACATATACATTTATAGAAAAAAATTATATATAATTATTTATATCTTTTGTTATCAAATTCTTAATTCAATAGATGACAAATATAAAGATTTTAATAATAATATGACATGTGTATCATTTTTATAGATAAGTGTATGATTTTTCAATTAAGCTACCTACTTGTCATATTTTAATTAAAAAAGTCATATGCTTATTATATTCTAATTAAACAATCTATTAGTAAATATATATGAAACCATATATAAGTGTAATCCTAAATCTATGGTATTATTTGAGCTGCGCATTCATTAACTTTGAGAGTAAAAAAGAAAAAAATGAAATAAAATTTTTAAATACAAAATCTATTGCCGTTAAATTCATCTCAAGTTTAGAAATTGCGATCTATTAAAGTTAAATTTACCTTAGTTTTAAAGATTTAAAATGTATTTGCTTCAAAGAAAAAGGATCAAATTTTCTTAATATTTAATTTACTTCAATTCTAAATATTAAAGTCTATTGAGATTAAATTGATATCACTTTTGCAAGCTTATTAAATATTAAATATTAAAATTAATTGCCATTAAATTTATCTCAATTTTAGAGGGCAAGATTCATTGACAATAAATTTATTGCAGTTTTAAAAACAGCAATTCGTTAATATTAACTTCATCTCAATTTTGAAAACGGAAAGCTACTGCGTCAATTTTAAAAACTTAAATCCAATGACATTAAGTTGACTTTAAAATCAGCGGGATTTAAAGTATTTAATTAATTCAATTTTTTTTAATTTCCATGATTTGATATTTCAACAGCGGTGAATTCGAAGTGATATGTTATCTTTTGCGGTGTGATCCATTTTCGGTGCCTTTATGAAGTTTTACCAAAACTGGTAATGCAGTTGCTTTTATAAGCGCTACCTAATTCTTAAGGAAAGTCTTTGAGGGATTGCTATATCATTATTTGACTTGTGTGCTATACTTTTGGGAAATTATTTTTTCATGCGAAATCCGATTTTTGTATTTTAACAAATACATACTTTTGTTCCTAAAATGAAAAAAAATGCGTAACACTTATTTCTCAAGACGAATTATAGTTTTGACCAAAATTCATCTATATATATATATATATATATAATTTTTTTAATATTATTATTATTTTTAATTAAAATATAATAAATGTAAGATTATCTAATAATATTATAACAAATATATAATTTTTATAGACAAATATATAGTTTCATAATTAAACTATACACTTATCATAATATTATTAGAAAAGTATATATTTATTATATTTTAATAATAAAAATATAAAGAATTATAGTTAAGTCTAATCTTTATATATATATAACAATATAAAATATTTAATTTATTAAATTTAATAAATTATAAAATCATTTGATAAAAAAATTATGAGAAACAAAGAACATATTCATAAAATAATCTTTTAAATTTAACTAATTTATGAATGATAATTTAATTTCAAGAATAATATTTATATTTTATATATATTAAAAAGCATAAATTGAATAAAATTTTGAAATAAATTAAATTTATGATTTTTAACACAAAATAAGTAATATTGAAATCTTTACAAATATTTTAAATTAATTACATTTTTAACAAAAAATGAATATTTTTAAAAATATTCTGATTATATTTTAGTTACAGAAAGATAAATATATTTTTAAATATATATAATTTAAATATTTTTAAAAGAAAGAAAAATAATTTATCATAAAATTTTTTCAACTCATATATATATATATATATATATGTAAGAACTCTGTTAGTATTTTATTAAAACACATTTTTCTTCTCTCTTTTTTTTTTTGGAATAAATTCATTTTTCTTTTCTCCCCTGGTTTCAACTCTCACCAACCTATTTGTTTGCTTTTGTCAGCTTAGTGAGGCTTTTCTTATACGGAGAAAACCCAGCAATTCAATTAGCCGTTACGATTAGATTCCTAAGAGTCGTGCTCACTCATGTGCTGAATTGGCCTTTGTTACAATAAGAAAATATAAAATAAAAATATATTATAGATATTATTATATATGTATCAACTTAATAAATTCAAAATTTGTCTGTATGTATATATATATACCTATATTAATTATGGTTTTCATGTGAGCATAAATTTTAAATTATTTGATAAATTAAATTTATTTGGCAAAAGCAGAATAAAACATGAGTTGGCCTAGTGGTTATATCAATTGAGTTTTGGTTTCTGATGTTAAAAAAATTTTGAATTGGCATCTTAATTGAATTGAATATTATTATTATTATTATTATTATTATTTGTTTTTCTTCCTCCAACTTTTCTTCCTTCTAGAGATTTTATGAGCTAGTATGGATGAAATGATGATGGCAAACAAGTAATGCCATTCGCTAGAAACGGAAAGCAGACCTTAGTGTGATTTAGGTGGAAAATTGATTTTGACTTGGAATAGTTATGAACATTAAGAATATTGATCCATTTTAAAATAGGATAGTGCATGCCAAAGTTTTTTGTGGTGGAAATATATATATATATATATATATATACATATATATATATATATATATATACATATAGAGGAAAAATAGAATCTAAAAACTTTGTAAAATTAGATTTTAAAAATTAAATTTTCTCTTAAGAACCACTAACACAAATTATTCCCATAGAGTTATTATTAATATTTTTTAAAATGATCACTCATACTTCTTAAAACTATAATAGAGTCTTTTTGATATTACAAAGTACTTTGTATGATAACTTTCTGAATTACAAATAGTAACTTTAAAAAATATAAATAGTAACTATTTAATAATAATTTGCACCAATGATTTTTTAAAAAAAAACATAGTTTTTAAAATTCTCTAATATCAATTTTATAACATGAGAGTCTTTGAATATCTTTTTTTTTAATATATGTAAACCGCATTAGCTCACTTATTCGCGTTACATGGTTAGTGGGGAGAGTGTGTTGAATGGGAGGGTCATCAAATTAATGCTCTAAAGATTTTAATTAATTTCCTATCCACAAATATTTACATATTTGTGTGATGCACTTTTGGCTAAAGATGGGAGCCATATAGAATAAAGTTTGTAAAGAGATTCTGTGCAAAGGGGGAATTTTCTTTTTTGTAATCGCTTTGCCTTAGCCAACCAATGGGAGGGAAAGTGAAGGATTCCCACGTTGAGTTGTCGGAAAATAAAGGCAACCATGAATTATGGGGTGTTTGTGT
Source organism: Erythrophleum ivorense (assembly GCA_026724425.1). Taxonomy (NCBI): domain Eukaryota; kingdom Viridiplantae; phylum Streptophyta; class Magnoliopsida; order Fabales; family Fabaceae; genus Erythrophleum; species Erythrophleum ivorense. Next base: position 42,302,222 of record JAIUCV010000006.1, on the reverse strand, counting down.
TTCTGACTTGATGTAATGATGCGATTTAAATTAAGAAAAATTATGGTTGAACAATATTTATATTAAAAGACATTAAAATTTAAAATTATGTTAAAAGATTTAAGAATAAAAATTTAAATTATATAAAAAAAATTTAAGTAAAAATTTTGTATTTTAAATATCTTAAAATAATTTTAAAATTTAAAATATTTTAATATAAATATTTTTAATTTCAAATCTTTTACTATAATTTTTTCTTTAAATTATGGAGGACGTTGTAATTAAAGTCAACAATTTTAGAAAAAGTTATAATTAAAAAATCTTAAAAGTGTAAAATATATAGTGAAAGATTTTATTATAATTAAGTCTTTTCTAAGCCATAGTCAATTCTTTTTAAAATTATAATTAAATCCTTTTAATAATAATTTTTACAAACTTAACCTCGTTCAATATATTTTTCCAAGATTCTATAAGGTCATAAATTGATAGGTTTGTTCTACAATTGCAAGCGAACATGCTTAAGAAGGTTCCTCTTATTAGCATACACTGTTGTTTTACATGTGACGCACTAAGCTTGTAGTAGCATTCAAATCCTCTACAAAGCCAAAATGGTGTGCAGTGTCAAAACGACATCATTCTGTCCATGTCAAATTCCATGTCAAGCCAATCTCCACTGTCCATCGTCAACGAATCCCATCCATCCGTTGAAGCAACTCAAAACGCATCATTTCATTAATGAAATGGTGCATTTTGAGTCATCTCATTTGACAATGCTACAAATCATCCAGGCCATTCATTTTGCGCGATCTCAGCCATCCGTTTTTAATGCCATTAAATCCTTGCATCAACGACCATGATACAGTGTGTTCCATTCTCTTTCGTCTGTGATCTTCGCATTGTGCTTTCATCATCCTCACATTATGTTCATCGCAACAAGGGTCACAAGTGAAGGAGAAAACAAAGCAAAAATTTGTGACCCATTCCAAATCTCATTGGCAATCACGTAAATTTATGTTCACTGACAATCATCCTTCATTGATAGTGGCAAGATTTCTGAAAATGGTAGGTGATTCTTTCTCAAAAGTGTTCTAGTTTAAATGTGTTTAATGTATCATAAGAATTAATCTAAATTATAGTTGAAATTTCTCTCTTTAGAGGCAAAAACATCATTTGTCAAGTTAAAACTTCTCGGCTTGTCTTTTGCTTTCATATTTGCAGCAAAATAATAGACTTGTCTTTCTTTATGCCACATGAACAATGTAGAAAATGATGCTTTTTCTGCAATGATATTAGAGTTTATATTCTAAAATTATAGATAGAAAGAGATAACATCATGTCCTTTTTAGTTATTGACAAAGCTGGAGCATTGGAGAGAAGCTCGTACATACTGCAAATTGACCTTACTAGTCTATCAATGTATGTCATACTACAACTTGAATCCTCAGAAAATGACATAAATGTTAAGCTTCCTCACCATCAGTTATGTTGCTAGTTTTAGTTATTGATCGATTTAATGATTTATTAACAAGTATGATTGAGTTCAACTTGTTGTTATCTTTGTTGTTCTAAGTTATAGCAATTGCTTTAACTTAACATACGTAGTGGATGGGTATTATATATTCCTGTTGTGCAAGAAGATTGATGTAAGGTATTATGGAGGGAAAGCAAATGTAAACTACAAGGAACCCACTCTTATAATAACATTTGTCACAAGGATAATTTGTATAAAGGAATTGAAAAATGTAAACATTTTGGACTTTGGGAGATCTATGATGGCCAATAGTCCAAAGCAAACACTCAAAAACATGGTATTTTTACTTCAATATTACATTCTTTGATTGGATATGATCCTTTGTGTAACATCTGGTTCCTCCATAAACGTGAAAAACATAATGTTCGGTTTCTCCATAAACATAAGAAACGCGCCAGATATAAAAGAAAGTCCCACAGATAGAATGATTTGAGGTCTAATAAAATTAGAGTAATAATATAGACCTCAAATAATAATGATCTAAGGTCAAAAGTGCCCTGAAAAACATAACCAGAATAATAAGACGAAATTCAACAAAGATGCAGTGGCATTTTTGTAATTTCAGGTATTTTTTAAAAAACTCAAAGAAGAAATTTTTAAATAAGAAAAATGAGTTTCTCAGGATTCTCAGAGGCCCTAAAAATTATAGTAACCCCTAGAATAGTTTAAACCCCTATAGTTTACGTTTTAAAGTGTTAGTTGACCAGAACTTTGCTCGATTTGTTTGGAAAGCTTTTTAATTCAATTTGGATGAAATGATAGGCATTTTATAAATTAAAGGATCTAAATTTTATGATGGAAAAAACAGTTCTAAAAAAGGAGTTGAAATGAGCCTAAATGGAGTAAATAGGTGCGTAGGGACAAAATGGTCATTTTAAAAAATTGTAAAAGAGACTTATTAAGTAAGATTACACCTACCACCTTCTCCAAGCTTCCATTTTCAGAAATTTAAGCAGCTATGGTGTGACATTAAGAGAGGAGAGAGAGAATAAGCTTAAGTTTCTGTTTAGGTGAGTAAACGGCCCCGTTTCATCCTGCACTAATTAGGAAAGTTGTTCCTCTCTCTAAGGGCTCTCTAATGGTGGTTTTCTTTTCTTGAAAACTTGAAGATTCAGGTCTGAATCAAGCTAAAAAGGAACTCTTTTTAAGAAATCAATTAGTGAAAAATATTATACACAAAGAGAGCTCCATTTTAAGATAAGACTTTACTTGAAACATCTGCAAAATCTTATATTTTCAAGAGATTTATGCTTCAGTCTAGAGAGAGAAAGTGAGGAGGAGAGTTTTTCTTCATGTGTTCTTGATGGAACCAATGGTTATGGAGTGTGAGGATTAAAAATATACAACTATAATAAAAAAGGGAGCTTTAGAATGCAAGTTAGAGAAGTTAGGGATTTTGTTGCATCTAGGCTAATATGAAGCTTTCTAGTAGTAATTTAAATTATCTAAGAGTATATATGAGTTCTCAAGATATCTAGGAAGCTTCACAAGTGCCAATTCGCTAAAAGATAGCAAGTAAACTTTATGGGTGCATAATGCTCTTCATGTCTCGGCCTAACCCACTTCATTTACCTAGGGAGTGTTTTAATTTGTTCTAAACCTAGAATGGGACTAAATACGATAGAAGAATATTAGTGGAAGCCTTAGAAAAAATTTAGAAGTCATGAAATGAGAGGTATAGGCTCTATAATATGACATTATGAAGCAACTTATAATTTGGCTCCTTAAAATGAATGTGTGATGACTCTAAGGAGTCTAAAGGGAGTCAAGAGACCTAAAATGAATGAGAAATGGGAGCCAAGCTCATGAATTCTCCTAGTTGCTTCATAAGGTCTTGTATGGAAGTATAATGCAGCCATAAAACAAAGTAGTTTCATATAGAGTGTGTATGATGCCAAGGCTTCTTTCCATGAGTGATTTATGTCTCTTTTAATGTGTCTACACCAAAAGAACCAAGGGCCACCTAATTGCAAGGCTTAGCTAAAAAAAGGGAAGAAGAATTTCAAGAGAAAGTGTTGTGTTATTGTTTCAAGGTAGCTCTTTCTTCTTTCCTTCCTGCATGAGTGAGTATTTTCTTGTCTTTGAATGTGTGTAAGTATGTTTAAGCCATGAAAAATGTTTATAGCATGTATTTATATGCCATGGTACCATGATGCTTTGCTTATGCGCTTGAATCATGTTTTATGAACATGAATGGCTTGCTTGAGTGTGGTGAAGCCAAAAGTTTCTTAACTAGGGTGAAGATAAGCCAAAATCCCCTAAGATGGGTGAGACAAAGCCAAAAATCTCTAAAAAGTGAGGCTTAATCAAACATCTCTTAAGAAAATGGGTAAGACAAGTACAAAATCCTCAAAGAGAATGAGTGAGGTTAAACCATTTGCTTGGCAAGCCTATGTATGTTTTATATGATTTCTTGAGTGTAAGAAATGTCTCATGTATGATTATGCACTCCATGATATCCATGCATACATTTTTAGACTTGAAATTGTATCCTTTATATGTGGCTGAAAGGGAGAAGAGCTATTAGGATTCTTAGAATCTCATTCCTTCCTTTTCATTGCCTAACATGGCTAGGTGGACCGAGTGAACTAAGGAATGTGAGCCACCAAGTTTGATGGAGAAAGATTGACAAAGAAATGTGCTACTTATTGTATTTGTAACCATTTTGATGGCATATGACAAATTTGTTGTATAACAATTGGAACATGTGTAAATACATGAATATTTGATGTATGTATGAGAACTGATGCCCTGTGGATGATATAACAACTTTTTGACAATGAATGGCAAGGAATGGCTTGTATGTTCTTGTGTATACCTTGGGATGAGAGAGTGAGTTTATGAAATCTAGATTTATGGACTTTTAAGACATGTTTAATAGACCATTTTAGTGCTTTCCTACGTGCTCAAGTGGCCATGAAAGCCTTGGAAGCAAATTTGGACCTTTTGTGACCTTTTAAAAAGTATAAATTATCATTTTGCAATCCTATGGCACAATTTGACCAAATGGACGAATTTCCTTATGAAATTTGGCATACATATAGATCTCATCCATAAATTTTTTCCAAGTTAAAGATCAGATTATTTGGAGCTCTATAGAATTAATTATGAATTTTCAAAGTTTTCAAAATTTAGTTATTTTTGTATAGTTACTGTTTATGTAGTTAGTTTCTTCTCTTGTGTCATTTGAGGACCGAATGGTGTCCAATACTCATGAAATTTTATAGGCATAAATTAGGTATGATAGATTTCTATGGCCAATAAGATCACTCCAATTGGGTTTCTGAGTAGGGAGATATAAATTTCTGAAGTTCTATAATAATACTAGTAGCACTAGTTGAGTTTGGGTATTGTTCCATCGATTTCTGATGGCTAGACATTCCTATTTTGGTCTAGACTTATTTTTAACATAAAGTAGACATTTATAGCTTTCTAAAATGGTATAGTGGGTTTAATTTTATTTTTTTAGAATTAGTTATGATTTTTCAAAATTTAGAGTAAAAACTTGGCACATGAACCCGAGGCAACATCTTATTATTTTGTGTATATGGTTCATGAGCTCCAGTTTTTGGTCACATCTTGAGATGGTTTGAGTTGTATGTATATATTTAAATAGGAGAATGAGATGGATGAGCTCATATGGTCTACAAGACACGAAATGAAAATTTTATCCATGATGTAACATAAAAATAATCTATTATTTTAATGGATTTTTCTTAAGAACTTGTGTGATTCAAGAAGGCATGCCTAGAAATGAGATGAGATGAATTAAATGAATATAATGTTACACTTTATTGGTATCAGAGCAAAGTTCTAGGCCTTTTAGGGTTGTATATGGCTTGAAGATGTGACGGTATGGTAATGTAAAGGCTTATACAAAGTATTTTGGGTGTCTAAAGGTGGCATATGTCTATATTTATGTAATGTAAGTTGTAGAATGGTCTTTGAGCAGGTAGTGGACATTAGGAGAGGTAGGCCTCTAGGATTGAGCTAGTAAGGCTAGAACAGAGCGGATTGATCTTATGGCTAGAGTACTATAAGCTATAGTAGCTCACCGGGATTCATGGCAAGCCATGTGTATGAGCAGCAAGAGACTTCTACGCAGCTGCTAAAGAAGCTTGCTTAGAGACATTATGAAAGGCCTAATCCTCCCTAGTTACCATACCCATACTATTCTGAGATGTTTTGCTTGATGTAGAGTTAGATATTGATGCAGCATAGTATAAGGTGAAACTACTGCTATATAAGGCCAACTTAGAAAGGAAATGAGAAAGAAAGTTATTTCCCTAGCCAGGGCACCTAAATGTTTAGATGAATTGAAAATTTTAAAAAGTTATTCCCTCAAGCCAAATGTAATAACTAGGAAAAAGAAAGAAGAAGAAAAGAAAAGGGAAAGAAAAGAAAAGCTAAAAATTTTCGAAGGCTGAAAATTTGCTAAATGTGCTAGCTATAGCCTAGTTATAGTGAATGTACCTGTTCGCTATAGCCTAGCTATAGCGAGAGTGCCTTTTAGCTATAGCGAGAATGCTTCTAACTATAGCGAGTTCTGGCACCACATACAAAAACTAGGGAGTTGCTCGCCGTAGCGCACGCTGTAGCAAAGGCAAGGGTCTGGGACTGATTCGAGCTTGCCGTAGCGAGGGTTAGTCCGGAAAAGCGTGAAAAAAGAGGATTTGACCTATTAAACCATCCCAACTCCTTCTTTCACTCTGTAACCGACTTGAGTTCACTCTAAGAGAGAGAAAAGGGCGGAGGAGAGAGAGAGAGAAGCCTAGAGGAGGAAGGAAGAGCAAGAAAGGTAAGGATTTCCATAGCTTTTCTCTTAGCATGTTGCTCCTCTCCCTTTATCCTCTCTTCCCACGGTTTTAGTAGTTAAAGTAGCCATGTTTTGAGCTTGGTTCAAAGGAGGGAGAGTGGAAAACCCCTCTTGAAAAAGACCAAGACTCACATATCTTTACTTCTCCCTTGCTTCCTTCTTGAGAGCTTGAGAGAAGAATGAGAGTTGATGAGTTTCTAATGAGAGAAAGAACCCCTAGCCTTTACACGCTTAGTAGGGTTGCTAGAAAGAAATCCTTAACTTATGAATCAAGTGTAAAGAGAATAATTTCATGTTTCTTGTGTGTTAGGTTCAAGAGAAGCACTCCTATCTAGAGGTGATTGTGAAAACCACAAGGGAGGAGACAAGTTGAAAGAAAAAGTTGTGAATAGCCCATAAGGTAGCTCTCTCCACCTTCTTTCATGCATAAGATGTGTGCTTACATTGTCTTTCTTGTGTGTATGTATATTTTGAACCACGAAAAGTATGCTAGCATGATGATACCTCATGTATTTCAATGATGTTTTATGTGATTGTTTGGGTTTGCTTGAGTATGGAAAAGCCAATAACCCTTTAGCCATGGTGAGGATGAGCCAAAAACCCTCAAGTTAGTTGAGACAAAGTAAAGAGTCTCCCAAAAGTGAGGTTAACTCCCAAAGAGCAAGGGTTTAGTCTAAGAACCTCTTAGAGAATGGGTGAGGCAAGTTCAAAATCCACAAGTGAGTGGGTGAGGCTAATCCATTTACTTGGCAAGCTTTTATATGTTATGTATGGCCTACTCACATGTTGAAAATGCTTTTCTTATGTATGGCCAACTTAAATGTTGCAAATGCTTTTCTTATGATTTCATATGCTAATATGTCCATGCATACATGGTGAGACTTGTTTGCATGCTTTGTGTGTATGATTGAATGAGAGATGAGCTATTGAGATTCTTTGAATCTCACTCCTCCTCTCCACCATCCCAACATGCTAGGTGGACCAAGTGAGGCAAGAGATGGGAGCCGCCAAGCTTGAAGCTAAGGGATTTAGTGAAGAAATTGTAAAAGAGCCATTTGCCACTATTTTGTAGTTAAGTTAGAGGATGTACTCTAATGATGTAATGATGTATGTGATGTAGCAAGTCTAAATACTTGTAAATGAATGTATATAACATGTATGTATGAGAATTAGAACCATCTTGAGGGATGTAGCAAGCTTTCGGTATGAATAGTAAGATTTTGCCATTATGTACAAGGTGTATGTGTTGGTGTGAGAGAGTAAGTTTTGCATATCTGTGTTGTTAGACACTTGAGTCATGTTTAATAGCCTATGTGGATGCATTCCCATGTGCTCATAGAGCTTTAGAGGTAGAAGAGGCAAATTTGAACCTTGAAGCCTCATTTAACACATGAAATTGGTCCTTTTGCCCATGATGTCCAAGTCTGACTAAATGACCTCTTCTTGCCTTGAAATTTGGCATGTGACTAGATCTTGTCTAGAGATTTTTGGGAATCTAAATATCAATTCATTTGGAGGTCTATAGCATTCTCTATGATTTCTCAAAGTTGGAATCAGAATTTCGGTTTTTCAGAAATACTGTTCATTTGGTCAGTTATGGAATTGTGTCATCCAAGGGGCAAACGTGATCCAATGACTATGAAATTTTATAAAAAACAACTAGACAGTTACAGAGACTTGTAGCAACTAGAAGCACCTTCTTTGGAGGTCTAGAGAGGAAGATATGCAATTTCGAAGTTCCAGCCTAGAATCAGTCATCCTACCAGACCCGAGGTACTGTTTCATCGGTTTCTGGGAGTTTCGTTTGATGAATTGATCTGGAGATATTTTTTCTCTCTAGTTAACATCCACATCTTTCCATAGTGATATCATTTGTATGCAGTGGATTTTTGTGTAATTAGTTAGACATTTTTGAAGTTCATATCAGTAAACTGTGACAGTAGCAGGAACCCCTCTGACCTCCAGATGATTTCGCGTGTCAAACGCATTATGTGTGGGATTTTATGAGTTGAATATATTTTTACCATTAAGTAGACAGTCTAATCTTTCCAGAGTGACCAGGAGAGCATGTTTTTGATTTTTATGTATTTAGTTATGAATTTCCAAACTTTGCCCAGAAATGAGGCCAAATCTGTCGAAAACGAAATTGCATGTCTCATATCCCTTTTTGCTTTCCATAGGTTTAAAGCATATTTTTGGGATTGAAATGAGTCTTAATAGTGTAATTAAATATGAGGATACATAGAAAGAGTTCACTCGGTCTATGTGACACTAAAGTGAATAGAACCCATGCATGATGCCATGTGAGAAAGAATATGAACCCAAAGCAAATGATCTCCCTTTTATGCTTCCCATATGTATATGAGCATGCAAGGCATGATGGGTATGAGCTAGAAATGAAGGTATTACACCAAAGGCCAGAGTCTATAGGCAACACTCCAAGAGCCCTGATAGCCCAAGTGTATTGTTTAGCTGTACATGAATAATGTAAGGGGTAAAACCCTTTAGCCTTGATGGTGGGCTGAATACAAAGGCAGTTAAGGCTCAAATCATGTAGCCAAAAAGGAAGTACCAGTGATGATGGAGTGTATTGCCATATGGAAGGCCTTATTAGTCATATTCATATTAATATGAGAAATGAACTGTTATGGGGTCAGATAGAGCTAAGAGAATAAGACCCCTAGTATGAGCATGATGAAAGAAAGATAATGACCCACTAGTAGATGTCGAGAATAATTAAGCAATCAATGAGTAGCGAGCTTAGTACATAAGTCTAAGAAAGAGACTAGCCTAACTGATGAATGAGCCCAAGCATGTTTAAGATTGAGTAGCACCTAGAGTTAACCTGTTAGACATGAGAGTAGTAAGGTTGTTGAGATCCTCCTATAAGGCGTTGACTGTAACTAAGAATGTTATTCTATATGCTAGTGAATGATAGGTTTTTACTGTGAGCTTCAGATATCTAAAGCATGCTATGGGTATATGTGTAAAGGAAGGATACATTTGTGTAAAAGAACAAGTGTTATATCCTCACATATTATTATATGTTGTTGTTCACTGTTAAAAGATCTTGTACTCACTAGTAGGAAAACCATGTTGACAAGATCTCGAAGTTTACATTACAAAATGCAAGACCTTATCGACAAGATCCTAGATCTTGGTGACAGGATATCTTCGTAGCCATTGAATCGACATGATTTAGTGCTAATAACATTAAGAATGCAATGGGTTTACGAGAAGGATATGCCTTAAAGATGATACCTTAAAACGAAAATGTGGTGTAATGAGATAGAGGATCACTCAATTAGTGGTCAGTAACTCTCCAAGAGGTAAAGCCCTAATTTAGTAATTACAGTGATAGGGGAAAGGCGAGGAAGAATTGAGAAACAAGTACTTAGTAAATGATACCCTTGCCTTAGTAGTGATTAAAGGAGAGTTAATAGAGTAAGTATAGTAAAGATAGTCAAGTAAGAATTTAGTACTTTATCATATGAGCTTCCCTAACATGAGACTCGTGTAATATAAAAGCTCACGAGTAGTATAGTACTAAGTGGAGCATAAAGTTACTGATAAAGTAGATTTGAGACATTGAGAAGATGTGTGACTTGAATCATGTTAGTATAACCCTAGAATTAATGAAGTATGCTCCCAGAGATGAAGGCAGAAATTCTAAACAAGAGAGAGAACAGCTAAGGTAAGTAGTTAATACCTCAGTGCTTCTAGGGAAGCTAAGGAAATTTAAAAGCCACCTAAGAATGTGAGCTCTAGGATTATGTAAAATAGTAAGGCAAGCCATGAACTTTAAACAGAGCAAACTCTAGGGTTCACAAGGAACAATTCCTTATAGAGGAACGGTCTAGTTAAGAATAAAGCAAGAGAATAAGAAGAATTAGACCTTTCCCCCTTTTTATAGAAAGTGAGTAAGTAAAAGTGAATCTAGGAGAAAGAAACATGCTCTTAAGCATAGAGAAAGTGTGTGACGATGTCAAAATCAAAGACGTAATGAATTAAAAATAGATGAACAGATAACATGAATGATTGCATTAGCAAACACCGTTGTCCTTGGTACAAATGTCAATGAAGTATGATGTAATGCCAACTGGGCAATATGAATGACCTCAGGTTAGTACAGTATATGATATAAGAAATTAGAGAAAGAGTTCCTTCTCTTTAAGTGTCATTTGAAATAGAGAAAGATGGAGTGTAAAGTCCTACATCGGGTAGGAGATCCTGGGGCTAAAACCTTATAAGTAGGAGTGAAACTCTCCCCACCAGTGATATATTTTCCTAAGGGGAAATGAGAGTACCTGGAAGGAACAAAACCCCACCAAGCAATGTGTTGGGTGTCATAACGGGGACAATATCGTTAGAGGCTCTGTGGGGAATTTGGGCGAAGCTCTCCCCACTAGCAACACATTTTCCTGGGGAAATGAGAGTACCTAGGAGGAACAAAATCCCACCAGGCAATGTGTCGAGTTCTGTAATGGGGACAATATCACTTGAGGCTCTGTGGGGAATTGGTATCAGAGCCAGCCTAGCCGTATATGCAACCTGAGGACAGGTTGGCCCCAAGAGGGTGGAATGTAAAGTCTTACATCAGGTAGGAGACCCTAGGGCTAAGGCCTTATAAGTGGGAGCAAAACTCTCTCCCCCAGCGACGCATTTTTCTAAGGGGAAATGAGAGTACCCAGGAGGAACAAAACCCAACCAAGCAATGTGTCGGGTGCCGTAACAGGGATAATATCGCTGGAGGCTCTGTGGAGAATTTAGTATTAGAACTAGCCTAGCCGTATGTGCAACCCGAGGACAGGTTGGCTCCAAGAGGGGTGGAATGTAAAGTCCCACATCGGGTAGGAGACCTAGGGGTTAAGGCCTTATAAGTGGGAGCAAAGCTCTCCCCACCAGCGACGCATTTTCCTAAAGGGAAATGAGAGTACCCGGGAGGAACAAAACCCCACCAGGCAATGTGTCGGGTTCCGTAATGGGGATAATATCACTGGAGGCTCTGTGGGGAATTGGTATAAGAGTCGGCTTAGCCGTATGTGCAACCTATGACGGGTTAGTCCCTATGGCACAGTAGAAGCATGACTCACCCGATATTGTCCTGGACCAGAGGTACCTCAATTGGTCACACCTCTTCAGGTTTTGCCCTGAGGGGAGGAGACCCAAGGAACACTCAGGAATGCGTCGCTAGTGGCATAATAGAAGTGTGACTCACACGATATTGTCCCAAACCGGAGGCACCTCAATTGGTTACACCTCTCTGGGTTTTGCCTTGAGGGGAGGAAACCCAAGGAACCCTCAGGAACGCATTACTGGTGGGAAAAGCTTCGCTCCTACTTATAAGGCCTTAGCCCCAGGGTCTCCTACCCGATGTGGGACTTTACATAGCCGAAAACCAATAAGGGCCTTTCATATTAAATAGATAATGTTCTAATGATTTCTATATCAATTGCATCAGCTGGTGTTCTTAAAGTTTAAAATATGCTACATCTATTGATCAACAAATTAAAGGTTAGAGTTTATATTTCTATAACCAACGCAGATTATATAACAAGAAGCAAATTATTTCAATTCAGGCAATGCAGATTCGGGATTTAAGTTATAAAGCTAACTTGTATGAATTAAAATGACCTTGATAGATTAAGGAAGCATCCCGCACTTAGGCCACGTCATTTGCCACCAATTCATTGAAAAAAGTCAAAGTAACTTATCAAGGATCAACACTCACAAATAAGGTATGTTTGTGCATATTAATTGGGAATTACCTTTAAATTTGACATCAAGAAAAATTATATTCATATTATTACCTCAAATTATTATGTCCATATGTATACACACACATGTACACACACAGAGATATCAAAAAAGCAACTTAAAAGTAGTTCAGCATATTATGCAATATCCATTGCAGCAACTTCATAAACACACACATACACACACACATAGATACATTAGCCATTATGGATTGAGAGTAATTTTTTTTCTTTTTTCTTTCAGATATTTCAATTTTTGTATTTATTTATTTTTATGTTTATATTATTAGATTATATTTTAAATCCATTTTATTATATAATTATTTATTTCTTATTCTTCCCAATATAAATTTATATTGTATTTAGTTAATAAATTTTGTTAAAAAGTAAATGTATCAAGTTATAATTTAATTTAAAAAATGTATTTCTTAAATTAAAATTTAAAAAATTTTTAATTGAAGGCAAAGGCCTCTCCTTTTACTTTAATTAACTTTTTCAAAAAATAATCAAAGTTAATTTTTTTATAAAAATTGTTAATTGAAGGCAAAAGTAACTTTACTACATTTTTGAAAAAAAAAAATTGAATTATATATCTGAAACAAATTGCTATGTGCCATATGTCCTTTTAGCTTCTTCTATACTCTTTTTGAGAACCTAAGATTTATAGATATATATATATATATATGTGTGTGTGTGTGTGTGTGTGTGTGTATAAATGAGGGATAATATAATGATAACACCAATATAGAGGTAAATTTAAAATTTTGAGCTATAACCAATTTCTTTCATCTTGGTTTATTTAAAATTTTTTCTATATACCTTAATAATAAAATTAATAAGCAAAACTAGTTGAATATAGGGCTTGGATTAGGTGGCAATCAAGAAGACTCTTCCCTTTAATGTCCCATGTTCAAGCCCAATAGCACACATAGTCCAGTCTTCTTTCTTTTTCCTTGCCACTTTTATGTTATATCGAAAACACTCCCACTTACATGAATTAAGAGTTGGTTTCTTGGTCTTTTCCCTTGTTGAACCTCTACTGCATGTTTCTTTCTTTTTTCCTTGCCACTCTTCTGTTATACCAAAAACACCCCCACATGCATGAATTAAGAGTTGGTTTCTTGGTCTTTTCCCTTGTTGAACCTTTACTACAAGTCTCTTCATCAGACCCACTTTTTTAGATAGCAGAGATAGAGCAGAACCACCAAACAACATCCTTCCCTTAGCTTTATTCTTGCAGTAACATTGTTTCCTTGAGTTGCATTAGCTTTTTCGGGCTTTTCTACTTCTAAACCCATGACTTGAAGGAGCATTTTATAGCCAAAAAATCATGTAAGATTTGTGTCTATGATTTTTCTTTAAATTTTTCCTCAAATTTCATGGCTGTTTAGTGCATTATTTCATTCTCCCATTGACCTTAAAACTAGTTTTGTATGTTTGTTCTTCCCTATCTTGTTTCTGGGCCAAAGTAAAGGTGAATGGTGTGCTGTAAGGGCTACTTTGCTGTTATGGCTCAAATGGATAGGGAATTGAGGGAGTGAAGAGGGATTTGTGTAAGATTTCAATTAGCTCAATTTCTTTTTTCACTTGGTTCTCCAACGCAGGTAATCTATTGTGTAATCATTATTATGGATTTAGGTTAGCATTTGAATTCTTCATCTTCATAGCTATATCAAGTAAGTTCCATTATCTTATATACTTTGTTGCCAAAATGTTGGATTATAGATGTAGTAGTTTATGATGGATAATTCCTTGAATCTTGTGAGAAAGTGGTCCTAAGTGTAAAACCATATATTTCTAGCTCACATCACAACATTTATATGTCTCACATTCATAATTTCCATGAAGTAGCAAGAAAAAGGGGATAAAATAATACAATTTCTTGCGTTGCGTCATATGTAAAATTTTCATCGATGTCACGTGGACTATAGGAATTCATACTATATATTATCATATTTAATTACATGGATACGACTCATTTGCATCATAAAATGTGGCTCACATATCAAGAAAACCGAAAATGAAGCACAAAATATGGACAATTATTTTCGGCCAGCTTTTGCCTCTTTTCTGTCCAAATTTTGGAAAATCGTAACTAATTCTAGAAAAATTGAAATTGTGTATTCTTGGTCATTTTGGAAAGCTATGGATGTATACTTTACACTAAAAATATGTTCTGACCATAACATCTATCACAGAGGACGTTTGACATCTGAAAAGGTCCAGAGGTCAAACTACCTTTTGATGTTATCACAAATTCTGCATAAAACTTTGAAAATGTCCAATTAATTCCACAAAAATCCAATCCATCTAAATAATACCAATATGGAAATATGTGGATGTTAGCTAGAGGTAAAAAATATTTCCAAACCAACTCAGGCAGCCCAGACCTCAAAATTTAATGGAACAGTAACTGAGGTAAGACAAAACTCTTGATACTGGACAGATTCTTTAAAAATTATCTCCTTCTCAAGACCTCCAAATAAGGTGCTTATAGTTGACATGAGTCACTGTGAATATCTAATTTCTCTATATAAAATTTCATGGTAATCGGACATTATTTGAGCTTTGTGTGACAGATTTCATTTTCGGACCAAATGAATAGTGCAGCAGACAAAAAAAAAATGCCAACTTTGAAAAATCATCAAATATTTTGTAGACCTCTGAAATTTATGTTCTTTAGATTCCCAAAAAGCTCTTAATGAGACCTAATTGCATGCCAAATCGCAGATCAAGAAGAACTCATTTGGCCAAAAAGTGACATAGGGTTCTATTATGGTCATTTTTAGCTTCATATAGGGTATCAAAGTGACCAAATGGTTTTCTCTTAGTCTTGACACCTTTTGAACAAGTCTAAAAGCACATTTAGGACTTGTGTGAGCTGCCCAAATGGTCCCAAACCTCATGCATCTCATTTTGGCTTTTTCATCCACACTTATGCATATTTCCATAAAGCCATTCATGAAGCTATAATGCCATAACATACCCAATTTACATTCCATCATTCACATAACATATTCTTTTATTCCTACATCACACAATATCATAATTACATATATCTTAAAGGTCATAGACCATTTACAACAATAAGATACATCATTAAGCATCATTATAGTTCTAAAAAGGCAAAAGCTAGACATATTGATGTCAATCTTCTTTCTTCAAGGTGGTTGGCTCCCATTGCCATGTCCACTTGGTCCACCTCGCATATTAGATCATTGGAGAGGAGGGGATGAGATTCAAAGAATTCCAATAGCTCATCTCCTATTCAATCATACATAATATATGCAAAGCAAGTCTTGAAAATGCATGTATGGATATCATAGAAGTCATGAACATTCAAGAAGCAAGCTTGGCGTGTGAACAAGTCATACAAGACATTCAAGAGCTCACCAAGCAGATGGATTGGCCTCACACTTTTCCTCATGGATTTTGGACTTGCCTCACCTATTTTTTAAGAGATTCTTAAACTCAACTATACGCTTGGGAGCCCACTTTGCTTTTGAAAGACTCTTTGCTTTGTCTTAACTAATCTCAAGGGTTCTTGGCTCATCCTCACCATGGTTAAAAGTTCTTGGCCTCTCCACACTCAAGCAAACTCAAACAAACATTATAACATCATTTGAAAACATAATATGTCATCATGAAATCATGGCATATAAAATCATCTAGCATACTTTTGGCTTAAAAATACACATACATACATTCTAAGATAAGCTAAACACACATCCATGCATGAGAGAAGGTGGAGAAAGCTACCTTGTATACAATTACACACTTTTTCCTTGAAATTCAAGCCTCCTCTTTTGGCCACACACCCACAAACTTGTGGAGATGGTTTCTCTTGGCCTAGATACAATTTATGGAAGCCAATTAGGTTCATGAAATAATTTCTAAGGTCATACAACTTGTTTAGACACTAGGTTATTCTATAAACCCCATTATGGTCTATAATTGCACCTAATGAAGCAACATCCCTCAAATAATTTTTAGGCTCCATTCTTTCCTTTCAATTATGATTCTTGACTCCTTTTAAGTTTCTTAAAGTCATCACACAATTAAAACAAAGGGCCTAACATCATGTTGTTTCTTTAGGTCATAATATGGAACCTAAAGCACCAAACCACTTTCAATGAGTTCTAATTTTTTTCAAGGCCTTCCCTTACTTTCATTCATCAAATATGACTCAAAAATGACCTTAGAAAAATTTAAAACTCTCCCTAGCTATATGAATTTGCTTAGGCCGAGACTATCGACAATTTTGGCTTCCATGGAAATTTCTTTGTTTTCTTGAAGGAGGAAGCATGTGGGGAGCATCTTAGAGATCTTAGGAGTTCATTTAAACTCTTAATTAGGCCTAGGAATCATCATATAAAATCAGATTTGGCAAGGTGCACACAAAACCCTAAAATTTGCATCTTGAAAACTAATGGTTATTTTGTTGTTTTCTTTGCATATTCTTGTTCTTCTCCCTCAAATACCTAAGATTCATTCTTGGTTTGGCTTAAAAATCAGATCCTCCTATAGCTCCTAGGGTTAGGAGAAATGGAGAAGAAGGGAAGGTGAAGATATCAACCATAGGATGAAATTTTACTTAGTTTCCTTACTTATTTTTGCTTGAATCTTGCTTTCTCCAAGCTCCTCTCTTCAAATCCGAATATTCCCTTGAATTTCTCCCTTGAATCAGATTTATGAACTCCATTTTAATCAAAAGGAACAAAGGAGAAGGGAGGAGAGGAGGTATGGATGAAGAAAAGCATGAAAAACAACTATGAAAACATACCTTTAGCTTGGATTTTCTTCTCCTTCTTCTTCCTCTCTTGTGCTCCTCTCTCCTAGGGTTTTTCTTCTGGTTTAGGGCTGAATAATCTGAAGCTAAATGAGGGAGAGTGTGAGGCACCACCTATATATAGGTGTAGGAAAGTAACTTTTTCAAAAATTCTAATTTTGCCCTTCGTTCTTTGTATTTTCATTTCTCCTTCATTTTATCTCTTTTTTAAGAACTGTCTTTTCCATTATAAAATTTAGGTTTCCAATTAAATAAAATGCTTTTGGAATCACTCAAATTGGAGCTAAAACCTTCTCGAACGAATATGTCAAAGTTTGGGTGCACCGACTTTGAAAAACATCCACCGAAGGGAATTTAACTGTCTTGGGGCTTTCCATGATTTTCAGACCTTTGAGAATTCCAAAAAATTCAAAAATTTCATTTAAAAAGCCCTCTTATGTGAATTCTAGAATTTACTCAAAATTACGAAAATGCCATTACATTTCGTAGGTTTTCTGTCAAAATTTGTTTCTTCATTCTAGTTCCATTTTTCCTTCTGTCTGAGGCTAGGATTCTCATTTTTAGAAATCTAGAATGTTTCTCAAATTTTTTGGAACCTTAACTAATTCATTTCAGGGGACTTACTTTGAAAATGCGCCCGTTTTCGTCGTTTAACGAAAACTGGACATTACACTAAGCCACATTATTTTTATTTTAAAAAAAAATTCCCTAAAATGGAAGCCTTATATTCAAAAGTTGATCAAGTATAGCAATTAAGGGAAGGGAAGTCATAAATGAAGTATGTATGGGGTGGTAGTGGTTAGAAGAAATTGATAGGATATTTAAGTATAAAAAATTGAAACTTAAATAAACATGTTTATATTAGTGCTATAAAAGGAATATAATAAATTTCCATACCCAAAAAGGCTTGTCAAGACTAAGTGTTGGGGAAAGGGGGTAAATTTTATTATAAGACAATTTATGGTCATTCAAATACTAACATTTTATGAATCAGTATTATAGGGTATTTGAGAGAATTAGTCATAACTAAGGAATTAATAGAGGATTCGATAGGAAACTTATTTATGTCTTCTTAAGAGGTGAGTACATAATGCTGACTATATATATGTATGATGCAAACTCTATTCAAATACTTGTGTTCAATATTTCTCATTTAATTACTACTTATTTAACTAATTACATCTTTACTTCTTTTATTTATTTGAATGCTCACTTAAGTATCTCTATATTTTGAAGGCATAAACCAATTCTTGAAATTGTCCCTGCTTAAATGTGGGATTTTTTATTAAAATATTTTCTAATTTTCTGTATATTTGGATATTCAAAGATTTATGGAATGATTTCTTTTTGGAGCTATCTAATTCAGAACCCTGTAACTTGCACTATGATCTATACCCTAGCTATTGGGGGTGTTGCTAGTCCTATATGGTTGACCGCTACATATGGATCTACTCTTATTTCCATGACCAGTTTGCTCATGTATGTGATATTTACCCTTGTGACCTATTTGCTCTATATTTAGTCTGTTAGTTTTGATTAGAAGCGCCTATTGTATTTTATGAATACCTTATCTAACATATTCATCAATCTATTATGCATGGAAACATTAATGTTAAACATGTCTTAATCCAGTATAGTTAGCATTATTTACTTACTAAGCATTGAACTTATTCCTTTCATTTTTAATATTCTTTTCAAATAGTAGAGTTAAACTTGAACCTTCTTTTGCAGCATAAGATTAGTAGTCCTTCTTTGTTTTTGGTGAGCCTTTCATCTGTTTGCGAGGGCATATATTTTGTTTATCAATATGAAAATCAGTTTTATTTTGTTTTATGTATATAGCTCTATTAATCCATAGACAGGACTCTTTATCCCTAAAAATTGATTTATAGTGGTTTGTGTTGAGAGTAGAATTCTCTTATGATGTAAACATTGTGTTGGGCTGATTGTAGAAATTTTGGAGTCTGTTGAAATTTTTACAAAAGAAAATCTAAAAGTCCTAAGATTGTGGGTGAGGCTGAGCCATTGCTCTCTTGAGTCCCTAATGTGTTATTTGTTTATGTATAATATGAAACTCTATGGCTATGCATCATTTGAGAACATTACATGACATACTTGTATTTTTTGACATGCATGAACATGTTATATGTATGTGTGAAAGGAATTTAAAGCTATTGAGATTTCCTCGAATCTTATTCCCTTCTAACTATGCTAGGTGAGCTGAGCGGAGCAAGAAATGAAAGCCAACCCCCGAGGAGTGCATGATTAGTGGATTGGATGTATAGAAATATGTTTTGAAATGTACTTTGTAGTCAAATGATGTACCCAAGCTATGTATTTGTAATATAAACTCAAGGATAGCTTATATAATGTCTATGAATGATGTATGAATCCCCTTTGCACTTATATGAATGGAAATGTGTAAGTTTGTCACTTGGTAGCCTTTATGTGTGAGTATAGATGTGTGTATGGCAAGATGAGCCTATGTATATAAATCTTATGGCTAGACAAGTGTAAAAATGGATATGTGTAATGAATGTAATCTTAGAAGAATCACTTGAACACATTTGTGCAAAAATGATTGTTGTATGCCTAATAGAAAGTATGGAACCTTAGGTATGAGTTTGAGCTAGGAAGTGAATTTGAGCTCCATGACCTTTTGAATTAGTTGGCATGCATATTTAGGATGTTATGGTGCTTTTGGACATGCCCAAGTAGTCTTGATTCAAGGGAAAGACCATTCGGCACATAATTGAACCACTTTAGGACAAAAAAAGACCCATTTTGTGAGCTGAACCCCAACCTGACCAAATGAGCGATTTTGATGCTGAGATTTTGCACACATATAGATCTCATATAGATATTTTTTCCTAAGAACCACATTATTTGAAGGTCTATATAATTTATTATGATTTTTCAAAATTCATATCAGAATTTTGGTCTATGCACTAATCACTAGGTTAGATGGCATTTTCATGTTATCCAAAAGCCAAATGAAGTCTAATGGTTCTAAAATTTTACAAGGAGAAACTAGATACTCACAATGAGTTGTAGCAACTAGAAGCACCTTATTTAGAGGTCTATAGAGAGAGAAATAAATTTTTAAAGTTTTGCATCAATAATAGTAGCACTAGCGGACCTTGTGTACTATTTCATTATAATTTAGTCCCTAAACAAGCTTAGCATGGTCTAGGATTATTTTTCCCATAAATTTAACATCCCCAAATTTCCAAAATGGTATGATAAGCTTAATTTTGATTTTTTTAGATTTAGTTATGATTTTTGGAACTTTCTATCAAAAAATTAGACAGTAACCGTGGCTAAAAAATTTTGATGCGTGTCCAAAGCCTCTAAGCCCGAGTTCTTGACCTAAATTGCTATGAATCTGATATGTTCTAATATGTTATGAGGCAAGATGAGTTAAGGATGAATTTAGGGGCTTTCAAAGTGAATTATGGTTGAGCTAGAAATTCTTGGTAGTATGCTTCCTATTATTATGTGTTGTATGTGCAAGTAAATTGTGTGAAAAATTCAAGTAGTATGAAATGAACCTCAAGAGCTTATGGTATGATGTTTTTGCTATGAATGGATGTTGTAAGGACAGTATATGCATAGAAATGATTAAAGCAAAATGAAATTAAGCTGTGTGGGTAAGATTGTACATTTCGGGTCCATATATTAAGCTTTTTATTCAAGTTTGGGAACATGGTTCTTGAAATCAATGGTATGAGCTTCTTATTGTTAAGATATGACATTTTTTTATTCCCCATAAAGCCTTTGATGATATTGCTCTCAATTGAAGGCCTTTCTTATCTAGTATTGGGCTTAGGATTTTGTCCCTTAGGGTTTTCCTATCAAGTACACACCTCAAAAGTGCACCACCGAAAGGGAGAATACTACTTCCTCTTATAAGGCCTTAGCCCAGGGTCTTCCTACCTCATGTGTGTAATATCCAGCTCTTAAAAAATATGAGAAAATGTGAGAAACATAATGTACAGTTTCTCCATAAACGTACGAAATTCACCGATACAAAAGAAAGTCTCCCAGATAGAGTGATTTGAGGTCCAATAAACTTAGAATAATATTTTATACCTCAATTAATGGTGATTCAAGGTCAGAGGTACCTTGAAACCAGAGCCAAAATAGCCAGATGAATGTTAACAAAAATGCAACAAAAGGTAATGATATTTTTATAATTTAGAAAAAATTTTAGAATTCTCACATGAGGGCTTTTTAAATGAAAATTTTGAGTTCTCTGGGATTCTCAAAGGCCCTGAAAACTATGGAAAGCCTCAAGACAGTTAAAGTCCCTCCAGTAGACGTTTTCTTATGGCAATGAGCCCAAATTTTGACTGATTCATTTAAGAAGATTTTTGCTCCAAATTGAGTAATTCTAAAGGAATTTTATAAAATTAGAAACCTAAATTTTATGATAGAAAAGATAGTTCTCAAAAAGGATCTAAAACGAAACTAAAATAAAAATTTTCAAGATGAAAGGGCAAAATTGGAATTTTAAAAAAAGTGAAAGCTTCTTGAACCCTCTTTAAGTTTCATGTTTATTCTCTTCATTATTTGAATGAATTCTTCTGCCCAAAAACAAGAGAAAACTCAAGGGAGGAAGGTACACAAGAACAACGTAAAAGAGAAAGAGAAAAATTAAGAAAAAGGTAAGAATTTATTAGAATTTCCTAGCCTTCTCTTTAGGAAATTTCTTCTCCTCCTTCTCCCCTTTCTTCCTATGATTTTCTTGAAGTTTTTGGTGTTGTTTTAAGGGTAGAATAGAGAGGAAAATTTCGTGTTTGAGGAGAGGAAGCCAAGCCAAGTCAAGAACAAACAAAGGAAGCCAAGGAAACAAGGTAAAATCTCACTTTTATGGTAGTTTCTTCCTACCCTCTCTCTTGTAGGTTTGGCCACCTTAGGGAAGTCCAAGAGGGCTTGGATTTTAGGTAGACCCATGGGCAAATCCTAGGAAATTAAGTGTGGAGAATAAGAATATGTAAAGTAAATTAATAAACAACCATGGAAAATCAAGATAGAAGCATTAGGGATTCTAGTGTTCCATTAAAAATCTGATTTGATGTAATTGTTCCTAGACCTAAATGAGTGTTTAGATGAGCTCCTAAGATCCCTAGAAGGCTCCTCATATGCATCTTTCATCAAGAAAACAAAGCAAATCCATTTAGGGCTCTCTTGAAGCCTAGCCTAGGCCTAAACTAGATAGAGCACCTAGGGATAGTTTAAATTTGTTCCAAGCTTATTTTTAAGTCATATATGATGGAAGAGGATGAGAGGAAGCCTTGAAAAAATTTTAGAAGCCATAGATAGTGAGATAGTATCATAGGTTCCATATTATGGCTTAAAGAAACAATACCTAACTAGGCTCCTTGATTTAATTGTGTGGTAACTCTAAGAGGCTTAAAAGGAGTCAAAAATCATAAATAAGTGAAGAGAATGGAGCAAAAATTATGTTTCCATAGGGTTGCTTCATTAATTGCATTATGGAACCATAAAGGAGCATATGAATTACCTATCTTTTCTAATGAATGTGTAGCTCTAAAAATTAGTTCAAGAGTGTAATTGGCTTCCATATGATGTGTCTAGGCCAAGAGAAATGAGCTCTACCTTATTTTGTGTGTGTGGTCGAGGAAGAGAAGTCCAATTCAAGAGGAAAAGTTTGCATTTGTAACAAATGTAGCTCTCTCCTCTTTCTCTCATGCATAAATATGTGCTTACCTTGTCTTTGAATGTGTGCATGTGTATTTTAAGCCATGAAAAGTGTTCTAGCATATGCCTATATCCCATGGTACCATGATGTCATATTATGTTTTAAAATAATGCTTTGTATGTTTGCTTGGTTTGCTTGAGTGTGGTGAAACCAAGAACCCACTAGCCATGGTGAGGATAAGCCAAGATTAGAGTCTCTAGAATGGTTGAGACAAAAATTAGAGTCTCCAAGAGCAAAGCTTAGTTCAAGCCTTTAAGAGAAAGGTGAGGCAAGTCTAATAACCTTGAAGAGAATGGGTGAGGCTAATCCACTTACTTGGCAAGCCTATGTATGCTTTGTATGAATTGTTCAAATGCCAAGGATGCTTCTTGAATGATCATACTTTCTATTATGCCCATACATGCATTTTTAAGACTTGAATTGCATTCTTTATGTATGATTGAAAGGGAGATGAGCTATTGGGATTCTTAGAATCTCATCCCTTCCTCCCTACATGTCTAACATGTCTAGGTGGACCAAGTGAGCCAATGAATGGAAGTCACCAAGCCTAGAAGAAGAAGATTGACAATCAAGTGTGTGAAAATGCAAAATTGTAACCATATGAGTGGCACATGATGTAATTCTTCATTGTATATGTTATATGTCATACCTAGATAACCTTTATCATTTTCACAAGAAAACCATAAGTTGGTAATGTTATTATTTTGATTAGCCTACAGATTCTTACTTCGTTGTGGGGAAATGGAATTACTGAAACTTCAACTTGCTCATAAGGCACCACCATACAACATTACATATCACATATCACGTATGTTCTGTCATTCCAACCCACTCAAGAAACCCCTATACAAGCTTAAACACAGTTACCTACTATTATTCTTGAATTACTTTCAAAATTATGATAATCAGTTTCATGCAAACGCAATTATAAAAGATTACTTGTACATGGAGTTCGGTAGCCCTAATAAACATCATAGCTTACTTACGGTAAATTTCTCATATGTAATATTTATACAAAAACCAATGAGAAGTTAGTAAACAACGCTAAGTATTCAACTAAAGTCAGACTTTTAGCATTTAACATTATTTAGGGAAATTACAACGAACTACAGTCAATATAATCTTCAAATTGGTTCAGTTATCCTCTGTTGGTTGGACTCCGTTTGTAGTACGAATATTACCTGAAAAATAATTAGCTTTATAATGAGATATAATCCCAGTAGATAACAATAGATTCACATTTTACACATACAAAGAACACTGAATAAGAATACTTCGATGCACAATTCGGTGCAAGAGCATGTAAATCCCAAGGTAGTAGGGTACATTCATTCGTTTGGCTATTATACTTTGGTCATTGGCTAATAATAGTGATCTAGTACTCAATAGAGTCACATTAGTTGGTATATATGCAGCCATACATAGCATACAAAATTCAGAAATCATTCAGTGCAATTATGTATATAAACAGACAGAATGCCATGTTAACTACCTATTTCATCATCGTCGTTCTGTCATATTATTCCTTAGCTTTTACTGTCCCAATTGCCTTCCTAAATTTCAATCATGCATTGTCTTAACATGGTTAATATTTACATTGCAATTAAATTACTAATCCCCCCGTACGAAATTCCTAAACCCCTTTCGTTAGTTGACAATTGGAATTCCTAATTGTAAACAATCACATCTTTTTTTTCTTTTCCTTCTCATTAATTAGTTACTATCTAAGTTATTCATGTGTGATCTAGTGCTTTGAAGTTAAGTCCTTAGTCCTTATTTTCAAACTTGATTATTTAATTCATCATACAAATTCACACTACAATAGTAGGAAACAAAAGCTACCCTAGTCTCACTTTAACTACATTTTCGGACCTATTTTTGTGAAATTTCTTTCCTCCATTAAATGACCTCCAAAAATCATAAAAATTGGTAGAATAAACCCTTATTATGTTAACTCCTAAACTCCTACCGTTTTGGCCACTATCTCAGTTGAGCTCGCTGTACACTGCCCTTGCTATTTCTGGCTTTGTTATCCCACCAAATGAGTTCAAAAAATTCTACGACTTTGCAGACCTAAATTTATACATCTTAGCTACCTTCCCACCAAATTTCATGCACTGGTTCCTTTATTTACCCATTTAACAAGATTTGTTATAAAAATCAGCCCTAAGCTATCTCATCTAGGAACTAGGTTGAGTTAGTATATTGTTTCTTTGATCTACCTTGTTCCAAAAATTCTGTAATTTTCCAAATTTCAAGTCAAAGGAGTGGATGACCTATTATAAAATTTTTGGCTCTAAAATCCTTTTCTAACTAATACTACAAAAGGCAAAATATTCCAGTCCAAAATAAGTAAGCAACTTAGAACTTACCTTTTATGGAGTCCTTGTACCTTGGTTCATCTTTCCATCTCTCATCTTCTATGGTTGTCTGAGTTTCCTTCTCCCCTCCTACCATTACTTCCCTCTACCTAAAATGGATTAAAGTGGATGGTGATCCTTATGTAGACAGCTCATGCTTCTCATCATTCATTCGGTGCAAGCATGAGGTGTCAAGGGTGAAGCTTCCAATTTCTTGTTCGGTGTAAGGCTTAGTGGCATCATGCATGTGTCTTATTCCCCTACTAAACTCTATATGAAGATGATATCTAATCCTACTGTTGGACACTCTAGTTGCCATGACCGAATGATAATTAAATATGAAGGCAATGCTTTGGAAGGTGCAAGCATGTGGTGGCTTCCTTTGATTTGATTTTCTTGATTTGCCTTCCTTTCCATTCTATGACTGGTGCTATCTATGTGGTAGCCTCCCCTCCATCATATTCCCACCTAATACATCTATCATATGTAGCATTTAACTCCTATGACAATTGCAAACTTAGAGCACTAACTAATTTCCAATTGAATATACATATATGTGAGTGGAGGTGTAAACATGAGGTGGCAAGGATGAAGATTAAATTTAGTTTTTTCTTACTTCATTTCCTACTTGATCATCCAATCATGTGTCTCTTCCTCCCATTCTCTACTCAAACGTTGCCTCTTATATTTATCCTAGCTTCTCCATGGCTGGACACACCATTTAAGTCAATCAAATACCATCTACACACTCATATGCACACGTTACACATATGGAAGCATGAGGTGTCAAGGGAGGTTGTGATTTAATTCTTTTGCTACTTCATTTTCTATTTAAGTGGCAGCATATGATATATATTCTTTCCTACATTAAGCTACATTAAATGGATGCTCTCTCCACTTCACAGCTGGGATTATTTCTATACCTTAGTATTTTAGTGGCTGCATACACATATATCTTCAGTGGAGCCTTTCAAGAGTAGGTTTGTAGTTCTCTTATTTTATTCTTCCTCCATTTAGTCTCTCCCCCACTGTGCATGCTAGGTGTCTCTAGTTTAGATTATGTAGGCTATTCATTTACATGTAATTGCCTATCATTCCCCTCACAGCTAAAGGATTTAGCAACACTAAATGCAATATATATAGATGTCACGGTGGAAGCATAAGGTGTGTGTGTACTTGGTTTATTAGGATTTCTTCCCTATCACATTCATTTAGTCATGTATACGTTGGTAATTCAAAGACTCATTCCAAGATTTTGGTAGTATTAAACTTACAATATACAAGGCTAATGGGGTTGCTACTTGGCCGAGTACACATACTCACATCCCTATGTAGGTGGAAATAAGGAGATGCTACCATAAGTGGTTGCAAGTTTGTCTTAACGTATTCCTACTTACTCTCATATTAAACAAATGAATGTGTTATTATCTCTTTTAGGTTTCCTAGCATTTACCCTCCTCTCTAGTATTTATTAAGCAAGTTAGTTCCTCACCAACTTTAATCATGTTAATAGTTACAAAAAATTTAGAATGTGACATTATATGACCTTATAAGCACATGTAAATATGTAAATATATTACATATGAATGAGATTTGGTGTAATATGCATGATATAACATGATTTAGGTATGGAATGGCAAGACTTGACATATGCATTCTTGTGTATAACTTGGGGTGGATGAGTGAGTTTAAGAAATTTGGGTTAGTGCACCTTTAAGACAAGTTTAGTAGGCCATTTAGGTGCTTTCCCACGTGCTCAAGTGGCCATAGTTGTCTTAGAAGCAATTTTGGACCTTTTGAGACCCTTACATAACACAAAATAAACCATTTTGTAACCCAATGTCAAGATCTAACCAAATGAACGAATTTGCCCATGAAATTTGGCATACAAATAGATCTCATCTAGAGTTTTTTACGAAGCCAAAGATTGGATTATTTGAAACTCTGTGGAATTAATTATGATTTTTCAAAGTTGATTTTTTTTGCTAAACTGATGCAGACACTGTTCATATAATCAGTTCCTTGGGCTGTGTCATTTGAAGGACAAATGGTGTCCAATGCTCATGAAATGTTACAGGCATAAACAAGATATGATAAGCTTTCCATGGCAACCAAGATCACCCCAATTGGATATTTGAACAAGGAGATATGAATTTTTGAAGTTGGAGGATAGTACCAGTGGTGTTAGGCGACCTCTGATATTATTCCATCAATTTTTGGAAGTTAAAAGTCTCTGTTGTGGTCAAGAATTATTTTTAGCATAAAGTAGATATCTGTAGCTTTCTAGAATGGCATAGTGTGCATGATTTTGATTTTTCTAGAATTAGTTATGATTTTTCAAAATTTAAGACAAAAATATGAAATTTTAGTCCAGGGCTGCACATTTTGTTTTATGTATCCACTTCCTTTGCTCAAGTTCTAGACCACTTCTTAAGATGGTTTTGAGTTGTATTTGTGTATTTAAATATGAGAATGAAATGGATGAATCCATATGGCACACGGGACACTGAATGAAAATTTTATTTGTGACGTAACCCAATTTAATGGAATATTTTTAATAACTCTTCTTGGAAATCTTATGTAATTCAAGGAGATGAGCCTAGTAATGATGTGAGATGAGTTTAGTAAATATGGTTCATAATATGAGACTTACATTTCCACTCCCATTTGGGGCCAACCCATCCTTAGGTTGCATATACAGCTAGGCCAACTCTGATACAAATTCCCCACAGAGCCTTCAATGATATTGTTTCCAATTGGATGCCTTTCCAATCTAGTACTAGGCTTGGGATTTTGTCTTTTAGGGTTTTCTTATCTAGTACACACCCTAAAAGCGCGTCTTTGAAAGGGAGAGTGTAATGTTTGGTTTTGGTTAAATGATGGAAATGGACGCATTTTCAAAGTAAGTCTACCATCGAAATGAATTAGTTAAGGTCTTGAAAAATTTGAGTAACATTCTAGACTCCTAAAAATAAGAATTCTAGCCTTAGATAGAAGGAAAAATGAAGCTAGAATGAAGAAATAAAATTTGAATAAAAATCTTATGAAACGTAATGGTATTTTTGTAATTTCAGATAATTTTTGGAATTCACACAGGAGGAATTTTTAAATGAAAGTTTTGAGTTCTTCGGGGTTCTTAGAGGCCTTGAAAATCATGGAAAGCCCCGAGACAGTTAAATCCCCTCCGATGAATGTTTTTCAATGTTGGTATACCTAAACTTTGACAGATCCATTTGGGAAGGTTTTAGCTCCGATTTGAGTGATTCCAAAGGCATTTTACAAAATTAGCAACCTAAATTTTATAATGAAAAAAATAGTTCTCAAAATAGAGCTAAAACAAAGGAGAAACGAAAATGCTAAGAACAAAGGGCAAAATTAGAATTTTGAAAAGTGCTTCTTCCTCCCCCTATAAATAGGTGGCGTCTCACTCTCACACTCACATAGCTTCAGATTGTTCTGCCCAAAATCAAAAGAAAAACCCTAGGAGAGTGGCGCACCAAGGGAAGAAGAAGAGGAGAAGAAATTCAAGTTTTAAGGTGTGGTTTCTTGGTAGTTTTTCATGCTTTCTTCTATCCAAACCTCCTCTCCTCCATTCTCCTTTGCTTCCTTTGATTAAAATGAAGTTTAAAATTCTGTTTTAAGGGAGAAACTTAGGGAAAAATTCGGATTTAAAGAGAGGAACTTGGAGAAAGTAAGATTCAAGTGAGAAAAAGTAAAAAAACAAGGTAATTTCTCCTCATATGGTTGCTACTTTTGGTTCCCCTCCTTCTCCATTTCTTCTAACATAAGAAACCATAAGAGGACTTGGTTTTTAGGTAGAACTAAGGGTGAATCTAAGGAGAAGGGGTGTGGAGATTAAGAATATACAAAGAGAATTAACAAAAAACTATTAGATTTCAAGATGTAATTTCTAGGGTTTCATGTACACCTTGTAAAATCTAATTTTTGTATGATGATTCCTAGGCCTAAATAAGAGTTTAAATGAGCTCCTAAGATCCCTAGAAGTCTCCCCATGTGCTTCTCCCCTTGGGAAAACAAAGCAAGCTCCATGGAAGCCAAAACCTTCCATAGCCTCGGTCTAAAGGGGTTTATATAGCTAGGGAGAGTTTTAAATTTTTCTAGACCCATTCTTGAGTTATATATGATGAATGAAAATGAGGGGAGGCCTTGAAAAAAATTTAGAACCTATAGAAAGTAAGTTAGTGCTTTAGGTTCCATATTATGACCTAAAGAAGTAATATGTAGCTAGGCTCTTGGTTTTAATTATGTGATGAATCCAGGAGGCTTAAAAGGAGTCAAGAATCCTATTTGAAAGGAAAGAATAGAGCATAGAATTTATTTGATGGGTGTTGCTTCATTAGGTACCATTTTGGAACCATAATGGGGTTTATAGGTCAAGGTAGTGTCTAAGCAAATTGTATGGCCTTAGAATTGAGTTCATGAACCTAATTAGCTTCCATAAATTGTGTCTAGGCCAAGGAAAATCATTCCCACACAATTGTGTGTGTGTGGGCGAAGGAAAGAGCATTAATTCAAAGGATAAAGTGTGTGGTTGTCTCCAAGGTAGCTCTCTCCACCTTCTCTCATGCATAGATGTGTGTTTAGCTTGTCTTTGAATGTGTGTATGTGTATTTTTAAGCCATGAAAAGTATTCTAGCATGACTTTGATTCCATGGTACCATGATGTTACAATATACTTTCATATGATGCTTATGATGTGTGCTTGGGTTTGCTTGAGTGTGGTGAGGCCAAGAACCCTTAGCCATAGTGAGGATGAGCCAAGAACTCTTAAGATTGGTTAAGACAAAGTAAAGAGTCTCCCAAAAGTGAGATGGACTCCCAAGAGCATGGTTGAATCCAAGAATCTCTTAAAGAATAGGTTAGGCAAGTCCAAAATCTATAAGAAATTGGGTGAGGCCAATCCACTTGCTTGGCAAGCCTTTGTATGCTATGTATGACTTTCTCAAATGATGAAAAATGCATCTTGAATGTTTGCACATGCCAATATAACCATACATACATTTATGAGGCTTGTTTTACATTCATTATGTATGATTGAATGGGAGATGAGCTATTGGGATTCTTTGAATCTTATTCTCTCCTTTCCAATGATCTAACATATTAGATGGATTAAGTGGACAAGGTAATGGAAGCCCAACCACCTTGAAGACGAGAGTATGACATCCAAGAATATGATTTTTGCTACTTTAAGGCCATATAAATGGCAAATGATGTAACCAATGGATGTACACGTATTATGATGTTATGAACATATGTAATTATGATCATATGTCATGTATAAATGGGAGAATATGTTATGTGATCATTAGAATGTGATTTGGATATGAAATGGCAATGTGGTTTCTTGAATGAGTTTATGTAATTGTGTATAATTGCGAGTGGCATAGCCAAAATGAGATGCATGAGGGTTGGAACCATTTGGGCAGCTCAAACAAGTCCTATTTATGCTTTTAGACTTGCTCAAGAGGTGCCAAATCCCAAGGAAAACCATTTGGAGATTTTGGTATCCCATATGGAGCCAAAATTGACCATAATGGAACCCTAGGTCACTTTTTGCCCAAATGAGCTCTTCTTTATCTAAAATTTGGTATGCAATTAGAAATTGTTGAGAGATTTTTGGAAAGATAATGAATAGAATTTTCAGAGGTTTACAGAATATTTGATGAATTTTCAAAGTTGACAATTTTTTTGGTTTTGGTCATGTCATTGTTTATACTGGTCTAAAAATGAAATCTGTCACACAGGGCTCAAATGATATCCAATTACTTCAAAATTTTATACAGAGAAATTAGACATTTCCAGTGACTTGTGTCAACTAGAACTACCTCATTTGGATGTCTAGAGATGGAGATATGAATTTTCAAAGAATCTGTCCAATATCAGGAATTCCAGCCGACCTCAGTTACTGTTTGATTGAGTTTCGAGGTCTAGGCATGTCTGAACTAGTCTGGAGTTATTTTTATCCTCTAGCTAACATCCATAAATTTCCATATTAGTATGATTTTCATGGATTGGATTTTTTTGGAATTAATTAGACATTTTTTAAATTTGCTGCAGAATTCTGTGACATCACCAGTGAATAGCTTGATCTCTGGACTATTTTGAATGTCAAACATCTTCTGTATTGGATGTTATGGTCTAGATTTATTTTTAGCATAAATTATACATTTTTAGCTTTCAATAATGTCTAAGAATACATGATTTCAATTTTTTAGAATTAGTTATGATTTTCCAAAGTTTGTGACAGAAAGGAGCAAAATCTAGCCAAAAATGAATATGTATATTTCATGCTTCTTTTCGAGTTCCTTGAGATATAGGACACTTTTGATGATTCAAATAAGTTGTATTCATTTAATAAAATATGGGAATTTGTTTTATGAGCTTACATGGTCCACATGACATAGAATGAAATTTTTATACGCGATGCAACGCCAAAATAATCATTATTTTAATTGCTTTTTCTTGCTTCTTATATGAGATGCAAGGATTAAAGCATGAAAATAGCCTAGAATAAGTTAGAAATATATGGTGTTACAAAGAGTACTACTCCCTCTTATAAGGCCTTAGCCCTGGGTCTTCCTACCTGATGTAAGACTTACAAAGGAGGAGAAGATAAAGACAAAAGTGACTTGTTAAGTGCATATATTCCAAGGCTTGAAAATGATACTTTCTTAGACAATTTTATCCTTAATTTGAATTTTTCTTTGATCTAGTCCATGAATCCTATCTTTTTATTTTACTTTATTTATTTATTTTCTCTCATACTTAAATAAATAAATAAATATTGGATCCTTAGCAACTTAAATTGTTAAGATTACTACTATATCATTAGGTTTCTTGATATATGTAAAATTAGGGCCCTAACATATTTTAACTATTTTGAGACTTCTAATAACTTTATGTAACTTTATATAAAGGAAAAATAATGTACTTTATTATTATACTGCTAATTTTATATAATTATTATTTTGCCCTTATCTTCTTATAGAGTCCACTCGAGCACCCTTTTTCAGGCCTTAAGCAAAAGTTTATTCCTTTTTCTTTATTTTAATTAAACTTATACTCTTTTTTATCCTTTCTTTTACCTTTATTTTAAGGTTAGTCCATTATAAAAATTACTGATTGTTACACTGTGTGCCTATGTTAGAATATCATACATGTTAGAAGTTAGAATTCTATACGGATCTTCCTAATGAAATGTTTTTATTAAAATATTATTATTACAACATTTATTTTATATTTAGCATTAATTTTTTTTCAAATGTGTTGAATTTAATTTTTATTTATTCTTCATAGTTACTTGCTAATAATTTTACATCTTGATTAAAACATTATATGCCTACATAAAGATCTCTTTTTTCATTTAAACCAAGTGGGCCCTAAACCAAAGCTCCTGATCACCTGCGCGAGACTATCTCCTTCCTAAAGTCAGTAGCCTAATCAATCTCTAAGGCAGTTGCTAGTTTCCTTACTAATAGGCTCACGAACGGGCATGTTAATAATGAAATTACCTAGTTCTTATTTAATTCCAGTTTCCTAACTTTTATATCAATTATTTCATGCATTTTCCCTTTTTATTTACTTATAAATTGATTTTTATATAAAATTTATTTCTCCCATTATCTTCACATAAATATTTTTATTATTGTTTCTTAAGTCAAAACTTATTTTCATTAGAAAAGCTCTATGACTGCTTATCCCTTATGCTATTATGCTTTATGTAATACCATAATTTCTTAGCTTGTCTCATGCTTTCAAATAACTCATTTCCAAGAATCATGCAAATATTCAAGAAAAAGGCATTAAAATAATGCATTATTTAGCGTGTGTCGTGTATAAAAATTTCGTTTGATGTCACATGGACTATGTGAGCTCATATAATATAGGAAAAATTACATTTAATGGCCAAAAAGTAAAAAAATTTATTTTTAAGGACCTTTACCACTAGGTTCAACTGATTGTTACAAAACTCAGTAGTAATCATCTTAAAACAAGTGGTAATAGATCCTTAAAAATAAAATTTTTCACTTTTTGGTCCTTTATTATAATTCTCCCTATAATATATTCCCATATATTATAGGGCTCGTGTATGGCAAGAGGAAGCATGAAATTCATATATGCATTTTCGGATAGAATTTTCTCACTTCTATCACAAAATTTGAAAAATTATAACTAATTTTAAAAAAAATTGAAATCATGTATTCTCTACCATTTTGGGAATCTACACATGTCTACTTTATGCTAAAAATATGTCCAGGCTATGGAATACAACACAAAAGATGTTTGATATTCGAAATGGTCTAGAGGTTAGGCTGTCTATTAGTGCCGTCACAAAAGTCTGTAGCAAACTTTAAAAATGTTCAATTAATTCCAAAAAAAATCCAATTCATGCAAATGATACTAATCTAGAAAGATGTGGATGTTAGCTAGAGGGAAAAAATAACTCCAGACCGGTTCAGGCATGCCTAGATCTCGAAACTCAATCAAACAATAACTGAGGTCGGCTAGGATTCTTAATACTGGATAGATTCTTTGAAAATTCATATCTCCCTCTCTAGACATCTAAATGAGGTTCTTCTAGTTGGTATAAGTCACAGGCAATGTCTAGTTTCTTTGTATAAAATTTCATGGCAATAGGACATCATTTTCCCTATGAGTGATAGAATTTAATTTCAGACCAGTGCTACAGTACCAATGACCAAAAGCAAAAAAATTTTCAACTTCAACAATTCACCAAATATTCCACAGACCTCCAAAAATTACCAAATTTAGATTCCAAAAATATCTCAATAAGCTCTAGATACACGCCAAATTTTAGACGAAGAAGAGCTCATTTGGACAAAAAGTGATATAGCCTCATGAAATGATCATTTTTGCTCCCTATTAAAAGTCACTTTGGTCCAAATGGCCTCCTCTTGAGTTTGGCATCTCTTGGGCAAGTTTAAAAGCATAATTATGACTTATGGGAACTGCCCAAATAGTCTCAAACCCCATGCATCTAAATTTGGCCATTCCACATCCAATAATGCACATGTAGCCATAACCACACAAGAGGCAATTTCCATGATTTGCATTGATTTAATGTCACACATGGGCTACATAATATTCATACACCATGTTACATGTACTCAAGGTCTTACATTACCAAAAATAATATGTACAAAGCTTCTTTACATTCCATTACAAGTTAGACTACAAAATGAACAAAGTGTAGCCATTTAATGTTCTTAGCTTGCATTTCTTTGGTTTGGAACACCACCTAGACATTTCAAGAATGAGAGGAAAAGGGGAATGAGATTCTAAGAATCCTAATAGCTCACACACACCCATTCACATACATTCAAGTCATATATACATCAATGACACAATTATGAAACATAAAGTGTGCAAAGTTTCAATTTCTTACCACATCTACACATCAAAATCTTTCTCATGCTCTAAGGACTTTTGGTTTTGCCTCACCCCATTTTTAGGACTTTTGGAGTTGCCTCACTTTTGATCTAAGGACTTTTGACTTAGCCTCACCCATCCAAGGGACTTTTGGCATCACCTCCCCCTTATGAGCCAATCTCACATTCAAGGCCATTCAAGAGCATACATTGGTACCAATATAATTCCATAAGATCATGTGGCATATTACCAATTCACAAGAGCACATACTAGCACATAATAACATGCATATGCACACAAGAATGCAAAGGAATGAGGTGGAGAGCTACCTTTCAATTAATGCAAGCTTTACTTTGCTAATTCCTTCCCCTCCTTGATTTCACAAGAGCCCTTAGGTGGTTGATTGTTTTCTTGGCCTATACATCACAAGGAGTACACAATCACATAATTGAAGCAAGCCAAGACATTAAACTAAAGCTTAAACACACACTTGGTTTCATACTTGGCATTATGATTCCATAATTAGTCTAATGAAGCAACTCTTAGAATTAAATTTCTAGATTCCATTCTCTTGTTATTTCTAGACTTCTTAGACTCATTTAAGGTCCTTGGAGCCATCATACATTCAATTGTATAATTAGAAAACTAAGTTGCTTCACAAAACACTATTATGGACACCATTGTCCTATCTCCCAATCCATGGCTCTTAAATTTTTTCCAATAGTTTCTCTCATCTTCTAACATCATATAAAGTCTCAAACCAAGGTTAGAACAAATTAAAACATCCTCTACCCTATCCATCCTAGCTTGGCCGAACCTATGAGCAATAATGGGGTTCTTGGAGTTTTAAATTTTTCCTTGATGGGTGAGCCATTTGGGGAGGTTTCTAAAGGTCTTAGGAGCTCAAGGAAACATTCAAATAGCCAAGAAAATATTCACACAAAATCAAATTTTGCAAAACTCTAAAAAATACTACAATATTCTAACTTGTTTTCTATTAGTTTTTCTTGAAATTTCTTGCCATATTCCATCTCCCCATGGCCTAAAACCCTTGTTCCTTCCTTGTATTTGGACAGAACATCCTCCTC
This sequence comes from Erythrophleum ivorense, assembly GCA_026724425.1. Classification (NCBI taxonomy): domain Eukaryota; kingdom Viridiplantae; phylum Streptophyta; class Magnoliopsida; order Fabales; family Fabaceae; genus Erythrophleum; species Erythrophleum ivorense. Next base: position 42,266,767 of record JAIUCV010000006.1, on the reverse strand, counting down.
TCCTTTGGTTCTGTTCTTGGCTGAAATGCACACAAAGGGAGGGGGAAGAGAAGATGCAACAAAAAGCAAAGATTACCTAGGATTCAAGTGAATTTTCAAGTGTCTTTCTCCTTGGTTCTCTTCTCCTTGGCAAATTCAAAATTTTCCCTTTTTTTTGGACCAAACACAGAACCATTCATCTCAAATAAACCATGGAAAGAGAGGAGGAAAGGAGAAGAACAAGATTGGAGGAAGATGGAGTATGAAAATCTATAAACTTCCTTACCTTTTCTTTGATTTTTCTCCTTCTTTTCTTCCCCTTTTGGTGCACCTAAGAGAGCAGATCAACTTCTATATTTTGGGCAGAAAATTTCATGCTTAAGAAGGTGGAAGAAAAAAGGAGAAGTGTGTGAGAATTTCTAAAAGCATACTTTTCCAAAAATTCTAATTTTGTTCTTCTATAATGGAAATTTTGTTTTGGCTTTGTTTGAGCTTCTTTTTGAGAACCTTATTTTTCATTATAAAATTTAGGTTCCCAATTTAATAAAATGCCTTTGGAATCACTCAATTTGGAGCTAAAACTTTACCAAACGACTCTGTCAAAGTTCAAGCTTATCGACGTTAAAAAACATACATCGGAGGGGCTTTACCAGTCCTGAGGCTTCCCATAGTTTTTGGGGTCTCTAAGAACCTTAGGCAACTCAAAAATTTTATTTAAAAAGCCTTCCTATGTGTTTTTCCAAAAGTTGCACTTATTTACAAAAATGCCATTAAGTTTTGTCAATTTCCGTCACAAATTGTTTCTCCATCCTAACTCTATTTTTCTTTTCGTTTGAGCCTAGAATTATCATTTTTAGGAGTCTAAGACTCTACCCAAATTTTTTGGGACATTATCTAGGTCATTTTGAAGGACTTACTTTTATACGGCTTATTTCATTATTTTACAGAAATTACGTTCATTACACTTTACCTTCTACTCATTGAATACTACAACTCATTTCATTATTTATTTTTGCAAATAGGAAAATTATGTCCAATGCTGCTCTTGTGTAGTTTGGGAGAGTTGTTAGCTAAGAGTCAATGATTAGTTTGTCTAATATTAATAGACTATTGTCTTTGTATATGTATGTTTGTAATTTAGAGTTTACTTCATAAAATAAAGGTAAGATTCTTGCTCTATTATTATGTCTTTATGTTGATTGACAATTAAGACCTTACCTCTCATGTTGTATATCTAATGGTAGGTAAATTCGGGATGTTCCAATTTCAGAGGAAACTTTGCTAGGTCTCTTATTATAACATCTAGCTTCTCTATAAACATTAGAAATATAATGTCCAGTTTATTTGTAAACGCGTGAAACGCACTAGATATAAAGGTAAGTCCCTTGAAATGAATTATTTAAGGCTAAATAAAATTAGTATAAAATTTTAATTAATAGAAAATGAGGATCCAAGACCCAAGGTGCCTAGAAACCAGAACTAGAGTAGTTCAATAAAATTGCCAAAAGTATAATGGCTTTTTTGTAATTTTAGGCACGTTTTAGAAAACTCAAAAAAGGAATTTTTAAATGAAAAAAAATGAGATTTATGAGTTTCTCAGATGTCCTAAGAACCATAGGAACCCCTATAATAGTTCAAACCTCTTCAGTTGACATTTTACAACGTCGGTTGACTCGAACTTTAACTGGTTCTTTCAGAAAGATTTTAGACCCAAATTGAGTGATTCTAAAGGCATTTTATAAGTTAGAAAACTTAAATTTTATGATGGAAAAGACGGTTCTTAAAAAGGAGTTGAAATGAGCCTTAAATGAAATAGCCAAAAATGGGACATGAATGGAATTTTTAATAAACAATTTTAAGAAAACCCCTTCTTATATGTGGCATCCCATTCTCCTCTCCCTTAGACTGACTTATGTTCTACCCCAAACAAAGGGAGAGACCAACAAGGAGGAACGCATAAGAGGGTGCAAGAAGAGGAAGGAAAAACCACAAAAAAGGTAAGGAAAAATGTGAAATTTTATGGTTCTTCTTTCATTAAGTTTGTTCTCCTCCTTCTCCCCTTTCTTTCTATGGTTCCCATGAGTGATTTGGATCTGTTTTAGGCCTAGCTCAGAGGGAGGAAGATAGAGTTTGAAGGAGAGAAGCATACCAAGTGGAAGAGCTCTTGAAACAAGCCAAGAAACAAGGTAATCCTCTTAGCTTCCATTGCACTCCTTTGTTGTTCTTCAAGAGAGGCATTTCGTCCCACTTAGAGCCCAACCAAGAGAGAATAAATTCTAGTCCTAGTAAGGGAGAATCTTAGGTTTTAGAGTTTAAGGGACAAGTATATGCAAGGAATTCCAACTAAGATGCATTAGAAACTAAGTTAGCACAACTTGGAGTTTTCAAACAATTAATGAAATCTAATTTTTTCTAGAGGTATTATAACTTATATAAGACTTGGTATGAGTTCCTTAGACCTCTAGGAAGTTGTATAAGAGCCATTCCCTTCAAGGAAAATTGAAGAAGTCCATGGGCTCTATACCATGCTCATGTCTAGGCCAAAGGGGTTTCAAGTACTTAGGGAGTGTTTTAATTTGTTCCAAGGCTAGAATGAGACTAAGTATGATAAAAGAACACTATGGAAGCCTTGAAAAAATTTTAGAAGCCATGGAATGTGAGATAGAGGTGTAAGGTCTATAATGAGACATAAAGAAGCAACTTATGACTAAGCTCCTTAAAATGAATGTGTGATGACTCCAAGGAGTCCAAATGGAGTCAAGAGACCTATAATGAATGGGAAATGAAAGCCAAGATCATGAATTTTAAGAGTTTCTTTATTGTGCCTTATATGGAAGCATACTGGAACCATATGAGAAAGTAACATAGGATAGCGCTTGAGAGAAGTTAAGGCTTATTTCCCATGACCTAAATATGCCTCATTTGGTGTGTTTAGGCTAAGGAAACCAAGGGTCACCCCATAGCAAGTCTTGGCCAGGAAGGATGAGGAAGATTTCAATGGAAAGTGTATGGCATTGGCTCCAAGGTAGCTTTCTAACCTTCCTCTCATGCATTCTTGGTTGTTTCCTTGTCTTTGGATGTGTTTGTGTATGTTTATGCCATAAGAAATGTTTTTAGCTATTTTCTATATGACATGGTACCATTATGTGCATAAAATGTGTCTAATGAATGTGTTATGGCTTGAATGAGCTTGGTGAAGCCAAAAGTCTCTTAGCAAAGGTGAGAATGAGCCAAAAGTCCTTAGGATTGGGTGAGATAAAGCTAAAAGTCTTAAGAAGAGTGAGGCTTAGTCAAAAGTCTCTTGAAAATGTGAGGCAAGTCCAAAAGCCCTAAGGAAAGGGGGAGAAGCTAAACTAATTCTCTTGAAAACCAATGTATGATATGTACGAGTTTCTTGTATATGAAAATGAATTTATGTATGGTTACTAGTAGCTTAATGTTCATATATGCATTCTTAGACTTGAAAATAGGGCTATTATATATGATTGAAAGGGTTAAGAGCTATTGGGATTCTTAGAATCTCACTCTTCCCCCTCCAATGTCTAATTATGTCTAGGTGGACCAAGTGAGCCAAGGAAGGGAAGCCACCACTCATGAAGACAAGGACTTTGACAAAGGAAATTGCTAGATAGTCATTTTGTTGACATATTATTGTCAAATGATATAACCATATGTTGTATATGATATGTAGACACTTGAACACATGTAAATGCATGAATATAACATGTGTGTATTGGTTTTGGAACTATAGGAGTGAGTATGCATGTTCTTGACATCCTTATGCCTAATATAGGTTATGAAATCTTATATATATGAACAAGTGAGGAAGTAGTTTTGTGATGTATGGGTAATTAGACCTCTTGGACAAGTTTTACATGCTGTTTTTGACCATTCTCACGTGCTCAAGAGGTCATGGCCAAGGTAGAAGAGCATTTGGTGTAAATTTGACCCCATTTGGTGCCTAAAAAGCCTATTTTGGCACCCTATGTCACAAACTAACCAAATGAATGAATTTTTCTATGAAATTTAACATCAATATAGGTCTCATTTAATCTTTTTGCAGGGCCCAAGACCATATTATTTGGAGCTTTAGAGAATTAATTATGAATTTTTAAATTTTAAAAAAATTTTAATTTGGTATGTGCACTGTTCATATAGTTAATTTCTTCTCATATGTCATCTAAGGTCCAAATAATATCCAATGATCATAAACTTTTACAAGCATAAACTGCGAATGATAAGCTTTCTTTAGCAATTGAGATCACCTCATTTAGATTTATATTAAAGGAGATATGAATTTTTGAAGTTGGTAGTTAGTACCAATAACATGATTACACCCCAATACTGTTCCATCAATTTTCATATGAGACATGCCTATGGCTATTGGTTTGATGTTATGGTACCACTATGCTTCTTGAATTGCTTTTGAATTGTGAGGTTGCTCTTTATGGGTGAGGTTGTGCCACAAGTCCCTTGAAATAGCTGAAGAGAAGCTAAAAGTCTCTAAAAATGGATGAAACAAGGTCAAAAGTCTCAAAGATGAGTGAGGCTAAGTTAAAAGTCCCTAGAAAGTGGGTAAGATTAATCTAAAAGTCTCAAATAATAGGGTGAGGTTAGACCAAAAGTCTATAGAGTTTGATTTTGATCTTAACATACTTATGTAATCTTGAACATATGATTTGAATGATTCTTGGAAGTGTTTTGTGCATACTTCTATTCTTTGACATGATTATATGCCATTTATGCTTACTTGAAAGGGTGTAAGAGTTATTAGGATTCTTTGAATCTTACTCTCCCCCACTTTTCATCTAACCTTGTTTAGGGAAAGCTAAAGGAACCAACAATAGAGGCCAAGGAGCATGAATGATTACACTTTGACAATAGAATAGCTTTTAATGTAATTTAATGTCAAAGTATGTATGTATAAGTTAAATATGTGATGTGAATCCTTGAGCACATTTAAAGGCATGTACATATGTTGTATGAACCAAATGTATGAGATTGTATGGTTTTGACATCTTAGAGCCCTAACATACATGTGTATTTATGTAAATGGAATGATGAATTTGAGCTCTATGATAATTTGGACCATTTGGGATGCTCTATATGCTGCATTTGAGCTTTTGGACATGCTCAAATGGTCGTGACATGATTAGAAGGCCATTTGGTGCAATTTGACTCCTTTTATGGTCCCAAGTTTTTTCATATTCTTGGCCTAAACCATAAACTAACCAAATAGACAAATTTGTGCATGAAATTTGGCAAGAATATAGGTCTCATCTACAACTTTTCATAGAACTAAAGAACACTAATTTTGGAACTCTATAGAATTTATTATAATTTTTCAAAATTGGCCAAATTATGCAGAAACTGTCACTGCCACTATCATTGTTCATATGGTTAGTTTGCTTGTTGGTGTCATTCAAGGGCCAAATGGAATCCAATACTTATGAAATTTTACAGGCATATAGTAGACATATTAAGCTTTTCATAGCCCCCAAGAGCACCCCATTTGAAGCTCTATAGAGGGAGATGTGAATTTTTGAAGTTACTAGTTTGCCACAGAATGTCCTTCAAACCCATAGTACTATTCCATTAAATTTCATAGGACAAATGATGTTGTTTTGATCTAAAATTCTTATGGTAGTCAAAGGACATCATAAGCTTTCCAGAAAGCTATAATTTGCATACTTTGGAATTTTCTAAAAGTAATTATAAATTTCCAAAGTTCATATCAAAATATAGAACTTAAAGGAAAATTACAAGTGTGATGTGAAATTGGGTTGCATGCCTTGGACCCGAGATTTATGGTTCAAATTATGATATTTCTAATTGAACAAATATGTTATGGATGTAAAATGAGTTTGGTAAGCCCACATGGTCCATATAGCTAAAGATGAATTATTTTGGCTTTTAATAACAATAATTTCCGTTGGCAAAGGTGTTATTTCTATGAAAATAACTACTTTACACCAATTGTGATGCAAATTAAGTAGTAACTAGATATGGTATTACAAACAATATATGGTTTAGGACCCCAAGTAGCAATAACATTGATAGTATTTTTAGGGGTAGTTTTGAGTCCTTATAACCTCTAAGCAAATATTTTTAATAAATAAAAGAGTCAAAAATTTAATATGGAGTTGTCAGTTTCTGGAAATACTAAAAAATGAGCAGAAATGAAGGAATTAAAGTATAGGGGTAAAATCAATATTTTGGAAAAGTCTTAAAACACTATATATATATATATGACACACCTCACTTTTTTCTCCCCTCATAATCGACCTTGGTAGCCCTCAAACTCTCTCATGGTGGCATGAAGAAAGAAGGAGGAAGAAGGGAAAAGGAAGCTATATATAGGTATAGAAACTTGCTAAATTTGATTATGAAGTAGTTATGAAACATCTTCTATTCCTTATGCTCTCTCTCATGGTGGTTTTGGGTTTTAAAAAAGGTGAATTTTGTGGCCAGTATCTTGAGTGGGAAAACTCCTTTAAGAAAACTAATTATACCAAAAGAATCTCCATTAAGAAAGATTCAAGATAAGGTTAATTTTGTTATGGAAAAAATTTGTATCCTTGAAACTCTAGCTCATCATAGTTTTAGCCAAAAGAGAGCATGGTGAAGGAAATATATATTTGATGAAACTTGGTGAAACTAATAGTTTAGAAGGGTAAAGAGTAAGAATATACAAATAGATTTAGTTAAGAACCAAAAAGAGAGATAGTCAGTTCCTATAATACTGTAATTAGACTAGAAATGAATTATGGAGATCCTAAAGCCATCAAATTTCCTATGAAACAAAGAACAATTCTAAGATGGGTGGCTATGTAGTGTGTCTTGGCCAAGAGATGGAAGTGCTACTTAGGGAAGTTTTCAATTTAGTTTCATGGTTTAAGAGGCCTAAATGAGTAATATATAGGCCAAATGAACCATCAATTTGAAGGGAAAAATGAGATTTGATGATGTTGCAAATTTGGTTCCATAAAAACCCTACTTAGCCTTAGGAATGTTATAAGTGATATAGCTAAGCTTTCATACTTGTTTTAGCCAAAAAAAAAAGTGAGTAAATTGACATAGATAAATGATGAAATTGCTACATGAAATGTGACAAATACAATGAGTTATTTTGAAATACTTAAAGTCACCAAATCCATACTTTAAGACCTAATTTGCACATGTATTGCTAAAATAAGATTGAATATGTCTTAATTGGTTATTTTATACTTTAATTAATGTGCCGAGGGCAAGCTAGTGGGACCACACCAAAGTGTATATTTGAGGCAACATAAGAATAACAAGGGAATTGATTGAATTCACTTGATAAGTAGCTTTTCCTTCATTATAATATGTATGATTGGCTCACTTAAATCCATGGTTGCTTATGTGTATTGTTTACAATGGTTTGACTTGTTAATTGTTTGAATAGAATATGCAATTGCACGATACTTACTTGCATTTATGAAAGGGGTGGCTCTTTGCAAGGTGTGAGGCCAGGGAAGTGGGCATGGATTTGTGCTACCTTAGGCAAAAAGTCCCTTAAAGGTATGGATTTACTCCTGCTTGAGCCAAGGAAACCCCTAGAGCGTGGATTTGCTCTCTTATGTAGGGATTGGCTATGATTGCATAACATGTATGCTTGGCTTCCAAGTGCTTGAGTGAACCATATGCATGTTTGAATGATGGCTTAGTTATTAAGATTCTTTGAATCTTATATTTCCTTATTTCCACTAACTATGGCTAGGTGATGTGTAAAGTAAGGACAAAGATGAGCAAAATACTTAGAAAAGTCTACTATGGCAAAAGTTTTAGCATAGGATATGATGTTGCATATATGATTATGTAAATCTATATTTTGATGTAATGTAATGGAAAACATATGTAAAAAGTGTTGGACTATGATTTTTTATCAATAGAAGTAAGTATAAGATGTTGGAACATGGTTTAGTTTATGGATACCTATGTGGTTTATATGCATTCTCTCATATGGAATACTAATTTTTCATTTCCAGGAAAATTTCATATGATGACTCATTGATATATGATGCATATCTAGATTAAAATTTACTTAGGAAAAAAAATGATATTTTAAAGCTCATTTGGTGCAATTTGAATCAAATTTTTTACCATTTGAGTCATAAAAGATCCATCTACCTTTGAATGCCTTAACGACCAAATTTGGAATTAAAATTTGGTAAACTTTTAAAGAACATTCACAACATTCTAAAGAGTTAAAGATCATAATTTTTGGAGCTCTATAGAATATTTAGTGGATTTTCAAAATTGGTTCTAAAAAACTATTATGCACTGTTACTATTCATTTTGGTACAAATATAGTTTTTATGTTCTTTGAGGGACCTACTAGACTTATTTTGATTCGAAATTTTTACAGTAGATAGTTCACATCCTAAACTTTTCAAAGACACCTAATTTGCATTAATTGGAATTATGTAATACAAGTTATAATTTTTTAAAGTTAATGCTCTATTATGTATTCTATAGCCTAAATGAATAAATGACTAATTTTATTGGTTTTATCTTCACATACATACTATCTTGGATAGGAACTAGATGTTTAAGCATGAAATTGTGAGATGGAATGGTGAGAATCCATTTTTAGGACTTTATGAGTCCATTTGGAGTGTATAGTAATTATAATTTCAATGTTAAAAGTTTGGTTACAATTACTTTTATTCTAAATGAACAACTAATGGTATAAAGTAAAAGAAATATAGTATAATGTGACATTTTTGGTATCAGTGCCAAGGTTCAGGCAACCTATTTCTCTTTTTTGGTTTAGGAAGTGTTTGAATTATCTATGTATGTGGTATGTGAACTGTCATAGATATTAGGAATCATTGATAACTATGCTGTGAATATATCTTATATGCTAAGGTTTGTGGTTCTTTTCAGACAACATAGTGGATACAATAAGGGACAAACCTACTAGGGCAGAGCATAAAGATCCGATGACAAGTAATATGCAGACTATTATGAACCACCTAGATCAATAGTAGGCTATGATGAAGCAACAAAGGTAGATTATGCAGTAGCAAAAGAAAATAATAATGCAGCTACAAGATGCCCTAGCTAGGAAGGGTAATAAAAAAAACAAATGCCCTAGAACCATAGTAACCAATAAATATGCCTAACAATCCACTTGCACTCCCTCAAGACCAAATACAAACCTAACTCACTAATCAACAACTTTTGAACTAGTTTAGAAAGAGTCGTCTATCCTCATTTGATATTAAGTTAAATGTACAAAAAGCAGAGACATGAATCATGTAGTTAGAGAAAATTTTTAAAGTGAGAGGTTGCACTTCTGAAGAGAAAGCCATGTTAGCCACATTTATGTTAGAAAAAGAAGCTGATCACTAATAGCGTAGCACAAAAATAATTATGCAAGTTTGGAATATCCTAATTAACTAGATAAATTTCTTAGTTGAATTGTATGAAAAATATATTCCCAACTCAATTAGGGATCAAAAGGAGATAGAATTTATCAATTTGAAGTAAATTAATGAGATGATAGTAGATCAATATATGGCTATATTCATAGAATTGTCTTAGTACTCCTCCTACTTGCAGAATTGTGACAATGAAAAATGAAGGTTTGAGTGATTTAAGAAGGGATTGAAACCTTCCATTAGAAACAAAGTAGCTCCATAGAAAGTCAGAACATTTAATGCTCTTGTGGAAGTTAGCAGAGTAATTGAAAACAACTTAAGGGACATAATGTCGGTAGGAGCCAGCTAGAAGAAGACTCCAAAATTGAAAACGCATAGACAAGAAGATAATTTAAGTGCCACAGCTAGCAACAAAAAGAAAGGTAAGAGACTGTTAACATTATATTTTGTTTGGGTCACTTCCTCTTTTATGTTGAGTTTAATTCAATTTGTTTATAGTTTAATTATGTTAGGGAGTACATTGAACTCAACTCAGTATAATTAAGCCTTTGGAGTCTTGTTGTCCGGTTGGGTCAAAGGGCAATCAAGTTGTCCCGGACAAAATAAATATTCTTATCTTTACTTATTCCTATGTAAAAACATCAATTTTTCACTTTTAGTTTCCTCACATAAAAAACAAATAAAGAAGGGTAGCATTTACACTGCATTTTGTCTAGACATCTCCCTAAAAAAAGTAATAAAATATGAATAAAATAAAAAATAAAATTTTAGTTCTCAAAGTCTTTTACATTTAATTATCAACTTTAATTTAATCTTAAGTTGTGTTAATTTTAATGAAAAAATAAAAAATAAGAAAAATCATTAGTCAATTTTAAGTCATAAAAATGGAGAAGAATGTAAACAACTAAACAAAACTTCAACCTATGGCCCAATCTTTAACCAAAAAATGAAAGAGGAGAAAAACCTAAAGATTAAGTAATCCAAGCCCAAATTCTAATAGTTCATACTAAGTCCACCTAATCAAATGAGTCTTTTCAACCTAATTATCTTAAAAACTCAAATGACCCAAAAACCAAAAAAATAAAAATAAAAAGTAAAAAAAATTAAAATGGAACAAAATAAATAAAGCCCACCAATATCAATTCTCTTAGCCGTCGTTAACCACGATACCCAAACAAAAACCAAAAAAACAAAAAACAAAACAAACAAAAAAATGGGGAGCTCACATGTAACACAGTGAACTCATCCTCTCTCATTCTCTCTCTTATGCTCTCTCTAGCTTAAAATCTAGACTATCCAAATTAATTTGGACAATCTAGATCAAATTTTTTTTTTATTTTTTAAAAATAATTTTTTTAAAATAAAATAGAATGCAAAATAAAATAGTGGTTTAATTATAAATTTTAAAAAAATAATGTTTAACATTAAAAATATAAAAAAATATATGTAAATTGTCTAAATCTTAATCCAAATTTTACAAGGGAGATAATAGAAAAAAAAATTAAAGGAGAGAATCACTGTAGCATATCCTCTTGTAGCCAAGATGAAATGGCAAGAGGTGTAACACCATATATTCTACTTTATTTCATAACATTCCCATGCTTTATGTGATGCATTCCATGAAGGAGTAAGGAAAAGGGATTAAAAATAATGCATTTCCTTACGTTACGTTGTGTATAAAAATTCCATTCAGTGTCACGTGGACGATGTGAGCTCATAAATCACATTTACATATTTAATTACATAAATGCAACTCATTTGCATCATCAAAAGTGGCCTACATCTCATAGAAACCAAGGGAGAGCATAAAATACTTATACATATTTTTGGCCAGATTTTTAGTTTTTCTGTCACAACTTTGAAAATTCATAATTAAATCTACAAAAATAGAAATCCAACAAAATTTACCATTCCAAAAATCTCTGGATATCTAACCCATGGTAAAAATAATTTCAACTCATGAATCATTAAGAGGAGAACGTTTGACATCCAAAAAGCCACTGAGGTCGTTGCTTTCTGGGCTACTGGGTCAGATTACTGATATGAACTTTCAAAATTCATAACTAATTCTAGAAAAATTGAAATCACACAAATTTAGTTATTATGGAAAGCTACAGATGTTAAATATATGTGAAAAGTAATTCCAAAATGAAACAGATACTTTTAACCATTGAAAATCTATATAACAGTAACTGGACTCAGGGGGCACTACTGATACTAATAGCAAACTTCAAAATTGAATAACTCTTTACTCAGACCTCCAAATGAGGTGTTCTCAGTGGCCACAGAAATCTCATGACCTCTAATTTATGCTTGTAAAATTTCACAAGAATTTGACACCATTTTCTCATTAGATGACACAGAACACAAATCTATCAGTGTAAACAGTGCACATACTAGAATCAATTGAAAATCCCAACTTTGAAAATTCATAACTAATTTTGTAGAGCTCTGTTTTTTCTTCACTTTAGCTTTCCGAAAATTTCTCAATGAGCTCTACATGTTTGCCAAATTTCATGGAGAAATTCCTTCATTTGGTCAGAAAGTGCCATAGGGTGCCATTTGGGTCATTTTGATGCATTTTAATGGTGCAAAAGTGTCCAAAATGGTTTCTAAGGCTCTTATGGCCACTTGGGCACGTGGGAATGGCCCAAAAAGACTCTCTAAACTTGTATTAAAGGTGTAGAAACTCAAAATACAAAATCTCATGCTTCATCCCCAAGCCATATACTAAGGAACATGTACTTGAAATGGTCATTGAAGACCCAAAATTTGCAAAACATTCCATTCATCATCAAATTTCATACATATATAATCTATTAGGATAATTACACATGTTCCATTCATTGTCTATCAATTCTACCAAAAGATTACATCATATGCCATTCCTTTGGTTACAAAATAAGCAAAATTAAGAGCTTTAGGGTCAAGGATTCATCTTCCCACTTGATGGCTCCCATTTCCTTGTTCATTGGCTCCACCTAGCATATCAGGATATTGGAAAGGAGAGAGTGAAATTCAAAGAATCCCAATAACTCATGTCCCATTTAATCATGCATAAAGAATGTAATACAAGTTTGAAGGATGCATGTATGGCATATTAATATAGAAAATGGTGCAATATACATTCTTGGCATTTACACAAAGCACACATAACATACTTAGGCTTGCCAAATAGATGGATTAGCCTCACCTCCTTTCTTCAAGGTTCTTGGACTTGTCTCACCCTTTTTTTTAAAGGCCTTGAACTAAGCTTTGCTCTTGGGAGACTTTCTCTTGGTCTCAACCACTTCTAAGGGTTTTTGGCTCATCCTTACCGAAGGTAGGAGGTTCTTGGCCTCTCCACATTCAAACAAACCAATGCAAACATTCTAGGCATCATTTGAATATATAATGGAACATTATAGTTCCATGGAACATAGGCATCATACTAAAACACAATTCATAACTTAATATACACATACACACATTCAAAGACAATATAGACATTCATTCATACATGGGAGAAAAGAGAGAGAGCTACCTTGCTTGCATTTACACACTTTTTCCTTAAGCCTTGAGTCATCTCCCTTGACCTCACACACCTAAGAAGGTGGAGATCATTTCTCTTAGCCTAGACACACCAAAAGAAACATAAATTACTCATGGGAACAAGCCTTGGCATTATACATGTAACATCCAGTCCCTTCGTAAACGTGAGAAACGCAATGTTCGGTTTCTCCGTAAACGTCAGAAATGGGTCAAATATAAAAGGAAGTCCCCAAAATAGAAGGAATTGGGGCCAAATAAAATTATGATAAAATTCTAAATAATGGAAAATGAGGATTTGAGCCTTGAGTTAGCCAGAAACCGGGGTCAGAGTGATTCAAACAAATTGCGAAAAAGTCAGTGGCATTTTCGTAAATAAGTGCAATTTTGGAGAAGCACCTAGGAGGGCTTTTTAAATGGAAATTTTGAGTTGCCTAGGGTTCTCAGAGGCCCTAAAAACCATGGGAAGCCCCAGGACCGGTAAAGCCCCTCCAGTGTACTCTTTACGACGTTAGTTGACCTGAACTTTGACCGATTCGTTTGGAAAGGTTTTATCTCTGATTTAGTGATTTCAAAGGTATTTTATTAAATTGGGAACCTATTTGTTATGATGGAAAAGACGGTTCTTAAAAAGGAGCAAAAACGAAGGAGAAACAAAAATGCAAAGTATGAAAGGGCAAAAATGGAATTTAAGTGTTAAAGGAAGCTTCCAAACTCTTTTTATAAGTCACGTTCTTCCTCTCCTTCATTAAACCGACTTGCTTCTGCCCATTTTCAGAAAAGAACTCTAGCTTCTTAGGCGCAAAAGAGAAGGAGGATTTTGGAGGAAGAAATTCAAGAAAAAGGTAAGAAACTTTAAGAAATTCCATATCCTTCCTTCTTGAAACTTGCTCCCCTCCTCTCAAGCTTTCTTTCTATGGTTTTAATGGAGAGTTTGGTGCTGTTTTGGGGGCAGAACAGAGAGGGAAATTTCGAAAATTGAGGGAGTAAGCAAACCAAGTGGAAGAGCAAGCAAAGAAAAGCAAGAAAACAAGGTAAAACTTCCATTCTTTGGTAGTTTCTTCCTCCCCCTCCCTCTTGCACGAATTTGGGCATCATGAGCCCAATTTTTAGGGGCTGTTTTCTGCCCAATTTATGGAAGGATTAGAGGTTGTGGAGTGCAAGGATTAAGAATGAACCAATAAAATCAAGAAAGGGGCATTAGGAAATAAGATAGAACCATTAGGGATCCAAATGCTCCCTTGGAAATCTGATTTTATATGAATATTCTTAGACTTAATTGAATGTTTAAACATGCTCCTAATACCCCTAGAGAACTTCCCACATGCACCTCCCATCCAAGAAAGCAAAGAAATTGCAAGAACAATTAATGAACTCTAAGTAGAAAAAGTGTAGTGCATTTGAAGGGATTGCAAAAAATGATTTGATTCATGCATTCCCTAGCATATATGAGTATTTTATTGAGCTCCTAAGACCTCTAGGAAGTCTCCCAAGTGTGTCTCCCATCAAGGAAAAATCAAGAAAGCCATGAACTCTTCTTCCCCCCATAGTCTCGGCCTAGGCAAGTTCCTATAGCTAGGGAGAGTTTTAAATTTTTCTAAGACTATTATTGAGTCATATGTGATGAGTGAAGATGAGTAGAGGCCTTAGAAAAATTTGGAGCTCAAAGAAAGTGAATTGGTGCCATAGGTTCCATATTAGGACCTAAAGAAGCAACATGATGCTAGGCCCTTTGTTTTAATGATGTGATGATTCCAAGAGGTTTAAAAGGAGTCAAGAATCATAATTGAAAAGAAAGAATGAGACCTAGAAGTCATTTGATGGGTGTTGCTTCATTAGGTGTGATTATGGACCATAATGGAGCCTATAGAGCAATCTAGTGTTTTATCAAGTGATGTAGCCTTAGAATATGTTTCATAGACCTAATTGGCTCCCATAAATTGTATCTAGGCCAAGAGAAACTATTTCCACCAAATTGTGGGTGTGTGGCCGAAAGAGGAGGCTTGAAAGCTAAGGAAAAAGTGTGTGAAATTGTGCAAGGTAGCTCTCTCCACCTTCTCTCATGCATGGATGTGTGTTTAGCTTGTTTTAGAATATGTGTATGTGTATTTTCAAGCTAAGAAAAGTATGCTAGCATGCCTTTATATGCCATGATGCTTGATGTTATGTTATATTTTCAAATGATTACATGATGTTTGTGTGAGTTTGCTTGAGTGTGGAAAGGCCAAGAACTCTTCCCTTTGGTGAGGATGAGCCAAGAACCCTTGAGCTTGGTTGAGACAAAGTAAAGAGTCTCCCAAAAGCAAAGTGGGCTCCCAAGAGTATGGTTGAGTCCAAAGTGCTTAAAGTATGGGTGAGGCAAGTCCAAAATCCATGAGGAGAAGTGTGAGGCCAATCCAAACACTTAGTGAGCTCTTGAATGTCTTGCATGATTGATTCACATGCCAAAATTGCTTTAAAATGCCTATGATTTCTACTTTCTCCATGCATGCATATATGAAACTTGCTTGCACATATTATGTGCGATGGAATGGGAGATGAGCTATTGGGATTCTTTGAATCTCATTCCCTCCTCTCCAATGATCTAACATGCTAGGTGGACCAAGTAACTATGGTGAAGGGAGCCAACATCAATGAAGAAGGAAGAATGACAAGTCTATGTCTAGCTTTAGCCATTTTAGAACCATAATTGTGTTTCTTGATGTATATGTTGTTGTAAATGTATCATGACTCTTGAAACACATGTAAATATAATATTATATGATGTTTAAATATATGAATATGATGTATGACTTCTAGCCTACATTTTGAGCATGAAATGCCAAATTATGCAATATGAAAGTATGATGGAAGTGTACATAAATGTGGGTTGAATGGCCAAAATGAGAGGCATGAGGTTTGGGACCATTTGGGCAACTCACACAAGTTGTAAATGTACTTTTAGACTTGCCCAAAAGGTGCCAAGACTAAGGGAAATCTATTTGGCAATTTTGGTACCCAATATGGAGCCAAAATTGACCATAATGGAACCCTATACCATGTTTTGGCCAAATGAGTTAGTCTTGCCCTGAAACTTGGTATGCACTTAGGTCTCATTAAGAGCTTTTTGGGAAGCTAAATATCAAGTCATTTGGAGGTCTGTAGAATTTTCTATGATTTTTCAAAGTTGGTATCAGAAGTTTGGATTTTCAGAAACACTGTTCATTTGGTCAGTTATGGAATTGTGTCATCCGAGGGGCAAACGTGGTCTAATGGCTATGAAATTTTATAGGCAGAAACTAGACAGTCACAGTGCCTTGTAGAAACTTGAAGCACCTCATTTGGAGGTCTAGAGAGGAATATATGAATTTTCAAAGGTTCTGCCCAGTATCAGACATCTTGCCAGACCTGAGGTACTGTTCCATCGATTTCCGGGAGTTTGGGTTGATGAACTGATCTAGAGATATTTTTTCTCTCTATTTAACATCAACATATTTCCATAGTGGTATCATTTTCAAGCATTGGAATTTTTTGTAATTAGTTAGACATTTTTTAAGTTCATATTAGTAAACTGTGACAGTATCAGGAACCCCTCCGACCTGTAGTTGATTTCGCGTGTCAAACGCGTTATGTGTGGGATTTTATGACTTGTATATATTTTTCCCATGAATTAGACCATCTAAGCTTTCCATAATGACCAAGATTTCATGTTTTATATTTTTCTAGATTTACTTATAAATTTTCCAAGTTTGCCCAGAATGGGGCCAAGTCTGGCCGAGGAGAAATATGCATGTCCCATGTCTCCCTTCGGTTTCCATGAGTTGGGAGCTAGTTTTTGTGATTGAAATGAGTTGTAATTGTGCAATTAAATATAAGGATGCATAGAATGAGCCCACACAGTCCGCGTGACACCAAATGGGTTTTTGGATAGGATGACTTACAAATAAAAGTCCAAATCTTCATGCCTCCTCTATGAGAATTATGTGTATTTTTCATGATAATTATGCTATTCAAAGGCATGAGATGAGCTAGAATGAAGGTGTTACAATACACACTTTATATTATGCTACTTTGGTTTATGGCTCCATTATGCTTCCACAAGGCACTTAATGAAGCAACTACAAAAATTCATGATCTTGGCTAGCTTTATCTATGATTCTTGACTCCATTTAGACCCCTTGGAGTCATCACACAATTATTTTAACAAGTCTAGCTAGGAGTTGCTTCATTATGCTACATTATGGAGCCTACACCTCTATCTCACTATCTGTGGTTCTAAATTTTTTCCAAGGGTTCCTCCCGCCTTCTACTATAATATGAAGTCTCAAACCAAGATTAGAATAAATTAAAACACTCCCTAACCCCTCCATCTGTCCTAGGCTGACATTATAGAAGCATTTGGGGTTCAAGGGGTTTTCAATTTTTCCTTGATGGGAGAGCCACTTTGGAGGATTTTTAGAGGCCCTAGAAGTTCAATAGAACATTTAAATGGCCAAGGAAATTCATAGATTAAATCAATTTTTACAATTTCTTCAAATGCACTACACTTTTCCAACTTAGATTTCATTAGTTTTTCTTGCAATTTCTTTGCTTTCTTGGATGGGAGGTGCATGTAGGAAGCTCTCTAGGGGTCTTAGGAACTCATACAAACATTCACTTAGGCTTGGGAACTCTTAGATAAAATCATATTTTTGCCTATGTCTTTGAATCCCTAACTTCCCATTCTTAGTTCTCTTTTGCTTCTTAATTAATTCCACTTGTATCTTCCTAATCCTCACATTATAGAACCCCTAATTCTACCTTAATATGGTTAGAATTTATCTCCTATGGAATGAGCCCTAAGGTGAATGAAAATTCCATGGAGCAAGCAAGCAAGGAGAAGCAACAAAACAAGAAGGAATACCTTAATTTCTTGTTTTCTTCAAAGCCTCTTTCACTCGGTGTAAACTCCTCCTTGAATCCTAATCTTCTCCCTTTGAACTAGACCCAAAAACAGCCCCACTTCATCAAACAAAACTATAGAAAGGAAGGTGGGAAGGAGGAGAAGAGACTTTCTAAAGAGAGAACTAGAAAAAGTCTTGATTTCCATACCTTTTCTTCTTGGTTTTTCTCCCTCCTTGAGCTCTCTCCTAGTGTGTCTCTCTTCTTTAGCTTCTCTCTCTGGTTTGGGTAGAACAAAGGGTCTGTTATGATAAAGGAGAAGGGGGACGCTTCATATATCAAAAGGAGATACATAAAAGCTTTTTTAAAATGCCATTTTTATCCTTTATTCTTGGCTAATTCATTTGAGGCTCATTTTAGTTCTTTCTTGAACCATATTTTTCATCATAAAATTTAGGTCCTCAATCTTATAAAATGCCTTTGAAATAACTTAATTTGGAGCTAAAACCTTTCCGAACAATCCAGTCAAAATTTGGGCTCACCGCCATTGGAAAACATATACCGGAAGGGCTTTAACTGTCCCGGGGCTTCCCATGGTCTTCAAGGCCTCTGAGAACCCCAGAGAACTTAAAACTTTCATTTAAAAAGCCCTCCTGTGAGTTTTTCAAAAAGTGCCCATATTTACGAAAATGCCACTAACTTTTTGAAAATTTTTTTGAATCACTCCGGCCCTGATTTTTGGGCTACTTAAAGCTCAAATCCTCATTTTTTATTATTTATAATTTTATCATAATTTTATTTAGCCCCAATTCCTTCTATTTTGGGGACTTTGTTTTGTATCTGGCCCATTTTTTACGTTTACGGAAAAATTGAACATTGCGTTTCTCACGTTTACGGAGGGACCGGATGTTACAAGAGAAAGAAGAAGTGGAGCAGGCACCACCTTTTGTAGAAGGAGATTGTGCAATCTACTTGCCATAAAGCTGTGTCATACAACTTTGGTGGGGGGATTCAGTTTTTCATCTTTGGTTGAGAGTTTTCTATTAGGGTGAGTGGTTATGTGGAGAGGGGATTTTTTCTGGCTAAAGGATTCAGTTGGAGGTTTTAGGAGAGAAAGAGACCAAAAGGGACCATTATTGGGATTTGGCTTGAAGGGATTTAAAAGGAGAAAAAAATGAGAGAGAGAGAGAGAGCTTTTAAAGGATTCAGCTAGAGGTTTTAAGAGAGAGAGAGAGAGAATTTCTCTATTTTTTGCAAGAGGTTCTAAGAGGAAAATAGAAAATTAGTTTGTTTCATCCATCTAGCTCCAACAATCACCCACGGCCTACTCTATGTGAATGACGTGAAGCAATTGGAAAATGCTAGGGCTCCTCCATATTTCAATAGACTCTGAACAAAGTATTTGAACCAAATTTGGGTGTGGATTTAGGTCTTAGTTTCAGTGGGATTTGATTAAAGAGAAAAACATTCAACTTTTTGAATGTTGAAATAGACATTTAGGAGGTACGTGTTCCATGTTTTTTCCCATTTTCAATTCTAAAACTATGGAGCCACGTATGTGCTTTGTTTTGGGATGCTAAGGTTCGAAGCTTCTTTGTTTTAAATGTGGTATGATTCCATTATTTTTAGGTGTTCAAATTCGTGTTCCTTTAGGTCATTTGGTTAAGGTCAGTTTAATTTGAGAAAACTATATTTCTTGCATCTGTGTGCCTAGTTCAAATACATTTGGTTTAGATGAGTTTCTGCATATTGTTTATTGTTTTTTTTTTGTTCAACGAGTATGAGGAATGGTTAAAGTGAATCTGATGGGTCATTTGAATTAGAATTGAAAGTTTCATTCTTCTTATGTCTTCATTGGCAATAGGATTGATTTTATGTTGAGGTCCCTCTCCCTTTATTTCAGTTTATAATCTAATAAGTTATAATGTTTTGCATGTCTTTTAGCTAAGAATTTACTTTGTATCTTATGAGGATTTGTATGCACTAGTTAGCTTATTGAAACAAAATTTGTGCATAACCTTTGATTCATTGATTATACATTTTCTTGATAATTGTTGTCTTTAAGGTTTATCTTTTACATAATGAATGTCATCCCAGTGTTATAATTATAGAAGTTAATATTCTCTATTATTTCTATTGCATGTGTGAGACTTGTGATCTGGTGAAGTAAGAATATATAAGAAGTTCAGCAAGAAGGATAGGTGAAAGGTAGGAAGTGATGTCATACCATCAAAGGATATGCACGCATTTTATACCATATTTTTCTTGCAGTATCAATTTATTATTTTAAAGACTATCGTCATTAAAGGCCTAAATTCTCTAAATGTGTATAATTACATAACTTCATCATAAAAATCTTTAATCTCATGCCAACCAAGTTTGTTAAACTTAGAATATCATAGAAATATGAGCACAATTTTCGAATCTCATGACATATGCTTTAAATCACCACATTTGCACATTTACACATATTGAATGTCAACATTTAAAAATTCATATCCTAGGCTAAAAAATTTTGTTTTATGCAAATTAGGTGCCTACAGAAATCCTAGGATATGAATTATATGTTGTAAAAACTTCAAATGAAAATAAGATCATTAAGGCTATGAAATTTCAATGGAACAGTAACTGATACAATAACCGAGCATAAACTAGAACTAAAACTTCAAAAATGCATATCTTTAGCTACACAACTCTAATTTATACAAACTCAATGGTTATAGAAAGCTTATAATGCCAAATATATGCTTGTAAAATTTCATAAGAATCAAAGTTCATTTGACACTTCAAATACATGAAAACAACCACTTGAACCATATGAACATTGCACAGAAATTTCAACAATTTTTAGTCAACTTTGAAAATGTATAATAAATTCTACAGAGCTCAAAAAATTATACTATTTGATTCTATGGAATTCTAAATGAGTCTAAATGGTTGCCAAATTTCACCTAGAAATTCATCCATTTGTTTAATTTTGGTTCAAGTGCAAAATGTAACTTAAAATGGACCAAAATTGGTTCCAAAAGGTTCAAAATGGACCACTTTAGTTTATGTCACCACTTGGGCACGTTTCAAATGTAAAATATAGGATATATGACTAGTTTATCTTGTCCTAAGCATCATGCAACTCAAATTCACTCTCCCACTAGTCATTACATACATGCATTTCATGGCACTCACAAAGTCAATTAGTATAATACTTCATATCTACATTCAAAAATGATATTTACGTTATAATCCTATGCTTTTACATTTGTGGAAATGGTTATATCACAAAATATACATGTATATCTTTATATGTGCAACAAAATACATCATAACCTACACTTGTGTCAAAGTATGGCATTTCATGCTCTTTGGTCTCCATCCTTGCTTCCTTGATAATTTCCTAGACATGGTTAGGAGAAATATAGAGAATAATGAAATTTTAATAATTCCAATAGCTCATTCACCCTTCAAATACACTTATATGACACATTTAATGTTAGAAAGCAAGCATGCATATTAAACACTCAAATATCAAACATAATCATACATAAGGGATCATATGACTCCATCAAAATAAGAACAATCTCTAAGGACTTTTGGTCTAATCTCACCCAATCATTAGGGATTTTTTATTTGGTCTCACCCACTTTTAGGAACTTTTAACTTAGTCTCACTCATAAATGAGGCTTTTGGTCTTGTCTCACTCATATTTAGAAACTTTTAGCATTATCTCACCCAAATCAAAGGACTTGTGGTATAACCTCACCTATCAAAAGCCATTTCAATTTTAAATATATTATAATGTCATACAATTGCATAAAGTCATCAAGCAAATAGCAACATGCATAATTTGCAATTTATACACACATAAGCAATCAATGACACTCAAGCAACCAAAATAAGCATACAAGAATAGATGAAGAGCTACCTTTATGTGAGAAATCAATTCAATTCCTTTCTTACTCTTGGTTTGCCTTCTCAACCTCACACCCACACTTGAGGGAGACTTCACTTACTTGGCCTAGACACACCAAATGAAGTATAAAGTCATCAATGAAACCATATTTAGGCTCATTTAAGCCTTATGTAATTTATTTGGCACTTTAGGTTTCCATATACTCAATTAAGTGGCATAACGAAGCAATCCATGTAAATCAATATCTTGGCTCCAAAATCTTACCCAATATAAGTTATATGACTACATTAAAATTCATTAGAGTTACCACAAACTCAATTCAAGGAATCTAACACTAAATTACTTCTTTATACATAATGGAATCCTAAACTTTCACCTTTCAAAATAAGGCTTTTAAATTCAAACTGATAGTTCCTTTGGTGTTTATAATTCACATATAGACTATTTCTAATTTTAGAATTAAAGAAAACTCCCCTTAGATATCACTTCTAGCTCTAGGTCGAGACAAGCTTCCCATTAGGCTTTCATACAGTTTTGTTCATTTCTCTTGGTAAATGGGCATCTATGAAGCTTTCTTGGCCTTTTCTTAACTCAATTATACTCTAATATAGATTAAAATATCATTTTAAAGTCTCATAATTCCTATGGTGCAAAGCAAATGTAATACCTTAACCTCTTAGCTATTTTACCATGGTCTCATTATCCATCCCAATGTGTAATACCTTAGCCTTCTAGCTCTCATACAATGGTCCCATTGTCTATCTCAATGTATCTCATATGTATTAGAGCACAAATATAAGGAATACATACACTTGGCCATGAAAAATAATGAATATTTAATGGAATTTAATTATGTTATGTAAGGCCTCATTGTTTCATTTAGTGCTCTATGGACCATGTGCACTCATCCACATCATTTTCTAGTCATAACACATCCATACAAGTCATACACATCACATTTGGTCTCATTCATTTCGAGTTGGGGGCTACATCTCACAAAATTAATGATTTGCTCTTAGGTTTAACTTTCCAACTTTCATATGCAAACTTTGAAAATTCATAATTAATCTTAGAAAAATTGAAATCAAGAAAACCATACCATTCTAGAAAGTTGTGGATGTCTAATTTTGAGTAAAAATAATTTCAGACATATGTAGTAGGCTTAAACTACCAAAAATTGATAGAATAGTAACATAGGTTAAGCTATATTACTAATACTGTCATGCAAATTCAAAAATTCATATTTCCCTCTATAGAACTCCAAAATGAGGTGATCTTAGTGGCTATGGAAGTTTATAGTGTCTGGTATAAAATTTGATAAGTATTGGATTTCATTTAGCCCACATGTGACATAGAGAATCAAACTGACCAAATGAACAGTAACTATACCATTTTTGCATAATTTGGCCAACTTTAAAAACTCATAATAAATTCTCTAGGGCTCCAAATTGAGTGATCTTTGGCTATGTGAAAAGCTCTAGATGAGACCTACTTGTTGGCTAAATTTCATGGAAAAACTCAATCATTTGGTTAATTTTGGAGTCTTAAATGACATCTCGAGGCACCAAATGGCCCTTTTGGCCTTCCACAACCACTTAGGCAAGTTTAAAAGCATAAACACCATATATAAAAGTATGCTAAATGATCCAAATCCTCATGGAGCTTAATCTTACCTTGCCACTTTCATATATACACAAAAACATCATATCACATAATGGCAAAAGAGTGGCAAAATCTCATATTTTCATTCATCTAGCTTCTACATGGATACATACACTATTTGTACATATATAGAACGTGCTCAAGAGTTTACATCATAGATACATCTCATGGTTACATAGTTTGATATCAAAATATAATTAAACAAGCCATTTCTCTATCTTATTGTCACAATCTTGCTTCTCATGCTTGTTGGCTTCCATTTCCTTATCTACTTGGATCATCTAAACATGGTTAGACATATATGGGGGAAGAGTAAGATTCAAAGAATCCTAATAGCTCTTAACTTTTTTCAAACATACATAATATATGTTAAAACATGTCAAAGAATGTATGCATGACATTTAAGCTATTTGTGAGCATACATAAAACATTTTTCTTGTCACATAAACTTATACATAGCAAACATAAGCTCTCAAGGGCATTAGTCTAGCCTCACCCATCTTTTTTGGGTCTTTTAGATTTGTCTCACCCACTTTCAAGGGACTTTTGACTTAGCCTCACTTTTCTTGAGACTTTCGGCTTTGTCTCTCCCATTTCTAGGGCCTTTTGGCTCATCTTCACCTTTGCTAAGGGACTTTTGGCATAACCAAACATGTTCAAGTCATAATGCATACATAATCACATTTCAAGAAGCATAATGGTACCATAGCTTGTAAGCAATAGGTAGAAATATTTCTTATGATTCAAACATACAAACAAGCACTCAAAGACAAGTAAACATCCAAACCATATATGAGAGAAAGGTTAGAGAGCTACCTTGAAGCAGATTTACACACTTTTTTTTAGCTATTCCTCCCTCTTTTCGACCACACACTTGCAATTAGACAAAGCTTGATTCTTTTGACTTAAACACATCAAATAGGACATAATTACATCATGGAAGCAAGCTCTAGCATCACACACTCTCTATGGAAACTCACATTGTTCTATGGTTACATAATAGTTCCATATAAGACCTAATGAAGCAAGTGCTAGATTTCAAGGTCTTAGCTCCTTTCTCTCCTTCCATATAGGTCTCTTTAAGCCTCTTGGAGTCATCACAAACTCACTCCCAAGAGCCTAGACATAAGCTGTTTCTTTAGGTCTTATTATGGAGCTTACACTTCCATCACCTAAACTAAGGCTTCTAATTTTTTTTCAAGTCTTTCTTTGATGTTCTCCTATCATATTTAGTCCCTTTATACCCTTCAAAAAATTTAAAACTCTCCCTAGGCACAAGAACCATGCTTGGCCAAGATATACACTAGGTTTTAGACCCATAGAGTTAGCTTTAGTCTCTTGAAGGAAATGGCACATGCAAGGCTTTCTAGGTATAAGTCCCACATCAGGTAGGAAGACCCTAGGCTAGGGCCTTATAAGTGGGAGTAGTACTCTCCCAATGTGGATGTGTTTTTTCTGGGAGCTAATGGGAGAGGCCATCTTCCAAGAAGAACAAAACCCTGGAGCTAATGGGATATTATCCCCAGTAGATGGCTTCTCCTTTTAGCTCGGGGTTTTGTTCTTCCTTGAAGATGGTTTCTTCCATTAGCTCCCAGGAAAACGCATCCACGTTGAGAGAGTACTACTCCCACTTATAAGGCCCTAGCCCAAGGTCTTTCTACTTAATGTGGGAATTACATTTCCACCCCCTTTAGGGCCAACCCGTCTTCAAGTTGCACATACGACTAGACCGATTCTGATACCAAAAACCTTACAGAGCCCCATGGATATTGTCTTTGGTAGATGGCTTCTTCTCATTAGTTTCGGGGTTTTGTTCTTCCTGAAAAACGTGTCCACGTAGGGAGAGTACTACTCCCACTTATAAGGCTCTAGCTCAAGGTCTTCCTACCTAATGTAGGACTTACACTAGGCATCTCAAGAACTCATATATACTCTTAGACCATTAGAAATACCATTAGAAAGCTTCATACATATAATGGTGCAAAGAAAAACCTAGGTTTTAGAAACTTGAAAACTAATAGTTCTTTTGGGAATTTCTTTGCATCTACTTGTTCCTCACCCTTTAAAACCTAGGTTTCATGCTTGTCTTAGGTTAGATTTTTCTCCCTCTTGCTTGTTCTATATGAGGCTGAAACTTAGCTATGAAGGAACAAGAAGGAAGAAGCAAGGAAAGCTATGAAATACCTTGATTCTTTATCCTTTTCAAGAGCCTTCTCCTTTACTTTCACTCCCCCTTGAAATTTTGAACTTCTCCCTTCTGAACATGGCTTAAATAGATCCAATTCATGCACCAAAACCATGTAAAGAAAGAGGAGAAGAAGGAGAACAAGTTCAATAAAGGAAGGAGCAAGAAATTCCTTAATTTTCCATACATTTTCCTAAGTTTTTTTACTCCCTTAAAGCTTCCTCTTGTGATCCTTTCTTTGCAAAACTTCTCCCTGGTCTTAAATAGAATTTAGGTTGGTTAAATGTGAGGGAGAAATGGGGCGCCACCTATATATAGCAAGGGATCCTTAAGAAGCTTTTTTAAAATGCCAATTTTGTCTCTCATTTTTGGCTTTTTTGTTTTAAACTCATTTCAACTATTTTTCAAAAATAATCTTTTCGATCATAAAATTTAGGTTTTCTAACCTATAAATAGCTTTTGGAATCACTCAAATCAGGTCTAAAATATTCCCGAAGAAAGAGCCGAAGAAAGAGTCAAAGTTCGGGTTCACTAACGTTCTATAATGTAAATCAGAAGGGTTTTAACTATTCTAAGGGTTCCTATTGTTTTTAGGGCCTTTGAGAATCTTAAAAACTCAATTTTTCCATTTAAAGATCCTTCATTTGAATTTCTAAAAGTTGCCCAAAATTACAAAAATGCTACTATATTTCGTTAGGATTTTCTTTAGCCATTCTGGCTCTAATTTTTAGGCACCCTAAGCCTTAGATCCTTATTTTTTAATATTTATAATTTTATCTAAATTTTATTTAGCCTTAACAGATTCATTTTAGAGGACTTTCTTTCATATCTAGCCCGTTTCCATCGTTTGTACGAGAACCGAGTGTTACAGCAAACCTTAAGTTCCAATTCTTGCAACCTATAGCTTTTTATTTGATTCTTTTGATTCTATAATCTCCATGCTTCAAAACCTCTAAAATTACCATAGTTCAGCCAAGAATCAAATCCTTTAGGAAACCCTTATCATGACTGAATCTAAGAGAGCAAGGACAACCAAGAAAGAGCAAGCCATGGTCATGAAACTATACCTTGTTCAATTCCTTATCAAATGATGGTCCTTATACTCCCAATGCTTCCTCCAAATTCCTCCCTCCTTCTACTATACCAACTACACAATTTTACCATTCACAATTTTGGCTTTGTTCAAGGATGGAGAGAATTCAATTTTGGGGTCCTAAAGGACGTGCTGGCCTCATATAAAGAGAAAAAAAGGTGTCTTATAACATTTTTCAAAATACCTATTATGTCCATCCATTTTAATTCTTTTGTTTGAGTTAATTTCAACTCCTTTTTTAGAATTTTCTTTTCTATAATGAAATCTAGGTCCTCTAGTTTATTAAAATATTTTGTTTCAAATTTATGAGATTTAAAAACTTACCAAACTATCTTGTCAAAGTTTTAGTCAACCAATGACCTAAATTGCATACGGAAGAATTTTAACCATTCTGATGATTCCTATAATTTTCGAGGCTTCTAAAAACCTTAGTAAACTCAATTTTATCATTTAAAACTTCCTTTGAGTTTTTAAAAAGTTTCCCTAAATTATTATTTTGCCACTAGCCTTTGCTTCACTCCATTTAATCGTTTGAGCTCTAATTTCATGCTAATTCCAGTTTCTTAACCACTTCTTTAAATGTCTTAATTAACATCCTATTCTTAATTGATTTTAGTTTGCTTTGCTTTAGGGTCTTCTTATACCATCATATTGATTTCAATTTAGTTTCTGAAAAATTAGTTATTACAAATGATATCTCATAGGTTACTAAGTATTATAATTAAGATGTAATCGTGCTTTGAATGATACAATTAAATGCAAAATCACTAGTCATTGTGTTTATGAATATTTTTATTTTTATCCTTATTTTTTACTTTTATTTTCTTATCTTTATTTCATTTTATTTAGTTTTTTTTATTGCCATGTGGGAATTTTTGTCTCCCCATGCAGGTAAGATGTCACTTAAGCCATGTGTGACAATAAATCTCCGTAGTTTACTTATGTTACTTGGGTTATATAGCTACTTAATAAATTTTAGATTCCAATGGCTCATATCTAATTAATTTTTGTTTTCAAATATTTCAAAGAACAGGGAAAAGCTAATTTCCAAAAATAAATCGTACATATGTTTAAAAAAAAAGAAAGGAAGATGAATGTATTTTTAAAAAAAAAATTAAAATCAAAATAAAAAAAAAGTTCAACCAACTTTTGATATTTGACTTTTATTTCTTTTAGATCAAAACTCTTTAAGAAGATACTTGTTTATAATTTGTTCATTTTCTAACTTGATTTTAAAAGAAATGCTTTCTGGAAAAAAAAGACTCTTTTTAACTCAAGTGAAAATCTAAGAAAACGAAATCTAAAAAAAATTAAAAAGTTAGTTTAAAGAAGTTTATTTTTTTAAAAGGGTTTTCTCTTCAACTAATTAAAGTATTAAAAAAAGTAAAAAAAAATGAAAATGAAATTTTAAAGCTCAAAATCAAAACCTTGAAAAAAGATTAAATAAAATTTCTAAGTTCAAATGTTAGCTTTTTAAAGTAAGGCTAATTTGAAGGTTTTAATTAAAAAACAACAGCAAAAACAAAAAAAAAGTAAAATAAAATAAAATAATAAAACAAATAAATATCTTTTCTTTAAAGATTTTGCAAATTTAAAATTAGTTTTTTTTTCAAAGAGTAAAATTAGTTTCTTTAAAAGCTTTTTTAAGTTTTCTCTTTTAAAACTAAGAAAAATAAAAATTAATGTTTTCTTAATAAAAATCAATTTTTTTAAATTTTGTCAAGGGTTTTATCTTTAAAATAAAAAATATAAAGTAAAAACAAAAATCATAAAAGAAATAAAAGTAAATTAAGATCTCTCTTTACAAATTTAGGAACTTTTTCTTTAAAATAAAAATCCATTTCTCCAAAATAAAAAAATATATATAAAAGGAAAAATGAAGAGGGTAAAGAAATGAAATTAATGCAACTTTATAAATTAAAATACATCAACTAATTTTAAAATTGTTTTATTTGCTAAACACAAAAGTTATTTTTATTTTCTTTTTCTTTTCACTAAAAATTAAAAAAAAATAATTAAAAAATCAACCAACTAACACTACCATGTTGAACTATGTGGATATACATATTTACAAGTACATCCTTGTAAATATATATTTTTATTTTATTTTATTTTCTTAATTTCTTTTCTTTTCTTTATTTTTGCATGTGATTGGTAGGAAAATTAAAATAAGATTAAGGTCATTTTAATTTTACACAATTAACTTAGGGTAACTATTTTTAGAAACAAGTGTTATGAGGTATCTAATACTTTCTCCACACATAATTGACTCTTGAATCAATTTCTTGTTCATAAACTATTTTTTTATAAAAATATTTTTTTTAAGTTTTATCTTTTTAAAATTAAAATTTTGATAACAACCCCACTTTATTTGGTTTTCATTTTTGAAAATTGAAATTTTTAAATTTTTCCAACACCATATGGTCACATTGTGAGTGTGACAAAAGGCAAGAAAGGAAGAAGTTCCAATCAAGTAGAAGACAATCATCCCAAGTCACATGTTATAAGTGTGGGAAGCCAAGACATATAGCTTGAAATTGTTCTCTGACAGAAATGGCACCTCCAACCAAACCATAAACTTAAGGCAAGATGTTTGCACTCACTTAATAAGAGGTCAATGCATCACTTAGTTTGATCAAAGATATGATTAAGGTAAATGACTTTCCTGTGATGCTATGTTTGACTCAGGTGCCAATCACTTGTTATATTTTATAATTGTGTGAAAAAACTAAGTTTGGGCATTAGTACTTTACCATATACTTGTCTATATCCACTCTTATTAGAGGCCATATGATTACTTTCTACGTTTGTTTAAATAACACTATACAGTTTAACCATAGTTTTATTCCTTTTGATTTGATTTGTATGTCTTTTCATGATATTAACTTCATTATTGGCATAAATTGGATGATTGTTAATATGCTATAATTGATTGTGTATATAAAACCATTACCTTACCTAAATGTGGGACCATACCTAGTACTGGGGCTAAGTTATCTTTCTTGTCCACAGCTTAAGCTGAGAGATATTTAGAACATGGATGCCAAAGATTTTTAATCTTTTTCTCTAAACAAATAGAGATAAAAGAAGGGATAGATGAGATCCCTATAGTTAGGGAATTTCTTAAAGTTTTCGTTAAGGACTTTGATTTAGTAGTCTACATCTTAAGAGAGAAATAAAGTTTTCTATTAATATTGTGCTTGAAGCTAGTCTGGGGTTTAAAGCTCCTTATAAGATAGCTCTATTGAGCTAACAGAATTGAAAAAGCAAATTGAAAAATTATTAGAAAAATGATTTATACGCCCTAGTGTATCACCTTAGGGAGCTCTTATTTTGTTTGTTAAAAAGAAATATGATAGCCTTAGATTATGTATAGATTATAAGGAACTTAATAAGGTTGCTGTGAAAAATAAGTATCATCTCCTTAAAATTGATGATCTTTTAGATCAATTACAGGGGCATTAGTATTTTCCAAGATAACCTTAGATCTGGCTATCATTAGTTGAAAGTTAAAGTTGAAGGCGTGCCAAAGATGGCCTTAAAGAATAAATATAACACCATAATGTATTAGTTTCATTTAATCTTCACTTAAGCTTGATTCCATGCAATTCCAAAGAAAATAAGTGAAATCGTGACATTTTATTGTGTTACGTTGGGGTTTCAACGTTCATATTTCACCCCGTAGGCTCCCGTGGACCCTTTAATAAAATTTTCTACATAAACTCCATCCATACAAGTCATACATATCATAAAACAATCCATAAACCATGGATATGAAGCAAAAACAAAAACAAAAAATTTTCCCATAGGTCTAGAATTCATATTTTTGGCATAAATTTTGAAAAATCATAATTAATTCTAGCAAAATGAGAATCAAGCAAGTGATAGCTTTCTAGAAAGCTCTGAGTGTTAACTTTATATAAAAAATAATTTCAAGACATAGCAACATTTTTTAGACCATGTTTGACAACAAAAAGCTTGAAAGGTTAAACTATCTAGCTTTTCTGATACAGTTTACTGATATGAATTTCAAAAATTTATAACTAATTCCACTAAAATCCAATCTGGACAAACTATACCAATTTGGAAAGCTAGAAATGTTAAATAGAAGAAAAAATAAGTCTAGACCATTTCAGAAGCCTTTAGACCTCAAACCGGATGGAACAATAGCCAAGGTCTACTAGCATCCATGATACTAACATAGAACTTTAGAAAATCATTTCTCCCTCTATGGACCTCCAATTAAGGTGCTTCCAATTAGTCACTGTGAAGGTCTAGCTTTTCCCTATAAACCTTCATAGTCATTGGACACCATTTGACCCATGAGTAATAGAGGTGGAGCTACTAACCATTTGTACAGTACCATTGTCAAATTAAAATTTTTTTGCCAACTTTAAAAACTCACCAAAAATTCTCTAAAACTCCAAATAATATGTACTTTAGCTTCCCAAAAAGCTCTAGACAATACCTATAAGCATGCCAAAATTCAGACCAAGAAGAGATCATTTGGCCAAATCTTGATATAGCTCTTGAATTTGGCAAATTTAACACCATATATGGTTCAAAGTGAATTCAAATGGCTTCATACATGTTCTAGCACCTCTTGGGCAAGTTTTAAAGCACAAACACAATATATAAGAATTGTCCAAATGGTCTAAATTATCATACATCTCAAACTCACTATGCTGCATGTCATAATACACAACTAAGAATGAGTTACCAAGTACCCAAAACTCATTTTTTCATTTATTTCATCACCACTTTGGTTCATACAATATATTTACATACTTTTACATTTGCTCACATGTTTACATCTCAAAAACAACATGTACATATAAACTTTGACATCTCTTTACATAAAAAACTACACATGTCAAAGTATAGCCACTAGGCTCCTTGACTTGCACTTTGGTCTCCTTGAGCTCCACCTAAACAAGTTAAGATGAGAGAGGGAAAGGGGTGAGATTCAAAGAATCTTAATAGCTCATACACTCATTCAAAGAAACAATCAAGGCATATAATACATGTCAAAGTACACAAATAGGCATCTAATACCATTAAGACTCATTTAACACATAGTTTGCATGCCATGAAAATCATATCAATGCCAAGAATAAGCTCTAGGGACTTTTGGTCTAGTCTCACCTTATTTTTAGGACTTTTGGATTAGCCTCACCCTTGGTTTAGGGACTTTTAACTTAGCCTCACTCATTTATGAGACTTTTGGCCTTATCTCATCCATTCCTAAGGGCTTTTGGCTCTACTTCACCCATCATAAGGGACTTTTAGCACCACCTCACCCTCAAGAGCAATTTTCACAACTAAATTATAACTATATTGTTACCAATACAACAAGGCAACATCAAATGGCATGTCTCACAATGCAAATGCATATATAAGCATACAATGACAATTAAATATCCATGAATGCAAACAAGAAAGAGTGAAGAGCTATCTTGTAAGCCAATACAATTCTTCCCTTTTGATTTCTCTTTTCTCTTTTTGGTCTCACACTCACAACTAGATATAACTTGAGTTCTTTGGCCTAGACATAACAAATAGCACTCAATTATTCTCTTGGGACAAGCCAAAGCATCAAATACACACTTAAAAAGCATACTTGGTCTATTGGTTCCATAATAGCTCCATTAATGGCCTAATAAAGTAACTACTATAATTCAAGCTCTCAGCTTCATTTCCTTCTCATATCTAGGCCTCTTGGTTCCATTTAGACTCCTTGAAGTCATCACAAACTCATTTCCAAGAGTCTAGATACAAGTTGCTTCTTAAGGCTGTATATGGAACCTATTGACCCAACTCTCAATCTATAAGTTCTAATTTTTTTCCAAAGGTTCCTCTTATCTTTTCCATCACATATGACCCCAAACCAAGTTTAGAACTAATTAAAACACTCCTTACCCCTCTCAAGTGCTCTAGGTTGAGCCATGAAGAGCATTTAGAATCCATGGAGTTTTCAATTTTTCCTTGATGGGAGGGGTACTTGGGAATCTTTCTATGGTCTTAGAAACTCAAACAAACATTCACACGTGCAAGAAAATTCATGTACCAAATCAATTTTTCCAAAGTGTTCAAGAGTTCTTTATTTTACTAACTTAAATTTCACTTGGTTTCCTCCTAATTTCTTAGCATTTTCTAACTCCCCATAGTCTAAAACCCAAGAATCTCTCTTATTTCTAGACAAAAATTTCTCCCCTAAGATAGTTATGTTCTAGGTCATGGCACTCAAAGGAGAGCAAGAAAAAAGAGGCAACAAGAAGAAGAAATTACCTTATTTTCCCTAACTCCTTCAAGTGCACTTCCACTTGGCTTAGCTTCCTTTTTGAATTTCCAAACTTCCTTCTCTATACCAAGGCCAAAATAGAACCATATGAACCTCCAAAACCATAAAAAGATGAAGCAAGAAGAGGAGAATAAGGTTTCAAGAAGAAGGACCATGAAATTCCTTAAATTTTCATACATTTCTTTTGCTTCTTTCTCCTCTTGAATTCCCCTTATCTCTCTCTCTCTTAGGCAGAGTTTCTTCTATATTTAGCAAGCTTAAAGTCAGTCAGAAGAAAGGAAAGGCTTCTTGGTTCTTTAAAAAGTAAAATTTCACTTTTTCATGCTTTTTTCTGGAACAAGTCTCGCTATAGTGGGAAGCACCTCTTGCTATGGCAAGAAGTTATTAGTCCCAGGTCCCAACTGTTCTCACTATATTTGGCGATATTACAAGAAACTCTCTAGATTTTGCATGGGACACGAACTCGCTATAGCGGACTACATCTTCACTATGACGAACTGGCACATTCGCTATAGCTAATAGGGATCCTGGCTATAGCCGGAAGACTTAGAAAAAATTTTGAAATCTTAGATATTACACTAAACATAGGCATTATAAGTTCTTGGTCATATTATTTGGTTTAACAAATGCACCGATTGTTTTTATAGACTACATGAATAGGGTATTCAAAACTTATTTGGATAAGTTTACTATAGTCTTTACTGATAATATCCTTGTGTATTTTAGATCATTTGAGGAGCATGAGAGGCATTTGAGAGTAGTCCTAGAAGCCTTGAAAAATATGAAATTATATGCTAAACTTAGTAAATGTGAGTTTTGACTTACTGAAATGAGATTTTTAGGTTATGTGATCTCGCAGACAAGGGTTAGGTTAATCCCTATAAAGTTAAGGCTGTTATAATGGGATTTGCTTAAAACCATAAATGAGCTTAGAAGTTTTTTTAGTTTGTTAGGTTATTATAGAAGGTTCATACAGGACTTTTCTCATATAACCTTATCACTAATTAGGCTAAGTAGGAAGGAAACACCATTTGTGTAGGATGATAGATGTGAAAAGAGTTTCCAAGAGTTAAAACTCCAATTGACCATTGCTCCTGTGTTAGTTATATCTAACCCTAGCAAACCTTTTGTAGTTTATAGTGATACTTTGAGGAAAAGGTTAAGATGAGTGTGGATGCAACAAGATAAAGTAGTGGCATATGCCTCTAGACAATTTAGACCACATGAAAGGAATTATCCCATACATAATTGAAAGTTAGCTGTTGTGGTATTTTCTTTCAAAATATGGAGGCATTATATATAGGGTATCACAGTAAAGATATACAATGACTATCAAAGTCTAAAATACCTATGCAATAAAAAAAATTGAATATGAAGTAGAAAAGATAAATGAAATTCTTAAAAGATTATGACTACATATTAAAATACCATCCAGGTAAGGTCAATGTGGTAGCCAATACTTTCACTAAAAAGTTCATACATACAGCCTATATGATGATCAAGGAATTGAAATTCATGAAGAATTTTAGGAATATGAATATTTCATGCCATATACTTTCAAGTAAACTATGAATGAGTGAGACTAGAATAAAGAATGACCTAAGAGCCCAAATCTTAGATGTGAGAGAGAAGATGACTTTTTAAGTTTAATTAAAATTGAGATTTCTTAAGGTAAACCTTAAAGTTCAAGATGTCTGAGAATAGTATGGTGATGTACCATGATAGAATTTGTGTACCAAATAAAATTGAATTAAGAGAAAAGATTTTAGAAGAGGCACATAAGAGCAAATACAAACTTCATCCAAATGCCACAAAGATGTATCAAGATCTGAAAAGATTGTCTGGGTGGTCTAGTGTGCTAAAAGGAAAAATTGAGCATCAGAAGGCAGTGAGGTTATTGCAACCTTTAGATATCCTTAAATGAAAATGGGATAGTATAGTTATAGATTTTATTATGGGATTACCTAGGAAATTCTCAAAACATGATGTTATTAGGTAATAGTAGATAGACTAACTAAGCTTCCATACTTTTTATTAATTAAGGCTATGTATACTTTAAACAAATTAACCCAGAGATAGTGAGCCTCCATGAGATACTTAATATATTATATCTGATAAAGACACTAGGTTTACATCAAACTTTTGGAAGTCTCTTCAAGTAGCTTTAAGGACTATATACAGATTTAGTACTACTTATCACTTTTAAACAGATGATCAGACAGAAAAGACTATCCAAATTGTAGAAGACATGTTGAAGTATGTGTATTAAAGATGAAAGAGAACTGGGATGTATATTTGCCACTAGCTAAGTTTGCATATAATAATAGCTATCATTCTAGTATTCATATAGCCCATTGAGGCTCTGTATGGGAGAAAATATAGATAACCTTTATGTTGGAGTTAGCTAGGTGAGAGCAATTTGATAGGACCTAAGATAGTACACCAGACTACTAGAAAAATAGAATTAATTAGAAAAAAATTACCCAGAGTAGACGAAAGAATTATGCAAATAAAAGAAAGAGGCCATTAGAGTTTGAGATTGAAAACCATGTATTCATTTGAGTATCTCTAGTTACCAAAGTAGGTTAGTCAATTAAAGTAAGAAAGTTTAGTCCTAAGTACATAGATCCATTTGAAATCTTTGAAAGAATTGGACCTATTGCTTACCGTATTACTTTGTCTCCTAACCTAGCTTAAATTCATGATGTATTTCATGTCTCCTAACTTAAAAAAGTACTTGATAGACCACTCACATGTCATAAATATGAAAACATACAATTGCAAGATAATCTTTCTTATGTTATAGTACCAGAGAAAATTATTGATACCAATGTCAAATAGCCAAGAAATAAGAGTATTCTTATGGTAAAAGCGATATAAAAAAGCCCATATTCTAACGAGGCAACTTGGGAATTAAAGAATGACATAAAAAAAATAGCATTCATAATTATTTACTTGAAGTATATTCTAAATTTTGAGGACAAAATTTATTTTTAAGGTAGGTGAAAAGTAATATTCTATATTTTATAAGCTAATTTAGTCTCTAAAGAATGAAAAGAAATAAATAAAGAGGGTCATAAGGAGAGAAAAGGCCAATCAAGACTAAAAGAGCAATTGGCTTGAGAAATAAACATCCCTCATCATAATATTATGAAAGAAGGTTAAAGATTATCTAGATGAGATTGGTTTGTCTAAATCTCTAACGGTGTATGGTTTAAGACCCCAAGTTGCAATAACTTTAATTGAAAATTTTTTAAACTATTTTAAGTTCCTATAACCTCTAAGTGGATATTTTTAATGAAAAATAGAGTTTAAAATTTAATGTAGAGCTATCAGTTTCTAAAAATATTGAAAATGAGCCTAAACAGAGGAATTAAAGTGTAGAGGCAAAATCATATTTTTGAAAAAGTTTTAAAACCCTAGATATATATACATATATGTACACACTCACACACATATATGACATGCCTCACCCATTTCTCCCCTCATAATCGACCTTGGCAGCCCTCAAACTCTCTCATGGTGGTGTGAAGAAGGAAGGAGGAAGAAGGAAAAAGGAAGTTATATATAGGAAAGGAAACTTGCTAAATTTGATTATGACATAGTTATGAACTACTCTTCCTGCTTTCTCTCATGGTGGTTTTAAGTTCTAAAAGGGGTGGATTTTATGGCTGATATCTTAAGTAGAAAAATTCCTTTGAGGAAACCAATTGTACTAAAAAAATCTCTATTAAGAGAGTTTTAAGATAAGGTCTAATTTTGTTATGGAAAAATTTGTATCCTTGGAACCTAGCTCGTCATAGTTTCGGCTATGAGAGAGTATGAGTGATGGAAATATATATTTGATAAAAACTTGGTGAAACTAAGGACTTAGAAGGGTGAAAAGTAAAAATATGCAAATAGATTTAGTTAAAAACCAAAGAAATGCATATGGCTTCCATAGGGTGTGAGTTTGACCATGGATGATTCCAAACCTTAAGAGAATTAGTTAATTCTTATAATACCATAATTGGACTAGAA
The DNA here is from genome assembly GCA_026724425.1 of Erythrophleum ivorense. NCBI lineage: Eukaryota > Viridiplantae > Streptophyta > Magnoliopsida > Fabales > Fabaceae > Erythrophleum > Erythrophleum ivorense. The sequence goes on along the minus strand of JAIUCV010000006.1, from coordinate 42,229,822 downwards.
ATGAATTTTGGAGATCCTAAAGTTATCAAATTCCCTATGAAACAAACAAGGGGCTATATGGTGTGTGACGATTGTGTCGCGCAATCTCAAATAAGACTAGGAAGCAAAATAAATTTTATAGTTAATCGTGCAACCTAGGTCATCTCCCTTGGAGTTTATGCCTCAATTTGTTTATGGAAAGGGTATTCTAAGTATTGCTAATTGAAACTTGTTTTGGAGATTTGAAGTACTAAAATTTAATTGAACTAAATTTAATTGTCAAAAAATCAAAAGAACTTAAAACTAAATGAGATGAACAATTAAGAGAATATGGTAGCAAGCTTTGCATTGGACTCCCTAGAATTCAATTATCCTTGCCCTTGGTTTAGTTTACCAAATTTGGAATTAATTCCTTACTCTTTAGTGTATTCCCTATAAAGATTCTTGAATAACCATCCAAGGTTCAATTTATTAATTATACAAGGAATTTGCAACCACAAGAAACTTTGAATAACTAATTAATTGAATTAAGAACAAGAACACACTTTAACCAATTTTAATTGATTAATAGAATCTACTGCACAATTCACTTAAGATACTAATTAACCAATTAGATTAATTAATTCCTCAAACAATTAATTGCACAAAAATTCTAATTAATTAATCCAACAACCATTGCATCAATTAACCCAAGATCAAGAGGAATTTGAAAGTAATTTGCACAGCACTAATTCTGGAATTTTTTGTAAACATGTGATGATCATAATTAAAATTCCAAAATCAAATTCAATTCATAAAACAAACTAATCCGATAATTTTCAGCAACTAAATTCCTAAATCAATCAACTAAACCTAGTCAAATTAATAAAAGATTTAATGCTGAAATTTAAAAGATATAGCAAGGAGTATTTATCCAAATTGATGAGAAAATACGGGGCTCAAATCTTCATCTGGGAGTTTCCAAACCTCAACCAGCCACCATGGTTAATTCAAGCTGCCATAGAGATTTTAATCGGAGGAAAGTTGATGAATTTAGCAGCAGTCATGGATGGATTGATGAAAGAATGCTCCCTGGATGTTCTCGCGTTCTACATGTCCTAGGCGCTTCTTCCTTCAACTCTCTTCTGTTCTACGTCTCCTCTCCTCATTTGGAAACCACACCTCCCTCTTGAATGAGTGAATGAATCTATATATAGGCGAGGGTTTCCGAAAATATTGAGACGTGAATGAATGAATGAATGACGACGGATCAGAGGCGTGAATGGGTTGGAGTCTGGATGATGAAATATGCTCCCTTTCACGTTATTTCTTTTTTTAATGATTTCACGTGCTCTTTAATCACATGCAGCCTCCTTCATGTCGTTTAACCTTTTGCATGCTGAAATCATGTTTTTTTTCTTCCCTCAGCTCCAGCGCTTTTGTTTCTCAATGAATCACGTACAACCCATCTCTTTTTCTAACGTTATTTTCTTCATGTTGGCTCCCAGCTTCAGCGTCTTCTAGCTTCTTCCAGCTTCATACGAGCTTCTTCACAGCTTAAGCATCCACAAACCAGTAGCTCGACTTGCTTCATTAATCCACGTAATTCTGTAGCTAAATTCCAGCTTATTATTTCAATAAAATCTCACGTGCTCAGCTTGTTGCTTCATGCTCTGTTTTCAACTTATGCATCGTGCAACTGTAGCTTCATAATGCTTTTGGCTTGCTTCGTTGTTCAGCTCCTTCTCTTAACTTATAGCTAGTTCTCCCATGCATCTGCTTCTACGTAAAACCCCTTCTCGAGCTTCTCTTCCTTGTTCTGTAGCTCTTCATTCAGCTCGTTTTGTTCTGAACCTCTGTTTTGCTTATTCTGTTTCAGCTCAAAACCCATGGCACTTCCTTCGTGTTATTTGCTTTACTTCATCCACGTCTTGCTCTGTTCTTCATGTTCCATCTAGCCCATAGCTTCTGCATGCTTCTTTGCTCCTTTTTGTATCACGTATTCAGCCCTTGCCCAGCTCATTTTTTATGCCTCACGTGGTTCTCATCTCCCCTTCCACGTTATTTCTTCTTTTGTCTGCCCAAGCTTCCACGTGATTCAGCTCTTGCCCTCAGCTCGTGTTATTTTTACGTTGTTTCATTCACCCAAGCTCGAGCTTGCTTCTTCTCTACCATTCACGTGCTCTGCTGCTTCATTCATTTGTGTTGCTCCAGTAGCTTTTCTCTTCACGTTTTTGGCGTCTTTTCTCCTCCTATCACGTGCTTCAGTTGATGCGAGCTCATGGCAATGTGCTGGCTGTCTCTGTTTCTGAATACATGTGCAGCTTCCTCTTTCTCACTCAACCTGTAGCTTTTGTGCTTTCTTCTTGTCAACTTCTTTGCATTTTTATTCCACAAGCTCCCTTTATGCAGCTCGTTGTCTCTTCTAAGCTTCTGCATGTTCTGGAGCTTTTCATTTTCCTTCACCACGTGTTTGTTTATTTATTTCCTTCTACATACAGAGCTTTCCTCGCTCCAGCCACGTTGAGCTTCCTTCTCCTTTGTTTCTGCTCACTTTCTTCCATGTGTTCTGCACAGCGTTGAGCTTCCTTCTCCTCACTTAAACCATGCAAGCTTTTCACGTTGCTTTCTTGCATTTGCTGCTTCTTCTTCACTCCAATTCACTTTTATTTCTTCCAAACTGTACACATGAAGCCTTCATCTTTCCTTTAAATCAAATGTTCATTCAAGCTAGCCTATCGAAAATTCTGCACAATAGAATGGAAAGAATGAAATAGAAATTTTTACAAAATTCACAAAAATTCATTTAAAAAGATTTATGCATTAAAATCTAATTTTTTGTGATTTAATTCCTAAAGTGCAAGAGATGACTACTAAGCTTAAATTCCATCTAAGTAAATCCATAAATCCTCATTTAACTATTAAAATGCTTAAGTTTAGGGGGATAAAATACATAAAAATCATACTTATCAGTGTGTATCAACCAAGAGGTCAAAATGCCACCTAGGGAAGTTTTCAATTTAGTTTCATGGTTTAAAAGGCCTAAATGAGTAATATAAAAGATAGAAGAACTATTAGTTTGAGAAAAATAATGAGATTTCATACTGTTACAACTTTGGTTCCATAAAAACCTTAACTAGCCTTGGGAATGGAATAGGTAATATGATTAAACTTTTGGACTTGTTTTAGTTATAAAAAGTGAGTAAATTGACATAGATGAATGATGGAATTGCTACATGAAATGCAACAAATAGAATGTGTTTTTTTTAAAACACTTAAAGTAACTAAATCCATATTTTAAGACCTAATTTGCACATATATTGTTAAAATGAGATTGAATATGTCTTAATGGATCATTTTATGCTTTAATTAATGTGTCAAGGCTAAGTAAGTAGGATCACAACAAAATGTGTAAGTGAAGCCATGGGATCAAGAGACTGAGAGTAAGAGAATTGATTGAATTCACTTGATAAGTAGGCTTTCCTTTATTTGTATATGTATGGTTGGTGAAGTTGTGCCGAGTAACCTCAAATAAACTAGGTTGAATAACATTTGTAATATAAGATGCAACTTAAATTGTTTCCCATGGAAATAAATTCTAATTATTTAAAAGAGCTTTCCAAGTGTAAAGTGAAACCTAAAAGCTACCTAATTCAGGGGTTTTTTAACTTAATTCAATTAGCTAAAATTCAAAATGAATTAAAAATTCAACTACTAACTAAAATGTAAGAAATTAACAAGCAAGTAATGAATATGTGGCTAACCTTGGATTTATCCCTTGATATTCACTATCCTTATCCTAATTCAATTATTCATGGTTCTAGCATAAGAATTCCTAGATGTGTTCATAATAATTTATCTTGGGTCACCTCATAAAATTCAAAAACCTAACAAATCAATATTGATTGAAACTTTAATGTTACATTAATTCATCAATTCTTGCGTTTAAACTCATTGACCACCTAAAAAGAATGATTAATTAATCAAATTAGTCTCTGAACTTTCATTCTAGGAGGTTTAATTAACCAATTAAACTCCAAAGAAACATCAATTTAAACATTCAAGTACAAAATTTTAGATATGCATTTTATCAAACACTTTAATTATATAAACTAAAAATTGGAGGTATATAAAAATTACAGCACTATCCATTAATCATAAAAAATCTTTTCTAAATGATACCTAACTAGCCACCAATTATAAACAATACTAATCCTAATACAAACTTAACCAAGCTAGTAGAAGAATAAATAAAAAAGTGCTAGAAAAAGAGGAAAAAATTGTATAGAATTCTTAGCCAAATCCCTAGATGATCTTAATGAATTCAAGCTCCAATCAAGGTCTTCATCCAAACTAGCCACAAGATTGGATTAAGCTCCTATGGATTTAGAATAATGGAGCAAAATGAGTTGTAAAGCCGCAGCTATAAGCTTCCCAAGACAAATAAAGGAGAATGAGATATGATGAATCTGATATTATGCTTCTTGCCTTCATCACATTCTGGAGATGTCCATCCCAAAACCTGAGCCACAATCACATGTCTTTCCTTCTCTCCCCTCTCACATGCTTTCTTGTGTGTGATTTAGTACGCCAGCAATGCATGTATGACCTGGTGCATTATTGGATGTGTGTGTGTCCTATAGCCTTCACTTCCGTGTATCTTAGTGTGAGTGAATGAGTAGCGTGAGGGAGCTTGTGCATGAATGATCCATGGAGGGTGTGAATCCTTTTCCACCTCGAGCCTCCTATCATGTGTGCGTTAGTGAATGGCTGGAGTGCTACATGTAAATGGATCTGGTGCAAGCTTCGTGTACGTGAACCAGAACCATATGTGCCTACGTGAATGAATTGCTGTGTAACCTGGATGTCCCTCATGTGCATGGAGAGTTTGTATGTGTTTTTCTCCTAATACCATGTAGTTGCTGTGTGTTTGTGTCAACGTGAGAGTGTGTATGGAGCATCAATGATCTGTGCCTCCGTGTGTGTTTCTTCCATGTAAGAGTAGAGTCGGGTATTGTGTAAACATGAGAGAGAGAACCATGACCATTACTTGACGTCTCGTGCCTCCTAAAACTCGTGTAGTGTGTGCGTGTTTCCATGTGAGAGAGTGGGTCGTGCATGATTGTGAATAAGTGAGCACATGCGTGAGTGGAGGGATGTCTACGTGGACGTGTAGTGAATGAATTGGATCCTGTAGCGTGATTGAGAGATCTGATGCGTCATTCCTCCCTTCATTCCATGTGAGAGTAAGAGGCCAAAGAGTGAATGTTTGTGGGATGAAGAAAGCTATGCATCTCACATGACCTGATGCTTCATATTGAATCTGACCCTCATTCCCCTTTTTTTTTTCTTGAAAAATCCATCAAAAATATGGACATTTATTCCATTCTTTAAGTTGCAAAATGTGGCTTCCATCCTTGAAATCTTTACCCTTGATTTAATCTTCAAATTCTCCTCCAAATTAATTTCTATCATTTAATTTTTATCATTTAATTTTCATTTGTACATTAAACATCTGCACAAAGAACCGAAAATATTAAGTGGAAGAATTTACAAAATTATTTAAAAGAATTTGTGCATTAAAAACCAAGAATTTTGCAAATAAATTTTTAGAGTGAAAAAAATGGCCAATAAAATCAAATATCATTTAATAAAATCTATTAAGTCATAATTCATTATCAAAATGCCCAAATAAAGAGGAATAAAATATGTAAATATGACATTTTTTAGTTAGTTTGTTTGAGTCTTTGGTTGTTTATGTGTATTATTTGCAATTGTTTAGCTTGTTAATTGTTTGAGTAAAATATGCAATTACATGAGACTTACTTGCATTTTATGAGAGGCGTGGCTCTTTGTGGGGTAAGGTTAGGGAAGCAGGTATGGATTTGCTCTACCTTATGCTAAAAATCCCTTGAAAGCATAGATTTGCTCTTACTTGAACCAAGGAAGTCCCTAAAGTATGGATTTGCTCTCTTATGTATGGATTGGCTATGATTACATAACATATGTGTTTGCTCCCATGTGCTTGAGTGAACTATATGTGTGTTTAAATAATGTTTAGCTACTAAGAATTTTTTAATCTCATATTTCTTTATCTCTACTAACTATAGTCAAGTAATATGCAAAGCAAGGATAAAGATGAGCAAAATACTTAGAAAAGTCTATTATGGCAAAAGTTTTGGCCTAGGATATGATTATGTAAATCTATATTTTAAAGTAATGTAATGTAAAAATATGTAAAAATGTTAAACTATGATTTTGTGATCAATAAATGTAAGTATAAGATGTTGGAACATGATTTAGTATATGAACACCTGTGGTTTATATACATTCTTTCATGTGGAATAGTGATTTTTAATTTTAAGGCAAATTTCATATGATGACTCATTGACATTTGATGCATATATGGATTGAAATTTTCCCATGATAAGAAATAGTATTTTAAATCTCATTTGGTGCAATTTGAAACTAATTTTTTTACTGTTTGAGTTATAAAATATTCCTTTTACCATTGAATGTCTTAATGGCCAAATTTAGAGCTGAAATTTAGTAAGTATTTAAATAACATTCACAGCTTCCTAAAGAGCCAAAGATTATAATTTTTGAATTTGTATAGAATATTTGGTAAATTTTTTAATTTGGCCTTAAAAAACTATCATGTGTTGTTACTATTCATTCTGATATAAATCTGATTTTTGTGTTCTTTAGGGAATAGAATGGATTGATTTTGATCTAAAATTTTTACAATAGATAGTTCACATCCTAAACTTTCAAAGGACACCTAATTTGCATTAATTAGAGTTATGTACTTCAAGTTATGAAATTTTGAAGTGAAAGCTATATTAGATGTTTTATAGCCTAAATGAATAAATGACTAATTTTATTGGTTTTATCTTCACATACATACAATCTTAGATAAAACTATATGTTTAAGCATGAAATTGCAAGATGGAATGGTGAGAATCCATTTTTGGAACTTTATGAATCCATTTTGGAGCATATAACAATTATAATTCCACTGCTAAAAGTTTAGTTATGGTTACTATTATTCTAAATGAATAATTAATAGTATAAAGTAAATGAAATATAGTATAATGTAACATCATTTGTTATAAAATAACCAAAACCAAAAGTGATAAAATTACTCGCCATCTAATCATATTTGGCCTTATAATTTTTAAGATTTTTGACAATATTAAATTGATAATCATATTATGAATATGAATAAACCTTGAATTTATAGATAATGTAAAATAAAAATAAAAAAAATTATGCCTTAATTGGATGAACCAAAAGCTCCAAAAATTGATGCCTTATAGCAATTTATTAGAAACTTGTGCTAATAACGTGTTATAAAATTAATGAAAATATAAAAAAAAAATATAATAAGAGTAAGAGGAAAATTAGGAGGAGAATGGAGAGAATAATTCTGATTTTCTTATATGCTTCGTGCTTAGTTCATGTCTTTATTTATAGGCCATCAACTATAAAGATAAACCTATAAATTACAATAATATAAATAAGAAAATTAATCTATATAATTTTACAACATAAATCATTTAGGAGTTATAAGGTATATGCCATTAAATATGATAAGAGATCCTAGAGAGTCATTATTTAGAGTTTATAGATATTTACATAGTTATATTATTTACAACAAAAATTAGTTAAAAAATTTTACGTATAAAAATAAATCAACATAAAATAGGTTAAAATAGTCTAATAAGCATCATAAAACTTTATTGCAAAACAATAAAACTTTGATTTAGACCAAAAAAATTAATTTTTAATTAGTTAAGTGACAAATCAATTAGCCTTTACAATTTTTAACTAGTTCAGCCAATTTTTGAATAATTTTTTTCTTAATTGGCTTTTAAAATCAACAAACTAGAACCATGGCCAATTCAACAATTTTCTAGTCCGATTAAATAGTTTGATCCAATTTTTTGAACCAAGGGATAAATTATTCTTTATTGAGAGATATCTCCAATTATATGACTTTCTTTTCAATTATGAAAATATATATAGACTTCCCTCAAACTATGAGATGACCAAATTAACCTTCGCTCTTTTACAATTTGTTAATTTTTTTTAAAACTATTTTATATTAGTCAAATACATATTTAATACATATCATATAATAGATATGAGAGTATTTTGATTCAAACAGTTATAATTATAACTTATCTTTTATTGCAAACGAAATAAATATAACATTTCTTTTGGTTTTTTTAAAGGAAAATGTAATTTTTCAAAACAAATGGTAAGACATTATAATCTGAACATCTGGATAGAAGGTTGATTTATGCTAAAAATTATTATTATCAGTAATATTTTTACATTCAAATTTTAAAAGTAATATTTAATAAAAAATTGAACAAAGTTGAATAATATTTAAATATTTTTTTAATTGAGTGACTATATTAGCCCAAAACAATAATTTTTCTCTTTGATTCTACTTAATAAGAGTAACTCTAATTTCTTGCTTCCTTTATGCAGTAAAAATAAATAAATTTACTATCGTTTAAAAGTAATTTATATCTAAACCAAACTCATGGAGGGGAATAAAAATCTCTTTCACACCTAGACCAATTCGGCTCACAATTGCATTATTATCCCAATAACGTACAAGGTGCACCGTCAAAAGATGGCACAGGCCATCAAACAAATGGGAGCTCCGAATAAAAGGGGCCCACAAGGATATAACCATATGAAAAACAGCATATTCCAGTCTACACACAGGGTACAAAACAAGCCATGCTTACAGCCACATCCTCTTGCAAGTGTGATCATATATAAGCTGAAACAGACTCCTAGATTCTGCCTCCTCCTGCACCTTTAGAAGGCGAGCAACTCTTGTAAAACCGTCATGGTATCTAAACAGTGCATCTTCCTTCTCATCACATTTACTCTCATATTTCATTTGCTTTGTTCTTGACAGGGCCCACTGCATTGCCCATATGGCTAAAGGGCGCATGTAACACAGAGATCTGTATTCATCTTTAGTGGTCCATGCTTCTGGAGTTTGAAAAGAATAGCTGCAGTTGATCAAACAGAATGGCCTCAATGAGATATCGAAAACATTATGTGAAACAGAACATATCTTAATGGTAGTAAGGGTAAATTGCAGTTGAATCCCATGTAGTTTGACCCGAAATCAGCTTTTTCTCAGTAGTTTAAAATGTGTCATTCAACGCCCCTATAGTTTATTCCATTACCATTTAACCACCAAGTGATATGTTCAGTTTTAATTTTAACGGAAAAAATAAAATCAATATTAAAACAATGAAGAATTTCATTGTTGGAAATATTTTATACTTATAAATGTTTCATAGTTGACATTTGGAAATTGAAATCATCTTATTACACCAGCAATGGTATTTGAACACTATAAGCGCAACAGACTTCTAACAATAAACTTGTTTATTTCTGTTCAAATTTGGATGTAAAATACCACATCTGATTAAGTAGAAATGTAACAAACCACATCGGTGTTAAATGACACACTTTAAACCATAACAGGAACAAACAGATTTTTTGCCAAATCACAAGGGGCCAACTATAATTTACCCAGAAATAAAGATCTAAAACCAAAATTCAGCACTAAAATTAAAAGAAGGATTTATTTCAGGCCCAAGTATTAAGCCAACAAGTCATTGAGATTGTCCTCCACACAGACAATTATGACTTGCAGAATCCTACATACCACCAAGTTGAAAAAAACAATGTGTCTACGCTTCATTTCGAAGTAATAATTTGATGCGAAGCATACGATTACCTAAACCATAAAAGATTTGATCAATCATCATAATAATTTGTCTTTCCTGGTTATACCAATAAACAAAATTTCAGGCTCAAGTTGCTGCATATCCTATGACTGACAGTGCTAGTAATTAACAGTGTCAACACAAATAAATTTAAAATTTTTCAAATGAAGAGTGCTAGTATGTTTTTAAGGAAAATTTAGAGAACTGAAGTTTTAGTGAACATTATATCTTTAATGATTGTGTCTTTCAAGAGGTGAAATCAGAAAACAAGAAAAAAAACCCAGATGGTTATCACCTCAGTGGATGGGGCCTCGGGAAGTGAAGGCAGGTAAAAGCAAAAGCCAAAAATTGGTAACAGATGCAAGGAAAATTTGTTTGCAAAATGATAAAAATGGAAGAGAAGGGAAACTCCTATGTAGTCAGACAAATCCAATTTTAACAACTTATGGTTCAGTAGCTCAAGCAAGATAAGGTAACCTTCAGCAGACCATAATTTTCACTAGTTAATACACCATTAGGAAGCCATTGAGTGTCGTTTAGCAGTAAGAGGTATAAATAGTTAGCAAAAAGTCTATAGGTTCAAAATGGCGTTCACTTGTGATTAATGGATTAAAATGTATACTTTCAATTGGAATGCATGAGTGCCTTGGCAGGACAGGGGAAAAAGAGATAATGAGTAATTAAATTATGGCTGGACAGGGGAGATATATGAGATGACGGAAGAAAATTGAGATTTAAGCAAAATTGACACAAGCTTAATATACCATGACATAATTTTTCACTACCATTAATTCCCCATTTTTTGACTGGCCCTGTGAAGCCACTAAATTAACCCATCATTATTCATTTTTACTTCAGCCACTTTAGTCCAAAACAGAATCGAGAGAGAGAAGAGAAGAGCTTGAGGAAAGCATCCATGGAAGCTTGATTTCAAAGCCTTGCATGTCTGGCATTTTGGAAGAATTATCCAAGGTACCTCTTATAAAACTTATTCTACTCCTTCCCCTCTACAAAATGCACCGATTGGATTTCGATTTTGTTGAAGCTGATTTACACGTTGGATTATGAAATCATGATGGAAGCTTGCTTTGGTGAGGAGGAAGAAGGTGGAAGAGTTGGATCTCGAGAGAAAGGTACAATTCTTGCTAAACTGCCCTTTTAATTTCTGGTTTTTGGGACTGTTATTGATGGGGCTGTTTTGTTTGTTTTTGACTATGGTTTAAGGTTGAGGAAGAAGGGAAATTACTTGATTTTGGGAGCTTGGGAGCTACTTGGAAGGAAGAGTAATCAAAAGTTTGGAATTGGTTCGAAATTATGAAATTTGCCATAATTGTGAAATTCTGTCTGGAACTTTGATGGGGCTGTTTTGCTTATTTTGGCCATTAATTAGATGAAACGGGAATTGTTGATAAGCTTGGGTGTTGGTTTTTGATGTATTGACAATTGAATACTTGAGTTAGTAAGCCTAATTGCCCTTGAATTGTTGAAATTTGCTATTGTTGATTCAAGTGTGGAATTGGGATTTAAGGGTTGTGTTTTTGTTGTTGGCCAAGAATGTGAAGAATTTTGGACATGTTCATGAGTTTGGAAAGTGGTCTTGATGAACGAGAAGTTGACTGTGAGTTGGTAAGTTTAATTTTGATTGATCTTGCATTTTATAAATTATGAAAGTTGAATTGAAAATTTATGTGATTGGGATTTTGTGTTTGGTTGAATTGAAGTTTGTTTTGGACCAATTTGTAGAGTTTCATTTGAGTTGTAAAGTGTTGGAAAGTTTTACTTTTATGTGGTAAGAGATATATCTCCATGATTAGTTATTAGATTGGCACTTTAAAGTGGACATTGAGTATTGAATATTATGTTTCTTGTGTTGGTGAATATCAAGGTAGAGGAAAGATCTTGGAGAGATCATGTAGAAATCTTGTAGAGTCTGTCCAAGACTTTGTAGAGATCTTGGTGACAAGATAAGCTGTTATACAAAGAAAATTAAGTATCTGAGGTAAGTAGTAAGCTACAAATCGAGATTTGAGATATTGATGTTATGAAATGGATGATAATGGAAGTTGATGAAGTTATGTTTGATCTAGATTGTTGTACCTCTATTGGATATATGAGCTTTGCTTTTGCAATTACCTTGAGTTGCTAGCCAGATAGTTGTTTTATCTTTCATTATGTGTTTTCTCTGAACTAGTAGGCATGTCTTATGATTAGTTTGAGATATCTATTTGATTACTTATAAGAATTATTTCAGGGGTCAGGGCAAATTCCACCATGTGGTTTATGAGTTTCCAAGGTCAAGGCACCCTGTGGCTAGTTCCAGGTAGAGATGAGCATTCCTCCCAATGGTTTAGTTATGGGATACTCATGGTATTGGCCATAAAAGATACATGAGATACCTGACTTGACATAGTGAGATTTATGAGATAGATGATATGCTTAGTTTTCTTAGATGCAATCAAATATGCATGTTCCTATTTATTAATGTAAGCTTGTATGCCATTCTAGTTTTGAGTTAATATTAAGTACAAATATGTTTTGAAAAATAAAACAACTATTAGGATTTCGATCCCACCCCTTTGTGAGGAACAACTATTTTACTCTTTAGGAGAACGCTCTAACAAAAAGAACGAAAAGTGGGTTGGGAAGTGGCCTTGCAACTGATACCATGCAAGTGGTAACATTTTGAGTTATATATATATATATATATATATATGTTTTACCAGGGTTGTTCATATACTCCTTATACTGTATAGATGGCCATGGGGCTTATTTTGAGTTTGTATGTATATGCAGGAGGATGTCAAACTAGGATTTATGTCACAAGCTTTTGGTGTATATAGAGATGTGTTCTAGAACTCTGCCTATGATGAACTTTCATGTAAATTATTTTTCATAGCCGGTCCCAAGCCCAGGAAAAAGAGAAGGGTTGTGTTAGGCAGTCGACAGCCAACGTAAAACTTTGTCGAATCTTTATGACATGGACAATCGATATATTAAACGTAAAGCTAGGTCGTTGCCTGTAAGTAACGCGCTGTATAGCTCGGGTACAGTGAGAAGTGAGCAAGAGCCGCTGCATCGACGCCTGGATGTAGTGAAAAATAAGCAAAGGTTCCCACATTTTCGTGAATGAATGTGGCTAAAGAAGCTAGTTCATGAGAGTAGGATTCGTTTTGGCACTTGGAATATAGGTACACTTACGGGTAAGTCTATGGAAATAGTAGATACTATGATTAGGAGGAGGATTAATTTTATCTGTTTACAAGAAACTAAATGGGTAGGAGAAAAAGCGAAAGAATTAGACACTTCAGGTTTTAAACTTTAGTATACTGGTAAGGCTAAATTTAGAAATGGAGTAGGTATAATTGTAGATAAGTTTTTGGAAAAATGCGATAGTGGATGTAAAAAGGTTAGGAGATAGAATCATTGCATTAAAGTTTGTAGTAGAAAAGGAAATCTTTAATATTATTAGTGCTTATGCACCACAAGTAGGGCTAGAAGAATATCACAAGGTAAAGTTTTGGGAGGATTTAGAATGTTTAGTTCAAGAAATACCATTCAGAGAAAAGATTCTTTTAGGAGGAGATTTAAATGGTCATGTGGGAAGGGTATCTTCAGGGTACGAGGGTGTTCATGGAGGACATGGCATAGGGGAAGCAAATGCAGAGGGTAAAACTATTCTAGATTTCTCATTAGCGTTCGATCTTATATCTAACACTTGTTTTAGAAAGCGTGAGGAACACCTTATTACGTACAAAAGTGGAAGGGTATGTTCTCAAATTGATTTCTTTCTTATAAAGAAATCAGATAGAAAACTTTGTATAGATTGCAAAGTTATCCCTGGAGAGAGTTTAACTACTCAGCATAGAGTTTTGGTTATGGATGTAAGAGTTAAGAGGAGAGTAAAAAACAAAGGCGAAGATAGGGTGTTAAGAACTAAGTGGTGGCAACTAAAGGGGGATAAAGAAAGGAATTTGCAGAGACGGATTGTGGAAGAAGGATCTTGGGAAATACAAGGAAGTGCTAATGATATGTGGAATGGAATGGCTAAAGAAATTAGGAAGATAGCAAGGGAAATATTAGGTGAATCAAAGGGTTTTGGACCTAGGGATAAAGAATCTTGGTGGTGGGATGCGAGTGTACAAAATAAGATTAAAGTTAAAAGAGAGTGTTACAAAGTGTGGTCATTATGTAAGAATAATGAAAATTGGGAAAAATATAAAGTAGCAAGAAAAGACACTAAGAAGGCAGTGAGTGAAGCGAAAGCAAGGGCATTTGATGGATTATACCAATCTTTAGGTACTAAAGTTGGAGAAAGAAGTATTTATAAGCTAGCTAAAAGTAGGGAAAGAAAAACAAGAGATGTGGACCAAGTGAAATGCATCAAGGATGAAGGGAAAGTGTTAGTAACGGAACAAGATATCAGAGAACGGTGGAAGAATTATTTTCATAGGCTTTTTAATGAAGGGCATGAGATTTTATTGCAATCGGATAGACTAGACATTAGAGAAGAGGATCAAAATTATACTTTTTATCGTAGGATTCGTGAGGTAGAGGTAAAAGAAACATTACAACGAATGGAGAATGGCAGAGCAGTTGGACCGGATAATATACCCATTGAGGTATGGAAGGGTTTAGGAGTGAAAGGCATAAGTTGGCTCACAAAGTTATTTAATGAAATTATGAGATCTAAAAGAATACCAAACGAGTGGAGGAAAAGTACTTTAATCCCTATTTATAAGAGTAAAAGGGACATTCAAAATTGTACAAATTATAGAGGAATTAAACTCATGAGCCACACTATGAAATTATGGGAAAGAGTAATTGAGAGAAGGTTAAGGAAAGAGACTCAAGTGATGGAGAATCAATTTGGTTTTATGCCAGGAAGGTCAACTATGAAAGCAATATACTTGTTGCGAAGATTAATGGAAAGATATCGAGAGAATCAAAGAGATTTACACATGATATTTATCGATTTAGAAAAAACATATGATAGAGTGCCAAGAAAGGTTCTATGGAAGGCTTTGGAGAAAAAAGGAGTTCGTATAGCTTATATTCGAGCAATCCAAGACATGTATGATAAGGTTACAACTAACGTAGTAACAAAAGGTGGACTTACGGAAGATTTTCCAATAACTGTTGGTTTACATCAAGGGTCAACTCTGAGCCCTTATCTTTTTACTTTAGTCTTGGATGTGCTTACTGAACATATCCAAGAGCCGGTGCCACAGTGCATGCTTTTTGCAGATGATATTGTCCTAGTTGGAGAATCGAGAGAGGAAATGAATGAGAAGTTAGAGAGGTGGAGACTAGCTTTGGAAGCTTATGGATTTCGTTTAAGTAGAAGTAAAACGGAGTATATGGAGTGTAAGTTTAGTAAGAGGCACACCATTTCTAGCGTAGAAGTAAAAATTGGAGAACATATCCTACCACAAGTCACACGATTTAAGTATCTTGGATCTATCATACAACATAACGGAGAAATAGAAGAAGATGTAAAGCATAGGATTCAAGCGGGGTGGATGAAATGGAGGAGTGCCTCGGGTGTTATTTGTGATAGAAGAGTACCACTCAAACTTAAGGGTAAATTCTACCGCACAGTTATAAGACCTGCAATGTTGTATGGAACTGAGTGTTGGGCAATAAAAAGTCAACAAGAAAATAAGTTAAATGTTGCAGAGATGAGAATGTTGCGTTGGATGAGTGGACACACTAGAAAAGATAGAATTAGAAATGAATGCATTAGAAAGAAGGTGGAAGTCGCTCCTATTGTGGAAAAGATGGTAGAATCGAGACTTAGATGGTTTGGTCATGTGGGGAGGAGACCTATAGAAACTCCAGTTAGAAGAGTAGATGAGATGGAGAATAGTCCAATAACTAGAGGTAGAGGAAGACCAAGAAAAACTATAGGAGAAATTATTAAGAGAGATTTAGATTTAAATGGTCTATCTAAAAATATGATTTATGATAGATGTTTATGGCGTCGATTGATCCATGTAGCCGACCCCACTTAGTGGGAAAAGGCTTTGTTGTTGTTGTTGTAGAGATGTGTTCTAGGGCCTGTTTGATTTGATTCTGTAAAACAATTTTTTTGTTTTCAAGAACAAAAAAACAAAAAAACCCGTTTGATAATGTGTTTTTAGTGAAGTGTTTTGTAAAACAAAAGAACAAAATTTTGTTTTCAAAAACAAAAAACTCAGAACACTTTTTCAGTGTTCTGTAATTTTTGTTCTACAGAATCAAGTAAAAAATATAAAACAATTACTTTTCAAAATAATGATTCAAACAGATTTTTTAATTTTTTTGTTCTCAAAAACTTGTTCTTAAAAACATATGTTTTGAAAACATTAAAACAAAAACAATTTCAAACAGGCCCCTAGTTTTGTTTGTATTATAGAATGTTGATATGATATGATGTTATGGGTTAATGAATGTAATATGGAATATATGTGTCTTGTGGAATGATGTGAGATTAGTGTGGCTTTATGATGTTTGGTAGTAAATAGATAAGTTACAGCAATTCTAGTCAAGACCTTGTCAACAGGGTTAAGACCTTCCCAATAATATTTATCTAGTGTCAAAAATTGAGGTTTGAAATCTGATCTAAAATCTTGTAAGCTATTTGAAGATCTTGTTAGTAGGATTTTAGACCTTGTAAACTAATATAAGTCTAATTTTGGTTATTTTAGTATTACAATCTAGAACCTTGACACCAAGATCTTAACCTTGTTGACAAGATTTTTGACTAGGCTAAGAAAACTTTCTAAGTTAAAACCAAGCTAACTATTTGCATAATCTATTGGTAGATAACGCTAATATAAATTACCAAGTCTTTGAAGTTATAATCTAGAGGCCTAGTAATTATGTTTAATCAAATAGAGACAAAAGAGTCAAGATGTTGTAAAAGTTTTAATTACCCTTGGTTTTAGTCAAATTAATGAGGTTTTAATCACGATTCCGCTTAGTATTATTAGAATTAAACTTTTGTTTATTAGTTTAATGACAATTAGGATAACAGAAAAATGTACTTACCCAAGTCCATCGTTGGACCATGCAGCTTCATACACTCCACTCGCAGTTTGAAATGCCATATCAATCATATCTTCCTGGATCATTGTTGCAGCTACTGCATATGTAACTCCAGACCATATTTCTCGGGATTGCATTGTAGACATGTCAACTTTTCCATCTGGTAACATCCCATTTACAGCACCCCGTTTCCCATCCTTTACTTTCATAACATTGTAATTGTAAACCATTTGAAGTGCACTTCTAGCTTTGTTTTCATCAACAATTGGTGGAAGACCACATGCTCTAGCATACCTGCAAAAAAGCAAAGAGTAAGCTCTGACTTCATCTTAAATACTGCCAAGGAATAATAACTACATATGCAACACCTGAGGATATACCCAGAGTTCAAATTATTTAGATATCTAATTATACCAACATTGTTTAGATGCTTTCAGTTTCTTCTTCTGCTAAGAGTTCTGTTTCAGAATCTTATGTAGTAGCAACACATGCAAATACTTAGTCCAGACTACAAGCTTAGACTTGAACAGCTTGACTTTTGCTAAAACATTTTTGTATGAAACTAAGTAAAATTTACCTAGTGAATTCTTCCCTGCCATCAGACTTCTCTACACCCAAATCCTCAAAACATCTCATAATGATCCTATTCTTCAACACCGTTTTTATTTATGTTACACAAACTCATACTTTAAAATGTCACACAATGAAGATACACACAACAGTTTAGTAATGTAACTTGGATTCTAACTAAAATTTCAATTGACCAGTGGAGCAATACTAGGGCAGAGTCAACCATGGCAACCATAAAAATTACTGTGTAAGTGCTATTGAAGCAGATGATGCCCATGCAAGAGGATATAGTTTCCAAAAGACAAAAGAACAGACCATTGTCCTGCTAATTGATCAGCTTGAATGGATGAACTTGAAGATCCACCACTACTATCATAATTGAAGTAAGAGCCATTCCATAATTTTTCATATGCAGCTTTTGCTTTCTGAAACTTTAACCGGAAATAATCTTCAGAATCCTTGTCTCCAATTTCACCTGCCAAGGCTGATGCAGCCTGAAGTGCTGCTACCCACAATCCACCACTGTATGCACTTACACCAGACACAGACCATGTGTCATAAGTTTGATCAGGGAAGCCTTCATTCTCAATCATTCCATCACCATCCTTGTCAAACTGGTTCATATAAGCCATCGCAACATAAACAGATGGCCAAACAGCTCGTGCAAACTTCTTGTTGCCAGTGGCAACCACATCCCTATAAATCTGGAGAACAAATTTTGGATTCAAGTCTTTCCACCTATCTGTGTTATAAATATTATAGCCATTTACTTCGAACCATGGGTCGTTGATTCCAATATCATGAGGAACAGCACCAAGAACCTTTCTTGGAACCCATAGGCCATTTTCTAGAACTTTAATTTTTCCAGGATCATGCATCATTACTGCTGCAGCAAAGTCTCTTTGGATGCTGAGTTCAAGTTTAGGAAATAGCATGACTAGTGCAAAAGATGAATAGAAATGAACATCATAGGTATTCCACATCTGATATTCAATGCCTTCAAGATAAAGGAATTGACCAATGTTTTCCTCCCCTTCTTGGAGCAGATTTACTCCTGATGCAGAATTTGATGCAGGAGTAGTGTGCATTTGCTCAGCTACTGAACTAAACCTTTCGAGAATGTTAATAGCAGTATCATTTTGATTTGATATATGGTTATTTTCCCATGAATCGGATCTGTATCGATCCAGGGAAAATTTTCTTTCTCCTATGCTAATCAAACTATGCACTGGAGGTGAACCATCTGCAAAAGAGATGAAATAGTGAAGACATGTAACAATGATAAGGATTATATATCAAGTATGCAATGCTTGCAAGATTGTAAAGGCAAAATAACTTTAGCTACTTAGCTGGTGGATGAATCAAACATTTCACTTGCTGAAAATACCTGTCCAAATTGTCCCCCCAGAATTTAGATAGTAAAGCTCGTTAAAAAGGGTGATTGGATACCTGCAGAGAATTCTTTGAAAACTTTAGGATTTGCCTGTAGGTGCAGACGCTGAATAATGTATTGAAGCCTACCATTCAGGAAGCCTCTTGTCTTCAAGAATTGGTCTTTGCCAGGCTTCTATCTGGGCCTCCCATTGGCCATGCCCTGTGCCACCAATTCATTGAAAAAGTTGAAGTAACTTATCAAGGAATTACACTCACAAATAAGGAAATACATCTATATTTGATGTCTAGAAAAAATATATCTATATTATTGCCTCAAATTATTAAGTCCATATATGCACGCATGCAGATGCCCACACACAGAGATATCAGAAAAGCAATTTATAGTAGTTCAGCAAATAAATGTACCAATTATAGCATCACGTGCAATATCCATTGCAGAATCTCCATTAGTACCACAGAATCTGGTGTAACGCCTGTTAATGAAAATTCTTCAGTTGTGCATAATTTTTGCATTAAAATTCTTCCATACAAGTGTTCTGTCACCAACCTGTAATAAGTCCTTCCACTGGGAAACTTCACTTCAGGACAGACCCATGCCAATGAAAATGTGACCGTGCGTTGTGCAGCTGGTGGAATTGTTAACGTGGCTGCAATTGCTGCTCCAATAGATGATCCTGGTTCTGAAGGCACAGGACTTTCCGGAAAATTCAGACGATCAAAGGACCCTTGCTAAAAAAATGAAAAGTACCATAATTCAGTCTTTTGGAAATATTACGTAACAAACATATAAATGACTAAAAGCTTACTACCCTCTCTGATGCATGTCATTACAAGTAACTTTTAGAAGAAAATCACACTATCACAGAGCCAACAGAATTTTTTGAGGGAGTCACTAGCTGTAGCTGAAAAACTGGTTGCTTGATTCTCAACATTGAAATGAATTATATTTAATATTAATGACAAGAAATTTCTTAAAATAACTATCATTATAGGATTATCATGTATTGCAACTAGAGTTCATGATAATAATTATTTACTTGATTCCATGTTAACAAACTTCATACGAAAGCTGGAAGGAAAAGTGATAAAAATCAAGTTAGCTCATGGAAAAAGATTGCAGAAATCAATTTAGCCACCAAAAGTGATAGCAATTAGTTTAGCTGTGAGAAGAAAACAGGTCTAAATGATAGTAAAATAGCAAAGATTTTTCAATGGTATATTGTATAATATGTCCTTAACCTGTTTAATTTCTTGCCACATATCCTTAGCTGAGATCCCATCATAAGCACCAGATATAACGAAGACAGGGCATTCTGAGATATGAACATGTTCAGTCTCCTCTGCTGCAATCGCAAATGTGACTGGGGACTGCCCATTCGCAGTCCTGTATTTACACCATATTAATTAAATGCACTGACAAATTCTAGATTTGTTTTTCTTTTCCTCCTTCACTAAAAAATACAGTAACAATTTAGACTTACATGTGACGTAGAAGCACACCGTGCACCCCATCATTCATCCTAGCAGAATAGAATATCTTGCTTGTTAGAATAATCTATAGGCAAGCAATGAGAAATATAAGGAATTAAATGGGAACATCTGCATAAAAAAGGTAGAGCTAGTGACAATTTTCTCACATTATCTTTGAATTTGAGTGATGACCAGTAGATTCAGAAAGTCCTCCAACAGAATTCTAAATAAGCACAGAAACAACGAAGGATATGAGCATTTACCAGTTCGCTTATATTCATTTTGTTCTTTAAAACAAGCTTACTATTTGCATCCAGTGCCTCAAGACAAGAATAAACCATTCAAAAGTGACTGACTCTAACTGTAACAGCTAACAATAAGTACCACTTACAGCCCATGTGAAAAGCAAGGTGACATCTGCTGATGTTTGGCCAGAATTATTCAACTGCATAGAACAAAATTAACTGCTTATTATGAAATCTGAATGTATAATATTCTAAGCTAGAGAAAAATTTAAGGAGACCATTGCCAACCGTGAAAGTAAAAACTGATACAGGATAGCTACTCTCCTTATAATTGTGGGGTATAATAGGTGAAATCTGACGACAAACTATTCTTAACAATGGGTCTGGTTCTGTATTTGAAAAGATGAATTGATCAATGTCAGAAATTCATTATTCAAGAAAATAACATAGTAGACTTGGAAGTATGCTATGTTTTGGAGCTTACCCTCATATACTGTCCAAGCCCTTGGATACAAAGCATGATATGTAGAACTGTATCCACTCAAATTCCAGTCCCACAGTCCAATTCCTGAAACTGGATTTTCTCTGCTTAGGCACATAAAATTTAGTAAATTGGTATGTTTCCCCCATTCCCTATATTTCTCTTCAAATGAAGTTCAAGATACATTTATAAAATGTCCAAATTAATGTGGTTACCAAAAACTATAAACTGCAAGATCAAAAGGGAAATGGTAAAGGCTTACTTCAAAATATCTGGCTTTCCTGGACATAGTACACTCGAATATTTTTCACCATTTGAACGTGAAACAAAAACCTAACACAATAATCTTACTCATGTCAAAAGACGGAATATCATCAGCAGTACGAAGTAAAGGAAACATGTTCATTATGAATGTCCCTTTCTTATAAAACAAACTGCTATCAACCTATATCAAAATTCTTAGATACTTGAACTCCAAGAAAGATTAATCCTGAAATTAGACTTCAAAATTTAAGAAAAGAAAGGTGGACTAGTTCTTTCTTTACATTTCCAATCAACATATCATGGACTTTGACAGACATGTTGAAAAGAGCTCAAGCATCCTAGATTTAAAATTTGAACTTTGTAAAGATATAGCCTTTTGGACAAGACGGATTGATGAAACTGACAGAAAATTGATTAGCTAAAACTGGCTTCTCTTCACAAACTGCTGGGAATAGCTGCCAACGCTGAAATTCACCCCTATAACTTCTTCCAATGCTTCCTGCACTGTGGATCAGTTTGTCAACAACACAAAGTACATATAACATAGAGTATAAAATGATTAAATGATGTTCTGGGACAGACTCAAATCAAGAAAATAGTATACAAGGCAGTGATGATGTTAACAAGTCCTTTCCTTCTAAATTCAATGTTGAAGATACCATTGGCCTTTAAGCTTGGAATTCTGAATACATTAAACTAAATTAGAACCCTGAATGATATGTTCCATGATTTTCCTTACATCTGACTTAAAGCATGTGATTATAACATCTATCCTAAGATTAGTTATAATTATATATGAATAACTACTTCACCTACCAACATTCGATACTTAAATACAGCACACAAGCATCCTAACATTGAGTAATTAGAAATAAGAGAAGAAAATAAGAAAAGGCATTTTCTAGGAATAAAAGGCACGCTTCTCCTTTTTTTTTTTTTTTTGCAATCACACCAAAACATAAATGCATAATTTAAATTCATAACCTAGTTGGTTAAAGATACCAGTCAAAAGCCCATATAATCCTGTGTCTATCTCTTGGCTTAAGCAACAGCAGAAATTAATTATAGCTTGCAAAGAAATTGAAACCTACCCAATACCACCTAATGGAACACCATGACAAGATGTTGCATGACGCTTAGCAAAAGGATCAATCGGCCCCAACTGAAAGAAGGATAGAGGCACAAAAATGGAAGAGGGTTAAAGAAAGGTGATGGAAACTCCAATACCGAAAATCAATATAAGATGGAAATTTCTAGGTAAAAGCAGATTACCCTTCCTCTGGCAGCTTGTTCCCGAACATGGCGCCATAGCCGATAACCAATCGGAGCCTAACAAATCAAATAATGATCCAATGATTTCTATATCAATCAAATCCCCTGATGTTTCTAACATTTAAAATATACTACGTCTATCAGCTAACAAATTCAAAGTTAGAGTTTATATTTCTATAACCAATGTAGATTATATAACAAAGCAGCAAAATATTTCAAAAGGGGTGACTATCAATGTTTTTATACTGATACATATACATAGAACTAAAGACACTTAGACTTGGGATTTTTTAAGGGTTTGCTGTGAAAGATGACAACATAATTGGACAGATTGTTAGGATACTGCAGGATACAGAATGCCAACTTATATTCTTGACAAGTTGAGCTAGACTGACTGTTAAGTCCATACCTTAAATTTTCTATATGAGAAGATGACCAAGTGGGATTAGTCCATTATAAAAACAGTTACAGACTTTGCTGTGATAATAAAGACCTTAAAGGGACTTATAACAATTAAAAAAATATATCAAAGGAGGAATAGAAACATCATCTCACTTGTAAACTTACCAGATGAATTGTCTCTTTCAAAGTTAAGGTGATCTCCAATGGAGCATTTCCTTCAGCATTTAATTTCCGCTGCCAGGTGAGTGCTGCTGGCTTCCCTGGTTCAACCTTAATCACACATACAAAGGGTGTTAAGAATAGAATCTTAGTTAGGGCTCAAGTCATAAAACTTGAGAAAAGTTGTGCGGTCAATTAGCTGGATCTTTGGAAGAAGTACCAAAAGTATTTTTTCAAAATGTAATTATATAACAGAATCAACTAGGTTTCAAACATATTATTAATTGCTAGAAGTCCCACTTTTACCAGTTTCGACTTTATATATGGAATTGTGATTACAGAAATAACACTTTTGCCTGTTGATGCTTAGGTTCAACAGTAACAATGAAATATGGCTATATGCTTTTGAATCGTGTGAACCATCCTCTTTGTGGGTTTCTTGATTGTATAGTCACTTCAGGGAAAAAGTATTAAAAACTTTTAAAGAGGATCTAATCCACTTATTAAATGCCAAAAGTTTTAGAATGAAGAACTCAGTTCTCACATTAAAGGACATAATATTTCTACATTCACTCTCAGAGGGTCGGGATAGTTGAATTATATTTACCCCTGGCAGAAGAACAAATTATGCGTATTTTTTTATTGACTGATCACAAGGAAACTGCATCTACTTAACACATTAGCAGACCTATATTGTTGCAGTCTCGTCAATTTCAAAATGCTGAGAGTTGCTTAAGATGATAACCTCCAGGAATTTCCTGAGTCTACTTGGTCTAAAAAAGTAATACAAAAGTTGAGAGACAGCGCACAAGGTAGATATATAACAGGCACAAGTTTCTTTGTTGTTTCATGAAAGGAGTCAAACTTTTCAGAAAGTAAAAGTGACGAAGGGCAAGACTCAGGTAGAGTTCTTTAGGCAATTTGTTGTTGTGCTCTCGTCAAAAATATCAAGATTATGAACCTTATATAAAACAAGCACCAACCTCACCTTTTTCTTGGTTGGGGGAAAAGAAGGGGGGGGGGGGGGGGGGGAGGAATAAATTGCCTACTAATTTTATGTTATCTGAAGCATAAACCATAAACTCTACCTTGATGTCCGAAGACTCGTAAGTTTCCTGAAATTCTTCAACAAAACCATTTTCGACCATCTTCCCTGTATCAAGCAAAGAGTTAACGATGGAATACTGAATTCTGCTACCGTTGCATATCTGCTGCAAAATCATCTAGTGAAACCACGGAACTACATAGACCCATTAATCACCAAACAAACCCCTCCCCACCCCCTCGCCCATACCCCAAAAAAAAAAAAAAAAAATAAGCAAATTCCCTCCGTTGAAAACATTAGTAAACTATTACTAATCCCAATCTAACGTACCCTCACCTTAATCACCCAATAAACATTAAGAAAAAACGAAACACGTATATACATCTGTGGTTGGCGTGATTGAAAGAAAAGGAGAGCCCACGCATTTGGCATCATTACAATAAAAATGAGCAATAAGCACAAAAACGACATGGAAACAGAAACACAAGCATTATCCCCAAGTTTTCTGATGGTCCAATAATGCAGAGTAAGATGGAGAAGCATGATTCATAGATGAAACAATGAAAGGGCCAAACCTCAGAATGCTTGGAGACCACCAGTAGAAGAAAAGCGCAGTCCAGCAAGCAACAATGACAGGTTTTCTTGGGTTGATCCAATACTTATAGGTAAAAAACTGGCAGAAAAGCCAAATTTCAATGGCCCCTGTTCCTTGTTCAAAAAATTTCCCAAAGTCCAAACTACGGATTGCGATCCGCGAACCAATTCCCAGGGAGGTCCACTTTTGATCTGCACTGGATGGTTCAGATTTATTTTTAATTTTTTAAAAAATTTAAATATTTTTATTATTTTAAAAAATATAAAATATTAAATAAAATTAATTTTTAAATATATAATTTTTTAAAAAATAATATTTTAAATAAAAAATTAACATCTAAACGATCTAGATCACTCTTCACAGAAGTGCAAATGCATTTTGTCTGCAGCGAGATCCCATGCATTTTGTCTGCAGTAAGACAGTCTTTTTTTTTACTTTTCTTTTTTTTAATTTTGCATGTCTCACAAAGCCTCGCTGCATGAAAAATGTACTTTATATTATCTCAATGTAGAGGATCCAATCCCCCAAACAATACACAACCGACAGCATAACCGACGAAATAAACAAGCAGTCTACTTTATATTACCATACATAGGGTCACAAGACAATGAACGTGAGATTTTTCAACGTAAAGAAAGATAATGCTTTATTTGGCCATTCATTTCGAATATATAAAGTCCCACCTACGCCAGAGTGGACGATGCGATAAATAAGGCAGGGATCTTTTGTTCTTTTTTTTTTTTCCCCTTGTTTGAATGGAAGTCTCAATCACTTCTTTTTCTTTTTTAAAGTAATCTATTATATAGATTATTGAAAAATACTACCCATCCATTTAGGGTCTGAAATTTTATTGTCATTAATTTAACTCTAATTCATAAATATATTGTCATCAATTTTGTTTGAATTAAATTAAAGATGAAACTAAAATAATATATTTTTTAAAATATTAAGACTGTATTGATGACATAAAATATCTTTTAAAGATTAATATAATAAATTATTATCTTTTTCAATATATGAAGCCTTGATATAAAACGCATATAAATTTATGGAAAAAAATTATATATAATTATTTATATCTTTTGTTATCAGATTCTTAATTCAATACATGAAAAAAATAAAGATTTTAATAATAATATGAAATGTGTGTCATTTTTATAGATAAATGCATGATTTCTAAATTAAACTAAACACTTGTTATATTTTAATTAAAAAATTATATATTTATTATATTTAATTAAAGAACCTGTTAATAAAGATATATAAAACTGTATATAAATGTAATCTTAAATCTATGGTATTATTTGAGCTGCTCATTTATTAACTTTGAGAGTAAAAAAGAAAAAAATGAAATGAAATTTTTAAATACAAAATCTATTGCCATCAAAATTCATCTCAAGTTTAGAGATTGCGATCTATTAAAGTTAAATTTACCTTAGTTTTAAAGATTTAAGATGTCTTTGCTTCAAAGAAAAAAGATTAAATTTTCTTAATATTTAATTTACTTCAATTCTAATTATTAAAATCTATTAACATTAAATTGATATCACTTTTAAAAGCTCATTAAATATTAAATATTAAAATTAATTGCCATTAAATTTATCTCAATTTTAGAGGGCAAGATTCATTGACAATAAATTTATTCCAGTTTTAAAAATCATAATCCGTTAATATTAACTTCACCTCAATTTTGAAAAAGGAAAGCTACTGCGTCAATTTTAAAAACTCGAATCCAATAACATTAAGTTGACTTCGATTGTAGAAATCAAAATCAGCGGGATTTAAAGTATTTAATTAATTAGAATTTTTTTTATTTCCATGATTTGACATTTCAACAGTTGTCTATTGGTTTTTTTTTCTATTTGCCTGTCGTTTTTGGTGTTATTCGGAGTGAGATGTTACCTTTTGCGGTGGGATCCATTTTCGGTGCCTTGATTAAGATTACCAAAAATGGTAATGCAGTTGCTTTTATAAGCGCTACCTAATTCTTATGGAAAGTCTTTGAGGGATTGCTATATAAGTATATGGCTTGTGTGCTATACTTTGGGTAAATTATTTTTTTATGCGAAATGCGATTTTTGTATTTTAAAAAATATATATACTTTTATTCCTAAAATGAAAAAAATGCGTAACACTTATTTCTCAACACGAATTATAGTTTTGACCAAAATCCATCTATATATATATATACAATATTTATATACATTTTTTTATATTTTTATTATTTTCTAATTAAAATATGATAAATGTAAGATTATCTAATAATATAACAACAAATATATAGTTTTTACAAACAAATGCATAGTTTCATAATTAAACTATACACTTATCATAATGTTATTAGAAAATCATATATTTATTAAATTTTAGTTAAAAAATTTGATAGCAAAAATATAAAGAATTCTACTTAAGTCTAATCTTTATATATATATAACAATATAAAATATTTAATTTCTTAAATTCAATAAATTATAAAATCATTTGATAAAAAAATTATGAGAAACCAAGAACATATTCATGAAATAATCTTTTAAATTTAACTAATTTATAAATAATAATATAAGTTTAAGAATAATATGTATATTTTATATATATTAAAAAACATAATATTAGCATAAATTGAATAAAATTTTGAAATAAATTAAATTTATTATTTTTAACGCAAAATAAGTAATATTGAAATTTTTTAAAATATTTTAAATTAATTACATTTTTAACAAAAAATGAATATTTTTTAAATTATTCTTATTATATTTTAGTAACAGAAAGATAAATATATTTTTTTAAAATATATATATAATTTAAGCATTTTTAAAAGAAAGAAAAATAATTTATCATAAAATTTTTTCAACTCATATATATATATATATATATATATTAAGAACTCTGTCAGTTTTTTATTAAAACACATTTTTCTTTTCTGTTTTTTATTTTTAGGAATAAATTCATTTTTCTTTTTTTCCCTGGTTTCAACTCTCACCAACCCATTTGTTTTCTTTCGGAGCAATTTCGCATGCTTTTCTTTTGCCAGCTCAGTGGGGCTTTTCTCACATGGTCATAATTTGATTCCAAAAAGTTGGGCGCACTCATGAGCTGAATTGGCCTTTGTTACAATAAACATATATTATAGATATTATTTTATATGTATCAAATCAGTTGGTTCAAAATTTGTGTGCGCATATATATATTAATTATGGTTTTCATGTGAGCATAAATTTTAAATTGTTTGATAAATTAAATTTATTTGGCAACAAGTAGAATAAAACATCTGTTCAACTAATGGTTATATCAAAAAGTTTTGGTTTCTGATGTTAAAAAAATTTTGAATCAGCATCTTAACTGAATTGACTATTATTATTATTTTGTGTTTTTCTTCCTCCAACTTGTCTTCCTTCTAGATATTTTATGAGCTAGTATCGATCAAATGATGATGGCAAACAAGTAATGCCATTTGCTATAAACAGAAGGCAGAGCTTAGTGTGATTTAGGTGGACAATGGATTTTGACTTGGCATAGCTATGAACATTAAAAATATTCATCCATTTTAAAATAGTAGTGCATGCCAAAGTATTTTGTGGTGGAAGTATAGATATATATATATATATATAAAGGGAAAATAATATCTAAAAACCGTGGATTTTAAAAATTAATTTTTCTCTTAAGAACCACTAGTACAAATTATCACTATATAGTTTTTTTAAAATTATTACTTATATTTTCTAAAATTATAATAAAATCTTTTTGATGTTACAAGGTATTTTGTATGATAACTCTATGACGTATAAGTAGTAACTTAAAAAAAAAAATAGTGACTATATAATAATAATTTGCACCAATGATTCTTTAAAAAAATAGTTTTTTTGTAATTCTTTAATATCAATTTTATAACATTAGAGCCTTTAAATATTTTATATATATATATATGTAAACCGCATTAGCTCACTTTTTGGCGTTACATGGTTAGTGGGAAGAGTGTGTTGAATGTGAAAGTCATCAAATTAATGCTCCAAAGATTTTAATTAATTTCCTATCCACAAATATTTCATATTTGTGTGATGCATTTTTGGCTAAAGATGGGAGCTACGTAGAGTAAAGTTTGTAAAGAGACTCCGTGCAAAAGGGGAATTTTCTTTTGTTTTTAAATCGCTTTGCCTTAGCCAACCAATGGGAGGGATAGGGAAGGATTCCCACGTTGCGTTGTCGGAAAATGAATAGGCAACCATGAATCATGGAGTGTTTGTGTTTCTGACTTTGATGTAATAATGCGATTTAAATTAAGAAAAATTGTGGTCGAACAATATTTATATTGAAAGATATTAAAATTTAAAAGTATTTTAAAAGATTTAAAAAAAATTCAAATTATGTAAAAAAAATTATAATTAAAAATATTAAGTTATAACTTTTTTTAAAATTTTTTAAAATAATTTAAAATTTTAAAAATTTTTAATGTAAATATTTTTAATTTAAAATATTTAACTATAATTTTTTTAAATTATGGAAGGCGTTGTAAGCATAGGCAAAAATTTTTAAAAAAGTTACAATAAAAAATTTTAAATTTGTAAAATTTATAATGAAAGATTTTATTATAATTAAGTCTTGTTTTCTGACTTTGATGTAATGATGCCATTTAAATTAAGAAAAATTATGGTTGAAGTGTTGAACAATATTTATATTGAAAGACATTAAAATTTAAAATTATTTTAAAATATTTAAAAATTTAAATTTAAATTATGTAAAAAATTATAATTAAAAATTTTAAGTTAAAATTTTTTATTTTTAAATCTTTTAAAATAATTTTAAATTTTAAAATATTTAAATATAAATATTTTAAATTTTAAATCTTTAATTATAATTTTTTCTTTAAATTATGGAAGGCGTTGTAATCAAAGTAAAACTTTTTAGGAAAAGTTATAATAAAAATTTTAATTTATAAAATTTATAGTGAAAGACTTTATTATAATTAAATCTTTTTGAGCCATAATCAATTCTTTTTAAAATTACAGTTAAGTCCTTTTAATAATAATTTTTACAAACTTAACCTCGTTCAATATATTTTTTCCAAGATTCTATGAGGTCATAACTTGACAAGTTTGTCCTACAATTGGAAGGGAACGTGCTTCCGAAAGTTCCTGTTATTGGCTTACACTGTTGTTTTACATGTGATGCACTGAGCCGGCGGTAACCTAATAATTGATCTGTGTGTAAGGTTTTTTATTAAAATACTAACAATAATGGAAAGGATGCAGTTTTTCGTCTGATTAGGGTTTTTTTATTAAAATAAAAATAAAAATTGAAAGGATACAAGTTTTCTGTCAGATGAGGTAAGACAGTCTAATTGACAAGATTGAATCGGGATCCCTGCAGGGGACCAAAAGAAATTATATTTTTTTAAAAAAAATTAATATAAAAATAAAAATTATAACTTTAAAAATAAAAAATTTATCTATAAAAAAAATTACACTTTATAAATTTTAACTATTAATATAGTTAAAATTTTTGAAATATAATTTTTTTTAAAAAAATATTTTATAATTATAATTTTTATCTTTTTATATTAAACTTTTAATTTTTTTTAAAAAGTGATTTATGACTGACTAAAATTTTTTACTACGGGGATCAACTGCGACAAGATAGATTCTCTTGTTGTCAATAGATGTTCAAGTCTATATTATCTAAAGATCATGTTTGACTTTGACGAATAGTCATGATGCACTAATGACCTTTCCTCTATTTTTTGTATAGATATACGTTTAACTAAATTATATAGAATTTTTTAAAATTTTTTGTTAAAATTATATAAATTTTTTATTTTCAAAATATATATGAATTTTTTCTGAATAAAAAAAGTATCTTATACCTTAATCTAATTTTAAATTTTTTAATTAAAATATTCACTATCTAAAATAATTAGTTTAAAAAAACATATATTTAAATTAATTAAAGGTATTTTGAGTTATTTGTTTTTGCTTGTTATGATTTCCATAGTCTCTAAAGGAATAACTGGCCTTTGGACACTAACAATCATTTTTAGGTGCAAGACTATTTTTGCCAAAGTAATATAATTGATGAGTTTTAAGTAGATATAACCACGGTTTATGTTTGTCAATGGTGTTATTGAGCATGTGCTGGGAGTATTCAATAACTTAATTTGTATGAAATCAAACTTCAGCCTATGAATAATTCCCACAAAATTAACGTAAGACATATAACTAATTTTAATAATTGACAAATATTGTCATCTTTAATTTAGGAGTACCATTAAGTATGTCAAAAGATAGAGGAATATTCATTTTATTAGAACAAATTGATTTGCATAATTGCATTACCATTCTTTGTTTTGATACTATTGTCTAATAAAGCAAAGGAAACTAGGTTGGACACCTTTAAAAAAAAAAAAAAACACACACACACACACACACATACACACACAAGTTCACACATACACATACAATCATTTTTATGAGAGACACTAATTCTTAATTTCTACTTAATTATGTATATTATGTGAAATGAATTTTTATTGATTTATTTTAGTCATATTGTATATTTATTTAATTGACGACATTTATTTAAATAATTTTTTTATTATTTTAGATCATATGTTATAATCTTTAATTTGTTATTTGAAATGACTATATCTATTATCTTGTATTGTAATTCTTTTTATGACAATAATTAGTTATTAGACTTATATTATATTTTTTTTGTATTTTGTTAATAACATTTATGAAATTAATGACCAATAATTATTCTTTTGATTGTAGATTTAATGAACAAAAATTAAGAATGAATTTTATTATGCTTTATCACAATTGTCGCTGAAACTTCCGTTAAACAACATATATGCATACCATCTATGGCACTTGCAATTGATAGGAAAGCGTATTTTTGTAACTTTTACCAACAATTAAAAAAATTATTAAATGATAATACTAGTTAATTATAAAACTAGTTTTGGTGATGGTAGTAATTGTTGACATATAATTGCCCTTATAAATCCCTTTTTCACTGACACTAACAAAAGTTGTTAAATATTGACACTATCTAATATGAAATGAGTTTTAGTGGCCATAACAACTGTCAATAAGATATTATCATTGTAAGTCTTTGGTTTTAGTAACAATTAATTGAGTCTATATTAATAGTTACCACAATTGTCAAAAAAAAAAATTTGACCATAAATACACTAGCCATTAATTAATTGCCAATAAAATTTTTGTGGCAAATATTATTGTCACTAATATACAAAATAATGACAGAGTGATATTTTAAAAGAGAAGATGTTATAAATCAATCCATTATGGTGGATGTTCCTTTTGTTTCTCAACCCCCAAATTCATTTGAAAGGTATGTTACAATTTCCATTCTTTATGTGGATAATTATTTTTTTCTAAAATTATAACCTTTTGACTTCAAGAATTATAACTTTTCTTCTCAAATTCCTTCAAGAATGTGTAACTCTTTGGATATTCATTTTCTACCTTTATATCCTACTTTATAGTATATTATTTTACATTTAAGGTGTGACCTTTTGGGATTACAAATTTGTACCTATAAATATGCATCCCATTTGTACTGAGAGGAAGGAATAAAAATTTGAGAAGCATTTTTTTATCCTATATCTACTCTAAATATTTTCTCTTCTATCTTTTGAGTTATTTCATAATACGTTATTAGCACAAATTTGCTCTTAACCATTTAAGCAAGAAAGGTAAGATCTTTCTATCTTACTCATTAATTTTTCTATTAGTTTTATTCTATTTGAATTATCATGTCAAATCTTAAAAAAATTGAATTTGTGGCCTTTGATCTTTCATGAAAGAATTATTTGTCTTGAATTTTAGATGCTGAAATTCATCTTGATGCAATAGATCTTGAAAATACTATCAAAGAAGGAAACAAATGAGTTAATGCAAAATCGCACTAAGACAATGATTTTCTTTCATTATTACCTCCATGAGGAGTTGAAATTTGAATATCTTACGGTGAAAGATCCACTTTTGCTCTAGAATAGTTTGAAAGAGAGGTATGGCCATCAAAAAACTGTTATTCTTCCAAAAGTTCGTTATGATTGGATGCATTTATAATTACAAGATTTTAAATCAATCAGTGAATATAACTCCGCAATGTTTCGTATTTTGCTCTTAATTAAAATTATGCAAAGAAGTAATTACTGCAAATGATATGTTAGAGAAAACTTTCTCTACTTTTCATGCCTTTAATATGCTCCTGCAATAGCAATATAGAGAAAAAGGGTTTAAAAAATACTCATAGTTAATTTCATGCATTCTTGTGGTTGAACAAAATAACAAGCTATTAATGAAAAATTATGAAATTCATCCAACTAGTTCTACTCCATTCCGTGAAGTGAATGTGACAATGATTAATAATAATGGATGATGACATGGACGTGGACGTGGATGTGGATGTGGTTGTGGATGTGACTGAGGAAAAAATAATGTTTCTTATGATAAGAATGTTGCTTACCACCAAAAATAGAATAAAAGAAAAGAGAAATAAAGAAGCACAGGTGGACAAAAGAAACATGTGAAGAATTCAGAAAATTCATACTATCGTTATGATATGAATGAACATTGGTCACGTACCTATTATACAGCAAAACACCTTATTAATCTCTATCAAGTATCAATGAAGGAAAAAGAGAAAGGTGTTGAGACCAATTTTGCAAATCTATATGATGATTTTTCCAATGATGGCATACCACATATATTCCATTGTCATACTCTTCCATTCAAGGCTATTATATCCATTTTTCCCATGAACTTACAAGAAAAGTATGAGAATAATGCACTTTTGTTATGCAAAGTCGGGGTTAAATTTTTAA
Organism: Erythrophleum ivorense; assembly: GCA_026724425.1. NCBI lineage: Eukaryota > Viridiplantae > Streptophyta > Magnoliopsida > Fabales > Fabaceae > Erythrophleum > Erythrophleum ivorense. The sequence goes on along the minus strand of JAIUCV010000006.1, from coordinate 42,196,328 downwards.
TTCGAGTTATATGGGGCCCGTGGATGTTCTAACATCATTTTCTACTCATTTATCACTTGTACAAGTCACAAACAATCTAAAACATCAAGAAATCCACGATTTTCAAGCTTAGAACAACGGATTTTCCTTCATTCACCTTGGACAACATATAACAAATTTCAGGGGAAATTTTGAAAATTCATAATTAAATGTAGAAAAATAGAAATCTGCCATGCTATAGCTTCTTGGAAAGCTTTGACTATTAACTTTACAATTAAAATAATTTCAAGTCATGAACATAGCAGCTGGACCAGGTTTGACATAGAAAAAAGCATAAAGGTTTGACTGGCACTAATACTGATACAGATTTCTAATATAAACTTCAAAAATATCCAATTAATTCTACAAAAATAAAATCTATGTAAATGATACTAATCTGAAAATTTATAGATGTTAGCTAGAAGAAAAAAATCATTCCAGACTATTCCAAGTTCATTCAGACCATAAAAACTAATCAAGCAGTGACATGGGTCTGACTAGACGCTTGGTACTAGATAGCAACTTTAGAAATTCATATATCTCTCTCTAGAAATCCAAATGGGGTGATTCTAGTTGGCACAAGTCACTAGGAAGGTCTAATTTCTCCTTGTAAAATTTTATAGCAATTGGACTTCATATTCCCTATAAGTGATAGAATTTCATTTCAGACCAGAATAAACAGTACACTAACCAAAACCAGAAAAATTTTCAACTTCAAAAATTCACCAAATATTCTATAGACCTCCAAATATTACCCATTTTAGCTTCCTAAAAATCTCCAAATGATCTCTACATGCATGCCAAATTTCATGAGGAAATTCGTCCAGTTGGTCATATTGTGCCATAGGGTTGCAAATGGTCAATTTTCATGCTTCATAAAGGTCTCAGAGGGTCCATATTGGCTTCTCCTATTCCTATGGCCACATGAGCACATGGTAAAGCACCAAAATACTCTATCAAAAATGTCTCAAAGGGCTAACAACCCATATTTTATAATTCCACTCATCCAACCTAAGATATATATAAGATTACATATATTCTACTCTTGCCATTCATTACCAAAACCATGCAATATCATTCATTTGGCTCTAGTTCACATACATACATTAAGTATTCATATATTTACACATGTTTCAAAGTCTATATATCATCTACATCTTCATATTACATTCCTTGACATCATCATAGTTACAAAGAGGACAAAAGACACATTTTCTTGTCAATCTCCCTTCTTTAAGCTTGGTGGCTTCCATTCCTTTGCTCACTTAGTCCATCTATACATTTTAGGGCAATGGAAAGGGAGGAATGAGATTTTAAGAATCCCAATAACTCATCTCTCTTTCAAACACACATACCTGATGCAAGTTTTAAGTCTAGATGCATGTATGCCAATATGAAATTCTCAATCATATATAAAGCATTCTCTTAATTTATAAGGACATAGATAACATACATAAGCTTGCCAAAGCATTGGTTTAGCCTCACCCACTCTCTTTCGAAATTTTAGACTTGTCTCACCTATTTTCAAAGGACTTTTGACTAAGCTTCACTCTTGCTAAAGACTTTTAGCTTTGTCTCACATAACCTTAGGGACTTTTGGCTCATCCTCACCCTAAGTAAGGAACTTTTGGCTTCACCAAACTTAAGCAAACCAAAGGCATTCATCAAGCATCATTTCAATACATAAGCAAAGCATTAAGATATCATGACATGTGAATGCTTGCTAGAAACATATTTCATGACTTTAAACATACACACACACATTCAAGACAAGAAAAACACTCAAGCATGCATGAAAGAAGAAGGAGAGAGCTACCTTGCTTGCAATGACACACTTTAACTCTTAGAAATGGTTCCTCTCCCTTGGCTAAGCACCTACAAGTAGGTGGAACTTGCTTCCTTTGGCCTAAACACATCATATGGAAGCCAATTATACTCTTGGGACAATTCCTAAAGCTATACATTCATTTTAAGAGTTAGATTGTTCCTATGGCTCATTTATGGTTTCAAAATGTACTTAATGAAGCAACACATATAATTCAAGCTCTCGGCTCTCTTCTTTCCTTCCATCTATGGTTCTTGACTCCATTTAAACCTCTTGGAGTCATCACACAATCACAATGAGGAGCCTAACCACATGTTGCTTCTTTAGGTCATAATATGGAACCTATGCTACCATTTCATTTCCTAGGCTTCCTAAAATTTTTCTAAAGCTTTCTCTCATCTTCTCCCATCATATATGACAAAAAACCAAGCTTGGATGAATTTAAAATTATCCCTAGGTATTGGTTCTGCCCTAGGCCAAAACAAGCTTCAAGAATGAGAATTAATGAGCTTCCTTTGTTTCCTTGATGGCAGATGCATGTGGGGAGGTCTCTAGGGGTCTTAAGAGCTCATATAAACACTTACATTAGCCTAGGGAATCTTGTATAAAATCAAATTTTTGGTTATGTTCTTGAATCCCTAGCAATTCCATCTTGCAATTTAATGGTTCTTACTTTGTTCTCTTTGCATAATCTTGATTTCCATACCTTAATCCACATGATTCATTCTTGGTTTTGCCCAAAATTCAATCCCTCTTAGATGTTCTCTCCTTGGCCTAAACTCATACTAAAAAAAGAAGAAGGAAGAAGCATGAAAGACAACAAAGTTACCTTGGTTTCTAACTTCTCTCAAATGCTCTTCCAAGTGGTGAAGTCCCCTTTCCCAAACTCCCATCTTTCTCCTTTGTACCTGACCCAAAACATCACCATACCACACATAAAAACCATAGGAAGGAAGGCAAGGAGGAGGTGAGCAACTTTAAAGAAGGAAGAAGCTTAAATTTCCTTAAATTTCCATACCCTTTTACCTTGTTTCTCTTCTCCCTTGAAGCTTCTTCTTGTGCGTGAATGGCTTCTAGTCTCTACTCTATTTTGGGATAGAAAAATGGCTGGTTAATTAGATTGGGAAAGAGCCACATGCTATATGAAAGGGAGAAGTCACTTTAACAACTTTTTACTTTTGCATTTTAGTCTCTTTTCTTGGCATTTCATTTTAGGTTCATTTCAACTCCTTTTCAAAATTCATTTTTTCCATCATAATATTTAGACTCTTTAATTTATAAAATGCCTTTGGAATCATTCAAATTGGATTTAAAACCATTTCAAACTGTTTAGTCAAAGTTTCGATCAACTGATAGTCAAAATCGCTCACCGGAGGGGTTTCACCTATTCTAGGAGTTCTTATGATTTTCAGGACCTTTGAGAACCCCAAAAAAGCTCAAATTTTTTGTTTAAAAATTTCTCTTGTAAGTTTTCCAAATTGTCCAAAAATTACGAAAATGTCCCAACTTTCTTTCATAAATTTTCCTAACTTGTTTGGCTCCGATTTTTGAGTATCTTAGACATTGGATCTTCGTTTTCTATTATTTAGAATTTTATTCTAATTTTTATTGGTCTTAAATAACTCATCTCAGGGCACTTACTTTGAAACTAACTCATTTTAGTGTTTTACAAAAAATCAAACATTACAAATGATCCCATAAATACTACATATTAAATGTATTAGATTTCTTTATCAACCCACAAGAAAATATTGATACTTAAAATAAGTTTATATGTTTGTAATTGCTTTTATAATTATAAGTTTATATGAAATTTCAAGTATGAGTTTTATAATATTTCTTATACTTTTGTTTTGTTTAATTTTAAAAAAATGAATAAAATATATGTCTTGCAGATAATGCAAATACCCATACAATCTTAAAAGATAAAAAATATTTTTCTCAAATAAATAAGGGTAAATCTTATGTTAGTACAATTTTTGATAGTACAAGATTAATTGAAGGATTTAGAATTGTTATTATCATATTACTAGAAGGAACAAGATTTATCATAAATAATACTCTATTTTCTTCTATGTTTCAAAGAAATTTATTAAGTTTTAAAGATATTTGCTGTAATGGATATCATATAGACATTGTGTGTGAAAGAATAATAAATATCTTTATATTACAAGCATTATTTTTGGTAAGAAAAAGATACTAGAAAAAATTACCATCTTTCTCTTTCGATTTGTACTATGAAAAAATTAATACAATTAAGATACATACAACTATAAACCAAAAGTTTATAGATTCAAAAATATTTACCATTTGGCATGAATGATTGGGGCATCCTGGAACGATAATGATACAAAAAATTAATGAAAATTCACATAGGCACCTATTGAAATACTTGAAGATTTTTCAATCTAAGGAATTCTTATGCACTGCTTGTTTTCAAGGTAAATTAATTATTAAGCCATCACAAACTAAAGTTGGAACTAAATCTCTAACTTTTCTAGAATGTATACATGGTAACATTTGTGTGCTTATTTATCCACCATCTGAACCATTTAGATATTTTATGGTATTAATAAATGCATCTAACAGATTGCTTCATGTATGCTTATTATCAACTTGCAACCTGACATTTGCAAGATTGCTTGCTCAAATTATTCGATTAAGAGCACAATTTCCAAATTATACCGTTAAGTCTATTTGATTTGATAATGTTGGAGAATTTTCTTCATAAGCATTTAATGACTATTACATCTCAATTGGAATAAACGTTGAACATCTTATAGCTCATATTTATACACAAAATGATTTATCTAAATTATTTATTAAACGACTTCAATTAATTGTTAGGCCTTTACTAATGAGAATAAATCTCCCTGTTCCTATTTAGGGACATGCAATTTTGGATGCAATAGCACTTATATGCATAGGACCAACAAATTATCATAAATACTCCCCTTTACAATTGACTTATGGTTAGGAACCAAATTTTGGATGTGCAGTATATGTTCCAATAGCTCCACCCCAACGTACTAAGATGGGACTTCAAAGAAGGTTGGGAATATATGTAGGGTATGATTCCCTTATTATAAGACATCTTGAGCCAATAACAAGAGATGTATTTACAATACCTTTTGTTTATTGTCATTTTGATGAGTTAGTTTTTCCAACATTAAGGGGAGAAAAAGATAAGTAGTTGGTCAAGGAAATTACGTGGAATACTTTGATATATCTTGATCATCGTACAAAATAATGTGAACTTGAAGTTCAAAAGATAATTCACTTACAAAATATAACAAATCAACTACCAGATGCATTTACTAACCTAAAGAGAGTAACAAAGTCACATATACTAGCTGTAAATACTTCTGTAAGAGTTGAAGTCCCTGAAGGGCGATTATAAGTGAAATAGCTAATGAGTCCAAAGTATGTCAAAAGCATGGCAGACCAATTAATTCAAAAGATAAAAATCCTGCAAAAGGAAAGGAACAATTATTCATAATAAGGCTATTAACAAAATATATACTCCTGAAGAGTTTAGAGATATAACGAGTAGCATAATTCCAAAAGAAGTTCAGGTACCTAAAATGATAAAAATGAAGAAATCTCAATAAGTTATATTTCTACGAGAAAAAGATTCAATTGTAAAGAAATAGTTGTCGACAATGTAACAACCTTAACTTTTAATCATGGTAATTAAGGTTAAATATGTGATTAATAATCATAAATCAAGGTCTAGAATCATTTAAATTAATCAGTTTAGGAGAAAGTGAGAAAATTTGAACCTTAATGTTATTATAGTCATTAACCAAATAATCACAACTATTTATGCGTATAAGAGAATCAAACCCTCAATTATAAGCCTTTAATTTTATTACTCATTAATTCCAACTCACAAGAATCTTCTACTAGTGTTTCCAAGTCATCCTTTGATGTTACCATAGGAAAAACTAAGGTTTCTAGGTTAATATGAGAATTTGAGATTATTCATTGTGGCTAAATGCCTTCACACCGTGGTCAATTGCTCTCGGGTTCACTCATTATATTATCACAAATTTCACAACAGCGATAGCTATATGGTGAATCTATGTAGCGCTGTGACGAGAGAACTTTCTAGAACCTACCTTACTTGCCCTTCACTATTGGCCACGGCTAATTCCCCATTTTGCCACAGTGAATTACTTTCTGGATCACTTCCAGTATAACCTCCTAACTTTCGCCATGGCAAATTACTCTTTGTTACCCTCCTTGGGTAACTTTGCCGCTTTTTGTTGCAGCTTAGCCTATTTTGGCCATAGCGAAACCCCTTCTATACTTACAACTCTCAAAATTTTGTCCCATGCACTCCAACTCTCCCTCTAGTGACACTCTAAGACCATTCTCTCTTAATTTGTAAGATTTTAATGGCATTTATCTACTTCATTCACCCAACTAATTTATCATTACCCATACAAGACTTAAGTGTTATTTCCAACTCATTTATCTATCCTATAATCACAACTTCATGAATCAATGACAGCAACAAGGTATAAGCTACCAATAATTGTCATTCTAATACATGTCTCATAGGGGGTTTCATGCATTACTAGTTTGAGTCAGCATCAATACATCACATGATCACATTTACAAGAAAATAAACCTTATCATAGGATCCATAAAGTTCCATATCAGATGTTATAAATTCATACATCAAATACTCATTTAATAAGAGGCCTAACTCCTCAATAGATACATTCTAAGTTGACAAAATACAAACTCCTACACTTGGCAACATGATTACATGATGATGCTATATAAAAGAATAACAAAATCTACATTTACTCTACTTATATCAACCCAAGTGTAGCCTGCCCCATACATGGTTGGAGCTCATAAATTTTCATCCACTTGCTTCCCCTTATCTTTACCCAAAGGACCTTCACCTGAAATGGTTAGCCTATGAAATGGGATGAGATGCAAATCTCAATAACCGAGGTAATTTTCATTCATATAATCCAATTTAATTAACATATATGTAAGAATCAAAATGAGCATCAAAATTATATTAGTCATATCCGTAAATGAAATGATTAGGCTACTATGATTACTATCCTATACTAGCAATTACATTTCCACATGTTAAAGGCCAATAACACTGGGAGGGGCCCATCCATGACACCCACTCCTCAATGAGCACAATCAGGGCTCAGTGTATCTAGAGTCTGATCATAACCCGGTACCTGATCGAAGCACATGCATTGATGGCAGCTGCACCACAGCTCCACCATAGACTCACAAGTTCTAAACACAATACAATAAATAGCCAATCAATTCATTTAGCATTTCAAATCTTTCATGTGATGCAAATATAAAATTAAAACAAATATATGCATGGAATCACATAATTCTCAGTTACCTCACTTGTAGCCAATTTGGAAAGCTAATAGCAGTACCAAAATCCTCCTATAATCACAACATTAGAAAATTACCACTCTAAGTCAGTCCATTACCATCCCCATTCATCAATTATGGCAACAATCTAATAATCAAAGAATTAATCCATCAATAATTGCCTAAGGGACACTTATCCAATCAATTTCAAATTTTTCCTTCCTTAAGACCAGAAACTTCAAACTATCACTTCAAACTCTAGGTAAATTCACACAAAATTAATGCCCATACTATAAATCAACTATGGAGGTCTTTACTTAGTAGAAAAGGTATCAAAATGAGGAGTTTATACTTACCTAACAATACTCCTAATCTTAACTTACGAAATTTCACCATGAAAACACCAAATAACAAGTTTCAGATTTTGAGTGTGGGTGAAATGCTCCAAACGAAAAACTAATTAGGTCAAAATGTACAGGAAGAGGAGAGGGTCAAATTATATAACACTTACATTGGCTAAATCTTGGTCTAAATAGGGGAAATGGGGCCAAGAAGGTGGTGAAAACCTTAGCCTTCAAGAGACCTCCAAATTTGCTTCTTATGTTTTATTTTTCTGCAAAGTAGAGGGTGGCCAAACTGATTTTAGGGTTTTAAGTTGGGTACTAAATGGGTTATGGGTTAACCCATCAACTCAAAGACCTATTAGGCTATTATTAGTTGCTGGGCTAAGGTTTTTAATTTGTTAGACTAACTACAAGAGTTTAGATTTTTAGTTAGGTTGGGCCAAGTTTCAAAAGTTCATTTAGTTTGGGTTTGCATAAGGGATGTTAGGCCAATTATAAGAGTTCATATAAATTGAGTTTTGGGCCTCTATCTCCTTAAACCAAATTGGGTCATTACTATGTGGTCTCTCTTAGGCCAAGACTCATAATAAAAAGTTGGGTCTGCACCTAAGTTCATTGGGCTTTCATTTGTCTTTATCCATCATCTACTTAAAAAATTATAGGTCTAAATGAAACTTCTATCCCAATTGAATCTTAAATCCCTATTAATAATTTATTTCTCTCTAAATTCTCATTCATATGGTTTGCCCAATTATTTCGTAATAATTATTGTTAATTATGTCTAACCCTTGATTAACACCTTAATTAAATTTTGGAGTGTTATAGACAACACATTTGCATACTCTGTAGCGCTTAATGTTATAAATGATTGATAAACACACTTTTCTATATATTTTATTCTCTTAAATTTAGGTATTTTAATAATGAATTATGGCTTTAAAACTTTAATTAGATAAGATTTTATTTTAGTAGCCATTTCTATATTTTAGGAGTTAATTTGCAAAATTATTGAGTGTTAATGGTTGAATTTCTTTTAAATAATTTTGTGAATATTCCTATGTGATTTTTGTCTATTATTCTTGCAGAATTTTTGATGGACAATAGCAGTTGAATAGGAGTAATGGGTTTTGAGAAGAAGTTCGAGTGATGGTTTACAAGAAAGAAGAAGCTCTGATTGCATAAAGCACTTACGGGTTGACGTGGAATTTATGTAGGGAGGTGCAACTTCAATGTGGAAATGAAGGACTAAACACGTAAGGCAACTTGTGTGAGGAACCTTATGGAAAGGAGTATGAAGCCATGAGTTCTGAAAGCCTCCAGGAGAGCAAAACACATGAAACAACTGGTTAAGTGAAGCATGAGGGGAGCCAACGTCAAGAAAAGACGCAAGAAGAGCTGAAGGTAAAGCCACTAGCTGGAGAAGAGAAATGAATAGAGGTGAACGAAGAAGAAACGTAGCTAGAATAGAGGAAGGTTTTCAAGCTGAAGCTAAGAATGAGGAAGTAGCTTATGGGTTGAATGGGCTGGGAGCTGATGTAGAACGATTTACTCGTACAACAACTAAAGAAGAGACATCCACGTAGCTTGTTTGCTCGATTTGCATGTCTAGCAACTCACAATAGACATAAGTTCAACATACAATGCCACAGTCCAACTACTGCACAATAACTACTAAGATACTCGAGTCTTACGTGGCTATGAACAGAAGTGTAGAGGACTCATGTAGAAGCTACGTGGAGAGCAAAAGAAGAAGCATGAGCCAAACCATGTAGCAACGTCCATTAGAAACGTAGAAATTAAGTGGAATATTATATTTAGCTTCAAAGTAGGGCCCACACTTATACATACATGAAGGGAGCGTGACACACAAAAAGTAGAAGCTGAGCACATGAGAACACTGCATAAGGGAAGCACGTGAATCATTAAAATACATTCCATATGCAGAATCACATCGGGATTCACCACATTTAGAACCCATCGCCCTTTCGTCCAACAGCCATCCACCACACCATTTTCTCTTCCATTCTCCATCTCCATCTCACCACCATGAAGCATTAATCCACCTCTGTGACTAGCTTGGAAGAAGATTCTTGGTGGAAGCTTGAATCCATTGCTTAGAAAGGGATTTTTGGCTAAGATTCTCTTATCTCTTTCTACACATTTCTCTTTCTTGTATTTTCTTAGTTAAGATTGTATTTGATTGGGGATTTGTGTTGTTTATAATTAATGGCTAGTTAGACACTAATTAGAAGATTGTTTTTTGTAGATTAATTGATTGAATCAAGTGCTGAATTGTTCAAATTCCTACAATTATCCATGTATACAGTCAAGGTATTTGATGAAATGCATGTGAGAGGCTAAGTGCTTGAATGTTTGATTTAAGGATTTCTTGGAGTTTAATTGATTAATTGAATCTCCTAAAGTGATGATTTAGAGGCTAATTAATCGGTTAATTAATCAAATTGAGTGTTCATTGATCTTAAATACAAGAATTGATGATTTAATATGGGATTGAGTTTTTAATTCAACATTAGATTGTTAATCTCTTGATTCTTACATGGTAACTCAAGATACATTTGCCGTGAACATAATTAGAGACTCTTAGACCAGAATCAATTACAATTGGATTAGGATAAGGATAGTGGATATTAAGGGATGAATCCAAAGCTAGTCACAAGACCATCATTCACTCATAATTCATACAATTAGGTAGTTAGTCATTTTAATTCAATTTCATTTTAGATAGTTTAATTAGATCAAAAACCCCTTTAGTTTAGAAATTTTTAAAGTCTTTTAACATTTAGAAAACCCAATTGAACATTGAATTCTATTTTCAAAGGAGATGACCTAGGTTGTGCCACTAACTATAGAATTTAATCTAACTTAGTTTTATTTTGAGGGTTGCGTGATAGACCCGTCAATGATAATGAGGATCATAAACCAATATTTGTTGATAAGTGTTGACATAGATGTGATTGGCCAAAATAGAAAGGCACAATTCAAGGAGAATTGAATTCACTTGAAAAATGTGAGGGTTTTGGGCCTATAGTTTGAACATCTAAAGGTGTAATACCCATTGGGTACAAATGGGTATTTATGCATAAACAAAATGAGAAAAATGAAGTTGTGAGATATAAAACATGACTTGTTGTGCAAGGGTTCTCACAAAGACTTGGAATTGATTATGAATTCATTTATTCTCCTATAGTGGATGCAATCACATTTTGTTATCTTATTAGTATGACAGTATATGAAAAACCTTGATATGCATCTTATAGATGTTGTTACAGCGTATTTATATAGTTTATTTGATCATGATGTCTATATGAAAATTCTAAAAGGATTTAAGATGCCTAAAGCATATAATTCAAAGTCTCGAGTACTTTATTCAATTAAATTGCAAAGATCCTTGTATGGACTAAAATAGTCTAGACAAATGTAGTATAATCGTCTTAGTGAATATTAAAGGAAGAATATAAGAACAGCCATATATGTCCATGTGTTTTCATAAAAATATCAAATTCAAGACTTGTAATTATCATTGTATATATTGATGATTTGAACATTATTGGAACTCCTGAAGAAATTTCAAAGGCAGTAGATTGTTTGAAAAAGGAATTTTAAATGAAAGATCTTGGAAGGATGAAATTTTGCCTCGGCCTATAGATTGAACATTTGAAAGATAAAATTTTTATACATCAATCAAATTACACACAAAAGGTTCTTAAAAGATTTTATATGGATAAAGCACATCCATTGAATACCCCAATGGTTGTTCGATCACTTGATGTGAAAAAGGATATTTTTCGACCTTAAGATGATAATGAAAAACTTCTTAGTCTTGATGTACTATATCTTAGTGCAATTGGTGCATTAATGTATCTTTCTAACAATACAAGACTTGATATAACTTTTATTGTAAACTTGTTAGTTAGGTTTAGTTCAGCTTTAACATGGAAATATTAGACTGAGTTAAACATGTTTTTTAATATTTTTAAGGCACTATTGATATAGGATTATTGTATATACAAATGGATCTAGATTAGAACTCTTAGGATATGTAAATATTGGATATTTATTTGACCTACACAAAGCTAGATCTCAAATAGGCTATATATTTACTAGTAAAAATACAGTTGTTTCATAGCGTTCCACTAAACAAACACTTGTAGCCACTTCCTCAAATCATGTAGAAATTATAGCTATTCATGAAGCAAGTCAAGAATGTATTTGGTTAAGATTTATGACTCAACATATCCGAGAAACATGTGGGTTATCTTCTTGCAAGAAAACTTCGACTATACTATATGAAGACAATGTGGCATGTATAGCTCAGTTGAAGGAAGGTAATATCAAAAGAGATAGAATAAAACACATTTCACCAAAATTATTTTTTATTCATGATCTTCAAAAGAATGGTGATATTGATGTTCAACAAATTTGTTCATGTGATAATCTAGCCGATTTATTTGCCAATGCACTACCAACCTCAACATTTGAAAGATTAGTATATAAAATTGGGATGCATCGGCTCAAAGACATATAGTGATATTGTGAATAGGAAGAGTGTATAAGAAACGATATACTCTTTTTCCTTCATTAGGATTTTTTTCCCACTAGATTTTTTTCTAGTAAGATTTTAATGAGGCATATTTCTTATACAATGGACATCCAAGGGGGAGTGTTATGAATCTATCCATTATGGTGGATGTCCATTTAATTTTTTAACCCTTAAATTCATTGAAAGGTATGTTACAATTCTATTTTTTAAGTGGTTTTTTATATGGATGATTATCTCCTTCAAGAATTGTAATCCTTTGACTTCAAGAATTGTAATTTTTCTTCTCATATTCCTTTAAGAATGTGTAACTCTTTAGATATTCATTTCCTATCTTTATGCCCTATTTTATAGTATATTATTTTACATTTAGGGTGGGACATTTTAAAGTTACAAATTTGTGCATATAAATATGTATCTCATTTGTATTGAGAGGAATGAATAAAAATTTGAGAATCATTTCTTTTATCCTATATCTACTCTAAATCTTTTCTCTTATGTCTCTTGAGTTATTTCATAATAGAAGACATTTTAATGTACAAATAAAACTTTGATAATACTTTTTAGATATCTCCATAAAATTGATGTTACTTTTTATATTTTCTTTTTTCTTCTCTCACCATTACATAAACAAAAATATTTTATTAACTATTAATCATGGATCTATCAACATCTCTATTGATCTCAAATATTAGAATATTTAATGTCAATTTTCCACCTCCAACATTTACACGCTTCTTTTGAAAACAAAACAAAAACAAAAAATTGTGTTAATCCTTACTATTTTATTTTATTTATTTGTTGTTATAAAGGAAAGGAAACATTTTGAGAATAAGAAATGAAAAAAAAAATTGAATGAGAAAAATATCAAATTCACAAATCTCAAGATACATTAATATTTATGTTTGAAAAAAAAGTGTTTCTTCAACCAAAACTCTTAAACTTGATTGTTAATGCTTATATTGTTTTGCTCACTTAAAATTGGGAGTTTCTTTTAGAGCTTTTGTATATCTAAGATATTATTGAACTTGTGCTAGTTTTATATTATATTTGGACTTTGTTTTTTTAAACAATTATTTTAAAGAAATTGTTTTGATATAACTTTTTTCTTGTTTTGCGAAAAGCAAAAAATCAATCTATATTTTATTTTCAAAAAAATATCTTTAAAAATAAAGATATATGGAAGTGTGTATATTTGTAATCCTAAATCTATGGGAATCAAATCCTCTAAAGTGGCTATCCTTGCGATATGTCACCCAACTTTTCAAACTACTTTTCAGTCTATAAAACTTGCATTTTGGAAGGCTAATAGATGAAACAACGGACCCAAAAATTATCGGTCATCTCCTCCGCTCCTCTTTTCTCCTCCATGTGTAATGTCCGGTTTTTGTAAAAATGACGAAAACAGATACATTTTCAAAGCAAGTCCTCTGAAATAAATTAGTTAAGGTTTAAAAAATTTGGAATAATAATTTATACATTAAATAATGAATTTAGGAGGCTAGAGATACCCTAAAATATAGGCTAAAATGATTAGATAGAAATTAACAAAATAGCTACGTAACGTAATAGCATTTTTGTAATTTTGAAAAATTTTGGAATTCTCATAGGAGGGCTTTTTAAATGGTAAATTTGAGTTTTTTGAGGTTTTTAGAGGTCCTGAAAACTATGGGAAGCCTTGGGATAGTTAAAACTCCTCCGGTGTATGTTTTCTAATGTCGGTTGACCTAAACTTTGACTTTTTCATTCAGGAAGGTTTTAGCTTCGATTTGAGTAATTCCAAAAGCATTTTATAAGATTGAGGACTTAAATTTTATGATGAAAAATATGGTTCTCAAAAAGGAATTAAAACAAACTAGAAACGAAAATGCCAAGATAAAATGATAAAATTGAAATTTTTGGAAACAACTTCTTAAACCTACCTATATATAACCTCACGCCCCACTCTCCCCTTCACTTAGCTCATTTTATTTCTACCCTAAATCAGATAAAGAACCAAGAGAGTGAGGCACACAAGGGAGAGAATAAAGAAAGGAGAAAAAGCAAGGAAAAGTTATGGTTTTTCATGGATTTTTATGGCTTTTCTTTAGTAAACTCCTTCTCTTCTATCTTCCCTTCTTTCCTATGGTTTTATTGAAACTTTTGGGTCTGTTTTGAGGTCAGACCAAGGATGGAATTTTCAAAAATTGAGAGGAGAAGCCAACCAAAGTGAAGAACAAGCAAGGGAAGCCAAGAATCTAAGGTATTTTGCCATACTTTAAGCTTGATGTTTCTTGTTCCTCTACTTACATGTTTTGCCCTACCTAAGACCAGCCAAGTGGGGTTGGATATCTAGCTAAATGAAGGATGAATCTTAGAAAAATGAGGGAGGAGAATAAGAATATACAAAGGAAACAACAAAATAACAATTAGATTTCAAGATAGAAAAGTTCGGGTTTCAAGTGTTCTTTTAAAATTTTGTTTTAATACAAAAAATCCTAGGCCTAAATGAGTGTTTAGAGAAGCTCTTGAGATCCTTAAGAAGCTTCCCACATGCATCTTCCATTAAGAAAACAAAGTAAACTCACTTGGTGCCTCCTTGAAGCATGGTTTTGCCCTAGGCTAGAAAGGATACCAAGGGATAGTTTTAATTTGTTCCAACCTTGATTTTGACTCATATATGATGGAAGAGGATGAGAGGAAGCCTTAAAAAAATTTTAGAAGCCATGGATAGTGAGATGTAGTTATAGGTTTCATATTATGGCTTAAAGAAGCAACGCCTAGCTAAGCTCCTTGAATTAATTGTGTGATGACTCCGAGAAGCTTAAAAGGAGTCAAGAATTATAAATGGATGGAAAGAGTGGAGCCAAGATTATGTTTTCTTAAGGTTACTTCCTTAAGTATATTATGGAACCATAAATGAGACACAAACACAACCTAGCTTTTGAAATGAATATATAGTCTTAGAATTTGTTTCTAGAGTGTAATTGGCTTCTATATTATGTGTTTATGCTAAAGGAAACAAGTCCCACTTTCTTGTAAGTGTGTGGCTGTGGGAGAGGAACCAAATT
Organism: Erythrophleum ivorense; assembly: GCA_026724425.1. Lineage (NCBI taxonomy): Eukaryota > Viridiplantae > Streptophyta > Magnoliopsida > Fabales > Fabaceae > Erythrophleum > Erythrophleum ivorense. The sequence continues at coordinate 42,181,166 of JAIUCV010000006.1, read as the reverse complement.
CAAGAGGAAAAGTGTGCTTGTGTAACAAAGGTAGCTTTCTCTTCTTTCTCGCATGCATTAGTGGATGTTTACCTTGTCTTAAATGTGTGTATGTATGTTTTAGGCCATGAAAAAGTGTTTTAACATATATTCATGTGCCATGGTATCATGATGTTATATTATGTATTAAAATGATGCTTTGTAAGTTTGCTTTGGTTTGCTTGAGTGTGGTAAAGCCAAGAACCTTTAAAAATGGTTGAGACAAAGTTAAGAGTCTCTTAAGAGTAAGGCTTAGTTAAAAGCCTTTAAGAAAATGGGTGAGGCAAGTCCAAAATCTATAAAGAGAATGACTGAGGCCAAACCACTTGCTTGGCAAGCCTATGTATAATTTATGTGACTTCTTGAATGCTAGAAATATTCCATGAATGATCACATATTCCATGATGTTAATGCATGCATTTTTAAACATAGATTTGCATTCTTTATATGTGATTGAAAGGGAGAAGAGCTATTTGGATTCTTAGAATCTCATCCCTTCCTCCCTAAATGTCTAACATGTCTAGGTGGACCAAGTGAACTAAGGAATGAGAGCCACCAAACTTAAAGAAGAAAGTTTAACAACCAAGTGTGTGAAAATGTCCATTTGTAGCCATATGAGTGGCACATGATGTAATCCCTTATTGTATATGCTGTATGACCTCATGAACACATGTAAATATGTAAATATATTATGTATGAATGAAATTTGATGCTATATGTATGATATAACAATTTTTGGGTAGTGAATGGCAAGAGCTAGCTTATGTATTCTTGTGTATACCTTAGGGTGAGAAAGTAAGTTTGTGAAATCTGGGTTTATGCACCTTTAAGACAAATTTAGTAGACCATTTTAGTGCTTCTCCACATGCTCAAGTGGCCATGGGAGCCTTGGAACCAAATGTGACCCTCTTGGACCACTTATAAGATACAAAAATGACTAAATTGCAACTCAATTTCAAGATCTAACCAAATGAATGAATTTGCCTATGAAATTTGGTATGCATATAGATCTCATTTAAAGTCTTTTAGGAAGCTAAATACCATATTATTTGGAGCTCTGTGGAATTAATTATGATTTTTCAAAATTGGTATTTTTTTGCTGTTCTAATATAAATACTATTCATATGGTCAGTTTCTTGTACTGTGTCATTCAAGGGCTAAATGGTGTCCAATACTCATGAAATCTTGCAAGCATAAACGAGACATGATAAAATTTTCATGGCCACCAAGATCACCCCAATTAGATGTCTAAGTAGGGAGATATAAATTTTTGAAGTTCAGTGATAGTATTAGTAATGATAGGCAACCTTTGTTAATGTTTCATCAATTTCTGGTAGCTAGACATCTTTGTTATGGTCTTGTCATACCTACCTTTCTCATATGTTTTAACTCATAGTATTGAAGGATCTTGTACTACCCTCAGAAGACTCTATTGACAAGGTTTTAAGTTTCACAAAGCAAAATCCAAGATCTCATTAACAAGGTTTTTAATTCCATGGTGTAGAGTCTAAGATCTTGTCAAAAAGATCCTAGACCTAGGAGACCTATATTGACCTATCTAGAGAATTTCTAAGACTAACCCAAGTATGTTCTATCATCTTTTCATGCAAAGATAATAATTAAAATTCACTTTTACGTAATGTTAAACGCTTCTGTTAAATGTAATCATTAGGTCATACGAAAAGTTTCTCATGCACTATATTCATACAGATCAAAAGAGAGATTAACACTACAATGTTACATCCTCATTGGAGTTAGACTTTACATTCAACACTTATTCAAAGGATTCATAAGACCAATTACAATCAGTACGTAACCTATTAGTCGATTTGTTCGTTCTTTATTTGTCGGCTCCATTTGTAGCATAGTTAATTCCTGAACAATGGTTAGTTCATAATGAGATAAAATCCCAATAGCTAACAATGTATTCAAGAAACATACATATAGATAGTATGGATTACTATCCAGGATACATTCGATGCATACTTCGGTGTCGGAGCATGTAATATCTAGGTAGCAGCATATTCTCATTCGTTAAGCTACCATGCTTCGATTATTGGCCAATAACAATAATCTAGTACTTATAAGAGTCATCTTAGTAGATATACATACAACCAAACACAGCATAGGGACTTTGGGAATTCATCCAGTGCATTAACGTAAATAGCAAAATGAATACAGTGTTAACTACCTGTTTTGTCACCGTCATTCTGTCACGTTATTCCTTAGCTCTTGCTGTCCCAATTGCCTTCCTAAATTTCAATCATGCATTTTCTTAATTAAGAATGAGTCATGGTTAATATTTACATTGCAATTAAATTACTAATCCCCCCGTATGAAATTCCTAAACCTCTTTCATTAGTTGACTATTGGAATTTCTAATTGTAAACAATCACATCTTCGTTTTCTTTTCCTTCTCATTAATTAGTTACTATCTAAGTTATTCATGTGTGGTCCAATGCTATGAAGCTAAATCCTTATTCCTTATTTTCAAGCTTGATTCTCTAATTCACCATACAAATTTACACTACAATAGTAAGAAACGAAAGTTATCCTAGTCTCAATTTAACTATATTTTCGAACCTATTTTTTGTGAAATTTCTTTCCTCCATTAAATGACCTCCAAAAATCATAAAAATTGGTAGAATGACCCCTTATTATGTTAATCATAAACCGAAAAAACAATTTTCAAGGATTCCTAAGCATAACCCCCAAACACCTACTATTTTGGCCACTACCTCAGTTGAGCTCGTTGTACACTGTCCTTACTGTTTCTGGCTTTGTTATCCCACCAAATGAGTTCAAAAAATTTTAAGACTTTGCAAACCAAATTTTATATGTCTTAGATACCTCCCCACCAAATTTCATGCACTAATTCCTTCATTTACCTATTTAAAAAAATTCTTTATGAAATCAGCCCCAAGCTGTCCCATCCAGAAGTTAAATTGAATTAGTGGGTTGTTTCTTTGATCTACTTTATTCCAAAAATTCTGTAATTTTTCAAATTTCAAGTATAAGGAATGGACAACCTGTTATAAAAATTTTGGCTCCAAAATCCTTTTCTAACTAATTCTACAAAAGATATAATGTTTCAGTCCAGAACAAGGAAGCAACTTAGAACTTACCCTTTATGGAGTCCTTGTACCTTAGTTTATCTTTTCATCTCTCCTTTTCTATGGCTGTCCAAATTTTCTTCTCCCTTATTACCACTACGTCTCTCGACGAAAAGTGAAGCTAAGGTGAAGAAGGTATTTGCAATGCCACCACATGCTCCCTAAACTGAGATAATTAAATGGAAGTGGATATAGTTTATCAATTTTTATCTTTTCACCGGTTAGTGGCATTGCAAGTGTCATCCTCTCCATATCCTTCCCAAGTTACATCTTTAATTACATTATATAATTTCCCATGGCTGGAAGGTTTGAGCCATAACTAACACCATTTGAATATATATATATATATATATATGTGTGTGTGTGTGTGTGTAGGTGGGTGAATAGTGCAAGCATGAGGTGTCTTATTTATGCTTTTCTTCTTTTCCATTCTTGTTTGGTGCAAGCTAGGTGGCAGCATATATATATACTCTTCCATCCTATTTAAGCATTAGGTGTAGCTGACCTTTAATTCCCATGGCTAGGAAGATGAAAACAATGGTTGAATGTTATTTACCTACACATGTATATAACTTGGGCGGTAGAAGTATGAGGTGTCAAGGAGTATTTGCTTAATTATTTTCTTAGCTTCTTGCCTTCATTTGATTGTCTATCTAGGTGTCTCTACCATCACACGTTACACTCTACATTATCTTTATTTACCCCATGACTGCATGTAAGATGAAGTCATGACCAATTGCTATTTCTATCCATATACATCAAGTTTGGATGGTGAAAGCATAAGGTGGCAAGACTTGTTTATTTAATTCTTTTGTTAACTTCATTTCCTATTCGGTTGTCTAGGCAAGGTGGCAACATGAATGTGTCCTAATTTCATCTAAGCTATATATTAGATGCAATAGTTAATTCCCATGGCAACTAAAATAGAAGCACTAACCAACGGCAACTATATATACATATATGTATCTTAAATAGTGAAGCATGAGGTGTTAATACCTTGATCACTAAATTCCTTTCTCCCATGGCCTATACCATCGTCCCACTAGATTTTCTTCCGTATATTATATAAGCCATTTAATAGATGTAATCCATTCCTATCCTTTTGGCTAAGGAATTTAGTGTAACATCTGGTTCTTTGAAAACCAGAAAAAACGTGAGAAACGTAACGTACGATTTCTCTGTAAACGAACAAAATTAACCGAATATAAAAAGAAGTCCCTCGAAATGAGATAGTTAAGGTCTTGAAAAATTTGGGAAGCATTCTAGGCTCCTAAAAATGAAAATCCCAGGCTCAGACTAAAAGAAAAATGGAGTTATAATGAAGAAATAATTTCTTGCGAAAAGCTTATGAAACGTAATGGCATTTTTGTAATTTTGAATAATTTTTGAAATTCATACAGGAGGGCTTTTTAAATGAAAGTTTTGAGTTCTCTAGAGTTCGTAGAGGCCCTAAAAATGATGGAAAGCCTTAAGACAGCTAAAACCCCTTTGGTGGACGTTTTCCAACGTCAATGGGCCCTAATTTTAATGAATTCATTCGAGAAGATTTTAGCTCTGATTTGAGTGATTCCAAAGACATTTTACTAAATTGGGAACCTAAATTTCATAATGGAAAAGATGGTTCTCAAAAAGGAGCTAAATGAAGGAGAAACGAAAATGCCAAGATTGAAGGGCAAAATAGGAATTTTTGAAAAAGTCATTCTCCTCTACCTATATATATGAGGCACCCCACTCTCTCCTTCATTTAGTTTCAGATTTTTCTGCCCAAAATCAGAAGAAAAACCTTAGGAGAATGGCACACCAAGGGAGGAAGAAAAGAAAGAGAAATTCAAGGTAGAAAGGTATGGATTTTCATGGTTTTTCATACTTTCTTCTCTCCAAACCTCTTCTCCTCCATTCTCCTTTGTTTCCTATGATTATAATGAAGTTTATAAATTTGTTTTAAGGGAGAAATTGAGGGAAAAATTCGGATTTGAAGAGAGGAGCTCAAAGAAGACAAGATTCAAGTGAGAAAAGCCATGAAAACAAGGTATTTTCTTCTTCCATGGTTGCTACCCTTTGCACCCCTTCTCCACCATTTCACCCTATTTGAGAAGATATAAGAGGAGTTGATTTTTAGGCAGAACCAAGGGTGATTCTTAAGAAAAAGGGTGTGGAGATTAAGAATATGCAAAGAGAATGAACAAATAACCATGGAAATTCAAGATGCAAAGTTTAGGGTTTCATATATTCCTTGCAAAATTTGATTTGATACCTTGATTTCTATATCTAAATGAGAGTTTAAATGAGCTCCTAAGATACCTAGAAGTCTCGCCATGTACTTCCTCCATCAAAGAAACAAAGCAAACTCCATGGAAGCCAAAGTTTTCCATAGCCTCGGCCTAAAGAGGTTTATATAGCTAGGGATAATTTTAAATCTTTCTAAGGCCACTCTTGAGTCATATATGATGAATGAATATAAGGGAAGGCCTTGGAAAAAATTTAGAACTCATAAAAAGTAAGTTGGTGCTTTAAGTTCCATATTATTACCTAAAGAAGCAACATGTAGTTAAATTCTTTGTTTTAATTGTGTGATGACTCCTAGAGGCTTAAAAAGAGTCAAGAATCATATTTGGAAGGAAAGAATGAAGCTTAGAATTTATTTGAAGGGTGTTGCTTCATTAGGTGCAATTATGGAACCATAATGAGGTTTATAGGACAACCTAGTATCTAAGCAAGTTGTGTAGCCTTAGAATTTATTTCATGAACCTAATTGCCTTCCATAAATTGTGTTTAGGCCAAGAGAAACCTTCCCTAAACTTTTGTGTGTGTGTGGCCGAAAGGAGGAGTTTGAATTCATAGGAAAAAGTGTGTGATTGTGTACAAGGTATCTCTTTCCACCATCTCTCATGCATGGATGTGTGTTTAACTTGTTTTAGAATATGTGTATGTGTATTTTCAAGCCATAAAAAGTATGCTAGCATGATTTTATATGCTATGATTTCATGATAACATATTATGTTTCTAAATAATGTTATGATGTGTGCTTTGGTTTGCATGAGTGTGATGAGGCCAATAACCCTTAGCTATGGTGAGGATGAGCACAGAACCCTTAAAATTGGTTGAGACAAAGTAAAGAGTCTTCCAAAAGCAAAGTGGGCTCCCAAGAGCATGGTTGAGTCCAAGAATCTCTTAAAGAATAAGTGAGGCAAGTCCAATATCCACAAGAAATTGGGTGAGGTCAATCCACTTGCTTGGCAAGCCTTTGTATGTTATGTATGACTTTCTTAAATGATGAAAATGCTTCTTGAATGTTTGCACATGTCAACATGACCATACATGCATTTATGAAACTTGTTTACATCCATTATGTATGATTGAATAGGAGATGAGCTTTTGGTATTCTTTGAATCTCATTCCCTCCTCTCCAATGTTCTAACATGCTAGGTGGACCAAGAGAGCAAGGTAATAGAAGCCAATCACCTTGAGAATGAGAGGATGACAACAAAGTGCTTGAATTTTGTTACTTTGAAACCATACAATTGGCAAATGATGTAATCCATAGATGTATATGTATCATGATGTCATGAACACATGTAATTATGATAATATGTCATATATGAATGAGAGAATATGTTAGGTGACCATTAGAATGTGATTTGAACATGTGTTGGCAAATGAGTTTCTTGGATGACATTATGGAAATGTGTATAAGTGTGGATGAGGTGGCCAAAATGAGATGTATGGAGTTTGGGACCATTTGGGTAGCTCACATAAGTCTTAATTATGCTTTTAGACTTGCCCAAGAGGTGCCAAACCCCAAGGAAAGCCATTTGGATATTTTCGCATCCTATATAGAACTAAAATTAACCATGATGGAACTCTATATCACTTTTTATCCAAATGAGATCTTCTTGATCTAAGATTTGACATGCAATTAGATTTTGTTGAGATATTTTTAGGAGATAAAGAACATAATTTTCAGAGGTCTATAAAATATTTGATGAATTTTTAAAATTGGTAAATTTTTTGATTTTGGTCTGATGCACTATTCACTTAGTCCAAAAATGAAATCTGTCACACAGGGCCCAAATGATGTCCAATTGCCACAAAATTTTATACAAAGAAACTAGAAATTCCTAATGACTTGTGACAACCAGAAGCACCTCATTTGGATGTCTAGAGAGGGAGATATGAATTTTCAAAGAATCTGTCCAGTATCGAAAACTCCACCCGATCTCAATTACTGTTTGATTGTGTTTCAAGATATGGGCGTGCCTGAGCTGGTCTGGAGTTATTTTTTCCCTATAGATAACATCTACAGCTTTCCATATTAATATCATTTGAATAGATTGGATTTTTTTGGAATTAATTGAACATTTTCAAAGTTTGCTGTAGTAATATGTGACAGAACTAGTGGACAGCTTGACCTCTGGACTTTTTTGGATGTCAAACGTTCTCTGTGATGGATGTTATGATCAGTACATATTTTTAAACTAAATTAGACATTTTTAGCTTTCTACAATGGCTAAAATACATGATTTTGATTTTTTTAGAATTAGTTATGAATTTCCAAATTTGGTCAGAAAAGAGCCAAATTCTGGCCAAAAATATACATGAGTATTTTGAGCTTCCCTTTGAATTCCATGAGTTGTAGGCCACTTTTGATGATTCAAATGATTTTTATCCATGTAATTAAATATGAGAATGTGATGTATGAGCTCATATCCACCGAATGAAATTTTTATATACAACACAAAGCAAGAAAATGCATTATTTAAATTCTCTTTTCTTGCTCTTTATGGAAATTATGAATGTAAAGTATGAGAATGTTATAGAATGAGCTAGAAATATAAGGTGTTACATTTAGCAACACTAAATACCATATACATATATATGATCTGGTGAAAGTATAATAGTTAGATGCACAGAATCTATTTGTTTAGGACTTTCATTGGTTATCCTTGGTTGCTTGCTAGGTGTCTCTTCCCCATGTCTCCCACCATTTATGCTAAGTCCCACTCTTATCTTATTAATTCAAATGGAGCATTTAGCAATCCACACGGCTAATTATTCCATTGGTACATCTAGGCACATACATATATATACAAATAAGAGATAGCTTCATTAAGTGTTTGGTTCTGATGTTCTAAGACGCCACCCATTCATGTACCTATATCTATTCTTACACCACATTCTTGGTCATGCAAAATGCTTATGGGAATTAGATTAACTTAGGTGTTTCTTTAGGTCTTTGCCCTCAATATCCACGGCTAAGTGAATGGCTATCTCATGGTCACATGTACCTACTTGCACTTCCATGTTAACTAAATGGTTAAGTTGATGTCTCAATTAAGCTTCCTAACACATACCTTCCTTTCTAGTCTGAATTAAATTCCTTAGTTCCTAGTTAACTCGGGTTAGTTCTTTAATGCCTTCCTTGATGTTCTCCGTTAGCTAGTTGGGTTATGTTATTAGTGACAAAAAATTTGGAATGTGACAGGTTTGGACTTATTTTTATCATAAATTCGACATTTGTAGCTTTCCAGAATAGTATAGTGTGCTTGATTTTAATTTTTCTAGAATTAGTTATAATTTTTTAAAGTTCATGACAAAAAGCTAGACCATGAACCCAAGGCTGCACATATAATTTTTATGTATATACTCCATTAGCTCGAGTTCTAGGCCACTTCTTGAGATGGTTTTGGATTGTATATGTGTAATTAAATAGGAGAGCATGATGGATGATTTCATATGGTCCATGGAACACGAAATGAAAATTTTATCCGCTACGCAATGCAATTTAATTGAATATTTTTAATGGCTTTTCTTTGGAAATCTTGTGTTATTCATGGAAGGAAGCCTAGAAATGATATGAGATAGCTTAAATGAATATGGTGTTACACTGTGCACATAGACCAATGTTAGCATATCATCGGTCACTTAGTCAGCCGTTGAAGGCCCTTTGGCGTCCATCCATTGCAACAGCTTCGGCCACCACTAAAGCTTCATTTTCATTTCACTGAAACTTTTTGCAAATGGCCACCCTTCACGGAGACCGGCGCTGTCCTCTTCCCTTATGGTCATCAAGACTTTGTCTACAAGCTGTTGCAGTAGCTCCAATAGCCATTGCCTGTCATTGGTTCGTTGCACAGTAGGGGAATCTGAATAGCACTTTTGATATTTAGATCCATTTGTATGCGATTTTTCTTCAAATTTTCTTGATTTTCCTCTAATTTCTCCTTTGTTTATTTTTGAATTTTGCTTTGATTTGTAGCATATATTTGCTTGAATGAGCTCCTATAATTGGATGAATTGTTTTCTATTAATCAGATGTTGATGGAGTTTTCTTTTGGCTATTTTTTGTTTGTTCTTTATGCATATCCTAAGCCATTGTTTTATTTCTTACAAGCTACATGTGCCTAAACCAAACCACATTGATGGCAAAGAATATTGTGGCTTTGCAAATATAAGTAGTTAACTGTGTTATAAATTTAGCCATTTGAGAAATGGTAGACAAGTTCAATTTAAAGGATTCCAATAAAAATTTCAATTAGTTTTATATAATACCACCTAAAAGTAATGCAATTTAATTGTGAAATGTAGTTGAAGAAAGCTAAATAGCTTAAGCTCATAAAAAATGAATCCTTTAAGTTGAGAAACAAGCATACAAGAAACTTTTTCTTTTCAAGAGAGAAAATGGTGATTGTCCTCAACTCTTTCATCTTTGTTATCTTCTAAGCTATCCTCCAAGTTGAAGTCAGGGACAAAAATGGCGCCAACCCTTCCAAAGCCAAGAAAAATGAAGCCAAAAAATGAGCAGCATCGAACAATTATACTCTTCCCTCATTTTCCTCCAAAACGGTGCGTATGACCCTTGTCTAGCACTTGAAATTTGTCCTTTCTAAACAGAAGCTGATGCGTTTCCTCAAGCTGAGGGAGTTCCAAATTGCCCACTCAAAATGCTGGCCATTTGACACGCTGAACGATGGATATTGAAGGACTTGACTGGGCAATTTAGCAAAGCGCAATTTAGAGGATCAGCATCCAAATCTGTGGTATTATTTGAGCTGCTCATTCCTTAACTTTGAGAGTAAAAACGAAAAAAATTAAATCAAATTTTTAAATACAAAATCTATTGCCATTAAATTCATCTCAAGTTTAGAAATTGCGATCTAGTAAAGTTAAATTTACCTCAGTTTTAAAGATTTTAAAATGTCTTTGCTTCAAAGAAAAAAGATCAAATTTTCTTAATATTTAATTTACTTCAATTCTAAATATTAAAATCTATTGACATTAAATTGATATCACTTTCAAAAGCTTATTAAATATTAAATATTAAAATTAATTGCCATTAAATTTATCTCAATTTTAGAGGGCAAGATTCATTGACAATAAATTTATTCCAGTTTTGAAAATCATAATTCGTTAATATTAACTTCACCTCAATTTTGGAAAATGAAAGAACTCAAATCCAATGACATTAAGTTGACCTCGACCGTAGAAATTAAAATCAGCAGGATTTAAAGTAGTTAATTAATTATAATTTTCTTTTAATTTCCATGATTTGACCTTTCAACAGTTGTCTATTGTTTTTTTTCCTGTCGTTTTTGGTGTTATTCGAAGGGAGATATTATCTTTTGCAGTGCGATCCATTATTCAGTGCCTTTATTATTAAGTTTCACCAACAATGGTAATGCAGTTGCTTTTATAAGCGCTGCCTAATTCTTAAGGAAAATCTTTTAAAGGATTGCTATATAAGTATATGACTTGTGTGCTATACTCTTGGGAAATTATTTTTTTATGAGAAATATGAATTTTTTTTATTTTAAAAAATATATACTTTTGTTCCTAAAATGAAACAAATGCATAACACTCATTTCTCAAGATGAATTATAGTTTTGACCAAAAGAAAAAAAATTTATATACAATTTTTTATATTTTTACTATTTCCTAATTAAAATATGATAAATGTAAGGTTATTTAATAATATCATAACAAATATATAGTTTTTATAGATAAATGCATAGTTTCATAATTAAAATATACATATATTATAATATTATTAAAGATTCATATATTTGTTATATTTTAATTAGAGAATTTGATAACACAAATATAAAAAACTATACTTAAATCTAATCTTTATATATATATATATATATATAAATATAAAATATTTAATTTTTTAAATTTAATAAATTATAAAATCATTTGATAAAAAATTATGATAAACAAAGAACGTGTTCATAGAATAATCTTTTAAATTTAACAAATTTATAAATAATAATTTAAGTTTAAGAATAATATTTACATTATATATATATTAAAAAACATAAATATTAGAATGTGAATAAAATTTTGAAATAAATTAAATTTATGATTTTCAATACAAAATAAGTAATATTGAAATCTTTATAAAAATATTTTGAATTAATTACATTTTTTAACAAAAAATGAATATTTTTAAAAATATTTTTATTATATTTTAGTTTCAGAAAGATAAATATATTTTTAAAACAATATATAATTTAGGTATTTTTTTAAAAAAGAAAACAATTTATCATAACATTTTTCAACTCATATATATATATATATATATAAGAGAACTCTGTTAGTCTTTTATTTTATATAACCGAAAATTGAAAGCACATTTTTTTTTTCTTTTTTCTTTTAAAATTTTTGGGAATAAATTCATTTTTCTTTTCTTCCCCGGTTTCAACTCTCACCAACCCACTTGTTTTCTTTCGAAGCAATTTCGCACACTTTTCTTTCGTCAGCTCAGTGGGGCTTTTCTCATATGGAGAAACCACACCAATTCAACTAGCCGTCATAATTTGATATTATTATATAGGTATCAAATCAATTAGTTCAAAATCTGTATGCATATATATATATATATATATTAATTATGGTTTTCATTTGACCATAAATTTTAAATTATTTGATAATTAAATTTATTTGGCAACAAGTATAGAATAAAGAATCTGTTGGCCTAATGGTTATATCAATAAGTTTTGGTTTCTAATGTTACAAATTTTTTGAATTGGCATCTTAATTGAATTGACTATTATTATTATTATTATTATTATTATTATTATTATTATTATTATGTGTTTTTCTTCCTCCAACTTTTCTTCCTTCTAGATATATTATGAGCTAGGATGGATCAAATGATGGCGGCAAACAAGTAATGCCATTTGCTAGAAACAAGAGGCAGAGCTTAGTGTGATTTAGGTGGACGATTGATTTTGACTTGGAATAGTTATGAAAATAAAAAATATTGGCCCATTTTAAAATAGGATAGTGCATGCCAAAGTTTTTTGTGGTATATATAAAGGAAAAATAACATTTAAAAACCTTAACTTTGTAAAAGTAGCACCAAAGGATTTTAAAAATTAATTTTTTTTCAAGAATTACTAGTTCAAATTATTACCATGTAATTATTATTAGTATTTTTCAAAATTATCATTCATACTTCTTAAAGTTATAATAAAATCTTTTTAATATTACAAGTAATTTTGTATGATAACTTTATAAAATATTAGTAACTTTAAAAAACATATCAACAGTGACTATATAATAATAATTTGCACCAATGATTCTTAAAAATAAATAAATTTTCTAAAATTCTTTAATATCAATTTTATAACATTAGAGTCTTTAATTATTATTATTATTATTATTATTATTATTATTATGTAAACCGCATTAGCTCACTTATTGACGTTACATGGTTAGTGGGAAGGGTGTGTTGAGTGGGAGAGTCATCAAATTAATGGTCCAAAGATTTTAATTAATTTCCTATCCACAAATATTTACATATTTGTGTGATGCATTTTTGGCTAAAGATGGGAGCTATGTAGAGTAAAGTTTGCAAAGAGATTCTGCGCAAAAGGGGAATTTTCCTTTTTTTCAATCACTTTGCCTAATCCAACGATTGGGAGGGATAGTGAAGGATTCCCACGTTGAGTTGTCGGAAAATGAAAAGGCAACCATGAATTATGGAGTGTTTGTGTTTCTGACTTGATGTAATGATGCGATTTAAATTAAGAAAAATTATGATTGAACAATATTTATATTAAAAGACATTAACATTTAAACTTATGTGAAAAGATTTAAAAATAAAATTTTAAATTATATAAAAAACTTTAAGTAAAAATTTTTTATTTTAACTATCTTAAAATAATTTTAAAATTTAAAATATTTTAATATAAATATTTTTAATTTCAAATCTTTAACAATAATTTTTTCTTTAAATTATGGAGGACGTTGTAATTAAAGTAAAAAATTTTAAAAAAAGTTATAATTAAAAAATCTTAAATGTGTAAAATATATAGTGAAGGATTTTTTTTGATAGTAAAGGATTTTATTATAATTAAGTCTTTTCTAAACCATAGTCAATTCTTTTTAAAATTACAATTAAATCCTTTTAATAATAATATTTACAAACTTAACCTCGTTTAATATATTTTTTCCAAGATTCTATAAGGTCATAACTTGACAGGTTGGTTCTACATTTGCATGCAAACATGCTTTAGAAGGTTCCCTTTATTGGCATATACTATTGTTTTACATGTGATGCATTGAGCCTGTAGTAACTTAATAATTAAGTGTGTGTTTGGAACGGCTTCATTCCACCTATGTTTTAGCCCAAACTGGGGTTTGCATAGGAAAAGCCTATTTTCAACATGTTTGGATTCGCATGAGATGGCCGCACCAAGGTTTCGAGAGATCCAAAAAGCACGTTGCATTGAAGCAACTTGATCTTGCTTTCTGCCAATGTGGACGTGTTGCATTGAAGGCGCATTAACATCTCCAACGACCAATGTCCTTTATACCCAATGCACGAACTAGTCTAAGGATACAACAAGCATTTATCTTGTGGTCCTTTGTTTGTGTTCAGATCATCGCTGCAACCTCGTTGCATAACTCCTCTATTTGACTCTATTTTGCATATATATTGCAGTGGTGAGCATTTTGGACGTCTCTAGTCGAAGCTTTAGGCTTTTGTGTCTCAGACGTGTTGCTCCTCCATCTTCTCCTCTAATTTGTTTTAGGTAACATCTTCTTCCTCTAACATGCATTCTTCTCAAATCTCTACTGCATGCCTTTCATTGTACCGTCTGCTACATTGTATCATCTGCTGCATGAAGTCTAGTTAGTAAGGAGGTCCTTTTTCCTGTGCTAGGAGTTCTTTAACCTGCTTTAGGGAGTGTGTAGAAAGTTTCCTTTCGTTCTTCTTTGATGAAGGATGCAGCTTCCTTGGCTTCAACTTCACATGATAGGGCCATATCCGATGAATCAGATCTTGCCTTTTGTGAATGGCTAGGAGTAAGGCCATAGTTAGAGGATTGAGCTAGAGCAAAGTCCTCTTTTCTTTTTTATTCATTTCATCTAGCTATTAGGAACGTAGGAGTGAGAGCAATGGGAGTCTTCTTTATTGGAATCACCATAGCAAGACTAAGATAAAGAATTCAATAAGAAGGATTGATAGGATTGTAATTCATAGAAGGATCACTAAGGGAAAGAACCTGGGCTTCCTTCTTGCTATGCTTTTGCTATGCAAAATCCCCTGCGCTTGAGTCAGTCAATGCACGAATCCCTTTAGTTACAAAGCTAAGTTGACTGCTTTTCAAGTCCTTCCATATACAAACACAATTACTCAGCATGGACGTGTCGTTATCAGTTTTTAAATTCAGCCATTATCTTAGCCGCTTGCCTTGCTAACATAAAATTCTAACCCACCTTGGAATGAGATTCTTTTTTTTTTTTGGAAAAGAATAATTTTGCTTTCTATAAAGAGCATATCAACAATTAGGCAAAGGAAAGAATTTATAGAAAGCCACTTTTAGACAATAAAGTAGAAAAGATAATGTGTCCAAACAAATAGTTTTAGCATAACAGAACATGCCTTAAATATACCATATGGATTAAGAAGAATCAAAGCTTCTAAATAAGAATTTTGCATTCAAAAAAAGGCAAGATTATTGAATCTACTAGTAGAGAAACTCACACCATGGGGGAGGACTCGTAATACAATAAGAAATATTTGGTAGTTGATCCTTTGGTGGGTGTGATTGTTGTAACATCCGGTCCCTCCATAAACGTGAGAAACGCAATGTTCAGTTTCTCCGTAAACGTCAGAAATGAGCCAGATACAAAAGGAAGTCCCTGAAATAGAAGGAATTGGGGCCAAATAAAATTATGATAAAATTATAAATAATGAAAAATGAGGACTTGAGCCTTGAGTTGCCCAGAAATCAAGGGTAGAGTGATTCGATAAAATTGCCGAAAGGCCAGTGGCATTTTTGTAAATATGGGCACTTTTTGAAAAACTCATAGGAGGGCTTTTTAAATAAAAATTTTGAGTTTTCCAGGGTTCTCAGAGTCCCCAAAAACCATGGGAAGCCCCGGGACCAGTGAAGCCCCTCCAGTGTACTCTTTCCGACATCAGTTGACCCAAACTTTGACCGATTCGTTCGGGAAGGTTTTAGCTCCGATTTGAGTGATTCCAAAGGCATTTTATTAAATTGGGAATCTAAATTTTATGATGAAAAAGACGGTTCTAAAAAAGGAGCTAAAACGAAGCCAAACCGGAAATGCCATTACAAAGGGCGAAATTGGAAACCATTTTAAAAAGGAAGCTTCTTTCTTCTCCTTTATATGCCACGTTCTTTCTCTCCTCTCTAAGACCGCATTAATTCTGCCAAAAACCAGAGGAGAAGCTGCCCTTCTTAGGCGCACAAGAGGAGGAAGATTTTGGAGGAAGAAATTCAAGAAAAAGGTAAGAAACTTTAAGAAATTCCATATCCTTCCTTCTTGAACCTTGCTCCTCTCCTCTCAAGCTTTCTTTCTATGGTTTTAATGGAGAGTTTGGTGCTGTTTTGGGGGCAGAACAGAGAGGAAAAATTCGTGTTTGGAGTGAGGCAACCAAGGAAAGTGAAAAGCAACCAAGAAAGAGCAAGAAAACAAGGTAAAACTTTCATTCTTTGGTAGCTTCTCCCTCCCCCTTCCTCTTGCACGAAATTGGGCACCATGAGCCCAATTTTTAGGGGCTATTTTCTGCCCAATTTATGGAAGGATTAGAGGTTTTAGATGGCAAGGATTAAGAAGGAACCAATAGAATCAAGAAAGGAGCATTAAGAGACAAGATAGAATCATTAGGGATCCAAATGCTCCCTTACAAATCTGATTTTATATGAATGTTCTTAGACTTAATTGAATGTTTAAACATGCTCCTAAGACCCCTAGAGAGCTTCCCACATGCACCTTCCATCCAAGAAAGCAAAGAAATTGCAAGAAAAATTAATGAACTCAAAATTAGAAAAGTGTAGAGCATATAAGGGGATTGTAAAAACTGATTTAATCTATGAGTTCTCTTGGCTATTTAAGTGTTTCCTTGACCTCCTACAACTCTTAACAACCTCCCTAAATGGTTCTCCCATCAAGGAAAAATCAAGAAGCCATGAAATCCCATTTATGCTCTAAGTTTCGGCCAAGTAGGGATGGCATAGTTAGAGAGAGTTTTAAATTGTTTCAAGCCCATTTTTGAGTCATATATGATGAATGAATGTGAGGGGAAACCTTGGGAAAAATTTAGGAAGCTTAGAGAATGAGTTAGTGCTTTAGGTTCCATATTGTGACCTAAGGAAGTAACATGATGTTAGGCCCTTTGTTTTAATGATATGATGACTCCAAGAGGTTTAAAAGGAGTCAAGAATCATATTTGAGAATAAAGAATGAGGCCTAGAAATGATTTGAGGGGTGTTGCTTCATTAGGTGCCAATATGGACCATAATGGAGGTTATAGAGTAATCTAGGGTTTAAGCAAGTTGCATGGCCCTAGACATTGTTTCATGAATTTAATTGGCTCCCATAATTTGTGTCTAGGCCAAGAGACACTATTTCCACCAACTTGTGGGTGTGTGGCTAAAAAAGGAGGCTTGAAAGCTAAGGAAAAAGTGTGTGAAATTATGCAAGGTAGCTCTCTCCACCTTCTCTCATGCATGGATGTGTGTTTAGCTTGTTTTAGAATGTGTGTATGTGTATTTTCAAGCTAAGAAAAGTATGCTAGCATACCTTTATATGCCATGATGCTTGATGCTATGTTATGTTTTCAAATGATTACATGATGTTTGTGTGAGTTTGCTTGAGTGTGGAAAGGCCAAGAACTCTTCCCTTTGGTGAGGATGAGCCAAGAACCCTTGAGCTTGGTTGAGACAAAGTAAAGAGTCTCCCAAAAGCAAAGTGGGCTCCCAAGAGTATGGTTGAGTCCAAAGTGCTTAAAGAATGGGTGAGGCAAGTCCAAAATCCATGAGGAGAAGTGTGAGGCCAATCCAAACACTTAGTGAGCTCTTGAATGTCTTGCATGATTGATTCACATGCCAAAGTTGCTTTAAAATGCCTATGATTTCTACTTTCTCCATGCATGCATATATGAAACTTGCTTGCACATATTATGTGTGATGGAATGGGAGATGAGCTATTGGGATTCTTTGAATCTCATCCCCTCCTCTCCAATGATCTAACATGCTAGGTGAACCAAGTAGATATGCCAATGGGAGCCAACAACATTGAAGAAGAGAGATTGACATTCATATGTCTAGCTTTTACCCTTTTTGAGCCATAATGATGTATATGATTATTGTAAATGGCACATGACCCTTGAGACACATGTAAATATGATATTATGTGATGTATACATGTATGGATATGATGTATGAACTTTAGAAATGAATTTGGGTATGTAATGCCAAGTTATGCAAATTGGAAGTTTGATGCAAATGTGTATAAATGTGGGTTGAATGGCCAAAATGAGATGCATGAGATTTGGGACCCTTTGGACAGCTCACACAAGTCTAAAATATGATTTTAAACTTGCCCAAAAGGTGCCAAGACCAAGGGGAATCCATTTGGCAATTTTGGTACCCAATATGGGGCCAAAATTGATCATAATGGAACCCTATGTCATTTTTTTAGCCAAATGAGTTAGTCTTGCCCTGAAACTGGGCATGCAATTAGGTCTCATTAAGAGATTTTTGGGAAGCTAAAGATCATAATTTTCGGAGACCTAGAGAATATTTGATGAATTTTTAAAGTTGGAATTTTTCATGGATTCTGGTATGGGTATTGTTCATATTGGCAGTTTTGAATTCTGTGTCACCCGATGGTCAAATGGTATCCAATGCTTATGAAATTTTATATGTATAAACTATAGGTCATAGTTTTTCTGTGGCCATCGAGATCACCTCATTTGGAGGTCTAGAGAGGAAGATATGCATTTTCGAAGGTTCTGCCCAGTATCAGACATCTTGCCAGACCCGAGGTACTGTTTTATCAATTTTCGGGACTTTGAATTGATGAACTGATCTAGAGATATTTTTTCTCTCTAGTTAACATCCACATATTTCCATAGTGATATCATTTGCAAGCATTGGATTTTTGTGGAATTAGTTAGACATTTTTGAAGTCCATATCAGTAAATTGTGACAGTATCAGGAACCCCTCCGACCAGTAGATGATTTCGCGTGTCAAACGCAGTATATATGAGATTTTAAGACTTCTACATATTTTTAACATGAATTAGACGTCTTGATATTTCCAGAATGACTGAGATTACATGTTTTTGATTTTTCTGGATTTAGTTGTGAATTTCCAAACTTTGCCCAGAAATGAGGCCAAGTCTGCCGAAAATGAATCTACATGTCTCATATCCCTTTTTGGTTTCCATGGGTTTAAAGCTAGTTTTTGTGATTGAAATGAGTTCTCATCATGCAAATAAATATGAGCATGCATAGAATGAGCTCACACAGTCCACGTGACACCGAATGGGTTTTTGAATATGATGACTTGCAAATAGAAGTCCAAATCTTCATGCCTCCTTTATGAGAATTATGTGTATGTTTCATGATAATTATGCTATTCAAAGGCATGAGATGAGCTAGAATTATGGTGTTACAGTTGTGGTTCATTTGCTTTAGGTGTTGGAGCTCCTCCACCTCCTCTTTCTCCTGCCATAATTTGTGCTTTTCTCTCTTTTGCTTTCTAACCTTGTGGCACTCTGAGGAATTAATCAGAAGAATCAATGAATCTAAAACCTAGAGTTGAAAGCAACCCTGATGCCTAATCTTACATATAGAAAGTTCAAATGAAGGCAATAAAAATGTTAATATATCATGAAGCAAAAGACCCAGATGAGTGAGCTACCTAAAATGAAATAAGTACCAACGAGATAGAGAAGAAGATGAGGAAATGGAACTAGGATACTAAGAAATTAAGAAGAGAAAACGATAGGCAACTAGAGGCTTCTAGTAGGGAAGTAAAGCAGGCTCGAATGCTAGGAGAAACGATAAAGGCGTTTACAGAATGAGAAGAAAGTATTGTGAAAAAGAAGTGGTTTATGTTTAGAGAGAAAAAATTCATTTACTTTAATTATTATACTACCAATAAAAATTGTAATGGCAGAAATTCATCTTCTTGCTTTTAATATACTTCAATATTAAAAAAAATTAGTTGCATGCATAGACTCTAGTAATAAATTAAGCATATACAGTAAGACCAAAAGTTGAAACTATTTTCTCAAAAATATGAAAATAGTGAGAATGTGATAGTTCTTAAATAAAGATTATTAAGAATACCCTAGGACCACTTTCTCTCATTTTATATGACTCTAATGGTATTATCTACCTTATTCACCCAACTATTCTACCATTACCAATTCAAAACTTAAGTACTAATTCCTACTCGTCCAATTACCATATATCAGCAATTTCATGGATTAATGACAATAAGAATTCATGCACTATCAACAATTAACATCTGATGCACATTCCGTTAGAGATTTTATACATCAATGGTTCATATCAACATCTAATGCATCACATAATTATATTTCTAATAGTATACTATACCATAAATTTAGTAAAATTTATACATCAGGTGTTATAGGTTCATACATCCAATACCAAGCTAAGATGAGGCCTAACTCCTTAATAAATACATCCTAAGCAATCAAAATATAAGAGCCTACACTTAGTAACATGATTACATGATGATGCTATAAAAAAAGGAATACAAAATTTAACATCTATTCTAGATAAACTAGTCTAAGTGTAGCCTTCTCCTCACATGGTTGGAGCTCATGGATTTTCATCCACTTGCTTCCCCTTATCTTTACTCGAAGAGCCTTCACTTGAAAGTATAATCCCATGAAATGGGGTGAGATACGAATCTCAGTGACCAAGTGAATTTTCATTCATAATATCCAATTTAATTAATATATATATATATATGAATCAAAATCAACATCAGAATCATATCAGCCATATCAGCAGAGGAAATGGTTAGGCTACTATGATTACCATCCCATACTAGCAATCATAATTTCACATGTTAAAGGCCAATAGCATCGGGAGAGGCCTGTCCATAGCACCCACTCCCCAATGAGCACAACCAGGGCTCAGTGTATCTGGGGTTTAATCATAACCCGGTGCCCGATCGAAGCACATACACTGGTGGTAGCAGCACCATAGCTCTACCCTGGACTCACAAGGTCCAAACACAATACAATAGATAGCCAACCAATTCATTTAGCATTTCAAATCATTCATGTACAGCAAATATGAAATTAAAGCAGATATATGCATGGAATTAATACAGTTTCGGTTACCTTACTCGTAGACAAGTTGGGAAGCTACAACAATACCAAAATCCTCTTAAAATTACAATATCAGAAAATGATCTTTTTTATTAGTCCATTACAATCTCATTCATCATTTGTGGTAATAACCCAATGCTTAAAGAATTAAGTTACTAATAGTTACCTAAGGGATACCCACCCAATCACCAAGAGCCTCAAATTTCAGATTTTGCCTTCCCTAGACTAGAAACATCAATATATCACTCTAAATCACAAGGAAATTCGTACAAAATTAAGACTCATACTATAAGTCTACTATGGTGGTCTTAAACTAGTAGAAAATGCATCAAAATGGAGAGTTTATACTTACCTAATAATACCCTCAGCCCCAACCTACGAAATTTCACCAAGAAAATCCCAAACAACCATATTTCAGATTTTGGGTATAATGAAAATACTCCAAATGAAAAACTATTTAGGCTAAAATGAAGGGAAAGAAAAGGGGATTAAGTTATACAACTATTACCTTGGCTGAATCTTGCTCTAGAAGTGGGAAATGGTGGATTTCTTGCCCCAAACCTTAGCCTCCCTTCAAACCTTCGAAAATGAATTGTGTGTTTTGTGTTTCTGCATAAGGGAGGGAAAAGGCTGAATATGTTTAGGGTTTTGGATGGGTTTAGGCTGACCCAATGGTCCAATTGCAAGTGAGTTCTGATTTAAGCCTTATTGGGCCATTTTTAATGTGTTGGACTATAAAATTTAATTAGGCCAGACCAAGTTTGAAGAACTCCATTGTTTTGGGTCTGTACAAGGTTTATTGGGCTATTTATAAAAGCTTATGGAAGTTGGGTCTTGGGTCTTTAATTCATTAAATCATATTGGGCCCTCCATTAGTTCCTAACCTTACCCTACTTAATTTAATTTAGGCCTAGATGGGGTTTCTAACTCAATTAAATCTCAAACTCATATTAATAATTTATCTCTCTAAAATTTTCATTTACTTAACTTACCCAATCATTCTATATTAATTATTCTTAATTAACCCAAATCCATGGTTAACACTTTAATTAATTTTGGGGTGTTACAATTTGAGATCCAATAAAATTATAATAATATTCTAGACCTTAAATAATGATGAGTTAAAGCTAGAGGTACCCTGAAACCAAAGCTAGAATAGCCAGACGAATGTTAACAAAAAGGTAATGAAACTTAATGGCATTTTTATAATTTCAGAAAATTTTTAGAATACTTATAGGAGGATTTTTTAAATGGAAAATTTGAGTTCTCTAGGGTTCTCAGAGGCCCTGAAAACCATAGAAAGTCTTGGGACAGTTAAAGCCCCTCCATTAGATGTTTTCCAATGGCAGTGAATTCGAATTTTGACTGATTCATTCAAAAAGGTTTTAGTTCCAAATTGAGTAATTCCAAAGGTATTTTATTAAATTGGGAATCTAAATTTTATGATGGAAAAGGTGATTCTAAAAAAGGAGCTAAAACAAGGCTAAATTGAAAATGCCATGATGAAAGGAAAAAATTGAAATTTTGTAAAAAAGTAGCTTCTTGAACTCTCTATAAACTTCATGCCACATCTCTTCCTCATTTCATCGACTTGCTTTTGCCCAAAAATAGAGAGGAATACTAGCTCTCTTAGGTGCAACAAGGAGGAGAGAAAAGGAGAAGGAGAAGAAAAAGAAAGAAAAAGGTATGGATTTCTTGGTTTCTCTTTAGCAAATTTACCCTCCTCTATTTTTTCTTCTTTCCCATGGAATTTTTGATGTATTTGGGACTGTGTTAAGGTCAAACCAAGAAGGAAAATTTTGTGTCTGGAGAGCAAGGGAAGAAACATCTAGAAAATTAAGGAAAAATAAGGTAAAATCTCATCTCCATGGTAGCTCCTCCTTGTCTCCTCCTTGTTCCTCCTTCTTGCATGTTTGGCTAGCCTAGGGATATTGAAGAGGGCATGGATTTTAGGCAAAACCTAGGGTGAATCCTAGGAAATTGGGTGTGGAGAATGAGAATATGCAAAAAAAATTAACAAAGAGCTATTAGTTTTCAAGATAGCATTATTAGGGATTCAAGTGCTCAATGAAAAATATGATTTGATGTAATGATTCCTAGGCCTAATTGAGTGTTGACATGAGCTCTAGAAACCCTTAGGTACCCCCCACATGCTTCTCCCATCAAAGAAAGCAAAGCAACTCCAAGGGTGCCAAGAATAGGGCATGTCTTGGCTTTAAGGGGTTAAAGCACCTAGGAGTAGTTTTAATTTCATCTAAGCTGGGTTTTGTATCATATATGGTGGGAAAAGATAAGCGGAAGCCTTGGGAAAAATTTAGAAGACCTAAGGAATGAATTGGTAGTATAGATTCCATAATATGACCTAAGGAAGTAGCATGTAGTTAGACTCTTTGTTTTAGTTGTGTGATGAGTCCAAAAGGTCTAAATGGAGTCAAGAACCATAGATGGAAGGAAAGAATAGGGCCAAGAGTTTAAATTATAGATGTTGCTTCATTAGGCACAATTTGGAACCATAAATGAACCATAAGACCAATCTAGTATTCAAAATAAATGTGTAGCCTTAGGAATGGTTGCAAGAGCATAATTAAGCTCCATCTTATGTGTTTAGGTCAAAGGAAACAAGCCCCACCCTCTTATGAGTGTGTGGCTGTGGGAAAGGAATTAAATTTAAGGAAGAAAGGGTGCATTTGTGACAAAGGTAGCTCTCACTCCTTTCTCTCATGCATGAGTGGATGTTTATCTTGTTTTGGATGTGTGTATGTATGTTTTGAGCTATGAAAAATGTCTTAGCATGTATCTAGATGCCATGGTACCATGATGTTGCATTATGTCTTGAAATAATGCTTTGTGAATTTGCTTTGGTTTGCTTGAGTGTGGTGAAGCTAAGAACCTACTAGCCATGGTGAGGATGAGCCAAGAACCTTCATGAATGGTTGAGACAAAGTTTAAAATCTCCTAAGAGTAAGGCTTAGTACAAAGTCTTTAAGAAAAAGGTTGAGGCAAGTCCAAAATCCTTGAAGAGAATGGTGAGGCTAAACCACTTACTTGGTAAACCTATGGATGTATTGTATGACTCTTTGAATGCTAAAAATGGTTCTTGAATGATCACATGCTCCATAATGCTCATGTATACAATTTTAGACATGGATTTGCATTCTTTATGCATAGTTAAAAGGAAGAAGAGCTATTGGGATTCTTAAAATTTCATTCCTTCCTCCCCACATGTCTAACATATCTAGGTGGACCAAGTGAGTCAAGAAATGGGAGCCATCAAGCTTGAAGAGGAAAGTTTGACAACTAAGTGTGTGAAAATGCCAAATTGTAGCCATGTGAGTGACACATGATGTAATCCCTTATTATATATGTTGTATGACCTTATGAAAATATGTAAATATGTAAATGTATGATGCGTGAATGAGATTTAATGCCATATGTATGAAATAGCATGATTTGGACATTAGATGGCAAGACTTAGCATGTATGCTCTTGTGTGTAACTTGGTGTGGATGAGTGAGTTTGAGAAATTTGGATTTGTGCACCTTTGAGACAAGTTTAGTATACCATTTTGGTACTTTTCCACGTGCTCAAGTGGCCATAGCTACCTTAGAAACCAAAATGGACCATTTGGACCCCTTATGAGACATAAAAGTGACCATTATGCAACGCAATATCAAGATCTGACCAAATGAACGAATTTGTCCATGAAATTTGGCATGCATATAGATCTCATCTAGAGGTTTTTGGAAAGCCAAAGAACAGATTATTTGGAGCTTTGTGGAATTAATTATGATTTTTCAAAGTTGTCATTTTTCTGTTGTTATAATGCAAACACTATTCATATGGTTAGTTTTTTGTGCTCTATCATTCAAGGGTCAAATGGTGTTCAATGCTCATGAAACTTTATAGGCATAAACTATACATGATAATTTTTTTATGGCCACCAAGATTGCCCTAATTGGACATCTGAGCAGGGAGATATGAATTATTGAAATTGAGGGACAGTACTAGTAGTGATAGGAGACCTTTGTTATTGTTCCATCAGTTTTTGGTAGATAAACTTCCCTGTTGTGGTCTGGAATTATTTTTAGCATAAAGTAGACATATATAAATTTCCAAAATGGTATAGTGTGCTTGATTTCAATTTTATAATCAGTTATGATTTTTTAGATTTCATGACAGAAATCTAGAAATTCAGTATGAGGTAGCACACTTTATTTTCTTGTATATACTCCATTAGCTCAAGTTCTAGGCCACTTCTTAAGATGATTATGAGTTGTATTTGTATAGCTAAATATAAGAATGAGATGGATGAATTTATATGGTCCATGGGACATGGAATGAAAAAAATTATCCATGACATAATGCGAAAAAAATTCCATTATCTTGTTGTATTTTGTTTGAGAAATTAGCTTGGCCAATGAATATGCACTAGAAATGAGATGAGATAGCCTACATGAATATGGTGTTACACAAAACACCTATCCATTGAAGCTTCTCATGAGTAGATGGCTTTTTCCCATGTGGTTTTTAGAGTTTGGCTTTTTCTCAGAGTTTAGTGTTTTCCCACTTCATATGGAGGCATGACGACTTATCCTTATGAATTTATTCAAAGTTCACATGGAGGCATAACGTCCTATCCCTTATGACTTTTTTCAAAGTTCATATGGAGTTTTTGTTTTAGATTGTGCCCTAAGTCAATCATTGTATTATGAACATTGTATTTCATTAAGAAAAAATAGTTTCTCTTTTATTACATTCATTATATTGTTTGCATGTTTACTATAATAATATCCTTGAATAAATCATATTGATTATCCTAAATATCCTTAGTCAATCATCTTTGTGGGAACGATGATGAACAAAGGTTAGTATGATTTTGATTGATGATTTTGTGTTAATCATGAATGAATATACGAATCAAAATTATAGGCACTTGTTAGAAAATAGGGTGTTGGATCGACTCCTCATGAGATAACTATATGGATCAAGTCATAGTGTATCTCACATATAGCTGTGTCACTGAACTCTCAGACTTGAGATCACCATAGATTCCTACATGAAGAACACTATGTTTTGACATAGTCAACAGTCACCTTTAACCGGGTGATCATAAAGGCTGTGATTGGGCATAGTAGAATCCATATAGAGAAAGATAAGTGGTTAAGATTGAATTTGTCCCTCTCATTAGTAGAGAGATATCTCTAGGCCACTCGATGAGTGAAATTGACAAATGCATGGGCATGCTTGGATGGAAGGGTTTTTCATTTATTTTGTCAGTCTACTCAGAGATCGAGAAAGTAACAATCGAGTAAAATGAGGATGATATTTTTATGCTTTATACTTGACCTAGATATCATGTGACAAAAGGATTGTGATAGGACTATATGATAGGTTGAATTGGATCATTGATCCTTATATGATTTAGGTAGTCATAATGTCTTGCTAAAGGCCACTTGTGACTTGCGGGTAAAATAGTGTTATTGACCCATTGCCAACGTCATATGGGCCTATAAGGTCGCACACATGAATGAATCAACTCGAACTAAAATGTCTAGATTTATTAAACTTAAAAATGTGTCTAAATTCAATGAATATAACGTTCAATATAGGATGGAGAAATTTTATAAATATATTTGATATATATATTTTATAAAATTTGATATATTATATTTCAATATATATATATCATCAATTAATTTAAATAAATTAATTTTAAATTTAATTATATATGATAAATTTAAATTTAAATTTGGTTTTAAATTTAGATGAAATAATTAGTTTGAATTTATTCTATAAGATATATTTAAATTTAAACTAATTTATTTAATTATTATTTGAATTAATTTAAATAATATATTTAAATTAATCAAATCTATCATAAAATCCTAATATTACATACCTCTATAAATAAAGAGGTTAGGGTTTTCTTGTATGACGATATTTTTAAGAGAGTTGTCTCCCACCTTAGAGAAAAAAGGTGTACAGACGCTTAGAGAGAGAAAGCGTACGGACATATAGAAAGAGAAAGAGAAGAACATCTTCTTTCCTTAAACGCATAGATGTTCGTATTTAATGGTGCTAGCATGCCGTTCGAGTTGCAGTGATCATTCTTGTGGATATTAGTAGAGGGAACTAGTCTAAAGTGTTAGTTTATGAGATCCAATGGTAGAAAGAAAATTTGAAGAATCACGTGACAAAGGTAAAAGTCTCTATCCTTATTCCATTTAAATGACATTGACAAATCCATGATAGGAATTCAAATTCTTTTTTTTTTTTTTAAATTTTCACCGTGTGTGTTCCAAGAATCCCAATAGTTTTATTATGTTACTCTTTACATATATAGCCATGCAATTTGAAATTATAGTGGAGGTGGCATGAAATTCTTATAGTGCACTTGCTATTATTGTGGTGTGACACCATAATATTCTAGCTTTCATTTTATTCTTACCTAACTACATTTCCTTAAATAAATAAGCTTCCTCAAGAAGATCATTAAAAATAATGTATTATTTTGCGTTATATAAAGTTCAAAATTTATGTTTTGCATCTTGTGGGCCATACGAATTCGCCTATATTATTTTCCACTCCAACTACATGTATTCAAGTCAAAACCATCCCAAAATGTTCCATTTTTCTCGAGCTTAGGACATTTACACACAAAAACACAAGTTTAGTTTCGGGTTCTATTTTTTAATTTTCTGTCATCAACTTTGAAAATTTATAATTGATTCTAGAAAAATCAAAATCAAGTAAATTAGCTTTCTAGAAAGCTCTAAATGTACATTATAGGTTAAAAATCATTCCAAGCCATGAAAACATCAATTGGACCATGATTGACAATGGAAAAGCACCAGAGGTCTAGCTGCCTAGGTTTGCTATCACAAGTTATTGATCTCAACTTCAAAAATTCATAACTAATTTTAGAAAAATCAAAACCTAGCAACTATACCATTCTAAAAAGCTATGGATGTTAGGTTTATGAGAAAAATGATTTTGAACCATGTTAAGCTCGCTTAGGAACTGAATTATAATGAAATAGTACATAAGGTCGGCTGATGCAAAACTTCAAAAATTCATTTTTCTCTCTACAGACTTCCAAATGATGTCTTCCAAGTGCTATAGATCAATGTGGATATCTAGTTTCTCCATCTAAAATTTTAGAACCATTGGATCTCATTTAACCCTTAGATGACACGAAGATGTAATTTGCTCAAGTGAATAGTGCCCAAACTAAAACTGACTTTTGATATGAACTTTGAAAAATCCTAATAAATTCTATAGACCTCCAAATAATGCGGTTCTTAGGCAAAAAAAATCATTATATGAGATCTATACGTGTGCAAAATCTCAACCTCAAAATCGCTCATTTGGTCAAGTTGGGATTCTACTCACAAAATGGGTCATTTTTTATCTTACAATGATTCATTTATGTGCCAAATGGTCTTCTCTTTGAACCAAGACCACTTAGGCACGTGGGAAAGTTTAAGAATAGTCCATTAAACTTGTCTAAGGAGTCTAAATATCCATACATCATAAAATCACTACCTGACTTGTTCATATACACAAGATCTTACAAACTCATCCATGCATCTCAATATTAAAAACATCCATTCTCATTCATATGCTTTCAATTTCCATACATACATCATATATCCATGTATATACATATGTTCAAGTGGCTATACATCATTTATAACATAGGGTTACATCATTTGCCAACAATATGGTTACAAAATGGCTAGATAACATAATTCTTTTGCCAATCTCGTTTTCAAGTGTGGTGGCTTCCATCTCTTTGCTCACTTAGTCCACTTAGACATGTTTAGATAATGGAGAGGGAAGAGTGAGATTCTAGGAATCCTAATAGCTTTTAATCCTTTCAATCATATATAATAGCCATGCTTTCAAGCTAAAGGATGCATATATGAACATTTTGCTACTAATAACCATACATAGAATCATTTTCATATGTAAGAAACTTATACACATCATATGTTGGCTTTTAAGAGCATTAGTTTAGCCTCACCCCCTTTTCTTAGGACTTTTGGACTTGCCTCACCCATTTTCAAGGGACTTTTGACTAAACCTCGCTTGAGATTTTTGGCTTTGTCTCACCCAATCATGGAGATTTTTGGCTTATCCTTACTTTTACTAAGGGACTTTTAGCTTCACTAAGCTTATTCAAGCCAAACAACATTTATAACAACACATATTATGCACATAATGGTACCATGGCATGTAGAAAATTACTAGAAACATTTCTCATGGTAAAATCATACATACACATATCCAAAGACAAGAAAACAACTAAGCATGCATGAAAGAAAGGTTAGAGAGCTACCTTGAAGCAAAAATTGCAAACTTTCCCTTGGATTCTCTTCCCCTCTCTCGGCCGCACACTTGCAAATGATGGGGCTTACTTCTTTTAGCCTAGATACATCAAATGTGATCCAATTACAATTTTAAAACAAACTTTAACACCACCCACACTCTAGGGAGGTTTGGTTTATCATATGGTTTAATTATGGTTCCATAAATCACCTAATGAAACAATTATAAGAATTTATGATCTTAGCTCCATTCTCTTCTTCAATTTATAACTTTTGACTCCATTTAGATCCCTTGGAGCCATCACATAAACATTTTGAAGAGCCTAGCTATATGTTGCTTCATTATGCTACATTATAGAGCCTATACTTCCATCTCACTATCTATAGCTTCTAAAATTTTTCCAATACTTCCTTTCATGTTCTCCCATCATAAGTAGTCCCATTCTAAGCTTAGAACAAATTAAAATTCTTCCTAGGAGTTTAAACCTACTTAGGTTGAGAAATGCTTCTTGATTATGTACCAAAGGATTTTGCTTGCTTTTCTATAGGGAATTGGCACATGGGTGACTTCTTGGGTGTCTTGAGAACTCATTCATACTTTTAGACAACCCAAATTATAATTAGGAAGTCTCCTTCCTATCAAGTTGCAATCAAATCCTTAATCTTTGTAACTTAATTTCTAATGCATTTTACTTGGATTTCTTTGCATATACTTGTTTGTCAAACTCCAAAACCTATGATTCAATGTTGGTTTGGACAAAAATCATCCCCTACAAAATAGGTTATGGGTTGGACAAAATGCTCATTAGGGAGAAAAAACAAGGAGTGCAAGAAAAGCCATAGAATCTACCTTGTCTCGAGACTCTTTCAAGAGTCCTTTTCATTACTTCAAGATCCTCTTTGAAATTCTGAGTTCCCTCTTCTGGACCAACCACAAAATAGTCCCATATGCATCATAAAAATCATAGAAATGAAGAGGAGGAAGAGAGGAACAAGTTTGGTAAAGAATGTAACACTCCAAAATTAATTAAGACTGATTATGGCGATTAGGAGGTTAACATAGATTAATTAGCAAAATTAATCAAGAGGGTGGAGTTTTACTTTGAGCCATACAGATAACTTAATTGAGTTTGGACTAAATATAGAAGTTTAATCTTAGTCATAGGAGGATCTAAATTCTACTTCTAAATGGCCCAACAACTATGTGGTGCAAACCTAAGCTAAATGGGCCCTTAAGATGTAACACCTCAAAAATTAATTAAGGTGTTAATCATGGATTCAGATTAATTAGGAATAATTAATATAGGATGATTGGGCAAGTTAAGTGAATGAAGATTTTAGAGAGATGAATTATTAATATGGGTTTGAGAATTAATTGGGATAGAAACTTCATCTAGGCTCAAATTAATAAATCATAAGAAGAGGCTAATGGAGGCCCAATGAGTTAGGTGCAGACCTAATCTAATTCCATATGATAGAGGCCCAAGATCCACCTTGCATAGGCTCCTATGAGTGGCCTAATAACCATTGTACAAACCCAAATCCTTGAGCTCTTCAAACTTGGGCCAAACTTGATTAAAATTCAGCAGCCCAATACATAAGAGTTGGCCTAACAAAGCAAAAATTTGAAGCCCATTTGGAGTTGGACCTTGGAGCAACCCATGACCCATCTTAGACCCAACTTAAACCCAACTAAAATCCTAACTCTTTAGCCTCTTCCTCATTTTGTTAAAACTCAAAAGAGGAAATTCGGAGGTTCAAGGGAGGCTAGGGTTCTACCAACATGGAAGCTCCATTTTTGACTCTTAGAGGATGATTTAACCAATGTGAGTTATATATAACTTGACCCTCTCATCCTCCTCTTCATTTTAGTCTAATTAATTTTTGGGTTTGAGTATTTTCATCTTCTTCTCAAATATGAAATTTGGTGTTGGGTGATTCCTTGCAAGATTTTCGGACTTAGAGGTTAGAGGGAGGATTAGGTAAGCTTTTCCCTTCTATTCTGTGTATCACTTTGCTGGAAAATGCCCCTAAGGATGTATTATCATAATGAGTTCTGTTATTGTGTGAAATTACAAGGAGATAATGGTGGGAAACCCAATTTTCTGGGCTTGATGGTTGAAATGCGAATTTTGGTGAGTCCATGCTGGATTTTTGGAGGTAAGGCTATGGCTGTTGTTAAGTGAGTATCTCCTTCCCATTTTGATGCATTTTCTATTAGTTTGAGACCCCTATAGTTGACTTATGATATAGGCTTTAGTTTCATGTGAAATTACCCAGAAATTGGAGTGAACTATGGCAATTTCTGGTGTGGGAAAGTTGGAATCCGAAATTAAATCCCTTGGTAATTAAGTGAGTAACCTCTAATATGTCATTAGTAGTTTAATTCTTTGGATATTTGATTATGATTAGAAATGATGATAATTATGCTTGTTATAGGCTTGGTGTGCATTTGGATTATTATGGTAGCTAGGGGAAGAGTAATTGGCTTCATTGAGGTAACTGGGGTTATTTTCCAATTCCATGTATATGTTCATGTTAATCTAATATTGTTTGCACGTATATGATTTTAAAATGCTAAATGATTGATTAACTACTTGGAATTGTTATTGTGATTTGACCTTGTGAGTCCATGGTAGAGTTGTGGTGCGACTGCC
The DNA here is from genome assembly GCA_026724425.1 of Erythrophleum ivorense. Classification (NCBI taxonomy): domain Eukaryota; kingdom Viridiplantae; phylum Streptophyta; class Magnoliopsida; order Fabales; family Fabaceae; genus Erythrophleum; species Erythrophleum ivorense. The sequence goes on along the minus strand of JAIUCV010000006.1, from coordinate 42,149,410 downwards.
ACCGGTGCATGTGTTTGATTGAGCACCGGGTCGTGATCAGACCCTAGATGCACTAAGCCCTAGTTGTACTCATTATGGAGTAGGTGCCGTGAACGGACCTCTCCCGGTGTTATTGGCCATTAACATGTTGTGTATGACTGCTAGTATGGGACAATAGTTATTGGTAGTTCAGCTAGTTCATTTGCGAATTGAATTGATGATTCTGGAATTGATGATATGAAATTGCATTGGATTGATTAACTTATACATATATATGGGAATTGCCTTTTGTTACTGAGATTATATATCCCACCCCATTGTGGGCTAACATTTTCAGGGACTGGACCTCTTAGTGGCAAGGAGAAAATTAATGGAAGATTATTAAATGGTTTGGTAGCATATAGGTTTAGGAGCTTTGACAAAATGTATTGTAACTAAATTACTAGTTTTGTATCATTGCTGCATTGCATCATGAGTTGCCAAGTATAGGGATTGTATATGTAATTTGATTATCATAGAATTAAACATTATGATTGTAATTGGCTAATAATGGATAATTGATTTGACCTTGTATGAACATTAAGCATTGGCCCCATGCACCTTGTGGCCAGAATATATATTTGCTATCATTAAATTATGGTTTTTGCTTATGTTCGATGGTTTGGTGAGTGGAAACCAATACCTTAAGTCTTGGGATGGATATAGATAGATTAACTAGGTAAATCAAGTAGATAAACACCATTAAAGGTTCACAAATAGAGGGAGAGTGGTCCTAGAGTGTCCCTAGAAAGAGAGTGGAGAGTATGAGACAAGATTTTTGAAGTAGTAGGATCAGGAGGCATTTGGCCGTGGCCAAAATATGGTTAGCCGCGGCCAATAGTGGCAAAGTTGCCCAGGGAGAGCGCTAGAGAGAAATTCACCGCGACGAATGTGGAATTGGCCGCAGCGAAATGTGAGAGGCTAAACTGGGAGTCGTCCAGAGGGGAATTGGCCGCGACAAATTGAGGAATTAGCTGCGGCGAACTTTTGTGAAAATGAGCCAGGCATTCCAGAGAGGAATTGGCTGCGGTGAAGGGAGGTATTGGCCGTAGCCAATAGCGAGAGGCAAGCGAGGGAAGTTCCAGGAGGCTTCTTCGCCGCGGCACCATGTAGGTTGGCTACAACAAAATTTGTAGCGATGCGAGGGGTGAAGCCGAGGAGAATTGGCCGCAGCTAAGGGGAAATTGGCTGCGGCGAATGTCCTGAAACTCCTATATTGACTAGAAAATCTTGGTTTTCCATATTGTAACCTTAAGGGATAACTTAGAAACATTAATTGAAGATGAATGTGAGTTGAAAAAGATAGGTAATAGAATTAAGGCTCATAAATGAACATTTGTTTCCCCTTATGTATATAGTGGTTGTAATTAAATGGTTGATGACTCTAATCAAATTAAGGTTAAGATTTCCCCGTATTTCCAATATGTAATTAGTCTTAATGACATGTGACCTTGGTTTATGTTACTAATCACGTATTCAACCTTAATTACAATGATTAGAAAATTAGGGTCGCCACATAAGATATCCCAAACCCACTATAAACCCTCCAACTTAAGGCCTAATAAATTTCCACCATGACCTAAATGGATTTTTGGGCTTTGGATTAGCACAGTCTCCCCAACCCCAAGAACTTCTGTAGCCCACCTTACTAAGCAATGACCTAATGACTAGAAATGAGCCTAAATGGACCTTGGGCTAATGGGTTAGCCCATTTTTCCCTAATAACCCTAAAGGTTGTAGCCTCTTCCCTCATTTAGCATAAAACACAAGAGGTAAGAGAGGAAATTCAAAGGTTTAAGGGAGGCTAGGGTTTTACCAACATTGTAACTTCATTTTTTACTTCTAGAAGGTTATTTGGCTAAGGTAAGTTAGACATAAGTTAATCATCTCTCATTCCTCTATATTTTGGTCCAATTGGTTTGTTATTTGGAGAATTTTCATCTTCTCCTAGGATGAAATCTGGTTTTTGGATGACTATTGTAAGATTTTCGGAGTTAAAGGTTAGAGGGATAGTTGGGTAAGCATTTTCCTTCCTTTTTATGTATTCTTATTATTCTATTGGAAAATGTCCCTAAGCATTGATTTTCATAATGGGTTCTACTATTGTGCGAAATTACAAGGAAAGGAAAAACACTGAAGTTTCTGGGCTTAATGACTCAAATCTGAATTTTGGAAGTTACTAAAGGATTAAGTAAGTGTCTCCTACCATTTTGTGATGTGTAAATGCTGGAATTTTGCCATTTGGATTGATTTTTGGTGCATGGCTTTTGCATGTGCGAAAATGGAAGAGTGGGGAGTGAACCATTATGAATTCTTGGTGTTTTGACCTTGAATTGGTACAATAGACTCTTTGGGAGTTGGGTAAGCAATTTTTGATAAATTCTTAATGAAATTAATCAATGGATAGAAAATTCCTTGCTAATGATAGTTAAATGATGATAATTATTCTTATCTTAGGCTTGGTGTGCTTTAGATCATGGTGGTAAAGTAATTGGTTTCAATGAGGTAACCAAGGTTATTTTCCTAATTCCATGTATATGTTCATGTTAATATGATATTTGCTATACATGCTTGATTTTAAAGTACTAAATGATTAGTTGACTACTTAGATTGTTATTGTGATTGGACCTTGTGAGTCTATGGTGGAGCTGTGGTGCTGCTGCCACCCATGCATTGTGCTTTAATCGGATACCAGGTTATGATCAGACTCTTGAATGCATTGAGCCCAGGTTATGCTCATTGGGGAGTTGGTGTTGTGGACAAGCCTCTCCCGGTGTTATTGACTTTTAACATGTTTGATGTGATTGCTAGTACAAGATAGTAGTCACTTGTAGCTCAACTAGTTCATTTGCAAATTAAATTGATAATTTTGGTATTTGATAATATAAAAATGCATTATATTGATTAATTTGCCCATGTATATGGAATTTGCCTCTTGTTATTGAGATTGTATATCTCACCCCAATTGTGGGCTAATATTTTTAGGGACTGGACCTCTTAATAGCAAGGGGAAGTTAATGGAAGCTTATCATGACAGTTTTGTAGCGTACATGCTTAAGTGCCTTGTTTAAATGGATTGTATAGTAGGTATTCTAGCATTATTTGTTGTGTTATAATACTACCACTTTGCATCATGTATTGCCAAGCATAGGGACTATAACTATGTGATATATTAGTTGTTGATTTTAACTAGTAATGCATGGAACCTTTAATGAATATATATTTGAATGATATTTGTTGATAGTTTATGAATCCTTGCTGTCATTAATCTATGAACTTGTTGATATACGGTAGTTAGATGAGTAGGAATTAACACTTAAGTCTTGAATTGGTAATGATGGATAAGCTGGGTAAATTAGATAGATGAAAGCTATTAGAGCCCCATAAATTATGGTAAAGTGGCTTTGGAGTGTTACTAGAGGAAGAGTTAGAGTATATAGGGTGAAACTTAGGAAGATATGGTGCAGAAGAGGATCACATTGTGGCTAAGAAGAGTTGAGCCACGGCTAAGAGAGTGACAGAAGCGAGGGGTGCTGCGATGCAAGGTGTCTCACCATGACGTAAAAAGAAAATGTTGCCTAGGGAGGCTAATAGAGGGCAACCTCGCTATGGCACAAACTTTCCAGTCGTGGCATTGGTTAAGGAAATTAGTTGGAGTGTCCCAGTGGCTAGTTTCACTGTGGTGTGAATGGTGAAAATTGCTACAATAGCTTCAGGATGTATTTTTTACCATGGCACCAAATAGGCCCGTTGCGGAGATTTGTGAAAATGTGAGAAGTGAACCCGAGAGCAACTTCACCATGACTCAAAAATCTTAAGTCATGGCACAAGATGCAAACTTGGTTTTTAAGTTTCAGCAGCCAACTTAGCCGCGGCAGAAAGGTTCCAAGTCACGGCGAAGGTCCCCAAACTCCTACTTTTCGTCTAGAACCTTAGTTTTTCTTATGGTAGTACTAAGAAATGATTTTGAAACATTTGTAGAAGATTTTTCTGAGTTGAAATTAATGGATAAATGAATTTAAAAGTTTTTGATTGAAGGTTAGATTCACTATGTATAAATGATTGTGATTATTTGGTTAATAACTCTAATAACATCAAGGTTCAATTTCCTTACATTTTCCAAAATTGATTAATTGAAATGGTTCTAGACCTTGATTTATGATCATTGATTGCGTATCTAAGCTTAATTACCATGATTAGAAGTTATGGTGGTTATAAAGGAAGGTACTTGAAAAACTAAAGATTTCCATACCTTTTTGCAAGTTTCTTCTTCCTCCAAGGCCTCCCTTTTGTGCATCCTCGTTGCTAGTCTCTCTCTTTGGCTTGGGCAAATCATATGTCAGCTAAGTGGGGGAGAGGTGAAGGACGCCACATATAAGAGAGCATTTCTTAAAATTGTTGTTTGAAAATTCCATCTACGTCTCGTTTGCTTGGCTTTTTGTTTTAGGATCATTTTAGTTTCTTTTTAAAAATAGCCCTTTCCATCATAAAATTTAGGTTCTTTAACTTATAAAATACTTTTGGAGTCACTCAATTTAGATCTTAAACCTTCTCGAATGACTCGGTCAAAGTTTGGGTCAACTGACATTATAAAATGTCAACTGGAGGGGTTTAAACTATTTTTGGGTTCCTATGACTTTTAAGGCCTTTGAGAATATCAAGAAACTCATTTTTTTCATTTAAAAATCCCTCCTTTGAGTTTTCTAAAAAGTGTAAGAAATTACAAAAATGCCATTATACTTTCGGTAATTTTATTGAACCACTATGGCTTTGGTTTTTGGGCACGTTGAGCCTTGGATCCTTATTTTCTATTATTTAAAATTTTATTCTAATTTTATTTGGCCTTAAATCCTTCATTTCAGGGGACTTGCTTTTATATTTGGTGCGTTTTGCTCGTTTATAGAGAAACCGAACATTACGTTTTTTATGTTTATAGAGAAGTCGGATATTACATGTGGCATGGTAGTTCATGGGAAGCTGAAGGAAAAAAAATACTACAGCATTTGTTATCTATTGAAAATAGAGTAACTTTGTATATTTCTATAATTATTTTATAGTAAGAATGTAATTACAACATGCTTTTTCTATCTTCATCTGATGTTATTTTCTGTGTAGATGGATAAAAGAACCTATGGAGTAGTTTGATATTCCCAAATTCGAGAAGGAGTTGATATGGGGAAACAACTTATTTATCCAATTAGTGAAATAGGGTATGTATCTTCAATTAAATATTTAAATATACTAAAGTTAATAATTTTATTGTATCCATTGATCTGCACTTGATGGCAATAATGTTGTTGAATATATAGTAGCAATAATAAAACATAACTACCTGGGGCCTTATAATTCATGAAAAGAAGTTCCTGAATCTATCAAACAATTATGGTTTCAAGAATTTCAAGTAAATTTCAATTTCATCTACACTACCAAGTTTATTACGTATTTTGTATTCAAGCATAAGGCTTTATCGATATTTTTAGGTGTGCTTGATAGAAATATTATGCTTAGCCAATAGATGCTCATCCTCAAATTCAAAAAAACTTTAAAGATCAAGCAAGAAATCGATTAAAAGATTTGATCTGCTATGTTTGAGACAAAAGAAGGAGACCTATGTGGACTAATGAGCAAATCTGGAATGATTTATGTGCTAGTTGGAATAATGTAGAATTTAAACAAAGAAGTGAATGTGCCAAGAAGAATAGAGCTTCAAACTCTATCTGCGGCCCATCATTGCACATTGGTGGTAATATTCCATTTATAGAATATGCTGAAACTTTAATTAAAGAATTAGGTAGGTCTATAGCTCTAGTAGAACTCCATGTTTGAACTCATCAAAAACTAATATCTGGTGCTTAGGTTGACAAAAAATCTGAAGTTACTTTTGTAAGTGTTATATTTCTTATTTTTTTTACATAAATCTTTTTAGATATATATCATGACTATATAATATCCATTATTTATTCATTATTTTTTTGTTTAAGAATGAGTATACAAGACTTAAAACTACAATTGCAAATGCTATGGGTGAACAAAATTTTTAATTAGCAAATGAAGTTGCTATATGGACAATAGCTATTGGAGGGAAAAAAAGAGGAGGCTTCGTGTATGGTTTAAGAAGTGTTGCACATAAAATAGAAGAAGATCCAGTCTTTGGCTATAAGTATGGTAAAAAAGATGACTTGTTCTCATATCCAAGTGTGGTAAAAGCCATATATTCACAAGGTTGCCTACATCCCAATATTGATCAAAGGTTAAAGGATTTTCAGATGCAAATGCAGGCCAATGAGAAGTTAATACTTGAAATGCAACGTCAACTTTTTGACTATCACAAGGAGAATAAAGCTTTAAATTCAAAGAAAAAAATTACTAAATTTAGTGTATGGAAATAAAATGTTAACCTTTTGGACTAATTTTTATACTTGTGTTGTCATTGGTGTAACATAAAGTAGACTACTTTTTCTTTTTACCATGTCCATTTTTGTTTCTTTGAATGACCTATCATACACATTCCATGTGGTTAGATCGCCATAGCATATTACATACAAAATTAGTTGCCAAATCATGGAATCTTTTCTCACCTTATATCTTGTCCTTTTATTATTTGTACCTTCGTATTTATCCTTTTGGACTCACTTGTCTCTCTATCACACACACACACACATATGTATATGTCTATATATATATATATATATATATCTTTATAGTTAGCCTTATGTGTCTCTTTCTTCCTTATAAGGTTCTACTCCATGGCAGTGCATTCTATAAATTCTATCATCTCAAAACCTACAAAGCTGATAAAGTAAGAAGCAGAGCTTATCATTTTATATTTATGGTTACACATGTGGAATATGATTGTTCTATTATATATAGTTTACTGCCTACTTGTAATTTTATTCTATATAATTTACATTTCACATTAGCATGGTGCTATATTTCATTGCAGGATATCATCTAGAAGAGGTCGAAAGACATGCAATAATCTCACTCAGCAAGAATCATCAAATACTTAAGAAGACTCACTGTAACGTCTAGTTTCTTCATAAATGTATGAAACTCACCAAATTTAAAAGGAAGTCCCTTAAATAGAAAGATTTAAGATTTAAGATCCAATAAAATTAGAGTAATAATCTAGACCTCAAATAATGAGGATCCAAGGTTAGAGGTGCCTTGAAAATGGAGTTAGAATAACCAAACAAAATTTAATGAAAATGTAGTGGCATTTTCATAATTTTAGGCCCTTTTTAGAAAACTTAAAGGAGAGATTTTTAAATGAGAAATTTGAGTTTTTCTGGATTCTCAAAGGCCTTAAAAATTATAAGAACTTTTGGAATAGTTAAAACTCCTCCGATTTACATTTTAGAACAACAATTGACCTAAGCTTTGACCTTTTCATTCTAGAATGTTTTAAATTCATTTTGAATGATTTCAAAGCCATTTTATAAGTTAGAGAACCTAAATTTTATGATGGAAAGGACAATTTTTGAAAAGGAGCTAAAATGAGCCCAAAACAAAAAAACCAAAAAAGGGGACATAGATGGAATTTTCAAAAAAGAATTTAAGAAGCACTCCTTTAAAAATGTAATACCTAGCCATCTTTGGGCTTCCCATTACTTTCCCAAGGTTTTTAGTATGTAGCTTCATTCATTTTAGCAAGAAAAGCAATATATTTAATGTAATATTTTTGCGTTGCGTAAGACTTGACAAATTTGTCTTAAGCTTTGTGGACCCCATGAACTCCTCAATATCATTCTCCACTCATAATCTATCTATACAAGTCATAAACATCATAAAACATCACATATAACTCGGATTGGAAGCCACACACTAAAAAAATTAAAAGTTGCTCTTGGGTCCAACTTCTAGGTTTCTGATATAAAATTTGAAAATTTATAAGTAATTTTAGAAAAATTGAAATCAATCATGTGATGACTTTTTGGAAAGATCTAGATGTTAAATAGAGGTAAAAATAACTCTAGACCAAAACAAAAGCATTTAATGTATGAAAATTAATAGAACAATATCATAGGTTAAGCTAGTCTACTAGTACTATCGTGAAACTTCAAAAATTTAGTTCTCCCTTTACATACCTCCAAATGGGGTGCTTTCAAGTGATACAGAAAATTTATCATGTCTAATTTATACTTATAAAATTTCATATCCATTGGACACCATTTGGCCCACAGATGACATAGAGGAAGAAACTAACAAAATGAACAGTGCACCCTGTCATTTTGCATATTTTTCCAAATTTGAAAAATCATAATAAATTCTCTAGAACTCTAAATTGGATGTTCGTTAGCTTTGTAGGAAGCTCTAGAGGAGACCTACTTATTGGCCAAATTTCATGGGAAGACTCACTCATTTGGTTTGATTTTGGTTCAACACATAAATTAGTTATTTTTGGTGTTCCAAATGGTTCAAAATGGTGTCAAATTACATTTTTCATTATCCATGGCCACTTGGGTACATCCAAAACCACATTCATAGCCTACGGAGACATGCCATTTGGTTCAAAATATCATAGAGCTTATTTCCACTATGCTACTTACTATTATACACATGGGAATCAAGGCACATAATGGGTCTTTGGTGGCAAAATCATACATGCTCATTCATATGAACCCAATATCATTATATACATCATGTTTACATATATTTGAGTGTGCTCAAGTATCTACAACACATATACATCCTATAATTACATCATTTGACATCATCATGCCTACAAAATGGCTGAATACATAATCCTTGTCAAAATTTTAGTCTTCAAGGTTGGTGGCCTCCATTCCTTGGCCCACTTAATTCACCTAGACATGGTTAAACATTGGAGAGGGAAGAGTGAGATTTTAAGAATCTCAATAGCTCTTAACCCTTTCAATCATACATAATAGCCACATTTTAACGTCAAAGAATGCATGTAAGGAAGTTAAGCTACTAGTAACCATACATAAAATTATTTTCATGTTCAAGAACCTTATATATATTATACATTAGCTTTTAAGAGCATTAGTTTATCCTCACCCCCTTTCCTTAGGGCTTTTGGACTTGCCTTACCTATTTTCAAGGGAATTTTAACTAAGCCTCACTCTTCTTGAGACTTTTGGCTTTTGTCTCATCTAATTCTAAGAACTTTTGGCTTATCCTTACCCTTACTAAGAAACTTTTGGCTTCACCAAACTCATTCAAGCTAAAACACATTCAGAAAATGCATTTCAAGAACATCATGGTACCATGGCATGCAAGAAATAGCTATAAATATTTCACATGGCATAAACATACATACACATATCCAAAGACAAGAAAACAACTAAGAATGCATGAGAGAAAGGTTAAAGAGTTACCTTTGGAACAAAATCCAAGTCTTTCTCTTAATCATTCTTATTCTCTCAAGGTCACACACTTGCAAGTGGATGGGACTTGACTCCTTTGGCCTAGACACATCAAGTGGGACACAATTACATCATTGAAGACAACTTTAGCATCACACACATAATAAGGAAGCCTACTTCCTCTTATAGTTCAATTATGGCTCCATTCAAGACCTAAAGAAGCAATTATAATAATTCTTGATCTTGTCCCCATTTTCTACCTTAATTTATGACTCTTGAATTTATTTAGACTCCTTGGAGCCATTACCCAATTATTTTGAAGAGCCTAGCTATATGTTGCTTCTTTATGTCATATTATGGAACTTATACCTTCAACTCTCAATCTATGGCTTCCAAATTTTTGCCAAGACTTCCTTTGATGTTCTTTCATCATATCTAGTCCCAATCTAAACTTATAAAAATTTAAAACACTCCCTAGGCCCTTACACTTGGTTAGGCTAAGACCAATGTATGGTTTAGAGCTCAAGAACTTTACTTCATTTTCTTAAATGGGATGACACTTGGGAAGCTTCCTAGGGGTCTTAGAAACTCAATTAAACTCTCATATAAACTAGAACATCCTTGGAATAATTCAGATTTTGTCATATGTTCAAGAATCCCTAGCTTTGTTATCTTGAATTTTAATGATGAGGTTTCATTGCATTTCCTAGCTTCCCAAAGTCTAAAACCTAGGTTTATTGCTTACTCTTGATTAGAATTTAATCCCTCCTACATGTTCTTTTCAAGGCCAAAACTCACACTATGAAGAACAAGAGAAGAAAAGCAAGAGAAACTATGATAAATACTTTGATTCTTTGCCTTTTTAAGAGCTTTCTTTTTTGCTTTAGGCCTCTCCTTCCAATTCTAATCTTCCCCTTATGAACTAAGCCTAGAACAACCCCATATCATTCACCAAAACCATAAAAAGAAAAAGGAAAAGGAGGAGAGCAAAGTTACTAAAAGAATAACCATGAAAACACTTGATTTTCCATACCTTCTTCCTTAGTTTTTCTTCATCCTAAGGTCTCCTTCTTGTACGTGCTTCTTGGGCAAAACTTTCCTCTGTTTAGACAGAGAACAAGGTTGTTTAGGATAAGGGAGAGAGAGAGATGCCACCTTATAAGAAGAAAGTTCTTAAATTTGTTTCTTAAAAATGCCTTTTATGTCCCGTAACTTAGCTAATTCATTTGAAGCTTATTTTAGCTCCTTTTTGAGAATTATCTTTTCTATCATAAAAGTTAGGTCCTCTAATTAGAATAGCTTTGGAATCACTCAAATTGGATTTAAAATCTTCCAAAATGAAAAGGTCAAAGTTTAGGTCAATCGATATTCAAAAACGTACACCGAAAGGGATTTAATTGTCCTGTGGCATTTTTATGATTTTTAGGGCCTCGGAGAACCCTGGGCAACTTAATTTTTCTATTTAGAAAGCCCTCCTATGATTTCTCCAAAAATTACTCATATTTATGAAAATGTCATTATATTTTGTAGAATTTCGTTCCATTTTAGTTTAACTAATCTAGCCCCATTTTTAGAGCACTTTCAGCCTTCGATTATCATTCTTAGGATTCTAGAATGTTACTCTAATTTTATTGGGTCTTAACTTATTTATCTTAGGGGACTTATTTTTAAAACTAACTTATTTCGATGTTCTTATGAAAAATTGGATGTTACAAAAAATGTCTCACCTCTGGTTAGATCTCCTAACCAACTTCCACACACATTAAAATAGAATCAAAGAGGGCTAAGAGCGGTGCATAAGAAAGAGAACTAAGGGAGGAAGAAGAAGCTTGCAAAGTGTAAGAAATTCTTAGATTTTCATGTCTTTTCCTTCATTAAACTTCTTCTTCTCCTTTTTGTTCTTTTTCTATGGTTTTAACACTTTGATTTGTCTTGTTTGGTGATTGAATTAGTGGAGAGAAGGGAGGATTTGAGATAGCTTTTGGTAGCATAAGGAAGCTCCCTTGAAAAGATCATAAACAAGGTAAGCATCATGGCATTTTCTTGCACTATCATGGTTGTTCTTCTTATGCCATATTTGGTTAGACCTAGCGCAAGTAGGAAGCGTTGGATTTTGACTGTAATGTTCAGTTTTTGTTAAATGACGAAAATATATGTGTTTTCAAAACAAGTCCCCTAAAATGAATTAGTCAAGGTCCCAAAAATTTGAGTAGCATTCTAGACTCCTAAAAATGAGAATCCCAGGCTCAAATGGAAAGAAAAATAGAGCTAGAATGAAGAAACGAAATTAAATGAAAAATTGACAAAACGTAATAGCATTTTTGTAATTTTAAGAAAATTTTGAAATTCTCATAGGAGGATTTTTTAAATGAAAGTTTTAAGTTCTCTGGGGTTTTTAGAGGCCTTGAAAACCATGGGAAACCCCGAGACAATTAAAACCCCTCTGGTGGATGTTTTTCAATGTTAGTAAACCCAAACTTTGACGGATTTATTTAGGAAAGTTTTAGCTCTAATTTGAGTAATTCTAAAGACATTTTATTAAAATGGAAACCTAAATTTCATAATAAAAAATATAGTTCTAAAAAAGGAGCTAAAATGAACTTGAAACAAAAATGCCAAGACAAAATGGCAAAATTGAGATTTTTAAAAATTCTTTCTTAAACCTCACCTATATATATAGGGCACCCCACCTCCTCATTCACTTAGCCACATATGTTTCTACCCTAAATTAGAGGAAGAACCTTAAGAGTGAGGTGCACCAAGAGGAGGAGAAAGGAAGGAGAAATACAAGGTAGAAAGGTATGGATTTTCTTGGTTTTTCATGCTTTTTCTTTAGCAATCCTCTTATCCTCCATTTCCCCTTCTTTCCTATGGTTTTATTGAAGTTATTAGATCTGTTTTAAGGGTAGAACAGAGGGAAAAATTTGAAATTAAGGCAAGGAAGTCAAGGAAGGTGAAGAACAAGTAAGAAGAATTAAGGAAATTAAGGTATTTTTGGCATTCCTTCACTTAATCTTCCTCCTTCCTTCTCTTGTGGGTGGTTCGACCTTTATATGGCCAGCCCTAGGGAGTTGAATTTTTAGCTAAACCAAGGATGAATCTTAGGAATTTAAGGGAAGAGAATAAGAATATGCAAAGAAAATAACAAAAGAACTATGAAAAGTCAAGATAGCAAAGTTAGGGTTTCTAGTGTTCCTTGAAAAATCTGATTTGATACCAAGATTCCTAGGCTTAAATGAATGTTTAAATGAGCTCCTAAGATCCCTAAGAGGCTCCCCATATGCATCTTCCGTCAAGAAAACAAAGCAAAGTCCATGAATACCAAAAAGGGAGCTAGCCTTGGCTTAAAGGGGATGAGGTACCTAGAGATAGTTTTAAAATTTTTCAAACCCATTTTTAAGTCATATATGATGAGTGAAGATGAGAGAAAACCTTGAGAAAAATTTAGAAGGCCTAGAGAATGAGTTGGTGCCATAGGTTTCATAATATGACCTAAAGAAGCAGCATGTAGTTAGGCTTTTTATTTTAATTGTGTGATAACTCCAAGAGGCTTAAAAGGAGTCAAGAATCATATATGAAAAGAAGAAATGGAGCCTAGAAGGTGTATTTAGGAACCATAAATGAACCATAAGGCAAAGTTAGAGTTCCAAGTAGATGTATAGCCTTAGAAATGACTTCAAGAACTTAATTGACTTCCATATATTGTGTTTAGGCCAAGAGAAACCAACCCTACACTCTTGTGCGTGTGAGGTCAAGGAAGGGAGCATTGTTTCACGAGGAGAAGTATGTGGTTGCAACAAAGGTAGCTCACTCCTTCTTCTCTTATACATGAATGTATGTTCGACTTGTCTTTGAATGTGTGTATGTATATTTTAAGCTATGAAAAGTATTCTAGCATGAGTTTTTATTTCATGGTACCATGATGTTACATTATGATTTCAAATGATGTTTAACATGTTTGTTTGGGTTTACTTGAGTGTGGGGAAGCCAAGAACTCTTAGCCGTGGTGAGGATGAGCCAAGAACCCTTAAAAATGGTTGAGACTAAGCAAAGTGTCTCCTAAGAGTGAGGTTGAGCCAAAACATCCAAGAGAAAATAGGTGAGGCAAGTCCAAAATCCATAAGTTAATGAGTAAGGCTAATCCACTTGGCAGGTCTATGTTTGCTTTATATGACTTACTCATATGCTAATAATGCTTTTTGAATGCTCATACTGTTCCTCGTACTTATGCATGCATTTTCAAGATTTGTTTTACATACTTTATGTATGGTTGAAATGGGAGATAAGCTATTGGGATTCTTTGAATCTCATTCCCTCCTTTCCAATGTTCTAACATGCTAGGTGGCCCAAGTGAGCAAGGTAATGGAAGCCATCAAGTTGGAAGATGAAAATATGACAATAAAGTGTCTTGATTTTCCCTCTTTATGGCCATATGAGTTGCAAATGTTGTAATCTATTCTTCTATATGTCCTATAACCTTATGATCATATGTAATTATGCAAATGCATCATGTACAAATGAGATTTAATGTTATATGAATAGTATAGTGCATTTTGGGTATGGAATGCAAGACTAGACTTGTGTAATCTTGTGTATGGCATGGGGTGAGAGAGTGAGTTTTCAAATTCTGGGTCTATGTACCTTTGAGAAAAATTTAGAAGGCCATTTTGGTGCATTCCTACATGCTCAAGTGGTCATGGTTGCCTTAGAACTTAAAATAGACTATTTGGACTCCTTTGGTGACACAAAATGAGCCATTTTACAATCTAACATCAAGATCTGACCAAATGAATGAATTTGCTCATAAAATTTGGCACACACATAGATCTTATCTAGATCATTTTTGGAAGATAAAGGCCAGATTATTTGGAACTTTGTGAAATTAATTATGAATTTTCAAAGCTGTCATTTTTCTACTGAACTGATACAAGTACTATTCATATGGTTAGAAACTTAGACTATGTCATTCGTAGGTGAAATGATGTCCAATACTTATGAAATTTTGTAAGAATAAACAAGACATGATAATATTTCCATGACATCAAGATCACCCTAATTGGACCTCTGAGTAGAGAGATATGAATTTTTGAATATGGAGGACAATACTAGTAATACTAGTCTGCCTCTGGTATTATTCCATCAATTTCTAGTAGCTAGCAACCTCTGTTGAGATCTGTACATATTTTTACCATAAAGTATACCTTTGTAGCTTTTCATAATGGTAAAGAATGCATGATTTCTATTTTTCTAGAATTAGTTATGATTTTTCAAAATTTATGACAGAGAGCTGAAATTCCTACTTGAGGCTGCACCATGATATTTTTTGTGTTTTATCCACTTGCATGAGTTTTAGACTACTTCCTTGGATGGTTTTGAGTTTTATTAGCATAATTAAATGTGAGAATGAGTTTAATGAGTTCATATGGTGCATAGGACACCAAATAAAGATTTATCTACTACGCAATGCAAACTTATTCATTATTTTTATTGCCTTTTCCTTGGAAACTTATGTATTTCTTGGAAATGAGTTTAGACAAGGAATGAGATGAGCTATATAATTATGGTGTTGCATTGACCATATCAAGGGAAGAACAAGTGTTTTAGACTATGATAATTTAGAATAAGCAAGTGGAATAAAAAAGAGAAGCAAGAAATTTAAGTTTGCACAACTTGGGGTTTTGAAACAAATAATGAAATCTGATTTTTCCTAGAGATATTCTACCTTATGTAAGACATGGTATGAGTCTCTTAGACCTCTAAGAAGCTTTATATAAGCCATTCCCTTCAAGAGAATGAAGCAAACTCCATGGATGCTATTGGTGTTGTGTGTCTCAGCCAAAACAAAACCATGCACCTAGGGAGTGTTTTAAATTATTCTAAGCCTAAAATGAGACTAGACATGATAAAGGTACATCAAAGGAAGCCTTGAAAAAAATTTAGAAGCCTTGGTTTGTGAAATAGAGGTGTAGACTCTATAATGAGACATAAAGAAGCAACTTATAGGTAGGCTCCATGAAATGAATTTGTGATGACTCCAAAGAGTTTAAATGGAGTCAAGAGACTTAGATTGAATGAGAAATAGGAACCAAGATCCTAAATCCCAAGGTGTGACGACCCGAACTTCTAATCATTGTAATTAAGGTTAAATATGTGATTAATAATCATAAATTGAGGTTACCAGACATTACGACTAATTATATTTAGAAAATACGAAAAAATTTGAACTTTAATGTTATTAAAGTCATCAACCATATAATTACAAGCACTCATGTATGTCAGGGAAACAAACACTCATTTATAAGCCTTTGATTCTATTACCCATTAATTCCATCTCACAAGAATCTTCTACCAATGTTTCTAAGTTATCCCTTGGGGTTACCATATAAAAAACTAAGATTTTTAGATTAAAATGAAGGTTTGGGACTATTAGCTGCAGCTAAATGTCCTTGCGCCTCAGCCAATTGCTTTCGGGTTCAGCCGCGGTGAGTTGGACCTTCACCCAGCTAATTCCTCTCTGGAATGCCTGGCAAATTCTCGCAAAAGTTTGCTGCGGCCAATTCCCATTTAGCTATGGAAAATTACCCTCTGGACAACTCCCAGTTTTATCTTTCACATTTCGCTGCGATGAATTGTTCTCTGGCACTCTCCCTGGGCAACTTCGCCTCTATTAGCTGCGGCTAATAATATTTTGGTAGCGGTGAAATGCATTCTGATCTTACAACTCCTAAAATCTTGTCTCATACTCTCCACTCTCTATCTAGGGGTTTTCTAGGGCCACTCTCCCACTTGTTATGAGATTCTAATAGCATCTATCTAGCTAATTTGTCCCAGCCATTATATCATTACCCATCCCACATTTAAAGGTAGATTCTCTTACTCATTCATTGGTCTTATATAAATAAATTTATAAATTTTTCACGATAGTCATTCAATCATATTTTCATCGGACATTTCATGCATCACTAGTTCAAGTCTACAATCATTATATCATATGATTTCATTACTCAAATAGTTAATTATATCATAAGTTCACAAGTCGTAATAAGTGTCAAAGCTCATACATCCATTAACAACTAATATGAAGTATAGTTCTCAATGGTTACATTCTATGTTACTAAAATACAAACTCTTACACTTGGCAATACAGATACATGATGATGCTATACAAAGGTTAACAAAAGTAGCATCTACTCTATTCCACTTAGACCAAGTGTAGCTCCCCACACTAGGCCTCAACTTATGGATGCTCATCCACTTGCTTGCCCTTATCCTTACCCGAAGAACCTTCGCCTGAAATATTTAGCCCATGAAACGAGGTGAGATGCAAATCTCAGTAACTAAGGCAAAATTTATTCATATATTCTAGTTCAATTAACATATATGCATGATTTCACATAAGCATCAGAAAATATACTAGTCATAAATGAAACAATTAGGCTATCATGATTACTATCCCATATTAACAATCATATTTTCACATGTTAAAGGCTAATAACACTGGGAGAGGCCTATCCAAGGCACCTACTCCCCATTGAGTACAATCAAGGCTCAGTGCATCTGGGGTTTGATCATAACCCAGTGCCCAATCGAAGCACATGCACGGGTGGCAGCCGCACTATAGCTCTACCATGGACTCACAAGGTCTAATAATAATATAATAGATAGCCAACTAATTCATTCAACATTTCAAATTATTCATGTACAAAAAATATAAAATTAAAACATATATATGCATGGAATTAATATAGTCCCAGTTACCTCACTTGTAAACAAATTTGCAAAAGCCACCAGTGGTACAAAAATCTTTCCAGCCACTATTAATTCCTAAAATTCAGAAATGGAGGTGTCCTCTACCAGAAATTTTAATATATCACCCTAAATCCTACGCCAATTCATGAAAAATTAATACCCATACTATAATCAAATCATTGGAGTCTCAAACCAGTAGAAATACCTTAAAAAGAAGAGTTTATACTTACCTAATGTTAGTCCTAGCCTTAACTTACAAAATTTCACCATGAAAACATCAAATGGCAAGTTTCAAATTTTGGGTGTGGGTGAAAATACTCCAAATGCAAAACTAATCGAGCCAAAATGAAGAGAAAGAGAAGGGGATTAAGTTATACAACTATTTTCTTGGCTGAATCTTTCTCTAGAAATGGGAAATGGTAGATTTCTTGCCCCAAAACCCTAGCTTCCCTTCAAACCTCCGAATTTCCCTTTTGTGTTTTTGTGTTCTGCAGAATGGGGGGTGGCTAGATTAGTTTTTAGGGTTTAAGTTAGGTTTTCTATGGGTTATAGGCTGCTCCAAATATCCAACTCCAAATGGGCTTCAGATTTAAGCTTTGTTGGGCTAGTTTCATATGTTGGGCTGCTGGGTTTTAATTGAGTTAGGCCAAGTTTTAAGAGCTCAAAGGATTTGGATTTGCACAAAAGTTGTTAGGCCAATTATAAGAGCCTATAAAAGATAGATCTTGGACCTTTATCACATTGAATCAAATTGGATCTGCACCTAACTTATTATTGGGCCTCCATTAGCCTCTTATCATGATCTCTTACATTAATTTGGACCTAGATGAAGTTTCTATTCTAATTAAATCTCAAACTCATATTAATAATTTATCTCTCTAAAATTTTCATTCACTTAACTTGCCCAATTATCCCATATTAATTATTCCTAATTAACCTAAATCCATGATTAACACCTTAATTAATTTTGGGGTGTTACACAAGGGTTGCTTCATTGTGTCTTGAATGGATTCATAATGAAGTTAAATGAGAAAGTAGCATAGCGTAGAGTTTGTATAAGGCTTAAGCTTATTCCTATAAGTGATTCATATCTCATTTGATGTGTTTAGGCCAAGAGAATCAAGTGTCACCTAATTCCATAAGCTTGGCCAAAAAGGGGAAGACAAGCTCAAGGGAAAAATGTGTGACATTGGTTTCAAGGCAGCTCTCTAACTTTTCTTACATGGATAGCTTGGATATGTCCTTGTTTTTGAGTTCTTATATGTATGTTTGAACTATGAAACGTGTTGCTAGCTATTGCTTATTTGCTATGGTACCATTATGCATTTTAAAATGAGTTTATGAATGTATTTTAGCTTGAATGGGTATGGTTGTAACAAATGCAGTTTCCATAAAATGATAAAATGAGTTGTATAAAAGCAAGTCCTTTGAAATGAGCTAGATAATGTCCTAAAAAAATTGGGTAGAGTCCTAGACTCCTAAAAATAATAATCCTAGGTTCAGATAGAAAGAAAAAAATGGAGTTAGGATAGTGAAACAATTGTGACGAAAATTGATGAAACGTAATGATATTTTTGTAAATAAGTGCAACTTTTGAAAAAATACATAGGAGGGCTTTCTAAATAGGAAATTTGAGTTGCCCATGGTTCTCAGAGGCCCCAAAAACCATGGGAAGCCTCAAGATTGGTAAATCCCCCCGGTATACATTTTTCAACGTTAGTGAGCTCGAACTTTGACAGATTCATTCAATAAGGTTTTAGCTCCAAATTGAGTAATTCAAAAGGTGATTTATTAAATTGGAACCCTAAATTTTATAATGGAAAAGACAGTTCTTAGAAAGAAGCTAAAACAAAGTCGAAACAAAATTGCCATTATGAAAGGACAAAATTGAAATTTTGAAAAAGTGTGTTTCTTGAAGCTTCCACACAGTTCTCCCTTCTTCTCCCACCTTTTTAAAGATGAATTTCTCTATCCAAATTACAGAAAAACAGCAGCTCTTCTAGATCCTCAAGGAGAGGGAGAGAAAGAGGGGAAAAATCAAGAGAAAGGTAAGGAAATCTAAGGAATTTCATGCTCCATCTTCCTCCAATATTGTTCTCTTCTTTCCTCCTCTCTTTCCATGGTTTATTTGAGATGAACGATTCTATTTTGGTCCAGAAATTAAGGGAGGAGTTTGAATTCCTTGTGGTGGAACAAACCAAGAAGAAAGAGCTTGGAAAACACACTTGAATCTAAGGTAAATTCTCACCTTGGTTGCTTCCTTCTCTTACTTCTTCTTGGTGTATATTTCGTCCAAGTACAGAACCATATAAGGGGAGGATTTTATGCCTAAAATAAAGAGAGAAACTAGGGTTTTAGACCATGAGGAAGAGGAATATGGCAAGAAATTCCAAGAAAAACCAATAGAAATCAAGTTAGGAAAGTGTAGTATTTTCTAGAGTTTTATAAAATCTGATTTTGTGTGAGTAATGCCTTGGCTATTTGAATGTTTTCTTGAGCTTTTAAGACCTCTAGAAACCTTCCCAAGCTCCCATCAAGGAAAAATCAAGAACTCCATAAACCCCTTCCTCGGTGCATATCTTAGCCAATCTAGGTTCAAGGGACTAGGGAGTGTTTTAATTTGTTCTAGCCTTGGTTTGGGATTTTATATGATATTAAAAGATGTGAGAAACTTTATATGATGTTAGAAGATGGAAGAAACCATTGAAAAATATTTAGGAGCCATGGATTGGAAGATGGAACAATATTGTCCATAATGATGCCTTATGAAGCAACTTGGTTTTCCAATTGTGCAAGTGAATGTGTGAGGGTTACAAGGACCTTAAATGAGTCCAAGAAGTCTAAAAATAATAAGAGAATAGAGCATAGAACTTGAAATGTAAAAGTTGCTTCAATAGGCCATTTATAGAACCATTATGCCACTTATGGAACTGAGTGTGTGTTTAAGAGTGAGTCTAGTGTCTTATCTTGCTTCAAGTGTGCAATTGTGTATTGTTTATGGTGTTTAGGCCAAGAGAACACCAAACCACCTAGGTGTGCTTGTGGGACTAAGAAAGGGAGGGAGTAAAGCAAAGAAAAGCTTGCATAAATCTAAGGTAGCTCTCTACCTCAGTCTCTTGCATTCTTGTGTGCATATGTATGTCTTTGTGTGTTTGTGTATGCTTTTGTGACTTGATGACATGCCACTTGATGCCTTGACATTGCATTGGTACCAATGTGTTTCCTTGAATGACTTTGGTTGTGGAAATGGCTCATAAGGGTGAGGTGATGCCAAAAGTCCTTTAATGAAGGTGAGGAGATGCTAAAAGTCTCATGGCATGGGTGAGACAAGGCCAAAAGTCTCTTGGAAGGATGAGGCCAAGTGAAAAGTCCCTAGGCCAAAGATGAGGCAAATCCAAAAGTCCTAAAAATGGGGTAAGGCAAAACCAAAAGTCCTTAGAGCATGCTCTTGGCTTGAATATGAATGAGTGGCATAGAAATTGTGACTTTGCATACTTTATGGTTGCCAAACCTTCCATAGATATGCTTTGATATGTATATAAGCTTTGAATGTGTGTGTGAATGGGTATGTGAGCTATTGAGATTCTAAGAATCTCACTCCCCTTTCCCTTCATTATCTTGAAATGCCTAGGTGATATTCAAGAGGCAAGGAAAGCAAGTCAAGCACCATGAGAAGTTGCAATTTGTTATCATGTAACCTTACTTGTAATGGAATGTCAAATTGGATATGTACATGATATTTTTGACTTCTAAATCATTGAAGAAATGTAATATTATGTAATAATGATGTATGAACCTTGTATAGTGCCAAGATAATAGAGATATGGAAATTGAACACTTGAGTGCACATTTGAATGCATGCATTCTTAGATGTGGAATAGCCAAATTGAGATGCATAGTATTTAGGACCATTTAGGCAATTCATACAAGTCATATTCATGCTTTTAAACTTACTCAAGAGGTGCCAAACTCAAAGGAAGGCCATTTGGACTAAAGTGATACCTTATGGGAGGCAAAATTGGGCATTTTGGTGAGTTATGTCACTTTTTATCCAAATGGGCTCTTCTTGGTCTAAAATTTGGCATGCATCTAGATCTTATTGAAATAGTTTTGGAAAGCTAAAGTAGATAATTTTTGAAGGTCTACATAATATTTGGTAAATTTTTGAAGTTGACAAAAATTCTGGTTTTGGCCACTGGTGCTATTCATATAGTTTAAAATATTTTCTCCATCATTTAGGGAGCAAATGATGTCCAATTGTCACAAAATTTTATACAAAGAAACTAGACCTTCCTAGTGACTTGTGTCAATTAGAAGCACCTCATTTAGATGTTTAGAGAGAGAGATATTAATTTTTGAAATTACTGTCCAGTACTAGGAGACTAGTCAGACCCAGGTTATTGTTTGATTAATTTTTGGCCCTTGAATGTTCTAGGATTGGTTTAGAGTTATTTTTACCCTCTAACTAACATTTGTAGATTTCCAGATTGGTATCATTTGTATAGATTAGATTTTTGTGGAATTAAATGGATATTTTTGGAATTTAAGATAGTAAACTGTATTAGTATCAGGTGACAGTCAGACCTTTATGACTATTTCATTGTCAAACATGGTCCAGATGGAATTTTCGTGGCTAGGAATTATTTGTATTATAAATTTGACTTCCAAAGCTTTCCAAAAAGCTATGGTTTGTATAATTTCAATTTTTCTATATTTAGTTATGATTTTTCAAAGTTGCCCTTGAAATCTGCCACATGCTGTTCGAGAAGAAATAATAGAATTTCAAGGTTTTTAACTTGGAAATCGTGGATTGCTTGTTATTTTGAGTTGATTATGATTTTTTCCAATGATAAATGACTAGAGAATATTTTTGGATGATCCACGGGGCCCACATAACGCAAATTGAGGAAATTTATCCTGACGTAGCACAATAAAAGTGCATTTTTTTTCATACTTTTCCTTACTTTTGTCTTGTAAATGTATACCAATTGCTAAAAATGGAAGAATATGATAATAGAAATATAAGGTATTACAATGGTGATGCCGAAAGTCCTTAACAAGGATAAGGATGAGCCAAAAGTCCTTAAGATTGAGTGAGACATAGCCAAAAGTCTCAAGAGGAGTAAGGCTTAGTTAAAAGTCCCTTGAAAATGGGTGAGGCAAATCTAAAAGTCCTAAGGAGAATAGGTGAGGCTAGACCAATGCTCTTAAAAGCCTAGTATGTTATGTATGAGTTTCTTGGACATAGAAAATGCCTTGTATATGTTCACTAGTAGCTTATATACCACACATGCATTCTTTGACATGTTTTAGCATCCATTATGTATATTTGAAAGGGTAAAGAGCTACTGAGATTCTTTGAATCTCACTCTTGTCTTCTATATGCCTAATTATGTCTAGGTGAATTAAATGGATCAAAGAATAAAGGCTAAAGGTCTTGAAGCATAGCACTTTGACAAAGGAGTAGAGAAATAGATAATTTTACACCATATTGATATCAAGAATTGTATTCACATGATGTCTATGAGATGTAACCATTTGAACAAGTTTAAATTGTGTGATTATGATGTATGTATGAGTCTTAAAGGCAAATGATATATAAATAGAAGATTGACATCCCAGCACTATAGTATGCTTGTGTATAAATGTGTGTGGCATGGTAAGATTGAACTCCATGATGATATATTTGGCATGCTTTGTTAGGCTATAATTATGTTTTGGCATGCTTTGTTAGATCTTTTCACAGAGCCAAAGAGCACCCAATTTGGAGTCTAGAGAATTTATTATAATTTTTCAAAGTTGGCCAAATTATGGAGAATTAATAATGGTACTGTTCATATGATTTGTTTATATTTTTATGTCAATTGTGAGCCAAATGAAGCTTAATACTTACAAAATTTTATAGACATAAACTAGACACTATAAGCTCTCTATAGTCACCAGGATCACCTCATTTGGAGCTTTATAGAGGGAGAAATAAATTTTTAAAATTTAGGTCCTAGAGTTATCTAAAGAGTGACTTGAGTTATTGTTTTATTGCTTTTCATGGGTTAAATGCAATTGCTTTGGTTTGGAGTCATTTCTAGTCATAAGCTAACATTTAGAGAATTCCAAAAAGCTATCATATGAGTGATTTCAATTTTTTTTAGAATTAGTTATGAATTTCCAAAATTCACACCAAAAACCTGTGACAGCAACCCAAGAGCAATTCTAGTTTTTAGTGAAGTTTGGTTCCATACCCATGAATGTTGTGATGTTTTATGATGGTTATGACTTGTATGAATATGTTATGGATGGAAAATGATATCAATGAGTTCATATAGGCCATGAAGTATAAAATGAATTATTTAGGCCTTAAGTAACATAATTTATTGCTATTGAGTGTGATTATTTCTATGAAATTGCTCCAAATTGAGTCTTGTAATGTGATGGAATGGCTAAAAGGATGAGGTATTACACTCACAGCCTATTCAACCTACCATTAAAGAAGAGTCACATGCTGTGCATGATGAGCAATCTAATGAGCAAGATGAAGCCTTTCCAAATCTAATTAAGCCTAATGGCATAGGGTTTATACTTTTGTTAACAATATATCCTTAGTTAATATTATCCTTATGTTTAAAATTAGTATTTATTTTTTCTTTGTCATGCCCTTATTTATTTAGATTTACACCAAATAATTAAGATGTTTGTGCATGCGTTGTCACAATTTTTAAGAATAAATACGATGGAGCATGGAATTGTTAGAGAAAAGTTCCATTAGAGTATAAAGATTTATGGTTTCATGAATTTTAGATTTGACTTTCTACCCCTCTTTTTAAAATTGAAATACCAATTAATTATTCTTACGTTTAACATCCATTGTTTGGTGGTGTGTTACGCTTTTGAAGAAACACTATTGTTGGGAACTAGGGCATCATCATGGCATCTGGCATAATTGGAAAAATAGAGTAAAAGTTTGTTTAAAGGATATAATTGGTCACGTTTGTGACAAATGAAAAAGGCTAGAATGGATTAAACAAACAATTTGGAAAGAACTATGTGAGATTGAATAGTGAAGAATTTTGTTCCACCAGTGACCAGAAAAAGAAGAATTGCGCCTCTACTTCATAATTTGGTGCTTCTTTGCATACAGGAGGCTCCATGTCTATGGAAGAACATGCTAGAAGATTGGTATAATACCTTAAGCCCCTAAGACATCTTATCCATAAACAAGTTTCACGCATATGATATTCATAGGAAAAACAATCAAATAAAGTCATATTTTTGCGTTGCGTAATACTTTAAAAGTTCAAATTTTGCTCTGTGGATCCCGTGGACTCCCCAATATCATCTCTTACTCATATTCTATCTAAACAAGTCATAACCATTGTAAAACATTCCATACATTTAGGTTTAAGGGCCACACATCAGAAAAATGGAGTTTTTGCCTCGGGTCCAGAATTCAAGTTTCTGTCACCAACTTTGAAAAATCATAATTAATTCTAAAAAAATCAAAATTAGGCAAATGATATCTTTTCAAAAATCTTTGGATGTCTAGTATAGGTTAAAAATCATTCTAAGTTATGAAAATCTAGCTAGACCATAATTGACAATAGAAAAGCACTAAAGGTCCAGCTGCCTTGGTCTGCTATCACAAGTTACTGATATGAACTTCAAAACTTCATAATTAATTCAAGAAAAATAAAAATCCAGCAAACCATACCATTCTAGAAAGCTATGGATGTTAAATTTAGGGAAAAAATAAGTTTAGCCTATGTTAAGCTCGTTTAGGAACTGAAGTTTAATGAAACAGTACCCCATTTGTTCACCTACACAAGTTCTAAAAAACACATTCATACATCCCAATGTCAAAAACATCCATTCTCATTCATATGCTTTCGATTCCTATACATATAACATATTTCCATGTATGTACATATATTCAAGTGGCTACATATCATTTACAACATGGGATTACATCATATGCTAATAATATGGTTACAAAATGACTAGATAACACAATTCTTTGTCAATTTCTCCTCTTCAAGTGTGGTGGCTTCCATCTCTTAGCTCACTTGGTCCACCTAGATATGTTTAGGTGATGTAAAAGGAAGAGTGAGATTTTAAGAATCCCAATAACTCTTAACCCTTTCAATTATACATAATAGCTATGCTTCCAAGCTAAATGATGCATATATGAACATTTTGCTACTAATAATCATACATATAATCATTTTCATATGCAAAAAACTCATACATATCATATGTTGGCCTTCAAGAACATTGGTTTAGCCTCACCCCCTTTCCTTAGAACTTTTGGACTTACCTTACCCATTTTCAAGGGACTTTTGACTAAGCCTCACTCCTCTTAAGACTTTTAGCTTTGTCTCACTCAATCTTATGGACTTTTGGCTTATCCTCACCTTTGCTAAGGGACCTTTGGCTTCACCAAGTTTATTCAAGCTAACCATAATTTATAAAACACATATTATGCACATAATCATACCATGGCATGTAGAAAATCACTAGAAATATTTCTCATGGTAAAATCATATATACACACATCCTAAGATAACAAAACAACTAAACATGCATGAGAGAAAGGTTAGAGAGCTACCTTGAATGCAAATATACACACACTTTTACTTGATTTCTCTTCCCTTCTTTTAGCTACACCCTTGCAAGTGGGTGGAGTAGAATTCCTTTGGCCTAGACACATCAATTAGGACCTAATTATACTTTTGAAACAACCTCTAGCACCACACACACTATAGAAAAACTTGGGTTCTTATTTGGTTCAATTATGGTTCCATAAAGTACTTAAGGACTTGTTTTGTTTCTTTGAAGGGAAATGCATGTGGGAGACTTCCTTGATGTCTTAGGAATTCATACCAACTCTTAGACAAGTAAAAATACCACTAGCAAGCTTCATACAAATCATAGTGTAATAAAATCCCTAGAAATTGTATCTTGAATTTCAAGGGTTCTTTCTTGGATTTCTTTGCACCATCTTGTTTCCCACACTCTAAATCTTAATTTTCACACTTGGTTTGGTTCAAAACAACTCCTCCTTGGTAGTCCCATAAGTGACCGAACCACACACATAGAACCAAGGGAGAAGAAGCATGAAAAGCAATTGATTTACCTTAGTTTCTAGCTTTTTTAAGAGCTTCTTTCTTTACCTTAACCTCCTCTTTCAAGGACTAACTTTTTCCTTTTGAATCAAGGCCAAAACAAACCTATATCACTAACCAAAACTATGGAAAGGAAGAAGGAAGAGACAGAAGCAAGGTTCTTAAAGACTACAACCATACAAGGTCTTACATACCTTTCTCCTTGTTCTTTCTCCTCCCTTGAAGCCTCTCCTCATGCGCCCTTCTCCTTAGCCTCTCTCCTCTATTTTGGGTAGACTAAAGTTGGTTAAAGAAGCTCTAAGTGGGATGACTCTTATGTGGAAGAATTGAGAAGAATTTTTGTTCATTAAAATACCATTTACATCCTTTCTCTTGGCTAATTGATTTTAGGCTCCTTTTAGCTCTTTTTTGAGAACCGTCTTTTTCATCATAAAATATAGGTCCTCAATTTTATAAAATAGCTTTAGAATTACTCAATTTGGATTAAAAATCTTCCCAAACAAAGGGGTCAAAGTTCAAGTCAATCGACATTAAAAAAGGTACACCAAAGGAGGTTTAAACCATTCCAGTGGTTCTTATGGTTTTTAGGGTCTTTGAGAACTCTGAACAACTAAATCTTTCCATTTAAAAATTCCTCCTTAGAGTTTTCTTAAATAGGTTTCGCTATAGTGAGAGACACCTCTTGTTATTGCAAGAGTTTTCCAGTTATTCTTGCCACTGTTGGCGCTATTGCGAGAAATTCCTTGGATTTTGTATAAGCCATGAACTTGCAATAGCAAATTAACATCCTTGCTATAGAGAAGGGACTTGAATTGTGTTCTAATTTTATTTGACCTCAAATTTCTCATTTCAAGGGACTCGCTTTTCAACTAACTCATTCCGGTGGTTTTATGAAAAATCGAATGTTACAATTGTATGCAATTGACACGTTTATTTCATACTTTACATGTATCATCCTAAGTAATTGTTACTTGTTTTATTATGTAGGCCTGCGAATTGGGAAGAGATCCATTATTTTCAAAATTTATTTAAGTACACATTAACGTAAATCTAATAATACTTGGGTAGATGAAAAATCAAAGGTTATTTTGGTACGTATATAATATATATATATATATATTCATATTAATCACTTTAGCTGTTATTGGTAGGATGAATATTTAAAGCAAAAGAATTATGGAGAGACTTCAAGTGATACTTCATCTGACTTGAACTTATTTATTAAAGCTATTGGTGGTAAAAAAAATGATACAATTTATAGACTTTGCAATATGTCTTGTAAAATTTTAGGTGATTCTAGAACGTGATACACCTACAACCAAGAAATATCATCAAGTCAAGTGCCACCATATCCTCATTCAAATTATATACAAAATATGATATGAAGTGAATTTATCAATATTTAAACACAATTGTATCAGTCTCAATTTCAAGACCAACAACGACAAATTGAATAGTTTCAATCACAACTACAAGAATTAATTCATAGCAATTATACATAACCAGTGGGTGGGTAGAGGACATCCCAATAAAAATTAGGCTGTCTCTTGATTGATGTGAAGAAGGAGATAATGATGATAAAGATGATGATATTTAAGAAGAGTAGGTTAGGTATTTTTATGAAGTTTGTTGTATATTGTAAACAAATATATATATATATATATATATATATAAATGTAGTGCATATTATCTACTTCATCTCCTAAAATTATACAAGTTTGAGTGCACATGTGAATCTATATATATATAGTGATTACATAGACAAAAAATGAGGATACAATAGATGTAAATTTATACGAAAATGTCAAAATGGTAAGATAAAAAACATTAAATAGAAGCTAAAAAACATAATATAAAAAGACATATCATATTAAATATATATTACTATCTCATAATATTATGTAGATTAAATATAAGATGAAAAACATGGTAATAATGTCAAAATGGTAAAAAAATATTATTTAAACATAAATATGGCACAATATTCATCGGGTTGAAAAAAAAAGAAATATATGCACATTTGTAATACTTCATAATAATGCAGTACTCATCAATCATTTTGAAAGAAAAAAAATTATGAAAAAAAAGAAAGAATTTACTTCCTAAAAAACAAAAGAAAGGAAAAAAATTGTACAAATTTGAAGAAAAAAATATTTTGAGAGAGGAAGAAAAAAAATGAACAAATTTGTAAAAAAAAATAGAGACACCACATGCAGATGGTTCTAACTGCTAAGCAGTTAGATCGTTTGACTGTCTATCTGACTACTCTTTGGTTGGATGTGTAACACCATAATATCTAGCTCATTTCTATTACATTTGCATGCTCATATGATACATTCCATGAGGGAAGTAAGAAAAATCTATTAAAATAATACACACCTTGCCTCATGTTATTTCTAAGTCTCATGCCATGAATTACACTAGAAAGTGGGAAAGTAGTATTAAAATATTACATTTCTTTGCATTGCGTTATACAAAAATTTTTCTTTCCGAGTCCCGTGGGCCATATGGACTCATACATCACATTCTCATATTTAATTACATGAATAAAACTCATTTGCATCATCAAAATTGGCCTACATCTCAAGGAAATCGAAGGAATGCATGAAATATACATATATAATTTCGGCCAGCTTTGTCCTCATTTCTGTCACAACTTTGAAAAATCATAACTAAATCTAAAAAAATTGAAATCATGCATTCTTGGTCATTCTGGAAAGCTACAGATATCTACTTCATATAAAAATATGTCCAAACCATAACATCCAACACATAAGATGTTTGACATGTAAAATGGTTCAAAGGTCGAACTTCCCACTAGTATTGTCACAGATTTTTGCAATAAACTTTCAAAAATGTCCAATTAATTTCAAAAAAATTCAATCCATCCAAATGATACCAATTTGGAAAGAGGTGGATGTTAACTAGAGGGGAAAAATAACTATAGACTAGCTCAAGCACGCCTAGACCTCGAAAATCAATAGAACAGTAACTGAGGTCAGGTGAAGTTTTTGATATTAGATAGAATTTTAAAAATTCATATCTCCCTCTCTAGACTACCAAATGAGGTGTTCAAGTTGGCATAGGTCTGGGAATGTCTAGTTTCTCTGTATAAAATTTTGTGGCAATTGGACATCATTTGAGCCCTGTGTGACAGATT
The DNA here is from genome assembly GCA_026724425.1 of Erythrophleum ivorense. Lineage (NCBI taxonomy): Eukaryota > Viridiplantae > Streptophyta > Magnoliopsida > Fabales > Fabaceae > Erythrophleum > Erythrophleum ivorense. The sequence goes on along the minus strand of JAIUCV010000006.1, from coordinate 42,120,038 downwards.
TTATTTTTGGACCAGAGTGAACAGTGACATGACCAAAATCAAAAAATTTGCCAACTTTGAAAATTCATCAAATATTCTATAGACCTCCAAAAATTATGTTCTTTACCTTTCCAAAAATCTCCCAACAAGCTTTAATTGTATGCCAAATCTCATATCAATAAAAATTCATTTGGATAAAAAGTGATATAGGGTTCCATTATGATCAATTTTAGCTTCAAATGAGATATCAAAATGTCCAAATGATTTTCCTTAGGATTTAGCACTCTTGGGCAAGCCTAAAAGCATAAATGGGACTTGTATGAGCTACCCAAATGGTCCCAAACCCTATGCCTTTCATTTTGGCTGTGCTACTTGCAATTATACATACTTACATCAAGCTTCCTAGAAACAATACTTAGCATTACATACTCAAATTACATTCTAGCATTCACATATCATATCCTCTCATTTATACATCATACATCAACATATTTATACATGTTCATGACTTAATAAGACATATACATCCATGAATTACAGCATATGCCATTCTTGTAGCCTTAAAGTAACAAAATTTTCACATTTTAATGTTATTCCTTCATCTCTTATGTGGTTGACTCTCATTGCCTTGCTCTTTGGGTCCACCTAGCATATTAGAACATTGGAGAGGGGGGATGAGATTCAAAGAATCCCAATAACTCATCTCCCATTCAATCATACATAATGGATGCAAACAAGTCTCATAAATGCATGTATGGTCATGTTGACTTGTACAAACATTCAAGAAATATTTTCATCATTTGAGAATGTCATACATAGCATACAAAGGCTTGCCAAGCAAGTAGATTGGCTTCACCCAATTTCTTGTGGATATTGGACTTGCCTCACCCATTCTTTAAGAGATTCTTGGACTTAACCATACTTTTGGAAGCCCATCTTACTTTTAGGAGACTATTTACTTTGTCTAAACCAATCTCAAGGGTTATTGGCTCATTCTCACCATGGTTAAGGGTTTTTGGCCTCACCACACTCAAGCAAATCCAAGCATACGTCAAAATATCATATGAAACATAAATATTATCATAAAACCATGGCATATGCAATCATGCTATCATACTTTCATGGCTTAAAAATACACATACACACATTCTAAGACAAGCTAAACATACATTCATGCATGAGAGAAGGTGAAGAAAGCTACTTTGCACACAATCACACACTTTTCCCTTTGGATTCAAGGTCCTCTTTTTGGCTACACACACAGAAACTTGTGGGGATGCTTTCTCTTGGCTTAGACACAATTTATGGAAGCCAATTAGATTCATGAAACAAATTCTAATGCCACACAACTTGCTTAGACACTAGGTTATTTTATAAACCCCATTATGGTCCATAAATACACCTAATGAAGAAATACCCCTCAATTACATTCTAGGCTCCATTCTTTCCTTTCAAATATGATTCTTGACTCCTTTTAAGCCTCTTGGAGTCATCACACAATTAAAACAAGGAGCCTAACTACATATTGCTTTTTTAGGTCATAATATGGAACCTAAAGCACCAACTCACTTTCTATGGGTTCTAAAATTTTTCCAAGGCCTCTCCTTATTTTCATTCATCATATATGACTCAAGAATAATCTTAGAAAAAATTAAAACTCTCCCTAAGTATGCAGACCCTCTTAGGCTGAGACAATGAAGGAAATGAGCTTCTATGGACTTTAGTTTGTTTTCTTGATGGAGGAAGCACATGGGGAGACTTCTAGGGATTTTAGGAGCTCATTTAAACTCTCATTTAGACATAGGAATCAAAGTATTAAATCAGATTTTGCAAGGAACATATGAAACCCTAGACTTTGCATCTTGAATTTCCATGGTTATTTGTTAATTCTCTTTGCATATTCTTAATCTCCACATCCTTTTTCCTTAGAATCACCCATGGTTCTGCCTCAAAATAAACTCCTTTTAAGTCTTCTCAACTGGGGTGAAATGGTGGAGAAGGGAAGCAAAGGGTAGCAACCATGGAAGAAGAAAATACCTTGTTTTCATGGCTTTTCTCACTTAAATCTTGTGTTCTTTGAAGCCCTCTCTTCAAATCTGAATTTTTCCCTCAATTTCTCCCTTAAAACAGATTTGTAAACTTCATTGTAACCATAGAAAATAAAGGAGAATGAAGGAGGAGAGGTTTGGAAAAGAAGGAGCATGAAAAACTCCTAAATTTTCATACCTTAAGCCTTTGATTTCTCCTCCTCTTTACCTTTCTCTTATACACCACTCTCCCTAGGGTTTTCCTCTAATTTTGGGCAGAACTTGGTCATGCAACATGAAGGGAGAAGAAGGGTACATCATATATATAGGTGGGAGAAAGTTTACTTTTCAAAAATTCCCATTTTGCCATTCATTCTTGACATTTTCTTTTCTCCTTCGTTTTAGCTAATTTTTGATAACCGTCTTTTCCATGATGAAATTTAGGTTCCCAATTTAGTAAAATGCCTTTGAAATCACTCAAATCGGAGCTAAAACCTTCCCGAATGAATCTGTCAAAGTTCAGTTACACTGATGTTAGAAAACATCCACCGGAGGGGCTTTAGTTGTCCTGGGGCTTTCCATAGTTTTTAAGGCCTCTGAGAATCCCATAGAACTAAAAATTTCATTTAAAAAGCCCTCCTGTGTGAATTCCAAAATTTGATCAAAATTATGAAAATGCCATTACGTTTCGTAAGCTTTTCGTAAGAAATTATTTCTTCATTCTAGCTCTGTTTTTCTTTCCGTCTGAGCCTAGGATTCTCATTTTTAGGAGTCTATAATGCTTCCCAAATTTTTTAGGACCTTAACTACATCATCTTAGGGGACTTCCTTTTGTATCCAGTGAATTTCATTCATTTACGGAGAAACCTACGTTATGTTTCTCATGTTTTCTCTCATTTTCAAAAAACTGGATGTTACAGGATGTCACACCATCACCATTTATAAGCCTTTATATACTAAAGAGAAGATCTTATACTCTAGCCAAAGACCTTGTCGACAAGGTCTCAAATTTCTCAATAAAAAATACAACATCTTGTTAATAGGATCTTGGATCTTGTCGATACGATATGGTCCCAACCTTATAATTCCCTTTGATTTAATTCCAAATCAATTGTAGTATATTTGTTTAAACAAAAAAATTACCACATGGGGCATAAATCATTCCCTATCAGGGATTTCCATGATTTTGGTGAGGGAATTAATCACTTTTAAAGGGCAAATTCATTGCATCTTGCCTATATGGCCCATTTAAACCTTCCTTAATTTATTTCCATCCATGGCATACTTAAATATATCAGAAACTACTCAATTTGAGGCTTACAACATGGATCAAGAACCATTTCCCATGGATTGGAAGCCAAAAACCAGAAAATCTCACTTTTACAATTGGGTTCTAGTGGCAATTTTTTGCTAACAATTTTGGAAAATTATAACTAATTTTAAAAAAATTGAAATCAAGCAACCCATAGCTTTCTGGAAATGTCTAGATGTTAACTTTATACTAAAAATAATTCTAAGCCATGAAAACATCATTTGGGCCATGTTTGATGACAAAAAGTTGGCAAAGGTCAAACTAGTGTTTGTAATATAACTTACTGATATAAATTTCAAAAATGCATAACTAAATCCAAAAAAATACCATTTAAGAAAACTATATTTGGAAAGCTACAAATATTAACTATAGGAAAAAAATAAGTTTAGACTAATTCAAATGCATTTAGACTTTAAAAATTGATAGAATAGTAACCAAGGTTGATCTACGCTACTATCACTGATTTGAAACTTCAAAAATTCATATCTCCCTTTACAAACATTCAATTAAGATGCTTTTAGTTGTTATAGGTCACTGTGAATGCCTAGTATATATCTATAAAATTTTATAGCCATTGGACATCATTTGACCCATGAATGACAAAGGAAATTTTTAGACCATGTGAACAGTAACAAAACCAGAACTATCAAAAATTGCCAACTTTGAAAATTCACCAAAAATTCTTTAGAGCTCTAAATAATATGCACTTTTGCTTCCAGAAAAGCTATAATCAAGACCTATATGCATGCCAAGTTTCAGATCAAAAAGAAGTCATTTGGCTAAATCTTGACATAGCTTTGAAATATGGTCATTTTAAAACTACAAAAGGGTCAAAAAAATGGTCCATATGGCTTCTTAAACATAACATACATGATCTCCCTAAGTGGTCCAAACCATCACACAGCTCAAACTCACTATGCCACAGGTAAAAATACATAATTACAAGGAATCCATCAAGTACCCAAAATTCGTTATCTCATTGATTTGGTTCCAAATCTGGTACATACACTACGTATACATGCTTTTACACTTGCTCAAGCATTTACATCTCAATAATCATATGTACATACAAACTTTGACAATTTTTTACATCAAAACCTACATCAATGCCAAAGTGTGGTTAGTCAAGCTCCTTGGCTTCCACTTTGGCCTTCTTGAACTCCACCTAGGCATATTGAAATAGGAGAGGGAACGGGGTGAGATTCATGGAATCTCAATAGCTCATACATCCTTTCAAAAAAGCAACCAAGGCATGTAATCATGTCACAAAATACAAGCATGTCACAAGCACTTTTAAGGGGCATTTCATTTATAATTTCCATGCCATAGCAACACATTAAAGCTAAAGGGGATGCTCAAGGGATTTTTGGTATAGCCTCACCCTATTTTTAGGACTTTTGGATTAGCCTCACCCTTGGTCTATGAACTTTTGACTTAACCTCACTCATGCAAGAGACTTTTGGTCTTATCTCACCCATTCCTAAGGATTTTTGGCTTCAACTCACCTATCATAAGGGACTTTTGGCACAACCTTATCCATAGAACACAATTTCACAATTAAATACCACTCAAGAGATATAATGGTACCATAGAAGTCAAATAATAGCATATGGCACTCCTCAAGATTCAAACACATATATATGCATCAAATGAAATTCATGCAACCATATTGCATACAAGAAAGGGATGAAGAGCTACCTTGGCAATTTAACACAAGCTTCCCTCTTAGTTATTTCTTTCCCTTTTCAGTTTCACACCCATAAATAGATGGAGCTTGTTCTCTTTGGCCTAGACATAACAAATAACATTCCATTACTCCTTTGGAATAAGCTAAAACATTAAACACATATTTAAGAAGCACACTTTGCCCATTGGTTACATAATAGCTCCATTAATGGCCTAATGAAGCAACTATTATAATCCAAGTTCTTGATTTCCTTCTCTTCCTATATCTAGACCTCTTGACTTCATTTGAAGTCCTTAGAGCCATCACACACTCACTTTCAAAAGCCTAGATACATGTTGCTTAATAAGGCTACATTATAGAAACTATTATCTCATCTCCCAATCTATGGCTTTTAAATTTTTCCTAAGGTTTCCTCCCACCTTCTTCTATCATATAAAGTCCCAAACCAAGCTTAGAACTAATTAAACACTCCCTAGCCTTCCCAAGAACTTTAGGCCGAGATAATGGGGGCATTTGGGGTTTATGGGGTTTATAATTTTTCCTTGATGGAAGAGGCACTTGGAAAGCTTCCTAGGGGTCTTAGGAACTTAAAACAATATTCACACATGCAAGAAAATTCATGTATCAAAATAGTTTTTGAAAGGTGTTCAAGAACTCCACACTTTCTTATCTTAATTTCCATTAACTTTCCTTCCACATTCTTTGCATATTCCAAGTTCCCATAACCTAAACTAATGGTTTCATGCTTACTCTAAGTTAGAAACTTCCACCTCTCCCTAGCTCTCAAGTTGGACAAAACACTCAAGAAGAAGCAAAGGAAGAAGAAGCAACCATATGGAAGGAAATTACCTTGAATCAAGCTTATTTCAAGAGTTCTTCTCCTTGCTTTGGCCTCTTCGGTGAATCTCTAAATTTTCCCCTCTAGTTCAAGGCCAAAAAAAAAACCATATGAACATCTAAAACAATAAAAAGATGAAGCAAGGATGAGAGAACAAGGTTTCAAGAAGAAAGATAATGGAAATCTTAAGTTTTCTCACCTTTCTTAGCTTCTTTCTCCCTTCTCTCTTAGCCCTCCTTGTGTGCCTCTTTCTCTAGCTCTCTCCTTTATTTTTGGATGAAGGAAAGTTGGTTTGGAGAGGAGGCAGATCTGGGACATTTTTAAGAAGGTGGAGAGTCATTTAATATAATTTCCAAAATTCCAACTATGCCCCTAAACATTGACTTATTTGTTTGAACTTGTTTCAACTCCTTTTTGAGAATTGCCTTCTCCATATGAAAATTTAGGTTTTCTAATTCATAAAATACCTTTGCTTCCATCCAAATTGGATTTAAAACCTTACCAAACCCTTTGGTCAAGCTTTCAATCAACTCTTTGTCGAAAACGCACACCGGGAGGGTTTTTACTATTATGATGGTTCCTATAGTTTTTGGGCCTCTAAGAACTCTAAGAAAATCAAATTTTCCATTTAAAAATCCCTCCTTTGGGTTTTCTAAAACTTGCCCAAAATTACGATTTTGTTAATGGCCCTCGCATCTTCCCATTTGGTTGTTTTGGCTCTAATTTTGAGCTATCCTGAGGGTCTAACCCACATTTTTAGATATTCTAATTAACATTCAAATCTCAATTAGCCTCAATCCATTTTACTTTCGGGTCCTCATTCATTAATCAACTGATTCAGATTTCAGTTTCAGTCTATTGTAGTTCATATTAGCCTTCTTTATGCCTATGACCCCCTGTAAGTCATTCATTCCACTCTTTAGGGATGATTTGGATTTCCAAATCATAGGATATTACATTGGACATGTCCAGCTGCTACGCAGTTAGGACGTGCAACTAAAAGGTAGTTGGTCGAACTTGTCCAACTGTGTTTTGGTTGAACGGCATTTGACTACCTAGTAGTCGAACGATCCAATTGTCCTACTGCAAAGTAGTTGGAACCCTGCGTCTCTTTTTTCTTTGTTTTTTCTCTTTTATTTTTTTCCTACAAATGTGTATATTTTTTTTCTTTTTTTATGTTTTTTTGTAGGAAGTTACATTCTTTTTTTTCCTCCTAAAAAGTGTATACATGTTTTTTTTCCTTTTTTTTTCTCAAAATTTATACATTCCATTAGACATGTTTACCTATTCTTTTTTTTTCTTTTCCACATGATTTATATAATTTAAGTTTGGATCTAAAAAAATATAATAGTTGCATAAAGCTAAACCATATCCATTTATTGTTGCAATTTTGAGGAATCCTCATTCTTTTTTTTTTCACATGATTTATATAATTTAAGTTTGCGTCTAAAAAAAATATAATAATTGCATGAAGCTAAACCATATCCATTTGTTGTTGCAAATTTGAGGAATCCTCATTCTTTTTTTTCACATGATTTATATAATTTAAGTTTACATTTGAAAAAAATATAATAGTTGCATGAAGCTAAACCATATCCATTTGTTATTAAAATTTTGAGGAATTCTCAATGCAGCTGACATATATACCACAAAAGTTAAAAAGATATCCATATTACACAATTTTAAAGATTAAAATTTCATTCCCAAACTACAACACACCATTGAAGAAGTCATTCATAGTCATCCAACAAACAAAGAAGTATAGCTAATGTTAAATTGATTATGTCTAGAATATATATATCGCATTTGAGCAAGTCCAATCCTTTTGTATGTTATACAAACTTGATTAGCAGACATTACCCTAAAGAAGTCCACTATATGCTTATGTATGTTTTATTAAAATAGCTACAAAAATGACCCACCAAAATGTAACCATACTTCAAAACATCACACATGTAAGAACCATTATATTACCATCTTCTTTAAGAAATTCTAGTATCACTCATCATCTTAATTGATGTTTGCAATCGCACACGACGTGGAACCCTGAAAAAAGTTTGCTTGCTTTTTTTTTTCATTGTATAAAAAAGTAACATTTTAATTTGTAATCTTCAAGTATTCTAATTTGCTCAAGTTATGCCCACACTTCCTCTTCACTATAATGACAAGACCTACTTTTCTCAAGTATTGCAAAGCCCTTCTCAACAATCTCAATAACGAATGCAATTTTTGTAAAATGACAAAATGAGCTGTATAAAAGCAAGTCCTTTGAAATGAGTTAGATAATGTCCCAAAAAATTTGGGTAGAGTCCTAAACTCTTAAAAATGATAATTCTAGGCTCAGACAGAAAGGAAAATAGAGTTAGGATGAAAAAACAAATTGTGATGAAAATTGACCTAACATAATAGTAATTTTTGTAAATAAGTGCAACTTTTAGAAAAACACATAGGAGGGCTTTCTAAATAGGAAATTTGAGTTGCCCAAGGTTCTTAGAGGCCCTAAAAATCATGGGAAGTCCTAGGATTAGTAAAGCCCCTCCGGTTATGTTTTTCAACATTGGTGAGCCCGAACTTTGACAGATTTAGCTCTAATTTAAGTGATTCCAAGGCATTTTATTAAATTATGAACCTAAATTTTATAATAAAAAAGATGGTTCTAAAAGAGGAGTTAAAACAAAGCCGAAACGAAATTGTTATTACAGAAGGACAAAATTAAAATTTTTAAAAAAGTGTGTTTCTAGAAACTCCTACACACTTCTCCCTTCTTCTCCCACCTTCTTAAGCATGACTTCCTCTGCCCAAATTATAGAAAAATAGCAGCTCTCTTAGGCGCACAAGAAGAGGAAGAAGAAGGAGGGAGAAAAGCTAAGAAAAGTGAGAAATCAATGGAATTTCATGCTCTTTCTTCTTCCAACCTTGTTCTTCTCCTTCTATGCTTTCTTTCTATGGTTTTCTTGAGATGTTTGGTTTTGTTTTTGATCCAGAACTTAGAGGGGCAGTTCAAAAATTTTGAGGAGAGGTAAACCAAGAAAGAAGCACTTGGAAAGAAGCTTGAACTTAAGGTAAACTCTTGCTTATCTTGTTTTCTCCTCGTGCTTTTCTTAAGGTTGGTTTCGGCCTTATACAGAACCATTAGAGGGGAGGAAGTTTTGTCTAAAAACAAGAGAGGAACAAGGGAATTAGGCCATGGGGAGATGGAATATGGCAAGAAATTCTAAGAAAAACCTATGGAAAACAAGTTAGAAAAGTGTAGGTTTCTTTAGGGTTTTATAAAATATGATTTTGTGGTGAGTATTTCCTTGGGTATTTGAATATTTCCTTGAGCTCTTAAAACCTTTAAAAACCTCCCCAAGTGGCTCTCCCATCAAGAAAAATTTTGAAACTCCAAGAACCCCTTTTAGTTCTTATGTTTCGGTCAAATGAAGTTCATAGAGCTAAGGAGTGTTTTAATTTGTTCTAATCTTGGTTTGGGACTTTATATGATGTTAGAAGATGGGAGGAACCATTGAAAAAAATTTAGAAGCCATGGATTGGAAGATGGAATAATGGTATCCATAATGGTGCCTTATGAAGCAACTTAGTTTTCCAATTGTTCAAGTGAATGTGTGAAAGCTCTAAGGACCTTAAATGAGTCCAAGAAGTCTAGGAATAATAAGAGAATGGAGCCTAGGACTTGAAATATGAGAGTTGCTTCAATAGGCTAATTATGGAACCATTATGCAACTTATGGAACTAAGTGTGTGTTCAAGAGTATCTTTAGTGTCTTGGCTTGCTTTAAGTATGTGATTATGTGTTGTTTATGGTGTCTAGGCCAAGAGAACATCCATCCACCTATGTGTGCTTGTGAGGCCGAGAAAGAGAAGGAGAAAGATTACAAAAAGCTTGCATAAATTGAAAGGTAGCTCTCCACCCCATTCTCTTGCATTCTTGTGTGCATATGTATGTCTTTGTGTGCTTGTGTATACTCTTGTGATTGAGAACATGACACTTGATATCTGGAGGTTGCATTGGTACCAATGTATTATCTTGAATGTCATTAATTATGAGAATGGCTCCTAAGGGTGAGGTAATACCAAAAGTTTCTTAATGTGGGTGAGGAGGTGCCAAAAGTCTCAAGGCATGGGTGAGACTAGGCCAAAAGTCTCTTAAATAGGTGAGACTAAGTCAAAAGTTCCTAAGCCAAGAGTGAGGCATATCTAAAAGTCCTAGAAATGGGGTGAAGCAAAACCAAAAGTCTCTAGAACTCCTTAATGGCTTAATTGTGAAAGTGTGGCATGAGAATCTTGGAAATGAGCATTTATGATCTTGGTAGCTTGTTTGCTTGTGCACTTGAGGTATGTATGCCTTGAATGTGTGTTTGAATGGGTGTGAGCTATTGAAATTCTAGAAATCTCACCTCCCCTTCCCCTTGTCCTTTTGACATGTCTAGGTGGAGCACAAGATCCAAGGAATGCAAGCCAAGAAACCTACATGTTGTATTTTGCTCATTTTATGTGGTTTAAGTGTAGTCCAAATGTCAAAGTTACCTTGTACATATTATTTTTGTGTTGTAAGATCATGAATAAATGTAATATGATGTATGACTCTTGTATAGCCAATGTGTGACATTAAATCAATGCAAATGTAGAATTTGGCTCTTTGATGGCTTGATGTAACTATGCATCTTGGATGTGGAACAACCAAAATAAGATGCATAGGGTTTAGGACCACTTGGACAGTTTATACAGTCACATTCATGCTTTTAAACTTACCCAAGAGTTGCCAAACATTAAAGGAAACCATTTGGACACATTTGGTATCTCATACAGAGCAAAATTGACCATTTTGGTGAGCTAGACCACTTTTTGTCCAATAATCTCTTCTTGGTCTGAAATTTGGTATGCATCTAGATCTTGTTGAGAGATTTTTAAGAAGCTAAAGTGTAGATTTTTTGGAGATCTAGGGAATATTTCATAAATTTTCAAAGTTGGGAATTTATCTGGTTTTGGTTCAGTGCACTGTTCATTCTGGTCCGAAATGAAATTCTATCACTCATAGGGCAAATGATGTCCAATTGCCACGAATTTTACAAAAAGAAACTAGATCTTTCTAGTAACTTGTGCCAATTGGAAGCACCTCATTGGAATATCTAGAGAGGAAGATATTAATTTTTGAAGTTAAGTACCAGGTGACCAGTCAGACTTATGTTATTGTTTGATTAGCTTTCGGGGTTCTGCATGCTCTTGACTTGGTCTAAAACTATTTTTTCCCTCTATCTAAACATCCGTATCTTTCCAATTTGATATTATTTGCATGAATTGGATTTTTTTTTGGAAATTAATTGGATTTTTTTGAAGTTTATAATAGTGAACTGTATCTGTACCAGGGGCAGCCGGACCTTTGTGGCTATTTCATTATCAACATGATCCAAAGGTATATTCGTGTTCTAAAAATTATTTTTAGTGTGAATTTAACATCCAAAAAATTTTCAAAAAGCTATGGTTTATGTGATTTTGATGTTTTTACATTTAGTTATGAATTTTTAAAGGGTACTCCTAAAAATTGCTACTTGTTGTCCGAGAAGGATTAGTGAAAATTGGGGTTTGAGCTTGAAAACCATGAATTATGCAATGTTTGAGTTATGTATGATTCATATAAATGGAAAATAACTATAACATGTTGTTGGATAATCACGAGGCCCATATACGCAGATGAAACAAATTTCCCAGCATAACGCAAGAAAAGTGTATTATTTTTCGTACTTTTCTTGCATTTGCCCCATGAATGTGCACAAATTGCCCTGAATAGGAGAATATGATAATAGAAATAATATGGTATTACAATCTCAACTTGCTTCTCATCAACAACAACCTGCCTCTCAGACATGAGATAGATTTATCATGCAGAGAATTGTCATCTCTCATGACATCAGCTAGTTCCTTGATTTATAATGAAATTTTTTCATACCTTTCTTCAATAGTATCAATCATCATTGTCTCATGCTTTCTCCTTTAGAAGATGTAGTTCCAGTTGATTGGTTTGAGTTGCCACAAGACTAAAAGGATCCCATATTAGCTGTTGAGTTTGTGGCCTTATACCCTTAATTGAAATCACCTTCACTTGTTGTTTCATTCATTGTTGCTCATTCAAAAGAGTCATTTAAATCAATGCACTCCTTTTCCCACCATTTAAGTTTATCCTTGGCACTTTTAACATATTTTCTAGTTGCCTTATTTGCACCAAACAACTCATATAGCTTATCATAATGCAACACAAGTGCACTAATCCACTTTCTTGCTTATGGTTTTTTTCTATAAACATAAAATAAATGTGTAAATTTCATAAACAAGTATAAGTGAAAGAAAATTCCAAACAAAGCTATCAAAATATTAATTGACAAGCACATCTTAATTAACATCAACAAGTTAAAATTACCTCAATCAAGTCATTCCAAATTTGACCCTTAGCTTCAAATATCTTTGTGATAAGACTCCATGAAAATTCACTTAATGTAATGCTTGGTACGTTGTAAAAATACCGAAATGGTCCAATTTAAAAGTAAGTCCCCTAAAATGAGCTATTCAAGGCCAAATAAAAATTTGATAAAATTTTAAATAATAGAAAATGAGGATTTGAGCCTTGAGTTACCCAGAAATTGGGGCAGGAGTAATTTGAAAAATTTGTCAAAATACCAGTGGCATTTTCATAAATAAGTGTAATTTTGGAAAAACACCTAGGAGGGTTTTTTAAATTAAAATTTTGAGTTGCCTAAGGTTCTCAAAGGCCCTAAAAATCATGGGAAGCCTCAAAACCCGTGAAGCCCCTCCAGTGTACTCTTTTTGATGTCGGTTAACCCTAACTTTGACCAGTTCATTCGGAAAGGTTTTAACTCTGATTTGAGTGATTATAAAGATATTTTATTAAATTGGAAACCTAAATTTTATGATGGAAAAGACAGTTCTCAAAAAGGAACTAAAACGAAGCCAAACCAAAAGATAGGGATTTGTGGAGGAAGAAAGCAAGGTGAAAGGTGAGAAAGAGTAGGATTTTGATACTTCTTCCTCTTGAAACTTCATCCTCCTCTTCTTGTTTTATCTTTCCATGGTTTTAATGAAATTTTTGGTGTTGGTTTGGGTCAGGCCAGAAGAGAGAAATTTGAAATTCAAAGAGGAAGAAGAGGGAAGAGGAAGGACTTTTAAAGGAAGCTTGATTGCAAGGTGGTTTCTCCTCCTTTATTGCTTTTTTTTTCTCCTTCTCCTCTTCCATGGTGGGACGCCTAATACAGAACCATGAAGAGGGAAGAGTTTCTATTTTATAATCCAAAACAATTCATCAAACTAGGCCATGGGAAGATGGAATACTCTAAAGAAATGTATAAAAAGCTAATAAAATTCAAGTTGGAAAAGTGTAGAATTCTTGAACATAATCTAAAATCTGGGTTGATTTAAGAATTCTCCATCATATGTGAGTGTTTGTTTGAGTTTCTAAGACTCCTAAGGAGACTCCCAATTGCCCCATCCATTAAGGAAAAATTCCAAACTCCATGGGTCCTTAATGGAAGCATATTTTGGCCAAGACTCTTAGAGATAGCTAGGGGATGTTTTAAATGGTTCCAAGCTTTATTTAAGACTTTATATGATAAAATAAGATAGGAGAAACCCTTGGAAAAATTTAGAAGCCTTAGGATGGGAGATGAGGCAATGGCTTCCATAATGTAACCTTATGAAGCAACATGGACCTAGGTTTGTGAAAGTGAGTATGTGATGGCTTCAAGGACCTTAACTGAGGTCAAGAGGCCTAATTATGGTAAGAGAATGGAACCAAGAATGTTAATTATGGTAGTTGCTTCATTAGGTCATTAATGGAACCATATAGAGCAGAGTGTGTCTTTAAGAGTGAGTTGGATATCATAGCTTGTTCCAAGAGTATAATTGAGTGTTGTTTATTGTGAATAGGCCAAGAAAATCCAACCTCACCTCATTGTGTTTGTGGAACTGAAAAGGAGAAAGAACAAACAAAGTAAAGCTTGAAATTGCACCAAGGTAGCTTTCCACCTTTTCTTGTTGCCTTTTCTTGTTGCATATGTGTCATTGTGTGCTTGTGTGTATATTTATATGTTTGAGACATGCCACTTGATGCTATGTTGCTATTTTGGTACCAATATGCCTTCTTGAATGTATTTGAATTACGGAAATGGCTCATAAGGATGAGGTAGTGCCAAAAGTCCCTTAATGTAGGTGAGGAATGCCAAAAGTCTCATGGCATGGTTGAGACAAAGCCAAGAGTCCCCTGGATGGGTGAGGCTAAGTCAAAAGTCTCTAAAACTAAGAGTGAGGCAATCCAAAAGTTCTAGAAATGGGGTGAGGCCAAATCAAAAGTCCCTAAAGCTCATTCTTATACTTGACATGTGTTTGTGACATAAAAATGTGGAAATTGAATGCTTCATCGATTGAGTAGTTGCATACTTGTACCTTTGACATGTTGTATGCTTTGAAAATGTGCTTGAATAGGTGTATGAGCTATTGAAATTCAATGAATCTCACCCCCTCCTTTCTCTCATCTTATATGATCTAGGTGGAGTTTAAGATCTAAAGGATGGAGGCCAAGGAGCTTAAATATTCATCTCTAGAAAAATTTTGCTAGTTTTGATGTACTAGAATATCAAAACATATATGTATATATTATTTTTGAGCCATGACACTTTGAATAAGTATAAAACTATGTAAGGTTAGTGTATGAATCAAGAATAGAGTTAAATGAATACAAATGTGCAATTTAACCCCTTGGGAGCTCACTTATGCATGTATGATTATAGGAGTGGCATGATGTAATTGAGTTGCCTGATGGTTTAGACCTTATGAGAGACTTATTTATGCTATATTTATGCTTTCTAAGTTGCTCAAATGTATGTGGAGCAATGTAGAGCTCATTTGAACCAAATTTGCCCTCTTGTTAGAACTAAAAGTGCCATAATCTTGAGTTATAGCAAAGTCTGACCAAATGACCTCTTCTTGACTTGAAATTTTGCATGCAATTAGATCTTGCCTAGGCCAAAGATTAGGTCATTTAGAGGTCTATGGAATTTTCTATGATTTTTCAAAGTTGGTATCAGAAATTTGGATTTGCATTAATACTGTTCATTTAGTTAGTTGTATAATTGTGTCATCTGAGGGGCAAATGTGGTCCAATAGCTACAAAATTTTATAGACAAAAACTAGACATTAACAGTGACTTGTAGCAACTAGAAACACCTCATTTGGAGGTCTGAGCTAAGAGATATGAATTTTTGAATTTCTAGAATAGCAACAGTAGCGCAACACAACCTGAGTCATTGTTCCATTGAATTCTAGTGGCTAGACATGTTTGAGTTGATTTGAATCTATTTTTACCATAAATATAACATCCATAGATTTCTAAATTGGTATCATTTGCATGGATTGGATTTTTTTGGAATTAATTGGATATTTTTAAAATTTATAGCAGACACTTGCATTAGTACTAGTAGCTGTCTAAACCTTTGAACTTTTTCGCATGTCAAACGTCTTTTGTGTTATGTTTCATGGCCTAAAAATATTTTTACATAAAGTAGACATCTATAGCTTTCTAGAATGTCATAGTATTCTTGATTTCATTTTTTTTGGAATTAATTATGAATTTCCAAATTTGGTGACAAAATTGACAAAATTCTAGTAAAAAATATAAGTGTGAGTTTGATGCTTCCCTTTGATTTCCACGGGTTATAGGCCAATGTTGGTGATGCAAATGAGATGTATTCATGTAATTAAATATAAGAATGTGATGTATCAGCTCCTATGGTCCACATGACACCAAATGGAATTTTCATACGTGACGCAACGCTAAATAAGGCATTATTTTAATGCCATTTTTTTCTATTCCCTTTGTGCAATTCATGATGTGAGACTTAGAAATGATAGGAAGCAAGCTAGAAATATATGGTGTTACACTTAATCTATTAAATAAATCATAAACCTCTCCAAATCATTGTGATAATGTCTTCTTTCTATTTTTCAAATGTTGCTTTGTAATGTGAGGCCCAAAAGAATTCCTAAGAACTTGTAACACATTATCATATGTAAAAACTGTAAATGTGCCATTAGGATGATTTACTTTCATTATCTATTCTAATAAAGCATCAATAAAAGCTTCATCCATTTCAGGTGACTATTGCAAATTTTCTTTGTCTAAATCCTTCTTTTTAGGTGCTATTATTGAATGTCTGCATGAAATGAAACAACATGAAGTCTCAAAGTATATAAAGAATACAATATTCACCAGAAATAGTGACAATTCATCTACTTTTATAACTGAACAAATTATTTAGGATATGACAAAAAAATTATTGATCAAATACTTGAACTATTCAAACAGCATTATTATACATCATAGAACAATGCACTAGTTGAATTATTATATATCAAATCATAATCCATGATGGTAGTCATTCCACATGTGGGCTGCTATAATTGATCCTTGTCTATAATCCTCCTCTTGTTGTATACAGAGTGGTCCTCAATGTTATCAGGGTCATTAAGTAATAGTTCATGATCAACATCAGCAATTAGGTTATCATTAGGATCTACACCCATAAAAAAATTGTGTAATATGCAACAAGTTATCATAATGTCAGTCATGGTTTGAAAGAAATAATGTGATTTGATGCGACTAGTTATGATTGGAAATCTTTCCTTTAAAACTCCAAATATTCTTTCAATGACATTTTGTAATAAGGCATGTTGATAGTCAAAAATTTCTTTCTCATTTTATGGTGATCATGCCGAATATTCCTTCAAGTGATAACAAACTTCTCTGTAAGGTGTTAGTAGACCACACTTAAGTGGAAGCCAACATCCCCAAGATAAAATTTTCCTACAAAATAAATCATTGATATAACCCACCAAAAAAAACTTCTAGACCTAGTACAATTAATTATAAATATATATTTACATACTAACCTTGCAGAATTATAAGTTTATTTTCTTTTGATAAAGCATTTTTTAAAATCCTTGAATCTGAATCTGTTCCTTCCTAACTAGCTAAGACATAGATGAATTTCATATCAAATGAACATGCAACAAAAATGTTTTGTGTAAGGTAATCCTTTTGTCCTCGAAATCAAGCAACTTCTCTAGGCACTTTTGCTTGAACATGAGTTCCATCTATAGCTCCTATGCAATCCTATCATTAAAAAGTGGTTAAAGTAATATAAATGTTCTAAAATTATAGCTCATTTATTTTATTTATAAGATGTATGGCCATAAATATAAGTGCATACTAAAACACCATAGTCATATAGATCTAAATTCATAGCATGAATGACTTATCACATTTAGATGCATGGAAATAGCATGTTGAGTAGTGTTTATGTGCATAATTGAAAACTCAATCAATTGATTCTTGGCTTCAAGGATCAGTTGAGCTTACCAATTTTATTTTCAATTCATAACATACCCATCCATATTAGAAACATCACAATTCAATGCATAAATCTTGGATTTTGGACCACACCTCACAAAACCAGAAATTTGCTCTCAGGTTGTTGTATTAGTTTTCTGATATGAACTTTGAAAATTCATAACTAATTTTAGAAAAATCAAAATTATTCAAAATATACCATTCTAGAAATCTTATAATGTCAATTAAAAATAATTCTAGACCAAGACAATAGCATTTGGTCCCTAAAAATCAATGGAACAGTACACTAGTCTAAGTGGCATCTTATAATTGAGCTCAATCTTTGAAAAATCATCTCTTCCACTATAGAGCTCTAAATGAGGTTCTCTTAGTGGCTATGGAAAGCTTATAATGTCTAGTTTATGCTTATAAAATTTTATGAGTATTTGATTTCATTTGGCCTATGAATGATATAGAGAAGCAAACTAACCATATAAATAGTAACCTTGACAAATCTACATAATTTAGCCAATTTTGAAAATTTATAATAAATTCTCTAGAGCTCTAAATTGAGTGTTTTTTTGCTCTGTAAAAAGCTCTAGATGCAACCTATATTCATCCCAAATTTCATACCAAGACTAGTCTATTTGGTTAGATTTTGGTTTAGCTCAAGAATATAGCACTTTTTGGTACCATAAAGGGGTCGAAATGCACTAAATGGTCTTCCACAACTTCCATAACCATTGAGCACGTCCCATAGCATAAACATAGCATATATAAGCATTCCAAATGGTCCAAATTATCATAAAACTGAAACTCATCATCTCACATGCATAAATACACATTCAAAAATGGGCTATCAAATGCCAAAATCATACAACCTCTCACATATGGCTCCAAATTTGATTCATACAGTACGTTTACATACTTTTACAATTGCTTAAGGGTTTACATCTAAAAAAAGATTCATACATATAAACTTTGACATTTAATTACATTAAAAGCTATTCTAGTGTCAAAGTATTACAAATCATGCTCTTTGACTCCTATATTTGCTTTTTTGAGCTTCACCCATACATTGTTAGATAGAAAATGGGGGAAAGTGAGATTCAAAGAATCCCAACACCTCTTTCACCCTTTCAAGTAAGCATATAAGGTATATATTCATGTTAAAGAATACAAGTAAGCACCAAACACTTCCAAGCATTATTTAAAGGGAAAATTATCATGAAGGACCCAAATGCTATAACATTTACAATGAAGGATCTGAAAAATCAAAATTATTTTCAAGGACCATTATTACCATTGGGTTTTAGGAGATTTTACTACCATTTTTAGGGGATTTACTATTGGATGTAGAAAAGTGCTGAACTTTCTTATACCCAATAGTAAATATCCTAAAATTGGTAGTAAAATTTCCTAAAATCTAATGGTAATGATGGTCCTTAATGGTAATTTTAATTTTTAAGAATTTTCATTATAAATTTTATAGCCTCTGGGTCCTTGGTTGTAATTTTTTATTATTCAAATCATAATTTCCATGCCATATAAACATGTCAAAGTCAAGAACAAGCTTTAGGGACTTTTGGCTTAGCCTCACCCTATTAATTGGGACTTTTGGATTAGCTCACCTACTTTCTAGGGACTTTTGACTTAGCCTCACTCATTCTTGAGACTTTTGGCCTTGTCTCACCCATATTTAAAGACTTTTGGCACAACCTCACCTATATAGAGCAATTTTACAATAAAAAACAATCCAAGAAGCATGATAGTACCATAGCAACAAACTAATAGCGAATGACATGTCTCATTATTCAAACACACACATAAGCATTCAATGACCATCATACAACCAAGAAATGCACATAAAAAATGAAGGAGAGCTACCTTGGTGCAAGAAACACAAACTTTTCCTTGCTTCCTCACTGCCTTGGCTTGGCCTCACACCTACACGTAGAAGGGACTTGATTCACTTGTCCTATAAACATCAAAGAAGACATAATTCAATCATTGGAACCATCTCTAGCTTCACATAAATATTACACAAGCTACATCTAGCTTATGACACCATTATGGCTCCATACAAGGCATAATGAAGCAACTCATATAATTTAAGATTTTGGCTCTAATTTCTCACTCAATCTAAGTTATATGACTCTATTCAAACTCATTAGAGTAATCTCCAACTCAATTCAAGGAGCTTAACACCAAGTTACTTCTTTATGCATAATAGAATCTAAAATTTCTAACTTTCAAAATATGGTTTCTAAATTAAACTAATAGTTCTTTTGGTGTCTATAATTCATATCTAGACCATTTCTAACCTTAGAATTAAAGGAAAACCTCCCTAGGTGTCTCTTCTCTCCTTGGCTGAAACACACACACACACACTTGCACCCATGGAGTTTCCTTCCATTTCTTAGGGGATTTGGCCTCCATAAAGCTTCTTACATATCTTATGAACTCATACATAGTCTTAGACATCCTAAATTACCATTAGAAAGTTTTATATTTGCCAAAGTGCATCCAAAACCCTAAGATCCATAAGTTATTTTCTATTAGTTTCCTTTGAATTCTAATTGTCCCACTTGATTTCCTATACCTCAAAGCCTCACTTCCTACCAAGTACCAATCAAAATAAGACCCCTAACATATGTTCTCAATTCTGGCTAAAACATAAAAGGAGAAGAAAAGTCAAAAGGGTGCACGATGAGTATGGTTTCTTACCTTGTTTATAAGCTTTTCCAAGTTCACTTCCTAATGCTTTCAAGAGCTCTTCCAATTTCTCTCTTCTCTCTACTAGAACAGCCACCAAACATGACCAAACAAACCATTAAAACCATAAGAGAAGAGAGGAGAAGGAAGATAAGAGAAAAGAAGGAGAAGAAGGAGTTTAGTGAAGGAAAAGACATGAAATACCAAAGAATTCTTACACTTTTCATGTTTCTTCTTCTTCCCTTGGCTTTTCCCTTTGGTGCCCCTTTAAAAGCTAAATTTGGTTACATTTTAGCATGCAAGAGAGTCAGTTAAAAGAGAGGGTAGATATGTGTAACATCATGTTTAACTAGACTATCTCATTCCATTCTAAGCTTATTACCTTGGTCAGACACAATTTCTTATGAAAAATGTCATTAAAATAATAGATTATTTTGTGTTGCATAGCGGATAAAATTTTCATTTTGTATCTCATGGACCATATGAAGTCATCCATCTTATTCTCATATTTAATTACACAAATACAACTCATAACCATCTCAAGAAGTTGCCAATAACCTGAGCTAATGGAGTATATACACAAAATTTACATGTGTAGCCTCGGATTCATGGTCTAGCTTTCTATCATAAATTTTGAAAAATCATAACTAATTTTAGAAAACTCAAAATTAAGCACACTATATCATTATAGAAAGCTACAGATGTCTACTTTATAGTAAAAATAAGTCTAGACCACAATAGAGATGTCTAGCCACTGGAAATTGATGGAACAATAACCAAGGTCGCCTGTCGTTATTGGTACTATCATAGAATTTTAAAAATTCATATCTCCTTCTCAGATATCCATTTAGGGTGATATTGGTGACCATAGAAATTTTATTATGTCTAGTTTATGCTTGTAAAATTTCATAAGCATTGGACACCATTTGGTCCTTGAATGATACAACACAAGAAATTGATCATATAAACAGTGTTTATACCAAAATAGCAGAAAATATGGCAACTTTAAAAAATAATAATTAATTCTACAGAGTTCCAAATAATCTAGTCTTTATCGTCCCAAAAATATTTGGATGAAATCTATATGAATGCCAAATTTCACGGTAAATTCATTTATTTGGTCAGATCTTGACATTGGGTTGCAAAATGGCACATTTTGTATCTTTAATAGGTCTCAAATGGTCCAAAATTGCTTCTAAGACATCCATGGCCATTTGAGCATATGGGAAAGCACCAAAATGGTCTACTAAACATGTCTCAAAGGTGCACAAACCTAGATTTCACAAACTCACTCTCTCACCCCAAGGTATACACAATAATACATAAGCTAGTTCTTGCCATTCTATGTCCAAATCATGCAATATTATACATATGGCATCAAAACTCATTCATACACCAAATATTTATGTAATTATAAATGTTCATAAGCTTATACATCATATACAATATTGGATTACATCATATACCACTCATATGGCTACAAAATGGCAAAATCCCATACTTTGTTGTCAATTTTCTTCCTTTAGGCTTAGTGGCTTCCATTCCTTGGTTCACTTAGTCTACCTAGACATGTTAGACATATGGGTAGGAAGGGATGAGATTCGAGGAATCTCAATAGCTCTTCTCCCTTTCAACCATACATAAAGAATGCAAATCCAAGTCTAAAAATGCATGCATGAACATCATGAAATATGTAATCATTCATAAAACATTTTTAGCATTCAAAAAGTCATACAAAACATACATAGGTTTGCCAAGCAAGTGGTTTAGCCACACCAATTCTCTTCAAGGATTTTGGACTTATTTCACCATTTTTCTTAAAGGCTTCTAACTAAGTCTTACTCTTGGGAGACTCTTGGCTTTGTCTCAACCATTCTTGAGGGTTCTTAGCTTTTCCTTACCTTGCTAAAAGGTTCTTGGCTTCACTACACTCAAGCAAACCAAAGCAAGTTTACAAGACATCATTTAAAGACATAATGTAACATTATGGTACCATGGCATATAGGTGCATGCTAGAATATTTCTTATGGCTCAAAACATACATACACACATTCAAGACAAGATAAACATCCACTTATGCATAAGAGAAAGAAGAGAGAGCTACCTTTGTCACAAATGCACACTTTCTTCCTTGAATTTAGTTCCTCTCCCATGGCCACACACTCATAAGAAGGTGGGACTTGTTTCTTTTGGCCTAGACACATCAAATGGAAGCCAATTATACTCTTAGAACAATTTATAAAGCCACACACTCACAAGAAAAGCTAGTTTGCTTCTAAGGTTCATTTATGGTTCCATAATACACCTAATAAAGCAATGATAAATGCTAATTTTTATATATTTTTACCCACATTTATTATTATTTTTAAGGATTATTTTGAGCTTAAATGGATTTATTATACAACATTTGAATTTTTGGTCAATTTTGGAAAATAATATAATTTTGAATTAATTAGGAGAATTTTTGGGTTTAAATTGATAATATTTTATTTTCCATATTTCTTTGATGGATTGAATATTTCCAATCTTTAAAATATTTATTAAATTTATGCAAATTTTTGGAGATGAATTAGGAATCAATGGTGAAGATAATTTTAGGCAAATAAATTGAAGATTTAAAGTGAATCAAGGGTCAAGATTAGAGCAGAATTTTTATTTTTTTAATTACTTGATAATGGCAATTTTTGTAAATAAGACATTAGGTTTAATTTGTTTCTTGTGGATTGAAATTTGGAGTGAGTATAGTGTAGAGGGGAGACTTCATGCAGACGGAAAAGAGAGCACAGGGGAGGGAACGTGTTGGTGAATAATTGATTTCTCTCCTTTTGAAACCTGGACGCAGAGGACGCCTAAGAGAAAAAGAGAACTACCGTTTCTTAATTTATTTTTTAGGACTTTTTGAGAGGGAAAGGCACAGCTGGGGGGAATGATTGGCTTCTTCTTAATTGATTCTTCATTGGCTTTTCGCACTAGGCAGCAGAGGACACCTTACTGCTTCTTCATTTTTCCTTCTGCTCTTCGGACTTCATGTGGGGAGTCAACGCTTGGACCAAAGATTTGCTGCTTCTTCATTTACTCATCTGCATGTTGCCACTCCAGTACATGACCACTATCATCTATTTATTCTCCTTCATCATCTCTTCATGGCAGAGTTTGAAGAAGTGTAGAGGCACCAATTCCATGGAAGCTTGAGGAAAGGTGGCATCAAGGTGGAGCATGGAGGAGGAAGGCTTGAGCTTTTGATTTACATGAATTGAAGACCATTGGGGAGTTCTTTTCTTCCTATCTTTTCCTCTTTCAATTTCAAGAATTTAGAAATTTTCTAGTTTTAGGAATTTCTATGTGGATTGAATGTTGAGACCTAGTTTTAGGTTGGACAATGATTTTATCTTGGATTGTAATTAGAATTGGTGTTATTTAGGATTAGAATTATGTTTTGTAGCACTGGAATTTTAGTTTCTAGACCTTATAATGTTGATTGGATTGATGTTTGAATTCTCTTACATTAAGTTGATTAATATTATGACTTTAATTGCATATCTTGGTCTCTTGCACTACTTGATTGTTGAATTGGGTAGTATAATTACTTAATTGTTCAATTAGGTAATTAAAACCAAATTTTTCAAAATTAATTGGATCCAATTGTTGAAGGATTTGATGAGTTTAATTGGCTTAATTACTTGCAAATTACTTGAATTAGCTAAGGGTTTCCTAGTTAAGTTAAGTGATGTGCATTTGAGCTTAGGGTTTCCTATCCTTGGATTAAATTAATTAAATTCATTGGTCTACTATATAATCACTTCTCTTGGTCTCAATTAATCTTTGGTGAGTGATGAGAGCCAAAATCCCCTTGCAAAACTTTGGTTGCCTCCTGTTTGTTCTTTGTATTTGCACAATCACTTTAATTTCAATTTAGAGCATTCTAGTTTAATTACTTGTTTAGTTTTTCTCTTTTAGTTGAAATTTAATTTCTTAATTAAACAACCTCCGATTTGCATGTATTTAGTTCTATTAATTTTGCATTTAGCGTAGAGAGAGTTTTCTAGAATTTGCATAATATTTTAAGCATCAAATAATCACCTAAAATCAATCTAACTAACCCCTAAATTGCTCCTTAGGAAGAATGACCTAGGGTTGATTTATACTATATTAATTCAATCTTAGTTTAATTGAGTGCTTAAGTGACTAAGGCAACATCAAGAAACCCTATGAAAACATCATCTTTGCTCTATTCTTTCCATCCATATAAGATTTTTGACTCCTTTTAAGCCTATTGGAGTCATCACACAATTAATTCAAGGAGCCTAGTTAGGTGTTGCTTCTTTAAGCCAAAATATGGAACCTATAGTTACATCTCACTATCCATGGCTTCTAAAATTTTTTCAATTCTTCCTCTCATCCTCTTCCATTGTATATGACTCAAAATCAAGCTTGTAACAAATTAAAACTACCCCTTGGTGCTTCATCTGGCCTAGGCTGAAACTATACACTATATGAACACCAAGTGAGTTTGCTTTGTTTTCTTGATGGAAGATGCATGTGAGAAGCCTTCTAGGGATCTTAGGAGCTCATCCAAACACTTAATTTGTCCTAAGAATTCTTGTATCAAAATAAAATTTTAAAGGAACACTTGAAACCCTAACTATTCTATCTTGAAATTTAATAGTTGTTTGATTGTTTTCTTTGCATATTCTTGTTCTTCTCCCTCATTTTCCTAAGATTCATCCTTGGTTTAGTTCAAATTTCATTCCTCCTTGGTTGTCCATACATGAGGCAAAATGGAGGGGAAGAAGAACAAGGAGATTCAAGCTTAGAAAGTAGCAAATTACCTTGGATTTCTAGCCTTGCTTGGATGCTTCTTCCTTTGTTTGGATTCTCCTTTTGAATTTTGAAAATCTCCCCTCTGTTCTACCCTCAAAATAGACCCAAAAATTTCAACAAAACCACAGAAAGAAAGGGTAGAAGGAGAAGAATAATTTTACTAAAGAAAAACCTAAGAAATTCCATTGATTTCATACCTTTATATTGGCCTTTTCTCCTCCCTTTCTCTCCTCTCTTGTGCGCCTAAATTTTTTGGTCTCTCTCTCTATTTTTGGGTAGAATAAAGTCGGTGAAGAAGGAGGAAGAAGGGGCGTGACTTTTAAAGAACATTCAAGCTAATTGTTCATAACAATTCCAATTTTGCCTTTAATTTTGTCATTTTCATTTCAGGTTCGTTTTAGCTTTTTTTTTTAGATTCGTATTTTCCATCATAAAATTTAAGTCCTCAATCTTATAAAATGTCTTTAGAATCACTCAAATTGGAACTAAAACCTTCTCAAACAAAAAGGTCAAAATTCAGGTCAACCAATGTTAGAAAAAGTACAACGGAGGGGTTTTAACTGTCTCAAGACTTCTCATAGTTTTCAAGGCCTCTGAGAACCCCAAAGAACTCAAATTTGTCATTTAAAAAGCCCTCCTGTGAGAATTCTATAATTTACTTAAAATTACAAAAATGCCATTATGTTGTGTGGCTACTTCGTGAATTTCCATTGAATCATTTTAACCTCCATTTCAGGCTATCTCTACCCTCCTAAATTCATTACTTAATGTTTATATTATTATTCTAAATTTTCTGGACCTTAATTAATTCATTTCAGAGGACCTACTTTGAAAACATATATGTTTCCTTCATTTTTACGAAAATTAGACATTACAATTTGGGATGTTTTTATCAAGCAAGAATCCATTTTTTACAACTTTTCACATTTGCAATTTAGTCCCTATTTTTGGTTTTGTCCATTTGGACTCATTTTAACTCCCTTTTGAGAACTATCATTTTCATCATAAATCATAAAATTTAGCTCCTCTAATGCATAAAATGGCTTTGGGTTTCACCTAAATTGGATTTAAAACTTTTTCGAACGATTCGATCAAAGTTTTGATCAACTAATGACCAAAAATATAAACCGGAGGGGTTTTGACCATTCTAGGAGTTCCTATGGTTTTTAGGACCTCTAAGAATTATAGAAAACTCAATTTTCTCATTTAAAAATTTCTCCTTTGAGTTTTCTAAAAAGTGTTCAAAATTATGAAAATGTCATTGATTTTCATTTGATTTTATTTAACTATTTTAGCTCCAATTGTTTGGCATCTTTAGTCTTGTATCCTCATTTTCAATTTTTTAGATTATTTTTATAATTTTATTTAGTTGCGAATCTTTCTATTTAGGAGACCTCCTTTAATAATTCCTTTAGTTTAGGGCTTTTTAGAATAAACAGGTATTACACATATCTCAAAATATAGGTAGAATCTATTGTTGTTGAAAATTGGGGAAGGAACTTCTAATCCAAAAGGCTCCAAAAGAAACTCAATCTTAAGTGAAACCATCGCTCGTAAAACATTATGAAAATGATGGCTGATAGTTTCCCCCGATCGATAGAAATAAAAGCACATTGTTTTGTTTTTTACACTATGTGCTAATATGTGGAGGAATTTTGTAACCTACCCCTCAACTATAACCTGACGTGAATTTTTAATTCTTCTTGTAACACCATAATTTCTAGCTCATATCCATCATCCTTTACATGTTCATGTGATATATAGTGAGAAGGAAGTGAGAAATTCCATTAAAATAACACACTTCCTTGCGTTGTGTTATGATTAAAAATTCATTTCGGTGTCACGTAGATTGTGTGAGCTCATGCCATACATCCTTATATTTTACATCATTACAACTCATTTGCATCACAAAAACATGCTTACAACTCATGGAAACCAAATTGGAAGGTGGAACATGGGGTTTCATTCTCGACCAGAACTGACCTCTTTTGTGGGCAAACTTTGAAAAATCCTAACTAAATCTAGAAAAATTGAAATCATGTAATCTTAGTCATTCTGGAAATCTTGGGATGTCTACTTTATGATAAAAATATTTACAAGTCATAAAATCTCACACACAGAGTGTTTGACATGCGAAATAGTTTAGAGATCGGACTGGGTCCTGATGCTATCACAACTTACTGATATGAATTTCAAAAATGTCCAATTAATTCCTAGAAAATTCAATCCATACAAATGATACCAATCTGGAAATCTGTGGATGTCAAATAGACAGAAAAAATATCTCTAGATCAGTTGCTCCAGCCTAGACCTCAAAATTTGATGGAACAGTACTTTTGGTTAGGCAAGGTTACTGATGTTAGACAGAAACTTCAAAAATTCATATCTTCCTCTCTAGACCTCAAAATGAGGTGCTTCTAGTTGTCACGAGTCAATATGGTTGCCTAGTTTCTCTGTATAAAATTTTATATCAATTGGACATCATTTGAGTCTCATGTGATAAAAAATAATTTTGGACCCTTGTAACAGTGCATCAGACCATTTCCATAAATTTTGCTGAATTTGAAAAATCATCAAATATTTTGTAGACCTTCAAAAATTATGATCTTTAACTTCCCAGAAAGATCTCAATGAGACCTAATTGCATGCCAAATCTTGGATCAAGAATAACTCATTTGGGTAAAAAGTGATATAGGGTTCCATAATAGTCAATTTTGGCTCCTTATAGGGTGCCAAAGTTGCCAAATGGATTTCTTTTGGTCTTGACACCTTTTGGACAAGTCTAAAAGTACATTTGAGACTTAAGTGAGCTGCCCAAATGGTCTCAACCCTCATGTATCTCATTTTGGCCACTCAACCCACACTTATGCATACTTTCATCAAAATTTCATATTGCACACTTTAGCATTACATATTCAAAATCAGTGCTATGTGTCATATATCATTTTCATACATCTAAACTTCATATAATAGTATGTTTACACATGTCTCAAGGTCCATGGTACATATACAACATCATATACATTATGAACCATTATTATAGTTCCAAAATGGGTAAAATAATATATAAGCTTGTCAATCATTGCTCTTCATGGTTGTTGGGTTCCTTCACCATAATTACTTGGTCCACCTAGCATGTTAGGTCATTGGAGAGGAGGGGATGAGATTCAAAAAATCCTAATAGCTCATATCTCATTCAATCATACATAATATGTACAAGCAAGTTTTACAAATACATGCATGGAGAAAATACAAGCCATAGACATTTTAGAAGCAAAGTTGGCATGTGCACAACTCATACAAATCATTCAAGAGCTCACAAAGTGTTTGAATTGGCCTCACACTTCTCCTCATAGGTTTTGAACCTGCCTCAGCTATTTCTTGAGCACTTTGGACTCAAACATATTCTTGGGAGCCTACTTTGCTTTTGGGAGACTCTTTGCTTTGTTTCAACTAAACTCAAGGGTTCTTAGCTCATCCTCACCAAAGCAAAGAGTTCTTGGCCTCTCCACACTCAAGTAAACTCATACAAATATCATGCACTCATTAGAAAATATAATATGGCATCAAGGATCATAGCATATAAAGGCATGCTAGCATACTTTTCATAACTTGAAAATATACATACACACATTCTAAAACAAGCTAAATACACATCCATGCATGAGAGAAGGTGGAGAGAGCTACCTTGTGCAAATCTACACACTTTTCTCCTTTGATTTCCTTCCTTTGCCTCGGCTATACACCCACAATTTGGTGGAGATGGTTTCTCTTGGCCTAGACATGATTTAAGGGAGCTAATTAGGTTTATGAAACATATTCTAAAGCTATACAATTTACTTAAGCCTTAGATTACTCTATAGGCTTCATTATGGTCCATATTGGTGCTTAATGAAGCAACACTCCTCAAATAACTTCTAGGCCTCATTCTTTCCTCTCAATTATGATTCTTGACTCCTTTTAAGCCTCTTGGAGCCACCACACAAAGGGCCTAGTACCATGTTGCTTCTTTAGGTCATAATATGGAACCTATGACCCTAATTCACTTTCCTTGAGTTCTAAATTTTTTCTAAGGCCTCTACTCATCTTCATTCATCAAATGTGACTCAAGAATAGCCTTAGAAAAATTTAAAACTCTCTTTAGCTAGATAAACCCCTTTAGGCCAAGACATAAAGTGCATTGGCCTTCCATGGAGTTCTCTTTGTTTTCTTGAAGGAGGAAGCATGTGGGGAGCCTCTTAGGGATCTTAGGAGCATGTTTTAACATTCAATTAAGCCTAAAAATATTCATATAAAATCAGATTTGCAAGGAAGCATTTGAATCCCTAATGATTCCATCTTATTTCCTAATGCTCCTTTCTTGATTCTATTAGTTCATTCTTGATCCTTGCCACCTAAAACCCCTAATCCCTCCATGAATTAGATAGAAAACAGCCCCTGAGAATTGGGCTCATGGTGGCCAAATTCGTGCAAAAGGAAGGGGGAGGAAGAAACTACCAAAGAATGGAAGTTTTACCTTGTTTTCTTATTTTCTCTTGGTTGCTTTTCACTTTCCTTGGTTTCCTCCCTTCAAACACGAATTTTTTTTATCTTTATTCTGCCCCCAAAACTGATTTAAAAACACCATTAAAC
This sequence comes from Erythrophleum ivorense, assembly GCA_026724425.1. Lineage (NCBI taxonomy): Eukaryota > Viridiplantae > Streptophyta > Magnoliopsida > Fabales > Fabaceae > Erythrophleum > Erythrophleum ivorense. Next base: position 42,090,636 of record JAIUCV010000006.1, on the reverse strand, counting down.
CTATAGAAATAAGGAGGAGAAGGAGGAGAAGTGACTTGCTAAGGAGAAAGCTAGACTTTCTATGGAATTTTCTACTTTTTTCTTGGCTTTTTTCTCCCTCCAAGAGTGCTCCTTCTTGTGCTCCTAAGAGAACTCATTCTCCTCTCTGTTCTAGGTAGAAGAAAGACAGTGGAAATGAGAGCAAGGGAGGGCGTGAGAAAGAGAGAGTATTAAAAGCAAAAGAATTCCAAAAATTTCCATTTCATCCCTCGTTTTTGGTATTTTTGTTTCTAATTCGTTTTAGCTCCTTTTCGAGAATTGTCTTCTCTATTATGAAATTTAGGTTCCCAATTTAGTAAAATACCTTTGGAATCACTCAAATCGGAGCTAAAACCTTCCCGAATGAATTCGTCAAAGTTCAGGTACACCAACGTTGGAAAACATCCATCGGAGGGGATTTAACTGTCACAGGGCTTCCCATGATTTTCAGGACCTCTGAGAACCCAGGAGAACTCAAAAATTTTATTCTAAAAGCCCTCCTATGTGCTTTTCCAAAAGTGCTCATATTTACGAAAATGCCACTGGTCTTTCGGCAAATTCTTTGAATAACTCCGGCCTTGGTTTTTGGGCAATTTGAGGCTCAAATTCTCATTTTTCATTATTTATAATTTTATCCTAATTTTAGTTGGCCCCAATTCCTTCTATTTTGAGGACTTCCTTTTATATTTGGTCAATTTTTTACGTTTACAGAGAAATCGAACATCAAGTTTCTCACATTTACAGAATGATTGGATGTTACACTTCCAGTATTTCAAAGTTTCTCACATAACTCCTTAAATGCTTGTGGACCTATGCAAAGAACATCATGGCAATTCTTTTCATCTTTTAGCCATATCATCAACTGTTTTATGATGTTATATCTTTCAATATTGCTCGCACTTATTAGTTTATTAACTAGAGTTAACATCTCTTCCAACAAATGGATTACATTTACAATCAAACAAATAAGACGTACAATACAAATATGTCTTTACCTTTCCAAATATTCTATCACATGGTTCAAGTTTGAACCTTCATTTGTCACTCCAAATTAATCAATTGCTTGAATTCATACTCAAAATCATAAATATCTTCTGCCACATCCTTTCTCAATTCCATATTATTATAGTTGTTCATCTATTGAACAATTATGTTAATAAAAAAATAATTTACAAATAAGTATATACAAAATTATGAAAATGGGTCAACCATATCATCTATTGAACATATGATAACTAGAAAGGATTGGTCACATGAGAGACAAATATATAGACCCTGATTTAAATATTTTGTAAGGAAAATGGTGTTAACCATTTTATGGCACTTTAAATAACAACCACTAAAAATTCAGATACCTAAATGGTGTTACCCATTATGAAAAGGCCTTAAAAAAATTTTGCAACAAAGTCTAAAAATGTCACTAAGAAAATACTCATAAAACTACCAATAATTCACCTTCACACTTTAATAATTGAGTTATATTAGTTAAGGGGTAATGTGGATGCGAAAATAAGAGAGAAGTTCAATGGAAACTTCTTGTGTCCAGGTGAAATATTGAAGATATTAGCCAAGTAAGTGTTTGAAATTTTACAAAGAGAAAGTTATTCATCTATAGAGTAGGGCAAGGGTGGACTATGGGCTTTGAATCTGAGCAACCTAAGTGACAAGAATATCAAGCTAAAGAGGACAAGTGAAAACCATAAGCATCTAATATCTTAATTATGAAAACAATACATACATATGTCCATATTACTATATATATAACCATCCAATGATTGATTAAAGCCTTTTTATTTCACAAGCTTTTGCACATCAACATAGATATGCAGAAATAGAGCTTTAAACTCAAAAATTTCTCCTTGGAACAAGACATTAACCTGATTTGGCTCTTTTCTATTTTTTCGCTTTGGAGATCAAAATCGTGTTTTCAAATAGGTCAGTATAGAAAATAAAGTTTTTAGCAATTGGAGAAAATTTTGACATAATCAATTCACCATATTCAAATAATATAGAAACAACAATGAAATTTCTACTACATACATTGAAAGAGGACATGAAAGAAGAGGAGATACCAGATGACGCTATGAAGGTTAGAGGAGAAAATCGAAAGGTGTTGATGTGGAGCCAAAACGAGGATTCTACAAACAAATCAATATGAAATTATTAAGTAATTTAGCTGAGAAATATGAAAGAGTGAAATTGGAAATGCCTTTATAATCAGTTTATCGAGGGATGAAGAAGTGAAAATGGAGAGTAATTATGTTGAGAGTAATTTGGAAAGATAAAGTCCAAATAACATAAGGTGGAGTTTTTCCTTCAAAATCTCTCCATATTTTGGAGAGAAAAATTTTCAGTAGGACCCATCCAAATTTTTGTCTTAACTTTTCTCTCTCCTCAAAATAGAGTAAAATTTATTTTCTCTCCTCTTTTCTCCTCAACTTTTCTTTCTCTCCTATTTTTCTTCGCATCCAAACAGAGGGTAAGAGAACCTTCAAGTAGTTTATTTTCCTTTGTAATTAAAAAAAAATATTGATATTGAGATTCATGGTAGCTTCTATTGAAAATTAAAGTGTAACATAGATAAAAATAGACATGACATCATTATGAGTCACAATTCCAATTGAAATTTAAAGTATAATATAAATAAAAATAAACATGACATGATTATAAGTCACAATTCCAATTTGCATATTATTTATCAAATCTTTTAACAATTTATATTTGTTATGCCTATTGTCCACTAGGTGTTGACATTTGAGCCACAAAGTAAAACCTTTACTACTTTCTTAGATTTTATTTTTTTTAATCTTAATTTTTTTTTTAATTTTGATTTCTCTTTTTCAACTTTTGAAGATTCAAATATAACTTTTATAAAAGCAATACCACATTCAAACCCCTTGAGAAAGCAAATGGAAGATCTCCTGCCATTGAGCCCCATCCACTGAATTACTTAAATTTGCTCATATTAAAATTTGAGTTTAAAATTTATTTATTAAGTTCAAACATTGGGTTTGGATCCAAAAAAATGAAAAGACCGATTTAATGAGAGGACCCTGACTTCAACTTAACTTTGGCAAAGAAAGTTAGCTCAATTTATTTATACACATATAGTTTGGAATATAATATATAAAGTAAATTATACATATATTCTTAAATTTTGTTAAAATTTAATAATTTTTTTAATTTTCAAAATATGTGCTTTAGTCAAATATTATCTTTTTTAAATAAAATATTTTCTATTAGCCTAAATACATATTGAATATTTCTTTTTTAAAAAAAATTAGAAATGAGGCCATATGTTTATTTAAATACTCTCAACTTTATTATTGTTTTTCATTGAATTATATTTAAATATGCATGAATAAAAAATAAAAAAGTAAATTTTATTTTAGTTAAAAAATATAAATTTAAATTAATGGGGAGTATTTTAGTTAAAATTTATAACTAAAGTGTAACCTAAATTCTTATTTTAGAAAAAATTTATTTAATTTTAATATAATTCAAGAAAGACTTGTATAATTTAATCTAATATATAATACATAGAATGATATACTATATATATATATATATATAATATGTAGTACATATATAGTATATAATTATAGAATATGAATTCACAATATTATTGAGTCAGGTTTGGATTTTTATTTTAAATTTTAAATTGAGGTAAGGATGAGCTTAAACTTTAATAATAGATGGTATTATTAGAATTAATATTTTAAAATTAGATTGATCATTTCATTAATAAAGATATTGGTTTATAGATTACTTGATTAATTGTAATCGAACCAGATTCGAATTGGTGTTAATTAAATATAAATATTTTTAATTTAATATATTAAAATTCAACATAATAAAAAATAGCAAAGTTTCTTCCATGAGGAGGAGCAAAACATCAAGGTTCTATTACCATTTACCATTGCAAATGCAATACTTTGGAGGAAGTAATTAAGACTTTCAATAATTAATATTTAGATATCTAAATGTGTTTCTTAAGATAGACTAATATTTTAAAATAGAATATATTTACTTCTTATAACTTGAAGGCCTAATCCAAGTCAAATTATTTAAATATACTTTTAGTTTACCCTTCCAATATCAGAATTTCACGTCTTAATGTATTACAAACTATCCAACAAGTGAAACTGATTTGAATCTGGAGTTGGAAGTTGAAGATCATAAGCAACTGGGGGAGAAAGAGTATTAGGAGAAATTATTGCAGAGGAAAAAGCTTTGGATATAAAGAATAAGGAGGCCATGAGTGACCATGGCATAAACTTAAAAGAAAGAGGCAAGCACGCATGGTCATGGTGTTAGTGGCTACTGAATAGACATGATTTCCATTTATTTCTGATATATTCCTCCTCTCTCTCTCTCTCTTATTTGTTATTCACATTGCTCCCGTACCTTTTAATTCTCTCACCCCTTTCATATTTTCCCATACCCAATCATCCTCTGCTTCTTAATCTCCTTCTGTGATGGCCGTTCGAGCTCAATATCCATCTACTGTCCTCCTTTAAAACATTAAACGCATTTATCTTTCTTTAGCTAATAACCTATGTACAACAACAACATACCTTGGATTGACTAATTTCTTCCATTTATAATGGTAGAAACGGACAAGAAGTTTATGATTATTCAATAATGGAGGTACGTCGCAATTATGACCTCTCTGTTTTCAGATTTTATTCAACTGGAAACCAATGATATAGATATAGAGGTAATTAAGGTCCAATATAAGAATTGCCCATTTGATGGTTTAAGCTCTTGAATATGGAGACTAAGGTAGCCAAAAGGGAGAGAGATAAGTAAAGTTTATACTATCGTGACTTGTCCTACGTCGCCTGAACTCAAGGAAGCAAAGTCCTTAAGCATAAATAGCCCACCATTGTAGCACATTTGGATTGGGCCTGAGGCTAATAAAGAAGCCTTTGAGATATTTTTATGGAATTGGATAAACTTTTGAATTGTCCAATTTTCATTAATTTGGTTGATGTCTAATAGATTTTTGTTTGATTGGTTTTAAGAGTCTATTGGATAGGAGCCATGGCTGGTTCATCAATTGAATTGGTTCAGTGTAATTTTTTAAACATTGATTAGAATTGAGCTTGATCTTAGTTTGATCTAATCTTGACTTTATTTATCTTATTTCCTACTCATGATGATTCTATTACATTTTATGTGATCTGTAAATTTTATCCCGCTAGTTTATTATCTAAATGACATTTTTCTATTTATGCCATTAAATTAAATTTTGTTTTGACAAAAAAATTATATTTACATTAAATTATTTACATTTTTATGAGTAATATTTATTATACAAACAATATTTACGTATTATTATTTTATCTTAAATAATATGAAATAACAAGATATTTGCCTAAGAATGTTTTCAAATTTGAATTCATCATGTGTTGTGTTTTTGTTATGGATAGAAGTATAGTTTAAAAAAGTAGATCGAACTAGTTAGTTAGATCAAAAAATCAATAAATTATTGAGCAAAAATTTGGCTCAATTGGTAAAAAAATATAAAAGCTAGCCATTTTGGTATTGAATTGATCAAAAATTGATTTTAAATTTTTTTGTCTAAATATGAGTTTTGACATTTTATAATAGAAATGTATAATGTTTAATAGATTCTATTTAACCCATTTCATATAAATTTAATATCGTATAAAAATATTTTAACTAATTTTATATTCTTAAATATTTATATGTATTTTAAATATTATTTTATAATATATGTATTAATTTAATTACAAAATATTAATTACATATATATATATATATACTTTTTTGTATATATATTTAAAAAACAATTTGATTTTAATTCAACTACATTTGAACCGTAATATAAACCATTTTTTATCCTATTTCAATAATCAATCAAATTTTTGAAACATTTGAAAGAATAAAATACTTAATTATTTTTTTGCAAATATATATATTTGGAAAAACAAAGAAGAAGGAGAAGGAGAAGAAGAAGGAGGAGGGAGGGAGAGAGAGAGAGAATAAGGAAAAGGAGAAGAAGAAGAAGAAGGGTAGAGAGAGAGAGAGAGAATAAGAAGGAGAAGGAGAAGAAAAGGAAGGAGGAGGAGGAGGAAAAGAAGGAGAAGGGAAGGACAAGAAGAAGAAGAAGAAGGTGAAGAAAAAGGAGAAGAGATAGGAGGAGGAAAAGAAGAAGAAGAAGAGGAAGGAGAAGGAGAAAGAGGAAAAAGAGAAGAAGAAAAAGAAGAAGAAGAAAGAGAAGGAGAAGGAGGAGGAGAAGAAGAAGAATAAGAATAAGAAGGAGGAGGAAAAGAAAAAGATAAATGCAATTATAGATCAAGCATTGTTCCTTATAGATTTCTGAGATATGAACAATAAAACTATTACATTGCATTCATTTGAATTTATATCACGAGACAATTTTTAAAGTGAAACTAATATAATTATCTCTTTTTTAATTTATGAAGAGAAGAAGGAGAAGAAGAAGAAGATGGAGAAGGAGGAGGAGGAGAAGAATGCAATTCTAGATTAAGCACTATTCCTCACAGATTTCTGAGACATGAACAATAACACTATTACATTGCATTCATTTGAATTTATATCACAAGACAATTTGTAAATTGAAACTAATATAATTAGCTATTTTTTAATTTATAAAGAAAGGCATTACTCCTCACAAATTTTTTGAAACATGAACAATAACACTATTACATTGCATTTGTTTGAATTTATATAACGAGACAATTTTTAAAGTGAAACTAATATAATTAGGTCTTTCTTAATCTATGAAGAGAAGGAGAAGAAGGAAAAGGAGAAGGAGAAGAAGGAGGAGGAGGAGGAGGAGGAGGAGAGGAGAAAGAGAAGGAGAAGGAGAAGAATGCAATTCTAGATTAGGCATTATTCCTTTTAGATTTTTGAGATACGAATAATAACACTATTACATTGCATTTGTTTGAATTTATATCACGAGACAATTTTTGAAGTGAAACTAATATAATTAGCTCTTTTTTAATTTATGAATAAAAGAAGGAGAAGAAGAAAAAGATGGAGAAGGAGAAGAAGGAGGAGAAAAAGAAAAAGAAGAAAGAGGAGGAGGAGAAGAAGGAGGAGAAGGAGAAGAAGAAGAACGCAATTCTAGATTTAGCATTGTTCCTCACAGATTTTCGAGACATGAACAATAACACTATTACATTACATTCATTTGAATTTATATCACGAGATAATTTTTAAATTGAAATTAATATAATTAGCTATTTTTAGTTTATGAAGAGAAGAAGGAGAAGGAGGAGAAGAAGATGAAGAAGAAGGAGAAGAAGAGCGCAATTCTAGATTAGGCATTATTCCTTATAGATTTTCCAAAACATGAATAATAACACTATTTCATTGCATTCGTTTGAATTTATATAATAAGACAATTTTTAAAGTGAAACTAATGTAATTAGCTCTTTCTTAATCTATGAAGAGAAGGAGAAGAAGGAGAAGAAGAAGAAGAAAAAGAAGAAGGAGAAGAAGAAGAAGAAGAAGAAGAAGGAGAAGGAGAAAAAGAAGAAGAAGAATGCAATTCTAGATTAGGCATTATTCCTTGTAGATTTTTTAGACATGAATAATAACACTATTACATTGCATTTGTTTGAATTTATATCATGAGACAATTTGTAAAGTGAAACTAATATAATTAGCTCTTTTTAATTTATGAAGAAGAAGAAGAAGAAGAAAAGAAAGAAGAAGAAGGAGAGGGAGAATTAAAAGGAGAAGAAGAAGAAGAAGGAGGAGGAGGAAGAGGAAGAGATAGAAGAAAAAGAAGGAGAAGGAGAAGAAGAAGAAGTGTAACATTCGGTATTTTGTAAAAACTGAAATGAGTCAATTTAAAAAGCAAGTCCTTAGATTGAATGATTTAAGACCAAATAAAATTAGGATAAAATATTAAATAATAGAAATTGAGGATCCAAGGTCTAAGATGCTTGAAAACCTAAATCAGGGTCATTTTATAAAATTATTGAAGATGTAGTGGCATTTTCATAAATATAAACACCTTTTAGAAAAATCATAGGAAGACTTTTTAAATGAAAATTTTGAACTTTCCAGGGTTCTCAAAGGTTCTAAAAATTATGAGAACCTTTATGACAATTAAAACCCCTCTGATGCATGTTTTTGAGCGTCATTTGACCTAAACTTTAACCTCTTCATTCAGAAAGATTTTAAATCTAAATTGAGTAATTCAAAAGTCATTTTATAAATTAAAGGATCCAAAATTTTATAATGAAAAAGACAATTCTTGAAAAGGTATTAAAATAAGCTTAAAATGAATTAGCCAAGAAAAAGGACACAAATGGCATTTTTAATGAACAAATTCTTTTCCATTTGCTTCTTAAGTGGAATCCTTCCTTCCTCTCACTTAAACTAACCTATTATTTAGTCCACAATATAGAGAGAGACTAGGGAGAAGGGCGCACAAGAAGAAGCTTCAAGAGATGAGAAAAACAAGGCAAAAGGCATGGAAAATCAAGATTTTTCATGGTTCTTCCTTTAGAAATTCTCTTCTCCTCCTTTCCACCTTCCTTTCTATGGTTTTGGTTAGTGATGTGGGTCTATTTTGGCCTTGGTTCAGAGGGAGAAGAGTAGGAATTCAAGGAGAAGCCTATACCAAGTGGAAAGGCTCTTGAAGAAATAAAGAAACTAAGGCAAGTCTTCTTGATTTTGTTGCTTCCTTCTCCTTGTTTTTGTGTGGTTAGTTTTAGCTAAGTAGAGAACCTAGAGGAGGAGATAAATTTTGACCAAGAGCAAGCTAGAAACCTAGGTTTTAGACTATGGGAAGCTAGGAAATATAAAGGAACCTAAAGGAAAGTCATTGAAAATCAAGATAGAAAAGCTAGGGATTCAAAGACATAAGTAAAATCTAATTTTATCCAAGGATGTTCTAGGTTATATGAAGGTTTAAATGAATTCCTAAGACCCCTAGGAAGCTTCCCAAATGCCTCCTCCTTCAGGAGAAGATCTAAAACTTCATGACCCCAAAATAGTGCATAAGTCTCACCCAAGCTTGAAGGAAGGACCAAGGGAGTGTTTTCAAATCTTCTAAGCTTAGTTTAGGTCTATATATGATGGAAGAAGATGAGAGAAAACCTTGAAAAAATTTTAATAGTCATAGATTGAGAGTTAGAGCCATAGGTTCCATAATGTGACATAATGAAGCAACATATAGCTAAGGTCTTCAAAATGGTTGTGTGAAGTCTCCAAGAAGTCTAAATAGAGTCAAGAGTCATAGATTAAAGGAAAAAATAGAGCCAAGATCTTAAACTCTAGTGGTTGTGTCATTAGGTGCTTTATAGAACCATAATTGATACATATGAACAAGTAGGCTTCATGGGGCGTGTATGTGGTGTTAGAGTTTGTTTCAAGAGTATAATTATGTTCTATTTGATGTGTTTAGTCTAAAGGAATCATACTCCACCTACTTGCAAGTATTTGACTGAAAGAGGGAAAGAGCAATCAAGGAAAAGTGTGTGTGTTTGCATTCTAGTTGTTTTCTTGTCTTTGGATGTGTTTATTTATGATTTTATCATGAGAAATGTTTCTAGTGATTTTTTACATGTTATGGTACCATTATGTGCATAATATGTGTTTTATGAATGTTGATTGTCTTGAATGAGTTTGGTGAAAACAAAAGTCCCTTAGCAAAAGTGAGGATGAGCCAAAAGTCCTTAGAATTGGGTGAGACAAAGCCAAAAGTCTCAACAAGAGTGAGGCTTAGTCAAAAGTCTCTTGAAAATAGGCGAGGTAAGTCTAAAAGTCCTAAGAAAAGGGGGTGAGGCAAAACCAATATTCTTGAAAGCCAATATGTGATATGTATGAGTTTCTTGAACATGAAAATGATTGTATATATGATTACTAGTAGCTAAAGGTTCATACATGTATTCTTGGACTTGAAATTATGGCTTTTATGTATGATTGAAAGCATTAAGAGCTATTAGGATTCTTAGAATCTCACTCTTCCCTCTCCAATGTCTAACCATGTCTAGGTGAGCCAAATGAGCCAAGGAGTTGAAGCCAACAAGCATAAGAAGTAATACTTTGACATATGTATAGCAAAATGGGCCTTGTAAATGTATTTTGATGTCAAAAATTGTGACTATGCATTATATATATGATGTAGACACTTGAACACACTTAAATATATGTAGATATGGTGTATGTAATGATTTTGAAGCAATATGAATGATGATATATGATTTTGACACCAAAGACCCCTTATGCATCCTGCTTTCCAATGTGTATATGTACATGTAGCATAGTGGAAATGAGCTCTATGAGGTTTTAAACCAAATGGCATGTCTCCCTAGGCTGTGACTATGGTTTTGGTCGTGCCCAAGTGGCCTTGAACAATGAAGGAAGCAATTTGGCACCATTTTGAACCATTTGAAGCCTTAAAAGTTATCATTTTGTGTATTGAATCAAAATCTGACCAAATGAGTGAATTTTTCCATAAAGTTAGCCAACAAGTAGGTATCATCTAGATCTTTCCATAAAGCTAAAGAACACCCAATTTGGATTTCCAGAGAATTTATTATGATTTTTCAAAGTTGGGAGAAAAATGTTGAATGGTAGGATGTATTGTTCATTTGGTTAGTTTCTTTCTCTATGTCATCTATAAGTAAAATGGCATTCAATGGCTATGAAATTCTACAAATATAAACTAGACATGATAAGCTTTTCATAGCCACCAAGATCACCCTATTTGGAAGTCTTTAGAAGGCGAACCAAAATTTTGAAGTTTCATATTAGTATTAGGGATGCAGCAGGACCTCTAGTATTATTCCATTGGTTTTCGCGGCCTTAATGCTTTGTTTTTGGTCTATAGTTATTTTTCTCCTCTAATAGACATCTAAAGATCACCAGAATAGTATGGTTTATTGGGTTTTAATTTTTTTAAAATTAGTTATGAAGTTTTGAAATTTATATTAGTAACTTGTGATAGCAAACCTAGGCAGCTGCACCTTTGGTGCTTTTCTATTGGCTATCATGGTCCAGTCGATGTTTACATGGCTGGGAATGATTTTTACCTTATAGTTAACATTCAAATATTTCTAGAAAGCTATCATTTACTTGATTTTGATATTTTTAGATATAATTATGAATTTTCAAAATTAATGATAGAAAGCTGAAAATGGGAACCCATGGCCAACTTGCATTTTTCTAATGTGTGGCTTATAACCCAAGGAGCATGTGCTATTTCTTGATGTTTATGACTTGTATGGATGGATTATAAGTAGAGAATGATATTGGGAAGTTCACGGGGTACACGGAGCATAAAACAAAATTTTTGAAACCTCATGTAACGCAAAAATATTACATTATTTTTATTGATTTTCTTAAGGAAGTTTGTGAAATTAAGGAAATATAGCTAGGTAAGGATAAAGGGAAGGCTAAGATAATATGGTGTTACAAGAAGAAGGAGTAGAAGAAGGAGAAGAAGAAGAAGAAGCTGAAGAAGAAGGAGAAGGAGAAGAAGAAGATAAACACAACTCTAGATGAGGCATTGTTCCTCATAGATTTCCGAGACATGAACAATAACACTATTACATTGCATTCATTTGAATTTATATCACGAGACAATTTTTAAAGTGAAACTAATATAAGTAGCTCTTTTTTAATTTATGAAGTCTCTTATTATGATATTCTTCATCTGGATCATATACTTTAGTAATGGACACCCTTGCAAAACAAACCTCTCTAAAAGAGGCATTGATATCCCTACAACTAGTCTTCTCAATAATATTGATGAGCCAAATAAGATAGCATGCCCAATCGTTGAAGACCTTATGAAGATGATTCGGGACTCCTTTATCTCACATTAGCATTTATTTTACCATTTAAATTATTAAGAAAGCATTTAGTATATCGTTATCTCCAATTCTATGAAATCTTGTATGGTACGGCATGGTACGAGATGTCATATATATAAGATATTATAATATTCATGATTCTTATGTGTTAATATGTCTTGTGGTACATCTTACATATCAAGAATTTAATATACCTATACTTAATAGCACATGTTAATTAATGTTTTTTACTTTATAAATCTCCAAATATTCCCATCAAAATTTAAATACATTATATCTTATAAATTTGTTCTATTTTTATTATTTATGAATGAAATATAATTCAAAAAAATTTAAAAATTAAATAGTTCATGTGCAATTTATTCCCTTTTCAATTATGTGAAAAAATTACATACCATGTAATTTTTTTTTCATGTCATGCAATTTTTGTCAAATTTTGTTGATTAAATTTTACATCTTTTTTTTCATGAAATAAAAATTTTTGTGGAGTTAGTTATCATAAAAAAAAAGAGTAAAATTGGTAACAAAAATATTTAATACACTCTACTCTATAATATGAGATAATAAAATATTTTGTCCTTCATCATATAACACTCTTTTGTTGAGATGTGATATCATAATGTTATTTTAGATGTGTTATCTTAAAAGCATAGTAAACACTATTATCTAATCACAAGATACCAAATGCATAAGAAATGCAAAGCAACATGCACTAAAATGAGGCAAAACCCAAGTGAAAGTGAACCATATTTAAGATGTTTCCATCATCAAAATTTAAAACACATCACAGTTAATAATGATCTCTAGAAGAAAATTTCCAAATTGGCTAATTGTCTTTATGTGTAAATTGTGAAAAAAGAGTTAATTTTTTTGTTAGCATTAACATATAATCAAATTAATGAACTTTGAGCCATTTACTATAGGAAAAAAATTTTCAAATCTTACCGTGTAAAAAAAAATTATATGTATATGTTATACTTTTACAAAATTCAATCAAATTTTGTAACACCATACTCTTCTAGCCTTTCTTTCCCACAACTAAGCTTAGCTTTATACATGTCTCATGGAAAACTAATAAATTCAATTCATTTAATTGTTACGTAAGACTTTAAAAATTCATCTGATACTCCATGGTCCACATGAACTCCTCAATATCATCCTTTACCCATAATCCATCCATACAAGTCATAAACATCATAAAACTTCACATACATCTTGGATTGAAAGCCACACACCAGAAAAATAAAGAGTTGGCCTTGGGTTTTTTCTATAGCTTTCTAGTGTGAAGTTTGGAAATTCATAACTAATTCTAGAAAATTTGAAATTAAGCAAGTGATGGCTTTTTGAAGTTTTGAATGCTAGTTAGAGGATAAAAATAATTCCAGACTGAAACAAAATCATTTAGCCTACAAACATTGATAAAATTGTACCAGAGGTCAGGTTGCATTACTTGTATTGTCATAAAACTTCAAAAATTTGGTTCTCCCTCTACAGAGCTCCAAATGGGATGCTTGCTACAGAAAGTTTATCATGTTTAGTTTAGGCCTATAAAATTTCATAAGTATTAGACATCATTTGACCCATAGATGACATAGAAGGAGAAACTAACCAAATAAACAGTGCTAATACCAATTTTGTCAAATTTTCCTAACTTTAAAAATTATAATAAATTCTTTAGAGCTCCAAATTGGGTATTCTTTGGCTTTATGAAAAGCTCTAGATGAGACCTACTTGTTAGCCAAGTTTCATGCAAAAACTTACTTATTTGGTTAGACTTTGGTTTAACATACAATTTGGTCATTTTTTATGTTCCAAATGATTTAAAATGGTGTCAAATTACTCTCTTAACCATCCATGGCCACTTGGGCACGTCCAAAACTACATTCATAGCCTAGGGAGACATGCCAATTCATTTAAAATATTATAGATCTCATTCTCACTATGCTACTTACAATTATACATGTAATACCTTAACCTCTTTACCCTTACACGATAGTCCCATGGCCTATCCTAACCCATTTCAAGCATATTAGACAACATTTACAAAGAAGCATATGTCTTCTTACATGGAAAGTTGTATGAATGGAAGCCCATATTCATAATTCATGGCTTTAGGGACCAATTGAACTCATCTATATCATTTTCTATCCATAACATCTTCATTCAAGTCATAAACATCACAATTTATTACACAAATTTCAAGTTGGAAGCCATTCAGCTCAAAAAATTTTTTTCTTAGCCTCGGGTTCTAGGGAAAACTTACTAATATGAAGTTTGAAAAATCATAATTAACTCTAGAAAATTGAAACCAAGAATATGAAAGCTTTTTAGAAAGTTCTGGATGTCAACCATAGGTTAAAAATCATTCTAGACCATAAAAATATCAACTAAACCACAAATAATAATAGAATAGTACCAAAGGTCTAGTTGCCTAGGTTTGCTATCACAAGTTTTTGATATAAAATTAAAAAATTCATAACTAATTCTAGAAAAATCAAAACCTAACAAACCATACTATTCTGGAAAGCTGTGAATGTTTACTTATGATTAAAAATAGTTCTAGATCAAGACAATGGAATCTAGCTTATGAAAATCGATAGAACAGTACTTGAGGTCTAGCTACGTAACTAGTATTGATACTAAATTTAAAAATTCATATATCCCTCATGATAAATCCAAATGTGGTGCTCTCAAGTGTTAAAGAAAGCTTATCATGCCTAGTTTATGCTGTAAAATTTCATGAGCATTGGATATCATTTTACCTTCAGATGACACAAGAGAAGAAACTAACCAAATGAACAGTTCACCCTACCATTCTGCATATTTTTTTCAACTTTGAAAAATTATAATAAATTCTTTAGAGTTTTAAATTAGGTGTTCTTTAGCTTTGTGGAAAGCTCTAGAGGAGATCTACTTGTTGACCAAATTTCATAGGAAGACTCACTCATTTGGTTAGATTTTGGTTCAGCACACATAATGGTCCAATTTAATGTTCAAGATGGTGCGTTAAAGGGTTGAATGGCTTTCTTAACCATCCATGGCTACTTGGGCATGTCCAAAACCACATTCACAGCCTAGGGAGACATGTCATTTGGTTTAAACATCATGGAACTTATTTCCACTATGCTACATGCAATCATACACATTAGAAGCATAACATATCAAGGCCTTTGGTGGAAAAATAATATATATTCATTTATATGCTCCTAAAATCATTACATACATCATATTCACATACATTTAAGTATGCTCAAGCATCTACATCATATATACATCTCATGATTACAATTCTTGACATCAAAATGCATTTACAAAGTTTATTTCGTTATACATATGTCAAAGTCTTGCTTCTTATGCTTGTTGACTCTCATTCATTGGCTTACCTAGACATGGTTAGATATTAAATAGGGAAGAGTGAGATTCTAAGAATCCCAATAGCTCTTAACCCTTTCAATCATACATCATATCCATATTTTCAAGTAAAGCATGCATGTGTGAAACTCAAGCTACTTGTAATCATACATAAAATCATTTTCATGTTCAAAAAACTCATACATATCATACATTGGCTTTTAAGAGTATTGGTTTAGCCTTACCCCTTTTCTTTAGGACTTTTGGACTTGCTTCACCCATTTTCAAAGGACTTTTGACTAAGCCTCATTTTTCTTAAGACTTTTGGCATTGTCTCACTCAATCCTATGGACTTTTGGCTCATCCTCACCTTTGTTAGGGACTTTTGGCTTCACCACACCCATTTAAGCCATAACACATTCATAAAATGCATTTCAAGAACATCATGGTACCATGGCATGTAGAAAATAACTAGAAACATTTCTCATGGTAAAATCATACATACACACATCCAAAGACAAGAAAACAACTAAGAATGCATGAGAGAAAGGTTAGAGAGCTACCTTGGAGCCAATGCAACTCACTTTTTCCTTGAACTCTTCCTCCTTTTTTTGGCCAAGCTCTTGGAATTGGGTGGCACTTGATCCTCTTGGTCTAAACACATCAAATAAGACATACTTAGATCATTGGAATTAGCTTTAGCCTTATGCAACTCCTATGTATGCTTACTTTCTCATTTGTCTCCATAATGCTTCCATATAAGACACAATGAAGCAACTCTTGAAATTTATGATCTTGGCTCACATTTCTCATTTATTCTAGGTCCCTTGACTACCTTTAAACTCCTTGGAGTCATCACACATTCATTTTAAGGAGCATGACTATAAGTTGCTTCCTAATGTCACATTATGGAGCTTACATTTCTATCTTACATTCCATGGCTTCTAAATTTTTTCTAAGACTTTCTTTGATGTTCTTCCATCATATCTAGTCCTATTTTAAGCTTGGAACAAATTAAAACTCTCCCTGGGTGGCCAGACTTGTTTAGGCTGAGGCATGATTATGATTTGGCACCTAGGGAGTTTGCTTTATGTTCTTGAAGGGAATGGCTCGTGTAAAGCTTCTTAGGGCTCTAAGAGACTCATACCATGTCTTACATAAGCTAGAATGCTTCTAGGAAAAACTAGATTTTATTATTTGTTTTAAAACCCTAAGTTGTGCTAACATGAATTTTAAGGCTCTCTTTTTATTTCCAATTGCATAATCTTAATCCTCACACTCCATAACCCTTCTTCCTACCTTCATTTGGATAGAATTCATCTCCCTTTTGGTTGGGTCCATGGCTGAACAAAAATCACCTAAGAGAATTGACAAGAAGATGCAAGGAAGGGCTATGGTTCATACTTTGTTTCAATGCTTTTTCAAGAGCCTTTTCCACTACTACAAGCTTTTCTTTGAAACTCTAAGCTCTCTCCTCTAGACCAAAGCTAAAATAGCCCATATGAGTCATGAAAATCATAGAAAGGAAGAGAAAAGGAGAGGAACAAATTTGGTGAAAGAAGGAATGTGAAAAACTAAGAATTTCCATACCCATTTTGCCTTCTTTCTCCTTCTCTCCCTTCCCTCTTTGGATGCCATCTTAGACTAGTATGAAGTTATTTTAGGTCATGGAGAAGGAAGGAGAAGTGGCTAGAATGTGGTTTAAGAGAAAAAGGTAAATTTATATACACTTTTCACTTTTCATTTTAGTCCTTAAATTATGGTTTCTCCATTTGGCCTCATTTTAACTCCTTTTTGAAATTTATATTTTTCATCATAAAATTTGGGTCTTCTAAATTATAAAATGGCTTTAATTTCACACAAATTGGATTTAAAACTATTCTGAACCATTCAGTCAAAGTTTCGGTCTACCGACGATTGAAATCTCTCATTAGAGGGGTTTCAGCTATTTTGGGAGGTTCTCATGAATTTTAGGGCCTCTGAAAATGTTAGAAAGCTCAAAATTCTCATTTAAAAAGGCTTCTTGTGAGTTTTCCAAATTTTTCAGAAATTATGAAAATGCCTTAACTTATTTTGGCAAATTTTCTTAGCTTTTCTGGCTTTAGTTTTCAAGCATCTTAAGCCTCAAATCCTCATTTTTCATTATTTAAAATTTTATCCTAATTTTATTTAGTCACAAAACTCTCTATTTAGAGGACTTCCTTTTATACCTGGTGAGTTTTGTATGTTTACAGAGAAACTGGATATTACATTTATCACATAATCAAGGCATAAACCGGATGTTATGATCCATATAGGAATCAAGGCACATAAAAGGGTCTTTAGTGGCAAAATCATACATGCTCATTCATATGATTCTAAAATCATTACATACATCATATCTACATATATTTGACTGTGCTCAAGTATCTACATCATATATATAACATGTAATTACAATTCTTGACAACAAAAGGCTATCAAATGGCTATTTAACTACTCTATTGCCAAGTTCTTGCTCTTTAAGGTTATTTGCTTCCACTTCTTTGCTCACTTAGCTCACCTAGACATGGTTAGATATTAGAGAGGGAATAGTGAGATTCCAAGAATCCCAATAGCTCTTAATCCTTTCAAACATACATAATTGACACATTTTTAAGTCAAAGAATGCATGCATGAAGATCAAGCTACTAGTAATTATACATAAAACAATGTCCATATTCAAAAAGCTCATACATATCATACATTAGCTCTCAAGGGCATTGGTTTAACCTCACTCCTTTTCTTTAGGACTTTTGGACTTGCCTCATCCATTTTCAAGGGACTTTTGACTAGGCCTCACTCTTCTTGAGACTTTTGGCTTTGTCTTACCCAATCTGAGGGACTTTTGGCTCATTCTCACCCTTGTTAAGAGACTTTTGGCTTCACCAAACCCATTCAAGCCAAAACACTTTCATTAAACACTTTTCAAGAACATTATGGTACCATGGCATGTCAAAAATAGCTATAAACACTTTTCATGGCATAAACATATATACACACATCTAAAGACAAGAAAACAACTAAGAATGCATAAGAGAAATGTTAAAGAGCTATCTTTGGAACAAAACACAAGTCTTTCTCTTGATTATTCTTCCCCTCTCAAGGTCACACACTTATGGATGAAGTTTGATTCCTCTGGCCTAGACACATAAAATAGGATACCATTATATCTTGGAAGTAAACTCTAACATTACCCACATGAAGCTTACTTTGTTCTATGGCTACATAATGGTTCAATAAGAGTCTTAATGAAGCAACTATGGGAATTCATGATCTTGGCTCTATATTCTACTTCAATCTATGACTTTTGACTCCATTTAGACTTCTTAGAGCCATCACACAATTATTTTAAGGAGCCTAGCTATATGTTGCTTCTTTATGTCACATTATGGAACCTACACCTCTAACTTTCAATCCATGGTTTCCAGATTTTTTCAAGGCTTCCTTTGGTGTTCTTCCATCATATTTAATCCCAATATAAGTTTAGAAAAATTTAAAACACTCCCTAGGTCCTCCAAGTGGGTTTGGCTGAGACATGCATCTTGTTTTGGACCTATGGAGTTTATTTTGTTTTCTTGAAAGAGATGGCACTTAAAAGGCTTCCTAAGGGTCTTAGGAACTCAATTAAACTCTCACATAAGCTAGAACATCTTTGGAAGAAATTAAATTTTGCTATATGTCTAAGAATCCCTAAGTTTGCACTCTTGAATTCTAATGGTTTTCATGTAGGTTTCATTGTATCAACTAGCTTCCCATAAACCTAGGTTTCTTGCTTTCTCTTGGTCAGAATTTACTCCCTCGCACATGCTCTCTACTCGGCTGAAAATCACACCATAAAGAACAACAAGAAGAAAGCAAGAAAAGCAAAGAAGTTACCTTAATTGATTCTTAGGCTTTTTAAGAGCTTTCTCCTTTGCTATGGCCTTCTCTTTCAAAGTCTAATTTCTCCCTCTAAATTAGACCCAAAATAGGCCCACATCACACATGAAAATCATGGAAAGAAAGAGAAAAGGGAGGAGAACAAGATTCCTAAAGGAAGAACCATGAAAACCTTGATTTTTCCTTACATTTTCCTTGGCTTTTTCATTCTCCTCTTCTTCCCTCTTGGTGTGTTACTCTTGGGCAGAGCTCTCCTTTGCTTTGGGCAAAAGTGAGTCAGTTAGAGTGGGGAGGAGTGGGACAGCACTTTAAGAAGCAAAGTGTCTTCAAAATTGTTCTTTAAAAATGCCTTTTATGTCCCTTTGCTTGGCTAATTCATTTTAAGCTCATTTTAGCTCCTTTTTTAGAAACGTATTTTCCATCATAAAATTTATCCTCTAATTTATAAAATAACTTTAGAATCACTCAAATTGGATTCAAAACATTCTCGAATGAAAAGGTCAAAATTCAAGTAAATTGATGTTCAAAAACATATACTGAAGGGGGTTTGAACTAGTCCAAGGGTTCCTATAGTTTTTAGAGCCTCTGAGAATCCTGGGAAACTCAATTTTTTCATTTAAAAATGCTTCCTGTGAGTTTTCCAAAAATTGCTCAAAATTACGGAATTACTATTACATTTCTGAACATTTTCATTCAATTTTTATTTAACTATTCTAGCCCCATTTTCAGAGCATTCTGAGCCTTGGATTTTCATTCTTAGAAGTATAAAATATTACTCTAATTTTATTAGGCTTTAACTCATTTATTTTGGGGGACTTGCTTTTAAAACTAACTCATTTCTATGTTTTTACGAATAACCATATGTTACAAATTTTCTATTAGACCCAATTGGAACTCAATGGCAACATCATCGAGTTTTAACAAATATTATTGAAACTTGGGTGGCATTGCTAAGTTTTAGAGTTAGCTTTCGCAATCTAACATATTAGCTTACTTGATTGACCAACCATTGTAAGACTAGTCAAATTAGGCAACATACAATTTTTAAAGGGAGATAAGAGCCTATCCATATGGCATTGCCTTATTGAGGGATATGATTATAACATCATGTGGTGCATCTCCACTGGACTAGTTGAGAGAAAAAAAAAAGTGTAGATAGGTATGAAATGCCCTGGTGAACATACTTTATAAAATGCACTTTCTTCTTTCAAGCATGAAAAATATGTGTTACTTCCCTCCCTTCAACATCTAGTGTGCTCTGCTTTGCTCAAGCTAGCCAACTTTAATCATTGTGGTGCCTTAAACATAGTTTCTCCAATTTCTTACAATTCTCAACATTGTTTAGGTAAGTATCATTTTCTTTTCCTCAACATTCTCAACATGGTTAGTTTAGGTTTCTATGTCATTCATGGGTCAAACGTGGTCCAATGAATGTGAAATTTTATAAGAATAAACTTGACATTTCCTGTGATCTATAGCAACTAGAAGCACCTCAATTGGAGGTCTGTAGAAAGAGAAATGATTTTTAGAAGTTGTGTTAGTATCAATAGTGCCAGTTGAGCTCATGTGCTATTTAATTTTAGCATTATATAAGGGTCCAATTTGGTCTAAATGGTCTCCCATTGCTTCTACCACAATTTGGGCAAGTTTAAAATCATAAATACAACATGTATGAGCTTTTCAAATGGTTTAAACTATCATACATCATAATTTCACTATGCCACTTATAAGAATACACATTCCATACTAGGCTACCAAGTGTGGTCAAATTGCATTTTCTCATCAATTAGGCTACCACTTTGGTTCATACACTACTTTTAGATACTTTTACATTTGCTCAAGCATTTACATCTAAAAAATAATATATACATGTACACTTTAACATTTCTTTATATCAAAAACCACACAAAACTATAAAATGGTCAAGAGATAGACCTTTAAGCTCCTTAACTTCCATCTTTATCTTTTTGAACACCACCTAGACATAGTGAGATGGAGGAAGGAAGGGGGTGAGATTTAAGGAATCTCAATAGCTCAAATACTCATTCAAGAAGGCAATCATGGCATATAAACATGTTAAGGATGATAAGTATGCATGCAACACAAATAAGAATCATTCAATACCAAATTTTCATGCCATAAAAACATGTCAAGGCCAAAGACAAGCCTAAGGACTTTTGGTCTAGCCTTACCCTTGGTCTTTGAACTTTTGATTTAGCCTCACTCATCCAAGGGACTTTTGGCCTTGTCTCACCCATTCCTAGGGACTTTTGGCTTCACCTCACCCATAAGAGAAATCTTTATAAATGAAACATCATTTAGAAAGCATATTGGTACCAATGCAATCAAGACAACATCAAAGGCATGTCTCATAATACAATCACACATACAAGCATCCATAGACATTCATATAACCATAAATGCAAGCAAGAAGGAGTAAAGAGCTACCTTGCAATTAAACACAAGCTTTCCTTTTGCTATTGTAACAACCAGAAAAAAAAAAGAAGAAGAAAAAAAAGAAAGCTAAAAAATTTTCGAAGGGCTAAAAATTTTCTAAGTCTGCTAGCTATAGCCTAGCTATAGCGAATGTACCTATTCGCTATAGTGAGAAATGGTCTAGCTATAGCGAGAGTGCCTTCTCACTATAGCAAAAATGCTTCTCGCTATAGTGAGTGCGAGTACCCCAGACAAAAACTAGGGCATTGCTCGTCGTAGCATGCGCCATAACGAAAACAGGGGTTTGGGACTGATACAAGTTTGCCATAGTGAAGGTTATGCCTCGCTATAGCGAGGGTAAGTCTGGAAAAACATAAAAAAAAAAGAATTTGACTCTAAAAGCCTCTAAACTCCTCCTTTCTCTTTGTAACCGACTTAAGCTCCCTCTAAGGCAGAGAAAAAGACGGAGGAGAGAGAGAGAAACTAGAGGAGGAAGGAAGAACAAGAAAAAGGTAAGATTTGCATGGCTTTTCTCTTAGAATATTGTTCTTCTCTCTTTGCCCTTTCTTCCTATGGTTTTGGTAGTTAAAGTAGCTATGTTTTGGGCTTGGTTCAGAAGAGGGAAAGTGGAAAACCACTCTTGAAGAAGGTTAGAATTCATGTAGCTTCACTTCCTTGATTTCCTTTCTTGAGAGCTTGAGAGAGGAAGGATAGTTGGTGAACTTTTAGAGAGAGAGAATCCCCCTAGTTTCTTATATGCTTGGTAGGGTTTGCTATAGAGAAACCCCTAGCTTTGTGAATAAGTGTTGAGCTATGAGGAAGTAATTCCATGCTCTTGTGTGTCTAGGCTAAAGAGAAGCACTCCCATCTAGTGGTGATTGTGAAATCAACAAGGGAGGAGACAAATTGAAAGGGAAAGCTTGTGATTAGCTAATAAGGTAGCTCTATCCACCTTCTCTCATGCATAGATGTGTGCTTACTTTGTCTTGCTTGTGTGTATGTATGTTTTGAACCATGAAAAGTATGCTAGCATGATAATGCCTTATATATTTCAATGATGTTTTATGTGATTGCTTTGGTTTACTTGAGTATGGAAAAGCCAACAGCCCTTATGCCATGGTGAGGATGAGCCAATAGCCCTAAAGTTGGTTGAGACAAAGTAAAGAGTCTCCCAAAAGTGAGGTTGACTCCCAAGAGTAAGGTTGAGTCTAAGAATCTCTTAAAGAATGGGTGAGGCAAGTCCAAAATCCACAAGTGAATGGGTGAGGCTAATCCATTTGCTTGGCAAGCTTTTGTATGTTATGTATGGCCTACTCAAATGTTGAAAATGCTTTTCTTATGATGTCACATGCTAATATACCCATGCATACATTTGTGAAACTTGTTTGTATACTTTATGTATGATTGAATGAGAGATGAGCTATTGAGATTCTTTGAATCTCACTCCCCCTCTCCACCATCCTAACATGCTAGGTAGACCAAGTGAGACAAGAGATGGGAGCCACCAAGCTTGAAGCTAGGGAATTCGGTGAAGAAATTGTAAAATAGCCATTTTGTCACTGTTATGTTGCCAAGGGATGTAATCTAATGATGTACATGTTGTAGGAACTTATGAATACTTGTAAATGAATGTATTTATCATATATGTATAAGCATTAGAACCATCTTGAATGATGTAGCAAGTTTGTTATGAATAGCAAGATCTTGGCACTATGTAAATGGTGTATATGTTGGTGTGGGAGAGTGAGTTTTGCAAATCTGGATTGTTAGACATTTAAGCCATGTTTAATAGCTTATGTTGATCCTTTCTCATGTGCTCATAGAGCCTTAGAAGTAGGAGAAACCAATTTGAACCCTTGGAGCTTTCTTTAGTAAGAGAAATTGGCACTTTATCCCATGATGTACAAGTCTGACCAAACAACCTATTCTTACCTTAAAATTTGGCATGTGACTAGATCTTGTCTAGAGTTTTTTGGAAAGCTAAATATCAGGTCATTTGGAGGTCTGTGGAGTTTTCTATGATTTTCCAAAGTTGGTATCAAAAATTCAGATTTGCATAAGCATTGTTCATTTGGTCAGTTGTGAAATTATGTCATCTGAGGGGCAAACATAGTCCAATGACTACAAAATTTTATAGAAAGAAACTAGACAGTCACAGAGACTTGTAGCAACTAGAAGAACCTGATTTAGAGGTCTAGAGAGGAAGATATGTATTTTCAAAGTTTCTGCCCAGTATCAGTCATCTTGCCTGACCAGAGGTACTATTCCATCTATGTCTGAGAGTTTGGCTTGATGAACTGATCTAGAGACATTTTTACTCTCTAGTTAACATCCACATATTTCCATATTGGTATCATTTTCATGCATTGGATTTTTTTGGAATTAGTTGGACATTTTTGAAGTTCATATCAGTAAATTATGACAGTATCAGGACCAGTCCGACCTCCAGATGATTTCGCATGTAAAACACTTTGTGTGTTGGATGTTATGACTTGTACATATTTTTAGTATGAAGTATACATCCTAAGCTTTCTAGAATGACCGAGATTACATGCTTTTGATTTTTCTAAAGTTAGTTGTGATTTTCCAAACTTTGCCCAGAAATGAGGCCAAGTATGGCCGAAAATGAACATGCATGTTCCATACCTCTTTTTCGTTTCCATGGGCTAAAAGCATGTTTTGGGATTGAAATGAGTTGTAATGGTGCAATTAAATATGAGGATCCATACAATGAGCTCACACAGTCCATGTGACACTAAAATAAATTTTTAACCATGTCGCAACTCTAAGAAAATGTATGAATCCAATGAGGAAGATCTCACCTTATTCTTCCTATACCTCATATGAGCATGTAAGGCATGATGGGTATGAGCTAAAAATGATGGTGTTACAGCTATTCCTTCCTTTTTTCAGCTATACACCCATAAGTAGTTGGGGCTTGATTTCTTGGGCCAAGACATAACAAATAGCATTCAATTACTCTCTTGGAATAAGCTAAAGCATTAGACACACACTTAAGAAGCATACTTGGTCTATTGGTTCGATAATAGCTCTATTAATAGCCTAATGAAGAAACTATCATAATTCAAGTTCTTGACTTTATTTTCTTCTCATATCTAGGCCTCTTACATTTAGACCCCTTGAAGTCATTAGAAACTCATTTCCAAGAGTCTAGATACAAGTTGCTTCTTAAGTCTATATTATAGAACCTATTGCCCCATCTCCCAATCTATGGCTTCTAAATTTTTTCCAAGGGTTCCTTCCATCTTCTTCCATCACACATAGTCCTAAACCAAGCTTAGAACAAATTAAAACACTCCCTAGGTCTCCCAACTCCTTTAGGTCGAGACATAAAGAGCATTTGGGGTTCATAAGTTTTTCAATTTTTCCTTGAAGGGAGAGGCACTTGGGAAGCTTCCTAGGGGTTTTAGAAACTTAAACAAACACTCACATATGCTAGGAAACTCTTAGGTCAAAATAGAATTTACACTAAAGTTATAAATCCCTAGCTTCCTATTCTTGAATTTTACTTGTTTAACTTCTAATTTCTTTTCATTTCTCAAGTTCCCACACTCTAAATCAATGGTTTCTTGCTTCCTATAGGCCAAAACTTTCTCCCCATAGGTTGTTCTATTTTTTACCATAACACACACTCACAAAGCAAGAAAGAAGAAAGCAACAAAGGTAGACAAATTACCTTGATTCTAAGCTTACTTCAAGAGCTTCTTTCTTTGCTTTAGCCTCCTCCTTCAAAGTCTATTCTCCCTCCTCTAGACCAGACCTAAAACATCACTATATGACATATAAAAACCATAGGAAGAAAGGTAAGAAGGAGGAAAGTAACTTTAAAGAAGGAAGAAGCTTCAATTTCCTTAAATTTCCATACCTTTTTTCTTCTTTTTCCTTCCTCCTTGAGCTTCTTCTTGTGCATGCTACTCTTAGGCCTCTCTCTCTGGTTTGAGCAGAACAAAAATCAGTTAAGAGAAGGGCTAAAGAGGATGCCACATATAAGAAAGAAAAAAGCTAAATTTGTTGCTTGAAAATTTTCATTCCGTCCCTCATTCTTGACTTTTTTTAGGCTCGTTTTAGCTCTTTTTTAAACCATATTTCCATCATAAAATTTAGGTCTTCAATCTTATAAAATGGCTTTGGAACTCAATTTAGATTAAAAATCTTCTCGAATGAATCGGTCAAAGTTTAGGTCAACTGACATTTAAAACCATACATTTGAGGGATTTTAACTGTCCTAGGGTTTCCTATGGTTTTTAAGGCCTTTGAGAACCCCAAAAAGCTCAAATTTTTCATTTAAAAAGCCTTCCTATGAGTTTTCCAAAAAGTGTCCATATTTATGAAAATGCCACTAGGCTTTTAACAAATTTTTTGAACTACTCTGACCCTAGTTTTTGGGTAACTCAAGACTCAAATCTTTATTTTTCATTATTTAAAACTTCATCCAAATTTTATTTGACCTTAAATTATTCATCTCAGGGGACTTACTTTTATAATCGACTCAATTATGACATTTAACAGAAAATCGAACGTTATAATTATAGCTTACGATGAAATTAAAGACCTACCCAATACCACCTAACAGAACACTATGACAAGATGTTACATGATGCTTTGCCAAATGATCAATCTATCCCACTTGCAAGAACGATAGAGACACAAAAGTCGTAAAGGGTTAAAGAAAGGTATTGAGATGGAAATTTCAGTACCAAAAATTTGATAATATATTTTTTATGAAAAAATTAAATTATATAACAATATGTAAATAATAGTAGTATCAATTGTTCAATATAAGATGAAAATTTCTAGGTAAAAGCATATTACCTTTCCTCTGGTAGCTTTTTTCCGGAACATGATCTTGTAGCCAGAAACCAATAGGAGCTTTTTAGATCAAATATATAATGATCTAATGATTTCTATATCAATTGCATTAGTTGGTGTTCCTAAAGTTTAAAATATGCTACATCTATTGGTCAACAAATTAAAGGTTAGAGTTTATATTTCTATAACCAATGCAGATTATATAACAAGAAGCAAAATATTTCAATTTAAGCAATGCAAATTCAGGATTTAAGTTATAAAGCTGACTTGTATGAACTAAAAAGACCTTGATAGATTAAGGAAGCATCCCACACTTAGGCCATGTCATTTGCCGCCAATTCATTGAAAAAAGTCAAAGTAACTTATCAAGGATCGACACTCACAAATAAGGTATGTTTGCGCATATTAATTAGGAATTACCTCTAAATTTGACATCAAGAAAAATTATATTCATCTTATTACCTAAAATTATTATGTCCATATGTATATACACACACATGCACACACACAGGTATATAAGAAAATCAACTTAAAAGTAGTTCAGTGTAACATCCTGTCCCTTCGTAAACGTGAGAAACGCGATGTTTGGTTTCTCCGCAAACGTCAGAAATGGGCCAAATATAAAAGGAAGTCCTCGAAATAGAAGGTATTAGGGCCAAATAAAATTATGATAAAATTTTAAATATTAGAAAATAAGGATTTGAGATTTAAGATGCCAAAAAACCAGAGCCAGAAGAGCTCAAAAAATTTGTTGAAGGAAGTAGGGGCATTTTTGTAATTTTTGAAAAAATTTGAAAGCTCACAAGAAGGCTTTTTAAATGAAAATTTTAAGTTTTCTGGGGTTCTCGGAGGCCCTAAAAATCATGAAAAGCCCTATAGCAGTTGAAACCCCTCCGGTGAGCAAGTTCGGTAAAGGTTAACTAAAATTTTGACTGAATGGTTCGGAATGGTTTTAAATTCAATTTGAGTGGTTCCAAAGATATTTTATAAGTTAGAAAACATAAATATTATGATGGAAAAGACATATTTTGAAAAGGAGTTGAAATGGGCCTAAAATGAAAAAGCCAAGAAGTGAGACTAAAATGCAAAAGTAAAAAGTTGTATAAAGTGACTTTTAGCTTCTTCTTATCCACGTTCCAATAGCTCCTCTAACTAAAATGCTCTATTTTTGCCTAGAAAATAGAGAGGAGACTTAAAGAGAGAGTGGTGCATAAGAGCAAGCTCAAGGGAAGAAGAAAAGTTAAGAGAAAGGTATGAATTCATGGAAACTTTTGCTCTTCCCTTTAGAAAACTTCTTCCCCTCCTTTCCTCCTCTCTTCCTATGGATTTAGTGAGATTTTTGGTTCTATTTTGAGCCTAGAACTGAGGGGAAAATTTCAAAATTCAAGGAGAAGGTTGAAACAAGGAAGAGAGCTCTTGATATAAGCTTGTAATCAAAGTGATTTTTCTATCTTGGTTGCTTCCTTTTTCTTGCCCTTTGTGTGTGGAGTTCTGCCAAAATAGAACCATCTTGGGGGGAGGATTTTTGTCTTGAAATAAGAAAGAATTGTGGGTTTTATACCATGAGGAGTTAGTAGATGCAAGGAAATTAGAAGAAAAGCTAATGAAAATCAAGTTAGGAAAGTGTAGAGCTCTTGGACACTTTGTAAAAACCAATTTAATCCATGAATTTTCTTGCATGTGTAAAGGTTTATTTGAGTTTCTAAGACCCCTAGGAAGCCTCCCAAGTGTCTCTCCCATCAAGGAAAAATCAAAAACTCTATGGGCTCTAAATGATGTGTCACTTTAGGCCAAGACTAGAGGAATAGGCTAGAGGTTGTTTTAATTTATTCTAGCCTTGGTTTGAGACTTCATATGATAGTAGAAGGTGGGAGGAACCCTTGGGATAAATTTAGAAGCCATGGATTGGGAGATGAGGCAATGGCTTCCTGAGTGGCTTGTCGCGCAA
Organism: Erythrophleum ivorense; assembly: GCA_026724425.1. Lineage (NCBI taxonomy): Eukaryota > Viridiplantae > Streptophyta > Magnoliopsida > Fabales > Fabaceae > Erythrophleum > Erythrophleum ivorense. The sequence goes on along the minus strand of JAIUCV010000006.1, from coordinate 42,062,322 downwards.
CCCTCAAAATAAAACTAGGTTGATAAAATATGCAGTTAGTGGCACAACCTAGGTCATCTCCCTTGGAATTGGAGTTCGATGCCTAATTGAGTTTTCCAAATGTTAAAAGACTCTAAAATTTCTAAACTAAAGGGGGGTTTTAATTGAATTAAACTAACCTAAAACTAAATTGAATTAAAATTCCTAAATTCTACCTAATTGGGTGAATTATGGGTGAAAGATGGGCTTGTGACTAGCTTTAGATTCGTCCCTTGGTATCCATTATCCTTATCCTAATCTAATTGTGATTAAGTCTAGTCTAAGAGTTCCTAATTGTGTTCATAACAAATTATCTTGGGTAACTACTCAAGATTCAAGAGATTAATGATCTAATATTGAATTGAAACCTCAACTCCACATTAAATTGTCAATTCTTGTTTCTAAGATCAATGAACACCCAATTTGATTGATTAACTGATTAATTAGCCTCTGAATCATCTTAAATATTTAATTAACCAACTAAGCATTAAGGAATCCTCAAATTAAACATTCAAGCATATAATCTTACTCATGTATTTTATCGAACACCTTCGAAGCACACATGGGAAATTAGATAAAAAAAATCAATGTCTAATCAGATCAATTAATCAATAAAAGGTTCCCTAATTAGTGTCTAACCAGCCACTAATTACAATTACACAAATTCCCTATCAAATACAACTTAACCAAGATAATATATGAAAGAGAAAAAGTGTAGGAAAATAAAGAAATTCTTAGCCAAAAATTCTATGTTCATCCATGGATTCAAGCTTCTCCAAGAGCTCCCTCCTAGCTAGCCTCAAGATGGATTAGAGTTTCATTGAATGGTAGATGGATGGAGATGAGTATGGAAGAGATGGCGTGGTGGATGGATGTAGAATGAATATGGCCGAATGAATGAATGAATGGTGCGTGAATGGATTATGGGGTGGAGTATCTTCAAATGGAATAGGGTATGAATGAATAAATAGGCCCGTGATGAAGTTGCGTGAATGGAATGGACTGAATATATGGATGAGGGTTTCCGAAAATATGAAGGCGTGAATGGAATGGATGTTTGCTCCCTCTCACGTGAATTTTTAATGATTCTACGTGCTGTTCATGTGTTTCATTTATTCTTTCTCCATGTGCTCAGCTTCTCCTTTAAATAGATCACGAGCTTGCATTGTATATGAGTGTGGGCCCCATTGAATATAATAATCCACATGTTCCTTCTCCACACTCCACGTAGCTTTAGCTCATGCAATTCAAATCTGCTCCTTTTCTTTCCATCATCCAGATCCATCGTCTTCCTTCCCATTCCAACGTGTAGCTCGTGTTTGCTTCCTCTTGATGTTCTCCAAACCCGTGGCTTTCTCCCTTCGTTTCTGCTGCTGCCTCATTTGTTTTTCACGTCCCATGCAAGCTTCTACTCTCCCTCGTCTCCTCTGCTCAAGTTCTGACTGAAGAGAAAAACTCTTCAAGTAGCATTCATTCTTTCCAGCTTTCTCTGCCCAATTCAACATCCTTTCTTCAGCTGCTGCACATTCTTCCAGTGTTCGACGCTTCCTAGCACTCTCCCAGCAACCTCCAGCGTCTTTTCTCCTCCTATCACGTGCTTTCTTCCTGCAGCTCGAGACTCATCTTTGTGTGTCCGAATAGAATGAATCCAGCAGCCAGTCACCTCCAGCGTCTCTCTGCACTCACTATGTTTCCAGGTCTGGTTTCTTCTTCTTCAGCGTGAAGTCCAGATCAAGAAGAATGCTGCAACTCCTCTGTGTCTCTTTTCATCATTCAGCTCGTGTTTCTCGCCTGAACTCCATCCCACGTTCTGCATGCTTCTTACGTAAAACCTGAGCTGGAGTTTGCTTCTTCAATTGTGTTCTGCTTCCAGCTCCAAGTTTCTCACTTGCCTCCTCTGTTTTGCTTGTTCTTCCTTCATTCTACTCACATGCACGTGGCTTCTTTTTGTGCAACTCATGCAGCTTCTTTAATCTTATTTTCATCTCTTATTGCTCAACGTTCCAGACTTTTCCACGTTCTATCTAGCTCATATTCTCCTTTAGCTTCCCTTTAATTTACCATGCAAGCTTTCACGTACGGCTCAGCTTCTTCGTGCTTTCTTCTTTCAAACAGAGGTTGTCTTCTTTACTTGCTTTTTACGTTGAAACTGCAACTCTTCGTGGCTTCTTTATTTGCTGCTTCTTCGTTGCTCCAGAACCCATAGCTCCTTTATTTGATTTTTCCCCAGCTCTCCACGTGATTTCTTTCCTAACCTACTATTGCATTTTTCTGCCCAAGAAAACCAAACAAATATAAAAACCTAATATATTATTTATAATATTGCCATTATTAGAAATTAATAAAAATAGAATTATTATCCAATCTTTTCCCTTAATTCATTTTAATTTTTCAATTCATTTGCCCAGAAGAAAATTTTGCACAAAATTAAAATGTGTTTTAAAGATTGAAAATATTTAATCATCAAAGAATTTTGGAGAATAAAATCTTAGCAATTTAAATCCAAAAAATTCTCCTAATTAATTCAAAATTGTATTATTTTCCAAAATTAACCACAAATTCAAATATTGCATAATAAATCCATTTAAGCTCAAATTAATCAAAAGAAACAATAATAAATGTGGATAAAAATATATGAAAATTAGCACTTATCACTTCCATAATGTGACCTTATGAAGCAACTTGTGCCTAGGCTTTTGTAAATGAATATGTAATGGCTCCAAAGACCTTAAATGAGGTCAAGAGGCCTAGGAATGAGAAGAGAATGGAGCCAAGAACTTGAATCATGATGGTTGCTTCAATAGGCTATTTATAGAACCATTATGTGACTTATAGAACCAAGTATGTTCTTAAATATAAATTTAATGTCCTAACTTATTTCAAGAGTGTAATTAGCTTTCATATGATGTGTCTAGGCTAAGAGAAATGATCTCCACCCTTTTGGGTGTGTGAGGTCAAGGGAGAGGACTCAAGGGTTAAGGAAAAAGTGTGTAAATGCAAGTAAGATAGCTCTCTCCACCTTCTCTCATGTATGGATGTGTGTTAGCTTGTCTTAGAATGTGTGTATGTGTATTTTCAAGCCATGAAAAGTATGCCAACATGATTTCATATGCCATGGTTTTATGATGACATATTATGTTTCATATGATGTTTTGATGTGTGCTTGGGTTTGTTTGAGTGTGGTGAGGCTAAGAACCCTTAGCCATGGTGAGGATGCGCCATGAACCCTTAAGATTGGTTGAGACAAAGCAAAGAGTCTCCTAAAAACAAGATAGACTCCCAAAAGCATGGTCGAGTCCAAGAATGTCTTAAAGAATGGGTGAGGCAAGTCCAACATGTAACACCTTCATTTCTAGCTCTCTTGCATCATCCCTTACATGCTCATATACATCTAGGAAGACTAAAGTGAGGTCTCTCTTATTAGATTTTATGCATTTACTTAAGGATGTGGCATGATCAGGATTCACTTTAGTGTCACGTGGATCGGGTGAGCTCTTTCTATGCCTCTTCATATTTAATTGCACTATTTAAACTCATTCCAATCCCAAAAATATGCTTTAAACCCATGGAAAGCAAAAAGGGATATGAGACATGCAATTTCGTTTTCAGCAGATTTGGCTTCATTTCTGGGCTGAGTTTGAAAATTCAGAACTAAATACAAAAAAATAGAAATCCCATGATCTCGGTCATTCTAGAAATCTTAAGACGTCTACTTCATGATAAAAATATGTAGAAGTCTTAACATCTCATGTACAAAGCGTTTGACATCCTAAATCATCCACTGGTCAGAGGGGTTCTGTTACTGTCACAGTTTACTGATATGGATTTTGAAATTGTCTAACTAATTCCAAAAAAATCCAATGCTTGTAAACGATATCACTATGGAAAGATGTGGATGTTAACTAGAGAGAAAAAATAATTCCAGATCAGTTCATCAAGCCAAACTCCCGGAAACCGATGAAACAGTACTTCGGGTCTGGCTGGGTGACTGATGCTGGGCAGGAACTTCGAAATTGCATATCTTCCTCTCTAGACCTCAAAATGAGGTGCTTCCAGTTCCTACAAATCACTGTGACCATCTAATTTCTGTGTATAAAATTTCGTAGCCATTGGACTACGTTTTCCCCTCGGATGACACGATTCCCAAACTGATCGAATGAACAGTGTTTTCAAAAAAAATCCGAATTTCTGATGTCAACTTTGAAAAATCATAGGAAATGCTATAGACCTCCAAATGACTTGATCTTTAGCTTCCCAAAAATCTCTAACCAAGATCTAATCACATGTTAAATTTCAAAGCAAGAGGAGGTCATTTGGTTAACTCTTGACATCAAATGCAAAAAGCCACTTTTTTGGTTAAAAATGGGCTCATGGGGTCCAATCTTAGTTCTTCTACCTCTATGACTCTTTGAGAACATGAGAAAGCATCTATAGGGGCCATCAATCATGGCTCAAGTGTCTAGTAACCCAGATTGGAAAAACTCACTACCCCACACCCACTTATACACTCATGTGGCCAATACTAAAATCATGCTTTTCATAACAAAACTTGCTTCTTCATTCAAAATGGTCTCATTCTCATATATACATGATAAATACATTGATTTACAAACATTCATAGGTACTACATCATATACATCATAATTTACATTCCTTGACTTAACTACAAGATAGTAACAAAAAGGCTCTTTACACTTTCTTCACCAATCTCCCTAGCTTCAAGCTTGGTGGCCCCCATCTCTTGCCTCACTTGGCCCACCTAACATGTTTGGATGGTGGAGAGGGGGAGTGAGATTGAAAGAATCTCAATAGCTCATCTCTCATTCAATCATACACACAAAGCATGCAAACAAGTCTTACAATGTATGCATGGGCATGTTAGCATATAAAATCATGATAAAAGCATTTGCAACTTCTTAGTTGGCCATACATAAAAAGAATATTTTCAACATGTGAATAGGCCATACATAACATATACAAGCTTGCCAAGTAAATGGATTAGCCTCACCCACTCACTTGTGGATTTTGGACTTGCCTCACTCATTCTCTAAGAGGTTCTTAGACTCAACCCTTGCTCTTTGGGAGTCAACCTCACTTTTGGGAGACTCTTTACTTTGTCTCAACCAACTTGAGAGCTTTTGGCTCATCCTTACCATGGCTAAAGGGTTATTGGCTTTTCCATACTCAAGCAAACTCAAGAAACCACATAAAACATCATTGAAATACATAAAGCATCATTATGCTAGCATACTTCTCATGGTTCAAAACATACATACACACAAGCAAGACAATGTAAGCACACATCTTATGCATGAAAGAAGGTGGAGAGAGCTACCTTTTTAGCTAACCACAACTTTTCCTTTCAACTTGTCTCCTCCCTTGTGGTTTTCACAATCAACTCTAGATGGGAGTGCTTCTCTTGAGCCTAGCCACACAAGAAGCATAGAATTATTTTCTAAATACTAATTCATAAGCTAGGGATTTCTTTCTAGCAACCCTACTAAGCTTCTCAAACTAGGTTTCTTTCTCTCACTAGAATCCATTAACTATCCTCTCTCTTTTCTCAAACTCTCAAGCTCTTAAGAAGGAAAGCAAGAAAGAGAAGACTACATGACTTTTAACCTCCCTTAAGAGTGATGCCCCACTCTCCCTCTTCTGAACCAAGCTCAAGACCTAACTATTCTAACAATCAAAACCGTGGAAAGAGAGGGTAAGGGGAGAAGAGTAACATACTAAGAGAAAAGCCATGGAAATCCTTACCTTTCTTGTTCTTCCTTCCTCCTCTAGGCTTCTCTCTCTCGGCTCCGCCCTTTTCTCTTTCTTAGAGTGAGCTTAAGTCGGTTACAGAGTGAAAGAAGGAGTTGGGACACTTTAAAAAGTCAAATTCTCTATTTTCATGCTTTTCCGGACTAACCCTCGCTATAGCGAGCCATAACCCTCGCTACGGCGAGCTCGAATAAGTCCCAGACCTCTGCCTTCACTACAGCGTGCGCTACGGCGAGCAACTCCCTGGTTTTGTATGGGGTGCCCGAACTCGCTATAGCTAGAAGGCAGTCTCGCTATAGCTAGACCATTTCTCGCTATAGCAAACAGGTACATTCGCTCTAGCCAGCCTGTAGCTAGCAGACTTAGAAAATTTTCAGCCTTCAAAAATTTTTAGCTTTTCTCTTCTCTTCTTTTTTTCTTTTCTTTTCTTTTCTTTTCTTCTTCTTCTTTCTTTTCCTGGTTGTTACACAACATCCACAAAAAATTGGGGTGAGGCCAATCCACTTGCTTGGCAAGCCTTTTGTATGCTATGTATGATATTCTCAAGTGATAAAAATGCTTCTTGAATGGTTACACATGTCAACATGACCGTTATGAGACTTGTTTGCATCCATTATGTATGATTGAATGAGAGATGAGCTATTGGGATTCTTTGAATCTCATACCCTCCTCTCTAATACTCTAACATGCTAGGTAGACCAAATAGTTATGGTAAAGGGAGCCAACGACCATGAAAGAAGGAGATTGACAAGCCTAGGCCTAGCTTTCATTCTTTTTATATCCATAATAAGGCTTCATAGAGTATATGATGTTGTAAATGTACCATGACCCTTAAGACATGTATAAATATACCATTACGTGATGTTCATATGTATGGATATGATGTATGACCTCTAGCATATGTTTTGAGTATCTAATGCCAAAGTATGAGAATTGAAAGTTTGATGGATATGTGTATAAGTGGGGGTTGAATAGCCAAAATGAGATGCATGAGGTTTGGGACCATTTGGGTAGCTCACACAAGTCTTAAATATACTTTTAGAATGGCCCAAAAGGTTCCAAGACTAAGGGAAATCCATTTGACAACTTTGGTACCTTATATGAAGCCAAAATTGACCATTATGGAACCCTATGTCACTTTTTGGCCAAATGAGTTAGTCTTGATCTGAGATTTGGCATGCAATTACGTCTCACTGAGAGCTTTTTTAATGCTAAAGATAATAATTTTTGGAGGTCTATAGCATATTTGATGATTTTTCAAAGTTGGCAAAATTTATGTTTCTAGTTTGCTGCACTATTCATTTGGTCCGAAATTAAACTCTATCACCCGAGGCCCAAATGATGTCCAATTTCTATGAAAGTTTATACAAACAAACTAAACAATTGTAGTGACTTGTGTCAACTAGAAGCACCTCATTTGGAGGTCTAGAGAGGGAGATATGAATTTTAGAATTTTTTGTCTAGTATCAGTAAATTTGCCTGACCAGAAGTACTATTCCATCGAATTTTGAGGTCTGGGCTAGATGAACTGACCTAGAGATATTTTTTCTCCCTATTTAACATCTATAGCTTTCCAGATTGGTATCATTTGCATGGATCATATTTTTTTGGAATTAATTGGACATTTTCAAAACTTTCTGTAGAATTCTATGACAGTTTCAGAATTTAATCTGACCTTGGGAATATTTTGGATGTTAAACTCCCTCTATGATTAATGTTATAGTTTGGACATATTTTTAGTGTGAATTAGACAATCGCAGTGACTTTTGGAAACTAGAAGCATCTCATTTAGAGGTCTAGAGAGAGAGAGATATGAATTTTAGAAGTTTTTGTCCAGTATCAATAAATTTACCTAACCAAAAGTACTGTTTCATCGAATTCTGAGGTCTGGGCTGGATGAACTGATCTGGAGATTTTTTTTCTCCCTATTTAACATCCATAGAATTCCAGATTTGTATCATTTGCATGGGTTAGATTTTATTAGAATTAATTGGACATTTTCAAACCTTTTTACAGAATTCTGTGACAGTTCCAGAATTTAGTCTGACTTTTGGAACATTTTGAATGTCAAACGCCCTCTGTGATGAATATTATGATCTAGCCATATTTTTAGTGTGAAGTAGACATCCATAGCTTCCCAGAATAACTAAGATTACATGATTTCAATTTTTTTAGAATTAGTTATGATTTTCCAAAGTTTGATTAGAAAAAAGGCCAAATTTGGCCGAGAATGAACCTCCATATTCCATGCTCCATTTCGGTTTCTGAGTCGTGGACATAATTTTGTGACGCAAATGAGTTGTTTTGATGTAATTAAATATGAGAATATATAGTATGAGCTCACACAGTCCACGTGACACCGAATGAAATTTTTAAGTATAACGCAACGCAAAGAATGTCAATATTTATTCCCCTTTTTTCATATACTTCCATAAATAGAATGATGTAAGGCATGTGTACATGATAAGATGAGTTAGAATTTATGGTGTTACATTCAGTATATTGTGTAATATCCATTGCAACAACTTCATATACACACACATATGCACACAAATACATAAGCCATTATGGATTGAGAATTTTTTTTTTCTTTTTTCTTTCATATATTTCAATTTTTGTATTTATTCATTTTTATGTTTAGATTATTAAATTATATTTTAAACCCATTTTATTATATAATTATTTATTTCTTATTCTTGCCAATATAAATTATTTAGTTAATAAATTTAATTTAAAAAATGTATTTCTTAAATTACAATTTTAAAAAATTCTTTGATTGAAGGCAAAGGCCTTCCTTCTTACTTCAATTAAGTTTTTCAAAAAATAATAAAAGTTAATTTTTTTAAAAAAATTGTTAATTGAAGGCAGAAGTAACTCTACTACATTTTTGGAAAAAAACATTGAATGATATACTTGAAGCAAATTACCATGTGCCACATGTCCCTTTAGCTTCTTCTATACTCTTTTTGAGAACCTAAGATTTTTATAGATATATATACGTATATAAATAAGGGATAATATAATGATAACACCAATATGGAGGTAAAATTAAAATTTTAAGCTGAAACCAATTTCTTTTATCTTGGTTTATTTAAAACCTTTTCTATATACCTTAATAATAAAATTAATAAGTAAAAATAGCTAAATATAAGGCTTGGATCAGGTGGTAGTTAAGAAGACTTTTCCTTTTAATGTCCCATGTTCACGCCCAGTAGCACACATGGTCTAGTTTTATTTCTTTTTCCTTGCCACATTTCTGTTATATCAAAAATTGTAACATCATAAGTTTCTAGCTTTATATTCCTATACACTAAGCTTCATACATGAGTTTCAAGGAAAATGGAATAAAATAATGTATTGTTTTTGTGTTGTGTAGAACTTCAAAAATTCATTTTACGCTCCGTGGATCTCATGAACCCTTCAATATCATCCTATACTTATACTCCATTCATACAAGTCATAAACATCATGAAACAACCCATACAACTTGTAACACCATAGATTTCTATCCTTGCCTCATGTTACTTCTAAGTCTCATGTCATGAATTACACAAGAAAGTGAGAAAATTGCATTAAAATATTGTATTTCTTTGCGTTGCGTTATGCATAAATTTTTCTTTTGGAGTTCTATGAGTCATCTAGACTCATGTATCACATTCTCACATTTAATTACATGGATACAACTCATTTCCATCACCAAAATTAGCCTAGAGCTCGTGCAAGGCAAGAGAATGCATAGATGCAATTTCGACCATAATTTTCTCACTTCTGTCACAAATTTTGAAAAATCATAACTAATTCTAGAAAAATTGAAATCATGCATTATTGGCCATTCTGGAAAGCTATACATGTCTACTTTATGCTAAAAATATGTCCAGACCATGAAACATTACACAGAAGAAGTTTGACATTCAAAAATGTATAAAGGTCAGACTGGCTACTAGTACTATCATAACTTTTTGCTACAAAATTCAAAAATGTCCAATTAATTCTAAAAAAAATAATCTATGTAAATGATACTAATATAGAAAGCTACAGATGTTAGTTAGAGAAAAAAAATAACTCTAGACTAGTTCAAGCACGTCCAGATATTGAAAACTAATTAAACAATACCTGAGGTCAGTCTGAATGCCTGATACTAAGTCGAATTTTTAAGACACCCAAATGGAGTGCTTCTAGTTGGCACAGGTCACTGTGAATATCTAGTTTCACCCTATAGAAGTTCATGATAATTGGACATCATTTGACTATTGAGTGATAGAATTTATTTTTGGACCAGTATGAGTAGTACCATGACCAAAATCAGAATTTTTTTCAACTTTGAAAATTCATCAAATATTCCATAAATCTCCAAAAATTCTACACTTTAGTTTCCTAAAAATATCTCATCAATTCCTATTTTCATACTAAATCTCATATTAAAAAGAATTCATTTGGACAAAAAATGGTATAGGTTTCTAATATAGTCAATTTTTGCTCCATATATGATACCAAAGTGTCCAAATGATTTCCCTTAGTGTTTGGCACTTCTTGGGCAAGTTTAAAAGCATGATTATGACTTGTATGAACTGGCCAAATGGTTCCAAACCTCATGCATCTCAATTTGGTCATTCCACTTCCACATATGCAGTTACACATCAAACCATTCAAGAGCCAAACTTGCCATTACATGACCAAAATACACATTTCCATACATATAACCTTAAATCTCATTTATACATGACACATTAGCATAATTATACATGTTCATAACATCATAGGACATATACAATCATATATTACAACAATTGCCATTCATATGGCCTTGAAGTAGCAAAATCTATGCACTTTAATGTCATACTTTTATCTCTCAAATGGTTGGCTCTTGTTTCCTTGCTCTCTTGGTTCACCTAACATATTAAGACATTGAAAGGAGGAAATGAGGTTCAAAGAATTCCAATAGCATATTTCTCTTTCAATCACACATAAAGTATGCAATACAAGCCTTGAAAATGCATGCATGAACATGTTAACATATGTGAGCATTCAAGAAATATTCTTGGCATTTGAATAAGTCATGTATAGCATGCATAGGCTTGCCAAGTAAGTAGATTAGCCTCACCCATTCACTTATAGATTTTGGACTTGTCTCACCTATTTTTTTAAGAGGTTTTTGACTCAACCTTACTCTTGGAAGTCAACCTCACTTTTGGGAGACTCTTTACTTTGTTTCAACTAACTTTAAGGGTTCTTGGCTCATCCTCACTATGGCTAGAGGATTCTTGGCTTCTCCATACTCAAGCAAACCAAGACAAGCACATAAAATATCATTTGAATGCATAAAACATCATCATGGTACCATGAAATAAAAGCTCATGCTAAAATACTTTTCATAGCTCAAAATATATATACACACATTCAAAGACAATGTAAGCACACATACATGTATGAGAGAAGGTAGAGAGAGCTACCTTGCTTGCATTTACACACTTTTTTCTTGAGTCTTGAATCCTCTCCCTTGACCTCATACACCCAAGAAGGTGAAGATCATTTCTCTTGGCCTAAATATAATTCATGGAAGCCAATTAGATTCATGGAATTAATTCTAAGGCCACACAACTTCCTTAAAAGTACCTTGACCTATAAATCCCTTTATGGTTCCAAGAATGCACCTAATGAAGCAACACCCATCAAATAAATTCTAGGCTCCATTCTTTCCTTTCATATATGATTTTTGACTCCTTTTAAGCTTCTTGGAATTATCACACGATTGAAACAAAGAGCCTAACTACACATTGCTTCTTTAGGTCATATTATCGAATTATGGAACCTAAGACACCAATTCATTCTCTAGGCCTCCTAAATTTTTTCTAAGGTTTCTCCTCATTTTCATTTATCATATATAACTTAAAAATGGGGTTGAAAAAATTTAAAACTCTCCCTAGGTGTCTCATCCCCTTTAGGGCGAGCTTATGTCTACTTTTGGCCTCCATGGAATTTGCTTTGTTTTCTACATGGAAGATGCATATAGGGAGACGTCTAGGGATTTTAGGAACTCATTTAAACATTCATCTAGGCCTAAAAATAATTACATCAAATCAAATTTTTAAGGGAACCCATGAAACCTTAGGTTTGCTACCTTGAAAATCCATGGCATTTTCTTGAATTTCTTTGCATATTCTTACTCTTCTCCTTTAAATTTATAGAATTCATCCTTGGTTCTCCTCAAAATTCTAGCCTTCTAGCATTTACATACATGGGGTGAAATATGGAGAAGAAGGGGGAAGGAGTGGCTACCATGGGATGTAAGATTTACTTTATTTTTCTTTGTTTTTTTGCTTGTTACTCACTTTTTTTTAGCTTCTTCTCTTCAAATTCGAATTTTCCCCTTAATTTCTCCCTTAAAATAGATCTAAAGGCTTCAATAAAATCATAAGAAGAAAGCTCAAGAGGAGAGGAACAAGTTTGGAAGAAGAAGGAGCATGAAAATCCGTGAAATTCCTTACCTTTTCCTTGCTTCTTCTCCTCCTTTCTTCTCCTCCATGGTGCACCTAAGAGAGCTAGTGTTTTCTCTAGTTTTTAGGCAGAATAGGCCATGCAAATGAAAGGGAAAAGAAATAAGAAACTTAAAAAGTGTTCAAGAAGCTTTTACTTTTTTAAAAATTCTAATTTTGCCCTTTATTTTTAGCATTTTCATTTATAACTCGTTTTAGCCATTATGAAATTTAGGTTCCCAATTTAGTAAAATGCCTGTGAAATCACTCAAATCGGAGATAAAACCTTTCTAAATGAATTAATCAAAGTTTTGGTGAACTGACGTTAGGAAACGTCCACCGGAGGGGTTTTAACTATCCCGAGGCTTTCTATAGTTTTCAGAGCCTCTAAAAACTCCAGAGAACTCAAAACTTTTATTTAAAATGCCCTCCTATGTGAATTCCAACATTTGCTTAAAATTACAAAATGCCATTATGTTTCATAAGTCTTTTGTCAGATTTTATTTCTTCATTCTAGCTCTGTTTTTCTTTCCGTCTGGGCCTAGAATTCTCATTTTTATGAGTCTAGAATGCTTCCCAAATTTTTTTGGAACTTTAACTAAGTTATTTAAGGGGACTTGCTTTGTATCCGGTGACTTTCATTCATTTATGGAGAAATCATATGTTATGTTTCTTATGTTTTGTCCCTTTTTCAGAGAACTGAATATTACACAACTTGGATTTTAAGACCACACACCAAAAAATTCAAGATTGCTCTTGGGTTCCAGTTTTCAATTTTCTATAATCAACTTTGAAAATTTATAATTAAATCTAGAAAAATCAAAATCAAGTAAATGATCACTTTTTGGAAAGCTCTGAATGTCCACTATAAGGTAAAAATCATTCCAAGCCATGAAAAACGAGTTGGACCATGATTGAGAATAGAAAAGCACCAAAGGTCTAGCTACCCAGGTTTGCTATTATAGGCTATTGATACAAACTTCAAGAATTCATAACTAATTCTAGAAATATCAACACCCAGAAAATCATACTATTCTAGAAAGTTATGGATGTTAACTTTATGGTAAAAATAATTTTGGACCACGTTAAGCTCATTTAGGAACTAAATTATAATGAAACAATACACAAGGTCAGTTGGTAATACTGTTTCTTATACAAAAATTCAAATATTCATTTCTCTCTCTACAGACTCTAATTGAGGTGCTTCTAGTTGCTACAGATCATTGTGAATATCTAGTTTCTCCGTGTAAAATTTTAGAACTATTGGACCTCATTTGTCCCTCGGATGACATGAAAATGAAATCTGTTCAGGTGAAAAGTGCCCAGACCAAAACCAACTTCTGATATGAATTTTAAAAAATCATAAGAAACTTTATAGACTCAAAATAATGCAGTTTTTAGACCAACAAAAAGCTCTATATGAGATCTATGTGTGTGTAAAATCTTAGCCTTAAAATTACTCATTTGGTTAGGTTAGAGTTCAACTCACAAAATGGGTCATTTTTTGTCCTAAAATGGTTCATTTATGTGCCAAATAGTCTTCCCTTTAAACCAAGACGACTTTGGCACATGGGAAAGAATAAAAACAGTCCTCTAAACATATCCAAGAGGTCCAAAATTCCATACATCACAAAATCACTATCCCACTTGTTTACATACACAAGAATGCCTAGGCTCATCAAGGCACCACCATGACAAAAACAACTATCCTCATTCATATACTTGCAAATTCTATACATACATTACATATCCATATATTTACATATGTTCAAGTCACTATACATCATCTACATCATGAGGTTACATCATTTGATAACAAATGGTTACAATACAAGCATTTAGCAATTCCTTTGTCAATCTTCTTGCCTTCAAGTGTGAAGGCTTCCATTTCTTTGCTCACATGGTCCACCTAGACATGTTTAGGCAATGAGGAGGGAAAAGTGAGATTCTAGAAATTCTAATAACTCTTAACCCTTTCAATCATATATAAAAGTCATGATTTCAAGTCCAAGAATGCATGCATGAACCTTTAGCTGCTAGTGATCATATGTACAACCATTTTCATGTTCAAGAAACTCACACATATCACATATTGGCTTTTAAGAGCATTGGTTTAGCCTCACCCCCTTTCCTTAGGACTGTTAGACTAGCCTCACCCATTTTTAAGGGCTTTTGACTAAGCCTGACTCTTCTTGAGGCTTTTGCCTTTGTCTTACCCCATCCTAAGGACTTTTGACTCATTCTCACATTTGCTAAGGGACTTTTGACTTCACCAAGCTCACTGAAGACAACCAACATTTATAAAAACACATAATATGCACATAATGATACCATGGCATATAGAAAATCACTAGAAACATTTCTCATGGTAAAGTTATACATAAACATATTCAAAGACAAGAAAACAACTAAGTATGCATGAGAGAAAGGTTAGAGAGCTACCTTGAATGCAAACACACACACTTTTGCTTGATTTCTCTTCCCTTCCTTTGGCTACACCCTTGCAAGTGGGTGGATTAGGATTCCTTTGGCCTAGACAAATCAAATAAGACCTAATTACACTCTTGAAACAAACTCTAGCACCACACACACTTTGGAAAAACTTTGTTTTTTATTTGGTTCAATTATGGTTCATAAAGCACATAATGAAGCAACCTTAAGGATTCATGATCTTAGCTCCATTTCCTTCTTTAATCTATGACTCTTGACTCCATTTAGACTCCTTAGAGCTATCACACAATCATTTTGAGGAGCCTAGCTATATGTTGCTTCTTTAAGTCACATTATGAAACCTACACCTCTATCTCTCAATTTGTGGCTTCTAAATTTTTTTCAAGGTTTCCTCTCATCTTCTTCCATCATATATAAACCCAACCTAAGCTTAGAAGCTTTGAAAACACTCCCTTGGTCCTTCCTTCAAGCTTGGCCCAGTCTTATGCATTGTTTTGGGATTATGGAGTTTTAAATTTTTTTCTTGAAGGTGAAGGCACTTAGGAGGCTTTCTAAGGATCTTAGGAACTCATTTATACTCTCACATTACCTAGAGCACCCTTAAATAAAATCATATTTCCATTTGCAACTTAGACTCTCTAGGTAGCACAACTTGCATTTTCTTGCTTCTTTTTTTCTTTCAATTGGCAATTTCTATTTCTCTTGCTCTAAATCCCTCATTTCTAACTTGCTAAGACTTGAATTAATGCTATCTTCAATGGGTCAAATTCTGGACAAAATTCTCATGAAGAAAACAACCAAGAAGAAGTCAAAAGGGTCTTTGATTCATACCTTGTTTGATTGTTCTTCCAAGAGGCTTTCACTTGCAACCAAGCTCTCCTTTCAATCCTTCCATCTTCCACTTAGGCTAACCTCAAAATAGAACCAAATCACACACCAAAACCATAGGAAAAGAGGGGAGAAGGAGAAAAGGTTTAATAAAGGAAAGAGCATGAAAAACTAGAGAAATCTTACACTTTTCAAGCTTTCTCTTCTTCCCTTAACTCCCCTTCTTGGTGTGCCACTCAAGCCTCCTTTGGAATCTATTTGTACTAGAAGCAAAATGATGGAGAGAGCTGGACCAAAATGGGATGTCCTTAAGGAAGCCAAAGGTCACTTACAATTGTTCAAATTTACAATTTTGCCATTGCACTTTGACTATGTCATTTGAGCTCATTTTAAATCTTTTTTGAAAACTGTCTTATTCATCATAAACTTTAGGTCATCTAATTTATAAAATGGCTTTAGAATCACTTAATTTGGATTTAAAACCTTCCCACACAAAGAGGTTAAAGTTTAGGTCATTGACGCTAAAAAACGTACACTTAAGGAGTTTTAACTCTCCTAGGGGTTCCCATAATTTTCAAAGCCTCAGAGAATCCCAGAAAGCTTAAATTTTTTTATTTTAAAAGCCTTCCTGTGAGTTTTCTAAAAATAATGCGTATTTACGAAAATGCCATTATGCTTTTAGCCATTTTATTAAACTACTCTGGCTTAGGTTTTCGAGCATCTTAGACCTTGGATCCTCATTTTTTATTATTTAAAATGTTATTCCAATTTTATTCAAACTCAAATCTTTCATTTAAGGAGACTTGCTTTTCAAACTGACTCATTTCAAAATTTTTACGAAATATCGGACGTTACATTTCTACCTCTCTTAAATAAAATTTTATCCTTGAAATTTAAAATACATACCTCAGGGGAATAATTCTGGACACTTCTTTTTCACGTCTTCCTCTAGCTCCTAGGTAGTTTCTTTAAGAGATCGTCCCTTCCAAACCACTTTCACCAGCGATATTATCTTATTCTATAATTGCTTAAGTCTAACATCCACGATCCAATCTGGTAATACTATATAAGAAATATTGTCTTGTAACTACATATTTTCATATTCTATGACATTTGAGGGGTTAGGATGGTACGTTTTGAGATGAGATACATGGAAAACGTCATGTATTTGGCTTAGGTTTGAGGGAAGGGCAAATCTGTAGACCACAGGTTCAACTTTATTAAGAATTTGGAACAAACCTATATACTTTGGACTAAGCTTTTTATTCTTAATGGACCTACCTATCCCTATGACTGGAGATACTTTAACAAAAACATGGTCTCCGACCTCAAACTCTAACGACCTTCTCCTTCTATCTGCGTAACTTTTCTATCTACTATGTGTCGTTAGAAGTTTTTTTCTTATGGTTTTTATTTGTCTAAAGGTTTGCTCTACTAATTTTGGGCCTATGAGGCTCCTTTCTCCTAGTTCAATCCAACATACTAAGGATCTACACTTCTTCCCATATATGCCTCATACAATGCCATTTGAATACTAACATGATAATTGTTATTATAGGTAAATTTCGCTAGAGGAAAATATGTATCCCAGTTACCCTTTAGCTCTAAAATATATGCCTTCAACATGTCTTTTAGGGTTTGGATGGTCCTTTCTGTCTGACCATCTGTCTGAGGGTGATAGACTGTGCTCCTAGGGCATCCTGTAATGATCTCTAAAAATTCAAAGTAAATCTGAGGTCTCTATCTGATACTATGCTCCTAGGTACATCATCTAATCTCATTATCTCCTTGATGTACATCTGGGCTAACTTATCTAAGGTGTAAGTGGCTTTCATTGTTAGGAAATATGCTGACTTTGTTAACCTATCCACTATCACCCATATGGCATCATGCCCTGATGATGTCCTGGATAAATGTAACACCTCATAATTTATTAATGATGATTATGGTGAATTAAGAAATTAATACAAGGATTTGGGAAAAATAAGGAAAATAAGGTTTTTAAAGAAATTGATTTATTTTAGACATTTTGAGCTAATAATCATGTTTAGTTATTGTTAGGTGGAGATATATTAATTATGGTTATGGATTTAATTAAGGAATTAACTAAGGGGAGTTAGACATTTAATTGGGCCTTATGATCAATGTATTTATGCCATAAGTCAAATAAGAAAGCCCATTTCTAGTTTGTAAGAAGGTCCAATCTCATTTATTAAAAGCTCAACTCTCATTTCATCAACTAAACCCTTCAACTTATGGCCTAATAAACACATATCTGAACCTAAGTAGATTTTGGGCTTTAGGGTTGGCCTAAACCCATATAAAACCCTAACTTACTCAGCCCCTTATCCTCTATTCTGCAGACCAACTCAATCTTAGGCAAGGGAGAACTCCATTTTCGCATAGGAAGAGAGGAGGCTAGGGTTTTCTGCATTCCTCCACCATTTCTTACTTCTAGAGGAAGATTTAGCTAAGGTAATCTATATAAAACATGTCTCCCTCATTCTCCTCTTTATTTTGATCTGATTAGTTTTTGGTTTTGGGCATTTTTATCTCCTTTTCAAATCTGAAATTTGGTGTTTGGGTGATTCCTTACAAGATTTTTGGAGTTAGAGGTTGGAGGGATGATTAGGTAAGTGTTTCCCTTCCATTTTGTATATTATTTTTGCTGGAAAATGTCCCTAAGGATGGATGTTTATAATGGGTTCTACTATTGTGCGAAATTATAAGGAAATGAAGGTGAAAAATTGAAATTTCTGGGCTTGATGACTCAAATCCGAATTGGGAATGTCCCATGGTGTGTTCTTGGTAGTTAAGGTTCAACTTAGTCCATTTGACCTCTTGGGTGTATGGGTAAGTGTTCCCTTTTCTCTTGTGTGGTGTATATGCTAAATTCTCACATTTTGGATTGACTTTTGCTGCATGGTTTGCACATGTGCAAAAATGCAGTTGTAGGAAGTGAATCATGGTAAGTTTTGATGTACGAACCTTAAATTGGTGCAATAGATCATTAGGAAGTTTGGGTAAGAAGTTCTCAATGATTTCTTATTAAGATTAATTTATGGATAGGGAGAATTTATTTACTAATGATAGTTAAATGATGATAATCATGCTTATGTTAGGCTTGGTATACTTTGGATCATAGTGGTAGCTAGAAGAAAAGTAATTGGCTTCATTGAGGTAACCAGGGTTATTCTTCCTAATTTTATGTATATGCTTATGTTAATTTGATATTTATTACACATGCTTGATTTTGAAATGCTAAATGATTGGTTGCCTACTTGAATTATTATTGTGATTAGACCTTATGAGTCTATAGTGGAGCTGTAGTGCAACTACCACCTGTGCATGTGTTTCGATCAAGCACCGAGTTGTGATCAGACCCCATATGCACTGAGCCTTGTTGTGCTCATTATGGAGTAAGTGTCATGGATGCAACTCTCCTGGTATTATTGGCCATTAACATGTTGTGTGTGATTGCTGGTATGAGACAGTAATCATTGGTAGCTTAACTAGTTCATTTACAAATTGAATTGATGATTCTAGTATTGATAATATGAAATTGCATTGTTGATTAATCTATACATATATATATGGACTTTGCCTCTTGTTACTGAGATTATATATCTCACCCCGATTGTGGGCTAACATTTTCAGGGACTAGACCTCTTAATGGCAAGGAGAAAATTAATGGAAGCTTACTATATGGTTTAGTAGTAGGTAGGTTTAGAAACCTTGTCAGATTGTATTTATATAATTAGACTACTAGTTTTATGTAATTGCTACATTGCATCATAAATTGCCAAGCATAGGGATTATAATCATTTGATACATCAAGTGTCAACTTAAACTAGTGATGTATGAAATTTCTATTGGAATTTATGTTTGAATGGAAATGTGAGTAGTGTATGAACTCTTTACTGTTATTGATCTATGAACTCATTGGTTTATGGTGGCTAGAGGGTTAAAGATCCACATTTGAATTTTGAATGGGTAATGATTGATGGATTAGGTAGATTAGGTAAAAGAAAGACACTAAATTTTCACAAACTAAGTTAAAGTGGCCTAGAGTGTTATTAGAAGGAGAATTGGAGAGTATGGGATGAAATCTTGGGAGTTATAAGAATAGAAAGTAATTGATCGCGGCTAAAAGTGACAAAGTTGCCTAGGGAAAGAAACAAAGAGCAATTGGCCATGACAAAAGGTGAGGTTGGCCATGGCAAATTGTGTGAGGCAAATCTGATGGTGTTCTAGAGGTTAATTCGCCGCGACTAAAGGGGTATTTGGCCACTGCAAAATGTATGAAATTTGTGAAGGTGCTCAATTCCTTATATTCACCTGAAAACCTTAGTTTCTCTTATGGCAATGCTAAAGAATGATATAGAAACACTTATAGGAGGTTTTTGTGAGTTAAAAATGATGGATAAAGGAATTAAAAGTTCCTCATTGATTATTAAATTCACTTGCACTTCGAATAATTATGGTTGTTTAGTTAATAACACTAATAATGTTAAGATTCAAATTTTCCTACATTTTCTGAATGTAATTAGTTGTAATGACTTTCAACCTTGATTTATGGTTATTAATCATGTATTTAACCTTGATTACGATGATTAGAAGTTAAAGTCATTACAATAAACCTGTGACAAAATCTATAGCTATACTATCCTACTTCTACTCAGGGATATCTAAGGGTTAAAGTAACCCAATTGATCTCTGGTGTTTTATCTTAACTTTCTGACACACTAGACATCGGAAGACGTACCAAGCTATGTCTGATTTCATCCTAGGCCACCAAAACATTTTCTTCAAATCTTGATACATCTTGTTATTGCTTGGATGAAATGTATACTTACTTTTGTGTGCCTATTCTAATATTCTTTCTTTTATCTATGAATTCCTAGGCATATACAGCCTACTCCAGCACTTCACTATCCCATCTTTAAATAAATTAAAGTTTAGAGTGCTACCTTGGGACATCTGGGCTCTAATCTTTCTTCTTTATTCATACTCTTGCTGGGCATATCTTATTTGGCTCCTCAGGTCATTCTTTATTTGGGTTTCATTTATCAATAATTTCCTCGAATGCACCTGACATGAGAGATTCATATCTCTGAACCTCTTAATAAGTTCCTGCTTTCTAATCATCATACGGGCCATGTGTATGGATTTCCTAGTCAGGGCATTGGTAACCACATTAGCCTTCCTTGGGTGGCATTTCAGGGTGAAGTGATAGTCTTTTAGGAATTCTAACCACCTCATTTGCCTTATATTTAATTCTTTTTGCTCAAATAGATATTTAAGGCTTTTGAGGTCACTATAAATTTCTATGGCTACTCTATATAAGTAGTGTCTCCATATCTTAAGTGCAAATACCACTGCTGCTAGCTCTAAATCGTATGTGAAATAGTTTTCCTCATAGGGTTTCAACTGTTTAGAAACATAAGCTACCACTCTACCTCCCTACATAAGAACACATCCTAACCCCTTCTTTGAAGCATCACTATAGACTATGAAAATCTCTCTAGGGTTAAGAAGCACTAGAACTAGGGTTGTGGTTATTCTATGCTTCAACTTTTGAAAACTCTTCTTACACTTCTCATCCCACGCAAAAGCTACATTCTTTCTAGTGAGCTTAGTCAATGGCATTGCTACCTGAGAGAAGCCTTGAATGAATCTCCTATAGTGCCTCACTAAACCTAAGAAGCTCTTGATCTCTGTCACTATCCTAAGACTCTCCTATTATAAAACTGCCCCTACCTTATAGGGATCTACTGTGACCCTTGCCTAGGGAATCACATGGCCTAAGAATTGTACCTCAGTGAGCCAAAACTCACATTTGCTAAGTTTAGGGTATAACATCTTTTCTCTTAGGGTTTCTAGGGCTAATCTCAGGTGCTGCTCATGTTATTCTATATTCTTTGAATAAATAAGGATATTATCTATGAAGACAACTACAAATCTATCCAGGTATGGCCTAAACAGCCTGTTCATGTTGGAGATTGTGCCATAGGCCAATCATTGTATTGCAAACATTGTACTTTATTAAGAAATAAGACTTTTCTTTGCTTACATTATTATTATATTCTTTTGCATGTTCTACATAATAATATCCTTGGATAAATCATATTACTTATCTTAAATATCCCTAGTCGATCATCATTGATGATGAACTAAGACTAATATGATTTTGATTGATAATTATGTGTTAATCATATATAAAGATACGAATCAAAATCATAGGCATTTGTTAGGGAACAAGATGCTAGATCGACCTGCCATAAGCTAGCTACGTGGATTAAGTCATAAGCATATCTTATGAATAACCATATCACCTAGCCCTTGGACTTGATATCATCATAGTTTCCTATATGAGGAATACTATTTTTAGCATAGTCAAAAGTCATCTTTAACCGAGTGATCATAAAGGCTATGATAAGGTATAATGGAATTCATATAGAAGAAGATGAGTGGTCTAGATAGGATTTGTCGCTCTAATTAATAGAGAGATATCTATGGGCCCCTGATGAGTGAGACTGAGAAATGCATGGCCGTGCTCAAATGGAAGGGTTTCCATTTGTACTTTTATTTTGCACATAGATTGAGAAAGTGACGATCAAGTAAGATGAGGATGACATTTCCATGCCTCATACTTAATCTAGATATCGTGTGACAAAAGGGATGTGATAAGGTTATATGACAGTTTGCATCGAATCACCGATCCCTATATGATTTGGGTAGTCACAGTGTCTTACTAGAGACCGCTTGTGACTTGTGGGTCAAATAGTGTTATTAGCCCACTGTCAACATTATATAGGCCTACAAGGTCGAACACAAGAATGAGTTAACTCAAGCTAAAATATCTAAATTCATTGAATCTGAAATTGCGTCTAGATCTAATGAATGTCACGTTCAATCTAGGGTGAAAGAATTTTATAAATAAATAAATATATTATATATATAATTTATAAAATTTGAAATATATATATTTATATATTTGAAATATATATATTCTTCAATTAATTTAAATCAATTAGTTTTAAATTCAAATCTATATGATAGATTTAAATTTAAACTAATATAATAATTTAAATTTAATTTATGAGATAAATTAAATTTGAATTAAGTTCTAGATTTATATTAAATAATTAGTTAAAATTTAAATCTATTAGATAGACTTAAATTTAAACTACTCTATTTAATTCAAATTTGATTTGATTTGAAATAATGTATTTTACATTAATCAAATATATCTAAAACCCTAATAAGATACATCTATAAAAAGGTAAGAGGCTTGGGTTTTCTAGAACTACAGAACTAAAGAAAAACCCTAAAGAGAGAAAGAGTACAGACGACGTACGAACGCCTAAAGAGAGAAAGTGTACTGACACTGTACAGATGCCTAGAGAGAGAAAGGGAGAGGAGAGCGTCTTCTCTACCAAGAATGTGTATGGATGTTAGTAAAAGGCGCTAGCATGCCATTCACATTGAGCATCCGTTCATGTGGATACCAGTAGAGGGAGCATATTTGTAGATCAGTTCCTAAGATCCAATAGAAAAAGATAAATATTTCTAGATCTATTCGATTTAAACAACATTGATAGATCCATGGGAAGGGATTTGGGGTTTTAATTTTCCATTGCGCATCCCAAAAATTCCTAAACAATTCATATAATCCAAAAATATCGCAGGCCCAAAGGGTATAACTAAAAACTCATAGTGCCCATACCTAGTCCTAAAGGCTGTCTAAGGGATATCCTCAACCTTGATCCTGAGCTAGTGATACCCTGGCCTGAGGTCTATCTTGGAGAACATTGATGCTCCTACTAGCTGGTCTAGAAAGTCATCTATCTTGGGAAGAGAGTACTTGTTCTTGATAGTAAGCTTGTTGAGCTCTCTGTAATCTATATAGAGCCTAAGGCTCCTTTCTTTCTTTTTAAAGAATAAAACTGAAGCTCCCCACTGTGATACACTAGGTTTGACAAAACCTTTCTCTAAGAGCTCTTCTATTTGTTTCAGCTCTAATAGCTTGGTGGGCCATCTTATACGGGGCCTTAGACACTAGACCTGCCCCAAGTACAGTATCTATAACTAACTTCCTTGGGGAAAGCCTTTAGGAACTCTTTCACTACTAGGATCTCTTTTATACCCTCTTCCACCTCAGCCTAGATTGAAAAGAACACTAAGAACTCTTGACAACCATGATCTAGAAACCTCTCAACCTGAGATGTGGTCATAAAAGCTAGCTATGTCTAAATATTAGACACAGTTCCATATGCAAGTAAAGAAATGCATCTGTGATAGTAATCAAGTGTAGCATTATTTATAGACATCCAGTTCATACCAATAATTAGGTCATTATCAATAAGAGGCATGTATATCAAATCAAGTGTAGTAAAACAATGATTAAACTGGACTACACAGTTCAAACAAGCATGGAAGGTAGTGGCTTTATTTCCTATGAAGGGATACATGTAAATCATATGGTCATGCATGCATACTCAAACCTAACCTCCTAACATAGTCATAAAATATAAAAGAATGGCGAGCACCCGAATCAAATAGTGTAAGTATAGAATAATCATTAATCTTAATAGTTTCTTGGATCAAACTTGGGGATCTGCTAGCCTCCTGCTGTGTTAGGGCAAAAACTCTACTCTGGGTCTGTGGTCTGGGTGCAAGAGCTACCTCTTCTACTGTGCAGGCTATGTGCAGTCTCTAGTAATGTGACCCAGTCTACCATATCTGTAGCACACGTTTTGCCCCACATAACATGGTATGCCCTTATAATTTCTATCATATTGACTACATACTGTTAGAGTGGCACTGCCTCTGGTAGACTGAGCTGATCTCTTTCTACCCTTGCCTCTTCTGTGCCACTAACCTCTACTACCTCCCATACTGCTTCTGGTGGTCTGTGTCTCTTCTCAAGGTCTCTTGCTATTAAGGAAGGGAGGTCTACAATAGGGACTGTTTGCATTATCCTCAGGTTTGCCTCTTTGACTCTACAAATCTTAATTAGGGCATTGAAGTCCCTAATCCTCTGTGGCACCACCATGTCTCTGATCTTAGGCAATAGTCCCTTCTTTCACTTATCTACTCTCCATCTCTCATCATTATGCTTCTGAAGGTACGAGGAATATCAGGAGAGCTCAACAAACTTCGGCACATACTAATCCACTGACATCCCCTCAGTTTGTCTCAAGAATACAAACTCTAACTCCTTCTGATCCCTGATAGAGCTAGGGAAGTATCTCTCGTAGAAGGCCTAGAGGAATATCTCTTAGGTGATCGGGAGGTTCCTTAACTTCAGTATCGGTTCAATGCTTCTGTACTAATACTCTGCTTCTTTTCTAACTAGAAAATGGCCATCACAACCTTTTGCTTAAATGTGCACCCCATTACCTTGAAGATTTTCTCTAATTGCATAATCTAGGCCTCGACTTTCTCTGTGTTCAGTTTATCGTCAAAGGTGGGAGGCCTAAATTTCTAAAACTGAGCTATGACCTGCCTCGTGGAAGGCTACTCTAGGGTGGGAGGTGTCTGAGCTGGTGGAGTTTGAGAGGTATATAGGTACTAGCCTGGGGGGATCGCCTTTGAATCTTTTATATGATTTGAATGTTGTGGCAGAGGAGGAGTAAGCCTCTCGCTATCTCTCTGTGCAAGCCCCTCTTGTAATTGCATTATCATAGCTTGTTGTTGATTGAGACAAGCCATAATAGCTTATAAAGCTCCAACCATTGGATCACTAAGCTTGACTCAAGCCTTTCCGGGCTTTGCTCTAGCCACTCTAGGAGGCCTTCCTCTCCATCTCCGTGTGTTCACCATCTTTCTGAAACATTTCAAACTTAGTTTAGTATGAAATGGGAACACACACCATATTCTCACACTCAAATCATCCATATTCAATGCATAAACATGTAGCAAGTCATATTCTCAAGCCATAACCCACCCTAAGGTGCCTAAACCAAAGCTCTGATACCAAAAATGCAACACCATAAGTTTCTAGCTATGTTTTCCCATACACTAAGCTTCATACATGAGTTTCAAGGAAAATGGAATAAAATAATATATTATTTTTGTGTTGCGTAGGACTTTAAAAATTCATTTTATGCTTTGTGGACCCCATGAACCCTTTAATATCATCCTATACTCATACTCCATGCATACAAGTCAAAAACATCATGAAACAACCGATACAACTCGGATTTGAAGATCACATTCCAAAAAATTCAAGACTGTTCTCGGGTTCTAGTTTTCAATTTTCTATAATCAATTTTGAAAATTCATAATTAAATTGAGAAAAATCAAAAATCAAGAAAATGGTAGCTTTTTGGAAATCTTTGAATGTCCACAATAGGTTAAAAATTGTTCCAAGCCATGAAAAAACTAGGGGACCACAATTGACAATAGAAAAGCACCAAAGATTAGCTATCCAAATTTGCAGTAACAGGTTACTGATATGAACTTCAAGAATTCATAACTAATTCTAGAAAAATCAAAACTTAGCAAACCATATAATTCTGGAAAGCTATGGAACTTATGGGCAAAAAAAATTGTGGACCATGTTAAGCTCGTTTAAGAACTAAATTATAATGAAATAATACACAAGGTTGGCTAGCATTACTATTTTTTATGCAAAACTTCAAATATTCATTTCTCTCTCTACAAACTCCAAATAAGGTGCTTCCAGTTTCTACAGATCACCCAGAATATCTAGTTTCTCCATGTGAAATTTTAGAACCATTAGACCTTGTTTGACCCTCAAATAACATAAAAATGAAACCTGATCAAGTGAACAGTCCCTATACTAAAACCAACTTCTGATATGAACTTTAAAAAATTATAAGAAACTCTATAGACCTCCAAATAATGAGGTTCTTAGACCAACAAAAAGCTCTATATGAGATTTATGTGTGTGCAAAATCTTAGCCTCAAAATCTCTCATTTGGTCAGGTTGGGATTCAGCTCACAAAATAGGTCACTTTTTATCCTAAAATGGTTCATTTATGTGCCAAATGGTCTTCCCCTTAAACCAATACCACTTAGGCATGTGGGAAAGTATAAAAATAGTCCTCTAAATATATCCAAGAGGTCCAAAAATCCATACATCAAAAAATCACTATCCTACTTGTTCACATACACAAGAATGCCTAAGCTCATCAAGGCACCACCATGACAAAAACAATTATCCTCATTCATATACTTGCAAATTCTATACATACATTACATATTCATATATTTACATAAGTTCAAGTGGCTATATGTCATCTACATTATGAGGTTACATCATTTGATAACATATGGTTACAATACAAGCATTTAGCAATTCCTTTGTCAATCTTCTTGCCTTCAAGTGTGGAGACTTCCATTTCTTTGTTCATATGGTCCACCTATACATGTTTAGGCAATAGAGAGGAAAGAGTGAAATTCTAGGAATCTCAATAGCTTTTAACCCTTTCAATCATACATAAAAGCCATGATTTCAAGTTTAAGAATGAATGCATAAACCTTTAGCTGCTAGTGATCATATATACAACCATTTTCATGTTCAAGAAACTTATACATATCACACATTGGCTTTCAAGAGCATTGGTTTAGCCTCACCCCCTTTCCTTAGGACTTTTAGACTTGCCTCATCCATTTTCAAAGGATTTTTTACTAAGTTTGACTCTTCTTTAGGCTTTTGGCTTTGTCTCACCCCATCCTAGGGACTTTTGGCTCATCCTCACCTTTGCTAAGGGATTTTTGGCTTTGCTAAGCTCATTCAAGCAAACCAACATTCATAAAAACACATATTATGCATATAATGGTACCATAGCATGTAGAAAACCACTAAAAACATTTCTCATGGTAAAGTCATATATACATATATCCAAAGACAAGAAAACAACTAAGCATGCATGAGAGAAATGTTAGAGAACTAGTTTGAATGCAAACACATACACTTTTACTTGATTTCTCTTCTCTTCCTTTGGCTACACCCTTGCAAGTGCGTAGAGTAGGATTCCTTTGGCCTAGACATATCAAATAGGACCCAATTACACTCTTGAAACAAACTCTAGCACCACACACACTTTGGAAAAACTTAGTTTCTTATTTGGTTCAATTATGGTTCCATAAGGCACCTAGTGAAGCAACCTTAAGGATTCATGATCTTGGCTCCATTGTCTCCTTTAATCT
Source organism: Erythrophleum ivorense (assembly GCA_026724425.1). NCBI lineage: Eukaryota > Viridiplantae > Streptophyta > Magnoliopsida > Fabales > Fabaceae > Erythrophleum > Erythrophleum ivorense. The sequence goes on along the minus strand of JAIUCV010000006.1, from coordinate 42,034,603 downwards.
AACTCTTGACTCTATTTAGACTTCTTGGAGTCATCACACAATCATTTTAAAGAGCCTAACTATATGTTACTTCTTGAAGTCACATTATGGAACCTACACCTCTATCTTTTTATTTATGGCTTCTAAAATTTTTCTAATACTTTCTCTCATCTTCTTCCATCATATATTGACCCAAACTAAGCTTAGAAGATTTGAAAACACTCCCTTGGTCCTTCCTTTAAGCTTAGATGAGACTTATGCATTGTTTTGGGATCATGGGCACTTGGGAGGCTTCCAAGGGGTCTTAGAAACTCATTTAAACTCTCACATAACCTAGAGCACCCTTGGATAAAATCATATTTCTATTTGCAACTTGGACTCTCTAGGTAACACAACTTGCATTTTCTTGCTTCTTTTTTGCTTTCAATTGGAAATTCCTATTTCTCTTACTCTAAATCCCTCATTTCTAACTTGCTAAGACTTGAATTAATGCTCTACTCAAAGGGTCAAATTCTGGAAAAAATTCCCATGAAGAAAACAACCATATAATGCCACTTGACTTGAATGTTGAATGTGATTCCTTCTAATAATGCATATGATAATCCTTTAAGGGAAGGAGTGATTCTCACTTCATTTACTTTCCTTTTGGTTAGCACTCCATCCAACTCATTCTTTGCCTTCAAAGACAATCAATTTAAAGTTGTATTTATAGAGCACAAATTCTTAATTTAAAAGTTGTATAGGGAATAAAATTTTAACATAAAGTTCACTCCAACCAAATTATTCTTTGATGTTGCCTTTGAAAATAATCAATTTAAAGTTGTATAGAGCACAAATTATTAATTTAAAGTTACATAAGGCACAAATTCTTAATTTAAAGTTGTATAAAACACAAAATATTAATTTAAAGTACACTCCACCTAAACTATCGATTGATGCACAAATTTTTAATTTAATGTTGTATAGAGCACAAATTCTTAATTTAAAGTTCACTCTACCCAAGTCATTCTTTAATGTTGCCTTAAAAAAGAATCAATTTAAAGTAGTGTAGAGCATAAATTCTTAATTTAAAGTTGTATAGAACACAAATTCCTGATTTAAAGTTCACTTCACCAAGTCATTCTTTTACTTTGCCTTCAAAAATAATCAATTTAAAGTTGCATAAAGCACAAATTTTTAATTTAAAGTTGTATAAAGTATAAACTATTAATCTAAAGTTGTATAAATCACAAAATTTTAATTTAAAGTTGTATAGAAACAAATTCTCAATTTAAAGTTCAATCCACCCAAGTTATTATTTGATGTTGTCTTCAAAAACAACCTATTTAAAGTTGTATAGAGTACAAACCGTTAGTTTAAAGTTGTATAGAACACAAATTCTTAATTTAATGTTGTATAAAGCATAAATTTTCAATATAAAGTTTACTCCACCCAAGTCATTCTTTGATGTTTCCTTTGAAAAGAATTAATTTACAGTTGTATAGAGCACAAATTCTTAATTAAAGTTATACATAATTTCCTAATTTGAAGCTATATAGAACACAAATTTCTAATTTTGAAGTTTACTCCACCCAAGTTATTTTTTTATGTTGCCTTCAAATACAATTAATTTGAAGTTGTATAGAGTACAAATTCGTAACTTAAAGTTATATAAAGTACAAACTATGAATTTAAAGTTGTACGGTGCACAAATTATTAATTTAAAGTTGTATAAAGTACAAATTCTTAATTTAAAGTTGTATAGAATGCAAATTCTTAATTTTAAGTTCTCTCCACCCAAGTTATTCTATGATGTTACCTTAAAAAACAATTAATTTAAAGTTGTATAGGTTACAAAATCTTAATTTAAAGTTTATAAAGTGCAAACTTTTTAATTTAAAGTTGTATATAGCACAAATTTTTAATTTAATATTGTATAGAATACAAATTCTCAATTTAAAGTTCACTTCATCTAAGTTATTCTTTGATGTTGCCTTCCAAAACAAGTAATTTAAAGTTGTATATGGCACAAATTCTAAATTTAAAGTTGTATAAAGCACAAATTTTTAATTTATAACTATATAAAGAACAAATTTCTAATTTAAATTTCACTCCACCCAAGTCATTCTTTTATATTGCCTTAAAAAACAATCAATTTAAAGTTGTATAGAGCGCAAATTCTTAATTTAAAGTTGTATAAAGTACAAACTATTAATGTAATGTTGTATAGAGAATAAACTCTTCATTTAGTGTTGTATAGAGCATAACTTCTTAATTTGAAGTTCACTACACCCAAGTCATTTTTTGATGTTGCCTTGGAAAATGTAACACTATAGTGATCTAGTTTTTCTTTCTCACAAACAAGCCTTGTACATGACATTCATGGAAAAATGCAATAAAATAATACATCATTTTTGCATTATCTAAGACCCTAATTGTCCATTTTATGCCTCATGGATCATATAAACTCATTCATATTATTCTATACTCCAAATACATTCATACAAGTCAGAACCATCACAAAATATTCCATTCTTCTCAAGTTTTGAAGCCCCACACTAGAAAAAACAAGTTGGCCATAGGTTCCAATTTTCAACTTTCTATCATCAACTTTAAAAATTCATAATTAAGTCTATAGAAATCAAAATCAAGTAAATGATAACTTTTTAGAAAGCCCTGAATGTCACCTATACGTTAAAAATCATTCTAAGCCATGAAAATATCAACTAGACCACAATTGATAACAGAATAGCAACAAAGGTCTGACTGCCCAAGTTTGCTATCACAAGTTTTTGATATGAACTTAAAAAATTCATAATGAATTTAAGAAAAATACAAATCCTATAAACCATACCATTTTGCTACATTACCTCATGGAATTGGATGGAACAGTACTAGAAGTCTTGCTGCATTATTAGTACTGACCACCAATTTCAAAAATTCATATATCCCTCAATATAAATTCAAATGAGCTAATCTCAGTGGCTACAGAAAGCTTATCATGTTTATTTTTTTCCTATAAAATTTCATGGGCATTGGGTAACATTTGGCCCTTAGATGACATAGGAGAAGAAACTAAATATATGAACAGTGTAATGACCATTTCAACAGCTTTTTCCTAAATTTGAAAATTCATAATTAATTATCTAAAACTCCAAATAATGTGGTTCTTAGCTTTACAAAAATCTCTAGATAAGATCTATATGTGGGCTAAATTTTATAGGAAAATTCATCCATTTAGTCAATTTGTGACATTAGGTACCAAAATGGCCTTTTTAGGCACCATATAGGGTCAAATGTGAACCAAATGTACTTCTACCTTACCCATGACTCCTTGACCATGTGAGAAAGGTTAAAAACAGCCTACTAAACTTGTCCAAGGGGTCCACACACTCATACATTACAAAACCACTACCTCACTTATTCTTATACACAAGAGTATACAAGCTCATCAAGGCATATAGATGTCAAAAATATTCATTCTCATTCCTATACTTCCAAATCCAATGCATACATTACATATCCATATGATTACATGGGTTCAAGTGGCTACACATCATATACAACATAAGGTTACATCTTTTGACAATAAAATGTTTACAAAATGACCATTTAGTAAGTTCTTTGTCAAAATCCTTGTCTTCAAGTGTGGTGACTCCCATTTCTTGGCTCACTTGTTCCACTTAGACATATTTAGATATTAGAAAGAGAAGAGTGAGATTCTAAGAATCATAATAGCTCTTAACCCTTTTAATTATACATAAAAGCCATAATTTCAAGTCCAAGAATGCATGTATGAACCTTTAGCTACTAGTAATCATATATAATCATTTTCATGTGCAAGAAGCTCATACATATCACACATTAGTTTTCAAGAGCACTGGTCTAGCCTTACACCTTTTTCTTAGGACTCTTAGACTTGCCTCACCTATTTTCAAGGGACTTTTGACTAAGCCTCATTCTTCTTGAGACTTTTAGCTTGTCTTACCCAATTCTAAGGACTTTTGGCTCATCCTCACCTTTGTTAAGGGACTTTTGGCTTCACCAAGCTCATTCAAGCCAAATAGCATTCATAAAACACATATTATGCACATAATGGTACCATGACATGTAGGAAATAGCTATATACATTTCTCATGGCATAAAACATAATACACACATTCAAGACAAGAAAACAACTAAGAATGCATGAGAAAAAGGTTAAAGAGCTACCTTGAATGCAAATACACACACTTTTCCTTTTTTAGTCACACACTTGCAAGTGGGTGGAGTATGATTCCTTTCAACTAGAAATATCAAATAGGAGCCAATTACATTCTTGAAACAAGTTCTATCTCCACAAACATACTATGGAAGCCCATTTTCTCAAATGGCTCAATTATGGTTCCATAAGGCACTTAATGAAGTAACTATAAAAATTAATGTCTTGGCTCCATTCTTTCCTTTAATCTATGCTCTTGACTCCATTCAAACTCCTTGGAGCCATCACACTCATTTTGGAGAGCTTAGTTTTAGGAGTTGCTTCATTATGCTACATTATGGAACCTACACCTTTATCTCACCATCTAGGCTTCCTAAATTTCTCCCAAGGCTTCCTCTCATATTCTTCCATCATATATAGTCCCCAACTAAGCTTACAAAAATTTAAAACACTCTCTAGGTATCCATAGAGGTCTTGGCCGAGACTAGCATAGTGTTTAGGGACCCATGGAGTTTTCAATTTTTCCTTAAAGGAAGAGGCACTTGGGAGGCTTCCTAGGGATCTTAAAAACTCAATTAAACTCTCATATAAGCTAGATCATCCTTGGACAAAATCAGATTTTAGCATATGTCTTAGAATCCCTAGCTTTGCCATCTTGAATTCTAATGGTCCTTTCTTGAATTTCTTTGCATTATCTTGTCTCCCACACTCTAAAACATAAGTTCCTTGCTTGGTTATGGATAGAATTAACTCCCTCTTGGTTGTTCTATATGAAGCCGAAACTCACACAAGAGGAAGCAACAAGAAAAAGGCATGGAAGACAATGGAATTACCTTGGTTTCTAGCTTATCTCAAGAGCTATTTTAATTGGTGAATTCCTCTCCTTCAAACTACAATGTTCCTCCTCTAGACCAGACCTAAAATAGCCCCAAATGAATTACTAAAACCATGGAAAGAGAGGTGGGAAGGAGGAGAGCAACTTTAGAGAAGGGAGAAACTTGAAATTCTAAATTTTTCCTTACTTTTTTCCTTGTTTTTCTCCTTCTTCTTCTCCTCCTATGGTGCACCTCTTTCCCTTGGTCTTCTTCTATGTTTTGGGCAGAAAAATGGCTAGTTAATCATATTGGGGGAGGCCCACATGCTATATGGGAGGGGAGGAGTCACTTTAACAATTTTTTACTTTTGCATTTTAGTTCCTTTTCTTGGCTTTTTTCATTTTACACTCATTTTAGCTCTTTTTTGAAATAAGTCTTTTCCATCATAATATTTAAGCTCTCAATCTTATAAATTGGCTTTGGAATCAATCAATTTGGATTTAAAACTATTCCAAACTATTTGGTCAAAGTTTCAGTCAATTGACAGTGAAATTGCTCACCAAAAGAGTTTTAACTGTTCTTAGGGTTTCTATAATTTTTAGAGCCTTTAATAACCCTAAAAAGCTCAAATTTCTTATTCAAAAAGCTCTCTTGTGAGTTTTCCAAATTTACTAGAAATTACAAAAAAAAAAAACTCCACTTTTTTTCATAAATTTTGCTAGCTCATCTGGCTCAAGTTTCTGAACATCTTAGACCTTAGATCTTCATTTTTTATTATTTAAAATTTTATTCTAATTTTAGTTAGGTTGAACTCATTCATTTTAGAGGATTTGCTTTTCAAACTGACTCATTTCGATGTTTTTACGACAAACCAAATGTTATAGAAAATAATCAATTTAAAGTTATATAGAATACAAATTATTAATTTAAAGTTCACCCCACCCAAGTTATTCTTTGATGTTGCTTTTGAAAACAATCAATTTAAAGTTTTATATAGAAAAAATTCTTAATTTAAAGTTGTATAGAGTACAAAATTTTAATTTAAAGTTTACTTCACCTAAGTCATTCTTTGATATTGCCTTTAGAAACAATCAATTCAAAATCATACAGAGCATAAATTCTTGCCCATTTGATTAGATGTTAGAAAGGGAAAATGCAGCAAATCCTTCAGCTAAACTTATTCCATTGGGAGAAAGAATGGCAGAAAAGAAAGGTTGGATAAAGTAACTTCCATGTATTGTTAGGCAAGATGGAGATGTATTTTTGGAGCCATATGGGTGAAATGTCAAGTATGCCCTCCACCTCACTGAAAAAAGCCTTAAAGTCCCATCCACCTTAGAGTGTCTCCTCTGTAGCTCAAGCGTGTGTCTGTATTTGGGCAAACCCATTTGCAAATGAAAGAGCTTGAAAGTTAAGCCCTAAAGTCCCATCCGAATTGATTGTTAATTTTAAATCATTTATATCAATGCAATTTTGTCACTTATTTTCTTTTTTGATACCTAAACGATAAAGAATTTAACCTTGAAATTATTTGCTAATTAATCTATAACCACTCATTATTAGACTACGCATACCATCCAGCTAGTGGCTTTCCTTTTTTTTTTTTCCTTTTCAGTTGATAATGCACTTCATTTGTTCATGCAAATGGAACAATTTTATATGCTTTTTCTTTTAAATATTATTAGAAGAGGTTTAATAATTAATTAGTATTTATATTAATATGTGTTTGAAATTATTTGGTGTCTTGATCTAATAACATAAAAAATAAAAATAATTTGCCTTTATAGATAACATTTCTTTGAAAATAAAAATAAATTTCTCATTATGAAAAAAGTTAATTTTTTTAGTAATTTATTATACATAATTTTAAACATAAAAACAAAGTTGTGGATATTTATTAATAATTTGTACCTTGACACTACCTATTTTCATTATTTATAAAACTAAGGATGAAGGAAATTAAAACTACAAGTCATGTAACAACCGGGAAAAAAGAAAAAGAAAGCTAAAAATTTTCAAAGTCCTGAAATTTTCTAAGTCTGCTAGCTATAACGAATGAACCTGTTCACTATAGCAAGAAAGGGTCTAGCTATAGCGAGAGTGCCTTTTCGCTATAGCGAAAATGCTTCTAGCTATAGCGAGTGCGGGCATCTCATACAAAAACTAGGGAGTTCCTTGTCGTAGTACTCGCCGTAGCGAAAATAGGGGTCTGGGACTGATACGTGCTTGCCATAGCGAGGCTTATGTTTCGCTATAGCGAAGGTTAGTTCAAAAAAGTGGGAAAAAAGAGAATTTGACTTCTTAAAATGTCCAGATCCATTCTTTCTCCTTTCACCGACCTAAGCTTCGACCAAAAGAAAGAAAAGGGCCATGGACAGAGAGAGAGACCTAGAGAAGGAAGGAGAACAAGCAAAAAGGTAAGCAAGCTTGAGATTTCCACAGCTTTTGTTCTTAGCATGTTGTTCTTCTCTCTTTGCCCTCTCTTTCTATGGTTTTGGTAGTTGAGTTGGGTTTGGTTCAGAAGAGGGAAAGTGGAAAACTACTCTTGAAGAAGGCTAGAACTCATGTATCTTCACTTCTTCTTCTTTGCTTTCCTTTCTTGAGAGCTTGAGAGAGGAAGGAGAGTTAGTAGAATTCTAGAGAGAGAATCCCTAGTTGCTTACATATATAGTGGGGGTTTGCTTTGATAAAGAGCCTCTTAGCTTTGTGAGTGTTTATTTGAGTTATAAGAGAGTAATTCCATGCTCTTTATTGTGTCTAGGGTCAAAGGAAGCAACTCCATCTAGTTGTGATTGTGAAACCAAGAAGGAAGAAGAGAAATTGAAAAGGAAGGCTTGTATTGGCCGATAAGGTAGCACTCCACTCTTTCTTATTGCATTCTTGGATGTGTAATAGTCATTGTTAAAATTGGAGGTAATATTTGGAGGTCTAGGGCATATTTGGTGAATTGTTAAAATTGGAGAATTTTCTGGTTTTGGTTATTGTACTGTGTAACTCGGTCCAAAATTAAATCTATGCCATTCATGGACCAAATGATGTCCACTTGTCATAAAATTTTATGAGCATAAACTAGATATCTACAATGACCTATACCAACTAGAAGAACATCAATTGGAGGTCTGTAGGGAGAGAAACGGCTTTCTGAAGTTCTATGTCAGCATCAAGGAAGCCATCCAACCTTGGTGACTGTTCCATCAGTTTTCGAGCTCCAATGGCTGCTAAACTGATCTGGACTTATTTTTCTCCTCTAGTTCACATCTGCATCTTTTCAAATTGGTATAGTTTTCCTAGATTAGATTTTTTTGGAATTAGTTACGAATTTTTGAAGTTTATGATAGCAAGCTGCACCAGTACCAGGGACAGCCAGACCTTTGTCTCTTTTTCGATGTCAAACATGGTCCAGACGCTGAGATTGTGGCCTAAAATTATTTTTAGTGTAAAGATAACATCTAGAGATTTCTATAAAGCTATGGTTTGCTTGATTTCCATTTTTCTCTAATTAGTTATAAGTTTTCAAAGTTAGAGCCAAAAATCTAACTTTTGGGGCCATTTGAGAAGTTGCATTGTCTTGGTTTTTGACTTTATATCCGTGGTTTATGGGTTGTTTGCGGCTATGCTCAAGTTGTATAAATGGTGTTTGAGTAGAGAATATGAATGATAGGTTCACAGGACCCACGGGGCAAATTATGAGCATTTGAACCCCGTTTTATAGCTTGAAAATGCCACAGTTTATACTTGTTCTTTGGGAATCATATGGAATTAAGCCTAGAGGGAGATTAGTTGGAATTAAGTCATTATGGTGTTACAAGTCAGGTCTAGGTAATTATGTAAATGCAATGAAATCATGATCATGTCAAATCTCTTTCCCCATTTAGTATAGAATGAAGTCACTAGCAGATCTCCAATCTTCTTTCCATGCCAAATGCACTATACCAAAAGAGGGGAGGAGATGAAAATTTTTTTGTTTGTCTGTGTTTTTTGCTCTCCTCTCACAAAGAAGAGGATGAGGGATAAAAAGAGAGATAGAGAGTTTTTCATGACACATATACTTTTGCACAATCAATTTTAATAAAATCGATTTGTCAATTTTTATCTTTTAAAAAAATAAAAATTGATTTACATTTTGAATTTAAAAATTCAAAATTTAAACACTAATTAATTAAATGAATTAATTTCCAAATAATTAATTAAATTCTTTCTTTCTAGACTTTCATTATGGAGTTAGGTCAACCCTTATGGGTGGTCCAATAGTCCAACATCTCTCACTCATACATGATAGAATGAACAATATAGAACTCTCACTTTTTGTTCTTTGCTTTTATTGGACTTTTCATACTAGGTGCTTTGTCGTGACTGCTCAAACACAATCTTTAGGAGTTTTCACACTAGAAATCTCATTATAGGATTAGCATGGGAGATACATCCCTTAAATATACTTTGGATACTCATTCATGTGCCTTGAATGAGGTAAATTCACTTATATACACCATATTCTACACTCATAACACATCTGATCCTTCTTGAGTTTAATATCACTCAAATTGCCTTTTTCATATGTATAGTATCCACAATCATAATGTTACTAAGAACAATTCATAATCAACATGCCTTGGATACTAGCATAGCTGTGTATGTCTCAATTAATCTTCTTTTCATCTATATGCCATTTAGATCAAAATCAATTGTTTTCCTAGCATTAATCCTTTTAGGTCAAATCTATCATGACCATAGGATGTATACTAAAATAGTAAGTACTAATTCATTTCTTCATAATATTTTCAATGTAACACCATACTTTTAGGACTCAATTCATACAATTCTCATGCCTCATCTTATGTTTATTCTATGGAAACAATATAGTGGCATAGGAAGTTATGAATAAAAGTACATTTCTCTACCGGTAAAATTTTTCTTTCAGAGTCCCGTAGGCCATATGAAAGCATCTATCACTTTATCATACTTAAACACATGAATATAACTCATTTTCATCATCAAATTTGGCCTACAACTCGTAGAAAGCAAAGGAGCATATGAAATCCATGTTTGTATTTTCGGCTAGAATTTCCTCTTTTCTGTCACAAACTTTGGAAATTCATAACTAAATCTATAAAAATTGAAAACATGTAATCTCAGCCATTCTGGAAATCTCAAGACGTCTACTTTATGGTAAAAATATGTAGAAGTCTCAAAATCTCATATATAATGCGTTTGACACGTGAATTCATCTACTGGTCGGAGGGTTCCTGATACTGTCACAGTTTACTGATATAGACTTCAAAAATGTCTAACTAATTCCAAAAACATCCAATGCTTGCAAATGATATCACTATGGAAAGATGTGGATGTTAACTAGAGAGAAAAAATATCTCCAGATCAGTACATCAAGCCAAACACCTGGAAATAGATGGAACAGTACCTCGGGTCTGGCAAGATGTCTGATACTGGGCAGAACCTTCGAAAATGCATATCTTCCTCTCTAGACCTCCAAATGAGGTGATCTTGGTGGCCACATAAAGCTTATGACCTCTAGTTTATTCATATAAAATTTCATAATCATTGGATACCATTTGGCCATCGGGTGACACAGAATTCAAAACTGCCAGTATGAACAGTACCCATACCAGAATCCATGAAAAATCCCAACTTTGAAAATTCCTCGAATATTCTCTAGGTCTCCGAAAATTATGATCTTTAGCTTCCCAAAAATCTCTTAATGAGACCTCATTTCATGCCAAGTTTCATGGCAAGACTAACTCATTTGGCCAAAAAGTGACATAAGGTTCCATTATGGTCAAATTTGGCTCCATATGAGGTACCAAGTTTACCAAATGGCCTTCCCTTGGTTGTGGCACCTTTTGGGCAGGTCTAAAAGTACATTTGAGACTTGGGTAAGCTGTCCAAATGGTCCCAAACCTCATGCATCTCATTTTGGCCATTCAACCCACACTTATGCATACATTCATCAAAATCCCATATTGTACACTTTGGCCATACATACTTAAAATATGTGCTATAGGGCATATATCATTTTCATACGTCTAACCAACACATAATAGTATAATCACACATGTCTCAAGATCATTTTCATGCTCTAGGGACTTTTGATTTAGCCGCACCCCATTTCTAGGACTTTTGGATTTGCCTCACTCTTGGTCTAGGGACTTTTGACTTTGCCTCACCCATTCAAGGGACTTTTGGCCTTGTCTCACCCATGCCATGAGACTTTTGGCATCTCCTCACCTTCTTCAAGGGACTTTTGGCATCACCTCACCCTTATGGGCTCTTTCCATAACCATAGTCATTCAAGACAACACATTGGTACAAATGCACAACAAGGATCAAGTGGCATATTATCAAGCATAAAAAATACATGCAAGCACACTAAGACATACATATGCACACAAGAATGCAAAGAGAATGAGGTGGAGAGCTACCTTGCACAATTTCACACACTTTTTCTTTAGCTTTCAAGCCTCCTCTTTCGGCCACACACCCACAAATTGGTGGAGATGGTTTCTCTTGGCCTATATACAAATTATGGGAGCTAATTAGGTTCATGAAACACATTCTAAGGCTACATAACTTGATGAACCACTAGATTACTCTATATACTTCATTATGGTCCATAATTACACTTAATGAAGCAACACCCCTCAAACGATTTCTAAGCCTTATTCTTTCTTATCAAATATGATTCTTGACCCCTTTTAAGCCTCTTGGAGTTATCACATCATTGAGACAAAAGGCCTAGCACCATGTTGCTTCTTTAGGTCATATTATGGAACCTAGGGCACTAAGGCACTAAATCACTTTCTTTGAGTTCTAAATTTTTTCTAAGGCGTCTACTCATCTTCACTCATCACATATGACTCAAGAATAGCCTTAGAAAAATCTAAAACTCTCCTTAGCTATAAAAACTTGCCTAGGCTGAGACTATGGGGGGAAGAAGAGTTCATGGCCTTCTTGATTTCTCCTTGATGGGAGACACACTTGGGAGACTTCCTAGAGGTCTTGGGAGCTCAATCAAATACTCACACATGCAAGGAAACTCATATATCAAATCAGTTTTTGCAAAGTGTTCAAGAGCTCTACACTTTTTCTACTTAGAGTTCATTAATTTTTCTTGCAATTTCTTTGCTTTCTTGGATGGGAGGTGCATGTGGGAAGCTCTCTAGGGGTCTTAGGAGCATGTTTAAGCATTCAATTAAGTCTAAGAACATTCATATAAAATCAGATTTGCAAGGGAGCATTTAGATCCCTAATGGTTCTATCTTGTCTCTTAATGCTCCTTTCTTGATTCTATTGGTTCCTTCTTAATCCTTGCCATCTAAAACCTCTAATCCTTCCATAAATTGGGCAGAAAACAGCCCCTAAAAATTGGGCTCATGATGCCCAAATTCGTGCAAGAGAAAGGGGGAGGGAGAAACTACCAAAGAATGGAAGTTTTACCTTGTTTTCTTGCTTCCTTTGGCTTGTTCTTCCACTTGGTTGGCTTACTCCCTCAATTTTCGAAATTTCCCTCTATGTTCTGCCCCAAAAATAGCACCAAACTCCCCATTAAAATCATAGAAAGAAAGCTTGAGAGGAGATGAGCAATGTTCAAGAAGGAAGGATATGGAATTTCTTAAAGTTTCTTACCTTTTTCTTGAATCTCTTCCTCCAAAATCCTCCTCCTCTTGTGCGCCTAAGAAGCTGGAGTTTTCCTCTGAAATTGGGCAGAAGCAAGTCGGTCTTAGAGAGGAGAGAAAGAACGTGGATAAGAAGGAGCTAAAAGGCACTTTATGCAACTTTTTACTTTTGCATTTTAGTCCCTTTTCTTGGCTTTTTCATTTTTGACTCATATCAACTCCTTTTTGAAATCTGTATTTTCCATCATATTCCTTAGGCTCTTAATCATAAGAATTGTCTTTGGAATCACTCAAAAAGGATCTAAAACCATTCCGAACCATTCGGTCAAAGTTTTGGTCAACTTTTGCCGAAATCGCTCACCGGAGGGGTTTCAACTGTTTTAGGGGTTCCCATGGTTTTCAGGGCCTCTGAGAACCCTAGAAAGCTCAAATTTTCCATTTAAAAAGCCCTCCTATGAGATTTCAAAATTTTCCAAAAATTACAAAAATGCCCCTACTTTCTTCGGCAAATTTTCTGAGCTCTTCTGGCTCTGGTTTCTGGGCATCTCAAATCTCAAATCCTCATTTTCCAATATTTAAAATTTTATCATAATTTTAGTTGGCCCCAATTCCTTCTATTTCAAAGACTTCCTTTTATATTTGGCTCATTCTTATGTTTACGGAGAAACTGAACATTGCATTTCTCACGTTTACGGAGGGACCGGATGTTACAGTCAAAATCATAATATGAAAGTATTTTGATCATTTCTGGGACTCACACAACAATAAAGCATAGATCTATTCACTTGCTTTCTAATTGTGGTTTTTGAACACATGCCATATGACTTATGTAATGTCCGGTATTTTGTAAAAATACTGTAATAAGGTAATTTGAAAAGAAAGTCCTCTGGATTGAATGATTTAAAGCCAAATAAAACTTAGATAAAATTTTAAATAATGAAAAATAAAGATTTGAGTCTTGAGTTACTCAGAAACCAGAGTCAGAGTGATTCAAAAAATTTGCCAAAAGTATAGCGGTATTTTTGTAAATATGGGTAACTTTTGGAAAACTCACAGGAAGGCTTTTCTGACCAAAAATTTGAGCTTTTCAAGATTCTCAGAGTCCCTCAAAACCATAGGAAGCCCTAGAATAGTTAAAACCCTTTCGGTGTATGTTTTTTAATATCAATTAACCCGAAGTTTGACTATTTCATTCAAGTATATTTTAAATCCAAATTAAGTGATTCCAAAGCTATTTTATAATTTTGAGGACCTAAATTTTATGATGGAAAAGATAGTTCTAAAAAAGGAGTTAAAATGAACCTAAAATGAAAATGTCACGAACAAGGGGCATAAATGTCATTTTAATGGACAATTTCTTCTCTATTCTTCTTTATATTAGGTGTCCTCTTCTCTCTCCCAAATAACCAACTTATGGTTCTATCTAAAACAGAGAAAGAAGCTAGGGAGAAGGATGCATAAGGAGAGCTCAAGAAGGAGGAGAAAGAAGTAAGAAAAAGGTATGGAAATTAAGGATTTTCATGGAATTCCTTCACATAACTTGTTCTCCTCTACTTGCTCTACGTTTTTATGGTTTTGATGGATAGATTGGTTTTGTTTTGGCCTTGGTTCAAAGGAGAAAGTGTAAGAACTCAACAAGAAAGCTAAAGCAAAGAAAGGAGCTCTTGAGATAAGCTTGGAATCAAGGTAATTTTATACTTTTGTTGCTTTCTTCTTTCTTGCTTATAGAGTGGGTGTCTCGGCCAAGAATAGAACAGCCAAGGGGGAGGAGTTTTTGACCAAAAACAAGTGAGAATCCTATGATTTAGAGTGTAGGAACCTAGGAAATGCAAAGAAAGTGGAAGAAAAACCATTGAATTTCAAGATAGGAAATTTAAGGGCTCTTGAACATCTTGTAAATGTTTTGATCCAAGAATTCCCTAACTTAGGTGAATGTTTGTTTGAGTTTCTAAGACCCTTAAGAAACCTCCCATGTAATACCTTATATTTTTATTATTATACTCTTCCATTCAGGGCACTTGGTACATATTTACAAGGCAAAAATAAGGAAAAATATGAAAATAATACACTTTTATAGCGTAGTATCATGGTAAAATTTTTCATCTCATGTTATGTGGGCCTTGTGAATTATCCAACAACATTTGATAGTCATTTACCATTTATATGGATCATACATAACTCAAAACATCACATAATCCATGGTTTTCAAGCTCAACCCCGAATTTTCACTAATCCTTCTCAGACAGCAAGTAGCAATTTTTAGGGGTGACTTTAAAAATTCATAACTAAATGTAAAAAAATTAAAATCACATAAACCATAGCTTTCTGAAAATCTCTAGATGTTAACTTCACATTAAAAATAATTTTAGGACATGAATATAGCCTTTGGATTATGTTTGACAACAAAATAGTCACAAAAGGTCAAGCTATCCCTGGTACTGATATAGTTTACTGTCATAAACTTAAAAAATGTCCAATTAATTCCCTAAAAGTACAATCCCTACAAATGATACCAATCTAGAAATCTACGGATGTTAGCTAGAGGAAAAAAATAGTTCTAAACCAAGCCAAGAGCATTTAGACCTCAAAAACTAATCAAATAGTAACATAGGTCTGACTAGTCGCCTGATACTAGACAACAACTTCCAAAATTAATATCTCCCTCTCTAGATATCCAAATAAGATGTTTCTAATTGGTACAACTCATTGGGAAAGTCTAGTTTCTTCCTGTAAAATTTTGTACCAATTGGACATCATTTGCCCTATGAGTGATCGAATTTTATTTCAGACCAGAATGAACAGTGCACTGAACCAAAACTAGAAAAAATTCCCAACTTTGAAAATTCACCAAATATTTTGTAGACCTCCAAAAAATTCTGCACTTTAGCTTTCCAAAAAGCTCTTAACAAGCTCTAGGTGTATACTAAATTTTAGACCAAGAAGAGATTATTTGGACAAAAAGTGGTATAGCTCATCAAAATGGCCAATTTTGCTCCATATGAGATACCAAATGTGTCCAAATAGCCTCCTTTAATGTTTGGCACCTCTTGGGCAAGTGTAAAAGCATGAATATGACTTATATAAACTGTCCAAGTAGTCTTAAACCCTATACATCTCATTTTAGTTATTCCATACCTAAGAATACACAATTGTCACAAGCCATCAAGATGTCAAATTTCACATTCTTATGGATCTAATGCCACATTAGAGCTATAAAATATTCTTACATCATATTACATTTGCACATGGTTTTACATCACAAAAATAATATGTACAAGCTCACTTTGACTTTCAATTATAGTTTAAACTAAATAATAGGCAAAGTAAGGCCTTTCAATGTTCTTGGCTTGCATTTCCTTGTCTTTGAGCACCACCTAGATATTTCAAGAGTGAGAGAGAAATGGGAGTGAGATTCTAAGAATTTCAATAGCTTACACATTCATTCACACACACATTCAAGGCATATACACATCAAAGCATATGCATGGTGTAACACCATCATACTATAACTCATTTCATGCCATTTCTAGGTTCTATTCCATGAAGAATATGAGTTTCCAAGAAAAAGATATTAAAATATTACATTTTCATGAATTACGTAAGAGATAAATTTTTCAGCCGACATTCCATGGACTGAGGGAACTCATTAAACTCATTCTTATATTTAATTACATGAATATAATTCAAAACCATCCAAGAAAGTGGCTTGGAACTCATACAAGTGGATGAAACACACTAATTTCCACGAATTAGCCATGGTCAAATTTTTAGTTTTTCTATCACAAGTTCGAAAATTCATAACTAAATCCACAAAAATTGAAATCCAACAAACTTTATCATTCTAGAAAGCTCTAGATGTCTGCCCCATGTAAAAATAATTTCAGCTGGTGAAACATTAAGGGAAAATGTTTGACATCCGAAAATCCACTGAGGTCTCTGCTACCTAGACCACTGTTATAGATTATTGATATAACTTTTCAAAATTCATAACTAATTCTATAAAACTCAAAATCATACAAATTTGGTCATTCTAGAAAGCTACAAATGTTAATATTATGCTAAAAATAATTTCAAAATGAAATAGATACTTTTATATATTGGAAATCTACAAAAAAATAACTAGACTCAGGAGGGAGCTACTACTACTGACAACAAATTTCAAAAATGCATAACTCTTTGATCAAACCTCCAAATGAGGTGATCTTAGTGACCATAGAAATCTGATGACCTTTAGTTTATGTATATAAAATTTCACAAGCATTGGACACCATTTGCCCATCAGATGACACAGAACACAAATCTAACCACATGAATAGTGCACATACCAGAACCAATTGAAAATCCCAACTTTAAAAATTCATAACTAATTATGTAGAGCTCCATTTTTTCTACACTATAGCTTCCCAAAAAGCTCTCAATCATCTCTACATATTTGCCAAATTTCATGTAGAAATTCCTTCATTTGGTCAAAATGTGCCATAGAGTGCCATTTGGGTCATTTTAATGCCTTTTAATGGTTCAAATATGCGCAAATTGGCTCCTAAGGTTCTTATGGCCAATTGGGCACATGAAAATGGCCCAAAAAGACTCTCTAAACTTTTTTCAAAGGTGTAAATGTCCAAAACACAATTTCATTTTCCATCTCCAAGCTATATACTAAGAAACATGCATTTGAAATGACTATTCAATGCTCAAAAATTGCAACACTACTCATTTATTATTAATTGTCATACATATATCATCTATTGGAATATTTATACATGTTCATTCATTGTACATCCATTCTATCAAAAGTTTACATCATTTGCCATTTCTTTAGTTACAACATAAGCAAAATCAAGCAATTTAAGGCCAAGGCTTTATCTTCCACCTTGGTGACTTCCATTTCCTTGTTCATTGGCTCCACCTAGCATATTAAGATATTGGAGAGGAGGGAGTGAGATTCAAAGAATTCCAATAGCTCATCTCCCATTCAATCATGCATAAAGAATGTAATACAAGCCTTAAAGTGCATGCATGGCATACTGACATTTGAAATGGTTAAAGATGCATTCTTGACATTTACATAATTTGCCAAATGAATGGATTAGCTTCACCCACTTTCTTCAACGTTCTTGGACTTGCCTCACCCTTTTTCTCAAAGGCCTTGAACTAAGTCTTCCCCTTGGGAGACTTTCTCTTGGTCTCAACCACTTTTAAGGGCTCTTAGCTCATCCTCACTGAAGATAGAAGGTTCTTGGCCTCTCCACATTCTAGCAACCCAATGCAAACATTCTAGGCATCATTTGAACACATAATGCAATACTATGGTTCCATGGAACATAGGCATCATACTAAAACACAATTCATAGCTTAAAATACACATACACACATTCAAAGATAATATAGACATTCATTCATGCATGGGAGAAAAGAGAGAGAGCTACCTTTGGTGAAATCACATACTTTTTCTCTTGAATTTGGATTTCCTCCCATGGCTACACACTCACAACTAGGTGGGGCTTATTTCCCTTGGCCTAAATATACAAGATAGGAACCCATTAGACTCTTGGAACCATTCTCAAAGTTATTTATCTGTTTGGAACTCTAATTTTGTCTTATGGTTCAATTATGGTTCTTAATTGCACCTAATTAAGTAACATCCATCAAATAAATTCTAGGCTCTATTTTTTCCTTTCATACATGATTCTTGACTCCTTTTAAGCCTATTGGAGTTATTACACAATTAAAGTAAAGAGCCTAACTACATATTGCTTACTTAGGTCACATTATAGAACATATAAGGCCATATCACTTTCTATGATTTCTAAATTTTTTTCCAAGACTTTCCCTCATCTTCACTCATTATATATGACTCAAAAATAGGCCTAGAACAAATTAAAAATATCCCTAACCTATTTAACTAGCCTAGGCCGACATATAAGGGGAGGAATGGTTTATAGGCTTCTTGATTTTTTCTTGATGGGAGAAACACTTGGAAGGCTTTTTAGAGGTCTTAGAAGCTTAAATAAACACTCACATAGCCTAGGAAATTCATGAATCAAAACAGATTTTACAAACTCTTCAAGAATCCCACACTTTGCTAACTTAAAAATCAATGGCTTTTACTTGATTTTCTTTGCATATTCTAAATTCCCACACCCTAATTCATATGATTCATTCTTGCTTTAGCTAGAAATTTAATCCCTCATGTCTGGTCTTACATGTAAGGAAATGAAAAAAAGAGAAGCAAGGAGACTTAAGCTTAGGAAGTAGCAAAACTACCTTAGATTCTTGTTTTCCTTGGTTTGTTCTTCACTAAATTAGCCTCCCCTCATCAAATTCGAAAATTCCACCTTTGTTTTGCCCTTAAAATAGATTCAAAAACACCAACAAACCCATAGAAATAAGGAGGAGAAGGAGGAGAAGTAACTTGCTAAGGAGAAAGCTAGATTTTCCATGGAATTTCCTATCATTTCTTGGCTTTTTCTCCCTTCAAGATTGCTTCTTCTTGTGCGCCTAAAAGAACTGGTTCTCCTCTCTATTTTGGGCAGAAGAAAGATGGTGGAAAATGAGAGCAAGAGAGGACATGAGTTTAAGAAGATTCTTGTTAAAATTGTTTCTAATTTTACCCTTCGTAATGGCATTTCTAGTTTGGCTTCATTTTAGCTCCTTTTTTAGAACCATCTTTTTCATTATAAAATTTAGGTTCTTAATTTAGTAAAATGCCTTTAGAATCACTCAAATCAGAGCTAAAACCTTCCCGAATAGACCGATCAAAGTTCAGGTCAATCGACGTTGGAAAACCTACACCAAAGGGGTGTTAACTGTCCCAGGACTTCCCATGATTTTCAGGGCCTTTGAGAACCCCAAAGAACTCAAAACTTTCATTTAAAAAATCCTTCTATGTATTTTTCCAAAATTGTACTTATTTATGAAAATGCCACTTGCCTTTTGGTAAATTGTTTGAATCACTATGGCCCCCATTTTTGGAGAATTTAGAGCTCAAATCCTTATTTTTCATTATTTAAAATTTTATTCTAATTTTTGCTGGTCTTAAATAACTCATCTTAGGATACTTTCTTTGAAAAATGATTCATTTCTGTGCTTTAAGAAAAGTTGGACATTACACATGGAAGGTTTGGCAACCATAAAGTATGCAAGGTCACAATTTCCATGCCACTCATTCACATTCAAGCCAAGACCATGCTTTAGGGACTTTTGGTTTTGTCTCACCCCATTCCTAGGACTTTTGGATTTGCCTCATTCTTAGCCTAAGGACTTTTGATGCTATTCAAGGAAACACATTGGTACCAATGTCATGTCAAGGCATCAAGTGGTATATTCTCAAGTCACAAGAGCATACACAAGCATACAATTACATACATATGCATATAAGAATGCAAGGAGAATGAGGTGAAGAGCTACCTTGGATTTATGCAAGCTTTTCTTGATCCTTTTCCTTCCCTTTTTTAGTACCACAAACACACCTAGGTGGGTTGGTGTTCTCTTAGCCTAAACACTATAAACAATACATAATTACATACTTGAAGTAAGCCAAGACACTAAACTCACTCTTGAACACACAATTGGCTCTGTAAGTGGCATAATGGTTCTATAAATAGCCTATTGAAGCAACTCTCACATTTCAAGTTCTAGACTCCATTCTCTTGTTATTTTTAGAGTTCTTGGACTCATTTAAGGTCCTTGGAGGCCTCACACATTCACTTGCACAATTGGAAAACCAAGTTGCTTCATAAGGCATTATTATGGACACCATTATCCCATCTTCCAATCCATGGCTCCTAAATTTTTTCCAATGGTTTCTCCCATCTTCTAACATCATATAAAGTCCCAAACTAAGGCTAAAACAAATTAAAACACTCCCTAACTACTTGTGCTAGCCTAGGTCAAAATATGCACCAAGGAAGGAGTTCACAAGCTTCTTGATTTTTTCTTGATGGGAGGGCCACTTGAGGAGGTTTCTAAGGGTCTTAGAAGCTTAGAGAAACATTCAAATAGACAAGGAATTACTTATACAAAATCAGATTTTACAAAACCCTAAAGAAGCCTACACTTTGTATCTTGTTTTCCATAGGGTTTTCTTGGAATTTCTTGCCATATTCTTCTTCCTCATGGTCTAAAACCCTAGTTCCACTCTTGTTTTTGAACAAAAAGCCTCCCCCTCATATGATTCTATTTAGGGCTGAAATCATACACAAGAAGAAGTAAAAGGAGAAAGCGACATGAGCAAGGATTTACCTTAGATCCAAGCTTGTTTTCAAGACTTTTTCTCCTTGGTTGGCCTCCTCTCAATTAATTTGAATTCTCCCCTTGTGTTCAAGACCAAAAACAGAACCAATCATCTTAAGAAAACTATAAGAAAAGAGGAGGAGAAGAGGAACAAGATTGGAGGAAGATGAAACATGAAATTCCTTAGATTTCCTTACCTTTGTTGCCTTTTTCTTCCTCGTTTTCTTCCTCTCTTAGTGCACCTCAAGG
This sequence comes from Erythrophleum ivorense, assembly GCA_026724425.1. NCBI lineage: Eukaryota > Viridiplantae > Streptophyta > Magnoliopsida > Fabales > Fabaceae > Erythrophleum > Erythrophleum ivorense. The sequence continues at coordinate 42,013,520 of JAIUCV010000006.1, read as the reverse complement.
AGCTGATTTTTTTTTTTTGGTATTTTGGGCAGAGGAAGTTGTGCTTAAGAAGGTGGGAGAAGAAGAAAGAAGTGCAGGAGCTTCTAGAAACATACTTTTTCAAAATTTTCAATCTCATCCTTTCGTAATGGCAATTTCATTTCGACTTTGTTTTAGCTCCTTTTTTAGAACCGTCTGTTTCATTATAAAATTTAGGTTCCTAATTTAATATAATACCTTTGGAATCACTCAATTTAGAGATAAAACCTTCATGAATGAATCCATCAAATTTCAGGCTCATCGATATTGGAAAACGTACACTAGAGGGGTTTTACTAATCTCGAGGCTTCCTATAGTTTTTGGGGCCTCTGAGAACCTTGGGCAACTCAAATTTCCCATTCAGAAAGTCCTCCTATGTGTTTTTCCAAAAGTTGCACTTATTTATGAAAATGCCATTACATTTTGTCAATTTTTGTCACAAATTGTTTCATCATCCTAACTATATTTTTCTTTCCGCCTAAGCTTGGGATTATCATTTTTAGGAGTCTAGGACTCTACCCAAATTTTTTAGGACACTATCTAGCTTATTTCAGAGGACTTGCTTTTACACGACTCATTTCATCGTTTTATGAAAATTATGTTTGTTACATCCCATGTGTCTCTCCTTTCAAAAAAAATTTGCAAACTCTATGGGTCCCATTTCCTTCAATTATCTCAGCCTAGGATAGATGAGGGAGCTTATAAGTGTTTTAATTTGTTTCAAACTTGGTTTGAGACTTTATGTGATGGAAGAACATGAGAGAAAGTTTTGGAAAAGATTTAGAAGCTATAGATTGAAAGTTGGAGCTATAGGTTCCATATTATGACTTAAAAGAAAATGTGTTTAGACTCTTACAAATGAGTGTATGATAGCTCTATGGATTCCAAATGGAGTCAAGAGGCCTAGATATAGGAAGAGAATGGAGCCAAGAGCTTGAATTATGGTAGTTGCTTCATTAGGCCTTTTAGGGAACCATTTTATAGCCATAAGATAAAGTATGTTGCTTTAATGTGTGCTTAATGCTAAGGATTATTCCAAGAATGTAATAGGATGTTATTTGTTGTGTCTAAGCCAAAGAAATTAAGCTCCATCTATTTTTGGGTGTGAGACTGAAAAGGGAAGAGAGTAATCAAGAGGGAACTTGTGTTAGATTGCAAGGTAGCTTTTCATTCCTTCTTATTTGCATTCTTGGATATGTAATTGTTATTGTATGCTTATATGTGCATTTGCATGGTGAGACATGCCATTTGATGTTCCCTTACTGCATTGGTACCAATATGTTTCTTGAATTATGTTTTGGTTGTGAAATTTGCTCTTAAGGGCAAGGTAGAGCCAAAAGTTCCTTGAAATAGGTGAGCTAATGCCAAAAGTCCCTAGGCATGGGTGAGACAAGGCCAAAAGTCTCATGAATGAGTGAGGCTAAGTCAAAAGTCCCTAGACTAAGGATGATGCTAGTTCAAAAGTCTCAAAAATGGGGTGAGGCTAGACGAAAAGTCTGTAAAGCTTATTCTTGGCTTTGATATATTTTCATGACATGTAAATTATGTGTTAAATGATTTTTAATGGTGTTGAATGCCTAATTGTGTAATTTGACATGTTTATATGCCTTGATTGCTTACTTGAATGAGTGTATGAGCTATTGAGGTTCCTTGAATCTCATTCCCTTCCTTCTCCTATCTCAACATGTTTAGGTGGAGCACAAGAAGCTAAAAGTGGAAGCCAAGGCACTTAATAAACCATACTTTGCCATTAATGTAGTTTTTGATGTAAAGAAATGTCAAATTTTATATGTATATATTATTATTGAGATGTAAATATTTGAGCAAATATAAAAGTATGTAAATATAGTGTATAAACCAAAATTGGAACTAAATCAATGAGAATATGTGTTTTTGGTACTTAGAGGACCACTCTTGAATGTGTATTATGGCTTGTGGCATGGTGATTTTTCAATGCATGATAGTTTAGACCATTTAGAAAGCTTGTATATGCTCCTAAACGTGCTCATGTGGTGGTAGAAGAAGTAAGAAGCCATTTGGACAAATTTTGACCCATATATGGTACCAGATTTGCCATATTGGTGAGCTATGTCAAGATCTAACCAAATGAGTTTTTCTTGGCTTAATATTTGGAATGCATATAGATCTCATATAGAGATTTTTGGGAAGATAAAGTGAATATTATTTGGAGCTCTAGAGAAGTTTTGGTGAATTTTCAAAGTTGGCAAATTTTGACAGAATTGGTATTGTTATTGTGCAAATGGTTTGGTTCTTTGCCTCTATCATTTGTGAGACAAATGGTGTCTAGTGGCTATGAAATTTTGTAAGCATAAACTAGATATAATAAGCTTTCTATAGCACTTAAGAGCACCTCATTTGGATTTATATTAAGAAATAAATGAATTTTTGAAGTTCTAGATCAGCATTAGAGATGCAGTCAGACCTCTATTATTATTCTATCACTTTTTATACCATAATTGCTTCTATTTTGGTCTAGACTTATTTTTTCCCTCTAGTTAACATCCATAACTTTATAGAATGGTATGGTTTACAAGTTTTTTATTTTTCTAGAATTAGTTATGAATTTTTCAAATTCATATTAATAACTTGTGATAGCAAACATGGTTAGCCGGGCCTTTCATGCTTTTTCTGTTGTCAATCGTGGTCCAACTAGGTTTTCATGACCTAGAATGATTTTTAACCTATAGCTTTCTAGAAAGCTATCATTTGCTTGATTTTAATTTTTCTAAAATTAATTATGATTTTCCAAAGTTGGTGCTAAAAACTTGAATTCTAGACCTATGAGTAATTGCAATTTTTCTGGTTTTGTTTCCAAATTCGTGGTTCATGGATTGTGTTTATGATGTGTATAAATTGTATGGATAGAGTATAAGTAGAGAATTTTGTGGATAGATCCACAGGGTGAAGTATAAATTTTTAAAATACTACGCAACGCTAAAAATATTATTATTATTATTTCTTTTCTTTGGCATCATGTATGAACTATAGTCTAAGGAAGCTAATGAAGTATGGTATCCTTCCATACAGAGCTCTTGGTGATATTGTCCCCATTACAGCACCTGACACATTAGCTTGATGGGGTTTTATTCCTAGGTCACCTCAATCAGTCACAACCCAAAAAGCCTCACCGAAAGGGAGAGTACTACTCCCACTTATATGGACATAGCCCAGGATCTTCTTGTTGAATGTGGGAATTTACATTACATGTTATGGTATTCTTTTATTTTATAAGAGCATATGTCAACTTAATTTATTTATCAATACCATACAGATCTTGGTCTAAACACACAATATTTAACGCTAATTCTACCATTCCAGTCACCACTCATAATGTCTTAGAAGAGAATTTGGATTTGGCTACAGGTTTTATATAATACCATAGTTCATTAACCCCTTTAGACTAGTACTCATGCTTAATATCATACAAGTTAAAAAAAAGGAATAAAATAATGGTATTTTCTCACGTTGCATAGTATTTTAAAAATTCAAATTTTGCTCTGTGGACCTGTAAATATTGTCCCCTACTCATATTCCATCTAAACAAGTCATATTTAGAAGCCATACATAAAAAAAGGAAGTTTTGCCTCGGATTCAAAATTTAAGTTTCTGTTACCAAATTTGAAAAATCATAATTAATTCTAAAAATATTGAAATTAAGTAAATGATAGCTTTCTAGAAATCCCTGAATGTCAACTATAGGCTAAAAATTATTCTAGGCCATTAAAACATCAACTACACCATGATTGATAATAGAATAGTACTAAAGGTCTGGCTGCCTAAGTTTGCTATCACAAGTTATTGATATAAATTTCAAAAATTCATAACTAATTTTAGAAAAATCAAAACCTAGCAAACCATACTATTTTAGAAAGTTATGGATGTTAACTAGAGATGAAAAAGAACTCTAGACAAAAATAGAAGTGTTTAGCCCCTAAAACCTGATAGAATAGTAATAGAGGTCTGGTTGTGTCTTAATACTAATCTAGAACTTCAAAAATTCATATCTCTCTCAATATTAATCCAAATGAGGTGCTCTCAAGTATACAAAAAGCTTATCATGTCTATTTTATACCTAAAATTTTTCACAGCAATTGGATTTCATTTGAGCCATAAGGATCCTTAGAACCATAGTTGACATATGAACAGTACATTTGCCAATTCTACACATTTTGTCCAACTTTGAAAAATCATAATAAATTCTATAGAGCTCCAAATTGGATGTTCTTTATCCTTATGGAAATATCTAGATGAGACCTATATACAGGCCAAATTTTATGTAAAAAATAGATCATTTGTTTAGAGTTTGACATAGCTCAGTGCATTTGCCAATTCTACATATTTTATCCAATTTTGAAAAATCATAATAAATTCTATAAAGCTCCAAATTGGATGATCTTTAGCTTTATGGAAAACTCTAGATGAGACCTATATACATGCCAAATTTCATGCAAAAACTAGATCATTTGGTTAGACTTTGACATAGCTCAAGATTATGGTAATTTTGATGCCATAATGTGGTCAATTTGGTTCCAAATGGCTTCCTAAACATTCCACAACACTTTGAGCACGTTTTGAAGCATAAACATAGCATATATAAGCTTTTCAAATAGTCTAAACTACCATACATCTTAAGCTCACTATTTCATATACAAGAATATACATTCAAGAATGGGCTTCCAAGTGGCCAAACACAATTTCTCACTCATTTCCTTCCAACTTTGAATCATACACCATATTTACATGCATTTACATTTTCCTAAGAGCTTACATCTCAAAAATAATATATACATACCAACTTTGAAATTTAAATACATTAAAAACTACACTAGTGTCAAAGAATAGCCACTTATGCTCCTTGGCTCCCATTTTTAACTTCTTTAACTCCACCTAGGCATGGTAGATGGAAGAGGGAAGGGGCTCAGATTCAAAGAATCTCAATAGTTCAAATACCCATTCAAGTAAGCAATCAAGGTATATAAATATGTCAAGGATTACAAGCATGCATTCAACATAAACAAGAGCCATTCAATCTAAATTTTCCATGCCATAAAAACATGTCAAAGCTAAGAACACACTTTAGGGACTTTTAATCTTGCCTCACCCCATTTTTGGGACATTTGGATTATTCTCACCCTTGGTCTAAGGATTTTTGACTTCTCCTCACTTATCCTTAGGACTTTTGGCCTTATTTCACCCATTTCTAGGGATTTTGGCTTCACCTCACCCATTTCAAAGAACTTTTGGCACAACCTCACCTATGAGAGCAAGTTTCACAACCAAAACATAATTCAAGAAGCATATTGATACCAATGTAACAAGACAATATCAAATGGCATGTCTCAAGATACAAATACATATACAAGCATCCAATGGCATGCATATAACCAAGAATGCATACAAGAAAGAGTGGAGAGCTACCTTTAAAGTAAAACAAAAATTCCTCCCTTAGCTATTCTCCTCCCTTTTTAGTCACACACCCACAACTAGATGGAACTTAGTTTCTTTGGCCTAGACACAACAAATAGGATCTGTAACACCATAATTCTAGCTCATCTCATGCCTTTGAATAGCATAATTATCATGAAACATACACATAATTCTCATAAAGGAGGCATGAAGATTTGGACTTCTATTTGCAAGTCATCATATTCAAAAACCCATTCAGTGTCACGTGGACTGTGTGAGCTCATTCTATGCATCTTCATATTTATTTGCATGATTAGAACTCATTTCAATCACAAAAACTAGCTTTAAACCCATGGAAACCAAAAAGGGATATGAGACATGTAGATTCATTTTCGGCAGACTTGGCCTCAATTCTGGGCAAAGTTTGGAAATTCACAACTAAATTCAGAAAAATCAAAAACATGTAATCTCAGTTATTCTGGAAATCTTAAGATGTGTACTTCATGTTAAAAATATGTAGAAGTATTAAAATCTCATATATAATGCGTTTGACACGTGAAATCATCTACTAGTCGGAGGGGTTCCTGATACTGTTACAGTTTACTGATATGGAATTCAAAAATGTCTAACTAATTCCACAAAAATCCAATGCTTGCAAATGATATCACTATGAAAATATGTAGATGTTAACTAGAGAGAAAAAATATCTCCAAATCAGTTCATCAAGCCAAACTCCCGGAAATCGATGGAATAGTACCTCGGGTCTGGCAAGATGTCTGATATTGGGCAGAACCTTCGAAAATGCATATCTTCCTCTCTAGACCTCCAAATTAGGTGATCTCGGTGGCCACAGAAATATTATGACCTCTAGTTTATGCATATAAAATTTCATAAGCATTGGATACCATTTGGCTATCGAGTGACATAGAATTCAAAACTGCCAGTATGAATAGTACCCATACCAGAATCCATGAAAAATCCCAACTTTGAAAATTCATCAAATATTCTATAGGTCTCAGAAAATTATGATCTTTAGATTTCCAAAAAGCTCTTAATGAGACCTAATTGCATGCCAAGTTTCAGGGCAAGACTAACTCATTTGGCCAAAAAATGGTATAGGGTTCCATTATAGTCAATTTTGGCTCCATATTGGGTACCAAAATTGCCAAATGGATTTTCCTTGGTCTTGGCACCTTTTGGGCAAGTTTAAAAGCATATTTAAGACTTGTGGGAGCTGCCCAAATGGTCACAAACCATTGCATCTCATTTTGGCCATTCAACCCACATTTATGCACACTTCCATCATACTTTCATATTGCATAATTTGGCATCTCATGCTCAAAATGTAGGCTAGAAGTCATACATCATATTCATACATTTAAACATCACATAATATTATATTTACATGTGTCTCAAGGGTCATGTGCCATTTACAATAATCATATACATCATTGAACATCATTGTGGTTTAAAAAGAATACAAACTAGGCCTAGGCTTGTCAATCTCCTTCTTTCATGGTTGTTGGCTCCCTTCACCATAGCTACTTGGTCCACCTAGCATATTAGAGCATTGGAGAGGAGAGGATGAGATTCAAGGAATCCCAATAGCTCATCTCCCATTCAATCACACATAATATGTACAAAGCAAGCTTTTCAAATGCATGTATGGAAAAATGGAAGTCATGGACATTTTCAAAGCAACCTTGGCATGTGAATCAATCATACAAGACATTCAAGAGTTCCCTAAGTGTTTGGATTGGCCTCACACTTCTCCTCATAGATTTTGGACTTACCTCACCCATTCTTTAAGAGCTTTGGACTCAACTATACTCTTGGGAGCCCACTTTGCTTTTGGGAGACTCTTTGCTATGTCTCAACCAAGCTCAAGGGTTTTTGGCTCATCCTCACCAAAGGCAAGAGTTCTTGGCCTCTCCTCACTCAAGCAAACTCATACAAACATCATAGATTCATTTACAACATAACATGGCATCAAGGATCATGGAATATAAAGGCATGCTAGCATACTTTTCTTAGCTTGAAAATACACATACACACATTCTAAAACAAGCTAAACATACATCCATGCATGAGAGAAGGTGGAGAGAGCTACCTTGCTTGCATTTACACACTTTTTCCTTAAGTCTTGACTCCTCTCCCTTGACCTCACACACCCAAGGAGGTGGAGACCATTTCTCTTGGCCTAGACAGACCAAAAGAAACATGAATTACTCATGGGAACAAGCCTTGGCATTATACACACTTTACATGATGCTACTTTGGTTTGTGGCTCCATTATGCTTCCATAAGGCACTTAATGAAGCAACTTCAAGAATTCATGATCTTGGCTCCCTTCTCTCCTTTAATCTATGATTCTTGACTCCATTTAGACTTCTTGGAGTCATCACACAATTATTTTAAAGAGCCTAGTTAGGAGTTGCTTCATTATGCTACATTATTGAGCCTACACTTCCGTCTCACTATCTAGGGCTTCTAAAATTTTTCCAAGGCTTCCTCTCATCCTCTTCCATCCTACATGACTCAAAAATAAGTTTGAAATAAATTAAAACTTCCCCTTGGTACTCTTTCTAACCTAGGTCGACATTATGGAAGTATTTGGGGTTCAAGGGGTTTCCAATTTTTCCTTGATGGGAGAGTCACTTGGGAGGCTTCCTAGAGATCTTAGAAGCTCAATTAAATACTCACACATGCAAGGAAACTCATATATCAAATCAGTTTTTGCAAAGTGTTCAAGAGCTCTACACTTTTTTAACTTAGAGTTCATTAGTTTTTCTTGCAATTTCTTTACTTTCTTGGATGGGAGGTGCATGTGGGAAGCTCTCTAGGGGTCTTAGGAGCATGTTTAAACATTTAATTAAGTCTAAGAACATTCATATAAAATCAGATTTGCAAGAGAGCATTTGGATCCCTAATGGCTCAATCTTGTCTCCTAATGCTCCTTTCTTGATTCTATTGGTTCCTTCGTAATCCTTGCCATCTAAAACCTCTAATCCCTCTATAAATTAGGCAGAAAACAGCCCCCTAAGAATTGGGCTCATGGTGCCCAAATTCGTGCAAGAGGAAGGGGGAGGAAGGAACTACCAAAGAATGGAAGTTTTACCTTATTTTCTTGCTTTTCTTTGCTTGCTCTTTGCCTTCTTTGGCCTCCTTACTTGATTTTCGAAATTTCCCCTCTGTTCTCCCTTCAAAACAGCCCTCAAAACTTCAGAAAAAACATGAAGAAGAAGAGGATAAAAGAGGAGAAGAGATTGGTGGAGAGAAAGCATGAAAAACAAGCAAATTTCCATACCCAAAGACTTGAATTTTTTCTCCTTCTTCTCTTCCCTTGGTGCGCCACTTTCAAATCTGTTTCAAACCAAAAAACGTCGGTGGAGAGGAAGGAGAAGGGCTGGATGTGATTTTAAAAGAAAAAGGGTAAAGTCAACATACTTTTTTAACTTTTCATTTTAGTCCCTAATCCATGGTTTGTCCGTTTGGTCTCATTTCAACTCCTTTTTAAAATCCTTCTTTTCCATCATATTCCTTAGGCTCTTAATCATAATAATTGCCTTTGGAATCACTCAAAAAGGATCTGAAACTATTCTGAACTATTCAGTCAAAGTTTCAGTCAACCAACGACCGAAATCGCTCACCGGAGGGGTTTCAACTGTTCTAGGGGTTCCCATGGTATTCGGGGCCTCTAAGAACCCTAAAAAGCTCAAATTTTCCATTTAAAAGGCCCTCCTGTGAGTTTTCAAAATTTTTCAAAAATTACAAAAATACCCCTACTTTCTTCGGCAAATTTTCTGAGCTCTTTTGGCTCTGGTTTTTGGGCATCTCAAATCTCAAATCCTTATTTTCTAATATTTAAAATTTTATCATAATTTTAGTTGGCCCCAATTCCTTCTATTTCAAGAACTTTCTTTTATATTTGGCCCATTTCTGACGTTTACAGAGAAACTGAACATTGCGTTTCTCACGTTTACGGAGGGACCATATGTTACAGGATCTAATTATATTCTTGAAACAAGCCTTAGCATCAAACACACATTAAAAAAACACACTTGGTTCCATAATTACATAATGGTTTCATAAAAAGCCTAATAAAGCAACTACCATAATTCAAACTCTTAGTTCCATTGTCTTCTTATATGTAACACCATATATTTCTAACTCATCTCATGATATTCACATGCTTTAAATCATCAATTCCATGAAAGAGTAAGGAAAAGGAATTAAAAATAATACACTTCTTTGCGTTGTGTCATATTTAAAATTTTCATTCGGTATCACGTGAATCATGTGAGCTCATATAATACATTCTCATATTTAATTACATGAATAAAACTCATTTTAATCATCAAAAGTGGCCTACATCTCAAGGAAATCGAAAGAATGCATGAAATATACATATATAATTTTAGCCAGCTTTGTCCTCATTTCTGTAACAACTTTGAAAAATCATAACTAATTCAAGAAAAATTGAAATCATGCATTCTTGGCCATTCTAGAAAGCTACACATGTCTACTTCATGTTAAAAATATTTTTAGACCATAACATCTAACATAGAGGACTTTTGACATACAAAAACATCCAGAGGTCAGGCTCTCCACTGGTACTATCACAGAATTCTGTAGCAAATTTTAAAAATATCCAATTAATTCCACAAAAATCAAATCTATGCAAATGATACCAATCTAGAAAGCTATGGATGTTAGCTAGAGGGAATAAATAACTCCATATCGGTTCAAGCATGATGAAGTCAAGTGAAGTTCCTAATACTGGACAGATTCTTTGAAAATTCATGTCTCCCTCTCTAGACATCCAAATGAGGTGCTTCCAGTTGGCACAAGTCACTAGGAATGTCTAGTTTCGTTGTATAAAATTTTGTGGCAATTTTATATCATTTGAGCCCTGTATGACATATTTCATTTTTGGATTTGAGTGAACAGTGACATGACCAAAACTAGAAAATTTGCCAACTTTGGAAATTCATGAAATATTCTGTAGACCTCAGAAAAATTATGTTCTTTAGCTTTCCAAAAATCTCTCAACAAGCTCTAATTGCATGCCAAATCCCAGATCAAGAAGATCTCATTTGGATAAAAAGGGACATAAAGTTTCATTATGATCAATTTTGGCTCCATATAGGATACCAAAATATCCAAATAGCTTTCCTTGGGGTTTAGCACCTCTTGGGTAAGTCTAAAAGTATAATTAAGACTTGTGTAAGCTACCCAAATGGTCCCAACCCTCATGCATCTTATTTTGGCCATCTCACCCACACTTATACACAATTGCATAATACCATCAATGAAACTAGTTTGCTACCATACACTCAAATCACATTCTAATGGCTACATAACATATTCTCTCATTCATACATGACATATTATCATAATTACATATGTTCAAGAGGTCATAGACCATATACAATAATGGGTTATATCATTTGACATAAATATGGCCTTAAAGAACCAAAAACTATACATTATATTGTCAAACTCTCTTTTTCAAGGTGGTTGGCTTCCATTACCTTGTCTACTTGGTCCACCTAACATGTTACATTATTGGAGAAGAGGGGATGAGATTCAAAGAATTCCAATAGCTTATCTCCCATTCAATCATATATAATGGATGCAAAACAAGTCTTACAAATGCATGCATGACATGTGGACATGTATAATCATTCAAGGAGCATTCTTAGCATTTGAAAAAGTCACACATAGCATACAAAGGCTTGCCAAGCAAGTGGATTGGCCTCACCTAATTTCTTACGGATGTTGGACTTGCCTCACCCATTCTTTAAGAGATTCTTGGACTCAACCATGCTCTTGGGAGTCCATCTTACTTTTGGGAGACTCTTTACTTTATTTCAACCAATCTTAAGGGTTCTTAGCTCATCCTCACCATGGTTAAGGGTTTTTGGCCTCACCACACTCAAGCAAACCAAAGCAAACATCATAACATCATTTAGAAATATCATATGTCATCATGAAATCATGGCATATGAAATCATGCTAGTATACTTTTCATGGCTTGAAAATACACATACACACATTCTAAGACAAGCTAAGCATACATCCATGTATGAGAGAAGGTGGAGACAGCTATCTTGGATACAATTACACACTTTTTCTCTTAAATCCAAGCTCCCTCTTTTGGCCACAAACACACAAAAGTGTGAGGATGATTTCTCTTAGCCTAAACACAATTTATGGAAGCCAATTAGGTTTATGGAATTAATTCTAAGGCCATGCAACTTGCTTAGATTCTAGCTTAGTCTATAGACCTCATTATGGTTCAATAATTGCACCTAATGAAGCAACACCCATTAAATAAATTCTAGACCCTATTCTTTCCCTTCAAATATGATTCTTGACTCCTTTTAAGTCTCTTGGAGCCATTATACAATTAAAACCAAGAGTCTAGCTACATGTTGCTTTTTTAGGTCATAATATGGAACCTAAAGCACCAAATCACTTTCTATGAGTTCTAAATTTTTTTCAAGGCTTCCCCTCATTTTCATTCATCATATATAACTCAAGAATGGGTTTAGAAAAATTTAAAACTCTCTCTAGCCACACAAACCCCTTTAGGCTGAGGCTATGGAGGAAGTGGGGCTTCTTAGAGTTTACTTTATTTTCTCAAGGGAAGATGCATGTAAGGAGCCTCTTAGGGATCTTAGGAGCTTATTTAAACTCTTATTTAAGCTTAAGAATCATCATACAAAATCAGATTTTACAAGGCGCACATAAAACCCTAAAAATTATATCTTGAAATCTAATAGTTTTTTGTTAATTCTCTTTGCATATTATTAATCTCCACACCCTTTTTCCTTAGAATCACCCTTGGTTCCACCTAAAAATCAAACCCTCATAGGGTTTCTTAGGCGGGGTGAAATGGTGGAGAAGGGGAAGAAAGGATATCAACAATGGAAGAAGAAATTATCTTGTTATCCTACTTTTTCTCACTTGAATCTTGCTTTCTCTAGGCTCTTCTCTTCAAATCAGAATTTTTCCCTAAGTTTCTCCCTTAAAACAGATTTTCAAACTTCATTTTAATCATTGGAAGAAAGCTCAACAGGAGAGGAACAAGTTTGGAAGAAGAAGGAGCATGAAAATCCATGAAATTCCTTACCTTTTCTTTGCTTTTTCTCCTCCTTTCTTCTCTTCCATGGTGCACCTAAGAGAGTAGGTGTTTTCTCTTATTTTTGGGAAAAATGGTTCATGCAAATGAAGGGGAGAATAAATAAGAAACTTAAAGTGTGTTCAAAAAGCTTTTACTTTTTCAAAAATTCTAATTTTACCCTTCGTTTTGGCATTTTTATTTCTAACTTGTTTTAGCTCCTTTTTTAAAATCGTCTTTTCCATTATGAAATTTAGGTTCCTAATTTAGTAAAATGCCTTTGGAATCACTTGAATCAGAGCTAAAACCTTCTCGAATGAATCCGTCAAAGTTTAGGTATACCAATGTTGAAAAATATCCACCGAATGGGATTTAATTGTCTCGGGGCTTCCCATGGTTTTCAGGGCCTCTGAGAACCCCAAAGAACTCAAAAATTTCATTTAAAATGCCTTCCTATGTGAATTTCAAAATTTACTCAAAATTATGAAAATACCATTACATTTCGTAAGTTTTTCGTAAGAAATTATTTCTGTCTGAGCCTATGATTCTCATTTTTAGGAGTCTAGAATGCTTCTCAAATTTTTTGGGACATTAACTACATTATTTCAAGGGACTTCCTTTTGTATTAGGTGAGTCTCATTCATTTATGGAGAAACTATATGTTACGTTTCTCATATTTTCTTTCGTTTTCAGAGAACCGGATGTTACATTGTATCTAGGTCTCTTGACTTCATTTAAACCCCTTAGAGCCATCACACACTTATTTCCAAGAGCCTAGATACAAGTTGTTTCTTTAATTCATATTATGGAACCTACTACTCCAACTCTCAATTTAAGGCTTCTAAAATTTTCCCATGGCTTCCTTTCATCTTCTTCTATATATTGTCCCAAACTAAAAGAAAAAATTAAAACACTCCCTAGTCCTTCCAAGTGCTCTAAGCTAAGACATAGGAGGCATTATGGACCTATGGAGTTTGCAATTTTTCCTTGATGGAAGAGGCACTTAGGAGGCTCTTGAGGGGTTTCAGGATCTTAAACAAACACTCACATAAGCTTGGGAATTCTTGAATTAACCCAAATTTTACAACACATACATAGATCTCTAACTTTTCTATCTTAGATTTCACTTGTTTTTCTTTAAGTTCCTTTGCATTTCCTAGGTTCCCACACTCTAAATCATAGGTTTCTTACTTGTTCTAGGTCAAAATTCACTCCCTCTTAATTGCTCTCCATTTGGCCGAACCATCACACACAAGAAGCAAGGAAGAAAAAGCAAAGATGCATGGATATTTACCTTAATTTCCTTACTTCTTCAAGAGTTTCTTTCTTTGCTTTAGCCTCCTCTTTCAAAGTATAACTTCTTCCCTCTAAATCACACCCAAAATAGACCCACATTACCAAACAAAACCATATAAAGGAAGGTGGGAAAGAGGAGAAGAGGATTTGTAAAGGAAAGACCAAGAAAAGCTTTGAATTTCCATACCTTTTGCCTTATTTTTCTTCTCCCTTGAAGCTTCTCCTTGTGCACCCTTCTCCTTGGCCTCTCTCCTCTATTTTGGGTAGACAAAATTTGATTAGGAGAGGTAGCTAAAAAGGACGCCTTTTATAAAGAAAGAAAATTAAAATTTTTTGCTCAAAATTTTACTTATGTCCTGCTTTCTTGGCTAATTCATTTGAGGTTCATTTTAGCTCTTTTTTAAGAATTTTTTTTCCATCATAAAATTTAGGTCCTCTATTTTATAAAATGGCTTTGAAATTACTCAATTTGGATTTAAAATCTTCCCGAACGAAAAAATCAAAGTTCAGGTTAACTGATGTTCAAAACCATACATCAGAGGGGTTTTAATTGTACCAGGGGTTCCCATAGTTTTTAGGGCCTCTGAGAATCCTAAAAAGTTCAAATTTTTTATTTAAAAAGCCCTCTTGTGAGTTTTCTAAAAAGTACACATAATTACGAAAATGCCACTTTACTTTCGGCAATTTTTTCAAACTACTCTGGCTCAGGTTTTTAGGTAACTCAATGCTTAAATCCTCATTTTTTATCATTTAAAATTTTATCCTAATTTTATTTAACCTTAAATCATTCAATCCAAGGGACTTACTTTTCAAACTGACTCATTTTGGTGTTTTTACGAAATACCGAATATTACATTTTATGAATGGTGGAAATCCATAATTTGGTCCACATTTATATCTATGTTTGGATTTCATCTCAACCTTCATTTTCTCTCTTTTGTCAAGGTGACACATTTGTGTCTTTTGTTCCTTTCTATTCCACATTGGCATTTTTGTTGCCTCTTATAGCGAACACAAAAAAAAGTCTCATTTTTTACTTTCTCTTCATGAGTGACAAAAATGGTTGCTTGTGTAAGAGAGCTAACCCTATCAACATGTACAACATACTATCATTGTGTATATGCTACTTATAATTATAGCATAACTTATTTATTTAATCAATACTTAAATTACACATAGTATGATACTCTTTATTCTACACTTTACCAAGAGACTTCACATTTTTCTCATGTATCTTTATAGGTATAGGCCTTCCCAAAGGATCAATTAACATCTTATGCGTAGACATATTCTAGAGTAACACCTTTATATACCATTGATTTTTCTCATTATTATGTCTATGTATTTACTCTTGTTACTATACTTTGAGATTTTTGTTGGCTATGGCTTCTCATTTACTATGATTGGTCAATATTAGATTCAATGTTCCACTAATAATTCCCAAGAGCTTACAACTCTTTTTAGCCATGTAGCCTCTTGCACTGTTCCAAGATATCACATCTCTATTTAATAAGAAAGTACATTTAGATGTTAATTTCACGCATTTGGATATCTTCTCTAATATAACGTTACCATTAGATATTTTTTTTAATAGCACTCTTATACTATCAATTGAAATTTTACTATTACTAGTACACAAGGTCAATCATTTATAAATGTTTGACCTCGTATACATCATTGCATATAATATCCAACAACGTTGAAGTAAGGACCTCCTACATACTTTTCAATGTAGAATCAATTTAAGAACATATCCTATGACCTAGACTATTGCCTTTTACTATAATGGTATTGATAGGTTTACATTTTTTAATATTAAATTGCTTAGTGACTTTCTAATTGTGATTCTCTTGTAAAGAGCAATTAGTTTCTCCCAACAGTTACCTTAGATCTCAATTCTAAGGATGTACTCTATTTTACCCATATCCTTTATATAAAAATTTAAAGATAATCAATTTCAGATACCCACTATCTCAATAATTATCTTGTTTCCAAAATAGACCTATGGGGCCTTTAAACCTTTTGTTCCACTCCTTTTCTATGAAATTTAATGGCTTTCTTCATCTAGTTAGCCATTTAAAAATATGGTTTTGCATATCCAGTTTGTAACACCCCCAAAAATTAATTAAGGTGTAAATCATGGATTTAGATTAATTAGGAATAATTAATATAGGATGATTGGGCAAGTTAAGTGAATGAGGATTTTAGAGAAATAAATTATTAATATGGGTTTAAGATTTTGATTAGATTAAAACCTAATTTGGGCCCAAAAAAAAATTAATTTGAATAAGCCATGGGTAAGGATTTATGGGGGCCCAATGATTTTAGGTTAAGCCCAACTCCTTATCATGAGATTTGGGCCAAGAAAGATCACCTAGTAATAGCCCAATTTGATTTAGTGAAAAGAGAGGCCCAAGACCCAATTTACATAAGCCCTTATAGTTGGCCCAACACACATTATGCAGACCTAAATCAAAACTTATGAAATAAGGCCCAACAAGAATGAAAATCTGAACCCACAAGGAATTGGGCCATTGGGTCAACACATCCCACTTATAAAATTAAGTTTTCTGCAGCCCATTTCATCTAGCACCAGTCCACTTGAAATAATAAGCCCAATTGGACCTTGGGCTGATGGGTCAGCCCATTTTTCATTAAAAACCCTAAGGGTTCAGTAGCCTCCCTCCCCATTGAGCAAAAAACACAAGAGGCAAGGGAGAAAATTCGGAGGTTTAAGGGAGGCTAGGGTTCTACCAACATGGGAGCTCCATTTTTGACTCCTAAAGGATGATTTAGCCAAGGTGAGTTATATATAACTTGACCCTCTCATCCTCCTCTTCATTTTGGTTCGATTAATTTATGGGTTTGAGTATTTTCATCTTCTTCTCAAATCTAAAATTTGGTGTTGGGTGATTCCTTGCAAGATTTTCAGACTTGGAGGATAGATGGAGGATTAGGTAAGCTTTTCCCTTCTATTTTGTGTATCACATTGCTGGAAAATGCCCCTAAGGATGTATTATCATAATGGGTTCTGTTATTGTGTGAAATTACAAGGAGATAATGGTGGAAAACCCAATTTTCTGGGCTTGATGATTGAAATGCGAATTTTGGTGAGTCCATGGTAGATTTTCGGAGGTGAGGCTATGGCTGTTGTTAAGTGAGTATATCCTTCCCATTTTGATGCATTTTCTGTTAGTTTGAGACCCCTATAGTTGACCTATGATATGGGCTTTAGTTTCATGTGAAATTACCTAGAAATTGGAGTGAACTATGGCAATTTTTGGTGTAAGAAAGTTGGAGTCCGAAATTAAATCCCTTGGTAATTAGGTGAGTAACCTCTAGTTTGTCATTAGTAGTTCAACTCTTTGGATATTTGATTATGATTAGAAATGATGATGATTATGCTTGTTATAGGCTTGGTGAGCATTTGGATTATTATGGTAGCTAGGGGAAGAGTAATTGGCTTCATTGAGGTAACTGGGGTTATTCTTCACTTCCATGTATATGTTCATGTTGATCTAATATTGTTTGCACATATATGATTTTGAAATGTTAAATGATTGGTTGACTACTTGAATTGTTATTGTGATTGGACCTTGTGAGTCCATGGTGGAGCTGTGGTGCGACTGCCACCCGTGCATGTGCTTTGATCGGGCACTGGGTTGTGATCAGACCCCGATGCACTGAGCCCTAGTTGTGCTCATTATGGAGTAGGTGCCGTGGACGGACCTCTCCCGGTGTTATTGGCCATTAACATGTTGTGTATGATTGCTGGTATGGGACAGTAGTCATTGGTAGTTCAACTAGTTCATTTGCGAATTGAATTGATGTTTCTGGTATTTATGACATGAAATTGCATTGGATTGATTAACTTGTACATATATATGGAATCTGCCCTTTTGTTACTGAGATTGTATATCTCACCCCGTTGTGGGCTAACATTTTCAGGGACCGGACCTCTTAGTGGCAAGGAGAAAATTAATGGGAGTTTGCTAAATGGTTTGATAGCACATCGGTTTAGGAGCTTTGACAAAATGTATTGTAACTAAATTGCTAGTTTTGTATCATTGCTGCATTGCATCATGAGTTGCCAAGTATAGGGATCGAATATGTAATTTGATTATCATAGGATTGAACATTTTGATTGTAATTGGCTAATAATGGATAAGTGATTCGATTTTATATGAACATTAAGCATTGACCCAATGCACCTTGTGACCATAATACATTTGCTGTCATTTACTCTTGAATTTGCTGATATAAGCTAGTTGGGCAAGTAGGAAGTAGTATCTAAGTTTTGCAATGGTAATGGAGGGGTTGATGGGTAAACAAGATAGATAAATATCATTTGAGTCATATAAAATGAGAGAAAGCGGTCCTAGAGTGCTCTTAGGATGAGGGCTAGAGTGTGTGGGACGAAACTTGGGTAATGTAGTCACAGGAGGGAGTCTCGCCGCGGCCAAGAGAGCTTCGCCGCGGCCAAATGAGAGACAAAGCCGAAGGGCGCCGTGGCATAACCAATCCCGCCGCGGTGCAAGAGAAGAAAATTGGCCTGGGGAGTGACAGTGGCGAGGAGCACCGCGGCCTGATAAATCGCGCCATGGCGCAAAGTGGGAAAAAATTGCCTAAAAGCTGACAGAATGGAAACGCGCCAAGGAGGAGCTGACAGAATGGAAACGCGCCAAGGCACAAAAATATTGCGCCGAGGTGGAGCTAACAAAATGGAAACTCGCCGAGACGCAAATACATTGCGCCGAGACAAGAATCATGGGGTTGAGAAAAGTAGTTCTAAGAGGCATTTCTGCCGCGGTGCCATGAAGGCTGGCCGCGGCGCAAGTCCCCAAACTCCTACTTTGAGCCTAGAAACCATAATTTCTTCAATGGTAATGGTAAGAAATGATATATGAGCACTTGTGAGAGGTTATTAGATATTGAAACTGATGGACGGATGAATCATAAACCCCTTATAGTAGTAGGATTTCTTTTCTGCAAATTTTGTTTCATTTGTGGTGGTATGGTGATGACCCTAACATCAAGGTTCAAATTTCTCCATATTTTCACAATGTGATGAATTGTAACAACTTCAAACCTTGATAATTAATGATTAATCGTATATTTAACCATAGTTACAATGATAGGAAGGTAGGGTTGTCACACAGTTGATGTGGTTACAAGTCTAAGTTTGTAATAATAGTTAACACTAATCTAATCATATAATAGTTAGGAGGGTATTTTCACATAATCTATACCTTTATGTTATATATACCCTTTAATAACTAAGTATGTCCTTTATCTTTTAATTAATCCATCTACTCTTCTCTTTACCTTCAGAACCATTGTTCTTAAGTGCTTTTCAATCAAATGGATGGTCACCAATGTCCTAGATATGGTTTGTCCTCATTTGATTTATCTCTTGATCCATTGCTCTCACTTAATTTCCTTTAGTAAAGAACACTTGGGCCTCTTGAGTTGTATTAAGCTCTTTAGTATCTAGTAAAGTACCTTTAAATGCTACCCTTTCGATTTCAAAAAGATATTTAGACACACTTTCATGTTACTCTAAAATAATAGAATGTTTGTGTAACCTTTTCACCTTGCACCAAGCTCCCACTTAGATTAACAAAGTGAGGTACAACTATTTATCCTCATTAACTTAACCTTATATCTCATATAGAGATGTATACCTGTTAATTTTTTCCTTACTTAGCAATTCATTCTCTAAATGTGGTGATACTTAACTCAATTTTATTTATACTTCCACCTTCGTTTTCACTAATGAAGATATACCCTTTTGATTTGTTCTAAATATTTTGTAAAGATATATACCTTACTCTTTGTGTCTAATTCTCATGCTTATGAGAATTAACACAGACATAAGTAGCCAACCCAATGGTCTTAGGACATTTAAAATAGCTTACCATTATGTCCATAAATCATAAGATGTGAAAGTAACTTATTTAGAGAGCACTTGGTTAGCTTTGAAGGTATTAATTTTTAACTTATTACCCCAAAAAGGTAAGACTACTTGAGCCGTCACTAATCTTAACAATTTTAAGTAAGGTTTTCATTTTCTCTCTTAATATCTCCATTTGTTAAAGAGTGTTACGAAATTGTCAATTAACTCATAATTCCTTTCTCTTATAGTTCTCTTAGAACTAATTTGACAAATATTCACATTCTTTGTCATAGGTCAATGTGAACACCGTATTCTGTCTGGGCATACTCCAAAAATAATAATAAAATCAAACTAATAAAATAAATAAATAAAAAATAAACAAGTCATTTTAGTTTAATAAGCTTTTAAAAAAATCAAAAATCAAAAAATCAAAAGAGAAAGAACTTAAAATAAAAAAATAAAAAAAATAAAAGCCTATTAATCTAAAATTAAAACAAAAGAAAAATCAAAGAGGGAGTAACAAAAATTCAAAATAAGTGAAAAAAAATCAAATCAAAAAGAGACTAAAAAAAAAGAAAGGAAAAAATGATAAAACACAAAAAAAGGAGAGGAGGTGTTCTAAGACAGAAGGAGAGAGCAAGAGAGCGCAAGGGAGAACCAAAAAAGAGAGGAAAAAAAAAGAGACTAAAAAAAAAGAAAGAAAAAATGAATTAAAAATAAAAATAAAAAGGCTAAAAGCAGAAAAAATTATTAAGAGAATAGTAGTTAAAAAAAATTCATCAAAAAATAATACATATTTTTAAAAGGAGAAAACCCAAAACAAAAAAAAAAGATTTTCAGGCCAATCCCAAATAAATAAATAAAAAAAAGGAAACATGTGAACCCAAATAAAATCATGCAGAAAAAGTGAAGCCCAATCCAAAATCAACCTTTAAAAAAAAAAGAAAAAGAGACAAAAAAAAAAGGTAGCCAAAGGCCCGTTTTCCTTCTCAGCCCAACAACCCTCAGCCTTTCTGATCCAAGTTAAAAAAACCCGCCTGGATCCAAACCAAAATCGACCCATTTCTTTTCTCCCTGGCACGCTTCGGGAGGAGGCACTCGAGCATGCTGCTGGGGGGACCACTCACACAGAGACACAAAAGCAGAGGGACAGACGAGCAAAAGAGAGGGACAGACGCACAGACACAGAGGGGGAAAGGAGACGAGGAGGCAGAGACGCAGAAGGGGAGAAAGAAAAATGCAACACATAGAGGGAGAAGAGGAAGGAGCACTAAGGTGCAGAGGGGTCTGAGAGAAGGGGGCACGATTCCGGAGAAAAGGAAGGAACAGTTTTGAGGGTCTGGGGCCGAGGGAGATTCAAGAAGAGGGTGAGACCGCGGCTTGAGGGATTTTGAATCGGACAAAAAAAGAGGAAAACAAGAGGGTGAGGGAGAGGAGGAAGAAAAGGGATTTCGAATTGAAAAGAGAGGGGGGGAGTGAGACGAAGAACAGCGAAAAAAGGAGGGACGCGAGATTGGGATCTGAGACGAAAAGAGAGGCGCAGAGGAAAAATCGAGGAGGAGGATTTGGGAAAGGCTGAGAGCACTGAGAGAAAAAAAAAGCGCGAAACAAGTTGATCGGCCAAGGGAGAGCTGCTGCGGGGTTTCTTTTGGGGCTTGGAGATACTGAAAAAAAAGGAAGAGAGGAGGCGAAGGGTGATTTTTCTAATTCGGAGGGTGTCGAAGGAGAGAGCACGATCGAGCGAAGGGGGGAGGAGGTAGACCGGAGGAAATCTGATGGGGTGACTGAGAATGAGTGAGAGATACAGAGAGAGGAGCTGAAGATTTTTGGGTCAGAGGCAGCAGAGGGTACGCAAGATTGGAGATCCGGAAACGAAAAGAGACAGACGCTCTGAGGCAGAGAGATGGGACCAAAGGAGGTTCTCCCTCCCCGGCATGCCTCTTCCCGAATCCATGGGGGAGCTAGGCCGAGGGAGGGGCCGAGAGTAAAAACACGAAGAAGCAAAGATTGAGAGAGAGACAGCATCAGAGGTAAGCTTTTCGTAACCTTCTACTCCTATGTCTTTCTTTGTTAGGGCCTGTTTCAGATATTAATGGGTTAGATTTGGTTTCAGTCTTGATTTTACTGATTGGCTGAGATCATATGTTGAGAGAATGGGTTTGAAAAAGGTTCTTTAAAATCTTTATACATTCCCTACATTAATCCCTGTTACTGTAATTGATTCCTTGAGTTTCATGATTGCATTCTGAATCTGTCCAGTGATTTCATAGTCTCTGTCTTTGCTGAATCTAGTAAATGTAGCCTATTAAATCGTATGAGAGGAAGATAGGTTTATTTTTCATTCGTCCATGTTAGGATAGGAGGTTAATTGGCAATGTTTCTGGTGAGAGTTTCATGTGTGCTTCGGTTTAGTGGTTAGCCTCAGGACATGAGGTTCTGAACCTTTGCTTGCCATGGACCGGTTGTAAACCCTACATGATATTGTTCCTCTGTAAATTTTGATGAACCATTGATTAATAAAATGGAAATTTTTGTATCAGTTGCATGTGTATAACTGAGTTTATACTTGAAAATAGCGCACGGTTTTGACGGTATATGAATTTCTATGCAAATAAATTTTGTTTATGGAAATGAAGTGTGATTAGCTGAAATCTTGTGTGCTCCTAGTCTTGCTTCCAAAAGATAAGTGCTAGTCTTTGCGAGGGTCGTTAATGTTCAAGCAATTGTTGATAATCATGTGGGGATTTGAATTTTAGCTGTCTTGCTCTGTTTGTTGATTGCTTGGGTTACAAGTGGCACATTGGAAATTTGGCCCAGTTATTTAGTTTGTGGTTTCGTATTTTACCAGCTTTATTTCGCTCCAGTTCTGAATTGGTTCCATCTTAGTACATATAACAGATCTGGATTCTTGTACATGAAATTGAATTTGGACTTTCTGTGATTATTTATTTTCTATCTCATGCTCATATTAATTGGGGTCGCTCTTCCAATTGGTACGCCAATCTTATATGACTCCAACATACTGTTGAAAGGTGGTGGCTACTGTAGTTGTGTTTCTTATTGGAGTCTGATGCAAAATGTATTATTAGACATAATGTTGGTTATCCCTTTTAAGTTGATGTTTTGTTTAACGCCAGTTTATTTTCACTGTTTAACATGTGGAATCATACGTGGAGAGTCTCTCATCAATTCAATCAGGCGAATGAAAAAGTGGAATCACATACATTTGGCAGGGCAGCACCTATGGAATTAATCATCAATCCAACCCAAAAGGAAGAAACAACTGAGTTATAACTGTATAATTTCCCCTTCCACTCTTGTAAATATGTTTAAGAGTAATGTAGTAGATCATGATTGAACACTAAACACTCACTCTCACAAATAATCTATGCTAATGTTTTTATTTTATTCTATTTTTGTATTTCTGTCACTTCTTATTTTTAGAATAGTCGTGTGGGATTATTTTTATCCCCTCAGGCACATAGGAATAAACCTATAAGTCATGTGGGGCAATAAAAGCCTCCTTGGTACTTATTTGGGTCTCAAATTTACACTTCAATGGGTTTTGGGTGTTTCTTTTATAAAAAAAAAAAAGAAGATTTCAAGAAAGAGAGATAGGATAAAACAAGAAACAAAAAAAGAATGAAAAGAAAAGTTTTTACAAGTTAAATAAAGTTTTCAAATTCAAAATTAAATTTTAAGTGATCAAGCTTTTTTTGCAAGTTCCCATTTCCAAAGAAATAAACAAAAATTAAATTTCCCTTGTAGACTTTGGACGTTCTTCTAATTTTAATTTGATACCCCCAAACAAAAAAAAATTTATAAGGATAAAAACTAAAAAATGATAATAAGAAAACCAAAACAAAAAACAAAAAAAACAAAAAAAAACAAAACAATAAGAAAACAAAAAAGAAGATAAAATCAACGAAGAAAATAAACAAAGACAAAACAAAACAAAGATAAACAAAAAAATAAAAATAAAACAGGACATAAAATAAAAACTAAGAAAAACCTAAAAAATAAAAAAATATATAATAACAAAACAAAGCATTATAATATGTATATATATATATTATATCAACAAAAAAATTAATAACACAAAATCAATCAAAAACTAAAACCTCAAATAAAAAAAAAAGAACAATCGAAAAAAAAGGGAGAAAAGTGAATTAAAAAATCAAGAAAATAAAAAGGAAACAAAAACAAAAAAAAATTAAAAGACAATTCAAAACAATGACAAAAATAAAAAAAGAGAACAACCTAAAAAGGGGAAAAATCAAGAAAAAAAAATAAAAACAAAAACAAAAAATCGAATGAAAAAAAATGATAAGAAAAAAAGAGAAAAATCGAAAAAGGCAAGAAAAGTAAAATTAAATTTCCCTTTAGCAAATTAAAACCCACAAACCAATTTCAAAACTTGTTTTATTTGTAAAAGGAAAAAGATAATTTATTTTCTTTGTCTTTTCACAAAAAAAAAAAGAGAAAAGGAAAAAACAACATAAAAAAAATTAAATTAAATATAAAAAATAAAACAATAAAGAACGTACAAAAACAAGAAAAAACAAGACAAAAACAAAGAAACAAAAAAAAGAGAGATAAAAACAAAAACACAGCAAATAAAAGAAAACAAAAAAAAGATTAAAAAAAAGAGAACAAAAAGGAAAAAATCGATAAAAAAAGAAAAGAAAGTAAAAGAAACAAATAAAAACAACAACAACAACAACAAATAAGAAATAAGAAAAATAAATAATAATAAAACAAGAAAAAACAAACAAACAACAACAAAACAAAGCAAGAAAAAAAAGGAAAAAGTAAGTGATCAAAACAAAAACAAAACCAATGATAAGAAAAATAGAAAAAAATTGAAATGCAAGAAAAGTAAAATTAAATTTTCTTTTAATAAATCAAAACACATCAATCAATTTCGAAATCGTTTTATTTGTTAAAAGAAAAAGTAAATTTTATTTTCTTTGTGTTTTTCAAAAACAAAACAAAACAAAACAATAACAAAAAAACTAAAATCAAACAAAAACAATAAAAAACCAAAAAAACAAAAACAAAACAAAACATCAATCAAATTCAACTTCTAATCGAACTACGTGGACTTTGATCCCTCTAAAGGGTACGTAGGCCTTAGGCTCTCATCCTAGGTCAAGTCTGCCCTTGTAAATAAACATTTTTCCTTTTAATTTCATTCATTTCCTTCTTATTTTAATTCTTGAATTTCTTTATGTTTTATTTTAAAATTGATTTCCTTTCTTTTTCTACTTTTCATTTTATTTTCTTTAATTTCTCTATTCATATTTTACATGTGATTTGTTAGGGAGAATTGAAATAGAATTTAGGTCATTTTATTTTTGCACAACTGACTTATGGTAACCATTCTTAGTAACGGGTGTAGTGGGGTGCCTAACACCTTCCCCACTCACAATCGACTCCCGAACCCATTTTCTGCTTTGTAGACCATTTTCCAAATAAAAAGGCTTTTCCAAAGTTTTGCCTTTTAAAAATTAAAATTTTGGTGGCGACTCCTGAACCCTGAGCTACAATTACACTTATTTTAATTTTGAATTTCGGTTTTCAATTTCAAAGTGAAAATCGAATTTCTCTGTTAAAGGCGCCACGCGGTCGCATTTTCGGGTGTGACAGTCAAGGTTTCAATTTTGTTGTCCATTTGATTTTTAACAATGTTTTTATAATTTCTAAAGCACTCAAGTATTTTTGACTTATGGGAGATTAAATAGATTAAACCATATTACAAATAATTGTCTTGCCATCACTTTCTTTAGATCACATACGTCCGAATGAATTGATTGTAATGGATTCTTAGTTTTAATTTTTTTTTTAAGATGATTTTATAATTTGCTTTACCTGCTAGGTGATTTTCTTATAGTGGCATTTCTAAAGTAAAAATAGGCTTTAGCAACTATTGTTTTGCTAGTCTACTCATTCTTTTTTCATCTATAAAACCTTACCCTAGCCCATCATTCATTAATGTCCAAAACTAGATTAGTAACAGAGTATTAAGGCAAGGCGCTTATGCTTTATAATTGTGCCTAATTCAATAGCACCATTTCAATAAAAGCTAGGATCTTATTCTTTGTCCCTTTTTCTTATGTCAATGAAGTTTACATGAAAAAGTGTCATTCTCTTGCATACTTATGTCAAATTAAGAAGAGAAATGATAATTATTAAATTTCTTCGGATCTTTGAACACTATGTAAGATGGGGTTCATCCTTTATGCAAAACTAATTTTGCATTCTTTGATACCTTTTTACTTCAACTCTTATAGTCCTTCTTTCATAAAGTTATCTACTTTAAAAAAATAGCCAATGATATTTTATAAAGGATTCTCAATCCTTAACTATATGGTTTGTAGCCTTTAATTGATTTTTGTTTAGTAGAATCATGAGCAAAGTGACCTACTCTTAGGTAGATATGATGCTTAACTTTTACTATGTTAAACTTCTTTTTACCATGTTTACCTCGTTTCTTAATTCTTTGTTAGCCTTTTTAAAATGTTGGCAAATCCTCTCTTAATATGAAAGTGTCATTCTCTTGCATACTTAAACTTTGAAATTATAGTAGTCTCAGTCATGTAAGCATTTCCAAGGGTTTAGTAGCTTCTAAACACTCATTTCCAAGCTATATATGATGAGTAAGCATCATCAAATTATGCTTCTTTCATGGATTATTTTTACTTTCATATGTTGTTAGCTTATAAGTAGAGATCTTATGATAGTCTATCCTTACTACTTTATCAATAAGGGTATGACCAACTAACTTCAATTCCTTGACAATTAGACTTTTTAAATTTCATCATACTTTTATCACCAAATTTATCCTTAAAGGCTATCTTTATGGCTTAAACTGTCTATTATAACTCACACTCACATATAGGGTTATCAATCATGTTACTTACCAGCATTATGTAAATAATATCACTTTTTCTTTTCCCAAGAAAATTATAGATCTCTACCTTTGCTAAGTTATATTTCCATGTTTAACTCCTATATAACATTGTTTAGTAGTTTCTTAGCATCTTACGCTTCTCTAGGATCTAAAAACCTTATAATATCAATTTTTCTAATTGACAACATCTAACTTGTTTCTCTTATCAAGCTAGGCAATGATGTTTCTAATAGCCATAATCAAAATCTAATTTCCACATAGACATATCATAGAAGACTTACATATACACAATGTTACATTTGTATTTCCAACGAATTTTGGCCAGACCAATAATGACATTATTAGGTTTATGATCAAAAGTCCACACTTAGTATACTTCTATCACATGTTTCCTAAGAATGTCCTTACTCTTCTGTCAAATTCATCTATAAATATTATTTATGCTATAGTTCTTTAAATGAGCCTTTGAGTTGCCAATGTAAAACTCCCACTCGCTATAGTGTTTCTCACATTCTCTTATATTGATTTATTTAGTTCTCTTTCTCTCATATTTATTTATTTATTACAACACACTCATAAATTGCATTCATATTAACAATACACTAGGTATCTCATTCTCGAGATGTTTATTAATTCTCAAATTATTTTCTTTCTAGCTATTATAGGTTTATTTGCAATTGCCTTTGGCCATCATATGCCTATTTTCTATAATCAAGGTTACTATAGCATATTTTGAAAAATACACCTCACATGTTTGATTAATCTTTCATAGTGAATTCTTTCTTCTTATGCACTATGCATAAAGCATTTTGGTATTTCTCATATGAAAAAGAGAAATCAGAGCAACTCCTTAACATTTACGACAACATGATGTTTCACACGGAACTCAATCTTTGATGCACATTAGTTAAAGGATCAATGTCTTGTTTTAATTTGGTTCTTTAAATTTCTCCCTAAGGTCTTTAAATAATGATGTTCATTGAACATAATCTAGAAGTATATTGATTAAACTTAAGATCCTTGATAACCAGGGAATTCAATCCTTTACATTATTAGATCAATCCAAATTCTTTTCATCTTTAGATGTATGTGCGTTTTTGTTTTGTTTTGTTTTAATCTTGATTTGTGTCCATATAATAAATATGGAATGTCCATAGGTTTATAATTACTCATTTAGGAGAAATATAATTTTAAAAATTATAATTTTTATGAATTTTTTAACACATAAACTTAAAAAATATTGAAATATGACCAATAGATGCCTAAAAATTATGCAAATTACATATTATTTTAAAACTCTCAAAATTGGGAATTTTTAGAGCCCAAAACCAATCTTATAAAAAATGGCATGCACCATTTCTTTCTTTCTATTTCAAAAAATGGCTAA
Source organism: Erythrophleum ivorense (assembly GCA_026724425.1). Lineage (NCBI taxonomy): Eukaryota > Viridiplantae > Streptophyta > Magnoliopsida > Fabales > Fabaceae > Erythrophleum > Erythrophleum ivorense. The sequence goes on along the minus strand of JAIUCV010000006.1, from coordinate 41,985,457 downwards.
AAAATGAAAAAATTGTTAAGTCCACATGCTTAAGGTGGTGTGTAGGTCCCACGTACTATCTTTTAGATGGTTTCCAACCATGATCTTACTACCATTAGACTCATCTTGATCAAGATAATCTTCTCTTTCCTTTAGTATAAGTTTCAGGTTAAATAGAGACGGAGATAAACTACACATTTCACCCCTAAGAGTGGGCTTTAAACTTCTTCAACCTCCATTTCTATAACTTTTCACAAGAATTACAAAAATGCAATTTTCACAGGGTAAACTTTGAATTACCATATCTCCCTCTTCTTAACTCCCATTTAGGCAAATTTAGTATCATTGGAAAGATTGCAATAAAAGCTTTGCAATGACATATGCATTGCATGGATCCATGACTGATGAGAGAGAAAAAAGCCCTAAAAAATGGTTGATTTGCTATATTTTCTAGAAATTTAGATTCAAACACTTGACTTCAAGTTGCCATATCTCCTTCGATACACATCCGTTTGAGTCAAACTTGATGATGTTTGAAAGCTTATTCAACAAGATTTCCAATCGTGTATGGCTTACATCAAATCATGGACAATGGCGAGAATGCCAAGTCTCAGAAGTTGGTGGTTCTACCACCACGAATCCAAACCTTGACACTTAAATTTCCCTCCTGTGGTCTCCCCTCTTTCTACAATCTTTCTACCACAAAATCACCAAACTATAGGCTTCTTTTAGTGTTAATTATCTAATTTTGTCTCTATGAAAATTGCCATAAGAGGGTATGCTTACTTCAATTTATATTTCATGCAATTTTTGACTCATATATAACATAATATGCACAAAATTAACATATTGAATGACAGTTAAAACATATGGTAGATCTAAGCCTAACCTATCTCTGATACCAATGAAGGAAATAAAAACCATCAGTCAAATTTGGGTTCTTATTTAGGTGCAGTGGAAATCATGATTTTGTTAGATCTCCTGTCCCACATGGTATAGAACAAAGTCACCAATTGATCTCTTTTCCACACTAGATGCACCATATTAGAAGAAGAGATGAAATGAAAAAAATGTTTTATCTATCTATGTTTTTTGCTTTTCTCCCATAAAGAAGAGGATGAGAGGGAGAGAGAAAGAGAGTTGTTCATTACGCATACACTTTGCATGATTAGATTCAATAAAACTAATATGTCAATTTTCATCTTTTAAAAAAATTGATTTAAATTTTGAAGTCAAAATTCAAATTTAATTAATTAATTACCAAATAATTAATTGAATTCAATTCATTAATTTCTTTATGGATTTTACTATGAAGTGGGATTAGTCCATTGTAAGTAGCCTAATAATCCAACAAAAGAAAATTTTATTTACATAATATATGATTAGTTTAAAATTACTAGATTATTTATACAATAAAAAATTTTATCCAAAAGAATTTAATGTTGACAATTATTTTAAATTCTAAATTATTTAATTACCTTAATTTTTAAAATAAAAATAGAAAATACATTAGCATGCATATTTATTAGTGCATGTCAATATCTTAGTATTACTTTATGTAGGCCACAAGGCCAACTAAATCTCCTTTACTTCTTGAGTTAAATATTTAAATTAAGTGTTATATATTAATATTCATTCTTTTTTTTTAATTTCTTTGTAGGTTTTAAATTTATAGATAAAAATAAAAATAAACTTTGCAACCTGATAATAAGGTACTTATTATATATGTGAATTTGATTTTCTTTCCTCCCAAAATACTATTGATTTTATACAGTAACACAATTAGTACTAATGTGTTAATTAATGTTATCATTTTCCTTGTCCATGTATTTTAAAAAAATTTATAGATTGACACCAAGTTTTATATTTCAACAATAGAATCCATCCCTCTAAAATACATCCATCTATCTATCCATAATAATAATAATGCTATAAAAGCTGGGCTAGCTGGGGAGGGAAAAATCATATTTTTTCCTCTTGCCATCATTTGTCTTTTGAAAAAATTTTCTTATTTTTTTTCCTATCAATTCAATTATTCTTTTACCTTTTTGTATTAAATTAAAACAAAAGTATGAATCCTTACAATTTAAATCAATTCAAATGTTAAATTTTATTATTATTGAAAGTCATGTATTACATTCAAATAATAGTTTGTAACTTTAAAATTTTAAAATTTTATAGGAAATGTGTAATATCCCTCACTAAAAACAACATTCAACTTAGAAAATCAAATAAAAATTCTTGGAGATAAATCAAAACTCAAGTTAACACTTAACCTAACTCATTTAAAAATATGGGAAAATTTAAATTCTTTTAAAATCATAACACTCATATTTAAAAGATAATCCACCGCACTCTTCTTTTAAACAAATAACAATTTTAATAAGCATACACTAAAGGAAACTCTTAGAAATCACCTAATTGAAAGTTCCCAAAAATACCTCAAACAAACCTCCACAAAATGAGCAATAAAACCTATTTGAACACATTCCTAAGCTACCTCTAAATAATGTTGAACACAACTTGGCTGTGTCCAAGCACTACCTTGGCATGGTTTGGCTATGTTAAAGGTTATTTTCTCAACATGAGTTACACACAATCATGTTGTTCAACACAGCCTAGTTGTGTGCTGTAACACCTTAGCTATCAGCTCTTATCTAATTGAATGGTTCAACAGTAAGTTCATTTGCTGATAACAAAAAGATATTGAATCCAAAATTTTCTGAAATGCATGTACTTGCCTTTTTCATACTTTCCATATCCATTAAATTTTAATCATAAAAGGAAAATAGACATAACATTATAAGAAAAATCCTACAGAGTTTCCCCTTATAAAACTAATTATCTAGACTAATCAACTGGTCACATTTTAGCCCTAACTCATAAACATAGGAAAATATAGATAATAACAATGTCATATACCACAATCTAGGCATAAAACATCAACTGGAACTAAATAACTCAAATTGGAGTTATAATCACTATTGATAGTATACTATTACACACATAACCATTATTAAAGAGTGAAACTTTCATTCATACATACAAACATTATATTAGTATACACAATGAAATACAAAACATAACTAAGGTTTTTGCCAAATCCATATCTCATTCTTTCTCTTTCCCTTTGTTAGCACTAAAAAGTCCACCTGGCACTGGTGAGCAGGAAAATAAAGATAAGATTCAAGAGAATCTCAGTAGCTATACTCAAATTATCCAAAATAAGCATGAGACAGTCACATAAGAACAATGCAAGTATGAATGGTCATATAAAAGTAACATAAATGCCTTACATGTTTACAGTATACTCAATCATGGCCATGAAACTTAGCTCAGCTTTGGCTTTTCTCTTGGACATGGGAGAATTACTGTGATCATTCTCTTTACCCCCTCTTTATCTTTTAGCCTTAACTCATTAAACATAACATGCAAACATGACATATAACTTATATAAAATGCAATAAAGCATACACTATAATGAAACAACTAATACAATACAATGCATATCAATCTCAAAAAAGTATGTATGCAACTAAATAGGGAAGAATAAGCTACCTTGCATAGGTAATAGATGTAATGAACGTAATTTTCGTAAAAACGATGAAATAAGCCTTATAAAAGCAAGTCCTCTGAAATGAGTTAGATAATGTCCTAAAAAATTTAGGTAGAGTCTTGGGCTCTTAAAAATGATAATTTTAGGCTCTGATGGAAAGAAAAATGGAGTTAGGATGGTGAAAGAATTTGTGACAAAAACTAATGAAACGTAATGGCATTTTTGTAAATAAGTGTAACTTTTGGAAAAACACATAGGAGAGCTTTTTTAATGGGAAATTTGAGTTGCCTAGGGTTCTCAGAGGCCCTAAAATCCATGGGAAGCCCCAGGATTGGTAAAGCCCCTCCGATGTACGTTTTCTAACATCAGTGAGCTTAAACTTTGATGGATTCATTCGGTAAGGTTTTAGCTCCAAATTGAGTGATTCAAAAAGTATTTTATTAAATTGGGAACCTAAATTTTATAATGGAAAAGGAAATTCTAAAAAAGGAGCTAAAATAATGCTAAAACAAAATTGCCATTATGGAAGGGCGAAATTGAAATTTTTGAAAAAGTGTGTTTCTAGAAACTCCCACACACTTCTCCCTTCTTCTCCCACCTTCTTAAGCATGAAATTCCCTGCCCAAAATATAGAATATGATCTGTTCTCTTAGACACACAAGAAGGGGAAGAAAAGGAGAAGAAAAATCAAGGAAAAGGTAGGTAAATCCATGGAATTTCATGCTCTTTCTTCCTCCAACCTTGCTCCTCTCCTTCCATGCTATCTTTCTATGATTTTCTTGAGATGTTTGATGTTGGTTTTGGTCCAGCACACAAGGGGAGAGTTCGAATTAATTAAGAGGAGGCCAACCAAGGAGAAAAAGCCTTGAAAATAAGCTTAAACCTAAGGTAAATCCTTGCTTATATTGCTTTCTCCTCTTGCTTCTCCTTATGTCTGATTTTGGCCTTGTAAAGAACCATTAGAGGGGAGGGAGTTCTGTCCAAAAAAAAAGAGAGAAACAAGGGTTTTAGGCCATGGGGAGATAGAATATGGCAAGAAATTCTAAAGAAAACCAATAGAAAACAAGATAGAAAAGTGCAGGCTTCTTTAGGGTTTTGTAAAATCTGATTTTGTGTGACTAATTTCTTGGCTATTTGAATGTCTCCTTGAGCTCCTAAGACCTCTAGAAACCCTCCTAAGTGGCTCTCCCATCAAGAAAAAATTTGAAATTCCAAGAAGCCCTTCCATGGTACTAGTTTCGGCCAAGCTAGGTTCAAGGGGCTAGGGAGTTTTTTAATTTGTTCTAGCCTTAGTTTGAGACTTTATATAATGTTAGAAGATGGGAGAAACCATTGAAAAAAAATTCAGAATCCATGGAATGAGAGATGGAACAATGGAGTCCATAATGATGCCTTATGAAGCAGCTTGTGTTTCCAATTGTGCAAGTGAATGTGTAAGGGCTCCAACAACCTTAAATGAGTCCAAGAAGTCTAGAAATAACAAAATAATGGGGCTTAGAACTTGAAATATGAGATTTGCTTCATTGGCCCAATTATGGAACTATTATGCCACTTGTGAGACTAAATATGTATTCAAGCTTTAGTTTAGTGTCTTGGCTTGCTTCAAATGTGTAATTGTATGTTGTTTATGGTGGCTAGGCCAAGAGAACCCTACTCCACCTAGGTGCACTTGTGGGACCAAAAAAAGGAAGGAGAGGGATCAAGAAAAGTGTGCATAAATCTAAGGTAGCTCTCCACTTTATTCTCCTTGCATTCTTGTGTGCATTTGTGTCTTATTGTATGCTTGTGTATGTTCTTATGACCTGATAATATGCCACTTAATACTTTGACTTTACATTGGTACCAATGTGTCCTCTTGAATGACTATGGTTGTGGAAATGGCTCATAAGGGTGAGGTGATGCCAAAAGTCCCTTAATGAAGATGAGGAGATGCCAAAAGTCTCATAGCATAGGTGAGACAAGGGCAAAAGTCTCTACGAAGAGTGAGGCCAAGTCAAAAGTCCCTAGACCAAGAGTAAGGCAAATCTAAAAGTCCTAGAAATGGGGTGAGGCAAAACCAAAAGTCCTTAAAGCATGGTCTTGGCTTAAATGTGAATAAGTGGCATGGGAATTGTGATTTGCATACTTTATGGTTGCCAAGCCTTCCATACATATGCTTTGATGTGTATATGCCTTGAATGTATGTGTGAATAGGTGTGTGAGCTATTGAGATTCTTGGAATCTCACTCCCCTTTCCTTATCCATCTTGAATTGTCTAGGTGGCTCACAAGAAGTAAAGAAAGCAAGCCAAGAGCCTTGAAGGGCTATACTTTAAATCTTTTGTAGTTTTCTTTGTACATAAATATGAGTGATATTGCACATGTTATTTTTGTAATGTAAGACCATGAAAAAATGTAATATTATGTATGAATGATGTATGAACCTTATATGATGCCAAGATAATGGAAATATGGAAATTGAACAATTGGGTGCACACTTGAATGTATGTATTCTTAGGTGTGAGATAGTCAAAATAAGATGCATGATGTTTGGGACCACTTGGGCAGATTCTACAAGTCATATTCATACTTTTAAACTTGCCCAAGAGGTGCCAAACTCAAAGGAAAGCCATTTGGACCAAAGTGACATCTTATGAGAGGTAAAATTTGCCAAATTGGTGAGCTATGTCACTTTTTGTCCAAATGAGTTCTTCTTGGTCTGAAATTGGGCATGCATCTAGAGCTTGTTGAGAGTATTTTGAGAAGATAAAGTGAGTGTTATTTGGAGGTTTACAGAATATTTGATGAACTTTTGAACTTGGGAAATTTTTCTGATATGGTCACTACTACTGTACACATGGTCCAAAATTTTTTCTATATCAATCATAGGGCAACTAATGTCGAATTGCCATGAACTTTTATAAACAAAAACTAGACCTTCCCAATAACTTGTGCCAATTGGAAGCACCTCATTTGGATGTCTAGAGAGGGAGATATTAATTTTTGAAGTTGTTGTCTAGTATTAGATATCTAGTCAGACCTGTGTCACTGTTTGACTAGTTTTTGTAGCCTGGATGTGCCTAGACAGGTTTGGAGTTATTTTTTACCTCTCACTAACATCTGTATCTTTTCATATTGGTATCATTTACATAGATTGGATTTTTTTTGGAATTAATTGGATATTTTTGAAATTTATGACAGTAAAATATATTAGTACCAGGGATAGCCGGACCTTTATATCTATTTTATTGTCAAACATAGTCCAGAGGCTATGTTTATGTCCTAGAATTATTTTTAGTGTGAATTTAACATCTAGAGCTTTCCATAAAAATATGGATTATGTGATTTCGATTTTTCTATATTTAGTTATGATTTTTCAAAGTTGCCCCTAAAATCTGCCGCTGTACAGCTGCAGGAAATGAATGATTTTTTTTTTTATTTTGACCTTTGATCCGTGGTTGGTGCCAATTTTTGAGAATGTTATGACTTGTATGTATAGAAAATAATTAGAAAATGTTGTTGATGAGTTCATCAGGTCCCGGAGATGCGAAATGAAAAATTTATCCACTACACAACGTAATTTAATACATTTTCTTGAGATTTCTTTGATAAAGTGCCTATTTCCTCTTGTAAGAGAAGGATAAATGTTAGAAATAATATGGTATTACAATAGAAACCCAAATAATTCTCTAAATTCATTGCTCTATTTCTAGCTTCGTCTCTTTTTCTTTTTCAGCTCTACAGTTACAATGGGTTGAAGCCTTACTAGCTTGTCCTACAATATCATATAAATATATCATCAACATCTAATACTTATAACTACTTCTCTTAAATCTCTAAGGCTTTTATCTATAATTTGGGCCACTTAAATGCACTTAAAACTCTCTTTATAGGTACTTTTAAGACACAAACTCATTGGGTGGCAATTATGCTTTTTAAATGCTCAAATTTTTCCATATTCAATGGCCTAAATTTGAGAAAATATTTTTTGACTTTAGCTTCCTATGATTGGTTCAACACTTAGGCTTTAGGTTAGGGATTTCACTAAGCTTAAATCCTAGGCAATTTATGCTTCTAGAATTTATATTTAAGGCCACAAATTCCACTTTTGCTATTCATTTGGTAAATTTCATTTTTTCACAGAATGGGATACATTATGTAACCTTAAGCATCAAGGGGTTATTTTAAGAATTCCACTTCTAGGCTTCAAAATCTTGTCACACATGTTCTATATAGTCATATTAGAATTGATTAGGAGCATTACAAGCTTGGTTACACCAACCTAATGCCAATTGTTTCCATAAGACTCTTTCTTAAACCATAATTTTCAACTTCCAAAATCTAGCCTCTAAATTCAATTTAATGCTTCCATAATTGTTCTTATATCATTTTAAGACTCTCTATAGCCCAAGAATCCATTGAACAACTTCCAAACCCTTTGAAATTCCTCTTGGCCGAGTATGGAACCATAAAACCCTAACTTGCACATTTCGAGGTTTCAATCAATTCTAAGTTTAGATTTTTGTTCTTTGCATCAAATAATATTTAAATATACTAATTAGGAATGGAAAATAACTTGGTTAGCCATTGAAGAAGCCTAGGACAAACCATTACACAATATGGTCTAACTTGGTTTCTTTTGTGATTCAATGGAAGAAAATGTTAGATATGGAATCCTTACGAGCTAAAAACCCTTGGTTGCATCAAGAGCGTATGAAGAAAAACTCTACTCCTCACGTTCTCTCTCTATGCTAAAACTTATATGAACTAGAAACACAAGATTTTACAAGTGTTTCAAGTGAAGTCTTACCTTAAAATGAAACTCTCTCCATATAGATTAATTTTCACCAATTGATTTCTTGAAAAGAGTTTCCTTTTAGCTTGGATCATACCTGAATCTTCAAATTTTCAAAAAAATGAAACTCTCATTAGAGAGCTCTTAGAGAGAGGAACACTTTCCTAACTAGCGTGAGATGGAACTGGGCCATTTACTTACCTAAATAGGAGCTTAAACTTCTTCTCTCTCTCTTCCCTTAATGTGACACCATGGATGAGAGTTTTTTTGAAAATGAAAGGTTGGAGAACATGATGAGGTATATCTTACTTAAGAAGCCTTATTTTATAATTTTTATAAATGACCATTTTGCCCTTCGCACCTATTTGCTTCGTTTGGACTTATTTTTTAGGCTTTTCAAGATTTGATTGTCCCTTAGAAATTTTTGGGTGCTCTTTCACATAAAAACATTCATTTTGGGGTTTGAATGGCTTAAAATGGTGAAAAATAGCTCCACAAAATGTTTTGGCACTATTTAACCCTTTTAGCACCTCAAAAAAGCCTTAGCTAATTCTGAATGCTCCTATGGTTTTCAAAATCTCTAAAAACCTTAGTGAGCTGAATTTTTTGCTTTAAAACTCTTTTTCTTAAGTTTTCAAAATTTTGCTCATAATTATGATTCTGCCACTGATATATCCTTTTTCACCGTTTAGCCATTTTTACTTCGTTTTCTTTCCTTGTATGATTTCCTATCCCTATTTCTCAACATGTTAATTAATATTTTAACCTTATTTAGTCTTAATTTAATTTACTTTAGGATCCTCTTTTACTAACATACAAGTCTCAGTTTAGTTAAAAAGTTAATTGTTACATATGTAGTAGCAAGGAAGCCTAGAACTGCCTAAAACTTATTCTAATTTGGCAGGATGGTTTGGGGAACTTATACTTTTCCAAAATTCATCAAATTTGGCATGCAAGGACCTCTATATGAGGCATATTGGCAAGCCAAGTCTCACTTTAAAACTTACTCATTTACTTCCTTAGATGTACACATTCTCAAAGTTATCCAGCTTTGGCCTAAAATGTTGAAGGTGACACTTTTTATGCATTAAATGGCCCTCTAAACAACTCCAACCCTCACCAAATTTTTGTACCAAAAACTAACCCATGGGTGATGCCACCAAGGTCCAAACCTCTTGAGATCAAAATTTGACTCGATAACTTCCTCTAACCATCAACCATGCTACTACTCAATCCTTGCTCCAATACTCCCAAATCACCAACACACTACCAATTGATACCAAATTAACCTTAAAAAGTGTCAAATGTTAAACGAAAGCAATTTCAACCCCTAAAAACACCAAATGGCCACACATTCAAAATATGACCATGGGACTTTCTAAGAATCTATCCTTTAAACTTATTTATGATAAAAAACAAATTAACAGCTTAAGGCTTCATTTTTTGACTTTGACTCTACCATTTCTCCATGAATTTATGCTAGAACTTTTATCCACTTTCTTAAATATCTAAGTTAATCATTAAAGCCCTTAAGCTGCTCTAAAATCTAGCCAAAACAACCCCTAAAATTTTATGACAACAAAACACCATCCTCGGTTACCAAGTGAGATACTTAAGTTGATCTATACCCTCTTAAATTTACCAAACTACCTTGGGCAATTTCAAATACCTAAAGAAGGTGTCCAAGCACAAAAAATCAAATGAAAACATGTAGAAAAATATATAACTACTTAAAAACTCAATTTAGCACTTATACAAAGACTAGTTTCCAAATTGGCTTATATCTTGGGTTTCACATATCCAAATATTACAAATAAAATCTAAATGGATCCAAATCATGCTTGTAACAACCAGCAAAAAAAAAAGAGAAAAAAAAGAAGAAGAAAAGAAAAAGCTGAAAAATTTTCAAAGTCCTAAAATTTTTCAAGTCTGCTAGCTATAGTGAGAAATGGCTTAGCTATAGCGAATGTACTTGTTCGCTATAGCGAGAAATGGTCTAGCTATAGCGAGAGTGCCTTTTTGCTATAGCAAAAATGCTTCTAACTGTAGCGATTGCAGGCATCTCATACAAAAACCAAGGAGCTGCTAGCTGTAGCGCGCACCATAGCGAAAGCAAGGGTCTGGGATTGATACGTGCTTGCCGTAGCGAGGGTCATGCTTCGTTGTAGCATGAAAAAAGAGAATTTGACTTCTTAAAGCGTCCAAACTCATCCTTTCTCCTTTAACTGACCTAAGCTTCATCCAAGCATAGAAAAAAGGCTTGAGAGAGAGAGGGAAACTAGGAGAAACTAAGAGAGAAAGAAGGGAAGCTAAGGAAGAAAGGTAAGAACCTTTAAAGCTCTACATGCTTCTTCTTCTTGATTTTATTCTTCTCCTTTTAAGCTCTTTTCCATGGATTGTTGAGTAAGAAAGCTCTGTTCTAGTCAAGAATGAGCAAAAAACTCATGAATCTTCACTTCTTCTTCTTTGCTTTCTTTTTTGAGAGCTTGAGAGAGGAAAGAGAGTTAGTGAAATTCTAGAGAGAGAACCCCTAGTTTCTTATACTTTGTAAGGTTTGTCTGAAAAAACCCCTAACTTTGTGAATAAGTGTTGAGTTATGAGAGAGTAATTCCATGCTCTTTGTGTGTCTAAGCTCAAGAGAAGCACTTCCATCTAGTTGTAATTGTGAAATCAAGAAAGGAGAAAACAAATTGAAAGGGAAGGCTTGTATTAGCCTATAAGGTAGCTCTCTCTCCCTTCTCTCATGTATGGATGTGTGTTTAGGTTGTTTTAGAATGTGTGTATGTGTATTTTCAAGCTATGAAAATTATGCTAGCATGCCTTTACATTTCATAATCCTTGATGCTATGTTATATGTTAAATGAATCTATGATATTTGTATGAGTTTGCTTGAGTGTAGAAAGGCCAAGAACTCTTCCCTTAGGGGAGGATAAGCCAAGAACCCTCGAACTTGGTTGACACAAAGCAAAGGGTCTCCCAAAAGCAATGTGGACTCCCAAGAGTATGGTTGAGCCCAAAGTGCTCAAGAATGGGTAAGGCAAGTCCAAAATTTATGAGGAGAAGTGTGAGGCCAATACAAACACTTGGTGAACCCTTGAATGTCTTGTATGCTTGATTCACATGCCAAGGTTGCTTTTAAAATGTCCATGACTTCCACTTTTCCATACATGCATTTGAAAAGCTTGCTTTGCACATATTATGTATGATTGAATGGGAGATGAGCTATTGGGATTCTTTGAATCTCACTCACTCCCTTCTCTCCACTATCCTGACATGCTAGGTGGACCAAGTGAACAAAGACATGGGAGCCACCAAGCTTGAAACTAGGGAAATCGGCAAAGGATTTGTGAAATAGCTATTTTGTCACCATTTTGTTATTAACAGATATAATCGAATGATGTACATGGGGTGTGCACTTATGAATACTTGTAAATGGATGTATTTATTGTATATGTATGAGAATTAGAACTATAGTGCATGATGTAGCAAGTTTTTGGTATGAATAGCAAGATCTTGGCATTATGTACATGGTGTATGTTTTGGTGTGGGAGAGTGAGTTTTGCAAATCTGGGTTGTTAGACATTTAAACCATGTTTGATAGCCTATATTGATGCTTTTCCACGTGCTCATAGAGCCTTAGGAGTAGGAGAAGCAAATTTGAACCCTTGGAGCCCTCTTTTAACAAAAGAAATTGACACTTTGCCCCCTTATGTCAAAGTCTGACCAAATGATATCTTCTTGCCTTGAAATTTGGGATGTGATTAGATCTTACCTAGAGCTTTCTAGAAAGCCAAAGATCAGGTCATTTGGAGGTCTGTGGAATTTTCTATGATTTTTCAAAGTTGGTATCAGAATTTCGGATTTGCACCAGTACTATTCATTTGGTCAGTTGTGTAATTGTGTCCTCCAAGGGGCAAACATGGTCCAATGGCTATAAAATTTTATAGGAAGAAATTAGACATTCACAGTAACTTGTAGCAACTAGAAGAATCTCATTTGGAGGTCTAGAGAGGAAGATATGAATTTTTGAATTTCTACCCAGTATCAGTCATCTTGCCTGACCAGAAGTACTGTTCCATCAATTTCTGAGAGCTCGGCTTGATAAACTGATCTGGAAATATTTTTTCTCTCTAACTAACATCCACATATTTCCATATTGGTATCATTTTCATGTATTGAATTTTTGTGAAATTAGTTGGACATTTTTGAAGTTCATATCAGTAAACTGTGACAGCATCAGGACCCAGTCTAACCTCCAGACCAATTCACTTGTCAAACGTCCTGTGTGTGGGATGTTATCACTTGTACATATTTTTACCACAAAGTAGACATCCCAAGCTTTCCAGAATGTCCAATATTTCATGTTTTTGATTTTCTTAGATTTAGTTATGATTTTCCAAAATTTTCCTAGAAATGGGGCCAAGTCTGGTCGAAAATGAATACTCATGTCCTATATCTCTTCTTGGTTTTCATGGGTTGAAAGCATGTTTTTATGAGAAAAATGAGTTGTAATGGTGCAATTAAATATGAGGATGCATAACATGAGCTCACACGGTTCATGTGACATCGAAATGAATTTTTAACCATGATGCAACGCAAGAAAGTGTATTAATTCGATGGAATTTCTCACTTTATTCTTACTATAACTCATATGAGCATGTAAGGGATGATGGATATGAGTTAGAAATGATGGTGTTACAATACTCAACCATTCAAAACCATAAAAATACACTTATCCAATATAAGAAATTACCTAAAACACTTGTAATGCTTCCAAGTGGTCATATTACACCCAAAATCTTAACCAGAATACTTAAGTGGACATTTCACTACTAATCATAAATAATAATAGTTCAAGCATTAATTTTATAACATACAAGGACTCAAGGTTTTGAAATTTTTCTAAGTCTCCTTGCTATAGTTAAGATCCTTGTTCGCTAGAACGAAGGTGTCATTTTGTTACAGTGAGGGTGTCAATTCGCTATAGCGAGTTCATGACCCGTACAAAATTCAGGAAATTTCTCGCAATAGTGTTAGTTATGGCGAGAACAGCTAGAAAGCTCTAGCAATAGTGAGAGCTATCCTCGTTATAGTGAAACCTAGTTAAGAAAACACCAATGATGGATTTTCAAATGGAAAGATTGAGTTGCTTAGGGTTCTCAGAGGCCCTAAAAATTATAAGAACCTCTGAGATAGTTTAAACCCCTTTCGATGTATGTTTTTAAATGTTGATTGACCCAAATTTTGACTGTTTCAGTCGAAAATATTTTAAGTCCAAATTAAGTGATTCAAAAACTATTTTATAAGATAGATGACCTAAATTTTATGATGGAAAAGATAGTTCTAAAAAAGGAGCTAAAATGAACCTCAAATGCATTAACTAAAAGTTAAGACGTAAACATCATTTTTAATAACCAATTTCTTCTTTTATTCTGTATAAGAGGCATTCCCCCTTTGCTCTCCATTCTAACTGACTTTGTTCTTTCCAAAAGAGAGAGAAAGGCCAAGGGAAAAGAAAATCAAGGCAAGAGGTATGGAAAATTAAGGTTTTTCTTAGTTCTTCCTTTACAACTTTCCTTCTCCTCCATCTTCTCTCCTTTTTCATGGTTTTAATGGATGATATGGAACTATTTTGGTTGTGGCTCAGAGGGGAAGATTATACTTTGGAAGAAGAGGCTTTACCAAAGGAAAAAGCTCTTGAAGAAATAAAGGAATCAAGATAGATATCCATGTATCTTTGCTTCTTGTGTGGGTTGGTTCAGCCAACTTGAAAGCTAGGAAAGGGATGGAATTTATGACCTAGAGCAAGACTAAAAGTCTTATGGATGAGTGAGGCCAAGTCAAAAGTCTATAGACTAAAGGTAAGGTTAATCCCAAAGTCTCAAAAATGGGGTCAAGCTCGACCAAGAGTCCCTAGAGCTTATTCTTAGCTTGATATGTTTTTATGGCATGTAAATTGTGTATTGAATGATTTTTTATGATGTTGGATGCCTACTTATGTGCTTTGACATGTTATATACCTTGATTGCTTATTTGAATGAGAGTATGAGCTATTGAGATTCTTTGAATCTTACCCCTTTCCTTTTCCCATCTCAAAATATCTAAGTGAAGCACAAAAAGCCAAAAGTGGAAGCCAAGGCACTTGATAGATCATACTTTTCCATTAATGTAATTTTTGATGTAAGAAGATGTCAAAGTTTATATGTACATGTTATTTTTGAGATATAAATGTTTGAGAAAATGTAAAAGTAGGTATATGTAATATATGAACCAAAATTGGAACCAATCCAATGAGAAAAAGTATTTTAGGTACATGGTAGCTCATTCTTAGTTGTGTATTCTTGCATGTGACATAATGAGATTATGATGCATGGTAGTTTTGACCACTTGGAAAGCCTATATATTCTATGTTTATGCTTTAAAATTTGCCCAATAGGTGGTAGAGAAGTTAGGAAACCATTTGGACTAACTTTGACCCTTATATGGTGCTAAATTTGCCATATTCTTGAGCTAGGTTAAGATCTAACCAAATGAGCTCCTTTTGACTTGAAATTTGGCATGCATATAAGTCTCATATAGAGCTTTTTGGGAAGTTAAAGTGCATATTATTTAGAGTTCTAGATAATTTTTGGTGAATTTTCAAAATTAAAAAATTTTGACAGAATTGGCATTATTATTGTGCAAATGATCATATCTTTTGCCTCCATCACTCGTAGCACAAATGAAGTCCAAAGACTATAAAATTTTATAGGCATAAACTAAACATGATAAACTTTCTACAGCACTAAAGAGCACCTTATTTAGATTCATATAGAGAGAGAGAAAAGAATTTTTGAAGTTCTAAATCAGTATCAAGGGTATAGCCAAACCTCCATTACTATTCCATAGGTTTTTGTGCCCTAGTTTCTTTTGTTTTGGTCTGGACTTATTTTTTTCCTCAATTATTCATAACTTTCCAAATTGGTATGGTGTGTAGGGTTTTAATTTTTCTAGATTAGTTTATGAATTTTTGAATTTCATATCAATAACTTATGACAGCAAACTTGGGCAGTTAGACCTTTTGAGTTTTTCTAATGTCAATTGCTATCTAGCTAGGGTTTCGTGACTTGGAATGATTTTTAACTTATAATTGACATCTAGAGCTTTCCAGAAAGTTATCATTTACTTGATTTTGATTTTTTCTAGAATTGATTATGATTTTTCAAAGTTGGTGTCAAAAACCTGAATTTTGGACCTGCGAGTAACTTGCAATTTTTTCTAGTTTTTGGTTCCAAATCTGTGGTCCATGGATTGTTTTATGACATGTATGAGTTGAATAGATGAAGTATGAGTGGAGAATGATGTTGGTGTGTTTATATAGCCCACATAACATGAAACAGAAATTTTAGGCCCTACATAATGCGATAAAATGCTACTACCTTATCCCTTTTCTTGGAAATTAAATGGAATCAAGCATGAACACTAGTCTAATGAGGCCAAGGCATTATGGTATTACAAATTTCACAATGCTAAATGATTGTTGGTAATATATTCCTAGTTACTAATCAAGTATCATCTAAATACAATCACGAATACCAATTCCACAATAACTTAAATTACATAATTAGTCCCTATACTTGGCAATACATGAAACAATGTAGCAATTCTGTAACATAATAATCAATTACATAAGAACTAGTATCTTAACCATACAAACCCAACTTGTAAAGTCCCACATTGGCTAGAAGGGGCCTGTGGTTAGCCCATATAAGTGGGGGAGAATCCCTCCCCATCAAGGCGTGCTTTTCTTGAGAGCTAATGGGAGAAGCCATCTCTCAAGAAGGGACAAACCCCAATGAACCGAGAAGGTAGGGTCTTTGACCCACGAACCGGGAAGGAAGGGACAATACCTTGGTGGCTCTGTATATGTTGGTATCAGAGCAATCCTGGCCCATGTGCGACCCGAGGAAGGGGTCGGCCTCCAAGGGGGTTAGATTGTAAAGTCCCACATCGGCTAAAAGGGGCCTGTGGCTAGCCCATATAAATGGGGAAGAATACCTCCCCACCAAGATGCGCTTTTCCTGAGAGCTAATAGGAGAAGCCATCTCTCGGGAAAGGACAAACCCCAACAAACCAGGAAGGCAGGGTCTTTGACCCACGAACCGGGAAGGAAGGGACAATACCTTGATGGCTTTATATATGTATTGTAAAGTTTCACATCGACTAGAAGGGGCCTGTGGCTAGCCCATATAAGTGGGGGAGAATCCCTCCCTACCAAGGCACGCTTCCTAGGAGCTAATGGGAGAAGCCATCTTCCAGGAAGGCAAACCCAGCAGCTAATGGGAGAAGCCATCTTCCAGGAAGGCAAACCCAGCAGCTAATGGGAGAAGCCATCTGCTGGACAATACCTTAGGGAGGGGTTAGCCACGCTTCCACCCAAAGGTGCGCTTTTCCTGAGAGCTAATGAGAGAAGCCATCTTTCAGGAAGGGACAAACCCCAATGAATTGGGAAGGCAGGGCCTTTGACCCATGAATCGGGAAGGAAGGGACAATACTTTGGTGGCTCTATATGTGTTGGTATCAGAGCAATCCTGGCCCATGTGCGACCCGAGGACAGGTCAGCCCCCAAGGGGGGTGGATTGTAAAGTCCCACATCGGCTAGAAGGGGCCTGTGGCTAGCCCATATAAGTGGGGGAGAATCCCTCCCCACCAAGGCGCTCTTTTCCTGAGAGTTAATGGGCGAAGCCATCTCTCAGGAAGGGATAAACCCCAACGAACCAGGAAGGCAGGGTCTTTGAGCCATGAACCGGGAAGGAATGGACAATACCTTGGTGGCTCTGTATGTGTTGATATCAGAGCAAAGTTTCAAGCTCTCTCCGATTGGATTTGGCTTGAGGATATAGTAATAGGGCTATATAAAAGGCTTGAATGGATAGGTAGAGCCTTGCATGAGGATTGTTGGGTGTATGAGTATAGTTTATGGCTTTATTCATGATGAGTAAGTTATAGAATGGTCTTGGAATAGTTAGTGGACACCAGGACAGGGTGGCCTCTAAAGTAGCTTGAGTAGAGCTAAGGGATCCGATGGCTAGAGCTTGATGAGATATGATAGCTTGCCGGGATC
Organism: Erythrophleum ivorense; assembly: GCA_026724425.1. Taxonomy (NCBI): domain Eukaryota; kingdom Viridiplantae; phylum Streptophyta; class Magnoliopsida; order Fabales; family Fabaceae; genus Erythrophleum; species Erythrophleum ivorense. The sequence goes on along the minus strand of JAIUCV010000006.1, from coordinate 41,968,046 downwards.
AGTGGCAAGCCCTAAACATAAACGATGAGAAATGATTTCGTTAATATAAAAAGGCTTGCTAGAGAGTGTGTGAGGCCTAATCCTCCCTGGTAGTCATACTCAGGCCATTCCAAGATGTCTCGCTTAATGCAAAGACAAGTAGGATGCAGGGCGATATAATATGAGACTGCGGCTGCACAGGACCAGTGTATAGGGGAATACGAAAGAGAATTATCCCCTAGCCACAATACCTAAATGTCTAGATGAATTTCAAAACCAAAAAGCTAATTCCCTCTAGCCAGAGGTTAAGTTACAAGTTACACCCTAGAGCCCTGATAGCCTAGAGGTAATAGCTCAGCCTAGAGGTAACAGCTAGCTATGTACAAATAAAGCACGAGGTAGAACCCTCTAGCTTGATGATGTGCTAGATATAGAGGCAATGAGGCTCGGGTTAGTAGCTAAAGATAAAAATTCAATCCTTGAAAAATAAGCCAATCAGAGGCCGTTAGTCGCGGCCAATTATTCCATAAAAATAGCGAGGCAATCCAGAGAATTCCTCGTCGCGGCCAATTAAGAAGTTAGCCGCAACCAATACTTAAACGGAAGAACTAGAGTGAACCTGAGGCTGATTAGCTATGGAGAATGATATGTTAGTCACGGCGAATAGCACTAGAAATGCCTTATTGGTCATATTCAGGCCAACTTAAGAAAGGAGTTGATAAGGGGTCAGATAACCTATAAAGAGTGGGAACCCCTAGTATAAATAGAGAAAAGAGTAATGAATGATTACAAAAGATTAGTAAGAAATCCATGGGCTTAATAAATGAGATTGAGGAAAGAGCTCAACACAGAAAAAGTTAGACACAGGGATGATAAGGTTGTTGAGAGCCGCTTTTAAGGCGTTAACTCCAACTTAAGATGCTACCCTGTGAGACACTGAATGATAGAATGCTAACGTAGCCTTGAAATAATGTGAGATAAGGCTACTAGCAGTGAAGCACATAGTGAGTGACCTAGAAAGGTGTACCTCATAGGTAACGCCTAGAAGTAAGTATGAGTAGCCAATAATAGAGACTTAGAAAAGAATGAGAATAGTTAGTAAGCTACAAGTCCGATGAAATGGCTAGTCCAGGCTGAGCGTAAAGCCTAGGGGAGATAACCAGTAGCATCGTTCTAGGTGAGATATGTAAATGAAAGGCTCAATGAAAGTTCTCCTTGGATCGAGAAAAAAAAGATGAGACATCCTGATGTCGGGAAAACCACCTAGTAGTGGTTAGTAAATTTTCCCAGATAGACCCCCTGGAGTCATAAAGGAAAGCGAGGAAGAGCTAAAAAACTAACTACAGAAAAGATGCCCCCGCTCTAGTCATGATTAAGCAAGCTTTTCAAATGCATGTATGGAAAAATGAAAGTCATGGACATTTTCAAAGCAACCTTGGCATGTGAATCAATCATATAAGACATTCAAGAGTTCTTCAAGTGTTTGGATTGGCCTTACACTTCTCCTCATAGATTTTGGACTTGCCTTACCCATTCTTTAAGAGCTTTGGACTCAACCATACTCTTGGGAGCTCACTTTGCTTTTGGGAGACTCTTTGCTATGTCTCAACCAAGCTCAAGGGTTCTTAGCTCATCCTCACCAAAGGGAAGAGTTCTTGGCCTCTCCTCACTCAAGCAAACTCATACAAACATCATAGATTCATTTAAAACATAACATGGCATCAAGGATCATGGAATATAAAGGCATGCTAGCATATTTTTCTTAGCTTGAAAATACACATACACACATTCTAAAACAAGCTAAACACACATCCATGCATGAGAGAAGGTGGAGAGAGCTACCTTGCACAATTTCACACACTTTTTCCTTAGCTTTCAAGCCTCCTCTTTCGGCCACACACCCATAATTTGGTGGAGATAGTTTCTTTGGGCCTAGATACAATTTATGGGAGCCAATTAGGTTTATGAAACATATTCTAAGGCTACATCACTTGATAAAACACTAGATTACTCTATAGGCTCTATTATGGTCCATAATCACACCTAATGAAGCAACACCCATTAAATGACTTATAGGCCTCATTCTTTCTTTTCTAATCATTAGAGCCATCAGAGGTTTTTGTCTATTTACTATTTTGAAGTATACTGTCCATTGTTCATCTTTGTGCTCTCTCTTACTAGCTTATCCCATGATTACAATTCACATCTCTTTCTGTCACAGGCTCATATCGCAACTGCTTACTGAGATTATAGCTTCTTTGAGGAGTTTCTGCTTTTAATGATCCTAGTTTCTCTATTTACTAATACATCTATCTCTGTACGCTAGGACTTTTTCTCACTTTCTTTGCTCATTTATAGTGACATTTTATAGTCCCTCATTTCAGCACTGATAAGCCTAACATGTGTATCTCATACTGGCATCGAAGAGCTACTACCACTGACTACTACTAAGTTCTGCTGGGATACTAGCTATTCTCACAGGTTTGCTCACTAGAGATATACTATACCACTCACCTCATATAAAAACTGCACCTGACCCCTTTCTGAGTACATAAGTTAGCATGCGGGGATCTCTCTATCCCTCAGTTAGGGCTACTGCCTGTTAGGTAGTAGTTCATCTAGCTCTAACTCTGGAAAGCTAATTTTTTATTTTCCTCATCCCATACACTATGCTCATCACTAAAGGGAGCTAGTCAGTGGTCTAACTGTCTGAGTAAAGCCTTCATATCTCTATGACAACAGTCTACCATACTCAGAAGGTCTATAGTCTCTGAGACAAAAGTTAGCTGAAACTACACTAATCTCTGAGACTAATTACTCTGTAAAATTATCTTAGGTTGTCATCTCTACCAAAGATCTATCATGCTATAACTAGGGCTCTCTGTAACTCTGCAGGATCTACTGTGATCCCTAAGTCTACTGCGACCTCTCAAAGCCCTGCTAGGATCTGCTAAAACCCGTTGTAATATGCTAGGATCTATTGCGATCCATCTCTGAGAGACATCAAAGCCTAAGATCACTGTATCTGATAGTAAAATACATACTCACTAAGTCCGGTTACCATCGCTTATAATAGATGAGGCTAAAATCAGAAGAACATCATGCTCTTTGTGCAAAGTGGGTTCTGTATCATCTGATTCTCTAGGATCACGTTATACTGATACTAGGGAGCATTTTAAATTATTATTCATCGCTCCTCATAGGATCTTCATATTCCCACTTCAACTTCTTTTTGCTTGGGCTTTCCTTTCTTACTCTATTGACTTACTTACTTTACATGTACTCATTCTAGTCTTCCTCTCATATCCTGCAGTTTCTAACTATGCCCACATTCTACTTTTAAGTGCTTTAGTACTAGGGCATCTCACACACTGAGTGTGGCTAACATCTCTGGCAGGAGAGAGGCTATGCACTGGTCCCTTCTCATTTCATTTACATATATTATAAGGGACTCAGGCTATGCATACTAAATCTAGACATTCTCTACTAGGGATTTCTTTCTACATACTTTTCTTACTATTTTAGTATTCTTAGAATCCTTTTACCTTTCTTCTCTGACTCATCTCATTCTTTAACTAACTAGGATACTCTTCAATTACTGGGACACTTTAGTGAGTGATGTCATCATTTGCTACGCATTCAAGTCACATTACTATTAGGTTAATCAGGCCTACTATCATGTAACCATTGTTGCAAGCAAACTATAACATCAAACACTAATACACAAGCGCCTCATGACTGAGCTCGAGGCCACTAGTGCCTGTATAGTACAAGTTTCCTAATAATCTAAAGTACCTCTCTCTTTTACCTTTTCTATCAGCCCTATTCTCGTAGAGCGCTTCAGAAAAGTAGGATTCTTCTTCTACTACATCGCGAGATCTCTGTATTACTCGGCTATTTTTATTTTGGGCAATATCATGCTAAAAGGGCATCTATGCCAAGAACAAGTGTGCTTTCTGAAGTACTCAAGCACATTAACTGAATATCTATTCTCAATCTAAGATGTCCTCGGCTTGAACACTGTCATATTTTCTTTCTTTCTACCTTTCTTATCCTCTTACTTAGGTAAAAGGATGTTTTACTATTGGCTATTTCTGTTTCCAATTTAGGTTTTTCTATGCTTGAGAGCACCTGCATTTTTCTGGGGTTCCTCCATTTATTCACTCTCTGTAATATCAAAGGGGTCTATTTTTCACTCATACTCTTACTTTGCTTTTAACTAGACCATCCCTCAATAAAAAGAATCTTATTTCATATAAGACCCAGGAATTTTATTCTATGGCGTTTTCGGCTTACACTCTTTCTCTATATAACACGAGGCTCGCCTTTTGAGGCGGTCTCTAGCTCCCTCGAGCTTTTCTAAGAGTACAAAGGCATTAGCTGTTGTCTTAACTCATTTTTACGTTCAGATCAGAGCTGGGCTTTCTCTCTGTTTAGCCTCTTTAGTCTCATCCCCAGGAGCACAATATATTATTTTTAAAGTTTTACTAACCCAATCCAGAACATGTACTTTCAATGTCTGGATTCTATCTTACTGAGAACTCATGATCTACTGGGTGCTCTAAGCACTCATATGCCTTAACCCTATATCATTCTCATATTAAGAAGTTCGTTTGACTAACTATCAGACCCCTATCTGTTTATCTTTCTGGGCTTAGTATTACACACATACAGAGCCACCAAGGTATTATCCCTTCCTTTCCGGTTCGTGGGTCAAAGACCCTGCCTTCCCGGTTCGTTGGGGTTTATCCCTTCCCGAGAGATGGCTTCTCCCATTAACTCTCAGGAAAAGCGCGCCTTTGGGTGGAAGCGTGGCTAACCCTTCCCCAAGGTATTATCTAGCAGATGGCTTCTCCCATTAGCTGCTGGGTTTGCCTTCCTAGAAGATAGCTTCTCCCATTAGCTCCCAGGAAGCGCGCCTTGGTGGGAAGGGATTCTCCCCCACTCATATGGGCTAGCCACAGGCCCCTTCTAGCCGATGTGAAACTTTACAATCCACCCCCCTTAGGGGCTGACCCATCTTTAGGTCGCACATAGGCCAGGATTGCTCTGATACCAACACATACAGAGCCACCAAGGTATTATCCCTTCCTCCTCGGTTCGTGGGTCAAAGACCCTGCCTTCCCAGTTCGTTGGAGTTTGTCCCTTCCCGAGAGATGGCTTCTCCCATTAGCTCTCAAGAAAAGCGTGCCTTGGTGGGGAAGGATTCTCCCCCACTTATATGGGCTAGCCACAGGCCCTTTCTATCCGATGTGGGACTTTACACAACTAAACAAGCCATTCAAGCTTATATAGCATTAAACTATTATGCTAGGCTTCCATTAGCTTCTCCTTGTTACTAAAAGGTCTGGTCTCTAAAGATGTTAACTCACAATTGGGGTGAGATATAAATTTTCAATAACTAAGTAACAATTCCATTCATATTTAGGTAGGATAATTAGGATTAATGCCATACAAATAAATCATGAAAATATGTCACATTTCATTATTCCTATCAAACAAGATTTAATTATATTACCATTATTATGATAGATATAAACAATTATTGTCCAATAATTAAATAAGCATGGAAAGGCCCCAAGGGGTTGAAATGGAGCATAACAAGGCCCTTTCAACAACTATCAACTATCAAAACATAGTTAGGTCTTTGATAACATAATAATCAAGTATTCAAATTTCATATGGCAATACAATAAAACACATATACATGTATAAGCAAACAAACAATATTAATCTAACTAATATAAATGGAATAACCCCCAATTACCTTAATGAAGCCCAATTACTCTTCCTTTAGCTACCAACATGTCCTAAAAGGCCTAACAGCCTAAGACAAGTAGTAATGCCATCAATTAACTGACCTCAATGATGGTTTAGGCCTGTACCACTATAACACAATCTTAACTTCACGAGGATTAACTACAACCCCTGCCTGTGATAACACATGACCTACAACCTCACTTTGGTTGAGTAAAACTCACATTCACTAAGTTTAGCACATTATCTCAGATTTTTCAAAGTTTCAAGGACTACTCTTAGATACCTCTCATGTCCCTCAATTGCCTCGGAGTACACAGAATATCATCATTAAAGACTATTTCAAAAGTTTCACTCAACACAGTCTGAATACCCTATCCACATCACCCATAAAACAGCCAAGGTATCACTTAAAACATGACCAGGAACTTATAATATCTAGATCAATTCTAAACCCATTTTTAAAACATCTTCAGTTCTCATCTTCTATTAATAACACCCAAATCTAACATCTATTTTAGAAAATAGTAATGCCCTTAACTTATTCAAAGATCATCACTTTTAGAGAGGACATGTATTCTTAATGGTAACCTTGCTATATTCTCTATAATTTATGCATAATCTTAGGCTACCAATTCCCTAGGTAACACACTAGGGTATAAGAGCCTTTTCACTGACCACTTTCTCAATTCACCTTTTTAGTTCTGCTAGTTCGGTGGGAAACAACTATAAGGAGCTTTAAAATCAATCCAGCTCCGGGCACAATAAAATCAAGAAACTCTATCTCTCTCTTTTATGAGGTAGATCATTGGAATCAACATCTTTAGGGGAACTTCCAAGAATTCCTCACTATGGAGATCTTTGCCATCCCCTTTTCCTACCTTAATTCACAATTAGGAGCTTTGAATATCTATGCTCCAATTATCTCTCAGCCTGGACTATGGACAAGAAAGTAACTCAGCTCCAACACTCATTTCACACTAGGCATAATACCATACTCAGGTAAAGTAATGATTTATATATTCACATTCAAATGCAACCGCGTTACCAGCCATCCAGTGCATGCTAATGATCAATTTATAACAGGTAAAAGCATGCATCATAATTTAATAATAGAGAACAATAATCAATTCACATAGTGACACTTAATGTACATGGGAAGTGCTCATGTGGCCTTCGGTAAAAACAAATGCAAACAAACCATAAGGCAGAGTATCAACATACAAACCCAATTCCTCATATGATACACATGGGACAATACCTAAATCGATCACAACAATCAAAGGAACCCATCAATTCTATCATGCCTTTGATTAAATTGGGAGACTCACTGATCTCATGCTCTCATAGCTCTTTTCAAACTAGGAAGCACCACTAGCCTCCTATTATATGAGAGCAACCACTTTGTCTTCGTCAAAATCTAAGTAGAAGGCACCACATGTCAAAAATCAACCCCAGCTATATATCCAGCTTCCTACGTCTATAATGTGTCACCTAGGATGGTTGTCCCCTATCAGGATTTCATTATCCCAATATACCTTACCTTCCTTCCCAACACTAACAGAGACATCCCTATCATCTATTCATCTTAGCCCTTTTCAATTCTAGGGTATCTTTCTATCTAATCCTTTACCTACATCAAGCCTTGTAGGTTGTTTTCAATCACTCAATCAATCTCCCCGACAAAGGCACTACAAGCTCTAATGGGGGGTTTCAATCTCTTCCCTTTCAGGGTGCAGGTAACTTGTCAGGAATTAATTACTGGGGTTCTGAGGGCATTTTGGTTATCGCCATCGATCTCTACATCCCAACATAGCTTGTTATTACCTCAAGCGATTCACAACAATGTAGGACTTTCAAAGTTTGTCCTAACAAATCTGCCCCATCCAATTCCCACCAAATTACACAAAAGAACCACAATCACAACATGTATACACAATATCATAACATGCTTAATAAAACCACTATTTGTGACAAACTCACATTACATTCACAAATAATCCCAATGTACCCCAATTCCAACATTCCAAGGTCTAAACATAGAGCAAGGTTGCCTGAACCATTGCTCTAATACCAAAAATGTCAAACCATCACACTTTATAAGCCCTTATATGCTAAAAAGAAGACCTTGTACTCTGACTAAAGACCTTGTCGACAAGATCTCAAATTTTTCAAAGTAAAATGCAAGATCTTATCAACAGGATCTTGAATCTTGTCTACAAGATATGGTTTCGACCTTAGAATTCCCTTGATTTAATGCTAAATCAATTGTAGTATATGTGTTTAACCAAAAACATTACCACATGGGGCATAAAACATTCCCTATCAAAGACTTCCATGCCTTTAGTAAGGGAATTAATCACTTTCAAAGGGCAAATTCATTATATCTTGCCCATATGGCCCATTTAAACCTTCCTCAATTTATTTCCATCCATGGCATACTTAAACATATCAGAAACAATTCATTTTAAGGCTTACAACATGGATCAAGAACCATTTCCTACGGATTAGAACCCAAAAACCAGAAAATCTCACTTTTACACTTGGGTTCCAGTGGCAATTTTCTGTTAGCAACTTTAGAAAATTCTAGAAAAATTAAAATCAAGCACATGATAGCTTTTTAAAAACCTTTGAATGTTAAATTTATACTAAAAATAATTCCAAGCCACGAAAACATTATTTGGACCATGTTTGACAATAGAAAAGTGGCAAAGGTCAGACTACCAAGCGTTTCTGATACAGCTTACTAATATAAATTTCAAAAATACATAACTAAATCCAAAAAAAAATATAATTTAGGAAAATATACCAATTTGGAAAGCTACAAATGTTAAATAAAGGGAAAAAATAAGCTTAGACCAATTAAGATGCATTTAGACCTTGAAAATTAATTGAACAATAACTAAGGTCAGTCTGCACTACTATCATTGATTTGAAACTTCAAAAATTCATATCTCCCTCTACAGATATCCAATTAAGGTTCTTCTAATTCGTATAGGTCACTATGTATGTCTTGTTTATGCCTTTAAAATTTCATAATCATTCGACATCAATTGACCAATGAATGACAAAGGCAATTTTTAGACAATGTGAATAGTGCTACTGTCAAATTGTGAAATTTTAACTAACTTTGAAAATTTGCCAAAAATTCTACATAACTCCAAATAATATAAATTTTTACTTCCTAAAAGCTCTAAACAATACCTATATGCATGCCAAGTTTCAGATCAAGAAGAGATCATTTGGTCAAATCTTAATATAACTCTGGAATATGGTCATTTTAAGACTACAAAGGGGTCAAAAGTGGTCCATATGGCTTCATAATTGTGCCACCACCTCATGAGCACATTTGAGAGCATAAACACAGCATACATGAGCTCTCTAAGTGGTCCAAACCATCACACAACTCAAACTCACTATGCTACAAGCAAGAATACACAATTACAAGCAGGCCATCAAGTACCTAAAATTCATTATCTCATTGATTTGGTTCCAAATTTAGTACATACACTACATCTACATGCTTTTACACTTGGTCAATCATTTACATCTCAATAATCATATGTACATACAAACTTTGACAATTCTTTACATCAAAACCTCCATCAATGGCAAAGTGTAGTTACTCAAGCTCCTTGTCTTCCACTTTGGCCTTCTTGAACTCCACCTAAACATATTGAAATGAGAGAGGGAAGAGGGTGAGATTCATGAAATCTCAATAGCTCATACATCCTTTCAAGTAAACAACCAAGGCATGTAATCATGTCACAAGATACAAGCATGTCACAAGCACTTTCAAAAGCCATTTCATTTATAATTTCCATGCCATAACAATACATCAAGCTAAAGGGGATGCTCAAGGGACTTTTGGTCTAGCCTCACCCTATTTTTAAGACCTTTGGATTAGCCTCACCTTTGGTCTAAGGACTTTGGACTTAGCCTTACTTATGCAAGAGACTTTTGGCCTTGTTTCACCTATTCTTAAGGACTTTGGGCCTCACCTCACCCATCACAAGGGACTTTTGGCACAACCTTATCCATAAAGCACAATTTCATAATCAAATGCCAATTAAGAGACATAGTGGTACCATAGAAGTCAAATAATAGCATATGGCATCTCTTAAGATTCAAACACATATATGCATCAAATGACATTCATACAACCATATTGCACACAAGAAAAGGATGGAGAGCTACCTTAGCAATTCAACACAAGCTTCCCTTTTAGTTATTTGTTTCCTTTTTTGATTTCCTACCCACAGATAGATGGAGCTTGTTCTCTTTGGCCTAAACACAACAATTAGCATTCCATTACTCCTTTGGTATAAGCTAAAGTATTAAACACACATTTAAGAAGCACATTTTGCCTATTGGTTACATAATAGCTCCATTAATAGCCTAATAAAGCAACTACCATAATTCAAATTCTTGGTTCTCTTCTCTTCTTATATCTAGGCCTTTTACTTCATTTGAAGTCTTTAGAGCCATCACACACTCATTTCCAAGAGCTTATATACAAGTTGCTTTCTAAGGCTACATTATGGAACCTATTGCCTCATCTCCCAATTTCCAAGGCTTTCTCCCATCTTCTTCCATCACATAAAGTCCCAAACCAAGTTTAGAACAAATTGAAATACTCTCTACCCCTAACATCCAAGCTTGGCCGAGACATGTAAGGGAAATAGAGTCCATGGACTTTGCAAATTTTCCTTGATGGGAGAGGCACTTGGAAAGCTTTCTAAGGGTCTTAAAAACTCAAACAAATACTCACATATGCTAGGGGATTCATGAATCAAATCAGTTTTTACAAAGTGTTCAAGAATCCCTAACTTCCCATTTTTGAATTTTACTTGCCATTGCATTTCTTTGCATTTCCTAAGTTCCTATAACCTAATTCATGGGTTTCTTGCTAGTTCTAGGTCAAAACTTTCTCCCCCTAGGCTATTTTATTTTTGACCGAGACATCACACATAAGAAGCAAGAAGGGAGAAGTAAAGATGCAAGGAGATTTACCTTAACTTCAACCTCTCCCCAAGAGTCTCTTTCTTGCCTTTAGCTTCTTTCTTGAATTTCTTGCCTTTCTCCTCTGAACCAAGGCCAAAATAGAACCAATCCATCCATTAAAACCATAGAAAGATAGAGCAAGGAGAAGAGAACAAGATTCCAAGAAGAAAAGCCATGAAAATCCTTAAAGTTCCATACCTTTCTTAACTTCTTTCTCCTTCTTCTTGGGCTCCCCATATGCATCCTTAACTCTAGCTCTCTCCTCTATTTTAAGTAGCACACAAAGTTGGTCATATGGGAGAGAGAAGAAGACACCTCTTATAATAGAAGAATGGAAAAGAATTTGTTCCAGAAAATGATATTTACGTCCCTCATTTTTGGCAATTCCATGTTAGACTCATTTTAACTCCTTTTCGAGAACCGTCTTTTTCATCATAAAATTTAGGTCCTCAACTTTACAAAATGCCTTTAGTTCCATCCAAATTGGATATAAAACCTTATTGAACCCTTCAATTAAACTTTCGGTCAACTTTTAGCCAAAACGCACACCGAGAGGGTTTTAACCACTATGGTGGTTTCTATAGTTTTGGGGCCTCTAAGATCCTTGAAAAACTTCATTTTCCATTTAAAAATTCCTCCTTTGGATTTTTCTAAAACTTGTCCAAAATTACGATTTTTCCACTAGCCCTTGTATTTTCCTATTTGGCCATTTTGGCTTCGATTCTAGGCTATCCTAAGGCTCTAACTCACATTTTTAGATGTTTTAATTAACATTCAAATCTAAATTAGCCTTAATACACTTTACTTCGAGGTCCTCACTCATTAATTAATCGATTCTGATTTCAATTTCGGTCTATCGTAGTTCATATTGGCCTTCGTTAAGCCCGTGACCCCTTGTAAGTCATTCATTCCACTTTTTAGGGATGATTTGGATTTCCAAATCATAGAATATTACACCTTCTAACTGACTTAGCATTCTATCCTAAATAGAGAGAAAAGCTAGGAGAAAGTAATGTATAAGAAGGGCTTAAGAAGATGAGGAAGAAGCTAAGAAAATGTATGTAAATTCAAGGTTTTCATAGCTTTCTCCTTTAGAAATCTTTTTCTCCTCTCTTTGCTCTCTTTTTCCATGGTTTTTTTGGATGATATGGGACTATTTTGGTCTTGGTTCAGAGGGAGGAGAGTAGGAATTCAAGGAAAGGGCTAAAGCAAGGAAGAAAGCTCTTAAAGAAAGCTTGGAATCGAGGTAATCTTCTTTTTTTTGTTGCTTTCTTCCCTTTTCTTTTTGTGTGTGTTGGTTCGACCAAGAGGAGAGCTTGTAGGGGGAAGGAATTCTTGACCTAGAGCAATTAATAAACCTATGATTTAAAGTGAGAGAACCTAGGAAATACAAAGTAACTTGAAGAAAAACAAGTGAAATCTAAGATAAGAAAGTTAGGGATCCATGTATGTGTTGTAAAATCTAGGTTGATACAATAATTCTCAAGCTTATGTAAGTGTTTGTTTGAGTTCCTAAAGCCCCTAGAGAGCCTCCCAAGTGCCTCTTCTATAAAAAAAAATTACAAACTCCATGGGCTCCATGTGCTAGGTATGTCTTGACCAAGACAAGAGCAAGGGGCTAGGGAGTGTTTTAATTTTTCTAGGCTTAGTTTGGGACTATATATGATAGAAGAAGATGAGAGGAAGCCATGGGAAAAATTTAGAAGCCTTAAATTGAGAGTTAAAGTAATAGGTTCCAAAATATGACTTAAAGAAGCAACTTGTATCTAAACTCTTGGAAATGAGTGTATGATAGCTCTAAGGATTCCAAATGTAGTCAAGAGGCCTAAATATAAGAACAAAATAGAACCAAGACCTTGAATTATAGTAGCTACTTCATTAGACCTTTTTATGGAACTGATATGTAACCATTGAACCAAGTGTGCTTCTTTAGAGTGTGTTTAATGCTAAGGCTTGTTTCAAGAATGTAATTGGATGCTATTTGTTGTGTATAGGCCAAACAAACCAAGCTCCATCTGGTTGCGGGTGTGTGACCAAAAAGGAAGAAGAATAGCCAAGGGAAGAATTTGTGTTTTACTTCAAAAGTAACTCTCCACTCCTTCTTGTATGCATTCTTAGTTATATGTGTGTCATTGGATGCTTGTATTTGTATTTGTATCTTGAGACATGCCATTTGATGTTGTCTTGTTGCATTGGTACCAATATGTTTCTTGAATTATGTTTTGGTTGTGAAACTTGCTCTTTTGGGGTGAGGTTGTGCCAAAAGTCCTTTGAAATAGGTAAGGTGAAATCAAAAGTCCCTAGAAATGGATGAGATAATGCCAAAAGTCTTAAGGATGAGTAAGGTTAAGTCAAAAGCCCCTAGACCAAGGGTGAGGCTAATCTAAAAGTCCTAAAAATAGAATGAAGTTAGACCAAAAGTCCATAGAGTGTGTTCTTAGCTTTGACATTTTTTTATGGCATGGAAAATATAGATTGAATGGCTCTTATTTATGTTGAATGCATGCTTGTGATCCTTGACATGTTTATATGCCTTGGTTGCTTATTTGAATGGGTATTTGAGCTATTGAGATTCTTTGAATCTCACCCCCTTCCCTCTCCTATCTCACCATGTCTAGGCGAAACTCTCAAAGAGCCCAAAGTGGAAGCCAAAGAGCATAATTAGCCATGTTTTGACACTAGTGTAGTTTTTAATGCATTTAAATATCAAAGTTTGTATGCATTTATTATTTTTGAGATGTAAGCCCTTGGGCAAATGTAAATGTATATGAATGTATGGTACATATCAAATTTGGAACCAAATCAATGAGAATACATTATTTGACCACTTGGTGGATCAATCTTGATTGTGTAATTATAATTGGCCATGTTTTGACACTGGTGTAGTTTTTAATGCATTTAAATATCAAAGTCTGTATGCATTTATTATTTTTGAGATGTAAGCCCTTGGGCAAATGTAAATGTATATGAATGTATGGTACATATCAAATTTGGAACCAAATCAATAGAATGCATGATTTGACCACTCGATGGACCAATCTTGATTGTATAATTAACCATGTGGGGTAGTGAGTTTAAGATATATAAGGTTTTAGATCACTTAAGAAGCTTATACATGATGTGTTTATGCTTTAAAACGTGTTCAAGTTGTGGTAGAGAGTTTAGAAAGCCATTTGGAACCAAAATGACCCCATTATGGCATCAAAATTGCTGTAATCTTGAGCTATGTCAAGTCTAACCTAATGAGCTAGTTTTTGCATGAAATTTGGCATGTATATAGGTCTCATGTAGAGCTTTCCATAGAACTAAAGAGCATCTAATTTGGAGCTCAAGAGAATTTATTATGATTTTTTAAAATTAGATAAAATGTGTAGAATTGGTAAATGCACTGTTTATATGGTCAGCTTTGGTTCTAGGGATCCTCATGACCCAAATGAAATCCAATGGCTATGAAATTTTACATGCATAAACTAGGCATGATAAGCTTTCTTTATCACTTAAGAGCACCTCATTTGGGTTTATATTGAGAGAGAAATGAATTTTTGAAATTCCATATCGGTATCAGGGATGCAACCATATCTCTATTATTATTCCATCAATTTTTAGGTGCTAAATGCTTCTGTTTTGGTTTGAAGTTATTTTTAGCCTCTAGTTAACATCCATAGCTTTCCAAAATTTTTGAAGTTTATATCAGTAACTTGTGACAATAAACTTAGGTAACTGGACCTTTAGTGCTATTCTATTATCAATCATGGTCCAACTGATGTTTTCATGGCTTGGGATGCTTTTTAACCTATAGTTGACATTCAGGGCTTTTCAAAAAGCAATCATTTGCTTAATTTTAATTTTTTTATAATTAATTATGATTTTTTAAAGTTAGTGTTAGAAACTTGAATTCTGGACTCAAGGCAAAACTCCCTTTTCTTGTGTGTGGCTTCTTACTCAAAATTGGTGTGATCTTTTATGATGTTTATGACTTGTATAGATGCATTATAAATAGATAATGATATAGATGGGTTCATATGACCCATGTGGCATGAAACAAAAATTTTGAGCCCTATACATAACGCAAAAATATTACATTAAATTTATTGTTTTTCTTGCCACAATGTATGAAGTTACGTGCCTAAGGCCTTGGGAGAGTAATGTGTACGCTAATGAGTTATGGTATTACAATATTGACCTAGATGGGATGAAAATGTCCTCACCTAAAACTGGTTTGTAATTTTTTTAAATTTTAATAGTAAGATATAACTTTCTTAAAACCTAGTTGTAATTCTTCTAAAATTCAATTGTAATTTTTCTAAAATTTAGTAGTAATTTGTAATTATCTTAAATTTTAAAAAAAATTACAATTAAGTTTTAAGTAAAGGCATTTTCATCCAATCTAGGTCCATGTCAAATCTTTAAGTCTTTGAAAATAATTTTAGTTGTTAAAGTTATTTATTATAAATTTGGAAAAATTTAGATCTTTGTATATAATTTTCTCTAATAATTTTGAGAGGAAAAAAAGATATGCCATTTCCTAAACTACATTCATTAAAAAGAAAAATCAAATTTTGAAGATGACGCATTTTGTTCTACTTTTTGATCTTTTTCTCTTGCAGTTTTTCCTTCTCATGAAGCATGCCCTGAGGTATCATTAATTTCCATTGTCCTATTTCCTTAATCTGTCTCCACCATATTAGCTTTTTACCCAAAAACCACATTTAAATTTTATTATGCGTAAGCTTTTATCTTTTTTATCTTTTTTTTTTATTTTCAATTTTATATATTCCCCCGATCACACAACACTAGGGAGAAAATTGGTCTATTAAATTGTTTCCTCTTTTTAAATTACAGAATGTAACATGTACTTTTGATTAATCCTGTAACATTTTAGTTACTCTTAAGATTTGCAAGTCAAATAATGTAAAATTAAATATTTGAAGCTAACTATTTGGTTACAAAAATCAAGCTCATATATATAAGAGGAATTTTAATGGAGAAAAGCTTGAGTGATTGAGGTATTTTATTACAAATATAATTATAATAATTGTGTTATAGAAAAAATCAATCATTTTGTTAATCCTCATAGTTCAAGTTGGATTTAACAAAAGGTCCATTTGGTTAAATAAATGTTAAGAATATAAAAAAAAATAAAAGATAAAAAGTGAATAAGTAAAATAAAAAGTTACATATGTACCCTTACATTTGAAAATATTATAAAAAAGAATATGTACTATTGAATAATGATTACAAAATATAATAAATATTATAAAAAAGATTAAATCATATACATTTTTTTAAAGGATGTAAGCACATGAAAGTATATATGTATTTAACAAAAGAATATTATAGAACATAAAAACATATAAAATTTTAATATTTGAGTTAAATAGTCTAATATATTTTTTTCCTCTTTTATTTTTTTATTTTTTAAATTTCATTTATTCATATATCAAAATACATTCATCTACATGCATTGGGCTATGCATATTACTTTTGTACGGTCCAAATTTCTTTTTTTTCTTTTAAATATCAATTTTTTTTAAGTTGACAATTAAAAAATTATTTTTATTCAAAGTTCTGCATTTTTCAGTAGCAAAAAGAAAAATTTAAAAATCAAATATATATATATATATATATATAAATAATATGTGTTATTAAGATTTGATCTAAATGACCTAGAGGCCATGCAACACGGTGCTTATCCTAATGAGCACCAAATCTAAACTCAATGTGTTGGTTTTAACTCATAAATTGAACATGTATTAATTTTAAAAATGAATATTTCAGTTTGTCTCCCTTATTCTTTGGAGTTATGAATTTCAAGCTTATTGATAGAGATTACATTATTATGTGTATTTATTTGTTTTGTTTTAATTAATATTTATTTATTTATTTATTTATTTTTTATGACATTTTTATACATTTTAAGATTAGTTTAAGTGTTTTACTTAGATTAAGAGCCTGTTTTTTCTTTTATCGTCTATAAATATAGTATTATTTCATATAATAAAATAAGTTCAGAAAATCATTAATTCTGAATTTCAACATTTATTTATCTTATGATACCTTTATATTCTCTTCAATAATTAATCCAATAGGATTAAACTATTAGGAGATAAGAATTAAAAAAAGTTAACAAGGTCATGTATATAAAAATTTTATATTAAAAGATATATATGTAACATATTTTTTAGTACCAAACTTTTTTTAAAACATTTATCCTTCAAAAGTAATATCCTTTTAATAGTTTTTAAAACATTTATGATTTAAAAATAATTTCTTTTAATAGCTTTGCAACATAAGAAAGAGAGGTTCTTGAGTAGCAAATTATTCGTAATTAGTTTGACAATGAAGAGACTACTACTTAAAACAAAAGATAGCCCTCAAATAATACAATTTATTAGACGATCTAATAGCTACCATGCTATAATATAAAGCATTTAAGTTTAAACCACTTGAATGACTAGCCCAAACATAAACGCTAGCTAACATTTTCATAATTTTAGATGTTATAAGTAGAACATGAAAAAAAAACTTAAGAATCATGTACCAAGACATTTTAAAACAGAATCAACTTTAAAAAAAAAAATTAATAATTTTAAGATCTCATCTCTTCAAAATAATTAACAAATAAAAGCAACTTAAAAATTTTTGTAACATAAATATTTTATTCTAGATTACTCAATAATATTCCTAAGTTATTACTTCAAGGGTAAAAATTGACCAAAACAAGTTAAAACAATTATTATTTCATACGTATGATTTAGACCCACGTTACATATAACCTAATATCCTAAACCAATTTCAAACACTCCCCCGCACCCCCCTTCTTTTTTTTTTTTTAATCTGTCCATGATTCTCTTTTGAGTGAAATACTATCTTCTCT
Source organism: Erythrophleum ivorense (assembly GCA_026724425.1). Classification (NCBI taxonomy): domain Eukaryota; kingdom Viridiplantae; phylum Streptophyta; class Magnoliopsida; order Fabales; family Fabaceae; genus Erythrophleum; species Erythrophleum ivorense. The sequence goes on along the minus strand of JAIUCV010000006.1, from coordinate 41,950,429 downwards.
TAAAGCATAGTCTTTCTTTTGCCCAGGTTTTAAAAATTGATTTAATTATACAACTTTTTTTTTATTACGAGATATACATAGGTTTTTTTGGAAACAAAATGTAATGTAATTTAGTGAAAATTTATTTTGCACAAATCTCAAAACAGTTGTAATAGTAAGAGAATTTTATCAATTTCAAGGTCAAACTTTTTAGCATCACAAAAATTCTACTCTTATTTTTTATATGGTTAAGAATCTATTTTAAAGAAACAAGAGGCATCACTCGTAGTAATCATCTTAAGAAGGATATGATTATCATTTTTCTTTTTTAATTTAATAAGTACAAAAATTAAATAAAGAAAAAAGAAAAAGAAAAACATGAAAACTAGTAATAAGGAGACTAGCATTTATTCCTTTAGGAAGCATGATTCATGACTCATTCACGAAGGAAAAAAAAAAAAACTCAGGAATTCGGATTTGTTTATAGAATATAATATTGAACACTTCCTATTTCTATAATTACAAATGAGAGTTTAGAATAAAGCTATTTCTTTTGTAACAAAAATAAAAACAGTCTCACTAATCAATGGGGAGAAAGCCCAAAAGAAAATACTATTTCTCTCCTACTCATTGACTGTACACTCCAATCCTTTGCCTATATAACTGCTCCATTCTCACGGTTTTGATACTTTCAGCCCGATCTAACTGTAATCCAATTCTCTGATGACCATAATCCACTGTCTTCCCCATGCCATAGCATTGCAGTTCCTTTTCTTCCATCTTTGCACCATGTGAATGGGTTTCTGACTGAGAAATTATTATTCCTCTCTGCACTTTCTGGTTCATCCAAATCATAAGCATCCTCAAAACTCTGAACCCCCAATACACTAGCTAGTGAGTAAGCAGAGGCTTTTTGAGAAGGTGGCGTCGTTGTTGATGAATCCCTTGACACAAATGGGTGTCTCAGCAGCTCCTCACTTGTCCACCTTTTTTCTGAGTCTCTCTCCAAGCACCTCCTCAAGAAATCTAGACCCTCCCTTGAGAAATGGGTTGGGAATTGAGGTTTCTCATCACCCCAGGCAATCTTTAAAAGAGCAGCCATTGGGTTTGAATCATAACTAGAAGCACCCAAGGGGGCCTACCAGTGGCCATTTCAATAACAGTACATCCCAAAGACCATATATCTGCAGCAAAATCCAGCTTTTCATTCCTCAAAACTTCAGGAGCCATCCATAAAGGGGTCCCACTAACATATTCCAAAGAGTTGTTCTTCTTCATTAAACCTCCAATTTTCAAATCCTTCACCCTTTTTGCACATCCAAAATCTGCCAATTTGATGTTCCCAGAAGACCCCAGAAGCACATTTTTGCACTTGAGATCACAGTGCACAATCCCATTACAGTGAAGATACTCTAGGCCTTGAAGGATTTCTTTAGTGTACAAACGAACCACATCTTCTTGTAATGAACCACCAAATTTCTCTGCCACATCAGCCAAACTGCCCCCAGCCATGTACTCCATTAGAACGTTGATATTACCTCCATCTCTTTCTGACCCTAAGCATTGGACTATAAAAGGAGATGATCCTAAAGTCTTGAGAATTTTGACCTCATTCTCTAGAGCCCCAAATCCAGCCCCAGTGTGCGCTGATTTCACAACAAAGTGTCCTCCTGTGGATTTGCTCATGGCCAAATGAACGGTCCCAAAAGATCCTGATCCCACCAATTTTCCCCTCACCCACCCACCAGGTTTAGGAGATACGGATTGGGAAACTCCAGCCATAACGTGCCTTTCTTTTACAAAAATTCAAAAATCTCAATTCAGTCTCGAAATGAGAAATCCCCAATTCCAAATATGAAACTTGTAGTAATTCAAAATTCATACAGTTTGCAAATTACCCAGTTTGCCAAATATTCCGTAAACAATCTAGAGAAACACAAATCCAAAGAATATCAATATACAGAGGCTTTAGAAGGGTACCCACTAGAGAAGAGAGAACAAATTGATCAAATATCCCTTTTTCTTAGACATTACAAACACAAACAATTGGTTCATCACTTCCAACACCATGAAAATTTCAAAAATTCCAGAAAATACAAAAGAAAACAAACTTCAATCAAATCTATGTAGATGATTGTACAGTGAGAGAAACCTTGAAAATGATGTTAAATCCCAAAGGATCGAGCGGTTTCCCAAGAATCGGGAAAACCGCCCTTGATGAGAGAAACCCCTAATGCCCAAGTGAGTAAACGCTCCAATAGTATTTCAGGCTTTTTGGGTGAAGAAAGCACAAAGAAGGGGAAAATTGAAACTATGTAGGGGAAGATTTAGAGTAAAAACTAAAAACGGTTGATTGGCCATCCTAACTTGATGGAACTAGTAGTACTGTTTGGACAGAGGGGAGAGAATGTAGGGATAAAATAGAAACTCCCCGTGGATATGTAATTCACTGTTACCAAATTAATTTTCTGAAAATAGATTAGTGAAGTTTCAATTTTAACACAATTATTTTGGATAATGCGGTAAGTAAATAATATTTTTAACTCTAAAAAATAAGTATCAACAATTAAAAAATATATAATAATTACAAAATAATGAGGCTTTGAGAAAAGTGATAATTTTATTTATATTAATATATAACTTTGTTAGAATTTAGTCCATTAGTATTTTGTTCTTTTATATATAATTATAACTCTAAAAAATAACTGATAAATATTAATGATTTATTTGATATTTTATAACTTTCCATTTTAATATATAATTTCTTTGTGATAATTTTCTTAAGGATAATATATTAATTGCATAATAAAACTAATTCAAATGATTTTGTAATGTAATAAGAGCTCATTATAAATTAATCACATCTAAAAGATTGTGTTTTCATTACATGTGAATAATTTTATTATGTAATTACTATATTTTTAAAGTTGGAATAAATCAACGTTTTGAAAACTAGATCAATAATTGAATTAAGAAATGATTCGCGGTTTAATAGTTGAACTAAAATTAAAATATTTTTTAAAATATATATATATCTAAACATATATAATATTTTATAATTGTTGTCAACCTCAGATATGTAAATGTTCATAACTCTCAAAGAGTGACTTTCTAGAGTCTTTTTTATATTTAATGATATATATCCTATAACATCTAAAGGATTTGTATTATATAATTATATAAATTAATTTTTTTATTTATATTATTATAACTCTTTGATTAATTTTTTTTATTTTCTCATTTCTTCTCTAAAATTTTCCTTGTTTTATTTATTATATTTTTATTAGTTTTACAACACCTTATTAGCACAATTCCGCTTTAAGTTCTCAATTCAAATCAAGTTATTTGAGTTTCATTTGATCTAAGTTAATTTTTTTTAATACTGCTATCTTATCAAGCTTCTAAATTTATTGTTAAAATAATCTTATTATAATTGATTTCATTTGAGTATGTTTAGTTTTATAAATGTTATGGATTATATGTACATTTTGGCAAAGGATTTGTTTATGATTTTGTAAATATACAGTCATGCATCCATTTGGTATCACAAATTAGTTTGTAGAAATTTTTTTGGTGTTTTAGATTAATACAACTAAATTATAAACAAATCACAAAAGTTAATCTTACATTATTAGTCATACTTTATTTGTATTATTAAGATTTTATTCAATATCTAAAGTTATTTAGAACTATTTCTAATTATTATTGTTGTTCTATATCAACTTGAATCATGTCAAATCTTATTGAACTCAAGTTTATGGCCCTTGATATAATGGGCAAAAATTATTTATTTTGGATATTAGAGGCTGAAATTCACATAAATGCTTAAGGTCTTGGAAATGCAATTTTACCCCGAAACGAAACATCTAATCAAAACAAAGCAAAAACAATGATATGTTTTCTTTCATCATGATCTACATGAAGGGTTAAAAGCGAAATATCTAACAATAAAAGATCCACTTAAATTGTAGAATAATTTGAAAAAAAATGATATGATGATCAAAAAATTGTGATACTACCTAAAGCTTATTATGAATGAATGCAATTACAATTGTAAGATTTTAAAATTGTAATTGAGTATAATTCAATAGTTTTTAAAATTAGTTCTCAATTAAAATTATGTGTAGAAAAGATAATTGATCAATACTTGTTGGAAAAAAAACTTTTTGACTTTTCATGCTTCAAATATGCTCATACAATAGTGATATCATGAACAAGGTTTCAAAAAATATTATTAATTGATCTCATGCCTTCTTGTAGCTTAGCCAAATAATGAGTTATTGATGAGAAACCATAAAATTTACCTCATTGGATCTATTTTATTCCCTAAAGTGAATGCAGTAGTAAATAATAATTATCATGGACATGAACGTGTATGTGGTAAGGGATGTAATAATTACTAATTATTGTTTTCATGGTGGTAATAATAATTTTGACCACCAAAAGAAGAGTAATAATAAATGACAAGAAAAAGAAAAGAGTGGTCATTTCTATTCCCAATTCTTTAGAAGAAAAGAGTGGTCAAAATTAGGAATGGAAATGACAAGAATACTTGAAGTTATGTTATTTGAAGTTATATTTTTATATTGTTTGTTTTTTGTGTGTTTTCCTTGAATGTAGTTTTCATTTTTTTTTATGTATGAGTGCAGCATCCCTTGTAATGTCTTCTATTTCTTTTAATGAGAAGTATTGATAATCCCTATTCCTTTGTTCGACACAAGATCTATAATAAAGACATATGTCTCATAGATAATGTTACAACACATACAATACTAAAGGATAATATATATATATATATATATATATGCTCAACTAATAATAAGTGATGCAAACATTGGTACTATCTTGGTAATACAAAACTAATTAAAGACTTTTGGAAAACTACAATATTATTACCCAAAAGATTGAAGTTTATTATTAATGACGCATTCTTTTATACTGAGTCTCGAAGAAATTTACACTAAGTCTTGAAAAAATTTATTAAACTTCAAGGATATATCCGTAATAGACATTATATTAAAACCATAAATGAAAAAAATATTAAATGTTTACATATGCAACTATTATGTTAGGCAAGAATGTGTTTTGGAAAATTATGCCTTGTATTTTAGTTATGCTATATAAATATTAGTACAATTTAAACACTTGTTATAGTAAACCAAAAGTTTACTAATCCAAATACATTTATTATTTAGCATGACTAGTTAGGCCTTCCTAAATCAATTATGATGTCAAAATTTATTAAGAATTCACATGAATGTCTATTGAAGAATTTGAAGATTTTTCAATTTAAAAAATTCTCATGTATTGCATATTTTCAAGGTAAATTAATTATTAGACCATCACTAATTAAGTTGAGATTGAATCCCCTGCATTTCTCTAACATATCCAAGGTAATATATGTGGAACCATTCATCCAATATATGGATCATTCAAATATTATATGGTTTTGATAGATACATCTACAAAATAGTTACATATATGTTTATTCTCAAGTTGCAACTTGATATTTGTGAGATAGCTTGCTCAAATAATTTGATTAAGAGCACAATTTCCAAATTATGTAATCAAGATAATTCATCTTGATAATATTGATGAATTTACATATCAAGCTTTTAACAACTATTGTATGTCAACTAGAATAACAGTTGAAAAAATTATTACTTATATTCATACACAAAATGGCTTAGTAGAATTATTCATTAAATGCCTTTTGTAACATCCGATTTTCTAAAAATCTAAGAAAATGTAAGGAAATGCGAGAAACGTAACATATGGTTTTTCTGTCAACGTATGAAATTCACTGGATACAAAAGGAAGTCCCCCAAATAAAGTAAATTGAGGTCTAATAAAATTAGAATAATTTTTTAGACCACAAATAATGATGAGTCAAGACCAGAGGTGCCTTAAAATTGGGGCCAAAATAGATGAAAAAAAAAGGGTTCCGAAAAGTCTTCGAAGTTAAGTATGAAGGAGTCAAGGACTAAAATGCAAAAAAAAGTTATATGCCAAGAAAAATATACAAATTGCCTGAAAGTTTAGAGAACTCTAGTTTCACCCTCTATTCGTGGCTTTAAGCACGAATATCAAAAGATTGAGCAAGAATCTCATAAATCCGTGACCCACAGTTAAACGCAGTTTGATGAGACAAGTCCAATGATAACAAGTTATCCGGATGGCCAAGCGGGATTTGGTCCGAGATCTGGTTAGCCCGATCAGTAGGTATGAGTAAAATAAATAAAAGAAGTTGTACCAACTATAGAAATAGAAATAACTAAAAGGCTAAGAAACCCTGAAGGGGTTTCAGGGATAAAATTACAGTAAATAAAAATTGTATAGCATAATCATAATACAGAATGGTGAAAATTACACCTATAGATCTGGGTGTCTGATTGACACCGAAATTTATGAGGATTGAGGTTGAGGGCCCCTGATCCATGCTTGAAGCTCAGTATGGCTAGAAAGTAGAGGAAATAATATTTATAAATTGTAGAAAGTATAAAGGTATGTATTGTACCGTAAAACCTTAATCGGGGCTGAATACTGATTTTTAGACTGTTGTAAGGCCCAATAGCTTATTCTAAAGGCCCAAAAGAGAAGAGAAGATATAATTAGAGTTTTAGAGAAGATGAAAACCAAATATAAATATAAAATGAAAGGAAAAGAAGAAAGGGATTTTAGTTATTTTAAATAATTAACCATGGTTAAGTTAGAAACTAACTATGGTTGAGTTAAAAGTAGACCATGGATGAGTTAAGAAAATTAACCATGGTTACTGTCTATAATTTAAGGGCTAAGAAAAGGTATCCAAGTGTGTGGTCAAGAATTTTTGGAAGAAGATATTTAGTTATGAAATTAGAAAATCAAAAGAAAAAGGAATGAAAGGTTAAGATTTGATTTTAAAAAGGTTGATCCAAGGGTCCAAATTTAGTATGACCATTTAACTTCATCTAAATTCATCTCTTTCACCTCCATTCCACCATTTTCATGCCACACACAAGGGAGAAAGAAAGAAAAACGTGAAGAGAGAGGGAAAGGGAGAAAAAGTGGAAGAAGAAGTGAAATCAAGCAAAACTACCACTATTATTCACCAAATTTCTTCATCTTCTTCATCCTCTAACCATTTTCTCTAAAGGGCAGCTACATATTCATCTTTTATTTAAGGAGGAGTGTTGCTCTAAGTGGGAAGAGAAGGGATTTAAGTGTAAGAAAAGCAAAGGAACCAAGGATTAAGCTTAAAGAGTAAGTTTCCTCCACCTTGTACTTGAAAATCACATGGTTTAAGTTAGTTTTGTTAAACCCTAGCTATGAGTCACTTTTGGACAGCATATGGATCATTAGAAATGGAGTTTATATTTTTAATATTAAGGCCTTGAAATGAAGTTTATATATTGAATATGAAGGCCATATGAGCTTAGTTATTGTTGCTATGTGCTGAGACTTTGAAAAACACAAAGATTGTAATTTTTGAGAAAATAGAAATCATAGGGAGATGCTGTCTGAATTTTTTCAAAATTTTTATGGTGTTTTCTTAATGTCTTGAAGTCATGTATAACAAATTTCAAGTCCTAAAAAATAAAGGAAGAGGCTATGGAATTTTTAGAACCAAAGAAACTAACTTTTGAGCCTAAAACAGAGCTAGGTCATGTTATGACTAAAACGTGTTGTTGGGGCTGAAATTTCATAATTTTATCCATTCCAATGGATTCAAAAGGATGTTTTTAGCTATAAATACCTATGGCAAAGCCCCCAAAACTCATGGAATAAAATTTCTAAATCTTGGCCAAGAAATGCACACTATTCGGCCATAGCGAATTGGAAAGGAAGGAGTTGGATTTTTCCAATTCCAATAGTTCCAATGAGTTTAAAAGGGTCATACTACTTTTGAAATTATGGTTTATGCATTAATTATAATGAATTATCATTATGATTATAGGGTTTGATGTTGTTTTAGGAACTCCAAAAGCAAGTAAACCGAGTCCCAAGGATTGAGGAGCAAAGTTTGCTAAGGTAGTAGTTTTCCTCTCTCTATCCTTAAGCTTGTATGTTTGTATAATGATGAATGTTATGCTATATCAAGTTATTATTTATGCTATAAGATGAGACATGTATGTTTAGACCGTTCTTGGCCTTGTATGAAATTCCTTGTATTCCTATATGCTATGTGGCACCTTGATTGGCATTATGTTATGTACTTACATGCTAGCTTGAATGAGATTGGTTTACTACTATTGAGATTTCATAATCTCATACTAGGTCCGAGTTCAAGCAAAGAAAGGGCAAAGAGTGTAGAAGTATAGATTGAAGACCTTACTTTTATGCATTACATTTTGTTATGTAATTAAATATTTTAGATTACTACATGTATGAGTTATGTTATGACACTGTAAGGTACTCAAGTATGAAATGGAAAGTCATAAATATAATCAACCCTTGAGTAAATAGAATATGACTAGCATGCCAAAAACACAAAAATGCATCTGCTTATATAAAGGCAAAATAATAATAATAACAATATATCAAGTGAAGGGTAAAATTGTCCAATTTTTGTAGGGACACTTTAATATGAATTTATACACATTCTGCTGAGGAAGTAATTTCCCCTTGTAAAGGGCTTAGAGAGCTTGAAGTAGAGCCCTGAACCGACCTCATACGATTTTTCTATAATTAATTATGTATTTTCAAAGTTAGATAAGAAATTGGAAATGACTAAATGAATAGTAAAATTATATGAGGAAGTTTTTAAAAAGAAAAATTTTAATTAGTTCAGGTTTCCATTGACTCCTCTAAGTTTTATATGAGATAATTGTAGTAGGAAAAGTGTTATAAAATAAGGTATGACACCTTTAACTTATATCTAGACTAATGCTTTTGAGATTGAAACTTCCTATTTCAACATAAGAACATGCAATTTTATATATAGTAGCACTTATACATATTAGGCCAACAAGTTATTATAAATCCTCCTCATTATAATTGACTTTTGGTCAGGAGCCAAATATTTTTCATCTTAAAGATTTTAGACATATAGCATATGTTTCAATTGCTCTACTACAATATATAAAGATGGGTCCCCAAAGAAGATTAGGAATACATGTGACGACCTTAACTTCTAATCATTGTAATTAAGGTTAAACACGTGATTAATAACTATGAACCAGGGTTACATGATATTAAAACTAATTATATTATGGAAATGTGGGGACATTTGAACCTTAATGTTATTAGGATCATCAACTAAACAACTACAAAGGTGAGAATTACATGAAAGAATTTATACCATCATAAAGGGTTTGTGATTCATCCATTCATCCGTTACAATACACAAAAACCTCCCACACGTACTCCTATACCATTCCTTAGCATTACCATTGAAGAAATTGGGGTTTTCTAGGCTAAAAATAGGAGTTTTGGGTCTTACACTGCGGCCCAAACCATTTGCACCACAGCTAAGATAGGTACTGGAATCATTGGGCAATTTTCGCATTGCGGCGACTTGGACCATCGCCGCGGCGAGACTACATGGCGCTGCGGTGGAAATGCCCCCTAGAGCTACTGTTCTAAGTCCCAAGATTCTCGCCTCGGTAGAATATATTTGCGCCACGATGAGTTTTGCTACTGTACAACCCTTAACTAGTTTTCCCGACTCGCGCCGCGACAAGACCTACTGCACTACGGCGAGTTTCTATTTTGTCACCCTCCTGGGCAATTTTTCTCGGTTTGTGTCGCGGCGAGATTTCTCAAGCCACGGCGCTCCTCGCCATTATCACTCCCCAGGCCAATTTTCTTCTCTTGTGCCACGGCGCCCCTCAACTCTATCACTCATTTGGCCGCAGTGAAGCCTTCTTAGCCGCGGCGTAACTCCCTCCTGTAGCTACCTCTTTCAAGTTTCGTCCCCTACACTTCAATTCTCATCTTAGGAACATCTTAGGACCACTTTTTTCTATTTTGTATGACTCTAATAGTATTTATCTACCCTATTTACTCATCTAACTCTCCATTACCAATTCAAAACTTAGATACTATTTCCTACTTGCCCAACTAATCTCATATCAGCAAATTTATAGAATAATGACAACAAGAGCTCATGCATTAGCAATAATTAATATCCCATGCACATTCCATAGAGATTTCATTCATCAATAGTTTATATTAACATCTAATGCATTACATGACTACAATTCCCAAATGGTAAACCATATCACAAATTCAACAAAGCTATATATTTCAGATGTTACAAGTTCAAACATCAATATCCAACTATAATGAGACTTAACTCCTCAACGGTTACATTTCCATCAAGCAAAATATAAACGCCTACACTTGGCAACATGAATACATGATGATGCTATACCATAAAGAATATAAAATTTAGCATCTATACTAAATAAGTCAGCCTAAGTGTAGCCTTCTCCCCATATGTTGGAGCTCATGGATTTTTATCCACTTGCTTGCCCTTAGCCTTACCCGAAGAACCTTCACCTGAAATGTTTAATCCTATAAAATGGGGTGAGATACAAATCTCAGTAACTAAGGCAATTCTATCATATATTCTAGTTTAATTAGCATACATGCATAATTTTACATAAGCATTAGCAAAAATACCAGTCATATCCGTAAATGAAACAATTAGGCTATCATGATGTCTCCTCCATTAGCCTCTTATCATGATCTCCTACATTAATTTGGGCTTAGATAAAATTTCTCTCCCAATTAAATCTCAAACCCATCTTAATAATTTATCTATTCAAAATTTCCATTTACTTAACTTACCCGATTATTCTATATTAATTATTCTTAATTAATCTAAAACCATGATTAAAACCTTAATTAATTTCAGAGTGTTACAATACATATTAGTTATGAGTCTCTTTCTATAACTAAATATCTTGAACCATTAAATGGAGATTTATTTATGGCACAATTTATCAATTGTTATTTTGAAGAAACAATTTTCCTAACATTAGGGGGAAATAATAAGCAACTGAAAAAATAAATTACATATAATATATTATCATTATCTCATGTAAATACTCATACAAAGTAAACTAGAAGTTTAGAAAATATTTTATGTGCAAAACATTGCAAATCAACTACTAGATACATTTACTAACCTAAAAAGAGTTACCAAATCTCATATATAAACTAAAAATGCTCTAATCTGGATTGATGTCTTAGAGGACAATTGGTTAGTGTACATGAAATTAAGCCACGCTTGAAGTGCAGTAGGCCAGTTAGTTCCAAAAATAAAAATCTTAGAAAAAATAAATGAGTAATAACCAAGATGGTCATATTAAAGAGGCGAGTACTCAAGAAGAGACCTAGAACATAACTAATCATAAAATCCTAGAAAAAGGTTCAAGTACCTAAAAAAAAATGAAGAGATCTCGATAAATTATATTACTATAAGAAAAAGATGGAACTAAAAAAATATAGTTATGAATAATATTTTTTTCATACAATATCTACTACTAAAATAATAAAACAAAATAAGGATTTTGAACTTGAACTTGCCAAAGAATGTAGACATAGAGATAATTGGCTAAATGGAAAAGATGCAATTTAAGCAAAATTAAATTCACTTTCTTGGATGCTTCATGATTCATGCTTGGATGGAGAGCAAGAAAAAATTGGAAGGAGAATGGAGAAAATAATTCTCATTTTCTTGGATACTTCATGCTTAATACATGTCCCTATTTATAGGCCATCAATTATAAAAATAAGCCTATGAGTTACAATATCATAAATAGAAAAATACTTTATATAATTATATAACGTAAATCTTTTTAGAGTTATAATTTATTACCATTAAACATGATAAAAGACCATAGAGAGTCATTCTTTGGGGGTTATGAATATCCACATAATTATATTATGTATAACACTCTCCTTTTGGATATCTATTAACAAATAATGTGTATCATTAAAACCTTACTAAGGAAAATCAAATGGGATAAAAAAGAGTACACAATATTTATGGTATATGCTTCTCATTAAAAACTTTAAGAGGAAAACCCTATGGGCTAGCTATAGCGAGAGTGCCTTCTCGCCATAGCGAAAATGGTTCTAGCTATAGCGAGTGCGGGCATTCCATACAAAAACTAGGGAGTTGCTCACCGTAGCGTACACTATAGCGAAAGCGAAGGTCTGGGACTGACACGAGCTCGTCGTAGCGAGGGTTAGTCCGGAAAAGCATAAAAAGAGAGATTTTGACTTTTTAAAAGCTTCCAAACTTTCCTTTCTCTAGAACCAACTTAAGCTTCGACCAAGGAGAGAGAAAAGGGCTGTGGAGAGAGAGAGAGACCTAGAGAAGGAAGGAGACCAAGCTAAGAGGTAAGTAATCTTGAGATTTCCCTAGCTTTTCTCCTTAGTATGTTATTCTTCTCCTCTTTGCCCTCTCTTTCTATGGTTTTGGAAGTTGATTTGGGTTTGGTTCAGAAGAGGGAAGTGGAAAATTACTCTAGAATAAGGGTAGAACTCATATAGCTTCACTTCTTCTTCTTTGCTTTCTTCCTTGAGAGCTTGAGAGAGGAAGGAGAGTGAGTAGAGTTCTAGAGAGAGAATCCCTAGCTTTTTACATGTGTAGCTGGGGTTTACTCGATAAAGAGCCCCTTTAGCTTTGTGAGAGTTTATTTGAGTTATGAGAGAATAATCCTATGCTCTTTGTTGTGCCTAGGCTCAAAGGAAGCAACTCCATCTAGTTGTGAGTGTGAAATCAAGAAGGGAGAAAAGAAATTGAAAGGGAAGGCTTGTATTAGCCGATAAGGTAGCTCTCTACTCTTTCTTGTTGCATTCTTTTGGATGTGTAATAGTCATTGTATGTTGTGTATGTGCTTGTATGATGAGATATGCCATTGATGTTGCCTTGATGCATTGGTACCCATAGCTTATGATATGAATTGTGTAAATTGCTCTGGAGAGGTGGTGCCGAAAGTCCCTTGAGACGGGTGAGGTGGAGCCAAAAGTTCCTAAACCAAGGGTGAGGCCAAACCAAAAGTTCCAAAGCTCGAGTGAGGCTAGACCGAAAGTCCTAGAGCCTAACCTGGCATTGACATGATATTCATGGCATGAAACATATATGTTGTGTTATTGTGACTTGGTTGCATGCTTTGACTGGTTTATATGCCCTGATTGCATCTTGAATGAGTATGAGCTATTGAGATTCCCTGAATCTCACCCCCTTCCCTCTCCCATCTTAACATTTTAGGTGGAGCTCAAGGAGAACCAAGTGGACCTTATGGAGCCTAGTTGAGCATTACTTAGGAAGATGTGTAGTGGTTTTGGTTCTTTTGTTGTAAAAAAAAAGTGCAAAAATGGATATGCACTTATTATTTTTGAGTTGTAAATATGTAAGCATACGTAAACACATGTATAAATGATGTATGAATTGTGGAAAGAGCCAAAACAAGGAGAATGTAAAATGTGGCCCTTTTGTGGTTTACATGTGATGGTGTATTTTGTTCTGTAGCATAGTGATTTTGAACTGTATGATGACTTGGATCATTTAAGTTATTTATATATGCTATGTTTGTACTTTCAAACTTGCCCAAAAAAAGCTAGAGCATGTAGGAGGCCATTTGGACCCATTTTGAACCAAATGGGGTGCCAAAACCGCCAATTTTGTGAGCTCCGTCAAAGTATGATCGGATGAGCTCTTCTTGTTATGAAATTTGGCATGCCTCTAGAGTCTATTGAGAGCTTCTTGAGAAGCCAAAGTGGGTAATATTTGGAGGTCTAGGGAATAATTGGTGAATTGTTGAAGTTGGGAAATTTTAATGGTTTTGGTCATGGTACTGTGCAATAAATCCGAAAATGAATCTGTGTCATCCATGGATCAAATGGTTTCCAATTGTCATGAAATTTTATGAGCATAAACTAGACATCTACAGTGATCTATACCAACTAGAAGCACCTCAATTGGAGGTCTGTAGAGAGAGAAACGACTTGCTGAAGTTCTGTATCAGCATCAGGGAAGTTTCTGACCTTCGTTACTGTTCCATCAGTTTTCGAGGTCCAAGAGCCCTGAACTGATCTGGACTTATTTTATCCTCTAGTTAACACCTGTAGCTTTCCAAATTGGTATATTTTTCCCAGATTGGATTTTCGTAGAATTAATTACGAATTTTCAAAGTTCATGACAGCAAACTGCGCCAGTATCAGGGACAGCCGGACATCTGTCTCTTTTTTTATGTCAAAGATGGTCCAAAGGCTGAGATTGTGGTTGAGAGTTATTTTTAGTATGAAGTTAACATCCAAATATTTCCAGAGAGCTATGATTTGCTTGATTCCCATTTTTCTAGAATTAGTTGTGATTTTCCAAAGTTGGAGCTAGAAATCTGACTTATGGGCTCATTTGAGAAATTGCTTTTTCTTGGTTCTTGGCTTCATACCCGTGGTTTATAAGTTATTTGAGGCTATGTACAAGTCTATAAATGGTAATTGAGTAGAGGATGTGAATGATGGGTTCATAGGACCCACAGGGCAAAATATGACCAGTTTAACCTCGACTTAAGGCAATAAAATACCACGGTTTCGGTCATTTTCCTGGGAAATCATATGGAATCAAGCCTAGAGGGAGATGAATTGGAGTTAAGATAATATGGTGTTACACAAAATTTATGGACATAGTTGAAAATTTGAAAATGTTATAAAATGGCCTTCCCTTCTTATAAATCATGACCCACCTTATTCCACTCACCCTAACTAACTTTCCTTTGGCCAAAAATAGAACCGAGACCTATTAGAAGTGGCACACCAAAGAGGGAGTAAAGGAGAAGGAAACTAGGCTTGAAAAGTGTAAGATTTTGCTTACTTTTCATGTTTTTCTATTCATTAATGTCCTTCTCCTCTTTCTCCTCTCTCTTCTCATGGTTTTGGTGTCTTAAATGGTGGTGTTTTATGGCTAGTTTAATATAGGGAAGGGAGAGTCTGAAGGAAACCAAAGTAACATAAGAAATACCACTCAGTTAAGAATCAATTAAGGTATGTTTCTCCATGGCTAAGTTGCTCTTCTTACTTCCTCCATGAATGCACTATTTCAACCACCATATGAGCACTATGTAGGGGGTTTGATTTAGATCTAAAATTGATAGGAATTAGGGTTTTAAAGTCTAAGGAATCATATGGAAGCAATAGAACTAAAAAATAACCTATAGATAACAAGTTATGAAAATTAAGGTTTTGATTGCACTTAGAGATTTATGAAACTTTCTAGTGATGATTTAGTTTATGTAAGAGCATATTTAAATTCTCAAGACATCTAGGAAGCTTCACAAGTGGCAAATTCCCTAGAAAAATCAACAAAACTCCATGAGCCTCCAATGTGATGCATGCCTCAGCCACTTTGATTCCAAGGATACACATGGCCTAAAAATGAATAATAGACACCAAAGAGACCATTGGTTTAAATTTAGAAACCATATTTTGAAAGTTGAAAGTTGAAAGTTTAGGTTCCTTTTAGGTATAAAGAAGCAACTTGGTATTTGGCTCCTTGAATTGAATTGGAAATTATTCTAATTGTAACATCCGGTTCTCTGAAAACGAGAGAAAACATGAGAAATATAACGTACAGTTTCTCCGTAAACGAATGAAACTCACTGGATACAAAAGAAGTCCCCCAAAATAAATTATTTAAGGTCTCAAAAAATTTGGGAAGCATTCTAGACTTCTAAGAATGAGAATCCCAAGCTCAAAAAGAAAGAAAAATGGAGCTAGAATGAAGAAACAATTTCTTACGAAAAACTTACAAAACGTAATGGCATTTTTGTAATTTTAAGAAAATTTTAGAATTCATACGGGAGGGCTTTTTAAATGAAAATTTTGAGTTCTTTGGGGTTCTTAGAAGCCTTGAAAACCAGGAAAAGCCCTGGGACAGTCAAATCCCCTCCGATGGACGTTTTTAACTTCGGTGTATCCAAACTTTGACAAATTTATTTAGGAAGGTTTTAGCTTTGATTTGAGTGATTCCAAAAGAATTTTACTAAATTGAGAACCTAAATTTCATAATAGAAAAGACGGTTCTTAGAAAGGAGCTAAAATGAGTTAGAAACGAAAATGCCAAAAACGAAGGGCAAAATTAAAATTTTTGAGAAAGTGAAAACTTCTTGAACACACTTTAAGTTTTTTATTTCTTCTCCCCTTCATTTGTAGGACCCATTTTGCCCAAAAACCAGAGAAAACACAAGCTCTCTTAAGAGCACAGGAATTTCATGGATTTTTATGCTCTTCTTCTTCCAAACTTGTTCCTCTCCTCTTGAGCTTTCTTCTTACGATTAAAATGAAGTTTACAAATCTATTTTAAGTTAGAAACTTAGGAGAAAATTGGATTTGAAGAGAGGAGCCTAGAGAAAGCAAGATTCAAGTGAGAAAAAGTAAGGAAAAAAGGTAATTTCTTCTTCCATGATTGATATCCTTTCTTCCCCTTCTCCACCATTTCGCCCCACCTACGAAACCCTAGGAGGGTTTGATTTTTAGATAGTACCAAAGGTGATTCTAAGGAAAAAATGTGTGGAGATTAGGAATATGTATAAAGGGAATTAACAAAAAACCATGGAATTTCAAGATTCAATTTCTAGGGTTTCAATTACACCTTGTAAAATCTGATTTTGTAAAATGATTCCTAGGTCTAAATAAGAGTTTAATTGATCTCCTAAGATCCCTAGAAGTCTTCCCATGTGCTTTCTCCATCAAGAAAACAAAGCAAAGTCTATGAAGCTTTAACTCCTCCATAGCCTCGGCCTAAAGGGGTTTGAATAGCTAGGGAGAGTTTTAAATTTTTCTAAACCCATTTTTGAGTCATATATGATGAATGAATATGAGAGGAAGCCTTGGAAAAATTTAGAAACCATAGAAAGTGAGATGGTGCTTTATGTTCCATAATATGACCTAAAGAAGCAATATGTAGTTAGGCTCTTTATTTTAATTGTGTGATGACTCCAAGAGGTTTAAAAGGAGTTAAGAATCATATTTGAAAGGAAAGAATGGAGTTTAGAATTTATTTGAGGGGTGTTGCTTCATTAGGTACATTTTGGAACCATAAAAGGGTTTATAAGTCAAGATAGAGTCTAAGCAAGTTGTGTGGGCCTTTGAATTAATTTCATAAACTTAATTGGCTTCCATAAATTGTGTCTAGGCTAAGAGGAATGATCTCCACCTTCTTAGGTGTGTGAGATCAAGGGAGAGGATTCAAGGCTTAAGGAAAAAGTGTACAAATGCTAGCAAGGTAGCTCTCTCCACCTTCTCTCATGCATAGATGTGTGCTTACATTGTCTTGAATGTGTGTGTGTATGTTTTAAGTCATGAAAAGTATTCTAGCATGATTTTATATTCCATGGTACTATGATGATACATTATGTTTCTAAATAATATCTATGATACTTGCTTTGGTTTGCTTGAGTGTGGCGAAGCCAAGAACCCTCTAGCCATGGTGAGGATGAGCCAAAAACCCTTAAGATTGGTAGAGACAAAGTAAAGAATTTCTCAAAAGTGAGGTTGACTCCCAAGAGCATAGTTGAGTCCAAAAACATCTTAAAGAATGGGTGAAGCAAGTCCAAAATCCATAAGTGGATGGGTGAGGCCAATCCACTTGCTTGGCAAGCCTATGTATGTTATGTATGACTTTTTCAAATGTTAAGAATGCTTCTTGAATGATTGCATATGTCCATATGCCATGCATGCATTTGTGAGACTTGTTTTGCATGCTTTATGTATGATTGAATAGGAGATGAGCTATTGAGATTCTTTGAATCTCATTCCTTTCTCTCTAATGTTCTAACATGCTAGGTGGACCAAGAGAGCAAGGTAATAGAAGCCAACCACCTTGAAGAAGAGAGTTTGACAACATAATGCATAGTTTTTGTCCTTTAAAGCCATATTGATGTCTAATGATGTAAACTATCATTATATATGGTCTATGACCTTTAGAACATATGTAATTATGATAATACGACATGTATGAATGAGAGAATATGTTATGTGAACATTAAGATGTGATTTGAGTATATGATAGCAAACTAGCTTCATTAGTGGTATTATGGAATTGTGTATAAGTGTGGGTGAGATAGCTAAAATGAGAGGCATGAGATTTGGGACCATTTAGGTAGTTCATAAAAGTCCTAATTATGCTTTTAGACTTGCCTAAAATGTGCCAAATCCCAAGGAAAGCTATTTGGACATTTTGGTATCCTATATGAAGCCAAAATTGACTATATTGGAACCTTATATCACTTTTTGTCAAATGAGATCTTCTTGATCTAAGATTTAACATGTAATTAGAGCTTGTTGAGAGCTTTTTGGAGAGCTAAAGAACAGAATTTTTGGAGGTCTAGAGAATATTTGATAAATTTTCAAAGTTAGAAAATTTTCTAGTTTTGGTCATATCACTGTTTATACTGGTCTGAAAATAAAATCTATCACACAAGGCTCAAATGATGTTCAATTGTCAGAAAATTTATACAAAGAAACTAGACATTCCCAGTGCCTTGTGCCAACTAGAAGCACCTCATTTGGATGTCTAGAGAGGGAGATATGAATTTTCAAAGAATCTATCCAGTACCAAAAACTCTAGCTGACCACAGTAATTGTTTGATTGTGTTTCGAGGTCTAGATATGCCTGAACCAGTCTAGAGATATTTGTCTCCTCTATCTAACATCCACATATTTCCATATTGGTATCATTTGCATAGATTGGATTTTTGTGAAATTAATTGGACATTTTTGAAATTTGCTACAGAATTTTGTGACAACACCAGTAAATAGTCTGACCTCTGGACTTTTACGAATGTTAAACGCCTTCTATGATGGATGTTATGGTCTGGACATATTTTTAGCATGAATTAGACATGTTTAGCTTTCCAAAATGACTAAGAATGTATGATTTCAAGTTTTTTAGAATTAGTTATGATTTTTCAAAATTTGTAATAGAAATGTAGAAAATCTAGCTGAAAATATATGTATGTATTTCATGCTTCCCTTTGAGTTCCACGAGATGTAGGCCATTTATAATGATGAAAATGAGTTGTATTCATATAATTAAATATGAGAATGTGATTTATAAGGTCATATGGTCCACGTGACACCGAATAAAATTTTTACATGTAACGCAACGCTAAGAAATGTATTAAAATAATGTCATTTTCTTGCCTCTTGTATGAATTGCTTGATGTAAGGCATAGATATAGTATGAAATGAGTTAGGAAATTATGGTGTTATACTAATGAGTTTGAATGGAGTCATATGACTTATAATGAATGAGAAATTGGAGCCAAGATCTTGAATTATATGAGTTGCTTCATTATACCCTTGTATATAACCATAAGCATGGCATAAACTAGAAATAGCTTGTGTAAAATTTATGTGAGGCCAAAGATGGTTCCATTGATGTATTGTTTAATATATCTAAGCCAAGCAAAGAAACCCCCCAAGTGTATGTGTGAGGTCGAACTAAGAAGATAAGGAATCAAGGAAGAAATTGTGATTCTTGAACTAAGGTCACTCTCTATCCTTTCTTGCATGCATTTCTTAGTTGTTTAATTGTCATTGAATGCTTGTATATGTGTCTCAATTATGAGACATGCTTATAGTTATTATTTTAATGTTATGATACCATTATACTTCTTGAATTGCTTTTGAATTGTGAGATTGCTCTTTATGGGTGAAGTTGTGTCAAAAGTTCCTTGGAATGGGTGAAGAGAAGCTAAAAGTCCCTAAGAATGGGTGAAATAAGGCCAAAAGTCTCAAGGATGAGTGAGACTAAATCAAAAGTCCCTAAAAAGTGGGTGAGGCTAATCCAAAAGTCCCAAATAATAGGGTAAGGTTAGACCAAAAGTCCCTAGAGCTTGATTTTGATCTTGACATACTTATGTAATCTTGAACATATGATTTCAATTATTCTTAAAAGTGTTTGGTGCATACTTGTATTCTTTGACATGATTATATGCCATGTATGCTTCCTTGAAGGGTATAAGAGTTATTGGGATTCTTTGAATCTCACTCTCCCCTATTTTCCATCTAACCTTGTTTAGGTGAAGCTAAAGGAACCAACAATGGAGGCTAAGGAGCATGAATGACTATACTTTGGTAATAGAATAGATTTTAATATAATTTAATGTCAAAGTATGTATGTATAAGTTAAATATGTAATGTAAATCCTTGAGCACATGTAAAAGCATGTATATATGTTGTATGAATCAAATTTGGGACCAAATGTATGAGATTGTATAGTTTTGACATCTTGGAGCCTCAACATACATGTGTATTTATGCAAGTGGAATAATGAGTTTGAGCTCTATGATGATTTGGACCATTTGAGATGCTTCTACATGTTGCATTTGGACTTTTGGATGTGCTCAAATGGTCGTGGTATGATTAGAAGGCCATTTGGTGCAATTTGACCCCTTTTATGGTCCTAAATTTTTTCATATTCTTGGCCTAAACCACAAACTGACCAAATGGATGAATTTTATTATGAAATTTGGCATGAATATAAGTCTCATCTATAGCTTTTCATAGAGCTAAAAAGCACTAATTTTTTAGCTCTAGAGAATTTATTATGATTTTTCAAAGTTGGCTAAATTATGCAGAAACTATCACTGTCACTGTTCATATGGTCAGTTTTCTTTTCAATGTCATTCAAAGGTCAAATGGAGCCCAATGCTCATAAAATTTTACAAGCACATAGTAGACATCTTAACTTTCCATAGTCATCGAGAGCACCCCATTTGAAGCTCTGTAGAGGGAGATGTGAAGTTTTGAAGTTACTGATCTGCTAC
This sequence comes from Erythrophleum ivorense, assembly GCA_026724425.1. Taxonomy (NCBI): domain Eukaryota; kingdom Viridiplantae; phylum Streptophyta; class Magnoliopsida; order Fabales; family Fabaceae; genus Erythrophleum; species Erythrophleum ivorense. The sequence continues at coordinate 41,929,682 of JAIUCV010000006.1, read as the reverse complement.
AAAATGTCCTTTAGACCCATAATACCGTTCCATTAAATTTCATGGGCCAAGTGATGTTATTTTCATATGATATTCTTATGATAGTCAGAAGACATCCTAAGCTCTCAAAAAAGCTATAATTTGCATACTTTGAATTTTTTTAGAATTAGTTATGAATTTTCAAAATTCATATCAAAATATAGAACTTAAGGGAAAATGGCATGTGTGATGTGAAATTGGGTTGCATGCCTTGGACTCGATATTTTTGGTTCAAATTGTGATATTTCTGATTGAACAAATGTGTTATAAATGAAAAATGAGTTTAGTAAGCCCACATGGTCTATATAGCCAAGGATGAATTATTTTGGCTTTTAATAACGGTAATTTCTACCTCCAAAGGTGTTATTTCTATGAAAATAACTACTTTACACCAATTGTGATGCAAATTAAGTAGTGACTAGATATGGTATTACAAATAATGTATGGTTTAGGACCCCAAGTAGCAATAACATTGATAGTATTTTTAGGGACAGTTTTAAGTTCTTATAACCTTAAAAAAATATTTTAAATAAATAAGAGAGTCAAAAATTTAATATGAAGCTGTTAGTTTCTTGAAATACTAAAAATTGAGCAAAAGAAAAGGAATTAAAGTATTGGGGTAAAATCAATATTTTGGAAGTCTTAAAACACTATATATATATATATATGACACACCTTACTTTTTTCTCCCCTCTTAATCGACCTTGGTAGCCCTCAAACTCTCTCATGGTGGCATGAAGAAAGAAGGAGGAAGAAGGGAAAAGGAAGCTACATATAGGTATAGAAACTTGCTAAATTTGATTATGATTTAGTTATGAAACATCTATTCCTTATGCTCTCTCTCATGGTGGTTTTGGGTTTTAAAAAAGGTGAATTTTGCAGCTCGTATCCTGAGTGAGAAACTCCTTTAAGAAAACCAATTATACCAACAAAAAATCCATTAAGAAAGATTCGAGATAAGGTATAATTTTGTTATGGAAAAATTTGTATCCTTGAAACCCTAGCTCATCACAGTTGTAGCCAAAAGAGAGCATGGTGAAAGGAATATATATTTGATGAAACTTGGTGAAACCAATGCTTTAGAAGGGTAAAAAGTAAGAATATGCAAATAGATTTAGTACATGTTTGGAAAAACTTCCTCATCTCCTAAACCACATTTTGTACAAAGCAACAATATGTTACTTCTGCAAAACAATGGTCAGCAAACGTGATTTTACCCTCCCCAAACACATATCCAAACACACTATTAGTTAAAAACCAAAAAGAGAGATAGCTAGTTCATATAATACCATAATTAGACTAGAAATGAATTATAGAGATCCTAAAGCCATCAAATTTCCTATGAAACAAACAATAATTCTAAGATGTGTGGCTATGTGGTGTGTCTCAGCCAAGAAATGGAAGTGCTACTTAGGGAAGTTTTCAATTTAGTTTCATGGTTTAAAAGGCCTAAATGAGTAATATATAGGCTAAATGAACCATCAATTTGAAGGGGAAAAATAAGATTTGATGATGTTGCAAAATTGGTTCCATAAAATCCCTAATTGTAATACCATAATTTTCTATTATCATACTCTTCCATTCTGGGCATTTAACAAAAAGTGAGGAAAAGTATGAAAATAACCCACTTTTATGGCATTATGTCAGGGTAAAATTTTCAATTCGCATTATGTGCACCCCATCATTCTCTAATTATTTTCCAACTATATAAGTCATAAACATCACAAAATTCCATATAAACCACGGATTAAGGGTCAAAACTCCAAAATTTTCTTCATTCATCATGGTTGTACAATGATAGATTTTAAGGGCAATTTTGAAAAATCATAAGTAAATGTAAAAAAATAAAAATCATATAAATCATAGCTTTCTAGAAAGCTCTAGATGTCAAATTTACACTAAAAATAAGTTCCACCCATGAAAATTCCATCTAGACCACGTTTGATAATAAAATAGCCATAAAGGTCTGACTACCACCTGATACTAATATAGTTTACTATCATAAAGTTAAAAAATGTCCAATTAATTCTCCAAACATCTAATCTATACAAATGATATCAATATGGAAAGATACAGATGTTAACTAGAGGAAAAAAATAACTTTAGGCCAATCCAAGAATGTTCAGACCCTGAAAATCAATCAAATAGTAACACAGGTCAGACTGGTCGCCTAATACTGGATAGCAACTTCAAAAATTAATATCTTCCTCTCTAGGCATTCAAATGAGGTGCTTCCAATTGATACAAGTCACTAGGAAGGTCTAGTTTCTCTCTATAAAATTTCATAACAATTGGATATCATTTGCCTTAGGATTCACATAGATTCATTTTTGGATCATAGCTACAGTAGCAATGACGAAACTAGAAAATTTTTCCAACTTAAAAAATTTGCCACATATTCCACATACCTCTAAATAATACCCACTTTAACTTCTCAAAAAACTTTCAATAAATTCTAGATGCATGCTATAACATCATATATTTTTAGCTCATTTTATACTATCTCTATGTTTCATACAAACAACTCACAAAGAGGCAAGGAAAAAAAAGCATTAAATAATGTATTTCTTAACGTTACGTTGCATATAAAAATTTCATTCGGTGTCATGTGTAACATTTGATTTTTGTTAAATGACAAAAACAAGTATGTTTTCAAAGCAAGTCCCCTTAAATGAATTAGTTAAGGTCCCAAAAAATTTGAGCAACATTCTAGACTCCTAAAAATGAGAATCTTAGCCTCAGATGAAAGAAAAAATGGAGCTAGAATGAAGAAACAAATTTTGACAGAAATCTTATGAAATGTAATGACATTTTTGTAATTTTGAGAAAATTTTAAAATTCACACAGGAGGGCTTTTTGAATGAAAGTCTTGAGTTCTCTAGGGTTCTTAGAGGCCCTGAAAACCATGGAAAGTCCCGGGACAGTTAAATCCCCTTTGGTGGACATTTTTCAACGTCGGTGTACTTAAATTTTGACAGATTCATTTGAGAAAGTTTTAGCTCCGATTTGAATGATTTCAAAGAAATTTTTCTAAATTGGAAACCTAAATTTTATAATGGGAAGACAGTTCTAAAAAAGGAGCTAAAATGAAGGAGAAACGAAAATGTAAAGAATAAAGGGCAAAATAAAAATTTTTGAAAAATGCTTCCTCCTCCCTTTATATATAGGTGGCACCCCACTCTCTCCTTCATTTAGACTCAGAATTTTCTTCCCAATTTCAAAGAAGAGAGCTAGGGTTTAGGCGCACCAAGGGAGGAAGAAGAAGAGAAGAAATCCAAGCTTTAAGGTATGGTTTCTTGGTAGTTTTCATGCTTTCTTCCATTCAAACCTCCTCTCTTTCATTCTCCTTTGTTTCCTTTGATTAAAATGAAGTTTTCAAATCTGATATAAGGGAGAAACTTAGGGGAAATTTCGGATTTGAAGAGAAGAGCTTAGAGAAAGCAAGATTCAAATAAGAAAAAGCAAGAAAACTAAGTAATTTCTCTTCCTATAGTTGCTATCTTGGTTCCCCCTCCTTCTCCATTTCTCCTAACCCTAGGAGGATTTGATTTTTAGGTATAACCAAGGATGAATATAAGGAAAAAGGGTATTGAGATTAAGAATATACAAAAAGAATTAACAAAAAACTATTAGATTTCAAGATACAAAACTTAGGATTTCAAGTGTACCTTGTAAAATCTGATTTTGTATGATGATTTCTAGGCCTAAATAAGAGTTTAAATGAGCTCCTAAGATCCCTAAGAGGCTCCCCACATGCATATTCCCTTGAGAAAACAAAGCAAGGTCCATTGAGAGCTAAAACCTTTATTGTCTCAACCTAAGGGAGATGGCATAGCTAGGGAGAGTTTTTAAATTTTTCTAAACCCATTCTTAAGTCATATATAATGAATGAAAATAAGGGGAGGCCTTGAGAAAAACTTAGAACTCATAGAAAGTGAGTTGGTGCATTAAATTCCATATTATGACCTAAAGAAGCAACATGTAGTTGGGCTCTTTGTTTTAATTGTGTGATGACTCCAAGAGGCTTAAAAGGAGCCAAGAATCACATTTGAAAGGAGAGAATAAAGCCTAGAATTTATTTAAGGGGTGTTGCTTCATTAGGTGTAATTATGGAACCATAATAAGGTTATAGACCAAGCTAGTGTTTAAGCAAATTGTATAGCCTTAGAATTGAGTCCATGAACCTAATTAGCTTCCATAAATTATGTTTAGGCCAAGAGAAATCTTCCCTACACTTTTGTGTGTGTGTGGCAGAAGCAAGGAATAGAGATTCAAAGAAAAAAGTGTGTAATTATGTCCAAGGTAGCTCTCTCCACCTTCTCTCATGCATGGATGTATATTTAGCTTGTCTTAGAATGTGTGTATGTGTATTTTCAAGCCATGAAAAGTATGCTAACATGATTTTATATGCCATGATTTCATGATGACATATTATGTTTCTAAATGATGTTATGATGTTTGTTTGAGTGTGGAGTGGCTAAGAATTCTTAACCATGGTGAGGATGAGCCAAGAACTCTTAAGATTGGTTGAGACAAAGCAAAGAGTCTTCCAAAAGTAAAGTGGGCTCCCAAGAGCATGGTTAAGTCCAAGAATCTCTTAAAGAATGGGTAAGGCAAGTCTAAAATCCATAAGGAAAAGGGTGAGGCCAATCCATACACTTGGCAAGCCTTTGGATGTCTTGTATGACTTATTCACATGCCAAACTTGCTTCTTGAATGTTCATGACATCTATTATATCCATGCATGCATTTTTAACACTTACTTGTATATAATATATGTGATTGAAAGGAAAATGAGCTATTGGGATTCTTTAAAATCTCATTCCCTCTTCTCCAATGATCTAACATGCTAGGTGGACTAAATAGACAAGGTAATGGAAGCCAACCACCTTGAAGAAGGGAGCTTGACAACATAATGCATAGTTTTTAGTTCTTTAAGACCATATATATGTCAAATGATGTAATCCAATGATGTATATGGTCTATGACTTCTTAGACATGTGTAATCATGATAATATGTGATGTTTAAATGAAAGGATATGATATGTGAATGCTAGAATGTAAATTGAGTATGTAATGCCAAGATATGCTTCTTGAAAGTTTGATGTGGGTATGTATAATTGCATGTGGCATAGCCAAAATGAGGGACATGGAATTTGGGACCATTTGGGCAGCTCATACAAGTCTTAATTATGCTTTTGGACTTACCCAAGAGGTGTCAAACCCCAAGGGAAGCCATTTGGACATTTTGGTATCCTACATAGAGCCAAATTTGACTATAATAGAACCCTACATCACTTTTTTCTAAATAAGCTCTTCTTGATCTGAGATTTGGCATGAAATTAGAGTTTTTAAAGAGCTTTTTGAGAAGCTAAAGAACATAATTTTTGGAGGTCTACAAAATATTTTATAAATTTTCAAAGTTGGCAAATTTTCTAGTTATGGTCATGTCACTGTTCACTCAGGTCCGAAAATGAAAATTGTCACATAAGGCTCAAATCATGTCCAATTGACACAAAATTTTATACAAAGAAACTAGACATTCCCAATGACTCATGCTTCTTGGAAATACCTCATTTTGATGTCTAGAGTGGGAGATAAGAATTTCCAAAAAATCTATCCAGTATCAGGAACTTCACTGGATCTTAGTTACTGTTTGATTGGATTTCGAGGTCTAGGCATGCCTAAACCGATCTAGAGTTATTTTTTTCTTCTAGCTTACATCCATAGCTTTCCATATTAGTATCATTTGTATGGATTATATTTTTTTAGAATTAATTGGACATTTTCAAAGTTTGATGCAGAAATCTGTGATAGCACCAGTGGATAGCTTGACCTTTAGACCTTTTCGAATGTCAAACACCCTCTGTGATGGATATTGTGGTCTGAACATATTTTTAGACATCTATAGCTTTCCATAATGGCCAAGAATACATAATTTATATTTTTCTAGAATTAGTTATGATTTCCAAAGTTGTGATAGAAAAGTGGAAAAAATCTGGCCGAAATTATGTATGTGCATTTTGAGCTTCCCTTTGGATTTCTTGAGATGTAAGCTACTTTTGATTATTCAAATGAGTTGTATCCATGTAATTAAATATGGAAATGTATTATATAAGCTCACACGGTCCACATGACACTGAATGAAATTTTAATACACCACACAACGTGAAAATATTGATTATTTCTATTGCATTTTTCCTTGAAAGCTTGTATGATTCTTGAAAATTAGATGTCTAAAGACATAAAATGAGCTAGAAATGTTGGTGTTACATCACGTGGACTATGTGAACTCATACATCACATTCTCATATTTAATTACATGAATATAACCCATTTATATAATTAAAAATGGCCTACATCTCGTGGAACTCAAAGGGAAGCATGAAATACATTCATATATTTTCGGCCAAATTTTTTCACATTTCTGTCACAAACTTTGAAAAATCATAACTAATTCTAAAAAATTTAAGATTATGTATTCTTGGCCATTATAGAGAGCTACATATGTCTAATTCATGTTAAAAATATGTCCAAACCATAACATCCATCACAAAAGGTGTTTGACATTCAAAAAGTTCCAGAGGTTAGGCTGTTCACTGGTGCAGTCATAGAATTCTATAGCAAATTTCAAAAATATCCAATTAATTTCATAAAAATCTAATCTATGCAAATGATACCAATCTAAAAAGTTGTGGATGTTAGCTAGAATAAAAAAAATAACTCTAGATTGGTTCAGGCACGTCTGACCTCAAGACTCAATAAATAGTAACTGAGGTCGGCTGGAGTTCCTGATACTGGATAGATTCTTTGAAAATTCATATCTCCCTCTCTAGACATCTAAATGAGGTGCTTCCAATTGGTACAAGTCACTGGAAATGTCTAGTTATGCTGTGTAAAATTTCATGGCAATTGGACATCATTTGAGTCCTGTGTGATAGATTTTATTTTCAGACCTAAGTGAACAATGGCATGACCAAAACCATAAAATTTGCTAACTTTGAAAATTCATCAAATATTCTATGGACCTCTAAAAATTATGTTTGTTAGCTTTCCAAAAAGCTTTCAATGTAACACCCCATAATTAATTAAGGTATTAATCATGGATTAGAATTTAATTAAGAGTAAATAATATGGGCTCATTGGGCAAGTTAAGTGAATAGAGACTTTAGAGAGATAAATTATTAATATGGGTTTGAGATTTAATTAGGATAGAAATTCTATCTAGGCCTAGATTAATAGATCATGAGAAGAGGTTAATAAAGGCCTAATGGATTATGTGCAGACCTAACATAATTTAGTGGGATGGAGACCCAAGATTTATCTTGTATAGACTCTTCTAAGTGGCCCAATAATCCTTGTGCAGATCTACATTCTTGAGCTTCTCAAACTTGGCCCAAACTCAATTAAATTTCAGCAACCCAAATGCATAGAAACTGGCCCAGTAAATTCTGCAGCCCAACACCTCTAAACTGGCCCAACAAACTTAAAAATCTGAAGCCCATGTGGAGATGGATCTTGGAGCAGCCCATGACCCATACTTGACCCATACTTGACCCAACTTAAACCCTAATACCCCACCCACTTACTCACTTGCTGAAACATAAGATTCAAGAGGCAAAATCGGAGGTGGAGAAGGAGGCTAGGGTGTGGGACCAAAATTCTGCATTTTCTCATACTTAGAGCAAGATTCAGCCAAGGTAATAGTTATACAACTTAATCCCCTCATCTTTCTCCTTAATTTGGTCCGATTAATTTTTCATTTGGAGCATTTTCATCCTACCCAAAATCTGAAATATGAGTGTTTGGGGATTTTCTTAATGAAATTCGTAGATTGGGATTAGGGCTGACCTTGGGTGAGTTTAAACCCTCCATTCTGATGCTTTAATGGTTAATTTGAGACCCCTATAGCTAATTTATAAAATGGGTATTAATTATGTACGAATTTGCTTAGGATTTTGGGTGGAATATTGAATTTTCTGGTGGAGGAAACTTAAATCCGAAATTGGGTCTTGTTGTGGCTAGGTAAATGATTCTTGGGTAGTCATTGGCATTTTAAATTCCTTGGGTACTGATTATGATTATTAATGATGAATTAGAGTAGTAATTATGTGATGTTATGTTATAGGAGGAATTCTGCACCATTGGTGATTGGTACAAGTGTCTACAAGTGAGGTAACCGGGTTTATATCAATTCCATGTGTATATTTGATTTAATTCCATATGTTGCTATATATGATTGATTGAAAATGTTGAATGAATTGATTGGCTATCTGTTATATTGTATTGGACCTTGTGAGTCCATGGTGGAGCTGTGGTGCGGCTGCCACCCGTGCATGTGCTATGATCAAGCACCGGGTTATGATCAAACCCCAGATGCACTGAGCCCCGGTTGTGCTCAATGAGGAGTAGGTGCCGTGGACGGGCCTCTCCGGTGTTAATGGCCTTTAACATGTGATAATATGATTGCTAGTATGGGATAGTAATCATGATAGCCTAATTGTTTCATTTGCTGTTATAATGGATATGATTCTGATACTGATTTTGATTTACGCATATATGGTAATTAAACTGGATATATATTGGAATTGCCTTGGTTACTGAGATTTATATCTCACCCCGTTTTATGGGATTAATATTTCAGGTGAAAGTTCCTCGGGTAAGGATAAGGGTAAGCAAGTGGATGAACATCCATGAGCTGAGGCCGGGTGTGGGGAGCTACACTTGGTCTGAGTAGAGTAGGATAGATGCCATTTTGTTATTAGTTTACATAGCATCATCATGTAATCATATTGCCAAGTGTAGACGTTTATATTTTGCTTGATTGAAATGTAACCGTTAAGGATTTAGAGCACATCATAGCGGGATATCAATGTATGAACTTATAGCAATATATATATATATATGTAGTTCTGCTGAAATTGTGATAAGGATCACCTTATGGGAATTGTAGACATGTGATGTCTTAGAGGTAAGCTAATGTTGAATGGAATATTTATAAAATTTGCATGGGATGGAAATTGCTGATAATGTATGTGATCTTGCTGCCATTTATTTATGAATTTGTTGGTATGAGTTAGTGGAACAAATAGGAAGTGACATTTGAGTTTCACAATGGTAATGGATGGATTGATGGGAAAATGGGGTAGATAAACATCATTAGGATCACTTAAAACAAGGGTAGGTGGACCTAGAGTGTTGCTAAGGTGAGAATTGGAGTGTAGAGGGTGAAATTCGGATAATATGGTCACAGAAGGGAATCCCGCCGCGGCCAAGAAGGCTTCGCCGCGGCCAAAGGGGAGACAGAGCCGAAAGGCGCCGCGGCGCAACAAACCTAGCTGCGGCGCAAAGCGAAAAATTCACCCAGGGGGGGTAACAGAACCAAAACTCGCCGCGGCGTAGTGTTTCCAGCCGTGGCGCGAGTCGGAAAAATTAAAATTTGTGTTGGACAGAAGCAAAACTCGCCGCGGCGCGAATATATTGCGCTGAGGCGAGAATTCTGGGAGTCGAGTAGAGGTTCCAGGAAGCATTTCTGCCGCGGCGCCACATAGGTTGGCCGCGGCGAAGGTCCAACTCGCCGCGGCTATCGCCGCGGCAAGATTTGTGAAATTTGGGGAATGATTTAAGAGTACAAGCCGGGAGGTTATTGAGTGTTGAAATTAATGGATGATTAAATCATGAGCCTCTTATGGTAGTAAGATTTCTATTATGCACATTTTATTTTGCTAAGGTGGCATGGTGATGACCCTAACATCAGGGTTCAAATTCCCTCACATTTTCGTAATACGGTAAAATATAATGACCTCAAACCTTGATCATTAACTAATAATCTTGTATTTAGCTATAATTACAATGATTAGAAGATAGGGTTGTCACATTCAACAAGCTCTAATTTCATGCCAAATCTTTGATCAAGAAGAACTTGTTTGGATAAAAAGTGATATAGGGTTCCATTATGGTCAAATTTAGCTCTATATAGGATACCAAAATGTCCAAATGGCTTCCCTGGAGGTTTGACACCTCTTAGGCAAGTCTAAAGGCATATTTAAGACTTGTGTGAGCTGTCTAAATAGTCTTAAACCCCATACATCTCTTGGGAGTCAATCTCACTTTTGGAAGACTCTTTATTTTGTCTCAACCAATCTTAAGAGTTCTTGGCTCATCTTCACAATAGCTAAAGGTTCTTTGTAACACCATACTTCTAGGACTCAATTCATACAATTCCCATGCCTCATCTTACGTTTGTTCTATGGAAACAATATAATGGCATAAGGAGTTATGAATAAAATGCATTTCTCTACAGGTAAAATTTTTCTTTCGGAGTCCTGTAGGCCATATAAAAGCATCCATCACTTTCTCATACTTAAACACATGAATATAACTCCTTTCCATCATCAAATTCAGCCTACATCTCATGGAAAGCAAAGGAGCATATGAAATTCATGTTTGCATTTTCGGCTAGGATTTCCTCTTTTCTGTCACAAACTTTGGAAAATTATAACTAAATCTAGAAAAATCAAAAACATGAAATCTTGGTCATTCTAGAAACCTTAGGATGTATACTTCACATTAAAAATACCCAGGTCATAAAATTCATCACACAGGACGTTTGACATCCAAAAAGCTATAGAGTCACTGGCTGCCTGGGCTGTTGTTCAATTTACTGATACAAACTTCTAAAATTCATAACTAATTCTATAAAAATTGAAATCACACACATTCAGTCATTCTGGAAAGCTACAAATTTTAACTTGATATTAAAAATAATTCCAGAATGAAACAGATACGTTTAGTCAGCTGGACCCTATGGAACAGTAACCAGACTCATGGGGCGCTCCTGATACTGATAGTTAACTTCAAACATGCATAACTCAATGTTCAGACCTCTAAATGAGGTGATCTCAGTGGCCACAAAAAGCTTATGACCTCTAGTATATGTATGTAAAATTTCATAAGCATTGGACACCATTTGGCCATCAGGTGACACAGAATTCAAAACTGCCAGTATGAACAGTACCCATACCAGAATCCATGAAAAATCTCAACTTTGAAAATTCATCAAATATTCTCTAGGTCTCCAAAAATTATGTATTTAGCTTCCCAAAAAGATCTTAATGAGACCTAATTGCATGCCAAATCTTAGATCAAGACTAACTCATTTGGCTAATAAGTGATATAGGGTTCCATTATGGTCAAATTTGGCTCCATATGAGGTACTAAATTTGCCAAATGGTCTTCCCTTGGTTGTGACACCTTTTGGGCAAGTCTAAAAGTATATTTGAGACTTGGGTAAGCTGACCAAATGGTTCCAAACCTCATGTATCTCATTTTGGCCATTCAATCCACACTTATGCATACATTCATCAAAATCCCATATTGCACACCTTGGCCTTCTATACTCAAAATAAGTGCTATAGGTCATATATCATTTTCATACATCTAAACATCACATAATAGTATATTTACACATGTCTTATGGTTTATAGTACATATATAACATCATATACATTATGAACTATCATTATGGTTCCAAAATGGATAAAATAACACATAGGCTTGTCAATCCTTACTCTTCATGGTTGTTAGCTCCCGTCACCATAAGTACTTGGTCCACCTAGTATGTTAGATCATTGGAGAGGAGGGGATGAGATTCAAAGAATCCCAATAGCTCATCTCTCATTTAATCACATATAATATGTGCAAAGCAAGCTTTACAAATGCATGCATGGAGGAAATAAAAGCCATGGACATTTTAAAGCAAACTTAGCATGTGAACAACTCATACAAATCATTCAAAAGCTCACCAAGTGTTTGGAATGGCCTCACACTTCTCCTCATGGATTTTGGACTTGCCTTACCCATTCATGAGCATTTAGGACTCAATCATACTCTTGGGAGCCCATTTTGCTTTTAAAAGACTCTTTGCTTTGTCTCAACCAAGCTCGAGGGTTCTTGGCTCATCCTCACCCAAGGGAAGAGTTCTTGGCCTCTCCACACTCAAGTAAACTCATACAAACATCATGCACTCATTAGAAAACATAACATGGCATCAAGGATCATAGCCTATAAAGGAATACTAGCATACTTTTCATAGCTTGAAATTATACATACACACATTCTAAAACAAGCTAAATACACATCCATGTATGAGAGAAGATGGAGAGAGCTACCTTGTATACAAGCACACACTTCTTCTTTAGCTTTCAAGCCTCCTCTTTCGGCCACACACCCACAATTTGGTGGAGATGGTTTCTCTTGGCCTAGATACAATTTATGGAAGCCAATTAGGTTCCTGAAACAAACCTAAAGTCATATAACTTGTTTAGATACTAGATTGCTCTATAAGCTCCATTATGGTCCATAAATGCACCTAATGAAGCAACACTCCTTAAACAATTTCTAGGCTCTATTCTTTCCTCTCAAATATGATTCTTAACTCTTTTTAAGCCTCTTGGAGTCATCACACAATTAAAACAAAGAGCCTAACATCATGTTGCTTCTTTAGGTCATAATATGGAACCTAAGGCACCAAATCACTTTCTATGAGTTCTAAATTTTTTCCAAGGCCTCCCCTAATTTTCATTCATCAAATATGACTCAAGAATGACCTTAGAAAATTTAAAACTCTCCCTAGCTAAGAGAACCCATCTAGGCTGAGGCTATGAAGCATATTGGATTCCATGGAGCTTTCTTTGTTTTCTCAAGGGAAGAAGTATATGGGGAGCCTCTTAGGGATCTTGGGAGCTCATTTAAACTCTTACTTAGGCCTAGGAATCATTATACAAAATCAGATTTTACAAGGTGCAATTGAAACCCTAGAACTTACATCTTGAAATCTAATGGTTATTTTGTTGTTTTCTTTGCATATTCTTATTCCTCTCCATCAAATACCTAAGAATCATGCTTGGTTGGGCTTGGAAATCAGATCCTCCTAGGGTTCTTGGTCTAGGTCGAAATGGAGAAGAAGTGGGGTGAAAAGTATCAACCATAGAATGCATTTTTACCTTGTTTCCTTGCTTAGTTTGGCTTGAATCTTGATTTCTCCAAGCTGCTCTCTTCAAGTCCGAACTTTCCCTTGAATCACATTTATAAACCTCATTTTAATCCAAGGAAAGAAAGGAGAATGAAGGAGAGGTGGTGGAGGTGGAGAAAAGCAAGGAAAATTGTCATGAAAACATACCTTAAGCTTGGCTTTCTTCCTCCTTCTTCTTCCTCTCTTGGGCGCCTCTCCCTTAGGGTTCTTCTTCTGATTTGGGGCTGGAAAATCTGAAGTGAAATGAGGGCAAGTGTGAGGCGCCACCTATATATAGCTATGGTAAAAAGACTTTTTTAAAAATTCCCATTTTGCCCTTCATACTTTGCATTTTTGTTTATCCTTCGTTTTAGCTCCTTTTTTAGAACCATATTTTCCATTACAAAATTTAGGTCCTCAATTAAGTAAAATGCCTTTGGAATCACTCAAATTGGAGCTAAAACCTTCCCGAACAGATTCGTCAAAATTCGAGCACACCGACATTGGAAAACGTCCACCAGAGGGGATTTAACTATCCCGGGGTCTCCCATGGTTCTTGGGGCCTCTGAGAACCCTAAAGAACTCAAAACTTTCATTTAAAAAGCCCTCCTATGTGAATTCCAAAAATTGCTCGAAATTACAAAAATGCCATTACGTTTCGTAGGCTTTTCGTGAGAAATTGTTTCTTCATTCTAGTTATGTTTTTCTTTCCGTCTGAGCCTGGGATTCTCATATTTAGGAGTCTAGAATGCTTCCCAAATTTTTTGGGACCTTAACTCCATCATCTTGGGGACTTCCTTTTGTATCCGATAAGTTTCGTTCATTAACGGAAAAACTGTACGTTACGTTTCTCACGTTTTCTCTGGTTTTCAGGGAACCAGATGTTACATTCTTGGTCTCACCACACTCAAGCAAACCAAGGCAAACATCATTTGGAAAACATAATGCATTATCATGGTACCATGGAGTAAGAGCTCATGCTAGGACATTTTTCATGGCTTGAAATGCACATACACATATTCAAATACTAGTAAAGCAAGTAATCATGCATAAGAGAAGGTGGAGAGAGCTACCTTAGACACAATCATACACTTTTTCTCTTTAATTTCCCTTCCTTGCTTTGGCCTCACACACACAAAAGTGTGGGGATGATTTCTCTTTGCCTAAACACAATTTATGGAAGCCTATTAAGCTCAAGGAATTAATTATAAGGTCATACAACTTGCTTAGATACTAGCTTGACCTATAAACCTCATTATGGTTCCATAATTGTACCTAATGAAGTAACACCCTTCAAATAAATTCTAGGCTCTATTCATTCCTTTCAAATATGAATCCTAACTCCTTTTAAGCCTCTTGGAATTATCACACAATCAAAACCAATAGCCTAACTACATATTACTTCTTTAGGTCATATTATGGAACATAAGGCACCATCTCACTTTCTATACTTTCTAAATTTTTTCCAAGGCTTCCTCTCATATTCATTCATCATATATGACTCAAAATTGGACTTAAAAAAATTTAAAACTCTCTTCAGCTACTCAAACCCCTTTAGGCTGAGGCTATGGAGGAATTAAGGCTTCATGGACTTTGCTTTGTTTTCTTGATGGAAGAAGCACATTGGGAGACTTCTAGGGATCTTAGAAGCTCATTTAAACTCTCATTTAGACATAGGAATCAAGGTATCAAATCAAATTTTGTAAGAAACATATGAAACCCTAGACTTTGTATCTTGAATTTCCATGGTTATTTATTAATTTTCTTTAAATAATCTTTATCTCCACACCCTTTTTCTTAAGAATCACCCTTAGTTCTACCTAAAAATCAAATCCTCTTAGGTCTTCTCAAGTGGGGTGAAATGGTGGAGAAGGGGAGCAAGGGGTAGCAACCATAGAAGAAGAAATTACCTTATTTTCTTGCTTTTTCTCACTTGAATCTTATGTTCTTTGAGCTTCTCTCTTCAAATCTGAATTTTTCCCTTAATTTTTCCCTTAAAATAGATTTATAAACTTCATTATAATCATAGGAAACAAAGGAGAATGGAGGAGAAGAGGTTTGGAAGGAAGAAAACATGAAAAACTACTAAATTTCCTTACCTTTTAGCTTGAATTTCTCCTCCTTTTCTTCCTCCTCTTGTGCGCCTCATCCCCTAAAGTTTTCTCTGGTTTTTAGGTAGAAACATATGAAGCTACATGAGGGTGAGAGTGGGGCGCCACTTATATATATAAAGGAGGAAGAAAAACTTTTCAAAAATTTCTATTTTGCCCTTCGTTCTTGGTATTTTTGTTTCTAATTCGTTTTGACTCCTTTTTAAGAACCGTCTTTTCCATTATGAAATTTAGGTTCCTAATTTAGTAAAAAGCCTTTGGAATCACTCAAATCTGAGCTAAAATCTTTCCGAACAAATCTATTAAAGTTTGGGTATATTGACGTTGGAAAACGTCTACCGGAAGGACTTTAGCTGTCCCGGGCCTTCCCATGATTTTCGAGGCCTCTAAGAACCCTAGAAAACTCAAAACTTTCATTTACAAAGCCCTCCTGTGTGAATTCCAAAATTTGCTCAACATTACGAAAATACCATTATGTTTTGTAAGTTTTCTGTCAAATTTCATTTCTTCATTCTAGCTCTATTTTTTTCCGTTTGAGCCTGGGATTCTCATTTTTAGGAGTCTAGAATGCTTTCTAAATTTTTTGGAACCTTAACTAAGTCATTTCGAGGAATTTCCTTTTGTATCCAGTGAGTTTGTTCATTTAAGGAGAAATCATACGTTACGTTTCTCACGTTTTCTCTCATTTTTAGAAAATCAGATGTTACACTTGCCAAATTTCAGACCATAAAGAGCTCATTTGAACAAAAAGTGACATAGCTTACCAAAATGGCCAATTTTGCCTCTCATAAAGTATCACTTTAGTCTAAATGGCCTTCCTTTGAGTTTGGCACCCATTGGACAAGTTTAAAAGCATGAATATGACTTGTATGGACTGCCCAAGTGGTCCCAAACCCTATGCATCTCAATTTGACTACCCTACGTCCATTAATACACTAATACATCAAGCCATCAAGAAGCCAAAATTCTCATTTCCATTGATTTCATGCTACATATGGTCTATATAAAAGTCATACATTGTATTACAATTGTTTATGATGTTACATCACAAAAATAATATATACAAAACAACTTTGGCATTCAATTACATAACAAGCTACATAATGGACAAAGTATGACTTTTCAATGCTCTTGGCTTGCCTTCCTTGCTTCTTGGATATCACTTAGGCATTTCAAGATAATAGAAGGAAAGGGAGTGAGATTCCTAGAATTTCAATAGCTCACACACCCATTCACACACACATTCAAGGCATATACACATCAAAGCATATGTATGGAAGGTTTGGCAACCATAAAGTATGCAAAGTCACAATTTTCATACCATATATTCACATTCAAGGTAAAACCATGCTCTAGGGACTTTTAGTTTTGCCTCACCCTATTTCTATAACTTTTGGATTTGCCTCACTCTTGGCCTAGGGACTTTTGACTTGGCCTCACCCTTCTAAGAGACTTTTGGCCTTGTCTCACCCATGCTATGAGACTTTTGGCATCTCCTCACCTTCATTAAAGGACTCTTGGCATCACCTCATCCTTATAAGCTATTTCCATAACTAAAGCTATTCAAGGAAACACATTGGTACTAATGTAATGTCAAGGCATCAAGTGGCATGTTCTCAAGTTACAAGAGCATACACAAACACACAAAGACACACATATGCACACAAGAATGCAAGGAGACTGAGGTGGAGAGTTACCCTGGATTTATGTAAGCTTTTCTTGATTATTTTCCTTCCCTTTTTCTGTCCCATAAGCACACCTAGGTGAGTGTATGTTCTCTTAGCCTAAACACCATTAAGAACACACAATCACAAACTAGAAGCAAGCCAAAACACTAAACTCACTCTTGAATACACACTTGGTTCCATAAGTGGCATAATGGTTCCATAAATGGCCTATTGAAGCAACCTTCATAATTTAAGCTTTAGGCTCCCATCTCCTGCTATTTTTAGACGTCTTGGACTCATTTAAGATCCTTGGAGCCCTCACACATTCACTTGCATAATTGGAAAACTAAGTTGCTTCATAAGGCACCAGTATGGATACCATTGTTCCGTCTTCCAATCCATGGCTCCTAAATTTTTTCCAATAGTTTCTCCCATCTTCTTACATCATATAAAGTCCCAAATCATGGCTAGAACAAATTAAAACATCCCCTAGCTCAATGAACCTAGCTTGGCCAAAATATGTACCATAATGGAGGTTCATGGAGTTCTTGATTTTTCCTTGATGGGAGAGCCACTTGGGAGGGGTTTCTAGAGGTCTTAGGAGCTCAAGGAAACATTCAAATAGTTAAGGAATTACTCACATAAAATTAAAATTTCCAAAACCCTAAAGAACCCTACACTTTTCTATCTTGTTTTCTATGGGTTTTTCTTGGAATTTCTTACCATATTCCTCTTCCTCATGGTCTAAAACCCTAGTTACTCTCTCATTTTTGGATAGAAAATCCTCCCCCTATATAGTTCTATTCTTGGCTAAAATATACACATCCATAGAGCAAGGAGAAGAAGCAACCACAACAAGGTTTTACCTTGGTTTCAAGTGTGCTTTCAAGGCTTCTTCTTGGTTTATCTTTCCTCAAAATTTTTGAACTACCCCTTTAAGTTCTAGGCCAAAAACAGAACCAATCATCTCAAGAAAACCAAAAGAAGAGAGCTAAGAAGGAGAGGAACAAGATTGGAAGAGAAAGAAGCATAAAATTCCATGAATTTACCTATCTTTCTGGCCTTTTTCTTCCCCTTTTCCTTCCTCTTCTTATGCACCTAGCAAGTCATTTTCTATATTTTGGTCAGAGGAATTCGTGCTTAAGAAGGTGGGAGAAAAAGGAGAAATGTGTGGAAGCTTCAAGAAACACACTTTTTCAAAAATTCTAATTTCGTCCTTCCATAATAGCAATTTTGTTTCAGCTTCGTTTGAGCTCCTTTTTGACAACCATCTTTCCCATTATAAAATTTAGGTTCCCAATTTAGTAAAATTCCTCTGGAATCACTCAAATTGGAGCTAGAATCTTCCCGAATGAATCTATCAAAATTTAGGCTCATTAATATTGGAAAACGTACACCGAAAGGGCTTTACCAGTCTCAAGGCTTTCCATGGTTTATAGGGCCTCTGAGAACCTTAGGCAACTCAAATTTCCAATTTAGAAAGCCCTCCTATGTGTTTTTCCAAAAGTTGTACTTATTTTAAAAAATGCCATTATGTTTCGTCAGTTTTTGTCACAAATTGTTTTTGTCCTAACTCTATTTTTAATTTTTGTTCGAGACTAAAAGTATCATTTTTAGGAGCCTAGGACACTACCCAAAATTTTTAGGATATTATTTAGCTCATTTTAGAAGACTTGCTTCTATATGGCTCATTTCGTCATTTTACGGTAATTACGTTCGTTACACTAATTAGCCCTAGGAATGGCATAGGTGATATAGCTAAGCTTTCATACTTGTTTTAGCCCCAAAAAAAAGTGAGTAAATTGACATAGATAAATGATGAAATTGCTACATGAAATGTGACAAATAAAATGAGTTATTTTGAAATACTTAAAGTTACCAAATCCTTACTTTAAGACCTAATTTACACATGTATTGCTAAAATAAGACTGAATATATCTTAATTGGTTATTTTATGCTTTAATTAATGTGCCAAGGGCAAGTTAGTAGGACCACACCAAAGTGTTTATGTGAGGCAACAAAAGGATAGCAAGGGAATTGATTGAATTCACTTGATAAGTAACTTTTCCTTCATTCTAATATGTATGATTAGCTCACTTAAATCTTTGGTTACTTGTGTGTATTGTTTACAATTGTTTGACTTGTTAATTGTTTAAGTAGAATATACAATTGCATGATACTTACTTGCATTTATGAAAGGGGTGGCTCTTTGCAAGGTGTGAGGCCAGGGAAGTAGGCATGGATTTGTGCTACCTTAGGCCAAAAGTCCCTTAAATGTATGGATTTGCTTCTGCTTGAGCCAAGGAAACCCCAAGAGCATGGATTTACTCTCTTGTGTATGGATTAGCTATGATTGCATAACATGTATGCTTGCTTCCATTTGCTTGAGTGAACTATATGCGTGTTTGAATGATGGCTTAGTTATTGAGATTTTTTGAATCTTATATTTCCCTATTTCCACTAATTATGGCTAAGTGATATGTAAAGCAAGGACAAAGATGAGCAAAATACTTAGAAAAGTCTACTATGGCAAAAGTTTTAGCATAGGATATGATGTTGCATATATGATTATGTAAATCTATATTTTGAAGTAATGTAATGGAAAACATATGTGAAAGTGTTAGACTATGATTTTTTATCAATAGAAGTACAAGATGTTGGAACATTATTTAGTTTATAGATACCTATGTGGTTTATATGCATTCTCTCACATGGAATACTAATTTTTCATTTCCAGGAAAATTTCATATGATGAGTCATTGATTTATGATGCATATATGGATTAAAATTTACACCAGACAAAAAAAAAATGACATTTCAAAGCTCATTTGGTGCAATTTGGAATCAAATTTCTGACCATTTGAGTCACAAAATATCCCTCTACCTTTGAATGCCTTAATGACCAAATTTAGAATTAAAATTTGGTAAACTTTTAAAGAACATTCACAACATTCCAAAGAGTTGAAGATCATAATTTTTAGAACTCTATAGAATATTTGGTGGATTTTCAAAATTGGTTTTGCTATTATGCACTGTTACTATTCATTCTAGTACAGATCTAGCTTTTATGTTCTTTGAGGGGCCAAATAGACTCATTTTAATATAAAATTTTTACAATTGATAGGTCACATCCTAAGCTTTCCAAAGACACCAAATTTGCATTAATTGGAATTATGTAGTACAAGTTATAAATTTTTAAAGTTAAGGCTCTATTATGTATTCTATAGCCTAAATGAATAAATGACTAATTTTATTGGTTCTATCTTCACATACATGCTATCTTGGATAGAACTAGATGTTTATGCATGAAATTGTGAGATGGAATGGTGAGAATCCATTTTTGGAACTTTATGAGTCCATTTAGAGCATATAGTAATTATAATTTCGCTGTTAAAAGTTTGGTTACAATTACTATTATTCTAAATGAACAACTAATGTTATAAAGTAAAAGAAATATAGTATAATGGGACATTTTTGGTATTAGAGCCAAGGTTTAGGCAACCTAATTCTCTCTTTTGGTTTAGAATTATTTGTACGTGTGGAATGTGAACTGTCACAGATATTAGGAATCATTGATAACTGTGATGTGAATATATCTTATATGCTAAGGTTTATGGTTCTTTTTTTAAAAAAATGGTGGATACAATAAGTGACAAACCTACTAGGGCAGAGCATAAGATCTAATGATGTAATGTCTGATTTTTGTAGAAATAATGGAAATAAATACATTTTAAGAGTAAGTTCTCTAAAATGAATTGGTTAAGGCCTAAAAATAACCAGAATAATGATCTAGACATTAAGTAATTAAAATAAGAGATCAGAGGTGCTCAAAAATCGAAGGTAAAATAACTAGATAGAATTTAACGAAATAGTTACATAACGTAATGGCATTTTCATAAGTGTTTGATTCTATTTCCATGGATTTGATGACGTGTTTGGTTCTGTTTTGAGCCTAGACCAAAGGGGAAGAGTTTGAAATTTGAGAGAAAGGTAAAGGCAAGAGGAAAAGCTCTTGAGAAAAGCTTGAATTCCAGGTAAAATCCTTAGTTTCCATGCTTATCCTTTCTTGTTCTTCTTCTTGTGTGTTTCGCCCCATGTATGGACAGCCAAGAGGGATTGAGTTTTAAACCAAACCAAGGATGAATCTTAGGAATCTGAGTATGGGAAGCAAGGATATGCAAAGAAAACAAATAAACAACCATGAATTTGCAAGATAGAAAAGCTAGGGATTTGTGAACATAACCGAAAATCTGTATTAATCCAAGAATTTTCTAATCTATGTAAGTGTTTGTATGAGCTCCTAAGATCCCTAGAAAGCCTCCCGTATACACCTCCCATCCAAGAAGCAAAGGAAACTCCATGAACTTCTTCCTTGAGGGGTGTCTCAACCTAGGTTAAAAGAAGCACCAAGGGTTAGTTTTTAATTCTTCCAAGCTTGGTTTTGCATCATATATGATGGGAGAGTATGGGAGGAAGCCTTGGAATAAATTTAGGAAGCCTAGGAAGTGAGATTGAGGTATAGGTTCCATAATGTGACTTAAAAAAGCAACATGTAGCTAAGCTCCTCGAATTAATTGTGTGATGGCTCCAAGAGGTCTAAATGGAGTTAAGAACCATAGATGAAAAAAAAGAATGGAGTTAAGATCTTGTATTCTTGGTGTTGCTTCATTAGGTGCATTATGGAACCATAATTAGACCTTAGAAGCAATCTAGCTTTTCAAGTGCATGTGTAGCTTTAGAAATTATTCTAAGAGTGTAATTGGCTTCCATATGATATGTCTAGGCCAAAAGAATCAAGCTCCACCTCCTTGTGAGTGTTTGGCCGAAGGAGAGGAAGCATTTATGAGGAAGAAAGTATGTTCTTGTGTACAAGGTAGCTCTCTCTCTTTTCTCTCATATATCTTTAGATGTTTTCTTGTCTTTAAATGTGTGTGTGGATGTTTAAACCATGAAAAATGTTGCTACCAAGTATTTATATACCATGGTTCCATGATGGTTTGCTTATGCACTTGAATGATGTTTTTATGAACATGAATAGCTTGCTTAAGTATGGTGAAGCCAAAAGTCTCTAAAAGAGTAATGCTTAGTCAAGAGTCCCTTAAGGAAATGGGTGAGGCATGTCCAAAATTCCTAAAGAGAATGGGTGAGGCTAAACCATTGTCTTGGCAAGCCTATGTATGTTATATGTGACTTCTTGAATACAAGAAATGTCCTATGCATGTTTATGAATCAAGATAGCCGTGCATGTATTTTTAGACTTGAATTTGCATCCATTATGTGTGCTTGAAAGGGAGAAGAGCTATTGGGATTCCTAGAATCTTATTCTTTGCTCCCCATTACCTAACATGTCTAGGTGGACCAAGTGAGCAAAGGAATAGAAGCCACCAAGCTTAAAGGAAGAGGATTGACATGGAAATGTGTTATGTATTCATCTTGTAACCATTTTGATGGCATATGATGTAATCTTATGATGAATGTGATGTAAACCTTTTTAGGCATGTGTAATTATATGGATACTTGATGTACATATGAGAATTGATACCATTTAAATGGTATAATAAGTTTTTGACAATGAATGGCAAGAATTGCTTATGTATGCATTTGTGTATGGCCAGAAGTAGGAGAGTGAATTTGTGAGATATGGGTTCTTAGACTTTTGAGACATGTTTAATAGTCTATTTTGATGCGTTCCCACATGCTCAAGTGACCTTAGAGATGCTAGAATCCAATTTGGTGCCTCTTGACCCTAATGAAACTTGAAAAATGCCATTTTGGAACCCTATGGCACAAACTGACCAAATGGACGAATTTCCTCATGAAATTTGGCATGCATATAGATCTCATCCAGAACTTGTTAGAAAGCTAAAGATCAGATTATTTGGAGCTCTATGGAATTAATTATGAATTTTTAAATTTGCCAAATTTCTATTGTCCTGATATAGTTATTATTCATATGGTCAATTTCTTCTCCTGTATCATTTGAGGGACAAATGGTGTCCAATGCCCATGAAATTTTACAAGAATAAATTAGACATGATAAGCTTTTTATGGCTGCTGAGATCACCCCAACTGGCTACCTGAGCAAAGATATATGAATTTTTCAAGTTTGGAGTCAATACTAGTAATGTAGCAATACCTTTGGTACTGTTCCATCAATTTCTAGTAGCTAAATGTTCCTGTTTTGGTCTAGACTTATGTATAACATAAATTTAACATCTGTAGATTTCTAGAATGGTATATTGTGCATAATTTTAATTTTTCTAGATTTAGTTATAATTTTTCAAAATTGGCACCAAAAATTTAGTAGTAGAACCTGAGATAGCCTTGTATTATTTTGTGTATGTATGTTATAAGCTCAAATTTTTGGCAACATCTTAAGATGGTTTTGAGTTGTATGTATGTATTTGAATAGAAGAATGAGATGGATGGTTTGTATGGTCCATGGGATATGAAAGAAATTTTTATCCACTACGCAACGCAAAATAATTTATTATTTTATTTGAGTTTTCTTAACAAGTTGTGTTATCTAAGGGAATATGACTAGAAATGAGATGAGATAAGTTAGATGGATATAGTGTTACAAATTACAAGTAATATGCAGACTATTATGAACCACCTAGATCAATAGCAGGCTATGATGAAGCAACAAAGGCAAATTATGTAATAGTAAAAGAAAATAATAATGCAGCTACAAGATGCCCTAGTTAGGAAGGATAATAAAAAAGCAAATGCCCTAGAACCACAGTAACCAATAAATATTCTTAACAATCCACCTGCACCCCCTCAAGACCAAATACAAACCTAACTCACTAATTAACAACTTTTGAACTAGTTTAGAAAGAGTCTCTATCCTTATCTGATA
The DNA here is from genome assembly GCA_026724425.1 of Erythrophleum ivorense. NCBI lineage: Eukaryota > Viridiplantae > Streptophyta > Magnoliopsida > Fabales > Fabaceae > Erythrophleum > Erythrophleum ivorense. The sequence continues at coordinate 41,906,012 of JAIUCV010000006.1, read as the reverse complement.
TTGAGTTGAATGTACAAAAAGCAGAGACATAAATCATGCAGTTAGAGAAAATTTTTAGAGTGAAAGGTTGCACTTTTGAAGAGAAAGCCATGCTAGCCACATTTATGTTAAAAAAAAGCTGATCATTCATGGCATAGCACAAAAATGATTATGCAAATATGAAATATCCTAATTAACTAGACAACTTTGTTAGTTGAATTGTATGAAAAATATATTCCCAACTCAATTAGGGATCAGAAGGAGATATAATTTATCAATTTGAAGTAAATGAATGAGATGATAGTAGATCAATATGTGGTTATATTCATAGAATTATCTTAGTACTCCTCCTACTTGTAAAAATGTGATAAAACAAATGAAGGTTTGAGTGATTTGAAAAGGGATTGAAACCTTCCATTAGAAACAAAGTAGCTCCACAGAGAGTCAAAACATTTAATGCTCTTGTGGAAGTCAACAAAGTAATTGAAAACAACTTGAGGGACATAACGTAGGTAAGAGCCAGCTAGAAGAAGACTCCAAAATTGAAAACGCATAGACAAGAAGATAATGTGAGTGCCATGGCTAGCAACAAAAAGAAAGGCAAAAGGCTGTCAACATTATATTTTGTTTAGGTCACTTCCTCTTTTATGTCGAGTTTAATTCAATTTGTTTATAGTTCAATTGTGTTAGGGAGTACATTGAACTTAGCCTAATATAATTAAGCCTTTGGAGTCTTGTTGTTCGGTTGGGTCAAAGTGCAATCAAGTTGTCCTTGACAAAATACATATTCTTATCTTTACTTGTTCCTATGCAAGAACATCAATTTTCCATTTTCAATTTCCTCACATAAAAAACAAATAAAGAAGGGAAGCATTTACACTACATTTTGTTTGGACGTCTCCCTATAAAAAAGTAATAGAATAAGAATAAAATAAAAATAAAAATAAGATTTTGGATCCCAAAGTTTTTTACATTTAATTATCAACTTTAATTTAATCTTAAGTTGTGTTAATTTTAATGAAAAAAAAATCATTAGTCAATTTTAAGTCATAAAAATGGAGAAAAAGTAAACAACCAAACAAGACTTCAACCCATGGCCCAATCTTTAACCAAAAAATGAAAGAGGAGAAAAACCCAAAGATTAAGTAGTCCAAGCCCAAATTCTAATAGTTCAGCCTAAGTCCACCTAATCAAATGGGTCTTTTCAACCCAATTATCTCAAACTCAAATGACCCAAAAACCAAAAAATTAAAAAGTAAAAAAAAAAACTTAAAATGGAACAAAATAAAATAAAGCCCACCAATATCAATTCTCTTAGCCCCCACTAACCACAATACCCAAACAAAAACCAAAAATCAAAAAACAAAACAAACAAAAAAGGGGCCTCACATGTAACACAGCGAACGAATCCTCTCTCATCCTCTCTCCTATGCTCTCTCCTGATCAAAATTTAGACTATCCAAATTAATTTGGACAATCTAGATATAATTCTTTTTATTTTAAAAAAGATAACTTTTTAAAATAAAATAGAATGCAGAACAAAAATAGTGTTTTAATTATAAATTTTTTAAAAATAATGTTTAACATTAAAAATATAAAAATATATATAAATTGTCTAAATCTTAATCCAAATTTTACAAGAGAGATAATAGAAAAAAAATTAAGAGAGAATCAGTGTAGGATATCCTCTTGTAGTCGAGATGAAATGGCAAGAGGGAGAAGAAATGGAGCGGGCACCACCTTTTGCAGGAGACTGTGCAATCTGCTCCCCATAAAGCTGTTTCATACACCCTTGGTGGGGGATTCAGTTTTTCATCTTTGGTTGAGAGTTTTCTACGAGGTGAGAGGTTATGTGGAGAGGGAATTTTTTCTAGCTAAAGGATTCAGCTGGAGGTTTTAGGAGAGAAAGAGACCAAGAGGGAGCATCCCCCACACTTAAACCTTTGCACTTCTGGGCAAAACTCAAGACTCCAAGAAAAGACTAATGAAATGACCAAAGGAGAATGAAAACAAAAATGGAAAGTAAAAATCACAAGTTAAAGAACGATCAAAACTCGTCAACACTTCAATAGTCAAAGCTAACTTCACTTGCATCAAGAAACAAGTCTTATGGCAATTTCATTTGAAAAGAATGAATTGAAATGCATAGCCTCTCACATGGGTTAGTGTTTACTCTCAACTCTCAAGTGTTTAAGGGCAATGTATATCACTCAAGTTCTGCCTATCAAAACCTCACTACCATAAGCTTATCTATTTTCTAAATCTCCACCACCCATGCCAAATGCAAGACACAAATCAAAGGGCTTTATTCAAGGTTTTAATGGGGCAAGGGAAAGAAATGAGTGGATACACAAGAAAAAAAAACAAACAAATGGATACCTTAAGACCTTAAAAGCAATTAATGGAAACCTAGGATAAGGAAGAATGTGCATTTCAAGGCCTTCTTTTCAACTAATAATTGTAAATGCAAATAAAACTCAAACACTTGTTTCTTTGATTTTTTATTGCTTTTTGTTCTTTTTTTTTCAAACTTCTCATTCATTGTTTTCATTTGCTTTCTATCTCTTCTTTTCTTTGCATTTTTTTTCTTTTGGAAAATCTTCCTTAACTTCTAATAACAATGGCCTAAATTGATGTAAGACACAGATTCACCTATCCTAATTAGATGTAATGCTCTTTGAAATCCATAAGGTATCTTAAAACAAGGTGGGAAACATTTTTTATTTTCCATGGTTATAGGTTCAACAAGAAAACAAAACAAAGTCCAAAGTGGCTAAACAATGGATAAAATGCATTTAAAGGTTGGCTATTTGGCTCACTAGCTATAAAAGAAATAAATGCCTTATCATTTTCATGCATGCAAATGCAAATGTGGTCTCAATAAAGAATCAAGACAAGTGCTAGAATGGAAACAATGACAAGTGAATACATACTAGAAATGAATAGATATGGCTCAATTCCTCACGAGCTAATGGCTATTAAAATAATTCATTGAAATCAAATTTATTGCCACTTCACTTGAATCAAAACATAAAATCTATCACTTATCATGTTAGAGTGAATCCAAGCTATAATCATCTAAACTTGCAACTTATTTAAAACAATTTTTTTTAAAACTAAAAGCCATACAAAACTTCAAAAGTGAAAACCAAGAAAAATCAACTAACCAAAACAAAGTAAAACTAAAAATTTTATTTGCATCTCTCTCACATTTAAACACTGCATTGTCCTTAATGTCAGCACAAAATGCAATCAACAAAAAAATAACACAATATAAAAGGGGAAAGGAAAAGGGTACAACCGAGTAATTAGGGTGGGTCTTGAAGTTCGATCTCCTCCTTGTCATCCCTTGGAACTCCTACATGAAGGTGCTTGAGCCTATGTCTATTAACTTTGAATTTAGCTCCCGTCTGCTCATCCACAAGCTCAACTACACCAAAAAGGAAAACATCAAAGACTACATATGGACCTTCCCATTTAAAACGAAGCTTACCTGGCATAAGCTTTAAGCAGGATTTATAAAGCAGAACTTTTTGGCCAACTACAAACTCCTTTCTTGCAATCATCTTGTCATGGAATGCCTTTGTCTTTTCTTTATAGATCCTCACATTATCATAGGCTTCCAAGTAGATCTCTTCAAGTTCTTTGAAGATAAAGTAGATCTCTTCAAGTAGATCTCTTACATTTCTTCACAGCCTAATAAGCTTTGTGCTCCACTTCTACCGGTAAGTGACAAGCTTTCCCAAATACCAACCAATAAGGTAACATACCAATAGGAGTCTTATAGGCAATCTTATAGGCCCAAAGTGCATCATCTAGTCTCTTGCTTTAATCCTTCATATTTGGCTGCACTGTTTTTCTCCAAAATTTGCTTCACCTCCTAGTTAGAAATCTCTACCTGGCCATTTATTTAAGGGTGATATGGAGTAGCTACCTTATGCACAACACCATACTTGATAAGCAAGCTTTGCATACTCCGGTTGCAAAAATGAATGCCCCGGTCACTGATAATGGCTTTGGGAATACCAAACTAGCAAAAAATGTGAGACCGAACAAACTCTATAACCACAGAAGAATCATCAATCCTAGTGGATTTTGCTTTCACCTACTTCGAAATATAATCAACAACCAATAAAATGTACGCAAAGCCAAAAGAAGTAGAAAAAGGTCCCATAAAATCAATGCCCCACATATCAAAGATTTCACAAAACAAAATGGGATGTTGTAGCATTTCATTTCTCCTAAATATGCTACTTGTTTGTTGACACCTAATATATGTTTTACAAAAATCAAACACATCACGAAACAAGGTAGGTCAATATAATCCACTATCTAGAACCTTCCTAGCTGTGCATTTTAGACTGAAGTGACCTCTACATGCAAGTGTATGACAAAATTTCAAAATATATTCAAATTCTATATCAGGCACACAACGTCTAATCACTTGGTCACTACATAGTTTCCATAAGTATGGATCATCCCAAATATAATATCTAGCTTTACTCTTAAACTTATTCAACTGATGTTTATTCAAATCAACAAGTAATTCAGAAGCAGCTAGATAATTCACTAAGTCAACATACCATAGGTAGAAACTATGCACAGCACACAAATACTCATTTGGGAAATCATCATCAATAGGTAAGGAATCTACCTTCGGAGCCTCAATTTGGCTCAAGTGGTATGCCACCAAGTTTTCAGCTCCACTTTTATCCCAGATGTCAATATCAAATTCTTGAAGTAAAAGCATCCATCTAATTAATCTTGGCTTCGCATCAAGCTTTTTCAGCAAATACTTCAGGGCTATATGATTAGTAAAAATAATCACTTTAACATCAAGCAAATAAGATCTAAATTTATCCAAAGTGAAAACAGTAGCAAGAAACTCTTTTTCTATGGTTGTATAATTTACTTGGGCCCCATCCAAAGTCTTAGATGCATAAGCATCATATGGGACCTTTTATTCTCTGGCTAAAAATTGCACCTACAGCAAACTTAAAAGCATCACATAAGAGCTCAAATGAAAGATTCCAATTAAGGGGTTGAATAATGGGTAAGGAAGTCAATTTTTTCTTAAGATCATCAAAAGCTATTTTACATGCATCATCAAAATGGAAATCAACATCTTTTTATAACAATTTAGATAATGGCAAAGCAATTTTACTAAAATCCTATATGAATCTTCTATAAAAGCTTGCATGACCTAAAAAAGACCAGATCTCCCGAATACATGTCGAGTATGATAAAGAAGTGACAACATCTATCTTAGCCTTATCAACCTCTATGCCCTTTTTAGATACAACATGACCCAATACAATGCCTTTCCAAACCATAAAATAAAACTTTTCAAAATTAAGTACAGGGTTCTTCTTTATGCATCTCACTAAGTCTCTATCTAGACTAGATAGGCAATCATTAAAAGATTTTCATATACAGTAAAATGATCCATAAAATTTTCTATACAGTGTTCTAGAAAATCACTAAAAATGGAAACCATTGTTGGAGATTGTGCCTTAGGCCAATCATTTGTAAACATTGTGCTTCATTAAAAATAAAAGTTTTTCTATTACAATTATTATATTTGCATGTTTCCATAATAATTATATCCTTGGATAAATTATATTAGTTATCCTAAATATCCCTAGTCGATCATCATTGTGGGAACAATGATGAATTAAGACGAGTATAATTTTGATTAATGGTTATGTGTTAGAGATACAAATCAAAATCATAGGCACCTGTTAGGAACAGGGCACTAAATCGACCTGTCATAAGGTAGCTTCATGGATTAGGTCATAAGCGTACCTTATATATAACCATGTCACTAATCCCTCATACCTGAGATCATCATAGATTCCAACATGAAGGACACTATGCTTTGACATTGTCAAAAGTCACCTTTGACCAGGTGATCATAAAGGCTATAGTCAGGCATAGTGGACTCCATGTAGAAGATAGTGAGTGGTCAAGATGGAATTTGTCTTTCTGGTTAACAGAGAGATATCTCTGGGCCCTTCGATAAGTGAGATTGAGAAATGTATGGCCATGCTTGGATGGAAGAGTTTTCCATTCGTTCTGTCGGTCTGCAAGCAAATCGAGAAACTAATGATCGAGTAAGATAAGGATGACATTTCCATGCCTCATGCTTGATCAAGATATCGTGTGATAAAAGGAATATGACAGGGTTATATGATAAACTGTATCGGATCACCAAACCCTATGTGATTTGAGTAGTTACTATGTCTTGTTAGAGGCCACTGGTGACTTGTGGATGCAATAACATTGTTGGCCCACTGCCAATATCATATAGGCCTACAGGGTCGCACACAAGAACGAGTCAACTTGAACAAGAATGTCCAAATTCATTGAACCTAGAATTGTGTATAGATTCGATGAATGTTACACTTAATTAGGGTGAGATAATTATATATAATTATATATATATATATATGATATATATATATGTAATTAATTCGAAATATAAGTATATATATTATTTGATTTATATAATATATATATTTTTTATAAATGAATTAGTTAAAATTGAATTTATGAGATAAATTCAAATTTCAACTAATTTGTTTAAGATTAATTTGGATTAATTTAAATAATGTATTTAAATTAACTAATTTAATCTAAATATACCTCTATAAAAAGAGAGGTAGGCTAGGGTTTAGATACACAAAAAGGAGTCAGCTTTCTAAAACCCTAAGCCATCACCCTAGAGAGAGAAAGCGCGACCGTATACCTAGAGAGAGAAAGTGTACGGATGCCTAGAGAGAAAAGATCATCTTCTCATCAATTTGCATACGGATGTGGTGAACGAAGGTGCTAGCACGCCTTTCAAGTTGCTAGATCATTCATGTGGATATTGGTAGAAGAGGCTGCGCATAGACGTTAGTTCTAGAGATCCGAAAGGACAAAGCACACTACAAAGGTAATATTTTATCTCATACTCGGTTTAATCAAGTCGACGGATCCATGGGAGGAAACGAATTAAAATTTTCGCTATGTATACAGTACGTTTCCTTCAACCATGTATCGCTGGAAAGTTTCAAGGGCATTGCAAAGACCAAAAGGCATTCTTCTATAGGTAAATGTTCTAAATGGGCACGTAAACATTGTCTTCTCTTGATCCTCCGGGGCTATGCATATCTGGAAATAACCTGAAAATCCATCAAAAAAATAGTAGTGAGACTTCTTAGCTAAACGTTCAAGCATCTTATCAATAAAAGGAAGGGGGTAATGATCCTTGCTAGTAACTAAATTAAGCCTCCTATAATCAATGCAAACCCTTTAGTTATTCTATACACGGGTGGGTACTAATTCATTATTTTCATTCTGGACCACTGTGATCCCTGATTTTTTTGGAACCACTTGCATAAGACTAACCCAATGATTATTAGAAATAGGATATATAATACCAAAAGATAAAAGTTTAGAAAATTCCTTTTTAACCACATCCAAAATAAGTGGGTTTAGTCTCCTTTGAGGTTGTCTCACTGGTTTTGCCCTATCCTCTAATAGAATTCGATGCATGCAAGTGCCAGGGCTAATGCTAGGTATATTTGCCAAAGTCTACCTTATTGCTTGTCTTCTCCTCCTTAAGACCTCTAGAAGCTTCTCTTCCTCCTCCGAAATAATGTCACTAGCTACAATCACTTGAAGCTTCTCATCTTTCTCCAAATAGGTAAACTTGAGATTATCTGGCAGTAATTTGAGTTCTAAGGTAGGATCTTGCTCAACTAAAGGTATAAGTGGTTTGATTTCAATCTTTTCCATGTCAAATACCTATTCAAACAACTCACAGATAGAAGAAACAACTTTCCCATCTTTGGGAACATCAATAGAATGAATATCAACAAGAGAACCAATAGCAGTAGTAACATCAGTATCACTACTGGGTGAACTAGTCATACAGCATCTAATACTACTATTAATAGGCAAGTTAAGAGTGGACATAGAGGAACTAGCACAGTCAACATACCCAGAAGTGACATCAGCATGCAATACATCCTAAGAAACAGTAAATCTAGTAGCATCAAAATAATCAGGGAAGATAATAACATGCACATCATCTCTAGAATAAGAGGAGTGATCTAGACCAACATAATCATCCAAATCAGTCACATGCTAACTAATAGTAAAATCATCACAAAAAGAAGAGATCATAGAATCATGATAACCAGTACATGCAAGGAACTCACTATTCTCAATGAAAGAACTAATCTGGGTACATCTATGACATATAATGGTTCTAGAACATATACAATCAAAAGAATAATCCAAGTCAGTAATATCATAAGAATTAGTTAACATGTTATCCCTAAAATCAGCACTAGCATAATTAACTAACATACCAATCAGACTCACACTAAAAATAGAATTATCACCACATGGGTGTTTCATGGCATCAAATATATTAAATTTTATCATATTGCTAGCAAACTTTATTTGAAGAGTACCCTCATGCACATTTATAATTGTCTTTGCAGTTTTTAAGAAAAGTCTACCTAAGATGAGTGGGGCATAACCACAAGATCTATATCTATCATCTTCCATGTTAAGGACATAAAAATTAACTTGAAATATCAAATCCTTTACTTTAATTAGGACATCCTCCAAAACTCCTGAAGGATAATCGATGCTCTTATTTGCAAGTTGCACAACCACTCCAGTAGGTTTCAGTTCTCCCATATGCAAAGATAAGTACACTGATTTAGGCATAACATTTATCGCAGCACCAAGATCAATCAAAGGATCAAAAAACTCAAAATTTCTAATAGTGTATGGAACTGTAAAAGTTCCTGGATCATGACACTTAGTAGGTATTGTTGGCTGTATAAGTGCTGAAACATTCTTGCTAAAATTGACTTTTTCATTCCCTTTTAGCCACCTCTTCTCAGTACATATTTCCTTGAGAAATTTAGTGTACTTAAGGATCATCTTGATTGTTTCCAACAAAGGAATATTGACCTTAACCTTCTTAAAACTCTCAATAATTTCTTTTCAATTTCTGCTTCAATTTGCCTCTTTCCCAAGGTAGATCTATGTGGAAAAGGCAAAATCTTCTTTAGCTCCTCTTCTTTCTTAGGCTCATCTAGTGTGACATGTGTTTTTTATGATGCCGGCTTATCCATGGTAATAGTACCTTAAACTTCCTTTCCACTTCTAAGAGTGATGGCACTAACATTGCTACTATTTCTTAGATTGACGTCTGTGATGGTTATTGGCCTAAACCCTGAGATCTCACCTCATTAAGCAAACTAGGCTAACTGAGTGTCAACTCTTCTTTGCAAGTTTGGCGTACTCATATGTAACTATTGTTGTTGTTGTTGCAATTATTATGTAAGTTTTGCATTACTCTCTATAAGCTGCTTCATCATGTCCTCCATTATTTCCTTTCTTTAGTTCCTCTTATATAGGAATTGACTACCTCATAGGTTGTGAAGGTTGTACACTGGGTCCTGCAATATTGTATCTATTTTGTTATTACCCCTCCCACATATCTCAAGTTGGGATGATCCCTCTACCCTGGATTATATGTATTAAAGTAGGGATCATACTTTTACTACCCCTGTTGCAGTGGCCTGACTGGAAACATCCCAGTACAAGTCTCTACCCTATCTTCTAACATCGAGTATTAATAAGTAGCATGTGTGGCCAAACAGCATATGTCACTTAGGGGTCCTACCAAGGCAATAGAGGTGGATGTCTGCCTAGGTGTATGGCACTGTGGATAGGAATGCATCTAAGTAACATAAGACTGTGGTGCACAAGTCTAAGATGGAATCGAGGATGACTGTGGTTGCTGTTGAGCTAAGGCGAGATGTCTAAGCACAGATGACATCTTATCAATCTTGCTCTCAATTCTCTAATCATAGTGTGGAGCATGTAACTCACTAACTCCTCTTACTATCTGTCTCACACCAAACTATTGTGCATTCTGAGCCATCTTGTCAATCAACTCCCAGGCTTTTGTAAGTGTCAGATCACCCAAAGCTCCACCGAAAGTAGCATCAATCATGTTTTTATCCATATTCAGTAACCCCTCATAGAAATACTGAATAAGCAGCTAATTAGAAATTTGAAGATGAGAACAACTAGCCAGCAACCTCTTGAACCTTTCTCGATATCCATACAAGGTCTCTCCATCATTCTGTCTGATCCCACAGATTTCTTTCCTTATTGATGCAATGTGAGAAGCAAGAAAGAATTTTTCCAAGAAAAGCCTCTTCAATTAATCCTAAGAAGTGATGGCACCAGGGGTAGATAGTACAACCAATCTTTGGCTACACCATCCAATGAAAAAGGAAATGCTCTGAGCTTAATTTGTTCTTCTGAGACTCCCTGTGGCTTCATTGTAAAGCAAAAAACATGGAATTCCTTCAGATACTTGTGAGGATCATCTCTTATAAGTCCATGAAATTTAGGAAGTAAGTGAATCAAACTAAATTTAAGCTCAAAATTTGCATCTGATTCTGAGTATTGTATACAAAGATTTTGATAGTGTCAATTCTCTAATGGTTCTTACATGCATGTTATCATTCAAATTTGCATTTGCATTCAAATTAGCCTAAATATGCATATTCATGTTAACATTCACTTAATCTTGTTCAATCATATTATAACCAACAAATTGAAGTATACAATCAATTCCTTGCACACAATCAAAAGCAGAAGAAGTAGTGCAACTATTTCTTACAATATCACTATTTTTCTTAATCCTTACTTGCCTTCTAAAGGTCCTTTCAATCTCTGAATCCAAATCAATTAATTTCTCACCAGAGGTTCTTATCATAAACCAATTAGGCAAGCAAAACTAAGAAGGAACATAAAAACTAGCAAAGAAAAATCAAAACAATAAGTCTAGAACAACAGAGAAAATAACTAAAAAATTAGAAAAACTTTCTCACTCCAAAAGGCAAGAAGATTAATTCCAAATTAAGCTAACAACTACCTAGCATATATAAACACTCAAGAACAAAGACAAATCACACAAAAGAAGTTCACAAAAATAAAGAAAATAAATCTAAAAAAATTAGAAAAATCCTAAAAAAATTAAAAAAATGCCTTAAACATTAGAATTTGGCTAAAAAATGGTGCAACTAATAACTAAGCTATTAGTTTTGCTTAAAACACCAAAAACCTTGGAAAACAAAATTTGAGAATTTTCTGGGCACGTCAAACAAAAGTTCTAGCAAGCAGCACAATTGATTCAAGAAACTGAAATGTCCAAATCCAAGTCTAAAATAGGGGAAAATCTAGACAAAAATAGAGCAAAAATACTAGGAAGCCCTCTTCAAATAATTAAGAAACTAAACTCTCCAGCAACAGCACCAAATTTGATGGTCGTATCACGTAACCTCAAATAAAACTAGGTTGAAAATAGCTTGTAGATAATGGTGAAACCTAGGTCATTTCCCAAGGAGTTTTTTTTTTTGCCTCTAATTATTTATGAAAGAGTATTCTAAGTATCATTAAATAAAATTTGTTTAGGGGGTTTTGAGTTATTGAATTTTGATTGAATTAAATTAAAAGTAATAAGAACTAAAAGTTTAAGAATAAGTGTAGCTAACAACTAGAAAAATGTGGTAACTAGCCTTTAGATAGACTTCCTAGAATTCAATTATCCTTGCTCTCTTTTTAATGTACCAAAATTGAATTTAAACTTTTGCTTCTTAGTGTATTCTCCATAAAGACTCTTGAATTATCATCTAAGACTCAATTCACTAATGATTAAAGGACTTTGTAATCACAAGAAACTTTGAATAATTAATCAATTGAGTTAGGAATAAGGACACACTAAAACAAATCCTAAATGCTCAATAAAATCTGCTGAACAATCCACTTAAAATGCTAATCAACCAATTAGATTAATAAATTCCTTAAGCATAACAATTACACAAAAATTCTAACAACTTAATTCAATAACTTTGCACTAATTAGCCTAAAAACAAGAGGAATTTAATAGCAAATTGTATAGCCATTAAGTTTAGACTTTCTACAAACACTTAGGGATCAAAATTAACATTCAATTATGTGATTACAATCAAACCACAATTTAAATTAATCTAGTAAATTCTAGCCACTGAATTCCCTAATTAATAAACTAAACCTAGTCAAATTAATAAAGGAATCAATGATAAAATTAAAAGATAAAGAAAGAAGAGTTTATCTAATTTGGGGAGGCAATTTTAGAGCTCAAATCTGCATCAAGGGAGATCCAATCTTCAGCTAGCTACCAAGGGAATTTCAAGCTCTCATGGATGAGATGGATGGAGGAAATTGGATTAAAGAAGCTACGGCCATGGCTTGATGGATTATTGAATTTTCCTTTCGCGTTTTCACGTCTCTAGAACTCACCCAGCCCAGAGCTCTTCCTCTATCAATTCAACGTGTTATTATTTAGCTTTTTCCCCTCTTTTACGCATTAATCCTAGTCAGTCTTTTTTTTACATTTTCCCTACTTTTGTCTCCCTTCATCACGTGCTACTCGTGTGTTTTTTTTTCTTCCCTTAATAATCACATGCCTCCTAAAATTTGCTCACTATCTATACTCAGCAGCTCAAGTTTCATGCACTACTCACGTGATTTTTTTATTTGTTCCCACATCACTTCCCACGTCACTACAGCTTATTTATTTGCCTTGAACCCAAACCTCTGTTATTGATCTTTTTCATGCTTCTTCTTCTACTCATTCAGCTCGTGCATGAATACTTCTTCTCTTCCACATAACTTCTGTGTTTCTCCTCCTAAAAAAGCACTAGATCTCGTAGCTCTTCTTCCACTAGTGTTGCTTCTGTCACTGCCCTTGCTTCCTACGTGTTCTACTCAGCTATTGTTCCGCATCCACCTAAGTGTTTGAGTCAGCCATGAGTGTGTTTAAATGAAGTCCTTAACTCGTGTTGCCTCTTCCACACTTCTTTCCATGCAAGCTTGAGTCTCTCCTCTCCTACAACATCTTTATAAACCCATTACTTCTTCTTCTCTATGCTCTTTCTTAATAACATGACTTCATACCTCTATTTCTATTCACGTTCTGCTCTCTAAAACCAGGACTGCTTCATGCTCATATATACCTTCATATAGCTTCTTTTCTTCATTTATTCTAGCCCATGTAAGTGATGTGCAATGTAGTGGCTATGTATAAAGATAGAGCTTAGTCTGTGAGAGGATGTTGTACGTGTGCATGGATGAATGAGAAACCACGTGAGTTTAAGCTAGAAAATGGAAAGCTCATGGCATTGTGTGATTGATGGGTTGGGCTTGTGAGTGATATGTGAGTGCATTCCATATTTGAACAAGGGAGCTTAAGCTTGTAGGGACGTGTAACCTATAAGTATGTTGTTGATTGTGCTATTATGACATGGGAGCTACTTGTGCAGCGTTTATGCAGCTACATGGAATGAAACTTTGTGCATGGGAATGTGAGCTTGTGTGAATGATGGTTTAGGCTAGTGTGTGTGTATTTGAAGCTACATGGATGAACTTGAGAGAAAAGTGCTACATGTCTCTATTCTAGTGTGTTATGTTAGAATGAGGAGTGGAAGCTGAAAAAGCTTGTGAATGTGCATTGATAAGAGTGGATGTGTGTAAATGATGCATGTGAGCTGGTCAACAAGAGAATGAAGCTTGTGTAAGATTTGTGTTAGCTTTGCTCTTTTCTTCTCTTGTTCCCACATTGATTTAAGCCTTCCATTTTCCAATTTTTAGCTCCAACAAAATGTACACTTGAAGCCCGACTCTTCTCCTTCTCTTCTTTAAATCAAATTCTCATTCAAGCTTCATTTGTCCATTAAAATCTGCATAAAAGAATGAAAAAAATCAAGTAGGAATATTCATAAAATTATTTAAGAGAAATTTATGCACTAAAATCTAATAATTTTGCAAATAAATTCCTAGAGTGCAAAAATGGCTATTAAAATCAATTATCCACCTAATTAAATCCTTAAAGCCATATTTAATCATTAAAACTCCAAATTAAGAGGAATAAAAGATTAAAAAAATAGTATTTATCAGAGCATTATTGGGATTTGGCTAAAAGGGATTCAAAAAGAGAAAAAAACTACAAGAGAAAGAATTTTGCCCTATTTTTGGTAAGAAGTTCTAAAATGAAAATGGAAAATCAATTTGTTTCATCCATCTAGCTCCAACAATCACCTACGGCTTACTTTGTGAGAATGATGTGAAGTAATTGGAAAATGTAACATCCGAGTTTTCATAGAAATGAAGACTCAAGGTTTCAGAAATTTTTCAAGTCTCCTCGCTATAGCGAGGACACTTGTTAGCTATAGCGAGGATACCTATTCGCCATAGCAAGAATGCTAGTTCATTATATCGAGTTTGTGGCCCATACAAAATCCAGGGAATTCCTTACAATAGTACCAGCTATGGCAACAACAACTGGGAAGCTCTAGCAATAGCAAGAGCTGTCTCTTGCTATAGTAAAACCTGGTAAAGTAAACACCAAAGAGGGATTTTAAATAGAAAATTTGAGTTGCCAAAGGTTCTCAGAGGCTCTAAAAATCATACGAACCTCTAGAATAGTTTAAACCCTCTCCGATGTACATTTTCTACCCTTTGTTGACTCAAACTTTGACTTCTTCATTCGAGAGGATTCTAGATCCGAATTGATGATTCTAAAGCTATTTTATAAAATTGAAGACCTACATTTTATAATAGAAAAGACAGTTCTCGAAAAGGAGCTAAAATAAACCTAAAATGAATTAGCCAAGAGAAAGGATGTAAACGGCAATTCTTTTAAAGCAAATTCTTCTTAATTTTTCCACATAAGAGACATCCCACTTGGAGCTTCTTCTAACTAACTTTAGTCTACCCAAAATAGAGGAGAGAGGTTAGAGAGAAGGGCGAATAAGAGACATCCCACTTGGAGCTTCTTCGTTAAACCTTTAGGAACCTTGCTCCCCTCTCTTCCCTCTTTCTTTCCATAGTTTTGTTAGTGATATGGGTCTGTTTTGGCCTTGATTCAGAATGAGGAAGTTAGTCTTTGAAAGAGAAGGCTAAGGCAAAGAAAGAAGTTCTTGAGAAAAGCTAGAAACCAAGGTAAATATGTTACTTTTCATGCATTTTTCTCCCTTGCTTCTATGTGTGTGATTTGGCCACTTATGGGATAGCCAAAGGGGGAGTTGTTTTGAACCAAACCAAGTGTGAAACTTAGGATTTAGAGTGTGGGAAACAAGATGGTTAAAAGAAACCCAAGAAAGAACCATTGAAATTCAAGATACAATTTCTAGGGATTTTGTTGCACCACGGTTTATATGAAGCTTCCTAATGGTATTTTTAATTCTAAGAGTTGGTATGAGTTCCTAAGACATCAATGAAGCCTCCCACATGTATCTCCCATTAAAGAAACAAAACAAAGTCTTTAGGTGCTTTATGGAACCATAATTGAAGCAAATAAGAACCCAAGGTTTTCTAAAGTGTGTATGGTGCCAAAGTTTGTTTCAAGAGTATAATTGGATCCTAATTGATGTGTCTAAGCCAAAGGAACCCTTCACCACCCACTTACAAGGGTGTAGCTAAAGGAAGGGAAGAGAAATCAAGCAAAAGTGTGTGTATTTGCATTCAAGGTAGCTCTATAACCTTTCTCTCATACACGCTTAGTTGTTTCTTGTCTTTGGATATGTATATGTATGATTTTACCATGAGAAATACTTCTAGTGATTTTCTACATGCTATGGTACCATTGTGTGTTTAATATATGTTTTATGAATGATGATTGGCTTGAATAAACTTAGTGAAGCCAAAAGTCCCTTAGCAAAGGCGAGGATGTGCCAAAAGTCCTTAGGATTGGGTGAAACAAAGTCAAAAATCTCAAGAGGAGTAAGACTTAGTCAAAAGTCCCTTGAACATAGGTGAGGCAAGTCTAAAAGTCCTAAGGAAAAGGGGGTGAGGCTAGGCCAATGTTCTTGAAGGCTAACATATGATGTGTATAAGTTTCTTGCATATGAAAATGATTCTATGTATGATTATTAGTAGCAAAATGCTCATATATTCATCCTTTAGCTTGAAAGCATGGCTATTAAGTATGATTGAAAGGGTTAAAAGCTATTAGGATTTCTAGAATCTCACTCTTCCCCTTCTATTACCTAAGCATGTCTAGGTGGACCAAGTGAGCCAAGAGATGGAAGCCACCACACTTAAAGAGGAGAGCTTGACAAGAATTGTGTTATCTAGTCATTTTATAGCCATATTGTTGGCAAATGATGTAACCTCATCATGTATATGACATATAGCCACCTGAACTTATGTAAATATATGGATATATGATGTATGTATGAGAATTTGAAGCATATGAATGATATTGCATATTTTTGACATTGAATGGCAAAGATGAGCATGTAAGACCATTGTGTCAATAAGTAGGAGAGTGATTTTGTAAGGTATGGATATCCAGACCCTTTATACATGTTTTGAGGTCTATTTTGAAGCTTTCCCACATGCCCAAGTGGTCTTAGTTCAAGGGGAAGACCATTTGGCACTTAAATGAACCATTTTTGGACAAAAAATGATCTATTTTGTGAGTTGAACCCCAACCTAACCAAATGAGAGATTTTGAGACTGACATTTTGCACACATATAGATCTTTTTTTTTTGGTCCAAGAACTGCATTATTTAGAGATCTATAGAATTTCTTATAATTTTTCAAAGTTTAGCTCAGAAATTGGTTTTGGTCTGGGTACTGTTCACTTGAGTAGATTTCCTTTTTGGGTCATCTGAGAGCCAAATGAGGTCTACTAGTTCTAAAATTTTACATAGAGAAACTAGAAATTTTTCATGATCTATACCAACTAGAAGCACCTCATTTAGAGGACTATAGAGAGAGAAATGAATTTTTGAAGTTTTACATCAGAACCAGTGATGTCAGCTAACCTTGGGTATTATTTCATCAAATTTTAGTTCTTAAAAGAGCTTAACATGGGTTGAACCTATTTTTCTCATATATTTAACATCTATAGCATTCTAGAACAATATTGTTTCCTAGATTTTGATTTTTTTAGAATTATTTATGAATTTTGAAAATTCATATTAGTAACCTGGGATAGCAAACCTGGGCAACCAAACCTTTCATGCTTTTCTATTGCCAAGCATGGTCTAGCTAGGTTTTGATGGCCTAAAATGATTTTTATCCCATATTAGACATCTAGAGATTTCCAAAAAGCTATTATTTTCTTAATTTCAATCTTTTTAAAATTTAGTATGATTTTCCAAATTTGGTGATAGAAACTCGAATTCTAGACTTGGGGCAAAAACTGCATTTTTTTATGTGTGACTCCTAAATCGAAATGTATGGGATTTTTTGCAACGGTTATGACTTGTTTAGATGGATCGTGAGTAGGAGATGATATTAGGGAGTCCACGGGGTCCACAGAGCAAAATTTGAATGGTTAAAGTGTTATGCAATGCAAAAATATGACTTTATATGATTGCTTTTTCTATGAATATCATATGTGTGAAGCTTTTGTATGGAAAAGATATCTTAGGAGTAAGGTATTACAAAAAATGCCAGGGATCCTCCACATTTCAATAGACTCTAGACAAAGAAGTTGAACTAAATTTAGGTGTGGATTTAGGTCTCAATTTCGGTGGGATTTGATTAAAGAGAAAAACATTCAGCTTTTCAAACACTGAAATAGAGATTTATGAGGTATGTGTTCCATGTTTTTTTCCCATTTTTGATTCTAAAACCATGGAGCCATGTATATGTTTTGTTTTTAGATGCTAAGGTTTGAAGCTTCTTTGTTTTACATGTGGTATGATTTCATTATTGTTGGGTGTTTAGATTCGTGTTCCTTTAGGTCATTTGGTTAAGGTTAGTTTAATTTGAGAAAACCATATTTCTTGCATCTATGCGCCTAGTTCAAATACATTTAGTTCATATGAGTTTTTGCATATTGTTTATTGGTTTTTTTTTCATTCAACGAGTATGAGGAATGGTTAGAGTGAATCTGATGGGTCATTTGAATTAAAATTGAAAGTCCCATTCTTCATGTGTCTTCATCAGAAATAGGATTGATTTTATATTAAGGCCCCTCTCCCTTTATTTTAGTTTATAATCTGATAAGTTATAATGTTTTGCATGTCTTTTAGCCAGGAATTTACTTTGCATCTTAT
Organism: Erythrophleum ivorense; assembly: GCA_026724425.1. Lineage (NCBI taxonomy): Eukaryota > Viridiplantae > Streptophyta > Magnoliopsida > Fabales > Fabaceae > Erythrophleum > Erythrophleum ivorense. Next base: position 41,887,895 of record JAIUCV010000006.1, on the reverse strand, counting down.
GAGGATTTGTATACTAGTTAGCTAATTGAAACAAATTTTGTGTATAACCTTTGATTCATTGATTATACGTTTTCTTAATAATTGTTGGCTTTAAGGTTTATCTTTTACATAATGAATGTCGTCCCAATGTTAAATTTTTTACTATAATTATAAGTTAATATTCTCTATTATTTCTAGTGCATGTGTGAGACTTGTGATCTGGTGAAGTAAGAATATGTAAGAAGTTCAGCAAGAAGGATAGGTGAAAGGTAGGAAGTGATGTCATACCATCAAAGCATATGCACCCATTTTTTACCATATTTTTCTAACAGTATCAATTTCTTATTTTAAAGGCTTCTAGCAATAGATATTATCATCATTAAATGTGTAAATTCTCTGAAAGTGCATAATTACATAACTTCATCATAAAAATCTTTAATCTCATGCCAACCAAGTTTGTTAAGCTTAGAATATCACAGAAATGAGCACAATATTCAAATCTCATGACATATGCTTCAAATCATCACATTTGCACATTTACGCATATTGAATATCAACTTTTAAAAGTTCATATCCTAGACTAAAAAATTTTGTTTTGTGCAAATTAGGTGTCTACAGAAAGTCGAGGATATGAATTATATGTTGTAAAAATTTCAAATGAAAATAAGGTCATTTGAGTTATGAAATTTCAATGGAACAGTAACTGATACAATAACCTAGCATAAACTAGAACTAAAACTTCAAAAATGCATAGCTTTAGCTACACAACTCCGATTTATACAAACTTAATGATTATAGAAAGCTTATAATGCCAAATATATGCTTCTAAAATTTCATAAGAATCAAAGTTCATTTGACCTTTCAAATACATGAGAACAGCCACCTGAACCATATGAATAGTGCATAGAAATTTCAACAATTTTTAGTCAACTTTGAAAATTTATAATAAATTCTACAGAGCTCCAAAATTATGTGATTTGATTTTATGGAAAATTATAAATGATTCTAAATGCCTACCAAATTTCACCTAGAAATTCATCCATTTGTTTAATTTTTGGTTCAAGTGCAAAATGTAACTTAAAATGGACCGCTTTAGTTTATGTCACCACTTGGGCACGTTTCAAATGTAAAACATAGCATATATTACTGGTTTATCATGTTCCAAGCATCATGCAACTCAATTCACTCTCCCACTAGCCATTACATACATGCATTTCATGGCACTCACAAAGTCAATTTGTATAATACTTCATATCTACATTCAAAAATGATATTTACGTTATAATCCTATGCTTTTACATTTGTGGAAACGATTACACCACAAAATATACATGTATATCTTCAGTCTCCATCCTTGCCTCCTTGATGATTTCCTAGACATGGTTAGGAGAAATATAAAGAATAATGAGATTTTAAAAATCCTGATAGCTCATTCACCCTTCAAATACACTTATATGGCACATTTAATGTCAGAAAGCAAGCATGCATATTAAACACTCAAATATCAAACATAATCATACATAAGGATCATATGACTCCATCAAAATAAGAACAAGTTCTAAGGACTTTTGGTCTAATCTCATCCAATCATTAGGGACTTTTGGTTTGGCCTCACCCACTTTTAGGAACTTTTAACTTAGCCTTACTCATAAGTGGGATTTTTGGTCTTATCTCACTCATATTTAAAAACTTTTGGCATCACCTCACCCCAATCAAGGGACTTTTGGTATAACCTCACCCATCAAAAGCCATTTCAATTTTAAATTATTCTAATATCATACAATTACATAAAGTCATCAAGAAAAAATGTAACATGCATAATTTGCAATCCATATACACACAAGCAATCAATGACACTCAAGCAACCAAAATAAACATACAAGAATAGATGAAGAGCTACCTTTATGTGAGAAATCAATTTAATTCCTTTCTTACTCTTGGTTTGCCTTCTCGGCCTCACACCCACACTTCAGGGAGACTTCACTTACTTGGCCTAAACACACCAAATGAAGTATAAAGTCATCAATGGAACCATATTTAGGCTCATTTAAGCCTTATGTAATTTATTTAACACTTTAGGTTTCCATATACTCAATTAAGTGGCATAATGAAGCAACCTATGTAAATCATTGTCTTGGCTCCAAAATCTCACCCAATATAAATTATATGATTACATTAAAACTTATTAGAATTATCACAAACTCAATTCAAGAAATCCAATACTAAGTTGCTTCTTTATGCATAGTGAAACCCTAAACTTTTACCTTTCAAAATAAAGCTTTTAAATTCAAACTGATAGATCCTTTAGTGTTTATAATTCACATCTAGACCATTTCTAATCTTAGAATTAAAGAAAACTCTCCCTAGGTATCACTTATAGCTCTAGGCCGAGACAAGCTTTCCGTTAGCCTTCCATAGAGTTTTGTTCATTTCTCTTGGTAAATGGGCATCTATGAAGCTTCCTTGGGCTCTTAACTCAATTATACTCTAATATAGATTAAAATATCATTTTAAAGTCTCATACTTCCTATGGTGCAAAGCAAATGCAATACCTTAACCTCTTATCTATTTTACCATGGTCTCATTATCTATCCCAATGTTTAATACCTTAGCCTCCTAGCTTTCACACAATGGTCCAATTATCTATCTCAATGTATCTCATATGTATTGGAGCACAAATATAAGGAATACATACACTTGACCATGAAAAATAATGAACATTTAATGGAATTTAATTGTGATACGTAAGGCCTCATTGTTTCATTTTATGCTCCATTGACCATGTGAACTCATCCATATCATTTTCTAGTGTAACACATCCATACAAGTCATACACATCACATTTGGTCTCATTAATTTTGAGTTTGGAGCAACATCTCACAAAATTAAGGATTTGCTCTCGGGGTTTAACTTTCTAGCTTTTAGATACAAATTTTGAAAATTCATAACTAATTCTAAAAAAATCAAAATCAAGAAAATCATACCATTCTGGAAATCTATGGATGTCTACTTTTGAATAAAAATAATTCCATACCAATGTAGTAGCCTTAAGCTACCAAAAATTGATAGAACAGTAACACAAGCCAGGCTACTGGTACTACCATGCAACTTCAAAAATTCATATCTCCCTCTACAGAACTCCAAATAAGGTGATCTTATGGCTATGGAAAGCTTATTTGTCGCCAACTTTAAAAAATTATAATAAATTCTCTAGAGCTCCAAATTGAGTACTCTTTGGCTATATGAAAAGCTTTATATGATACCTACTTGTTGGCTAAATTTTATGGAAAAACTTATTCATTTGGTCATACTTTTGCTCAACTCTCCATTTGGTCAATTTTGAAGTCTCAAATGGCATCTCAAGGCACCAAATGGCCCTTTTGACTTTCCATAATCACTTGAGCTAGTTTAAAAGCATAAACACCATATATAAAAGCATGCCAAATGATCCAAATTCTAATGGAGCTTAATCTCACCTTGCCACTTGCATACATACATAAGAACATCATATCACATGTTGGTAAAAGAGTGGCAAAATCTCACATTTTCATTCATCTAGCTTCTACATGGATACATACACTATTTGTACATATATTAGAACATGCTCAAGGGTTTACATCATAGATACATCTCAGGGTTACATAATTTAATATCAAAATACAATTAAACAAGCCATTTCTCTATCTTATTGTCACAATCTTGCTTCTCATGCTTGTTGGTTTCCATTTCCTTGTCTACTTGGCTCACCTAGACATGGTTAGACATGTACGGAGAAGAGTGAGATTCAAAAAATTCTAATAGCTCTTAACCCTTTCAAACATACATAATGGATATTAAAACATGTCAAAGAATGCATGCATGACATTCAAGCTATTTGTGAGCATACATAAAATATTTTTCTTGTCATATAAACTTATACATAGCAAACATAAGCTCTCAAGGGCATTGGTCTAGCCTCACCCATCTTTCTTAAGACTTTTGGATTTGCCTCACCCACTTTTAAGGGACTTTTGACTTAGCCTCACTCTTCTTGAGACTTTTAGTTTTGTCTCACCCATTTTTAGGGACTTTCAGCTTATCCTCACCCTTACTAAGGGACTTTTGGCACAACCAAACCCATTCAAGCCATAATGCATATATAAACACATTTCAAGAAGCATAATGGTACCAAGGCTTATGAGCAATAGCTAGAAATATTTCTCATGATTCAAACATACACACAAGTACTCAAAGACAAGTAAACATCCAAGCTATGCATGAGAGAAAGGTTAGAGAGCTACCTTGAAGCAAGATTCACACGCTTTTTCCTTAGTTATTCCTCCTCTTTTTCTGCCACACATTTGCAATTAGATGGAGCTTGGTTCCTTTGGCCTAAACACATCAAATAAGACACAATTAAATCATGGAGGCAAGCTCTAGCATCACACACTCTCTATAAAAGCTCACTTTGTTCTATGGTTACATAATAGTTCCATATAAGACCTAATGAAGAAAGTGCTAGAATTCAAGGCCTTGGCTCCATTCTCTCCTTCTATCTAGGCCTTTTGACTCTATTTAAGCCTCTTGGAGTCATCACAAACTCACTCCCAAGAGCCTAGACATAAATTGTTTCTTTAGGTCTTATTATGGAGGTTACACTTGTAACACCATCATTTTTAGCTCATACCCATCATGCCTTACATGCTCATATGAGGTATAGGAAGAATAAAGTGAAATCTTTCTCATTGGATTCGTACATTTTCTCACATGGCGTCATGGTTAAAAATTCACTTTAGTGTCACATGGACCGTGTGAGCTCATTCTATGCATCCTCATATTTAATTGCACTATTACAACTCATTTCAATCCCAAAAACATGCTTTAAATCCATGGAAACCAAAAAGAGGTATGGAACATGCATGTTCATTTTCGGCCATACTTGGCCTCATTTCTGGGCAAAGTTTGGAAAATTACAACTAAATCTAGAAAAATCGAAAACATGTAATCTCAGTCATTCTGGAAAGCTTAAGATGTCTACTTCATACTAAAAATATGTACAAGTCATAAAATCCAACACACAAAGTGTTTGACATGGAAATCATCTGGAGGTTGGACTAGTCCTGATATTATCACAGTTTACTGATATGAACTTCAAAAATGCCCAACTAATTCCACAAAAATCCAATGCATGAAAATGATACTAATATGGAAAGATGTGGATGTTAAATAGAGAGGAAAAATGTCTCCAGATCAGTTCACCAAGCCAAACTCTCAGAAATCAATGGAACAGTACCTATGGTTAGGCAAGATGACTGATACTGGGCAGAAATGCATATCTTCCTATATAGACCTCCAAATGAGGTGCTTCTAGTTGCTACAAGTCACTGTGATTGTCTAGTTTCTGCTTATGAAATTTCATAGCCATTAGACCACGTTTGCCCCTTTGATGACACAATTTCACAACTAACCAAATGAACAGTGCTTATGAAAATCCGAAATTCTAATGCCAACTTTAAAAAATCATAGAAAATTCCACAGACCTCCAAATGACTTGATCTTTAGCTTCCCAAAAATCTCTAGACAATATCTAGTCACATGCCAAATTTCAAGGCAAAAAGAGGTCATTTGGTTAGACTTTGACATAAGGGGGCAAAGTGCCACTTTCTCTTGCAAAAGGGAGCTCTAAGGGTTCAAATTGACTTCTCCTACTTCTAAGGCTCTATGAGCACGTGGGAAAACATCAAAATAGGCTATTAAACATGGCTCAAATGTCTAACAACCCATATTTACAAAACTCATTCTCCCACACCAACACATACACCCATGTGGACAATGCTAAGATCTTACTATTTATTCCAAAACTTGCTACATCTTTCAAGATAGTTCTCATTCTCATACATCTATGATAAATACGTTCATTTACAAGTATTTATATATGCTACATCATGCACATCATTAGATTACATCCCTTAGCAACATAACGGTGACAAAATGGCTATTTTACAATTTCTTCACCGAATTCCCTAGCTTCAAGCTTGGTGGCTCCCATCTCTTATCTCACTTGGTCCACTTAGCATGTTAGGATGGTGGAGAGAGGGAGTGAGATTCAAAGAATCTCAATAGCTCATCTCTCATTCAATCATACATAAAGCATGCAAACAAGTCTCACAAATGTATGCATGGGCATATTAGCATGTGACATCATAAGAAAAGCATTTTCAACATTTGAGTAGGCCATACATAACATACAAAAGCTTGCCAAGCAAATGGATTAGCCTCACCCATTCACTTGTGGATTTTGGACTTGCCTCACCCATTCTTTAAGAGGTTCTTAGACTCAACCTTATTCTTGGGAGTCAACCTCACTTTTGGGAGACTCTTTACTTTGTCTCAACCAACTTTAGGGCTCTTGGCTCATCCTCACTATGACTAGAGGGTTGTTGGCTTTTCTATACTCAAGCAAACCAAAGCAATCACATAAAACATCATTGAAATATATAAGGCATCATCATGCTAGCATACTTTTCATGGTTCAAAACATACATACACACAAGCAAGATAAAGTAAGCACACATCTATGCATGAGAGAAGGTGGAGAGAGCTACCTTATTGGCTAATCACAAGCTTTCCCTTTCAATTTGTCTCCTCCCTTGTTGATTTCACAATCACCACTAGATGGGAGTGCTTCTCTTGAGCCTAGACACACAAGAGTATGGAATTACTTCCTCATAGCTCAACACTTATTCACAAAGCTAGGGATTTCTTTATAGCAAACCCTACCAAGCATATAAGAAACTAGGGATTCTTTCTCTCTCTAGAAGTTCACCAACTATCCTTCCTCTCTCAAGCTCTCAAGAAAGGAAATCAAGGAAGTGAAGCTATATGAATTCTAATCTCCTTCAAGAGTGGTTTTCCACTTTCCCTCTTCTGAACCAAGGCCAAAACATAGCTACTTTAACTACTAAAACTATAGGAAGAGAGGGCAAGGAGAAAAGAACAACATACTAAGAAGAAAAACCATGCAAATCTTACCTTTTTCTTATTCTTCCTTCCTCCTCTAGGTTTCTCTCTCTCTCCTCCGCCCTTTTCTCTGCCTTAGAAGGAGCTTAAGTCGATTACAAAAAGAAAGGAGGAGTTTGGAGGCTTTAAAAAGTCAAATTCTCTTTTTTCACATTTTTCTAGACTTACCCTCGCTATAGCGAGGCATAACCTTCGCTACGACAAACTCATATCAGTCCCAGACCCCTGTTTTCGCTATGGCGCGTGCTACGGTGAGCAATGCCCTGGTTTTTGTATGGGTGCTCGCACTCGCTATAGCTAGAAGCATTTTCGCTATAGCGAGAAGGCACTCTCGCTATAGCTAGACTATTTCTCGCTATAGCGAAAACATACATTCGTTATAGCTAGGCTATAGCTAGCAGACTTAGAAAATTTTCAGCCCTTTGAAAATTTTTCAGCTTTCTTTTTTTTTCTTCTTTTTTTTTTCTGGTTGTTACAACACTTCCATCACCGAAACCAAGGCTTCTAAATTTTTTCCAAGTCTTCCTTTAATGTTCTCCTATCATATTTAGTCCCTTTCTACCCTTAGAAAAAATTAAAACTCTCCCTAGGCACAAGAACCATGCTTGGCCAAGACATACACTAGGTTTTAGACCCATAGAGTTAGTGTTCTCTTGAAGGAAATGGCACATGTGAGGCTTTCTAGGCATCTCAAGAACTCATATATACTCTTAGACAATTTAGAAATATCATTAGAAAGCTTCATACATACCATGGTGCAAAGAAAACCTTAGGTTTTAGAAACTTCAAAACTAATGGTTCTTTTGGGAATTTCTTTGCATCTACTTGCTCCTCACCCTTAAAACCTAGGTTTCATGCTTGGTTTAGGTCAGATTTTTCTCCCTCTTGCTTGTTCTATATGAGGCCAAAAATTAGCTATGGAGGAACAAGAAGGAAGAAGCAAGGAAAGCCATGAAATACCTTGATTCTTTAGCCTTTTCAAGAGCCTTCTCCTTTACTTTCACTCCTCTTTGAAATATAAAACTTCCTCCCTTTGAACATGGCTCAAATTGTAATACCTTAGTTTATAATACTTTTCTTACTACAATTACCTTATATAAAACTTAGATGAGTCAACGAAAAGCCTGAACTGATAAAAATTTTTCCTTTCAAAAACTTCCTCATACAATTTCACTATTCATTTGGTCATTTCCAAATTCTTATCTAATTTTGAAAATACATAATTAATTATAGAAACATCGTATAAGGCCAGTTCAGGGCTCTACTTCAAGCTCTTTACAAAGGAAAAATACTTACTTAATGGAGCACAGATAAATTCATATAAAGTTGCCCCTACGACAAAACTGGGCAGTTTTACCCCTCATTAGTCATATTATTATTATTTTGCCTTTATATAGGCATAGGCATTCTTGCATCTTATGCACGATAGTCATATTCTTTTTATTTCAGCATTGGGTATATACATGGCTTTCTATTTCATACTTGAGTACCTTACAATGTCATAATATAACTCATACACGCAATAATCTAAAATATTTAATTACATAACAAAATGTGGCACATAAAAGTAAGGTCCTCGATTTATGTCTCCATATTCTTTGCTCTTTCTTTGCTTGAACTCAGACCTAGCATGGGTTATATTTGGGGTGAGATTATGAAATCTCAATAGCAGTAAACCAATCTCATTCACAAGCAAGCATGTAAGTACATAACATAATGCCAGTCAAGATGCCACATATCACATAGCAATACAAGGGATTTCATACAAGGCCAAGCACAATCTAAGCATACATATCTCATCTTATAACATAAATGACAACTTGATATAGCATACTACTTATCATTATACAAACATACAAGCTTAAAGAAAGAGAGAGGAAAACTACTACCGTAGCAAACTTTGCTCCTCATCAATCCTTGGGACTTGATTTACTTGCTTTTGGAGTTCCGAAAACAACATCAAACCCTATAATCATAATAATAATTCATTACAATCAACATATAAACCTTAGATTCTAAAATAGGATGACCCCTTTTAAACTTAATGGGACCATTGGAATTGGAAAAATCCAACTCCTTCCCTTCCCATTCACTATGGCCGAATAGTATGCCTTTCTTGGCCAAAATTTAAGAATTTTATCCTATGAGTTTTAGGGGCTTTCCCATAGGTATTCCTAGCTAAAAACACCATTTTGAATCCATTGGAATGGATAAAATCATCAAATTCCAACCTCAACATCACGTTTTGGTCATCACATAATCTAGCTCCGTTTTAGGCTCAAAGTGCGTTTCTTTAGTTCTAAAAATTCCATAGCCTTTTCCTTTATATTTTAGGACTTGAAATTTGGTATACATGACTTTAAGACATTAAGAAAACACCATAAAAACTTTGGGAACATTCGGACAGCATCTCCCCATGCTTTCTATTTTCCCAAAAATTACAGTTTTTATGTTTTCCAAAGTCTCAGCACATAACAACAATAACTAAGCTCATATGGCCTTCATGTTCAACATATAAACATCATTTAAAGGCCTTAATATTCAACATATAACCTCCATTTCTAATGATTCATATGCTGTCCAAAAATAACTCATAGGTAGGGTTTAACAAAACTAGCTTAAAGCATATGATTTACAAGTATAAGATGGAGAAAACTTACTTTTTAAGCTTAAGCCTTGCTTCCTTTGCTTTTCTCACACTAAAATCCCTTCTCTTCCCACTTAGAGCAAAATTTCACCTTGAAGAAAAGATGAATATGCAGCTGCCCTTTGGAGGAAATGGTTGGAGGATGGAGAAGATGGAGAAATTTGGTGAAGAATGGTGGTAGTTTTGCTTGGTTTTACTTCATCTTCCACTTTTTCTCCCTCTCTCTCTCTCTTCATGTTTTTCTTTCTTTCTTCCTTGTGTGTGGCATGAAAATGGTGGAATGGAGGTGAAGAAGATGAATCTAATGAAGTTAAATGGTCATACTAAATTTGGACCCTTGGATCAATCTTTTCAAGATCAAATCTTAACCTTCCATTCCTTTTTTTCTTTTGATTTTCTAATTTCATAACTAAATATCTTCTTCCAAAAATTCTTGGCCACACACTTGGAAGCCTTACCTTAGCCCTTAAGTTATGGAGAGTAACCATGGTTAATTTCTTAACTCAACCATAGTCAACTTTTAACTCAACCATAGTTAGTTTCTAACTTAACTATGGTGAATTCTTTAATATAACTAAAATCATTTTCTTCTCTCCCTTTCATTTTATATTTATTTTTGGGTTTCATCTTCTCTAAAACCCTAATTATATCTTCTCTTCTCTTTTTGAGCCTTTAGAATCAACTATTGGGCCTTACCGCAGTCTAACATCGGTGTCTGGGCCCAATTAAAGTTTTACGGTACAATACATACCTTTAGACTTTCTAAAATTTACAAATATTATTTCCTCTACTTTCTAGCCATACTGAGCTTCAAACATGGTTCAGGGGCCCTTAACCTCAATTCTCACAAATTTCGGTGTCAATCGAACACCCGAGTCTATAGGTGTAATTTTCACCATTCTGTATTACGATTGTGCTATAAACTTTTCCTTTACTGCAATTCTATCCCTGAAACTCCTTCAGGGTTTCTTAACCCTTTAGCTATTTTTATTTCTATAGTTGTTACAACTTTCTTTTTCCATTTTGCTCATGGTTACTGATCGGGTTAACCAGATCCCAGACCGGATCTCGCCCGGCCATCCGGACAACTTGGCATCATTGGACCCGTCTCATCAAATTGAGTTTAATCGTGGGTCACGGATTTCTGAGATTCGTGCCCGATTTTTTGATATCCATGCTTAAAGCCACAAATAGAGGGTGAAACTAGGGTTCCTGAACTTTAGGGCAATTTATACGTTTTGCCCGACATATAACTTTTCTTTGCATTTTAGTCCCTGGCTCCTTCATACTTGACTTTGGAGGCTCTTCGGGACCTTTTTCTGATCTCTTTTTTTTTCATCTATTTTAGCCCAAATTTTAAGGCACCTCTAGCCTTGACTCATCATTATTTATGATCTAGAATATTATTTTAATTTTATTAGACCTCAATTTATTCTATTTGGGAGACTTCTTTTCATATCCAGTGAATTTCGTACGTTGACGGAGAAACTATATGTTACGTTTCTCGCGTTTCCTTACGTTTTCTTAGATTTTCAGAAAACTGGATGTTACACAAATCATATCCAAATCATGCACCAAAACCATGGAAAGAAATAGGAGAAGAAGGAAAACAAGTTTAATGAAGGAAGGAGCAAGAAATTCCTTGATTTTCCATACCTTTTCCTAGGTTTTTCTCCTCCCTTGAGGCTCTCTCTTGTGTACCCTTCTTTGCAGAACTTCACCCTAGTTTTAGACAGATTTTAGGTCGGTCAAATGTGAGGGAGAAGTGGGGCACCACCTATATATAGCTAGGGATCCTTAAGAAGCTTTTTTAAAATGCCAATTTTGTCCCTCATTCTTGTTTTTTCGTTTTAGGCTCATTTCAACTCTTTTTCAAAACCCGTATTTTTTATCATAAAATTTAGGTTCTCTAACCTATAAATAACCTTTGCAATCATTCAAATCAAGTCTAAAACCTTCCCGAACAAAAAAGGTGAAAGTTCGAGTTCACCAACATTCTAAAACGTAAACCAAAAGGGTTTTAATTGTTCTAGGGATTCTTATAATTTTTAGGGCCTCTAAGAACCCTGGGAAACTCAATTTTTCTATTTAAAGATTCCTCCTTTGAGTTTTCTAAAAGTTGCCCAAAATTACTAAAATACCACTGCATTTTGTTAGGCTTTTTTTTAGCCATTCTGGCTTTGATTTTTGGGCACCCTAAGCCTTGGATCCTCGTTTTCTAATATCTAAAATTTTATCCAAATTTTATTTGGCCTTAACAAATTCATTTTAAAAGACTCTCTTTTATATCTAGCCAGTTTTTGTCATTTGTGTGAAAATCAAGTGTTACATTTTTACCCCCTTAAATAAAATATCATCCTTGAAATTTAAATACATACCTCATAGGAATAGCTCTGAGTACTTCTTCCTCATCTCTTCTTCCAACTCCCAGGTGGCTTCCTAAGGAGATAGCCCCCTCTAAACCACTTTCACTATAGTATTGTTTTATTCCATAACTACTTGTGCTTAACATCCTCGATCCAATTTGGTGATACTACATAAGATAGATTGTCCTAAAATTGCACATTCTCATATTCTATGACATGTGAAGGGTTGAGCTGGTACTTTTTAAGTTAGGATACATGGAATACATCATGTATTTGGCTCAAGTTTGGGGGAAGAACAAGTCTGTAGGCCATAGGTTTGACTTTATCAAGAATTTGAAATGGACCTATGTATTTTGGACTGAGCTTTCTACTTTTAATGGACCTACCTATCCCTGTGACTAGAGATGTAACATCCGAGTTTTTGTAGACATGAGAACTCAAGGTTGCTGAAATTTTTCTAAGTCTATTAGCTATAGCGAGTGTCCCTGTTAGCTATAACGAGTGTACCTATTAGCTACAGCGAGAATGTTATTCGCTATAGCAAGTGTACCTGTTCACCATAGCAAGAAGCTAGTTAGCTATAACAAGTTCAGGGCTGATACAAAATCCAAAGAGTTTTTCATAATAGCACTAGCCGTAACAAGCACAAGGGCACCTGGAACTTATAAGTGCTCGCTGTAGCAAAGGTTGTTTCTCGCTATAACGAGATTTTGTCCAAAAAAGTGTGGAAAAAGGGAAATTGCTTCTTAAAACATCCAAAACTCTCCCCCACCTCTGGACTGACTTTTAGCTCACTAAAAGAAGAGAGAAAGACCAGTTGAGGAGGGCGTCCAAGGAGGGAGGGAGAAGAAGACAAAAATCCAAGAAAAAGGATAAGAAAAGTGTAGTGTTTCATGCTTCTTTCTTTAGCAAACCCATCCTCCTCCTTCTCCTCTTCCTTGTCATAAATTTATAGAAGCTTTTAGTTTTATTTTGAGCTCAGACCAGAGGGGAGAAGTTCGAATTGAAGGAAGAAAGCCAAAGGAAAAGGAAGAGCATACAAGGAAAGCTTGAACTCAAGGTAAGAACATTAGCCTTTATGCTTCTTCTATCTTGTTCAAGTACGGGTGAGTTTCTCCCTTCATAGGAGCAGTCATAAGGGAGTTGTTTTGAGCAAAACCAAGCATAAATCTTAAGAACTAGAGTGTGGGAAACAAGTATATGCAAAGAGAACCAAGGAAGAACCATGGAAATTTGCAAGATAGAAAATTAAGGGTTAGTGGATATAGGCTAAAATCTAAACTTATCCAAGAGTTTCTAAGCCTATGTAAATATCTATATAAGTTCCTAAAACCCCTAAAGAGCTTCTCATATTCACCTCCTCCCAAGGAAAGTAAGACCACTTCCATTGGTATCCAAAGAAGCATTGTAAGTCTAGCACCCTTGGAATTGAGTTAGGATAACTCCCAAGAGTTTAATTTATGTCAAGAGATCTAGAATGATCAAGAAATGAGGGCTAAGAGCAAGAACTCCATGTGTTGTCTCATTGGGTGCATTATGGAACCATAATGAAATCTTTGAGTTAAGTAGCCTAGTCTTGAATTATAAAAAGCTAAGTTTTATTTCAATGACTTAGTTATGCTCCATTGATGTTTATAAGCTACGAGAAATGAGTCCTACCTCCTTGCAAAAGTGTGACCAAGAAAGGGAAGGGAGTTTTGAGAGAATAGCATTATGATCCATTACAAGGTAACCCTCCAACCTTTCTCTCATATATGTGTGTGGATGTTTTCTTGCTTTGGATGCTTGTATATGTATTGAACTATGACAAATATGTCTAGCTAGTAAGGATATATATGGTGCCACTTATGTGTTTTGAATGTGTGCATAAGACTTGAATAGACTTGGTAATGCTAAAAGTCCCTTGATAAGGGTGAGGATGAGCTAAAAGCCCCTTAGTATGGGTGAGACAAACCAAAAGTCTCAAGAGGAGTGAGACTTAGTCAAAAGTCCTAAAAAAATAGGTGAGTCAAGTCTAAAAGTCCCAAGAGAAGTGGGTGAGGCTAACTGAGGTCTTGAAAGCCTACTTTTATATGTTTAAGACTATATGAAATAGAAATCATGTTCTTGTTATGCACATGTGGCTAATAGACCATGCATGGCATCTTTTTGCATAAAAATACATCCATCATGTATGATTGAAAGTTTATAGGGCTATTGAGATTCTTTAAATCTCTCTCCTTCCCTATTACCTAACATGTCTAGGTGGAGCAAAATAGCAAGGAATTTGGGAGCTACCCCGCTTGAAGACATGGAGGTTGGCAAAGAAGTTGTATTATAGCCATATAAATGTCAAGTGATGTAATGCAATGATTAAATGATGTATAACCCCTTAGACATATGTAGATACATGTATATGTGATGTATGTATGGAAACTAAAGGTATATGAATGAGAATGAATATTTTTGACATTGAGATGTATGGATATGGTTGCAAATCTTATGTATAGTAATGAGTGAGGGAGTGAGTTTGTGAAATCTAGATTGTTGAACCCTTGAGATATATTTAATAGACCATTTTCATGTTTTCCCACATGCCCAAGTGGCCCTAGAAATGCTAGAAGAAAAATTTAACCCTTTATGACCCTTGAAGTGGCCCAAAATGGCCAAAATACAACCCTATATCACAATGCGACCAAATGAACAATTTTGGGGCTAAGATTTTACACACCTATAGATCTTATAGAGAGACTTTTTTTTTGTGATATTTATGACTTTTATAGATAGATTATGAGTCAGAGATGTTGTTAGAGAGTCCACGAGATCCACAGGGAAAAATTTGAATATTTTAAAGTAATATATATGCTATTATGAGCCATGATTTCAATCCATATTTTTCTTGAAACCCATGTATGAAGCATGGATGGAATATAATATATGGGAAAGTAAGGCTAAAGTGTTATGGTGTTATAGGAGACACTCTTTGAGTGACTTGTCGCGCAACCCTCAAAATAATACTAGGTTGATAAAATATGTAATTAGTGGCACAACCTAGGTCATCTTCCTTGGAATTGGCGTTCAATATTTAATTGAGTTTTCCAAATGTTAAAAGACTCTAAAATTTCTAAACTAAAGGGGGTTTGATTTAATTAAACTATCCTAAAACTAAATTGAATTAAAATTCCTAAATTCTACCTAATTATATGATTATGGGTGAAAGATGGGCTTGTGACTAGCTTTGGATTCGTCCCTTAGTATCCACTATCCTTATCCTAATCTAATTATGATTAATTCTGGTCTAAGAGATCCTAAAGGTGTTCATAATAATTTATCTTGAGTTACCACGCAAGATTCAAGAGATTAACAATCTAACGTTGAATTGAGACCTCAATCCCGCATTAAATTGTTAATTCTTGTTTCTAAGATCAATGAACACTCGATTTGATTGATTAACTGATTTATTGACCTCTGAATCATCCTAAATATTTAATTAACCAACTAAACATTAAGGAATCCTCAATTCAAACATTCAAGCATATAATCTCACTCATGTATTTTATCGAATTTCTTCAAAGCATACATGGGAAATTCAGATAATATTGGAATTAATCGGATCAATTAATCAACAAAAATGTTTCCTAATTAGTGTCTAACCAGCCACTAATTATAATTACACAAATTCCCTATCAAATACAACTTAACCAAGACAATAAATGAAAGAGAAAAAGTGTAGGAAAAATATAGATATTCTTAGCCAAAAACTCTATGTTCATCCATGGATTCAAGCTTCTCCAAGGCTTCCTCCTAGCTAGCCTCAAGGTGGATTAGAACTTCATGGGATATAGATGGAAGATGGAATGAATCGGAATGAGCATGGAGTGGAAGAATGGTTTGCAGCGAATGAATGGATGAATGGTGTGGGTGGCCGGTTGCTGAATGAATGGATTAATGGTGGGTGGCCAGTTGCTGAATGAATGGATTGGTCGAATAAATAGGCAAGGGTTTGCTAAGATTTTAGAGATGTGAGATGGATGAATTGTGAATGGACTAGGATATGTATGGAGGCGTGCTG
The DNA here is from genome assembly GCA_026724425.1 of Erythrophleum ivorense. Classification (NCBI taxonomy): domain Eukaryota; kingdom Viridiplantae; phylum Streptophyta; class Magnoliopsida; order Fabales; family Fabaceae; genus Erythrophleum; species Erythrophleum ivorense. Next base: position 41,871,853 of record JAIUCV010000006.1, on the reverse strand, counting down.
AATGAAGCCTTTTTTCTTCTTTAAAATCCACGTGCTTCTCTTCGTTCTGCTTCACGTGTTAACTAATGCATCTTTTCTATACTATTCACGTGCTTTCCTTCGTATCATGCAGCTTCCTTCTTATCGTTATTATTCACGTCTTCATTTAACCTTCAGCCCAGGCTTCTTCTCTTTGCTCCAACTTCTCCACGTTGCTTCCTCTCATTTAATCCTTCATCCACGCACAGCTTTGCATGCAAGAATAAACCATTAAATCTGCTTCTCCAGCGTTTTTGTTCCTCAGTAAATCACATGCAGCCCGTTATTTTCTTCATGTTTGCTTCCAGCGTTTGCCTTTGTTTTGCTCGAGTTTGCTTCTTGCAGTTGCTTCTTATCCTTCACGTCAGCCTTCTTTACCATGTTCTGCCCAGTTCAGCATCCTTTTCAGCATCTTGCTCTGTTCTTAAACTCAAAAACAGAGGCTTCTTGGACATGTTCATTCTCTTAATACCACATAATGCTTCTGCATGTTACAGCTGCTTCTTTACTTTGCTTTTTACGTCCCATGCAGCTGCTTTTCGTATCTTTGAAGCTCATTCAGCTCCACGTATTTTCCACGTGTTCCTTTGTTGCTCCTTGCCCGTATTTCTCGCTTTAACTCCAGCCCAGCTCCCTTTATGCAGCTACTGTGCTAGAACTCGTTGCTTTAATTTATATTCTGCATGCATTCTGCTCAACTGGTTCTTCCTCATTCAACTCGCCTTTCTCCAGCTTCTGTTCACCAGCTCTTGCCTCACACGAGTTATTTGATTATTCCCACATCAGCTCCCTAAGAAAAATGTGCTCTATTCCACATTCTGGACCTTCCAATCTGTAGCATCTTCTCACAAACTTCAGTCCCTTTCATGCTCTGTTTTACTCACTTAACTTCTCCTCCTATCTTCGCTGCTGCCCTATGTCAACTTTGCATGCTCCAGCTTCAACTCTCACGTCTTCTTCGTCGCATTTTTGCTCTCTGCTTCTTCCACGTCTTGCTCACATGGTCTGCATGCAGCTTTTTATTTTTTATTTTTTTACTTCCAACCTATAGGTTCTGTACACTAATCTTCCCAAACCTATGTTTCCACATGTTCGTGTTTGCTACGTGAAGCTTTTTCCCACTCTTCATAAACCATGTTCTGCTCGTAGCTTCCTTTCATGCAGCTTCATTAGTAACTCACATTGACCAATTTGCATATGTGAATCCTTTGCCACGTAGAACTAATGCTTGCTCATGTGCATCTTCATTAATTTCTCTTCTCCACGTAGTGTATGTTTGCTACAAGTGAAGCCCAATTCTTCTTTTTCTCTTCTATTTAATTTTCTATTCAAAACTCCAATTACATATTAAAATTCTGCACAAAGAAGTGAGAAAAATCAAATAGGAATATTCACAAAAATTATTTAAGATAAATTTATGCATTAAAATCCAATAATTTGTAACTTAATTCCTCAAATATAGAAAATGGCTACTAAAATCAAATATCATCTAATTAGACCCTTAAAGCCATATTTGGATACTAAAATACTTAAGATAAGGAGAATAAAATGTATATAAATTATGCTTATCACTCTTACAAAGACATGGTCTCCAATCTCAAACTCCAACAATCGTCTCCTCTTATCTACGTAGCTCTTTTATCTGCTCTGTGCCATTAAGAGTTTCTTTCTGATGGTTTCTATTTATCTAGAGGTCTAGTCCACTTACTCTGGGTCTATAAGGTTCCTCTCTCTAAGTCAACCCAACATACTAGAGACCTACACTTCCTCCCATATAGAGCCTTATAAGGTACCATCTGAATACTAGCATGATCACTGTTATTATAAACAAACTCTACTATAGGCAAATAGGTATCCTAATTCCCCTTTAACTCTAGAACACAAGCCCTTAGCATGTCCTCTAAGGTTTGGATGGTTCTCTACATTTGACCATCTATCTAAGGGTGATAGGCTATACTGAATCTTAACTTGGTTCCTAAGGCATCCTATAATGATTTCCAGAAATTTAAAGTGAATCTGGGATCTCTATCTGATACTATGCTCCTAGGTACAATGTGTAACCTTACTATCTCCCTAATGTATAGTTGGGCTAATCTATCCAGGGTGTAAGTGACTTTCATTGCTAAAAATTATGTTGACTTTGTTAATCTATCTACCATCACACATATGGCATCATACCCCAATGATGTTCTAGGTAAACCTATGACAAAATCCATAACTACATTATCTCATTTCTACTCAGAGATATCTAGAGGCTGAAGTAACCCAGCTAGCTTCTAGTGCTCTATCTTGACTTCTGACATACTAAACATCGGGAGACATACTCTGCTATATTTTTTTTATTCTAGACTATTAAAACATTTTCTTCAAATCATGATACATCTTGTTACTGCCTGGATGAATAGTGCATCTACTTTTGTGTGCCTCTTCTAATATCTTTTCTCTCAATTCTAACTTTTTAGGCACATACACTTATTTCTATACCTCATTATTCCATCCTTAGACAAGTTAAAGTCTAACACACTACCCTAGGATATCTGGGCTTTAATTTTATTCACATAATCATCTTTCTACTGAGCATCTCTAATTTGGCTCCTCAGGTCACTCTCTATTCAAGTTTCACTTATTACCAATTTCTCTGAATGCACCTGATATGAAAGATTTATATCCCTGAATCTCTCAATCAATTCCTACTCTCTTAACATCATGTAAGCCATGTGTATGGATTTCCTATTTAAGGTATCAGCTACCCCGTTAGCCTTACTAGGATGGTATTTTAAGGTAAAATCATAATCCTTTAGGAATTCTAACCATTTTCTCTGTCTCATATTCAATTATTTCTGTTCAAATAGGTACTTAAGGCTTTTGTGGTCACTGTAAATTTCTGTAGCTGCCCTATACAAGTAGTGTTTTCATATCTTAAGAGCAAACACTACTACTGATAGCTCTAAGTCATGAATAGGCTAGTTTTCTTCATGTGGTTTCAAATATCTAAAAGCATAAGCTACCACTCTGCCTCCTTGTATGACTACACATCCTAACCCTTTCTTCAAGGCATCACTATAGACTACAAAAGTCTCTCTCAAGTCAAGAAGTACTAAAACTGAGGTTATGGTTAGTCTATGCTTCAATTCTTAAAAACTTTGTTCACATTTCTCATCCCACACAAATGGTACATTCTTTCCAGTAAGCCTAGTTAGTGGCATCACTATCTGAGAGAAGCCCTGGATGAACCTCCTGTAATAACCTGTTAAACCTAGGAAGCTCCTGATCTCTGTTGTTGTCCTAAGTCTCTCTCACTATAATAATGCCTTTACCTTATGGGGATCTATTGCAACCTCTGCCTAGGAGATCACGTGGCCTAGGAATTAAACTTCAATGAGCCAAAACTCACATTTACTAAGTTTAGCATACAACTATTTTTCTCTCAAGGTCTCTAGGGCTAATCTCAGGTGCTACTCATGCTATCATCTACTCTTAGAATAAATAAGAATGTCACCTATGAAAACAACTACAAACCTATCTAGGTATGGCCTAAACACCATATTCATATAATCCATAAATACTGCAGGTTTATTCATCAACCTGAAGGGCATGACTAGAAACTCATAATACCTGTACCTAGTTTTGAAAGCTGTCTTAGGGATATCCTCAACCTTGATCCTAAGCTGATGATATCCTGACCTAAGGTCTATCTTAGAAAAAACATACACTCTTACTAACTAATCTAGGAGGTCATCTATCTTAGGTAGAAGGTATTTATTCTTGACCATAATCTTATTGAGCTCTCTGTAATCTATAGATAATCTAAGACTCCTATTTTTCTTCTTTACAAATAAGAGTGGAGCTTCCCATGGTGAAATACTAGGTCTAATAAAACCCTTCTCTAAAAGCTCTTATATATATTTCTTAAGCTTTGTTAGCTAGTAGGAGCCATCCTATACAGGGCCTTAGATATTGGACCTGACCTAAGCATAATATCTATGGGGAATTCTACTTCCCTATCAAGCGACAATCTACTACTTTTCTTAGGGATTACCTCTAGAAATTCCCTTATTACAGGTATCTCTTCTGTGCCCTCTTTTATCTCAGCCTATAGGGAGAAGAACACTAAAAACCCCTAGCAACCATGCTTTAGAGAACGCTCAGCCTGGAAGGTGGTCATAAAAGCTAGCTCAATCTGAATACTAGGTATAGTTCCACATTCAGGCAAAGAAACACATCTATGGTAACAGTCAAGCATAGCATTATTGGCAGACATCCAGTGCATTCCAATAATCAAATCAATGTCAGTGAGGGGCATATATATAAAATCAAGTGTGGTAAAACAATGGTTAAACTAGACTATACAGTTTAAACAAGCATGGGAAGTAATGGCTCTATTTCCCTATATGAGGGGATACATGTAAGTCATATGGTAAAGTACACATGTTCAGACCCAGCCTTCTAACATAGTCATAAGATATTAAAGACTAGCTAGCACCTGAATCAAACAATGCAAGTACAGAACAATCATTAATCTTAATAGCATCTTGGATCAGACTCAAGGACCTACTAGCCTCCAACTATGTAAAGGCAAAAACTCTACCTTGGGTCTGCAATTTAGGTACAGGAACTACCTCCCCTTATGGTGTAGGCTGTGTGTAGTCTCTGGCTATATGCCCTGGCCTACCACACCTGATTCTAGCCCACGTAGCATGGTCTGTTCTTATGATTCCTACTACACTGAGCACAGGCTGCTAGAGTGGAATTGACTCAACTAAACTAAGCTAGTTTCCTTCTGTTCTTGCCTCTCCTGTTCTACTAGCCTTTACCACCTCTTTTATTACTATTGATGGCAGGTGTCTCCTCATGATACTCTCTGAAAGGGGAGGTCTAGCACTCAAGGCCGGATTCATCATCTTCAAATTTGCCTTGATGACTCTGCATACCTCAACAAGGGCATTAAAATTCTTGATTCTCTAAGGCACCACTCTATCTCTAATCTCTGGTAGGAGCCTATTCTCTAATTTATCCACTCTCCACCTCTCATTATCATGCTTTTGTAAATAAGAGGACTATCAAGAGAGCTTCACAAATTTTACCACGTAGTGTCCACAGACATCCACTCAGTCTGTCTTAGGAGTACAAACTCTTACTCTTTCACGTCCCTAATGAAACTGGGGAAATACTGCTCATAGAATGCCTGTAAGAATGTCTTTCAGTTAATCAAGAGGTTTTTTTACTTGATAATAGGTTCAATGCTCCCCTTACCAATAATTTTCCTCTTTCTCAAGCTGAAAAAAGGCCATCACGGCCTTCTGTTCAAATTGCACTCCATGACCCTAAATATCTTCTCTAACTGCATGATCCAGGCCTCCACTTTCTCTGTGTTCAACTTTCCATCAAAGGTGGGAGGCCCAAACTTCCTAAACTACACTATGACCTACCACATGGAAGGCTACTTAGGGACTGGAGGCATCTGAGCTGGTGGAGTCTGTGGCATCTATTGTATCTATAGCTATAAACCTGAGTGAATCGACCCTGCATGCTCAGGATGATCTGAGTGCTGTGGTGGCTATGGCAGAGGAGGAGTAAGACCATCACTATCTCTCTGCGCAAGCTATTCTTAAAGCTACATAATCATGGCCTGTTGCTGATTCAAGCGAGCCATAATAGAAAGGCTCTAGTCATTGGATCACTAAGGTTTAGGTCTGTTCGAGCCTCTCTAAAGGGCCTACCTCTCTGTGTGTTCACTATCTTTCTGAAAGAAATCAAACTCATCTTAACAAAATTCATGAGCACAAGCCATAGTTACACACTCATTTCATCCACAAATAGCTTATACATAATAGCAATCTCATGTTCTTAAGCCACAAACCACATCAAAGTGCCTGAATCTTTGCTCTGATACCAATGAATGTAATACCTTAACCTCTTAACTATTTTACCATGGTCTCATTATCCATCCTAATGTGTAATACCTTAGCCTCCTAACTCTCACACGATGATCCCATTATCTATTTCACTGTATCTCATATGTATTGGAGCATAAATATAAGGAATACATACACTTGGCCATAAAAAATAATGAATATTTAATATAATTTAATTGTGTTATGTAAGGCCTCATTGCTTCATTTTGTGCTCCATGGACTATGTGCACTCATCCACATTATTTCTAGTTATAACAAATCTATACAAGTCATACACATTACATTTTGTCTCATTCATTTCGAGTTTGGAGCTACATCTCACAAAATTAATGATTTGCTCTCGAGTTCAACTTTCTAGCTTTTAGATACAAATTTTAAAAATTCATAACTAATTCTAAAAAAATTAAACTAAAGAAAACTATATCATTCTAGAAAGGTGTAGATGTCTACTTTTAACTAAAAATGATTCTAAACCAATGCCATATCTTTAAGCCATCAAAAATTGATGGAATAATAACATAGGTCAGGCTGCATTACTGGTATTGTCATGCAATTTCAAATTTTCATATCTCTCTCTGCAAACACTAAGTGAGGTGGTCTTAATGGATATGGAAATCTTCAGGTGTCTAGTTTATTCCTGTAAAATTTCATGAGCATTGGACTTCATTTGGCCCACATGTGACACAAAGAAGCAAAGAGACTAAATGAACAATAACCATACCATCTCTACATAATCTGACCAACTTTGAAAAATCATAATAAATTTTATAGAGTCCAAATTGAGTGTTCTTTCACTCCATTAAAAGCTCTAAATGAGACCTACTTTTTGGCCAAATTTCATGGAAAAACTCATTCATTTGGTCATACTTTGGTTTAGTTCTCCATTTGGTCAATTTTGAAGTCTCAAATGGCATTTTGAGGCACCAAATGGCCCTTTTGGCTTTCCACAACCACTTGAGTAAGTTTAAAAGTATAAACACCATACATAAAAAGCATTCCAAATGATCCAAATCCTTATGGATCTTAATCTCACATTGCTACTTGCATATATACACAATAACATCATATCACATAATCACAAAAGCGTGGTAAAATCTCACATTTTCATTCATCTAGCTTCTACATGGATACATACACTATTTGTACATATATTAGAACATGCTCAAGGATTCACATCATAGATACATCTCATGGTTACTGAGAGGCTCGTCGCGCAACCTTCAAAATAAAACTAGGTTGATAAAATATGTAGCTAATGGCACAACCTAGGTCATCTCCCTTGGAGTTAGAGTTCAATGTTTAATTGAGTTTTCCAAATGTTAAAAGACCCTAAAATTTCTAAATTAAAGGGGGTTTTAATTGAATTAAACTAACCTAAAACTAAATTGAATTAAAATTCTTAAATTCTACCTAATTGTATGAATTATAGGTGAAAATTGGTCTTGTGACTAGCTTTGGATTCATCCCTTGATATCCACTATCCTTATCCTAATCTAATTGTGATTAATTCTAGTCTAAGAGTTCTTAGTTGTGTTCATAACAAATTATCTTGGGTTACCACTCAAGATTCAAGAGATTAACGATCTAATGTTGAATTGAAACCTCACATCCACATTAAATTGTCAATTCTTGTTTTAGGATCAATGAACACCCAATTTGATTGATTAACTGATTAATTAGTCTCTGAATCATCCTAAATATTTAATTAACTAACTAAACATTAAGGAATCCTCAAATTACACATTCAAGCACATAATTCCATTCATGTATTTTATCGAATACCTTCGAAGCACACATAGGAAATTAGATAATATTGAAATTAATCAATGTCTAATCAGATCAATTAATCAACAAAAAGGTTCCCTAATTAGTGTCTAACCATCCACTAATTATAATTACACAAATTTCCTATCAAATACAACTTAACCAAGATAATATATGAAAGAGAAAAAGTATAGGAAAATAAAGAAATTCTTAGCCAAAATTCTATGTTCATCCATGGATTCAAACTTCTCCAAGAGCTTCTTCCTTGCTAGCCTCAAGATGGAGATTAGAGTTTCATGGGATGGTGGATGAATGATGGAATGTAGATGAATGGATGAATGGGGCTTTCTGGACGATGGAGTGGTATCTCAATAAATAGGCAAGGGGTTTCGAAAATATGGAGACGTGACAAACTTGTAGAGGCGTGAATGAAGTGTAGAGGCGTGAATGAAATATACTCCCTTCCTCATTAAAAGTCACGTGCCTAGCTATTATACTTTTCGTGTGTATTATACATGCTATTCCTTCTCTGCCTTCCGACGTTTTTACGTAATTCATTTATCAATTCACGTGTTCTCCTAATACACCTTTATATCAGCTTCACGTGGAATCTCTTCATGTATATATAAGGTGGGCCCCACTTTATTTTATTTTATTATATTTCACATGAATTCCTTCTACTTTTTCTGCAGCTTCTTCACGTTAAAACTGCAGCTCATTCTTCTCATTCACAACCTCTTCCTCTTCACGTGTTCCCTTCCTCTCGCTTCTGTTGCATGTTCTCCAGCTCATTCACATGAACTTCTTCTTAAAACCGAGTCTACTTCTTCTTCTGTTCTGCCAGTTCAGCGTTGTTCTTCCACGTGATATATGCTCAGCTTATTCATCTCTCAGCTCGTGCAGCAGCCTTTTCGTCCAACCCAGCATCCAACTCTTCTCAAGCTTCTCCTTTCCACATGTTTTTCTGACGTGTTACTCCTTTGATGAATGGATGAGATTTCCTTCAATAGCGTTCTACCCATGGCCTCTTCTTTGTTCAGCCATATTCAACTCGAGGCTTTCTCCATGTTGGCTGCTATGCTTCTAGCTTCCTCTTCTTTTCAAATACCCAAGCTCTCTTCCCCTCAACCAGAAGCATATTCTTCCACATTGTAGCTACTTCAACGTGTTTTCTGCATACTTCTTACGCATTGCTTTACTCCCTCTCCAGCTAGCTCGAGCTTCTTCTCAAGTCTCACATGCAGTTCTGCATTCAAGTGTGTCTTTCTTGTGTTTCATTTGTTCTGCTCGAGTTTGTGAGCTACTGCACCATCTCGTTTCTTCCTCACACCGGACTGCATGCTTCATGTTTCATCCAGCATGTAGAAAATACGTGGTTCCTCTCCTTCATTCCTTCACACATTATTTGCTTGTTTCCTCTTCATCCAGCCCGTGCATATTTCTTGAACTCAAAGCTTGTGTTGCTTCCTTGACTCGATGCTTTTTATTCCTTCAGAACTCGAATGAGTGTGCTGCTGTTTGCATGAGCACTCAAGCCTCCTTCTTCGTGCTTTGCTTCCATGCCACATAAATCTCGAGCTACATATTTCTTCCCAGCAACTCCTCTAGCTAAGAGAGTGTGTTGCTTCATTTAATTCTTAGCTCCAATTACATATTAAAATTTTGCATAGAAAGAGTGGGAAAAATCAAATAGGAATTTTCACAAAATTATTTAAGATAAATTTAAGCATTAAAAACTAATAAGTTGCAAATTAATTCCTTGAGTGCATATATGGCTATTAAAATGAAATCTTATATAATTGAACCCCTAAAGCCATATTTGGACACTAAAATGCTTGAGATAAGGAGAATAAAATATATATAAATTATGCTTATCAGTTACATAGTTTAACATCAAAATACAATTAAACAAGCCATTTCTCTATCTTGTTGTCACAATCTTGCTTCTCATGCTTGTTGGCTTCCATTTCCTTGTCTACTTGGCTCACCTAAACATAGTTCGATATGTGTGGGGGAAGAATGAGATTCAAAGAATCCCAATAGCTCTTAATCCTTTCAAACATACATAATAGATATTAAAACATGTCAAAGAATGCATGCATGACATTCAAACTATTTGTGAGCGTACATAAAATATTTTTCTTGTTATATAAACTCATACATAGCAAACATAATCTCTCAAGGGCATTGGTCTAGCCTTACCAATCTTTCTTAAGACTTTTAGATTTGCCTCACCCACTTTCAAGGGACTTTTGACTTAGTCTCACTCTTCTTGAGACTTTTGGCTTTGTCTCACCTATTTCTAAAAACTTTTGCCTTATCTTCACCCTTGTTAAGGGACTTTTAGCACAACCAAATCCATTCAACCCATAAAGTATACACATAAATACATTTCAAGAAGTATAATGGTACTATAACACCATAATGACTTAACTCCAACTAATCCCCCTCTAGGCTTGATTCCATATGATTTCCAGTGAAAATGACCAAAACCGTGGTAGTTTACTACTTTAAGTCGGGGTTCAACCAGTCATATTTTGCCCCGTGGGTCTTGTGAACCCATCATTCACATTCTCTACTCAAAATCTATTTATAAAACTCATACATAGCATCAAACAACTCATAAACCACAGATATGAGGCCAAAAACCAAGAAAATACAATTTCTCAAATGAGCCCAAAAGTCAGATTTTTGGCTCTAACTTTGGAAAATCATAACTAATTCTAAAAAAATGGGAATCAAGCAAACCATAGCTCTCTGGAAATTTTTGGATGTTAAAGTCACACTAAAAATAAATCCAACCATAATCTTAATGTTTGGACTATCTTTGACATAAAAAAAGAGATAGAGGTCCAGCTGTCCCTGGTACTGGTGCAGCTTGCTATCATGAACTTCGAAAATTCGTAACTAATTCTAAAAAAATCCAATCTGGAAAAAATATACCAATTTAGAAACCTAAAGATGTGAACTAGAGGATAAAAATAATTCTAGATCAGTTCAGGAACCATTAGACCTCGAAAACTGACGGAACAGTCACCAAAGTCGGATGGCTTCCCTGATGCTGACACAGAACTTTAGAAAGTCGTTTCTCTCTCTACAGACCTCCAATTGAGGTGCTTCCAGTTGGTATAGGTCATTGTGGATATCTAGTTTATGCTCATAAAATTTTATGACAAGTGGACATCATTTGGTCCATGAATGACACAGATTTAATTTCGGACCTAGTTACACAGTACAATAACCAAAACCAGAAAATTTTCCAATTTCAACAATTCATCAAATATTCCCTAGACCTCCAAATATTACCTACTTTAGCTTCTCGAGAATCTATCAATAGACTCTAGAGGCATGCCAAATTTCATATCAAGAAGAGCTCATTTGGTCATACTTTAACAGAGCTCACAAATATGGTGGTTTTGGCACCCAAAATGGTTTAAAGTGGGTCCAAATGGCCTCCCACATGTTCTAGCACCTCTTGGGCAAGTTTAAAAGCATAAACATAGTATATATGAAATAATCAAGTGGTCCAAATCAACACACATCTCAAAGTCACTATGCTATGGGCCAAAATGCACTCTTATATGTAAGTCACAAAAGGGCCAAATTCTACATTTTCATTGCTTTGGCTCTCTACATAATTCATACATCATTCATACATACTTTTACACTTGCTCAATATTTGCATCTCAAAAATAATAGGTACGTATTCATTTTGGCACCTCTTTAAAGAACCAAAATAACTACACAACTCCCTAAGCATGCTCAACTAGGCTCCTTGGTGTGCACTTAGTTCTCCTTGAGCTCCACCTAACATGTTAAGATGAGAGAGGGAAAGGGGTGAGATTCATGAAATCTCAATAGCTCATACACTCATTCAAGGAAGCAATCAAGGCATATAAACAAGTCACAGCATGCAAACCATTCACAATTACACAACATAGGATTTTCATGCCATGATATCATATTAATGCCAAGAATAAGCTCTAGGGACTTTTGGTCTAGCCTCACCCGAGTTTTTGGGCTTTTGGATTGGCCTCACCCTTGGTTTAGGGACTTTTGGCTCTACCTCACTTGTCTCAAAGGACTTTTAGCATTACCTCACCCGAGCAATTTTCACAATCCATATCATAAGCATATTAGTACCAATTCATCAAAGCAATATCAAATGGCATGGCTCACAATACAAGTATATACACAAACATACAATGACTATTACACATCCAAGAATGCAACAAGAAAGAGTGGAGAGCTACCTTATTGGCCAATACAAGCCTTCCCTTTCAATTTCTCTTCTTCTTTCTTGGTTTCACAATCACAACTAGATGGAGTTGTTTCCTTTGAGCCTAGACACAATAAAGAGCATGGAATTACTCTCTTATAACTCAAATAAACACTCACAAAGCTAAGGGGCTCTTTATCGAAGCAAACCCCCACTACATATGTAAGAAACTAGGGATTCTCTTTCTAAAATTCCACTAACTCTCCTTCCTCTCTCAAGCTCTCAAGAAAGGAAAGCAAAGAAGAAGAAGTGAAGATACATGAGTTCTAGCTTTCTTCAAGAGTGGTTTTCCACTTTCCTTCTTCTGAACCAAACCCAAATCAACTACCAAAACCATAGAAAAAGAGGGCAAAGAGAGAAGAACAACATGCTAAGAAGAAAAGCTATGGAAATCTCAAGCTTGCTTACCTTTTTGCTTGTTCTCCTTCCTTCTCTAGGTCTCTCTCTCTCTCCACAGCCCTTTTCTCTCTTTTGGTCAAAGCTTAGGTTGATTGAAGGAGAAAGAATGGATTTGAACATTTTAAAAAGTCAAATTCTCTTTTTTTATGCTTTTCCAGACTAACCCTCGCTATAGCAAAGCATAACCCTCACTATGGCGAAGTATAACCCTCGCTATGGCGAGCACGTATTAGTCCCAGACCCCTGTTTTTGCTACAGCGTGCACTACGGCGAGGAACGCCCTGGTTTTTGTATGAGATGCCCGCACTCGCTATAGCTAGAAGCATTTTCGCTATAGCAAAAAGGTACTCTCGCTATTGCTATACCATTTCTCGCTATAGCGAACAGGTACATTTGCTATAGCTAGCCCATTTCTTACTATAGCGAGAAGACTTAGAATTCGCTATAGCTAGCCCATTTCTTGCTATAACAAGAAGACTTAGAAAATTTCAGGACTTCAAAAATTTCCAGCTTTCTTTTCTTTTTTCCCGGTTGTTACAGGTACCATGGCTTGTAAGTAATAGCTAGAAACATTTCTCATGGTTCAAACATACACACAAGCACTCAAAGACAAGTAAACATCCAAGACATGCATGAAAGAAAGGTTAGAGAGCTATCTTTAAGCAAGATTCACACACTTTTTCCTTAGTTATTCCTCCTCTTTTTCTGCCACACACTTGCAATTAGATGGAGCTTAGTTCCTTTGGCCTAAACACATCAAATAAGACACAATTAAATCATGGAGGTAAGCTCTAGCATCACCCACTCTCTATAGAAGCTCACTTTGTTCTATGGTTACATAATAGTTCCATATGAGACCTAATGAAGAAAGTGCTAGAATTCAAGGTCTTGGCTCCATTCTCTCCTTCTATCTAGGCCTTTTGACTCTATTTAAGCCTCTTGGAGTCATCACAAACTCACTCCCAAGAGCCTAGATATAAATTGTTTCTTTAGGTCTTATTATGAAGCTTACACTTCCGTCACCGAAACCAAGGCTTCTAAATTTTTTCCAAGTCTTCCTTTAATGTTCTCCTATCATATTTAGTCCCTTTCTACCCTTAGAAAAAAATAAAACTCTCCTTAGGCACAAGAACTATGCTTGGTCGAGACATACACTAGGTTTTAGACCCATGGAGTTAGCTTTGTTCTCTTGAAGGAAATGGCATATGTGAGGCTTTCTAAGCATCTCAAGAACTCATATATACTCTTAGACAATTTAGAAATACCATTAGAAAGCTTCATACATACCATGGTGCAAAGAAAACCATAGGTTTTAGAAACTTCAAAACTAATGGTTCTTTTGGGAATTTCTTTGCATATACTTGCTCCTCACCCTTAAAACCTAGGTTTCATGCTTGGTTTAGGTCAGATTTTTCTCCCTCTTGCTTGTTCTATATGAGGCCGAAAATTAGCTATGGAGGAACAAAAAGGAAGAAGCAAGGAAAGCCATGAAATACCTTGATTCTTTAGCCTTTTCAAGAGCCTTCTCCTTTGCTTTCACTGCTCCTTGAAATATCAAACTTCCTCCCTTTGAACATGGCTCAAATCATATCCAAATCATGCACCAAAACCATGGAAAGAAATAGGAGAAGAAGGAAAACAAGTTTAATGAAGGAAGAAGCAAGAAATTCCTTGATTTCCATACCTTTACCTAGGTTTTTCTCCTCCCTTGAAGCTCTCTCTTATGTACCCTTCTTTGCAGAACTTCACCCTAGTTTTAGATAGAATCTAGGTCGGTCAAATGTGAGGGAGAAGTGGGGTGCCACCTATATATAGCTTGTGACGACCTACCTTCTATTCATTGTATTTATAGTTAAATGCATGATTATTAATTAATGATCAAGGTTTGAGGTCATTACGTTTTTATCATATTACAAAAATATGGGAAAATTTGAACCTTGATGTTAGGGTTATCACTTAACAACCACACAAATGAGAATGCATAGAAGAAATTATATTATCATGAGGGGTCTGTGATTCAACCATTCATTAATTCCAACATACCAAAAACCTCCCACTAGGATTTCTATATCATTTCCTAGCATTACCATTGAAGAAACGGGAGTTTCTAGGTTAAAAGTATGAGTTTGGAAACTTACACCGTGGCCTATACCTTCCCCGCTGTGGCCAAGTTGCTCTCTGGAATCACTGGGCAAATTTCAACCCCATGACTCTCACCTCGGTGTAATACTTTTGTGCCGCGGTGAGTTTTGCTATTATGCAACCCTTAATTAATTTCCTCGACTCGCGCCACGGCAGGACCTACTACACTGCGGGGAGATTCATCAGGCCGCGACACTCCTCACCACTGTCACTCCCCAGGCTAATTTTTTTCCCTTGCGCTGCAGTGGGATTTGTTGTGCCGCAGCGCCCTTCGACTCTGTCTCTCATTTGGCTGTGGTGAAGCCCTCTTAGCCGCAGTGTGACTCCCTCCTGTAACTATATTACCTAAATTTCATCCCACACACTCTAGCCCTCATCCTAGGAGCACTCTAGGACTACTTTCTCCCATCTTATATGATTCTAATGGTATTTTTCTACCCCATTTGCTCATCTAACTCTCCATTTCCAATTCAAAATGTGGGTACTATATCCTACTTACCCAACTATCTCAGATCAGCAGATTCATAAATTAATGACAGCAAGAACACATGCATTAGCAACAATTAACATCCCATGTACATTCCAAAGAGATTTCATTCATCAATAGTTTATGTCCACATCCAATGCATCACATGACTACAATTCCCATATGATAAACCATATCACAATTTTAACAAAGCCATATATACGATGCTACAAGTTCATACATCAATATCAAACTGTAATGAGACCTAAATCCTTAATGTTACATTTCAACCAAGCAAAATATGAACGTCTACACTTGGCAACATGAATACATGATGATGCTATACTAGAATGAATACAAAATTTAGCATCTACACTAAATAAGTCAGCCTAAGTGTAGCCTTCTCCCCATAGGCCGGAGCTCATGGATTTTCATCCACTTGCTTCCCTTTATCCTTACCCGAAGAACCTTCACCTGAAATGTTAATCCCATGAAACGGGGTGAGACATAAATCTCAGTAACCAAGGCAATTCCATCATATATTCTATATTAATTAGCATATAGGCATAATTTCACATAAGCATCAGCCAACATACCAGTCATATCAGTAAATGAAACAATTAGGCTATCACGATTATCATCTTATACTAGCAATCATATTTTCACATGTTAAAAGCCATTAACACCGGGAGAGGCCTGTCCATGGCACATACTCCCCTTTGAGCACAACCAGGGCTCAATGAATCTAGGGTTTGATCATAACCCGGTGCCCAATCGAAGCACATGCACAGGTGGCAGCCGCACCACAACTCCACCATGGACTCACAAGATCTAACATAATACAATAGATAGTCAATCAATTCATTCAACATTTCAAATTATTCATGTACAACAAGTGTGAAATTAACATAGATATATGCATAGAATTTTTATAAACCCAGTTACCTCACTTGTAGACAATTACAACAGCCACCAATGGTACCAAAATCTCCCTATAATCATAACATCATAGAATTACTACTCTAATTCATCATTAACAGTAGCAACAAGTACCCAAAGAATTTAAATGCTAATAATTACCTAAAGGATACTTGCCTAGCCTCCACAAATCCCCAAATTTGGATTGAGTATGTCCCTTGCCAGAAACTTTAGTATATCACCCAATTTCCTAAGTAAATTCATACATAATTAACACCTACACTATAATCAAGTCATTAGGGTCTCAAATTAGCAGAATTGCCTTAAAAAGAAGAGTTCATACCTATCTAATGATAGCCCTAGCCTTAACCTACGAATTTCATCAAGAAAATTCTCAAATTCTCACATTTCAGATTTTGCGTATGGTGAAAATACTCCAAATGAAAAACTAATCAGACCAAAATGAAGAGAAAGATGAGAGGATTAAGTTATATAACTGTTACCTTGGCTAAATCTTGCTCTAGAAATGAGAAAATATGGAGTTATGCCAAGAACTCTAGCCTCCCCTTTGGACCTCCGAATTTTAAGATGGGTGTTTGTGTTTCAACAAATGGAGAGGTGGCTAAAGCATTAGGGTTTAAGTTAGGTTTTAGTTAGGTCAAATGTGAGTCATGGGTTGCTCGAAAGTCCAACTCTATTTAGGCTTCAGATTTTAGCTTTGGTTGGGCCAATTTTGAGGTGTTGGGTTGCTGAAATCCAATTGGGCCAAACCAAGTTTTAAGATCCCAAAGATTTTGGGTCTGCACAAGAGTAATTGGGCTAATTATAAGAGCCTATACAAGGTGAGTATTGGGCCTCCATCACATTAGATCAAGTTAGGTCTGCACCTAGCTTATTGGGCCTTCATTAGCTTTTTATCTTGACCTCCTACATTAATTTGGGCCTAGATAAAATTTTTCTCCCAATTAAATCTCAAACCCATATTAATAATTTATCTTTCTAAAATCTCCATTCACTTAACTTTCCTAATTATCTCATATTAATTATTCCTAATTAATATAATCCATGATTAACACCTTAATTAATGATGGGGTGTTACATTTAGGGATCCTTAAGAAGCTTTTTTAAAATGCCAATTTTGGCTTCTTTGTTTCAAGTTCATTTCAACTCATTTTCAAAAAAATATCTTCTTCATCATAAAATTTAGGTTCTCTAACCTATAAATAGCTTTTGGAATCACTCAAATTGGGTTTAAAACCATCCCAAATGAAAGGGTCAAAGTTCGTGTTCACCAATGTTCTAAAATATAAACCAGAGGGGTTTTAATTGCTCTAAGGGTTTCTATAATTTTTAGAGCCTCTAAAAATCCTAGAAAACTCAATTTTTTCATTTAAAGATCCCTCCTTTAAGTGTTCTAAAAATTATCTAAAATTACAAAAACGCCACTACATTTCGTTAGAATTTTCTTTAACCATTTAGCTCCGATTTTTGGACACGCTAATCCTTGCATCCTCATTTTCTAATATTTAAAAAAAATTTCAAATTTTATTTGGCCTTAATAGATTCATTTTAGAGGACTCTCTTTTATATATGGCTCGTTTTCATCGTTTGTACGAGAACTGGATGTTACAACAAACCCTAAGTTCCAATTCTTGTAACCTATAGCTTTCTATTTGACTCTTTTGATTCCATAGTAATCTCCATGCTTCAAAACCTCTAAAATTACCATGGTTCAGCCAAGAATCAAATCCCTTTAGGAAACCCTCATCATGACTGAATCTAGGAGAGCAAGGAAAACCAAGAAAGAGCAAGCCATGGTCATGAAACTATACCTTGTTCAATTCCTTATCAAATGATGGTTCTTATACTACCAAGGGTTCCTCCAAATTCCTCCCTCCTTCTACTAAACCAACCATAAAATTTCACCATTCAGAATATTAAAACCATATAAACAAAGAGAAGAATAAGGAGAACAACTTTTACAAAGGCCAGAGTAGCAAAAATTCCATATTTTCTTACCTAGGATGCCTTGTTTTCTTCCTTTCTTCCTCTTCTCTCATCCCACATTTTGGCTTTGTTTAGAGATGAAGAAAGTCAGTTTTGGGGGCCTAAAGGACGTGCTGGCCTAATATAAAGAGAAAAAAGGGTGTCTTATAACATTTTTCAAAATACCCATTATGTCCTTCCATTTTAATTCTTCTATTTGAGCTCATTTCAACTCCTTTTTTAGAACCATCTTTTTTATAATAAAATCTAGGTTCTCTAGTTTATTGAAAACATTTTGTTTCAAATTTATGGGATTTAAAAACTTACTGAACTATCTAGCTAAAGTTTTAGTCAACTAATGACCTAAATTGCATACCGAAAAAGTGTTAACCATTTTGACAATTCCTATAGTTTTTTAGTCCTCTAAATCATTTAAAACTCCCTTTAAGTTTTTAAAAAGTTGCCCAAATATATGATTTTGCCACTAGCCTTTGTTCCACTCCATTTAACCGTTTTGGCTTCAATTTCATGCTAATTCTAGTTTCTTAACCATTTCTTTAAATGTCCTAATTAACATTCTATTCTTAATTGACTTCAGTTTGCTTTGCTTTAAGGTCTTCTTATACCATCATATTGATTTCAGTCTAGTTTTTAAAAAATTAGTTACTATAAGTGATATCTCATAGGTTACTAAGTATTATGTTTAAGATGTAATTGTGCTTTGAATGATACAATTAAATGCACAATCACTAGTCATTGTGTTTATGAATATTTTTATTTTTATCCTTGTTTTTTACTTTTATTTCCTTATCTTTATTTCATTTTTTTTAATTGTCGTGTAGGATTTTTTGTCTCCCCATGCATGTAAGATGTCACTTAAGCCATGTGTGACAATAAATCTCCATATTTACCTATGTTACTTGGGTTATATAGCTACTTCTTAATAAATTTTAGATTCCAATGGCTCATATCTAATTAATTCTGTTTTCAAATATTTCAAAGAAAAGGGAAAAGCCCATTTCTAAAAATAAATTGTACATATGTTTTAAAAAAAGAGAGGAAGATGAATGTATTTTTTTAAAAAAAATAAGAAGCAAAATAAAAAAAGGTTCAGCTAACTTTTGATATTTAACTTTTATTTCTTTTGGATCAAAACTCTTTAAGATACTTGCTTATCATTTGTTCATTTTTTTAACTTGATTTTAAAAGAAATGTTTTCTGGAAAAAAAAGACTCTTTTTAATCAAGTGAAAATCTAAAAAAATGACATCTTAAAAAAAATTAAAAAGTTAGTTTAAAGACCTTTTTTTAAAAAAGGGTTTTCTCTTCAACCAATTAAAGTATAAAAAAAAGTGAAAAAAATGAAAATGAAATTTTAAAGTTCAAAATCAAACCTTGAAAAAAGACTACATAAAATTTCTAAGTTCAAATGTTAGCTTTTTAAAGTAAGCTAATTTGAAGGTTTTAATTAAAAAGACAAAAGCAAAAACCAAAAACAAAGTAAAATAAAATAAAATAAAATAACAAAACAAATAAATATCTTTTCTTTAAAGATTTTGAAATTTTAAAATTAGCTTTTTTTTCAAAGAGTAAAATTAGTTTCTTTAAAAGCTTTTTTTAAGTTTTCTCTTTTAAAACTAAGAAAAAACAAATAAAATAAAAATTAATGTTTTCTTAATAAATATCAATTTGTTTAAATTTTGTCAAGGGTTTTATCTTTAAAATAAAAAATATAAAGTAAAAACAAAAATCATAAAAGAAATAAAAGTAAATTAAGATCTCTCTTTACAAATTTAGGAACTTTTTCTTTAAAATAAAAATCTATTTCTCCAAAATCAAAATTATATATAAAAGAAAAAATGAAGAGGGTAAAGAAATGAAATTAATACAACTTTTTGTAAATTAAAATATATCAACTGATTTCAAAACTATTTTATTTACAAAAGACAAAAGTGATTTTTATTTTCTTTTTCTTTTCACTAAAAAATAAAAATAATAATTAAAAAACACCAACCAACTAACACACCTAGTTGAACTATATGTATGTATTTACAAGTACATCCTTGTAAATATACTTTTTTTAATTTTATTTTCTTAATTTCTTTTTTTTTCTTTTCTTTTCTTTATTTTTTCATGTGATTGTTAGGGAAATTAAAATAAAATTAAGGCCATTTTAATTTTGTACAATTAACTTAGGGTAGCTATTTTTAAAAACAGGTATTGTGAGGTACATAATATTTTCTCCACACACAATTGACTTCTAAATCAATTTCTGGTTCACAAACCATTTTCTTATAAAAGACCTTTTTTTAAGTTTTACATTTTTAAAACTAAAATTTTGGTGGCGACTCTACTTTATTTGGTTTTCATTTTGTAAATTTAAAATTTTTAAATTTTTCCAACACCATATGGTCACATTGTGAGTATGACAAGGACCCTGAAACAGGAAAAGGCAGGAAAGGAAGAAGTTTCAATCAAGTAGAAGACAGTCATCCCAAGTCACATGTTATAAATGTGGGAAGCCAGAACTTATAGCCTGAAATTGTTCTCCAATAAAAATGGCGCCTCTAGCCAAACCATAAATTTAAGGCAAGATGTTTGCACTCACTTAATAGGAGATCAATGCATCTCTTAGTTTGATCAAAGGTACAATTAAGGTAAATGATTTTTCTATGATTGCTATATTTAACAAGGGTACCAATCACTTGTTTATATTTTATAATTGTGTGAAATTTGCACTCACTTAATAGGAGGTCAATGCATCTCTTAGTTTGATCAAAGGTACAATTAAGGTAAATGATTTTTTATGATTGTTATATTTGACAAGGGTAATAATCACTTGTTTATATTTTATAATTGTGTGAAAAACTAAGTCTGGGCATTAGTACTTTACCATATAACTTGTCTATATCTACTCTTATTTGAGGCTATATGATTACTTCCTATGTTTGTTTAAATACAACTATACAATTTAACCATAGTTCTATTACTTTTAATTTGATTTGTATGCCTTTTCATGATATTAACTTCATTATTAGTATGAATTGGATAGCTGCTAATAATGCTGTAGTTGATTATGTATATAAAACCATTACCTTACCTTAATGTAGGACCATACCTAGTACTGGAGCTAAGATATCTTTCTTGTCCACAGTTTAGGCTGAGAGATATTTAGAACATGGATGCCAAAGATTTTTAATCTTTTTCTTTATATAAATAGATAAAAGAAAGGATAGATGAGATCCCTATAGTTAGGAAATTTCTTAAAGTTTTCCCTAAGGACTTTGATTTAGTAGTCTACATCTTAAGAGGGAAATAAAGTTCTTTGTTAATATTATGCCTAAAGCTAATCTGGTATCTAAAGCTCCTTATAAGATGGCTCTTAGTAAGCTAACAGAATTGAAAAATTGTTAGAAAAAGGATTTATACGCCCTAGTGTATCACAATAGGGAGCTCCTATTTTGTTTGTTAAGAAGAAATATGGTAACCTTAGATTATGTATAGATTATAAGGAACTTAATAAGATTGATGTGAAAAATAAGTATCATCTCTTTAAAATTGATGATCTTTTAGATTAATTAAGGGGGCATTAGTATTTTCCAAGATAGACCTTAAATCTGGCTATTATCAGTTGAGAGTTAAAGTTGAAGGTGTGCCAAAGATGGCCTTCAAGACTAAATATAAGCATTATGAGTTCTTGGTCATACTATTTGGTTTAACAAATGCACCAGTTGTTTTTATAGACTAGATGAATAGGGTATTCAAAACATATTTGGATAAGTTTGTTGTAGTCTTTATTGATGATATCCTTGTGTAATTCAGATCATTAGAGAAGCATAAAAGGCATTTGAGAGTAGTCTTAAAAGCCTTGAGAAATATAAAATTATATGCTAAACTTAGTAAATGTGAGTTTTAACTTACTAAAATGAGGTTTTTAGGTCATGTGATCTCATAGATAGGGGTTGCAGTTAATCCCTATAAAGTTGAGACTGTGTTATAGTGGGATATACTTAAAACCATAACTCAGGTTAAAAGTTTTTTAGGTTTGTCAAGTTATTATAAAAGGTTCATACAAGGCTTTTCTTCGATAACATTACCACTAATTAGGCTAACTAGGAAAGAGACACCATTTATGTAAGATGATAGATGTGAAAGGAGTTTCCAAGAGTTGAAACTCCAATTGACCATTGCTCATATATCAGTTACACCTAACCCTAGTAAACCTTTTGTAGTTTATAGTGATACTTTGAGGAAAAGGTTAAGATGTGTGTTGATACAACAAGATAAAGTAGTGGCATATGCCTCTAGACAATTGAGACCACATAAAAATAATTATCCCACACATAATTTAAAGTTAACTATTGTGGTATTTGCCCTCAAAATATAGAGGTATTATATATATGGTATCACAGTAAAGATATACAATGACTATAAAAGTCTAAAATACCTATGTGATAAAAAAAATTGAATATGAAGTAGAAAAGATAGATGAAATTCTTAAAAAAATTATGATGACATATTAAAATACCATCCAGGTAAGGCCAATGTGGTAGCCAATGCTTTCACTAAAAAAGTTCATACATACAACCTATATCATGATCAAGGAATTGAAATTCATAGAGAATTTCAAGAATATGAATATTTCATGCCATATGCCTTCAAGAAACTATGAATGAGTCAGACTATAATAAAAAATGACCTAAGAGCCTAGATCTTAGATGCGAGAAAGAAGATGACATTTTAAGCTTAATTAGGATTGAGATTTCTTAGGGTAAGACCTTAAAGTTCAAGGTGTCTAAGAATGGTATGGTGATGTACCATAATAGAATTTGTGTTCCAAATAAAATTGAATTGAGAGAAAAGATTTAAGAAGAGACACGTAAGAGCAAATACAAACTTCATCCAAATGCCACAAAGATATATCAAGATTTGAAAAGATTGTCTCGGTGGTCTAGTGTGCCAGAAGGAAAAAATTGAGCATCAGAAAGCAGTGAGGTTATTGTAACCTTTAGATATCCCTAAGTGAAAATGGAATAGTATAGTCATAGGTTTTATCATAGAATTACCTAGGACATCCTCAAGACATGATGTTATTAGATAATAGTAGATAGACTAACTAAGTTTTCACACTTTTTATTGATTAGGGCTATGTATACTTTAGACAAATTAGCCAAGTTGTATATAGAAAAGATAGTGAGCCTCCATGAGATACTTAATAATATTATATTCGATAAAGATACCAGGTTTACATCAAACTTTTGGAAGTCTCTTGAAGTAGCTTTAAGGACTCAATATAGATTTAGTACTGCCTGTCACTCTTAAATAGATGATCAGACAGAAAAGACCATCTAAACTATAGAAGACATGTTGAAGTATATGTATTAGAGAGAAAGAGAATTGGGATATACATTTGCGACTAGCTAAGTGTAACACCATAATTTCTAATTCATCTCATGTCTTTAAATAACTCATTTGCATCAATCATATAGTTTCTCAAGGAAAAAGATATTAAAAATATTGATTATTTTAACGTTGCGTCGCGTATAAAAATTCCATTTGGTATCACGTGGACCATGTGAGCTCATACATCACATTCTCATATTTAGTTACATGAATACAACTCATTTCTATCATCAAATGTGGCCTACAAGTCATGGAAATCAATTGGAAGCATGAAATATACATATTCATTTTTGGGGCAAAATTTGCTCATTTCATTCACAAATTTTGAAAAATTATAACTAATTCTAAAAAAAATCAAAATCATGCATTCTTGGTCATTATGGAAAGTTACACATGTCTAATTCATGCTAAAAATATGGCTAGACCATAACACATAACATCCAACATAGAGGATGCTTGACATTCGAAATAGTCCAGAGGTCCGGCTATCCATAAGTACTATCATAAAATTCTACAGCAAACTTTAAAAATGTCTAATTAATTTCAAAAAAATAGAATCCATGAAAATGATACCAATATGAATATGAAAATATGTGGATTTTAGATAGAGGAAAAAAATAACTCCAGGCCAGTTCAGGTATGACCAGACCTTGAAAATCAATCAAATAGTAACTGAGGTTGGCTAGAGTTCCTGAAACTAGATAGATTTTTTGAAAATTCATATCTCCCACTCTAGACATCTAAATGAGGTGCTTCTAGTTGTCACAATTCATTAGGAATGTGTCATTTCTCTGTATAAAATTTTGTGGCAATTGGACATCATTTGAGCCCTGTGTGATAGATTTCATTTTCAGACCTAAGTGAACAATAACATAAAATAACTAGAAAATTTGCCAATTTTAAAAATTCCTGTAGACCTCCAAAAATTTTGTTCTTTAACTTCATAAAAAGTTCTCAACAAGCTCTAATTTCATGCCAAATCTTAGATCAAGAAGAGCTCATTTGGACAAAAAGTGACATAAGGTTCCACTATGGTCAATTTTAGCTCCATATAGGATACCAAAATGTCCAAATGGTTTTACTTGGGGTTTGGCAACTCTTGGGCAAGCTAAAAGCATAATTAAGACTTGTGTAAGCTGCTCAAATGGTCCCAAACCTTATGCATTTTATTTTGGCCATTTCACTCACACATATGCACAATTTTATAATGTCATCCAAAAAGCTCATTTCCCAAAATATGCTCAAATCACAATCTAATAGTCACATAACATATTCTCCTATTTATACATGACATATTGTCATAATTACATGTGTTCATAATATTATAGTACATATACATCTATTGATTACATCATTCACTAATTATATGGTCTTAAAGTAGCAAAATTCAAGCACTTTCATGTCATCTTCTCATCTTCAAGGTAATTGGTTTCCATTACCTTACCCACTTGGTCCACCTAGCATGTTAGAACATTGGAGAGGAGGGATGAGATTCAAAGAATCCCAATAGCTCATCTCCTATTCAATCATACATAATGAATATAAACAAGTTTCATAAATACATGTATGGTCATGTTGACATGTGCAAACATTCAAGAGACATTTTCATCATTTGAGAAAGTCATACATAGCATACAAAGGCTTGCCAAGCAAGTGAATTGGTCTCACCCTATTTCTTGTGGATGTTGGACTTACCTCACCCATTCTTTAAGAGATTCTTGGACTCAATCATGCTCTTAGGAGTCAACCTCACTTTTGGGAGACTCTTACTTTGCCTTAACAATTCTTAAGGGTTCTTGGCTCATCCTCAGCATGGCCAAGGGTTCTTGGCCTCATCACATTCAAGCAAACCCAAGCACACATCATAAATATCATATGAAAGAATATTGTAACATCATGGCACATGGAATCAAAGTCATGCTAGAACACTTTTTATAATTTAAAAATACACATACACACATTCAAAGACAAGTAAAGCAAGCAATCATGTATGAGAGAAGGAGGAATGAGTTACCTTAGTTACAATTACATACTTTTTCTCTTGAATTTCCCTTCTTTGCTTTGGCCTCACACACACAAAAGTGTGAGGATAACTTCTCTTGGCCTAAACACAATTTATGGAAGCCAATTAGGTTCATAGAATTAATTCTAAAGCCACACAATTTGCTTAGACACTAGCTTGCTCTATAAACCTCATTATGATTCCATAAATGCACCTAATGAAGCAACACCCCTTAAATAAATTCTAGGCTTTATTCTTTTCTTTCAAATATGATTTTTGACTCCTTTTAAGTCTCATGGAGTCATCACACAATTAAAACAAAGAGTCTAACTATATGTTGCTTCTTTAAGTCATATTATGGAACATAAAGCACCATCTCACTTTATATGCTTCCTAAATTTTTCCCAAGGATTTCTCTCATATTTCTTCATCATATATGACTCAAAAATGGGTTTGAAAAAATTTAAAACTCTCCCTAGCTATGGTAACCCTTCTTGGCTGAGACAATGGTATATAATGGGTTCCATGGAGTTTTCTTTATTTTCTCAAGGGAAGATGCATATAGGGGAACTTCTAGGGATCTTAGGAGCTCAATTAAACTCTTATTTAAGCCTAGGAATCATTGTACAAAATTAGATTTTATAAGGTGCACTTGAAACCCTAGAAATTGCATCTTGAAATTCCATGATTTTTTGTTAATTTCCTTTGCATATTCTTAATCTCTACACCCTTTTTTCTTTAGAATCACCCTTGGTTCTGCCTAAAAATTAAACCCTCATAGGGTTTCTTGAGTGGGGTGAAATGGTGGAGGAAGGGCAAGAAGAGTGTGAACACCGTATTTTGTCCAGACAAGTTACAAAAATAATAACAAAATCAAATTAAAAAAATACAAATAGAAAAAACAAAACAGAAGAAAGAAAATAGAAAAGTAGGAGAAAATGAAAAAATGAAAAATTTAAATTAAAAGCTTTAGAAAACAAAAAAATTGGAAAAAATCAAAATAAAAATAAAAGAAAAGAGAAAAAAAACCCAAAGCCTAAAAAAAATGATGAAAAGAAAAAAATGAAAATTAAAAAAAAAAAAGCTCAAGTCCTTTTCCAGCACAGGCCCATTTTTACTATACCCATTGGGCCCAAAATGTAATCAGCTCAATTCAAACAAATAAAAAAGAGAGAAGGAAGAGAATAGTAAGGAAAGAAGGAATTTCAGCCTAAGTCTAGCGTAATTCCAACCCATTAGCACAACCAAAATGCAATAGGCAAAAAATAATAATAATAATAATTTAGTTGAGGTCAAAACGCAGAAACCCTACGTTTTGACCCCAACACCACCTTCGAGGGTCTGACTCGTGCCAGTAAGAAGCAGAGAGGCAGGGAGACACAGAAAAAGGAAAAAAGAAAAGCAGCAGGGACAAATACGAGGCTCGAGGAAAAAAGATGGATAAGAAGAAAAGGAATGGGGGTTTTCTGATTCAAGGAGAGATAGGGGGATTGGCTTTGAAAAAAAGGAGGTTTGAATCCAGCTCTGAGGCACAAAAAGGAAAGCGAGATCAAAGGGAGAGAGGAACGGTTTTCTGGAGAAAAGAGAAGACAACGAATGAAGGAGGCAGAGAGTTTCGAAGGGAGAAAGCTCGAAGGGGAGGCCTTCTGATTTGAGGATTCTGATCAAGGAGACTCGAGAAGGATTCTGACCTAGAGGAGAGCGAGAAAGCACGAGAGAGGCAGAGGAGGCTGAGTTTCGAAGGGGGCTGGGTGGAGAATAGGCGAGAGGCGACTAGAGAGAAGAAATTTAGAGGAGTTCTAGATTAAAAAAAAAAAAAAGGCAAATGAGAGAAGCTGAGGAGGAGAAGGAGAATTGAAGGTGTTGAACAGAGATCGGAAGCAGGGGACGAAGAGGAGGAGGAGCGAGAGCGAGTTAAGATTCGAAGGGGCAAGGAAATTTTTGAATCAAGGGAATACAAAGAGGGTAGAGATAGCCGTGAATCAAAGAAAGGGTGAGAGGAGCCTGAAATTGAGATGCAGAGGTTTTTCTTTCAGACAAGGATGAACAACATAGCAAATCAAAGGAGATTTGAACCAAGGGGAATTAGCGAAGATTCGAGGGCATTTCTGGCCCAGGCTCAGCGAGAGGCATTTTCTCTTTGTCATCATTGAAAGTTGAAACCCTTAATCAGGTAAATCCCTCAGCTCATCCATTTACCAATTTATGGGTCACGATTGATAACTGGATTTTGTCATCACTATGGTGAGCTATCCATAACCCAGTGGTCCTCCTGTGATTGCTTGACTCTATCCCACACGTCTTAAACTCTTGTGTTGTAATATACTCACATCTGGGGTTGATGGCGCCTATTTGGTTCTTTTAATAAGTTGTGGTTCATGCTGGCTTGTTGCGTGAATTTGTGTTTCGCAGCTTACTATAAAGTTATATCGCTTGCTGATATTGGCCTTGTATAATGTCACTGGTCCTAGGTGTGAGTCTCGGGTAGCCTTGATTTATCTCCATGGTTATGCTTGAAATTTGATAAAGAAGGTCACTCATTGTTTTAGCATAAGTCAAGCATGGTTACAACGTGATCCATTGTTTATAGTGTAACTCAAACTCTATACAACTTGTTTACTGTCGTGGTTTATTTTAGTTTCGTGCATAATTGGAAGTCGAATGTTATTAGATACTCTTGCTTTTAGCTTGTAAGTAAAATAAAATAAAAGAAAACATGTATAGTTCTTTATTGAGTGATTCTTCTACACTGCAAAATTTTTACTTGTTTTCCAATGAGACTTCTTGCTACCTCACGACAGTGGAGCATTCTGATTGCTCATAGGATTGCCTTGCATGATATAATCCTTGAGCCACTGGCTTATGCTTTGAATTGATTATGGATTTTAGTCATGTTGCTTTTTATGATTTCTTTTGTCAATAGGGGTATGTTTAAATATTGATACATTATTTGATCATCTCTGGAAAGAAAATGATTTTCTAAAATTTAACCCCCCTCCTTTATATCTTTTTCGCATGAGCCCCACTTGAGGAGGTTGAAGAATTGAGGATGCTTATCAACCATGGAGCAAAGACTTGAGAAAATTATAAAGAAAGCTTCATTGGGATAGCAAGAGAATAAGGCGTGGCATTGCTGATCTACTAGGGAAAGAAGTAGGAAATGGAGAAAGGCAAGAATGCAACCAAGTTTTTTTTTGTAATTTCCATTCCTCTTATTTTTGTAATCATTATTTGAAACAAGATGTTGTTTGGTTGACTGTACACAGGACACACTATCACAAATAATGGTGTACTAATACTTATTTTAGGCTTTATTTCCTGTTATCTTATTTTGTTTAAGTTGCCGCATGGGATTTTGTATCTCCTCAGGCCCTTAGGGGGTTACCAGAAGTTGTGTGGGACAATAAGTCTTCTCAGTGAACTAGTTGGATCACCAATTGTTTTTGCATAAATTTTGGATTTCAATAATTAGCACATAAAAAAAAAGAGTAAATTTTTTTTGAAAAAAAAGAGTTTCAAAACAAAAGAAATAGTTTTTTTAGAAAGGTAAAGTGCGCATATTTTCAAAAAAGAAGAAGAAGAGAGAGTTCAAACATTAATTAAAAGTATATAATTTTTAGAAAATTAAATAAGCTTTCTCTTTTAAAAAAAAGGAAAACAATTAAAAAACTAATTTTCTTCTTAAACTTATCAATTTTTCTCAGATTTGATTTTGGACAAAGATTAGAAATGAAAATAGGCATCATGGATAAAGGGAGGAAATAAAAAAAAAGGATAAAACATAAAATAAAAAATAAAAATGTCATTCCCAAAGAAAATAATAATAAATAAAGTAGAAAAACAAAATTTGAAAGTAAGCAAATTAATAACTAAACAATTTTAAAGACTAAAAGATCAAAGACTAACCAAAAACATCATTAAAAAAGAGGAATAAGGAAGTAGGATTAATTTAGTTTTTGCAAATTGAAATATATCAATCACTTTTAAAATTATTTACAAAAACTCAAAATGATGTTTTGGCTTTTTCACTCGTTACGCAAAAAAAAAAAACAAAACAAAACAAAAGTAAAAAAATTAAAAAAAAAAAAGAAAAAATGATTTTAAAAAAATTAAAAATGCAATAAAAGCAAAGGGGAGAAATTAACTTTATTTTTAGCAAATCAAAACACATTCATCAATTTTAAACTAGTTTTGTTTGCTAAGGAAAAAGTGATTTTTATTTTCTTTGCCTTTTCACCCAAAAAAAATGAAAATAACACAAAAAAAAGTTTTAAAATGAAAAAGTTATTAAAAAAAAGGAAGAAAAACAAAAAACAAAAAAAAAACAAAAAACAAAAAGCAAAAAAACAAGAGAGTAAAAAAAATATAATAAAACTCAAAAGGTCGAAGTGAAAGAAGAGATTGAGAAGCAGGAGTAGTTTAGGCTTTGCAAAGTGAAACATATAAACCAACTTTAAAATCATTTTAAATTGTAGGGGTCAAAAGGGGTTTTGTTTTCTTTCTGTTTCAACTAAAACATAATCAAACAAAAACAAAGCAAAAACAAGGGAATCCAAAAATAATAAAACAAAACAAAAATAATAAATTAAGAAAGAGAAATTGAGAAGAAATAAAATGGGAACCAAAGTGATTAAAAAATTTTTGAAAATGCAAGAAAAGAAAAATTAAATTCGCCTTTGGCAAATCAAAACACATTAACAAAATTTCAAAATCGTTTTATTTGTTAAAAGAAAAGGTAATTTATATTTTCTTTGTCATTTCAAAAAAAAAGAGAAAAAAAAGTAAAAACACAGATAAAAACGATAAACCAAACAAAAAAATTAATTTTCTTAATTTCTTTTCTTTTATTTTCTAATTTTGTTCCTTTAACTTCTTTCTTCTTTTTTTTATTTTTAATTTTATTTCTTTTATTTCTATTTCTTAATTTGCATGTGATTTGTTAAGGAGAATTAAGATAGAATTAAGGCCATA
Organism: Erythrophleum ivorense; assembly: GCA_026724425.1. Taxonomy (NCBI): domain Eukaryota; kingdom Viridiplantae; phylum Streptophyta; class Magnoliopsida; order Fabales; family Fabaceae; genus Erythrophleum; species Erythrophleum ivorense. Next base: position 41,841,591 of record JAIUCV010000006.1, on the reverse strand, counting down.
TTAATCTTGCACAACTGATTTAGGATAACCGTTTTCAAAAATGGGTGTAGTGGGATGCCTAATACCTTCCCCACTCACAACCGACTCCCAAATCTATTTTCTGGTTCATAGACTATCTTTCTTGTTTTCCAAACTAAAAAGGTTTTTTCCAAAAGTTTTACCTTTTAAAAATTTAAAATTTTGGTGGCGACTCTACTTCATTTTTAATTTTGATTTCGATTTGACGCTGCGCGGTCGCATTTTCGGGTGTGACAAAGAGATATCAACCATGAAAGAAGAAATTACCTTGTTTTCTTACTTTTTCTCACTTGAATCTTACTTTCTCTAAGCTCCTCTCTTCAAATCCGAAATTTTCCCTCAATGTCTCCCTTAAAACAGATTTGTAAACTTCATTTTAATCAATGGAAACAAAGGAGAATGAAGGAGAGAAGGTTTGGATGGAAGAAAGCATGAAAAACTATCAAGAAACTATACCTTAAGCCTTTGATTTCTCTTCTCCTTCTTCTTCCCTTGGTACGCCACTCTCCTAGGGTTTTTCCTCAGGTTTAGGGCAAAATAATATGAGACTAAATGAATATAGGTGGAGGAGAATGGCTTTTTCAAAAATTTCTATTTTGTCTTTCATTCTTGGCATTTTCGTTTCTCATTCATTTTAGCTCTTTTTTTAGAACCGTCTTTTCCATTATAAAATTAAAGTTTCTAGTTTAGTAAAATTCTTTTGAAATCACTCAAATCGGAGCTAAAACCTTTCCAAATAGATCCGTCAAAGTTCAGGTACACTGACGTTAAAAAACATCCACCAGAGGGGATTTAACTGTCCAGGGGCTTCTCATGGTTTTTAGGGCCTCTGAAAACCCTGGAGAACTTAAAACTTTCATTTAAAAGTCCCTCCTATATGAATTCCAAAAATTACTCAAAATTACAAAAATACCATTACATTTCGTAAGTTTTCTGTCAAATTTTGTTTTTTCATTCTAACTCTATTTTTCCTTTTGTTTGAGGCTAAGATTCTCATTTTTAGGAGTCTAGAATGTTACTCAAATTTGTTAGGACCTTAACTAATTCATTTTAAGGGACTTGCTTTGAAAATGCGCCCGTTTTCATCATTTAATGAAAACCAAACGTTACAATTCTCCTCCCTTTAAAAAATTTCATCCTCAAAATTTAGATAACATACCTTATAGGAAGAGTTCTGGATGTTTCTTTCTCATATCTTCCTCTAGTTCCCAGGTAGTTTCTTCGGGAGATAACCCTTTCCAAACCACTTTCACCAGCGGTATCGTCTTATTCTATAACTGCTTGAGTCTAACGTCCACAATCTGATTTGATAATACTATGTACTATGACGACCCTAACTTCTAATAATTGTAATTAAGGTTAAATATGTGATTAACAACCATAATCCATAGTTACATGTCATTAAGACTAATTACATTGTGGAAACATAGAGAAATTTGAACCTTAATTTCATTAGAGTCATCAACCATAAAATTACCAATACCTACGTACATTAGGGGAAACAAACATTCATTTATAAGCCTTGATTCTATTACCTATCATTTGCAACTTACATTCATCTTGAATTAATATTTCTAAATCACCCTTTAGGGTTACCATATGAAAATCCCTGATTTCCTAATCACTATAAGGGTTTTAGGACATTCGCCGCAGCTAATTCTCCTCGGCTTCACCCCTTGCACCTTTACTAATTTCGCCGTGGCTAGTTGGACCTTCGCCGCGGCCAATTTACATGGCGCTACGCGCGAAGAAGCCTTCTGAAACTTCCCTCGCTCGCCTCTCGCTATTGGCTATGGCCAATTCCTTTTTGGAACGCCTGACTCATTTTCACAAAAATTTGCCGCGGCCAATTCCGCACTTAGCCGCGGCTAATTCCCCTCTGGACGACTCCCAGTTTTACCTCTCACATTTCACTGCGGCGAATTGCTCTCTGATACTCTCCCTGGGCAAATTCGCCACTATTGGCCACGGCTAACAATATTTTGGCCGCGGCCAAATGCCGTCTGATCCTACTACACTTAAACCTTGGCTCATACTCTCCACTCTCCCTCTAATAACCCCCTAGGGTCACTCTACCTTACATTATGCAACTCAAATGGTGTTTATGCACCTTATTTACCTAGCTATTCTACTGTCACTAATTCAAAGCTTAAATATAAATTCCTACTCATCCAGCTACCATATGTCAGCCATTTCACATATTGATGTTAGTAGAAATTTCATAAGCCTCCAACAATTACATTCAAGCATACATTCCATTAAAGGTTTCATACATCAATAGTTTATATTGACATCTCATGTATCAAATGATTTCAGTCCCTATGCTTGGCAATTCATGATACAATGCAGCAATGATACAAAACTAGCAATCTAGTTACAATACAATTCAACAAGGCCTCCAAACCTATGTGCTACCAAACTATTTAATGTGCTTCCATTAATTTTTCTCCTTACCACTAAGAGGTCCGATCCCTGAAAATGTTAGCCACAATAGGGTGAGATATATAATCTCAATAACAAAAGGCAATTTCCATATACATGTACAAGTTAATCAATCCAATGCAATTTCATGTCATCAATACTAGAATCATCAATTCAATTCGCAAATGAATTAGTTGAATTACAAATGACTACTGTCTCATACCAGCAATCATACACAATATGTTAATAGCCAATAACACTGGGAGAGGTCCGTCCATGGCACCTACTCCATAATGAGCACAAACCAGGGCTCAGTGCATCTGGGGTCTGATCACAACCCAGTGCTCAATCGAAGCACATGCACGGGTGGTAGCTGCACCACAGCTCTATCATGGACTCACAAGGTCTAATCACAATAACAATTCAAGTAGTCAACCAATCATTTGACATTTTAAAATCATACAAGTGTAATAAATATCAAATTAAAATGAACATATACATGGAATTAGAAAATTAACCCCAGTTACCTCAATGAAGCCAATTACTCTTCCTCTAGCTACCATAATAATCCAAATGCACACCAAGCCTATAACAAGCATAATTATCATCATTTCTAATCACAATCAAATATCCAAAGAGTTGAACTACTAATGACAAACTAGAGGTTACTCACCTAATTACCAAGGGATTTAATTTCGAATTCCAACTTTTCCACACCAGAAATTGCCATAGTTCACTCCAATTTCTGGGTAATTTCACATGAAACTAAAGCCCACATCATAGGTCAACTATAGGGGTCTCAAACTAACAAAAAATGCATCAAAATGGGAAGGAGATACTCACTTAACAACAGCCATAGCCTCACCTCCGAAAATCCACCATGGACTCACCAAAATTCTCATTTCAATCATCAAGGCCAGAAAATTGGGTTTTCCACCATTATCTCCTTGTAATTTCACATAATAATAGAACCCATTACAATAATACATCCTTAGGGGCATTTTCCAACAAAGTGATACACAAAATAGAAGGGAAAAGCTTACCTAATCCTCCCTCTAACTTCTAAGTCCAAAAATCTTGCAAGGAATCACCAAACACCAAATTTCAGATTTGAGAAGAAGATGAAAATACTTAAACCCAGAAATTAATCGAACTAAAATGAAGAGGAGGATGAGAGGGTCAAGTTATATATAACTCACATTGGCTAAATCATCCTCTAGGAATCAAAAATGGAGCGTCCATGTTGGTAGAACCCTAGCCTCCCTTAAACCTTCGAATTTCCTCTTTTGAGTTTCAGCAAAATGAGGAAGAGACTAAAGAGTTAGGGTTTTAGTTTGGTTTAAGTTAGGTCTAAGATGGGTCATGGGTTGCTCCAAGGTCTAACTCCAAATAGGCTTTAGATTTTTACTTTGTTGGGCTAGCTCTTATGTATTGGGCTACTGAATTTTAATCAAGTTTGGGCCAAGTTTGAAGAGCTCAAGGATTTAGGTTTGCAAAAGGGTTATTGGGCCACTCATAGGAGCCTATGCAAGGTGGATTTTGGGCGTCCATCATATGGAATTAGATTAGGTCTGCACCTAACTCATTGGGCCTCCATTAGTCTCTTCTTATGATTTATTAATTTGGGCCTAGATGAAATTTCTATCCCAATTAATTCTCAAACCCATATTAATAATTCATCTCTCTAAATATCCATTCACTTGATTTGCCCAATCATCCTATATTAATTATTCCTAATTAATCTGAATCCATGATTAACACCTTAATTAATTTTTTTGGGGGGTTACATCACATGGACCATGTGAGCTTATACATCACATTCTCATATTTAATTACATGAATACAACTCAATTTCATCATCAAAAGTGGCCTACAAGTCGTGGAAATCAATTGGAAGCATGAAATATACATATTCATTTTCGGCCAGAATTTGCTCATTTCTTTCACAAATTTTGAAAAATCATAGCTAATTCTAGAAAAATAAAAATCACAAATTCTTGGACATTCTGGAAATCTACACATGTCTACATCATGATAAAAATATGTCTAGACCATAATATCCAACACAGAGGATGTTTGACATTCGAAATGATCCAAAGGTCAAGCTATCCACTGGTGCTGTCACAGAATTCTGTAACAATTTTCAAAAATGTCTAATTAATTCCAAAAAGATCCAATTCATGTAAATGATACCAATATGGAAATATATGGATGTTAGCTAGAGGAGAAAAATAACTTAAGGCCAGTTCAGGCATGCCCAAATCTTGAAACTCCATCAAACAATAACTGAGATCGGCTAGAGTTCCTGATACTAGACAAATTTTTTGAAACTTCATATCTCTGTCTCTAGACATCTAAATATGTGCTTCTAGTTGACACAAGTTATTGGGAATGTCTAGTTTCTCTGTATAAAATTTCATGATAATTGGACATCATTTGAGCTCTGTGTAATAGATTTCATATTCGGACTTGAGTGAACAGTAACATGACCAAAACCAAAAAATTTACTAATTTTAAAAATTCATCAAATATTTTTTAGACTTCCAAAAATTCTGTTCTTTAACTTTCCAAAAAGTTATCAACAAGCTCTAATTGCATGCCAAATCTTAGATCAAGAAGAGATGATTTGGACAAGAAGTGATATAAGGTTCCATTATGGTTAATTTTAGCTCTATATAGGATACAAAAATATCCAAATGGCTTTCCTTGAGGTTTGGCACCTCTTGGGCAAGTCTAAAAGCATAATTAAGACTTGTGTGAGCTGCCCAAATGGTTCCAAACCTCATGCATCTCATTTTGGCCATTTCACTCTCACATATGCATAATTCTATAATGTCATCCAAGAAGCTCATTTTCCAAAACATGCTCAAATCACAATCCAATCGTCACATAACATATTCTCCTATTTATACATGACATATTGTCATAATTCCATGTGTTCATAACATCATAGTACATATACATCTATTGATTACATCATTTGCCAATTGTATAGTCTTAAAGTAGCAAAATTCAAGCACTTTCATGTCATCTTCTCATCTTCAAGGTAGTTGGTTTCCATTACCTTGCTCACTTGGTCCACCTAGTATGTTAGAACATTGGAGAGGAGGGATGAGATTCGAAAAATCCCAATAGCTCATCTCCCATTCAATCATATAATGAATGCAAACAAGTCTCATAAATACATGTATGGTCATGTTGACATGTGCAAACATTCAAGAGGCATTTTCATCATTTAAGAAAATCATACATAGTATACAAAGGCTTGCCAAATAAGTAGATTGGCCTCATTCAATTTTTTGTGGATGTTGGACTTGCCTCACCTATTCTTTAAGAGATTCTTGGACTCACCCATACTCTTGGGAGTCCATTTTACTTTTGGGAGACTCTTTACTTTGTCTCAACTAATCTTAAGAGTTATTGGCTCATCCTCAACATGACTAAGGGTTCTTGGCCTCACCACACTCAAGCAAATCCAAGCACATAACATAAACATTATATGAAAGCATATTGTAACATCATGGCACCATGGTACTAAAGTCATGCTAGAAAACTTTTCATGGCTTAAAAATATACATACACACATTCAAAGACAAGTAAAGCAAGCAATCATGCATGAGAAAAGGAGGAGTGAGTTACCTTGGTTACAATTACACACCATTTCTCTTAAATTTTCCTTCCTTGCTTCGGCCTCACACACACAAAAGTGTGGGGATGATTTCTCTTGGCCTAAACACAATTTATGAAAGCCAATTTGGTTCATAGAATTAATTCTAAGGCCACACAATTTTCTTAGACACTAGCTTGCTCTATAAACCTTATTATGATTCCATAAATGCACCTAATGAAGCAACACCCCTCAAATAAATTTAAGGCTCCATTTTTTCCTTTCAAATATGATTCTTGACTCCTTTTAAGTCTCTTGGAGTCATCACACAATTAAAACAAAGAGCCTAACTACATATTGCTTCTTTAGGTCATATTCACCATCTCACTTTCTATGCTTCCTAAATTTTTCCCAAGGCTTCTCCTCATATTTTTTCATCATATATGACTCAGAAATGGGCTTGAAAAAATTTAAAAATCTCCCTAGCTATGGCAACTCTTCTTGGCCGAGACAATGGAGTATAACAGGTTCCATAGAGCCCTCCTAAGGTTTCTTGAGTGGGGCAAAATGGTAGAGGAAGGGAAGGAAAAGATATCAACCATGGAAGAAGAAATTACCTTGTTTTCTTGCTTTTTCTCACTTGAATCTTGCTTTCTCCAAGCTCCTCTCTTCAAATCCAAAATTTTCCCTCAATTTCTCCCTTAAAACAGATTTGTAAACTTCATCTTAATCAAAAAAAAAACAAAGGAGAATGAATGAGAGAAGGTTTGGATGAAAGAAAACATGAAAAACTACCAAGAAACCATACCTTAAGCCTTTGATTTCTCTTCTACTTCTTCTTCCCTTTGTACCTACTCTCTTAGGTTTTTCCTCTGATTTAAGGCAGAACAATATGAGACTAAATGAATGGAAGAGTGAGGCGCCTCATATATATAGGTGGAAGAGAATGGCTTTTTTAAAAATTTTCATTTTACCCTTCGTTCTTGGCATTTTTGTTTCTTATTCATTTTAACTCTTTTTTTAGAACCATCTTATCCATTATAAAATTTAGATTCCCAATTTAGTAAAATGCTTTTAGAATTACTCAAATCGGAGCTAAAACCTCCCCGAACGGATTCGTCAAAATTCGAGTACACTAATGTTGAACAACGTCCACCAGAGGGGATTTAACTGTCCCAGGGCTTTCTATGATTTTTAGGGCCTCTGAGAACGCCGAAGAACTCAAAGCTTTCATTTAAAAAGCCCTCCTATGTGAATTCTAAAAATTGCTCAAAATTACGAAAATGTCATTACGTTTCGTAAGTTTTTCGTCAAAATTTGTTTCTTCATTCTAGCTCCGTTTTTCCTTCCATCTGAGGCTAAGATTCTCATTTTTAGGAGCTAGAATGTTACTTAAATTTTTTAGGACCTTAACTAATTCATTTCGAGGGACTTGCTTTGAAAACATGCCCGTTTTCATCATTTAACGAAAATTGAACGTTACACTAAGTTTGCATAAAATAATAGCTATCATTCCAATATTCATATAGCCTATTGAGGCTCTGTATGGAAGAGAATGTAGATAACCCTTGTATTGGGGTTAACTAGGTAAGAGCAATTTGATAGGACCTAAGATAATACATTAGACTACCAAACAAATAGAATTAATTAAAAAAGAACTGTCCAAAGTAGCCGAAAGAGTTATGCAAATAAAAGAAAGAGGTTGTTAGAGTTTGAAATTGAAAACCATGTATTCATTCGAGTATCTCTAGTTAACAAAGTAGGTTGGTCAATTAAGGTAAGAAAGTTCAGTCCTAAGTATATAGATCCATTTGAAATCCTTGAAAGAATTGGACCTATTGCTTATCGTATTACTTTGTCTACTAACCTAACTTATATTTCATGTCTCCTAACTTAAAAAGTACTTGATAGACCTTTCATATGTCATAAAATATGAAAACATACAATTGCAAGATAATCTTTCTTATGTTATAATACCAGAGAAAATTATTCATATCAAGGTCAAATAGCTGAGAAATAAGAGTATTCTTCTAGTAAAAGTGGTATAAAAAGGCCTATCTTCTGACGAGGCTACTTGGGAATTAAATAATGACATAAAAAAATAGTATTCATAATTATTTACTTGAAGTAAATTCTAATTTTTTAGGACAAGATTTATTTTTTAAGGTAGATAAAAAGTAATATTCTATATTTTATAAGCTAATTTAGTTTCTAAAGAATGAAAAGAAATAAATAAAAAGGGTCATAAGGAGAGAAAAGGCCAATCAAGACTAAAAGAGCCATTGACTTGAGAAATAAAGATTCCTCATCGTAATAATATGAAAGAAGGTTAAAGATTAACTAGATGAAATTGGTTTGTCAAAATCTCTAACGGTGTACGGTTTTGGACCCCAAGTAGCAATAACTTTGATCAAAATTTTTTAAATTATTTTAAGTTCCTATAACCTCCAAGCAGATATTTTTAATGAAAAAAAGTTTAAAATTTAGTGTAAAGCTATCAGTTCTAAAAAATATTGAAAAATGAACCCAAACAGAGGAATTAAAGTATAAGGACAAAATCATATTTTTGAAAAAGTTTTAAAACCCTAAATATATATACATATATGTATACACACACACACATACACAAACACACACACACACACACACACATATATATATATGACACACCTCACTCCTTTCTCCCCTTATAATCAACCTTGGCAGCCCTCAAACTCTTTCACGGTGGCATGAAGAAGGAAGGAGGAAGAAGGGAAAAGGAAGTTATATATAGGAAAGGAAACTTGCTAAATTTGATTATGATATAGTTGTGAACTACTCTTCATGCTCTCTCTCATGGTGGTTTTGTGTAACACCCCAAAATTAATTAAAGTGCTAATCATGAATTAGACATAATCAAGAATAATTATTAGGGAATAATCGGGTAAACCATGTGAATAAAAATTTTAGATAGATAAATTATTAATATGAGTTTAAGATTTAATTGGGTTAGAAACGTCATCTAGGCCCAAATTAAATTAAATAGTGATTAGAGACTAATGAAGGCCAAATGAATTTAGGTGCAGACCCAACCTTCTAATGTGAAACTTGACCTAAGAGAGAGCACCTAGTGATGGCCCAATCTGATTTAGTGAGATACGAGCCCAAGATCCAACTTATATAAGCTTTTATAATTGGCCCAACAACTCTCATACAGACCCAAATCAAATGAGCTCTTAAATTTTGGCTTAACCTAATTTCTGCAGCCCAACTAATGAAATATATCCTAACAAGCATAAAATCTAAACCTAATTGGAGTTGGACCTTTGGGTCAACCCATGACCCATTTAGGACCCAATTAAAACCCTAAACACATGCAGCCCCCTCCTTCCATTCTGCTGAAACACAAAACACAAACACAAGAAGCATTTTCGCACCTTAAGAGGGAGGCTAGGGTTCTAAGTGAGAAATCTACCATTTCTCACTTCTAGGCTCAAAATCAGCCAAGGTAATAGTTATATAACTTAATCCTCTTCTCTTTTTTTTCATTTTGAACTTATTAGCTTTTCATTCGGAGTATTTTCACGTTACCCAAAATCTGAAATATGGTTGTTTAAGATTTTCTTGATGAAATTCTGTAAGTTGAGGCTAAGGGTGTTGTTAAGTATGTATAAACTCTTCATTTTGATGCTTTCTCTACTAGTTTGGGACCCTATAGCTTATTTATGATATGGGTATTGTTTTTATGAGAATTTACTTAGAATTTGAAGTGTCTTTTTTGAGATTTCTAGGGTATGCTCAAGCAAATCCGAATTTAGTTCTTGTGGTAATTGGGTAAGTATTTTTGAGTAGTCTTATATAGCTTAACTCCTTAAGTAATGGGTTTGCTGATATAAATTGTGATTAGGGATAGTAATGGCTTAGTTTTATGTCCATAAGCTAAAGTAGCATTTAGTTGGCTCTTAAAGGATTGGCTATAAGTGAGGTAATCGAGGATTATATTAATTCCATGCATATATATGCTTTAATTTCATATTTGCTAGATATGAATGATTTGAAATGCTAAATGAATTAGTTGGCTATCTATTGCATTTTGTTTGGACCTTGGGAGTCCATGGTAGAACTGTGGTACGGCTGCCAGTTGTGCATGTACTTTCAATTGAGCACCGGGTTATAATCAGACCTCAGATGCACTAAGCCCTGGTTGTGCTCATTGGGGAGTGGGTGTTGTGGACGGGCCTCTCCCGATTTTATTGGCCTTTAACATATAAAAATATGATTGCTAGTATAAGATGGTAATTATAGTAGCCTAATCATTTTATTTGCTGATATGACTGATATGATTCTGATGTTCATTTTGATTCATGCATATATGTTAATTAAATTAGATTATATGAATGGAAATTATCTTGGTCACTGAGATTTACATCTCACCCCATTTCATGGGATCATACTTTTAGGTGAAGGCTCTTCAGGTAAGGATAAAGGGAAGCAAGTAAATAAAAATCCATAAGCTCTAATCATGTGTGGAGAAGGCTACACTTAGACTAAATTGAATAGAGTAGATGCTGAATTTTATATTCTTTTTTGTATAGCATCATTATGTAATCATGTTACAAAGTGTAGATGTATGTATTTTGATCACTTAGAATGTATCTATTGAGGAGTTAGGCCTCATTTTGGTTTGGTATTGGATGTATGAACTTATAACATATGTTATGAACTTTGCTAAACCTATAATATGGTTTACTATTTGGAAAATGTAATTATATGATACATTAGATGTAGACCTAAACTAGTGATGTATGAAATCTTTAATGGAATATATATTTAAATGATAATTATTGATAGCTTATAAAATTCTTGCTGTCATTAATCCATGAACTTGCTTATATATGGTAGTTGGATTAGTAGGAATTTACACTTAAGTCTTGAATGGGTAACAATAGATAAGCTGGGTAACTGAGGTAGAGGAAAGCCATTAGAGCCCCATAAATTAAGATAGAATGATCCTAGGATGTCACTAGAGAGAGAGTTGGAGTGTATGAAACAAAATTTTAGAAGTTGTAGGATCAGAAGATGTTTTACCACAGCCAAAATAGTTTCAGCCACGGCCAATAGAGGCAAAGTTACCCAAAGGGAGGTCTAGAGAACAATTTGTCATGGCGAGAAGTGGAATTAGCCGCGACAAAATGTGAGAAGCCAAACTAGAAGTCGTCCATAGGGTAATTCGCTACAGCGACATGGGTAATTAGTTGTAGCAAACTTTATGAAAATGTCCCAGGTGTTCTAGAGAGGAATTAGTCGCAGTGAAAAGGGAAATTGGCCATGGCCAATAATAAGAGGCGAGTGAAGTAGGCTCCAGGAGGTCCTCTCGTTGCAACGCCATATAGGCTCACCGTGGCGAAGCTCCAACTCTTTGTGACGATGTAAGGAGTGAACCTGAGAGAAATTGGCTACAGCGCAAAAGTATTTAGCCATAACGAACGTCCTAAAACTCTTATATTAACCTAGAAACCTTAGTTTTTCCTATGGCAAGATTAAGGGATGATTTAGAAGCACTTGTAAAGGGTTCTTGAGAGTTGAAAATGAATGAGAATAGATTTAAAGGCTTTTAATTAGAGATTTGTTTCATTCATATACATGAATGCCTGTAAATGCTTGGTTAATGATTCTAATAACATTAAGGTTCAAATTTCTTCAATTTTTCCTAAATTGATTAACTCAAATGGTCTAGACCTTGATTTATAACTATTAATGGCATGCATAAGCTTAATTATCACAAGTAAAAGTTAGGGTTGTCACATTTTGGGTTCTAAAAAGAGTGAATTTTGTGGCTGATATTTTGAATAGAAAAATTCCTTTAAGGAAACCAATTGTACCAAAAGAATCTCTATCAAAAGAGTTTCAAGATAAGGTCTAATTTTGTTATGGTAAAATTTGTATCCTTGGAACCTAGCTCATCATGGTTTCGGCCATGAGAGAGCATGAGTGAAGGAAATATATATTTGATGAAAAATTGGTGAAACTAAGGGCTTAAAAGGGTGAAGAGTAAAAATATGCAAATAGATTTAGTTAAAAACCAAAGAAAGGCATATGGCTTCCATAGGGTGTGAGTTCGATGATGGATGATTCCAAATCCTAAGAGAATTAGTTAATTCTTATAATACCATAACTGGATTAGAAATGAATTGTGGAGATCCTAAAGTTATCAAATTCCCTATGAAACAAACAAACATTCCAAGATAGGTGGCTATATAATGTGTATCAACCAAGAGGTGGAAATGCTACCTAGGGAAGTTTTCAATTTAGTTTCATGGCTTAAAAGGCCTAAATGAGTAATATAAAAGATAGAAGAACTATTAGTTTGAGGAAAAGAATGAGATTTGATAATGTTGTAACTTTGATTCCGTAAAAACCTTAACTAGCCTTAGAAATCGAATAAGTGATATGGTTAAACTTTTGGACTTGTTTTAGTCATAAAAAGTGAGTAAATTGACATAGATGAATGATGGAATTGCTACATGAAACGTAACAAATAGAATGAGTTTTTTTTAAAACACTTAAAGTAACTAAATCCATATTTTAAGACCTAATTTGCACATATATTATTAAAATGAGATTGAATATGTCTTAATGGATCATTTTATGCTTTAATTAATGTGCTAAGGCCAAACAAGTAGGATCACACTAAAATATGTATGTGAAGCTGTGGGATCAAGAGAATGAGAGCAAGAGAATTAACTGAAATCACTTGATAAGTAGGCTTTCCTTTATTCGTATATGTATGGTTGGTGAAGTTGTGCCAAGTAACTTCAAATAAACTAGGTTGAATAAAATTTGTAATATAAGATGCAGCCTAAATTGTTTCCCACAAAAATAAATTCTAATTATTTAAAAGAGCTTTCTAAGTGTAAATTGAAACCTAAAAGCTACCTAATTCAAGGGTTTTTTAACTTAATTCAATTAGCTAAAATTCAAAATGAATTAAAAATGCAACTACTAACTAAAATGCAAGAAATTAACAAGCAAGTAATGAATATGTGGCTAACTTTAGATTTATTCATTGATGTTCACTATCTTTATCCTAATTCAATTGTTCATGGTTCTAGCATAAGAATTCTTGCATGTGTTCATAATAATTTATCTTGAGTTACCACATAAGATTCAAAAACTTAGCAAATCAATATTGACCGAAACTTTAACTTTACATTAATTCATTAATTCTTGTGTTTAAGCTCATTGAACACTTAAAAAGAATGAATAATCAATCAAATTAGTCTTTGAACTTTCATTTTAGGAGATTCAATTAACTAATTAAACTCTAAGGAAATTTCAATTTAAGCATTCAAGTACAAAATTTTTGACATATATTTTATCAAACACCTTGATTGCATAAGTTGAAAATTGGAGGTATATAAAAATTACAGCACTATCCATTAATCATAAAAAATCTTTCTTAATTAATATCTAACTAACCACCAATTATAAACAATACTAATCTTAATCCAAACACAAATAACCAAGCTAGTAGAAGAATAAGAAAAAAGTGCTAGAAAAAGAGGGAAAATTGTATAGAATTTTTAGCCAAATCCCTAGATGATCTTCATGAATTCAAGCTCCAATCAAGGTCTTCATCCAAGCTAGCCACAAGATTTGATTAAGCTTCCATGGATTTAGAATAATGGAGCAAATGAGTTGTAGAGCCACAGCCATAAGCTTCCCAAGACAAATGGAGGAGAATGAGATATGATGAATCTGACATTATGCTTCTTGCCTCCTTCATCACATTCTGGACAACTCCATCCCAAAACCTGAGCCACAATCATGTGTCTCTCCTTCTCTCCCCCCTCACATGCTTTCTTGTGTGTGATTTAGTAAGCCAGTCGTGCATGTATGACCTGGTGTATTACTGGATGTGTGTGTGTCTTGTAGCCTTCACTTTTGTGTATCTTAGTGTGAGTGAATGAGTAGCGTGAGGGAGCTTGTGCATGAATGTGATCCGTGGAGTGTGTGAATCTTTTTCCTTCCACCTCGAGCCTCCTATCATGTGTGCGTTAGTGAATGGCTGGAGTGCTACATGTAAATGGATCTGGTGCAAGCCTCATGTACATGAACCAGAACCATATATGCCCACATGAATGAATGGTTGTATGACCAGGATGTCCCTCATGTGCATGGAGAGTTTGTATGTGTTTTTCTCCTAATACCGTGTAGTTGCTATGTGTTTGTGTCAACGTGAGAGTGTCTATGGAGCATCAATGATCTGTGCCTCCATGTGTGTTTCTTCCATGTAAGAGTAGAGCTGGGTATTGTGTAAACGTGAGAGAGAGAACCGTGACCTTTACTGGACATCTCGTGCCTCCAAAAACTCATGGAGTGTGTGCGTGTTTCCATGTGAGAGAGTGGGCCGTCCATGATTGTGAATAAGTGAGTATATGCATGAATGGAAGGATGTCTATGTGGAAGCGTAGTGAATGCATTGGATCCTGTAGCGTGATTGAGAGATCCTGATGCGTCATTCCTCCCTTCATTCCATGTGAGAGTAAGAGGCCAAAGAGTGAATGTTTCTGGGATGAAGAAAGCTATGCATCTCACATGACCTGGTGCTTCATATTGAATCTGACCCTCATTTTCCTTTTTTTTTCCTAAAAAATCCATCAAAAATCTGGACATTTATTCCATTCTTTAAGTTGCAAAATGTGGCTTCCATCCTTAAAATCTTGACCCTTGATTCAATCGTCAATTCTCCTCCAAATTAATTTTCATCATTTAATTTTCATTTGTCCATTAAAATCCTGCACAAAGAACAAAAAATATTAAGCGAAAGAATTTACAAAATTATTTAAAAGAATTTATTCATTAAAAACCAAGAATTTTGCAAATAAATTTTTAAAATGAAAAAAATGGCCAATAAAATCAAATATCATCTAATAAAATCTATTAGGTCATAATTCATCATCAAAATGCCCAAATAAAGAAGAATAAAATATATAAATATGACATTTATTAGTTAGTTTGTTTCAGTCTTTGGTTGCTTGTGTGTATTATTTGCAATTGTTTAACTTGTTAATTGTTTGAGTAAAATATGCAATTACATGAGACTTACTTGCATTTATGAGAGGCGTGGCTCTTTGTGGGGTAAGTTAGGGGAACAGGTATGGATTTGCTCTACCTTATGCCAAAAGTCCCTTAAAGACACATATTTGCTCTTACTTGAACTAAGGAAATCACTAAAGTATGGATTGGCTATGATTACATAACATGTATGCTTGCTCTCATGCACTTGAGTGAACTATATGTGTGTTTGAATGATGTTTAGCTATTAAGAATTTTTGAATCTCATATTTCCTTATCTCTACTAACCATAGTCAGATGATGTGCAAAGCTAGGACAAAAATGAGCAAAAATACTTAGAAAAGCCTATTATGGCAAAAGTTTTGGCCTAGGATATGATGTTAGACATATGATTATGTAAATCTATATTTTAATGTATTGTAATGTAAAAATATGTGAAAATGTTAGACTATGATTTTGTGATCAATAAATGTAAGTATAAGATGTTCGAACATGATTTAGTATATGGACATCTATGTGGTTTATATACATTCTTTCGTGTGGAATAGTGATTTTTAGTTTTAAGACAAATTTCATATGATGACTCATTGACATATGATGCATATATGGATTGAAATTTGCTCATGATAAAAAATGGTATTTTAGATCTCATTTGGTGTAATTTAAAACTAAATTTTTTATTATTTGAGTTATAAAATATTCCTTTACCCTTGAATGTCTTAATGACCGAATTTAGGGTTGAAATTTAGCAAGTATTTAAAGAACATTCACAGCTTTCTAAAGAGCCAAATATCATAATTTTTAGAGGTCTATAAAATATTTAGTAAATTTTTAAATTTGACCCTAAGAAGCTGTCATATACTATTACTGTTCATTCCCATATATATTTTATTTTTTTGTTCTTTAAGGAATATAATAGACTCATTTTGATCTAAACTTTTTACAATAGATAATTTGTAACACCATAATTTCTAGCTCATATCCATCATTCTTTACATGTTCATGTGATATATAGTAAGAAGGAAGTGAAAAATTCTATTAAAATAGTACACTTTCTTGCGTTGCGTCATGATTAAAAATTTATTTCGGTGTCACGTGAACCATATAAGCTCATGTTATACATTCTCATATTTAATTACATCATTACAACTCATTTGCATAACGAAAACATGCTTACAACTCATGGAAACTGAATTGGGAGGTGGAACATGCGATTTCATTCTCGGCCAGAATTGGGGTCTTTTTTGGGCAAATTTTGGAAAATCATAACTAAATCTAGAAAAATTGAAATCATGAAATCTTAGTCATTATGGAAATATTGGGATGTCTACTTTATTCTAAAAATATGTACAAGTCATAACATCCCACACACAGAAAGTTTGACAAGAGAAATAGTCTAGAGGTCGGACTGGGTCCTGATACTATCACAGTTTACTGATATGAAATTCATAAATGTCCAATTAATTCCAAAAAAAATCAATCCATGCAAATGATATCAATATAGAAATATGTGGATGTCAACTAGAGAGCAAAAATATCTCCAGATCAGTTCATCAACCTCATACCTCAGAATTCGATGGAACAGTACTTCTGGTTGGGCAAGGTTATTGATACTGGATAGAAACTTCAAAAATTCATACCTTTCTCTCTAGACCTCCAAATAGGTGCTTCTAGTTGGCACGAGTCACTGTGATTGCCTAGTTTCTTTGTATAAAACTTCATGGCAATTGGACATCATTTGAGTTTCATGTGACAGAAAATAATTTCAAACCATTGTAACAGTGTATCAGACCATTTCCATAAATTTTGTCAACTTTGAAAAATCATCAAATATTCTGTAGACTTCCAAAAATTATAATCTTTACATTCCCAAAAATCTCTCAATAAGACCTAATTTTATGCCAAATCTCATATCAAGACTAACTCATTTGGCCAAAAAGTGACATAGGGCTTCATAATGGTCAATTTTGGCTCCTTATAGGGTGCCAAAGTTGCCAAATAGATTTCCCTTGGTCTTGTCACCTTTTGGGCAAGTCTAAAAGCACATTTGACACTTAAATGAGCTGCCCAAATAGTTCCAAATCTCATGTATCTCATTTTGGCCATTCAACCCACAGTTATACATACTTTCATCAAAATTTCATATTACACACTTTAGCATTACATACTCAAAATGAGTGCTATGGGTCATATATCATTTTCATACATCTAAACATCACATAATAGTATATTTACACATGTCTCAAGGTTCATGGTACATATACAATATCATATACGTTATGAACCATCATTATGGTTCCAAAATGGACAAAATAATACATAAGGTTGTCAATCCTTACTCTTCATGATTGTTGGCTCCCTTCACCATAATTACTTAGTCTACCTAGCATGTTAAATCATTAGAGAGGAGGGGATGAGATTCAAAGAATCCCAATAACTCATCTCCCATTCAATCATACATAATATGTGCAAGCAAGCTTTACAAATGCATGCATGGAGAAAATAAAAGCCATAGACCTTTTAAAAGAAAACTTGGCATGTGAGCAACTTATACAAATCATTCAAGAGCTCACCAAATGTTTGGATTGGCCTCACACTTCTCCTCATGGGTTTTGGACTTGTCTCACCTATTTCTTGAGCACTTTGGACTCAACCATACTCTTAGGAGCCTACTTTGCTTTTAAAAGACTCTTTGCTTTGTCTCAACCAAGCTCAAAGGTTTTTGGCTTATCCTCACCAAAGGGAAGAGTTCTTGGCCTCTCTACACTCAAGTAAACTCATATAAACATCATGCACTCATTAGAAAATATAACATGGAATCAAGGATCATAGCATATAAAGCATGCTAGCATACTTTTCATAACTTAAAAATACACATACACACATTCTAAAATAAGCTAAACACGCATCCATGCATGAGAAAAGGTATTCCCTCCTTTGCCTTGGCTATACACCCATAATTTGGTGGAGATGGTTTCTCTTGGCCTAGACATGATTTAAGGGAGCTAATTATGGTCCATAATGGTGCCTAATGAAGCAACACTCCTCAAATAACTTCTAGGCCTCATTCTTTCCTCTCAATTATAATTCTTGACTCCTTTTAAGCCTCTTGGAGCCACCATACCATTAAAACAAATGGCCTAGTGGCATATTGTTTCTTTAGGTCATAATATGAAACCTATGACCCCAATTTACTTTCCTTGAGTTTTAAATTTTTTCCAAGGCCTCATCTTATATTCATTCACCATATATGACTTGAAAATGGCCTTAAAAAAATTTGAAACTCTCCCTAGCTATGTGAACTTGCTTAGGCCGAGACTATGGGTGCATTGGCCTTCTATGGAGTTCTCTTTGTTTTCTTGAAGGAGGAAGCATGTGGGGAGCCTCTTAGGGATCTTAGGAGCACATTTTAACATTCAATTAAGCCTAAAAACACTCATATAAAATCATATTTGCAAAGGAGCATTTGGATCCCTAATGATTCTATCTTATTTCCTAATGCTCCTTTCTTGATTCTATTAGTTCATTCTTAATCCTTGCCACCTAAAACCCCTAATCCCTCCATGAATTAGGCAGAAAATAGCCCCTAAGAATTGGGCTCATGGTGGCCAAATTCGTGCAAGAGGAAGGGGGAGGAAGAAACTACCAAAGAATGGAAGTTTTACCTTATTTTCTTGCTTTTCTTTGCTTGCTCTTTGCCTTCTTTGGCCTCCTTACTTGATTTTCGAAATTTTCCCTCTATTCCCCCTTCAAAAAAACCCTCACAACTTTAGAAAAATCATGGAGAAGAAGAAGGAAAGAGGGAAGAAGAGGTTAGCCAAGGTGAAGCATGAAAAATTAAGAAATTTTCTTACTTTTGGCTTGAATTTTCTCTCCCTTTTCTTCTTCTCTTGGGGCGCCTAGAAGAGCAGAATGCTTTTCTATCTTGGGGCAGCAAGAAGGTCAGCCAAATAAAGGAGAAGAAACATGAGAAATAGAGAGAGTTCAAGAAGCTTTAAGAATTCTAATAATTCCCATTTTACCCTTCATTCTTTGCATTTTCATTTCTCCTTCGTTTTAGCTCCTTTTTTAGAACCGTCTTTTCCATCATAATAAATAGGTTCCCAATTTAATAAAATGCCTTTGGAATCACTCAAATCAGAGCTAAAACCTTTCCGAATGAATCGATCAAAGTTTGGGTCAATCGACATTGAAAAAATTACACCGGAAGGTCTTTACTGGTCCCGGGACTTCCCATGATTTTCAGGGCCTCTGAGAACCCTGAAGACTCAAAACTTTCATTTAAAAAGCCCTCCTATATGTTTTCCAAAAAGTCCACTTATTTACGAAAATGCCAATGGCCTTTTGGCAAATTTTTCAAATCATTCTGACCCTGGTTTTTGGGCAACTCAAAGTTTAAATCCTCATTTTCTATTATTTAAAATTTTATCCAAATTTTATTTGGCCTTAAATCACTCATCTCAAAGAACTTGCTTTGAAAACTGACTCATTTCGGTATTTTACGAAAAATCGGATGTTACATAATTCACATCCTAAACTTTCAAAGGATGTTTAATTTGCATTAATTAGAGTTATGTACCTCAAATTATGAATTTTTGAAGTAAAAGATGTAACACAAGAATGTATTAACCTTATCTACTGTTCACTTAAGCTTGATTCCATGCAATGCCAAAGAAAAAAATGGTAAAAACATGGTATTTTATTATGTTACATTGGGGTTTAAATGTTCATACTTTGTCCTGCGAACCCATCAATCTCATTATCTAGTCAAACTCCATCCATACAAGTCATACATATCATAAAACAATTTATGAACCACAGATTTGAAGCCAAAAACCCAAAAAATATACATTTTCCCACGGGTCTAGAATTTAGATTTTTGGCACCAAATTTGGAAAATCATAAGTAATTCTAAAAAAATGGGAATCAAGCAAGTGATAGCTTTTTGGAAATCTCTAGATGTTAACTTTATATTAAAAATAATTCCAAGCCATAATAACATCATTTAGACTATGTTTGATAATAGAAAATTTCAAAAGGTCAAATTGCCCAATGTTTCTGATACAACTTACTGATATAAACTTCAAAAATTCGTAACTAATTCCACAAAAATTCAATCTAGGAAAAATGTACCAATTTGAAAAGATATAGATGTTAAATAGAGGAAAAAAATAATTCCAAACCAATTCAGAAGCCTTCAGACCCCGAAAACTGATGGAATAATAGCCAAAGTCTGCTAACATCCCTAATACTGATATGAAATTTAAAAAATATTTCTCCCTCTACAGACCTCCAATTAAGATGTTTCTAGTTGGTATAGGTCACTGTGAATGTCTAGTTTCTTTTTATAAAATTTCATAGTCATTGGACAGCATTTGGGCTACAAGTGACAGAGGTGAAGCTACTGACCATTTGTACAGCATCAGTGCCAATTGGAAAAACTTTTTCAACTTTAGAAATTTACCAAAAATTCTCTAGAGCTCCAAATAACATGTACTTTAGCTTCTCAACAAGCTCTAGATAAGACCTATAAGCATGCCAAATTTCAAACTAAGAAGAGATTATTTGGTCAAATCTTGATGTAGCTCTTGAATTTAGATATAAAAAGAATGTCAAAGTATATAGATACATGTTACTTTTGAGATATAAATATTTGAGTAAGTGTAAAAGTATGTATAAGTAATGTATGAACTATATTTGAAACTAAAGTAATGAAAATGTAAGATTTGGTCATTTGGTAGCTTGTAGGTAGTTATGCATTCTTGTATATAGCATGGTAAAATTGAAATACATGATGATTTAGACCACTTGGTTTATGTCAAATTTCAGACCATTTGACATAAAATGGTTAATATAGTTCCAAATGGCCTCCTACATGGTTTAGCACCTCTTGGACAAGTTTTAAAGTAAGAATGCATCATATATGACCTACCCAAGTGGTCTAAACCATCATACATTCCAATTTTACCATGCTACATACAAGAATGCATAGTTACCTACAGGCCACCAAATAACCAAATCTCACATTTTCACTACTTCGGTTTCAAATGTGGTTCATGCATCACTTATACATACTTTTACACTTGTTCAAATATTTAAATCTCAAAAGTAACATGTATCTATATACTTTGATGTTCTTTTTACATCAAAAGCCATACAAAACTATACAAGTATCAAGAAATAGCTTTTCAACTCCTTCACTTCCATCTTTAGCTTCTTGGATACCACCTAGACATGGTGAGATGGGAGAGAGGAGGGGGTGAGATTCATGGAATTTTAATAACTTATACACTTATTCAAAGAAGCAATCAAAGCATATAAACATGTCAAAGTACACAAGTAAGCATCTAATACCATTAAAACTCAATCAACACAGAGTTTGCATGACATGAAAATCATATCAATGCTAAGAGTAAGCTCTAGGGATTTTTAGTCTACCCTCATCTTATTTTTGGAACTTTTGGATTAGCCTCACCTTTGGTCTAGGGACTTTTGACCTTGTCTCACCCATGCATAGAGACTTTTAGTTTCACCTCACCTATATCAAGGGACTTTTGGCATTACCTTATCTTTAAGAGCAATTTTACAATCAAAACAATGTTCAAGAAATCATATTGGTACCAATGCAATGACACACAACATCAAGTGGCATGTCTCACGATACATTTGCACACACAAGCATATAATGACACTTACACATCTAAGAATACAAACAAGAATAGAGTAAAGAGCTACCTTGGTGGAATTCCAAGCTTTAACTTTGATTATTCCTTCCCTTTCTTGGCTACACACCCACAACTAGATAGGGCTTCATTTCCTTGGCCTAAACACCATAAATAACACTCAATTACTCCTTTGGAACAAGTCAAAGTATTAGACATACACTTAAAAAGCACACTTTGTTCATTGGTCTCATATTAGTTCTATCAATGGCCCAATGAAGCAACTACCAATCTACCATAATTCAATCTCTTAGCTTCATTTCCTTCTCATATCTAGGCCTCTTGGTTCCATTTAGACTCCTTGAAGTCATCACAAACTCATTCCCAAGAGCCTAGGTCCATGTTGCTTCTATAGGCTACATTATGGAATCTATTGACCTAACTTTCAATCTATAGCTTCTAAGTTCTTCCCAAGAGTTCCTCTCATCTTCTTCCATCACATATGACCCTAAACCGAGCTTAGAACCATCCCTACCCCTCTCAAGTGCTCTAGGTCGAACCATGAAGAGCATTTGGAGTCCATAGAGTTTCCAAGTTTTCCTTGATGGAAGGGGCACTTGGGAAGCTTCCTAGGGGTCTTAGAAACTCAAACAAATACTCAAATGTGCTAGAAGATTCATGAATCAAAACAGAATTTACAGAGTGTTCAAGAATCCCTAGTTGTTCTCTCTTAAAATTCACTAGCTTTTCTCCTACTTTCTTTACATTTTCTAAGCTTCCATGCTTTAAATCAATGGTTTCTTGCTAGTTCTAGGTTACAACTTCCTCCCTCTCTCAAGTTCTCTCCTTGGCCAAACCAAAAGCACAAGAAGAGTAAGGAAAGAAGAGCAAATGAAACTATGAATCATACTTTGTTTTCCTTACTTCTTCAAGAGTCTTTCCCTTTTCTTCGCCTTCTCTTAGAATTTCCCAACTTCTCCTCTCTGTACATGGCTCAAAACAAAACCAATTCAACAACCAAAACTATGAAAAGGGAGAGAAGGAGGAAAAGAACGAATTTGCCCAAGGAAGGAGCTTGAATCTCAAGAATTCTCTTACCTTTTTCCTTGCTTCTTTCTCCTCTTGAATTCCCCTTATCTTTCTCCCTCTTAAGCAGATTTTATTCTATGTGTAGCCAGCTCAAAGTCGGTCAGAGGAAGAAAGAGGAATCTTGACTCTTTAAGAAGCAAAATTTCACTTTTTCACGCTTTTTTCAGAACAAATCTCGTTATAACAGGAATCACCTCTCACTATAGCAGGAAGCACCTCTCGCTACGGTGAGAACTTATTAGTCCCAAGTCCCAACTATTCTTACCACAGCTGGAGCTATTGCAAAAAACTCCATGGATTTTGTATGGGACATGAACTTGCTATAGTAGACTACATTCTTGCTATGGCGAACTGGCATATTCACTGTAATGAACTGGCACCCTCACTATAGCAAATAGGAATCTTGGCTATAGCCGAAAGATTTAGAAAATTTTCTGAAACCTTAGATGTTACAAAAGCTATATTAGGTGGTTTATAGCCTAAATGAGTAAATGACTAATTTTATTGGTTTTATCTTCACATACATACAATCTTGGATAAAACTAGATGTTTAAGCAGATGGAATGTTGAGAATCCATTTTTGGAACTGTATGAGTCCATTTTGGAGCATATATCAATTATAATTCCACTACTAAAGTTTAGTTATAGTTACTGATATTCTAAATGAACAACTAATATTATAAAGTAAATGAAATATAGTATACTGTAACATCATTTGTTATAAAATAACCAAAACCAAAAGTGATAAGATTACTGGCCATCTAATCATATTTGGCCTTATAATTTCCAAGATTTTTGACAATATTAAATTGATAATCATGTTATGAATATGAATAAGCCTTGAATCTATAGATAATATAAAATAAAATAAAAATTATACCTTAATCTAATGAACCAAAAGCTCCAAAAATTGTAGCAATTTATTAAATATTTGTGCTAATAACGTGTTATAAAACTAATTGAAATATAAAAAATATAATAAAAGTAAGAGAAAGATTGGGAGAATGGAGAGAATAATTCTCATTTTCTTATATGCTTCGTGCTTAGCACATGTCTTTATTTTTAGGCCATCAACTATAAAGATAGACCTATAAATTACAATAATATAAATTAATTAATTAATCTATATAATTTTACAACATAAATCATTTATGAGTTATAGGGTATATGCCATTAAATATGATAAGGGATCTTAGAGAGTCATTCTTTGGGGTTTATAGATATTCACATAATTATATTATTTACAACAAAAATTAGTTAAAAAATTCTATGTATAAAAATAAATCTATATAAAATAGGTTAAATATAGTCCAATAAATA
Organism: Erythrophleum ivorense; assembly: GCA_026724425.1. NCBI lineage: Eukaryota > Viridiplantae > Streptophyta > Magnoliopsida > Fabales > Fabaceae > Erythrophleum > Erythrophleum ivorense. The sequence goes on along the minus strand of JAIUCV010000006.1, from coordinate 41,817,417 downwards.
TCATAAAACTTTATTACAAAATACTAAAACTTTGATTTAGACAAAAAAAAATTTTTAAATTTAATTTTTAATTAGTTAAGTGCCAAATCAACCGGCTTTTTCAATTTTTAACTAGTTTAGGTAATTTTTGAACAATTTTTTCCCTAATTGGCTTTTAGAATCAACAAACTATAACCATGGCCAAATTTTTGAACCAAGGGATAAATTATTCTTTACTGGGAGATGTCTCTAACTACATAACTTTATTTTCAATTACGAAAATATATATAGACTTCCCTCAAACTATGAGATGACCAAATTACCCTTCCCTCTTTTACAATTTACTAATTTTTTTAAAAATTATTTTACATTAGTCAAATACATATTTAATACATATCATATAATAGATATGAGAGTATTTTGATTCAAATAGATATAATTATAATTTATCTTTTATTGCAAACGAAATAAATATAACATATCTTTGGGTTTTTTTAAAGAAAAATATAATTTTTCAAAACAAATGGTAAAGACATTATAATCTGAACATCTCAATGGAAGGTTGATTTATGCTAAAAATTATTATTATCAGTAATATTTTTGCATTCAAATTTTAAAAATAATATTTAATAAAAAATTGAACAAAGTTGAACAATATTTATATTTTTTTAATTGAGTGACTATTTTAGCCCGAAAAAATAATTTTTCTCTTTGATTCTACTTAATAAGAGTAACTCTAATTTCTTGCTTCCTTTATGCAGTATAAATAAATAAATTCTACTATCGTTTAAAACTAATTTATATCTAAACCAAACTCATGGAGGGGAAAAAAAAATCTCTTTCACACCTAGACCAATTAGGCTCACAATTGCATTATTATCCCAATAACGTACAAGGTGCACCGTCAAAAGATGGCACAGGCCATCGAACAAATGGGAGCTCCGAATAGAAGGGGCCCACAAGGATATAACCATATGAAAGACAGCATATTCCAGTCTACACACAGGGTACAAAACAAGCCATGCTTACAGCCACATCCTCTTGCAAGTGTGATCAAATATAACCTGAAACAGACTCCTAGATTCTGCCTCCTCCTGCACCTTTAGAAGGCGAGCAACTCTTGTAAAACCGTCATGGTATCTAAACAGTGCATCTTCCTTCTCATCACATTTACTCTCATATTTCATTTGCTTTGTTCTTGACAGGGCCCACTGCATTGCCCATATGGCTAAAGGGCGCATGTAACACAGAGATCTGTATTCATCTTTAGTGGTCCATGCTTCTGGAGTTTGAAAAGAATAGCTGCAGTTGATCAAACAGAAGGGCCTCAATGAGATATCGAAAACATTACGTAAAACAGAACATATCTTAATAGCAGTAAGGGTAAATTGCAGTTGAATCCCATGTAGTTTGACCCGAAATCAGCTTTTTCTCAGTAGTTTAAAATGTGTTATTCAACACCCCTATAGTTTATTCCATTACCATTTAACCATCAAGTGATATGTTCAGTTTTAATTTTAATGGAAAAAATAAAATCAATATTAAAACAATGAAGAATTTCATTGTTGGAAATATTTTATACTTATAATTGTTTCATAGTTGACATTTGGAAATTGAAATCATCTTATTACACCAGCAATAGCATTTGAACACTATAAGCGCAACAGACTTTTAACAATAAACTTGTTTATTTCTGTTCAGATTTGGATGTAAAATACCACATCTGATTAAGTAGAAATGTAACAAACCACATCGGTGTTAAATGACACACTTTAAACCATAACAGGAACAAACAGATTTTTCGCCAAATCACAAGGGGCCAACTATAATTTACCCAGGTAATAAAGATCTAAAACCAAAATCCAGCACTAAAATTAAAAGAAGGATTTATTTCAGGCCCAAGTATTAAGCCAACAAGTCATTGAGATTGTCCTCCACACAGACAATTATGACTTGCAGAATCCAACGTACCACCAAGTTGAAAAAAATAATGTGTCTAGGCTTCATTTCGAAGTAATAATTTGATGCAAAGATACGATTACCTAAACCATAAAAGATTTGATCAATCATCATAATAATTTGTCTTTCCTGGTTATACCAATAAAAAAAATTTCAGGCTCAAGTTGCTGCATATCCTTTGACTGACAGTGCTAGTAATTAAAAGTGTCAACACAAATAAATTTAAAATTTTTCAAATGAAGAGTGCTAGTATGTTTTTAAGGAAAATTTAGAGAACTGAAGTTTTAGTGAACATTATATCTTTAATGATTGTGTCTTTCAAGAGGTGAAATCAGAAAACAACAAAAAAAACCCCAGATGGTTACTTATCACCTTCAGCGGAGGGGGTCTTGGGAAGTGAAGGCAAAAACCCAAAATTGGTAGCAGATGCAAGGAAAATTTGTTTGCAAAATGATAAAAATGGAAGAGAAGGGAAACTCCTATGTAGTCAGACAAATCCAATTTGAACAACTTATGGTTCAGTAGCTCAAGCAAGATAAGGCAACCTTCAGTAGACCATAATTTTTACTAGTTAATACACCATTAGGAAGCCATTGAGTGTGGTTTAGCAGTAAGAGGTATAAATAGTTAGCAAAAAGTCTTTAGGTTCAAACTTACACTCCGACATATACCCCAAAAAAAAATATCAGTGTAACATCCTGATTAATTAATAAATAATCATAGAGTTAGAAGGAAAGACCTGAATAAAAGAAAGTAAGAGAAAATATGAAATTGGGATTTTTGAGTGATAAAATGAGATTGGTAAATTTATGGAAATCTGAGTAATAAAATTATGGAAATTTAGGAAAACAAATTAAGAAGAGATAAAGGAGATTTGGGAGAATTTTAAATGGTAATTGGTTAATTATTATAATTAAAAAGGAATTAAAATAAGGGTATATTGATTTTGGCGCAAAATGGCGTTCACTTGTGATTAATGGATTAAAATGTATACTTTCAATTGGGATGCATGAGTGTCTTGGCAGGACAGGGGAAACAGAGATAATGAGAGTAATTAAATTATGGCTAGACAGGGGAGATATATGAGATGACGGAAAAAAATTGAGATTTAAGCAAAATTGACACAAGCTTAATATACCCTGACATAATTTTCCACTCCCATTAATTCCCCATTTTTTGACTGGCCCTGCGAAGCGACTAAATTAACCCAATCATCATTCATTTTTACTTCAGCCACTTTAGTCCAAAACAGAATCGAGAGAGAGAAGAGGAGTTTGAGGAAAGCATCCATGTAAGCTTGATTTCAAAGCCTTGCATGTCTAGCATTTTGGAAGACTTAGCCAAGGTACCTCTTATAAAACTTATTCTACTCTTTCTCCTCTACAAAATGCACCGATTGGATTTTGATTTTGTTGAAGTTGATTTACACGTTGGATTATGAAAGCTTGCTTTTAAGTGATCTTGAGAGAAAAGTACAATTCTTGCTAAATTGCCCTTTTAATTTCTGGTTTTTAGGACTGTTATTGATGGGGCTGTTTTGGTTGTTTTTTACTGTGGTTTAAGGTTGAGGAAGAAGGGAAATTACTTGATTTTGGGAGCTTGGGAGCTACCTGGAAGGAAGAGTAATCAAAAGTTTGGAATTGGTTCGAAATTGTGAAATTTGTCGTAATTGTGAAATTCTGTCTGGAACTTTGATGGGGCTGTTTTGCTTATTTTGGCCATTAATTAGATGAAAGGGGAATTGTTGATAAGCTTGGGTGTTGGTTTTGATGTATTGACAATTGAATACTTGAGTTAGTAAGCCTAATTGCCCTTGAACTGTTGAAATTTGCTATTGCTGATTCAAGTGTGGAATTGGGATTTAAGGGTTGTGTTTTTGTTGTTGGCCAAGAATGTGCAGAATTTTGGACATGTTCATGAGTTCGGAAAGTGGCTCTTGATGAACAAGAAGTTGACTATGTGAGTTGGTAAGTTTAATTTTGATTGATCTTGCATTTTATAAATTATGAAAGTTGAATTGAAAATTTATGTGATTGGGATTTTGTGTTTGGTTGAATTTGAAGTTTGTTTTGGACCAATTTGCAGTTGCAATTGAGTTGTAAAGTGTTGGAAAGTTTACTTTTAAGTGGTAAGAGATATTTCTCCTTGATTAGTTATTAGATTGGCACTTTAAAGTGAAGATTGAGTATTGAATATTATGTTTCTTGTGTTGGTGAATATCAAGGAAGAGGAAAGATCTTGGAGAGATCATGTAGAAATCTTGTAGAGTCTGTCCAAGACCTTGTAGAGATTTTGGTGACAAGATAAGCGATTATACAAAGCAAATTAAGTATCTAAGGTAAGTAGTAAGCTACAAATTGAGATTTGAGATATTGATGTTAAGAAATGGATGATAATAGAAGCTGATGAAGTTATGTTTGATCTAGATTGTTGTACCTCTATTGGATATACAAGCTTTGCTTCTGTGATTGCCTTGCTAGCTAGATAGTACTTTATCTTTCATTATGTGTTTTCTCTGAACTAGAATAGTATGCATGCCTTACGATTAGTTTGAGATATCTATTTGATTACTTATAAGAATTATTGCAGGGGTTTGGGCAAATTCCACCATGTGGTTTATGAGTTTCCAAGGTCAAGGCACCCTGTGGTTAGTTCCAAGCAATGTTATTAAACAGGTGAACCAGCCACCTGCTCGGTCCGAAATGATCTCAGAACCAACCTAGCTCAAAATCAGTCAAACTTGGTGAAGAACCTAGTTGGACCGAACGATTTGGGGTGAAAACCAGCGCTGAATTAGTGGTTGGATCGGTCTCAGCTCTCAGGAATGAACGATTTGGGGTGAAAACCAGCGCTGAATTGGTGGTTGGATCGGTCTCTAGCTCTCAGGAATAATATTTCGCAAAACTTGCATCATCGCATCTTGAACCCACATGCGTCCACTCTTCTCGAACCCATGTCCCTCTATTAAGCTTGAGCAATTCCAACCACTAATCCAGACTACACATTTAGTGTTATAATACAATATTCAATATAAGATCTTTCTTATTATTCTATTTTAGCAAAGTAAAATAACCAAAATTGATTCAAACCTTGACCATAAATGTGATAACCAACATGGTTTCTATTAAACTATCACTGTTGGCTTATTTAAAATTATAAAGTTTTAATATAATAGATAACAAATAAAAATAAATTCATATAATTTCTATTAAAATTATGTAAATATATTTTAAATAAATTAAAAATTAAATATTATGTTATGTTTGATTTATTTTTATGTATAATTAATCAAAAAATATTTTAAAATTTATTAAATTTTATTATCTATTATTTATTATCTTAAATTTTTAATATATATAATAATATATATTTGTATACATATTTAATTATTACTGATTCGACCACAGTTCGACCATGGTTCGACCAATGAACTGTGAACCAATAATTTCATCGGTTCAATAACTGATCCAATTTTAAAAGCATTGATTCCAGGTTGAGATGAACATTCTCCCAATGGTTTAGTTATGGGATACTCATGGTATTGGCCATAAAAGATATATGAGATACATGACTTGACATAGTGAGATTTATGAGATAGATGATATGCTTAGTTTTCTTAGATGCAATAAAATATGCATGTTCCTATTTGTTAATGTAAGCTTGTATGCCATTCTAGTTTTGAGTTAATATTAAGTACAAATATGTTTTGAAAAATAAAACTACTAGGATTTCAATGTCATCCCTTTGTGAAGAACAACTACTTTATTTTTTTAGGAGAAAGCTCTAACAAAAAGAACAAAAAGTAGGTTGGGAAGTGGCCTTGCAACTGGTACCATGCAAGTGGTGATATTTTGAGTTATATATATATATATATATATATATATGTTTTTCCAAGGTTGTACATATACTCCTTATATTGTATAGATGGCCATGAGGCTTATTTTGAGTTTGTATGTATATGCAGGAGGATGTCAAGCTAGGATTTATGTCACAAGCTTTTGATGTATATAGAGACGTATTCTAGTCTTTGCTTGTATTATAGAATGTTGATATGATATGCTGTTATGGGTTAATCAACATTATACGGAATATATGTGTCATGTGGAATGATGTGAGATTAGTGTGGCTTTATGATGTTTGGTAGTAAATAGATAAGTTACAGCAATTCTAGTCAAGACCTTGTCAACAAGGTTAAGACCTTCCCAACAATATTTATCTAATGTCAAAAATTGAGGTTTAAAATTTGATCTAAGATCTTGTAAGTTATTTGAAGATCTTATTAACAAGATTTTAGACCTTGTAAATTAATATGAGTCTAATTTTGGTTATTTTAGTATTATGATCTTGAACCGTGTCACCAAGATCTTAACCTTGTTGACAAGATTTTTGAGTAGGCTAAGAAAACTTTCTAAGTTAAAACTAAGCTAACTATTTGCATAATCTATTGGTAGATAACGCTAATATAAATTACCAAGTTTTTGAAGTTATAATCTAGAGGCCTAGTAATTATGTTTAATCAAATAGAGATAAAAGAGTTAAGATGTTGTAAAAGTTTTAATTACCCTTAGTCAAATTAATGAGGTTTTAATCACGATTTCGCTTAGTATTATTACATTAAACTTTTGTTTATTAGTTTAACCCTTCTAGACAGTGAGGTTTGACAATTAGGATAACAGAAAAATGTACTTACCCAAGTCCATCGTTGGACCATGCAGCTTCATACACTCCACTTGCAGTTTGAAATGCCATATCAATCATATCTTCCTGGATCATTGTTGCAGCTACTGCATACGTAACTCCAGACCATATTTCTCGGGATTGCATTGTAGACATGTCAACTCTTCCGTCTGGTAACATCCCATTTACAGCACCCCGTTTCCCATCCTTTACTTTCATAACATTGTAATTATAAACCATTTGAAGTGCACTTCTAGCTTTGTTTTCATCAACAATTGGTGGAAGACCACATGCTCTAGCATACCTGTGAAAAAACAAAGAGTAAGTTCTGACTTCATCTTAAATACTGCCGAGGAATAATAACTACATATGCAACACCTGAAGATATACCCAGAGTTCAAATTATTTAGATATCTAACTATACCGACATTGTTTAGATGCTTTCATTTTCTTCTTCTGCTAATTTCTTCTTCTGCTAAAAGTTCTGTTTCAGAATCTTATGTAGTAGCAACACATCCAAATACTTAGTCCAGTCTACAAGCTTAGACTTGAACAGCTTGACTTTTGCTAAAACATTTTTGTATGAAACTAAGTAAAATTTACCTAGTGAATTCTTCCCTGCCGTCAGACTTCTCTACAGCCAAATCCTCAAAACATCTCATAATGATCCTATTCTTCAACACCGTTTTTATTTATGTTACACAAACTCATACTTTAAAATGTCACACAATGAAGATACACACACAACAGTTTAGTAATGTAACTTGGATTCTAAATATAATTTCAATTGACCAGTGGAGCAATACTAGGGCAGAGTCAACCATGGCAACCATAAAAAATACTTTGTAAGTGCTATTGAAGCAGATGAGGCCCATGCAAGAGGATATAGTTTCCAAAAGACAAAAAAACAGACCATTGTCCTGCTAATTGATCAGCTTGAATGGATGAACTTGAAGATCCACCACTACTATCATAATTGAAGTAAGAACCATTCCATAATTTTTCATATGCAGCTTTTGCTTTCTGAAACTTAAACCGGAAATAATCTTCAGAACCCTTGTCTCCAATTTCACCTGCCAAGGCTGATGCAGCCTGAAGTGCTGCTACCCACAATCCACCAGTGTATGCACTTACACCAGACACAGACCATGTGTCATAAGTTTGATCAGGGAAGCCTTCATTCTCAATCATTCCATCACCATCCTTGTCAAACTGGTCCATATAAGCCATCGCAACATAAACAGATGGCCAAACAGCTCGTGCAAATTTCTTGTTGCCAGTGGCAACCACATCCCTATACGTCTGGAGAACAAATTTTGGATTCAAGTCTTTCCACCTATCTGTGTTATAAAGATTATAGCCATTTACTTCGAACCATGGGTCGTTGATTCCAATATCATGAGGAACAGCACCAAGAACTTTTCTTGGAACCCATAGGCCATTTTCTAGAACTTCAATTTTTCCAGGATCATGCATCATTACTGCTGCAGCAAAGTCTCTTTGGATGCTGAGTTCAAGTTTAGGAAATAGCATGACTAGTGCAAAAGATGAGTAGAAATGAACATCATAGGTATTCCACATCTGATATTCAATGCCTTCAAGATAAAGGAATTGACCAATGTTTTCCTCCCCTTCTTGGAGCAGATTTACTCCTGATGCAGAATTTGATGCAGGAGTAGTGTGCATTTGCTCAGCTACTGAACTAAACCTTTCGAGAATGTTAATAGCAGTATCATTTTGATTTGATATATGATTATTTTTTCGTGAATCGGATCTGTATCGATCCAGGGAAAATTTTCTTTCTCCTATGCCAATCAAACTATGCACTGGAGGTGAACCATCTGCAAAAGAGATGAAATAGTGCAGACAAGTAACAATGATAAGGATTATATATCAAGTATGTAATGCTTGCAAGATTGTAAAGGCAAAATAACTTTAGCTACTTAGCTGGTGGATGAATCAAACATTTCACGTGCTGAAAATACCTGTCCAAATTGTCCCCCCAGAATTTAGATAGTAAAGCTCGTTAAAAAGGGTGATTGGATACCTGCAGAGAATTCTTTGAAAACTTTAGGATTTGCCTGTAGGTGCAGACGCTGAATAATGTATTGAAGCCTACCATTCAGGAAGCCTTTTGTCTTCAAGAATCGGTCTTTGCCAAGCTTCTATCTGGGCCTCCCATTGGCCATGCCCTAGGCCACCAATTCATTGAAAAGTTGAAGTAACTTATCAAGGAATTACACTCAGAAATAAGGAAATACATCTAAATTTGATGTCTAGACAAAATATATCCATATTATTGCCTCAAATGATTAAGTCCATATATTCACACATGCAGATGCCCACACACAGAGATGTCAGAAAAGCAATTTAAAGTAGTTCAGCAAATAAATGTACCAATTATAGCATCACGTGCAATATCCATTGCAGAATCTCCATTAGTACCACAGAATTTAGTGTAACGCCTGTTAAATAAACTTCTTCAGTTGTGCATAATTTCCGCATTAAAATTCTTCCATACAAGTGTTCTATCACTAACCTGTAATAAGTCCTTCCACTGGGAAACTTCACTTCAGGACAGTCCCATGCCAATGAAAATGTGACCGTGCGTTGCGCAGCTGGTGGAATTGTTAACGTGGCTGCAATTGCTGCTCCAATAGATGATCCTGGTTCTGAAGGCACAGGAGTTTCCGGAAAATTCAGACGATCAAAGGACCCTTGCTAAAAAAATGAAAAGTACCATAATTCAGTCTTTTGGAAATATTACATAACAAACATATAAATGACTAAAAGCTTACTACCCTCTCTGATACATGTCATTACAAGTAACTTTTAGAAGAAAATCACACTATCACAGAGCCAACAGAATTTTCTGAGGGAGTCACTAGCTGTAGCTGAAAAACTAGTTGCTTGATTCTCAACATTGAAATGAATTATATTTAATATTAATGACAAGAAATTTCTTAAAATAACTATCATTATGGGATTATCATGTATTGCTACTAGAGTTCATGATAATAATTATTTACTTGATTTCATGTTAGCAAACTTCATACGAAAGCTCGAAGGAAAAGTGATAAAAATCAAGTTAGCTCATGGAAAAAGATTGCGGAAATCAATTTAGCCACCAAAAGTGATAGCAATTAGTTTAGTTGTGAAGAAAGCAGGTCTAAATGACTAGTAAAATAGCAAATATTTTTCAATGGCATATTATACAAGATTTTTCAATGATATATTGTATAATATGTCCTTAACCTGTTTAATTTCTTGCCACATATCCTTAGCTGAGATCCCATCATAAGCACCAGATATAACAAAGACAGGGCATTCTGAGATATGAACATGTTCAGTCTCTTCTGCTGCAATCGCAAATGTGACTGGAGACCGCCCATTCGCAGTCCTGTATTTAAACCATATTAATTAAATGCACTGACAAATTTCAGATTTGCTTTTCTTTTCCTCCTTCACTAAAAAATACAGTAACAATTTAGACTTACATGTGACGTAGAAGCACACCGTGCACCCCATCATTCATCCTAGCAGAATAGAATATCTTGCTTGTTAGAATAATCTATAGGTCAGCAATGAGAAATATAAGGAATTAAATGGGAACATCTGCATAAAAAAGGTAGAACTAGTGACAATTTTCTCACATTATCTTTGAATTTGAGTGATGACCAGTAGATTCAGAAAGTCCTCCAACAGAATTCTAAATAAGCACAGAAACAATCAAGAATATGAGCATTTACCAGTTCACTTATATTCATTTTGTTCTTTAAAACAAGCTTACTATTTGCATCCAGTGCCTCAAGACAAGAATAAACCATTCAAAAGTGACTGACTCTAACTGTAACAGCCAACAATAAGTACCACTTACAGCCCATGTGAAAAGCAAGGTGACATCTGCTGATGTTTGGCCAGAATTATTCAACTGCATAGAACAAAATTAACTGCTTATTATGAAATCTGAATGTATAATATTCTGAGCTACAGAAAAATTTAAGGAGACCATTGCTAACCGTGAAAGTAAAAACTGATACAGGATAGCTACTCTCCTTATAATTGTGGGGTATAATAGGTGAAATTTGACGACAAACTATTCTTAACAATGGGTCTGGTTCTGTATTTGAACAGATGAATTGATCAATGTCAGAAATTCATTATTCAAGAAAATAACATAGTAGACTTGGAAGTACGCTGTGTTTTCGAGCTTACCCTCATATACTGTCCAAGCCCTTGGATACAAAGCATGATATGTAGAACTGTATCCACTCAGATTCCAGTCCCACAGTGCAATTCCTGAAACTGGATTTTCTCTGCTTAAGCACATAAAATTTAGTAAATTGGTATGTTTCCCCCATTCCCTATATTTCTCTTCAAATGAAGTTCAAGATACATTTATAAAAGGTCCAAATTAATGTGGTTACCAAAAACTATAAACTGCAAGATCAAAATGGAAATGGTAAAGGCTTACTTCAAAATATCTGGCTTTCCTGGACATAGTACACTCGAATATTTTTCACCATTTGAACGTGAAACAAAAACCTAACACAATAATCTTACTCATGTCAAAAGATGGAATATCATCAGCAGTACGAAGTAAAGGAAACATGTTCATTATGAATGTCCCTTTCTTATAAAACAAACTGCTATCAACCTACATTAAAATTCTTAGATACTTGAACTCCAAGAAAGATTAATCCTGAAATTAGACTCAAAATTTAAGAAAAGAAAGGTGGACTAGTTCTTTCTTTACATTTCCAATCAACATATCGTGGACTTTGACAGACATGTTGAAAAGAGCTCAAGCATCCTAGATTTAAAATTTGAAGTTTGTAAAGATATAGCCTTTTGGACAAGTTGGATTGATGAAACTGACAGAAAATTGATTAGCTAAAACTGGCTTCTCTTCACAAACTGCTGGGAATAGCTGCCAACGCTGAAATTCACCCCTATAACTTCTTCCAATGCTTCCTGCACTGTGGATCAGTTTGTCAACAACACAAAGTACACATAACATAGAGTATAAAATGATTAAATGATGTTCTGGGACAGACTCAAATCAAGAAAATAGTATACAAGGCAGTAATGATGTTAACAAGTCCTTTCCTTCTAAATTCAATGTTGAAGATGCCATTGGCCTTTAAGCTTGGAATTCTGAATACATTAAACTAAATTAGAACACTGAATGATATGTTCCATGATTTTGCTTACATCTGACTTAAAGATGTGATTATAACATCTATCCTAAGATTTGTTATAATTATATATGAATAACTACTTCACCTACCAACATTCGATACTTGAATACAGCACACAAGCATCCTAACATTGAGTAATTAGAAATAAGAGAAGAAAATAAGAAAAGGCATTTTGTAGGAATAAAAGGCACGCTTCTCTTTTCTTTTCTTTTTTTCAATCACACTAAAACATAAATGCATAATTTAAATTCATAACCTAGTTGGTTAAAGATACCAGTCAAAAGCCCATATAATCCTGTGTCTATCTCTTGGCTTAAGCAACAGCAGAAATTAATTATAGCTTGCAAAGAAATTGAAACCTACCCAATACCACCTAATGGAACACCATGACAAGATGTTGCATGACGCTTAGCAAAAGGATCAACCGGCCCCAACTGTAAGAAGGATAGAGGCACAAAAATGGAAGAGGGTTAAAGAAAGGTGATAGAAACTCCAATACCAAAAATCAATATAAGATGGAAATTTCTAGGTAAAAGCGGATTACCCTTCCTCTGGCAGCTTGTTCCTGAACATGGCGCCATAGCCGATAACCAAGCGGAGCCTGACAAATCAAATAATGATCCAATGATTTCTATATCAATCAAATCCCCTGATGTTTCTAACATTTAAAATATACGACGTCTATCAGCTAACAAATTCGAAGTTAAGAGTTTATATTTCTATAACCGACGTAGATTATATAACAAAGCAGCAAAATATTTCAAAAGGGGTGACTATCAATGTTTTTATACTGATACATATACATAGAACTAAAGACACAGAGACTTGGGATTTTTTAAGGGTTTGCTGTGAAAGATGACAACATGTTTGAACAGATTGTTAGGATACTGGAGGATACAGAATGCCACTTATATTCTTGACAAGTTGAGCTAGACTGACTGTTAAGTCCATACCTTAAATTTTCTAGATGAGATGACCAAGTGGGATTAGTTCATTATATAAGCAGTTACAGACTTTGCCGCGATGATAAAGAGCTTAAACGGACTTATAACAATTAAAAAAATATATCAAAGGAGGAATAGAAACATCATCTCACTTGTAAACTTACCAGATGAATTGTCTCTTTCAAAGTTAAGGTGATCTCCAATGGAGCATTTCCTTCAGCATTTAATTTCCGCTGCCAGGTAAGTGCTGCAGGCTTCCCTGGTTCAACCTTAATCACACATACAAAAGGTGTTAAGAATAGAATCTTAGTTAGAGCTCAAGTCATCAAACTTGAGAAAAGTTGTGCGGTCCATTAGCAGGATCTTTGGAAAAGTACCGAAATTTTTTTTTCAAAATGTAATTATATAACAGAATCAACTAGGTTTCAAACATATTATAAATTGCTAGAAGTCCCACTTTTACCAGTTTCGACTTTATATATGGAATTGTGATTACAGAAATAACACTTTTGCCTGTTGATGTTTAGGTTCAAAACTAACAATAAAATATGGCTATATGCTTTTGAATCGTGTGAACCATCCTCGTTGTGGGTTTCTTGATTGTATCGTCACTTCAGGGAAAAAGTATTAAAAACTTTTAAAGAGGATCTAATCCGCTTATTAAACGCCAAAAGTTTTAGAATGAAGAACTCAGTTCTCACATTAAAAGACATAATATTTCTACATTCACTCTCAGAGGGTCGGGATAGTAGAATTATATTTACCCCTGGCAGAAGAACAAATTATTCGTATTTTTTTTATTGACTGATCACAAGGAAACTGCATCTACTTAACACATTAGCAGACCTATATTGTTGCAGTCTCGTCAATTTCAAAATGGGCAAGACTCAGGTAGAGTTCTTTAGGCAATTTGTTGTTGTGTGCTCTCGTCAAAAATATCAAGATAATGAACCTTATATAAAACAAGCACCAACCTCACCTTTTTTTTTTTTTTTGTGGGGGGGAGGATATAAATTGCCTACTAATTTTATGTTATCTGAAGCATAAACCATAAACTCTACCTTGATGTCAGACTCGTAAGTTTCCTGAAATTCTTCAACAAAACCATTTTCTACCATCTTCCCTGTATCAAGCAAAGAGTTAACGATGGAATACTGAATTCTGCCACGGTTGCATAACTGCTGCAAAATCATCTAGTGAAACCATGAAACCACATGGACCCATTAATCACCAAACAAACCCCTCCCCACCCCCTCCCCCATACCCCAAAAAATAAATAAATAAATAAGCAAATTCTCTCCGTTGAAAACACTAGTAAACTATTACTAATCCCAATCTAACGTACCCTTACCTTAATCACCCAATAAACATTAAGAAAAAACGAAACACGTATATACATACGTCTGTGGTTGGTGTGATTGAAAGAAAAGAAATAAGAGAGCCCACGCATTTGGCAGCATTACAATAAAAATGAACAATAAGCACAAAAACGACATGGAAACAGAAACACAAGCATTATCCCCAAGTTTTCTGATGATCCAATAATGCAGAGTAAGATGGAGAAGCATGATTCATAGATGAAACAATGAAAGGGCCAAACCTCAGAATGCTTGGAGACCACCAGTAGAAGAAAAACGCAGTCCAGCAAGCAACAATGGCAGGTCTTCTTGGGTTGATCCAATACTAATAGGTAAAAAACTGGCAGAAAAGCCAAATTTCAATGGTCCCTGTTCCTCGTTCAAATAATTTCCCAAAGTCCAAAACAATACACAATCGACAGCATAACCGACGAAATAAACCAGCAATCTACTTTATACTCCTCCCGTCTCCAATACAAATATTAAAAAAATTAATTAAAAATAATTTAATTAATTGAATTTATATTAAAAAAATAATTTTTTTTATATTTACCCCTAATTAAAGAATTTATCTTTATCTTTAGCAAATTGTATTAATTTTAATAATTTTTTTATTTAATTAGAGATATTTTTAAAAAAATCATTTAATGATCAAAATAATTTAAAGAAGTAACTTATATTTTGAAGTAAAATAACCTCTTAACAAGTGCTTGTTTGAGACTGGGAGAACATAAGATTTTTCAACGTAAAAAAAGATAATGTTTTATTTGGCCATTCATTTCTAATATATAAAGTCCCACCTACCCCAGAGTGGACGATGCGATAAATAAGGTAGGGTTTTTTCTTCTATTTTTTTTTTTTTTTCCTCTTGTTTAAATGGAAGTCTCAATCACTTCTTTTTCTTTTTTAAAGTAATCTATTATATAGATTAGTGAAAAATACCACCCGTCCATTTAGTGTCTGAAATTTTATTGTCATTATTTAACTCTAATTCATAAATATATTGTCATTAATTTTGTTTTAATTAAATTAAAGTTGATACTAAAATGATACATGTTTTAAAATGTTAAGACTATATCGATGACATAAAATATCTTTTAAAGATTAATATAATAAATTATTATCTTTTTCAATATATGAAGCCTTGATATAAAACACATATAAATTTACGAAAAAATATTATATATAATTATTTATATATTTTGTTATCATATTCTTAATTCAATACATGGCAAATATATATTTTAATAATAATATAACATGTATAATTTTTATAAACATGTGTATGATTTCTCAATTAAACTACACATTTATCATGTTTTAATTGAAAAGTCACATATTTATTATATTTTAATTAAAGAACATGTTAACAAAGATATATGAAAGTGTATATAAATGCAATTCTAAATTTATGCCATTATTGGAACTGCTCATTCATTAACTTTGAGAGTAAAAAAAGAAAAAAAAATAAATTTTTAAATACAAAATCTATTGCCATTAAATTCATCTCAAGTTTAGAAATTGCGATCTATTAAAGTTAAATATACCTTAGTTTTAAAGATTTAAAATGTCTTTCCTTCAAAGAAAAAAGATCAAATTTTCTTAATATTTAATTTACTTCAATTCCAAATATTAAAATCTATTGACATTAAATTGATATCACTTTTGAAAGCTTATTAAATATTAAATATTAAAATTAATTGCCATTAAATTTACCTCAATTTTAGAGTGCAAGATTCATTCACAACAAACTTATTCCAATTGTAAAAATCATAATTGGTTAATATTAACTTCACCTCATTTTTTAAAATGAAAAACTGCTCCATTAATTTTAAAAACTCGTTTAATATGTAAAAAGTTAAGTATAAAAATAAAAATAAAAAATATTTTTATAAATTAAAAATAAATTTAATATCCTTATACTTAATTAATGAGTTATGATTTATTGATAATTTTAAATAATAATTATAAGTGCAGAACAAACATTTGATAATTTTTTTTTTCTCTTCCCTTCCCTGTGATACCAAACGGCGCCAATAACATTAAGTTGATTTGGATTGTAGAAATTAAAATCAGCGGGATTTAAAGTATTTAATTAATTAGAATTTTTTTTAATTTCCATGATTTGACATTTCACCAGCTCTTTTGTTTGTTTTTCCCAGTCGTTTTTGGCGTTATGCGAAGTGAGATCCGGTGCGTGAGTTTATAAAGTTTTACCTAAAATGGTAATGCGGTTGCCTTTATGAGTGCTACGGAAAGTTTTTAAGGGATTGCTATACAGGTAAATGACGTGTGCTATACTTTGGGGAATTTTTTTATGAGAAATACGATTTTTTATTTTAAAAATGTATACATTTATTCCTAAAATGAAAACAAAACGCATAACACTTATTTCTCAAGATGAATTATGGTCAAAATCCATATATATATATAATACTTATAGGAAGAAATTTTTTAGGAAAAATATAAAAAAGTATACTTTAGTCTAATCTTTATATATATATAACAATATAAAATATTTAATTTTTTAAATTTAATAAATTATAAAACATTTGATAAAACAATTATGAGAAACAAAGAACATATTCATAGAATAATCTTTTAAATTTAACTAATTTATAAATAATAATTTCAGTTTAAGAATAACATTTATATTTTATTTATTAAAAAACATAAATATTAGCATAAATTGAATAAAATTTTGAAATAAATTAAATTTATGATTTTTGATACAAAAATAAATAATATTTAAATCTTTAAAAATATTTTAAATTAATTATATTTTTAAAAATGAATATTTTTTAAAATATTTTTATTACATTTTAGTTTCAGAAAGATAAATATATTTTTTTAAAATATATATGTATAATTTAATTATTTTTAAAAAGAAAGAAAAATAATTTATTATAAAAAATTTTTCAACTCTTATATATAAAAAAAACTCTGTTAGTTTTTTATTTTATATGACCAAAAACTGAAAACATATTTTTTTTTCTTTTCTTTTCTTTTTAATTTTTGGCAATATATTCATTTTTCTTTTCTTCCCCAGCTTCAACCCTCACCAACCCATTTGTTTTCTTTCGGAGCAATTTTGCATGCTTTTCTTTTGTCAGTTCACGTGGTCATAATTTGATCCTAATAAATGTCGGGCGCACTCATGTGCTGAATTGGCCTTCGTACAAAAAGAAAATATAAAATATAAATATATTGTAGAGATTATTTTATATGTATCAAATCAATTAGTTCAAAATTTGTGTGCTGCGTATATATACAAATATATATATATTAATTATGATTTTCATGTAGACATAATTTGATAAATTAAATTTATTTGGCAACAAGTAGAATAACACATCTGTTGACCTAATGGTTTCTAATGTTAAAAAAATTTTAAATTGGCATCTTAATTGAATTGATTATTATTATTATTATTATTATTATTATTATTATTATTATTATTATTATTATTATTACGTTGTGCTTTCATCCTTCAACTTTTCTTCCTTTTAGATATTTTATGAGCTAGTACGGATCAAATGATGATGGCAAACAAGTAATGCCATTGGCTAGAAACAGAAAGCTGAGCTTATTTAGATGGACAATTGATTTTGACTTACAGTAAATATGAATATTAAGGATCCGTTTGGTTAGAAGGGATAATAAAAATATATATAATATAAATAAGTGGGGTAAATAAAATAAAAAATAATTTTTTACTTTTACTTTTAAAAAGGTGATTTGATAGTTAAAATAATAATTTGATAGATATAATAAAAAATATAAAAATATAATAAACATTACATAATTCATGTAAAAAGAATGCGATCACAATGCGTCTAACCAAACGGAACATAAGAATATTGATCCATTTTAAAATAAGATAGTGCAAACCAAAGTTTTTTGTAGTGTACTTAACTTTGTAAAAGTAGCACCAAAGGATTTTAAAAATTAAATTCTTTTTAAGAATCACTAGTACAAATTATTACCATGTAATTATTATTAGTATTTTTTAAAATTATCATTCATACTTTTCAAAGTTATAATAAATTTTTTTTTGATATTACAAGATATTTTTCATGATAACTTTATGAAGTATAAGTAGTAATTTTAAAAAATATCAATAGTAACTATATAATAATTTGCACCAATGATTCTTAAAAAAAATTAGTTTTTAAAATTCTTTAATATCAATTGTATAACATTAGAATCTTTAAATATTATTATTATTTTATATATGTAAACCGCATTAGCTCACTTATTGGCGTTACATGGTTAGTGGGAAGAGTGTGTTGAATGGGAGAGTCATCAAATTAATGCTCCAAAGATTTTAACTAATTTCCTATCCACAAATATTTACATATTTGTTTGATGCATTTTTGGCTAAAGATGGGAGCTATATAAAGTTTGTAAAGAGATTATGTGCAAAAGGGGAATTTTCCTTTTTTTAATCGCTTTGCCTTAGCCAACCAATGGGAGGGATAGTGAAAGATTCCCACGTTGAGTTGTCGAAAAATGAAAAGGCAACCATGAATTATGGAGTGTTTGTGTTTCTGACTTGATGTAATGATGCGATTTAAATGAAGATAAATTATGGTTGAACAATATTTATATTAAAAGATATTAAAATTTAAAATTATTTTAAATTATTTAAAAATATTATAATTACAAATTTTTAAGTTATAAATTTTCTTAAATAATTTAAAATTTTAAAAAATTTTAATTTAAATATTTTTAATTTAAAATATTCAACTATAATTTTTTTTTAAATTATGAAAGGCGTTGTAATTAAAGTCAAAAATTTTAAGAAAAGTAATAAAAAATTTTAAATTTATAAAATTTATAGTGAAAGATTTTATTATAATTAAGTCTTTTTGAAATTACAATTAAGTCCCTTTAATAATAATTTTTACAAACTTAACCTCATTCAATATATTTTTTCCGACAGGTTTGTTCTACAATTGCAAGCGAACGTGCTTCAGAAAGTTCCCCTTATTGGCATACACTGTTGTTTTACATGTGCTGCACTGAGCCTGCAGCAACTTAATAATTGATTTTGTTTGTGTTGGGTTTTTTTATTAAAATAAGTAGCACCGTCTAATTGACGAGATTGAATCTGGATCCAGGGGATCTACTGTAGGGATACCATAACAAAAAAATCGTGTGTTTTAATTTTTTTAATTTTTAATTTTTTTTACCTTTTACTGTTTAAAATTTAATATAGATGATAAAGAATTTACTTGTAAAAAATTTGAAGTGTAATTTTTTTAACAGATAAAATTTTTTATCCCCATAATTGTAATTTTTATTTTTATATTAAAACAAATTAAAAAATTAAAAAAAAACATAATTATTAACCTACTACATCAGGTACAATAGAATCCTATGCTACAGAGGATCCTACTGCAACAAGATCTAGTTATGATGCACTAATCATCTCCCTTGTACTTTTTTTTATGATAGACATGTTTTTAAGTGAATTATATAGACTTTTTTAAAAGTTTTGTTAAAATTATAAATTTTTTTTATTTTCAAAATATGTGCAAATTTTTTCTAAATCAAAAAATTATCTTATATTTAAATTTAAATTTAAATTTTTTGATTTAAATATTCTCCATTTAAAATAATTTTTTAGTTTAAACAAAATATATTTTTTATTTAAATTAATTAAAGGTAGTTTGAGTTTCTTATCCGTTGTGCTGTTTTTGCTTGTTATGATTTACATAGTCTCTAAAGGCCTTTGGACACTTACAATCTTTTTAGGTGCAAGACTATTTTTGCCAAAGTAAAATAATTGATAAGTTGATATAAGCATGATTTATGTTTGTCAATGGTGTCATTGAGCATGTGTTGGGAGTATTCAATAACTTATTTTGTATGAAATCAAACTTCAGCCTGTGAATAATTCTCGCAAAATTACCGTAAGACATATAGTTAATTTTAATAATTGACAACTATTGTAAACTTTAATTTAGGAGTACCATTAAGTATGTCAAGAAATGGAGGAACATTCATTTTATTAGAACAAATTGATTTGCATAATTGCATTACCATTCTTTGTTCTGATGTCCTTGTCAAATAAAGCAAAGGTAACTACGTTGGACACCTTAAAAAACAACAAGAAAAAACACAAGTTCACACGTACACACACAATAATTTTTACGAGAAGCACTAATTTTTAGTTTCTACTTAATTTTCTATATTGTGTGAAATGGATTTTTATTGATTAATTTTAGACATATTGTGTATTTATTTAGTTAATGACATTTATTTAAATAATATTCTTTTTATTTTATCATTTTAGGTCATCTGTTATAATCTTTAATTTGTTATTTTAAATGATCATATCTATTATCTTGTATTGTAATTATTTTTATGACACTAATTAGTTATTAAACTTATACTACATTTTTTTTACTTTGTTAATAACATTTATAAAATTAATGACTAATAATTATTCTTTTGATTGTAGATTTAATGAAATATTGTTTTAAGAATAAATTTTATTATGCTTTATTAGAATTGCCGCTAAAACTTTCATCAGATGACATATATGCATACCAATTATGGCGCTTGCAATGTGTTGGGAGTGTATTTTTTAACTTTTACCAACAATAAAAATAGTTGTTAAATGATATTAGTTAATTATAAAGCTAGTTTTAGTGATTATAGTAATTGTTGGCATATAATTGCTATTGTAAATCCCTTTTTTACCGGCACCCAAAAAAGTTGTTAAATATTGACACTATTTAATATGAAACTAATTTTAATAACCATAACAATTGTCAACAAAAAAATTATCACTGTAAGTCCTTATTTTTAATGACAATTAATTAAGTCTTTATCAATTGTTACCACAATTGTCACAAAACTTTTACTGACCACAAATACACTGGCCATTAATTAATTGCCAATAATAATGTTGTGACAAATATTATTATCCACTAATATAGAAAAATAATGGTATAGTGATATTTTAAAAGAGAAGACATTTTAACGTGTAAATAAAACTTTGATAATGCTTTTACAGATCTCCATAAAATTGATGTTATTTTCATATTTTTTTTCCTCTCATCGTTATATAAACAAAACTATTTTATTAACTATTAATCACAAATCTATCAACATCTCTATTGGGCTCAAATATTAGAATATTTAATGTCAATTTTTCATCACCAACATTTACACACTTCTTTTGAAAACAACAAAAAATTGTATTAATCCTTACTATTTTATTTATTTATTTATTTGTTATAAAGGAAAGGAAAAATTTTGAGAATAAGAAATGAAAAGAAAAATTGAATGAGATAAATATCGAATTCACATATGTCAAGATACATTAATATTTATGTTTGAAAAAAAAGTGTTTCTTCAACCAAAACTCTTAAACTTGGTTGTTAATGCTTATATTGTTTTGCTCAGCTAAATTTGAGAGTTTCTTTTAGAGCTTTTGTATATCTAAGATATTGTTGAACTTTTGCTAGTTTTATATTATATCTTGACCCTGTTTGTTTTGTTAAACAATTATCTTGATAAAATTTCTTTGATATAACTTTTTACTTGTTTTGTGAGGAGAAAAAAAATAATTTATATTTTATTTTCAAAAAAAATATCTTGGATCGAATAGAGAAATTGGATTGATTTGATGGGTAGGGTGGTTGGGTGGTTGAAAGTTCAAATGGGGCAATTTTTATAGGTCAAAGAGGGAAGCTCCGATGTTGCTTCTACTATTGGTGTGGATAGCCTCAGTCTTTGGTCCCTGGCTGAACAGATGGTAGAGGAGAAGTCTGCAAATGGGGTAGGAGGAAGCTACAAAAATTGTAAGTGTTTCAACGCTGAATTTAATTATTAAAAGGGAAGGTACCATTATTATTATTATTATTATTATTTTGTGTTTTTCTTCCTCCAACTTTTCTTCCTTCTAGATATTTTATGAGCTAGTATGGATCAAATGATGATGGCAAACAAGTAATGCCATTTGCTAGAAACAGAAAGCAAGCAGAGCTTAATGTGATTTAGGTGGATAATTGATTTTGACTTGGAATAGTCATGAAAATTAAAAATATTGATCCATTTTAAAATAGGATAGTGCATGCCAAAGTTTTTTGTGGTGGAAATATATATATATATATATATATGGGGAAAATAATATCTAAAAACCTTAACTTTGTGGATTTTAAAAATTAAATTTTCTCTTAAGAACCATTAGTACAAATTATCACCATATAGTTGTTACTAATATTTTTTAAAATTATTAAATTACAATAAAATCTTTATGATGTTACAAGATATTTTGTATGATAACTTTATAAAGTATAAGTGGCAATTTAAAAAAAAGTCAATAGTGAATATATAATAATAATTTGCACCAATGATTCTTAAAAAAAATTAGTTTTTAAAATTCTTTAATATCAATTTTATAGCATTAGAGTCTTTAAATATTATTATTATTTTACATATGTGAACCGCATTAGCTCAATTATTGGCGTTACATGGTTAGTGGGAAGAGTGTGTTGAATGGGAGAGTCATCAAATTAATGGTCCAAAGATTTTAATTAATTTCCTATCCACAAATATTAACATATTTGTGTGATGCATTTTTGGCTAAAGATGGGAGCTATGTAGAGTAAAGTTTGCAAAGAGATTCCGTGCAAAAGGGGAATTTTCTTTTTTTAAATCGCTTTGCCTTAGCCAACCAATGGGAGTTTCTATACGGATAGTGAAGGATTCCCACGTTGAGTTGTCGGAAAATGAAAAGGCAACCCTGAATTATGGGGTGTTTGTGTTTCTGACTTGATGTAATGATGCGATTTAAATTAAGAAAAATTATGGTTGAATAATATTTATATTAAAAGACATTAAAATTTAAACTTATGTTAAAAGATTTAAAAGTAAAATTTTAAATTATATAAAAAAATTTAAGTAAAATTTTTTAAATATATTAAAATAATTTTAAATTTTAAAATTTAAAATTTTATAATATAATTATTTTTAATTTAAAATATTTAACTATAATTTTTTCTTTAAATTATAGAGGATGTTGCAATTAAAGTCAAAAATTTTAGAAAAAGTTATAAGTAAAAAATCTTAAATTTATAAAATTTATATTAAAAGACTTTATTATAATTAAATCTTTTTAAAGCCATAGTCAATTCTTTTTAAAATTATAATTAAGTCCTTTTAATAATAATTTTTACAAACTTAACCTTTTTCAATATATTTTTTCCAAGATTCTGTAAGATCATCACGTGACAGGTTTGTTCTACAATTGCAAGCGAACGTGCTTCAAAAAGTTCCCCTTATCGGCATACACTGTTGTTTTACATGTGATGCACTGAGCCTGCAGTAACTTAATTCATTTGGGTGCGTTGGGTTTTTTATTAAAATAATAATAATAATGAAAGGATACCGTTATCTGTCCGATTAGGGTTTTATAATAATAATAATAATAATAATTGAAAGGATACAAGTTTTCTGTCAGACTAGTAGTACTGTCCGGGCATTCACGGGCAAATTAAAAAATTTTTGTGGATAATAATAATGAAAGGGTACAGTTTTCTATCCGATTAGGGTTTTTTTATTAAAATAATGATAATAATAATAATTGAAAGGATACAGGTTTTCTGTCATACTGGTTGTACTGCCCGCGCATTTACAGGTTAAAAAAGTTTTGAATGTCAGAAATAAAAAATAAAATTAAAAAAGCAACAATGCAATTAAACGGTAGTGATAGGACATTATAAACAATACTAAAAACAGTGAATAAATAGCGAATGTTTCATAGGTTTTTATATATAAAAAAGATGAGGTTGCAGCATCTAATTGACAAGATTGAATCCGGATCCCTGCAGGGGATCAAAAGATATTATATTTTTAAATTTTTTTACTTTTTAAAATTTAAAATTTAATATAAAAATTATAATTATAATTATAAAAATAAAAAATTTATCTGTACAAAAATTACACTTAAAATATTTTCACTATCAATATAGTTAAAAATTTTTAAATATAATTTTTTATAAGAAACTTTTTTATTTTTATAATTATAATTTTTATCTTTTTATATTAATTTTAAATCTTAAAAAATAAAAAAAATTGATTTTTGACCTGTTGAAACTTTTTACTGCAAAGAATCTACCACGACAAGATTCTTTTGTTGTCAGTAGATGTTCTCGTTGTTATAGATCAGTGTTTGACTTTGACGAGTTAGTCATGATGTACTAATCACCTCCCCTCTACTTCTCCTTATAATAGATATATTTTTAACTAAATAATATAATTTTTTTTATAAAAAAAATTGTGTTAAAATTACATAATTTTTTTATTTTCAAAAAATATATGAATCTTTTTTGAATCAAAAAGTTATTTTATACTTTAATTTAATTTTAAATTTTTTAATTTGAAATATTCTCTATCTAAAATAATTTTTTATTTTAAAAATAAATATTTAAATTAATTAAAGGTATTTTGAGTTCTTTGTTTTTGCTTGTTAAGATAGGATATGCATAGTCGCTGAAGGAATAACTGGCCTTTGGACACTAACAATCTTTTCTAAGTGCAAGACTATTTTTTGCCAAAGTAATATAATTGGTAAATTGTAAGTAGATATAACCATGATTTTTGTTTGTCAATGGTGTCATTGAGCAT
The DNA here is from genome assembly GCA_026724425.1 of Erythrophleum ivorense. NCBI lineage: Eukaryota > Viridiplantae > Streptophyta > Magnoliopsida > Fabales > Fabaceae > Erythrophleum > Erythrophleum ivorense. The sequence goes on along the minus strand of JAIUCV010000006.1, from coordinate 41,792,655 downwards.
CCGCTGGGAGTATTCAATAACTTATTTTGTGTGAAATCAAATTTCAGCCTATGAATAATTCCCACCAAATTAACGTAAGACATATAATTAATTTTAATAATTGACAAATATTGTAAACTTTAATATAGGAGTACCATTAAGTATGTCAAGAGATGGAGGATCATTCATTTTATTAGAACAAATTGATTTGCATAATTGCATTACCATTCTTTGTTCTGATGCCATTGTCCAATAAAGCAAAGGTACGTTGGACTCCTGAAGAAAAAAAAAAACGCACACACACGCACACTAATTTTTATGAGAGACACTAATTCTTAGTGAAATGGATTTTTATTGATTAATTTTAGACATAATATGTATTTATTTAGTTGACGACATTTATTATTTAATAATATTCTTTTTATTTTATCATTTTAGGTCATATGTTATAATCTTTAATTTGTTATTCAAAATGATCATATCTATTATCTTATATTGTAACTCTTTTTATGACATTAGTTAGTACAAATTATCTCCATATAGTTATTACTAATTATTTTAAAATTATTACTTATATTTTCTAAAATTATAATAAAATATTTCTGATGTTACAAGATATTTTGTATGATAACTTTATAAAGTATAAGTGGCAATCTAAAAAAAATGTCAATAGTGGATATATAATAATAATTTGCACCAATGATTCTTAAAAAAATATTAGTTTTTTTAATTCTTTAATATCAATTTATAACATCAGAGTCTTTAAATATTATTATTATTTTTTAATATATGTAAACCCAATTAGCTCACTTATTGGGGTTACATGGTCAGTGGGAAGAGTGTGCTGAATGGGAGAGTCATCAAACTAATGCTCCAAAGATTTTAATTAATTTCCTATCCACAAATATTTACATATTTGTTTGATGCATTTTTAGCTAAAGATGGGAGCCATATAGAGTAAAGTTTGTAAAAAGATTCTGTGCAAAAGGGGAATTTTCTTTTTTTTATTCGCTTTGCCTTAGCCAACCAATGGGAGTTTCTATACGGATGGATAGTGGAGGATTCCCACGTTGAGTTGTCGGAAAATCAAAAGGCAACCTTGAATATGGAGTGTTTGTGTTTCAGACTGGATGTAATGATGCGACTTAAATTAAGAAAAATTATGGTTGAACAATATTTTATATTAAAAGACATTAAAATTTAAAATTATGTTAAAATATTTAAAAATAAAATTTAAAATTATATATAAAAAGTTTAAGTAAAAATTTTTTATTTTAAATATCTTAAAATAATTTTAAAATTTAAAATATTTTAATAAAAATATTTTCAATTTCAAATCTTTAACTATAATTTTAAAATATTTTAATATAAATCTTTTTAAAGCCATAGTCAATTCTTTTAAAATTATAATTAAGTCCTTTTAATAATAATTTTACAAACTTAACCTTTTTCAATATATTTTTTTCAAGATTCTGTAAGGTCATAACTTGATAGGTTTGTTCTACGATTGCAAGCGAACGTGCTTCAGAAAGTTCCCCTTATAGGCATACACTGTTGTTTTTCATGTGATGCCCTGAGCCTGCAGTAACTTAATGGATTTGTGTGCGTTGGGTTTTTTATTAAAATATAATAATGGAAAGGATACAGTTTTCCGTCTGATTAGGGTTTTTTATTAAAATAATAATAATAATTGAAAGGATACAAGTTTTCTGTCAGACTAGTAGTATTGTCCGTGCATTCACCGGCAGGTTAAAAAATTTTGTGGGACCCACACAAAAAAATATTTTAAAAATGTCAAAAAGGAAAAAAAAGCAACAGTACGAGTAAACGGTAATGGATGAGACATTATATACAGTACTAAAAACAATGAATAAACAGTAAATGTTCCCGGGGTTTTTATATATAAAGAAAATGAGGCAGCAGCATCTAATTGACAAGATTGAATCGAGATCCCTGCAGGGGATCAAAAGATTTTATATTTTTAATTTTTTACTTTTTAAAATTTAATATAAAAAATTATAATTATAATTATAAAAATAAAAAAAAATATCTATACAAAATTTCCACTTAAAAAATTTTCACTATTAATATAGTTAAAAATTTTAAAATATATATTTTTTTTCACAAGAAAATTTTTTATTTTTATAATTATAATATTTATTTTTATATTAAACTTTAAATCTTAAAAAATAAAAAAAATGATTTTTGACCTGCTAAAATTTTGTACTGCAAAGGATCTCCCATTATAAGATTCTTTTGTTGTCAGTACATGTTCTCGTTTATATCATTATAGATCAATGTTTGACTTGACGAATTAGTCATGATGCACTAATCATTTTCTCTTCTACTTTTTTTTTATAATAAATATATTTTTAACTAAATTATATAAATTTTTTAAAAAAATTGTGTTAAAATTACGTAAAATTTTTTATTTTCAAAAAATATATAAATTTTTTCTAAATAAAAAAGTTGCCTTATACTTTAATTTAATTTTAAAATTTTTAATTAAAATATTCCCTATCTAAATATATAATTTGCATAGTCGCTAAAAGAATAACTAGCCTTTGGACACTAGAATCTTTTCTAGGTGCAAGACTACTTTTGCCAAAGTAAAATAATTGGTAAGTTGTACGTAGATATAACCATGACTTATGTTTGGCAATGGTGTCATTGAGCATCGCTGGGAGTATTCAATAACTTATTTTGTGTGAAATCAAACTTCAGTATGTGAATAATTCCCACAAAATTAACGTAAGACATATAATTAATTTTAATAATTGACAACTATTGTAAACTTTAATATAGGAGTACCATTAAGTATGTCAAGAGATGGAGGAACATTCATTTTATTAAAACAAATTGATTTGCATAATTGTATTGCCATTCTTTGCTCCAAAGCCAATGTACAATAAAGCAAAGATCGTTACGTTGGACGCCTTAAAACTAAAAAAAAAAACACACACACACACACATACACAAGTTCACACATACACACACAATAAGTTTTATGAGAGACACTAATTCTTAGTTTCTACTTAATTTTGCATATTATTTGAAATGAATTTTTATTGATTAATTTTAGACATAATATGTATTTATTTAGTTGACGACATTTATTATTTAACAATATTCTTTTTATTTTATCATTTTAGGTCATATGTTATAATCTTTAATTTGTTATTCGAAATGATCATATTTATTATCTTGTATTGTAACTCTTTTTATGACATTAGTTAGTCATTTAGATTTATATTTTTTTTTGTATTTTGTTAATAACATTTATAAAATTAATAACTAATAATTATTATTTTGATTGTAGATTTAATGAAACATTTTTTTAAGAATGAATTTTATTATGCTTTACTACAATTTCCTCTAAAACTTTTATCAAATGACATATATGCATACCATTTATAGTACTTGCAATGGTTAGGAAAGCATATTTTTGTAATTTTACCAGTAATAATTTTTTTAAATGATAATATTAGTTAATTATTAAATTAATTTTAGTGACTATAATAATTATTGGCATATAATTGCTATTTTAAATATTTTTTATTGGCACTAAAAAAGACTATTAAATGTTGACACTAGTCCAATATGAAATTTAGTGTCCATACCAATTGTTAATAAAAAATTATCATTGTAAGTCTTTGTTTTTAGCTACAATTATTTGAGTCTTTGTCAATTGTTATCACAATTGTCAAAAAAATGTTTACTAACCATGAATATACCGACCAATAATTAATTGCCGATAAAAATTTTGTGACAAATATTATTGTCACTAATGTACAAAATAATGGCATAGTGATATTTATTTCAAGAGAGAAGACATTTTAACATACAAATAAAACTTTGATAATACTTTTAGAGATCTCCATAAAGTTTATTTGATATTATTTTTATATTTTCTTTTTTCTTCTTGCATTGTTACATAAACAAAATTATTTTATTAACTATTAATCACGAATCTATCAACATCTTTATTGATCTCCAATATTAGAATAATTAATGTCAATGTTCCATCTCCCGCATTTACACACTTCTTTTGAAAAAATACCAAAAAAATTATATTAATCCTTACTATTTTATTTATTTATTTGGTTATAAAGGAAAGACAAAATTTTGAGAATAAAAGATGGAAAAAAAATTGGATGATATAGATATCGAATTCGCATATATCTAGATATGTTAATATTTATGTTTTGAAAAAAAAGTGTTTCTTCAACCAAAACTCTTAAACTTGATTGTTAATGCTTATATATTGTTTTGTTTACTTAAATTTGGGAGTTTCTTTTAGAACTTTTGTATATCTAAGATATTATTGAACTTGTGCTAGTTTTATATTATATCTAGACCTTGTTTGTTTTGTTAAACAATTATTTTAAAGAAATTGTTTTGATATAACTTTTTGCTTGTTTTGTGAGGAGAAAAAAATCAATCTATATTTTATTTTTTAAAAAAAAATATTTGAAAAATAAATAAATAAACCATTTTTTAACTTGGGCAAACTACATTGTACTCCTGGAGAATACCCTAATTAAGACTCAACCATACTTGATCATGAATAGAGAAATTGGATCAATTTGATGGGTAGGGTGGTTTGATGGTTGGAGGTTTAGATGGGTCAGTTTCTATAGGCAAAAAAAAGAGAGCTTTAATGTTGCTTTTACTAATGGTGTAGATAACCTCAATCGTTAGTGGTAGTTGGCTAAAAAAATGGCAAAGGAGGAGTCTATAATTAGGGTAAGAAGAAGCTACAAAATGGTGAGAGTGTTTCGATGTTGAATCCAGTTATTAAAAGGGAGGATAATATTATTGTAGGTTTAGAAAAAAGGGGGAAAGCTTACAACTAATGAGCTAAACTACAATTGGCTTAGAATTGTAGTTAGGTCATAGCCTTAACAACGATTTTGAAAAAAATTGTAGTTAGAATACATTGGGCCTAATAACAACTAACGCAAAAGGTTGGGCCAATCTTGGTTAGGCTACCAAGTTTAGGCCTAACAAAGGTTAGTTTGAAGGTTGGGCCAACCTTAAAGGCTACACATACACACAATGAAAGTGAACTTTAGTTTAGCTTGGTGTCAAGTCTAGTATTAACCAGGCTTCAAAATTAAAACTCAATACTTAGGACAATGCTTTAGGTTAAAAATTATAAAATGATCCCTAAAAAAAAAAATATTTTCATATATGTTTTATAAAATTATATTTTGCTCCTAAAAGATCAAAATTTTCATATAAATCCTTATCAAGTCTAGCTAGGTCATATTAGCCCCTAAGGCTAGCTTAGTCCAACTTTTTATTTTTATTTTTATTTTGCTTAGTCCAATTGTAGCAGGGCTAGTAAGGCCATGAACATTCCTAGTTAGACCTACTAATTTTATGCTAACCCCCTTTATTTTAAACTTGTACTCATGTTAAGCATAACAATAGTTAAGGCAGTTGTGGTTAGACCATGTTTGGGCCTAATAATGATTAGCCCAAAACCATTGTTAGGCCTATGGCCTAATAACAATTGAGCCAACCTATAGTTACCCTCCAACCATGGCTTTGAACTAACTATGGTTGGACTCATTAAATGTATAGCCTTCCCCCCCCCCCTATTTTTTGAATCTATAGTAATTTAAGCCTAACAACAGTTGGCCCAAACTTAGTTAGGCTACTTTTAGGCTTAACCATGATTGCCCCCAAAATCATTGTTAAGCCTATGGCCTAATCATGGTTTATGGATAAATTGTAATTAGACCCATGTACTAATAACAAGTAGGTTAACCATTGTTAGTATCATATTTGGAGATGATTTTTTTAACTATCACTAAACTTTTGTTGCAAAAGCAAACAATTTTTGTAGTGTGAAAATTATGCAACAATATAATTAAATTTATACTAAATGAAAATAAAAATAAATGGCTCTTTGATGGAGAAAATCTACTAGATAAAAGAGAAACATATACTAATCAAATCCTAACAACAAACATGATCATCTTCATTTTCGTGAAGCTTTCCTTTAAAAAAATAAAAAATAAAAGTCAGCATAATCCTTGATGCCAAGGGGAAATATATGATATGGTACTTCTATAAATTTCAAAACTTTAGGAGTCAGTAGATTGAATTGATTCTTGGGGTCTAATCCTAAACATGAAATAGGTTGAAAAGTTTACTTTAAACAAAAAAAATAAAAATTTGAAATATCATGTCTCATATTTTTCTTTGCAATCATAAGCTTATCTAAATAAAAAGATTACTGTGAATTTTTTTGGGCAAAATTATTATGAATAACTATACATTAAAAATTTATATAAAAAGGGACATACATCTAGATAAAAAGCTAGACTTTTTTAAGCTCGACAAAGAATAAAGCAACAATTATAGATAGGCCAAGTAATAACATAAAGCAACAATTTTTTAGGTTATTTATATTTTCTTTTTTGTCAAATGGAATTGTGAAAGTAAGCATCAATAAAATATTATAGTCAAGTAAAAAACGGTGGGTGTTGTATCATGGCCAGCCAACAAAAAGTCAATTTAGGATAATGATAAACAAATACTAGTTGGTAAGGCACGTTTCAGTTGATTGAGAACTTAAAAGAACCTTCAAGTAGTTTATTTTCCTTTTGTAATTAAAAAAAATTATTGAAATTAAGATTCATGGTAGCTCCTATTGAAATTTAAAGTGTAATACAAATAAAAATAAACATGACATGATTATGAGTCACGACTCCAATTGAAATATAAAGTACAATATAGATAAAAGTAGACATAACATGATTATGATTCACAATTCCAATTGAAATTTAAAGTGCAACATAAATAAAAATAAACATAACATGATTATGAGTCACAATTCCAATTGAAATTTAAAGTGCAACATAAATAAAAATAAACATAACATGATTATGACTCACAATTCCAATTTGCATATTATTTATCAAATCTTTTAATAATTTATATTTTTTTGGCTATTGTCCAACTAGGTACACTTTGAGCCACAAAATAGGTCTTTTACTACTTTCTTAGATTTTAATTTTTTTAATCTAAATTTTTTTTATTTTGATTTTTTTGTTTAACTTTTGAAGATTCAAATATACTTTTTTAAAAGCAATACCACGTTCTACCCATGGAGGATCTCCTATCTTTGAGCCCCGATCCATTGAATTACTTAAATTTGCTCATATTATATTGAGTTTGAATTTTATATATTAAGTTCAAAGATTAGGTTAGGACTAAAAAACAAAAAAGAAAATTAAAGAGATTTAAGGACAGGCCCCAAGCTTCAACCTAACTTTCGCAAAGAAAGTCAGCTAAATTTATTTATATACATATAGTTTGGAATATAATATATAAAGTAAATTATATGTATACCTTATATTTTGTTAAAATTTCATATTTTTTCATTTTTAAAATATATACTTTAATCAAATCTTATTTTTTTACTAAAATATCTTCTAGTAACCTAAATACACATTAAATATATATATTTTTTAGAATTAGAAATCGAGCCATATGTTAACTTAAATACTCTCAACTTTATTATTGTTCTTCATTGAATTATATAAAAATATATACAAATAAAATAAAAGAGAAGATTTTGTTTTAGTTAAAAAAATATGAATTTAAATTAATGGAGAGCATTTTATTAAAATTTAAAGCTAAACTAAAGTGTTACCCAAATTTTTATTTTAGAGAAAGTCTATGTATATTTTGAAAATAAAAAAATTTGTATAATTTTAATATAATTTAAGAAAGGCTTGTATAATTTAATCTAATATAATACATAGCATGATATAATATATATATATATATATATATTATGTAGTACATATATAGTATATAATTATAGAATATTAATTCAAATTATTATTGAGTTAGGTTTGGATTTATATTTTAAATTTTAAATTAAGGTAAGGATGAACTTAAACCAATATATTGTATTATTAGAATTAATATTTTTAAAATTGGATACATCATTGAATTGGTAAACTACTTGTTTGGTCATGATCAAATTGGATTCGAATTGGTGTTAATTAAATATAAATATTTTTAATTTAATATATCAAAATTTAATATAATAAAAAATAACAAAGTTTCTTCCATGAAGAGGATCAAAACATCATGGTTCTATTACCATTTATCAATGCAAATGCAATACTTTGGATGAAAATGTTAAGGCTTTTAATAATTTGTGTTTAGATAACTAAATGTGTTTCTTAAGATATAATAATATTTTCAAATAGAATATATGTATTTATTATAACTTGAAGGCCTAATCCAAGTCCAATTATTTAAATATACTTTTAATTTATCCTTCCAATATGAGAATTTCATGTCTCAATTTATTACACACTATCCAACAAGTGAAACTGATTTGAATGTGGTGCTGCAAGTTGAAGATTATAAGCAACTGGAGAAGAGAGAGTATTAGAAGAAATTATTGCGGACGAAAAAGCTTTGGATATAAAGAATAAGGAGGCCATGAGTGACTATGGCATCAACTTAAAGAGGCATGCCTGCATGGTCATGGTGTTGGCGTAAGTGGCTACTCAACAGACATGATTTCCATTTATTTCTGATATATTCCTTCTCTCTCAACATACCTTGGATTGACTAATTTCTTCCATTTATAATGGCAGAAACGGACAAGAAGGTTACGTAGCAATTATGACCTCTCTATTTTCAGATTTTATGCTATTGGAAACCAATGATATAGATATAGAGGTAATTAAGGTACAATCTAAAGATTGCCCATTTGATGGTTTAAGCTCTTGGATATGGAGAACAAGGAAGCCATAAGAGAGAGAGAGAAGGAATATATCATAGGTAAAGTTTAAGCAATTGTGACTTGTCCCTGCCCTACGTCGCCTGAACTCAGAGAAGCAATGTCCCTAAGGCAAAAAAGCCCAGCGTTGTAGCACATTTGGATTGGGCCGAAGGCTAATGAAGAAGCCCAACATTTTGAGATATATTTATGGAATTGGATAAACTTTTGAATTGTCTAATTTTCATTGACTTAATTGATTTCTAATAGATTTTTGTTTGATTAGTTTTAAGGGTCTATTGGATTGAAACCATGATAGGTTTATTGGTTCAACTGATTGATTCGGTCTAATTTTTTAGACATTGATTAGAATTGAGCTTGACCTAGATTTGACCTAATCTTGATTTTGATTATCCCTATATCCTACTCATGACAGTTCTATTACATTTTATGTGATTTGTAAATTTCACTACATTGGTTTATTATCTGAATGACATTTTTTCTATTCATGCCATTAAATTAAAATTTGTTTTGACAAACAAATTATATTTACATTAAGTTATTTACCGTTTTATGAGTAATATTTATTATACAAACAATATTTACGTATTATTATTTCATCTTAAATAATATGAAATAATAGGGTATTCTCCTAAGAATGTTTAATTCATCGTATGTTGTGTTCTTCTTATGGTCAGACATATAGTTTAGAAAATTGGATTCAACTAGCGGATCAAATTGAAAAATTTAATAAAACAATTGAGCAAAAAATTGGTAAAAAATGGGTTTAATTGGTAATAAAATATAAAAGTTAGCCATTTTGGTATTGAATTGATCAAAAATATATTTTTAATTTTTTTTGTCTAAATATGAGTTTTGACATTTTACAATAGGAATTTATAATGTTTAATAGGTTCTATCTAGTCCATTTTATAGAAATTTATTGTCATATACAAAATACTTTAACTATTTTTATTTTCTTAAATATTTATATTTATTTTAGATATTATTTTATAATATATGTATTAATTTAATTGTAAAATATTATATATATATATATATATATATTTATATTTATACTTTCTTGTATATGTATTTAAAAAATAATTCCATCTTAATTCAATTACATTCAAACCATAACATGAACTATTTCTTGATTCAATAATCAATCTAATTTTTAAAATATTAGAAAGAATAGAATATTTAATTAATCATTTATTATATAAAGTCTGGACAAGCTACACTGTAGATAAGTCATCTACAATGCGGCTCCACACGGGACTACGTGTCAACCAGTATTTTTGTGTCCATACACTTACGGACATGTAATTTTCACATTTGTTTGTTTGTTAGTCTTTTTAAATACATAGAGAGAGAAAGAGAGAAGAGAAAAATAAAAAGAAGATAAACGCAATTCTACATTAGGCATTGTTCCTCATAGGCTTGTGAAACACAAACAATAACACTATTACCTTGCATTCATTTGAATTTATACTACTAGTATGAGGCAATTTTTAATGTGAAACTAACATAATTAACTCTTTTTTAATTTATGAAGTCTATGATTCTTCATCTGGATCATATGTTTTAATAATGGACACCTCTATAGTACAAACCTTTTCAAAAGAGGCACTGATATCCCTACAGTTAGCCCTCTCAATAATATTGATGAGCCAGATACAAATAGCATGCCCAGTTGTTGAAGACCTTATGAAGATGATTCGGGACTCCTTCATCTCTTATTAACATTTATTTTGCCATTTAAATTATTAAGAAGGTATTTAGTATATTGTTATCTCGAATTCTATGAAATCTTGTATACTATGGCATGGTATGAGATGTCATAATATAAGATATTATAATATCAATGATACTTATGTTTAATATGTCTTGTGGTACATCTTACATATCAAGAATATAATATACCTATATTTAATAGCACATGTTAATTAATGTTTTTTACTTCATAAATTTTCAAATATACCCATCAAAGTTTAAATAAATTATATCTTATAGATTTGTTATATTTTTATTATTTATGAATGAAATATAATTCAAAAAAAGTTTAAAAATTAAATAGTTCACATGCAATTTATTCCCTTTTCAACTATGTGAAAAAATTACATACCATGTAATTTTTTTTATGCCATGCAATTTTTGTTGATTAAATTTTACATCTCTTTTTCTTTTCATGAAATAAAAATTTTTGTGGAGTTAGTTATCATAAAAAAAAAAGAGTAAAATTGGTATCAAAAGTATTAAACACACTCTACGCTATAATATGAGATAATAAAATATTTTGTCTTTCATCCTGTAACATTCTTTTGTTGAAATGTGGTATCATAATGTTATTTTAGATGTGCTATCTTAAAACAGCATAGTAGACACTATTATCTAATCACAAGATACCAACCGCATAAGAAATGTAATGCAACATGCACTGAAATGAGGCGAAACCCAAGTGAAAGTGAACCATATTTCAGATGTTTCCATCATCAAAATTTAAAACACATCCCAGTTATAATGATCGCCAGAAGCAAATTTCCAAATTGGTTAATTGTGTAAACTGTGAAAAAAGAGTTAACTTTTGTTAGCATTATCATCAAATTAATGAACTTTGAGCCCTTTACTATGGGAAAAAAAGTTGTCAAATCTTACCATGTAAAAAAATATTGTATCCATATGTTATACTAATAAAAAATTCAGTGAATTTTTCTGTTGGATCTGAACTCGATGGCTACATCGTCGAGTTCTAACAAATATTATTGAAACTCAATGACATTGCCAAGTTCTAAAGTTAACTTTCGCAATCCAACCTACATATTAGCCTACTTGATTGACGGATCATGGTAAGACTAGTCAATTAGGCAACATACAAGTTTTAAAGGGAGATAAGAGCCTGTCCACATGGCATTGCCCTATTGAGGGATATGATTATAGCATCATGTGGCGCATCTCCACTGGACTAGTTGAGAAAAAGAAAAAAAAAGTGTAGATCAAAGGATCTTTTGAAATGGATTTCAACTAAAGTGAGAAGAAAGATAAAGAGGGAGAGGTGACCCCACTTTGTGTGGATCCCACATTCAGAGGTAGGCTCCACCTCTCTCTTTCTTTCTCTTACTTCACTTTAGCTGAAGTAACTTCAAAGAATCCCAACCTAGATAGATATGAAATGCCCGGATGAACATACTTTATAAAATGCACTCTCCCCCTTTATGTATGAAAAAGATGTGTTGCTTCCCTCCCTCGAACCTCCAATGTGCTCTGCTTCACTCAAGCTAGCCAACTTTGATCATTGTGGTGCCTCAGACATAGTTTCTCAAGTGTCTTACAATTCTCAACGTTGTTTAGGTCGGTATCATTTCCTTTTCCTTCATGCAGTATTTTTTTTTTTTTGGCTCTGTTGTATATCATTTTCTCATCAATTTTCTTGCACTGTCATGATTTAATATTACCCTGGCCATTTTTTTTGTAATTTATTTGTTGTATATAAAATCATTTTATTTGTTTTGATTATTTTATGGTTCTATTTTTTCATTTTTACTGAAAGAATTGTGTTTTTTTTAATGTTATATGTAAATATCAATTTATTCATTTTATTTGTATGTTAGTATTTTACGGCAACTTTTGTTAATCTTTTTAGTTCGTTTGGAAGGAATAATTTGTAGGCAGAATAAGTCAATAAGTACTTAATAAATAAAAAGAAATCAAAAAGGTCAAAAATATTAAAATAATGATAATAAATATATTAATAATAAAACATGTGGGAATTAAAAGTTAGGTTATTTCTGAATTATTAGTTGACAATTTAGGAACATTTGTAAATAGAATACTGGTGGAATAAAGTAATAATAAAATATGTAGCACTAAAAAGTATATATATATATATATATATATATATGAAGATGTAGCAACTAAGAAATAATTTAGGGTGAAAATAAAAATAAGATTATCTTGAAATGATTATTATAAAATTTAGAAAATTTTATAAACTGAAAACTTGTAAAAAAATGAATATTAGAATTTGTAGTAAATAAAATAATGTATATGAAGATGCAGCAACTAAGAAATAATTTAGGGTGAAAATAAAAATAAGATTATTTTGAAATTATTGGTTTAAAATTTAGGAAATTTTATAAACCGAAAACTAGTAAAAAAATGAATATTAGAATTTGTAGTCAATAAAAAAATGTAGATGAAGATGTAGCAACCAAGAAATAATTTATGGTGAAAATAAAAATAAGATTATTTTGGAATGATTAGTTTAAAATTTAGGAAATTTTATAAACTAAAAAATAGTGAAAAAACTTTAATATTAAAATTTGTTGCAATATAAAAACATGTATGAATATATAGCAACTAAGAAACAATTTAACTTAGGATCCTGACTTCTCCATATAATATCAAAAAATCACACCTTGATACCAAGGGTGGGATTGTGGCAGTAAATAATGATAATCAACAGTAGTTAGCCAAAATGATGATATTATCCTAGATGGGAAGAGAGAAGAATAAAGAAGAAAAAAAAATTCAATTTATTATTCCAAACTGAATTCCTACATACAATCTAAGCCTTTCATACCTTATAACTAACAAAATGAATCCATAATTTTGGTGAATAACAATTGACAATCTTTTCATTCCTGAATTCCTGTTTTCTTCCCTTACTATTACATGTGCAATTATAACAATACCCTTTGCAAGAACTTTAATATCTATTAGTGCCAACCCCTTAAGAAAGCTCTTGTCCCTAAAGGTGTTGGGATAAGGCAAACTACAAATGTTTCCTTTCCATATCAAGCCAGAGCTCCCATTTTACTTCTTCGATGGTACAATCCTTCGGCTTTATCAAAGCTTAAGTGACTCCCCTATGTTTCTTTTTTACCATTCTTTAAGTGGAGGTGGCCAGTTAATTGAAAGTTGTTAAGGTAAAGTAGGATAAGGATAATTCTTTAATAGAGACACATGGAATGTTGGGTATATATTAGTTGTGGGAGGAAGTTTTAAGATGTGTGCAACAAGACCTACTTGAGCTATGACCCCATTAAGACCATATAAACAACATGATAACTTCTTTGATGATTTGGGAGCTATTGAATGTTGTTTATATTGCTCTGCTTTCAAGAATATCTAATCACCCACCTTTAAATACCTTAGATTGGTGCTTATTAGCTTGTTGTTTCATTTAATTGATAGCTTTTTGCAAGTTGTATTTTAAGGGATTTCAACATCTCTTCTTGGGCCTTGAAGCTAATATCAATTTTCTCTACCATGGATTCCCAAGGAGATAAGGGAAATGTATAGGAGGTGCTTGCCCATGTACAATTTCATAAGGTCCCTTGGGTGGCTAAGTGATAAGTTGTATTGTACTACTATTTAGCCAATGGTAGCCATTTGTTCCATTTAGCAGGTCTTTCCCAGTAGCATTTCACTCTAGCCATTTGTTTGGGGATGATAGGCAAAGGAAAGATTTTGAATATGTCTAACTTCGCCAAAAACTATTACCAAAATCTACCAGTAATGATGGGATCCCAATCACTGATGCTTTCACTAGGTATTGCATGCAATATATAGATCTCATCAAGGAAGAGCTAGGCAATCGAATAAGGAATGGTAAAAAGTGAGAGTATTAAGTTAGTTGATGCATGACCACTCAAATAGTGTTTTGCCCAAATAATAGTGGTAAATTTTTAATGAAATCCATAGCTATGTTGTGTCATATAACTTAACAAAATGGCAAAGTTTAAACTTTAAAGTAATCTTGGTGTTCTTGTTGTCTCATATTTACATCAAAGACGAGTTTCACAATAGTTAATGAAGTTAGCAATGTCAGTCATTAACCCCTTGCAATAAAATAAGCTTTTATGCAACAACTGTGACAACTTTAATAAACTCTCAAATGAAGTCAAGTGTGAATTTAGTTTTAGACATTTGAAATTTGCAAGACTCAGGAAAGACATTCTCACTTGTGACAATACCCTTCTTCCCCACTTTTTATATTTTGAATGGAGAATTCATGTGAAAGTGAAGGGACTATAAGGATAAATAAGAGAAAGATTTAAAAAGCTTGGAATTCGAATAGAAAAAGAACTTCTAATTATCCTCTTTGGATTGGGAAGCAATATGAATTCTCTTGTACCAAATATAATTCAATAAATAAAATATTTAAAATATTAAAAAAATTCATTTCATTTATTTGTATTATATGCTTTTGCACCCTTTTTGTGCCAATTAATCTCTTGGATGACAAATGAGTTATCAAGGTGCTAGCTAGTAACTTATTTGACTATGCATGCTATTTATTAATGGTCTTCATATAATTCTTGACCTTCATACAATCTAGAATTGACCCATAGATGCTAGCCTTAATATGAGCTTAATCAACATCTTGTTGAGGAGATTAGATCGCTTCTACTGCTTGTATAGTGCAACGTCAGTAGGGGTATTAGCACACATGCGTACTAGTGGCCCATCCTTGTAGAGAGCATAGACTAAGTCAAGGCTCTCTAAATGAAGGAAAATTGAATCCTTTCAAGCCTTGTAAATATCCTTGTTCAGAATGATTTTTTCAATAATTTTATTTATCATAAGATATGAAGAAGATGTTGAAAAGAAAATATAACACATTAAATCATGCAGCTAAAGAATAGTTATGATACTGTCATAGGCTACCAGTTACTGTTTCGAGTTCTTCCTAGAATCATACGTCCTCCTGCTAGTTTTTACAAGGTTAATTCAGATGGGCCTCATGCATATTGGTGCAGAATCTGACTACTATGATCTTATAATGGAGATAACAATAATTTCAAAGCCGGCTGATTGGAGAAGTATTACAGTCATTGAAGACGTTAAATGTCTTCGTCTATTTCCTCTTGTTCATTCTGTTGGATCATGAGAGCTACTAATATGACTGGCGACTGTCTAGCTCATTTTGTTGCAAAAAAGATATGTCCCTTTGATTGGATCTCTAGGCCCTCATATTCACTAGCAATGTTGCTGCACAAGATGCTTCCATTACTTAGTTATGTTATTATCTGTTGCAATGCAATGCTGCTGCCTAGCATGGCTTACATGCTATTATGCCTCGCGGAAGATGCATGTTTATTTTTCTCTACAAGAGAAAAAGTTGTAACGCCCCGTTTAGTTTATCAGGAAAGAAAAAAGTGAAAAAAAATTTAGAATAATATTTATTATGCCTTTATAATTATTATTTAGTAATATCTATTTAATTTTATAATTTTTTTAAAATATAAATACAAGAATTATTTTTTATTTATAAAATTATTTTTGTTTTTATTTTTATTCTTTATTTTTTATGTACGTGTGACTAGTTCTTACATCTCTGTTATATAATGTTTATGCATCCAATATTATACTGGCCTTAAAAAACAGAGTGTAATTTTGACTAATTTTTATATCTCTATTGTATAATATCTACTAAAAAAAGATTTCCAACACCTTTTAAATTCTCTTGTTATCTATTATTCAATATATTAATTTGAAATAATAAATATTTGATGTGCATTTGAAATTAATTTTTTAAAATAGAGAGTTTACACCATTAACTACTAAATGAATTCCTTAAGTTATATAAAAGGAACTTAATGCAAAATTTATAAGTTTTGAATATCTTAGAATATGATATTTATTAATTCAATTATTTGATTCTAAATAATTACCATCTATCTTGTGATTTAATTTTTTTTAATAAACTTATAAAATAATAAATATTAATGTGTTAAAAAACATATTTTGATTTTAGCACATATTGATGGGATAAAAAACAATTCTTATTGAATTAAAATTTTGTAAAAATTATTTTTTTTGGCAGAATATAAAATATTATTTAATAGTATAAAGTTTATTTAAAACCAAAAAAATAAAAAGAAAAGTAATTCGCCAATAAAAAAAAGGTACATTCTGGATGAGATCCAGAAAGCCGACGTTTCTCCTCTTATTGGTTTCTCTCTAGCGCCGCTAGTGAACGGCCTGCGAAGATAAACCAAGCCTCGATTTCTTCAACAATCTAGAGAGGGAAAGCGGGAGGGTGAGAGAGCTCTCGTCTATCTTAATCTTATGCTGCTTCCCTGCAATTCTCATGGAATCGAAGCCCCAATCATCAGGTTCGTAAAACCATACATTTTCTCGCTAGTTTCGGATTTTTATTCACGATCTCTCTCTTCTTTTTATCTACTGTTTGGCCTTATTTTCTTCTCCAATTCGTTGAGCTTGGAGATTGATTTTAGTCGGATGTTGATGGATTAGCTATCACATATAGGTTACATTTGTTGGTTGGTCAAGCCATTCTGCAAATTTGCTCTGTTTGTTAGGATGCGTCTCATTGCCGAGTAAGATATTCTAAAATTTGACTTTAAACTGTTAATAATTGATTTTTTTGGACGGCAATTTCTAGTGAGATGATGGTTGTTTACTTGTCATGAGCCTCATCAAAGAAGTGGAAAGAAGGGTTTGCTATTCTGGAGGTTTAGTCTAATTTTCATTTGGTTTCCGGAATAGCATTCTGAAAATAATTATTTTGTTGCCTGTTGTTCTCAAATATTAGAAGCATGCTTGAATTATTAACTTCTAATTCATATCCAGAAGATTGAACAATTTGAATTGTTTTTTATGTGAATGTTACCCTGAATCTTCATCCTCTTAAGAAGTCTCTGTTAGCGTCTCTCTTTGTAAACTAGTAACAGGCTAACTTCACATCTGCACACATCTTGGTGAAATCTGGTCTTCATTGTGGACTAAAGACTCTTTGCGGCTATTTATTTTTTATATCAGATATGATATATCAAGGCCTCATGGTAGTGAGTGAAGGACCTTTGTACTACATTATCCCATCCAACTCCCAAAGCTTTATACAATCAAACATGAGATGATTATGTTATTCCATTTATTTACTAAAAGGGGGGTTTTTGAGGGGAGGAGAACTTGTTTTAGTTGTTAATCAGTCCAAGACAGAGAAATTTGTTTTAGGTATGGACAAACTAAGAAAATACAATTAATTTGAATCTGAACAATATGGTCTGACTGTGCAGTCCTCCAATTCCTACCCACAGGGTTTACCACATTACTTAAATTTTGCAGCTGCATTGCATATAGCCTTAAAATGACCCTTCCCCACATATTTGGCCACTAGCCTGCCATTAGGATGCTAATTATGAAACCATATGAAATATTTTTGTCATTGCGTGGTTTAAATTTCAAAATATACTTGGCTAAGCCCTTCATGTTCAAAATCTTTCTCCAAGTCCAGATACAGTCTTGTGTATTTTTTATTTCCCAAAAAAGTAAACCCCCAACAATCTTTAAATCCAAACCATTTTCTTGCTTGATTCTGCAGCACTCAAATCTGCTTCCTTTTGCCAAGCATCTATACTGCTGGCTGGCTGGCCAACTATTACCTCATAGAAAGGCATTGAATTTCTGTTCCAAGACTTTCTCTACCTTTTTAGGTGACACATATATGCTGCTCCTATAGTCTGTCCTGAATTTTGATGGTTTATCCATAGATAATTCATCTTCAAAAAAAGTCATTGGTCTGTTTGCAGCAGTTATCCTATTATTTCCTTTTGTAGATATTCTTGTAGCATGGCTTCTTGGTTCCTTCACGAGTTCTACAACAACAACAACAACAATAGGCTTTTTCCCACTAGGTGGTGGATCAAATGACGTCATAAAGTTCTATCATAAATCATGTCTTTAGTTAAATCATTTAAATCTAAATTTTTCTTAATAATTTCGCTTATAGTTTTTTGTGGTCTCTACCCCTAATTATTGGGCTACTCTCCATCTGATCTACTCGTCTTACTAGAGTTTTTATAGGTCTTTTCCACACATGACTAAACCATCTAAGACGCGATTCTACCATCTTTTCTACAATAGGTCTGACCCCAACTTTCTCTCTAATGTATCCATTTTTCATTCTATTTTGTTTGGTATATCCACTCATCCAATAATTGATGCATATGGATTCACCCTTTTATGAGCTTGTCGACTACCTATAGAGCACGGGCACTTCCAAAATAGAGCTATGTCTGAGTCTGATGGTCATATTGGACACAACGTGATGCTTCAAATTGTACATAGACACCTCATATTTGTTACTTCTGTTATGCAGTAAGATTCATATATCACTGAAGTTCCTGTGCATGTTGTTAAGATATGTACTGAAATTCTTGGTACTGATGATATTTTCTTTCAATTATATGTTTCCTTCACCTGTTCAATATTTCTTGATGGTTGTCAAGGTTACCTTGTGCTTTTATAGATTTATTTTGTTTTAAGTTTTGAATTTATTATGAGGTTATACAATGTTTCTTCCCTAAAACATTGAGTGATTCATGAAATCCAAACTATTCTCTGCCATCTGTCACATAAAAGCCTTCTATCTCATCCTTTAATATTTTGAGTTGATTTAAAAAATATTATTTATAAGTTATTGAACTTAAGAAAGCTTAAAAATATGATAGCATGGATTCATATGTTTATATATTTTTAATTACTCTTACAATAATTTTTTTTTTGGGACATGTGTGGAGAAAATCTATAGAAGCCTCAGTAAGGAGAGTAGATCAAATGGAGAGTAGTCCAATAATTAGAGGTAAAGGAAGACTAAGAAAAATTATAGGTGAAACTATAAAAAAAGATTTAAACTTAAATGGCTTATCTAAAAACATGATTCATAATAGAATTTTATGGCATTGTTGAATCTATGTGGTCGATCCCACCTAGTGGGAAAAGGCCTATTGTTGTTGTTGTTGTTGTTGTACTCTTATGATAATTTTTTCTTTGCTTCTTGATTTGGATTAAATCTGTCTTTTTGGCATAAATCTGTCTTCTTCCTGAAACCCAGAAACTCTTCCTTATAGTCTACCTATGCCACTTTTTGGAATTGAAGCAGGCTTCAATACTTAAAGTGTTAGGCATGCTGCTAATGTAGAATCAGTTAAGACATATATATTCACTTGTGGAGAATCATGAAAAGTTCTGTTTGCTAGAATTTGTTAATTGTATCTGTTTACTGTGGTTAGAATCTTGGATATATCATTTAAACACAGAGATTAAGGAGAGTAAGAGCAACCATTTGGTTTGTTGGGAAGTTTGCTGTAAGCCTTAATAGCATAGGCCTTGGGTCTCGGTGATCTGGTGTCTAAGAACATTGCCCTTATAGTTCAATGTTTTTCCTTCAGAACCTGGTTTTTATTGGCTATGGGAAAATAAGAGTAAATATGGTGTTCGAGTGACAATTGTCATGCTAATTGCTAACTTTGGTTTCAAATCTCAAGGCTACTAATGCAAGCCCATGGAAATTCATCTCTCACGGATATCCTTCCTTTTGTCTTCTACATTTCATGTTGAAGATGGTTTCTGTTTAAGCTTTGGGAATATCATTGGGGTGGGGTCTCTTCTTTTTCTAAGTTTTCCCTCTTCTGATAATTTTGCACAAAGCCCATATAGTTGACATTTTTACTTTACAAGGATCTGGTCTTGGGATTTTCCCTTCTTGAAGAACTGTAATGACAGAGTTATTGATGATTTTGTTTGGTTGTTGGATATTTTTGGCTTTTTCTTGGTGTTTCTAGTTTGCCAGATTGAAGAATATGGTCTTTGGATTTCTCTTGTTTATTTACTTATAAATTCTCATTGCAATTTCTGATTTGAAATCTGAATGCATAGAGCTTTTTATTTTGTCCTTGTCTTTTCAAAAGGCTAAGGTTTCCTTTAGAGTGAAGACTTTTGTTTGGACTGTGATAGTATAAAGAATTAATGCGAATGACTTGCTTTAGACTCATATGCTTAAGGCTATTTATGTATATGTTTGTGTTCCAGTTTTGGAGTTTGGGGTCAGAAAAGAGAGGGAGGGGGGGGGGGGATTTTTAGGCACTGTGAACTTGCATGGAAACTTTGGAATAAACTTTTTGGCATTTTTATGAGCAAGGGGTTTGTCCATCCTCTCTAGACTATTCTGATCAATATGGTTTAGAGGCTTTAGTAGCAATGATATCATTTGGCAGTGTACTCCTTTTGCTGACTTGTGGTGTTTATGGCTGCATTGAGAAGCAAGAGTTTGTAACTAGAGATTTCCTCATTTGCACCTTCTATAAAATATAGTAGTGCTTTGGGCTTTCCTGTCAGTTTCAGCACTTGGCTTTCTAAGGGGGGTTTATCTGATGGATTTTCAGAGGGTTTGGAGAGATATTTTCTGCTGATGTTTTATCTTTTGTTTTTCAACGCTTTTGCCTTATATGTTTGTTCTAGTAAGATTTCTATCCTTAATTTTTGCACATTTTTTATTTCTCTAAATAAATTTGATTTAATCTTCAAAAAAAAAAAAAAGCATTAGCTGGAGGAAAGTATGTTTTGATATATTTTTGAAGCATTGAATTTAAGGTGCATTTTTTTTACTCTTAAACAAGCAAGCAGGTCTTGTAAATCCTCCTGTACGCCTTTGAATTTATTTGATGAGCACAATGTACAAAGATAGTTACAGTACACAAGATTTCTTGCTTCACTTGTCAGGTCAACGTACCTCAGTTTGGTTAGTGTTAAAATTCTTTTTTCTCTGTGGTGGATGCTCTGTGCCATGCTTATCTTACACCCCCACCCACAGAAAATTTGGTTAGAACCTAAGCCCTCGCCTTCCCACCCCCCCTCCCAAAAAAAAAAAATACATCCTTAAGAATTGCTCAACATTTTCTTATTGTGAATAAATTTGGTGTTGCAGCTAATAGTCCTCCACCAAAACCATGGGAGCGTGGAGGATCCTCATCTGGTCCAGCACCTTTTAGACCTCCATCAGCTGGCAACACAAGTGATGTAGTTGAGGCTTCAGGGACCGCAAAACCTGGGGAAATAGTTTCTAGTTCTGACAGGAATGTAACTGTTAACAGTAATACCCTTGGGAGGCCTGTTCCCACAAGGCCTTGGGAGCAAAATTACAGAAACAGCAGCTATGGAGGTATTTTGGGGTTTCCTCCATCTCCTTCAAGCTTTTCCTTGTTCATTTATTTCCAAAAATCTTTTGACTTTTCTTGTGTTGTGCAGGTTATGGTTCTACACTGAATTATAATTCTGGCTATGGATCTGGAATGTATGGATCTTATGGTGGATTAGGAGGGATGTATGGTGGAGGAATGTATGGTAACAGTATGTACAGGGGAGGATACAGTGGGCTTTATGGATCATCTGGTGGGATGTATGGAGGTGGAATGTATAACAGTGGCTTTGGTGGCCAAATGGGTGGTTATGGCATGGGTGGTCCTTTTGGAGGTCAGGATCCCAATGATCCATATGGTGCTCCTCCATCTCCACCAGGATTTTGGATTTCTGTTCTTCATGTGGTGAGCCATTTGATGCTTTGGCTAATTTAATTTCCTTCAATAAGGATATGCACAACTGACATTAGCTCTCATATCTCCCGCTTTGGGTTATTAGATCATGAAATCATATAATTCTTTGGCGTGGACAATTTATTACACAGTTTAGCTTTTATATATATATATATATGATTTTGTCTCTTTTTTATGAATAACCTTTATGTAGTACAATCCATGTTGTCTTTGTATGCTGATGCGCAAGAACAATGATTATGAAGATTCTGAACCTCATGCTTGAGTTGTGAATTTGTGATACTAATTAGGAGTGCCATTGAGTCGTGTGTCAAGATGCAACAGACTGGGATATGGAACATCTTGTCATTAGGAATTAGGAGTACAGGATCATTAAAAAAAAAGCATAGGAAAATGGACTCAATATTTTGTTTACCCAGTTTGTAAACTGTTAGCTTGTTTCACCATTGTCCCCCCCCCCCCCCCCAACCCTCTCTTTTTCTTTTTCTATATTGAAATTATTTAATACAAATGTGGTTTATCACGTTACTTTGAAACTGCTTTGTAGTATGATCTACTTATTTTGATTTAATGGATGGCAGATGCAAGGTGTGGTTAACTTCTTTGGCCGGATATCAGTCCTCATAGACCAGAACACGCAGGCTTTCCATATGTTCATGACCGCACTTCTTCAGGTTTTGTGTTCAGCCATTCTCTGTCTATTTATGTTCTTTTGTTCATTTGTTAATTGTATATCTGTCTTTTATAGCTGTTTAGATGTAAAATTTAGCCTTAGATAAAAGGACAAGACTGAGATACAGTTTTGTGGTATATGTTTATGACCGCACTTCTTCAGGTTTTGTGTTCAGCCATTCTCTGTGCATTTATGTTCTTTTGTTCATTTGCTAATTGTATACCTGTCTCTTATAGCTGTTTAGAGGTAAAATTTAGAGATACAGTTTTGTGGTGTATGCTGTTAAGTTTTCCAATAAAAACATGATAGAGTGGATTTTTTTTAACAGTTCAACACCAAGATTAAATTTTTCAAAAAAAAAAAATTCTCCATATGTCATATTTTTATTAGAGAACCATATAACAAATGCCTAAGGAACCTTACCTAAAATCTAGTCCTAATTAAAATCATATATGCATTAGTACTAAATTTGTTTGAGGTTGGTGTAAAACTATTGCTTTGGGGAGGAGAATAACTTAAGCAATAAGCGATTTTGGAAGGATTCGTTCTGCATAAATCAGTTTTATGTTTGAGAATGTTTTCTTGACAGTGTTGAGTGCAATGGTTTTGTTTGGGTATTTTCTGGGAAAATCACTTTTAAATGTCAAATTATGTAAAAGGTTTTAAATGTGATGTCCTGTCCTAATTTTTTTTAAAAAAACTTGGGATAGTAGGTTAAATTGTGCATGCTGGATAATAGAATTAATTTTGGCAAAATCAAAATCCAGTCCTTACCAGATTTTGCCATAATCAATTTCTACAGGAAGTATTCCAACAGTTTAAATTTGTAAACAATTTCTTTTCTTCTCATTAAATGTGATTATGGGTATTCTGAAAGCAAATTCAATCACACACCATTCATTGGTATGTCTATTGGAGAACGGCATAAAGAAGACTACTTGAAACAACATGAAGAAGTTTTGCTATAATTTAACATATTTAATATTAGTTTTATTAGTATATAGAAACTTTTTAATATCATTTTTTTATTTATTCTAAAAGACATTATTTTGTTCAATTTTTATTATCTTATCTTTCTGTTATGATAGGATAATTACATATTTTACTATGTAATGTTACAAGGATGCATTTAGTGTTCCCGATGTGATATTTATTTTTAATGTAGAGCAGTTCACCATTCTGTTTTTCAGCTTGTTGTTAATCATTTTCATTTTTTCGAAGTGATATGCGCGCGCGTGTGTATATATATATATATATTCCCCTTAATGTTGCTTGGTTTCTTGGTGTTTTTGGCAGCTTTTTGACCGCTCTGGTATGTTGTATGGGGAGCTAGCGAGATTTGTGTTGCGGTTGCTTGGGTATAAAACAAAACCTAAGAAGGTTAACCCACCGCCACCAGGTCCAAATGGACTTCCTTTGCCAGGACCTCAGAATTCCCATGTAAATCAGAACTACATTGAAGGACCCAAGGCTGCTCCAAGTGATCCTTGGGATAACGTGTGGGAGAATGGCCCCACTAGATGATGTCACAAATTGATTTTGCTTACGCAGTGCATCCTATTGCAGTCCTATTATAGAAGCGACACAACAGCAGTTCAAACGAAATAAGTTGAATGTTTTGCTGGAGTAATGCTGTTTTGTTGATGTAGATGTTGTAAAAGAGTTGTGTAAGAATTATTGTTGAAACAGGGATAGAAATATCATGAAAGTTGCTTTTAAAAGCATAATTACTTATAGGTTATTTGATGATAATGTTGAAATTTTGCTGTAAACGTGTAAAATAATAATAATAATAAATCTTTTATTTTATATGTTTGATGGGTTTTATTTTGTAGGGTTAACAAAAATAATGAAGTTTCATAAATCATAATTGATCATGCTAAAAACTAAGAGTATCAACATCTAGGAAATTCTATCAATTCTTAAAGAGGCATCTCATAATAAATTAGAGACACTTTAGAATAGTGATAGGGGTAATTCTTGTTGTGCAATTTTAACCTTTACAATTTTAACTTTTACAATAGATTGAATTAAGAAGATTGGCAAGAGTTAGGAAATAAGAAATTTTGATGAGTTTCAATTATAGGTATATTTTTATATTTATTTCAGGAGTTTATAATTCATTTTTAGTAGTATATTTTAGTATTTTCTTGAGTTTTTCTTATTTTTTATTGTGTAAATATTTATTTAATTATCAAATAAATAAGTTTAATTGGAGATGTAATTATTTGTGTATGGAAAAGGCTAGTTGCAAGTCAATAAGGGTTAACTAGAAAAGATTTATAGTTAGGAAGAGAGGATGTATTGTGGCTACTATGCAAAAAAGTCTAAAATCTTAGAAAGATATTCTGTAAAGTTGCATTAAAAGGATTTTGTGTAGTTGGGATTTAAAGAGAGAAAAATCCCAACAAGACAACTTAGTAGTTGAGTTAAAATTTTTTTACATAACTGTAATTTTAGAAACCTTAGATATTGAAGGACTTGCTTAGATACAGAAGGTGTATCTTTTGCAATTTTGATACATGATATAATTATATTTGATGTTGACCAATGCCCTTTTCTCTCTTTTAAGCTTATAAAAACCTTATTTATGATGTAAAAAGAGGGAGAAAGACGTCAATGGAGTGCCGTTATGTTGCCAGAGTGATTTTTTGATGATGTGGATTGCTGTTGGTACCCAAAGACCAAGAAACTATTCAAGGTTGAAGACATACAGTTTCATGCAGCAATTGTTTACGATATTTGTTCTAAGCAATGTATCCCTTTGCTCTCCACATTTATTTTCTATTTGTATTTTATATTTTCTTGTGTTAATTTATGATTAGTGTATTTTATATAGATTATTGTGATGATTTATATTATACTTTTATTATATTGGGTATGCATTTGTTTTTAGTGTCTTTGTTGTTATTGTTTTTTACCTACATCAATCATTGCTCTTTAAAAGAGTGTTTAATTAGTAATGTTAATATTAACTCGAGAATAATATTGTAATTGAGTTCATGTTGTAACATCCCAAAATTAATTAACATAATTAAAAAATTAAAAAAATTATGAAAAATAGGAATTTTTAAGAAAAAAAAAGATTATTTTGAGCATTTTTAAGACAAATAATAATTTGGTAATTTTTGG
This sequence comes from Erythrophleum ivorense, assembly GCA_026724425.1. Lineage (NCBI taxonomy): Eukaryota > Viridiplantae > Streptophyta > Magnoliopsida > Fabales > Fabaceae > Erythrophleum > Erythrophleum ivorense. Next base: position 41,766,752 of record JAIUCV010000006.1, on the reverse strand, counting down.
AGAAAAATAAAATATTATTGTAGATTTAAATTTAATTTGGTTAGAAATTTAATTTATATCCATGATTAATTTATTTATGTCAAGAACTATTTTTGTAAAAATTTAACTTCATTTTTATGGAAGCCCAATCTATTTGGACTCGCTTGAACCTATTTATCTATGGCCCAATGTGTAGATTATGGGGCTCAATGCCACCTAAAACCCTAAGAGTAGGTTGCCATTCATTATTTTATATGCTGAAGAAAGAGTTGGTTGCAGAACACAAGAAGAAATTCACATCAAATTCGCATCTTGAGAGAGAGCCTAAGTTTTTTTCAGCATTTTGTCTTCAATTTGCATTCTTAGAGGGAGATTTAGTCAAAGCAAGTTATAGAAAACATGACCTTCTCATCCTCATCTTCATTTTGGTTTGATTAGTTGTTTATTTAGTGGATTTTTATCTCCTTCTCAAATTTGAAAATGAGTGTTTTGATAATTCCTTGTAGGATTTTTAGAGTTTAGAGTTAGTGCAACTATTGGGTAAGTGTTTGTTCTCATTTTATATTATAACCTTAGTTAAATTTGATGTTATAAGCTAACTTTAGTATATGGCTGGATGTATGTGCAAAAATTCAAGTTTTAGGAATGGCTTATGGTGTTCTTGGTTGTTAAGGCCCAAATAAGTCCATTTAACTTTTTAAATGTATGGGTAAGTGTTTCCTCTTTTTTTGTGAAGTATATGTGTTGAATTTCCATCATTCGAATTGATTTTAGGTGCATGGCTATCACATGTGCGAAAATGGAGGTGTTGGGAGTGACCGATTATGAGCTCTTGGTATTTTTTACCTTAACTTAATGCAATAGACTCTTTGAAAACTTGGGTAAATGATATTTAATGGATTCTTGATGAAAGTGATCAATGGGTATGAAACTCTTTTGCTAATGATGGTTAATAATGGTAACAATGTATGTCTTAGGTTTGGTGGACCTTTTAGAACATGTGAGTAGTTAGAGAAAGAGTAATTGGGCTTCATCAAGGTAACCAGAGAAATCATAATTCCATGTATATGTTTATTTTGATCTTATACTTGTTACATGTATGTTTTCTATACTAAATGATTGGTTGATTACTTGATTATGTTGGATCGTGATCGTGTCCTGGGTAGAGCTATGGTTAAGCTGTCACTTGTACAAATGCCATGATCGTGCATTGAGTTATGACCAAACTCAATGAAATGCACTGAGCCATGAGCGCGCTTAATAGGGAGTTGGCATAGTGGATAGACATTTTCCTTTGTTATTAGCTATTAACATATTGTATATGATTATGGGATAGTAATAACTTATAGTCTTACTATTTCATTTGCTAATGATATTGATGTCTTCAATATGTTTTTATGAATAAATGCATTATGTTAATTAATATATACATACATATGAAATTTACCTCTTATTACTGAGATTGTATATCCCACCCTAGTTGTGGGCTAAAATTTTCAGGGGACGGATCTCTTAGTAGCAAGGAGAAGCCAATGGAAACCTATTGTGGTGGTTTAATGGTGTATAGACTTAAATGTCTTATTTAAATTGGGTTTGTATAGTAGGTATACTAGCATTGCTTCGTGTGTTGTATAATTGCTACATTGCATCATATATTGCCAAGTATAGGGATTGATTTTATAATCTAAGACATCATGGAAATGGCGTTTGTGATTGTGTTTGGATAATTATTAATGAGTAACCTGAAATTTAATGACCTCTAGATATCTAGCATTGTACAATTAATGATTGAACTATTAGTATAAAAGATTGGGATGTTTAGACTAGTTTAAATATGTTCTTTACACTTCTAGAGGAATTTATAGGGCATAGTTTGGATTGTGATTTATTACTTAGAGATTGTAGAAGTAGCTCTTGAATGTTACTATTATATAAGAAGTAAGATAGATGTTAATACTTGAACCATGGTTGCTTTAGGTTTGGTTGTAGTTTAAAAGCCTTGAGGGATATGGTTAGATTGTTTTGGTTATGTTGGTTATGAGTTAATCCATCTTTTGGATATACCTCGGCTCATTTTACTATTATAAGATATTCTTAGGTGATTTTGGGGATGTTGCATAGCCATATGTTGCATTTGAGGTTGTTCTGGAGTTTTGAGGATAAGGACATGTTTATTTGGCTCATTGAAACTTGTTCAAAGTGGTCTAAGGTCAATTGGTAGGCAAAATGCACATTTTGAAGTTGTCACTTATGATTTCATGTGCTTTTGCTATTATAATTAAAGTTAGAATGATTAGGTTAGCTTTTAAATTTGAGTTAAGTAAGACAATTGGATAAAGATTATAAAAAGTAAACCTTTTAATAATCTTGCCTTTTAGCTATTAAAAGATTCTAGGATTGATCTTAAGGTAGTAGCAAGTTGTTAATTCATTCATTTAAATGTTTGGGTGTAACAGATTTTTAAGTTATGGCCAAATTTTTTTAAGTGGCAACTAAAATGAGCTAATAGTGTTCCAATTGTGAATTTAGCCATAGCACAAAAATTTTTGGCCACGACGCAAAAGTCATCCAAAAGCTAACTTGGTCACAGCCCAAATATTTTGGCCATGGCATAAGTATTTGGTCATGGGTAAATATTTTTGGCTTCAACGCAATTCATGTTTTTGTGAAAAATTTGATTTAAACCTGAGTTTAGCCATGACACGAGTTCTTCAACTCAGCGTAAGTGTAGAATTTAGTTTTTAAAGGTTCCAAAAGCCAAGTTGGCTATGGCACAACCATTCTAAGCCATAGCCTCAGTCCTAAAACCCCTAATTTAGTTATTAATCCCTAATTTTCACCATGGTAGTGATGAATAATGACTTTTGGTCCAACTATATGAGTTCTTAGGCTTCTTAGAGGTATTTTGATTGAAACAAAAATTATTAATGAGAATTTTAAATTTTTATGAACAAAAGTCTCATTGTATAACTTGAGAGTGAATATTACTTATTTAAAGGTTTAAATTTTCTCATATTTTCATTTGTTGCTAACTCAATAACCAAATTACCTTAAGTGCAATCGATTAAGAGCACAACTGTGCTTAATTAGTTTAAAAAATAGTTAGGCTTGTTACGTATATGATGTTAGATCCACATTGTCAGCCATGCATATAGATGATTAATGATATGTGCATACTATTCATTGTCTATTATGGGTGAGATTAATATACTTGAATTCATCCTAGAGGGAATTTAATTATTTATAGTTAATTTAAAACTCACTAAACTTCATTGAGTCTTATAGTGAACCACATCTAAGTGTCATCTATATTTTGACTCACTTAGATGGAAGTTAGCTATGGAATAGCTTAGTAGGCCTGCCCTGTTAGCTGTTGGCACAATAGGAATTTGTGTGCTTAATGTGTTCGAAGATTAGTCTAACTCAAGGTATCCTACTTCTAGCTCACTGTGGGAAGGCGAAGTCTAGGATAGGATACAAGGCTAGTTTTGATAAGTTATTATCATGTTAGAGTTAAGCTATCCATAATAATATAACATAATGTAATGAGTTTCGTACCTTTAATAATCTAAGGTCAAACATTTAGTTTGCCTCTCTTTCCTTTTTTTAGTTAGAGTAAGGAGTCATAGTTTAAAGTTGAGTCTTTTAATTGTTTTATTCTATACTTTTATACTTGTCCATAACACAATTTTATACTTAGTCACTAGTACTTAATGTGACATAAGATACTAAAATGTAACTTAATTAGTTGTAATTAAGTAGTTTCCTACTCTTTTATTCTTTGGTATTGAAAATTATTCACTGTTACCTAACAATAATTGTGGGATCAATAATCAAACTCATTGTCCACTTTATTATTTATGTGACTAGTGCACTGGCTAGCATTGTAATTTATGATTATGATTATGATTATTTAGAATAAATTACCATACTCGAAAGTTATGTAGTGCATCAAGTTTTCAATGCTATTGCCAGGAATTGTTAAAAAAATTAATATTTTTCAATGCAATGGTTTGCCAAAAGAATATTAATATCGAGAATTACTGAGAGATAATGGAGCTAAAAACATTTTCTTTTCTTGTTGTATTACACTTGTTGTACATTAATATTTCTTTAATTCTTTATTAATTCTAATGTTATAACATATAGATTATGTGAATTAAATTATCTCATTTATTATTTCATTTAATTGAACTATTATTTTATTTTAATAGTTATTTTTATTTCCTTGAACGTTAATAAGAGCTGCATTGTTGAGATTTTCCAAGATGCTTGGGGAGTTGAATTTTATACTTGTTCTTTGGATATGTATACTTATGATATATGCTATTTTTCTCATAAATACAATTGTATGCCATTATATGGAATGATCTTTTGATTGGTTATTTATTTGACTTTTGTAAATACATATTTGGTTGATGGTTTAATCCATATGATGTAGGTGTTGTTGTGTATGAGAAGAAGTAGAAGTTGTGATCTTGTACCATTTGTAGTCAAACCAAAAAGATTTTTACATAGAGCTAGAAGAAAAAACAAAAGTGCTAAAATAGAGCCTAAAGTGAATAAACCCAAGAAGGTGAATATAAAAAGTGAAGAGGAACACTAGCCACCAAAGATTATAACGGAGCGCACTATCCCATCTACAAGGAGTTTGAAGTCAAGTATCCATAAGCCTCCAATTAATGCAACAAATTTTGAGATAAAGTTTGTTGTGGTCAGTATGGTCCAATTGTTGGTTTAGATTAGGAGTCTGTCACATGAAGATCCCAATGTCCACCTGCTCAATTTTTGGAGATCTGTGCAACCTTTAAACCTAATCATGTTTTTTATGATTCCATTCTTTTATGTTCTCATTCTCATTGAGGGATAAAACAAGAGTGTGGCTTCATTCATTGCCACTCAAAAACATTTATACATGGGATAAGATGTCTGACAAGTTTCTTGCCAAATATTTTCTATCATCCAAGATAGTCAAAATAAGGATTGACATTATATCATTCATGTAAATTAATAGTGAACCATTCCATGAAGCATGGGATCGTTATAAGGATATGCTCAAGAAATGCTGGCATTGTGGATTTCCATTGTGGGTTTTGATGAAAAGTTCCATGATGGACTCACAGTCAACACTAGAGCCATGGTTGATTTCATAGCTAAAGGAATAACAACGGTTAAGACACTTGAAAAACTTATGGCCATGTTCAATAACATTGGTGCCAATGCATACCATGTACTCAAGCAAAGTCTTAGGCAACATGCTAAAGTACTGAATGTAGATCTTATATCTACACTAATTGCCCAAATGGAGGCATTAACCAAGAGGTTTGATAGTCTAAGGCCCATAACATCCAACCCATATTCCTCTTCTGTTGCTAATATTTCTTATTCTGATTCATGTGAACATTACCATGCAATAGATCATATTTCTATTAATTGCCTTGCAGTGCAAGCTTCTTTTGTCTCTTATGGGAAGTCATAAGGTAACCTTTCAATAATACTTAGAACCCTGGATGGAGGAATCATCCTAATTTTTCATGGAAGCAACTAGGGTAGAGGTAAGAGATCCTGATCCAAACACGACCTACACAACAAAATCTCTAATTACTTGTTGGAGAGAAGAAGAGTAATCTTAAATATATGGTTCCCAAGTACATCTCTTCCAATGAGATAAGGATTTCCAACCATGAATCTTTATTGAAGAACCTAAAGATTCAAGTGGGCCAAATCATAAACATCCTGTTAAGAAGAAAGAAACGGGCTCATCTAAGCAATACAGAGGCCAACCTAAAGGACAACACCAAACCCATTGTTTCTACTCCATCCCAATAATCAATCATAAAGAGTCTAGCTTTAGACTATAAATCAAGCAACTTTATAAGCATTTCTATCCTTTGATACAACTTTGCTCATTATTTTGATTATGGATGACAACTTACGGTTTAAGTTAGTTAAGTCATCATTAAAATATTAAAAATAAATAAATACATAATTAATTAAAATTTTTAGGAGTAGAATTACTAGGGTATGCATACTGAAATGTAGCTTAGTTTTGATCTATGTTTGGATGCTATGCCTGAATGTTATATTTTATCGATATCTAAATGTAGGTATAATTTTCAACATACTAAGGTGTTGATAGATTGAGATCCACATATTGAGGTGTAGATATCTATTAAATAACTATTAATTTTTAGCACAATTTCTAGTGTGCTGTAATGTTCCTTTTTGAACCTAGTTGGTCCTATGTCTAGAAAAAGGAACAACTAATTATTGAGGAGTATTGGTACTTAGACATTACCAATTCTTATTGCATTTCCATTGGAAATATAGTCTCACTTTAATCTTAAAAGAGAGCAACTACTTACTTGCTATTCTAACAATCACTTCTACATATATAGTATTTTTAAAATTTTAGAAATTAGTTTTAGGAATTTAGGATTTTTGAAAAATTTTAAAATAAAATGTAAAAATATGAAAAGTTGAAAAAAAAAAATAGCTTAGGAATCTATAGGGATTTTATTTGATTTTTAAGGACTTTTTCTTTAAAATGTTTAAATTTTTTCTTAATTTTCCTAAATTTTTAGGAATTTTAAATAAACATGTAAATTTGGCTTCTTTGCAATTGTGAAAGGTTCTGTTTAGCAATTGCGTTCATCTTTTCTAAGAAATTGTATTATGATTTTGTCATAACTTCAACGCAACTATATAAGATGCTCATAAAAGATTATTTAGGTGCCATTTTTTCTATCTATCCTTTATTTTCTTCCATTTTCTCTTAAATCCCTTACACTCAAAGTGATTTTTTTGTCTTTCGACCCCATTTTCACTAATTAAAACAAGTTTTAAAGTATTGGAGGAGCATTTTTAAGGATCAACAACTCAATTTTTTGTAGGTTTTACATCCATGACTTTTCATCTCTTTCTCCTTAATTTCTAGCCATTTGGAGGTAATTTTTCAAATACTTTTTGTAGGTATAGGTTGAAAAACATGATTCAAAAGATTTAATTGGTGTATTTTGTTTATTTTGCTATGGGGACTAAGTTGAAATAAAATAAGGATTGAGTTGAAAGGAAAGATTTTTTCAGGGCCATTATGTTATTTTCTCAAGGGATCAATATGTAATTTTGAAAAGTTTTAGGCTAATTTCACACATTCGAAAAGATTTTGGGCCAAAATTTGAAGCATCCAGTGTGAGAATTTAAATTTCTAAAAATTTTAAAAGTTAAACTATAATTTTGAAAAATTTGGAAAATTTGCAAAGTCACTTTTTAGTTTTCTAAATTTCATAATTTTCAATAATTCCTTTAGTAATTCCTAGATAAGTACTTTTAAGATTAGAAAAAAATTTAGCTTAGAATTACTAATTGATTTAACTAGAATTTATCTACTCTTGGGAATTAATTATAGACCACTATGGCCCTCAAAAGACCTTGAAACACGACTCTTTCAAGTTATTCTCCCAAAAAGCTCAAGACAATTATGACAATTTCATTTGGAGCAAAAGATTAGTACTTGAAAAAGGATTTGATTGAGCACCAGGTTGCAACCTTGCACTATTTGATATACATGCCAAGAGAAGTTGGCGTCACTTTTGTAGTCCTTTAAGACCTGCTATATTGTCGATGGTAAGCAAATTTTATACAAACATTCTAGACCATGACAAGGATGAGTGTTATGTGAGAGGACACATGGTGCCATTTAATAGAAGAGCCATTAATATTGATCTAGTGTCTCAGTCATCCATAAAGATGAATACGTTGAATTGTTAAAGAGAGAGGTTAATTAGGAAATGTGAAAGCTATATTAGGCCTTTCTGTAGAGACTTCATGGAAATATATAGCTTCCTAGCCTAATAGTATTTTTCTTATTTGAAATATCTATTGAAAGCTCTACTTGGTACTAATTTGTGTGTTAGGACTGAATCTCATGTTACTCAAGTCACTTCAAATTAAGCTTTGTTGACTTTTGCTCTCATCAATGGGTATGCTATAAATATTGAAACTCTAATTCATGAGAGGATCCTAGAGTCCTCTTGAGGCATAATGAAGAGTATGTGCTTTCTATCTTTGATCACTAAATTGTGTAGGCAAGCAAGTATATTATGGGAACCAATTAAACCTATTTCTTACCCTAAGAAATCAATTAAGTTTACTTTGAAAAGGAACTAGAGGAAGAAGAAGCAATTTTTAATTTGGAGGAAAGATTGCCAACTATAGAGGCCTTAAAAAAGAATGTAGCCATTTTAGTTACAAATTTGGTAAGGCATCAAAGAGCGAAAATGAACACATTGCTTATGCTATAAGGGTTGATTATGCATTGCTTTATAGTTTGCCACCTATGCCAATTAATATTGCATTTAAGGATGACAAGGAAGCCAAGCTTGCCATTGCTAGAGATATTTGAGAGCCACTACTTTAGTTTCTTTTAGCTATTCTAAGATACTTTCGATTATGGTTCTTGTTAAATGTTTTGCAGATATTTTATGACTATGCTTAGAACATTGTGCGCAATTTTGGTACTATTTTGGTTGTTAATCAATATTCCAAAATTATTATTAGGATCATAATATCAGGCAGCTATTATGTGTTTTGTGTTACTTTTAATTTGGTTTTACATTCCATTTCCTATAAATATTATAAGGTAGGAATTTATTTCTCTATTTACTTCTAAACAAGAAGTGAAAGTAAAGCAATTGCTCGCCTAAGGATTTCTAAACCCTCTCTGGCTAGAGTATTTAATTAATATTGAATAAATTTAACCATCATAGTAAAAGGATTTTCTTTCTTTTAAAATTTTAGACCAATCCCTTGAACTAAGTTATCCAATTCTCTACAATAAACCTCAAATTTATTGGTCTACATAAAGAGAATTCTTTTGCCCTTCTCTTTAATTGTGTTTAATGTTCTAGACATTAGGGATAATTTCTATTTTAAATTTGGGGATAAAGAATTATAAATTTTTGAAAAATTTGAATTATGTGTTCTTTATTGCTTGCTTTTATGCAAATTTTCAAATTTCCCCTCCTTTTTAGTTTTTGGTTTGCCTTTAGAGATTGTTCTACTTGGGAGAGTTTTATGCTTTTTGTCAATTATCAATGATGAGTATAAAGTTATGTATTTGTTTAGATGTTGATTAAGAAGTTAAAATGTATGCTATTAGTTGATTAGGCTAATTGATAGTGTCTATTTTTACTTACTTTCTAATACAATCTAATGGACTATGCCATATTGATTCTAGTTGTTGGTATTAAATGGTCTATGGTTTAAAGACTTTGGAAGAGGTTTTGAATTTGGAACTCTAGAACCTGCTCTAAATGACCTTGAGGTGAAGTCTTAGGCTGTGTATGATTTATATATATAATTTAGGCATTTTTTAATATGTTGAGCCTATTGAGCTTAATTTTTTTCTAATATTATCACTAGTTCCCCTTTAAGCCTAATGATAATACATGCATTTATATGCATAAATTTTATGCTTTTTACTTGCATAATTTTACTTAGCGTAAAAAACCATGTCATTACCCTACTTTCAAGAGACTACAATTTTTATACTCATTTGTGAGAGACTATACATTTTGGCTTCGTAAACTATAAGAGTGTTTACAAAAAATTATTTAATTTAGGTAGGTTATTATTATTATAAAAAAGTATCAATAACAATGCTCAAAGAAAATGAAAGAAATAGTAAAAAAATTCAAGGTATAAGGGTATTTAATAAAAAAGAGAAGAGAATAAAAGAAAAGAAAAAATATTTTGAGGGAAGAAGAAAAATTGAGGAATCGTTGAGTGTATATATGAGTGAAAGAGAGTTATACTTTTGCTTTTATTCTCATATTTTATTCTCTTGAACCTTGCTCATTAATCTTTTATACCTCTTCTTTGTGATAGCCATTACAGGCTTTAAAAACATGATGCTCTATTGATAATGCATAGTCTACATTAGTGGAAAGGGAATAAAAAAGTTAGCATATGAAGCTTCTAGACTAGAAACTTTTTTCATAATGTAACACTCTAAAATTAATTAAGGTGTTAATCATGGATTTGTATTAATTAGGAATAATTAATATGGAATAATCGGATAAGTTAAGTGAATGAAAATTTTGGAGAAATAAATTATTAACATAGGTATGAGATTTAATTGGGATAAAAACTTCATCTAGACCCAAATTAATGTAGGAGATCATGATAAGAGACTAATGGAGGCCCAATAAGCTAGGTGCAGACTCAATTTGATTTAATGTGATAGAGGCCTAAGATCCACCTTGTATAGGCTCTTATAATTGACCCAACAACCTTGGTGCAGACCCAAATCAATTAAGTTCTTCAAACTTAGCCCAAAGCTAATTAAAATTCAGCAACCCAATGCATAAGAGCTGGCCCAACAAAGTTTAAATCTAAAAGCCATTTGGAGTTGGATCTCTAGAGTAGCCCATGACCCATATTTGATCCAACTTAACCCAACTAAAACCCTAAACACTTCAACCCCTTCCCCATTTTTGCTAAAACACACATCTCATTTTCGGAGGTTTGGAGGGAGGCTAGGGCTTGGGGCAAGAAATCCATCATTTCTCACTTCTAAACTCAAAATTTGCTAAGGTAATAGTTATATAACTTAATCTCCTTATTTTTCTCTTCATTTTGGCCCGATTAGTTTTTCATTTGGAGTATTTTCACCTACACCCAAAATTTGAAACTTGTCATTTGATGTTTCCATGGTGAAAATTCGTAGGTTGAGGCTAGGGCTAACATTAGGTAAGTATAAACTCTCCATTTTAATGTTTTCTTTGCTAGTTTGAGACCCTTATAACTGATTTATAATATGGGTATTAATTTTGTACGAATTTGCTTAGGATTTTGGGTGAAATATTGAAGTTTCTAGTAGAGGACATTTCAATCCTAATTTAGGAACTTGTAGTGGCTGGGTAAGTGTTTCCTAGGTAGTCATTAGCATTTTAAATTCGTTGGATACTTGTTACTACTGTAAATGATGAATTAAAGTAGTAATTCTTTGATGCTATGGTTATAGGGAGATTTTTGTACCATTGGTAGCTATTGCAAATTGTTTACAAGTGAGGTAACCGGGACTATATTAATTCCATGTGTATATATGTTTTAATTTCATATTTGCTGTACATGAATGATTTAAAATGTTAAATGAATTGGTTGGCTATCTATTGTATTGTGATTAGACCTTGTAAGTCCATGGTGGAGCTATGGTGCAGCTGCCACCTATGCATGTGTTTCGATCGGGCATCGGGTTATGATCAAACCCTAGATGCACTGAGCCCTGGTTGTGCTCAATGGGGAGTAGGTGTCGTGAATGGGTCTCTCCCGGTGTTATTGGCCTTTAACATGTGGAAATATGATTGTTAGTATGAGATAGTAATCATGATAGCCTAATTGTTTCATTTATTAATATGACTGGTATGTTTTCTGATGCTTGTGTGAAATCATGCATATATGTTAATTAAACTGGAATATATGATGAAATTTGCCTTGGTTACTGAGATTCGCATCTCACCCCGTTTCATGGGTACATTTCAGGTGAAGGTTCTTCGAGCAAGTGGATGAACATCTATGAGCTGAGGCTTGGTGTGGGGGAGCTACACTTAGTCTGAGTAAAATAGAGTAGATACTAATTTTGTTAACCCTTGTATAGCATCATCATGTATTTGTATTGCCAAGTGTAGGAGTTTGTATTTTGATAATATAGAATGTAACCAATGAGAAATATGCTTCTTATTATGGCTTGTAAACATGCATTTTAATTAACTATTTGAGTAATGAAATCATGTGATATATGGATTGTGGATTTAAGCTAGCAGTGCATAAATTATATGATAAAACATGATTGAATGACCATTGTGAGAAATTTGTAAATCTGCTGATATAAGACCAATGAATGAGTAAGAGAATCCACCTTTAAGTGTGGGATGGGTAATGATTTAATGGTTAAGGTAATTCAGCTAGATAAATGCTATTAGAAATTCATAATAAGTGGGAGAATGGCCCTAGAGAGCCCCTAGATAGAGAGTGGAGAGTATGAGACAAGATTTTCAGAGTTGTAGGGTTAAAAGGAATTTTGCTGTGGCCAAATTGGGGTTAGCCATGGTCAATAGAGGCGAAATTGCCCAAGGGGAATTCAGAGAGCAATTTGCTGTGGCGAAATGTGAGAGGCAAAATTAGAAGTCGTCCAGAGGGTAATTCGTCGCGGCTAAATGGGGAATTGGCCACAATGAACTTTTGTGAAAATGAGTCAGGCATTCCAGAGAGAAATTGGTCAAGGCCAATAGTGAAAGGCGAGCAAGGTAGGTTCCAAGAGGCTTCTTCACCGCGGCGCCACGTAGGTTGGCCGCTGCGAAATTAGTAACGATGCAAAGGGTGAAGTCGAGAGGAATTGTTAGCCACGGCAAACATCCTGAAACCTTCATTCTAACATAGTAATAAGTGCTAATTTTTATATATTTTTACCCTTATTTATTATTATTTTTAATGATTAATTTGAGCTTAAATGGATTTATTATATAATATTTGAATTTTTGGTCAATTTTAGGAAATAATATAATTTTGGATTAATTAAGAGAATTTTTGGGTTTAAATTGATAATATTTTATTTTCATATTTCCTTTAATGGGTTGAATATTTCCAATCTTTAAAATAGTTATTAAATTTGTGCATATTTTTGGAGATAAATTAGGAATCAATGGTGAAAACAATTTTGGGCAATTGAATTGAAGATTTAAAGTGAATCAAGAGTCAAGATTGGAGTAGAATTCTTATTTTTATTAATTACTTGATAATGGCAATTTTTGTAAAAAAGATATTAGGTTTTAATTTGTTTTCTTGCATTAATTTGATTAATAATATGATTTAAATTGCATATATTGATCTCTTGCGCTACTTGATTCTTAAATTGGATAGTATAATTGCTTAATTGTTCAATTAGGTAATTAAAACCAAATTTTTCAGAATTAATTGAATCCAATTATTAAAGGATTTGATGAGTTTAATTGGTTTAATTACTTGCAAATTACTTGAATTAGTTAAGGGTTTCCTAGTTAAGTCAAGTGATGTGCATTTGAGCTTAGAGTTTCCTATCTTTGGATTAAGTTAATTAAATTCATTAGTCTACTATCTAATCACTTCTCTTGGTCTCAATTAATCTTTGGTGAGTGATGAAAGCCGAAATCCTCTTGCAAAACTTTGGTTGCCTCCTGTTTGTCTTTGCATTTTCACAATTACTTTAATTTCATTTTAAAGCAATCTAGTTTAATTACTTGGTTAGTTTTTCTCTTTTAGTTGAAATTTAAATTTTTTTAATTCAAACCCCCTCAATTGCATACATTTAGTTCAATTAATTTTGCATTTAGCGTAGAGATAGTTTTCTAAAATTTGCATAAAACTTTAAACATCAAATAATCACGTAGAATCAATTCAAACTAACCCCTAAATTGCTCTTTGGGAAGAATAACCTATGGTTGATCTATACTATATTAAATCAATCTTAGTTTAATTGAGTGCTTAAGCGACTAAAGCAACATCACCTAGAAATCTTAGCTTTTCATATGGTAACCCCAATGGGTGACTTAGAAACATTGGTAGAAGATTTTTGTGAGTTGAAATTAATCGATAATAGAATCAAAGACTTATAAATGAATGTTTGTTTCCCTTATGCACATGAGTGCTTGTAATTATATGGTTGATAACTCTAATAACATTAAGATTTAAATTTTTCCGCATTTCCAGAATGTAATTAATTGTAATGTCTTGTAACTCCAATTTATGATTATTAATCACGTATTTAACCTTAATTATAATGATTAAAAGTTAAGGTCGTCACAATTTGTCTTACATATTCTGCTTTGACAGTAATAATTAGATTGGTGTATGACTACACTCAAACATGTTAAGAGTAAGGAAAGATTTTTATTATCTTTTACACTTTAATACTACTTGCATGACTCGAGTTTCCTTATTGATATCTTGGGATGCACACTTCTTAAGTGTCTGACCGACTATTGTGTAGATAAATGAGCCCTTAGTGGGATGATCTTTTTATTCTTTTTAAGCAAAACTATTGAGTTTTACTTGAGGACAAGTCCTAATTATACCTATATTTTCATATATATATATATATATATATTGGACTTATAATTGGTTTCTAGTAGATTTTCTAGCGTTTTCTTGAGTTTTTCCTCATTTTTATTCTATATAAATATTTATTTAATTATTGAATAAAAAAGTCTAATTAGGGATTTAATTATTAGTGTAAGAAAAAATCGGTTACAAGTCAACAAAGGTTGACCAGAGGAGGTTCGCAACTATGAAAAAAGGATATATCATAGCTACGAGGTAAACAAGTCTAAAAACCTTATATGCTTTTGCATAGCTATGAATGGTTCAAAGTGAGAAAAACCCTAGTAGGGTACCTTAGCAACTATATTAGAAGGATATGTGTAGTTGCAATTTGAGAAACCTTAGACACTAAGGGATTGATGCAGTTGTAGAAGTTGTATCTTTTGCAACTACAATATGTGGCAGAATCATATTTGACATTGGCCAGCCCCCTTTCTCTCTCTTAAGCTTAAAAATGCTTTATTTATGATGTGAAAAGAGGGAGAGGGACGTTAGTGAAGTGTCGTTATATTGTCGAAGTGATTTTTTAAAGATCCAAACTATTGTTAGTGCTAAGGACTCATAGGAGTTGTGAAGGTTAAAGATTTGTAGTATCTTGCAATGAGTTGCTTATGAAATTTGTCCTAAGCAATGTATCCCTTTTCTCTCCATATTTATTTTTTATTTGTACTTTTTATTTTCTTGTATTAATTTAGGATTAGTGTATTTGATATTGATGTATGAATTACAGTAATGATTTAGATTATGCTTTTATTATATGGAAATGCATTTGCTTCTAATGCCTTTGTTGTTATTGTTCTTTAGTGAGATTAATTATTGCTTTTTTAATTTTTTTTGGTTAAGAGTGGTTAATTAGTGATGTCAATATTAACTAGAGAATAATATTACAATTGAGTCCATAAGATGTTGGGTTCGTGTAGTTAGCCATGCATATGGATGATTAATGATGGTTATATACCATCCATAATTCATTGAACTTGAATTTGTCCTAGAGAGAGTCTAATCATTTATAGATAATCTATAATTCACTAAATTTCATGAAGTCTTGCAGTTAACCAAATGTAGGAGTTATCTATATTTAGCTTTTTTAGGTGGAAATTAGCTATAGGATAGCTTAGAAGCATGTTTTGTCAGCTGTTAATGTAATAGGAATTCCTGTGGCTAATGCATTTCAAGGTTAGTTCAACTCAGAGTGTCCTACTTCTAGCTTACTAAAGGAAGGCAAAGTTTAGAATAGGCTAGGAGATATGCTTTAATTAGTTGCTAGTACATTGGAATTAAGCTATCCATAGTAATAACATAATATAATAAGCTCTGTACCATTGGTAATCCAATGTCAAATATCTAGTCTATCTAACTTTTTCCTTTTTAGTCAAGGGTATACAAGCTTGAATCTTGAGTATTTTAATTGTTTTATTTTTATACTTTTATACTTATCCATGACAAAACTTATACTCGAGCACTAGTACTCATGGTGACATGAAATACTAACATGTAACTTAATTAGTTATAATTAATTAGTTTCATATTCTTTTTCTTTGATTTTAAAAATTCTTCATTATTGTCCAACAATTCTTATGGGATCGATGCTCAAACTCATTGTCTCTTTTATTACTTATGAGACTAGTACATTGGCTAGTGTTATGACTTATGATGATGATGATGATTATTATTATTCAAAATAAGTTGCAATGCTCGAAAGGTATGTAGCGTATCAAATTCCTAGTGATTACATAGTGTATCATATAGAATCTAACTATGACATAAATATTGAGAATGATTCCATAATATTTTCATAAACAATGAATGATGTAAATTTCAAATTATGGCATAATGCCATAATTAATGAAGTAAAATCTATGGCAGATGACAATGTATGGGACCTTGTAGTGTTACCAAGTGAAGCCAAGCCAATAGGCTATAAATGGGTCTATAAGACCAAGAATAATTCATTAGTGAACATTGAATGTTATAAGACAAGATGGGTTACTAAAAGTTTCACCCAAAAAGGAGGGAATTTACTATTGAGAGATTCCCCTAAGCCAATGAAAGATTCCTTTTGTATTATCATCTCTTTGGTTGCCCATTTTGATTTGAAATAACACCTGCTGAATGTGAAAGTAATCTTCCTTAACTGTGATTTTAAGAAACAGGTATATATGAAATAAATGAAAAAGGCTCATCTCTAATGCTATGGAGAATTTATTTTATATGGAGTATTGCACTATTGTGGTCCACCATGGGGATAAATTTGTGGAGACAAAGAGAGGTGTTACGTAGGTGGGGGGATTACCTGTTGGGATAAGTGCGAAGCAGATAGGTAGAGTTTTGGGAGCTTAGAGAAGGTATGGAGCAATTGGGTTACCATAAATGTTTGGACATGTGGTCCAAAGAACATGGGAGTACTCCTTCGAATGATATTAAGCCTCAATTAAATGATGTAGAAGCCATGGGAATGGCTAACATAGGCATGGCCCTGGGCAAGTTGAGCTTTGTTTAGTTCGCTCCTTTGATGAGTAGAGTACTTTGACACCTCCATCGCTATTATTGTATTACGAAAATATAGATGCAAATATATGGTATGTATCACATGAGTAATATAGTAAAAAGTGGAATATCATTCCGACAAGAATTAATCATTTAAATAAATATTAAAATTATACACTTTAATCTAAAGTTAAAAATAAATTGATATAAAAATTAAATTAAATTAAAAATACAAAAATAATAAAATAAAAAGAGATAAAATTTTGAACTAAATTAAAAAGTAAAAGGTGCAAGATTATGATTCCCCATAATATTTTATAAAAACTTAATTAATCTCTCTTTATTTTGCTCTTAATAAATGATCCTTGCTAATTTAGAATTTTAAATTATCTACCAATATCTTTCAAATTATCTATGCAAAAATGGAGTTTAAAATACACTTGTTTGAAATGTCACAACTGGTGCTGTGACTTGAAATCTGATGTTACAACGCAAGAGCATTTTGTACAAAGGAAGATTTTTCTTTTTTATATTAAAGTTGCAACTTAGAATTTTCAATCGTGATTTCAGCTTCATGTTTTTATAGTTTATGCTCTAGGTCACCAGAACTTGGTTTATTTAAAATTTCTAACCTAAAAAGACACATGAATTAGTTAATTGCAAATGATCAAATATTAAACCAAAATTTAACATTTATACTATACAATTGAACATACTAATGCAACTTAATTGAAATTAAGTTTAAAATATTAACTTTTATTCCTTAAAATTTAAATTAAACCAAACGTAACTCCTAAAAGTATGTTCAAATGGTTAAATTATTGAAAGTTAACAGCCACTTATAGGTTATGAGTTGTCCCGGCCAAAGGATGAAAATGTGCAACAAAGTGACTGTGAGGATGGTGCAAATAGGGTGCACTTCAATGATAGTAAGAGGAAGATCCGAATGAAGATGAATGTAAGGTTAGTGGCCGAATAAATAAAGAAGCTATTGAAGGGGAGAGCCAGGCTGGCCATGTTGTCCCTATTGATGTTGACGGGACTAGACAAAAGTCTACACTAAACATGGAAAGGACCATTAATGTTTCCAGGAAGACCATGACAAGGCCTTCCATTGATAGTAAAACCTATGGGCAGTAAAAGAATAAGGACAAAAACGAAAAAAAATGAAATAAATAAAAAATAAAAGCCTGTAGCTTATAGACGAAGTTGACAATGACAATGAGGACCACATAGAGGCTGCAACTGTGAACAGGGTAGGACAGACCCTAATTATAGCCATTGATTTTTTTGATGAGGATATTAGTTATAGTCTCTTCATGGCATAGAGAGTGAAGGCGTTCGGATCCTCTACGTATCCTTGTGATATGCACACTATGAATCCTCAAAATGACGCTGTCAAAATGTAACTCCTTTCCTAGTTAATATTGCCCAGAAAGTTGAGTTCTTATTCACACGTTCATGAAATATATATAAATGTTGGCCTCCCTGGATGGTCATTTCATAAACAAATGAGTGATGCTACAATTTTTACTAGCAACAGACTTTTTTATACAAATTAGTTAGTGCCATTGAGGAAGCAGCAACTGCATCAGCAACTGCAATAGCCACACGTATCCTGAAAAATAAAAGTTATAAAGCATTTTATTTTAGAGTTGCAATAGTTTCAGCCATCTCTGCGACATTTAAAAGTTTGAGCTATCTATTACCTCTTATGCACATCAAAATATTCGTCTGTTTCATCTACAATCTCCTCCTGCATTGTTGAGGAGATTATAATCAGTCTTGCAAGGGAAAACAGGATGACTGCAGGAAGGTATGAAAGAAGAGAAATGTGAAAGGACTCAATTACTTGCAAAAGTTCCGCGTTCAGTTCCTTAAATACATCTTCCAATGTGATAATACCTATCACTTCATCTTTAGTATCCTTTGAAAATAGATCATTTGTTAGGGCATCACACAAAGAAGTGTGCTTAATTATGGGAGGCTTCGAATGCTTGTCAAGGTCTACAGACTCCTGATATTTCACAATTACCTTTTTTTTCCAAAAAAAGAAAATGAACAAGAAGATAAATTAAGAAAAGCACACCATGGAACTCTTCTGCCTAGCATACCATGCACACAAGAAGGTCTCAGGGGTTGCGGTAACAATCTCCAAAGAGAGTAGGGTGAAAAAGAATTAAAAAAAAAAATAAGCAGCCTACTCTAATTATTGAGATTACTAGATCCAGTGCTTTCAACAGGAGCTTTTGAACAAAAAATGTATGTCATTCCTTCACGATCAGGGGAAGTTTGAGATTAATTTGTTAATTCAGAACGGAAGAAGATCCGTTTAAGAGGAATCAGTTTGCATCACAAACTCATTGGCATTTCTGAGGCAACCGTAAGGATGAAGCTCTCCTTTCTCCTCCGTTTGGCTTCTTTACCAGAGGTATCATCTGAGTCTCTGGTTTCATGCCATTGACATCGCGTCAGGGCTGAGGCAGATCTTAAACGGGTAGGCGAAGGAATTAATGAGCTCAAAAAGAACAGTTTTAATTTCTACGTGTCATGTGTTGGAACTGTCGATTACGCAGGCAGTTGAGATTGAATGAAGCAAAACGATATCGTTTGGTGGATTCGCACGGTCTGCGAACACTGCGATACAGAGGATCCAAACACGAGAGTGAAGATAGTGATGGTGAGGTATCTACCCCCACAAGGTAAAAATATCCGATCCATAAACTCCTGAGGGATACGTCCCAATGCAAACGGGAGCTCAGAACAATATACAAAAGCAGAGATGAGTTCAAAGAGGCAATAGTTATCTATTTAGTATACTTAGGAAGGGATTTGAAAGTGAAGGAGTGTGACAAGCACAGTATTAGAGTTAAATGCAAGCCTGGATGTGAGCGGGTGGCACTTGCAGCAAAGTTACTAGGGTAAGAAACTTGGCATCTAAAAAGTTGTGTGGACAGGCATTCTTGCAGTGAGGAATTTAAGATTAGTTTGTTGATTTCCAAGTGGATAAGCAAAAAGATTCAAAATAGGCTAAAAGATAATTCAATGATGAAGTTGAAGGACATTCAAGAGAAGGTTAGAACAAAATGGAATGCGGAGATAAGTAAAACAAAAGCTTATAGGACTAAGAAAATTGTACAGGAAGTTATGGATGGCTCATTCTCAGAAGAACTTAAGGTTGCTAGGCCAACAAGTGCAATTGCCAATGAATTATTTATGTTTAGGCTTATGATATTGTTAATGAATTATTCATGCTTATGTTTATTAGGCTGCAATTTCGATGGAACCACAGTTATCAAGTGTTGCACCTACAAGTCAACCACAACCTATACGTCTACCCCAATCAAATATTACATCTTTAAACACAGCTAGAACATTTGCAGGTGGAGTACCTTTGACTCCTTACAGTTATCATAGCTAACAATGTGTCACAACACGAAGTCCACTTAGTGCAGCATTGAGGAGAAAAAGTACTCTGTAAAGTCTAGAATAAATTTTTCACGATTTTTAGACTTTTTAGGTAACTAATTGGGTATTGTTTGCTACTTTTGTTCTATTGCTCTGTTTTCTGTCAATTGCTATTTAATGGCTATTTTTGCAATTTTCTAAAAAACAAGGTATATATGATTAAATTTTGAATTTTTGCATAATAGTTAATGTACGTGTCTAGTGTGTCTAGAATTTTTCTTTTGATTTTTACAAGTCATTAAATTGATTAATCTAATGCCTCGTCAGATTACTTTATTTATCTTGTTTACTGTCAGTTTTAACCAAAGTCTAATTTTGATGAATTTTTTGTACTTTCATAGTTAGAGTTAGCTTTTGAAAATTTTATGGGTCTTTTTAGCGGTGTTAGGTAACTGATGTAAATTTTTCTTAGGAATTTTTGAGTTGTTTGATTAGACTTTGATCATTTCTTTTTTTGGGTTGTTCAGTTTAGTATTGTGTTGTTGTTTTTTTGTTTTTGATTGCTCTCTTTGTTGCTTTATCTACATTGGTTGAGAAGGAATTAAGTACTAAATTTTGGTATATGATATCTTTAATATGTTTTCTAAGTTGAGAAAGATTACCTCATTGTTTTGATCATGATAACTGAGTGTTTTAATGCCTACAACTATATTGGACAGCATTATGACAAAACTTAACCAACTCAATTTGTCCTAACTAAGCATATGGAGATTCCTAATGATTGTGTAACCCCTTCTTGATTAGTGATACTACATGCTAGATAAGTAATTGCAGGTTTTATTAGTTTTTAAATTGCTAGGAAGTGAAATTGTGATTCTGGCTTGATCTATTGAAAGTTTACTCCGATCATTAAATCTTGCATATTTTTAAATGAGATAATAATTTTCTTATAGAGAATGATACTTGCTTTGCTATTTCATATGTGCAGGAGAAGTTCATCTCTGCGGAAAAAAAAAGAAAAGTGTACGCATGATGAGAGAATTTGACACGAGTGTCTCATTTGGATTTGATTGAATTTGAATTTAGGGTTGGTAATAGGCCAAAATCAAGCCTAAAACAAAAAGTTGAAAAATTATTATCTAAATTTTAGTATAATTATTAATTGTAGATTAATTGTATTTTTAGATTTTTATAATCTTAGTATCGACGCTAGTGTTGACAATATCTTCTATGGTGTTGTTAACTTTGGTAACCACCTATCTTATAAGTGCTAATAGCAAGATGGAGGAATTACATATCACAATTCAACAACAACTATCCACATTCAAAAATTTTGAAAAAAAATGCATTAAGAAGGAAGACCATACAAAATTGTCGAAAAACTAAGTTAATTCAAAACCCTCACTAATTTCAAAAATAGCTACAGTAGTGCTTGGAAGAAGATTCGTGCCAGCTCAAGCAAGCCTGTCATGGGGGCTTACAGTGGTTGTCGCGTCAAAGGGTGGTTCTACAAAATGGCTTGTAATGCAGAGCAGAGGATTTTCGATAACTTTATAATTTTCTCAAGTTGGAGTTGTACTTTTTGAAAAGAAATTAAGGCGAGGGATCATATTATAATTTTATAAAGTTGTTAATTTGTTAATAACCTATCCTTAAA
Organism: Erythrophleum ivorense; assembly: GCA_026724425.1. NCBI lineage: Eukaryota > Viridiplantae > Streptophyta > Magnoliopsida > Fabales > Fabaceae > Erythrophleum > Erythrophleum ivorense. Next base: position 41,745,085 of record JAIUCV010000006.1, on the reverse strand, counting down.
TAGCTCCAGGTCAACTTATAATAATGCGAGACTCGTCATTTATCCACTTGGCCCTATCATATTGCTCCATGTGTTCATTTTTCCACTTGGCACTGTCACATTTCTCCACAAGTTAATTGCACCGGTGCAATTAAATCCTTAATTTGCATCATTAAAAAAAATGTATGTACATTTATGAGGAAAGATCAATTGAAATATACATACATACGTGTATATATATATATATAATAGAGTAAATTATATAATTTTTTAAAATTTTATTGAAATTACATAAACCTCTATTTTATTTACAAAATATACACAAACCTCTCATAAAATAAGAAATTATCATACACTTTAATCTAATTTTTAAATTTTTTGACCAAAATATGCTCCATTTAATTTTTTTTAGTTTTAAAAAATATATATTTAGGTTAATAGAAAATATTTTAATCAAAAATTTTAAAATTAAACTAAACTGTAAATAATTTTTTTATTTTAAAAAAGTCTGTATATATCTTAAAAATAAAAATTTTGTATAATTTTAATAAAATTCAATAAATATCTGTAATCTATACTTCTTAATATGAGTAAGATCAATTTACACTATAAGAGTTTTAACTCTCATACAAATACCAATCTCTAGCCATTGATTTCATTATCATTAAATGGTTGAAAAGCATTTTTCTAGTAAGCAGAGTGTGATTGGAAAAGAAAAACAATAACGATAATAAATCAGTTACATATACTTACTCTTTCAATCGATTATTATTGCTCTCTCACTTATACATGTACTCGTATGCTAACCCATACATTGTATAGGATGTTTAAATTTTTCTAAGCCAGAATATACTCTCTATATACAAGACTGTTATGGAGGGTATATATAAGATTGTTATGTTGTATAAATGGTAATAAAGAAAACACAAAAGATGTGGTCGACGAAAATGATAAACTTATTAAGACACCCAATAATGTGAGCTTGAGGTGGCGAAGTAGAGCAAGATACTTATTGCTGCAGTTAATATTCGTGGAGCTATTACAACTTGAATAATCAAAGTGGTTAGTAGAGTTGTATTAGAAGGAATGTACTTGCTGAAAGAATTCTTTGAAAATGACCATTACTTGATACTAATTTGCTGTAAAACCATTGTAAATCTGATTTACCTGTTTACTTACTTTTCTATCAAGTAATACAGAAAATGACTGCAACAAAGCATAACTTCATTAAGGAGTATTAATCAAGAAGGATAGATAATTAGGAAGTAACCAAACATTTGCTCTGTTATATACCAAAACAGAAATTCTTTGAACGCTGAGGAGTAATATATTTTCGTTTTTGAGTAAAATGAAACCAAATTATCACTCTGTTATCAGTTAATATGTTGGTACAAGCATCATATTACTTTCTATGAAAATTGAAAATATCCAAAACTTGCCTCTCGCCATCAATTAAATCAGATATAACACAATTTTGCGTAGGTCTGCAGACAAAAAATTCCTCATCATTGGCATGTGACAGATAATTGACGTTATAATTGATATGCAAACCTGCAGGATGCCCAAACTTCTCTTTCTACAGAAGCAAGAAACTAAAATTACTTCAGCTAGTCTAACCAAACAGCACTCCCCTAATCTTCCATGGCTCGGTCATAAAGGCCCTCTTGTTGCTAGATGTCCATAAGAAAATCTACCATTTCCTATTCATATCAATATGAGAAATCCGTCAGATATACAATTTTTGCTTAATTTGCATGTTCATAGTTCAGAATTAGATGCTTACAGCAAGAGGGATTGGCTGAAAGAATGGTTTGTTGCTGCCCAGTAGAGTTTCATATGTTGCATTAACCTGAATGTTAACCAAAGTGCAGACAATACGTGCTTACAAGATACAAGAAACAAATTCATGAATTTTGGTCCCACAAGAAAAGTTCATCACCTTGTTTACCGAACTTTAATATTTTTGCATTATTGATGGACCCGATGTTATTGGGCCTAAGGTATTGAAAATGTATCAGAGGAGAAGGAAGGGAAAAGTTACTAAAGCTGTTGTAAAACAAAATTGATACTCAGAGGAAAATGTTACCTCTGACATATTGAAGTTTCAGTATGATTGAATTCATTTCAAACTACTAAAAAGAAAAATTACTATTCCATCTATTATTGTGTCTTCAACAAAATCCATAGCTAGATCTAATGATATTGGTGAAGAGATCATGCTAAATACAAAGATTAGGAGGTAGATTGAAGTCGAAATATGTACTGAGTCCGTCGCCAAATCTAATGCTATTGGCATATAGGGATATTGGATGCAGTAATAAAACTTATCAGTTTTATTCAACTAACCAACCATTCTTTGTTTCTATCTCCCCTTATTATAGGAAAATATTATTCTTTTTCCTTCCTTATTTGACGACCTTAATATAACTCAAAGCCAAGGCAAAGACACTTTCATAAGGAGAGAAAGATATCCTCCTTATTTGATACCTGTCCACCAATCCAAGCAACCTCTGGCTCTTCAATTCGGACATGAGAACCTACAATGATATTCACTGGAGTCCCCTGCAGATGGAGATGTGGAATCATCTTTTCTTGGTGTTAACCAGTGTTGCCTAATTCGACAACATGCATGCCAAACTCTATTCTAGTACGGATGACCCAATTATGAGTCATTCGCATACCAGAACGTGACATGCCCTGTATCCAATTTTACCCTATGTCTTGATTCCAATACTCTAAAATCCAGAGTTACTTTGGCCCAAAAGAAAAAATGATCCAGATGCAGAGCAAGAAAAGTAAACAGAACTAGTATTAATATCTTGTGGAGTCTAGAAAACTCAAAGGACGTTAATACATTGGCTACTACCTATGTCAGAAAACTCGACAGCACAAGCATCTTCGTTGGGCTTCATATATGATGAAGGAAGGTAGAACTAGAGAAAAACCTCTATCTATTGCAAAATCAACAAAGATGAAGGCGCCTTGTAAGAACTCGACAAGTGACAAAAAGGGTATAAGGCCAAAAAACAAGCATCTTTGCTGGGCAACCCAAGGTGTTAATGAGCATCTTCCCTTGATATACGATGGCAGTCGTAGAGGGTTTGGGAGATACTCGATGAAATAAAGAGGGTGAGGGCCGAGGGAGAAACGAGGCTCATAAAGTTTGTGGGAATTTTCGGATTTGGGTCGTATTACTGATTGGATTTAAAAATAACGGAGTAGATTAGCGTCACGTTCCGAACTTTTTGTAACTGTTAATGCAACCCACGTTAATTCACTCAGTCAAATAGCATGGAAGGAAGGAATTTTAATTATTTTAATTACACCCATTTGACACCGTTACCACACAAGAGCATAAGCATTCATTTGATTACTTGAAATTATGTTTAGTTGTGGGAATTGGCATAATCTGCGTTGCCGTGGAGATTAGGCATCATACACAATTTGTATATTAGATGGAAGTGATATATATATATATATTAATTGACCATGGCTTGCTTCTTATTTGGATGTGGGAAATTACTACCAATGCCACCTCGTGCTTCCATGTGTAAGGCGTGTGAGTATATGTGGTAGATAATATTTGATTACATTAGGTAGTACATTCAGCCGTGGAGGAGCTAAGAATGAAGGCTGTATGTAAATGAATGGCTTAAGTAATTTAAAATGAGGATACCTCATACTTGTACCACCATGTAAATGAATAGTTTAAGTAAGTTAGAATGAGGACATCTCATGCTTGCACCGCCACCTTCATATATATATATATATATATATATATTCAATTATGATTTGCTAATGCTGTATTTGGTTTGATAGCAGGAGTTAAATATTGCTTTTAATATATAGTTTAAATGAGAGTAAGACACATATCTGCTGCCACTTAGCAATTGCACCGAGTCAAGGAATTGTGATTTGCCTTCATGCCACCTAATAGCGGTGAAAAAGCAAGAGTTGTCTGTTGCATTAATTACCATTCACCTTAACTCATTTTAGGCTGAGGGAAGTAGTGGGAAGAAGGGAGAAAATTCGGACAGCCATAGAAGAGGAGAAAAGAGAAGATAAACCAAAGCACAAGGACTCCATAAAGGGTAAGTTCTAAGTTGCTTCCTTGTTTTGGACTGAAATATTTTGCCTTTGTAGAATTAGTTAAAAAAGGATTTTGAAGCCAAAATTATTATAATAGGTTGCCCCTCCCTTATACTTGAAATCTGAAAAATTACAGAATTTTTGGAACAAGGTAAATCAAAGAAACAACCCACTAATTCAATTTAGCTTATGTACGGGACAGCTTGGGGCTGATTTCATAAAGAATTTTGTGAAATGGGTAAATAAAGGAATTAGTGCATGAAATTTGGTGGGGAGGTAGCTAAAACGTATAACTTTGGGTTTGCAAAGTCTTAGAATTTTCTGGGCTCATTTGATAGGATAACAAAGCCAGAAACAGCAAGGGCAATGTACAGCAAGCTCAACTGAGGTAGTGACCAAAACAGTAGGAGTTCAGGGGCTATCCCTGGGAATTCTTGAAAACTGTTTCTGTGGCTTATAATTAACATAATAAGGAGTCACTCTGCCTATTTTTATGATTTTTGGAGGTCATTTAGTGGAGGAAAGAAATTTCACAAAAACAGGTCCGAAAATGTAGTTAAATTGAGACTATAGTAGTTTTCATTTTTTCGCTGTTGTAGTGTGAATTTGTATAGAAAATTTGAGAATCCAACTTGAAAATAAGGGCTAAGGACTTAGCTTTATAGCATTGGACCACACATGAATAACTTAGATAGTAACTAATTAATGAGAAGGAAAAGAAAACAAAGATGTGATTGTTTACAATTAGAAATTCCAATAGTTAACTAACGAAAGGGGTTTAGGAATTTTGTACGGGGAGATTAGTAATTTAATTGCAATGTAAATATTAACCATGACTCATTCTTAATTAAGACAATGCATGATTGAAATTTAGGAAGGCTATTGGGACAACTAGAGCTAAGGAATAACGTGACAGAACAACAATGACGAAACAGGTAGTTAACACTATACTCATTTTGCTATTTATGTTAATGCACTGGATGAAATCCCGAAGTCCCTATGCTGTGTTTGGTTGCATGTATATCTACTAAGATGACTCTTTATGAGTACTAGATTGCTGTTATTGGCCAATAACCGAAGCACGATAGCCTAATGAATGAGAATATGCTGCTACCTAGCCTAACGAATGAGAATATGCTGCTACTTAGATATTACCTGCTCCGACACCGAAGTATGCATCAAATGTATCCTAGATTGTAATCCATGCTATCTATATGTGTATTTCTTAAGTACATTGTTAGCTACTAGGATTTTATCTCATTATAAACTGACCATTTTACAGGTATTAACTATGCTACGAATGGAGCCAGACAAATAAAGAATGAACAAACCAACTAATAGGTTACATATTGATTGTAATTGGTCTTGTGAATCCTTTGAACAAGGGTTGAATGTAAAGTCTGACTCCAGTGAGGATGTAACATTGTAGTGTTAATCTCTCTTTTGATTTGTATAAATATTACACATGAGAAATCTACCGTAAGTTAACTGTGATATTTATTAGGGTTACCGAACTCCCTGTACAAGTAAACTCTTATATTTGCATTTGCATGAAATTGATTATCATAACCATGGAAGTAGTTCTAGCATATTAACATTATCAACTTATGATTTTCTTGTGAAAATGATGAAGGTTGTCTAGGTATGACAATTATCCTCCTAGGTCTAGGATTTTGTTGACAGGATTTTGGACTATACATAATGGAATTAAAGACCTTGTCGATAAGATCTTGGATTTTGCCTTGTAAAACTTAAGACCTAGTCAACAGGGTCTTCTGTTAGTAGTACAAGATTCTTCCATATGGTAAGTTATAGCATATGCAAAGTGTAGGTGTGACAATTAGGGACCGGGATTGGAGAATACTAATTTTAGTTTTGACTTTTGATTTTTTTTAGAGTAAAAATAGATAAAGACAGAATATAGGATAATAGGAAAGAGGAAGAATAATGAATATTTTAATGTTTATTATTTTAAAATTCTTATTTTAATTATAATAATTATATTGTTTCAACATGTTATATATTGCTAAAATTTGGAAATAGGGAAAAAAATGTAGTAATAGGAAAGAATATATTAATTAAGAAGAAAGGAAGGATTGTGAGAATATATTAAAAGGAAAGTCAAAGAAGTGGAATGCGGCAAAATATAATAGATAAAAAGAAGTTAATATATAATATAATAATTGATTTAAAATATATAAATAAAAGGAAAGTTAAATAAAAAGAATGATGAAAAAATAATAAAATATATAATTATTTATTATATTTCTCTTTATTAGAACAAAGCATAAAAATGACTTCACGGCAAAGCTTAAAATATATTATTTTAGTTATAATAATTATATTATCATTAAATACAATAAAAAAAATCTTTTCAATCAAGTAACAAATCTTTCTTTTTTTTCACATTATACACGAATACAATTATACATAATTCTTGAATTTCTACCATAGTTTTTGGCAAAAGAAAAAGACAAGAAGATGGTGAACCAATAGATGTGGATGAAATGCAAAATTTAAAAGAAAATTCAAGTGATGGAACAAAAAGAAGAGAAATAAATTTAAGAAGCAATCAGTGTGAGCCATCCAAAACAATCACTGCAAGTGCAATCCTACAAATACTACAAGTTCAACTAGATGCAAAATTAAAGCCGTTACAAACTCAAGTCACATACATCAGTGCTGTATAGGGAAGAAATTCAGGAGAATAAAAAATATGGATATGCAATCATTGTAAGTGTTAATTTACTAGTTCTTATACTTGTATTCATTACCACTTTTTTGGTGCTCCATTTGAAATTTAGAGATGTAATGTCATGCTAAAGGATCATGATCCATATGAGAGATTAAGAAAAAAAGTACAGAATGCTAAAAAATTAGGGATTGCTTCATCATTGAAAAATTCAACATTAACAAAGTCAAATAAGTTATCTGCTAAACCAATTGAAGAAGCTTTTAATATGATGGAAAGGGATATAGTTGACATGAAAATTATGAAAGATTTGTATGCTAATGGTATTTCTTTTAATGTGTTAAGGAATCATTAGTTTCATGAAATGGGGTAAGCAATAAATAGAGGGCCTAAAGGATACAAGGCAACTTCTTATGAGAAGGCAAGGACTACATTGTTAGATGAATGTAAAAGGCATATTGAAAAGGATTTGGATCCTATAAAGGACACATGGTATACTCATGACGTTTCTATAGTCTTTGATGGATGGACAAATTGTAAGAATCAAACATTGATAAATGTTATTGTAATAAACACTAAGGGAGTAATGTTCTTATATGAAAAGGATTTTTTAGGAGTTGAAAAAATTGGTAAAGAAATTGCTGATTTTTTATTGGACGCTATTGAATATGTACGTTCTTGTAATATTCTCCAAGTGGTGACTAATAATGCTACTAATTACAAACTTGCTATAAAAGAAATTATGAAGGTACACAAACATTTTTTTAGGTCTCCATGTGTTGTGCATTCCTTGAATTTGATTTTAAAAGATTTTGCAAAACTTTTCATTAACTAGAAGTTACATACAAAAAAGGCAAAGAAATTGCGAAGTACTTTGTCAATCATTTACATGCTTTGGCTATGTTTAAAATAAAATCAAGGTTGGAGCTTTTAAAAATGGCTAAAACTTGATCTGCCTCTCATTATATTTATTAAAAAGATTTGTTGATTATAGAGAAGTATTAACCAGCACTATTGTACTTAAGGCTTGGAAAAATTGGATTAAGAGTGGAGATGAAAGAATAAAGCTTATAGGTACTTTAGTTGCTAACACTATAAGAGATGACGAATGTTGGGATTAAGTGGAAAATATAATAGCTCTTACCAAATTAATTGATTTGGTAATAAAGTTTTGTGATAGTGAAGGACAAAAAATGTTAAAATTTTTTGAGAAGAGGGATAATATGCTTGATGAACTAAAAGAAATAATACAAGCAAATAGGTATGTTTTCATTACTTTTTTTAATGTACATATTAATTTATAGTGGTTTAATTTTAAAATGATCATCTATTAATTGAATGAAAATTATATAGGCACAAGGATTGATGTAATGAAATGGAGGAGATTGTGATGGTGAAGGACAAAAAATGTTAGAATTTGAGGAGAAGATAGATAACATGCTTGGTGAACTAAAAAAAATAATGCAAGTGAATAAGTATGTTTTCACTACTTTTGTTTCTTGTTTTTTTTCTTAAGTTAAATACTAATTTATAGTGATTTGATTTTAAACTAATCATCTATTAATTCAATCAAAATTTTATAGACGATCAGTTTAAAATTAAATCACTATAAATTAATATTAAAAAACAAAAAACAAAAGTAGTGACCTATTCACTTGCATTATTTCTTTTAGTTTACCAAGCATGTTATCCATCTTTTCATCAAATTCTAACATTTTTTGTCCTTCACTATCACAAAACTTTATTGACAAATCAATTGGTTTAGTAAAAGCTATTATATTTTTCACTTTACCCCAAAATTGTTCATCTCTTATAATGTCAACCACTAAAGTACCCATGAGCTTTATTCTTTTATCTCTACTCTTAATCTAATCTTTTTAAGCCTTTAAGTATAACAGTTGTGGTTAATACATCTCTACAATCAAAAAGTGTTTTTGATAAAATATAATGAGAAGTAAATCAAGTTTTTGCCACTTTTAAAAGCTCCAACCTTGAATTTGTTCTAAACATGGTCAGAGCATGTGAATGATTGACAAAGTACTTCGCAATTACTTTGCCCCTTTTGTATGTAGCTTTTAGCCAATGAAAAGCTTTTGCAAAATCTTTCAAAATCAAATTTAAGGTATGTACAACACATGGAGACCAAAAAATATGCTTAAGTACCTTTATAATTTCCTTTCCAACAAGTATGCAATTAGCAGCATTATCAATTATCACTTGGAGAACATTACAAGCACTTACATTTTCAATAGCTTCTAATAAAAAATCAGCAATATCTCTACCAATTTTTTCAACTCCTAAAAAATCTTCTACATATAAGAACACTGCTCTCATATTGTTTGTTGTAATATCATTTATCAATGTTTGGTTCTTACAATTTGTCCATCCATAAGAGACTATAGAAACACTATGAGTACACCATGTGTCCTTTACAAGATCTAAATCCTTTTCAATATATTTTTTGCATTCATCTAACAATGTAGTCCTTGCCTTCTCATAAGAAGGTGCCTTGTAACCTTTAGGACCTCTATTTATTGCTAACCCCATTTTATGAAATTGAAGATTTCTTAACACATTAAAAGGAATACCATTAGCACACTAACCTTTCATTATTTTCACATCAACTATACTCCTTTCCATCATATTAAAAGCCTCTTCAATTACTTTAGTAGATGATTTATTTGAGTTTGTTAATATTAAATTTTTCAATGATGAAGTAACCCCTATTTTTTTAGTATTATATACTTTTTTTCTTAACATCTCATATGAATCATGATCCTTTAGCATGACATTACATCTTTGAATTTCAAGTGAAGTACCAAAAAAGTGGTAATGAATACAAGTATAAGAACTAGTAAATCAACACTTACAATGATTGCATATCCATACTTTTGATCCTCCTAAATTTCTTCCATGTGCAGCATTGATGTGTGTGACTTCAACTTGTAATGGCTTTAATTTTGCATCTGGCTCAACTTGTACTATTTGTGGGATTGCACTTGCAGCGATTAATTGTTTCTTAAATTTATTTCTCCTCTTTCCTCTCCATCACTTGAATTTTCTTTTAAATTTTACATTTCATCCACATCTATTAGTTCACCATCTTCTTCTCTTGTTCTTTTGCCAAAAACTATGGTAGAAATTCAAGAATAAAGACAACTGCTCTTCAATGTGTAACTATATTTGCGTATAATGTGAAGAAAAAGAATGATTTGTTGCTTTGTTACTTGACTGAGAAATTTTTTATTTGTAGTATTTTATAATAATATAATTATTATAACTAAAATAATATATTTTAAACTTTGCCATGAAGTCATCTTTATACTTTGTTATAATAAAAATAAATATAATAAGCAATTATATATTTTATTATTTTTTCCATCATTCTTTTCATTTAGTTTCTTTTTATTTATATATTTTAAATTAATTATTATATTATCTATTAACTTTCCTTTTATCTATTATATTTTGTTGCATTCCACTTCTTTGACTTTCTTTTTAATATATTCTCACAATCCTTCCTTTCTTCTTAATTGATATATTCTTTCCTATTCCTACTCTTTTTTTCTGATTTTCAAATTTCAGCAATATAAAACGTGTTGAAGTAATATAATTATTATAATTAAAATACAAATTTTTAAATCATAAACATTAAAATATCCATTATTCTTCCTCTTTTCTATTATCCTATCTTTTATCTTTATTTATTTTTATCTAAAAAAAATCAAAAATCAAAACTAAAATTATTATCCCCCAATCTCCTTTCCTAATTTCCAATACGTATTTTTCTTATAACATAAATAAATAATATCCAATACGTACCTCATTTGAATATTTGAACTCAAGTACCAAAAAGATTTAATGTACCTGGTTTAAATCTTTATTTTACTTCTTTTTCCTTTCCTAATTTCCAATACATGCCTCATTTGTAACAAAAATAAATAAATAGCATTTATTTGAATCTTTGCATGGGTTACTTCTTTGTCAACTAGAAGCAATCTGTTTTTTTCTTTTTTAATTGACATAAAAATGAAAATCTAACCCGTTGACCGGTGCATACAATGACTCATAAAAAGTTTAAGAAAAAAGTAATCAGAATAACCTTATATCAATTATATTTGTGTACAAAAATTAAACAAAGAAAAATTTAATTCAAAGTTTATGTTCAATCAATCCTTATCTTCTTTTCAAGTCAATGTAGCAACCTACTCCCCACTCAGTCGGTGAAGACTTCAAATTAGCACCCACCATCTACATGCAAGTTGTTAGCCATTACCATTTGCAATTCTTTTTACCCAATACCTCACATCCCCATCATGCAAGCGTCGTTGACTGAGGAAGTCACTATTTAAGGATGAAACGAGAAAAAAATTGTAAGAAAATGAAAATTTATACTTGATATAAGTAATAATAATTATTAAAATGTATTTTTTAAGTACTTATGAAATTAATATTATAATAATTTATTAAAATTAAAAAATAGAGACATATAATAATAATAAATCAGAGATATATAATAATATCAAAAAAAATATAATTGTATTATTACAAAGAAAATATATACTAAAAATGATACAATATGTATTAATCATTATGATCATATTTCTTAATTAAATAAAATTCATCTATAATCTCTTCTATATTAAAATTATCTGCAATTCCTTTTTCAATATAAATAATCAAATTATGTATAAAAAATCATCTTCCATTTTAATATGAAACCTTATTTTTACAGTGAGTAAAAAATATGGTTAAAGAAATAATTAAAGAAAAAAAGAAGGAATTTTGTGAAAGAGTAAAAATCAAAAGGTGGAAAGTATATTATTAATCATTTTTTAGAATGAAAATAAAAAAGCTTTTTGGAGAAGATTTGATATATTTTATTTGTTTTATAAAATTTACTTTTATAATTGATGTAAAAAAGTAGCTATGTGTTTAAAAGTATATGTTTAAGGCTTTGAAACATTAAAAGGGAAGATAAAAAATTTTAGGGGATAGATTTGACAATTTAAAAAAAATATATTATATATATACACATATATATACACACACATAATGCATATAAATTTTTTTTTTTAAAATGTGACTGCTTTTGAAATGGACAACTTGGGTCCATCCCTATCACTATTATTAAAGGTTCTTGAGCTTGCACATATAAGAAGGAGGCCTTTTTAGCTAAAGTAAGTGCTGAAAAAAAAAATTCTACTTTCCTCCATCTTAGTAATTTTCTTACTTAATTATTAGTTATTAATTAACTATTACTATGATAATGTGTTGCAAAAGATAAATTTTTTTTTTATCACAATGTCAAATTCAATAATTTCACAAATCATATAAGGCTTTTTTCATAAACCTTTCTTACTAAAAGTTGGTCATAGCATCACATACAATTTATCATAGTGTTATACTAGACCAAACATTATTTAAGTTAGGTCATGGAACTACCATACACATATGTACATAACTCCTTCGTCACTTCCACAATTTCTTATATGGCAAACAAGGCCTAACTGTCTTTATTCATTGCCAACCACTTCATGCTTATGATCACCTCCACTTGTCCTACATTTAAAATATTTACATGCATCCACTCAACTTCAATTATGAATGTTACCGTTAGTATGTTCACTATTTGTATCTGAACCCATTACCACAAAAGTGAGAATTTGCATTCTTAATAAAAACATTATTAGTTTTGAAAATTAGTCATAGTCCAGCTATATAACATGCATGAAATGTGAAGCATATTAAGATAGTAGAAACAAATAACATGTAACAAGTAAGACAACTTATGATTTCATGCATCCATATCGGTATCTAAGCAGATCCTACTAACCATCCTTATGGCCTAGAGTCAGCCTCTATATACATATCCAAGATATTTTATAGTCATAAAATAGTATATCATATGGTCCTACCATACTACCAAAAAATATAGGGATGCCATAACATTATACTTAGAACATCAACTATATATTATATAATGTACGATCAATGATCAAATTTACTAAAATGGTGGGTAATGGTATCCGAAGGCCCTACTATCCTACTCAATGCAAGGCAAATGAGATTCTAACAATGATAAGGATTCTACACATTTGGGACAAGTAACATAACCTATAATAATTGTCATATGTTTCATACAATGCATGCTTAATGAGGTACAAACTTAATATGTGTCTCATATAAAGCAAAATGCCAACTACACATCATCATGGGCATTAATACCAAGAGACACATATGATCCATCCTTAAGAGTATTGTTTATAATAAAAACATTTCCACAATGCTACACCAGGTATCTTATACCTCTTAATGCAAACATAGGTTTTCAAATCCATAGCTAACACATCAATTATTCCATACTACTTCATATGAGTCTTAAGCTCTTTAGTGTAGTTAAGAGGGAGGAATTACTCTCTTGCATTCATGTATATATATCTGTATATCATGAACATTTGTCAGGATAATCATAACCAATAGCAAGAAACATGATTGCCTAACATTTCTATCAAAGATGTCCCATAGAATGGATTATAAAAATATACAATCTGGGGTTATCTTCCTTTTCAAATTCATCCCTTGTTTTTTAAATATCCTCTCCCATTGGGACTTCAACCTATAGGGATTGGGACTTCAACCTGTAAAGATTCTACTATTGAAGACCATTCTTATTAAGACTTTAACCCATGAGGAATTCTAACCATCAATCTTCAAAGCACTAACGGTGTCATTAATATGTCATTTCTCATTCCTTTTACTTTCTTTTCCTTTACCTAGTATGTAAATCTTGGAAATATGGACATTAAAAGCAACATAAGCAAAAATAATTATGACATGTCATGGTAAGTCAAGCATAAAAGATGACACATATAATAAATCAAGCACATGCATATATTTAATTATGAGAAATTTATAGTTATAGATTGCCTATATAAATTATGATGGACCCTTTTTCCTATTATCATGTCTTTTAATGTTTTCAATGTTTAAGAAAAAAGTCCTTATTCCGATCCATGTCAAAGTCCTTCACAGCTAAGGTTATCCATGCATGAGAATAGACCAAAGTTTAGTCATCTATATATAGGTTCTAAATATACTCCTTTTATAAGGAATTATATTGTGAATAATTACTCAATTTAAGTTCTTCAGATTCCAAGAGAATTTAGTAAGTAACTAAGATTAGTTATTCATACACATGCCTTAAAAAATCAAGCCCTTTCTTTCTACTAGAAAATCTTGGCTGTTATAGAAGAAATGTTGAGACCAATTGATTGCTTAAAGTGTTGTTGACTAATCCTAGTCAATTGATCAACTAATAGTCTAACAATAGTTTACTAGTGTCATATAGTATGGTCAATATCTATACTTAATAGCCTAATTGACTAATTCATAGAACTATTCAACTGGTGCTTGACAACTGGTTAACTAATCAAAGAAGGTAGTCGACCAGTTGCTTTTAAAATCACCAATTTTAATGCAAGATGCAATGGTTAACCACTGCCCTTGCACCAATTAACTAGTCATCCATGATGTTCTTGCATTCTATGACACCTGCACTTCTATGGCACTATTAAACCTCTTACTTATGTTGCAAAATTCTAAAGAAACTTTAAGAATTAAAATTTTCAATTATTTGATTTCTCTTCTATCTTTTTGTTCAAGCATTGAAGCCATTTATGAAGATAGGTATTGTATAATAGAATTCATTCATCCCATACCATAAAATTCTAAATATTCTTAACAATGACACTAAGTGACCTCAATAGTGCTCTAATACCAACATAAATTGTATAACTTATTCCTGGCTTGGATTACTTAAAATAGGGCAATGTCCTTAATTATTATTACAACCATTTGATAAAAGTAACAAAGTCTTTAAGTCTTATAATGTTATCTGCTAAATTCTGGAAGACTAGTTTACTCTTAACACTTCAATCTACTAATAGTTTCTAATCAATCAATCCTAAATATTGTTTGAATACATTACCAAATGTAGTGAGAATTTTCATTTTCAATAAAATCATTTCCTGGTTTTAAAAACTAGTTATGGTTCAGTTGTCATGCATGTAAAAAAAAAAACATTTTCTTCTTTTTCTCCTCCTATTTATAACACATGAGGCTAATAAACACATTACATTATAATAATATAGATAGGAGATTATATATACAATAAATCATTTGAAACATATATGAGCCCATTCACTCCAGATTATGTTTTTCCCTCATAGTATAATTGTCTTTGCATATGAACTAACATATTCCAAATATAATATTCATATCACTATCTATGATATGATTACTATGGTTATGTCCATGATGACCAGCATGCCATTTACACTCATATTCAAACATAGTGATGCATATGTTTACTTTATTATCATGCCACTTATCATATGTAAATATCATGCATCTCATGGCTATCAATACATGATTAGATGTAGATATTATAATACATATGTGAAGCACTATATCATATGCTGTCACATATCTTTCAAGTTATATTAATTTAGCTTAGTCTAACTAGGTTCAATTAATCATCTCTATTGTATCTCTGAACTTTATACATATCGACATGCTTTAACATATTATGGCACTATATATGCCTTGCTACAAAGACACAAGTGATCCTACATTGAAGGCATTGGTAATAAAGAAAACTAACTCCTAAGTCCCATCCCAAGCATTTCATACTACTTAATACATATCTAGGTTTTCACAATCATAAGTAATCTATCAAGCATCTCATACTACTTAATATGAGATCTAAGTTTTCAATGCCATCAAAAAAGAAAATTATTCTCCTTCGTCTTTATGATCTTCACAACATAACATACTAGACAGGAGTAAATATAATTAAAGCATCCTCTAATATAGAACCACAAATTGTAATATGAAATTTGAAACTTGAAGTCACACAAAGTCTCCTAACCTTCAATAACCCCCTTGTGAAAATCTTGTTCCAAGGAGAATAAGACATAAACTTGAGAATGACTTAACCCCTTTGCTCCTATGTGATCATACCTTTGCTTTTCTATATAGATAGAAAGTTGTCTATTTCTATATAGATTAGACTCTATTAGAATTTCCTCCCTTAAAAACCTTATCTTCATTTTAAAAATGCTTCACCTACAAGAACTATTCTCATGTGCATGTTTATGCCAAATATAATGCAATTAGATACATCAACATCAACATATATAATATATATCAACATTTGTATATATAGGCCATATATATATATATATATATATACGTAATCATCATATCTCTATTAGTATTGGTATCACATGCATAATCATCTTCTTAATTAAATCACATTTCAAGTTATCTATTTCATATTTATGAGCGCAAACATTCTTTCTTTACAATTATCAAATTCAGACTTAGCACATGCTTTTAGAATGCATATATGTACCATAATAATAACTTATACATACCACAACCAATTATAAGATTCATAAAGAATTGGACATGCAAACAAGAGAACATATATATATACACACACACACAAGGTTATTAACAAGAATATCTAAAGATAGTAAAATCCTAAAGAACCATAACTCTTATAGTGACATTTTTGTTTTTAGGTTTTTAAGGTCCTTAATCATGTCATTGAGTCTCAAGGCATAAATATGTCTGTAGTAGTCCATTGGATCACTTACAGGTCTATGTCCATAGAAAAGGGTCCAAGTCATATAAAGGTCCTAATCATGGCTATGTAGAAATCTTATATGTCTTTAAGTATAAATATACTTATGTATATATATGTATTTATGTATGTATATATATATATATATTCTTTGCTTTAGCACATATTTAATTCCTTGTCTTTCTATGTAACTTTGAGGTCTCGCAAGACAAAACTATTCCTTAAATAGACACAAACAATTCATATAATAAATGACATGGGAATCATTTTGTAATACCTTAGCCTCTTAGCTCTCACACAATGGTCTCATTACCTATCTCAATGCATCTCATATTTATTGGAGCACAAATATAAGGAATACATACACTTGGACATGAAAAATAATGAATATTTAACGAAATTTAATTGTATTACGTAAGGCCTCATTACTTCATTTTATGCTCCATAGACTATATGCACTCATCCACATCATTTTCTAATTATAACACATCCATACAAGTCATACACATCAGATTTGGTCTCATTCATTTCAAGTTTGGAGCTACATCTCACAAAATTAGAATTTGGTCTCAGGTTCCATATTCCAACTTTCTAATACAAAATTTGAAAATTCATAACTAATTCTAGAAAAATAAAAATCATATATATGATAGCTTTTTGGAAATATGTGGGTGTTAAATATAGTGTAAAAATAGTTCTAGACCAATGCAATAGCCTTTAGCTACTAGAAATTAATGGAATAATAACTCAGGTCAGGTTGTATTACTAGTACTATCATAAAACTTCAAAAATTCATTTCTCCCTCTAAAATCCTCCAAATGAGGTGACCTCAATGGCTTTAGAAAGCTTATGATGTCTATTTTATTTCTATAAAATTTCATAATCATTGGACTTCATTTGACTCACATGTGACACAGAGAAGCAAACTGACCAAATGAATAGTAGCCATACAATTTCTATATAATTTGGCTAATTTTGAAAAATTATAATAAATTCTCTAGAGCTCCAAAATGAGTGCTCTTTAACTCTATGAAAAGCTCTAAATAAGGCCTACTTGATGACCAAATTTCATGAAAAAACTCACTCATTTGATTAGACTTTAGTTTAGATTACTATTTGGTCAAATTTGAAGTTCAAAGTGGGCATTTCAAGCACCAAATGCTTTCTACACTTTCCACCACCACATGGGAAAATTTAAAAGTACAAATAAAACATATAAAAGCATACCAAATGATCCAAATTACCATTGAGATCAATCTCACCTTGCCACTCATATACATACACATGAATATATCACATCTCATAAAAGCTCCTTGGTGGCAAGAACATACATATTCATTCATCTAGCTTCCACATTGATACATACACAATTTATACATACATTAAAATATGCTCAAGAATTTATATCATATATACATCTCATGGTTACAATTTTTGATATCATAATGCAATTACAAAGTCCATTTGTCAAAGTCTTGCTTCTCATACTTTTTGGCTTCCATTTCTTTGTCTACTTGACTCACCTAAACATAGTTCGGCAAATGTGGAGGAAGAATGAGATTCAAATAATCTTAGTAGCTCTTAACCCTTTCAAACATATATAATAAATGTATATACAAGTTAAAGAATACATGCATAACATTCAAGCAACTAGTGAGCATACATAAATTATTTTCCTTAGCACATCAACTCACACATCACAAATATAAACTCTCAAGGGCATTGGTTTAACCTCATCCATTTTTCTTAGAACTTTTGGATTTACCTCATTCACTTGTAAGGAACTTTTGACTAAGCATCACTCATTTTGAGACTTTTAGCTTTATTTCACCCATTTCTAAAGATTTTGGCTTATCCTCATCTTTATTAAGAGACTTTTGGCATCACCAAACCCCTGCAAGCCATAATACAATCATAAGCTTATTTTAAGACATATAATAGTACCATAACATGTAAACATAGGATAGAAACATTTCTCATGGCTCATATATACACACAAGCACTCAATGACAAGGAAACAACTAAACTATGCATGTGAGAAAGGTTAAAGAATCACCTTGAAGCAGGAACTCAACACTTTTTCCTTAATTATTCCTCCTCCTTTTCAGCCACACACTTGCAATGAGGTGAAGCTTGATTCCTTTGGCCCAAACACATTAAATAGGACACAATTATATCATGGAAGCAAGCTCTAACATCACACACTCTCTATGGAACGCTAATTTGTTCTATGGTTCAATTATAGTTCCATATAAGATCTAATAAAGCAACTACTAGAATTTAAGACCTTGGCTCCATTTTCTCCTTCCATCTAAGTCTATTGACTCCATTTAAGCCTTTTGGAATCATCACAAATTCATTCCCAATAGCCTAGATATAAATTGCTTCTTTAAGTCTCATTATAGAGCTTACACTTTCATCACACAAACCAAAGCTTTTAAATTTTTTCCCAAGGCTTCTTTTGATGTTTTTCCATCATATTTAGTCTCTTTCTACTCTTAGAAAAATTTAAAACTCTTCATAGGTGCTAGGACTATGTTTGGCCAAGACATAGCAAGCCTAGAAACACCCATGGATTTTGCAAGTTTTTTTTGGAGGAAATGACACATGTAAGGCTTTCTAGATGTCTCAAGAACCCATATACATTCTTAGATAATTAAAAATACCACTAGAAAGTTTCGTACATACTAAGGTGTAATAAAAACCTTAGGTTTTAGAAACTTTTTTTTGCAATGCTCTTTTTTAGAATTTCTTTGCATCTACTTGTTTCTCACACTCAAAAACCTAAATTTCATGCTTGGTTTAGGTCAGATTTTGCTCCCTCTTGGTTGTTCTATATAGTGCCAAAATTCACCTCTTAAAGAACAAGGAAGAGAAAGCAAGAAAAGTTAGGAAACTACCTTGATTCTTTAGTTTTTTTAAGAGCTTTCTCCTTGGCTATGGCTTTTCCTTGGAATTTTGAACTTTCTCCCTCTGAACATGACTCAAATAGATCCAAATCATGCATCAAAACCATGGAAAGAAAGAGGAGAAGGAGGAGAACAAGTATGCTAAAGGGTGGAGCATGAAATTTCAAGGATTTTCTTACCTTTTTGCTTAATTCTTCTTCTCCCTTTGAGCTCCTTCTTGTGCACCCTTCTTCAGCTAGTCTCCCTCTGGTTTGGACAAAAAATAATTAGCTAAGTGTGAAGAAGAAGTGGGACGCCTCATATATATAGTTAGGGAACCAATTAAGACATTTCAAAATATCAATTTTGCCCTTTGTTCTTAACTTCTTTTATCAAGGCTTATTTCAATTTTTTTTAAATTTTATTTTCCATCATAAAATTTAGATCCTCTAACCTATAAATTTCTTTTGGAATCATTCTAATTAGATGTAAAACCTTCCTTAACAAATGGGTCAAAGTTCAGGTTTACCGATGTTCTAAAATGTAAACTGGACAGATTTTAACTGTTCTAGGTATTCTTATAGTTTTTAAGGCTTTTAAAAATCTCAAAAAACTTAATTTTTTTTCATTTAAAAATCTCTCCTTTGAGTTTTCTAAAAGTTGCCCGAAATTACCAAAATATCACTGTATTTTGTCAAACTTTCTTTAGCCACTTTGGCTTCGATTTCTGGACATCCTAAGCTTTGGATTCTTATTTTCTATTATTTAAAATTTTGCCCTAATTTTATTTGACTTCAAGTCATTCATTTTAAAGGACTCTCTTTTATATCTAATTCAGTTCTGTCATTTTTACGAAAATTGGCTATTACACATTTCATGATTACCTCCTTATCATAGGTTTTCATGTAAAAATTGCTTATCAACTTATAAACAATATGGATTTAGTTAGGAGTTTTAAACTAACCATTTCACTCCTATTTAGTTGTCCTTTAACCTTCCTTAAGCTTACCCTTAACATAAATTATCATAAATATTCAAAACATGCAAGAAAAAGAGTCTAAAAACACTTAATAATTGCTAACGCTACGGCATAGACCCTTAGCAATGTAGATTGATGTATTTTTTGAGCTACTTAAATGTTCTAAATAAAAAAACGCCACCATGATGCAAATAAAGCATTTTATGCTCTATTCTACGTCTTACATGGACAGTCAACTTCTAAACTCTACCATTTTTTGTGTAGACTTCCAAACTTCGCCAAATTTGACATGGAGCATCTAAGTATTAACTAGGCACCCAAAAAAAGCCCAAATCAAAAAGGATTCTTTTAGTCCCTTAATTTTGTAAATTCATGAAATTGCCTAGGAAGGCTTGAATTAGAGATAAGTGCAATTTTAAGGTTGAATTAAATGACCAAACAAGCTTTAAAATTCATGAAATTTGGTATGATAATTCTCCTATATGGCATGCATACATACAAAGATTTTAGCTCATTGGGAGTCAACTTAATGGTAAATTTTGGTTGTTTACTAGCTATGGACCAAGTTTGTTACCTAGGGATTTTCTAACTTTTTTTCTTGCCATTGTTACATATGAGTACACTCATTAGGATGAAAAGATAACCATAAACAAGGCATGCAAGCCTTTAAATGAAAATTCTAAGAAAAAGACTCATGGAGGCATTCATGTAATTTTTTATGAGTTTTAAGCGATTTAAGTAGCCTACAAGAGCTTTTTACCCCTACCAAGAGTCTTTCTAATGTAACCAAGGTTTAACAATCATCACAAGATGCAAGAAGAAGTAGATAGAATATTTCACCCTCTTCATCAAACAAGCCATAAGTGAAGAAAAAGGAGAGAAAGAGAGAGATTGTGGTAGGTATTCTTACCTTTTCTTACTTTCTCCTTCTCGAGCTCTCCCTACGTTTAGAACTAGTGTGGAAGGTGTGAAGGATCAAGATGGCCTCCCTCTTGCTTTGGTTTCTCTCTTTTTCCTCCCATGAGAGGGAGGAATATGGCTTCTTGGACAAGTCACTCAATTCTCTCATGTCTTTCTTCTATAGCAAGTCAGATAAGCTTCTAGTTGACTAAATGTTTACTTAGTTTTTTGGAAGCAACATTCTAATTTATAAAGAACTCCAATTGTGGAAGTTGTTCTGAGTATCAATGCTGTCATTTTTATATAAAGATCTTTTCTTGACTCTGCCATTTTTAATTTGGAAAAAATCATATTTTTGCCATGAGCAAATTGTCATGTGGTCTTTAGTTGAATTTGCACTTTGAACCCTAATTAAGCATTTATATTTTGACTCTTAAATTTCACTTAAATATTTTTATTTTTCAAATGATTTTTTTATATTTTAAGCCCTTAATGGTCCAATGAATTTCTAGAAATTCATTTCTTAATTTTTTATTTTATAATTATTTATTATTTGTGCTTAGGAATTAATTCCAATTCATTTAAATAAATTCCTAATAATTTATGAAAATTCCCAAAAACTTTCTAAAAATTTCTAATTGTCTAAATAAAGTTTTAAAGTGTCCTAAAATTCATAGTTCACTATATTCCCAAGATTCTACCAGAAATTTATATTAAATAATTAACTATATTAGCCTTAATTAATTAATTAGGAAATTTAGAAATGTTACACATTCTTCCCTATAATAGCATCCTTTTGATAGTTTCCATCCCAGTTTCTCAAGCAATCAAAACAAACATCAAAAGAGCATTAAGAAGGCATTCAAAAGAACACAAGACATCAAATAATTTTAAAAGATTTATCTAACTCTAGATGATGAAATTCTTTTAAGGTTTAAAATATAAACTCCCCTATATTCCCTTGCTTTCAAGATTCAGAAGAAGGAGAAGAGGAAAAAGAGAAGAAGAGAATTCATGCTACTTTCTATATGTAGAGAGGAGGGTGTTTTTTTTTTTCTTGATCTCCTTTTAAATTTCTTCCTTCTTCTCTTCAGTTTCTCCTTCTCTACTCTGTGTTTTTCCTTTTTGTTCTCTAGCTCTCTCAGCATTCTCTCACTTTCTCTCGCACTTTACTGTGCTCTCTGCTCTTTCTCATTGGGTTGGTGTTTCAAGTGAAAAGGATAGCTAAGTAATTGAGGCTTAGGGGCTATATAAAAGGCAAAGTCAGTTGAGTTTCCTTTGAGACTCTTTTTCTCTCTCACACATGCATCTTTATTCTGCTGGAGAAAGGTTAGAGATTTTTCAGTCCTCTTTTTTATGCTAAATCTTCCTATTTGCTCGAAACAAGGATTAGAAATCCTTTCCAATCATTTGAAATGTCAACCCATGATTTTTAGCTCGCAGATTTGTCTAGAACTTAAAAATTTTCTCCCGGGAAAATTATATCTTAGTCCTAGGAAAATTGTGTTTTGACCTTCGTTTATATTACATTTTAACTCTTGCTAAAATTATACTTTTACCCCCTAGACTTTGGACAAATATATTTTCCTTTCCAAAATTTTACCTAAATACTTTTATTTCCTTAATAAATTTCTTATATTTTTAGGGCTCCAAAAGTATAGGGAATTACTAATATTCTTACTTAAATATTTATAATTTAATTATATATTATTTAATAAATCCTAAACATATCCAAATAATTTCTATTAAATTCCGACAATTCTCTTTATACCCAAAATTTGAGAAATTCTTAAATTATTTCGCAATTAAATATCCTATAATATTAGAGAGTGTTACAATCTTCAATTTGCACTGATTGAAATTGCATTTGGTTATAGTTGTCTTAAAGGAAAGTAGGGAATTTGAGAGCATAGAAACAACAACTGAAGGAGAAAGAGGAGTAGAGGAAGAGAGCAAAATTGGTAAGTAAATTCCTCTCTATTGCAGCTTTTTACATTCAAAAATTTAAAAAAGTATTTAGTGAAACTTCCTTCTTCTTTGGCCGTAGCAATGGATTGTTTAATTGGTAGAGTTGTGATTGATTTCGGAGTCGTGGTGAATTTGAAAAGAAGAAAGAACCGTAGGCAAAATATCTTCTATGAAATCGCATAAGGAACAATATGATCTTGAATTAGAAGTTAATTCCTTTTGTTGATCGAAATTTAGGAAGGAAGCATTTGAAGCATGGAGACTTAGTGTTTAAAATTAAGGGATTAAGCTAGGTAAATTGTAAATTCAATTAGACTTATAAGTATGCTTAATTAGGAATTGTTTGATATATATTGAGATTGAGACAATTATTATTGATATTTAGAATTAGGCCTGACTAACTTGCTTGAGAGATTTGGTAGCTGCTTAGTGGAATTAGGACTTCTAATTGAGTTAGGTAACCAGTGTTAAATTCCTATTGTATTTGCTTTGGAATTGAATTAATGAATATGCTATTATGTATGACTTTGGTTGTTTATATATGAGTCTGATTATGCACGATCAGGGAGCCCAATTATGCTCTTCCTTAGTATTTCAGGTTACATGATCATTGAGCCCAAGTGTGCTCTTTTCAGTATTTCAGGGGATATGAGTCCAAGTGTACCTCTCCCAAGTTATTGGCCATCAACTGTTTGAACTGATGCCAGGTATAGAATTGTAATTCAGTGTAGCCAAATTTATATCCTGAGTGTGATTTTACATAGCATGCAATGTAAATCTTTATATTGAGCATTAATTCTGAATTTCCTATTTATATATCTAGAATGATACGTTGGTTACTGAGATAATATCTCAGCCAATTTATGGGCTAACACTTTCAGGGGATAGTTCGGGAAAAGGCAAGGAGAAGCAGAGGCAAGCTTAGATTGATGATTCTGTGTAATACTGGAATTGTGTTGTTATGGAATTATGTATATGAAAACAATGTATATCTGTGCGTAGGAGTCATTTATGTATCCTAACGTGCAACATGACATGAAGATCAAGTTGTAGGGGATAAGGTTGTGTAGATTCCACATATAGATGTTGTGCATGCCTCTTGGACAGCATGTAATATAGCTTATGTATGAAAGAGTACTTTTAAATATAAATTGAAAATGTCTCATGGTAGTTTGAGTAGCTCAATTGTGAATATTGTATAGTGTGGCTGTTGTCCTGGATCTTGGCCTAAAATTGTTGTAGGTCAGTTCTTAATTGACCATGGTGAAAAGCCAACCAAAGTTAGATGCAATGTTAGGCATTTTCTTGAAAATTTGAAGCAGGGCAATAATTTTGAGCAAGTTAGTATAGGGTTTTGAGCCATTTAGTCATCCAAAGAAGCACCAAAAATGCACCTTCTCCCTTTTAAGGCAAAACTGGGCAGTTTTACAAATTCCATTTGTTGAGAAGTCAAATGGTAGAGTCTTGTGCTAAAATTTGGTTTGTAATTAGATAACATATGGAAGTAGTTGCCTGTCAAATTTGGTGAAATTTGGAATAGGTTTGAGTGTGCAAAACTTGGTCCAAAATCATCTAAAATTTCAAGGTTTTTGGTAGGAAGACAAAAGAAGTACATGGCCCCTCTGTGTGAATCCATATGGGCCGCGTGAAGTGTAGGGCAGTTAGCAAAGCATGAGCCATAGAGTGCACAGTATGGCTGTGTGAAAACACACGGGTTATATGTTTGGCAAGTCTTGAAAAAGAGCTACACCATAGTGACACCTGAGTAGTAAATGACCTAGCCGTGTGTGGAAGCTAAAAAACACAGCCTAGCCATGTGTTTGACAGAAAATAAAGTGTGTATTTTGTATAATTATGTCTATGAATAGCTAGATGTTTGGGTTTTCCATGGGATTAAATTTAAGATTAATAAGGTGCGTCTAGATACAATGGCGTTGATTGAGTAGGTTGGTGTTAACTAAAGCTAGAAGTAATTAACTTTCTCCTAAAGTTTAATGGAGTAGGATTAGGTCTTAGTTAACAAAAACAAGTCCGAGTAAACTAAAATCTAGAGCAGCCATAAGAAAGCTTTTTAATTGATCTTGAACTCAATTTACCAGGATAAGTGTGAGTATAAGCAACCATATAAGTATCCAAAGGTTCAAATTTCTCAGTAATTTACCTAAGTATGAAATCTAATTGAGTATACTTATAATCAATCAACTCAAATATAGTTAAGGAACCCTATATTCGACATACAAAATAGTAGTTACGACATGGACTAATTAACACCGATACAAGACCTAAATTCTTACACCAATTCTAGACTCTCGATTTAGTTTTCAGTCAACCACTAAAATGCATTTAAATTAATTCAGTAGTTTTCAATAATTAATTAACGGGGAGAAGTCCATCCCTCATTTTCTTTTATTAAAATTTAAGCCAAAATGCATAGCACGCCCTAAACTTATGATCATGCATAACCCCCTTTCTTTCGAAAGCTTACAATTAAACCCGGCAAATTCCTGATTTGCGTGCAAATTAGTGAATTGTCTGACTATACTCGAATCTAGGCTTGTTTAGTTTCAACTAAATTTTGATAGGCCTCTGTGTTCTCAATTTTTCTTCTTTGCGGCGTACTCTAGCTGCTGAGCGTTGTTGCTTTCGTGGATTTTGAGTTTATTTAAGACCATTCATGTCACAGCTAATTAAGGTTGAGGATTTTAGCTGATTGGCTATATTGTCAATTTTTTTTTTAATTTTCGTTAAATTTGTAACGGGGGTGTGCTAGAATCTAATTTTAAATCTTTTATAAAATTTTAGGTCAGGGGAAAGTTTAAATTTTAATGATTGTAACTTATGATCTGGCTTAGAATTCAATTACTTCGTATTTTGAAGAAAAAAAAAATACATCAACTGTTTAGTGAAAGTAAGACAAGGGTTCCTGATCAAATTTTTGGTTTTCACGTTCTATCGTATACTCTCTCTTCGTCGATCTGGAGAAGGCGTAAATCATTATTAAAATGACATAATCAGTAAACAAATGAAAAAAAAAATCAGCTATTTAAAAAATCGTTTATTAAAATGACAAAATCAATAAACAAAATTTAAATCCTAGAAATAAATTGGGATTCACTATTAATGAACGGTGGCTCCAATTGCCACAAAAAAAAAAATCTGTTAACACTTAGAAAGAAATTCGTATTCACCCTTAACGCACAGATTTGGACTCTTGAAGGTCCAAAATGGCAACCCAAAAACAGGAGTCTCATGGAGAAGCAAATAATTCCTTTCTCTACAATCAAAGAAGCAAAACATATCCAAATGAATTGGCCGAGCAACAATGAAACTCCACTTAAACACAAACGCAAGAAGCGAGAGGAAGAAGGGAGAGAAGAGAAGAGGGTAAAAATAATAACTAGGTCTTAACTGGACTCCACTTAAATACAAATTTGTGGACCTAGAAGAAATATGTTGACAATTTTACAGATGGTAAGAGTTATTTGCATGAAATCAAGAATTTAGAAAATTTAGGAAATTAAATTTTAAGTGTTTGAAGGTTAGAGAATTATTTACTCAACCATAAGTTTAAAGGAATTTCGAATTACTTTCGACTAAAATTTATTGATATTGTCACTAACCAAGTCAATCTGAAAAAACAGAATACATAATTAAATCCCAAAAAAGGATCAGGTGGCACATACGAAATTTACTAGGATTATTCTTCTCATTTCAGCTTATATTTGTTTTCTCTTTTAATAGAAAAAAACAAAACCAACCAAAAAAAAATTGAAGCACAAGGAAGTAAGATTTAAGAGAAGCAAATACCGGAAAAACATTAGATCCAAATGAATACAACTGCCATTGTCATCAATGCTTCTATAACACCCTGAGCTAGACAACATCAAGGCCAACTTTGAGACGTGAATAGCAGGAATAAACAGAGTCTTCTGCATAAACAAGCCCTAGCCTATTGATCTTACCATGATCTTGTCCTGCAATGACAAAAACCAATAAACCATAACACTTTCAGTAGGAAGAGCTTGAGGGGTGACAATGTTGAAGAACCGTTTGTTTTACTGTACGAGTGAAGAGAGAAGTGTAAGTGCCTAATGTATGAGAACGAAAATATCAAAGAAAAGCATATCTTAGAATGAAAAAAAAAAAAAAAGCAAAATTATACACGAGAATATAAGGTAGAATCTATATTATCCAACTCCATTGGTTTATCTCAGTATCTTTTGAATAAATACTTCAAATTGTCATAAGTGTTACAAGATAGAATCTATATTATCCAACTCCACTGATTTATCCCAGAATTTTTTGAACAAATGCTTCAAATAGTCCCAAATGTTAGTAGCAACGTTTTCCTATTTCAGTTATTAAATGACAATTTTTTTTAATATTTTACTTATTACCAATAGTTATTAAATACATCGAATGTAGTTTTTGAATTATCATCACTAAAATTAAGCCACTTCAATTGGGTGTGCAGTGCGCACATATAAGAGAGATTGGAGCATCACCACACAGAAATATCCAAAGTAATAATGGAATGCCAAACAAAAACTATCACATAAAAGCAATACTAGTATGAAACCATAGTATTTATACTCAGATTGGTGTGAACTTGCTCCAGCTCCACCTTCTACAAGTTTTACCTTACTGCAATCTCTGGTTTATGTGAATCTATCCTTCCATGTTTACAAGGGCTTGGCTCTTCCTGGGGCCCATTTACTGAAGTTGTTGCATGTCGCAAAGCATTTGCTGTTACAGTTGAGCAATATGAACGTTGCAAGATCAATTTTAAGGACAGGGAAGCATACATCGTACACTCCTCCTGGAACAAACACCTGAGGAACCTGCTGAAACAATCAAGGTTAAAAAATGATGCTTGGGCTCTCACAACATCAGATGTAACAGCAAATGCTTCACAACATGCAACAAATCCATACTTGGGCCACAGGAAAAGTCAGACACTTGTAGATATGAAGGGATAAGTTCAGAAAAACAATAGATGGCAGTCTTGTTAGACAATATTGAGACAAAGAAAGGTAAACTAGTAGAAGGCGGGACTGAAGTAACTTCTCTTAAATTGTGTGCTCTATGCAATGCGGTGTGCAACAGCCAAACAGTCTTTCTCACCTTGCTGGGCAGAAACAAGCTGCTATGGTGACTTCTGCCCCTGCATGTCCTCTTCATAGCAGGCTTTCCTGATGCAAAGCACTTAATACCTAAAGAAAAGCAACCACACAAGGTTTTAAAAAGCACTCTCAAGTCTCAGCAGTAATAATAATAGACAGCAAGTCATTCATACGACAATAACCACAATATTGAACTCAACAATAAGTAAGAAAATAAGTTTCAAGTACAACACTGAAATTTTGGTTCCTATCTATCTATCCTCTATATTAATGTGTTCAGAGACTGGTGTCTCGGTCCAACAACAAATACCAAAAACAAAATAAAATTTCAAAATAATGAAAATAAATTATCTTGGCATAAAACAGTTAGTAGTTATTTAATATTTATAATTTACATTTTTAATTGCACAAAAGAGTAATAGGGAGTTATTTAATAATTAGTATCTTCCCAATACATCTTTTTATTATTTTAAAATAAAAAAATATCTTATCCACATAAAATATGAGAAGTTAAAAATTAGTTCATTATTTTTCTAATAAAAAATTATACCTTAATTTTTTTTGGGTGGAAATATCTTAGTTTTTTATTTAAAAGAATTCAATATTAAACTCTAAATTATTTAATTACCTTAATTTTTATATAAAAATAAATTAAAAAATGAAAGCATGTTTGTATGTGTCAAGCCACTAGCCACTATTACTTGGGACACCTGTACTGAATCGGCATTCAAATCTAAGTAGTTTTTGGTTATTCGTTACTCCTGCAGTTAGTATATATTATATACGGAGGAAATGAAAGAATATAAAGCAAAATTAATTCAAAAACACAGATGAAAGGGGCTACAAAGGGATTATAACAATAATACCTTCTGGGAGTTCTGGCTGATCACAGGGTCTCAGCTGCTTCCATCTCACCGCTTATCCTTGCTTTCACATCTACTTCCACCTGCTGAAGCATTAGAGATCATGGATGGGTTACGATAAGAAAAAAAAAGGCATGGGTAGTTTCGTCACCATTATTTTAATTGTTGTTTCTAAGTTAGTAAAATATGCAAGAGTAACAAACTCAAACTGACAAGGGAATTTCAAACTTTCATAATAAAATGTAACAAACACTTAAATCAAGACCCACAGTCAATACTACTCAGAACATTGTATTGATTAATCTATATTAATATATTGCTAAACCAATACTAAACCAGGACTAGAAGATGACAAAAAAAAAAACTAATGTAATGCTAGTGAACACCGTAGATATCATATTTGTTCTGAAGCACCATACTCATACCTATTTCCTATCTTTCCATCCTATTTAAAGCCAGTACCCAGAACTCACGATAAGCTTTTGATCTATAAGTAGAAGAATCTGAAGACTCTGAGATGCCACCACCTAACTAGAACACACACATACACCTAGTAAATTCAGTATTTTGTTCTTACTGATAACTATAAATGCACCAAGTAAATTCAGAGTCCATAAGCTCAAAGTACGGTTGAATCCCAGAGGAAGAGAAGGTTCCAAGTCCGACAGACAAATTAACATTTGTTAAGCCAAAATCAATAAAGTTATCAAACTTGAAAGGTAATATTATGCACTAGAAATCAAGAAGCACATATATCTAAGACTCTGATGAGCAGAGATCTAAGACAAATAATCCCACCACTAGGAGAGCTAGTACATTATATTTCCCCTATCACAGTGAAATTCATTCTAGAAAAAAGAATTCCTAAACAGATTCCTGCCTCTACCAGGTTAAAAGTAAAACGCATACTGCTCAACCAGTACTTTCCTTTGCCCTTGTCAATGTCCCAACCTCCAACTCCAAGCACTGCTTCAAAATACAACAAAGCAGCTTGTCCTGCTTGAATGAACTTGCCCATGGATCTTGATTATTGTAACACCATATTATTTTAGCCTCACTTTCCCATATATTAAGCCTCATACATGCTTCGTGCATGAGTTTCAAGGAAAATGGAATAAAATAATAGAGTATTTTAGTGTTGTGTAGTGCTTTAAAAATTCAATTTTCGCTCTATGAATCCTGTGGACTCCCCAATATCATTCCCTACTCATATTCCATCTCAACAAGTCATAATCATTGCAAAACATTCCATACACTTCAGTTTAGAAGCCACACATCAGAAAAATGAAATTTTTGCCACAGGCTCAGAATTTAAGTTTCTTCCACCAACTTTGAAAAATCATAATTAATTCTAAAAAAATCGAAATCAAGCAAATGATAACTTTCCGGAAAACTCTGAATGTCAACTATAGGTTAAAAATCATTTCAGGCTATGAAAACCCAACTGGACCACGTTTGACATCAGAAAAGTATGAAAGGTCTGGCTGCCCAGGTTTGCTGTCATGAGTTATTGATATGAACTTTAAAAATTTATAACTAATTCTAAAAAAATCAAAACCCAGCAAATCATATCATTTTGGAAAACTATGGATGTTAACTTTATGAGAAAAATAAGCTCAAACCACATTAAACTCGTTTACGAACTGAATTATAATGAAACAGTACACAAGGTCGGCTGGCGTCACTAATTTTAAGGCAAAACTTCAAAAATTCATCTCTCTTTACAGACCTCCAAATGAAGTATTTCCAATTGCAACAGATCACTGTGAATATCTAGTTTCTCCATGTAAAATTTCAGAACCATTGGACCTCGTTTGACCCTCGAATGACATGAAAATGAAATCTGTTCAAATGAATAGTGCCTAGACCAAAACCAACTTCTAAGCTGAACTTTGAAAAATCATAAAAAATTCTATAGACCTCCAAATAATGAGGTTCTTGGACCAGCAAAAAGCTCTATATGAGATCTATGTGTGCGCAAAATCTCAGGCTCTAAATCGCTCATTTGGTCACTTTGTGACATAAGGTTGCAAAATGATATTTTTATGCCTCTAAGGGTCAATAATGGTTCATTTTGGCTTTTAACTTTTCTAAGACCACTTTAACACATGGGAAAGCATCAAAACAGACCTCTAAACATGTCTAAAGGGTCTAGATATCTATACATTACAAAGTCATTCTCCCACTTGATGATATACCCAAGGAACATACATGCACAACTTTGCATTTCAACGTCGAAATCATACAATATCATTCATATGGTTCCAATTCTCATACGTACACTATCTATCCATACATTTACAAGTGTTCAAGAGTTTATACATCACATACATCATTGAATTACATCTTTTGACAATAAGATAGTTACAAAACAACTATTTAACAAACTCTTTTGCCAATCTCCTTGCCCCTTAAGTGTGGTAGCTCCCATTTCTTGGCTCACTTAGTCTATCTAGACATGTGTGACAATGGGGAGAGAAGAGTGAGATTCTAAGAATCCCAATAGCCCTTCTCCCTCTCAAACACACATAATGGATGCAATTTCGAGTCTAAAATGCATGCATGGCTATCTTGAAATTCATAAATATATAGAATATTTCTTTCATTCAAGAAATCACATATAACATACATAAATTCGCCAAGATAATGGTTTAGTCTCACCCATTCTCTTTGAAACTTTTAGACTTACTTCACCCATTTTCAAGAGACTTTTGACCAAGCCTTACTCTTCTAGTTACTTTTGGCTTTATCTCATCCATTCTTAGCGACTTTTGTCTCATCCTCACCCTAACTAAGAGACTTTTGGCTTCACCAAGCTCATACAAGCCAAAACATGTTCATAAAGCATCTTTCAAGCACATAAACAAGCATCATGGTACCATGCATAGTTATCGAAATTGCACGATTTGCGATTCAAGACGTGCAATCCGACACGATTCATCAGGCAAATGATATGAATCATGCTTCAAATCGGAAAGTTGCTAGAATCATACGTCTAAATTGCCAGAATCGCACGATTTGAGCTGAAAACAGCAATTCGCAACTTTCTATCAATTCAAAAAGCTGCATAGCCATGGATTGCAATTGGGTCCATGTCTATCGCAACTTGTTTCCAGGAAGACAATAGCTTTTTTATTTTTGGTACAAATAAGATGATAGCTTTTTGTTTTTGTTAATGTTTTTCAAAATAAAATATGATGTCATTCATAGACGGTGAAATCTATCATCTTATTTTACATATGTAACTTATTTTATTTTATTTTAAAATAACTTATTTTATCTTATTTTAAAATAACTTAAAATAAAATAAAAAACTATCATCTTATTTTAAAATTTGAAATCTCTTATCTTTTTAGTTAAACTTTTTTAAATTTATTAAATTCAAAAAAATAATATTTGTTATCTTTTTTTTAATTAAAAATCTACAACTTTAAATTTAATTAAAAAAATTGATATATCTTATCTTCTTTAGATTAGAATTTTGCTGTTACATCAAACTAAAAATTTTTAATTTTTGTTAAATAAAAAATTTTCTTTATACTTTAATTTAAACTTAATTGAATAAAAAATTAAAAAATTATATCCCTTAAACTACAACTTAATGAAATAATAAGTTTTTTTGATATTTTTTATCTTTTTTAGTTAGAAGTTTTAAAATTATTAAGCTAAAAAATAATATCTCTTATCTTTTTTAAATTAGAAGTATGAAACTTTAAACTTAATTTTTAATTAACTTAGTTTAAAATTATTATTTGCACAAATTTTAGTAATCTATATTTTTATCTATGTTTTTGAATCTTACAATTCAATACGATTTACGATTCACGATTGAAAAATCAATCGACCAATTTACGATTTGAATCGCGATTCGATAACTATGGTACCATGGCATATACATATATACTAGAAACATTTTTCATAGCTTAAATATATATACACACACATTCATAGACAAGAAAACACCCAAATATGCATGAGAGAAAGAAGAGAGAGTTACCTTGTATGCAAAAACGCACTTTTCTCCTTGAAATTTCTTCCTCTCCCTCAGCCAAACACCTACAAGGAGGTGGAGCTTGATTCCTTTAGTCTAAACACATCAAATGGGATCCAATTACATTCTTGGAACATTCACTAAAGACACACACACCTTAGAAGAACTTGGTTGCTCATAATGTTCAATATGATTCTATAAAGCACAAAATGAAGCAACACAAAGAATTTATGATCTTGGCTCCATTCTTTCCTTTCATCTATAGTTCTTGACTCCTTTTAGACTCCTTGGAGCCGTCATACAATCAAATTGAGGAGCCTAACTATAAGTTGCTTCCTTAAGTCACATTATGGAACCTACACCTCCATCTCATTTCCTAAGCTTTCTAAAATTTTTCCAAGACTTACTCTCATCTTCTTTCATCATATATAGTCCCAAACTAAGCTTAGAAGATTTTACAACACTCTCTAGGTTCTAATTTTATTTGGCCTCAAATCTCTCATTTCAGGAGACTTGCTTTTCAAACTAACTCATGTCGATATTCTTACGCAATATCGGATGTTACAATTATTCAGTTGCAGCTAGCCCATCTCTCCAGTCATCAACAATAGGAATAAAGACTGCTTCCATGTAAAAGCACATTAGGGCTAACACTGCCATGATTTTAAAGACATTGCTATTGTCTGACGTAGAAACGTTGCAAATTGGCATATTTGGTGACCCTTATGCAAGGAAATCTCCCCCATCAGTTAAAGATGGAGTTGACAGGAGGCCCAAATTACCCTTTTCACCCAAACAGTCATCCAAAATTAAAGCAGAATTTATATCATCCCTGATCCTATACATTTGACCTCTTCCACATGACAGTTGAAATAAAAGAAAAGACATCATAACGTTTCTTAAATTAAAACAAATGCAGCATAGATTACATCCATTCAACAACTGTTCGTTTTCAATTCACTATTAAAAAATTAAGTGATTAACTAAAAATGTGTTTCGCTATTATGCTCACATATACAAGAGTATTTATAACAAAAAAGTAATGATACTATGAGTCTATGACCATATATTATACTAGTGGCTTGACATGTACTAACATACATATCAATT
Source organism: Erythrophleum ivorense (assembly GCA_026724425.1). Classification (NCBI taxonomy): domain Eukaryota; kingdom Viridiplantae; phylum Streptophyta; class Magnoliopsida; order Fabales; family Fabaceae; genus Erythrophleum; species Erythrophleum ivorense. Next base: position 41,710,851 of record JAIUCV010000006.1, on the reverse strand, counting down.
TAATTTCAGTTTTATTTTTATACAAAAATTAAGAGAATTAAATAATTAAGTATTTAATATTAATTTTTAATATTATTCTTTTTTTTTTGGAGGGGAAGGGGGTAACATAACAAAGCAAAAGTTTAAACCTAAGACTTTTTGCTAAACTATCCACTTCCAGCACCACTAGATCACACCTAGTGGCTCTATTTATTCTTTTAGATTGAAAAATTTAAGCTTCAATTGCTTTTATTTGAAAAATAATAAACTAATTGTTGATCACTTGTATAGTTGCATTCTATGTGAATAAAAAAATATTTTTCTCAAATTTTGAAAAGAATAATAAATATAGTTGGAGGTAGCAAATGATTGAATAACTACCCACCATTCTTTTTTTATAATTAATTATGTATTATACAATTAAGTAACTACCCACTCTTTCCACCCAATAACTACCTTCCACATATAAAAAAACTTATTTTCATTTTGGTTTTCGTGTTATCATTGAACCAAGTCAATTTGAACCAATCACAAGAATGCTAAATTTGTTCATTTACAGTCCTAAAGTCAAAATTTTAATCAAGTTCGGCTTTGTTCTCAAGCAAGACTCATGTGCAAAACAAACCTGGGAATCTTACAAATAAGATCATAAATTTAAATCATATAACATTAAAAAAAAAAACTACAAATCTTTTACTATGTACATACACTTCCACGTATAAATATAAATAATGTTTTACTATACATACTTCTTTAATAACCAAAATGTTTATAAGTTTAATGAGCTCAACATCTAAATCCTCAAGTTTTGCTCATTTAAAAAAAGTGACTATAACACACTATTCAAATTAATTTATTTGATAAACCATCCAGGTTATATTCAAGCTTCTGACTTGCCAAAATTAAGAAACTGACAAATAGCTCAATTCATTAGCATTCATGGATCATGATGGAGGTGGCAACTAGTGTCCCGGCTGGGCAACTATGGTTTAGGTCAAATGAAACTGAGAGGAAATGAACTATTGGGAGGTCTATACTTTAAAAGGACAGTCCTTGTACTTATTAGTTAGTGGTGGCGGAAACTATTTTAGTATTCTGTTTTCAATTTATTACATAAGGGAAAATCCAATCTCCAGCTTCTCCCCCCCCCCCCCCCAAAAAAAAACAAACACACACACAAACACAAAAAGGGTTCTGTTCCTACATAAAAATCGTTTTAGTAGTTGACCAAACACTTTCTACATTATTGCTTATATCAAATATTTGTATTTGGTAAAAAACATGAAATAAATTGAAGGAAAAAAAAACAGAATTCATAAAAATATGCAACAATGTTTTTCTAAATTATGAAATGCATGGCCAATGAGTCACATCAGTAGACAAATAATAGATTGAGTAAAAAAATCCATCATAAAAGCATACCGTAGGTTTTTCTTTACTGGACTTGACTTTCAAAGTGGCTATCATAGTATTAAGCAACTGCTCAAGACTTTTATATATGGAAATTCCTTGTGGGGAAGCAAAGCAAAGCTCCTTGCTAAAATCTCACAAGTGGGTAAGCCTAATCCAAAAATGCAAAAGTATTTCAAAATGCTATTCTCCTGTTGACCCTGAAAATCTGGGACTGAGTAACATTATCATAAGCCAATCAACATCTTCAGTCTTTCCATGCCACTGTAATTAACAATGCACAACAGCATAGTTGAGAATTGAGATTTAAAAATTTCACTTGTTTACAGTGGAACCCTATACCTGTAAATCATCAAATATCTTTATTGAAAATTCTTATCAAAGGATATCAGAAGTTGAGTTTGAAGTTGAGTTTGAATCTGAATTGCCTCCACAACATTGCTTATGAGCAAAGCAAGTTAGAAATATTCAAACAAGAGTCAACAGGGAACAAAAAATCATGTCGATTACATATAATTCTATAATAAGGCCAGCATAGATAAATCTCTTTGGGGAAAGACCAAAAGTCAAAATTACCTATCTGGAAATGAAGGAATCAGCTCTTCAACTACTCGAACGACAGCTGAATTTCTTGCATCTTTTCCAGATGATGACTGTTCCGCTGCTGCTGCTGTATGATATGGAACATGAGAAGCAATAATACAATTATCCCAGCAGGATGCAGGTTCAAACTATGAAACTCAATAATAGCTGCTAGGATGCATGTTTAATGTATGCAACTCAGTAAATCTACATTTTAATTAACAAATTTTACACCAATGCAATATAATCAAACTTAGGATACAACTGATATATATTGAATAACATTTCACATCAATCCTATATGTATGAGGAGAAATCAATTGACACCAGAATAAATCAAAATTAGTCTTACTCCATTAAATAACTTTTTATAGGAAGAGTTTCTTACAAAATCTACCATTGGATTAAAAGTTCTAATCATGAATATCATCATACTCACAAAATTTTACATCAATCCAGCATTTGTTTTGTACTCCATTAATATGTTATAAGATTATTGTACAATATGCTTGTCATATATAAAGAAACCATTAACTACTTGATTACATATAAATTGTCAACTAATTTTTCTAAAAATTTGGTATACAAGATCAACATGATAATTACTTCTAAATCCAATGTTGGATCAATGAAAATTACTCCTTATAATAAAATATTGAGGGGTGTATGCGTGTCAATTCTGAATCTGGATCCATGCATCCATCAATTCTTATATATATATATATACATATATAATATCTTGACATTATATAATTCCTAGTTGAAGGTCACCTCATGCAATAACAATTGGAACATGTGGGGTGACAATTACAATTTATTTTGCTCAAACTAAGGAGTTCAATATCCAAGACAATTATGACATAAACCAAAATTCCAAATATAACAATATGTAATAGCAATATGGCAATACTGAGTAGTGAGTACTAACGATTAATGGTAAAATATTTCTGTTGTTTATAACAGGCAAAATGGTAGAAAATTAGAAATTGAGAATACCTTCCACATCTTTAATTTGATTATCACGTCTCAGGTATAAACTCTGACTCCCATTTAGATCTAGGCATTCAAATTTAGCAAACTCCCTCAACATATGACCTACAAGTTTATAAGTAAACATACTTGTCTCATCACAAATATCTTGGATGGCAAGATATTGATTCTTGCACATGTTGTTCGTGGTGGGCTCAGGTTCTGCCACCTCACACGAAAAATTAGTTGATATGTTTCTTGGATCCATCCCAGTATTACATTCATACAAAGCATGTCTCTTATCAAAATTTTCATCTAGCACTCTCTCGGGTGAAACAGCTGAAGAATTGCAATTTTTCTCATCAGCCATAGAGGTAAAAGGATTAAAATCAAACGGTACAAATTGCCCAATACTTTCTGCTTTGTAATTTGAATCCACTGAATCATAGTTGCCATTTATGAAATGTCTATCCTCCTCTATTTGACAATCATCACAGTCATCTTCATCACTTTCTTCTAATTGCTCCACATATGCATCAGTAAAATCTTCATCAAACCCATGGTCAGGCAGCAAATCCAAAACAACTTGTTTTGTCTGAGCACTAACATTTAATATGCAGTCAACCTCTTCTTCAATATTCGCCTTCTGTAATAATCGAAGGGGTGTGTCACTAGAACTCCTATTAATAACGTCTAAGATCTCTAATAGAGAATTTGGTATCCTATCCATATCATTACACTCAAAAAGAAATTCAGTCAACAATTTTATAAATGCTGTCCTTAAGCACCCATTTGATACTTTAGCCTTTGGTTCTAAGAGAGGCTCCAAGTTTCTCAGCACTGGTAGTCCCACTTCATTTTTAACCAACCATATAGCTTTCATAATATCATTCTGCAAGGACTTGACTTCAGATGAGAATTGGTAAAATTCCTTTGAAAATATATTATGACAACCTGTTGCCAGTTTTAGTGATAAGTCTGCTACAGCCATAGCTTTGGCTAAGGGCTCTTGTAGCTCATCTCCTTCACCAAGTTGAGAAAGCATCTTCCTACTGATTTTTCTCACTAGCTTAATTAGATGATCTCGTCCCCATCCCTGTCTGCGAGGCAGTAACTGAGGTATGGTTGCTTCCACTCCTTTAAGCTTTCTGCGCATTGCAAGCAAGGTCTGGCATGGAAAGTTATTTAAGCCATCCAATACCTTAGTTATAGCAGCATGGTTAGATTGGGATTTTGAAGCAGATAAGGGTTCACAATTATCACGAAAATGCTGTGGATTAGTGAGAAGTCCAAAAAGCCGTTTGAAAATATCCAGTTGATGATGGTTATGGTTTTGACTGCAAAGAGCACTTGAGAGAGAACTCTTAATAATCTTTTTCAATTTGCAACGAGTTTTCTCAAACTTGACTGAGCCATCAGTAATTATCACAGCAAGAAGATATAGACCTTTGGTGGTCATATTATCTAGGCACGATGCAATCAGCCTTTTAATGTTGGGTATGTCAATCAATAGCATATCATCCTGACGAACATTATATTCTCTTTCAATATGGCATGCTCCAAAGACACCTTCTACATAAGTTCTTACTGACTCATAAAATATCTGAAATGGTTATCAGAATCTTGTGAGAAAATATTTTTAAGGGAATACAGCATTTGTTACTCTATAACATGATCATAAAGAAGTATAACTCTCCATTCAGAAACTCAGCCAGTAAAAGATTGGTTATAAGGAAAAGAAACAAGAAAAAGGTCCCCATGTTTATGTCTCTTTTGGAAAGCAATGTGATATTTCTAAACTTGTGGTATTATTCTATTCATTCTTCCCCTGTGCCTGGCCTTACGATTTTTTTCCTTCTCATTTTCACAATACTGAACAAAGATCAATAGAAAACAAAAAACTGTTCAATGAAAAGATGAGAAGCATATATTGATCTGCTTTTTATTTCATATAAGACTGCATTCAAACTAAAGCACATATTGGCATCAACAATAAAATCTGTTACATAAAAATTTCAATCACTTCATTCAAAGAATTCATTCAAACTAAAGCATATATAGGCATGAACATTGAAACTTGTTATATCATATTCGAGGGATTTAGATAAGGCTGAGAATTTTTACCAAATATAAGGAAGAATACATGTATACCTGGCAGCTATCAGCATACCCCCAGGGATTGAGAGAGTAAACTAAACAGGCACTAAAAGTAACTATTTACAACTTTCTATGACACATCAGCATGTCACATTCCGAACATAATAGAAAACTAAACCACTTTCATATAGCTGGAGGTGTTATACACTTCAGTATGATATAAAAGAGGAGGTTTCAACTGTAGTATAAAGAAACCAAGGTCCAAACCCATTTAAATTAACAAGCAACTCATCATTTTTCTTTTTTAAAGGAACCAGCAACTTATAAATACAAATGAAGAACATGATGTATTACAAATACTGCATAAATTTTATAATGCAATTAAAATATCTCATTAATTCCAGACATTATTCTTTAAAACATATTTTGATGGAGCATATAGCAAGGAATCAGGGGAATATGTAGGCAGCAGAGAAGAGAGGAAATACTTACGTCATCTTCCCTGAGCAAGGACTCCGGCAAAAACCCATCTTTTAAAAACTTGGACTTCTTGAAGCGCTTTCGATCAGATTTTGAGGCAGCAATGCCCAGCAACCACCTGCACCGAATCAAATTCTTGGTCAAAGTAAGATGAAGAAAAAAAATAGTCTATGTCAAAAAGAAAAAATCAATTAAAGAAAGAAACACCTTCTCTTAAGTTGAATCTGTTTCTCATTATGCTTGATTTGCGACAAAATTGACCCAGCGTCTGTTCGATGAAACTTCATTTTTAGAAAGAGAAGCCTGGAAATCAAATCCATTCACAACGTTAAAAGGAAGTTATCCCGGTGTAGGATAACAGTACACCATTTTATATCTACTGCTGCACTCCTATAAAAATATACCCAAAGAAAAAAAAAATCCAATCTATAAAACAAAAATAAATCCAAAACACGAAAAAAATATTTGGGGTCGAGTCGGGATTAAAATTAATGATTACATGGGGCGACTCTACAAGCATCAAATTCAACAGATGTAGCAGTTTAGACTTGATATATAACATTGAACTCAATAAAAATGGCCTCCGGTGAAGAGGCGACGAGTAAGAGAACGCCAGAAAGAAGTTACCTGCGATTGCGAGAGAGTAATGGCCGAATTGCGCGCGGCCGTGATTAGATGAGGGGATGGCGGGAGGATTGAAGGGTTTTGAAGCCTTGAAGGCGTGAAGCGAACACCGAAGATTGAAGTCTATGCGGCGTCGTTTTCAACAATTAACGACCTATATAAATCTGGATTTGTATATAAAATATTATTTTAATAAAAATAAGTGCACTAAGGATAATAAATTTAATTGAGAAAACAAAATTATCCATCAAGTAGTAACAGTTGTTCGTCTAAATCCTAAAGGTCACTCCGTCTTCAAATTTTTAATTAGTATCATAAAAAAATTAATCCTCACTTTTTCTGAACATTCTTTAATGGATTATAGAGTAGAATTTAGGATTTTAGGATCTAAAATTTTAGAATTTAAAGTATTTAGAGTTTAGGGATTTTGAATTTAGGGTATATTTGAAATTACAATGATAAATCGCATTTGTATAAAAATAATAATTTATTATTTTAAAGAAAACGTAATTTTGGAGAAACCAATCGAGTTTTCAAACACATACATAGAGTTTAACTTTTGAATTCAGGATTTATGTTTTGAGGTTTAGGGATTCAAAATTTAGGTTTAAAAATTTAAGGTTTTAAATTTAGAGTTTAGTATATAAGATTATAAGATTTTAGTTTTAGAATAAAGTATATTTTATCTCTATAAATTATGATCTAATTATAAAATTGATATATAAACTTTAAAAGTTAACAAAACAAATTTATAAATTTTAAAATATAAAAAAACTCTATGAACACTAAACACTAACACCAATTTTAGAGGATGGTTTATTACATTTTTAAAGTTTGAATGTCAATGTTATATATCACTCTATATATATATATATATATATATATATAAAATCACATCTAACAATTCATCACGTCTAACAATCTATTAAGAGTTAGAGTGTAAATTTAATAAAATAAATAAATAAATTGATTTTTAAAAATAATTTTTAAAGTTAATTTATTTGGAATCATTATCAAAACTTTAATTAAAAATAAAACTTAAAAAAAACTTTTTGTAAAATGAAAAAAAATAAAAGATAATCTATAAACAAATTCAAGAGTCTATTTGTGTCATAGACCAGCGTTAAATATCTTACAACACTTACTTAATAATAACTACCTTAAGTTAACTATACAAATAAATATGGCTTTAATTTTATTCAAATTAACCTAATCAAAACACATGTAAAATAAAAGAAGATAAAATATTTTAAAAAGGCAAAAATAAAAAAATAAAAATGAAACATTTGCAAAAGAAAAAAAAATAAAGGAATAAATTATTAACAAAAATGAAAAAAAACAAAACAAAATATTTACAAGAACGAATTTAATCAAAAAATTGTGACTTAATACTTGTGTACCCGATAAAAAAACATAACCCACAAAGTTCAAATTAAAGTAGAAATGCATGTCCCTTAATTGATAACTTTTATTTTATTTTATTTTTGTAAAAAGTAAAAAATAATGATAATTTAATTTTCACAAACAAAACAAATTTGTTGTTGATTGATATATTTGACCTTGTGAAATTAAGTTCAATTTACTTTCTTGCTCTCTTAATTTTTTCTATCTTTTTAATTTTTGAAAATAAGATTTTTTTTTTGTTTTAAAATGATTTAATTAATTCCCTAAAAATAAATTTTTTCTTTTTTATTTTTTGAAATACTTGAAAGGAAGTAGATAAACTCCAAAATAAAGAGAAAATTAAAATAGGCAAGCAATTCAAACATCTTCCTCTCCTTTTATTTCATCAATTGAAAGAGTAAGGTTGCATAAAATGAAAAGCCATGACCCTCGTGTTTGCTAACATCAAGGAACATACCCAAGAGTTTGGACTAGAAATCCATTATTACGGACAACACGCACACAAAGGCCCTGTTTGGTAGGCGGAGAGAGAGCATCCATAGAATGAAAATGGGAAATGGAATGGGAATGGAATGGAATCTTGTACCCCATAGGTATGTTTGGTATGATGGAAATAAAAAAATAAATATTTTTATTTTTTTATATTTGAAATGAGATGAAAGAGAGATTGAAAGGTCAAAATATTCTTAATTATTTTTTATTATTATTAATAACAAAATAATTATTTTTAATTATCAATAAAAATAAAAAAAATGAGAAAAATAATTATTTTTTTATTTTTGATAATAAAAAAATAATAATATTTAATTTTAAAAAATTAATTTTAATTATCTCTATCACCAGAAATTAAAACACACAATGTTAAAATGGTCCAAAAATTTGCTTTCCCTTGAAGTAGACTACTTTCCATCACAAATATGAAGGTTTGCACTCTCCCATGTTTGAGGATTTGAACTTTCCCAAAGAAAAAACTACCCTGCATACCAAACATGCTTTCCTTGCTCTCCCATTCCCTTTTCCATTCCAGGAGTGATCTTTCCCGCCTACCAAATGGGGCCAAAGTGGTCAAACAAACATGGTAGGAAGGATCCCAGTTTCCAAAAGCCATCTTATTAACGTTTTTCCAGCAAGCTAGAGGTTGGGAATTACTAATTTGACCTCAGATAATAATTTAGTAAATCATTGATGTTGCTAGGAGATTTTGTAGACACTCCCATTAAAGGAGGTCTATAGTGTTCAATACTTTTGATGAGCAGACAACAAATTATAATATGTTTTATAAATTTTATATTTTTAGTTGATTTTATTTCATTACTTCTTTAACTTCAATTTTAAAAACCAAATTATGCATAACCATGGTGGATGAGCTCTTACTAGTGTATATTTTTGTGCATGTGAATTGTTAAGATGATGAGATATAAAGTGATTGTAAATTATTACATACTCTTGTAGCTAGGATAAGTGCTACTAACATGTGTTAAATGATGTATTAAATTTTTAGTGCGAAGAATATTAGTTAATGATAGTTGATGGAATGAGAACGAGTGAATAGATGTTTATAATGGAAGCAATTTAGAGATGGTGATATGTTAGTATGTATTTTTAAACTGTATCCTCATAGTTTAAATTCTTTTTATTTATCTACTTTTTACCATGATTAACATCATATCTACATTTTTGTAATTGTTTTTATCATCCTATTTTCACTGTTTCTCATTTCTCTTTTTTACAAAGTTTATGCTTAATTAATTTTACTTTCTTAAAACTTCTATTTTCCCTTGTTTACTCATTTAGTTATTTTATTTAATGTGTATTAATTTCATAGCTATTCTCTTATTGTATGTCACTTATTTTATTGTATATTACCTTGTTTTAGGAATTTCTTTGATATTGAAGGGGTATCTTATTTTGTTAAACTATAGAAACTTAAATAGGTATCTTATTCTGTTATGCCCAATGGGTTTAATTATTTATCTAAAAGGAGTTAGTATGTAATTCGTTACAATTATATTTTAAAAGTTTCTTCGATATTAAAGGGGTTTGATAGTTAATTGATGTTAGACGGACTATTATCATTTGGCAATTACTGTGAGTAGATAATAATTCATGATACAATTTTAAATTCTTTCTCAATTCTCTTTTTTGATTATTTTTATTTTTTCTTGTACAAGTTTCTTAGGTAGTGCTCTCTTATATTATTTAGTATTATGATTACAAATATAGTTTAAAATGCTAATTATAATTGTATGATTAATTTGAGCGAAATGCTCTTAAAACATTTTTAAGCTGGGTGCTCACGTCTGAAACGTAATGAATGGTAATCAATTGTAACCAAAGCCATTTTTACTATTTAAGTGTTAGTTAATTTTGAGTCTAAGTATTAATTTGAGTCATATTTGATTTTAATTTAATTTTTGAGTTGTAGTCATTTTGAATCAAATTTAGTTCAAAAAGAGTCATATTTAATTTTTGGTCCATTTTAATTTTGAGTTATTAATAAAAAATAAAAAAAAGAGGCCAAATTTTAATGTAAAAACGCAAATCAAAATAGTCCACAGCCCAATCCAATTTTCAAAAGCCCAGAGGTCTCGAAAATTGTATTAAAAAAAAATTAAAGGGAGAACGCAGATCTTCCCTGCCGTTTCCTCATCAAACGCCTCGCTTCGTGGAGCAGAGAAGAGGAAAGTTTTCGGCAAATCTGTTGCCGCTGAAATTTTGGGATGAGGGGATTCCAACCATTTGGGCAATCTCCGTTCTTGCGGCACACTTCAAATCCGCTATAAATCGAAGAAGCAGCGGAGAACAGAGAGGAAGGAGAGTCAATTTCAAAGAGCAAAAGCAGTAACAGAGGAGGCCGAGAGAGAGAAAGGGGCAGAACGAGAGCAAAAGAGTGAAGAGAATTAAGAGTGCTTGAGGGAGAGGCCGAATTGGGGGGAGAAAGACAGAGAAATTTTCAGAGCAGGAAACGGAGGTGCCGTAGATAAGCGAAGAAGAAGGTGTGTCTTTGGCTCAAAAGTATGAATGTGTGTAGAGTGTTTCGATGCTGAGGGATTGCTGACGATTATGCCTTTATGTGTGTAGTGTGGATACGTTGATGTTGTATGTCTGATCATGCCTTTATTCACGTTGAATGGGTTGGATTAAAATTTTGGAGAAGTTCTTTGTTACGATTTCCCCGTGTGTTTGAAAGAATTTTTGGAGAACATTCCAAGTCCTTTTGGAGTCTTAAATGATGGTTGTGCATTGGATTCTTTGTTGCTTTTAGCTATTCTGTTCTGGGAATTTCAAAGAAAGAATTCATCCCGTTTTAGGTACCTTTGAAATTACAATGGTTGTGGACAACTTGCTTTAATAAGTTCTTGTTCTTGATTTTGGGGAGAGTTGAGCAATTGTTCTTTTTATTGTGTCTAGTTGAAATCTGGGTTCACTCTTTCATTTAAACATTATGGATTCAAGAATTTGTGTATATTGGAACTCTTCTCTAGTTCTGTTAAATGCCGGATTAAGCTCTTGTAGTGATTCGTTGAAAATCCCAGTTTGAATATATCACTGCTTGCTTCGGCTCTATATTTATATGAAAGGGCCTTAAAAGCCCTCATTTGCATCCTTATTTTCCCATTTTACAATTAACCCTAAACATCAATTTTTTAAGATAGATTCCCATAATTCAATTTAAGCTTAGATTTTACTTTATAGAGCTTATGGGATGAAAATTAAAGTGTGAACTTAACACTTTTAAGATTTAACAAGAAAACCCCAACTTGGAGGTCCACTCATGGCAACAATGGAAGGAAGGAAGTATAGCAAATTCTAAGCTTTGATAAGGATGAAAGAAGAAAGAGGATGAAGAGAAGAAGGTAAAGAAATAGGGTGAGAACGCACCTTCACTAACACTTACACTATAAGCAATGCATAAAAAGATGAAGAAAAAGTTGGGGTTACAACTAATGTGAAGCACTTCTAGTGACACACTCTATTTGATAGAGAAGAACAACAATAACCACGATAAAGGATAATTACTTGCAGCTAATTTGAATGAAAAAAAGTGTTGTGTTTTCTTGAAGGAAGAACATTACACAATGAATGGAAAATGTAAAGTGTGTTCAGTGAAAAAGAAGAAATGAGAGAGAGGGGGAAAAAAAGAAAAAGGGAAAACAAAAGAAACGAGAACAATAAAAATGTGTACAAGATATTTTTCTATTGGAATCAAAATAAAAGACAAGGATAATTGTTTTTACATGCTAGAAGTGAAATAAAAACTCCCCAAAAAATTAGATTCTCAAAATCATATCCCTTGAGACATTGAGAAATAAAAGTATCCTAGGAGATTCAAGATAGATGACAACATAACTCCTTAAGAAAATTTTCAAGCTCTAAAATTATTGTAAAATTAACTAGTCTTTGCTTTCTACCTTAAGTAATTTATTTTATATTAATAGGCACTATTTTAATTGCCCACTTAAATTTTCAACTATTAATGATCTTATTACAAGTTAAAACTTTAAGGTATTACATTCTTCCCCTTAATGAAATTCAATCCCTTAATTTTTTTAGGTATATTAACCTTAAGTTTCAAACATATAGGGGCACCTAGTGTGCATTTCGCTCTCAACTTCTCATATGGCCTCATTTTTTGAGTGGTTGCATCACAACACCTTTCCTAATATGATCTCCTTTGAATGTAGTTTTTTAACTAGTTTACCAACAATGGTTATGGGTACATCATCAAATGTCAATCCCACACCTAATGGGATTGATACTAGTACACCATGAAGCTTTACTATCTCATTTAGGTAAAGGTAAGCATACTTTATTACATTGTAAGTTGTCTTCACAAGAATAAACGCACTGACTTAGTTAGTCTATCTATAGTTATCTAAATAGAATCATAATCCTTAACCATATAAGGCAATCCTATAATGAAATCCATAATGATTCTCTCTCACTTCCATTCTAATATTTCTAATCAATGATGCAAAGTTGCTAGTTTCTGATGTTCAGCTTTTACTTGCTGACATAATAGGCATCAAGAGATAAAGTCAACTATATCCATTTCATGTCATCCCACCAATACAATTGTTTCAAGTCTTGATACATTTTTGTTGTCCCTAAGTTGACAATGTATATAGAATAATGAGGCTCTTCTAAAATTTCTCTTTTTAAGTCTCTCATATGAGAACACCCTAATCCCACTATTGAAGCATCATAATACACTACATAACCCTTAGATCCTGAAAGCAAAGTCAAGACTAGGGATAAGACCAAACATTCTTTTCAACTTCTTGAAACTTTCTTCACATACACTTAACCATTAGAACTTTGATATTCTTTCTGGTTAACTTAGTTTACAAAGTGGCTATTCTCAAGAAATCCTTCACCAAGCAGCAATAATATCTCAATATATCCAAAAAGCTTGAATCACAGTAATTGTGGTTAGTCTAAGCCATTTTGGCTTTACTAAGATTCACCTAAATGCTATCCTTTGAGACAATGTAACATTCAGTCCCTCCGTAAACGTGAGAAACGTAATGTTTGGTTTCTCTGTAAACATCAGAAATGGGCCAAATATAAAAGAAAGTCCTCGAAATAGGAGGAATTGAGGCCAACTAAAATTATGATAAAATTTTAAATATTAGAAAATAAGGATTTGAGCCTTGAGATACCCAAAAACCAGAGCTAGAAAAGCTCAGAAAATTTGTTGAAGAAAGTAGGGGCATTTTTGTAATTTTTGAAAAGTTTGGACAACTCACAGGAGGGCTTTTTAAATGAGAAATTTGAGTTTTTTGGGGTTCTCAGAGGTCCTGAATACCATGAGAACTCCTAGAACAGTTGAAACTCTTCCGGTGAGCGATTTTGACCGTCGGTTGATTGAAACTTTGACCGAACGGTTCGGAATGGTTCCAAATCCTTTTTGAGTAATTCCAAAGGCAATTCTTATGATTAAGAGCCTAAGGAATATGATGAAAAAGATGGATTTTAAAAAGAAGTTGATATGAGCCTAAAATGAGAAAGCCAAGAAAAGGGACTAAAATCCAAAAAGTAAAAAGTTACATAAAGTGACTTTTAGTTTCTTCTTCTTATCCACGTTCCAGCAGCTCCCATTCCACAATTTGTTTCTGCCCCAAAAACAAAGGAGGAAGCCAGCTCTCTTAGGCGCACAAGGAGAGGAGATTTTGAAGAGAGAAAAAGCAAGGAAAAGGTAGGAAAATTCAAGCTTTTTCTCTTGCAAGTTGCTCTTCCTTCTCCTCCTCTTTATTTCCATAGATTTGATGATATTTTTGGGTTTGTATGGAGGGCAGAACAGAGGTGGAAAATTCAGATTTAGAGATGAGAGCTAGAAGAAAAGGGAAAGCATTCAAGGAAAGCTTAAAATCAAGGTAAAAATCTTAGTCTCCATGCTTCACTTCTCTTAGCCTTCTTGTGTGCAATTTTTCCCCATGTAATACCAGCCATAAGGGATTAAATTTCTGGCCAAACCAAGAATGAATCACATGAATTAGGGTGTGAGAATTTAGAATATGCAAAGGAAATCAAGTAAAAGCCATTGAATTTCAAGTTAGCAAAGTGTAGATTCTTAAAGAGTTTATAAAATTTGTTTTGATTCATGAATTTCCTAAGCTATGTAAGTGTTTAATTGAGCTTCTAAGACCTCTAAGAAGCCTTCCAAATGGCTCTCCCATCAAGGAAAAATTGAAAATCCCTTAAACCCCAAATGCTTTCATAATGTCGGCTTAGGACAAATGGAGGGGTTAGAGAATACTTTAATTTATTCTAGCCTTGGTTTGGGACTTCATATGATAGTAGAAGATGGGAGGAACCCTTGAAAAAATTTTAGAAGCTATAGATAGTGAGATGGAAGTGTAGGCTCTATAATGTAGCATAATGAAGCAACTTCTAGTTAGGCTCTTTAAAATAATTGTGTGGTGACTCCAAGGAGTCTAAATGGAGTCAAGAATCATAGATTAAAGGAGAGAAGGGAGCTAAGATCATGAATTCTTGCAGTTGCTTCATTAAGTGTCTTATGGAAGTATAATGGAGCCATAAATCAAAGTAGCATCATGTAAAGTGTATATAATGTCAAGGCTTGTTCCCATGAGTAATTCATGTTTCTTTTGGCGTGTCTAGGCCAAGAGAAATGGTCTCCACCTTCTTAGGTGTGTGAGGTCAAAGGAGAGGAGTCAAGGCTTAAGGAAAAAGTGTGTAAATGCAAGTAAGGTAGCTCTCTCCACCTTCTCTCATGCATGGATGTGTGTTAACTTGTTTTAGAATGTGTGTATGTGTATTTTCAAGTCATGAAAAGTATGCTAGCATAATTTCATATGCCATGATTTTATGATGTCATATTATGTTTCATATGATGTTTTGATGTGTACTTGGGTTTGCTTGAGTGTGGTGAGGCCAAAAATCCTTAGCTATGGTGAGGATGAGCCAAGAACCCTTAAGATTGGTTGAGACAAAACAAAGAGTCTCCCAAAAGCAAAGTGGGCTCCCAAGAGTATGGTTGAATCTAAGAATGCATTAAAGAATGGGTGATGCAAGTCCAACATCCACAAGAAATTGGGTGAAGCTAATCCACTTGCTTGGCAAGCCTTTATATGCTATGTATGACTTTTTTAAATGATGAAAATGCTTCTTGAATGTTGCACATGTCCATATGATCATACATGCATTTATGAGACTTGTTTGCATCCATTATATATGATTGAATGAGGGATGAGTTATTGGAATTCTTTGAATCTCATCTCCTCCTCTCCAATACTCTAAAATGCTAGGTGAATCAAGTGGATATGCTAATGGGAGCCAACAACATTGAAGAAGAGAAATTGACATTCATATGTCTAGCTTTTATGCTTTTTGAACCATAATGATATTCAATGATGTATATGATTATTGTAAATGGCACATGACTCGTGAGACACATGTAAATATGATATTATGTGATATATACATGTATGGATATGATGTATGAACTTTAGAAATAAATTTGGGCATGTAATGCTAAGTTATACAAATTGAAAGTTTGATGCAAATGTGTATAAGTGTGTGTTAAGAGGCCAAAGTGAGATGTATGAGATTTGAGACCATTTGGAAAGCTCACACAAGTCTTAAATGTGTTTTTAGACTTGCCCAAAAGTTGCCACAACCAAGGGAAAGCCATTTGGCAATTTTGGTATCCCATATGGAGCCAAAATTGACCATAATGCAATCTTATGTCACTTTTTGGCCAAATGAATTAGTCTTAATCTGAGATTTGGCATGCAATTAGGTCTCACTAAGAGCTTTTTAGGAAGCTAAAGAACATAATTTTCGGAGGTTTAGAGAATATTTGATAAATTTTTAAAGTTGGGATTTTTTATGGATTATGGTATGTGCACTGTTCACACTGGCAGATTTGTATTCTGTGTCATCCAATAGGCAAATAGTGTCTAATGCTTGTAAAATTTTACAAGTATAAACTAGAGGTTATAAGCTTTCTATAACCACCGAGATCACCTCATTTGGAGGTCTGAGCAAAGAGTTATGCATTTTTTGAAGTTGGCTGTCAGTAGCAGTGGCGCCCCAGGAGTCCAGTCACTATTCCACAGATTTCTAATAGCTGAACATATTTGTTTCATTTTGAATTATTTTTATTATAAAGCTAACATTTGTAGCTTTCCATAATGACTGAATTTGTGTGATTTATATTTTTATAGAATTAGTTATGAATTTGAGAAGTTTGTATCAGTAATCTGAAATAGCAGTCCAGGCAGCAGCGACCTCTGGACCTTTATGGATGTCAAACGTCCTCTGTGATGGATGTTATGGTCTGAACATATTTTTAATGTAAAGTAGACATCCATAACTTCTCAAAATGACCAAGATTACATGTTTTTTAATTTTTTAGATTTAGTTATAATTTTTCAAAATTTTCTCAAAAATGAGGCCAAGTCTAGCTGAGAATGAATATTCATGTCCTATGTCTCTTTTCGGTTTCCATGGGTTGAAAGCATGTTTTTATGAGGAAAATGAGTTGTAATGGTGTAATTAAATATGAGGATGCATAGCATGAGCTCACACGGTCCATGTGACACAGAAATAACTTTTTTAATCATGACGCAAAGCAAGAAAGTGTATTAATTCAATGAAATTTCTCATTTTATTCTTACTATATCTCACATGAACATGTAAGGGATGATCGATATGAGTTAGAAATGATGGTGTTACAGACAACATGGCTGAGGAAGGCTACTTGGTCCCATAAAAACTCACACTTAGAAAATTTTATACACAATTGTTCTTCTCTCAACCTTTGCAACATAACTGTAAGTGTTGTTCATGTTTCTCCCCTCTTTTTGAATAGACCAAATGTAGTCAATGAATAACATAACAATTTTTTCAATTTGCCAAATCCATAAACACTACAAATGCATTGGTCCACCCAAAGGACATCACAAAAAAACTCATGATGACTATAATGAGTTTTGAAAGTTGTCTTAGCTACACCCTCCTTCTTTATCTTCAGTTAATGATACCTTAAACATAAATCAATCTTAAAGAAACACTAAGCACCTTGCAATTAAATGAAAAGATCATTAATACAAGGTAATACATACCTATTACAAACTGTCACCTTTTTAAGCTATCTATAATCAATACACTCTCACAAAGATCCATCCTTCTTCTTCATGAAGAGTATCAAAGCACCTCAAGGAAAAGCACTCAGGTGGATAAAACCTTTATTTAATAAACGTTGCAATTGACTTTTCAATTCCCTTAACTTAAAAAGGCACCATCCAATAAAGGGGAATAAAAACATGCTAAGAAATAAGAAACACATTATTGCTAAATTTAATTTCCCTATCTGGCAACAACCTAGGCAACTCTTCTGGAAATACCAATATAATTATAACTAGACTAAACCGACCGGTTCAATTGATTTGACTAAAAACTGAACCCTGGTACAGTCCGTACAACCTTTCAGTTATTTTCAAATATTTTTCAACCTTTGCTATTACCTAGATTTGAACCCATGTATGCATTACTTCCAAAACATATTTGTGCCATCTAACCTGCAAGGCACTTTCAACATGTGTATGTGAATTTTTATACAAATAGATTACTTGTGGATTGCTTCTAAAACATATGTGCTTGCTTGGATTTGAACTCATGTTTGCGTAGCTTCCAAATCATGCATGTACCAATTGACCTACAAAGCATTTTCAGCATATATATGCAAATATTTATATAAATAGATTATTAGTGAGTTGCTTGCATTTTTCTATGAAAATAACTATAGGAGTGTCAAACCAATAACCCAAAAAGCATCTTAACACCTTAACCATTATGCCACTTTGTTTTTTTCGTTAGAGTAGTGCATAATATTATATAAATATAATTATAATTTTTTAAAAAAATTTATGATATTTAATTTAAACATTTATTAACTTTAATTTTTATACTATGTTCAAAACTTCAAGAATCAATTAAATTTTATTATACAATTTTTTGAAAAGTAATACTAAACAATTAATATATTAAATAGTTAGTTTTTATAATATCTTGGTTTAAATACTTGTTTTAACACATTAATATTTGATAATTATATTTATTAATAGATAAGCTATTTTATACTCATATTTTAAAATCAAAAAGCCATTTGAATTTAAATATTATATTATATTTAATTTCTTTTTATATATAATTAATAATAAAATGTTTCAAATTTTATTAATATTTGTTTATAATCATTTATTATACTAAATTTTTAATATTAATATATATATTTATTTAATTATTACTGGTTTGACTATGATTCAACCATGGTCAACTTAATAAACTATAAATTAATGTTTTCACCGATTCAATGACCAATCTAATTTTAAAAACATTGAGAAATACCTCAGCAACTTGTTAACTACTAAAACTTGTTCTAAACTTGTCATCTATGCATTAATATTCCTAATCACAATATGTATTATTGACACCCCTTTCTCAGTAATCTTCAAGCTCCCAAGGCTAAAATCAAATTGCATGGCACTTCACTATAGTCACCTTGAATCAAGAAAGATAGTTCTTTCTATAATATTAAACTATACCATCTTAAGGTGGTGACCCAAGGTGGCATGACCTGAAGCCAACAAATCTATTTCCAAAATTATATCAAAATCAATCATATTAAGTACCATCAAGTCAAGTGGGATCTTCTTACCCTTAATAGAGTCACACAAGGTTAGCATCCTTGATCTATTAATAATGAATCTCTTACTGAAGTTGTAACTATAAAGGTGTCATTTAATTTTAATAGGCATTCCACTAATTCATTTGGCAAAGTATAAGGACACATACAAATGAGTGGAACCCAAATCAAACAACACATAAGTTTCATGAGAATAAATAGAAAGTTTACTTATTACCATTGCATTAGATGCCTGCGCACCTTGTTGGGTTAAAGCATAAATATGAGCTTACCCCCACCTGCAAAAGCTTGCCCACTACCTCTTATGCCTTTATCGAGTTGTGTTGGAATAAACCTAATTGGTGGAATTGGTATAGGAGCTATCTAATAAGATGATGAAACTGACCCATAACTAAACCCATACTACTATAGTGGCAATCTCTTTTTAAATGTCTAGCTTGCCTACAAAGATAGCATGTGCTAGTTGCCTTATAGTACTGCCTTAGATAAAGTTTCCTATAAGTAGGACAAAGGTTTCTGTCGCACCCTTTCTAAACTAAATTATGCTAAACCTAATGCCTAACACTCCTTTGATATGACCTTTGTCTAATGGTACTCCTCAAAGCTCAAGTTAATCTCTCAACACTAATGAAAATGGTTGACTTTGACCTTGTAATCTAGGTCTATCTAACTAACTTCCTATACCAATAGGTTTCACATCACCACCCTTCTTTTGCTTCTTCAAGGAAGCATCCTCTTCCATTTCTCGCATCTTAATCCCGTTAGCATAGTTAACTGTGATAGCACAAAAAGGAAACTATTCACTCTAAGTTGCCACCGCCCTGAACAAAGAACAAACCAATCCATCAACAAATCTCTTAATCATGTCCCTCTCAATAAAGCAAATAATTGTACGAAATGAATACCATATTCTATAACACTCATATTTTGTGTTTGTTTTAGGGTGTCAAATTCACAGCATCCTAACTTCCCTAACATTTTGAGGTAAGAACTTAACCATGAATACTCTCTTAAGTTCCTCTCAAGCCATTAAAAGTGACCTTACTAAGCTCCCCCTAAACACATTCTCATACCAAGTACTAGCCATATCTTGCAACTAATAAATGACCTACTCAACTATATCTAGACCTAAACACTTAAAAGCTCAACGTGCTTTCTCAATGTCATTTATCAAAGCTTGAGGGTCGTCTAAGTTATTGGACCCCATGAACGTAGGTGGTTTCAACATTAGGAATTGAGATAACAAATCATCATTACTCTTTCCTTCATTTTGAACCAGTTGCACAACTTGGGTAAGTTGAGCTTGTAAAGCTACTAGGGGTGTACATCGGTCCGGTTGGCCCTAGGGGCCCGCCCTAGCCCGGTCTAATCGGGCCGGGTCGGGCCGGGCTAAAAGTATAAATGGGCATAACTTTAAACAAGACTGCTCCGGGCCGGGCCGGGCCACGGGCGAAGGTATGTTCCGCCCAACTTGCCCTAATAGTTACTTCTTTTTTTTTAGTTATTAATATCTTGTCATCTTATTTTTTTTATTTCATTTAATTATCTCTGTATATTGCAATTTTTATTATTTATTCAAATATTCTTTACTTCTTAATTATTTTTATCATTGATGTGAATCCTTACTGATATTTTTTTGTTAAATAATGAAAAAATATATATTTACCTAAGACTAATTATGTTAGTATATCTTATATTTTATTTGATAATACTAGATTATTTTTTTATCACTGATACAAATATAAGAGTTCTAAAAGTCCATTGTTTTGAAATATATGCCTATGTTTGTGTAAAAATATTTTTATATTACAAGTATCAATTCATTAAAAAAAAATTAATTTGGGTGGCCCTAACCCGCCCTATCCCAACATAAATCAGACTTATTAGAGTTGAATAAGGCCACAGGTATAAAAACAAGTTTCATGTCTTAATCGGGTCAGGTATCAGATATACTAGATGTTCAGTTTGGTTTTATCCATGTACAACCCTACTTATTCGGGCCGTCCCGAGCCGCCCCGGGCCGCCCTAAAATCGGGCTTCTCCGGGCCGGGCAGGGCCACTGGCATAAAAATACGCCCAAGACCCTAATCGGGCCGGGCTCCGGGCCAAGCATCGCCCTGACCCGGCCCTGCCCATGTACACCCCTAAAAGCTACAACACCTATTAACTGATCAGTTATTACCTCTTGTACTATTATCATACCCACTAGGGATTCTACAATTCCTTATGGATTAGCTACCAATGCTTCTTATGATCCTGGTCAAGATTGGGAAGATGTTGCTCCCTCCCCAACAATATTCTCTCTCAAGGGTGGGACGGCTTAACCTTGCCTACTATGCCCCCTACATCTATCATAACCTCTAGTTAACCCTCTAAAGTAGCCCATAAAGCTAAAGTACAAGTAGATTAAACACTTCATTAGATGCCTTTGGCCCTGTAGCTTCACTACTCAATACACAAGCTTTTCTTTGTGGCATTTTTTTTCATTATATTAAGTAATAACACATGTTGAGAACATTTTTCACTTAGACAATTTTTATCACTTATCAAAACATTAACCTAAAATAAGGAGAGATGTACCCTTTCTATATGGCCTTTAGTAGCACCTCAATTATGATTATGCCTGGCTTTTTAATGATAATTGAGATTTCACTAAAAAATATTTGCTCCATAAGCTATAGGAAAACCTAAACTCTAATACCACTTTATTAAGCTCCCCTCCATTAGAGGTGTGCTCGAAACAGAATAGCAAATAAATCTTATATTCATGAGCCTAACAAATGCCAATACCTTTCTAATATTTACACTAATCACATATAACATCATTACCAACTTTGTAGTCATAGTTTTTAAGACCAAAATACTATCTCAATTATTTGTAAAAATTTTAACAAAGTGCCCTATGAAATACAAACATCTCAAAATTTCTACAAATAATCAAATCCTAATAACACAACCAAGAGAGGTCTGCTCTCAATTTTGATCAACTAAACAATCTCAAAGGCATGGGGATCCTACCTATGATTAAGTGGAGCCATATTTGAACTACTTTACACATTACAAATTCAAACAACAAACAACAAAATATGTGGCCACATATCCCAACTGTGGGGCTCATTGCTTCAATACTTCTCATTTTAAGATGAAGAAAACAAGTCAGATCTAACTCCACTATTTGAAATGTTAAAATAAAGGAGTGAATTGTGAACTTATTGAGCAAATAATGAATCACAATAATTGGAAGTGGAATGAGCAACATGAGTTCTTTTTCCTTTTTTTTTAAATAAAAATAGGTATGATAAATTTTTAAAGTTCTAACGTAATCAATAAATTGGGTAAAAAAATAAGTTAGAAAAGGTAATAAAGATGAGTCAATATATTATGCATGATTGAAGAATTAATTTAGAATTGATAGCAAATGATTATACCTGTAAAAAAAATTAAAAAAAAAAAAAGATATGGCAAAGTAAGATGGTGCACAAGACAATTAAAATAAGTGTGTCTATTTATCAATGGAAGAACACACACAAAATAGTTTATTAAGCAATAATTCTATTTTAGAATAGCAATTAAATCACTATACATTAAATAATAACTGAATAAGTAAGCAAGGTAAACTTGAAGTTTTGAGAAAGTTAAGTTAATTAAGCATAAAGTTAGTAGAAGAGAAAAGGATATGTGAAATGAGGAATAGTGAAAATAGGATGAGAAAAACAATTACAAGAATGTAGTTATTGTGTTAATCTAAGATAAAAATTAGAAAACTAAAAAGAATTTAAGCTAGGAAAACATAGTTTAAAGATATATATTAACCCTACACCATCTTTAAGTTGCTTCTATTATGAACTTCTATTGGCTCATTCTCATTCCATCAACTATCATTAACTAATATTACTTCACACTAACAATTTCATACATCGTGCAACACATGGTAGCACTTGTTGTGGCTACAAGAGTATACTAATATACGATCGCTTCAATTCATCTCATCATCTTAACAATTCACATGAATAGAGATATACATAAGTAAAAGCTCATTCCATAAGGAGTATGCACAATTTGATTTTTAAAACCAAAGTTAAAGAAGCAATGAAATAAAATCAACCAAAAATATAAAATTTATAAAATGTACTATAACTTGTCATTGACTCACCAATAGTGCCTAACACGATGGTGATACTTATTTCACTTCACAAAGATAGACCTCTTTCAATGAGAGTGTCAACAAAATCTCCTAACAACATTGATAATTTACCAAATCATTATTCAAGTTCAAATTAGTAATTCCTAACATTTACCTTAATAATAACTAATCCCTTAAAAGCTAATTTACATCCTCATTTTTCCATTCTACAACTAACCTTAAACCTATGTTTTTTAAAATATACTCCTATAATTCAATTTAAGCTTAGATTTCACCTTATAAAGCTTGTGGGATAAAGATTGAAGTGTGGATTTAACATTTTGAAGATTTAACAAGAAAACCCTAGCTTGGAGGTCCACTCATGGCAATAATGTGGGGAAGGGAGCTACAACAAATTGCAAGCTTTAATAAGGCAAAAAGAAGGAGAATGAGGAGAAGAAAGTAAACAACAAGGTGAGAACCCACCTTCACCAACACCTACCCTATATATGGCCAAGCAATGTATAAGATAAAGATGAAAGAGACAACGTTGTAGCTAATGTGAAGCACTTCTGATGACACATTCTACTAGAGCAAGAAGGATGATGTGAAGGCAAAGAACAGTGACTTACGATTGATTGGAGTGAAAATGGGTGTTGTGTTTTCTTAAACAAAGAATGTTGCATAATGAATGAATAATAGGGGAGAAAAAAGAAAGAGAAAGAGGTGAGAAAGAAAAAAGAAGAAAATAAAAGTGAGTACAATGCATTTTTTTATTATAATCCAAACTAAAGTGGGCTTCTCGTGCTAGCAGTATAGGGAATTGTGCACTAAATTGAAATTGAAATTCAAACTAAAAAAGAGACAAAAAGAGGAAAAAAATGCAATGCATGCTACCCAATGCATGTCGCACTATTTATAATTCATAGATAGTGAGCCTCTAATAAAGTATATATATATATCTATATAAGTACAACATATTTTTCTACTCTAATCAAAACTAGAGTAAACCTCCAATGCTAGGAGTATTTTTAGATTAAAATGGAGGCAGAAAGAGAAGGGGAAAGGCAATGCATGCTGCCCAATGCGTAAACCATACCTATTTATTATTTATGAACAACGAGAGTTCCTATAACACTTATATATGCATGTGTGTGTGTGTGTGTGTATTTATATATATATATATATATATATATATAAGAAATGAAATAAAAATTCCCAAAAAATTGAGATTCTCAAAATCAACTCCTTTGAAATTTTGAGAAACAAAAATATCCTAATAAATACAAGATAGATAGCAACATAGTTCCTTAACAAATTTTTTAAGCTCTAAAATTATTTTAAAATTAACTAGTGTTTGCTTTCTATCTAAAAGTACTTTTTTTAATATTAATAAGCATTATTTTAATTCTCCACTTAAATTTTCAACTATTAAAGATTTTATTATAAATTAAAATTTCGTGGTATTACTATTAACATATAGACTCAAAGGCATAATAATAATAATAATAATAATAATAATAATAATAATAATATGAAACAAAATTTTATATGTTTAATTATTTAGTGCTGATTTTTGCATTAATTTTTGTATTAATATGTTAAACTATATTCAATTAATAGTAAAAATAATTTTTTAAGCTAATTGTGTACATTATTCCTTCAAAAATTCTAATAAGCAAGACGGTTCCAATATTATAACTTCTACGGAGGTGTGTTTGGTATATAAAAACTTTTAATGTTTTGAGTGTTTGAATATTTATTTTTGAGATGTTTATGTCTACAAAATTTAACTTAATTAGTAAAATTGAAATGTATTGACCAAAAGTTTTGTTTTAAGAATAGTAGTGTAAATAAGATACTTTAACATTCCTAATTAAGAAATCAAAGCCACCTTTGGGATTCTTGTCATTCCTAAATCATATATTTTTTTACAATTTATAGATGAAATAAATTAAAATATATATCTTTCCAAAACAAAAAATACATTTTATTTTACTTTATTTATTGCTGGTGATTTATACAACCCTAAAATTGTAATATACCTGTCTTGGAGTTGCAAGTCTGTACCAATTACAAATCACAGTGCGTGTCTATTTGGAGTTAGAATAATTTTTCTAACTCTTAATTTCTTTTTCTTAAAAAAAATATATTATCTTACACTAACTTTTTTTTAATTAATAATTTTTAACACATAACAAATTTACCTCACTTATGTCTGAGAACTCTTCCATCACTCTCTATTATCCAGCAGATGGCACAGTTGCCGCCCCAGTCTCCCATTCTTGAGCTCTTGGAA
The DNA here is from genome assembly GCA_026724425.1 of Erythrophleum ivorense. Taxonomy (NCBI): domain Eukaryota; kingdom Viridiplantae; phylum Streptophyta; class Magnoliopsida; order Fabales; family Fabaceae; genus Erythrophleum; species Erythrophleum ivorense. Next base: position 41,685,708 of record JAIUCV010000006.1, on the reverse strand, counting down.
TGATTGGAGAATAAATATTGTTCGAGCGTGTGTGTATTATTTGTTTATTTAACATAATATTTTAATTTTTCTTCCTTTTGAACATTTTTCAGGTAACGGTCACGGTTAGGGACGGCGCGAGTTCAGTAGACTCCAGAAATCAATTTTTAATTTAGAAGCAAGTCCGGTTATCTCTCATCCACAATTGGAACGTTTTCCCCCTCAACCTTGCTAGAAAGGGAAGTTAATCTTTTATCCATTCAGTTAGTATGGCTACAATAGAGTTTTCCTTTTCCTTTTACCATAAAAAAATACAGATTTTTCTATCCTAGCTTTTCTTTTCTTCAATCAATTTCTTTATGGTCTATAAACATAATTAACTTCACTATATTAAAAATAAGTTAGTTAATATAAATTTCAAGAAGCAAATAATTTATCCTAAATTTCGAAAGAGAGCTTAGAGAATACCATAATTAACAGAAACTTATGAAAAGTCGGCAACAACAATTAAACCCAGGACTCCGTCAGTAAAGGTATTTTCCACCGATTCAACTACCCTTCAATGACAATAAATTGAGAGTTATGCAAGAAAGTGCAGACCCAATCGACTCCTATTGAGAATATATGGCCAAATACAACAGTCTTAAAACATTTGAAATATGAATTTAGAAGCAGCAAAGAAAAGGTTGTAGAGATGGTACAAGAAAACGAAAGAGAAAAGTACTCAACAAATCCCAGAGGAAAACAACTAGACCTAAAATTAGGAAACAAAACAAGAATAAAAGCCTTATTGAAGCTAAATCCTTTACAATCAGTTTTCCTTCTCCACAAAATTGATATTCACTCAAAGTAATCAGTTTCTAGCCTGCTTTCACGGTCCAAGAACTTATATGGGGGATCGCATAGGCCAACCTAGAGGTGGAGGCGATCCTGGAGGGGTGCCATCTCGGCTGGGAGAGAAAAGGCTTAGCTCAACAAATGTCCCTGTTGAAGTCCCATCTTTTCCCAATGTCCGAAATGAAATTGACCCACGCTTTGTTGATGCATCAGAATCGGGACTGGACCTGACATTTTCTTCAATACCTTCCAAATGACTCTGGTTAGCAATAAGAGACATGGTATCATTATGATCAACATTAAACCCTCTCCTAGCTTCTAGGTCTTGTAAATTTCCCAGTGCTAAAGAATCCGCAACTGGGAGATACACAAGCACGCATATACACAACCCAGCACAGCATACAAGGGCAAGAAATGCCAAGAAAGCAAAAGCTTCAAACATAAATTGCTCAGGTCTATATAAAACAGATAAACCAAGGAAAAGAACCCTTAATGGAAGGAAACTTGAAACTGAGAGTATTAATGTGTAAACCCTCTTCTGCAAACCCTTATTAATAACCAATTTTAAAATCCGCCTTCCAAGCCAGAATAGGTAGAAAGTCAGGATGATGGCAAAAAGGCCAAGGAGAATAGTACTGAGTAAAGGGTAAGTACAGATGGAAACCTCATTCTCCCCTATTGTAGCCGTAGCAGCTGTACTTGTAAAATAACGAGGCAAATGTTTCCCGGAACCTTTATTCTTGTCTAACTGAGGTCCAATCAAAACAACTAATAGCTGGAGAACAAACACTGGGAAGCAGTAAAGAAGAATCCTTCTGGCTGTTTTTGAGTTCCATTTTTGGCTCAAAATTCCAGTCTCCAATCTCTGTAAGGGTGCCCGAAGGAGAAACACAATGGTTAGAAAGAGGCATGGTTCGGCTAACCCCAAATTTGATACAATGTAGCATTTGCAAACAGGTTCCTGCCATTTTAAGTGAAGTGCACGTCTTATCAAACTCAACCGAATAATCTCACCAAGACCCCACCAGATTGCAAATATGATGATTGTGATTCTGATGATCCAAGGACCACTAAAATAATTAAGTTGAAGATAACCTTGATGACGAATATGAGAGCGGAAGTAAAATGTGTAAACAATGCACAGCAAACCAAGAATAACCAAGATGGCTACTAGACAAATTGTCACCACACCAAATGCATCGGCAGCAAATCTCGTCAGGGGCATTACCCGTACTACAGATTCCACACATGCTATCTGACAGCATGGATACGAGAAATCCTCACGCGTTTGCCCCCTTGTTCCAGAATTATGGTATGTGACAAAGCTCCCAATATAATAATAGGATATGCTAGTTGAGCTCAATTTAGAAATGCATAATCACTCAAGGTTGAAGATGATTCCACAATGTTAATCAATCAATTTGCATCCTTCCACACACACACATAAAGGCTATGTGACTGTGGGTAATACATCAACCTCAAAACATATATGTGCTAGGTATCCAATTTAAGCACCTATAATCGAGAAAAAGAAAAACATAAGTTACAATGGAAGTTAAATATTTGAATGTAAACATACTATAAAGTTGATTCAGTCTCAAGTCTGATAATTAAATTTTATAGTTACAATATTTTAGACAAATGCAAATTAGAGACTTTAAAATCATCAAAAAGCTTAAATAACGTTAATAAAGGCCCGCAGCCAGTACAAAGATGGTAATGCTGATAACATGGATGGCAACCAAGAGAACAGGAAAAATAGATTACACTAGCATCAGAAGATATTGATTGAGACTAAGCATTACATGGATCATATGCAGAAAGAGGTGAATCCAAAAACAGCCTTATGGACCTAACCAATGGAGCCAACAGCACGAGTCAAATAAGTGATAAGACATTATCAAATCCTATGACTTCTCTGATTCCCCCTGTAAGTTACAAAGACAAAATACTACTTCAAAAAAGAGAAGAGGGTAGAATTCTAGCTGGCTTTGTCCTCAGCATTAGAACATTAACCTACAATTGGAAAGAGGCTCCTAGCAATCACAAAAAATGAAAAAACAAAACAAAAACAAACAAAAGCAACCAAAAAAAAAGTCCCTTCAGTTCTGCTTACCAGTAACGCGTTCTAATTAATTAAACTGAAAACATTGTCCCTGGTTCTTTTTAAACTTTCAGTAACCTCTGAACACAAGTTTGATACCCAGGGCAATAAATGAACAGCTAACGAGCTAAAATTTCCCAGAAATTTTGAAATAAATAGACTTTGTCTGCGCGATACCAGAAAGTAGTTAAATAACGCCCATTAACTGAAACATAATAAAAAAAAAATCCGAAATTTGGTTCCATTTTCCCTCCAACGCTTTCTCAACAACCAAATAAACTACCTGTCAAATTTCAAATCAAAATCTAACAAACAAATACATAAGAAAATCTAAAAAATAGCAAATCGGTAATAATCCGAACATTCATTAATATCCATTATCGTCGACCCGCGTAAACAGACAATATCAAACCAAAGACAAGGCGCGAAGGGACAATGTTAAATGAGGGCAGGGAAGAAAGCCCTCAGAAGAGGATAAGAAAACAGCAGCAAAATGGAGAATACAGAGGGAAAAGCGAATCAAGAGAAAGCTTACAGTGCAGAGAGTCTTGATCTAGCAAAGTTGATGAACAAATCCAATAGCCACTGAATGAGATCAACGAAGGAAACCAAACCCTAATTTGCTCACAGACACAGAGGAAGAGGAAGAAGAAGGAGAGAGGTACAGGGAGAAGGAGGAGAGAGAGATAGATAGAACGTAGGTAGGGGGAATAGGTGAGTGGGACTTGGTTGGTGACAGGCTGTCTCCAGCTGTGTTATCCGAACCTTCAGGTTTGTAGGTCAAGAATTTGATTCGGTTTATGTCCGAACCTACGTGTCAACAGAGTGGCGGCGTTTACGGTGGGCTTTTCTATTATTTCTGTTTCCAGTCTGTTTATGTGTATGCATGTCTTTGTCTTCAATTTCGTTTTTTCAACAAATCCAAATTTTTATGACAGTTGTTTTGTCGTATTCATGCGACAGAGACAGTTATTTTAATTTTTTCAAAAAAATTATAAATTATAATGCCAAATTATAAAAATTTATATTAAATAACTTTAAATTTTAAAATTATTTTAAAAGATAAATAAAAAATTATTTTAGATTTTATTAGAATTATATAGAATTTTTTACTTTTAACATATATATAAGTTTCTCTTAAAATAAAAAGTAATATTACATTTTAATTCAATTTTAAAATTTTAAAATATCTTTATTAATCTAAATATATATTTTTTAAACTAAAAAAATTTAGATGGATGATAATTTAATAAAAAAATTTAAAATTAAATTAAATTATAAAGTAATTTTTTAATTTAAGAAAAATTTGTATAATTTTTACGAAATTTGAAAAAAATCTATGTAATTAACTCATAATTTTAACTTGATATCTTAATTGTAATTTTTCACACAATTTAACTTTTTAGTCATTAAATTTTTAAAATAATTTTAAATTTTAATATTTTTACTATAAATGTTTTGAATTTAAAATCTTGAATTGCAATTTTTTCTTTTTCTAACTTTAAATAACCTATTTTGATGGAAATTTTAAGCCCATAGATAACAGCTAAAATAAGTCACAGAAAAAAAATTAATTTATCAATTTTTTATCTGTACGCCGGTTTTTTTTTAACGCCGTTTGCCCTATTTCCAAGACAGGCTTTGCAATTGCTGAATACATGCCAACAAAGAATCACCTGTAAAAATCAAACTTGAAGATTCTTTGGTCACAGCTCACCAATGTTAATTGAATTAATTCTTGTTAATTTTTAAATTGTAATAATAATTGGTTGAGGAAGAAGTAGAAATAAAATACTATAATTACTTTCAAAATAATAAAAAAGTATTCTCTTGATCATGACTTACTGTCTATATCAATATTTTACAACTCAAATCAATTTGGTAAATTTAATTGGTCAAACTAGTATTTAACAAATTTTATTATTAGTAACATTTTTAGAAAAAACAAAATTTGCTTCAAAAAAGTTCAAAATTTTTAAAATAAGAAGTGGGGAAAAAAACATAGGTAAAAATCGAACTGTTGGCAAAAATTTTGCTTCAATGTTAAGAGTTAATGCTAGAATTTTATATAAATCGAAGTTTGAGTTTAAGAAAAAAAAAGACATGACATGGATATAAACTTGGATATCAAATAACTGCATGAAAATATTATCTTTTTTTTTTAAATGTCATAGAGTCAGTGTTGTAATAATATGATCATGTAAAATTAAATAAAATGTTATTGAAATAAAATGAAATAAGGGTCACTGTACAATATATGTTAATTGATAATGGTTAATAAGATTTTTTCTTATAAAATACTGAAGTAAAGTTTTCTTTTTTCTTTTTTTTTAGTTATACAAAAAGTCAATGATCTTAAAAGAGAGCAGAGAAAAGACAAGAAATCAGAAATTAAACTTAAGATATCAAACTCGTTATAATCTTAAAGATTAAGACTAGTGTTGTGTATTTTTTTAAAATGCATCAGATATTGTAATAAATAATTGTGGGTCATTGTTTTTAGCTCAATTTTAGCTTCACATCTTGCTAGCAATTCTAGGTATTGTTCTCAATTCATATATATATATATATATATATATATATAAAATCTTTAGGATGTTATTGTAAAAAAAAGGTGGCAAGTTACGTAGAAACTTCAAACCCGCAGAATCTGATGAATTGCTCTTGATTTGTTATTTGCCTTTTGCATAATTTTTAAAAAAATTATACATAGTTATTTATGTCTCTGTTATTAGCTTTTTTAAAATTAAAACATAATAAATGTATAATTTTTTATTAATAATATAAAAAGTATATAATTTAATTATAACTATTAAATTATATACTTGTGATATTACTATTAAAAAATATCTATTTATCATGTTTTAATTAAAAAAATTAATAACAAACATACAAAAAATTACATTTAAACCTAAACCCAGTCCTAATTCAAAAAAAAAATTATGAAGCGGGGATAAAAATGATTGGCGTAAGCATTGCTTCACTTTATATCATTTCTTGAATCGATTCTAAATTCTAAAATCTGAGTTTTGTAGGTGGGAGTGGGAGTACGGAAAAGAGGCCATGATCATTTTTATTGTAGACCCTACAAGGGAGAAGCAACTTCAATTCATTGCTTATAGTATCTGGCGGAGAACTTCTCCAATATAAATTCCTTTGCTTGCAAAAGTGGCTTTCATCTAATTATCAACTTTGTTTTGATTTTAATTACAAATTAAGTTTACATTTCCTGATACTAATTAAACTGGCTTTGAAAGTATACTAAAGTTGGTCAAAGAAAGCTTAATTAACAAATTGATTGTCTTTCTTTGCAAACATTCTTTATACAAGTCTACATAGAAGCAAAACGTGATTCACTCGTCAACTTTCCCTTAGCTATTGTTCAATTGTTTTGAATAGAAAATTCGTCTTTCAAATTAGTATCACCTTTCAATTGTTTTCAATTGAAAAATTTTTTAGCAAACAAAATCAAAATTTTTGAAAGCAACAAGTCTTTTATCTAAATGCTGAATTGTACTTTTTTAAAAAAGTTAAGCAATCTCCCTGTGATTGATAACAAGATAGCCCTGCCGTGGCCTGATAGGCTAGCACTGTTAGCCTGTCTTCGAATAGGCCAATCTCACCATCGATGACAACAAGACTGGCTTGCCACGTGGCAAAGTGGGATTGGGCGAAAATTCTATTTTCCTACCCCACTCTCTGCCTTGGCTGGTGTGAAGCTTGGAGTAAATTCTATGACCCCATTATTACAGTTTGTCTCCTCTTCTTCACATGATTTGTTTGAAGAAAGTTGGGGAAAATAATGGTCTTATTTGATTTAATTCTATAAAATAATTTTTTTATTTTTAAAAATAAAAAAATAAAAATATTTATTTGATAATGTATTTTTAATGAAATATTTTATAAAATAAAAAAATAAAATTTTATTTTTAAAAATAAAAAATTTAGAATATTTTTTAAGTGTTTTGTAATTTTTGTTCTACAGAATCAGGTAAAAAACAGAAAATAATTACTTTTCAAAATAATGATTCAAACAGATTTTTTAATTTTTTTTTCTCAAAAACTTGTTTTTAAAAATATATATTTTAAAAATATTAAAACAAAAACAATTTAAACAGGCCTGATATTTTTTTTACCTTACTAAATCTTGTCACCTCTGTTATTTTTTAGTTGTTTTTGATAACTTGTGTTTTTATCTCACTCTTTTGTTATATAATATTTTTTGTTAAAAAATTCTTGTCACTTTCCACATTCTAATAGTTTCACTCAAAAACAAGAAAAACAAAAGAGGTGCAGTAAATATTTGGAAAATATTATTTTTGTTTACTGATTTTAGTGTAACATCAAGTTTTTGCTGAAAATCAGTTTTGTGTTTCTAGATACATAATGTGTAAGGAAATAAAAAAATATTTTTGGTATCTATAATAAAAATAAATAATTAATTCAATGCTTGAATTATCAAAAATAAGTTAAAATAAATATATTCTCAAAAATAATTTAAAATAAATAAATAATATAAAAAAATAAAAATAACTCATGATGTGATATAAATTAATTTTGGGAGAATGTGAATTGAGACTATAAACTTCTGTATCAAAATGCTATAGTGAAAAAAAAAATAATGGCTTAAAATTTACAATATCAAAAGTGTTGTATTCATATATACAGACACACACACACACACACACACACACACACATATATATATATGCTTTTTTAACTCAATGCTATTACTATTGAGTTTCAAATTTTTTTTTCTTAACAGATTTGTCAGAAAAAAGTTGAAATTCGGTAGTATTGCCATTGAATCTTAAAATTTTTGTTTCAATGAGTTTGAAATTTTACCAATATTTAATTTTTTTTGGTTATATGTGTTTTATTATGTATGAATTTTTTACGGTATTGAAAAACATAATACTATGAGCTGTGTTTCCAAGATAAGAAGTTTGTCCTTAAAAAAAAAGCTTTAATCTTTTTAAATCTTACATGTAAAATATAAAATATTTAAAGGCATATTAGTGACTTATCATCTGAACTTGAGTTTTAACTTTTTTGACTCATTATTGAAGAAAAACTTTGAAATTCGATGGCAATGTCACCAAGTTTTAAAAAATATAGCAAATGAATACAATACTTTTGGGCATTGTAGCATCTAATAATTTTTATTTAATACAATAGATTGCTCAAAATATATGAGAGTATAGGAACATATTGTATGTTTTTGGGATACATGTTAGCTTAAGTACTCATTATGGAAGAGGAAGGATAATATCATGATGGCACCAGTGCAACAATTTCATTTATATTGGTTGGATGTGTTGCTTTCTCTTCTGATATCTCAGCATCAATGTAAAGAGACTTTGGCACAACCTATTTATCTTCTTTTCCTTGAGTTGGCTAATATGAAGACTCTGGAGGTATTAATCTCTCTCACTCAATGTTTTTAAAACCGGACTGGTCATTGAACCGGTAGAGGTACTGGTTCATGGTTTATTGGTCGAACCGTGGTTGAACCGTGGTCGAACCAGTAATAATTAAATATATTATTTTAAAAAATTTTATGTATTAAAATGTTAATATAACAAATAAATATTAGTAAATTTTAAATATTTGATTACTATTTCAATATTTCTTAAGATATTACAAAAATTAATGTTTAATTTAAAATAAAAATTATCTATGATTAAAAGTTAAGAATATCTAATATTAAATTTTTAGAATTTCTAAATTATATTAAGATTCTACTTATTATTAAAAATAAAATAATAAATAATAATTTTAGGTAAATACCTTGATATTTGAGAGAAAGGAAATTGAACATATTAGAAAGAAAGTATAAAGAATAATTAATTATGCACATTTTATTTTTCTTATATTCTCTTTCTTTTTTTAAAAAAAAAATTATGTTTCAACTCCCTCATCTTTTTTATTACCTCCTATTTTTAATTTGTCAAATTTATTTAAGATAAATTATTATATTATAAAACACAAAATAAAAAAAAAAGAAAATTGCTTCAGACCTGTTCAAATCGGTTTTTTGGACCGGTTTTCACTGGTTCTTGACCGATTTTTTGCTTGACCGGTTTTCAACCTCGACCAAACTGGACTAAGGACCGGTTCCCGGTCGAACCGGCCGGTCCGGTCCGATTTTTTCATCATGGCTCTCACTACACATCACCTATGCCATTATCTCAATTTAGAACTCCTAAGATCTTATTAGTTATGTTGACATTTCATAGATGTGATATGAATATAGATCATTGTAGCATATAGAGCCACTGTTTTGATAAATAATTTTTTTTCATTATATTTGTACAACCTTACAATTTCTTTTTAATATTTAATCTAATTAACTCACAATTTTTTTTAATCACTTACAACTACTTTAAATAATACTAACTTTGTGTTAAAATAATCAAATAGGATAGATTTAAAGTGTTAATGATGCATTTAGATTAGTAAAACATAATATTGAGAAGATAAATATTTAGTCGGGTCAAAAAATATTATTTTTACCAACCTTATTCAAACAAATCATACAAAGAAAAGGAGACAAACTATATTAGTGGGGTCACAAAATAAGATTTTATCCTATTTCTTCCAAGCTTCGAGAGAGCAAAAAGAGGGAATGGGGAAGGAAAAAAAAAAAGAATTTTGGCCTAATCCAACTTCACCAATAAGTGCACTGTTCATGAAACTGTTCCTGACATCACATCACTAATACATTGTTTATGTACTGTTTCTTACTATTTGGCACTGTTTATCCATTTTTTTTAATTTCTTTTTTTATGTGGGGCTCATATTTTTTAAAAAATTCCTGAATTTGCAAGGGTTATTACTAGTTTTTATAAAAAAAAAAGAGTGTTTAATTATTAAAGGATGAAGTTGGCCCAAAAATTTAAAAAAAAAATCAAAAGGAGAAGTGAGTTGGACTTGCTTGAATTTTTTCAGATAGGGTGAGGCCCAAAAATAGAAAATGAAATATGTGCTCGAGTATAATTTTAATTTTTTTAATGAATTCAACTCATTTTTTAACAAGCCCAGCATATAATCAAGTCTAGTGGCAAGCCAATCTTGTTCCTGATAGCGAGACTAGCAAACACTATCACGTAGTCTTGCTATCAATCATGCTAAGACTATCCAACTTAAAAAAACAAAAAAACAATTGTAGCATTTGAATGTGAATCTTTTATCTTCAAGGATTTCAATTTTTATTTTTATTTTACTTTTGTCACATTAAGCTCAAAAAGCCATATTCTTTTTTCAATACTAATCATCTAAAGTAACATTAAAAAAACAAACAGAGAGATTCTGAAGTGGGTTGGTCTTTAATGTTTTGCTTGATATTCAATAGGGGGGATCTGATATAAAGCTCCTCTGCAATTATTATTATTATTTTTTTATAATGTGGAATTTTTTTTTTCTTTAGAATGCATAATTGTCTCTGAATTAACATTTTTTTTAACTTCCCTATTTTGCAACCTATATTGTACTATCTTCATTTACAGTAATTTCTAAAATTAAAGTTCTCAATTTTTTATTTTTTAATATATAGGTCTCAAGTTTCTTATTTACTTTTATTATTCGTTACTCTTTTAACGGAGCCAGAAAGTAAACATGAAACAAATTATGTTTTTAATCCGGACAATATATGTATATTTTTATTTGTTTAATATTTTTTACATCTTATATTAATATGTATATATTAAAATATATTCAATATTTCCAAAATCATATAGTAACACGGCATTATTAGGGGAAAAAATTTTGAAACATCCAGGATCATGCATGGGTCACATGCCAGTGGATGACAAAATCAAAAGGCGACAGTCTCCCCATTCTTTTCCTTTTCAACAAATTAATATCTTCAACATCTAAGGATCTTATATATATATATATATATACTTAAGACATAATTTTTTATATCAATTTGATATATTTAGAATATCAAGTTAATAATCAAAACAACATTTTATTCTCAGCCGATAACTCCTTAAGGCAATTAATCCACGTATTCGGTGAAAACTTTCATAATACATGATTATATTATATATATATATATATATATTAATTTCATTCTAAATTAAAAATTGTGTAAATATATAGAAGTTCAAAAAGTTGTTCTGCACGTGAGCAGATTGGATAATTTGTAATAAGTTTTATCAAAATTTTTTAATCAAATTATAAGAATATTTCTTTATGTATTTTTAATACTCAAATAAAGATTTGTTTTTAAATAAAATAAAGGTAGAATAATCGAAGTGGTGAAACGCACAGGCAAACTGACTGGAAAAATATGTTACAAGTAAGTCATTCAGAGAACAAAATGAAGAGAGGAACTCCGTACTTTCTCTTTTGATATAGGTAAAAATATTATTTTTTAATTAAAATTAATATGAGTTTAATGTTGGTTGAATATTAAGTCCCCCCCCCCCCAAAAAAAACCCTCAGACAGAGAGATATATCTATATATATATATATATATATTATTGGCAATATCTTTTTTATTAATTCCTTTGCTTGCAAAAGTGGCTTTCATCTAATTATCAACTTTGTTTTGATTTTAATTACAAATTAAGTTTACATTTCCTGATACTAATTAAACTGGCTTTGAAAGTAGACTAAAGTTGGTCAAAGAAAGCTTAATTGACATATTGATTGTCTTTCTTTGCAAGCATTCTTTATACAAGTCTACATAGAAGCAAAACGCGATCTCGTCGACTTCCCTTTAGCTATTGTTTAATTGTTTTGAATAGAAAATTCGTCTTTCAAATTAGTATCACCTTTCAATTGTTTTCAATTGAAAATTTTTTAGCCTACTATGGCAAACAAAATCAAAATTTTTGAAAGCAACAAGTGTATTATATCTAAATGCTGAATTGTACTTTTTGTTTTTTTTCAATTAAGCAATCTCACTGTGATTGATAACAAGATTGCCCCGCAGGGGCCTGATAGGCTAGCACTGTTAGCCTGTCTCCGAATAGGCCAATCTCACCGTCAATGACAGCGAGACTGGCTTGCCACGTGGCTAAGTGGGATTGGGCCAAAATTCTATTTTCCTACCCCATTCTCTCCTTTTGCTGGTGTGAAGCTTGGGGAAAATTTTATGATCCTATTATTACAGTTTGTCTCCTCTTCTTCACATGGTTTGTTTGAAGAAAGTTGGGGAAAAGCTTCGGGTCACTTTTTACATTCTAATAGTTTCACTCGGAAAAAAAACAGAAGAGATGCAGTAAATATTTGGAAAATGTTAATTTTGTTTACTTATTTTAGTGTAACATCAAGTTTTTGCTCAAAATCAGTTTTGTGTTTCTAGAAATAAAAAAAAAATTGGCGTCTATAATAAAAATAATTAATTAATTCAATGCTTGAATTATCAATAACAAGTTAAAATAAATATATTCTCAAAAATAAATAAATAAATAATATACAAAATAAAAATAACTCATGATGTGATATAAATTAATTTTGGGAGAACGTGAATTGAGACTATAGACTTCTATATAAAAATGCTAGAGTGAAAAAAAAAGGTCCAAATTTTGTATTCATATATATATATTAACTCAATGATATTGCCATTGAGTTTCAATTTTTTTTTAAAGATGTGTTAGGAAAGTTGAAACTCATGGTATTACTATTGAATCTTAAAATGTTTGCTTCACTAAGTTTGAAGTTTTACCAATATTTAATTTTTTTGGGGTATATGTGTTTTATTATGTATGAATTTTCTACAATTTTGAAAAACACAACACTATGAGCTATGCCTCCAAAACAAGAAGGTTGTCCTTAAAAAAAATTTAATTTTTTAAAATCTTACTTGTGAAATACATAATGTTTAAAGACATAACAGTGACTTATCATCTAAACTTGAATTTAAACTTTTTGTAACTCATCATTCAAAAAAATTTTGGAACTCAGTGGCAATGTCACTAAGTTTAAAAAATGTATAGCAAATGAAAACAATACTTTTAGCATTATAGCATTTGATAATTTTTTTTAATACAATAGATTGCTCAAGATATATGAGAGTATTAAGAACATATTGTGTGCTTTTGGGATATATGTTAGCTCAAGCACCCATTATGGACGAGGAAGGACAATATCATGATGGCACCTGTGCTACAACTTCATTTACATTGGTTGAAGGTATTGCTTGCTCTTCTGATACCTCGGCATCGATATAAGGAGGCTTTGGCACACCTTATTTATCTTCTTTTACTTGAGCTGGCTAATATGAAGACTTTGGAGGTATTAATCCCTCTTACTACACGTCACCTGTCACTATCTCAATTTAGAGCTCCTAGGGTGTCTCATTAGTTATGTTGACATTGCACATATGTAATATGAATATAGGTCATTGTAGCATACAAAGCCATTATTTTGATGAATAATTTGTTTTTCATTATACTTGTACAACCTTACAATTCCTTTTTAATATTTAATCTAATTAACTCAACATTTTTTTAATCACTTACTACTTTAAATAATACTAATTTTGTGTTAAAATAATCAAATAGGATAGACTTAAAGTTTTGATGTTGCATTTAGATTAGTAAAAAATAATATTGAGGAGATAAATATTTAGTTGGGTCAAAAAATATTATTTTTACCAACCTTCTTCAACCAAATCATGCAAGGAAAAGGAGACAAACTATACTAGTGGGGTCACAAAATAAGATTTTCTCCTATTTCTTCCAAGATTCAAGAGAGCAAAAGGAGGGAATGGGGAAGGGAAAAAAAAAAAAGAAATTTTGGCCTAATCCAACTTCACCATTGTGGCAAGTAGATTTGATCCTTGGGAGAAAAGTTTGTCCAACCCTAATAGGTTCAATCCACAGGAAAACAAATGTGAGCCTAGACAAAAAAAAAAAAGTGTAAAAAAAGGGGTACATTTAATAAAAAGCTTAAATATAAAATAAGTTAGGTTTGAGCTTTTTTTAAATCTAAACTTGAGCAATTTTTTATTACTTGATTGTTATATTTTTAAATTCTATTTTTAAATTTCTTAATTTTTCTTTCTTCCACTTCATCCTTTCTTCACAAAAGGGAATTTAAGAATTAATTATTAATAAAATTTGAAGAAAAAACACAATTTTTAGTTTTAATATCCTTATAATTAAAATATAAATACTAAATTATGCATGTCAAATGTAAAAGTAATAAAGTCACGTGATTGAATAGGAAAATCAATTATAGATCAATTACATCCATAAATGGTGAATAATTATTTTTTTTGGCAAAAAATATTTTTGAATAATATAATTAATACATCATTCATTGATAAATAAATTTAACAAATGTACACGTGAGTATTATTCATAGCTAAATCATATTTAGCAATATTAAATATTGTTTTGCAAATAAATTTAATTATTTTATTTTAAAATTTTTAAAGGATGTCTTTTTCTCTAATTTTTTTGAAGAAAAAAGAGTGTTTAATTCAAAGGATGAGGTTGGCCCAAAAATTAAAAAAATAAAATAAAAAAGAGAAGTGGAGAAGTGAGTTGGGCTTGCTTGAATTTTTGCAGGTAGGGTAAAGCCCAAAAATAGTAAATAAGATATGTGCTTGAGCATAATTTTAATTTTTTTAATGGATCCAACTCATTGTTTAACAAATCCGACTTATAATTAAGTCTAGTGGCAAGCCAATCTTGTTCCTGATGGCGAGACTAGCAAATTACTATCATGTAGTCTTGCTATCAATCATGGTAAGACTATCTAATAAAAAAAAAAAAAACAATTTTAGCATTTGAATGTGAATTTTTTATCTTTAAGGATTTCAATTTTTATTTTTATTTTATTTTTGTCACATTAAGCTCAAAAAGCCAAATCCTTTTTCCCATACTTATCATCTAAAGTAAAATTATAAAAAAAAAGAGAGATTCTGACGTGGGTTGGTCTTTAATGTTTTGCTTGATATTCAATAGGAGCGATCAGATATAAAGCTCCTCTGCAATTATTATTATTATTATTTTTTTATAAAGTGGAATTTTTTTTTCTTTAGAATGCATAATTGTCTCTGAATTAACAATTTTTTTAACTTCCTTATTTTGCAACCTATATTGTGCTATCTTCATTTACAGTAATTTCTAAAATTAAATTTCTCAATTTTTTACTTTTATAGGTCTCAAGTTTCTTATTTACTTTTATTATTTGTTATTCTTTTAACGGAGGCAGAAAGTAAACATGAAACAAGTTATGTTTTTCATCCGGACAATATATGCATATTTATTTGTTTAATATTTTTTACATCTTATATTAATATGTATATATTAAAATATATTCAATATTTCCAAAATCATATAGTAATACGGCATTATTAGGGAAAAAAAATTGAAACATCCAGTACCATGCACGGGTCACATGCCAGGGGATGATAAAATACAAATGCATCAAAAGGCGACAGTCTCCCCATTCTTTTCCTTTTTCAACAAATTAATATCTTCAACATATATATATATTTAAGACATAATTTTTTATATCAATTTGTTATATTTAGAATATCAAGTTAATAATCAAAACAACATTTTATTCTCAACCGATAACTCCTTAAGGTAATTAATCCACATATTCGATGCAAACTTTCATAATACATGATTATATTTTTTTAATTTTATTTTTAATAAAAAATTGTATAAATATATAGAGGTTCAAAAAGTTGTTCTGCACGTGAGCAAATTAGATAATTTGTAATGAATTTTATCAATTTTTTTAACAAAATTATAAGAATATTTCTTTATGTATTTTTAGTACTCAAATAAAAGATATGTTTTTAAATAAAATAAAGGTAGAATAATCGAAATAGTGAAACGCACAGGCAAACTAACTGGAAAAAAACGTTACAAGCAAGTCATTGAGAAAACAAAATGGAGAGAGGAACTCCGTACTTTCTCTTTTTGATATATGTAAAAATATTATTTTTTAATTAAAATTGAAATGAGTTTAATGTAGGTTGAATATTAAGGACATCCCCCCCCCCAAAAAAAACCCTCAGACAGATATATATACATATATATATATATATATATATATATTATTGGCAATATCTTTTCTAATTAATGGTATACATTGTGTCTTTTAAAAGTTATAAATAGTGCTATGTTATAGAAAAACAAAACAAACCTGGGTATTTACGCATTGGATCAGACTTCAAAATTAAAGCTCAATGTTCACGCTAGATTGGTATCTTAGGCTAGTTTAGGCCTTTTTTCAAAATAAATTTTGATAAAAATTACAAAATAATGTTCAAAAAATAAATTTTTTATATAAATATCTTACATTTTATTTTTAAAAAAATTAAAATTTTTATAAGTTCTTGTAACCTTTTTTAATATATTATGATTAAGTTGAACTAAGCCAAACTGATCCAAAGTTAGTCCAATAAGATGGCTTACCCTTACCTTGAAATTTTTTTGTCTGATCCAATCTGATCCAATGTAATGGGGTCGAACCTAGCTAGCTGGGCTGGTTGGGCCTTGAACACCTCTACATGAAAAGACTTATTGATACCTCAATAAAAATGTGAATATAAATTTTTTACAAATTATTTAAATCTCTGGACAATAATATCTAATTAATAACTTAGGTTTATCATTAATATTATAATATTTTAAAATTAATCAATAAAATAAAATTTTAAAAAGATTGAATACCTAATAAACTAATTTATTAGATCTTTTTCTATTTTCCAAAATGTTATTTTTGGTCAAACAAATGTTATGCATGCTAAACTAAATATAAGCAATTAGAATTCGTATTGCGACAGAGCTCGCCAATGAGTAGGATGCACTTGGGAATGAACGAAAATTTCAATCTTGAAGGTTTTCAAGCCCAACTCCGTTTCCTTGGGCCACACGCACCATGAGTTAGTACGCATGCCTCTAGTCAAGCTGCCCTTCCTTGGACTAAAACCCTGGACAAAAAATTGTGATTGCTTTGTGTTTATTTGATTGGGTGATATTTTATAGTTTCTAACATAATTTTATTTAAAATCACAAATAAGAAAATAGAGAAAAGCATAGATGATTAAATGATTAATTTCAATTTAATAAAAACAAATGAACCGATGATACCTTCGCTCCTGAAAATATAATTATATAATAAATAAATTACTTAATGTTATCATTACCAAAAAATTGACATATAATTTCTTGAAGTTCATACAATTTTTATTGTATTTTGAATACACATTCTTATAAAATATATTCTTTTGGTTAATTTAACTTTGTTTAAAATTTGAATTGGGGTCAAAGGACTAGTTAACGAAAATGTTAAGCTTAGATTGCGATTGAGTTTGATTAGTGAAGAATCTCTAGTCAAAAATAACAAACTAGTAATAAAAAGAGAAAATGCGAGGTACTTTAGTCAAATAAACACAACACAATCTATGTGAAAATGCCATAAGATAAAAGAAGCGTAAGAGGTGAAGGATTAATGGACATGGAAGCAGTTATCAACCATCAAATAATATCGTAGGGAGAAGAAAAACCATGACACAAGGAATCATCAAAGACCTAACCTATAGTTCACTCTTTTTCACTTTTTGCTTTATTTATTCACCTTATTCCCTTGTTTTATGCTTATAAGGCCAACGATAGAAGGTGGTTGGTATGAATCCTTAAAGTGGGAACCCAATTTGGTTATTGGATATAAACTAGCCAATGACCCATTGATATTCAAGGTGTGTAGCCAGTTGCTTTTCAGAAGCTAGCTTAATAGCCAATTGCAATAAGGAATTCTTTATGTCTTATGGATAGTATTTCCACTTAGGGGTTGGGCATGGCATTTGTGTCAACACCTGGTGGATGATATAGGTAATGATCTTCATGGATTCGAATTGAATACTATAATGAAAGTAAAACATTAATGTCATATTTCAATTGTAAATTAAAATAATATAAACTTTTATGGCAATACTAATTGGGCATCTCTAGTGGCTATCCAAATTAGTTCTTTCATATTCATAATAGAAAAAAATGGCTTAGCCAAAGCAAGAGTAGTCTTAATAGAATATGCCTCAATAAGACCCTCCACCAAAACAATAATGAGCTCGATGTAAAGGAAGATAGGTTGAAGGTATGTGGGGCAGAAGGGTTAGAGGTACATGGGGCAAGGGGTCCAAGATGTGTGGGGCAGAAAGGTCAGAGGCACTTGAGGCAAAGGGTTAAAGGTATATAAGGCAGAAAGGTTTGAGATATATGAGCTAGAGTATTTACCATACCTACTCATAGCTAGTATTTCCCTCTCTTGGGCACTTATTGTAACACCCTAAAAATTAATTAAGGTGTTAATAATGTATTTAGACCAATTAAGAATAATTATTATGGAATAATTGAATAAGTTATATGAACGAAAATTTATAGAGAAATAAATTATTAATATGGGTTTAAGATTTTGATTAGATTAAAGCCTAATTTGGGCCCAAAATTAATTTGAATAAGCCATGGGTAAGGATTTATGAAGGCCCAATGGTTTTAGGTGCAAGCCCAACTCCTTATCATAAGATTTGGGCCAAGAGAGATCACTTAGTAATAGCCCAATCTGATTTAATTAAATGGAGGCCCAAAACCCAATTTACATAAGCCCTTATAGTTGGCCCAACACACATTATGCAGACCCAAATTAGATTGACTCTTGGCCTGACCCTATCAAGTTGTTGCAGCCCAACTTATGAAATAAGGCCCAACAAGAATGAAAATCTGAACCTACAAGGAATTGGGCCATTGGGTCGGCGCATCCCACTTCTAGATTTAAGTTTTCTATAACCCATCTCATTTAGCACCAACCCACTTGAAATAATAAGCTCAATTGGACCTTGGGTTGATGGGTGAACCTATTTTTCATTAAAAACCCTAAGGGTTCAGCAGCCTCCCTCCCCATTGAGCAGAAAACACAAGAGGCAAGGGAGAAAATTCAGAGGTTTAAGGGAGGCTAGGGTTCTACCAATATTGCAGCTCCATTTTTGACTCCTAGAGGATGATTTGGCCAAAGTGAGTTATATATAACTTGACCCTCTCATTCTCCTTTTCATTTTGGTCCAATTAGTTTCTGGTTTTGAGCATTTTCATCTTCTTTCCAAATCTGAACCTTGGTGTTTTGGTGTTTCCTTATAAGATTTTTGGAGTTAGAAGTTAGAGGAATGATTGGGTAAGCATTTCCCTTTGTATATTATTTTGCTGAAAAATATCCCTAAGGGTTGATTTTCATAATAGGTTCTGTTATGGTGCGAAAATACAAGGAGATGAAGGTGAAACACTGAAAATTCTGGGCTTGATGATTGAAATCCGAATTTGGGAATGTCCCATGATGTGTTTTTGGTAATTGAGGCTCAACTCAGTCTATTAACCTCTTAGATGTATAGGTAAGTGATTTCTCTCATTTTATGAGATGTGTGTACTAAATTCCTATCATTTAGACTGACTTTTGGTGCATGGTCTGTGTATGTACGAAAATAAAAATGTGGGGAGTGAACTGTCGAGAGCTTTGATGTCTTGACTAGGAATTTGAGCAATTGACCCTTAGGATGCTTAGGCCTGGTGTGCTTTGAATCATGATGGTAGCTAGAGGATGAATAATTACTTCATTAAGGTAACTGGGGTTAATTTTCCAATTTTATGTATATGTTCATGTTAATCTGATATTGTTTGTACATATATGATTTTGAAATGTTAAATGATTAGTTGACTACTTGAATTGTTATTGTGATTGGACCTTGTGAGTCCATGGTGGAGCTGTGATGCAGTTGCCACCCATGCATGTGCTTCGATCAAGCATCGGGTTGTGATTAGACCCTAGATACACTGAGCCCTGGTTGCACTCATTATGAAGTAAGTGCCGTGGATGGACCTATCCTAGTGTTATTGGCCATTAACAGGTTGTGTATGACTGTTGGTATAGTACAGTAGTTATTGGTAGTTCAACTAGTTCATTTGCAAATTGAATTGATGATTCTGGAATTGATGATATGAAATTGTATTGGATTGATTAACTTGTACATATATATGGGAATTGCCTTTTATTATTGAGATTATATATCTCACCCCATTGTGGGCTAACATTTTCAGGGACCGGACCTCTTAGTGGTAAGGAGATAAATTAATGGAAGCGCATTAAATGGTTTGGTAGCACATAGGTTTAGGGGCCTTGTTGAATTATATTGAAACTAGATTGCTAGTTTTGTATCCTTACTGCATTGCATCATGAATTGCCAAGTATAGGGACTGTATATGTAATTTAATTCTCATGAGATTGAACATTATGGTTGTAATTGGCTAACAATGGATAAATGACTTGATCTTGTATGAACATTAAGCATGGGCCCCATGCATCTTGTGACTAGAGTACATTTGCTGTCATTAAATTAAGGTTTTGTTGATGTGTGGTAGCTTGGTAAGTTGAAGCCAATACTCTAAATCTTGAGAGGGATAAGGATAGATTAATTAGGTAAATCAAGTAAATAAACACCATTAAAGATTCACAAATAGAGGGAGAGTGGTCCTAGAGTGTCCCTAGAGAGAGAGTGGAGAGTTTGAGGCAAGGTTTTAAGTGTAGTAGGATCAGACGGCATTTGGCCGCAGCTAATAGTGGTGAAGTTGCCCAGGGAGAGTATCAGAGAGCAATTCACCGCGGCGAATATGGAATTGGCTGCGGCAAAACATGGGAGGTAAAACTGGGAGTTGTCCAAAGGGAAATTCACTGCGGCGAACTTTTGTGAAAATGAGCCAGGCATTCCAGAGAGGAATTGGTCGCGACAAAAGGAGGTATTGGCTGCGGCCAATAGCGAAAGGTGAGCGAGGGAAGTTCCATGAGGCTTCTTCACCGCGGCGCCATGTAGGTTGGCTGCAGCGAAGGTCCAACTCGCCGCGGTGATATTAGTAATGATGCGAGGGGTGAAGCCGAGGGGAATTGGCTGTGACTAAGGGAGAATTGGCCGTGGCGAATGCCCTGAAACTCTTATATTGACTAAAAAATCTTAGTGTTCTATATTGTAACCTCAAGGGATGACTTGTAAACATTAATAAAAGATAAATGTGAGTTGAAAATGATAGGTAATAGAATCAAGGCTCATAAATAAATGTTTGTTTCCCCTGAGGTACATAAGTGTTTGTAATTATATGGTTGATGACTTTAATGAAATTAAGATTTAAATTTTCCCATATTTCCATAATGTAATTAGTCTTAATCATATGTAACCATGGATTAGGGTTGTTAATCACGTATTTAACCTTAATTATAATGATAAGAAGTTAGGGTCGTCACACCTATACTTATTAGCGGCATGATGTATACTGAAATAATTACTTCTACATTTGGAGTGGAATTCGATTACTTACCTAGATGTAATGGAATCCAGATCTTACTTGGATTTCTGCCTTTCATTGGTTAGAAAGAAATCACTGGTGGACTTCAATCCTTGTTTCACAACAAATAAAACCATTGTCAGAGAAAAAAGGAGAGCTTTTGTGTTCTATATATTTTTGTTTCTTTTGTACACAGAGAAGAGTATGAGGGGGAGAGAGAGAAAGAGTAGTCACATACACTCTATACACACAAGTGCCTACTTTCATGATAACACTCATAATCAATTTTTATTTTTCCTACAAAACAAATAAAAAACTAATCATACATTTTGAATTTCAAAATTCAAAATTTAAAAATTAATTAATTCAAAATTTAGAATCAATTAATTTATTAATTAACTTTTAAATTAATTAATTATTTTAATTAATTCCTCTTTAAGCTTTTATTTATGGATTTGGATAAGCTCATCATGAGCAGCCTAATAATCTAATGTCTTGTACTCACATATGATGGCATAAACAACAAATACCTCTTCACTTCTCTTAGACTTTCATACCATATGCTTTGCTATGACTACTTATGCACAATTATTAAGAGCTCTTACACAAGAAATTCCATTATGGAACAAGAATAAGAGAAGCATTCCTTAGATATACTACATATGCTGGTTTATGTGCCTCGGATGCTCTAGATTCACCCATATATATCATATTCTACACTCATGGTAAATCTAATATCTCTTGAGCTTAATTTTACTTAGATTCTCTTTTGTCATATGTATAGCATCCACACTTATGAAATAACCAAAACTTTATAATAAGCATGTTTCAGATAATAACATAGTTATGTATATTTTAGGCAATTTTACTTTTGACCACATATCACTTAGGTAAAAAAATGACTACTTTCTTAGCTTTAATCCTTTAGATTGAATCTACCATTACCATAGGATGTATACTAAAATAACAAGTATTGACTCATCTCTACATGATATTGTCAAAGTAATAAGGGTATCTGTAAAAAGATTTATTCTCTTCTTGGACTTACACAACAATAAAGTAAGAATCTATTCACTTGCTTTCAATTATGGTTCTTGAGCATATGCAATATGAATTACATGATATGGTGTTTCTTTTTATTTTACAAGAGCATATGTTGATTTAATTTACTTATTAACATCATGTATATCTTGGTCTAAACACACACAGTGTCTAACTTTAATTTTACCATTCCACTCACCTTCCATGGTGTCTTAGAAAAGGATTCAGATCTGGCTATAGGTATTGTGGATGGTGAGAACTTGTAATTTCATCCATGTATATATATTTGTATTTGGATCTTATTTTGACCTTCCTTTTCTATCTTTTGTTGAGGTGACATATTTATATTTTATATTCTTTTTTTATTTTATATTAGTTCTTTTACTACTTCTTGTGGCAAACATAAATATCTTATCTTTGCTTGTTCCTCATAAATGCCAAAGATAATTACTCATATGTGAGAACCAACTTCATTAATGTATACAACATATTATCATTATATATATGCTACCTATGATTATGGCATAACACATCTATTTAATCATCACTTAAGTTATACTTATGGTGTAACATTTAATATTTTATACTTACTCTTGACTTTATATCTTCCTTATGTATATCTCTAAGTATGGGTTTTTCCCAAGAGATAAACTAAAGTTTTATGCGTAAACATATTTTGGAATAACATTTTCTTTTGTGCTATTGATCTTTCTCATTTTTGTGTTTATGTGTTTACTTTTGTTATGATAATTAGAAACTTTCATATAAGTTATGCCCCATTAACCATATAACCTCTTACATTATTACAGAATATGAAATAAACTCTACTTTTTTGGTAAATAATACCATGCATGTCTGCTTCTTATTGTTCTAAGATATCACATCACTTTTTATTAAGAAAGTGTATCCAAATATTAATTTCATGTATCTGGATCTATCTTTAATACAATGCTTAGTTTTATGTGCTTTCTAAGTATCTTAACATTTTCTTAATAGCATTCTTATACTATTGACCAAAATTTTACCATTACCAATACATAAGGTCAATTACTTATAAATGTTTGACCTTGTGCATATCATTGGATACAATGTCTAACGATGTTGGAATAAGAGACTTTTTATATAATTTTTAATATAGATTTACTTTAAGGACATTTCTCATAGCTTAGACTAGGGGTGCACACTGGACCTGGAGACCCAATGTTCCTGGCCTTGCACGACCAAATTGGGTGAGTTGGCTCAAGAAAAAAAAAAAACTCAAGCTATGCTAAGCCATAAAACTAGGTTAAGTGAGACACCGGGCCAACCCTTAAATACAAAAAATTTTAAAAAAAATTATAAAGCTTATATGAAATTTTAATTTTTTAGGGACAAAATATAATTTTATAATGACTTGTATCAAAATTATCTTTTTTAAAGGTCATTTTATCATTTTTACAATACATATAAAAATTAAAAATAAAACAAAAGCCAACTGGGGCCCAAAGCTTTAATTTTGAAGCTCGTTTCAAATTGGGCCGAGTATTAGGCCAGGCCAAAAGCTTAGCCTAGCCCCGCTTATGTATACCTCTAGCTTAGACTATCATTTTTTCACTATAGGGATAGTAATGAGTTTATAATATTTTATATTAAATTGTTTAAGGATTTTCTAATTGTAATACTTTTGTTAAAGAACAATTAAATTCTCTAAATGATTCCCTTGGATCTCAATTTTTATTATATACTTTATTTTACTCATATCCTTATTCTCCAAATTTTAAGGATAGCTATTCTTTAATGACGATTAAAGAATTTTGTCTATTCTAGCTAATGGCGTATTATCCACACAAAAGATAATATTACAAGTTTCTTTCAATCCACTTGACACAAATATAGTAGTTTTAATTAATTATTTAAAATTCATGTGAGGTTATTGCTCGATAAAATTTCAAATGCTATTATATAAATAATCATTTTAATTCATGAATATACTTTTGGAGTCTATAAACCTTTTATTCCACTCATTTTCCAAGGAACTTAAAGGTGGCTCCATATTCTTTCTTCATCTAGTTCTCTTTTTGAGAATATAATTTTCATATTCATTTGATACAATTACAAGTCTAGACTTATAATTATAGTTAGGATTAGTCTAATTATAAAATAGATAGGAAGGTATTTTCAAAATCCATACCTTTTAGCAATTTAACATGTATTTTCTCTCTCAACTAATCCACTTGTTGTTCTCTTTACCTTAAGAACCATTTGTTCTTAATTGTATTTCAATCATATGGATAGTCAACCAAGTCCTTGACATGATTTGTCCTCATCATCTCTATCTATTATTCTATTGCTCTCATTTTATCTTCTTTAGTATCTTTAAGTGTTGCCTCTTTAATTATAAACTGATGTTCAAGTACACTTTCATGGTTACTTTAAAATAGTAGAGTTGTCAATGTAACCTTCTTGTCTTGCACCAAGTTCTCATTAGATCAACAAATCGAGGTATAACTACTTGTTCTTATTAACTTAATCTTGCATCTCATATAGAGATATATACCTGTTAATCTCATCCTCACTTAGAAATTCATTTTCTAAATGTGGTATTCCTTAGTTTAATTATAGTTATATTTCCACTTTTATTTTCACCAATAAACATATACCCATTTGATTATTCTAAGTATCTTGTAAAGATACGTATCTTACCTTTTATATCTAATTCTCATGCTTATGAGAATTATCATGGACATAAATGTCTAACTCAATGGTCTTAGGATGCTTGAAAATATATTATTATTATGTTCCTTAATCATAAGGTGTGAAAGTAAATTACTTAGAGCAGACTCAATTAAGTTTGAAGGCATCAACTTTTAACTCATTACCTTAGATGAGTAAGGTTGCTTGAACCATCATTGACTTTAACCATTTTGAATAGGAATTTTATTTTTCTTTCGATATCTCAATTTGCTATAGAGTGTTAAGGAACTATTAATTGTCTCATAATTTTTTTCTTTTTACAAAATTTATTGAACTAATCTTGACAAAATATTTGCATTCTCAATCACAACTCAAAGTTTTAATTTGTTGTCTATTTAATTCTCAACTATGTTTGTATAATGTCCAAAGCATTCAAGTGCTTTGAACTATTGGACATTAAATAGACTTAATCATATTGTGAGTAATTGTTTTGTCCTTAATTTCTTTGAACCACAAATATTAAAATGAATTAATTGCAATGGATTATAAGCTTTAATTCCTTTTTAAGATGATTTTCTAATTTGCATTACCTACTAGGCAACTTTTTTATACTGGCATTTTTAAAATAGAAATAAACCCTAACATCTTTTGTTTTGTTAGTCTATTCATTCTCTCTTTGTCTATAAGATTAACCTAGCATATTATGCATTGATATCCATAACTAAAACTAGAAGCAAAATATTAGGCAAAACATTCATGTTTACACTTGTGCCCAGCACAATAATATTATTGTAAAGGAAATTAGAATTATGTTCCATGTCTATTTTTTTTATGTCAATGAAGTTGTCATATAAAATTAACATTAAAATCTCATATTAAGAAAAACAATGATAAACATTAAATTTTGTTAGATCAAGTATGTAAAATACTATATAAGATAGGGTTCGTCCTTCACACAAAAACAATTTTGCGATATCCTTTCATTTTAATTCTTATAATCCTTCTTAGATATAGTGATCTACTTTGAAAAGCGGCTAGTGATATTTTACGAAGGATTCTCAATCCTTAGTTATGTAGTTTGTAACTTTTAACTCATTTTTCTTAGCATGATCATGAGCACAAAAGCTCATGATTGGTATGATGCTTGACCTTTAATATGTCAAACTTCTTTTTACTATGTTTGCTTCTCTTCTTAATTCTTGGTTGGCATTCTTAAAATGTTAGCCAATCTTTTCTTAAAATATAAGTGTTATTCTCTTATACTTGGATGTTAAAATCATAGCAATTTTAGTTATATAAGCATTCCTAAGGGCCTAGCGCTTCCAAGTACTCATTCTTAAGCTCTATATGGCAATAAACATCATTTAAAAAAATGATATTCTTTTTTATGGGTCAAATTTACTTTCATATGTTCCTAGTTTATAGGTAGAAATTCTATGATAGCCTTAACTTTATTGTTCATAAGTGAGAATGTGATCAATTGACTTCAATTCCTTAATCATTAATCTTAGTTTGGTCATATTTCTATAACAAAACTTATCCTTAAGGGTTATTTACATTGCTTGAGTAGTCAAACATGACTCACTCACATATGAGGTTATTAAGCATGTTGCTTAGTAGTTATGAAAGCAAAATTGCTATTTTTCTTTTCTAAGAGAAATTCTAGATCTTTACCTTGTTGAGTTGTATTTCCATCATCAAACTCTTAAACAACATTGATCAATATTTTCTTAGCATTTTGTTTCTTTTCTAGGATGTAAAAATCTCATGGTGCCTAGTTGTTGGAGATTGTGCCCTAGGCTAATCATTTGTAAATATTGTGCTTTATTAAGAATAAAAGTTTTTCTGTTACACTTATTATATTTGCATATTTCTATAATAATTATATCCTTGGATAAATTATATTAGTTATCCAAATATCCCTAGTCGATCATTATTGTGGGAGCGATGATGAATTAAGACGAGTATGATTTTGATTGATGGTTATGTGTTAATCATGTATAGAGATATAAATCAAAATCATAGGTGTCTGTTAGTAATAGGGTGCTGGATCGACCCGTCATGAGGTAGCTTCATGGATTAGGTCATAAGCGTACCTCATATATAACCGTGTCACTAATCCCTCATACCTGAGATCATCGTAAATTCCAACATGAAGGATACTGTGCTTTGGCATTGTCAAAAGTCACCTTTGACCGGGTGATCATAAAGGCTATTGTCAGGCATAATGGATTCCATATAGAGGATGATGAGTGGTTAAGATGAAATTTGTCCCTCTGGTTAACGAAGAGATATCTCTGGGCTCCTCTATGAGTGAAACTGAGAAATGCATGGCCATGCTTGGATGGAAGGATTTTCCATTCGTTCTGTCAGTCTGCACGTAAATTGAGAAACTAATGATCGAGTAAGATAAGGATGACATTTCTATGCCTCATGCTCGATTAAGATATGGTGTGATAAAAGGGATGTGACAGGGTTTACGATAGGCTGTATCAGATCACCAAACCCTATGTGATTTGGGTAGTCACTATGTCTTGCTAGAGGCCGCTGGTGACTTGTGGGTGCAATAACGTTGTTAGCCCACTGCCAATATCATATAGACCTACAGAGTCACACACAAGAACGTATCAACTTGAACAAGAATGTCCAAATTCATTGAAGCTAGAATTATGTCTAGATTCGATAAATGTTACGCATAATTATGGTGAGATAATTATATATATATATAATATGTTATATATATATATGTAATTAATTCGGAATATAAGTATATATATTTGAAATATAAGTATATATATTATTTAATATATATATATATATATAATATTTCATATATATATATTTGATATAAATATATATTGTATTATATATTTCACTATATATATATTTATAAATGAATTAGTTCAAATTGAATTTATGAGATAAATTTGAATTTTAACTAATTTGTTTAAGATTAATTTGGATTAATTTAAATAATGTATTTAAATTAATTAATTTAATCTAAATATACTTCTATAAAAGGAGAGGTAGGCTAGGGTTTAGAAACACACAAAAGGGGTCAGATTTCTAAAATCCTAAGCTATCACCCTAGAGAGAGAGAGAGAGAGTGTGGCCGTATACCTAGAGAGAGAAAGTGTACAGATACTTAGAGAGAGAAGATCGTCTTCTCATCAATTCGCGTACGGAAGTGGTGAACGAAGGTGCTAGCACGCCTTTCAAGTTGCCAGATCATTCATATGGATGCCGGTAAAGAAGGCTGCCCATAGACATCAGTTCCACAGATCTGAAAAGACAGCGCGCTAGAAAGGTAATATTTTATTTTATACTCGATTTAATCAAGTCGACGGATCCATGGGAAGAAACAAATTAAAATTTTCACTGTGTGTACAGTTCGTTTCTTTCACCAATTTCTTAATTGGCACCATCTAGCTTGTTTCTTTTACCAAATTAAGCAATAATGTTTTAACAGCTATAATCATAATCCAATTTCTACATAGATATAGCATAGATTGACTGCATATATACAATGCTATATTTATATTTGCAATAAATTTCAACCAAATTAATAATGATATTATTAGGTTTATGATTGAAAGTTTACATGTGGTGTACTTCCATCATATGCATGCTAAAAATACCATTAACTTTTTATCGAATTTATTTACAAATATTGCTTAAACTATAGTTTTATAGATGAGCCTTTAGGTTACTAATTTAAGAACTTTCATTTAATGGAGTATTTCTTATATCTATAGTTTTTTAAATGAGTTGTTAGATTACTAATTTAAGAACTCTCATTTAATAAAGTATTTCTCTTTATTTATTTATTCAACACAATGCACTTGTAAATTGTGTTTGTATCAAATGATCTCACTTTAAAGATATCTATCATCTCTAAAGATTTTTTTTGGTTACCATCACAAGCTTATTTTCAATTGTCTTAGGCAATCACAAGCCTATTGCTATAGTGACATTAGCAACAATGACACCTTTTGTGTCCCTTATGTCCTCCTTTTTCCATTAGTATAAGTTTTAGGTTCAAAGGAGGGGGTGACCCACATGTGTCACTTTTGATAAAGGCTAAGCTACTTTATCTTTAACTAGGGGTGTTCACTAGGCCCAAAGGTCTAGTGGGTTTGGCCCTACCTAGCCAAATCAGGTTGGGGCAGGCACAATTTTTTTTATAAAAAAATTTAGGGTTAGGACAGACCACAAAATTAGGTTGGGCTGGCCCTTAGGGCTATGTTAGCCCAGCTCGACTCGAAAAATAAATTTATTTTTTTAAAAAAGTATGTTTTTATATAGATTTATATCAAAATTTTAATTTTTTAAAGATAAAATATAATTTTATAAAAAATTATATAAAATTTTCTTTTTTAAGTATTATTTTATAATTTTAATAATAAATTTAGGTTGGCCCTAGAGGGTATATTGGTCTAATCAAGTCTAAAAAAGTAAAAAAAAAATATTTTTTAAAAAGATTTATATTTTAATTTTAATTTTTTTAAAGATAAAATACAATTTTATAAAGACTTATATAAAAATTTTCTTTTTTTGATATTATTTTATAATTTTTATAATAAATAAAAAAATGTTGGATCACTCAGTTTAGCTTGGCCCTGCCCGATATTAAATCGGGTTGGGCTCAGGCTCGGGTAATAGGTATCAATTTTGAAGCCCCTTTAAAATCGGGTCGGGCGATGGGTACGCCCAAAGCCCTGCCTAACCCAACCCATATACATCCCTATCTTCAACCTTAAAAAGTTTATAAATTCTGAAATTTTCAAAATTTTGTTTTCTTAAGGCCAACTTTGAATCATCATATCTTCCTGGTTTTAAGTTTAATTGATGCATATTTGGTGTCATTAGAAAGCTTGAAATAAGATTTTTCCAAAAACATATTGATTGCATAGATCTATGGCCTAAGGAGAGAGAAAACACATTTGAAAGTCAATTATTTTGCCATATTTTCCAAAAATTTTAGTTTTGGAACTCAACTTCAAATTGCCATATCTCCCTTGATACACATATGTTTGAGCAAACCTGTTGGCTTTGGAAAGCTTATTCAACAAGCTTTCCAACCATATATGGCTTGCATCAAATGATAGTCTTTAGTAGGAACATCAATCTCCCAAATTTATTAGTTCCACCGCCATAAATCTAACCTTGATGTTCAAATTTCTCTTCTATGGTTTCTATAACATCTGACTTTTTAACTGAATTGGGATTGATATGTTAATAAGAAAAGACGCTAAAGTAAATGGAACTAAGGTCAAAAAAGGATAAAATGATAATCAACATATCAAGAAAATAAAGCTAAAACAGCAAAATGGAGGAAAATGGTATATTAGTAGCAAAATTATAATTTTGAGAAAATTTTAGGAAACTAAAGAAAAAAAGTTTTAAAGCCCAAAATTAAGCTCACAAAGGTTTTTAAAGGTATTGAAAATTATGGGAATAGTCAAAATTAGATAAGACCCTTTCGATGTGCTAAAAGTGTCAGATAGTCTTAAACTTTAGACGGAGTTATTGTTTATCATTTTAAGCCATCTAAATTCCAAAAATAATGTTTTTATATAAAAAATCACCCAAAAATTTGTAGGAAGGAGTTAGAATCTGAAAAATCTAAAAAATGAGTTCAAACAGAATGTATGTGCAAGTAATGGCAAAATGGTCATTTTAAAAAATTATGAATGAAGCTTCTTAAGGAAGATACACCTCACCATCTTTTTCAACCTTCCAAAATTAGATTTAGAGGTGTTCCATGGCATCACACTTGAGGGAAGAGAGAGGAGGACTTTAAGCTTCCATTCAGGTAAGTAAAAGGTTTCGTTTCATCTCTCGCCTGTTAAAGAAGTTGTTTTTCTCTCTAAGAGCTTTCTAATGGTGGTTTTCTTTTTTTGAAAACTTAAAGTTTTAGATCTAACTCAAGCCAAAAAGGAACTTTTTTCAAGAAATCAATTGATGAAAATTAATCTACACATAGAGTATTTTATATTGAGATAAGATTTCACTTGAAACAAGTACAAATCTTTGTGTTTCTAGACCATGATAACTTCGACCAAGGGTGAGAAAGTGAGGAGGAGAGTTTTTCTTCATAAATTCTTGATGGAACCAAGGGTTTTAGCATGCAAAGATTCCATATCTAACATTAATTTTGCTTGAATCATGAAAAGAAGCAATTTAGACCATGCTATGTAATGGTTCAGCCTAGGCTACTTCAATGGCTAATTATGTTATTTTACATTCCTAATTAGTATATTTATATGTTTTATAATACTAGGAACAAGCATCTAACTTAAAATTGTTTGAAAACTTGAAATTCTCAAGTTAGGGCTTTATGGAACCTAATTCGGCCAAGGACGAGTTCAAGGGGTTAGGAAGTTCACAATGGATTTTGAGTTATGAATAGTCTTAAAATGGCATACAAACAATAATGAAAGTATTAGATTGAATTTAGAAACTATATTTTGAAAGTTAAAATTTAGAATTCAAGAAAGAACAAAAAGGAACTAATTGATATTAAGTTTGTGATACTTCTAATCAATTATAATATGGCTATATAGATCATATATAATAAGATTTTGAATCCTAAAAATTGAATTTTTTAAGTTATCCCTTGAGGCTTAAGATTACATAATGAGTTCCATTACATAGAAAAGTGGAAATACCAAATATATAATGCTAATAGCAAAATAAATAGTAGATGTAGAAATTGTGGCTTGAATTATGAATTTTTGAAGCACAAGTTGGTCTCTAAGATTTAAGTTTAGTGAAATTTCCAACCTAAAGCCTAAGTGTTGAAGCAATAATGAGAAGCTTGTAATACCATAATTTTCTAGCTTATCTCATGTTATTTCTATGCTTTTTCCCATGCATTTCACAAGAATGCTAAAAAAAATGGCATTAAAATAATGTATTAATTTGCATTGTGTAGCAGATAAATTTTTTATTTCGTGCCCCGTGAACCATATGAACTTATCTAGCTCGTTCTTCTATTTAAATATACAAATACAACTTAAAACCATCCCAAGAAGTGGCCTAGGACTTGAGCAAATGAAATATATACATGAAAATAATGTGTACAGCCTTGGACTAAAACTTTAGATTTCTGTTAGAAATTTTGAAAAATTATAATTAATTCTAGAAAAATTAAAATCAAGCACAGTATACTATTCTATAAAGTTATGGATATCTACTTTATGCTAAAAATAATTCTAGATCACAATAGGGATCTTTAGCTATTGGAAAGTGATAGAATAGTAACTGAGGTCCTTTGTCATTACTAGTATTGTCCCTCAACTTGAAAAATTCACATCTCTCTGCTCAGAGGTTTAATTAGGGTGACCTTGGTGGCCATAGAAATCTTATTATATCTAATTTATTTCTATAAAATTTCATAAGTATTAGACACCATTTGACCCTTGAATGACACAACACAAGAAACTAACTATATGAACATTGTTTATATCAGTTTAGTAGAAAAATGCCAACTTTGAAAATTTAAAATAAATTCCACAGAGTTTCAAATAATCTGGTCTTTAGCTTCACAAAAATTTATGGTTTAGATCTAAATGCATGCCAAGTTTCATGGGCAAATTCATTCATTTGATCATATCAGAGGGTCAAATTTGGTTCTATGTCTCCCATGACCACTTGAGTACATGGAAAAGCACCAAAATGATCTACTAAACTTGTCTCAAAGGTGCACAAACCCAGATTTCATAAATTCACTCATCCCCCCCAAGATATACACAAGAGCATATATAACTAGTCTTGCCATTCCATACCCAAATCTTGCTATATCATACATATGGTATCAAATTTCATACATACATAATGCATTTACATATTTACATGTGTTTATGGAGTCATACAACATATGCAATAAATGATTACATCATATGCCACTTATATGGCTACAAACTAGTAAATTTCCATACTTGGTTATCAATCTTCTTCCTTTAAGTTTGGTGGCTTCCATTCCTTGACTTACTTAGATCACTTAGATATGTTAGACATGTGGGGAGGAAGGGATGAGATTCTAGAAATCCAATAGCTCTTCTCCCTTTCAAACATACATGAAGAATGCAAATCTATGTCTAAAAATGCATGCATGAACATCATGGAGCATGTAAACATTCAAAAAACATTCTTAGCATTTAAGGAGCTATACAAAACATACATAGGCTTGCCAAGCAAGTGGTTTAGCCTCACCCATTTTCTTCAAGAATTTTAGACTTGTCTCACTTTTTTTCTTAAAGGCCTTGAACTAAGCCTTAGTTTTGGGAGACTCTAAACTTTGTCTCAACTATTCTTGAGAGTTCTTAGCTTATCCTCACTATGGCTAGTAGGTTCTTGGTCTCACCACACTCATGCATACCAAAGCAAAGTCACAAAACATCATTTGAATGCATAAAGCAACATTATGATACCATGGCATATGAATACATGCAAGAACACTTTTTCATGGGTTAACACATACATATACACATTCAAAGACAAGATAAACATATATTCATGCATGAGAGAAAGAAGAGAGTGCTACCTTTGTTACACAAGCACACTTTTTCTCTTGGATTTATTTCCTCTCCCACAGCCACACTCTCACAAGAAGGTGGGATTTGTTTCTCTTGGCCTAAACACACAATATGGAAGCCAATTATACTCTTGGAACAAATTCTAAGGCTACACAATTATTATAAAAACTAGGTAATTCATATAGCTCTTTTATGGTTCCATAATGCACTTAATGAAGTAACCCTATGGAAACATGACCTTTGCTCCACTCTTCTCATTCATTTATGATTCTTAACTTCTTTTAAGTTTCTTGGAGTCATCACACAATCAAATTAAGAAGCCTAGCTAAGTGTTACTTCTTTAAGTCATAATATAGAACCTATGATACCGTCTCACTATCTATGACTTCTAAAATTTTTTCAAGGTATCCTCTCATCCTCTTCTATCATATATGACTTAAAAATAAGCTTAGACCAAATTAAAACTGTCGCTTGGTGTCTCTACTACCCTAGGCTATGGCTATGCATAGGGAAGGCACCAAATGAGCTTGCTTTGTTTTCTTGATGGAAGATGCATGTGGGAAGCTTCTTAGGGATCTTTAGAGTTCATTCAAACACTTATTTAAGACTAAGAATTCTTGAATCAAAATAGAATTTTAAAGAAACACTTGAAACCTTAACTTTTTTATCTTGAAATCTAATAGTTATTTTGTTATTTTCTTTACAAATTCTGGTTCTTTTCCCTCATTTTCCTAAGATTCATTCTTGGTTTAGCTAGAATTCCAACCCCTCTTGGCTGGTCTTAGGTAGGGCGAAATACATACAAGAGGAGGGAATGGAAGAAGAAGCTCAAAACATCATGAATTACCTTTGATTCTTGTTTTCTTTAGCTTGTTCTTCCCTTGGTTAGCTTCCTCCCTTGAATTTTGAAATTTTCTCCTCTGTTCTACCCTCAATATAAACCCAAAAACATCATCAAATCCATGAAATAAAGAGGAGAAGAAGGAGCAATAAGTTGATAGAGAGAAAGCTTGAATTTTCATGAAATTTTCTACCTTTTTTTGGCTTTTTCTCCCCTCAAAAACTCCTCTCTTTGTGTGCCTAAAAGCTACCTTCTTTTTCTGGTGTTTGGACAAAAATAAAGTGAGTGAAGAAAGGAGAAGAAGGACGTGACTCTTAAAGAGTCTTCAAGAAGCTTCCACTTTCTAAAAATTTCAATTTTGCCCTTTCGTCTTGACATACTTGTTTTCGGTCCATTTTAGCTTCTTTTTGAGAACTACCTTTTTCATCATAAAATTTAAGCCCTCAATCTTATGAAATGCCTCTGGAATCATTCAAATTAGAGTTAAAACCTTTCCGAATGAAAGGGTTAAAGGCCAAGTCAACTAACGTTAGAAAATATATATCGGAGGGGTTTTAACTGTCCTGGAGCTTCCCATGATTTTTTGGGGCCTTTGAGAATCTCGAAAAACTCAAAACTTTCACTTAAAAAACCTTTCTATGAGAATTCTAATTTTTTAAAAAAATTATGAAAATGCCATTACGTTTCGTAACTATTCCATTAATTTCTATCTGGCCATTTTAACCTTTGTTTTAGGGTACCTCTAGCCTCCTAAATTCATTATTTAATGTTTAGATTATTATTTTAAATTTTCTGGACCTTAACTAATTTATTTCAAAGGACTTACTTTGAAAACATATCTATTTTCATTGTTTTACGAAAATCGGACATTACAAAGCTAAAATCCATAAGGGATTTCATACTTTTCGGCCTGGAATATGGTAAAATTGAGCACATTAGAAAGTTAAATTGCCACCTAATAAGTAAGCATTTTTAAAAGTGAGTAAAAGGGCATTTTAAGTGTACTTTAAGTGGTTTACAGTATAGTTAAAAGTTAAAAAAGTTTAAGAGAAGTTATTATGAGCAGTAGATATTGATAATATGTTTGTGATATTTTAGGACAAGCTAGTGAGGCTCCATCCCATTGTAAGTGTAAGGCCAAGAAAGAAAATGAAACAGAGCTAGAAACAGAGTAGGAAAGTTAGAAGATTTATTGGGTTTTTATTATGTATCCAAGGTGGCTTACTCTTCCCTGTCTAGTTGCATACAAACTTGTTTGAGCTTGATATGCATTATATTGTATTGGTCGTTGTATCACAGTATATACTTTATTGCATTACATCAGTTATATATCATGGTTTGCATGTTATGTTTAATGAGTTGAGGCTATAAGATAAAGATTGGCAATGAGAATTGTCATATCTTAACCCCAAGAAACTCATATCATAGCATTCAAGCAATAAACACCCATACTTGCACACAAAGTGTAGCATATGGACCGAAATCACAAAAACAAATCCACACGGTTCAATCCCACTTTGGTTTAATCATTTTTATCCATATAATATCCATACAACATTCATTCAAAGTAAGCATATCATTCCATAAGCTCTTGAAGTTCATTTTACACTACTTGAACTTTTTATACAATTTACTTGCACATACAACACATAACAATGGGAAACACACTACTAAGAACCTCTAGCTTAGCATTAAATCACTTTCAAAGCCCATGAATTGATCCTCAACACCTCTTAGACCATAACATATTAAAACATATCAAATTCATAGCCATTTAGGTCAAGAAACTAGGGTTTGAAGGTTTGGAACACATATCAGAATTTTTGCCATAGGTTCTAATTTTCAATTTTCTGTTATCCAATTTGAAAATTCATAAATAATTATAGAAAAATTGAAACTCCACAAACCATAGCTTTCTAGAAAGCCCTGAATCTTCATGTTAAAAATAGTTTCAAGCCATGAGAATAGCATTTAGACTATGATTGAAAACAAGAAAGCAATGTAGGTTCGGTTGTCCTAGAGTTCTGAGACAATTTACTGATATGAATTTCAAAAATTCATACATAATTTTAAAAAAATATAATTCAAGAAAACTATACCAATTTGGAAAGTTATAGATGTCTAGTCTAATTTAAGGGAAAAATAATGACAGACCAAGAAAATAATATTAAACTAATAGAATTTGATGGAACAATACTTGACCTCGGCTGGCATTATTGATACTAATATAGAACTTCAAAAAATCATTTCTCTCTGTACAAACCTCTAAGTGAGGTGGTTCTAGTTTCTACAGGTCACTGTGAATGTCTAATTTCTCCATGTAAAATTTCAGAACCATTGGACCTCAGATGACATGAAAACAATTATGACCAAATGAACAGTAACTCATACCAATATGAAAAATTTGCTGAACTTTGAAAAAACACAATAATTTTTATAGACCTCCAAATAATGCGGTTCTTGGACCATTAAAAAGATATATATGAGATGTGTGCAAAATCTTAGCCTCAAAATCATTCATTTAATCAGATTGGGGTTCAGCTCACAAATTGGTCCATTTTTGGTCATAAAATGGTTTAATTAAGTGCTAAATGGTCTTCCCCTTGAACCAAGACTACTTGGGCATGTCCAAAAGTACCATAACACCCTAAATATGCATGCCAACTGATTCAAAAAGCCATGGAGCTCAGATTCACTTCCTAGCTCCAACTCACACCTAAAGTTCCATACTTTCTCTTAGGCATACAACAACCACTTTTGCATAAATGTGTTTAAATGACTCTTCTAAGATTACATTCATCAAACATATCCATTTTGTAACAACCAAAAAAAAAGAAAAGAAAAAAAAAAGAAAGCTGAAATTTTTTTGAAGTCCTGGAATGTTCTAAGTCTGTTAACTATAGCGAGAAATGAGCTAGCTATAGCGAATGTATCTGTTTGCTATAGCGAGAAAATGGTTTAGCTATAGCGAGAGTGCCTTTTCGCTATAGCGAAAATGCTTCTAGCTATAGCGAGTGCAGGTATCTTATACAAAAACTAGGGAGCTGCTCGTCGTAGCCCGTGCCGTAGAGAAAGCAGGGGTCTGGGACTGATACGTGCTCGCCGTAGCGAGGGTTATGCTTCACTATAGCGATGGTTAGTCTGGAAAAATATGAAAAAAGAGAATTTGACTTCTTAAGGCATCCAAACTCATCCTTTCTCCTTTAACCGACCTAAGCTTCGTCCAAGCACAGAAAAAAGGCTTGAGAGAGAGAGGGAAACTAGGAGAAA
Source organism: Erythrophleum ivorense (assembly GCA_026724425.1). Lineage (NCBI taxonomy): Eukaryota > Viridiplantae > Streptophyta > Magnoliopsida > Fabales > Fabaceae > Erythrophleum > Erythrophleum ivorense. Next base: position 41,648,124 of record JAIUCV010000006.1, on the reverse strand, counting down.
CTAAGAGAGAAGGAAGGGAAGCTAAGGAAGAAAGGTTCTACCTTTAAAGCTCTTCATGCTTCTTCTTCTTGATTTTATTCTTCTCCTTCTAAGTTTCCTTTTCATGGGCTGTTGAGTAAGAAAGCTCTGTTCTAGTCAAGAATGAGCAACAAACTCATGTATCTTCACTTCTTCTTCTTTGCTTTCTTTCTTGAGAGTTTGAGAGAGGAAGGAGAGTTAGTAGAAGTCTAGAGAGAGAGACCCCTAGTGTCTTATACTTTGTAGGGTTTGTTCTGAAGAAACCCCTAGTTTTGTGAATAATTGTTGATGAGAGAGTAATTCTATGTTCTTTGTTGTGCTTAGGCTCAAAAGAAGCAACTCCATTTAGTTGTGATTGTGAAACCAAGAAGAGAGAAGAGAAATTGAAAAGGAATGCTTGTGTTGGCCGATAAGATAGCTCTCCACTCTTTCTTGTCACATTCTTGGATGTATATAGTCATTATATGCTTATGTAAGTGCTTGTTATGTGAGACATGCCATATATTATTGCCTTGATGCATTGAAACCAATATACTTGTGTTTTGAGTTGTGAAAATTGCTCGGGTGAAGTAGTGCCAAAAGTCCTTTGAGACGGGTGAAGTGGAGTCAAAAGTCCCTAAACTAAGGGTGAGGCCAATCTGAAAGTCCTAAAAACTCAGGTGAGGCTAGACCAAAAGTCCCTAGAGCTTATTCTTGACATTGATATGAAATTCATAGCATGAAAATCATGTGTTGTGTAATTGTGAATGGTTTGCATACTTTGACTTATTTATATATCTTGATTGCTTCCTTGAATGAGTGTATGAGCTATTGAGATTCCTTGAATCTCACCCCCTTCCCTTTCCCATCTTAACATGTTAGGTGGAACTCAAGGAGATCAAAGTGCACACCAAGGAGCCTAGTTGAGCATGCTTAGGAAGTTGTGTAGTTATTTTAGATCTTTTAATGTAAAGAGGTGTCAAAATGAATATGCACCTATTATTTTTGAGATGTAAATATTTGAGCAAGTGTAAAAGTATGTATGGATGGTGTATGAACTATATAAAGAGCCAAAGCAATGAAAATGTGAGATTTAGCCCTTTTGTGGCTTATACATACTAGTGTATTTTGTCCCGTAGCATAGAAAATTTGAAATATATGATGAATTAGATCACTTGGGCAATTCATATATGCTATGTTTATACTTCAAAACTTGCCCAAGAGGTGCTAGAATATGTAAGAGGCCATTTGGACCTACTTTGAACTATTTTGGGTGCCAAAATCGCCAAATTTGTGAGCTTCGCACAGTATAACCAAATGAGCTCTTCTTGATATGATATTTAGCATGCCTTTAGAGTATATTGATAGCTTCTCAAGAAGTTAAAGTGAATAATATTTGAAGGTTTAGGGAATATTTGGTGAATTGTTGAAGTTGGAAAATTTTTTGGTTTAGTTATTGTACTGTGCAACTAGGTCTGAAAATGAATCTGTGTCATTCATGGACCAAAAGGTGTCCAATTGTCATAAAATTTTATAAGGATAAATTATATATCTACAATAACTTATACTAACTAGAAGCACCTCAATCGGAGGTTTGTAGAGGGAGAAAGAGCTCTCTAAAGTTCTGTGTCAGCATCAGGGAAGCCATCCGATCTTTGTTACTGTTCCATCAGTTTTTGAGGTCCAACGGCTACTGAAATGATCTAAACTTATTTTTTTCCTCTAGTTAACATTTTTAGCTTTCTAAATTGGTATATTTTTCTCAGATTAGATTTTTGTAGAATTAGTTATGAATTTTTAAAGTTCATGATAGCAAGCTACACTAGTACCAAGGATAGCTGGACATCTGTCTCTTTTTCGATGTCAAAAATGGTCCAAACGATAAGATTATGGTTGAGTGTTATTTTTAGTGTGAAGTTAACATCTAGAGATTTCTATAGAGCTATGGTTTGCTTGATTCTTATTTTTTTTAAAATTAGTTATGATTTTCCAAAATTAGAGTAAAAAATCTGACTTTTGGGCTCATTTGAGAAATTGTATTTTCTTGGTTTTTGGCTTCATATCCGTGGTTTATGGGTTGTTTAATACTATGTATGAGTTTTATAAATGGAGCTTGAGTGTAGTATGTAATTGACGGATTCACGGGACCCACGGGGCAAATTATGAGCATTTGCACCCCATTTTATAGCATGAAAATATCACGGTTTATACTCATTCTTTGGAAATCATATGGAATCAAGCGTAGAGGGAGATTAGTTGGAGTTAAGTCATTATGGTGTTACACATTTTTACACTTGTCTAGCCATAAGATTCATATACATAGGTTTATCTTGTCATATACACATCCATACTCACACATAAAGGCTACCAAGTGGCAAACTTACACATTTCCATTCATATAAGTGCAAATGGGGTTCATACATCATTCATATACATTATGTAAGCTATCCATGAGTTTACATTACAAATACATATCTTGGGTACATCATTTGACTACAAAGTATATTTCAAAACCTATTTCTATACATCCAATCCACTAATCATGCACTCTTCAGGGGTTGGCTTCCGTTTCTTTCTCCGCTTGGCTTACCTAGCATAGTTAGAGGGGAATGAGATTTGAAAGAATCTCAATAGCTCTAAATCCCTTTCACATATACATACAACATGTTCATGCATGTCAAAGAATGTAACTATGTCGTGTAATGTTCTCAAATGATGCATAATCATAGATTTTTATATCATACATAAACAAATAACACATTATGGACTCAAGAGAGTAATGGCTCGGCCTCACCCATAATCTTAGGACTTTTGGATTTGCCTCACCCGTATCTCAGGACTTTTGATTTGGCCTCACTCTTTCTTAAGGCTTTTGGCTTTGTCTTACCCTCTCTTAGGGACTTTTGGCTCATCCTCACCATTCTCAAAAGACTTTTGGCCTTACCACACTTATTCAAGTCATTTTACATAACTTTGCAAACATAAATCAATTCATGGTTTCAAAACATTCATCTAATAGCTACAAGCAATTTCCAAATATCAAACACACACAAAAGCAATCTAAGACAAGTCATGAATGCATACATATATGAAGGAAAGAATTAAAGAGCTACCTTGGAGTCAAAGTCTCATACTTTTTCTTTGGATTCTTCCTCCCTCTTCTTAGCCCAATAATGAGAATTGGAGGCATAAGGTTCTCTTAGCCCAAACACATCAAGTAAGGAATTTTTTAGATCATTGGATCAAACTCTAGTATTACACACTTCTTATGGAAGCCTACTTAGTTTCAAGACTCCAATATGGTTCCATAAAGCACCTAGTGAAGCAACTCAAAGAATTTATGATCTTGGCTCCTTCCTTTCCTTCAATTCATGATTCTTGACTCCATTTAAACTCCTTAGAGCCATCACACATTTATTTTGAGGAGCCCAGTTAGGAGTTACTTCATTATGCTACATTATGGAGCCTACACCTTCATCTCATTATCCATGGCTTCTAAAATTTTTTCAAGGCTTCCTCTCGTGTTTTTTCATCATATATAGTCTCATTCTAGGCTTAGAACAAATTAAAATACTTCTTAGGTGGCTAGACCTTGTATGGCCGAGATATATATCATAAAAAGAGCCCTTGAACTTTGCTTTGGTTTTTTAGAAGACATGGTACATATGTAACTTCCTAGGAGTTTAAGGGACTTAAACCATGTCTTATATAAGTTAGAATACCTTTAAGAAAAATCAGATTTCATCATTTATTTCAAAGCCCCAAGTTGTGTCAACTTGAATTTTAAGGCTCTCTTTTTGTTTCCACTTGCCTATTCTAAATTCCTACACTTTAAATCACTTGTTCTTCCCTTGATATAGTCAAAATTCAACTCCCTTTGGATGGGCTCTAGGTTGCATAAAATTCATATGGAGGAGAACAAGCAAGAAGTGCAAGAAAAGCCATAGAAAAGAATGGGAACCTACCTTAAATTCTTGCTCTTCCAAGTGGCTTCCTTTTGCACCCAAGCCTTCCCTCTAATCCTAACTTCTCCTTGCTAGACTAGAACTAAAATAGTATCAAAATACATTCTGAACCCATGGAAATATGGAGGAGAAGGAGGGGAATATTTAGTATGAAGACAAAAGGAAGAAAACACACACTTTTCATATCTATTTAAGGCTTCTTCTCCTTCGTTGTTTCTCCTTCCACACGATGCCTTGGCTAGAGTTTTTAGCAGTTTCAAAAATGGGTAAAACATTGTTGCAGCTTGGGGAGGGCTGGAACATGTTTTAAGAGGGCAAAAAGTAACTTTTTCCTTTTGCATTTTAGTCTCTATTTTCCACTTTCTTTATTTTTGCTCATTTCAAATCTTTTTTGAAATCCATCTTCTCCATCATATTCCTTAGACCCTTAATCATAAGAATTGCCTTTAGAATCACTCAAAAAGAATTTGGAACCAAAGTTTTAGTCAATCTTTTGTTGAACTCGCTTATCGGAGGGGTTTCAACTTCTCTAGGAGTTTTCATGGTTTTCAGGGCCTTTAAGATCCCCGAAAAGCTCAAAATTTTCATTTAAAAAGCCATCTTGTGAGTTTTCAAAATTTTTCAAAAATTATAAAAATGCTCTTACTTTCTTCGGCAAATTTTTTAAGCTCCTCTAGCTCTGGTTTTCGGGCATCGTAAGTCTCAAATCCTCATTTTCTATTATTTAGAATTTGATCCTAATTTTAGTTGGCATCAAATTTTTCTATCCAGGAGACTTTTTTTGGAAACTGACTCATTTTCGTTATTTTTTAAAAAATTGGACATTACAAGAATGAATGTTGTAATTCTCCCAAACTTAAGAGAAAAGCTTAAGCTAAGCTGAGATTCATGGCCATGACAGAATATGTAGTAAACATGTAAATCATTTATATTAGTTTTATATGACCATGAATACTTGCATTATTCTTGTGTAACTGTCTTATGCTTATTTTGGATGATTTAAGTATAGCTACTAAAATTCTCCTAAGTCTCACCCTCATCTTTATTTTCTCACTACCCAATGCCAGGTGGAAGCTCCAGTGCTAGGAAAGGAAAAGAGAAAGAATGATATTTGAATTTGTAAAATAATGTGAATGTTTTGTATCTAAACTTTGTTGTAATGTACAAAAAAAAATATATGGATTATGTTTAACTCCATCATGATGTATTATGTATATTGGTATACCATAAACAGTGATGTATAACTCTAACTTGAGTTATTTAGTTTCAATTGATGTTTTATGCCTAAGTTGTGGTATGTGACATTGTTATTTTCTATATTTTTCTATGTCGATGAGTTTGGGCTATAATATGACTATTTGATTAGTTTGGATGGTCAATTTTATAAAGGGAAACTTTACTAGATTTTCTTTAAAAATATTATGTACATTTGTTTTTTATTATTAAGTTGTTTGGATTTGGAAATTATGAAAAAGGCAAATACATAAATTACAGAAATTTTATATTCAATATTTTTCTGTTATTAGTAAATGGATTTATTGTTGAATCATAGAAGTTAAATAAGAGCTAGATAACTAAGGTGTTATAATTTCCCCTTTGTCTATCACTTAATTACTAAATTATAAGATTCATAAGGTGTAAATTATGTGGCCTAATTTAGTCTCTATTAAGATCTACCACTAGAGGGTGTTCTTCATTTAATTTAAAATTTCATGCTTATTAAACCTTATTTAAAACAATTGCATGAATTTAACTAAATAAAAAGGTATATCAAATCATGTGAGGGTAGCAGATCCAAGCCAAATAGTTTCTAATACTAATAAAAGAATTAATTCTATATTTTGAGTCTAATCCAGATATAGCAAAATCTAAATCTTATTTAGATTTCTGCCTTACAATGTTTAGAAAGGAATCATTGGTCGACTTTGATCATTGTTCCATGGTAAATACTACCATTGTCAAGGAGAGAAGGACAACTTTTGTGTTTTATGTTTTTTTCTTTTGTACATAGAGAAAAGTATGAAGGGGGGAGAGAGATAGTAGCCACATACACTCTACACTTTGCACACACAATTACTCACTTCCAGGATAATGCTTATAATCAGTTATTATTTTTTCCACAAAAACAAATAAAGAATGATTATACGTTTTGAATTTTAAAATTCAAAATTTAAAAATTAACTAATTCAAAATTCAGAATCAATTGGTTCATTAATTAAATTAATTAATTTTTAGAATAATTAATTAATTTAATTAATTCGTCTGTAGATTCAAGTCAGTTTATCATAGATGTCCTAATAATCCAACATATGCCTTTGATAAATTTTTTTTTGGAAAACTAAATGATATGTTTTATAATTTGGTTCACATCTAACTTCAAGTGATTATAACATCTATTTTAAAATTAATTATAGTTAAACATTAATAACTATATACTTAAATATAGTATACAAGTATCCTATACGTACTTTATTTGACCCTATCAATATCTAAATCAAACATTAAATTAAACTAACTTGAAAACATATGTATTGTGCATGCCTCACTCTCTATTAGAACATAAATTATCTTTCATTAATTTATCCATTTTTTATTTTCATTCTCTCTTTATTCTTATACCAATTAATCAGTACAATAGACACCGAATGAGATAAGAAGTCGCAGAAGAGTTTTGTATAATTTGATAAATGGAGAGACACTTATAATGCTAATATATTCAATTCAATTAAATTTAATGCTTAATTTATACAGCAAAAATTAGTACAGTAAAAATAATAAATCAATAGATTAGTTGTGATTTTTTATAAATTCTAAAAACATTATAATTGAAGACAAGTGTCAAGATAGGTAAGCCCAATATCTCCACCTATATTATTATCTCTCTTTCTACACACACACACACACACACACACACACATATATATGCCTGTATGTATATTTATATGATTCTGAGGCGTCTTGAACAAATGTTAATCCATATATTGAAATAAGTTAAGGTAAGGTTTTTTATTTCCAATAATATATAATTGATGTAATTGTTTTTAAGCTTAAATAACTTCATATATGTAAGTATTTTTGTAGGGAAGAAAGTTGAACTGAGACAAGTAGGAACAGAGGCATTAAAAGAGATGCCCATTGCAGCTGGTTTTATTCCTTTTGCATTATAAAACGAAAGAGTGAATAATTTTTGGCTCTACAAATGAAAGAGATGCCCATTACAGGGATTTAGATAGTATTCATGGATTCAAAGAACAAAGGCCATAGAGAAATTCTTGTTTACAACAGATCCATTTTTATTAAGAACAACGATATCAAGCCTCAATCCCAAATAAGTAGGGTTAGTTGTATGAACTCTGAATCTCTAAGAAGAATTTTTTGTATGGATACTTTCTTGCTTTGCCATCTTATACAACACTGTAATTTTACTAACCCTTTTGCATATGTATCTTTCTTTATCACTTACTACTTGTTATTCTTGATCTTCCCTTTATCTTTTAGATTATTTTATTTGATTTTGATCACTCTTTTCCTTGGAACTTGCATCTATGCATTGTAAATTTTTAATTTTTTTCACACTATACTCGATATTTTTTTTTCTATTAAAGCAATATTTATTTTTAAGTGAGACTTTTTTACTTATACTATTTTTCCTCTAAGAATTATACTTATAGAACATGTGAAGAACATAAGTTTAAAGTTATTCCTATATAATATAAACTCTCACGCATGCTTATTCATTTTAACCAATCATCTTTATTAACCTCTATAAAGGTTTCCTTTTCTCATTATAAAGAGAAAAAGTCTTTATTGCCCTTTTTTGTTTTGATAGTAGTTCCAAAACTTTTTAATTGCAATTTTCAATACCACGGTTAAATCAACTAGTAGAAACGGTTTAATTGTGATTCTAACTATTGCAGTTAAAGAAACGTGGTTAGAATATAGTTTAACTTTGGTTAAAACTACCATAATTAAATAAAACATAGGTTTTAGAGGCAGTTTCATCTTTTTTTTAATTCCTTGGTTAAAATTTGTTTTCCTCGGCTATGTTTCAAATTCAATATCACCAATCTTGAGTAGATATATATATATATATCTATATAGAGTTTCCCTTAATCATCAGATATATACAAGTAGTATTGTTTAGCTATGAAATCCTTCAACACAGTTGCAGAACCTAACCTCGCTTTTCAGGCACCTGAACGTTAGATTTATTGGGATCTTCTGTCTCAAGCTTAGAGGAGCAAATTTCTCCTTTTTTTAGTCTGTAAATGGACATAAAGGCAATTTTAGTCAAGCAATACTTAATTTCTTTTCTCCAAAGGAAATTTTTAGCAAATTAATATCTCATTTGGTAAAAAAAAAAAAGATTAATATCTCACATTCTTTCCAGCGTTCATATAGTATGTCCAACTGGATACCTGATAACAAAGTGATTGTCATTTTTTACTTTCTTTTTTTGGTGGTACATCTTTTTAAAAAAGAAATAATATTGCAGACCGATAGAATTCTTCCACAGGCCTTTTCTTTATGAAAGGAAAATGCATAGAAGAATGCCCCCAAGGTAGTCCCATTAAGAGGATCAACTTGCAGGTGTCCGATGATGATCCAAGTATAAGGGGCTACATTATTTGCACACGTTCGTTAATTATAACAACAACAACAACAACAACAAAGCCTTTTCCCACTAAGTGGGATCGGCTACATAGATCAATCGACACCATAAATACCTATCGTAAATCATATTTTTAGACAAACCATTTAAATCTAAATCTCTCTTAATAATTTCTCCTATAGTTTTTCTTGGTCTTCCTCTACCTCTAATTATTGGACTATTTTCCATCTTATCTACTCTCCTAACTGGAGCTTCTATAGGTCTCCTCCCAATATGACCGAACCATCTAAGTCTTGATTCTACAATCTTTTCCATAATAGGTGCGACTTCCTCCTTCTCTCTAATGTATTCATTTCTAATATGATCTCGTCTAGTGTGTCCACTCATCTAACATTCTCATTTCTGCAACATTGAACTTATTCTCTTGTTGACTTTTTATTGCCCAACACTCAGTTCCATATAACATTGCAGGTCTTATAATTGTACGGTAGAATTTATCCTTAAGTTTGAGTGGTACTCTTCTATCACAAATAACACCCGAAGCACTCCTCCACTTCATCTACCCCGCTTGAATCCTATGTGTTACGTCTTCTTCTATTTCCTTGTTATGTTGTATGACAGATCTAAGATATTTAAATCGTGTGACTTGTGGTATAATATGTTCTTTAATTTTCACTTCTACGCTAGAAGTGGTGTGTCTCTTACTAAACTTACACTCCATATACTTCGTTTTACTTCTCTTAAACGAAATCTATGAGTTTCCAAAGCTAATTTCCACCTCTCCAACTTTTCATTCATTTCTACTCTCGATTCTCCAACTAAGATAATATCGTCTGCAAAAAGCATACACCGTGGCACTGGCTCTTGGATATGTTCAGTAAGCACATCCAATACTAAAGTAAGAAGATAAGGGCTCAGAGTTGACCTTGATGTAGACTAATAGTTATCAAAAAATCTTTTGTAGGTCCACCTTTTATTACTACCCTAGTTGTAACCTCATCATACATATCTTGTATTACTCGAATATAAGTTATACGAACTCCTTTTTTTTTCTAGAGCCTTCCATAGAACCTCTCTTGGTACTCTATCATATGCTTTTTTCAAATAGATAAACACCATGTGTAAATCTCTTTGATTCTCTCAATATCGCTCAATTAATCTTCACAACAAATATATTACTTCCATAGTTGACCTTCCTGACATAAAACTAAATTGATTCTTCGTAATTTGGGCCTCTTTCCTTAATCCTCGCTTAATTACTCTTCCCCATAATTTCATAGTATGGCTCATGAGTTTAATTCCTCTATAATTTGCACAATTTTGAATGTCCCCCTTATGCTTATAAATAGAAATTAAAGAACTTCTCCTCCACTCATCTGGCATTTTCTTAGATCTTATAATTTTATTAAATAACTTTGTAAGCTAACCTATACCTTTTACTCCTAAACCCTTCCATATTTTAATAGGTATATTATTCGGTCCAACTGTTCTACCACTTTCCATTTTCTTTAATGCTTCTTTTACCTCTGTCTCACAAATCCTATGATAAAAGGTATTATTTTGATCCTTTTCTCTAGTATTTAATCTATTCGATTGCAATGAAATCTTGTGGCCTTCATTAAAAAGCCTATGAAAATAACTCTTCCACCGTTATCTGATATCTCGTTTTGTAACCAAAACTTTTCCTTCTTCATCTTTAATGCATTTTACTTGGTCCACGTCTCTTGTCTTTCTTTTCCTACTTTTAGCTAACTTGTAAATATTTCTTTCTCGAACTTTAGTACCTAAAGATTGGTATAACCCATCGAATGCCCTCGTTCTCGCTTCGCTCACTGCCTTTTCAGTGTCTTTCTTAGCTACTTTATATTTCTCCCAATTTTCATTACTCTTACATAATGACCATACTTTATAACACTCCTTTTCACTTTAACCTTATCTTGCACGCTTGCATCCCACCACCAGGATTCTTTATCTCTAGGTCCAAAACTTTTTGATTCACCTAATATTTCCTTTGCTACTTTCCTAATCTCTTTAGCCATTCCATTCCACATATCGTTAGCACTTCCTTGTATTTCCCAAGGTCCTTCCTCCATAATTCGTCTTTGCACATTCTTTTCTTTATCCCTCTTTAGTTGCCACCACTTAGTCCTTAACATCCTATTTTTGCTTTTGCTTTTTACTCTCCTCTTAACTCGTACATCCATAACCAAAACTCTATGTTGAGTAGTTAAACCCTCTCCAGGTATAACTTTACAATCCATGAAAATTTTTCTATCTGATTTTCTTATAAGAAAGAAATCAATTTGAGAATATACCCTTTTACTTTTGTACGTGATAAGATGTTCCTCACACTTTCTAAAACAAGTGTTAGCTAATATGATATCGAACGTCAATAAAAAGTTTAGAATTGTTTTACCCTCTGCATTTGGTTCCCCTCTGTCATGTCCTCCATGAACACCCTCGTAACTTGAAGATACACTTTCCACATGACCATTTAGATCCCCTCCTAGAAAAATCTTTTCTCCTAATGGTATTTCCTGAACTAAACATTCTAAATCTTCCCAAAACTTTACTTTGTGATATTCTTCTAATCCTACTTATGGTGCATAGGCGCTAATAACATTAAAGATTTCCTTTTCCACTACTAACTTTAATGCAATGATTCTATTTCTTAACCTTTTTACATCCACTATAACATTTTTCCAAAACTTATCTACAATTATACCTACCCTATTTCTAGATTTAGCTTTCCTAGTGCACCAAAGTTTAAAACCCGAAGTGTCTAATTCTTTCGATTTTTCTCCTACCTATTTAGTTTCTTGTAAACATCTAAAATTAATCTTCCTCCTAATCATGGTATATACTATTTTCATTGACTTACTCGTAAGTGTACCTATATTCCAAGTCCCAAAACGAATCTTATTCTCGTGAACTAACTTCTTTACCCACATTCGTTCACGAAAATGTGGAAGCCCTTGCTTATTTTTCACTACATTCAGGCGACGATGTAACAGCTCTTGCTCATTTGTCACTGTACACGAGTTATATAGCGCGTTACTTCCAGACAACGCCCTAATATTACGTTTAATATATCGATTGTCCATGTCATAAAGATTCAACAAAGTTTTACGTTAGATGTCGATTGCCTAACACAACCCTCCTCTTTTTTTCTGGGCTTGGGATCGGCTATGAAAAATAATTTGCATCAAGGCTCGTCATTAGAAAATATAATTATAATTTAAGAAGAAAATATTTCAATTTTTATTAGCAACACCAATTTTAAAAAAGGTATTCTAGGAGATACTTAAGTTGCTTATGGAAAAGGGGGGAAAAAGAGAAAAGCAAGTACTATTTAAATTTAAAGTTGTGATCTTCATAATAAAAAAGCTTAGCATGACAAGTGACTATTTTCAAATCAATAATATTATTCATTCAAAGAGGTATGGCTTTTTTTTTTTTGGTTTTTCCTTCTAGTATGCTAATTAACCATTTATCCTACGCGATAATTAGTTGGTTAGTAGTACAAAGTTAGAAACATAAAAGCAATTTTATCTATATAATTAGATATAATTTGCAAAACAATAGCTTAACAAATAGAAGCACAAAAGTAATATTAACAACCGCCATCCAACCCTATATTTGCATGCATAAGATAACAGGAATATAACAAAGGTAGATATTGAAGTGAGAAAGAGTTCATGATTCATAAACATTTTGATATTTCATATGTTGCCGATCACTTGGCGTACTATGCAAGGTTTGAGAGAAAGAATCCTCATCATGTAACTCTTCAATTATGTTTTAAAACTTTTCAGATAGAGAATTAGATTAATTTTGTAGTTTGGAAGAATGTTAAAAAGAAATTTAGGCTGCTCACCTCAAAATCCCAATCTCCACATATAAGTTGGGGTCACTTCTGTTGCTCCAAATGTAAGCCTAAGCTTGTAGCTTTTCAGAATTATCCTGCAATTATCCTCCTCTTTATTAGTATTTTCCCAAAAGCACAAATTTAGTGTATTTTTATATATTAACTTAGGGAAATATGAATTGCCTCATTTGTCATTTAAATTTTTGACTTAAAAATCTAGTTATCCACTTTGGGAAATCAATATCCCATTCAATCTGTCCTTAGGTCTTTTTTTTTCTTTGGTAATTTGTTCTTAGGTCTATTTGATCAATTTAAAATGCAACTATGCAATGATGCTTATAAAGACAGAAAAATTATTTTAGTTAGACTATCAAACTTACCATAGAAAAAAAAAAATCAACATCACTTCCTTCTAGGTGAAATTTAAGGGTCATAATATAATTATTACAAATTTAGGTTCAACAAGAAATTTTAACTAGAACCAAATTATAATTTTTCTTGAAGTTAAAGTTTGATTTTCACAAAATGAAAATGGTGAAATTAGAAAGGGATATTTATATGCAAATGACTACGTCGATGATCAAAATAACTTTTTCTAATTGGAACTCTCGACAAATCAAAACATTGCTCCTAAAAATTTAGGTCAAAGTTAGGTCAATCCAAAATTTCTCTAACAAGTTCCTGAGTTTGCAATGAAAAAAGATGTGGAGACAAAGAGAGAGGCTTCGCTCTCTATAAATACTCTCCCTTTAGACTTCTCACACACTTAAGGAAGAAAGGAGGCAGATAGAGAAAATGTGTGTGTATGTGTGTGTGTGTGTGAGAGAGAGAGAGAGAGAGAGAGAGAGAGAGAGAGAGAGAGTTCATGAGAAAGAGAAGAACAAAGAAAGATCATGCGAGGAGAAGAGAGAAACTAAGACAAAGAGAGGAGTAGTCTTGATCCTCTATAACCCTTATTGTCCTTCCATACCACCTTTGAATGAAGGGACAATCTAAGAAGGAGAAAAAGCTTGAAGGTAAGAACACCTATCCTTGTCCATGATGATGGATTATGCATCCATTCCTCTTACTTGTTGTCTTGATTATTGCAAAGAGTGAGGCATTCCATTTTTCCTTTCCAAGATTCTTAACAATGGTAAGAAACCCATATAGAACTTGTAAACAACTTACATCTATGAAGCTTGCATAAACTCTTCCATGAAACTTTTAGCTAGGAAATTTTATTTAAGGGCTTGCAAGCTTTAGTTGTGGTTGCTTGACATCTTAATAAGCGTGCATATATGGTAAATTTTGCAAAAAAGACGTTAGAAACTAATCAAGATTAAACTTGGTCCAAAATTGGTACAAGTTAAAATTAGGCAACAAGTTTATGTCTAGATGGTCAGGGGACAAATGAACACCAAATGATTTGAAATTTTAGTATGATGTGCTTGATATATAGAGGAATTAACACACCAAGTTTCATAAATTTTGGAGTGGTCACTCAACTTAACATTGAAAGTTCACTTATTTTTCATTCAAGCCAATTTTAGATAGTTTTGTAAAATTGAAGAGTTGAAAGGGATAACAAATGCTTTTGCCTATGGGATTTTCTAGCTATTAGTTAATGTATAAGGGTTGCTATATGTAAAATTTTGAGAATCTAAGAGGTCTACACACAGAATGCACAAGACATAGCTTGGAGCAGAAATTGAATTACAAAACAAGTGTTATTTTGCTCTGTTCTAGCTGCATAGGTCAAACAAAGCATGCTATATTGCCCCAATGCGTGGTAATGGCACTAGACCCCTAAAATGCTTATTGGTGTGTTTTTCCTTAAAATTTTCACCTAGTTTGCTAGGGATTTGTCTTTGATTAATGTTAAATAGTAATGGAGATATATATGGAGTGAAGTTAGTAACATAAAGTGTTAGAATAATTATTTTTATTTTTTGAATTGTATTCTTTAAGTATTTAATAAATAGTAACAACATTTTATGTGAATTGTTTAGAGAATAGTTTATTCTTGGGAAACCACAAAGTAATCAACGACACAAGGAATTAAACATGTTTCCAATATAAAGGATATATATATACACATGTAAATATAATTGGACATATAAGATTTCTATAAACTTGAAATTTCCTAATGTCAGAATATGACTGTGACCTTGATAAACATACATCAATGATAGGAATTTCCAATTTTATCAGAAGTCTTAAAAAATAGAGTTCTCGAGGGACAAAATTCTAAGAAAATGACTTCCATCAATAGAGATAGAATTTTTGTCTATGTGAAAGAAAGGTATGATCATATGGAAACAAAGGAGGTTATAGTTGCTCTCAAATTTTGGTCCCATTCTCCTGAGGACTAAGTTAACGGGGTTATAAGAAGGCTAAAAGACTTTTATATGGCTCTATGCTCAAGTTTTAGGTTCTGTGGATCTGCTTTGGGGGACACTTTAGCTATATTTACTATTGTTTATGATGTGTTCTAATAATCATAAATATTAGGGAAAATAATCTTTCTCTTTGACAGCACTGAAAACTTAGGCTTTATATCAAAGTCTATATCAAGAAGTATAAAATGCTTGGTATGGCATTTAGGAAATAGTTTCCCTATTGCAGTGCTTTTAAGGTAGAATCATCTAAGTCTCCTTAAAGAGAGCATGCATAATGGTGTGATATGATAATGTACTTGTTGGGGTATTACTCTATGTGAACCATGGTAAGGCCTTATGAGGTCAATAATGAAGCATGCTAGTGTGTACAAAGTTTATATGGTACTAAAAAATAATGAACTATGCCTGTTGCATATTAGTCAAAAAGTGTTACTTGGATATAGTAAATGGTATAGTAATGAATATGTGCATATTTATATTTGAATGTGATTATATATGATATGTTGACCATTATGGGCACAGTTCCAATAATCATGCCATAAACTATGATATTTGAATATGACATTTTAAATATGTTAGTTCATATGTAGAGATGAACATAATCTAGAACAAATATGTATTTCTCAATGATTCAATGTTCCTATATATGTACTATCTCCTATCTATATTTTTAGGCTATGATATATTTATTATCTTTACATGCCATAGACAAGAAGAGGAATAAAAGAAAAACGTCTTTAGTATATGTAGCAACTGAGCCATTACTAGTTTTTAAAATAATGAGTGCTCTTACTAGAAAAGTAAATTCTCATTACACTTGGTAATGTGATCAAATAAAAATCATAGTTCTATTGCTTAAAGCTAACTATAGATAGATTAGATCGGTGATAATTAGATGCAATGCAAAGGAAGACAGAAGAACTTTATCTATTCTACTAGTTGATTTGTAATAATAACTAGAAAATATCCACTTACATTTAGGAATTTCTATTGTTTAGTGATTTTGTAATTTTATAAGGTATTAAACATGTGAACTTATTACCTAGTGTAGGATTAATTAAACATATGTGAGAATGGTTATTACACATTCAATTAGATAAGTGAAATCTACTCTTCAAAACTTTTTCATTATTCTATGAGTATGATTCAATAACAAGATAGGTAGCACTCTTAAAGAGAGGGTGTTACAATATGCACTTGCGCCCTTAACCATAATGTGTGTATAGTATTTTAAAAAGTTGAAAAAAAATCATCCAAATAGCATTCTATGAGTCTTGGATTATCTTAATTGTTGTTCAAGATATTTTATTTTTTATTATAATTTTATATGAATAGATTCTATGTACCAAAAAAAGGTTTTAACTTAAGAAAAGCCTATTTATTTTAGAAATTTTTCCAGTGAATAGATCGAAATTAGGGTTCTAACGATTTAATGGGAAAGGAAATCGAACTTGAGTTTTTACCAGCTAGACATGGTCCAAAGACAGAACCCTCCAAAAACATAAAGAAAATCCTTAGTTGAATAGAATGGACTCTTAAAAGTGTGGGCAGATTGTGGCCCAACCTAAATAGAAATGGGTACATGTTGAATGAAGCTCAAACCCAAGAAACAAGGCTTAATCTGAAAATGTATCCCTAGTTGAATATGATGGCCTCTTAGAAGTGTGGGCAGATGTGGCCCAGCCCAAGTGGAGATGGTGCATGTTGAAGGAAGCTCAAACCCAAGACACATGGTTTAATCTGAAAATGTCTATGATCAAATTACCTTTTAAATAAATATTTAAAAATATTTAAAAAAGATATTTTATAGATGATGAAGCATATGTCTAAACCTATGATCTCTTGCTGACTATATGCATTCATCACCACTAAACCACACCTAGTGACTTAGTTATTTCACAAATTTAGGTTAAAAATAGTAAGGATTTGGACCAATAAAACGTTTTATTTTGCAAAATATAGTAAAATGTCACAAAGAAAATATTTTCTTTTTTTCTATGCATAAAATAAATATAAAATTTTATTATACATAATTAATATGTGATGCGAAATCAAAGGGGTGGCCCAATCTTCACGGCATAGGTTAAGTAAAAAGATGGTTCGAGACTTGACGGAAGCAAGTGGCCAACCAACGTTAGAGGAACATTGACCTGTGACTTAGACTGCATGCCCAACCACGAACACGATGAACCAACCCACACAACGACACACCCGGGTCGAAGCACGAATTGGGAGTTTTTGTGAACTTGAATCACCAACCTAGGGATAGGTTAACAAGACAAAGGCTTCATAAGAGCAAGGGAAAGATAACTCTCATAATTTGGAGAAAATACTCAGAATAATTTTATTACTTCAATCATCGTCCTCAAATTGAATACAAAGATGGCCTATTTATAGGCAAAGGAAATCCAAGGCTTGAATACTAAGCAAACCCTAAAAGTAAGACTTAAGAAACTTCCTAAAACATAATGCCCAAGGTGTGCACTATTCACATGCACTGTTCATCTGAAAGTAGAAAGAAAATAACCTAAATAAATGGAAACAAATCAGCCCTAAAAGAAATGGAAACAAATAATTCTAAAATAATAAGGAAATAAAACTTTCTAAAAACTTAATTGACCTCATGGCCTTATTCAAATCACTAAAATAGAAACTAATTAATACTAATGGGCTGGACATCTTACATTTAAAGTACTATTCACGTCCTCTAGCTTCAATGGGCTCTTTATGCATCAACTTGGGCTTGAATAAGCATGATTAAGGCTCCATTTGCTTCCTCAATGCATGTACTAACATTATGGGCTTCTAATTCAGCAAATTGAAGTCCAATTACTCTTTGTAGATGCTTAACTCTTCCTCTTGTCATTGGGCCATCTACCATCAAGTCCTTCTCCACACGAGCATCCTTCCCCACATGAGTCTGGTTCATATCATCCTCCCCCTCTTGAAAAGGAGTCATCCTCGACTCTTCAAAGTCTGCACTAAAATAAGGGGAAAGGTCAGAAACATTAAAAGTAGCACTTACACCATACTCACCTGGTAAATCTATCTTGTAGGTATTATCATTAATTCTTTCTAGCATGTGGAAAGGCCAATCTCCGCGAGGCATAAGTTTAGACTTTCTTTTATCAAGAAACCTCTCTTTTCTAAGGTGCAATCAAACCAAATCTCTTGGTTCAAAGACAACCCTCTTTTGCCCCTTATTAGCACGTTCTACATATTATTGAGTCATCCTTTCAATGTTTTGTTTTGCTTTCTCATAGACTTGCTTAACAAACTCAGCACATTTCTGTCCATCCATATTGATTCTTTTCGTTATATTATTGATGGCTCGACAATCAATGCATATTCTCCATGTGCCATCCTTTTTAGGCACGAGAAACACTGGTACTGCACATGGGCTAAGGCTCTCCCTTACATATTCCTTTTCCAGCAGCTCTTGCACTTGTCTTTGAATCTCCTTGGTCTCTTCAGGATTAGCTCGATAAGTTGGACGATTGGGCAAATATGCTCCAGGTATAAAATCAATTTGATGTTCTATCCCTTTAATTGGTGGCAACTCAGGTGGTACCTCTTCGAGAAAGACATCTTCATATTCCTGCAAAAGAGATACAACAACACTAGGCAAAGTAAAGGTTAAGTCGTTAGTATTCAACATAGCCTCTTTATAGATAACTACTAAGAGATTTTGTTGAGAAAACAAAGCTTGTTTGATCTCACTCTTTCTTGCCACTAACAAACTTTTCTCTCTTTCTCCCTCTTTTTATCTTTTACCTTTAGCTCTCTCTCCTTTTCCTCTCTCTTCTCTTGGCTTACCCTCTTTTCTTTTCTCAATTTCACTCTCCTCTTTTTCAGATACTTTTACACACTCACTTTCTCTTTTCTTCTCTCTCTTGATTTGATCTTCTAACACTTGCTTTGGTGACATAGGAATGAGGGTTATAGGTTCCCCTCTAAGTACAAAAGAATAATGGTTTAGAAAACTATCATGTGTAACACGTCTATCATACTGCCAGGCCTACCTAACAAAATATGGCATGCTTTCATTGATACAACATCACAAAGCACTTCATCCCTATACTTGCCAATTGAAAACATTACCTTAACTTGCTTGGTTACCCTCAATTCTCCACATTCATTGAGCCATTGGAGTTTGTAAAGCCGTTGATGCTTGAAAGTAGACAAATTCAACTTCTCCACTAGCTCGGTGCTTGCCACATTGCAGCAACTTTCTCCATCTATAATCACACCACGTATCTTTCCCTGAATTTGGCAATAAGTATGGAACAAGTTCTCTCTTTGCTCATCTTCGTCCGCCATCATCTGGGCGCTAAGGGCTTTCCTAGTTACAAGGAGTTCTCCTTCTTCTGCATACTCTCCATCTTCATTTTCCATGAATAGCTCTTCTTCTTCCTCTGTTGTTTCTCCTTCAGTTTCCCACTCACCAAGGTTGTTGATATTCATGGTTTGCTTGTTAGGACATTCACTAGAGATGTGTCCTCTCCCTTGGCCCTTGAAGCATATTATGTCTAGGTTTCTTGAAGGATTAGGCCCACTTTGAACCTTCTTGGGTGGTGCAGCAAGCTTTTCTTCTTTCTTTAATTCATTCCCCTTTGAATTTGAAGTAGAGAGAATATCTTTCTTTGGGTTGTTCCTCCATAAGTTGAAGGAAGTTGAACTGGAGCTCTTCCTTGCAATATTCTTCCTTTTGAGTTATTTTTCCACCTTGGCAACTTGGTGGACTAAGTCATGAATCTCAATATAGTGGTACATCTCCACAACATCGGTTATGTCACGATTAAGCCCATCTAAGAAACTAGCCATTGTTGCTTCTGGATCCTCCTCTACATTAGCTCTAATCATGGACATTTGCATCTCTTTATAGTACTCATCCATATTCTTGGATCCTTGAGTGAGGCGTTGAAGCTTATTGTGAAGTTCCCTTTGAAAATAAGATGGAATGAAATGCCTCCTCATGTTAGCCTTCATCTCCTCCCATGTTAAGATAGGGTGTTCTCCATATCTAACTCGCTCCTTTTGCATCTGGTCTTACCAAACAAGAGCATAATCAGTAAACTCAAGAGCAGCTATCTTTACCTTCTTACCCTCAGAGTAGTTATGGCATGAAAATATTTTCTCTACGCACATCTCCCACTCCAAGTATGCTTTTGGATCACTCTTGCCTTGAAAGGAAGGGATTTTTATTTTAACTCCCCCAAGCTCTCCTTCGTCATCTCTAGGCCACCTCGGTGGTCCTCGTTGTCGGTTGAATGGCCTCCTTCTTTGCTGGACCTCCTCCTCTTCATACCCTTCATCATGGCTTCCTCATGCTCACGGTCATGTCTACGTGCCATTTGAACCTGTCTTTGGTTAGTTTGAGTAATCCTTTGACTAGAACTACTACCCTCCACTCGATCTAGGCGTTCATGGAGACCCTCTAGCTTCTTATCAAGCATCCTCTCAAAATGGCTCACAATTGCTTGCATTTGTAATGGTGCTAACTTAAGTGGATTGTTCTTTGAGTCACTGCTTTCATGAGCAACTCCTTTTTTTCCGTTATCTGCCATGTTAGGGGAAAGGAAACAAGAAACAAAATATATTGGACCTCACAATCACACCCTCACATGTTTCATTTAAATAAGAGATGACACTCCCACTCATGTTTTTTCTCTCTTATTGGCTTTTTTTGCAATGATCTTACCCACTCTTGCCTTTTACCTCTCAATATCAAATCCCAAACTCTTATGTTACCTAAGACCTCGTCAAGTAATCAAGGACTGCCAATTCTTGGTTCACCAAAGTATGTGCTGGTGGATGGTATGAAAAGTCGTGATTGGCGCATACAGGTTACAAGTAAGGTTAGGGTTTGGTTAGGCTAGGGTTCCAATATGAAAAAGGGAAGATTTAACCACATAGCAATGCAAGATCAAGTTTAAAATACCAAAGAGCCAATTGTAATGATTCTAAAAACCCAAGATATGAAAAATTAATGGAGGATTAGATTAGGAAAGTTCAAATCAAAGGAATAGGAAACAAGTTGAAGTCACAATAGGAAAGTCCACAATCACAAGATAAAAGGAAACAATATAGGAATAGGAAAGTGGATCACAAAAATTAGAAAACAAATGGAAGAGGAAACAATGTTGATCACAAATGAAAGAAATTTGATCACAATTTTTTTTTTCATTTTTTTTCACTTTTTTTTTTTGGCTAACCCTTTTTTTTTGCCTTTCTTTTCTATTCCTTTTCCTTTTTTTTTTTTTGTCTCTTTTTCTTTTGGATCAGCTGAAAGAGAATCACAAGATCACATAATAGGAAACAAATCAAATCAGAAAACGTTATCACTAAAAATGACAATAACTCCCTCTAGAGAACTCCGAATTCGATGATTTCAAAACGAAATGAAAGCTGAGATTCTAAAACTTAGGATTGACCTATTAATCATCCAAAATCTCAAAAGGAAAAGGGGTTGAACAAATAAGGGAAAAACAACAACATCTAGAACAACAAAAATTTTTCAGATTACAAAATAAATGGCTCTTGTAGCATAAAAACCAAATCTTGCACACTAAAGATCAAATCTGGAAACAAGGGAAGGTAGAAAGGTTAGTATTTTTTTTATAATAAAAGGTAGCAATGAACGGATATGGAAAAGGAAAAAATTATGGAGGCTAGAAAGGAAGTAGAATGGTGGATGGTGAATGTATGATAGACAACCTACCATGTAAACCAAGGCTCTGATACCAAATGATATGAAATCAAAGGGGTGGCCCAATCTTCACGGGATAAGTTAAGTAAAAGGATGGTTCGAGACCTGACGGAAGCAAGTGGCCAACCAACGTTAGAAAAACGTTGACCTGCGACTTAGACTGCACGCCCAACCACGAACATGATGAACCAACCCACACAACGACATACCGGGTCGAAGCACAAATTGGGAGTTTTTGTGAACTTGAATCATCAACCTAGGGATAGGTTAACAAGACAAAGGCTTTACAAGAGTAAGGGAAAGATAACTCTCACAATTTGGAGAAAATACTCAGAATAATTCTATTACTTCAATCATCGTCCTCAAATTGAATACAAAGCTGGCCTATTTATAGGCAAAGGAAATCCAAAACTTGAATACTAAGCAAACCCTAAAAGTAAGACTTAAGAAACTTCCTAAAACATAATGCCCAAGGTTGTGCACTGTTCACGTGCACTGTTCATCCGAAAGTAGAAAGAAAATAACCTAAATAATTGGAAACAAATAATTTTGAAATAATAAGGAAATAAAACTTTCTAAAAACTTAATTGATCTCATGGCCTTATTCAAATCACTAAAATAGAAACTAATTAATA
The DNA here is from genome assembly GCA_026724425.1 of Erythrophleum ivorense. Lineage (NCBI taxonomy): Eukaryota > Viridiplantae > Streptophyta > Magnoliopsida > Fabales > Fabaceae > Erythrophleum > Erythrophleum ivorense. Next base: position 41,625,957 of record JAIUCV010000006.1, on the reverse strand, counting down.
CTAATGGGCTGGACATCTTGCATTTGAAGTACTATTCACGTCCTCTAACTTCAATGGGCTCTTTAAGCATCAACTTGGACTTGAATAAGCATGATTAAGGCTCCATTTGCTTTCTCAATGCATGTACTAACATTATGGGCTTCTAATTCAGCAAATTGAAATCCAATTGCTCTTTGTAGACGCTTAACTCTTCCTCTTGTCATTGGGTCATCTATCATCAAGTCCTTCTCCACACGAGCATCCTTCTTCACATGAGTCTGATTCATATCAATATGTGTTGAGACAAATTTATAAGTAAATAATAAATGAATCAAAATCGATAAAAATTCTCAAAGATTAAAAAAAAAGATGATTTATGTATAAAAAATTAAAAATAGCATTTTGATAATGATGAACGGTCCGTCAGTAATCCAATTGTGCAAAATTGAGCAATCTTGTAAATAGTCATAGGTAGTGGAGTTTTGACAGAGACCTTAATAAGCAAGCTAGTAAGGTAAGAAAGAAGATGTGAGCGAGAATGTGTGGGTGTGTATTCAAATAATGTAACCATATAAGACCATCATATACATAGTTTGAAGCTCGATTGTACTCGTTTTCCAAGATTCCAGTTCAACGCAGTCTTACAACTTATTATATAAACACCAACTACTATCAACAACCACTATAACTCCAAACAATTAATGGGATGTTGTTCAGAGAGTTAAATGTGTAATTAATTATTTAATGCTCTTGTACTTGTGAAAATTTAAACTCTGAGCTTTTCTTGCAATATATCTATATTTGGTACGTTTCAGTGAATGTAATTTTTTTCTAAGAATTTGTTGAATGCAAGAATGTAGAAAGAAATATCCCTTCTAAAAATATCAAAAGCTTAAGAAAATTATGATTTGCACATATAGTTTTTCTTTTTTACTGTGTATACTTCCTTGAATTGTAGTAAGAAAAACTTCCAAGTAAAAGCTTAGAGAGGATTTACACTGGAACCTTCGGGCTCTCTTTTTCATTTGAATCTCTGTCGTAAATCTTTTAATTCTATAATCACAATCATTACTTTCTATATTATTTATCTATAGTTTCTCAAATATTTTTAAGATTATTTAAAGTTGTTATCTAGACTCATTATAACTAGCTAAGTTTGCAAGTTATTATTTTGAGAACTTCGCTTTATCTCAAATGTTGTGTATCCCTTCTTAATACCAAAAGCTTGTGTACACGCAAACAACAACAACAACAACTCATGAATAATCAATAATTTAGATAAGAATTGTAGAATTAATAAAATCTTCATTCTAAAAATGACAACTTTAAAATATGATGCATATTAATTTAAATTTATCTCAAAACAAGTTAACTAGAATGAAAATAGATACTTGTTAAACTGAATACTGTGACCATAAAAATTAAGAGTTACAAGAAAAACAAAATGTATTATTCTTTAAAGATTTATACTGTATGAACTACAAAAATAGATTTTCATTTAAAATTATATGTTTCAAGATTTTTTTTAATATGATCTAGTTATAATTTTCATAAATCCCATAAACGATCAACAATAACCACCCACGTTTGTTATAGAAGATTGGTATCTCTATATTTTCAATTGTAGTAGATCTTCTCTTATATGAAAAGGATATTTTGATTATTTTTTAGGATTAAATTTAAGTATAATTTTTTATATTTTTATTATCAAATGTTTAATTAAAATATAATAAACATATAATTCTTTATTAAAAATGTAACAAGTATATAGTTTAATTAAAAAAATTATATAATTATTTTTTAAAAATATATTTGTCATATTTTAATTAATGATTTTTATCATATTTTAATTAAAAAATTATACATTTATTATCTTTTGATGGAAGAATTTGATAATAAAAATATAAAAAATTATATATAATTTTTTTTTATTTTCTATTATGTATGTATTGGGTCACACATAAATTATGTTTTCTAAAAATATTTAAATTATAAATCAATAAATATATATTTTCTAAATTTTTATTTCAATATTATTTATTTTATATTTAAAATCATAAATTTGATTTATTTTAAATTATTTAAACATATATTTAATATTTATTATATTATATAAATAAAAATATTTAAATCATTATATTTATCTTTATAAAAAAATTTATAATTTAATCATTTTTTAAAAAATAATTAATTTAATGGATAAATTATAAATAAACGTATCTAACTTGTGACTGACGTGGGACTCACAATCTCAACTCGTAGGTTCCACACGCTTACACGTGGCAAAAGCTCCGCCCTCCACTGCTTCAAGTTTGAGCAAATGTGTCTCCGTTCATTGGATCCATTGAGCTGCTTCAATGCTTTTCCCTTCTGCTTTTCGGTTTCGGTTTCGGTTTCGTTTTCGTCCTCGTTCCTTCCTTCTTCAGTTCACCCCTCCATGAGGAAGACCATGTCTTCTTCGTCCAACGCTCCTCACCATTCTCTCCAAAACTTGTCGTTTCATTGCTACGCTATGCCCTTCCTCTCTTCTTCTTCTTCTTCACAGTTTTGCGCAGTTAAATTGATTTCTTCTTCCGTTACTCAAACGAAGCATAATTGGGTCAATCTTTCTCTCAAATAGGATGAAGATTTTTGAACCGTTTCTTAACCTACACATTCATGATTAATAGGCTCTTAGGTTTTATCGCGTAACCCAGATCCGAAAATCTCTCTCTGTCTCTCTCTTTCTCTTTCTAGACTATATTCTCCGTAGGATCTCTACTTTCTTATCAGTTCTTTTGTTTTACAGCTCACATTCCAAATCCAGAAAGGTAAAAAGTGCAATTCTTGTTTTTTCGGTTGAGATAGTTGTTTTGCTTAGTTGGGGTGCCCGCTTCGTTGGTGGCATTGGCACGTTTATAGCAGAAAAAAATTGGAGGGCAACCATTTCAGAGCGTTCCGGACCATCAAGATTTCCATGATCCACATTTAGCAATTCTGATTTGGTTTCGCAACTGCTCACAACTTATTCGTCTGTAGTGTTCCCTTAACCAGTCTTAAAAATAATTGCCCTTCATATTTCTTCCTTCAAACTGGGTGCTCCTGGTTTGGGTTCTCGCTGACGTAAGGAATTTTGATTTTGGGGGGTACACTTTTTCCTTGATTTTTCTTCTCCATTGGAATTAACCCAAACCAGAATTCTTGCGAATTTCTCAGAATATGCATGTTGGTAATTTGGGGATCTGGCGATCTCTCATTTCCCTTAAGTGACAGAGAAACACTGAGTTCAGTTCATTTTCTTCGGTATAACTTGGAGATATAGCATGCTAAGGAGGATCAAAGCATCAATTCCAGCATAGAACATTTTGAATTCATTTATGTGAAAGTGACGAATTTGATTGATTGGAGTGTTATTTGAGAAATTTTGGGGACTGTAAACTGGTGTTATGGGTTGTATATGCTCGAAAGGGACATCTTCAAATGATTACGTTGCTGAAAACCATGCCAAAGACAAAGATACGAAGGTAAATAGAACCTCAAAACATTTGAGTACGGGAGAGAAGGTCGCAATAGAGGCCGATGGTGGTGGTAATGATGCTACTGCACGGTTGATATCTAATCCGTCTCGGGATGGAACTTCAGGGTCCACTCCCGTTTCATCAGATGAGGGGGAGAAGAATGGAGAGACTACTGCAAAGCCTGAAAAACAACTGGTTCACATGGCCTCAAACGTGGGAATGCGAAGTGGTGGACTAGGACAACCTAGGATGACTAGGATAATTAGTGTAACTAAAGGGGAAAGAGGAGCTCAAGTTCTTGCTGGCTGGCCTTCTTGGCTTACTGCAGTTGCAGGGGAAGCCATTAATGGTTGGGTACCTCGCAGAGCAGACTCATATGAGAAGTTGGAGAAGGTAAGTTGCGTCACTTGATACATGTATTGTTAATTTGATTAGTTATTTATTTATTTAATATAGATAGACCAGCGATCCTTTGAACCTATGATTTATATTTGAAATTATGTTATCAGCGTTCAAATGTGGAAGCATCTACCTTCTGATGATCATATATTGTTCAAAGACATACCCCTTGATTGAAAACATTCAGTTAACCATGTTTTCACTATAATGTAACTAATAGCAGTCACCATTTTCAGAAGCATGGTGCAAAGTATTTTTTTATTTTTCTTTTCAAATAATTTATTTTATCAATATATATCTGGCTTGAAAGATTGTTGTATGCTTGTCAGCTTTGATTGTTGGGGAGCAATTTATTTTCTTCCATACTTGAAGGATGATTGTATGAAGTATTTTTTTTTGTTTCAGTTGATAAAGTTTTAGCCCTCCCTCGCCTCTTAAGAATACCTTTTGGTATAAGTACAGCTTTGATATCTATTTATAGTTCTCCCTTGGCTGATTTTTTCTTTTATTCTAAGGAGAATTTTATCCTTTACTTTTCTTAAAATAAGCAAATAAAGCTTCCTGTCATACTGCAGATTGGGCAAGGAACTTACAGCAGTGTTTACAGAGCCCGTGATCTAGAAACAAATAAAATTGTTGCATTGAAGAAGGTTCGTTTTGCTAATATGGATCCAGAAAGTGTTCGTTTTATGGCAAGAGAAATAATTGTACTGAGAAGGCTTGATCATCCAAACGTCATGAAGCTTGAAGGCATCATTACTTCAAGGGTCTCGGGTAGCTTGTATCTTGTTTTTGAATATATGGAACATGATCTTGCAGGACTTTCAGCAACACCCGGCATCAAGTTCACTGAAGCGCAGGTAGTTGATTTGAGCTTCTGATTATGTGTCCATTGTCAGACAAGACCCCTTTTTGGTCTTTTGTTGCTTTAACATTTTCCTTTTGGTCATATCAATTTGATGGACATATTTTAAGTTCATTTAATGTGACTTTCCTTTATAAATTTGCTTAATGAGCCAGGATAGTTTAATTATAGGCATTATGGACCTTGTAAGATTTAAAATATGCATTTGTATAACAGAAGTCTCTGATACAAGACAGATACTATCAAGCTAGGAATAGAATGTTGAGCTAAACTTCTGTTTCTATAAATACTTTCTCTTAAACTGAATATGATAAGTCAAAAGTGTTGTATATTATGCTGGAGCCCAAGTGGCAACTTTACTGCGTTGTAAAATGAAGATTTGCTTTTATGACAGCAATGGTTTAATGATAGTGAGATATATTGATATCAATATATTTTCTGTTATGCGTCAATGTCTGTCAGTTTTCTGAATTTTCTATCTCATAATCTATGAAGAATTTCTAGTATCTCCGAATGTTTTCTGTTGGAGACTAGTACAATATGCAGATGAATCTTTTTGATGATATATTGCTCATCTGAAATGCTTCCAAGAATTAAGTATGTCATCAACTTTTGTTATTTTCTATATGAGTTGCCCACCCAAAAATTCTCCATTTCTTTCTGTCTTGAATGTCGCAAATTGTTGCAATATCAAGTAGCCAGTGAATTTATTAATTATAAGGATTAAAAATTAAAATAAAAAACAATTGAGGAAATAAAATTCTTATGAATGTTATTGTTTGCATCCTGCTGTTTACACCTCAGTACATGTCAAGTCACATGTTTACTATTTTAGTGATTTTTCCTCATTCATGTCTTCTGTTTCTTCTGTTTGCACAAAGGGCTCATGTTTTCTGTGATGCTGCAGATCAAATGTTATATGCAACAGCTGCTTCGTGGTATTGAGCATTGCCACAGTCATGGTGTTCTGCACCGAGACATAAAGGGCTCAAATCTGCTGATTGACAAGAATGGCAATCTAAAAATTGGTGATTTTGGGCTAGCAACTTTGTTTCAGCCATCTAAGGGGCAGGTTTTGACAAGCCGTGTGGTAACCTTGTGGTACCGACCACCTGAACTTCTACTGGGAGCCACAAATTATGGAGTTGCTGTGGACTTGTGGAGTGCTGGTTGCATTCTTGCAGAGTTGTTTGCTGGAAAGCCTATAATGCCTGGACGAACAGAGGTAGTTTCTTCTTACATTCTACATTTTATTGGACGTACTGAAGCCTTACCATCCATTATTCTGAGCAGCATCTTTGGGTGAAATAAATCTGAAGCAGATAAAGTTCTCTTCTTTCACCTTAGCATCATGACATGAGTATTGGAAGAGGAATTCAATTATGTAGAAGTAGAATGAAAGTGTAATTTATTCTTAATATAAATCGTCACATTTCTAGCCTAAAATCCAGCAGCTTACCATTGCAACTGCTTGTTTTATCTGCAATCATCCTAGTGATTGAAAAAGGATCTTACAAGTTAAGCTAGAGTCTACTAGACAACACTTTAGAAGCACGAAGGGTTGCTAGAAATTTTTTTTTGGGTCAAATACTTAAATTCAGGTGGTCCCAATTAAAGTATGCTATGATACTTAAGGCCATTATTATACGTTCTTCAACTCTCATTAATATTTTTAAAATGTGAAACTTTTTAGGATTTAACTGGGCACTAAGATCTTGCTATCTGTTATTCTAGGTGGAGCAACTTCATAAAATCTTCAAACTCTGTGGATCACCTTCTGAAGAATACTGGAAGAAGTCAAAGCTACCACATGCAACAATTTTCAAACCTCAACATCCCTACAAACGTGTTGTTGCTGAGACATTTAAGGATTTTCCTCAATCAGCACTAAGCCTTTTGGAAGTCCTTCTTGCTATAGAACCTGAGGATCGAGGAACTGCTTCTTTAGCACTTCAGAGCAAGGTAGTCATAAGTTAATAAGTTCTCTTTTGAGTGAAGTTTAAGCACAAGTTCTCTTTGAGTGGAATGATTATGTCATATTCGAGCATTTTATTTTTCATGCTAACCTCATGAGATTATTATTATTATTATTATTATTATTATTATTATTATTATATATTTTTAGAACTTTCCTTTTCCTTAGTTACTGACAGTTTTCTTTGTCCAGTTCTTCACAACAGAGCCCTTTCCTTGTGATCCATCAACCTTGCCAAAGTACCCACCAAGTAAGGAGTTTGATGCCAAGCTTCGACAAGAAGAAGCCAGAAGGTATTCCACCTCTGAATCACTTAATATTTGAAATTTTCTAATAATTTGATCATATCTGATTCTAGCATAGTCTAGAATGATTGCCCCAAAAAAAAAAAGTGCCGCTACTATATGCTTTGGGGTAATGTTTTTAAAAAATTATTATCTGGTGAGCTAACACTTCAAGGGTAATCATACCATTGTTCTATAATATATGAACTTGCTTCAGAATAATGATAGAATGGCTCTTTTACTTGGCCTTCTCTTGGAGATATCAACTTCCAAATCCTCCAAGTGTAATTCAGTTGGAAGTTTTTTTTCTTCTTCTTTTAAGTTAATGATTTTGGCATGATTTGCTATTGTAATGACACTCTATTTTCCCCTCCTCTTTCTCTATGCATGTTACTTATGTTACCCATTTGTTCATTCTAATACAGGCGAAGAGCTGCAAGTAATAAAGGGAATGAAGAGGAATCAGCTAACAAGGGTTCCAAAGAATCTAAAGCTGTTCCAGCTCCTGATGCTAATGCTGAGTTGCGGGCATCAATTGAGGTATCTCACATCATAGACTAAGGGTTAATGGATCTCATGTTCAGAAGAACTGTATGGCAACTGCCTAACGCATTTTTCCACCCCCCCCCTTTTTTTTTTCTCTTTTTCCTCTTCAGAAGAGACAAGGGCAGGCTAACCCTAAATGCATCAGTGAGAAGTACAATCCTGATGAGGATGGTGGTTCTGGCTTCCCTATTGAACCTTCTAGGACAAGAGCACTCAATGCCTTCTCTCATTCTGGCCAATCAATGCATCCGAGTGCATATGGATCTTCACGCAATATGAATTTGAACAAGGAAGATGCTCTTGCTGGCCCTGGCTGTATCTACAATTCAGGAAATCCTGCTGAGTTGAGAAAACAAAGATCCTACATGCATGGCAATGCTGCTCAATTGTCCAGATTTGCTAATTCAGTTGCCACTGGAGGTGGTTTAAAGCTTGATATGAGTGGAGATGCTAGTGTGAATTCACAGTGGCCTGACGATTGCTTTGGCAATCAATATCGCCATCTTGCTGATGGTGAATCCAACCAATTGCTTAAGTCGTTAGACAAGAAGGACATCCATCCTTGCACTAAGGAGCCTGCCAAGGTAAAGAAATTACTCATAAGCATCTATTCATGCAATTGATCTGTCTTTTTTAGATCACCTTTTAAGTGTCTCGGTCTCTATAAATTAAGTACCACCAGACTTAAGACAGATGAGAAGACTGACCCATTAGTGAAACAACAAGAGGAGAGAAAGAGAAAAAGGGGAATAAAAATTGTCAATGAATCTAGACATGATGCATATATCAATTAATTACCAATTTTCATTCTTCTCATTATCTTAACACCCCCACCCCGCTTTTATTTTTTCAAACAAAAGGTGAGAGTGCAAAATAAGGAATGTTGGAATGTAAGAGACCATAGAAAGGGAAAAAGATGCTTTCGAGAGGTATTAAATTTTCTATAATTTGGATCATGAAATTTATCTAATGATGTTGGGAGTTATATTCTCAGTGACCCTGCTCGTAGACTCTTCTGAAATCTGTACTTAAATTTCTGGATATTCTTCTGTAGTAATTAGTGACTTATAAGCAATATGATTATGGAGCTATCAATTAATACCTTGATTTTTTTTGGGGGGTGATAACAGGCCTATGCTCCAAAAAATGGCCACATTTACTATTCAGGACCATTGGTCCCTGGAGGGGAAAATCTCGATGAAATGCTTAAGGAGCATGAAAGGCAAGTCCAACAGGCTGTCCGCAAGGCACGCTTGGATAAGGCCAAGTTAAGTAAACGTGACAATGAGAATGGCCAAACTGAATCACTACTTCACCATGTGAGAAATCACGAGTGAGACTTTCAAGGGGATGGTTATGATGCTTTGATTTGGGATGCAGATGCTTGAGCACAAGATCGTGACTCTTGTAATACAGTAACGCATTTTTTTCCCTGGAAATTTGACAAATCTTGATGCTGAGAAATAACTTAGGACTCATGGTGCCTGACGAAGTTCTTCGCAACACCAGATGATTATGGCTACCTTTGAAGTAATTGTGCAAAGTTCTAACCAACAAACTGTAGTTGTTTCGGGAAGGTGGATAGCATGTAGAGCAAATGAAATCGATGGTGAATCGGCGTTTGACTGTATAATAATTGATAGTTCTTTAAATTGACACACACCGGCAAATTGTTTTGTTTCCAGATGGTGAGGTTTTCTCCTTGGAATTGCTCAGTTGCTCAATATTTAACTTGTACAGGTGAAACTGATTTTGCTTAAGCAAATTACCCTTAATTGAAATGCTAAATGTAATAGGTTTTCCATGTTTAATGTGTACTGCCAGAGAGCACCATAAGAATCGGAATTGTGAGGACAAGCTTGCTTTTCTAGAGATAGTATTCTCATCAACCTGTCAGAATGAAAGGTAGCAACAACGTCTACTATCAAATTTGCAATGCATGTGATAACTTTCTTTGTCTCTAGGCTAAAGATCAAATTTGTATAGCGTTTTTTCCTTTGGAATGATTTGCATATATTTAGTGTAAAATGTGCAGACCTTCTGAAAATATAAACGAATTTACTTATTGTTTTAAAAATATGATACTATTTAGTTTTCTTTCATTTAAAGTAATATGTAACAAATTTACTAATTGAGATGACACGTGTATCTTTTATGGTTTGGTAGTGTATACAGTAGGAGACAGAAAGATAGTGACCCAAAAAAATAAGAGTATATATATAAATTGTTTTTTTTAACGTTTTTTTTTAAATCTCTCAAGTCATTTGTTGTAGTTCCTTAAATTTTAGTCATTCATTAAATGCTTAATTTATGGGTTATTATATATAACACTCTCCAACATTTGTTGTTCTCAAATATGAAATATATATATTTATTTATGATTTCATTCTTGATTTTCTTAAACAGATACGAGTAATCCTTGAACTTGTGATATGTAATGAATTAAGAGTGTTTTATGTATTTTTTATTACCTAATTTGGACTTTAATTAAGCGCCTGTGTTTAAAGTCAATCTCTTCAAAAACTGAGTGAAAACAAAAAAGAAAATGAGGTGAAATTTCATAGGCTCACTTATAATCTTCTTTTTGTTACCCGCGACTCGAACTATTTTTAATAGTAATAATTGCAATGAAGATATGTTATTCTGATACTATCGATCAAAGCAATAGTGGTGTACATAAAATATTTTTTTGGTAAATGATTTCCTTGAGATTTATATCCAAAACTTTACTATAAAAATTAGCATAAAAGCATGCCTATCAAAAAGGGACAAAAAATTTCTAAGAAAGAAGCTCCAATGAGGATTTGAACTCATGTAGCATGAACTCTTGTAGAATTATTATTATTATTATTATTATTATTATTATTATTATTATTATTATTGTTAAATTAACGTGAACTCATTTAGCATATGAATTGCTTCCCACTTAATTTTTGGTCTTGATTAAATAATAAGATGCTGGATTAAGGGCATTCATATTATCACAGTTACGTAAAAAGCAGAGATCAGGTAAGATAAAGAGTGGAGGACAAGGTTGTTATTTTGGCTTTGCCAGAACTATAGTTATGGTATAATTGAGATTATGTTTGCCAAACACGCCAAAACAAACTTGATTAAACAATAAGCACTTCGCGGGATAAAAGAAAGATATTAAAGAGAAATCCCACCAAACTTGCAGATCCAACAACAACCATTGTGTACTGTTTTTGCTTCGTTGAGAATTCTTTCAGCTCTTTTGTCCTCATCAAATAATCCCTTCATGTTCAAGCATCAAACACCAATCACTCTATACCTTCATTCATTCACCTCTCTTCTTCCTCTTCCCAAACTCTAAACCAAATATAACCCTGAAAATCCATAGCCACATACCCACCATTGTTGATACTTCCTTAATTTCTAACTCAACTATGAGGCCTAAAGCTAATCAAACCCTGAACTTGAAACTCCTCATTCTAGGGGTCTTGGTTGCTCTTTTCCTCATCTTTGTGCTAACATCAAACTTTTCTTCTTCAAACCGAGACGTATCTAATCCAAGTTCACATACAACACTAGCCAAGGCTTCGAGGGATGAGACAGAAAAGAGTGACACAACAGATTGTTCACTTGCTTGCAACAAGATACCAGCTTCTCTAGCTCAAGCTCTAATCCACTATACAACCTCAACTATAACGCCACAACAGACACTAAAAGAGATATCAGTGACAGCAAGAGTTTTGGAGAAGAGATCACCATGCAATTTCCTTGTCTTTGGCTTAGGCCATGACAGCCTCATGTGGAGTTCACTCAACCATGGAGGCAGGACAGTTTTCCTTGAAGAAGATGAGGCATGGATTGAGCAAATCAAGCACAGGTTGGGCCCCACTTGATCTAATACCTCTCTCCTTTATTTATTTTGTAATTTTATGAGTAAAATCTTATTTTTGTTCTTGACAAATAGATGCACTATCAATTTAGTCTTTCATGGATGTTTACTTTCCCTTTAATCCTTCATTCATTGAAATGTTTTCAATATTATTCTTCCATCCTATCTCCATCTATAAATTAAAATAAAATCTTGACTCACATTTGTTGATCCACATCTAGCACACGCTTAGTCCACATCAAATAATGAAATTCAAAAACTCCATACCTCTGAAGTTCACCAATCCACCTAAGAATTTCATAAAACTTAAACATAGTGAAAAAGTTTACTTGCATGAATTCCAAAATATGAAGACTTCTCTAAAGGACAATTTTAAAAACATTGATGTACTTATGATAATGTAATTTCATATTTATTATTTATTCTTTAATCTTTAAATCTTTATTAATGTTATCATTATTATGTCATAGAAGAATTGGCCTCATCTGACAAAAACTCTGTATCTGCCATTGCAGGTTCCCTATGTTAGAGTCCTACCATGTCACCTATGAGAGCAAGGTGAATGAGGCTGAGAACCTAATGCAGGTTGGAAGAGGAAGTGAGTGTAGAGCAGCGGGGGATCCAAGACACTCCATGTGCCAACTTGCTTTGAAAGGCTTGCCAAGTGAGGTTTATCAGACAAAGTGGGATTTGATAATGGTGGATGCACCCACAGGGTACCGTGAGGATGCACCAGGGAGGATGACTGCTATATACACAGCTGGGATGATGGCTAGGAATAGGGACAGTGGAGAGACTGATGTGTTCGTGCATGATGTCAATAGGGAGGTGGAAGACAAGTTCTCCAAGGAGTTCCTGTGTGAAAAGTACATGAGGAAGCAAGAAGGGAGATTGAGGCACTTTACAATTCCTAGTCACATGGATGACTTGGACAGGCCATTTTGCCCTGAGTAGAACTTGCTTCCACGTTACCAATTTTCTTTCCTTGTCTTCTTCACATTTATTTGCTATAGGGAAATCTAAGATTCTTTTTGGGGCCTCTTTTTCCATGTTCTATTGTGCATTAAAATAAAGTGGATAAATTTTACATCTTATTACTTGAACTTTTTAATCAATTCTCTTTGTCCTAAGTACATGTGAATCTCAACTTTTCAATGCTTGAAAACTTATTTAGAAGAAGTTTGGGTATAATACAACAATAACAACAATAAGTTTTTTTTGAAAATTTTGAAATTAGTGTATTGTATATGACTTAAATAACATAGGGATGTTGATTATTTTATATATGTCTAGTTTAATTTTTTTTTATAAATAAGTTTATAAGTACTTGAAATATCATGATACTTGAGTATTAAATACTACCATTTTGGTACGTGTGTCTTTTGATTTTGCAAGCATTTGGAAATCTAAATTTTAAAAATTTAACCATAAGATATATAAAAATAAATCATCCCCTATATTGTTTAGGACATATACAATGCATAAATTTTAAACTATTTATATTTGTTATATCCAAAAATCTAATATATAAGTTTTGACTGCATGAAAAATTAAAATTTTCATCCACCAGATGCTAGCTTTAGAATTGAATTTTCTCTGTGGACCTTTTAAGCTCCGATTCTATCTACAAACAGGAGAATATGAGTGAGAGAATAAAAGGATCAGAATGATAACCATCCTTGAGAAAGTGAGTTTCCTTTCTTTTGCTGTAATTTAATTAAGGTGTGCATTAATACGATAAATTAAGCCAGTGGGTTTCTCACGGACACTAGAGTATTTCTGAGAATAAGGACATCAATATCATTGATTTCTAAAGCTCCATACTCTCCCATGAGGCAATAGAATAGATTTGTTTGGATCCTTGTAGTAGGATGTTCTACTGGACGTCTTTGGATCCTTGTAGTAGGATTTTCTACTGTATAACATGCAATAACGCCTTTTAAAGTTTTTTTTTAAAGAATTTAGGGTTTAATAGAAAAGATAAAAATTGTAATTGGAAAAACAAAAATTTAAACTATAAAAGAAAATTATACTTTAAAAATTTTTAAATTACAAAATTATATTTTAAAAATTTTAATTGTATAGTATATTTAAAATTTTTAAAATATAATTTTTTAGAGTTTAAATTTTTGTTCTTTAAAATATAATTTTTAGATACCCAGTTAAATCTTAAACTCTACATAAAAAACAACAACAATAACAGGCCTTGTCTCATTAAGTGAGGTTGGCCACGTGAATCAAACGACGCCATAAAGTTCTATCATAAATAATGTCTTTAGATAAACTATTTAAGTTGAAATCTTTTTTAATAATTTCGTCTATAGTTTTTTGTAATTTTCCTTTACCTCTAATTATTGAATTACTCTCTATCTGATCTACCTTTCTTACTAGGGCTTCTATAGGATTTTTTCACACATATTCAAACTGTCTATGTTATAATTAGTGCGCCTCTTACTAAATTTACATTTTATATATTTCGTTTTATTTCTATTTAAACGAAATTCATGTGTTTCTAAAACTAATTTCTATATCTCTAACTTCTTATTTATTTCTTTTCTCGACTTTCCAACTAGGACTATATTATCTGCAAAGAGTGTGTACTGTGGCATTGACTCTTGGATATATTCAATAAACACATTTAAAACCAAAGTAAAAAGATAGGAGTTTAAAGTTGACCCCTAATGTAAGCTAATAGGTATCAAAAAAATTTCGACGGGTCCACTTTGTGTTCTCACACTAATTATAATCCTATCATATATATTCTGAATTGCTCGAATATAAGCAATATGAGCTCTTTTTTCTTTAAAGCCTTTGACAAAATATTTCTTGGCACCCTATTATATACCTTCTTTAAATCGATGAATACCATATGTAAGTCTTTTTTATTCTTTTAATATTTTTTCATTAATCTTCACAATAAGTATATTGCTTCTACGATTGATTTATTTGGCATAAAACCAAATTGATTTTCTGTAATTTGAGTCTGTTGCCTTAATATCTCTCCTATAACTTCACAATGTGGCTCATAAGTTTGATTCTTCTATAATTTGCACAGTTTTGTATGTCCCTTTTATTCTTATAAATAAGAATTAAAGTACTGTTCTTCTACTGGTTTAGTATTCTTTTGGATCTCATAATCTTATTAAATAACTTTGTGAGTCAACTTATACTTTTTAATCTTAAACTCTTTTACATCTCAATAGATATATTATCTGTTCTAACTGCTCTGTCATTCTCCATCTTCTTTAAAGTTTTTTTTACCTCTAACTCTCAAATTCTATAATAAAAGGTATAATTTTGATCCTCCTTTGTGGTGTCTAGTCTATCTGAGTGTCATGAGATCCCCATGTCCTACATTAAATAGTCCATGAAAATAGCATTTTCACCATTTTTTAATATCTTGTTCTGTGACCAAGACTCTCACTCCTTCATTCTTAAATGCATCTCACTTGATCTACGTCTCTTATTTTTCTTTCTCTACTTTTAGCAAGCTTATAATTACTTCTTTTCCTAACTTTAATATTTAAGGAGTGATATAACCCATCAAATATCCTAACTCTTACTTCATTCATCGTCTTCTTAGTATCTTTCTTACTTACTTATATATTTTTTTAATTTTTTTCACTTTTACATAAAGACTACACTTTATAATATTCCCTTTTAACTTTAACCTTATCTTCCTACCACCAAGATTTTTTATTCCTAGGTCCAAACCTTTTGATTCCCCAAGAATCTCTTTTATAACCTTTCTAATCTCTTTAATTATCTCGTCCCACATATCGTTAGTACTTTCTTATGTCTCCTGTAACATCTTGAAATTAATTAAGGATAATTATGATTAATTAAAAATTAATATTAGGTTTAATTAGAAAAATTAATTAAAAGAGATGAATACAAATTTGGGTCTTATGATTAATTTAATTATGCTCTACGCTAAGTGTAGAAGCTCAATCTTAACCTTAGGGAGATTTAATTTCATTTCTTAGAGGCCCAATGTTTATTTTGTGTAAACCCAACTTAAATGGACCCATCATGCTTAGCCCAACAAACTAAAAATCTAAACCCAAGTAAGTTTTTGGGCCTTTGAGTTAGCACATTTCACTTTTTAACTCTAAGTGTTTTGCAGCCCAATTCTTCAAACTATAGCCCAGCAAGTAGGAAGGAGCCTAATTGGACCTTAGGTTGATGGGTTAGCCCATTTCTCACTAAAACCCTAAGATAAAACCCTTCTCCCTTCCACTATTCTACAGAAACACAAGAGGCACAAGAAATTTTGAGGTCTTGAAAGGTGGCTAGGGTTCTTGGCATAAATCTATCTTCTCCCACTTCTAGAGTAAGATTTAGCTAAGATAATTGATATATAATTTAACCCTCTTCTTTTTTTCTTTGATTTGGCCGGATTGGTTTTTCATTTGAAGCATTTCCACTCACACCCAAAATTGAATGTGTTATTTGGCGTTCTTATGGTGGAATTTCTGAGGTTGAGGCTTAGAGTGTTGTTAGGTAAGTGTTTCTTTCTCATTTTAATGTATTTTTTGTTAGTTTGAGACCTTTATAGTTGATTTATAATATGGGCATTAATTTTATGTGAATTTAACTAGAAAAATTAAGAGGTGTCTTGAGGTTTTTGGTGTCGGAAACACCAAATTCGAATTTAAAGCATCTTGGTGGCTGGGTAAATGCCTTCAACCATTTTGTGAGTTGCATGTATTGAAATTTTATTATTTGGGTTGATTTTTGGTGTATGCCATGTTCATGTACGAAAATGGGGATACAGAGAGTGACCTATTGTGAGTTTTGATGGCTTGACCTTGAATTGGTGTGATACACTCTTGGGAAGCTTGGATAAGTAGTTCTTAATAGATTCTTGATGAATTTGATCAATGGATAGGAAATTTTTTGCTAATGAAAGTCAAATGATGATAACTATATTTGTTTGAGGCTTGATGTGCATTTAGATTATAATAGTAGCTAGAAGAAAAGTATTGGGCTTCATTAGGGTAACTGAGGTTAATTTCCTAATTCCATGTATATGTTCATTTTAATCTAATATTTACTGCATATGTATGATTTTGAAATGTTAAATGATTAGTTAACTACTTGATTGTTATTGTTGTGGACCCTGAGTGAGTCCTTGGTGGAGTTGTAATGCGATTGTCATTCGTGCATCATGCTTCGATTGGGCACTAGATTGTGATCAAACCTTTGAATGCACTGAGCTCTGGTTGTATTTAATAGGGAAGTGGCGCCGTGGACAGGCTTTTTCTGATGTTATTGGCTTTTAACATATTGTGTGTGATTGTTGGTATGAGATAGTAGTCGCTGGTAACTTAACTAGTTCATTTGCTAATTGAATTGATGATTCTGGTATTTGATGATATGAAAATGCATTATATTAATTAATTTATACATATATATGGAATTTGCCTGTTGTTACTGAGATTGTATATCTTACTCCGGTTGTACGCTAATATTTTCAGAGACTGGGCCTCTTAGTGGCAAGAAGAAATTAATGAAAGAATAATGCATGGTTTGATAGCATATGTTTGAAAACTTTGCTAAATTGGGTTCGTGTAATAAGAATACTAGTTTTCATGTATTTACCATATTGCATCATGAATTGCCAAGTATAGGGACTGGTTATGTAAGATAATTATCATGGAATCTGATGTATCCATTTGCTTACAATCTGATATGGAACCTTGCTAACCTTGAGATATGACTTATTATCTGAAAATGTAATTATGTGTTGCCTTAAATATTGATTTAGACTACCAATGTATGGAACCTCTATAGGGATTTACATTTGAATGATAATAGTAATAACTTTTGCATCCCTTGATGTCAAGATTCATGATTTGTTGATATATGGTATATGAATGGGTAGAGAAAACCCTTAAGTTTTGAATTTGATTAGAATTGATATGCTGGGTAATTTGGATATTATGATTCTATTAAAACCTCACAAGTTAAGGTAAAATGACCCTCAGATGTTGTTAGAGGGAGGTATGGTATGTGAAGGATGAAATTCAAGGAGTTTAGATGTAAAAGAAGATTGAGTTGCAGCCAAAACTACTTAAGCTGTGGCCAAGGGAGTTCCAAAAGCTAGGTACACTGTGGCAAGGTTACCCAAGGAAAGTAGCAGAGAGCAAACTCACCGCAGTGAACGTCGAGAGTTGAGCTTGGAGAGTTCTAAGAGGCTTTCTCGTCACGACGAGATTTGTGAAAGTGTGAATAGTAAATTCCTGAGAGCACTTTCATCATAGTGCAAAGTTTGTATTTTTGATTTTGAGTTCCAATAGCCACTTATGCCGCAGCGCAAATATACCAAATTGTGGCGGGAGTCTCCAAACTTGGTTTTTAAGTTCTAGTAACCAACTTAGCCGCAGCGGAGGAATGTCCTAGTCGCAGTGAATGGTCCCAAACTCTTGTTTTAACTTTAAAACCTTGGGTTCTCTCATGATAACGTTAGGTGATGACTTGGAAACACTTATGAAAGGATTTTGTAAGGTGGAATTAGTGGCTAGATGAATCACAGGCTTTCAATTGATAATTAGAATTATTTATAGACTCAAATAGTTGGGATTGTTTGGCTAACAACCCTAATAATATCAAGGTTTAAATTTCTTCAATTTTTCCTAACTTGATTAATTGTAATGACTTTGGGCCTTAATTTATGATCATTAATCATGTAATTAAGTATAATAATCATAATTAGAAGTTAGGGTTGTTACATCTTCCACAATCCTTTCTCCAAAATATTTTTCTACAAGTCGCGATAGGAGTCTCCAAACTTGATTTTTAGGTTCCAATAACTAACTTAGCAGCAGCATGGAAGGTCTAAGTAGCGGCAAATGGTCCTAAACTTTTATTTTAACTTAGAAACCTTGGATTCTCTCATGATAACATTAGGTGATGACTTGGAAACAATTATGAAAGGATTTTATAAGGTGGAATCAATTGTTAAATGAATCACAAGCTTCCAATTGATAATTAGAATCATCTATAGACACAAATAGTTGGGATTGTTTGGTTAACAACCCTAATAATATCAATGTTTAAATTTCCTCACATTTTTCTAACTTGATTAATTATAATGACTCTAGGCCTTGATTTATGATCATTAATAATACAATTAAGTCTAGTAATCATACTTAGAAGTTAAGGTTGTTACATTTCCCATAATCTTTTCTCCAAAATTTTTTTTACAAGTCTTTTCTTTATCACATTTCAATTGCCACTATTTATCTTTGACACCCCTTTTGGCCTTTGCTCTTTACTCTCCTCTTAGTTCGAACATCCATCACTAAGACCCTATATTGTGTAGTCAAGCTCTCTTCAAGTATAACTTTGTAATTTATGTAAAGCTTTTTGTCCAATTTTCTTATTAGAAAGAAATCAATTTGAGAGCATGCTCTCCCATTTTTGTATGTGATAAGATGCAGACACTTCTTAAAACAAGTATTAGCTATAATAAAATCAAATGTTATTAAATGGTTTAAAACAGTTTTACCTTTTGTATTTGCTTCTCCTAAACCATATCTCCCATGCGAACTCTCGTAACATCTAAATGCACTCCTACATGACCATTAAAATCTCTTCATATGAAAATCTTTTCCTCTAAAGGTATTCTTTGAACTAGATCTTCTAAATCCTCCTAAAACTTTATTTTATAATATTTTTTTAATCCTACTTGTGATACATAAACACTAATAACATTAAAAGTTTATTTTTTCACTACAAATTTTAACGCTATAATTTACATCTACTACAATATTTTTTTTCAATACTATCCACAATGATACCTACCATATTTCTAGATTTAATCTTACTAGAATACCTAAGTTTAAAACTTGAGGTATCTAATTAGTTCGCTTTTTCTGCTGTCTATTTAGTTTTTTGTAAGCATATAAAATTAATCCTCCTCCTAATTATGGTATACACTATTTTCATTGATTTACTTGTACATGCATATATATTCCAAGTTTCAAAATGAATTATATTCTCGTAAACTAACTTTTTGATCCATATTCGTTTATGAAAATGTGGGAATCCTTACTTATTTTTCACTGCACCTAAGTGTTAATATAGTAGCTCTTACTCATTTAACACTATACTCGAGCTATATAACGTATTGCTTTCAGGTAACGACCTGCATTAACATATATAGTTGATTTATGTCATAAAGATTCAACAAAGTTTTGCATTGACTATCGATTACCTAATATAACTTTTCTCTTTTTTTTGGGTTTAGGACTGGCTATAAAATGATTTTCATTAAAGCACAGCATAGGCAGAGTTAGTTAGATCTTAAACTCTAAAAGAAAAAAAAAACTTAAAAAGTTACTACACAGTATGCAATAAGATTCCTTATTATAAGAGATCTAAGCACAAATGTTTTTGTCTAAACTTAATCTGAACCAACTGATACTCCTGTGCAAGCTTTTCATGTAACTTTTCCTTAAAACAAATCATAGTTAAAACAATGCCACAAATTAGAGATTTGTAAACAAATGTTACAATAGAAGTGAACAGTATAACTTATACATGGAACAATAGTTACATAATTACATGCCTTAAATTAATGATGAATTATGCAATACCTTCCTCAGAATATGGGATTGTGTCTGAGGACTAAGGAGTGGATAAGATAACGAAAACTACTACTGCCTTATTCTTGGATATGGTAACAACATTCTCAACCTTTGTCTAAATTAAATCCCTCAAGGGCATATAGTCAAACCTATATCAATGATATGTCTTATATTAGACAAAAATCAAGATTTAGTATGGTACTTAAATATTGAGACTTTTTTTTTTCAAAAGGCTAATTTTTTGAATTGGACATTTTTTCATTATTTTAAGATTCGATTAGTTCAAAATCAGAATATATGATACGGAAGATTATATTTAAAGATTCATATTATATAAAAATTTATAATAAAAAATTTTAAAAATAAAAATTATTTTTAAAGATTATCATTATTATTAGATTTTAAAAGATTTATTATTAATTTTAGAGAATTTATTACTGAATGTAAAAAAAATTTTACACTCATTAGTAAATATCCTAAAACTAATAATAAATTTTTTAAAATATGATGATAATGATGGTCTTTAATTATAATTTCAACTCTTAAAATTTTTGTTATAAATTTTATATAATATTAATCTTTGAATGCAATTTTTCTTAAGTGATATACTATCTAAAGAGGAGGTCAGGGATATAATAAAGTAGAAATCACTTGGTATTATATTGGACAAATGTCAAAAGTAGCACTTAAAACTATCTTTAAATAGGTTAATATTTTGAGATGGATTTATGCTCAAATGGTATCAATGAATGCTTTTTTGAAATTGTCATACAATAAATAAAAATTATACAAAAATTAAACGGTAATGAATACGAGCATGAACATAAAAATACTCATCGACATTTGCATTGAACAAATTCAGAATTCGAAAGCATACGGATAGACATGGACGATACACGCAATGACCTGATGGGTCACAAAGTGAAAATTAAATCTCATAGATTTCCACAACTTCACAAATTCCATGTACTGATAGATTAGTAGCATTAATTACCCATTACACATCCCAAAAGCAAAAACGATTAAGCAAGGGCTTTTTATATTTTGAAAAAGATTAAAATAAACCCCAAAAAAAAAAACAAAAGAGACAGGGAGTGGACATTCTGATCCTTGCTGCTCCAACAGTTTAGATGGATAATATTTGATTTAAATGGTTAATATTTTATATTTTAATTATATATATTTTTTAATTTTAAAATAAGTAAATATATGATAAAAATAATTTTTTAATTTTTATCAAACATTTAGAAGATTATTTTTACCTTGTATTTTTTAAAATAAAAATATTAAAATAAAAAATAAAAAATAAAATCTAAACCACACTAGTAATAATTTTTTCTTTTTCTTTTTCTTTTTTTTTTTGACTTAGTAATGAATATAAAATATAAAAAATATAATTTAAAAACAAAAATTTTAATTATAAAAAATAATATTTTAAAATTTTAATATTTATCTCTAAACTGAAAAAAAAAAAGTTTTTGCCTTACTGCACGTTATGGGCTCGGTCGAGATTGGTTGGTCGTAAGGGTCAAAACGAATTCCCAAAACGTCGCACTTCGTCAAAATCAGCCGTATTAGCGGCTAGAACAAGGTTTACCAGCAACTTTAGTTTCATTGGCCCACGTGTCGGAATAAGATGATTCGAATGACATTTGAGACCTGACGAGGCGCGTTCCATATTTTTAATCACCGAAGGGGCCGATATATATACGTTTCAGGAAAATAAATAAATAAATTCTAGAAAAAGAGCATTATTTATTAAAAACAAGGTTACTTGCAATTTTAAATGTATGTTTATCAATTTCTTCCAGCATGATATGAAATTTTTTCCCTTTGGCAATTGTAAAAAACTAGTCTCATATCCTGTGTTAATATACGAGATTCAATACTATTTATTTTACAAACAAATAAAAAAAAATAAAACTCACATAACAAGATATTTAATACAGTAAATTTTTTATACTTTTATATAATATATAAATATCTTATATTTTCATTGAATAATTTCAATGTATTGTTAAATAGTTTTATTAAATTATAATGCTATGAAGAGCTTTGTTTCTTTAAAAATTATTTTTAAGTGAATTACTTTTAGTTCTCAAAAGATATACATGACCTTAATTTAGTACTCAAAGTTTGATTGTCCCTTTTCAATCCTTAAAGAATATTTTGTCCTTAATATCATTTTCCCTTAAACTCATTAATATACATAATAATGTAACTCGACGTAAAGTTGATATAGTTCTTTAAAAACTAATGAATTGCTTCTTGAGTGGGGTGATCTCTAAATTCTAAGGGAGCCTATGATGGTGAGGTACCTACAATCAACACAAAGCAAAGCTCCTATTGTGCCTTCGATGAGCAAGTTAGAGAAGGAAACATGGAGATAAACAAAGTGGAGAGAGGGCTCTAGATGGCATACTTTAAGGATTAAGAGGTGACTCCTTTTTATAAAGTGAATGGGCGAGATAATTTTAGAGAAATATTTCGTTTAATTGGAGAATGTAATTGTAAAAAAATATAAAACGTGAATAGGTGGGAAGAGGTGAGATAAGAAATAATTATTTTATTTTTGTTTTTAAAAAATAATTTAATAAATAAAATAATAAATATAAAAATATAATAGATATTATACAAATTATATAAAAAAAATACTTTCGTAAAATAAACAACCAAATGGATAGTGTGTGTAACAATTTGATTAAGTTGAGTGATTTTTAAGATGTTTAAAATTATTGATATTAAGATTTATTTGGTTGGATGATATAAAAAAATTATAAAAAGTAAATAAGTAAGATAAAGAATAATTTTTATATTTCTATTTTTAAAATAATGATTTGATAGTTAAAATAATAATTTAATAAATAAAATGATAAATAAATATTATATAAATTATATAATTATATTAGCTTCATTTAGCTGGTTTGCTGGTCGACTGACGAGATTATTGACTCAAATTGTGTTCCATCAAATATCTAACTATCATTGGAGCATCACATGATAAAGTACTATTATAACAATATACAGTTGTGATGACTTCCAAGTAATATGTTGTTTTATCATGATATGTTTAAATAACAATTGGGCACTTAATAGATACTTTAGTTTCACTTTAAGTTACGTCATTTATTCCATTAATTATATACTATCATGAACTTGACTTAATAGGAGAATAATATTTAAAAAAATATTTTTGTAAGATTAAAATGAGATGGTTAAATTTTAAGATATACATATTTTAAAGATCAAAATATTAATTTAATCCAAAATTTTCAGATCATGATATATTTTAAAATTTTAATATTAGTTTCTTAATTATTAAAATAAAAATATCATAAAAAAGAAAGTTATTGGCCAAAAAAACTTATCAATAAAAAGTAGAAGGCTTTGTAGCATTATCCCTGAGAAAAACGACTAAATAATAATAACTTTACCCAAAATTATTCCCCGTTTATTAGTCGAGGACGATAGGACATGATCATTCTGCTTGTTTGTCTTCACATTTTCTTTTCTTCTTCCATTCAGAGGCCGAGACAACCATCGCAGATATTAACCATTTCCATTTGGATTCAAACACCGTCATAATGAGCAATGAATAGTAAGTTTGCTTCTTTTCCCTCCAAAGATTCCGTTTTTCTTTCTCACTTTCTTGGGTTTTCCCTCATCTTCTTTCATAAATACTGTTTAGGTGAATGACTCTGTGTTTTCGTGTTCCTTTTCTGGCTTGATTTCAGTGATTATCTGTTCAAGCTTCTGCTAATCGGGGACTCCTCGGTTGGAAAGTCATGCCTGCTTCTCAGATTTGCCGTGAGTTGACTCTGTTGGACCTTTGGTGTTTGTCTGTTTACCTTTAGCTTGACTTTGTGGTTATTTTTACAAAGAGTGAAAACGAGGTTTAATGTTTAAGGTTCTTGGGCTGTTATTTGATTATTTACTTTCTGTTTCAGGATGACTCTTATGTGGACAGCTACATCAGTACCATTGGAGTTGATTTTGTTAGTTGTCTCATTTCTCTATATGAATATTTAGTCTCTCTTATGGACATTTCAATTTTTGGATATTTGTATTCACATAAATTTATGCTTATTTATGTTCTAAAGTACAGATTTCTGGAATTTTTCAGAAAATCAGAACTGTGGAGCTGGAAGGGAAAACAATCAAGTTGCAGATTGTGAGTAGCTACACGTCCTCATCAATTACATGGAACACGTATAAGTAATTTGCTGTGTGTCTTATATATATGTTTAATTATATCTAAATATTCTGGTGTCTGTGGGTATCATCCTATGTGGTGATATGCTAAATGTGTAATGAGTTGTCTTTTTTCGGCCTTTCATATAAAACTTGAAAAGGTGGTTTTTTTTTTGTTTCTTACAACATTTCTATTTTAAAACCATCCTAATTAGGGCTTCTATTCTTCCAAATGCCACATCCAAAATACACCTAGTTATATGTTGAAGGGATGTTGAGATTTGAGAATGATGGTGCATTCATGGTTTGTTTGATGTGTCCTTTCTCTTTCTTTTCATGGTTTTCTGGAAACAATTTTGCTGTAAGGTACAAGATGGCCTTTTTATACCACATTGTTAAAACATGCCTTCTAGTTTTGGTGCATGGCTAACTTACATTGCTTCTTCTTTATGCTCTATCGTTGACGCTTCTTTTTGTCTTAGAAATTATTCATAAGCTTTCAGATCTCTTTTAATGCATGTTTCAGACAGTAATATTTTAATTAAAAACCCAATAGTGAATACACATCTTGAATTGCAAATCACTAGATACATGGATCATTGAATCCGGTGAAGGCACCAGCTTTATTCTAACAATAGATTAATAGTTTTGGTCTGCTGTCTGTTTAGTGGGATACTGCTGGACAGGAGCGATTCAGGACTATAACGAGCAGTTATTATAGAGGAGCACATGGAATAATTGTGAGTTCTTCTTATATGAGAAATATAAAATCATCTCATCACAAATAAAATCTATTAGCAAAATTCTGAAATTTTATATATTGCAACAGATTGTATATGATGTAACTGAGCAGGAAAGCTTCAATAATGTCAAGCAATGGTTAAACGAAATTGATAGATATGCAAATGATAGTGTATGCAAGCTTCTTGTTGGGAATAAATGTGATCTGGTTGATAACAAAGTTGTTGACACACAAACAGCAAAGGTAAATGTCACTATTTAGTTCTCCTTTCTTTGTAAAATAATTATATAATTCTGTTTATATTCTTATACAAGTTCAGTCTACTCAGAAATTAGTAAGCTGAAATCAAGTGTCTGCTTAGACCTGCATACTTTCTATATTTTACTGTTTAACTAGAAATTTACATCCTATGTTTCCTATGTTATGTTTCACTTATAACATATGTCTTGTAACTTTGGTCTTCAGTTTCCTTTTGCTAGAGTCTCTTGTCCGCACCAAAACCCTCGTACACTCCCTATGACCTTGAGATCTCAATGAAATCAACAAAATTTTTAACTGCATTCTGGATACTGATTCTTGTCCACTGGAAAAAGAAAAGGAAAATAGATTTTAAATGATTCAGATTAATTTCTCTTGTCTTTGACTCAGTTTAAAAGATGGATGTAAGGAGGAGGGGTTAATTTTTTTTCACTTGAATTACCTTTTACTTTCATTATATGACAAAACAGAAGAGGGCATAAAAGAAATGTTTTTCCTTTATTTATTGCTCTAATTGGTGTAAGTGAAAGGAACTTCTAGATGGTATTGCGTATAAATTGGACCTTATAAGATGTTTTTTATATGGAAATGGTAAGTTTGATTTTGACTGAATTGTGACATATAATAATGAATTTGTAAGGTTTGCTTTCTAATGGCAGGTATCAAAGGTTGTTATATTCTTCATGGTAGAGTTTTTTTGAATGTGATATATTAGCAGCAGATGCCTAAGCATCAAATGAAACATCAGTAATTCTGTGAAGTACTGAAAGTGACAATGGGATCACAATTTTCCTTGTCTAACTTGATTTTCCTTTATCTTTTGTATGCTACAAATCACAGGCATTTGCTGATGAACTTGGTATCCCTTTCCTTGAGACAAGTGCTAAAGACTCGATCAATGTTGAGCAGGCTTTCTTAACCATGGCAGCTGAGATTAAGAAGAAGTACGTAAAATTTCCCACTTCCCTCTAGTCTCATATGGGGACTTCATGAATTTTGAAATGTTAATCAATGTTATGGTATAGGTTTTACACGTCCACTGCTTGTTTAAAATTAAAGAATTAACCATAATGGCTTTCTGTAATGACAGTTTTAATGTCTACAATCTCATATTGCAACCAGAAAGTTATATGAGAGATGTGTTGAGTTGTAAGATATTAATGCAACTATATTGAAAAAATATATCGATTTTTATTATAAAAAATAGGATGGCTCTTTATTATTACATTTGAAATTAAATTTTACAGTCAATTTTGTACAACTTTTTTATAGGTAACCTGTGGTGATGTTAACTTCTTGCAAGTTTTAGATTTGTGACAGTGCTATGTATGATATATGGATTGTTGATGTTCTGATTCTGTTCAGGGTACTTCCAATACTCCCAGAACAATCTCGGTTTTTTTTTTTAGAAAATAAATTTTTGGATAATGATTAATGAAGAATGGTGGTCAACGTAGATTACTTTAAGACCAGAGTCAGGGCGTTAGTGGCCTGCTCAGGATTCCATCTTAAAGCAAGTTTTGGCTTGATATGTTTTGGACTTTTGATTTGAACTCGTATGCAGGATGGGAAGCCAGCCAAGTGTTAGCAAGTCAACAGGAACTGTTCAAATGAAGGGGCAACCAATCCAGCAGAAGAGCAACTGCTGTGGTTAGGCAACAATTTTAGTGTAATTTTTTCTTCCGTCTACTGTTATTAATATAGCAAGACACTCTGTTCCTTGACTCTGTTATGATGTGGAACTTTCAGAAGCTGTTAAATATCGTCTATTTAAATCGTCGGAAATTTTAATTCTGATGAATTCAAGTTTAGAATGAAAGTTCAACTATTTCTCGCTGATAGCTTAAATTTGACTTTTAAGAGGCATGGACTACATATGCATTATAAGCAGAGACACATTACACTGGTAGGCATTAAAGGCTTCTAATCAATGGTACAGTAATTGAAAGTTATCCCAAAAAACCAAAAAAAAATTGGTTCTGTCAAAAATTATTCCGACTCGAAAGTTTAAACTCTCCAGTGAAGGCTCATGTTTGATTTAATTAATTAATACATGAAAATTCCTTGGACTTAATAAGCATTGGTGTAACATACTTTGTGTTAAAATTTAATTTTTAATTTAAAACATGGTGACAACAATGATTGAACTCTGATACAAAGCTTATTACCATTCTACTCTAAAAGTTTAAGCAGTTAAGTAAATGTTCATGAATAATCTTGTCAAAATTTCTAATGGGTATGTTGTCTTGAATTTGCACTTAAAAGTTTAGTGAGTCAAAATCACAAGCATGTCAATAAACATTCTCTTGATTATTTTGGATCATTAATGTATGTGTTTAAGAAAGAAAATTATGTCTATGAAAAGCTAAATTATCATTTGGATTTATGGTAAACTTTAATTTTGAAACTACATTAAATGATAAGTTCATGTTAAGTAATACGTCAGAAATACTTTACCATCACTTAACCTCTGCTCAAGTTTCCACTCACTATTTGTTAACACTGTAGTAACATCAAAGGTCTTTTTAATTACCTAGCAAACTTGTTAATATTGAAAACCTTTCCTATGGTTCTCAAAATCAAACCGAACCAGCCGGTTCGACTGGGAACCGGTCTTTGGTCTGGTTCGGTTGAATTGAAAAATTGGCCAATTAAAAAACCGGTCAAACAGGCAAAAATCGGATTGAAAAAATCAGTTTGAACCGGTCTGAATCAATTTTTTTTTAATTTTTTCTTATATAATAGAATAATTCATCTTAAATAAATTTGACAAATTAAAAATAGAAGGTAATAAAAAAGATGAGGGAGTTGAAATATGAACTTTTAAAAAAAAAAAAGAAAGAGAATATAAGAGAAATAAAATGTGTATAATTAATTATTTTTTATACTTGCTTTCTATTATGTTCAATTTCTTAATGATATTTCTCTCAAATATCAAGGTACTTAGCTAAAATTATTATTTATTATTTTATTTTTTAATAATAAATAAAATCTTAATATAATTTAAAAATTCTAAAAATTTAATATTAAATATTCTTAACTTTTAATCATAGATAATTTTTATTTTAAAATAAACATTAATTTTTTTAATATCTTAAAAAAAATATTGAATTAGTAATCAAATATTTAAAATTTATTAATATTTATTTGTTATATTAAAATTTTAATACATAATTTTTTTTAATAATATATTTAATTATTACCAGTTCGACTATAGTTCAACCACGATTCAATCAATAAACCGTGAACTAATATTTCTACCGATTTAATAACCGGTTCAATTTTAAAAACATTGACTTTTCCATTCTCTTCAAATGCCAAAATGACTACTTCTTGACGATGTCCATGGTCAAAACCAACTGGGTGATTTATGGGCACTGCCGTTATAGAGAATCCAAATGTGAGGAATTGGATTATTATTGGTTAGGCGCTAGTTGCTATTTTGCAAGTCATGTATGTACGTAGGACTATTTATTGCTTCAGTGGCCACAGTCATGCAGGAGTTAAGCAAAACTGGAAAACCCTTCCAAGACACCAAAGAAGAAAAAACTCGAGCTTTTGTTTTAAAAGCCGTTGGTATACTTGAGAAGTACCTCAGGGTGCACGGATTCGAAATCAATGGGAGTGGCCCGCATGAAAAACTCCAGTGCACCTATTAATGGCATTTTCAAAGCTTCTCCGGGAAGCAAGGTCTGCCTTCTACTCATTCGCAATGTAAAAAATGAATGTTTTATTAATTTAGTCTTTAAAATATAATTATCATTTGAGTCAATTTTTTAAACCATCATTATGATTATATTATAAGATTTGTTATCAATCAATTTAGTCCAAGATGATATTGATGAATTTTTTAAAAATGGAATAAAATACATTTTTTCAAGATTAAATTAATAAAACATGCATCTTTTAAGAGGCCAAAATGATAGTTACTCTTTTACTAATAAGCTATTTTGGAACGGCATAACCACACTCCCAATAAAAAATTATTAGAATGTGCAACTACTTCTCATAAATATGGAGTTGATATGAGAAAAATTTTGGTGAATTTGGTCTAAGAAAACAAGTAAAACAAGAGAATAATAAAGATGTACGTAAGTATGCTAAATATAAATTCTACTAGAAAAATGTATGATATATTTGCTCATTTTTTATAATTAATTAAATTTAATTTTTTATAAATTGAGTCTACTTAAAAAAAATTTCTGTTAACATTGTTGCAAGTTAAGCATAAAAAAGTTACAAATAATGCCTGTGCAGCTGGGCACAAGAAGTTGCAAAACATTCTATATCAACATATAGGTGTCAATTAGATAAAAATTGATATTTTTCAAAATATAGGTGTCATTTTAACTGTCTTTCTGCACTAGATATATAATTTTTTCAAAATATCTATAATAAATAATTTTTGGAAAGTTACATTATTTGTAAGCAAAACCATCAACGAAGAGCTACCATGAATTAATGTGATTATACAGTATTTCAAAGTGTTGTGAACCCAAAAAAAAAAAAAATAGAGTTAAGGATTTAAAATTAAAAATATTTATTCTGAAGAATCTATTTCTATTAAGTTTAAAAGATTTTATTTAAAGTCAGTGAAAATTCATCCTAAAATAATTATAATAAGTTATTTAAAGTAAATATTTTTAATTTTAAGTCCTTAACTCTAATTTTTTTTAAAAAAAAAGCATCGATCATCCCTTAGCTAGGGCAACACCATTACTATCATTAAACATACATTTAGATTCTTGCGTGTATTAAATATAGACGCGGTCAGAATTTAATTTTTGCACCAATCCTTACATATATGGATCAATTCTTGATAAGTGAACGGACATATATCAAACGCACTTCAGAATTTTTCTCCATTAAGTAATACGCAAGTTACATTAGGGGTGTACATCAGCCCGGTTGGCCCTAGGGGCTCGCCCTAGCCCGGTCTAATCGGGCCGGGCTAAAAGTATAAATGGGTATAACTTTAAACAAGACTGCTCCGGGCCGGGTCCGGCCACGGGCGAAGGTATGTTCCGCCCAACTCGCCCTAATAGTTACTTTTTTTTTTAGTTATTAATATCTTGTCATCTTATTTTTTGTATTTCATTTAATTATCTCTGTGCAATTTTTATTATTTATTCAAATATTCTTTACTTCTTAATTATTTTTATCATTGATGTGAATCCTTACTGATATTTTTTTTGTTAAATAATGAAAAAATATATATTTACCTAAGACTAATTATGTTAGTATATCTTATATTTTATTTGATAATACTAGATTATTTTTTTATCACTGATACAAATATAAGAGTTCTAAAAGTCCATTGTTTTGAAATATATGCCTATAAGTTTGTGTAAAAATATTTTTATATTACAAGTATCAATTCATTAAAAAAAATTAATTTGGGTGGCCCTAACCCGCCCTATCTCAACATAAATCAGATTTATTAGAGTTGAATAAGGCCACAGGTATAAAAACAAGTTTCATGTCTTAATCGGGTCAGGTATCGGATATACTAGATGTTCAGTTTGATTTTATCCATGTACAGCCCTACTTATTCGGGCCGTCCCGGGCCGCCCTAAAATCGGGCTTCTCCGGGCCGGGCAGGGCCACGGGCATAAAAATACTCCCAAGACCCTAATCGGGCAGGGTTCTGGGCCAAGTATCGCCCTGACTCGGCTCTGCCCATGTACACCCCTAAGTTACATTCATCATCCTCGTACTTCGTTCTGGAAAGCAGTAAAATAATTTTAAAAAATAAATGGTACAAAACAATTTTTTCCTATGGCCACAAACTTATCTATATCCATAGTACTTCAAAAAATTTCTATATCCATCGTATTTATCTATATTTATCGTAGTTGTCTCCAAAAAATTTTTATGGAAGTTTATTGTATCAATTTAGTTTGATGTTATCAATTCAATCTTAACTATTTTTTTAATCATTAGTTTAATTCTCACTAATTTAGAATCAAGACTAAAATTTTAAAACATTATGACTAAATTTGTGACAATAAATTTTTGATAGGAGTAAGTTAATAATGATAATATCTTTCAAAAACTAATATAGTAATTTATTTTATATGTATACTCTCTTGAGCTTGCACATTATTTCCTATACCATTTATTTGTGATAGGTAATAACCTATGGCCCCATGACAAGTTAGGAAAGATCTATTGATCTATCAATCTTATGAGTTCTACATTAGTGGAGAGAGAGATAAAAAACAAGCATACGAAACTTTTAGGTGATGGACGATCTTATAGATTGAGTATAGTCTTCTTTAATGCTTGAATTTAGACTACTGCATAATTAGCACAAATACACATTCATTAGTTGAAAAGCTTTTTATTAATTTTCTTAACTATGAAACTTGTGTTTATTCCTTACTTTTTCTTATCATGCATATTAATTGATACAAGTAATATTGAATCATGAGTCTAATACTTCTAAGGATTTTCAACAATTCAATTAAGTGGTATTAAATCGTAAGTCCAATACTTTTGTTAGGATTTACTTTGGCTATCTTTTACCAAATAACCAATCGCTATCAAAACATGAAATCAAACAATATATTATTAGTGCAAAATTCTATTGTTTATTCAATAATCAACATAATTTTTCATAACATTATAACATGCACAAATAAGCTTCAAAAATTCTAGAATAAATATCAATATAATTCAGACAGCATATAAAACATATTAAGCCATACAAGTCATTCAAAATACGTCAACTAATTCCATTGAAAATTTAAAAGGTTCATGGTCAACACTTTCTTCCAAAAAATTGACTTTTTGTATAGTTATTCATAATTCATCAAAATTTCATCATATATCTTATTTTTAATATAGATTAACCTAATTTAGTTGATTTTTGAATAATTCCTTCTTAGGTATATGAGATGGTTTAGGCCGAGCCTATGTGTAGGTGAGTGGGAGTGTATATTATTCATTTTTCTCCTACCAAATGGCCAATAATACATAATTCAGGGAGATGAATAAAAGCTGCAAAATAATTTCTAGGAATTCCATAAATATTTTACACTTCTATCAAAATGAAATTCAAGGGTATCTTGTTGTAATTTTTATGAAAATCAAGATTATATTAATCTATTTCTTCTTTAAGCTTTCTCTCATTTATTTTCCCTTCAACTGCTTCCATGACTTCTTGAAGTTCAAAGTTCCATAATTTGTAGAAAAGTTTTCAAGATTAGGAATTTTTTTGAATCACATGAATCTATTAGTACATATGTAAATTCTCAACTTTTTTCTTAGCTTGTATTCATGAAAACAACAAAATTTCTTGTCATCGTTGAAATATGAAGAAGAGGAGAAGGGAAAGTTCATGGAAGAAAATAGAAGAAAAACCAAGAAGAAGAAAATTTATTTACGTGACCTTGAATTCGTGACTTTTATTTTCTTGTATCTTCCTTCTTCCTTCTTTCTCCTTCTTCTTGTCTTCTTGGCTGAACCCTCCCTTTCTTTTCTCTCTTAGGTTGTGGGTGTATGTGTGTCTTGGAGGAAATAGGTGT
The DNA here is from genome assembly GCA_026724425.1 of Erythrophleum ivorense. Classification (NCBI taxonomy): domain Eukaryota; kingdom Viridiplantae; phylum Streptophyta; class Magnoliopsida; order Fabales; family Fabaceae; genus Erythrophleum; species Erythrophleum ivorense. Next base: position 41,593,236 of record JAIUCV010000006.1, on the reverse strand, counting down.
GGCATAAAGAAGTGAGTGTGTTTTAAGATGAATTTCACTTTTAATGGATGGTTATGATCTTATGTTATTTTATGTTGTTAAATATAAGCCATTAGATTAAATAGATAGTTAAGATTTAATCTTGAAATTAGGATTAGATATGAGCCTTTAGATTAGATCAAAGGTTGTAGTTTGATCTTAAAAAGTAAAAAATCTAAGCCATAAGATTGCATCAACAAGTTGAGGTCGTATGTCTTTTTATACGTAAATATTAATGATTGAATTTAACTATAGTTAAATTTTTAACTATGGTTACTTTTCTCGTTTTGTGTAAAAGTAACTTTGCATTTATTATTACTTGAGTCAGCAGCTATGTCATCTAGTGTTAACAGTGATGTTATCAATACCTTTTGTCATACAATGTGAGATTATAATTGATAAACACATATTTCTATCTATTTTATTCTCCTAAACATAAGCATTTTAATAATAAAATATGGCTTTAAGACTTTAATTAGATAAGATTTTGTTTTAGAAGCCATTTCTATATTTTAGGAAATTATTTACAAGATTTTAGAATTTTAATGCATAAAGTTCTTTAAATGATTTTTGTGAATTTTTCTATTGAATTGTTTTTACTATTTGTGCAGATTTTTGTTGGGCAATGGGAATTTTAAGGATGGAAATTAATTTAGAAAATGATTGAAGCTTCATGATTGGATCAAGAGCTAAACAACATGTGAGAAGCTACGTGATTCATGAAGGGAAACAAAGCCATGCATGTAGGGGCAGCAGCTGAACAGAAATGAAGCTAACGTGGGGGAAGAACACATGCACAAAAACAGAGAAGGAAGTTACGAGTTTGTAGGAAGGTGAGAGACTCGATGGTTCTGCTGAGGAGCAGGAAGGAACGAATAGAGCAAGAAAATGAAGAAGAGAAGAGCTAGATAGAATGTGGAATGAGATGCAGAATCATTTACTCGTACAGTAGCTAAAGAAGAGACTTGATGCTTTGAAAAGAAGAAGAAGCTGGAAGCACTGCAGCCATTAAGGAGCTTGGAAGCCACAAGGAAGTAGCTTGGGTTTGGAAGCTCGAGTTCTACTTGCATGTGAGTAAAATAGAGGAAGAAGCAGAGTACAAGCCCCGGATCTTTCATGAACGAAGAAAAGCAAAGTTAAACGTTGAACAGAACCATGCATGAAAATTTGTTCGAATCCCTTCCTCATTAAAAGCCATGTTCTCCTTCAGCAACACTAAGCTACTGGTTCACAAGAGAGGAGAAAGAAATGCTACGGGCTAGACGAAGAAGCATGCACACAACAGTTCGCATGAACAGTAGCTGGAGATGAGCAAACAAACACGTCACAACGTTGGGCAGAACGTGCATGGAGAAGAGAAAATAATACGTGCAGAAACCGTGGAAGAATGTGAGCTCTAGCTTGAGAAGGAACTAGCCATGTTTCTAGTTAAGAAACGAAGGAAGAGGGGGCTGCATAAGAAGAAGCAAACACAAGCTGCTGCACGACGAGGGAGAGAACGAGCTGCATGATTTGTGGATAACCTGAAGAAGCTGTAGAAACAGTAGAAGGAACATGTGGAATATAATAAAATAAAAGGAAGTGGGACCTACACTCATATACAATGCAAGCTCGTGATCTATTTATTAAAAGGAGAAGCTGAGCGTGACACACGAAAATAAAAGGATGGGCACATGAATTTTAATGAGGAAGGGATTCGAACAAATTGATTCATTCACGCCTCCATATATTCACAAAAACGCCCGAGATTCCATTCCATTCACGTAACTTCATGGTATTCACCTATATATTCCATTCATCATCCATTCATTCGCCCATCCACCAAATTCACGCCATATTCCATTCACTCCATGCCTCCATCCATCGTCACCCATCTTCCATCCATCCATCTCCACCATACAATGAAGTTCTAATCCATCTTGAGGCTAGCAAGGAAGAAGACCTTGGTGCAGCTTGAATCCATGGAAAAAAATTCAGAATTTTTTTTGGCTAAGACTTTCCTTATTTTCCTACACTTTTTTTCTCTTTCATATATTATCTTAGTTAAGTTGTATTTGATAGGAAATTTGTGTAATTGTAATTAGTGGCTGGTTAGACACTAATTAGGGAACCTTTTGTTGATTAACTGATTATATTAGATACTGATTTTTCATTATTCTCTAATTTCTCATGTATGCCTCGAAGGTGTTCGATGAAATACATGAATGAAATTATGTGCTTGAATGTTTAATTTGAGGATTCCTTAATGTTTAGTTGGTTAATTAAACATTTTAGGATGATGATTCAGAGGCTAATTAATCAGTTAATCAATTAAATTGGGTGTTCATTGATCTTAAAGACAAGATTTAACAGTTTAATGCGAGATTGAGGTCTCAATTCAACGTTAGATTATTAATTTCTTGATTCTTGCGTGGTAACTCAAGATAATTTGTTATGAATACAATTAGGAACTCTTAGGCCAGAATTAATTACAATTAGATTAGGATAAGGATAGTGGATATCAAGAGACAATTCCAAAGCTAGTCACAAGACCATCCTTTACCTATAATTCGTACAATTAGGTAGAATTTAGGAAGTTTATTTTAATTTCATTTTACTTAGTTAATTAAATCAAAAACCCCCCCTTAGTTTAAAAATTTTTTAGAGTCTTTTAATATTTGGAAAACTCAATTAAACATTGAACTCTAATTCCAAAGGAGATGACCTAGGTTGTGTCACTAACTACATATTTTATCAACCTAATTTTATTTTGAGGGTTGTGCGACGAGCCTCTCAATAATCTTTTACTAAGATTTGTTGATATAAGGCAATGTCATCGCTCCGTAACACATGTAATTTCTTGAAAATTCTCTACATATGATGCCGTATTATCATTTTCCCTGCTTATGGTGCCACGTCTTCTTGACTAGATTTTACAAAAATGCCATTGTTTTGTTGATGTATCCTTTTGTTGTTTTTTTGTAATATTTTATTTGGCTTGCATTTTTTGAATTTTTTGTTATATTTTAATATTATTTAAGCCTATGAGAGTCCTACTTAATTTTTTTAAGTCATATATTTTATTATTATTTATTTTCTTAATATTTTATTATTTTAAGATCTAAATGACCATTTTGCTCTTAGTAGAAGGGTAACAGACAAGCATATTTATTCGTTTTTTGCTTATATCTCCATTTTAACACCACGTTTTTGGATTCCATCACCACCATTTGGTAGATCTTTTTGCACTAAATGTGTTGAAGCAATAAACTCGAGTTTCGAGGTCTAGTTCGTTTCCATATAAGTTCTTAATCATTCAAGGTCATTTTTGGTCTTAATAATTTTAAAATTTTATAGAATGAATTTTATAATTTTCTACGTATTTATTCCCTAACGCTTTATATATATATATATATATATATATATCATACTAGTTCTTAATTGTTTAGTCTTTTGAAAAAATTATTAAAGTTCGTTTAAGTGATAAAAGATGGTTTTGTCCCTAGACCTCTTTAAAATCTCAAAAATTATATGAGTTTTGTTTGTTTTATACTTTTTATATATGAAGTTATTTCGTTTAAACTCATCTTATTAAAACTTAATAAATTTATTTCATAAAATACTAAATAATTAAAAATTCCTAATTTTTTTAGGGATATTGCATATAATATATAAGAAAGGAGACCTAGTTATGCAATAAAGGAAGAACGAAAAGAACATCTACTACTTAAATAGATATGCCTTGTTAGCAAAGATGGATCGCAATAAAAGGAAAGACATTTAGAAGACTGATTCAATTTTTCTAACAAAATTGAGATATTTGGGACTTCCAAAAAAAGGAGGATTTGTTGGAAAAGTGACTTTTCTAGAGTTCCACGTTAGTGGAAAAAAGATAGGAAGGAGCATGGAGTTGCTATAAATAGGCTCCCTTAGTATTGGTTCAAGCACCTCAACAAACCAAGCCTTAGAATTAACATAAAAGTATAATCAGGGTTTTGAATAGTTGTGATCAAGAGAGTTTGTAATTTTGTTTGTTCGAAACTTATAAGAATTTTATTTGAGTGAAGTTATCCCTTTTAAGATCATAGATGTAAGTCTATTTGAGGGATTGAATCATCTTAAACTTTCATGTTGTTTTTTTCCTATTCATTTCTTTATTTTTGTGTGCTTCTACTTTTAGTCTTAACAATTGTTGCAAGTTAAGCATATAAGATTCAACAAAAAAGATTAATATTTTTCTAAAAATTTAACCCAAGGTATAATATTATCTCATTTAAGCTAATGTAGGGTAAATTCTTAGCATATTTTTGTGCATACGTCCAAGGGAAGGAAAAAAAAGAAAAGATGTAAACACGCATTTCCTTATCATGGTCATCAATCAATCATGTAATTACTAATGAATCATATATTTTCTCACCTGGTCATGGCTCTTCATTGCAGGTTTGAGAAGATCCTTGGTGAACCGAAAAAAAAAAAAGAATAGTGATAGACACCTGAAGAGGATGAGGAAGTAGCAAGAGAGCCAGTGAAGAGTTCTGTTTGAATTTTCACATTTGTCAGCATGATCAACATAAGCATGATAAACAAAATAACTCTTGTCATTGAATTTTTTTTTTTGTTTTGCTTTGCCTATAGTTTCGAAGGCTAAAATTAGGACCAAATTTATAAGATCCAGACTCTATGGTTTTAGTTCAAAATTTTTGAATGACTCAAGATTAAAATATATTTATAGATTAAACCAACAAGCCCTTCATAACATAAAATACCACTCAACATATTAATTTATCACGTCAAGAAAATTTATTTTTGTAATTATAACATTTCACTAAATATTTTACTAACCAATGTACAATTCACAATATTGTTTTTTATAATGTTTATCAAACAATATTTTAAGCGTCCTTTCACAATATCTATAAAAAAAAAATTGAAAAGTCACGTTCTTTGTAAGCAGAACCATCACGGAAGAGCTTCCATGAATTACAACTTAAAAAAAAAAAAAGAGCTATAATGAGAAAATATTTACGAAATAGGTTGTTTTGCCCCACTTCATGTGACTATAAAGTATCTCAAAGCATCGTGAATCCCAAAAAAAAAAAAAAATCACCGATCAAGTATGAGGAATAATTTTTTTTAAAATACCCATCAAGAATATTTTAGCTAGAGAATTACTAGAAAATATTTACAATATAAGTTGCTTTCCCTAATTTAATGTGACGATTAAGTATCTAAAAGCATTGTAAATTGAAAGAAAAAAAAAAGAGAAGCACCCAACAAGCATTAAGAATTCTTTTAAAGAGGTTACAAATAAGGGTCTAAAGTTAAAAGAAAATTATTCTAAAAGACCTGTTATCATTATTTTAAGATAAATTACTATTAATTTTAACTAAAACTAATGGTACTTAGTGGTAACATGTTCTTTAAAATAATTTGTTTTAACTCTAAATCTTTATTTGTAATTTTCCCAATATTTTAGCTAGAGCCATACTATTACTATCATTAAGAACAAGCATTCCATTAAGTATTATGCAAGTTAAATTTATTATCCTGTGAAGCAGTAAAACAATATACAAAATACCCATAAAGTATTATGCAATTTAAAATCATTTTTTTTAAATACCCATGAAGAATATTTTAGCTAGAGAATTAATAGAAAACATTTACGATATAAGTTGCTTTTCTTGATTTAATGTAACGACTAAGTATCTAAAAGCATTGTGACTTGAAAAAAGAAGAAGCATCAAACAAGAAGTAAGAATATTTTAGGTAGAATTACAAATAAGAGTCCAAAATTAAAAAAAAATTATTCTGAAAAATCTATTATCATTGTTTTAGTATAAATTACTATTGACTATAACTAAAATTAATGGTATCTAGTAGTAATAAGTCTTTTAAAATAACCTTTTTTAACTCTAAGTCCTTATTTATAATACTCCCAATATTTTAGCTAGAGCCATACTATTACTATCATTAAGAACATGCATTCCATTAAGTATTATGCAAGTTAAATTTATTATCCTGTGAAGCAGTAAAACAATTTACAAAATCAATGGTACAAAATTATTTTGTTCCCCACAGCCACAAACTTATCTATACTGGTGTATCAATTTATTTTTTAAAAAAATTTCTTAGACATAAATTTAGTCTTAACTCAAAATTAATTTTTTTAAGAAATTAAGAGCCCGTTTGTTTAAACTTTTTTTTAAAAAAATCACTTTTTTCTTTAAAAAAGTACTTTTATAAAACTTTAAAATGTTTGTTTAAGATTTTAAAAATAATCAGAATCTAAAAAAAATCAGATTTCTGATTATTTGAAAAAGCTATTGTGATTAGCTTTTTAAAATTAAAAGTCACTTTTTAAGTAAAAAGTACTTTTTACGGTTGTAACCAAACATTAATAATTTTTATTTTTTACAAAAATCTCTAAATGATAAATTACTTTTTTAATTAAACTAAAAATCACTTTTTTCTTAAGCTTAAACAAACGGCCCTAAATTGTATAAACTTCACTTTGAAATTTATATCATATACAAATGACATAAAATTTCTTAAACTTTAGAATTTGTGTAAATAACTTTCTTGCCATTAGTTAGTCTATTATTTTACTAACAAAGCATAATAATTTTCTAAATTTTAAGTTATATGTAAATAATTCCATAAACTTTAAGTTATGTGCAAAAGCCACTTTATATGTCATATTTCGTTAATAAAATAACAAACTAATTATCAGTAAAGAAGTTATTTGCGGAAATTTAAAAATTTAAAGAGATTCATTATCAAATTTTGAAAGTCAAATAAATTATTTATATATGATCTAATATTTAAGGAAGTTATGTGTAATTTAATCTTAAAAAATATTATGACTACATTAAGAACAATAAATTTTTAATAAAACCAAATTAATGACAATAATATCTTTTAAAGATCAATACGATAATTTTTTATTTATATTATTACAATTTATCAACACGTCATTAAATTCTTCCAAAAAATCATGTATTATAATTTCATTGAAGAATATGATATTAAACATTTAAAGAATTACCCCTAAATTTTGTCCTTTCTTCTGTTACAAAATACACGCCGCATTATGAAAAAAAAGAAGGAATCATTAAAAACCTGATAACAAGTGCAAAAAGAATAATAAACAAAACAAGCAAAACAATAAACCACAAAGTGTTACCAAAAAGATCTGAGAAAGAAGAAAGAAAATTGATACAAAACTAATACACTTCAAGATGTACAGCAAGGCTTCTTTGTATTGGCTTCAGGTGCCCCAACAGTGATGGTCTTCCCTTCTTTCACACTGGCAGCTGCAGGTTCATTTGAAGACAAAGACTTCTTACTGATTACGCGATATATCTCTGCAAGAATTGTCTGAAATGCCTTCTCAACATTTGTGGCCTCGAGAGCAGATGTCTCGATGAACGAAAGGCCTTCTCTCTCGGCATAACTCTGAGCATCCTCTGTGGCAACAGCGCGCAGATGCTTCAAATCAGTCTTGTTTCCAATCAGTGTGATCACAATATTGGCATCTGCATGGTCCCTTAGCTCTTTCAGCCACCGGCTAACGTTTTCGAATGTGGTTGGTTTTGTCACATCATAGACAAGAAGAGCTCCAAGGGCACCGCGATAATAGGCACTGGTTATCGCTCTGTATCGTTCCTGTCCAGCCGTATCCCATATTTGAGCTTTCACAGTTCTTCCCTCAACCTGGAAATACATGGCCCATTATTTTTCATTTGACTCTTCCGTGCATACGATAATTTAGTAATTATAAAGCATTTTCACTAATGAAATCCACAAAATGTCAGCAATAATATTTTGAACACAATCCTACAACCAAGAATCAGGCTAACCGGCAAGCAGAAGAGGAAGGGTTGGTTCTCACATACAAGAAACACCGAACTATGTAAGAACCCCAAAAGTTCCAGCAAGATGCCTACAATGGCAATAAGGTGTCATCTAAGATAATCGTACTTGGTTATTTATTTATTTATTATAGAATAAAGTAATAGGTGTTGTAACACAGATGATCCACAAAAAGCTTATAAGTAGTCATCTCTACACGTAGACAGTTCAACATTCAAAATATTGGCCAACTTGGTGAGAATAAGATGGTATCTTTTATAAAAAACAGAAACAAGCAGATGCATATCCTTCATGAGATAATTCAAAATTGAGTTAATAAGCACACTGAAGCTTAATAAGCCAAGGACACAAAAACCTTTCATTCAATTCACTCTGTTCCTCCATGCATGGGCTTTGATGGCATGGGATCATCGGATGTGAGGACAGACAATGGAACCTAGAAGTATGGGCTCTAGGAGTTATTGGCTGCGACAGAGAGCACCAGTAGAGGGTTTGTGATAGATACAGTATGGGAAGGAGAATTTTGATTCAGTAAAGCAGTATAAATCTTCCTTTTCGAGTCAGGAAGGTAACTCCAGGAAAACCAATTCTTTCATTCCATGCTTCCTCCCCTTCTTACGTCACTATATAAAACAAGAAAATATTCTCTTCCACACACCTGACGCATGCACCCCTATCCCAAAAAACATTCTCTTACTAACAGCTATTCCCACGTGATTACAGCAAAGCATTACTTTATTATTTATTTGGCCGACTTTTCCCCATATAGAAATCACATGATCATATTGGAGCCTTCCTCTGCCTCTTAGGCGTAGTGACCGTTGGCTTTGTCCCTCTATAGTATCTGTTGGCCTCTGTCCCTCTGTAGCATGCGCCACTTCTTGAGGTGTATTAGTTTGATGTGTTTCTTGGTGTTTTGGGTCATTTCTTCTCCATCCATAAAATTGCTTCCCTGATATACTTTCTCCAGTCACTCAAACCCAACTCAGCATGCCAGACTTCTGTCAACAGTAATTAGTGGCATGTTTCACTTCCCCAGTCTTCCATTTTGTCCAAGGTAAAAAACAGTTTTTATGAAGGCCAGAATTATTTTAAAGCCACGGCATACATATATATTCATTTTATTATGTTTTTCATTCAAATTTCAGATTCTGTTTCTCCTAGCATTTTAGATTCTGTTGCCATTTTCGGTTGAGTGTACTATGTACACTCAAATTGTGGGTTCTTTCGTTGGTCCGGTATCTGTTTTTAGATTACTTTTACGTTATTGATACCTTGTTATAGTTAATTTTGTATTAGTCTTATTTTTGTGAGTTTAAGTCATATAAAATTTAAATCGTTTTTAAATACCTACATCATATCATATTATTAATGAGGTAGCCACCTTATCGCATCCAAGTAATGCAGTTTTAGGGGCTTGCCACATCAGTGAGCTTTTTGCCAATACATCAAGACGAGCTGAATGTTATCATACCAGGCTAAAATTGAAATGAGTCAAGCCGAACAGCAGAACACTAAAATCTCAAGCTGGTTCAATTAAACATAATGAGCACAAACTCAAGCATGAAATTTGTGAGTTTTTATTGAATTCAGCGTAAGTGAAATTATAAGTAGAAATTTATATTATACAAGTTAAACAGGCGAGGTATCTTGAAAAGATACTTAGATCAGAAAAAGGGAAAGAACAAGAAGTTATGGGGCCTCAATTTAAAGTGAAACAGAACCCCATAATAGAGTGTACACAAGAAATCAAGAACATTCAAACAGCTTCAAAACTTAAATTGAATATTCATCTTCCAAGTGGACAGACTTTTGATGACAACAAAGTCGTATATCAAATACGACCGCAATATGAAATGGCACCAACGAAAACTAAGACAACTGAATTGCATCTTTACTAAAATAACATGGATAAAATGTGCAATCAAGCCAACAGTAGCGATCCCAGTGGAAAACTAATAACCGAGATAACAATGAACACTTTGCTACATAACTGCATGGTCATTGGGACCAATACTACAAATTTAAATCCGGGATTCACTTCGAATTCAGAACAAAACCCAACAAACAAAAGCAGAAATAAAAATGTCAATGGTACTTTGACAATCCCAGGAAACCTAGTAAAACAATCCTCAACGGATCTGGGATAAATCCACTCAAAGGTAAAACAAAACCCAGATCTAATATGATTTCACATGAAGCACAAAAATGTAAAAGGCATTGAGACCAAACACCACCCTTTAGAACACAGAGAAAGACCATTTACTTAAACCATTGATTCCAAAATAAAATGCTAAAAAGTAGATCAGATAGCAACCACCAGCACTACCAGTATATAAATGAGAGAGAGAGAGAGAGACCTGAAGGGTACGAGCGGCGAATTCAACACCAATGGTGGACTTGGACTCCAAGCAAAACTCGTTGCGGGTAAATCGCGAAAGGAGATTGGATTTCCCCACAGCCGAATCACCGATTAACACCACCTTGAATAAATAATCGTATTCCTCGTCTGGTCTCCTCGCCATAAATTTTTCTTTATATATATATATATATATACACACACACACCCTTTTATAGAGAAAATTAAAGAAATTGAATTAAAAAAGATTTCTTTAAAGGGCTCGTTCCCTGAGGAATCGGTCACTCGAGAAAGAAAGCAGAAGAGAGAGGAAGATGAGTCAAAGGAAATTGGAAACTGAACGAAATGGAGAATGGCATAGATTTTCTTTTATGCCGCCGAGGAATCCGTTTTAGATTGCGGTCGTTGTGATGGCTAAAATGACCCTGACTTTTTATGTTTGGAATGTAATTGTCAAACATATTGTTAAATATTTTAGTTGGCTCACAATATTTTCATAAATATTTTATGATATTTCTAGAAATATTACATACACATATTTGGTTTATTCACAATATTTATTTTTAAAAATCATAAATCTTTTTTAAAAAAAGAGTCTTAATATTTTTATTGAAAATTAATTATTAACTTATGATTTAATAATTTTTTTAATAAAAAATAAATAATATCAATAGTTGTGATGTTAAGAAAGGTAGTATTCGTGGTGGTGGCTCCGTGGGGATATGGGTGGCGATGGCAACATAATAGAGATAAATTAAAATTAGAACTTTTAAAGTGATCATATAAAAAAAAAGAACTATTAAAGTGATAAAGAATGAATAATTTGATCTTTTCACTTGAGAATATATTTTCTACTTCCATTCTAAACATAGAAATTTAACATTTTAAACCTCACATTTTTTTAATGAAAAAAAAAGTATATACCAAACATCCTCTAGTATTTTTGTAATAATATTTTAATATTTAAATAATTATTTATAAAATATTAAAAATAAAATATATTAAAATTTCAGTATTTAAATTATTGACGGACTATTTTCTAGAATTTTTAAGTACTTAAAATTTTAAAATATTTGATCAATTTGAAATTAAATTTTAAAAGTATACATCACTTCTCAATTTTACAAAATTTGTATCTATATAACGTTAAATTTTAAATTCGGAAATCTCATTCAACTGAAAGAACTATGGTGTCTCTGTCTGAGTTCCCTCCCCTAACCACTGATGATCTGAAATCAACAGAAGAAGCTGATCTGTCGCAAAGGAGCACAAAGAAAATCCAAGGTATTAAGCAAGGGTTTATAGGTGAGTCATATGGCTTGAGAAGATATGACAACAGCCTTACTGCACATGCGGAACAATCCGGACCAAGTGAACAGAACTCGCTCATACATTGAGTCGTTGAAGGGACAGGAGTCGGAAGACCATATGAGCGCTGATAAGGAGAACGAGCTTGCATACACTGAAAATAAGAATGAGAGCAATCAAGAAGTGCTCTCTGAGAATGAATTGGGCGATGTGGTTCTAGAGAAGGATTTTGTCATTGTAGAGCATCAACGGGGCAAGTTCACCATCCCGGAGTTTATACTGTCTAAAGGCGAAGAAAGAAGAATATTTAGAGGATTTCCTATAGTCAAGCTACTTGGGAGGAAGATTGGTTTTAGAGTTTTGGAATCCAGATTTCATAAGCAATAGGCATGTATAATGGCGTTATTAGCGTTGTGGATTTGCGTAATGATTTGTTCGTTATCAAAATTTCAAATTCTAATGACTATAACTTCGCACTTGATGGGGGACCTTGGATGCTATTTGACCACTACCTTATCGTTGGGGACTGGTGCCAAGATTTCGACCCCATGGAAGCTTTGATTGACAGTGTTCTGGTGTGGGTGAGACTACCCGATTTAATATTGGAGTCTTCCGATGAAAGAGTGCTACATGGAATAGGAAACAAGATTGGGAAAACCGCTAAGGTTGATCTAACCACTTCTTACCAAACCAGAGGTCGATCTGCCAGAATTGGTGTGGAAGTAAATCTGACCAAAACGTTGCTACCTGCCTTTATGCTTAAGGGTCGTGAATTCACTATCGAATACGAAGGCCCCTCACATGAAATGCTATTACTGTGAGTGCTTTAACCATCTTGAGGAAGAATGCATTGACAAACCTAATAAGCCACAGTTTGAAAAGCATGCAGGAAGAGGGGCTGAAGGAGAAGAACGAGTAACTGATACCACCCTCTAGGACCCTGAACGATGGTGCAGAAGCAAAGACGGAGACAGAAACAGACATTGACGACTGTAAGGGAGGAGAGACATGCAAGCTTCGAAACAAATCACGTAGGCCTGTTGCGAATCACGAGATGCCTTTATGCTAACTTGGTCTAGAAAGATAATGGTAAGGTGCCTGACAACGTGATCTTAGAAGGAAAAATTGATGTTTCCTCAGGTACTAATCAAAGCGGTTATGATAAGAAGGACGAGATGATGCCCAGGAGGAGAGACAGAGTATCACGATGGAGGAATATTAGAGAATCATTGCAGAATAATTATAGAAAGTCAACTAAAGAGAATCGCCAAACTATACAAAGAGAAAACCGTGGGTGATAATATAAGGGGGAAGTCCGAGCTTGGATTATTCAAGGCCCACCAACACCCGGATGGTGCATGACATAACACAGAGAAAATAGGCTACAAGGGGCCCAAGTGGGGAAGGCTGTTAGCTATGAAGAGAACCAGACCTGCCTAAAGGACGTTGCTCTCAATGGATTAGAACAGCAACAAATCAACTTTCCTAACAAGGGCCGCTTATTGGGGCCTGAGAGCGCAAGGCCTTTGGATTTAGATTGGGTGGAGGATAACTTTTTTTGCTCAGCTATGCCTGACAGGCAGTTTGACTAAAGTCTTCCTCCGCGGTCTTCTTTTCTTTTTATGATGTTCATTGATAATTTCTTTATGGATTGAATTGCCGGGTGGCCAGAAATAAAGCTTCAAAAGAAGTACTGCTATGTCAACCCCTTTGCGACGCACTGATATACTAGTTCTCCGAGAAACCAGTGTGAACTCTTCTGGAGCTGCGGGTTTCTTCCATTGCTTGAGGTTTAACGGGTGCAGTACTGTCCCTGGTACTGGTTTTGCAGGAGGTATTTGGGTGGGACGGAAAGCACATGCTATTGGCGACAAATCTAATTATTTATTAATAAGGAAAAGAAAGAAAAGATAGAGTGGCAAATTTATAGTTAGACGATTCAATCATAATTCTGTTGCCACAAATGACGACCACTGAACTATGGTTGAGCAACCCAACCATTGTTCGATCGTCAAAGTTATAAAAAATTTATAAAAAATAAATTTATATGATGATAAAAGTATTATATAAAAAGAACTATAAATAATATTAATTTTTTATTTAGACAAATACTAAATATATTATAAATATAATTATATATTATAAATTTTTTATAAATTCCGATTTAATTTAGAGTATAATTATATAAATTATAATATAACTTATATTAATAATATTTGTTATTAAATAAAAAAATAATTAAATATCACCCAAGGCAACAAAATAATGGTTGGATAGATCCAACCATGATTTCATCTCCATTATGGTAATAAAAAAATGTATAAAAAATTAATTTGTACGATGAAAAAATGTCATATAAAAAATAAATATAAGTAATATTAATTTTTAAATTTAGATAAATAAAATATATATAATTTTTAAATATAATATAAGATAAAGAATATATTATAAATATATAATAAATATATTATAATTTCAGATTTAATTTACAGTATAATTATATAAATTGTATTATATTTATATTAATGATATTTATTATCAATTAACAAAAAAGATAGTTGAAGAAGCTAATATTATCACCCAAGGTGGCTGATATTACCATATGGTGATAGATTAATGGTTGGATACTATTCAACTATTGTTATATCACTTTGAATGCAAAAATATTGTATAAAAAATATATAAATATTATTAATTATTATAATTTTAATAAATATAAAGAATATAATAAGAAAAAAATTATTATTAGAGATAATTTATGTTTTGAAATATTTTTATATTTTATATATAAAAAAGTGATCAGTACTTAGGTCATATAAATATATATTTTTTATACAATAATATGGTAAATACAATAAAAGAATTATTGATAGCCATTGAAAAATAAAATAAAATAATTGTTGAAAAAGTCGTTGGATGTGTTGCTTGTATAAACTTGGAATTATATCTATCTCTTAACTCTCTTCTCATATGCTTTCATTTTTGTTCTCATCTTAGAACTTTGTTCCCATTTTCTTATTCAAATTTTTAGAATTTTATCATCCTTTTTTCTCACACAAATCCTAGATGATACTTTAAGGAGAAGTCATAATTTTTGAAAAGCTACATCCACCTTCTTTGTCTCATCTTAATCTCTTTTTGGTCAAACAAATACATCAAACTCTTATGACCACTATACACATCAAATTGTATATCATAGAGATAGTGCCTCCAATTCTTAAGAGCAAAGACCACAGCAGTTAACTCTAGGTCATGGGTGGAATAATTCTTCTCATAAGGTCTAAATTGCCTAGAAGCATAAACTATCACCATATCATGTTACACTAGGACACAACTTAATTCCTTTTTAAAAGCATCACTATAAACCATAGAGGTCTCTTTAAGGTCAGGTATAACTAACACGGGTGTGGAGGTCAATCTATTATTAAGTTTTTAAAAGATATTCTCACAGTTGGCGTTTTACGCAAAAAAAGTTAGTCTTTTCTAGTCAAATTAGTCAAAGTTATCGATAGTTGAGAAAATCCCTTAAAAAACCTTCTATAGTAACAAGTAAGACCTAAGAAATTAAGGATTTCAATCACTGACTTAGACCTTTCCTAACTCAAAACTGCTTCCACCTTATTAGGATCTATCACTCCCTCTTGTTTTGATATCACATGATCTAAGAATTTCATCTCTCGCAACCAAAATTCACACTTACTAAGTTTGGCATACAACTAATACTCCTTCAAACTCTAAAGAACTATCCTAAGATGCTCCTCCTATTCCTTACTACTCTTTGAGTAGACAAGAATATCATTAATAAACACTACTATAAGCCGATCAAGATATAGCCTAAAGATCCTATTCATGTAGTCCATAAAGATGGTAGGGGCATTTATTAACCCAAAAGATATGACTAGGAACTTATAATGGTTGTATCGGGTTCTAAAGACAATTTTAGGTATGTCCTCTGCTTTCACCCTAAGATGATGGTATTATGACATATGATTGGTCAAACAAATCATCAATTTTAGGTAGGGGATATTTATTATTGATGGTCACTTGGTTCAATTGCCCATAATCGATGCAAAGTCTAAGATTATCATCTTTTTTCTTGACAAACAACATTGGTGCTACCCATAGAAACACACTGGACCTAATGAATCCCTTTTTGAGTGACTCTTCTATTTGACTATTCAACTTAACAAGTTCAGTAGGTGTCATTCTATATAGGGCCTTGGAAATTAGACCTATACTAGGAACTAAGTGTCACACCCGAAAATGCGACTGTGCGGCGCCAAATCGAAATCAAAATTAAAATGTAGTAGAAATATAGAGTCGCCACCAAATTTTTATTTTTTGAAAAGGTAAAATTTTGAAAAAAACCTTTTAATTTGGAATATCAAAGAAAAAGTGGTCTGCGAATCAGAAAATAGATTCGGGAGTCGGTTGTGAGTGGGGAAGGTATTAGGCACCCCACAACACCCGTTACTAAGAATGGTTACCCTAAGTTAGTTGTGCAAAATCAATATGACCTCTATTCTATTTTAATTCTCCTTAACAAATCACATGCAAAACAAGGAATAGGAATGAAATAAATGAAATTAAAAAAGGAAGAAAGAAATTGAAGAAACGAAATTAGAAAACAAAATAAAATAAAAGAAATTAAAAAAAGTAAAAATTGAACAGAAAATTTTATTTACAAGGGCGGACTTGACCTATGATGAAAGCCTAGGGCCTACGTACCCTCTGAAGAAGATCAAAGTTTACGTAGTTCGACCAGAAGGTGTTTAGTGTTGTTTTTTGTTTTTTTTGTTTTTGTTTTGTTTTGTTTTGTTTTGTTTTTTTGTGTGTTTGTTTGATTTTTTATTTATTTTGATTTTTTTGATTTTTTAGAGAGAGGAAGAGTAAAAATCATTTCGAGCATGTTTGATTTGATTCTGCAAAATAGTTTTGTTGTTTTCAAAAACAAAAAAACAAAAAAACCTGTTTGATAATGTGTTTTTAATGAAGTGTTTTGTAAAACCAAAAAATAAATTTTTTTTTTCAAAAACAAAAAACTCAGAACACTTTTTAAGTGTTCTATAATTTTTGTTTTACAGAATCATATAAAAAACAGAAAATAATTACTTTTTAAAATAATGATTCAAACAGATTTTTTGGGCCTGTTTGATTTGATTCTGTAGAACAATTTTTTTATTTTCAAGAACAAAAAAGCAAAAAAACCTGTTTGATAATGTGTTTTTAATGAAGTGTTTTGTAAAACAAAAAAAATAAAATTTTGTTTTCAAAAACAAAAAACTCAGAACACTTTTTAAAAAGTGTTCTGTAATTTTTGTTCTACAGAATCAGGTAAAAAATAAAAAACAATTACTTTTCAAAATAATGATTCAAACAGATTTTTTAATTTTTTTATTCTCAAAAACTTGTTCTTGAAAACATATGTTTTGAAAACATTAAAACAAAAACAATTTCAAATAGGCCCAATTAAGCTCTTGCAAACAAATTTGAGGTTGGTTGAGGTATTTTTATTTGCAAAAGGCAGAACTAATTTTACTCTTTCCTCTTCTCTTCTTGTTTTTTTTTTTGTTTTTTGTTTTGTTTTCTTTAGGTCATGTGATTTTTGTGTTTTTTTTTGTTTAGGTTTTGTGATTTTTATTTTTGTTTATTTTTTGTTTTTTATTTCGAGTGACCATGTTTTTATTGTTATTTTTTTAATGAAAAGATAAAGAAGATAAAACTTAATTTCCCCTTAACAAATAAAACGAGTTTAGAAGTTGATTGGCATGTTTTGATTTGTCAAGGGTGAATTTAATTTTTTACTTTCTTTGCGTTTTCGATTTCGTGTTTTCTCTTTTCCGATTTTTTCTTTCTGCGTCTTCTTTTTTAGTTTTACCTGATTCGTTATGTTTTTTTTTGAGTTTATTTTCTTTGCTTTTTGTTTTGTTGTACTATTTCTTTCTTCCTTTTTTTTTTATCTCTTTCCTTTATTTATTTGGGGTTTTCTTTTTCTTTCTTTTTTTTTTTTGAATTTTGTTCTCATTTTTTTTATTACCTCTGTCCCTTATTTGCTTTGTTTTACTCTTTTTTCATTGTCGTTTCTTATGCCTTCAACTTTCTATTATTGTTTCTCTTTTCTTGATTTTAGATTTTTACCATTCTTTCTACATCTTTTGTTGTTTGGTTTGTTTTATTTATTGTTCTTTTATTTTAGTTCTTATTTTTTTTTGTTTCCCCCTTTTCATTATTGTTGTTATTATTATTTATTTTTTTGTCTTTTTGTTTTTATTTTTTTTGGGGTGTGTTTTAATTTTCTTTGGACCTGGCATATTTTAGGAAAAAAGTCAAATTTTATATTTTGAAAATCTCTTATTATTTATAGAGAAACACTCTTTCCTTTTGTTTTATTTTATTAGTTATTTCTTTATTGTTGTTTACCCTCTTTCTTAAAAATTTAAACCTCGTCTCTAGATAAATTAATTTTCTATACAATGATGTTCCCTCTCTTCTTCTTCTCTTGGCTTTATTATATTTGAAACATGACCCTCAAACTTTGTGGACACACATTTTTATTTTAATAGAAATTCCTTTGACCTTCGAAAACTCTATTTTTCATGTTTTCATCTTTATTCTCATTTACTATTTTTCATTTTTTGTTTTGCCTTTTTTGTTTTTTTTTGTTCCACTTCGTCTTTGGTTTTTGTTTTTTTGGAGTGCTTTTCGCCCTTTTTGTTTTAAGAACTTTTCCCTCTTTGAAGGCTATCTTTTTGGACCTATTATTATTCTCTCTTGAAACTAAAATTTACTTAGTGTTGGCTATTAAAATCGTAAATCTAAAACCCAACAGATATTAGGGGGGCTTATTGCCAAACGTGATTCTTAGATTTGCTCTTATGTAGTTGAGGGGACAAGGTATCCCACACAACAAGGTCTAAAAAAAGGAAACAAAGGAAATCTAAATAAACAAATGAAACAAGAATAAAAATAATAAAGTTTACCATTTTTCATCTTTTTCTCATTTACCATTTTTTCATTTTCTTGTTTTGCCTTTTTGTTTTTTTGTTTTCTTTTCTTCTCTCTTTTTTTTTTGTTGAAGAATTACATGGGCCGTTGAAACCCAAAATTCATTGGAGCGCGGGTGAACAGATCCAGTAAGCACCAAAGAGACTTATTGTCCCATATGGTTCCTTGGATGACCCTACATGTCTGAAGGGACAGTGAAATCCCACGCGACAATTCTATAACGGGATGGAAATAAAATAAAATGAGGATAAAATAAAAAAATACAAATATTCGCATGCATGTAACATTTTTGTGACGGTGTGTGCCTGTGTGCATCCAATTACTTTTCCATTATTTTTCTCTGAAGTACAGCTTACACCATGGAATGTAGCAGTAATTTAGCTTCCCAGGATCTATATCTAAACAATGAAAACCAAATTCAGAATTGGGTGGTGCTCACCGCATATTCTTACATCGCCTGGGCTTTCAATGGAATACACTACTCATGCTAACAGATCAACAACCCTGACCTTGACCCTCAGATTAACCAAAAGTCCTATCTTGCTAACCAGACTCATTCCTTTGCAGTGTTTGGTGCGAATACGAGCCTGCAAACAAGGTTAGGCAACACTGGAATGTATGTGACCCTACTAGTGAACTGATATGAAACCCCTATAGGCTTGGGCTCACTCGACCGTCCTGCTCTCCCAGGTTCCCAAATAATTAGCAGAATGTAATCAGATGTCCAAATCAAAAGGAAAACGAGTTCCCAAAATTTTCGCAGTATGCTCATGAATAGTTAAAACACACAGGGAACATATAGAATCCAAATTGCAATTTCCAGCAACCACACAGGGGAACAGACAGAATTCAAATTGTAATTTCCAGCGACCACACAGGGGAACAAACAGAATCCAAATTGTAATTTCTAGCAGCCAATAGATAGATTTTATAATTAACATAGCTAACATCCCAATCAAAAGAAGGCAAATTCCATAAATTAACGCAGCATATTCATGGATGATTAGAATACCCAGGGAATGGAATGCACACTAACTATAATTTCCAGTAGCTAACAAACAGGTTCTTCGGCAAGGATTGATACAATACCTGAGCGAATCTCGGCTAGGCTCTTCCTTTTGTCTTGCTACCTTCAATCGGTCTGTTCCCCTCTGCTCCACTTTGCGTTCTCTGCCTTTCGAATTAGAAAATCCCTCTTACCCTTTCTGCCTCTCTTGCCTGAATTCGAAAACCTCTCTCACCTTCTTTATCTCTTCTCCAATCCAAAAAATTTCAATCTCTCCTTTCGAAGCCAATCAGAGCCTCAAGTTCGAAAATCCCCCTTGATTTCTGTTGCTTCCCCGCTATTTATCGATTCAAAATCCCTCAAGCAGAAGGCTTCCCTCCTCTCTCGCTCTCAAATCCCCTTTGCTTCTATCTATTCCTCTCTGAGTCTCGCCTTCGGCCTCTCTCTGTGTGCGAATTTTCAGTCTCCGACCTCCCTACAGTCTTGCCCCTTTCCATCTCTATTCTACTCCTTCGATTCCCCTCTTCCTCCCTTGATTTCTCGGACCCTCTCTCTCAATCCTCCAGTCTCCTCTCTGATCGCCTCTTGAAATCTCCTTTTCTCCTTCGCGTTTTTTTTTTCTCGAACCCTAATTCGAAAAATCCTCCTCCCCTCTTCCTTCTTCGCTGCCTCCTCTATATCTCCAACAGCCTTTCACTCCGAATAGCATCAATCCCCTCTCCTCGGTCCTCGCTCCCTGAATCTCATTTTCGTCTTCATGTTTCTTCCTCACGGTATCTGATGGTGAAAGGGAGACGAGGGGAAGGTCAACTCCTCGATCCCCTGGCCGCAAGCCTTCTGCTTCCTCCTCTGGCAGCCCCTCTGAAGCGTTGCTTTGTTTCTTCCCTCCTCGTGTTCTTCTGAGACATCGGGCCCCTCGACGGCCCTGCTGCCCTTTCCATTTTTGTCTCTCCTCATTCTGTGCGTCTGTGTGTGCCTCGTTCCCAAAGTCGTGTGTGAGGTCCTTTTTGCCTCTGCCGATTGTTGGTGAAGAGAGAAGCGGGTGAGGGAAGTGGGTAGGGTTGGATGGGCCGGATATTGACTCCTGGCCTGATGGTCCGGTGGCCCAACGCCACAAGAGGGGAGAGGTAACTTTGGGCTTCAGGATTTGGACTGCCCTTCCTTCTCTTTTTTTTTCTTTAATTAAAATGTTTTTGTCTTTCTTTTTTTTTATATCCTCTTTTGATTTTTGATTTTTTTCTTCCCGCTTTTTTTTACTATTATTATTTTCTTTGTATTTTTATTTTATTATTATTATTATTTTTTTTTTGACTTCATATTTCTTGATTTGATTTTCAATTTTCTCTTTTCCTGAAAAAGAGATATATTTTATTTATAATTTTTTATTTCTTGCCTTCTTTTTTTGTGAATTTTTTTTGTCATTATATTATTTTTTTTATTTCTATTATTTCTTTAATTTATCTGGACAAAATACGGTATTCACAGTTGCCCCTCTTTACTTGTTTCATAGGCAATGAGATTGAAAATGTAATTTTTAATATTTTTTGCATAAGGAACAAGTAAAGATAAGAACACGTATTTTGTCTAGGATGATTTAATTGCCTTTTGACAATAAACAAAATGAGAAAACGATCCAAACAAAATATGGTATTTGCAGGTTGCCCCTCTTTACTTATTCTTCAAGTGAAGAGATCTAAAATGCAATGTTGGATATCCTTATCTTAAGAATAAGTAAAGATGAAAACATGTATTTTATTTGGGGAGTTAACGAATCAAAATGAACTGGCTTACCTGGGAAAGCCAAACATGATCAAAAATAAAAAAGGCGAGATATGCTTGTTAGTGCAAGGCTCAAAGAGGTGCCTGTTATGGTGTAAGGCTTTGGGGATCTGTTCTGGTGCAGGACTTAATGGTGCCTATTTTGTGCAGGACTTGGGTGCCTGTTTCTGTGCAGGGCTTAAAGGAGTGCCTAGCGTATGCAGGGCTTTAAGGGTGTCTAACTTGCAAGGCTTTAAAAGGGTGCCTAGCCTATGCAGGGCTTTGAGGGTGCCTGGCTTGCAGGGCTTGAAAGGTATCTGGCTTGCTGGGCTTTAAAAGGGTACCTAGCCTATGCAGGGCTTTGAGGGTGCCTGGCTTGCAGGGCTTGGAGGGTGCCTGACTTGCAGGGCTTGAAAAGTGCCTGGCTTGCAGGGCTTGAAAGGTGCCTGGCTTGCAGGTCTTTGAGGGTGCCTGGCTTGTAGGGCTTTAACAGGGTGCCTAGCTTGCAGGGCTTTAAAAGGGTGCCTAGTTTGCAGGGCTTAAAAGGTGCCTGGCTTACAAGGCTTTAAAAGGGTGCTTGGCTTACAGGGCTTGAAAGGTGCCTGGCTTGTAGGGCTTTGAAAGTGCTTGGCTTGCAAAGCTTTAATAGGGTGCCTGGCTTGCAAGGCTTTAAAAGGGTGCCTGGTTTGCAGGGCTTAAAAGGTGCCTGGCTTGCAGGGCTTTAAAAGAGAGTGCTATTCTTTGGTGAATTTTTCCTAAGTTTGAAGATTTTACTCCGTTTATCTAAATTACCCTAATGTGAGCTATGGGTTCACATGTATGTATGCGTGAAATGCAAAAAGCAAACGTGATACTTTGCTTTATAAAATGCGAATATCGACTTTTGCTTTGCCCCAGTGCAAACCAGAGTTTATGTGAAGTGTGCAAGTATGGGGCGCATGAAACATATGATTTCTTATTTCCTAAAATGCAACTTGCCCCATTTACCCCATATAGGATGCAAGTTTTGTTGTTGTTTTTATTTTTTTTTATTCTTTTTATTTTTTTGAATTTTCCAGTTTGAAAGTTTAATTTTTGAGTTTTGAACCCATTTTCTTTTGTTAACAGGATCATCGCGAATGAGCATTGTTTTTGCATTTTCGGCTCCATTTTTGAAAAATGATTTGATGAGAAAAATAATTATTACTATTATTATTATATATATATATATATATTTTTTTTTTAACTGATCGACCACCGTGGGGATGGGATGCTGCCCTTCCAAAATGTAACGCCCATCTAGCCAAATTTTCAGTACTTTAGGCTGCACACCATTTGTAACTCTCAATTTCTTATCATCAAAGAAGCTTGTGTGCGATCTTTGTAACTACAACTGTCTCTTTTTATGAGTCTACTTTTCGAGTAACGATAAGGGTTTATAAAGGATAACTGATCCAAAGAAGATGCCGACCATGCCGCGCCAAGTAAAAGCTTTGATGAATGCCATTTTTGGGTTATTATTTATGAAGCACACAGATAGAGATCATGACATGCAACTTAGAGTTGGGGCGAATGATTTTATTAATGCTTGCCAAAGGCAACATCTAGGAGTTCAGATAATATGGAATTTGATCAAAAAATGAGACTATAATGATACAGAAACAGACAATAAAATTGACAGAATTTGACACGAGAAGTTCTTTTAAAGATTGCCCTCTACAATTGGTTCCACATGCCCGGTGAAGCGATCTGTCGTGCAACTCGAAATATACATCTCATCCGACCTGATCTATGACCTTCGATTGCTCGTGCTTCTATTATGCTCGTTGCTTGGTAGCTTCTATCGGAATTGACTTTCAAACTTTGCTCACTTTTGCTTAGGTATCCTCTTGCATCGCCTTATTTTTTCTTCTTTTCTCCTCCTTTCTTCTCGTCCTTTCTCTTTCCTTTTTTTTTCTTTTTTTTTTTCTGCTCTAACTTTTGCCTAGGCTGCCCTTTTGGGTTTTCAACCCAGCGAGCTTTTCTTATCACGCAAAGTACTTCTTAACTGTGTCCGAATTAAGAGGCTTTGTTAATTCACCACCCTCTATGTCCATTAAGACCAATGCTCCTCCTGAAAAAGCGTGCTTAACAACATAGGGGCCTTCGTAAGTGGGGGCCCATTTGCCCCGCGCGTCATCTTGGTTTGGCAAGATTCTCTTAAGGACTAGGTACCCAACTTTAAACTCTCGAGGGCGAAGTTTTTTATTGAAAGCTCTTGCCATTCTCCTTTGATACAATTGTCCATGACATATTGCAGTAAGTCTTCGTCCCTCGATCATATTCAGCTGCTCATACCGAGTTCTTATCCAGTCGCTTTCATCTAAATTGGATTCGATTAACACCCGTAATGATGGGATTTCGACCTCAATTGGCATGACAGCCTCCATTCCTTAAACCAAAGAGTAAGGAGTTGCCCCAGTCGAGGTACGTATAGTGGTGCGATACCCATGCAATGCATACGAGAGCATTTCGTGCCAATCCTTATAGGTGACTGTCATCTTGGCAATAATTTTTTTGATGTTTTTATTTGCTGCTTCTACGGTCCCATTCATCTGTGGCTGATACGATGCCGAGTTATGGTGCTTGATCTTGAACTGCTCACAGAGCTTAGCAACTTTTGCCCCATTTAGGTTCGGGGCATTATCAGTGATGATTTTCTCCGATAATCCATAGCGGCAAATGATATTTACCTTAAGAAATTTGCAAAAAGCCTTTTGCGTGATGCTAGTAAAAGAACTAGCCTCGATCCACTTCGTAAAATAGTCAATGGCAACTAAGATAAAACGATGCCGTTAGACGCTTTAGGATTGATTGGTCTGATCACATCGATGCCCTATATTGAAAATGGCCATGACGATATCAAATTGTGTAGCGAGACTGGTGGTGCATTGATTTTATCTGAATAAATTTGACATTTATAGCATTTCCAAACATACTCAGTATAATCTTTTTCCATGGTCAGCCAAAAATACCCACACCGTTGGATTTGTTTAGTCAAAGTGTGACCATTCGCATGTGTACCGCATATTCTTTCATAAACCTCTGCTATCACTTTCTGAGCCTCCTTCGCATCTACACACCGCAATAGTGTACCATCATGACTTCTTTTGTATAAAATGCCATTGCTAATGAAGAAAGTCATGGCCAAACGCCGAATAGTCTTCTTATCACTCTCAGTGGCTTCAGCGGGGTATTCCCCACTTGTCATATAGACCTTGATGTCATAATACCAAGGTTGTCCATCACATTCCTTTTCTATGTTTAGACAATAGGCTGGCAAATCCCTGGATTCCACTCGGAGTGGCTGGACTTGGACTCCATAGTCGAGTCAAATCATTACCGCTAAGGTAGCCAATGCATCGGCAAATTGATTTTTATCTCGAGTCACATGATGGAAATTGATTTCTTCAAATTGGCTAATTAGCTGCACCAAAAATTTTTAATACGGAATCAGTTTCAGATCCTTAGTTTGCCATTCTCCAGTCACTTGATGAATTATGAGGGTAGAGTCCCTAAAAACTTACAGGCTTCTTATACCAAGGGTTACGGCGGCATTCAACTCACTAATGCAAGCTTCATATTCTACCACGTTATTGGTACATTCAAATTCTAATTTGACAGCAATGGGGTACTGCTTCCCTTCTGGTGATACAACCACGGCCCCAATGCCATAATCGTGCATATTTGCAGCCCCATCAAAATACATCTTCCATCTTCCATTACCACCATTCTTGTCATCTTCATTGTCCTCTATAGTGAGTATGTGTAACACCATAGTGACTTAACTCCATTTCATCTCCCTCTTGGCTTGATTCCATATGATTTCCAAAGAAAATGACCAAAATCGTGGCATTGTACTACTTTAAGTCGGGGTTTAATTAGTCATATTTTGCCCCATGGGTCCTGTGAACCCATCATTCACATTCTCTACCCAAAGCCCATTTATAAAACTTGTTCATAGACTCAAACAACTCATAAACCACGGATATGAAGTCAAAAACCAAGAAAATGCAATTTCTCACATGAGCCCAAAAGTCAGATTTTTGGCTCTAACTTTGGAAAATCATAACTAATTCTAGAAAAATGGGAATCAAGAAAATCATATCTCTATGGAAATCTTTGGATATTAAATTTACAGTAAAAATAACTCCTAAGCATAATCTCAGCGTTTGGACCATTTTTGACATCAAAAAAGAGACAGAGGTCCGGTTGTCCCTGGTACTGGTGCAGCTTACTGTCATAAATTTCAGAAATTCGTAATTAATTCCAAAAAAATCCAATCTGGGAAAAATATACCAATTTGGAAAGATACAGATGTTAAATATAGGAGAAAAATAATTCAGATCATTTCAAGAGCTTTTGGACCTCAAAAACTGATGGAACAGTAACGAAGGTCAGAAAGCTTCCTTGATGCTGATATAGAACTTCAGAAAGTCGTTTCTCCCTCTACAGACCTCCGATTAAGGTGTTCCAGTTGTTATAGGTCACTGTGGATATCTAGTTTGTGCTCATAAAATTTCATGACAATTGGACACCATTTAGTCCATGAATGACATGGATTCATTTTCGGACTAGTTGCACAGTACCATGACCAAAACCTTCAAAATGTCCAAACTTCAACAATTCGCCAAATATTACCCACTTTAGCTTTTCAAGAAGCTCTCAATAGACTCTAGAAGCATGCCAAGTTCCATATCAAGAAGAGCTCATTTGGCCATATTTTGACGGAGCTCACAAATATGGCAGTTTTGGCATCCAAAATAGTTCAAAGTGGGTCCAAATGGCCTCCCATATGTTCTAGCATCTTTTGGGCAAGTTTGAAAGTATAAACATAGCATATATGAATTGTCTAAGTGATCCAAGTCATCATACATTTCAAATTCACTCTGTTACGGACTAAAATATACTTTTACATGTGAGCCACAAAAGGGCCAAATTTCACATTTTCATTGCTTTGGCTTTCTACATAGTTCATACATCACTTATACATATGTTTATACGTGCTCACATATTTACAACACAAAAATAATATGTGCATATTCATTTTGGCACCTCTTTACAACAAAAGATCTAAAATAACTACACCACTCCTTAAGCATGCTCAATTAGGCTCCTTGGTGTGCACTTGGTTCTCCTTGAGCTCCACCTAACATGTTAAGATGGGAGAGGAAAGGGGGTGAGATTCAGGGAATCTCAATAGCTCATACTCAATCAAGATATATAAACCAGTCAAAGCATGGAAACAAGTCATAATGACATAACATATGTGTTTCATGCCATGATATCATATCAATGCCAAGAATAGGCTCTAGGGACTTTTGGTCTAGCCTCACCCGAGCATTGGGACTTTTAGATTGGCCTCACCCTTGGTTTAGGGACTTTTGGCTCCACCTTACCCGTCTCAAGGGACTTTCGGCACCACCTCACGCGAGCAATTTTCACAATTCATATCATAAGCATATTGGTACCAATGCATCAAGGAAACATCAAATGGCATGTCTCATCATACAAGCACATATGCAAGCATACAATGACTATTACACATCCAAGAATGCAACAAGAAAGAGTGGAGAGCTACCTCATAAGCCAATACAAGCCTTCCCTTTCAATTTCTCTTCTTCCTTCTTGATTTCACACTCACAACTAGATGGAGTTGCTTCCTTTGAGCCTAAGCACAATAAATAGTATGGAGTTATTCTCTCATAACTCAAATAAACACTCACAAAGTTAAAGGGGCTCTTCATCGAAGCAAACCCCCATTACACATGTAAGAAACTAGGGATTCTCTCTCTAGAATTCCACTCACTCTCCTTCCTCTCTCAAGCTCTCAAAAAGGAAAGCAAGGAAGAAGAAGTGAAGATACATGAGTTCTACCCTTCTTCAAGAGTGGTTTTCCACTTTCTCTCTTCTGAACTAAACCCAAATCAACTACCAAAACCATAGAAAGAGAGGGCAAAGAGAGAAGAACAACATGCTAAGAAGAAAAGCTATGGAAATCTCAAGCTTACTTACCTTTTTGCTTGGTCTCCTTCCTTCTCTAGGTCTCTCTCTCTCTCCACAGCCCTTTTCTCTCTTCTTGGTCGAAGCTTAGGTTGGTTTATAGAGAAAGAATGAATCTAGACTCTTTAAGAAGTCAAATTCTATTTTTTCATGCTTTTCCGGACCTACCCTCGCTATAGCGAAGAATAATTCTCGCTACGGCGAGCACGTATCAGTTTCAGATCTCCACTTTCGCTATAGCGCGTGCTACGGCGAGCAATGCCCTAGTTTTTGTATGGGATGCCCGCACTTGCTATAGCTAGAAGCATTTTCACTATAACGAGAAAGCACTCTCGCTATAGCTAGACTATTTCTCGCTATAGCGAACAGGTACATTCGCTATAGCTAGGCTATAGCTAGCAAACTTAGAAAATTTTCAGCCTTCTGAAAATTCTCAGCTTTTCTTTTCTTTTCTCTTTTTTTCTTTTTCTTTTTCCCAGTTGTTACAGTATGTTTTCATTAGGAAAATGGAAATCCAATGGTTGGTATTCATTCAGAGGATTCTCGGCCAGCTGATAAGTTATGATGCTTCCTTTTATAGACTTTGAGTCATATACTTGACATCGTACTCAGACAGAATCACTTGCAATTTAGAGACTCTTCCTGAGATGTTTGGGCTTTCGAAGATATATTTGATGGGATCCATTCTGAAAATTAACCATGTAGTATAATAGAGCATGTACTGTCGTAACCGTTTAGTGGTCCATACCAATCCGCAACAGGTCTTTTCGATCGATGGATAACGCATTTCACATTCATTGAACTTTTTACTCAAATAATAAACTGCCTGCTCTTTCTTCCCATGAACATCATGTTGCCCTAATACAGCCCCCATTGATCTTGGCAAGATTGTTAGATAGAGAATTAAAGGTCGTCCTGGTGCTGGCGGGACCAAGATTAGGGGATTCGACAGATACTCTTTAATCTTATCAAAGGCTTTTTAACAGTTATCGTCCCATTTTTCAATGTGGTTCTTCTTCAACAATTTGAAGATTGGCTCGCAAGTAGTAGTTAGATTGGCAATGAATCTTGCTATATAATTGAGCCTGCCTAAAAAGCTTTGTACTTCTTTTGTCGTTTGGGGGGACGACATTTCTTGAATGGCTTGTATCTTATCAGGTTCTACCTCTATTCCCTTTTGGCTCACCATAAAACCCAATAAATTTTCAATTAAGGCCCCAAAAATGTATTTGTTGGGATTTAACCGTAGTTTGTATTCGCGTAATCTTTTAAACAGCTTCCTTAGTACCGCCACGTGACTCTCCCCTTTTGTGGATTTGGCCACCATGTCATCAACGTATACCTCGATCTCCTTGTGCATCATATCATGAAAGAGCGCTATCATAGCTCGTTGGTAAGTCGCCCCAGCATTCTTCAACCTAAATGGCATTACTCTATAACAATACGTTCCCCATGGCGTGATGAACGTAGTCTTTTCTTTATGGTCTTCATGCATAGGGATTTGGTTATATCCTGAATAGCCGTCCATGAAGGAATACCGATAGGCTTGTACTGTGTTGTCAACTAAAACGTCTATGTGGGGTAGAGAAAAATCGTCCTTTGGGCTTGCCTTATTCAAGTCTCTATAATCGACACACATGACCCTCCCATCCTTTTTGGGGACCGGTACGACGTTCGCTACCCATTGCGGGTACTTAGACACCTGAAGGAAACTAGCCTCTAGTTGCTTCATAACCTTCTCTTTTATTTTTAGAGACATGTCAGGATGCATTCGTCTTAACTTTTGCTTCTTTGGTTCAATGTTTAGGAGCAAGGAAATCTTGTGAGAAGCAATCACCGGGTCAAGTCCAGGCATGTCCTGATAAGACCATGCAAAGACATCTATATACTCTTTGAAGAGTTGAATCATTTCTACCTTTTCTGGATTATCTACTATTTTGACCTCCTTTTTATGTTCTTCTGTCCCCAAATTGATGCTTTCAATCGCTTTCTCGTGAGGGCGAATGCCTTGATCTACAGACTCAAGCAGCTTTTCAAAAGTCTGGATTAACTCTTTATTATTAGGTTCGGAATCGTGCATATCTAAGGTTGCGTGCAAATTATCCCATGAAGGCTCAGAAATCTCTGCGTTGGGCAAGAGTTCCGAGGAAAATAATTTCCCGGAGGAAGGAACGAAGTAGAATGACCTAAAAGAGAGAAACAAAAGCGAAAAGAGAGAAGAATATTCAAGCAATTCTCATTTCATTCGCAAAATACCATTATCATTCATAAATGATCGTCTGGAGTCAAGACACAATAAGAGAAAGAAAGACAGAAAAAATAAAAATAACAACAAAAAGGAAAGAAAAACATGATCAAAACAATTACTCTAGCACTACGACATCGGGGATATCTTTAATTTCCCAATTGTCCAATCTTTCCCCTGAATCGTCAATCGAAATCAAAATCTTGATTCCTTGCGTGACTTCTTCGTCAACTGTGAAAATACTTAATCGGTTCACGATCTCTAAGGGAACTGGAAATGTTTCTCTGATATAGGGAATTTTCAGCTTCTCTTGCTTTTTAATTCCTCTTGCTTTTGGCTGCTCCTCTATGTGGTTTAATAATGAGGGTCTGTATCCTAACCCTTGACGGTTAGGGTTCTCTGGGAGTGTAATAGGCCGTTCAATTCCTTGTAGCTGTATTCCCAATCCTTTTCCAGCTTTGAATCCATTCCTTTCTAGTATTTTCTTCACAACCTGATCGACACTTCCCACAACAGGTTTGAGTCCATCCATTTCTAGACTCTGAAACAACATTTCCTTATCTCATTCTGCAGCTTCGATATATGGTAAGGAACTGGGCTTACTTAACATTATCTCCTCTTCTCCCTTAACAGTGATGATTCTCCCATTATCAATGAATTTAACCCTTTGGTGCTGCGTGGAGGGGACAGCGCCAGCAGAGTGGATCCATGGCCTTCCTAACAACATTGTATAGGAGGGCTCGATATCTATTACTTGAAAGTCTACTGCAAATAGCTTTGGCCCAATCTCCAAGGATAGACATATAGTACCGATTACGGCTTTTTTAGAGCCATCAAATGCTCTGACTGCCATATCACTTTTTCCAATATGTGATTTTTCTACTGCTAATTGCTCAAATGTTGTTAACGGTAGCACATTTAATGCTGACCCCTTTCAATTAAAACCTTCGGATTATAAACCCGTTGCATTTCAGAGTAATATGTAGGGCTTTAGGCTGATTAGCCGATGTTCCTATGATTTCCTCTTCAGAAAATGAGATGGCAGAAGTGGATTTGACGATGTTCATCACGCTAGCCACTTTTTTCAGGGTGACATCAGGCCGCACATATGCCTCCTCTAAGACCCTTTGCAAAGCCCGACGATGTACTTCAGAGCTCATGACCAAGGTCCACATGGAAATCCGGGCAGGAGTTTTCTTTAACTGCTCAACCACATCATTTTCACTTTGTTTCATGATCCGTAGGAACTCATCATCCACGTCACTTTCCTTTCCTTCCTTCTCATTCTTTCGATTATCGCCGTCAATTCTTTTCCCTTTTCCATGCTTATCAACATTTGCTGGAAGGTAAGTCTTGCCACTTCGAGTCATCCCTTCTGCTTCAGCTATATTTGTAATAAGTTCTCCTACTGACTCGGTAACTGTCATCTGATTAAAGGGGTGATCCCAAGTTTCCTCATACCTCCATGGTATGGCATGATTGCTTTGATATGGGAATGGAGCTGGCATGTTGAAAACCACTGACGGTTGCCTTGGGGAAAGAGAACAAGATGGCCCCAACGTCGAAAAAGGATCTCCAACAGTTAGGGTAACTGCCTCTAGCCGTTTAGTTAGGATAATAATGTCAACATACCTCTCCTCTATTATTCCGACTTCTTCTTTTGACTTTTCTACGACCACGACCCCTAGTGCCATTAACTTCTTCAAAGCTTGCCGAAACTGTGCGCAACTTTCGATGTCATGGTCCATACTTTGCTGGTGAAAATTGTAAAATTGTACCGACAGCCTACCAACAGCCCTACTGACCCTTTCTTTTGGTAACTCTAACACGTACCTGGCTGACTGAAGACTAACTAACAGGGTTTTCATTGACAACTTAAGAGCATTAGGATTCTTAAAAAACCCTGATTTTTCTTCAACAGCGTTCACTTGTCCTCCATGACTGGATAAAGGGTTGGTAATAATTGTTGAATCTTCTCTCGGTTTAAGTTGGATGTGGTTGGATTCAATCAGATCTAGCACATTTCTCTTAAAGCCAACATAATTCTCAATTGAGTGTCCCGAAACACCCATATGGTATTCACAAGAGGCATTAGGATCGTACCATGCTGGATATGGTGGCTGCATTGGGTTTGCACGTCGAGGCCCTAAAAGCTTCGCTTCCAACAACTTCTTATACAATTCGGCATTTGTAGAATTAAAATTAGGCCAAGGGCGGTTATCTTTTAGCTGCCCATAGGTCATTCTCTCATGTTGCCCTTGTCTATTCATGATCGGTATGAATGGGGTTTGACTTTGATTTCCTCTATTTATCTGATAAGGAATGGGTTGTTGTGGATACTGTCTCGCAGCTTGGACGTAATTTATATCTCCCTCTTTCTTCTTTAGCCCTTGGTTCCTTCTGAAGCTGTTTTCTGCCTGAGGAGATGAAAGTTTCCCATCTCTGATATCTGCATCTATCCTTTCCCCAATTTCAATGAGGTCAGCAAAATCCATGACATGGGTTCCCAACATGATTTTATAGAATGGGTCTGAGAGAGTTCGAATGAAATAAGAGCAAAATTCCGACGCAATCATTGGCGATTGGACTTGGGAAGCCATCAGTCTCCATCTCTGGGCATATTCTTTAAACGACTGTGTCGATTTCTTACTCATCCTTTTTAGCTGTTCCCTAGTTGGGACAGTGTCAAGATTGAATTTATATGGCTTCATAAAAGCTTCCGTGAGGTCTCTCCACCTTTGAATTTTTGAGTGGTCTAGCTACATATACTATAACAAGGCAGACCCCATCAGACTCTCTGAAAAGAAGTTTATCAGAAACTTCTCATCTCTTGACCAAATGGTCATTTTTGTGCAGTATGATCTCAGATGATATATTGGATTGCCGGTGCCATCATATTTATCAAAATCAGGAACTTTGAATTTCTTCAGAATTGAAACTTCGGGAACCATACATAATTCCTCCACATCCAGTGACCCCCAAGTGTTGGGTCCCCGTAAATTTCGCAATTGGTCCTTGACCTCCCCTAACTCCTTCTCCTAATCTTCCTTGTCGTAGTTAATTTTCCTTTTTGCCTTTGTAGTTGGGATCTGAAATATATAGGTGGGTTCATCGCCGGGAAATTCTTGTGTATCCCTTACTTGGTTATAGGGACCACGTTTATCAGACGTTTTTGTTAGGGAATTCTGGACATTCTTCTGCCTCTATACAGCCTCTGCTATTTAGTCAAAGTGTGCCTCAGGTATGACCACTCCCGGTAAGCTGGTCCCTACCTCTAGGATATTTGCGGTGGCATGTGGATGACTGGATACCCTAAGTGAGGAATGAACAGCCTTCCCTTTTAATGTCTCGATGAGGACTTTCATTGTCTCACTCATCTGAGCTAGCTGATTCTCTATATTTGTCATTCGACTGTTCATTACAACTGTATCTTCCTCAACTCTCTGGCTACCCTCCACTTAATGTTCTTCCATGAGCCTAGCTCTTGAACGCGTGTCGTATACCTTAGTAGGGCGGGTCTGGCTAGATGGAACGCGTTTCGGGGGCTCAATATTGTCTTCCTTTTATTTCACTTTTTATATTCTTTTTTCTGTAAAGATAAGGCAAATTTAATGACATTAAAAGAACTTCCTATTATTTTTATTCTTATGGTCGTTATTATTATTATCATTGTCGTTTTCTTTTTACATATTATCTTAAGTTAATTGCGTTGACATAATGGCGGAGGAACATTGGGCCCTCTGATTCTTAAAGGATTTTATTAATCCATATAACAAACATCAAAGTTGACCCTTGACGCAAGAGGGGATTAAGCCCCTACATGATCAGGTCTTTATGTTCATATGAGGTACTCTCCTTTTAGATGGCAAACACAAAAGGGATGAAATTCTTTCATAAAAAAATTCTGAGTGACATATCCTATCAGCATTAATAACTATTGAGGTATTTTAACTCATCTACAACATCATTACACATCATGAAAAATTCTGTCATTTCTTTTGGTGTGCCCAATGGATTGGCTAGACCCTCGGTTGCTTTGAGCGAATTCTTGAAACTAGGAAGGATCTCGTTAGCCATGATAATCAACTTCTTGAACTAGGATTTAAACCTTTCCTTTTCTGCGGCTTGCTCGGTATGGAGTGTCTTCCATGTCTCGATCGTCTCAGCTTGTCGATTAAGTTGTTCCACCATGTTCTGTATTATGGTGGCATTATCACTCCTGATGATGGATAGTTCATTTGCTTTCTTTTCCAATTCCCTTGTTAATATGTCAATTTCATGCCGACCCCCACTAGTTTCAAGCTTCTGCATTTGTCTTTCTAGTACATCTTTTTCTTTAAGGACTTTCATTAATTGGGCTCTACTAACAAGCATCTTCTTTTCATTTTCGGTTACTCGCTGTCGAGCTTCCTCTATGGTATCCTTCAATTTTGCATTCTCTTCCTTCAATTTTTCCATCTCAGCACCTCCCCTATTTCCCTTGTATCTCTTTGCCCTGTTCGCTTCCGCTCGCAGGACTGCACATTCATTTCGTATTTGGCTCAAATTCCTCAAGTGTTCTTGTCTTTTCTCTTCTAAAACTTTCAACCCTTCCTTCTTTTCTTTGACTTGCCTGGCTAACTGTTCGTCAATTATTTGCATGTTATTATCGAGTAGAGGGTTAGGTGATTCGCAAGAAGGGTTAGCCCCCTTTGTCCTTGCCTTTATCCACTCTCGGTATGCTTCGGTCGTGGCCACGATTCGTTTGCCCAGTTCGCATCTTCCCTTGCATATTACTTGGCTCCATGCGCTTCTCATTTTCTGGCAAAGCATCTTAGCTTCTGGGTCATTATGGTAAAAGCGAATTAATCGTATTGCCTCCTCAGATGGGATATCTTGCTTATATGCAAACTATTGGTGAACGACTGACGGGTTGTAATTAATGCAACCTCGGGGGCTTATCAGGGGTACATTCAAGAATTCTCCACAACAGTATATAATTTCTTCACTTTCCCACCAGGCTAACTTCCACCAGACTGTATTTTCATCTAATTGACCAAGGGATCGTGCCCAATCATCACGAGTCATTTTTGAGGATGATAGGATAGCACCTTCACGATTAAGGAAGTCCCTAACCGGATGGTGTATAGTGTCATGCCGTCAACCCAACTGATATGGTCTCCCATAAATATGATTGAACATCCAAACGGTGAGGAGTTGTAGGCAACACTTTAACTTTCCTCCTTTTTCTTGTTGACAGAAACTTAAGGTCAAGAATGTTTCTGCTAAGACTGCTGGCATAGAATTCACACGATGATTTTCCACCATCCATAGAACACCCACGGCCGCCAAATCGATTATCCCTACAGCTGAGGGAAATAATACTAATCCGTATATGGCTAAGGCAAGGATTCTCTTAAAAGTCATCCAGTCTTCCTTTTCAGCTAGGATCCTTAAACGCTCCTCCATGTACTTCCTTAAAAGGCCTTCGGTCTGTCCTCTCTGTTGTAAATGGATTCTACTAGGGTCTTCCCCTAACACCTGAGCCACTGTATGTTTTGATGGTAGGTGTCCCGGATAGTAATAAATTGAGGCATCTTTTTTCAAAGGTATATTCATAAAGCTCCCATATTCTTCCAAAGTTGGTGTGATCTGGAATATAGAAAATGCAAAACACCTCAATGAACTATCCCAATGTTGGGCCAAGGCTGAAAGTACTTCTGGCTGTATCGGTATCCGCAGCAAGTCTAGAATGTCCCCATAATCCCCTCGAAATTCTCGAATATGCCTGCCACTTAATTTCTCACCTAGTGTAATTAGGCTTTCAACTGATTCTGCTTCTGCCTTGATTTTAAGCTTCACTCCAGTCGCAATTAAGACAGTTTGTCTTGAACTCAGATATCGCTCATTGCCCAAGGGTTCCATTACCTCCATTATGCCAATTAGTACGTATATCCGTTTGCTGTTTCAAAATATCAAAGTTTATTGGTTAGTGTATCATCATTACTAGCTTAACCATTTTGCCAAATTCTCAAGAAATTTATTATTTCACAGAGAATGAGGATGTGAGGATCAATTTAAGAAGGAATGACTCCCTATATAATTGACACCAATATTGTTCAGTGAGCTAGTATAACGATCCACTAACATTCACATTATGACGTTGGGCACAATGTCTCGGCACGAGAAATTATTATAAGGAAAACTTTGTACTATTTCTTGAGGAGTCTATTACTCTATGGAAGAGAAGAGTCGACAATTAAATCGAGAGAAATATGCCTTTTGGCACGATTAATGTCCTAAAACATATTCAAATCTCTAGCCAAGGCATCACACGTATTCATCAATGTAAACTTTTAGATTTTATAATCCTAAAAAATTTCTTTGATAAAAATAAATTGCGCGTTGTTTATTATTCCTTTTTTTTTTTTTTTACTTTACTCCCTTTTAAATGAATGTATGAAGCAGATGAATGTATGCCAAAAAAAAAATTCCCCTTTTGAAGGGTTGCAAGTAATACGATTATGGCCTTTCCAAAGTTGGAAACCTATCAGGCAAAGGTTGGTTTAATTAATGCAGACCTTCCTCTTAGTTAATGCATGTTTGGTTGTGCCCTGACGGCCTATTATCTACTCTAGTAACAGTGACAATGTATCACTTTTCCAATGGATATCGTCGGATGCATAGATGTGAGGAGCAGATGATTAAAAAAAAATAGTGCTCTCCTTTGTCTTAATATGGGTGGATCCTAGGTTGAGACCGCCGGAGGCTGACTCTAATTATTTAGAGAGGCATCTATGGTTTGACTATCAATGTAAATTTACCAGGTAGATCTACGACTCCTAAACGTTGGCCCCTAAATTGCCCCCACCATGAGATGGGGATCTCGCTATATAAGTTTGACCTTGAGAGGAAAGAGATCCTACATAGGTCAAACCCATATAACAAGGTACAATTTAGGTGAGGTCTTCGTGATAGCCTCAGGAAGCACAAGGCTTCACAGGGAAATCAGTATAAATCTCTACTAACCTAGGGAGCACTCAGACCCGGGTATAGGGCCCATAACGTGTGTGAATTGATTATGTCTTGGTGAGGTGTGTGAGGAGAGCATTTACCTTTTCATCCTATAGACTACCCCACCCTCATTTGCTAGGCAGATTGACAGAACAATTGGAAGAGCAGTATATACAGGTATAAGTAAAAAAAGATGCACAGATATGGTCGTCTATCCTAAAGTTTTATTCCACATGTTGTCTATCCTAACACATGGTTTGTATACAATTAATGAAATAGAACAGATGAAGTAAACATATGAAAGGCAGGTCATCTACCCTAAACATGTGGGGTAAACAATAAACAGAAAGGAGAACCAAAACAAAACGAAAGTCATAGTGTATTGCACAACTAACTTAAATCGGGCTTGACTTTCAAAATGTCCCCAGCGGAGTCGCCATACTGTCACACCCGAAAATGCGACCGTGCGGCGCCAAATCGAAATCAAAATTAAAATGTAGTAGAAATGTAGAGTCGCCACCAAATTTTTATTTTTTGAAAAGGTAAAATTTTAGAAAAAACCTTTTAATTTGGAATATCAAAGAAAAAGTGGTCTGCGAACCAGAAAATAGATTCGGGAGTTGGTTGTGAGTGGGGAAGGTATTAGGCACCCCACAACACTCGTTACTAAGAATTGTTACCCTAAGTTAGTTGTGCAAAATCAATATGGCCTCTATTCTATTTTAATTCCCTTAACAAATCACATGCAAAACAAGGAATAGGAATGAAAGAAATGAAATTAAAAAAGGAAGAAAGAAATTGAAGAAACGAAATTAGAAAACAAAATAAAATAAAAGAAATTAAAAAAAGTGAAAATTGAACAGAAAATTTTATTTACAAGGGAGGACTTGACCTAGGATGAAAGCCTAGGGCCTATGTACCCTCTGAAGGGGATCAAAGTCCACGTAGTTCGACCAGAAGGTGTTTAGTGTTGTTTTTTGTTTTTTTATTGTTTTGTTTTGTTTTTGTGTGTTTGTTTGATTTTTTATTTATTTTTGATTATTTATTTATTTATTTATTTTTTTAGAGAGAGGAAGAGTAAAAATCATTTAAGCTCTTGCAAACAAATTTGAGGTTGGTTGAGGTATTTTTATTTGCAAAAGGCAGAACTAATTTTACTCTTTCCTCTTCTCTTCCTTTTTTTTTTTGTTTTTTGTTTTGTTTTCTTTAGGTTTTGTGATTTTTATTTTTGTTTATTTTTTTTTCTATTTCGAGTGACCATGCTTTTATTGTTATTTTTTTTGGTGAAAAGATAAAGAAGATAAAACTTAATTTCCCCTTAACAAATAAAATGAGTTTAGAAGTTGATTGGCATGTTTTGATTTGTCAAGGGTGAATTTAATTTTTTACTTTCTTTGCGTTTTCGATTTTGTGTTTTCCCTTTTCCGATTTTTTCTTTCTGCATCTTCTTTTTTAGTTTTACCTGATTCGTTATGTTTTTTTTTGAGTTTATTTTCTTTGCTTTTTGTTTTGTTGTACTATTTCTTTCTTCCTTTTTTTTAATCTCCTTCCTTTATTTATTTGGGGTTTTCTTTTTCTTTTTTTTTTTTGAATTTTGTTCTCTTTTTTTTTTATTACCTCTGTCCCTTATTTGCTTTGTTTTACTCTTTTTCATTGTCGTTTCTTATGCCTTCAACTTTCTGTTATTGTTTCTCTTTTCTTGATTTTAGATTTTTACCAGTCTTTCTACATCTTTTGTTGTTTGGTTTGTTTTATTTATTGTTCTTTTATTTTAGTTCTTATTTTTTCCCCCTTTTCATTATTGTTGTTATTATTAT
Organism: Erythrophleum ivorense; assembly: GCA_026724425.1. Classification (NCBI taxonomy): domain Eukaryota; kingdom Viridiplantae; phylum Streptophyta; class Magnoliopsida; order Fabales; family Fabaceae; genus Erythrophleum; species Erythrophleum ivorense. The sequence goes on along the minus strand of JAIUCV010000006.1, from coordinate 41,554,855 downwards.
TTATTTTTTTGTCTTTTTATTTTATTTTTTTTAGGTGTGTTTTAATTTTCTTTGGACCTGGCATATTTTAGGAAAAAAGTCAAATTTTATATTTTGAAAACCTCTTATTATTTATAGAGAAACACTCTTTCCTTTTGTTTTATTTTATTAGTTATTTCTTTATTGTTATTTACCCTCTTTCTTAAAAATTTAAACCTCGTCCCTAGATAAATTAATTTTCTATACAATGATGTTCCCTCTCTTCTTCTTCTCTTGCCTTTATTATATTTGAAACATGACCCTCAAACTTTGTGGACACACATTTTTATTTTAATAGAAATTCCTTTGACCTTCGAAAACTCTATTTTTCATGTTTTCATCTTTATTCTCATTTACCATTTTTCATTTTTTGTTTTGCCTTTTTTGTTTTTTTTTGTTCCACTTCGTCTTTGGCTTTTGTTTTTTTTGGAGTACTTTTCGCCCTTTTTGTTTTAAGAACTTTTCCCTTTTTGAAGGCTCTCTTTTTGGGCCTATTATTATTCTCTCTTGAAACTAAAATTTACTTAGTGTTGGCTATTAAAATCGTAAATCTGAAACCCAACAGATATCAGGGGGCTTATTGCCACACGTGATTCTTGGATCTGCTCTTATGTAGCTGAGGGGACAAGGTATCCCACACAATAGGCTCTAAAAAAAAAGGAAACGAAGGAAATCTAAATAAACAAATGAAACAAGAATAAAAATAATAAAGTTTACCATTTTTCATCTTTATTCTCATTTACCATTTTTTCATTTTTTTGTTTTGCCTTTTTGTTTTTGTTTTCTCTCTTTTTTTTTTATTGAAGAATTACATGGGCCGTTGAAATCCAAAATTCATTGGAGCGCGGGTGAACAGATCCAGTAAGCACCAAAGAGACTTATTGTCCCATATGGTTCCTTGGATGACCCCACATGTCTGAAGGGACAATGAAATCCCACGCGACAATTCTATAACGGGATGGAAATAAAATAAAATGAGGATAAAATAAAAAAATACAAATATTCGCATGCATGTAACATTTTTTTGACGGTGTGTGCCTGTGTGCATCCAATTACATTTCCATTATTTTTCTCTGAAGTACAGCTTACACCATGGAATGCAGCAACAATTTATCTTCCCAGGATCTATATCTAAACAATGAAAACCAAATTCAGAATTGGGTGGTGCTCACCGCATATTCTTACATCGCCTGGGCTTTCAATGGAATACACTACTCATGCTAACAGATCAAATGTAACACCCTCATCTCTAGCTCTCTTGCATCATGCATTATATGCTCATGTACACATTTGAAGAAAATAAGTGAGAGCTTCCTTATAAAAATTTATGCAATTTCCTTAAGGATGTGGCATGATCAAAAGTCACTTTAGTGTCACGTGGACCTAGTGAGCTCATTATATGCCTCCTCATATTACATTGCATCATTACAACTCATTTTAACCTCAAAAACATGATTTAAATCCATGGAAACCGAAAAGTGGTATGAGACATGTAGCTTCATTTTCGGCAGACTTGGCCTCATTTCTGGGCTGAGTTTGGAAATTCAGAACTAAATACAGAAAAATAGAAAACATATGATCTCGGTCATTCTAGAAATATTAAGATGTCTACTTCATTCTAAAAATATGTGGAAGTCTTAAAATCTCATGCATAAAGCGTTTGACATCCGAAAACATCTACTGGTCAGAGGGGGTTCTGTTACTGTCACAGTTTACTGATATGAATTTCAAAAATGTCTAACTAATTCCACAAAAATCCAATGCTTTCAAACGATATCACTATGGAAAGACGTCGATGTTAACTAGAGATGTAAAATGTCTCCAGATCAATTCATCAAACCAAACTCCCGGAAACCGATGAAACAGTACCTCGGGTCTGGTAGGATGACTAATGCTGGGCAGGAATTTCAAAAATGCATATCTTCCTCTCTAGACATCCAAATGAGGTGCTTCCAGTTGCTGCAAGTCACTGTGACTGTCTAGTTTCTGTCTATAAGATTTCATAATCATTGGATCACGTTTGCCCATCGGATGACACAATTCCATAACTGACCAAATGAACAGTGTTTCTGAAAATCCGAAATTCTGATATCAACTTTGAAAAAACATAGAAAATGCTATAGACCTCCAAATGACTTGACCTTTATCTTCCCAAAAAGATCTAGACAAGATCTAGTCACATGCCAAATTTCAAGGCAAGAGGATGTCATTTGGTCAGATTTTGACATTATGGCCAAAATAACTTAATTCATGTGTTATATGAGGGCTTCAAGGGTTCAAGGTGGCCTCTTCTACCTCTAAGGCTCTATGAGCACATGGGAAAGCATCAATAGGGGCTATCAAACATGGCTCAAGTGTCTAACAACCCAGATTTGCAAAACTCACTCTCCCACACCCACACATACGCTCATGGGAGAATGCTAGATCTTCCCATTCATTGCCACACTTGCTACATCATACACCATGAATTCAATTCTCATATATATATATACATTGAATACATTCATTTACAATTATTCATAGGTGCTACATCATGTACATCTTATCATTAGATTACATCTCTTGGCTTAACTACAAAATAGAAACAAAAGGCTCTTTTACAATCCCTTCATTGAGTTCCCTAGCTTCAAGCTTGGTAGCTCCCATCTCTTACCTCACTTGGTCCACCTAGCATGTTGGGATGGTGGAGAGGGGGAGTGAGATTCAAAGAATCTCAATAGCTCATCTCTCATTCAATCATACACACAAAGCATGCAAATAAGTCTCACCATGTATGCATGGACATATTAGCATATGAAATCATAAGAAAAGCATTTGCAATATTTAAGTTGGCCATACATAAGAAAAGCATTTTCAACATGTGAGTAGGCCATACATAAGATATAAAAGTTTGCCAAGTAAATGGATTAGCCTCACCCATTCACTTGTGGATTTTGGACTTGCCTCACCCATTCTCTAAGAGGTTCTTAGACTCAACTCTTGCTCTTTGGGAGTCAACCTCACTTTTGGGAGACTCTTTACTTTGTCTCAACCAACTTGAGGGTTTTTGGCTCATCCTCACCATGGCTAAAAGGTTATTGGCTTTTCCATACTCAAGCAAACCCAACAATCATATAAAATATCATTGAAATACATGAGGCATCATCATGCTAGCATACTTTTCATGGTTCAAAATATACATACACACAAGCAAGACAATGTAAGCACACATCTTATGCATGAAAGAAGGTGGAGAGAGCTACCTTATTGGCTAATCACAACTTTTCCTTTCAATTTGTCTCCTCCCTTGTTGGTTTCATAACCACTTCTAGATGGGAGTGCTTCTCTTGAGCCTAACCATACAAGAAACATAAAATTATTCTCTTAACACTTTATTCATGAAGCTAGGGATTTCTTTCTAGCAACCCTACTAAGCATATCAAGCTAGGGTTCTTTCTCTCACTAGAAACTCATCAACTCTCCTTCCTCTCTCAAGCTCTCAAGAAGGAAGCAAGGGAGAAGTAAAGATATGTGAGTCTTGGTCTTCTTCAAGAGGGGTTTTCTACTCTCCCTCCTCTGAACCAAGTTCAAAACATGGCTACTTTAACTACTAAAACCGTGGGAAGAGAGGATAAGGGGAGAAGAGCAACATACTAAGAGAAAAGCCATGGAAATCCTTACCTTTCTTGTTCTTCCTTCCTCCTCTAGGCTTCTCTCTTTCTCCTCCGCCCTTTCCTCTATCTTAGAGTGAGCTCAAGTCTGTTACAGAGTGAAAGAAGGAGTTGGGACGCTTTAAAAAGTTAAATCCTCTTTGTTCACGCTTTTTCGGATTAACCCTCGCTATAGCGAGCCATAACCCTCGCTACGGTGAGCTCGAATCAGTCCCAGACCTCTGCCTTCACTACAGTGTGCGCTACGGCAAGCAACTCCCTGGTTTTTGTATGGGGTGCCCGAACTTGCTATAGCTAGAAGCATTCTTGCTATAACTAGAAGGCACTCTCGTTATAGCTAGGCTATAGCGAACAGGTACATTCGCTATAGCTAGGCTATAGCTAGCAGACTTAGAAAATTTTCAGCCTTCGAAAATTTTCAGCTTTTATTTTCTTTCCCTTTTCTTTTCTCTTTTCTTTTCTTCTTCTTTCTTTTTCCTGGTTGTTACATCAACAACCCTGACCTTGACCCTCAGATTAACCAAAAGTCCTATCTTGCTAACCAGACTCATTCCTATGCAGCATTTGGTGCGAATACGAGCCTGCAAACAAGGTTAGGCAACACTGGAATGTATGTGACCCTACTAGTGAACTGATATGAAACCCCTATAGGCTTGGGCTCACTCGACCGTCCTGCTCTCCCAGGTTCCCAAATAATCAGCAGAATGTAATCAGATGTCCAAATCAAAAGGAAAATAGGTTCCCAAAATTTTCGCAGTATGCTTATGAATAGTTAAAACACACAGGGAACAGACTGAATCCAAATTGCAATTTCCAGCAACCACACAGGGGAACAGACAGAATCCAAATTGTAATTTCCAGCAGCCAATAAATAGATTTTATAATTAACATAGCTAACATCCCAATCAAAAGAAGGAAAATTTCACAAATTAACGCAGCATATTCATGGATGATTAGAATACCCAGGGAATGGAATGCACACTAACTATAATTTCCAGTAGCCAACAAACAGGTTCTTCGGCAGGGATTGATACAATACTTGAGCGAATCTCGGCTAGGCTCTTCCTTTTGTCTTGCTGCCTTCAATCGGTCTGTTCCCCTCTGCTCCACTTTGCATTCTCTGCCTTTCGAATTAGAAAATCCCTCTTACCCTTTCTGCCTCTCTTGCCTGAATTAGAAAATCCCTCTTACCCTTTTGGCCTCTCTCTGTGTGCGAATTTTTGGTCTCCGACCTCCCTCCAGTCTCGCCCCTTTCCGTCTCTGTTCAACTCCTTCGATTTCCCTCTTCCTCCCTTGATTTCTCGAACCCTCTCTCTCAATCCTCCAGTCTCCTCTCTGATCGCCTCCTGAAATCTCCTTTTCTCCTTCGCGTTTTTTTTTTCTCGAACCCTAATTCGAAAAATCCTCCTCCCCTCTTCCTTCTTCGCTGCCTCCTCTATATATCCAACGGCCTCTCACCCCGAATAGCATCAATCCCCTCTCCTCGGTCCTCGCTCCCTGAATCTCGTTTCTGTCTTTGTGTTTCTTCCTCGCGGTATCCGATGGTGAAAGGGAGACGAGGGGAAGGTCAACTCCTCGATCCCCTGGCCACAAGCCTTCTGCTTCCTCCTCTGGCAGCCCCTCTGAAACGCTGCTTTGTTTCTTCCCTCCTCGCGTTCCTCTGAGACATCAGGCCCCTCGACGGCCCTGCTGCCCTTTCCATTTTTGTTCTCCTCATTCTGTGCGTCTGTGTGTGCCTCGTTCCCAGAGTCGTGTGTGAGGTCCTTTTTGCCTCTGTCGATTGTGGCTGAAGAGAGAAGCGGGTGAAGGAAGCGGGTAGGGTTGGATGGGCCGGATATTGACTCCTGGCCTGATGGTCCGGTGGTCCAACGCCACAAGAGGGGAGAGGCAACTTTGGGCTTCAGGATTTGGACTGCCCTTCCTTCTCTTTTTTTTTTTCTTTAATTAAAATTTTTTTATCTTTCTTTTTTTTTATATCCTCTTTTGATTTTTGATTTTTTTCTTCCCCCCTTTTTTTACTATTATTATTTTCTTTGTATTTTTATTTTATTATTTTTTTTGACTTCATATTTCTTGATTTGATTTTCAATTTTCTCTTTTCCTGAAAAAGAGATATATTTTATTTATAATTTTTTATTTCTTGCCTTCTTTTTTTGTGAATTTTTTTTGTCATTATATTATTATTTTTATTTCTATTATTTCTTTTAATTTATCTGGACAAAATACAGTGTTCACACTAAGTTAATAGAAAATTTTAGCTCTTTTTCTGAGGGTAATCTACTAATCTCTTTAGGGAAAACCTTTGAGAACTCCCTAATCATAAGTATATCTTTTAACCCATCCTTAACCTTAACATACAAAGAAAAGAATACAAGAAACCCTTGGCAACCACGCTTAAGATACCTCTCAGTTTGGGCATCAGGCACACAAGCAAGCTTAGTCAATAGATAAGCTTTAGGAATAATAGCAGGCAAGGAAATAGTTTTATAGTTACCATTAAGTATCATATTATTGGCTGACAATTAATCTATACCAATGATTACATCAAAATCATACAAAAGGATACAACTTAGGTCAAAGGTGGTACAACAGCTATCCAATTGTGCAACACAATTCAAACACACATAAGATCTAACTATAGAATTTCCAGCAGGGGTGGACACAAATAATTTAAATGGAAACAAGCTAATTTTAAGACCCATATGCTTGACATAGTCATATGAGATGAATGAATGGGTTACACTCGAGTCAAACAATGCATTTGTAATATAATTATGGATAAGAAGAGTACCTTAAATCAGACTAGGGAATCTACTAGCCTCCTGCTACATAAGCAAAACACTCATCTTTGTACAAGGGGTTTGGCAGATGAGGCTAACTCTTATGATATCATGCAATTCTGGGCGTTGTACCCCAATTCCCACAGCTATAACACATACAACAGGGACCACTTCCATAGTTCTTTCCACATTTTTTACATGCCGATAAGGTACTTACTGAACTTCGTGGGGGTCCTATATTTTTCTTTTGTAGAGGATGTCTTGGAGGTGGCCTCCTATCCCAAGAGCCATTACCACTATTAGTCCTTTTCTCACTACCACCCCTGAAGGGCTCTATACCTTAGTCACGCTTGCCCTCAAGCGCCTTTTTCTTCTTAACATCAATATCCACTAAGGCCTTCTTTGACACCTTACACTTTTCAACTAGCTCATCAAAGTTGTGAATTTAAAGGGGCATAATCTTATTCTTCAATTCAAGTTTAAGCCCTCTTTTAAATTTGTCAACCTTCCAAGGCTCATCATCAAACCATTTCAAGTACGAAGAAAAACGAGATAGCTAAACAAACTTTGTAGTAGATTGATCTACTGTCATCTCTATAACACCTTCTTTAATTACCCATTTCAAGTGATTTTTTTTGCAATGAATAATTCTAATTAATTTATGTCTAATTACCATTTTCTTTTTAATTATTTCTTTATAGTAGAAATTCTTTATTACGTGTTAACTAAACCTATATAGCTTAGCATATTACAAACTATGACAGAATTAAACTATTGTTAATACATATTGTTAAAAAAGTTTGGTCATAGGGGAGTAGGGTCATTATAAGTACATACTAGAATATATCACTAGGGATTCAGTCTAAACTATCCTAAAGAAACCCCTAAGTAACAAAAAAGAACTATAAAAGTCAATCCCTTATTCACACAAAATGAATAATGTCAGTGACCAGGCCTCCATTCATGGAAATGGAGGAGGTACCCCTTCCATGGGAAAAAAAGGATTCTTCTCTCCCACTGCCATGAAGACAATAGGTGCCACACGAACCATCTCATCATAGGATATTATATGGATGTTATGAATGATGAACATCCACCCCCTTATTGGGAACTGGATCTATCCAGCCTTGAGCTCTAGGGTCACTATATAGATAGGCATTTAAAAAAAGTAATCACAACATAAATAATTTTCTCAGTAATATAGATAGTATTAATATAAAATAATAAACATGAAGAAACATCAAGTATTAATTTAATATATGGCGAAAAGTATAAACAAAATATTCTATTAGAGAATAATTAATTTATAGGACAATATAAACATAGGGTAATATATTATTTCTAATATTCAGATAAATACAAAATAACAAAAGTGAAGAATAACAAAGGATTTCATGTGATTCCATACACAGAGAATAACATATAAATTTCAAGATTTCTAACATATTAATAAAATCATGCTTATGCATAAGTGGAATAAAGAAAATATAGCAAACAACAAATGTCATTAAGCTTGACCATTAAGCCTTGGAGACTGCCAAGCTCAATACCCAGGTCATGTTGCATTAGCATCAATAGGTTCAATACCCAGGTCATGTTGCACTACCATGACTTAGCAGGCTCACCCTTGCTTCCTTTATTGAGGTGTCCCCCAGTGGGTACCCAAGAAAAGTCATATCAAAATATTACAAAAATATGTCATCCAAGTCATTATCTGATCAAGACGTAATAGGTATATTTAGAAAAGAGTTACCTTGCACAATTCTACATATAATCAAATAATCCCAATAACATAATAGTGTACTAAAGTATGGAAAAATTACATTTAAATAGTTAACATTATCTTCTCACTTTTCTAAGTCCAAATTTGTCTTGGGGCCCATTCGATATTTAGAATAATATATAAATCAAGGTCTAAAGTCATAGTACGATAAATCCAAATAGGCTTGTTCAGGTATAAGGGAGGCTTAATAAAGCTTAGTAAGTCTAAATAGGTTCAAAACATTTGAATGGTCCTTATCAGTTCTAATTAATTATTTTAAATATTTTAAGTATCTTTCTTAATTAAAATTAGACATCTAGTATAATAGTAGTTATTTAGTGTCAACTCTAGCACATACAAGGTTTATCCCCTAATTAAGGCAATTCTGCTAGGATTCACTCTGCCCAATCCTATACTAAATAACTCGCAGCTATTCAAATATGAAATCAGGTAGCATATTACCAGAGCAAATATTTACCATTTATTCAATAATTAACATAATATTTCATAACATTCTATCTTGCACAAGTAATCTCTAAAAATTATAGAATAAATATTAACATAATCCAGACAACATATAAAACATACCAGATCATACAAATCATCTAAACTACATCAAATAAAACCATTAAAAATTTAAGAAGTTCATGGTCAACACTTTCTCCAAAAAGTTGACTTTTTATATGGTTATCTATAATTCACCAAAATTTGATAATAGGCCTTATTTTTAGTATAAATTAACCTAATTTAGTCAGTTTTTGAAAAACTCTTTCCTACATACCTTAAGTGGTCTTGGCCGAGCCTATGTATGCACGTGTGTGGGTGGGATTTTCATGTTTTCTTGCTAACATATGGCTACTAATACATAATCAAGGTAGATGAATGAAAACCCTAGACCAATTTCTACAAAATCATGATATTTCTCAAGCTTGCACAAAGATGGAATTCAAGGAAAAACTTGCCATAATCTTCATGAAAATTAATATTATATTAATCCTTCTCTCCTTTAAGCTTTCTTCTATCATTCTCCCATTTATTTTCTCTTCAATCTCTTCCATGGCTTCTTGAAATTCAAAGTTTCACAATTTATAGAAAAGTCTTCAAAATTAGGAATTTCATTGAACTATAGGAATCCATTAGCTACATATGTAAATTCTCCATCTTTTCTTGACATGGATTCATGAAACAAAAAAAATTCCTCTTTTGTTCTTGCCATGGCTGAAATATGAATGAGAGGAGAAGAGAAAATTCGTGGTGAAAAATAGAAGAAAAACTAAGAAGAAAAGGATTTATCTATATTACCTTGAATCTGCAGCTTCCTTTCCCCATATCTTCCTTTTTTTTTTCCTTTCTTCTTCCTTCCTCTTTCTTCTTCTCTTCTTGGCCAAACTCTCTCTCTCTTTTCTCTCTTAGGTCGTGGGTGTGTGTGTGTCTTGGAGGAAATGGGTGTGGTGTGAAGTGTGTGTGTGTTTCAAGGTGAATTTCATTTTAAATGGATGGTTAAGATTCATTATGGATTTAAGATGGAAGATTTAAGCCATTAGATTAAATGGATGGCTAAGATTTAATCTTGAAATTGAAAATTAGATGTGAGCCATTGGATTATTTTAATAGTTAAGATCCTATCATTTGTTATGGATGAATATCTATCGTTAGATCTTCTTTTTAGTTATAATCTATCCACAGTTACTATCCCATTTAGTTAAAGTAACTGAATTGGCTACTTGGCATCTATTATAGCTAACGTGAGTGATGGTGTCATTTGATGTTAGTAGTGACATTAGCGATAACTTTTTTATAAAACATGCGATCACAATCTTTTACTGAGGTTGTTGACATAAGCATAATCATTGCTCTATAAGATGTGCAATCTCTAGAATTTTTCTCTGTACATGGCACCATATCATCACTTTATCTATACATGGCACCATGTCATCTCTTTTCTAGTTAGATTTTGCAAAAGTGCCACCATTTCACCAATGTATCCTTTCGTAGGTTCTTTATAATATTTTATTTGATTCACGTTCTTTGAGTTTTTTTTACTATATTTTGATATTATTTGGGCCTCTGTGGGTCCTACTTAAGTTCTATACTCATACTTTATTATTATTATTATTATTATTATTATTATTATTATTATTATATTAATATTTTATTATTTTAAGATCCAAATAATCATTTTGCTCTTAGTAAAAGTGTAATAGACAAACACCTCTATTCATTTTTTTGCTTATATATTTATTTTAACCTTACATCTCCAGATTCAATCACCATCATCTAGTAGATCATTCTGTGTTAAATCTCTTAAAGAAGTTAACTCAAGCTTCGGGGCCTAGTGCAATTTCTTATAAACTTTTAATTGTTTAGGGATAATTCTGGTCCTAACGTTATCAAAATTTTATGAAACAAATTTTATAATTTTCTACGTATTATTTCGTAATCCGTGACATACATATATATATATATATATATATATCATTCTAGTTCTTCATTGTTGACTCTTCCAAAAAAATTAAAGTCCATTTGGTTGACAAATGATGATTTTGTCCCTAGACCTCCTTAAATCTAAAAAATTTCCATGGGTCCTATTCGCCTCGTACTTCCCATATATGAAGTTATTTTGTTCAAATTCATCTTATTAAAACTTAATAAATTCATTTCATAAATATACTAAATAATTAGAAAATCCTAATTTTTAAGGATGTTACAATCTCTGTTTGCTTAAAAAAATTAAATTCATCCTCCTTATTGGCCATAATTGACTATGGAAAATATTTACTCTTAAAAGGCATTTGGAATTTCTCCTAAGTTAAGGCTATCTCCCTCTTGACATCAACAACTAAGATGCACTGCATCACCAATGCTTTGCTTCCCCTTCCAACTTATAAATGGCCAATCTAGCCTTTTTATTCAAAGGTGTAAGTCATAACTTCGAAGATTTTCTCTAATTGCATAATCTACCTCTTTGCTTTATTAATATCCAACAATCTTAAGAACACTAAAAGATCTACTTTTCTAAACTTGGCTAATACAATAGAGATATCATCCACTCCCTCATGGTGCCCCACACCTAGGTTTTGGCTTGCACCAACTCGATTTCCTATAGGCACCTTTTGATTTTGCTTGTTCATTGACTTATGCAATGGTTGTAGTGTCACACCATAATTTATCTACCTTCATATTCCCTAAAATAAATTGGACCTCATGTGCAAATAAGGAAAACCCAAGAAAAAAGGGAATAAAAATATTTTATTTTCTAGCGTTATGTCAGGTTTTGAAAATTCAAATCTCACTTTGTAGGTCCTATGAACTCCTCCATATCATCCTCTATTTATTTTCCATCCATAAAAGGCATAAACATCTCAAAACAATGTATAAACCATGAATGAGAAGCTAAAAACCAGAATTTTTACATTTCAGTCTCGGGTTCCCAGTGGCAGATTATTGATATTAACTTTGAAAAATCATAACTAATTTTAAAAAAGTCAAAATCAAGCACATGATAGCTTTCTCAAAAGCTCTATATGTTAACTTTATATTAAAAATAATTTCAAGCCATGAAAACATCATTTGACAATAGAAAAAGGACAAAGGTTGAATTGTTCAATGTTTGTGATACAACTTATTGATATAAACTTTAGAAATTTATAACTAATTCCAAAAAAATTTAATCTAAGAAAACTATACTAATTTGGAAAGCTACAAATGTTAACTAGAATAAAAAAATAGTTCTCGATCAATTCAAAAGCATTCATACCCTAAAAATTGATGAAATAGTATCAGAGATCTGACTGTGCGCCTGGAATAGACCTAAAACTTCAAAAAAATGTATCTCCTTCTCTAGACATCCAATTGAGGTGGTTCTAGTTGATATAGGTCGCTGTGATTGTCTAGTTTTTCCATGTAAAATTTCATAGCTATTAGACACCATTTACCCCATGAATGACAGAGATGAAATTTCTGTCCATAATGCACAATGACAGCACCAAAATGAAAAATTTTGCCTGTTTTGAAAATTCACCAAATATTCTCTAGAGCCTAAATATTATGCACTTTAGCTTCCTAGAAAGCTCTAAACAAGATCTATATGCAAATCAAATTTTAAACCAAGAAGAGCTCATTTGGACAAATTTTGCCATAGCTCCCAACTGTGGTCAATTTAAGACTAATTATGGTTGAAATTGGGTCCACTTGGCTTCCTTTAGATTCTAGCACCTGTTGGGTAAGTTTTGGCAAGTTTGAAAACACAATTACATCATATATGAACTATCCAAGTGGTCCAACCTTTTATTTATCTCAATTTGGCCATACCAAATGGAAGAATGTACTGGGATTTACAAGCCATCAAAGGTCTAAATCTCACATTTACATTAATTTGGTGCCAAATATATTTCTCACATCATCCATATGGGCTTTTACACTTGCTCAAATGGTTACAACTCAAAAATAATATATACATAAGCATTTTGACATTCTTATACATCAAAACTATACATAATCATGCAAAAGTGTCAAGAGATGGCCATTTATACTTCATGACCTCCATCTTTTGTCTCTTGAGCTCCACCTAGACAATGTGAGATAGGAGAGGGAAGGGGGTGAGATGACATTCTTATACATCAAAACTATACATAATCATGCAAAAGTGTCAAGAGATGGCCATTTATACTTCATGACCTCCATCTTTTGTCTCTTGAGCTCCACCTAGACAATATGAGATAGGAGAGGGAAGGGGGTGAGATTCATGGAATCTTAATAGCTTATACACCCATTCAATTACATATTCAAGGCATGCAACATGTCAAAGAGTGCAAGTATGCTTTCTAAAACAACTATAAAGCATTTAAATCACATTTCCATGCCACAAAGTCACAATAAGGTTAAGAATGAGCTCTAAGGACTTTTGGTTTAGTCTCACCCCATTTCTAGGACTTTTAGACTAGCCTCACCCTTAGCCTAGGGACTTTTAACTTAGTCTCATCCCTCTATAAGACTTTTGGCCTTATCTCACCCATGCCTAGAGACTTTTGACATCTTCTCACCCATAGCAAGGGACTTTGGCATCAACTTACTCTTATGAGTGATTTCATAAACAAGTAGTATTCAATAAAGTATATTGATACCAATGTATCAATATAGCATCAAGTGGCATGTCTCAAGTTACAAATGTACACACAAGCATACAATGATATATACATAACCAAGAAGGCAAACAAGAATAGAGTGGAGAGATACCTTGATGGAAATCCAAGCTTTACTTTGATTATTCCTTCCTTTTCTTGGTTCCACAACCATAACTAGTTGGGCCTTGATTTCCTTGGCCTAAACATAACAAATAACACTCAATTATATTCTTGGAACAATCTAAAACATCAAACTTATACTTAAGAAACACATTTTGTTTCATTAGTCTCATATTGGTTCCATTAATGGCTTAATGAAGCAACTACCATAATTCAAATTCTTGGTTCCATTCTCTTGTCATATCTAGGCCTTTTGACTTTATTTAAGGTCCTTGGAGCCATCACACACTCACTTTCAAAAGCCTAGGTACATGTTACTTCTTAAGGCTATATTATGGAAACCATTGTCTCATCTCCCAATCTATGGCTTCTAAATTTTTTCCAAGGATTTATCCTACCTTCTACCATCATATGAAGTTCCAAACCAAGGCTAGAATAAATTAAAACACTCTTTAACCTATTGCTTCTACCTTGGCCCAGATTATGGAGGGCAGAAGAGCCCGTGGACTTTTTGATTTTTTCTTGATGGGAGACACACTTGAACGGCTTCCTAGGGGTCTTAGGAACTCAAACAAACACTCACATATGCTAGAAAATGCATGAATCAAATCAATTTTTACAATGTGTTCAAGACTTCTTCACGTTCTTAACTTGAATTTTACTTGCTTTCTTCTTAATTCTTTGCAATTCTTAGGTACCCACATACTAAATCAATAGATTCTTGCTTGTTTTTGGATAGAAACTCCTCCCCCATAATGGTTCTATTTTTGGCCATGATTCTCACATACAAGAAGTAAGAAGGAGAAGCAAAGCTATAAAGATATCTACCTTAAATCCAAGCTTCTATCAAGAGTCTCTTCCTTTGATCTTGGTCCCTTTTTGAAACTCTAATCTTTCCCCTCTAGTTCAAGGCCAAAATAGAATCATATCATCCATCAAAACCATGGAAAGATGAAGGAAGAAGAGGAGAACAACTTTAAAGAAGAGAAACCATGAAATTCCTTGAATTGTCCTACCTTTCTTAGCTTCTTTCTCCTCCTTCTTAAGATCTCTTTATGTATCCTTCTCCCTAGCTTCTTCCTCTGTTAAAACTCAAGCCATAAGTTAGTCAAATAGGAGAGAGAAGAGGATGTCGTATATAATAGAAGAATGGAGAAGAAATTGTTCCAAAAAATGATGTTTATGTCCTATATACGTGGCATTTTTCTTTTAACTTTATCTTAGCTCCTTTTTGAGAACCATATTCTCCATCATAAACTTTAAGTTCATAATCTTATAAAATTCCTTTGGAATCACTCAATTTCAAGCTAAAATCTTTCCAAATAAAGCGGCCAAAGTTTGGGCTTACTATCGTTGAAAATGTATACCAGAGGGGTTTTAATTGTCCTGGGGTTTCCCATAGTTTTTAAGGTCTCTGAGAACTTTGGAAAGCTTAAATTTTTCATTTAAAAAGCCCTCCTAAGGGTATTCCAAAAATTTCCTGAAATTATGAAAATGCCATTATGTTTTCGTCAATTTTATTGAACTAATCTGACTCTGGTTTCCGAGCATCTTAGACCTTAGATCCTCATTTTCTAATATTTAAAATTTTATCCTAATTTTATTTGACCTCAAATTATTCACTATGGGGGACTTCCTTTTATATCCAGTATATTTTGCGCATTTATGGAGAAACTGAACATCACGTTTTTCACATTTATGAAAGGACTAGATGTTACATGTAGTATTTGAATAGTGGCTACATGTGTCTTAGCTTGCTCATGAAGTTGCTTAGTTATAGCTTTCACAGTAGCTTCATAAGCCTTAACCTGCTCATATGGTTAGCCATTGTAGTCATAGCCTTTTACACTTCCTTCAATGTCTTAGCGGTTTCACATTGTGCCCTGCAATGCCACAGGCATAACCATAGGCTCCCCATTGGGCTATAACCACAAAAGCAAGTTCAAATGTAACCTCATCCATAGCATGTATATGCAGGGATAAATAACACAGCTAGACTAAATTACTCCTATTCCTAACATGCATGCATCATAATTGCCAAGTTTCCTAGTCACAAAGTTCATAATCTAATATAGTCTTCTTGAACCACTACTCTGATACCAAATGTAACAACCTTAATTGCTAAATAAGTTAATTAAGGATAATTGTGTTTTTAGTCAGTTGCACTTATGGTCTACCTTAGCTAATGGCTTAGTAACGAATGAAAATATAAGAAAATTTGAACCTTTTGATCATCAATAATCACCATCCAAATATACAAGAAGATTTATGTTTATAAGAAAATAAAATTCTCATTTAATACATTCATCTCATTCGCAAATGGTTCCAAAATACATAAAACTCATATAGGATGGATTACAAGTTATTACTTATCATTAGCATCGTGAAAACTAAGACTTGATGGCTAAAGTAAGGGTTTTAGGTCTTAGGCCATGACTTGGAAAGGTTTAATTGCGGCTAAGATGGCCTTTAGGACCACTAAAAGTATAAATATACACCCACATTGCGACTTAAGTACTTCCTGTCGTGACTAAGTTCAAATATAGAACCTAAAACACACAAAACCTGATCTTCACTACAGCTCAGTATGCCTGCATTGCAATGAGATGCCTAGAACAGCAACTTCACTCGTACACATGATCTTTGTATCACCCTAAAATTGATTAAGAGTAATTATAAAGAATTAAAGAATTATTATGTAAAATTTAGGAAGATTATGGAGGATAAAAATTTTTAAAGAAAGGTTATTTTGGATATTTTTAAGATAAATAATTATTATTTAGTACTTGTTGGGAAAAATGAAATAATACTATAGATTTGAATTTAATTAGATTGAAAACCTAACTTAGGCCTATGATTAATTTATCTATGCATAGAATCATTTATGGAAGCCCAATTTCATTTTTATGGAAGTCCAACCTATTTGGACTAACTTAAACCCTTATAGCTAAGGCCTAATGTGCACAGATTATGGGCCTAATTGGACTATGGGTTCTTGGGTCAACCCAAATTCATCTAAAACCCTAAAATGATCAGCCACTTTTACCTTATTCTACAAACCAAATCATTCCTTAGCCAAGGGAGAACTCAATTTTTACATCTTAAGAGGAAGCTTAGACTTTTTAGCATCTTGCCACTATTTTGTACTTCTAAAGGGGGGTTCAACCAAAGTAAGTTATATAAAACTTAACTCTCTCATCCTCCTCTACATTTTGGTTCGATTGGTATTTTGTTTGGAGAATTTTTACCTTCTTCCCAAATATGAAAATAGTTATTTTGATGGTTTCTTGCTTGATTTTTGGAGCTTAAAGGTAGAGGGACCATTGGGTAAGTATCTTCTCTTTATTTTGATGTATTCTATGCTAGAAATTGGCTTCAATGGCTAACTTTTATAATGAGTTTTGATTTTGTGCAAAAATACCAAGAACTTGGATGGGAACATTGAAATTTCTGATGTTGGAAGGCTCAAGTCTGAAATTAAAATTCATTGGAGAATAGGTAAGCAATTCTTAGGTAGTTTTGATGCTAGGTATGGATATGTAGCTAATTCTTGAAATGGATGTTGACAAAATTTTTTTCGTAATTTAGAACCTCTAGAGTGTGGAAATTTATCTTGACTTTTAAGAATTGATATAACTAAATGAAGTAACAGGGGTTTAATTCTAATTTCTTACATATGTTTATTTTAATATGATATTTGCTACACATATATGTTTTTCTATGTTAAATGATTAGTTAGCTATTTGATTATTATTTTGGACTATGAATGTGTCCTTGGTGGAGCTATGATCATGCTGTAACACATGCATTGTGTTGCGATCGAGCATCAAGTTATTATCAAATTCAATGAATGCACCAAGTCATGAGTGTGCTTAATGGGGAGTTAGTGTCGTGGACGGGCCTTTCCCTCTATTTTTTGCCATTAATATATTATATGTGATTGCTAGTATATGATAGTAATCACTAGTAGTCTAACTAGTTTATTTGCTTATCAAATTGATAATTCTAGTATTTATCAGTATAAAATGCATTTATGTTAATTAAATTATTCATATGTATAGAATTTTTCTTTGGTTATTGAGATTCTTATCTCACCTTATTTCATGGGCTAACAATTTTAGATGAAGGTTTTTCATTTAAGGAAAAGGTGAAGTAAGTAGATGAACATCCCTAAATTGAGGTATTGTGTGGATTTCTACACTTGGACTATTTTGGCTTAGAGTAGATGCTATTATTTTTGTAATTAAATTTGTATAGCACCATGTTATGTTCATTTTGCTAAGTGTAGGTATTTTGATGTTTTGTAACTAAGGGTGTAACTAATAGGAAGTTAAACTTTAAATTACATGAGATCTTATGTATGTACTTAAAGTTGTTCTGATATGGATTGTTGCGAATGATGAACCATGATTTAACCACTTTAGGGTACAACTATGTTATGAAATGAATGGCTATTCTGAATATTGTTGTATGAAGTTTCTGCTAGTATCGATATACATTTACATATATACCTTGTGTGAGGATTTGAGTTGTGCCATGGTCAAAATTTGCATGTGAGGTTTCCCTAGAGCTTTGAAGGTAGGAACATGTTGAGTTAGTCCATTGAAACTTATTCCAAAGTGGCTTAAGGTCAGATGATAGGGAATTGCACATTCTAATCTTGTCACTTATGGCTTTAGACACCCTTTTACTATCAAAATTGATAAATTTTGTTGATATGTTGTGAGGTCTAATTGATATAAACATCTTTAAGTCCTTAAATAATGAGAGTTAGGAAGTTGAGGTAGTTAGGAGACCATATGTCATTAAAACCATGCCATTCAACCATAAGAAGACCCTAGAGCTTAAATTATAGTGGTAGCAAAGAGTTGGGGTGTGAACATAAGAGTTTAGGACCTGAGGGTAGTGAAGTCGCACCCAAGACTACTTGAATTATGGCCAGAGCTCTTACAGAACTGATGAACACCGCGACATGAGTCAAAAAATTTAGCCCAAGAGTTTTACAAAATCGAGTTGCTTCATAGTGCAACATGTCCTGCCACATCATGAGTTGCAAAATTTTTGGCTAGGGAATTATAGTGTGTAAACTAGCTGCAGCAGTAGGAAGCCTTACCGCAACAAAACCCAAGAAGATTTGAACAGTGAGGCCTAAGGGGGAAATCTCGCCATAGCATGGAAATCGTAAGTCATAATAAGGATTAAGAAAATTTGTGCTCTTGGTTCCAGTAGTAAGCTGAGTCACGACATAGTTATTTTAGGTCATAGTGCAAGTTCAATATTTTAGCTCCAAAGTTACAAAATCGAATTATGCTTTTAAAGGTTCCAGAAGCCAACTTAGTCACAGTGAAGTTCTTTCAAGTCACGGCCTAAGTCCCCAAACCCCTAACTTAGCTTCCAAATTTTAGTTTTTGCTATGTTAAAGATAAGTAATGACTTGTAAACCAATATATAAGAGTTTTATACTTCTAGATCCATTTGTGGATGAGTTGAGAGACCTAAATGAGAAGTGAAATTTCCTAAGAACTTAGATCCTCTAGCTTATACGAACAGTGATTACTAATATTTAAAAAAAGTTTAAATTTTCTCACATTTTCATTCATTGAACTAATATTGGCTTTAATTCCAAATTATTGATTATTGCGAGTATGATTATGCTTAATTTGTGTGATTAGGAGTTAGATTCGTTACAATCCTTGCTATGGCCTAAAATGTTTATCCAGCGGCGAAGTTGTGTAGATGACGACTGACGCACCCAGTCCCTTGTCTTTTTACAATGAGATTGCTCTTTGGAACACATTTCCTTCAATTTCCCTATTCACACAACTGCTAAGCCTATTGCACTGTGGCATGTTTCGGTTTTGGTACCCTCCACTTATGTTTTGGCCATGACTTAAAGGATTTTAACTGTTACTCAAATGTCTATTGTCAGCCAACTTTAGGATAGATGAACCAACCCATTTGCAACTCTCTAAATTCCATCCTAACCTTTTTATTGCCAAAAGCAAAACTTTTAAGGTTTACATCCTCTTATAATTATCACTTAAAGGACCTATCCATTCTAAGGGTTAAAAGGCTACACATAACATTTCCTTTTTAATTATATCAGTACAAATTCATGTTTGATGGCCAATGGCACTAAAAACACTTTAAGTGGTAACCCAAAAATGTGCATCTCACTACCTATTAGCCTCAAACCACTTTGAGCAAGTTTTAATAGATTGATTAAACATATCTCTCTCTTTAAAATTTTAAAATAACCTCAAATGCAAAATATGACTATGGCACTTCTTAAATTCACACATAGAACAGTCATGATAGCAGAATACCATATATCAGAATTAAGGCTAACAGAAAAAGTGGTATCATAATCTTGTCATTTAATTTATAAGAAAACTTGTTATATAACCACATCAGATCCAAGATTCTCAACTACAGTGATTCCATCATATTTAACGTAAATTAAGGCCTAACTCCATTAGGATTCTTCCCAAGTTACAAGAGTATCAAAATACATACATTTGTCAATATGGATGCATCATGATGTTATAGCATCTACACTAATCAAAATGTCCAAGTGTAGAAATCCTACACAAGGCTTTAGATAAGGGATGGTCATCCACTTGCTTTCCTTTTTCTTTAGCCAAAGAACTTTCACCTAAAATTATTAGCCCATGAATAGAGGTAAGATATGAATCCCAATATCCAAGATCAATTCCATTATTATATGCCATATGATCAATATAAATGCTATAAAAATAGAGAAATAATAGTAGCATATCAGATAAATTAACAAATGAACAAGTTTGACTACCAGTGACTACTATCTCATACTACCAATCACATACAACATGTTCATGGTAAAAAATAGTAGAAAAATGGGTCTGATCATGCTACTAATTCCCTATTGAGCACGTTTATGGCTTGGTGCATTCCATTGAGTATGATCGAGACTCAATGCATGATCACGACACAATGTAAGGTTAGAAGTATGATCGTAGCTTCACTAAGGACATGATCATGGTCTAACAACAAGTAGCCAAACCAATCATTTAACATGGAAAATGTACCATTGCAGTTAATTTAACATTAATATGAACATAAACATGGAATTAAAACCCCTAGTTACCTTACTCAATAACTCTCTCAACCAGTGCCAAACATTCTAAGGATGCTAAATCAATCAAAATTCCATTATTAGTCATAATTCACTATAAGAATCAGATATCCATTAATTTCAATTATTAAGAACTACTCAAAGAACACTTACCCAAGCCTCCAGTGAGTTCCAAAATTTGGATTTAAGCCTTCTAAACTAAAAACCAAAATGGGTCACACTAATTTCCTTGCATTTTCGCATAATGAAAGAATCCAACATGAAAATCAATTATTGAGGCCAATTTCAAGCATAATAACACATCAAAATAAGAGAAAATACCTACCTAATAGTTCCTCTAGCATTAACCTCCAAAAATTATGCAAGAAAGCACTAAAACACCCATTTTTAACTTTTAGGGTAAGATGAAATCCACCAAACAAAGAATTAATCAGACAAAATGAAGAGGAAGATGAGAGCATAAACTTTTCTATAACTTTCTTTGACTAAATCTCCCTCTAAGTGTGCAAATCATAGCAAAGATGCTGAAGAACCATAGCCTCCCTTTTAATGTGTAAATTTCTTTCTCTCCTTTGATTAAACAAACTTTTTGTTAGTAGGATGGGAAAAAGGGGCTGCACTAGTATTAGGGTTCAACTCATTTTTTAGGATTTTAAGGGAATGTGGCTTATCCCATAAGCCTCTTGTCTAAGTAGACTTATTTTCCAAGCGTTAGATTATAGCTAGATAAGCCCAATTGTGTTGGGTCTTTATCAAAACTCAAATTGGGCTTTTGTAAATAATCCTTAGTGTAATTAAATTAATTATGGAACTTTGTTTTAAATTTTACCTAATAAAAACCCAAATCTTTAATTAAATTTATTTTCACCACAAATTTAAATTATTATTATTTGCCTAAAAATCTAAAATAATCATTTTTTCTAGGAAATTATTATTTTTCATAATTTTTCAAAATTCTCTTAATAATTCTTTAATTTTTAAATTAAATATTTAATTCTTTATAATTTTCCTTAATTAATTTTGAGATGTTACATTCTTTATTCCTTTTAAAAATTTTGTTCTCAAAATTAGACATACTTTATTCAAAGAGTGCTAGATAGTGTTTCCCCATCGCTTCCTCTACTTCCAAAGTAGCTTCATTAGGAGTTAATCCTTTCCACACTACTTTCACTAAGAGGATGCTCTTATTACTTAGCTATTTGACTTTCAAGTCCACTATCCTTTTCGACTCAACCACATAAGATAAGTTATCTTGCATATGCACATTCTCATGCTCAATGACATATGAAGGGTTGGAGTGGTACTTTTTCAACTAAGATACATGGAATACATCATGTAATTGGGCCAAATTGGGAGGTAAAGCCACTTTATAGGCCACGAGTCTTATCCATTCAAGGATTTAAAAGGGACTAAGATAACGAGGACTGACCTTTATTGATTTGATGGAATGCCCAATACCCATTACTAAAGTAACCTCAAGCAAAAATAGTCTCTTGCCTTAAATTCTAAGCTTCTCCTCCTCTTATTTGTATAAATTTTTTTACCTACTATGAGCATCTAGCAATTTCTTCTTGATGAGTTCAATTTGATAGGTGGTCTAATCTACTATATCAGGACCTAAGAGGTCCCTTTTACCAAGTTACGTAAAGGATAAAATTTTTGTTCGGTGTCTCGTGGACCATATAAATCCATTAAACTCATTCTCATATTTAATTACATAAATACAACTCAAAACCATCTCACAAAGTGGCCTAGAACTCGGTCAAGTGAATGGAATACACAAAAATACTAAGTGCAGCCTCGAGTAGGAATTCCAGCTTTCTGTCATAAACTTTGAAAAATTATAACTAATTTTAAAAAATTCAAAATGATGCATTCTTTACCATTATGGAAAGATACAGATGTCTAATCTATGCTAAAAATATGTCCAGATCTCAACAGGGGCTGATAACTACCAAACATTGATAGAACAATACTAAAGATCGACTATCATCCCTAGTACTGACTTCCAATTTTAAAAATTCATATCTCCTTGCTCAAAGGTCTAATTGGGATAATCTCGATGGCCATGGAAAGTGTACATGTTTAGTTTATACCTGTAAAATTTAATGAGTATTGGACATCATTTGTCTTACTAATGACACAACCTAAATTTTTGACCATACAAACAGTACCTATATCAGTTCAACAGAAAAATGCCAACTTTGAAAAATTATAATTAATTCCATAGAGTTCCAAATAATCTAATCTTTAGCTTCCCAAAATGGTCTGGATAAGATCTATATGTGTGCCAAATTTCATAAGCAAATTCATTTATTTGGTCCAATCTTGATATTGAATTACAAAATGGCTCATTTTGTGTCTTACAAAAAATCTATTTTGAGTTCTAAGGCAACCATAACCACTTTAGCATGTGGGAATGCACCAAAATGACATTCTCAACTTGTCTCAAAGGTACATAGGCCCAAAATTTGAAAAATCACTTTCTCACCCCATGTCATACATAAGAACATAGAAGGCTAGTCTTGCCATTCCATATCCAAAATGCACTATACCATTCATATAACATTAAATCTTATTTGTACATGATACATTACATAATTGCACATGTTCATAAGGTCATAGGACATATACAATAATAGATTTGACACTCATATAGCCATAAAGAAGCAAAATCTATGCACTTTGTTGTCATACTCTCATCTTCCAACTTGATGGCTTCTATTACCTTGCTCACTTAGTCTACCTAGCATGTTAAGGTATTGGAAAGGAGGAAATGAGATTCAAAGAATTCTAATATCTCATCTCCCTTTCAATTACACATAAAATATGCAAAACACGTCTTGAAAATGCATGTATGAGTACAAGGAACAATATGAGCATTTAAGAAGCATTCTTGGCATATGAGTAAGTCATACAAAGCACACATAAGCCTGCCAAGTAAATGGATTAGCCTCACTCGTTCACTTGTAAATTTTGGACTAGCCTCACCCATTTTCTCTAGGAGTTTTTAACTCAACCTCACTCTTAGGAGACACTTTGCTTTGTCTCAACAATTTCTAAGGGTTATTGGCTCATCCTCACCATGACTAAGGGTTCTTGGCTCATCCTCACTCAAGCAAACCCAAGCAAACATATTAGGCATCATTTGAAAACATAATGCATCATAATGGTACCATAGAATCAAAGTTCATACTAGAATACTTTTTATAGCTTAAAACATACATACATACATTCAAAAACAAGTCAAGTATACATTCATGCATGAAAGAAGGAGGAGTAAGCTACCATTATTGCAACCACACACTTTTCCTCTTGAAACAATACTCCTTTCCTCAATCTCACACACACAAGGGTGTGGGATTAGTTTCTCTTAACCTAAACACAATATATGGAAGCCAATTAAGTTCTTGAAGTCATTTCTAAGGCCACACATCTACTTGAAACTCTAGTTTTGTCTTATGGTTCATTTATGGTTCCTAAATACACCTAATGAAGCAACACCCATCAAATAAATTCTAAGCTCCATTATTTCCTTTCATATATGATTCTTGACTCCTTTTAAGCCTCTTGGAGTCATCACATAATTAAAACAGAGTCTAACTATATGTTGCTTCTTTAGTTCATATTATGAAACTTATGACACTAATTCATTCTCTAGGCTTTCTAAATTTTTTTCAAAGTTTCCTCTCATCTTCCATCATCATGTATGACTCAAAAATAGGCTTCAAAAAATTTAAAACTATCCCTAGGTATATAGAACTCTCTTGGTTGAACCTATGCATCTTCTTGGCACCTATAGGCTTTGCTTTGTTTTCTTGGTGGGAGATGCATATGGGAAGTCTTATAGGGATCTTAAGAGCTCATTTAAATATTCATTTAGGCCTAGGAATTATGTTATCAAATTAGATTTGTAACACCTTCATTTCTAGCTCATACCCATCATGCCTTACATGCTCATGTACATATGGGAAGCATAAAAGGGAGATCATTTTCTTTAGGTTCATATTCTTTCTCTATGGCATCATGCATGGGTAGACATTCACTTTAGTGTCACATGGACCGGATGAGCTCTTTCTATGCATCCTCATATTTAATTGCACTATTAAGACTCATTTCAATCCTAAAAATATGCTTTAAACCCATGGAAAGCAAAAAGGGATATGAGACATGCAATTTCGTTTTCGATAGATTTGGCCTCATTTCTGGGCAAAGTTTGGAAATTCATAACTAAATACAGAAAAATTGAAAACATGTTCTCCTCATCACTCTGGAAAGATTAGACTGTCTACTTCATGGGAAAAATATATTCAACTCATAAAATCCCACACCTAAGGCGTTTGACACACGAAATCATCTGGAGGTCGGAGGGGGCTCTGCTACTATCACAGTTTACTGATATGGACTTCAAAAATGTCTAACTAATTCTACAAAAATCCACCACATGCAAATGATATCACTATGGAAAGATGTGGATGTTAACTAGAGAGAAAAATGTCTCCAGATCAATTCATCAAACCAAACTCCCGGAAACCGATGAAACAGTACCTCGAGTCTGGTAGGATGACTGATGCTGGGCAGGAATTTCGAAAATGCATATCTTCCTCTCTAGACCTCCAAATGAGGTGCTTCTAGTTGATACAAGTCAGTAACTGTCTAGTTTCTGTCTATAAAATTTCATAATCATTGGATCAGGTTTGCCCCTCGGATGACATAATTCCATAACTGACCCAATGAACAGTGTTTCTGAAAATCTGAAATTCTGATATCAACTTTGAAAAAACATAGAAAATGCTATAGACCTCCAAATGACTTGATCTTTATCTTTCCAAAAAGATCTAGACAAGATCTAGTCACATGCCAAATTTCAAGGTAAGAGAATGTCATTTGGTCAGATTTTGACATTATGGCCAAAATAACCTAATTCATGTGTTATATGAGGGCTTCAAGGGTTCAAGGTGGCCTCTTCTACCTCTAAGGCTCTATGAGCACATGGGAAAGCATCAATAGGGGCTATCAAACATGGCTCAAGTGTCTAACAACCCAGATTTGCAAAACTCACTCTCCCACACCCACACATACGCTCATGGGAGAATGCTAGATCTTCCAATTCATTGCCACACTTGCTACATCATATACCATGAATTCAATTCTCATATATATATACATTGAATACATTCATTTACAATTATTCATAGGTGTTACATCATGTACATCTTATCATTAGATTACATCTTTTGGCTTAACTACAAAATAGAAACAAAAGGCTCTTTTACAATCCCTTCATTGAGTTCCCTAACTTCAAGCTTGGTGGCTCCCATCTCTTACCTCACTTGGTCCACCTAGCATGTTGGGATGGTAGAGAGGGGGAGTGAGATTCAAAGAATCTCAATAGCTCATCTCTCATTCAATCATACACACAAAGCATGCAAACAAGTCTCACCATGTATGCGTGGACATATTAGCATATGAAATCATAAAAAAAGCATTTGCAACATTTAAGTTGGCCATACATAAGAAAAGCATTTTCAACATGTGAGTAGGCCATACATAACATATAAAAGCTTGCCAAGTAAATGAATTAGCCTCACCCACTCACTTGTGGATTTTGGACTTGCCTCACCCATTCTCTAAGAGGTTCTTAGACTCAACCCTTGCTCTTTAGGAGTCAACCTCACTTTTGGGAGACTCTTTACTTTGTCTCAACCAACTTGAGGGTTTTTGGCTCATCCTCACCATGGCTAAAGGGTTGTTGGCTTTTCCATACTCAAGCAAACCAAAACAATCATATAAAAATATCATTGAAATACATGAGGCATCATCATGCTAGCATACCTTTCATGGTTCAAAATATACATACACACAAGCAAGATAATGTAAACACACATCTTATACATGAAAGAAGGTGGAGAGAGCTACCTTATTGGCTATTCACAACTTTTCCTTTTAATTTGTCTCCTCCCTTGTTGGTTTCACAACCACTTCTAGATGGGAGTGCTTTTCTTGAGCCTAACCATACAAGAAATATGAAATTATTCTCTTAACACTTTATTCATGAAGCTAGGGATTTCTTTCTAGCAACTCTACTAAGTATATAAAGCTAGAGGTTCTTTCTCTCACTAGAATCCCACTAACTCTCCTTCCTCTCTCAACCCTCAAACTCTTAAGAAGGGAAAGCAAGGAAGAGAGGGTTACATGACTTCTAACCTCCCTCAAGAGTGATTTTTTACTCTCCCTCTTCTGAACCAAGCTCAAAATCTACTACTTTAACTACCAAAACCGTGGGAAGAGAGGATAAGGGGAGAAGAGCAACATGCTAAGAGAAAAGCCATGGAAATCTTTACCTTTCTTGTTCTTCCTTCCTCCTCTAGGCTTCTCTCTCTCTCCTCTGCCCTTTTCTCTATCTTAGAGTGAGCTCAAGTCGATTACAGAGTGAAAGAAGGAGTTAGAATGTTTTAAAAAGTCAAATTCTCTTTTTTTATGCTTTTTCGAACTAACCCTCGCTATAGCGAGCCATAACCCTCGCTACGGCGAGCTCGTATCAGTCCCAGACCTCTGCCTTCGCTACAGTGTACGCTACGGCGAGCAGCTCCCTGGTTTTAGTATGGGGTGCCCGAACTCGCTATAGGTAGAAGCATTCTCGCTATAGCTAGAAGGCACTCTCGCTATAGCTAGACCATTTCTCATTATAGCGAATAGGTACATTCGCTATAGCTAGGCTGTAGCTAGCAGATTTAGAAAATTTTCAACTTCCAAAAATTTTTAGCTTTTCTTTTCTTTCCCTTTTCTTTTCTCTTTTCTTTTCTTCTTCTTTCTTTTTCTTGGTTGTTACAAGATTTTTCAAAGAACACTAGAAACCCAAGGTTTATTATCTTGAATTTTTATAGTTGTTTGTTAATTTCCTTTACATATTCTTATTTTTTATACTCTATTTCCTAAGATTCACCCTTGGTTCTATCCAAAATTCAAACCCTCTTGTAGCTTCTCATGTTGGATAAACCAAGGAGAGAAGAGGAGAAAGAGTAGCTACCATGGGATGAAGATTTTACTTTATTTTTCCTTTTTTTCTTGGTTGTTTCTTCCTTTCCTTGGCCTCCTCTCTTCAAATATAAATTTTCTCCTCTGTTCTTCCCTCAAAACAAATCCAAAAATTTCAATAAAACTATAGGAAAGAAAAGGGAAATGGAAGAGAAGAGGTTTACTAGAAAAAAAGCATGAAAAGCTAAGAAAATCCATACCTTTCTACCTTGTATTTCTCCTTCTTTTCTCCTCCTCTTAGTGCGCCTTACTCTTAGGGTTCTTCATTTGATTTAAGGTAGAAACATATGTGGCTAAGTGAATGAGGAGATGGGGCGTGACACCTATATATATAGGAAGGTTAAGAAAGACTTTTCAAAAATTTCAATTTTGCCCTTTCATTTTGGCATTTTCGTTTCTAGTTCGTTTTAGTTCCTTTTTGAAAACCATCTTTTTTATTATAAAACTTATATTCCTAATTTAATAAAATGCATTTGGAATCACTCAAATCGGAGCTAAAACCTTCCCAAACGAATCTGTCAAAGTTTGAGTCAATCATCATTAAAAAATGTCTACCAAATAGGTTTTAACTATCCTAGACTTCCCATAATTTTTAGGGCCTCTGAGAACCCTAAAAAACTAAAAAATTTCATTTAAAAAGCCCTCTTATGAGAATTTCAAAATTTACTTAAAATTACAAAAATGTCATTACGTTTCGTTAATCTTTCGTTCAATTTTATTTCTTCATTCTAGCTCCATTTTTCTTTTCATCTGAGCCTATGATTCTCATTTTTAAGAATCTAGAGTGCTATTCAAATTTTTCAGGGCCTTAACTAATTCATCTTAGGAGACTTGCTTTCAAAACACATCTGTTTCCACCATTTAATGAAAATCAGATATTACACTACCAACTTCATCTTAATGTGACCCAACTCTACTCTTATGGAAGCCCAACCCATTTTAAACCTAATTAACCTATAGGTTATGGCCCAACAAGTTAAGCATAAGTCCACTTGGAATAATGGGCCCATTGGACCAACCCATCTGCACTAAAACCCTAAGAAGCCTTCTCTCCACCCATTTGGCTACCAGGGCATTTATTTTTGTAGAACAAGAAGAAGAAATTTACATGTTACAAGAGAGGCTAGGGTTTCTTAACATTTTGGTTCAGATTTACACTCTTTGAGGGAGATTCAGCTAAAGTAAGTTCTATAAAACTTAATCCTCTCATCTTTCTTTACATTTTGGTCCAATTGGCCTTATTTGGAAGAGATTTACTCAGACCCTTATTCTAAAATATGTGTTCATGGTGTGTTATTGCAAGATTTTCAAAGTTAGAAGTTTGAGAGACAATTGGGTAGTATTTCCCTTTTATATTTTATATTATTTTGCTAGAAAATGTCCCTAAGGACTGATTTTCATAATGGGCTCTGCTATTGTGCAAAATTACAAGGAGATGAATATGAAACATTCAAGTTTCTAGGCCTAATGACTCAAATCTGAATTTTGGGAATGTCTCATGGTGTGTTCTTGGTAGTCAAGGCTCAACCCAATCCATTGGACCTCTTAGGTGTATAGGTAGGTGTTTCCTCTTCTCTTATGAGATGTATGTGTTGAATTTCTATTTGGTGCATGCCTTGTACATGTGCAAAAATGGAGCAGTGGGGATTGAACCATTATGAGTTTTGATGTCTTGACCTTGAATTGGTGCAATAGATACTTAGGAAGTTTGGGTACATAATTATCAATGAATTCTTTTTAAAATTAATCAGTGGATAAGGAAATTCCTTGCTAATAATAGTTAAATAATAATAACTATGCTTATCTTAGGCTTGGTGTACTTTGGATCATGGTAATAGCTAGAGGAAGAGTAATTAGGCTTCATTGAGGTAACCAGGGTTAATTTCCTAATTCCACGTATATGCTCATTTTAATCTGATAGTTGTTACACTTGTATGATCTTGAAAAGCTAAATAATGGGTAGGCTACTTGCTTGTTATATTTAGACTCTGTGTGTGTTCATGGTGAAGCTGTGGTATAGCTACCACCCGTGTATCATGCTTCATTTAGGCACTAGGTTATGATTAGACCTTTGAATGCACTGAGCCCAAGTTATACTCATTGGGGAGTTGGTGCCATAGACAAGCCTTTTTCGGTGTTATTGGCTTTTAACATATTGTATGTGATTGTTGGTATAGAACAATAGTCACTTGTAGCTTAACTAGTTCATTTGCTAATTGAATTGATGATTCTGGTATTTGATGATATGAAAATGAATTATGTTAATTAATCTATATATATATATGAAATTTGTCTTTTGTTACTGAGATTGTATATCTCACCCTAATTGTAGGCTAATATAGACAGTCCCTATATAGGCTTACCATGGCGAGACACCAAGAGAATGAATAGTAGGTCCTAAGACCATCTTCATCGGGACACAAAAGCCCTGAGTCCCAGCACAAGGTTCAAATTGTTGATTTTGAGCTCTAATAGCCACTTACGCTGTGGTGCAGATACACTAAGTCATGGTGGAAGTCTCCAAACTAAGTTTTTAGGCTCTAGTAACAAACTTAGCCACGACGGGAAGGTCCAAGTCATGGTGAAAGTTCCCAAACCCTTATTTTTTATTAGAAACCTTGTGTTTAATTATGATAATGTTATGAAATGACTTGAAAACATTTATAAGAGGTTTTATGAGTCAAAATCAATAGGAAAATGAATCAAAGGTCTTAATTGATAATTAGGATCACTTGTAGACTCAAATAGTTGTGATGATTTAACTAATAACCCTAATAATATCAAAGTTCAAACTTCTCCACCTTTTTCCTATTTTAATTAATTATAATGGCTTTATACATTGATTTTTGATTATTAATTATGCAATTAATCTTAATCATGATAATTAAGAATTAAGGTTGTTACACTACTAGTCCTTTTCTTGCTACTACCTCTGAAAGGCTTCGTGCCTCGGTCATGCTTCTCTTCAAGTGCCTTCTTCTTCTTAGCTTTAATCTCCACTAGGCTTTCTTTGACATCCTACACTTCTTAACTAGCTCATCAAAGTTGCAAATTTGAAGGGGCATGATCTTATCATTCAATTCTGGTCTTCTCAAATTTGTTAGCCTTCCAAGGCTCATCATCAAACCATTTCAAGTACAAAGAAAAATGAGATAGATGAGTAAACTTTATAACATATTGATCTATTATCATCTTACCTTGCTCAAGAAAATTAAATTTAGCCTCTTTACCGGCCATCACTGATGGTGAAAACTATTTGCTTTTAAAGGTCGTTTAGAAACTCTCTCAAGTCAAGGCTATCTCCCTTAACATCAACAACCAAGATGCATTATGCCTCCAGTGCTCTACCTCCCCTTACAACTTATAAATGGCTAATCTAGCCTTTTGTTTAGAGATGCAAGTCATAACTTCAAAGATTTTCTCTAATTGCATAAGCCACCTCTTTGCTTTATTAGTATCCAATTCCCCTAAGAATGCTGAATGATCAACTTTTCTAAACTTGGCAAATGTAATAGAGATATCATCTACTCCCCTATGGTGCCTCGTACTTAGGTTTTGGCTTGCACCAACCCAACTTCCTACAAGTGCTACTTGATTTTGCTTATTTATCAACTCATACAAATTGTTATAGCACTTGAATAATGACTACATAGGCCTTAGCTTGCTCTTAAAGTTAGTCAGTCATAGGCCTTACAATAGCCTTATAGGCCTCAAAGTACTCCATCATACAATTAGCCATTGTAGTCATAGCCTTTTAAACTTCCCTCAATGTCTCAGTAGTTTCACATCATGTAGCCATTGTGCCCTGTAATGCCACAATCACAACCATAGGCTCCCCATTAGGCTACAACCATAAGGGCAAGTTCAAATACAACCTCATCCATAACATGTATATTGTAATACCATAACTCATAAGCCTCAGATTACAACATTCAAGGCAAACCATATACAATTACATCTCTTTAGCAACCCTTGCAATGGAAACATTATATATCAGACACCAAAATCATTCATTATTGCTCACAGGAGTCATTTAACTTACCCTCATATCATTTTCTTCCATAATATACTCAATCATATTAGAAACATCACCATTCATTACACAAACCACGAACTTTGAACCATATTCTACAAAATCATATTTTTAGCCTCAGGTTTGTGTTTCAAGTTTCTAATATAAATTTTGAAAATTCATAATTAATTCTAGAAAAATTAAAATCAAGAAAACCATACTATTTTAGAAAGCTCTAGATGTCTACTAATGACTAAAAATAAATATGGATAAAGAAAAATAGTGTTTAGCTTATGAAAATTGATGGAACAGTATCAAAGGTCAAGCTGCATTATTAGTACTATCATGCAACTTTAAAAATTTAGTTCTCCCTCTACAAATGTTCAATTGGGGTGCTCTTAAGTGCTACAAAAATATTATCATATTTAGTTTATATCTATAAAATGTCATGAGTATTGGATATCATTTGGCCCTTAGATGACATAGAGGAATAAACTGACCATATGAACAGTGTTGTTACCATTTCTGCAAAATTTTTCAATTTTGAAAAATTATAATAAATTCTCTAAAGCTCAAAATTGAGTGCTCTTTGACTCTGTGAAAATCTCTAGATAAGTCATGCCAAATTTCATGCTAAGACTAGTTCATTTGGTCAAATTTTGGTTTAACTCAAGAATATGACCTTTTTTGGTATCAATTTGGATAAAAAATGTGCCAAATAGTCTTTCATCACTTCCATGACCATGTAAGACACATCTCATAGCATAAACACAACATATATAAGCATTCCAAATGGTCCAAATCATTATTAACCTCAAACTCATTATCCCACATGCAAAAATACCCATTCAGGAATAGGCTTTGAAAAGCCAAAATCACATATGCTCATTCATGTGCCTCCAAATATGATTCATACACTACATTTACATACATTTACAATTACTCAAGTATTTACATCTCAAAAATAACTCATATATACAAATTTTGACATTTAATTACATAAAAAAATAAGCTATTGTCAAAAGGTAGCTCCCTAAGCTCTTTGGCTCCCATTTTTGCTTTCTTGGGCTCCACCTAGGCATGGTTAGATAAAAGAGGGAAATGGTGAGATTTAGAGAATCTCAATAGCTCATACACCCTTTCAAGTAAGCATATAGGCATATAATCATGTCAAGGAACACAAGTATGCATCCAACATAACTAAGAGTCATACAAACCACATTTTCTACATTATCAAAATATTTCAAAGTCAAGATCAAGCTCTAGGGATTTTTGTTTAGCCTCACCCCATTTTTGGGAATTTTAGGTTGGCCTCATCCTTTTTTCAGGGACTTTTGACTTAGCCTTACTTATCCTTAAGACTCTTGGCCTTGTCTCACCCATTCTTAGGGACTTTTGGCTTCACCTCATCTATTCCAAGAGACTTTTGACACAACCTCACTTAGAAGAGTAATTTCCCAAATAATAGCCAATCTAAGAAACATAATGGTACCATAATAATCAAGCAATGGCAAATGGCATGTCTCAAGATTCAAACACATATACAAGTATTTAATGACAATCATACAACTATAAAATGCACACAAGAAAGGATGGAAAGCTAATTAGTTCAAAAAGACAAATTCTTTCTTTGTTTCCTCACTTTCTTGGCTTAGCCTCACACCCACACCTAGGAAGGACTTGATTCACTTGGCCTAGACACAACAAACAAGACACAATTCAATCATTGAAACTATCTTTAACCTTAGATAAACACTACACAAGCTATATCTAGCTTATGGCACCATCATGTTTCCATACAAGGGTATAATGAAGCAACCTATATAATTCAAGGTCTTAGCTCTCACTTCTCACTCATTCTAAGTCACATGACTTTATTGAACGTCATTAGAGCCATAACAAATCTAATCCAAGGAGCCAAATAACAAGTTGCTTCTTTATGCCTAAAAAGGGAATCAAACTTCTAACTTTCAAGACATGGTTTCTAAATTAAAACCAATGGTTCATTTGGTGTCTACAATTCATATCTAGACCATTTTAAACTTTGGAATTAAAGAAAACAATCCCTAGGTGTTTTCTTCCTTCCTTGGCCGAGAATCACCCACACTTGGGAGCCCATGGAGTTTCTTTCAATTTTTTAAGGGATTATACATCTATGAAGCTTCCTAGATGTCTTGAGAGCTCACACATACTCTTAGACAACCTAAGTTAACCTTAGAAAAGTTCATATTTGTTAAGGTGCAACTAAATCCCTAGTTATTACAACTTGCTATCTAATGGTTCATTTTGATTCCTAATTGCTTTATTGGATTTCTTATGCATCAAAGCCTCACTGACTATCATGTTTAGATTATAATTGGACCCTATTATATAACCCCTATTCTAACCGAAAACCATGAAGGAAGAAGAAATCAAGAAGAAGCAATTATACTATGATTTACTTACCTTATTTATAAGCCTTTCAAGGGAGCTTCCTTATGCTGCCAAGAGCACTTCCAAAACCTCTCTTTTCTTTCCTGAACTAACCACATATCAGCACCAAATTAATCACTAAAACTAGGAAGAAAAGGAGAAGAAGTTTAACAAAGTAAGGAGTAAGAAAAAGTGGCTAAACCTTACACTTTCAAAGCTTACTTTCTCTTCCCTTCACTCTTTTTCTTGTGCACCACTCTCAGCTCTCTTTAATTCAGTTTCAATATGCAAGAGAGTCGGTTAGAGTGGAGGACAAATCTGTGACGTTTTGATGAGGCTATGTGTTCATTTGCACAACTTTTTAACTTTGCAATTTAGTCCCTCATCTTAGTTTTTATTATTTTGGTTCATTTTAACTCCTTTCCAAAATCCATCTTTTCCATCATAAAATTTGGGTCCTCTAATTCATAAAATGATTGTGGTTTCACCTAAATTAGATTTAGAACCATTCCAAATTATTCAGTCAAAATTTCAGTTAACCAATGGTTAAAATCACTCACCAAAGGGCTTTCAACTATTCCCAGGTTTTTCATGATTTTCAGGGCTTTTGAGAACTCTAAAAAGCTCAAATTTTTTATTTAAAAAGCCCTCCTATGAGTTTTTCAAATTTTCTAAAAATTACAAAATAACCCCACATTCTTTCACAAAGTTTTCTTAGCTCTTCTAGCTTAGTTTTTCAGGTAACTCAAGCCTTGCATCCTCTTTTTTAAGGGTCTAGATTATTATTCAAATTTCATTTTGCCTTAAATCTTTCTATTTAGGAGACCTCCTTTAGTGATTCCCTTAGTTTCAAGTATTTTAGCATAACTGTGTATTACATATATGCAGGCATAAATAACACTTCCAGATTAGATTACCTTTATTCCTAACATACATGCATCATAATTGCCAAGTTTTTTTACTACAAAGTTCATAATCTAACATAATCTTCTTAAACCATTGCTCTGATACCAAATGTAACAATCTTAACTCCTAAATAAGCTAATTAAGGATAATTGTATTCTTAGTTAATTGCACTTGCGATCTAATTCAATTAATGGCTTAGTAACAGATGAAAATATAGGGAACTTTGAACCTTTTAATCATCAATAATCACCTTCCAAATATACAAGAAGATTTATGTTTATAGGGAAATAAAGTTCTCATTTAATACTTTCATCTCATTCACAAATGGTTCCAAGAAGCATAAAACTCATATAGGTTAGATTACAAATCATTACTTATCATTAGCATTGTGAAAACTAGGACTTAATGGCTAAAGTAGGGGTTCAAGTCTTAGGTTGTGACTTGGAAAGGTTTAGCCATGGCTAAGTTAGCCTTTGAAACCTTTAAAAGCAAAAAATATACGCCCATACTATGACTTAAGTACTTCCCACCATGGTTAAGTTCGAATCTAGAACCCAAAACACATAAAACCCAATTTTTGTTGCAACTCAATATGCCCACACGACAATGAAATGCATAGAAAAACAACTTCACTCACACACACGATCCTCACCATGACTCGAGATGTTCACATCGTAGTGAAGTTACCCTAGATGACAACTAATGCACCCAATCCTAAGCTCATTGCGACATGTCCCACTTACATCATGGTGAAATTGCTTTTTAGAACACATTTCCCTTAATTTCCTTAATTCGCACCACAGCCAAACCTATTACATTGCGACATGTTTTAGTTCTAGTACCCTTCACCTATGTTTTAGCCATAACTCAAATGTCTATTGTCACCTAAACCTTAGGATACACAAACCAACCCATTTACGACTCTCTAAATTCCATCTTAAGACCTTTCTATAGCTAAAAGCAAAGCTTTTAAAGCTTACATCCTCTTATAATCATCACTTAATAGACCTATCCACTCCAATAGTCAAAAGGCTACATATAACATTTCCTTTTTAATTATATTAGTACAAATTCATGTTTGACAAAAAATGGCACTAAAAGCATTTCAAGTAGCAACCAAAAAATGGGCATTTCACTATATATTTGCCTTAAACTACTTTGAGCAAGTTTCAAAAGACTGATTTAACATATCCCCCTCCTTAAAACTCTAAAACAACCTCAAATGCAAAATATGACTGTGACACTTCCTAAATTCACACATAGAACATTTATGATAGTAGAATACCATATACCAAAATTAAGGCTAATAGTGAAAGTGGTAACATAATCATGTTATTTAATTTATAAGAAAACCTGTCATACAACCACATCAAATCCAAGATTCTCAATTATAGCAATTCCATCATATTTAACATAAATTAAGACCTAACTCCATTGAGATTCTTCCCAAGGTACAAGAGTATCAAAATACATTTGTCAATATGGATGCATCATGATGCTACCAAAATAAGTTACAAAAGTTAGCATCTACACTAATTAATAACCATGAATAAAGGTAAGATATGAATCCCAATAACCAAGATCAATTCCATTAATATATACTATATCATCAACATAAATGCAATAAATATAAAGCAATACCAGTAGCATATTAGATAAATCAACAAATGAATAAGTTTGACTGTTAATGGCTACTATCCTATACTAGCAATCACATACAACATGTTAATGGCCAAAAATAATGGGAAAAGAGGTTTGATCATGGAACTAACTCATTATTGAGCATGCTCATAGCTTGATGCAATCCATTGAGTGTGATCATGACTCAGTATAGGATCATGACATAATGCACAAGCGAAAGCATGATCACAACTCCACCAAAGACACATCATAATCTAACAACAAGTAGCCAAACTAATCATTTAACATGGAAAACATATCATTACAGCAAAGATAAAATTAATATGAACACAAACATGAAATTAAAACCTCTGATTATCTCACTCAATAACCAAATTCCTTAAGAGCTCTTAACCAGTACCAAACACTCTAAGAATCATAAATCAATCAAAATTTTGTCTTAGTCATAATTCACTATAAGAATTAGACACCCATTAATTCTAATCATTAAGAACTACTTAAAGAACACTTACCCAAGCCTCCAATGAGTTCTAAAATTCATATTTAAGTCTTCTAACCTAGAAACCAAAATGGGTCACACCAATTTCCTTGCATTTTCGCATAATGACAAAACCCAACATGAAAATCAGTCATTAAGGCTAATATCTAGCAAGTACCATGATAGAAAGTACCAAAATACCCATTTTCAAATTTTAGGGTGAGATGAAAATCCACCAAACGAAGAACTAATTAGACCAAAATGAAGGTGAAGAGAAGATGATCAACTTTTATATAACTTACCTTGGCTAAATCTCCTTTTGAATGTCCAAATTAGAGCCAAGATGCTGAAAAGCCCATGCCTCCCTCTCAATGTGCAAATTTCTCTATCTCTTTTGACTGAACATATGTTTTCTCTACAAAATGGGATAAAAGGGCTACATTAGTATTAGGGTTCAACTTATTTTTAGGGTTTTGAAAGGATGTGGTTAATCCAATAGGCATTTTGTTCAAGTGGGCTTATTTTCTAAGTTTCGGGCCATAGCTAGATGAGCCTAATTGTGTTGGGTCTTTATCAAAACTGAAGTTAGGCTTTTGCAAATAATCCTTGGCCTAAGTAAATTAATTATGGAGCTCTATTTTAAATTTTACCCAATAAAAATCCAAATCTTCAACTAAATTTATTTTTCACCAAAAATTACCAAATTATTATTATTCGCCTAAAAATGTCAAAAATATTCATTTTTCTAGAAAATTTGTATTTTTCATAATTTTCCATAATTCTATTAATAATTCCTTATTTTCCAAATTAAATCCTTAATTCTCCATAATTTATGTTAATTAATTTTGGGATATTACAGGGTACTCCTCAATACCAAACCTTATGTAAACGAAAAATCAGGCCTCCTCTTCTGAGCATGACTCATCTCAACATGCAAGAGGTTCTATTTCTATGCTCGAGTATGCTAGAACATTGGTAACTAATTTTATTTCTTTAACTATTTAATTAGCATTTTTATTATATTTTTAACTATTAGTAATTATTATTTTAATTATATTTCTAACTAATAATATTTTATTCTTAACGTAAAAGAATTGGGAGAACCACCTAAATATTTTGAAGTCTACCTCAAAACCTATAAAAATAATGACACTTAGGTTGACAAAAAATCAGAAACTATATATGAAAGTCTCATTTTATATCTACTATTATACGTGCAATTGTATCTTTCTGATTTTGATTATTTTTAGAATGAGTTTGTTCAACAATAGATTTCTAATTTAGGCTCTTTTATTTATTTTTCAAAAAGGATTTCTTTAACAAAAGCTTGAAGCAAAGTAAGGGTAGAATATATCATAGCTAATTTTATAGATGCAAACTGTTAAAGAAAAAAAAAGGATTAGTATACGGTTTATGGAGTATGTCCCATAATATATATGGAAATCTAACGATTAGATTCACTGAGTCCTAAGAGCTAGCCTACGGTCACTATGTTTGTTCAAGAAGTTTTAAGAAATGAATGTATAGATTTATAAAGGATCCTTATAATACCTTGCTTTATGAACAACAAAGAAATATTGAAAAATTGAAGCTAAATTAAGTCAATATAGGAGTTTTTTTCAACAATATTCCCAATTGTATGCTAATAAAGTTGACGTAAACTTGATATATAGGCAAAAAATGCTTATGCCTCAAAATTAAGATAATGACATAGAAGATAAGGATAATGACATAAAATGAGAGAGTGAGTGTTTGCTGAAAAATTAGTTAATGTTTAATGTATTTTTAATTAAAATTTAAGATGTTTTAGTTTATGTGATTGTTTTTTATATGATAATTTCATATTTTGTTTAAATTCAATATTTTTATGATGCATTATATAATTAACTATAAATTTAATTATATGTATATACTTAGTTATATATTCATATATATGACAAACAAGCCATTAACACAAAAAATGAAAAAAAAAAAACCTCCTTTCTAATTCAAGATATGCTAAAATTAGAAGAAAAACTTAAATATTTGCTCCAAACATGCTCCCATGATAACCAATGAAAAAAATAAATTGAACCCTCATGCATACTTGCCTGTCAGCACAAAATAC
Source organism: Erythrophleum ivorense (assembly GCA_026724425.1). Lineage (NCBI taxonomy): Eukaryota > Viridiplantae > Streptophyta > Magnoliopsida > Fabales > Fabaceae > Erythrophleum > Erythrophleum ivorense. Next base: position 41,515,694 of record JAIUCV010000006.1, on the reverse strand, counting down.
AAAACTTTAAAATTTTTGTTCCTTTTTCTCCCTATAAATATATAGCTTCATCTCTTCTCTATTTTATCTTTAGCATTTTAAAGTTTGGTTCCTTCATTTTTCTATATAGTTTCATCTTTTCTCTATTTCTATCTCCAGTATTTCAAAATTTAGTCTCTTCATTTTCATTTTTTCATTTTATTTTTTCTTTCATAACTTCCTCTCTAAATCTTATATTTAGTTTTTTCTGTGCAATTTTTTTTTTAATTTTTTCTCCGCACAACATGATACTAAAAGATGATGATACACAAGATAAGTTTATATTTCTTTTTTCTTCTTCAATTCATTCTTTCTTTTTCTCATATTTATTATTGATGACAAGAGACCATTACCAAAGATGAATTCATTCATTATCTCCAATTCTCGATCATAGAAGACCATGACAACACAACTTACTCACTTTGTTTTTTTTCTTGACTATTTTCTCTACTATTTTCCTTTACCAATTTCTTTTTCTTTATATTTCATTATTTTTGCATTACAAATATATTTATTTTCCTTTTTTATAGATAAAAATTATATTTACAGCCTTTTTCTGAATCGTTCATATGACAATAAAAAAATGAAGGCAAATAATATATTTATATAAAGAATTAAGTCTAGTAAAAAATTTTAATAAAAATATATAAACAATAATAAAAATAAAAATAAAAATTCAATGTGATAATATTTTAATAATAACTTGTGATTTCAAATAATTATTTGAAAAATATATTATTATTATCATAATATTTAAATGAAATTATTATAATATTATTATTTAATTAATTATAATTATAGTTATTATTAATTAAAAAGTATCAATATAATTACAACTTAACCTTTTCTTTTGGCAATAGAAATGTTTATGATAGCCCTATCATATTTTTGTTGCCATATTTAATGATGGGGCAATGCCCTATATAGCAATAGAATAGTGGCATTGCCCTACCATTAACCTGTTGTTAAATAGTGGCAGAGCATTATAATATTTTAATAATATAATATATTTATTAATATATATTTTTATATTTAATTATATATTTTATGTTTAATTTATATTTCTTTATATATATTTAAACCTAAAATAATAATTTAAATTTTATTTAAGACATTAATTATTATTAGCACAATATATAAATGAAATTATTATAATATTATTACTTAATTAATTATAATTATAGTTATTATTAATTAAAAAGTATCAATATAATTAAAATTTAACTTTTTTCATAATAGAAATTTTTAGGATAATCCTACCATATTTCTATCATTGTCTTTAAAGATAAGGCAATGCCTTATATAACGATAGAATAGTGTCATTGCCCTGCCACTAACCCGTCATTAAATAGCAATGGACTATTATAATATTTTAATAATATAAAATATTATTAATATATTTATATATATCATATTTAATTATATCTTTTATGTTTAATTTATATTTATTTATATATTTTTTATTTTATTTTTAATTATTATTTAATATATTATTTATATTTACCTTTATTTGCTATATAGCGACAAAATTGTAGTAAGATAATGGCCTATCACAATTCCTTCATGACTATTTTTTTAAATATATTTATTATCGTTTTCATTCATTTATTAATTAATTTATTAATAAATTCATTAATTATTTAATAAATTTATTTTTAATTTATTTATTAATTAAATTAATTGTTATAATTTCAAATTTTGATAAATATTTATTTAAACGTGACACAAGCTTTTCTTGTCTTGCTTATGTCAGAGAGAGGAGAAAGAATGAAATAATGTTACAACAAAAATTTCTGTTGCAAATAATAATGACAATAAAAATAACGATAGGATATGTATTAGATTATATCTATCATAAAAGTATGTTTTGTGACAAAAAATTATTATTTTGCGACAGATAAATCTATCGTTATTTCATTGATTTGTTGTAGTGTAATCTAAAAGTGATGGAGGTACACCATTAGTTATGCTATTTACCTATTCAATATAATAGAAAAGAGGAGTGTAACACCTTCTAAATTAAGTATTTAATATAGGACAAATTAAAAAGTATTTAATTTCTTAATTATAAATTTCACAAAATAAATTAGGAATTTTCTAAGTGGTTTGGAAATTTAATAAGAATTATTTAGGATTTATTTAAATGATAGATAATTAAAAGACAAATATTTAAGTAAGAATTTTAGTAAATTCCCTAGGCTTATAAAGCCTTTAAAATGTATGAAATTTATAAAGGTAGTAAAAATATTTAGATAAAGTTTTGGGGTTAAAAATATAATTAATAAAAGTTTTAGGAGCTAAAGTGTAATTTTGATTAGGACTAAAATATAATTTTAGCGAAGGTCAAAATATAATTTTTTATTAGGATAAAAAACAATTTTTCTCAAGAAATAATTGTTGAGATTCTCGATTGGAATTGGACCAGAATGAATTGTGGGATATGTTAGATATTAGGAAACTAATTCTATTGTTTTAGTCTTAAATCAATCACCAAATACTTAAAGTCATAATGTTTTCACTCCTTAAATTGAAGCTTCTAGCATGTGCAAGAGAGAGAGAAAGAGAAAGATAGAGAAAGACATGCAACAGCTGACCTTGGCTCCCTCTATATATTAAACCCATCAGCACTCACTTTTCCTTTGCACCTAGAGTGCACCCACACTTGAGAAAGAGTAGAAGAGTGAGAGAGTGACAGTGAGAGTGAGATAGGAAAAGCAAAAGAAGAGGACTGGAGAATCAAGGTTCAACAAAAATCAAAGGTAAAAACACACCTTTGCCAACATATAGGATAACATATCACTTTATTTTCATTGTCATCTCCTTTTTCTCCATTTTTTTAGCCCTAAATTCTTTTATCAGAGTTTGGGAAGTTGAATGGGTAAGTTTCAATTAGTAGGTCTTGCTTGAATTTATGGGTTTCCCTGGCTTAAAAATTGTTCTTAATGCTTGTATGATGTTTTAATTACGTTGGGCCATTGTATACTAAAGGAAATCATGTTTTGGATGATAAAAAAAAACCATTTTCATAACACAAATGTTGAGCATGATCCTGCCATGTGACTCTACATGGCCCATGCTCATTTAAGCATGTTTCTAGAAAATGTAGTACTCGACCATGTGAATCTACACAAGCCATGTGCAGATGAATATAAATAACAAAATTTTCCAAAATACATAGCCTTTGACCAAAGAATTAAATGGCTTACCAGTGTAAAATAACATAGGCTGTGTACTGCCTCCCTATCTTGCATGTATTTGAACTTGTAAAGTTACATGGCTTATCCATGTAAATCTACATTAGTTGTGCGATTCATGCAAGATTTAGAAAAGGGAGTTTTTCATGATGTATGCATCTAATGTCTACATGATTGTATATGAATTAAATCCTTGTGTGTTTTAATGATGTGATGCATGTGGTTGCCATACAAAACTCTCCTAGAACTTAAAGAATTTAAATAATGTAATTATTCACTTAATGACCTATGTAAAAGAGAATACAACAACCTATGCATGGATAATGATACCTTTAACTATTCTCATGCATGGATGATCTTAGCTGTGGCATGAATGGATTTCTGTGCATGGATGATGATACTTTGAACTATTCCCATACACAGATGCCTTAACAATGGAGTACCTTGACATGGAATGGATATGGACTTAAATAAGACATTTAAAACATTAAAAGACATGATAATAGGGAAAAAGGTTCTATCATAATTTGTATAGGTAACCTTTGATTACGTTTTCTTTCAATTATATCTTTCAAATTTAACTATGGCATTTATATACTTGATTTTAGTACATTGTAATTGTATTTATATATGCTTATGTGGCATTTGATGCATGCTTCTTATATTTAACATATTGACTACAAGAAAAGAGGAAATGATGCTTTCATGATATCATTAATATGAGATAATGTTATTATGGGTTAAAGTTCCTCACATGGGTTAAAAGTCCCAAACAAAATAGAGCCTTTCACACATTTCCCAATAAAAAGGTCACCTTGGAGTGCAAGATGTTATGTGGATCTACTTTGGGGGATGCCTTAGTATAAATTGTGTTTTTGGTATATGAATGATTATTATGCAATGTATTAATGTATTTTCATGATATACAAGTATAGTAATGAAAGTAATTCTTCTTCCTTGACTACGCTAAAAACCTAGGTTTCATATCAAGTAATATGAGATACTTAGTATGTTGCCTAAGACATTTGAAAACCTGAGTATGCATTAAATAGTATAAGATACTTGGTATAATATGTAACACCATACTAACTTAACTCCAATTCAACTCCATCTTGGCTTGATTCCATATGATTTCCAAAGAAAATAACCAAAACCGTGGTATTTTACTACTTTAAGTTAGGGTGTAACCAGTCATATTTTGCCCCGTGGGTCCCGTGAATCCATCATTCACATTGTCTACTCAAACACCAATTATAAAACTTGTACATAGTCTCAAACAACTCACAAACCACGGATATGAAGCCAAAAACCAAGAAAATGCAATTTCACAAATGAGCCCATCAGTCAGATTTTTGGCTCCAACTTTGGAAAATTATAACTAATTCTAGAAAAATGGAAATCAGGCCAATCATAGCTCTCTAGAAATCTTGGGATGTTAAATTTACATTAAAAATAACTCCCAACCACAATCTCCACGTTTGGACCATCTTTGACATCGAAAAAGACACAGAGGTCCGGCTGTTCCTGATACTGGTGCAGTTTACTGTCATGAACTTTGAAAAGTCGTAATTAATTCCAAAAAAATCCAATCAGGGAAAACTATACCAATTTGGAAAGCTACAGATGTTAACTAGAGGAAAAAAATAAGTTTAGATCAGTTCAGGAGCTCTTGGACCTCGAAAACCAATGAAACAGTAACGAAGGTCAGAAACTTCCCTGATGCTGATACAGAACTTCAGTAAGTCGTTTCTCTCTCTACAGACCCTCTATTGAGGTGCTTCCAGTTGGTATAGGTCACTGTGGATATCTAGTTTATACTCATAAAATTTCATGACAATTGGACACCATTTGGTCTATAAATGGCATGGTTTCATTTTCGGATTTGATGCACAGTACCATGACCAAACCATCAAAATTTCCCAACTTCAACAATTCACCAAATATTCTCTAGACCTCCAAATATTACCCACTTTAGCTTCTCAAGAAGCTCTCAATAGACTCTAGAGGCATGCCAAATTTCATATCAAGAAGAGCTCATCCAGTCATACTTTGATGGGGCTCACAAAATCGATGGTTTTGGCACCCAAAATGATTTATTGGGGTCCTAATGGCCTCCCACATGCTCTAACCTCTTTTAGGCAAGTTTGAAAGTATAAACATAGCATATATGAAATGTCTAAGTGATCCATAACATCATACATTTCAAAACCACTATGCTACGGAACATAATACACTAGCACATGTAAGCCACAAAAGGGCCAATTTCTACATTCTCATTACTTTAGCTCTTTAAACAATCCATACATCATCTATACATATATTTACATGTGCTCCCACATTTACAACTCAAAATAATAGGTGCATATTCATTTTGGCACCTTATACATCAAAGGGACTATACATTTCTCTAAATATACTCTACTAGGCTCCATGAGGTATGCTTGACTCTCCTTGAGCTCCACCTGGATATTAAGATGGGAGGGGAAGGGGGTGAGATTCGGGGAATCTCAGTAGCTCATACTCATTCAAGATGCAATCAAGGCATATAAACTAGTCAAGCATGCACACAAGTCACAATAACACAACATATGTGTTTCATGCCATGATAACATATCAATACCAAGGATAGGCTCTAGGGACTTTTGGTCTAGCCTCACCCGAGCTTTGGGACTTTTGGATCGGCCTCACCCTTGGTTTAGGGACTTTTGGCTCTACCTCACCCGTCTCAAGGGACTTTCGGCACCACCTCACCCGAGCAATTTTCACAATTCATATCATAAGCATATTGGTACCAATGCATCAAGGCAATATCAAATGGCATATCTCATCATACAAGCACATACACCAACATACAATGACTATTACACATATACATCCAAGAATGCAACAAGAAAAAAGTAGAGACCTTATCGGATAACACAAGTCTTCCCTTTCAATTTATCTTCTCTCTTCTTGATTTCACACTCACAACTAGATGGAGTTGCTTCCTTTGAGCCTAGGCACAACAAAGAGCACCAAATCATTCTCTCATAACTCAAATAAGTACTCACAAAGCTAAAGGGGCTCTTCACCGAAACAAAACCCCCACTACCCTTGTAAGATTTAGGGATTCTCTCTCTAGAACTTTACTCACTCTCCTTCCTCTCTCAAACTCTCTAGGAAGAAAGCAAGGAAGAAGAAATGATGATATATGAGTTCTACCCTTCTTTTAGAGTAGTTTTCCACTTCCCTCTTCTGAACCAAACCTAAATCAACTTCCAAAACCATAGAAAGAGAAGGCAAAAGGAGGAGAACAACATGCTAAGGAGAAAAGCTATGAAAATCTAAAGATTACTCACCTCTTTGCTTGGTCTCCTTGCTTCTCTAGGTCTCTCTCTCTCTCCACAGCTCTTTTCTCTCTCCTTGGTCAAAGCTTAGGTCGGTTCTAAGAGAAAGGAAAGTTTGGAAGCTTTTAAAAAGTCAAAATCTCTCTTTTTACGCTTTTCCGGACTAACCCTCGCTATAGCGAGCCATAACCCTCGCTACAGCGAGCTCGTGTCAGTCCCAGACCTTTGCCTTCGCTATAGCTCTCGCTACGGCGAGCTACTTCCTGGATTTTGTATGGAATGCCCGTACTCGTTATAGCTAGAAGCATTTTCGCTATAGCGAGAAGGCATTCTCGCTATAGCTAGCCCATTTCTCACTATAGCGAATAGGTACATTCGCTATAGTTATGCTGTAGCTAGCAGACTTAGAAAATTTTCAGCCTTCGAAAATTTTCAGCTTTTCTTTTCTTTCCTTTTTTTTTCTCTTTTCTTTTCTTTTCTTTTTCTGGTTGTTACATAATACTTATAAACATATCTTCCTATGAACAACACTTTTAAGGACAATCATCTACTATTCCTTTACAAAATGATGTTCATATAATAAGCCTAACAAGTAGTATGATTTGAGTTTGAAATATGAAGTATACTAGGTTATGATAAATTGATCTATGTAAAGCATGAATATGGTATTGATAATGTCTTCCATTTTACATACTATTACAAATATGCAGCATTGTCATCATTATTAAGATATTATTTCATCACACCAGATTGGATGGTGGGGGTTTTGAATGCCAATACCCACCATATTAGTTGTTTTAATTATTGATCACACATAGAGTAGCATGCTACTTCCCTATATTTTTAGTAGCATAATAGGCCTGACATGAAATAGTAGTTTTTAACATTGAAATATTTTAGGTTTATAGAGAATAGTACTATGCCCTGGAAATGATTAGAGATAATCAGTATAAATAGTAAAAAGGTGTATGTAATGGATTTACCTTATTTGCATTTATGTTTATTACTATCCTTATATGTTTATAAAAGGGATAGGAAAAAAAAAATTTCTACACATGTAGCAAGTAGACCATTACTAGTTTTTAAAAACCTTACAGAGAATATAAATTCTCACTCTTTAATGGCAATGTGTTCAAATACAACTTGAGAAAATGCTTACCATAAGATTCACAATGGAAGTTGAACAGATCTATGTGAATACTCCACATGTAAGACAAGTAGACTATGAAATAATTTGTAGTAGATAAGGATGGATATAAACTATTTTCCATATAAGGCCTTATGGATGTAACGTAGGACTGTAAGATGCTAAAGTAAGAAGTCATGGTCCCATTTTTGTTTTATATACTCTATATGTAACACCATGACTTAACTAGAATAATGTATTGACGTGGTGACAACACCTTATAGAATGCTTTAACTAATTCAACACAATATATATATATATATAAGAAAGAGTTATCAAAAAACTTTATATGTTTATGAATGAATTTGTGTAAACTTTACTTGATTATCAAAAAAATTTAAATAATTAGTTTTTGTGATGCATAATAATTAATTAATAAATAGATAATAAGTAATAAGGTTACAAGGAGTGGCTTATTGTAACATCCGATTTCTTCGTAAATGTGAGAAACGTAATATCCAATTTTTCTGTAAATGAGCGAAACACATCGAATATAAAAGCAAGTCTTCTGAAATGATAATTTAAGGCCAAATAAAATTTGGATAAAATTTTTAATAATAGAAAATGAGGATCCAAGGCCCAAGGTGCCCAAAAACAAGAGCCAAAGTAATTTAATAAAATTGCTGAAGTATCATGGTATTTTCGTAATTTCGGGCACTTTTTAAAAAGCTCAAAGGAAAGATTTTTAAATGAAAAAATGAATTTCTCGAGGTTCTCAAAGGCCTTAAAAACTATAGGAACTCCCAGAATAATTAAAACCCCTTCGGTTGATATTTTATCACGTTAATTGACCCAAACTTTAAACCGTTCGTTTAAAAAGGTTTTAGATCCAAATTGAGTCATTCCAAATATATTTTATAAGTTAGAGAACCTAAATTTTATGATGAAAAATATGATTCTCGAAAAGGAGTTAAAATGAGCCTTAAATGAAATGCCAAGAAATGAGACATGGATGGAATTTTTAATGAACAATTTTAAGAAAATCCCTTCTTATATATGGCGTCCCATTCTCCTCTCCCTTAGACCAACTTATGCTCTGCCCAAAATAGAGGGAGAGGCTTACAAGGGGGAACGCAAAAGAGGGAGGAAGGAAAGACCAAGGAAAGGGTAAGGAAAGTGTGAATTTGTATGGTTCTTCCTTCATTAAGTTTGTTCTCCTCCTTCTTCCCTTTCTTTCTATGGTTCCCATGAATGATTTGGATCTACTTTAGGCCTAGCTTAGAGGGAGGAAGATAGAGTTTGATGGAGAGAAGCGTACCAAGTGGAAGAGCTCTTGAAACAAGCCAAGAAACAAGGTAATTCTCTTAGCTTTCATTGCACTCCTTTGTTGTTCTTTAAAAAAGGTATTTCATCCCACTTAGAGCCCAACCAAGAGAGAATAAATTCTGGTCCTAGCAAGGGAGAATCTTAGGTTTTGGAGTGTGAGGAATAAGTATATGCAAAAAAATTCCAACTAAGATACATTAGAAACTAAGTTGGCATAACTTGGAGTTTTCAAACAATTGATGAAATCTAATTTTTTCTAGAGGTATTCTAGCTTATGTAAGACTTGGTATGAGTTCCTTAAACCTCTAGGAAGTTGCATAAGTGCCATTCCCTTTATGAAAGTGAAGCAAATTCCATGGGCTCCCAACAAGGAGCATGTCTCAGCCTAGGTTATACCAAGCACCTAGGAATTGTTTTAATTTGTTTGAAACTTAGAATGGGACTAGATATGATAGAAGAATATCAAAGAAAGCCTTGAAAAAATTTTAGAAGCCATGGAACATGAGATAGAGGTGTAGGCTCCATAATAAGACATTAGGAAGCAACTTATAGCTAGACTCTTTATAATGAATGTGTGATTACTCCAAAGAGTCTAAAGGGTGTCAAGAGACATAGAATGAATGAGAATGATAGCTAAGATAATGAATTCTTATTATTGCTTCATTAGGTCTTTTATGGAAGCATAATGAAGCCTATGAGAGAATAGGCATGCATAGAGCTTCTTTGAAGTTAAATTTGATTCCAAAGCTTGATTTGTGTCTTATTTAATATGTCTAGGCCAAGAGAATTAAGAACACCTCCATTGTATGTGTTTGGCCAAAAAGGAATAAGAGAAAGACAAAGGAAGAGTTGTGATTTTGTTCTAAGGTAGCTCTCTAACTTTTCTCTGATGCATTTTAGTTGTTTTCTTGTCTTTGGATGTGTGTATATATGTTTATACCATGAGAAATGTGTATAGCTATTTTCTACATACCATAGTACCATTATATGCATAAAATATGTTTTATGAATATGTTATGGCTTGAATGAGTTTGGTGAAGCCAAAAGTTCCTTAGCAAATGTGAGGATAAGCTAAAAGTCCTTAAGATTGGGTGAGACAAAGCCAAAAGTCTCAAGAAGAGTGAGACTTAATTAAAAATCCCTTAAAAATAGGTGAGGCAAGTCTAAAAGTCCTAAGAAAGGGGGTAAGATTAAACCAATGCTCTTGAAAGTCAATGTATGATATGTATGAGCTTCTTGCACATGAAAATGAATTTATGTATAGTTACAAGTAGCTTAATGTTCATATATGCATTCTTGGACTTGAAAATATGACCATTATATATAATTAAAAGGGTTAAGAGCTATTAGGATTCTTAGAATCTTACTCTTCCCTCTCCAATGTCTAACTATGTCTAGGTGGGCTAAGTGAGCCAAGGAATAGAAACCATCACTTATGAAGAAAAGGACTTTGACAAGGAAATTGCTAGATAGTCATTTTGTTAACATATTAATGTCAAATGATGTAACCATATGTCGTATATGATATTTAGACACTTGAACACATGTAAATGCATGAATATAACATGCGTGTATTGGTTTTAGAACCATAGGAATGAGTATGCATGTTCTTTACATCCTTATGCTTAATATAGGTTATAAAATCTTGTATATATAAACAAGTGAGGAAGTGATTTTATGATGTATGGGTAAGTAGACCTATTGGACAAGTTTTGCATGCTATTTTTGACCATTTTCACGTGCTCAAGAGGTCATAGCCATGGTAGAAGAGCATTTGGTATAAATTTGACCCTATTTGATGCCTAAAAAGCCTATTTTGACATCCTATATCACAAAATAATCAAATGAACAAATTTTTCTATGAAATTTGGCCTAAATATAGATCTCATTTAGAGCTTTTTGTAGAACCCAAGGTCACATTATTTGAAGTACTAGAAAATTAATTATGAATTTTCAAAGTTAGTATGTGCATTATTTATATGGTTAGTTTCTTCTCCTGTATCATCTGAGAGCCAAATGATATCTAATACTCATGAAATTGTACAGATATAAACTAGACATGATTAGCTTTCTATAACCACCAAGATCACCTCATTTGGATTTATATTGAGGGAGTTATGAATTTTTGAAGTTGGTGGTTAATACCAATAATGTAGCAAGACCTCTGGTACTATTCCATCAATTTTCGTAGGGTAAATGTATCTGTAGTGATCTAGAAATATTTTTAGCCTCTATTTAACATCTATATATTTCTGGAATGGTATTTTTTGTTGGATTTTGATTTTTCTAGAATTAGTTATGAATTTTTGAAATTTATATCAAAAACTTATGGTAAAAAACTTGAGTAGCTAAACCTTTAGTGCTATTATGTTGTTAATCATGGTCCAATTGATATTTTCATGGCTTGAAATGATTTTTATTTGTAGTTGACATTCAAGGATTTCAAGAAAGTTATCATTTATTTGATTTTGATTTTTTTATAATTAATTATGATTTTTCAAAGTTGATGTTAGAAAGTCAAAACATGGAACCCAAGGCAAAATTCTTTTTTTTTGTATGATATGGTTTCAAACCCAAAATGAATGAGACTAAATGTGATGTTTATGACTTGAATGAATATGATATGGATAGAAAATAATATTGATAAGTCCACATGGTCCTTAAAGTCATAAATCATGAATATTGTCTTCCAATCATATAACTTTTCATAAAGGAAAACATTGACTTCCTTGTAAATGTTGCTTGATATGCTATGAATAGATTGGAATAGACCATGGGACCATTGAGTATGTGTTAAGAGGTCAAAATATTACAATTATGATAGCAGTCTATGCTAATCCTAGAGAGGAATACAAATTATCTTATAGGAGAAACTTAAGGCCCTTGCCTCTTCCATCTCTAACCTATGGTTAGCTATTGGAGATTATAATGACATTAGGAGTGCCAATGAAAAGATTAGGGGGCACCTAATGATGAATGAAGACATAACTTGTTTAATGAATGCATAAATGGTTGTAACTTCATTAAAGTCTATTCTTATGGCCATAAATTGTCACATCCTAAATCGGAGATGTGATTGATACAAGTACAAGATGAATGACTCTCATATCCATTAGTCTCATGAAATGCTCTAAAGTCATACCTTCCAACCATAATTAATTTCTAGTTAGAAAAAGACTCAATTAAGACCTTTTATTTAATATGCCAATTCACTCATCTTTAAACCATTAATTATATATTGAAGTAGTTCTCATTTCCTTGTGAAAGTTTTAACAGAATGTCCTTTGAGAACAAAACACTCCGAATTTCCTACAATAGCTAGTAATGTAGTAATATAATAAGAGAGTTTTGCTCTTATCCCAATTAACTACATCAACTACATTAGGGTTGGAGATCCTACTTGTGGAATTATGGAGCTATACCTAGATTACAACAAATTCTAAATTAACAAAATTAACTTTATCCTCACAAATAAAAGTTAGACTCACCCAAAGGAAGTGTTGATCCTTATCAGGCTATTGAAATAAATCTTAGCTTGACTCTATTATATAAAGTACGAAATATTTATCAGGTAAATAACATCTTGTAGTTAAATGGATAAATAAATAAATAAAAAGCAATGAGTAGATAAGGTAGCTGTGAATACCTTGCAAAGGCTTTAGAACTTGAAACCTTGCTCTATAAAATAGTAATGAAATTCTTGAAAGAATTCTAAATATGGGATATGATCTAAGTCATGATAGCCATATAATCTAAGATAATATAAATAGTAATGATATAAAGCATAAAGCTTTCAAAATACACATTTGAAAATTTCCAAAACCAATTCCATTTAAAACATTTTCATTAAAATAACTTTTCTCATAACGGTATATTCTGTTGTGGACACATAGCCCATGTAGATAAATAACTAAGTCCATTGTGAGTCATTAGCTTATGCAAATCATATCCCTCCATTCCATGTGTATTAAACACACAAGGCTAACAACTCCTATACCCCTTGCTAGCTGGAGTTCAAATGAAGTGTACTAAGGGCGAATAGAATTGTTGTTAGCAATTAATGTTATGTTTCTAGTACCTTCACAAAATGTTACCATCATGTATAAAATGATTACCTTAATTCAAATTTGTACATAAACCTTTCTTATCTATAACCAAAAAAATTTTATAAAAATTTTTGGGATTACTCCCACTGATTCCATACATATGTTGACAACTTACAAACATGTGTTAACAGCTTACAAATCAAGAATTTGAATAAATTGAAATATTTCTCAATTGAGCATCAACGCAATTGGAATTTGAGAATTTATAGAAATCATGATATTTCACAAAATAAATAAAATTGCAAGGTAAAAAAAATATGAAATGCAATAAGATGTTATTTATTCACAGTGTGACCAAAGCAGTAGTGGTACTCCCTATCACTCTTCCAAGTCCTTAAACATGGGGACATCCCTGAAATTCCCTAAAAGACTACAATCATTTGACATTGTTTAAAAAACCAACCGACATTAGAGTAATTCAATAGTATCACATACTTAAAACCTTTAAGTCTTAAAAGACATGGCATCAAAGCATCTAAACTTAATCAATGTCTAATCCTTAAAACTTCTAAATTTCAATAACACTAAATAATTACTTTAGCATATTATTTAGTAGATTGAAAATCAATACCAAACTCTAGATCATATACTAAAAATTAGCATTGAATCTCAACCCAATTCCAAAATAGACTTTTGTCATGTTATGCTTAAATTGAATTCACAATAATACTTACATATAGCAAACATGAAGAGTCTCAACATATCCCAAACATCATAACTATCAATGTTAAAATACTATGATGAAAATAGAAGAAATACCTATCAAATTCAAATAGTGACAACACTAAAGTTAGCAAGCCTAAAATCCACTAGTAACTTTCCCCCAAATGATTCAAAAAACTCATTCAAGAATTTAGGCACTTCAAACTTCATACTTTTCCTATAGACACCCAAAAATGATATAACCCATTGTTTGTCTTTGTTCAACAGACATTGAATAAAGTGTCCTATCAAGTAAAAGTAAAAGAAATAAAATTGATTAGGCATTTTATAATATTAACTTTATCGCTAAGTTTAATTGTGTAGTGACTAGAAAACATAAGTTGTGACTTCAAATTGGGTAGGTTAAAATTTTAGTACACAAATTCAAACTTAATCATAGCCAACATGAACAAGGAAGAAAAACATCACATTAAATGGTAGCTTTAATAAGACTTTATTTCTTCAAGCTTAATTAAATCTTAAAATAAGCCTCCTAAATATCTAAATCATTTTACTCAAAAGCCATAACAATTAGATAAAATATCATTTGTAACAAGTTCCTTACAAAGGTGAGATAACTTTACCATATTCAATTCAAAAAGTAATTTAAAAATAAAAAAAGTAGAGTCCCAAATCCTAATTTTTCTTGCATAACATCCTTCCATACATAACTTTAGTAAGGCTAACAAAACAATTAGAAAATCCTAGCCAAGATCCAAACAAGAATTTTCCTAAAGTAAATCAAGGGAACAACCATTATCTTAGAATAACTATTACAGGTTACTTATCTTAACTAACTTGGCACTATCCCTCTCTAGTTAAACATCAAAACTTTTAAAATCAACCTACCATGAAGAATAAAACTCATATGAATGAATCCTTACCCACAGCATTTAAAACCAATGTTATATGACAATTTCATGCAGGGTCTCAAAAGAGCTTCAAGTTGAAAAGAAGCTTTTAAAATTTTCATCATTCTCCCTATCACCTTTCTTTTTGCTTCTCCTCTACTCTTGGTTTTCATTTTCCTTCTCAACTCACTCTCTCTCAATGAATGAAATTATAAGAAGAAAAGGAAGATTCAAGAAATCAAAGAACTAATAGCATGTAATGATAAGCTACTTGAAGCTACACATGGGAAGGCTAAAATTATGAGTAATGGTTGAAATGGAGAGGAAGAGAGAACCTTTAAAAGGCAAAGGGAAAATAGGAAAGAGAAAGAGAAACACAAACTTAAGGTGTTAGGGGTAGAATGGTCAAAGTAAGGGAGAGATTTTTATTCTTTTGTTTTTTTTTTTCAAATTTTGGGTTATTACATAAATTCATATGATAAGGCTATTTATTTTTTATTACAGAAGAGTCCTTGAATATCTCAATAGAGGATTATGTAATGAAGCTTAGAGAATCTACTTTCAGGATGCTTATGTTAAAGTTATGACTAGAATTGGCAGTTTGGATCACCACCCCTTTTCGCTTAGCCTATCAAGAAGGAATATGGCTAACTATGAAAGACCTTTCCACTTTGAGGTAGCCTAGCTTACTTATCAAAAGTTTCATGATTTTATTAGTCAAAGAAGGTGCCAAATGGGCCTTCTTGTAAGACTTCTACTACCTTAACTAATAAGTTAAAAGAGTGGAATAAAATAATCTTCAGAGTATTTTGAGAAGGAAGAAACTTATTCTTATAAGACTTGATAGGATCCAACGAAAAATGAATAGCGTATGAAAACTATAGCTGACTCTTTTAAAACTAGAAAAGGAGCTTCACCAAGAACTTAATAAGGTACTTAAGCAAAAGGAAATTCTTTAGCTCCGAAAAGCCCACACCATATGGATAAATGATGAGGATCAAAATACTAAGAGAAGGAAAAATAGAATTATAAGGAATGGGAAGAATATTATGAAAATTTAATTTTTATCGCTCTGAATTTCTCCAAAGATTTATTTACTAATGAATGCAATAATTCTCTTTTTATTCATATAGTAGTGAATTTTCCACTATTGAATAAGAATGATTCACATGCGTTAGTGTAACCAGTCACTAACAAAGAAATTTATGAAGCCTTATTTGTTATTGGACCTTTTAAAGTTCATAGGAATGATGGGTATCTAGCTATTTTCTTCTAGCATAATTAGGAAATTTTTAGTCCTTATGTGTGTTGTTTTATCAAGCAAATTTTTAGAGGATATCAATATGATAGATAATACTTTCCTTCTCTTGATTCCCAAAGTTGATATGCTTAAGAGAACAAACTCAAGCATCTTTTGCCTTAGATTATAACACCCGCATCAATGAGTTTTGTATCTAGTGGACATATTCAAGAAAACATAGTAGTTACAAATGAGCTCATTCACACTATGAAGAATTTAAGAGGGAAAGAGGCTTTTTTGTTTTTAAATTTGATTAAGAGAAAGCCTATGATTGGGTAAGATGGGACTTTATTAAAAATATTCTCTATAAGGCTCATATTCCTTCCTTTATTTTGAACATAATTACAAAATGCATCTCAATTGTTTTAACACAAACTCCATGGAATAAGGCAAAAACTACTGCATTCTAGCATATTAGAGGAATCAAACAAGGTGAACCTTTATCTTTCTACATTTTCATTTTGTGCGTGGAAAAATTAACTCACATCATTGAGGAAGCAGTTATGACTAATAAATGGAAGCACATTAAAATAGGAAAAATGCCACCTAAGTGATTCATTTGGTGTTTGTTGATGATCTCATCCTTTCTAGGGAAGCTTCCCTGATTCAATTCTACTATACTATAGACTTCTTTAATGTTTTTGTAATTTGTTAAGCCATAAGGTTAATGTGTCTAAATCTAATATTTACTTTTCAAAAAATGTGGGCAATATGCCAAAGAAGGAAATAGCAAAAATTTCAGGGTTTAGTGTGACAAATGATTTAGGCATGTACTTAGGAGTGCCTAGTCTTAGAGTAGGGCTTGCATAAAAAACTTCAATTTTATGATGGATAAGATGAAAAGGATACTTGCTAGATGGAAAGCAAATTGCTTAAGCATGGCAAGAAGAATAATTGTGGATAAATCCATTCTAGGTTATATCTCAATATAACTTACGATGGTTGCCAAATTTTCAAAAATGACTTGCATATAGCTTGAAAAATTGCAATGATATTTTGTGTAAGGGCATGATCTAATGGAACAAAAAACCCATCTAATTGGTTAGGACCATATATGCAAGCCAAAATTTAATCAAGGCTTGGCAATTAAAAACTTGGAGGCCATGAACAAAGCATGTTTGTTGAAGCTTAAATTGGATCTATGTAGTGGCACTATAAACCTCTGGGCCAACATTATCCACCATAATATACAACAAATAGGAAGCTCTCATTAACTTTTTGAAAGTTAACCAATTAGTATCCCCTCTTTAGCATGCTCTAAAATCTATATAGAGGTGCATTGAAGCTTACACTATAAAGGATATTAGTGATGGAACTACCACAAGTTTCTAGAATGACAAATGGATAGATAACCCAATGCTCCTTACTAATGTGGTTAACCTAGAGTTGATTGTTCCAAATGCTAATCAGTGGGTTGCTGACTTGGTGGATAGCCACAGCGGGGGGGACTAGATTAGATTATAAGGTTTGGTTCCTAGAAAAGCTCTTTTAAAGATCCAAGTTATTCCTTCTCCAATAAATGCCCTTGAACCTAATGTTATATGTTAGGATGGTAAAGGAAATGACATGTACAATGTTCAGAGTGGGTAAAAATGCATCATAGAAAAGAGACTTGGCAATAGAGCTTCCTTTTGGAACCTTATATGGAAGTGCACTAGTTTAGAAAGAATCAAAGTGTTCTGGTGGATTGTAGCTCATAACAAAATGTTGTGCTAATGTCGCTATTTGCCATTTGTATAGGGGCATTGAATCTACTACTCACGTTTTAAGGGAATGCTTAGTTGCTATAACTATCTAGAATAACTTGATCACCTTGAACAAATGGATTATGTTCTTTAAGGTCCTTTCACATCTTAGCCAGCTATCAACCTATAGGATGATTTGGTTAACATCTATAGAACTCTATGGAGGGTGGCTTTTGGTGTTTGCTATTAGTTGCTTTTGAGAAGAAGAAACTCCAAGGTTTTAAATAGCAATGATACACAGCAAAATAATTCTATAAATAAGATACAAAATTTCACGAATCAAATCCAAAATGCAAGAAGCAACATTCTTGATTTGAAACTTGCGTTTAATTATGTAAGAGAACACTTAAAGAAAAATATATTAAAATAAACTGTGATGGAGCTAGTAAAAGTAATCTAAGACTCATGGGATATGGTGGCATTTTTCTTAATTCACATGGTGACTAGATGAGAGGCTTTTCTAGAAATATAGGATGGTGCAACTCTATAAAAGCTGAAGCTTAGGGCACTTTCATTGAGTTAGATCTTGCTTGGCAATATGGTTTCTGCAAGGTTCATCTTGAGTTGGATTCCTTCAACCTTGTTATAGCTATAAATGAAACTTTCAAGAACTATAGTAAAAATAATTAAGTTGTGAAGTTGATTAGGCTTATCATGACAAGGGACTGGGATATCAAGGTAATCTATATGCTTTACGAAGCATATTGATATGTAGATTTTTTGGTTAATCATAGTCTTAATCTTCCTATAGGTCTTTTATGTTTAGGATTGTATCCCCTTCTTCCTTAGTTTGACCCTTCAAGTGGATTACATAAGCACTTTCATCTCTTAAGTTTTTAGTTTTTTTTTCTTTTTTCCTATTCTTGGGCTTTTAGCCTTGTTGTTTTACCCAAAAAAGAAATCTCACACCTTATATAATGAGATAACATATATGAATGAAATTTTGACTTTTGAGTAAAATTTGAATATACTCTAACTGAAACATTTAAAAAAGGAAAGTAAACCTATAATCAAAACAAATTTTTAAATAAAAGAAATTGATCCAATAAATGTTGGAATGACAATAATAAGTTTGATAAAAAAAACTTATATATGATTTTTTGATATGGTCTAATTTGATTAGTATTTGTTGATTGTTTGTTGTTCTTTAGGATTATTGTGACTTTTGTTTTTGGTGTATTCTGATGGTAGAAGTCTCATATTTTCATTTGGTTTATTTGTGTGTGCTATTTTAAGTGTTTTTTTAAAACCTATCATATGAGAAGCACCCTAGAAAGGCTTTTAAAAGCTATAGTTGTTGAAAATTTAATATGTTTAAAAGATATTTATATTTTAACTAAATTTCATATTATCCTTATTATAAACATATTACTATTAGGTTTATATGTTTGCCTATATATATTTTCTTAATTTTTATTCATTCTTTTTGTCATATTTTTGTTAGTTTTTTACTAAAACACAAATTGCCATTATCTTTTTAAAATGTCAAATTCAAAATTTTCATATATTTCTCTGATTTTTATCATGAAAATAGAATCTTCCAATTTATTTTCATTCACAATTTATATGGCTCCTAGCTTTTATAAGTCGTTGCCTTCACCCATATATTATTTATAGATTTCAATTTAATATTCAACAAGTATATGTTATGTAATAACTTGATATAAAGGTTTTTTTTTTTTTGGAATATTGGTATTGAAAAAAATAAAAAGTTTCACCCATTATTGTCATTTTACGTACCCATAGCAACTTTTGAAAATTATTACCAAACATTTAATCAATCAAGTTTGCTTTTAAAAGGTGACTTGTATAAAATTTTTACCAAACATTATTTTTATCCTTTATAACATTTTTCATAGCACCTATGACACATTTAACTATTGAAAAGTCATAACTTTCTTAAAGGACCTTAAATAACTTCTTTATTATTTTTTCCCAAGGTGAAATAGGCTTGTTTAAAATGATAAAAGGACCAATGATCTGCACTTAGGCATCCAAGAGCACAAAAAGGCATATAATACATAGACAATATGAGAATTCTAAGGGTAAAAAGGAAGAAAATCCACAACTTCAAGGCATTAAACCTATCTTTATGCAAAAACTTGGTTCTTAGATGAGAAAAACTAATCCTTGACATTTTTACGTCATGTGACACATCAAGGATTAACAAATATGGATCCACTCAGAGAAAAATCTACAAGAATGATGTGGTAAAGAGGATTAAAAGCCATTAAGGGCTACCAAGGTGAGATAATGTCAATAAGCAGGATGACAAAGACTCAGTACGTGGCAAGACTTCATTGCTCATTCGACCTTCTTTGAGAATTAAACCTTCTAAGAGACTTCTTCCTCCTCCCCCTCCCCCCAAAAAACCTGAAAAAAAAAAATTTAATGGTCATTGTTAAGAATTATTGAAAAAAAAATCTATAGAAAACAAATAAATGGGTGGGGGACTGCCATCTCACGATGCAACTATAACTTTAAATGTTTTAAATTAGTGTGGTAGCTAGGTTTTTCTCCTCTTAAAACATTGTTATTTATTTTGCATATATTATGGTGATGCATAAAAGCTTTTCTCCTCTTAAGATGCACCATTGAATAAACTTGCAAACAATCATGAAGGGTGATGTTCTAACCGACTCAAACGATCAAGTCAATAATAATAATAATAATAATAATAATAGAAACAAATTATCAAACTTACTCATAAAATTACCAAAAAAAAAAGGTCCCTGCAAAAAAGATGTATTATAATGCAAGGGATTGATAAATCTTACCTTCCTACTTAATTATCGAGTATTTCTTAATTATTTATATTTTGTGATGATTATTTACATGTGTGGAAAGAATAAAATTTGATGACACAATACCATACACAAAAATTTCATATATCAAGATATATTTATGTGTCTAAACTTTTCTCAAAACTTGTCATGATAGTTCGTTATTGCATGCTGATAGTCAAAACATTATTTCACTAGAGTCATGGCACTACTATATACAAATAAATACAACAAAAAGGGCTCATGACTACTAGGTCAATAACTTAGGTCCTAAGTTGTCTTCATATTGTCCTATATAGCAAATAAGGCTTGACCATCCTTATTAATAACTAACCACTTCATACTTACAATCACTTGCACTTGTCCTACATCTGGGATATTTACATACATCCAATCAATTTCAACTATGAATCTTACTATCAACATAATCACTATCTATATCTGAATAGTTTTCCATAAAAAAGTGAGAATTTATATTCTTAGTAAAAATAATATTAATTTTGAAAACTAGTAATGGTCCAACTGCATAAATTACAACAACAAAAAATTCCACTTCCCTTGTCTAAACATATAAAAGATAGCAAAGATAGTCATCACACTTGAACATATAAGTTGCAGGATAGACATATTTTTATGCATATATGTTAGTGTTATTTTCTAAGTAGATACCCTAAAATCATCCCCTTGGCCTAGTATCATATTTGATATACATACCTAAAATATTACGACATCATAAAATAGTGTAACATACTTATAAAAAATACAGGGAATCATATGTACAATAATAGCTACACGCTAGATCATCTGTGTTTAATGATCAAAACCATGGATAATGCAACACCTTAACTAGATAGCTTTTATTTAATTATTATGGTTCAACAGCAAGCCAATTTATTGATGGAAGTAAAATACTGAATCCAAAATTTCCAAAATACAAACACTTACTTCTTTCATAATTTCCACGTCAATCCAATTTTTACCACAAAAGTAAAATGTGTATAATATTCTAAGAAAAATCTAACAGAGTTTCATTTTATAAAATTGGCTATCCAAACCAATAGAATGGTCACACTTCAATCCAAACTCAGACACGAAAAAATACAGATAGTAAAATATTAGATAACACAAATCTAGTCATATATCATCATCTGGTTCTAAATAACTCAAACTGGAGTTACATTACTGTTAATAGTATACTAGTGCACATAATACAATACTGAGAAAATAAAGCTTAATATATATACATCCATGTCAATTTTACTACAAAATTAGATACAAAATATTCATATTATTTTGCTAATCTGTATGTCATTCTTTCTCTTTTCCTTTGATGGCACTGGAGCTTTTACTTGGCACTGGTTAGTGGGAAAATAAAGATAGGGGTGAGATTTGGGAGAATTTCAGTAGCTATGTTCAAATCACCCAAAATAAGCATGAGACAGTTAAGCAAAAATAATGCAAGTATGCATGGTCATAGAAAACTAACATAATGCTTTACATGTTTATTACATATTCTATCATGGCCATGAATCTCAATTTAGCTTAGGCTTTTCTCTTGGGTTTGCAAGAATTACTGCATTTGTTCTTGTAATGTAACACTCCAAAAATTAATTAATGTGTTAATCATGGATTAGGTTAGTTAGGAATAATTAATATGGGATAAATGGGTAAATTAAGTGAAAGGAGATTTTAGAAAGATAAAATTATTAATATGGGTTTGAGATTTAATTGGGATAGAAATTTCATCTAGGCCCAAATTAATGTAGGAGATCATGATAAGAGGCTAATGGAGGCCCAATAAGCTAGGTGCAGACCCAATTTAATTTAATGTGATAGAGTCCCAAGATCCACCTTATATAAACTCTTAGAAATGGCCCAATAAACCTTGTGCAGACCCAAAACCATGGAGTTCTTAAAACTAAGTCTGGCCCAATAAAATTTTGCAACCCAACACCTTAAAATTGGCCCAACAAACCTAAAATTTGAAGCCTATTTAGAGTTGGACCTTGGAGCAGCCCATGACCCATCTTAGACCTAACTTAAACCCAACTAAAATCCTAAATGTTTTAGCCTCTTCCCCATTTGTTGAAACACAAACACACATCTCAAAATTCGGAGGTCCAAAGGAGGCTCTAGGGTTCTTGGCATAAATCCACCATTTCTCACTTCTAAGCTCGAAATCAGCTAAGGTAATAGTTATATAACTTAATCCCCTTCTCTTTCTTTTTAATTTGGTCTGATTAGTTTTTCATTTGGAGTATTTTCACCTACACCCAAAATCTGAAACTTACTATGTGATGTTTCCATAGTGAAATTCGTAGGTTGAGGTTAGGGCTGAGATTAGGTAGGTATGAACTCTTCTTTTTGAGGTAATTCTGCTGATTTGAGACCCTAATAACTTAATTATAGTATGGGTATTAATTTTTTACGAATTTGCTTAGGATTTAGAGTGATATATTGAGGTTTTTGCTAGTAGACAACTCCATTCCGAATTTTGGAAATTAATAATGACTGGGGAGATTTTTGTACCACTGGTAGCTTTTACAAGTAAGGTAACCGGGTTTACATAAATTCCATGCATATATTGTGTTAATTTCATATTTGCTGTATATGAATGATTTGAAATGTTGAATGAATTGGTTGGCTATCGATTGTATTGTGTTGGACCTTGTAAGTCCATGGTGGAGCTGTGGTGTGGCTGCCATCCGTGTATGTACTTCGATCGGGCACTGGATTATGATCAAACCCCAGATGCAATAAGCCCTAATTGTGCTCAATGGGGAGTAGGTGCTATGGACGGGCCTCTCCTGGTGTTACTGGCCTTTATCATGTGGAAATATAATTGCTAGTATGGGATGGTAATCATGATAGCCTAATTATTTCATTTACTGATATGACTGGTATTTTTCTTATACTTATGTGAAATTATGCATGTATGCTAATTAAACTAGAATATATAATGGAATTGCCTTAGTTACTGAGATTCGTATCTCACCCTGTTTCATGAGTTAAACATTTCAAGTGAAGGTTCTTCGGGTAAGGATAAGGGTAAGCAAGTGGATGAACATCCATGAGCTAAAACCTGGTATAGGGGAGCTACACTTGGTCTGAGTAGAATATAGTAGATGCTAATTTTGTTAACCCTCGTATAGCATCATCATGTATCTGTATTTCCAAGTGTAAGAGATTCTATTTTGATAATATGGAATGTAACTAATGAGAAATAGGCTTTATATTAGCTGTTGATGGATGTATGAACCTTGACACTAATTTTGGCTGGTGAACCTATGATATATTGACTATTTGAGTAATGAAATCCTATGATATATTAGATTATTGATTTGAATCAGTGATGTATGGAATCCTTAACGGAATGTATGCTTGAATGTTAATTGTTGGAAGCTTATGTAATTCTGCTAATATCAATCTATGAAACTGCTGACATATGGTAGTTGGATGAGTAGGAATTCATACTTAAGTTTTGAATTAGTAATAGTAGAATAGCTGAGTAAATAAGGTGTATAAACACCATTAGAGTTGCATAATTTAAGGTAAAGTGACCCTAAGGAGTTATTGGAGGGAGAGTGGAGAGTATGAGGCTAGGTTTTAAGAGTAGTAAGTGTGACAACCTTATCTTCTTATCATAGTAATTATAGTTAAATACAAGATTATTAAATTAATGATCAAGGTTTGAGGTCATTTGAACCTTGATGTTAGGGTCATCACCATACCACCACAACAAAACAAAATGTGCATAAAAGAAATCCTACCACCATAAGAGGCTTATGATTCAATCATCTATCAGTTTCAATACTCAATAACCTCCCACAAGTACACCTATATCATCTCTTACCATGGACAAGCTTCACAATATCGCCACGGCGAGTTGGACCTTCGCCGCAACCAACCTATGTGGCGCCACGGCGGAAATGCTTCCCGGAACTATTGTTCTCAATTCCACAACTCGCGCCTCGGCGCAATATGTTTGCGCCGCAGCGGGTTTTGCTTCTGTCCAACCCTTTTTTTTTCTTCGACTCACGCCGCAGCGGGGCATAATGTGCCGCGGCGAGTTTTGGTTTTGTTACCCTCTTGGGCGATTTTTTTCACTTCACGCCGCGGCGAGGTTCATTGCGTCACGGTGCGTTTCATCTCTGTCTCTCATTTGGCCGCGGCGAAGCCTTCTTGGCCGCGGCGCGACTCCCTCCTGTGACCATATTACTCAAATTTTGACCCCTATACTCCAATTCTCATCTTAGGGACACTCTAGGACCACTCTCCCTCCATTTGTGAACCTCTAATGGTATTTATCTACTTGATTTACCTAATCAATCTACCCTTATCTATCTCAAGATTTTAAGTATTATTTCCTACTTACCAAGCTACCACACATTAACAAAACCATAATTTAATGACAGCAAATG
The DNA here is from genome assembly GCA_026724425.1 of Erythrophleum ivorense. NCBI lineage: Eukaryota > Viridiplantae > Streptophyta > Magnoliopsida > Fabales > Fabaceae > Erythrophleum > Erythrophleum ivorense. Next base: position 41,490,796 of record JAIUCV010000006.1, on the reverse strand, counting down.
TATTCTGGTCACACGGTGTATGGGGTCAATGCTTAATATTCCTATAAAATCGAATCACTTATCCATTATTAGCCAATTACAATCAAAATGTTCAATTCCATGATACTCAATTTACATATACAATCCCTATGCTTGGCAACTCATGTAACATCCAGAAAAAGAAAAGATAAGGAATGAGAGAAAAATGAGAAAAGAGGAAGCTGGGAAATTTTCGAAGGCTGAAAATTTTCTAAGTCTTCTCGCCATAGCGAGAAATAGAGTCGCCATAGCGAGAATGCCTCCTCGCAATAGCTAAGATGTTCCTAGCTGTAGCGAGTGCGACATTCCATACAGAAACCAGGGAGTTGCTCGCCGTAGCGACGCTATAGCGAAGGCAGAGGTCTGGAATAGGCCGAGCTCGCCGTAGCGACGCCATAGCGAAGGCAAAAGTCTGGAACTTGCACGAGCTCGCCGTAGCGAGGATGATGACTCGTTATAGTGAGAGCGGTCCAGAAAAAGCGTAAAAAGAGAGATTTGACTTTTAAAAGAGTCTAAACTTTTCCTTTCTCTTAGAACCGACCTGAGCTTCGACCAAAGAGAGAGAAGAGAGCGGTGGAGAGAGAGAGAGAGGCCAAGAAGCAAGGAGATCAAGCAAAGAGGTGAGTAATTTGTAGATTTCCCTAGCTTTTCTCCTTAGCATGTTGTCTCCTCCTTTTGCTTTCTCTTCCTACGGTTTTAGAAGCTGAGTTAGGTTAGGTTCAGAAGAGGGAAGTAGGAAAACTACTCTAGAAGGAGGGTAGAACTCATTTATCCTCAATTCTTCTTCCTTGCTTTCTTCTTGGAGAGCTTGAGAGGGGAAGGAAAGTGAGTAGGGTTCTAGAGAGAGAATCCCTAGAATCTGTGAGGGTAGTGAGGGTTTAATTTGATGAAGACTTATTTAAGCTATGAGAGAATGACTTGATGCTCTTGTTATGCCTAGGCTCAAAGGAAGAAACTCCACCTTGTTGTGAGTGTGAAATCAAGGAGGGAGAGGAGAAATTGAAAGGGAAGGCTAGTGTGATCTGAGAAGGTAGCTCTCTACTCTGTTCTTGTTGCATTCTTGGATGTGTAATCGTCATTGTATGTTGTGTATGTGCTTGTATGATGAGATATGCTATTGATTTTGCCTTGATGCATCGGTACCAATATGCTTAGAATGTGATTTGTGGAAATTGCTCGGGTGAGGTGGTGCCGAGAGTCCCTTGAGACGGGTGAGGAGGAGCCAAAAGTCCCTAAACCAAGGGTGAGGCCGATCCAAAAGTCTTAAAGCTCGGGTGAGGCTAGACCAAAAGTCCCTCGAGCCTATTCTTGGCATTTGTTTGATATCTCATGGCATGTGTGGTGTTGTTGTGACTTATATGCATGTTTGACTAGTATATGCCTTGATTGCATCTTGAATGAGTATGAGCTATTGAGATTCTCCCGAATCTCACCCCCTTCCCCTCCCTTCCTATTATCCAGGTGGTGTTCAAGGAGAGTCGAGCACACCTCATGGAGCCTAGAAGAGCATAGTTAGAAGAATGTGTAGTTTCTTTTGGTCATTTTGATGTATAAGGTGCCAAAATGAAGATGCACCTCTTATTTTTGAGTTGTAACTATATGATCATATGTAAATGTATGTACAAATGATGTATGGATAGTGTAAAGGGTTAAAGTAATGAGAATGTATAAAGTTGGCCATTTGAGGCTCACATGAATTGGTGCATTTGATTCCATAGCATAGTAAATTTGGAATGTATGATGATTTGGATTACTTAGATAATTCATATATGCTATGTTGGTACTTTAAAATCTGCCCAATAGGGGTTAGAGCATGTGGGAGGTCATTTAGACCCGTTTTGAACCCCATGTGGTGCTAAAATTGCCATTTGGGTGAGTTCCGTCAAAGTATGACCGGATGAGCTCTTCGTGGTATGAAATTTGGCATGCCTCTAGAGTCTATTAAGAGCTTCTTGAGAAGCTAAAGTGGGTAATATTCGGAGGTCTAGAGAATATTCGGTGAATTGTTGAAATTGGGAATTTGCAATGTTTTGGTCATGGTACTGTTCATTGAGTCCGAAAATGAAACCATGTCACTCATAGACCAAAAGATGTCCAAATGTCATGAAACTTTAGGAGAATAAACTAGATATCCACAGTGACCTATACCAACTGGAAGCACATTAATTGGAGGTCTATAGAGAGAGAAACGATTTACTGAAGTTCTGTATCAGCATCAGGGAAGTTTCTGACCTTCGTTACTGTTTTATCGGGTTTCGAGGTCTTAGAACTCCTGAACTGATCTGGACTTATTTTTCTCCTCTAGTTAACATCAGTAGCTTTCCAAATTGGTATAGTTTGCCCTGATTGGATTTTTTTGGATTTAATTACGAATTTCCGAAGTTCATGACAGTAAACTGCGTCAGTAACAGGGGCAGCCGGATGTCTGTTCCCATTTCGATGTCATTGAGGGTCTAAACATGGATAGTGAAGTTGGGAGTTATTTTTAGGGTGAAGTTAACATCCCAAGCTTTTCAAAGAGCTATGATTTGCTTGATTCCCATTTTTCTAGAATTAGTTGTGATTTTCCAAAGTTGGAGCCAGAAATATGATTTATGGGCCCGATTGAGAAATTGTATTTTCTGAGTTTTTGGCTTCTTACCCATGGTTTGTGAGTTGTTAGAGACTATGTACAAGTGGTATAAATGGTGTTTGAGTAGAGAATGTGAATGATGGGTTCACAGGACCCACGGGGCAAAATATGACCGGTTAAACCCCAACTTTAAGTAGTGAAATACCACACTTTCGGTCATTTTCCGGGAAATCATATGGAATCAAGCCTAGAGGAAGTTGAATTGGAGTTAAGTCAGTAAGGTGTTACAACTCATGATACAATGCAGCAATGATACAAAACTAGCAATTTAGTTACAATACATTTTGTCAAAGCTCCTAAACCGATGTGCTACCAAACCATTTAGCAACTCCCATTAATTTTCTTCTTGCCACTAAGAGGTCCGGTCCCTGAAAATGTTAGCCTACAACGGGGCGAGATATACAATCTCAGTAACAAAGGGCAGATTCCATATATATGTACAAGTCAATCAATCCAATGCAATTTCATGTCATCAATACCAGAAACATCAATTCAATTCGTAAATGAACTAGTTGAACTACAAAGAACTACTGTCCCATACCAGCAGTCATACACAACATGTTAATGGCCAATAACACCGGGAGAGGTCCGTCCACGGCACCTACTCCATAATGAGCATAACCAGGGCTCAGTGCATCTAGGGTCTGATCACAACCTAGTGCCCGATCAAAGCACATGCACGAGTGGCAGCCGCACCACAGCTCCACCATGGACTCACAAGGTCCAATCACAATAATAATTCAAGTAGTCAACCAATCATTTAATATTTCAAAACCATATATGTGCAAACAATATCATATCAACATGAACATATACATGAAAGTGAAGAATAACCCCAGTTACCTCAATGAAGCCAATTACTCTTCCCCTAGCTACCATAATAATCCAAATGCACACCAAGCCTATAACAAACATAATCATCATCATTTCTAATCACAATCAAATATCCAAAGAGTTGAACTACTAATGATAGACTAGAGGTTTCTCACCTAATTACCAAGGAATTTAATTTCGGATTCCAACTTTCCCACACCAAAAATTGCCATAGTTCACTCCAATTTTTGGGTAATTTCACATAAAACTAAAGCCCATATCATAGGTCAACTATAGGAATTTCAAACTAACAGAAAATGCATCAAAATGGGAAGGATATACTCACTTAACAACAGCCATAGCTTCACCTCCGAAAATCCACCATGGACTCACCAAAATTCGCATTTTAATCATCAAGCCCAGAAAATTGGATTTTCCACCATTATCTCCTTGTAATTTCACACAATAACAGAACCCATTATGATAATATATCCTTAGGAGCATTTTCCAGCGATGTGATACACAAAATGGAAGGGAAAAGCTTACCTAATCCTCCCTCTAACCTCCAAGTCCAAAAATCTTGCAAGGAATCACCCAACACAAAATTTCAAATTTGAGAAGGAGATGAAAATACTCAAACCCAGAAATTAATCGGACCAAAATGAAGAGGAGGATGAGAGGGTCAAGTTATACATAACTCACCTTAGCTAAATCATCCTCTAGGAGTCAAAAATAGAGCTCCCATGTTGGTAGAACCCTAGCCTCCCTTAAACCTCCGAATTTTCTCCCTTGCCTCTTGTGTTTTCTGCTCAATGGGGAGAGAGGCTGCTGAACCCTTAAGGTTTTAAATGAAAAATGGGTTGACCCATCAGCCCAAGGTCCAATTGGGCTTATTATTTCATGTGGGCTGGCACTAGATGAAATGGGCTGCAGAAAACTTAATTTTATAAGTGGGATGTGCTGACCCAATGGCCCAATTCCTTGTGGGTTCAGATTTTCATTCTTATTGGGCCTTATTTCATAAGTTGGGCTGCAGAAATTTAATGGGTTAGGCCAAGTTCCAAGAGTCAATCTAACTTGGGTCTGCATAATGTGTGTTGGGCTAAATATAGGGGCTCATGTAAATTGGGTCTTGAGCCTCCATTCCCCTAAATCAAATTGGGCTATTACTAGGTGATCTCCCTTGGCCCAAATCTCATGCTAAGGAGTTGGGCTTGCACCTAAAATCATTGGGCCTCCATAAATCCTTACCCATGGCTTATTTAAATTGATTTTGGGCCCAAATTAAGCTTTAACCTAAATAAAATCTTGAACCTATATTATCTCTCTATAAATTTTCGTTCATATTGCTTACCCAATTATTCCACAATAATTATTCTTAATTAGTCCAAATACATTATTAACACCTTAATTAATTTTGGGGTATTACAGTAAGATCAGAAGGCATTTGGCCGCAGCCAAAATATTGTTAGCCGCGGCCAATAGTGGCGAAGTTGCCCAGGGAGAGTACCAAAGAGCAATTCGCCACGGCGAAATGTGAGAGACAAAATTGGGAGTCATCCAGATGGTAATTTAGCCGTATTCCAGAGAAGAATTGGACGCGGCGAAAGGAGGTATTGGTCACGGCCAATAATGAGAGGCGAGTGAGGTAAGTTCCAAGTGGCTTCTTCGTCACGGCGCCATGTAGGTTAGTCGTGGCAAAGGTCTAACTCGCCACGGTGATAATAATGATGCGAGGGGTGAAGCTGAGAGGAATTGGCCACGGCTAAGGGGAAATTGGCCGCGGCTAACATCCTGAAACCTTCATTCTAACTTAGAAACCTTGGTTTTTCATATGGTAACCCCTAGAGGTGACTTAGGAACATTGGTAAAAGATTTTTGGTGAGTTGAAACTAATCAGTAATGGAATCAAAGGCTTATAAATAAAGGTTTGTTTCCCTTATATACATGAGTGCTTGTAACTATATGTTTGATGACTCTAATAACATTAAGGTTCAAATTTTCCCACATTTTCATAATGTGATTAGTCTTAATGTCATGTAACTCTAGTTTATGGTTATTAATCACGTATTTAACCTTAATTATAATGATTAGAAGGTAGGGTCGTCACATGTAACATCCAAGATTTCAGAAAATTTTTTAAGTTTACTGACTATAGCCAGGACCCTTGTTAGTTATAGTGAGTATACCAGTTTGCTACAATGAGGAGCCAATTAGCTATATCGAATGTACCAATTCACCATAGTGAGGATATAGTCTGCTATAGTAAGTTCGTGCATCCCATACAAAATCCAAAGAGTTTCTCACAATAACACTCGCTGTAGTAAAAATAGGGGTCTAAAACTAATAAGTGCTCGTCATAGCGAGGGGTATTTCCTGCTATAGTAAGACTTATTTCGAAAAAAGCATGAAAAAGTGAAAAATTTCTTTTTAAAGGACCCAAAAGCCTCTTAATCCCTCTAACCAACATATTGCTTCATCTAAAAACAGAGAAGAGGGTTAGAGAGAGAGGGAGACCAAGAGGAGCCAAAAGAAGGGAGAACATCAAGGAAAAAGGTGAGAAAATTATAAGAATTCATGGTTTCTTCCTTTAGAAAATTAGTTCCTTTCTTTTTGCTATCTCTTTTCGTAGTTTTGGGTGCTCATATGGTTCTGTTTTGGGCTTAATTCAGAGGAGAAAGTGCAAGGATTTAAGAAGAAGATTTAAGCAAAGGAAAAACCTCTTGGAAAAAGCTTAATTTAAGGTAACTTTTTTCCATTGTGTTGCATCTTATTCCCTTGTTTCTTCCTGAGTGTTTCAGTCAAGAACAAAACCATGAAAAGGGGGAAAGTTTCTAACTTAAAGCAAGCATAAAACCATTGATTTAGGCCATGGGGAGTTAAAATATGCCAAGAAATTACAAGAGAAATCAATGAATTTCAAGTTAGGGACATGTAGAGCTCTTGAATGTAATGTGAAAACTGATTTAATTCATAAATCCCCTAATATATGTGAGTGTTTGTTTGAGTTCATAAGACCCTTAGGAAGCTTCCCAAGTGTCCTTTCCATCAAGGAAACATTGGAAACTACATGGACTCCAAATGCTTTTCATGGTCTGACCTAGAGCACTTGAAAGGGATATTGAGTGTTTTAATTGGTTCTAAGCTTAGTTTCGATCATGTTTGATGGAAGAAGATGAGAGGAACTCTTGGAAAAACTTTAGAAGCTATAGATCGAAAGTTGGGTTAATAGGTTTCATAATATGACTTATAGAAGCAACATAGACCTAGGCTCTTGGAATTGAGTGTGTGATGACTTCAAGGAATCTAAATAGAACCAAGAGGCCTAGATATGGGAAGGAAATGAAACTAAGAGTTTGAATTATGATAGTTACTTCATTAAGCCAGTAATGGAACTATTATAAAACCAATAGACCAAGTATGCTTATTAAGTGTGTATTTGATGCTTTGGCTTATCCCAAGAGAGTAATTGAGTGTTATTTGTTATATCTAAGCTAAAGAACTCAAGCTCCAACTAGTTGTGGTTATGAGACCAAGAAGGGAGAAGAGAAATTAAAAGGGAAGGATTGTGTCTAATTGCCAAGGTAGCTTTTCACTCTTTCTTATTGCATTCTTGGATGTATGATAGTTATTGTATGCTTGTGTATGTACTTGTATTGTGAGACATACTATTAGATGTTTCCTGGTTGTATTGGTACTAATATGTTTATATTTTGGGTTGTAAAAATTACTTTTAAAGGGTGAGGTAGTGCCAAAAGTCCCTTATGATGAGTGACGTAGAGCCAAAAGTCCCTGGATATGAATGAGACAAGGCCAAAAGTCTCATGGATGAGTGAGGCTAAGTCAAAAGTTCTTAGATCAAGGGTAAGGCTAATCCAAAAGTCTCAAAAATAGGGTGAGGTTAGACCAAAAGTCTTTAGAGCTTATTCTTAGCATTAATATGATTTTCATGGCGTGCAAATTATGTGTTGAATGATTCATATGGTTCTGAATGCCTACTTGTGTGCATTGACATGCTTATATGCCTCAATTGCTTCCTTGAATAAGTGTATGAGTTATTGAAATTTCATGAATCTCACCCCCTTCCCTCTCCCATCTCATATTGTCTAGGTGAAGCTCAAGAGTCAAAGATGGGAGGCCATGAAGCATAAATGGCCATCTCTTAACACTTTTGCATAATTATGTATAGTTTTGATGTATAGGAAAGTCAAAGTACTTATGTACATATTATTTTTGATTTATAATAATTAGAGCAAATGTAAAAGCATGTATGGATGATGTAAAAACCATATTTGGTACCAAATCAATGTAAATGTAAGATTTGGACCTTTGATGCCTTGTAAATGCTAGTGTATTCTTGCATGTGAAATATCCAAATTAAGATGCATGATGATTTAGACCACTTAGGCAATTCATATATGATGTATTAGTGCTTTCAAACTTACCCAAGATATGCTAGAATATGTATGAAGCCATTTGAATCCACTTTGAACTATATAAGGTGCCAAATTTGCTAAATTCAAGAGCTACATCAAGATTTGACCAAATAACCTCTTCTTGGTTTAAAACTTGGCATGCTTATAGGTCATGTCTAGAAATTTTTGAGAAGCTAAAGTACATATTATTTGGAGCTCTAGAGAATTTTTGGTGAATTTTCAAAGTTGGCAAAATTTCTAAATCTGATAATGGCACTATTCATAGGGTCAAAAACTTTACCTTTAGCACTTATAGGTCAAACGATGTCCAATGGCTATGAAATTTTACAAAGAGAAATTAGACATTTACAGTGACCTATACCAATTAGAAGCACATCAATTGGAGGTTTGTAGAGAGAAAAATGATTTTTTTTTAAGTTCTGAGTCAGTATCAAGGATGCCAACCGACCTTGGCTATTGCTCTATTAGTTTTTGAGGTCTAAAGGCTTCTAAACTGGTTTGGCCTTATTTTTATCCTCTAATTAACGTCTATAGCTTTTCAAATTGGTGTAGTTTTCCGAGATTAAATTTTTGTGGAATTAGTTATGAATTTTTGAAGTTCATACTAATAAATTATATCAGAAACACTGGGTAGGCTAACCTTTCAAGTTTTTCTATTATCAAACATGGTCCAAATGTTGAGATTGTGGTTTAGAATTATTTTTAGTACAAAGGTAACACCTAAAGCTTTCCAGAAAGCTATGGATTGCTTGATTCTTATTTTTCTAGAATTATTTATGATTTTTCAAAATTGGTGCCAAAAATCTAAACTCTGGACCTGTGAGAAAATTTGCATTTTTCTGGTTTTTGGTTTCATATCCATGGTTCATGGATTGTTTTATGCTATGTATGAATTGTATGAATGAAGTTTGAGTAGAAAATATGATTGATGGGTTCACAAGACCCACCGGGTGAAATATGAATGTCTAAACCTCCAGTGTAACATAATAAAATATCACATTTTACCCCCTTTTCCTTTAGAATTTCATAGAATCAAGCTTAAATAAAGGATAATTGAGTATAATGTATTATGGTGTTATAGTTCCTATTGCCCCTCTTTGTTTTGAAGCCTCAGCTCATCAAACATAATATGCAAAATATAACATATAACTAATGCAATGCATTATAGCATATATTATGCAAATCAACCATCCACTACAATGCATATTAAGCTTAAGCAAGTGCACATGCAACTAAATAAGGAAGAGTACGTTACTTTGTATATGTGATAAGAATCCAATAAAACTTTTAACTTTCTTGCTCTATTTCTTTCTCTCTTTGCTTCTCTTTCTTGGTTCTACACCTAGATAAAGTCTTATTAGCTTGTCCTAAAAATATTACATAAATGTAACATCAACATCTAGAGCTCATAATAACTTCTCTTAAACTTTAACTTTTAGCTATACTTTAGGCCACTTAAAGTGCATTTAAACCCTCTTTTACAAACTTCCAAGATACACGCTTGTTGGGTGGCAATTATACCATCTAAATGCTCAAATTTCACCATCTTCAAGGGCTAAAGTTATGAAACTCCTTTTGGATTTTTGCTTCCCTTAATCGGTTCATCACTTAGGCTCTAGGTTAGGGATTTACTAAGCTTAAATCCTAGACTAACTTATGCTTCTAGAATTCATAATTCAAGTCAAAATTTTCACATTTACTATTCATTTGGTTATTGGCACTATTTATTTGGTATTTTTACTTTTCCATATAATGAAACTATTATGTAATCTTAAGTTTCAAGAGGTAACTTTTAAAATTTAACTTCTAGGCTTTAAAATCTCATCATATATGATTTGCAGAGCCATATTAGGATTCATTAAAGGCATTACAAGCTTATTCACACAAACTTAATATTAAGTGGTTCAATATTACCCTTTCTTAAACCCTAAATTTTCAACTTCCAAAATCTAGTTTCTAAATTCAATTTAATGCTCCTATAATTGTTCTTATATCATTTTAAGATTATCTATAGCTCAAAAATCTATTGAACAACTTCCTAACTCCTTGAATTTTTCTTGGCTGAAAAAGGATCATAAAACCCTAACTTAAGGATTTTCAAAGTTTCAATCAATTCTAGGCTTAGATTCTTATTCCTTGCATTATAAAACATCTAAACATACTAATTTGGAGTTGAAAATAACATGGTTACCCATTCATCTAGCCTTGGTCGAACCTATAGCATAACATGGTTTAGGTTGCTTCTTTTCATGATTCGATGGAAACCAACACTAGATATGAAATTCTTGCATGCTAAAACCTTTGGTTCCATCAAGAACTCATGAAGAAAAACTCTCCTCTTCACTTTCTCTCTCTTGGCCAAAACTTACATGTTCTAGCAACACAAAATTTTGCTAGTGTTTTGGGTAGAAACTTACCTTACTGCGAAGTGCTTTTTGCGTAGATTAATTTTTATCAATTGATTTCTTGAAAAAAGCTCCTTTTTGCCTTGGATCAAATTTGAATATTCAAGTATTCATGAAAGAAAACTACTATTAGAAAGTTCTTAGAGAGAGAAATAACTTTCTTAACTGGCGTGAGGTAAAACAAGATTGTTTACTTACCTAAATAGAAGCTTAAAATCTCTCTCTCTCCTCCCTTGGCAAGATGCCATTAATGGCTTCTCCAAGTCTGATTTTAAAAGGTGGTAGAAGATGGCAAGGTGTGGCTTACTTAAAAAGACTCATTTATAATTTTTCAAAATGACCATTTTACCCATATGCGCACGAACACTCTGTTTGAACTTATTTTTCAAGCTTTTTAGAATCTGACTACTCCCTACAAATTTTTTGGTACTCTTTCACATAAAAATATTATTTTTGGGATTTAGATTGTTTAAAATGGTGAATAATAACTCCGACTAAAGTCTCGATATTGTTTGACTCTTTTAATATACTAGAAAGGTCTTAACTAATTTTGACTGTCCTTATGGTTTTCAAGACCTGTGAAAGCCTTTTAGGTTTTAAAACTCTTTTTTTTTTTGTTTTCTAAAATTTACTCAAAATTACAATTTTGCTATTGTCATACCCTTTTTCTTCATTTAGCCATTTTAGCTTGGTTTTCTTTCTGTGTATGATTTCCTAACCTCAATTCTTGATATGTTGATTAATATTTTACCTTTATTTGGTCTTAATACAATTTATTCTAGGGTCCTCTTTTATTAACATATCAATCCCAATTCAGTTAAAAAGCCAATTATTACAAATAAGGTGGGTATCAGTACTTGAAATCCCCACCATCCTTTCCAATGCAAGGAAAATGAAACTCTAATGACAATAATAATACTACATTTATGCACAAAATAACATGTAAAATTGATGAATAATATGGAGGCATCATCTAGAAATAGAGTAATTAGCAGACTTAATAGACAATGTTAGTATGTATCATACATAATTCAAGATATGATGTTCAATATGATGTAGCTTCACCTACTCATTCCATAACATAGAATAACATATTTCTCTTGGGCATCATTGCAAAGGAAATATAGATGATTAATCCTTAAAAGCATTGTTTATAAAAGAAATCCTTTCTATAAGTATCATACCAAGTATCCTATACTTTATGATACAAAATTAAGTTTTCAAATTCCATAAGCAACGAACCAAGCATTCTAATACTACTTGATGTGAGGCCTAGGTTTTCAACGCAATCAAAGAGAAGGACTACTATTCTTCCTAGTTCATATATGTTTGCATATCATGAAAATATGTTAGTGCATTCCATAATCATTCATAGACGAGGAACATGATTGCATAAACATATTAAGGCATCCTTTAAAGTGGATCCACACAACCTCTTGCAATCTAAGGTTACTTTCATTTAAGGACTTTAACCCATGAGGGACTCTAACCCTTGTGACCTTCTTGTCTAGAATCTAACCCCCTAAAAATGTTATACTATACTAACAATATCATAAAGCATCATTTCCTCTTTTCTTTTGCCCAATAGGTGAAACATGAGAAGCATGCATATTATCAATACAATTGCAACATGAGCAGATATAATCACAGTTATAATATTTCAAAACCAAGCATATGAAGGAACTGACAAATTCAAAATTGAAAATGCATGTATTAATTTATTCAAACCTAAGGAAATATAGTTAAAGGTTGCATATGCAAGACAAGGTCATGTTTTACCTTTATTTTCTTTGAACTTTACTTCCTCAATTTCTCTTTCTTCATTCTTCTTCTTCCTTGACTCAATTCCCTTTCTCTCTCTCTTTTTCTTTGCTCTCTTTTATTCTCACTTTCTTCTACTTTCTTTCTGTAGCTAAAGTTTGTATAAGTGTGAAGCAAATTATTAAAGGGTCCTATTTATAAAGAGGAAAGTTAGTTTAGTTCTTCCTAGACTCTCTCTTTCTCTTTCTCTCTCTAACGTTGGATGTTTCTATTAGGAGTCAAATGTATTTTGACTCAGCTTTATCTGATCATTACTTGCCATTGGTTTACAACTAAATATCAAAGATGCTATTTACTTAATTCCCACATTTGTAATGCCATTTTTGTCCGAAGAATGTAATAATTTTCTATTGGCGAAAATTGTACTCTAACCCCTTGAAATTTGCATTTTAGTCTCAGTTAATATTACATTTTAGTCTTAGCTAAAATTACACTTTTACCCCCTAAACTTATGATAATTACATTTTTATTCCCTAAATTTTACATAAATATTTATATTTTCTTGATAAATTTCTTATATTTTAAAGGCTCCAAAAGTTTAGGGAGTGGAGTTTACTAAAATTCCCACTTACGTATTTATAGCATATTCAAATAAATTTTTAATTGATTTAAAATTTTTTTCAAAATCTAAGGAATTCATAAATTATTCTAAAAAATTAATAATAAACAATCCTTAATATTATTTAATTTATCCTATATTAATTTAATTTGATTTAAGTAATTTTATTTAAAAGAGGATGTTATAATAAACCTTTGGGAAATATTTATGTCTTGTTTGTTTAACAACAAAAAACCACTATAAAGCAAGGAATGAAAACAAGATTTAACCAAATTAAAATTAAATTTTAATTATAAGTAAAATCTTAATATAAGTTAGGAACATCAAAAATTTAAAATTAAATACTCTTAAATTTTAATTATGTGTAATTTTTATTTTTAATTAAAAAATAATTTTTCAAATATTTTAAGAAACATAAAATTAGTAATTATAAATATTTAAAATTTATTAGTATTTATTTGTTATATTAAAATTTTAATATATAATATTTAACATATATATATATAATTATTACAAATTCAAATACGGTCAAATCATTAAACTAAAAACTAATACTTTTATCAATTTAATGATTGATCTAATTTTAAAAATATTGATTATTTTTATTTCTATTTCCATGAAAATAATTCTAACAATCAAACAAGCTTTTAGGTGATGTTTGAAAGTTTATTGGAGAATGGAATAGAATGGCAAGGAGTGAATTAGTAAGTCATGCATCATTTTATTATTTGAGAATTTAACAAGGAAGGGGAGAGAGTCATTAATGGAATAGAATGGTTTAAAAATTATTTTTTTAATATTATCCTTATAATTAAAATAAAATTCTAATAAGTTTTTAGCCAATTAGTATATAATTATAATCATATTATCCATTCATTTCCTTTCATCTTTAATTGCTCAATTTAGAATGATACAAAAATTAGTGTTTTGGACAATAAGGAAGGTCTTAAAAAGCGATCTCTTATCATTCCACTTTATTCTTAAAAAAATTCCAAAATAATGACCCACCCATTTTAACCATTTTATTTCATTTTCTGCTATTTATCCAAATACACCTTTTTAAATTTATTCTATTTGTCAATTAAGAATAACAAGAGGCGATTATCCATATGGTGAGCCCATAATGTATGCTATCACCAATCTTGTTACCATCTAAAATTATTTGAAAAATAATTATTATGACCCAAAGTGTAATAGTTTTTTATTTTTTAATTGAGATTTTTATATTAAAATTTCTAGTTTAAATTCGTAAATTAAAATGTACTAATAGGCAATTATCACTTTTAAATAGGATCGTCTTAATAGTGTTTACCGATCAAGATTATCTCCATAAGAAGGGTCTTTTTCTAAATAAATTAACCTGTAGTCATTAAAAAAAAAAAATCTCGGGCAGCCCTAATGTCGGGTGGGTAGGTCTGACCCGTTGGGTTGTGCCTTATTGGGTTTTCGGTTCGCACGCTACAAAACCCTAACCTCTTCACTTTCAGTTCTCAACTCTTCAAGTCGCAGCACTTGAGCTTCGGTAGAACGCCAGCACTGTAAGGCCTCTTCCACTTTCCATTCTTTATCTCTCTTTCTACTTCTGAAATCTGGTTTGCATTTTGATGAAAACATGCGTCCTTATACAAGTTGAATTTCCTTATATGTGCATCTTTTCTTTTGGGATTCAAAGCTTTTTTATTTTTTTATTTTTTAAATTTATAATTCTGGGTATTTGCTAATTGTCTGGTCTTTGTTTTCTGTGATCAGATCTTGAATAAGAGCGGCACGTTTTTCTGTGAAGCCATGGCGCTGGTGAGTCATATTTGGTTTCTCAGTAATTTTCTGGGACAACTTAAATATAAAAATCTTGCTTCCCTTGATTGAATTGGTGCTGATCTGCTTCCCTGATATTCAAAAGAGTACAATTATGCACATAGGCCAAACTGATTTATCAATCTGTATGTGTTTGCTTTTCTTTTTTAAAGTTTGGCTTAGTGTGAGATATGTAGGCTAAGAAAAAAAATATAATGGTGGGAAGGTACTGTTAGATGGGGAATTAAAAAAAAACCTATCCTGCTGATTGGGCCGATGATTTACAAGTGCTATAGGAGATAAATACTTTAAGCATGGTTTGGTTTTGAATCTGCCTTTTCACCTCTTCTATCTTTGAAATTTCTATGCTCCATAATATGCATAGATCCTTGATTTCAATCAACCAGTCTCATTATAGAAGTTAAAACATGAATGTATTAATTTTTTTATTGGTGTCAGAACATTGAATTCGAAACTAAGGTAGTATTAGGAATACCTGTGGTGATATATTCAGACACTGCATCTATTCCTTCAAGTAATAAATTACGTCTGAGTTTTTTAACAGTGCCTTTGGAGGGAAGCTAGAATCTGCATCATAATGTTGACTATGGAGTTTCAACTGATATTTTATTTAGCATCACTCCAGAATCTTCGTATAGTCATGTAGAGAAAGTTATTGAAAAGAAGAAGAATGTGAACTCAGCAATCTCTGTTTAAACCTATTCCCCTTTACTATTGGGTTTTGCTCCTAATTCTAAGTGTCCGGTTATAAAAGTAATGTTCCCGATTTTATAGGACACTGCTTCATAGAATCCCACGTTGAATCTACTTCACTTTGCTTGATTCCCATTATATAATAATATTTCTTGTATTACTTTGCATTTGATTTCATCATTAGTCTCAAGTTCAGCTATCAAGTTACCTCTCTCGTTGATCTACTTGTTATGTGTCTAGATCCTGCATGCAGGGAAAACAAACAAAAATGCTTACAAGACACTCATTGCCGCAGAGTATGGTGGCGTGCAAGTTAAATTGGACCCTAATTTTGAGATGGGCGTTTCTAATAAAGCTCCTGAATATCTCAAGATGAATCCTATTGGCAAGGTATGCTATGTATTCTATATGTGGGAAAAGCCGATTTTGATTTGAACTTATAGAGATACACTATCCTTCCAGGTTCCTGTGTTGGAAACACCCGATGGTCCAATTTTTGAGAGCAATGCCATTGCTCGCTATGGTAAGATCATTTGTACAAAAATGTTTTTGCTTTGTGCATTTAAGGGAGTATGTTTAAATGTTTTTTTTTTAATATTTTTTTGTTGAATTGCTGCAGTTGCTCGCTTGAAGGGTGAGAATGCGTTGTATGGATCTTCTCTAATTGATTATGTAAGTTTTTTATCAGTAATCTTTTCCTGTTCTCATCTCTGTTTTCTATTATGCAGTCTTCATGGTTTCTCTCGCTTTTCCAAGCTTGTGACTTCTAGAAAGAGGTGGCTCCCTTTGCTAACTTCTTTTGTTCTTAATCTCATCCATATTTTGATGATTCAGGCTCACATTGAACAGTGGATTGATTTTTCATCATTGGAGATTGATGCTAATATTATCGCCTGGTACAGACCAAGAATAGGACGAACCACTTACCTTCCTCCTGTGAGTTGTGTGAAGAATTTTCTTTTTTTAATTTGCATGTGAAGATATTTGTATTGTGGAGAACTGATGCTGCCAATTCCTGTCTACTTACCATGCAACATTTCATTATAGTTATATTAACTGCTGCATTATGCTGTGATTTGAGTGTCATGGGAACGCATTATGGGTAATGAAAGGTTTGCTAAAACTTAATTGTTAATAGAAAGGGTACTCTTTCTATGTTTAAAACTACAATTGTTGGGTTCTGTTCAAGATTTTTTTAATGTGTCTAATTTCTATTAATATCCTGATGCCTTGACATTTCTTTAGTTTGATCTGAAAATTTTGTCTTAATGAAGATTGAGGAAGCTGCAATTTCTGCATTGAAGAGAGCGTTGGCTGCGTTGAACACTCACCTTGCTTCTAATACTTACCTGGTTGGGCATTCTGTGACCCTAGCTGACATTATTATGACATGCAATTTGTTTCTGGGTT
This sequence comes from Erythrophleum ivorense, assembly GCA_026724425.1. Lineage (NCBI taxonomy): Eukaryota > Viridiplantae > Streptophyta > Magnoliopsida > Fabales > Fabaceae > Erythrophleum > Erythrophleum ivorense. The sequence continues at coordinate 41,474,194 of JAIUCV010000006.1, read as the reverse complement.
TCACTCAGCTCATGACTAAGAGCTTCACCTCAGAGTTTCCTCATGTTGAGAGATACTTCTGGACCTTGGTCAATCAACCCAAATTCCATAAGATTTTAGGTGAGGTTAAGCAGACTGAAACTGTTCCACCTATTCAATCTGCACAGAGACCAAAAGAATCTGCTAAACCTAAGAAAGAGGCCCCACCAAAGAAAGAGGCTAAGAAAGAGGCCCAACAAGTGCATGAAACGCCCAAAGAGGCAGAAGAGGAGGCACCTAAGCCCAAACCCAAGAATCCTCTTGATCTTCTTCCTCCAAGTAAGATGATATTGGATGAGTGGAAAAGACTCTACTCAAATACCAAGACCAACTTCCGTGAGGTTGCAATCAATGGTATTGTGGCTATTTCACTTGCTTAGATGGTTTCTGCATTTCAAATATAGTTTATATAAATAAGAATGTAGCTTATATTGTTACAGCTATATAAGTATGTCTATGTTTCAGACACAGCATTATATGTGTATTATTTCTCTTGCCTTTCTTGCAGGATTTTGGGACATGTATGACCCTGATGGATACTCTCTCTGGTTCTGTGATTACAAATACAACGATGAGAATACTGTTTCCTTTGTGACTTTGAACAAGGTTAGTGGATTTCTTCAGAGGATGGATCTGGCTCGCAAGTATGCATTTGGAAAAATGCTTGTGATTGGATCTGAGCCACCATTTAAGGTGAAGGGGTTGTGGCTATTCCGTGGGCAAGAAATCCCGCAATTTGTGATTGACGAATGCTATGACATGGAACTCTATGAATGGACTAAAGTTGACATCTCAGATGAAGCTCAAAAGGAGCGTGTCAATCAGATGATTGAAGATTACGAGCCTTTTGAGGGTGAGCCTCTCTTGGATGCCAAGTGCTTTAAGTGAAAAATTAAACCCTAGTTGGAAGGGTATGTATTTGTGACGTGTCCTTTTTTGAGTTTGGTTTCTTTCGTGTTTAATTTATAGAGAAGTGCTAGCTGTATGTGATTTGAGAAACATTGAAACCTAAAGAGTTCTTGATTTTGCTATCTTAATTTTGACTATAGCAAGACTAGCTCAACTCAAAGAATTGGCATGCTCAAATCATAAGCTAAGAAGAGAAGACAAGAAATGACACACCATAGGAGCCTCACAAATGTCGGAAAAACCAAAAAAAGGTGAATTCTAGAAAGACATGAAAATTATGAAAATTCAAAAGAACAACTTTAAATTATATAACCTTAAACTAGATTCACAATTTAATACCTCTTTGCAGCACTACTTGCATGAATTGGCGCACACAAATCATAAACTATGAAGAAAGCAAATTGCGTATAAGTTTAAGTGTGAAATATGTCAACTTGCAAACGTAGAAATGCCAACAATAAGGAAATCTATAGAGACAAGTAAACTGTGGAAACTCAAATAATTAACTCTAGATTAGACAACTTTAAACTTGATTAACAACGCAAAAACTTTTTTAAAACCTACTCTAAGGAATTGGCACACCCAAATCATGAACTTAGAAGATAGAAAATGGCACATAAATAAAAGAACTAAAAATGTTAGTTTACAAAAATAGAAATACCAAAATTTGTGATTTTTTAAAAAGACATGCAAACATTTAAAACTCAGGATCAATTTCAGATTAGACAACCTTGAACTTGATTCAACCTCTTTGTAGTCCTACTCATAAGAATTGACACACCCAAATCATAAACTAAAAAGACAGGAAATGACACACTAGTAGAAGTGATATAAATGTTAGCTTATAAAAGTAGAAATACCAAAGAATAGTGAATTTAAGAGAGACATAGAAACTATGAAAACTCAAAGAATCAATTCTAGATTAGACAATCTTAAATTATATTCACAACTAAACCTTTCTAAAGCCCTATTAACAAGAACTGGCACACCCAAATCATAAAACAAGAAGACAAGAAATGGCATATAAGTAGAAATACAAAAAATGTCAGCTTACAAAGGTAGAAATACCCAAAACAGTGATATCTAGAAGGACATGGAAACAATGAAAACACAAAGAACTAGCTCTAGATTCACAACTTAATCTTTCTATAACCCAACTCACAAGAACTGACACACCCAAATCATAAAATAAGAAGATAGGAAATGACACATAAGTAGAAGTACAAATATGTAAGCTTATAAAAGAAGAAATATAAAAAACAATCAATTCTAAGGAGATATGAAAACTATAAAAACTCAAAGGATCAACTCTAAATTAGACAACTTTGATCTAGATTCACTACTCAACCTTTTTGCAACCCTACTCATAGGAATTGGCACACCCATATCATAAATTAAGAGGACATGAAATTGCACACAAGTAGAAGTACAAAAGTAGAAATACCAAACACAATGAATTCTTCAAAAACATAGAAACTATGAAAATTCAAAGGATTAACTCAAGATTAGACAACCTTGGGTTAGATTCATAAATCAAAACCTTTCTCTAGCCTCACTGACAGGAAAAACTAAGAAAAAAAATGGCACCCACGTAAAAGCATAAAAAATGTCAATTTACTAAAGTAGAAATACAAAAAGCAATGAATTCTAAAGAGACATGGAAACTATGAAAGCTTAAAAACATCAACTCTATATTAGACCACCTTGAACTAGATTCACAACTCAAATCCTTTCTGCAGCCTACTCATAATAATTGGCACACCTAAATCATAAACTAGAAACACAAGAAATGGCACACTACTAGAAGTTCAAAAATGTTAGCTTACAAAAGTATGAATACCAAAAATAGTGAATTCTAGATAAACATGCAAACAATGAAAAATCAAAGGATCAACTCTAAATTAAACAACTTTGAACTAGATTCACAACTCAAAAGTCTTTCTACAAACCTACTTATCAGAATTAGCACACCCAAATCATAAACTAAGATAGGACACAGCATACAAGTAGAAGTATCAAAAGTTTTGGAGCAAAGTAACACTCTATGATTAGGAAATGAACTATAAAGGAAGTTAAACACCCTATTAGTTATCAAATAATCCTATCATAATGATAAAAGCTTCCTTGTGACAGAAATTTAAACCAACACAACAATGCAACACATTAGAAAAATTATGCTCAGATGCAAATATTTCATTCAACAGACAACAATAATAATACAACAACACAATTCCAGTAATGCATAAGACACAAAGAAGAAAATAGGAAAGTAACTAGTGGTAAAAGATGGTAAAAGGGTAGCTAGCTTTTGAGATACTAGTTCTCTCCCAAAATCCTTTTTCCAAAATTCTCCACTCTCCCTCAGCCACAAACTGCCCACAAATAAATCTCTAACTACCTGTTCTCACTCTTCCAAATTACCACCCCTCACCTGAATTAAAAAGGAAGTTATTGGGAATCTTTCCCAACCACCTCATCACCTTTGGCCCTTTGAGAACACAGCTTAATGTCAAGCCCACTTCCTTCGTTACTCTTCTTTTTTTGTTTCGTGGCATTAGTAAGCCCATCACATAACATTATTAAGCTTAATAATGATAGATAAGAAACATCAGTGAACTACAAGCGAAAAGAAATCTAATGGATGATGTCTTGCCCATTGTTAGTTGAGCATCAATTACCATACATTCTAGGAGACAAATAATCAATTCCAAGATAATTTTTTCTTCAAAAGAAAAAGGATTTATTACAGGTTTAACCTTCCAGACATATAGTCAAATATGCAGTTAGAAAACTAACAGAGAAATACCCCAAAAACAAAAAGAAAGCTGAGCACTTGGAATGGTGGTATCCAATAAATGCAATTTTAAAATGATAATCTAGAAGGCCGCTGTTTTATGTGACGTACTCTTGTTTATAAATTTATGTATAAGAAATTTTGGACACAATTATGCATATGCATGGCAAATAACCATACCTGGAACAGTCAACAACATAAGAATCTGTTGCTATTCACTAGAAATGTAATTTATGTGGCAATAGGGAAGACCAGACCTAATTGCGGATACCTAGCTGCTCTCTCAAGACAAATGTATGCAAAATTGCGCATACATAATATTTCTTAAATGAAATAGAATGTTGAGTTTGCATCAGCAAAAATAGAAATTTAACTCTAACATCGGGAAAGTAAATATTTCTTCAAAGTTATAAAAGTAACAACTCAATTAAAATATATCTTGGAGAAGAAACTCAAGAACGGCATGGCAAAAAAAAAAAAAAATCTCCCACCATCATTTCCACGGCCATATACGCAGCCAACCCAAAAGAATCTGCAAGAAAAAAATATAAATCTGATGAAGGATAGTTCCATTTAGGAGGCAGTTGAAGCTGCTTAAGTCAGCTTATTTGAAATGATTATGAAGAGGATAGATACACTAATAAATCTACTTCAGGATATTGTAAATAAATGATCCAGATAATTACCATGTAGAAATAGTTTAAGAATATTTAAGCCAAACAGAATGTTGTCAATGATAATCACTTTTAAATTGTTAGCTTGTGAGTGACACAGTAAATAAATGCAATTTTTAGGTCTAAAAAATTAAATTGAGTTGGTTACATACCCGTTTCACTTCTTTTTATTGCTCTCATGCTTATATCACATATAATCAACACTTTGATTTTAGATACAGAGAATTTTTTTAATCAGATTGTGTTAATGAGTTGTTACAAGATATCTCATCACTAACCATTATTTGGGCTCATCAGATTCTGTCAGAGAGATAAACTACTTCAAACCTCCAAATCCAATTAGGCCTGATATCTGGAATGGTAATAGTCGGCCATGTACAAATTCAGCCAGTACACTGATACATAAAAATAACAATATCGTTTAATAACATTTTAAGTAATGGAAAGTATGAACCTCACCAAACCTCACATGTTCTTCAGATATATAAGATGTTAAGAAATTAGGCCTTGTGTTCCGCACTAAGTTCTATTATATATGTTAAAACCTAGCTGGCAAGTTTCTCACAGCTGTGGCTGGACTACCACCATTCCCATTCCTTTCCAAAATTTTGGTCAGAGCAACACTCTATGATTAGGAAATGAATTATGAAGGAAGCTAAACATCCTATTAGTTATCAAATAATTCTATCATAATGATAGGACCCCCCAGTGATAGAAATCTAAACCTACAGAGCAATGCAGCACATATGGAAAATTATGCTCACATGCAAATAGTTCATTCAACACACAACAATAACAGTACAATATTACAATTCCAGTACATTTAAAAAATGGTCCACTCACTCTGACAACAATAAAGCACAGGACACAGAATAGTACAGAAAAGAAACTAGTGGTAAAAATGGTAAAAGGGTAGCTAGCATTCAAGAGGCTAGCTCTTTCCCAAAGTCCTTTTTTCCAAAATTCTCCACCCTCCCTTAGCCACAAACCACCCACAAATAAATCCCTAACTATCTCTTCTCACTTTTTCAGATCACCACCCCTCCCCTGCACTAACAAGGTAGTTATTGGGCTCAATTTCCCATTCTATCCTTTCTAATCACCTCACCGCCTTTGGCCCTTATAGAATATACCTTAATGTCATGCCCATTTCCATCCTTACTCCTCTTTTTCTGCTTCCCACGTCTTCCATAGGTCTTAGTGACAGTAGTGGCATTAGTAAGCCCATCACATAATACTATTAAGCTCAATAATGATGGATGAAAAACATCAGTAAACTAGAAAAGAAAAGAAATCTAAGGATTGAAAATCAAAATATTGTGACCCATTTTGAGGCTCAAAAAAGTAAACAGAGACCTTCTACCTTTCCGTTCCATACTTTTATTTCAGTTTCCCCCCAAAATAGTTTTTCTGATATTGCAAGTCCTTTACCTGCATTAGAGGGCATATATTAAATAGCTATTACAAAAATAAGTATTAACACATAACCACATCAAAAGCAAAACAAATAAATTTTCAACCAAATGCAAAGAAACATGTAAAACAATAGCCCTACATATCTCTTAAAGGAACCATTGAGTAGCTTGAGGAATATAGATGTATATAATCTCACTTGTGTAAGGAGACAGTTTGATCATCATAGAAATTTGACAAGTGATTCTTCACATTTCCTTGTAGATAGACAAAATAAATATTCCCATCTCCAAGCCCCCACCATAACATTCCAAACAATATTTACATAACCTCAAGCTCTTTTCAATAGGATAAGTCAAGAAATTAGAATTTAAGGAATAGACAAACATCCAAGAAGCAATATAAGGACAAAAGCAGTGGCAAAGAAGCTTACATGGCTAAGGTTCAAAAAATCATACTTTGGAAGAATGATGTCCACGTTATGATTTAAATCTTGAATAGCATGGGATAGACTGGTAACAACATCACCAAGGCCTCCCACCTGCAAAACATGTAGAAAATTAGAAGTGAAAAACCATGACAATTGCGAAGTCATCCCAGCATGACTATATCAGGAGAAATTTTGATTACCTCTAGCCAACCTCAGTATTTATTTAAATTGAAATCTCAGAAATTCTTTTCCTTGAGAGCTTCCAGTCATTTATGCATTTTCAATAATAAAAATAATTTCTTACTGGTCCTTTAAGCAATTTCATAAGCTTCATGGTCATGTATGCTACTCTTAAATTTTAGGGTTTTATTTTACCCTATCTATGTTTGAAAAGTATATAGACAATACAATAATAATGCAAGAACCATCCTTTTTTAATACTAAAAACATAAGAAAGAAAGAAAGAAAGAAAGAAAGATTTGTCAACATGAAGTAGAAATATGAAAAATATATCCCTTTGAAAAAAGAGGAAATACTAAAATTAAAGATCAACTCAATATTAGACAACCTCTAAGTGAATCACTTTAAAGCTCATAGAACCTTTCTATAGTGCTATTAAACTTCCATTGAAACAAAGAAGGTTCGAAGAATTCCCCTCTAAAAGTTCATGAATACTCTCCTTTAATCGACTAATACAAGAATCCATTTAGAGGGTCACTTATAATCTTCTTTTTGTTTAATTTCCCAAGATATAAATCTAGGGAAAGGTTCTAATTTGATATGATTAAGTTTTGATGAAACATCATATGAGATTAAAATAATAATTAAGATAAACTAGGAATAGAGATGAGAGAGAGAAACAAAATTGACTATCAAAACTGTCAATCTTAAGGAGCAAATGACAATTTAATGTAATCCCCATATCATAGTTATACTCTTAATTTAATTCAGGTAGAGAAAGCATAAAGAATGGGAAGAACAAAAGAATGATTTCCAGTATACTGTATAAGATTAATGTATGCCAATAATTTGAAGTGAGGTAGGAAAGAGAGAGAGAGAGTAAATAGTTCAATGATATATTCTCTATTCAGTTTACTTGCAAGAAATTTTGTTTATTTTCTCATATATTAAAGATCATAATGAACTTAACATGTTTAGATAACAATACTAAACGCCCACGAGCTTAATACACAATCCTGAATCCAAATATTTTAAATCAATTTTTTTTTCTCTTCCATCAAACAATTCCCACATGAAACCTCTCCAGATGCTTACTCAATGAAAATGCTAGAAATTCAGCCATACATATAACCTAATTGCATTTTTTTCAATATAAGGGAATTTAAAGTAACAAGAAATGCAAATAACACATTAAACTCCATACTAGAGAGATCACTTAAAACCATAACTATAGCCAAAGTACTTACCATAGCACACCATAGGATAAGTGGGAATATTTCTTTAATCCAATTCATTATATGCCAAAATTTGCAAGTCACAAGCTAAATAAATAAGTCCACACTAAGATATGTAGATGAAGTTGAGATAAGATTGATGCAACTGGCTTACTTACCTTTGCAATTGCGGCCATCTCAATAGCAATATGTACAATATGCATAGGTGGTTCTTTCACAATTCCTCCGAAAACAGGTATATGATAATCCATTCCATATTTGTTGTCAAATTCCCCGTCTTCTTCCCTCTCAAAGAAAACAAAGTCCATCGTGTATGTATCTAGTGGAACCTTAACTGCAAAAACACAATCATAAAGCTTCTTCGGGGACAAATGTATAAGTTAATGAATCACTAACCTTTTGCCTGTAGATCACAAAGCGATTGAAAAGGGCATACTTTGCATCATGTTGGGAACCTTCAAATTTGCCCCAAATAACATAAAATAATTAAATATTCATATTGGCCACCGTAACATGCTATTGCTACTATGATACAATATAAGATCCATGAAAGTCCAATCCAAATACAATCATAAGTTATGCATTTATATTAGCTCCTAATGTGGCATTTGTCATGACAAATACACAGGATTCATAATTTTAGACAGAGGCTAGTCTACAAATTATGATGGACAAAACATAAATGGCTAGTGCAACAAGTCATTCAATAGGAAGATCAGTAGTTTGCTAACCAGAACAAAGGCACATAATTTGCAATGCCTACATCAAAAGTCATAATATTTGGCAGACACTTGATCATATTTCACAAGCCACAACAGTGCAATGAATTTAAAACAAAAACAAGTGAAAAGAAAATAAGAAATTAAACCAAGCAAACCAAAAACACTAAAACCCCTCATATTGCTAATAGCTGGATCAGTAGATTCTATTCATCCTTCAAATGTCAATGAAGAGAGGAGACTCACCGCAGGTTTTGACATGAGTACCATTCTCTACTGGCAACATTCTCTGTGGTGAAAATGGACCCTTACGGTGAGTCCAACGATTAAATGAACATCTAAACCAAACCCCAGGTTTTTCACTCAATTTTTTGTCGGGGGGATTATAAAATACTATTGCTATGCTTCTTGCTTGAACATCAAGAGGCTCAGTATAGACAATATGCTTTTGGGAAAGCAAAAATCTTTTTAAAGTTCTTTCCTTTGTTTCAGCTTTCATGTGTGCTGTTCTTTCAACCTACAACAAGAACAGGGCCAAGTGAATGAGAAGAGGGGCGTAAATACCCATTATTAAATGTCTTGTGTTCTTTTTTCTGTTTTTCACGTTTCCCCCCCAAAAAAAAAGAGTGTATGCAACTTTAAATCAAAATAAACACAATGTTTTAGGTACTTGCTCACCAAAACAATTTAAGGGTGTGTTTGCCTTAACCATTTCCAGTTTTCATTTCCATTTTAAATTGAAAATATATATGAAAAGGGTGTTTGAATAGTTCTTGCTATTTTTATTTTTTAGGGAACAGATTCCACATTTGCAGAAATTCAAGAAACAATAAAAGATGTTTCTCATGTTTCCAATAAAAAGGCAGTGGCATTTTTGAGATCTGACGATACTCTCTTCTTCCAATTCCTCACTTTTTGTTCATAGAATTCTTATATAAAGAGATGAACCAAACTGTACCAAAGGCTCATAGGAAAAGATAGAGAATTATACAGGGCACAAACAAAAACAGAAAAGACAAGGGGGAGGGGGGGGAAGGCCTGCTTCTCTGTGGAACAACAACCCCTTCGTATATTAGAAACTATTATATCTAGTCATAAACCATAAAAAAATTGGCAAAATGGCAAATGAAAATGGTAATAGAAATAAAACAAACACATTTTTAAGAAAATGAAAACTTGAAATTGGAAATAGTTTTCAGGAAATGAAAATAGAAAATATTTTTTAAATCCAAAGACACTCTAAATAATCTACTAGATCAAAGTCAAAAATTAGAAAAGTGCTTTGTCCTAGGTATGAGAGAGACAACAATTACAAATCTACTCTGCCCCCATCTTATGTATATTATTTTTCATAGAAGGCCAATAAAATGGAACCAGGTGATTCAAAAAAGTTTTTACGTAGGATGGTGATATATGTAAGTTAGAACCTCAATGTTATCATCTGAAAGTCATCTCAGAACAAACAAACCTTGGCACGTAAGCTTCCTCCCTACGCCTCCTCTGTTGCAGTTTTCAATATATCAGCTGCTCTTCTTCAGCCCAATAACGTTCATCAGGTTTGCCATTTAGGACATTAGAATGGAAGTCTTGACTATTATATCTAATCCTAAATTATAAAAAACTAGCAGAAAGAGAAATGAAAATGAGAATAAAAGTAAAACAAACACATATTTAAGAAAATGAAAACCTGAAATTGGAAATAGTTTTCAGGAAATGAAAATAGACAAGACCTTGTGCTTGTACTCTCTCCTTATCTTGATCAATGTCAAACAAAATATCGTATAGTCCTACAAAATTATAAGATGATGGATGATCAAATGTACCACAAGTCCTCAACAGTGGAATGAACCTAAAACTTGACCATCTATTCCTCCAAATTATTTATTCTATCATTGTAAGGGGAGAACGACATGATTTCAAAGGAAAACAGGACTTAGATATCATATATTAGGGAATCCACAAACCTACTAAAGAAAATTGTATCAGCAAAATAAATATTCCAAATATAAGGAGATGGTCAAGTCAGAACATTGCATAAATCAGGAAGTAGAGCATTAATTATGAGATAAATGAGGTTGAAAGCACGGTAGCCAGTAAAGAAAGAAATAGTTACTAGAAAAAATGTATATACCTCCAATTTTTCTAAAAACAGGTATTGAAACAAATCTCATTGCAGTGAGCTGAGTTAGTCCACATGGCTCAAATATTGAAGGAACTAAAATGAAATCAGCACCAGCATTTAACTAGGAAAAAATAAAGAGAAATGAGTCGACAATAATCTGCCTTGTTGCTACTTTAAGAGGTGACAAATTACCAAGAATCCTATTTTCAATAATAAGTGACTAAGTGTAAAAAGGGTTTGTCATATGTAAGACAAAGTCTAGCACAGTCATTACAACAAAAATGCAAATCGTTAGCCAAATTCAAAGTAACTGGCACAACCAAATCATAAACCAAGAAGACCAGAAATGACACACACAGGTAGAAGTACCAAAACTGACGGCTTACAAAAACAATGAATTCTAAAGAGACATAAAAACTATGATGACTCGCAAGATCAACTCTACATTAGACAACCTTAATCTAGATTCACTACTCAAAACCTTTCTACAGCCCACCTCACAAAAATTGACACACCCATATCATAAACTGAGAAAACAAAATGACCCACAAGTAATAGAACAAAAAAGGCTAGCTTACAAAAGTAGAATTACCAAAAACAATGAATTCTAGAGAGACATGGAAACTATGAAAACTCAAAGAATCAATTCTAAATTAGACAACCTTGAACTAGATTTACTACTCAAAATCTTTATGCATCCCTACTCATAGGAATTGGCACCCCTAAATCATAAATTAAGAAGACAAAAAATAACAAACAAGTAGAAGTACCAAAAATAACAACTTACAAAAGTGCAAATATCAAAAATAGTGAATTTGATAGAGAGACAAAAAAACTATGAAAACACAAAGCATCAACCCTTGATTTGAAAACCCAGAATCAGATTCACAACTCAAAACCTTCATGCAGGCCTACTTATAGGAATTGGCACACCAAGTTCATAAACTAAGAAAACAAGAAATGACACACTAGTAGTAAGTATCAAATATCTCTGTTTATAAAAGTAAAAATACCAAAAACAGTAAACTCAAAAAGGACATAGACACTATGAAAACTTACAAGATCAACTCTAGATTAGACAGCCATGAGTTATATTCACAACTTAAAACTTTTTTGCAGCACTACTCAAAGGAATTGGCACACACAAATCATAAACTATGAAGACAAGAAATTTCATACAAGTAGAAGTGCCAAAAATGTCAGCATCCAAACATAGAAACACCAAAAACAAGGAAATCTATAGACATGGAAACTATGAAAACCCAAAAGATCAGCTCAAGATTAGACCACCTTAAATTAGATTCAAAACTCAACATTTCTGTAGCATCACTTACAGGAATTGGCAAACACAAATCATAAATTAAGAAAATAGAAAATGGCACAAAAGCACCAATAATCTCCACTTACAAAATTATAAATACCAAAAAACAGTGAATTCTAAAACAAGGAAATCTATAGACATGGAAACTATGAAAACCCAAAAGATCAACTCAAGATTAGACCACCTTAAACCAGATTCAAAACTCAAAACATTTCTGTAGCTTTACTTACAGGAATTGGCAAACACAAATCATAAATTAAGAAAATAGAAAATGGCACAAAAGCACCAATAATCTCCACTTACAGAATTATAAATACCAAAAAACAGTGAATTCTAAAGAGACACAGAAACAATGAAAAGTCATATAATCAACTTTAGATTTGACAACTATGAACTCAATTTACAACTCAAAACCTTTATGCAACCCTACTCACAGGAATTCACACACAAAAATCATAAACTAAGAATACAGGAAATAGCATACTAGTATAAGTACCAAAAATATTAGCTTTCGGAAGAAGTATGCCATTTCACTACTCAAATAATCATTTCAAAACCTTTCACCACTCAAATGATCATGTCTAAATTAAACAACTTTGAACTAGATTCATAGCCTAAAACCTTTTGGCAAACTTACTCACAAGAATTGGCACACCCAAATCATGAGCAAAGAAGACATGAAATGACACATAAATAGAAGTACAAAAAATGTCAACTTACAAAAGTAGAAATACCAAGAGCGACATGCAAACAATTAAAACTCAAAGGATCAACTCTATATAGGACAACCTTGAACTTAATTCACAACTTAACCTCTTTATAACCTTACTCATAGGAATTGACATACCCAAATCATAAATTAAAAAGACAAGAAATGACACACTAGTTGAAGTAACAAAAGTAGAAACACCAAAAAATCATAAATTCTAAAGAGACATGGAAACTATAAAAACTCAAAGGAGTAACTCTAGATTACATTACCTTAAACTAAATTCACAACTAAAAAACTTTTTTCCAACCCAAATCATAAACCAAAAAGATAGGAAATGACATATAAGTGGAAGTACAAAAAATGTCAGCTTAGGAAAGTATAGATACCAAAAATATTTAATTCTAAAGAGACATAGGAACTATGAAAACTCAAAGAATCAACTTTAGATTCACAACTCAAACCTGCCTACAACCTAACTCACACAAATTAACACACTCAAATCACAAAATAAGAAGACAAAAAATAGCACACAAGTAAAAGTACAAATAAATCAACTTACAAAAGTAGAAATACCAAAAACAGTGAGTTCTAAAGAGACATTGGAACTATAAAGACTCAAAAGACCAACTTTAGATTAGACAACCTTGACCTAAACTCACTACTCAAAACCTTATTACAGCCCTACTCCATATCATAAACTAAGAGGATAAAAAATGACACACAAGTAGAAGTACAAAAATATTAGTTTACAAAAGTAAAAATACCAAAAAATAGTGAAATCTAGAAAGACATAGAAACTATGAAAACTTAAAGGATCATCTCAAGATTAGACAATTTTGAGCTAAATTCACAACTCAAAACTTTTCTCCAGCCTCATTCACAAGATTTGGCACACATAAATCATAATCTAGAAAAACAAGCACCCAAGTAGAAGTACCACAAAAGTTAGCTTACAAAAATAGAAATATTAAAAATAGTGTACTCTAAAAAATATATAGAAACTATGAAAACTCGAAGGATCAACCACATTAGACCACCTTAAGCTAGATTCACAACCCAAATCATTTCTGCCGCCCTACGCATAGGAATTGACACACCCAAATCATAAACTAAGAAGATAAGAAATGGCACACTAGTAAAAGTTCAAAAATGCTAGCTTACAAAAGTATAAATACCAAAAATAGTGAATTATAGAGAAACATGGAAACAATGAAAAATCAAAAGATCAACCCGAGATTAGACAATTTTGAACTTGATTCACAACTCAAAACCTTTTTGCAGCCTACTCACCAAAATTGGCACCCCCAAATCATCAACTAAGAAGACAGGAAACAGCACGCAAGTTCAAGCACCAAAAATTTTGGAGTAGAGCAACACTCTATGATAAGGAAATGAAAGGAAGTTAAACATCCTATTAGTTATCGGATAATTCTATCATAATGATAGAACCTCCTCTGTGATAGAAATTTAAACCAACACAACAATGCAACATGTCAAGAAAATTATGCTCAAATGCAAATATTTAATTCAACAGACAATAATAATAGTACAACATCACAATTCCAGTATATCTACACAATGGTCCACTCACTCTAATAATAGTAATGCAGAGGACGCAAAGAAGAAAAGAAGAAAGAAACAAGTGATAAAAGACGATAAAAGGGTCGCTAGCTTTCAAAAGGCTAGCTCATTCCCAAAGTCTTTTCTTCCAAAATTCTCCACCCTCCCTCGGCCACAAAATGCCCACAAATAAATTTCTTACTACCTCTTCTCACTCTTCCAGATCACCACCCTTCGCCTGCACCAACAAGGTAGTTATTGGGCTAAATTTCCCATTCTCTCTTTCCCAACCACCTCATCACCTTTGGCCCTCCTGGTATATACCTTAAGGTCAGACCCTCGTCCTTCTTCACTCCTCCTTTTTGCTTCCCACGTCTTCTACAAGTCCAAGTGCCAATAGTGGCATTAGTAAGCCCATCACATAATATTATTAAGCTCAATAATATCAGATGAGAAACATTAGTAAACTACAAACGAAAAGAAATCCAAGATGGGGAATCAAAACACTGTTACCCACTTTGAGGCTCCAAAAAATAAACAGAGGGGCATTCAACCTTTCCATGCCATACTTCTATTTTAGTTCCACACCAGAAATTGTTTTTCTAATATTGCAAGTCCTTTACCTGCATCAGAAGGCATATATCAAGCAGTTACTACAAGAATTGTAATCACATCAAAAGTACAACAAATAAAATTTCAACCAAATGTTAAAAAAAAAACAATAGCCCTGCATATCTTTTCAAGGAAGCACTAAATAGCTTTAGGAATAGAGATGTATATAATCTCACTTGTATAAGGAGATAGTTTGATCAATCATAGAACTTTAACAAATGATTCTTCACATTTATATAACCCCAAGCTCCATTCAATAAGACAAGTCAAGACTCAGGAAATCAAAATTTAAGGAATAGGACAAACATCCAAGCAGCAATATAAGGACAAAAGCAGCAGCAAAGAAGCTTATAGGGCCAAGGTTCAAATAGTCATACTCTGGAGTAATGTTGTCCACGTTATGATTTAAATCCTGAATAACATGAGATAGACTGGTAACAACATCACCAAGGCCCCCAACCTGCAAAAGATGTGGAAAATCAGAACCGAAAAATCATGAAAATTGCAAAGTCATCCCAACGTGATTATATCAGGAGAAATTCTGATTGCCTATAACCAACACACAGCACTTATTTAAACCGAAATCTTCGAAATTCTTTCCCTTGAGAGCAAGAACCTTCTTTTTAATATTAAAAACAAAAGAAAGAAAGAAAGATATGTCAACATCAAGTAGAAATATGAAAAATATGGGACTTTCACCAAATTAAAAAAAAAAAAAGTGGAAATGCTGAGATTAATGATCATTTCTAGAGTAGACAACCTCTAAGTGAATCACTTCAAAGCTCACATAACCTTTCTTTAGTGCTACTCAAACTTCCATTTAAATAAAGAAGATCAGAAGAATACCCCTCTAAAAGTTCAAAAACACTCTCCTTTAATCTACTAATACAAGGAATCCACATAGAGAGTCACTAAAAATCATCTTTTTGTTTTATTTCTTATGAAGGTGGGGAAAGGTTATAATTTGATAAGATTAAGTTTTGATGAAACATCATATGAGATTAAAATAATAATTGAGAAAAAGAAGGAAAAGAGATGAGAGAGAAAAACAAAATTGACCATCAACACTGCCAGTCTTAAGGAGCAAATGACAATTTAATGTAATCCTTGTATCATAGTTATACTCTTAATTTAAATCAGATACAGAAAGCACAAAGACTAGGAAGAACAAAAGAATGATTTCCAGTATACCGTCTAAGATTAATTTATGCTAATACCTTGAAGGCTGAGAAAGAGAGAGTAAATAGTTCACCAGAAGGAAATTTTGTTTATTTTCTCGAAGTGGCTAAGTGTTTAATCCTACTTGAACGCCTAACAAGAGTAGCAATCCCTGCATCTCCATGTCCCTGAAAAAAAAATATATAAAATAGAAACAAACACATAAGATCAGTGATCCTCAAGAATAAATGTTTGTTCACAAATCACAATATGATATGAATGGGAAGCCCCCCCAAAAAAAAACAAACAAAACAAAACAAAAACTCACATGGTTGCTTGAGAGTTTCACGTATGTGGTAAAACTTCCATATGAAGCAAAAACACCCATGGATTCTGAAGAGGCAAGAGACTCTCTCCTATGGTTCTTCTTTGGCTTCTTTTCCAGGCTTTGAGCTTCATTCTGCTCTTCCATCACTCTTTGGGCATAACAGGATGAGCTCTTCTGAAAGGTGCTCATTTCTGAAGGGCATGACTCTACAAGAACATCCATTTCTACAGGGCCATTCCTAAGAGATGACTTTTCTAGGGAAGCCTCCTCTCTGTGGTTAACATGCAATGTCCTAGCCAAGGGAGGTTGCTCCATAGAACTAGTACCAGTGGCCATTGCTCTTCTTCCTTTATCCTTCTTCCTTAACCACCTGAAAGTTGTACCTGCAATTTTGGATAAAAAGAGAAGCATAGATGCAACAATAATGGATTCAACACTCACATATTTTTCCTCCGATTTCAATTGTACGCCGCGATACACTTGGGTATGAATTTCAGAGTTCAAATCCGGCTGACCATCAGTATGAACTTCAGTAATTTCAGCAACTTCAGAGTTCAAATATGGCAGATCATCGGTGTGAATTTCAATAATTTGAGCAACTTCAAAGTTCAAATCTGGCTGATCCTTAGGGTCCATAATGACAGTAGCATCCTTTTCTGGTGCCTGCTTTGCTTCGAAATTATTTGCTTCAAACCCTTCGGTATTATTTTCACAAGTCTCTGAAACTATATCTGGGTAATCAATGTCACCTTCTGAGTGATTGGGTTCACTAGCTTCCTCAGATTCTGAAGCAGATGAAGCACTTTCAACTTCAGCAATTCCTACCTCATAAGTATCAATCTTTTTGGCGGCATCATTATCATCCACGGTCTTCGTTATTGGTGGCTGATCATCGGTATGAATTTGATTACCCAGATCATCGGTATGAATTTCAATAATTTGAGCAACTTCAAAGTTCAAATCTGGCTGATCCTTAAGGCCCATAATGACAGTAGCATCCTTTTCTGGTGCCTGCTTTGCTTCGAAATTATTTGCTTCAAACCCTTCGGTATTATTTTCACAAGTCTCTGAAACTATATCTGGGTAATCAATGTCACCTTCTGAGTGATTGGGTTCACTAGCTTCCTCAGATTCTGAAGCAGATGAAGCACTTTCAACTTCAGCAATTCCCACCTCATAAGTATCAATCTTTTTGGCCGCATCATTATCATCCACGGTCTTCGTTATTGGTGGCTGATCATCGGTATGAATTTGATTACCCAGATCATCGGTATGAATTTCAATAATTTGAGCAACTTCAAAGTTCAAATCTGGCTGATCCATAAGGCCCATAATGACAGTAGCATCCTTTTCTGGTGCCTGCTTTGCTTCGAAATTATTTGCTTCAAACCCTTCGGTATTATTTTCACAAGTCTCTGAAACTATATCTGGGTAATCAATGTCACCTTCTGAGTGATTGGGTTCACCAGCTTCCTCAGATTCTGAAGCAGATGAAGCACTTTCAACTTCAGCAATTCCCACCTCATAAGTATCAATCTTTTTGGCCGCATCATTATCATCCACGGTCTTCGTTATTGGTGGCTGATCATCGGTATGAATTTCAATAATTTGAGCAACTTCAAAGTTCAAATCTGGCTGATCCTTAATGTCCATAATGACAGTAGCATCCTTTTCTGGTGCCTGTTTTGCTTCGAAATTATTTGCTTCAAACCCTTCGGTATTATTTTCACAAGTCTCTGAAACTATATCTGGGTAATCAATGCCACCTTCTGAGTGATTGGGTTCACTAGCTTCCTCAGATTCTGAAGCAGATGAAGCACTTTCAACTTCAGCAATTCCTACCTCATAAGTATCAATCTTTTTGGCGGCATCATTATCATCCACGGTCTTCGTTATTGGTGGGACTGGCTCCAATTCCTGATCTTCTTGTTCTTCATATGCTGAATCATAATGCTCTGCCGGAATATCTCCAATATCCTCGTCAGTATAAGTCTCTGTGAAATCATCATTCTCCTCAACAATCAATGTTGGCGTTTCCAATTGTGGAGCTTCTCCTATTAGCTTTTCACCGAGACCAATTATAGGAAAGTGATTAACCTCAATATTTTCTTGCAAACCAGTCAAGTTCCCATAATGCAATTGGCCCAAATTCTGCACTCCTCTAAATGTTGAAATCAATTCTGAAATTGAGGACATCCACTTGGTAAACCAGATATGAAAGTTTCGAGCTAATCCATCCAAATTTTCTTTTGCTAGCTCTGAAGAAAGATCAAAATTGGCTCTTGCAAACCGGGGAAATTCAGACGAATCATAAGCCGGAGATAAAATGGTAAGGTCTTTAAATAATGGATCAAAGACCTGAGAATTTGTGGATGATATTGATACGCAAGCAACTGAGAGAACTAAAAACAGAGCAATGGCTTTCGATCGCATAGAGAAGCCGGATTTAGCCACCCCTTTTGCTTCACAAGAAACATGGCTGTTTTCTTCACTAACTATCTCATCCGAAGAAACTTCTGATTCCTTCTCTGACCCATCAGGCAGTGCCTCCTCTGTTAGTTGACTTAGTTCTGTATCTGAAAAGCTGTCATCCAGCTTCATACATTCCCTTCCCTTGTAGAGTTTAACTCTTGGGTGTGGTTTATAATGAAGAAACTGAGGTCTTGGAGAGAGGTAATTCAATATAGGATCATAAGGAGGAATAGGCTCGACGCCAGGAGGAGCTATGATGGTAGAGTTTGATGAAACTGGAGGAGGGGTAGGACTAAGCTTAAAAGATGGATCAAGATTAACACAACCAGGCTTATCATTCACAGTTTCAAATAATGATTCTGTTTCATTCTTTGGACGCAAAACTTTAGCTTTCAAATCTTCAGAAACCATTAAAGCCGTATGTTTCTCTGTCTCCTCTTCGACGACCCCATCAGAACAAGGTTGAAACATCTTCACTTCAACAAAATCTGCGAAAGTTACCCTTCGAATAGGCCTTTTTCCTTTAGATTTCAAACCTTTAGAAACCATGGAACTAGTGTGCTTCTCTGCCTCCTTCTTGATGGTTCCATCAGAAAAAGGTTGAAACTTTTTCTGTTCAACAGAATCCCGCGCCATACACTCCCTTTCCTTGTAGAGTTTAACTCTTGGGTTTGGTTTATAATAAAGAAACTGAGGTCTTGGAGAGAGGTAATTCACTATGGGATCATAGCGAGGAATAGGCTCGGCGTCAGGAGGAGCTATGATGGTAGAGTTTGATGAAACTGGAGGAGGGGTAGGACTGAGCTTGAAAGATGGATCAAGATTAACACAACCAGGCCTATCATTCACAGTTTGAAATGCTGGCTCTGTTTCATTCTTTGAACGCAAGACTGTAGCTTTCAAATCTTCAGAAACCTTGAAAGCCGAATGTTTCTCGGTCTCCTCTTCGACGACCCCATCAGAAAAAGGTTGAAACATTTTCACATCAACAAAATCTGCGAAAGTTACCTTTCGAATAGGCCTTTTTCCTTCAGCTTTCAAACCTTCAGAAACCATGGAACTAGTACGCTTCTCTGTCTCCTTCTTGGTGGAAAAAGGTAGAAACTTTTTCCGTTCAACAGAATCTACGGAAGTGACCTTTCGAATGTGGCTTTTTCCTTCAGTGGAGGAAAATGAAATTCGTGCAGGCTCATTCCTTTCCATAAGGACTTTCTTTCTTGGAGACTCTGTCATCTTAGAAATCTGCAGTAGAATTTCTTTGTCGTCAAGATCGCTACCGAATTTCTTGGTGCGAAATCCAGAAGAGTTTCTGAATTTCTCAAAGAGGTGATAGATGGAAAGAATAGATTTCAGGAGAAAGTAGAAGAGAGAGAGTAGAAGACAGATGGAAAGACAATAGAAGAGAGAAAGTAGAAGAATTAGATTGCAGGAAATTCAAATGAAGGTCCTTCCTCCTCTGTGACGGCTAGATATATAGGCTCTTCGCGTCAGGAACGCGGGATGTTCCTGTTGCATAACGTTTTTCTTTTTTTTCTCCGCAGTTGTTTCAAAATTTAAGTAAAATAATTATTTAAATTATTTAATTTGTATTAAAATAATTTAAATTATAACATATTGCATTGAAAGAATTCATTATTAAAAAAATATAAAAAATTTATTATCATAATAATAATATAAAAATTAAAATATTAAATGAATGATTTACCAAAGAATTAATATGACATTTTCAATTATTATATACAAAGAAATAAATGAAAATTTTAAATACAAAGAAGCAAATGATTTAAAACTTTAGATGAATATAAATTAAATAATTATTTCATTTAATTTAAATTGTGACATATTGCATTAAAAAAAATAGATACATAAAGCAAAGAACACTTAATTATAATAATTTTTGAGACCTCAATCTTTAGCTTTTTATTTTTTGAATTTGAATAATACACTTATCAATAGCAATTAATACTTTTTTAATTCATATAATTTTTTGTGTTTAGTCTCATAACTCATATATTAATGTAAAATAAAAATAGAAAAATTCAATCCAAAAAAAGAAATTTTATTATTAATGTGAGGAGAGAGTAAAAATTATTTAATGTCTTATTATTTTTTAAAATAGTAAAAATTACTTAATGATCAATTCAATAAATTGTTTAAACTGTACCAAGAGAATTTTAAAACTAAAAAAAGATAAGTATTCACTATTTTAAAAAACAATAATTTTTTATTATTTCAAAATTTATCTTTGTGGTTTTAAAATTCTCTTTGTACAATTTAAACAATTTAAATTATCTCCTTTGAATTGATCATTAAGTAATATTTGCTATTTTAAAAATTAAATAATTTTTATTCTCTTCTAATATTAATAGTAAAAATCCTTTTTTGGGTTAAATTTTTTTTTTATTTGCATTAATATACAAGTTATCAGAGTAAATATAAAAAATCAGATAAATAAAATAGTAACAGCTACTATTTAGAATAAAAAAATAACTTAGATTTAAGAAAGAAAAAGCTAAAGATTTAAGTCTTAAAATTTATTATAATTAAATATTATTTTCTTTATATGTCTATTTTTTTCAATCTAATATGTTATAGCTTAAATTAAAGAAAATAATTATTTGATTTTATAGTTATCTAAAATTTCAGACCATTTCTTCTTTGTATCTAAAATTTTCATTTATTTATTTGTATCTAATAATTGAAAGTGTCATTCTAATTTTTTAGTAAATCATTCATTTAATATTTTAATTTTTATATTATTATTATTATTATAATAAATTTTCTTATGTTTTTTTTGCGATAACTTCTTTTAATGTAATATGTTATTGTTTAAATTATTTTAGTATAAATGAAACAATTTAAAGTACTATTTTCTAAATATTTTATTTAAATTTTAAACAATTAAAAAAAATTATGCAACTAGAACATAAGATATTATTGAAACATGAAAGGATGATTATGTTACCCGGCGATGATATGTTAATTATTAATGTAATTTAGAGAAAAAAAATTTGAAGATTATTTAAATTCATTTCCCCTTTTTTAATTGTAAACAAAGGTTACTCTCAATTTTTTTTTCATGTTTAATTGATTCAGCTACATATTTCCAAAAAGAAAACATATCAAAGAGAATGGCATTTTCTATTTAAAAGTATTACTTATTCTATTATTGAATCATAGTTACTATTTAAAAGTATTACTTATTCTGTTATTGAATCATAGTTACAAATTTATGATGAAATTTTGAATCATAAATTTTCACTTATCTAATTATACAATGTCAATGTCAAGATAAATCTCATTGTTATTTAATTACCCACATACTAGGTAATAAGTTCACATGTCTAATATCTCAAAA
Organism: Erythrophleum ivorense; assembly: GCA_026724425.1. Lineage (NCBI taxonomy): Eukaryota > Viridiplantae > Streptophyta > Magnoliopsida > Fabales > Fabaceae > Erythrophleum > Erythrophleum ivorense. Next base: position 41,452,179 of record JAIUCV010000006.1, on the reverse strand, counting down.
ACATTACAAAGTTACTAATCTATATAAATTCTTGACTATTAATAAACATCCCCTATCTCTTATTTCAAATCAAGTAGTATAATAGATAAAGTCTTTCTGTCTTCTTTGTGTTATACCTAATTATCGGCTATCTGATCTATCTACAATCAACTTCAAACAATAGCATTATGATCTCTACCTAAGCATGTTACCAAATATAGTGAAAATTCATATTCTTAATAAAAACATTTATTAATTTTAAAAACTAGTAATGATCCCATTGTCATTTATGTACCCAAGAAAAATTTTGGTCCCTCCACTTGTCCATAAAGATAACAAGTATGTTACAAAACAACAATATAAATAGAAGGCCATGCTTATACAATAACATCGAATCATGAAACATACACATATGTATATTCATTCCAAATTACATTCATCTCTGTGTATAAATTAACATGTTCAAGATGTCATATTCAAATAACACAGTCTATGACATAATTAATATAACTATGCTTATAATAATTAACATATCAAACATAATCACATGCAAATATAATAGTGCATATATTCATTGAAATATCATCTATCACGTCTTGGTAACACTTTTAAGCAATATTCAATATGCTCAATCCATTACTTCTAAAATACCACATAAACATGGTACATACTGGCATACTTTATTATTGCCTTCATAAGGCTCTACTTTGATTCATATAAAATAGTGCTCCACAAATACATTATTATATCATATCACTATGCATGCCCTCTTTAAGGAGATTTAGATGATTTTGTCTTGAAAGCATTGTTAATGGAGAAAACCATTGCCTAGGTGCAGTGCCAAACATCCTATACTACCTAATACAAGTTTGGTTTTCAAAATCATAGGTAAACCACCAAGCATCCCACATACTTAGTGTGAAACTTATATTTTCAACACCATTAAAGAGAAAGATTGTTTTCCCCTAGTCAAGATTGTTTTCCCTAGTCCTTATGATTATCAAAACACGTCATAGATAGAAGTAAACATGGCTAAGGCATCACTTAGGGTGGATCCACAAATATATGCAATCAGAGGTTATCTCCCTTTGCTAAATAATTGCTTATCTCAACTGCTTAGTGCCTTACCTCAGTCACTTTGTTACAATGATAATATTATACATTTCTTTTCAAACAATCTTATAAGAACTCCACCTTTTAAGGATACTATCTTTGTTAATGAAGCCTCATTGGAATTTCACCTTTTAAGAATTCTATCTTTAACAATTTTGTAGAGTTTTTATACAATTCCTTAGGTCATAAGGTCTAATTAAATCTACACACAACCTTTAGGTCCACCTATTAGTTTATAATTCATCAAGATTTGAGCTCAATAGGATTCTAATAAGGGTCTAAGTCATTTAAAATTTTTAATTATCAATAAATAGTTAATAAGGTTAGGTTATACTCCGACATTAGAGAATTACAAGTACATAGAAATCTAATGTCTCTTCAATTATGCACATATGTGTGTGTGTGTGTGTGTGTGTGCACGTATGTGTTTATTTTATTATCCTTTGTATTATAAAGATGTATGATTCCTTAGAACTTTAATTAATCATGTGGTTTTCCAAGGGTAAATTATTCTCTGAGCATACACATTGAATTTAAGTAATTGCACTCTTATTATTTATCAAATGCTTAAAGAATAGAAATTAAAGTGATCATCTTAGCACTTTATCTTACTAATTTTAACTTGATAAATATTTCCAATAAAGTCTAACATCAATTTATGACAAATCCCTAGTAATTTGAATGGAGATTTTGCAAGAAAATTGCATAAAACAAAAAATTTAAAAGGTTTAGTGCTAAATATCCTCTTAAGGTGCTACAGCCCTTATTGTCTTAACTGAAAGCATGGCACTATGGGGTGCGTAAAGGGCACTATGGTGTCAGGCACAATTCCAACCCTGCACTAGCCTCACTTTTTCTCTTAATTTCAAAAATTTGTGTCTTCTAATCCAAAGCTCCTAAAATAATAAAATTTGATATGGAGCCCCATTGATAAATTAACTAATTATAATGGAAGTTTAAGTAACCAAATAGCTCATTTGACTCCTTATTGTAAAATTGCAAAGCTACCCAAAATGGCTTATTATAGAAGATAGGCCACTATTAAGTCAATATTTGAGAGATCAAACTAGCCCTAAAAATTATGAAATTAAAGATAAAAGACCTTCCATATGTTAGGCATAATATGTCAAAAATTCAGCTACATTCAAACCATATTGACTCCAAACAAAGTTTGAAAAAAAAAAGACTTCTAGGGAAATTTTTTATAGCAAAAACCAAAATGCAAAATTCTCTATAATCATGCATACAACTGCAATCCATCAACTTTAGCAAGCTAATTAGCGACCCTAAGCATCCAATTAATGCAATAGAAATTCATCAACCATATGTTTGAATTATCAAACAAAATCTAAGTGTTTTCATGGTAAAAATTCTATATTTATCATGTAATCTCTATAGATCATCTCTTTTACACAAGACTCATCAAGATCCCTTATACTTCTTAAAGAGAAAATGGCAATAGAAAGAAAAAGAAGATATATCAATTATATGAGAGTAAAAAGGAGAGGTTTACTTAAATTTTAGCTTCCAAAATCTAGTACTTTTCTCCTCTATGCTTCTCTCCCTTCTCCTTTCTTTTTGAAAAAACTTTATTATCTTTGCTCAATGTTTTCCTTTGTCTTTGTTAATCCTTGTTTATTTCAAGTCTTTTAGTTCATTCTTTTTTACTTGGTTTGAGTCGATATTTTTGTATTCTTAGTTTTGCTATTCTATTTTGTGTGTTTTGCCTATTAAAAAAAAGAGTAAGATTCCAAAAAAAAATCAAAAAATCAAAAAAAAGGTTAGAAAATTCAAAAATTTTAGTGTTGAACATTTAAGGTTGTAGATTATTTGGAAAGCTTTCTATTTTTGACTAAAGTAAGTCCTAGGTTGCTACTAATTTCCTATTTGCATTCAAGTAAGGAAGTATCCTAAAGTGAAAAACTTACACTACAAATCACAAAAGGTTTCCTAATTCTATAAACTTAGGTGATAAGTTTCCAAACTTTCTAATTTCCCTACTTTTCTGAATTCCTTACTTTTCCTTTTCCATTACTTTTTTATTTTAATTCTTTCCTAATCCATCTTTCTTGAGTTTCAAGTTTGTTACTTTCCTAATCTATCCATCAAGTTAACAACTTTCTTGAACTTAATTTCTTTCCTATTCTTTCTAGTTTCCAAGTTTTTCTCACCTTCTTGTTTTGTTTCCTTCTAATTTCCCCTTGTGCTGACTTTTTTATCATGTGTTTTAGACTTGTTAAGCCTTCCTCTTCTTTTCTCTTTCCTTCAAGCCGTCCACTCCCTCCTCCTTAAGTCAAGGTTTTTTTTTCATTTTCTTTCTTCCATTTACTTGTCATGTGTTCTTTTCCTTCTTCTCCTACTCTTCTTCCCTTTGTTGCCTAACATTTTCCCCTTTCTACTCATCTTTCCTTCTTCTTTCCCTTTTTTTCCCTTTTGTGTTTGATTCTTTAGCAATTTGAATTTTAGGATTCTAGTTTTTTTGTGATTATCGCTTTTACTAATTGCTCCTCTTGATTGGTTGTGATTTTATAAAGAATACTATAAGAAGCAAGTTGAATGGTAAAGGGCAAGAGAGTTTACATTAAAGAAAAAGCCATTTACTAGAGTAAAACATAAGTGAATTAACATCTTTGTGTAAAAACATGTGGAAGAATAATAAAGTCCTATTTGATTTATTTTCATTAACCTTATTTTGTAAGTATGTCTCAAACTAGTGAGCTCCACTTTGATCCAAAGCTTTTATGCAAGCCATAGAAAGCAAGATAGAGAAGTAGTTGAATGACAAGATTGACGCCAACCAATCCTCATCAAGCTCTAGACAACTTAAAGACAAGACTCATGTTGCTAAAAAAGAAAGTGGAAATGATGAATTCGATTTTGAAGAGTTCATTGTTAAAAGAGGAAAGCAAGCTCCTTCCTATAATGAGCTTAGGAACATCAAATTGAGAATTCCCTCTTTTTAAGGAAAAAATGACCCTGAACTTTATTTAGAATAGGAAAGAAAAATGGAACATGTATTTGAATGTCATTCTTATACTAAAGAAAAAAAAATTAAACCTGCTATTGTTAAATTTTTAGATTATGCTAGATTTGGTAAGACCAATTATAGATTGATAGGAGGCAGAATGGTAAAAGGCTAATACAAACATGGCAAGAGATGAAGACCATCATGAGAAAACACTTTGTCCCCAATCATTACTATAGGGACTTGTTCAAAATGCTACAAAGATTGAGGCAAGACTCCATAAGTGTTAAGGAGTACCACCAAGAGATAGAGATCTTCATGATTAAAGCAAATATTAAGGAAGATGTGGAAGCAACTATGATAAGATTCATTGAAGGATTGCATCTTGAGATAGTCAAAGTAGTTGAACTATAAAACTATCTTAACATGGATGAGTTGTTGAATAAAGCCATGTAAGTGGAAAGGCAACAAAAGAAAGTAGTGGCTGGTTCGAGTTCATAGAGGCCAAATTTGAAAAGTTCCTAAACTTCTTTCAAATTCGAAGTAAAAACTAAGTCAAAGGAAGCGAATAAGTTGAAAATTGCTACCCCACCTCCTAAGGGTAAAAATGACTTTAAACCTTCTTCCTCTTTATTCCATCTAAAGATAGATGTTTTAAATGTTGAGGTTTTGGTTATATTGCTTCATAATGTCCAAATAAAAGAACTATGATTTTGTTTAAAAATGATAATGTTATTAGCCAAGATGATAATGAGGATGAAAATTATGATTATATACCCCTTTTAGTGGAAGCCTCTGATAAGGAATTTAATGCTGAAATTAGTGAAACCCTAATGGCTAGGTATGCTTTTAATATCCAACTGAAAGAAGACCTTGAAGAAGAGCAGCGTGAGCATATCTTCCATACTAGATGTCTCATCAATGGTAAAGTATGTAGCATGATTATTGATGGTGGCAACTATACCAATGTTACAAGTACTTTCCTTGTGGAAAAATTGAATTTGCCTACTTTGAAACATCTTAGGCTTTACAAGTTGTAATGGTTGAATGATTGTGGTGAAGTTAAAGTTGCCAAACAAGTTATGGTTGCATTTTCTATTAGAAAATATCATAATGAAATCTATGTGATGTAGCACTTATATATGCTAAACATCTTTTGCTTGGTAGATATTGGCAATTTGATAGAAAAGTTAGGCATAATGGCTATAAGAATTGTTATTCTTTTCCTTTCAATAGTAAAAATGTTGTGCTTAGACCTCTTAGGCCCTTTTAAGCTTACGAGGATCAAGTAAGAATAGAGAAAAGATGAAAAATGAGAGAAAAAGAAAAGAAAGAGAGAGATGGCATGTCACACCCGAAAATGTGACCGCGCGGCGCCAAATCGAAATTAAAATTAAAATAAAAGTAAAAAAGTAGAGTTGTCACCAAATTTTTATTTTTGAAAAGGTAAAATTTTGAAAAAAAACCTTTTAATTTGGAATATCAAAAAAATGTGGTCTGCGAATCAGAAAGTAGATTCGAGAGTCGATTGTGAATAGGGAAGGTGTTAGGCACCCCACAACACCCATTACTAAGAACGGTTACTCTAAGTTAGTTGTGCAGAATTACCATGGCCTTTAATCTATTCTAATTCTCCTTAGCAAATCACACGCAAACTAAGACGTAAAGAAATTAAGTGAAATAAAATTAAGAGGGAAAGAAATTAAAGAAATGAAAGTTAGAATAAACGGGAAGAAATTAAAGAAATAAAATCAAATGAAAATGGTTATTTACAAGAGTAGACTTGACCTAGGATAAGAGTCTAGGGCCTACGTACCCTTCAGAGGGATCAAAGTCCACGTAGTTCGGGAGAGAATGAATTTATTTGTTTTGTTTTTGTTTTTTAGTTTTTTTTTATGATTTTTGCTTTTGTTTTTTTTTTTTTTGTTTAGGTTTTGTGGTCTTTATTTTTTTTATCTATACTTTTTTTTTTATTTTTTTTGGTTGGTTTTTTTTCCTTTTTTTATTTTTTGTTATAATTTTTGTTTTTACCATAATTTTTCTTTAATAGAGGAAAGAAAAAAAGAAACAAGAATTACTTTCACCTTTGACAAATAAAACGAATTTCAGATTGGTTAATGTGTTTTAATTTGCTAAGATCAAAGTTAATTTTACTTCTTTGCCTTCCTTATATTTTTCTTTTGTTTTCTTCTTTTTTTTAATTTTTTTCTTTTGCTTCGCTTTTTCTTTCTCTTTCCCCCTTTTTTTTTTTAAATTTTCATTGATCTTTGCTTGTCTTGTTTTGTTTCTGTTTACTTCTTGTTTTGTTTGTTTATTTGTTTATTTGTTTTTTTCTTAAGTGATGAGTGAAAACAAGTAAAAATCTTTTTTTGAGTTTTTCACAAATAGTTTTGGAAGTGATTTAGTTTGCAAAAACTAAATTAATCCTACTTCTTTATCTTTTTATTTTTTTTATTTGGTTAATCCTTAATCTTTTAATCTTTAATTTTTTTATTGATTTGCTTATTATTTTTTTGGATTTTTATCTTTTATTTTTCTACTTTATTTATTTATTTTCTTAGGGACAATATTTTGTTTTGTTTTATCTTTCATTTTTTGTTTTTGTTTATTTACTCTCTTTTTCATGAAGCATAATTTTAAATCTCAAATTTTTGTTTGTCAAAAAATTTAAGACGAATTCATAAGTTTAAAAAGGAAATTAATCATCTTATTTTTTTGTTTTGTTCTTCTTTCTTTTTTTTTTAAAGAAAAAGTTTATTTGATTTTCTCACAATTGTATATTTTAATTATTATTCGAACTTTCTGTTTTTTTTTAAAAGAGGCACACTTTACCTTTCTAAAAAAATATTTATTTATTTTGAAACTCTCACTTTTTTTTTACGCGTTAATTATTCAAGCCTAAGATTTATGCCAAGATACTTGATGACCCAACCAGGTATCTGAGGGGACTGATTGTCACACACAACCTTGGATGACCCCCTATGTGCCTGAGGGGATATGAAATCCCACACGGCAACTTAAACAAAATAAGATAACAGGAAATAACGCCCAAAATAAGTACTAGTACACGATTATTTGTGATAGTGTGTCCTGTGTACAGTCAACCAAACAACATCTTGTTTCAAACAATGATTACAAAGATAAAAGGAATGGAAATTACAAAAAAAACTTGGTTGCATTATGGCCTTTCTCCATTTCCTACTTCTTTCCCTAGTAGATCAGCAATGCCACGCCTTATTCTCCTGCTATCCCAATGAAGCTCTCTTTATAATTTTCTCAAGTCTTTGCTCCACGGTTGATAAGCATCCTCAATTCTTCAACCTCCTCGAGTGGGGGCTCATGTGAAAAAGATATAAAGAAGGGGGGTTAAATTCTAGAAAATCATTTTCTTTCCAGAGATGATCAAATCAATGTATCAATATTTAAACATACCCTTTATGACAACAGAAATCATAAAAATCAGCATGACCAAATCCACAATCAATTCAAAGTATAAGCTAGTGGCTCAAAGTAAGAAGGATTATATCATGCAAAGCAATCCTATGAGCAATCAGAATGCTCCACTGTCATGAGGTTGCAAGGAGTCTCATTGAAAAACAAGTAGAAATTTTGCAATACAGAACAACGACAGATTAATACTTCCCCTATTTATGTTTCATTTTCAGTGGCAGAAATGGCATCACAGGGATACAGACTATACAGAGAAAACACGCTAGCTAAGAACACCATATGATCAACATGAAGACCTGATAAAACACAGGGCATTTTCCTATACCCTGATTAAGAAATACATGGCTAAAGTAAAGGGATAAACCCACTATAACTTGTAGCTGCCCCACTGCACAGCTAATTTAACAAGCTTCAGGAAAAATGCAGATAGCTCATGACATTATGGGACAACTAAGCAAAGCCTAGCTTATTCACGAAAAATTTCCCGTCACAGTTCGAATGTGAGAACAGATCACAACAAGCCACAGAGACAGAGTCCAGACGCAACAATTATATAACCAAATAAATCAATCAAATTCCATACCAAATTCTAAACATAACTCTCAGATGCAGCAAATGACTCACAATCACGCAGAAGAATAATCTCCCATCAATACAGAGCCAAATCAGAGTATGTAGAAGCAAAAAAGATTTTAAAAAAACCTATTCTTTCACGGGATTAGAACGTACAATAAGAACAATCTCATAATATATTTCCAAAATCTTTTATATAGCAATAATATGCTCCGAAGAAACAAAAATCAATGGAAGACAAACGCGAAAACGTACCTCTACGGAATGCTGAATCCCCCCCAGCTCACCCTCTGTCTCTTTTGTGTTTCTGTTTCTCAATCTCTGATTCCTCTCTCTTAGCCTCTGATTTTTTTGTTCATTCCAGCCGCTTTCTCCTCAGTTGCCCCCCTCTTGATTTTTTTTTCGCGATCGAATATCCTCTCTCTCGCGTTCTCTCCCCCTCTCTGCCTCTCTAAACCGAAGCCAATCCACCCCTTGAAAGCTTCTTTTCTCTATCTCCTTCGGCCCGAAAATCTCCCATCCTTCTCTATTTTTCAGTCTCTCTTATTCGAAATCCCTTCAAAGTTTCCCCAGAACTCCTTCTCTGATCTCCCTTCCCCGACTCCTCTGCTCTTCCCCTTTTTTTTCCCAGCACCCCCTGGTCTCTCTCCCTTTTCCTCGTCCTCTACCTCTAATCCGAAAATCGTTGCCTTTTTCGTGTCTCTTCCCTCTCTGTCTCAGCTCTGCTCCTTTCCTCTTTTTTGAATCTCAGATATGTGTCCCTTTCCTCTCTCGAGCCATGCGTCTCCTACCCTTTCCTTTTCTGCCTTGTCTCCCTGCCTCTCTGCTTTGTGTTTTCTTTTCTGGCTCCTTCATTCTTCGCTGATGGCAGTGATCGCAGGATCAAAAGGGGCTGGGTCAAAACGCAGGGTTACTTGCGTTTTGGCCCCTTTACTTTTTTTTAAAGTATTATATATTTATTTACTTTTTTCTGATTTTAATTTGTTTGCTTAATTTTTTTCTCTTTTTTTTCTGATTTTTCCTTTTTGACTTTTTTGATTTGATTTTTTTATCGCTTGGGGTTTTTTTTATATATTTATTTATTTATTTATTTATTTTCTAAAGCTTTCTTTTTTTAAATTTTTTTTTCATTTTCTCTTATTTTTCTATTTTCTTTCTTTTGTTCTTTTTTTTGTTTATATTTTTTGTTAATTCTATTTTGTTATTATTTTTGTAGTTTATCCAGACAAAATACGGTGTTCACAGGCATGTTAGAGAAAGAAAAGAAAAAGAATGGTGAGTTGAGTGAAAAGAAAGTAAGTGAAAAGAAAAAGCACGAGAGGGAGAAAAATGATGAAAAAAAAGTGGTTTTGTTTGCTTGGAAAGGAGAGACCAAGAGAGCTTTGTTGAGTGAGAAATCTTATGTACTTATGTATAAACATGTTTATCTAACCATTAATGATCTTAATCTTAGTGTTATGTGTAACACCCCATAATTAATTAAGGTATTAATCATGGATTAGATTAATTAGGCGTAATTAATATGGGATAATTAGGCAAGTTGAGTGAATGGAGATTTTAGAGAAATAAATTATTAATATGGGTTTGAGATTTAATTGAGATAGAAATTCTATCTAGGCTTAAATTAATAGATCATGAGGAGAGGCTAATGGAGGCCCAATGGGTTAGGTGCAGACCCAACCCAATTTAGTGTTATGGAGGCCCAAAATCCACTTTGTATAGACTCTTCTAAGTGGCTCAATAACCCTTGTGCAGACCCAAAACCTTTGGGCTCTTAAATTTGGTCTGGCCCAATTGGATTTCAGCAACCCAACACCTTGAAACTAGCCCACCAAACTTAAAAATCTGAAGCCCAAATGAAGATAGACCTTGGAGCAACCCATAACCCACATTTGACTTAACTTAAACCCAACTAAAACCCTAATACATCAGCCTCTTCCTCACACTTGCTAAAACACAAAACACAAAGAGAAATTCGAAGCTTGGAGAGGAGGCTAGGGTTGGGGGCAAGAATTCTGCATTTTCTCACATTTAAAGCAAGATTCAGCCAAGGTAATAGTTATACAACTTAATCCCCTCATCTTTCTCTTTAATTTGGTCCGATTAGTTTTTCATTTGAAATATTTTCACTCTACCCAAAATCTGAAATGTGGGAATTTGGGGATTTTCTTGGTGAAATTCGTAGGTTGAGGTTAGGGCTGACCTTGGGTGAGTTTAAACCCTCCATTATGATGCTTCATTTGTTAATTTGAGACCCCCATAACTGATTTATAAAATGGGTATTAATTCTGTACGAATTTGCTTAGGATTTTGGGTGGAATATTGAGTTTTCTGGTGAATAACACTTTAATATGAAATTTGGGATTTGTGGTGGCTGTTGCAAATTTATCTACAAGTGAGGTAACTGGGTTTATCAGAATTCCATGCATATATTTGTGTTAATTCTATATTTGCTGTATATGAATGATTTGAAATATTGAATGAATTGATTGGCTATCTGTTATATTGTATTGGACTTTGTGAGTCCATGGTGGAGCTATGGTGTGGCTGTCACCCGTGCATGTGCTTCGATCGGGCACTGGGTTATGATTAAACCCAAGATGCACTGAGCCCTGGTTGTGCTCAATGGGGAGTAGGTGCCGTGGACGGGCCTCTTTTGGTGTTAATGGCCTTTAACATGTGATAATATGATTGCTAGTATGGGATAGTAATCATGATAACCTAATTGTTTCATTTGTTGATATGATGGATATGATTTCGATGTTGATTTTGATTCATGCATATATGCTAATTAAACTGGATATATGATAGAATTGCCTTGGTTACTGAGATTTATATCTCACCCCGTTTCATGGGATTAACATTTCAGGTGAAGGTTCTTCGGGTAAGGATAAAGGGAAGCAAGTGGATGAAAATTCATGAGCTCCAACATATGGGAGAAGGCTACACTTAGGCAGGCTTATTTAGTAGAGATGCAATTTTGTTATTAGTTCACATAGCATCCTCATGTATTTATGTTGTTAAGTGTAGGCGTTCATATTTTGTTTGATTGAAATGTAACCGTTAAGGATTTAAGTCTCATTATAGTTGAATATTAATGTATGGACTTATAGTATCATATATATAGTCTTGTTGAAATTGTGATATGGATTACCATATGGGAACTGTAGTCATATGATGCTTTGGATATGGACATAAGCTATTGATGAATGAAATATCTATGGAATGTGCATGGGATGTTAATTGTTGCTAATGCATGTGTTCTTGCTATCATTTATTCATGAATTTGCTGATATGAGCTAGTTGGGCAAGTAAGAAGTAGTAATTAAGTTTTGCAATGGTAATGGACAGATTGATGGGTAAATAAGATAGATAAACACCATTAGAATCACATAAAATAAGGGAAGATGAACCTGGAGTGTTTCTAAGATGAGATTTGGAGTGTAGAGGGTGAAATTTGGATAATGTAGTCACAGAATGGAGTCTCGTCGCGGTTAAGAAGGCTTCACCGCGGCCAAATAAGAGACAGAGCCAAAGGGTGCCGCGACATAACCAATCTCGCCGCAGTGCAAGGGAAGAAAATTGGCCCAGTGAGTGACAGTGGCGAGGAGCGTCGCGGCTTGAGAAACCTCGCCGCGGTGTAGAGCGAAAAAAATCGCCCAGAAGGGTAACAGAACTGAAACTCGCTGCGGCGCATTATGTCCTGCCACGGCACCAGCCAAGGAAATAAAATAAGGGTTGGACAGAAGGAAAACTCGCCGTAGCGCAAACATATTTCGCCGAGGTGAGAATCGTGGGAGTTGAGAACTGTAGTTCCAGGAAGCATTTCCGCCGCGGCGCCACATAGGTTAGCCGCAGCGAAGGTCCAACTCGCTGCGGCGATAAACTTATCCAGCATTCCAGAGAGCAACTGGGCCGCGGCGGGGAAGGTATAGGCCGCAGTGCAAGTCCCCAACCTACTCCTTTTAGTCTAGAAACCCCAATTTCTTTAACGGTAAGGGTAAGAGATGATATAGGAACCCTTGTGGGAAGTTATTGGGTATTGCAGGAATTTGGTAATTTGTTTCAAAAGAAATTCTCAATGGCTTACCCCTATTAAAAGGTATTGAGCACTGCATTAACTTCTTACCTGGAGCTTCTATCCTAAACAGACCAACATATAGAGCCAATCTAGAAGAAATGAAAAAGATTTAATGACAAGTTAAAGAATTGATGAGAAAATGCTTTGTGAGAGAAAGCTTGAGTCATCAACAAAATGAAGAATGTGCCTAAGAAAGATGGCAAGTAGAAAATGTGCATTGATTGTAGAACCATTAACAAAATAATGATGAAATATCATTATCCTATCCCTCATTTAGATGATATGCTTGATGAATTGCATGGTGCTTCTATCATTTCTAAAATTGATCTTAGAAGTGGATACCATCAAATTCACATGAAAGAGGGTGATGAATGGAAAACTGCTTTTAAAACTAAATTTAGATTATATGAGTGGTTAGTTATGCCATTTGATTTGACTAATGCACCTAACACTTTTATGAGCTTAATAAAGCATGTGTTTTATCCCTTTATTGAAAAATTTTCTATTCTTTATTTTGATGATATTCTTGTTTATTCTAAGAGCTTAAATGACCATGTAAAGCATTTGAATGATGTGTTTGTTACTTTGAGAGAAAATAGACTTTATGCAAATTTAGAAAAATGTTCTTTTTGCATGGATACTATTTTGTTTCTTGATTTTGTTATAGGTGCTAAAGGAATTCAAGTAGATGAAGAGAAAGTCAAGGTAATTAGAGAATGACCTACAACCAAGAATGAAAATGAGGTGAGGAGGTTCCATGGCTTGGCAAGCTTTTATAGAAAATTTGTAAAAGACTTCTCCACTAATGCTGCACCTTTAAATGGATTGGTGAAGAAGAATATGACCTTCAAATGGGGTGAAGGACAAGAGGTTACCTTTAATACTTTAAAAGAAAAATTAACTAATGCTCTTATTCTTACTTTCCCTGATTTTTCTACAGTTTTTTAAGTTGACTATGATGTTCTTGGTATTGGCATTGAGGTTGTTTCAACGTAAGATTCTAAACTTATTGTTTATTTTAGTGAAAAATTAAGTAGTACTACTTTAAATTATTCCATTTATGATAAAAGAGTTGCATACTTTGAAAAGGACTTTAGAAACTTGACAACATTATTAGTGGCCAAAAGAATTTATCATTCATTCTAATCGTGAAAGTTTGATATTTTTAAAATTTTAAGGTAAACTGAACAAAAGACATGCTAGGTGGCTGGACTTTACTAAAACTTTTTGTTATATGATTAGACATAAACAAGGGACAAAAAATATTATGGCTGATTCACTTTTTAAGAGATATTCTCTTCTTACTTCTTTGCATGCTAGATTACTTGGTTTTGAGATATTGAAAAGTATGTATGAATCTAATTGTGATTTTGCTGTAATATGAAAATCTTGTGAAAAGTATAGTGTTGATGGTTTCTATCAATTTGATAGATTTCTTTTCAAGAAAGAGAAAATTTGCATTCCATCATGCTCTATGCATGAGTTGTTTGTGAAGGAAACTCATGGTGGAGGTTTGATAGGTCACTTTAGTGTTGATAAGACCTTAGCTCTTTTGCATGAACATTTTTATTGGTCAAACATGAGAAAAGATGTTGTTGTTATTGTGCTAGATGCATTACATATGGACATGTAAAGTCTAAAGTTCAATCTCATGGTTTATATTCCCCCTTACCCATCCCCTCCCATCCTTAGATTGATATCTCTATGGATTTTATGGGAATTGCCTAGATCTCCTAATGGAAAGGATAACACGTTTGTTATGGTTCATAGATTTAGTAAAGTTGCTTATTTCATTGCTTGCTCTAAAACTAATGATTCTATTCATATTGCTGACTTGTTCTTTAAAGAGGTTATGAGATTGCATGGCTTGCTAAAAACAGTTATAAGTGAAAGAGATGTTAAATTTCTTAACTATATGGAATAAACTTGGCACTAAGCTTTTATTTTCTATTATTGTACATCCTCAAATGGAGTGGTTAATAGAACGCTTACTACCTTGTTATATGCAATTATACAAAAGAACTTGATAAATTGGGAAAAGTGTTTACCTCACATTGAGTTTGCTTATAATAAGACCGTACGTTCTTTGATTCAATTTTCTCCTTTTGAAATTGTGTATAACTTTAATTCTTTCAATCCTTTAGATATTCTTCCTTTGCCTTCTAATGAGTGTGCTAATCATGATGACAAGTGTAACACCTTAACCTCTAGCTCATACCCAAGATGCCCTCTTACTCATATGCACGTGCGGAACTCACAAGGGAGATAATTTACTCTACCTTATGCTTCTCTATGGCACTATGTATGGGTAGAGATCCACTTAGAAGTAATATGGACCGGTTGAGCTCTCTCTATGCTTCCTCATGCTCAATTACACTATTGAGACTTATTTCAATCCCCACAATATGCTTTGAACTCATGGAAAGCAAAAAGGGATTGGAGACATGCATTTTCGCTATTGACAGATTTTGCTTCATTTCTGGGCTAAGTTTGAAAATCCATAACTAAATGCAGAAAAATCGTAATTGCATGATCTGGGTCATTCTAGAAATCTTGAGACGTCTACTTCATGCTAAAAATACTTAGAAGTCTCAATCTCTCACCTATTCGGCGTTTGACATCAAAATCGTTCACTGGTCAGAGGGGGCTTCTTTGCTGTCACAGTTTACTGATATGGACTTTGAAAATGTCTAACTAATTCCACAAAAATCCAATGCTCATAAAATATATCTCTATGGAAAGATGTGGATGTTAGCTAGAGGAAAAAAATATCTCCAGATCAGTTCACCAAGCCAATTTCCCAGAAACCGATGAAACAGTACCTCGGGTCTGGTTAGGTGTCTGATTCTGGGCAGGAACTTCGAAATTGCATAACTTCCTCTCTAGACCTCTAAATGAGGTGCTTCTAGTTCTTACAAGTCACTGTGACCATCTAGTTTCTGTGTATAAAATTTCGTAGCCATTGGACTACGTTTGCCCCTCGGATGACACGTTTCTCAAACTGACCAAATGAACAGTGATTTCCCAAATCCGAAATTCTGATGTCAACTTTGGACAATCATAGAAAATGCTATAGACTTCTAAATGACATGAACTCTAGCTTCCCAGAAAGCTCTAATCATGATCTAGCTACATGTCAAATCTCATAACAAGAAGAGGTCATATGGCTATTCTATGATATCATGTGCAAAAAGGCCTTCTCTTGGCCAAAAGTGGGGTTCATAGGGTCCAATCTTGGTTTTCTACTTCTATGACTCCTTGAGCACATGAGAAAGCATCTATAGGAGCTATCAATCATGCCTCAAGTGTCTAATAACTTAGATTGGGGAAACTCACTATCCCATGCCCACTTATGCACCCATATGGTCTATACTACCATTGATCATTTCACATTCAAATATGCCTTTTCATTCATCATAAACCTCATTCTCAGACATTCATCATTCATACATACATTATCTTACAAAAACTCTTAAGAACTACATTATATACATCAGTACTTTACATATACAACTCTCATGTACAACACATTACAAGAAGCCTTTACACTCTCCTTTAGCTTCCCCTAGCTTCATGCTTGGTGGTGGTTCTCATCTCTAATCTCACTTGGCCCACCTGGCATGGTTGGATGGTGGAGAGGGAGGTGAGATTCGGGGAATCTCAGTAGTTCAACTCTCATTCAATCATACATATATCGCATGCAACAAGTTTCATTATGCATGTATGGCATGTTAGCATATAAAACCATGATGAAAACATTTAAAACATATGAAATGGCCATGCATAACATTCAAGAGCTTGCTAAGTACTTGGATCGGCCTCACCCATTCCCTTGTGGCTTTTGGATTTGCCTTCCCATACTTTAGAGGTCCTTAGACTCAACCCTTACTCTTTTGGGAGTCAACCTCACTTTTGGGAGACCTTTTTCTCTTGTCTCAACCAACTTAGGGCTTCGGCTCATCCTCACCTTGGCTATAAGGTTATTGGCTTTTCCATTTCCTCGAGCAAACCAAACAATCATTTCAAACATCATTTCAATCATAACATATAATCATGCTAACACACTTCTCATAGCTCATATTATTCATACACACAAGCAAGACAATGTAAACACACAATTATGCATGAGAGAAAGTGGAGAGAACTACCTTGTTAGCTATTCACTACTTGCTCTGTCACTTAACTCCTCCCTTGTTGATTTCATTACACTTCTAGATGGGAGAGCTTCTCTTGAGCCTAACCATACAAAAGCATGGAATTAATACCTCAATACTTGATTCTTAAGCTAATGATTACTTCTAATCAACTCTACTGAGCTTCTCAACCTACGTCTTTCCTTCTCATTAGGGTCCATGAGATATCCTCTCTCTTTTCATAACTCTTAAGCTCTTAAGAAAGGGGAAAAGCAAGAAAGAGAAGACTATGTGCTTCTAATCTCCCTCAAGAATGGTTTCCCATTCTCTCTCCTCTGAACCAGACTCAAGACCTAGCCATTTTTACTATCTAAACCATAGGAAAGAGGGAAAAAGGGGAGAAGGGTAACATACTAAGAGGAAGCCATGAGAATTCATACCTTTCTTGTGCTTTCTTCTTCTCTTCAGCTTCTCTCTCTCTCCTCCGCCCTTTTCTCTCTCCTAAGACAAGTTTGAGTCGGTTAGAAGAAGAAAGAAGAGATTTGGAAGCTTTTAAAAAGTCAAATTCTCTTTTTCTCGCTTTTCTGGACTGCTCTCGCTATAGCGAGTCATTACCCTCACTATAGCGAGCTCGTGTTTGTTCCAGACCTCTGCCTTCGCTATGGCGTCGCTACAGCGAGCTCGTGTCTATTCTAGACCTTCGTTATGGCGTCGCTATGGCGAGATCGTGTCTGTTCTAGACCTCTGCCTTCGCTATGGCGTCGCTACGGCGAGCAACTCCCTGGTTTCTATATGGAATGCCGCACTCGCTATAGCTAGAAGCATATTCGCTATGGCGAGGGGGCATTCTCGTTATGGCGAGGCCATTTCTCGCTATGGCGAGAAAACTTAGAAAATTCTCAGCTCTTCGAAAATTTTCCAGCTTTCTCTTTCCTTTTTCTTTCCTCATTTCTTTTCTATTTTCTTTTTCTGGGTTGTTACAACAAGAAAAAGGCTAAGTTTGTGCAGGAGTTGCATAATAAAGTGAGAGCCAACATTAAGAGAAGAAATGAGCAATATCCAAAGCAAGCTAACAAAGATTGAAGGTGTGTTGTATTTAAGTCCAGTGATTGGGTTTAGGTGCACTTGAGAAAGGAAAGATTTCCATAATAAAGGAAATCCAAGAGGAGATGAACCTCTCTAAGTTTTAAAAAGGATTAATAATAATGCTTATAAATGTTAGTGCTACATTTAATATGATTGATTTATCCCTCTTTGATGCTATAGATTTGAGAATGAATCCTTTCAAGGTGGAAGGAAATGTTGGAGTACCATGGAGCTCCTATAACCACCTTCAAAGAGACAACACATGCCGTAACTATCAAGGAAAGCTTGGGCAAGTTGCTGAATGTGTGAGACATGATTTGGGACATGTAGAGCATAATGTTAGAGTTGAAATGAAGTCTGAACATGGAGGCCAAGGAGCTGAATGAAATTCATTAATTAAAGTTTAAGAATTCAAGTATGATATGCTTCAAGATCCATTATAAGGTGTTGGAGGCCCAATGACAAAAGCAAGGTCTAAAGTAATGAAAGAAGTTCTTAATTGCTTTATCCATGAACTGCAAAATTTAGTACCCATTTATGAGAATCTTATGGTTGCCTAAAGAGCTAAGTGGTGTGTTATTATGCTCCTAATAGTCCTAGATTTTGCTGAAGTTGAAGGCCTAAATATAATATACATTTATTCTAAAACGCCCTAAACTAAGGAAATTACTAAAGGAGGTCTTCTAAATAGAAAGATTTGAGGCCAAATAAAATAACAAGAATAATCTAAAAAATTGAAAATAAGGGTATAAGGCTTAATATGTCTAAAAACCAAAGTTAGAGTAGCTAAATAAAATCATACGGAAACTAGCAACATTTTTGTAATTTTAGGCACTTTTTAGACAATATAAAGAAGGGATCTTTAAACAAAAAAATTGAGTTTTTCATAATTCTCAAAGGCCCTAAAAACCATAAGAACCTATAAAATGGTTAAAACCCCTCCAACTTACGTTTTAGAATGGAAGTTGACCTAAACTTTGACTAACTCATTTGGAAAAGTTTTAAATCTAATTCGAATAAAATCAAAGGTATTTTATGAATTAAAGGACCTAAATTTTATGATAGAAAAAAAAATTCTCAAAAAAAAAGTTAAAATGAGCTCAAATGGAAAGAATCAAGAAAAGGAGACAAAATAAGAATTTTTAAAGAAGTGTTTTAAGAAGCCTTGTGTTTGAATTAGACTAATACCTAATTTGACTCAAACACTTCTAACTTCTTCTTTTTCTCAATTTATAGTTTTGAAAGGAAAATTTTGAAGAGCTAACATTTTATAGCACAACTAAACAGACCTTAAGATATGTCTGAATGTTATAACCTTACACTTTGAAGGTGGCATTGGTGATGCCAAATGAGAGGATGACCTTTTTGTGATATTGAATCTGTTGTTTTAGGAGTTTTTGGGCTTTGAAGAAGAGTGACATGCATATGCACTTCCATGTCATTGATTTTAGAGTCAGCTTTCAAGAGAATCATTCTTCCATTTTAAAGATGAGCAAGTTTTCCAGAGGGTGAAGTTTGAGCATAGATGGGAAGGAAGAAGGGAACAAACAAACTTAGAAGAATAAGGCAATAGCAGGCCATATGGTATTTATTAATATGATCTATATGTCACTTTCACAATTTTTAGAAGTAGAAATAAAGCTTTTCTAGTTAGGAAAAAATCTCAATTCATAAAATTGGAACTGTTGAATTTAGATGATCCCTATGCCTTATGTATAATTTTAGAGAACTATTCTTTTCTTCTCTAGCTTAAAAGGAAAAAGCAAATTAATTTAAGTATATTATTAATGTAGATTTTAAATTATGATGCCATAATCTACAAGTTCCTTTTAGTGATGCTTTTGGCTGTTAAAGATATGTGCTTTTCTTATCAAACTAAGGAATAATTCTGACTTACTTTAATAACACAATCAGATATTGTATATTCCTCTCTTTAAGAAAACTCCTCTATTTCTTGATCAACTACTATATAAAAATTTAGGAAGAGCTTGATAGACTGACGTCATCAATGTGAAGTGTAGATGTTAAAGAGCCTTTTTTTGGGTTATTTTTCTCTCCACAACGATAAAATGGAAACAAGATTTGTAGTCTGAGTTAAATATATACTATTTAAACATTTATATAGGTTGCAATCTAAGCATAGTTCATAATTATGACTTTATTGTACGTTAAGAATCATTCCCTTCCTCCTCTCCCACCTTATATATATATATATATATATATATATATTCTCATGATGCTTGTGAGTTACATTAGTCCATGAATATTTGTGTTCTAACAAAATTGGGTTTAGGGTTAGGCGTTAATGGGCATAAATTCAAACCATTTATGAGAAACAATTTAAGGCCGATTAGGAATTGGCTAAGTTGGCCCAACAACAAAATCAATCAATCTATTATTTATCAAATTTGTTTATATTTAATGTAGATTATCCTTTTTTCAATTCTTCGGTCTCACCTTTTTTTTTCTTACTATATAAATTCAATTATTTAAAAAAATTAGATATAATTAAAAAAAGTGATTTTTTGGACAAAATGTACTTAGTTATAAAGTGTTACTAAATTGACTATGAATATATTGTTTTTGTCATTATTTAAATGAAAATTTTTTTAATAATATTTGATTAAAATTATATTTATAAAAAAAGACCTAGCTTTACTCATTAATTTAGAGTATGCATGACTTTTAATGATTGGCCTAATTAAAGTAAGGACAAAACATTTAAAAGCAACCCTAAAAAAGTATCAATGCTATCACTTCCTACAAGGATTATTTAGCTTAATTAGCAAAATCGAGTTAAATTGACCAAAACATTTGCCTTAGATATGAAACAACCTAATGTCTTTCTTCAAATTTGTTTTTAAACCAAAAATATAAAAGAAAGACTTGAACATCTAGTTTTCTCTTATCAACAATCCATCTAATTCTCATATAAAAAGGCCCCACACACTCCTCTAACAATTCCATTAAACAAACTTGTCCTTCAACAATTTATTATATATAACCATGAAGCTCGTAGAAACACTGATCATACTGCTTTTGCAGCATTAATAGCTATTTCATATGGTTCTTTTGCAAACGGCATTGCAGGGTCCAAAACGTAAGAGGAAGCTTATTTAGTTGGGTGAGGTGATTTCTTGCCAATAACATGACTTGTGACAAGTTTCTTAGAGTTTGTCGTTTAATGAGAAGCGGCCTCGAGCTTTATTGCTGTAAGAAAAAAAGGTGTGAATGTGAAGAGTGATCAGAAGAACTATAGAATGTATGGGTATAAGTGCAAGTACAGTGAGATTTGTTGCAAGGGACAATGTGCGAATGCTTCCTTTGACAAAAGGAATTGTGGAGGGTGCAATAAGAAGTGCAAGAAGATAGAGTATTGTGTTTATGGAATGTGCAAATATGCATAAAGATCAGATCTTCCAACTACATTCTTCACATAAATTATTGAACTTATTCCTCTTGTTATCCTTTTTTAACGCATGCATGATAATGATCATGTCCTATGAATATTGTAGGATTTTTTTGTTGTGAATATGCAAGGGAAAACATTGCATGATATAAGTATAAAAATCACATGTATGAGAGAAATCATGTACTATTATTTTGGTTAAGATATTCTTACATGTATTTCTAAGCAGGTGCAAGAAGAAATTCTTATGGATACTCTTAAGCAGGTGTAAGAAGTTAGCAAAAACTACTTAAACCAAATTATATGCTAAGAAGCATGTATGCATACAGATATAGAACAATGAGTCAATAAAAATTATTTACTTAAATAAGTATATTAGTGGACCTCTATCTGTTAGAAACACTCATTTTGATAAATTTTTATTTATTACACAATACCAGCTAGTATATTATATGTATATAAGAATTCTTCATTCCACAAAATCATATGCTAAGAAGGATGCAAATATTCTAACACAAGACATGAATACTATGAACACAATTACAAAATTTTAAGTGTTTAAATTCAATTGAAGGAGTCACATCATTTTTATTATTTATTTGAAACATATTAGGCAACTAAGACATGACTTTTTTTCCCCTCTTTTTTGAAGTGTTTGTACTTTATATATATTTTTTCCCTCTTTTTGGAAATGTTTGTACTTTATATATAAATAATATGCATATCGACATCTTAACCCACATAAATATTTATTTCTAAAAGGACATTAGTAATCTAAATAAAAACTTTTTTCTTAAATTAATTTTTTTTTTACATTTGTATTAAATTAGATAGATTAGTTTTGCCAATAAAATAGTAAGATAACCAAAAAAATTTTTTTAACATATTAAAAAATAGGTGGAAGGCAAACAAAATCATACAATATGATAATAAAATGGTACCAAAAAAATTTAAAGTATCAAGTTGACAATAAGGAAATGTAATTTTTGTTCCTTGAAAGATATATAATTTAGTTATTTGGTCCTTAAACTCTAGAAGTATACAATTTAATTTTTGAAATATGTTTAAACTTTTTGGTTGACCCTAAATCTTAAAAATATATAATTCAGTTTCTCAAAATTATGGACTCATTACTTGTTAATCCCTAGTATGTAATAAGAGCGCATTAGTAGTGAGTTAATTTTTTTAAAAATTGATGAATCATATATATTTAAAATTTAAAGACCAAATAATTAAGATATGAACTTTCTACCTATCAAAAACTATATTTCCTTAATTAACAACTATGTCATGGATCATTCAAGGATCATAATATGATATTAATCGAAATAATATGCATAAACATAACATCGATCTTAATATATATCATATTAAATGATCTAATTGCCAGAGACACACGATGTCAAATTGAAGTTTGTTTAAAGTATGGTTAGTCCAAAATAAAACTTATTTCTTAATTTAGAAATTGTTTCCTTGGCCTTGATCCAATCACTTCTTTTGCACAATTCACAAATAAGTCATGGGTTGTTTTTGCAAGTATGTGCTAAAGAGAGGCACAAAATATCGTATAGGTAGTGAACTAAGTACTATGATATCCTTTCTTCCTTGATGCTGTCTTTGCATAACCCTTGTTATCTTCCAAATTACTCTTAATCATGAGTGAATATGATTGAATTAATTACTTCCACAATGAAAATCAAAAAGATCTTCATAATTCTATTTGCGTCTTTGACTTCCTTGTTGCTTGCTATCCGATTTAATTTTGCCATCTTTTGATTGGAAAGAAACTTACATTGCATTTGAATATCATAATACCATATAGCCAAAATGAGCAAATACTCTAAGTTTTCATTTCATTATAGTTTCATATCTACAATTACCAATATTTATATACAACACACATCCACACAATAGAAGATTCTGGCACATGAAAAGCAGTAGTTGGTTACAACAAAATAACAATCACATTATGTGTGTGACATGTGACATGGAATGCATTAATGACTTGGATGTTGCTCTATCAGCCCCTTCGAGCCAAATTGTGATGGTAGAACAGTGAGGCTTGCTCGTAAGAGTTGAAACCAAGGAGATGGAAGGCATTTTGTTAAAATATTAATAGTTTGATCTTTTGAAAAAAATAATGGAAATACGAAACAACTTTGTCGTAACACATTCATGAACAAAATAGTAATCTAAAGCAATATGCTTTGCATGTGAATGTATTATAGGGTTTGTAGCTAAGTACATGGCTCTAACATTATCACAGCAAAGAATAAGAGGTTGGGAAAGAAAATAGCCAGGCTCAAAGAGAAGAGATTGTATCTAGATGAGATCACAGGTGGCCAAGGCAAGAGCCTTGTATTTTATCTCAATATTGGATCAAGATTAAGTTGAGACCAAAATAGATGCAGAAACCTTCTGTAAAGCAATGATCTATTAAACAACTCCCCAATCACATTAGAATAAGCCAGTAAGAAAGAGAAGGAAGAAGCCTTAATGAACAGCCTATAATCAAGAATATCTTTAAGATAGCATAAGATACGCTTAACAGATTACTAATGAATATCCAACAAACTATGCATAAATTGACACACACAGTTTACAGCATAAGATATATTAGGACTAGTAAACGACGAATATTGTAAGCTGCCACTAATGCTTCGATATAAAGAAAGATCATTAAAAGTAAGGCTACCACATTTAAGAGTTTAGAAGCAGAAGACATCAAAGAGGTGACAGGTTTACAATTAAGCATGCTAGTCCTAGTTAAAAGATCAATCATATACCTCTTCTACGTCAACAATAAACTAGAGAATGAATGATGAACTTCTATTTTAAGAAAATAATTAAGATCACCTAAATTTTTGACTGAAAATTGTGAGCTAAGAGTTGAAATTAGTTCATCAATAGCAATAGTAGAAAAATTAGTCAAAATTATGTCATCAACATAGATTAAGACAGAGAGAAATAGACCCATATATGAGAATGAAGAGAGAGTTATCTAACTTAGACGCTACAAGCCCTAATTCTAAAGGATAGGAGCTTAACCAGGCAAACTAGGCCAATGGAGCCTATGTCAAACCATAAATCGCACATTGGAGTTTGTAGATATAATATGGAAAATCTAGGTTGATGAAGCTTGGAGGCTGCGAGATATAAACAAATTCATCAAGGTACCCATGTAGAAAGGCATTTTGAATATCAATTTGCTGAAGACACTAGCTTTACAAAACTGCTAATGATAGAATTAATCTAATAGTTGTAGGCTTAATTACAGGGGAGAAAGTTTCATTATAGTCTAACTTGTGCCTTTGATTGAATCCCTTTGCAACCAAACATGCTTTGTAATACTCAATGGATCCATCAACTTGGTGCTTAATGTGAAAAATCCATTTGCAACCAATAACATTTTGTGATGGCAATGGTAGAACAAGAGTCCATGCTTGAGTGGAGAAGAGAGCTTAAAGTTGAAGATTCATGGCATTGTGCCCTTCCTAATAGCAAAGAGCTTTGAGAGACTAAAATTTGTGTCTTAGGAGGTAGACCAACTATTATAGCGGGGGCATGTAAAGTAGGCCAAGATATGGTCCCATCAATATAATGCTTGGGACAGAAATATGGTCTTTGGATCTGGTTTGCATTGAGTGGGCATTGGAGGTAATGTGTAGAGGAGTTGGAATGGGAAAGGAAGGTAGAGAATAGGAAGAAGAGGGTGAAGTAAAAGGTGACATGGAAGAAGAGGAAATAGGGGATAGGATATAGGCAAGTAAGGATGATGATGAGGGTTGAAGAGACTAAGAGATAGTGGATTAAATGGGCTGAGAGATATACAAAGGGAAGAAAGCATTAAAAAGAGATAAATGGGCTTGTGAAGTGGACTCAGGAGAAAAGTTAGGTTTGCTAGTAAAAAGAAAATAATACCCATCAAAAGTGGCATCACGTGACACATATAATATGTTATCTATTTATAAATATATGCTTACAGATTGATTTTTTGTCGTAATACACAAATCGAGCAGGAGGGATCAGAAGTTAGCTCAGTATCCCATCACATTCTCTAGAAGGCAACTCGAGTCAATAAAATGAGTGATATTGACAATGAGCGTGTCCTTGAAGTTTGGAACAAATGTGTAAGTATTAGTTGATTACCAAAAATTTCAATAAGTCTATTTCATTTGTCTACTTTCAATAATATTTGCTTTTTAATTTTTATGTCACAGGATACCTTATCACAGGCACTTCTAAAAGGTGATGTGCTCCTAAAGGATGATGATGTGTTAATGTCACAGAGCATCTTGGTCATGTTAAGGGTGTTAACTTCAGCATTAGTCAAAGAGATTATTTTAGAAGACACAAGCACTCAAAGTTGCATTCTTCAACTGAGGTTGCCGAGCAGAGGGAGAAGGTGAAGAGATAAGAGTAAGAGCAATTTAAGTTGAAAAAACAATTAGAGGATCAATGATGTCTTATTAAAAATTTGATCAAGATATAGATGATGGGAATGCAGGCAATGGACGTTAGTCCCTGTGGTAAAGACAGCAACACACTTGCCTTTCAACATCTCTCTAAAGTAATTTCTTTCTTTAACTATATTAATAGTTAAGTACTTTTACTACTTATCAATAATTTCTTTTATTATGATTTGTCTAGAGCGAAGCAGACTGTCTATTATGGTTAAACACCCTTACTCATCACGTGGTTGCAGAGGGTTATATGTATAATATTGTAGGAGATACACTTCACAATGCAATATTATCCACCGACCACACGAAAGTAGCGGTTAATATTCCTATGGAGGAGAATGATGAATCGCCTGTTCCCATTGAAAATGTAAGAATGTAGGACAAACAATGAGGAGCTTCATTACGTGGCCCACCAATCTCATTAAAGTAGCTCCATCAAGATAGATTTGTTAGTTGACACTTCCTTATGGTTCACTTCCTTATAATTCTTTATTGATTATAAATTAAACTAACTCACTTTGTTACACAATCCAGGGAGAAACATCTAAAAGTGTCAAGACTTAGCAAGGAATCAATGATCGCACTATCAAAATCAAAGCGCAACCCTTAGGTTTCAAACAAATACAAATTGGCTCTTGAAGCTTTAGCAGAACAAATATTAGGGAATGATAACATAAAAATTATAAATTTCGATAAAGAGATTTACAATAGAGAAATGCATTATGTGTTTATAATGGAAGTCATAAATGAGATCCTCCAACATAGATTTTGTTTGATAATTCAAATATATGGTTGACGAATTTCTATTGCATTAATTGGATGCTTAGGGTCACTAATTAGCTTGCTAAAGTTGATGGATTGCAGTTGTATGCATGATTATGGAGAATTTTGCATTTTGGTTTTTGCTATAAAAAATCTCCCTAGAAGTCTTTTTTTTTTTCAAATTTTGTTTGGAGTCAATATGGTTTGAATGTAACTGAATTTTTGACATGTTATGCCTAACATATGGAAGGTCTTTTATCTTTAATTTCATAATTTTTAGGGCTAGTTTGATCTCTCAAATATTGACTTAATAGTGGCCTATCTTTTATAATAAGCCATTTTGGGTAGCTTTGCAATTTTACAATAAGGAGTCAAATGAGCTATTTGGTTACTTAAACTTCCATTATAATTAGTTAATTTATCAATGGGGCTCCATATCAAATTTTATTATTTTAGGAGCTTTGGATTAGAAGACACAAATTTTTGAAATTAAGAGAAAAAGTGAGGCTAGTGCAGGGTTGGAATTGTGCCTGACACCATAGTGCCCTTTACGCACCCCATAGTGCCATGCTTTCAGTTAAGACAATAAGGGCTGTAGCACCTTAAGAGGATATTTAGCACTAAACCTTTTAAATTTTTTGTTTTATGCAATTTTCTTGCAAAATCTCCATTCAAATTACTAGGGATTTGTCATAAATTGATGTTAGACTTTATTGGAAATATTTATCAAGTTAAAATTAGTAAGATAAAGTGCTAAGATGATCACTTTAATTTCTATTCTTTAAGCATTTGATAAATAATAAGAGTGCAATTACTTAAATTCAATGTGTATGCTCAGAGAATAATTTACCCTTGGAAAACCACATGATTAATTAAAGTTCTAAGGAATCATACATCTTTATAATACAAAGGATAATAAAATAAACACATACGTGCACACACACACACACACACACACACACATATGTGCATAATTGAAGAGACATTAGATTTCTATGTACTTGTAATTCTCTAATGTCGGAGTATAACCTAACCTTATTAACTATTTATTGATAATTAAAAATTTTAAATGACTTAGACCCTTATTAGAATCCTATTGAGCTCAAATCTTGATGAATTATAAACTAATAGGTGGACCTAAAGGTTGTGTGTAGATTTAATTAGACCTTATGACCTAAGGAATTGTATAAAAACTCTACAAAATTGTTAAAGATAGAATTCTTAAAAGGTGAAATTCCAATGAGGCTTCATTAACAAAGATAGTATCCTTAAAAGGTGGAGTTCTTATAAGATTGTTTGAAAAGAAATGTATAATATTATCATTGTAACAAAGTGACTGAGGTAAGGCACTAAGCAGTTGAGATAAGCAATTATTTAGCAAAGGGAGATAACCTCTGATTGCATATATTTGTGGATCCACCCTAAGTGATGCCTTAGCCATGTTTACTTCTATCTATGACGTGTTTTGATAATCATAAGGACTAGGGAAAACAATCTTGACTAGGGGAAAACAATCTTTCTCTTTAATGGTGTTGAAAATATAAGTTTCACACTAAGTATGTGGGATGCTTGGTGGTTTACCTATGATTTTGAAAACCAAACTTGTATTAGGTAGTATAGGATGTTTGGCACTGCACCTAGGCAATGGTTTTCTCCATTAACAATGCTTTCAAGACAAAATCATCTAAATCTCCTTAAAGAGGGCATGCATAGTGATATGATATAATAATGTATTTGTGGAGCACTATTTTATATGAATCAAAGTAGAGCCTTATGAAGGCAATAATAAAGTATGCCAGTATGTACCATGTTTATGTGGTATTTTAGAAGTAATGGATTGAGCATATTGAATATTGCTTAAAAGTGTTACCAAGACGTGATAGATGATATTTCAATGAATATATGCACTATTATATTTGCATGTGATTATGTTTGATATGTTAATTATTATAAGCATAGTTATATTAATTATGTCATAGACTGTGTTATTTGAATATGACATCTTGAACATGTTAATTTATACACAGAGATGAATGTAATTTGGAATGAATATACATATGTGTATGTTTCATGATTCGATGTTATTGTATAAGCATGGCCTTCTATTTATATTGTTGTTTTGTAACATACTTGTTATCTTTATGGACAAGTGGAGGGACCAAAATTTTTCTTGGGTACATAAATGACAATGGGATCATTACTAGTTTTTAAAATTAATAAATGTTTTTATTAAGAATATGAATTTTCACTATATTTGGTAACATGCTTAGGTAGAGATCATAATGCTATTGTTTGAAGTTGATTGTAGATAGATCAGATAGCCGATAATTAGGTATAACACAAAGAAGACAGAAAGACTTTATCTATTATACTACTTGATTTGAAATAAGAGATAGGGGATGTTTATTAATAGTCAAGAATTTATATAGATTAGTAACTTTGTAATGTTTTTGAGATATTAGACATGTGAACTTATTACCTAGTATGTGGGTAATTAAATAACAATGAGATTTATCTTGACATTGACATTGTATAATTAGATAAGTGAAAATTTATGATTCAAAATTTCATCATAAATTTGTAACTATGATTCAATAACAGAATAAGTAATACTTTTAAATAGTAACTATGATTCAATAATAGAATAAGTAATACTTTTAAATAGAAAATGCCATTCTCTTTGATATGTTTTCTTTTTGGAAATATGTAGCTGAATCAATTAAACATGAAAAAAAAATTGAGAGTAACCTTTGTTTACAATTAAAAAAGGGGAAATGAATTTAAATAATCTTCAAATTTTTTTTCTCTAAATTACATTAATAATTAACATATCATCGCCGGGTAACATAATCATCCTTTCATGTTTCAATAATATCTTATGTTCTAGTTGCATAATTTTTTTTAATTGTTTAAAATTTAAATAAAATATTTAGAAAATAGTACTTTAAATTGTTTCATTTATACTAAAATAATTTAAACAATAACATATTACATTAAAAGAAGTTATCGCAAAAAAAACATAAGAAAATTTATTATAATAATAATAATAATATAAAAATTAAAATATTAAATGAATGATTTACTAAAAAATTAGAATGACACTTTCAATTATTAGATACAAATAAATAAATGAAAATTTTAGATACAAAGAAGAAATGGTCTGAAATTTTAGATAACTATAAAATCAAATAATTATTTTCTTTAATTTAAGCTATAACATATTAGATTGAAAAAAATAGACATATAAAGAAAATAATATTTAATTATAATAAATTTTAAGACTTAAATCTTTAGCTTTTTCTTTCTTAAATCTAAGTTATTTTTTTATTCTAAATAGTAGCTGTTACTATTTTATTTATCTGATTTTTTATATTTACTCTGATAACTTGTATATTAATGCAAATAAAAAAAAAATTTAACCCAAAAAAGGATTTTTACTATTAATATTAGAAGAGAATAAAAATTATTTAATTTTTAAAATAGCAAATATTACTTAATGATCAATTCAAAGGAGATAATTTAAATTGTTTAAATTGTACAAAGAGAATTTTAAAACCACAAAGATAAATTTTGAAATAATAAAAAATTATTGTTTTTTAAAATAGTGAATACTTATCTTTTTTTAGTTTTAAAATTCTCTTGGTACAGTTTAAACAATTTATTGAATTGATCATTAAGTAATTTTTACTATTTTAAAAAATAATAAGACATTAAATAATTTTTACTCTCTCCTCACATTAATAATAAAATTTCTTTTTTTGGATTGAATTTTTCTATTTTTATTTTACATTAATATATGAGTTATGAGACTAAACACAAAAAATTATATGAATTAAAAAAGTATTAATTGCTATTGATAAGTGTATTATTCAAATTCAAAAAATAAAAAGCTAAAGATTGAGGTCTCAAAAATTATTATAATTAAGTGTTCTTTGCTTTATGTATCTATTTTTTTTAATGCAATATGTCACAATTTAAATTAAATGAAATAATTATTTAATTTATATTCATCTAAAGTTTTAAATCATTTGCTTCTTTGTATTTAAAATTTTCATTTATTTCTTTGTATATAATAATTGAAAATGTCATATTAATTCTTTGGTAAATCATTCATTTAATATTTTAATTTTTATATTATTATTATGATAATAAATTTTTTATATTTTTTTAATAATGAATTCTTTCAATGCAATATGTTATAATTTAAATTATTTTAATACAAATTAAATAATTTAAATAATTATTTTACTTAAATTTTGAAACAACTGCGGAGAAAAAAAAGAAAAACGTTATGCAACAGGAACATCCCGCGTTCCTGACGCGAAGAGCCTATATATCTAGCCGTCACAGAGGAGGAAGGACCTTCATTTGAATTTCCTGCAATCTAATTCTTCTACTTTCTCTCTTCTATTGTCTTTCCATCTGTCTTCTACTCTCTCTCTTCTACTTTCTCCTGAAATCTATTCTTTCCATCTATCACCTCTTTGAGAAATTCAGAAACTCTTCTGGATTTCGCACCAAGAAATTCGGTAGCGATCTTGACGACAAAGAAATTCTACTGCAGATTTCTAAGATGACAGAGTCTCCAAGAAAGAAAGTCCTTATGGAAAGGAATGAGCCTGCACGAATTTCATTTTCCTCCACTGAAGGAAAAAGCCACATTCGAAAGGTCACTTCCGTAGATTCTGTTGAACGGAAAAAGTTTCTACCTTTTTCCACCAAGAAGGAGACAGAGAAGCGTACTAGTTCCATGGTTTCTGAAGGTTTGAAAGCTGAAGGAAAAAGGCCTATTCGAAAGGTAACTTTCGCAGATTTTGTTGATGTGAAAATGTTTCAACCTTTTTCTGATGGGGTCGTCGAAGAGGAGACCGAGAAACATTCGGCTTTCAAGGTTTCTGAAGATTTGAAAGCTACAGTCTTGCGTTCAAAGAATGAAACAGAGCCAGCATTTCAAACTGTGAATGATAGGCCTGGTTGTGTTAATCTTGATCCATCTTTCAAGCTCAGTCCTACCCCTCCTCCAGTTTCATCAAACTCTACCATCATAGCTCCTCCTGACGCCGAGCCTATTCCTCGCTATGATCCCATAGTGAATTACCTCTCTCCAAGACCTCAGTTTCTTTATTATAAACCAAACCCAAGAGTTAAACTCTACAAGGAAAGGGAGTGTATGGCGCGGGATTCTGTTGAACAGAAAAAGTTTCAACCTTTTTCTGATGGAACCATCAAGAAGGAGGCAGAGAAGCACACTAGTTCCATGGTTTCTAAAGGTTTGAAATCTAAAGGAAAAAGGCCTATTCGAAGGGTAACTTTCGCAGATTTTGTTGAAGTGAAGATGTTTCAACCTTGTTCTGATGGGGTCGTCGAAGAGGAGACAGAGAAACATACGGCTTTAATGGTTTCTGAAGATTTGAAAGCTAAAGTTTTGCGTCCAAAGAATGAAACAGAATCATTATTTGAAACTGTGAATGATAAGCCTGGTTGTGTTAATCTTGATCCATCTTTTAAGCTTAGTCCTACCCCTCCTCCAGTTTCATCAAACTCTACCATCATAGCTCCTCCTGGCGTCGAGCCTATTCCTCCTTATGATCCTATATTGAATTACCTCTCTCCAAGACCTCAGTTTCTTCATTATAAACCACACCCAAGAGTTAAACTCTACAAGGGAAGGGAATGTATGAAGCTGGATGACAGCTTTTCAGATACAGAACTAAGTCAACTAACAGAGGAGGCACTGCCTGATGGGTCAGAGAAGGAATCAGAAGTTTCTTCGGATGAGATAGTTAGTGAAGAAAACAGCCATGTTTCTTGTGAAGCAAAAGGGGTGGCTAAATCCGGCTTCTCTATGCGATCGAAAGCCATTGCTCTGTTTTTAGTTCTCTCAGTTGCTTGCGTATCAATATCATCCACAAATTCTCAGGTCTTTGATCCATTATTTAAAGACCTTACCATTTTATCTCCGGCTTATGATTCGTCTGAATTTCCCCGGTTTGCAAGAGCCAATTTTGATCTTTCTTCAGAGCTAGCAAAAGAAAATTTGGATGGATTAGCTCGAAACTTTCATATCTGGTTTACCAAGTGGATGTCCTCAATTTCAGAATTGATTTCAACATTTAGAGGAGTGCAGAATTTGGGCCAATTGCATTATGGGAACTTGACTGGTTTGCAAGAAAATATTGAGGTTAATCACTTTCCTATAATTGGTCTCGGTGAAAAGCTAATAGGAGAAGCTCCACAATTGGAAACGCCAACATTGATTGTTGAGGAGAATGATGATTTCACAGAGACTTATACTGACGAGGATATTGGAGATATTCCGGCAGAGCATTATGATTCAGCATATGAAGAACAAGAAGATCAGGAATTGGAGCCAGTCCCACCAATAACGAAGACCGTGGATGATAATGATGCCGCCAAAAAGATTGATACTTATGAGGTAGGAATTGCTGAAGTTGAAAGTGCTTCATCTGCTTCAGAATCTGAGGAAGCTAGTGAACCCAATCACTCAGAAGGTGGCATTGATTACCCAGATATAGTTTCAGAGACTTGTGAAAATAATACCGAAGGGTTTGAAGCAAATAATTTCGAAGCAAAACAGGCACCAGAAAAGGATGCTACTGTCATTATGGACATTAAGGATCAGCCAGATTTGAACTTTGAAGTTGCTCAAATTATTGAAATTCATACCGATGATCAGCCACCAATAACGAAGACCGTGGATGATAATGATGCGGCCAAAAAGATTGATACTTATGAGGTGGGAATTGCTGAAGTTGAAAGTGCTTCATCTGCTTCAGAATCTGAGGAAGCTGGTGAACCCAATCACTCAGAAGGTGACATTGATTACCCAGATATAGTTTCAGAGACTTGTGAAAATAATACCGAAGGGTTTGAAGCAAATAATTTCGAAGCAAAGCAGGCACCAGAAAAGGATGCTACTGTCATTATGGGCCTTATGGATCAGCCAGATTTGAACTTTGAAGTTGCTCAAATTATTGAAATTCATACCGATGATCTGGGTAATCAAATTCATACCGATGATCAGCCACCAATAACGAAGACCGTGGATGATAATGATGCGGCCAAAAAGATTGATACTTATGAGGTGGGAATTGCTGAAGTTGAAAGTGCTTCATCTGCTTCAGAATCTGAGGAAGCTAGTGAACCCAATCACTCAGAAGGTGACATTGATTACCCAGATATAGTTTCAGAGACTTGTGAAAATAATACCGAAGGGTTTGAAGCAAATAATTTCGAAGCAAAGCAGGCACCAGAAAAGGATGCTACTGTCATTATGGGCCTTAAGGATCAGCCAGATTTGAACTTTGAAGTTGCTCAAATTATTGAAATTCATACCGATGATCTGGGTAATCAAATTCATACCGATGATCAGCCACCAATAACGAAGACCGTGGATGATAATGATGCCGCCAAAAAGATTGATACTTATGAGGTAGGAATTGCTGAAGTTGAAAGTGCTTCATCTGCTTCAGAATCTGAGGAAGCTAGTGAACCCAATCACTCAGAAGGTGACATTGATTACCCAGATATAGTTTCAGAGACTTGTGAAAATAATACCGAAGGGTTTGAAGCAAATAATTTCGAAGCAAAGCAGGCACCAGAAAAGGATGCTACTGTCATTATGGACCCTAAGGATCAGCCAGATTTGAACTTTGAAGTTGCTCAAATTATTGAAATTCACACCGATGATCTGCCATATTTGAACTCTGAAGTTGCTGAAATTACTGAAGTTCATACTGATGGTCAGCCGGATTTGAACTCTGAAATTCATACCCAAGTGTATCGCGGCGTACAATTGAAATCGGAGGAAAAATATGTGAGTGTTGAATCCATTATTGTTGCATCTATGCTTCTCTTTTTATCCAAAATTGCAGGTACAACTTTCAGGTGGTTAAGGAAGAAGGATAAAGGAAGAAGAGCAATGGCCACTGGTACTAGTTCTATGGAGCAACCTCCCTTGGCTAGGACATTGCATGTTAACCACAGAGAGGAGGCTTCCCTAGAAAAGTCATCTCTTAGGAATGGCCCTGTAGAAATGGATGTTCTTGTAGAGTCATGCCCTTCAGAAATGAGCACCTTTCAGAAGAGCTCATCCTGTTATGCCCAAAGAGTGATGGAAGAGCAGAATGAAGCTCAAAGCCTGGAAAAGAAGCCAAAGAAGAACCATAGGAGAGAGTCTCTTGCCTCTTCAGAATCCATGGGTGTTTTTGCTTCATATGGAAGTTTTACCACATACGTGAAACTCTCAAGCAACCATGTGAGTTTTTGTTTTGTTTTGTTTGTTTTTTTTTGGGGGGGCTTCCCATTCATATCATATTGTGATTTGTGAACAAACATTTATTCTTGAGGATCACTGATCTTATGTGTTTGTTTCTATTTTATATATTTTTTTTTCAGGGACATGGAGATGCAGGGATTGCTACTCTTGTTAGGCGTTCAAGTAGGATTAAACACTTAGCCACTTCGAGAAAATAAACAAAATTTCCTTCTGGTGAACTATTTACTCTCTCTTTCTCAGCCTTCAAGGTATTAGCATAAATTAATCTTAGACGGTATACTGGAAATCATTCTTTTGTTCTTCCTAGTCTTTGTGCTTTCTGTATCTGATTTAAATTAAGAGTATAACTATGATACAAGGATTACATTAAATTGTCATTTGCTCCTTAAGACTGGCAGTGTTGATGGTCAATTTTGTTTTTCTCTCTCATCTCTTTTCCTTCTTTTTCTCAATTATTATTTTAATCTCATATGATGTTTCATCAAAACTTAATCTTATCAAATTATAACCTTTCCCCACCTTCATAAGAAATAAAACAAAAAGATGATTTTTAGTGACTCTCTATGTGGATTCCTTGTATTAGTAGATTAAAGGAGAGTGTTTTTGAACTTTTAGAGGGGTATTCTTCTGATCTTCTTTATTTAAATGGAAGTTTGAGTAGCACTAAAGAAAGGTTATGTGAGCTTTGAAGTGATTCACTTAGAGGTTGTCTACTCTAGAAATGATCATTAATCTCAGCATTTCCACTTTTTTTTTTTTTAATTTGGTGAAAGTCCCATATTTTTCATATTTCTACTTGATGTTGACATATCTTTCTTTCTTTCTTTTGTTTTTAATATTAAAAAGAAGGTTCTTGCTCTCAAGGGAAAGAATTTCGAAGATTTCGGTTTAAATAAGTGCTGTGTGTTGGTTATAGGCAATCAGAATTTCTCCTGATATAATCACGTTGGGATGACTTTGCAATTTTCATGATTTTTCGGTTCTGATTTTCCACATCTTTTGCAGGTTGGGGGCCTTGGTGATGTTGTTACCAGTCTATCTCATGTTATTCAGGATTTAAATCATAACGTGGACAACATTACTCCAGAGTATGACTATTTGAACCTTGGCCCTATAAGCTTCTTTGCTGCTGCTTTTGTCCTTATATTGCTGCTTGGATGTTTGTCCTATTCCTTAAATTTTGATTTCCTGAGTCTTGACTTGTCTTATTGAATGGAGCTTGGGGTTATATAAATGTGAAGAATCATTTGTTAAAGTTCTATGATTGATCAAACTATCTCCTTATACAAGTGAGATTATATACATCTCTATTCCTAAAGCTATTTAGTGCTTCCTTGAAAAGATATGCAGGGCTATTGTTTTTTTTTTAACATTTGGTTGAAATTTTATTTGTTGTACTTTTGATGTGATTACAATTCTTGTAGTAACTGCTTGATATATGCCTTCTGATGCAGGTAAAGGACTTGCAATATTAGAAAAACAATTTCTGGTGTGGAACTAAAATAGAAGTATGGCATGGAAAGGTTGAATGCCCCTCTGTTTATTTTTTGGAGCCTCAAAGTGGGTAACAGTGTTTTGATTCCCCATCTTGGATTTCTTTTCGTTTGTAGTTTACTAATGTTTCTCATCTGATATTATTGAGCTTAATAATATTATGTGATGGGCTTACTAATGCCACTATTGGCACTTGGACTTGTAGAAGACGTGGGAAGCAAAAAGGAGGAGTGAAGAAGGACGAGGGTCTGACCTTAAGGTATATACCAGGAGGGCCAAAGGTGATGAGGTGGTTGGGAAAGAGAGAATGGGAAATTTAGCCCAATAACTACCTTGTTGGTGCAGGCGAAGGGTGGTGATCTGGAAGAGTGAGAAGAGGTAGTAAGAAATTTATTTGTGGGCATTTTGTGGCCGAGGGAGGGTGGAGAATTTTGGAAGAAAAGACTTTGGGAATGAGCTAGCCTTTTGAAAGCTAGCGACCCTTTTATCGTCTTTTATCACTTGTTTCTTTCTTCTTTTCTTCTTTGCGTCCTCTGCATTACTATTATTAGAGTGAGTGGACCATTGTGTAGATATACTGGAATTGTGATGTTGTACTATTATTATTGTCTGTTGAATTAAATATTTGCATTTGAGCATAATTTTCTTGACATGTTGCATTGTTGTGTTGGTTTAAATTTCTATCACAGAGGAGGTTCTATCATTATGATAGAATTATCCGATAACTAATAGGATGTTTAACTTCCTTTCATTTCCTTATCATAGAGTGTTGCTCTACTCCAAAATTTTTGGTGCTTGAACTTGCGTGCTGTTTCCTGTCTTCTTAGTTGATGATTTGGGGGTGCCAATTTTGGTGAGTAGGCTGCAAAAAGGTTTTGAGTTGTGAATCAAGTTCAAAATTGTCTAATCTCGGGTTGATCTTTTGATTTTTCATTGTTTCCATGTTTCTCTATAATTCACTATTTTTGGTATTTATACTTTTGTAAGCTAGCATTTTTGAACTTTTACTAGTGTGCCATTTCTTATCTTCTTAGTTTATGATTTGGGTGTGTCAATTCCTATGCGTAGGGCGGCAGAAATGATTTGGGTTGTGAATCTAGCTTAAGGTGGTCTAATGTGGTTGATCCTTCGAGTTTTCATAGTTTCTATATATTTTTTAGAGTACACTATTTTTAATATTTCTATTTTTGTAAGCTAACTTTTGTGGTACTTCTACTTGGGTGCTTGTTTTTCTAGATTATGATTTATGTGTGCCAAATCTTGTGAATGAGGCTGGAGAAAAGTTTTGAGTTGTGAATTTAGCTCAAAATTGTCTAATCTTGAGATGATCCTTTAAGTTTTCATAGTTTCTATGTCTTTCTAGATTTCACTATTTTTTGGTATTTTTACTTTTGTAAACTAATATTTTTGTACTTCTACTTGTGTGTCATTTTTTATCCTCTTAGTTTATGATATGGAGTAGGGCTGTAATAAGGTTTTGAGTAGTGAGTTTAGGTCAAGGTTGTCTAATCTAAAGTTGGTCTTTTGAGTCTTTATAGTTCCAATGTCTCTTTAGAACTCACTGTTTTTGGTATTTCTACTTTTGTAAGTTGATTTATTTGTACTTTTACTTGTGTGCTATTTTTTGTCTTCTTATTTTGTGATTTGAGTGTGTTAATTTGTGTGAGTTAGGTTGTAGGCAGGTTTGAGTTGTGAATCTAAAGTTGATTCTTTGAGTTTTCATAGTTCCTATGTCTCTTTAGAATTAAATATTTTTGGTATCTATACTTTCCTAAGCTGACATTTTTTGTACTTCCACTTATATGTCATTTCCTATCTTTTTGGTTTATGATTTGGGTTGGAAAAAAGTTTTTTAGTTGTGAATTTAGTTTAAGGTAATGTAATCTAGAGTTACTCCTTTGAGTTTTTATAGTTTCCATGTCTCTTTAGAATTTATGATTTTTTGGTGTTTCTACTTTTGTTACTTCAACTAGTGTGTCATTTCTTGTCTTTTTAATTTATGATTTGGGTATGTCAATTCCTATGAGTAAGGTTATAAAGAGGTTAAGTTGTGAATTAAGTTCAAGGTTGTCCTATATAGAGTTGATCCTTTGAGTTTTAATTGTTTGCATGTCGCTCTTGGTATTTCTACTTTTGTAAGTTGACATTTTTTGTACTTCTATTTATGTGTCATTTCATGTCTTCTTTGCTCATGATTTGGGTGTGCCAATTCTTGTGAGTAAGTTTGCCAAAAGGTTTTAGGCTATGAATCTAGTTCAAAGTTGTTTAATTTAGACATGATCATTTGAGTGGTGAAAGGTTTTGAAATGATTATTTGAGTAGTGAAATGGCATACTTCTTCCGAAAGCTAATATTTTTGGTACTTATACTAGTATGCTATTTCCTGTATTCTTAGTTTATGATTTTTGTGTGTGAATTCCTGTGAGTAGGGTTGCATAAAGGTTTTGAGTTGTAAATTGAGTTCATAGTTGTCAAATCTAAAGTTGATTATATGACTTTTCATTGTTTCTGTGTCTCTTTAGAATTCACTGTTTTTTGGTATTTATAATTCTGTAAGTGGAGATTATTGGTGCTTTTGTGCCATTTTCTATTTTCTTAATTTATGATTTGTGTTTGCCAATTCCTGTAAGTAAAGCTACAGAAATGTTTTGAGTTTTGAATCTGGTTTAAGGTGGTCTAATCTTGAGTTGATCTTTTGGGTTTTCATAGTTTCCATGTCTATAGATTTCCTTGTTTTAGAATTCACTGTTTTTTGGTATTTATAATTTTGTAAGTGGAGATTATTGGTGCTTTTGTGCCATTTTCTATTTTCTTAATTTATGATTTGTGTTTGCCAATTCCTGTAAGTGATGCTACAGAAATGTTGAGTTTTGAATCTAATTTAAGGTGGTCTAATCTTGAGCTGATCTTTTGGGTTTTCATAGTTTCCATGTCTATAGATTTCCTTGTTTTTGGTGTTTCTATGTTTGGATGCTGACATTTTTGGCACTTCTACTTGTATGAAATTTCTTGTCTTCATAGTTTATGATTTGTGTGTGCCAATTCCTTTGAGTAGTGCTGCAAAAAAGTTTTAAGTTGTGAATATAACTCATGGCTGTCTAATCTAGAGTTGATCTTGTAAGTTTTCATAGTGTCTATGTCCTTTTTGAGTTTACTGTTTTTGGTATTTTTACTTTTATAAACAGAGATATTTGATACTTACTACTAGTGTGTCATTTCTTGTTTTCTTAGTTTATGAACTTGGTGTGCCAATTCCTATAAGTAGGCCTGCATGAAGGTTTTGAGTTGTGAATCTGATTCTGGGTTTTCAAATCAAGGGTTGATGCTTTGTGTTTTCATAGTTTTTTTGTCTCTCTATCAAATTCACTATTTTTGATATTTGCACTTTTGTAAGTTGTTATTTTTGGTACTTCTACTTGTTTGTTATTTTTTGTCTTCTTAATTTATGATTTAGGGGTGCCAATTCCTATGAGTAGGGATGCATAAAGATTTTGAGTAGTAAATCTAGTTCAAGGTTGTCTAATTTAGAATTGATTCTTTGAGTTTTCATAGTTTCCATGTCTCTCTAGAATTCATTGTTTTTGGTAATTCTACTTTTGTAAGCTAGCCTTTTTTGTTCTATTACTTGTGGGTCATTTTGTTTTCTCAGTTTATGATATGGGTGTGTCAATTTTTGTGAGGTGGGCTGTAGAAAGGTTTTGAGTAGTGAATCTAGATTAAGGTTGTCTAATGTAGAGTTGATCTTGCGAGTCATCATAGTTTTTATGTCTCTTTAGAATTCATTGTTTTTGTAAGCCGTCAGTTTTGGTACTTCTACCTGTGTGTGTCATTTCTGGTCTTCTTGGTTTATGATTTGGTTGTGCCAGTTACTTTGAATTTGGCTAACGATTTGCATTTTTGTTGTAATGACTGTGCTAGACTTTGTCTTACATATGACAAACCCTTTTTACACTTAGTCACTTATTATTGAAAATAGGATTCTTGGTAATTTGTCACCTCTTAAAGTAGCAACAAGGCAGATTATTGTCGACTCATTTCTCTTTATTTTTTCCTAGTTAAATGCTGGTGCTGATTTCATTTTAGTTCCTTCAATATTTGAGCCATGTGGACTAACTCAGCTCACTGCAATGAGATTTGTTTCAATACCTGTTTTTAGAAAAATTGGAGGTATATACATTTTTTCTAGTAACTATTTCTTTCTTTACTGGCTACCGTGCTTTCAACCTCATTTATCTCATAATTAATGCTCTACTTCCTGATTTATGCAATGTTCTGACTTGACCATCTCCTTATATTTGGAATATTTATTTTGCTGATACAATTTTCTTTAGTAGGTTTGTGGATTCCCTAATATATGATATCTAAGTCCTGTTTTCCTTTGAAATCATGTCGTTCTCCCCTTACAATGATAGAATAAATAATTTGGAGGAATAGATGGTCAAGTTTTAGGTTCATTCCACTGTTGAGGACTTGTGGTACATTTGATCATCCATCATCTTATAATTTTGTAGGACTATACGATATTTTGTTTGACATTGATCAAGATAAGGAGAGAGTACAAGCACAAGGTCTTGTCTATTTTCATTTCCTGAAAACTATTTCCAATTTCAGGTTTTCATTTTCTTAAATATGTGTTTGTTTTACTTTTATTCTCATTTTCATTTCTCTTTCTGCTAGTTTTTTATAATTTAGGATTAGATATAATAGTCAAGACTTCCATTCTAATGTCCTAAATGGCAAACCTGATGAACGTTATTGGGCTGAAGAAGAGCAGCTGATATATTGAAAACTGCAACAGAGGAGGCGTAGGGAGGAAGCTTACGTGCCAAGGTTTGTTTGTTCTGAGATGACTTTCAGATGATAACATTGAGGTTCTAACTTACATATATCACCATCCTACGTAAAAACTTTTTTGAATCACCTGGTTCCATTTTATTGGCCTTCTATGAAAAATAATATACATAAGATGGGGGCAGAGTAGATTTGTAATTGTTGTCTCTCTCATACCTAGGACAAAGCACTTTTCTAATTTTTGACTTTGATCTAGTAGATTATTTAGAGTGTCTTTGGATTTAAAAAATATTTTCTATTTTCATTTCCTGAAAACTATTTCCAATTTCAAGTTTTCATTTTCTTAAAAATGTGTTTGTTTTATTTCTATTACCATTTTCATTTGCCATTTTGCCAATTTTTTTATGGTTTATGACTAGATATAATAGTTTCTAATATACGAAGGGGTTGTTGTTCCACAGAGAAGCAGGCCTTCCCCCCCCTCCCCCTTGTCTTTTCTGTTTTTGTTTGTGCCCTGTATAATTCTCTATCTTTTCCTATGAGCCTTTGGTACAGTTTGGTTCATCTCTTTATATAAGAATTCTATGAACAAAAAGTGAGGAATTGGAAGAAGAGAGTATCGTCAGATCTCAAAAATGCCACTGCCTTTTTATTGGAAACATGAGAAACATCTTTTATTGTTTCTTGAATTTCTGCAAATGTGGAATCTGTTCCCTAAAAAATAAAAATAGCAAGAACTATTCAAACACCCTTTTCATATATATTTTCAATTTAAAATGGAAATGAAAACTGGAAATGGTTAAGGCAAACACACCCTTAAATTGTTTTGGTGAGCAAGTACCTAAAACATTGTGTTTATTTTGATTTAAAGTTGCATACACTCTTTTTTTTTGGGGGGGAAACGTGAAAAACAGAAAAAAGAACACAAGACATTTAATAATGGGTATTTACGCCCCTCTTCTCATTCACTTGGCCCTGTTCTTGTTGTAGGTTGAAAGAACAGCACACATGAAAGCTGAAACAAAGGAAAGAACTTTAAAAAGATTTTTGCTTTCCCAAAAGCATATTGTCTATACTGAGCCTCTTGATGTTCAAGCAAGAAGCATAGCAATAGTATTTTATAATCCCCCCGACACAAAATTGAGTGAAAAACCTGGGGTTTGGTTTAGATGTTCATTTAATCGTTGGACTCACCGTAAGGGTCCATTTTCACCACAGAGAATGTTGCCAGTAGAGAATGGTACTCA
This sequence comes from Erythrophleum ivorense, assembly GCA_026724425.1. Classification (NCBI taxonomy): domain Eukaryota; kingdom Viridiplantae; phylum Streptophyta; class Magnoliopsida; order Fabales; family Fabaceae; genus Erythrophleum; species Erythrophleum ivorense. Next base: position 41,410,334 of record JAIUCV010000006.1, on the reverse strand, counting down.
TGTCAAAACCTGCGGTGAGTCTCCTCTCTTCATTGATATTTGAAGGATGAATAGAATCTACTGATCCAGCTATTAGCAATATGAGGGGTTTTAGTGTTTTTGGTTTGCTTGGTTTAATTTCTTATTTTCTTTTCACTTGTTTTTGTTTTAAATTCATTGCACTGTTGTGGCTTGTGAAATATGATCAAGTGTCTGCCAAATATTATGACTTTTGATGTAGGCATTGCAAATTATGTGCCTTTGTTCTGGTTAGCAAACTACTGATCTTCCTATTGAATGACTTGTTGCACTAGCCATTTATGTTTTGTCCATCATAATTTGTAGACTAGCCTCTGTCTAAAATTATGAATCCTGTGTATTTGTCATGACAAATGCCACATTAGGAGCTAATATAAATGCATAACTTATGATTGTATTTGGATTGGACTTTCATGGATCTTATATTGTATCATAGTAGCAATAGCATGTTACGGTGGCCAATATGAATATTTAATTATTTTATGTTATTTGGGGCAAATTTGAAGGTTCCCAACATGATGCAAAGTATGCCCTTTTCAATCGCTTTGTGATCTACAGGCAAAAGGTTAGTGATTCATTAACTTATACATTTGTCCCCGAAGAAGCTTTATGATTGTGTTTTTGCAGTTAAGGTTCCACTAGATACATACACGATGGACTTTGTTTTCTTTGAGAGGGAAGAAGACGGGGAATTTGACAACAAATATGGAATGGATTATCATATACCTGTTTTCGGAGGAATTGTGAAAGAACCACCTATGCATATTGTACATATTGCTATTGAGATGGCCGCAATTGCAAAGGTAAGTAAGCCAGTTGCATCAATCTTATCTCAACTTCATCTACATATCTTAGTGTGGACTTATTTATTTAGCTTGTGACTTGCAAATTTTGGCATATAATGAATTGGATTAAAGAAATATTCCCACTTATCCTATGGTGTGCTATGGTAAGTACTTTGGCTATAGTTATGGTTTTAAGTGATCTCTCTAGTATGGAGTTTAATGTGTTATTTGCATTTCTTGTTACTTTAAATTCCCTTATATTGAAAAAAATGCAATTAGGTTATATGTATGGCTGAATTTCTAGCATTTTCATTGAGTAAGCATCTGGAGAGGTTTCATGTGGGAATTGTTTGATGGAAGAGAAAAAAAAATTGATTTAAAATATTTGGATTCAGGATTGTGTATTAAGCTCGTGGGCGTTTAGTATTGTTATCTAAACATGTTAAGTTCATTATGATCTTTAATATATGAGAAAATAAACAAAATTTCCTGCAAGTAAACTGAATAGAGAATATATCATTGAACTATTTACTCTCTCTCTCTCTCTTTCCTACCTCACTTCAAATTATTGGCATACATTAATCTTATACAGTATACTGGAAATCATTCTTTTGTTCTTCCCATTCTTTATGCTTTCTCTACCTGAATTAAATTAAGAGTATAACTATGATATGGGGATTACATTAAATTGTCATTTGCTCCTTAAGATTGACAGTTTTGATAGTCAATTTTGTTTCTCTCTCTCATCTCTATTCCTAGTTTATCTTAATTATTATTTTAATCTCATATGATGTTTCATCAAAACTTAATCATATCAAATTAGAACCTTTCCCTAGATTTATATCTTGGGAAATTAAACAAAAAGAAGATTATAAGTGACCCTCTAAATGGATTCTTGTATTAGTCGATTATATGTGTCATTTATATTTATTTTTCTAAGCTGACATTTTTTTTATATTTTTATTTTTGTGCTATTTCATGTCTTTTTATTTTATGATTTGAGTGTCCTAATTCTTGTGAGTTAGGTTGCAAAAAAGTTTTGAATTATAAATTTAGTTTAATGTTGTCTAATCTATAGTTGATCTTTTGAGTTTTCGTAGTTTCCACATCTCAAGAATTTACAGTTTTTTTATATTTTTTGTTTTGCAAGTTGACATTTTTGGTACTTGTGTTCCTTGTCTTTTTTTTTTTTTCCTGAGTATAAGATTTGGGTGTGTCAATTCCTATGAGTAGGATTGCAGAAAGGTTTTAAGTCATGGATTTTGCTTTGGGTTGTCTAATTTGGAGTTGAGCCTTTGAGTTTTTTTAGTTTTCATGTCTTTCTAAAATTCACTTTTTCTTTTTTTGTGTTTCCACTATCGTAAGCTGATATTTTTGGTACTTCTATATGCCATTTCATGTATTCTTAGTTTATGATTTTGTGTGTGAATTCCTATGAGTGGGGCTGTGGAAAGGTTTTGAGTTGTGAATTTAGTTCATAGTTGTCTAATCTAAAGTTTATTCTATGACTTTTCATCATTTCTAGGTCTCTTTAGAATTCACTGTTTTTTGTCTGAGATTTTTGGTGTTTTTGTGCCATTTTCTATTTTCTTAGTTTATGACTTGTGTTTGCCAATTCTTGTAAGTAAAACTGCAAAAATGTTTTTTAAGTTTTAAATCTAATTCAAGGTGGTCTAATCTAGAGTTGATCCTTTGGGTTTTCATAGTTTTCATGTCTATAGATTTCCTTGACTTTGGTATTTCTATGTTTGGATGCTGACATTTTTGGCACTTTTACTTGTATGCAATTTCTTGTCTTTATAGTTTATGATTTGTGTGTGTCAATTCCTTTGAGTAGTGCTACAGAAAAGTTTCAAGTTGTGAATATAGCTTACGGTTGTGTAATCTAGAGTTGATCCTATGAATTTTCATAGCTTTCATGTCTCTCTTGAATTCATTGTTTTTTATCTTTCTACTTTTGTAAGTTTACATTTTTGGTACTTCTACTTGTATGCCATTTCATATCTTTTGAGTTTATGACTTGTGTGTGCCAAATTTGGCGAGTAGGACTATAGAAAGGTTTTGTGAATTTAGTTCAAGGTTGTCTGATCTGGAGTTGATCTTGTAAGTTTTCATAGTGTCTATGTCCTTTTTGAATTTACTATCTTTGGTATTTTTACATTTATAAACTGACATATTTGGTATTTCTACTAGTGTGTCATTTCCTGTTTTCTTAGTTTATGAATTTAGTGTACCAATTCTTATAAGTAGGGCTGCTGGAAGGTTCTGAGTTGTGAATCTAATTCAAGGTTGTCTAATCAGGAGTTGATCCTTGGTGTTTTCATAGTTTTTGTGTCTCTTTATAAGTTACTGTTTTTGATATTTCTACTTTTGGAAGTTGGTATTTTTGGTACTTCTACTTGTTTGTTATTTTTTGCCTTCTTAACTTATGATTTAGGAGTGCCAATTCCTATGAGTAGGGATGCATAAAGGTTTTGACTAGTAAAGCTAGTTCAAGGTTGTCTGATCTAGAGTTGATCTTTTGAATTTTCATAGTTTCCATGTCTCTCTAGAATTCATTGTTTTTGGCAATTCTACTTTTGTAAGCTGATCTTTTTTGTTCTATTACTTGTGTGCCGTTTCTTGTTTTCTCAGTTTATGATATGGGTGTGCCTATTCTTGTGACGTGGGCTGTAGAAAGGTTCTGAGTAGTGAATCTAGATGAAGGCTGTCTAATGCAGATCCTTTGAGTTATTATGGTTTTTATGTCTCTTTAGAATTCATTGTTTTTTGTATTTGGCATTTCTAGTTTTGTAAGCTGACATTTTTGGTACTTCTACCAATGTGTCATTTCTGGTCTTCTTAGTTTATGATTTGGTTGTGCCAATTACTTTGAATTTGGCCAACGATTTGTGTTTTTGTTATAATGGCTGTGCTAGACTTTGTCTTACACATGATGAACTGCTTTTACACTTAGTCACTTATTATTGAAAACAGGATTTTTGGTAATTTGTCACCTTTTAAAGGAGCAACAAAGTAGGTTATTGTTGACTCATTTCTCTTTATTTTTTCCTCGTTAAATGCCGATGCTGATTTCATTTTAGTTCCTTCAATATTTGAGCCATGTGGGCTATCTCAACTCACTGTAATGAGATATGTTTCAATACCTGTTTTTAGAAAAACTGGAGTTATATACATTTTTTTTAGTAGCTATTTCTTTCTTTACTAGCTACCGTGCTCTAAACCTCATTTATCTCATTATTATTATTATTATTGAACATGCATAAATGACTGGAAGCTCTCAAGGAAAAGAATTTCAGAGATATCAATTTAAATAAATACTGAGTGTTGGCTATAGGCAATCAAAATTTCTCTTGATATAGTCACGCTGGGATGACTTTGCAATTGCCATGGTTTTTCATTTCTGATTTTCTACATGTTTTGCAGGTTGGAAGCCTTGGTGATGTTGTTACCAGTCTATCCCATGCTATTCAAGATTTAAATCATAACGTGGACATCATTCTTCCAAAGTATGATTTTTTGAACCTTAGTTGTCCTTATATTGCTTCTTGGATGTTTGTCTATTCCTTAAATTATGATTTCTGGACTTGTCCAATTGAAAAAGAGCTTGAGGTTATATAAATATTGTTTGGAGTGTTATGGTGGGAGCTTGGAGATCAGAATATTTATTTTGTCTATCTACAAGGAAATGTGAAGAATCACTTGTCAAATGTGTATGATTGATCAAACTATCTCCGTATACAAGTGAGCTTATATACATCTATATTCCTCTAGCTACTCAATGGTTCCTTTAAAAGATATGTAGGGCTATTGTTTTACATGTTTCTTTGCATTTGGTTGAAAATTTATTTGTTTTGCTTTTGATGTTGTTATTTGTTAATACTTATTTTTGTAATAGCTATTTAATATATGCCCTCTAATGCAGGAAAAGGACTTGCAATATCAGAAAAACTATTTTTGGGGCGAAACTGAAATGAAAGTATGGCACAGAAAGGTAGAAGGTCTCTGTTTATTTTTTAGAGCCTCAAAATGGGTAACGATATTTTGATTTCCAATCCTTAGATTGCTTTTCTTTTCTGGTTTACTGATGTTTTTAATCTATCATTATTGAGCTTAATAATATTATGTGATGGGCTTACTAATGTCACTACTGTCACTAAGAACCATGTAAGACATGGGAAGCAGAAAAAGAGGAGTAAGGAAGGAAGTGGGGGTGACATTAAAGTATATTCTAGAAAGGCCAAAGGTAGTGAGGTGATTAGGAAGAATAGAATGGGAAATTGAGCCGAACTAACCTGTTAGTGTAGGTAAGGGGTGGTAATCTGAAAGAGTGAGGAGATAGTTAGGGATTTATTTGTGGGTGGTTTGTCGCTGAGGGAGGCTGGAGAATTATGGAAAAAAGGACTTTGGGAAAGAGCTAACGTCTTGCTGTCAAGAGTGAGTGGAGCATTTTTTAGATGTACTGGAATTGTAATATTGTACTGTTATTGTTGTGTGTTGAATGAAATATTTGCATATGAGAATAATTTTCCGTATGTGCTGCATTGCTATGTTGGTTTAGATTTCTACCACAGGGAAGGTTCTATCATTATGATAAAATTATTTGATAACTGATAGGATGTTTAACTTCCTTTGTAATTCATTTCCTAATCATAGAGTGTTGCTCTGACCAAAATTTTGGAAAGGAATGGGAATGGTGGTAGTCCAGCCACAGTTGTGAGAAACTTGCCAGCTAGGTTTTAACATAGATAATAGAACTTTGTGTGGAACACTAGGCTTAATTGCTTAACATCTTATATATCTGAAGAACATATGAGGTTTTGTGGAGTTCATACTTTCCATTACTTAAAATGTTATTAAACTATATAGTTATTTTATGTATCAGTATACTGGCTGAATTCGCACATGGCTAACTATTACTATTCTAGATATCAGGCCTAATTGGATTTGGAGGTGTGAAGTTGTTTATCTCCCTGACACAATCTGATGAGCCCAAATAATGGTTAATGATGAGATATCTTATAACAACTCAATAAATTAAAAAATTTTCTGTATCTAAAATCAAAGTGGTGAGTATATGTGATATAAGCATGAAAGCAACAAAAAGGAGTGAAGCAAGTTGCAAACCAACTCAATTTAATTTTTTAGACCTAAAAATTACATTTATTTACCTTGTCACTCACAAGATAACAATTTTAAAGTGATTATCATTGACAAGATTCTGTTTGGCTTGAATATTCTTAAACTATATCTACATGGCGATTATCTGGATCATTTATTCACAATATCCTCAAATAGATTTTTTAGTGCATCTAACCTCTTCATAATCATTTCAAATAAGCTGACTTAACCAGCTTCAATTGCCTCCTAAATAGAACTATCCTTCATCAGATTTATATTTTTTCTTGCAGATTCTTTTGGGTTAGCTGCGTATATGGCTGTGGGAATGGTGGTGGGAGAATGCTTTTTTTTTGGCCATGCCGTTCTTGAGTTTCTTCTCCAAGATGGATTTCATCCCATAAGATATATTTTACTTTTAATTGAGTTGTTACTTTTATAACTTTGGAGAAACATTTACTTTCCCGATGTTAGAGTCAAATTTCTATTTTTGCTGATGCAAACTCAATATTCTATTTCATTTAAGAAATGTTATGTATGCGCAATTTTGTATCTGTTTGTCTTGATAGGTCTGGTCTTCCCTCCTGCCACATAAATTACATTTTTAGTGAATGGTGATAGATTCTTATGTTGACTATTCCAGGCGTGGTTATTTGCCATGCATATGCATAATGGTGTCCAAAATTTCTTATACATGAATTTATAAAAAAGAATATGTTACATAAAACAGCGGCCTTCTAGATTATCATTTTAAAATTGCGTTTATTGGAAACCACCATTCCAAGTGCTCAGCTTTCTTTTTGTTTTTGGGGTATTTCTCTGTTAGTTTTCTACCTACATATTTGACTATATGTCTTGAAGGTTAAACCTGTAATAAATCCTTTTTCTTTTGTAGAAAAAATTATCTTGGAATTCATTATTTGTCTCCTAGAATGTATAGTAATTGATGCTCAACTAACAATGGCCAGGATATCATCTATTAGATTTCTTTTTGTTTGTAGTTTACTGATGTTTCTCATCTGTCGTTATTAAGCTTAATAATGTTATGTGATGGGCTTATTAATGCCACTACTATCACTAAGGCCTATAAAAGGCATGGGAAATAGAAAAAGAAGAGTAATGAAGGAAGTGGGCTTGACATTAAGCTGTATTCTGGAAGGGCCAAAGGTGATGAGGTGGTTGGGAAAGATTGAATGGGAAATTCAGCCCAATAACTTCCTTTTTAATGTAGTTGAGGGGTGGTGATTTGGAAAAGTGAGAAGAGGTAGTTAGAGATTTATTTGTGGGCGGTTTGTGGCTAAGGGAGAGGGGAGAATTTTGAAAAAAAGACTTTGGGAGAGAGCTAGCCTCTCGAAAGCTAGCTACCTTTTTACTATCTTTTACCACTAGTTACTTTCCTATTTTCTTCTTTGTGTCCTCTGCATTACTGGAATTGTGATGTTGTATTATTATTGTTGTCTGTTGAATGAAATATTTGCATTTGAGCATAATTTTCCTAATGTGTTGCATTGTTGTGTTGGTTTAAATTTTTGTCACAAGGGAGCTTCTATCATTATGATAGAATTATTTGAAGACTAATAGGGTGTTTAACTTCCTTTATAGTTCATTTCCTAATCATAAAGTGTTGCTTTGCTCCAAAACTTTTGATACTTCTATTTATATGCCGTGTCTAGTCTTAGTTTATGATTTGGGTGTGCAAAAAGGTTTTAAGTTGTGAATCTAATTAAAGGTTGTTTAATCTAGAGCTGATCCCTTGATTTTTCAGTATTTCCGTGTTTATCTAGAATTCACTATTTTTGGTATTTATACGTTTGTAAGCTAACATATTTGATCTTCCAATAGTGTGCCATTTCCTGTCTTTTTAGTTTATGATTTGGGTGTGCCAATTCTTATAAGTTTGCAACAAGGATTTGACTTGTGAATTTAGTTCAAGGTGGTCTAATTTGGTGTTTATCTTTGAGTTTTCATAGTTTCCATGTCTCTTTAGAATTCACTATTTTTGATATTTCTACTTTTGTAAACTAACATTTGTGATACTTTTACTTGGGTGCCATTTTTTGTCTTGTTTGTTTATGATTTATGTATGCCAATTCCTATTATGAGGTTAGAGAAAGGTTTTGAGTTGTGAATCTAACTTAAGGTTGTCTAATCTTCAGTTGATCCTTTGAGTTTTCATAATTTTCATGTCTTTCTAAAATTCATTGTTTTGTGTATTTTTACTTTTGTAAACTAATATTTTTGTACTTCTACTTGTGCGCCATTTCATGTGCTCTTAATTTATGATATGGGTGTGTCAATTCTTGTGAATAGAGCTGCAAAAAGGTTTTGAGTAGTGAATCTAGATCAAAGTTCTCTAATCTAGAGTTTATCCTGAGTTTTCATAGTTTTCATGTCTCTTTAGAATTCACTGTGTTTTGTGTTTCTCCTTTTATAAGCTAACATATTTGTACTTCTACTTATGTGGCATTTCTTGTCTTATTTTATAATTTGGGTGTGTCAATTCTTGTGAGTTGGGTTACAAAAAGATTTTGAGTTGTGAATCTAGAACTTTCCTTTTGTGTTTTCATAATTTCCATGCCCTTCTAGAATTCGCTATTTTGGATATTTATACTTTTGTAATTTTTTGCATTTCTACTTATGTGCCATTTCTTATCTTGGTGTATGATTTGGGTGTGCCAGTTCTTGTGAATCGAGCTTTAGAAAGGTTTAGTTGTGAATATAATTCAAGGTTGTCTACTCTAGAATTGATTCTTTAAGTTTTCATAGTTTTTATGTCACTTTAAAATTCACTGTTTTTTGGTATTTCTACTTTTATAAGCTAACATTTATGTCACTTCTACTAGTGTGTCATTTCCTGTCTTTTTAGTTTATGATTTGGGTGTGTCAATTCTTATGAGTAGGACTACAAAGAGGTTGAGTTGTGAATCAAGTTCAAGGTTCTCTAATCTTGAGTTGATCCTTTGAGTTTTAAATGTTTGTATGTCATTCTGAAATTTACAATTTTTGGTATTTCTATTTTTGTAAGCTAACATTCTTGCCATTTCTTGTCTTCTAAGTTCATGATTTGGGTGTGCCAATTCCTAAGAGTAGATTTGCAAAAATTTTGAGTTGTGAATCAAGTTTAAAGTTGTCTAATCTAGAGTTGATCATTTGAGTTTTCATAGTTTGCTTGTCTCTATAAATTTCTTTCTTGTTGGCATTTCTATGTTTGCAAGTTGACATTTTTGGCACTTTTACTTGTATGTAGTTTGCTTTCTTCATGGTTTATGATTTGTGTGTGCCGATTCATGTTATTAGTGCTACAAAGAGGTTTTAAGTTATGAATCTAGTTTAAGGTTATGTAATCTAAAATTGTTCCTTTGAATTTTCTTAATTTTCATATCATTCTAGAATTCACCTTTGTTTGGTATTTCTACTTCTGTAAACTGACATTTGTGAGGCTTCTACTTGTGTGTCATTTCTTGTCTTCTTTTCTTAGCTTATGATTTGGGCATGCCAATTCTTGTGAGTTGGACTTGAGAATGGTTTTAAGTTGCAAATCAAGTTCGAAGTTGTTAAATTTAGAGTTAATGTTTTGAGTTTTCATAGTTTCCTTGTCTCTCTTGAATTCAATGTTGTTGGTATTTATGCTTTTGAACGTTGACATTTCTTATACTTGTGCGATATTCCCCGTTTGTTGAGTTTATACTTTGGGTGTGCCAATTCCTATGAGTAGGGTAGTAGAAAGGTTTTGAGTTGTGAATCTAGCTCAAGGTTGTCTTATTTATAGTTGATCTTTTAGGTTTTCAAAGTTTCCATGTCTCTTTAAAATTCACTATTTATATTATTTCTACTTTTATAAGATAACTTTTTTTGTACTTATATTTGTGTGCCATTTGCTGTCGTCTTAGTTTATGATTTAAGTGTGCCAATTCATGTGAGCAGGCTTATAGAAAGGTTTTGAATCATGAATCTAAATCAAGATTGTTTAATCTGGAGTTAATCTTTTTAGTTTTCATAGTTTTCATATCTCTCTAAATTTCATTATTTTTGGTATTTCTACTTTTATAAGATGACATTTTTGATACTTTTACTTTTGTGTCATTTCCTGTCTTTTTAATTTATGTTTTGGGTATGCTAATTCTAGTGAGTAGAGCTGTAAAAAGGTTTTGGGTTGTGAATCTAATTCAATGTTGTCTAATCTAGAGTTGATCTTTTGAGTTTTCATCCTATTCAAGTCTCTCAAGAATTCATTATTTTTCATATTTCTTGTTTTGCACTATGACATTATTGGTGTTGGTGTTCCTTTTCTTGTCTTTGATTTTATGATTTAGGTGTGCTAATTCCAATGAGTAAAGTTGTGAATTTAGCTTCATGGTCATCTAATTTGAAGTTGAACTTTGAGTTGTCCGAGTTTCTATGTTTTCCTAGAATTCACTTATTTTGGTATTTCTACTTTTGTAAACTGACATTTTTTATACTTGTGTGTTTTTTCATGTCATCTTAGTTTATGATTTATGTATACCAATTCTTGTGAGCAAGGCTGCAGAAAGGTTGTCTAATTTTAAGTTGATCTTTTAGGTTTTCATACTTTCCATGTCTCTCAAGAATTCACAGTTTTTTGTATTTCCTATTTTGCAAGGTGACATTTTTTGTACTTCTACTTGTGTGTCATTTCATGTCTTCTTAGTTTATAATACTTGTGTGTCAATTCCTATGAGTAGGGCTACAGAAAGGTTTTGAGTTGTGAATCTAATCCATGGTTATCTAATGTAAAGTTGATCCGATGAGTTATCATTATTTCCATGTCTCTTTAAAATTTACTATTTTTTATATTTATACTTTGGTAAGTTGAGGTTTTTTGGTACTCTTACTTGTGTGCAACTTCTTGTTTTCTTAGTTTATGATTTGGATTTGCCAATTTCAGTAAGTAGGGCTACAAAAAGGTTTTGAGTTTTGAATTTTGAATTTAGTTCAAGGTGGTTTAATCTAGAATTGATCTTTTTGGGATTCATAGTTACCATGCCTTTATAGGTTTCCTTGTTTTTGGTATTTCTATGTTTGGAAGCTGATCTTTTTGGAACTTTTACTTGTATGTAATTTCTTGTCTTAATAGCTTATGATTTGTGTATGCCAATTCCTTTGAGTAGTGTTGCAAACAGATTTTGATTTGTGAATACATTTCATAGATGTCTAATCTAGAGTTGATCTTATAAGTTTTTTGAATGCACTACCTTTGTCTTTCTACTTTTATAAATTGACATTTTGGTACTTCTAATTGTTTGTCATCTCATATCTTCTGAGTTTATGATGTGTGCCAAATTCGATGAATAAGACTTAAGAAATGTTTTGAGTTGTGAATCTAATTCAAGGTTGTCTAATTCAAAGTTGATCCTATGAGTTTTCATAACATTCGTGCCCTTCTCGAATTCACTATTTTCAGTATTTCTACTTTTGTAAGTTAACATTTTTGGTACTTCTACTACTGTGCCATTTCCTTTCTTCTTAATTTGATTTAAGTGTGCCAATTTCTATGAGTAGAGTTGCGAAAAGGTTTTGAGTTGTGAATATAGTTCAAGGTTGTTTAATTTGGAGTTGATCTTTTGTGTTTTTATAGTTTTATGTTTTTTTAGAATCTACTATTTTTGGTATTTCTACTTTTTACGCTAACATTTTTTATACTTTTCCTTGTGTACCCTTTCCCATCTTCTTATTTTATGATTTGGGTGTGCCAGTTCTTATGAGTAGGGATATATAAAAGTATTGAGCGGTGAATCTAGTTCAAGGCTGTCTAATCTAGAGTTGATCCTTTGAGTTTTCATGATTTCTATGTCTTTCTAAAATTCACTAATTTTGAAATTTTTATTTTTGTACATTGACATTTTTTGTACTTTTACTTGTTTGTCATTTCTTGTCTTCTTAGTTTATGATATGAGTGTGCCAATTCCTATGAGTAGGGTTGTAGAATGGTTTTGAGTAGTGAATTTAGATCAAAGTTGTCTAATCTAGAGTTGATCCTTTGAGTTTTCATGGTTTTCATGTCTCTAGAATTCATTGTTTTTGGTATTTAGTATTTCTAGTTTTGTAGGCTAACTGTTTTGGTACATCTACTTGTGTCACATTTCCTATCTTTTTACTTTATGATTTGGTTATGCCAATCCCTTTGAATATGGCCAACGATTTGCGTTTTTCTTATAATGACTGTGCTAGACTTTGTCTTAGATATGATGAACCTGTTTTACACTTGGTCACTTACTACTAAAAATAGGATTCTTGATAATTTATCGCCTCTTAAAGCAGCAGCTAAGCAGGTTATTGCTGTTGTTTCTCTTTATTTTTTCTTAGTTATACATTGGTGCTGATTTTATTCTAGTTCTTTTAATTTGCGAGCCATGTGGACTGACTCAACTCATTACATTAAGATATGGTTTAATACCTGTTAGAAAAACTAGAGGTATTTACATTTTTTTTAGTTGCTATTTCTTTCTGTAGTGGCTACCATGCTTTCAACCTCATTTATCTCAGAACCAGTTCTACTTCCTAAGTTATGAGATGTTCTGACTTGACCATTACCTTATATTTGGAATATTTGTTTTGCTTTTACAACTTTCTTTAGTAGGTTTGTGGATTCCTTAATATGAGATTCAGTTCCCGTCTTCCTTTGGATTCATGTCATTTTCCCCTTACAATGATAGGATAAATGACTTAGAGGAATTTGTGGTCAAGTTTCAAGTTTATTCAATTGTTGTGGACTTGTGGTACATTTGATCATCTATCACCTAATAATTTTACAAGACTATATGACACTGTGTTTTACATCGATCATGATAAGAAAAGAGCACAAGCATAAGGTCTTAAACCAAACGTATTCAGTTTTGATGGAATTGATGCTGGAGATGTTGATTATGATTTTAATAGGTGAGTTATATGGTAATGACTAGGCAAATAAGTCTTAACACAATAAATTTTGACTTGCCAACTCTAGAACTCCAAAACTACTTAACAGTTAACTTAAAAAAAGTTAGAATAAAACCATCTACCAACTTTCTTTCTTTAAAATGATTGTTTGAGTAGCATTACTAAAAGGTTCAATGAGCTTTAAAGTGGTTCAATTAGATGTTTTCTAATCTAGAATTAATCTTTAATTTTAGCATTTCCACTTTTTTTAAAAGGCATATATTTTCAATATTTCTACTTCATGTTAACCTATCTTTCTTACTTTCTTTTGTTTTTAATATTAAAAAAGAAAGTTCTTCCATAATTATTGTATCGTCTACATATCTTTCAAACATAAATGGGATAAAATAAAGCCTTAAAATTTAAGAATATCATACATGACCATGAAATTTATGAAATTGCTTAGCAGAGCAGTAAGCAATTATTATTGTTATTTTTATTGTAAATGCATAGATGTCAGGAAGCTCCCAAAGAATAGAATATTAGAGATTTTAGTCTTAATAAGTGTAGAGTGTTGGTTATAGGCAATCAGAATTTCCCTTGATATAGTTATGTTGGGATGATTTTGCAATTGTCATGATTTTTCAATTTTGATTTTCTACTATATGTTTTGTAGGTTGAAGGCCTTGGTGATGTTGTTACCTATCTATCCCATGCTGTGCTAGATTTAAACCATAATGTGGACATCATTCTTTCAAAATATGATTGTTTGAACCTTAGCCATATAAGCTTCTTTGCCATTGGTTTTGTCTCTATATTGCTTCTTGGATGTTTGTCTATTCCTTAAATTTTGATTTTCTGACATGTCCTATTTAAAAGAGCTTGAGGTTATATAAATGTGAAGAATCATTCGTTGAAGTTTTATGATTAATCAAACTATCTCTTTATGCAAGTGAGATTATATACATCTCTATTTCGCAAGCTATGCAGCAGTTCTTTTAGAAGAAATGTACGACCATTGTTTTATGTGTTTCTTTGCACTTGGTTGAAATTTGATTTATTTTGCTTTTGATGTGGATACTTATTCTTGTAATAACTTCTTAATATATCTTTTTGATGTAGGTAAAGGACTTGTAATACTAGAAAAACTATTTCTAGGTTTGAACTGAAATAAAAATATGGCATGGAAAGGTTGAAGGCCTCTTTGTTCACTTTTTAGAGCCTCAAATTGGGTAATAGTATTTAGATTTCCCATCATTAATTTTTGTTCATTTATAGTTTACTAATATTTCTAATCAATCATTATTAAACTTAATAATGTCATATGATGGGCTTACTAACGCCACTACTATCACTGAGACCTATAAAAGGCATGGGAAGTAGATAAAAAGAAAAGAGTAACTAAGGAAGTGGGCTTAACATTAAGCTATATTCTTGAAAGGCCAAAGGTTTTGAGGTGGTTAGTAGAGATTAAATAGGGAATTTAGCCCAAAAACTTCCTTGTTAATGTAAGTGAGGGCTGGTGATTTGGAAGAGTGGTCTAAATAAAAATAAATTTAGACCACAATAGAGACTACTAGCTACTAAAAAAATTTATGGAACAGTATAAGATGTCGACTATTATTACTGGTACTGTCCTCCAACTTCAAAAATTTATATTTCTTTGCTCAGAGGTTCAATTGGGGTGATCTTGGTGGCCATGAAAAGTTTATCATGTCTAGTTTGTGCCTGTAATATTTTATGAGCATTAGATGTAACATCATACTTTTTATTTTATTTCTATCACATTTGCATGCTCATATGATACATTTCATGAGGGGAAGTAGGAAAATTTATTAAAATGATGCATTTCTTTGCGTTGCGTCATATCTAAAAATTTCATTTATTGTCACGTGGACTGTGTAATATCTTGGTTTGATGTGCCAATTGGAAGGTAAGGTATTGAGCCCTTTTTATGTGAGGAATATTTATGGTTTTCTTGGACATAAGATTGGGCTAATCAAGGTATAAAATTCCTACCCTATATGTTATTAATTGTTAAATTGGATTGGGTTTAAATTATGTAATTGGTAGTAGTTGGGTTAATGGACTCTAAATGTTTGATATGATATCTATTAGAAATTGACTTTTTGTTAGAGGTATATTTTTTGTAAACTTAAGATTTTATAATTCCTAATTTATATATTTAAATGATTTAAATTAATCATGATGATCTATTTTTTTATTTGTGAAATTAGCAATAAAGTGTTGACTAATTATAAGTTAGGGTGGCGTTGGTGGCTTGTTAACATTAGAGTTCATGCAACAGTGATAAGTTTAAAAAGTTAATTAGAATTGAGTTATTTGATTAAAGGATTTATATGTATTAATTTACTATTCTAGATCTTTAGCTTATTCTTCGGGGAGAATTTGGCTAATTGTGAACTCTTGGAAGGTAGTTAATGACTACAAATATAATGCTTATTAATTTAAAATTGTGGTTTACAAATGTTTTCTTGGAACTTCAAGTAATCACATAGGTGTTATTTTTTATATGATGTTTTGACCCATAAAGGTTTTGGAAATGAGATTGTGAAATTATGGTTTTATTGTACATATTGAAATGTGGAATTGTTGCTTTACTTGAAGTGCATCATTTTTTAAATGGCTATGTGATGTTTTCAAACATATGCTTGTTTTGTTGCCTATTAGATGGAGCCTTGTGGTTGAAAACCCAAAAATGAGTAGTTACTTAATGACTATGATATGATGCTATTGATTGATAAGCTAGTGTGTCAATTTGCAGCAAGTGATCACTATTAGGCTAGTGCTAGGCTTAAGGTCACAAATCTCATTTGGTGTGAGATGGATAAGTGAACAGTATAGTCAACTTATATTGCGAATACTACCAAAGGGAAAGTAAGGCCTTGTTTGGTTCAACAGAGGGGAGGGGAGGGGAGGGATTTTAATGGATGGGAGGGGAGAGATTTTAATGATACATTGTTTGGTTCAGAAGGGGATGAGAGGGAAAATAATAATATATAAACTATTTTAGCCTTATATATTTTAAAAGCAATGACAATACAATTAATTATTCTTTTATTTTTAAAAATTTAACATTTTCACCACCAAATTAAACAAATGTCAGAAATTATCTATAATTATAATTATTTTAAAAAAATTTGTAAACAAATGAAACTAACTAAACAATTATTTCAACAAATGTATAATTTGACATGTTTTATTTTATGAAATCAGAACACATCTGAGTTGAGAACATTGGCATGTTTACTTTTTCCTCAATATTGACAATATACCCATGTTAATTGGTACGTTGAAATTTCCCTTCAACCATACCTGTAAAAATTTTATATTTATATTGATGTTAAACAAAATATATTTTTATATTTATGTGCAATCAGGTAAAGACAATTATTTCATTAACAAAATATTCCAACTACTGGACGGCATTGGTTCTTAACAAAATATACTCGTCCTGGACTTGAAAAATAAAACATATATTTCATTAACTAAATATTCCAACTACTGAACGGCAAAGACAATTCCAACAACATTTCATAATCTGCTATAAAAAGATCATTTCCAACTCCATAATCAATTCCAACTACAAAAAGCTCAATTGCCACAAAAGGATCATTTCATTACAGCATACACAACAACAAAAAGTTAATCAATTCCATATCAACAAAAAGATTAATTCCATAATCTGCTATTAGTTTCCAGCACCATAAACTAACTCTATTATCACTGCTTTGCGCATTTCAGGATGGCATTTCATAATTATATTGAACTCCTCAACATTCTTCATGAAGAAGGTAAAAATCTTAGGCACTTTTTCAACTTCACATCTACATCTTTCAATTAATGTCAAAAGTTCTTCAAGTTCAGGTGGAACTAGTGGTGTTGGTGTGGAAATGGCCCTTTCCATGATAAAATTACTTTGTTTAAGCACATCTATTAACTCAGACATAGTTGATTTGTATTCACTAACTTTAACATCTTTGTCTTTACTTGAAGAAGTTCTTCTTTTCTTCTTGTTGCAGGCGCTACTTATTCTAGGTGAATCATCTTCCTGTTGAGCATCAAGTGAATCATCATTAATAAAACAATCATAATTACCTAAAGTGGCTTCATTTTGAGAAACCATGTTGTCAACATCATCAATACTATCATGAAATAAATCTTCAGTGGATGAATGTTTACGTTTCTTCATTTGAGATAGTGTCTCTCTCATTTCCAATAGCTCTTGCATTGCCATAAAGTGTAGCCATCTTTTCCTAGTTTGGAAGAGGGGTATTCCTCCACATTGCTGCTCTTGGATGAGCTTGAAAATAGTTTGGAGATATGACGACAAACCAATTTGATCTATCAGCTATGATAATAACAAACCAACAGTTATAATAATAACAAACCAGAAGCTATAATATCTATAAACTAGCAGCTATAGGACAGATATATATTGTTTCAAGATTCTTTATTTCTTATCCCATGCTTGCTACTGAATCAGATCAGCAATCCAATATATAACTAAACCATGCCACAGGACAGCAGCTACAAGACAGATATATGTTGAATCAGATTCTTTATAAACCAAGCTTGTTGTTTCAAGCTATATTTTCTAATTGAAGTGATCAAGAATCATGCTAGTTGGGGAATGAAACCAGCAGCTACGCCCGTGTGTGTGTGTGTGTGTACACCAAAGGATGAAGCAGGTGTGTGAGTGAAGCTTATTGTTATTATACACCAAAGGACAAAGCATGAGCCATATATAATAACCAGCAGCTAGCATGATAATAACAATTGCATGGAATTAAAAAAAAACAAATATATAACTAACATATTAAAATATATTAAGAGAATACATTAAATAGTTGAATTAAAGCAGGAAGCTAACTTGAATTAAATCATCCCACACTTATGGCTCAGCATCCCATATGCAAGTTGTTAGGTCCCAAGCAAACCCACTCATACCATTCTTAAAAAGATTATATACTTTAGTAAAATTTTTCTTCAAAGTCTTCCACCTATTAGTGCTTCTTTTAGAATTCTTGAGTCGGATGCAGTGCCTTCCCATCCAGTCATGACATAAGTGAATTTTAAATCAAATGTGTATGCTGCTAAGACATTTTGGGTTGGGAACTCCTTCCTACCACGATACCAGGAAGCATCTTTAACAGATACTTTGACTCTTATATGTGTCCCATCTATAGCACCAACACAATCTTTAAAATATGGGTAAAACTTATTTTTTCACTAATTTCAGGAGGAACTGTTGAGCCATTAGGTTGTACAACAAATCTATCTTCTAACTCAATGATGGCTCTTAAGACTTTATGGAAGTGACAGCTAATTGTCTCACCAAAACGCCGAAAAAAAAAATTCACTACACGATTTTTTGCATTATATGTTAATATGAAAAGATATTTTGCAACTTGTTTTTCCACACTTTCCCATCGCGTGGGTTTTAAGGTTACACTCTCTTTCCAACATACCATATAATGTTATGAAAGCTTTAGAACCCATCCTAATAATACTTTTACCCTTTTCACTTTTTGTTATTTGCCTCATGATCTCCTCACAGACCCTTTCTCTCCTAGAACTCATATTATAACTTATTTTTCTTCTTTCAGACATTTGCTTGGACCAAAAATAGGCAGTGACACATATGATCACAATGATAGTTCTTCGACACAACTCCAACCACAACCTACACAACTTAACATCCATCTAACTTGAAGAAAATAGAACAAATTAGGAAATAGAAAATGATTGGATAAGGCCATGTGAATGTGTCACAAATATAAAAACAATAAATCATAAAATTAAGAAGTTGATATTGCAGGCATTAGAAAATAAAAGTGAAAGATTGCAGGTCGTGTGAATGTGAAAGTATGGCAATATTTGATACAATATCAAGGTTTTCAAGAGAAATTAAGAAGTTGATATTGCAGGCATTAGAAAATAAAAGTACTGCTTTCTGTTTGATACAATATCAATGTTTGTAGGCATTAGGAATTCATTCATAATATTTCTCATAATTCATTCACAATATCAATGTTTGATACAATATTTCTAAACTCTGCCACAATGTTTTGTAATGCAAAAAAAAAAAAAAAGGGTTGGCTTTCTCTGAATATATTGTTTGAACTTGAAGCAATGGTTTTATATTTGGTTGATAATGATACTAACAGTAGACAAAATATTTGTCCTAATTTTAAATGCCAAGGAAACATCTCTCTGTTAATTTCTTTGAATGTATATTCACATTTATAAATGAAAAAGATTTGAATTGCAAAATAACATGGTGCTAGATATATGAAACTCATTTTTTTTCCTTCTCAGAATAGGTTATGCCGTGAAAAAATTTTAAAAATAATAGTGTTAATATTAGCTAGCTAGTATGTGCATTCGTTAACTTCACAGAAGACATGAGCACTATCACGGAAGCCATCTCCCTTACTAACGCTCTCCAGTATCGACTAATCAAATTCATTCAGCAACCAATAATCAAATTCATTCATTCACAATATCAATGTTTGATACAATATTTCAATCTCTAATCTTAGATCTAGTCAAATTCATTTAGCAACCAATAATATTTCATAACACTTCCAAAGCAAAGTTAACAAATTCATTCGAAGAAATAGAGCAATACAAGGAAACAGAAGAAACAACATTCGAAGAAACAACATTCAAAGAAACAGAAGTACCAATGAATAACAGTTCAGGCAGAAGCACAAAGCAACAAAAGCTCAGATAAAAGCATGAAGAAACAGAAGCATATATTCACTACACCAAAAACTATAAAAAAGAATCAGCTCAGACCACATGCAAATGATAAAACAGAAGCAATCAAGAAGAAGCACGAATAAATAAAAGCAAATAGAACCTAGGAAGAAGGAGGTCCAATCTGGGTGATCTGGGAAGCAGGTGGAACAAAGAAATCAAAGACGTGGAAAACCAGAGCAAGACGAGTCGCGGCGTTGAGATGAGAGCTGTGTGAAGATGAGAGCCAGACGAGTCACCGACGAATGAAGACCTGAGAATGAGAGCCAGACAAGTCGCGGCGTGGAGATGAGAGAGGCATGGAGATGGGAGACAAGTCATGGATGAACGAAAGAAAGGTATAGTCACGGAGTCAGATCGAGAAAGGAAAAATGAAACATGGAATCAGTGATAAAGATAAGGGCATTTTAGTCCTTAATTTTTTTTTTTTTTGCAGCTTTCCCTCCCAATCCTCCTAAATTTGAGGGAAAAGAGAGAGGGGGAGGGGAGGGGAGGGAAATTTTCATTAAATTTTCCCTCCCCTTCCCTCTAAAAATACATACCAAACAAGGGGAGGGGAGGGGAGCCCTCCCCTCCCCTTAAACCAAACATAGGGTAAAGGCTGTCATTGTGAAATCTCGCCTATGAGTACCACTGAATATATGGTTTTCTAAATAAAGGTTTGTTTAAGAAAATGTTTTGTATTAAATGTTTTTATCCTTTATTGATGATTTGTGAACATGGATTAGAAACTATTGATTGATTCACATAGTTGACAAATATTTCTTAAAGGTATTTTCTCTACATATATTATTTTTCTTTTTACTAAACACATTTCTTTTAAAAAGGGCCTTATATTTATGGCTAAGAATGCATGATTTGGAACTTCACTAGCTATTGGGATTTTATCTCATGTTTTGTTAATGACATTTTTAGGATGAAAAGCTCTTATTAGCAAGGAGAAACCAAATAATGAATACTTTAGTTAAATTAGTTTAGTAAAGTGACATAATAGGATTCATGATGATGTAATAAGAGAATATGGTACTTGAGATTTTTAGTAATTCTAGTTTATATCTACTATTAAGTTTTATTATCAAATAGTTTGTATAGAATTTTAATTTTGATGGTTATGTTAAAGTTATACTACAAACTATTCATTTTAGGTTCCATAGTTGATTATGAATAGATTATTGTTGGAAATTGTATTATTTTATAGATTTAAGTACTAGGTGTTATACCTTTCAAAGTTGTAGCATTCAAAAAATGCTTAAAAATTAAAAAAAAATAGCTTGCTTCACACACCTAGGGTGGTACTTAAAGCCCACACGCCACCTTAGGGATTGACTTCGAACACAAGGCTACCAAGAGTGGACTCTTTTTTTCTTCCTATTTCCATTGGTGTGGTCACGTGTCCCAATGGAGGCAAGAGTGAGCCACGCATACCACCCTCAAGAGTAGGACTCCCATTTTATCTTCAACCTTTAAACTTGGAAATTTTTTTGGAATTTGTAGAATTTCAATTTCAAGCAGTTATCTTTGAGGAGCCATGTCTCCTTCATTTCTTATCCAAATTGGACAAATTATGTGTCATTAGAAAGCTTGCACACATTAGTGGTTTGAAAAGAAAAATTAGCCTTTAAAAGTGGGCTGTTTGGCTATTTTTCTAGAAATCACAATTTCAAGCCCCCAACTTCAAATGATTATAACTCACTTAATTTGAATACCAATGGGATGAAATTGGTGGCATTGCAAAAGTTTATTCAACTAGCTTTCCAACCATATATGGTTTACATCAAATCATTGTCTGGCCAGAATGCCAAGCATAAGAAATTGGCAGTTTCAACACCCATTTTCTAAATATTCAAGTCCAGGTTTCTCCTTAATGGTTAGTGCATTTTCTACCAAATTCCTACCACAATAGATAAGCTATCTATTGTATGAATTTTGTGGCCTAATTTGGTTTCTGTCAAATTATGCTATTAAAGGGGTTCTTTGGTTCATATATGAAATTTTCATGCAACTCTTACTTTCTAACTCCAATTGCACAATAATTAATGCACAAGAATCATAAATATATATATATATATATATACATATATATCAATGGAAATAGAATATTTGAACCAATTTAGCTCTGATACCAAGAAAGAAAGTAAGGAATAATTACATGCAAAAGCATATCTTGTCAAATTTGTCTATTACACGCGATGTTGGAACGAATCACCTTATGGAATTTGTTCTATTTCCCAATAGATGGCACCAATTTACCAAAGAGGATCAATGGAGTTTTGCTTCTATGTTTCACTCTTTTGTTCACAAAGAAAAGTAAGAAGGAGATAGAGAGCAATTTCATATAAATCTACTTTGACATTTTCCCACTAATTTAATTAATTGACTTTTCAAAAATTTCAAATATTCAAAAATTAAAATTTGAATAATAATCAATTTAATTAATTAATTAATACTTTTGGACTTTAATAATATATTTAAGTCCATCTATCATGAATAGTTCAATAAACTAACATTGATAGAAAGAGATGCCTCAATCAAAATTTTTTTTATTCAGTTTCTACATATGATTCCTTATTTATAGACATCAACTAAATGTTCATGTCCTATCTTAAAAGTAGGCTAAATTATAAATTTGTACTTTAATTTTATTAAAAGAATTTTATTTTAAGTTGTTATCTTTAATAATTTTAAAAATTCATTAACTTTTTAAATTGTTACAAAGTAGCCATTTTCTTTAGTGCCATTAACCATCCTCCATTAAATACATTCATGTCATCCTATATCATAATTTGGCCTTAAAAAAGTAAAACAGTTAATAAAGTTAAGGACAAAAATAAGACTTTAATAGAATTAAGGAATTAAATTAATAATTTGGCCTTAAAAGTAAAACATCTTATCTAACTTCAACATTATGATCACCATCCATTCCATATGTATTTCTAACTTTTCCAATTTAAATATGTTGATATACTTTATCCAAATTCATCGACTTCATTTGTGTTCTTAAATTTCTTGATAATCCTTCTAACTTCCAAGATACAATGGAATTTAACTGTTAGAGGGAGAAATTTGAAAGTGTCCAAATTATAGCACCATAATTTCCTAAATTATCTTATGCCATTCTCATGCTTTACATTCATAATTTCCATGAAGGAGCAAGAAAAGAGAATTAAAATAATGCATTTTCTTGCTTTACATCGTGTATAAAAATTTCATTCGATGTCATGTGGACTGTGTGAGCTCATATAACACATTTTTGTATTTAATTACATGATTACAACTCATTTACATAATAAAATGTGGCCCACAACTCATGAAACTCAAAAGAAAGCTTAGAATATTCATACATATTTTTGGCCAGAATTTGGCTCTTTTCTGACCAAATTTTAAAAATTCATAACTAAACCTAGAAAAAACAAAATCATACATTCTTAGTCATTCTGGAAAGTTACAAATGTCTAATTTATACTAAAAATATGTCCAAACCACAACATCTATCATAGAGGACGTTTGACATCCAAAACGGTCTAGAGGTCAAACTGCCTCCTGGTGCTGTCATAGATTTCTGTGTCAAACTTTGAAAATATCCAATTAATTTCACAAAAATTCAATCCATTTAAATGATACCAATCTAGAAATCTGTGGATGTTAACTAGAGGAAAAAAATAATTCCAGACCAGTTCAGGCAACCCAGACCTCAGAATTCAATGGAACAGTAACTCAGGTCGGGTAAAACTCCTGATACTGGATAGAGTATTTAAAAATTTATATCTCCCTCTCTATAGCTCTAAATGAGGTGCTTCTAGTTGGCACAAGTCTTTGGGAATGTTTAATTTCTCTGTATAAAATTTCGTGGAAATTAGACATCATTTGAACCCTGTGTGACAGATTTCATTTTCAGACGAAATGAATAGTGCAGCAGACCAAAACTAGAAAATTTGTTAACTTTGAAAATTCATCAAATATTCTATAGACTTCTAAAAAGTATGTTCTTTATCTTTCCAAAAATCTTTCAACAAGTTCTAAATTCATGCCAAATTTTAGATCAAGAAGAGCTCATTTGGCTAAAAAGTGACATATGGTTCCATTATAGTCAATTTTGGCTC
The DNA here is from genome assembly GCA_026724425.1 of Erythrophleum ivorense. NCBI lineage: Eukaryota > Viridiplantae > Streptophyta > Magnoliopsida > Fabales > Fabaceae > Erythrophleum > Erythrophleum ivorense. The sequence continues at coordinate 41,386,651 of JAIUCV010000006.1, read as the reverse complement.
CATATAGGGTACCAAAATATCCAAATAGCTTTCTTTTGGTTTTGAAACCTTTTGGGTAAGTCTAAAAGTATAATTAAGACTTGTGTGAATTGCCTAAATGGTTCCAAACTCCATGCATCTCATTTTGGCTATTTCGTCCACACTTATGCACATTTCCATAATGTTATCCAAGAAGTCACATTAACATTACAAGCTCATTTTACATTCTAGGATTTACATACCATAATCTCTCACTTATACATGACACATCAACATATTTATACATGTTCATAAATTCATACGACATATACATCCATGAATTACAACATATGCCAATTGTATGGTTTCAAAGTAACAAGATTTTCACATTTTCATGTCATTCCTTCATCTCTCATGTGGTTGACTCCCATTGCCTCGCTCTTTGAGTCCACCTAGTATGTTAGGACATTGGAGAGGAGGGGATGAGATTCAAAGAATTCCAATAGCTCATCTCCTATTCAATCATACATAATGGATGCAAACAAGTTTCATAAATGCATGTATGGTTATATAGATATGTTCAAACGTTCAAGAGACATTTTCATCATTCGAGAAAGTCATACATAGCATACAAAGGCTTGCCAAGCAAGTGGATTGGCCTCACCCAATTTCTTATGGATATTGGACTTGCCTCACCCATTCTTTAAGAAATTCTTAGACTCAACCATACTCTTGGAAACCCATCTTACTTTTGGGAGACTCTTTACTTTGTTTCAACCAATCTCAAGGGTTCTTAGTTCATCCTCACATGACTAAGGGTTCTTAGTTCATCCTCACATGACTAAGGGTTCTTGGCTCACTACACTCAAGCAAACCCAAGCACACATAAAAAACATCATATAAGAGCATATTGTAACATCATGGCACCATGGAATTAAAGTCATACTAGAACACTTTTCATGGCTTAAAAATACACATACATACATTCAAGACAAGCTAAGTACACATCCATGCATGAGATAAGGTAGAGAAAGCTACCTTGCTAACATTCATACACTTTTTCCTTAAGCCTTGCATCCTCTCCCTTGACCTTATACACCCAAGAAGGTGGAGATCATTCCTCTTGACTTAGACACAATTTATGAAAGCCAATTAGGCTCATAGAATTAATTATAAGGCCACACACTTGCTTGAACTTTAGCTTGATCTATAAACCTCATTATGGTTCCATAATTACACCTAATGAAGCAACACCCCTCAAATAAATTCTAAGCTCCATTCTTTCCTTTAAAATATGATTCTTGACTCCTTTTAAGCCTTTTGGAGTCATTACACAATTAAAACAAAGAGTCTAACAACATGTTGCTTCTTTATGTCATAATATGGAACCTAAACCATTAATTCACTTTTTATGAGTTCTAAATTTTTTCTAAGGCCTCCCTTCATATTCATTCATCATACATGACTTAAAAATGGGCTTAGAAAAATTTAAAACTCTCCCTAGCTATGCCATCTCCCTTAGGCCGAGACAATGGAGGTTTTGGCTCTCCATGAACCTTGCTTTATTTTCTCAAGGGAAGATGCATGTGGGGAGCCTCTTAGGGATCTTGGGAGCTCATTTAAACTCTTATTTAGGCCTAGGAATCATCATACAAAATCAGATTTTACAAGGTGTAATTGAAACCCTAAAAATTACATCTTGAAATCTAATGGCTTTTTATTAATTCCCTTTACATATTCTTAATCTTCACATGCTTTTTTCTTATAATCATCCTTGGTTTTGCCTAAAAATCAATTCCTCTTAGGTCTTATCAAGTGGGGCGAAATGGAGAAGAAGGGAACCAAAGATGACAACCATAGGAAGAGAAATTACCTTGTTTTCATGGCTTTTCTCACTTGAATCTTGTCTTCTTTGAGCTCCTCTCTTCAAATCCAAATTTTTCCCTTAATATCTCCCTTAAAAAAGATTTATAAACTTCATTATAATTATGGAAAACAAAGGAGAATGGAGGAGAAGAGGTTTGGAATGAAGAAAGCATGAAAAATCATGAAAATCCATACCTTTCTACCTTGAATTTCTTCTCCTTTTCTTCCTCCTCTTGTGTGCCTCATCCTCTAGGGTTTTCCTCTGGTTTTGGGCAGAAAATGGTCATGCATAATGAAGGGAGAAGAAGGACACATCATATATATATGTGGGAGGAAGTTACACTTTTCAAAAATTTTTATTTTGCCTTTCGTTCTTGGCATTTTTGTTTCTCCTTTATTTTAGTTCCTTTTTTAGAATTGTCTTTTCCATTATGAAATTTAGATTCCTAATTTAGTAAAACACTTTTGGAATCACTCAAATCGAAGCAAAAACCTTCTCGAATGAATCTGTCAAAATTTGGATGCACCGATATTGAAAAATATCAACGAGAGGGGATTTAACTATCTTAGGGCTTTCTATGGTTTTCAGGACCTCTAAAAACCCTAGAGAACTCAAAATTTTCATTTAAAAAGCCCTCCTGTGTGAATTCTAAAATTTGCTCAAAATTATGAAAATGCCATTACGTTTCGTAAGCTTTTCGTAAAAAAATTATTTCTTCATTCTAGCTCTATTTTTCTTTCCGTTTGAGCTTGGGATTCTCATTTTTAGGAGTCTATAATGCTTCTTAAAATTTTCAAGACCTTAACTATCTCATTTCGGGGGACTTCCTTTTATATCCAGTGAATTTCGTTCGTTTACAGAGAAACCATACGTTACGTTTCTCACATTTTCTCTGATTTTTAGAGAACCAGATATACACAAATTCATAAACTTCATTTGTGTTCTTTAAATCTTGATAATCCTTCTGACTTTCAAGATATAGTGGAATTGAACTGTTGGTGGTAGAAGCATGTAAGGTTCAAAACTCATGACATCTGTTGTGTTCTTAAATTTCTTGATAACCCTTCTAACTTCCAGGATATAGTGAAATTTAACCACCAGTAGAAACTTGAAAAAGTGTAAATATTTTATTCGACAAGAAGCACACACAACGAGCAGCAATATCATCACATAATTTATTTATCTAACCAATGAAAGGAAAGCAATCTTCGTTATAGTGTAGATCCAAAACACATTGAAGAGATATAAATTTGCATTCTGAATCATAAATTTAAATGCACAGTCTAGCATCGTCAAGCCATTTCCAACTTGTGAGAAATTCAAATGATTAAACCGAAAGATTTTTATAAAGTCAAAATACATTGATAGTGTCGAAATACAACATTACTAGTTAATTAAACAGACTAATTCTAATATGATATAACAAGTTCATCTAATGGTCACTATATTCTTCACTGAGATCATCATCGTCATACTCATCATCTTTATTCAAATAGCAATTTCCTTGACCAAGGGATTGCACTCCTTGAAAACCATAACCTAGAGTATTCGGTGGCGGTTGATGAACAGGAAGATTAGGTTGATAAGGCTGTGGTGTTCGAAAAGTAGAGGAATTAGGATGATATTGAGGTGGGGTTGACTGGAATGCATCTGCTTTAGGATTATAGGGCGGCGGCAGGTTGAAAGAAGCTACTTTAGGATGAAGCGGTGGTGGCGGTGGAGGCGGCGGGGGTTGGAAAGCAACTACTTTAGGATGATGTGGTTTTGGCGGTGAAGAAGGATTGTCCTTGATAATCAACTTGTCACTCAGCCCTCTCAAAATAACAATGTTTTCATTTTGTTGATTTTGATAGTTTTGCAATTGTTGGATACAAAGTTGAAGAGTATTCTTTAGTTCTACTCTTTCACGTTCCAGACTCTCCGCCCATTGAATCCATACACGATTCACAGCTTTAAATGATTTCCTCACTTTCCCTTGAAACTCTATGCCGATTGTATCCATCACTCTTTGCAAGTGATTATTGTGGTCTTCATAGGTATCCTCAATGGAGCTTTGGCTCGATTGCTCTTCATCCATTCTTGAAAAATATTTTTCCTTCATAACAAACAAATATTCCAAAAGAATACAGAAAAGATTAGAAATTATGTAGATATCCCAAAGATGTTGTCAAATTTTAGAGTAAACTAATTAAAAAGTCAGTTCTTAAATTATTATACTTGTTTAGTTTTAATTTTTAAAAATTAGTAATGGCACGAGTTAATCCACTAAAGTAAACTTCTTGTGAGAAATTCTAACAAACTCTTGAGCTCTAGCTTCGTTGCTCTTCGTCCATCCTTGGAGAATATTTTTCCTCCTTAACAAATATTCCAATGAAGTATAGAAAAGCTTAGAAATTACGTAGCTATCGCAAAGATTGCAATGTTAAATAGAGTAAACTAAAACCTCAGTTACTACATTGTTAGATTCGTTTAGTTTTAGTTTTAAAAAATTAAGTTAATCCAAAGTATTAATTTACTCCAAATTTTATAAACATAAATGACTTGAGGTTATATGTTGCCTTCTTTTGGTGTAGTGTAAAGCTTAAACAATTATACACACCAAAGCATACAATTTATAAGGCATTAAAAAATAAATATTACCTTATTATTCTTGTGCTTAGATGAAGATATAGAACCACCAAAGGGAAATTTCTCATTTACTTAGCTCTTATTGTTATTTTTGGATTTCTCAGCACTCCTGAATTGCTTCACGTTCCGATTGGCACGGGCTTGTGAGGAAATGTAGCTCAGCTGTGCACATCCATGTGCCTCGAAAAAGTCACAGATCATACAGTGATTTTCAGGATACCACCAAAATTTTTTCTGTCCATGGTGCCAAAATGAATGTAAATAATGGATAAAATAATAAAATTGCCAGGAAAACTCTATTTTTCAAAATATTTTTATTGTTGTTTTTTTCATCGCATCATTATCTATAAAATAAGATAAAATCTATACTAGAAAATGACTCACACCTTTTAATTTATAGACGAAATATGAAATAGGGAAAAATTAAAAGCACTTTCAGAAACAAGATACTAAATTAAAAGAAGTAAATTGAAAGTTATCTATTCATATTAATAAAAATATATATACACTTACCTCAAATTCTCTAAACCACATATCTCTGACAGATTGAGGTACTTCATACCAACAATGATACGACCCATTAAAGTTACTCTTAATTATGTTAATGATTTCGGCAATGCCTGCTCCACCTGGATAAAATCTGTTTTGATTGCATAATAGCATACATCAATAATTTTAATAAAGATAAGAAAAAATATTTTGGAAATACAATAAAGAGAAATTTCATTTTATCTCTTCAAACTAAATTTTACTTACAAAATTAATAAATAAATTTTAAAATATAACATAATATCTCCTATATTGTGAACTAAAATAAAAATGTTAAATTTTAGTTAAAATTAATTACAAAATATTATTTTCTATTCTCAACAATCTTCATAGGGTGAAAACCAACTAGGATAAAAATATGAATATAAGCCTTGCAGTTAATTTTAGTTAAAATTCAATATTTTTATTTTAATTTAAAGTGATATTTTGTTATGTTTTAGAAATTTTGATTTATGAATGAATTGCAGTAGTTGATAAGATGAAGACTTAATCCTGTCCTGCTGAATCTATATACTTCCTGTGTGATGGCATAGCTTTCATGGCGGAAGGAGACGGCTGATTTTTTGATGGGCCTCTAGCATCTATTCTACTTGTTCCAGAAACTCCTTGAGACATCTACAATATAAAATACAATTTTATTGTTGCATGAAAAAAAAAGGTTTAGTCAATATATACATGCTTTCAACGTTTAATTTAAACAAACATTAATAATCAACAAACATGCATTATCACTAAGTATAACCTTACTTATATACCATAAGATGTTCACTATATTATAACTGAGATGAAAGGCACATGACAACTATTAAAATGCTAAGTATTCCAACTATAGCTAAATTTATAAGATACAAAATTATAATTTTTTTTTTTTAAGTTTTCACCTTTTGATGAGTTTTTTTGTTCCAGATCTGCAAGTTTTTGGACTCCTTAAAATAAAATTGTGTAAAAGATGAAGATATGCATGTAATATGCGTGTGTGTCTGAGTGTGTTTTGTTTTTCTGAAAGCTTTAGTATAATGGATTTGAAATCAAATAAATAAAGAATATATTATGAAAAATTTCAAAGTACATAACAGTGAAATAAGGAGAATATGGATGAACGGAAAGTTGAAAAGTTTGCAGGTGGAGGAAGAAAGTGGTGGTTGGCGAGCTTAGAATGAGAGTGAGATATCACAAGGCAAGCGCAAAGGGAAAGTTGGCATAAACTCATTATAAATAGGCCAAGGCCAGTGTCACTTTCCTAAGCTAGTGACTTTCAAGTTCACGTTAAGGAGACCCCACAAGTCTAAGGAAACTAGGCGTCTCTCGTGGTGGCATGGCCATTAGCCTCTCGTTTTCTGTCATTCTCTCTCTCTCTCTCTCTCTCCTTCCGTGAATTTTGAAATCAAACAACCTTCCCACTCTGTGATTTAACTAAATTTTCATTTTTGTTTTTTTTAATCATCTTTTCAAACAATAATTTTTTTCTTTTAATAATAAATTATAACAGTATTGTTTTCATTATTCATTCAAAATATATCTTCTTGTTCTCGAAAGTACAGATGGCACAACTTTTGATTTTGTCCATCTTTTGCATCCGTTTGATTAAATGACGTAAGAAAAAAAATGAATAAATTAAATTAAATTAAAAAATAATTTTTATACTTTTATTTTTTAAAAATAATAATACTATTAAATAATTATTATAAAAATATAATAAATATTATATATAATTTAAAAAGAGATTCCCTTACCCTTAAAACATATCAAAAGGCACCCTTGATTGCTTTGTCAGAGTGTTAGCATGATCTGAAAAAAATACTTTCCTGCAGTTTTTTACTTTTTGGTTTTTTTTCTTTTTATTAATTTAAAACAGTAACAAAGTAAACTAATAACACCAACGAAAGTTTTTGTCATTTAATATCTTTCAAAACCGTGAACTGAAGGCTACTAGTCATGATTATTCTACAAATTTACTTTTATTTAAGAATTTTAAATGATTAAATTTAAATACACTTCTCTATAAAAAGATGAAAAAACTATCAATACATTTCAAGGGTTAAAAAAATACAGCAAAACAACATGATAACTCAAAGCACTGAAGAGTCACATCTTCACAACATACCATTTTTAAGACTTTGTATTTGTATAGTCATCGTATTCTCAACAAACCACTCCTCTCCTTTATTTTAAGGTTTCTCTTCTTGTTCATAGCCTGATTCGACCCAAAATATGTATTTTTTTGATGTGATAATTTTAGAATATTATATAGAAATATGGGATATTTAACATTTACAATAAATAATGTGTTATAAAATTATTTACAATATCTCTCTAGTTGCTTGTTTTTACCTCATTATTGCAAAATAATAATATTTTTATTTTTATTATATGCAATGTCAAAAATAGTATTGCCTCTATAAGTTACATTCCTAGGTGAGGCTTAGAGAGAGAGAGAGAGAGAGTAAAAAATAAATCTCAAGACTGTAATAATTTGGAAAGTAACAATGGCATGAGTTTCCCTATGTCTTTCTATGCTTGCAAGAGGTATAGAAAAAATAACTGGACTTTTTAAGAAGCACCCTTTTTTTTGCTTGCAAGAGGTATAGAAAAAGTAGGCATTGGGACTTCCTAAAGAGGGAATTTTATCTAAAGAGGACGACAAGAGCAGTTGAAAATGTAACTTGTCACTTCCAACCATAAAGAGGTACCTTCCTGAGAAGTTTTACTATTTTTCTATACCCCTTCCAAGCATGAAGGGACGCGAAGAGACATATGCTAATGCAATTTTTTCAAGTTGGTACAGTCGAAGTACTGTGTCAATTATTTAATTTAGATATTCTCTTTTTTTATTGAATTCATAATTTTAAGTTCATACGAGTCACAGGCACAGATAGTTTTATACTAATTATTAACGAAGATATTTTGATTTTTAATCATAAATAATTAGTTATGATGTTGGTGTATGAGGTTAAATACTTAGTACTACATGCTATGCTATCTTAGGAAATATGTATTCGAGAATGTAATAGTGGTTTATGTGAGAATACTACATGTGTAAGTTTATTTGAGGATGTCATTTGTAAGTTTGTTTGAGAAGCTTGAAATTAAATCACCGTGTGGTAGAATTTGGAGTGTTGTAGATAAAATGATTAATTTTGAGTGACTATGTATTTAGTATTACCTTTAAAGTTACAGTGGAATTAGTACTCAACTTAGGATTTTATGTTCAAAAATAGATGGCTCAACTTAAAGGAACTCAGGATAAGATACTAGATAAAACTTAGCAAGCATAAAGAGTATAAGAGCATCACTTCAAAGGGTAGGAGATGATGTCAAATGGATCACATCGCATGGGTGAGGTGGCATAATCTTACATTTGTTATCCTAATTAAATGTCATGCAAATATCAATCACTCTCTCAATTCTCTCTGCCACTACAAGTTAAAATAAAGAAATAAACTTAGAACCTGTTTAATTCATTAGTTGTAATGTAATTCATAATGTATTTTTTTTACAATATTTATTATATTTTTATAATTATTACTGAATTTATATTTTTTTCTTTTACATATTTAACATTCATTTAACCAAATAGGTTCTTAATTTGGCCAATCAAGATGTGTTAGTTGAAATAGGTTGGGAAAAGTCAAAGAAATGCATTACCTTTGTCAACTTCATAATATTCCTATGGTTAAGGTTCCATTCCCTCCTACTTTTACCATATAGAAGGAAACACCAAATGGATGAATCTCTAACATCCTAATAGCAATAAAATGGGAGACATAGTTAATAAGAGAAGTGAGAGGAGATATGTGGCCACTTAAGGTGATACTAACAATAATATTACTAACAGTGATACTATTTGATTGCATTTAACAATGATTGATAAGTTAACTTTAGTTAGGTGCATGCTTTGCTTGAGAGAAGGGGGAAGGAAGAAGCCAAGAAATCCTCTTTGTTGGCTAACCAGATACCTCGCCTAAGCAGGATTCATAAGCACTTTACATGCGAAACGCACTCGATGAGTGTAGCTTAGATCAAATGCACTTCATAAGCTAATTGCACTTTATGTGCAAGACACACTCAATGAGTGCGAACTAGATTTACAACAAAGTTTTATAGTTTTCATAGCATGTTTTTTAAATACAAATTTTGATAGGCTATGAAAGAGATTTATTATTTTAAAAAATTAAAAATACTCATTTTTTGACATGAATGTTTACGAAAAGTTTGCTAATTATTTAGATTGATCACTAAATCAATTTTCAAGTTAGTCGTTCATCACCCATCCTCACAAGTTCATCTCTTTCATTTGTATGGGTTGGCAAAACTAAGAAGAGAGAGAGAGAAGGAAAGCATCCATTGATAAAAGCTTAGTTGAAAAGAGAGAAACATTTCAAGGCTTGCAAGAGGAAGGTTCTTTGCTCCTCTCTCCCAGAATTGATCACTTCACAATCATTATATTCTTTTAACTAACTTCGAAATGATTAGAATGAAGCTTCGTAAGGAGAAAAGCTATGGGATGATAATTTAATGTGCATAGTTATTGTATAGCACTACAACAAAACCATCAAAAAGCAACTAAAAATATAGTTGGAAAATGAGATATAGCTGTTGCAAATTACTAAATTGCAACTGAAAAAAAAATTGATGTATTCAATCAAATTTGTGATGCAGGTAACCTTAACGATTGCGTTTTCAGTCGTTAATAACATCAACATAACAAATTGATAAAAAGTTGCAACGCTACAATTTTTTTTAAAAGAAATTGCAACTAAAGATTTAAATCCTATAAAATTTATAATAAGAAATTTTTTAAATTAAAATTATCCTCAAAGAGTATAATTACACTTTCTTATAACTAGTAAATCTGCTAAATCTAGTAATAAATCTTCTAAAATTTGATGGTAATTATGGTCTTTAAAAATAAATTTGATTTTTAAAATCTTTTACTATAAATTTTACAAAATTTGAATCTTTAGATTAATTTTTCTTCCTATTACTACAGGGTTTGTCTTTTTTTAAAATAAAAGAATATTAGCATATTTAATATATTTTATTAATATATTCAAATATTTTTATTAGTTTAAATTAAATTAAATTAATTTATTATATAAATATTTTTTTATTTTAATTATAATATCTATTTATAATTCATAGTATATATATAATTACAAATAATCATTTTTATAATATTAAATAAATTTTTAATTAATATAATATATCTTAATTTAAAAAAAGCAACTAACATAATTTCGAGTGATAGATATTCAGAATTTTTAATTGATACTTTCAGTCCTATTGCCAATTACTTTTCTTTTTAAAATTATAATATAATTTATTTAATATTATAAAATAACATAATTATAAACAAAAATATATAATCTAATATAAATTATGAATAGAAAATATAATTAAAATAATAATCTTTTTCCACTTGTGACAAAAAAATGTCTTTTATATATATATATAGAGAGAGAGAGAGAGTATATTTTTATCATATTTAATTAAGAATATAATTTTTAATTATTACATTAATTTTATTTTTATATTAATAATTCCTTAATTATCATTAACTAATTTTTCATAACTATATTATTAATACCCTATCATATTCAATTAAAATAACAATTTTTTAAATTTAAGTATTACATGGATTATAATAATATAATTCTTTAATCATGATTGTATCATATTAAGTTCGCTGTTTTTTATATTTTGTGCTTCTCTTTTTTCTTTATGCTCTTCTTTGCCTGTTGTCTATTATTTCACATCTCCGTTTTTCTTCCACCTTCTCCATTTTCCTTCTTGAAGGACAAAAAATTAGCATATTCATCAATTAAAAAAATTCAAATAATAAATAACAAACATGTGAAATTGTTTGTTAACAACAAAAAATATGAGAAAATACCAACAGGAATATATTAATCTTACCCTTTATAACCAAAAACAAAGAAGAGAGAATTGAAGAGAAAAATCACAGAGAAAGAAGATACCACAAAGAAAAACAGAAAAACTAGAAAGAAGAGATAGACGAAAGGGAGAGAAGATAGGAAACTAGAGATAAAGAGAAAGAGAAAGAAGGGAAAAACCAGACAGTAGGACAGGAAGAAAAAATGGAGAGAACATGGAGTTCGAACAAAGAGGTTAAGAAGAAGAAAAGAAAGCGGGAGGAAATAGAAAGAGCAAATAAATGAAAAGCGTGAATGAAAATAGAGTATATATAGAATATAAAAGGGTGCGAGTGAAAAAACAATTATCTTGCACCTTCTTTTCAGATTCATTTTCATTTTTCACTGCCCCAATGCCTTTTCCTTTGTATTTTTCTTTCTTTTCCACTAAACACTTTGAACATATATTAAATCTATATTTTATATATATTAAGCTTTTTAATATATAATATAAAATTTAATATATTAATTTTTAAATTTTTAAATATTAAATTAGAACACATATAATAAAATTAAGTATTAGATAAAAAAAATTATTATTACACATACGCACATAAAATTACAGAAAACTAAAATAAAAAATTTAGAAATCATCTTCCTCGTTGCAATCCTCCACCACCACCTCATCATTGTCATTTTGAAAATTAGAGATATCTGCTCTATATGGCTCAAAATGTCCTTGATATCTTGAGGTCAGGCTAGCAATATTCTGAGAAAGTCGATTACATAACTTTATCAATTTGTTCTCGTATTTCATGAAGTTTTTTTATCTTTATTCTGGATTTTTTTCTAATAAATTTGTTTTGCATAATTATGGATATATGAGTGCTGATTGTATAATGGCAAGGTATTCTAGCTGTATCCTATAGTTAGATTCCCAAAATACCTTGTTTCTTTCCACCGACAGCTTGGACTCATGGCTCAAGCTCTGATGGTTGTTGAAAATTACCCAAACTCTTTGCCTCACTTTTACACCTAGTATAATCAAAAAAACAAAAAAAAATTCAAAGTAGGTAAAGTTGAAATGAAAGGTATAAATTATATAGAAAATTGCATTTACACATGTAATTTCTAATTTTTTGTCCACGCATTTGTTATCTCTTCTTTGATGGGGTCAAATAAATAGCTCAGCTGGCCTCGGTTCTCTGCCCATTTCTTTCACTTTTTACGTGCAAAAAAAAAATATAATTAGGTAAATATATGAATGTATATTTAAAATAATAAACAATTACTTAAAATATTAAATTACTTACTAATCTTTTGGGGTGTTCTATTATTGGTATAGGACTTCCAATATGCAAAGATAAGTCTAAACTAAAGTTGGAGGCTCTATTTTTTTTTCCTTTCCTTACTTTTTTTTTTTGGAATGTCGGTGTGTCCTATTTGGAACACAATTGATCCTAGATGGATTTGCCTATTCAATATGGTTTTATTCTTGCTTTTCAAGCATCTCTGATATAATTCTTTAAATGATCCACTGCATGAGACTTGAAGTTGTTCCTAATTTGTTGGTCATGTTCAAGATACCAATAATATTGTTTCGACAAAATTAGTGATTTTAATCATTAATAAATGAAAACACTAAATATTACAACAAATCATGATGATGAAAATCCATCTAAAATTCTTTAAACCATAGATCTTTCACTACAGTAGGAACTCCGGACCAATTATTGTATGGCCCTTCATATTTACTTTTGAAAATATTAACTATATTTGTGACAATAGCTTTGTGATTTAGTTGAAACCTAATCAAGAATCAAAATTAGATATGTATTAATTAAATTTACAAATAATTAAAATTTATGTTGACATTATTAAATAATATAATCTAGAAACTCAACACTCTACTATTTTAGGAAGTAAAAACATGTTGCTATAATTTTTCCCCTTCCAATCCTAGAGGTAAGGGATATTTTTCTATTTTATTTTTCTTGAATGCTTTTTTAATTCTTTCTAAAACATAGTTCATTAACAAAAATTATCAATGATAGTGAAACTAGAAGTAATATCATATGTTGAAAAGTAATTTACCATCCACATTAATGCTATTCTCATTTGGAAGTTTTGCATTTTGAAAACATTAAAGGTTATTATTCTTTCCTCCCATAATAATATTAATTCATCAATCAATGGATGTAAGAAGACAAAAATCTTAATTTTAAGATTTTGCTGTATGGGAATGATTGCCATAAAAACTAAATAAGGAGCAATCATACACAATTCTGGAGGAAAATAGTAAAGAGTAATTATCACAGACTAATATGAATATAGTAAAGCAAATTGATTATAAGGAGTGAACCCATTTGTATGTAAACCAAGTCTAGCATTTCTTGGTTTCATGGTAAAATTAAAATATATCTTATCAAAATGTTTTCATACCTCTCCATCTGAAGGATGGCACAATATACACATTCATGTCTTTTGTTATTCTAATGTTATCACATAAGTTCAACATAACTCATTGAAGTATAAAACCTTTGCAATATAAGAATAGTTGATAAATAATCCATTTATTTTTACTAGAATCTCATTAGAATTTTGCCTCCGATTAGGTCGATTAGCTTTATATTGAGGTATTCCACAAAATTTACACATTGTCTCATTTATGTTATCTTTGCAATACAACATACATCCATTTAGACAAACATCAATTTTTTTAATAGATATACCAAGTTTTGATACCAGTTTTTTGGTTTTGTATCAATCCTAAGATATGATATTATCAAGTGGGCAACTTTCTTTTATAAGACTTACAAATTGATTAAAACTCTATTTTGACATGTTATTGTTGAATTTAATATTTAATATTTTTATGGCAACAAATAGCATAGACTGATTGCTAGATCTTGGTTTTAATGGTTGCTAATAAGCATTTAATAAATCAAAATACTTCTAGGCTTTTATATTTGGAAGCTCCTTGATATTCAGATTAGTATTATCATCAAAATTTGCTTCCTCATGGAAATCAATATTAAAACTAGGCACAATTGTATCAAAAATTATTCTTTCATATCTATTATGTTTGTCATTTTATTGATAGTGAGCTAAATAAAGTTGCAACATGTATGCTAGTTTCTCGTGTAACTTATTCTGGTCCAACTTTACCATAACATATCTAATACTAATATCAACATTGAAATCTATTTTTATAAAGGTCAACCTTTACTTGATCATTAGTAAGATAAGCTTTATTTTTATGTCTAAAATATAAACATTTAATTTTTTTCATCTCCTAAATGAATTTCTTTTTTACAAATAAAAATAATAAATTATTCTACCTCTTATAAAAATTTATTAATATATCTTTTACGTTTAATATTCATATTATATATCTATTTTCAATGTCTAGGAATTTTTAGTTTCTATATTTAATTATTATAAACTATTTTGATATTACCTAAAAATATTTCTACCATATCATCACAAACAATAAATGATACATAAATAACGAAAAACAATTATTCATACCTATTAAAGAAATGAAGGCACAGAATTAAAGGTGAGGAAACAGTAGTTAACGAAATACAGAGTAAAACGGGATTGGATCATTTGCATTGAGGATCACATGCATTATGCCTGCAGTGAGATTTTGTAAGAACATATAAAACTTAAAAAATGAAAATTATAAATTAAAAAAATGATTGTGAGATACTACAGGGGAAATATACGGGATTCTCGCTGCAGAGGATTCCAATCCAAGTAAAACAGATCTAAAACCGAGAAAAATAAGAAGTCCCAATAATAGCTTGCCTTGTATAAAGAAAATTTTACTTTTTGTAGCCAACTATTTTATAACGGCTATATATTTTAATGGTACATTTTTTATTTTGCCACACATTTTAATCCCACCAAATACTTTAATTTAATACATATATTTAAAATATTAATATATAATAATCAATTTAACATATATTATGTTAAATCAAATATTTTATAACAATTATAAATTTTATTTAAAAATAACAAAGTATATTAATATATATTTTCAATATCTAAAAAAATTACGATTGAAATTCAGTCACAATATATTGATATATTAATATATTTTTAATATATTAATATATTAATAAATCCTTTAAAAAATTGCGACTGAATATTTCCAATTGAATGCAGTTGGGTCATCTATCTAACTGAATTCAGTCCACTTATTGATATTTTTAATATATTTAATATTTATTTGAATAAATTCTGTTTAATATATTATTTAAAAAATATTATTTAACATAAAATTTAATATTCTTATATTTTATTTAATTTATAATTTAATATTAATATACACATAAAAATAGATATATATATATAGAGAGAGAGAGAGAGTATTTTCTATTTTAATAACATATTTAAATAATTTAATCCAATATATATTTAAATATTGATATATAGATTAATTTAAATATATTTTATAATTAATTCAAGTGTTGTTTGTCTTTTTTTCCTGCAAAACTTGCAACTTGCAACCTTAAGATCAAAATAATATAAAAAAATTGAAGTCTTATATTTTGATCTGAAAGCTCAGTTGGAAATTGAATTTCAAAAAAAAAAACATATGCTGATGGAATTAGTCGCAAACTTCAGTTGCTTTTGACTAACTTTGTAGTAGTACAACCATCCAAATATGTATATTTTGGTGTAACGTTCATGTATGACAGATCAAGACGGTAGATGTAATAGAATAGTAGTTCCTTCTGATATTTTAGCAAACTAGTAGTAGTGTGGCATAATTTAGTAGGATTTTAAATCTGCATATGATCTGTAATGTATTTAGTTATACTGTTTATGGGTTGATTTTATGGCTGGAATTTAATTTGACTTAACTATAAAAAAAAAAGTAATATAATTTACTTTTAAAAATAAAGAAGTCACAAAATTCAAATTGGTAAAAGATGTCCTATTTAAGAATATATCTCTAACTACGGGTGCAAATGCCATAATGCCAATCTGTTTTGTGAGTAACATATTGGTGTGCATCATAGTGTAATTCATACATTGCTCACTAGCCCACTAGCAGTTCTATTGAATATATCGAAGACCTGCATCATCATCTTCTAATATCCCAATTTGCGCTGTGTGAACAAATTGTGTTGCCTTCCTTGAGCCTTAAAAGATGGTGTTAGATATTAATTCTTCAACCATGCACCCTATAGAATAATGTTTTTCATTATTATTGTGGCTATCCTATTTGGCCTTCCTCTACCAGATTTCCTACCCGCAAAACATATATGCTATTGGATATTTTTATTAAAAAGGAAAAAATATAAATGCATTATTTAATTTTAGGTCATTTATAAACATTTTCTCAGTTTTTTTAAACTAAAAAATAGTTCTTCAATTATCACCCTTTAGAATTTAAATACTTTTCCTATTAACACTATTAACAAAGATGTTATTTTAAACTATTTCAATTATCACATAACATACTTTTACTAGCCTACAATTCAAGTTATGTGCCTCAATTTTCTTCTATCTTACAAATCACTAAACAAATTGTTGGATTAAATGTTTTTTTGATATAGTTAAGAGATATTTAGGGAGCAAATTTTAATGGCATTTTATTGCTAACCAATGGAGACATATCACGTGACAAACAACACAATTTAAAGTGGCATCTCAACTATAATTTAGATTATAATTGCTCAAAAGAGGATGATATAATTTGGATCGATTTGTAGGAAATGCATTTTAAAAGTAGGAGTAACTATAATTTACCCCATCAAATTAACATCTAATGCAACTTTCGCTCATTAATTTTGAAATATAACAACACACCATTAAAACTGAGAACGTTAATTAATTTCATTTAGCAATGGAACTATTTATGTTTTTTTTTCGAAAAACAAATGGTATTCTACAGCATTTTAAAATTGATATATTAAAGTTATAATTAAGCTTTAATCCTAGTTGTACAATGTTTTTCCCTTTTTTAACATGAGAAGTATTAGGCTACGTTAGTGGGGAATATGTTACTAAGGGTAGACATGTATGCATTTAACGTGGCGATGGTTAAGGATAGTATATGAAAGGACGATTTTGCAACAACTCAAAATATTAAGGGATTTTTATAGTAAATTTAAAAGATAAGAGAACAAAAAGAAATTTTTAATAAAATCAAGGACCAAATTGACAATTTTCGCTTAGAAAGTAAAATAATTTATCTAAGCTTCAACAATATGATCAACCATCCTTTCCGTGACTATCAAGTACATATGTATTTCTGGCTTTCCCAATTTAAAATATGCTTTACCCAAATTTATAGACTCTCCTAAATTTCGTAATCCTTCAACTTTCCAGGATATAGGGGAATTTAATTATTAGTGGTAGAAACTTGAAAAAATCGTTAAAAATATAAAATTCAGTTATCAGCACACAAACTTGGCAGCTACTTCATACAACTCATTTATCTGATCAAATAATAAGAGGAATGCAATCTTCGTTAGGGTGTAGATACGAAACACGCTGCAAGGGAGAGAACCCAAATTGGGATTCTGGATCTCCAAGCATAGTTATCTTAAAGCTATTTCCGACTCGTGAGAAATTCAAATGATTAAACCGAAATACCCTTATAAAGTCGAAATACGTTAATAGGAGTCTGAAATACAACATTACCAGCTAATTGAACAGACTAATTATGACATAATAACACAACCAGTTCATCTAATAGTCACTATATTCTTCACTGAAATCATCATCTTCATACTCATCATCCTTGTTCAAATAGCCATTTCCTAGACCAAGGGATTGCATTCCTTGAAAACCATAACCGGAAGTGCTCGGTGGTGGTTGATGAACAGAAGGATTAGGTTGATAAGGTTGTGGTCTTGGAAAAGTAGAGAAATTAGGATGATATTGAGGTGGGGTTGGCCGGAATGCAGATACTTTAGGATTATGGGCCGGCAGCGGCGGTGGTGGCGGCGGCTTGAAAGCAGCAACTTTAGGATGATGTGGCGGTGGCGGTGGCGGTGGTGGCGGTTGGAAAGGGACTACTTTAGGATGATGTGGTGGCGGTGAGGAAGAATTGCCCTTGATAATCAACTTCTCACTCAACCCTTTCAAAAGAGCAATGTTGTCGTTTTGCCGATTTTGATAGTTTTGCAATTGTTGGACACAAAGTTGGAGAGAATTCTTTAGTTCTACTCTTTCACGTTCCAGACTCTCCACCCGTTGAATCCATACACAATTCACAGCTTCAAATGATTTCTTCACTTTTCCATGAAACTCTTTGCCAATCGTATCCATCACTTCTTTTACCTCCGCCGGAATATTCCAATTCTGCGAGTCACTATTGTTGTCTTCATAGGTATCCTCAATTGAGCTTTGGCTTGATTGCTCTTCATTCATCCTTGGACAATATTTTCCCTTCTTGACAAACAAATATTCCAATAAAGTACAGAAAGGTTCAGAAATTATGTAGCCATGACAAAGATGTTCATGTCAAATTTTAAAATAAACTAACAATTCAGTTGTTAGTTTATAAAACTTCGTTTAGTTTTAGTCAATCCATGAAAGTAAGCTTCTTGTGAGAAATTCTAGCAAACTCTTGTTGCGCGGTTACCAAATGGAAGAAGACAATAGAAATTTATCCAAATGCAAGAGAGCTTCATGTCCTAAAATAATACTCAACACCTAACTTAATGAGCTTTAATCCACTCCTTCCATAGTTTACCAATACGCCAACAACAACAAAGCCTTTTCCCACTAAGTGGGGTCGGCTACATGGATCAATCGACGCCATAAACATCTATCATAAATCATATTTTTAGACAAACCATTTAAATCTAAATCTCTCTTAATAATTTCTCCTATAGTTTTTCTTGGTCTGCCTCTACCTCTAATTATTGGACTATTCTCCATCTCATCTACTCTCTTAACTGGGGCTTCTATAGGTCTCCTCCCGACATGACCGAACCATCTAAGCCTTGATTCTACAATCTTTTCCACAATAGGCGCGACTTCCACCTTCTCTCTAATGTATTCATTTCTAATCCGATCTCGTCTAGTGTGTCCACTCATCCAACGCAACATTCTCATCTCTGCAACATTGAACTTATTCTCTTGTTGACTTTTTATTGCCCAACATTCAGTTCCATATAACATTGCAGGTCTTATAACCGTACGGTAGAATTTACCCTTAAGTTTGAGTGGTACTCTTCTATCACAAATAACACCCGAAGCACACCTCCACTTCATCCATCCTACGTGAATCCTATATGTTACGTCTTCTTCTATTTCCTCATTATGTTGTATGACAGATCCAAGATATTTAAACCGTGTAACTTGTGGTATAATATGTTCTCCAATTTTCACTTCTACGCTAGACGTGGTGTGTCTCTTACTAAACTTACACTCCATATACTCCATTTTACTTCTACTTAAACAAAATCCATGAGTTTCCAAAGCTAATCTCCACATCTCCAACTTCTCATTCATTTCCATTCTTGATTCTCTAATGAAGATAATATCATCTGCAAAAAGCATACACCGTGGCACCGACTCTTGAATATGTTCAGTAAGCACATCCAATACTAGAGTAAACAGATAAGGGCTCAGAGTTGACCCTTGATGTAGACCAATAGTTATCGAAAAATCTTCTGTAGGTCCACCTTTTGTTACTACCCTAGTTGTAGCTTCATCATACATATCTTGTATTACTCGAATATAAGCTATACGAACTCCCTTTTTCTCCAGAGCCTTCCATAGAACCTCTCTTGGTACTTTATCATATGCTTTTTCCAAATCGATAAACACCATGTGTAAATCTTTTTGATTCTTTCGATATCGCTTCATTAATCTTCGCAATAAATATATTGCTTCCATAGTTGACATTCCTGGCATAAAACCGAATTGATTCTCCGTAACTTAGGTCTCTTTCCTTAATCGTCGCTCAATTACTCTTTCTCATAATTTCATAGTATGGCTCATGAGCTTAATTCCTCTATAATTTGCACAATTTTGAATGTCCCACTTATTCTTATAAATAGGAATTAAAGAACTTCTCCTCCACTCATCTGGCATTTTCTTAGATCTCATAATTTCATTAAATAACTTTGTAAGCCAACTTATACCTTTCACTCCTAAACCCTTCCATACTTCAATAGGTATATTATCCGGTCCAACTGCTTTGCCATTTTCCATTCGCTTTAATGCTTCTTTTACCTCTGTCTCACAAATCCTACGATAAAAGGTATAATTTTGATCCTCTTCTCTAGTGTCTAATCTATCCGATTGCAATGAAATCTCGTAGCCTTCATTAAAAAGCTTAGAAAATAACTCTTCCACCATTTTCTAATATCCCGTTCCGTGACCAAGACTTTCCCTTCTTCATCCTTAATGCATTTTACTTGGTCCACATCTCTTGTCTTTCTTTCTCTACTTTTAGCTAACTTGTAAATATTTCTTTCTCCAACTTTAGTATTTAAAGATTGGTATAACCCATCGAATGCCCTTGTTCTCGCTTCGCTCACTGCCTTCTTAGTGTCTTTCTTAGCTACTTTATATTTCTCCCAATTTTCATTACTCTTACATAATGACCACACTTTATAACACTCCCTCTTCACTTTAACCTTATCTTGTACGTTTGCATCCCACCACCAGGATTCTTTATCTCTAGGTCCAAAACCTTTTGATTCACCTAATATTTCCTTTGCCACTTTCCTAATCTCTTTAGCCATTCCATTCCACATGTCATTAGCACTTCCTTGTATTTCCCAAGGTCTTTCCTCTATAATCCGTCTCTGCACATTCTTTTCTTTATCCCCCTTTAGTTGCCACTACTTAGTCCTTAACACCTTATTTTCGCCTTTGTTTTTTACTCTCCTCCTAACTCGTATATCCATAACCAAAACTCTATGTTGAGTAGTTACACTCTCTCCAGGTATAACTTTGCAATCCATGCAAAGTTTTCTATCTGATTTCCTTATAAGAAAAAAATCAATTTGAGAACACACCCTTCCACTTTTGTACGTGATAAGATGTTCCTCATGCTTTCTAAAACAAGTATTAGCTAATATGAGATCGAACGTCAATGAAAAATCTAGAATAGTTTTGCCTTCTGTATTTGGTTCTCCTATACCGTGTCCTCCATGAACACCCTCATAACCTGTAAATACATTTCCCATATGACCATTTAGATCCTCTCCTAAAAAAGTCTTTTCTCCTAATGGTATTTCCTAAACTAAACATTCTAAATCCTCCCAAAACTTTACTTTGTGATATTCTTCTAATCCTATTTGTGGTGCATAGGCGCTAATGACATTAAAGATTTTATTTTCCACTACTAACTTTAATGCAATGATTCTATCTCCTAACCTTTTTACATCTACTATAACATTTTTTCAAAAATTATCTACAATTATACCTACCCCATTTCTAGATTTAGCCTTCCCAGTGTACCAAAGTTTAAAACCCGAAGTGTCTAATTTTTTCGCTTTTTCTCCTACTCATTTAGTTTCTTGTAAACACATAAAATTAATCTTCCTCCTAATCATGGTATCTACTATTTTCATTGACTTACCCGTTAGTGTACCTATATTCCAAGTCCCAAAACGAATCCTACTCTCGTGAACTAACTTCTTTACCCACATTCGTTCATGAAAATGTGGAAGCCCTTGCTTATTTTTCACTACACTCAGGCGACGATGTAGCGGCTCTTGCTTATTTGTCACTGTACTCGAGCTATACAGCGCGTTACTTCCGGGCAACGCCCTAGCATTATATTTAATATATCGATTGTCCATGTCATAAAAATTCGACAAAGTTTTACGTTGGCTGTCGACTGCCTAACACAACCCTCCTCTTTTTTCCGGGCTTGGGACCAGCTATGAAAAATAATTTGCATCTAAGCTCGTCATAGGCAGAGTTAGTTTACCAGTACGCCATATGTATGTAAAAATTTGATAATCATACATCAGTATTTTTGTTTAGTGGCTTAGAAATGTTGAAAATACTAATACATACGAGATTATTATTTTTTAAATTCACTTGATACACTCGTTAATTTTCTTTAAAGATTAAACCCAAATAAGCTTAACAACTAAGCAACCAGATTATTAATTTGCTCCAAATTTTATCAACATAGATGATTGGAAATTTTATCTTCCCTTCTATTGGTGGTGTCAAGAAGAAAACAACTTATATACACAGCAAAGCATGCACAATTTATAAGGTATTCAAAAATCAGCATTACCTTAATATTATTGTGCTTAGATGAAGAGATAGGGCCACCAAAGGGAATTTTCTCATTTACTTGGCTCTTACTATTATTTTCGGATTTCTCAGCACTCCTGAATTGCTTCCCATTCTGATTGGCACGTGCTTGTAATGAAATGTGGTTCAGCTGAGCACATCCATGAGCCTAAAAAAGGTCACGAATCCTAGAGTGATTTTCTGGATACCACCAAAATTTTTTCTGTCAACAAGGCCAAAATGAATGTAAATTATGGATAAGGTAATAAAAATGCAAGGAAATTTTTTGAGATTAATTCTTTATCTAGTAAAATATTTTCACTGTTGTCTTTTCCTCGTATTATTATCCATAAGTTAAGGCAAAAACCAAACAAAATTAACTCATTTTTGACACTCTATATATTAGATTACAACCCTTAATTTCATGAAATTTATAAGCTAGATACTGTTGAAGTTCATTCCCCTGTTCCTAACTCCTAGATTAACTAGAGTATTTTTCGTAGAGTGTATACTATGTGAAATAATTAGTGTTATGTAAATAAAATTCGGAAACATATTAACTTCAACGTTAATTTACTGGACAAAAATATAATAATAGAGCAAGATTAAAAGCATTTTCAGAAATAAGAAACTAAAAGGAAAAATTGAGAGGTAAATTAAAAGTCATCTATATTAATAAAATTAAAAGTTATCGATATTAATAAAACACTTAAACCTACCTCAAACTCTCTGAACCACATATCTCTGACCGATTGAGGTACTTTATACCAACAACGATCCGATCCATTAAAGTTACTCTTGATTATATTTATGATTTCTGCTATGCCTACTCCACCTGGATAAAACCTGTTTTGATTGCATAATAACATACATTAATAACATATATAAAGATAAGAAGAATTATCTTGCTAACAAAATAAAAAGAAATTACGTTTCATCTCTACATACTAAATTCTAATTAAAAAATTAATATGTAAATTTTAAAATGTAACAAAATGTTAACCTAAAAATTAAAATGAAAAACATAATTTTAGCCAAAATTAATTAAAAGATACTATTCTTTGTTTCAGTTCCAGAGAGTGAAATCCAATTAGAATAAAAGTACAAACAAAAGTCTTACAGTTAATTTCAATTAGAATTTAATTTAAAAAATATTTTACTATATTTCAAAATTGTAGAGTACTAATTGCCTTAGTTCATAAAATAAACACTTTACTCTTGTCCCGCTGGATCAAGATACTTTCTGCCATTAGTGTGTGACGGCAGGGTAGGGACTGAAGCTGGTGATATCGCTTTCATGGTGGAAGGAGACGGCTGATTTTTTGATGGGCCTCTTGCATCTATTCTACTTCTTCCATAAACTCCTTGAGACATCTGTCGATATAAATTATAGTTTAATTCATACAAAAATAAAATTATCGATCAATATATGCAAAGTTAAACATTAATAATCAACAAACATGTATTATTAACAAAAGCATGAAAAAGCTTGTGGGCATACAAGTATAACTGAGATGAATGGCACATAACATCTATTAAAATGCCGAGTATTCCAACTATAGCTATATATATATATATATATATATAATATAAAATTATAAAATCTCTCTTTCGAAGTATTCACTTTTTGATGAGTTTCTTTTTTCAGATCTACAGGTTTTTGGACTCCTTAAGATATGCATGTCGTGTGTGTGTGTGGGGGGTTTCGCTTTTCTTCTTAGTCCGTTGTATGTATTCGCAATTTTTTTGTAATAGATTATTTATTTATTTTAGTTCAAATCAAATATATTAAAACTTTTCAAATTTCTCTTTCAAAGTATTCACTTTTTGATGAGTTTTTTTTTTTTTAGATCTACAGGTTTTTGGACTCCTTAAGATATGCATGTCGTGTGTGTGGGGTTTCGATTTTCTTCTTAGTCCGTTGTATTCAAATCAAATATATTAAAGCTTTTCAAATCTCTCTTTCGAAGTATTCACTTTTTGATGAGTTTCTTTTTTCAGATCTACAGATTTTTGGACTCCATGTCGTGTGTGTGTGTGTGTGGGGTTTCGCTTTTCTCAAAGTTTTAATATATTTGATTTGAACTGAAGGAAATAAATAATCTATTACAAAAAATTGTGAATACATACAACGGACTAAGAAGAATATCGATGAAAGAAAACCTGAGAAGTGTGCAATGAGTGAGTAAGGAAGAAGATGGCGGTCGGAGAGCTTAGAATGATAAGAGTGTTCAGAAAAATTAAACACACAGAGAACCCGACCGTATAAGATCTAGGCGAGAAGAGCCCTTGAGCACGAGGGAGAGAAGAGTTAGGGAAAAAATGATAAAAAAAAGAGTGTGAAATGACAACTGAGGCAGACTTCACATATAATAATGAACTAGACAAGGTTCGGTTTCACGCTTCTGCACGGAGATCGAGAAAAATAAAAAATTGTAAAAGAAAAACGAAGAGAAGAAATTTTATTTGGGGGAAAAACCTCAAATACAAAACACTGAATGAATATGAACTGTTTGCTATACATAGTTAAATATGAAAATAAGGAAAAGAATAAAAAGGTGAATGAGTCTAATTAATTATATTTAATATAATAAAAAATAATAAAAATATTAATATATTTATGAGTTTAGTTAGATAAAATATTATTCAAATAAAAAATAATTATGCATTTTTATTTAAAAATAATAAAAATAACAATAATGTAAGTATAATAAATTTTATATAAATTAAATGTAATAATTATTTTTTATTCCTATATTTATCTTAAAAATAAATTATTTTTTTATTTTCTTGATGTTTAATTAAAATTTAATTATGAAATAAAATATTAAAAATTTCTTTTCAATCTCCCTACCTTGTGTTATTAAATATGGTGTTAGTTTTTATATACATAATATAATAAATAGATTATAAGAGTTATGTTTTAATTATTTTTTAAAATAAATCTTTCTGGTGTAAAAATTAAATATGACACAATTTTTTATTTCGGCGGTCCTTTGCACGTTGGCTTTATCTGCTGTGAAGTTGGATCTTTTCGTCTTTTTCTCCATGACGTGGAAGAGAGCTCCTTCTTTCAAAAAGAAATGAACGAACTTCACCAAAGAGAGGAACCCTCTTTTTCTCTCCCATCCAACAAAAAACGTGAAGGGGAGCATCCAAAGGTCATTGTGATTGCTACTCTGGCTATTGCTTTTGGCTGATCTGAAAAGAACTAGTCTTTAGCTTTACACACGTTTAATTCATTGTAATCTAAATGAAACTCATTCAGATAGTTACCATAATATTTATTATATTTTTATAATAATTATTTTATTTATTAAATTATTATTCTAAAAATAAAAAATATGATAATAATATTTTATCTTACTTATAAATTATATTCTCTTTTAAATTTTATCATTCAATCAAATAGTTTGTTAAACATTTCGCTTTTTTTTTTAAATTTTATTGCCCCCACCGTTAAAGCACTTGGATAAATTAAAAAAAAAAAGTCATTTAACTATATTTGATATCTTTTCAAATCCGTGAACCGAAGGAACTAGGCTTGTAGCTACACGGAACTCCTCGTTTTTTGAATGAGAAGAAATACATCTACAACAAATTGCGTAAAAAATAATTGAGCAGACAAATATTACCAAGAGGTAATAAAATGCATTAATTCGGAGAGTGAGGTGCCGAATTCACATTGAATTCGGAACCTGTAGCTTCGAATTCAATGTGAATTCGGAACCTGTGGTTCCGAATTAAACATGAATTCAGAGCCACAGGCTCCGAATTCAAGGCGCTAGCCTGGCAGGCTAGCAGGCATGCCTGAATTCGGAGTCAAAGACTCTGAATTCAGTGTCAGCTAGTCTGCTGGCTAGCCTGGCTTGCTACCTGCACGTTGACCGGTGCTATTTTGACCGGTCAGCCAGAAAAAATTTACAGAAGACTAGCGACGTGGCATGTTATAAGAGGACAATTCATATTACAGAAAAATTTGATTGGCTGCGAGAAAAATTACTGATAAAAATATAGATAAAAAAAAATTTTACCCATCTTATATATACAGCACACAGCTCATATTTCCTTCCTCCCTGAAACTCAACTCGTTCAGCTCTCTCATTGTTCTTTCTGTAAAATTTCTCTGTCTATCCCCTTTTATCTGTTATCTGTTGCTGGTGAATTTGAAGATCTGAGTTGGAAGACCACAAAGGAGCAAATATTATGCTACATTTGTTACATTTTATATTAGGTATGTGAAATATTTTATTACGTCTGATATTTTAATATTTATTGTAACTAAGATATATATAATTTGAAATATTTAGACAAAAATAATGCTAGTAGAATTATTTGATATCATATGTATATATTTTATATTTGTTGTATGGTTGATGTAGAATTTAGTTTATATTTTAGAAATACATTTGAGAAGAAAAAGAAGGAAATGTCTTGTTATTAATGGAATTGTGTAGGTAATATTGAGTTTGTTGTGTTAGTTTAGATATATTATAAGGTAGAAACAAATGAAGGAAAAACAAAAGAAATGGAATCAAAATTTGTAGTTGAAATGAAATAAAGGAAAATTTTAAAATTTAAATAGTATAATAAAAATAGAGGTGAATATAATTTATTGTTAAATTGGGTAAATAATCTGAAAGGGAAAAATAATTAATGAAGGTAAATATGATTAAAGTAAAAGAAAAGAAAAGGTTGATTGGAAATATATATATATATATATAATATGCAAAAAAAATTAATAAAAATAAGAAAAATAAATTAGACAGGGCATAAAGGAAAAGCAAATAATTGATAGTTATAAAAATGAAGAAAAAATATGTGTGTGTATATATATTTACAATATATGTATGTTTGTAATGAAGAAAAAAATTAATTAAAATAACTTTCAGAAATATGTTAAAAAAAAGTTTAAAAAAATATTGCAAATATTATTTAAAATAAAAAATAAAAGAATGTTTGAGAAATATTAGAGATAACAAAAGGTCATTAGCTTAAAGTCATTGAAATAAAAAAAAAAGTGGAATAATGGAGAAAAGGGAATGGCTAAAATAAGAGAAGAATAAAAGAAATATAATTAATGAAATAATTAAGGTAATAAGCAAGAAGAAAAAAAAGGTAAGAGGAATGTACTAGAAATTGCTAAAATAAGAAAATAATGGAAAGAATGAGAAAAAAGAAAGGAGGAAAAAAGTGGAAAAAATAGTTAAAACAAGAAAAATGAGGAAAAATACTTTAAAAATGTAGAAATAAAGGAGTACTTTTGCATTTTGAAAAATGAGAAAAAATACAAAATAATAAAATGATGAAATTAATTTAATTGTTGGTAATTGTAAAGAATGAAAAAAATTTTGGCCTTCTTTATTTGCAATGGAAAAAGTAAATTTATAAAAAAAAGTAAATAAAAATGTAGGAAAAAGGGATGAAGTATGTAATAATTAAAATATCCTTCAGAAATATATTAGAAAAAAGTAAAAAAAAATGTTATAGATATTATTTAAAATAAGGGCAATGAGAGAAATTTTTTTGTTTGAGAAATATTGGAGATAACAAAATAGTTGGATACTAGAAAAATAAGTTAAATTTTTTTTGTATTAATAATAAATAAGGTCAAATGATATAGTTAGTGAAGAAATGTAGTTAATGGTGGTGGATGGAAGAAACAGGAAAAAAATATTTAGATAAATGAAAAATAATTAAAGTAAATTTTGTTCACTTAGAGTAAGAAGGTAATTATTACAAATGTAAGAAATGATTAATGTAATTATCTGGAACATGTCTGTAATTAGGATATTTGGAGGGAAAAAATGGCTAGAAGGAATGAAATTGTTTGCATTTATGCAAACGGCAGAATTTATGAAAGTGCTCAGGGTACGACATTTCAATGTGCAATGTCACGATACATAACAGTGAGTACTGACATTACTTTGGACGAATTAAAACAAGCAATTGGTCAAAAATTGCGACTTCCCCATACCCATGTTATATCTGATTTGATATATAGACTTCCAACAACAATAAATCCAACATGGTACTAAGCAACTATACTTGAAGATGATCATGATGTGCAGAGGATGTGGCAATCACACTCACGCTTCCCATCACAGTTGAATGCGGTTGAGGTGTATGTGAATGTCTCAGATACTAACCAACAATTGAGTATTGAATATCAGCCAAACTCGGTCAATGATGTGTTGCCTTCACATGGTCCATTGTATCAACTGCCTAGATTTATTCAACAATATGAAATGGTGCCAATAGAGGGCAGTTCACGGCCGAGTTCCTCTCATCAAATGATTGGCTATAATGAACCTCCTTCTTCCCCTGGATCAGAAGAAAATGTATTAGAAGACTTTGAAAATGAAGACGAGTATGACGCAGAACTTGATCCTGATTATGACAATGATGAAGATGATGATGACAATGAAACTGGTGATGACGATGATGATGCATATGATAGTGAGCATGAGGGTGATGATGATGGTGCCTTTGATGTTGACCCAGTGTCCCAGTTTGTTGATCCTGCTACTGTATTCTTTCAACAAGTTAATTTGGCTTTAGCACAGGGTGATCAATTTGAGGAGGGGGGAAATGAGGTACAACTGAACAATCAGGAGTTATATGTTGGAGCACAGTATCCAAATCAGAAGGCGTTGCGTCTTGCAGTGAAATTGTATTCTGTTAGGGCACACCACACTTTTAAAAAGTATTTGACAAGCAAAAGGTATGAAGAATGTCGGTGTGTGCATTATGGAAAAAGTTGTAGATTGAGGGTACGAGCATGTAAAAAAGGTAGTGGAAGGGGATCGTTTTGGCAGATAACAAGATATGGGGGTCCACATACATGTTTGTCTGCCACAATATCACAGGATCATCCAAAATTGGACTCTGATGTTATCTCATCATGTATCGTTGCAATGGTGACAGCAACACCTGATGTTCCAATAAACCAAATCATTGAGCGAATGAGAAGTTTGTTCGGATACACTATATCTTATAAAAAGGCATGGAGAGCAAAGCATAAAGCTGCAGCTATTGCTTTTGGTAATTGGGAGAGCTCATATGCGACATTGCCTAGATGGATGGCTGCGATACAACATTGCATGCCCGGCTCATATGTTGAGTTTGTAATAAAACAATCTCCCCAGAGTACCTCTAGTAGTGAGCCAATTTCTGTATTTAAACGCGTATTTTGGGCATTCAAACCTTGTATACACACATTTGAGTATCTGAAGCCGATGATTCAAGTTGATGGAACATTTTTGTATGGCAAATATAAGGGGACACTGTTGATGGCAATGTCACAAGATGGTGATCAATATATTGTTCCCCTCGCCTTTGCTATTGTGGAAGGAGAGACACAATCAGCGTGGACATGGTTCCTAAGTAATTTACGCAGGCGAGTAGTACCTGGACGACGAGGTATTTGTTTAATATCATATAGACATCCGTCCATTCTGTCAGCTGTTGCCACTCCACAAGTTGGTTGGCAGCCACCGTATGGTTATCATGTTTTTTGTCTGCGTCATGTGGCAAGCAACTTCCATACTCATTATAAGTCATCAGATTTAAAGCAAAAGTTAAAGAATATTGGTATGTCTCTCCCTTTTACATGAAATTTTTATTTTTTTTAGTTGATCTAGAACTAATAGCAAAGTTATTGACCATGTCACACAGGTTATGCATATGAGCGTCGCTATGTTGATGAGAAATTAGCTGAGATAGCGGCCATACATGAGGAGGCAGGTAGGTGGATTGCGGTTATTCCCAAAGAACAGTGGACCCGTGCATATGATGTTGAGGGTCGGCGATATGGCCACATGACTACAAGTCTAGCAGAGTGCATGAATGGTGTTTTGAAAGGGGTCAGGTCCTTACCTATTTCAGGAATAGCAAAGGCAACATATTATCGGGTTAACCAATATTTTGTGCAGCGTGCTGAGCAGATAAATGCGCAGCTTACTGCAGGTCAAGTTTACTCGCAGACCTTGATCAAGAGAATAGCAGTAAATGTTCAGCGATCCCATTCATGTGTTGTGCGGATGTTTAATCTAGAAGCTGCATTGTTCGAGGTTGAAGAGCCATATGATCAAATGAACCGCCAATGCAATCGTTGCTGTAAGGTGAACTTGACTGAACGAACCTGCGATTGCGGTGAATTCCAAGTTGAGAAGCACCCATGCCAGCATGCTTTAGCAGCATGTGGATCACAGGCTCTTGAGCCATTTCAATTTGTTAATCCTGTATTTCGCTTGGATACAATGCAAAATGCATACAGTAACATGTTTCACCCTATTGGAGGACCAGAAAATTAGCCACAACCAGATGGTCCAAAGTTAGTTCCTAATTAGTTAATGCTTCGTGAGCGAGGTCGACCTCGTTCAACTCGTTATAGAAATGAAATGGATTTTAGGACCTCGACACAATCAAGCAGGTGTAGCTTGTGCAGACAAACCGGTCATAATCGTTCCTCCTACTCACATCGCCATTCTGCCCCTCATTAGTGCATAGAAGTATTGTAATTGTTTACAAATATGTTATACTACTCATTTTTTGTATGTACAAGTTAAAAAGAACATTGTATGACATATTAGTACGCATTGCCTTTTATGTGACATGTTATTCTACTTTAATTATTTACGTTTATGTTAGATGTATATTATTTTATTATATTCTTTTGTCCTATAGTTACCATGGCTGGAGATGGCCAGCCTATTCATCCAGGCCCAGAGGACGCTTCACTTCTATACCTACAAGAGCGACACATATCGCAGGCTATTTAGGATGGCGAAGTAGAATAAAATATTAATTGTTATATTCTATTCTATTTAATTATTCTAGTATATAATTTATTCCTATTTGTAGGATGATCGAATACTTCGCCCTCAACGAGTTCTACATGACGATCGTTTAGGTGATCCGCCATTAGCAATTATTGAGTATTTGAGACAGTCTGGGTTTTATGGTGTTGCACGAATTGGGCAATTTGAGTATGATACCTCACTTGTGAGTGCATTAGTAGAAAGGTGGCGTCCTGAGACGCATACATTTCATACCACTCGAGGAGAGTGTACAATTACCCTCGAGGACGTAGCAGTGCAGCTGGGCCTGCCGGTTGAGGGGGATCCTATCGTAGGTGCAACAAGTTTCAATTGGTCGGAAGTGTGCCAGTGGCTTCTAGGCATCATACCACCAGCTGATCAGATCGATGGACAACGACTTTCTATCGCTTGGTTAGCACAAAACTTTGCACATTTATCAGATGATGAGACGATCCGCCAGTTCACTCATGCTTACATTCTTAGCATGATTGGGGGGTGGTTAATGCCTGATAGATCTAGCTATAGAGTCTACTTGATGTATCTACCATTATTAGATGACTTTGAGCAGACTGGCCATTGCAGTTGGGGCTCTGCAATGTTAGCTTATCTTTATCAAGAGCTGTGTAATGCAACTTATAAGGGTAATTGTGGCATTGCTGGATGCTTAACGTTGCTACATTTGTGGGCATGGGATCGATTTCCTATGCTTGCACCCGAGACACCACATTTTCCTGACCCTCGCATTGAAGAATACCCTGTACTCCCACCTCTTGGTTTCAGGTTTGAACTACCTTATTTGTTCATTAAGGAATACTCTAGTAATTATCGATTATTTAACTAAAATATTTATTCATTATAACAGATGGAAAAATGTTGGACGCCCTCCGCACCCGAGTGTCAGAGCTCTTCGATTATATAGAGCTTTACTAGATGCTATGAGAGATGATGAGGTGTGTGCTGGATTTTAGATCTTCGGTGTGCATAAATTTTTTTCTGTTATCTATTTCTTATTTACTCACTACTTTATCTTTATCTAATATTTTTCTCAGATTATATGGCGTCCATACTAGCCACAGGCAGTGCGAGAATTAATTCTAGACTATTGTTTGGCTTCTCCAGACATTTGGATTGCATCTGTGCCACTCATATGCTTTTGGATTATAGAGTGGCACCATCCAGATCGCGTCCTACGACAATTTGGTCGTCATCAGCCAATTCCTCAAGAGCCAGTTAAGTTAGACTCCTTTCATAATTTACAACTTCGGGGTAGAACTCAGACCAACTGGGTGTCTGAACATAGCATTTTCATCCAGCGATGGTATGGATGGCGAGATACTATAGCTCAGTCTCCTGTAATTGAAGAGTCGTTTGATCAAACGTCTGAGTACATGCGATGGTATTGGCAACGCACGAGTCGATGGATCCAGAGGTCTAGTGCTGCTACTGGATATGCGATATAATGTTTTCTTATTCCTTAACTTTATCATTATTTTTTTCTAATCTTTTTACATGTCAATATTTAACTTATTATTTTTGTACCGTTAGGCTGATTTAGCAGAGGGACTTTATAGGCTGCACTTACAGGATCCTTTACCCGCTAATTTTCATGATATTGTCGGTCGAGACTCTAGCAATATACTATGTGCTCTTGGTGAGCAGTGATTGTCACTATTTTCTCAAACAGCTGACCAGGCGCCGGATCTTCCTAGGCCTCATATTCCTGTTGGTCGTCCAGGAAAAAGACGTCAAGGTTACCTATCGATCCAACAGCCTACTACTGGAGAAAATAGTCAGCAACAACAGGGTCTAGTTCATCAAGATATTCCCGGTATGTCTTCATACATTTCAGCCCCAGTTCAACCATATATTAGCATACCTAGTCCTTCTTATTCAGTGCCACCTAACCAATTTGATAACATTGGTGGAATAGGGCCTTCTACATGCATGCAGCCACCACCTTCACCTTCCTTTGACACCCCTCAGCAACTATCTCCTTCTTTCGGATCATTTGGGCAGATTCTTTTTGATACAGTTGCATTTAATGCTATGTATACTGGTTATTCCGTTGAGCCAGGAGGATCATCGCAATCAGGATTTATGACACCGCATGAACCGATTCCTCCAACTCAATCTTCATCCATAGATTTAAACACAAATCTCACAGTACAGGAGCACCAAGAACTAGAACAATTAGGGCAACAACGACCACGGCGTAAAAGAAGAAGACCTCGTTGTGGCACTGGAAGTCATTTGCTATAAATGTATTTACAATATTTATAATAATATAATTTAATCCCAATGTACTATTAGTTTTCTTTTAAGTTATTGGTATTTTTTGAAAAAATTTTCCTATGTCAATAATTATTAAATAATTTTAAAAGTTGAAAAGGAAATTGATAAAATTTCAGATAAATTTCATTAAAAATTTATCGTTATTTTAATCAAATCATTTTTTTAAAAAAAATATTCAATACAAAAGAAAATTATTAGACAAATATTTCCTAACAAATAATACATATATATTATGCTATTCTATTACCTTCAAATAAATTAGAGTAAAATTATTAATTAATTAACAAATAATATTTCATGTTATTCAAATAAAATAAACTTAAATATATTTGGCTTAATTTTTTTTCAAATTACATTAATACACAATTTGGCTTAATTTTTTATCTTATTCAAATAAAATGGATTTAACAAAATATATCAATATTCTTCATAACCACATTCACTTTAATAAAAAATATTACATTAAATTTGAATGGAAGCAAAGCAAATTCCTTTTTAACTTAAACAAATTATACCGTAACTGAATTTAACTTTAAATATTTTTTTACTCTTTAATTATTATCATTTTCTTATTTTTGTTTATTTAAAGCTTCCGATATTACTTTTTCGATTTTTACTTACATTGAAATAATTTATTTTAACATACATCACACCCTTCATTTTATATAATTATTATTTTATTTATTAATCATTTAATAGCTTAGATTATTTAAATAAATAAGTTTCTTTTTAATTAATTTATTTTTAACTAACTTTCTTTTATCATCAAAATAAAAGAAATTAATTTAAGAGCAATTAAGTTTGTTTCCCTTCGATTTTTTAAAAAATAATTTTATCAAATTCGAAAACATTATTCTGAATTCTATCAAATTTTGTAAAAAAAATTAAATTTAAAATCAAATTTTAATTGATCCATTTCAAATTCGATTGCTATTCTACTGAATTTCTCTATTTTATTACTTTTCAGTATTTACTTTTTGTCCTGCTACTTTTATGCAATTCTTATGTTTATTTATTGCCTTTTTGTCAACGCACCTAAATTTTTTATCTTATTCAAATAAAATAAATTTAAAAATATAGATAAATATTCTTAATTGCTAATTTTAATTTAGTTAAAAATATTACATTAAATTTGAATTGAAGCAAATCAAATTAATTTTTACTTCAAAATATTGTATAATTGCCTAATATAACTTTAAATGTTCATTACTATTTAATTAATATTTTTTCTTATTTCTTTCATATTTCAGGTTTCTGATATTACTTTTTATTTTTTTCTTAAATTAAAAAAAATTATTTATACAAACATTACTCCTTTAATTTTATATAATTATTGTTACATTTATTAATATATTAATAGTTCATATTATTTAACTAAACAAGTATCTTTTTAATTTATTTATTTTAATTACATATTTTTATTAACCAACTGACATAAACTAATTTGACAAAATTTTAACTCATTCTCATTTGATTTAAAAATATAAATAATTTCATCAAATTCAAATTACATAATTTCAAATATTGTAAAATTCTTTACCAAAAATTAATCCTAATAAAATTTGAAAATCATGCATCCGAATTTGAGTTTATCCCCCGCCAAATTCGGATCCACATTATCCGAATTCCACTATTTGTTACTCTTTGATATTTAATCTTTCCTTTATTGCTTTTCTGACATTCCTACATTAAAACATTGCTTTTCGGTCAACGCACCCGGAACTCCTTCTCCACTCCTGTTATGGGGTTAAAATTTATAAAAGATGTTGGGGTTCTAAACTTACGCATAGCGTTCTGAACTTCATCGCCAAACAAAAGCAGAAATGACAAGATATAAATTGGAGTGGAATTGAAACAAGCACATTTACGTCATGTTTGGTAAAGTAAAAAAAATTTTTAAAAATAAAATAAAATGTTATATTTTGAAAATATATTTAATATAATATAAAAAATTTAAAATAATATTATATTTAAATATTTAGTAAAGTGAAAAGAAAAAATAAAATAAAAAATAAAAAGTGAGAAAATGGTCAAATTAGCTTTTGACAAAGGACGGTTGCAAAAGTCGTATGGAGCAATTGCATCTTTTTACTTGCTTTCTTGAGTGAACGATAGCATTCCTTCCAATTTTGGACGAAGTGCACGGGCGGTTGCAAGAGCTTGGAAGAAAAGGGGGGCCGGGTTTCACGTTTAGAATGGAGATTGAGAAAATAAAAAAAATTTAAATAGAAACAAAGAGAAGAAATTTAAAAAGAAAAAAGATATGACTTTCAACTGTGCTTATTTGATATATAAAATTATTAGGTATAAAAAAATAAAAATATAAACAATATAAAATAATTATTTTTTTATAATATAAAAAGAATAAAAATACTATTATCTTAATATATTTAATTAGATAAAAAAGTGTTAATATAGACATAATAAATTTTGCATATATTGTATATGATAATCATTAATAATTTACGCACAAAAAATGAGTTTTCTTTTTTTTTTTTAACCTTAATCATCATACAAAATGTTTAAAAAAAAATTCATCGTTTTTTCCCACTAGCAAACGGATTGCACAAAGGATGCATAGTTATTTTGAATTATTTAAATTTGATTTGGATAATTTAGATTTTATTCTTTATTATTATTTTTATTTTAAAAGATATAAAATATAGAATAAAAATATTTTTTAATTATTAACTTTAAATGATAAGTAATATAAAAATAATAAAAAATAAAATAAAATTTTTGCTATTCAAATTTAATATGTAGAAGCCAGATCCTTTGCAAATTGCGTGGGCGGGGGCATATATAAAGGATCTGAATTGGGCAATACCACGCCTGCTTTATATATATATATATATATATATAAAATAAATAGATTATAAGAATTCTGTTTTAATTATTCTTTTATAATAAGCTATCATGGAACAAAACAAGAAATTATCCATTGCTCTTGATGCTACACTAAGATTGAAGAAATTCATCACTTTGCAAATTGTTGGTGCACTGCCTAGTAGGACAAGACACCGCAGCAATTTGGTGCAGCTGTAATGATCTTTCAGAGACAAGATGCTCACTTTGCAAGTTGAATGATGCAGCTATTTGTGATAGGAAGAAATCGTCAACATATTGATGTTGTAATAAAATATTGATTTGTAATTGTAATGATTAGTGAAGTTATTGTAAATAAAAGAAATGTATTGTAACTTGTTCTGTTGTAAGCATAATGATATTGCATTTTAATAAAATTTTTGTTGTTCTCTTCTCAATACCATTAGTTATTGTTTAACTAAAGTGTATTGCTTCTAGTGATTCCAGGTTGCTGTCAAGTTGTTCCTACATTATGGGCAAAATATAATTAATGCAAACATTGAAATAATAGTAAAGCTTAGCATGATATAAAAGTCCATCAAGTTGCTGTCTAGTTACCATCAACATTGAAGTATAACTCATTTGACTTCCATTTAGATTAAGGCATGGATACATTGCTTCACATTGGAATGTTAGAAGTGGTGTTGAGTTGGATATAACTTGTGGCATTTGAGTTACCTACAATGTAAAAAAATTAGCATTGAACATTATTATGTGACAACACAAAATAGTAAAAAATATACCATTTCTTCAGGTGCTTGGGAAGATTTTCCTTTCCTCCTTTTCTTATTAGATTTTTTTTATACTTCTTCATTCGCTTGTGAAGACTTCACATTTCTTTTCTTTTGTTTTAACTCATCAATCCAACTCTTTAATCGTCTTTTTCTTTTTTTTCCCCTCTTTCTTCTTGAAACCTTTAGGAGGGTTGGTGGAAGTTTCACCTTCAACACACTCTATTGGAGGGTTGTTGGAGGGTTCCCACTCAAGAGGAATGCATGTGGAAAGAATCTCATTAACTTTCCTATTAAGGTCCAACACTTCCTTATGTACAATGGCAAAAGCCTCTACACTTTTTGATGCTTCAGTAGCAAGTCTTATAAGCATAGGACATAATTGTTTATAACGTATTGAACTTTCCATCTTAGGATCTGCTTGAATCTCATTCCCTTGAATATCATGTACAATCCCACATCTTGCTTCCCTTGTCCACCTATTCATTATATATTTTTCAGGCATTTCAAAAATGTCTAGGTGTGTATATATCCTCAATATATGGCAACAAATTATTCCACATTTATCAAACTTTCTACAACTACAATTGATGGACCTATCAATGTTATCATAATTAACTTTCCATTCTCCTCTTTCACCAACCATTCCAAGCAGATATTCATATACAAGTTTTGTCTCATCTTTCTCTTTTATAGGACAAGCACATCGTAAGTCCCATTCACATTGAAACAAATCAAATACAGTGGGAGTATAAACTTGAGAGAGTTGTCTCAACATAGGTGCACTTTGGATAACCATTTTTGGTAGTTTCTCACGCATTTCAAAATCAAGTTTCAACTCATTATATCGTTTATCTTCCACCACATTTTCAAACATCTTGAAGAATTCATTGATATCAAGGTTGGGTTGCATGCAACATTTTAGTGATGCGTTGACACTTTCACTGAGTTGGGTGCTCCACATACCAAGAGTGAAAAAATGTTTCATGTAGCAAGCAGCCCATTTCTCCTTTAACTTGTATATAAAGGACAACCAAGTGTTGTTTTCAACATTGTAGTCTAATAATAATTTCTTCCATGCATCCTCAAACTCATTTTCATCTTGATAGCCATACATGCATTTATTAAACTCTGTCAAAAAATGTGATTCATCTTTCATTAAATTGCCAAGATGCTTTAAACCATTTTGATTACTATGCCATGTGCATAGCCCATGTTTCACATTTGGCATTATTTCTTGCAATGCTCTTGCCATCGCTTGATCTATGATGCACACCAATATGTTACTCACAAAACAGATTGGCATTACGGCATTTGCACCCATAGTTAGAGATATATTTTTAAATCGGACATCTTTTACCAATTTGAATTTTGTGACTTCTTTATTTTTAAAAGTAAATTATATTACTTTTTTTTGGATAGTTAAGTCAAATTAAATTCCAGCTATAAAATCAACCCATAAACAGTATAACTAAATACATTACAGATCATATGCAGATTTAAAATCCTACTAAATTATGCCACACTACTACTAGTTTGCTAAAATATCAGAAGGAACTACTATTCTATTACATCTACCGTCTTGATCTGTCATACATGAACGTTACACCAAAATATACATATTTGGATGGTTGTACTACTACAATGTTAGTCAAAAGCAACTGAAGTTTGCGACTAATTCCATCAGCATATATATATTTTTTGAAATTCAATTTCCAACTGAGCTTTTAGATAAAAATATAAGACTTCAATTTTTTTATATTATTTTGATCTTAAGGTTGCAAGTTGCAAGTTTTGCAGGAAAAAAAGACAAACAACACTTGAATTAATTATAAAATATATTTAAATTAATCTATATATCAATATTTAAATATATATTGGATTAAATTATTTAAATATGTTATTAAAATAAAAAAATACTCTCTCTCTATATATCTTTATTTTTATGTGTATATTAATATTAAATTATAAATTAAATAAAATATAAGAATATTAAATTTTATGTTAAATAATATTTTTTAAATAATATATTAAACAGAATTTATTCAAATAAATATTAAATATATTAAAAATATCAATAAGTGGACTGAATTTAGTTAGATAGATGACCCAACTGCATTCAATTGGAAATATTCAGTCGCAATTTTTTAAAGGATTTATTAATATATTAATATATTAAAAATATATTAATATATCAATATATTGTGACTAAATTTCAATCGTAATTTTGTTAGATATTGAAAATATATATTAATATACTTTTTTATTTTTAAATAAAATTTATAATTGTTATAAAATATTTGATTTAACATAATATATGTTAAATTAGATTATTATATATTAATATTTTAAATATATTTATTAAATTAAAGTATTTGGTGGGATTAAAATGTGTGGCAAAATAAAAAATGTACCATTAAAATATATAGCCGTTATAAAATAGTTGGCTACAAAAAGTAAAATTTTCTTTATACAAGGCAAGCTATTATTGGGACTTCTTATTTTTCTCGGTTTTAGATCTGTTTTACTTGGATTGGAATCCTCTGCAGCGAGAATCCCGTATATTTCCCCTGTAGTATCTCACAATCATTTTTTTAATTTATAATTTTCATTTTTTAAGTTTTATATGTTCTTACAAAATCTCACAGCAGGCATAATGCATGGGATCCTCAATGCAAATGATCCAATCCCATTTTACTCTGTATTTCGTTAACTACTATTTCCTCACCTTTAATTCTGTGCTTTCATTTCTTTAATAGGTATGAATAATTGTTTTTCGTTATTTATGTATCATTTATTGTTTGTGATGATATGATAGAAATATTTTTAGGTAATATCTAAATAGTTTATAATAATTAAATATAGAAACTAAAAATTCCTAGACATTGAAAATAGATATATAATATGAATATTAAACGTAAAAGATATATTAATAAATTTTTATAAGAGGTAGAATAATTTATTATTTTTATTTGTAAAAAAGAAATTCATTTAGGAGATGAAAAAAATTAAATGTTTATATTTTAGACATAAAAATAAAGCTTATCTTACTAATGATCAAGTAAAGGTTGACCTTTATAAAAATAGGTTTCAATGTTGATATTGGTATTAGATATGTTATGGTAAAGTTGGACCAGAATAAGTTACACGAGAAACTAGCATACATGTTGCAACTTTATTTAGCTCACTATCAATAAAATGACAAACATAATAGATATGAAAGAATAATTTTTGATACAATTGTGCCTAGTTTTAATATTGATTTACACGAGGAAGCAAATTTTGATGATAATACTAATCTGAATGTCAAGGAGCTTCCAAATATAAAAGCCTAGAAGTATTTTGATTTATTAAATGCTTATTAGCAACCATTAAAACCAAGATCTAGCAATCAGTCTATGCTATTTGTTGCCATAAAAATATTAAATATTAAATTCAACAATAACATGTCAGAATAGAGTTTTAATCAATTTGTAAGTCTTGTAAAAGAAAGTTGTCCACTTGATAATATCATATCTTAGGATTGATACAAAACCAAAAAACTGGTATCAAAACTTGGTATATCTATTAAAAAAATTGATGTTTGCCTAAATAGATGTATGTTGTATTGCAAAGATAACATAAATGAGACAATGTGTAAATTTTGTGGAATACCTCAATATAAAGCTAATCGACCTAATCGGAGGCAAAATTCTAATGAGATTCTAGTAAAAATAAATGGATTATTTATCAACTATTCTTATATTGCAAAGGTTTTATACTTCAATGAGTTATGTTGAACTTATGTGATAACATTAGAATAACAAAAGACATGAATGTGTATATTGTTCCATCCTTCAGATGGAGAGGCATGGAAATATTTTGATAAGATATATTTTAATTTTACCATGAAACCAAGAAATGCTAGACTTGGTTTACATACAAATGGGTTCACTCCTTATAATCAATTTGTTTTACTATATTCATGTTAGTCTGTGATAATTATTCCTTACTATTTTCCTCCAGAATTGTGTATGATTGCTCCTTATTTAGTTTTTATGGCAATCATTCCCATACAGCAAAATCTTAAAATTAAGATTTTTGTCTTCTTACATCCATTGATTGATGAATTAATATTATTATGGGAGGAAAGAGTAATAACCTTTAATGTTTTCAAAATGCAAAACTTCCAAATGAGAATAGCATTAATGTGGATGGTAAATTACTTTTCAACATATGATATTACTTCTAGTTTCACTATCATTGATAATTTTTGTTAATGAACTATGTTTTTAGAAAGAATTAAAAAAGCATTCAAGAAAAATAGAATAGAAAAATATCCCTTACCTCTAAGATTGGAAGGGGAAAAATTATAGCAACATGTTTTTACTTCCTAAAATAGTAGAGTGTTGAGTTTCTAGATTATATTATTTAATAATATCAACATAAATTTTAATTATTTGTAAATTTAATTAATACATATCTAATTTTGATTCTTGATTAGGTTTCAACTAAATCACAAAGCTATTGTCACAAATATAGTTAATATTTTCAAAAGTAAATATGAAGGGCCATACAATAATTGGTCTGGAGTTCCTACTGTAGTGAAAGAACTATGGTTTAAAGAATTTTAGATGGATTTTCATCATCATGATTTGTTGTAATATTTAGTTTTTTCATTTATTAATGATTAAAATCACTAATTTTGTCGAAACAATATTATTGGTATCTTGAACATGACCAACAAATTAGGAACAACTTCAGGTCTCATGCAGTGGATCATTTAAAGAATTATATCAGAGATGCTCGAAAAGCAAGAATAAAACCATATTGGATAGGGAAATCCATCTAGGATCAATTGTGTTCCAAATAGGACACACCGACATTCCAACAAAAAAATAAGGAAAGGGAAAAAAAATAGAGCCTCCAACTTTAGTTTAGACTTATCTGTGCATATTGGAAGTCCTATACCAATAATAGAACACCCCAAAAGATTAGTAAATAATTTAATATTTTAAGTAATTGTTTATTATTTTAAATATACATTCATATATTTACCTAATTATATTTTATTTTGCACGTAAAAAGTGAAAGAAATGGGCAGAGAACCAAGGCCAGCTGAGCTATTTATTTGACCCCATCAAAGAAGAGATAACAAATGCGTGGACAAAAAATTAGAAATTACATGTGTAAATGCAATTTTCTATATAATTTATACCTTTCATTTCAACTTTACCTACTTTGAATTTTTTTTTTATTATACTAGGTGTAAAAGTGAGGCAAAGAGTTTGGGTAATTTTCAACAACCATAAGAGCTTGAGCCATGAGTCCAAGCTATCGGTGGAAAGAAACAAGGTATTTTGGGAATCTAACTATGGGATACAGCTAGAATACCTTGCCATTATACAATCAGCACTCATATATCCATGATGCGATAAGAAATCAATTTCTTGATTATGCAAACAAATTTATCAAAAAAAAAATCCAGAATAAAGATAAAAAAAAAAAACTTCATGAAATACGAGAACAAAATATAGTTATGTAATCGACTTTCTCAGAATATTGCTAGCCTGACCTCAAGATATCAAGGACATCTTGAACCATATAGAGCAAATATCTCTAATTTTCAAAATGACAATGATGAGGTGGTGGTGGAGGATTGCAACGAGG
Organism: Erythrophleum ivorense; assembly: GCA_026724425.1. NCBI lineage: Eukaryota > Viridiplantae > Streptophyta > Magnoliopsida > Fabales > Fabaceae > Erythrophleum > Erythrophleum ivorense. The sequence continues at coordinate 41,344,176 of JAIUCV010000006.1, read as the reverse complement.
AAGATGATTTCTAAATTTTTTATTTTAGTTTTCTGTAATTTTATGTGCGTATGTGTAATAATAATTTTTTTATCTAATACTTAATTTTATTATATGTGTTCTAATTTAATATTTAAAAATTTAAAAATTAATATATTAAATTTTATATTATATATTAAAAAGCTTAATATATATAAAATATAGATTTAATATATGTTCGAAGTGTTTAGTGGAAAAGAAAAAAATACAAAGGAAAAGGCATTGTGGGAGTGAAAAATGAAAATGAATATGAAAAGAAGGTGCAAGATAATTGTTTTTTCACTTGCACCCTTTTTGTATTCTATATATACTCTATTTTCATTCACGCTTTTCATTTATTTGCTCTTTCCATTTCCTCCCGCTTTCTTTTCTTCTTCTTAACCTCTTCGTTTGAACTCCATGCTCTCTCCATTTTTTCTTCTTGTCCTACTGTCTGGTTTTTCCCTTCTTTCTCTTTCTCTTTATCTCTGGTTTCCTATCTTCTCTCCCTTTCGTCTATCTCTTCTTTCTAGTTTTTCTGTTTTTCTTTGTGGTATCTTCTTTCTCTGTGATTTTTCTCTTCAATTCTCTCTTCTTTGTTTTTGGTTATAAAGGGTAAGATTAATATATTCCTGTTGGTATTTTCTCATATTTTTTGTTGTTAACAAACAATTTCACATGTTTGTTATTTATTATTTGAATTTTTTTAAATTGATGAATATGCTAATTTTTTGTCCTTCAAGAAGGAAAATGGAGAAGATGGAAGAAAAACGGAGATGTGAAATAATAGACAACAGGCAAAGAAGAGCATAAAGAAAAAAGAGAAGCACAAAATATTTTAAAAAAAAAAAACAGTGAACTTAATATGATACAATCATGATTAAAGAATTATATTATTATAATCCATGTAATACTTAAATTTAAAAAATTGTTATTTTAACTGAATATGATAGGGTATTAATAATATAGTTATGAAAAATTAGTTAATGATAATTAAGGAATTATTAATATAAAAATAAAATTAATGTAATAATTAAAAATTATATTCTTAATTAAATATGATAAAAAATATTCTCTCTCTCTCTCTCTCTCTATATATATATATAAAAGACATTTTTTGTCACAAGTGGAAAAAGATTATTTTTTTAATTATATTTTCTATTCATAATTTATATTAGATTATATATTTTTGTTTATAATTATGTTATTTTATAATATTAAATAAATTATATTATAATTTTAAAAAGAAAAGTAATTGGCAATAGGACTAAAAGTATCAATTAAAAATTTTGAATATTTTTCACTCGAAATTATGTTAGTTGCTTTTTTTAAATTAAGATATATTATATTAATTAAAAATTTATTTAATATTATAAAAATTATTATTTGTAATTATATATATACTATGAATTATAAATAGATATTATAATTAAAATAAAAAAATATTTATATAATAAATTAAATTAAATAAATTTAAACTAATAAAAATATTTGAATATATTAATAAAATATATTAAATCTGTTAATATTCTTTTATTTTAAAAAAAGAGAAACCCTGTAGTAATAGGAAAAAAAATTAATTTAAAGATTCAAATTTTGTAAAATTTATAGTAAAAGATTTTAAAAATCAAATTTATTTTTAAAGACCATAATTACCATCAAATTTTAAAAGATTTATTACTGGATTTAGCAGATTTACTAGTTATAGGAAAGTGTAATTATACTCTTTGAGGATAATTTTAATTTAAAAAATTTCTTATTATAAATTTTATAGGATTTAAATCTTTAGTTGCAATTTCTTTTAAAAAAAATTGTAGCGTTGCAACTTTTTATCAATTTGTTATGTTGATGTTATTAACGACTGAAAACGCAATCATTAAGGTTACCTGCATCACAAATTTGATTGAGTACATCAATTTTTTTTCCAATTGCAATTTAGTAATTTGCAACAGCTATATCTCATTTTCCAACTATATTTTTAGTCACTTTTTGATGGTTTTGTTGTAGTGCTATACAATAACTATGCACATTAAATTATCATCCCATAGCTTTTCTCCTTACGAAGCTTCATTCTAATCATTTCGAAGTTAGTTAAAAGAATATAATGATTGTGAAATGATCAATTCTGGGAGAGAGGTGCAAAGAACCTTCCTCTTGCAAGCCTTAAAATGTTTCTCTCTTTTCAACTAAGCTTTTATCAATGGATGCTTTCCTTCTCTCTCTCTCTTCTTAGTTTTGCCAACCCATACAAATGAAAGAGATGAACTAATGTGAGGATGGGTGATGAACGACTAACTTGAAAATTGATTTAGTGATCAATCTAAATAATTAGCAAACTTTTCGTAAACATTCATGTCAAAATATGAGTACTTCTAATTTTTTAAAATAATAAATCTCTTTCATAGTCTATCAAAATTTTTATTTAAAAAACATGCTATCAAAATTGTTGTAAATCTAGTTTGCACTCATTGAGTGTGTCTTGCACATAAAGTGCAATTAGCTTATGAAGTGCATTTGATCTAAGCTACACTCATCGAGTGCGTTTCGCATGTAAAGTGCTTCTGAATCCTACCTAGACGAGGTATCTGGTTGGCCAACAAAGAGGATTTCTTGGCTTCTTCCTTCCCCCTTCTCTCAAGCAAAGCATGCACCTAATTAAAGTTAACTTATCAATCATTGTTAAATGCAATCAAAGAGTATCACTGTTAGTAATATTATTGTTAGTATCACCTTAAATGGCCACATACCTCCTCTCACTTCTCTTATTAACTATGTCTCCCATTTTATTGCTATTAGGATGTTAGAGATTCATCCATTTGGTGTTTCCTTCTATATGGTAAAAGTAGGAGGGAATGGAACCTTAACCATAGGAATATTATGAAGTTGACAAAGGTAATGCATTTCTTTGACTTTTCCCAACCTATTTCAACTAACACATCTTGATTGGCCAAATTAAGAACCTGTTTGGTTAAATGAATGTTAAATATGTAAAAGAAAAAAATATAAATTCAGTAATAATTATAAAAATATTATAAATATTATAAAAAAATACATTATGAATTACATTACAACTAATGAATTAAACAGGTTCTAGTTTATTTCTTTATTTTAACTTGTAGTGGTAGAGAGAATTGAGAGAGTGATTGATATTTGCATGACATTTAATTAGGATAACAAATGTAAGATTATGCCACCTCACCCATGCGATGTGATCCATTTGACATCATCTCCTACCCTTTGAAGTGATGCTTTTATACTCTCTATGCTTGCTAGAGTTTTATCTAGTATCTTATCTTGAGTTCCTTTAAGTTGAGCCATCTATTTTTGAACATAAAATCCTAAGTTAAGTACTAATTCCATGGTAACTTTAAAGGTAATACTAAATGTAACAACCAGAAAAGAGGAAAGATAAGGAATGAGAGAAAAATGAGAAAAGAGGAAGCTGAGAAATTTTCGAAGGCTGAAAATTTTCTAAGTCTTCTCGCCATAGCGAGAAATAGAGTCGCCATAGCGAGAACGCCTCCTCGCAATAGCGAAGATGTTCCTAGCTGTAGCGAGTGCGACATTCCATACAGAAACCAGGGAGTTGCTCGCCATAGTGGCGCCATAGCGAAGGCAAAGTCTGGAACTTGCACGAGCTCGCCGTAGCGAGGATGATGACTCGCTATAGCGAGAGCGGTCCAAAAAAAGCGTAAAAAGAGAGATTTGACTTTTAAAAGCGTCTAAATTTTTCCTTTCTCTTAGAACCGACCTGAGCTTCGACCAAAGAGAGAGAAGAGAGCGGTGGAGAGAGAGAGAGAGAGGCCAAGAAGCAAGGAGATCAAGCAAAGAGGTGAGTAATTTGTAGATTTCCCTAGCTTTTCTCATTAGCATGTTGTCTCCTCCTTTTTCTTTCTCTTTCTACGGTTTTAGAAGCTGAGTTAGGTTAGGTTCAGAAGAGGGAAATAGGAAAACTACTCTAGAAGGAGGGTAGAACTCATTTATCCTCAATTCTTCTTCCTTGCTTTCTTCTTGGAGAGCTTGAGAGAGGAAGGAGAGTGAGTAGAGTTCTAGAGAGAGAATCCCTAGATCTGTGAGGGTAGTGAGGGTTTACTTTGATGAAGAATCTCTTTTATTTAAGCTATGAGAGAATGATTTGATGCTCTTGTTATGCCTAGGCTCAAAGGAAGAAACTCCACCTTGTTGTGAGTGTGAAATCAAGGAGGGAGAGGAGAAATTGAAAGGGAAGACTTGTGTAATCTAAGAAGGTAGCTCTCTACTCTTTTCTTGTTGCATTCTTGGTTGTGTAATAGTCATTATATGTTGTGTATGTGCTTGTATGATGAGATATGCCATTGATTTTGCCTTGATGTATCGGTACCAATATGCTTATGATATGATTGTGGAAATCGCTCGGGTGAGGTGGTGCCGAAAGTCCCTTGAGACAGGTGAGGAGGAGCCAAAAGTCCCTAAACCAAGGGTGAGGCCGATCCAAAAGTCCTAAAGCTCGGGTGAGGCTAGACCGAAAGTCCCTAGAGCCTAGTCTTGGCATTGGTTTGATTCCATGGCATGAAACACATATGTTGTGTTATGATGATTTATTTGCATGTTTGACTAGTATATGCCTTGATTGCACCTTGAATGAGTATGAGCTATTGAGATTCTCCCGAATCTCACCCCCTTCCCCTCCCATCCTATTATCCAGGTGGTGTTCAAGGAGAGTCGAGCACACCTCATGGAGCCTAGAAGAGCATAGTTAGAAGAATGTGTAGTTTCTTTTGGTCATTTTGATGTATAAGGTGCCAAAATGAAGATGCACCTCTTATTTTTGAGTTGTAACTATATGATCATACGTAAATGTATGTACAAATGATGTATGAATAGTGTAAAGGGTTAAAGTAATGAGAATGTATAAAGTTGGCCATTTGAGGCTCACATGAATTGGTGCATTTGATTCCATAGCATAGTGAATTTGGAATGTATGATGATTTGGATTACTTAGATAATTCATATATGCTATGTTTGTACTTTTAAAATCTGCCCAATAGAGGTTAGAGCATGTGGGAGGTCATTTAGACCCGTTTTGAACCCCATGTGGTGCTAAAATTGCCATTTGGGTGAGCTCCGTCAAAGTATGACCGGATGAGCTCTTCTTGTTATGAAATTTGGCATGCCTCTAGAGTCTATTAAGAGCTTCTTGAGAAGCTAGAGTGGGTAATATTCGGAGGTCTAGAGAATATTCGGTGAATTGTTGAAATTGGGAATTTGCAATGTTTTGGTCATGGTACTGTTCATTGAGTCCGAAAATGAAACCATGCCACTCATAGACCAAACGATGTCCAAATGTCATGAAACTTTAGGAGAATAAACTAGATATCCACAGTGACCTGTACCAACTGGAAGCACCTTAATTGGAGGTCTGTAGAGAGAGAAAAGATTTACTGAAGTTCTGTATCAGCATCAGGGAAGTTTCTGACCTTCGTTACTGTTTTATCGGGTTTCGAGGTCTTAGAACTCCTGAACTGATCTGGACTTATTTTTTTCCTCTAGTTAACATCAGTAGCTTTCCAAATTGGTATAGATTGCTCTGATTGGATTTTTGTGGAATTAATTACGAATTTCCGAAGTTCATGACAGTAAACTGCGTCAGTAACAGGGGCAGCCGGATGTCTGTTCCCATTTCGATGTCATTGAGGGTCTAAACATGGATAGTGAAGCTGGGAGTTATTTTTATGTGAAGTTAACATCCCAAGCTTTCCAAAGAGCTATGACTTGCTTGATTCCCATTTTTCTAGAATTAGTTGTGATTTTCCAAAGTTGGAGCCAGAAATATGATTTATGGGCCCGATTGAGAAATTGTATTTTCTGAGTTTTTGGCTTCTTACCCGTGGTTTATGAGTTGTTTGAGACTATGTACAAGTTGTATAAATGGTGTTTGAGTAGAGAAGGTGAATGATGGGTTCACAGGACCCACGGGGCAAAATACGACCGGTTAAACCCCGATTTTACGTAGTAAAATACCACGGTTTCGGTCAGTTTTCTGGGAAATCATATGGAGTCAAGCCTAGAGGAAGTTGAATTGGAGTTAAGTCAGTAAGGTGTTACACTAAATACATAGTCACTCAAAATTAATCATTTTATCTACAACACTCCAAATTCTACTACACGATGATTTAATTTCAAGCTTCTCAAACAAACTTACAAATGACATCCTCAAATAAACTTACACATGTAGTATTCTCACATAAACCACTATTACATTCTCGAATACATATTTCCTAAGATAGTATAGCATGCAGTACTAAGTATTTAACCTCATACACCAACATCATAACTAATTATTTATGATTAAAAATCAAAATATCTTCGTTAATAATTAGTATAAAACTATTTATGCCTGTGACTCGCATGAACTTAAAATTATGAATTCAATAAAAAAAAGAGAATATCTAAATTAAATAATTGACACAGTACTTCGACTGTACTAACTTGAAAAAATTGCATTAGCATATGTCTCTTCGCGTCCCTTCATGCTTGGAAGGGGTATAGAAAAATAGTAAAACTTCTTAGGAAGGTACCTCTTTATGGTTGAAAGTGACCAGTTACATTTTCAATTGCTCTTGTCGTCCTCTTTAGATAAAATTCCCTCTTTAGGAAGTCCCAATGCCTACTTTTTCTATACCTCTTGCAAGCGGAAAAAAGGTGCTTCTTAAAAAGTCTAGTTATTTTTTCTATACCTCTTGCAAGCATAGAAAGATGCAGGGAAACTCATGCCATTGTTACTTTCCAAATTAGTACAGTCTTGAGATTTATGTTTTACTCTCTCTCTCTCTCTCTCTCTATATATATATATATATATATATATAAGCCTCACTTAGGAATGTAACTTATAGAGGCAATACTATTTTTGACATTGCATATAATAAAAATAAAAATATTATTATTTTGCAATAATGAGGTAAAAACAAGCAACTAGAGAGATACCGTAAATAATTTTATAACACATTATTTATTGTAAATATTAAATATCCCATATTTCTATATAATATTCTAAAATTATCACATCAAGAAAATATATATTTTGGGTCGAATCAGGCTATGAACAAGAAGAGAAACCTTAAAATAAAGGAGAGGAGTGGTTTGTTGAGAATACGATGACTATACAAATACAAAGCCTTAAAGATGGTATGTTGTGAAGATGTGACTCTTTAGTGCTTTGAGTTATCATGTTGTTTTGCCATGTTTTTTTAACCCTTGAAATGTATTTATAGTTTTTTCTTCTTTTTATAGAGAAGTGTATTTAAATTTAATCATTTAAAATTCTTAAATAAAAGTAAATTTGTAGAATAATCATGAATAGTAGCCTTCAGTTCACGGTTTTGAAACATATTAAATGACAAAAACTTTCGTTGGTGTTATTAGTTTACTTTGTTACTGTTTTAAATTAATAAAAAGAAAAAAAACCAAAAAGTAAAAAACTACAAGAAAGTATTTTTTTCAGATCATGCTAACACTCTGACAGAGCAATCAAAGGTGCCTTTTGATATGTTTTAAGGGTAAGGGAATCTCTTTTTAAATTATATATAATATTTATTATATTTTTATAATAATTATTTAACAGTATTATTATTTTTAAAAAATAAAAGTATAAACATTATTTTTTAATTTAATTTAATTTATTCATTTTTTATTTTTTTTCTTACGTCATTTAATCAAACGGATGCAAAAGATGGACAAAATCAAAAGTTGTGCCATCTGTACTTTTGAGAACAAGAAGATATATTTTGAATGAATAATGAAAACAACACTATTATAATTTATTATTAAAAGAAAAAAATTATTGTTTGAAAAGATGATAAAAAAAACAAAAATGAAAATTTAGTTAAATCATAGAGTGGGAAGGTTGTTTGATTTCAAAATTCAAGGAAGGAGAGAGAGAGAGAGAGAATGACAGAAAACGAGAGGCTAATGGCCATGCCACCACGAGAGATGCCTAGTTTCCTTAGACTTGTGGGGTCTCCTTAACGTGAACTTGAAAGTCATTAGCTTAGGAAAGTGACACTGGCCTTGGCCTATTTATAATGAGTTTATGCCAACTTTTCCTTTGCGCTTGCCTTGTGATATCTCACTCTCATTCTAAGCTCGCCAACCACCACTTTCTTCCTCCACCCGCAAACTTTTCAACTTTCCATTCATCCATATTCTCCTTATTTCACTGTTATGTACTTTGAAATTTTTCATAATATATTCTTTATTTATTTGACTTCCAATCCATTATACTAAAGCTTTTAGAAAAACAAAACACACTCAGACACACACGCATATTACATGCATATCTTCATCTTTTACACAATTTTATTTTAAGGAGTCTAAAAACTTGCAGATCTGGAACAAAAAAACTCATCAAAAGGTGAAAACTTAAAAAAAAAATTATAATTTTGTATCTTATAAATTTAGCTATAGTTGGAATACTTAGCATTTTAATAGTTGTCATGTGCCTTTCATCTCAGTTATAATATAGTGAACATCTTGTAGTATATAAGTAAGGTTATACTTAGTGATAATGCATGTTTGTTGATTATTAATGTTTGTTTAAATTAAACGTTGAAAGCATGTATATATTGACTAAACCTTTTTTTTTTCATGCAATAATAAAATTTTATTTTATATTGTAGATGTCTCAAGGAGTTTCTGGAACAAGTAGAATAGATGCTAGAGGCCCATCAAAAAATCAGTCGTCTCCTTCCGCCATGAAAGCTATGCCATCACACAGGAAGTATATAGATTCAGCAGGACAGGAGTAAGTCTTCATTTTATCAACTACGGAAATTCATTCATAAATCAAAATTTCTAAAACATAACAAAATATCACTTTAAATTAAAATAAAAATATTGAATTTTAACTAAAATTAACTGCAAGGCTTATATTTATATTTTTATCCTAGTTGGTTTTCACCCTATGAAGATTGTTGAGAATAGAAAATAATATTTTGTAATTAATTTTAACTAAAATTTAACATTTTTATTTTAGTTCACAATATAGGAGATATTATGTTATATTTTAAAATTTATTTATTAATTTTGTAAGTAACATTTAGTTTGAAGAGATAAAATGAAATTTCTCTTTATTGCATTTCCAAAATATTTTTTCTTATCTTTATTAAAATTATTGATGTATGCTATCGTGTAATCAAACAGATTTTATTCAGGTGGAGCAGGCATTGCCGAAATCATTAACATAATTAAGAGTAACTTTAATGGGTCGTATCTTTGTTGGTATGAAGTACCTCAATTGTCAGAGATATGTGGTTTAGAGAATTTGAGGTAAGTATAAATATATTTTTATTAATATGAATAGATAACTTTCAATTTACTTCTTTTAATTTAGTATCTTGTTTCTGAAAGTGCTTTTAATTTTGCCCTATTTCATATTTCGTCTATAAATTAAAAGGTGTGAGTCATTTTTTAGTATAGATTTTATCTTATTTTATAGATAATGATGCGATGAAAAAAACAACAATAAAAATATTTTGAAAAATAAAGTTTTCCTAGCAATTTTATTATTTTATCCATTATTTACATTCATTTTGGCACCATGGACAGAAAAAATTTTGGTGGTATCCTGAAAATCACTGTATGATCCGTGACTTTTTCGAGGCACAAGGATGTGCACAGCTGAACCACATTTCCTCACAAGCCCGTGCCAATCAGAACGTGAAGCAATTCAGGAGTGCTGAGAAATCCAAAAATAACAATAAGAGCCAAGTAAATGAGAAATTTCCCTTTGGTGGTTCTATATCTTCATCTAAGCACAAGAATAATAAGGTAATATTTATTTTTTAATGCCTTATAAATTGTATGCTTTGGTGTGTATAATTGTTTAAGCTTTACACTACACCAAAAGAAGGCAACATATAACCTCAAGTCATTTATGTTTATAAAATTTGGAGTAAATTAATACTTTGGATTAACTTAATTTTTTAAAACTAAAACTAAACGAATCTAACAATGTAGTAACTGAGGTTTTAGTTTACTCTATTTAACATTGCAATCTTTGCGATAGATACGTAATTTCTAAGCTTTTCTATACTTCATTGGAATATTTGTTAAGGAGGAAAAATATTCTCCAAGGATGGACGAAGAGCAACGAAGCCAGAGCTCAAGAGTTTGTTAGAATTTCTCACAAGAAGTTTACTTTAGTGGATTAACTCGTGCCATTACTAATTTTTAAAAATTAAAACTAAACAAGTATAATAATTTAAGAACTGACTTTTTAATTAGTTTACTCTAAAATTTGACAAGAACATCTTTGGGATATCTACATAATTTCTAATCTTTTCTGTATTCTTTTGGAATATTTGTTTGTTATGAAGGAAAAATATTTTTCAAGAATGGATGAAGAGCAATCGAGCCAAAGCTCCATTGAGGATACCTATGAAGACCACAATAATCACTTGCAAAGCGTGATGGATACAATCGGTGTAACACTTTCATTTCTAGCTCATGCTCTACATCCTTTACATGCACATGTGAGACACTTTCTTAGAGTTGCAACATGGCTACAAATTCATTTCGGTGTCATGTGGCCCATGTATGCTCATACTATTCCCCCTCATTTTTAATTTCATTTTTACAACTCATTTGTATCATAAAACAACCCATGGAAACCAAAAAGAACCATGGAACATGCATATTCCTCCTTGGCCAGACTTAGCCCTATTTTTGAGCAAAGTTTGGAAATTCATAACTAAATCTAGAAAAATTAGAAATATGCACTCTTGGTCATTCTGGAAATCTTAGACTGTGTACTTCATGGGAAAAATATATACAAGTCATAACATCCCACACATAACGCGTTTGACACGCGAAATCATCTAAAGGTCAGAGGGGGTTATGATACTGTCACAATTTACTGATATGAACTTTAAAAATGTCTAACTAATTCCACAAAAATTCAATGTATACAAATGATACCACTATAGAAATATGTGGATGTTAACTAGGGAGAAAAAATATCTCCAGATCAGTTCATCAAGCCAAACGCTCAGAAATCGATGGAACAGTACCTTGGGTCTAGCAAGATGACTGATACTGGGCAGAACTTTCGAAAATGCATATATTCCTCTCTAGACCTCCAAATGAGGTGCTTCTAGTTGCTACAAGTCACTGTGACTGTCTAGTTTCTACCTATAAAATTTTGTAGCCATTGGACTATGTTTTCCCCTTGGATGACACAATTCCACAATTAACCAAATGAACAGTGCATATACAAATCCGAATTTCTGATACCAACTTTGAAAAATCATAGAAAATTATACAGACCTCCAAATGACTTGATCTTTAGCTTCCCAAAAAGCTCTAGACAATATCTAGTCACATGCCAAATTTCAAGGCAAGGAGAGGTCATTTGGTCAGATTTTGACATCATGGGCAAAGTGACCACTTTCTTGTGAAAAAAAGGGGGCTAATGGGGTCCAACTTTGCTTCTCCTACCTCTAAGGCTCTATGAGCATGTGGGAAAGCATCAATATAGGCTATCAAACATGGCTCAAGTGTCTAACAACCCAGATTTGCAAAACTCACTTTCCCACACTAATACATACACTCATGGGGAGAATGCTAGATCTTACCATTCATTGCAAAACTTGCTACATCATGCACTATGAATTCAATTCTAATATATATATACATTGAATACATTCATTTACAAGTATTCATAGGTGCTACATCATGTACATCATTAGTTTGCACCTCTTGACTTAACTACAAAATAACGACAAAAGGGCTCTTTTATAATTTCTTCATTGAATTCCCTAGCTTCAAGCTTGGTGGCTCCCATCTCTTGCCTCACTCGGTCCACCTAGCATGTTGGGATGGTGGAGAGGGGGAGTGAGATTCAAAGAATCTTAATAACTCATCTCTCATTCAATCATACACAAAGTATGTAAACAAGTCTCACAATGTATACATAGACATATTAGCATGTGAAATCATAAGAAAAGCATTTTCAACATTTGAGTAGGCCATACATAACATACCAAAGCTTGCCAAGCAAATGGATTAGCCTCACCCACTTACTTGTGAATTTTAGACTTGCCTCAGCCATTCCTTAAGAGGTTCTTAGACTCAGCCCTTACTTTTGGGAGTCAACCTCACTTTTGGGAGACTCTTGACTTTGTCTCAACCATCTTTAGGGTTCTTGGCTCATCCTCACTATGGAAAAAGGGTTGTTGGCTTTTTCATACTCAAGCAAAGCAAAACAATCACATAAAACATCATTGAAATACATAAGGCATCATCATGCTAACATACTTCTCATGGTTCAAAATATACATACACACAAGCAAGACAATGTAAGCACACATCTTTTGCATGAGAGAAGGTGGAGAGAACTACCTTATTAGCTAATCACAAACTTTCCCTTTCAATTTGTCTCCTCCCTTGTTGATTTCACTATCACCACTAGATAGGAGTGCTTCTCTTGAGCCTAGACACACAAAAACATGGAATTACTCTCTTAACACTTTATTCATGAAGCTAGAGATTTCTTTCTAGTAAACCCTACCAAGCATATAAGAGCTAGGGGCTCTTTCTCTCATTAGAAATTCATCAACTTTCCTTCCTCTCTCAAGCTCTCAAGAAAGGAAGCAAGAGGAAGTAAGGCTATGTGAGTCTTGGTCTTCTTCAAGAGGGGTTTTCTACTCTCCCTTCTCTGAACCAAGCTCAAAACCCAACTACTTCCACTAACCAAACCATAGGAAGAGAGGACAAAGAAAGAAGATCAACATTCTAAGAGAAAAGCCATGCAAAACCTTACCTTTTCTTGTTCTTCCTTCCTCCTCTAGGCTTCTCTCTCTCTCCTCTGCCCTTTTCTCTGTCTTAGAGGGAGCTTAAGTCGATTAGAAGGAGAAGAAATAGATTGGGGCGCTTTAATAAGTCAAATCCTCTTTTTTCACGCTTTTTCGAACTAACCCTCGCTATAGCGAGCCATAACCCTCGCTACGGCGAGCTCGTATCAGTCCCAGACCCCTACCTTCACTACAGCGCATGCTACGATGAGCAATGCCCTAGTTTTTGTATGGGATGCCCGCACTCGCTATAGCTAGAAGCATTTTCGCTATAGCGAGAAGGCACTCTCGCTATAACTAGACCATTTCTCGCTATAGCGAATAGGTACACTCGCTATAGCTAGGCTGTAGCTAGTAGACTTAAAAAATTTTTAGCCCCTCAAAAATTTTCTAGCTTTTTCTCTTCTTCTTCCCTTTCTTCTTTTCTTCTCTTTTTTTTTTTCTGGTTGTTACAATCGGCATAGAGTTTCAAGGGAAAGTGAGGAAATCATTTGAAGCTGTGAATCGTGTATGGGCGGAGAGTCTAGAACGTGGAAGAGTATAACTAAAGAATACTCTTCAACTATGTATCCAACAATTGCAAAACTATCAAAATCAACAAAATGAAAACATTGTTATTTTAAGAAGGCTGAGTGACAAGTTGATTATCAAGGACAATCCTTCTTCACGTCCAAAACCACCTTATCCTAAAGTAGTTCCTTTCCAACCCTCGCTGCCTCCACCGCCACCACCGCTTCATCCTAAAGTAGCTTCTTTCAACCTGCCGCCGCCCCATAATCCTAAAGCAGATCCATTCCTGCCAACCCCACCTCAATATCATCCTAATTCCTCTACTTTTCGAACACCATAGCCTTATCAACCTAATCTTCCTGTTCATCAACCGCCATCGAATACTTCAGGTTATGGTTTTCAAGGAGTGCAATCCCTTGGTCAAGGAAATGGCTATTTGAATAAAGATGATGAGTATGACGATGATGATCTTAGTGAAGAATATAGTGACCATTAGATGAACTTGTTATATGATATTAGAATTAGTTTGTTTAATTAACTCGTAATGTTGTATTTCGACACTATCAATGTATTTTGACTTTATAAAAGTCTTTCGGTTTAATCATTTGAATTTCTCACAAGTTGGAAATGGCTTGACGATGCTAGACTGTGCATTTAGATTTATGATTCAGAATGCAAATTTATTCTCTTCAATGTGTTTTGGATCTACACTATAACAAAGATTGCTTTCCTTTCATTGGTTAGATAAATAAATTATGTGATGATATTGCTGCTTGTTGTGTGTGCTGATTGTCGAATAAAATATTTACACTTTTTCAAGTTTCTACTAGTGGTTAAATTTCACAATATCCTGGAAGTTAGAAGGGTTATCAAGAAATTTAAGAACACAACAGATGTCATGAGTTTTGAACCTTACATGCTTCTACCACCAACAGTTCAATTCCACTATATCTTGAAAGTCAAAAGGATTATCAAGATTTAAAGAACACAAATGAAGTTTATGAATTTGTGTAATATCCGGTTCTCTAAAAATAAGAGAAAATGTAAGAAATATAATATATGGTTTCTTCTTAAACAAACGAAATTTACTGGATACAAAAGGAAGTCCCCAGAAATGAGATAGTTAAGGTCTTGAAAAATTTAAGAAGCATTATAGACTCCTAAAAATGAGAATCCCAAGCTTAGACGGAAAGAAAAATAGAGCTAAAATGAAGAAATAATTTTTTATGAAAAGCTTATAAAACGTAATGGCATTTTTATAATTCTGAGCAAATTTTGGAATTCACACTGAAGGGCTTTTTAAATGAAATTTTTGAGTTCTCTAGGGTTTTTAGAGGCCTTGAAAACCATAGAAAGCCCCGAGATAGTTAAATCCCCTCCCATTGATATTTTCTAACGTCGGTGTACCCAAACTTTGACAGATTCGTTCGGGAAGCTTTTTGCTTCGATTTGAGTGATTCCAAAGGTATTTTACTAAATTAGGAATCTAAATTTCATAATGGAAAAGACGGTTCTAAAAAAGGAGCTAAAACAAAGGAGAAACGAAAATGCCAAGAACGAAGGGCAAAATGAAATTTTTTGAAAAGTGTAACTTCCTCCCACATATATATATGATGTGCCCTTCTTCTCCCTTCATTATACACGACCATGTTCTGCCCAAAACTAGAGGAAAACCCTAGAGGATGAGGCACACAAGAGGAGGAAGAAAAGGAGGAGAAATTCAAGGTAGAAAGGTATGAATTTTTATGATTTTTCATGCTTTCTTCATTCCAAACCTCTTTTCCTCCATTCTCCTTTGTTTCCCATGATTATAATGAAGTTTATAAATCTTTTTTAAGGGAGAAATTGAGGGAAAAATTCGGATTTGAAGAGAGGAGCTCAAAGAAGATAAGAATCAAGTGAGAAAAGCCATGAAAACAAGGTAATTTCTCTTCCCATGGTTGTCATCTTTGGTTCCCTTTGTCTCCATTTCGCCCCACTTGAGAAGACCTAAGAGGAATTGATTTATAGGTAGAACCAAAGGTGATTATAAGAAAAAAGCGTATGAAGATTAAGAATATGTAAAGGGAATTAATAAAAAGCCATTAGATTTCAAGATGCAATTTTTAGGGTTTCAATTGCACCTTGTAAAATCTGATTTTGTATGATGATTCTAGGTCTAAATAAGAGTTTAAATGAGCTCCCAAGATCCCTAAGAGGCTTCCCACATGCATCTTCCCTTGAGAAAATAAAGCAAGGTTCATGGAGAGCCAAAATCTCCATTGTCTCGGCCTAAGGGAGATGGCATAGCTAGGGAGAATTTTAAATTTTTCTAAGCCCATTTTTAAGTCATGTATGATGAATGAATATGAAGGGAGGCCTTGAAAAAAAATTTAGAACTCATAGAAAGTGAATTAATGCTTTAGGTTTCATATTATGACATAAAGAAGCAACATATTGTTAGGCTCTTTATTTTAATTGTGTAATGACTCCAAGAGGCTTAAAAGGAGTCAAGAATCATATTTTAAAGGAAAGAATAG
This sequence comes from Erythrophleum ivorense, assembly GCA_026724425.1. NCBI lineage: Eukaryota > Viridiplantae > Streptophyta > Magnoliopsida > Fabales > Fabaceae > Erythrophleum > Erythrophleum ivorense. Next base: position 41,328,323 of record JAIUCV010000006.1, on the reverse strand, counting down.
AGTTTAGAATTTATTTGAGGGGTGTTGCTTCATTAGGTGCAATTATAGAACCATAATGAGGTTTATAGATCAAGCTAAAGTTCAAGCAAGTGTGTGGCCTTAGAATTAATTTCATGAGCCTAATTGGCTTTCATAAATTGTGTCTAAGTCAAGAGGAATGATCTCCACCTTCTTGGGTGTATAAGATCAAGGGAGAGGATGCAATGCTTAAGGAAAAAGTGTATGAATGTTAGCAAGGTAGCTTTCTCTACCTTATCTCATGCATGGATGTGTACTTAGCTTGTCTTGAATGTATGTATGTGTATTTTTAAGCCATGAAAAGTGTTCTAGTATGACTTTAATTCCATGGTACCATGATGTTACAATATGCTCTTATATGATGTTTTTTATGTGTGCTTGGGTTTGCTTGAGTGTAGTGAGCCAAGAACCCTTAGTCATGTAAGGATGAGCTAAGAACCCTTGAGATTGGTTGAGACAAAGCAAAGAGTCTCCCAAAAGTAAGATGGATTCCCAAGAGTATGGTTGAGTCCAAGAATTTATTAAAGAATGGGTGAGGCAAGTCCAATATCCACAAGAAATTGGGTGAGGCCAATCCACTTGCTTGACAAGCCTTTGTATGCTATGTATGACTTTCTCGAATGATGAAAATGTCTCTTGAATGTTTGAACATATCTACATAACCATACATGCATTTATAAAACTTGTTTGCATCCATTATGTATGATTGAATAGGAAATGAGCTATTGGAATTCTTTGAATCTCATCCCCTCCTCTCCAATGTCCTAACATGCTAGGTGGACTTAAAGAGCGAGGCAATGGGAGTCAACCACATGAGAGATGAAGGAATGACATGAAAATGTGGAAATCTTGTTACTTTGAAACCATACAATTGGCATATGTTGTAATTCATGGATGTATATGTCATATGAAGTTATGAACATGTATAAATATGTTGATGTATCATGTATAAGTGAGAGATTATGGTATGTAAATCCTAGAATGTAAAATGAGTTTGTAATGTTAATGTGACTTCTTGGATAACATTATGGAAATGTGCATAAGTGTGGATGAAATGGCCAAAATGAGAGGCATGGAGTTTGGGACCATTTGGGTAGTTCACACAAGTCCTAATTATACTTTTAGACTTGCCCAAAAGGTGTCAAAACCAAAAGAAAGCTCTTTAGACATTTTGGTACCCTATATGGAGCCAAAATTGACTATAATGGAACCCTGTATCACTTTTTGGCCAAATGAACTCTTCTTGATCTAAAATTTGGCATGAATTTAGAACTTTTTGAAATATTTTTAGAAAGCTAAAGAACATACTTTTTGGAAGTCTATAGAATATTTGATGAATTTTCAAAGTTAACAAATTTTCTAGTTTTGGTATGCTGCACTATTCATTTCGTCCGAAAATGAAATCTGTTACACAAGGCTCAAATGATGTCTAATTGCCATGAAATTTTATACAAAGAAATTAGACATTCCCAATGACTTGTGCCAACTAGAAGCACCTCATTTGGAGCTATAGAGAGGGAGATATAAATTTTTAAAGACTCTATCCAATATCAGGAGTTTTACCCAACCTGAGTTACTATTCCATTGAATTCTGAGGTCTGGGTTGCCTGAACTAGTCTGGAGTTATTTTTTTCCTCTAGCTAACATCCATAGATTTCCATATTGGTATCATTTAAATGGATTGAATTTTTTTGAAATTAATTGGACATTTTCAAAGTTTGCCACAGAAATCTGTGATAGCACCAGGAGGCAGTTTGACCTTTAGACCGTTTTGGATGTCAAACGTCCTTTATGATGGATGTTATGGTTTTGGACATATTTTTAGTATAAATTAGACATTTGTAACTTTCCAGAATGACTAAGAATGTATGATTTTGTTTTTTCTAGGTTTAGTTATGAATTTGTAAAATTTGGTCAGAAAAGAGCCAAATTCTGGCAAAAAATATGTATGAATATTCTAAGCTTTCTTTTGAGTTTCATGAGTTGTGGGCCACATTTTATTATGTAAATGAGTTGTAATCATGTAATTATTTACAAGAATGTGTTATATGAGCTCACACAGTCCACATGACATCGAATGAAATTTTTATACACGATGCAAAGCAAGAAAATGCATTATTTTAATTCTCTTTTCTTGCTCTTTCATGGAAATTATGAATGTAAAGCATGAGAATGGCATAAGATAAGCCAGGAAATTATGGTGCTACAATTTAGACACCTTCAAATTTCTCCCTCTAACAATTAAATTCCATTGTGTCTTGGAAGTTAGAAGGATTATCAAGAAATTAAAGAACATAAATGAAGTCTATGAATTTGGATAAAGTATATCAACATATTTAAATTGGAAAAGTTAGAAATACATATGGAATGGATGGTGATCATAATGTTGAAGTTAGATAAGATGTTTTACTTTTAAGGCCAAATTATTAATTTAATTCCTTAATTCTATTAAAGTCTTATTTTCGTCTTTAACTTTATTAACTGTTTTACTTTTTTAAGGCCAAATTATGATATAGGATGACATGGATGTATTTAATGGAGGATGGTTAATGGCACTAGAGAAAATGGCTACTTTGTAACAATTTAAAAAGTTAATGAATTTTTAGCACCATGTTATTTTGTAATTCAAATCTTTTTCATTTATAAATGTGAATATACATTCAAAGAAACTAACAGAGAGATGTTTCCTTGGCATTTAAAATTAGGACAAATATTATGTCTACTATTAGTATCATTATCAACCAAATATAAAACCATTGCTTCAAGTTCAAACAATATATTCGGAGAAAGCCAACCATTTTTTTTTTTTGCATTACAAAACATTGTGGCAGAGTTTAGAAATATTGTATCAAACATTGATATTGTGAATGAATTATGAGAAATATTATGAATGAATTCCTAATGCCTACAAACATTGATATTGTATCAAACAGAAAGCAATACTTTTATTTTCTAATGCCTACAATCTCAACTTTTTAATTTCTCTTGAAAACCTTGATATTGTATCAAATATTGCCATACTTTTACATTCACATGGCCTGCAATCTTTCACTTTTATTTTCTAATGCCTGCAATCTCAACTTCTTAATTTTATGATTTATTGTTTTTATATTTGTGACACATTCACATGGCCTTATCCAATCATTTTCTATTTCCTAATTTGTTCTATTTTCTTCAAGTTAGATGGATGTTGATGTTAAGTTATGTAGGTTGTGGTTGGAGTTGTGTCGAAGAACTATCATTGTGATCATATGTGTCACTGCCTATTTTTGGTCCAAGCAAATGTCTAAAAGAAGAAAAATAAGTTATAATATGAGTTCTAGGAGAGAAAGGGTCTGTGAGGAGATCATGAGGCAAATAACAAAAAGTGTAAAGGGTAAAAGTATTATTAGGATGGGTCCTAAAGCTTTCATAACATTATGTGGTATGTTGGAAAGAGAGTGTAACCTTAAAACCCACATGATGGGAAAGTGTGGAAAAACAAGTTGCAAAATATCTTTTCATATTAACACATAATGCAAAAAATCGTGTAGTGAACTTTTTTTTCGGCGTTCTGGTGAGACAATTAGCTATCACTTCCATAAAGTCTTAAGAGACATCATTGAGTTAGAAGATAGATTTTTTGTAAAACCTAATGGCTCAATAGTTCCTCCTGAAATTAGTGAAAAAAATAAGTTTTACCCATATTTTAAAGATTGTGTTGGTGCTATAGATGAGACACATATAAGAGTCAAAGTATCTGTTAAAGATGCTCCCTGGTACCGTGGTAGGAAGGAGTTCCCAACCCAAAATGTCTTAGCAGCATACACATTTGATTTAAAATTCACTTATGTCATGACTGGATAGGAAGGCACTGCATCCGACTCAAGAATTCTAAAAGAAGCACTAATAGGTGGAAGACTTTGAAGAAAATTTTTACTAAAGTATATGATCTCTTTAAGAATGGTATGAGTGGGTTTGCTTGGGACCTAACAACTTGCATATGGGATGCTGAGCCATAAGTGTGGGATGCTTTTAATTCAGGTTAGCTTGCTGCTTTAATTCAACTATTTAATGTATTCTCTTGATATATTTTAATATGTTAGTTATATATTTGTTTTTTTTCTAATTCCATGCAATTGTTATTATCATGCTAGCTGCTGGTTTTTATATATGGCTCATGCTTTGTCCTTTGGTGTATAATAACAATAAGCTTCACTCACGCACTTGCTTCATCCTTTGGTGTACACACACACGGGCGTAGCTGCTGGTTTCATTCCCCAACTAGCATGATTCTTGATCACTTCAATTAGAAAATATAGCTTGAAACAACAAGCTTGGTTTATAAAGAATCTGATTCAACATATATCTGTCTTGTAGCTGCTATCCTGTGGCATGGTTTAGTTATATATTAGATTGCTGATATGATTCAGTAGCAAGCATGGGATAAGAAATAAAGAATCTTGAAACAATATATATCTGTCCTGTAGCTGCTAGTTTATAGATATTATAGCTTCTAGTTTATTATTATTATAACTGTTGGTTTGTTATTATCATAGCTGATAAATCAAATTGGTTTGTTGTCATATCTCTAAACTATTTTCAGGCTCATCCAAGAGCAGCAATGTGGAGGAATACCCCTCTTCCAAACTAGGAAAAGATGGCTACGCTTTATGGCAATGCAAGAGCTATTGGAAATGAGAGAGAGACACTATCTCAAATGAAGAAACGCAAACATTCATCTATTGAAGATTTATTTCATGATAGTATTGATGATGTTGGCAACATGGTTTCTCAAAATGAAGCCACTTTGGGTAATTATGATTGTTTTATTAATGATGATTCACTTGATGCTCAACAGGAAGATGATTCACCTCGAATAAGTAGTGCCTGCAACAAGAAGAAAAGAAGAACTTCTTCAAGTAAAGACAAAGATGTTGAAGTTAGTGAATACAAATCAACTATGTCTGAGTTAATAGATTTGCTTAGACAAAGTAATTCTATCATGGAAAGGGCCATTTCCACACCAACACCACTAGTTCCACCTGAACCTAAAGAACTTTTGACATTAATTGAAGGATGTGGATGTGAAGTTAAAAAAGTGCCTAAGATTTTTACCTTCTTCATGAAGAATGTTGAGGAGTTCAATATAATTATGAAATGCCATCCTGAAATGCGCAAAGCAGCGATAATGGAGTTAGTTTATGGTGCTGGAAACTAGTAGCAGATTATGGAATTAATCTTTTTGTTGATATGGAATTGATTAACTTTTTGTTGTTGTGTATGCTGTCATGAAATGATCCTTTTGTGGCAATTGATCTTTTTGTAGTTGGAATTGATTATGGAGTTGGAAATGATCTTCTTGTAGCAGATTATGAAATGTTTTTGGAATTGTATTTGGAATTGTCTTTGCCGTCCAGTAGTTGGAATATTTAGTTAATGAAATATATGTTTTATTCTTCAAGTCCAGGACGAGTATATTTGTTAGGGACCAATGTCGTCCAGTAGTTGGAATATTTTGTTAATGAAATAATTGTCTTTACTTGATTGCACATAAATATAAAAATATATTTTGTTTAACATCAATATAAATATAGAATTTTTACAGGTATGGTTGAGGGGAAATTTCAACGTACCAATTAATATAGGTATATTGCCATATTGAGGAAAAAGTAAACATGCCAATGTTCTCAACTCAGATGCGTTCTGATTTCATGAAATAAAACATGTCAAATTATACATTTGTTGAAATAATTGTTTAGTTAGTTTCATTTGTTTACAAATTTTTTTAAAATAATTATTATTATAGATAATTTCTGACATTTGTTTAATTTGGTGGTAAAAATGTTAAATTTTTAAAAATAAAAGAATAATTAATTGTATTGTCATTGCTTTTAAAATATATAAGGATAAAATAGTCTATATATTATTATTTTCCCTCCCTTTCCCTTCTGAATCAAACAATGTATCATTAAAATCTCTCCCCTCCCATCCATTAAAATCCCTCCCCTCCCCTCCCCTCCGTTGAACCAAACAAGTGCTTACTTTCCCTCTGGTAGTATTCGCAATATAAGTTGACTATACTGTTCACTTATCCATCTCACACTAAATGAGATTTGTGACCTTAAGCCTAGCACTAGCCTAATAGTGATCACTTGTTGCAAATTGACACACTAGCTTATCAATCAATAGCATCATATCATAGTCATTAAGTAAATACTCATTTTTGGGTTTTCAACCACAAGGCTCCATCTAATAGGCAACAAAACAAGCATATGTTTGAAAACATCACATAGTCATTTAAAAAATGATGCACTTCAAGTAAAGCAACAATTCCACATTTCAATATGTACAACAAAACCATAATTTCACAATCTCATTTCCAAAACCTTTATGGGTCAAAACATCATATAAAAAATAACACCTATGTCATTACTTGAAGTTCCAAGAAAACATTTGTAAACCACAATTTTAAATTAATAAGCATTATATTTGTAGTCATTAACTACCTTCCAAGAGTTCACAATTAGCCAAATTCTCCCCAAAGAATAAGCTAAAGATCTAGAATAGTAAATTAATACATATAAATCCTTTAATCAAATAACTCAATTCTAATTAACTTTTTAAACTTATCACTATTGCATGAACTCTAATGTTAACAAGCCACCAACGCCACCCTAACTTATAATTAGTCAACACTTTATTGCTAATTTCACAAATAAAAAAATAGATCATCATGATTAATTTAAATCATTTAAATATATAAATTAGGAATTATAAAATCTTAAGTTTACAAAAAATATACCTCTAACAAAAAGTCAATTTCTAATAGATATCATATCAAACATTTAGAGTCCATTAACCCAACTACTACCAATTACATAATTTAAACCCAATCCAATTTAACAATTAATAATATATAGGGTAGGAATTTTATACCTTGATTAGCCCAATCTTATGTCCAAGAAAACCATAAATATTCCTCACATAAAAAGGGCTCAATACCTTACCTTCCAATTGGCACATCAAACCAAGATATTACATCACCTTAATTAATTTAGTAGCATTATATATATATATGGAGTATAAAAATTACCTTAATTCCATCTTTATCATAAACCAAATCTTTACTTAGGCAATACATAAAACACTTAATATGAATCCATGTGATCATCATAAAATTGAGTGTCTACCACTATTATTATCCCATCAATTACATTACTAGAGACCTAATCACATGTTTAATTACTTAATTCCAACTTTAATTATGAAAATCCCCAAAAGTGCCAAATTTTAAAGCCCTAAGTATGAACTTCATCTATTTAAAATTCTAATTAGTTCAAAATGAAGCTAAGAAGGAGTAGAAGATTTTTTTCTCCTTCATGTACCTTGGCTAAATCCTTAAGTAAATGCCTTAAATGGAACTTGTAACTTGATGAAGAAGCTTGAATATATCCTTCTTCTTATGAGAGACACCGGTTTTGATTTCATGAATAGGGTATAGCTAGGGATCTTGCATAGGGGTAAAGGTTAATATCCATCAAAAATCACCATGGACAATCGTAATTCACTTAAAAAGTTACTTTTTCTATTATTAAATAAGAAATTTGATTTACTTATTAGGCTTTGCTGCTTTTTTTTTTTTTTTTTTAATTGGACTAGGATTCTTGATTGAGCTCTACCCTTTTTTATCATCTTTTTCAATTTGTTCCACTCTAAAATTAAAAGTCCACTAATTAATATTTAATAACATAACATATAGTTTAAATCCTCATATTTTTCTAATTAAATAATTAATTAATTCATATTAAATCCTCAAATACACCTTGCTTGAAATTAATTTCTATTTATTCACTACTAACCTCAAGAGCTTGCCTAATCTATTATGTTTGTAATATCCTATGATTTGAAAATTTAAAATAATTCTTAAAGAGTGGAATGAATTATTTAAGCTTAGTCATGAGCCTAGAAAAAGGCAATACATATTAAGAGAAGCCAAAAATTGAATCATACTATTAATGAGAGAGGACCTCAGAACAAAAAGAATTGAGGCAAAGTAAAGCTTGAATGCTAGATAGAACATCTAAAAATGAGGTTGGGAAGCTAAGAATAACTTGAAATTAGAGTTGAAATGGCTAAATGGAATAAATCGAAACGCAGTAGCAAAATTGTAATTTTAGACAACTTTTGAGAAAATTAAAGAAGAAAGTTTTAAATGCTAAAATTATACTAACTAGGATTTTTAAAGGCACAAAAAACTATAGAAACTATCAGAATATTCAAAACCTTTCTGGTGTATAATTTAGGTTGTCAGTTGATGAAATGTTCGATTTTCGTTAAACAATGAAAATGAGTGCATCTTTAAAGTAAGTCCCTCGAAATGAATTAATTAAAATCCTAAAAAATTTAAGTAGCATTCTAGACTCCTAAAATTCAGAATCCTAGGCTCAAATGGAAAGAAAAATAGAGTTAAAATGAAGAAATAAATTTGAACAAAAGGTTGAAGAAACATAATGGTATTTTCATAATTTTGAGCAAATTTTGGAACTCTTATAGGAGAGCTTTTTAAATAAAGGTTTTCAATTTTCCTAGGTTCTCAAAGGCTCTGAAAACCATGGGAAGCCTTGAGACAATTAAAGCCCTTATGGTGGACGTTTTCTTACGGCGGCAAGCTCAAACTTTGACAGATTTATTCAAGAAGGTTTTAACTCCAAATTGAGTCATTTTAAAGGCATTTTATACAATTGGCAACCTAAATTTCATAATGAAAAAGACAGTTCTAAAAAAAGAACTAAAACAAACTAGAAAAGAAAATGCCAAGATGAATGGACAAAATTAGAATTTTTGAAAAGTGTTTCTTAAACCTACCTATATATATGAGGCATCAGAGAAAGAACCCTATAGGTGAGGTGCACAAGAAGGAAAAAAATAAGAAAGAGGTATGGATTTTCTTAGTCTTTTTTATACTTTTTCTTTGGTTAACCTCTTATTCTCCATTTCCCCTTCTTTCTTATAGTTTTATTGAAGTTTTTGGATCTATTTTGAGGGAATAACAGAGAAAAAAATTTGGATTTGAAGAGAGGAGGCCAGGGAAAGGAAGAAACAAGCAAGAAATTAAGGAAAAATAAGGTAAATTTTCCATTGCATAGTAGCTACTTCTTCTTCTCTTTCTTCCTTGGTTCGTCCAACATATAGAGGTCCAAGAAGGTATGGATTTTAGGCAAAACCAAGGATGAGTCTTGGGAATTTAAGGGAGGAGAATAAAAATATGCAAAGAAAATAACAAACTAGCAATTAGATTTCAAGATAGCAAAGTTAGGGTTTCAAATGTCCCTTGTAAAATCTAATATAATACAATAATTTCTAAGCTTAAATGAGTGTTTGGATGAGCTCATGAGATCCTTAAAAGGATCCTCATATGCACTTTCATTAAGAAAACAAAGCAAACTCATTTGGTGTCTCATTAGTCTATAGCCATGGTCTAGAGAGGTTAGAGCAATAAGGGATAGTTTTAAATTGTTCCAAGCTTATTTTTGAGTCATATATGATGGAAGAGGATGGGAGGAAGCCTTGAAAAAATGTTAGAAGCCATAGATAGTGAGATAGTATCATAGGTTCCATATTATGACTTAAAGAAGCAACACCTAGTTAGACTCCTTATTTTGATTGTGTGATGACTCCAAGAAGTTTAAATAGAGTCAATAATCATAAATAAATGAAGAAAATAGAGGTAAGATGATGTTTTCTTAAGGTTGCTTTATTAAGTGCATTATGGAACCATAAAAGAGCCATATGAGTTACCTAACTTTTCTAATGAATGTATGGCTTTAGAATTTGATTCAAGAGTATAATTGGCTTCTATATGATGTGTCTAGACGAAGAAAAACCAATCCTACACCCTTATGTGTGTGAGGCTTAGGGAGAGGATTCAAGGCTCAAGGAAAAAGTGTGCTTGTGTGACAAAAGTAGCTCTCTTCTTTTTCTCTCACGCATGAATGTATGTTTATCTTGTCTTTGAATGTGTGTATATGTATTTTAAGCCATGAAAAGTATTCTAGCACATGCCTTTATTATATGGTACCATGATATTGTAGTATGTTTTTAAATGATGCCTAATATGTGTGCTTGAGTTTGCTTAAGTGTGGTGGAGTCAAGAACCCTTAGCCATGGTGAGGATGAGCCAAGAACCCTTAGAAATGGTTGAGGCAAAGTAAAAAGTCTCCCAATAGTGTGGTTGAGTCAAAACCTCTTAGAGCAATTAGGTGAGGTAAGTCCAAAATCCATGAGAGAATGGGTAAGGCTAATCCACTTACTTGGCAAGCCTATGTATACTTTATATGATTTGTTCAAATGCCAAGAATACTTCTTGAATAATCATACATGTCATTTTGCTCATGCATGCAATTTGAAGACTTGAAGTGCATTCTTTATATGTGATTAAAAGGGAAATGAGTTATTAGGATTCTTTGAATCTCATTTCCTCCTCTCCAATGTCTTAACATGCTAGGTGGAGCAATTGAACAAGGTAATGGAAGCCACCAAGTTGGGAGATAAGAGATTGACATCAAAGTATCTAGATTTGCCTAGTTTTGTCTCTTTTGTAGCCATACACATGGCATATGATGTAATCTTATGATAAAATTATTATATAATTGTATGAACATCTATAAGTACCTAAATTTTTAATGTATGTATGGGTTTTAGTTCCAAATAAATGGTGATGTACATTTTAGGTAGTGAATGGTAACGTAAAGCATATGTAATCTCATGTATGGCATGGGGTGAAAAAGTGAGTTTTCAATTTCTGGGTTTATGCACCTTTGAGACAAGTTTAGAAGGTCATTGTGATGCATTCCCAATGCTCAAGTGATCATGGTTGCCTTAGAACTCAAAATAGATTATTTAGGCCCCTTATATGACACAAAATGAGCCATTTTGCAACCTAAATCAAGATCTGACCAAATGAATGAATTTGCTCATAAAATTTGGCACACATATATATATTATTTAGATCTTTTTAGGAAGGCAAAGACTAGATTATTTAGAACTCTATGGAATTAATTATGAATTTTTAAAGTTGACATTTTTTGCTAAACTGATGTGGACACTATTCATATAGTCAAAAATTTGGACAGTGTCATTCATGGGCCAAATAATGTCTAATGCTTATGAAAATTTGAAAGCATAAACTAGACATGATAAGCTTTCCATGGCCACCAAGATCACCCCAATTGGACCTTTGATCAGAGCAATATGAATTTTTGAAATTAGAGGATAGTACTAGTAATGACAGTCAACCTCTGGTATTGTTCCATAAATTTCCAGTTTCTAGTAGCCTTTGTTGTGGTCTATATTTATTTTTAGCATAAAGTAAACGTCTGGAGTGTTCCAGAATGGTATAGTGTACTTAATCCTGATTTTTCTAGAATTAGTTATAAATTTTTAAAGTTTAGGCACAGAATCTGGATTGGGTACCCGAGGCTGCACACTATGTTTTTGAATATACCATCCATATGCACGAGTTTTAGGCCACTTCTTGAGTTTGTTATGAGTTTTATTCATGTATTTAAATATAAGAATGAAATGGATGAATCCATATCGCAAATAAAACATCGAATGAAAAATTTACCCGTGACGTAATGCAATTTAATTGTATTTTTCTATGACTTTTTCTTGAGGAATTCATGTGCTTCATGGAAATAAGCCTACATATGATATGAGATGAGTCATAGAATTATGGTGTTACATTTATTGGCGTTAAAGTAAAGTTTTAGACTTTCTAAGGTTGTATATCGCTTGAGGATGTGGCAACAAAGCTATATAAAGGTTTATAGAGTTATGAAAAGCCTTGTATGAGGTATCTTGGGTATGTAAAGGTGGCCTATGTTTTTATTTACATTAGGTGAGTTGTGAATGGTCGTGAGTAGGTGGTAAGTTGTGGGTGAGATTGGCCTCTAGTTCTAGAATAGAGCTAGGTGATCCAATGACTAGAGCTCTATAAGTTATAATAGCTCGTCGGGATCAGTGGCAAGCTTTGTGTATTAGTAGTGAGAGATGATTGCATGGCTGCTAGAGAGGCTTGCCTAAAGAGGTTACGAGAGACCTAATCTCCCTAAGTGCCACACTCATAGTGTTCGGGGATGTCTTGCCCAATGCAGGGGGTAAGCAGTGAGGTAGCACAATATAAGGTAAAGTTGCTATTGCACAGAGAAAGTGTTAAGAGAGTTATTTCCCCTTAGCCATGACACCCAGATATTATGATGATGTAAAGAGCCCAGCAAGCTATTCCCTTAAGCCAGAAGTTTGAATTAAAGCTATACTCCATAGAGCCCCGACAACCCAGAGGTGATAGCTAGTTATGCATGAATGAAGCAAGAGGTAGAACCCTCTCGCTTTGAGTATGGGCTGCATTCAGAGGTAGTGAGGCTCGGATTAAGTAGCTAAAGAAACTCTTAGTTATAGTGGAGTGTACTGTGACATGAAAGGCCTTGTTAGTCATATTCAAGCCAACTTGAGAAATAAGCTGTTATGGGGTTAATTGACACACAGAGAGCGAGAATCCCTAATATAAGTAAAGAAAGAGAGTAGTAAATGGTCACAGAAGATCAGTAAGTAACATGTAATCAATGGGCCTAACAGTTAAGACTGAGAAAGAACTCAATGTTAGAGAGTGTTAGACACAGGAATAATAAGGTTGTTGAGACTTACCTATAAGACGTTGACTCCAACCGAGGATGCCACCCTGTGAAATTCTAAATAACGGGCTAATATGATGAGTTTAAGACCATGTAAACGCTGTCAAGAAAACCTTGTTGATAGGGCCTTGAATTTTACATTGTAATATATTAGATCTTGTTAACAAGATTCAGGACCGTGTTGATAAAATGTTAATGTAGCCTTGAAATTAACATAAGACAAGGCTACTAGCAGTGAGGAATGTATTAAGTGCCCAGAAGGGTGTACCTCATAGGTAACACCTAAAGATGAATATGATTAGCTCAGTGATAGAGATTTAGAAGAGAATGAGAGTAGTTAAAAAGTACTAAGTTTATCATAAGCCTATATGAGTTAATGGGGCTTATTGTAAGCTATAGGTCTTATGAGATAGGTAGCCCAGGTTAAATATAAGCTAAAGCCTAAGGAAAGTGACCAGTAGTGTTGTCACACCTACACTTTACATACACTATGACTTACCATATGAAAGGATCTTGTACTACTAACAGAAGACCCTGTTGACAAGGTCTTACGTTTTACAAGGCGAAATCCAAGATCCTGTCGACAAGGTCTTTAATTTCCTTAGTGTGGAGTCCAAAATCCTGTCAACAAGATCCTAGACCTAAAAAGATAATTGTCATACCTAGACAACCTTCATCATTTTCACAAGAAAACCATAAGTTGATGATGCTAATGTGCTAGAACTAATCCCATGGTTATCATAATCAATTTCATGTAATGCAAACATAGGAGTTTACTTGTACTGAGAGTTCAGTAGCCCTAATAAATATCACAGTTAACTTACGGTAGATATCTCATGTATGATATTTATACAAATCAAAAGAGAGATTAATACTACAATGTTACATCCTCACTGGAGTCAAACTTTACATTCAACCCTTGTTCAAAGGATTCACAAGACCAATTACAGACAACATGTAATCTATTGGTCAATTTGTTCATTCTCTATTTGTCTGGCTCCATTCGTAGCATAGCTAATACCTGTAAAATAGTCAATTTGTAGTGAGATAAAATCTCAGTAGCTAACAATGTACTCAAGAAACACATATATAAATATAGCACGGATTACTATCCAGGATACATTCGATGCATACTTCGGTGTCGGAGCATGTAATATCTAGGTAGCAGCATGTTCACATTCGTTAGGCTACGTAGCAGCATTTTCTTATCGTTAGGCTACGTAGCAGCGCATTCTCATTCGTTAGGCTATGTAGCAGCATTTTCTTATCGTTAGGCTACATAGCAGCACATTCTCATTCGTTAGGCTACGTAGCAGCATTTTCTTATCGTTAGGCTACGTAGCAGCATTTTTCATTCATTAGGCTACCTTGCTTCGGTTATTGGCCAATAACAACAGTATAGTACTCATAAAGAGTCATCTTAGTAGATATACATGCAACCAAACATAGCATAGGGGCTTCGGGATTTCATCCAGTGCATTAATCATAAATAACAAAGTGAGTACAGTGTTAACTACCTATTTCGTCACTGTCGTTTGTCACGTTATTCCTTAGCCCTGGTTGTTCCAATGGCCTTCCTAAATTTCAATCATGCATTGTACTAATTAAGAATGAGTCATGGTTAATATTTACATTGCAATTAAATTACTAATCCCCCTATACGAAATTCCTAAATCCCTTTTTGCTAATTAATTATTGGAATTCCTAATTGTAAACAATCACATCTTCATTTTCTTTTCCTTCTCATAATTAGTTACTGTCTAAGTTATCCATGTGTGATCCAGTGCTATAAATCTAAGTTCTTAGCCCTTATTTTCAAGTTGGATTCTTACATTTTCCATGCAAAGTCACACTACACAGTAAAAGGATGAAAACTACCACAGTCTCAATTGAACTACATTTTCGAACCTGTTTTTGTGAAATTTCTTTCCTCTACTAAATGACCTCTAAAAATCGTAAAAATTGGCAGAGTGACCCCTCATTATGTTAATCATAAGCCACAGAAACAGTTTTCAAGAATTCCCAGGGATAGCCCCTAAACTCCTACTGTTTTGGTCACTACCTCAGTTGAGCTCGCTGTACACTGCCCTTGCTGTTTCTGGCTTTGTTATCCTACCAAATGAACCCAGAAAATTCTAACACTTTGTAAACCTGACGTGATACGTCCTAGCTACCTCCCCACAAATTTTCATGCACTAATTCCTTTGTTTACCCATTTAACAAAATTCTTTATGAAATCAGCCCCAGGCTGTCCCGTACAGAAGCTAAATTGAATTAGTGGGTTGTTTCTCTGATTTACCTTGTTCCAAAAATTCTGTAATTTTCCAGATTTCAAGTATAAGGGATGGACAACCTGTTATAAAATTTTTGGCTTCAAAATCCTTTTCTAACTAATTCTACAAGGCCAAAACATCCCAGTCCAGAACAAGGGAGCAACTTGGAGCTTACCTCTTTTTGGAGTCCTTGTACTTCGGTTTTTCCTTCTCTTCTCTCCTCTCCTATGGCTGTCCGAAATTTCTTCCTTCCTTCCACTATTTCCTTCCGCCTAAAATTAGTTAGAGTGAAGAGTAATTAATGCAATGGACAGCTCCTGCTTTCCACCGCTATTAGGTGGCATGAAGGCAGATTACAATTTTTATGAATTGGTGCAAGTGGCTAGGTGGCAGCAGCTATGTATCTTACCCTTACTTAATCTATATATTAAAGCAATATTTAACTCCCACTATCACAGCACAGACGGCACCAGCACATCACAATTTAATATACACATATATATGAAAGTGGGTGGAGCAAGCATGAGGTGTCTTCATCTTAGATTACTCAAGCCATTCATTACATGCAACCTTCCTTCTTAGCTCCACCACGGCTGAATATATTTCCTTAATGCAATTAAACATCATCTACCACATATACTCACACACCTTACACATGGAAGCACGAGGTGGCATTTGGTAAATTCCCACATCCAAGGAAGAAGCAAGCCGTGGTCAATTAGTATATATATATATATATATATTTACATCACTTCCATCTAATACATAAATTGTGTATGATGCCTAATCCCCATAACTAAACATAATGCCAAGTGACCAAGTGAATGCTTATGCTCTTGTGTGGTGATGGTGTCAAATGGGTGTAATTAAAATAAATAAAATCCCTTCTTTCCATACTATTTAACTGAGTGGATTAATATGAGTTGTGTTATCAGTTACAAGAAGTTCAGAATGTGACAAGTGTAATGTTCGATTTTTGTTAAACGACAAAAACGAGCATATTGTCAAAGCAAGTCCCCTAAAATAAATTAGTTAAGGTTCTAAAAAATTTAAATAACATTTTAGACTCTTAAAAATGAGAATTCTAGGTTCAGACGGAAAGAAAAATAGAGCTAGAATGAAGAAACAAATTTTGACGAAAAACTTACGAAACGTAATGGCATTTTTGTAATTTTGAGCAATTTTTGAAATTCACATAGGAGGACTTTTTAAATGAAAGCTTTGAGTTCTCCAGAGTTCTCAGAGGCCTTCAAAACCATAGAAAGCCCCGGGACAGTTAAATCGCCTTTGGTGGACTTTTTCAATGTTGATGTATCCAAACTTTGATGGTTTCGTTCGAAAAGATTTTAACTCTGATTTGAGTGATTTCAAAGGCATTTTACTAAATTGGAAACCTTAATTTTATAATAGAAAAGACAATTCTAAAAAAGGAGCTAAAATGAAGGGCAAAACAGGAATTTTTGAAAAGCCATTCTCCTCCACCTATAAATAGAAGGCGCCCCATTATTCCATCATTTGAGTCCCATATTGTTTTGCCCAAATTCAAAGAAGAAACCCTAGGAGAGTCGCACACCAAGGGAAGAAGAAGGAGATGAGAAATCAAGGCTTGAAGGTAAAAAATTTTGATAGTTTTTCATGCTTTCTTCCATCTAAACTTCCTCTCCTCCATTCTCCTTTATTTCCTTTGATTAAAATGAAGTTTACAAATATATTTT
The DNA here is from genome assembly GCA_026724425.1 of Erythrophleum ivorense. Lineage (NCBI taxonomy): Eukaryota > Viridiplantae > Streptophyta > Magnoliopsida > Fabales > Fabaceae > Erythrophleum > Erythrophleum ivorense. The sequence continues at coordinate 41,311,643 of JAIUCV010000006.1, read as the reverse complement.
AAGGGAGATATTAAGAGAAAATTTTGCATTTGAAGAGAGGAGCTCAAAGAACACAAGATTCAAATGAGAAAAAAAAAAGAAAATAAGATAATTTCTTCTACCCTGGTTGCTACCTTTTGTTCCTCTCCTTTCTCCATTTTGCCTTTGTGATGACCCTAACTTTTAACCATTGTAATTAAGGTAAAATACATGATTAATAGCCATAAATCAGGGTTACAAGATATTAAGATTAATTACATTCAAAAAATACAGGAAAATTTGAACCTTTATATTATTAGAGTCATCAACCAAATAATTACAAGTATTCATATACATAAAGAAAATAAACACTCATTTATAGGCCTTTAGTTTTATTACCCATTAATTCTAGCTCACAAGAATCTTTTACTAATGTTCCTAAGTCATCTCTTAAAGTTACCATATGAAAACTAAGTTTTCTAAGTTAGAATGAGAGTTTGGGACCGTTAGCCGTGGCTAAATGTCTTTGCGCCGTGGCCAATTGCTCTCAGGTTCACTCTTTATCTTCACAGGTTTCGCCACGACGAGAAAGCCTCCTAAAACCTACCTTGCTCGCCTCTCGCTATTAGTCGCGGCCAATTCCTTATTTTGTTGTGGCTAATTCCTCCTTAGAACACTTGACTCATTTTCACAAAAGTTCGCCGCGGCGAATTACCCTCTGGACGAATCCTAGTTTAGCCTCTCATATTTCGCCGCGACTAATTCCACTTCTAGCCACGGCGAATTGCTTTCTAGCACTCTCCCTGGGCAACTTCGCCTCTATTAGCCACGACTAATAATATTTTGGCCACAGCAAAATGCTTTTGATCTTATAACTCCTAAAATCGTATCTCATATTCTCCACTCTCCCTCCAGTGACACCCTAAGGCCACTCTACCTTAATTGTGAGGCTCTAATATCTTTCATTAGTCTAATTTACCTAACTTATCTATCATTCCTAGTTCAAGATTTAAATGCTAATTTTTACTCCTCTAACTACCCTATATCAGCAAATTCATAGAGTAATAACAGCAAGAGTTCATAAACTATCAACAATTAACATTCGATACACATTCCGTTAGAGATTTCATACATCAATGGTTCATATCAACATCTAATGCATCACATAATTACATTCCCAAATGTATACCATATTATAAATTCAACAAAGTTCATACATCAGGTGTTATAAGTTCATAATCTAGTACTAAGTTAAGATGAGGCCTAACTCCTCAATAGATATATTTTAAGTAATCAAAATATAAGAGCCTATACTTGGCAATATGATTACATGATGATGCTATATAAAATATTAACAAAATTGCATCTACTTTACTCAGATCAAACCAAGTGTAGCTCCCTTCACACATGGCTAAAGCTCATGGATTTTCATCCATTTACTTCCCCTTATCCTTACCCGAAGGGCCTTCACCTGAAAGTATGATCTCATGAAATAGGGTGAGATGCAAATCTCAGTAATCAAGGCAAATTCCATTCATATACTCCAGTTCAATTAACATATATGCATGATTTCATATAAGTATCAGAAAACATAACAATCATACTAGTAAATGAAACAATTAGGCTATCTATTATTACTATCCCATACTAACAATCACAATTTCACATGTTAAAGGCCAATAATACCGGGAGAGGCTCGTCCACGATACCCACTCCCCAATGAGTACAACCAGGGCTCAGTGCATCTGGGCTTGATGATAACTTAGTACTCGATTGAAGTACATGCATGGGTGGCAATCACACCACAGCTCCACCATGGACTCATAAGGTCCAATCACATATAACAGATAGCTAACTAATTCATTGAACACCAAAATTATAATCATGCAATAAATACAATATTAAACAGACATATGCATAGAATTCACATAAACCCTTGTTACCTCACTCTGCAGACAATTAAAAAGCCACCAGCAGTGCCAAAATCTCCCTATAACTATAACATCAGAAGATTACTACTTTAAATCATAATGCACAATAGCAACAAGTACCCAAGAAATTAAAATACTAATGGCTATTCGAAAAACACTTACCCAACTACTATAAATCCCTAAATTCGGATTGAATATGTCCTTTACCAGAAACTTCAATATATCACCTTAATTTCTAAGAAAATTCATATAAAATTAATACCCATACTATAAATCAACTATAGGAGTTTTAAACCAGCAAAAAATACATTAGAATAGAGAGTTTACACTTACCCAATATCCCTCCTAGCCTCTACCTTCAAAAATTCTCTAAGAAAATACCAAATAACCACATTTCAGATTTTGGGTATGATAAAAATGCTCCAAATGAGAAACTAATTAGGTCAAAATGAAGAGAAAGAGAAGAAGATTAAGTTATATAACTATTACCTTGGCTGATTTTGAACTTAAAAGTGAGAAATAGTATATTTCTTATCCCAAATCCTAACCTTCCTTCAAACCTCTGAAAATGAGTTGTGTTTTGTGTTTCTGCATAAGGGAGGGGAAAGGTTGAATATATTTAGGGTTTTGGATGGATTTGTGCTGACCCAATGGCCCAAATCCATATGGGTTCAGACTTTGAGTATAATTGGGCTGAGTTTAAATTTGGTGGTCCAATTTCAACAATTCAAACTTTTAGTTGGGTTGGGTCAAGTTTTCAAGAGCTCACTTAGTTAAGATCTACATAAGGGGTATTAGACTAATTACAAAAGCTTATATAAGTTGGGTCTTGGGCTTCTATCTCATTAAATCAGATTGGGCCCTCCCTAAGTGCTCTCTCTCTTAGGCCAAGTCTCACATTAAAAGGTTGGGTCTGTACCTTAAATTACTGGACCTCCATTAGTCTCTAATCTTGGCCTACTTAATTTAATTTGAGCCTAGATGGGGTTTATAACTCAATTAAATCTCAATCTCATATTAATAATTTATCTCTCTAAAATTTTCATTCACTTAACTTGTCCAATTATTCTATATTAATTATTCTTAATTAACTCAAATCCATAATTAATACCTTAATTAATTTTGGGGTGTTACAGCCTTACCTAAGAAACTCTAGGAAGACTTAGTTTTAAGGTAAAACCAAGGGTGATTCTTAGAAAAAATGGTATGATGATTAAGAATATACAAAAAGAATTAACAAAAAATCATAGAATTTCAAGATGTAATTTCTAGGGTTTCAAGTGTTCCTTCCAAAATCTGATTTGATATCTTAATTTCTATACCTAAATAAGTGTTTAAATGAGCTCCTGAAATCCTTAGAAGTCTCCTCGTGTGCTTCCTCCATCAAGAAAAGAAAGCAAGGTCCATGGAAAGCAAAACCCTCCATTGTCTCGGCTTAAGAGAGATAGTATAGTTAGGGAGAGTTTTTAATTTTTCTAAACCTATTTTTTAGTGATATATGATGAAGGAATATGAGAGGAAGCCTTAAAAAAATTTAGGAAGCATAGAAAGTGAGATAATATTTTATGTTCCATAATATTACCTAAAGAAGCAACATGTAGTTAGGCTCTTTGTTTTAATTGTGTGATAACTCCAAGAGGCTTAAAAGGAGTCAAAAATCATATTTGAAAGGAAAGAATGGAACTTAAAATTTATTTGAGGGGTATTATTTCATTAGGTGCATTTATGGAACCATAATGAGATTTATAGATCAAACTAGTGTCTAAGCAAGTTGTGTGGTCTTAGAATTAATTCCACGAACGTAATTAGCATCCATAAATTGTGTTTAGGCCAAGAAAAATCATTCTCACACTTTTGTGTGTGTGTGGTTGACAGAGGGAGCATTAATTTAAGAGAAAGAGTGTGCAGTTGCTTCCAAGATAGCTTACTCCTCCTTTTCTCATACATGATTGCTTGCTTTACTTGTTTTTTAATGTGTGTATGTGTATTTTAAAGTCATGAAAAGTGTTCTAACATGACTTTGATTCCATGGTTCCATGATGTTATAATATATTTTTATATGATGTTTATGATGTGTGCTTAGGTTTGTTTGGGTTTGTTTGCATGTGGTGAGGCCAAGAACCCTTAGCCGTTGTGAAGATGAGTCAAGAACCCTTAAAATTAGTTGAGACAAAGTAAAGAGTCTCCCAAAAGTGAGGTTACCTCTCAAGAGCATGGTTGAGTCCAAGAACTTCTTAAAGAATGGGTGAGGCCAATCCACTTGCTTGGTAAGCCTTTGTATGCTATGTATAACTTTCTCAAATGGTGAAAATGCCTCTTGAATGTTTGCACATGCCAACATGACTATACATGCATTTATGAGACTTGTTTGCATCTTTTATGTATGATTGAATGGGAAATGAGCTATTGGGATTCTTTAAATCTCATCCCCTCCTCTCCAATGTTCTAACATGCTAGGTGGACTAAGAGAACAAGATAATGGAAGCCAATCACCTTGAAGAAGAGAGCTTGACATCATAATGCATAGTTTTTGTTCTTTAAGGTCATATTGATGTCAAATGATGTAACCCATTGTTGTATATGGTCTATGACCTCTTGAACATGTATAATTATATTAATATGTCATGTATAAATGAGAGAATACATTATGAGACCGTTAGAATGCAATTTGGGTATGTTATGACAATGTGGTTTCTTGAATGATATTATGGAATTATGTATAAGTGTGGGTGAGATTGCCAAAATGAGATGCATGAGGATTGGGACCATTTGGGCAGCTCACACAAATCCTAATTATGCTTTTAGACTTACCCAAGAGGTGACAAACCTAAAGGAAAGCCATTTGGGCATTTTGGTATTCTATATGGAGTTAAAATTGATCATAAAGGAACCCTGTCACTTTTTATCCAAATAAGCTCTTCTTGATCTGAGATTTGGCATGCAATTAAAGCTTCTTGAGAGATTTTTGAAAAGATAAAGAACAGAATTTTTGGAGGTCTATAGAATATTTAATAAATTTTTAAAGTTGTCAAAAATTCTAGTTTGGTCATGTCACTGTTCACTCAAGTTCAAAAATGAAATCAGTCACACAGGGCTCAAGTGATGTCCAATTGCTATGAAATTTTATATAGATAAACTAGACTTGCCAGTGACTTGTGCCAACTAAAAGCACCTTATTTAGATATCTAGAGAAGGAGATATGAATTTTTAAAATATCTATCCAGTACCAAGCACTCTAACTGACCTCAGGTACTGTTTGATTGGGTTTTGAGGTTTGGGCATGCCTGAACTGTTCTTGAGTTATTTTTTTCTCTTTAGCTAACATCCACAGGTTTCAAAATTGCTATCATTGGCATGGATTATATTTTTGCAAAATTAATTGGACATTTTTAAAATTTATTACAGAATTTTGTGATAGCACTAGTGGATAGCCTGACCTCTGGACCATTTCGAATGTCAAACGTCCTCTGTGTTGGATGTTATGGTCTGGATATATTTTTAACATGAAGTAGACATATGTAGCTTTCCAGAATAGCCAATAATGCATGATTTTGATTTTTCTAGAATTAGGTATGATTTTTTAAAATTTGTGACAGAAATGAGAAAAATCTATCTGAAAATATATTCATGTATTTTATACTCTCCTTTGATTTTCATGAGGTGTGAGCCACTTTTGATGATACAAATGAGTTGTCTTCATGTAATTAAATATGGGAATATGATGTATAAGCTCACATGATCCACGTGATACCGACTGAAATTTTTATATGCGACACAACGCTAGAAAATACATTATTTTAATCCCTTTTTTCTTACTTTTTCATGAAATGTATGATCATAGGCATAGAAATGTGATAGAATAAGCTAGAAATATAAGGTGTTACAAGTTGCATCATCTTGGTAAGATGTGTAAAAGGAAACATAGTGCAAAAGGAAAAAGGAATTTGACTGAAGGCTCAGTGAAAGTTCTCCCTAGATTGAGAAATGAAAAATAAGATATCCTGAGTCAAGGAAACCACCTAGTAGTGGTTAGCAAATTCTCTTAAATAGACCCCCATTGAATTGTAGAGTGTAGTGATACAAAAAGCGAGGAAAAATTGAGAAACTAGCCACAGAAGAGATGCCCTCGCTTTTGTAATGACTAGATAAACGAATTGAGCATAGAAAAGTAAAGAGACAGGGGTCTAATAGTTAGTCAAACGAGCTCCTTAATATGAAAATAATGTAGGATTAAGGCACGTGAGTAATTAGAGCACCCAGTAGAGTATAAGTCTTCAGTAAGGTAGAATCAAGACATTGATCGTACGTGTCTTGGATTAAGTTAATAAAACCTTAAAATTAGCATGCTGTGTTCCTGAAGACGAGACTAAAGAGGCTAAAAGAGAGAAAGTTTAGCTCTAATTCGAACGTAAAATAAGCTAAGACAAACAATTAGTGCCTTAGTATCTTCAGAGAAGCTCGAGAGAGCTAGAGACCGCCTAAGAATGCGAGTCTTACATTATGTAGAAAAAGAGTGTAAGCCAATAGTGCCATAAAATGTAATTTCTAAGATTATATGATATAGAATTTTTTTTTATAGAGGGACGATCTAGTTAAGAGCAAAGCAAGAGTATGAGAGAAAGTAAACCCTCTTGATGTTATAAAGAGTGACCAATAGAGGAACCCAAGAAAAATGGAGGTGCCCTTGAGTGTAAAGAAATATGAATTAGCACGAAGAACAATTAGTAGTAGAGCATCCTTTTTCCTAAGTAAAAAGATAGTAAAAGTAAAAAGAGAGAGAATATATGATAGTGTTCAAGCGAGGACAAAATAGATTGAGAATAAATATCGAGTTGATTTGTTTGAATACTTAAGAAAGCATACTTGTCCTTGGCATAGATGTCATTTTAGCATGATAGCCCTCTAAATAAAAATAGTTAGGCAATGTAAGGTGATCTCAAGACGAAGTAAAGGAAGAATCTTATTTTCCTCGAGTATCCTATGAGAATAGGATAGATAAAGAAAAGTAAAAAATGAATACCTTAGATTATTGAAAAATTTGTAATATACAAGCGATAGTGGCTTTGAGCTCAGTCATGAGGTGCTTGTGTATTAGTATTTTGATGTTATGGTTTACTTGCAATAAGGATTACATGATATTGGGTCTAGCCAACCCAATAATAATGTGACTTGAGTGCATAGCACACGATGGTATCAATCACTAAAGTGTCTCGATAATTGAAAGGTATTCTAATTAGTTAAATAAAGAGAAGAGTCAGAAAAGAGAGGTAAAGAGATTCTAAAAATATTATAACAGTAAGAAAAGCATGCTAATAGTAAAGAATGTTCAGATTCAGATAGCACATATAACAACCCTAACTTCTAATCATGGTAATTAAGCTTAAACACATAGTTAGTAATCATAAGTCAAGTCTAGAATCATTTAAATTAATTGGTTTAGAAAGAAGTGAGGAAATTTGAACCTTAATATTATTAGAATCATTAACCAAAAAATTATAGCCATTCATGTACATAAGTGAAACAAATTCCCAATTTAAAGCCTTTATCTATTATTCATAAATTTTTAACTCTTAAGAACCCTTTACAAGTGTTTTTAAGTCTTACCCTGAATATTACCATAGGGAAAACCAAGGTTTCTAAGCTAAAAGTAAGAGTTTGAGGACCTTCGTTGCGACTTGGAATTTTCTTGCCACAATTAGGTTGGCTACTAGAACTTAAAAGCCATTTGTTTTTCAACTTGCGTTGCGCCTCAAACCTTTCACGCTGCAACAAAGTTGCTCTAGGGTTTATCTTTAAAATTCTCACAAATCTCGCCATGACCAGCCTATGTGGCACCGCAGTAGAAACACTCTCTGGAGTTACTGTTCACAATTCAACGATTCTAGCTACGACGGACTATGCTTGTGCCGCATGAGGTTGCTCTCTACTACCATACCTGGGCAATATTTTCATTTTTTGCCACAGCCAGGAGCCTCGCGCCCTGGCTCTCCTCACTTCTGTCACTCTCCTGGCTGTAGCATGACTCACTTCTGTACTAATTCTCTCTAAGTTTCACCCCATACACTCTAACTCTGCCTCTAGTAACACTCTAGGGCCACTCTACCTTAATTTGTAAAGCTCTAATCGCTTTTATCTACCTAATTTACCCAATTTATCTATCATTATTAGTTCAAGACTTAAGTGTTAATTCCTACTCATCTAACTATTATATATCAGCAAGTTCATGGATTAATGATAACAAGAATTCACAAAGTACTAACAATTATCGTTCAAATACATATTCCATTAGGGATTCTATACATTACTAGCTTAAGTCAACATACAATGTATTACATGTTTACATTTTCGAATGGTAGACCATATCATAAATTCAATAAGTTTATAGCAGATGTTATAAGTTTATATATTCAATACTAGACTAATATGAAGTCTAACTCCTCAATGGTTACACCTTAAGTGATCAACATACAAACTCCTACACTTGACAACATGATTATGTTATGATGTTATACAAGAAGGGATACAAAACTTAATATCTATTCTACTCAGATCAGTCCAAGTGTAGCCTTCCCTACACATGGTTGAAGCTTATAAATTTTTATCTACTTGCTTCCCCTTATTTTTACCCGAAAAATCTTTACCTGAAATAGTTAGCTTATGAAATAGGGTGAGATACAAATCTCAGTAACCAAAAATAAATTTTATTCATATATTCTAATTTAATTAACATATTTGCACTAATATCAAGTAAGTATAAGAAAATATACCAATTATATCAGTAAATGAAACATTTAGGCTATTAATGATGACCATACATACTAGCAATTATATTTTCACATATTAAAAGTCAATAATACCGGGAGAGGCCCATCCACGGCATTTACTCCCCAATGAGTACAACTCGGGTTTGGTGCATCTGGGATCTGATCATAACCCGATACCTTATCGAAGCACATGCACCGATGGCAGCCGCACCACAGCTCCACTATAGACTCACAAGGTCCAAACACAATACAACAGATATCCAATCAATTCATTTAGCATTTCAAATCTTTCATGTGTAGCAAATATAAAATTAAAGCAGATATATATATGCAATTACAAAATCCTCAGTTACCTCACTTGTGGATAATTTTTTGGAAAACTAATAACAATGCTACCTCAGCCCAACCACTACAAGAGTAAAATTCGGATTGAATGTTTCCTCTACTAGAAATTTCAATGTACCACTCCAAATCCTAAGCAAATTCATATAAAATTAATACCCATACTACAAATCAACTATAAGGATTTTAAACCAGTAAAAAATACATTAAAATGAAGAGTTTATGCTTATCTAATATCCCTCCTAACCCTTACTTCTGAAAATCATCTAATAAAATGCCAAACAAACACATTTCAGATTTTGGGTATGGTGAAAATGCTCTAAATGAGAAGCTAATCGGATCAAATTGAAAAGAAAAAGAAGATGATTAAATTATATAACACTCATCTTGACTGATTTTGACTTTAGAAATGAGAAATGAGGTCAAGAAGGTGAGGGAAGACCTAGCCTTCAAAGGACCTCCGAAAATGTGTTTGTGTTTTAGCAGAATGGTAGGAGGGGTCTGCATATATTTAGGGTTTAATTAGGTTTAGGTTGAATCCTAAACAAGTTATGGGTTGACCCAAAGGTCCAAATCCATATGGATTCAAATTTTGAGTTGGATTGGGCCGAGTTTCATAAGTTAGGCTGTAAAATTTTGATTAGGTTAGGCCAAGTTTTAAGAGCTCATTTGATTTGGGTCTGCATAAGGGTTGTTAGGCCAATTATAAAAACTTATGTAAGTTGGGTCTTGGGCCTCTATCTCACTAAATCAGATTGGGCCATCACTAGGTGATTTTTCTTAGGCCAAGTCTCCTAAGGAGAAGTTGGGCCTGCACCTAAAATTATTGGACCTCCATTAGCCTCTAACCATAGCCTACTTAATTTAATTTGGGTCTAGATGAGGTTTCTAACCCAATTCAATCTCAGACCCATATTAATAATTTATCTTTTTATAATTCTCATTCACATAACTTGTCCTAATTATTTCATATTAATTATTCTTAATCAACCCAAATCTATGATTAATACTTTAATTAATTTTGGAGTGTTACAGCATGAGTTCAATATGTATGATTTGAGTCCCTTATAATATGATTAAACGAAATGATAGGGGATCAGTGTATAGCCTCTTTCTTACTAGAGATGTTAGGCACACTCAGTGTGTGAGATGCCCAGGTGCTAAGACACTCAAAAGTAGTACGCAGGCATAGTCAAAAATTACAGGATATGAGAGAAAAGATAGAATAAGTATAAATTAAGCAAGGCAGTTAATAAAAGTAAGGAAAGAAACCCAAGTAAAAAGGGCTAAAGTGGAAACTTAAGAATCTCATGAAGAGTTATGAACGAAAATTTAAAATACTCTTGAGTATCAGTATGATGGGATTTTAGAGAATTAGATAATACAGAACCCACTTCGCATGAAGAGCATGAGAGATATCTAAGTTGAGCCTTAAAGATTATGAGCGACAATTACTGGATTTAATGAGCATGTGTTTTACTATCAGATACAGTGATCTTAGGCTTTGACATCTCCCAGAGATGGATCGCAATAAATCTTAGCATAGTACAGTGGGTTACAATAGACCCTAGAAGAACTTTGAAAGGTCGCAGTAGACCTAGGGGTTGTAGTAGATCCCACAGAGTTACAGAGAGCTCCAAATTACATCATGATAATTCTCTGGTGAGATGAAAGCCTGAGATAGTTTTTAGAGAATAGTTAGTCTTAGAGATCAGTACAGTTTCAGTTAGCTTTTGTCTTAGAGACTAAAGATCTCCTAAGTCTGGCAGACTATTGCCATCAAAGACAACAAGGCTATACTTAGATAATTAAACCACTGACTATACCCTTACTAGATGAGTGCAATATGTGGGATGAAAAAAGCAAGAAAGTAACTTTCCAGAGCTAAAGCTAGATGAACCACTACCCAGTAGATATTAGGCTTGACCGAGGGATAGAGAGATCTATATAGGCTAGACTATGTATTCAAAAAAGGATCAGGTGCAGTTTTTAAAGGAGGTAAGTGGTACAGTATGTCTCTAGTGATCAAGACTGAGTATAGTTAGCATCCCACCAGAATTCAGCATTAGTCAATGATAGTTGCTCTTTGATGCCAGTATGAAGAATATAAAGTTAGGCCTACCAGTGCTGAGATGAGGGGCTACAAAATGCCCACTCCTAAGTAAGCAAAAAGAGTAAGAAAAAGTCCCAACTTAAAGAGACAAGTGCATTAGTAAACTGAGAAATTGGGATCATTAAAAGTTGAAACTCCCCAAAGGAGTTGTAATCCCAGTAAGCAAGTAAGATATAAGGCCTATGATAAAAAGAAATATAAATTGTAATTATGGGATGAGTTAGTAAGAAACAACATAGGGATAGATAGTGGATAGTATATTTAAACAAGTAAATAGATAAAAACCTCCAATGGCTGTAATGATCAAAAAAGAATGATGAGACCTTATGAGAAGTTATTGGGAGAGGATACGAGAGAATTGATACTAAATAAATTATCTTACAAGATATGTAAATAAGTTCATTGAGAAAAATGTTAACCCCCACAAACGGGTTGAGACTAATCCGATATAATTAGTAAGCTCTCCCAGGATAAGTCTCCAGAGTTAGAAACTTCTTTTCCTTATGAGAAGAACTAGCATATACTCTATAACAACAGGGCCCTTGCTAAGAGTCAGTAATGAAAATTCCTTGGCCGAGAGAAACTCAAAAGAGTAAAATCGCCGAGAGAAGCATGTTGAGCCAGGAAGAAGGGAAAGAAAGGAATAGTTAATCAATATATAAAAGTAAAAGGAAAGAGTATTCCAAATTTCGAAGACAAAATTTATTTTAAAAAGGGAGAATTATAATGTCCGATTTTCGTTAAATGATGAAAACAGTGTGTTTTTTAAGTAAGTCCCCCAAAATAAATTAGTTAAGGTTTTAAAATGTTAAGTAGCATTCTAAACTCCTAAAAATGAGAATCCCAAGCTCAGACAGAAACAAAAACGAAGCTAGAATAAAGAAACAAATTTGAACGAAAGGTTGACGGAACGTAATAACATTTTTGTAATTTTGAGCAAATTTAGAAATTCTCACAGGAGGGCTTTTTAAATGAAATTTTTGAGTTTTCCGAGATTCTTAGAGGCCTTAAAAGCTATGAGAAGCCCCAAAACAGTTAAAACCCCTCTGGTTGATATTTTTTAACAGCGATGAGTCTAAATTTTAACAGATTCATTCGAGAAAATTTTAACTCCAAATTGAGTCATTCTAAAGATATTTTACACAATTAGGAACCTAAATTTCATAATGGAAATCAATTTTCTCAAAAAAGAGCTAAAACGAATCGAAAATAAAAATGTTAAGATAAAGAGGCAAAATTAAAATTTTTGAAAAGTGCTTTTTAAACCTACCTATATATATATGAGGTGCCTCACCTTTTCCTTCATTTAGCCACATTTGTTTTTGCCCTAAATTGGAGAAAGAACCCTAAGGGTGAGGCGCACAAGAAGGAGAAGAAAAGAAGGAGAAAAATAAGGAAGAGGTATGAATTTCTTATTCTATTTTATATTTTTTCTTTGGCAAACCTCTTTATCTCCATTTCCCCTTCTTTTCTATGATTTTATTGAATTTTTTGGATTTATTTGGAGGGAAGAATAGAAGAAAAAATTCAGATTTGAAGATAGAAGGCCAAGGAAAGGAAAAAACAAATAAGAAATTAAGAAAAAAATAAGGTAAAATTTCCATCCCATAGTAGCTACTTCTTCTCCCTTTTCTTCCATGGTTCGTCCAACATATGGAGGCCAAAAAAGGCATAGATTTTGGGCAGAACTAAAGATGAATCTTAGGAATTTAAGGGAGGAGAATAAAAATATGCAAAGAAAATAACAAACTAGCCATTAGATTTCAAGATAGCAAAGTTAGAGTTTCAAGTGTCCCTTGTAAAATCTGATTTGATACAATAATTTTTAGGCTTAAATGAGTGTTTGGATGAGCTCATGAGATCCTTAGAAAGCTCTTCATATGCATCTTTCATTAAGAAAACAAAGCAAACTCATTTGGCATCTCCTTAGTCTATAGCCACGGTCTAAAGAGGGTAGAGGACTAAGGGGTAGTTTTAAATTGTTTCAAACTTATTTTTGAGTCATATATGATGGAAGATGATAGGAAGAAGCCTTGAAAAAATTTTAGAAGTTACAAATACTGAGATGGTATCATAAGTTTAATATTATGGCTTAAAGAAGCAACACTTAGCTAGACTCCTTGATTTGATTGTGTTATGACTCCAAGAGTTTAAATGAAGTCAAGAATCACAAATGAATGGAGAAAATAGAGGTAAGATGATATTTTCTCAAGGTTATTTCATTAAGTCCATTATGGAACCATAAAAGTACCATATAAGTTATCTAGCTTTTCTAATGAATGTATGGCTTTAGAATTTAATTCAAGAGTATAATTAGTTTTCATATGATGTGTCTAGGCCAAGAGAGACTAATCTCACACCCTTGTGTGTGTGACGCTTAGGGAGAGGACTCAAGGCTCAAGGAAAAAGTATGCTTGTATGACAAATGTGTGCTTACCTTGTCTTTGAATGTGTGTATATGTATTTTAAGCCATGAAAAATATTCTAACACATGCCTTTGTCCTATGGTACCATGATATTGTAGTATGTTTTTAAATGATGCCTACTATGTGTGCTTGTGTTTGCTTAAATGTGACGAAGCCAAAAATCCTTAGCCATGATGATGATGAGCCAAGAACCATTAAAAATGATTGAGACAAAGTAAAGAGTCTCCTAAGAGTAAGATTAATTTAAAACCTCTTAGAGCAATTGGATGAGGCAAGTCCAAAATCCATGAGAGAATAGATGAAGCTAATCCACTTACTTAGCAAGCCTATATATGCTTTGTATGACTTGTTTAAATGCTAAGAATACTTCTTGAATGATCATATATGCCATTATGCTCATACATACAATTTGAAGACTTGAAGTGCATTCTTTATATGTGATTAAAAAGGAGATGAGTTATTGAGATTCTTTAACTTTTATTCCCTCCTCTCCAATGTCTTAACATGCTAGGTGGAGCAATTGAACAAAGTAATGGAAGCCATCAAGTTGGGAGATAAGAGATTAATATCAAATTATCCAAATTTGCCTAGTTTTATCTCTTTTGTAGCTATACACATGGCATATGATGTAATCCTATGATAAAATTATTGTACAATTATATGAACATGTGTAATTACCTAAATGTTTGATGTATGCATGAGTTTTAGTGCCAAATGAATGGTAATGTGCATTTTGACTAGTGAATGACAATGTAAAGCATGTGTAATCTCATGTATGGCATGGAATGAGAAAGTGAGTTTTCAATTTCTGAATTTATACACCTTTAAGACAAGTTTAAAAGGTCATTTTGGTGCATTCTCACGTACTCAAGTAGTCATGATTGCCTTAGAACTCAAAATGGATCATTTGGACCCCTTATATAATACAAAATGAGCCATTTTGCATCCCAATGTCAAAATTTGACTAAATAAATGAATTGGTCTATGAAATTTAACACACATATAAATCTTATCTAGATCTTTTAGAAAGCTAAATACCAAATTATTTAGAGCTATGTAGAATTAATTATGAATTTTTAAAATTGATATTTTTTTTGCTGATCTGATGCATATACTGTTCATATAATCAAAAACTTGGGTTGTGTCATTTATAGCCAAAATGATGTCTAATGTAATGTTCGATTTTCATTAAATGACGAAAACGGATGCGTTTTCAAAGCAAATCCCCTTAAATGAATTAATTAAAGTCCCGAAAAATTTGAGTAACATTTTAGACTCTTAAAAATGAGAATCCTAGTCTCAGACAGAAAGAAAAACTGAACTAGAATGAAAAAACAAATTTTGACGAAAATCTTACAAAACGTAATGGCATTTTCATAATTTTGAACAATTTTTGGAATTCACACAAGAGATTTTTTTTAAAATGAAAGTTGAGTTTTTTGGGGTTCTTAGAGGCCCTGAAAATCATGAGAAGCCTCGGGACAGTTAAATCTTCTCTAGTAGACGTTTTTCAACTTCAGTGCACCTAAACTTTGACGGATTCGTTGAGAAAAATTTTAGCTCCGATTTGAGTGATTTCAAAGACATTTTATTAAATTGTGAACCTAAATTTTATAATAGAAAAAATAATTTTAAAAAAGAAGCTAAAACGAAGGAGAAAGAAAATACAAAGAATAAAGGGCAAAATGAAAATTAAAAAAAAAAGTCACTTCCCTCCCCTTATATATAGGTGGTGCCCCACTTTCTCCCTCATTTAGAATCAGAAATTTCTACCTAATTTCAGAGGAAAAAGCTAGGGTTTTGGGCACACAAGCGAGGAAGAAGAAAAATGAAGAATTCAAGTTTAAAGGTATGCTTCTATGGTAGTTTTTCATGCTTTCTTCGATCCACAATTCCTCTCCTTCATTCTCCTTTGTTTCCTTTGATTAAAATAAAGTTTATAAATCTGATTTAAAAAAAACTTAAGGAAATTTTTGGATTTGAAGAAAGGAGCTTGGAGAAAACAAGATTCAAGCAAGAATGAGCAAGGAAACTAGGTAATTTCTCTTTTTATAGTTACTATATCGATCCTTCCTTCTTCTCCATTTCGCCTAACCCTAGGAATCCTAGGGGGAGTTGATTTTTAAGCAAAACAAAGAATGAATATAAGAAAAAAGAATGTGGCAAATAAAAATATGCAAAGGGAATTAATAAAAAATTATTAGATTTCAAAATACAATTTCTAAGATTTCAAATGCACCTTGTAAAATTTGATTTTGTATGATGATTCCTAAGCTTAAATAAGAGTTTAAATAAACTCTCAAAATCCCTAAGAGACTCCCCACATGCATCTCCCTTTGAAAAAACAAAGAAAGCTCTAAGAAGGTCAAAATTACCCTATGTCTCAACCAAAAAGAGTTCTCCTAAGTAGGGAGAGTTTTAAATTTTTTAAACTCATTCTTGAGTCATATATGATGAATGAAAATGAGGGGAGGCCTTGGAAAAAATTTAGAACTCAGATTATTAGTTGGTGCTTTAAGTTTTATATTATAACCTAAAGAAGTAACATATAATTAAACTCTTTATTCTAATTGTGTAATGACTCCAAGAGGTTTAAAAGAAATCAAGAATCATATTTGAAAGGAAAGAATGGAGCCTATAATTTATTTGAGGGGTTTTGCTTCATTAGGTGCAATTATGGAACCATAATGGGGTTTATAGAATAACCTAGTGTCTAAGCAAATTGTATAGTCTTAGAATTTGTTTAATAAACCTAGTTGACTTTCATAAATTGTGTTTAGGCCAAGAGAAGTCTTCCCCACACTTTTATGTCTGTGGCCGAAAAGAAGAGCTTGAATTCAAAAGAAAAAGTGTGTAATTGTATACAAGGTAGCTCTCTTCATCTTCTCTCATGCATGGATGTGTGTATGAGTATTTTCAAGCCATGAAAGGCATACTAGCATGATTTTATATGTCATGATTTCATGATGACATATTATATTTCTAAATGATATTATGATATTTGTTTGAGTTTGCTCGAGTATGGAAAGGCCAAAAACTCTTAACTATGGTGAGGATGAGCCAAGAACTCTTAAGATTGGTTAAGACAAAGCAAAGAGTCTCCCAAGAGCATGGTTGAGTCCAAGAATTTCTTAAAAAATGAGTAAGGCAAGTTCAAAATCCATAAGAAAAAAGGTGAGGCCAATTTATCTACTTGGCAAGCTCTTGAATATCTTGTATGATTGATTTACATGCCAAGCTTGCTTCTTAAATGTTCATGACATCTATTATATCTATGCATGTATTTTCAAAACTTGCTTTGCATCTATTATTTATGATTGAATGGGAGATGAGCTATTGAGATTCTTTGCATCTCATTCCTTCCTCTCCAATGATCTCACATGCTAGGTGGATCAAATGGACAAGGTAATGGAAGCCCAAACACCTTAAAGAGAAGAGTTTGACAACAAAGTACTTGAGTTTTGCTACTTTAAGATCATATTTATGTCAAATGATGTAATCCATTGATGTATATAGTCTATGATGTCTTAGATATGTGTAATTATGATAATATATGATGTATAAATGAATGGATATGATATGTGAACCCTAAAATATAATTTGGATATATAATGCCAAGATATGCTTCTTGAAAGTTTGATGTGTATGTGTATAATTGCATATGACATAGCCAAAATGAGAGGCATGGAGTTTGAAACTATTTGAGTAGCTCACACAAGTCTTAATTATACTTTTAGACTTGTCCAAAAGGTGCTAAAACCCAAGGAAAGTCATTTGAACAAATTGATATCCTATATGGAGTCAAAATTAACCATAAGGAAACCCTATATCACTTTTTGGCCAAATGAGCTCTTCTTAAGCTAATATTTGACATACAATTAAAATTTGTTAAGAGTTTTTTAAAAAGCTAAAAAACATAATTTTTGAATGTCTACAAAATATTTGATGAATTTTTTAAATTGGCAAATTTTCTGGTTTTGGTCATGTCACTGTTTATACTGGTCCGAAAATAAAATCTGTCACATAATGTTCAAATAATGTCCAATTACCACGAAATTTTATAAAGAGAAACTAGACATTTCCAATAACTTGTACCAACTAAAAGCATCTCATTTGGAAGTCTAAAGAGGGAGATATAAATTTTTAAAGATTTTATCCAGTATCAAGAACTTCATCTGACCTCAGTTATTATTTAATTAGATTTCGAGGTCCAAGCATGCCTAAACTAGTCTGGAGTTATTTTTTGCCTCTAACTAACATCAACAACTTTTCAGATTGGTATTATTTGTATGAATTAAATTTTTGTGGAATTAATTTGACATTTTTGAATTTTGTTACAGAAATCTATGACAGCACCAATGAACAGTTTAACCTCTAGACCATTTCAAATGTCAAACGTCCTCTGCGATGGATGTTATAGTCTAAAAATATTTTTAGTATCAAGTAAACATTTGTAGTTTTCTAAAATTTTTAAGAATACATTATTTTGATTTTTCTAAAATTAGTTATAATTTTTTAAATTTGTAACAGAAATGAGCCAAATTCTAGCCTAAAATATGTATGAATATTCTAAACTCTCTTTTGAGTTCCATGAGTTGTGAGCCACATTTTATTATGCAAATAAGTTGTATTCATGTAATTAAATATAAAAATGTATAGTATGAATTTACACGGTCCACGTGACAATAAATGAAATTTTTCAATACGACGCAACACAAAGAAATGCATTATTTTAATAAATTTTTCTACTTCCCCTCGTGAAATGTATCATATGAGCATGCAAATGTGATAGAAATAAAATAAAAATTATGATGTTACATCTAATGCTCATAAAATATTACAAGCACAAACTAGACATGATAAACTTTTCATGGCCACCAAGATCACCCCAATTGGACCTCTGAGCAAAGAAATATGAATTTTTAAAGTTGGAGGACAGTACCAG
The DNA here is from genome assembly GCA_026724425.1 of Erythrophleum ivorense. Classification (NCBI taxonomy): domain Eukaryota; kingdom Viridiplantae; phylum Streptophyta; class Magnoliopsida; order Fabales; family Fabaceae; genus Erythrophleum; species Erythrophleum ivorense. Next base: position 41,293,164 of record JAIUCV010000006.1, on the reverse strand, counting down.
TAATAATAGTCGACCTCTTATACTGTTCCATAAATTTTTTTAGTAGCTAGTAGCCTCCGTTGTGGTTTAAATTTATTTTTATTTAGACCACTCTTCCAAATCACCAGCCCTCACTTACATTAACAAGGAAGTTTTTGTGCTAAATTCCCTATTTAATCTCTACTAACCACCTCAAAACCTTTGGCCTTTCAAGAATATAGCTTAATGTTAAGCCCACTTCCTTAGTTACTCTTTTCTTTTTATCTACTTCCCATGCCTTTTATAGGTCTCAATGATAGTAGTGGCATTAGTAAGCCCATCATATGACATTATTAAGCTTAATAATGATTGATTAGAAATATTAGTAAACTATAAATGAACAAAAATTAATGATGGGAAATCTAAATACTATTACCCAATTTGAGGCTCTAAAAAGTGAACAAAGAGGCCTTCAACCTTTCCATACCATATTTTTATTTCAGTTCAAACCTAGAAATAGTTTTTCTAGTATTACAAGTCCTTTACCTACATTAAAAAAATATATTAAGTTATTACAAGAATAAGTATCCACATCAAAAGCAAAATAAATAAAATTTCAACCAAGTGCAAAGAAACACATAAAACAATGGTCGTACATTTCTTCTAAAAGAACTGCCACATAGCTTGCGAAATAGAGATGTATATAATCTCACTTGCATAAAGAGATAGTTTGATTAATCATAAAACTTTAACGAATGATTCTTTACATTTATATAACCTCAAGCTCTTTTAAATAGGACATGTCAGAAAATCAAAATTTAAGGAATAGACAAACATCCAAGAAGCAATATAGAGACAAAACCAATGGCAAAGAAGATTATATGGCTAAGGTTCAAACAATCATATTTTGGAAGAATGATGTCCACATTATGGTTTAAATCTAGAACAGCATGGGATAGACAGGTAACAACATCACCAAGGCCTTCAACCTACAAAACATATAGTAGAAAATCAAAATTGAAAAATCATGACAAATGCAAAATCATCCCAACATAACTATATCAAGGGAAATTCTGATTGCCTATAACCAACACTCCACTTATTAAGACTAAAATCTCTAATATTCTATTCTTTGGGAGCTTCCTGGCATCTATGCATTTACAATAAAAATAACAATAATAATTGCTTACTGCTCTGCTAAGCAATTTCATAAATTTCATGGTCATGTATAATATTCTTAAATTTTAGGGCTTTATTTTATCCCATTTATGTTTGAAAGGTATGTAGACTATACAATAATTATGGAAGAACTTTCTTTTTTAATATTAAAAACAAAAGAAAGTAAGAAAGATAGGTTAACATGAAGTAGAAATATTGAAAATATATGCCTTTAAAAAAAAGTGGAAATGCTAAAATTAAAGATTAATTCTAGATTAGAAAACATCTAATTGAACCACTATAAAGCTCATTGAACCTTTTAGTAATGCTACTCAAACAATCATTTTAAAGAAAGAAAGTTGGTAGATGGTTTTATTCTAACTTTAAGTTAACTGTTAAGTAGTTTTGGAGTTCTAGAGTTGGCAAGTCAAAATTTATTGTGTTAAGACTTATTTGCCTAGTCATTACCATATAACTCACCTATTAAAATCATAATCAACATCTCTAGCATCAATTCCATCCAAACTGAATACGTTTGGTTTAAGACCTTATGCTTGTGCTCTTTTCTTATCATGATCGATGTCAAACACAGTGTCATATAGTCTTGTAAAATTATAAGGTGATAGATGATCAAATGTACCACAAGTCCACAGCAATTGAATAAACATGAAACTTGACCACAAATTCCTCTAAGCCATTTATCCTATCATTGTAAGGGGAAAATGACATGAATCCAAAGGAAGACGGGAACTGAATCTCATATTAAGGAATCCACAAACCTACTAAAGAAAGTTGTAAAAGCAAAACAAATATTACAAATATAAGGTAATGGTCAAGTCAGAACATGTCATAACTTAGGAAGTCGAACTGGTTCTGAGATAAATGAGGTTGAAAGCATGGTAGCCACTACAGAAAGAAATAGCAACTAAAAAAAATGTAAATACCTCTAGTTTTTTTAACAGGTATTAAACCATATCTCAATGTAATGAGTTGAGTCAGTCCACATGGCTTGCAAATTAAAAGAACTAGAATAAAATCAGCACCAATGTACAACTAGGAAAAAATAAAGAGAAACAACAGCAATAACCTGCATAGCTGCTGCTTTAAGAGGCGATAAATTATCAAGAATCCTATTTTTAGTAGTAAGTGACCAAGTGTAAAACAGGTTCATCATATCTAAGACAAAGTCTAGCACAGTCATTATAAGAAAAAACGCAAATCGTTGGCCATATTCAAAGGGATTGGCATAACCAAATCATAAAATAAAAAGATAGGAAATGTGACACAAGTAGATGTACCAAAACAGTTAGCCTACAAAACTAGAAATACTAAATACCAAAAACAATGAATTCTAGAGACATGAAAATCATGAAAACTCAAAGGATCAACTCTACATTAGACAACTTTGATCTAAATTCACTACTCAAAACCATTCTACAACCCTACTCATAGGAATTGGCACACTCATATCATAAACTAAGAAGACAAGAAATGACATACAAGTAAATGTACAAAAAATGTCAATGTACAAAAATAAAAATTTCAAAAATAGTGAATTTTAGAAAGACATAAAAATCATGAAAACTAAAAGGATCAACTCTAGATTAGACAGCCTTGAACTAGATTCACCACTCAATACTTTTATATATCCCTACTCATAAGAATTGGCACACCCAAATCATAAAATAAGAAGATGGGAAAGGGTACACAAGGAAAAGTATAAAAAATGTTAGCGTAAAAAGTAGAAATACCAAAAATAGTAGATTCTAAAAAAACATAAAACTATAAAAACACAAAAGATCAACTCCAAATTAAACAACCTTGAACTATATTCACAACTCAAAACCTTTTCGCAACTCTACTCATAGAAATTGGCACACTTAAATCAAATTAAGAAGAAAGGAAATGGCACAGTAGTAGAAGTACCAAATGTTAACTTACAAAAGTAGAAATACTGAAAATAGTGAATTCGAGAAGGGCACGAATGTTATGAAAACTCATAGGATCAACTTTGAATTAGACAACCTTGAATTAGATTCACAACTCAACATTTCTTAAGTCTTATTCATCGAATTTGGCACACATCATAAACTCAGAAGATATGAGATGACAAACAATTAGAAGTACCAAAATGTCAATTTATAAAAGTAGAAAGACAAAGGTAGTGCATTCAAAAAACTTATAAGATCAACTCAAGATTAGACATCTATGAAATGTATTCACAAATCAAAATCTGTTTGCAACACTACTCAAAGGAATTGGCATACACAAATCATAAGCTATTAAGACAAGAAATTACATACAAGTAAAAGTTCCAAAAATATCAGCTTCCAAACATAAAAATACCAAAAACAAGGAAACCTATAAAGGCATGGTAACTATGAATCCCAAAAAGATCAATTCTAGATTAAACCACCTTGAACTAAATTCAAAATTCAAAATTCAAAGCCTTTTTGTAGCCCTACTTACTGAAATTGGCAAATCCAAATCATAAACTAAGAAAACAAGAAGTCGCACACAAGTAAGAGTACCAAAAAACCTCAACTTACCAAAGTATAAATATAAAAAATAGTAAATTTTAAAGAGACACGAAAATAATGATAACTCATCGGATCAACTTTACATTAGATAACCATGGATTAGATTCACAACTCAAAACCTTTCTGTAGCCCTACTCATAGGAATTGACACACAAGTATTATAAACTAAGAAGACATGAAATGACACACAAGTAGAAGTACAAAAAATGTCACCTTGCAAAATAGGAAATACAAAAAACTGTGAATTCTTGAGAGACATGGAAAGTATGAAAACCTAAAAGATCAACTTAAAATTAGACAACCTTTCTGCAGCCTTGCTCACAAGAATTGGTATACATAAATCATAAACTAAGATGACATGAAAAAACACACAAGTATTAAAAATGTCAGTTTACAAAAGTAGAAATACCAAAATAAGTGAATTCTAGGAAAACATAGAAACTCGGAAAACTCAAAGTTCAACTTCAAATTAGATGACCATGAAGCTAAATTCACAACTCAACCTTTTCACAACTTTACCCATTGGAATTAGCACACCTAAATCATAAAATCAAAGACAAGAAAAGGAACACCAATACCAATAATGTCATAGTGCAAAACAAGAAATATGAAAAATAATGAATTCTTGAGAGACTTGAATAGGATGAAAACTCAAAAGATCAACTCTAGATTAGACAACATTGAATTAGATTCACAACCCAAAACCTTTTTACAACTCTACTCACTAGAATTAGCATACCCAAAACAAAAATTAAAAAGACAGGAAATGACACAAAAGTAAAAGTATCAAAAATGCCATCTTATAAAAGTAGAAATACCAAAAATAATGAAATTTAGAGAGATATGAAAACTAAAAAGATTAACTCCAGATTAAACAATCTTGATTTAGATTCATGATTCAAAACCTTTCTATAAGCCTGCTCACATGAATTGGCACACTTAAATCATAAACTAAGATGACAGCAAATGGCACACAAATATAAGTACAAAAAAAGTTATCTTATAAAAGTAGAAATAATATAAATAGTGAATTTTAAAGAGACATGGAAACTTTGAAAACCTAAAAGATCAACTATAAAGAAGACAACCTTGAGCTAGATTCACAACTCAAAACCCTTCTACTACCCTACTCATAGGAATTGGCACACCCAAAGTATAAACTCAAAAAACGGGGAATATCGCACAAGTATAAGAAATGTCAACGTTCAAAAGCATAAATACCAACAACATTGAATTCAAGAGAGACAAGGAAACTATGAAAACTCAAAACATTAACTCTAAATTTAACAACTTCGAACTTGATTTGCAACTTAAAACCATTCTAAAGTCCAACTCACAAGAATTGGCATGCCCAAATCATAAGCTAAGAAAAGAAGACAAGAAATGACACACAAGTAGAAGTCTCACAAATGTCAGTTTACAGAAGTAGAAATACCAAACAAAGGTGAATTCTAGAATGACATGAAAATTAAGAAAATTCAAAGGAACAATTTTAGATTACATAACCTTAAACTAGATTCATAACTTAAAACCTCTTTGTAGCACTAATAACATGAATCGACCCACGCAAATCATAAACCATGAAGAAAGCAAACTACATACAAGTAAAAGTGCCAAAAATGTCAACTTGCAAACATAGAAATGCCAACAAGAAAGAAATTTAGAGACAAGCAAACTATGAAAACTCAAATGATCAACTCTAGATTAGACAACTTTAAACTTGATTCACAACTCAAAATTTTTGCAAACCTACTCTTAGGAATTGGCACACCCAAATCATGAACTTAGAAGACAAGAAATGGCAAAAATGTTAGCTTACAAAAATAGAAATACCAAAAATTGTAAATTTCAGAATGACATACAAACATTTAAAACTCAAAGGATCAACTCAAGATTAGAGAACCTTGAACTTGATTAACAACTCAACCTGTTTGTAGTCCTACTCATAAGAATTGACACACCCAAATCATAAACTAAAAAGACAGGAAATGACACACTAGTAGAAGTGACATAAATGTTAGCTTATAAAAGTAGAAATACCAAAAAACAGTGAATTTTAAAGAGACATAACTATGAAAACTTAAAGAATCAATTCTAAAGTAGACAACCTTGAATTATATTCACAACTAAACCTTTCTAAAGCTCGATTCACAAGAACTGGCACACCCAAATCATAAACCAAGATAAGAAATGGCACATAAGTAGAAATGCAAAAAATGTCAACTTACAAAAGTATAAATATCCAAAATAGCGAATTCTAGAAGGGCATGGAAATTATGAAAACACAAAAGGCAAGTTCTAGATTCACAACTCAAAATCTTTTTGTAACCCAACTCACAAGAATTGACACACCCAAATTATAAAATAAGACAAGAAATGCCACATAAGTAGAAGTACAAATATGTTAGCTTATAAAAGGAGAAACACAAAACACAGTGAATTCTAAAGAGACATGAAAACTATGAAAACTCAAAGGATAAACTCTAGATTAGAGAACTTTGATCTAGATTCACTACTCAAAACCTTTTTGCAGCTCTATTCACAAGAATTGACACACCCATATCATAAATTAAGAGCACATGAAATGGCGCACAAGTAGAAGTACAAAAATATTAGTTTACAAAAGTAAAAATACACAAAACAATGAATTTTAGAAAGACATGAAATTTATGAAAACTCAAAGGATCAACTGAAGATTAGACAACCTTAAGTTAGATTCACAACTCAAAACCTTTCTCTAACCTCATAGTAGGAATTGGCATACATAAATCATAAACAAACAAGACAAAAAATGGCACCCAAGTAGAAGTATCACAAATGTTAGTTTACAAAAGTAGAAATATCAAAAATAGTGAATTCTAAAGAGACATGGAAACTATGAAAACTCAAAGATAAACACCAAATTAGACCACCTTGAACTAAATTCACAAGTCAAATCCTTTTTGCAAACTTATAAGAATTGGCACACCCAAATCATAAACTAAAAAGACAGGAAATGGCACACTATTGGAAGATCAAATATGTTAGCTTACAAACGTATAAATACCAAAAATAGTGAATTCTAGATAAACACGGAAATACTGAAAAATCAAGGGATCAGCTCTAGATTAAACAACCTTGAATTAGATTCACAACTTAAAACCTTTTTGCACACCCAAATCATAAACTAAGACTAGACACGGCATATAAATAGAAGTATCAAAAGTTTTGGAGCAAAGCAACACTTTATGATTAGGAAATGAACTATAAAGGAAGTTAAACACCCTATTAGTCTTCAAATAATTCTATCATAATGATAGAAGCTCCCTTGTGACAAAAATTTAAACCAACACAACAATGCAACACATTAGGAAAATTATGCTCAAATGCAAATATTTCATTCAACAGACAACAATAATAATACAACATCACAATTCCAGTAATGCAGAGGACACAGAAGAAAATAGGAAAGTAACTAGTGGTAAAAGATAGTAAAAAGGTAGCTAGCTTTCGAGAGGCTAGCTCTCTCCCAAAGTCTTTTTTCCAAAATTCTCCCCTCTCCCTTAGCCACAAACCGCCCACAAATAAATCTCTAACTACCTCTTCTCACTTTTCCAAATCACCACCCCTCAACTACATTAAAAAGGAAGTTATTGGGCTGAATTTCCCATTCAATCTTTCCCAACCACCTCATCACCTTTGGCCCTTCCAGCTTAATGTCAAGCCCACTTCCTTCATTACTCTTCTTTTTCTATTTCCCATGCCTTTTATAGGCCTTAGTGATGGTAGTGGCATTAATAAGCCCATCACATAACATTGTTAAGCTTAATAATGACAGATGAGAAACATCAGTAAACTACAAACAAAAAGAAATCTAATAGATGATATCCTGGCCATTGTTAGTTGAGCATCAATTACTATACATTCTAGGAGACAAATAATGAATTCCAAGATAATTTTTTCTACAAAAGAAAAAGGATTTATTACAGGTTTAACCTTCAAGACATATAGTCAAATATGTAGGTAGAAAACTAACAGAGAAATACCCCAAAAACAAAAAGAAAGCTGAGCACTTGGAATGGTGGTTTCCAATAAACGCAATTTTAAAATGATAATCTAGAAGGCCGCTGTTTTATGTAACATATTCTTTTTTATAAAGTTATGTATAAGAAATTCTGGACACCATTATGCATATGCATGGCAAATAACCACGCCTGGAATAGTCAACATAAGAATCTATCACCATTCACTAAAAATGTAATTTATGTGGCAGGAGGGAAGACCAGACCTATCAAGACAAACAGATACAAAATTGCGCATACACAACATTTCTTAAATGAAATAGAATATTGAGTTTGCATCAGCAAAAATAGAAATTCGACTCTAACATCGGGAAAGTAAATGTTTCTCCAAAGCTATAAAAGTAACAACTCAATTAAAAGTAAAATATATCTTATGGGATGAAATCCATCTTGGAGAAGAAACTCAAGAACGGCATGGCCAAAAAAAAAGCATTCTCCCACCACCATTCCCACAGCCATATACGCAGCTAACCCAAAAGAATCTGCAAGAAAAAATATAAATCTGATGAAGGATAGTTCTATTTAGGAGGCAATTGAAGCTGGTTAAGTCAGCTTATTTGAAATGATTATGAAGAGGTTAGATGCACTAAAAAATCTATTTGAGGATATTGTGAATAAATGATCCAGATAATCGCCATGTAGATATAGTTTAAGAATATTCAAGCCAAACAGAATGTTGTCAATGATAATCACTTTAAAATTGTTATCTTGCGAGTGACAAGGTAAATAAATGTAATTTTTAGGTCTAAAAAATTAAATTGAGTTGGTTTGCAACTTGCTTCACTCCTTTTTGTTGCTTTCATGCTTATATCACATATACTCACCACTTTGATTTTAGATACAGAAAATTTTTTAATTTATTGAGTTGTTATAAGATATCTCATCATTAACCATTATTTGGGCTCATCAGATTGTGTCAGGGAGATAAACAACTTCACACCTCCAAATCCAATTAGGCATGATATCTAGAATAGTAATAGTTAGCCATGTATGAATTCAGCCAGTATACTGATACATAAAATAACTATATAGTTTAATAACATTTTAAGTAATGGAAAGTATGAACTTCACAAAACCTCATATGTTCTTCAGATATATAAGATGTTAAGCAATTAAGCCTAGTGTTCCACACAAAGTTCTATTATCTATGTTAAAACCTAGCTGGCAAGTTTCTCACAACTGTGGCTGGACTACCACCATTCCCATTCCTTTCCAAAATTTTGGTCAGAGCAACACTCTATGATTAGGAAATGAATTACAAAGGAAGTTAAACATCCTATCAGTTATCAAATAATTTTATCATAATGATAGAACCTTCCCTGTGGTAGAAATCTAAACCAACATAGCAATGCAGCACATATGGAAAATTATTCTCATATGCAAAATTTCATTCAACACACAACAATAACAGTACAATATTACAATTCCAGTACATCTAAAAAATGCTCCACTCACTCTTGACAGCAAGACGCTAGCTCTTTCCCAAAGTCCTTTTTTCCATAATTCTCCAGCCTCCCTCAGCGACAAACCACCCACAAATAAATCCCTAACTATCTCCTCACTCTTTCAGATTACCACCCCTTACCTACACTAACAGGTTAGTTCGGCTCAATTTCCCATTCTATTCTTCCTAATCACCTCACTACCTCTGGCCTTTCTAGAGTATACTTTAATGTCACCCCCACTTCCTTCCTTGCTCCTCTTTTTCTGCTTCCCATGTCTTACATGGTTCTTAGTGACAGTAGTGACATTAGTAAGCCCATCACATAATATTATTAAGCTCAATAATGATAGATTAAAAACATCAGTAAACCAGAAAAGAAAAGCAATCTAAGGATTGGAAATCAAAATATTGTTACCCATTTTGAGGCTCTAAAAAATAAACAGAGACCTTCTACCTTTCTGTGCCATACTTTCATTTCAGTTTCGCCCCAAAAATAGTTTTTCTGATATTGCAAGTCCTTTTCCTGCATTAGAGGGCATATATTAAATAGCTATTACAAAAATAAGTATTAACAAATAACCATATCAAAAGCAAAACAAATAAATTTTCAACCAAATGCAAAGAAACATGTAAAACAATAGCCCTACATATCTTTTAAAGGAACCATTGAGTAGCTAGAGGAATATAGATGTATATAAGCTCACTTGTATACGGAGATAGTTTGATCAATCATACACATTTGACAAGTGATTCTTCACATTTCCTTGTAGATAGACAAAATAAATATTCTGATCTCCAAGCTCCCACCATAACACTCCAAACAATATTTATATAACCTCAAGCTCTTCTTCAATTGGACAAGTCCAGAAATCATAATTTAAGGAATAGACAAACATCCAAGAAGCAATATAAGGACAACTAAGGTTCAAAAAATCTCAAAAAATCATACTTTGGAAGAATGATGTCCACGTTATGATTTAAATCTTGAATAGCATGGGATAGACTGGTAACAACATCACCAAGGCTTCCAACCTGCAAAACATGTAGAAAATCAGAAATGAAAAACCATGGCAATTGCAAAGTCATCCCAGCGTGACTATATCAAGAGAAATTTTGATTGCCTATAGCCAACACTCAGTATTTATTTAAACTGATATCTCTGAAATTCTTTTCCTTGAGAGCTTCCAGTCATTTATGCATTTTCAATAATAATAATAATAATAATAATAATAATAATGAGATAAATGAGGTTTAGAGCACGGTAGCTAGTAAAGAAAGAAATAGCTACTAAAAAAAATGTATATAACTCCAGTTTTTCTAAAAACAGGTATTGAAACATATCTCATTACAGTGAGTTGAGATAGTCCACATGGCTCAAATATTGAAGGAACTAAAATGAAATCAGCATCGGCATTTAACGAGGAAAAAATAAAGAGAAATGAGTCAACAATAATCTACTTTGTTGCTACTTTAAAAGGTGACAAATTACCAAAAATCCTGTTTTCAATAATAAGTGACTGAGTGTAAAAGCAGTTCATCATATGTAAGACAAAGTCTAGCACAGCCATTATAACAAAAACACAAATCATTGGCCAAATTCAAAGTAATTGGCACAACCAAATCATAAACTAAGAAGACCAGAAATGACACATTGGTAGAAGTACCAAAAATGTCAGCTTACAAAACTAGAAATGCCAAATACAAAAAACAATGAATTCTAAAGAGACATAAAAACCATAATAACTCAAAGGATCTGCATTAGACAGCCTTCATCTAGATTCACTACTCAGAACCTTTCTACAGCCCACGTCACAAGAATAGGCACACCCATATCATAAACTGAGAAAACAAGAAACGGCACACAAGTAATAGAACAAAAAAGATCAGCTTACAAAAGTAGAATTGCCAAAAACAATGAATTCTAGAGAGACATGGAAACTATGAAAATTCAAAAGATCAACTCTAGATCAGACAACCTTGAACTAGCTTTACTAGTCAAAACCTTTATGCATCCCTACTCATAGGAATTGGCACTCCTAAATCATAAGTTAAGAAGGCAAAAAATAACAAACAAGTAGAAGTACCAAAAATACCAACTTCCAAAAGTAGAAATATCAAAAACAGTAACTTATAAAGAGACACAAAAACTATGAAAACACCAAGGATCAACTCCTGATTAGACAACCTTGAATTAGATTCACAACTCAGAACCTTCCAGCAGCCCTACTTATAAGAATTGGTACACTAAATTCATAAACTAAGAAAACAGGAAATGACACACTAGTAGAAATACCAAATATGTCAGTTTATAAATGTAAAAATACCAAAGATAGTAAATTCAAAAAGGACATAGACACTATGAAAACTTACAAGATCAACTCCAGATCAGACAACCTTGAACTAAATTCACAAAACCTTTCTATAGTCCTACTCGCCAAATTTGGCACACACAAGTCATAAACTCAAAAGATATGAAATGGCATACAAGTAGAAGTACCAAAAATGTAAACTTACAAAAGTAGAAAGATAAAAAACAATGAATTCAAGAGAGACATGAAAGCTATGAAAATTCATAGGATCAACTCTAGATTACACAACCGTAAGCTATATTCACAACTTGAAACTTTTCTGTAGCACTACTCAAAGGAATTGACACACACAAATCATAAACTATAAAGACAAGAAATTGCATACAAGTAAAAGTGCCAAAAATGTCAGCATCCAAACATAGAAATACCAAAGTCAAGGAAATCTATAGACATGAAAACTATGAAAACCCAAAGGATCAACTCTAGATTAGACCACCTTGAATTAGATTTAAAACTTAAAAAACATTTTTGCAGTTTTACTTACAAGAATTGGCAAACACAAGTCATAAACTAAGAAAATAGAAAATGGCACAAAAACACCAAAAATCTCAGACAAAAAACAGTGAATTCTAAAGAGACCTAGAAATGATGAAAAGTCATAGAATAAACTTTAGATTAGACAACTATGAACTAAATTCACAACTCAAAACCTTTCCATAGCCCCACTCATAGGAATTCACACACAAAATCATAAACTAAGAATACATGAAATGGCATATAGAAGTACCAAAATATCAGCTTACGATAGTGGAAACACAAAAAAAGAAAAAGTGAATTTTAGAAAGACATGAAAACTAAAAAAACTCAAAGGCTCAACTCCAAATTAGACAACCCAAAGCAAAATCCATGACTTAAAACCTTTCTGCAATCCTACTCATAGGAATTGACACACCCAAATCTTATACTCAGGAAAAAAAAAAAAAAGACAAGGAACACAAGTACCAAAAATGTCAACTTGCAAAACAAAAAATATAAAAAAACTGTAAATTCTTGAGATGTGGAAACTACGAAAACTCAAAAGATCAACTATAGATTAGACAACATTAAACTAAATTTATAATTCAAAACTTTTTTGCAACCTAACTCACAAGAATTAGGACACTCAAATCATAAAATAAAAAGACATGAAATAGCACAAAAATAAAAATATAAAAAAAATGTCAGCTTAGAAAAATAAATATAAAAAAAAGTGAATTCTAAAAAGATATAAAAACTAAAAAAACTCAAAATCAACTCATGATTAGACAACCCTGAGCTGAATTCACAGCTCAAAACCTTTTTATAACCCTACTTACAGAAATTGGCACACTCAAATCATAAAAGATAAAAGAAACGGAAGTACAAAAAAAGTTAGCTTGCAAAATAGGAAATAAGAAAAACAATGAATTCTTAAGATACATGAAAACTTAGAAAATTCAAAAAATCAACTTTAGATTAGACAACCTTGAAATAGATTCACAGTTTAAAACCTTTCTGCAGCCCTACTCACCAAAATTGGAACACCCAAAATATAAACTAAAAAGACAGAAAATAACATATAAGTGGAAGTACAAAAAAATGTCACCTTATAAAAGTAAAAATACCAAAAAACATGAATTCTAGTGAGACATGAAAATTATAAAAATTCAAAAGATTAACTCTAGATTAAACAATCTTGATCTATATTCACTACTCAAAACCTTTTCTGCAACCCTAATCATAGGAACTGACACACCCAAATCACATACTAGTACGACAACAAATGGCACATAAGTGGAAGTACAAAAAAACTTTGAAAACTCAATGAAATAACTTTAGATTGGACAACTAAGAACTAGATTCACAACTCAAAACCTTTCTGCTACCCTACTCACAGGAAGTGACACATCTAGATTATAAACTCAGAAGACCGAAAATGGCATACAAGTATTAAAAATGTCAATTTACAGAAGTATAAATACCAAAAACATTGAATTCAAGAGAAATAGGGAAACTATGAAAACTCAATCGATCAACTATAAATTTTACAACCATGAACTAGATTCACAATTCAAAACCTTACACCTTAACTCACAAGAATTGATACACCCAAATCATAAACTAAAAAGACAGGAAATGGCACATAAGTAGAAGTATTAAAAATGTCAACTTACAAAAGTAGAAATGCCAAAAAAAGATGAATTGGAGAGACATGAAAACTAGGAGAATTCAAAAGAACAGTTCTAGGTTAAACAACTTTAAACTAAATTCACTACTCAAAACTTCTCTAAAGCACTACTCACACGAGCTAGTATACACAAATCATAAACTATGAAGAAAGCAAATTGCAAACAAGTAGAAGTGTCAAAAATGTCAACTTGCAAATGTAGGAATACCGAAAACAAGATCTATAAAAACATGGAAACTATGAAAACTCAAATGATTGTGTCTAAACTAAACAACTTTGAACTAGATTCATAGCCTAAAACCTTTTGGCAAACTTACTCACAAGAATTGGCACACCCAAATCATGAGCAAAGAAGACATGACATGACACATATAATCGACTAATACAAGAATCCATTTAGAGGGTCACTTATAATCTTCTTTTTGTTTAATTTCCCAAGATGTAAATCTAAGGAAAGGTTCTAATTTGATATGATTAAGTTTTGATGAAACATCATATGAGATTAAAATAATAATTAAGATAAACTAGGAATAGAGATGAGAGAGAGAAACAAAATTGACTATCAAAACTGTCAATCTTAAGGAGCAAATGACAATTTAATGTAATCCCCATATCATAGTTATACTCTTAATTTAATTCAGGTAGAGAAAGCATAAAGAATGGGAAGAACAAAAGAATGATTTCCAGTATACTGTATAAGATTAATGTATGCCAATAATTTGAAGTGAGGTAGGAAAGAGAGAGAGAGAGAGAGAGAGTAAATAGTTCAATGATATATTCTTTATTCAGTTTACTTGAAGGAAATTTTGTTTATTTTCTCATATATTAAAGATCATAATGAACTTAACATGTTTAGATAACAATACTAAACGCCCACGAGCTTAATACACAATCCTGAATCCAAATATTTTAAACCAATTTTTTTTTCTCTTCCATCAAACAATTCCCACATGAAACCTCTCCAGATGCTTACTCAATGAAAATGCTAGAAATTCAGCCATACATATAACCTAATTGCATTTTTTTTTCAATATAAGGGAATTTAAAGTAACAAGAAATGCAAATAACACATTAAATTCCATACTAGAGAGATCACTGAAAACCATAACTATAGCCAAAGTACTTACCATAGCACACATAGGATAAGTGGGAATATTTCTTTAATCCAATTCATTATATGCCAAAACTTTGCAAGTCACAAGCTAAATAAATAAGTCCACACTAAGATATGTAGATGAAGTTGAGATAAGATTGATGCAACTGGCTTACTTACCTTTGCAATTGGGGCCATCTCAATAGCAATATGTACAATATGCATAGGTGGTTCTTTCACAATTCCTCCGAAAACAGGTATATGATAATCCATTCCATATTTGTTGTCAAATTCCCCGTCTTCTTCCCTCTCAAAGAAAACAAAGTCCATCGTGTATGTATCTAGTGGAACCTTAACTGCAAAAACACAATCATAAAGCTTCTTCGGGGACAAATGTATAAGTTAATGAATCACTAACCTTTTGCCTGTAGATCACAAAGCGATTGAAAAGGGCATACTTTGCATCATGTTGGGAACCTTCAAATTTGCCCCAAATAACATAAAATAATTAAATATTCATATTGGCCACCGTAACATGCTATTGCTACTATGATACAATATAAGATCCATGAAAGTCCAATCCAAATACAATCATAAGTTATGCATTTATATTAGCTCCTAATGTGGCATTTGTCATGACAAATACACAGGATTCATAATTTTAGACAGAGGCTAGTCTACAAATTATGATGGACAAAACATAAATGACTAGTGCAACAAGTCATTCAATAGGAAGATCAGTAGTTTGCTAACCAGAACAAAGGCACATAATTTGCAATGCCTACATCAAAAGTCATAATATTTGGCAGACACTTGATCATATTTCACAAGCCACAACAGTGCAATGAATTTAAAACAAAAACAAGTGAAAAGAAAATAAGAAATTAAACCAAGCAAACCAAAAACATTAAAACCCCTCATATTGCTAATAGCTGGATCAGTAGATTCTATTCATCCTTCAAATATCAATGAAGAGAGGAGACTCACCGCAGGTTTTGACATGAGTACCATTCTCTACTGGCAACATTCTCTGTGGTGAAAATGGACCCTTACGGTGAGTCCAACGATTAAATGAACATCTAAACCAAACCCCAGGTTTTTCACTCAATTTTGTGTCGGGGGGATTATAAAATACTATTGCTATGCTTCTTGCTTGAACATCAAGAGGCTCAATATAGACAATATGCTTTTGGGAAAGCAAAAATCTTTTCAAAGTTCTTTCCTTTGTTTCAGCTTTCATGTGTGCTGTTCTTTCAACCAACAACAAGAACAGGGCCAAGTGAATGAGAAGAGGGGCTTAAATACCCATTATTAAATGTCTTGTGTTCTTTTTTCTGTTTTTCACGTTTCCCCCCGAGAAAAAAAGAGTGTATGCAACTTTAAATCAAAATAAACACAATGTTTTAGGTACTTGCTCACCAAAAGAATTTAAGGGTGTGTTTGCCTTAACCATTTCCAGTTTTCATTTCCATTTAAAATTGAAAATATATATGAAAAGGGTGTTTGAATAGTTCTTGCTATTTTTATTTTTTAGGGAACAGATTCCACATTTCCAGAAATTCAGGAAACAATAAAAGATGTTTCTCATGTTTCCAATAAAAAGGCAGTGGCATTTTTGAGATCTGACGATACTCTCTTCTTCCAATTCCTCACTTTTTGTTCATAGAATTCTTATATAAAGAGATGAACCAAACTGTACCAAAGGCTCATAGGAAAAGATAGAGAATTATACAGGGCACAAACAAAAACAGAAAAGAAAAGAGAGGGGGGGGGGGGGGGAAGGCCTGCTTCTCTGTGGAACAACAACCCCTTCGTATATTAGAAACTATTATATCTAGTCATAAACCATAAAAAAATTGGCAAAATGGTAAATGAAAATGGTAATAGAAATAAAACAAACACATTTTTAAGAAAATGAAAACTTGAAATTGGAAATAGTTTTCAGGAAATGAAAATAGAAAATATTTTTTAAATCCAAAGACACTCTAAATAATCTACTAGATCAAAGTCAAAAATTAGAAAAGTGCTTTGTCCTAGGTATGAGAGAGACAACAATTACAAATCTACTCTGCCCCCATCTTATGTATATTATTTTTCATAGAAGGCCAATAAAATGGAACCAGGTGTTCAAAAAAGTATTTACGTATGATGGTGATAATATATGTAAGTTAGAACCTCAATGTTATCATCTGAGAGTCATCTCAGAACAAACAAACCTTGGCACGTAAGCTTCCTCCCTAATCCTCCTCTGTTGCAGTTTTCTATATATCAGCTGCTCTTCTTCAGACCAATAACGTTCGTCAGGTTTGCCATTTAGGACATTAGAATGGAAGTCTTGACTATTATATCTAATCCTAAATTATAAAAAACTAGCAGAAAGAGAAATGAAAATGAGAATAAAAGTAAAACAAACACATATTTAAGAAAATGAAAACCTGAAATTGGAAATAGTTTTCAGGAAATGAAAATAGACAAGACCTTGTGCTTGTACTCTCTCCTTATCTTGAGCAATGTCAAACAAAATATCGTATAGTCCTACAAAATTATAAGATGATGGATGATCAAATGTACCACAAGTCCTCAACAGTGGAATGAACCTAAAACTTGACCATCTATTCCTCCAAATTATTTATCCTATCATTGTAAGGGGAGAACGACATGATTTCAAAGGAAAACAGGACTTAGATATCATATATTAAGGAATCCACAAACCTACTAAAGAAAATTGTATCAGCAAAATAAATATTCCAAATATAAGGAGATGGTCAAGTCAGAACATTGCATAAATCAGGAAGTAGCATTAATTATGAGATAAATGAGGTTGAAAGCACGGTAGCCAGTAAAGAAAGAAATAGTTACTAAAAAAAATGTATATACCTCCAATTTTTCTAAAAACAGGTATTGAAACATATCTCATTGCAGTGAGCTGAGTTAGTCCACATGGCTCAAATATTGAAGGAACTAAAATGAAATCAGCACCAGCATTTAACTAGGAAAAAATAAAGAGAAATGAGTCGACAATAATCTGCTTTGTTGCTACTTTAACAGGTGACAAATTACCAAGAATCCTATTTTCGATAATAAGTGACTAAGTGTAAAAAGGGTTTGTCATATGTAAGACAAAGTCTAGCACAGTCATTACAACAAAAATGCAAATCGTTACCCAAATTCAAAGTAACTGGCACAACCAAATCATAAACCAAGAAGACCAGAAATGACACACACAGGTAGAAGTACCAAAACTGACGGCTTACAAAAACAATGAATTCTAAAGAGACATAAAAACTATGATGACTCGCAAGATCAACTCTACATTAGACAACCTTAATCTAGATTCACTTCTCAAAACCTTTCTACAGCCCACCTCACAAAAATTGACACACCCATATCATAAACTGAGAAAACAAAATGACCCACAAGTAATAGAACAAAAAAGGCTAGCTTACAAAAGTAAAATTACCAAAAACAATGAATTCTAGAGAGACATGGAAACTATGAAAACTCAAAGAATCAATTCTAAATTAGACAACCTTGAACTAAATCTACTACTCAAAATCTTTATGCATCCCTACTCATAGGAATTGGCACTCCTAAATCATAAATTAAGAAGACAAAAAATAACAAACAAGTAGAAGTACCAAAAATAACAACTTACAAAAGTGCAAATATCAAAAATAGTGAATTTGATAGAGAGACAAAAAAACTATGAAAACACAAAGCATCAACCCTTGATTTGAAAACCCTGAATTAGATTCACAACTCAAAACCTTCATGCAGGCCTACTTATAGGAATTGGCACACCAAATTCATAAACTAAGAAAACAAGAAATGACACACTAGTAGTAAGTATCAAATATCTCAGTTTATAAAAGTAAAAATACCAAAAACAGTAAACTCAAAAAGGACATAGACACTATGAAAACTTACAAGATCAACTCTAGATTAGACAACCATGAGTTATATTCACAACTTAAAACTTTTTTGCAGCACTACTCAAAGGAATTGGCACACACAAATCATAAACTATGAAGACAAGAAATTTCATACCAGTAGAAGTGCCAAAAATGTCAGCGTCCAAACATAGAAACACCAAAAACAAGGAAATCTATAGACATGGAAACTATGAAAACCCAAAAGATCAGCTCAAGATTAGACCACCTTAAATTAGATTCAAAACTCAACATTTCTGTAGCATCACTTACAGGAATTGGCAAACACAAATCATAAATTAAGAAAATAGAAAATGGCACAAAAGCACCAATAATCTCCACTTACAAAATTATAAATACCAAAAAACAGTGAATTCTAAAACAAGGAAATCTTTAGACATGGAAACTATGAAAACCCAAAAGATCAACTCAAGATTAGACCACCTTAAATCAGATTCAAAACTCAAAACATTTCTGTAGCTTTACTTACAGGAATTGGCAAACACAAATCATAAATTAAGAAAATAGAAAATGGCACAAAAGCACCCATAATCTCCACTTACAGAATTATAAATACCAAGAAACAGTGAATTCTAAAGAGACACAGAAACAATGAAAAGTCATATAATCAACTTTAGATTTGACAACTATGAACTCAATTTACAACTCAAAACCTTTATGCAACCCTACTCACAGCAATTCACACACAAAAATCATAAACTAAGAATACATGAAATAGCATACTAGTATAAGTACCAAAAATATTAGCTTTCGGAAGAAGTATGCCATTTCACTACTCAAATAATCATTTCAAAACCTTTCACCACTCAAATGATCATGTCTAAATTAAACAACTTTGAACTAAATTCATAGCCTAAAACCTTTTGGCAAACTTACTCACAAGAATTGGCACACCCAAATCATGAGCAAAGAAGACATGAAATGACACATAAATAGAAGTACAAAAAATGTCAACTTACAAAAGTAGAAATACCAAGAGCGACATGCAAACAATTAAAACTCAAAGGATCAACTCTATATAGGACAACCTTGAACTTAATTCACAACTTAACCTCTTTATAACCTTACTCATAAGAATTGACATACCCAAATCATAAATTAAAAAGACAAGAAATGACACACTAGTTGAAGTAACAAAAATATCACCCTACAAAAGTAGAAACACCAAAAAATCATAAATTCTAAAGAGACATGGAAACTATAAAAACTCAAAGGAGTAACTCTAGATTACATTACCTTAAACTAAATTCACAACTAAAAAACTTTTTTCCAACCCAAATCATAAACCAAAAACATAGGAAATGACATATAAGTGGAAGTACAAAAAATGTCAGCTTAGGAAAGTATAGATACCAAAAATATTTAATTCTAAAGAGACATAGGAACTATGAAAACTCAAAGAATCAACTTTAGATTCACAACTCAAACCTGCCTACAACCTAACTCACATAAATTAACACACTCAAATCACAAAATAAGAAGACAAACAATAGCACACAAGTAAAAGTACAAATAAATCAACTTACAAAAGTAGAAATACCAAAAACAGTGAGTTCTAAAGAGACATTGGAATTATAAAGACTCAAAAGACCAACTTTAGATTAGACAACCTTGACCTAAACTCACTGCTCAAAACCTTATTACAGCCCTACTCCATATCATAAACTAAGAGGATAAAAAATGACACACAAGTAGAAGTACAAAAATATTAGTTTACAAAAGTAAAAATACCAAAAAATAGTGAAATCTAGAAAGACATAGAAACTATGAAAACTTAAAGGATCATCTCATGATTAGACAATTTTGAGCTAAATTCACAACTCAAAACTTTTCTCCAGCCTCATTCACAAGATTTGGCACACATAAATCATAATCTAGAAAAACAAGCACCCAAGTAGAAGTACCACAAAAGTTAGCTTACAAAAATAGAAATATTAAGAATAGTGTACTCTAAAAAATATATAGAAACTATGAAAACTCGAAGGATCAACCACATTAGACCACCTTAAGCTAGATTCACAACTCAAATCATTTCTGCCGCCCTACTCATAGGAATTGACACACCCAAATCATAAACTAAGAAGATAAGAAATGGCACACTAGTAAAAGTTCAAAAATGCTAGCTTACAAAAGTATAAATACCAAAAATAGTGAATTATAGAGAAACATGGAAACAATGAAAAATCAAAAGATCAACCCGAGATTAGACAATTTTGAACTTGATTCACAACTCAAAACCTTTTTGCAGCCTACTCACCAAAATTGGCACCCCCAAATCATCAACTAAGAAGACAGGAAACAGCACGCAAGTTCAAGCACCATAAATTTTGGAGTAGAGCAACACTCTATGATAAGGAAATGAAAGGCATTTAAACATCCTATTAGTTATCGGATAATTCTATCATAATGATAGAACCTCCTCTGTGATAGAAATTTAAACCAACACAACAATGCAACATGTCAAGAAAATTATGCTCAAATGCAAATATTTAATTCAACAGACAAGAATAACAGTACAACATCACAATTCCAGTATATCTACACAATGGTCCACTCACTCTAATAATAGTAATGCAGAGGACGCAAAGAAGAAAAGAAGAAAGAAACAAGTGATAAAAGATGATAAAAGGGTTGCTAGCTTTCAAAAGGCTAGCTCATTCCCAAAGTCTTTTCTTCCAAAATTCTCCACCCTCCCTCAGCCACAAAATGCCCAAAAATAAATTTCTTACTCCCCCTTCTCACTCTTCCAGATCACCACCCTTCGCCTGCACCAACAAGGTAGTTATTGGGCTAAATTTCCCATTCTATCTTTCCCAACCACCTCATCACCTTTGGCCCTCCTGGTATATACCTTAAGGTCAGACCCTCGTCCTTCTTCACTCCTCCTTTTTGCTTCCCACGTCTTCTATAAGTCCAAGTGACAATAGTGGCATTAGTAAGCCCATCACATAATATTATTAAGCTCAATAATATCAGATGAGAAACATTAGTAAACTACAAACGAAAAGAAATCCAAGATGGGGAATTAAAACACGGTTACCCATTTTGAGGCTCCAAAAAATAAACAGAGGGGCATTCAACCTTTCCATGCCATACTTCTATTTTAGTTCCACACCAGAAATAGTTTTTCTAATATTGCAAGTCCTTTACCTGCATCAGAAGGCATATATTAAGCAGTTATTACAAGAATTGTAATCACATCAAAAGTACAACAAATAAAATTTCAACCAAATGTTAAAAAAAAAACAATAGCCCTGCATATCTTTTCAAGGAAGCACTAAATAGCTTTAGGAATAGAGATGTAAATAATCTCACTTGTATAAGGAGATAGTTTGATCAATCATAGAACTCTAACAAATGATTCTTCACATTTATATAACCCCAAGCTCCATTCAATAAGACAAGTCAAGACTCAGGAAATCAAAATTTAAGGAACAGGACAAACATCCAAGCAGCAATATAAGGACAAAAGCAGCAGCAAAGAAGCTTATAGGGCCAAGGTTCAAATAGTCATACTCTGGAGTAATGTTGTCCACGTTATGATTTAAATCCTGAATAACATGAGATAGACTGGTAACAACATCACCAAGGCCCCCAACCTGCAAAAGATGTGGAAAATCAGAACCGAAAAATCATGAAAATTGCAAAGTCATCCCAGCGTGATTATATCAGGAGAAATTCTGATTGCCTATAACCAACACACAGCACTTATTTAAACCGAAATCTTTGAAATTCTTTCCCTTGAGAGCAAGAACCTTCTTTTTAATATTAAAACCAAAAGAAAGAAAGAAAGATATGTCAACATCAAGTAGAAATATGAAAAATATGGGTCTTTCACCAAATAAAAAAAAAAAAGTGGAAATGCTGAGATTAGTGATCATTTCTAGAGTAGACAACCTCTAAGTGAATCACTTCAAAGCTCACATAACCTTTCTTTAGTGCTACTCAAACTTCCATTTAAATAAGGAAGATCAGAAGAATACCCCTCTAAAAGTTCACAAATACTCTCCTTTAATCTACTAATACAAGGAATCCACATAGAGAGTCACTAAAAATCATCTTTTTGTTTAATTTCTTATGAAGGTGGGGAAAGGTTATAATTTGATAAGATTAAGTTTTGATGAAACATCATATGAGATTAAAATAATAATTGAGAAAAAGTAGGAAAAGAGATGAGAGAGAAAAACAAAATTGACCATCAACACTGCCAGTCTTAAGGAGCAAATGACAATTTAATGTAATCCTTGTATCATAGTTATACTCTTAATTTAAATCAGATACAGAAAGCACAAAGACTAGGAAGAACAAAAGAATGATTTCCAGTATACCGTCTAAGATTAATTTATGCTAATACCTTGAAGGCTGAGAAAGAGAGAGTAAATAGTTCACCAGAAGGAAATTTTGTTTATTTTCTCGAAGTGGCTAAGTGTTTAATCCTACTTGAACGCCTAACAAGAGTAGCAATCCCTGCATCTCCATGTCCCTGAAAAAAAATATATCAAATAGAAACAAACACATAAGATCAGTGATCCTCAAGAATAAATGTTTGTTCACAAATCACAATATGGTATGAATGGGAAGCCCCAAAAAAAAACAAACAAACAAAACAAAACAAAAACTCACATGCTTGCTTGAGAGTTTCACGTATGTGGTAAAACTTCCATATGAAGCAAAAACACCCATGGATTCTGAAGAGGCAAGAGACTCTCTCCTATGGTTCTTCTTTGGCTTCTTTTCCAGGCTTTGAGCTTCATTCTGCTCTTCCATCACTCTTTGGGCATAACAGGATGAGCTCTTCTGAAAGGTGCTCATTTCTGAAGGGCATGACTCTACAAGAACATCCATTTCTACAGGGCCATTCCTAAGAGATGACTTTTCTAGGGAAGCCTCCTCTCTGTGGTTAACATGCAATGTCCTAGCCAAGGGAGGTTGCTCCATAGAACTAGTACCAGTGGCCATTGCTCTTCTTCCTTTATCCTTCTTCCTTAACCACCTGAAAGTTGTACCTGCAATTTTGGATAAAATGAGAAGCATAGATGCAACAATAATGGATTCAACACTTACATATTTTTCCTCCGATTTCAATTGTACGTCGCGATACACTTGGGTATGAATTTCAGAGTTCAAATCCGGCTGACCATCAGTATGAACTTCAGTAATGTCAGCAACTTCAGAGTTCAAATATGGCAGATCATCGGTATGAATTTCAATAATTTGAGCAACTTCAAAGTTCAAATCTGGCTGATCCTTAAGGTCCATAATGACAGTAGCATCCTTTTCTGGTGCCTGCTTTGCTTCGAAATTATTTGCTTCAAACACTTCGGTATTATTTTCACAAGTCTCTGAAGCTATATCTGGGTAATCAATGTCACCTTCTGAGTGATTGGGTTCACTAGCTTCCTCAGATTCTGAAGCAGATGAAGCACTTTCAACTTCAGCAACTCCTATCTCATAAGTATCAATCTTTTTGGCGGCATCATTATCATCCACGGTCTTCGTTATTGGTGGCTGATCATCGGTATGAATTTGATTACCCAGATCATCGGTATGAATTTCAATAATTTGAGCAACTTCAAAGTTCGAATCTGGCTGATCCTTAAGGCCCATAATGACAGTAGCATCCTTTTCTGGTGCCTGCTTTGCTTCGAAATTATTTGCTTCAAACCCTTCGGTATTATTTTCACAAGTCTCTGAAACTATATCTGGGTAATCAATGCCACCTTCTGAGTGATTGGGTTCACTAGCTTCCTCAGATTCTGAAGCAGATGAAGCGCTTTCAACTTCAGCAATTCCTACCTCATAAGTATCAATCTTCTTGGCGGCATCATTATCATCCACGGTCTTCGTTATTGGTGGCAGATCATCGGTATGAATTTGATTACCCAGATCATCGGTATGAATTTCAATAATTGGAGCAACTTCAAAGTTCAAATCTGGCTGATCCTTAAGGCCCATAATGACAGTAGCATCCTTTTCTGGTGCCTGCTTTGCTTCGAAATTATTTGCTTCAAACCCTTCGGTATTATTTTCACAAGTCTCTGAAACTATATCTGGGTAATCAATGCCACCTTCTGAGTGATTGGGTTCACTAGCTTCCTCAGATTCTGAAGCAGATGAAGCACTTTCAACTCCAGCAATTCCTACCTCACAAGTATCAATCTTCTTGGCGGCATCATTATCATCCACGGTCTTCGTTATTGGTGGGACTGGTTCCAATTCCTGATCTTCTTGTTCTTCATATGCTGAATCATAATGCTCTGCCGGAATATCTCCAATATCCTCGTCAGTATAAGTCTCTGTGAAATCATCATTCTCCTCAACAATCAATGTTGGCGCTTCCAATTGTGGAAAGTGATTAACCTCAATATTTTCTTGCAAACCAGTCAAGTTCCAATAATGCAATTGGCCCAAATTCTGCACTCCTCTAAATGTTGAAATCAATTCTGAAATTGAGGACATCCACTTGGTAAACCAGATATGAAAGTTTCGAGCTAATCCATCCAAATTTTCTTTTGCTAGCTCTGAAGAAAGATCAAAATTGGCTCTTGCAAACCGGGGAAATTCAGACGAATCATAAGCCGGAGATAAAATGGTAAGGTCTTTAAATAATGGATCAAAGACCTGAGAATTTGTGGATGAGATTGATACACAAGCAACTGAGAGAACTAAAAACAGAGCAATGGCTTTCGATCTCACAGAGAAGCCGGATTTAGCCACCCCTTTTGCTTCACAAGAAACATGGCTGTTTTCTTCACTAACTATCTCATCCGAAGAAACTTCTGACTCCTTCGCTGACCCATCAGGCAGTGCCTCCTCTGTTAGTTGACTTAGTTCTGTATCTGAAAAGCTGTCATCCAGCTTCATACATTCCCTTCCCTTGTAGAGTCTAACTCTTGGGTGTGGTTTACAATGAAGAAACTGAGGTCTTGGAGAGAGGTAATTCAATATAGGATCATAAGGAGGAATAGGCTCGACGCCAGGAGGAGCTATGATGGTAGAGTTTGATGAAACTGGAGGAGGGGTAGGACTAAGCTTAAAAGATGGATCAAGATTAACACAACCAGGCTTATCATTCACGGTTTCAAATAATGATTCTGTTTCATTCTTTGGACGCAAAACTTTAGCTTTCAAATCTTTAGAAACCATTAAAGCCGTATGTTTCTCTGTCTCCTCTTCGACGACCCCATCAGAACAAGGTTGAAACATCTTCACTTCAACAAAATCTGCGAACGTTACCCTTCGAATAGGCCTTTTTCCTTTAGATTTCAAACCTTTAGAAACCATGGAACTAGTGTGCTTCTCTGTCTCCTTCTTGATGGTTCCATCAGAAAAAGGTTCCCGCGCCATACACTCCCTTTCCTTGTAGAGTTTAACTCTTGGGTTTGGTTTATGATAAAGAAACTGAGGTCTTGGAGAGAGGTAATTCAATATAGGATCATAGCGAGGAATAGGCTCGGCGTCAGGAGGAGCTATGATGGTACAGTTTGATGAAACTGGAGGAGGGGTAGGACTGAGCTTAAAAGATGGATCAAGATTTACACAACCAGGCCTATCATTCACAGTTTGAAATGCTGGCTCTGTTTCATTCTTTGAACGCAAGACTTTAGCTTTCAAATCTTCAGAAACCATGAAAGCCGAATGTTTCTCGGTCTCCTCTTCGACGACCCCATCAGAAAAAGGTTGAAACATTTTCACATCAACAAAATCAGCGAAAGTTACCTTTCGAATAGGCCTTTTTCCTTCAGCTTTCAAACCTTCAGAAACCATGGAACTAGTACGCTTCTCTGTCTCCTTCTTGGTGGAAAAAGGTAGAAACTTTTTCCGTTCAACAGAATCTACGGAAGTGACCTTTCGAATGTGGCTTTTTCCTTCAGTGGAGGAAAATGAAATTCGTGCAGGCTCATTCCTTTCCATAAGGACTTTCTTTCTTGGAGACTCTGTCATCTTAGAAATCTGCAGTAGAATTTCTTTGTCGTCAAGATCGCTACCGAATTTCTTGGTGGGAAATCCAGAAGAGTTTCTGAATTTCTCAAAGAGGTGATAGATGGAAAGAATAGATTTCGGGAGAAAGTAGAAGAGAGAGAGTAGAAGACAGATGGAAAGACAATAGAAGAGAGAAAGTAGAAGAATAGATTTCAGGAAATTCAAGTGAAGGTCCTTCCTCCTCTGTTACGGCTATATATAGGCTCTTCGCGTCAGGAACGCGGGATGTTCCTGTTGCATAACGTTTTTCTTTTTTTTGTCCGCAGTTGTTTAAAATTTAAGTAAAATAATTATTTAAATTATTTAATTTGTATTAAAATAATTTAAATGATAACATATTGCATTGAAAGAATTCATTATTAAAAAAATACAAAAAAATTATTACCATAATAATAATATAAAAATTAAAATATTAAATGAATGATTTACCAAAGAATTAATATGACATTTTCAATTATTATATACAAAAAAATAAATGAAAATTTTAAATACAAAGAAGTAAATGATTTAAAACTTTAGATGAATATAAATTAAATAATTATTTTATTTAATTTAAATTGTGACATATTGCATTAAAAAAAATAGATACATAAAGCAAAGAACACTTAATTATAATAATTTTTGAAACCTCAATCTTTAGCTTTTTATTTTTTGAATTTGAATAATACACTTATCAATAGCAATTAATACTTTTTTAATTCATATAATTTTTTGTGTTTAGTCTCATAACTCATATATTAATGTAAAATAAAAATAGAAAAATTCAATCCAAAAAAAGAAATTTTATTATTAATGTGAGGAGAGAGTAAAAATTATTTAATGTCTTATTATTTTTTAAAATAGTAAAAATTACTTAATGATCAATTCAATAAATTGTTTAAATTGTACCAAGAGAATTTTAAAACTAAAAAAAGATAAGTTTTCACTATTTTAAAAAACAATAATTTTTTATTATTTCAAAATTTATCTTTGTGGTTTTAAAATTCTCTTTGTACAATTTAAACAATTTAAATTATCTCCTTTGAATTGATCATTAAGTAATATTTGCTATTTTAAAAATTAAATAATTTTTATTCTCTTCTAATATTAATAGTAAAAATCCTTTTTTGGGTTAATTTTTTTTATTTGTATTTGCATTAATATACAAGTTATCAGAGTAAATATAAAAAATCAGATAAATAAAATAGTAACAGCTACTATTTAGAATAAAAAAATAACTTAGATTTAAGAAAGAAAAAGCTAAAGATTTAAGTCTTAAAATTTATTATAATTAAGTATTATTTTCTTTATATGTCTATTTTTTTCAATCTAATATGTTATAGCTTAAATTAAAGAAAATAATTATTTGATTTTATAGTTATCTAAAATTTCAGACCATTTCTTCTTTGTATCTAAAATTTTCATTTATTTATTTGTATCTAATAATTGAAAGTGTCATTCTAATTTTTTAGTAAACCATTCATTTGATATTTTAATTTTTATATTATTATTATTATTATTATAATAAATTTTCTTATGTTTTTTTGCGATAACTTCTTTTAATGTAATATGTTATTGTTTAAATTATTTTAGTATAAATGAAACAATTTAAAGTACTATTTTCTAAATATTTTATTTAAATTTTAAACAATTAAAAAAAATTATGCAACTAGAACATAAGATATTATTGAAACATGAAAGGATGATTATGTTACCCGGCGATGATATGTTAATTATTAATGTAATTTACAAAAAAAAATAATTTGAAGATTATTTAAATTCATTTCCCCTTTTTTAATTGTAAAAAAAGGTTACTCTTAGTTTTCTTTTCATGTTTAATTGATTCAGCGTAAAAGTTGAGTATATATTTCCAAAAAGAAAACATATCAAAGAGAATGGCATTTTCTATTTAAAAGTATTACTTATTCTATTATTGAATCATAGTTACTATTTAAAAGTATTACTTATTCTGTTATTGAATCATAGTTACAAAATTATGATAAAATTTTGAATCATAAATTTTCACTTATCTAATTATACAATGTCAATGTCAAGATAAATCTCATTGTTATTTAATTACCCACATACTAGGTAATAAGTTCACATGTCTAATATCTCAAAAATATTACAAAGTTACTAATCTATATAAATTCTTGACTATTAATAAACATCCCCTATCTCTTATTTCAAATCAAGTAGTATAATAGATAAAGTCTTTCTGTCTTCTTTGTGTTATACCTAATTATCGGCTATCTGATCTATCTACAATCAACTTCAAACAATAGCATTATGATCTCTACCTAAACATGTTACCAAATATAGTGAAAATTCATATTCTTAATAAAAACATTTATTAATTTTAGAAACTAGTAATGATCCCATTGTCATTTATGTACCCAAAAAAAATTTTGGTCCTTCCACTTGTCCATAAAGATAACAAGTATGTTACAAAACAACAATATAAATAGAAGGTCATGCTTATACAATAACATCGAATCATGAAACATACACATATGTATATTCATTCCAAATTACATTCATCTCTGTGTATAAATTAACATGTTCAAGATGTCATATTCAAATAACACAGTCTATGACATGATTAATATAACTATGCTTATAATAATTAACATATCAAACATAATCACATGCAAATATAATAATGCATATATTCATTGAAATATCATCTATCACATCCTGATAACACTTTTAAGCAATATTCAATAGGCTCAATTCATTACTTCTAAAATACCACATAAACATGGTACATACTGGCATACTTTATTATTGCCTTCATAAGGCTCTACTTTGATGCATATAAAATAGTGCTCCACAAATACGTTATTATATCATATCACTATGCATGCCCTCTTTAAGGAGATTTAGATGATTTTGTCTTGAAAGCATTGTTAATGGAGAAAACTATTGCCTAGGTGCAGTGCCAAACATCCTATACTACCTAATACAAGTTTGGTTTTCAAAATCATAGGTAAACCACCAAGCATCCCACATACTTAGTGTGAAACTTATATTTTCAACACCATTAAAGAGAAAGATTGTTTTCCCTTAGTCAAGATTGTTTTCCCTAGTCCTTATGATTATCAAAACACGTCATAGATAGAAGTAAACATGGCTAAGGCATCACTTAGGGTGGATCCACAAATATATGCAATCGGAGGTTACCTCCCTTTGCTAAATAATTGCTTATCTCAATTGCTTATCTCAATTACTTAGTGCCTTGCCTCAATCACTTTGTTACAATGATAATATTATACATTTCTTTTCAAACAATCTTATAAGGACTCCACCTTTTAAGGATACTATCTTTGTTAATGAAGCCTCATTGGAATTTCACCTTTTAAGAATTCTATCTTTAACAATTTTGTAGAGTTTTTATACAATTCGTTAGGTCATAAGGTCTAATTAAATCTACATACAACCTTTAGGTCCACCTATTAGTTTATAATTCATCAAGATTTGAGCTCAATAGGATTCTAATAAAGGTCTAAGTCATTTAAAAATTTTAATTATCAATAAATAGTTATTAAGGTCATGGTCATACTCTGACATTAGAGAATTACAAGTACATAGAAATCTAATGTCTCTTCAATTATGCACATATGTGTGTGTGTGTGTGTGTGTGCGCGTGCACGTATGTGTTTATTTTATTATCCTTTGTATTATAAAGATGTATGATTCCTTAGAACTTTAATTAATCATGTAGTTTTCCAAGGGTAAATTATTCTCTGAGCATACACATGGAATTTAAGTAATTGCACTCTTATTGTTTATCAAATGCTTAAAGAATAGAAATTAAAGTAATCATCTTAGCACTTTATCTTACTAATTTTAACTTGATAAATATTTCCAATAAAGTCTAACATCAATTTATGACAAATCCCTAGTAATTTGAATGGAGATTTTGCAAGATAATGCATAAAACAAAAAATTTAAAAGGCTTAGTGCTAAATATCCTCTTAAGGTGCTACAGCCCTTATTGTCTTGACTGAAAGCGTGGCACTATGGGGTGGGTAAGGGACACTATGGTGTCAGGCACAATTCCAACCCTGCACTAGCCTCACTTTTTCTCTTAATTTCAAAAATTTGTGTCTTCTAATCCAAAGCTCCTAAAATAATAAAATTTGATATGGAGCCCATTGATAAATTAACTAATTATAATGGAAGTTTAAGTAACCAAATAGCTCATTTGACTCCTTATTATAAAATTGCAAAGCTACCCAAAATGGCTTATTATAGAAGAGACGCCACTATTAAGTCAATATTTGAGAGATCAAACTAGCCCTAAAAATTATGAAATTAAAGATAAAAGACCTTCCATATGGTAGGCATAACATGTCAAAAATTCAGCTACATTCAAACCACATTGACTCCAAACAAAATTTGAAAAAAAAAAAGACTTCTAGGGAAATTTTTTATAGCAAAAACCAAAATGCAAAATTCTCCATAATCATGCATACAACTGCAATCCATCAACTTTAGCAAGCTAATTAGCGACCCTAAGCATCCAATTAATGCAATAGAAATTCATCAACCATATATTTGAATTATCAAACAAAATCTAAGTGTTTTCATGGTAAAAATTCTATATTTATCATGTATTCTCTATAGATCATCTCTTTTACACAAGACTCATCAAGATCCCTTATACTTCTTAAAGAGAAAATGGCAATAGAAAGAAAAAGAAGATATATCAATTATATGAGAGTAAAAAGGAGAGGTTTACTTAAATTTTAGCTTCCAAAATCTAGTACTTTTCTCCTCTATGCTTCTCTCCCCTCTCCTTTCTTTTTGGAAAAACTTTATTATCTTTGCTCAATATTTTCCTTTGTCTTTGTTAATTCTTGTTTATTTCAAGTCTTTTAGTTCATTCTTTTTTACTTGGTTTGAGTCAATATTTTTGTATTCTTAGTTTTGCTATTCTATTTTGTGTGTTTTGCCTATTAAAAAAAAGAGTAAGATTCCAAAAAAAATTCAAAAATTCAAAAAAAAGGTTAGAAAATTCAAAAATTTTAGTGTTGAACATTTAAGGTTGTAGATTATTTGGCAAGTTTCTATTTTTGACTGAAGTAAGTCCTAGGTTGCTACTAATTTCCTATTTGCATTCAAGTAAGGAAGTATCCTAAAGTGAAAAACTTACACTACAAATCACAAGAGGTTTCCTAATTCTATAAACTTAGGTGATAAGTTTCCAAACTTTCTGATTTCCCTACTTTTCTGAATTCCTTACTTTTCCTTTTCCATTACTTTCCTATTTTAATTCTTTCCTAATCCATCTTTCTTGAGTTTCAAGTTTGTTACTTTCCTAATCTATCCATCAAGTTAACAACTTTCTTGAACTCAATTTCTTTCCTATTCTTTCTAGTTTCCAAGTTTTTCTCACCTTCTTATTTTGTTTCCTTCTAATTTTCCCTTGTGCTGACTTTTCTATCATGTGTTTTAGACTTATTAAGCCTTCCTCTTTTCTTCTCTTTCCTTCAAGTTGTCCACTCCCTCCTCCTTAAGTCAAGGTTTTTTTTTTCATATTCTTTCTTCCATTTACTTGTCATGTGTTCTTTTCCTACTTCTCATACTCTTCTTCCCTTTGTTGCCTAAAATTTCCCCCTTTCTACTCATATTTCCTTCTTCTTTTCCTTTTTTCCCTTTTGTGTTTGATTCTTTAGCAATTTGAATTTTAGGATTCTAGTTTTTTTGTGATTATCGCTTTTACTAATTGCTCCTTTTGATTGGTTATGATTTTATAAAGAATACTATAAGAAGCAAGTTGAATGGTAAAGGGCAAGAGAGTTTACATTAAAGAAAAAGCCATTTACTAAAGTAAAACATAAGTGAATTAACATCTTTGTGTAAAAACATGTGGAAGAATAATAAAGTCCTATTTGATTTATTTTCATTAACCTTATTTTATAGGTATGTCTCAAACTAGTGAGCTCCATTTTGATCCAAAGGCTTTTATGCAAGCCATAGAAAGCAAGATGGAAAAGTAGTTGAATGACAAGATTGACATCATCCAATCCTTATCAAGCTCTAGACAACTTAAAGACAAGACTCATGTTGCTGAAAGAGAAAGTGGAAATGATGAATTCGATTTTGAAGAGTTAATTGTTAAAAGAGGAAAGCAAGCTCCTTCCTATAATGAGCTTAGGAACATCAAATTGAGAATTCCCTCTTTTTAAGGAAAAAATGACCATGAACTTTATTTAGAATAGGAAAGAAAAATGGAACATGTATTTGCATGTCATTCTTATACTAAAGGAAAAAAAAATTAAACCTGCTGTTGTTAAATTTTTAGATTATGCTAGATTTGGTAAGACCAATTATAAATTGATAGGAGGCAGAATGGTAAAAGGCTAATACAAACATGGCAAGAGATGAAGACCATCATGAGAAAACACTTTGTCCTCAATCATTACTATAGGGACTTATTCAAAATGCTACAAAGATTGAGGCAAGACTCCATAAGTGTTAAGGAGTACCACCAAGAGATAGAGATCTTCATGATTAAAGCAAATATTAAGGAAGATGTGGAAGCAACTATGATAAGATTCATTGAAGGATTGCGTCTTGAGATAGTCAAAGTAGTTGAACTATAAAACTATCTTGACATGGATGAGTTGTTGAATAAAGCCATGTAAGTGGAAAGGCAACAAAAGAAAGTGGTGGCTAGTTTGAGTTCATAGAGGCCAAATTTGAAGAGTTCCTAAACTTCCTTCAAATTCGAAGTTAAAACTAAGTCAAAGGAAGCGAATAAGTTGAAAATTGCTACCCCACCTCCTAAGGGTAAAAATGACTTTAAACCTTCTTCCTCTTTTATTCGATCTAAAGATAGATGTTTTAAATGTTAAGGTTTTGGTCATATTGCTTCATAATGTCCAAATAAAAGAACTATGATTTTGTTTAAAAATGATAATGTTATTAGCCAAGATGATAATGATGATGAAGATTATGATTATATGCCCCTTTTAGTGGAAGCCTCTAATAAGGAATTTAATGCTGAAATTAGTGAAGCCCTAATGGCTAGGTATGCTTTTAATATCCAACTGAAAGAAGACCTTGAAAAAGAGCAACATGAGCATATCTTCTATACTAGATGTCTCATCAATGATAAAGTATGTAGCATGATTATTGATGGTGGCAACTATACCAGTGTTACAAGTACTTGCTTGTGGAAAAATTGAATTTACCTACTTTGAAACATCTTAGGCTCTACCAGTTGTTGTGGTTGAATGATTGTGGTGAAGTTAAAGTTGCCAAACAAGTTATGGTTGCATTTTCTATTAGAAAATATCATAATGAAATTCTATGTGATGTAGCACTTATATGCTAAACATCTTTTGCTTGGTAGGCATTGGCAATTTGATAGAAAAGTTAGGCATAATGGCTATAAGAATTGTTATTCTTTTCCTTTCAGTGGTAAAAATGTTGTGCTTATACCTCTTAGGCCCTTTTAAGCTTACGAGGATCAAGTAAGAATAAAGAAAAAATGAAAAATGAGAGAAAAAGAAAAGAAAGAGAGAGATGGCATGTCACACCCGAAAATGCGACCGCGTGGCGCCAAATCGAAATCAAAATTAAAATAAAAGTAGAAAAGTAGAGTCGCCACCAAATTTTTATTTTTGAAAAAGCAAAATTTTGGAAAAAAAATTTTAATTTGGAATATCAAAAAAATGTAGTCTACGAATTAGAAAATAGATTCGGGAGTCGATTGTGAGTGGGGAAGGTGTTAGACACCCCACAACACCTATTATTAAGAACGGTTACCCTAAATTAGTTGTGCAGAATTACCATGGCCTTTAATCTATTCTAATTCTCCTTAGCAAATCACACACAAAATAAGACATAAAGAAATTAAGTGAAATAAGATTAAGAGAGAAAGAAATTAAAGAAATGAAATTTAGAATAAACGGGAAGAAATTAAAGAAATAAAATCAAAAGAAAATGGTTATTTATAAGAGCAGACTTGACCTAGGATAAGAGTTTAGGGCCTACGTACCCTTCAGAGGGATTAAAGTCCACATAGTTCGGGAGAGAATGAATTTGTTTGTTTTGTTTTTGTTTTTTAGTTTTTTTTTATGATTTTTGCTTTTTTTTTTGTTTTGGTTTTGTGGTCTTTATTTTTTATCTATACTTTTTATTTTTTATTTTTTTTGGCTGGTTTTTTTTCCTTTTTTATTTTATTTTTTGTTATGATTTTTGTTTTTACCATAATTTTTCTTTAATAGAGGAAAGAAAAAAAGAAACAAGAATTACTTTCACCTTTGACAAATAAAAAAAATTTCGGATTGGTTAATGTGTTTTAATTTGCTAAGATCAAAGTTAATTTTACTTCTTTGCCTTTCTTGTATTTTTCTTTTGTTTTCTTCTTTTTTTTAATTTTTTTTATTTTCGCTTTTTCTTTCTCCTTCCCCTTTTTTTTTTCTAAATTTTAATTGATCTTTGCTTGTCTTGTTTTGTTTCTGTTTACTTCTTGTTTTGTTTGTTTATTTGTTTATTTGTTTTTTTCTTAAGTGATGAGTGAAAACAAGTAAAAATCTTTTTTTGAGTTTTTCACAAATAGCTTTGGAAGTGATTTAGTTTGCAAAAACTAAATTAATCCTACTTCTTTATCTTTTTTATTTTTTTTATTTGGTTAATCCTTAATCTTTTAATCTTCAATTTTTTTTATTGATTTGCTTATTATTTTTTTGGATTTTTATCTTTTATTTTTCTACTTTATTTATTTTCTTAGGGACAATATTTTGTTTTGTTTTATCTTTCATTTTTTGTTTTTGTTTATTTACTCTCTTTTTCATGAAGCATAATTTTAAATCTCAAATTTTTGTTTGTCAGAAAATTTAAGACGAATTCATAAGTTTAAAAAGGAAATTAATCATCTTATTTTTTGTTTTGTTCTTCTTTCTTTTTTTTTTTGAAAAGAAAAAGTTTATTTGATTTTCTCAAAATTGTATATTTTTAATTATTATTCGAACTTTCTTTTTGTTTTTTTGAAAAGAGGCACACTTTACCTTTCTAAAAAAATATTTATTTATTTTGAAACTCTCACTTTTTTTTTACGCGTTAATTATTCAAGCCTAAGATTTATGCCAAGATGCTTGATGACCCAACTAGGTATCTGAGGGGACTGATTGTCACACACAACCCTGGATGACCCCCTATGTGTCTGAAGGGATATGAAATCCCACACGGCAAATTAAACAAAATAAGATAACAGGAAATAACGCCCAAAATAAGTACTAGTACACGATTATTTGTGATAGTGTGTCATGTGTACAGTCAACCAAATAACATCTTATTTCAAACAATGATTACAAAGATAAGAGGAATGGAAATTACAAAAAAAACTTGGTTGCATTCTGGCCTTTCTCCATTTCCCACTCCTTTCCCCAGTAGATAAGCAATGCCAAGCCTTATTCTCCTGCTATCCCAATGAAGCTCTTTTTATAATTTTCTCAAGTCTTTGCTCCACTGTTGATAAGCATCCTCAATTCTTCAACCTCCTCGAGTGGGGGCTCATGCGAAAAAGATATAAAGAAGGGGGGGTTAAATTCTAGAAAATCATTTTCTTTCCAGAGATGATCAAATCAATGTATCAATATTTAAACATACCCCTCATGACAACAGAAATCATAAAAATCAGCATGACCAAAATCCGCAATCAATTCAAAGCATAAGCCAGTGGCTCAAAGTAAGAAGGATTATATCATGCAAAGCAATCCTATGAGCAATCAGAATGCTCCACTGTCGTGAGGTTGCAAGGAGTCTCATTGGAAAACAAGTAGAAATTTTGCAATGCAGAACAACGACAGATTAATACTTCCCCTATTTATGTTTCATTTTCAGTGGCAGAAATGGCATCACAAGGATACAGACTATACAGAGAAAACACGCTAGCTAAGAACACCATATGATCAACATGAAGACCTGATAAAACACATGGCATTTTCCTATACCCTGATTAAGAAATACATAGCTAAAGCAAAGGGATAAACCCACTATAACTCATAGTTGCCCCACTGCACATCTAATTTAACAAGCTTCAAGAAAAATGCAGATAGCTCATGACATTATGGGATAACTAAGCAGAGCCTAGCTTATTCACAAAAAATTTCCCATCACAGTTCGAACATGAGAACATATCACAACAAGCCACAGAGACAGAGTCCATATGCAACAATTATATAACCAAATAAATCAATCAAATTCCATATCAAATTCTGAACATAACTCTCAGATGCAGCAAATGACTCACAATCACGCAGAAGAATAATCTCCCATCAATACAGAGCCAAATCAGAGTATGCAGGAGCAAAGAAGATTTTAAAAAGACCTATTCTTTCACGGGATTAGAACGTACAATAAGAACAATCTCATAATATATTTCCAAAATCTTTTATATAGCAATAATATGCTCCGGATAAATAAAAATCAATGGAAGACAAGCGCAAAAACGTACCTCTACGGAATGCTGAATCCCCCCCAACTCACCCTCTCACCCTCTGTCTCTTTTGTGTTTCTGTTTCTCAATCTCCGATTCCTCTCTCTTAGCTTCTGATGTTTCTGTTCATTCCAGCAGCTTTCTCCTCAGTTGCCCCCCTCTTGATTTTTTTTTGCGATCGAATATCCTCTCTCTCGCATTCTCTCCCCCTCTCTGCCTCTTAAACCGAAGCCAATCCACCCCTTGAAAGCTTTTTCTCTCCATCTCCTTCGGCCCGAAAATCTCCCATCCTTCTCTATTTTTCGGTCTCTCTTATTCGAAATCCCTTCAAAGTTTCCCCAGAACTCCTTCTTTGATCTCCCTTCCCTGACTCCTCTGCTCCTCCCCTTTTCTTTCCCAGCACCCCTGGTCTCTCTCCCTTTTCCTCATCCTTTGCCTCTAATATGAAAATCACTGCCTTTTTCGTGTCTCTTCCCTCTCTGTCTCAGCTCTGCTCCTTTCCTCTTTTTTGAATCTCAGAGATATGTCCCTTTCCTCTCTCGAGCCATGCGTCTCCTGCCCTTTCCTTTTCTGCCTTGTCTCCTTGCCTCTCTGCTTCGTGTTTTCTGTTTTGCCTCCCTCGTTCTTCGCTAATGGCAATGATTGCAGGATCAAAAGGGGCTGGGTCAAAACGCATGATTACCTGCGTTTTGGCCCCTTTACTTTTTTTTAAAAGTATTATATATTTATTTACTTTTTTTTTTTAATTTTTTTGCTTTATTTTTTTCTCTTTTTTTTTCTAATTTTTCCTTTTTGACTTTTTTGATTTGATTTGATTTTTTTTATCGCTTGGGGTTTTTTATATTTTTATTTATTTTTTTTGGTTTTCTAAAGCTCTTTTTTTTATTTTTTTTATTTTCTCCTATTTTTCTATTTTCTTTCTTTTGTTCTTTTTTTTTGTTTATATTTTCTGTTAATTCAATTTTGTTATTATTTTTGTAACTTATCCGAACAAAATACGGTGTTCACAGGCATGTTAGAGAAAGAAAAGAAAAAGAATGGTGAGTTGAGTGAAAAGAAAGTAAGTGAAAAGAAAAAGCACGAGAGTGAGAAAAATGATGAGAAAAAAGTGATTTTGTTTGCTTGGAAAGGAGAGACCAAGAGAGC
Organism: Erythrophleum ivorense; assembly: GCA_026724425.1. Taxonomy (NCBI): domain Eukaryota; kingdom Viridiplantae; phylum Streptophyta; class Magnoliopsida; order Fabales; family Fabaceae; genus Erythrophleum; species Erythrophleum ivorense. Next base: position 41,254,884 of record JAIUCV010000006.1, on the reverse strand, counting down.
TTTGTTAAGTGAGAAATCTTATGTACTTCTGTATAAAGATGTTTATCTAACCATTAATGATCTTAATCTTAGTGTTATGTCTTTATTGCAGGAATTTGGTAATTTGTTTTAAAAGAAATTCTCAATGGCTTACCCCTATTAAAAGGTATCGAGTACTGCATTGACTTCTTACCTCGAGCTTCTATCCTAAACAGACCAACATATAGAGCCAATCTAGAAGAAATAAAAAAGATTTAATGACAAGTTAAAGAATTGATGAGAAAATGCTTTGTGAGAGAAAGCTTGAGTCATCAACAAAATGAAGAATGTGCCTAAGAAAGATGGCAAGTAGAAAATGTGCATTGATTGTAGAACCATTAACAAAATAATGATGAAATATCATTATCCTATCCCTCATTTAGATGATATGCTTGATGAATTGCATGGTGCTTCTATCATTTCTAAAATTGATCTTAGAAGTGGATGCCATCAAATTCACGTAAAAGAAGGTGATGAACGGAAAACTGCTTTTAAAACTAAATTTAGATTATATGAGTGGTTAGTTATGCCATTTGATTTGACTAATGCACCTAACACTTTTATGAGCTTAATGAAGTATGTGTTTTATCCCTTTATTGAAAAATTTGCTATTATTTATTTTGATGATATTCTTGTTTATTCTAAGAGCTTAAATGACCATGTAAAGCATTGATGTGTTTGTTACTTTGAGAGAAAATAGACTTTATGCAAATTTAGGAAAATGTTCTTTTTGCATGGATACTGTTTTGTTTCTTGATTTTGTTATAGGTGCTAAAGGAATTCAAGTAGATGAAGAGAAAGTCAAGGTAATTAGAGAATGGCCTACAACCAAGAATGAAAATAAGGTGAGGAGGTTCCATGGCTTGGCAAGCTTTTATAGAAAATTTGTAAAAGACTTTTCCACTAATGCTGCACCTTTAAATGGATTGGTGAAGAAGAATATGGCCTTTAAATGGGTGAAGGACAAGAGGTTACCTTTAATACTTTAAAAGAAAAATTAACTAATGCTCTTATTCTTACTTTCCCTGATTTTTCTACAGTTTTTTAAGTTGACTATGATGCTCTTGGTATTGGCATTGAGGCTGTTTTAACGTAAGATTCTAAACTTATTGTTTATTTTAGTGAAAAATTAAATAGTGCTACTTTAAATTATTCCATTTATGATAAAAGAGTTACATACTTTGAAAAGGACTTTATAAACTTGACAACATTATTAGTGGCCAAAAGAATTTATCATTCATTCTAATCATGAAAATTTGATATTTTTAAAGTTTTAAGGTAAACTGAACAAAAGACATGCTAGGTGGCTAGAATTTACTGAAACTTTTTGTTATATGATTAGACATAAACAAGGGACAGAAAATATTATGGCTGATCCACTTTTTAGGAGATATTCTCTTCTTACTTCTTTGCATGCTAGATTACTTGGCTTTGAGATATTGAAAGTATGTATGAATCTAATTGTGATTTTGCTGTAATATGAAAATCTTGTGAAAAGCATAATGTTGATGGTTTCTATCGATTTGATAGATTTCTTTTCAAGAAAGAGAAAATTTGCATTCCATCATGCTCTATGCATGAGTTGCTTGTGAAGGAAACTCATGGTAGAGGTTTAATAGGTCACTTTAGTGTTGATAAGACCTTAGCTCTTTTGCATGAACATTTTTATTGGCCAAACATGAGAAAAGATGTTGTTGTTATTGTGCTAGATGCATTACATGTGGACATGTAAAGTCTAAAGTTCAATCTCATGGTTTATATTCCCCCTTACCCATCCCCTCCCATCCTTAGATTGATATCTTTATGGATTTTGTGGGAATTGCCTAGATCTCCTAATAGAAAGGATAACACGTTTGTTATGGTTGATAGATTTAGTAAAGTTGCTTATTTCATTGCTTGCTCTAAAACTAATGATTCTATTCATATTGCTGACTTGTTCTTTAAAGAGGTTATGAGATTGCATGGCTTGCTAAAAACAGTTATAAGTGAAAGAGATGTTAAATTTCTTAACTATATGGAATAAACTTGGCACTAAGATTTTATTTTCTATTATTGCACATCCTCAAATGGAGTGGTTAATAGAACACTTACTACCTTGTTATATGCAATTATACAAAAGAACTTGATAAATTGGGAAAAGTGTTTACCTCACATTGAGTTTGCTTATAATAAGGCCATACATTCTTTTATTCAATTTTCTCCTTTTGAAATTGTGTATAACTTTAATTCTTTGAATCCTTTAGATATTCTTCCTTTGCCTTCTAATGAGTGTGCTAATCATGATGACAAGAAAAAGGCTAAGTTTGTGCAGGAGTTGCATAATAAAGTGAGAACCAACATTGAGAGAAGAAATGAGCAATATCCAAAGCAAGCTAACAAAGATTTAAGGTGTGTTGTATTTAGGTCCAGTGATTAGGTTTAGGTGCACTTGAGAAAGGAAAGATTTCCATAATAAAGGAAATCCAAGAGGAGATAAACCTCTCTAAGTTTTAAAAAGGATTAATAATAATGCTTATAAATGTTAGTGCTACATTTAATATGATTGATTTATCCCTCTTTGATGCTACGAATTTAAGAATGAATCCTTTCAAGGTGGAAGGAAATGTTGGAGTACCATGGAGCTCCTATAACCACCTTCAAAGAGACAACACTTAGTGTGACTATCAAGGAAAGCTTGGGCAAGTTGCTGAATGTGTGAGACATGATTTGGGACATGTATAGCATAATGTTAGAGTTAAAATGAAGTCTGAACATGGAGGCCAAGGAGCTAAACGAAATTCATCAATTAAAGTTTAATAATTCAAGTCTGATATGCTTCAAGATCCATTATAAGGTGTTGGAGGCCCAATGACAAAAGCAAGGTCTAAATTAATGAAAGAAGTTCTTAATTGCTTTATCCATGAACTGCAAAATTTAGAACCCATTTATGAGAATTTTATGGTTGCCTAAAGAGCTAAGTGGTGTGTTACTATGCTCCTAATAGTCCTAGATTTTGCTGAAGTTAAAGGCCTAAATATAATACACATTTATTCTAAAACGCCCTAAATTAAGGAAATTGCTAAAGGAGGTCCTCTAAATAGAAAGATTTGAGGCCAAATAAAATAACAAGAATAATCTAAAAAATTGAAAATAAAGGTATAAGGCTTAATATGTCTAAAAACCAAAGTTAGAGTAGCTAAATAAAATCATACGGAAACTAGTAACATTTTTATAATTTTAGGCACTTTTTAGAATATATAAAGAGGGGATCTTTAAACTAAAAAATTGAGTTTTTCAGAATTCTCAAAGATCCTAAAAACCATAAAAACCCCTAAAATGGTTAAAATCCCTCCAATTTACGTTTTAGAATGTAAGTTGACCCAAACTTTGACTGACTCATTTGGAAAAGTTTTAAATCTAATTCGGATAAAACCAAAGGTATTTTATGAATTAAAAGACCTAAATTTTATGATAGAAAAGAAAATTCTCAAAAAAAAAGTTAAAATGAGCTTAAATGGAAAGAATCAAGAAGAGGAGACAAAATAAGAATTCTTAAAGAAGTGTTTTAAGAAGCCTTGTGTTTGAATTAGACTAATACCTAATTTGACTCAAACACTTCTAACTTCTTCTTTTTCTCAATTTATAGTTTTGAAAGGAAAATTTTGAAGAGCTAACATTTTATAGCACAACTAAACAGACTTTAAGATATGTCTAAATGTTATAACCTTACACTTTGAAGGTGGCGTTGGTGATGCCAGATGAGAGGATGACCTTTTTATGATATTAAATCTGTTGTTTTAGGAGTTTTTGGGCTCTGAAGAAGAGTGACATGCATATGCACTTCCATGTCATTGATTTTAGAGTCAGCTTTCAAGAGAATCATTCTTCCATTTTGAAGATGAGCAAGTTTTCCAGAGGGTGAAGTTTGAGCATAAATGGGAAGGAAGAAGGGAACAAACAAACTTAGAAGAATAAGGCAATAGCAGGCCATATGGTATTTATTAATGTGATCTATATGTCACTTTCACAATTTTTAGAAGTAGAAATAAAGCTTTTCTAGTAAGGAAAAAATCTCAATTCACAAAATTGGAACTGTTGAATTTAGATGATCCCTATGCCTTATGTATAATTTTAGAGAACTATTATTTTCTTCTCTAGCTTAAAAGGAAAAAGCAAATTAATTTAAGTATATTATTAATGTAGATTTTAAATTATGATGCCATAATCTACAAGTTCCTTTTAGTGATGCTTTTGACTATTAAAGATATGCGCTTTTCTTATCAAACTAAGGAATAATTCTGACTTACTTTAATAACAATCAGATATTGTATATTCCTCTCTTTAAGAAAACTCCTCTATTTCTTGATCAACTACTATATAAAAATTTAGGAAGAGCTTGAGAGACTGACGTCATCGATGTGAAGTGTAGATGTTAAAGAACCTTTTTTTGGGTTATTTTTCTCTCCACAACGATAAAATGGAAACAAGATTTGTAGTCTATAAGTTAAATATATACTATTTAAACATTTATATAGGTTGCAATCTAAGCATAGATCATAATTATGACTTTATTGTACGTTAAGAATCATTCCCTTCCTCTTCTCCCACCTTATATATATATATATTCTCGTGATGCTTGTGAGTTACATTAGTCCATGAATATTTGTGTTCTAACAAAATTGGGTTTAGGTTTAGGCTTAACAATTGGATTAATGGGCGTAAATTCAAACCATTTATGAGAAACAATTTAAGGCCGATTAGGAATTGGCTTAGTTGGCCCAACAACAAAATCAATCAATCTATTATTTATCAAATTTGTTTATATTTAATGTAGATTATCCTTTTTTCAATTCTTCGGTCTCACCTTTTTTTTTCTTACTATATAAATACAATTATTTAAAAAAATTAGATATAATTAAAAAAAGTGATTTTTTGGACAAAACGTACTTAGTTATAAAAGTGTTACTAAATTGACTATGAATAGATTGTTTTTGTCATTATTTAAATGAATTTTTTTTTAATAATATTTGATTAAAATTATATTTATAAAAAAAGACCTAGCTTTACTCATTAATTTAGAGTATGCATGACTTTTAATGATTGGCCTAATTAAAGTAAGGACAAAACATTTAAAAGCAACCCTAAAAAAGTATCAATGCTATCACTTCCTACAAGGATTATTTAGCTTAATTAGAAAAATCGAGTTAAATTGACCAAAACATTTGCCTTAGATATGAAACAACCTAATGTCTTTCTTCAAATTTGTTTTTAAACCAAAAATATAAAAGAAAGACTTGAACATCTAGTTTCCTCTTATCAACAATCCATCTAATTCTCATATAAAAAGGCCCCACACACTCCTCTAATAATTCCATTAAACAAACTTGTCCTTCAACAATTTATTATATATAACCATGAAGCTCGTAGAAACATTGATCATACCCATTTTGCAGCATTAATAGCTATTTCAGTTGGTTCTTTTGCAAACGGCATTACAGGGTCCAAAACGTAAGAGGAAGCTTATTTAGTTAGAGTGAGGTGATTTCTTGCCAATAACATGACTTATGAAAAGTTTCTTAGAGTTTGTCGTTTAATGAGAAGCAGCCCCGAGCTTTATTGCTGTAAGAAAAAAAGGTGTGAATGTGAAGAGTGATAAGAAAAACTATAGAATGTATGAGTATAAGTGCAAGTACAGTGAGATTTGTTGCAAGGGACAATGTGCGAATGCTTCCTTTGACAAAAGGAATTGTGGAGGGTGCAATAAGTGCAAGAAGAGAGAGTATTGTAATAGCCAGGAAAAAGAAAAGAGAAAAGAAAAGAAAAGAGAAAAGAAAAGGAAGGAGAAAGGAAAAGGAAAGGAAAAAGCTAAAATTTTCAAAGGACTGAAAATTCTTAAGTCTTCTCGCCATAGCCCGGCTATAGCGAATTCCCCTGTTCGCCATAGCGAGAAATGGCCTCGCCATAGCGAGAATGCCTTTTCGCAATAGCGAAAATGCTTCTAGCTATAGCGAGTGCGGGCATTCCATACAACATCCAGAGAGTTGCTTGCCGTAGCGACGCCATAGCGAAGGCAGAGGTCTGGAATAGACACGAGCTTGCCGTAGCGAGGGCGATGGCTCGCTATAGCAAGTGAAGTCTGAAAAAGTGAGAAAAAAAGAATTTAACTTTTTAAAAGCCTCCAAATCTCTTCTTTCTTCTTCTAACCAACTCAAACTCACTTTAAGAGAGAGAAAAGGGCGAAGGAGAGAGAAAGAAGCTTAGGAGAAGAAGAAAGAACAAGAAAGGTAAGGATTTCCATGACTTTTCTCTTAGCATGTTACTCTTCTCCCCTTACCCTCTCTTCCCATGGTTTTGGTTGTCAAGATAGTTAGGTCTTGAGCTTGGTTTAAAAGAGGGAGAGTGGGAAATTATTCTTGAGGGAGGTTAGAAGTTATGTAGTCTTCTCTTTTTTGCTTTCCCTTTTTAAGAGCTTGAGAGTTTGAGAAAAGAGAGAGAATAGTTAATGGATTCTAGTGAGAGAAAGAAACCTAGTTTGAGAAGCTCAGTAGGGTTGATGAGAAGGGATCCCTAGCTTAAGAATCAAGTGTTAAGGAATTAATTTCATACTTCTTGTGTGGTTAGGCTCAAGAGAAGTCTCCCATCTAGAAGTGGTTATGAAACCCACAAGGGAGGAGACAAGTTGAAAGAGAAAGTTGTTAATAGCTAATAAGGTAGCTCTCTCTACCTTCCTTTATGCATAATTGTGTGTTTACATTGTCTTACTTGTATGTGTGTATGATATGAGCTATGAGAAGTGTGTTAGCATGATGATATATTATGAATTGAAATGATGACTTATGTGATCGTTTTGGTTTGCTTGAGGAATGGAAAAGTCAATAACCCTTTAGCCATGGTAAGGATGAGCCAAACCCTCAAGTTGGTTGAGATAAAAGTAAAGAGTCTCCCAAAAGTGAGGTTGACTCCCAAAGAGTAAGGGTTGAGTCTAAGAACCTCTTAAGAATGGGTAAGGCAAGTCCAAAATCCACAAGTGAGTGGGTGAGGCTAATCCATGTACTTGGCAAGCTTTTAAATATTATGTATGGCTTACTCACATGTTGAGAATGTCTTTCTTTTATGCATGGCCAATTCACATGTTGCAAATGTTTTCATTATGGTTTTATATGCTAGCATGCCATACATGCATGGTGAGACTTGTTTGCATGGTATATATGTATGATTGAATGAGAGATGAGCTATTGAGATTTTTTAAATCTCACTCTCCCTCTCCACCATCCAAACATGCTAGGTGGACCAAGTGAGACTAGAGATGGGAGCCACCAAGCATGAAGCTAGGGAGACCAATGAAGACTTGGCAAAGAGCTTCTTGTAAATGTGTTGTATATGAGATATGAAATGTAAATTAATAATGTATATGATGTAGTCTCTAAGAGTATTTGCAAGTCAATGTATGTATGATGATGTATATATGAGAATGAGACCCATTTTGAATGAGAAAGCAAGTCTTGAATATGAAAAACATAATGTTAGCATTGGCCATATGAGTGCATAAGTGGGCATGGGGTAGTGAGTTTTCCCAATCTGGATTTCTAGACACTTGAGCCATGATTGATGGCCCCTATAGATGCTTTCTCATGTGCTCAAAGAGTCATAAAGGTAGAAGAACTAAGATTGGACCCCATGAGCCCCATTTTTAGCCAAGAAAGTAGTTTTTTGCATTTAATGTCAAGAGTTAACCAAATGACCTCCTTTTGCTTTGAAATTTAACGTGTGATTAGATCTTGGCTAGAGCTTCTTGGGAAGCTAAAGATCAAGTCATTTGGAGGTCTATATCATTTTCTATGATTTTCCAAAGTTGGCATCAGAAATTTGAATTTCAGAAAATACTGTTCATTTGGTCAGTTTGGGATTTGTGTCATCCGAGGGGCAAACGTAAATGGCTACAAAATTTTATACACAGAAACTAGATAGTCACAGTGACTTGGAGGAACTGGAAGCACCTCATTTGGAGGTCTAAAGAGAAATATATGAAATTTTGAAGTTCCTGCCCAGCATCAGTCACTCAGCCAGACCCGAGATACTGTTTCATCGGTTTCCGGGAGTTTGGCTTGATAAACTGATTTGGAGATATTTTTACTCTCTAGCTAACATCCATATTTCCATAGAAATATCATTTGCAAGTATTGAATTTTTGTGGAATTAGTTAGACATTTTCAAAGTCCATATCAGTAAACTGTGACAGTAACAGAGCCTCCTTTGACCAGTGGATGATTTCGGATGTCAAACGCCTTATACATGAGATTTTAAGACTTCTACATATTTTTAGCATGAAGTAGACATCTTAAGCTTTCTAGAATGACCAAGATCATGTGTTTTTGATTTTTCTATATTTAATTCTGAATTTTCAAACTTAGCCTAGAGATGAAGCCAAATCTGCCGAAAAACGAAATGACATGCCTCATATCCCTTTTTGCTTTCCATGAGTTTAAAGCATATTGTTGGGATTGAAATAAGTCTTAATAGTGCAATTAAGCATGAGGATGCATAGAAAGAGCTCACCTGGTCCATGTGACGTTAAAATGAATATCTACCCATGCATAATGCCATAGAATAAGAATATAAAGCAAGAGCAAATGATCTTCCTTTTATGCTTCCCATAGTCATTTGAGTACGTAAGGCATGATGGGTATGAGCTAGAAGTTAAAATGTTACAACTACTATGTTTATGGAATGTGCAAATATGCATAAAGATCAGATCTTCCAACTACATTCTTCACATAAATTATTGAACTTGTTCCTCTTGTTATCCTTTTTTAACGCATGCATGGTAATGATCATGTCTTATAAATGTTGTAGGATTTTTTTGTTGTGAATATGCAAGGGAAAACATTGCATGATATAAGTATAAAAATCACATGTATGAGAGAAATCATGTACTATTATTTTGGTTGAGATATTCTTACATGTATTTCTAAGCAGGTGCAAGAAGAAATTCTTATGGATACTCTTAAGCAGGTGTAAGAAGTTAACAAAAACAGCTTAAACCAAATTATATGCTAAGAAGCATGTATGCATACAGATATAGAACATTGAGTCAATAAAAATTATTTACTTAAATAAGTATATTAGTGGACCTCTATCTGTTAAAAACACTCATTTTGATAAGTTTTTATTTATTACACAATACCAGCTAGTATATTATATGTATATAAGAATTCTTCATTCCACAAAATCATATGCTAAGAAGGATGCAAATGCACAAACACAGGACATGAATACTATGAACACAATTACAAAATTTTAAGTGTTTAAATTCAATTGAAGGAGTCACATCATTTTTATTATTTATTTGAAACATATTAGGCAACTAAGACATGACTTTTTTTCCCCTCTTTTTTGAAGTGTTTGTACTTTATATATTTTTTCCCTCTTTTTGGAAATATTTGTACTTTATATATAAATAATATGCATATCAACATCTTAACCCACATAAATATTTATTTCTAAAAGGACATTAGTAATCTAAATAAAAACTTTTTTCTTAAATTAATTTTTTTTTACATTTGTATTAAATTAAATAGATTAGTTTTGCCAATAAAATAGTGAGATAACCAAAAAATTTTTTTAACATATTAAAAAATAGGTGGAAGGCAAAGAAAATCATACAATATGATAATAAAATGGTACCAAAAAAATTTAAAGTATCAAGTTGACAATAAGGAAATGTAATTTTTGTTCCTTGAAAGATATATAATTTAGTTATTTGGTCCTTAAACTTTAGAAGTATACAATTTAATTTTTGAAATATGTTTAAACTTTTTGGTCGACCCTGAATCTTAAAAATATATAATTCAGTTTCTCAAAATTATGGACTCATTACTTGTTAATCCCTAGTATGTAATAAGAACTCATTAGTAGTGAGTTAATTTTTTAAAAAATTGACGAATCATATATATTTAAAATTTAAAAACCAAATAATTAAGATATGAACTTTCTACATATCAAAAACTATATTTCCTTAATTAACAACTATGTCATGGATCATTCAAGGATCATAATATGATATTAATCGAAATAATATGCATAAACATAACATCGATCTTAATATATATCATATTAAATGATCTAATTGCCAGAGACACACGATGTCAAATTGAAGTTTGTTTAAAGTATGGATGGTCCAAAATAAAACTTATTTCTTAATTTAGAAATTGTTTCCTTGGACTTGATCCAATCACTTTTTTTGCACAATTCATAAATAAGTCATGGGTTGTTTTTCTGGGTCAATGCAAGTATGTGCTAAAGAGAGGCACAAAATATCGTATAGGTAGTGAACTATGTACTATGATATCCTTTCTTCCTTGATACTATCTCTGCATAACCCTTGTTATCTTCCAAATTACTCTTAATTATGAGTGAATATGATCGAATTAATTACTTCCACAATGAAAAACAGAAAGATCTTCATAATTCTATTTACGTCTTTGACTTCCCTGTTACTTGCTATCCAATTTAATTTTTCCATCTTTTGATTGGAAAGAAACATTGCATTTGAATATCATAATACCATATAGCCAAAATGAGCAAATACTCTAAGTTTTCATTTCATTATAGTTTCATATCTACAATCACCAATATTTATATACAACACACATCCACACAATAGAAGATTCTGGTACATGAAAAGCAGTAGTTGGTTACAACAAAATAACAATCACATTATGTGTGTGACATGTGACATGGAATGCATTAATGACTTGGATGTTGCTCTATCAGCCCCTTCGAGCCAAATTGTGATGGTAGAACAGTGACGCTTGCTCGTAAGAGTTGAAACCAAGGAGATTGAAGGCGTTTTGTTAAAATATTAATAGTTTGATCTTTTGAAAAAAATAATGGAAATACAAAGTGACTTTGTCGTAATACATTCATGAACAAAATAGTAATCTAAAGCAATATGCTTTGCAGGTGAATGCATTATAGGGTTTGTAGCTAAGTACATGGCTCTAACGTTATCACAACAAAGAATAAGAGGTTGGGAAAGAAAATAGCCAGGTCCAAAGAGAAGAGATTGTATCTAGATGAGATCACAGGTGGCCAAGGCAAGAGCCTTGCATTTTATCTCAATATTGGATCGAGATTAAGTTGAGACCAAAATAGATGCAGAAACCTTCTGTAGAGCAATGATCTATTAAACAACTCCCCAATCACATTAGAATAAGCCAATAAGAAAGAGAAGGAAGAAGCCTTAATGAACAGCCTATAATCCAGAATATCTTTAAGATAACATAAGATACGCTTAACAGATTACTAATGAATATCCAGCAAACTATGCATAAATTGACACACACAGTTTACAGCATAAGATATATTAGGACTAGTAAACGACGAATATTGTAAGCTGCCACTAATGCTTCGATATAAAGAAAGATCACTAAAAGTAAGGCTACCACATTTAACAGTTTAGAAGCAGAAGACATCAAAGAGGTGACAGGTTTACAATTAAGCATGCTAGTCCTAGTTAAAAGATCAATCATATACCTCTTCTACGTCAACAATAAACTAGAGAATGAATGATGAACTTCTATTCTAAGAAAATAATTAAGATCACCTAAATTTTTGACTAAAAATTGTGAGCTAAGAGTTGAAATTAGTTCATCAATAGCAGTAGTAGAAAAATTAGCCAGAATTATGTCATCAACATAGATTAAGACAGAGAGAAATAGACCCAAATATGAGAATGAAGAGAGAGTTATCTAACTTATAAGTTACAAGCCCTAATTCTAAAGGATAGGAGCTTAACCAGGCAAACTAGGCCTATGGAGCCTATGTCAAATCATAAATCGCACATTAGAGTTTGCAGATATAATATGGAAAATCTAGATTGATGAAGCTTGGAAGATGCGAGATATAAACGAATTCATCAAGGTACCCATGTAGAAAGGCATTTTGAATATCAATTTGCTGAAGACACTAGCTTTACAAAACTACTAATGATAGAATTAATCTAATAGTTGCAGGCTCAATTACAAGGGAGAAAGTTTCATTATAGTCTAACTTGTGCCTTTGATTGAATCCCTTTGCAACCAAACATGCTTTGTAATACTCAATGGATCCATTAACTTGGTGCTTAATGTGAAAAATCCATTTGCAACCAACAACATTTTGTGATGGTAATGGTAGAACAAGAGTCCATGCTTGAGTGGAGAAGAGAGCTTAAAGTTGGAGATTCATGGCATCGTGCCCTTCATAATAGGAAAGAGCTTTGAGAGACTAAAGTTTGTGTCTTAGGAGGTAGACCAACTATTATAGTTGAGGCATGTAAAGGAGGCCAAGATATGGTCCCATCAATATAATGCTTGGGACAGAAATATGGTCTTTGGATATGGTTTGCATTGAATGGGCATTGGAGGTAATGTGTAGAGGAGGTGGAATGGGAAAAGAAGGTAGAGAATAGGAAGAAGAGGATGAAGTAAAAGGTGACGTGGAAGAAGAGGAAATAGGGGATGGAATATAGGCAAGTGAGGATGATGATGAGGGTTGAAGAGACTAAGAGAGAGTGGATTGAATGGGCTGAGAGATATAAAAAGGGAAGGAAGCATTAAGAAGAGGTAAATGGGCTTATGAAGTGGACTCATAAGAAAAGTTAGGTTTGCTAGTAAAAAGAAAATAATACTCATCAAAAGTGGCATCACGCAACACATATAATATGTTATCTATTTATAAATATATACTTATAGATTGATTTTTTGTCGTAATACACAAATCGAGCGGGAGGGATCAGAAGTTAGCTCAATATCCCATCACATTCTCTAGAAGGCAACTCGAGTCAATGAAGTGAGTGATATTGACAATGAGCGTGTCCTTGAAGTTTGGAACAAATGTGTAAGTATTAGTTGATTACCAAAAATTTCAATAAGTCTATTTCATTTGTCTACTTTCAATAATATTTGCTTTTTAATTTTTATGTCACAGGATACCTTATCACAGGCACTTCTAGAAGGTGATGTGCTCCTAAAGGATGATGATGTGTTAATGTCACAGAGCATCTTGGTCGTGTTAAGGGTGTTGACTTCAGCATTAGTCAAAGAGATTATTTTAGAAGACACAAGCGCTCAAAGTTGCATTCTTCAACTGAGGTTGCCAAGCAGAGGGAGAAGGTGAAGAGATAAGAGTAAGACCAATTTAAGTTGAAAAAACAATTAGAGGATCAATGGTGTCTTATTAAAAATTTGATCAAGATATAGATGATGGGAATGCAGGCAATGGACGTTAGTCCCTGTGGTAAAGACAGCACACTTGCCTTTCAACATCTCTCTAAGGTAATTTCTTTCTTTAACTATATTAATAGTTAAGTACTTTTACTACTTATCAGTAATTTCTTTTATTATGATTTGTCTAGAGTGAAGCAGACTGTTTATTATGGTTAAATACCCTTACTCATCATGTGGTTGCATAGGGTTATATGTATAATATTGTAGGATATACACTTCACAATGCAATATTATCCACCGACCACATAAGAGTAGCGGTTAATATCCCTATAGAGGAGAATGATGAATCGCCTGTTCCCATTAAAAATGTAAGAATAGTAGGACAAGCAATGAGGAGCTTCATTACGTGGCCCACCAATCTCATTACAGTAGCTCCATCAAGATAGGTTTGTTAGTTGACACTTCCTTATGGTTCACTTCCTTATAATTTTTTTATTGATTATAAATTAAACTAACTCACTTTGTTACACAATCCAAGGAGAAACATCTAAAAGTGTCAAGACTTAGCAAGGAATCAATGATCGCACTATCAAAATCAAAGTGCAACCCTTAGGTTTCAAACAAATACAAATTGGCTCTTGAAGCATTGGCATAACAAATATTAGGGGATGATAACATAAAAATTGTAAATTTTGATAAAGAGATTTATAATAGAGAAATGCATGATGTGCTTATAATGGAAGTCATAAATGAGATCCTCCAACGTAGATTTTGTTTGATAATTCAAATATATGGTTGATGAATTTCTATTGCATTAATTGGATGCTTAGGGTCGCTAATTAGCTTGCTAAAGTTGATGGATTGCAGTTGTATGCATGATTATGGAGAATTTTGCATTTTGGTTTTTGCTATAAAAAATTTCCCTAGAAGTCTTTTTTTTTTTCAAATTTTGTTTGGAGTCAATGTGGTTTAAATGTAGCTGAATTTTTGACATGTTATGCCTAACATATGGAAGGTCTTTTATCTTTAATTTCATAATTTTTAGGGCTAGTTTGATCTCTCAAATATTGACTTAATAGTGGCGTCTCTTCTATAATAAGCCATTTTGGGTAGCTTTGCAATTTTACAATAAGGAGTCAAATGAGCTATTTGGTTACTTAAACTTCCATTATAATTAGTTAATTTATCAATGGGCTCCATATCAAATTTTATTATTTTAGGAGCTTTGGATTAGAAGACACAAATTTTTGAAATTAAGAGAAAAAGTGAGGCTAGTGCAGGGTTGGAATTGTGCCTGACACCATAGTGTCCCTTACCCACCCCATAGTGCCACTCTTTCAGTCAAGACAATAAGGGCTGTAGCACCTTAAGAGGATATTTAGCACTAAGCCTTTTAAATTTTTTGTTTTATGCATTATCTTGCAAAATCTCCATTCAAATTACTAGGGATTTGTCATAAATTGATGTTAGACTTTATTGGAAATATTTATCAAGTTAAAATTAGTAAGATAAAGTGCTAAGATGATTACTTTAATTTCTATTCTTTAAGCATTTGATAAACAATAAGAGTGCAATTACTTAAATTCCATGTGTATGCTCAGAGAATAATTTACCCTTGGAAAACTACATGATTAATTAAAGTTCTAAGGAATCATACATCTTTATAATACAAAGGATAATAAAATAAACACATACGTGCACGCGCACACACACACACACACACATATGTGCATAATTGAAGAGACATTAGATTTCTATGTACTTGTAATTCTCTAATGTCAGAGTATGACCATGACCTTAATAACTATTTATTGATAATTAAAATTTTTAAATGACTTAGACCTTTATTAGAATCCTATTGAGCTCAAATCTTGATGAATTATAAACTAATAGGTGGACCTAAAGGTTGTATGTAGATTTAATTAGACCTTATGACCTAACGAATTGTATAAAAACTCTACAAAATTGTTAAAGATAGAATTCTTAAAAGGTGAAATTCCAATGAGGCTTCATTAACAAAGATAGTATCCTTAAAAGGTGGAGTCCTTATAAGATTGTTTGAAAAGAAATGTATAATATTATCATTGTAACAAAGTGATTGAGGCAAGGCACTAAGTAATTGAGATAAGCAATTGAGATAAGCAATTATTTAGCAAAGGGAGGTAACCTCCGATTGCATATATTTGTGGATCCACCCTAAGTGATGCCTTAGCCATGTTTACTTCTATCTATGACGTGTTTTGATAATCATAAGGACTAGGGAAAACAATCTTGACTAAGGGAAAACAATCTTTCTCTTTAATGGTGTTGAAAATATAAGTTTCACACTAAGTATGTGGGATGCTTGGTGGTTTACCTATGATTTTGAAAACCAAACTTGTATTAGGTAGTATAGGATGTTTGGCACTGCACCTAGGCAATAGTTTTCTCCATTAACAATGCTTTCAAGACAAAATCATCTAAATCTCCTTAAAGAGGGCATGCATA
This sequence comes from Erythrophleum ivorense, assembly GCA_026724425.1. Lineage (NCBI taxonomy): Eukaryota > Viridiplantae > Streptophyta > Magnoliopsida > Fabales > Fabaceae > Erythrophleum > Erythrophleum ivorense. The sequence goes on along the minus strand of JAIUCV010000006.1, from coordinate 41,239,192 downwards.
GTGATATGATATAATAACGTATTTGTGGAGCACTATTTTATATGCATCAAAGTAGAGCCTTATGAAGGCAATAATAAAGTATGCCAGTATGTACCATGTTTATGTGGTATTTTAGAAGTAATGAATTGAGCCTATTGAATATTGCTTAAAAGTGTTATCAGGATGTGATAGATGATATTTCAATGAATATATGCATTATTATATTTGCATGTGATTATGTTTGATATGTTAATTATTATAAGCATAGTTATATTAATCATGTCATAGACTGTGTTATTTGAATATGACATCTTGAACATGTTAATTTATACACAGAGATGAATGTAATTTGGAATGAATATACATATGTGTATGTTTCATGATTCGATGTTATTGTATAAGCATGACCTTCTATTTATATTGTTGTTTTGTAACATACTTGTTATCTTTATGGACAAGTGGAAGGACCAAAATTTTTTTTGGGTACATAAATGACAATGGGATCATTACTAGTTTCTAAAATTAATAAATGTTTTTATTAAGAATATGAATTTTCACTATATTTGGTAACATGTTTAGGTAGAGATCATAATGCTATTGTTTGAAGTTGATTGTAGATAGATCAGATAGCCGATAATTAGGTATAACACAAAGAAGACAGAAAGACTTTATCTATTATACTACTTGATTTGAAATAAGAGATAGGGGATGTTTATTAATAGTCAAGAATTTATATAGATTAGTAACTTTGTAATATTTTTGAGATATTAGACATGTGAACTTATTACCTAGTATGTGGGTAATTAAATAACAATGAGATTTATCTTGACATTGACATTGTATAATTAGATAAGTGAAAATTTATGATTCAAAATTTTATCATAATTTTGTAACTATGATTCAATAACAGAATAAGTAATACTTTTAAATAGTAACTATGATTCAATAATAGAATAAGTAATACTTTTAAATAGAAAATGCCATTCTCTTTGATATGTTTTCTTTTTGGAAATATATACTCAACTTTTACGCTGAATCAATTAAACATGAAAAGAAAACTAAGAGTAACCTTTTTTTACAATTAAAAAAGGGGAAATGAATTTAAATAATCTTCAAATTATTTTTTTTTGTAAATTACATTAATAATTAACATATCATCGCCGGGTAACATAATCATCCTTTCATGTTTCAATAATATCTTATGTTCTAGTTGCATAATTTTTTTTAATTGTTTAAAATTTAAATAAAATATTTAGAAAATAGTACTTTAAATTGTTTCATTTATACTAAAATAATTTAAACAATAACATATTACATTAAAAGAAGTTATCGCAAAAAAACATAAGAAAATTTATTATAATAATAATAATAATAATATAAAAATTAAAATATCAAATGAATGGTTTACTAAAAAATTAGAATGACACTTTCAATTATTAGATACAAATAAATAAATGAAAATTTTAGATACAAAGAAGAAATGGTCTGAAATTTTAGATAACTATAAAATCAAATAATTATTTTCTTTAATTTAAGCTATAACATATTAGATTGAAAAAAATAGACATATAAAGAAAATAATACTTAATTATAATAAATTTTAAGACTTAAATCTTTAGCTTTTTCTTTCTTAAATCTAAGTTATTTTTTTATTCTAAATAGTAGCTGTTACTATTTTATTTATCTGATTTTTTATATTTACTCTGATAACTTGTATATTAATGCAAATACAAATAAAAAAAATTAACCCAAAAAAGGATTTTTACTATTAATATTAGAAGAGAATAAAAATTATTTAATTTTTAAAATAGCAAATATTACTTAATGATCAATTCAAAGGAGATAATTTAAATTGTTTAAATTGTACAAAGAGAATTTTAAAACCACAAAGATAAATTTTGAAATAATAAAAAATTATTGTTTTTTAAAATAGTGAAAACTTATCTTTTTTTAGTTTTAAAATTCTCTTGGTACAATTTAAACAATTTATTGAATTGATCATTAAGTAATTTTTACTATTTTAAAAAATAATAAGACATTAAATAATTTTTACTCTCTCCTCACATTAATAATAAAATTTCTTTTTTTGGATTGAATTTTTCTATTTTTATTTTACATTAATATATGAGTTATGAGACTAAACACAAAAAATTATATGAATTAAAAAAGTATTAATTGCTATTGATAAGTGTATTATTCAAATTCAAAAAATAAAAAGCTAAAGATTGAGGTTTCAAAAATTATTATAATTAAGTGTTCTTTGCTTTATGTATCTATTTTTTTTAATGCAATATGTCACAATTTAAATTAAATAAAATAATTATTTAATTTATATTCATCTAAAGTTTTAAATCATTTACTTCTTTGTATTTAAAATTTTCATTTATTTTTTTGTATATAATAATTGAAAATGTCATATTAATTCTTTGGTAAATCATTCATTTAATATTTTAATTTTTATATTATTATTATGGTAATAATTTTTTTGTATTTTTTTAATAATGAATTCTTTCAATGCAATATGTTATCATTTAAATTATTTTAATACAAATTAAATAATTTAAATAATTATTTTACTTAAATTTTAAACAACTGCGGACAAAAAAAAGAAAAACGTTATGCAACAGGAACATCCCGCGTTCCTGACGCGAAGAGCCTATATATAGCCGTAACAGAGGAGGAAGGACCTTCACTTGAATTTCCTGAAATCTATTCTTCTACTTTCTCTCTTCTATTGTCTTTCCATCTGTCTTCTACTCTCTCTCTTCTACTTTCTCCCGAAATCTATTCTTTCCATCTATCACCTCTTTGAGAAATTCAGAAACTCTTCTGGATTTCCCACCAAGAAATTCGGTAGCGATCTTGACGACAAAGAAATTCTACTGCAGATTTCTAAGATGACAGAGTCTCCAAGAAAGAAAGTCCTTATGGAAAGGAATGAGCCTGCACGAATTTCATTTTCCTCCACTGAAGGAAAAAGCCACATTCGAAAGGTCACTTCCGTAGATTCTGTTGAACGGAAAAAGTTTCTACCTTTTTCCACCAAGAAGGAGACAGAGAAGCGTACTAGTTCCATGGTTTCTGAAGGTTTGAAAGCTGAAGGAAAAAGGCCTATTCGAAAGGTAACTTTCGCTGATTTTGTTGATGTGAAAATGTTTCAACCTTTTTCTGATGGGGTCGTCGAAGAGGAGACCGAGAAACATTCGGCTTTCATGGTTTCTGAAGATTTGAAAGCTAAAGTCTTGCGTTCAAAGAATGAAACAGAGCCAGCATTTCAAACTGTGAATGATAGGCCTGGTTGTGTAAATCTTGATCCATCTTTTAAGCTCAGTCCTACCCCTCCTCCAGTTTCATCAAACTGTACCATCATAGCTCCTCCTGACGCCGAGCCTATTCCTCGCTATGATCCTATATTGAATTACCTCTCTCCAAGACCTCAGTTTCTTTATCATAAACCAAACCCAAGAGTTAAACTCTACAAGGAAAGGGAGTGTATGGCGCGGGAACCTTTTTCTGATGGAACCATCAAGAAGGAGACAGAGAAGCACACTAGTTCCATGGTTTCTAAAGGTTTGAAATCTAAAGGAAAAAGGCCTATTCGAAGGGTAACGTTCGCAGATTTTGTTGAAGTGAAGATGTTTCAACCTTGTTCTGATGGGGTCGTCGAAGAGGAGACAGAGAAACATACGGCTTTAATGGTTTCTAAAGATTTGAAAGCTAAAGTTTTGCGTCCAAAGAATGAAACAGAATCATTATTTGAAACCGTGAATGATAAGCCTGGTTGTGTTAATCTTGATCCATCTTTTAAGCTTAGTCCTACCCCTCCTCCAGTTTCATCAAACTCTACCATCATAGCTCCTCCTGGCGTCGAGCCTATTCCTCCTTATGATCCTATATTGAATTACCTCTCTCCAAGACCTCAGTTTCTTCATTGTAAACCACACCCAAGAGTTAGACTCTACAAGGGAAGGGAATGTATGAAGCTGGATGACAGCTTTTCAGATACAGAACTAAGTCAACTAACAGAGGAGGCACTGCCTGATGGGTCAGCGAAGGAGTCAGAAGTTTCTTCGGATGAGATAGTTAGTGAAGAAAACAGCCATGTTTCTTGTGAAGCAAAAGGGGTGGCTAAATCCGGCTTCTCTGTGAGATCGAAAGCCATTGCTCTGTTTTTAGTTCTCTCAGTTGCTTGTGTATCAATCTCATCCACAAATTCTCAGGTCTTTGATCCATTATTTAAAGACCTTACCATTTTATCTCCGGCTTATGATTCGTCTGAATTTCCCCGGTTTGCAAGAGCCAATTTTGATCTTTCTTCAGAGCTAGCAAAAGAAAATTTGGATGGATTAGCTCGAAACTTTCATATCTGGTTTACCAAGTGGATGTCCTCAATTTCAGAATTGATTTCAACATTTAGAGGAGTGCAGAATTTGGGCCAATTGCATTATTGGAACTTGACTGGTTTGCAAGAAAATATTGAGGTTAATCACTTTCCACAATTGGAAGCGCCAACATTGATTGTTGAGGAGAATGATGATTTCACAGAGACTTATACTGACGAGGATATTGGAGATATTCCGGCAGAGCATTATGATTCAGCATATGAAGAACAAGAAGATCAGGAATTGGAACCAGTCCCACCAATAACGAAGACCGTGGATGATAATGATGCCGCCAAGAAGATTGATACTTGTGAGGTAGGAATTGCTGGAGTTGAAAGTGCTTCATCTGCTTCAGAATCTGAGGAAGCTAGTGAACCCAATCACTCAGAAGGTGGCATTGATTACCCAGATATAGTTTCAGAGACTTGTGAAAATAATACCGAAGGGTTTGAAGCAAATAATTTCGAAGCAAAGCAGGCACCAGAAAAGGATGCTACTGTCATTATGGGCCTTAAGGATCAGCCAGATTTGAACTTTGAAGTTGCTCCAATTATTGAAATTCATACCGATGATCTGGGTAATCAAATTCATACCGATGATCTGCCACCAATAACGAAGACCGTGGATGATAATGATGCCGCCAAGAAGATTGATACTTATGAGGTAGGAATTGCTGAAGTTGAAAGCGCTTCATCTGCTTCAGAATCTGAGGAAGCTAGTGAACCCAATCACTCAGAAGGTGGCATTGATTACCCAGATATAGTTTCAGAGACTTGTGAAAATAATACCGAAGGGTTTGAAGCAAATAATTTCGAAGCAAAGCAGGCACCAGAAAAGGATGCTACTGTCATTATGGGCCTTAAGGATCAGCCAGATTCGAACTTTGAAGTTGCTCAAATTATTGAAATTCATACCGATGATCTGGGTAATCAAATTCATACCGATGATCAGCCACCAATAACGAAGACCGTGGATGATAATGATGCCGCCAAAAAGATTGATACTTATGAGATAGGAGTTGCTGAAGTTGAAAGTGCTTCATCTGCTTCAGAATCTGAGGAAGCTAGTGAACCCAATCACTCAGAAGGTGACATTGATTACCCAGATATAGCTTCAGAGACTTGTGAAAATAATACCGAAGTGTTTGAAGCAAATAATTTCGAAGCAAAGCAGGCACCAGAAAAGGATGCTACTGTCATTATGGACCTTAAGGATCAGCCAGATTTGAACTTTGAAGTTGCTCAAATTATTGAAATTCATACCGATGATCTGCCATATTTGAACTCTGAAGTTGCTGACATTACTGAAGTTCATACTGATGGTCAGCCGGATTTGAACTCTGAAATTCATACCCAAGTGTATCGCGACGTACAATTGAAATCGGAGGAAAAATATGTAAGTGTTGAATCCATTATTGTTGCATCTATGCTTCTCATTTTATCCAAAATTGCAGGTACAACTTTCAGGTGGTTAAGGAAGAAGGATAAAGGAAGAAGAGCAATGGCCACTGGTACTAGTTCTATGGAGCAACCTCCCTTGGCTAGGACATTGCATGTTAACCACAGAGAGGAGGCTTCCCTAGAAAAGTCATCTCTTAGGAATGGCCCTGTAGAAATGGATGTTCTTGTAGAGTCATGCCCTTCAGAAATGAGCACCTTTCAGAAGAGCTCATCCTGTTATGCCCAAAGAGTGATGGAAGAGCAGAATGAAGCTCAAAGCCTGGAAAAGAAGCCAAAGAAGAACCATAGGAGAGAGTCTCTTGCCTCTTCAGAATCCATGGGTGTTTTTGCTTCATATGGAAGTTTTACCACATACGTGAAACTCTCAAGCAAGCATGTGAGTTTTTGTTTTGTTTTGTTTGTTTGTTTTTTTTTGGGGCTTCCCATTCATACCATATTGTGATTTGTGAACAAACATTTATTCTTGAGGATCACTGATCTTATGTGTTTGTTTCTATTTGATATATTTTTTTTCAGGGACATGGAGATGCAGGGATTGCTACTCTTGTTAGGCGTTCAAGTAGGATTAAACACTTAGCCACTTCGAGAAAATAAACAAAATTTCCTTCTGGTGAACTATTTACTCTCTCTTTCTCAGCCTTCAAGGTATTAGCATAAATTAATCTTAGACGGTATACTGGAAATCATTCTTTTGTTCTTCCTAGTCTTTGTGCTTTCTGTATCTGATTTAAATTAAGAGTATAACTATGATACAAGGATTACATTAAATTGTCATTTGCTCCTTAAGACTGGCAGTGTTGATGGTCAATTTTGTTTTTCTCTCTCATCTCTTTTCCTACTTTTTCTCAATTATTATTTTAATCTCATATGATGTTTCATCAAAACTTAATCTTATCAAATTATAACCTTTCCCCACCTTCATAAGAAATTAAACAAAAAGATGATTTTTAGTGACTCTCTATGTGGATTCCTTGTATTAGTAGATTAAAGGAGAGTATTTGTGAACTTTTAGAGGGGTATTCTTCTGATCTTCCTTATTTAAATGGAAGTTTGAGTAGCACTAAAGAAAGGTTATGTGAGCTTTGAAGTGATTCACTTAGAGGTTGTCTACTCTAGAAATGATCACTAATCTCAGCATTTCCACTTTTTTTTTTTTATTTGGTGAAAGACCCATATTTTTCATATTTCTACTTGATGTTGACATATCTTTCTTTCTTTCTTTTGGTTTTAATATTAAAAAGAAGGTTCTTGCTCTCAAGGGAAAGAATTTCAAAGATTTCGGTTTAAATAAGTGCTGTGTGTTGGTTATAGGCAATCAGAATTTCTCCTGATATAATCACGCTGGGATGACTTTGCAATTTTCATGATTTTTCGGTTCTGATTTTCCACATCTTTTGCAGGTTGGGGGCCTTGGTGATGTTGTTACCAGTCTATCTCATGTTATTCAGGATTTAAATCATAACGTGGACAACATTACTCCAGAGTATGACTATTTGAACCTTGGCCCTATAAGCTTCTTTGCTGCTGCTTTTGTCCTTATATTGCTGCTTGGATGTTTGTCCTGTTCCTTAAATTTTGATTTCCTGAGTCTTGACTTGTCTTATTGAATGGAGCTTGGGGTTATATAAATGTGAAGAATCATTTGTTAGAGTTCTATGATTGATCAAACTATCTCCTTATACAAGTGAGATTATTTACATCTCTATTCCTAAAGCTATTTAGTGCTTCCTTGAAAAGATATGCAGGGCTATTGTTTTTTTTTTAACATTTGGTTGAAATTTTATTTGTTGTACTTTTGATGTGATTACAATTCTTGTAATAACTGCTTAATATATGCCTTCTGATGCAGGTAAAGGACTTGCAATATTAGAAAAACTATTTCTGGTGTGGAACTAAAATAGAAGTATGGCATGGAAAGGTTGAATGCCCCTCTGTTTATTTTTTGGAGCCTCAAAATGGGTAACCGTGTTTTAATTCCCCATCTTGGATTTCTTTTCGTTTGTAGTTTACTAATGTTTCTCATCTGATATTATTGAGCTTAATAATATTATGTGATGGGCTTACTAATGCCACTATTGTCACTTGGACTTATAGAAGACGTGGGAAGCAAAAAGGAGGAGTGAAGAAGGACGAGGGTCTGACCTTAAGGTATATACCAGGAGGGCCAAAGGTGATGAGGTGGTTGGGAAAGATAGAATGGGAAATTTAGCCCAATAACTACCTTGTTGGTGCAGGCGAAGGGTGGTGATCTGGAAGAGTGAGAAGGGGGAGTAAGAAATTTATTTTTGGGCATTTTGTGGCTGAGGGAGGGTGGAGAATTTTGGAAGAAAAGACTTTGGGAATGAGCTAGCCTTTTGAAAGCTAGCAACCCTTTTATCATCTTTTATCACTTGTTTCTTTCTTCTTTTCTTCTTTGCGTCCTCTGCATTACTATTATTAGAGTGAGTGGACCATTGTGTAGATATACTGGAATTGTGATGTTGTACTGTTATTCTTGTCTGTTGAATTAAATATTTGCATTTGAGCATAATTTTCTTGACATGTTGCATTGTTGTGTTGGTTTAAATTTCTATCACAGAGGAGGTTCTATCATTATGATAGAATTATCCGATAACTAATAGGATGTTTAAATGCCTTTCATTTCCTTATCATAGAGTGTTGCTCTACTCCAAAATTTATGGTGCTTGAACTTGCGTGCTGTTTCCTGTCTTCTTAGTTGATGATTTGGGGGTGCCAATTTTGGTGAGTAGGCTGCAAAAAGGTTTTGAGTTGTGAATCAAGTTCAAAATTGTCTAATCTCGGGTTGATCTTTTGATTTTTCATTGTTTCCATGTTTCTCTATAATTCACTATTTTTGGTATTTATACTTTTGTAAGCTAGCATTTTTGAACTTTTACTAGTGTGCCATTTCTTATCTTCTTAGTTTATGATTTGGGTGTGTCAATTCCTATGAGTAGGGCGGCAGAAATGATTTGAGTTGTGAATCTAGCTTAAGGTGGTCTAATGTGGTTGATCCTTCGAGTTTTCATAGTTTCTATATATTTTTTAGAGTACACTATTCTTAATATTTCTATTTTTGTAAGCTAACTTTTGTGGTACTTCTACTTGGGTGCTTGTTTTTCTAGATTATGATTTATGTGTGCCAAATCTTGTGAATGAGGCTGGAGAAAAGTTTTGAGTTGTGAATTTAGCTCAAAATTGTCTAATCATGAGATGATCCTTTAAGTTTTCATAGTTTCTATGTCTTTCTAGATTTCACTATTTTTTGGTATTTTTACTTTTGTAAACTAATATTTTTGTACTTCTACTTGTGTGTCATTTTTTATCCTCTTAGTTTATGATATGGAGTAGGGCTGTAATAAGGTTTTGAGCAGTGAGTTTAGGTCAAGGTTGTCTAATCTAAAGTTGGTCTTTTGAGTCTTTATAATTCCAATGTCTCTTTAGAACTCACTGTTTTTGGTATTTCTACTTTTGTAAGTTGATTTATTTGTACTTTTACTTGTGTGCTATTGTTTGTCTTCTTATTTTGTGATTTGAGTGTGTTAATTTATGTGAGTTAGGTTGTAGGCAGGTTTGAGTTGTGAATCTAAAGTTGATTCTTTGAGTTTTCATAGTTCCTATGTCTCTTTAGAATTAAATATTTTTGGTATCTATACTTTCCTAAGCTGACATTTTTTGTACTTCCACTTATATGTCATTTCCTATGTTTTTGGTTTATGATTTGGGTTGGAAAAAAGTTTTTTAGTTGTGAATTTAGTTTAAGGTAATGTAATCTAGAGTTACTCCTTTGAGTTTTTATAGTTTCCATGTCTCTTTAGAATTTATGATTTTTTGGTGTTTCTACTTTTGTAGGGTGATATTTTTGTTACTTCAACTAGTGTGTCATTTCTTGTCTTTTTAATTTATGATTTGGGTATGTCAATTCTTATGAGTAAGGTTATAAAGAGGTTAAGTTGTGAATTAAGTTCAAGGTTGTCCTATATAGAGTTGATCCTTTGAGTTTTAATTGTTTGCATGTCGCTCTTGGTATTTCTACTTTTGTAAGTTGACATTTTTTGTACTTCTATTTATGTGTCATTTCATGTCTTCTTTGCTCATGATTTGGGTGTGCCAATTCTTGTGAGTAAGTTTGCCAAAAGGTTTTAGGCTATGAATTTAGTTCAAAGTTGTTTAATTTAGACATGATCATTTGAGTGGTGAAAGGTTTTGAAATGATTATTTGAGTAGTGAAATGGCATACTTCTTCCGAAAGCTAATATTTTTGGTACTTATACTAGTATGCTATTTCATGTATTCTTAGTTTATGATTTTTGTGTGTGAATTGCTGTGAGTAGGGTTGCATAAAGGTTTTGAGTTGTAAATTGAGTTCATAGTTGTCAAATCTAAAGTTGATTATATGACTTTTCATTGTTTCTGTGTCTCTTTAGAATTCACTGTTTCTTGGTATTTATAATTCTGTAAGTGGAGATTATGGGTGCTTTTGTGCCATTTTCTATTTTCTTAATTTATGATTTGTGTTTGCCAATTCCTGTAAGTAAAGCTACAGAAATGTTTTGAGTTTTGAATCTGATTTAAGGTGGTCTAATCTTGAGTTGATCTTTTGGGTTTTCATAGTTTCCATGTCTAAAGATTTCCTTGTTTTAGAATTCACTGTTTTTTGGTATTTATAATTTTGTAAGTGGAGATTATTGGTGCTTTTGTGCCATTTTCTATTTTCTTAATTTATGATTTGTGTTTGCCAATTCCTGTAAGTGATGCTACAGAAATGTTGAGTTTTGAATCTAATTTAAGGTGGTCTAATCTTGAGCTGATCTTTTGGGTTTTCATAGTTTCCATGTCTATAGATTTCCTTGTTTTTGGTGTTTCTATGTTTGGACGCTGACATTTTTGGCACTTCTACTGGTATGAAATTTCTTGTCTTCATAGTTTATGATTTGTGTGTGCCAATTCCTTTGAGTAGTGCTGCAAAAAAGTTTTAAGTTGTGAATATAACTCATGGTTGTCTAATCTAGAGTTGATCTTGTAAGTTTTCATAGTGTCTATGTCCTTTTTGAGTTTACTGTTTTTGGTATTTTTACTTTTATAAACTGAGATATTTGATACTTACTACTAGTGTGTCATTTCTTGTTTTCTTAGTTTATGAATTTGGTGTGCCAATTCCTATAAGTAGGCCTGCATGAAGGTTTTGAGTTGTGAATCTAATTCAGGGTTTTCAAATCAAGGGTTGATGCTTTGTGTTTTCATAGTTTTTTTGTCTCTCTATCAAATTCACTATTTTTGATATTTGCACTTTTGTAAGTTGTTATTTTTGGTACTTCTACTTGTTTGTTATTTTTTGTCTTCTTAATTTATGATTTAGGAGTGCCAATTCCTATGAGTAGGGATGCATAAAGATTTTGAGTAGTAGATTTAGTTCAAGGTTGTCTAATTTAGAATTGATTCTTTGAGTTTTCATAGTTTCCATGTCTCTCTAGAATTCATTGTTTTTGGTAATTTTACTTTTGTAAGCTAGCCTTTTTTGTTCTATTACTTGTGGGTCATTTTGTTTTCTCAGTTTATGATATGGGTGTGTCAATTTTTGTGAGGTGGGCTGTAGAAAGGTTTTGAGAAGTGAATCTAGATTAAGGTTGTCTAATGTAGAGTTGATCTTGCGAGTCATCATAGTTTTTATGTCTCTTTAGAATTCATTGTTTTTGTAAGCCGTCAGTTTTGGTACTTCTACCTGTGTGTGTCATTTCTGGTCTTCTTGGTTTATGATTTGGTTGTGCCAGTTACTTTGAATTTGGGTAACGATTTGCATTTTTGTTGTAATGACTGTGCTAGACTTTGTCTTACATATGACAAACCCTTTTTACACTTAGTCACTTATTATCGAAAATAGGATTCTTGGTAATTTGTCACCTGTTAAAGTAGCAACAAAGCAGATTATTGTCGACTCATTTCTCTTTATTTTTTCCTAGTTAAATGCTGGTGCTGATTTCATTTTAGTTCCTTCAATATTTGAGCCATGTGGACTAACTCAGCTCACTGCAATGAGATATGTTTCAATACCTGTTTTTAGAAAAATTGGAGGTATATACATTTTTTTTAGTAACTATTTCTTTCTTTACTGGCTACCGTGCTTTCAACCTCATTTATCTCATAATTAATGCTACTTCCTGATTTATGCAATGTTCTGACTTGACCATCTCCTTATATTTGGAATATTTATTTTGCTGATACAATTTTCTTTAGTAGGTTTGTGGATTCCTTAATATATGATATCTAAGTCCTGTTTTCCTTTGAAATCATGTCGTTCTCCCCTTACAATGATAGGATAAATAATTTGGAGGAATAGATGGTCAAGTTTTAGGTTCATTCCACTGTTGAGGACTTGTGGTACATTTGATCATCCATCATCTTATAATTTTGTAGGACTATACGATATTTTGTTTGACATTGCTCAAGATAAGGAGAGAGTACAAGCACAAGGTCTTGTCTATTTTCATTTCCTGAAAACTATTTCCAATTTCAGGTTTTCATTTTCTTAAATATGTGTTTGTTTTACTTTTATTCTCATTTTCATTTCTCTTTCTGCTAGTTTTTTATAATTTAGGATTAGATATAATAGTCAAGACTTCCATTCTAATGTCCTAAATGGCAAACCTGACGAACGTTATTGGTCTGAAGAAGAGCAGCTGATATATAGAAAACTGCAACAGAGGAGGATTAGGGAGGAAGCTTACGTGCCAAGGTTTGTTTGTTCTGAGATGACTCTCAGATGATAACATTGAGGTTCTAACTTACATATATTATCACCATCATACGTAAATACTTTTTTGAACACCTGGTTCCATTTTATTGGCCTTCTATGAAAAATAATATACATAAGATGGGGGCAGAGTAGATTTGTAATTGTTGTCTCTCTCATACCTAGGACAAAGCACTTTTCTAATTTTTGACTTTGATCTAGTAGATTATTTAGAGTGTCTTTGGATTTAAAAAATATTTTCTATTTTCATTTCCTGAAAACTATTTCCAATTTCAAGTTTTCATTTTCTTAAAAATGTGTTTTTTTATTTCTATTACCATTTTCATTTACCATTTTGCCAATTTTTTTATGGTTTATGACTAGATATAATAGTTTCTAATATACGAAGGGGTTGTTGTTCCACAGCGAAGCAGGCCTTCCCCCCCCCCCCTCTCTTTTCTTTTCTGTTTTTGTTTGTGCCCTGTATAATTCTCTATCTTTTCCTATGAGCCTTTGGTACAGTTTGGTTCATCTCTTTATATAAGAATTCTATGAACAAAAAGTGAGGAATTGGAAGAAGAGAGTATCGTCAGATCTCAAAAATGCCACTGCCTTTTTATTGGAAACATGAGAAACATCTTTTATTGTTTCCTGAATTTCTGGAAATGTGGAATCTGTTCCCTAAAAAATAAAAATAGCAAGAACTATTCAAACACCCTTTTCATATATATTTTCAATTTTAAATGGAAATGAAAACTGGAAATGGTTAAGGCAAACACACCCTTAAATTCTTTTGGTGAGCAAGTACCTAAAACATTGTGTTTATTTTGATTTAAAGTTGCATACACTCTTTTTTTTTTCGGGGGGAAACGTGAAAAACAGAAAAAAGAACACGAGACATTTAATAATGGGTATTTAAGCCCCTCTTCTCATTCACTTGGCCCTGTTCTTGTTGTTGGTTGAAAGAACAGCACACATGAAAGCTGAAACAAAGGAAAGAACTTTGAAAAGATTTTTGCTTTCCCAAAAGCATATTGTCTATACTGAGCCTCTTGATGTTCAAGCAAGAAGCATAGCAATAGTATTTTATAATCCCCCCGACACAAAATTGAGTGAAAAACCTGGGGTTTGGTTTAGATGTTCATTTAATCGTTGGACTCACCGTAAGGGTCCATTTTCACCACAGAGAATGTTGCCAGTAGAGAATGGTACTCATGTCAAAACCTGCGGTGAGTCTCCTCTCTTCATTGATATTTGAAGGATGAATAGAATCTACTGATCCAGCTATTAGCAATATGAGGGGTTTTAATGTTTTTGGTTTGCTTGGTTTAATTTCTTATTTTCTTTTCACTTGTTTTTGTTTTAAATTCATTGCACTGTTGTGGCTTGTGAAATATGATCAAGTGTCTGCCAAATATTATGACTTTTGATGTAGGCATTGCAAATTATGTGCCTTTGTTCTGGTTAGCAAACTACTGATCTTCCTATTGAATGACTTGTTGCACTAGCCATTTATGTTTTGTCCATCATAATTTGTAGACTAGCCTCTGTCTAAAATTATGAATCCTGTGTATTTGTCATGACAAATGCCACATTAGGAGCTAATATAAATGCATAACTTATGATTGTATTTGGATTGGACTTTCATGGATCTTATATTGTATCATAGTAGCAATAGCATGTTACGGTGGCCAATATGAATATTTAATTATTTTATGTTATTTGGGGCAAATTTGAAGGTTCCCAACATGATGCAAAGTATGCCCTTTTCAATCGCTTTGTGATCTACAGGCAAAAGGTTAGTGATTCATTAACTTATACATTTGTCCCCGAAGAAGCTTTATGATTGTGTTTTTGCAGTTAAGGTTCCACTAGATACATACACGATGGACTTTGTTTTCTTTGAGAGGGAAGAAGACGGGGAATTTGACAACAAATATGGAATGGATTATCATATACCTGTTTTCGGAGGAATTGTGAAAGAACCACCTATGCATATTGTACATATTGCTATTGAGATGGCCCCAATTGCAAAGGTAAGTAAGCCAGTTGCATCAATCTTATCTCAACTTCATCTACATATCTTAGTGTGGACTTATTTATTTAGCTTGTGACTTGCAAAGTTTTGGCATATAATGAATTGGATTAAAGAAATATTCCCACTTATCCTATGTGTGCTATGGTAAGTACTTTGGCTATAGTTATGGTTTTCAGTGATCTCTCTAGTATGGAATTTAATGTGTTATTTGCATTTCTTGTTACTTTAAATTCCCTTATATTGAAAAAAAAATGCAATTAGGTTATATGTATGGCTGAATTTCTAGCATTTTCATTGAGTAAGCATCTGGAGAGGTTTCATGTGGGAATTGTTTGATGGAAGAGAAAAAAAAATTGGTTTAAAATATTTGGATTCAGGATTGTGTATTAAGCTCGTGGGCGTTTAGTATTGTTATCTAAACATGTTAAGTTCATTATGATCTTTAATATATGAGAAAATAAACAAAATTTCCTTCAAGTAAACTGAATAAAGAATATATCATTGAACTATTTACTCTCTCTCTCTCTCTCTCTCTTTCCTACCTCACTTCAAATTATTGGCATACATTAATCTTATACAGTATACTGGAAATCATTCTTTTGTTCTTCCCATTCTTTATGCTTTCTCTACCTGAATTAAATTAAGAGTATAACTATGATATGGGGATTACATTAAATTGTCATTTGCTCCTTAAGATTGACAGTTTTGATAGTCAATTTTGTTTCTCTCTCTCATCTCTATTCCTAGTTTATCTTAATTATTATTTTAATCTCATATGATGTTTCATCAAAACTTAATCATATCAAATTAGAACCTTTCCCTAGATTTACATCTTGGGAAATTAAACAAAAAGAAGATTATAAGTGACCCTCTAAATGGATTCTTGTATTAGTCGATTATATGTGTCATTTCATGTCTTCTTTGCTCATGATTTGGGTGTGCCAATTCTTGTGAGTAAGTTTGCCAAAAGGTTTTAGGCTATGAATCTAGTTCAAAGTTGTTTAGTTTAGACACAATCATTTGAGTTTTCATAGTTTCCATGTTTTTATAGATCTTGTTTTCGGTATTCCTACATTTGCAAGTTGACATTTTTGACACTTCTACTTGTTTGCAATTTGCTTTCTTCATAGTTTATGATTTGTGTATACTAGCTCGTGTGAGTAGTGCTTTAGAGAAGTTTTGAGTAGTGAATTTAGTTTAAAGTTGTTTAACCTAGAACTGTTCTTTTGAATTCTCCTAGTTTTCATGTCTCTCCAATTCATCTTTTTTTGGCATTTCTACTTTTGTAAGTTGACATTTTTAATACTTCTACTTATGTGCCATTTCCTGTCTTTTTAGTTTATGATTTGGGTGTATCAATTCTTGTGAGTTAAGGTGTAAGGTTTTGAATTGTGAATCTAGTTCATGGTTGTAAAATTTATAGTTGATCGATTGAGTTTTCATAGTTTCCCTATTTCTCTTGAATTCAATGTTTTTGGTATTTATACTTCTGTAAATTGACATTTTTAATACTTGTATGCCATTTTCGGTCTTCTGAGTTTATAATCTAGATGTGTCACTTCCTGTGAGTAGGGTAGCAGAAAGGTTTTGAGTTGTGAATCTAGTTCTTAGTTGTCCAATCTAAAGTTATTTCATTGAGTTTTCAAAGTTTTTTTGTACTTCCACTTATGTGCCATTTGTTGTCGTACTAGTATGTGATTTGGGTGTGTCAGTTCCTATGATTAGGGTTGCAGAAAAGGTTTTGAGTAGTGAATATAGATCAAGATTGTTTAATCTAGAGTTAATCTTTTGAATTTTTATAATTTTCATGTCTCACTAGAATTCATGTTTTTTGGTACTTTTACTTTTATAAGGTGACATTTTTTTGTACTTCCACTTATATGTTATTTTCTGTCTTTTTAGTTTATATTTTGGGTGTTCCAATTTTGGTGAGTAGGGCTGCAGAAAGGTTTTAAACTGTGAATCTATTTCAAGGTTGTCTAATCTAAAGTTGATTTTTTGAATTTTCTAAGTTTTCATGTATCTTAAGAATTCATTGTTTTTCTTATTTCCTATTTTGCAAGCTAACTTTTTTTGTACTTCCGTTTCTTTTATCTTTTATGATTTGAGTGTGCCAATTTCTGTAAGTAGGGTTATAAAAAGGTTTTGAGCTGTGAATTCAGCTCAGGGTTGTCTAATCATGAGTTGATTTTGAGTTTTTTTAGTTTTTATATCTTTTTAGAATTCACTTTTTTTTATATTTATTTTTCTAAGCTGACATTTTTTTTATATTTTTATTTTTGTGCTATTTCATGTCTTTTTATTTTATGATTTGAGTGTCCTAATTCTTGTGAGTTAGGTTGCAAAAAAGTTTTGAATTATAAATTTAGTTTAATGTTGTCTAATCTATAGTTGATCTTTTGAGTTTTCGTAGTTTCCACATCTCAAGAATTTACAGTTTTTTTATATTTTTTGTTTTGCAAGTTGACATTTTTGGTACTTGTGTTCCTTGTCTTTTTTTTTTTTTTCCTGAGTATAAGATTTGGGTGTGTCAATTCCTATGAGTAGGATTGCAGAAAGGTTTTAAGTCATGGATTTTGCTTTGGGTTGTCTAATTTGGAGTTGAGCCTTTGAGTTTTTTTAGTTTTCATGTCTTTCTAAAATTCACTTTTTCTTTTTTTGTGTTTCCACTATCGTAAGCTGATATTTTGGTACTTCTATATGCCATTTCATGTATTCTTAGTTTATGATTTTGTGTGTGAATTCCTATGAGTGGGGCTGTGGAAAGGTTTTGAGTTGTGAATTTAGTTCATAGTTGTCTAATCTAAAGTTTATTCTATGACTTTTCATCATTTCTAGGTCTCTTTAGAATTCACTGTTTTTTGTCTGAGATTTTTGGTGTTTTTGTGCCATTTTCTATTTTCTTAGTTTATGACTTGTGTTTGCCAATTCTTGTAAGTAAAACTGCAAAAATGTTTTTTAAGTTTTAAATCTAATTCAAGGTGGTCTAATCTAGAGTTGATCCTTTGGGTTTTCATAGTTTTCATGTCTATAGATTTCCTTGACTTTGGTATTTCTATGTTTGGATGCTGACATTTTTGGCACTTTTACTTGTATGCAATTTCTTGTCTTTATAGTTTATGATTTGTGTGTGTCAATTCCTTTGAGTAGTGCTACAGAAAAGTTTCAAGTTGTGAATATAGCTTACGGTTGTGTAATCTAGAGTTGATCCTATGAATTTTCATAGCTTTCATGTCTCTCTTGAATTCATTGTTTTTTATCTTTCTACTTTTGTAAGTTTACATTTTTGGTACTTCTACTTGTATGCCATTTCATATCTTTTGAGTTTATGACTTGTGTGTGCCAAATTTGGCGAGTAGGACTATAGAAAGGTTTTGTGAATTTAGTTCAAGGTTGTCTGATCTGGAGTTGATCTTGTAAGTTTTCATAGTGTCTATGTCCTTTTTGAATTTACTATCTTTGGTATTTTTACATTTATAAACTGACATATTTGGTATTTTTACATTTATAAACTGACATATTTGGTATTTCTACTAGTGTGTCATTTCCTGTTTTCTTAGTTTATGAATTTAGTGTACCAATTCTTATAAGTAGGGCTGCTGGAAGGTTCTGAGTTGTGAATCTAATTCAAGGTTGTCTAATCAGGAGTTGATCCTTGGTGTTTTCATAGTTTTTGTGTCTCTTTATAAGTTACTGTTTTTGATATTTCTACTTTTGGAAGTTGGTATTTTTGGTACTTCTACTTGTTTGTTATTTTTTGCCTTCTTAACTTATGATTTAGGAGTGCCAATTCCTATGAGTAGGGATGCATAAAGGTTTTGACTAGTAAAGCTAGTTCAAGGTTGTCTGATCTAGAGTTGATCTTTTGAATTTTCATAGTTTCCATGTCTCTCTAGAATTCATTGTTTTTGGCAATTCTACTTTTGTAAGCTGATCTTTTTTGTTCTATTACTTGTGTGCCGTTTCTTGTTTTCTCAGTTTATGATATGGGTGTGCCTATTCTTGTGACGTGGGCTGTAGAAATGTTCTGAGTAGTGAATCTAGATGAAGGCTGTCTAATGCAGATCCTTTGAGTTATTATGGTTTTTATGTCTCTTTAGAATTCATTGTTTTTTGTATTTGGCATTTCTAGTTTTGTAAGCTGACATTTTTGGTACTTCTACCAATGTGTCATTTCTGGTCTTCTTAGTTTATGATTTGGTTGTGCCAATTACTTTGAATTTGGCCAACGATTTGTGTTTTTGTTACAATGGCTGTGCTAGACTTTGTCTTACATATGATGAACTGCTTTTACACTCAGTCACTTATTATTGAAAATAGGATTTTTGGTAATTTGTCACCTTTTAAAGTAGCAACAAAGTAGATTATTGTTGACTCATTTCTCTTTATTTTTTCCTCGTTAAATGCCGATGCTGATTTCATTTTAGTTCATTCAATACTTGAGCCATGTGGACTATCTCAACTCACTGTAATGAGATATGTTTCAATACCTGTTTTTAGAAAAACTGGAGTTATATACATTTTTTTTAGTAGCTATTTCTTTCTTTACTAGCTACCGTGCTCTAAACCTCATTTATCTCATTATTATTATTATTATTATTATTATTGAAAATGCATAAATGACTGGAAGCTCTCAAGGAAAAGAATTTCAGAGATATCAGTTTAAATAAATACTGAGTGTTGGCTATAGGCAATCAAAATTTCTCTTGATATAGTCACGCTGGGATGACTTTGCAATTGCCATGGTTTTTCATTTCTGATTTTCTACATGTTTTGCAGGTTGGAAGCCTTGGTGATGTTGTTACCAGTCTATCCCATGCTATTCAAGATTTAAATCATAACGTGGACATCATTCTTCCAAAGTATGATTTTTTGAGATTTTTTGAACCTGAGTTGTCCTTATATTGCTTCTTGGATGTTTGTCTATTCCTTAAATTATGATTTCTGGACTTGTCCAATTGAAAAAGAGCTTGAGGTTATATAAATATTGTTTGGAGTGTTATGGTGGGAGCTTGGAGATCAGAATATTTATTTTGTCTATCTACAAGGAAATGTGAAGAATCACTTGTCAAATGTGTATGATTGATCAAACTATCTCCGTATACAAGTGAGCTTATATACATCTATATTCCTCTAGCTACTCAATGGTTCCTTTAAAAGATATGTAGGGCTATTGTTTTACATGTTTCTTTGCATTTGGTTGAAAATTTATTTGTTTTGCTTTTGATATGGTTATTTGTTAATACTTATTTTTGTAATAGCTATTTAATATATGCCCTCTAATGCAGGAAAAGGACTTGCAATATCAGAAAAACGATTTTTGGGGCGAAACTGAAATGAAAGTATGGCACAGAAAGGTAGAAGGTCTCTGTTTATTTTTTAGAGCCTCAAAATGGGTAACAATATTTTGATTTCCAATCCTTAGATTGCTTTTCTTTTCTGGTTTACTGATGTTTTTAATCTATCATTATTGAGCTTAATAATATTATGTGATGGGCTTACTAATGTCACTATTGTCACTAAGAACCATGTAAGACATGGGAAGCAGAAAAAGAGGAGCAAGGAAGGAAGTGGGGGTGACATTAAAGTATATTCTAGAAAGGCCAGAGGTAGTGAGGTGATTAGGAAGAATAGAATGGGAAATTGAGCCGAACTAACCTGTTAGTGTAGGTAAGGGGTGGTAATCTGAAAGAGTGAGGAGATAGTTAGGGATTTATTTGTGGGTGGTTTGTCGCTGAGGGAGGCTGGAGAATTATGGAAAAAAGGACTTTGGGAAAGAGCTAGCGTCTTGCTGTCAAGAGCGAGTGAAGCATTTTTTAGATGTACTGGAATTGTAATATTGTACTGTTATTGTTGTGTGTTGAATGAAATTTTGCATATGAGAATAATTTTCCATATGTGCTGCATTGCTATGTTGGTTTAGATTTCTACCACAGGGAAGGTTCTATCATTATGATAAAATTATTTGATAACTGATAGGATGTTTAACTTCCTTTGTAATTCATTTCCTAATCATAGAGTGTTGCTCTGACCAAAATTTTGGAAAGGAATGGGAATGGTGGTAGTCCAGCCACAGTTGTGAGAAACTTGCCAGCTAGGTTTTAACATAGATAATAGAACTTTGTGTGGAACACTAGGCTTAATTGCTTAACATCTTATATATCTGAAGAACATATGAGGTTTTGTGAAGTTCATACTTTCCATTACTTAAAATGTTATTAAACTATATAGTTATTTTATGTATCAGTATACTGGCTGAATTCGTACATGGCTAACTATTACTATTCTAGATATCAGGCCTAATTGGATTTGGAGGTGTGAAGTTGTTTATCTCCCTGACACAATCTGATGAGCCCAAATAATGGTTAATGATGAGAATCTTATAACAACTCAATAACACAATCTGATTAAAAAATTTTCTGTATCTAAAATCAAAGTGGTGAGTATATGTGATATAAGCATGAAAGCAACAAAAAGGAGTGAAGCAAGTTGCAAACCAACTCAATTTAATTTTTTAGACCTAAAAATTACATTTATTTACCTTGTCACTCACAAGATAACAATTTTAAAGTGATTATCATTGACAACATTCTGTTTGGCTTGAATATTCTTAAACTATATCTACATGGCAATTATCTGGATCATTTATTCACAATATCCTCAAATAGATTTTTTACTGCATCTAACCTCTTCATAATCATTTCAAATAAGCTGACTTAACCAGCTTCAATTGCCTCCTAAATAGAACTATCCTTCATCAGATTTATATTTTTTCTTGCAGATTCTTTTGGGTTAGCTGCGCATATGGCTGTGGGAATGGTGGTGGGAGAATTTTTTTTTTGGCCATGCCGTTCTTGAGTTTCTTCTCCAAGATGGATTTCATCCCATAAGATATATTTTACTTTTAATTGAGTTGTTACTTTTATAGCTTTGGAGAAACATTTACTTTCCCGATGTTAGAGTCAAATTTCTATTTTTGCTGATGCAAACTCTAATATTCTATTTCACTTAAGAAATGTTATGTATGCGCAATTTTGTATCTGTTTGTCTTGATAGGTCTGGTCTTCCCTCCTGCCACATAAATTACATTTTTAGTGAATGGTGATAGATTCTTATGTTGACTATTCCAGGCGTGGTTATTTGCCATGCATATGCATAATGGTGTCCAAAATTTCTTATACATAAATTTATAAAAAAGAATATGTTACATAAAACAGCGGCCTTCTAGATTATCATTTTAAAATTGCGTTTATTGGAAACCACCATTCCAAGTGCTCAGCTTTCTTTTTGTTTTTGGGGTATTTCTCTGTTAGTTTTCTACCTACATATTTGACTATATGTCTTGAAGGTTAAACCTGTAATAAATCCTTTTTCTTTTGTAGAAAAAATTATCTTGGAATTCATTATTTGTCTCCTAGAATGTATAGTAATTGATGCTCAACTAACAATGGCCAGGATATCATCTATTAGATTTCTTTTTGTTTGTAGTTTACTGATGTTTCTCATCTGTCATTATTAAGCTTAACAATGTTATGTGATGGGCTTATTAATGCCACTACTATCACTAAGGCCTATAAAAGGCATGGGAAATAGAAAAAGAAGAGTAATGAAGGAAGTGGGCTTGACATTAAGCTGGAAGGGCCAAAGGTGATGAGGTGGTTGGGAAAGATTGAATGGGAAATTCAGCCCAATAACCTCCTTTTTAATGTAGTTGAGGGGTGGTGATTTGGAAAAGTGAGAAGAGGTAGTTAGAGATTTATTTGTGGGCGGTTTGTGGCTAAGGGAGAGGGGAGAATTTTGGAAAAAAGACTTTGGGAGAGAGCTAGCCTCTCGAAAGCTAGCTACCTTTTTACTATCTTTTACCACTAGTTACTTTCCTATTTTCTTCTTTGTGTCCTCTGCATTACTGGAATTGTGATGTTGTATTATTATTGTTGTCTGTTGAATGAAATATTTGCATTTGAGCATAATTTTCCTAATGTGTTGCATTGTTGTGTTGGTTTAAATTTTTGTCACAAGGGAGCTTCTATCATTATGATAGAATTATTTGAAGACTAATAGGGTGTTTAACTTCCTTTATAGTTCATTTCCTAATCATAAAGTGTTGCTTTGCTCCAAAACTTTTGATACTTCTATTTATATGCCGTGTCTAGTCTTAGTTTATGATTTGGGTGTGCAAAAAGGTTTTAAGTTGTGAATCTAATTCAAGGTTGTTTAATCTAGAGCTGATCCCTTGATTTTTCAGTATTTCCGTGTTTATCTAGAATTCACTATTTTTGGTATTTATACGTTTGTAAGCTAACATATTTGATCTTCCAATAGTGTGCCATTTCCTGTCTTTTTAGTTTATGATTTGGGTGTGCCAATTCTTATAAGTTTGCAAAAAGGATTTGACTTGTGAATTTAGTTCAAGGTGGTCTAATTTGGTGTTTATCTTTGAGTTTTCGTAGTTTCCATGTCTCTTTAGAATTCACTATTTTTGATATTTCTACTTTTGTAAACTAACATTTGTGATACTTCTACTTGAGTGCCATTTTTTGTCTTGTTTGTTTATGATTTATGTATGCCAATTCCTATTATGAGGTTAGAGAAAGGTTTTGAGTTGTGAATCTAACTTAAGGTTGTCTAATCTTCAGTTGATCCTTTGAGTTTTCATAAATTTCATGTCTTTCTAAAATTCATTGTTTTGTGTATTTTTACTTTTGTAAACTAATATTTTTGTACTTCTACTTGTGCGCCATTTCATGTGCTCTTAATTTATGATATGGGTGTGTCAATTCTTGTGAATAGAGCTGCAAAAAGGTTTTGAGTAGTGAATCTAGATCAAAGTTCTCTAATCTAGAGTTTATCCTTTGAGTTTTCATAGTTTTCATGTCTCTTTAGAATTCACTGTGTTTTGTGTTTCTCCTTTTATAAGCTAACATATTTGTACTTCTACTTATGTGGCATTTCTTGTCTTATTTTATAATTTGGGTGTGTCAATTCTTGTGAGTTGGGTTACAAAAAGATTTTGAGTTGTGAATCTAGAACTTGCCTTTTGTGTTTTCATAATTTCCATGCCCTTCTAGAATTCGCTATTTTGGATATTTATACTTTTGTAAGTTGACATTTTTTGCATTTCTACTTATGTGCCATTTCTTATCTTGGTTTATGATTTGGGTGTGCCAGTTCTTGTGAATCGAGCTTTAGAAAGGTTTAGTTGTGAATATAATTCAAGGTTGTCTACTCTAGAATTGATTCTTTAAGTTTTCATAGTTTTTATGTCTCTTTAAAATTCACTGTTTTTTGGTATTTCTACTTTTATAAGCTAACATTTATGTCACTTCTACTAGTGTGTCATTTCCTGTCTTTTTGGTTTATGATTTGGGTGTGTCAATTCTTATGAGTAGGACTACAAACAGGTTGAGTTGTTAATCAAGTTCAAGGTTCTCTAATCTTGAGTTGATCCTTTGAGTTTTAAATGTTTGTATGTCATTCTGAAATTTACAATTTTTGGTATTTCTATTTTTGTAAGCTAACATTTTTGCCATTTCTTGTCTTCTAAGTTCATGATTTGGGTGTGCCAATTCCTAAGAGTAGGTTTGCAAAAATTTTGAGTTGTGAATCAAGTTTAAAGTTGTCTAATCTAGAGTTGATCATTTGAGTTTTCACAGTTTGCTTGTCTCTATAGATTTCTTTCTTGTTGGCATTTCTATGTTTGCAAGTTGACATTTTTGGCACTTTTACTTGTATGTAGTTTGCTTTCTTCATGGTTGATGATTTGTTGTGCCGATTCATGTTATTAGTGCTACAAAGAGGTTTTAAGTTATGAATCTAGTTTAAGGTTATGTAATCTAAAATTGTTCCTTTGAATTTTCTTAATTTTCATGTCATTCTAGAATTCACCTTTGTTTGGTATTTCTACTTCTGTAAACTGACATTTGTGAGACTTCTACTTGTGTGTCATTTCTTGTCTTCTTTTCTTAGCTTATGATTTGGGCATGCCAATTCTTGTGAGTTGGACTTTAGAATGGTTTTAAGTTGCAAATCAAGTTCGAAGTTGTTAAATTTAGAGTTAATGTTTTGAGTTTTCATAGTTTCCTTGTCTCTCTTGAATTCAATGTTGTTGGTATTTATGCTTTTGAACGTTGACATTTCTTATACTTGTGCGATATTCCCCGTTTTTTGAGTTTATACTTTGGGTGTGCCAATTCCTATGAGTAGGGTAGTAGAAGGGTTTTGAGTTGTGAATCTAGCTCAAGGTTGTCTTATTTATAGTTGATCTTTTAGGTTTTCAAAGTTTCCATGTCTCTTTAAAATTCACTATTTATATTATTTCTACTTTTATAAGATAACTTTTTTTGTACTTATATTTGTGTGCCATTTGCTGTCGTCTTAGTTTATGATTTAAGTGTGCCAATTCATGTGAGCAGGCTTATAGAAAGGTTTTGAATCATGAATCTAAATCAAGATTGTTTAATCTGGAGTTAATCTTTTTAGTTTTCATAGTTTTCATATCTCTCTAAATTTCATTATTTTTGGTATTTCTACTTTTATAAGATGGCATTTTTGATACTTTTACTTTTGTGTCATTTCCTGTCTTTTTAATTTTTGTTTTGGGTATGCTAATTCTAGTGAGTAGAGCTGTAAAAAGGTTTTGGGTTGTGAATCTAATTCAATGTTGTCTAATCTAGAGTTGATCTTTTGAGTTTTCATCCTATTCAAGTCTCTCAAGAATTCATTATTTTTCATATTTCTTGTTTTGCACTATGACATTATTGGTATTGGTGTTCCTTTTCTTGTCTTTGATTTTATGATTTAGGTGTGCTAATTCCAATGAGTAAAGTTGTGAAAAGGTTGAGTTGTGAATTTAGCTTCATGGTCATCTAATTTGAAGTTGAACTTTGAGTTTTCCGAGTTTCTATGTTTTCCTAGAATTCACTTATTTTGGTATTTCTACTTTTGTAAACTGACATTTTTAATACTTGTGTGTTTTTTCATGTCATCTTAGTTTATGATTTATGTATACCAATTCTTGTGAGCAAGGCCGCATAAAGGTTGTCTAATTTTAAGTTGATCTTTTAGGTTTTCATACTTTCCATGTCTCTCAAGAATTCACAGTTTTTTGTATTTCCTATTTTGCAAGGTGACATTTTTTGTACTTCTACTTGTGTGTCATTTCATGTCTTCTTAGTTTATAATACTTGTGTGTCAATTCCTATGAGTAGGGCTACAGAAAGGTTTTGAGTTGTGAATCTAATCCATGGTTATCTAATGTAAAGTTGATCCGATGAGTTATCATTATTTCCGTGTCTCTTTAAAATTTACTATTTTTTATATTTATACTTTGGTAAGTTGAGGTTTTTTGGTACTCTTACTTGTGTGCGACTTCTTGTTTTCTTAGTTTATGATTTGGATTTGCCAATTTCAGTAAGTAGGGCTACAAAAAGGTTTTGAATTTTGAATTTTGAATTTAGTTCAAGGTGGTTTAATCTAGAATTGATCTTTTTGGGATTCATAGTTACCATGCCTTTATAGGTTTCCTTGTTTTTGGTATTTTTATGTTTGGAAGCTGATATTTTTGGAACTTTTACTTGTATGTAATTTCTTGTCTTAATAGCTTATGATTTGTGTATGCCAATTCCTTTGAGTAGTGTTGCAAACAGATTTTGATTTGTGAATACATTTCATAGATGTCTAATCTTGAGTTGATCTTATAAGTTTTTTGAATGCACTACCTTTGTCTTTCTACTTTTATAAATTGACATTTTGGTACTTCTAATTGTTTGTCATCTCATATCTTCTGAGTTTATGATGTGTGCCAAATTCGATGAATAAGACTTAAGAAATGTTTTGAGTTGTGAATCTAATTCAAGGTTGTCTAATTCAAAGTTGATCCTATGAGTTTTCATAACATTCGTGCCCTTCTCGAATTCACTATTTTCAGTATTTCTACTTTTGTAAGTTAATATTTTTGGTACTTCTACTACTGTGCCATTTCCTTTCTTCTTAATTTGATTTAAGTGTGCCAATTTCTATGAGTAGAGTTGCGAAAAGGTTTTGAGTTGTGAATATAGTTCAAGGTTGTTTAATTTGGAGTTGATCTTTTGTGTTTTTATAGTTTTATGTTTTTTTAGAATCTACTATTTTTGGTATTTCTACTTTTTACGCTAACATTTTTTATACTTTTCCTTGTGTACCCTTTCCCATCTTCTTATTTTATGATTTGGGTGTGCCAATTCTTATGAGTTGGGATATATAAAAGTATTGAGCGGTGAATCTAGTTCAAGGCTGTTTAATCTAGAGTTGATCCTTTGAGTTTTCATGATTTCTATGTCTTTCTAAAATTCACTATTTTTGAAATTTTTATTTTTGTACATTGACATTTTTTGTACTTTTACTTGTATGTCATTTCTTGTCTTCTTAGTTTATGATATGAGTGTGCCAATTCCTATGAGTAGGGTTATAGAATGGTTTTGAGTAGTGAATTTAGATCAAAGTTGTCTAATCTAGAGTTGATTCTTTGAGTTTTCATGGTTTTCATGTCTCTAGAATTCATTGTTTTTGGTATTTAGTATTTCTAGTTTTGTAGGCTAACTGTTTTGGTTCATCTACTTGTGTCACATTTCCTGTCTTTTTACTTTATGATTTGGTTATGCCAATCTCAACCAATCTCAATGGTTATTAGCTCATCCTCACATGACTAAGGGTTCTTAGCTCATTACATTCAAGCAAACCCAAGCACACATCAAAAACATCATATAAAAGCATATTGTAACATCATGGCACCATGGAATTAAAGTCATACTAAAACACTTTTCATGGCTTAAAAATACACATACATACATTCAAGACAAGCTAAGCACACATCTATGCATGAGATAAGGTGGAGAAAGTTACCTTGCTAACATTCATACACTTTTTCCTTAAGCCTTGCATCCTCTCCCCTGATCTTATACACCTAAGAAGGTGGAGATCATTCCTCTTGACTTAGACACAATTTATGAAAGCCAATTAGGCTCATGGAATTAATTCTAAGGCCACACTTTCTTGAACTTTAGCTTGATCTATAAACCTCATTATGGTTCCATAATTGCACCTAATGAAGCAACACCCCTCAAATAAATTCTAAGTTCCATTCTTTCCTTTAAAATATGATTTTTAACTTCTTTTAAGTCTCTTGGAGTTATTACACAATTAAAACAAAGAGCCTAACAACATGTTACTTCTTTATGTCATAATATGGAACCTAAAGCATTAATTCACTTTTTATGAGTTCTAAATTTTTTCTTAGGCCTCCCTTCATATTCATTCATCATACATTACTTAAAAATGGGTTTAGAAAAATTTAAAACTCTCCCTAGCTATGCCATCTCCCTTAGGCTGAGACAATGGAGATTTTGGCTCTCTATGAACCTTGCTTTATTTTCTCAAGGGAAGATGCATGTGGGGAGCCTCTTAAGGATCTTGGGAGCTCATTTAAACTCTTATTTAGGTCTAGGAATCATCATACAAAATCAGATTTTACAAAGTGTAATTGAAACCCTAAAAATTGCATCTTGAAATCTAATGGCTTTTTATTAATTCCCTTTACATATTCTTAATCTTCACATGTTTTTTTCTTATAATCACACTTGGTTCTACCTAAAATCAATTCCTCTTAGGTCTTCTCAAGTGGGGTGAAATGGAGAAGAAGGGAACCAAAGATGACAACCATAGGAAGAGAAATTACCTTATTTTTATGGCTTTTCTCACTTGAATCTTGTTTTCTTTGAGCTCCTCTCTTCAAATCCGAATTTTTTCCTCAATTTCTCCTTTAAAAAAAATTTATAAACTTCATTATAATCATGGGAAACAAAGGAGAATGGGAGAGAAGAGGTTTGGAATGAAGAAAGCATGAAAAATCATGAAAATCCATACCTTTCTACCTTGAATTTCTCCTCCTTTTCTTCCTCCTCGTGTGCCTCATCCTCTAGGGTTTTCCTCTAGTTTTGGGCAGAACATGGTCATGCATAATGAAGGGAGAAGAAGGGCACATCATATATATATGTGGGAAGAAGTTACACTTTTAAAAAATTTTCATTTTGCCCTTCGTTCTTGGCATTTTCGTTTCTCTTTTGTTTTAGCTCATTTTTTAGAAACGTCTTTTTCATTATGAAATTTAGATTTCTAATTTAGTAAAATACTTTTAGAATCACTTAAATCGAAACAAAAACCTTCCCAAATGAATCTATCAAAGTTTGGATACACTGACATTGAAAAACATCAATGGGAGGGGATTTAACTATCTTGGGGCTTTCTATGGTTTTCAGGGCCTTTAAAAACCCTAGAGAACTCAATTTTCATTTAAAAAGTCTCCCGGTGTGAATTCCAAAATTTGCTCAAAAATATAAAAATGCCATTACGTTTCGTAAGCTTTTCGTAAAAAATTATTTCTTCATTCTAGTTCTATTTTTCTTTCTGTTTGAGCTTGGAATTCTCATTTTTAGGAGTTTATAATGCTTCTTAAATTTTTCAAGACCTTAACTATCTCATTTCGGGAGATGTATCCAGTGAATTTCGTTCGTTTACGGAGAAACCATACGTTACGTTTCTCATATTTTCTCTTTTTTTTAGAGAACCGGATATTACACAAATTCATAAACTTCATTTGTGTTCTTTAAATCTTGATAATCCTTCTGACTTTCAAGATATAGTGGAATTGAACTGTTGGTGGTAGAAGCATGTAAGGTTCAAAACTCATGACATCTGTTGTGTTCTTAAATTTCTTGATAACCCTTCTAACTTCCAGGATATAGTGAAATTTAACCACCAGTAGAAACTTGAAAAAGTGTAAATATTTTATTCGACAATCAGCACACACAACGAGCAGCAATATCATCACATAATTTATTTATCTAACCAATGAAAGGAAAGCAATCTTCGTTATAGTGTAGATCCAAAACACATTGAAGAGATATAAATTTGCATTCTGAATCATAAATCTAAATGCACAGTCTAGCATCGTCAAGCCATTTCCAACTTGTGAGAAATTCAAATGATTAAACCAAAAGACTTTAATAAAGCCAAAATACATTGATAGTGTCAAAATACAACATTACTAGTTAATTAAACAGACTAATTTTAATATGATATAACAAGTTCATCTAATGGTCACTATATTCTTCACTGAGATCATCATCGCTATACTCATCATCTTTATTCAAATAGCCATTTCCTTGACCAAGGGATTGCACTTCTTGAAAACCATAACCTGGAGTATTCAATGGCGGTTGATGAACAGGAAGATTAGGTTGATAAGGCTGTGGTGTTCGAAAAGTAAAGGAATTAGGATGATATTGAGGTGAGGTTGGCCGGAATGCATCTGCTTTAGGATTATGGGCAGCGGTGGGTTGAAAGAAGCTACTTTAGGATGAAGCGGTGGTGGCGATGGAGGCGGCGGGGGTTGGAAAGCAACTACTTTAGGATGATGTGGTTTTGGCGGTGAAGAAGGATTGTCCTTGATAATCAACTTGTCACTTAGCCCTCTCAAAATAACAATGTTTTCATTTTGTTGATTTTGATAGTTTTGCAATTGTTGGATACAAAGTTGAAGAGTATTCTTTAGTTC
This sequence comes from Erythrophleum ivorense, assembly GCA_026724425.1. Classification (NCBI taxonomy): domain Eukaryota; kingdom Viridiplantae; phylum Streptophyta; class Magnoliopsida; order Fabales; family Fabaceae; genus Erythrophleum; species Erythrophleum ivorense. Next base: position 41,209,014 of record JAIUCV010000006.1, on the reverse strand, counting down.
TACTCTTTCACGTTCCAGACTCTCCACCCATTGAATCCATACACAATTCACAGCTTCAAATGATTTCCTCACTTTCCTTTGAAACTCTATGCCGATTGTATCCATCACTCTTTGCAAGTGATTATTGTGTTCTTCATAGGTATCCTCAATGGAGCTTTGGCTCGATTGCTCTTCATCCATTCTTGAAAAATATTTTTCCTTCATAACAAACAAATATTCCAAAAGAATACAGAAAAGATTAGAAATTATGTAGATATCCCAAAGATGTTCTTGTCAAATTTTAGAGTAAACTAATTAAAAAGTCAGTTCTTAAATTATTATACTTGTTTAGTTTTAATTTTTAAAAATTAGTAATGGCACGAGTTAATCCACTAAAGTAAACTTCTTGTGAGAAATTCTAACAAACTCTTGAGCTCTGGCTTCGTTGCTCTTCGTCCATCCTTGGAGAATATTTTTCCTCCTTAACAAATATTCCAATGAAGTATAGAAAAGCTTAGAAATTACGTAGCTATCGCAAAGATTGCAATGTTAAATAGAGTAAACTAAAACCTCAGTTACTACATTGTTAGATTCGTTTAGTTTTAGTTTTAAAAAATTAATAATAGCAAGAGTTAATCCAAAGTATTAATTTACTCCAAATTTTATAAACATAAATGACTTGAGGTTATATGTTGCCTTCTTTTGGTGTAGTGTAAAGCTTAAACAATTATACACACCGAAGCATACAATTTATAAGGCATTAAAAAATAAATATTACCTTATTATTCTTGTGCTTAGATGAAGATATAGAACCACCAAAGGGAAATTTCTCATTTACTTGGCTCTTATTGTTATTTTTGGATTTCTCAGCACTCCTGAATTGCTTCACGTTCTGATTGGCACGGGCTTGTGAGGAAATGTGGTTCAGCTGTGCACATCCTTGTGCCTCGAAAAAGTCACGGATTGAGGTACTTCATACCAACAATGATACGACTGATTAAATTTACTCTTAATTATGTTAATGATTTTGGCAACGCCTGCTCCACCTGGATAAAATCTGTTTTGATTGCATGATAGCATACATCAATAATTTTAATAAAGATAAGAAAAAATATTTTGGAAATACAAAAAAGAGAAATTTCATTTTATCTCTTCAAACTAAATTTTACTTACAAAATTAATAAATAAATTTTAAAATATAACATAATATCTCCTATATTGTGAACTAAAATAAAAATGTTAAATTTTAGTTAAAATTAATTACAAAATATTATTTTCTATTCTTAACAATCTTCATAGGGTGAAAACCAACTAGGATAAAAATATAAATATAAGCCTTGCAGTTAATTTTAGTTAAAATTCAATATTTTTATTTTAATTTAAAGTGATATTTTGTTATATTTTAGAAATTTTGATTTATGAATGAATTGCCGTAGTTGATAAAATGAAGACTTACTCTTGTCCTGCTGAATCTATATACTTCCTATGTGATGGCATAGGTTTTATGGCGGAAGGAGACGGCTGATTTTTTGATGGGCCTCTAGCATCTATTCTACTTGTTCCAGAAACTCCTTGAGACATCTACAATATAAAATAAAATTTTATTGTTGTATGAAAAAAAAAAAGGTTTATTCAATATATACATGCTTTCAACGTTTAATTTAAACAAACATTAATAATCAACAAACATGCGTTATCACTAAGTATAACCTTACTTATATACTATAAGATGTTCACTATATTATAACTGAGATGAAAGGCACATGACAACTATTAAAATGCTAAGTATTCCAACTATAGCTAAATTTATAAGATACAAAATTATAAATTTTTTTTTTAAGTTTTCACCTTTTGATGAGTTTTTTTGTTCCAGATCTGCAAGTTTTTGGACTCCTTAAAATAAAATTGTGTAAAAGATGAAGATATGCATGTAATATGCGTGTGTGTCTGAGTGTGTTTTGTTTTTCTGAAAGCTTTAGTATAATGGATTTGAAGTCAAATAAATAAAGAATATATTATGAAAAATTTCAAAGTACATAACAGTGAAATAAGGAGAATATGGATGAACGGAAAGTTGAAAAGTTTGCGGGTAGAGGAAGAAAGTGGTGGTTGGTGAGCTTAGAATGAAAGTGAGATATCACAAGGCAAGCGCAAAGGGAAAGTTGGCATAAACTTATTATAAATAGGCCAAGGCCAGTGTCACTTTCCTAAGCTAGTGACTTTCAAGTTCACGTTAAGGAGACCCCACAAGTTTAAGGAAACTAGGCGTCTCTCGTGGTGGCATGGCCATTAGCCTCTCGTTTTTTGTCATTCTCTCTCTCTCCTTCCTTGAATTTTGAAATCAAACAACCTTCCCACTCTGTGATTTAATTAAATTTTCATTTTTGTTTTTTTTTATCATCTTTTCAAACAATAATTTTTTTCTTTTAATAATAAATTATAACAATGTTTTTCATTATTCATTCAAAATATATCTTCTTGTTCTCAAAAGTACAGATGGCACAACTTTTGATTTTGTCCACCTTTTGCATCTGTTGGATTAAATGACGTAAGAAAAAAAATAAAAAATGAATAAATTAAATTAAATTAAAAAATAATTTTTATACTTTTATTTTTTAAAAATAATAATACTATTAAATAATTATTATAAAAATATAATAAATATTATATATAATTAAAAAAGAGATTCCCTTACCCTTAAAACATATCAAAAGGCACCCTTGATTGCTCTGTCAGAGTGTTAGCATGATCTGAAAAAAATACTTTCCTGCAGTTTTTTACTTTTTGGTTTTTTTTCTTTTTATTAATTTAAAACAGTAACAAAGTAAACTAATAACACCAACGAAAGTTTTTGTCATTTAATATCTTTCAAAACCGTGAATTGAAGGCTACTATTCATGATTATTCTACAAATTTACTTTTATTTAAGAATTTTAAATGATTAAATTTAAATACACTTCTCTATAAAGAGAAGAAAAAACTATAAATACATTTCAAGGGTTAAAAAAACACAACAAAACAACATGATAACTCAAAGCACTAAAGAGTCACATCTTCACAACATACCATCTTTAAGGCTTTGTATTTGTATAGTCATCATATTCTCAACAAACCACTCCTCTCCTTTATTTTAAGGTTTCTCTTCTTGTTCATAGTCTGATTCAACCCAAAATATGTATTTTCTTGATGTGATAATTTTAGAATATTATATAGAAATATGGGATATTTAATATTTACAATAAATAATGTGTTATAAAATTATCTACGGTATCTCTCTAGTTGCTTGTTTTTACCTCATTATTGCAAAATAATAATATTTTTATTTTTATTATATGCAATGTCAAAAATAGTATTGCCTCCATAAGTTACATTCCTAGGTGAGGCTTATATATATATATATATATAGAGAGAGAGAGAGAGAGAGAGAGAGTAAAAAATAAATCTGAAGACTGTACTAATTTGGAAAGTAACAATGGCATGAGTTTCCCTGCGTCTTTCTATGCTTGCAAGAGGTATAGAAAAAATAATTGGACTTTTTAAAAAGCACCTTTTTTTCGCTTGCAAGAGGTATAGAAAAAGTAGGCATTGGGACTTCCTAAAGAGGGAATTTTATCTAAAGAGGATGACAAGAGCAATTGAAAATGTAACTTGTCACCTCCAACCATAAAGAGGTACCTTCCTAAGAAGTTTTACTATTTTTCTATACCCCTTCCAAGCATGAAGGGATGCGAAGAGACATATGCTAATGCAATTTTTTCAGGTTAGTACAATCGAAGTACTGTGTCAATTATTTGATTTAGATATCCTCTTTTTTTTATTAAATTCATAATTTTAAGTTCATACGAGTCACAGGCACAGATAGTTTTATACTAATTATTAACGAAGATATTTTGATTTTTAATCATAAATAATTAGTTATGATGTTGGTGTATGAGGTTAAATACTTAGTACTACATGCTATGCTATCTTAGGAAATATGTATTCGAGAATGTAATAGTGGTTTATGTGAGAATACTACATGTGTAAGTTTATTTGAGGATGTCATTTGTAAGTTTGTTTGAGAAGCTTGAAATTAAATCACCGTGTGGTAGAATTTGGAGTGTTGTAGATAAAATGATTAATTTTGAGTGACTCTGTATTTAGTATTACCTTTAAAGTTACAGTGAAATTAGTACTCAACTTAGGATTTTATGTTCAAAAATAGATGGCTTAACTTAAAGGAACTCAGGATAAGATACTAGATAAAACTCTAGCAAGCATAGAGAGTATAAGAGCATCACTTCAAAGGGTAGGAGATGATGTCAAATGGATCACATCGCATGGGTGAGGTGGCATAATCTTACATTTGTTATCCTAATTAAATGTCATGCAAATATCAATCACTCTCTTAATTCTCTCTGCCACTACAAGTTAAAATAAAAAAATAAACTTAGAACCTGTTTAATTCATTATTTGTAATGTAATTTATAATGTATTTTTTTTACAATATTTATTATATTTTTATAATTATTACTGAATTTATATTTTTTTTCTTTCACATATTTAACATTCATTTAACCAAACAGGCTCTTAATTTGGCCAATCAAGATGTGTTAGTTGAAATAGGTTGGGAAAAGTCAAAGAAATGCATTACCTTTGTCAACTTCATAATATTCCTATGGTTAAGGTTCCATTCCCTCCTACTTTTATCATATAGAAAGAAACACCAAATGGATGAATCTCTAACATCCTAATAGCAATAAAATGGGAGACATAGTTAATAAGAGAAGTGAGAGGAGGTATGTGGCCACTTAAGGTGATACTAACGATAATATTACTAACAGTGATACTCTTTGATTGCATTTAACAATGATTGATAAGTTAACTTTAGTTAGGTGCATGCTTTGCTTGAGAGAAGGGGGAAGGAAGAAGCCAAGAAATCCTCTTTGTTGGCCAACCAGATACCTAGTCTAGGCAGGATTTAGAAGCACTTTACATGCGAAACGCACTCGATGAGTGTAGCTTAGATCAAATGCACTTCATAAGCTAATTGCACTTTATGTGCAAGACACACTCAATGAGTGCGAACTAGATTTACAACAAAGTTTTATAGTTTTCATAGCATGTTTTTTAAATAAAAATTTTGATAGGCTATGAAAGAGATTTATTATTTTAAAAAATTAGAAGTACTCATATTTTGACATGAATGTTTACGAAAAGTTTGCTAATTATTTAGATTGATCACTAAATCAATTTTCAAGTTAGTTGTTCATCACCCATCCTCACATTAGTTCATCTCTTTCATTTGTATGGGTTGGCAAAACTAAGAAGAAAGAGAGAGAAGGAAAGCATCCATTGATAAAAGCTTAGTTGAAAAGAGAGAAACATTTCAAGGCTTGCAAGAGGAAGGTTCTTTGCTCCTCTCTCCCAGAGTTGATCACTTCACAATCATTATATTCTTTTAACTAACTTCGAAATGATTAGAATGAAGCTTCGTAAGGAGAAAAGCTACGGGATGATAATTTAATGTGCATAGTTATTGTATAGCACTACAACAAAACCATCAAAAAGCGACTAAAAATATAGTTGGAAAATGAGATATAGTTGTTGCAAATTACTAAATTGCAACTGAAAAAAAAATTGATGTATTCAATCAAATTTGTGATGCAGGTAACCTTAATGATTGCGTTTTCAGTCGTTAAATAACATCAACATAACAAATTGATAAAAAGTTGCAACGTTACAATTTTTTTTAAAAGAAATTGCAACTAAAGATTTAAATCCTATAAAATTTATAATAAGAAATTTTTTAAATTAAAATTATCCTCAAAGAGTATAATTACACTTTCTTATAACTAGTAAATCTGCTAAATCCAGTAATAAATCTTTTAAAATTTGATGGTAATTGTGGTCTTTAAAAATAAATTTGATTTTTAAAATCTTTCACTATAAATTTTACAAAATCTGAATCTTTAGATTAATTTTTTCCTATTACTACAGGGTTGGCCTTTTTTTAAAATAAAAGAATATTAACATATTTAATATATTTTATTAATATATTCAAATATTTTTATTAGTTTAAATTTATTTAATTTAATTTATTATATAAATATTTTTTTATTTTAATTATAATATCTATTTATAATTCATAGTATATATATAATTACAAATAATAATTTTTATAATATTAAATAAATTTTTAATTAATATAATATATCTTAATTTAAAAAAAGAAACTAACATAATTTCGAGTGAAAGATATTCAGAATTTTTAATTGATACTTTCAGTCCTATTGCCAATTACTTTTCTTTTTAAAATTATAATATAATTTATTTAATATTATAAAATAACATAATTATAAACAAAAATATATAATCTAATATAAATAATGAATAGAAAATATAATTAAAATAATAATCTTTTTCCACTTGTGACAAAAAATGTCTTTTATATATAGAGAGAGAGAGAGAATATATTTTTTATCATATTTAATTAAGAATATAATTTTTAATTATTACATTAATTTTATTTTTATATTAATAATTCCTTAATTATCATTAACTATTTTTTCATAACTATATTATTAATACCCTATCATATTCAGTTAAAATAACAATTTTTTAAATTTAAGTATTACATGGATTATAATAATATAATTCTTTAATCATGATTGTATCATATTAAGTTCACTATTTTTTATATTTTGTGCTTCTCTTTTTTCTTTATGCTCTTCTTTGCCTGTTGTCTATTATTTCACATCTCCGTTTTTCTTCCACCTTCTCCATTTTCCTTCTTGAAGGACAAAAAATTAGCATATTCATCAATTTTGAAAAATTCAAATAATAAATAACAAACATGTGAAATTGTTTGTTAACAACAAAAAATATGAGAAAATACCAACAGGAATATATTAATCTTACCCTTTATAACCAAAAACAAAGAAGAGAGAATTGAAGAGAAAAATCACAGAGAAAGAAGATACCACAAAGAAAAACAGAAAAACTAGAAAGAAGAGATAGGCGAAAGGGAGAGAAGATAGGAAACCAGAGATAAAGAAAAAGAGAAAGAAGGGAAAAACTAGACAGTAGGACAGGAAGAAAAAATGGAGAGAGCATGGAGTTCGAACGAAGAGGTTAAGAAGAAGAAAAGAAAGCGGGAGGAAATGGAAAGAGCAAATAAATGAAAAGCGTGAATGAAAATAGAGTATATATAGAATATAAAAGGGTGCGAGTGAAAAAACAATTATCTTGCACCTTCTTTTCATATTAATTTTCATTTTTCACTCCCCCAATGCCTTTTCCTTTGTATTTTTTTTTCTTTTCCACTAAACACTTCGAACATATATTAAATCTATATTTTATATATATTAAGCTTTTTAATATATAATATAAAATTTAATATATTAATTTTTAAATTTTTAAATATTAAATTAGAACACGTATAATAAAATTAAGTATTAGATAAAAAAAAATTATTATTACAGATACGCACATAAAATTACAGAAAACTAAAATAAAAAATTTAGAAATCATCTTCCTCGTTGCAATCCTCCACCATCACCTCATCATTGTCATTTTAAAAATTAGAGATATCTTCTCTATATGGTTCAAGATGTCCTTGATATCTTGAGGTCAGGCTAGCAATATTCTGAGAAAGTCGATTGCATAACTTTATCAATTTGTTCTCATATTTCATGAAGTTTTTTTATCTTTATTCTGGATTTTTTTTGATAAATTTGTTTTGCATAATCAAGAAATTGATTTCTTATCGCATCATGGATATATGAGTGCTGATTGTATAATGGCAAGGTATTCTAGCTATATCCCATAGTTAGATTCCCAAAATACCTTGTTTCTTTCCACCTACAACTTGGACTCATGGCTCAAGCTCTGATGGTTGTTGAAAATTACCCAAACTCTTTGCCTCACTTTTACACCTAGTATAATAAAAAAACAAAAAAAAATTCAAAGTAGGTAAAGTTGAAATGAAAGGTATAAATTATATAGAAAATTGCATTTACACATGTAATTTCTAATTTTTTTGTCCACACATTTGTTATCTCTTCTTTGATGGGTCAAATAAATAGCTCAGCTGGCCTCGGTTCTCTGCCCATTTCTTTCACTTTTTACGTGCAAAATAAAATATAATTAGGTAAATATATGAATGTATATTTAAAATAATAAAAAATTACTTAAAATATTAAATTATTTACTAATCTTTTGGGGTGTTCTATTATTGGTATAGGACTTCCAATATGCAAAGATAAGTCTAAACTAAAGTTGGAGGCTCTATTTTTTTTTTCCTTTCCTTACTTTTTTGTTGGAATGTCAGTGTGTCCTATTTGGAACACAATTGATCCTAGATGGATTTGCCTATCCAATATGGTTTTATTCTTGCTTTTCAAGCATCTCTGATATAATTCTTTAAATGATCCACTGCATGAGACTTGAAGTTGTTCCTAATTTGTTGGTCATGTTCAAGATACCAATAATATTGTTTCGACAAAATTAGTGATTTTAATCATTAATAAATGAAAACACTAAATATTACAACAAATCATGATGATGAAAATCCATCTAAAATTCTTTAAACCATAGTTCTTTCACTACAGTAGGAACTCCGGACCAATTATTGTATGGCCCTTCATATTTACTTTTGAAAATATTAACTATATTTGTGACAATAGCTTTGTGATTTAGTTGAAACCTAATCAAGAATCAAAATTAGATATGTATTAATTAAATTTAAAAAAATTAAAATTTATGTTGATATTATTAAATAATATAATCTAGAAACTCAAGACTCTACTATTTTAGGAAGTAAAACCATGTTGCTATAATTTTTTCCCTTCCAATCTTAGAGGTAAGGGATATTTTTCTATTCTATTTTTCTTGAATGCTTTTTTAATTCTTTCTAAAAACATAGTTCATTAACAAAAATTATCAATGATAGTGAAACTAGAAGTAATATCATATGTTGAAAAGTAATTTACCATCCACATTAATGCTATTCTCATTTGGAAGTTTTGCATTTTGAAAACATTAAAGGTTATTACTCTTTCCTCCCATAATAATATTAATTCATCAATCAATGGATATAAGAAGACAAAAATCTTAATTTTAAGATTTTGCTGTATGGGAATGATTGCCATAAAAACTAAATAAGGAGCAATCATACACAATCCTGGAGGAAAATAGTAAGGAATAATTATCACAGACTAACATGAATATAGTAAAGCAAATTGATTATAAGGAGTGAACCCATTTGTATGTAAACCAAGCCTAGCATTTCTTGGTTTCATGGTAAAATTAAAGTATATCTTATCAAAATGTTTCCATGCCTCTCCATCTGAAGGATGGCACAATATACACATTCATGTCTTTTGTTATTCTAATGTTATCACATAAGTTCAACATAACTCATTGAAGTATAAAACCTTTGCAATATAAGAATAGTTGATAAATAATCCATTTATTTTTACTAGAATCTCATTAGAATTTTGCCTCCGATCAGGTCAATTAGTTTTATATTGAGGTATTCCACAAAATTTACACATTGTCTCATTTATGTTATCTTTGCAATACAACTTACATCCATTTAGACAAACATCAATTTTTTTAATAGATATACCAAGTTTTGATACCAGTTTTTTGGTTTTGTATCAATCATAAGATATGATATTATCAAGTGGGCAACTTTCTTTTATAAGACTTACAAATTGATTAAAACTCTATTCTGATATGTTATTGTTGAATTTAATATTTAATATTTTTATGGCAACAAATAGCATAGAATGATTGCTAGATCTTGGTTTTAATGGTTGCTAATAAGCATTTAATAAATCAAAATACTTCTAGGCTTTTATATTTGGAAGCTCCTTGACATTCTGATTAGTATTATCATCAAAATTTGCTTCCTCATGGAAATCAATATTAAAACTAGGCACAATTGTATCAAAAATTATTCTTTCATATCTATTATGTTTGTCATTTCATTGATAGTGAGCTAAATAAAGTTGCAACATGTATGCTAGTGTCTCGTGTAACTTATTCTAGTCCAACTTTACCATAACATATCTAATACTAATATCAACATTGAAACCTATTTTTATAAAGGTCAACCTTTACTTGATCATTAGTAAGATAAGCTTTATTTTTATGTCTAAAATATAAACATTTAATTTTTTTCATCTCCTAAATGAATTTCTTTTTTGCAAATAAAAATAATAAATTATTCTACCTCTTATAAAAATTTATTAATATATCTTTTACGTTTAATATTCATATTATATATCTATTATCAATGTCTAGGAATTTTTAGTTTCTATATTTAATTATTATAAACTATTTAGATATTACCTAAAAATATTTCTATCATATCATCACAAACAATAAATGATACATAAATAACGAAAAACAATTATTCATACCTATTAAAGAAATGAAGGCACAGAATTAAAGGTGAGGAAACAGTAGTTAACGAAATACAGAGTAAAACGGGATTTGATCATTTGCATTGAGGATCCCATGCATTATGCCTGCAGTGAGATTTTGTAAGAACATATAAAACTTAAAAAATGAAAGTTATAAATTAAAAAAATGATTGTGAGATACTACAGGGGAAATATACGGGATTCTCGCTGCAGAGGATTCCAATCCAAGTAAAACAGATCTTAAACCGAGAAAAATAAGAAGTCCCAATAATAGCTTGCCTTGTATAAAGAAAATTTTACTTTTTGTAGCCAACTATTTTATAACGGCTATATATTTTAATGGTACATTTTTTATTTTGCCACACATTTTAATCCCACCAAATACTTTAATTTAATACATATATTTAAAATATTAATATATACTAATCTAATTTAACATATATTATGTTAAATCAAATATTTTATAAGAATTATAAATTTTATTTACAAATAACAAAGTATATTAATATATATTTTCAATATCTAAAAAAATTACGATTGAAATTCAGTCACAATATATTGATATATGAATATATTTTTAATATATTAATATATTAATAAATCCTTTAAAAAATTGCGACTGAATATTTCCAATTGAATGCAGTTGGGTCATCTATCTAACTGAATTCAATCCACTTATTGATGTTTTTAATATATTTAATATTTATTTGAATAAATTCTGTTTAATATATTATTTAAAAAATATTATTTAACATAAAATTTAATATTCTTATATTTTATTTAATTTATAATTTAATATTGATATACACATAAAAATAGAGATATATATATAGAGAGTATTTTTCTATTTTAATAACATATTTAAATAATTTAATCCAATATATATTTAAATATTGATATATAGATTAATTTAAATATATTTTATAATTAATTCAAGTGTTGTTTGTCTTTTTTTCCTGCAAAACTTGCAACTTGCAACCTTAAGATCAATATAATATAAAAAAATTTTGAAGTCTTATATTTTGATCTGAAAGCTCAGTTGGAAATTGAATTTCAAAAAAAAAAAATATGCTGATGGAATTAGTCGCAAACTTCAGTTGCTTTTGACTAACATTGTAGTAGTACAACCATCCAAATATGTATATTTTGGTGTAACGTTCATGTATGACAGATCAAGACGGTAGATGTAATAGAATAGTAGTTCCTTCTGATATTTTAGCAAACTAGTAGTAGTGTGGCATAATTTAGTAGGATTTTAAATCTGCATATGATCTGTAATGTATTTAGTTATACTGTTTATGGGTTGATTTTATGGCTGGAATTTAATTTGACTTAACTATCCAAAAAAAGTAATATAATTTACTTTTAAAAATAAAGAAGTCACAAAATTCAAATTGGTAAAAGATGTCCTATTTGAAAATATATCTCTAACTACAGGTGCAAATGCCATAATGCCAATCTGTTTTGTGAGTAACATATTGGTGTGCATCATAGTGTAATTCATACATTGCTCACTAGCCCACTAGCAGTTCTATAGAATATATCGAATACCTGCATCATCATCTTCTAATATCCCAATTTGCGCTGTGTGAACAAATTGTGTTGCCTTCCTTGAGCCTTAAAAGATGGTGTTAGATATTAATTCTTCAACCATGCACCCTATAGAATAATGTTTTTCATTATTATTGTGGCTATCCTATTTGGCCTTCCTCTACCAGATTTCCTACCCGCAAAACATATATGCTATTGGATATTTTTATTAAAAAGGAAAAAATGTAAATACATTATTTAATTTTAGGTCATTTATAAACATTTTCTCAGTTTTTTTAAACTAAAAAATAGTTCTTAAATTATCACCCTTTAGAATTTAAATACTTTTCCTATTAACACTATTAACAAAGATGTTATTTTAAACTATTTCAATTATCACATAACATACTTTTACTAGCCTACAATTCAAGTTATGTGCCTCAATTTTCTTCTATCTTACAAATCACTAAACAAATTGTTGGATTAAATGTTTTTTTGATATAGTTAAGAGATATTTAGGGAGCAAATTTTAATGGCATTTTATTGCTAACCAATGGAGACATATCACGTGACAAACAACACAATTTAAAGTGGCATCTCAACTATAATTTAGATTATAATTGCTCAAAAGAGGATGATATAATTTGGATCGATTTGTAGGAAATGCATTTTAAAAGTAGGAGTAACTATAATTTACCCCATCAAATTAACATCTAATGCAACTTTCGCTCATTAATTTTGAAATATAACAACACACCATTAAAACTGAGAACGTTAATTAATTTCATTTAGCAATGGAACTATTTATGTTTTTTTTTCGAAAAACAAATGGTATTCTACAGCATTTTAAAATTGATATATTAAAGTTATAATTAAGCTTTAATCCTAGTTGTACAATGTTTTTCCCTTTTTTAACATGAGAAGTATTAGGCTACGTTAGTGGGGAATATGTTACTAAGGGTAGACATGTATGCATTTAACGTGGCGATGGTTAAGGATAGTATATGAAAGGACGATTTTGCAACAACTCAAAATATTAAGGGATTTTTATAGTAAATTTAAAAGATAAGAGAACAAAAAGAAATTTTTAATAAAATCAAGGACCAAATTGACAATTTTCGCTTAGAAAGTAAAATAATTTATCTAAGCTTCAACAATATGATCAACCATCCTTTCCGTGACTATCAAGTACATATGTATTTCTGGCTTTCCCAATTTAAAATATGCTTTACCCAAATTTATAGACTCTCCTAAATTTCGTAATCCTTCAACTTTCCAGGATATAGGGGAATTTAATTATTAGTGGTAGAAACTTGAAAAAATCGTTAAAAATATAAAATTCAGTTATCAGCACACAAACTTGGCAGCTACTTCATACAACTCATTTATCTGATCAAATAATAAGAGGAATGCAATCTTCGTTAGGGTGTAGATACGAAACACGCTGCAAGGGAGAGAACCCAAATTGGGATTCTGGATCTCCAAGCATAGTTATCTTAAAGCTATTTCCGACTCGTGAGAAATTCAAATGATTAAACCGAAATACCCTTCTAAAGTCGAAATACGTTAATAGGAGTCTGAAATACAACATTACCAGCTAATTGAACAGACTAATTATGACATAATAACACAACCAGTTCATCTAATAGTCACTATATTCTTCACTGAAATCATCATCTTCATACTCATCATCCTTGTTCAAATAGCCATTTCCTAGACCAAGGGATTGCATTCCTTGAAAACCATAACCGGAAGTGCTCGGTGGTGGTTGATGAACAGAAGGATTAGGTTGATAAGGTTGTGGTCTTGGAAAAGTAGAGAAATTAGGATGATATTGAGGTGGGGTTGGCTGGAATGCAGATACTTTAGGATTATGGGCCGGCAGCGGCGGTGGTGGCGGCGGCTTGAAAGCAGCAACTTTAGGATGATGTGGCGGTGGCGGTGGCGGTGGTGGCGGTTGGAAAGGGACTACTTTAGGATGATGTGGTGGCGGTGAGGAAGAATTGCCCTTGATAATCAACTTCTCACTCAACCCTTTCAAAAGAGCAATGTTGTCGTTTTGCCGATTTTGATAGTTTTGCAATTGTTGGACACAAAGTTGGAGAGAATTCTTTAGTTCTACTCTTTCACGTTCCAGACTCTCCACCCGTTGAATCCATACACAATTCACAGCTTCAAATGATTTCTTCACTTTTCCATGAAACTCTTTGCCAATCGTATCCATCACTTCTTTTACCTCCGCCGGAATATTCCAATTCTGCGAGTCACTATTGTTGTCTTCATAGGTATCCTCAATTGAGCTTTGGCTTGATTGCTCTTCATTCATCCTTGGACAATATTTTCCCTTCTTGACAAACAAATATTCCAATAAAGTACAGAAAGGTTCAGAAATTATGTAGCCATGACAAAGATGTTCATGTCAAATTTTAAAATAAACTAACAATTCAGTTGTTAGTTTATAAAACTTCGTTTAGTTTTAGTCAATCCATGAAAGTAAGCTTCTTGTGAGAAATTCTAGCAAACTCTTGTTGCGCGGTTACCAAATGGAAGAAGACAATAGAAATTTATCCAAATGCAAGTGAGCTTCATGTCCTAAAATAATACTCAACACCTAACTTAATGAGCTTTAATCCACTCCTTCCATAGTTTACCAATACGCCAACAACAACAAACAACAACAACAAAGTCTTTTCCCACTAAGTGGGGTCGGCTACATGGATCAATCGACGCCATAAACATCTATCATAAATCATATTTTTAGACAAACCATTTAAATCTAAATCTCTCTTAATAATTTCTCCTATAATTTTTCTTGGTTTGCCTCTACCTCTAATTATTGGACTATTCTCCATCTCATCTACTCTCTTAACTGGGGCTTCTATAGGTCTCCTCCCGACATGACCGAATCATCTAAGCCTTGATTCTACAATCTTTTCCACAATAGGCGTGACTTCCACCTTCTCTCTAATGTATTCATTTCTAATCCGATCTCGTCTAGTGTGTCCACTCATCCAACGCAACATTCTCATCTCTGCAACATTGAATTTATTCTCTTGTTGACTTTTTATTGCCTAACATTCAGTTCTATATAACATTGCAGGTCTTATAACCGTACGGTAGAATTTACCCTTAAGTTTGAGTGGTACTCTTCTATCACAAATAACACCCGAAGCACACCTCCACTTCATCCATCCTGCTTGAATCCTATGTGTTACATCTTCTTCTATTTCCTTGTTATGTTGTATGACAGATCCAAGATATTTAAACCGTGTAACTTGTGGTATAATATGTTCTCCAATTTTCACTTCTACGCTAGATGTGGTGTGTCTCTTACTAAACTTACACTCCATATACTCCGTTTTACTTCTACTTAAACGAAATCCATGAGTTTCCAAAGCTAATATCCACATCTCCAACTTCTCATTCATTTCCATTCTTGATTATCTAATGAAGATAATATCATCTGCAAAAAGCATACACCGTGGCACCGACTCTTGAATATGTTCAGTAAGCACATCCAATACTAGAGTAAACAGATAAGGGCTCAGAGTTGACCCTTGATGTAGACCAATAGTTTATCGGAAAATCTTCTGTAGGTCCACCTTTTGTTACTACCCTAGTTGTAGCTTCATCATACATATCTTGTATTGCTCGAATATAAGCTATATGAACTCCCTTTTTCTCCAGAGCCTTCCATAGAACCTCTCTTGGTACTTTATCATATGCTTTTTCCAAATCGATAAACACCATGTGTAAATCTTTTTGATTCTCTCGATATCGCTCCATTAATCTTCACAATAAATATATTGCTTCCATAGTTGACCTTCCTGGCATAAAACCAAATTGATTCTCCGTAACTTGGGTCTCTTTCCTTAATCGTCGCTCAATTACTCTTTCCCATAATTTCATAGTATGGCTCATGAGCTTAATTCCTCTATAATTTGCACAATTTTGAATGTCCCCCTTATTCTTATAAATAGGAATTAAAGAACTTCTCCTCCACTCATCTGGCATTTTCTTAGATCTCATAATTTCATTAAATAACTTTGTAAGCCAACTTATACCTTTCACTCCTAAACCCTTCCATACTTCAATAGGTATATTATTCGGTCCAACTGCTTTGCCACTTTCCATTCGCTTTAATGCTTCTTTTACCTCTGTCTCACAAATCCTACGATAAAGGTATAATTTTGATCCTCTTCTCTAGTGTCTAATCTATCCGATTGCAATGAAATTTCGTAGCCTTCATTAAAAAGCTTATGAAAATAACTCTTCCACCATTCTCTAATATCCCGTTCCGTGACCAAGACTTTCCCTTCTTCATCCTTAATGCATTTTACTTGGTCCACATCTCTTGTCTTTCTTTCTCTACTTTTAGCTAACTTGTAAATATTTCTTTCTCCAACTTTAGTACCTAAAGAATGGTATAACCCATCGAATGCCCTTGTTCTCGCTTCACTCACTGCCTTCTTAGTGTCTTTCTTAGCTACTTTATATTTCTCCCAATTTTCATTACTCTTACATAATGACCACACTTTATAACACTCCCTCTTCACTTTAACCTTATCTTGCACGTTTGCATCCCACCACCAGGATTCTTTATCTCTAGGTCCAAAACCTTTTGATTCACCTAATATTTCCTTTGCCACTTTCCTAATCTCTTTAGCCATTCCATTCCACATATCGTTAGCACTTCCTTGTATTTCCCAAGGTTCTTCCTCTATAATCCGTCTCTGCACATTCTTTTCTTTATCCCCCTTTAGTTGCCACCACTTAGTCCTTAACACCTTATTTCACCTTTGTTTTTTACTCTCCTCCTAACTCGTATATCCATAACCAAAACTCTATGTTGAGTAGTTACACTCTCTCCAGGTATAACTTTGCAATCCATGCAAAGTTTTCTATCTGATTTCCTTATAAGAAAGAAATCAATTTGAGAACACACCCTTCCACTTTTGTACGTGATAAGATGTTCCTCACGCTTTCTAAAACAAGTATTAGCTAATATGAGATCGAACGTCAATGAAAAATCTAGAATAGTTTTGCCTTCTGTATTTGGTTCTCCTATACCATGTCCTCTATGAACACCCTCATAACCTGTAGATACATTTCCCATATGAACATTTAGATCCTCTCCTAAAAAAGTCTTTTCTCCTAATGGTATTTCCTGAACTAAACATTCTAAATCCTCCCAAAACTTTACTTTGTGATATTCTTCTAATCCTACTTATGGTGCATAGGCGCTAATAATATTAAAGATTTCGTTTTCCACTACTAACTTTAATGCAATGATTCTATCTCCTAACCTTTTTACATCTACTATAACATTTTTTCAAAAATTATCTACAATTATACCTACCCCATTTCTAGATTTAGCCTTCCCAGTGTACCAAAGTTTAAAACCCGAAGTGTCTAATTCTTTCGCTTTTTCTCCTACCCATTTAGTTTCTTGTAAACACATAAAATTAATCTTCCTCCTAATCATGGTATCTACTATTTCCATTGACTTACCCGTTAGTGTACCTATATTCTAAGTCCCAAAACGAATCCTACTCTCGTGAACTAACTTCTTTACCCACATTCATTCACGAAAATGTGGAAGCCCTTACTTATTTTTCACTACACTCAGGTGACGATATAGCGGCTCTTGCTCATTTGTCACTGTACTCGAGCTATACAGCACGTTACTTCCGGGCAACGCCCTAGCATTATATTTAATATATCGATTGTCCATGTCATAAAGATTCGACAAAGTTTTATGTTGGCTGTCGACTGCCTAACACAACCCTCCTCTTTTTTCCGGGCTTGGGACCGGCTATGAAAACTAATGTGCATCTAAGCTCATCATAGGCAGAGTTAGTTTACCAGTACGCCATATGTATGTAAAAATTTGATAATCATACATCAGTATTTTTGTTTAGTGGCTTAGAAATGTTGAAAATACTAATACATACGAGATTATTATTTTTTAAATTCACTTGATACACTCGTTAATTTTCTTTAAAGATTAAACCCAAATAAGCTTAACAACTAAGCAACCAGATTATTAATTTGCTCCAAATTTTATCAACATAGATGATTGGAAATTTTATCTTCCCTTCTATTGGTGGTGTCAAGAAGAAAGCAACTTATATACACAACAAAGCATGCACAATTTATAAGGTATTCAAAATCAGCATTACCTTAATATTATTGTGCTTAGATGAAGAGATAGGGCCACCAAAGGGAATTTTCTCATTTACTTGGCTCTTACTATTATTTTCGGATTTCTCAGCACTCCTGAATTGCTTCACATTCTGATTGGCACGTGCTTGTAATGAAATGTGGTTCAGCTGAGCACATCCATGAGCCTCAAAAAGGTCACGAATCCTAGAGTGATTTTCCGATACCACCAAAAATTTTTCTGTCAACAAGGCCAAAATGAATGTAAATTATGGATAAGGTAATAAAAATGCAAGGAAATTTTTTAAGATTAATTCTTTATCTAGTAAAATATTTTCACTGTTGTCTTTTCCATAAGTTAAGGCAAAAACCAAACAAAATTAACTCATTTTTTGACACTCTATATATTAGATCACAACCCTTAATTTCATGAAATTTATAACCTAGATACTGTTGAAGTTCATTCCCCTGTTCCTAACTCCTAGATTAACTAGAGTATTTTACGTAGAGTGTATACTATGTGAAGTAATTAGTGTCATGTAAATAAAATTCGGAAACATCTTAACTTCAACGTTAATTTACTGGACAAAAATATAATAATAGAGCAAGATTAAAAGCATTTTCAGAAATAAGAAACTAAAAGAAAAAATTGAGAAGTAACTTAAAAGTCATCTATATTAATAAAATTAAAAGTTATAGATATTAATAAAACACTTAAACCTACCTCAAACTCTCTGAACCACATATCTCTGACCGATTGAGGTACTTTATACCAGCAACGATCCGATCCATTAAAGTTACTCTTAATTATATTTATGATTTCTGCTATGCCTACTCCACCTGGATAAAACCTGTTTTGATTGCATAATAACATACATTAATAACATATATAAAGATAAGAAAAATTATCTTGCTAACAAAATAAAAAGAAATTACGTTTCATCTCTACATACTAAATTCTATTTAAAAAATTAATATGTAAATTTTAAAATGTAACCAAATGTTAACCCAAAAATTAAAATGAAAAACGTAATTTTAGCTAAAATTAATTAAAAGATACTATTCTTTGCTTCAGTTCCAGAGAATGAAATCCAATTAGAATAAAAGTACAAACAAAAGTCTTACAGTTAATTTCAATTAGAATTTAATTTAAAAAATATTTTACTATATTTCAAAATTGTAGAGTACTAATTGCCTTAGTTCATAAAATAAACACTTACTCTTGTCCCGCTGGATCAAGATACTTTCTGCCATTAGTGTGTGACGGCAGGGTAGGGATTGAAGCTGGTGACATCGCTTTCATGGTGGAAGGAGACGGCTGATTTTTTGATGGGCCTCTTGCATCTATTCTACTTCTTCCATAAACTCCTTGAGACATCTGTCGATATAAATTATAGTTTAATTCATACAAAAATAAAATTATCGATCAATATATGCAAAGTTAAACATTAATAATCAACAAACATGTATTATTAACAAAAGCATGAAAAAGCTTGTGGGCATACAAGTATAACTGAGATGAATGGCACATAACATCTATTAAAATGCCGAGTATTCCAACTATAGCTATATATATATATATATATAATATAAAATTATAAAATCTCTCTTTCGAAGTATTCACTTTTTGATGAGTTTCTTTTTTCAGATCTACAGGTTTTTGGACTCCTTAAGATATGCATGTCGTGTGTGTGTGTGTGGGGTTTCGCTTTTCTTCTTAGTCCGTTGTATGTATTCGCAATTTTTTTGTAATAGATTATTTATTTACTTCAGTTCAAATCAAATATATTAAAGCTTTTCAAATCTCTCTTTTGAAGTATTCACTTTTTGATGAGTTTCTTTTTTTAGATCTACAGGTTTTTGGACTCCTTAAGATATGCATGTTGTGTGTGTGTGTGGGGTTTCGCTTTTCTCAAAGCTTTAATATGTTTGATTTCAACTGAAGTAAATAAATAATCTATTACGAAAAATTGCGAATACATACAACGGACTAAGAAGAATATCGATGAAAGAAAACCTGAGAAGTGTGCAATGAGTGAGTAAGGAAGAAGATGGCGGTCGAAGAGCTTAGAATGATAAGAGTGTTCAGAAAAATTAAACACATAGAGAACCCGACCGTATAAGATCTAGGCGAGAAGAGCCCTTGAGCACGAGGGAGAGAAGAGTTAGGGAAAAAATGATAAAAAAAAAGAGTGTGAAATGACAACTGAGGCAGACTTCACTAATAATAATGAACTAGACAAAGTTGGGTTTCACGCTTCTGCACGGAGATCGAGAAAAATAAAAAATTGTAAAAGAAAAACGAAGAGAAGAAATTTTATTTGGAGGAAAAACCTCAATTACAAAACTCTGAATGAATATGAACTGTTTGCTATACATAGTTAAATATGAAAATAAGGAAAAGAATAAAAAGGTGAATGAGTCTAATTAATTATATTTAATATAATAAAAAATAATAAAAATATTAATATATTTATGAGTCTAGTTAGATAAAATATTATTTAAATAAAAAATAATTATGCATTTTTATTTAAAAATAATAAAAATAACAATAATGTAAGTATAATAAATTTTATATAAATTAAATGTAATAATTATTTTTTATTCCTATATTTATCTTAAAAATAAATTATTTTTTTATTTTCTTGATGTTTAATTAAAATTTAATTATGAAATAAAATATTAAAAATTTCTTTTCAATCTCCCTACCTTGTGTTATTAAATATGGTGTTAGTTTTTATATACATAATATAATAAATAGATTATAAGAGTTATGTTTTAATTATTTTTTAAAATAAATCTTTTTGGTGTAAAAATTAAATATGACACAATTTTTTATTTCGTCGGTCCTTTGCACGTTGGCTTTATCTGCTGTGAAGTTGGATCTTTTCGTCTTTTTCTCCATGACGTGGAAGAGAGCTCCTTCTTTCAAAAAGAAATGAACGAACTTCACCAAAGAGAGGAACCCTCTTTTTCTCTCCCATCCAACCAAAAACGTGAAGGGGAGCATCCAAAGGTCATTGTGATTGCTACTCTGGCTATTGCTTTTGGCTGATCTGAAAAGAACTAGTCTTTAGCTTTACACACGTTTAATTCATTGTAATCTAAATGAAACTCATTCAGATAGTTACCATAATATTTATTATATTTTTATAATAATTATTTTATTTATTAAATTATTATTCTAAAAATAAAAAATATGATAATAATATTTTATCTTACTTATAAATTATATTCTCTTTTAAATTTTATCATTCAATCAAATAGTTTGTTAAACATTTCGCTTTTTTTTTTTTAAATTTTATTGCCCCCACCGTTAAAGCACCTGGATAAATTAAAAAAAAAGTCATTTAACTATATTTGATATCTTTTGAAATCCGTGAACCGAAGGAACTAGGCTTGTAGCTACACGGAACTCCGTGTTTTTTGAATGAGAAGAAATACATCTACAACAAATTGCGTAAAAAATAATTGAGCAGACAAATATTACCAGGAGGTAATAAAATGCATTAATTCGGAGGGTGAGGTGCCGAATTCACATTGAATTCGGAACCTGTAGCTCCGAATTCAATGTGAATTCAGAACCTGTGGTTCCGAATTAAACATGAATTCGGAGCCACAGGCTCCGAATTCAAGGCGTTAGCCTGCCAGGCTAGCAGGCATGCCTGAATTCGGAGTCAAAGACTCCGAATTCAGTGTCAGCTAGTCTGCTGGCTAGCCTGGCTTGCTACCTGCACGCTGACCGGTGCTATTTTGACCGGTCAGCCAGAAAAAATTTACAGAAGACTAGCGACGTGGCATGTTATAAGAGGACAATTCATATTACAGAAAAATGTGATTGGCTGCGAGAAAAATTACTGATAAAAATACAGATAAAAAATATTTTTTACCCATCTTATATATACAGCACGCAGCTCATATTTCCTTCCTCCCCTGAAGCTCAATTCATTCAGCTCTCTCATTGTTCTTTCTGTAAAATTTCTCTGTCTATCCCCTTTTATCTGTTATCTGTTGCTGGTGAATTTGAAGATCTGAGTTGGAAGACCATAAAGGAGCAAATATTACGCTACATTTGTTACATTTTATATTAGGTATGTGAAATATTTTATTACGTCTGATATTTTAATATTTACTGTAACTAAGATATATATAATTTGAAATATTTATACAAAAATAATGCTAGTAGAATTATTTGATATCATATATATATATATATATATTTTATATTTGTTGTATGGTTGATGTAGAATTTAGTTTATATTTTAGAAATACATTTGAGAAGAAAAAGAAGGAAATGTCTTGTTATTAATGGAATTGTGTAGGTAATATTGAGTTTGTTGTGTTAGTTTAGATATATTATAAGGTAGAAACAAATGAAGGAAAAACAAAAGAAATGGAATCAAAATTTGTAGTTGAAATGAAATAAAGGAAAATTTTAAAATTTAAATAGTATAATAAAAATAGAGGTGAATATAATTTATTGTTAAATTGGGTAAATAATCTAAAAGGAAAAAATAATTAATGAAGGTAAATATGATTAAAGTAAAAGAAAAGAAAAGGTTGATTGGAAATATATATATATATATATATATATAATATGCAAAAAAAATTAATAAAAATAAGAAAAATAAATTACATAGGGCATAAAGGAAAAGCAAATAATTGATAGTTATAAAAATGAAGAAAAAATATGTGTGTATATATATATTTACAATATATGTATGTTTGTAATGAAGAAAAAAATTAATTAAAATAACTTTCAGAAATATGTTAGAAAAAAAGTTTAAAAAAATATTGCAAATATTATTTAAAATAAAAAAAATAAAAGAATGTTTGAGAAATATTAGAGATAACAAAAGGTCATTAGCTTAAAGTCATTGAAATAAAAAAAAATGTGGAATAATGGAGAAAAGGGAATGGCTAAAATAAGAGAAGAATAAAAGAAATATAATTAATTAAATAATTAAGGTAATAAGCAAGAAGAAAAAAAAGGTAAGAGGAATGTACTAGAAATTGCTAAAATAAGAAAATAATGGAAAGAATGAGAAAAAAGAAAGGAGGAAAAAAGTGGAAAAAATAGTTAAAACAAGAAAAATGAGGAAAAATACTTTAAAAACGTAGAAATAAAGGAATACTTTTGCATTTTGAAAAATGAGAAAAAATACAAAATAATAAAATGATGAAATTAATTTAATTGTTGGTAATTGTAAAGAATGAAAAAAAATTTGGCCTTCTTTATTTGCAATGGAAAAAGTAAATTTATAAAAAAAAAGTAAATAAAAATGTAGGAAAAAGGGATGAAGTATGTAATAATTAAAATATCCTTCAGAAATATATTAGAAAAAAGTAAAAAAAAATGTTATAGATATTATTTAAAATAAGGGCAATGAGAGAAATTTTTTTGTTTGAGAAATATTGGAGATAACAAAATAGTTGGATACTAGAAAAATAAGTTAAATTTTTTTTGTGTTAATAATAAATAAGGTCAAATGATATAGTTAGTGAAGAAATGTAGTTAATGGTGGTGGATGGAAGAAACAGGAAAAAAATATTTAGATAATTGAAAAATAATTAAAGTAAATTTTGTTCACTTAGAGTAAGAAGGTAATTATTACAAATGTAAGAAATGATTAATGTAATTATCTGGAACATGTCTGTGATTAGGATATTTGGAGGGAAAAAATGGCTAGAAGGAATGAAATTGTTTGCATTTATGCAAACGGCAGAATTTATGAAAGTGCTCAGGGTACGACATTTCAATGTGCAATGTCACGATACATAACAGTGAGTACTGACATTACTTTGGACGAATTAAAACAAGCAATTAGTCAGAAATTGCGACTTCCCCATACCCATGTTATATCTGATTTGATATATAGACTTCCAACAACAATAAATCCAACATGGTACCAAGCAACTATACTTGAAGATGATCATGATGTGCAGAGATGTGGCAATCACACTCACGCTTCCCATCACAGTTGAATGCGGTTGAGGTGTATGTGAATGTCTCAGATACTAACCAACAATTGAGTATTGAATATCAGCCAAACTCGGTCAATGATGTGTTGCCTTCACATGGTCCATTGTATCAACTGCCTAGATTTACTCAACAATATGAAATGGTGCCAATAGAGGGCAGTTCATGGCCAAGTTCCTCTCATCAAATGATTGGCTATAATGAACCTCCTTCTTCCCCTGGATCAGAAGAAAATGTATTAGAAGACTTTGAAAATGAAGACGAGTATGACGCAGAACTTGATCCTGATTATGACAATGATAAAGAAGATGATGACAATGAAACTGGTGATGACGATGATGATGCATATGACAGTGAGCATGAGGGTGATGATGATGGTGCCTTTGATGTTGACCCAGTGTCCCAGTTTGTTGATCCTGCTGCTGTATTCTTTCAACAAGTTAATTTGGCTTTAGCACAGGGTGATCAATTTGAGGAGGGGGAAATGAGGTACAACTGAATAATCAGGAGTTATATGTTGGAGCACAGTATCCAAATCAGAAGGCATTGTGTCTTGCAGTGAAATTGTATTCTATTAGGGCACACCACACTTTTAAAAAGTATTTGACAAGCAAAAGGTATGAAGAATGTCAGTGTGTGCATTATGGAAAAAGTTGTAGATGGAGGGTACGAGCATGTAAAAAAGGTAGTGGAAGGGGATCGTTTTGGCAGATAACAAGATATGGGGGTCCACATACATGTTTGTCTGCCACAATATCACAGGATCATCCAAAATTGGACTCTGATGTTATCTCATCATGTATCGTTGCAATGGTGACAGCAACACCTGATGTTCCAATAAACCAAATCATTGAGCGAATGAGAAGTTTGTTCGGATACACTATATCTTATAAAAAGGCATAGAGAGCAAAGCATAAAGCTGCAGCTATTGCTTTTGGTAATTGGGAGAGCTCATATGCGACATTGCCTAGATGGATGGCTACGATACAACATTGCATGCCCGGCTCATATGTTGAGTTTGTAATAAAACAATCTCCCCAGAGTACCTCTAGTAGTGAGCCAATTTCTGTATTTAAACGCGTATTTTGGGCATTCAAACCTTGTATACACACATTTGAGTATCTGAAGCCGATGATTCAAGTTGATGGAACATTTTTGTATGGCAAATATAAGGGGACACTGTTGATGGCAATGTCACAAGATGGTGATCAATATATTGTTCCCCTCGCCTTTGCTATTGTGGAAGGAGAGACACAATCAGCGTGGACATGGTTCCTAAGTAATTTACGCAGGCGAGTAGTACCTGGACGACGAGGTATTTGTTTAATATCAGATAGACATCCGTCCATTCTGTCAGCTGTTGCCACTCCACAAGCTGGTTGGCAGCCACCGTATGGTTATCACGTTTTTTGTCTGCGTCATGTGGCAAGCAACTTCCATACTCATTATAAGTCATCAGATTTAAAGCAAAAGTTAAAGAATATTGGTATGTCTCTCCCTTTTACATGAAATTTTTATTTTTTTTAGTTGATCTAGAACTAATAGCAAAGTTATTGACCATGTCACACAGGTTATGCATATGAGCGTCACTATGTTGATAAGAAATTAGCTGAGATAGTGGCCATACATAAGGAGGCAGGTAGGTGGATTGCGATTATTCCTAAAGAACAGTGGACCCGTGCATATGATGTTGAGGGTCGGCGATACGGCCACATGACTACGAATCTAGCAGAGTGCATGAATGGTGTTTTGAAAGGGGTCAGGTCCTTACCTATTTCAGGAATAACAAAGGCAACATATTATCGGGTTAACCAATATTTTGTGCAGCGTGCTGAGCAGATAAATGCGCAGCTTACTGCAGGTCAAGTTTATTCGCAGACCTTGATCAAGAGAATAGCAGTAAATGTTCAGCGATCCCATTCATGTGTTGTGCGAATGTTCAATCAAGAAGCTGCATTGTTCGAGGTTGAAGAGCCGTATGATCAAATGAACCGCCAATGCAATCGTTGCTGTAAGGTGAACTTGACTGAACGAACCTGCGATTGCGGTGAATTCCAAGTTGAGAAGTACCCATGCCAGCATGCTTTAGCAACATGTGGATCACAGGCTCTTGAGCCATTTCAATTTGTTAATCCTGTATTTCGCTTGGATACAATGCAAAATGCATACAGTAACATGTTTCACCCTATTGGAGGACCAGAAAATTGGCCACAACCAGATGGTCCAAAGTTAGTTCCTAATTAGTTAATGCTTCGTGAGCAAGGTCGACCTCGTTCAACTCGTTATAGAAATGAAATGGATTTTAGGACCTCGACACAATCAAGCAGGTGTAGCTTGTGCAGACAAACCGGTCATAATCGTTCCTCCTGCTCACATCACCATTCTACCCCTCATTAGTGCATAGAAGTATTGTAATTGTTTACAAATATGTTATACTACTCATTTTTTGTATGTACAAGTTAAAAAGAACATTGTATGACATATTAGTACGCATTGCCTTTTATGTGACATGTTATTTTACTTTAATTATTTACGTTTATGTTGGATGTATATTATTTTATTATATTTTTTTGACCTATAGTTACCATGGCTGGAGATGGCCAGCCTATTCATCCAGGCCCAGAGGACGCTTCACTTCTATACCTACAAGAGCGACACATATCGCAGGCTATTTGGGATGGCGAGGTAGAATAAAATATTAATTGTTATATTCTATTCTATTTAATTATTCTAGTATATAATTTATTCCTATTTGTAGGATGATTGAATACTTCACCCTCGACGAGTTCTACATGACGATCGTTTAGGTGATCCGCCATTAGCAATTATTGAGTATTTGAGACAGTCTGGGTTTTATGGTGTTGCACGAATTGGGTAATTTGAGTATGATACCTCACTTGTGAGTGCATTAGTAGAAAGGTAGCGTCCTGAGATGCATACATTTCATACCACTCGAGGAGAGTGTACAATTACCCTCGAGGATGTAGCAGTGCAGCTGGGCCTGCCGGTTGAGGGGGATCCTATCGTAGGTGCAACAAGTTTCAATTGGTCGGAAGTGTGCCAGTGGCTTTTAGGCATCATACCACCAGCTGATCAGATCGATGGACAACGACTTTCTATCGCTTGGTTAGGACAAAACTTTGCACATTTACCAGATGATGCAGATGATGAGACGATCCTCCAGTTCACTCATACTTACATTCTTCGCATGATTGGGGGGGTGGTTAATGCCTGATAGATCTAGCTATAGAGTTTACTTGATGTATCTACCCTTATTAGATGACTTTGAGCAGACTGGCCATTGCAGTTGGGGCTCTGCAATGTTAGCTTATCTTTATCAAGAGCTGTGTAATGCAACTTATAAGGGTAATTGTGGCATTGCTGGATGCTTAACGTTGCTACATTTGTGGGCATGGGATCGATTTCCTATGCTTGCACCCGAGACACCACATTTTCTTGACCCTCGCATTGAAGAATACCCTATACTCCCACCTCTTGGTTTCAGGTTTGAACTACCTTATTTGTTCATTAAGGAATACTCTAGTAATTACCGATTATTTGACTAAAATATTTATTCATTATAACAGATGGAAAAATGTTGGACGCCCTCTGCACCCGAGTGTCAGAGCTCTTCGATTATATAGAGCTTTACTAGATACTATGAGAGATGAT
Organism: Erythrophleum ivorense; assembly: GCA_026724425.1. Taxonomy (NCBI): domain Eukaryota; kingdom Viridiplantae; phylum Streptophyta; class Magnoliopsida; order Fabales; family Fabaceae; genus Erythrophleum; species Erythrophleum ivorense. The sequence continues at coordinate 41,181,279 of JAIUCV010000006.1, read as the reverse complement.
GAGGTGTGTGCTGGATTTTAAGTCTTCGGTGTGTATAAATTTTTTTCTGTTATCTATTTCTTATTTACTCACTACTTTATCTTTATCTAATATTTTTCTCAGATTATATGGCATCCATACCAGCCACAGGCAGTGCGAGAATTAATTCCAGACTATTGTTTGGCTTCTCCAGACATTTGGATTGCATCTGTGCCACTCATATGCTTTTGGATTATAGAGTGGCACCATCCAGATCGCGTCCTACGACAATTTGGTCGTCATCAGCCAATTCCTCAAGAGCCAGTTAAGTTAGACTCCCTTCATAATTTACAACTTCGGGGTAGAACTCAGACCAACTGGGTGTTTGAACATAGCATTTTCATCTAGCGATGGTATGGATGGCGAGATACTATAGCTCAGTCTCCTGTAATTGAAGAGTCGTTTGATCGAACGTCTGAGTACATGCGATGGTATTGGCAACGCACGAGTCGATGGATCCAGAGGTCTAGTGCTGCTACTGGATATACGGTATAATGTTTTCTTATTCCTTAACTTTATCATTATTGTTTTCTAATCTTTTTACATGTCAATATTTAACTTATTATTTTTGTACCGTTAGGCTGATTTAGCAGAGGGACTTTATAGGCTGCACTTACAGGATCCTTTACCCGCTAATTTTCGTGATATTGTCGGTCGAGACTCTAACAATATACTACGTGCTCTTGGTGAGCAGCGATTGTCACTATTTTCTCAACCAGCTGACCAGGCGCCGGATCTTCCTAGGCCTCATATTCCTGTTGGTCGTCCAGGAAAAAGACGTCAAGGTTACCTATCGATCCAACAGCCTACTACTGGAGAAAATAGTCAGCAACAACAGGGTCCAGTTCATCAAGATATTCCCAGTATGTCTTCATACATTTCAGCCCCAGTTCAACCATATATTAGCATACCTAGTCCTTCTTATTCAGTGCCACCTAACCAATTTGATAACATTGGTGGAATAGGGCCTTCTACATGCATGCAGCCACCATCTTCACCTTCCTTTGACACCCCTCAGCAACTATCTCCTTTTTTCGGATCATTTGGGCAGATTCTTTTTGATACAGCTGCGTTTAATGCTATGTATACTGGTTATTCGGTTGAGCCAGGAGGATCATCGCAATCAGGATTTATGACACCGCATGAACCGATTCCTCCGATTCAATCTTCATCCATAGATTTAAACACAAATCTCACAGTACAGGAGCACCAAGAACTAGAACAATCAGGGCAACAACGACCACGACGTGAAAGAAGAAGACCTCGTTGTGGCACCGGAAGTCATTTGCTATAAATGTATTTACAATATTTATAATAATATAATTTAATCCCAATGTACTATTAGTTTTCTTTAAAGTTATTGGTATTTTTTGAAAAATTTTCCTATGTCAATAATTATTAAATAATTTTAAAAGTTGAAAAGGAAATTGATAAAATTTCAGATAAATTTCATTAAAAATTTATCGTTATTTTAATCAAATCATTTTTTTTAAAAAAATATTCAATATAAAAGAAAATTATTAGACAAATATTTCCTAACAAATAATACATATATATTATGCTATTCTATTACCTTCAAATAAATTAGAGTAAAATTATTAATTAATTAACAAATAATATTTCATGTTATTCAAATAAAATAAACTTAAATATATTTGGCTTAATTTTTTTTCAAATTACATTAATACACAATTTGGCTTAATTTTTTATCTTATTCAAATAAAATGGATTTAACAAAATATATCAATATTCTTCATAACCACATTCACTTTAATAAAAAATATTACATTAAATTTGAATGGAAGCAAAGCAAATTCCTTTTTAACTTAAACAAATTGTACTGTAACCGAATTTAACTTTAAATATTTTTTTACTCTTTAATTATTATCATTTTCTTATTTTTGTTTATTTAAAGCTTCCGATATTACTTTTTCGATTTTTACTTACATTGAAATAATTTATTTTAACATACATCACACCCTTCATTTTATATAATTATTATTTTATTTATTAATCTTTTAATAGCTTAGATTATTTAAATAAATAAGTATCTTTTTAATTAATTTATTTTTAACTAACTTTCTTTTATCATCAAAATAAAAGAAATTAATTTAAGAGCAATTAAGTTTGTTTCCCTTCGATTTTTTAAAAAATAATTTTATCAAATTCGAAAACATTATTCTGAATTCTATCAAATTTTGTAAAAAAAATTAAATTTAAAATCAAATTTCAATTGATCCATTTCAAATTCGATTGCTATTCTACTGAATTTCTCTATTTTATTACTTTTCAGTATTTACTTTTTGTCCTGCTACTTTTATGCAATTCTTATGTTTATTTATTGCCTTTTTGTCAACGCACGTAAATTTTTTATCTTATTCAAAAAAAATAAATTAAAAAATTGAGATAAATATTCTTAATTGCTAATTTTAATTTAGTTAAAAATATTACATTAAATTTGAATTGAAGCAAATCAAATTTAATTTTTACTTCAAAATATTGTATAATTGCCTAATATAACTTTAAATGTTCATTACTATTTAATTAATATTTTTTCTTATTTCTTTCATATTTCAGGTTTCTGATATTACTTTTTATTTTTTTCTTAAATTAAAAAAAATTATTTATACAAACATCACTCCTTTAATTTTATATAATTATTGTTACATTTATTAATATATTAATAGTTCATATTATTTAACTAAACAAGTATCTTTTTAATTTATTTATTTTAATTACATATTTTTATTAACCAACTGACATAAACTAATTTGACAAAATTTTAACTCATTCTCATTTGATTTAAAAATATAAATAATTTCATCAAATTCAAATTACATAATTTCAAGTATTGTAAAATTCTTTACCAAAAATTAATCCTAATAAAATTCGGAAATCATGCATCCGAATTTGAGTTTATCCCCCGCCAAATTCGGATCCACATTATCCGAATTCCACTATTTGTTACTCTTTGGTATTTAATCTTTCCTTTATTGCTTTTCTGACATTCCTACATTAAAACATTGCTTTTCGGTCAACGCACCCGGAACTCCTTCTCCACTCCTGTTATGGGGTTAAAATTTATAAAAGATGTTGGGGTTCTAAACTTATGCATAGCGTTCTAAATATGCATTCTAAACTTCATCGCCAAACAAAAGCAGAAATGACAAGACATAAATTGGAGTGGAATTGAAACAAGCACATTTACGTCATGTTTGGTAAAGTAAAAAATTTTTAAAAATAAAATAAAATGTTATATTTTGAAAATATATTTAATATAATATAAAAAATTTAAAATAATATTATATTTAAATATTTAGTAAAGTGAAAAGAAAAAATAAAAGAAAAAATAAAAAGTGAGAAAATGGTCAAATTAGCTTTTGACAAAGGACGGTTGCAAAAGTCGTATGGAGCAATTGCATCTTTTTACTTGCTTTCTTGAGTGAACGATAGCATTCCTTCCAATTTTGGACGAAGTTCACGGGCGGTTGCAAGAGCTTGGACGAAAAGGGGGGCCGGGTTTCACGTTTAGAATGGAGATTGAGAAAATAAAAAAAAAATTAAATAGAAACAAAGAGAAGAAATTTAAAAAGAAAAAAGATATGACTTTCAACTATGCTTATTTGATATATAAAATTATTAGGTATAAAAAAATAAAAATATAAACAATATAAAATAATTATTTTTGTATAATATAAAAAGAATAAAAATACTATTATATTAATATATTTAATTAGATAAAAAAGTGTTAATATAGACATAATAAATTTTGCATATATTGTATATGATAATCATTAATAATTTATGCACAAAAAATGAGTTTTCTTTTTTTTTTTAACCTTAATCATCATACAAAATGTTTTAAAAAAAATTCATCGTTTTTTCCCACTAGCAAACGGATTGCACAAAGGATGCATAGTTATTTTGAATTATTTAAATTTGATTTGGATAATTTAGATTTTATTCTTTATTATTATTTTTATTTTAAAAGATATAAAATATAGAATAAAAATATTTTTTAATTATTAACTTTAAATGATAAGTAATATAAAAATAATAAAAAATAAAATAAAATTTTTGCTATTCAAATTTAATATGTAGAAGCCAGATCCTTTGCAAATTGCGTGGGCATGTATAAAGGATCTGAATTGGGCAATACCACGCCTGCTTTATATATATATATATATATATAATAAATAGATTATAAGAATTCTGTTTTAATTATTCTTTTATAATAAGCTATCATGGAACAAAACAAGAAATTATCCATTGCTCTTGATGCTACACTAAGATTGAAGAAATTCATCACTTTGCAAATTGTTGGTGCACTGCCTAGTAGGACAAGACACCGCAGCAATTTGGTGCAGCTGTAATGATCTATCAGAGACAAGATGCTCACTTTGCAAGTTGAATGATGCAGCTATTTGTGATAGGAAGAAATCGTCAACAGATTGATGTTGTAATAAAATATTGATTTGTAATTGTAATGATTAGTGAAGTTATTGTAAATAAAAGAAATGTATTGTAACTTGTTCTGTTGTAAGCATAATGATATTGCATTTTAATAAAATTTTTGTTGTTCTCTTTTCAATACCATTAGTTATTGTTTGACTAAAGTGTATTGCTTCTAGTGATTCCAGGTTGCTGTCAAGTTGTTCCTACATTATGGGCAAAATATAATTAATGCAAACATTGAAATAATAGTAAAGCTTAGCATGATATAAAAGTCCATCAAGTTGCTATCTAGTTACCATCAACATTGAAGTATAACTCATTTGACTTCCATTTAGATTAAGGCATGGATACATTGCTTCACATTGGAATGTTAGAAGTGGTGTTGAGTTGGATATAACTTGTGGCACTTGAGTTACCTACAATGTAAAAAAATTAGCATTGAACATTATTATGTGACAACACAAAATAGTAAAAAATATACCATTTCTTCAGGTGCTTGGGAAGATTTTCCTTTCCTCCTTTTCTTATTAGATTTTTTTTATACTTCTTCATTCGCTTGTGAAGACTTCACATTTCTTTTCTTTTGTTTTAACTCATCAATCCAACTCTTTAATCGTCTTTTTCTTTTTTTCCCCTCTTTCTTCTTGAAACCTTTAGGAGGGTTGATGGAAGTTTCACCTTCAACACACTCTATTGGAGGGTTGTTGGAGGGTTCCCACTCAAGAGGAATGCATGTGGAAAGAATCTCATTAACTTTCTTGTTAAGGTCCAACACTTCCTTATGTACAATGGCAAAAGCCTCTACACTTTTTGATGCTTCAGTAGCAAGTCTTATAAGCATAGGACATAATTGTTTATAACGTATTGAACTTTCCATCTTAGGATCTGCTTGAATCTCATTCCCTTGAATATCATGTACAATCCCACATCTTGCTTCCCTTGTCCACCTATTCATTATATATTTTTCAGGCATTTCAAAAATGTCTAGGTGTGTATATATCCTCAATATATGGCAACAAATTATTCCACATTTATCAAACTTTCTACAACTACAATTGATGGACCTATCAATGTTATCATAATTAACTTTCCATTCTCCTCTTTCACCAACCATTCCAAGCACATATTCATATACAAGTTTTGTCTCATCTTTCTCTTTTATAGGACAAGCACATCTTAAGTCCCATTCACGTTGAAACAAATCAAATACAGTGGGAGTATAAACTTGAGAGAGTTGTCTCAACACAGGTGCACTTTGGATAACCATTCTTGGTAGTTTCTCACGCATTTCAAAATCAAGTTTCAACTCATTATATCGTTTGTCTTCCACCACATTTTCAAACATCTTGAAGAATTCATTGATATCAAGGTTGGGTTGCATGCAACATTTTAGTGATGCGTTGACACTTTCACTGAGTTGGGTGCTCCACATACCAAGAGTGAAAAAATGTTTCATGTAGCAAGCAGCCCATTTCTCCTTTAACTTGTATATAAAGGACAACCAAGTGTTGTTTTCAACATTGTATTCTAATAATAATTTCTTCCATGCATCCTCAAACTCATTTTCATCTTGATAGCCATACATGCATTTATTAAACTCTGTCAAAAAAATGTGATTCATCTTTCATTAAATTGCCACGATGCTTTAAACCATTTTGATTAATATGCCATGTGCATAGCCCATGTTTCACATTTGGCATTATTTCTTGCAATGCTCTTGCCATCGCTTGATCTATGATGCACACCAATATGTTACTCACAAAATAGATTGGCATTACGGCATTTGCACCCATAGTTAGAGACATATTTTTAAATCGGACATCTTTTACCAATTTGAATTTTGTGACTTCTTTATTTTTAAAAGTAAATTATATTACTTTTTTTTGGATAGTTAAGTCAAATTAAATTCCAGCCATAAAATCAACCCATAAACAGTATAACTAAATACATTACAGATCATATGCAGATTTAAAATCCTACTAAATTATGCCACACTACTACTAGTTTGCTAAAATATCAGAAGGAACTACTATTCTATTACATCTACCGTCTTGATCTGTCATACATGAACGTTACACCAAAATATACATATTTGGATGGTTGTACTACTACAATGTTAGTCAAAAGCAACTGAAGTTTGCGACTAATTCCATCAGCATATATATATTTTTTGAAATTCAATTTCCAACTGAGCTTTTAGATAAAAATATAAGAATTCAATTTTTTTATATTATTTTGATCTTAAGGTTGCAAGTTGCAAGTTTTGCAGGAAAAAAAGACAAACAACACTTGAATTAATTATAAAATATATTTAAATTAATCTATATATCAATATTTAAATATATATTGGATTAAATTATTTAAATATGTTATTAAAATAAAAAAATACTCTCTCTATATATATCTTTATTTTTATGTGTATATTAATATTAAATTATAAATTAAATAAAATATAAGAATATTAAATTTTATGTTAAATAATATTTTTTAAATAATATATTAAACAGAATTTATTCAAATAAATATTAAATATATTAAAAATATCAATAAGTGGACTGAATTTAGTTAGATAGATGACCCAACTGCATTCAATTGGAAATATTCAGTCGCAATTTTTTAAAGGATTTATTAATATATTAATATATTAAAAATATATTAATATATCAATATATTGTGACTAAATTTCAATCGTAATTTTTTTAGATATTGAAAATATATATTAATATACTTTTTTATTTTTAAATAAAATTTATAATTGTTATAAAATATTTGATTTAACATAATATATGTTAAATTAGATTATTATATATTAATATTTTAAATATATTTATTAAATTAAAGTATTTGGTGGGATTAAAATGTGTGGCAAAATAAAAAATGTACCATTAAAATATATAGCCGTTATAAAATAGTTGGCTACAAAAAGTAAAATTTTCTTTATACAAGGCAAGCTATTATTGGGACTTCTTATTTTTCTCGGTTTTAGATCTGTTTTACTTGGATTGGAATCCTCTGCAGCGAGAATCCCATATATTTCCCCTGTAGTATCTCACAATCATTTTTTTAATTTATAATTTTCATTTTTTAAGTTTTATATGTTCTTACAAAATCTCACAGCAGGCATAATGCATGGGATCCTCAATGCAAATGATCCAATCCCATTTTACTCTGTATTTCGTTAACTACTGTTTCCTCACCTTTAATTTTGTGCCTTTATTTCTTTAATAGGTATGAATAATTGTTTTTCGTTATTTATGTATCATTTATTGTTTGTGATGATATGATAGAAATATTTTTAGGTAATATCTAAATAGTTTATAATAATTAAATATAGAAACTAAAAATTCCTAGACATTGAAAATAGATATATAATATGAATATTAAACGTAAAAGATATATTAATAAATTTTTATAAGAGGTAGAATAATTTATTATTTTTATTTGTAAAAAAGAAATTCATTTAGGAGATGAAAAAAATTAAATGTTTATATTTTAGACATAAAAATAAAGCTTATCTTACTAATGATCAAGTAAAGGTTGACCTTTATAAAAATAGGTTTCAATGTTGATATTGGTATTAGATATGTTATGGTAAAGTTGGACCAGAATAAGTTACTCGAGAAACTAGCATACATGTTGCAACTTTATTTAGCTCACTATCAATAAAATGACAAACATAATAGATATGAAAGAATAATTTTTGATACAATTGTGCCTAGTTTTAATATTGATTTACACGAGGAAGCAAATTTTGATGATAATACTAATCTGAATGTCAAGGAGCTTCCAAATATAAAAGCCTAGAAGTATTTTGATTTATTAAATGTTTATTAGCAACCATTTAAACCAAGATCTAGCAATCAGTCTATGCTATTTGTTGCCATAAAAATATTAAATATTAAATTCAACAATAACATGTCAGAATAGAGTTTTAATTAATTTGTAAGTTTTATAAAAGAAAGTTGTCCACTTGATAATATCATATCTTAGGATTGATACAAAACCAAAAAACTGGTATCAAAACTTGGTATATCTATTAAAAAAATTGATGTTTGTCTAAATAGATGTATGTTGTATTGCAAAGATAACATAAATGAGACAATGTGTAAATTTTGTGGAATACCTCAATATAAAGCTAATCGACCTGATCGGAGGCAAAATTCTAATGAGATTCTAGTAAAAATAAATGGATTATTTATCAACTATTCTTATATTGCAAAGGTTTTATACTTCAATGAGTTATGTTGAACTTATGTGATAACATTAGAATAACAAAAGACATGAATGTGTATATTGTTCCATCCTTCAGATGGAGAGGCATGGAAATAATTTGATAAGATATATTTTAATTTTACCATGAAACCAAGAAATGCTAGACTTGGTTTACATACAAATGGGTTCACTCCTTATAATCAATTTGTTTTACTATATTCATGTTAGTCTGTGATAATTATTCCTTACTATTTTCCTCCAGAATTGTGTATGATTGCTCCTTATTTAGTTTTTATGGCAATCATTTTCATACAGCAAAATCTTAAAATTAAGATTTTTGTCTTCTTACATCCATTGATTGATGAATTAATATTATTATGGGAGGAAAGAGTAATAACCTTTAATGTTTTCAAAATGCAAAACTTCCAAATGAGAATAGCATTAATGTGGATGGTAAATTACTTTTCAACATATGATATTACTTCTAGTTTCACTATCATTGATAATTTTTGTTAATGAACTATGTTTTTAGAAAGAATTAAAAAAGCATTCAAGAAAAATAGAATAAAAAAATATCCCTTACCTCTAAGATTGGAAGGGGAAAAATTATAGCAACATGTTTTTACTTCCTAAAATAGTAGAGTGTTGAGTTTCTAGATTATATTATTTAATAATATCAACATAAATTTTAATTATTTGCAAATTTAATTAATACATATCTAATTTTGATTCTTGATTAGGTTTCAACTAAATCACAAAGCTATTGTCACAAATATAGTTAATATTTTCAAAAGTAAATATGAAGGGCCATACAATAATTGGTCCGGAGTTCCTACTGTAGTGAAAGAACTATGGTTTAAAGAATTTTAGATGGATTTTCATCATCATGATTTGTTGTAATATTTAGTTTTTTCATTTATTAATGATTAAAATCACTAATTTTGTCAAAACAATATTATTGGTATCTTGAACATGACCAACAAATTAGGAACAACTTCAGGTCTCATGCAGTGGATCATTTAAAGAATTATATCAGAGATGCTCGAAAAGCAAGAATAAAACCATATTGGATAGGGAAATCCATCTAGGATCAATTGTGTTCCAAATAGGACACACCGACATTCCAACAAAAAAATAAGGAAAGGAAAAAAAAATAGAGCCTCCAACTTTAGTTTAGACTTATCTTTGCATATTGGAAGTCTTATACCAATAATAGAACACCCCAAAAGATTAGTAAATAATTTAATATTTTAAGTAATTGTTTATTATTTTAAATATACATTCATATATTTACCTAATTATATTTTATTTTGCACGTAAAAAGTGAAAGAAATGGGCAGAGAACCAAGGCCAGCTGAGCTATTTATTTGACCCCATCAAAGAAGAGATAACAAATGCGTGGACAAAAAATTAGAAATTACATGTGTAAATGCAATTTTCTATATAATTTATACCTTTCATTTCAACTTTACCTACTTTGAATTTTTTTTTTTATTATACTAGGTGTAAAAGTGAGGCAAAGAGTTTGGGTAATTTTCAACAACCATAAGAGCTTGAGCCATGAGTCCAAGCTATCGGTGGAAAGAAACAAGGTATTTTGGGAATCTAACTATGGGATACAGCTAGAATACCTTGCCATTATACAATCAGCACTCATATATCCATGATGCGATAAGAAATCAATTTCTTGATTATGCAAAACAAATTTATCAAAAAAAAATCCAGAATAAAGATAAAAAAAAAAACTTCATGAAATACGAGAACAAAATATAGTTATGTAATCGACTTTCTCAGAATATTGCTAGCCTGACCTCAAGATATCAAGGACATCTTGAACCATATAGAGCAAATATCTCTAATTTTCAAAATGACAATGATGAGGTGGTGGTGGAGGATTGCAACGAGGAAGATGATTTCTAAATTTTTTATTTTAGTTTTCTGTAATTTTATGTGCGTATGTGTAATAATAATTTTTTTATCTAATACTTAATTTTATTATATGTGTTCTAATTTAATATTTAAAAATTTAAAAATTAATATATTAAATTTTATATTATATATTAAAAAGCTTAATATATATAAAATATAGATTTAATATATGTTCGAAGTGTTTAGTGGAAAACAAAAAAATACAAAGGAAAAGGCATTGTGGGAGTGAAAAATGAAAATGAATCTGAAAAGAAGGTGCAAGATAATTGTTTTTTCACTTGCACCCTTTTTGTATTCTATATATACTCTATTTTCATTCACGCTTTTCATTTATTTGCTCTTTCCATTTCCTCTCGCTTTCTTTTCTTCTTCTTAACCTCTTCGTTTGAACTCCATGCTCTCTGTAATAACCCAGAAAAAGAAAAGAGAAAAAGAAGTGAGAAAAAGGAAAGAAAAGAGAAGCTGGAAAATTTTCGAAGAGCTGAGAATTTTCTAAGTCTTCTCGCCGTAGCGAGATATGGAATCGCCATAGCGAGAATGCCTCTTCACCGTAGCGAGTATGTCCCTAGCTATAGCAAGTGCGGCATTCCATATAGAAACCAGTAAGTTGCTCGCCGTAGCGAAATTGTTCCTAGTTATAGCGAGTATGGCATTCCATATAGAGACCAGGGAGTTGCTCGCCGTAGCGGCGCTATAGCGAAGGCAGAGGTCTGGAATAGACATGATCTCGCCGTAGCGACTCCATAGCGAAGGCAGAGGTCTGGAACAGACACGAGTTCGCCGTAGCGAGGTCACTAACTCGCTATAGCGAGAGCGGTCCAGAAAAGCGAGAAAAAGAGAATTTGACTTTTTAAAAGCTTCCAAATCTCTTCTTTCTTCTTCTAACCGACTCTAACTCGTCTTAGGAGAGAGAAAAGGGCGGAGGAGAGAGAGAGAAGCTGAAGAGAAGAGGAAAGCACAAGAAAGGTATGAATTTCATGGCTCCCTCTTAGTAAGTTGCCTTCTCCCCTTTTTCCCTCCTTTTCACGGTTTCAATGGTAGAAAATGGTTAGGGTTGAGTCTGGTTCAGAGGAGATAGAGTGGGAAACCATTCTTGAGAGAGATTAGAAGTAGAGAGTCTTCTCTTTCTTGCTTTTCCCCTTTCTTAAGAGTTGAGAAAAGAGAGGGATAGCTCATGGACCCTAGGAGAAGGAAAAACCTAGAGTGAGAAGCTCAGTAAAGCTAAGTAGGAGTGATCCCTAGCTTAAGAATTGAGTATTGAAGTATTGATTCCATGCTTTTGTGTGGTTAGGCTCAAGAGAAACTCTCCCATCTAGAAGTTGTTGTGAAACCAACAAGGGAGGAGACCATTGTCAGAGCAAGTAGTAGATAGCTAACAAAGGTAGTTCTCTCCGCTTTCTCTCATGCATAATTGTGTGTTTACATTGTCTTGCTTGTGTGTATGAATGATATGAGCTATGAGAAGTGTGTTAGCATGAGTATGTGATATGATTGAGATGATGTTTTAAATGATTGTTTGGTTTGCTTGAGGAAATGGAAAAGCCAATAACCCTGAAGCCAAGGTGAGGATGAGCCGAAGCCCTAAGTTGGTTGAGCCATGTCTCCCAAAAGTGAGGTCGACTCCCAAAGAGTAAGGGTGAGTCTAAGTACCTCTAAGAGTATGGGAAGGCAAATCCAAAAGCCATAAGGGAAGGGGTGAGGCCGATCCAAGTACTCAGCGAACTCATGAATGTTATCCATGGCCATTTCACATGTTTAAATGTTTTCTATCATGTTTTACATGCTAACATGCCATACATGCTTAATGAGACTTGTTGCATGCAATATATGTATGTTTGAATGAGAGTTGAACTACTGAGATTCTCCGAATCTCACCCTCCCTCTCCACCATCCAACCATGTCAGGTGGCCCAAGTGAGATAAGAGATGGGAGCAACCACCAACAAGCATGAGGCTAGGGATAGAGATGAAGAAAAGTGTATAGTTTTGTACTACATTGTATATGTAACTTGTACATGAGATGTAAATAATGTATATGATGTAGCATGTACAAATATTGTAAGCCAATGTATGTATTAATGATGAATGTATGAGAATGAGCTTTATGACGAATGAAATAGCATGGTTGAATGAGAAAGAGCCAATGGTAGCCTAGTAGATAAGGGTGCATAAGTGGGCATGGGGTAGTGAGTTTCCCCAATCTAAGTTATTAGACACTTGAGGCATGATTGATAGCTCCTATAGATGCTTTCTCATGTGCTCAAAGGGTCATAGAAGTAGAAAACTTAAGATTGGACCCCATTAGCCACACTTTTGGCCAAGAAAAGGCCATTTTGCACATGATGTCATAGAATAACCATATGACCTCTTCTAGCCATGAGATTTGACATGGAACTAGAGTATGTTTAGAGCTTTCTGGGAAGCTAGAGTTCATGTCATTTAGAGGTCTATAGCATTTTCTATGAGCATTCAAAGTTGACATCAGAAATTCGGATTTAGAAAAATCACTGTTCATTTGGTCAGATTTGAAATCATGTCATCCGAGGGGCAAACGTAGTCCAATGGCTACGAAATTTTATACACAGAAACTAGATGGTCACAGTGACTTGTAGAAACTAGAAGAACCTCATTTAGAGGTCTAGAGAGGAAGTTATGCAATTTTGAAGTTCCTGCCCAGAATCAGACACCCAGCCAGACCCGAGGTACTGTTTCATCGGTTTCCGGGAAATTGGCTAGGTGAACTGATCTGGAGAGATTTTTCTCCTCTAGCTAACATCCACATCTTTCCATAGAGATATTTTATGAGTATTGTATTTTTGTGGAATTAGTTAGACATTTTCAAAGTCCATATCAGTAAACTGTGACAGCAAAGAAGTCCCCTCTGACCAGTGAGCTATTTCGATGTCAAACGCAGAATGAGTGGGAGATTGAGACTTCTAAGTATTTTTAGCATGAAATAGACGTCTCAAGCTTTCTATAATGACCAGACCATGCAGATACGATTTTTCTGCATTTAGTTATGAATTTCCAAAGTTAGCCCAGAAATGAAGCAAAATCTGGCCATAGCGAAAATGCATGTCTCCAATCCCTTTTTGCTTTCCATGAGTTCAAAGCATATTGTGGGGATTGAATTAAGTCTCAATAGTGTAATCGAGCATGAGGAAGCATAGAGAGAGCTCAACCGGTCCATATTACTTCTAAGTAGATCTCTACCCACACATAGTGCCATAGAAAGAGTAAGCATAAGGTAGAGAAAGTGTCTCCCTTATGAGTTCCGCACCGCCCATATGGGCTAAAGGGCACGTTGGGTATGAGCTAGAGGTTAAGGTGTCACACTCTCTCCATTTTTTCTTCCTGTCCTACTGTCTGGTTTTTCCCTTCTTTCTCTTTCTCTTTATCTCTGGTTTCCTATCTTCTCTCCCTTTCGTCTATCTCTTCTTTCTAGTTTTTCTGTTTTTCTTTGTGGTATCTTCTTTCTCTGTGATTTTTCTCTTCAATTCTCTCTTCTTTGTTTTTGGTTATAAAGGGTAAGATTAATATATTCCTGTTGGTATTTTCTCATATTTTTTGTTGTTAACAAACAATTTCACATGTTTGTTATTTATTATTTGAATTTTTTTAAATTGATGAATATGCTAATTTTTTGTCCTTCAAGAAGGAAAATGGAGAAGATGGAAGAAAAACGGAGATGTGAAATAATAGACAACAGGCAAAGAAGAGCATAAAGAAAAAAGAGAAGCACAAAATATAAAAAAAAAAACAGTGAACTTAATATGATACAATCATGATTAAAGAATTATATTATTATAATCCATGTAATACTTAAATTTAAAAAATTGTTATTTTAACTGAATATGATAGGGTATTAATAATATAGTTATGAAAAAATAGTTAATGATAATTAAGGAATTATTAATATAAAAATAAAATTAATGTAATAATTAAAAATTATATTCTTAATTAAATATGATAAAAAATATTCTCTCTATCTCTCTCTCTCTCTATATAAAAGACATTTTTTGTCACAAGTGGAAAAAGATTATTTTTTTAATTATATTTTCTATTCATAATTTATATTAGATTATATATTTTTGTTTATAATTATGTCATTTTATAATATTAAATAAATTATATTATAATTTTAAAAAGAAAAGTAATTGGCAATAGGACTGAAAGTATCAATTAAAAATTCTGAATATCTTTCACTCAAAATTATGTTAGTTGCTTTTTTTAAATTAAGATATAGTGTATTAATTAAAAATTTATTTAATATTACAAAAATTATTATTTGTAATTATATATATACTATGAATTATAAATAGATATTATAATTAAAATAAAAAAATATTTATATAATAAATTAAATTAAATAAATTTAAACTAATAAAAATATTTGAATATATTAATAAAATATATTAAATATGTTAATATTCTTTTAGTAATAGGAAAAAAAATTAATCTAAAGATTCAAATTTTGTAAAATTTATAGTAAAAGATTTTAAAAATCAAATTTATTTTTAAAGACCATAATTACCATCAAATTTTAGAAGATTTATTACTGGATTTAACAGATTTACTAGTTATAGGAAAGTGTAATTATACTCTTTGAGGATAATTTTAATTTAAAAAATTTCTTATTATAAATTTTATAGGATTTAAATCTTTAGTTGCAATTTCTTTTAAAAAAATTGTAGCGTTGCAACTTTTTATCACTTGGTTATGTTGAGGTTATTAACGACTGAAAACGCAATCATTAAGGTTACCTACATCACAAATTTGATTGAATACATCAATTTTTTTTTTTCAGTTGCAATTTAGTAATTTGCAACAGCTATATCTCATTTTCCAACTATATTTTTAGTCGCTTTTTGATGGTTTTGTTGTAGTGCTATACAATAACTATGCACATTAAATTATCATCCCATAGCTTTTCTCCTTACGAAGCTTCATTCTAATCATTTCGAAGTTAGTTAAAAGAATATAATGATTGTGAAGTGATCAATTCTGGGAGAGAGGAGCAAAGAACTTTCCTCTTGCAAGCCTTGAAATGTCTCTCTTTTCAACTAAGCTTTTATCAATGGATGCTTTCCTTCTCTCTCTCTCTTCTTAGTTTTGCCAACCCATACAAATGAAAGAGATGAACTAATGTGAGGATGGGTGATGAACGACTAACTTGAAAATTGATTTAGTGATCAATCTAAATAATTAGCAAAATTTTCATAAACATTCATGTCAAAATATGAGTACTTCTAATTTTTTAAAATAATAAATCTCTTTCATAGCCTATCAAAATTTTTATTTAAAAAACATGCTATCAAAATTGTTGTAAATCTAGTTCGCACTCATTGAGTGTGTCTTGCACATAAAGTGCAATTAGCTTATGAAGTGCATTTGATCTAAGCTACACTCATTGAGAGCGTTTCGCATGTAAAGTGCTTCTGAATCCTGCCTAGACGAGGTATCTGGTTGACCAACAAAGAGGATTTCTTGGCTTCTTCCTTCCCCCTTCTCTCAAGCAAAGCATGCACCTAACTAAAGTTAACTTAGTAATCATTGTTAAATGCAATCAAAGAGTATCACTGTTAGTAATATTATTGTTAATATCACCTTAAGTGGCCACATACCTCCTCTCACTTCTCTTATTAACTATGTCTCCCATTTTATTGCTATTAGGATGTTAGAGATTCATCCATTTGGTGTTTCCTTCTATATGGTAAAAGTCGGAGGGAATGGAACCTTAACCATAGGAATATTATGAAGTTGACAAAGGTAATGCATTTCTTTTACTTTTCCCAACCTATTTCAACTAACACATCTTGATTGGCCAAATTAAGAACCTGTTTGATTAAATGAATGTTAAATATGTAAAAGAAAAAAATATAAATTCATTAATAATTATAAAAATATAATAAATATTGTAAAAAAAATACATTATGAATTACATTACAACTAATGAATTAAACAAGTTCTAAGTTTATTTCTTTATTTTAACTTGTAGTGGCAGAGAGAATTAAGAGAGTGATTGATATTTGCATGACATTTAATTAGGATAACAAATGTAAGATTATGCCACCTCACCCATGTGATGTGATCCATTTGACATCATCTCCTACCCTTTGAAGTGATGCTCTTATACTCTCTATGCTTGCTAGAGTTTTATCTAGTATCTTATCCTAAGTTCCTTTAAGTTGAGCCATCTATTTTTGAACATAAAATCCTAAGTTGAGTACTAATTCCACTGTAACTTTAAAGGTAATACTAAATACATAATCACTCAAAATTAATCATTTTATCTACAACACTCCAAATTCTACCACATGGTGATTTAATTTCAAGCTTCTCAAACAAACTTACAAATGACATCCTCAAATAAACTTACACATGTAGTATTCTCACATAAACCACTATTACATTCTCGAACACGTATTTTCTAAGATAGCATAGCATGTAGTACTAAGTATTTAACCGCATACACCAACATCATAACTAATTATTTATGATTAAAAATCAAAATATCTTCGTTAATAATTAGTATAAAACTATATGTGCCTGTGACTCGTATGAACTTAAAATTATGAATTCAATAAAAAAAGAGAATATCTAAATTAAATAATTGACACAGTACTTCGACTGTACTAACTTGAAAAAATTGCATTAGCATATGTCTCTTCGCGTCCCTTCATGCTTGGAAGGGGTATAGAAAAATAGTAAAACTTCTCAGGAAGGTACCTCTTTATGGTTGGAAGTGACAAGTTACATTTTCAATTGCTCTTGTCATCCTCTTTAGATAAAATTCCCTCTTTAGGAAGTCCCGATGCCTACTTTTTCTGTACCTCTTGCAAGCGAAAAAAAGGTGCTTCTTAAAAAGTCCAGTTATTTTTTCTATACCTCTTGCAAGCATAGAAAGACACAGGGAAACTCATGCCATTGTTACTTTCCAAATTAGTACAGTCTTGAGATTTATTTTTTACTCTCTCTCTCTCTCTCTCTATATATATATATATATATATATAAAAGCCTCACCTAGGAATGTAACTTGTAGAGGCAATACTATTTTTGACATTGCATATAATAAAAATAAAAATATTATTATTTTGCAATAATGAGGTAAAAACAAGCAACTAGAGAGATACCGTAGATAATTTTATAACACATTATTTATTGTAAATATTAAATATCCCATATTTCTATATAATATTCTAAAATTATCACATCAAGAAAATACATATTTTGGGTCGAATCAGGCTATGAACAAGAAGATAAACCTTAAAATAAAGGAGAGGAGTGGTTTGTTGAGAATACGACGACTATACAAATACAAAGCCTTAAAGATGGTATGTTGTGAAGATGTGACTCTTTAGTGCTTTGAGTTATCATGTTGTTTTGCCATGTTTTTTTAACCCTTGAAATGTATTTATAGTTTTTTCTTCTTTTTATAGAGAAGTGTATTTAAATTTAATCATTTAAAATTCTTAAATAAAAGTAAATTTGTAGAATAATCATGAATAGTAGCCTTCAGTCCACGGTTTTGAAACATATTAAATGACAAAAACTTTCGTTGGTGTTATTAGTTTACTTTGTTACTATTTTAAATTAATAAAAAGAAAAAAAACCAAAAAGTAAAAAACTGCAGGAAAGTATTTTTTTCATATCATGCTAACACTCTGACAGAGCAATCAAAGGTGCCTTTTGATATGTTTTAAGGGTAAGGGAATCTCTTTTTAAATTATATATAATATTTATTATATTTTTATAATAATTATTTAACAGTATTATTATTTTTAAAAAATAAAAGTATAAACATTATTTTTTAATTTAATTTAATTTATTCATTTTTTATTTTTTTTCTTACGTCATTTAATCAAACGGATGCAAAAGATGGACAAAATCAAAAGTTGTGCCATCTGTACTTTTGAGAACAAGAAGATATATTTTGAATGAATAATGAAAACAACACTATTATAATTTATTATTAAAAGAAAAAAATTATTGTTTGAAAAGATGATAAAAAAAATAGAAATGAAAATTTAGTTAAATCACAGAGTGGGAAGGTTGTTTGATTTCAAAATTCAAGGAAGGAGAGAGAGAGAGAGAGAATGACAGAAAACGAGAGGCTAATGGCCATGCCACCACGAGAGACGCCTAGTTTCCTTAGACTTGTGGGGTCTCCTTAACGTGAACTTGAAAGTCACTAGCTTAGGAAAGTGACACTGGCCTTGGCCTATTTATAATGAGTTTATGCCAACTTTTCCTTTGCGCTTGCCTTGTGATATCTCACTCTCATTCTAAGCTCACCAACCACCATTTTCTTCCTCCACCCGCAAACTTTTCAACTTTCCATTCATCCATATTCTCCTTATTTCACTGTTATGTACTTTGAAATTTTTCATAATATATTCTTTATTTATTTGACTTCAAATCCATTATACTAAAGCTTTTAGAAAAACAAAACACACTCAGACACACATGCATATTACATGCATATCTTCATCTTTTACACAATTTTATTTTAAGGAGTCTAAAAACTTGCAGATCTGGAACAAAAAAACTCATCAAAAGGTGAAAACTTAAAAAAATATTTATAATTTTGTATCTTATAAATTTAGCTATAGTTGGAATACTTAGCATTTTAATAGTTGTCATGTGCCTTTCATCTCAGTTATAATATAGTGAACATCTTGTAGTATATAAGTAAGGTTATACTTAGTGATAATGCATGTTTGTTGATTATTAATGTTTGTTTAAATTAAACATTGAAAGCATGTATATATTGACTAAACCTATTTTTTTCATGCAATAATAAAATTTTATTTTATATTGTAGATGTCTCAAGGAGTTTCTGGAACAAGTAGAATAGATGCTAGAGGCCCATCAAAAAATCAGTCGTCTCCTTCCGCCATGAAAGCTATGCCATCACACAGGAAGTATATAGATTCAGCAGGACAGGAGTAAGTCTTCATTTTATCAACTACGGCAATTCATTCATAAATCAAAATTTCTAAAACATAACAAAATATCACTTTAAATTAAAATAAAAATATTGAATTTTAACTAAAATTAACTGCAAGGCTTATATTTATATTTTTATCCTAGTTGGTTTTCACCCTATGAAGATTGTTGAGAATAGAAAATAATATTTTGTAATTAATTTTAACTAAAATTTAACAATTTTATTTTAGTTCACAATATAGGAGATATTATGTTATATTTTAAAATTTATTTATTAATTTTGTAAGTAAAATTTAGTTTGAAGAGATAAAATGAAATTTCTCTTTATTGCATTTCCAAAATATTTTTTCTTATCTTTATTAAAATTATTGATGTATGCTATCGTGTAATCAAACAGATTTTATTCAGGTGGAGCAGGCATTGCCGAAATCATTAACATAATTAAGAGTAACTTTAATGGGTCGTATCTTTGTTGGTATGAAGTACCTCAATTGTCAGAGATATGTGGTTTAGAGAATTTGAGGTAAGTATAAATATATTTTTATTAATATGAATAGATAACTTTCAATTTACTTCTTTTAATTTAGTATCTTGTTTCTGAAAGTGCTTTTAATTTTGCCCTATTTCATATTTCGTCTATAAATTAAAAGGTGTGAGCCATTTTTTAGTATAGATTTTATCTTATTTTATAGATAATGATGCGATGAAAAAAACAACAATAAAAATATTTTGAAAAATAAAGTTTTCCTGGCATTTATTATTTTATCCATTATTTACATTCATTTTGGCACCATGGATAGAAAAAATTTTGGTGGTATCCTGAAAATCACTGTATGATCCGTGACTTTTTCGAGGCACAAGGATGTGCACAGCTGAACCACATTTCCTCACAAGCCCGTGCCAATCAGAACGTGAAGCAATTCAGGAGTGCTGAGAAATCCAAAAATAACAATAAGAGCCAAGTAAATGAGAAATTTCCCTTTGGTGGTTCTATATCTTCATCTAAGCACAAGAATAATAAGGTAATATTTATTTTTTAATGCCTTATAAATTGTATGCTTCGGTGTGTATAATTGTTTAAGCTTTACACTACACCAAAAGAAGGCAACATATAACCTCAAGTCATTTATGTTTATAAAATTTGGAGTAAATTAATACTTTGGATTAACTCTTGCTATTATTAATTTTTTAAAACTAAAACTAAACGAATCTAACAATGTAGTAACTGAGGTTTTAGTTTACTCTATTTAACATTGCAATCTTTGCGATAGCTACGTAATTTCTAAGCTTTTCTATACTTCATTGGAATATTTGTTAAGGAGGAAAAATATTCTCCAAGGATGGACGAAGAGCAACGAAGCCAGAGCTCAAGAGTTTGTTAGAATTTCTCACAAGAAGTTTACTTTAGTGGATTAACTCGTGCCATTACTAATTTTTAAAAATTAAAACTAAACAAGTATAATAATTTAAGAACTGACTTTTTAATTAGTTTACTTTAAATTTTGACAAGAACATCTTTGGGATATCTACATAATTTCTAATCTTTTCTGTATTCTTTTGGAATATTTGTTTGTTATGAAGGAAAAATATTTTTCAAGAATGGATGAAGAGCAATCGAGCCAAAGCTCCATTGAGGATACCTATGAAGACCGCAATAATCACTTGCAAAGAGTGATGGATACAATCGGTGTAATACCTTCATTTCTAGCTCATGCTCTACATCCTTTACATGCACATGTGAGACACTTTCTTAGAGTTGCAACATGGCTACAAATTCATTTCGGTGTCATGTGGCCCATATATGCTCATACTATTCCCCCTCATTTTTAATTTCATTTTTACAACTCATTTGTATCATAAAACAACCCATGGAAACCAAAAAGAACCATGGAACATGTATATTCCTCCTTGGCCAGACTTAGCCCTATTTCTGAGCAAAGTTTGGAAATTCATAACTAAATCTAGAAAAATTGGAAATATGCACTCTTGGTCATTCTGGAAATCTTAGACTGTGTACTTCATGGGAAAAATATATACAAGTCATAACATCCCACACATAACGCGTTTGACACGCGAAATCATCTAAAGGTCAGAGGGGGTTATGATATTGTCACAATTTACTGATATGAACTTTAAAAATGTCTAACTAATTCCACAAAAATCCAATGCATACAAATGATACCATTATAGAAATATGTGGATGTTAACTAGGGAGAAAAAATATCTCCAGATCAGTTCATCAAGCCAAACGCTCAGAAATCGATGGAACAGTACCTTGGGTCTAGCAAGATGACTAATACTGGGTAGAACATTTGAAAATGCATATCTTCCTCTCTAGACCTCCAAATGAGGTGCTTCTAGTTGCTACAAGTCACTGTGACTGTCTAGTTTCTACCTATAAAATTTTGTAGCCATTGGACTATGTTTTCCCCTTGGATGACACAATTCTACAATTGACCAAATGAACAGTGCATATACAAATCCGAATTTCTGATACCAACTTTGAAAAATCATAGAAAATTATACAGACCTCCAAATGACTTGATCTTTATTTTTCCAAAAAGCTCTAGACAATATCTAGTCACATGCCAAATTTCAAGGTAAGGAGAGGTCATTTGGTCAGATTTTGATATCATGGGCAAAGTGACCACTTTCTTGTGAAAAAAAGGGGCTAATGGGGTCCAACTTTGCTTCTCCTACCTCTAAGGCTCTATGAGCACGTGGGAAAGCATCAATATAGGCTATCAAACATGGCTCAAGTGTTTAACAACTCAGATTTGCAAAACTCACTCTCCCACACTAATACATACACTCATGGGGAGAATGCTAGATCTTATCATTCATTGCAAAACTTGCTACATCATGCACCATGAATTCAATTCTAATATATATATACATTGAATACATTCATTTACAAGTATTCATAGGTGCTACATCATGTACATCATTAGTTTGCACCTCTTGACTTAACTACAAAATAAAGATAAAAGGGCTCTTTTACAATTTCTTCATTGAATTCCCTAGCTTCAAGCTTGGTGGCTCCCATCTCTTGCCTCACTCGGTCCACCTAGCATGTTGGGATGGTGGAGAAGGGGAGTGAGATTCAAAGAATCTTAATAACTCATCTCTCATTCAATCATACACAAAGCATGTAAACAAGTCTCACAATGTATACATGGACATATTAGCATGTGAAATCATAAGAAAAGCATTTTCAACATTTGAGTAGGCCATACATAACATACCAAAGCTTGCCAAGCAAATGGATTAGCCTCACCCACTTACTTGTGAATTTTGGACTTGCCTCACCCATTCCTTAAGAGGTTCTTAGACTCAACCCTTACTTTTTGGAGTCAACCTCACTTTTGGGAGACTCTTGACTTTGTCTCAACCATCTTTAGGGTTCTTGGCTCATCCTCACTATGGAAAAAGGGTTGTTGGCCTTTTCATACTCAAGCAAAGCAAAACAATCACATAAAACATCATTGAAATACATAAGGCATCATCATGCTAGCATACTTCTCATGGTTCAAAACATACATACATACAAGCAAGACAATGTAAGCACACATCTTTTGCATGAGAGAAGGTGGAGAGAGCTACCTTATTAGCTAATCACAAACTTTCCCTTTCAATTTGTCTCCTCCCTTGTTGATTTCACTATCACCACTAGATGGGAGTGCTTCTCTTGAGCCTAGACACACAAAAACATGGAATTACTCTCTTAACACTTTATTCATGAAGCTAGAGATTTCTTTCTAGTAAACCCTACCAAGCATATAAGAGCTAGGGGTTCTTTCTCTCATTAGAAATTCATCAACTTTCCTTCCTCTCTCAAGCTCTCAAGAAAGGAAGCAAGAGGAAGTAAGGCTATGTGAGTCTTGGTCTTCTTTAAGAGGGGTTTTCTACTCTCCCTTCTCTGAACCAAGCTCAAAACCCAACTACTTCCACTAACCAAACCATAGGAAGAGAGGGCAAGGAAAGAAGATCAACATTCTAAGAGAAAAGCCATGCAAAACCTTACCTTTCTTGTTCTTCCTTCCTCCTCTAGGCTTCTCTCTCTCTCCTCTGCCCTTTTCTCTGTCTTAGAGGGAGCTTAAGTCGGTTAGAAGGAGAAGAAATAGATTGGGGCGCTTTAATAAGTCAAATCCTCTTTTTTCACGCTTTTTCGGACTAACCCTCGCTATAGCGAGCCATAACTCTCGCTACAGCGAGCTCGTATCAGTTCCAGACCCCTGCCTTCACTACAGCACATGCTACGGCGAGCAACGCCCTGGTTTTTGTATGGGATGCCCGCACTCGCTATAGCTAAAAGCATTTTCGCTATAGCGAGAAGGCACTCTCGCTATAGCTAGACCATTTCTCGCTATAGCGAATAGGTACAATCGCTATAGCTAGGCTGTAGCTAGTAGACTTAAAAAATTTTCAGCCCCTCAAAAATTTTCTAGCTTTTTCTCTTCTTCTTCCTTTTCTTCTTTTCTTCTCTTTTTTTTTCTGGTTGTTACAATCGGCATAGAGTTTCAAAGGAAAGTGAGGAAATCATTTGAAGCTGTGAATCGTGTATGGATTCAATGGGCGGAGAGTCTAGAACGTGAAAGAGTATAACTAAAGAATACTCTTCAACTTTGTATCCAACAATTGCAAAATTATCAAAATCAACAAAATGAAAACATTGTTATTTTAAGAAGGCTGAGTGACAAGTTGATTATCAAGGACAATCCTTCTTCACATCCAAAACCACCTCATCCTATAGTAGTTCCTTTCCAACCCCCGCTGCCTCCACCGCCACCACTGCTTCATCCTAAAGTAGCTTCTTTCAACCTGCCGCCGCCCCATAATCCTAAAGCAGATCCATTCCTGCCAACCCCACCTCAATATCATCCTAATTCCTCTACTTTTCGAACACCATAGCCTTATCAACCTAATATTCCTGTTCATCAACCGCCACCGAATACTTCAAGTTATGGTTTTCAAGGAGTGCAATCCCTTGGTCAAGGAAATGGCTATTTGAATAAAGATTATGAGTATGACGATGATGATCTCAGTGAAGAATATAGTGACCATTAGATGAACTTGTTATATGATATTAGAATTAGTTTGTTTAATTAACTCGTAATGTTGTATTTTGACACTATCAATGTAATTTGACTTTATAAAAGTCTTTCGGTTTAATCATTTGAATTTCTCACAAGTTGGAAATGGCTTGACGATGCTAGACTGTGCATTTAGATTTATGATTCAGAATGCAAATTTATTCTCTTCAATGTGTTTTGGATCTACACTATAACAAAGATTGCTTTCCTTTCATTGGTTCGATAAATAAATTATGTGATGATATTGTTGCTCGTTGTGTGTGCTGATTGTCGAATAAAATATTTACACTTTTTCAAGTTTCTACTAGTGGTTAAATTTCACTATATCCTGGAAGTTAGAAGGGTTATCAAGAAATTTAAGAACACAACAGATGTCATGAGTTTTGAACCTTACATGCTTCTACCACCAACAGTTCAATTCCACTATATCTTGAAAGTCAGAAGGATTATCAAGATTTAAAGAACACAAATGAAGTTTATGAATTTATGTAATATCCGGTTCTCTAAAAATAAGAGAAAATGTGAGAAATATAATATATGGTTTCTTCGTAAACAAACGAAATTTACTGGATACAAAAGGAAGTCCCCCGAAATGAGATAGTTAAGGTCTTGAAAAATTTAAGAAGCATTATAGACTCCTAAAAATGAGAATCCCAAGTTCAGACGGAAAGAAAAATAGAGCTAGAATGAAGAAACAATTTTTTATGAAAAGCTTATAAAACGTAATGGCATTTTTATAATTTTGAGGAAATTTTGGAATTCACACTGAAGGTCTTTTTAAATGAAAATTTTGAGTTCTCTAGGGTTTTTAGAGGCCCTGAAAATCATAGAAAGTCCCGAGATAGTTAAATCCCCTCCCATTGATATTTTCTAACTTCGGTGTACCCAAACTTTGACAGATTCGTTCGGGAAGGTTTTTGCTTCGATTTGAGTGATTCCAAAGGTATTTTACTAAATTAGAAATCTAAATTTCATAATAGAAAAGACGGTTCTAAAAAAGGAGCTAAAACAAAGGAGAAACGAAAATGCCAAGAACGAAGGGCAAAATGAAATTTTTTGAAAAGTGTAACTTCCTCCCACATATATATATGATGTGCCCTTCTTCTCCCTTCATTATACACGACCATGTTCTGCCCAAAACCAGAGGAAAACCCTAGAGGATGAGGCACACAAGAGGAGGAAGAAAAGGAGGAGAAATTCAAGGTAGAAAGGTATGAATTTTTATGATTTTTCATGCTTTCTTCATTCCAAACCTCTTTTCCTCCATTCTCCTTTGTTTCCCATGATTATAATGAAGTTTATAAATCTTTTTTAAGGGAGAAATTGAGAGAAAAATTCGGATTTGAAGAGCGGAGCTCAAAGAAGACAAGAATCAAGTGAGAAAAGCCATGAAAACAAGGTAATTTCTCTTCCCATGGTTGTCATCTTTGGTTCCCTTTGTCTCCATTTCGCCCCACTTGAGAAGACCTAAGAGGAATTGATTTTTAGGCAGAACCAAGGGTGATTATAAGAAAAAAGCGTGTGAAGATTAAGAATATGTAAAGGGAATTAATAAAAAGCCATTAGATTTCAAGATGCAATTTTTAGGGTTTCAATTGCACCTTGTAAAATCTGATTTTGTATGATGATTCCTAGGTCTAAATAAGAGTTTAAATGAGCTCCCAAGATCATTAAGAGGCTTCCCACATGCATCTTCCCTTGAGAAAATAAAGCAAGGTTCATGGAGAGCCAAAATCTCCATTGTCTCGGCCTAAGGGAGATGGCATAGCTAGGGAGAATTTTAAATTTTTCTAAGCCCATTTTTAAGTTATGTATGATGAATGAATATGAAGGGAGGCCTTGAAAAAAATTTAGAACTCATAGAAAGTGAATTAATGCTTTAGGTTTCATATTATGACATAAAGAAACAACATGTTGTTAGGCTCTTTGTTTTAATTGTGTAATGACTCCAAAAGGCTTAAAAGGAGTCAAGAATCATATTTTAAAGGAAAGAATAGAGTTTAGAATTTATTTGAGGGGTGTTGCTTCATTAGGTGCAATTATAGAACCATAATGAGGTTTATAGATCAAGCTAAAGTTCAAGCAAGTGTGTGGCCTTAGAATTAATTCCATGAGCCTAATTAGCTTTCATAAATTGTGTCTAAGTCAAGAGGAATGATCTCCACCTTCTTGGGTGTATAAGATCAAGGGAGAGGATGCAATGCTTAAGGAAAAAGTGTATGAATGTTAGCAAGGTAGCTTTCTCTACCTTATCTCATGCATGGATGTGTACTTAGCTTGTCTTGAATGTATGTATGTGTATTTTTAAGCCATGAAAAGTGTTCTAGTATGACTTTAATTCCATGGTACCATGATGTTACAATATGCTCTTATATGATGTTTTTTATGTGTGCTTGGGTTTGCTTGAGTGAAGTGAGCCAAGAACCCTTAGTCATGTGAGGATGAGCTAAGAACCCTTGAGATTGGTTGAGACAAAACAAAGAGTCTCCCAAAAGTAAGATGGCTTCCCAAGAGTATGGTTGAGTCCAAGAATTTATTAAA
This sequence comes from Erythrophleum ivorense, assembly GCA_026724425.1. Classification (NCBI taxonomy): domain Eukaryota; kingdom Viridiplantae; phylum Streptophyta; class Magnoliopsida; order Fabales; family Fabaceae; genus Erythrophleum; species Erythrophleum ivorense. The sequence continues at coordinate 41,154,083 of JAIUCV010000006.1, read as the reverse complement.
GAATGGGTGAGGCAAGTCCAATATCCACAAGAAATTGGGTGAGGCCAATCCACTTGCTTGACAAGCCTTTGTATGCTATGTATGACTTTCTCGAATGATGAAAATGTCTCTTGAATGTTTGAACATATCTACATAACCATACATGCATTTATAAAACTTGTTTACATCCATTATGTATGATTGAATAGGAGATGAGCTATTGGAATTCTTTGAATCTCATCCCCTCCTCTCCAATGTCCTAACATGCTAGATGGACTTAAAGAGCAAAGCAATGGGAGTCAACCACATGAGAGATGAAGGAATGACATGAAAATGCGGAAATCTTGTTACTTTGAAACCATACAATTGGCATATGTTGTAATTCATGGATGTATATGTCGTATGAAGTTATGAACATGTATAAATATGTTGATGTATCATGTATAAGTGAGAGATTATGGTATGTAAATCCTAGAATGTAAAATGAGCTTGTAATGTTAATGTGACTTCTTGGATAAAATTATGGAAATGTGCATAAGTGTGGATGAAATGGCCAAAATGAGAGGCATGGAGTTTGGGACCATTTGGGTAGTTCACACAAGTCCTAATTATACTTTTAGACTTGCCCAAAAGGTGTCAAAACCAAAAGAAAGCTCTTTGGACATTTTGGTACCCTATATGGAGCCAAAATTGACTATAATGGAACCCTATATCACTTTTTGGCCAAATGAGCTCTTCTTGATCTAAAATTTGGCATGAATTTAGAAATTTTTGAAATATTTTTAGAAAGCTAAAGAACATACTTTTTGGAAGTCTATAGAATATTTGATGAATTTTCAAAGTTAACAAATTTTCTAGTTTTGGTATGCTGCACTATTCATTTCGTCCGAAAATGAAATCTATTACACAGGGATCAAATGATGTCTAATTGCCACGAAATTTTATATAGAGAAATTAGACATTCCCAATGACTTGTGCCAACTAGAAGCACCTCATTTGGAGCTATAGAGAGGGAGATATAAATTTTTAAAGACTTTATCCAGTATCAGGAGTTTTACTCGACCTGAGTTACTGTTCCATTGAATTTTGAGGTCTGGGTTGCCTGAACTAGTTTGGAGTTATTTTTTTCCTCTAGCTAACATCCATAGATTTCCATATTGGTATCATTTAAATGGATTGAATTTTTTTGAAATTAATTGGACATTTTCAAAGTTTGCCGCAGAAATCTGTGATAGCACCAGGAGGCAGTTTGACCTTTAGACCGTTTTGGATGTCAAACGTCCTTTATGATGGATGTTATGGTTTGGACATATTTTTAGTATAAATTAGACATTTGTAACTTTCTAGAATGACTAAGAATGTATGATTTTGTTTTTTCTAGGTTTAGTTATGAATTTGTAAAATTTGGTCAGAAAAGAGCCAAATTCTGGCAAAAAATATGTATGAATATTCTAAGCTTTCTTTTGAGTTTCATGAGTTGTGGGCCACATTTTATTATGTAAATGAGTTGTAATCATGTAATTATTTACAAGAATGTGTTATATGAGCTCACACAGTCCACATGACATCGAATGAAATTTTTATACACAATGCAAAGCAAGAAAATGCATTATTTTAATTCTTTTTTCTTGCTCCTTCATGGAAATTATGAATGTAAAGCATGAGAATGGCATAAGATAAGCCAAGAAATTATGGTGCTACAATTTAGACACCTTCAAATTTCTCCCTCTAACAATTAAATTCCATTGTATCTTGGAAGTTAGAAGGATTATCAAGAAATTAAAGAACATAAATGAAGTCTATGAATTTGGATAAAGTATATCAACATATTTAAATTGGAAAAGTTAGAAATACATATGGAATGGATGGTGATCATAATGTTGAAGTTAGATAAGATGTTTTACTTTTAAGGCCAAATTATTAATTTAATTCCTTAATTCTATTAAAGTCTTATTTTCGTCTTTAACTTTATTAACTGTTTTACTTTTTTAAGGCCAAATTATGATATAGGATGACATGGATGTATTTAATGGAGGATGGTTAATGGCACTAGAGAAAATGGCTACTTTGTAACAATTTAAAAAGTTAATGAATTTTTAGCACCATGTTATTTTGTAATTCAAATCTTTTTCATTTATAAATGTGAATATACATTCAAAGAAATTAACAGAGAGATGTTTCCTTGGCATTTAAAATTAGGACAAATATTATGTCTACTGTTAGTATCATTATCAACCAAATATAAAACCATTGCTTCAAGTTCAAACAATATATTCAGAGAAAGCCAACCATTTTTTTTTTTTTTTTTGCATTACAAAACATTGTGGCAAAGTTTAGAAATATTGTATCAAACATTGATATTGTGAATGAATTATGAGAAATATTATGAATGAATTCCTAATGCCTACAAACATTGATATTGTATCAAACAGAAAGCAATACTTTTATTTTCTAATGCCTACAATCTCAACTTTTTAATTTCTCTTGAAAACCTTGATATTGTATCAAATATTGCCATACTTTTACATTCACATGGCCTGCAATCTTTCACTTTTATTTTCTAATGCCTGCAATCTCAACTTCTTAATTTTATGATTTATTATTTTTATATTTGTGACACATTCACATGGCCTTATCCAATCATTTTCTATTTCCTAATTTGTTCTATTTTCTTCAAGTTAGATGGATGTTAAGTTATGTAGGTTGTGGTTGGAGTTGTGTCGAAGAACTATCATTGTGATCATATGTGTCACTGCCTATTTTTGGTCCAAGCAAATGTCTAAAAGAAGAAAAATAAGTTATAATATGAGTTCTAGGAGAGAAAGGGTCTGTGAGGAGATCATGAGGCAAATAACAAAAAGTGAAAAGGGTAAAAGTATTATTAGGATGGGTCCTAAAGCTTTCATAACATTATGTGGTATGTTGGAAAGAGAGTGTAACCTTAAAACCCACATGATGGGAAAGTGTGGAAAAACAAGTTGCAAAATATCTTTTCATATTAACACATAATGCAAAAAATCGTGTAGTGAACTTTTTTTTCGGCGTTCCGGTGAGACAATTAGCTATCACTTCCATAAAGTCTTAAGAGCCATCATTGAGTTAGAAGATAGATTTTTTGTAAAACCTAATGGCTCAATAGTTCCTCTTGAAATTAGTGAAAAAAAATAAGTTTTACCCATATTTTAAAGATTGTGTTGGTGTTATAGATGAGACACATATAAGAGTCAAAGTATCTGTTAAAGATGCTCCCTGGTACCGTGGTAGGAAGGAGTTCCCAACCCAAAATGTCTTAGCAGCATACACATTTGATTTAAAATTCACTTATGTCATGACTGGATAGGAAGGCACTGCATCCGACTCAAGAATTCTAAAAGAAGCACTAATAGGTGGAAGACTTTGAAGAAAAATTTTACTAAAGTATATGATCTCTTTAAGAATGGTATGAGTGGGTTTGCTTGGGACCTAACAACTTGCATATGGGATGCTGAGCCATAAGTGTGGGATGCTTTAATTCAGGTTAGCTTACTGCTTTAATTCAACTATTTAATGTATTCTCTTGATATATTTTAATATGTTAGTTATATATTTATTTTTTTTCTAATTCCCTGCAATTGTTATTATCATGCTAGCTGCTGGTTTTTATATATGGCTCATGCTTTGTCCTTTGGTGTATAATAACAATAAGCTTCACTCACGCACCTGCTTCATCCTTTGGTGTACACACACACGGGCGTAGCTGCTGGTTTCATTCCCCAACTAGCATGATTCTTGATCACTTCAATTAGAAAATATAGCTTGAAACAACAAGCTTGGTTTATAAAGAATCTGATTCAACATATATCTGTCTTGTAGCTACTATCCTGTGGCATGGTTTAGTTATATATTAGATTGCTGATCTGATTCAGTAGCAAGCATGGGATAAGAAATAAAGAATCTTGAAACAATATATATCTGTCCTGTAGCTGCTAGTTTATAGATATTATAGCTTCTAGTTTATTATTATTATAACTGTTGGTTTGTTATTATCATAGCTGATAAATCAAATTGGTTTGTTGTCATATCTCTAAACTATTTTCAGGCTCATCCAAGAGCAGCAATGTGGAGGAATACCCCTCTTCCAAACTAGGAAAAGATGGCTACGCTTTATGGCAATGCAAGAGCTATTGGAAATGAGAGAGAGACACTATCTCAAATGAAGAAACGCAAACATTCATCTATTGAAGATTTATTTCATGATAGTATTGATGATGTTGGCAACATGGTTTCTCAAAATGAAGCCACTTTGGGTAATTATGATTATTTTATTAATGATGATTCACTTGATGCTCAACAGGAAGATGATTCACCTAGAATAAGTAGTGCCTGCAACAAGAAGAAAAGAAGAACTTCTTCAAGTAAAGACAAAGATGTTGAAGTTAGTGAATACAAATCAACTATGTCTGAGTTAATAGATTTGCTTAGACAAAGTAATTCTATCATGGAAAGGGCCATTTCCACACCAACACCACTAGTTCCACCTGAACCTAAAGAACTTTTGACATTAATTGAAGGATGTGGATGTGAAGTTAAAAAAGTGCCTAAGATTTTTACCTTCTTCATGAAGAATGTTGAGGAGTTCAATATAATTATAAAATGCCATCCTGAAATGCGCAAAGCAGCGATAATGGAGTTAGTTTATGGTGCTGGAAACTAGTAGCAGATTATGGAATTAATCTTTTTGTTGATATGGAATTGATTAACTTTTTGTTGTTGTGTATGCTGTCATGAAATGATCCTTTTGTGGCAATTGATCTTTTTGTAGTTGGAATTGATTATGGAGTTGGAAATGATCTTCTTGTAGCAGATTATGAAATGTTTTTGGAACTGTATTTGGAATTGTCTTTGCCATCCAGTAGTTGGAATATTTAGTTAATGAAATATATGTTTTATTCTTCAAGTCCAGGACGAGTATATTTGTTAGGGACCAATGTCGTCCAGTAGTTGGAATATTTTGTTAATGAAATAATTGTCTTTACTTGATTGCACATAAATATAAAATATATTTTGTTTAACATCAATATAAATATAGAATTTTTACAGGTATGGTTGAGGGGAAATTTCAACGTACCAATTAATATAGGTATATTGCCATATTAAGGAAAAAGTAAACATGCCAATGTTCTCAACTCAGATGCGTTCTGATTTCATGAAATAAAACATGTCAAATTATACATTTGTTGAAATAATTGTTTAGTTAGTTTCATTTGTTTACAAATTTTTTTTTAAAATAATAATTATTATAGATAATTTCTGACATTTGTTTAATTTGGTGGTGAAAATGTTAAATTTTTAAAAATAAAAGAATAATTAATTGTATTGTCATTGCTTTTAAAATATATAAGGCTAAAATAGTCTATATATTATTATTTTCCCTCCCTTTCCCTTCTGAACCAAACAATGTATCATTAAAATCTCTCCCCTCCCATCCATTAAAATCCCTCCCCTCCCCTCCCCTCCGTTGAACCAAACAAGTGCTTACTTTCCCTCTGGTAGTATTCGCAATATAAGTTGACTATACTGTTCACTTATCCATCTCACACTAAATGAGATTTGTGACCTTAAGCCTAGCACTAGCCTAATAGTGATCACTTGTTGCAAATTGACACACTAGCTTATCAATCAATAGCATCATATCATAGTCATTAAGTAAATACTCATTTTTGGGTTTTCAACCACAAGGCTCCATCTAATAGGCAACAAAACAAGCATATGTTTGAAAACATCACATAGTCATTTAAAAAATGATGCACTTCAAGTAAAGCAACAATTCCACATTTCAATATGTACAACAAAACCATAATTTCACAATCTCATTTCCAAAACCTTTATGGGTCAAAACATCATATAAAAAATAACACCTATGTCATTACTTGAAGTTCCAAGAAAACATTTGTAAACCACAATTTTAAATTAATAAGCATTATATTTGTAGTCATTAACTACCTTCCAAGAGTTCACAATTAGCCAAATTCTCCCCAAAGAATAAGCTAAAGATCTAGAATAGTAAATTAATACATATAAATCCTTTAATCAAATAACTCAATTCTAATTAACTTTTTAAACTTATCACTATTGCATGAACTCTAATGTTAACAAGCCACCAATGCCACCCTAACTTATAATTAGTCAACACTTTATTGCTAATTTCACAAATAAAAAAATAGATCATCATGATTAATTTAAATCATTTAAATATATAAATTAGGAATTATAAAATCTTAAGTTTACAACAAATATACCTCTAACAAAAAGTCAATTTCTAATAGATATCATATCAAACATTTAGAGTCCATTAACCCAACTACTACCAATTACATAATTTAAACCCAATCCAATTTAACAATTAATAATATATAGGGTAGGAATTTTATACCTTGATTAGCCCAATCTTATGTCCAAGAAAACCATAAATATTCCTCACATAAAAAGGGCTCAATACCTTACCTTCCAATTGGCACATCAAACCAAGATATTACATCACCTTAATTAATTTAGTAGCATTATATATATATGGAGTATAAAAATTACCTTAATTCCATCTTTATCATAAACCAAATCTTTACTTAGGCAATACATAAAACACTTAATATGAATCCATGTGATCATCATAAAATTGAGTGTCTACCACTATTATTATCCCATCAATTACATTACTAGAGACCTAATCACATGTTTAATTACTTAATTCCAACTTTAATTATGAAAATCCCCAAAATTGCCAAATTTTAAAGCCCTAAGTATGAACTTCATCTATTTAAAATTCTAATTGGTTCAAAATGAAGCTAAGAAGGAGTAGAAGATTTTTTTCTCCTTCATGTACCTTGGCTAAATCCTTAAGTAAATGCCTTAAATGGAACTTGTAACTTGATGAAGAAGCTTGAATATATCCTTCTTCTTATGAGAGACACCGGTTTTGATTTCATGAATAGGGTATAGCTAGGGATCTTGCATAAGGGTAAAGGTTAATATCCATCAAAAATCACCATGGACAATCGTAATTCACTTAAAAAGTTACTTTTTCTATTATTAAATAAGAAATTTGATTTACTTATTAGGCTTTGCTGCTTCTTTTTTTTTTTTAATTGGACTAGGATTCTTGATTGAGCTCTACCCTTTTTTATCATCTTTTTCAATTTGTTCCACTCCAAAATTAAAAGTTCACTAATTAATATTTAATAACATAACATATAGTTTAAATCCTCATATTTTTCTAATTAAATAATTAATTAATTCATATTAAATCCTCAAATACACCTTGCTTGAAATTAATTTCTATTTATTCACTACTAACCTCAAGAGCTTGCCTAATCTATTATGTTTGTAATATCCTATGATTTGAAAATTTAAAATAATTCTTAAAGAGTGGAATGAATTATTTAAGCTTAGTCACGAGCCTAGAAAAAGGCAATACATATTAAGAGAAGCCAAAATTGAATCATACTATTAATGAGAGAGGACCTCAGAACAAAAAGAATTGAGGCAAAGTAAAGCTTGAATGCTAGATAGAACATCTAAAAATGAGGTTGGGAAGCTAAGAATAACTTGAAATTAGAGTTGAAATGGCTAAATGGAATAAATCGAAACGCAGTAGCAAAATTGTAATTTTAGACAACTTTTGAGAAAATTAAAGAAGAAAGTTTTAAATGCTAAAATTAAACTAACTAGGATTTTTAAAGGCACAAAAAACTATAGAAACTATCAGAATAGTCAAAACCTTTCTGGTGTATAATTTAGGTTGTCAGTTGATGAAATGTTGATTTTCGTTAAACAATGAAAATGAGTGCATCTTTAAAGTAAGTCCCCCGAAATGAATTAATTAAAATCCTAAAAAATTTAAGTAGCATTCTAGACTCCTAAAATTCAGAATCCTAGGCTCAGATGGAAAGAAAAATAGAGTTAAAATGAAGAAATAAATTTGAACAAAAGGTTGAAGAAACATAATGGCATTTTCATAATTTTGAGCAAATTTTGGCACTCTTATAGGAGAGCTTTTTAAATAAAGGTTTTCAATTTTCCTAGGTTCTCAGAGACTCTGAAAACCATGGGAAGCCTTGAGACAATTAAAGCCCTTATGGTGGACGTTTTCTAATGGCGGCAAGCTCAAACTTTGACAGATTTATTCAAGAAGGTTTTAACTCCAAATTGAGTCATTTTAAAGGCATTTTATACAATTGGCAACCTAAATTTCATAATGAAAAAGACAGTTCTAAAAAAAGAACTAAAACAAACCAGAAAAGAAAATTCCAAGATGAATGGACAAAATTAGAATTTTTGAAAAGTGTTTCTTAAACCTACCTATATATATGAGGTGTCAGAGAAAGAACCCTATAGGTGAGGTGCACAAGAAGGAAAAAAATAAGAAAGAGGTATGGATTTTCTTAGTCTTTTTTATACTTTTTCTTTGGTTAACCTCTTATTCTCCATTTCCCCTTCTTTCTTATAGTTTTATTGAAGTTTTTGGATCTATTTTGAGGGAATAACAGAGAAAAAAATTTGGATTTGAAGAGAGGAGGCCAGGGAAAGGAAGAAACAAGCAAGAAATTAAGGAAAAATAAGGTAAATTTTCCATTGCATAGTAGCTACTTCTTCTTCTCTTTCTTCCTTGGTTCGTCCAACATATGGAGGTCCAAGAAGGTATGGATTTTAGGCAAAACCAAGGATGAGTCTTAGGAATTTAAGGGAGGAGAATAAAAATATGCAAAGAAAATAACAAACTAGCAATTAGATTTCAAGATAGCAAAGTTAGGGTTTCAAATGTCCCTTGTAAAATCTAATATAATACAATAATTTCTAAGCTTAAATGAGTGTTTGGATGAGCTCATGAGATCCTTAAAAGGATCCTCATATGCACTTTCATTAAGAAAACAAAGCAAACTCATTTGGTGTCTCATTAGTCTATAGCCATGGTCTAGAGAGGTTAGAGCACTAAGGGATAGTTTTAAATTGTTCCAAGCTTATTTTTGAGTCATATATGATGGAAGAGAATGGGAGGAAGCCTTGAAAAAATTTTAGAAGCCATAGATAGTGAGATAGTATCATAGGTTCCATATTATGACTTAAAGAAGCAACACCTAGCTAGACTCCTTATTTTGATTGTGTGATGACTCCAAGAAGTTTAAATAGAGTCAATAATCATAAATAAATGAAGAAAATAGAGGTAAGATGATGTTTTCTTAAGGTTGCTTTATTAAGTGCATTATGGAACCATAAAAGAGCCATATGAGTTACCTAACTTTTCTAATGAATGTATGGCTTTAGAATTTGATTCAAGAGTATAATTGGCTTCTATATGATATGTCTAGACAAAGAAAAACCAATCCTACACCCTTATGTGTGTGAGGCTTAGGGAGAGGATTCAAGGCTCAAGGAAAAAGTGTGCTTGTGTGGCAAAAGTAGCTCTCTTCTTTTTCTCTCACGCATGAATGTATGTTTATCTTGTCTTTGAATGTGTGTATATGTATTTTAAGTCATGAAAAGTATTCTAGCACATGCCTTTATTATATGGTACCATGATATTGTAGTATGTTTTTAAATGATGCCTAATATGTGTGCTTGAGTTTGCTTAAGTGTGGTGGAGTCAAGAACCCTTAGCCATGGTGAGGATGAGCCAAGAACCCTTAGAAATGGTTAAGGCAAAGTAAAAAGTCTCCCAAGAGTGTGGTTGAGTCAAAACCTCTTAGAGCAATTAGGTGAGGTAAGTCCAAAATCCATGAGAGAATGGGTAAGGCTAATCCACTTACTTGGCAAGCCTATGTATACTTTATATGACTTATTCAAATGCCAAGAATACTTCTTGAATAATCATACATGTCATTTTGCTCATGCATGCAATTTGAAGACTTGAAGTGCATTCTTTATATGTGATTAAAGGGAAATGAGTTACTAGGATTCTTTGAATCTCATTTCCTCCTCTCCAATGTCTTAACATGCTAGGTGGAGCAATTGAACAAGGTAATGGAAGCCACCAAGTTGGGAGATAAGAGATTGACATCAAAGTATCTAGATTTGCCTAGTTTTGTCTCTTTTGTAGCCATACACATGGCATATGATGTAATCTTATGATAAAATTATTATATAATTGTATGAACATCTATAAGTACCTAAATTTTTAATGTATGTATGGGTTTTAGTTCCAAATAAATGGTGATGTACATTTTGGGTAGTGAATGGTAACGTAAAGCATATGTAATCTCATGTATGGCATGGGGTGAAAAAGTGAGTTTTCAATTTCTGGGTTTATGCACCTTTGAGACAAGTTTAGAAGGTCATTGCGATGCATTCCCAATGTTCAAGTGATCATGGTTGCCTTAGAACTCAAAATAGATTATTTAGACCCCTTATATGACACAAAATGAGCCATTTTGCAACCTAAATCAAGATCTGACCAAATGAATGAATTTGCTCATAAAATTTGGCACACATATATATATATTATTTAGATCTTTTTAGGAAGGCAAAGACTAGATTATTTAGAACTCTATGGAATTAATTATGAATTTTTAAAGTTGACATTTTTTGCTAAACTGATGTGGACACTATTCATATAGTCAAAAATTTGGACAGTGTCATTCATGGGCCAAATAATGTCTAATGCTTATGAAAATTTGCAAGCATAAACTAGACATGATAAGCTTTCCATGGCCACCAAGATCACCCCAATTGGACCTTTGATCAGAGCAATATGAATTTTTGAAATTAGAGGATAGTACTAGTAATGACAGTCAACCTCTGGTATTGTTCCATAAATTTCCAGTTTCTAGTAGCCTTTGTTGTGGTCTATATTTATTTTTAGCATAAAGTAGACATCTGTAGTGTTCCAGAATGGTATAGTGTACTTAATCCTAATTTTTCTAGAATTAGTTCTAATTTTTTAAAGTTTAGGCACAGAATCTGGATTGGGTACCCGAGGCTGCACACTATGTTTTTGAATATACCATCCATATGCACGAGTTTAAGGCCACTTCTTGAGTTTGTTATGAGTTTTATTCATGTGTTTAAATATAAGAATGAAATGGATGAATCCATATCGCAAATAAAACATCGAATGAAAAATTTACCCGTGACGTAATGCAATTTAATTGTATTTTTCTATGACTTTTTCTTGAGGAATTCATGTGCTTCATGGAAATAAGCCTACATATGATATGAGATGAGTCATAGAATTATGGTGTTACATTTATTGGCGTTAAAGTAAAGTTTTAGACTTTCTAAGGTTGTATATCGCTTGAGGATGTGGCAACAAAGCTATATAAAGGTTTATAAAGTTATGAAAAGCCTTGTATGAGGTATCTTGGGTATGTAAAGGTGGCCTATGTTTTTATTTACATTAGGTGAGTTGTGAATGGTCGTGAGTAGGTGGTAAGTTGTGGGTGAGATTGGCCTCTAGTTCTAGAATAGAGCTAGGTGATCCAATGACTAGAGCTCTATAAGTTATAATAGCTCGTCGGGATCAGTGGCAAGCTTTGTGTATTAGTAGTGAGAGATGATTGCATGGCTGCTAGAGAGGCTTGCCTAGAGAGGTTACGAGAGACCTAATCTCCCTAAGTGCCACACTCATAGTGTTCGGGGATGTCTTGCCCAATGCAGGGGGTAAGCAGTGAGGTAGCACAATATAAGGTAAAGTTGCTATTGCACAGAGCAAGTGTTAAGAGAGTTATTTCCCCTTAGCCATGACACCCAGATATTATGATGATGTAAAGAGCCCAGCAAGCTATTCCCTTAAGCCAGAAGTTTGAATTAAAGCTATACTCCATAGAGCCCCGACAACCCAGAGGTGATAGCTAGTTATGCATGAATGAAGCAAGAGGTAGAACCCTCTCGCTTTGAGTATGGGCTGCATTCAGAGGTAGTGAGGCTCGGATTAAGTAGCTAAAGAAACTCTTAGTTATAATGGAGTGTACTGTGACATGAAAGGCCTTGTTAGTCATATTCAAGCCAACTTGAGAAATAAGCTGTTATGGGGTTAATTGACACACAGAGAGCGAAAATCCCTAATATAAGTAAAGAAAGAGAGTAGTAAATGGTCACAGAAGATCAGTAAGTAACATGTAATCAATGGGCCTAACAGTTAAGACTGAGAAAGAACTCAATGTTAGAGAGTGTTAGACACAGGAATAATAAGGTTGTTGAGACTTACCTATAAGACGTTGACTCCAACCGAGGATGCCACCTTATGAAATTCTAAATAACGGGCTAATATGATGAGTTTAAGACCATGTAAACGCTGTCAAGAAAACCTTGTTGACAGGGCCTTGAATTTTACATTGTAATATATTAGATCTTGTTAACAAGATTCAGGACCGTGTTGATAAAATGTTAATGTAGCCTTGAAATTAACATAAGATAAGGCTACTAGCAGTGAGGAATGTATTAAGTGCCCAGAAGGGTGTACCTCATAGGTAACACCTAAAGATGAATATGATTAGCTCAGTGATAGAGATTTAGAAGAGAATGAAAGTAGTTAAAAAGTACTAAGTTTATCATAAGCCTATATGAGTTAATGGGGCTTATTGTAAGCTATAGGTCTTATGAGATAGGTAGCCCAGGTTAAATATAAGCTAAAGCCTAAGGAAAGTGACCAGTAGTGTTGTCACACCTACACTTTACATACACTATGACTTACCATATGAAAGGATCTTGTACTACTAACAGAAGACCCTGTTGACAAGGTCTTACGTTTTACAAGGCGAAATCCAAGATCCTGTCGACAAGGTCTTTAATTTCCTTAGTGTGGAGTCCAAAATCCTGTCAACAAGATCCTAGACCTAAAAAGATAATTGTCATACCTAGACAACCTTCATCATTTTCACAAGAAAACCATAAGTTGATGATGCTAATGTGCTAGAACTAATCCCATGGTTATCATAATCAATTTCATGTAATGCAAACATAGGAGTTTACTTGTACTGAGAGTTCAGTAGCCCTAATAAATATCACAGTTAACTTACGGTAGATATCTCATGTATGATATTTATACAAATCAAAAGAGAGATTAATACTACAATGTTACATCCTCACTGGAGTCAAACTTTACATTCAACCCTTGTTCAAAGGATTCACAAGACCAATTACAGACAACATGTAATCTATTGGTCAATTTGTTCATTCTCTATTTGTCTGGCTCCATTCGTAGCATAGCTAATACCTGTAAAATAGTCAATTTGTAGTGAGATAAAATCTCAGTAGCTAACAATGTACTCAAGATGTAACAACCAAAAAAAAAAAAGAATGAGAGAAAAATGAGAAAAGAGGAAGCTGGGAAATTTTCGGAGAGCTGAAAATTTTCTAAGTCTTCTCGCCATAGCGAGAATGCCTCCTCGTGGGCCCGATTGAGAAATTGTAGTTTCTGAGTTTTTTGCTTCTTACCCATGGTTTGTGAGTTGTTTGAGACTATGTACAAGTTGTATAAATGGTGTTTGAGTAGAGAATGTGAATGATGGGTTCACGGGACCCACGGGGCAAAATACGACTGGTTAAACCCCGATTTTAAGTAGTAAAATACCACGGTTTCGGTCAGTTTTCTGGGAAATCATATGGAGTCAAGCCTAGAGGGAGATGAACTAGAGTGTAGTCAGTAAGGTGTTACACAAGAAACACATATATAAATATAGCACGGATTACTATCCAGGATACATTCGATGCATACTTCGGTGTCGGAGCATGTAATATCTAGGTAGCAGCATGTTCACATTCGTTAGGCTACGTAGCAGCATTTTCTTATTGTTAGGCTACGTAGCAGCGCATTCTCATTCGTTAGGCTACGTAGCAGCGCATTCTCATTCGTTAGGCTACATAGCAGCACATTCTCATTCGTTAGGCTACGTAGCAGCATTTTCTTATCGTTAGGCTACGTAGCAGCATTTTTCATTCATTAGGCTACCTTGCTTCAGTTATTGGCCAATAACAGCAGTATAGTACTCATAAAGAGTCATCTTAGTAGATATACATGCAACCAAACACAGCATAGGGACTTCGGGATTTCATCCAGTGCATTAATCATAAATAACAAAGTGACTACAGTGTTAACTACCTATTTCGTCACTGTCGTTTGTCACGTTATTCCTTAGCCCTGGTTGTTCCAATGGCCTTCCTAAATTTCAATCATGCATTGTACTAATTAAGAATGAGTCATGGTTAATATTTACATTGCAATTAAATTACTAATCCCCCTATACGAAATTCCTAAATCCCTTTTTGCTAATTAATTATTGGAATTCCTAATTGTAAACAATCACATCTTCATTTTCTTTTCCTTCTCATAATTAGTTACTGTCTAAGTTATCCATGTGTGATCCAGTGCTATAAATCTAAGTTCTTAGCCCTTATTTTCAAGTTGGATTCTTACATTTTCCATGCAAAGTCACACTACACAGCAAAAGGATGAAAACTACCACAGTCTCAATTGAACTACATTTTCGGACCTGTTTTTGTGAAATTTCTTTCCTCTACTAAATGACCTCTAAAAATCGTAAAAATTGGCAGAGTGACCCCTCATTATGTTAATCATAAGCCACAGAAACAGTTTTCAAGAATTCCCAGGGATAGCCCCTAAACTCCTACTGTTTTGGTCACTACCTCAGTTGAGCTCGCTGTACACTGCCCTTGCTATTTCTGGCTTTGTTATCCTACCAAATGAACCCAGAAAATTCTAAGACTTTGTAAACCTGACGTGATACGTCCTAGCTACCTCCCCACAAATTTTCATGCACTAATTCCTTTGTTTACCCATTTAACAAAATTCTTTATGAAATCAGCCCCAGGCTGTCCCGTACAGAAGCTAAATTGAATTAGTGGGTTGTTTCTCTGATTTACCTTGTTCCAAAAATTCTGTAATTTTCCAGATTTCAAGTATAAGGGATGGACAACCTGTTATAAAATTTTTGGCTTCAAAATCCTTTTCTAACTAATTCTACAAGGCCAAAACATCCCAGTCCAGAACAAGGGAGCAATTTGGAGCTTACCTCTTTTTGGAGTCCTTGTACTTCGGTTTTTCCTTCTCTTCTCTCCTCTCCTATGGCTGTCCGAAATTTCTTCCTTCCTTCCACTATTTCCTTCCGCCTAAAATTAGTTAGAGTGAAGGGTAATTAATGCAATGGACAGCTCCTGCTTTCCACCGCTATTAGGTGGCATGAAGGCAGATTACAATTTTTATGAATTGGTGCAAGTGGCTAGGTGGCAGCAGCTATGTATCTTACCCTTACTTAATCTATATATTAAAGCAATATTTAACTCCCACTATCACAGCACAGACGGCACCAGCACATCACAATTTAATATACACATATATATGAAAGTGGGTGGAGCAAGCATGAGGTGTCTTCATCTTAGATTACTCAAGCCATTCATTACATGCAACCTTCCTTCTTAGCTCCACCACGGCTGAATATATTTCCTTAATGCAATCAAACATCATCTACCACATATACTCACACACCTTACACATGGAAGCACGAGGTGGCATTTGGTAAATTCCCACATCCAAGGAAGAAGCAAGCCGTGGTCAATTAGTATATATATATATATATATATTTTTACATCACTTCCATCTAATACATAAATTGTGTATGATGCCTAATCCCCATAACTAAACATAATGCCAAGTGACCAAGTGAATGCTTATGCTCTTGTGTGGTGATGGTGTCAAATGGGTGTAATTAAAATAAATAAAATCCCTTCTTTCCATACTATTTAACTGAGTGGATTAATATGAGTTGTGTTATCAGTTACAGGAAGTTCAGAATGTGACAAGTGTAATGTTCGATTTTCGTTAAACGACAAAAACGAGCATATTGTCAAAGCAAGTCCCCTAAAATAAATTAGTTAAGGTTCTAAAAAATTTAAATAACATTTTAGACTCTTAAAAATGAGAATTCTAGGTTCAGACGGAAAGAAAAATAGAGCTAGAATGAAGAAACAAATTTTGACGAAAAACTTACGAAACGTAATGGCATTTTTGTAATTTTGAGCAATTTTTGAAATTCACATAGGAGGGCTTTTTAAATAAAAGGTTTGAGTTCTCCGGAGTTCTCAGAGGCCTTCAAAACCATAGAAAGCCCCGGGACAGTTAAATCGCCTTTGGTGGACTTTTTCAATGTCGATGTATCCAAACTTTGATAGTTTCGTTCGAAAAGATTTTAACTCTGATTTGAGTGATTTCAAAGGCATTTTACTAAATTGGAAACCTTAATTTTATAATAGAAAAGACAGTTCTAAAAAAGGAGCTAAAATGAAGGGCAAAACGGGAATTTTTGAAAAGCCATTCTCCTCCACCTATAAATAGAAGGCGCCCCATTATTCCATCATTTGAGTCCCATATTGTTTTGCCCAAATTCAAAGAAGAAACCCTAGGAGAGTCACACACCAAGGGAAGAAGAAGGAGATGAGAAATCAAGGCTTGAAGGTAAAAAATTTTGATAGTTTTTCATGCTTTCTTCCATCTAAACCTCCTCTCCTCCATTCTCCTTTATTTCCTTTGATTAAAATGAAGTTTACAAATATATTTTAAGGGAGATATTAAGAGAAAATTTCGGATTTGAAGAGAGGAGCTCAAAGAACACAAGATTCAAATGAGAAAAAAAATAAGAAAATAAGATAATTTCTTCTACCCTGGTTGCTACCTTTTGTTCCTCTCCTTTCTCCATTTTGCCTTTGTGATTACCCTAACTTCTAACCATTGTAATTAAGGTAAAATACATTATTAATAGCCATAAATCAGGGTTACAAGATATTAAGATTAATTACATTCAAAAAATACAGGAAAATTTGAACCTTTATATTATTAGAGTCATCAACCAAATAATTACAAGTATTCATATACATAAGGAAAATAAACACTCATTTATAGGCCTTTAGTTTTATTACCTATTAATTCTAACTCACAAGAATCTTTTACCAATGTTCCTAAGTCATCTCTTAAAGTTACCATATGAAAACTAAGTTTTCTAAGTTAGAATGAGAGTTTGGGACCGTTAGCCGTGGCTAAATGTCTTTGCGCCGTGGCCAATTGCTCTCAGGTTCACTCTTTATCTTCACAGGTTTCGCCACAGCGAGAAAGCCTCCTAAAACCTACCTTGCTCGCCTCTCGCTATTAGTCGCGGCCAATTCCTTATTTTGTTGTGGCTAATTCCTCCCTAGAACACTTGACTCATTTTCACAAAAGTTCGCCGTGGCGAATTACCCACTGGACGAATCCTAGTTTGGCCTCTCATATTTCGCCGCGACTAATTCCACTTCTAGCCACAGCGAATTGCTTTCTAGCACTCTTCCTGGGCAACTTCGCCTCTATTAGCCGCGACTAATAATATTTTGGCCGCAGCAAAATGCTTTTGATCTTATAACTCCTAAAATCGTATCTTATATTCTCCACTCTCCCTCCAATGACACCCTAAGGCCACTCTACCTTAATTGTGGGGCTCTAATATCTTTCATTAGCCTAATTTACCTAACTTATCTATCATTCCTAGTTCAAGATTTAAATGCTAATTTTTACTCCTCTAACTACCCTATATCAGCAAATTCATAGAGTAATAACAACAAGAGTTCATAAACTATCAACAATTAACATTCGATACACATTCCGTTAGAGATTTCATACATCAATGGTTCATATCAACATCTAATGCATCACATAATTACATTCCCAAATGTATACCATATTATAAATTCAACAAAGTTCATACATCAGGTGTTATAAGTTCATAATCTAATACCAAGTTAAGATGAGGCCTAACTCCTCAATAGATATATTTTAAGTAATCAAAATATAAGAGCCTACACTTGGCAATATGATTACATGATGATGCTATATAAAATATTAACAAAATTGCATCTACTTTACTCATATTAAACCAAGTGTAGCTCCCTTCACACATGGCTAAAGCTCATGGATTTTCATCCATTTGCTTCCCCTTATCCTTACCCGAAGGGCCTTCACCTGAAAGTATGATCTCATGAAATAGGGTGAGATGCAAATCTCAGTAATCAAGGCAAATTCCATTCATATACTCCAGTTCAATTAACATATATGCATGATTTCATATAAGTATCAGAAAACATAACAGTCATACTAGTAAATGAAACAATTAGGCTATCTATTATTACTATCCCATACTAACAATCACAATTTCACATGTTAAAGGCCAATAATACCGGGAGAGGCTCGTCCACGACACCCACTCCCCAATGAGCACAACCAGGGCTCAGTGCATCTGGGCTTGATGATAACTTAGTACCCGATTGAAGTACATGCATGGGTGGCAATCACACCACAGCTCCACCATGGACTCATAAGGTCCAATCACATATAACAGATAGCTAACTAATTCATTTAGCACCAAAATTATAATCATGCAATAAATACAATATTAAACAGACATATGCATAGAATTCACATAAACCCTTGTTACCTCACTCTGCAGACAATTAAAAAGCCACCAGCAGTGCCAAAATCTCCCTATAACTATAACATCAGAAGATTACTACTTTAAATCATAATGCACAATAGCAACAAGTACCCAAGAAATTAAAATACTAATGGCTATTCGAAAGACACTTACCCAACCACTATAAATCCCTAAATTCGGATTGAATATGTCATTTACCAGAAACTTCAATATATCACCTTAATTTCTAAGAAAATTCGTATAAAATTAATACCCATACTATAAATCAACTATAGGAGTTTTAAACCAGCAGAAAATACATTAGAATAGAGAGTTTACACTTACCCAATATCCCTCCTAGCCTCTACCTTCAAAAATTCTCTAAGAAAATACCAAATAACCACATTTCAGATTTTGGGTATGATAAAAATGCTCCAAATGAGAAACTAATTAGGTCAAAATGAAGAGAAAGAGAAGAAGATTAAGTTATATAACTATTACCTTGGCTGATTTTGAACTTAAAAGTGAGAAATAGTAGATTTCTTATCCCAAATCCTAACCTCCCTTCAAACCTCTGAAAATGAGTTGTGTTTTGTGTTTCTGCATAAGGGAGGGGAAAGGCTGAATATGTTTAGGGTTTTGGATGGATTTGTGCTGACCCAATGGCCCAAACCCATATGGGTTCAGACTTTGAGTATAATTGGGCTGAGTTTAAATTTGGTGGTCCAATTTCAACAATTCAAACTTTTAGTTGGGTTGGGTCAAGTTTTCAAGAGCTCACTTAGTTAAGATCTACATAAGGGGTATTGGACTAATTACAAAAGCTTATATAAGTTGGGTCTTGGGCTTCTATCTCATTAAATCAGATTGGGCCCTCCCTAGGTGCTCTCTCTCTTAGGCCAAGTCTCACATTAAAAGGTTGGGTCTGTACCTTAAATTATTGGACCTCCATTAGTCTCTAATCTTGGCCTACTTAATTTAATTTGGGCCTAGATGGGGCTTATAACTCAATTAAATCTCAATTTCATATTAATAATTTATCTCTCTAAAATGTTCATTCACTTAACTTGTCCAATTATTCTATATTAATTATTCTTAATTAACTCAAATCCATAATTAATACCTTAATTAATTTTGGGGTGTTATAGCCTTACCTAAGAAACTCTAGGAAGACTTAGTTTTTAGACAAAACCAAGGGCGATTCTTAGAAAAAATGGTATGATGATTAAGAATATACAAAAAGAATTAACAAAAAATCATAGAATTTCAAGATGTAATTTCTAGGGTTTCAAGTGTTCCTTCCAAAATCTGATTTGATATCTTAATTCCTATACCTAAATAAGTGTTTAAATGAGCTCATAAAATCCTTAGAAGTCTCCCCGTGTGCTTCCTCCATCAAGAAAAGAAAGCAAGGTCCATGGAAAGCAAAACCCTCCATTGTCTCGGCTTAAGAGAGATAGTATAGTTAGGGAGAGTTTTTAATTTTTCTAAACCTATTTTTTAGTCATATATGATGAAGGAATATGAGAGGAAGCCTTAAAAAAATTTAAGAAGCATAGAAAGTGAGATAATATTTTATGTTCCATAATATTACCTAAAGAAGCAACATGTAGTTAGGCTCTTTGTTTTAATTGTGTGATAACTCCAAGAGGCTTAAAAGGAGTCAAAAATCATATTTGAAAGGAAAGAATGGAGCTTAAAATTTATTTGAGGGGTATTATTTCATTAGGTGCATTTATGGAACCATAATGAGATTTATAGATCAAACTAGTGTCTAAGCAAGTTGTGTGGTCTTAGAATTAATTCCACGAACCTAATTAGCATCCATAAATTGTGTTTAGGCCAAGAAAAATCATTCCCACACTTTTGTGTGTGTGTGGCTAACAGAGGGAGCATTAATTTAAGAGAAAGAGTGTGCAGTTGCTTCCAAGATAGCTTACTCCTCCTTTTCTCATACATGATTGCTTGCTTTACTTGTTTTTTAATGTGTGTATGTGTATTTTAAAGTCATGAAAAGTGTTCTAGCATGACTTTGATTCCATGGTTCCATGATGTTATAATATATTTTTATATGATGTTTATGATGTGTGCTTAGATTTGTTTAGGTTTGTTTGCATGTGGTGAGGCCAAGAACCCTTAGCTGTTGTGAAGATGAGTCAAGAACCCTTAAAATTAGTCGAGACAAAGTAAAGAGTCTCCCAAAAGTGAGGTTACCTCTCAAGAGCATGGTTGAGTCCAAGAACTTCTTAAAGAATGGGTGAGGCCAATCCACTTGCTTGGCAAGCCTTTGTATGCTATATATAACTTTCTCAAATGGTGAAAATGCCTCTTGAATGTTTGCACATGCCAACATGACTATACATGCATTTATGAGACTTGTTTGCATCTTTTATGTATGATTGAATGGGAAATGAGCTATTGGGATTCTTTAAATCTCATCCCCTCCTCTCCAATGTTCTAACATGCTAGGTGGACTAAGAGAACAAGATAATGGAAGCCAATCACCTTGAAGAAGAGAGCTTGACATCATAATGCATAGTTTTTGTTCTTTAAGGTCATATTGATGTCAAATGATGTAACCAATTGTTGTATATGGTCTATGACCTCTTGAACATGTATAATTATATTAATATGTCATGTATAAATGAGAGAATACATTATGAGACCGTTAGAATGCAATTTGGGTATGTTATGACAATGTGGTTTATTGAATGATATTATGGAATTGTGTATAAGTGTGGGTGAGATTGCCAAAATGAGATGCATGAGGATTGGGACCATTTGGGTAGCTCACACAAATCCTAATTATGCTTTTAGACTTACCCAAGAGGTGACAAACCTAAAGGAAAGCCATTTGGGCATTTTGGTATTCTATATGGAGTTAAAATTGATCATAAAGGAACCTTGTCACTTTTTGTCCAAATAAGCTCTTCTTGATCTGAGATTTGGCATGCAATTAAAGCTTCTTGAGAGATTTTTGAAAAGATAAAGAACAGAATTTTTGGAGGTCTATAGAATATTTAATGAACTTTTAAAGTTGGCAAAAATTCTAGTTTTGGTCATGTCACTGTTCACTCAAGTTCAAAAATGAAATCAGTCATACAGGGCTCAAGTGATATCCAATTGCTATGAAATTTTATATAGATAAACTAGACTTGCCAGTGACTTGTGCCAACTAAAAGCACCTTATTTAGATATCTAGAGAAGGAGATATGAATTTTTAAAATATCTATCCAGTACCAAGCGCTCAACTGACCTCAGGTACTGTTTGATTGGGTTTCGAGGTTTGGGCATGCCTGAACTGTTCTTGAGTTATTTTTTCTCTTTATCTAACATCCACAGGTTTCAAAATTGCTATCATTGGCATGGATTATATTTTTGCAGAATTAATTGGACATTTTTAAAATTTATTACAGAATTTTGTGATAGCACCAGTGGATAGCCTGACCTCAGGACCATTTCGAATGTCAAACGTCCTCTGTGTTGGATGTTATGGTTTGGATATATTTTTAACATGAAGTAGACATATGTAGCTTTCCAGAATAGCCAATAATGCATGATTTTGATTTTTCTAGAATTAGGTATGATTTTTTAAAATTTGTGACAGAAATGAGAAAAATCTATCTGAAAATATATTCATGTATTTTATACTTTCCTTTGATTTTCATGAGGTGTGAGCCACTTTTGATGATACAAATGAGTTGTCTTCATGTAATTAAATATGGGAATATGATGTATAAGTTCACATGATCCACGTGATACCGACTGAAATTTTTATATGCGACACAACGCTAGAAAATACATTATTTTAATCCCTTTTTTCTTACTCTTTCATGAAATGTATGATCATAGGCATAGAAATGTGATTGAATAAGCTAGAAATATAAGGTGTTACAAATTGCACCATCTTGGTAAGATGTGTAAAAGGAAACATAGTGCAAAAGGAAAAAGGAATTTAACCGAAGGCTCAGTGAAAGTTCTCCCTAGATTGAGAAATGAAAAATAAGATATCCTGAGTCAAGGAAACCACCTAGTAGTGGTTAGCAAATTCTCTTAAATAGACCCCCATTGAATTGTAGAGTGTAGTGATACAAAAAACGAGGAAAAATTGAGAAACTAGCCACAGAAGAGATGCCATCGCTTTTGTAATGACTAGATAAACGAATTGAGCATAGAAAAGTAAAGAGACAGGGGTCTAATAGTTAGTCAAACGAGCTCCTTAATATGAAAATAATGTAGGATTAAGGCACGTGAGTAATTAGAGCACCCAGTAGAGTATAAGTCTTCAGTAAGGTAGAATCAAGACATTGATCATACGTGTCTTGGATTAAGTTAGTAAAACCTTAAAATTAGCATGCTGTGTTCCTGAAGACGAGACTAAAGAGGCTAAAAGAGAGAAAGTTTAGCTCTAATTCGAACGTAAAATAAGCTAAGACAAACAATTAGTGCCGTAGTATCTTTAGGGAAGCTCGAGAGAGCTAAAGACCGCCTAAGAATGCGAGTCTTACATTATGCAGAAAAAGAGTGTAAGCCAAGAGTGCCATAAAATGTAATTTCTAAGATTATATGAAATAGAATTTTTTTTATAGAGGGACGGTCTAGTTAAGAGCAAAGCAAGAGTATGAGAGAAAGTAAACCCTCTTGATGTTATAAAGAGTGACCAATAGAGGAACCCAAGAAAAATGGAGGTGCCCTTGAGTGTAAAGAAATATGAATTAGCACGAAGAACAATTAGTAGTAGAGCATCCTTTTTCCTAAGTAAAAAGAGAGAGAATATATGATAGTGTTCAAGTGGGGACAAAATAGATTGAGAATAAATATCGAGTTGATTTGTTTGAATACTTAAGAAAGCATACTTGTCC
The DNA here is from genome assembly GCA_026724425.1 of Erythrophleum ivorense. Taxonomy (NCBI): domain Eukaryota; kingdom Viridiplantae; phylum Streptophyta; class Magnoliopsida; order Fabales; family Fabaceae; genus Erythrophleum; species Erythrophleum ivorense. Next base: position 41,130,823 of record JAIUCV010000006.1, on the reverse strand, counting down.
TTGGCATAGATGTCATTTTAGCATGATAGCCCTCTAAATAAAAATAGTTAGGCAATGTAAGGTGATCTCAAGACGAAGTAAAGAAAGAATCTTATTTTCCTCGAGTATCCTATGAGAATAGGATAGATAAAGAAAAGTAAAAAATGAATACCTTAGATTATTGAAAAATTTGTAATATATAAGCGATAGTGGCTTTGAGCTCAGTCATGAGGTGCGTGTGTATTAGTATTTTGATGTTATGGTTTACTTGCAATAAGGATTACATGATATTGGGTCTAGCCAACCCAATAATAATGTGACTTGAGTGCATAGCACACGATGGTATCAATCACCAAAGTGTCTCGATAATTGAAAGGTATTCTAATTAGTTAAATAAAGAGAAGAGTCAGAAAAGAGAGGTAAAGAGATTCTAAAAATATTATAACAGTAAGAAAAGCATGCTAATAGTAAAGAATGTTCAGATTCAGATAGCACATATAACAACCCTAACTTCTAATCATGGTAATTAAGCTTAAACACATAGTTAGTAATCATAAGTCAAGTCTAGAATCATTTAAATTAATTGGTTTAGAAAGAAGTGAGGAAATTTGAACCTTAATATTATTAGAATCATTAACCAAAAAATTATAGCCATTCATGTACATAAGTGAAACAAATTCCCAATTTAAAGCCTTTATCTATTATTCATAAATTTTTAACTCTTAAGAACCCTTTACAAGTGTTTTTAAGTCTTACCCTTAATATTACCATAGGGAAAACCAAGGTTTCTAAGCTAAAAGTAAGAGTTTGAGGACCTTCGTTGCGACTTGGAATTTTCTTGCCACAATTAGGTTGGCTACTAGAACTTAAAAGCCATTTGTTTTTCAACTTGCGTTGCACCTCAAACCTTTCACGCTGCAACAAAGTTGCTCTAGGGTTTATCTTTAAAATTCTCACAAATCTCGCCATGACTAGCCTATGTGGCACCGCGGTAGAAACACTCTTTGGAGTTACTGTTCACAATTCAACGATTCTAGCTGCGACGGACTATGCTTGTGCCGCATGAGGTTGCTCTCTACTACCATACCTCGGCAATATTTTCATTTTTTGCCACGGCCAGGCGCCTCGCGCCTTGGCTCTCCTCACTTCTGTCACTCTCCTGGCCGTAGCATGACTCACTTCTGTACTAATTCTCTCTAAGTTTCACCCCATACACTCTAACTCTGCCTCTAGTAACACTCTAGGGCCACTCTACCTTAATTTGTAAAGCTCTAATCGCTTTTATCTACCTAATTTACCCAATTTATCTATCATTATTAGTTCAAGACTTAAGTGTTAATTCCTACTCATCTAACTATTATATATCAGCAAGTTCATGGATTAATGATAACAAGAATTCACAAAGTACTAACAATTATCGTTCAAATACATATTCCATTAGGGATTCTATACATTACTAGCTTAAGTCAACATACAATGTATTACATGTTTACATTTTCGAATGGTAGACCATATCATAAATTCAATAAGTTTATAACAGATGTTATAAGTTTATATATTCAATACTAGACTAATATGAAGTCAAACTCCTCAATGGTTACACCTTAAGTGATCAACATACAAACTCCTACACTTGACAACATGATTATGTTATGATGTTATACAAGAAGGGATACAAAACTTAATATCTATTCTACTTAGATCAGTCCAAGTGTAGCCTTCCCTACACATGGTTGAAGCTTATAAATTTTTATCTACTTGATTCCCCTTATTTTTACCCGAAAAACCTTCACCTGAAATAGTTAGCTTATGAAATAGGGTGAGATACAAATCTCAGTAACCAAAAATAAATTTTATTCATATATTCTAATTTAATTAACATATTTGCACTAATATCAAGTAAGTATAAGAAAATATACCAATTATATCAGTAAAGGAAACATTTAGGCTATTAATGATGACCATACATACTAGCAATTATATTATCACATATTAAGAGTCAATAATACCAGGAGAGGCCCATCCACGGCATTTACTCCCCAATGAGTACAACTTGGGTTTGGTGCATCTGGGATCTGATCATAACCCGATACCTTATCGAAGCACATGTACCAATGGCAGCCGCACCACAGCTCCACTATAGACTCACAAGGTCCAAACACAATACAACAGATATCCAATCAATTCATTTAGCATTTCAAATCTTTCATGTGTAGCAAATATAAAATTAAAGCAGATATATATATGCAATTACAAAATCCTCAGTTACCTCACTTGTGGATAATTTTTTGGAAAACTAATAACAATGCTACCTCAGCCCAACCACTACAAGAGTAAAATTTGGATTGAATGTTTCCTCTACCAGAAATTTCAATGTACCACTCCAAATCCTAAGCAAATTCATATAAAATTAATACCCATACTACAAATCAACTATAGGGGTTTTAAACCAGTAAAAAATACATTAAAATGAAGAGTTTATGCTTATCCAATATCCCTCCTAACCTTTACTTCTGAAAATCATCTAATAAAATGCCAAACAAACACATTTCAGATTTTGGGTATGGTGAAAATGCTCTAAATGAGAAGCTAATCGGATCAAATTGAAAAGAAAAAGAAGATGATTAAATTATATAACACTCATCTTGACTGATTTTGACTTTAGAAATGAGAAATGAGGTCAAGAAGGTGAGGGAAGACCTAGCCTTCAAAGGACCTCCGAAAATATGTTTGTGTTTTAGTAGAATGGTAGGAGGGGTCTGCATATATTTAGGGTTTAATTAGGTTTAGGTTGAATCCTAAACAAGTTATAGGTTGACCCAAAGGTCCAAATCCATATGGATTCAAATTTTGAGTTGGATTGGGCCGAGTTTCATAAGTTAGGCTGTAAAATTTTGATTAGGTTAGGCCAAGTTTTAAGAGCTCATTTGATTTGGGTCTACATAAGGGTTGTTAGGCCAATTATAAAAACTTATGTAAGTTGGGTCTTGGGCCTCTATCTCACTAAATCAGATTGGGCCATCACTAGGTAATTTTTCTTAGGCCAAGTCTCCCAAGGAGAAGTTGGGTCTGCACCTAAAATTATTGGACCTCCATTAGCCTCTAACCACAGCCTACTTAATTTAATTTGGGTCTAGATGAGGTTTCTAACCCAATTCAATCTCAGACCCATATTAATAATTTATCTTTTTATAATTCTCATTCACATAACTTGTCCTAATTATTTCATATTAATTATTCTTAATCAACCCAAATCTATGATTAATACTTTAATTAATTTTGGGGTGTTATAGCATGAGTTCAATATGTATGATTTGAGTCCCTTATAATATGATTAAACGAAATGATAGGGGATCAGTGTATAGCCTCTTTCTTACTAGAGATGTTAGGCACACTCAATGTGTGAGATGCCCAGGTGCTAAGACACTCAAAAGTAGTACGCAGACATAGTCAAAAATTACAGGATATGAGAGAAAAGATAGAATAAGTATAAATTAAGCAAGGCAGTTAATAAAAATAAGGAAAGAAACCCAAGTAAAAAGGGCTAAAGTGGAAACCTAAGAATCTCATGAAGAGTTATGAACGAAAATTTAAAATACTCTTGAGTATCAGTATGATGGGATTTTAGAGAATTAGATGATACAGAACCCACTTCGCATGAAGAGCATGAGAGATATCTGAGTTGAGCCTTAAAGATTATGAGCGACAATTACTGGATTTAGTGAGCATGTGTTTTACTATCAGATACAATGATCTTAGGCTTTGACATCTCCCAGAGATGGATCGCAATAAATCTTACCATAGTACAGTGGGTTACAGTAGACCCTAGAAGAACTTTGAAAGGTCGCAGTAGACCTAGAGGTAGTAGTAGATCCCACAGAGTTACAGAGAGCCCCAATTACATCATGATAATTCTCTGGTGAGATGAAAGCCTGAGATAGTTTTTAGAGAATAGTTAGTCTTAGAGATCAGTACAGTTTCAGTTAGCTTTTGTCTTAGAGACTAAAGATCTCCTAAGTCTGGCAGACTATTGCCATCAAAGACAACAAGGCTATACTTAGATAATTAAACCACTGACTATACCCTTACTAGATGAGTGCGGTATATGGGATGAAAAAAGCAAGAAAGTAACTTTCCAGAGCTAAAGCTAGATGAACCACTACCCAGTAGATATTAGGCTCGACCGAGGGATAGAGAGATCTATATAGGCTAGACTATGTATTCAAAAAGGGGTCAGGTGCAGTTTTTAAAGGAGGTAAGTGGTACAGTATGTCTCCAGTGATCAAGACTGAGTATAGTTAGCATCCCACTAGAATTCAGCATTAGTCAATGATAGTTGCTCTTTGATGCCAGTATAAAGAATATAAAGTTAGGCCTACCAGTGCTGAGATGAGGGGCTACAAAATGCCCACTCCTAAGTAAGCAAAAAGAGTAAGAAAAAGTCCCAACCTAAAGAGACAAGTGCATTAGTAAACTGAGAAATTGGGATCATTAAAAGTTGAAACTCCCCAAAGGAGTTGTAATCCCAGTAAGCAAGTAAGATATGAGGCCTATGATAAAAAGAAATATAAATTGTAATTATGGGATGAGTTAGTAAGAAACAACATAGGGATAGATAGTGGATAGTATATTTAAACAAGTAAATAGATAAAAACCTCCAATGGCTGTAATGATCAAAAAAGAATGATGAGACCTTATGAGAAGTTATTGGGAGAGGATACGAGAGAATTGATACTAAATAAATTATCTTACAAGATATGTAAATAAGTTCATTGAGAAAAATGTTAACCCCTACAAACGGGTTGAGACTAATCCGATATAATTAGTAAGCTCTCCCAGGATAAGTCTCCAGAGTTAGAAACTTCTTTTCCTTATGAGAAGAACTAGCATATACTCTATAACAACAGGGCCCTCGCTAAGAGTCAGTAATGAAAATTCCTTGGTCGAAAGAAACTCAAAAGAGTAGAATCGCCGAGAGAAGCATGTTGAGCCAGGAAGAAGGGAAAGAAAGGAATAGTTAATCAATATATAAAAGTAAAAGGAAAGAGTATCCCAAATTTCGAAGACAAAATTTATTTTAAAAAGGGAGAATTATAATGTCCGATTTTCGTTAAATGATGAAAACAGTGTGTTTTTTAAGTAAGTCCCCCGAAATAAATTAGTTAAGGTTTTAAAATGTTAAGTAGCATTCTAAACTCCTAAAAATGAGAATCCCAAGCTCAGACAGAAACAAAAATGAAGCTAGAATAAAGAAACAAATTTGAACGAAAGGTTGACGGAACGTAATAACATTTTTGTAATTTTGAGCAAATTTCGAAATTCTCACAAGAGGGCTTTTTAAATGAAATTTTTGAGTTTTCCGAGATTCTTAGAGGCCTTAAAAGCTATGAGAAGCCCCAAAACAGTTAAAATCCCTCTGGTTGATATTTTTTAACAGCGATGAGTCTAAATTTTAACAGATTCGTTCGAGAAAATTTTAACTCCAAATTAAGTCATTCTAAAGATATTTTACACAATTAGGAACCTAAATTTCATAATGGAAATAAATTTTCTCAAAAAAGAGCTAAAACGAATCGAAAATAAAAATGTTAAGATAAAGAGGCAAAATTAAAATTTTTGAAAAGTGCTTTTTAAACCTACCTATATATATATAAGGTGCCTCACCTTTTCCTTCATTTAGCCACATTTGTTTCTGCCCTAAATTGGAGAAAGAACCCTAAGGGTGAGGCGCACAAGAAGGAGAAGAAAAGAAGGAGAAAAATAAGGAAGAGGTATGAATTTCTTATTCTATTTTATATTTTTTCTTTGGCAAACCTCTTTATCTCCATTTCCCCTTCTTTTCTATGATTTTATTGAATTTTTTGGATTTATTTGGAGGGAAGAATAGAAGAAAAAATTCAGATTTGAAGAGAGAAGGCCAAGGAAAGGAAAAAACAAATAAGAAATTAAGAAAAAAATAAGGTAAAATTTTCATCCCATAGTAGCTACTTCTTCTCCCCTTTCTTCCATGGTTCGTCCAACATATGGAGGCCAAAAAAGGCATGGATTTTGGGTAAAACTAAAGATGAATCTTAGGAATTTAAGGGAGGAGAATAAAAATATGCAAAGAAAATAACAAACTAGCCATTAGATTTCAAGATAGCAAAGTTAGAGTTTCAAGTGTCCCTTGTAAAATCTGATTTGATACAATAATTTTTAGGCTTAAATGAGTGTTTGGATGAGCTCATGAGATCCTTAGAAAGCTCCTCATATGCATCTTTCATTAAGAAAACAAAGCAAACTCATTTGGCATCTCCTTAGTCTATAGCCACGGTCTAAAGAGGGTAGAGGACTAAGGGGTAGTTTTAAATTGTTTCAAGCTTATTTTTGAGTCATATATGATGGAAGATGATAGGAAGAAGCCTTGAAAAAATTTTAGAAGTTACAAATACTGAGATGGTATCATAAGTTTTATATTATGGCTTAAAGAAGTAACACCTAGCTAGACTCCTTGATTTGATTGTGTTATGACTCCAAGAGTTTAAATGAAGTCAAGAATCATAAATGAATGGAGAAAATAGAGGTAAGATGATATTTTCTCAAGGTTATTTCATTAAGTGCATTATGGAACCATAAAAGAATCATATGAGTTATCTAGCTTTTCTAATGAATGTATGGCTTTAGAATTTAATTCAAGAGTATAATTAGTTTTCATATGATGTGTCTAGGCCAAGAGAAACTAATCTCACACCCTTGTGTGTGTGACGCTTAGGGAAAGGACTCAAGGCTTAAGGAAAAAGTATGCTTGTATGACAAATGTGTGCTTACCTTGTCTTTGAATGTGTGTATATGTATTTTAAGCCATGAAAAATATTCTAACACATGCCTTTGTCCTATGGTACCATGATATTGTAGTATGTTTTTAAATGATGCCTACTATGTGTGCTTGTGTTTGCTTAAATGTGACAAAGCCAAAAATCCTTAGCCATGATGATGATGAGCCAAGAACCATTAAAAATGATTGAGACAAAGTAAAGAGTCTCCTAAGAGTAAGATTAATTTAAAACCTCTTAGAGCAATTGGATGAGGCAAGTCCAAAATCCATGAGAGAATAGGTGAAGCTAATCCACTTACTTAGCAAGCCTATATATGCTTTGTATGACTTGTTTAAATGCCAAGAATACTTCTTGAATGATCATATATGCCATTATGCTCATACATACAATTTGAAGACTTGAAGTGCATTCTTTATATGTGATTAAAAAGGAGATGAGTTATTGAGATTCTTTAACTTTCATTCCCTCCTCTCCAATGTCTTAACATGCTAGATGGAGCAATTGAACAAAGTAATGGAAGCCATCAAGTTGGGAGATAAGAGATTAATATCAAAGTATCCAAATTTGCCTAGTTTTATCTCTTTTGTAGCCATACACATGGCATATGATGTAATCCTATGATAAAATTATTGTACAATTATATGAACATATGTAATTACCTAAATGTTTGATGTATGCATGAGTTTTAGTGCCAAATGAATGGTAATGTGCATTTTGACTAGTGAATGACAATGTAAAGCATGTGTAATCTCATGTAAGGCATGGAATGAGAAAGTGAGTTTTCAATTTCTGAATTTATACACCTTTAAGACAAGTTTAAAAGGTCATTTTAGTGCATTCTCACGTACTCAAGTGGTCATGATTGCCTTAGAACTCAAAATGGATCATTTGGACCCCTTATATGATACAAAATGAGCCATTTTGCATCCCAATGTCAAAATTTGACTAAATAAATGAATTTGTCTATGAAATTTAACACACATATAGATCTTATCTAGATCTTTTAGAAAGCTAAATACCAAATTATTTAGAGCTATGTAGAATTAATTATGAATTTTTAAAATTGATATTTTTTTGCTGATCTGATGCATATACTGTTCATATAATCAGAAACTTGGGTTGTGTCATTTATAGCCCAAATGGTGTCTAATGTAACGTTCGATTTTCGTTAAATGACGAAAATGGATGCGTTTTCAAAGCAAATCCCCTTAAATGAATTAGTTAAAATCCTGAAAAATTTGAGTAACATTCTAGACTCTTAAAAATGAGAATCCTAGTCTCAGACAGAAAGAAAAACTGAACTAGAATGAAAAAACAAATTTTGACAAAAATCTTACAAAACGTAATGGCATTTTCATAATTTTGAACAATTTTTGGAATTCACACAAGAGATTTTTTTAAAATGAAAGTTGAGTTTTTTGGGGTTCTTAGAGGCCCTGAAAATCATGAGAAGCCTCGGGACAGTTAAATCTTCTCTAGTAGATGTTTTTCAACTTCAGTGCACCTAAACTTTGACGGATTCGTTGAGAAAAATTTTAGCTCCGATTTGAGTGATTTCAAAGACATTTTATTAAATTGTGAACCTAAATTTTATAATAGAAAAAATAATTTTAAAAAAGAAGCTAAAACGAAGGAGAAAGAAAATACAAAGAATAAAGGGCAAAATGAAAATTTAAAAAAAAGTCACTTCCCTCCCCTTATATATAGGTGGTGCCCCACTTTCTCCCTCATTTAGAATCAGAAATTTCTGCCTAATTTCAGAGGAAAAAGCTAGGGTTTTGGGCACACAAGCGAGGAAGAAGAAAAATGAAGAATTCAAGTTTAAAGGTATGCTTCTATGGTAGTTTTTCATGCTTTCTTCGATCCACACTTCCTCTCCTTCATTCTCCTTTGTTTCCTTTGATTAAAATAAAGTTTATAAATCTGATTTAAAAAAAAAAACTTAAGGAAATTTTTGGATTTGAAGAAAGGAGCTTGGAGAAAACAAGATTCAAGCAAGAATGAGCAAGGAAACTAGGTAATTTCTCTTTTTATAGTTACTATATTGATCCTCCCTTCTTCTCCATTTCGCCTAACCCTAGTAATCCTAGGGGGAGTTGATTTTTAAGCAAAACAAAGAATGAATATAAGAAAAAAGAATGTGGCGAATAAAAATATGCAAAGGGAATTAATAAAAAATTATTAGATTTCAAAATACAATTTCTAAGATTTCAAATGCACCTTGTAAAATTTGATTTTGTATGATGATTCCTAAGCTTAAATAAGAGTTTAAATAAACTCTCAAAATCCCTAAGAGACTCCCCACATGCATCTCCCTTTGAAAAAACAAAGAAAGCTCTAAGAAGGTCAAAATTACCCTATGTCTCAGCCAAAAAGAGTTCTCCTAAGTAGGGAGAGTTTTAAATTTTTTTAAACTCATTCTTGAGTCATATATGATGAATGAAAATGAGGGGAGACCTTGGAAAAAATTTAGAACTCATAGATTATTAGTTGGTGCTTTAAGTTTTATATTATAACCTAAAGAAGTAACATATAATTAAACTCTTTATTCTAATTGTGTGATGACTCCAAGAGGTTTAAAAGAAATCAAGAATCATATTTGAAAGGAAAGAATTGAGCCTATAATTTATTTGAGGGGTGTTGCTTCATTAGGTGCAATTATGGAACCATAATGGGGTTTATAGAATAACCTAGTGTCTAAGCAAGTCGTATAGTCTTAGAATTTGTTTAATAAACCTAGTTGACTTTCATAAATTATGTTTAGGCCACAAGAGAAGCCTTCCCCACACTTATATGTCTGTGGCCGAAAAGAAGAGCTTGAATTCAAAAGAAAAAGTGTGTGATTGTGTACAAGGTAGCTCTCTTCATCTTTTCTCATGCATGGATGTGTGTATGAGTATTTTCAAGCCATGAAAGGCATACTAGCATGATTTTATATGTCATGATTTCATGATGACATATTATATTTCTAAATGATATTATGATATTTGTTTGAGTTTGCTCGAGTATGGAAATGCCAAAAACTCTTAACTATGGTGAGAATGAGCCAAGAACTCTTAAGATTGGTTAAGACAAAGCAAAGAGTTTCCTAAGAGCATGGTTGAGTCCAAGAATTTCTTAAAAAATGGGTAAGGCAAGTTCAAAATCCATAAGAAAAAGGGTGAGGCCAATTTATCTACTTAGCAAGCTCTTGAATATCTTGTATGATTGATTTACATGCCAAGCTTGCTTCTTAAATGTTCATGACATCTATTATATCCATGCATGTATTTCAAAACTTGCTTTGCATTTATTATTTATGATTGAATGGGAGATGAGCTATTGGGATTCTTTGCATCTCATTCCCTCCTCTCTAATGATCTCACATGCTAGGTGGACCAAATGGACAAGGTAATGGAAGCCCAAACACCTTAAAGAGAAGAGTTTGACAACAAAGTACTTGAGTTTTGCTACTTTAAGATCATATTTATGTCAAATGATGTAATCCATTGATGTATATAGTCTATGATGTCTTGGATATGTGTAATTATGATAATATGTGATGTATAAATGAATGGATATGATATGTGAACCCTAAAATGTAATTTGGATATATAATGCCAAGATATGCTTCTTGAAAGTTTGATGTGTATGTGTATAATTGCATATGACATAGCCAAAATGAGAGGCATGGAGTTTGAGACTATTTGAGTAGCTCACACAAGTCTCAATTATGCTTTTAGACTTGTCCAAAAGGTGCCAAAACCCAAGGAAAGTCATTTGAACAAATTGATATCTTATATGGAGTCAAAATTAACCATAAGGAAACCCTATATCACTTTTTATCCAAATGAGCTCTTTTTAAGCTAAGATTTGACATACAATTAAAATTTGTTAAGAGTTTTTTAAAAAGCTAAAAAACATAATTTTTGAATGTCTACAAAATATTTGATGAATTTTTTAAATTGGCAAATTTTCTGGTTTTGGTCATGTCACTGTTTATACTGATCCAAAAATGAAATCTGTCACATAATGTTCAAATAATGTCCAATTACCACGAAATTTTATAAAAAGAAACTAGGCATTTCCAATAACTTGTACCAACTAAAAGCATCTCATTTGGAAGTCTAAAGAGGGAGATATAAATTTTTAAAGATTCTATCCAATATCAAGAACTTCATCCGACCTCAGTTACTGTTTAATTAGATTTCGAGGTCCAAGCATGCCTAAACTAGTCTGGAGTTATTTTTTGCCTCTAACTAACATCAACAACTTTTCAGATTGGTATTATTTGTATGAATTAAATTTTTGTGGAATTGATTTGACATTTTTGAATTTTGTTACAGAAATCTATGACAGCACCAATGGACAGTTTAACCTCTAGACCATTTCGAATGTCAAACATCCTCTGCGATGGATGTTATAGTCTAAACATATTTTTAGTATCAAGTAAACATTTGTAGTTTTCTAAAATTGCTAAGAATACATTATTTTGATTTTTCTAAAATTAGTTATAATTTTTCAAATTTGTAAGAGAAATGAGCCAAATTCTAACCTAAAATATGTATGAATATTCTAAACTCTCTTTTGAGTTCCATGAGTTGTGAGCCACATTTAATTATGCAAATAAGTTGTATTCATGTAATTAAATATAAAAATGTATAGTATGAATTTACACGATCCACGTGACAATAAATGAAATTTTTAAGTACGACACAACACAAAGAAATGCATTATTTTAATAAATTTTTCTACTTCCCCTCGTGAAATGTATCATATGAGCATGCAAATATGATAGAAATAAAATAAAAATTATGATGTTACATCTAATGCTCATAAAATATTACAGGCACAAACTAGACATGATAAACTTTTCATGGCCACCAAGATCACCCTAATTGGACCTCTAAACAAAGAAATATGAATTTTTAAAGTTGGAGGACAGTACCAGTAATAATAGTCGACCTCTTGTACTATTCCATAAATTTTTTTAGTAGCTAGTAGCCTCCGTTGTAGTCTAAATTTATTTTTATTTAGACCACTCTTCCAAATCACCAGCCCTCACTTACATTAACAAGGAAGTTTTTGTGCTAAATTCCCTATTTAATCTCTACTAACCACCTCAAAACCTTTGGCCTTTCAAGAATATAGCTTAATGTTAAGCCCACTTCCTTAGTTACTCTTTTCTTTTTATCTACTTCCCATGCCTTTTATAGGTCTCAATGATAGTAGTGGCATTAGTAAGCCCATCATATGACATTATTAAGCTTAATAATGATTGATTAGAAATATTAGTAAACTATAAATGAACAAAAATTAATGATGGGAAATCTAAATACTATTACCCAATTTGAGGCTCTAAAAAGTGAACAGAGAGGCCTTCAACCTTTCCATGCCATATTTTTATTTCAGTTCAAACCTAGAAATAGTTTTTCTAGTATTACAAGTCCTTTACCTACATTAAAAAGATATATTAAGTTATTACAAGAATAAGTATCCACATCAAAAGCAAAATAAATAAAATTTCAACCAAGTGCAAAAAAACACATAAAACAATGGTCGTACATTTCTTCTAAAAGAACTGCCACATAGCTTGCGAAATAGAGATGTATATAATCTCACTTGCATAAAGAGATAGTTTGATTAATCATAAAACTTTAACGAATGATTCTTTACATTTATATAACCTCAAGCTCTTTTAAATAGGACATGTCAGAAAATCAAAATTTAAGGAATAGACAAACATCCAAGAAGCAATATAGAGACAAAACCAATGGCAAAGAAGATTATATGGCTAAGGTTCAAACAATCATATTTTGGAAGAATGATGTCCACATTATGGTTTAAATCTAGAACAGCATGGGATAGACAGGTAACAACATCACCAAGGCCTTCAACCTACAAAACATATAGTAGAAAATCAAAATTGAAAAATCATGACAAATGCAAAATCATCCCAACATAACTATATCAAGGGAAATTCTGATTGCCTATAACCAACACTCTACACTTAATAAGACTAAAATCTCTAATATTCTATTCTTTGGGAGCTTCTTGGCATCTATGCATTTACAATAAAAATAACAATAATAATTGCTTACTGCTCTGCTAAGCAATTTCATAAATTTCATGGTCATGTATAATATTCTTAAATTTTAGGGCTTTATTTTATCCCATTTATGTTTGAAAGGTATGTAGACTATACAATAGTTATGGAAGAACTTTCTTTTTTAATATTAAAAACAAAAGAAAGTAAGAAAGATAGGTTAACATGAAGTAGAAATATTGAAAATATATGCCTTTAAAAAAGAGTGGAAATGCTAAAATTAAAGATTAATTCTAGATTAGAAAACATCTAATTGAACCACTATAAAGCTCATTGAACCTTTTAGTAATGCTACTCAAACAATCATTTTAAAGAAAGAAAGTTGGTAGATGGTTTTATTCTAACTTTAAGTTAACTGTTAAGTAGTTTTGGAGTTCTAGAGTTGGCAAGTCAAAATTTATTGTGTTAAGACTTATTTGCCTAGTCATTACCATATAACTCACCTATTAAAATCATAATCAACATCTCCAGCATCAATTCCATCCAAACTGAATACGTTTGGTTTAAGACCTTATGCTTGTGCTCTTTTCTTATCATGATCGATGTCAAACACAGTGTCATATAGTCTTGTAAAATTATAAGGTGATAGATGATCAAATGTACCACAAGTCCACAGCAATTGAATAAACATGAAACTTGACCACAAATTCCTCTAAGCCATTTATCCTATCATTGTAAGGGGAAAATGACATGAATCCAAAGGAAGACGGGAACTGAATCTCATATTAAGGAATCCACAAACCTACTAAAGAAAGTTGTAAAAGCAAAACAAATATTCCAAATATAAGGTAATGGTCAAGTCAGAACATGTCATAACTTAGGAAGTAGAACTGGTTCTGAGATAAATGAGGTTGAAAGCATGGTAGCCACTACAGAAAGAAATAGCAACTAAAAAAAATGTAAATACCTCTAGTTTTTTTAACAGGTATTAAACAATGTAATGAGTTGAGTCAGTCCACATGACTTGCAAATTAAAAGAACTAGAATAAAATCAGCACCAATGTACAACTAGGAAAAAATAAAGAGAAACAACAGCAATAACCTGCTTAGCTGTTGCTTTAAGAGGCGATAAATTCTCAAGAATCCTATTTTTAGTAGTAAGTGACCAAGTGTAAAACAGGTTCATCATATCTAAGACAAAGTCTAGCACAGTCATTATAAGAAAAACGCAAATCGTTGGCCATATTCAAAGGGATTGGCATAACCAAATCATAAAATAAAAAGATAGGAAATGTGACACAAGTAGATGTACCAAAACAGTTAGCCTACAAAACTAGAAATACTAAATACCAAAAACAATGAATTCTAGAGACATGAAAACCATGAAAACTCAAAGGATCAACTCTAGATTAGACAACTTTGATCTAAATTCACTACTCAAAACCATTCTACAACCCTACTCATAGGAATTGGCACACTCATATCATAAACTAAGACAAGAAATGACATACAAGTAAAAGTACAAAAAATGTCAATGTACAAAAATAAAAATTTCAAAAATAGTGAATTTTAGAAAGACATAAAAATCATGAAAACTCAAAGGATCAACTCTAGATTAGACAGCCTTGAACTAGATTCACCACTCAATACTTTTATATATCCCTACTCATAAGAATTGGCACACCCAAATCATAAAATAAGATGGGAAAGGGTACACAAGGAAAAGTATAAAAAATGTTAGCGTAAAAAGTAGAAAGACCAAAAATAGTAGATTCTAAAAAAACATAAAACTATAAAAACACAAAAGATCAACTCCAAATTAAACAACCTTGAACTATATTCACAACTCAAAACCTTTTCGCAACTCTACTCATAGAAATTGGCACACTTAAATCAAATTAAGAAGAAAGGAAATGGCACAGTAGTAGAAGTACCAAAAATGTTAACTTACAAAAGTAGAAATACTGAAAATAGTGAATTCGAGAAGGGCACAAATGTTATGAAAACTCATAGGATCAACTTTGAATTAGACAACCTTGAATTAGATTCACAACTCAAAACATTTCTTAAGTCTTATTCATCGAATTTGGCACACATCATAAACTCAGAAGATATGAGATGACAAACAATTAGAAGTACCAAAATGTCAATTTATAAAAGTAGAAAGACAAAGGTAGTGCATTCAAAAAACTTATAAGATCAACTCAAGATTAGACATCTATGAAATGTATTCACAAATCAAAATCTGTTTGCAACACTACTCAAAGGAATTGGCATACACAAATCATAAGCTATTAAGACAAGAAATTACATACAAGTAAAAGTTCCAAATATATCAGCTTCCAAACATAAAAATACCAAAAACAAGGAAACCTATAAAGGCATGGTAACTATGAATCCCAAAAAGATCAATTCTAGATTAAACCACCTTGAACAAAATTCAAAATTCAAAATTCAAAACCTTTTTGTAGCCCTACTTACCGAAATTGGCAAATCCAAATCATAAACTAAGAAAACAATAAGTCGCACACAAGTAAGAGTACCAAAAAACCTCAACTTACCAAAGTATAAATATAAAAAATAGTAAATTTTAAAGAGACACGGAAATAATGATAACTCATCGGATCAACTTTACATTAGATAACCATGGATTAGATTCACAACTCAAAACCTTTCTGTAGCCCTACTCATAGGAATTGACACACAAGTATTATAAACTAAGAAGACATGAAATGACACACAAGTAGAAGTACAAAAAATGTCACCTTGCAAAATAGGAAATACAAAAAACTGTGAATTCTTGAGAGACATGGAAAGTATGAAAACCTAAAAGATCAACTTAAAATTAGACAACCTTTATGCAGCCTTGCTCACAAGAATTGGTATACATAAATCATAAACTAAGATGACATGAAAAAACACACAAGTATTAAAAATGTCAGTTTACAAAAGTAGAAATACCAAAATAAGTGAATTCTAGGAAAACATAGAAACTCGGAAAACTCAAAGTTCAACTTCAAATTAGATGACCATGAAGCTAAATTCACAACTCAACCTTTTCACAACTTTACTCATTGGAATTAGCACACCTAAATCATAAAATCAAAGACAAGAAAAGGAACACCAATACCAATAATGTCATAGTGCAAAACAAGAAATATGAAAAATAATGAATTCTTGAGAGACTTGAATAGGATGAAAACTCAAAAGATCAACTCTAGATTAGACAACATTGAATTAGATTCACAACCCAAAACCTTTTTACAGCTCTACTCACTAGAATTAGCATACCCAAAACAAAAATTAAAAAGACAGGAAATGACACAAAAGTAAAAGTATCAAAAATGCCATCTTATAAAAGTAGAAATACCAAAAATAATGAAATTTAGAGAGATATGAAAACTATGAAAACTAAAAAGATTAACTCCAGATTAAACAATCTTGATTTAGATTCATGATTCAAAACCTTTCTATAAGCCTGCTCACATGAATTGGCACACTTAAATCATAAACTAAGACGACAGCAAATGGCACACAAATATAAGTACAAAAAAAGTTATCTTATAAAAGTAGAAATAATATAAATAGTGAATTTTAAAGAGACATGGAAACTTTGAAAACCTAAAAGATCAACTATAAATAAGACAACCTTGAGCTAGATTCACAACTCAAAACCCTTCTACTACCCTACTCATAGGAATTGGCACACCCAAAGTATAAACTCAAAAAACGGGGAATATCGCACAAGTATAAGAAATGTCAACGTTCAAAAGCATAAATACCAACAACATTGAATTCAAGAGAGACAAGGAAACTATGAAAACTCAAAACATTAACTCTAAATTTAACAACTTCGAACTTGATTTGCAACTTAAAACCATTCTAAAGTCCAACTCACAAGAATTGGCATGCCCAAATCATAAGCTAAGAAAAGAAGACAAGAAATGACACACAAGTAGAAGTCTCACAAATGTCAGTTTACAGAAGTAGAAATACCAAACAAAGGTGAATTCTAGAATGACATGAAAATTAAGAAAATTCAAAGGAACAATTTTAGATTACATAACCTTAAACTAGATTCATAACTTAAAACCTCTTTGTAGCACTAATAACATGAATCGGCACACACAAATCATCAACCATGAAGAAAGCAAACTACATACAAGTAAAAGTGCCAAAAATGTCAACTTGCAAACATAGAAATGCCAACAAGAAAGAAATCTATAGAGACAAGCAAACTGTGAAAACTCAAATGATCAACTCTAGATTAGACAACTTTAAACTTGATTCACAACTCAAAATTTTTGCAAACCTACTCTTAGGAATTGGCACACCCAAATCATGAACTTAGAAGACAAGAAATGGCAAAAATGTTAGCTTACAAAAATAGAAATACCAAAAATTGTAAATTTCAGAATGACATACAAACATTTAAAACTCAAAGGATCAACTCAAGATTAGAGAACCTTGAACTTGATTAACAACTCAACCTGTTTGTAGTCCTACTCATAAGAATTGACACACCCAAATCATAAACCAAAAAGACAGGAAATGACACACTAGTAGAAGTGACATAAATGTTAGCTTATAAAAGTAGAAATACCAAAAAACAGTGAATTTTAAAGAGACATAAAAACTATGAAAACTTAAAGAATCAATTCTAGAGTAGACAACCTTGAATTATATTCACAACTAAACCTTTCTAAAGCTCGATTCACAAGAACTGGCACACCCAAATCATAAACCAAGATAAGAAATGGCACATAAGTAGAAATGCAAAAAATGTCAACTTACAAAAGTATAAATATCCAAAATAGCGAATTCTAGAAGGGCATGGAAATTATGAAAACACAAAAGGCAAGTTCTAGATTCACAACTCAAAATCTTTTTGTAACCCAACTCACAAGAATTGACACACCCAAATTATAAAATAAGACAAGAAATGCCACATAAGTAGAAGTACAAATATGTTAGCTTATAAAAGGAGAAACACAAAACACAGTGAATTCTAAAGAGACATGAAAACTATGAAAACTCAAAGGATAAACTCTAGATTAGAGAACTTTGATCTAGATTCACTACTCAAAACCTTTTTGCAGCTCTATTCACAAGAATTGACACACCCATATCATAAATTAAGAGCACATGAAATGGCGCACAAGTAGAAGTACAAAAATATTAGTTTACAAAAGTAAAAATACACAAAACAATGAATTTTAGAAAGACATGAAATTTATGAAAACTCAAAGGATCAACTGAAGATTAGACAACCTTAAGTTAGATTCACAACTCAAAACCTTTCTCTAACCTCATAATAGGAATTGGCATACATAAATCATAAACAAACAAGACAAAAAATGGCACTCAAGTAGAAGTATCACAAATGTTAGTTTACAAAAGTAGAAATATCAAAAATAGTGAATTCTAAAGAGACATGGAAACTACGAAAACTCAAAGATAAACACCAAATTAGACCACCTTGAACTAAATTCACAAGTCAAATCCTTTTTGCAAACTTATAAGAATTGGCACACCCAAATCATAAACTAAAAAGACAGGAAATGGCACACTATTGGAAGATCAAATATGTTAGCTTACAAACGTATAAATACCAAAAATAGTGAATTCTAGATAAACACGGAAATACTGAAAAATCAAGGGATCAGCTCTAGATTAAACAACCTTGAATTAGATTCACAACTTAAAACCTTTTTGCACACCCAAATCATAAACTAAGACTAGACACGGCATATAAATAGAAGTATCAAAAGTTTTGGAGCAAAGCAACACTTTATGATTAGGAAATGAACTATAAAGGAAGTTAAACACCCTATTAGTCTTCAAATAATTCTATCATAATGATAGAAGCTCCCTTGTGACAAAAATTTAAACCAACACAACAATGCAACACATTAGGAAAATTATGCTCAAATGCAAATATTTCATTCAACAGACAACAATAATAATACAACATCACAATTCCAGTAATGCAGAGGACACAAAGAAGAAAATAGGAAAGTAACTAGTGGTAAAAGATAGTAAAAAGGTAGCTAGCTTTCGAGAGGCTAGCTCTCTCCCAAAGTCTTTTTTCCAAAATTCTCCCCTCTCCCTTAGCCACAAACCGCCCACAAATAAATCTCTAACTACCTCTTCTCACTTTTCCAAATCACCACCCCTCAACTACATTAAAAAGGAGGTTATTGGGCTGAATTTCCCATTCAATCTTTCCCAACCACCTCATCACCTTTGGCCCTTCCAGCTTAATGTCAAGCCCACTTCCTTCATTACTCTTCTTTTTCTATTTCCCATGCCTTTTATAGGCCTTAGTGATAGTAGTGGCATTAATAAGCCCATCACATAACATTGTTAAGCTTAATAATGACAGATGAGAAACATCAGTAAACTACAAACAAAAAGAAATCTAATAGATGATATCCTGGCCATTGTTAGTTGAGCATCAATTACTATACATTCTAGGAGACAAATAATGAATTCCAAGATAATTTTTTCTACAAAAGAAAAAGGATTTATTACAGGTTTAACCTTCAAGACATATAGTCAAATATGTAGGTAGAAAACTAACAGAGAAATACCCCAAAAACAAAAAGAAAGCTGAGCACTTGGAATGGTGGTTTCCAATAAACGCAATTTTAAAATGATAATCTAGAAGGCCGCTGTTTTATGTAACATATTCTTTTTTATAAATTTATGTATAAGAAATTTTGGACACCATTATGCATATGCATGGCAAATAACCACGCCTGGAATAGTCAACATAAGAATCTATCACCATTCACTAAAAATGTAATTTATGTGGCAGGAGGGAAGACCAGACCTATCAAGACAAACAGATACAAAATTGCGCATACATAACATTTCTTAAGTGAAATAGAATATTAGAGTTTGCATCAGCAAAAATAGAAATTTGACTCTAACATCGGGAAAGTAAATGTTTCTCCAAAGCTATAAAAGTAACAACTCAATTAAAAGTAAAATATATCTTATGGGATGAAATCCATCTTGGAGAAGAAACTCAAGAACGGCATGGCCAAAAAAAAAATTCTCCCACCACCATTCCCACAGCCATATGCGCAGCTAACCCAAAAGAATCTGCAAGAAAAAATATAAATCTGATGAAGGATAGTTCTATTTAGGAGGCAATTGAAGCTGGTTAAGTCAGCTTATTTGAAATGATTATGAAGAGGTTAGATGCAGTAAAAAATCTATTTGAGGATATTGTGAATAAATGATCCAGATAATTGCCATGTAGATATAGTTTAAGAATATTCAAGCCAAACAGAATGTTGTCAATGATAATCACTTTAAAATTGTTATCTTGTGAGTGACAAGGTAAATAAATGTAATTTTTAGGTCTAAAAAATTAAATTGAGTTGGTTTGCAACTTGCTTCACTCCTTTTTGTTGCTTTCATGCTTATATCACATATACTCACCACTTTGATTTTAGATACAGAAAATTTTTTAATCAGATTGTGTTATTGAGTTGTTATAAGATTCTCATCATTAACCATTATTTGGGCTCATCAGATTGTGTCAGGGAGATAAACAACTTCACACCTCCAAATCCAATTAGGCCTGATATCTAGAATAGTAATAGTTAGCCATGTACGAATTCAGCCAGTATACTGATACATAAAATAACTATATAGTTTAATAACATTTTAAGTAATGGAAAGTATGAACTTCACAAAACCTCATATGTTCTTCAGATATATAAGATGTTAAGCAATTAAGCCTAGTGTTCCACACAAAGTTCTATTATCTATGTTAAAACCTAGCTGGCAAGTTTCTCACAACTGTGGCTGGACTACCACCATTCCCATTCCTTTCCAAAATTTTGGTCAGAGCAACACTCTATGATTAGGAAATGAATTACAAAGGAAGTTAAACATCCTATCAGTTATCAAATAATTTTATCATAATGATAGAACCTTCCCTGTGGTAGAAATCTAAACCAACATAGCAATGCAGCACATATGGAAAATTATTCTCATATGCAAAATTTCATTCAACACACAACAATAACAGTACAATATTACAATTCCAGTACATCTAAAAAATGCTTCACTCGCTCTTGACAGCAAGACGCTAGCTCTTTCCCAAAGTCCTTTTTTCCATAATTCTCCAGCCTCCCTCAGCGACAAACCACCCACAAATAAATCCCTAACTATCTCCTCACTCTTTCAGATTACCACCCCTTACCTACACTAACAGGTTAGTTCGGCTCAATTTCCCATTCTATTCTTCCTAATCACCTCACTACCTCTGGCCTTTCTAGAATATACTTTAATGTCACCCCTACTTCCTTCCTTGCTCCTCTTTTTCTGCTTCCCATGTCTTACATGGTTCTTAGTGACAGTAGTGACATTAGTAAGCCCATCACATAATATTATTAAGCTCAATAATGATAGATTAAAAACATCAGTAAACCAGAAAAGAAAAGCAATCTAAGGATTGGAAATCAAAATATTGTTACCCATTTTGAGGCTCTAAAAAATAAACAGAGACCTTCTACCTTTCTGTGCCATACTTTCATTTCAGTTTCGCCCCAAAAATCGTTTTTCTGATATTGCAAGTCCTTTTCCTGCATTAGAGGGCATATATTAAATAGCTATTACAAAAATAAGTATTAACAAATAACCATATCAAAAGCAAAACAAATAAATTTTCAACCAAATGCAAAGAAACATGTAAAACAATAGCCCTACATATCTTTTAAAGGAACCATTGAGTAGCTAGAGGAATATAGATGTATATAAGCTCACTTGTATACGGAGATAGTTTGATCAATCATACACATTTGACAAGTGATTCTTCACATTTCCTTGTAGATAGACAAAATAAATATTCTGATCTCCAAGCTCCCACCATAACACTCCAAACAATATTTATATAACCTCAAGCTCTTTTTCAATTGGACAAGTCCAGAAATCATAATTTAAGGAATAGACAAACATCCAAGAAGCAATATAAGGACAACTCAGGTTCAAAAAATCTCAAAAAATCATACTTTGGAAGAATGATGTCCACGTTATGATTTAAATCTTGAATAGCATGGGATAGACTGGTAACAACATCACCAAGGCTTCCAACCTGCAAAACATGTAGAAAATCAGAAATGAAAAACCATGGCAATTGCAAAGTCATCCCAGCGTGACTATATCAAGAGAAATTTTGATTGCCTATAGCCAACACTCAGTATTTATTTAAACTGATATCTCTGAAATTCTTTTCCTTGAGAGCTTCCAGTCATTTGTGCATTTTCAATAATAATAATAATAATAATAATGAGATAAATGAGGTTTAGAGCACGGTAGCTAGTAAAGAAAGAAATAGCTACTAAAAAAAATGTATATAACTCCAGTTTTTCTAAAAACAGGTATTGAAACATATCTCATTACAGTGAGTTGAGATAGTCCACATGGCTCAAGTATTGAATGAACTAAAATGAAATCAGCATCGGCATTTAACGAGGAAAAAATAAAGAGAAATGAGTCAACAATAATCTACTTTGTTGCTACTTTAAAAGGTGACAAATTACCAAAAATCCTATTTTCAATAATAAGTGACTGAGTGTAAAAGCAGTTCATCATATGTAAGACAAAGTCTAGCACAGCCATTGTAACAAAAACACAAATCGTTGGCCAAATTCAAAGTAATTGGCACAACCAAATCATAAACTAAGAAGACCAGAAATGACACATTGGTAGAAGTACCAAAAATGTCAGCTTACAAAACTAGAAATGCCAAATACAAAAAACAATGAATTCTAAAGAGACATAAAAACCATAATAACTCAAAGGATCTGCATTAGACAGCCTTCATCTAGATTCACTACTCAGAACATTTCTACAGCCCACGTCACAAGAATAGGCACACCCATATCATAAACTGAGAAAACAAGAAACGGCACACAAGTAATAGAACAAAAAAGATCAGCTTACAAAAGTAGAATTGCCAAAAACAATGAATTCTAGAGAGACATGGAAACTATGAAAATTCAAAAGATCAACTCTAGATCAGACAACCTTGAACTAGCTTTACTAGTCAAAACCTTTATGCATCCCTACTCATAGGAATTGGCACTCCTAAATCATAAGTTAAGAAGGCAAAAAATAACAAACAAGTAGAAGTACCAAAAATACCAACTTCCAAAAGTAGAAATATCAAAAACAGTAACTTATAAAGAGACACAAAAACTATGAAAACACCAAGGATCAACTCCTGATTAGACAACCTTGAATTAGATTCACAACTCAGAACCTTCCAGCAGCCCTACTTATAAGAATTGGTACACTAAATTCATAAACTAAGAAAACAGGAAATGACACACTAGTAGAAATACCAAATATGTCAGTTTATAAATGTAAAAATACCAAAGATAGTAAATTCAAAAAGGACATAGACACTATGAAAACTTACAAGATCAACTCCAGATCAGACAACCTTGAACTAAATTCACAAAACCTTTCTATAGTCCTACTCGCCAAATTTGGCACACACAAGTCATAAACTCAAAAGATATGAAATGGCATACAAGTAGAAGTACCAAAAATGTAAACTTACAAAAGTAGAAAGATAAAAAACAATGAATTCAAGAGAGACATGAAAGCTATGAAAATTCATAGGATCAACTCTAGATTACACAACCGTAAGCTATATTCACAACTTGAAACTTTTCTGTAGCACTACTCAAAGGAATTGACACACACAAATCATAAACTATAAATAAAGACAAGAAATTGCATACAAGTAAAAGTGCCAAAAATGTCAGCATCCAAACATAGAAATACCAAAGTCAAGGAAATCTATAGACATGGAAACTATGAAAACCCAAAGGATCAACTCTAGATTAGACCACCTTGAATTAGATTTAAAACTTAAAACATTTTTGCAGTTTTACTTACAAGAATTGGCAAACACAAGTCATAAACTAAGAAAATAGAAAATGGCACAAAAACACCAAAAATCTCAGACAAAAAACGGTGAATTCTAAAGAGACCTAGAAATGATGAAAAGTCATAGAATAAACTTTAGATTAGACAACTATGAACTAAATTCACAACTCAAAACCTTTCCACAGCCCTACTCATAGGAATTCACACACAAAATCATAAACTAAGAATACATGAAATGGCATATAGGAGTACCAAAAATATCAGCTTACGATAGTGGAAACACAAAAAAAGAAAAAGTGAATTTTAGAAAGACATGAAAACTAAAAAACCTCAAAGGCTCAACTCCAAATTAGACAACCCAAAGCAAAATCCATGACTTAAAACCTTTCTGCAATCCTACTCATAGGAATTGACACACCCAAATCTCATACTCAGGAGAAAAAAAAAAAAAGACAAGGAACACAAGTACCAAAAATGTCAACTTGCAAAACAAAAAATATAAAAAAACTGTAAATTCTTGAGATGTGGAAACTACGAAAACTCAAAAGATCAACTATAGATTAGACAACATTAAACTAAATTTATCAATCAAAACTTTTTTGCAACCTAACTCACAAGAATTAGGACACTCAAATCATAAAATAAAAAGACATGAAATAGCACACAAATAAAAATATAAAAAAAAATGTTAGCTTAGAAAGATAAATATAAAAAAAAGTGAATTCTAAAAAGATATAAAAACTAAAAAAACTCAAAATCAACTCATGATTAGACAACCCTGAGCTGAATTCATAGCTCAAAACCTTTTTATAACCCTACTTACAGAAATTGGCACACTCAAATCATAAAAGATAAAAAAAGAAACGGAAGTACAAAAAAAGTTAGCTTGCAAAATAGGAAATAAGAAAAACAATGAATTCTTAAGATACATGAAAACTAAGAAAATTCAAAAAATCAACTTTAGATTAGACAACCTTGAAATAGATTCACAGTTTAAAACCTTTCTGCAGCCCTACTCACCAAAATTGGAACACCCAAAATATAAACTAAAAAGACAGAAAATAACATATAAGTGGAAGTACAAAAAAATGTCACCTTATAAAAGTAAAAATACCAAAAAACATGAATTCTAGAGAGACATGAAAATTATAAAAATTCAAAAGATTAACTCTAGATTAAACAATCTTGATCTATATTCACTACTCAAAACCTTTTCTGCAACCCTAATCATAGGAACTGACACACCCAAATCACATACTAGTACGACAACAAATGGCACATAAGTGGAAGTACAAAAAAACTTTGAAAACTCAATGAAATAACTTTAGATTGGACAACTAAGAACTAGATTCACAACTCAAAACCTTTCTGCCACCCTACTCACAGGAAGTGACACATCTAGATTATAAACTCAGAAGACCGAAAATGGCATACAAGTATTAAAAATGTCAATTTACAAAAGTATAAATACCAAAAACATTGAATTCAAGAGAAATAGGGAAACTATGAAAACCCAATCGATCAACTATAAATTTTACAACCATGAACTAGATTCACAATTCAAAACCATTTTACACCTTAACTCACAAGAATTGATACACCCAAATCATAAACTAAAAAGACAGGAAATGGCACATAAGTAGAAGTATTAAAAATGTCAACTTACAAAAGTAGAAATGCCAAAAAAAGATGAATTGGAGAGACATGAAAACTAGGAGAATTCAAAAGAACAGTTCTAGGTTAAACAACTTTAAACTAAATTCACTACTCAAAACTTCTCTAAAGCACTACTCACACGAGCTAGTATACACAAATCATAAACTATGAAGAAAGCAAATTGCAAACAAGTAGAAGTGTCAAAAATGTCAACTTGCAAATGTAGGAATACCGAAAACAAGGAGATCTATAAAAACATGGAAACTATGAAAATTCAAATGATCGTGTCTAAACTAAACAACTTTGAACTAGATTCATAGCCTAAAACCTTTTGGCAAACTTACTCACAAGAATTGGCACACCCAAATCATGAGCAAAGAAGACATGAAATGACACATATAATCGACTAATACAAGAATCCATTTAGAGGGTCACTTATAATCTTCTTTTTGTTTAATTTCCCAAGATGTAAATCTAGGGAAAGGTTCTAATTTGATATGATTAAGTTTTGATGAAACATCATATGAGATTAAAATAATAATTAAGATAAACTAGGAATAGAGATGAGAGAGAGAAACAAAATTGACTATCAAAACTGTCAATCTTAAGGAGCAAATGACAATTTAATGTAATCCCCATATCATAGTTATACTCTTAATTTAATTCAGGTAGAGAAAGCATAAAGAATGGGAAGAACAAAAGAATGATTTCCAGTATACTGTATAAGATTAATGTATGCCAATAATTTGAAGTGAGGTAGGAAAGAGAGAGAGAGAGAGAGAGAGAGAGAGTAAATAGTTCAATGATATATTCTTTATTCAGTTTACTTGAAGGAAATTTTGTTTATTTTCTCATATATTAAAGATCATAATGAACTTAACATGTTTAGATAACAATACTAAACACCCACGAGCTTAATACCCAATCCTGAATCCAAATATTTTAAATCAATTTTTTTTTCTCTTCCATCAAACAATTCCCACATGAAACCTCTCCAGATGCTTACTCAATGAAAATGCTAGAAATTCAGCCATACATATAACCTAATTGCATTTTTTTTTCAATATAAGGGAATTTAAGGTAACAAGAAATGCAAATAACACATTAAATTCCATACTAGAGAGATCACTAAAAACCATAACTATAGCCAAAGTACTTACCATAGCACACCATAGGATAAGTGGGAATATTTCTTTAATCCAATTCATTATATGCCAAAACTTTGCAAGTCACAAGCTAAATAAATAAGTCCACACTAAGATATGTAGATGAAGTTGAGATAAGATTGATGCAACTGGCTTACTTACCTTTGCAATTGGGGCCATCTCAATAGCAATATGTACAATATGCATAGGTGGTTCTTTCACAATTCCTCCGAAAACAGGTATATGATAATCCATTCCATATTTGTTGTCAAATTCCCCGTCTTCTTCCCTCTCAAAGAAAACAAAGTCCATCATGTATGTATCTAGTGGAACCTTAACTGCAAAAACACAATCATAAAGCTTCTTCGGGGACAAATGTATAAGTTAATGAATCACTAACCTTTTGCCTGTAGATCACAAAGCGATTGAAAAGGGCATACTTTGCATCATGTTGGGAACCTTCAAATTTGCCCCAAAAAACATAAAATAATTAAATATTCAAATTGGCCACCGTAACATGCTATTGCTACTATGATACAATATAAGATCCATGAAAGTCCAATCCAAATACAATCATAAGTTATGCATTTATATTAGCTCCTCATGTGGCATTTGTCATGACAAATACACAGGATTCATAATTTTAGACAGAGGCTAGTCTACAAATTATGATGGACAAAACATAAATGGCTAGTGCAACAAGTCATTCAATAGGAAGATCAGTAGTTTGCTAACCAGAACAAAGGCACATAATTTGCAATGCCTACATCAAAAGTCATAATATTTGGCAGACACTTGATCATATTTCACAAGCCACAACAGTGCAATGAATTTAAAACAAAAACAAGTGAAAAGAAAATAAGAAATTAAACCAAGCAAACCAAAAACATTAAAACCCCTCATATTGCTAATAGCTGGATCAGTAGATTCTATTCATCCTTCAAATATCAATGAAGAGAGGAGACTCACCGCAGGTTTTGACATGAGTACCATTCTCTTCTGGCAACATTCTCTGTGGTGAAAATGGACCCTTACGGTGAGTCCAACGATTAAATGAACATCTAAACCAAACCCCAGGTTTTTCACTCAATTTTGTGTCGGGGGGATTATAAAATACTATTGCTATGCTTCTTGCTTGAACATCAAGAGGCTCAGCATAGACAATATGCTTTTGGGAAAGCAAAAATCTTTTCAAAGTTCTTTCCTTTGTTTCAGCTTTCATGTGTGCTGTTCTTTCAACCAACAACAAGAACAGGGCCAAGTGAATGAGAAGAGGGGCTTAAATACCCATTATTAAATGTCTTGTGTTCTTTTTTCTGTTTTTCACGTTTCCCCCCCAAAAAAAAAGAGTGTATGCAACTTTAAATCAAAATAAACACAATGTTTTAGGTACTTGCTCACCAAAACAATTTAAGGGTGTGTTTGCCTTAACCATTTCCAGTTTTCATTTCCATTTAAAATTGAAAATATATATGAAAAGGGTGTTTGAATAGTTCTTGCTATTTTTATTTTTTAGGGAACAGATTCCACATTTCCAGAAATTCAGGAAACAATAAAAGATGTTTCTCATGTTTCCAGTAAAAAGGCAGTGGCATTTTTGAGATCTGACGATACTCTCTTCTTCCAATTCCTCACTTTTTGTTCATAGCATTCCTATATAAAGAGATGAACCAAACTGTACCAAAGGCTCATAGGAAAAGATAGAGAATTATACAGGGCACAAACAAAAACAGGAAAGAAAAGAGAGGGGGGAAGGCCTGCTTCTCTGTGGAACAACAACCCCTTCGTATATTAGAAACTATTATATCTAGTCATAAACCATAAAAAAATTGGCAAAATGGCAAATGAAAATGGTAATAGAAATAAAACAAACACATTTTTAAGAAAATGAAAACTTGAAATTGGAAATAGTTTTCAGGAAATGAAAATAGAAAATATTTTTTAAATCCAAAGACACTCTAAATAATCTACTAGATCAAAGTCAAAAATTAGAAAAGTGCTTTGTCCTAGGTATGAGAGAGACAACAATTACAAATCTACTCTGCCCCCATCTTATGTATATTATTTTTCATAGAAGGCCAATAAAATGGAACCAGGTGATTCAAAAAAGCTTTTACGTATGATGGTGATATATGTAAGTTAGAACCTCAATGTTATCATCTGAGAGTCATCTCAGAACAAACAAAGCTTGGCACGTAAGCTTCCTCCCTAATCCTCCTCTGTTGCAGTTTTCAATATATCAGCTGCTCTTCTTCAGCCCAATAACGTTCGTCAGGTTTGCCATTTAGGACATTAGAATGGAAGTCTTGACTATTATATCTAATCCTAAATTATAAAAAAACTAGCAGAAAGAGAAATGAAAATGAGAATAAAAGTAAAACAAACACATATTTAAGAAAATGAAAACCTGAAATTGGAAATAGTTTTCAGGAAATGAAAATAGACAAGACCTTGTGCTTGTACTCTCTCCTTATCTTGATCAATGTCAAACAAAATATCGTATAGTCCTACAAAATTATAAGATGATGGATGATCAAATGTACCACAAGTCCTCAACAGTGGAATGAACCTAAAACTTGACCATCTATTCCTCCAAATTATTTATCCTATCATTGTAAGGGGAGAACGACATGATTTCAAAGGAAAACAGGACTTAGATATCATATATTAAGGAATCCACAAACCTACTAAAGAAAATTGTATCAGCAAAATAAATATTCCAAATATAAGGAGATGGTCAAGTCAGAACATTGCATAAATCAGGAAGTAGCATTAATTATGAGATAAATGAGGTTGAAAGCACGGTAGCCAGTAAAGAAAGAAATAGTTACTAAAAAAAATGTATATACCTCCAATTTTTCTAAAAACAGGTATTGAAACATATCTCATTGCAGTGAGCTGAGTTAGTCCACATGGCTCAAATATTGAAGGAACTAAAATGAAATCAGCACCAGCATTTAACTAGGAAAAAATAAAGAGAAATGAGTCGACAATAATCTGCTTTGTTGCTACTTTAAGAGGTGACAAATTACCAAGAATCCTATTTTCGATAATAAGTGACTAAGTGTAAAAAGGGTTTGTCATATGTAAGACAAAGTCTAGCACAGTCATTACAACAAAAATGCAAATCGTTAGCCAAATTCAAAGTAACTGGCACAACCAAATCATAAACCAAGAAGACCAGAAATGACACACACAGGTAGAAGTACCAAAACTGACGGCTTACAAAAACAATGAATTCTAAAGAGACATAAAATCTATGATGACTCACAAGATCAACTCTACATTAGACAACCTTAATCTAGATTCACTACTCAAAACCTTTCAACAGCCCACCTCACGAAAATTGACACACCCATATCATAAACTGAGAAAACAAAATGACCCACAAGTAATAGAACAAAAAAGGCTAGCTTACGAAAGTAGAATTACCAAAAACAATGAATTCTAGAGAGACATGAAAACTATGAAAACTCAAAGAATCAATTCTAAATTAGACAACCTTGAACTAGATTTACCACTCAAAATCTTTATGCATCCCTACTCATAGGAATTGGCACTCCTAAATCATAAATTAAGAAGACAAAAAATAACAAACAAGTAGAAGTACCAAAAATAACAACTTACAAAAGTGCAAATATCAAAAATAGTGAATTTGATAGAGAGACAAAAAAACTATGAAAACACAAAGCATCAACCCTTGATTTGAAAACCCTGAATTAGATTCACAACTCAAAACCTTCATGCAGGCCTACTTATAGGAATTGGCACACCAAATTCATAAACTAAGAAAACAAGAAATGACAAACTAGTAGTAAGTATCAAATATCTCAGTTTATAAAAGTAAAAATACCAAAAACAGTAAACTCAAAAAGGACGTAGACACTATGAAAACTTACAAGATCAACTCTAGATTAGACAACCATGAGTTATATTCACAACTTAAAACTTTTTTGCAGCACTACTCAAAGGAATTGGCACACACAAATCATAAACTATGAAGACAAGAAATTTCATACAAGTAGAAGTGCCAAAAATGTCAGCATCCAAACATAGAAACACCAAAAACAAGGAAATCTATAGACATGGAAACTATGAAAACCCAAAAGATCAGCTCAAGATTAGACCACCTTAAATTAGATTCAAAACTCAACATTTCTGTAGCATCACTTACAGGAATTGGCAAACACAAATCATAAATTAAGAAAATAGAAAATGGCACAAAAGCACCAATAATCTCCACTTACAAAATTATAAATACCAAAAAACAGTGAATTCTAAAACAAGGAAATCTATAGACATGGAAACTATGAAAACCCAAAAGATCAACTCAAGATTAGACCACCTTAAATCAGATTCAAAACTCAAAACATTTCTGTAGCTTTACTTACAGGAATTGGCAAACACAAATCATAAATTAAGAAAATAGAAAATGGCACAAAAGCACCAATAATCTCCACTTACAGAAGTATAAATACCAAAAAACAGTGAATTCTAAAGAGACACAGAAACAATGAAAAGTCATATAATCAACTTTAGATTTGACAACTATGAACTCAATTTACAACTCAAAACCTTTATGCAACCCTACTCACAGCAATTCACACACAAAAATCATAAACTAAGAATACATGAAATAGCATACTAGTATAAGTACCAAAAATATTAGCTTTCGGAAGAAGTATGCCATTTCACTACTCAAATAATCATTTCAAAACCTTTCACTACTCAAATGGTCATGTCTAAATTAAACAACTTTGAACTAGATTCATAGCCTAAAACCTTTTGGCAAACTTACTCACAAGAATTGGCACACCCAAATCATGAGCAAAGAAGACATGAAATGACACATAAATAGAAGTACAAAAAATGTCAACTTACAAAAGTAGAAATACCAAGAGCGACATGCAAACAATTAAAACTCAAAGGATCAACTCTATATAGGACAACCTTGAACTTAATTCACAACTTAACCTCTTTATAACCTTACTCATAGGAATTGACATACCCAAATCATAAATTAAAAAGACAAGAAATGACACACTAGTTGAAGTAACAAAAATATCACCCAACAAAAGTAGAAACACCAAAAAATCATAAATTCTAAAGAGACATGGAAACTATAAAAACTCAAAGGAGTAACTCTAGATTACATTACCTTAAACTAAATTCACAACTAAAAAAAATTTTTCCAACCCAAATCATAAACCAAAAAGATAGGAAATGACATATAAGTGGAAGTACAAAAAATGTCAGCTTAGGAAAGTATAGATACCAAAAATATTTAATTCTAAAGAGACATAGGAACTATGAAAACTCAAAGAATCAACTTTAGATTCACAACTCAAACCTGCCTACAACCTAACTCACATAAATTAACACACTCAAATCACAAAATAAGAAGACAAAAAATAGCACACAAGTAAAAGTACAAATAAATCAACTTACAAAAGTAGAAATACCAAAAACAGTGAGTTCTAAAGAGACATTGGAACTATAAAGACTCAAAAGACCAACTTTAGATTAGACAACCTTGACCTAAACTCACTGCTCAAAACCTTATTACAGCCCTACTCCATATCATAAACTAAGAGGGTAAAAAATGACACACAAGTAGAAGTACAAAAATATTAGTTTACAAAAGTAAAAATACCAAAAAATAGTGAAATCCAGAAAGACATAGAAACTATGAAAACTTAAAGGATCATCTCAAGATTAGACAATTTTGAGCTAAATTCACAACTCAAAACTTTTCTCCAGCCTCATTCACAAGATTTGGCACACATAAATCATAATCTAGAAAAACAAGCACCCAAGTAGAAGTACCACAAAAGTTAGCTTACAAAAATAGAAATATTAAAAATAGTGTACTCTAAAAAATATATAGAAACTATGAAAACTCGAAGGATCAACCACATTAGACCACCTTAAGCTAGATTCACAACTCAAATCATTTCTGCCACCCTACTTATAGGAATTGACACACCCAAATCATAAACTAAGAAGATAAGAAATGGCACACTAGTAAAAGTTCAAAAATGCTAGCTTACAAAAGTATAAATACCATGAAAAATCAAAAGATCAACCCGAGATTAGACAATTTTGAACTTGATTCACAACTCAAAACCTTTTTGCAGCCTACTCACAAAAATTGGCACCCCCAAATCATCAACTAAGAAGACAGGAAACAGCACGCAAGTTCAAGCACCATAAATTTTGGAGTAGAGCAACACTCTATGATAAGGAAATGAAAGGCATTTAAACATCCTATTAGTTATCGGATAATTCTATCATAATGATAGAACCTCCTCTGTGATAGAAATTTAAACCAACACAACAATGCAACATGTCAAGAAAATTATGCTCAAATGCAAATATTTAATTCAACAGACAATAATAACAGTACAACATCACAATTCCAGTATATCTACACAATGGTCCACTCACTCTAATAATAGTAATGCAGAGGACGCAAAGAAGAAAAGAAGAAAGAAACAAGTGATAAAAGATGATAAAAGGGTTGCTAGCTTTCAAAAGGCTAGCTCATTCCCAAAGTCTTTTCTTCCAAAATTCTCCACCCTCCCTCAGCCACAAAATGCCCACAAATAAATTTCTTACTCCCTCTTCTCACTCTTCCAGATCACCACCCTTCGCCTGCACCAACAAGGTAGTTATTGGGCTAAATTTCCCATTCTATCTTTCCCAACCACCTCATCACCTTTGGCCCTCCTGGTATATACCTTAAGGTCAGACCCTCGTCCTTCTTCACTCCTCCTTTTTGCTTCCCACGTCTTCTATAAGTCCAAGTGACAATAGTGGCATTAGTAAGCCCATCACATAATATTATTAAGCTCAATAATATCAGATGAGAAACATTAGTAAACTACAAACGAAAAGAAATCCAAGATGGGGAAACGCTGTTACCCATTTTGAGGCTCCAAAAAATAAACAGAGGGGCATTCAACCTTTCCATGCCATACTTCTATTTTAGTTCCACACCAGAAATAGTTTTTCTAATATTGCAAGTCCTTTACCTGCATCAGAAGGCATATATTAAGCAGTTATTACAAGAATTGTAATCACATCAAGAGTACAACAAATAAAATTTCAACCAAATGTTAAAAAAAAAACAATAGCCCTGCATATCTTTTCAAGGAAGCACTAAATAGCTTTAGGAATAGAGATGTATATAATCTCACTTGTATAAGGAGATAGTTTGATCAATCATAGAACTCTAACAAATGATTCTTCACATTTATAGAACCCCAAGCTCCATTCAATAAGACAAGTCAAGACTCAGGAAATCAAAATTTAAGGAACAGGACAAACATCCAAGCAGCAATATAAGGACAAAAGCAGCAGCAAAGAAGCTTATAGGGCCAAGGTTCAAATAGTCATACTCTGGAGTAATGTTGTCCACGTTATGATTTAAATCCTGAATAACATGAGATAGACTGGTAACAACATCACCAAGGCCCCCAACCTGCAAAAGATGTGGAAAATCAGAACCGAAAAATCATGAAAATTGCAAAGTCATCCCAGCGTGATTATATCAGGAGAAATTCTGATTGCCTATAACCAACACACAGCACTTATTTAAACCGAAATCTTTGAAATTCTTTCCCTTGAGAGCAAGAACCTTCTTTTTAATATTAAAACCAAAAGAAAGAAAGAAAGATATGTCAACATCAAGTAGAAATATGAAAAATATGGGTCTTTCACCAAATAAAAAAAAAAAAGTGGAAATGCTGAGATTAATGATCATTTCTAGAGTAGACAACCTCTAAGTGAATCACTTCAAAGCTCACATAACCTTTCTTTAGTGCTACTCAAACTTCCATTTAAATAAAGAAGATCAGAAGAATACCCCTCTAAAAGTTCACAAATACTCTCCTTTAATCTACTAATACAAGGAATCCACATAGAGAGTCACTAAAAATCATCTTTTTGTTTAATTTCTTATGAAGGTGGGGAAAGGTTATAATTTGATAAGATTAAGTTTTGATGAAACATCATATGAGATTAAAATAATAATTGAGAAAAAGTAGGAAAAGAGATGAGAGAGAAAAACAAAATTGACCATCAACACTGCCAGTCTTAAGGAGCAAATGACAATTTAAATGTAATCCTTGTATCATAGTTATACTCTTAATTTAAATCAGATACAGAAAGCACAAAGACTAGGAAGAACAAAAGAATGATTTCCAGCATACCGTCTAAGATTAATTTATGCTAATACCTTGAAGGCTGAGAAAGAGAGAGTAAATAGTTCACCAGAAGGAAATTTTGTTTATTTTCTCGAAGTGGCTAAGTGTTTAATCCTACTTGAACGCCTAACAAGAGTAGCAATCCCTGCATCTCCATGTCCCTGAAAAAAAAAATATCAAATAGAAACAAACACATAAGATCAGTGATCCTCAAGAATAAATGTTTGTTCACAAATCACAATATGGTATGAATGGGAAGCCCCCAAAAAAAAACAAACAAACAAAACAAAACAAAAACTCACATGCTTGCTTGAGAGTTTCACGTATGTGGTAAAACTTCCATATGAAGCAAAAACACCCATGGATTCTGAAGAGGCAAGAGACTCTCTCCTATGGTTCTTCTTTGGCTTCTTTTCCAGGCTTTGAGCTTCATTCTGCTCTTCCATCACTCTTTGGGCATAACAGGATGAGCTCTTCTGAAAGGTGCTCATTTCTGAAGGGCATGACTCTACAAGAACATCCATTTCTACAGGGCCATTCCTAAGAGATGACTTTTCTAGGGAAGCCTCCTCTCTGTGGTTAACATGCAATGTCCTAGCCAAGGGAGGTTGCTCCATAGAACTAGTACCAGTGGCCATTGCTCTTCTTCCTTTATCCTTCTTCCTTAACCACCTGAAAGTTGTACCTGCAATTTTGGATAAAATGAGAAGTATAGATGCAACAATAATGGATTCAACACTTACATATTTTTCCTCCGATTTCAATTGTACGTCGCGATACACTTGGGTATGAATTTCAGAGTTCAAATCCGGCTGACCATCAGTATGAACTTCAGTAATTTCAGCAACTTCAGAGTTCAAATATGGCAGATCATCAGTATGAATTTCAATAATTTGAGCAACTTCAAAGTTCAAATCTGGCTGATCCTTAAGGTCCATAATGACAGTAGCATCCTTTTCTGGTGCCTGCTTTGCTTCGACATTATTTGCTTCAAACACTTCGGTATTATTTTCACAAGTCTCTGAAGCTATATCTGGGTAATCAATGTCACCTTCTGAGTGATTGGGTTCACTAGCTTCCTCAGATTCTGAAGCAGATGAAGCACTTTCAACTTCAGCAATTCCTACCTCATAAGTATCAATCTTTTTGGCGGCATCAGTATCATCCACGGTCTTCGTTATTGGTGGCTGATCATCGGTATGAATTTGATTACCCAGATCATCGGTATGAATTTCAATAATTTGAGCAACTTCAAAGTTCAAATCTGGCTGATCCTTAAGGCCCATAATGACAGTAGCATCCTTTTCTGGTGCCTGCTTTGCTTCGAAATTATTTGCTTCAAACACTTCGGTATTATTTTCACAAGTCTCTGAAGCTATATCTGGGTAATCAATGTCACCTTCTGAGTGATTGGGCTCACTAGCTTCCTCAGATTCTGAAGCAGATGAAGCACTT
Organism: Erythrophleum ivorense; assembly: GCA_026724425.1. Classification (NCBI taxonomy): domain Eukaryota; kingdom Viridiplantae; phylum Streptophyta; class Magnoliopsida; order Fabales; family Fabaceae; genus Erythrophleum; species Erythrophleum ivorense. The sequence continues at coordinate 41,094,624 of JAIUCV010000006.1, read as the reverse complement.
TCAACTTCAGCAATTCCTACCTCATAAGTATCAATCTTTTTGGCGGCATCAGTATCATCCACGGTCTTCGTTATTGGTGGCTGATCATCGGTATGAATTTGATTACCCAGATCATCGGTATGAATTTCAATAATTTGAGCAACTTCAAAGTTCAAATCTGGCTGATCCTTAAGGCCCATAATGACAGTAGCATCCTTTTCTGGTGCCTGCTTTGCTTCGAAATTATTTGCTTCAAACCCTTCGGTATTATTTTCACAAGTCTCTGAAACTATATCTGGGTAATCAATGCCACCTTCTGAGTGATTGGGTTCACTAGCTTCCTCAGATTCTGAAGCAGATGAAGCGCTTTCAACTTCAGCAATTCCTACCTCATAAGTATCAATCTTCTTGGCGGCATCATTATCATCCACGGTCTTCGTTATTGGTGGCTGATCATCGGTATGAATTTGATTACCCAGATCATCGGTATGAATTTCAATAATTTGAGCAACTTCAAAGTTCAAATCTGGCTGATCCTTAAGGCCCATAATGACAGTAGCATCCTTTTCTGGTGCCTGCTTTGCTTCGAAATTATTTGCTTCAAACCCTTCGGTATTATTTTCACAAGTCTCTGAAACTATATCTGGGTAATCAATGTCGCCTTCTGAGTGATTGGGTTCACTAGCTTCCTCAGATTCTGAAGCAGATGAAGCACTTTCAACTTCAGCAATTCCTACCTCATAAGTATCAATCTTCTTGGCGGCATCATTATCATCCACGGTCTTCGTTATTGGTGGGACCGGTTCCAATTCCTGATCTTCTTGTTCTTCATATGCTGAATCATAATGCTCTGCCGGAATATCTCCAATATCGTCGTCAGTATAAGTCTCTGTGAAATCATCATTCTCCTCAACAATCAATGTTGGCGCTTCCAATTGTGGAAAGTGATTAACCTCAATATTTTCTTGCAAACCAGTCAAGTTCCAATAATGCAATTGGCCCAAATTCTGCACTCCTCTAAATGTTGAAATCAATTCTGAAATTGAGGACATCCACTTGGTAAACCAGATATGAAAGTTTCGAGCTAATCCATCCAAATTTTCTTTTGCTAGCTCTGAAGAAATATCAAAATTGGCTCTTGCAAACCGGGGAAATTCAGACGAATCATAAGCCGGAGATAAAATGGTAAGGTCTTTAAATAATGGATCAAAGACCTGAGAATTTGTGGATGAGATTGATACACAAGCAACAGAGAGAACTAAAAACAGAGCAATGGCTTTCGATCTCATAGAGAAGCCGGATTTAGCCACCCCTTTTGCTTCACAAGAAACATGGCTGTTTTCTTCACTAACTATCTCATCCGAAGAAACTTCTGACTCCTTCGCTGACCCATCAGGCAGTGCCTCCTCTGTTAGTTGACTTAGTTCTGTATCTGAAAAGCTGTCATCCAGCTTCATACATTCCCTTCCCTTGTAGAGTCTAACTCTTGGGTGTGGTTTATAATGAAGAAACTGAGGTCTTGGAGAGAGGTAATTCAATACAGGATCATAAGGAGGAATAGGCTCGACGCCAGGAGGAGCTATGATGGTAGAGTTTGATGAAACTGGAGGAGGGGTAGGACTAAGCTTAAAAGATGGATCAAGATTAACACAACCAGGCTTATCATTCACAGTTTCAAATAATGATTCTGTTTCATTCTTTGGACGCAAAACTTTAGCTTTCAAATCTTCAGAAACCATTAAAGCCGTATGTTTCTCTGTCTCCTCTTCGACGACCCCATCAGAACAAGGTTGAAACATCTTCACTTCAAGAAAATCTGCGAACGTTACCCTTCGAGTAGGCCTTTTTCCTTTAGATTTCAAACCTTTAGAAACCATGGAACTAGTGTGCTTCTCTGTCTCCTTCTTGATGGTTCCATCAGAAAAAGGTTCCCGCGCCATACACTCCCTTTCCTTGTAGAGTTTAACTCTTGGGTTTGGTTTATGATAAAGAAACTGAGGTCTTGGAGAGAGGTAATTCAATATAGGATCATAGCGAGGAATAGGCTCGGCGTCAGGAGGAGCTATGATGGTACAGTTTGATGAAACTGGAGGAGGGGTAGGACTGAGCTTAAAAGATGGATCAAGATTTACACAACCAGGCCTATCATTCACAGTTTGAAATGCTGGCTCTGTTTCATTCTTTGAACGCAAGACTTTAGCTTTCAAATCTTCAGAAACCATGAAAGCCGAATGTTTCTCGGTCTCCTCTTCGACGACCCCATCAGAAAAAGGTTGAAACATTTTCACATCAACAAAATCAGCGAAAGTTACCTTTCGAATAGGCCTTTTTCCTTCAGCTTTCAAACCTTCAGAAACCATGGAACTAGTACGCTTCTCTGTCTCCTTCTTGGTGGAAAAAGGTAGAAACTTTTTCCGTTCAACAGAATCTACGGAAGTGACCTTTCGAATGTGGCTTTTTCCTTCAGTGGAGGAAAATGAAATTCGTGCAGGCTCATTCCTTTCCATAAGGACTTTCTTTCTTGGAGACTCTGTCATCTTAGAAATCTGCAGTAGAATTTCTTTGTCGTCAAGATCGCTACCGAATTTCTTGGTGGGAAATCCAGAAGAGTTTCTGAATTTCTCAAAGAGGTGATAGATGGAAAGAATAGATTTCGGGAGAAAGTAGAAGAGAGAGAGTAGAAGACAGATGGAAAGACAATAGAAGAGAGAAAGTAGAAGAATAGATTTCAGGAAATTCAAGTGAAGGTCCTTCCTCCTCTGTTACGGCTATATATAGGCTCTTCGCGTCAGGAACGCGGGATGTTCCTGTTGCATAACGTTTTTCTTTTTTTTGTCCGCAGTTGTTTAAAATTTAAGTAAAATAATTATTTAAATTATTTAATTTGTATTAAAATAATTTAAATTATAACATATTGCATTGAAAGAATTCATTATTAAAAAAATACAAAAAATTTATTACCATAATAATAATATAAAAATTAAAATATTAAATGAATGATTTACCAAAGAATTAATATGACATTTTCAATTATTATATACAAAAAAATAAATGAAAATTTTAAATACAAAGAAGTAAATGATTTAAAACTTTGGATGAATATAAATTAAATAATTATTTTATTTAATTTAAATTGTGACATATTGCATTAAAAAAAATAGATACATAAAGCAAAGAACACTTAATTATAATAATTTTTGAGACCTTAATCTTTAGCTTTTTATTTTTTGAATTTGAATAATACACTTATCAATAGCAATTAATACTTTTTTAATTCAGATAATTTTCTGTGTTTAGTCTCATAACTCATATATTAATGTAAAATAAAAATAGAAAAATTCAATCCAAAAAAAGAAATTTTATTATTAATGTGAGGAGAGAGTAAAAATTATTTAATGTCTTATTATTTTTTAAAATAGTAAAAATTACTTAATGATCAATTCAATAAACTGTTTAAATTGTACCAAGAGAATTTTAAAACTAAAAAAAGATAGGTTTTCACTATTTTAAAAAACAATAATTTTTTATTATTTCAAAATTTATCTTTGTGGTTTTAAAATTCTCTTTGTACAATTTAAACAATTTAAATTATCTCCTTTGAATTGATCATTAAGTAATATTTGCTATTTTAAAAATTAAATAATTTTTATTCTCTTCTAATATTAATAGTAAAAATCCTTTTTTGGGTTAAATTTTTTTATTTGTATTTGCATTAATATACAAGTTATCAGAGTAAATATAAAAAATCAGATAAATAAAATAGTAACAGCTACTATTTAGAATAAAAAAATAACTTAGATTTAAGAAAGAAAAAGCTAAAGATTTAAGTCTTAAAATTTATTATAATTAAGTATTATTTTCTTTATATGTCTATTTTTTTCAATCTAATATGTTATAGCTTAAATTAAAGAAAATAATTATTTGATTTTATAGTTATCTAAAATTTCAAACCATTTCTTCTTTGTATCTAAAATTTTCATTTATTTATTTGTATCTAATAATTGAAAGTGTCATTCTAATTTTTTAGTAAATCATTCATTTGATATTTTAATTTTTATATTATTATTATTATTATAATAAATTTTCTTATGTTTTTTGCGATAACTTCTTTTAATGTAATATGTTATTGTTTAAATTATTTTAGTATAAATGAAACAATTTAAATTACTATTTTCTAAATATTTTATTTAAATTTTAAACAATTAAAAAAAATATGCAACTAGAACATAAGATATTATTGAAACATGAAAGGATGTTTATGTTACCCGGCGATGATATGTTAATTATTAATGTAATTTAGAAAAAAAATAATAATTTGAAGATTATTTAAATTCATTTCCCCTTTTTTAATTGTAAAAAAAGGTTACTCTTAGTTTTTTCTCATGTTTAATTGATTCAGCGTAAAAGTTGAGTATATATTTCCAAAAAGAAAACATATCAAAGAGAATGGCATTTTCTATTTAAAAGTATTACTTATTCTATTATTGAATCATAGTTACTATTTAAAAGTATTACTTATTCTGTTATTGAATCATAGTTACAAAATTATGATAAAATTTTGAATCATAAATTTTCACTTATCTAATTATACAATGTCAATGTCAAGATAAATCTCATTGTTATTTAATTACCCACATACTAGGTAATAAGTTCACATGTCTAATATCTCAAAAATATTACAAAGTTACTAATCTATATAAATTCTTGACTATTAATAAACATCCCCTATCTCTTATTTCAAATCAATTAGTATAATAGATAAAGTCTTTCTGTCTTCTTTGTGTTATACCTAATTATCGGCTATCTGATCTATCTACAATCAACTTCAAACAATAGCATTATGATCTCTACCTAAACTTGTTACCAAATATAGTGAAAATTCATATTCTTAATAAAAACATTTATTAATTTTAAAAACTAGTAATGATCCCATTGTCATTTATGTACCCAAAAAAAATTTTGGTCCTTCCACTTGTCCATAAAGATAACAAGTATGTTACAAAACAACAATGTAAATAGAAGGTCATGCTTATACAATAACATCGAATCATGAAACATACACATATGTATATTCATTCCAAATTACATTCATCTCTGTGTATAAATTAACATGTTCAAGATGTCATATTCAAATAACACAGTCTATGACATAATTAATATAACTATGCTTATAATAATTAACATATCAAACATAATCACATGCAAATATAATAATGCATATATTCATTGAAATATCATCTATCACATCCTGATAACACTTTTAAGCAATATTCAATAGGCTCAATTCATTACTTCTAAAATACCACATAAACATGGTACATACTGGCATACTTTATTATTGCCTTCATAAGGCTCTACTTTGATTCATATAAAATAGTGCTCCACAAATACGTTATTATATCATATCACTATGCATGCCCTCTTTAAGGAGATTTAGATGATTTTGTCTTGAAAGCATTGTTAATGGAGAAAACTATTGCCTAGGTGCAGTGCCAAACATCCTATACTACCTAATACAAGTTTGGTTTTCAAAATCATAGGTAAACCACCAAGCATCTCACATACTTAGTGTGAAACTTATATTTTCAACACCATTAAAGAGAAAGATTGTTTTCCCTTAGTCAAGATTGTTTTCCCTAGTCCTTATGATTATCAAAACACGTCATAGATAGAAGTAAACATGGCTAAGGCATCACTTAGGGTGGATCCACAAATATATGCAATCAGAGGTTACCTCCCTTTGCTAAATAATTGCTTATCTCAATTGCTTAGTGCCTTACCTCAATCACTTTGTTACAATGATAATATTATACATTTCTTTTCAAACAATCTTATAAGGACTCCACCTTTTAAGGATACTATCTTTGTTAATGAAGCCTCATTGGAATTTCACCTTTTAAGAATTCTATCTTTAACAATTTTGTAGAGTTTTTATACAATTCCTTAGGTCATAAGGTCTAATTAAATCTACATACAACCTTTAGGTCCACCTATTAGTTTATAATTCATCAAGATTTGAGCTCAATAGGATTCTAATAAGGGTCTAAGTCATTTAAAAATTTTAATTATCAATAAATAGTTATTAAGGTTATGATCATACTCCGACATTAGAGAATTACAAGTACATAGAAATCTAATGTCTCTTCAATTATGCACATGTGTGTGTGTGTGTGTGTGTGCACGTATGTGTTTATTTTATTATCCTTTGTATTATAAAGATGTATGATTCCTTAGAACTTTAATTAATCATGTGGTTTTCCAAGGGTAAATTATTCTCTGAGCATACACATGGAATTTAAGTAATTGCACTCTTATTATTTATCAAATGCTTAAAGAATAGAAATTAAAGTAATCATCTTAGCACTTTATCTTACTAATTTTAACTTGATAAATATTTCCAATAAAGTCTAACATCAATTTATGACAAATCCCTAGTAATTTGAATGGAGATTTTGCAAGAAAATGCATAAAACAAAAAATTTAAAAGGTTTAGTGCTAAATATCCTCTTAAGGTGCTACAGCCCTTATTGTCTTGACTGAAAGCGTGGCACTATGGGGTGGGTAAGGGACACTATGGTGTCAGGCACAATTCCAACCCTGCACTAGCCTCACTTTTTCTCTTAATTTCAAAAATTTGTGTCTTCTAATCCAAAGCTCCTAAAATAATAAAATTTGATATGGAGCCCATTGATAAATTAACTAATTATAATGGAAGTTTAAGTAACCAAATAGCTCATTTGACTCCTTATTGTAAAATTGCAAAGCTACCCAAAATGGCTTATTATAGAAGAGACGCCACTATTAAGTCAATATTTGAGAGATCAAACTAGCCCTAAAAATTATGAAATTAAAGATAAAAGACCTTCCATATGTTAGGCATAACATGTCAAAAATTCTACATTCAAACCACATTGACTCCAAACAAAATTTGAAAAAAAAAATACTTCTAGGGAAATTTTTTATAGCAAAAACCAAAATGCAAAATTCTCCATAATCATGCATACAACTAACTGCAATCCATCAACTTTAGCAAGCTAATTAGCGACCCTAAGCATCCAATTAATGCAATAGAAATTCATCAACCATATATTTGAATTTTCAAACAAAATCTACGTTGGAGGATCTCATTTATGACTTCCATTATAAGCACATCATGCATTTCTCTATTATAAATCTCTTTATCAAAATTTACAATTTTTATGTTATCATCCCCTAATATTTGTTCTGCTAATGCTTCAAAAGCCAATTTGTATTTGTTTGAAACCTAAAGGTTGCACTTTGATTTTGATAGTGCGATCATTGATTCCTTGCTAAGTCTTGACACTTTTAGATGTTTCTCCTTAGATTGTGTAACAAAGTGAGTTAGTTTAATTTATAATCAATAAAAAAATTATAAGGAAGTGAACCATAAGGAAGTGTCAACTAACAAACCTATCTTGATGGAGCTACTGTAATGAGATTGGTGGGCCACGTAATGAAGCTCCTTATTGCTTGTCCTACTATTCTTACATTTTTAATGGGAACAGGCGATTCATCATTCTCCTCCATAGGGATATTAACCGCTACTCTCATATGGTCGGTGGATAATATTGCATTGTGAAGTGTATCTCCTACAATATTATACATATAACCCTATGCAACCACGTGATGAGTAAGGGTGTTTAACCATAATAAACAGTCTGCTTCGCTCTAGACAAATCATAATAAAAGAAATTACTGATAAGTAGTAAAAGTACTTAACTATTAATATAGTTAAAGAAAGAAATTACCTTAGAGAGATGTTGAAAGGCAAGTGTGCAGCTATCTTTACCATAGGGACTAACATCCATTGCTTGCATTCCCATCATCTATATCTTGATCAAATTTTTAATAAGACATCATTGATCCTCTAATTATTTTTTCAACTTAAATTGCTCTTACTCTTATCTCTTCACCTTCTCCCACTGCTTGGCAACCTCAATTGAAGAATGCAACTTTGAGCGCTTGTGTCTTCTAAAATAATCTCTTTGACTAATGCTGAAGTCAACACCCTTAACATGACCAAGATGCTCTGTGACATTAACACATCATCATCCTTTAGGAGCACATCACCTTCTAGAAGTGCCTGTGATAAGGTATCCTGTGACATAAAAATTAAAAAGCAAATATTATTGAAAGTAGACAAATGAAATAGACTTATTGAAATTTTTGGTAATCAACTAATACTTACACATTTGTTCCAAAATTCAAGGACACGCTCATTGTCAATATCACTCACTTCATTGACTCGAGTTGCCTTCTAGAGAATGTGATGGGATACTGAGCTAACTTTTGATCCCTCCCGCTCGATTTGTGTATTACGACAAAAAATCAATCTATAAGTATATATTTATAAATAGATAACATATTATATGTGTCGCGTGATGCCACTTTTGACGAGTATTATTTTCTTTTTACTAGCAAACCTAACTTTTCTCATGAGTCCACTTCATAAGCCCATTTACCTCTTCTTAATGCTTCCTTCCCTTTTTATATCTCTCAACCCATTCAATCCACTATCTCTTAGTCTCTTCAACCCTCATCATCATCCTCACTTGCCTATATCCCATCCCTTATTTCCTTTTCTTCCACGTCACCTTTTACTTCATCCTCTTCTTCCTATTCTCTACCTTCCTTTCCCATTCCACCTCCTCTACACATTACCTCCAATGCCCATTCAATGCAAACCATATCCAAAGACCATATTTTTGTCCCAAGCATTATATTGATAGGACCATATCTTGGCCTCCTTTACATGCCCCAACTATAATAGTTGGTCTACCTCCTAAGACACAAACTTTAGTCTCTCAAAGCTCTTTCCTATTATGAAGGGCACGATGCCATGAATCTCCAACTTTAAGCTCTCTTCTCCACTCAAGCATGGACTCTTGTTCTACCATTACCATCACAAAATGTTGTTGGTTGCAAATGGATTTTTCACATTAAGCACCAAGTTAATGGATCCATTGAGTATTACAAAGCATGTTTGGTTGCAAAGGGATTCAATCAAAGGCACAAGTTAGACTATAATGAAACTTTCTCCCCTGTAATTAAGCCTACAACTATTAGATTAATTCTATCATTAGTAGTTTTGTAAAGCTAGTGTCTTCAACAAATTGATATTCAAAATGCATTTCTACATGGGTACCTTGATGAATTCGTTTATATCTCGCAACCTCCAAGCTTCATCAACCTAGATTTTCCATATTATATCTGCAAACTCCAATGTGCGATTTGTGATTTGACATAGGCTCCATAGGCCTAGTTTGCCTGGTTAAGCTTCTATCCTTTAGAATTAGGGCTTGTAACTTCTAAGTTAGATAACTCTCTCTTCATTCTCATATCTGGGTCTATTTCTCTCTGTCTTAATCTATGTTGATGACATAATTCTGGCTAATTTTTCTACTACTGCTATTGATGAACTAATTTCAACTCTTAGCTCATAATTTTTAGTCAAAAATTTAGGTGATCTTAATTATTTTCTTAGAATAGAAGTTCATCATTCATTCTTTAGTTTATTGTTGACGTAGAAGAGGTATATGATTGATCTTTTAACTAGGACTAGCATGCTTAATTGTAAACCTGTCACCTCTTTGATGTCTTCTGCTTCTAAACTGTTAAATGTGGTAGCCTTACTTTTAGTGATCTTTCTTTATATCGAAGCATTAGTGGCAGCTTACAATATTCGTCGTTTACTAGTCCTAATATATCTTATGCTGTAAACTGTGTGTGTCAATTTATGCATAGTTTGCTGGATATTCATTAGTAATCTGTTAAGCGTATCTTATGCTATCTTAAAGATATTCTGGATTATAGGCTGTTCATTAAGGCTTCTTCCTTCTCTTTCTTATTGGCTTATTCTAATGTGATTGGGGAGTTGTTTAATAGATCATTGCTCTACAGAAGGTTTCTGCATCTATTTTGGTCTCAACTTAATCTCGATCCAATATTGAGATAAAATGCAAGGCTCTTGCCTTGGCCACCTGTGATCTCATCTAGATACAATCTCTTCTCTTTGGACCTGGCTATTTTCTTTCCCAACCTCTTATTATTTGCTGTGATAATGTTAGAGCCATGTACTTAGCTACAAACCCTATAATGCATTCACATGCAAAGCATATTGCTTTAGATTACTATTTTGTTCATGAATGTATTACGACAAAGTCACTTCGTATTTCCATTATTTTTTTCAAAAGATCAAACTATTAATATTTTAACAAAACGCCTTTAATCTCCTTGGTTTCAACTCTTACGAGCAAGCGCCACTGTTCTACCATCACAATTTGGCTCGAAGGGGCTGATAGAGCAACATCCAAGTCATTAATGCATTCCATGTCACATGTCACACACATAATGTGATTGTTATTTTGTTGTAACCAACTACTGCTTTTCATGTACCAGAATCTTCTATTGTGTGGATGTGTGTTGTATATAAATATTGGTGATTGTAGATATGAAACTATAATGAAATGAAAACTTAGAGTATTTGCTCATTTTGGCTATATGGTATTATGATATTCAAATGCAATGTTTCTTTCCACTCAAAAGATGGCAAAATTAAATTGGATAGCAAGCAATAGGGAAGTCAAAGACGCAAATAGAATTATGAAGATCTTTCTGATTTTCATTGTGGAAGTAATTAATTCGATCATATTCACTCATGATTAAGAGTAATTTGGAAGATAACAAGGGTTATGCAGAGACAGTATCAAGGAAGAAAGGATATCATAGTACTTAGTTCACTACCTATACGATATTTTGTGCCTCTCTTTAGCACATACTTGCATTGACCCAGAAAAACAACCCATGACTTATTTATGAATTGTGCAAAAGAAGTGATTGGATCAAGGCCAAGGAAACAATTTCTAAATTAAGAAATAAGTTTTATTTTGGACTATCCATACTTTAAACAAACTTTAATTTGACATCATGTGTCTCTGGCAATTAGATCATTTAATATGATATATATTAAGATCGATGTTATGTTTATGCATATTATTTCGATTAATATCATATTATGATCCTTGAATGATCCATGACATAGTTGTTAATTAAGGAAATATAGTTTTTGATATGTAGAAAGTTCATATCTTAATTATTTGGTTTTTAAATTTTAAATATATATGATTCATCAATTTTTTAAAAAATTAACTCACTACTAATGAGTTCTTATTACATACTAGGGATTAACAAGTAATGAGTCCATAATTTTGAGAAACTGAATTATATATTTTTAAGATTCAGGGTCGACCAAAAAGTTTAAACATATTTCAAAAATTAAATTGTATACTTCTAAAGTTTAAGGACCAAATAACTAAATTATATATCTTTCAAGGAACAAAAATTACATTTCCTTATTGTCAACTTGATACTTTAAATTTTTTTGGTACCATTTTATTATCATATTGTATGATTTTCTTTGCCTTCCACCTATTTTTTAATATGTTAAAATTTTTTTTTGGTTATCTCACTATTTTATTGGCAAAACTGATCTATTTAATTTAATACAAATGTAAAAAAAATTAATTTAAGAAAAAAGTTTTTATTTAGATTACTAATGTCCTTTTAGAAATAAATATTTATGTGGGTTAAGATGTTGATATGCATATTATTTATATATAAAGTACAAATATTTCCAAAAAGAGGGAAAAAATATATAAAGTACAAACACTTCAAAAAAGAGGGGAAAAAAAGTCATGTCTTAGTTGCCTAATATGTTTCAAATAAATAATAAAAATGATGTGACTCCTTCAATTGAATTTAAACACTTAAAATTTTGTAATTGTGTTCATAGTATTCATGTCCTGTGTTTGTGCATTTGCATCCTTCTTAGCATATGATTTTGTGGAATGAAGAATTCTTATATACATATAATATACTAGCTGGTATTGTGTAATAAATAAAAACTTATCAAAATGAGTGTTTTTAACAGATAGAGGTCCACTAATATACTTATTTAAGCAAATAATTTTTATTGACTCATTGTTCTATATCTGTATGCATACATGCTTCTTAGCATATAATTTGGTTTAAGCTGTTTTTGTTAACTTCTTACACCTACTTAAGAGTATCCATAAGAATTTCTTCTTGCACCTGCTTAGAAATACATGTAAGAATATCTCAACCAAAATAATAGTACATGATTTCTCTCATACATGTGATTTTTATACTTATATCATGCAATGTTTTCCCTTGCATATTCACAACAAAAAAATCCTACAACATTTATAGGACATGATCATTACCATGCATGCGTTAAAAAAGGATAACAAGAGGAACAAGTTCAATAATTTATGTGAAGAATGTAGTTGGAAGATCTGATCTTTATGCATATTTGCACATTCCATAAACACAGTACTCTCTCTTCTTGCAATTCTTATTACACCCTCCACAATTCCTTTTGTCAAAGGAAGCATTCGCACATTGTCCCTTGCAACAAATCTCACTGTACTTGCACTTATACCCATACATTCTATAGTTTTTCTTATCACTCTTCACATTCACACCTTTTTTTCTTACAGCAATAAAGCTCGGGGCTGCTTCTCATTAAACGACAAACTCTAAGAAACTTTTCACAAGTCATGTTATTGGCAAGAAATCACCTCACTCTAACTAAATAAGCTTCCTCTTACATTTTGGACCCTGTAATGTCGTTTGCAAAAGAACCATCTGAAATAGCTATTAATGCTGCAAAATGGGTATGATCAGTGTTTCTACGAGCTTCATGGTTATATATAATAAATTGTTGAAGGACAAGTTTGTTTAATGGAATTGTTAGAGGAGTGTGTGGGGCCTTTTTATATGAGAATTAGATGGATTGTTGATAAGAGGAAACTAGATGTTCAAGTCTTTCTTTTATATTTTTGGTTTAAAAACAAATTTGAAGAAAGACATTAGGTTGTTTCATATCTAAGGCAAATGTTTTGGTCAATTTAACTCGATTTTTCTAATTAAGCTAAATAATCCTCGTAGGAAGTGATAGCATTGATACTTTTTTAGGGTTGCTTTTAAATGTTTTGTCCTTACTTTAATTAGGCCAATCATTAAAAGTCATGCATACTCTAAATTAATGAGTAAAGCTAGGTCTTTTTTTATAAATATAATTTTAATCAAATATTATTAAAAAAAATTTCATTTAAATAATGACAAAAACAATCTATTCATAGTCAATTTAGTAACACTTTTATAACTAAGTACGTTTTGTCCAAAAAATCACTTTTTTTAATTATATCTAATTTTTTTAAATAATTGAATTTATATAGTAAGAAAAAAAAGGTGAGACCGAAGAATTGAAAAAAGGATAATCTACATTAAATATAAACAAATTTGATAAATAATAGATTGATTGATTTTGTTGTTGGGCCAATTTAGCCAATTCCTAATCGGCCTTAAATTGTTTCTCATAAATGGTTTGAATTTATGCCCATTAATCCAATTGTTAAGCCTAAACCTAAACCCAATTTTGTTAGAACACAAATATTCATGGACTAATGTAACTCACAAGCATCACGAGAATATATATATATAAAGTGGGAGAGGAGGAAGGGAATGATTCTTAACGTACAATAAAGTCATAATTATGAACTATGCTTAGATTGCAACCTATATAAATGTTTAAATAGTATATATTTAACTTACAGACTACAAATCTTGTTTCCATTTTATCGTTGTGGAGAGAAAAATAACCCAAAAAAAGGCTCTTTAACATCTACACTTCACATCGATGACGTCAGTCTATCAAGCTCTTCCTAAATTTTTATATAGTAGTTGATCAAGAAATAGAGGAGTTTTCTTAAAGAGAGGAATATACAATATCTGATTGTGTTATTAAAGTAAGTTAGAATTATTCCTTAGTTTGATCAGAAAAGAGCATATCTTTAACAGCCAAAAGCATCACTAAAAGGAACTTGTAGATTATGGCATCATAATTTAAAATCTACATTAATAATATACTTAAATTAATTTGCTTTTTCCTTTTAAGCTAGAGAAGAAAATAATAGTTCTCTAAAATTATACATAAGGCATAGGGATCATCTAAATTCAACAGTTCCAATTTTGTGAATTGAGATTTTTTCCTAACTAGAAAAGCTTTATTTCTACTTCTAAAAATTGTGAAAGTGACATATAGATCACATTAATAAATACCATATGGCATGCTATTGCCTTATTCTTCTAAGTTTGTTTGTTCCCTTCTTCCTTCCCATCTATGCTCAAACTTCACCCTCTGGAAAGCTTGCTCATCTTCAAAATGGAAGAATGATTCTCTTGAAAGCTGACTCTAAAATCAATGACATGGAAGTGCATATGCATGTCACTCTTCTTCAGAGCCCAAAAACTCCTAAAACAACAGATTTAATATCATAAAAAGGTCATCCTCTCATCTGGCATCACCAACGCCACCTTCAAAGTGTAAGGTTATAACATTTAGACATATCTTAAGGTCTGTTTACTTGTGCTATAAAATGTTAGCTCTTTAAAATTTTCCTTTCAAAACTATAAATTGAGAAAAAGAAGAAGTTAGAAGTGTTTGAGTCAAATTAGGTATTAGTCTAATTCAAACACAAGGCTTCTTAAAACACTTCTTTAAGAATTCTTATTTTGTCTCCTCTTCTTGATTCTTTCCATTTGAGCTCATTTTAACTTTTTTTTTGAGAATTTTCTTTTCTATCATAAAATTTAGGTCTTTTAATTCATAAAATATCTTTGGTTTTATCCGAATTAGATTTAAAATTTTTCCAAATGAGTCAGTCAAAGTTTGGGTCAACTTACATTCTAAAACGTAAATTGGAAGGATTTTAACCATTTTAGGGGTTTTTATGGTTTTTAGGGCCTTTGAGAATTCTGAAAAACTCAATTTTTTAGTTTAAAGATCCCTTCTTTATATTTTCTAAAAAGTGCCTAAAATTACAAAAATGTTACTAGTTTCCGTATGATTTTATTTAGCTACTCTAACTTTGGTTTTTAGACATATTAAGCCTTATACCTTTATTTTCAATTTTTTACATTATTCTTGTTATTTTATTTGGCCTCAAATCTTTCTATTTAGAGGACCTCCTTTAGCAATTTCCTTAATTTAGGGCGTTTTAGAATAAATGTGTATTATATTTAGGCCTTCAACTTCAGCAAAATCTAGGACTATTAGGAGCATAGTAACACACCACTTAGCTCTTTAGGCAACCATAAGATTCTCATAAATGGGTTCTAAATTTTGCAGTTCATGGATAAAGCAATTAAGAACTTCTTTCATTACTTTAGACCTTGCTTTTGTCATTGGGCCTCCAACACCTTATAATGGATCTTGAAGCATATCAGACTTGAATTATTAAACTTTAATTGATGAATTTCGTTCAGCTCCTTGGCCTCCATGTTCAGACTTCATTTTAACTCTAACATTATGCTCTACATGTCCCAAATCATGTCTCACACATTCAGCAACTTGCCCAAGCTTTCCTTGATAGTCACACCATGTGTTGTCTCTTTGAAGGTGGTTATAGGAGCTCCATGGTACTCCAACATTTCCTTCCACCTTGAAAGGATTCATTCTTGAATTCGTAGCATCAAAGAGGGATAAATCAATCATATTAAATGTAGCACTAACATTTATAAGCATTATTATTAATCTTTTTTAAAACTTAGAGAGGTTCATCTCCTCTTGGATTTCCTTTATTATGGAAATCTTTCCTTTCTCAAGTGCACCTAAACCCAATCACTGGACCTAAATACAACACACCTTCAATCTTTGTTAGCTTGCTTTGGATATTGCTCATTTCTTCTCTCAATGTTGGCTCTCACTTTATTATGCAACTCCTGCACAAACTTAGCCTTTTTCTTGTCATCATGATTAGCACACTCATTAGAAGGCAAAGGAAGAATATCTAAAGGATTCAAAGAATTAAAGTTATACACAATTTCAAAAGGAGAAAATTGAATAAACGAACGTACGGCCTTATTATAAGCAAACTCAATGTGAGGTAAACACTTTTCCCAATTTATCAAGTTCTTTTGTATAATTGCATATAACAAGGTAGTAAGTGTTCTATTAACCACTCCATTTGAGGATGTGCAATAATAGAAAATAAAATCTTAGTGCCAAGTTTATTCCATATAGTTAAGAAATTTAACATCTCTTTCACTTATAACTGTTTTTAGCAAGCCATGCAATCTCATAACCTCTTTAAAGAACAAGTAAGCAATATGAATAGAATCATTAGTTTTAGAGCAAGCAATGAAATAAGCAACTTTACTAAATCTATCAACCATAACAAACGTGTTATCCTTTCTATTAGGAGATCTAGGCAATTCCCACAAAATCCATAAAGATATCAATCTAAGGATGGGAGGGGATGGGTAAGGGGGAATATAAACCATGAGATTGAACTTTAGACTTTACATGTCCACATGTAATGCATCTAGCACAATAACAACAACATCTTTTCTCATGTTTGGCCAATAAAAATGTTCATGCAAAAGAGCTAAGGTCTTATCAACACTAAAGTGACCTATTAAACCTCCACCATGAGTTTCCTTCACAAGCAACTCATGCATAGAGCATGATGGAATGCAAATTTTCTCTTTCTTGAAAAAAAATCTATCAAATCAATAGAAACCATCAACACTATGCTTTTCACAAGATTTTCATATTACAGCAAAATCACAATTGGATTCATACATACTTTTCAATATCTCAAAGCCAAGTAATCTAGCATGCAAAGAAGTAAGAAGAGAATATCTCCTAAAAAGTGGATCAGCCATAATATTTTTTGTCCCTTGTTTATGTCTAATCATATAACAAAAAGTTTCAGTAAATTCCAGCCACCTAGCATGTCTTTTGTTCAGTTTACCTTAAAACTTTAAAAATATCAAACTTTCATGATTAGAATGAATGATAAATTCTTTTGGCCACTAATAATGTTGTCAAGTTTATAAAGTCCTTTTCAAAGTATGTAACTCTTTTATCATAAATGGAATAATTTAAAGTAGCACTATTTAATTTTTCACTAAAATAAACAATAAGTTTAGAATCTTACGTTAAAACAGCCTCAATGCCAATACCAAGAGCATTATAGTCAACTTAAAAAACTGTAGAAAAATCAGGGAAAGTAAGAATAAGAGCATTAGTTAATTTTTCTTTTAAAGTATTAAAGGTAACCTCTTGTCCTTCACCCATTTGAAGGCCATATTCTTCTTCACCAATCCATTTAAAGGTGCAGCATTAATGGAGAAGTCTTTTACAAATTTTCTATAAAAGCTTGCCAAGCCATGGAACCTCCTCACCTTATTTTCATTCTTGGTTGTAGGTCATTCTCTAATTACCTTGACTTTCTCTTCATCTACTTGAATTCCTTTAGCACCTATAACAAAATCAAGAAACAAAACAGTATCCATGCAAAAAGAACATTTTCCTAAATTTGCATAAAGTCTATTTTCTCTCAAAGTAACAAACACATCAATGCTTTACATGGTCATTTAAGCTCTTAGAATAAACAAGAATATCATCAAAATAAATAATAGCAAATTTTTCAATAAAGGGATAAAACACATACTTCATTAAGCTCATAAAAGTGTTAGGTGCATTAGTCAAATCAAATGGCATAACTAACCACTCATATAATCTAAATTTAGTTTTAAAAGCAGTTTTCCATTCATCACCTTCTTTCATGTGAATTTGATGGCATCCACTTCTAAGATCAATTTTAGAAATGATAGAAGCAGCATGCAATTCATCAAGCATATCATCTAAATGAGGGATAAGATAATGATATTTCATCATTATTTTGTTAATGGTTCTACAATCAATGCACATTTTCTACTTGCCATCTTTCTTAGGCATATTCTTCATTTTGTTGATGACTCAAGCTTTCTCTCACAAAGCATTTTCTCATCAATTCTTTAACTTGTCATTAAATCTTTTTCATTTCTTTTAGATTGGCTCTATATGCTGGTCTGTTTAGGATAGAAGCTCGAGGTAAGAAGTCAATGCAGTGCTCGATACCTTTTAATAGGGGTAAGCCATTGAGAATTTCTTTTAAAACAAATTACCAAATTCCTGCAATAAAGACATAACACTAAGATTAAGATCATTAATGGTTTGATAAACATCTTTATACAGAAGTACATAAGATTTCTCACTTAACAAAGCTCTCTTGGTCTCTCCTTTCCAAGTAAACAAAATCACTTTTTTCTCATCATTTTTCTCACTCTCGTGCTTTTTCTTTTCACTTACTTTCTTTTCACTCAACTCACCATTCTTTTTCTTTTCTTTCTCTAACATGCCTGTGAACACCGTATTTTGTCCGGATAAGTTACAAAAATAATAGCAAAATCGAATTAACAAAAAATATAAACAAAAAAAAGAACAAAAGAAAGAAAATAGAAAAATAGGGGAAAATGAAAAAAAAATTAAAAAAAAGAGCTTTAGAAAACCAAAAAAAATAAATAAAAATATAAAAAACCCCAAGCGATAAAAAAAATCAAATCAAATCAAAAAAGTCAAAAAGGAAAAATCAGAAAAAAAAGAGAAAAAAATAAAACAAAAAAATTAAAATAAAAAAAGTAAATAAATATATAATACTTTTTTAAAAAAAAGTAAAGGGGCCAAAACGCAGGTAACCATGCGTTTTGACCCAACCCCTTTTGATCCTGTAATCACTGCCATCAGCGAAGAACGAGGGAGGCAGAAAAGAAAACACGAAGCAGAGAGGCAAGGAGACAAGGCAGAAAAGGAAAGGGCAGGAGACGCATGGCTCGAGAGAGGAAAGGGACACATCTCTGAGATTCAAAAAAGAGGAAAGGAGCAGAGCTGAGACAGAGAGGGAAGAGACACGAAAAAGGCAGTGATTTTCGGATTAGAGGCAGAGGACGAGGAAAAGGGAGAGAGACCAGGGGTGCTGGGAAAGAAAAGGGGAGGAGCAGAGGAGTCAGTGAAGGGAGATCAGAGAAGGAGTTCTGGGGAAACTTTGAAGGGATTTCGAATAAGAGAGACCAAAAAATAGAGAAGGATGGGAGATTTTCGGGCCGAAGGAGATGGAGAGAAGAAGCTTTCAAGGGGTGGATTGGCTTCAGTTTAAGAGGCAGAGAGGGGGAGAGAACGCAAGAGAGAGGATATTAGATCGCAAAAAAAAAAATCAAGAGGGGGGCAACTGAGGAGAAAGCTACTGGAATGAACAGAAAAATCAGAGGCTAAGAGAGAGGAATCAGAGATTGAGAAATAGAAACACAAAAGAGACAGAGGGTGAGAGGGTGAGTTGGGGGGGATTCAGCATTCCGTAGAGGTACGTTTTTGCGTTTGTCTTCCATTGATTTTTGTTTATCCGAAGCATATTATTGCTATATAAAAGATTTTGGAAATATATTATGAGATTGTTCTTATTGTACGTTCTAATCCCGTGAAAGAATAGGTTTTTTTAAAATCTTCTTTGCTCCTGCATACTCTGATTTGGCTCTGTATTGATGGGAGATTATTCTTCTGCGTGATTGTGAGTCATTTGCTGCATTTGAGAGTAATGTTCAGAATTTGGTATGGAATTTGATTGATTTATTTGGTTATATAATTGTTGCATATGGACTCTGTCTCTGTGGCTTGTTGTGATCTGTTCTCACGTTCGAACTGTGACGGGAAATTTTTTGTGAATAAGCTAGGCTCTGCTTAGTTGTCCCATAATGTCATGAGCTATCTGCATTTTTCTTGAAGCTTGTTAAATTAGATGTGCAGTGGGGCAACTACGAGTTATAGTGGGTTTATCCCTTTGCTTTAGCTATGTATTTCTTAATCAGGGTATAGGAAAATGCCATGTGTTTTATCAGGTCTTCATGTTGATCATATGGTGTTCTTAGCTAGTGTGTTTTCTCTGTATAGTCTGTATCCCTGTGATGCCATTTCTGCCACTGAAAATGAAACATAAATAGGGGAAGTATTAATCTGTCGTTGTTCTGCACTGCAAAATTTCTACTTGTTTTCCAATGAGACTCCTTGCAACCTCACGACAGTGGAGCATTCTGATTGCTCATAGGATTGCTTTGCATGATATAATCCTTCTTACTTTGAGCCATTGGCTTATGCTTTGAATTGATTGTGGATTTTGGTCATGCTGATTTTTATGATTTCTGTTGTCATGAGGGGTATGTTTAAATATTGATACATTGATTTGATCATCTCTAGAAAGAAAATGATTTTCTAGAATTTAACCCCCCTTTCTTTATATCTTTTTTGCATGAGCCCCCACTTGAGGAGGTTGAAGAATTGAGGATGCTTATCAACCGTGGAGCAAAGACTTGAGAAAATTATAAAGAGAGCTTCATTGGGATAGCAGGAGAATAAGGCTTGGCATTGCTTATCTACTGGGGAAAGGAGTGGGAAATGGAGAAAGGCCAGAATGCAACCAAGTTTTTTTTGTAATTTCCATTCCTCTTATCTTTGTAATCATTGTTTGAAATAAGATGTTATTTGGTTGACTGTACACAAGACACACTATCACAAATAATCGTGTACTAGTACTTATTTTGGGCGTTATTTCTTGTTATCTTATTTTGTTTAAGTTGCCGTGTGGGATTTCATATCCCTTCAGACACATAGGGGGTCATCCAGGGTTGTGTGTGACAATCAGTCCCCTCAGATACCTAGTTGGGTCATCAAGTATCTTGGTATAAATCTTAGGCTTGAATAATTAACACGTAAAAAAAAAGTGAGAGTTTCAAAATAAATAAATATTTTTTTAGAAAGGTAAAGTGTGCCTCTTTTCAAAAAAACAAAAAAGAAAGTTCGAATAATAATTAAAAATATACAATTTTGAGAAAATCAAATAAACTTTTTCTTTTCAAAAAAAAAAAGAAAGAAGAACAAAACAAAGAAAAACAAAAAAAATAAGATGATTAATTTCCTTTTTAAACTTATGAATTCGTCTTAAATTTTCTAACAAACAAAAATTTGAGATTTAAAATTATGTTTCATGAAAAAGAGAGTAAATAAACAAAAACAAAAAATGAAAGATAAAACAAAACAAAATATTGTCCCTAAGAAAATAAATAAAGTAGAAAAATAAAAGATAAAAATCCAAAAAAATAATAAGCAAATGAATAAAAAAAATTGAAGATTAAAAGATTAAGGATTAACCAAATAAAAAAATAAAAAAGATAAAGAAGTAGGATTAATTTAGTTTTTGCAAACTAAATCACTTCCAAAGCTATTTGTGAAAAACTCAAAAAAAGATTTTTACTTGTTTTCACTTATCACTTAAGAAAAAAACAAATAAACAAATAAACAAACAAAACAAGAAGTAAACCGAAACAAAACAAGACAAGCAAAGATCAATGAAAATTAAAAAAAAAAAAGGGGAAGGAGAAAGAAAAAGTGAAAATTAAAAAAAAGAAGAAAACAAAAGAAAAATACAAGAAAGGCAAAGAAGTAAAATTAACTTTGATCTTAGCAAATTAAAACACATTAACCAATCTGAAATTTATTTTATTTGTCAAAGGTGAAAGTAATTCTTGTTTCTTTTTTTCTTTCCTCTATTAAAGAAAAATTATGGTAAAAACAAAAATCATAACAAAAAAAAGGAAAAAAAACCAGCCAAAAAAAATTAAAAAAAGTATAGATAAAAAATAAAGACCATAAAACCAAAAAAAACAAAAGCAAAAATCATAAAAAAAAAATAAAAAACAAAAACAAAACAAACAAATTCATTCTCTCCCGAACTACGTGGACTTTAATCCCTCTGAAGGGAACGTAGGCCCTAGACTCTTATCCTAGGTCAAGTCTGCTCTTATAAATAACCATTTTCTTTTGATTTTATTTCTTTAATTTCTTCCCGTTTATTCTAAATTTCATTTCTTTAATTTCTTTCCCTCTTAATCTTATTTCACTTAATTTCTTTATGTCTTATTTTGTGTGTGATTTGCTAAAGAGAATTAGAATAGATTAAAGGTCATGGTAATTCTGCACAACTAATTTAGGGTAACCGTTTTTAATAATGGGTGTTGTGGGGTGCCTAACACATTCCCCACTCACAATCGACTCCCGAATCTATTTTCTAATTCGTAGACTACATTTTTTTGATATTCCAAATTAAAAAGTTTTTTCTAAAATTTTGCTTTTTCAAAAATGAAAATTTGGTGGCGACTCTACTTTTCTACTTTTATTTTAATTTTGATTTTGATTTGGCGCCACGCGGTCGCATTTTCGGGTGTGACATGCCATCTCTCTCTTTCTTTTCTTTTTCTCTCATTTTTCATTTTTTCTCTATTCTTACTTGATCCTCATAAGCTTAAAAGGGCCTAAGAGGTATAAGCACAACATTTTTACCACTGAAAGGAAAAGAATAACAATTCTTATAGCCATTATGCCTAACTTTTCTATCAAATTGTCAATGCCTACCAAGCAAAAGATGTTTAGCATATATAAGTGCTACATCACATATAATTTCATTATGATATTTTCTAATAGAAAATGCAACCATAACTTGTTTGGCAACTTTAACTTCACCACAATCATTCAACCACTACAACTTGTAGAGCCTAAGATGTTTCAAAGTAGGTAAATTCAATTTTTCCACAAGCAAGTACTTGTAACACTGGTATAGTTGCCACCATCAATAATCATGCTACATACTTTACCATTGATGAGACATCTAGTATAGAAGATATGCTCACGTTGCTCTTCTTCAAGGTCTTCTTTCAGTTGGATATTAAAAGCATACCTAGCCATTAGAGCTTCACTAATTTCAGCATTAAATTCCTTATTAGAGGCTTCCACTAAAAGGGGCATATAATTATAATCTTCATCATCATTATCATCTTGGCTAATAACATTATCATTTTAAAACAAAATCATAGTTCTTTTATTTGGACATTATGAAGCAATATGACCAAAACCTTAACATTTAAAACATCTATCTTTAGATGGAATAAAAGAGGAAGAAGGTTTAAAGTCATTTTTACCCTTAGGAGGTGGGGTAGCAATTTTCAACTTATTCACTTCCTTTGACTTAGTTTTAACTTCGAATTTGAAGGAAGTTTAGGAACTCTTCAAATTTGGCCTCCATGAACTCGAACCAGCCACTACTTTCTTTTGTTGCCTTTCCACTTACATGGCTTTATTCAACAACTCATCCATGTCAGGATAGTTTTATAGTTCAACTACTTTGACTATGTCAAGACGCAATCCTTCAATGAATCTTATCAGAGTTGCTTCCACATCTTCCTTAATATTTGCTTTAATCATGAAGATCTCTATCTCTTGATGGTACTCCTTAACACTTATGGAGTCTTGCCTCAATCTTTGTAGCATTTTGAACAAGTCCCTATAGTAATGATTGAGGACAAAGTGTTTTCTCATGATGGTCTTCATCTCTTGCCATGTTTGTATTAGCCTTTTACCATTCTGCCTCCTATCAATCTATAATTGGTCTTACCAAATCTAGCATAATCTAAAAATTTAACAATAGCAGGTTTAATTTTTTTTTCCTTTAGTATAAGAATGACATTCAAATACATGTTCCATTTTTCTTTCCTATTCTAAATAAAGTTCATGGTCATTTTTTCCTTAAAAAGAGGGAATTCTCAATTTGATGTTCATAAGCTCATTATAGGAAGGAGCTTGCTTTCCTCTTTTAACAATTAACTCTTCAAAATCGAATTCATCATTTCCACTTTCTCTTTCAGCAACATGAGTCTTGTCTTTAAGTTGTCTAGAGCTTGATGAGGATTGGATGACGTCAATCTTGTCATTCAACTACTTCTCCATCTTGCTTTCTATGGCTTGCATAAAAGCCTTTGGATCAAAATGGAGCTCACTTGTTTGAGACATACCTATAAAATAAGGTTAATGAAAATAAATCAAATAGGACTTTATTATTCTTCCACATGTTTTTACACAAAGATGTTAATTCACTTATGTTTTACTTTAGTAAATGGCTTTTTCTTTAATGTAAACTCTCTTGCCCTTTACCATTCAACTTGCTTCTTATAGTATTCTTTATAAAATCACAACCAATCAAAAGGAGCAATTAGTAAAAGCGATAATCACAAAAAAACTAGAATCCTAAAATTCAAATTGCTAAAGAATCAAACACAAAAGGGAAAAAAGGGAAAGAAAAAGGAAATATGAGTAGAAAAGGGGAAATTTTGGGCAACAAAGGGAAGAAGAGTACGAGAAGTAGGAAAAGAACACATGACAAGTAAATGGAAGAAAGAATATGAAAAAAAAAACCTTGACTTAAGGAGGAGGGAGTGGACAGCTTGAAGGAAAGAGAAGAAAAGAGGAAGGCTTAACAAGTCTAAAACACATGATAGAAAAGTCAGCATAAGGGAAAATTAGAAGGAAACAAAATAAGAAGGTGAGAAAAACTTGGAAACTAGAAAGAATAGGAAAGAAATTGAGTTCAAGAAAGTTGTTAACTTGATGGATAGATTAGGAAAGTAACAAACTTGAAACTCAAGAAAGATGGATTAGGAAAGAATTAAAATAGGAAAGTAATGGAAGAGGAAAAGTAAGGAATTCAGAAAAGTAGGGAAATCAGAAAGTTTGGAAACTTATCACCTAAGTTTATAGAATTAGGAAACCTCTTGTGATTTGTAGTGTAAGTTTTTCACTTTACAATACTTCCTTACTTGAATGCAAATAGGAAATTAGTAGCAACCTAAGACTTACTTCAGTCAAAAATAGAAAGCTTGCCAAATAATCTACAACCTTAAATGTTCAACACTAAAATTTTTGAATTTTCTAAACTTTTTTTTGAATTTTTGAATTTTTTTTGGAATCTTACTCTTTTTTTTAATAGGCAAAACACACAAAATAGAATAGCAAAACTAAGAATATAAAAATATCAACTCAAACCAAGTAAAAAAGAATGAACTAAAAGACTTGAAATAAACAAGAATTAACAAAGACAAAGGAAAACATTGAGCAAAGATAATAAAGTTTTTCCAAAAAGAAAGGAGAAGGGAGAGAAGCATAGAGGAGAAAAGTACTAGATTTTGGAAGCTAAAATTTAAGTAAACCTCTCCTTTTTACTCTCATATAATTGATATATCTTCTTTTTTTTTTCTATTGCCATTTTCTCTTTAAGAAGTATAAGGGATCTTGATGAGTCTTGTGTAAAAGAGATGATCTATAGAGATTACATGATAAATATAGAATTTTTACCATGAAAACACTTAGATTTTGTTTGATAATTCAAATATATGGTTGATGAATTTCTATTGCATTAATTGGATGCTTAGGGTCGCTAATTAGCTTGCTAAAGTTGATGGATTGCAGTTGTATGCATGATTATGGAGAATTTTGCATTTTGGGTTTTGCTATAAAAAATTTCCCTAGAAGTATTTTTTTTTTCAAATTTTGTTTGGAGTCAATGTGGTTTGAATGTAGCTGAATTTTTGACATGTTACGCCTAACATATGGAAGGTCTTTTATCTTTAATTTCATAATTTTTAGGGCTAGTTTGATCTCTCAAATATTGACTTAATAGTGGCGTCTCTTCTATAATAAGCCATTTTGGGTAGCTTTGCAATTTTACAATAAGGAGTCAAATGAGCTATTTGGTTACTTAAACTTCCATTATAATTAGTTAATTTATCAATGGGCTCCATATCAAATTTTATTATTTTAGGAGCTTTGGATTAGAAGACACAAATTTTTGAAATTAAGAGAAAAAGTGAGGCTAGTGCAGGGTTGGAATTGTGCCTGACACCATAGTGTCCCTTACCCACCCCATAGTGCCACGCTTTCAGTCAAGACAATAAGGGCTGTAGCACCTTAAGAGGATATTTAGCACTAAACCTTTTAAATTTTTTGTTTTATGCATTTTCTTGCAAAATCTCCATTCAAATTACTAGGGATTTGTCATAAATTGATGTTAGACTTTATTGGAAATATTTATCAAGTTAAAATTAGTAAGATAAAGTGCTAAGATGATTACTTTAATTTCTATTCTTTAAGCATTTGATAAATAATAAGAGTGCAATTACTTAAATTCCATGTGTATGCTCAGAGAATAATTTACCCTTGGAAAACCACATGATTAATTAAAGTTCTAAGGAATCATACATCTTTATAATACAAAGGATAATAAAATAAACACATACGTGCACACACACACACACACACACACATGTGCATAATTGAAGAGACATTAGATTTCTATGTACTTGTAATTCTCTAATGTCGGAGTATGATCATAACCTTAATAACTATTTATTGATAATTAAAATTTTTAAATGACTTAGACCCTTATTAGAATCCTATTGAGCTCAAATCTTGATGAATTATAAACTAATAGGTGGACCTAAAGGTTGTATGTAGATTTAATTAGACCTTATGACCTAAGGAATTGTATAAAAACTCTACAAAATTGTTAAAGATAGAATTCTTAAAAGGTGAAATTCCAATGAGGCTTCATTAACAAAGATAGTATCCTTAAAAGGTGGAGTCCTTATAAGATTGTTTGAAAAGAAATGTATAATATTATCATTGTAACAAAGTGATTGAGGTAAGGCACTAAGCAATTGAGATAAGCAATTATTTAGCAAAGGGAGGTAACCTCTGATTGCATATATTTGTGGATCCACCCTAAGTGATGCCTTAGCCATGTTTACTTCTATCTATGACGTGTTTTGATAATCATAAGGACTAGGGAAAACAATCTTGACTAAGGGAAAACAATCTTTCTCTTTAATGGTGTTGAAAATATAAGTTTCACACTAAGTATGTGAGATGCTTGGTGGTTTACCTATGATTTTGAAAACCAAACTTGTATTAGGTAGTATAGGATGTTTGGCACTGCACCTAGGCAATAGTTTTCTCCATTAACAATGCTTTCAAGACAAAATCATCTAAATCTCCTTAAAGAGGGCATGCATAGTGATATGATATAATAACGTATTTGTGGAGCACTATTTTATATGAATCAAAGTAGAGCCTTATGAAGGCAATAATAAAGTATGCCAGTATGTACCATGTTTATGTGGTATTTTAGAAGTAATGAATTGAGCCTATTGAATATTGCTTAAAAGTGTTATCAGGATGTGATAGATGATATTTCAATGAATATATGCATTATTATATTTGCATGTGATTATGTTTGATATGTTAATTATTATAAGCATAGTTATATTAATTATGTCATAGACTGTGTTATTTGAATATGACATCTTGAACATGTTAATTTATACACAGAGATGAATGTAATTTGGAATGAATATACATATGTGTATGTTTCATGATTCGATGTTATTGTATAAGCATGACCTTCTATTTACATTGTTGTTTTGTAACATACTTGTTATCTTTATGGACAAGTGGAAGGACCAAAATTTTTTTTGGGTACATAAATGACAATGGGATCATTACTAGTTTTTAAAATTAATAAATGTTTTTATTAAGAATATGAATTTTCACTATATTTGGTAACAAGTTTAGGTAGAGATCATAATGCTATTGTTTGAAGTTGATTGTAGATAGATCAGATAGCCGATAATTAGGTATAACACAAAGAAGACAGAAAGACTTTATCTATTATACTAATTGATTTGAAATAAGAGATAGGGGATGTTTATTAATAGTCAAGAATTTATATAGATTAGTAACTTTGTAATATTTTTGAGATATTAGACATGTGAACTTATTACCTAGTATGTGGGTAATTAAATAACAATGAGATTTATCTTGACATTGACATTGTATAATTAGATAAGTGAAAATTTATGATTCAAAATTTTATCATAATTTTGTAACTATGATTCAATAACAGAATAAGTAATACTTTTAAATAGTAACTATGATTCAATAATAGAATAAGTAATACTTTTAAATAGAAAATGCCATTCTCTTTGATATGTTTTCTTTTTGGAAATATATACTCAACTTTTACGCTGAATCAATTAAACATGAGAAAAAACTAAGAGTAACCTTTTTTTACAATTAAAAAAGGGGAAATGAATTTAAATAATCTTCAAATTATTATTTTTTTTCTAAATTACATTAATAATTAACATATCATCGCCGGGTAACATAAACATCCTTTCATGTTTCAATAATATCTTATGTTCTAGTTGCATATTTTTTTTAATTGTTTAAAATTTAAATAAAATATTTAGAAAATAGTAATTTAAATTGTTTCATTTATACTAAAATAATTTAAACAATAACATATTACATTAAAAGAAGTTATCGCAAAAAACATAAGAAAATTTATTATAATAATAATAATAATATAAAAATTAAAATATCAAATGAATGATTTACTAAAAAATTAGAATGACACTTTCAATTATTAGATACAAATAAATAAATGAAAATTTTAGATACAAAGAAGAAATGGTTTGAAATTTTAGATAACTATAAAATCAAATAATTATTTTCTTTAATTTAAGCTATAACATATTAGATTGAAAAAAATAGACATATAAAGAAAATAATACTTAATTATAATAAATTTTAAGACTTAAATCTTTAGCTTTTTCTTTCTTAAATCTAAGTTATTTTTTTATTCTAAATAGTAGCTGTTACTATTTTATTTATCTGATTTTTTATATTTACTCTGATAACTTGTATATTAATGCAAATACAAATAAAAAAATTTAACCCAAAAAAGGATTTTTACTATTAATATTAGAAGAGAATAAAAATTATTTAATTTTTAAAATAGCAAATATTACTTAATGATCAATTCAAAGGAGATAATTTAAATTGTTTAAATTGTACAAAGAGAATTTTAAAACCACAAAGATAAATTTTGAAATAATAAAAAATTATTGTTTTTTAAAATAGTGAAAACCTATCTTTTTTTAGTTTTAAAATTCTCTTGGTACAATTTAAACAGTTTATTGAATTGATCATTAAGTAATTTTTACTATTTTAAAAAATAATAAGACATTAAATAATTTTTACTCTCTCCTCACATTAATAATAAAATTTCTTTTTTTGGATTGAATTTTTCTATTTTTATTTTACATTAATATATGAGTTATGAGACTAAACACAGAAAATTATCTGAATTAAAAAAGTATTAATTGCTATTGATAAGTGTATTATTCAAATTCAAAAAATAAAAAGCTAAAGATTAAGGTCTCAAAAATTATTATAATTAAGTGTTCTTTGCTTTATGTATCTATTTTTTTTAATGCAATATGTCACAATTTAAATTAAATAAAATAATTATTTAATTTATATTCATCCAAAGTTTTAAATCATTTACTTCTTTGTATTTAAAATTTTCATTTATTTTTTTGTATATAATAATTGAAAATGTCATATTAATTCTTTGGTAAATCATTCATTTAATATTTTAATTTTTATATTATTATTATGGTAATAAATTTTTTGTATTTTTTTAATAATGAATTCTTTCAATGCAATATGTTATAATTTAAATTATTTTAATACAAATTAAATAATTTAAATAATTATTTTACTTAAATTTTAAACAACTGCGGACAAAAAAAAGAAAAACGTTATGCAACAGGAACATCCCGCGTTCCTGACGCGAAGAGCCTATATATAGCCGTAACAGAGGAGGAAGGACCTTCACTTGAATTTCCTGAAATCTATTCTTCTACTTTCTCTCTTCTATTGTCTTTCCATCTGTCTTCTACTCTCTCTCTTCTACTTTCTCCCGAAATCTATTCTTTCCATCTATCACCTCTTTGAGAAATTCAGAAACTCTTCTGGATTTCCCACCAAGAAATTCGGTAGCGATCTTGACGACAAAGAAATTCTACTGCAGATTTCTAAGATGACAGAGTCTCCAAGAAAGAAAGTCCTTATGGAAAGGAATGAGCCTGCACGAATTTCATTTTCCTCCACTGAAGGAAAAAGCCACATTCGAAAGGTCACTTCCGTAGATTCTGTTGAACGGAAAAAGTTTCTACCTTTTTCCACCAAGAAGGAGACAGAGAAGCGTACTAGTTCCATGGTTTCTGAAGGTTTGAAAGCTGAAGGAAAAAGGCCTATTCGAAAGGTAACTTTCGCTGATTTTGTTGATGTGAAAATGTTTCAACCTTTTTCTGATGGGGTCGTCGAAGAGGAGACCGAGAAACATTCGGCTTTCATGGTTTCTGAAGATTTGAAAGCTAAAGTCTTGCGTTCAAAGAATGAAACAGAGCCAGCATTTCAAACTGTGAATGATAGGCCTGGTTGTGTAAATCTTGATCCATCTTTTAAGCTCAGTCCTACCCCTCCTCCAGTTTCATCAAACTGTACCATCATAGCTCCTCCTGACGCCGAGCCTATTCCTCGCTATGATCCTATATTGAATTACCTCTCTCCAAGACCTCAGTTTCTTTATCATAAACCAAACCCAAGAGTTAAACTCTACAAGGAAAGGGAGTGTATGGCGCGGGAACCTTTTTCTGATGGAACCATCAAGAAGGAGACAGAGAAGCACACTAGTTCCATGGTTTCTAAAGGTTTGAAATCTAAAGGAAAAAGGCCTACTCGAAGGGTAACGTTCGCAGATTTTCTTGAAGTGAAGATGTTTCAACCTTGTTCTGATGGGGTCGTCGAAGAGGAGACAGAGAAACATACGGCTTTAATGGTTTCTGAAGATTTGAAAGCTAAAGTTTTGCGTCCAAAGAATGAAACAGAATCATTATTTGAAACTGTGAATGATAAGCCTGGTTGTGTTAATCTTGATCCATCTTTTAAGCTTAGTCCTACCCCTCCTCCAGTTTCATCAAACTCTACCATCATAGCTCCTCCTGGCGTCGAGCCTATTCCTCCTTATGATCCTGTATTGAATTACCTCTCTCCAAGACCTCAGTTTCTTCATTATAAACCACACCCAAGAGTTAGACTCTACAAGGGAAGGGAATGTATGAAGCTGGATGACAGCTTTTCAGATACAGAACTAAGTCAACTAACAGAGGAGGCACTGCCTGATGGGTCAGCGAAGGAGTCAGAAGTTTCTTCGGATGAGATAGTTAGTGAAGAAAACAGCCATGTTTCTTGTGAAGCAAAAGGGGTGGCTAAATCCGGCTTCTCTATGAGATCGAAAGCCATTGCTCTGTTTTTAGTTCTCTCTGTTGCTTGTGTATCAATCTCATCCACAAATTCTCAGGTCTTTGATCCATTATTTAAAGACCTTACCATTTTATCTCCGGCTTATGATTCGTCTGAATTTCCCCGGTTTGCAAGAGCCAATTTTGATATTTCTTCAGAGCTAGCAAAAGAAAATTTGGATGGATTAGCTCGAAACTTTCATATCTGGTTTACCAAGTGGATGTCCTCAATTTCAGAATTGATTTCAACATTTAGAGGAGTGCAGAATTTGGGCCAATTGCATTATTGGAACTTGACTGGTTTGCAAGAAAATATTGAGGTTAATCACTTTCCACAATTGGAAGCGCCAACATTGATTGTTGAGGAGAATGATGATTTCACAGAGACTTATACTGACGACGATATTGGAGATATTCCGGCAGAGCATTATGATTCAGCATATGAAGAACAAGAAGATCAGGAATTGGAACCGGTCCCACCAATAACGAAGACCGTGGATGATAATGATGCCGCCAAGAAGATTGATACTTATGAGGTAGGAATTGCTGAAGTTGAAAGTGCTTCATCTGCTTCAGAATCTGAGGAAGCTAGTGAACCCAATCACTCAGAAGGCGACATTGATTACCCAGATATAGTTTCAGAGACTTGTGAAAATAATACCGAAGGGTTTGAAGCAAATAATTTCGAAGCAAAGCAGGCACCAGAAAAGGATGCTACTGTCATTATGGGCCTTAAGGATCAGCCAGATTTGAACTTTGAAGTTGCTCAAATTATTGAAATTCATACCGATGATCTGGGTAATCAAATTCATACCGATGATCAGCCACCAATAACGAAGACCGTGGATGATAATGATGCCGCCAAGAAGA
The DNA here is from genome assembly GCA_026724425.1 of Erythrophleum ivorense. Taxonomy (NCBI): domain Eukaryota; kingdom Viridiplantae; phylum Streptophyta; class Magnoliopsida; order Fabales; family Fabaceae; genus Erythrophleum; species Erythrophleum ivorense. The sequence goes on along the minus strand of JAIUCV010000006.1, from coordinate 41,062,767 downwards.
TTGATACTTATGAGGTAGGAATTGCTGAAGTTGAAAGCGCTTCATCTGCTTCAGAATCTGAGGAAGCTAGTGAACCCAATCACTCAGAAGGTGGCATTGATTACCCAGATATAGTTTCAGAGACTTGTGAAAATAATACCGAAGGGTTTGAAGCAAATAATTTCGAAGCAAAGCAGGCACCAGAAAAGGATGCTACTGTCATTATGGGCCTTAAGGATCAGCCAGATTTGAACTTTGAAGTTGCTCAAATTATTGAAATTCATACCGATGATCTGGGTAATCAAATTCATACCGATGATCAGCCACCAATAACGAAGACCGTGGATGATACTGATGCCGCCAAAAAGATTGATACTTATGAGGTAGGAATTGCTGAAGTTGAAAGTGCTTCATCTGCTTCAGAATCTGAGGAAGCTAGTGAGCCCAATCACTCAGAAGGTGACATTGATTACCCAGATATAGCTTCAGAGACTTGTGAAAATAATACCGAAGTGTTTGAAGCAAATAATTTCGAAGCAAAGCAGGCACCAGAAAAGGATGCTACTGTCATTATGGGCCTTAAGGATCAGCCAGATTTGAACTTTGAAGTTGCTCAAATTATTGAAATTCATACCGATGATCTGGGTAATCAAATTCATACCGATGATCAGCCACCAATAACGAAGACCGTGGATGATACTGATGCCGCCAAAAAGATTGATACTTATGAGGTAGGAATTGCTGAAGTTGAAAGTGCTTCATCTGCTTCAGAATCTGAGGAAGCTAGTGAACCCAATCACTCAGAAGGTGACATTGATTACCCAGATATAGCTTCAGAGACTTGTGAAAATAATACCGAAGTGTTTGAAGCAAATAATGTCGAAGCAAAGCAGGCACCAGAAAAGGATGCTACTGTCATTATGGACCTTAAGGATCAGCCAGATTTGAACTTTGAAGTTGCTCAAATTATTGAAATTCATACTGATGATCTGCCATATTTGAACTCTGAAGTTGCTGAAATTACTGAAGTTCATACTGATGGTCAGCCGGATTTGAACTCTGAAATTCATACCCAAGTGTATCGCGACGTACAATTGAAATCGGAGGAAAAATATGTAAGTGTTGAATCCATTATTGTTGCATCTATACTTCTCATTTTATCCAAAATTGCAGGTACAACTTTCAGGTGGTTAAGGAAGAAGGATAAAGGAAGAAGAGCAATGGCCACTGGTACTAGTTCTATGGAGCAACCTCCCTTGGCTAGGACATTGCATGTTAACCACAGAGAGGAGGCTTCCCTAGAAAAGTCATCTCTTAGGAATGGCCCTGTAGAAATGGATGTTCTTGTAGAGTCATGCCCTTCAGAAATGAGCACCTTTCAGAAGAGCTCATCCTGTTATGCCCAAAGAGTGATGGAAGAGCAGAATGAAGCTCAAAGCCTGGAAAAGAAGCCAAAGAAGAACCATAGGAGAGAGTCTCTTGCCTCTTCAGAATCCATGGGTGTTTTTGCTTCATATGGAAGTTTTACCACATACGTGAAACTCTCAAGCAAGCATGTGAGTTTTTGTTTTGTTTTGTTTGTTTGTTTTTTTTTTGGGGCTTCCCATTCATACCATATTGTGATTTGTGAACAAACATTTATTCTTGAGGATCACTGATCTTATGTGTTTGTTTCTATTTGATATTTTTTTTTTCAGGGACATGGAGATGCAGGGATTGCTACTCTTGTTAGGCGTTCAAGTAGGATTAAACACTTAGCCACTTCGAGAAAATAAACAAAATTTCCTTCTGGTGAACTATTTACTCTCTCTTTCTCAGCCTTCAAGGTATTAGCATAAATTAATCTTAGACGGTATGCTGGAAATCATTCTTTTGTTCTTCCTAGTCTTTGTGCTTTCTGTATCTGATTTAAATTAAGAGTATAACTATGATACAAGGATTACATTTAAATTGTCATTTGCTCCTTAAGACTGGCAGTGTTGATGGTCAATTTTGTTTTTCTCTCTCATCTCTTTTCCTACTTTTTCTCAATTATTATTTTAATCTCATATGATGTTTCATCAAAACTTAATCTTATCAAATTATAACCTTTCCCCACCTTCATAAGAAATTAAACAAAAAGATGATTTTTAGTGACTCTCTATGTGGATTCCTTGTATTAGTAGATTAAAGGAGAGTATTTGTGAACTTTTAGAGGGGTATTCTTCTGATCTTCTTTATTTAAATGGAAGTTTGAGTAGCACTAAAGAAAGGTTATGTGAGCTTTGAAGTGATTCACTTAGAGGTTGTCTACTCTAGAAATGATCATTAATCTCAGCATTTCCACTTTTTTTTTTTTATTTGGTGAAAGACCCATATTTTTCATATTTCTACTTGATGTTGACATATCTTTCTTTCTTTCTTTTGGTTTTAATATTAAAAAGAAGGTTCTTGCTCTCAAGGGAAAGAATTTCAAAGATTTCGGTTTAAATAAGTGCTGTGTGTTGGTTATAGGCAATCAGAATTTCTCCTGATATAATCACGCTGGGATGACTTTGCAATTTTCATGATTTTTCGGTTCTGATTTTCCACATCTTTTGCAGGTTGGGGGCCTTGGTGATGTTGTTACCAGTCTATCTCATGTTATTCAGGATTTAAATCATAACGTGGACAACATTACTCCAGAGTATGACTATTTGAACCTTGGCCCTATAAGCTTCTTTGCTGCTGCTTTTGTCCTTATATTGCTGCTTGGATGTTTGTCCTGTTCCTTAAATTTTGATTTCCTGAGTCTTGACTTGTCTTATTGAATGGAGCTTGGGGTTCTATAAATGTGAAGAATCATTTGTTAGAGTTCTATGATTGATCAAACTATCTCCTTATACAAGTGAGATTATATACATCTCTATTCCTAAAGCTATTTAGTGCTTCCTTGAAAAGATATGCAGGGCTATTGTTTTTTTTTTAACATTTGGTTGAAATTTTATTTGTTGTACTCTTGATGTGATTACAATTCTTGTAATAACTGCTTAATATATGCCTTCTGATGCAGGTAAAGGACTTGCAATATTAGAAAAACTATTTCTGGTGTGGAACTAAAATAGAAGTATGGCATGGAAAGGTTGAATGCCCCTCTGTTTATTTTTTGGAGCCTCAAAATGGGTAACAGCGTTTCCCCATCTTGGATTTCTTTTCGTTTGTAGTTTACTAATGTTTCTCATCTGATATTATTGAGCTTAATAATATTATGTGATGGGCTTACTAATGCCACTATTGTCACTTGGACTTATAGAAGACGTGGGAAGCAAAAAGGAGGAGTGAAGAAGGACGAGGGTCTGACCTTAAGGTATATACCAGGAGGGCCAAAGGTGATGAGGTGGTTGGGAAAGATAGAATGGGAAATTTAGCCCAATAACTACCTTGTTGGTGCAGGCGAAGGGTGGTGATCTGGAAGAGTGAGAAGAGGGAGTAAGAAATTTATTTGTGGGCATTTTGTGGCTGAGGGAGGGTGGAGAATTTTGGAAGAAAAGACTTTGGGAATGAGCTAGCCTTTTGAAAGCTAGCAACCCTTTTATCATCTTTTATCACTTGTTTCTTTCTTCTTTTCTTCTTTGCGTCCTCTGCATTACTATTATTAGAGTGAGTGGACCATTGTGTAGATATACTGGAATTGTGATGTTGTACTGTTATTATTGTCTGTTGAATTAAATATTTGCATTTGAGCATAATTTTCTTGACATGTTGCATTGTTGTGTTGGTTTAAATTTCTATCACAGAGGAGGTTCTATCATTATGATAGAATTATCCGATAACTAATAGGATGTTTAAATGCCTTTCATTTCCTTATCATAGAGTGTTGCTCTACTCCAAAATTTATGGTGCTTGAACTTGCGTGCTGTTTCCTGTCTTCTTAGTTGATGATTTGGGGGTGCCAATTTTTGTGAGTAGGCTGCAAAAAGGTTTTGAGTTGTGAATCAAGTTCAAAATTGTCTAATCTCGGGTTGATCTTTTGATTTTTCATGGTATTTATACTTTTGTAAGCTAGCATTTTTGAACTTTTACTAGTGTGCCATTTCTTATCTTCTTAGTTTATGATTTGGGTGTGTCAATTCCTATAAGTAGGGTGGCAGAAATGATTTGAGTTGTGAATCTAGCTTAAGGTGGTCTAATGTGGTTGATCCTTCGAGTTTTCATAGTTTCTATATATTTTTTAGAGTACACTATTTTTAATATTTCTATTTTTGTAAGCTAACTTTTGTGGTACTTCTACTTGGGTGCTTGTTTTTCTAGATTATGATTTATGTGTGCCAAATCTTGTGAATGAGGCTGGAGAAAAGTTTTGAGTTGTGAATTTAGCTCAAAATTGTCTAATCTTGAGATGATCCTTTAAGTTTTCATAGTTTCTATGTCTTTCTGGATTTCACTATTTTTTGGTATTTTTACTTTTGTAAACTAATATTTTTGTACTTCTACTTGTGTGTCATTTTTTACCCTCTTAGTTTATGATATGGAGTAGGGCTGTAATAAGGTTTTGAGCAGTGAGTTTAGGTCAAGGTTGTCTAATCTAAAGTTGGTCTTTTGAGTCTTTATAGTTCCAATGTCTCTTTAGAACTCACTGTTTTTGGTATTTCTACTTTTGTAAGTTGATTTATTTGTACTTTTACTTGTGTGCTATTTTTTGTCTTCTTATTTTGTGATTTGAGTGTGTTAATTTATGTGAGTTAGGTTGTAGGCAGGTTTGAGTTGTGAATCTAAAGTTGATTCTTTGAGTTTTCATAGTTCCTATGTCTCTTTAGAATTAAATATTTTTGGTATCTATACTTTCCTAAGCTGACATTTTTTGTACTTCCACTTATATGTCATTTCCTATCTTTTTGGTTTATGATTTGGGTTGGAAAAATTTTTTTTAGTTGTGAATTTAGTTTAAGGTAATGTAATCTAGAGTTACTCCTTTGAGTTTTTATAGTTTCCATGTCTCTTTAGAATTTATGATTTTTTGGTGTTTCTACTTTTGTTACTTCAACTAGTGTGTCATTTCTTGTCTTTTTAATTTATGATTTGGGTATGTCAATTCCTATGAGTAAGGTTATAAAGAGGTTAAGTTGTGAATTAAGTTCAAGGTTGTCCTATATAGAGTTGATCCTTTGAGTTTTAATTGTTTGCATGTCGCTCTTGGTATTTCTACTTTTGTAAGTTGACATTTTTTGTACTTCTATTTATGTGTCATTTCATGTCTTCTTTGCTCATGATTTGGGTGTGCCAATTCTTGTGAGTAAGTTTGCCAAAAGGTTTTAGGCTATGAATCTAGTTCAAAGTTGTTTAATTTAGACATGACCATTTGAGTAGTGAAAGGTTTTGAAATGATTATTTGAGTAGTGAAATGGCATACTTCTTCCGAAAGCTAATATTTTTGGTACTTATACTAGTATGCTATTTCATGTATTCTTAGTTTATGATTTTTGTGTGTGAATTGCTGTGAGTAGGGTTGCATAAAGGTTTTGAGTTGTAAATTGAGTTCATAGTTGTCAAATCTAAAGTTGATTATATGACTTTTCATTGTTTCTGTGTCTCTTTAGAATTCACTGTTTTTTGGTATTTATACTTCTGTAAGTGGAGATTATTGGTGCTTTTGTGCCATTTTCTATTTTCTTAATTTATGATTTGTGTTTGCCAATTCCTGTAAGTAAAGCTACAGAAATGTTTTGAGTTTTGAATCTGATTTAAGGTGGTCTAATCTTGAGTTGATCTTTTGGGTTTTCATAGTTTCCATGTCTATAGATTTCCTTGTTTTAGAATTCACTGTTTTTTGGTATTTATAATTTTGTAAGTGGAGATTATTGGTGCTTTTGTGCCATTTTCTATTTTCTTAATTTATGATTTGTGTTTGCCAATTCCTGTAAGTGATGCTACAGAAATGTTGAGTTTTGAATCTAATTTAAGGTGGTCTAATCTTGAGCTGATCTTTTGGGTTTTCATAGTTTCCATGTCTATAGATTTCCTTGTTTTTGGTGTTTCTATGTTTGGATGCTGACATTTTTGGCACTTCTACTTGTATGAAATTTCTTGTCTTCATAGTTTATGATTTGTGTGTGCCAATTCCTTTGAGTAGTGCTGCAAAAAAGTTTTAAGTTGTGAATATAACTCATGGTTGTCTAATCTAGAGTTGATCTTGTAAGTTTTCATAGTGTCTACGTCCTTTTTGAGTTTACTGTTTTTGGTATTTTTACTTTTATAAACTGAGATATTTGATACTTACTACTAGTTTGTCATTTCTTGTTTTCTTAGTTTATGAATTTGGTGTGCCAATTCCTATAAGTAGGCCTGCATGAAGGTTTTGAGTTGTGAATCTAATTCAGGGTTTTCAAATCAAGGGTTGATGCTTTGTGTTTTCATAGTTTTTTTGTCTCTCTATCAAATTCACTATTTTTGATATTTGCACTTTTGTAAGTTGTTATTTTTGGTACTTCTACTTGTTTGTTATTTTTTGTCTTCTTAATTTATGATTTAGGAGTGCCAATTCCTATGAGTAGGGATGCATAAAGATTTTGAGTGGTAAATCTAGTTCAAGGTTGTCTAATTTAGAATTGATTCTTTGAGTTTTCATAGTTTTCATGTCTCTCTAGAATTCATTGTTTTTGGTAATTCTACTTTCGTAAGCTAGCCTTTTTTGTTCTATTACTTGTGGGTCATTTTGTTTTCTCAGTTTATGATATGGGTGTGTCAATTTTCGTGAGGTGGGCTGTTGAAAGGTTTTGAGTAGTGAATCTAGATTAAGGTTGTCTAATGTAGAGTTGATCTTGTGAGTCATCATAGATTTTATGTCTCTTTAGAATTCATTGTTTTTGTAAGCCGTCAGTTTTGGTACTTCTACCTGTGTGTGTCATTTCTGGTCTTCTTGGTTTATGATTTGGTTGTGCCAGTTACTTTGAATTTGGCTAACGATTTGCATTTTTGTTGTAATGACTGTGCTAGACTTTGTCTTACATATGACAAACCCTTTTTACACTTAGTCACTTATTATCGAAAATAGGATTCTTGGTAATTTGTCACCTCTTAAAGTAGCAACAAAGCAGATTATTGTCGACTCATTTCTCTTTATTTTCTCCTAGTTAAATGCTGGTGCTGATTTCATTTTAGTTCCTTCAATATTTGAGCCATGTGGACTAACTCAGCTCACTGCAATGAGATATGTTTCAATACCTGTTTTTAGAAAAATTGGAGGTATATACATTTTTTTTAGTAACTATTTCTTTCTTTACTGGCTACCGTGCTTTCAACCTCATTTATCTCATAATTAATGCTACTTCCTGATTTATGCAATGTTCTGACTTGACCATCTCCTTATATTTGGAATATTTATTTTGCTGATACAATTTTCTTTAGTAGGTTTGTGGATTCCTTAATATATGATATCTAAGTCCTGTTTTCCTTTGAAATCATGTCGTTCTCCCCTTACAATGATAGGATAAATAATTTGGAGGAATAGATGGTCAAGTTTTAGGTTCATTCCACTGTTGAGGACTTGTGGTACATTTGATCATCCATCATCTTATAATTTTGTAGGACTATACGATATTTTGTTTGACATTGATCAAGATAAGGAGAGAGTACAAGCACAAGGTCTTGTCTATTTTCATTTCCTGAAAACTATTTCCAATTTCAGGTTTTCATTTTCTTAAATATGTGTTTGTTTTACTTTTATTCTCATTTTCATTTCTCTTTCTGCTAGTTTTTTTATAATTTAGGATTAGATATAATAGTCAAGACTTCCATTCTAATGTCCTAAATGGCAAACCTGACGAACGTTATTGGGCTGAAGAAGAGCAGCTGATATATTGAAAACTGCAACAGAGGAGGATTAGGGAGGAAGCTTACGTGCCAAGCTTTGTTTGTTCTGAGATGACTCTCAGATGATAACATTGAGGTTCTAACTTACATATATCACCATCATACGTAAAAGCTTTTTTGAATCACCTGGTTCCATTTTATTGGCCTTCTATGAAAAATAATATACATAAGATGGGGGCAGAGTAGATTTGTAATTGTTGTCTCTCTCATACCTAGGACAAAGCACTTTTCTAATTTTTGACTTTGATCTAGTAGATTATTTAGAGTGTCTTTGGATTTAAAAAATATTTTCTATTTTCATTTCCTGAAAACTATTTCCAATTTCAAGTTTTCATTTTCTTAAAAATGTGTTTGTTTTATTTCTATTACCATTTTCATTTGCCATTTTGCCAATTTTTTTATGGTTTATGACTAGATATAATAGTTTCTAATATACGAAGGGGTTGTTGTTCCACAGAGAAGCAGGCCTTCCCCCCCCCTCTCTTTTCTTTTCTGTTTTTGTTTGTGCCCTGTATAATTCTCTATCTTTTCCTATGAGCCTTTGGTACAGTTTGGTTCATCTCTTTATATAGGAATGCTATGAACAAAAAGTGAGGAATTGGAAGAAGAGAGTATCGTCAGATCTCAAAAATGCCACTGCCTTTTTACTGGAAACATGAGAAACATCTTTTATTGTTTCCTGAATTTCTGGAAATGTGGAATCTGTTCCCTAAAAAATAAAAATAGCAAGAACTATTCAAACACCCTTTTCATATATATTTTCAATTTTAAATGGAAATGAAAACTGGAAATGGTTAAGGCAAACACACCCTTAAATTGTTTTGGTGAGCAAGTACCTAAAACATTGTGTTTATTTTGATTTAAAGTTGCATACACTCTTTTTTTTTGGGGGGGAAACGTGAAAAACAGAAAAAAGAACACAAGACATTTAATAATGGGTATTTAAGCCCCTCTTCTCATTCACTTGGCCCTGTTCTTGTTGTTGGTTGAAAGAACAGCACACATGAAAGCTGAAACAAAGGAAAGAACTTTGAAAAGATTTTTGCTTTCCCAAAAGCATATTGTCTATGCTGAGCCTCTTGATGTTCAAGCAAGAAGCATAGCAATAGTATTTTATAATCCCCCCGACACAAAATTGAGTGAAAAACCTGGGGTTTGGTTTAGATGTTCATTTAATCGTTGGACTCACCGTAAGGGTCCATTTTCACCACAGAGAATGTTGCCAGAAGAGAATGGTACTCATGTCAAAACCTGCGGTGAGTCTCCTCTCTTCATTGATATTTGAAGGATGAATAGAATCTACTGATCCAGCTATTAGCAATATGAGGGGTTTTAATGTTTTTGGTTTGCTTGGTTTAATTTCTTATTTTCTTTTCACTTGTTTTTGTTTTAAATTCATTGCACTGTTGTGGCTTGTGAAATATGATCAAGTGTCTGCCAAATATTATGACTTTTGATGTAGGCATTGCAAATTATGTGCCTTTGTTCTGGTTAGCAAACTACTAATCTTCCTATTGAATGACTTGTTGCACTAGCCATTTATGTTTTGTCCATCATAATTTGTAGACTAGCCTCTGTCTAAAATTATGAATCCTGTGTATTTGTCATGACAAATGCCACATGAGGAGCTAATATAAATGCATAACTTATGATTGTATTTGGATTGGACTTTCATGGATCTTATATTGTATCATAGTAGCAATAGCATGTTACGGTGGCCAATTTGAATATTTAATTATTTTATGTTTTTTGGGGCAAATTTGAAGGTTCCCAACATGATGCAAAGTATGCCCTTTTCAATCGCTTTGTGATCTACAGGCAAAAGGTTAGTGATTCATTAACTTATACATTTGTCCCCGAAGAAGCTTTATGATTGTGTTTTTGCAGTTAAGGTTCCACTAGATACATACATGATGGACTTTGTTTTCTTTGAGAGGGAAGAAGACGGGGAATTTGACAACAAATATGGAATGGATTATCATATACCTGTTTTCGGAGGAATTGTGAAAGAACCACCTATGCATATTGTACATATTGCTATTGAGATGGCCCCAATTGCAAAGGTAAGTAAGCCAGTTGCATCAATCTTATCTCAACTTCATCTACATATCTTAGTGTGGACTTATTTATTTAGCTTGTGACTTGCAAAGTTTTGGCATATAATGAATTGGATTAAAGAAATATTCCCACTTATCCTATGGTGTGCTATGGTAAGTACTTTGGCTATAGTTATGGTTTTCAGTGATCTCTCTAGTATGGAATTTAATGTGTTATTTGCATTTCTTGTTACCTTAAATTCCCTTATATTGAAAAAAAAATGCAATTAGGTTATATGTATGGCTGAATTTCTAGCATTTTCATTGAGTAAGCATCTGGAGAGGTTTCATGTGGGAATTGTTTGATGGAAGAGAAAAAAAAATTGATTTAAAATATTTGGATTCAGGATTGGGTATTAAGCTCGTGGGTGTTTAGTATTGTTATCTAAACATGTTAAGTTCATTATGATCTTTAATATATGAGAAAATAAACAAAATTTCCTTCAAGTAAACTGAATAAAGAATATATCATTGAACTATTTACTCTCTCTCTCTCTCTCTCTCTCTCTCTCTTTCCTACCTCACTTCAAATTATTGGCATACATTAATCTTATACAGTATACTGGAAATCATTCTTTTGTTCTTCCCATTCTTTATGCTTTCTCTACCTGAATTAAATTAAGAGTATAACTATGATATGGGGATTACATTAAATTGTCATTTGCTCCTTAAGATTGACAGTTTTGATAGTCAATTTTGTTTCTCTCTCTCATCTCTATTCCTAGTTTATCTTAATTATTATTTTAATCTCATATGATGTTTCATCAAAACTTAATCATATCAAATTAGAACCTTTCCCTAGATTTACATCTTGGGAAATTAAACAAAAAGAAGATTATAAGTGACCCTCTAAATGGATTCTTGTATTAGTCGATTATATGTGTCATTTCATGTCTTCTTTGCTCATGATTTGGGTGTGCCAATTCTTGTGAGTAAGTTTGCCAAAAGGTTTTAGGCTATGAATCTAGTTCAAAGTTGTTTAGTTTAGACACGATCATTTGAATTTTCATAGTTTCCATGTTTTTATAGATCTCCTTGTTTTCGGTATTCCTACATTTGCAAGTTGACATTTTTGACACTTCTACTTGTTTGCAATTTGCTTTCTTCATAGTTTATGATTTGTGTATACTAGCTCGTGTGAGTAGTGCTTTAGAGAAGTTTTGAGTAGTGAATTTAGTTTAAAGTTGTTTAACCTAGAACTGTTCTTTTGAATTCTCCTAGTTTTCATGTCTCTCCAATTCATCTTTTTTTGGCATTTCTACTTTTGTAAGTTGACATTTTTAATACTTCTACTTATGTGCCATTTCCTGTCTTTTTAGTTTATGATTTGGGTGTATCAATTCTTGTGAGTTAAGGTGTAAAATGGTTTTGAATTGTGAATCTAGTTCATGGTTGTAAAATTTATAGTTGATCGATTGGGTTTTCATAGTTTCCCTATTTCTCTTGAATTCAATGTTTTTGGTATTTATACTTTTGTAAATTGACATTTTTAATACTTGTATGCCATTTTCAGTCTTCTGAGTTTATAATCTAGATGTGTCACTTCCTGTGAGTAGGGTGGCAGAAAGGTTTTGAGTTGTGAATCTAGTTCTTAGTTGTCCAATCTAAAGTTATTTCATTGAGTTTTCAAAGTTTTTTTGTACTTCCACTTATGTGCCATTTGTTGTCGTACTAGTATGTGATTTGGGTGTGTCAGTTCCTATGATTAGGGTTGCAGAAAAGGTTTTGAGTAGTGAATATAGATCAAGATTGTTTAATCTAGAGTTAATCTTTTGAATTTTTATAATTTTCATGTCTCTCTAGAATTCATGTTTTTTGGTATTTTTACTTTTATAAGGTGACATTTTTTTGTACTTCCACTTATATGTTATTTTCTGTCTTTTTAGTTTATATTTTGGGTGTTCCAATTTTGGTGAGTAGGGCTGCAGAAAGGTTTTAAACTGTGAATCTATTTCAAGGTTGTCTAATCTAAAGTTGATTTTTTGAATTTTCTTAGTTTTCATGTATCTTAAGAATTCATTGTTTTTCTTATTTCCTATTTTGCAAGCTAACTTTTTTTGTACTTCCGTTTCTTTTCTTATCTTTTATGATTTGAGTGTGCCAATTTCTGTAAGTAGGGTTATAAAAAGGTTTTGAGCTGTGAATTCAGCTCAGGGTTGTCTAATCATGAGTTGATTTTGAGTTTTTTTAGTTTTTATATCTTTTTAGAATTCACTTTTTTTTATATTTATCTTTCTAAGCTAACATTTTTTTTATATTTTTATTTGTGTGCTATTTCATGTCTTTTTATTTTATGATTTGAGTGTCCTAATTCTTGTGAGTTAGGTTGCAAAAAAGTTTTGATTGATAAATTTAGTTTAATGTTGTCTAATCTATAATTGATCTTTTGAGTTTTCGTAGTTTCCACATCTCAAGAATTTACAGTTTTTTTATATTTTTTGTTTTGCAAGTTGACATTTTTGGTACTTGTGTTCCTTGTCTTTTTTTTTTTTTCTCCTGAGTATGAGATTTGGGTGTGTCAATTCCTATGAGTAGGATTGCAGAAAGGTTTTAAGTCATGGATTTTGCTTTGGGTTGTCTAATTTGGAGTTGAGCCTTTGAGGTTTTTTAGTTTTCATGTCTTTCTAAAATTCACTTTTTCTTTTTTTGTGTTTCCACTATCGTAAGCTGATATTTTTGGTACTCCTATATGCCATTTCATGTATTCTTAGTTTATGATTTTGTGTGTGAATTCCTATGAGTAGGGCTGTGGAAAGGTTTTGAGTTGTGAATTTAGTTCATAGTTGTCTAATCTAAAGTTTATTCTATGACTTTTCATCATTTCTAGGTCTCTTTAGAATTCACCGTTTTTTGTCTGAGATTTTTGGTGTTTTTGTGCCATTTTCTATTTTCTTAGTTTATGACTTGTGTTTGCCAATTCTTGTAAGTAAAACTGCAAAAATGTTTTAAGTTTTAAATCTAATTCAAGGTGGTCTAATCTAGAGTTGATCCTTTGGGTTTTCATAGTTTCCATGTCTATAGATTTCCTTGACTTTGGTATTTCTATGTTTGGATGCTGACATTTTTGGCACTTTTACTTGTATGCAATTTCTTGTCTTTATTTATAGTTTATGATTTGTGTGTGTCAATTCCTTTGAGTAGTGCTACAGAAAAGTTTCAAGTTGTGAATATAGCTTACGGTTGTGTAATCTAGAGTTGATCCTATGAATTTTCATAGCTTTCATGTCTCTCTTGAATTCATTGTTTTTTATCTTTCTACTTTTGTAAGTTTACATTTTTGGTACTTCTACTTGTATGCCATTTCATATCTTTTGAGTTTATGACTTGTGTGTGCCAAATTTGGCGAGTAGGACTATAGAAAGGTTTTGTGAATTTAGTTCAAGGTTGTCTGATCTGGAGTTGATCTTGTAAGTTTTCATAGTGTCTATGTCCTTTTTGAATTTACTATCTTTGGTATTTTTACATTTATAAACTGACATATTTGGTATTTCTACTAGTGTGTCATTTCCTGTTTTCTTAGTTTATGAATTTAGTGTACCAATTCTTATAAGTAGGGCTGCTGGAAGGTTCTGAGTTGTGAATCTAATTCAAGGTTGTCTAATCAGGAGTTGATCCTTGGTGTTTTCATAGTGTTTGTGTCTCTTTATAAGTTACTGTTTTTGATATTTCTACTTTTGGAAGTTGGTATTTTTGGTACTTCTACTTGTTTGTTATTTTTTGCCTTCTTAACTTATGATTTAGGAGTGCCAATTCCTATGAGTAGGGATGCATAAAGGTTTTGACTAGTAAAGCTAGTTCAAGGTTGTCTGATCTAGAGTTGATCTTTTGAATTTTCATAGTTTCCATGTCTCTCTAGAATTCATTGTTTTTGGCAATTCTACTTTTGTAAGCTGATCTTTTTTGTTCTATTACTTGTGTGCCGTTTCTTGTTTTCTCAGTTTATGATATGGGTGTGCCTATTCTTGTGACGTGGGCTGTAGAAATGTTCTGAGTAGTGAATCTAGATGAAGGCTGTCTAATGCAGATCCTTTGAGTTATTATGGTTTTTATGTCTCTTTAGAATTCATTGTTTTTTGTATTTGGCATTTCTAGTTTTGTAAGCTGACATTTTTGGTACTTCTACCAATGTGTCATTTCTGGTCTTCTTAGTTTATGATTTGGTTGTGCCAATTACTTTGAATTTGGCCAACGATTTGTGTTTTTGTTACAATGGCTGTGCTAGACTTTGTCTTACATATGATGAACTGCTTTTACACTCAGTCACTTATTATTGAAAATAGGATTTTTGGTAATTTGTCACCTTTTAAAGTAGCAACAAAGTAGATTATTGTTGACTCATTTCTCTTTATTTTTTCCTCGTTAAATGCCGATGCTGATTTCATTTTAGTTCCTTCAATACTTGAGCCATGTGGACTATCTCAACTCACTGTAATGAGATATGTTTCAATACCTGTTTTTAGAAAAACTGGAGTTATATACATTTTTTTTAGTAGCTATTTCTTTCTTTACTAGCTACCGTGCTCTAAACCTCATTTATCTCATTATTATTATTATTATTATTATTATTATTATTATTGAAAATGCACAAATGACTGGAAGCTCTCAAGGAAAAGAATTTCAGAGATATCAGTTTAAATAAATACTGAGTGTTGGCTATAGGCAATCAAAATTTCTCTTGATATAGTCACGCTGGGATGACTTTGCAATTGCCATGGTTTTTCATTTCTGATTTTCTACATGTTTTGCAGGTTGGAAGCCTTGGTGATGTTGTTACCAGTCTATCCCATGCTATTCAAGATTTAAATCATAACGTGGACATCATTCTTCCAAAGTATGATTTTTTGAGATTTTTTGAACCTGAGTTGTCCTTATATTGCTTCTTGGATGTTTGTCTATTCCTTAAATTATGATTTCTGGACTTGTCCAATTGAAAAAGAGCTTGAGGTTATATAAATATTGTTTGGAGTGTTATGGTGGGAGCTTGGAGATCAGAATATTTATTTTGTCTATCTACAAGGAAATGTGAAGAATCACTTGTCAAATGTGTATGATTGATCAAACTATCTCCGTATACAAGTGAGCTTATATACATCTATATTCCTCTAGCTACTCAATGGTTCCTTTAAAAGATATGTAGGGCTATTGTTTTACATGTTTCTTTGCATTTGGTTGAAAATTTATTTGTTTTGCTTTTGATATGGTTATTTGTTAATACTTATTTTTGTAATAGCTATTTAATATATGCCCTCTAATGCAGGAAAAGGACTTGCAATATCAGAAAAACGATTTTTGGGGCGAAACTGAAATGAAAGTATGGCACAGAAAGGTAGAAGGTCTCTGTTTATTTTTTAGAGCCTCAAAATGGGTAACAATATTTTGATTTCCAATCCTTAGATTGCTTTTCTTTTCTGGTTTACTGATGTTTTTAATCTATCATTATTGAGCTTAATAATATTATGTGATGGGCTTACTAATGTCACTACTGTCACTAAGAACCATGTAAGACATGGGAAGCAGAAAAAGAGGAGCAAGGAAGGAAGTGGGGGTGACATTAAAGTATATTCTAGAAAGGCCAGAGGTAGTGAGGTGATTAGGAAGAATAGAATGGGAAATTGAGCCGAACTAACCTGTTAGTGTAGGTAAGGGGTGGTAATCTGAAAGAGTGAGGAGATAGTTAGGGATTTATTTGTGGGTGGTTTGTCGCTGAGGGAGGCTGGAGAATTATGGAAAAAAGGACTTTGGGAAAGAGCTAGCGTCTTGCTGTCAAGAGCGAGTGAAGCATTTTTTAGATGTACTGGAATTGTAATATTGTACTGTTATTGTTGTGTGTTGAATGAAATTTTGCATATGAGAATAATTTTCCATATGTGCTGCATTGCTATGTTGGTTTAGATTTCTACCACAGGGAAGGTTCTATCATTATGATAAAATTATTTGATAACTGATAGGATGTTTAACTTCCTTTGTAATTCATTTCCTAATCATAGAGTGTTGCTCTGACCAAAATTTTGGAAAGGAATGGGAATGGTGGTAGTCCAGCCACAGTTGTGAGAAACTTGCCAGCTAGGTTTTAACATAGATAATAGAACTTTGTGTGGAACACTAGGCTTAATTGCTTAACATCTTATATATCTGAAGAACATATGAGGTTTTGTGAAGTTCATACTTTCCATTACTTAAAATGTTATTAAACTATATAGTTATTTTATGTATCAGTATACTGGCTGAATTCGTACATGGCTAACTATTACTATTCTAGATATCAGGCCTAATTGGATTTGGAGGTGTGAAGTTGTTTATCTCCCTGACACAATCTGATGAGCCCAAATAATGGTTAATGATGAGAATCTTATAACAACTCAATAACACAATCTGATTAAAAAATTTTCTGTATCTAAAATCAAAGTGGTGAGTATATGTGATATAAGCATGAAAGCAACAAAAAGGAGTGAAGCAAGTTGCAAACCAACTCAATTTAATTTTTTAGACCTAAAAATTACATTTATTTACCTTGTCACTCACAAGATAACAATTTTAAAGTGATTATCATTGACAACATTCTGTTTGGCTTGAATATTCTTAAACTATATCTACATGGCAATTATCTGGATCATTTATTCACAATATCCTCAAATAGATTTTTTACTGCATCTAACCTCTTCATAATCATTTCAAATAAGCTGACTTAACCAGCTTCAATTGCCTCCTAAATAGAACTATCCTTCATCAGATTTATATTTTTTCTTGCAGATTCTTTTGGGTTAGCTGCGCATATGGCTGTGGGAATGGTGGTGGGAGAATTTTTTTTTTGGCCATGCCGTTCTTGAGTTTCTTCTCCAAGATGGATTTCATCCCATAAGATATATTTTACTTTTAATTGAGTTGTTACTTTTATAGCTTTGGAGAAACATTTACTTTCCCGATGTTAGAGTCAAATTTCTATTTTTGCTGATGCAAACTCTAATATTCTATTTCACTTAAGAAATGTTATGTATGCGCAATTTTGTATCTGTTTGTCTTGATAGGTCTGGTCTTCCCTCCTGCCACATAAATTACATTTTTAGTGAATGGTGATAGATTCTTATGTTGACTATTCCAGGCGTGGTTATTTGCCATGCATATGCATAATGGTGTCCAAAATTTCTTATACATAAATTTATAAAAAAGAATATGTTACATAAAACAGCGGCCTTCTAGATTATCATTTTAAAATTGCGTTTATTGGAAACCACCATTCCAAGTGCTCAGCTTTCTTTTTGTTTTTGGGGTATTTCTCTGTTAGTTTTCTACCTACATATTTGACTATATGTCTTGAAGGTTAAACCTGTAATAAATCCTTTTTCTTTTGTAGAAAAAATTATCTTGGAATTCATTATTTGTCTCCTAGAATGTATAGTAATTGATGCTCAACTAACAATGGCCAGGATATCATCTATTAGATTTCTTTTTGTTTGTAGTTTACTGATGTTTCTCATCTGTCATTATTAAGCTTAACAATGTTATGTGATGGGCTTATTAATGCCACTACTATCACTAAGGCCTATAAAAGGCATGGGAAATAGAAAAAGAAGAGTAATGAAGGAAGTGGGCTTGACATTAAGCTGGAAGGGCCAAAGGTGATGAGGTGGTTGGGAAAGATTGAATGGGAAATTCAGCCCAATAACCTCCTTTTTAATGTAGTTGAGGGGTGGTGATTTGGAAAAGTGAGAAGAGGTAGTTAGAGATTTATTTGTGGGCGGTTTGTGGCTAAGGGAGAGGGGAGAATTTTGGAAAAAAGACTTTGGGAGAGAGCTAGCCTCTCGAAAGCTAGCTACCTTTTTACTATCTTTTACCACTAGTTACTTTCCTATTTTCTTCTTTGTGTCCTCTGCATTACTGGAATTGTGATGTTGTATTATTATTGTTGTCTGTTGAATGAAATATTTGCATTTGAGCATAATTTTCCTAATGTGTTGCATTGTTGTGTTGGTTTAAATTTTTGTCACAAGGGAGCTTCTATCATTATGATAGAATTATTTGAAGACTAATAGGGTGTTTAACTTCCTTTATAGTTCATTTCCTAATCATAAAGTGTTGCTTTGCTCCAAAACTTTTGATACTTCTATTTATATGCCGTGTCTAGTCTTAGTTTATGATTTGGGTGTGCAAAAAGGTTTTAAGTTGTGAATCTAATTCAAGGTTGTTTAATCTAGAGCTGATCCCTTGATTTTTCAGTATTTCCGTGTTTATCTAGAATTCACTATTTTTGGTATTTATACGTTTGTAAGATAACATATTTGATCTTCCAATAGTGTGCCATTTCCTGTCTTTTTAGTTTATGATTTGGGTGTGCCAATTCTTATAAGTTTGCAAAAAGGATTTGACTTGTGAATTTAGTTCAAGGTGGTCTAATTTGGTGTTTATCTTTGAGTTTTCATAGTTTCCATGTCTCTTTAGAATTCACTATTTTTGATATTTCTACTTTTGTAAACTAACATTTGTGATACTTCTACTTGAGTGCCATTTTTTGTCTTGTTTGTTTATGATTTATGTATGCCAATTCCTATTATGAGGTTAGAGAAAGGTTTTGAGTTGTGAATCTAACTTAAGGTTGTCTAATCTTCAGTTGATCCTTTGAGTTTTCATAAATTTCATGTCTTTCTAAAATTCATTGTTTTGTGTATTTTTACTTTTGTAAACTAATATTTTTGTACTTCTACTTGTGCGCCATTTCATGTGCTCTTAATTTATGATATGGGTGTGTCAATTCTTGTGAATAGAGCTGCAAAAAGGTTTTGAGTAGTGAATCTAGATCAAAGTTCTCTAATCTAGAGTTTATCCTTTGAGTTTTCATAGTTTTCATGTCTCTTTAGAATTCACTGTGTTTTGTGTTTCTCCTTTTATAAGCTAACATATTTATACTTCTACTTATGTGGCATTTCTTGTCTTATTTTATAATTTGGGTGTGTCAATTCTTGTGAGTTGGGTTACAAAAAGATTTTGAGTTGTGAATCTAGAACTTGCCTTTTGTGTTTTCATAATTTCCATGCCCTTCTAGAATTCGCTATTTTGGATATTTATACTTTTGTAAGTTGACATTTTTTGCATTTCTACTTATGTGCCATTTCTTATCTTGGTTTATGATTTGGGTGTGCCAGTTCTTGTGAATCGAGCTTTAGAAAGGTTTAGTTGTGAATATAATTCAAGGTTGTCTACTCTAGAATTGATTCTTTAAGTTTTCATAGTTTTTATGGTTCTTTAAAATTCACTGTTTTTTGGTATTTCTACTTTTATAAGCTAACATTTATGTCACTTCTACTAGTGTGTCATTTCCTGTCTTTTTGGTTTATGATTTGGGTGTGTCAATTCTTATGAGTAGGACTACAAACAGGTTGAGTTGTTAATCAAGTTCAAGGTTCTCTAATCTTGAGTTGATCCTTTGAGTTTTAAATGTTTGTATGTCATTCTGAAATTTACAATTTTTGGTATTTCTATTTTTGTAAGCTAACATTTTTGCCATTTCTTGTCTTCTAAGTTCATGATTTGGGTGTGCCAATTCCTAAGAGTAGGTTTGCAAAAATTTTGAGTTGTGAATCAAGTTTAAAGTTGTCTAATCTAGAGTTGATCATTTGAGTTTTCACAGTTTGCTTGTCTCTATAGATTTCTTTCTTGTTGGCATTTCTATGTTTGCAAGTTGACATTTTTGGCACTTTTACTTGTATGTAGTTTGCTTTCTTCATGGTTGATGATTTGTGTGTGCCGATTCATGTTATTAGTGCTACAAAGAGGTTTTAAGTTATGAATCTAGTTTAAGGTTATGTAATCTAAAATTGTTCCTTTGAATTTTCTTAATTTTCATGTCATTCTAGAATTCACCTTTGTTTGGTATTTCTACTTCTGTAAACTGACATTTGTGAGACTTCTACTTGTGTGTCATTTCTTGTCTTCTTTTCTTAGCTTATGATTTGGGCATGCCAATTCTTGTGAGTTGGACTTTAGAATGGTTTTAAGTTGCAAATCAAGTTCGAAGTTGTTAAATTTAGAGTTAATGTTTTGAGTTTTCATAGTTTCCTTGTCTCTCTTGAATTCAATGTTGTTGGTATTTATGCTTTTGAACGTTGACATTTCTTATACTTGTGCGATATTCCCCGTTTTTTGAGTTTATACTTTGGGTGTGCCAATTCCTATGAGTAGGGTAGTAGAAGGGTTTTGAGTTGTGAATCTAGCTCAAGGTTGTCTTATTTATAGTTGATCTTTTAGGTTTTCAAAGTTTCCATGTCTCTTTAAAATTCACTATTTATATTATTTCTACTTTTATAAGATAACTTTTTTTGTACTTATATTTGTGTGCCATTTGCTGTCGTCTTACTTTATGATTTAAGTGTGCCAATTCATGTGAGCAGGCTTATAGAAAGGTTTTGAATCATGAATCTAAATCAAGATTGTTTAATCTGGAGTTAATCTTTTTAGTTTTCATATCTCTCTAAATTTCATTATTTTTGGTATTTCTACTTTTATAAGATGGCATTTTTTATACTTTTACTTTTGTGTCATTTCCTGTCTTTTTAATTTTTGTTTTGGGTATGCTAATTCTAGTGAGTAGAGCTGTAAAAAGGTTTTGGGTTGTGAATCTAATTCAATGTTGTCTAATCTAGAGTTGATCTTTTGAGTTTTCATCCTATTCAAGTCTCTCAAGAATTCATTATTTTTCATATTTCTTGTTTTGCACTATGACATTATTGGTATTGGTGTTCCTTTTCTTGTCTTTGATTTTATGATTTAGGTGTGCTAATTCCAATGAGTAAAGTTGTGAAAAGGTTGAGTTGTGAATTTAGCTTCATGGTCATCTAATTTGAAGTTGAACTTTGAGTTTTCCGAGTTTCTATGTTTTCCTAGAATTCACTTATTTTGGTATTTCTACTTTTGTAAACTGACATTTTTAATACTTGTGTGTTTTTTCATGTCATCTTAGTTTATGATTTATGTATACCAATTCTTGTGAACAAGGCTGCATAAAGGTTGTCTAATTTTAAGTTGATCTTTTAGGTTTTCATACTTTCCATGTCTCTCAAGAATTCACAGTTTTTTGTATTTCCTATTTTGCAAGGTGACATTTTTTGTACTTCTACTTGTGTGTCATTTCATGTCTTCTTAGTTTATAATACTTGTGTGTCAATTCCTATGAGTAGGGCTACAGAAAGGTTTTGAGTTGTGAATCTAATCCATGATTATCTAATGTAAAGTTGATCCGATGAGTTATCATTATTTCCGTGTCTCTTTAAAATTTACTATTTTTTATATTTATACTTTGGTAAGTTGAGGTTTTTTGGTACTCTTACTTGTGTGCGACTTCTTGTTTTCTTAGTTTATGATTTGGATTTGCCAATTTCAGTAAGTAGGGCTACAAAAAGGCTTTGAATTTTGAATTTTGAATTTAGTTCAAGGTGGTTTAATCTAGAATTGATCTTTTTGGGATTCATAGTTACCATGCCTTTATAGGTTTCCTTGTTTTTGGTATTTTTATGTTTGGAAGCTGATATATTTGGAACTTTTACTTGTATGTAATTTCTTGTCTTAATAGCTTATGATTTGTGTATGCCAATTCCTTTGAGTAGTGTTGCAAACAGATTTTGATTTGTGAATACATTTCATAGATGTCTAATCTTGAGTTGATCTTATAAGTTTTTTGAATGCACTACCTTTGTCTTTCTACTTTTATAAATTGACATTTTGGTACTTCTAATTGTTTGTCATCTCATATCTTCTGAGTTTATGATGTGTGCCAAATTCGATGAATAAGACTTAAGAAATGTTTTGAGTTGTGAATCTAATTCAAGGTTGTCTAATTCAAAGTTGATCCTATGAGTTTTCATAACATTCGTGCCCTTCTCGAATTTACTATTTTCAGTATTTCTACTTTTGTAAGTTAACATTTTTGGTACTTCTACTACTGTGCCATTTCCTTTCTTCTTAATTTGATTTAAGTGTGCCAATTTCTATGAGTAGAGTTGCGAAAAGGTTTTGAGTTGTGAATATAGTTCAAGGTTGTTTAATTTGGAGTTGATCTTTTGTGTTTTTATAGTTTTATGTTTTTTTAGAATCTACTATTTTTGGTATTTCTACTTTTTACGCTAACATTTTTTATACTTTTCCTTGTGTACCCTTTCCCATCTTCTTATTTTATGATTTGGGTGTGCCAATTCTTATGAGTAGGGATATATAAAAGTATTGAGCGGTGAATCTAGTTCAAGGCTGTCTAATCTAGAGTTGATCCTTTGAGTTTTCATGATTTCTATGTCTTTCTAAAATTCACTATTTTTGAAATTTTTATTTTTGTACATTGACATTTTTTGTACTTTTACTTGTATGTCATTTCTTATCTTCTTAGTTTATGATATGAGTGTGCCAATTCCTATGAGTAGGGTTGTAGAATGGTTTTGAGAGTGAATTTAGATCAAAGTTGTCTAATCTAGAGTTGATCCTTTGAGTTTTCATGGTTTTCATGTCTCTAGAATTCATTGTTTTTGGTATTTAGTATTTCTAGTTTTGTAGGCTAACTGTTTTGGTTCATCTACTTGTGTCACATTTCCTGTCTTTTTACTTTATGATTTAGTTATGCCAATCTCAACTAATCTCAAGGGTTATTAGCTCATCCTCACATGACTAAGGGTTCTTAGCTCACTACATTCAAGCAAACCCAAGCACACATCAAAAACATTATATAAAAGCATATTGTAACATCATGGCACCATGGAATTAAAGTCATACTAAAACACTTTTCATGGCTTAAAAATACACATACATACATTCAAGATAAGCTAAGCACACATCTATGCATGAGATAAGGTGGAGAAAGCTACCTTGCTAACATTCATAAACTTTTTCCTTAAGCCTTGCATCCTTTCCCTTGACCTTATACACCCTAGAAGGTGGAGATCATTCCTCTTGACTTAGACACAATTTATGAAAGTTAATTAGGCTCATGGAATTAATTATAAGGCCACACTTTCTTGAACTTTAGCTTGATCTATAAACCTCATTATGGTTCCATAATTGCACCTAATGAAGCAACACCTCTCAAATAAATTCTAAGCTTCATTCTTTCCTTTAAAATATGATTCTTGACTTCTTTTAAACCTCTTGGAGTTATTACACAATTAAAACAAAGAGTCTAACAACATGTTACTTCTTTATGTCATAATATAGAACCTAAAGCATTAATTCACTTTTTATGAGTTCTAAATTTTTTCTTAGGCCTCCCTTTATATTCATTCATCATACATGACTTAAAAATGGGTTTAGAAAAATTTAAAACTCTCCTTAGCTATGCCATCTCTCTTAGGCCGAGACAATGGAGATTTTGGCTCTCTATGAACCTTGCTTTATTTTCTCAAGGGAAGATACATGTGGGGAGCCTCTTAGGGATCTTAGGAGCTCATTTAAACTCTTATTTAAGTCTAAGAATCATCATACAAAATCAGATTTTACAAAGTGTAATTGAAACCCTAAAAATTGCATCTTGAAATCTAATGACTTTTTATTAATTCCCTTTACATATTCTTAATCTTCACATATTTTTTTCTTATAATCACACTTGGTTCTACCTAAAATCAATTCCTCTTAGGTCTTCTCAAGTGGGGCGAAATGGAGAAGAAGGGAACCAAAGATGACAACCATAGGAAGAGAAATTACTTTATTTTTATGGCTTTTCTCACTTGAATCTTGTCTTCTTTGAGCTCCTCTCTTCAAATCCGAATTTTTCCCTCAATTTCTCCCTTAAAAAAGATTTATAAACTTCATTATAATCATGAGAAACAAAGGAGAATGGGGGAGAAGAGGTTTGGAATGAAGAAAGTATGAAAAATCATGAAAATCCATACATTTCTACCTTGAATTTCTCCTCCTTTTCTTCCTCCTCGTGTGCCTCATCCTCTAGGGTTTTCCTCTGGTTTTGGGCAGAACATGGTCATGCATAATGAAGGGAGAAGAAGGGCACATCATATATATATGTGGGAAGAAGTTACACTTTTAAAAAATTTTCATTTTGCCCTTCGTTCTTGGCATTTTCGTTTCTCTTTTGTTTTAGTTCCTTTTTTAGAACCGTCTTTTTCATTATGAAATTTATATTTCTAATTTAGTAAAATACTTTTGGAATCACTTAAATCGAAGCAAAAACCTTCCCAAATGAATCTATCAAAGTTTGGATACACCGACATTGAAAAACATCAACGGGAGGGGATTTAACTATCTTGGGGCTTTCTATGGTTTTCAAGGCCTCTAAAAACCCTAGAGAACTCAAAATTTTCATTTAAAAAGTCTCTCTGTGTGAATTCCAAAATTTGCTCAAAATTATAAAAATGCCATTACGTTTCGTAAGCTTTTCGTAAAAAATTATTTCTTCATTCTAGTTCTATTTTTCTTTTTGTTTGAGCTTGGAATTCTCATTTTTAAGAGTCTATAATGCTTCTTAAATTTTTCAAGACCTTAACTATCTCATTTCGGGAGACTTCCTTTTGTATCCAGTGAATTTCGTTCGTTTACGGAGAAACCATACATTACGTTTCTCATATTTTCTCTTATTTTTAGAGAACCGGATATTACACAAATTCATAAACTTCATTTGTGTTCTTTAAATCTTGATAATCCTTCTGACTTTCAAGATATAGTGGAATTGAACTGTTGGTGGTAGAAGCATGTAAGGTTCAAAACTCATGACATCTGTTGTGTTCTTAAATTTCTTGATAACCCTTCTAACTTCCAGGATATAGTGAAATTTAACCACCAGTAGAAACTTGAAAAAGTGTAAATATTTTATTCGACAATCAGCACACACAACGAGCAGCAATATCATCACATAATTTATTTTTCTAACCAATGAAAGGAAAGCAATCTTCGTTATAATGTAGATCCAAAACACATTGAAGAGATATAAATTTGCATTCTGAATCATAAATCTAAATGCACAGTCTAGCATCGTCAAGCCATTTCCAACTTGTGAGAAATTCAAATGATTAAACCGAAAGACTTTAATAAAGCCAAAATACATTGATAGTATCAAAATACAACATTACTAGTTAATTAAACAGACTAATTTTAATATGATATAACAAGTTCATCTAATGGTCACTATATTCTTCACTGAGATCATCATCGTCACACTCATCATCTTTATTCAAATAGCCATTTCCTTGACCAAGGGATTGCACTTCTTGAAAACCATAACCTGGAGTATTTGGTGGCGGTTGATGAACAAGAAGATTAGGTTGATAAGGCTGTGGTGTTCGAAAAGTAAAGGAATTAGGATGATATTTAGGTGAGGTTGGCCGGAATGCATCTGCTTTAGGATTATGGGCAGCGATGGGTTGAAAGAAGCTACTTTAGGATGCAGCGGTGGTGGCGGTGGAGGCGGCAGGGGTTGGAAAGCAACTACTTTAGGATGATGTGGTTTTGGCGGTGAAGAAGGATTGTCCTTGATAATCAACTTGTCACTCAGCCCTCTCAAAATAACAATGTTTTCATTTTGTTGATTTTGATAGTTTTGCAATTGTTGGATACAAAGTTGAAGAGTATTCTTTAGTTCTACTCTTTCACGTTCCAGACTCTCCACCCATTGAATCCATACACAATTCACAGCTTCAAATGATTTCCTCACTTTCCCTTGAAACTCTATGCCGATTGTATCCATCACTCTTTGCAAGTGATTATTGTGGTCTTCATAGGTATCCTCAATGGAGCTTTGGCTCGATTGCTCTTCATCCATTCTTGAAAAATATTTTTCCTTCATAACAAACAAATATTCCAAAAGAATACATAAAAGATTAGAAATTATGTAGATATCCCAAAGATGTTCTTGTCAAATTTTAGAGTAAACTAATTAAAAAGTCAGTTCTTAAATTATTATACTTGTTTAGTTTTAATTTTTAAAAATTAGTAATGGCACGAGTTAATCCACTAAAGTAAACTTCTTGTGAGAAATTCTAACAAACTCTTGAGCTCTGGCTTCGTTGCTCTTCGTCCATCCTTGGAGAATATTTTTCCTCCTTAACAAATATTCCAATGAAGTATAGAAAAGCTTAGAAATTACGTAGCTATTGCAAAGATTGCAATGTTAAATAGAGTAAACTAAAACCTCAGTTACTACATTGTTAGATTCGTTTAGTTTTAGTTTTAAAAAATTAATAATAGCAAGAGTTAATCCAAAGTATTAATTTACTCCAAATTTTATAAACATAAATGACTTGAGGTTATATGTTGCCTTCTTTTGGTGTAGTGTAAAGCTTAAACAATTATACACACCGAAGCATACAATTTATAAGGCATTAAAAAATAAATATTACCTTATTATTCTTGTGCTTAAATGAAGATATAGAACCACCAAAGGGAAATTTCTCATTTACTTGGCTCTTATTGTTATTTTTGGATTTCTCAGCACTCCTGAATTGCTTCACGTTCTGATTGGCACGGGCTTGTGAGGAAATGTGGTTCAGCTATGCACATCCATGTGCCTCGAAAAAGTCACGGATCATACAGTGATTTTTAGGATACCACCAAAATTTTTTCTGTCCATGGTGCCAAAATGAATGTAAATAATGGATAAAATAATAAAATTGCCAGGAAAACTTTATTTTTCAAAATATTTTTATTGTTGTTTTTTTCATCGCATCATTATCTATAAAATAAGATAAAATCTATATTAAAAAATGACTCACACCTTTTAATTTATAGACAAAATATGAAATAGGGTAAAATTAAAAGCACTTTCAGAAACAAGATACTAAATTAAAAGTTATCTATTCATATTAATAAAAATATATATATACTTACCTCAAATTCTCTAAACCACATATCTCCGACAGATTGAGGTACTTCATACCAACAATGATACGACTGATTAAATTTACTCTTAATTATGTTAATGATTTCGGCAATGCCTGCTCCACCTGGATAAAATCTATTTTGATTGCACGATAGCATACATCAATAATTTTAATAAAGATAAGAAAAAATATTTTGGAAATACAATAAAGAGAAATTTCATTTTATCTCTTCAAACTAAATTTTACTTACAAAATTAATAAATAAATTTTAAAATATAACATAATATCTCCTACATTGTGAACTAAAATAAAAATGTAAAATATTAGTTAAAATTAATTACAAAATATTATTTTCTATTCTCAACAATCTTCATAGGGTGAAAACCAACTAGGATAAAAATATAAATATAAGCCTTGCTGTTAATTTTAGTTAAAATTCAATATTTTTATTTTAATTTAAAGTGATATTTTGTTATGTTTTAGAAATTTTGATTTATGAATGAATTGCCGTAGTTGATAAAATGAAGACTTACTCTTGTCCTGCTGAATCTATATACTTCCTGTGTGATGGCATAGCTTTCATGGCGGAAGGAGACGGCTGATTTTTTGATGGGCCTCTAGCATCTATTCTACTTGTTCCAGAAACTCCTTGAGACATCTACAATATAAAATAAAATTTTATTGTTGCATGAAAAAAAAAAGGTTTAGTCAATATATACATGGTTTCAACGTTTAATTTAAACAAACATTAATAATCAACAAACATGCGTTATCACTAAGTATAACCTTACTTATATACTATAAGATGTTCACTATATTATAACTGAGATGAAAGGCACATGACAACTATTAAAATGCTAAGTATTCCAACTATAGCTAAATTTATAAGATACAAAAATTATAAATTTTTTTTTTAAGTTTTCACCTTTTGATGAGTTTTTTTGTTCCAGATCTGCAAGTTTTTGGACTCCTTAAAATAAAATTGTGTAAAAGATGAAGATATGCATGTAATATGCGTGTGTGTCTGAGTGTGTTTTGTTTTTTTGAAAGCTTTAGTATAATGGATTTGAAGTCAAATAAATAAAGAATATATTATGAAAAGTTTCAAAGTACATAACAATGAAATAAGGAGAATATGGATGAACGGAAAGTTGAAAAGTTTGCGGGTGGAGGAAGAAAGTGGTGGTTGGCGAGCTTAGAATGAGAGTGAGATATCACAAGGCAAGCGCAAAGGGAAAGTTGGCATAAACTCATTATAAATAGGCCAAGGCCAGTGTCACTTTCCTAAGCTAGTGACTTTCAAGTTCACGTTAAGGAGACCCCACAAGTCTAAGGAAACTAGGCGTCTCTCGTGGTGGCATGGCCATTAGCCTCTCGTTTTTTGTCATTCTCTCTCTCTCTCTCTCCTTCCTTGAATTTTGAAATCAAACAACCTTCCCACTCTGTGATTTAATTAAATTTTCATTTCTGTTTTTTTTATCATCTTTTCAAACAATAATTTTTTTCTTTTAATAATAAATTATAACAATGTTGTTTTCATTATTCATTCAAAATATATCTTCTTGTTCTCAAAAGTACAGATGGCACAACTTTTGATTTTGTCCATCTTTTGCATCTGTTTGATTAAATGACGTAAGAAAAAAAAATAAAAAATGAATAAATTAAATTAAATTAAAAAATAATTTTTATACTTTTATTTTTTAAAAATAATAATACTATTAAATAATTATTATAAAAATATAATAAATATTATATATAATTAAAAAAGAGATTCCCTTATCTTTAAAACATATCAAAAGGCACCCTTGATTGCTCTGTCAGAGTGTTAGCATGATATGAAAAAAATACTTTCCTGCAGTTTTTTACTTTTTGGTTTTTTTTTCTTTTTATTAATTTAAAACAGTAACAAAGTAAACTAATAACACCAACGAAAGTTTTTGTCATTTAATATCTTTCAAAACCGTGAATTGAAGGCTACTATTCATGATTATTCTACAAATTTACTTTTATTTAAGAATTTTAAATGATTAAATTTAAATACACTTCTCTATAAAGAGAAGAAAAAACTATAAATACATTTCAAGGGTTAAAAAAACATGGCAAAACAACATGATAACTCAAAGCACTAAAGAGTCACATCTTCACAACATACCATCTTTAAGGCTTTGTATTTGTATAGTCATCGTATTCTCAACAAACCACGCCTCTCTTTTATTTTAAGGTTTCTCTTCTTGTTCATAGTCTGATTCAACCCAAAATATGTATTTTCTTGATGTGATAATTTTAGAATATTATATAGAAATATGGGATATTTAATATTTACAATAAATAATGTGTTATAAAATTATTTACGGTATCTCTCTAATTGCTTGTTTTTACCTCATTGTTGCAAAATAATAATATTTTTATTTTTATTATATGCAATGTCAAAAATAGTATTGCCTTTATAAGTTACATTCCTAGGTGAGGCTTTTATATATAGATATATATATATATATATAGAGAGAGAGAGAGTAAAAAATAAATCTGAAGACTGTACTAATTTGGAAAGTAACAATGGCATGAGTTTCCCTGCGTCTTTCTATGCTTGCAAGAGGTATAGAAAAAATAATTGGACTTTTTAAAAAGCACATTTTTTTCACTTGCAAGAGGTATAGAAAAAGTAGGCATTGGGACTTCCTAAAGAGGGAATTTTATCTAAAGAGGATGACAAGAGCAATTGAAAATGTAACTTGTCACCTCCAACCATAAAGAGGTACCTTCCTAAAAAGTTTTACTATTTTTCTATACCCCTTCCAAGCATGAAGGGATGCGAAGAGACATATGGTAATGCAATTTTTTCAAGTTAGTACAGTCGAAGTACTGTGTCAATTATTTGATTTAGATATCCTCTTTTTTTATTAAATTCATAATTTTAAGTTCATACGAGTCACAGGCACAGATAGTTTTATACTAATTATTAACGAAGATATTTTGATTTTTAATCATAAATAATTAGTTATGATGTTGGTGTATGAGGTTAAATACTTAGTACTACATGCTATGCTATCTTAGGAAATATGTATTCGAGAATGTAATAGTGGTTTATGTGAGAATACTATATGTGTAAGTTTATTTGAGGATGTCATTTGTAAGTTTGTTTGAGAAGCTTGAAATTAAATCACCGTGTGGTAGAATTTGGAGTGTTGTAGATAAAATGATTAATTTTGAGTGACTATGTATTTAGTATTACCTTTAAAGTTACAATGAAATTAGTACTCAACTTAGGATTTTATGTTCAAAAATAGATGGCTCAACTTAAAGGAACTCAGGATAAGATACTAGATAAAACTCTAGCAAGCATAGAGAGTATAAGAGCATCACTTTAAAGGGTAGGAGATGATGTCAAATGGATTACATCGCATGGGTGAGGTGGCATAATCTTACATTTGTTATCCTAATTAAATGTCATGAAAATATCAATCACTCTCTCAATTCTCTCTGCCACTACAAGTTAAAATAAAAAAATAAACTTAGAACCTGTTTAATTCATTAGTTGTAATGTAATTCATAATGTATTTTTTTTACAATATTTATTATATTTTTATAATTATTACTGAATTTATATTTTTTTCTTTCACATATTTAACATTCATTTAACCAAACAGGCTCTTAATTTGGCCAATCAAGATGTGTTAGTTGAAATAGGTTGGGAAAAGTCAAAGAAATGCATTACCTTTGTCAACTTCATAATATTCCTATGGTTAAGGTTCCATTCCCTCCTACTTTTATCATATAGAAGGAAACACCAAATGGATGAATCTCTAACATCCTAATAGCAATAAAATGGGAGACATAGTTAATAAGAGAAGTGAGAGGAGGTATGTGGCCACTTAAGGTGATACTAACGATAATATTACTAACAGTGATACTCTTTGATTGCATTTAACAATGATTGATAAGTTAACTTTAGTTAGGTGCATGCTTTGCTTGAGAGAAGGGGGAAGGAAGAAGCCAAGAAATCCTCTTTGTTGGCCAACCAGATACCTAGTCTAGGAGGGATTCAGAAGCACTTTACATGCGAAACGCACTCGATGAGTGTAGCTTAGATCAAATGCACTTCATAAGCTAATTGCACTTTATGTGCAAGACACACTCAATGGGTGTGAACTAGATTTACAACAAAGTTTTATAGTTTTCATAGCATGTTTTTTAAATAAACATTTTGATAGGCTATGAAAGAGATTTATTATTTTAAAAAATTAGAAGTACTCATATTTTGACATGAATGTTTACGAAAAGTTTGCTAATTATTTAGATTGATCACTAAATCAATTTTCAAGTTAGTTGTTCATCACCCATCCTCACATTAGTTCATCTCTTTCATTTGTATGGGTTGGCAAAACTAAGAAGAGAGAGAGAGAAGGAAAGCATCCATTGATAAAAGCTTAGTTGAAAAGAGAGAAACATTTCAAGGCTTGCAAGAGGAAGGTTCTTTGCTCCTCTCTCCCAGAGTTGATCACTTCACAATCATTATATTCTTTTAACTAACTTCGAAATGATTAGAATGAAGCTTCGTAAGGAGAAAAGCTACGGGATGATAATTTAATGTGCATAGTTATTGTATAGCACTACAACAAAACCATCAAAAAGCGACTAAAAATATAGTTGGAAAATGAGATATAGCTATTGCAAATTACTAAATTGTAACTGAAAAAAAATTGATGTATTCAATCAAATTTGTGATGCAGGTAACCTTAATGATTGCGTTTTCAGTCGTTAAATAACATCAACATAACAAATTGATAAAAAGTTGCAACGCTACAATTTTTTTTAAAAGAAATTGCAACTAAAGATTTAAATCCTATAAAATTTATAATAAGAAATTTTTTAAATTAAAATTATCCTCAAAGAGTATAATTACACTTTCCTATAACTAGTAAATCTGCTAAATCCAGTAATAAATCTTTTAAAATTTGATGGTAATTATGGTCTTTAAAAATAAATTTGATTTTTAAAATCTTTTACTATAAATTTTACAAAATCTGAATCTTTAGATTAATTTTTTCCTATTACTACAGGGTTGGTCTTTTTTTAAAATAAAAGAATATTAACATATTTAATATATTTTATTAATATATTCAAATATTTTTATTAGTTTAAATTTATTTAATTTAATTTATTATATAAATATTTTTTTTTATTTTAATTATAATATCTATTTATAATTCATAGTATATATATAATTACAAATAATAATTTTTATAATATTAAATAAATTTTTAATTAATATAATATATCTTAATTTAAAAAAAGAAACTAACATAATTTCAAGTGAAAGATATTCAGAATTTTTAATTAATACTTTCAGTCCTATTGCCAATTACTTTTCTTTTAAAAATTATAATATAATTTATTTAATATTATAAAATAACATAATTATAAACAAAAATATATAATCTAATATAAATAATGAATAGAAAATATAATTAAAATAATAATCTTTTTCCACTTGTGACAAAAAATGTCTTTTATATATAGAGAGAGAGAGAGAGAGAGAGAGAGAGAGAGAGAGAATATATTTTTTATCATATTTAATTAAGAATATAATTTTTAATTATTACATTAATTTTATTTTTATATTAATAATTCCTTAATTATCATTAACTAATTTTT
This sequence comes from Erythrophleum ivorense, assembly GCA_026724425.1. Lineage (NCBI taxonomy): Eukaryota > Viridiplantae > Streptophyta > Magnoliopsida > Fabales > Fabaceae > Erythrophleum > Erythrophleum ivorense. Next base: position 41,030,414 of record JAIUCV010000006.1, on the reverse strand, counting down.
CATAACTATATTATTAATACCCTATCATATTCAGTTAAAATAACAATTTTTTAAATTTAAGTATTACATGGATTATAATAATATAATTCTTTAATCATGATTGTATCATATTAAGTTCACTATTTTTTATATTTTGTGCTTCTCTTTTTTCTTTATGCTCTTCTTTGCCTGTTGTCTATTATTTCACATCTCCGTTTTTCTTTCTCCTTCTCCATTTTCCTTCTTGAAGGACAAAAAATTAGCATATTCATCAATTTAAAAAAATTCAAATAATAAATAACAAACATGTGAAATTGTTTGTTAACAACAAAAAATATGAGAAAATACCAACAGGAATATATTAATCTTACCCTTTATAACCAAAACAAAGAAGAGAGAATTGAAGAGAAAAATCACAGAGAAACAAGATACCACAAAGAAAAATAGAAAAACTAGAAAGAAGAGATAGACGAAAGGGAGAGAAGATAGGAAACCAGAGATAAAGAAAAAGAGAAAGAAGGGAAAAACCAAACAGTAGGACAGGAAGAAAAAATGGAGAGAGCATGGAGTTCGAATGAAGAGGTTAAGAAGAAGAAAAGAAAGCGGGAGGAAATGGAAAGAGCAAATAAATGAAAAGCGTGAATGAAAATAGAGTATATATAGAATATAAAAGGGTGCGAGTGAAAAAATAATTATCTTGCACCTTCTTTTCATATTCATTTTCATTTTTCACTCCCCCAATGCCTTTTCCTTTGTATTTTTTTTTTCTTTTCCACTAAACACTTCAAACATATATTAAATCTATATTTTATATATATTAAGCTTTTTAATATATAATATAAAATTTAATATATTAATTTTTAAATATTAAATTAGAACACGTATAATAAAATTAAGTATTAGATTAAAAAAATTATTATTACAGATACGCACATACAGAAAACTAAAATAAAAAATTTAGAAATCATCTTCCTTGTTGCAATCCTCCACCACCACCTTATCATTGTCATTTTAAAAATTAGAGATATCTGCTCTATATGGTTCAAGATGTCCTTGATATCTTGAGGTCAGGCTAGCAATATTCTGAGAAAGTTGATTGCATAACTTTATCAATTTGTTCTCGTATTTCATGAAGTTTTTTTTATCTTTATTCTGGATTTTTTTCTGATAAATTTGTTTTGCATAATCAAGAAATTGATTTCTTACCGCATCATGGATATATGAGTGCTGATTGTATAATGGCAAGGTATTCTAGCTATATCCCATAGTTAGATTCCCAAAATACCTTGTTTCTTTCCACCAACAACTTGGACTCATGGCTCAAGCTCAGATGGTTGTTGAAAATTACCCAAACTCTTTGCCTCACTTTTACACCTAGTATAATCAAAAAAACAAAAAAAAATTCAAAGTAGGTAAAGTTGAAATGAAAGGTATAAATTATATAGAAAATTGCATTTACACATGTAATTTCTAATTTTTTGTCCACACATTTGTTATCTCTTCTTTGATGGGGTCAAATAAATAGCTCAGCTGGCCTCGGTTCTCTGCCCATTTCTTTCACTTTTTACGTGCAAAATAAAATATAATTAGGTAAATATATGAATGTATATTTAAAATAATAAACAATTACTTAAAATATTAAAATATTAAATTATTTACTAATCTTTTCGGGTGTTCTATTATTGGTATAGGACTTCCAATATGCAAAGATAAGTCTAAACTAAAGTTGGAGGCTCTATTTTTTTTTCCTTTCCTTACTTTTTTGTTGGAATGTCAGTGTGTCCTATTTGGAACACAATTGATCCTAGATGGATTTGCCTATCCAATATGGTTTTATTCTTGCTTTTCAAGCATCTCTGATATAATTCTTTAAATGATCCACTGCATGAGACTTGAAGTTGTTCCTAATTTGTTGGTCATGTTCAAGATACCAATAATATTGTTTCGACAAAATTAGTGATTTTAATCATTAATAAATGAAAACACTAAATATTACAACAAATCATGATGATGAAAATCCATCTAAAATTCTTTAAACCATAGTTCTTTCACTACAGTAGGAACTCCGGACCAATTATTGTATGGCCCTTCATATTTACTTTTGAAAATATTAACTATATTTGTGACAATAGCTTTGTGATTTAGTTGAAACCTAATCAAGAATCAAAATTAGATATGTATTAATTAAATTTACAAATAATTAAAATTTACGTTGATATTATTAAATAATATAATCTAGAAACTCAACACTCTACTATTTTAGGAAGTAAAACCATGTTGCTATAATTTTTCCCCTTCCAATCTTAGAGGTAAGGGATATTTTTCTATTCTATTTTTCTTGAATGCTTTTTTAATTCTTTCTAAAAACATAGTTCATTAACAAAAATTATTAATGATAGTGAAACTAGAAGTAATATCATATGTTGAAAAGTAATTTACCATCCACATTGATGCTATTCTCATTTGGAAGTTTTGCATTTTGAAAACATTAAAGGTTATTACTCTTTCCTCCCATAATAATATTAATTCATCAATCAATGGATATAAGAAGACAAAAATCTTAATTTTAAGATTTTGCTGTATGGGAATGATTGCCATAAAAACTAAATAAGGAGCAATCATACACAATTCTGGAGGAAAATAGTAAGGAATAATTATCACAGACTAACATGAATATAGTAAAGCAAATTGATTATAAGGAGTGAACCCATTTGTATGTAAACCAAGCCTAGCATTTCTTGGTTTCATGGTAAAATTAAAGTATATCTTATCAAAATGTTTCCATGCCTCTCCATCTGAAGGATGGCACAATATACACATTCATGTCTTTTGTTATTCTAATGTTATCACATAAGTTCAACATAACTCATTGAAGTATAAAACCTTTGCAATATAAGAATAGTTGATAAATGATCCATTTATTTTTACTAGAATCTCATTAGAATTTTGCCTCCGATCAGGTCAATTAGTTTTATATTGAGGTATTCCACAAAATTTACACATTGTCTCATTTATGTTATCTTTGCAATACAACTTATATCCATTTAGACAAACATCAATTTTTTTAATAGATATACCAAGTTTTGATACTAGTTTTTTGGTTTTGTATCAATCATAAGATATGATATTATCAAGTGGGCAACTTTCTTTTATAAGACTTACAAATTGATTAAAACTCTATTATGATATGTTATTATTGAATTTAATATTTAATATTTTTATGGCAACAAATAGCATAGACTGATTGCTAGATCTTGGTTTTAATGGTTGCTAATAAGCATTTAATAAATCAAAATACTTCTAGGCTTTTATATTTGGAAGCTCCTTGACATTCTGATTAGTATTATCATCAAAATTTGCTTCCTCATGGAAATCAATATTAAAACTAGGCACAATTTTATCAAAAATTATTCTTTCATATCTATTATGTTTGTCATTTTATTGATAGTGAGCTAAATAAAGTTGCAACATGTATGCTAGTTTCTCGTGTAACTTATTCTAGTCCAACTTTACCATAACATATCTAATACTAATATCAACATTGAAACCTATTTTTATAAAGGTCAACCTTTACTTGATCATTAGTAAGATAAGCTTTCTTTTTATGTCTAAAATATAAACATTTAATTTTTTTCATCTCCTAAATGAATTTCTTTTTTGCAAATAAAAATAATAAATTATTCTACCTCTTATAAAAATTTATTAATATATCTTTTACGTTTAATATTCATATTATATATCTATTATCAATGTCTAGGAATTTTTAGTTTCTATATTTAATTATTATAAACTATTTAGATATTACCTAAAAACATTTCTATCATATCATCACAAACAATAAATGATACATAAATAACGAAAAATAATTATTCATACCTATTAAAGAAATGAAGGCACAGAATTAAAGGTGAGGAAACAGTAGTTAACGAAATACAGAGTAAAACGAGATTTGATCATTTGCATTGAGGATCCCATGTATTATGCCTGCAGTGAGATTTTGTAAGAACATATAAAACTTAAAAAATGAAAATTATAAATTAAAAAAATGATTGTGAGATACTACAGGGGAAATATACGAGATTCTCGCTGCAGAGGATTCCAATCCAAGTAAAACAGATCTTAAACCGAGAAAAATAAGAAGTCCCAATAATAGCTTACCTTATATAAAGAAAATTTTACTTTTTGTAGCCAATTATTTTATAACGGCTATATATTTTAATGGTACATTTTTTATTTTGCCACACATTTTAATCCCACCAAATACTTTAATTTAATACATATATTTAAAATATTAATATATAATAATCTAATTTAACATATATTATGTTAAATCAAATATTTTATAACAATTATAAATTTTATTTAAAAATAACAAAGTATATTAATATATATTTTCAATATCTAAAAAAATTACGATTGAAATTCAGTCACAATATATTTATATATTAATATATTTTTAATATATTAATATATTAATAAATCCTTTAAAAAATTGCGACTGAATATTTCCAATTGAATGCAGTTGGGTCATCTATCTAACTGAATTCAGTCCACTTATTGATATTTTTAATATATTTAATATTTATTTGAATAAATTCTGTTTAATATATTATTTAAAAAATATTATTTAACATAAAAATTAATATTCTTATATTTTATTTAATTTATAATTTAATATTGATATACACATAAAAATAGAGATATATATATAGAGAGTATTTTTCTATTTTAATAACATATTTAAATAATTTAATCCAATATATATTTAAATATTGATATATAGATTAATTTAAATATATTTTATAATTAATTCAAGTGTTGTTTGTCTTTTTTTCCTGCAAAACTTGCAACTTGCAACCTTAAGATCAAAATAATATAAAAAATTTGAAGTCTTATATTTTGATCTGAAAGCTCAGTTGGAAATTGAATTTCAAAAAAAAAAAATATGCTGATGGAATTAGTCGCAAACTTCAGTTGCTTTTGACTAACATTGTAGTAGTACAACCATCCAAATATGTATATTTTGGTGTAACGTTCATGTATGACAGATCAAGACGGTAGATGTAATAGAATAGTAGTTCCTTCTGATATTTTAGCAAACTAGTAGTAGTGTGGCATAATTTAGTAGGATTTTAAATCTGCATATGATCTGTAATGTATTTAGTTATACTGTTTATGGGTTGATTTTATGGCTGGAATTTAATTTGACTTAACTATCCAAAAAAAGTAATATAATTTACTTTTAAAAATAAAGAAGTCACAAAATTCAAATTGGTAAAAGATGTCCTATTTGAAAATATATCTCTAACTACAGGTGCAAATGCCATAATGCCAATCTGTTTTGTGAGTAACATATTGGTGTGCATCATAGTGTAATTCATACATTGCTCACTAGCCCACTAGCAGTTCTATAGAATATATCGAATACCTGCATCATCATCTTCTAATATCCCAATTTGCGCTGTGTGAACAAATTGTGTTGCCTTCCTTGAGCCTTAAAAGATGGTGTTAGATATTAATTCTTCAACCATGCACCCTATAGAATAATGTTTTTCATTATTATTGTGGCTATCCTATTTGGCCTTCCTCTACCAGATTTCCTACCCGCAAAACATATATGCTATTGGATATTTTTATTAAAAAGGAAAAAATGTAAATACATTATTTAATTTTAGGTCATTTATAAACATTTTCTCAGTTTTTTTAAACTAAAAAATAGTTCTTAAATTATCACCCTTTAGAATTTAAATACTTTTCCTATTAACACTATTAACAAAGATGTTATTTTAAACTATTTCAATTATCACATAACATACTTTTACTAGCCTACAATTCAAGTTATGTGCCTCAATTTTCTTCTATCTTACAAATCACTAAACAAATTGTTGGATTAAATGTTTTTTTGATATAGTTAAGAGATATTTAGGGAGCAAATTTTAATGGCATTTTATTGCTAACCAATGGAGACATATCACGTGACAAACAACACAATTTAAAGTGGCATCTCAACTATAATTTAGATTATAATTGCTCAAAAGAGGATGATATAATTTGGATCGATTTGTAGGAAATGCATTTTAAAAGTAGGAGTAACTATAATTTACCCCATCAAATTAACATCTAATGCAACTTTCGCTCATTAATTTTGAAATATAACAACACACCATTAAAACTGAGAACGTTAATTAATTTCATTTAGCAATGGAACTATTTATGTTTTTTTTTTCGAAAAACAAATGGTATTCTACAGCATTTTAAAATTGACATATTAAAGTTATAATTAAGCTTTAATCCTAGTTGTACAATGTTTTTCCTTTTTTTAACATGAGAAGTATTAGGCTACGTTAGTGGGGAATATGTTACTAAGGGTAGACATGTATGCATTTAACGTGGCGATGGTTAAGGATAATATATGAAAGGACGACTTTGTAACAACTCAATATATTAAGGGATTTTTATAGTAAATTTAAAAGATAAGAGAACAAAAAGAAATTTTTAATAAAATCAAAGACCAAATTGACAATTTTCGCTTAGAAAGTAAAATAATTTATCTAAGCTTCAACAATATGATCAACCATCCTTTCCGTGACTATCAAGCACATATGTATTTCTGGCTTTCCCAATTTAAAATATGCTTTACCCAAATTTATAGACTCTCCTAAATTTCGTAATCCTTTAACTTTCCAGGATATAGGGGAATTTAATTATTAGTGGTAGAAACTTGAAAAAATCGTTAAAAATATAAAATTCAGTTATCAGCACACAAACTTGGCGGCTACTTCATACAACTCATTTATCTGATCAAATAATAAGAGGAATGCAATCTTCGTTAGGGTGTAGATACGAAACACGCTGTAAGGGAGAGAACCCAAATTGGGATTCTGGATCTCCAAGCATAGTTATCTTAAAGCCATTTCCGACTCGTGAGAAATTCAAATGATTAAACCGAAATACCCTTGTAAAGTCGAAATACGTTAATAGGAGTCTGAAATACAACATTACCAGCTAATTGAACAGACTAATTATGACATAATAACACAACCAGTTCATCTAATAGTCACTATATTCTTCACTGAAATCATCATCTTCATACTCATCATCCTTGTTCAAATAGCCATTTCCTAGACCAAGGGATTGCATTCCTTGAAAACCATAACCGGAAGTGCTCGGTGGTGGTTGATGAACAGAAGGATTAGGTTGATAAGGTTGTGGTCTTGGAAAAATAGAGAAATTAGGATGATATTGAGGTGGGGTTGGCCGGAATGCAGATACTTTAGGATTATGGGCCGGCAGCGGCGGTAGCGGCGGTGGCGGCGGCGGCCGCTTGAAAGCAGCAACTTTGGGATGATGTGGCAGTGGCGGTGGCGGTTGGAAAGGGACTACTTTAGGATGATGTGGTGGCGGTGAGGAAGAATTGCCCTTGATAATCAACTTCTCACTCAACCCTTTCAAAAGAGCAATGTTGTCGTTTTGCCGATTTTGATAGTTTTGCAATTGTTGGACACAAAGTTGGAGAGAATTCTTTAGTTCTACTCTTTCACGTTCCAGACTCTCCACCCGTTGAATCCATACACAATTCACAGCTTCAAATGATTTCTTCACTTTTCCATGAAACTCTTTGCCAATCGTATCCATCACTTCTTTTACCTCTGCCGGAATATTCCAATTCTGCGAGTCACTATTGTTGTCTTCATAGGTATCCTCAATTGAGCTTTGGCTTGATTGCTCTTCATCCATCCTTGGATAATATTTTCCCTTCTTGACAAACAAATATTCCAATAAAGTACAGAAAGGTTCAGAAATTATGTAGCTATGACAAAGATGTTCATGTCAAATTTTAGAATAAACTAACAATTCAGTTGTTAGATTATAAAACTTCGTTTAGTTTTAGTCAATCCATAAAAGTAAGCTTCTTGTGAGAAATTCTAGCAAACTCTTGTTGCGCGGTTACCAAATGGAAGAAGACAACAGAAATTTATCCAAATGCAAGTGAACTTCATCTCCTAAAATAATACTCAACACCTAACTTAATGAGCTTTAATCCACTCCTTCCATAGTTTACCAGTACGCCATATGTATGTAAAAATTTGATAATCATACATCAGTATTTTTGTTTAGTGGCTTAGAAATGTTGAAAATACTAATACATACGAGATTATTATTTTTTAAATTCACTTGATACACTCGTTAATTTTCTTTAAAGATTAAACCCAAATAAGCTTAACAACTAAGCAACCAGATTATTAATTTGCCCCAAATTTTATCAACATAGATGATTGGAAATTTTATCTTGCCTTCTATTGGTGGTGTCAAGAAGAAAACAACTTATATACACAGCAAAGCATGCACAATTTATAAGGTATTCAAAAATCAGCATTACCTTAATATTATTGTGCTTAGATGAAGAGATAGGGCCACCAAAGGGAATTTTCTCATTTGCTTGGCTCTTACTATTATTTTCGGATTTCTCAGCACTCCTGAATTGCTTCCCATTCTGATTGGCACGTGCTTGTAATGAAATGTGGTTCAGCTGAGCACATCCATGAGCCTCAAAAAGGTCACGAATCCTAGAGTGATTTTCTGGATACCACCAAAATTTTTTCTGTCAACAAGGCCAAAATGAATGTAAATTATGGATAAGGTAATAAAAATGCAAGGAAATTTTTTGAGATTAATTCTTTATCTAGTAAAATATTTTCACTGTCGTCTTTTCCTCGTATTATTATCCATAAGTTAAGGCAAAAAACCAAACAAAATTAACTCATTTTTGACACTCTATATATTAGATTACAACCCTTAATTTCATGAAATTTATAAGCTAGATACTGTTGAAGTTCATTCCCCTGTTCCTAACTCCTAGATTAACTAGAGTATTTTTCGTAGAGTGTATACTATGTGAAATAATTAGTGTTATGTAAATAAAATTCGGAAACATATTAACTTCAACGTTAATTTACTGGACAAAAATATAATAATAGAGCAAGATTAAAAGCATTTTCAGAAATAAGAAACTAAAAGGAAAAATTGAGAGGTAAATTAAAAGTCATCTATATTAATAAAATTAAAAGTTATCGATATTAATAAAACACTTAAACCTACCTCAAACTCTCTGAACCACATATCTCTGACCGATTGAGGTACTTTATACCAACAACGATCCGATCCATTAAAGTTACTCTTGATTATATTTATGATTTCTGCTATGCCTACTCCACCTGGATAAAACCTGTTTTGATTGCATAATAACATACATTAATAACATATATAAAGATAAGAAGAATTATCTTGCTAACAAAATAAAAAGAAATTACGTTTCATCTCTACATACTAAATTCTAATTAAAAAATTAATATGTAAATTTTAAAATGTAACAAAATGTTAACCTAAAAATTAAAATGAAAAACGCAATTTTAGCTAAAATTAATTAAAAGATACTATTCTTTGTTTCAGTTCCAGAGAGTGAAATCCAATTAGAATAAAAGTACAAACAAAAGTCTTACAGTTAATTTCAATTAGAATTTAATTTAAAAAATATTTTACTATATTTCAAAATTGTAGAGTACTAATTGCCTTAGTTCATAAAATAAACACTTACACTTGTCCCGCTGGATCAAGATACTTTCTGCCATTAGTGCGTGACGGCATGGTAGGGACTGGAGCTGGTGACATCGCTTTCATGGTGGAAGGAGACGGCTGATTTTTTGATGGGCCTCTTGCATCTATTCTACTTCTTCCATAAACTCCTTGAGACATCTGTCGATATAAATTATAGTTTAATTCATACAAAAATAAAATTATCGATCAATATATGCAAAGTTAAACATTAATAATCAACAAACATGTATTATTAACAAAAGCAGGAAAAAGCTTGCAGGCATACAAGTATAACTGAGATGAATGGCACATAACATCTATTAAAATGCCGAGTATTCCAACTATAGCTATATATTATATAATATTAAATTATAAAATCTCTCTTTCGAGTTTTCACTTTTTGATGAGTTTCTTTTTTCAGATCTACAGGTTTTTGGACTCCTTAAGATATGCATGTCGTGTGTGTGTGTGGTTTCGCTTTTCTCAAAGCTTTAATATATTTGATTTGAACTGAAGTAAATAAATAATCTATTACGAAAAATTGCGAATACATACAACGGACTAAGAAGAATATCGATGAAAGAAAACTTGAGAAGTGTGCAATGAGTGAGTAAGGAAGAAGATGGCGGTCGGAGAGCTTAGAATGATAAGAGTGTTCGGAGAAGAAAAAGTAAACACATAGAGAACCCGACGGTATAAGATCTAGGCGAGAAGAGCCCTTGAGCACGAGGAAGAGAAGAGTTAGGGAAAAAATGATAAAAAAAAGAGTGTGAAATGACAACTGAGGCAGACTTCACTTATAATAATGAACTAGACAAGGTTGGGTTTCACGCTTCTGCACGGAGATTGAGAAAAATAAAAAATTTTAAAAGAAAAACGAAGAGAAGAAATTTTATTAGGGGGAAAAACCTCAAATACAAAACACTGAATATGAACTGTTTGCTATACATAGTTAAATATGAAAATAAGGAAAAGAATAAACAGGTGAATGAGTCTAATTAATTATATTTAATATAATAAAAAATAATAAAAATGTTAATATATTTATGAGTCTAGTTAGATAAAATATTATTAAAATAAAAAATAATTATGTATTTTTATTTAAAAATAATAATAATGTAAGTATAATAAATTTTATATAAATTAAATGTAATAATTATTTTTTATTCCTATATTTATCTTAAAAATGAATTATTTTTTATTTTCTTGATGTTTAATTAAAATTTAATTATAAAATAAAATATTAAAAATTTCTTTTCAATCTCCCTACCTTGTGTTATTAAATATGGTGTTAGTTTTTATATACATAATATAATAAATAGATTATAAGAGTTATGTTTTAATTATTTTTTAAAATAAATCTTTTTGGTGTAAAAAATAAATATGACACAATTTTTTATTTCGTCGGTCCTTTGCACGTTGGCTTTATCTGCTGTGAAGTTGGATCTTTTCGTCTTTTTCTCCATGATGTGGCAGAGAGCTCCTTCTTTCAAAAAGAAATGAACCAACTTCACCAAAGAGAGGAACCCTCTTTTTCTCTCCCATCCAACAAAAAATGTGAAAGGGAGCATCCAAAGGTCATTGTGATTGCTAGTCTGGCTATTGCTTTTGGATGATCTGACAAGAACTAGTCTTTAGCTTTACACACGTTTAGTTCATTGTAATCTAAATGAAATTCATTCAGATAGTTACCATAATATTTATTATATTTTTATAATTATTATTTTATTTATTAAATTATTATTCTAAAAATAAAAAATATGATAATAATAATTTATCTTACTCACTTATAAATTATATTCTCTTTTAAATTTTATCATTCAATCAAATAGTCTGTTAAACATTTCACTTTTTTTTTATTGCCCCCACCGTTAAAGCACCTGAATAAATTAAAAAGAAATCATTTAACTATATTTGATATCTTTTCAAATCCGTCAACCGAAAGCTACTATTATGGAACTAGGCTTGTAGCTACACGGAACTCCTTCGCCACTCCTGTTATGGGGTTAAAATTTATAAAAGATGTTGGGGTTCTAAACTTACGCATAGCGTTCTAAACTTCATCACCAAACAAAGGCAGGAATGACAAGACATAAATTGGAGTGGAATTGGAACAAGCATATTTACGTCATGTTTGTAAAGTAAAAAAATTTTAAAAAATAAAATAAAATGTTGTATTTTGAAAATATATTTAATATAATATAAAAAACTTAAAATAATATTATATTTAAATATTTAGTAAAGTGAAAAGAAAAAATAAATAAAAATAAAAAGTGAGAAAATGATCAAATTAACTTTTGACAAAGGACGGTTGCAAAAGCCGCATGGGGCAATTGCATCTTTTTACTTGCTTTCTTGAGTGAACGATAGCATTCCTTCCAATTTTGGATGAAGTGCACGGGCGGTTGCAAGAGCTGGGACGAAAAGGGGGGCCGGGTTTCACGTTGAGAATGGAGATTGAGAAAATCAAAAAAATTTAAATAGAAACAAAGAGAAGAAATTTAAAAAGAAAAAAGATATGACTTTCAACTATGCTTATTTGATATATAAAATTATTAGGTATAAAAAAATAAAAATATAAACAATATAAAATAATTATTTTTGTATAATATAAAAAGAATAAAAATATTATTATATTAATATATTTAATTAGATAAAAAAGTGTTAATATAGACATAATAAATTTTACATAAATTATATATGATAATCATTAATAATTTACGTACAAAAATGAGTTTTCTTTTTTTTTAACCTTAATCATCATACAAAATGTTTAAAAAAAAATTCATCGTTTTTTCCCACTGGCAAACGGATCGCACAAAGGATGCATAGTTATTTTGAATTATTTAAATTTGTTTGGATAATTTAGATTTTATTTATTTTTATTATTTTTATTTTAAAAGATATAAAATATAGAATAAAAATATCTTTTAATTATTAACTTAAAATGATAAGTAATATAAAAATAATAAAAAATAAAATAAAATTTTAGCTATTCAAATTTAATATGTAAAAGCCAGATCCTTTGCAAATTGCGTGGGCATGTACAAAGGATCTGAATTGGGCAATGCCACGCCTGCTTTATATATATATATATATATATAATAAATAGATTATAAGAATTCTGTTTTAATTATTCTTTTATAATAAATCTTTTTGTTGTGAAAAGTAAATACCACAGGACTTTTGATTTTGTGATTTGCATGTTCTCGGTACCTACGGTCTTGTTTGATTTAATTTGGTAGAATAATTTTTTTGTTTTTAAGAACTAAAAAATAAAAAAATAATTGTTTGATAATATATTTTTAATAAAGTATTTTATAAAATAAAAAAAATAAAATTTTATTTTTAAAAATAAAAAATTTAGAACACTTTTTAAGTGTTCTGTAATTTTTATTTTACAGAATCAGGTAAAAAATAAAAAATAATTATTTTTTAAAATAATAATTTAAACAAATTTTTTTATTTTTTTATTTTAAAATATTTATTCTTAAAAATATATATTTTAAAAATATTAAAACAAAAATAATTTCAAATAAACCGTCTCTTTGTTTTCCAGAGAGAGAGAGAGAGAGAGAGAGAGAGAGAAGAGAGAGAATGTTACTCTTCCACAAGGTGGAAAAATAGAGGGGAGGAATCCAAGTTCCCTGTAGAGAAGACTTATGTACAGTTTCTTTCCCAGTCACGTTAAATAAAAACAAAAATGCAAAATCTAATGAGCGTTGTGAACGGAGGTGCGCATCGTCCAGATCACATTTTTTTATTTTTTTATTTTCTTTATTTATAAGAATATAAAATACAAAATAATTTTTTTATACTTATTAACTTAAAATAAATTATGTTTAAAATTGAAAAATAAAAAAATAAAAAAATGAAATGTAAAACTCTAGATAACCTCGGAGAAATGCGCAACCCCGCACATTCATAGATACGCAGAAGATCCGAACGCGTTGCTTGTTTAGCTTTTGCTTTTGGAGGATGTAAAGAGTACTAGTCTTCAGTTTTTGACCTTTTGCTTTTTTCTTTTTCCAATTTTATTGTCCCCCACCATTAAAGTATTTGAATAAAAATCATTTAAATTTATTTGATATATCCTTTCAAGTCCGTGAGCGAAGGTTACTGTTATGGATACTAGACTTGTAGCTACTATGATTGCTCTAGAGTGTAGAAGATCTAAAGGCTCATCTAATATGAGTAAAATAATGCTATGTAAACGTCACTTTCCTTAATTTATTATTCTCCATCGTGATATTACAGTGTTAGAGCAAAGAACGTGAGCGAATCTATTAATTCTTTAAGCATGGCGTTTCTGAACTTTATCACGAGGCAAAAGCAGAAATGATATGACTTGCGCTGGAGCGGAATTGAAGCAAGCATACTTGCAGAGCCATATCTGCAACTCAGTAGTAAATTTATTGAGAGCTTTGTAATCTATGGAAGATTACGAAGCAATTGTGTTGCGTTGATGTCAGGTTCGATATAACATTCTCTCTCTTTTTTAGCATCCAGACATATGCAGAGAGAGATAAGAACCGAAAAAAAAATCTGATTTGTAAAATGAAAATGACTATTATGTTTTTATTTTAAAAAATTTATAAAAAAATAAATAATTATTATAAAAATATAACAAATATATATATTTTTCTCTCTCTTCCTCACCTCTTAGCGAGTGAGTTAGAATTGGCTTAACTGATAGAAAGAGAGGTCTCAATCATAATTTTTTTATTTAATTCTTACATATGATTCTTTATTTACAGACATCAACCGAATGTCCATGTCCTCGTAGGCTAAATTATCAAATTAGTCCTTTAGTTTAAAAGAATTGTACTCTAATTTTTTTATCTTAAAAATAATTTTAAAAATTTATTAACTTTTAAGTTGTTAAAAAGTAACCACTTGAAAAAAAATTTTATTTAAAGACTCAAATTTTATAAAATTTATAAAAAAAAATTAAAAATTGAAATTATCTAAAGACCAAAATTATTAATACTTATCACTTGGATAAAAAAATTTCTACTCACTTTTAGAGAAGTTATTACTAAATTTATTTAAATTATAATTTTTTTAAACGTATAATTTTTAAACTTAATAATAATTTTAATTTTTAAAATTTTTTATTATGAATTTTATAAAATCTAAATCCTCATATATAATTTTCCCTAGCCATTTTATGCGAAGCCACTCATCATCCTCCATTAAATACGTACATGTCATCCTACGTCACAATTTGGCATTAAAAAGTAAAATAGTTGATAAAATTATGGTATTAAAATAAGACTTATATAGAATCAAGGAGTAAAAATAACAATTTGTCCTTAAAGATAGAACAACTTATCTAACTCCAACGCTATGATCACCATCCTTTCGGTATGTATTTCTAACTTTTCCAAAGTTAAAGATGTGGACGTACTACATCCAAATTCATAGACTTCATTTGTGTCCTTCAATTTCTTAATAACCCCTCTAACTTTCAAGACATAGTGGAATTTAACTAGTACTCGTAGAAACTCGAAAAAGTCTACATATTTAACAATCAGCACACACTCAGAGGCAATATCATCATATAATTTATCCAACCAACAAATGGAATGCAATCTTCGTTAGTGTACATCCGAAACAGATAGAAGAGAGAGAACTCATTTTCCTTCTAGATCTTAAAATCTGCACGCACAGTACATCATCTTCAAGCCATTTCAAACTCGTGAGAATTCAAATGATTAAACGGAAATACCTTCATAAAGTCGAAATACATCAATAGAGTCTGAAACTCGTGAGTTCAAATGATTAAACCGCAATACCTTCATAAAGTCGAAATACATTAAATAGAGTCTGAAATACGACATTACTCGCTAATTTAACACACTAATTATGATATAATAATACAACTCGTTCATCTAATAGTCACTGTATTCTTCACTGAAATCATCATCTTCTTCATACTCATCATCTTTGTTGGAATAGCCATTTCCTTGACCAAGGGATTGCATTCCTTGAAAACCATAACCTGAAGTATTTGGTGGCGCTTGATGAGCAGAAAGATTAGGTTGATAAGGTTGTGGTGTTGGAAAAGGAGAGAAATTAGGATGATATTGAGGTGGGATTGGCCGGAATGTAGCTCCTTTAGGATTTTGGGCCGGCGGCGGCGGCGGTGGTGGTGGCTGGAAAGCAGCTACTTTAGGATGAAGTGATGGTGGCGGTGGAGGCGGCGGCGGTTGGAAAGCAACAACTTTAGGATGATGTGGTGGTGGCGGTGAAGAATTGTCCTTGATAATCAACTTCTCACTCAGCCCTTTCAACATAGCAATGTTGTCATTTTGTCGATTTTGATAGTTTTGCAATTGTAGGACACAAAGTTGAAGAGTAGTCTTCAGTTCTACTCTTTCACGTTCCAGACTCTCCACCCGTTGAATCCATACACGATTCACAGCTTCAAATGATTTCATCACTTTCCCATGAAACTCTTTACCAATTGAATCCATCACTTCTTTTACCTCAGCCGGAATATTCCAATTCTGCAAGTCATTATTGTGGTCTTCATAAGTATCCTCCATTGAGCTTTGGCTTGATTGCTCTTCATCCACCCTCTGATAATATTTTTCCTTCTTGACAAACAAATATTCCAATAAAATACAGAAAAAAGCTTAGAAAATATGTAGCTATCGCAAAGATGTAAACGACAAAATTTAGAGGAAATTCTTAGATTATTAAAATTGTTTAGTTTTAGTTTTGGAAAATTAACAATAGCAAGAGTTAATCCATAAATTAGTAGCAAGGGTTAATCAATAAAAATAAGCTTCTTGTGAGAAATTCCAACGAATTCTTGCCGCACAAGTAGTTGATGCAAAGAGATAATTTAACAAAATGAGTCAGTGAACTCCATCGCTAAATATCCAATTTGGTGAGTTCTAATTGCCTCTTTACGGCACCTGTACATCATATACACACACATATATATATATTTGTCACACCAATTTCTAAGCTACTTAAAAATGTCAAACTATCGTGAGCAAATTTATTATTTGAGGCTATATCATGCATTTATCAACTTTCTTAAAAATTAAATTTTAAATTTTTACAACTAAGCAACCGAATTATTAATTTACTCCAAATTTTATGGTCATAGATGACTTGAGGTTTTATATTGCCTTCTTTCAATGGGGGCGTCAAGAAAAAACTTGCACAATTATACACAGCAAAGCATACAATTTATAAGGCATTAAAAATTAATATTACCTTGTTATTATTGTGCTTAGATGAAGAGATGGAACCACCGAAGGGAATTTTCTCAATTACTTGGCTCTTATTAATATTTTTGGATTTCACAGCACTCTTGAATTGCTTCACATACTGATTGGGTGGTGCTTGTGATGAAATGAGGTTCAGCTGAGCACATCCATGTGCCTCGAAAAGGTCACGGATCCTACCGTGATTTTCAGGGTACCACCAAAATTTTTTCTGTCAACAAGGCCAAAATGAATGTAAGTAGTAATGGATGGATAAAATAATAAAATTGCCAAGAAAACCCTTTTTGTTTTCAAATATGATTATACTAACAATTTTGTTCTTTACAATTTTTTATTAAAACATTTTTATTATTGTCTTTTCATCTTATCATTATATGTAAATTAACATAAAGCCTACCAGAAATTAACTCACCTTTTAATTTATAGACAAAAATATGAAACAGAGCAAGATTTAAAGCATCTTCTGAAACAAGATACAATATTAAAAGAAAGAACTTGAAGATAAGTAGATTGAAGGTTATCTATCCATTTTAATAAAAAAAAATTACCTCAAATTCTCTGAACCACGTATCTCTGACCGATTGAGGTATTTTATACCAATAACGATACGACCCATTAAAGTTACTCTTAATTATGTTAATGATTTCAGCCATGGCTGCTCCACCTGGATAAAATCTGTTTTGATTGCATAATAACATACATCAATAATAAATAATTTAAATAAAGATAAGAAAAAACAATATTTTACAAATACAATAATGAGAAATTTTATTTTATCTCTCCAAACTAAATTTTAATTATAAAATTAAGACACAAATTTTAAAATATAACAAAATATCTCCTAAAATATAAAATGTTAAACTTTAGTTAAAATCAATTTCGAAAATATTATATTCTGTTCTCAGCGATCTTCATAGGCTGAGATCGAACTATATAGGAAAAAAATATAAATACACGTCTTGCAGTTAATTTTAATTTTTATCATTTTTTATTTAAATTTAAAGTTTAAAAAATAATTTGTTATATTTTAGAATTTTAGATTTAACAAGGAATTGCCTTAGTTGATAAAATAAAGACTCACTCCGGTCCTGCTGGATCTATATACTTCCTGTGTGATGGCACAGCTTTCACGGCGGAAGGAGGCGCCTGAATTTTTGATGAGCCTCTTGCATCTATTCTACTCGTTCCATAAGCTCCTTGAGACATCTGCAATATAAATTAAAATCTTATTTTTGGTCAATATATGCATGTATTGAAAGTTTAATTTAAACAAACGCCAATAATCAAATATCTCATCTAAACTAACATGTATTACCACTAAGTATAACTTTATATATATACACACACACTATATTATAACTGAGATGAATAGCACATAAATCTATTAAAATGCAAGTTATTCCAACTATAGTTATATATATATATATATATATATAATACAAAATTACATATAAAAAAAGAAACTCGAAGTTTTCACCTTTTGATGAGTTTCTTCTTTCAGATCTACAAGTTGTGTATGTGTGATTTGCTGTTCTCAAAGCTTTAATATGATGGATTTGAAGTCAAGTAAATAAGGAATATAACATGAACAATTGCAAAGTACAAGAAATCTATTAAAATGCTAGGCATTCCACCTATAGTTTTTGATATATATAAAACACAAAATTACATTAAAAAAAACTCGAAGTTCCACCTTTGGATGAGTTTCTTCTTTCAGATCTACAAGTTGCGCGTGCGTGTGTATGTGTGTGTGTGTGTTGCTGTTCTCAAAGCTTTAATATAATGGGTTTGAACTCAAGTAAATAAAAATATAACATGAAAAATTGCAAAGTACACAAAATCTATTAAAATGCCAGGTATTCCAACTATAGTTTTTTATATTTATAAAATACAAAATTACATAAAAAAGAAACTCGAAGTTTTCACCTTTTGATGAGTTTCTCCTTTCAGATCTACAAGTTTTGTGTGTGTGTGGGTGGGTGTGATTTGCGGTTCTCAAAGCTTTAATATAACGGATTTGAACTCAAGTAAATAAAAATATAACATTAAAAATTGCAGAGTACACGAAATCAATTAAATGCCAGATATTCCAACTATAGTTTTATATGTATAAAATACAAAATTACATGAAAAAAGAAGCTCGAAGTTTTCACCTTTTGATGAGTTTCTTCTTTCAGATCTACAAGTTTTGTGTGCGTGTGTGTGATTTGCTGTTCTCAACGCTTTAATATAATGGATTTGAAGTCAAGTAAACAAAGAATATAACATGAAAAATTGCAAAGTACATACAGTGAACTATGGAGAATATGAATGAACGGAACTTGAGAGGTTTGCTGGTGGAGGAAGAAGAAGGAAGTTGGAAGAGTAACCACGGAAGAAAGAGTAAAGTAGAGACTGAAGAGCTCTCAGACACAAGAAGGAGAAAAGCTGAATAAGATAAAAGAGAAAAAAGTTAAACGACCACTGACGCAGCCTCCACTTCTAATAATGAACTCGAAGTGGGCCCCAGCCAGCGGGATCCGAGAAGTAGCAAAAAGTTAGAAGAAAAATTACATCTAAAAATTTATATTTTATGAAAGATTTTAAAAATTATAATTATTTTTAAAAATTATAATTATCATTAAATTTTAATAAATTTATTATTAAATTTAATAAATTTATTACTAGTTATAACAAAATTTAACATTTTTTTATATTTAATGATAAATCTCTTAAATTTGATAATAATTTTTTTAAAGTGATGATAATTATAATTTTTAAGAATAATTGTTATTTTAAAATTTTTTATTATAAATTTTACAAAACATAAATTTTTAGATATAATTCTTTTAAATTAAAATAACAAAAAAGAGAGGTGATTTGCTTAAGTCATGTCATAAATAATTAAAAATAATATTACAAATTGCGTTTTGTTATAAATATAAATAAGTAGAGAGATGAAGACGGTAAGGGCTCTGTTTCAATTATCCCCGGTTCGAATCTTGAGGCATACGCAATATCCCGGTTCAATTATATCATTAAAAAATTATATTTAAATATTTATATTATATAAAATTTATAATAAAAAATTTTAAAAATTAAAATTATCATTAAAAACTATCATTATTATTAAAATTTAAGAGATATATTATCAGTTAAAAATTAATAATAAATTCCTAAAATTTTATAATAATAATAATTTTAATTTTTAAAATTATTTATTATAAATTTTATATAATATACGTTTTTAAATGTAATTTTTAAAAAATTAATATCTCCTGATACAGCACTTTCATGATTTTTATGTTACAGCCACTGATATTTTGACAAAAGTATGTCACTAAGTTTAAAACTTTTCTTCTTTTTTATACAATTATTTTATTTATCTAAGGTAAACGGTCTGTAAAATATATAATATTTTGAAAGTATAATAATGATTTATCGTTTACATAATAATTTTTATATATTGTTTATATCTAAATATTTATTCATTTATTACGTATGAATAATCGAGCTCGCTGACTGTTTGTTTTGCCATTGCGTTTGGAGGAGCCTATTGCTGCAAAAGAATTAAAATAAAAAATAAAAAATAAAATGTCAGATGCCTTGTCCAAACAAAAATTGGGCCTACTCTTAGGATATATAACCTAAATCAAATCGATATACGTCCTGTGTGTGTGCACACACACACACACGTCCTCTATGTGTGTACACACACATATATATATATATATATATTAATGAAAACCAACTAATTAATGGTGAAATGGATATAATCAATTTGGATTTTAAATTTTTTTCTCTCAAATAACAAAAAATTAAAGCAAAAAAGATTAAGAAGAACCAAGCCACCTAAGAAAGAGAGATAAATTGTTTGATTTGGATCCTTTATATTTATTTGGCTAAATTTCAGATAAATTTTCTTAAGAAAAGGCCAAAAAAATTCACTGAATAGATTTTATAAATGGATTTTGATCTTTTAAAATTACGTTAGATAAAATAAATATATATATATATATATATATATATAGAAGACCTACTTTTGCTCTATAGAAATTAGGAGATGGATTTCTTATTACTTTAAAAGAGTAACATAGATAATTTAAATTTTAATCAATTAATCAATTTTTAATATAAATTGTCTTTTATTTTTTAATAAACATAATGTAAGATAAAAATAAACTTTCAATTTTTTTGGTGAATAAACTTTAATTTTTATTAAATAGATTGTTTTTTAATAAAAATTATAAATTTATTTTTATTTTATGTTTTATTTTTAAAATAAAAAATAAATAATTAAAATTTTAAAAAATAAAGATAAAAAAATAAAGGCAAAAAAAATTTCATGCAACTGAGTGGAACAACTAAGAGAGACAAAATTATAAATAATGTGAAATGACAATGAGGCAGTGTCCACATTTAATAATGGCACGGGACCCGAGAAACAAGAAAAAAATTAAAAAACAAAAAGACAAATTATTTGTTTTAAAAAAGTGAAAAAAAAAACTTGATTTAAAAATTAATATATTATATAAAATCTCGTAGAAGTCGCAACTTGTAAACAGTATCACTTTAGTTTATGAACAATATGGCTTGCACAGACTGCATGTTAAGACTGTGTGATGTTCGTATATAAACAGTGTATATGATGACTGTTCACACAATTTTTCTTCTTTTTTTTTTTAAACATTTTTTGGTGAAACCTACGAATATTTTTTTTACATTTTCATGCATCTTATAGGGAGAAGCTAGTTTATATATATATATATATACATGTATATATATAATTAATAATAATATTTAGTTTTATATTATTTTAAAATTATTTATTAATTTAATTTGATATTTTTTTTATCCCATCCAAATTTTTTAGTCCCCTAAGTAGCTTTATTAGTTATGTGTACGCGCGATAGAAATAATATATTTATATAATTTATTATATAAATTTTTAATTATTTTTATTTATTAAATTTTTATTAGAGAGATAGAGATAGAGTAAATTTTTATTATATTTTTTTAATTATTTTTATTTATTAAATTATTATTTTAATCATTAAATCATTTTTTAAGTGAAGATTATAAAAATAATTTTTATCTCATTTACTTATTTTTTACATTCTCTCTTCTTTTATATCATTTAACTAAATAAATTTTAATAGTACCAAATAATAATAGAGCGTGTGCAAGGTTGGCCCCTGCAATTAGCTTAACTCAGAGCACTATCGAGGTAGGGGGCTAAAAAAATTTAAAAAAAAAATAAAATTAGATTAAGTTGGGACTGATTTTGGGATAACCTTTTAACTCCATCAGACCCAATCCGCCCCAAGGTATATATATATATATATATATATAATTTATTTATTTATATATAAAAAGATAGGAACTAAATTGAAAAGAATCTTTTTTAAGGGTCTTTTTATAATTTTAGCCAAAAATTTTTAAATATTTTATAAATTATATATCATTAAAGGAGTTGAGATCTATCTTTGGATTATTCTAAATATAATTATCACATTCATATACGAAAAGTAAAATTAGAAAATGCATATTTTTTAAAGTATTATATTTACATTTTCTTTCCATTTTCTCTTTTGAACTCATATTTTTTCATATCCATTATATAAGTTTTAAAAAAACATATCAAGAAAGTGATTATAGGCCCAAAATAATTGAGCAAATATAAAAATATAAATTTTTAAATTATTTTCTTAAAAAAAATTGGCTCGGTTAACCTGTCCTTAACCTGATCTGGCCCAATAATAATTAGCTAAGTTCGGACCGAGTCGAGTCTGAGATAAATTTTTTGCCCTAAAATTGAAATCGGATCGAGACTCGTGTTGAAGCAAATCTTGACATGTCCTGACTCGTGCATACCCTTAAATAATAACACCTAATTTGGTATGATTTGAGAAAATAAGAAGGAAAAAATTTATATTGTAATATGTATTTTTTATAATTATTATTTAATATTATATATTAATTATTATTTAATTATTAAAAATGAGAGTCTTAAAATTATTTTTATCTGTAAAATTATTTTTATTTCCATTTTAATATTTAATATTTTATGTAATAAGTGAGTCCTAAATTTTATTATATATAAATTGTAATACTTTTGTTTTCATTTATTATATATATATATATAATAAAAAGGTTTGAGTGTTGCTTGTTTTTTTCCTATTTTTGAACTATTTATTGATGTAATATTTTTTTGGGATTATTCATGCAAGGCCCACAATTTTTTTTCTTCCGCATGCTAATTAATTGTAGAAATTACAAGTTTAGGATTTGGGAGAGTTTTATATTAAAAATTTTAAAATTTGAAATTATTTTAAAAATATAAAAATAAAAAATTCTTATTTTGGGTTTTAAATTATAATTTTTATGTACAATTTAAATTTTTAATTCTATAATTTTTTAGATTAATTTTAAATTTTAATATTTTTAATATAAATATCTTTTTAAGATAAAATTTTGAATGGTAATATTTTGTTTAACCATTCTTTAAAATAAATCTTTTCGCTGTGAAATGTGAAGATGGCCCAACTTTTGATTTTGTCTACCTTTTGCATATTTATAAGGAAAAATTGTAATTTAGGATATTAAATTAAAAATATTTATATTAAAATATTTTAAATTTTAAAATTATTTTAAAAGATTCTATAACTAAAAATTTAGACTGTGTAAAAAAAATAAAATTTAAGACCTTAAGTTAAAATTTTTAAATTATTTAATGTAAATATCTTTCAACTTAAAGTGTAATTTTCTCTACTTCCAATCTCTCTCTTGTTACTCTTTTTGTCGTGGTGTTTGGACGAACTGAAAAGTATTTTTCTTCAGGTTTTGGCTTTTGGTTTTTTAATCATTTTAAAACAGTAACAAAGTAAGGTAATAACTAATTTAAATCCCCAACATTTAAATAACTAAATGTAAGGGGTGTATTTAATAAAAAAATAAAAAAGATAAAAAGAGAGAGAGAGAGAGAGAGAGAGAGAGAGAGTATGCGATTGCACAGTACACACCCTGCCTTCTATTTTTCTTTTATTAAATATACCCTTCACATTTTAGTTTTAAAATACACGAATTTATTTTGAGTGATAACACCAACCAAAGATTTTGCCAGAGAGATATATATATATAGATATATATGTATATATATATAATTTTATTGTTTTTTCCTTTGGTTGCTGTGCGTGCATTGACGGATGTAATTGGGACACGGGGTGCTTTCTCCCACCCATGACTCTTTTGAATATTAAATTGAAAAAATCATTTAACCTCTTTTGATATTCTTTCAAGTCCGTGGACTGAAGACTACAATTGTGAAATCTAGACTTGTAGCTATCGTGATTGTTATAAATTTTGCTTCGAGAGTAATAGAAACACGACAAACAACTACAGAACTCAAAGCACTCAAAGTCACAAAATCATTGGATAGTGTCTGCTCTTGTTCGTGTATAGTAATCTCTCACAAAATCACTATTCTCATTTCTTTGAAAATTCTTTATCAATTTATAGCTTGATTAAACTTAAACCATTTATTTTCTTGATGTTATAATTTTAGGATATCATATGTAGAGATATGTTATATATATTATTTGCAACAAATAATATGTTATAAAATTATTAAGTGTTAGAAATTATAAAAAGTTTAGATAAGTCAAACTCGATCTAACTCAATTATAAAAAATATAAAATATTCAATAATTATCATTTATTAAGTTTTATTCAATAAATTAATATAATAAGTTGTTTAAGTTATTTTAAACATAATAGCTCTAACATAGTAAGTCATGCAATAACACACTTTTTATGATTCCACTAAACATTTTGCCCTAACTATCATTATCAGCTCATTACCCTTCAAGCCTATATAAAGATATCCTTACAACTTCATTGGACATGATAAGCGGCATGACCAAAAACAAGCTATATCATAATGCAAGCCAAAACACACTTAGCTTAGACTCCACTTAGCCTATGAATTATATTCCTTACTTTGTATAATCGTCGTATCATTATTTCTTCAAACTTTTGAATAAAAAGTTATCATCTCTTTATTAATCTCTGTCTCTCTCTCTGTCTCTTTGTGTAATGTCCAGATTTCATGAAAACATAAATGAACGTATTTTAAAAGCAAGTTCCTTAAGATGAGTTATTTAAAGCCAAATAAAATTTAAAAAAATTGAAAATAATGAAAAATGAGGATTTGAGTCTTGAGTTGTCCAAAAATAAGAGTTAGAGTGGTTCAAAAACTTTGTCGAAAATCTAGTGGTATTTTCGTAAATATGGATAATTTTTGAAATACTAACAAGAGGGCTTTTTAGATAAAAATTTTGAATTTTTCAGAGTTCTCAAAGGCCTTAAAAATTATAAGAAGCCCTAAGATAATTAAAACCCCTTTGGTGTACGTTTCTAATGATAGTTGACTCCAACTTTGACCTCTTCGTTCAAAAAGGTTTTAGCTCCAAATTTAATGATTCTATAAGCATTTTATAAGTTAGAGAACCTAAATTTTATAATAAAAAAGATAATTCTAAAAAAGTAGCTAAAATGAACCTAAAACGAAAATACCAAGTTACGGGAAATAAATGAAAATTTTTAGAACAAATTCTTCTTGAACTTTCTTATATTACACGTCCCATTTGCTCTCTTTCTTAGACTGACTTACTTCTGCCTAAAAATAGAAGGAGAGACTGCATGAGAGAGGCGCACAAGGAGAGCTCAAGAGAAGGAAGAAAAAGCTAAAGAAAGGTAAGAAAATTTAAGGAATTTCATAGTCTTTCTTTTTGAAACCTTGTTCTCTTCTTCTTGCTTCACCTTTCCATAGTTTTGGATGTTCATATAGTTTTTTTTAGCTTGATTCAGAAGGGGAGAGTTTGAAATTCTCAAGGAGAAGCCATAGCCAAGGAAAAAGCTCTTAGGAAGGCTAGAAAACTAAGGTAAATGCATGACTTTCTTGCTTTCTCCCTTTGCTCCTTGTATGAGGGTGGTTCGGCCAACTTGAAAGCTAGGGGAAGGGAGAAGGTTCTAACTTAGAGCAAGCATAAAACTCATGAATTAGACCATGGAGAGTTAGAAAATGTAAAGAAATAGAAAGGAAACTAAGTGAAATTCAAGTTAGGGAAGTATGGAGCTCTTGAATACTTTGTAAAAACTAATTTGATACATGAATTCTCTTGCATGTGTGAATATTTGTTTGAGTTCTTAAGACCCCTAGAAAGGTTCTCAAGTGCCTCTCCCATCAAAGAAAAATCAAAAACTCCATGAGCCCCAAATGGTGTGCTAGTTTCAACCAAGACAAAAACTATAGGCTAGAGAGTGTTTTAATTAGTTCCAAACTTGGGGTTTTGCATCATATATGATGGAAGAGGATGAGAATAAGCCTTGGAAAAAATTTAGGAAGCCTAGGGGATAAGATGGTAACATAAGTTCCATATTGTAACTTAAAGAAGCAACATCTAATTAGGCTCCTCAAATGGATTGTATGATGACTTCAGGTAATCTAAATGGAGTCAAGAATCATAGATAGAAGGAAAGAATGGAGCCAAAATCGTAAATTATGGATGTTACTTCATTAGGTGTATTATGGAACCATGATTAAGCCATAGGGACAACCTAACTTTTAAAATGAATATGTAGCTTTAGAAATTATTCTAAGAGTGTAATTGGCTTCAATATGATGTGTCTAGATCAAAGGAATCTATCTCCTCCTTCTTGTGAGCATTTGGCTAAGGGAGAGGAAGGATTTCTAAGAGTTAAAGTGTGTTCTTGCAAGTAAGGTAGCCCCCTTTCCTTTCTTTCATACATACTTGTGTGTTTTCTTATCCTTGAATGTATGTGTGCATGTTTAAGCTATGAAATATGTTCTTAATAAATGATCACATGCCATGGTACCATGTTGTTATATTTATATGCTTGAAAGATGTTTATATGAATGTGTTTGGCTTGCTTGAGCTTAGTGAAGCCAAAAACCTTTAACTAGGGTGAGGATAAGCCAAAAGTCCTTAAGAGTTAGTGAAACAAAGTCAAAAGTCTCTAGAAAGAGTGAGACTTAGTCAAAAGTCCCTTGAAAGTGGTTGAAGCAAGTCTAAAAGTCCAAAGAGAATAGGTGAGGCTAAACCCTTGTTTTGGCAAGCCTATGTATGTTATATGTGACTTTTTGAATGAAGGAAATATTCTATGTATGTTTGAGAAGTTCATGAATGCCATACATGCATCTTTAGACTTAAAATTGCACCATTTATGTGTGATTGAAAGAGAGAAGGACTATTGGGATTCTTAGAATCTCATTCTTTCCTCCCCATTACCTAACATGTCTAGGTAGACTAAATGAACAAAGGAATAGAAGCTACCAAGCTTAAAGAAAGGAGATTGGTAAGAAGATGTGTCTTTTGTTTTCTTTGTAACCATGATAATGTCAAGAATGTAATACCATGATAGATGTATGATGTAAAACCCTTTAAATATGTACAAATATATGGATATGAGATGTATGTATGAGAATTGGATTCAAATGAATGATATTGTATGATTTTGTCATGGAAATGCAAAGATATGCATGTATGTCTATTGTGTACATCTTGGAGTGAGAGAGTGATTTTGTAAGATCTGGGTTATTAAACCTTTTAAATATGTGTGATAGGTTCTTTTCATGCTTTCCCACATGCTCATATTGTCTTAAAGGTAGTGGAAGCAAAATTGGACCATTTGAGACCCCTTAGTTGACCCAAAAGGACCAAAATGCATCCCTTTATTATAAATTGATCAAATGGACGAATTTTCTTATAAAATTTGATATGCATATAGGTCTCATCTAGAAATTTTTGGGAAGATAAAGATTAGATTATTTGGAACTCTGTGGAATTAATTATGAATTTTAAAAATTGCCAATTTTTTGTTGTCCTAATATAAACATTGTTCATATGGTCAGTTTATGTTTTTATATTATTGCATGGATCAAACGTGGTCCAATAAATGTGAAATTTTATAGGTATAAATTAGACATTACTAGTGACTTGTAACAACTAGAAATACCTTATTTGGAGGTATGAACAAAGAGTTATGAATTTTTGAAATTCTATGTCAGTATCAATAATGCTAGCCGAGTCCATGTACTGTTTTATCAATTCCAGTAGCTAAAAGTGTCTTCCTTGGTTTGAAAGTATTTTTTCCTTAAATTTAACATCTGTAACTTTCCAAATTGGTATAGTTTGATTAAATTGGATTTTTGTGGAATTAGTTATCTATTTTTGAAATTTATATTGATAAAATATATCAGAAACATTAGGCAGTCTGACTTATGTCAATTTTTTGTTGTCAAATGTGATCCAAATGATATTTTCATGGATTGAAATTATTTTCAATATAAATTTAATAACCAAAGCTTTCCACAAAGCTATGGGTTACTTGATTTCAATTTTTTTAGATTTGGTTATGATTTTTCAAAATTGTATAAGAAATCTGTCAAGTTAAACCCGAGACTGACTTGCATTATTTTGTGTATATATGCTATAAGCTAGAGTTCTTGGCAATATTCTGATATAGTTTTGAGTTGTATGTATGTAATTAAATTAGAGAATGAGATGGATGGATTTTTATGATCCATGAAACATAAAACAAAGTTTTTATCCGCTACGTAATGCAAATAAATTAAATATTTTAATGACATTTTCCATATGAAGCCTTGCCATCTAAAGGACTAAGTCTAGGAATGAAATGAGTTAAGCTAATTAAGTATGGTGTTACACTCTCCCCCTCTCTTTAGCTTTCACCGCCACCTCAAGGCTATATTGTCCTGTTCACCATTACAATCTAACCAACAACCCAATCCCACTTAAAACATTTCGCACATTAGATAGAGGCCTAAGCTCTTTCTCATCATTCTATTTTGGAAGATCTTAATGAATAAACAAGATGGTCTCCCTTGACTTAACTATGACAAAAAAAACTAGATAAGTCATAAATTTATAAGTTGGTCTAGTTTCATTTGTTATAAAGTTAGGCTATATTATTTTTAGCTATGAATTCTTGAAGATGCTTGTATATTATTTCTATAGATGTTCATATTGCTTTTAGTTCATATTGTTCGTAGAATATTACATGCTATAATAGACTATTATATATCATATTATAATATTGAATTTGTAGTTCCACAGGTGATGAGACCTTAACAAACACAGCAAGCACAACAAGCAACAAGTAATAAATTGTTTAAAATGATTAAAGGTTGTCAATCTCACAAGAAATGATTTAAGTTAATTTTAGAACATTCTAATTTAATCCTATAATAATTACAAGTTATTCACAAACTATTTACATTATTGGTCTAGTTTACACTAGTTAGAAAAACGAAATATTTTTATGATTCTTTTAATTTTACAAACTCAATACCAAAAAGAAAAAGGAATTAAAAAAGACTCAATAACATACAAAGCAAAGTGAGTGAGGTGGAAGGAGGAAGAAGATGTCGATTGGAGAGCTTAGAATGGAAGAGTGATCGAATATATAGAACATTCAAATATATGGAATATATTTGTCCCATTTAAATATATAGAATTCATTTGTCCCATTTAAATATATTAAATTTGAGCGATGAATCTTACATGTTTTGTGTTTGTTTTTCTTTAAAATTAATAAGAAACAAATAGAAAAGAAATAAAAAGGATGTAAACTCACAAGCATGAAGAGCTTAAAGACATAAGGAACAAAAAAATTAGATAAGAGAAATGATAAAAAGTGTGAAATGACAACTGAGGTAGAGTCCACTTTTAATAATGAATTGTAAGAGTTTTATTTAAATTATTCTTTAAAAATAAATCTTTTTGTTATGGAAAGTAAAGATGGCATGACTTTTGATGGGAAAAAAATATGGCATAACTTTTGATTTCATTTGTCATTTGTATATTTCCAATCTCCCTTGTTACAAAGATTTAGGATTCCGGTACTTATCTTTTGTAGTGGATATGAATCTTTGTCGGATCTCTACCCTATGTAGTTCTAATTGAAATCACCAAAGAAACCTTAGTCATCTTTCATAGCAAATGCACCATGTAACAAAATTTTTTTTTCTTATTCTATCTTTTTGCTCACCTACCCAGAAAAGAGAATGAAGGAGAGAGAGAAGAGAGATTTTTCATGATCACATACTCACAATCAGTTCTCTAACCAGATCCTACATAAGTAAGATAATTACTCCCTACTTCTTTTAATTAATTAATGGTGATTTAATATAATAACTAACCCAATTTAAAATTTGAAATTAAAATTCAAAACCCAAATAATAATAATAAGTATTATTATTATTTAATTAATTAATTTTCCTTTCATAAAAAATTGGTTTAGGATATTGGTTGAGTTACTCATTAAGGGCATCTTGTTTTCTAATAATATCTCCCACTCACACATGATAGGATGATCAACAAAGGACTATCATTCTCTGCTCCTCTTGGACTTTCAAACTGGGAGTTCTGTCATGACCACTTAGGCACAATCTTTGATAGCTCTTATACTAGAAATCACATTATAAAACTAAAATAAGAGACATATCCTTTAGATATACTTTAGACACTAATTTATGTGCCTCGGATGCCCATATATATATATATATCATATTCTACTTTTTGTGGCAAATCTAATCCCTTTTAAATTTAATTTTACTCAGATAGCATTTCTTATATGCATAATATCCACATTTATGAACTTATCAAAACTTCATAACAAATGCACTTTAGATACCAGCATAGTTATATATATTTTGGGAAATCTTCCTTTGGCCTACATACCATTTAGATTAAAATAAGTTGCTTTCCTAATAATACTCCTTTATGTCAAATTATTATAACTATAAGATGTATGTTAAAGTAGTAAACACTAACTCATCTTTTTATAATATTGTCAAAGTCATAAGACACATTTAAAAGGATTTGATCCTTTATAAAACTCACATAACAATGAAGTAAGAATTTATTCATTTGCTTCTAGATTGCAGTTCTTAAATACATGTAATATAAATTACATAATACGATGTTTTTCTTATTTTATAAGAGTTTATATCATTTTGATTTATTCATCAACACCATATAGATCTTGGTCTAGAAATACATAGTGTCTAATTCAAATTCTATCATTTTATTCCTCTCTCATGATGCCTTAGAGGGAATTCAGATCTGGTTACAAGGATTATGGATGATAAAAATCCATAATTTGATCTAGATATATATTTATGTTTGAATCTTATCTTGACCTTTTTTTTCTTCTTTTATCAAGGCAATATATTTACGTTTTATGCTTTTTTCTATTCTACATTGGCACTTCCATTGCCTTTTATAGTGAACATAAATATCTCATCTTTTCTCACCACTCATGAGTGCCAAAAGCAATTGCCCCTATGAGAGAGCCAAATTTATCAACCTGTACAATATACTATCATTGTATATATGTTACCTATGATTATGACATAATTTATTTATTTAGTTAACACTTGACTTGTACAAATATTATGATATTCTATGTTTTATACCTACCAAGAGACTTTGTATTTTCCTCATATACGTAGCTGGATATGGGCCTTTCTAGGGATCAACTAAGATTTGTACATAAACATATTCTAGATTAACACATTTCTATGTTATTGGTCTCTCTCTTTCTTGTAACTTTGTATTTTCTTTTGTTATGGTACTTGAAGATTTTAATGTAGGCTATGGCTTCTCATTTATTACGATTGGTTAATGTTAGACTCAGTGTCCCACTAATAATCTCCAAGTTTTCTACAACTCTAGCGATATAGCCATTTGAACTATTGCAAAACATGCAATAAGCTCTATTTCTTTAGTGAATAATACTATGCATCTTTGCTTCTTGCCATTCTAAGATATTACATTACTTTTCAACAAGAAAATGTATCTAGAAATTAATTTCATGTATCTAGATTTTCTCTCTAATACATTGCTCGATTTTTTTGGCCCCAAAAATATGTTAGTATTCTCTTAATAACACTCTTATGCTATTGATTAAAATTTTACCATTATTGATACACAAGGCCAATTACTTATAAATGTCTGATCTTATACATATTATTGCATACAATATTTAATAACATAGAAGTAAGGGACCTTCTATGTAATTTTCATTGTAGACTCATTTTGAAGACATTTCTTATGGCTTAAACTATCACCTTTTTCTATAAGGATATTAATAGATTTACAATCTTTCATACTAAACTGCTTAAGAATTTTCTAATTGTAATACTCTTGTTAAAGAGCAATCAATTTCTCCAAGTGATACCTTTATATCTCAACTTTAAGGATGTGTTCTATTTTATCCATATCCTTTATCTCAAGATCTGAGGATAATTATTTTTTGATGACCATTAAAAAATATTGTTTGTTCTTGATTGATGGCATATTATCTACATTAATGATAATATTACAATTTTCTTTTATACCACTTAATACAAATACATTGATTTTCATTAATTATTTGAAATTCATGCAAAGTTAGTATTTGATGAAATTTCAAATACTACTATTTAAATAATTGTTTTAGTTTGCAAATGAACTTTTTGAGCTTATAAGCCTCTTATTCCATTTCTTCTTTGTGGAACTTAAAATTTGATTAATATGCTTTCATTATCTAGTTTTCCTTTTTAGAATACTATCCATTTGATGTGTTTACAAGCCTAAACCTATAACTATAGTTAGGATTAGTCTAATCATACAAGAGGTGGGAAGGTATTTTCAAAATCTATAACCTTTTTGTTGTGTACATGCCTTGGCAATTTAACGTGTTTTTTATTCTTAATTAATCCATTTGTTCTTCCCTTTACCTTAAACATAATTTGTTTCTAATTACCTTTTAATTAGATGGATGGTCAACTATGCCCTCGACATGGTTTGTCCTCATTGCCTCTATCTCCTGTTCCTTTGCACTCATCCAATCTTTTTTAATAAGGTGTAACTGAGCCTTTCATATTGCATTTGATTCCTTAGCGTATAATAGAGTATCCCTGAGTGTTGCCTCTTTAATCTTAAGTCGATGTTCAGGCACATTGTCCTGATTTGCTTTACACTAAGTTTTCACTTAGATTAACAAGTTGAAGTATAACTAATTATCCTCATCAACTTAATCATGTATTTTCATATAGAGATGTATACCTATTAATATCATCCTTACTTAGAAAATAGTTCTTTAAAATGTGGTATTTTTGGACTTAATTTTAGTTATGCTTTTATCTTCATTTTCACCAATAAAAATATACTCTTTTGATTGTTTTAAGTATCTTATAAAGATACCTTACTCTTTATATCTAATTCTCATATTCATGAGAATTATGATGAATATAAATGTCTGACCCAATAATTTTAGGATACTTAAAAAAAAACTTATTATTATGTCCATTAATTACATGGTGTGAAAGTAACTTACTCATAGGACATTCAATTATGTTTAAAAGCATATTCTTATTGTCCTAAATGGGTAAGGTCATTTAAGTTATCATTAACCTTAACCACTTTTTAGTAAGGTTTTTATTCTTTCTCCCAGCACTTCCATTTGTTGCAAAGCATTAAGAAATCATTAATTGTTTCATGCTTCCTTTTCCTTCATATAGTTCATTGAACTAATTTTGCAAATATTTATATTTTTAGTTAGACTTCAAGGTTTCAATTTTGTTGTCCATTTATTCTTAACCATGTTCTTATATGTTTAAAGTATACAAGTGTTTTTGACTTCTAAGACATTAAATGGACTTAATCACATTACCAATAATGGTCTTGCCCTCAATCTCTTTAGACCACAAATATTAAAATGAATTAATTACAATGGATTCTAAGCTCTAATTCCTCTTTAAAATAGTTTTCTAATTTGCTTTACTTATTAGGCAACTTTCTTATAGTAACATTTTTAAAATAGAAATGGACTCTAACACCTCATGTTTTGCTAGTCTTTTTTTTTTCTTTTCACCTGTAATACTTAGCCTTATATCATTTATTCATTGATATCAAAATTGAGTATTAGGTAAATCCTTCATGTTTTATAATCATGCTTAACACAATAATATCATCTTAGAAAAAAACTAAAATTATATTCCTTGTCACTTTTCTTATCTCAATGGAGTTATTATGGAAAATCAACATTAAAATCTTAGATTAAAAAGACAAATGATGAAGATTAAATTTTGTCATATCTTTGAGGTATATAAAACACTATGTAAGATAAAGCTCATCCTTCATGCAAACACAATTTTGCATGTTTTGATTCCCTTTACTTCAATTTTTATAATTCTTCCTATATAAAGTGAACTACTTTTTGAAAAAATAGCCAATGATATTTTATAAAGGATTCTCAATCCTTAGTTATTGGGTTTATGGCTTTTAAATTGTTTTACTTAATATAATCATGAGCAAAGTAACCCACCTTTTTTACTGAGATGATGCTTGACCTTTACTGTGTCAAGTCTTTTTTTTTTAAAAAAATTTTAACCACGTTCACCTCTCTCAATTTTCTATTGGTGTTCTTGAAATGTTAGCCAAATTTTCTCTTAATATAAAAGTGTTATCCTCTTGTGCTTAGACTATAAAGTTACAGTAATCTTATTTATATAAGCATTTCCAGGGGTTTGGCAGCTTCTGATCGATCATCTCTAAGCTTTATATGATGAGTAATATCATAAAAAATGATGTTTTCTTTTTGTGGGGTTTTAAATTCACTTTCATATGTTCCTATCTTGCAAGTAGAGATCTTCTGATAGTCTTAACTTTATTGCTCATTAGTAAGAATGTGAACGACTGACTTCAATTCCTTGATAGTTAGTGTCTCAGTTTAGTTATATTTTTATAACCAAATTTGTCATAAGGCTGTCTATATGGCTTGAGTAGTCAGATATGACTCATACTGACATATAAGATTATTAGTTATATTGCTCAGCATTGTTATACAAGCATGAGTGGTTTGTCACGCAACCCTCAAAATAAAATTAGGTTGATAAAATATGCAGCTAGTGGCACAACCTAAGTCATCTCCCTTGGAATTGGAGTTTAATGTTTAATTGAGTTTTTCAAATGTTAAAAAACTATAAAAATTTCTAAACTAAGGGGGAATTTTTGATCTAATTAACTAAGTAAGATGATATTGAAATAAAATTCCTAAATTCTACCTAATTGGATGAATTATGGTTGAAAATGGGTTGCGATTAGCTTTGGAATCATCCCTTGGTGTCCACTATCCTTATCCTAATCCAATTATGATTAATTTGGTCTAAGAGTTCCTAATTGTATTCATAATAAATTATCTTGGGTTACCACTCAAGATTCAAGAGATTAACAAAGTAATGTTGAATTGAGACCTCAATCTCGCATTAAATTATTAATTCTTATTTTTTTAAGATTAATGAACACTCAATTTGATTGATTAACCAATTAATTAGCCTCTAAATTATCATCCAAAGATGTTTAATTAACCAACTAAACACCAAGGAATCCACAAATAGACAATTAGGCATACCAATTCTCACAAGCATTTCATCAAACACCTTGATTGCACACTTGAAAAATGGTAAGAAAATACAAAATTTAGTATTTAATCTAATCAATTAATCCATAAAAAGACTTCCTAATCAGTGTCTAACCAGTCACTAATTACAATTACACAAATTCTCTATCAAATACAACTTAACCAAGACAATAGATGAAAGAGAAAGAGTGTAGGAAAATAGAAATCCTTAGCCAAAAATTCTGTGTATATCCATGGATTCAAGCTTGCACTAAGGATCTTCCTCCTAGCTAGCCTCAAGGTGGATTAGAGCTTCATTGGAGAATGGATAGAGGTGGAGAATGGAGGAGATGGCGTGGAGTTGCTGGATGGAGTGGTCGAAGGGTTAAATGTGGTGAATGGAATGTGACCCAGTGTGGCGTGGAATGAATGATACGATAGATGCCTCCTCTCATCTGATTTCTAATAATTTCATGTGCTCTCTTTAGCTCTTCTCCACGAATTCATTCTTCCTTCTTGTGTATATGATTGTGGGCCCCATTGAATACAATAATCATCTTCCAACCTTCATGTGTTCTCTCCGTAGCATTTTACATGTTCTGGACAGCTCCACATCAGCTCCTCGCTTCTTCTCACGTTCTTCTTACGTGGCTTTGCATGGGTTTATTTTTCATAGTCAGCATGTTCAACCCATGGCCTCTCTTCCTTCATTTGTTACGTGAAATTTCTCATCTTCGTGGCTTCCCCATAGCCTTTACGTTAACTTCTACATGCTCTTATGTTTTTCATTTTCATTCACCAAACCATAGTTCATCCATGCAGCTCAAACTCTTTTCTGGCATCGTTTTTCTCATTGTTGGCTCCCAGCTCATGCTTTTTCTTTACGTGGCTTCATACTCCTTTCATGTTGCTTCTTTTGTATCACGTGTTCAGCCTCTCTTCACCAAAACCATGGCAGACTCCCAGCTTATATACTGATGATAACTCATGTTTTCTTCTTCTAAAAAATGTACCAGAACCCGTAGCTGTTTCTGCTCAAAAGCTCCAGCTAAGTGCTTTCGTGGATGCTTATTTCTCACTTCCATTTGAAACCTTCTGCACTTGTTCTGACTCATTGTTGCTGCTTCTTTCCGTAAGCTCTTCTCCTTTTCCTTCACATCAGCTCTACGTCTTCATTTGTTTTCTCCATGCTTCTGTTCCATCATGTTTTTCCTCCCTTTCATTCTCAGCTTCTTTTAGGCCACGTGTTCTACTTCTATTCACGTCCATGGAGTTGCTCCTTACTTGTGTTTTCTCCATGCAATCTCTTTTCTACGTAGAACCCCTTCTCGAGCCTCTCTTCTTTGTTCTGCAACTTTTCCACGTTCTATCCAGCTCATATTCTCCTCTAGCTTCCATTTATGCAGCTCCACTCATTATGTTGTCTCTTCTTTGTTCCAGCCATGTCAGAATTGCATGGTGTTTGAAGCTCATACTTTCTCCAAATCAATTTACCATTTAAGCTTTAATTGCCCATTGAAATTCTACACACAAAAAATGAGAAAAATTAAGTA
The DNA here is from genome assembly GCA_026724425.1 of Erythrophleum ivorense. Lineage (NCBI taxonomy): Eukaryota > Viridiplantae > Streptophyta > Magnoliopsida > Fabales > Fabaceae > Erythrophleum > Erythrophleum ivorense. The sequence goes on along the minus strand of JAIUCV010000006.1, from coordinate 40,993,576 downwards.
GGAAAATTTCACACAATTATTTAAAAGAAAAGTATGCATTAAATTCAAGAATTTTGTAAATAAATTCCTTGCGTACTGAAATGGCTATTAAGATAAATTCTTATCTAATTAAAGTCTTAGAGCCATATTTGATCATTAAAATGCCTAAGATAAGGAGAATGAAATGTAAAAAAATTCATGTTTATCAAAGCACTATTGCTCAGTATTGTTATGCAAGAACTATTGCTCTTTTCCTTTCTAAAGAAAAAATTCTAGATCTTTTTCTTGTTCTATGTTCTTTAATTAATGTTATCTTAGCATATTGTTTCTTTTCTAGTATCTAAGAACCTTACAATGCTAAATTTCTTAATGGGCACCATCTAGCTTGTCTCTTTTATCAAACTAGACAATGATGTTTTTAACACCCATAATTATAATCTAATTCCTACATGGACATAGCACATAATGACTACATATACACAATGTTATGTATATAGTTGGAATATACTTCAACTAGACTAATAATGACATCATTATATTCATAATCAGAAGTCTATATTTATGTTACTTCCATCACATGTATCTTAAGAATGTCATTACTTTTCTATTGCATTTATTTACAAATATTGTTTAAGTTATAGTTCTTTATATGATCATTAGGCTACTAATATAAGAACTCCTACTTGATAAAGTATTTCTCATATTTTTTCTATTAATTTATTAAATTTAATTTTTAAATGGTCATATATATGCTAATCTAAAAACCTTCACTTAATAGAATATTTATTTATTTATTTAATACAATGTACTTGTAAATTGTGTTTATATCAAGCACAGTAGGTTTCTCACTTTAAAGGTGTTTATCTTTTTTAAATATTTTCTCTTCGGCCATCACAAGTCTATTTTCAATTTCAAGGGTCATTATAACATTAGAAAATACATGTTGCATGTTTGATTAATCTCTTATAGTGAATTCCCAATTAGTGCACACTATGCATAAAAACATTCTTGTATTTGTCAAATATAAAAATGAGAAAATATATTGTTTGTCAACATACATGCAACATAATGTTTCTTATGAAGCTTCTATCTCTAATGCACACTTATTAAAAGATTGATTCCTTATTTCATTTGACTTCATAAAAATTCTCACTAGAGTCTTTAATGATTAGTGTTTACTAAATATTATTTAGGAGTATTTTGATCAAATTTAAGACCCCATAGGAAATGATTTACATCTTTAGGTCTATCTAAAAGATCTTATAAGTGTCTATTGCATGTTTGAATAATATAAAAGCTTGTCCAAACATATACCTCCATGTAGAACATGATTTTAAGGATTTTTAGAAATAAAAATCACCTAAAAACCATATCTTATGTACCCTTACACAACTTTGGAAGTTTCTGTTAAAAAAGAATAGTCTAAAAATGAGAAAACAATGGCTTACATGCACCTAGAGTGGCGCGTGTAAGCCACATGTCACTTTAAGCAATAAGTCTAACAATGAGACTACCACTAATGGATTCCCATTCTCTTCCTCTTTCCATTGATCTAATGTTTAGGCTAAAATGCTAAGGGGGTGAGTGTCACATACCAAAGAGAGAGAGAGGATTCCCATTTTCTCCTTCTTTCCATCAATTTAAGGTTTAGGCTAAAATGCCAAGGGGGTGAGTGTCATATACCAAAGAGAGAGAGAGAGGATTCCCATTTTCTCCCTCTTTCCATCAATTCAAGGTTTAGGCTAAAATGCCAAGGGGGTGAGTGTCACACACTAGAGAGAGTGAGAGCTTTCACTTTATCTTCAATCTCTAAAAGTTTCTTAGTACGAAAAATTTTCTAAAAATGGGTTTTTGAAAGGGCTATTTTAAGAAGCCATAACTCTTTTGTTTTTAGTCCAATTTATGCACATTGGTGTCACTGGAAAACTTGCAAGAAGAGTTTCTAGTGTCATATGGATTGCATATATCCATGACTTGAGGAAAAAATTATAAGCCTAAAAAATTGGTTGGTTGGCCTTTTGTTCCCTAATAAATCAGTTTTAGACCACCAATTTTAGATAGTCATCTCTCTCATAATACTCATTTCTTTGAAGCAAATTTGATAAAGTTGGTAAGCTTATTTGGCAAGTTTTCCAACCATATATTATTTACATCAAGTCATTGCCTAGAGGGAGAATGCTAGCCTTTGAATTTTAGTAGTTCTAACATCCATTTTCAGCAATTGAAATCTCAAAATCTCCTTAATAGCTACTTCAATTTCTACCAATACTTTGCCACCATATCATCACTATGTAGGCTGCCTATGAGATCAATTTTGTGGCCTAATTTGGTCTTTATCAAAATCTACCATTTTAGGGTCTTTAAGGTTCCATTGTGAACATGTTCATACAATTGTCATATTTATCCTTTAATAGCATAATGATAATGAACAAAAATACATATACAAATTAGGGAAATAGAAGATCTGAGCCAATTTAGCTCTGATACCAATGACGGAGGTTTAGGATCCAGGTACTTACCTTTTGTAGTGAATATAGATTTTTGTTAGATCTTTACCCTACGTAGTTCTGATTAAAATCACCAGAAGAACCTTAATCATCTTTCACTGTAGATGTACCATATAATAGAGAGAACTTTTTTATTTTTTTATTTTGTGTTTTTGCTCTTCTGCCTAAACAAGAGAATAAGGAAAAGAGAGAAGAGAGATTTTTCACAATCACACACTCATAATTAGTTCTTAGACCATATCTTACAAAAGTCAAATAACTACTTCTTCATTCTTTTAATTAATTTATAATAATTTAATTTAATAACAAACCCAATTTAAATTTTGAATTCAAAATTCAAAACTTAGATTTAAATAATAATTAATTAATCAATATTTAATCAATTAATCAATTAAATTTGCTTATTAGGAACACCCTAATTTCCAACATTTAGCCAAAAAAAAAAAACTCCCTTATTCAAATTATGAGGCATATGCAATAAAAAAAATTTCAAATACAACAATACAAAAGGTATTATTCCCAAATGCAATACGTTTTTTTTTTTAAATTTTGATGGCACAACCACTAATACTTTGTCCAAAAAAAAATTGCCTCCATATATTATTCTCTTAGGATAGTGTAGCTTGAATAAAATCGAGATAACTCTTATATATATGTGTGTGTGTTTTTGTATACACACACATATACACACGCATGCATGCACTAATAAAAAAGGTACTCTCAACCAGTTGATTAATTGAAAGATGGACATAATTGAATTTGGATTTTTAAAATTTTTTCTCACATAATTTCTTATTAATTTGAATAAAGAAAGAGAGAGAGAGAGATCACTAAATATATCTCATGCACTTTTTTCTCTCTTATGCTCAAATGACAAAAAATTAAAGAACGAAAGATCGAGAGGATTCAAGACACATGAGTGAGAAAGATAGATTGCCTAATCTGGATCCTTTGCATTTACTTGGCCAAATTTCAAATAATTATTTTAAAAAAAGACAATAAAAGAAATAAATTCACTAAATAGATTTTATACATAGATTTTGATCATCACTTTAAGTGAAGTGAGGAGAGAGAGAGAGAGAGAGAGAAATGTGGGGCCAACATATGCCTTGTGGGACCTATACAAGTGGTATGGATCTTTTACTGCTACATTACATTGGGTTCATTAATATCACAATGCTCAATACTCCATGTCTTATTACTATCGAAAGCTTACATCGTATTGTAATAATAGCTAACATAATAGACCTACTATCCTTCTTTAGATCTTAATCTTCCCTCAAGGAGCTGAAAGCAAAATGCTTTAAGTTAGACTAACCCAAGTTATTACTCATTCATTTCACTATTTCTTAATATCTTCAATACTCACATCCTATACATTTAGCTACAACCTTATCAAACAAGATCATTTCCTATTCGTGCTAATCATTTGCAATGATAAGATTAACAATGATATCTCAAAGAGTGCTTTTTATTTGAAAGAAAAGTGATGGAGATCACTCCACTATAATCACCTTGATGAAAGCTTGTTGTTATCTGACACATTAGTTGTTGAGAATTTTCTATGTTGGCAATTGGAGACAACCTATCAAGAGACTATCATACTTGAACATATTGTTTTTTACAATTGCTTATTTGATTCATTCAATTAAATCAGTATACTCAATTTTACATATGATGTTAATGCAAAGTTGGTTAACTATAACGAAAATGCAATTGTAATCTTCTACAACATTCACCCTAAGATACACATACACCATGCAACTTTGGACCTTCAATGCAAAAACCTGCCTCTTTATTTCATGGTCATTGATCTTATAAATAGATAGCCTACCAACTACATTTACTCCCTTGAGTGCTATAGTTTATTCATTGATTGTAACCTACAAAGCACACGAATACCCTAGGCATGATGATAAAAGCCATAATCTTTTCTCAGTCAACTTACTCCTTAAGTAGTTGACTTTGGTAAAATAATTTGATCCTCAATATGAATTCTATTTTTTTGACAGTGCACACCATTAATTCCAATGAAGACATCTACAATTTTATTTTACTTTTATTACTTTTTTTTTTTCAAAGCAAACAATCCTTCTATTTGTCAAGTTTATTTTTTCATCTTTAATTTCAGTTGCTACCTTTGGTTATTATTTTTACTCTTAACATTTTTTTTGGATTTCATACTATTTGTAGTTTATGTTTGTAATGTTTGATTAATGTTTATTTTCATCTTTTATATAATACTAACTTTAGGCAATAACTACATCTTCTTAATCTTTGATTAATGCTTTTTTTATGTACATAAGCTTATATTTTGTTCATTATTTATTATTTTTTCCCACCTCATGCATTGCATGGACTTAATACTAGTTCTACAAAAACAAAAGGGATAAAATTTGTTCCTTATACTCAGAGCACAAAAGCATGGGTTTTAGCTATTAGATCCTCTAGGATTAGCTACATCTTATATGTAGCAAGAACAAAGTAACAGTTTTTAGCTTGCCATGGCATTGTTGCTAGTACTTGAACAATACAATTGAATTTAGCTATGAATACAATTCATGGTCATATATGCAACAAATTTGGCCTCCGAAATAGAACTTCATACTTGAAGCATATAGTAAAAAATTATGGCAAGAAAAAAGAACTTTAAAGTAGCAAATTATGCAAAAAATTATAGCCTTTAATACAAATACCCATAAATTATGTAGAAAAGTAAAAGAAAACCTAAAATAAGGCAATATTATTTTTTAGTGAAAAATTACTATTACATTAAATAGTAAAACCAATTACTTTTACATGATCCAAGGCTAGCATGTGTTTACTAGCCACATGAATATAGCTAGATAAAGCACACATAGATTTAAGATGATTATATGGTCTACGAAGTCATTTGAAGACTTAAAGTGGAAGAAAAGTAGCTAAAACAAATAGAAAATTGTAGTAACGAAAAAATGAAGTATACAATTAGGAAATTTATGACATTGATAAATGATGACCTGCTTGACATGCTTTGCTTTTGGGTCTAGTCTTTGTTGTGCTTGGTATATCATGATTTGGTTTCTAAAATCTCTTTTCATGCTACTCATTAGATTTCCATCCATAAAAGAACCTACCTCCCTTAATGGCACAACAAACCAACAATAGATTGGTTAGATAAATCCCAAGTAAAAGAAAAACAAAAATTCCATCATAGAAACTTATGTACATTCAGATACTTGTATGACTTCTTGTGGAGATATATGTGTACTATTATATGCAAGAACATGGACAAAAATAAATTGAAGTGTACTACCACTATTAAGTATTTAATTGCAAAAGTTAGAGCATATGCTCGTTTACCTTTGGGGTTACAAGTATTATTATCAAATAACTACCAAAGTCCTTAAACATATCTAGTCATCTAAGCTTATGGATGAGTTATGGTTGCTAATAAAATATGGTTTCTGTGACAACCTTATCTTCTAAATATGGTAATTATAGTTAAATACATGATTAATAATTAATGATCAAGGTTTGGAGTCGTTACATTGTATTACATTATGGAGATATAGGAAAATTTGAACCTTGATGTTAGGGTCATCACTAAACAACCACAAATGTGAGAATTACATAAAACAAATTATACTATTATAAGGGGTTTGTGATTCATCCGTTCATCAGTTTCAACACACAAAAACCTCCCACAAGTGTTCCTATATCATTCCCTAGCATTACCATTAAAGGAATTGGGGTTTTTAGGCTAAAGATAGGAGTTTGGGGTCTTGAGCCACAGCCCCGACCTTTTGTGCTGTGGCTAAGTTACTCTCAGGAACCACTAGGCAACTTTAGCGAAATTCGCCACGGCTAGTTAGACCATCGCCGCGGTCGGCCTACATGGCGCTGCGGTCGAAATGCCTCATGGAGCTACTGTTCTAAATCCCACGATCCTCACCTCGACGGAATACACTCGCATTGCGGCAAAACGTGCTACTGGACATACCTTTGTTTCCTTGACTAGCATTGCGGCGGTATATGCTGTATCGCGATGAGGTTTCATTCTGCCACCCTCTTAGGTGATTTTTTTTGCACTGAGCCACGGTGAGATTCCTCAAGCCGCGGCGTTCCTTGCCACTATTACTCCCCAGGCCAATTTTCTTCGCTTGCGCCACTGTGAGATGCCTTATGCCTAGCACCCCTCGCCTTTGTCACTCTTTTGGCTGCGACGGGGCCTTCTTAGCCATGGTGTGACTCCCTCCTATAACTACATCTCCCAAATTTCGTCCCCTACACTCCAATTCTCATCTTAGGAACACCCTAGGACCACTTCCTCTCATTTTACGTGACTCTAATGGTATTTATCTACCTTATTCACCTAACTATTCTACCATTACCAATTCAAAACTTAAATGTAAATTTCCACTCCTCGAATTACCCAATATCAGCAAGTCCATAGAGTAATAACAATAAAAATTCATGTACTATTGATAATTAACATTCGGCACACATTCCGCTAGAGATTTCATACATTAATGGTTCATATCAATATCTAATACATCACATAATTATATTTCCAACAGTATACCATACCATAAATTCAGTAACACTCATACATCAGGTGTTATGGGTTCATACATCCAATATCAAATTAAGATGAGGCATAACTCCTCAATAAATACATCCTAAGTAATCAAAATATAAGAGCCTACACTTGGCAACATGATTACATGATGATACTATATAAAAAAGAATACAAAATTTAGCATCTATACTAAATAAATCAGCCTAAGTATAGCCTTCTCCCAACATAGTTGGAGTTCATGGATTTTTATCTATTTACTTTCCCTTATCCTTATCCGAAAAGCCTTCACCTGAAAGTATAATCCCATGAAAAGGGGTGAGATGCAAATCTCAGTAACCAAGGAAATTTTCATTCATAATATCCAATTTAATTAACATATATGCATGAATCAAAATCAACATCAAAATCATAATAGTCATATCAGCAAAGGAAAATGGTTAGGCTACTATGATTACCATCCCACACTAGCAATCATAATTCCACATGTTAAATGCCAATAACACCGGGAGAGGCCCATCCACTGCACCAACTTCCCATTGAGCACAACTAGGGCTCAATGCATTTAGGGTTTGATCATAACCCAGTGCCCGATCAAAGTACATGCACGGGTGGCAGCCACACCACAGCTTCACCATGGACTCACAAGGTCCAAACACAATACAATATATAGCCAACCAATTCATTTAGCATTTCAAATCATTCATGTACAGCAAATATGATATTAAAGAAGATGTATGCATAGAATTAATATTGTCCTGGTTACCTCACTTGTAGCCAATCCTCTTAAGAGCCAATTAAATGTTACTTCAGCCTATGGACACAAAACCAAGCCATTACTATCCCTAATCACGATTTGCATAAGCAACCCATCACTTAAAAAAGTTAAGCTATATAGGACTACTTAGAAACATTTACCCAATCACCACTAAAACCAAATTCGGATTCAATTACTTCTACCCCAGAAACCTCAAAATAACACCTCAAATTCTAAGTAAATTCGCATAGAAACAATACCCATATTATAAATCAGCTATAGGGGTTTCAAACTAGCCAAGAAAGTATAAAAATATAGAGTTTATACTTATCATGTCAGCCCTAGCTTCAACCTACGAATTTTCACCATTAAAACATCAAATAACAAGTTTCAGATTTTAGGTGTGAGTGAAATACTCCAAATGAAAAACTAATTAGGCCAAAATGAAGAGAAAAAGAAGGGGATTAAGTTACATAACTAGTACCTTGGCTAATTTTGAGCTTAGAAGTAAGAAATAGTGGATTTCTTGCCCTAAACCCTAGCCTCCCTTCAAATCTCCGAATTTCTTCTTTGTGTTTCAGCAACATGGGAAAGGGGCTGAAGTGTTTAGGGTTTTAGTTGGGTTAAGTTGGGTCAAATATGGGTTATGGGCTACTCCAAAGATCCAACTCCAAATGGGCTTCAGATTTAAGCTTTGTTGGGCTAGCTTTTATGCATTGGGTTGCTGAATTTTAATTAGGTTTGAGCCAAGTTTAAAAAACTCAATTGATTTAGCTCTGCACAAAGATTTTTGGGCCAATTATAAAGCCTATAAAAGGTAGATTTTGGGCTTCTGTCACATTGAATTAGATTGGACCTGCACCTAACTCATTGGGCCTCCATTAGCCTCTTATCATGATCTCTTACATTAATTTGGGCCTAGATGAAGTTTCTATCTTAATTAATTCTCAACTCATATTATTAATTTATCTTTCAAAATTTTTATTCACTTAACTTACCCAATTATTTCATATTAATTATTCTTAATTAACCCAAATCAATGATTAGCACTTTAATTAATTTTGGGGTGTTACAGTTTCAATAAGTAAAGATATTTAAAAAATAACACAGATTAATTATGCGATTATTTGTTCAAGATCACAAATTAGGAATAAAAAAGAGGTGAGAATAAGATCACTATCACCAAGTTGCCTAATTGTTGGCATAATATCAAACATTAACATGACTCTTTATAACAAGTTAGTGTTGTATAGGTTAAAAAGTTAATACATTATCTTATGATGCTAATTAGAGTTGATCTTATAATTTTGCCTCCTAAGGGTCTAAAAATATCTAACCTAAAAGCAATTTAACAAAAAACAATTAAACTAAAGTAATCCTTTTCCCACGAAAGATTATGTTCATTTATCAAATTAAATTATACATATGAACAAAATGATTAAAAGAAAAGGCCAAAAGGATGATGTGGTATCTTCAAGTTCTACATCATTTATAGTTTTCCAACATCCTCTAAATTTTCACCATAAGGTTTCCTCATTCAGGCACACCCTCTTATTGCGTAAGGCTACCTACTAGTGATTATCTCCTACAAAAAATGATATGATCTCAATGTAAGAAATCATGTTTGTTTGTCTTCATATGTTGTGTGGTTATTTGTCTTCATAACCAACCTAAATTATAGTTACCATCTTTAGAGTATCAAATTGATAATTAAACCATCTTTTAAGTTCTAATATAGGGGTTTTGTTTAAAATTTCATAAATAGGAATATATATTTTGGCAATGATTTGCTACTTATTTTTTGTTTTAAATTTAATTTCTCATCATAAAAGCATATCTAAAGGAAAAGTTACCTTGAGAGTTGCCAAGCCATAGAATTGGACCATCTTGCTAAAAGGAGCATAGCCTTTGAAGGGACCTTTAAAGAAGCCCCAATGCCTGAACTTGAAAGTGATTTCAAGAGGCCTAATATAAACCCACGAGAAAAAGTTGATTTGAAGGTTTTTATGAGATGATTCAAAGGCCTTTTTACATATTTTCCCCTATCATTGCTATTGTTGTTGCTGCTGTTATTGCTAATTAAATGAGGTGTCATTTTCCAAATTGAATGGTCTTACTACTCCTAATTAATATATCTACCTATAAATTTTTTGGCTACAACTTCCCCCCAAATTAATCATTTAGATTTGCTCATTTTTTACTTTTTCTCCCTATCCAATTTGTTTATAATAATCTTATGAACTTATATACTTTACTTAGAACTCAAATTCATGTAATTAAAATTTTTTTCCTTCATTTATTTTACATTATGAAGATCTCATCATACCCTATCTCATTGGACCCAATAGATTCAAATCTCTCTCTCTCTCTCTCTCTCTCTCTCTCTCTCATATAAAGAAATTAATGATGTTAGTTAAAAAAGAAGGAAGTATAGGATTGCATTATCAATCCCATATTAAACTTAATATATTATATCCTTTTTTTAAAAAAAATAACATAAAAATAACATTATCAATTTCTTTATAAACTAATAAATCTCAATCCCTTCTTTGACAATTAATGGATATGACAATAACAAAAATATATTATAGAGAGAGTCATGTTAATGGTTTTAATGTTTCTTTATATCATGTATATGTTCCACATTGTCTTTATCATTGTATAACAACGAACCATCCTTCTAAGGTTGAAATTTTGCACTAATCACTTACCAAACCATTAGTTAAGATATCAAAAGAAAAATTGAAATCACATTTTTATACAGTATGCCAGATTTTTTCTAGCAAACACCTAGCCTAATTGACCATATTAATAATTATATTAGAATAGTTACTGTCATAGTTGTATTTTGGCAAAAAAGCCATGCTATGCCATCTCCTTCTCTTCACTCCTATTACGATGTTTTAGAGAGATCTTTATACAAGGACTAATCTTTTATAGTTGAAACCTTCTTATCTCCAGTAACAAATGTGCCTTTGGCAACATGCTGTGAGCAACGACGTTTGCTAAGTAACATCCGGTATGTTGTAAAAACACCAGAATGGGCCAATTTGAAAAGCAAGTCCTATGAGATGAGTGATTTAAGACCAAATAAAATTTTAAATAATAGAAAATGAGGATTTGAGCCTTGAGTTGCTTAGAAATTGGGGCTATAGTGATTCAAAAAATTTGCTAAAAGGCCAATGACATTTTTGTAAATAAGTGCAATTTTGAAAAAACACCCAAGAGGAATTTTTAAACAAAAATTTTGAGTTTCCAGAGTTCTCAGAGGCCCCGAAAACCATGGGAAACCCTGAGACTGGTAAAGCCCTTCCGGTATACTTTTTCCAATGTCGGTTGATCCGAATTTTGATTAGTTCATTCCAGAAGGTTTTAGCACTGATTTGAGTGATTCCAAAGGTATTTTATTAAATTGGGAACCTAAATTTTATGATGGAAAAGATGATTCTCATAAAGGAGCTAAAACAAAGTTGAAACGAAATTGCCATTATGAAAGGGTAGAATTGGAATTTTTTTCAAAAAAGGAAGCTTCTTGAATTCTCTTTAAAGCTCATGTTTCTTCTCCTCTCTTTTACACGACTTGCATTTGCCCAAATTCAGAGAAGAGAAGTAGCTCCTTAGGCACACCAAGAAGGGGAAAGAAAGAGAAAGAAAACCAAGGAAAAACTAGGTAATTTCATGAAATTCCATACTTCTCCTTCTTCAAACCTTATTCCTCTTTCTTTGCTCTCTCTTTCCATGATTTGGGGTGCTCATATGGTTATGTTTTGGGCTGAATTCAAAGGGGAAATTGTAAGAATTCAAGGAGGAGATTTAAGCAAAAAAAGAATCTCTTGGAGATAACTTGATTCAAGGTAAAATTCTTACAAGATGATGTTTTTTCTTCCTTAGCTTCTTTTTCCATGTCTTGGCCCTATACAGACCCAAGAGAGGGGGAGGGTTTTTGTTTAAGAACCATTGAGAATTTGTTAAATTAGGCTATGGGAACTTAGAATATGCCAAGAGATTTCAAGAAAAATCAATGAAATGCATGAAGGAAAAGTGTAGAGTTCTTAAATGCAACTTAAAAACTGATTTAATGTATAAGTCTTCTTGCATATGTAAGTGTTCCATTGAGCTCCTAAAACTCTTAGAAACCTCCCCAAGTGGCTCTCCCATCAATGAAAAATCAAGAACTTCAAGAACCCCCTTTAGTGTACTTGTCTCGACCTAGGCTAGTCCATATAGCTAGGGAGTGTTTTAATTTATTGTAGCCTTGGTTTGGGACTCCATATGGTGTTAGAATGTGGGAGGAACCATTGGAAAAAATTTTGGAGCCATGGAATGAGAGATGGAACAAAAGTATCCATAATGGTGCCTTGTGAAGCAACTTATATGTAAGCTTGTGAAATTAAATGTGTGAGGGCTCCAAGAACTTTAAATGAGTCCAAGAGGCCTAGAAATAGAAAGAGATGGGAGCCTAGAACTTGAAATATGAGAGTTGCTTCATTAGTCCAATTATGAAACTATAATGCCAAGTATAAAACCAAGTGTGGGTTTAAGCTTTAGTTTAATGTCTTAGCTTGCTTCAAGTATGTGATTATGTATTCCTTGTGATGTTTAGACCAAGAGAACATCCAACCACCTAATTACTCTTGTGAAACCAAAGAGGGAAAGGAACTAGCAAAGTAAAGCTTGCATTAATTGAAAGGTAGCTCTCCACCTCTTTCTTTTGCATTCTTATATGCATATATATGTTATTGTGTTTGTATATGCTCTTATGATTTGGTAACATGCCACATGATCTCTTGAAGTTGCATTGGTACCAAATATGTGTTTTTGAATGACTTTAAATGTGAGATTGGCTCCTAAGGGTGAGGTGATGCTAAAAGTCTCTTAAAGTGGATGAGGATGTGCCAAAAGTCTTAAGGCATGGGTGAGACTAGGCCAAAAGTCCCTTGGATGGGTGAAGCTAAGTCAAAAGTCCTTAGGCCAATAGTGAGGCAACTCCAAAAGTCCTAAAAATGGGATGAGGCAAAATCAAAAGTCCTTAGACCATTAGAATGATTTTGATGTGTGAATGTGGCATGAAATTATAGCTTTGCACACTTTATGTTTTTATAATTATGTTATTGATGTATGTATGCCTTGAATGTATGTGAATGGATGTGTGTGAGCTATTGAGATTCTTAGAATCTCACTCCCTTTCCCCCTTCCTTCTTAAAATGTCTAGGTGGCTCCCAAGATACAAGAAAAGCAAGTCAAGAGCTTTAAATAACTACACTTAGAGGATTTTGTGGTTTTCTTTATATCTAAATACCAAAGTGGTCTTATATATATTATTTTGGTAATGTAAGACCTTGAACAATTGTAATTTGATGTATGGATGCCATGTAAACCCTATGTAGCATCAATTCAAGGTAAATGTGGATTTTGACCCTTGAATGGCATGTACATTCTAATGTATTTTTGAATGTGGAATGGTTAAAATGAAATGTATAGGGTTTGGGATCACTTGGGCTACTTACAAAAATTATAATTATACTTTTAAACTTGCCAAAGAGGTGCCAAACTTAAGGAGAAGTCATTTAGACCAAAGTGACCCTTGATAGGAAACAAACATGATCATTTCATGAGGTTATACCACTTTTTGTCCAAATGAGCTTTTCTTGGTCTAAAATTTGGCATGCATCTAGAGCTTATTGAGAGATTTTTGGGAGGTTAAAGTGGGTAATTTTTAAATGTCTATAGAATATTTTATGAATTTTTGAAGTTAAAATTTTTTTTGATATGGTCACTGCTACTGTTCCAATAGTCTGAAAATAAATCTATGTCAAACATAGGACAAACGATGTCCAATTGTCATAAAATTTTATAGGCAGAAACTAAATCTTTCTAGTGACTTGTGGCAACTAGGATCACCCCATTTGGATATCTAGAGAGGGAGATATAAATTTTTAAAGTTGTTATCCAGTACCAGGCATCCAGTCAGACTTATGCCATTGTTTGATTAGTTTTCATGGTCTAAAAGAACCTGGAATGGTCTAGAATGATTTTTTCCCTCTGTCTAACATCCATAGATTTTGATATTAGTATCATTTGCATGGATTGGATTTTTGTGAAATTAATTGGATATTTTTGAAATTCAAATCAGAAACCTGTATTAGTACCCGTAGCTAGTCGGACCTTTGTGCCTTTTTCGATGTCAAACATGATCCAGATGCTATGTTCATAACTTGAAATTATTTTTAGTGTAAATTTAACACTTAGAGATTTCCAGAAAGCTATGGTATAATAGATTTTTATTTTTTTTACATTTAGTTATGAATTTCCAAACTTGCCTCTGAAATCTACCTTGTTCTGTTTGCAGGAAAATGAATAAATTTTGGGGTTTTTACTTGAGACACATGGATTGCTTGCTATTTTAAGAGATTTATGATTTGTAACAATGTTAAATGACTAGAGTGTATTGTTGGTTAACCCATAAGTCTCATGTAGTGCAAATTGAAATTTCTCACCTCGACGTAACACGATAAAAACCTATTATTTAATGTATTTTCTAGGGTTTTTCCTCGAGAAACTATGCCAATTATCTTGAATGTAAGAATATAATGATGGAAAATTATATGGTGTGACATGTTACACACATTTCACCAAAACTAGAGGACTACTCTCACTCACCTTCGAAGGACAAATCCTTGTAACCCTCCTTGAAGGCTAGTATGAGCAAGGTTCATACACCACTTTGCCATGATTGAAAATCTTGAATTTGATTGAGGCCAAATATGAATCCCTTGAGATTCCATGGAACTTAGTTAACGGTGATGGTTAAGAAATTGGAGATAGGGATGGGCAATTGGCATAATTGATGATAAATAATTTACAATTGGTTGAGAAGCTCAAAGGTAATAGAAATGATAAAATGTTAGATTCATATTTGGAGGTGTAAAGGTGCTAGCTTTGGGATAGAGAAAGGATTGTCTAAATTGGGAGAGTTAAATTTTGGGATAGATAAGTTAAATTTTCAGTTAAGCCTTTTACAAATTCAGATTTGTTCATTTTCTAATGTTAAAATAAGCAATTATGTTAGAGAGAAATAAACACAAGGTGAGAGAGTATTTGGGGCTTATATCCCTTATAGAGAAAGAAAAATTGAAAGTATATGAGGGCTACAATCCTATGTCTATCTTTTTCCAACATGATTGCTCATTTTGGAGCTAGAAAATGAGCGGATCCAAATTTGGCTTTGAACATAGTTTTTTTATCCACAATTAATTATGGATAATGAAGAGAAAATTTTTTATTAAAATTTTTACCTATAGTTGGTAGTTACAGGTAGAGGTAGTTATATAAAAATTATTTATATTCATAGTTTCTTTAATTATTTATAGGTATAAACTATCTATATCTACAATTTTTTTATCTATCATTAAAAGTGGTTATGAGTATATGACCTATTTTTTTATAATGAATTAATATAAGATGCATTATAGTTTAGTAAATTTAGAATTAATTATAGTTGATTAGATTCTTAATCAGATGAATATAATTATAATTATTTTAAGCTACACTCATAATAAACAATGAATAGTATGCATTGATCATTGAATACTCATATGTAACCAGCCGACATAACGGACCAATTGCATATCGACTCAATTGCTCTATTATCATAAACTACAATGAATATTATTATCTAATTATTCCTCATTGAACGCAATTAAATAATAATTAATTTAGATCATGAATAATATCAATAAAGGCATTAAACATAAATGCATATTCTATATATAATAAAATGGTAAAAGTATATTGTCACAACTAGAAATTTCCAAGATTACTAGTAAGATAGGATTAATTGAGAAATTAAGTTGATCAAGTTACATGGACGAAAAGAATGAAGAATATTGTAAAGAAGCATATAAGAATTTAAACCTAATGAATAAGAAATTGGGCAAATAAATTTAGTATTTTAATTTACTTAGCCAAATACCATCTCATTAGATTCAATTTTTCTTTCACAATTTAACTTTGGCCATTCACTTAAAGTGAAAGAGTGAGAGAAAAGATTAAGTAAATTTTAAGACATTGGAAGCAATATAAATTCATGACACCTTGATTTTTGCTAAGTAAGTAATTGCCAACGCTTAAGCTTTTTCTATCAAACCATGTGAGATTTGGCCGCCACTTCATATACCAATCCCACTTCCATGCTATATGCTTAGGAGAAGTTGAAATCATATGATTAAGAATAAAGGATTAGAAGGGTGACACTTGGATTCCACTTCAAAAATCCTCCCCATAACACTTGACAAATCATAAACTATAATTCCATCTTTATTGCGTGGGCCCCACTATAAAAGAATCCACATTTCTATGCAATAAAATAGCCATATACCACCATTCCATAAAGATAGCTTACTCACAAAGTCCAATTACCATGCAAATGTAAGAAGATGACACCTAATCTAAGTTTCTCTATGCCACAATTGGGTTAAACCCCACTAACTAGCATCACCCATCTCATTATTACTTTGATTGAATTGAGGAGTTAGAAGAAAGAGAAAGGAGCAAGTCTTTCATGGAGGAAAAATGAAAGAGAAAAGAGAAAGTTGTTTAAGTTTGCATGAAGTAATTTTAGCTATTTTCTTAAATTACTTTATAAGAGAAAATTGTAGAGAATCCTACAATCTTTCCAATAATACCAATTTATTTGCAAATTTTAGGTTTGATTCTTTAGTTGCTCGTTGTTTACCAATTAAAAAGGAACTAAGAAAAAGAAAGCCTTGAAATATTTCTCTCCTTTTTGGTTTTTGATTAAGGACTATTTTATCTTGTAAAATTGATAGGTTATTCTTCTTGCCTTCGCCAAAACTAGGAAAGGAGAAGAGGTCGTTGGATAACCAAATTATAGTATAATTTGGCTTGAAAAGGAAGGAGAAGAAGAAGAAGAGAAATACTAGATAAAATCCTATTTTTATTCCATCTATTACTTTTGATCAAATTGAACATGGCTTTGGAAAAAGAAGAAAAATTATACCATAGTCAAATTTTAATTAAGGAAAATTAGTTATAGACATTGGATAATTTACTTGGAAATTTATATATATGTGTTATTGGAATTTAGGAATAAGGAAAAAACTAATTAAGAAACTAGATCACTAAAGAGGAAAGGAAGTAAGCACTAGAAACTAAGGTAAGCTTTGTTATTTTGGAACTTGAGTATACAATTGCTATTATCAACTTTAGGCACTTTGGCGATGGCTATGTATATGGATTTTGTTAATTGTAGGAAAGGAATTGAAGTCTAAGAGCTAAGACTTGTGTGAAGTGGCATAGGAAGGAAAAATTGTTGGCCAAAAATTAGATATGATGTAGACCTAAGCTCTCATTTGGCATACCGATTCTTTAGTAATAGAAGTAGAAATTGAAAAATAAATGGAATATAATAGAAAAAATTATATTTGGTAAAAATAGAAAAGAAAAGAGAATATGTTTATATTTGATTGTATAGTTGGATGAAAGTAGAATGAAATGGAAATAAAAAAAGTGAAATGACAAGAATACTCATATTTTATATCCTTTCATGTCACATTAGCGATATTATACTATTTTTCCTTATTGTTTCTTTTAAATGTAATATTTTTAGTTTTGCTATTCTTTCTATTTTTGTTACTAAAAAAAATGAAAACATTTATATTGTCACTATAAAATCTATTATCTTTTAGCCAAATTAAATCTTTTAATAAAATTAATAAACATAACATTTTTATAATTCAATAATCTGCATTATATAACTATTTTCTTACAATAAAATAATTTACATTATGTCTATATTAATAAAAAATTATTTTAAAAAAATATTTTTAAAAAACATATTTCTTATATTAAATAAATTCATTTTTCAAAAAAATATCTATAAATGATTATTTTAATATAATAAAAATAATAATTCATTTCAAAATTATATATTATTTTGATAATTTAGTTAACTATAATATATATAATTTTAATGATTATATTTATATTATATATAATATTATAATATATAAAAATATATTATAACATTATATATATTTTAATATATAAATAATATATGTTAAAAAACATAATATAATCCCCTTCCCCCACATATATATATATATATATATACATGCATGGCAATGCATTACAACCAATTGACAGTTTGTATTATAACTAACTACCAATTGGTGGGATAACCACATATTGATTTTCAATTGAATTTTTTTAAAATTTTAATAGTAACTTTTTTATATGACTTATTAATATTGATATTAGAGAATATTTTATTATTTTTAAAATATAATAATTATTAATAATTTTTATAATAAAATTTTTAATATTTTTATTTTTATTATTCTTTTTTAAAATAATATTATTTATTTTTTATAAAATACATAATTTAAAAATGATAAATTACTAAGTCTATAATATATTATAATATTATTTATATTTTAATATATATTTATATAGATGTAAAATATAAATAAATAAATATATAAATATGACTGAATGTTAGTCGAAACTTGATTTCTGATTGACTTTTGGTTAGACAATTTTAACTGTATTGTAGTTGCTTTGTTTTAATTTGTATAATTTATTCTTTTTAATATTAAATATTATGAATTTTTTAATTAATTAAAAAATTATTAAAATAACATTTTGACATTCTAATTACCTAAAAATAATAAAATAATAATATTTTAATTAAAAATAATAAAATAAAAGTTTTTTCTTAATTTTAGAATCTCTCTTATTAAAAAAATATTATATAATAATTAAAAGTAGTATCTAAATATTATTTTATTTAAAAATATATAAATCAATAATTTTAAAAAATAAAATGTATTACTTGAATATAGTTAAAGTATTATTTATTTATTAAATATGAATGTTAATCCATATCAAGGGGCATTAATGATATTTCAAAATTTTATCTTTAAAATTATTTTATCTTGTGTTACTATGCAAATCTTAATGGATTCCCTTTCTGTCATAATTTCTTATTACCAAACATAAAAATCAATGGATTCTTTTTCTTTTTGTCATGCAAACAAGGCCTAAGTTTTAGGAATTTCATTTAAACTAATTAGATAAATTACATAATATTGAAATGTGTTTGGTTATGTTTGGTTAAATAGAAAAATTAGGCTTGTTGGTATAATCGAAGAAGTTGAAACTTCCATAAATATAATACAAGCCTTCAACTGAAACGTAGTTAGTACTTTTATTTTTGATATATCTGTTTTAAACTAGATTGGTTATCCTATTGTATATTTTTATTATATGTTAATTTGGTTATTCTATATGCATGGAATTTGAGACAAAGATTGCTCATCCCATGATTTATTGGCCATTAACTATGATGATGATAATATTAATTGTAAATATAGGATTAAAATTTATATGCAACCAAATTGGAACACAAAGATTGATTTCTGCATAGCTAATGATGCTAATTCTAGTTTAGAGTTTTATGTATGATGATGCATGAATATATTTTGGATAATATATAATCACTGAGATATCTTATCTTACTCCTTTTATATAAATTAAACATTTTTAGGTAAAAATGTTGAAATTGGTAGAGGAAAGCAAGTGGCTAACTAAATATTAAAGCCATGTTATTTTGAAACTTGGAATTGTACATAACTAGACATGATGTTTTGTATGTAGTATGATATTATGTAAATAGTGTATGAGATTTATAGTTATTTTGCTTATGTTATGGTAGAAAATTGAGTAGTATGGTTAGTTATAGTTTAGGTACTAACTGATAACTTTGTACCTTGGGAATTTTTGGAACATGATAACTACTTCTTACTATTTATTCAAATCAAGCTAGAATCATATATTTGTAATTATTGTTGAACATTGCCTTAGAATTCCTAGATCTAATTAACTGTAACCAGTACTTGCTAACTAGAACCTAAGATCCAGTGAAGTGAAAAATAAAATTTAGTTAATTAGAACTGGTGTAAGCTAAGTAGAACTTAGAAGTTAGGATTCAATTAACTAGAATTAGTATAAGCTAATTGAAATTTACAAGATAAGTAAAATGAAATTCACAATTCAGTTGACTAGACCATGATCAATTAATTTGAACTAAGAATAATACTTGTAGAGTTATCAATTAGGTTTCAATTAATTTGAATTGAATATAGTTAATTCTAAACTAATAAAGTGTTTTAAAAATAATAAATGATATCATAACATGTGGATTCCGATTGCATTCCTTTTGAGAAAGTGCATTACACATAATTGTTTGAAGATAGCTAGTTTCCAAGTCTTCTAACTAATATTTTCCCATTGTCAAATCTTGTAGCTCTCCTTATCTACCATACTCATAGATGTTATTATAATTTCAGTGGTGTAATTGTTAATGACCTTAATAAGAAATGAAATCTTAGGTAATTAAAAGTGCTCCTATGGACCATCTTGTTTCTCCACATCTAGATGTGCCACTAGATAACTATGAAGGTGATGTTCCAATGATTAGAATTGTTGGTTGAAGATTCCTTCATGGTGTTATGAAATAGATGATAAATGAATGGTAACTATGAAACTTCTGTAACCCTTTCCCAAAATGAAACTCTTAATAATGAGTTGTTTATAACACTTGAAACTCCTATTTTAGCTTAAGTTCTTGTTTGTTATCATGGCCTCTAGGATTAGTATAAATAGGCCTGCTTTCCTTGTGTTTGACACAAAGCAATTTGAGAGTTTTCTTCAATTAATTTGAGAGTATTCCTCTCTTCTTTCCTAGCTTTTAAGCCATTTGGTATAAGAGTTAGTTGAATTCTGATGAATTGAGTGTCCAGAATTAGCCAGAGGATATGAGTTTTCTGAAGTGTGAGAGTATGCATTATTTCCCTCTTCAAAAACCTCATTTTCGGTCATCTTTTAGCCAAATGAACATCATCATCATGCTCAGGAGGTCAAAAAACCTAGGACTGGAGAGTTTTGTTGTTGTTTAAAGCTCCATGTGCCATCACTGGAAGACCACATGTTGTCGTTAAAGTTCACGTGTCATTACGCGCCAACCAAAGGTTGAAGACGATCATATAAGCTACCATGTCAGCACTGAGATGTCCAGTCAATGACATGTCCGCCAACCACCAACTGCCACATCACCACCAATCAGTCAAATTGTCTCAAATTGCACTATGACCCCTAAACTTTTTCTAATTTCATTTTGGCCCCTTAACTTTTCATAATTTTAGTTTGACCCATATACTTTTTGAAATTACAAATTTACCCCTTAACTTTTTAAAATTACAAATTGGCCCTTAAACTTTTACAATTGACCCCTCACTTTTTGAAATTACCTATTGCCTTTTAACTTTTTGACATTGTCTATCAGCCCCTCATCTTTTTGAAATTGCACATCAAGCATGAGTTCCCAGAATTTTACCTTGATCCCAATTCTTAAATTTAATTTCAAAGTTCACCCTTAAGCCTTCCCAACAATAAAACTAACCCCAAGCCATACATCTAGCTTTCACTAGCCTACAGTATGCCTTTAAGATGAAGACCTGTGCATGAAATTAAGATAAAAGAATTAAGACACTGAGTTCAACTGCTATAGGAGATGGTAAATGTCCAATAAGCCCAATTGGAGGAACGAAGAGAAGCAAGAGAATAAAGAGAGCTAAGGGAACTTAACTCTGATAGCAGAAACTCTTCAATGGCTAGTAACTGCCCTCTTGGAGACAGATGTTTTGTAACAATGATATTAAAGTGGAGATTCTAGACTTTGAAGGAAAGCTTCAACTAGATGAGTATTCGAATATAAAGAGGTGCTAGAGGACCAAAAAGTAAAGATCGTCACCATCAAGCTTAAAAAACATACCTTCATATGGTGGGAAAATCTTAAGATGAAGCGTGAGCATAAAGGGAAAAGCAAGATTCGAACGTGGGAGAAGATATGATGTGAGCTCACCTAGAGTTCGTACCAGAACATTATTATCAAGATAGCTTCATCCAACTATAGAATCTTAGCCAAAAGTCCCTATCCGTAAAGAAATATACTAGGGAATTTGAAAAACTTATGACGAAGTGTAACATCCAAGAAAAGGAGGAGCAGATGATAGCTCATTACCTTGGTGGGTTGAAAACTGACATTGCCTATCCTATCCAACTTCAACAATGTTGGACTCTAGACAACGTCATCTGTCTAGCCATCCGTGTTGAGAAGTAGTAAACTAGAAGGTCCTCATACTGACCTTTTTCATATACCAGAAACCCTTTTAATGGCCACAAGACAAAAATTCAGCAACCCAGCTTTGCAAGCAAGCCTCATCCTAAAGTTGCCAAAAAGTCTAGCTCTAAAGCATCTAAGTGATTCAAATGCTAAGGGTTTGGCCACATTGCCTCAAAATGTCTTAAATGCAATGTTGTCACCATTATTAAAGGGGAAGCTTATGCAGTATCTGAAGAAGAAGACGAGCCTGTACCTAATGACAAAGAGCCAATATTTGATGAGGAGCTAGTATTTGACGAAGAAGTCACACTTGCCGACTAGGGTGAAACACTGATGATTAAGCAAAGCTTACACACAGTGTAAGCAAAAGAGGAGCTATAGCTACGTCACAATTTCTTCCATACCCATTGTACTATCCAAGGTAAATTATGTGATGTAATCATTGACAATGGAAGCTGTGAGAATGTAGTATCCAACTACATGGTGGAGAAGTTGAACTTGTCTACTCAAGCTTATCCACATCCATATAAGTTACAGTGGCTCAACAAGGGGAGTGAGGTAAGACTTTCTAAACGATGCCTTGTTTCTTTTTCAATTGGCAAGAAGTATCAAGATGAAGTATGGTGTGATGTAATTCCCATAGATGCCTGCCATCTCCTTCTGGGAAGACCAAGCTAGCCTTGTTGCCTTATACGATGGTCATGTAAACACCTACTCTTTCATGAAGGATGAAGTGAAGATCAAGCTAGTCCCATTGTCGCCAAGTGAATGCAACCAATGCAAGTAGGAGTCCAAACAACTAGTGTCCTTAATTGCCAAGAAACAATTCAAGGTGACAAAAGCGGAAGCCCAAACCATGGGATTGGTCTTGTTGCTCAAGTCAAATGAAGGATCCACCATTTTGCCAGAAATCAAACAATTGCTAGTTGAATCCACAGATTTCATACTAGACAAAATTCTACTTAGACTACCACTTATGCGTGACATCCAATATGCAATTGACTTCATGCTTGGAGCTGTCATTCCTAACAAACTAGCTTATAGGATGAGTGATAAACATAATTTTTATATATTTTAATCTCCTTAACTTGGATATTTTAATAATGAATTATGGCTTTAGGAATTTAGTTAGATAATATTTGATTTTATTGGCCATTGTTTTCACTTTAGGAATTTATATGCAAAATTATTAAATTTTAATGCATAAATTTCTTTTAAATAATTTTTGTGAATTCTTCCTACTTAATATTTTATTTTATTTTTTATTTTATTTTCTTGTGCAGATTTTCTTAATTCATTTTTTGGAATATAAAATTAAAAAAAAAGTTAAGATGAATGGGCATATTGGTCTAGACCATTAAACACGAAGCTCAGTAACACAACAACCTACTAACATACACCAAGTCACACATGGGTGTCACACACACTTCATTCAAGCTCACACATAGGAAGTCATGCATATTTATCCACTCATTCTCTCACCAGCATTCTTACATGGCATGTTGCACTTCCACATAACAAATATACATGACATTTTCAAGTATACATGGAGCTCTCCCAGGATCACATAAGCTTTCTTATCCATTCACAGATAAAACACACAACAGCAGAATCATGGGAGTAGGAGAGAAGGTGTGAGGCACAAGTCACAAGTCTAGCTCTTCCTCACACAAATGCACATATAGGGTCACCCACATGTAGTTCTCACATATACACACATAGATTCAAGAGGTGGAGGATAGGAATAATACACAAACAGTAAGCATGACTGGGGGGTTCTCTTAGCTTCATGTACATGCACGTTTTGAAGAATGAGAAGCATAAGGAGATCGTGAAAGTGAGCTATAGGTTTATGCAGTAGAGGAGAAATGTAACTGCATAAGGAAGCATGAAGACATACACTACATCCAGCTCACTTCATTCAACACACTCACGGGCTGGATAGTGAGTCTTATATCCAAGAAGTCACATGGAAAAGGGCTGGGAATTTTGAGAAAGAAAGTACGTGAGAAGGGAAGGAATGAGCAGGCAACAATATCAATTGTCAAGATCACTCATACACACGAATAGAACACAAAACATGCATACCAAGTTAGACACATATACAGATTTTTAAACATGCATGGGCTTACGTGGAAGCTTAGCAACACAGTTCACTCATCAACTCTAGGAAAGAATCACATGGTTTATGGGAGGAAGAAGCACGAGGAAGACATGTTAAAAGAGGAGCAGAATAGAGAGTGAAGCTATGGAATAAAAAGAATAAACACTTGGAAGCTCTCACCATTCATGAGACACACGTCCAGCAACACACTCCCTTAAATTGACCCACACACACATATTAACACACTTCCAGGAGGCTTACATGGCTAGAAGCATCACACACATACATATTCATGCATGGTCAGCTTTCTCCCCTATATGAATGCACTCTATGAATCATTTGCATACACCCATGTCATTCATGGGTTACACACATATGCACACATGGATATAGGTCACACATTTCACTCTTTAACACACATAAACACGTGAAGAAAAAGAATAGAATGGGCTAGAGCAATATAGCAAGAGAGCACGTGAAAGAGCATGGAGGTAGCATGTGATCATTAAAGTGATTAAGAGACTTGGCTAGAAAGCATCTAACCATTCATTTACGCATCACGTCAATCCATTATATTCACTACATTCTCTCCATTGAAGCTGTAGCTCTCTATTCCATTTTCCCTCCACCATTTTACATCTTATAAAGGCTTAATTGACTTGGTGGCTAGTTAGGAGGAAGACCTTGGATTGAAGCTTGAATTCATAGAGATTAGCAAGGAATTTTAGTTAAACTTTCTATTTTATTTTTTTTCTCTTTTTATATCAATTTTTATTTTTAAACTTGCTTGGTTGAGCTTGTAATTGATTAAAATTGGTGTGGTTTGTAATTGATAGCTAGTTAGATATCAATTAGGAGAATAATTTATGATTAATGGATTGATTTAAGTGTTGAATTTTGCATTGACCTTCAATTATTCATGTATGCAGTCAAGGTGTTTAATGAAATGCAGGTGAAAAATTGCGTGCTTGAATGTCTAATTTGAGATCTCCTTGGAGTTTAATTGGTTAATTGAACATCTTAGGATGATAATTCAAAGGCTAAATTGATGGATTCATCATTCAAATTTAGTATTTATTGATCCTAATGACAAGAATTAATGATTCAATACAGAGTTGAGGTTTCAATTCAACATTAAATTATTAATCTCTTGAATCTCGTGTGGTAACTCAAGATACATTGCCATGAACACAAATATAGACTCTTAGACGATAACCAATGATAATTGAATTAGGATAAGGATAGTGGATACCAAAGGAATCATCCAAAGCTAGTCATATATCCATTAGTTACTACTTAATTCATGCGATTAGTTAGTATTTTGTATTTTTAATTCAATTTAGATTCTAGTTTGTTCAATTAAATTAACACTCCTTTTAATTAGATAGCTTTTAAAGTTCTTTTACATTTTGAAAACTCAATTAAATATTGAAATTCATTTCTAAGGGAGACAATCTAGATTGCACCCTATATTGCAAATCTTTCCCAATCTAGTTTATTTGAGGTTGCTCGACACACTCGTTAATGAGTCCACAAGAACACACAAGGATTCAATGTCAAGTTAAAGAGTTGTTAAAGAAAGGCCTAATTTGAGAAAGTATTAGTCCTTGTGTTGTGTATATCCTCTTAGTACCAAAGAAGGATGGAAGTTGGAAAATGTGCATCGATTTTCGAACAATTAATAAAATCATTATTAAGTATCGGTTCTCAATACCTCAGCTCAATGATATGCTAGACCAACTATATGGTGTCACTATCTTTTCAAGATTGACTTTCAAAGTGGGTATCATTAGATCAAAATTTAGCTTGCAGATGAATGGATGATTGCCTTTAAAATAAGAGATGACTTGTACTAATGGACTATGATGCCTTTTGAGTTAACAAACTTCCCTAGCACATTTATGCACCTGATGAATTAGACATTTTGACCCTTCATAGGGAAATTTTTAGTCATTTACTTTGACAACATTCTCATCTACAGCAAGAATCACGATGAGCATTTAGTGTAACACCATCATTTCTAACTCATACCCATCATGCCTTACATACTCATATACATCTAGGAAGATTAAAGTTAGATCTCCTTTCCTTAGATGCTTATACTTTCTTAACATTGTGACATGGTTAAAATGCATTTTAGTGTCACATGGACCGAGTGAGCTCATTCTATGCATCCTCATATTTAATTGCACCATTACAACTCATTTCAATCTCAAAAACATACTTTAAACCCATGGAAACCAAAAAGTGGTATGAATCATGCATGTTCATTTTCGGCCATGCTTGGCCTCATTTTTGGGCAAAGTTTGGAAATTCATAACTAAATATAGAAAAATCAAAACATGCACTCTTGGTCATTCTGGAAAGCTTAGAATGTTTACTTCATACTAAAAATATGTATAAGCCTTAAAATCCCACACACAATGCGTTTGACATGTGAAATCATCTGGAGGTCGGAGTGGGCTTTGCTACTGTCACAGTTTACTGATATGAACTTCAAAAATGTCTAACTAATTCCACAAAAGTCCAATGCATGCAAATGTACCACTATGGAAAGATGTGGATGTTAAATAGAGAGGAAAAATGCCTCCAGATCAGTTCATCAATCCAAACTCCCGAAAATCGATGGAACAGTACCTCGGGTCAGGCAAGATGACTGATACTGGGCAAGAACTTCGAAATTGCATATCTTCCTCTCTATACCTCCAAATGAGGTGCTTCCAGTTGCTACAAGTTACTGTGACTGTATAGTTTCTGCCTATAAAAGTTCATAGCCATTGGACTACGTTTTAGCCTCAGGTGACACAAATTCCCAATTGACCAAATGAACAGTGTTTATGAAAATCTAAATTTCTGATACCAACTTTGAAAAATCATAGAAAATTATATGGACCTCCAAATGACCTGATCTTTAGCTTTCTAAAAAGCTCTAGACAAGATCTAGTCACATGCCAAATTTCAAGGCAAGAAGAGATCGTTTGGTCAGATTTGGACATCATGGGGCAAAATGACCAATTCCTTGTGTTAAAAGAGGCTTTAAGGGTTCAAGTTTGCCTCTCCTACCTCTAAGGCTCTATGAGCACATGGGAAAGCATCAATATAGGCTATCAAACATGGCTCAAGTGTCTAACAACCTAAGTTTTCAAAACTCACTCTCCCACACTAACATATACACTCATGGGGAGAATGCTAGATCTTACTATTCATTGCAAAACTTGCTACATCATGCACCATGAATTCAATCCTAATATATATATACATTGAATACATTCATTTACAAGTATTCATAGGTGCTACATCATGTACATCATTAGTTTGCACCTCTTGACTTAACTACAAAATAAAGACAAAATGGCTTTTTTACAATTTCTTCATTGAATTCCTTAGCTTCAAGCTTGGTGGCTCTGATCTCTTGCCTCACTTGGTCCACCTAGCATGTTGGGATGGTGGAGAGGGGGAGTGAGATTCAAAGAATCTCAATAGCTCATCTCTCATTCAATCATACACAAAGCATGCAAACAAGTCTCACAATGTATGCATGGGCATATTAGCATGTGAAATCATAAGAAAAGCATTTTTAACATTTGAGTTGGCCATACATAAGAAAAGCATTTTCGACATTTGTGTAGGCCATACATAATATATAAAAGCTTGCCAAGTAAATGGATTAGCCTTACCCACTCACTTATGGATTTTGGACTTGCCTCACCCATTCTTTAAGAGGTTCTTAGACTCAACCCTTACTTTTGGGAGTCAACCTCACTTTTAGGAGACTATTTACTTTGTCTCAACTAACTTAAGGATTTTTGGCTCATCCTCACCATGGCTAGAGGGTTGTTGGCTTTTCCATACTCAAGTAAACCCAAACAATCACATAAAACATCATTGAAATACATAAGGTATCATCATGCTAGCATACTTCTCATGGTTCAAAACATACATACACACAAGCAAGACAAAGTAAGCACACATCTTATGCATGAGAGAAGGTGGAGAGAGCTACCTTATTGGCTAATCACAAACTTTCCCTTTCAATTTGTCTTCTCCCTTGTTGATTTTACAATCACCAGTAGATGGAAGTGCTTTTCTTGAGCTTAAACACACAAGAAGCATGAAATTACTTTCTTAACACTTTATTCATGAAGAGAAACTAGGGTTTCTCTCTCTAGAATTTCACTAACTCTCCTTCCTCTCTCAAGCTCTCAAAAGGGAGGCAAAGAGGAAGAGGTAAGGATATGTGAGTTTTGGTCTTCTTCAAGAGGGGTTTTCCACTCTCCCTCTTTTGGACCAAGCTCAAAACCTAATTACTTCCACTAACCAAACCATAGGAAGAGAGGGCAAGGAAAGAAGATCAATATCCTAAGAGAAAAGTCATGCAAAACCTTACCTTTTCTTGTTCTCCCTTCCTCTTTTAGGTTTCTCTCTCTCTCCTCTGCCCTTTTCTCTGTCTTAGAGGGAGCTTAAGTCGGTTGGAAGGAGAAGAAATGAATTGGAGCGCTTTAATAAGCCAAATCCTCTTTTTTCATGCTTTTCCGGACTAACCCTCACTATAGCGAGCCATAACCCTCGCTACGACGAGCTCGTATCAGTCCTAGACCCCTGTTTTTGCTATGGCGCCCACTACAGCGAGCAACGCCCTAGTTTTTGTATGGGGTGCCCGCACTCGCTATAGCTAGAAGCATTTTCACTATAGCGAGAAGGCACTCTCGCTATAGCTAGACCATTTCTCGCTATAGCGAACAGGTACATTCACTATAGCTAGGCTGTAGCTTAGCAGACTTAGAAAATTTTCAGCCCCTCAAAAATTTCTCAGCTTTTTCTCTTCTTCTTTTCTTCTTCTTTCTTTTCTTCTTTCCTTCTCTTTTTTTTTTTTTTCTGGTTGTTACATTTAGAGCACCTATGACAAGTATTCCAGACTCTTTGGGAGTAGAAACTCTATGCCAATTTGAAGAAATGCTCCTTCTTGACCAGTGAGGTGATTTTTTTAGGACATATTAACATTGCTGAAGGGATTTGAGTTGATCCAAGTAAGATTGAAGCCATCAATAGCTAGCCTATTCCAAAATCTATTCAAGACGTTTGAAGCTTCTATGGATTAGCTTCCTTCTGTAAGAGATTTATTAGGAACTTTAGTTCCATTGCCACACCACTTACAAATTGCATCAAAAGAGATAAGTTCCAATGGATAGAGCAAGCTCAGAAAAGCTTTAAGGAATCCAAGATGCGTTTGACTAAAGTACCAGTACTAGCCTTACCAAACTTTAACCAAGTATTCAAAATTAACTATGATGCTTCCAACACTGGGATAGGTGCTATTCTAAGCCAAGAAGACCATCCAATCACTTTCTTCAATGAGAAAATCAATGTAAGCAAACTTAAATACTCCACTTATGATAAGGAGTTCTATACCATTGTTTGAGTTTTACAGTATTTGAGTCATTATTTGCTGAATAAGAAGTTCATTCTCTACTCAGACCATGAAGCCCTTAAGGATTTGAATTCTCAATAGAAGATCAACTATAAACATGTTGCTTGGAGTGAGATTTTATAGTCTTACCCAATCCTGCGTAAGCATAAGGTGAGAACCTTGAATTTTATAGCCAATACGCTTAGTCGTCATCATACTTTGCTATCTACTCTTCAAGCAAAAGTTGTCGAGTTTGAAGTTATCAAAGAGCTATACCAGGATGATCATGATTTTCGTGAAGCATATAGTTCCATAGAAGCATAACCTTTCTAGTAGTACTACAGGGATGAAGGTTTCTTATTTTGAGGAAAAGCTCTTTGTATTCCTCAATGCTCATTACGGGAAGCAATTATCTGGGAGGCCCATAATAGAGGATTAGCAGGTCACTTTAGATGAAACAAAATTGTGGCCTTAGCGAAGGAAAATTTCTACTAGCCGACGCTAGAAAGAAATGTCAACAGACACATCCAAAGGTGATAAACTTGTCACTTGGCTAAGTCTAAAGGCCAAAACACGGGACTGTACATGCCATTTCCTATTCTAGAGGCACCTTGGAAGATGTTAGTATGGATTTTGTTCGTGGACTACTCCTGTAACATTTGATTCTTCCATAAACGTGAGAAATGTAATGTTCGGTTTCTCTGTAAATGTACGAAATGCACCGAATATAAAAAGAAGTCCCCAGATAAAATGATTTAAGGTCTAATAAAATTAGAGTAATAATCTAGATCTCAAATAATGAAGATCTTAAATAAGAGATGCCCTAAAAATGGAGCCAAAATAATCAGACAAAATTCAATGAGGATACAGTGGTATTTTTGTAATTTCAAAAACTTTTTAGAAAACTCAAAGAAGAAATTTTTAAATGGAAAAAATGAGTTTTCCAAGATTCTCAGAGGCCCTAAAAACTATAGGAACCCCTAAAATGCTTTAAACCCCTACAATTTATATTTTAGAGCGTCAGTTGACCCAAACATTAATCGATTCGCTTAGGAAAGTTTTAAATTCAATTTGGATGATACCAAAGGCATTTTATGAATTAGAGGATCTAAATTTTATGATAGAAAAGATGATTCTAAAAAAGGAGTTAAAATGAGTCTAAACGGAGCAAACAGGTGCATAAGAGAAAAATGGTTATTTTGAAAAAGTGTAAAATAGGCTTTTTAAGTAAGATTACACCTCATCACCTTCTCTAAACTTCCATTTTCAGCAATTTGAGTAGCCATGGCGTGCCATTAAGAGGGGAGAAAGAGAAGTTTAAGCTTCCGTTTATGTAAGTAAACGGCTACGTTTCATCCCGCGCTAGTGAGGAAGTTGTTCTTCTCTCTAAGAGTTCTCTAATGGTAGTTTTCTTTTTTTTTTGAAAACTTGATGATTCAAGTTTTACCCAAGTCAAAAGGGAATTCTTTTCAAGAAACCAATTAGTGAAAAATAATTTGCACAAAGAGAGTTCCATTTTAAGGTAAGACATTACTTGAAACACTTACAAAATCTTGTGTTTCTAAGCTATTTAAGCTTTAGTCTAGAGAGAGAAAATGAGGAGGAGAGCTTTTCTTTATATGTTCTTGATGGAACCAAGGGTTATGGAGTGTGAGGATTAAGAATATACAACTAGAATTGAAAATGGGACTTTAGAATACAAGTTATAGAATTTAGGGATTTGGTTGCACCTAGGCTAAGATGAAACTTCTTAGTAGTAATTTAAGTTGTCTAATAGTATATATAAGTTCTCAAGACATCTAGGAAGTTTTACAAGTGCCAATTCCCTAAAAGAAATCAAGCAAACTCCATGGGTGCATAATGCTCTTCATGTCTCACCCTAACCTACTTCATACATCTAGGGAGTATTTTAATTTGTTCTAAGTTTAGAATGAGACTAAATATGATAGAAAAACATTAGTGAAAGCCTTAAAAAAAATTTAGAAGTCATGGAATATGAGATGGAGGTGTAGGCTCCATAATATGATATTATGAAGTAACTTATAGCTAGGCTCCTTAAAATAAATGTGTGATGACTCCAAAGAGTCTAAAGGGAGTCAAGAGACTTAGAATGAATGAGAAATAGGAGCAAAGACCATGAACTCTCCTAGTTGCTTCATAAGGTCTTGTATGGAAGCATAATGGAGCCAGAGAACAAAGTAGCGTCATATAGAGTGTGTATGATGTTAAGGCTTATTTCTGTAATGCCTCTTCTAAATACTCATTTTTAGCCCCCTTTTTTATTTTTGGTTCCTTCACAATAAAGTCTAATTAATAGTGTAACAGACTACGACGATAATAAAAATACATTGTAATCCATACAAACTAGTTTAAGAGTTCCATCATAGGGGAGTGGGGTCATACAGGTTAAATCATATCAAAAGGGGATCTATCCTATAACTATCCAAAAAGAAAGCCCCCAGATAATAAAAGGACCAAAAAGGTCAGTCCCCTATGTTCACAAAAAGGTCAGTGACAGCGACTAGGCCTCTATTCATGCAAATAGAGGAGCAGGATGGTCAACTCCACCCATTGAGAATGTATGGGACTTAAGCTCCCTTGTGGACATAAAGTATATTGGTACAACACGAACAACATGATCATATGATATGATGTGTATATTATGGATGATGAAGACCCATCCCTGGAGTGGGAATTGGATCCACTCCGCCTAGAGTTCTAGGGTCACTCGATAAATTGGCATCTTAAAAAAGTACAAACCACAATAGAGTGAGAAATAATTTTTTCAGTAACATAGACATGATTAATACCACATAATATCCATGAAGAAGAGTCAAGTAATTTTAACAAACAACAAGTAATATTGTGGCAAGACAGTTAATTTACTAAACAATATAAATGGAGAGATATACCTGTTAGCAATATCTAACATGAATATGGAATAGCAAAGTGAATAGATATATTACATCTAAAGATAGAACATGAATGAATACAAGAATTGTCTTAACGTAATTAATATTCAGCAGTTGCAAGATATTCAAGAGATTTCTACATGCATAGAATATAGAATATAGAATATATAACAAACAATATTTATTCCCTCTTGACCATTAGGTCTTGGAAACTGCCAGGCTCAATACTCAGATCATGTTGCATTGGCTTCGACAGGCTCAATACCTAAATCATGTTGCACTACCATGACATAACAAGCTCACCCCTGCTTCCTTTATTGAGGCATCTCCCAATGGATACCCAAGGAAAGTCATATAAAATATCACAATAATATGTCATCCAAGCCATCATTTGATCAAGGCATAATAGGTGTATTTGGGAAAGAACTGCCTTGCACAACTTTGTGCATGAATAATTCTGATACAATGACAGCATACTGGAGTCCAAAAATTAGTGGTTTAGATATTTCTAAGTATCTTTGAGATTGGACATCCAACATAATAACAGCTACCTAATGGCCAACTTTGGTACACACACAGGGCTCACCCCCTGTCTGTCATATATATATTGGCCAGTCCTTTGCCAAATAACCCATATTTATATAATTAGGTAGTAAACAACATATTATCCATGTCAAGAAATCAGGTAGTATATCAGTATAACAAGAAGTGTAATTCTAGAACATATGTTATCACATATTCCATTCTTGACATAACACTGCGTAAATTTTCAACTATCACAAATGGGGTCCAAAATTCACAAAATAAATATCAGCATAATCCAGATAGCATGTAGAACATATTAGGCCACAATAATCATCTAAAACATATCAAATAACATTAGGGAAAATTCAAGAACATCTTGGTCAACACTTTTTCTCAAGAATTTGACTTTTTATATAATGATCCATAAATTACCAAAATTTTACCATAGGCCTTATTTTTTATGTAGATTAACCTTATTTAGTTGGATTTAAGAAAACTCTTTCTTAGGTATATGTACATGTTTTGGCTGAACCTTTGTATCATAGAAGACATACGATTTTGCTTCATTTTCATGTCACCAAATTACCACACATATATATTCAAGGAAGCTTAACAAAAGCCTTCAATCAATTTCTAGAGATTTCATATGTATTCTACAGTTTTCTTCAGTTAAGATTTTTGGGTTTCTTGCCAATTTCTTTATAAAAATCAAAGTTGTATTAATCTTCCTCTTCCTTAGGTTTTACTCAGTTTGGCATATAATCTTTTACTTCTCAGAGTCTCTAGGACTAACCTCAAATGTCTCTTATGCTCTTCAAAAGATCTGGAGTACACTAAAATATCATCAATAAAGGCCACAACAAATTTATCCAGATACGATTTAAATACCTTATTCATATAATCCATGAACACCAAGGATGCATTCGTCAGCCCGAATGGCATCACAAGGAACTCATAGTGCCCATATCTAGTTCTAAAAGCTATCTTTAGAATGTCTTCAATTCTCACTCTCAGCTGGTGATACCTAGATCTAAGATCTATCTTAGCGAATATAGATGTCCTAACTAACTGATCTAATAAATCATCTATTCTAGGGAGAGGATATTTATTTTTGATGGTAACTTTATTCAATTTTCTATAATCTATACATAATCTCAAGTTACCATCTTTCTTTTTCACAAATGAAACACTAGGGCGTATGAACCCTTTTTCTAACAACTCTTCTATTTGTTTTTCTAACTTAACGAGCTCAGTGGGAGCTATCCTATAGGGAGCCTTGGACACCAGTCTAGCCCCAAGCACTATATCTATGGGAAAGTCTAGTTCTCTCTCAAGGGGGAGGCTACTAAAGTCAAAATCTTTAGGAAAAATCTCAGGGAATTCCCTAACTATCGGGATCTCCTCTATCCCTTCTTCTACCTCAGCCTAAATAGAGAAAAAGACTAGGAACCCCTAACACCTATGCTTTAAGTATCTCTTAGCTTGGGCATTAGTCATAAAAGATAACTTAGCCTCTATCCTAGGTATGGTCTAACAAGAAGGTATAGATATGGTATGGTGATCACAATCAAGGATATCATCATTAGCAGTAATCCAGTTCATGCCAACAATTAAATCAATATCATGAAAAGGCATACAGATCAAATCAATGGTAGTGTAACAATAGTTAAACTATACAGTGACATTCAAGCAAGCATGGGAAGTAACGGCATAGCCTTCAGTGGGTGTAATGATAGACAAATCAAATGATAAAGTACTAATATCTAGACCCAAATGTCTAACACATTCATAAATATAAACAAGTGACTAGCACCCGAATCAAACATAGCAATCACAGGAAAATCATTCACTATGAGCGTATCTTGAATAAGATTGGGAGACGCGCTAGCCTCTTGCTAAGATAGGGCAAATACCCTGCCCTGGGTCTATGGCTTAAAAGGAGGCAGCCTGAGCAAAGGCGTTGAATCTGCCTGGAGACAATTTATGGCAATGCGTCTCGGCTTCCTATACTTGTAACATGTCACTGTAGATTGCTGTGTAGATGATTGAGTCCTCAGGGACTACACCTTCTTCCCTTTTTGTGGCCTCTTGCTCTACTGCACCTTGCTCTTCTTCTTGCTAATAGGTGCAGAGCTGGCTCCTTCCTCTAGTCTCAGTCCCTTGGACTTTAGGGCCTTTCTCTGGCTAGATATGGTAGCAGTAGGTATAATATCTCTCAAATTATTTTCCATTACCCTACTAATCTCTACAGTAGCATTGAAGTTTCGGATCCTATGTAGAGTCACTTTGTCTCTAATTAGGGGTTTCAACCCGATCTCAACTTGTTTGCACCTTCAGGGCTTGTTATCATATCTCTGGTAGGAAGAATATCGAGATAACTCTATGAATCTAGCCATGTATTGGTTTATCATCATGTCATCAATTTGCTTTAGCATCATAAATTACACCTCTTTCTACTTTCTTACAGAACTAGGAAAGTACTTCTAATAAAATTGTAGCAAGAAGTTCTCTTAGGTGATCTATAGATTTTTTGTCTCCATCAAAGACGTTATATTATGCCACTACTTATTGGCTTCTTTCCATAGCATAAAAGTGGTAAGATGAGCTTTCTGCTCGGAGGTGCTATCCATCATTATGAATATCTTCTCTATATCCATCACCCAGGTCCTCCGCCTTATTCGCATCTAATTCCCTGTCAAACACTGGTGGGTTGTTCTTCATGAATTGATTTAATTGTTTTTGAATTGAAGGCAGAGTCTGGACTAGCTTTTGGGGAGGTGGGGGTAGAGCACCTAAGGTGGAAGGCTGTGGAGTATAAGAAGTAGAAGGCTAAGACTGAGGCAGAAGGGCCTCTCTCCTGGCTTCCTCCTGTCTAGCCAGGGAGTCTTATAGTTGCATGATCATCTCATGCTACTGCTGCATAATGTACTATTGCTGGACTATCATGTTTTCAAATCTATTAAGCCATTCCATGATAGCTCACAAAAGGTCCTTATATTTAACCTCCAAACCCACTATTACAATTCAAGCACATATACACAGATATTCCACCCGAAACAACCCAAACACACCATTCAAGAGTCAACTACCAAGTAAAAGTACTTGAACCTTTGCTATGATACTAATAAATGGAATGCCATATTATTTCTAACATTGATGCTCTTATGTGCAAGTAGGGTTATACAATTCTTCAAAGAAAACTAAAAAAGGCATTAAAATAATGAATTAAAATGTGTTGCGTGATAGATAAATTTTCATTTCGCATCTTCGGGATCCCATGAACTCACTAATAAGATTCTCTAATTATTTTCCATCCATATAAGTCATAAAAATCTTAAAACTTCACTTAAACCACAGATCAAGATCTAAAAATATAAGATAATCACATTTTGCCTTGGGTTCCAGAGTAGCAGAATTTGAGGCAACTTGGAAAAATTATAACTAAATGTAGAAAAATCAAAATCACACAAAATATAGCTTTTTGGAAAGTTCTAGATATTAAATTTACATTAAAAATAATTTCCAGCCACAAAAATCCCATTTGGGCTATGTTTGACAATAGAAAAGATAAGGAGGTTTAGCTGTCTAGAAATCTGATACAGCTTATTAATATAAATTTTAAAAATTCATAATTAATTCTAAAAAAATCCAATTCATGCAATCTATACCAATTTGAAAAACTATCAATGTTAAATAGAGAGAAAAAATAGTTCTAGACCAATCCAAGAGCATTCAGATCTCGAAAATCAATCAAATAGTAACACGGGTCTGATTGATTGTCTGGTACTAGGCAACAACTTCAAAAATTAATATCTCCCTCTCTCAACATCTAAATGAGGTGCTTCTAATTGGATATCTTTTGCCCCATGATTGACACAGATTTATTTTCGGACCAATTGCACAGTAATAGTCGCCAAACTAGAAAATTTTCTAACTTTAAAAATTCACCAAATATTCCACAAACCTCTAAATAATACCCACTTTAGCTTCCCAAAAAGCTCTAGATGCATGCCAAATTTCAGACCAAGAAGAGCTCATTTGGACAAAAAGTGACATAACCCACTAATATGGTCATGTTTGCTTCTCATAATGTAACTCTTTAGTCTAAATGGCTCCTTTTAGTGTTTGGCACCTTTTGGGCAAGTTTAAAAGCATAATTGTGACTTGTGTGAACTGTCCAAGTGATCCCAAATCCCATACATCTTAAATTGGCTATCCGACATCCGAGAATAAATGTTTCAAGTGAGCATTCAACTACCCAAAATCCACATTTACATTGATTTAAGGTCACATATAGTCTACATAATATCCATACATCATTTTATATTTGTTCATGGTCTCACATCATAAAAATAATATGTACAAGCCCACTTTGACATCCAACTACAAATAAGGTTACATAATAGACAAAATGCAATCTCTTAAGGTCTTTGGCTTGCACTCTTTACTTCTTGATCATTACCTAGGCATTTCAAAATAATGGAGGGAAGGGAAGTGAGATTCCTAGAATCTCAATAGCTCATGCACCCATTCACGCACACATTCATGGCATATATACATCAAAGCATATGTATGGAAGGTTTAACAACCGTAAAGTATGCAAGGTCACAATTTTCATGCTGCTTATTCACATTCAAGCCAAGAACATACTCTAGGGACTTTTGGTTTTGCCTCATCCTATTTCTAGGACTTTTGGACTTGCCTCACCCTTGGCCTACGGACTTTTGAGTTGGCCTCACCCTTCTAAGAGACTTTTGGCAACCAAGGCCATTCAAGGAAACACATTGGTACTAATGTAATGTCAAGGCATCAAATGGCATGTCATCAATTCATAAGAACACACACAAGCTTACAATGACACATATATGCACTTAAGAATGCAAGGAGAATGAGGGGAAGAGCTACCTTAAATTTTGCAAGCTTTCCTTTGTCTTATTTCTCCCTCTTTTCAGCCTCACAAGTGCACCTAGGTAGGTTGGTGTTCTCTTGGCCTAAACACCATAGACAACACACAATTACACACTTGAAGCAAGCTAAGACATTAAACTCACTCTTGAACACACACTTGATTCCATAAGTGGCATAATGGTTCTATAAATGGCCTATTGAAGTAACCTTCACAATTCAAGCTCTAAACTCCCATCTCTTTCCATTTCTAGGCCTCATTCAAAGTCCTTGGAGCCCTCACATAATTGTTTGCACAAGCTTAGAATCAAGTTGTTTTATAAAGCACCATTATGGACACATTGTCCTATCTCCCAATCCATGGCTCCTAAATTTTTCCAATGGTTTCTCCCATCTTCTAACATCATATAAAGTCCTAAACCAAGGTTAAAACAAATTTAAACATCCCCTAGCCTAATGAACCTAGCTTGGCCAAAATATGCACCATAATGGAGGTTTATGGAGCTCTTGATTTTTCCTTGATGGGAGACCCACTTGGGAGGCTTTCGAAGAGTCTTAGGAGCTTAAGGGAATACTCAAATAGCCAAAGAATTACTCACACAAGATCAGATTTCATAAAACCCTAAGGAAGCCTTCACTTTTCTATCTTACTTTTCATAGGTTTTTCTTGCAATTTTTTGCCATATTCCTCTTCCTCATGGTCTAAAACCCTAGTTCCTCTCTTGTTTTTAGGCCAAAAAACCTCCCCCTCATATGGTTCTAGTTTAGGCGAAATTATGCACAAGAAATAAGCAAAGAGGAGAAACAACAAAACCATGGAATATCTTTGATTCAAGCTTGGTTTCAAGCTTTTTTCTCCTTGGTTTTCTTCTCCTCAAGCAATCCGAATTGCTCCTCCTTGTTCAAGACTCAAAATAGAACTAATTCATTCAAATAAACCATGGAAAACAAGGAGGAAAGGAGAGGAGCAAAATTGGAAGAAGATAAAGCATAAAATTCCTTAGATTTTCTTACATTTTTCTTGATTTTCTTCCTCTTTTTTTCCTTCTCTTGGTGTGCATAAAGGAGCTAATTTTTTTTTTGTATTTTGGGCAGAAAGGGTCATGCTTAAGAAGGTGGGAGAAGAAACAAGAAGCTAGCTTTTTCAAAAATTTCAATTTCATCCTTTTGTAATGGCAATTTCATTTTGGCTTCATTTTAGCTCCTTTTTTAGAACCATCTTTTCCATTACAAAAGTTAGGTTCCTAATTTATAAAATGTCTTTGGAATCACTCAAATTGGAGCTAAACCTTATCAAATGAATCCGTCAAAGTTCAAGCTCATTGATGTTGAAAAATGTACTCGTAGGGGCTTTACTAGTCCTGGGACTTCCTATGGTTTTTGGGGCCTCTGGGAACTTTGGGAAACTCAAATTTTCCATTTCAAAAGCCCTCCTATGTGTTTTTCCTAAAGTTGTACTTATTTACGAAAATGCTATTACATTTCGTTAGTTTTTGTCACAAATTATTTCACCATCCTAGCTCCATTTTTCTTTCCGTTTGAGCCTGGAATTATCATTTTTAGGAGTCTAAGACTCTACCCAAATTTTTTGGGATATTATCTAGCTCATTTTAGAGGACTTGCTTTTATATGGCTCATTTCATCGTTTTACAGAAATTACGTTCGTTACAAGAATGGCATGAAAATGTGTGTGTGGTTTATATATATATTAATTATGAACGGTTACGATTTATTTAACTTTAAGGTGGAAGATCTCGGCCTTTAGATTACATGGATGGTCAAGATTTAACTTTTAAATAAGAGATAAAATGTAGGCCTTAGGATTAGATCAAATGTTATGATTTGATCTTGAAAAGGTGAAGAAATCTAAGCCATTGGATTGCTCAAAAGTTTAAATTGCATCATGTTTTACAGGTGAATATTAGCCGTTGGATTACCATGGTTACTTTTTTGTAAGGTGTGAAGATAAGATTACATTTAATGCTGCTTAAGTCAGCGTCTATGTCATGTTGAAGTCAGCGGTAATTTTTTCGTAATACGCGAGATTTCTAAGATTCACTGACGTAAGCCTGTGAAATCGCTCCGTAGTTTGTGTAGCTTCTAGAATTCTCTTCCAACTTCCAACTTCTTCTTCACACATGGCACCACATTAGCACCTTCTCGGCTCCCTGGTGCTATGTCAGCTCTTCCTTGGTTAGACTTACAAAATTGCCACTGTTTCCTAGATTCCTCATAATATTTTATTTAATCAGTATTCTTTGAGTTCTCTGCTATATTTTAATATTATTCAGCCTTATGTGAGTCCCATTTAATGTCTCCAACTATATATTTAAATATTATTTATTTTCCTAATATTTTATTATTTTAGGGTCTAAATGACTATTTTGCTCTTAATAGTGATGTGACAGACAAGTACTTTTGTTTTTGTTTTTGCTTATATCTCATTCATAACTCCATATTTCTAGATTCTGTCACCACTACCTAGTACATTTTTCTGCATAGAATTTTCTGAGAAAGCTAACACGGGTTTAGGGTTTTAGTTTGTCTCCGTATAAGCTTATAATTATTTTGGGCCATTTTCTGGCTCTAACCAATCCAGAATTTCATACAACAAGGAATTTTATAATTTTCTACGCATTATTTTCTAACTATTGATATATATATATATATTGGACTAGTTTTGAATTCCCATTCCTTCTAGAAAAATTATTAAAGTTCATCTAGGTGACACATGACAATTTTGCTTTTGAGCCCTCTGGACCCCCCTAAAATCTCAAAAATTCTTATAGGTCTTATTTAACTTATACTTCTCATATATAAGTTATTTCGTTCAAATTCTTCTCATTAAAGGTTAATAAATTCAATACATAAAATACTAAATAATTAGAAAATCTTAATTTTAGGGATTTTACAGTTTCTATGAGTGATATATGTCTCTTGTGATGTGTTTAGGCCAAGAGAACTTAGTGCCTCCAAACTTCAAGGCTTGGTGGAAAAGAAGGAGGAAGATTTCAAAGGAAAAGTATGGGACATTGGCTCCAAGGTAGCTCTCTCTTCTTTCTCTCATGCATGGTTGGATGTTTTTTTGTCTTTAAATGTGTGTATGTATGTTTATACCATGAAAGATGTTTTTAGCATGTATTTATATGCCATGATACCATGACGCCTTGCTTATGTGCTTGAATGATGTTTTTATGAATGTGTTTAGCTTGCTTGAGTGTGGTGAAGCCAAAAGTCCCTTAGCTAGGGTGAGGATGAGCCAAAAGTTTCCAAAAATGGGTAAGACAAAGCCAAAAGTCTCTAAAAGAGTGAGACTTAGTCAAAAATCTCTTAAGAAAATGGTTAAGGTAAGTTCAAAAGCCCAAAGAGAGTGGGTGAGGCTAAACCATTATCTTGGTAAGCTTATGTAAGTCATATATAACCTCTTGAATGCAAGAAAATGTTCTATGTATGTTTATGAATTTCAAGATAGCCATGCATGCATTTTTAGACTTGAATTTGCATCCATTATGGGTGCTTGAAAGGGAGAAGAGCTATTGGGATTCTTAGAATCTCATTTTTTTCTCCTCATTACATAACATGTCTAGGTGGACCAAGTGAGTAAGGAAATAAGAGCTACCATGTTAGAAGATGAGAGAATGACAAGGGAATGTGTATTTTGCTCTTTTGTAGCTACTTTGTTGTCGCAAGATTCTATTCAATGATGTATAACCTTTTGAACATGTATGAATATATGTATATGTGATGTATATATAAGAATTGGAAGCAAATAATTGGAATGGCATGTGTTTTGACATTGAATGGCTAGAATTGCCTATGTATGCTTTGTGTATATCATTAACTGGGAGAGTAAATTTGTGAGATATGGATTTGTGGACCTTTGAGACATATTTAATAGACTATTTTGATACTTTCCCTTGTGCTCAAGTGGCCTTGGAAGTCTTGGAAGCAAAAATGGACCATTTGTGACCCTTTATAAAGCCAAATTATGACATTTTGCAACCTTTTAGTACAAATTGACCAAATGTACGAATTTTCTCATGAAATTTGGCATGCATATAGATTTCATCCAAAGCTTTTTGAAAAGCTAAAGATCATATTATTTAGAGCTCTATGGAAATTAATTATGAATTTTCAAAGTTAGCAAATTTCTGCTGTTCTAATATGGTTACTATTTATATGGTCAATTTTTTCTCTTATATCATTTGAGGGCCAAATGGGGTCCAATGTTGATAACATTTTATAAGCATAAACTAGATATAATTAGATTTCTGTGGCCATTAAGATCACCTCATTTGGAGGTTTGAGCAGAGAGATATGAATTTTTGAAATTTGGAGTTAGTACCAATAATGCAGCAGTACCTTTGGTACTATTTCATCAATTTTCAATAGCTTAAGGCTAATACATG
The DNA here is from genome assembly GCA_026724425.1 of Erythrophleum ivorense. Taxonomy (NCBI): domain Eukaryota; kingdom Viridiplantae; phylum Streptophyta; class Magnoliopsida; order Fabales; family Fabaceae; genus Erythrophleum; species Erythrophleum ivorense. The sequence continues at coordinate 40,951,310 of JAIUCV010000006.1, read as the reverse complement.
GGTCTGGACTTATTTTTACCTGATGTTAACATCTGTAGCTTTCCAGAATGGTAAGGTTTACTGGGTTTTGAGTTTTTTAGAATTAATTATGAATTTTTAAAATTTATATAAGTAATCTGTGATGGCAAACCTAGGCAGCTAGACCTTTGGCGATTTTCTATTGTTAATTGTGGTCTAGATGATGTTTTCATGGCTTGCAATAATTTTTAACTAGATTTTATGTCCAGAGATTTCCAAAAGGCTATCATTTACTTGATTTTGATTTTTTTATATTTAGTTATGATTTTTCAAAATTGACATAAAAAACTTGGCACACCAACCTGAGAATGAACCTTGTAATTTTGTGTATATATGCTACCAACTCAGGATTCTTGTGACATTTTGAGATGGTTTTAAGTTGTATGAATGTATTTTAATTAGAGGATAATATGAGTAAGTTCATATAGCCCACAGAAAATGAAATGAAAAATTTAAGTGTAGCGTAACACAAAATAATATAATATTTTAATTGAATTTTTCTACCAATCTTGCTATGCCAAGGAAAAGTGACTAGGAATGAGATGGAGAAAGGCTAGATAAACATGATGTTACAACTTCAAACTCAGAGACAAAAAGATTTCATAATGGTAGTTATGGATAGATTTTCAAAGATGACCCATTTCATCCCCTGCCAAAGGACAAATGACGCCGTTCAAGTTGTAGGCTTATACTTCAAGGAGATTGTACGTCTTCATGGTATCCTGAAAACCATCACTTTTGATAGAGACGTCAAGTTTTTAAGTCACTTTTGGAAGAATTTATGGAAGAAAATAGAAACTAAGCTTCAATTCCATAGTGCCAGCCACCCCTAAATAGATGGACAGATTGAAGTAGTCAATAGAATTTTGGGAAACTTGTTGTGTAGCTTTTTTAGGAAAAATTTAAAGCAGTGGGACCTTATCCTTGCCCAAATAGAGTTTGCTTATAGCAACTTAGTCAATCAAGCCATAGGAACGTGTCTATTTGAAGTGGTTTATAGCACTCATCCCCTAAGTCTATTAGATTTAACCCCTTTAACTGATAAGCAATATTATAGGGTTGATGCGGATCAAAAGGAAAAGGAAATCAAGAAGCTGCATGAACAAGTTTGAAAGTGGATTCAGAAACAAAATATGGGATACAAAGCTGAACTTGATAAGCATCGAAGATAGCAAACTTTCAAAGTTAGAGACTTGGTATGGATACATTTACAGAAGGAACAATTTCCCAATCAACCAAATGCCAAGTTGTCACCCAGAGCCTATGGTCCATTCAAAGTTGTGCAAAAGATTAACAACAATGCCAACAAAGTCAAGTTACCAGGTGCATATAGAGTCTCTGCCACTTTCAATGTTGCCAATCTTTCACCATACTTTAAAGATAATGTAGGACTTCACTTGAGGGAAAGTCCTGTCCAACCAAGGGAGGATGAAACGAATGATAAATGAATGGTAGCTATGAAACTTCTGTAACCTCCTCCCAAAATGTAACTTCTAATAATGAGCTGTTTGTAACTCTTGAAACTCCCATTTTAGCTTTAAGTTCTTGTTTGTTACTATGGCCTCTAGAATTAGTATAAATAGGCCTACTTTTCTTGTGTTTGACACGAAGCAATTTGAGAGTTTTCTTTAATCAATTTGAGAGTATTCCTTTCTTCTTTCCTAGCTTCTAAGCCATGTTATCTTGATCCAATCTCGCATTTCCAAGGAGAAAAATTTCATATCCTTTTTTGGTTGAAGAAGACTCTTCCATAAGGTTGCAACTTTCTTCCAATCCCTAAGGTAAAAGAGAATGGATTCAAAATCATCATTGTAAACAAGACAAGTAGTGACATTATTAGGCCACCTTGTTGTTTTGCTTCTTATAACCTTCCATGAGCAATTATCCACGTGAAATTTTTTGTATATTATGGTCCTTCCTAACTATAGATATTCTTCCAAATCATGTATTCATGGGAGCTAAGTTGTTTCTCTAAGAGTTGACAAGCACTTTGGATAAAAAAGTGACCTAAGTTAGAGAGGTTCCAAGTACTTTAACCAAAAGCTTTTGCATTAATTTTGTATCGTAATTAAGAATCCTTGATAATTTCTTTGTAATCATTTTTTATCTATTAATTCATTAGAAAATTTTCTCATTTTGAAATTATATTATCTTATAATTTGATTCTAGACTTTATTGGTTTTAAACCTAAATATTCAGTATAATCTTTATCAACTTCAATCTTTTTAGGATTTAAAATGATTTCATTTTTTTTAAAGATGTCTTTGATGATTTTTCTCTATATTAGAAAAAACAAAAATATCACTAATATAGGCTACACATATTTCTTTAAGATTTTTAAAGATTGGTCAATCAATCTTTAAAATATTTGTGTTGTTGTATATAATCCAAATGGCATAATTGTCTAATGGTAATGTCCATATAGAACGCTGAAAGTGATTAAGGGTCATCAATTAATTTAATATAATAAAATTGTGATTTGTGTTCAAACTAACTAAATATTTTGGCTTGTTTTGCTTGAGTAACTTAAAAGTCTGTCATATGAATGAAGTAGCCATCAAATTCTAAATTTTGATTAAGTTGTTTATCATTAATAATTGTCATAACTTTTCCTCTTTTTATATTTGCTAATTGTTTTATTAGAATCTTTTAATTTGAAACTTCAATTTCTAGGATTTCTAAACCATAATTTTAATGGGTTGTCACTATTTTTTTATTTTTAAAATATTAGATCAATCCAATGTTTTGTATCAAGTTTATTTATTTTTTCTTTTTGGGTCAGAGGGATAATTTTTTTTGTCACATTTATATTGTTTTACTAGAGTAATTGATATTTTCATGCCTATGTTGTTAAGTTGAATTTTTGTATGATATATTTCCATTAGATAAAGATTTTTTAACAAGTTTGTTCTAAACAAAAAAAAAAAAAATCCATTCATAAAAGAAAAACATAATAATTTTAACATAAGAACTTTTTCTTTCCTACCCATATTGAAATGTTATTAGTTTCTTTTCATTTAAACAATAAATTATTATTGTCTTTTTAACATTTTTTTTCTATTGGTATAGTAATTTCTCTATAAGTACAAGTTGTAACACTTGTATCTATTAAAAGGTCTAATTGATATTGTTTATAGGAAGAATTGTATTTAAGGACCTAAAGTTAAAAATATTTACTCTAGATGACTTATTACCATTGTTTTATAATTGATTACCCTTGATTTTAACAAAAAATAGTTGAATCTAGTAGTAACAGGTTTTTCAAAATAAATTTCTTCACTTTTAGGTCCTTTTTTATAATTCTTCCTTGTTTATATCTTCAAATTTAAAAATCACTAATGCAAATATGTGATATCTTTTATTTTTTATTATGGGAAAAGAGTATTTCCTCAACTTTTAGACTAATATGTGATTTGTTACGGTATATAAATTCTCTTTTTTAGCAGAATTTCTACCAAGAAAAATAAGAACATTTTTTCTATCAATTGATATTTTTGATTTAATATCAATTTTTTCTAGAATAAAAGAAACTATTGGGTTAAATCTTAATGGCTTGTTATCTATAATAGCTCTTAGATCTTGAAGCTATCATTTCCATTGGTAGTCTTTTTTTTTTTTTTAGGATAACTTCATTTAACAATAATCTATTAAGAATTTTAAATTTCATTTTATGGCCAAATTGTGACTATCTTCCTTCATATGAATAATGTGACAATGTTTTGTAGATATGTAATTGAGATGAAATAGTTTGTCCATACTTTAAACCAAAATGATCTATTTACTAAATTAGACTGAATTCCTTAATAACATATTTTATCAAGTTACATATTTATCTTTTATCTAAGATGAGAAGTATTAATTCCTGTGGAGATAAAGCTGTTATTTTCATATGAATAGCTCTTATGTATATATTTAAGCAGAGAATATTTTTTCTTAAGTGTTTTTATATGATTTTTACTAAAATTTCAAATTTCTACTATGTTATCACAATTTTTAATGATAATTCTTTCATTAGATTGTTCGAAATGTCTAATACTTCAAAGTTTAACATGGGAAACACTATAAACTTCTTCTAAAAGTTATCTTAACCTACTTGATTGATTAGCTTCTATAATTACACACACACACACATGTTGTAACACCCTGAAAATAACTAATAGTAATCATTTGGAGACTATGAAATTATTAAGAGGGATTTAAGGAAAATTTATGAGGAGATAGGAGTTTTAAGGAAAATGGCAAATTTGAGTATTTTAACATAATAACTATTAATTAGATAATTTCAAGAAAAATAAAATAATAATTATGGATTTAAGTATGATTTAAGCCCATAACTAATTTATGTGTGCTAAGAATATTATTAGAAATATAGTCTTATTCTTATCAAGGCCCAACTTCATCTCAATATGACCCAATCTCATCTTAAGAGGCTTAGCACTAATGGAACCCACTTGGCATTGGCCTAAACTAATTTTTAAAAGCCCAAAACTCAGAAGATGGGCCCAAGTGAAACATGGACCCTTAAGTCAGCCCAAAACCTTAAGAAACTTTTCTGTTTGAGGCCTAATAAGCTTACACTAGAACCCAACTGGATTTTTGGGCCTTTGGGTTAGTACATTTCTTCTTAATCCCAAGAGTTTCTACAACCCACTTCACCTAGCATTGGCTTAACAACCAGGAAGGAGCCCAAATGGACCTTGGGTTGATGGGTTAGCCTATTCCTTATTAAAAACTCTAATGGTTCAGCAGCCACATTCATTTCTTAAGAGAAAAATATTTGGTTTTGCTGGGCAAGAGTTCATTTTCGCACCTAGAGAAGGGAGGCTAGGGTTCTTGGTATAAATCCATCTTTTCCTACTTCTATAGTCAAAATCAGCCAAGGTAACCTTCATGAAACTTAATTCTCTCTTCTTCCTTTTCGATTTGGCTTGATTGGTTTTTATTTAGAGTATTTTTACCCACACCCAAATCTAACATATGTTGTTTGGTGTTCTTATAGTGGAATTTTAGAGGTTGAGGCTAAGAGTGTTGTTAAGTAAGTGTTTTCTTCCCATTTGGATCATGATGGTAGTTAGAGGGAGAGTAATTGGCTTCATTGAGGCAATCGGGGTTAATTACTTAATTCTATGTTTATGCTCATTTTAATTTGATATTTGCTATATATGTATGATTTTGAAATATTAAATGATTAGTTGGCTACTTGATTGTTATTGTTGTGGATCCTGAGTGAGTCCTTGGTGGAGCTGTGATGCGGTTGTAACCCGTGCATCGTGCTTCAATTGGACACTAGGGGGTGATCAGACCCCTAAAATGCACTAAGCCAGGTTGTGCTCAATGGGGAGTTGGTACCATGGATAGGCCTCTCCCTGCGTTATCGACCTTTAACATGTTATATGTGATTACTGGTATAGGACAGTAGTCAATCATAACTCAACTAATTCATTTGCTAATTGAATTGATAATTTTGGTATTTGATGATATGAAAATGCATTATGTTGATTAATCTGTACATATATATGGAATTTGCCTCTTATTATTGAGATTGTAAATCTCACTCTAGTTGTAGGCTAACATTTTCAAGGACCGGACCTCTTAATGGCAAATATAAATTAATAGAAGCCTATTATATGACTTGGTAGCACATAAGTTTGGAAACCTTGTTAGATTTGGTTTGTGTAATGAGAATACTAGTTTTTTTTGTATTTTTCACATTGCATCATGAATTGCTAAGTGTAGGGACTGTCTATGTAATATAATTATTATGGGATTGAACATTGTAATTGTAATTAATTTATAATTAATGAATGACTTGATCTTTTATGACCATTAAGCATTAGCCCTATAAACATTTATGGTTGAACTATTTTGCTATCATAGAATGTGAATTGATTGATATGAAGTTAAGTTTGATTGCTCTAATTCAATCCAAGAGCCTTAAACAATAAGTATTAGTGAATTATGATACTTGGGAGTTAGGAGGTATGGAAAACCATGTATGTTAGTTATGGAAGCCTTAGAATTCATCTAGAATGAATGGTAACGAGTTAGAAAGTATGAAAATGAGAAAAAAAAATCAAGAAGGGTCAAAGTCATAGCTCAAAGGAGTTGAGCCGTGGCCAAAATTGAAGTTCAAGATAACAAAGACTAAGAGCGCCGCGGCTAAGGTGATTTGAGTCACGGCGCAAGGTAAGAAATTAGCTCCAAGAGGTAACAGAGAGTAGTCTCACCACAACGAGCATCGGGAGGCTAGTTTGGAGAGCTCTAGGAGACCTTCTCGCTATGGCGAGACATCAGCGAGAATTGCAAAGGTATGACTAGTAGGTTCCTGAGAGCACCTTTGCCGTGGCGTGGAAGGGTTGAGTTGCGGCGCAAGGTTCGTATTTTTTATTTTTGGCTCTAGTAGCCACTTACATCATGGCGTGGATATACCAAGTCATGGCGAGAGTCTCTAGATTTGGATTTTAGATTCTAGTAACCAACTTAGTTGCAGTGGGGAAGGTCTAAGTCACCACGAAGGTTCCAATACTTTTAATTTTTGTTAGAAACCTTGAATTTCATTATGATAATGCTATGTGATGACTGGGAAACACTTATAAGAGGATTTGGTGAGTTTGGAATCAATGGTAATGTGAATCAATTATTTTAATTAATAGTTAGAATTATTTTTAGACTCATAGTTATGATTCTGTGGCTAATAGCCCTAATAATATTAAAGTTTAAATTTTCTCATTTTTCTTTCTAATTTGATTAATTGTAATGGCTTTAAACCTTACTTTATGATCATTTATCATGCAATTAAATCTAATTACTGTAATTAGGAATTAGGATTGTTACATGCACATGCACACACACATTACTGTTGGCTTAATGGTCTCTCAAACCTCCTATATTTAATGATTCTAAAAGCCCAAGTCAGATAAAAGCCCACTCAGCAATTCCTTTTTGTTGTTTCTTTTTATGTAACATGTAGAAAGCATGTAAAGCTTTTGAGAATTCTATTCTATTTTGTCTGTTTGCTGAAAAGTTAAAAGTTGTCTTTGTCTCATTGTTGTGTCTTTGTCTCTGATTTATAAAGTCAACTCTTCTGTCTTATAATTCATTAAAAGTATAAATAAGACAAGACAACTTGAACTCTTTGCCTGCTCTCCTCTTCCTTAGATGTGTTGGCTAAAAGCAAAAAAATACAAAAGAAACTCTGTGCTGAATGACTGCCTAGCATGCTAAAGCTCCTCTGAATCATTTAGCTACTTCTTGGCTACACTTAAACTATGATCCTTCAATAGTCAAATCTCAAAAAGATTTTCAACGGCTAGTTTTCTGTGTATATAAGAAGTAGTAGCTTCTAAACAAACACATTGAACATCATCGAGAAATTTAAGAGAGAGCTGGTCTTCCATTCATTGTCTTCTGTGTTCTCTAGCTATTACTAAGTGTCTAGTTCATTTGACTAATAAGAGTCTATACTATGAGATTCATCTTGATCTATTTGTAGTTGTAAAAATTCTTGAATATTGTAGCAAGTGTGAGAAAGAAATATAGAGTTGAGTGTGTAAACTGTTGAGTTTTTGTAAAAGTTCTAGGTGAGCTTGGAAACCTAGCATCTTTGTTATGTACTCTGATTTAACATAGTGGAAATCCCTTGTTATGTATCAAAGGGATTAGACATAGGTCTTGAGGAATGAACTAGGCTATATAAGGTGTTTTCCTTTCTTTACTTCACTTTTTATTATGCTTTAGGCACTGTACTAAAACCTTGTCGACAAGGTCCTGTTTTATCTCCTTGATCTTTGCTTTTCAGTTATCCTTTGGAAGATCCTGTCAACAAGATCTCAATTTGTTTACAAGATTTTTGGGTCTTTAATAGTTTTGCTTTAATTGTTAATTTGTATTGTAAAAGCACCTATTCACCCCCTCTAGGTGCATTCTTTAATTGCTATCAGAGCAGGTCTCACTGATTTTAGTGCTTAGCCGCCTAGAGAAAATATCTTTATGTTTTGTAGAAAAATGAGTCAACAACCACTTAAAGGATCTTACTTTCTTGAAGGGTTCTCAACTGTCAGATAATTCTACTTTAATGGAAATTGTAACACCATATTTATCTATCTTGCCTCATGCTATTTCTAAGTCTTATGCCATGTATTTCACAAGGAAGCAAGAAGGATAACATTAGAACAATGAACATACTTGCATCATGTTATAGAGAAATTTTTCTTTTAAAGTCTCGTGGGCCATATGAACTCATCCATCTCATTCTTATATTTAAATACACAAATAAAACTCATAACAAGCTCAAGAAGTGGCCTATATCTCGAGCAAAGGGAGTAGATACACAAAATTCACTGGTTCAGCCTTGGGCAGAATTCTAGATTCTATACTTGAACTTTGAAAAATCATAACTGATTCTAAAAAAATTGAAATCAGGCATACTATATCATTCTGGAAAGCTACAGATATCTACTTTATGTTAAAAATAAATACGAATCACAACAAAGGCTGATAGCCACTGGAAATGGATGGAATAGTACCAGAGGTTAACTGTTATTACTGGTACTAACCTCCAACTTCAAAAATTCATATCTCCTTACTCAGAGGTCCAATTGGGATGATCTTAATTTCCATGGAAATATTATCATGTCTAGTTTATGATTCTAAAATTTTATGAGTATTGGACATCATTTGGCCTATGAATGACACAATCCAAGTTTCTAACCATATAAACAGTGTCTGCATTAGTTTAGCAGAAAAATGTCAATTTTGGAAATGCATAATTAATTTCACAGAGCTCCAAATAATCAAGTCTTTAGCTTCCTAAAAATCTCTAGTAAGATCTATATGTGTACCAAATTTCATGGCTAAATTTGTTCATTTGGTTAGATCTTAACATTGGGTTGCAAAATAGCTCATTTTATGTCATCAAAGGGGTCCAAATGGTCCATTTCAAGTTCTAAGGCAACCATGACCACTTGAGCATGTGGGAATGCACCAAAATAGCTTCCTAAACTTATCTGAAAGGTGCATAAACCCAAAAATAAAAAACTCACTCTCTCACCCCATGCCATACACAAGGTTTCACATGCTTGAACTTGCCATTCACTACCTAAAATATACATTACCACTCGTTGGGCACTAAATCTCATACATACATCAATCATTTGGGTAATTACATATGTTCATATGATTAAATAATGATTTCATCATGTGATTACATCATATGCCATGTGTATGGCTACAAAAGAAATAAAACTAGGCATTCTCATACACTTTGATGTCAATTTCCTTCTTTTAGGCTTGACAGCTTCCATTACCTTACTCAATTACTTCACCTAGCATGTTAAGACATTGGAGAGGAGGGGATGAGATTCAATGAATCCCAATAGATTATCTCCCTTTCAATCACATATAAAGTATGTAATACAAGCCTTGAAAATGTATGCATTGACATATTAAAATGCATGAGCATTCAAGAAACATCCTTGGCATTTGAACAAGTCATATATAGTATACATGGGCTTGCCAAGTGAGTGGACTTATCTCACTCATTCACTTATGGATTTTGGACTTGTCTCACCCATTTTCTCTAAGAGACTTTGACTTAACTTCACTCTTGGGAGACTCTTTGCTTTGTCTAAACTAAGCTCAAGGGTTCTGGCTTATCTTCACTATGGCTAGAGGGTTCTTAGCTTATCCACACTCAAGTAAATCAAGACAAGCACATAAAACATCATTTGCATGTATAAAACATCATCATGATACCATGGAATAAAAGCTCATGCTAAAATACTTTTCATAGCTTAAAACATACTTACACACGTTTAAAGACAATGTAAACACATATTCATGCATGAGAGAAGGTAAAGAGAGCCACTTTGCTTGCATTTATCCACTTTTTTCGTAAGCCTTGAGTCCTCTCCCTTGATCTCACACACATAAGGAGGTGGAGATCATTCCTCTCAGCCTAGACACATCATATGGAAGCCAATTATACTCTTGAATCAAATTTTAAGGCCATACATTCACTAGAAAAGCTAAGTGGTTCATATAGCCCTTTTTATGGTTCTATAATGCACTTAATGAAGCAACCTTAAGAGAAAATTATCTTGGCTCCATTCTCTTCATCTATTTATGATTCTTGGCTCCATTGAAACCTCTTGGAGTCATCACACAATCAATTTAAGGAGCCTAACTAGGTGTTGCTTCTTTAAGTCATAATATGGAACATACAAGGCCATCTCACTTTTTATAGTTTCTAAAATTTTTTTAAGGCTTCCTTTCATATTCTCATACCATACATGATACAAAACTAAGTTTAGAAGGAATTAAAACACTCCCTAGGTGCATCGACTCTCCTTGACTAAAGCTATACTTCCATATGGCATTAATGGAGTTTCTTTACTTCCTTTGATGGGAGAATCATGTAGGAACCTTTCTTGGTGTCTTAAGAACCTACATGAACTCTTAAGCATCATAAAATATGGCTAGGGTTCATGGTAGAGTTCAAGGTGCAATCAAAACCCTAGCCTCCCTATCTTGTAATCTAATGGTTTTTACTTGAATTCCTTTACATATTCTTACTCTCCTCCCTTAAATTCCTAGAATTTACCCTTGGTTCTCCCCAAAATTCAAGCCCTATTGTAGCTACATATATGGGGTGAAGTAGGGAGAAGAAGGGGGGAGGAGTAGCTACCATAAGATGAAAGTTTTATCTTGTTTCCATAGCTTTTCTTGCTTGTTTCTTACTTTTCTTGGCCTTCTCTATTCAAATCTAAGTTTTTTCCTTTGTTCTTCCCTTAAAATAGATCCGTAAAATTCAATAAAATCATTAGAGAGAAAGGGAAATGGAGAAGGAGGGGTTTGCTAAAGAGAAAGCATGAAAAATAACCATGAATCCATATCTTTCTATCTTGTTTTTCTCCTTCCTTCTTCCTCCTTCTTGTGCGCCTCACCCTTAAGGTTTCTCTTTGGTTTAGGGTAGAAACAAGTGTGGCTAAATGAAGTAAGGAGGTGGGGTGCCTTATATATATAGGGAGGTTTAAGGAAGACTTTTTCAAAAATTTCTATTTTGCCATTTCATTCTTGACATTTTTATTTTTGGCTTGTTTTAGCTCCTTTTTTAGAACCGTCTTTTTCATTATGAAATTTAGTCCTCAATTAATAAAATACCTTTGGAATCATTCAAATTGGAGTTAAAACCTTTTCGAATGAATCTGTCAAAGTTTAAGCTCATTGTTGTTAAAAAACGTTCATCGGAAGGACTTTAGCTGTCTCGGGGCTTCCCATGGTTTTCAGAGCCTATGAGAACCTTGAAGAACTCAAAACTTTCATTTAAAAAGCCCTTATGTGAAAATTCTAAAATTTGCTCAAAATGACGAAAATGCCCTTACGTTTTGTCAATTTTTCGTTATATTTTGTTCCTTCATCCTAGCTCCATTTTTCTTTCCATCTGAGTTTGAGATTCTCATTTTTAGGAGTCTAGAATACTACTTAAATTTTTTAGGAGACTTGCTTTTGTATCTAGTGAATTTTGTACATTTACAAAGAAATCATACTTTATATTTCTCATGTTTTCTCTCGTTTTCAGAAAACCGGATATTACAGAAATCACTACACCTATTGGAAGGCAAGAATGAGAATCTACATTCAATTAATAGACTATCGAGTTTGAGAGATTATTGAAAATGGTCCAAAATTCCCTTCAAAGAAGGATGGAAAAGGAGAAGTTATCCTTAAGCCCAAAAATGAATGGTCTAAAGATGATATCAAGATAGTGGAGAGTAATGCTAGAGCAATCAACATTTTATATTATGCTGTGAGTGGTTAGGAGTATGATAAAATCTCCAGTTGTGACACAGCACAAGAAATGTGGAAGAAGCTCGAAATGATGCATGAAGGGATATCAAAAGTCAAAGAGAGCAAGCTGAACATGCTAGTCTATGAATATGAGGCTATTTTACATAAAAGGAGAATGAGAACATTGAGGAAATGTTCAACAGATTTGCTAAGATTATAGGAGATTTGAAGGCTTTTGAAAATACATTCACGAATCTGGAGAAAAATTCAAAAGTCCTAAGATGTCTTCCTCCCATATGGCAATCAAAGGTAGATAACTTGGAAAGTTAAAATATTGGCTTAATGCCTCCTGATGAAGTACGTAGTCATCTCATTGGCTATGAAAGAAATCATCTAAAAAGGAATGAGTTAAAGTAAAAATGAAAAGTTTTTGCCTTGCAAGTCATGGCAAAAGAAGAATAGATTATGGAAGAAGAAGGAGAACTTGATGTATAAGATATAGCATTCTTCTTAAAGAAATTAGAAAATTATGCTGGGAGAAAGAGGATGATGGGAAAACTCAAGGGTGCTTCCTTAAACAACACTGTAAGACGCGATGAGGCTGCCAAAAACATAATCACTTGTTATGAATGTGGCAGAAATGGTTATATCAGATTAGAATGCCTATTTATAAAGGGAAAATCAGTTAAGCTACAAGCTAGAAGGAAGGCTATGGCGGCCTAGAGTGATGATGATGAAGAAGAAAAAGCTGAGATAAAGCAAGAACTTGTAAATATGTGCTTCATAGCTGCTAAAGAAACTGAGGTAAGACCAGAAACAAAAATTTTTGATTTACAAAATGATTTTAATGAACCTTTGATAGATTTTGAAAAGTTATTTGCAAAATATGAGAACCTTATCCAAGTTAATTCTAACTTAGAGGAAAACTCGAGTAACTTAGAAGTAAAGGAGTAAATGCCAAAAAGAAATAAAAGGATTGAAAGCTCAAGTAAAATCCTTGGAAAAGGATCTTGCTAGCTTTGTAAAAGGAGAAGAAAAATCTAAAACTATTATTAGGATAGCAGAAGTGCATGTTTGATAAGACATACTTAGGCTATGATAAAAGAAATGGTGTTAAACTTTCCAAGAATTTCTTTGTCAAAGAAACTAACAACTCATATTCCACTGTCACATGTCTCCACTATAATAAAATTGGTCATGCCTGTTATAAGTGTAAAAACAAATCTGGAAAACCTATTTGGGTTCCTGAAAGCATTGATTCAACAAAAGAAATCCACACTAACCATAAAGGACCCAATAAGGTTTAGGTACCTAAGAAAATTTAAATTAACCTGCAAATTTGTCTTAAAAGAAGAATTTCAAGAAATGATTGGTTCATGGACAATGGCTGTTCATGCCATATGACAAGTGATTGTTCCAAATTTTTATCATTCACTCACAAAGATGGTGGTTCTGTTACCTTTAGAGATGGAAGCAAAAGTAAAATTGTAGGTTTTGGGAAAGTAAGTCTGAATAAAAATTGCTACATTGATAATGTATGCCTTATTATTGGTCTCAAATATAATCTTTTTAGCATTAGGCAACTATATGACAAAGGATATAAAGTTAAATTTAAAATTATGCATTGCATTGTTTTTGACAATGATAACAAATCCTTGTTTGTTGGCCTAAGATTTGAAAACATTTATATTCTTACCTCTAGAGATGCTATCTCTAAGAATATAACTTGTCTTTCTTCCATTTGCAATGATCTATGGATTTGGCATAAGACACTTGGTCATGCAAGCATGCATGTGATTTCTAAACTATCCAAGCTTGACCTTATAAGGTGTCTTCCTAAACTAGATTTTCAAAAAGATCATGTATGTGATGCATGCCAATTAGGCAAACAAACTAAATCCTCTTTCAAAACTAAGGAATTTGTTTATACATCAAGGCCACTTTAACTACTACACATGGATCTCTTTGGTCCCATGCAAACTTGAAGTTTTAAAGGTAAAAGTTATGCTTTTGTTATCATTGATAATTATTCTAGATTCACTTGGGTTTTTCTTAGCTCACAAGGATGAAGGTTTTAAGAGCTTTAAGGTCTTTTGTAAAAAGGTTCAAAGGGAGACAAGGTATTTAATTTCCAGTATTAAGAGTGATCATGGTGGAGAATTTGAAAATAAACTATTTGAAAACTTTTTCAATGACCATGGTTTTTCCCATAACTTCTTTACTTCAAAGACTCCATAACAAAATGGGGTTATTGAAAGAAAAAATCGTACTTTATAAGATATGACTATAACTATGTTGATTAATAATGATCTTCCTAAATACTTTTGGGCTGAGGTTATAAATATCACTTGTTATATCTTAAATTAGTGTCTCGTTAGACCAATTCCAAAAAAAACTCCATATGAATTGTGGAAGGGAAGAAAACCCAACATAAGCTATTTTCATACATTTGGATGTAAATGCTTTATACATAATGATGGTAAGGATATGTTAGGGAAATTTGATGCTAGAAGTGATGAAGGAATCTTCCTAGGATACTTAATAACTAGCAAAGCATATAGAGTTTACAACAAAAGAACCTTAGTAGTTGAAAATCTATCCATGTAGTATTTGATGATACTAACCCCACTTTGAAGAAAAACTTGAATTTAGATGATGAGGAAAACGTAGCTTGTTTGAACAAATCTCATAATATAAGGAAGAAAGAAAAGACAGACAAAAATAAAGAAGAAAAGAGGAATGAAGGTGCTAAAGAAATTACAGATCAAAGATCGTGTCAACAATATCTTGTACCTTGTCAACAAGATATGTGCAGGGAAGGAGAAACTTTAAATAATCCTGAAGCTATAAACACAGAACTACCCAAAATAGAATTGAAGCTTCCATATGAATGGAGACATTCCCCATCATATCCTATGCAGTACATAATTAGAAATCCTAATGAAGGATTAAGAACAAGAGCTTCATTCAAACAAAATAACATAGCCCTCCTCTCACAAATTAAACCCAGAACTATAGAAGAAGCATTGAAGGTTGAAGATTGGATAACTGTAATGGAAGAAGAACTGAACCAGTTCAAAAGAAATGAGGTGTGGAATTTGGTGGAAGCTCCTAAAAATGAGTCAATAATAGGAACAAGGTGGGTATTCTGGAATAAACTAGATGAGCAAGGAAAAGTCATAAGGAACAAGGCTAGACTTGTGGCCTAAAGGTACTCTCAAATAGAAGGTATTGATTTTGATGAAACTTACACCCGGTTGCTAGACTTGAATCCATACGTATATTACTTGCTTATGCTTCTTTTAGGAATTTCAAACTATTCCAAATGGATGATAAAAGTTCCTTTTTGAATGGATTTATCCATAAGGAAGTGCATGTCAAACAACCTCTTAGTTTTGAGAATAAAAATTTGCCTAATCATGTTTACAAACTCTTAAAAGCCCTTCGTGGGTTAAAACAAGCTCTTAGAGCTTGCTATGAAAGATTGAACAACTTTCTCCTTCAAAATGGGTTTACTAGAGGGAAAATTGACATCACTCTCTTCATCAAAAGGCATGATAATCATTCTTTACTTGTTCAAATTTATGTGGATGATATTATATTTGGAAGTGCTAATGAGCTTCTCTTTCAAGAATTTTCTAAGCTTATACAAGGTGGATTTGAAATGAGTATGATGGGAGAAATGAACTTCTTTCATGGTCTACAAATTAAACAAACAAAGAAAGAAAATTTTATCAATCAAGCAAAATACACCAAGGAGTTGCACAAGAAGTATGGTTTTGAAAATGCAAAACCCATGGGTACTCCAATGTGTCCATCTACAAATATGGACAAAGATGAAAATAGTAAAAATATTGATCAAAAGCTATATTGAGGTATGATTGGATCCCTACTATATCTTATTACAAGTAGGCCAGATATTATCTTTAGTGTATGTAAATGTGTTAGATTTCAATATGATCCAAAGAAATCTCACTATACTATTGTAAAAAGAATTTTTAGATATCTAGTGGGAACATAAGACCATGGCTTATGGTATCCAAGATCTAATAAATTTGAACTAGTTAGATATGCAGATGTTGATTTTACAGGTGACAAACTTGATAGAAAAAGCACCATTAGGACTTGTCGATTTCTAGGAACTACATTGGCATTTTAGTTTAGCAAGAAGCAAAGCTCAGTTGCTCTATCAACTGCTAAAGTTGAATATATGGCAGTGGACAGTTGTTGCACTCAACTCCTATAAATGAAGCAACAACTAGAAGATTTTTCCCTTACCTTCAGGTAAATTCCATTATTCTACGACAATACCAGTGCTATCTGTTTAACTAAAAATCTTGTACATCACTTTCAAACTAAGCATATTAAAGTTAAACATCATTTCATTTGAAACCATGTACAACAAGGAGATGTTAAGGTAAGATACAAACAAATTGAACTACAATTAGCTGATATTTTTACAAAACTTCTGTTGGAAAATAGATTTTCTATGTTAAGAAAAGGTTTAGACATGATTAACCAAATTTAATCTCTATATATTGCATATTTTGTGTGTTTAGTACATTTTTTTTGAAAACCTTATTGACTAGATGAAAAACCTTTTCGACAAGATCTCTGAGGCCATAAAGAGTCAAATGAATGTTGACCATGAAGTTGCATGCCAAAATCACTGTACCATCTTCTTCACCAATTAGATTGTCATGTGTGATCTATGATTTCAAATCAATAGTCTCTTCCTTCTAGAGAAGTTATGAAAAGTAGTGCTTAAAGCACAATGTGTCAGATAACGCATTTGAACCTTCTTTCTTCATATTGATAACTGATGTGATGAGAATAGGGCTTTCTATGCATGCCTCATCTACTCCTCTTTGCAGCAATGCTTTCACTTCCTTGACTCTCTCCAAACCCTAGCAGAGCAAAACAACGCTTCTTCCCTCCTACATCTTAGGATGCCCAGAACAAAAATGGTAGCACATAAATTCGCTTTGTCATAGACTATTCCTATCTTTGACTCTAAATCAAGTCAATCTCCTTCAAAAAGTGCTCCACATTAACCTCAATAATCTACAATGTCCACTTATCCACTTATCATCGCTGAACATGATGCACTATCCGTTCTAAACCATCGAAATCCAAGGTAGTGAAATAGACTCCTTATCAGCCTTCGCCATCTAGTATACCCATTGAAGACTCCTAAACCTTCATGAAAACTATCTTGGACATAGACATTCCAGAATCTCAACCCTTTCTCCCTAAAGTAATTTCTGGTGTTCGCAAAGGAAAGCGCCCTATTCCTTCATCTTCTAACCCGAAGGGCAAGAAATTAAAAAAAAAAAGTATCTGAGGAACTTCACTCCGGTGTGTCCACTGAAGATATTCCCTCTGACTCTGGGGACTCCACTAATGTTGAAGATTTTCTATCCCCTAGAGAAAAGGAGAGGTACGATTCCAATTTCAAATTCCATTCTGTAGCTTGTGGCTAAACTATCTCCTTGTAACATCTCAAGGCCATACATTACGATATTGAGCGACTGTTTCTGGAGACGAGTTGGCACAAGGTACTTGAACTACAAGAAGTAGTATATGAAGAATTAGTTTATTTATTTTATGCCAATCTGTCAGTCATGAATGATGGTCTGTCTGTTGTTTCATTCATCAAAGGCTAACAGATTCTAGTAACAAAAAAGAAATTAAGCAAAATTTTAGGAATGACATTTACAGGAGAATCCTACTTCTTCTAGAAGACGAAAGGCAAGGAATTTCCCATCACCTATGAGACTGCTCATGACTTCTTAGTTGAACGACCAGACCTCCTCTCCCTTGGTAGAGTAAATGGACTTGCGTTATGTTTTAAGTGGAGAATAATGGCTTATATCATCAGTACTTGTATTTTGCCTCAATCTTGCTTGTTAGAATCACTTAATAAGAGGGATGTCTGTCTTCTGTACTGTCTTGTCACCAAGACTCCCATTGATCTTGGGACTTGGATTTTGAGATTCATGGCAGAATTCACTCACATTTCCAACTCATCGGCCAGTCTCCCCTATGGAATGCTGCTCACCAGTATCTTTAAAGCACATTAGATTAATCTGAGGTATCATTCATCCATTGTTGTAGATACCACCTACAATGAAGTCACCTTCATATTGATGTAGTATACTCTAGTAGGGACCAAGTGGATTCGGATGTCAGATGCTGCTCCTCCTTCTAACCAAAAGAAGCCTCTTATGTCTCCAGATGATCATGGTCAAGACCCTATCTCTCCTTTAGCTCCTGACACCCATGGCAAGGCCCCTGTCTCTCCCTCTATACTAGATATTTGTAGCAAGGCTCCCATCCCTTTGCCTCTTCCCCTGCATCCTCTACTCCTCATAAACCTCCATCATCTTCTGTTCCACCACCTTCTTCATCCTCGGACTCCTTTGAGAAGTTGCAAATGATCCTTGAAGCCCAGACTTTGCTTAATCACATGTTTGCTAATTCTCTCCATAACATTCATGCCCAGCTCCATTAGATGAATGATCAAATGGGAGACCTCACTGCTAGTCTTGGATCCATGAGGAGTCTCCTGCAAGAACACGGCCCTCTCCCTCAACAACTTCACACTATTCATCAGGAGCTTTAAGCTGCCAAAACTAGTGTCAACCTTAAAGTTATTGTTCTTGATCATCACTTTCAGGACATTGACACTGCCCTCATGGATTCTATTAAAGTACTCAAAGCTATCTACTGATGCCACTAGCTTCTTAGGTCTTCATCATTTGATTGGCCTATGATGGTGCTTTTATTATATGAATATATTTTATAGCACTTGTTGAACATTGGATTTACCTGACTAATTTTTTAGCTCTACTCTGTAGTTCTTATTGCTATATCTCTGGACTTAATTTAATCATCTTATTGACTAATTTTTTATGGTGTTTCTTTTTGTTACTGGCTTATTGAAATATTTCTTGCTTACTTCTTATGTTAGTTTACTGGCTTATTTGTTAGTTTATTGTATCTCCCTTTTGCTATTGACAAAAAGGGGGAGTAGGTACATATATGATTTATTGATTATATTTGGTTACCACTGTGTATGAGTTTGCTATTTATATCTGGTTAATGGATTAGCAGTTAGAATTGAATTTAATGCTGTGAATGGGCTTGCTGGCAACAAGATTTACATCATGTTAATATATCTTATTCCTCCTATTTTTTTTCCTTTGTGCTTTGGTTCCTGTAATTCGTTTATCTATTAAGGGGGAGCACATACTCAGGGGGAGTTTATATGTCTCTACTTGTTTGTGTAGACTTTTATTACTTAGGTTTCGTCATCATCAAAGGGGGGAGATTGTTGGCCCAATGGTCTCTCAAACCTCCTATGTTTGATGATTCCAAAAGCCCAAGTTAGATAAAAGCCCACTCAGCAATTCCTTTTTGTTGTTGCTTTTTATATACCTTGCAGAAAGCATGTAAAGCTTTTGAGAATTCTGTTCTATTTTGTCTGTTTGCTAAAAAGTTAAAAGTTGTCTCTGTCTTTTTGCTAAGTCTCTGTCTCTAATTTATAAAGTCAACTCTTCTGTCTTATAATTCATTAAGAGTATAAATAAGACAAGACAACTTGAACTCTCTACCTGCTCTCCTCTTCCCTGGACATGTTGGCTGAAAGTAGAAAATATGAAAGAAACTCTTTCCTAAATGATTGCCCAGCATGCTAAAGCTCCTTTAAATCATTCAGCTACTTCTTGGCTACACTTATAGTATTATCCTTTAATGGTCAAATCTCAAAAAGATTTTTAATGGCTAGTTTTCTGTGAATATAAGTAGTAGCTTCTAAACAAATACGTTGAACATTATCGAGAAATTCAAGAGAGAACTGGTCTTCCATTCATAGTCTTCTGTGTTCTTTAGCTATTATTAAGTGTCTAGTTCATTTAACTGATAAGAGTCTATACTGTGAGATTCATCTTGATCTGTTTGTAGTTGTAAAAGTTCTTGAATATTGTAGCAAGTGTGAGAAAGAAATATAGAGCTCAGTGTGTAAACTATTGAGCCTTTGTAAAAGTTTTAGGTGAGTTTGGAAACCTAGCGTCTTTATTGTGTACTTTGATTTAACATAGTGGAAATCCCTTGTAGTGTATCAAGGGGACTGGACGTAGGTCTTAAGGACCGAATTAGGATATATCAGGTGTTTTTCTTTCTTTACTTCACTTTTTATTTTGCTTCAGGCACTATACTAAAACCTTGTCGACAAGGTCTTGTTTTATCTCCTTAATCTTTGCTTTTCAGTTATCCTTTAGAAGATCTTATAAACAATATCTTAGTATGTCTACAAGGTTTTCGGGTCTTTAATAGTTTTGTTTCAATTGTTAATTTTTATTGTAAAAGCACATATTCATCCCCCTCTAGGTGCATTTTTCAATTACTATTTCATCTAATTTTGTAAGGGTAGAAGTTTCTTATTTAGAAACTTCTTTAAATTGATATTTAACATGAAAATAATATCTTATTTATTATTTGACTCACTGTCATTTATATGGGTGATTTCATATAATATTGATTTATTGATAAAGATATTTTTATCAAGCATATTTCTAATTTATTTTCATTTAAAAATGGTATTTTTTAGCCTTCTTTTAGGAGGGGTAATATGAACATTTTAATTACAAATATAATATCTACAAACTTTTTTTTAAAGTTTTTGAAATCACTTTATAACATATCTTTTTCCTTTTCTAATAGATTTGGATTTTCCAAATTTCCTTCATTTAGATCTCTTTGGTCTTTGGCGTTGGTCTTATTTCATTACAACAAAATTTTCTAATTGTTTTTGAGAACTATGATTTAATGTCTAGTAATTACTTGATTTTTAACATGTTTAGTTGCTCTAGCAATCAAACAATGATTGTATTACTTGTCTTCCAGCATATTTAATTCTATTCATTTAATAATAGATTTGCTGATTTATCTTTTGGGTAAAATATACTTCTTATCATGTGATTTGGCTTGATTTCATTTTAGTATTTCATGGTTTAAAAGTTAGCATTTGAGTATGAGGTTTAAATCGTTAGGACATTAATATCTTTTGGTATCATTCGGTTAACTTTTTTACGAAATTCATTGAAACATACATGATTTTCCATGCATTAAAGACTAGAATTTTTTTCTTGACCAATTGAAATCCCAACACTTCAATATCTCTTAAATTTTTCCTTTAAAATAGAATCACTAATTTTACTCCCAATTTTGATATAAATTTCTAATTTCATTACGAAATCTCTAATCTCCTTTACATTGAAAATCCAAATTCTTCTTTTGGCTAATTGAAATCTCAAATTCATACACAACACAACAACTCCCAAATTTTTTCCCTAAAACAGAATCCCTAAATTTATTCCCAATTTTGCCATCAACTTTTATTTTCCTAACAAAATCTCTATTTTCCAATGCGATAAATACCAAAATTCCTTTCCTGGCCAATCAAAATCAACACATAATGCAATATTTCCTCAAATTTTGACCCTCAACAAAATTCCTAATTTTTCCTCTATTTTTGTTCAAATGCATATTTACATATGAAATTTCTAATTTCTTTTAAAGAGTTTGAAGATTAGATTTTCTAAAATTCAAATTTGGCAAAATTAGGACATTTTGAGGTAAAAATTTGGATAGAGTGAGAGAATCATTAGTTTATACGTTGTGCACGTGTTATTTTCTATTAAAGAATTAATTGAATAATACTACTTGATATTAATATGCTAATTATTTAAACTTCAAATTATTCGGTTATCAACTTTTAAATTACCAGGTATTAAAGTGAAGTTGAGCGAAATCATGTGATATATGTTTTTCTATTTTCTTCATTTGCTTGTAATAATGGATTTAAGGCAGAACTTAAAAAGTTTTAAACCCCATTCTTTTCTGAATTTCCATTCATCTTAATAATGTTAATTTCTTCGCTATATATTTTCCTTATCACCAGTTGCTCTAGCAACTTCAATATACTTTTCGTTCTCACTTATTAACTTCTATTCCTCACTCTCTCTAGCTTTCTCAAACACACGCTTCCTAAGGATTATCTAATTTCCATTTTGGGTTTCTCCTCATTTCCTCTATCAGTTTCAATACATGTCAAGAGATTACAATAAGATGCTTTTAAAAACGGAGGACCATATTGATAAATGCGCCATTTTCTAGTACTAGAACAATAATGCCCAATACAAATCATAAACCGAAGCTTATGTCACGTGAAAAGGTTGTTATGTTAGCATTTATGTTAACTTATGTAAGGACTGTATCAATGACATACATCGCTTTGAAAGATTATGATACGATGCCTTTAAAATGGAATACTAAATTGAGGAAAGTGAAATTTTTTTAGGACCAAAACATTAATTTTCACTCTCATAAGCTGAAGCTTATGTCAACTCCGCAAAAGGAAGCATCCACATTGATGACGAACAAGGAAGTTGCATGTTTCGAGTACACAAAGTCAGAAGCTTAAACAGAGTGTCCATTTTCATCCCTGAAACTCGAGATTTTGACGGCAATATATAAAATAAAAAATAAAAAACCCAAATGTTCCATCTCAAAAACATTTTTTTAAAATATATATATATATTTTTAAAAAAAGAATCGTGGCATAGCATATGCCGCGACTCTTTTAATTATTTAATATATTTTAATAGATTGCTGTATTTTCAATGCCGCGACCCATATATATATAAATATATATTATATATAATTTGTTATATAATTTATATTTGATATATTTTATTATTTAAATTATTTAAAATGATAATAAATGTAAATTTTATAAAAAAATTATTTATGTAATATAATTAAAAATTTTAATAATATAACAAGTATATACTTTTTTAATAATATTATGATAAATATATAGTTTTTATAAATAATTATATAATTTTGTAATTAATTTAAATATTTGTTATAATTGAAAAATTATATGCTTATTATATTTTAAATAAGAAAAATTAATAGTAAAAAAAGTGATCATTAAGTTTAATCTTATCCAAATACTTAAAAAATTTTTACACTATGATAATTCAATGAAAGGAAAATTATTCCAAAATCATTTAGTTAATTATATTTTCTCAAACATTCTATTATTTTTATTTTTACGTAAAGGTGGTTTATTAAAAGATATGGCTAATCCCTAAAAATTACAAGAAATTCCTAATACAAGAAAAGAAGTTAGAGTCTTGTATCAAATTTTTTAGAGCAAGAAGATAAGAAATTAAAAGAAAATGAAGAATAATACAGTGTATTCAAAAAAGACTAAAAGAAATTATGAGTAATATATAATTTTAAAATATTAGTTTTTTGTAATATTTATATTTTTAGTAAAGAAAAATTAATCAAGCCACTCCCCTGCCAATTTTTCTCTTTTTTCCTTTTTTTTAATCAACAAAGAGAGTTGGAAAGTTTAAAGAAAATACATTTATTATTATTATTATTATTATTATTATTATTATTATTATTATTATTATTACTATCATAAAAATAAAAGTGCATGGTTTTAAAATTTTATTTTTATTTTTTAAAAGTAATAAATAAAAATTTTAACATTTTAATATTGTATAATCAAGCTTTTAATTATTTTTTCAAAAACAAAATACATCTATAAGAAAAAATACTAAGATTTATTTTTGAAAGTTATTAAAATCAAAGAAATTTATACATAAGTACTTATATACATTAATTTTTTTTCTCTCGCGTATGACAGTGAAAAAGCCGGTCACATGAGTTTAAATAATATAACACATCTAAATAACTATTTAGACTAAAATTTCATTAATTTAATTAAAGTAACACGTTATACTGATATTATATACTTACAATTTGAAGGGTATATATCAAAGTATTTTACTGTACACAAAAAGGTTGTAACTATTAAAATAAAAGAAAAAAATTAAACATTTTACCTAATATGTCCTCTAGTTCCACATCTAGGTCTTCGGCGTAAGCGCTGGGGACGGCGCTGAAGTGGCTCCTGTCCTGCTTCTTCTACTCTAGCTTCTTTTTCTTCACCTTCATTCTCATCGGTTGATTTATTATTTGGTTGACGATTAGGTTGAGGGGATTGAGCAGGGGGAATTGGTTGATCAAGGGTGAAAAACTCCTATTGGAAAGATGCTCTCCATGGTTCAGAAGGTGCACCAGCATACTTTGCACTGAAAGCGAATAGATCGAAAAATAGAGTAGTGAAGGAGATATCTTCAGCCTCCATAGTTTGGGGTGGCGGGGTGGAGAAGAATGGCTGAGGAGCTGGTGATGTAAAGGACTACGAACCACTCCCAGGAGCAAAAGAAGGACCAGCACCCCCAACAGATGAAAAAGACCCAGGTGCGCCAAAGGATGGTGCACCAGATGAAGGACCAACACCTGCATAGTCTGCAAATGATGCAAAAGGACGTGGCTTTTCAGTTTCTTCATGCACAGGCGCTGGCGTGTAAGAGGATGATAGTGCATCTGTCTGACATCTACCGCTATAGGTGACATCTACTAACGACTGTCTAGTAGATATAAAACTATGTCCCTACTTTCTTGAGCGAGCCTTTGGCTCTAGTGGTCTCTGTAGATGAGGAGCGGGCAGAGCACGCTGAGAGACCAACATCTCCTGATGTTCACCTAAGGCTTGTAGCATCGTCCTAACATCTCCACGGGTCCTCTCCCTAAATCCTGCATAATCAAGCATGGGAGGATCAGCAATGAAAAGCATATATAGGTTGTCCAGTATATCAGTCTGTGAGAAAAAAAAAGATTAACCGTTACATAGTTGGAGGAAAAACATGCACAAACAAAAGAAAATAAAAGGGAAGAAAAGGTCGTACCACAAAACCTTGGGAGCCACTCTCTGGATGGATCCACCGTCGTGTATGTTGCCAATACCAATGCATATAATTAGATGAGCGATTCAATGAAGATACCTCTATATCTGCTTAGGCAACAACTTGCTCCTACATATTCCATGCGGAGATAAATACCATGTGCTCCTGACGCCAATCTTTATACGTTTTTCCTCTTAGTTGCAGAGTATGCAACGATCCCACATTAAACGGTGTTTGAGGGATATGCTGTTATTGACCAAACTGGCGGAGAACACGGTCTGCATGATGAAATTCAACGAGCTAAAAGCAAATAATAGGTACAGACACCTACCATATATTTGAACCCACTAAGCAATAGTTTGGAATTAACTGTTAGACACTAGGATGGTCATATGGTTGCCAAATGAACTCATCATCTTTCATCTGATCTAACAATATCTTATAAGTATGTAATGCCTCATTGGTCGGACGAATATGGTGGGGGACACGCCTCCATCTGAAACCCAGTGGTGGTCCCAAGGGATATATTTCCATATGAAGATTTGCCTGAGTAAGGAGAGGTGGAGCCAGGCGCGGGAAACTATCCCATACCCATAAGTGCAACAATGTTAGACAACCACCAATATTGACTTTAACATAATTGGTTGCACCACCTAATTCTTTATACAAGTGGGTCAAAATTGTAGATCCCCAACTATAATGACCAGCCTCATCAAAATCGACAAGTAATGGTAAATACATCAATATCATCCTATGCCCAGTTCGATCTGGTATTAAGTATCCCCTAATCAACCTCATGATGTATGCCCGAGTAAATCGTTGTATGGTCTCATCACCAACATCATTTGGTAAGGTCGCAAATGTCTGGGCAAGCCATGGGACACTGAGTCACTATCTATCCATGATCTCTGGAGGTGGAACCACTCCAAGTAACTGTTGACACATGGTTGTCCAACTGTAATTTATTTGGCCTGAAACAACTTGTCTAGTACAGGGGAGGCCAAGCTGAACAGCAACATCTTGTAGGGTAATAGTTGCCTCTCCCCTAGTCAAGTGAAACATGTGAGTTTCAGGCCGCCATCTCTCCACCAGAGCTGAAACTAATGCTACGTTAAAGTCAAACTGACCAAGTGGAGAAACTCCAAAAAAACTAGATCGGAGCAGGTACGGAACAATGGCAAGTGGAGGA
This sequence comes from Erythrophleum ivorense, assembly GCA_026724425.1. Classification (NCBI taxonomy): domain Eukaryota; kingdom Viridiplantae; phylum Streptophyta; class Magnoliopsida; order Fabales; family Fabaceae; genus Erythrophleum; species Erythrophleum ivorense. The sequence continues at coordinate 40,925,483 of JAIUCV010000006.1, read as the reverse complement.
TCAAAGATGTGATCCTCCTGTGCTATCCATCGTATACGCAAAATGCGATCAACCTGCAATACACATTTATGTTACTAACATATGATAATATATAATAAGTTAAACGTAATAACTTTATCTATGTTGTCTTACATGTCCCTGCCATATGGCCTGTGAAACATGACGAGTCTGTAAATACAAAAGGGAGTTATCCTCAAGTCCTGGGTCGACAACGCTTGGATGACCAGCCATTGTGCTATTATAGTATTAAAATCATAAGTTAAAAAAATTATCACCAAATCTATATAGTTATTATCTAAATTTTGTTTAAATTGAATTATAAATATAGAAAGAAGATTAATAAATATTATAAATAAGTTAGCACAGAAAGTACCAACAAAACACCCAAGGTATGTAGGAAAAATAAAATGCTCCATTTAATGTAATATTATCTAAATTTTCTTTAAATTGAATTATAAATCTAAAAAGCAGAATAATAAATACTATAAATAAGTTAGCAATATTGTTATGCTGCGTAGAGTTTTAACTATAAAGAAAGTGCTAGCAAAACACCCAAGGTGTTTTAAAAAACATGCTTCATTTAATGCAATATTGTTGTGCTGCGTAGAGTTTTAAAAATTTATTTAGTGCTTGGTAGATCCTGTGAACTCACTGAAAAATTTAACATTACTCGTGGGTTACACCACACAATATACTATTTCTCATACAATTATGTGAAGCAAAGTAATTAAAATGGGAATAAGAGCTGCGAAAAGTGTGGTGTTTCAAATCTAATCTAAAAGAAGTTGAACGATATTACAACTGAAGTTCATTGCGCAAAACAATCATAAAGTTACAATGCTTTGATGCCAATCAAGTAAAGAATGCAACAAATTAAATTATATCAACTGCGATGGGCAGGTTGCTCAATTATGACCCGTTTGTCGACATAACCCGCATTGTTGTTGTCTTCTCGACCCGTCACGCCAATCCATCTCATTTCGAATTCTTAAGGATTTTGGCCTACCCCATTGGCAAATCATAGCAGGATCAGGTACTAACCGTGGACCTATAGTTTGTGGCCAATAGAACTCTCCTTCCATCGGTTGGAACTCTGTTTTGTATGTATTGATGATGGTATCCAGTCAAAATAGTCGGTCCACGTACTGAAGCGGATCAATTGAAACCGAGGGGTATGCAGCGAATATGTGTTGGCATGGATACTTTTGAATTTGAAACTCACCGCAATCACATATGCGACGAGCCAGACGCATCTTACAGGACCGACCATATTACTTGTTTGTTGAATTGTACGGTTCTTCAACTTCAAACTCCGATGCTCGCCTGTCAAATCTACATACATTTAAGGTAGATGCACTTTGTATCAAAGATGGTAATTTTTTCATTAGATCCTCTGGGAAAATAGCATCAACCTCAAGTTGTGCGGTGATCATTTGTAAACGCTCCACCCAGTATTTGTTCAATCTATACATAGTAGCTTTTACTAAGCCACTGATAGGTAAGAATTTGACCCCCTTCAATACACTATTGATACATTTAGCTAAGTTTGTAGTCATGTGGCCCCAACGTCGGCCTTCAACATCATACGCACAAGACCTTTTACTCTTGGGAATATCCTCGATCCAGTTTGCAGCTTTTGAATGGAGTTGGCATATCTGAGTCAATTGTTCATCCACTTGATGTCGCTCATACAAGTAACCTACACCAATAGTTATCCATTAATAGGCAGTATTTATTTCTAAAACAGTTTAGAAGATCAATAAAACATACTGATATTAATAATCCTCTTCTTTAGCTACTTATTTCTAAACTCTGTATTTAGATTACTTGCAATGTGTCTTAAACAAAATACATGATATGCATACGGTGGCTGCCATCTAATTTCTAGATTAGAGACAGTAGCCAAAAGTCCAGGATGTCTATCAAAAATCAAGCAAATCTCCGTCTTATTTGGCAGAACTCAGCGTCGGAGTAAAGAAAGAAACCATGCCCATGACTCTTGTGTTTCCCCCTCGACAATTGCAAATGCTAGGGGAACAACTCTGTTGGCCCCATCTTGTGAACTTGCAATGAGTACAGTCCCCTTGTATTTTCCATACAAAAGGGTTCCATCAACTTACACCATTGGTTTTAGGGAATCAAACACATCAATGCATGGTTTGAAAGTCCAAAAAATGCGATGAAACTTAACCAAAGAATCTTCAGTTGAGTTACTCTGAGGCAACTCCCTATGAACAAACTCATAATATGACCCAGGCATGAAGTGGTTGACTGCTGCCAACCATTTCGGCAAAAAAACATATGATTGTTCCCAATTTTTGAATGCAATGCCGATTGCTCAGTACTTTGCCATCTATGCCTTTTTGTATGTAACAGTGTAGCTAAATATGTTATGCACTCTTTCAATTATTTACCTAATTGACACCAATGGATTCTTGGCCATCACCGACACAATATGCGATGAGATGACATCAGAGTCAAGCTTTGGATGATCTTGTAATAATGATGGAGAAAGGCATGTGTGTAGCCTATTATATCTTATTTTTTTCTAATGCCTGTCCTTCTCATCTCGACTTGTTCTAACTCTCCAAGTGCACTAACCACCATATTCTGGACAACGATATTCTTTGTATTTCTTTGATGAGTAATGCACTTTAAAAGTGTGGTGCTTGTAAATAGAGTATATCTTAACCACATGACGTATACACTGTTTATCTGAAAAGCGCATACTAATATATAACTCTTGACTACTGTTCAGGTCAATGTTCTCAGTCATCTCAGGGATCTCAATAGAATTTCCACCATCCGAACTAATCTGTGAAAGCATGGTATATGTTGGGTCCACATATTGAGCTAATGGAGTAACCCCAGCCTCACCAATATCATCGCCCTCGGGATCATCATTTCCATGGTCATTGATATTAGGCAGAGCATCATATTCATCCTCATTTTCAAAGTCATCCATAATATCCTCCATTTCATTTGGGGGCGACGGAGGACTAGTATTGAAAATAAGCTGATGTGATGAGCTTGGTTGGCATGTCAAGTCGAGGGTAGGCTGAGTGGCAAAATGACTAACATCTATCATGTCAGAATCAAATTGTGAGGCATAATCACTGGTACTTTGGAATTGGCCAGTCGACGGAAGGAATTGTGGTATATGAACCTCAGCTTGGGACTTTAATAAATTTGTGCCAGTAGTTGATATATGTGCATATATATCCAGTGCACCCAATTGATTCAAAAATTTTCGGTTGGCTTCCTACATGGTTTGGACACTATCATCATCTTCCAAAGTACACGCCAAATACCTTGTGGGATCATGCGAATGAGGGTACCTATATACCAACTCGATCACAAATTGATCCGGAGCCAATAGAAGCTTTTCACCCACCACCTTCTTCAATCCATTTAGAGTAACAGTTGCATCAACTCTTAAGATTTTGGGTCTATCACAGACAAATGTTGCACCTTCCTCACTGTCATAAATTTTGCCATTTGCATATACGCATATGATTTCTTTTCTCACATTCATTATAATTCCTATCATAGAATAAGTGTAGTGACACGTGAAACACACTCATCAATATTGGTTAGATACATATATCAAATCATATATCAAAATATATCTACCTATTTCTATTCAGCTACATAGAAGAATATTTCTCCATGCCTGCAGGTTTTTGAAGGGGAAAAAAGAAAAGCAAAAGGGCAACTGTGTGTGTAGTATTTAGGGTTGAGGGGATGAAAATAATCTACAACTCATCTCCGTGAAGCAGCTTCCCTCATGTTTTTATATACTTGCTGCACCTCTTCTATTATATCAAATTAATAAACTAATTATTAGTAGTTAAAATGACGCTATGCCAAATATCTTGTAGTTTTTAAAAATTAAATATACATATATCAATTTTGTTAAAGGTAAGTTTTATTAAAAAAATATGCTTAATACATTTATTTTGTTATCCATATTTAATTTAGTCCACTTATTACTTTTTATACACTGAATTTAACATAAATTTTTTCAAATCAAAGAATTAAAATTTCAATTAATTCAATTATATCAACCAGTTAGCTATTCATTATCCCATCTACTCTACATAACATGTCCAACCCTTCGGATCAATCCACCCCATTATAGCACATGATTTAGAAGACTATTGAACAATATAGCAATAATGCATATTCTGGCACGACCCATATTTGATGAAAAGAAAAAAAGGGGGGGGGGGGTCACGGCATCTAATATGCCGTGACTCAAATCAAACTTTTATTATTTTTTAAAAATTTTATAAGTCGCAGTAGAGGCTTTGCCGCCACTCTCATAATATTTTTTTTTAAAAAAATAATTTTAAGCATGTAAGGAAATAGTTTTGGTAGTCTAGTTTTTCTGTCAAATGATTTAACTTAAATAGCAAGTGAATCAAAAAGCCTATTTAACTTGTTTATTTTTAACTTGTAAAGATAGATCAAAAAATTTATAATGCATTTTTTCCTTCAGTTTGATGATCAACTAGTTAATAAAAAAACTTTCATTTCTTCATCCATAAACATATAAATACAACTTATCCTCACAACTACAGGATAATAAATTACATACTAAATTGTCACAGATATATACATATACATATTCAAATTATTTTTTGGATTACATGTTAGCAAATTAAAAATATACTTAGCACATTTGCTACATAAATATGAAGATAATACATTATCTTTAAATTTACTTCTTACCTCGAACAAATTTTTAACTGACCAATAATGCAATTTATAGAGCCTTTTCCTTCTATTGAATTATAAAATACTCCCATCCCTAAACATACAAAAATATCACGTATAAAAAATACAAACTAAATATATGTAATTTTAAATTTATTTACAATTATTAAAATATTAATTACAAGTTACATAAAATTAATTTAGATTTCTCTTTTTCATATAATATAGTAAACAAAAAATTATCTTATAGGAGTCTAATATTTTTTTCATTTCACTATATTTCAATTTAATTTTCCTACTTGAAGGTATTGAAGAATTCTTTAGAACTGATGATATGGACCTTTGCTTGTTCCAACCTTGTTCTCTTCCTTGTTAACTAACAGAGCAGAGCTTACTTATTTTTTTATAATAAACATACAAATCAATATAATCAACAATAAATAGGCGGAGAAATAGAAGATAAGAAAATAACATATGCAAGAAATAATAGAGAACTAAGAAAGAGATTAGAGAGAACTTACATATATGTGTATAGAGAAAAATTAGAATAAGATTGGCAAAGAAAAAGAATGAAACAAATAAAAAATATTGAAAGAAGGAAGGTTGGGGATGATAAAGGAGAGAACAAAATTTGCAGAGAAGTAGGGAAGAGAGGAGGGATGGAGCTTGGGGAGGGCAAGCACATTTGAAGGAGAAGGAGGGATAAAGAGGGAGGGGGGGGTGCGACGGGGTGGGGGGTGTTAGGGGGTAGCTGCAGCTACACGCTGTAGCTTTGTAGCAAAGCTGCTCACGGGTCAAATGACCCGTGACCAGTCAAAAGGAGGATCGTGGCATCAATGCCGCGACCCTCATATATATTTTATTAAAATATAGGTCATGGCATCAGGAATGTCACGACCCATGAATTATAAAAAAAAAACTTAAGTATATGAGGTAATGGTTTTTGCGGCGGAGTGTCTCAGTCAATACTTTCAAATTTTTAAGCATGAATGTCAAAAAGCCCCTGAAACTCCCATTTGACTTGAAACTTCTGAAAAGTCTCATTCGACTTGTACTAGTAAAACTGCTCCCCTGCAAAGTTGATGGGTGAAAAAGATACCTACTGCCATTACAAGCTTGACTTGCGTGAGAACTAAGAAAATAATTAGATAATCATACCAGTACAAGCTATATCACAATAGCTGTTCAATGATAAGAATATTACTATAGTTTCATAGTTCCAATTTTAAATTTTAGGATACAAAGGTCCACCAAAATCACTCGCTAACTAGCAATAGTAAGCCAAGAGTAATGGAACAATGATGTCAAAATTATTTGCAATATAATAAATAACATTTTGCTTATTTCTTTTAAGAGTCAATACCATTCATGTACATAGATATATCCATGTATGTAATCTAATATTCTGAAAAAAGCAAAGAATCCTCTATTACATTACACTAAAATTATGCTACTCAGTACCACCATGACACTACTTACTTTTATGACTAGTAAACAAAGTAAGTTACTGTTCAGGCTGTTAATGCACCAAATAACAGACTTCAAAGCATATTAGACCAAATGAAATCGATTATCCATCGGACCAAATATGCCAAATGATCGGAGCCCAGAAGTCTGGCATCCCAAATTGCTGCTTGTAAATTCAACCATCAAAGGTGGTTTAAGGAGAATAATATTAGTGAAAAGATCATCGTAGTTGTCACATTCCAAACTTCTTGTAACTGTTAACATAACCCATATTAATTCACTCAGTCAAATAGTTACACCCATTTGACACCATCACCACACAAGAGTATAAGCATTCACTTGGGTACTTGGAATTATGTCTAGTTATGGGGATTGGCATAATCTGCATTGCCGTGAGGATTAGGCATCATACACAATTTGTGTATTAGATGGAAGTGATATATATATATATATATTAATTGACCACGATTTGCTTCTTCTTTAGATGTGGGAAATTACTACCAATGCCACCTCATGCTTCCATGTGTAAGGCGTGTGAGTTTATATGATAGATGATATTTGATTACATTAGGGAATACATTCAGCCATGGAGGAGTTAGGAATGAGGTTGCATGTAAATGAATGGCTTAAGTAATCTAGGATGAAGACACCTCATGCTTGCACCACCATGTAATGAATAGCCTAAGTTAGTTAGGATGAAGACACCTCATGCTTGCACCACCCACCTTCATATATATATATATACATATATTAAATTGTGATTTGCTAGTGCCGTCTGTGGTGTGATAGTAGGAGCTGAATATTGCTTTTAATATATATTTTAAATGACACATATCTGCTGCCACCTAGCCATTTGCACCTATTCATGGAATGATGATTTGCCTTCATGCCACCTAATTAAATTGTGATTTGCTGGTGCTGTATTTGGTGTGATAGCAGGAGTTAAATATTTCTTTTAATATATAGTTTAGATGAGAGTAAGACACATATCTGCTGCCACCTAGCACATGCACCGATTCAAGGAATTGTGATTTGCCTTCATGCCACCTAATAGCGGTGAAAAAGCAGGAGCTGTCCATTGCATTAATTACCATTCACTTTAACTCATCTTAGGTGGAGGGAAGTAGTGGAAAGAAGGAAGAAATTTCGGACAGCCATAGAAGAGGAGAGAAGAGAAGAAAAACCAAAGTACAAGGACTCCATAAAAGGTAAGTTCCGAGTTGCTTCCTTGTTCTGGACTGGGATGTTTTGGCCTTGTAGAATTAGTTAGAAAAGGATTTTGAAGCCAAAATTTTTATAACAGGTTGTCCATCCCTTATACTTGAAATCTGGAAAATTATAGAATTTTTGGAACAAGGTAAGTTAAAGAAACAACCCACTAATTCAATTTAGCTTCTGTACGGGACAGCTTGGGGCTGATTTTATAAAGAATTTTGTTAAATGGGTAAATGAAGGAATTAGTGCATGAAATTTGGTAGGGAGGTAGCTAAGATGTAGGACGTCAGGTTTACAAATTCTTAGAATTTTCTGGGCTCATTTGGTAGGATAACAAAGCTAGAAACAGCAAGGGCGGTGTACAGAGAGCTCAGCTGAGGTAGTGACCAAAACAGTAGGAGTTCAGGGGTTATCCCTGGGAATTCTTGAAAACTGTTTCTGTGGCTTATAATTAACATAATGAGGGGTCACTCTGCCAATTTTTATGATTTTTGGAGGTCATTTAGTGGAGGAAAGAAATTTCACAAGAACAGGTCCGAAAATGTAGTTAAATTGAGACTATGGTAGTTTTCATTCTTTCGCTGTTGTAGTGTGACTTTGCATGGAAAATTTGAGAATCCAGCTTGAAAATGAGGGCTAAGGACTTAGCTTTATAGAACTGGACCACACATGAATAACTTAGATAGTAACTAATTAATGAGAAGGAAAAGAAAACAAAGATGTGATTGTTTACAATTAGGAATTCCAATAGTTAACTAGCGAAAGGGATTTAGGAATTTTGTATGGGGGGAATTAGTAATTTAATTGCAATGTAAATATTAACCATGACTCATTCTTAATTAGTACAATGCATGATTGAAATTTAGGAAGGCCATTGGGACAACCAAGGCTAAGGAATACGTGACAAAACGACGATGACGAAACAGGTAGTTAACACTGTACTCACTTTGTTATTTATGTTAATGCACTGGATGAAATCCCGAAGTCCCTATGCTGTGTTTGGTTGCATGTATATCTACTAAGATGACTCTTTATAAGTACTAGATTGCTGTTATTGGCCAATAACCGAAGCACGGTAGCCTAACGAATGAAAATATACTGCTATGTAGCCTAACAAATGAAAATATGCTGCTACGTAGCCTAACGAATAAGAAAATGCTGCTACGTAGCCTAACGAATGAGAATGTGTTGCTACGTAGCCTAACGAATAAGAAAATGCTGCTACGTAGCTTAACGAATGAGAATGTGCTGCTACTTAGCCTAACGAATGAGAATATGTTGCTACCTAGATATTACATGCTCCGACACCAAAGTATGCACCGAATGTATCCTGGATAGTAATCCGTGCTATATTTATATGTGTGTTTCTTGAGTACATTGTTAGCTACTGGGATTTTATCTCACCATAAATTGATTATTTTACAGGTATTAACTATGCTACGAATGGAGCCAGACAAATAGAGAACGAACAAACTGACCAATAGATTGCATATTGACTGTAATTGGTCTTATGAATCCTTTGAACAAGGGTTGAATGTAAAGTTTGACTCCAGTGAGGATGTAACATTGTAGTGTTAATCTCTCGTTTGATTTGTATAAATATTACACATGAGAAATCTACCGTATGTTAACTGTAATGTTTATTAGGGCTACCGAACTCCCTGTACAAGTAAACTCTTATATTTGCATTTGCATGAAATTGATTATGATAACCATGGAAGTAGTTCTAGCACATTAGCATCATCAACTTATGGTTTTCTTATGAAAATGATGAAGGTTGTCTAGGTATGACAATTATCTTTCTAGATCTAGGATCTTGTTGACAGGATTTTGGACTCCACACTTTGAAAATTAAAGACCTTGTCGACAGGATCTTGGATTTTGCCTTGTAAAACGTAAGACCTTGTCAATAGGGTCTTCTGTTAGTAGTACAAGATCCTTCCATATGGTAAGTTATAATGTATGCAAAGTGTAGGTGTGACAGTAGTTTCTCAGCAAGCAAAAGCTAGCAACTTAGCTTGAGGACTATATACATAATGTGTGATTTATTGTCAGCATGTAAGAGTCATCTTCTAGTTTTTGCTAGTTTCATTCCTGTACCGTTAAAGGGTGACATGCTTGGACCCATACTAGGGCTTAAGCTGGAGCTTTCTTCCCTCAATGTACCATTCAACATAGCCAACTCTCTTAGTTGCTGCTTTTTATACTGATCCAGAGATTCATCCTACCAAATTGACAAAGATTAATAAAACTAGTGTCCAAAAATAAAAGAAAAAAAGGTTAAATTACTTTGTTTGTCCTATGGTTTCACTCAATTTTCTATTTAGTCCCTATAGTTTGGATGTTTGTAATTAGGTCCCTAAAGTTTAAAATTTTTTTAATTTAATCCTTACCATTAAATCTGTATAAATTTTACTAACAGTTAATTATATATCATTTTCACACTTTCATGATGCATGATCAATGCCAAGTCACCTAAATCACTTAACATAAGTGGCATTGCAAGCCATAAATATAAGTGGATTACACTCCATAAGCTATTCTCATCCTTTAAATTGGCATGAACCATGCATATTTATAGTGTCAAGATGATATATGGTTAGTCATATTAGCATAAATTACAAGGACATTGATGACATGGACCAAATTAAACTTTTTAAAATTGTAGGGATTTAATTACAAACTTATAAATTATAAGGACTGAATTAAACTAAATTTAAAATTGAATGAAACTATAAAGACCAAAAGACCAATAGAATAATTTAACCAGTAAAAAAAGTGAGGCACAACTATTGTGAAAGCTATAGTGATATATCCATACCTTAGGCTTCAAAAGATTTTCTAGTAGTGCCGCAGCATGATCCAAGCGTGAATTTATTACATCCTCGGGAAACTCTGCCTCCACCAACACATGCAATGGCTCTTTAACGTGCTCATGTCCAGGTTTATCTTTGAGCTTCTCTTCTTACAATAAAATATAGAAAAAATTATGTTTAAAGACTAAGAAGTAAAAAAATTTATTTTTAAAAACTTGTTACTACTAAATTTAACTATTTGTTGTTAAATTCAGTAATAATTATCTTGAAACAAGTAGTAATAGGTTCTTAAAAATAATTTTTTTTTATTTTTGAATCATTTATTATAATTCTCCCTAAAATTTAATTTCGTCACAAGCATCTAAAAAAGTTGAAGCACAAAAAGACAAATGACATGATGTGAGTTCCTTATTTAATATTGAAATTCCAAAAGACATGATTACTAATTATAATGAAAGGATTCTAACAATTTGTTCTCTATATTATTAGACCTATTATTTAGCTTTAGTCTGAGAAAATTAATGAGTGCAATTAGTCCTTGAGAATAACTCGTTGCACATTTGTCCTTTTGGCATCCCCAGGTCACTTAACAAAAGGATTAACATACAGTGAGTTTGTTATTTTCCTCAGACTAACCCATGCATTCACTAATTTTCAAAGGCTAGAGCTAAAAAAACCTAACAATCTAAGGACCAAATTGTTAGTTTAGTCTTTCTAAGAGATTTTTTTTAAAAAAAAAAATAAGAGATGAAAAGAAAAATACAAAATGCTCAGTTGAACGGCCACTAATGTTGGATAAGGAATAATTAAATTTAATATAGAGATAGAAGGGAAGTTGTTGTGTTCTGTGTATTTGCTGCATGAGTGACAAGTTTTCCACTAGAATTACAAGTAAAAATGGAGGAAATCATTATCGAGTTAGCCCTGCATGGTTTTTTCAGGGAGTATATGTCTATGATGTCATTACCTTTACAGAATCCTTAACAGAGCCACAGCCTCTAATGTACACCCGACCTTCTGTCATGGCTTCAACTCTTTTCAATGAGTTCCCACGAGGTCCCAGTATTCGGCCAACAAAATTGTACTGCCATGTTTTGTGTCAGAAACCAAATTGAAAAGGAAAATTGGCATCAACTGTAGTGCAAAAGCAAGATTGGGACTTACATTTGGGTATTTGTCTGCTGGGACATCAAGTCTGACAACTCTCTTCAATACAGTAGTTGGAGTAACTTGTGCCCAAGGCCAACCCATCGGCGGTGCTTGAAATGATGCCATTCTTTGGAGATGTCTACTGTCCTGCAAGAACAAATATTAGGATCATTACTCGAACTAGTTATGATGTGCAGTCTCTTTTCATAAACTCTGAAGCTTTGCTTTCTAGTACCTTTAGTTGTGAAGAAATCATGTTGGAGCAAGGGTAACTTAATAGGTAACTCGAAGAGAAAATTTCAAGTAAATGCCAATACATAAAAAACACAGGTTTGTTATTGATATGCAAGCTGAGCGTGTGTAGTAGAGGTAGATTCTCAAAATCTGATTACTTAGTGCTGTTTGGTCCAAATAGTTAGGAAAATGTAAAGCTCAGCATTAACAATCCTTTGCTTAGCCTAGTATCCACAAGCAGAAATGTGAGGTGACGAAATAGTCATACCACAAAACAGCACTAGATCTGTGGAAATCTTGGATTACTATAGCAAAGAACTATGAGAGATACAGTTGAACATACTTCCTGGTTCTTCTGTGCTATGAACCAAACTGCCAGTAACCTCAAAGTGGGTGACACTTGAGTCTTACGACATATCCTCAAAATCAAATCGTAGCATGCAAGACTTTGCAGGTAGGATTGAAATCTGGAAATATTCTTTCTTCACTGATGGTATTGTTGAAGTTCCAGAAAAGGGGAACTGTTGCACTAACCGTACACAATGTTCTCAATTCCAGTTTTTCACTAGGTTCTAAATATGAACAAGCCAAGTGTACATAAACCCTTACTGAAAAATTTATTTTGGACTGGTCATTTTGCCCCATAATAAAAGGGCTCTTTCTTGTGGAAGAAAACATAGATTTTCCAAAGGTTGATGGGCAGCTATGGCTGCAGGTGTTTGGTGTTTGACATATTGGATGATGCTTATAAACTGGAGGTATGAGGGTAGCTGGAGAGATGTGTAAATGCGATGCTAAGACGATGTTGACACGTTCTGGGGCAGTTGCTCCCTCTCCTAGTTAGGCATTGAAAATTTTAGTGCCAGTCAAAATTTAGCAAAAAAACAGAATATCAGATTCTATAAGTTGGAAATTTTATAATAAATCCAGCTGTTTGGGAATATGTTTCTGCATTTTTCTCTCAGGGAAAAGACTATTAGAATAGAATTCTGAATGGCGGAACACGGTTTGAGACTTCGAGATAAAACTTGGAATCAGGTTGCAGCAAGACCCGTCAACTACAACACGAAAAATAACTCCACATGTTCTATGAATTTTAGTTGCATTTAATGAGGAAGAAGCAGGACAAATTTATTTCGTCGCTTTGCTTTGTAATGACTGGAATATACCGTATAGAGACTAGTATGGCAATGATGGATGCCCAGTATATTCTAGATGATGTAGGCATGGGACTGAGGGAAAGATATGCTGTGAGGATGGTTGTGTAACTAACATGCACAGCTAGGCATGGACACATGGAGGATAAACAGGGGAGGCTAATGGAAGTCAGTTAGACGCTTTTGGGGCATAAATAGGACAGTTTAAGAGTGTAATAGTAATGAAAAAAGGTATAGAATTGTCTTGGGAGAGATCTAGAGTCTTGAAAGCCAGAGTTGTTTACTGGTTTTCTGCTTTTTTATCTCTTTTTTCTGTGTAAAGTCATCTCTACCATTATGGTGGTTTTCCCCTGTTTTGCTATTCTGATTTCATAAATACAGTACATCTCATATATTTCGTAGAGTGTTTGTTTGGGTTCTATCAGGAAAAAAGATATAAAAATAGGAAAGAAAAACATACTATTCACAGCATTTCTGAGACAATCATTAGTGAGAACTCAAATCTTGTATAGCTTATATAAAGAAAATATCTCAGTATGTAGATTTCTGTAGATGTCTATCCTTGACTATTTAAAATCAGAACAAGAAGTTTGGCTTAAGAAACTTAAGAATTTTAATTCAACGGACATACAAAGATCCAATAATTTCTCTAGATTCACCTCTCATAAGTCATAACCATAGACTGAAGTACTGTATTGTTAGCAGAGGCCAACGAAATGAATAAAACAGCTTCACCTTAAATTAGTTTAGTAAGCAATGACAACGAAAATTTTCTCAGTCCGATAATATCAAGGAAACTTATCTTTAGATGACAACTTTCTAATAAAGGGCATCTTCTAAATTACTTGCTGGTACGAGTGCCTGAGCTAGTAAAATTTATATAATTAATCTATAACTAAAATAAAAGCCTAATTCTTTTTTATTCCCAGATATTTCTGTGAATGAGAAGAGGAAACAAGAAGAATGAAGCAGACAATGTGATCAAGAGATGTTTATGCAATTGTTAAGTCATTGTGATCACTGCCCAACCTAACACCACCTACCCTAACTACTTACACCCTGTTTGGTTTGAGGGGAGGGGAGGGGAGGGGAGGGATTTTCCTCCCCTCCCCTTGTTTGGTTAGCATTTTCAGAGGGGAGGGGAGGGAAAATTTAATAAAATTTTCCCTCCCCTCCCCCTCTCCCTTCTCCCTCCGATTTGGGGGGACTGGGAGGGAAAGCAATCAGAGCAGGGAGATTAGACTAAAATGCCCAAAGCCTGTCCGTGACTATACCCTCACTTCATTGGTGTCTGCGTCGTCTCCCATCTCCACGCCGCTCTCAACCCACGCCACGCAGCTCTCATCTCGACGCTGCTGATCATCAGTGACTCGTTCGATTCTCATCTTCACGGCCTTCTCAACTCGACGTCGCTTCCTCTGGTTCTACCATCGGTGACTCATCTCGACGCCAACGCCGCTTGTCTGGTTCGACGATCGTGACTCATCTCGACGCCGAGGACGCTTGTCTGGTTCGACCATCCAGTGACTCATCTCGACGCCGAGGACGCTTGCTCTGGTTCGACCATCCAGTGACTCATCTCGACGCCGACGCCGCTTGCTCTGGTTCCTGTGACTCGACGCTGACGCCGCTTGCTCTGGTTCAACCATCCAGTGACTCGACGCCGATTTCTTGGTTCCACCTGCAACCCAGATCGCCCAGCTCGGATCTCCTTCTTCCAAGGTTTGAATCACTTTTATTTGCTCATGCTTCTTCTTGATTGCTTCTATTTTATCAGACCCAAATTGTCAAACTGATTTGAACTGGAATCACCCATCGGCATGCTGATCCTATTGATCCTGTCTGCATTTTGTTTCTTGTTCTTTTTTTCCGGAACTATGTATTTAATTTCAATTTTGTTCAGCTGAGGTCCGTATTTCATACTTGATTATTGGTTGCTGATTATTGCTTGCTGAATAAAGGTTGCTGATTATTGCTTGCTGATTATTGGTCCGTATTTCATACTTCATAATCAATTTTCTTACCTGATTATTGGTTGCTGAATAAACTTCTCATTATGCTGAATAAACTTCTCATATGGGATACCTAATATATGCTTCTATTTCTTCGTGCTTTTATATGAGCTTTTGTTGCTTTGTGCTTCTGCCTGAACTGCTATTTGTTGGTGCTTCTGTTTTTTCGAATTCTGTTTCTTCCAATGCTATTTTTTCTATTTCCTTGTATTGCTCTGTTTCTTCGATTATGATTATTGGTTGCTGAATAAACTTCTCATTATTTTCTCTCTGTCATGGACAAAGAACCAACAAAGCAGCAGCTTTTAAATTGTTTTGTTGTTTTATGGTGAGTGTGTCATGTTTGTTATTTTTAAGGCTTTGTCCAAATATGAATCTCATTTTGGTTACCCAATCATTTTCTATTTCCTAATTTGTTCTCTTTTCTTCAAGTTAGATGGATGTTAAGCTGTGGAGGTTGTGGTTGGAGTTGCGTCGGAAAACTATTATTGTGATCATATGTGTCACTGCCTATTTTTGGTCCAAGCAAATGTCTGAAAGAAGAAAAATAAGCTATAGTATGTGTTCTAGGAGAGAAAGGGTCCGTGAGGAGATCATGAGGCAAATAACAAAAAGTAAAAAGGGTAAAAGTATTATTAGGATGGATTCTGAAGCTTTCATAACATTATGTGGTATGTTGGAAAGAGAATGTAACCTAAAACCCACACGATGGGCAAGTGTGGAAGAACAAGTTGCAAAATCTCTTTTCATACTAACACATAATGCAAAAAACCGTGTAGTGAATTTTTTTTTTCGGCGTTCTGGTGAGACAATTAGCCGTCACTTCCATAAAGTCTTAAGAGCCATTATTGAGTTAGAAGATAGATTTGTTGTACAACCTAATGGCTTAACAGTGCCTCCTGAAATTAGTGGAAAAAATAAGTTTTACCCGTATTTTAAAGATTGTGTTGGTGCTATAGATGGGACACATATAAGAGTCAAAGTATCTGTTAAAGATGCTCCCCGTTACCGTGGTAGGAAGGAGTTCCCAACCCAAAATGTCTTAGCAGCATGCACATTTGATTTAAAATTCACTTATGTCATGACTGGATGGGAAGGCACCGCATCCGACTCAAGAATTCTAAAAGAAGCACTAACAGGAGAAGATAAACTTAACATTCCTAACGGTAATTATTACTATTTTGAAGTTGTCATTGAAATCTAAAGTTGGCTATTATGTAACCATTATAGTGATTAATTTTGTTGATGATAGGGAAATATTACCTTGTGGATGCTGGCTTCATGCTAACAAGTGGACTTATCACTCCTTATAGAGGAGTTCGCTATCACCTTAAAGAGTATTCAACGAGGAATCCACCACAAAATCATAAAGAATTATTTAATCTTCGACATGCATCATTACGTAATGCAATTGAAAGAGCTTTTAGAGTGTTGAAAAAAAGATTTGCAATTTTATCCAATGGAACAGAGCCTAATTATGGAGTTAAAGCACAAAAATTAATCATTGGTGCTTGTTGCATTCTTCATAATTATCTGATGACTGTAGACCCAGATGATGAGTTGATTTCTCAAGTAGATGCTGAACTTGCAGATCAAACTGTGTTTGATGATAATAATCATGGTCCAAGAAGTCAAGCCAGCGATGCTGCTCGTGGTGAACTTATAAGAGATAGTATAGCTAATCAAATGTGGCTAGATTATCAAAACAGTGATGAATTTTAAGTTTGATGTATTATTATTTTATGTTTTCTATTTATTTTTATGTACTTCATTATTTGAGTTGACATTTGGATTTATTCTATTGCCACTTTATTACTATTTTATGTTCGATTGAATTTCATATATTGTGTTGGATGTATCCTTATTTTATGTATTGCTATTGTTTGAGTTGACAATTGGATGTATTCTTATTTTATATATTGCATTGGGATTGAATGAATATGTATTTCATATAGCATGGCACCTACAAGCAAGGAGAACTTGGTGTGGTCAAAAATTATGGATGATGCACTCATTGATGCATTCATGAATGAATATAACTGTGGGCATAGAGTTAATGGCACCTTCACTTCCACTGCATATGGCAACATAGTAAAGGAACTCAGTGCTTTATTTGGCACCAAAATTGATAAAGAGAAAATCAAGAATAGATGGAAGACTTTGAAGAAAAATTTTGCTGAAGTATATGATCTCTTTAAGAATGGTATGAGTGGGTTTGCTTGGGACCCAACAACTTGCATGTGGGATGCTGAGCCACAAGTGTGGGATGCTTTAATTCAGGTTAGCTTGCTGCTGTAATATATTTTAATATGTTAGTTATATTTTTTTTCCCTAATTCCATGCAATTGTTATTGTCGTAGCTGTTGGTTTGTTATAATCATAGCTGATAGATCAAATTGGTTTGTTGTCATATCTTTAAACTATTTTCAGGCTCATCCAAGAGCAGCAATGTGGAGGAATACCCCTCTTCCAAACTATGAAAAGATGGCTACACTTTATGGCAATGGAAGAGCTACTGGAAATGAGAGAGAGACACTGTCTCAAATGAAGAAACGTAAACATTCATCCACTGAAGATTTATTTCATGATAGCATTGATGATATTGACAACATGGTTTCTCAAAATGAAGACACTTTAGGTAATTATGATTGTTTTATTAATGATGACTCACTTGATGCTCAACAAGAAGATGATTCACCTAGAATAAGTAGTGCCTGCAACAATAAGAAAAGAAGAACTTCTTCAAGTAAAGACAAAGATGCTGAAGTTAGTGAATACAAATCAACTATGTCTGAGTTAATAGATGTGCTTAGACAAAGTAATTCTATCATGGAAAGAGCCATTTCCACACCAACCCCATTAGTTCCACCTGAACCTGAAGAACTTTTGACATTAATTGAAGGATGTGGATGTGAAACTGAAAAAGTGCCTAAGATTTTTACCTTCTTCATGAAGAATGTTAAGGAGTTCAATATAATTATGAAATGCCGTCCTCAAATGCGCAAAGCAGTGATAATGGAGTTGGTTTATGGGGCTGGAAACTAGTAGCAAATTATGGGGATAAGCATTTTTTGTTGATATGGAATTGATAAGCTTTTTGTTGTTGTGTATGTTGTCATGAGATGATCCTTTTGTAGCAATTGATCTTTTTGTAGTTGGAATTGATTATAGAGTTAGAAATGATCTTTTTGTAGCAGATTATGAAATGTTGTTGGAATTGTCTATGTATTATAGGACAACAAGAATTGTAAAGCATGATGATAATGTTTTATGGTCCACTTTGTGCATTGGTGCAATTAATTAATTGCTGGTAACATCTTTTCATTGTATGAGTAACGTTTGCTTAAGATATCAGTAGCTGGGTGGACTCCACATTACCAAAAAGTAGAATTATAATGCTTTTTCTAATCATGGTTGTGCTTATGGAGTAGATAGATTATTATGGCATGCCTTTTCTAATAATGTTTGAGTTGATCCAGCAAAAATTATGGCGCCTCTTTTATTTAGTTGTGCTTTTTCCAACTGGTAATGCTTGAAAACGTGTTTTCGTCAAGGCTTACTTGCAACTGGTAATGCTTGAAAATTGGATTATTTTAATGATGAATAAAGAAATTTATTAACTGTCAATGGCTTATCTTTTCATCTCAGAGGCAGAAGCAAATCAGAATTTGGATTCAGATGATTCAACAAAAAAAATTTTAAGAAACTTAAATGTGAATTATAAAATAATTAGTTTGCTTTTTATAATAATAATAATAATTAATTTATATGGAATATGAAAAACGTATTAAAAATAAAAAGAGAGAGTTTTATATTTATAAGGTACCTATACATGCATTACGTCATATGAATGGTCATAAACCCATTCCTGAGATACCTTCAAGAGATAGCAATGCTGGTTGTGCTAGGAAGCTATCAAGATTAATCCATTAAAAATTGAATCTAATTTTATCCTGATCCATCAGATTCATAATTTTAAAGAATTGCAAATACTTATTACTACCACTAATTAAAATTAATATGATTTATGACTACTATCAGAAATAGATTATAACAAAATTATTTATATATCTTCATTTAATAGTTTAAATTTTGAGATTGAAATAGTAATTGACAGGATGATAAATAATTATAATTTGATAATGAAAATGTTAAATTTTTAAAAATAAAAGAATAATTAATTGTATTATCCTTGCTTCTAATATATAAGGGCAAATTGGTCTATAATTATTATTTTCCCTCCCCTCCCCTCCTGAACCAAACAATGTATCATAAATTCCCTCCTCTCCCCTCCATTAAAATCCCTCCCCTCCCTTCCCCTCCCCTCCATTAAAATCCCTCCCCTCCCCTCCCCTCCCTTGAACCAAACAAGGCCTTAAGGTCAGAAAATTTTTAGTCAATAAGTTAAAATACCAGGCATCCAAGCAGGTGTCAAATTGCCAATTATTTCATATTTATCAACTTCTATGGAATTCTAAGATCCAAATATAGCACTGAACTTTTTTTTTTTGGTGACTTAACATTGAATAAGACCATTTTTGCAACTAATATCAAATAATGAAAATTTCCCATAATCATGGGATTAACATTACTGACAAGTATAAAATAACATTACCTCTCCTGGTACAGCAGGCCATCCTGCGAAATCCATTGATCTACCATTTGGATGTTTACCTAAAAACCTAAATGTACTATCATGATTAAGTCTTTCATGATCCCTAAGACCTTGATTGAAGCCCGACCTGACTTCTACAATACCAGAAAGCACAGATTAACAGAATGCTAAGCAGGCTATAAGAACTGCAAACATGGTGCAGGCAGGACTCTTGAGGAAGCTAACCAGAATACAGAATAATCGGTATGCACGCCCCCCCCCCTCCCCCAAAAAAAACACAAAAAAAAAAGTGGGGCTATAGGACGCTTGGCTTCAATCAACACTGTTTACATGATTGCAAGCACCAAAAGACCATGAAAATTTGGCCTAACAATGGCCTTCCACCTAAAGATTGATCCTAGCAAACCAGAACCATTCATGTTTGCTCACTTAGATTTTCCTAGTGATTATTAACTGTCATTGTGATGGAAACCTCTGAATAGCTTGTATTATTTATGTATAAAACAGCAATCCTCCTCCCAAAATAGAGTAAAAGGGACAGAAGAATCATGGTATAGAGCTTACAGTTGAAAAGAAAAAGAAAGAAAAGGAAAATATAAAATATGGGAAGAGAGTGGAAGAAGAAGCTCTTAAGTGAAATGTAGTCATTGAATCTAACCTACTGAAAGATTTTAAATTTATGGGAGAATGTACAAGACAAGTTATTCATAACTCATAAGTATAGAATAATGACAAAACAATGTCCTAATTGTAAAATATCCTTATACTAATTACAAAATCATAACCTATCTAATAACAACAGAATATTGACAATCTAACGCTCTCCCTTAAGTTGGATCATATAAATCATATGCACTAAGCTAATCATAAATGTAGGAAATGTATGGTTCCTTCAATGCTTTAATGAGAATGTCAGCTAACTAATCATTGGAATTGACATGGCTAGTGATAAAAGTCTCAAATAGTATTTTCTCCACAATAAAACGATAGTAAACTTTAATGTGTTTGGTTCCTTTATGAAAGAGTGGATCAGATGCAATATGTAAAGTAGCTTGGTTATCACAGATTAACATCATCTTGCTTGAATCTCCAAATTGAAGTTCTTGGAACAATTGTTTCATTCATACAAGTTTACCCATTACCAATGTTATGGCCTGATATTTAGCTTTGGCATTAGATCTAATTACAACATCTTGTTTCTTGCTTTTCCAAGATACAAGATTTCTTCCATGGAAATGCAATAACCTGTCTTGGATCATCAATCTATAAGAGATCTTGCCCAATTTGCATTAGCATACCCAACCATTTGGGTTTGTTTATTACCCTCATATAGCAAGCCTTTCCTAGGAACCCTTTTAATATACTTGAGAATGCATGTTATTACATCCTAATGACTAGTGTATGGTGACTGTAAAAATTGGCTTACTATCATAGCAAAAGAGATATCCAGTTAAGTGATGGTAAGATAATTCAATTTTCCAACAAGTCGTCGGTATCTACTAGGATTTATCAAAGCCCCCTATCTTGGTATTAGTTTAATATTAGGATTCATAGAAGTATAAATTGGGTGACAATTTGACATACTGATTTCTTTTAAGATATATAATACATATTTTCTCTAAGAAACCATTATCCTAGTATTGGATTAAGCTACCTCAATACCCAAAAAATATTTTAACTTATCCAAGTCCTTGGTCTGAAAGTGATCAAGTAGGTGCTGTTTAAGTTAGGGGATTCCATTTGATCATTCTAGTGATAACAATATCATCGACATAGACAACCAAATATATACAAAGATTGGGAGCTCAATACATGTAGAATAATGAGTGATCAACCTCACTTTTAATTAACCCAAATTGTTGGACAACATTGTAAAATCGCCCAAACTAAGCCTGTGGCAATTACTTGAGCATGTAAATAGATTGATGTAACTTACATATCAATCTAGATTCCCTTGAACAACAAACCTAGCTAGTTGCTCTATGTAGACTTCCTCTTCGAGATTGTCACAAAGAAAGGCATTCTTAATGCCAAGGTGATAAAAGGGCTAGAATTGAATAGCAATAATAGATAAATACCATACAGATAGAAGCAATCTTAGCCATAGGTGAGAAAGTGTTGCCATAATCCAAGCCAAAAATCTAAGTATAGCTTTTAGCTATAAGGCATGCCTTAAGGTGATCAATGCTACGATGAGGGCCAAGTTTAACAATATAAACTCACCTACAACCAACAGTAGATTTATTAGGGGACAAATGGACAAGTTCCTAAGTGCCATTTGACTACATAACTTCCATTTTATCAACCATAGCTTGTCTCCACCCAGGATGAGAGAAAGCCTTCTAAGTAGTCTAAGGAATGGAAATAGAGGACAAAGAAGATACAAAAGTATAGTAGGGTAATAACAAATAATGGTAACTTAAAAAAATTATAAATAGGATGGGGATTATAAGAAGAATGAATACCCTTTCAAATGGTAATAGGAAAATCATCATCAAAGATGGGTTTGGAGTAGGCTCAGGTGCTAGAACTTTGCATGAATCAACAAGGACATTCATAGAATCTACAAGAGTGATAACTGGAACTGATATAAAGGAGAAGGTGGAGTCAACTATAGGCTCATCCAATGAAGGAGGAATAGGATTGAAGGATAGAATTGGAAGTGCTTTAATGATAGTGGGAGGATCAAGGGATGGTTGAAGAAAAAAATGGTGTTGACTCAAAGAAGGTAATATCTACTGTCATGAAGTAGCGACTAATGTTAGGAGAATAACACTGGTATCCTTTTTGGAGATGGGGGTAACTTGAGAAAATACCTTTAAAGGATTTAGCAAATAGCTTATCTTAACAAAGAGTCAAATGGCGGACAAAGCAAGTATAACTAAAAGCATGAGGAGGGAGATGATATAAAGGTTCATCAAGGAACAAGATAAAGTAGCATGTAATGAGAATAACATCACCCTAAAAATGAAAAGGAATATTATGATAAAGTAATAAAGTATGAGTTGTTTCAATGAAATGACAATTTTTACATTCTGCTACCCTATTTTGTTAAGATGTATAAGTACAAGAGGATTGATGAAACATGCCTTGTACAATCATGAAATTTTTTGAAACGAGCAAAGAAATATTCACAGGCAATGTCACTGTGTAAAATTCTTATAGAAGTGCCAAATTGATTATAGATCTCAATGCAAAGTTAAAAGATAAAGAACAATTTGGAAGAATTTTTCATTGAAAATAATCAAGTACAATAAGAATAATCATCAATAAAAGTGACAGAATATTGAAAGGCCAAAGTTGAACATGTACGACTCAATCCTTAAACATTAGAGTGAATGAGAGAAAAAGAAGAGACGACTTTAGTGTTATTACTTCTAGAGAAAGAAAGGACATGAGAATATTTACCCAACTAACATGACTTATAATTTAAAGTGGACAAAGACAAGAGACTAGGCACCATGTGCTAAAGTTTGATAAGACTAGGATGACTCAAACAAAAATGCAGCAACTTTAGAGAGTTAGAAGAAGTGCAAATAATTGGAGATGTTGGCATAAAGAGGTGATAGAGGCCATGAAATTCATGCTTAATGCCAATTGTTTACTCTGTACACTGATCTTGTATAACCACATACGAATTAAGATGGATAAGAGTACAATTAAGTGTATGGCTAAGTTTACTAACCAAAATAAGATTAAAGAGGCAATTAGGAATGTAAAGAATAGAGGTTACTAGTAAGAAGGGAAGGGTCATATTTGACTAATACTATTGGCAATTGTTTTGGATCTATTAGCAAGAGTAATAGTAGGAAGTGAAGAAGAAATATCAAGATTTGAGAAGAGATGTGGGTTATAACATCCCAAAATTAATTAGGAATAATTATACATAACTATAGAATTGTAAAGGGGAATTAAGCAAATAAGAATTCTTAAGGAAATGGATTCAAATTTTGGGCATATGGAGATACATAACAATTTCTAGCCATTTGAGTAAAAATAAATTAATCTTTGGGTCCATACTTAATTAAGGAATTAATTAAGAGGAAGTGGATAATGAATACTTTAGGCAGTAAGATTAACTTAGTGATGACAAGAACTAACTATGAAAGCCCAACATTAGTTTTCTTAGAGGCCCAACATATTTACGCCTACTTAGCACCAAAAGCTTTAGCCCAATGCTAAATAAATCGAACCATGGAAACTATTCGGCCCATTAGGCCAACCAACTCATTTTAAAACCCTAGGGGACTAACCATTTCATCATTTGGATGCTGAAGTTTGAGGGTTTTGCATAGCAAGGGAGCTATTTTTGCATAGGAAGAGAGGACGCTAGGGTTTTCTGCACATTTCCACCATTTCCACTTATAGAGGAGGAATTTACCAATGTGAGTTATATGAAACTTAATCCTCTCTTCTTCCTTTACGTTTTGGTCTGAATAGTTTCTAGTTTAATGATTTTTCTCCATCACCCAAATCTAAAAGTTGCTCTTTTGGTGACTCCATTGTTGATTCTCAGACATAAAGGCTAGAGGAGTTGTTAGGTAAGTATCTTCTCCTCATTTTGAAGTGTTTTCTATTGGTTAATGGCCCAATGGTTGACTTATGGGTGATCTTTGTTTTTGTGCGAAAATACCTAAAAATTAGAATGGAATATTAAAGTTTCTAATATGGGTGAAGTTCAAGTCTGAATTTATGACTCTTTGGTGATTGGGTAAGTGACTTTTAGGTAATTCTTGATAGTTTAGTTACTTAGTATATGATTTCTACTACAATTAATTATTAAGTATATGCTTTGATTTTATTTAGGACATTTAGGAGTGTGAAAACTTACATTTGACTTTAGAACTTTATGCAATTAAGTGAGGTAATTGAGGTTTGAATTTTAATTCCTTGCATATGTGCTTTGTTGATATGATATCTGCTATATAAATATGTTTTGCTTTAGTAAATGTGTGACGACCTTAATTTCTAATTATAGTAATTAAGGTTAAAGACATGATTAATAATCATCAATCAAGGTTTGAAGTCATTATGAGATTACTTACATTAGGAAAAGGTGAGAAAATTTAAACCTTGATATTGTTAGAGTCATTAACTAATTACTCATAATCATTTATGCATATGAGGGAATCAAACCCATAATTGTAAGCTTTTAATCCTATCATCTATTAATTCCAACTCACAAGAACCTTCTACAAGTGTTCCTAAATCATTCCTTATCATTTTCATAGAGAAAACCTAAATCTCTAGGTTAATATGAGAAATTGAGCACCTTTACTGCGGCTAAATTCTTTCGCACCGCGGCTAATTACTCTTGGGTTTAACTCCTTATAGCTTCGTAATTTTCATATTTAACCGTGGCCAAATACCTCTTTCACCGCGATGAATTACCCTCTAGAACACAACCAGACTTGCCTCTCACATTTCACCATGGTTAACATCGCTTTTCGCCGCGGCCAAATCCTCTCTGTTTCCTTCCTTGGGCAACTTCTTCATGTTTGTTTGCGGCTAATTCCATTTTAGCCACAACCAATTCCCCTCTATTCCTGTAACTCTCACATTCCTTTGCATACATTCCAATTCTCCCTCTAGGAACACTTTAAGACCACTCTCCCTCAATTTGTGAAACTCTAATAGCATTTATCTACTTGATTTACCTAACTAATCTATCATTATCCACTTCAAGATTTAAGTGTTAATTTTTGCTCACGAAACTAAGATACATAAGTGAATTCCATAATTTAGTGACAACAAAAGTGTTTCGACCACAAGGAGTGTAGGGCCAATGCTCAATGTTCATATAAGATCAAGTCATTCATCCATTATTAGCCAATTACCATCATAATGTTCAATTTCATGATAATTATATTACATGTACAGTCCCTATACTTAGTGATGGGTGTGACAACCCTGTCTTCTAATCATGGTAATTATAGTTAAATATGTAATTAATAATCTATGGTCAAGGTTTGGAGTCATTATATTTCTAATACATTATGGGGATATAGGGAAATTTGGACCTTGATGTTAGGGTCATCACTAAGCGACTACATAGGTGAGAATTACATAGAAGAAATTATACTATCATAAGGGGTTTGTGATTCATCCATTCATCAATTTCAACATACAAAAACCTCCCACAAGTATTCCTATATCATTTCCTAGCATTACCATTGAAGAAATTGGGGTTTCTAGGTCAAAGGTAGGAGTTTGGGGTCCTGAGCCATGACCCAGATATTTCGCGCCGTGGCTAAGTTACTTTCAAGAACTACTAGGCAACTTTCGCGAAATTCACCGCGGCGAGTTGGACCATCGCCGCGACCAGCCTACAAGGCACCATGGTGAAAATGCCTCCTGGAGCTACTATTCTAAGTCCCACGATCCTCGCCTCGGCGGAATACATTAGCGCTACGGTGAGATGCGTTACTGGACACACCTTAATTTGTTTCCTCGACTAGTGCCGTAGCGAGGTTTCATTCTGTTATCCTCCTGGGTGAATTTTTTTCACTCTGAGCTGCAGCGTTCCTCGCCATTGTTACTCCCTAAGGAAATTTTCTTCACTTGTGCCTAGGTGAGATGCATGAAGCCACGGCGCCCCTCGCCTCTGTCACTCATTTAGCCATGACGAGGCCTTTTTAGCACGGCGTAACTCCCTCCTGTAACTACCTCTCTCAAATTTCACCCCCTACACTCTAATTCCCATCTTAAGAACACCCTAGGACCACTTCCTCTCATTTTATATGACTCTAATGGTATTTATCTACCTTATTCACCCAGCTATTCTACCATTATCAATTCAAAACTTAATGTAAATTTTCACTCCTCTAACTACCCTATACTAGCAAGTTTATAAAGTAATAACAACAAGAATTCATGCACTATTGGAAATTAACATTCGATATACATTCCGCTAGAGGTTTCATACATCAATGGTTCATATCAATATCTATTACATCACATAATTATATTTCCAATAGTATACCATACCATAAATTTAGTAAAATTCATACATAAGGTATTATAGGTTCATACATCCGATATCAAGCTACGATGAGGTCTAACTTCTCAATGAATACATCCTAAGTGATCAAAATATAAGAGTCTACACTTGGCAACATGAATACATGATGATGCTATACAAAAAGGAATACAAAATTTGGCATCTATACTAAATAAAACAGCCTAAGTGTAGCCTTTTCTCCACATGTTAGAGCTTATGGATTTTCATCCACTTGCTTCCCCTTATTCTTACCCGAAGAACTTTCACCTGAAATATTAATCTCATGAAATGGGGTGAGATGCGAATCTCAGTAACCAAAGCAATTTCATCATATATTCCAGTTTAATTAACATATATGCATAATTTCACATAAGTATCAGAAAACATACCAGTCATATCAGTAAATGAAATAATTAGGCTATCATGATTACTATCCCATACTAGCAATCATATTTCTATATGTTAAAGGCCAATAACATCGGGAGAGGCCCGTCCACGGCACCTACTCCCCATTGAGCATAACCAGGGCTCAATGCATCTGGGGTTTGATCATAGCCCGGTGCCCAATCGAAGCACATGCACAGGTGGCAGCTGCACCACAACTCCACCATGGACTCACAAGGTCTAATCACAATACAATAGATAGCCAACCAATTCATTTAGCATTTCAAGTCATTCATGTACAGAAATATGAAATTAAAATAGATACATACATAGAATTAATATGGTTCTTGGTTACCTCACTTGTAGACAATTTACAACAGTCACCAATGGTACAAAAATCTCCCTATAACCATAACATCAGAGAATTACTACTTTAATTCATCATTTATAGTAACAGCAAGTACCTAAAGAATTTAAATGGTAATGACTACTTAGGAAACACTTACCTAGCCACTACAAGTCTCCAAATTCGGATTGAAATGTCCTCTACCAAAAACTTCAATATTTCACCCAAAATCCTAAGCAAATTTGTACAAAATTAATACCCATATTATACATAAGTTATAGGGGTCTCAAACTAGCAAAGAAAGCATCAAAATGGAGAGCTTATACTTACTTACTGTCAGCCCTAACCTCAACCTACGAATTTTCACCATGGAAACATCAAATGGCAAGTTTCAGGTTTTGGGTGTGGGTGAAAATACTCCAAATGAAAAACTAATCAGGCCAAATTAAAGAGAAAGATGAGGGAATTAAGTTATATAACTATTACCTTGGCTGAATTTTGCTTTAAATGTGAGAAATGATAGATTTCTTGCCTCAAACCCTAGCCTCCCTCCAAAACTCTGAATTTCTCTTTGTGTTTTTTTGTGTTTAGCAGAATGGAGGGTGGCTAAGTTCGTTTTTAGAGTTTTGGTTAAGTTAAGTTAGGTTAAATATAGGTCATAGGTTGCTCCAAAGATCCAACTCCTAATGGGTTTCAGATTTTAACTTTATTGGGCCAGCTCTTATGCATTGAGTTGCTAAATTTTAATTAAGTTTGGGCCAAGTTTGAAGAACTTAATTGGTTTGGGTCTATACAAAGATTGTTGGGCCAATTATAAGAGCCTATAAAAGATGTGTCTTGGGCCTTTATCACATTGAATCAAATTGGGTCTGCACCTAACTTATTGGGCCTCCATTAGCCTCTTATCATGATCTCTTACATTAATTTGGGCTTAGGTGAAGTTTCTATCCCAATTAATTCTCATACCCATATTTATAATTTATCACTCCAAAATTTTCATTCACTTAACTTACCCGATCATTTCATATTAATTATTCCTAATTAATCTAAATCCATGATTAGTACCTTAATAAATTTTGGGGTGTTACAACAGGTCGTGTCACGCAACCCTCAAAATAAAACTAGGTTAGATTAATTTTATAGTTAGTTGCACAACTTAGGTTATCTCCCTTGGAAATGAAATTCAATGTTTAATTGGGCTTTTTAAGTGTTAAAAGACTCTAAAAATCTCGTAATTAAGGGGGGTTTGATTGACTTAAACTATCTAAAATAAAATTGAAACAAAATGACTAACTATCTAATTAGATGAACTAATGGATGAATAATGGACTTGTGACTAGCTTTGAATTCATCACTTGGTATCCACTATCCTTATTCTAATTCAATTGTGATTATTTTGGTCTAAGAGTTCCTAATTGTGTTCACGGCAAATGTATCTTGAATTACCACCCAAGAATGAAGAGATTAATAATCTAATGTTGAATTGAAACCTCAATCTCGCATTAAATCGTTAAATCTTATCATTAGGATCAACGAACACTTAAATTGAATGATTAATTGATCAATTAGCCTCTGAATTAACACCCTAGGAGATTCAATTAACTAATTAAACTCTAATGGATCCTCAAATTAGATAATTAAACACTTAATCTCTTACATACATTTTATCAAACACCTTGACTGCATACATGGATAATTGTAGGAAATTGAAAAATCTAGCACTAAATCAATCAAATAATCAGTCAAACAATATCCTAATTAGTGTCTAACCAGCCACTAATTACAATTATACAAATTCCCAATCAAATACAACTTAACCAAGCTTGTACAAGAAAAAGAAAAAGTGTAGGAAAGTAGAAATTCTTAGCCAAAATTATGAGTTCTTCTCCATGGATTCAAACTTCAACTTAAGTGCCTTCCTCCTAGCTAGCCATAAATGGAGATTAGAGCTGCATTGGAATAGAGGAATG
Organism: Erythrophleum ivorense; assembly: GCA_026724425.1. Classification (NCBI taxonomy): domain Eukaryota; kingdom Viridiplantae; phylum Streptophyta; class Magnoliopsida; order Fabales; family Fabaceae; genus Erythrophleum; species Erythrophleum ivorense. Next base: position 40,896,399 of record JAIUCV010000006.1, on the reverse strand, counting down.
GAGGAAAATGGCGTAGAGTGTGTTCTGTGAATGAGATGATGGAATGGACAAAGGGGGGTGAATGACGATGGATAAATGTGCGTCTATATTTCTGCCCCTCAGCTTCAGCCTTTTATCATGTGCTTTAATGAATGCTAGTTTTATATACATGAATCCTCCTAATTTTGGGTTTTTAATGATTAAATATGGCTTTTAGATTTTAATTAGATCAGATTTTATTTTTATGGCCACTTTTGCACTCTAGGAATTTAATTGCAAAATTAATGAATTTTAATGCATAATTTTATCTTAAATAATTCATTCTTTTTGTGCAAAATTTGTATCTCTTGCTATGGTTTTAAAATAGAGAAAAGAGGAAATCACATGATAAAGGATTTAAGAAGATGCACAATTCACTCATGCATGGTTCACCCAAGTCTTCAACACATTCCCTCACGTGAAGCAACAAAGGCAAAGCAAGACGCATGCACCACTCCCTCATTCATGTAGCAATTGTCCAACAGATCATACATGTAAGTAACACTCATGAGCAGCCACCATATCCAAAGGAGAAAGAGGCTTGGGTTCTATGTTGAAAGGAGAAGCATGAGAAGGCACGTGTGTGTGTGAGGAAGAAGCTAGGTTTCATGCTTGAGAGGAATAGAGGAAGCAACATGAACGAATGAAGGTAGAAAAGAGTTGTTGAGCTTAAGACACATAAAAAGAAGCTCCAGGATAATGCAGCAACTAAAGGGATCAAGTTCTACGTGCATGTGAACAGTACCACAATGAAGAAATGTTGAAGCTAATATGGAAGAAAACTCGTGGCAAGGAAAGCAAACATGTGAGGAAGAAGGAGCAGCGAATGAGTAGAACGTGAAAAAGAATAGAGAAGATGAGCTCCAGCTACTGCATAATAACTACTAAGAGGCTCGAGTTAAAGGAAGAAACACATAGCATTTCATAGTAGCTGAATGAAAGGAAGCTGGAGGAGAAGAAGACGTGGAAATGAAGGACTAAACACTTAAGGTAGCTTGTGTGAGGAACCTTGTGGAAAGGAGTATGAAGCCACGAGTTTTGGAAGCCTTCAGGAGAGCAAAACACATGAAACAATTGGTTAAGAGAAGCTGGATTGAGAGCCATCCATGCATGCACACTTACGGGTTAGAATGAGCTACTTGTGGGGAGAAGTTCAGGCCACAAAAACACTCACATGCAGATCAAAGAAGAAGGTTTTCAAGCAGGGAATGAGTGGGAAAATGTAAATGAAGCTATGGGCTGAAGATAGAATACAGGAAGAATAAAAAGAGGCTCGAGTTAATGACTTTCACGAGTCTGAATTGGAGAGTAGTCATATGGGAGGAATAAAAGAGTTCTAATACACACACATGCAAAGGCAGAACTTGGGTTTGATATGAAAGAAATGAGCTGAATGGATGGAGGAAAATTTGACAATGGAAAAAACACGTTAGAAGCGAGCAAATAAAGATAAAGAAAATAACACACAGAAGTAGCTTACATGCAGAGGCAGAACGTGGAACATGTAAAAGAAGATAAGCTATGTGAGAAGGTAAAGCTCAAGCTATTAGTTAGAGAAGCACGTACTAGAGTTTTTTTTATGCATTAGTATGTTGCTTACATGCACAAGGGGCCCACCAATTCATACATATGAATGAGGCATTAAGAAACATGAGCTGGAAAATAAGGAGCCATGAGTTTAAAACGTGGATGAAGCTATGAGGCAGCAGAAAAGAATTCACGTGGCAATTAAAAGAAATGCAAATGCATGGGTTGACATGGAATAAAAAGCACATGTAAGAGCAAAAAGAAGCCATGTGATCCTTAGTAAGAACAAAGCTACGGGTAATGAGAAGGAAAAGAGGCTGGGTGCGTGAAATTATTAAAAGAAACACGTGAGGAAGGCTGGAAAAAAATGCTATCACACATTCCATTCATCCAGTCCATCGACTCCATCATTCCATTCACTTATTCGTAGACCCTTCGTCCATTCCATCCCCTTCATCCAGTAGCCACTCCACACCATTTTCCTATATCTCCACCATAAAATGAAGCTTTAATTCTCTCCCTTGTGGCTAGCTAAGAGGAGGCTCTTAGAGAAGCTTGAATCCATTGATTAGAAAGGGATTTTTGGCTAAGATTCTCATCTCTTTCTACACTTTTCTCTTTCTTGTACTTTTTTGGTTAAGATTGTATTTGATTGGAGATTTGTGTTTTTGTAATTAGTGGCTGGTTAGACACTAATTAGGAGATTGTTTTTGTTGATTAATTGATTGAATCAAGTGCTAAAATTTTCAATTTCCTATAATTATCCATGTATGCAGTCAAGGTATTTGATGAAATGCATGTGAGAGATTGAGTGCCTTATTTTTTGATTTAAGGATTCCTTGGTGTTTGGTTGGTTAATTAAATATTCTAGGGTGTTAATTCATAGGCTAATTAATTAATTAATCATTCATTTCAAGTGTTCATCGATCCTAAAGGCAAGAATTAATGATTTGGTGTAGGATTAAGGTCTCAATTTAACATTAACTTGTTAATTTCTTGAATCTTGAGTGGTAATTCAAGATCATTTGTTAATGGACACAATTAGGGACTCTTAGACTAGAATTAATTACAATTGGATTAGGATAAGGATAGTGGATACTAAGGGACGAATCCAAAGCTAATCACAAGTCTATCATTCACCTCATTAGTTCATGCAATTAGGAATTTAAGAATTTTAATTCAATTTCATTTTACTTAATTTAATTAGATAAAAACCCCTTTAATTTAGATAACTTTTAGGATCCTTTAACACTTAGAAAATCCAATTAAATATTGAACTCCATTTCCAAGGGAGATGACTTAGGTTGCACCACTAGCTATATATTTAGTCCAACCTAGTTTTATTTTGAGGGTTGCGTGACAGAGCCTGTCATGCTTCCCTTTTGATTTTTTTTTTTAATGATTCACGTGCTACATTTTTCTTTATTCCAACCTTTTCTCTCACGTGTTTTGCCTTTCACAAATTATGCTTGAGCCTTTCTCTTCTATTATTACAACGTGGCTTCATACTCCTTTCCACATGGTTCAGTTGACTCTTTATTCCTCTACATGTCTTTAATCACGTTGCTTTTTCTCATTTCTCCTGCCCACGTGAGTGAGATGAGAGAGTAGGTTGCATGAAATAAGGTCTCTCCTTTAGCATCAGACCCGTGGCATGTTCATTTTCTAGCTTATATTTCTTAATGCCTCATTCGTATGTATGAATTGGTGGGCCCTAACGTGATGCTAACTTGTTAGAATGTAATATTAAAAATTCATCCATGCTTCTTCTTTTCCATATTCTGCCTTGAGTTTCCATGTTGGCTCCCCTCATGCTTCTTTTCAACTCATTCCAGCCTCTCTACACGTTCTGCTCTACATGTTTTGATCAGCCATATTCAACTCGTGGCTTTCTCTAGCTCTTATATGAATTGAATCTGCATGTGTATTTTTATGCTCACCCTCTCCTCCACTTTCCAGCTCTACATATGTACATTTGTGACGTGGAGAGGAGCTCATGAGTGTCTTCCAAGTCTAAGCAGAACTTTCCACGTGCTCTTGTCTTCTTCCTCTCAAGCCTTCTTCTTCTTAATTCATTTACCAAAGCTCGAGACTTCTTCCATCTTGCAACTGCTTCTTCTCTTTCGTGTTGCTTCCAAGCTCCTTCAACCCAACTTTTCTCAAGTCCTTCATCATTTTCTACCTTCATTATTTCTTCAAAATTGTAGCCTTTTTCCTAACCAGCATCCATATTCTTCCACGTGTTCTTTTGCTACTAGCTCTTGCTTCATGTTGCTTAACTCGAGAGTGCTTCATGCATGCTTCTATAGCTTCTTTGTGTTGTTAACGTTAATCCCTTTCACCACGTGCTGCAATTGGTTCTTCATAATCATGTGAGAGACCTCCAGCTTACTAGCTCAAAGCTTCCTTTTCTTGTGTGTTCAACGTGATTGCTGCTCTTTTTTCATGTTCTTGATGTCTTTTTCTCTCATTCATTTGCTCGAGTTTGCTTTTTCATTTGTTTTTATGGTAGTGTGAAATGGTACGTGGTCTTTATTTGTGCTCTTAAGCTTTGTTCTGCTTTTAACCATGTAAAACCCAGCTTCTTCTTCGTGAGTGACGTGGCTTCACTTATTAATTCTTTGTGTTTTCTACTTATCCAAGTCCCTCGTCAGCTCAACTTCTTCTTTGTTCTGCATGTGTGTGTATTTATGGTCTGAACTTCTCCCCAGCTCATTCTCTACATTAGCTTCTGTCCACTCGAGGTGCTGTGCATGTGAGTCTCTTGTTGTTTCTTATGTTTTCCTCTACATTAGAATTACATGGTGTTTGAAGCTCATCCCTTCTCCAAATCAATTTACCATTCAAGCTTTAATTGCCCATTGAAATTCTACACACAAAAATAAGAAAAATTAAGTAGGAAAAAAATTCACAAAATTAATTAAAAGAAAATTATGCAATAAAATTCAAAAATTTGTAAATAAATTCCTTGAGTGCATAAATGGCTATTAAAATCAATTTCCACCTAAGTAAATCCTTAAACCCATATTTGATCATTAAAATACCCAAGTTTAGGAGGATAAAATGTATAGAAAAACATGTTTATCACTTAGCAATTCATGATGCAATGCGGCAATTATATAAAACTAGTAATCTAATTACACAATACAATCTAACAAGGTTTCCAAACCTATGTGCTACCAAACTATATAATAATCTTCTATTAATTTCTCCTTGCCATTAAGAGGTTTGGTCTCTGAAAATATTAGCCCACAATCAGGGTAAGATATATAATCTCAATAACAAGAGGCAAATTCCATATATATGTACAGATTAATCAATACAATGTAATTTCATCATTAATACCAAAATTATCAATTCAATTTGCAAATGAACTAGTTAAACTACTAATGACTACTGTCCTATACCAATAATCACACACAACATGTTAATGGCCAATAACATCAGGAGAGGTCCATCCATGGCACCTATTCCATAATGGGCACAACCAGGGCTCAATGCATATAGGGTTTGATCACAACCCGGTGCCTGATCGAAGCACATGCATGGGTGGTAGTCGTATCACAGCTCCACCATGGACTTACAAGATTTAATCACAATTGTAATTCAAGTAGTCAACCAATCATTTAGCATTTCAAAATCAAACATGTGTAACAAATATCAGATTACATGAGCATATACATGGAATTAAGAAAAATAACCCTGGTTACCTCACTCATGGACAATTTTTTAGAGAACTGGCAATAATGCTTTGTTAGCCTATGAACACAAAAAATCAAACCATTACCATTCTTATTCATCAATTATGGTAATAACCCAATTCTTAAAGAATTAACCTATTAATAATCGCCTAAGAGACACTTAGCCAACCACCAAGAGACTTAATTTTTAGATTTTGCCTTCCCTAGACTAGAAATTTCAAACTATCACTTTAAACTCTAGGAAAATTCACATAAAATTAATACCCATATTATAAATAAATTATGGGGGTCTCTAATTAGTAGAAAAAAATCAAAATTAGGAGTTTATACTTACCTAACAACACCTCTAGCCTCAACCTCTGAAATTTCACTATGAAAACACCAAACAACAAAGTTTTAGATTTTGGGTGTAAGTGAAATGCTCCAAACGAAAAACGAATGAGGTCAAAATGTAGAGGAAGAGGAGAGGGTCAAGTTATATAACACTCACTTTGGCTGACTCTTGGTCTAGATAGGGGAAATGGGGGCAAGAAGGTGGTGGAAACCTTAGCCTCTAAGAGACCTCCGAATTTGCTTCTTATGTTTTATTTTTCTACAGAATAAAGGGAGGGGCTGAAGGTGTGTAGGGTTTAGTTAGGTTTAAGTTGGATCCTAGATGGGTTATGGGTTGACCCAAAAGCCCACATCTATGAGTTTTAGAATTTATGCTTATTAGGCCAAATTTCATGAGTTGGGCTGCAGAATTCTAATTGTGTTAGGCCAAATTTGAAGAGTCACTCTAACTTGGGTTTGTATAATCAATGTTGGGCCAACTATAAGAGCTCATGTAAGTTAGGTCTTGGGCTTCTATCTCATTAAATCAAATTGGGACATTACTAGATGCTCTTTCTTAAGCCAAGTCTCACAATAAAAAGTTAGGTCTACACCTATAGTCATTGGGCTTCTATTAGTCTCTAGCCATGGCCTACGTAATTTAATTTGAGCTTAGATGAGGTTTCTAATCCAATTAAATCTCAAACCCATAATAATAATTCATCTCTCTATAATTCCTATTCACATAACTTTCCTAATTATTCTATAATAATTATTCTTAATTAGTCTAGATCCATGATTAACACCTTAATTAGATTTTGGGGTGTTACAAAATGACTAGTTGGCTACTTGATTATTGTGTTTAGACCGTGAGCAAGCCTTGGTAGAGTTGTGGTGCAATTGCTATCTATGCATTATGCTTCGATTGGGCATTGACTTATGATTAGACTCATGAATGCACTGAGCCCAGAGTGTGCTCAATATAGAGTTGGTGCCATGGATGGGCCTTTCCATGTGTTATTGGCCATTAACATGATGCATGTAGTTGCTAGTATGAGATAGTAGTTACTGGTAGCTCTACTAGTTCATTTGTTGATATGATGGATGATTATAATGTTTATTTGATTAAAATGCATTTATACTAATTGAATTGTATATATATTTGGAATTATCCTTTGGTTATTGAGATTCATATCTCACTCTATTTTATGGGTTAACAAATTTCAGGTGAAGATTCCTCGAATAAAGGAAAGGGAAAGTAAGTAGATGAGCACCCTTGACTTGGAGGCTATGTGTGGGCTATCTACATTAGAGCCATTTTGTTTAAAATAAATGCTATCATTTTTGTAATTCCTTTTGTATAGCATTATGATGCATTCATATTGCAAGTATAGGCTTTTTGATGTTCTATAACTAAGATTAAATCTAATAGGAAGTTAGACCTTGTAGTACTTAAAATTTGATATATGTACTTAATTATTATTGAATATGGATTATTGCCAATGAAGAACCATCACTTAATCACTTGAGATTGTGATCATGCAATGCAATGAATGGTTATCCCAATTAATGTTCTATGGTAGCTTAGCCAAAATACATATATATATATATAAATGATGTTATTAGTGCCCTTGGTTACCAATTTTTATTATAATATGTTTATGTACTAATATGTATAGTAGTACTGAATTATTATGAATTCCCCTTAAGCTTATGAACAACGTGGAGTATTAATTGGGGTATTTGAGAGCTAGAAGGTTTAGAAAACCATGTGTAATAGCTAGGAAGGCTTTGGAATTCACCTAGAATTAGTGAAATATGGTGAGGAAGTGAGAAAGTGAGAAAATATTATCAGAAGAGGATAAAGTTGTGATCAAAATTGCTTAACTCATAGCCAAGAGCTATCCAGAGGCGAGGAGCACCATAACACAACATGTGAATTTTAGATCTAGAGGGTATTCGAGAGCAATCTCATTGTAGTGAGCATTGGGTGACAGGATTGGGAGAGCTTCAGAAGAGACTCTCACCGCGGCACCATGAAGGCTCACTGCAATAAGAATCAGGTTTTAGGGAAGTAAGAACTTCCTGAGAGTAACTTTGCCATGGAACAAAAGGCCTTGGCTGCAATGAGGATAGTATAATTTTGTTTCTAAGCTCTAGAAACGAGTTAAGTCACGGTGTGAGTATACCAAATTGTGACGCAAAGTCCAATAATCTAGTTTTTAAGTTTTAGTAGCCAACTTAGCTACAATGAAGGTGTCTAAGTCGTGACCTAAAATAACAAACTCTTATTTTTAGCCTTTAGAACTTAGTTTTCATGATGTTCATGGTATGTAATGACTTGGGAGAAACAATTAAAGGGTTGGTGGGTATAGAATCAATGGTAACATGAATTAAATGACTTAATTGATAACTTAAATCTCCTATAGGCTTAAGTTGTTTTATTTTCTAATTAACAAAGTCCAAGAATAATAAGGTTCAAATTTCCTCTGTATTTCCACTTCTAATGAATTATTAATAATATTTCACTTAAAGCATAAGGGCTAAGAGTTAATTATGATCAATTAAGGTGTTTAGAAGTTAGGGTTGTTACATTGGTTACCAGAGATATTAATAGAACACCAGAGTCAAGGATCTAAGGCCCAAGGGATAGGGATTGAGAGAGACAAGCTACAAAATTACAAGTCTGTGTGACAGAAGTAGAAGTAGCAATGTGCTTGGTGGCTTGATATTATAGAAAGGCATCATAGTTAGCTCTAAATAAAGTGATTGAAAAAGGACCATTGAACTGAGGAATTAACATTCTCTACTAAAGCAACATTGGCCATCTTGGGGCAACCATGTAGTGAATAACAATGGTAATAGGAATGACCCAATTTATTGTAGTATGTGTAATGGGGTCGTTGCACATAGTTGCAACCTCTACCATTATGTTTAACATGCCCTTGATTCCAATTATGATCACTTTGTTATAAGGCAAAGATAGAGGCCTCATTTAGTAGGATACTTTACTATTGTAATCAATAGTATCAATGGATGGAATGTTAGGACTCGAGAGAATCTTATAACAAATAGAAGCAATCAATAGTATGATTTTAACCCAACAAAAGTAAGAACCATGAACAATTTTCTCGTTTTTGCTCTTGTTCTTCAGCATTCGTGGAGATTGGCATCAACTCACTAAATTATTGTTTCACAAACTTGACCTTTCCCTCATAAATGTTCATGCTAGTATCTAGATGCTTCAAGTTCATCATTTTATTAAAAAGTGCATGAAACCATTAAATGTCATTAGTATACATGGATTTGGCCTTTTGCTAAAGGGTATAACAGGTTTTATAATTATGCAAAATATGCTATAACTTACATTTAACTGAATGCCATAATGGACAACATAACTGATGGTCTATTTTCTTTTAGGTAGGTTGGTTAAACATTGAAATGCCATTGGCTTATTTCACTAAGTGATTCTCATAATCTTGGCTAAGAAACCAAAGTTCAATAGAAGTTTCCCAAGTAGTATAATTAGAGCTATATATCTTTTCAAGAGTATAGGCTCCATAATGTGACATTATGAAGCAACTTATAGCTAGGCTCCTTAAAATGAATGTGTGATGACTCCAAGGAGTCTAAAGGGAGTCAAGAGACCTAGAATGAATGAGAAATGGGAGCCAAGACCATAAATTCTCCTAGTTGCTTCATAAGGTCTTGTATGGAAGCATAATGGAGCCATAGAACAAAGTAGCTTCATACAGAGTATGTATAAGGCCAAGGCTTGTTTCCATGAGTGATTTATGTCTCTTTCAATGTGTCTAGGAAAAAAGAACCAAGGACCACCTAATTGCAAGGCTTGGCTGAAAAAGGGGAAGAAGGATTTCAAGAGAAAATGTTGTGTTCTTTCTTCAAAGTAGCTCTTTAACCTTTCTCTCATGCATGGCTTGGATGTTTGCTTGTCTTTGAGTTCTTGTATATATGTTTATGCCATGAGAAATGTTTTTAGCTATTACCCATATGTCATGGTACCATGATGATCTTGAAATATGCTTTATGAATGTGTTTTAGCTTGCATGGGTTTGGTTGTACCAAAAGTCCCTTAGTAAGGGTGAGGATGAGCTAAAAGCCTTTAGAAATGGGTGAGACAAAGTCAAAAGTCTTAAGAAGAGTGAGATTTAGTCAAAAGTCTATTGAAAGTAGGTGAGGCAAATCTAAAAGTCCCAAGAAAGATGGGTGAGGCTAGACCAATGCCCTTGAGAGCTTATGCTTGTTATGTATGAGTTTATGTGACAAGGAAAATGTCTTGAATATGTTCACTAGTTGCTTGAATATTATTCATGCATTCTTTGACATATTTTAGCATCCATTATGTATGTTTGAAAGGGTTAAGAGCTATTAAAATTCTTTGAATCTCACTATTCCCCCACACATGTCTAACCATGTCTAGGTGAGCTAAGTAGACAAGGAAATGGAAGTCAACAAGCATGAGAAGTAAGATTATGACAACAAGATAGAGAAATGGCTTGTTTAATTGTATTTTGATGTCAACTATGTACCCATGAGATGTATCAATGATGTAAACCCTTGAACATATTCTAATGTATATATAAATAGTGTGTGTATCAATATGGAAGCTAGATAAATGAGAATGTGAGATTTTGCCACTCTTTTGCCATTATGTAACTTGATGTTCTTGTGTATATATGGATGTGGCAAGGTGGGATTGAGCTCCATGGTAATTTGGATCATTTGGCATACTTTTATACATGGTATTTATGCTTTCAGGCTTGCTTATGTGGTGGTGGGAAGTGTAGAAGAGCATATGGTACTTGAAATGCCCATTTTGAACTTCAATTTTGACCAAATGGTATGTTAAACCAAAGTATGACCAAATGAATGAGTTTTTCCATGAAATTTGTCCAAGAAGTAGATCTCATCTAGAGCTTTTCACAGGACCAAAGATCACTCAATTTAGAACTCTAAAAAATTTATTATGATTTTCCAAAATTGGCCAAAGTATGCAGAAATGGTATGGTTGCTATTCATTTGATTAGTTTGCTTCTCTACATCACACATAGGCCAAATGAAGTCCAATACTCTTGAAATTTTATAAGAATAAACTAGACATTACAAGCTTTCCATAGTCACTAAGATCACCTCATTTGGAGTTTTGTAGAGGGAGATATAAGTTTTTGAAGTTACATGACAGTATCAGTAATGTAGCCTGACTTATGTTACTATTCCATCAATTTTCAGTGGCTTAAGGCTACTGCTGTGACAACCCTACCTTCTAAATATGGTAATTATAGTTAAATATGCAATTAATAATTAATGATCAAGGTTTGGAGTCGTTACAGTTTGTTACGTTATGAAAATATAGGAAAATTTGAACCTTAATGTTAGGGTCATCACTAAACCACCATAAACGAAAAGAAAATGCATAAAAGAAATCATACTATCATGAGGGGCTTATGATTCGTCCCTCTATCAATTTCAACACACAAAAACCTCCCATAAAGTGTTCCTATATCATTTCCTAGCATTACTATTAAAGAAACTAGGGTTTCTGGGCTAAAGGTAGGAGTTTGGAGACCTGAGTCGCAGCTTCGACCATTCGCACCACAGCTAAGTTACTCTTGGGAATCATTGGGAAACTTTTGTAAAATTCACCGCGGCGAGTTAGACCATCTCCGTGGCTGGCATACATGGCATCACAGCGAAAATGCTTCCTGGAGCTACTGTTCTAAGTCCCACGACTCGCCTCTGTCACTCATTTGGCCGCGGCATGGCCTTTTTAGCTGCGGCGTGACTCCCTCTTGTAACTACATCTCCCAAATTTTGTCCCATACACTCTAATTCTTATCTTAGGAATACCCTAAGACCACTTCCTCTCATTTTATATGACTCTACTGGTATTTATCTACCCTAATCACTCAGCTATGCTACCATTGCCAATTCAAAACTTAGATGTAAATTTCCACTCCTCGAACTACCCTATATCAGCAAGTCTATAGAGTAATAACAATAAGAATTCATTCACTATTGACAATTAACATTCGATATGTATTCCGTTAGAGATTTCATACATCAATGGTTCATATCAATATCTAATGCATCACACAATTATAATTCCTAAATGGTAAACCATATCATAAATTCAACAAAGTTCATATATCAGATACTATCAGTTTATACATCCAATACCAAGTTAAGATGAGGCCTAACTCCTTAATAAATACATCCTAAGTAATTAAAAGATAAGAGCCTACACTTGGCAACATGATTACATGATGATGCTATACAAAAAGGAATACAAAATTTAGCATTTATACTAAACAAATCAACCTAAGTGTAGCCTTCTCCCCACATAGTTGGAGCTCATGGATTTTCATCCACTTACTTTCCCTTATCCTTACCCAAAGAACCTTCACTTGAAATATTAATCCCATAAAATGGGATGAGATGCGAATCTCAGTAACCAAGGCAATTCCATCATATGTTCTAGTTTAATTAACATATATACATAATTTCACATAAGCATTAGAAAACATATCAGTCATATCAGTAAATAAAACAATTAGGCTATCATGATTACTATCCCATACTAACAATCATATTTTCACATGTTAAATGCCAATAATACCGAGAGAGGCCCGTCCACGACACTTACTCCCTATTGAGTACAACCAAGGCTCAGTACATATGGGGTTTGATCATAACTCGGTGCTCGATCAAAGCATATGCACTGGTAGCAGTTGCACCACAGCTCCACCATGGACTTACAAGGTCCAATCACAATACAATAGATAGCCAACCAATTCATTTAGCATTTCAAATCATTTATGTACAGCAAATATGAAATTAAAATAGATACATGCATAGAATTAATATAGTTCTCGGTTACCTCACTTGTAGACAATTTACAACAGCCACTAATGGTACAAAAATCTCTTTATAACCATAGCATTAGAGAAATACTACTTTAATTCATCATTTATAGTAGCAATACGTACCCAAAGAATTTAAAATGCTAATGACTGCCTAGGGAATACTTACCCAGCCACTACAAGTCCCCAAATTCGGATTGAAATGTTCTTTACCAGAAACTTCAATATTTCATCCAAAATCCTAAGCAAATTCGTACAAAATTAATACCCATACTATAATCCAATCATTGGGGTCTTAAACCAACAGAAATACCTTAAAAGGAAGAGTTTATACTTACCTAATATCAGCTCTAACCTCAACCTACGAATTTTCACCATAGAAACATCAAATGGCAAGTTTCAAATTTTTAGGTATGGGTGAAAATACTCTAAATGAAAAAATAATTAGGCAAAATTAAAGATAAAGATGAGGGCATTAAGTTATATAACTATTACCTTAGCTGAATCTTACTCTAAATGTGAGAAATGATGGATTTCTTGCCCCAAACCCTAGCCTCCCTCCAAACCTTTGAAAATGAGATATGTGTTTCAGCAAAATGGGGAAGGGGCTAAAGTGTTTAGGGTTTTAGTTGGGTTAAGTTAGGTCAAATATGGGTCATGGGCTACTCCAAGGATCTAACTCTAAATGGGCTTCAGATTTAAGCTTTGTTAGACCAGTTCTTATGCATTGGGCTGCTGAATTTTCATTAGGTTTGGGCTAAGTTTGAAGAACTCAATTAATTTGGGTCTGCACCAAGGTTGTTGGGCCAATTATAAGGGCCCAAACAAGGTGGATCTTGGGCCTCTATCACATTGAATCAAATTGGGTCTGTACCTAGTTTATTGGGCCTCTATTAGCCTCTTATCATGATATTTCACATTAATTTAGGCCTAGATGAAATTGTTATCCTAATTATATCTCAAACCCATATTAATAATTTATCTTTCCAAAATTTTTATTCACCTAACTTATCCGATTATTCCATATTAATTATTTTTAATTAATCTAAATCCATGATTAACACTTTAATTAATTTTGGGGTGTTACAACTACATTGGTCTGGACCTATTTTTATCAAAAGTAGATATCTACAACTTTCTAGAATGGTATAGTTTGCTTGATTTCAATTTTTTTAAAATTAGTTATGAATTTCCAAAATTTGTATCATAAAACTAAATTCTGAACCCAAGAGCAAACCATGGAATTTGTGTGATATAGCGTCAAGCTCAAAGTGAATGAGATCAAATGTGATGAGTATGACTTGTATGGATGTATTATGACTAGAAAATAATGTGGATAAGTTTACATGATCCACGAAGCATAAGATGAGGAAATGAAACCTTATGTAATGCAAATATATACATTTAAATATTCAATATTTTTTTATGTAAGGTATGTTCTTCCTTGAAATGGTGCTCCATCATGCATATTATGGATGACATAGCTTATGGTGCTAATATATAAGAGTAAAGAGACTAAGGTATTACAGTGAATAGAGGAGAGGAGCCTTAAACCACTAAAAACAAGACCCAATCATGAAATGAAAGGGTTGGGTTGGACAAAGGAGAAGTTGGTGACCACTTTTGGGTGGAGGGTGGCTAGACAGGTGACATCACGCACTATCATGCATTGGTGCATAGGCAGATGTCAATTTTCAAATTTGGCATTTGGCAACATGTGCAATAGTGTTAAGATCTCCAACGACTGGCGTTGATTGGTTAGTGATGTCTAAGGTGTTTGGTGAGAGTCATGAGTTAAGATCAAGTCAGGCATAGTGACTGGAATGAGGCAGAGTCATTGGAAAAGGGTGGATGACTGAAAACTAAAGGCTTTAGGCTCTGATACCATATAAAATATGGAAAGAAAGAAAGGAAGGGAAATCTCTTGAGTGAAATGTAGTTAGTGATCTGACCTACAAAAGATTTTGAATTTTTAGGAGAATGTATAAGACAAGTCATTCATGACACATAATTACAGAATAATGACATAATAATGTCCCAAGTACATAATATCCTTTTATTAATTACAAAATCATAACTCACCTAATAATTATAGAATATTTACATCCTAACAAAAAAATAAACATAGAAAAGATTAAAACCCCTATGGCATTTGAGAGGCTAAAGATCTTTCCTAATTCACGCTAAATCTTCATTGCCTTCTCTCAAACCCCAGACTCCTTGATAAAGCTCACCAATGACATAGATTCTCTCCTCCAACTCACCCACTCCCACATCCCATGTGATATAGTTAGTTATATTAGATATTACATTCCTTGCCCATATTCCCACCTTAAACTCTCTTTCCTTTGTCTTGTAAACTTTAAGACATAGCCCACCTATATTGGATCTATCATTCCCTTCCCCTGCAAGCTGCACCCTATCCTTAAGGTGAAAAGAAGGGAACTACACTTTGTTGACTTCATAAGCTTCCCAAGTACTCTTATCATTAGGAAGGTTTTCCCATTTAACAAGCATTTGAAGTTGCCTATTGTTCATTTGGAAAATCTTCTTAATAATCTTTGGGTAAACTTGTAGTTTTGTTACTTCAGGAAGAGATAATAGGATGTCTTGTATAGAGATATTAGGATGAAAGACTTTCTGATATGAGAAATGTTAAACACATGATACACTTTCATCCCATTCCAACTATAGTATGAAACCATAACTATAGCAACTCCCTCAAGGAGGGAATCAAAATAGGTAGATATGTAAATACTAAGTAACCTATACTAATCATTGACTTTTAAGTACTTAAGGCATTTAGCATTTGTAAGAATTTCTAGATTATAGCTTATTGTAGTCATAGCAAGCAATTTTCCTTCTTTATTGAATCTCAAACAATGGGTATTAGGAATACCACCCTTAGCTTGTTTTGCAAGTATCACCACACATTCATAAACAATTTTGAGATCATAAAGAGTTGCATTTCTTGTATCCAATATACATTTCTCTCCTTCATATATGGTCTCACCCCACTTTAACACTTGTAGATAATTCTTTGGGAACATCAATTTGCTAATTTTTGTTGCCACATAAATTTGAAGTTTTATTAGCAGTGGATAAATATGATATCTCTATAAGTTTTCATGTCCATGGGATTCATCTGTAGCTTCATAATCATTAGTTGTCAAGAAAGATTGATTTAGAAATTTTTCATTCCAATTGTTGCCTTAATAAGTGACAACAATGTACTCTTGGTAGTCATAAAGCACTTTTAAGAAGTCATCATTATCGGATTATAGGTTTAGCAATGGTAAACCCTAAACCAAATAAGGAAATAAATAGTTGTTCAAAAAGCCTAGAAGGTTAGATGTCCTTAAAAGCATTCAAAATGCCCTTCATTGCTGAATCCCCATCAAATAGAGGTGCTTGTTTAATAGCTGGCATTGGCCTAGTTGTTTCCTATGATTCACACCATAAATTACCCTTTTTCTGCATCTACTAGCTTAGATGACCTTTGGTGGACAATGAATCACTACCAAAGATTCTTGGGCATCCATACTTGGCTCCTCTTCTTTCCAACCAAGTGAAGAATAATATCTTACAAAATCTTCCTTGTTATAGCTCGAATTTGTAGCCTTGAAAGCCTCATATTAGAGAGGAGTATAGAGCATACAACACTAACACTTCCTGCTTGTAGCGCAAGCTCCTTAGTTTCTTTGATCAAATCTTCTGTTAGCAGGGGTCCTTCTTAGGTGACAAGAGAATGGATAGGCTCACTAGTATCTAATAATGCTAGATCTCCAAAAGGGTAGTTAGCACAAAGTTGAACAATAAACTACCCAATACTTAATCTAGCATACCAAACAAGGCTTGAAGGAATGTTGTTACTATAATTAACTAATTTATTGATATTTGAACTAGCTTTTACCAACATCGAGTCTAGAGATTTAATGGCAATAATACAGTGTCTTTTTCAAAAGATACAACAATTAATTACTTCAAGTTGTTGAAAAGAGAGGTAGAATTTCAAATCTGGAATCTTATCCAAAGGAACTCCAGTTAAATATGGCACTTTAGACTAAAATCTTCTTAATGATGTTATTGAATTAGCCTCAAATGATTTCAAAGTCCCCAACAACTTTGCCTCTTCTTCAATATCCTTTTTCTAAGCTTTTGTTTGCTAAAAATATAATGTGAAAAATCATCAAAGGGCCTTGCTTTTGAAATACTTGTAGATGGAACTCTAAGACATGCAGTTTGTTGTAGCATTAAGATCCATGCGATCTTGTTCAAGACTATTTTTAGGTTAACCTTCTTTGTTTCTTATTTTAAGGGTGGCAAGCGCTCCTATAAGAGCATTATAGGACTTGGATCCCTTAAATTTCATTTCCTTTTGATTGGTCAAGATAATCTACTCACCATAGAAGCATTCAATATACTCATCAAACAAGGCTTCCTCTCCAAATAAATACAAAATAGGTCAAAGTTGTGTATCCAACATTTTTCCCAATAGGATGCCTTCACACAAGATGCCTATGTCTCCCAACCTAAGCACAGGAACAGAAACATTAAGAGACAATGAAAAACTAGTAAGCAATTGTCTATGGAATGTAGGCTCATGAAGACCCCTTGGAGGTGTCTTTTATAGTGCTTGCCTATGAGCAAACAAATCCAATACATCTTCAATAACCACTTTTGTCTCTTCCCAAATTTGAATATCTCCTATATATGGTGAAACAAATTTACCAAGGTTTTGTGATTTGCACACTGCCATACGACAAGGTGTAATACCTAGCTATTCAAAATAGGCATAAAACTAGTCAATTATAAAAGGGAGTCCCTTAAATGGAAAGAATTAAGGCTAAACAAAATTAGAGTAATAATCTAGACCTAAAAAAAATGAGAATATGAAGCTTAAGATGCCTGAAAACCTGAGCCAGATTAATTAAGAAAAATTGGAAAAGAAAATAGTGGCATTTTTGTAATTCCAGGCACTTTTTAGAAAACTCAAAAGAGGGATCTTTAAATAGGAAAATTGTGCTTTCTAGGATTCTCAGAGGTCTTAAAAATTATAGGAACCCTTAGAATGGTTAAAACCCCTCTGGTGAGCGATTTTGGTCGTTAGTTGACTAAAACTTTGACCGAATGGTTCCCAATGGTTTTAAATCCAATTCGGGTGAGACCAAGGCATTTTATGAATTAGAGGACTTAAATTTTATGATGGAAAAGATAGTTCTCAAAAAGGAGTTGAAATGAGCCCAAATGGAAAGAACCAAGATAAGGGACTAAATTATAATTTTAGAAAATCTTGTAAATGGACCTTTAGGCTTATTAAATTATGTCCCCTTCTTCTCCAACGCTCACCACCAACTTGCTTTTGGTCCAAATAGATTCTAAGAGAGTCTCAAGAGGTGCATTGAAGAGGAGAGCCAAGGGAGGAAGAAGAAGTTTGAAAAAGGTAAGATTTGGTCACTTTTCATGCTCTTTCCTTTACCAAACCTCTTCTCCTCCTTCTCCTCTCTTCTCCCATGGTTTTAATGGTTTGTTTAGGCATGTTTTGGGACTGGTTCAGTAAAAGAGAAGGAAAGATTGAAAGGAAACTTTGAAGCATAAAGAAGAGCTCTTGGAAAAGCTTGTAAACAAGGTAAGAATTCATGATTATGTTGCTTTTTCTTGTCTTTTCTCCCTCTCGACCATCTTGACCAGAATAAGAGGGAGGTGTTAGGGACTTTATCTTAACCTAAACTTGATAGGAATAGGGATTTTGAAGCCTAGGGAATCCAAGAAAGCAATTAGAATTCAAAAAGAACCATTAGATAACAAGTTATGGTAATTAGGGATTTTGTTGTACCTTAGCAAATATGAGACTTTCTAATGGTAATTTAAGATGTCTAAGAGTATGTATGAGTTCTCAAGACATTTAAGAAGCCTCACAAGTGCCAATTTCTTAAAGAAAATCAAGCAAACTCCATGGGTTCCTTGGTAGCTCCATGTCTTGGCCTAGGTAGAGAATAAGCATGTAAGGAGAGTTTTAATTAATTTCAAGGATGGGAATGGCCTAGATATGATTAGTAAACACCAAGCAAAGCATTGGTTTAAATTTAGAAACCATGATTTGTGAGATGGAAGTTTAAGCCCTTTATGGAATAAAGAAGCAACCTAGTATTTGGCCCATTGAATTGAACTTATGGTGCTTTAATGAGTCTAAATAGAGTGAAGAGACTTAGATTAAATGAGAAATTGGAGCCAAGACCATGAATTCTAGGGGTTGCTTCCTTGTACCCTTTTATGGAACCATATTGGTGGCATTAGACAAAGTAAGCATGCGTAGAATTTGTGTGAAGTTAAAACTTGCTCCAATGATATAATTATGGATCATTTGAAGTGTCTAGGCCAAGAGAATCAAGCCCTACCTAGTTGTATGTGTGTGTCCAAAAAAGGGAAGGAGTAACCAAAGGGAAAAGTTTGTGTCTTGCTTTAAGGTAGCTCTCTACCTTTCTTGCATGCATTTCCTAGATGTTTGCTTGTCATTAGATGCTTGTGTGTATGTTTGAACTATAAGATATATTTCTAGCTATTGATTACATAATATGGTACCATTATGCTTCTTGAAATATGATTTTGAATGCAAAATGGCTTGATGGGTGTGGTTATGCCAAAAGTCCCTTAGAATGGGTAAGGATGAGCCAAAAGTGCTTAAGCATGGGTGAGATAAAGTCAAAAGTCTCAAAGAAGAGTGAGGCTAATTCAAAAGCCCCTTAAGTGGGTGAGGCAAATCCAAAAGTCCCAAGAAAATTGGGTAAGGCTAAACCAACGTCCCCTACAGTCTATATTTGATATGTATAAGTTCATATGATAAGGAAATTGATCTATGTATGTTCATGAGAAGTTTTTATGGCATGCATGCATTCTTTGACATGTAAATGTATCATATATGTATGTTTGAAAAGGTAAAGAGCTATTTAGATTTTTTGAATCTCACTCTTCCCCACCTACGTTTAACCATGTCTAGGTGAGCCAAATGGAGCAAAAAATAGAGCCCATGCACCTTGAAGAGTGGAACTTTGACAATATAATAGGAATTTTATGCATTTTGATGTCAAAGATTGTATCTATATGATGTATATGAGATGTAGATCCTTGAGCATGTATAAAAGTATGAGAATATCATGTATGAATGGAATTTGGAACCAAATGAATGTTTATATGAAAGTATGACATTCTAGAGCCTTGATGCCCTCGTGTATAATGATAACTAGGATAGTGGTTTTGAGATGCATGATGATTTAGACCATTTGGAATGCTTCCTTATGTTGTATTCATGCTCTTGGATGTGCTCAATTGGCTATGGATTGATTGGAAGGTCATTTGGCACTCTTTTGAACCATTTTGACCCTTAAAATGACCATATTCTTAAGTTGAACTACAAACTGACCAAATGGATGAATTTTTGTATGAAATTTAGTAGGCATATAGGTCTCATCTAGAGATTTTCACAAAGCTAAAGAACACCTAATTTATATTTCTATAGAATTTATTATGAATTTTTGAAATTGGCTGAATTATGCATAATTGCCTTAGTCACTGTTGATATGGTCAGTTTGCATTTCTATGTCATTTAGGGATCAAATGAAGTCCAATACCTATAAAATTTTACAAGCTATAGCTGACATGATAAGCTTTCTAGGGCCACCAAGTTTGCATGAAAAGGGTTATATAGAAAGAGTTATGAATTTTTGAAGTTAGAGGTCTGGTGATGCCTTAATATTATAGTAGCCTATAATATACAATAGATTTCATGGGTCAAATGAACTCATATGCCCTTGAAATTTTTATAGCAATTAGGTCTCATCTTAGGATTTTGATAGCCACTAAGAGCACCTTAGTTGGAGCTCTGTAGAGGGAGATATGGATTTTTGAATTTTTGGTTCAATTGTAGGATGCCACCCAGTCTAGTGTTATTATTCCATTGAATTTTGTAAGGAAAACCTAGTTATTTTGATCTAAAATTTTTATGGTCATTAGAGGACATCCTAAGATTCTAGAGAGCTATAACATGCATGATTTTGATTTTTCTAAAATTAATTATGATTTTTCAAATTTCATGTCAAAATATGGAACATATACAAAAATGGCAAGTGTGTTGTGATTTTGTGTTATGCACCTTGGACTCAAATTTTTAGCTTTAAATTGTGTTAATGCTAGTTGAACAAATGTGTTATGGATGGAAAATAAGTTTGGCAAGCTCACATGGTCCATTTGGCAATTAATGAGTTAATTTAGCATTTAATGACGGTAAATTCTGCTGCCAAAGGTACTTAATTTATGAAAATGAATTCTTTTAGCCAATTGTGATGTGAAATGGATGGCAGCTATGTATGGTGTGACACAAGGACCATACTCTGCTTTGATAGCAATAAAGAAAAGTTCATGACTAGGACACATAACATCTTTTTCCTTCATTCCCTCAATATAGGTACCCTCTTTATTCATCTTCTTAGTTGTTTTTCCCCTTCCATCTTCATCATCCCCTCCTTTAAAGCTACTAGTCCTTACTGCTAAGGATTGCCTCGAAGATTTTAGTGGAATAAAGACCATACACTAGTCCCCTTCATCCTACTTTTTTAATGTCAAGTGAATGCTAATGATTATCAAACTCAACTGCTCATGAACATGTACACAAGCTCGTAATGTCCCCTGTTTGTTATTATTGTTCATCAAAGGTGAATGAAGAAGTTAGGTAGATTTTGGGTAAGGATGTGTCATTGTTCATGGATTGTTCTTAAACTAGTCCATTCTTGTAATGGAGTCAAAAGACCTTAAGCCCTTTTTCTATTTGTTGAGCCCATTTTCTTTAATGGTCCATTTCCTTTATGGACATACTTTTTCAACTAGTTGTGATTCATGGGTAGCGTAAGACCTATATCTCCTTTCAACCTCTGCTGTTGCATCATTTCGATGAGTTACTACTTCTTAATGTCTAAGATCTCTTGAACGATGGCTCCTTTTAGCTTTCCCAATTGAGCTAGTGTCTCTTTTGTTCCCATGGGCTTTGCTTCCTTGTTTTTTAGCCATTTCCATCTTCTTCCTTGGATGAAGATAGTTTGCTAGTTGTGGATTCCTTGCCTTCTTTTGTGATCTTCAATTTAGCCAAGTTTTTGTCAAAAAATGGTGGAAACTTTGATCCACCTTCTAGGATAGGCTCCTTCCCAATGTCTTCCTTGTCTGCTCTCTTTTTTATGAGCTGTAGTAAGTTTGTCATTTCTTACATATCTTTTATCATTTCATTTATCTCTTCTGATCTCTTTACTATTTCTCTATTTTCATTTCCCTCTTCCACTTAACAAACACTCTTTCACTTTCTTCACTGAAGATTTCCTTTGTTTCAACTATTTTCAATTTGTCATTACTCTAATACCAAATTGATAGAAACTCCTAAATAGCTTTTATGATTTATGTGTAAAACAACAATCTTTCTCCTAAAATAGAGTAAAAGGGAAGGAAGAATCACATTATAGAGCTTACAATAGAAAGAAAAAAAGAAAGAAAAGGAAAACTGTAACACCATAGATTTCAAGCTTGTCTTATACTATTCTCATGCCCATTGCCGTGCATTTCATAAAAAAGGCAAGAAAATGGCATTAAAAAGTGAGTAAATTTGTGTTGTGCTATGCATAAATTTTTCTTTTGAAGTCTCGTAGGCCATATGGACTCATACACCATATTCTCATATTTAATTATATAGATATAACTCAAATCCATCACTAAAAGTGGTTTAGAACTTGTACAAGGCAAGAGAATACATAAAATTCCCTAAGGTAGCCTTGGCCAGAATTTCATACTTTTTGTCACAAAGTTTGAAAAATCATAACTAATTCTAAAAAAATCAAAATCATACATTCTTTACCATTTTGGAAAGATAAAGATTGATACTTTATGTTAAAAATATATTCAGGCCATGAAACATCACACATAAGATGTTTGATATTCAAAAAGATGCAAAGGTTTGACTGGCTATTGGTACTGATACAGGTTTCTACCATGAATTTTAAAAATATCCAATTAATACCACAAAACTCAAATCTATGAAAATGATACCAATCTAGAAAGCTATGGATGTTAGCTAGAGGAAAAAAATAACTTTAGACCAGTTTAAGTAGGTCCAAGCCTAAAAAAATAATCAAATAATAACCTAGGTCAGTCTAGATGCCTGATATTGGACAGAAATTTCAGAAATTCATATATCCCTATCTAGACATCCAAATGAGGTTTTTCTAGTTGGCACAAGTCACTAAGAAGGTTTAGTTTCTCCCTATAAAATTTTGTGTCAATTGGACATCATTTGCCCTATAAATGACAATTTAATTTCAGACTTGAGTGAACAATGCACTGAACTAATTTCAGAAAATTTTCCAAATTTGAAAATTCATCAAATATTCTATAGATCTCCAAAAATTTTCACTTTAGCTTCCCAAAAATCTCTCAGTAAGGTCTAGATCCATTCCAAATTTTAGATCAAGAAGAACTCATTTGGACAAAAAGTAGTATAACTTTCTATTATGGTCAATTTTGCTCCCTATGAGATACCAAATATATCCAAATGGTTTCCTTTGATGTTTGGCACCTCTTGGGCAAGTTTAAAAGTATGAATATAACTTACATGAACTACCCAAGTGGTTCCAAACCTCATGCATCTCAATTTGGCCATTCTACTTCCATTTATACACTAATGCACTAAGCCATCAAGAAGTCATACTTGTCATTTCTATAGATTTCATGCCACATATACTTTATACAAGAGTCATACATCATTTTACATTCATACATGAGCTTACATCTTAAGAGTAATATATATAAAGCTACTTTGCCATTCATATATGCATAAAGAAGAAGATTCATGCACTTTGATGTCATAATCGCATCTCCTAAGGTGTAGGCTCTCATTGCCTTATTCACTTGGTCCATCTAGCATGTTAGAACATTAGAGAGGAGGGAATAAGATTCAAAGAATCCCAATAGCTCATCTCTCTTTTAATCACACATAATGTGACAACCCTATCTTTTAAACATGGTAATTATGGCTAAATACACGATTAATAATTAATGGTCAAGGTTTGTAGTCGTTACAATTTATTACATTATGAAAATATAGGAAAATTTGAACCTTGATGTTAGGATCATCACTAAACAATCACAAACGTGAGAATGCATAAAAGATATTATACTATCATGAGGGTTTATGATTCATCCATCCTTTAGTTTCAACACACAAAAACTTCTCATTAAGTGCTCCTATATCATTTCCTAGCATTACCATTGAAGAAAACTGGGGTTTCTAGGCTAAAGGTAGGAATTTGGAGACCTGCGTTGTGACTTGAAACCCTCCCGTCGTGGCTAAGTTAGGTACTGGAGCTCGAAAACTATGTTTTTCACTTTACGCCGCTGCCCAGATCTTCTGCGTCGCGGCTAAGTTACTCTCGGGAATCGTTAGGCAATTCACGCAAAATTATCACTGCAGCAAAAATGCCTCCTGGGACTACTGTTCAAATTCCCACGATTCTCGCCTCAGCGAAAAACTCTTGCGTCGCAACGAGGATTGCTACTGGACACTCCTTACCTAGTTTCCTCATCTAGTGCCGTGGCAGGACCTGTTGCGCCGCGGCGAGGTTTCACTCTGCCACCCTTCTGGGCGATTTTTTTTTTGCACTGAGCCTTGGCGAGATTCCTCAAGCCGTGCTGTTCCTCACCACTGTCACTCTCTAGGCCGCGGTGAGGCCTTCCTAGCTGTGGCGTGACTCCCTCCTGTAACTGTATCTCCCAAATTTCATCCCATACACTCCAATTCTCTTCTTAGGAACACCCTAGGACCACTTTCCCTCATTTTATATGACTCTAATGATATTTATCTACCTTATTTACCTAATTATTCTACTATTGCCAATTCAAAACTTAAGTACTAATTCCTACTCGTCCACTACCACATATCAGCAATTTCATGGATTAATGACAACAAGAATTCATTCACTATCAACAATTAACATCCGATACCTATTTCATTAGAGATTTCATATATCAATGGTTCATATCAACATCTAATGGATCACATAATTATATTTCTAATAATATACCATATAGTAAAATTCATACATCAAGTGTTATAGGTTCATACATCCAATACCAAGCTAAGATAAGGCCTAACTCCTTAATAAATACATCCTAAGCAATCAAAATATAAGAGCTTACACTTGGCAACATGATTACATGATGATGCTATACAAAGAGGAATACAAAATTTAGCATTTATTCTAGATAAACCAGTCTAAGTGTGGCCTTCTCCCCATATGGTTGGAGCTTATGGATTTTCATCCACTTGCTTCCCCTTATCCTTACCCGAAGAGCCTTCACCTGAAAGTATAATCCCATAAAATGGGGTGAGATGCGAATCTCAATAACTAAGAAAATTTTCATTCAGATATCTAATTTAATTAACATATATGCATGAATCAAAATCAACATCTGAATCATATCAGTCACATCAACAAAGGAAATGGTTAGGCTACTATGATTACTATCCTATACTAGCAATCATAATTTCATATGTTAAAGGCCAATAACATCGGGAGAGGCCCATCCACGGCACCCATTCCTCAATGAGCACAACCAGGGCTCAGTACATTTAGGGTTTGATCATAACCCGGTGCCCAATCGAAGCATATATGCATGGGTGGCAGTCGCACCACAACTCCACAATGGACTCACAAGGTTTAAACACAATATAATAGATAGCCAACCAATTCATTTAGCATTTTAAATCATTCATGTATAGCAAATATGAAATTAAAGCAGATATATACATGGAATTAATATAGTCCCAGTTATCTCACTTGTAGACAAATTTACAAAAGCCACCAGTGGTACAAAATTCTCCCCGCACTATAAAGTCCCAAAATTCAGAATATATCACCCTAAATCCTAAGCAAATTCGTGAAAAATTAATACCCATACTATAATCCAATCATTAGGTCTTAAACTAGCAGAAATAATTTAAAAAGAAGAGTTTATACTTACCTAATATCAGCCCTAGCCTCAACCTACGAAATTTCACCATGGAAACATCAAATGGCAAATTTCAGATTTTGGGTATGGGTGAAAGTGCTCCAAATGAAAAAATATTTAGGCCAAAATGAAGAGAAAGAGAAGGGGATTAAAATATACAACTATTACCTTAGTTGAATCTTGCTCTAGAAGTAGGAAATGGTCGAAATATGCTAAGAACCCTAACCTCTCCTTTGGACCTCCGAATTTTGTGTGTGTTCCTTGTGGTTCTCAGAATGAGGAGTGGCTACGTTAGTTTTTAAGGTTTAAATTAGGTTTTCTATGGGTTATGGGCTGCTCTAAGGATCCAACTCTAAATGGACTTCAGATTTAAGCTTTGTTAGGCCAGCTTTCATGTGTTGGGCTGCTGGGTTTTAATTGGGTTAGCCAAAGTTTTAAGGGCTCAAAGGATTTGGGTATGCACAAAGGTTGTTGGGCCAATTATAACAGCCTATAAAAGATGGATCTTAGGCCTCTATCACATTGAATCAGATTGGGTCTGTGTTAAGGCTTGAGCTTGCCCTTTTCATAACATCAGATTCGGCCGCCTAGCGACTATAGAATCCATAACTTATTGGACCTTCATTAGCCTCATATCATAACTTCCTACATTAATTTGGGCCTAGATGAAGCTTCTATCCCATTTAAATCTCAAACTTATATTAATAATTTATCTCTCTAAAATTTTCATTCACTTAACTTACTCGATTATTTCATATTAATTATTCTTAATTAATCCAAATCCATGATTAATACCTTAATTAATTTTGGGGTATTACACATAAAGTATGCAATATAAGCCTTGAAAATGCATGCATAAACATATTAACATATGCGAGTATTCAAGAAACATTCTTGGCATTTGAACAAGTCATACATAGCATACATAGGCTTGCCAAGTAAGTAGATTAGCCTCACCCATTCAGTTACGGATTTTGGACTTACTTTACCCATTTCTTTAAAAGGTTTTTAACTCAACCTTACTCTTGGGAGTTAATCTTACTTTTGGGAGACTCTTTACTTTGTCTTAACCAACTTTAAGGGTTCTTGGCTCATCCTCACCATGGCTAGAGGGTTCTTGGCTCTTCCACACTTAAGCAAACCAAGCCAAGCACATAAAACATCATTTGAATGCATAAAATATTATCATGGTACCATGGAATAAAAGCTCATGCTAAAATACTTTTCATAACTCAAAATATATATACACATATTCAAAGACAATGTAAGCACACATCTTTGCATGAGAAAAGGTAGAGAGAGCTACCTTGCTTGCATTTATACACTTTTTCCTTGAATCTTGAATCCTCTCCCTTAACCTCACACACCCAAGAAGGTGAAGATCATTTCTCTAGGCCTAGACACATTATATGGAAGCTAATTAGGTTTATGGAGTTAATTTTAAGGCCACACATCTTCTATAATTACTAACTTGGTCTATTAATCCCTTTATGATTCCAAGAATGCAACACCCATCAAATGAGTTCTAGGCTTCATTTTTTCCTTTTATATATGATTCTTGACTCCTTTTAAGCCTCTTAGAGTTATCACATAATTAAAACAAAGAGCCTAATTACATGTTACTTCTTTAAGTCATATTATGGAATATACAAGGCCATTTCACTTTCTATGGTTTCTAAAATTTTTCCAAGACTTCCTCTCATACTCTCCCATCATACATGACTCAAAAATAAGCTTAGAATAAATTAAAACTACCCCTAGGTGCCATTTCTACTCTAGGCTGAAGCATATACTCTTCTTAGCATCCTTGGAGTTTTCTTTACTTCTTTTGATGGGAGAATCATGTAGGAAGCTCTCTTGGTATTTTAGGAACTCATATGAACACTTAAACATCATAAAATATGGCTAGGGTTCATGGTAGAGTTCAAGGTGCAATCAAAACCCTAAATTCTATAACTTGCATTCTAAAGCTCCTTTTTCAATTCTAGTTGTATATTCTTAATCCTCACACTCCATAACCTTTGGTTCCATCAAGAACACATAAAGAAAAAATGTCCTCCTCACTTTCTCTCTCTAGACCGAAGCTTAAATGGCTTAGAAACACAAGATTTTGCAAGTGTTTCAAGTGAAGTCTTACCTTAAAACAGAGCTTTCTTCGCGTAGATTATTTTCCATTGATTGATTTCTTGAAAAGAGTTCCTTTTTAACTTGGGTTCCTAAATCTTCAAGTTTTCAAGAAAAGAAAATCATCATTAGAGAGCTCTTAGAGAGAGGAATAACTTTCTTAATTGGCGCGAGATGAAACAGAGCCGTTTACTTACCAAAACGGAAGCTTAAACTTCTTCTCTCTCTCCCTTCTTAATGTCACACCATTGCTGCCCATGTTTCTGCAAATGAAAGCTTAGAAAAGGTGATGAGGTGTAATCTTACTTAAGAAGCCTTTTTTATAATTTTTCAAAATGACCATTTTGCCGCTACGTGCTTGTTTGCTTCGTTTAAGATCATTTTAACTCCTTTTTAAGAACTGTCTTTTCCATCATAAAATTTAGGTCTTCTAATTGATAAATTGCCTTTGGTTTCATTCAAATTAGATTAAAAACCTTCTCAAATATACTAGTTAGAGTTTAGGTTAATCGATATTGGAAAATGTCTACTGAAGGGGCTTTAGCTGTGCCAGAGCTTCCCATAGTTTTCAGGGCCTCTAAGAATCCTAGAGAACTTAAAACTTTCATTTAAAAAAATCTCCTATGAGAATTCCAAAATTTGCTCAAAATGACAAAAATACCCTTACGTTTTGTCAACCTTTCGTTATATTTTGTTTCTTCATTCTAGCTCTGTTTTTCTTTCCGTTTGAGCCTGGGATTCTTATTTTTAGGAGTCTAGAATGCTTCTTAAATTTTTTGAGACCTTAACTATGCCATTTTGAGGGATTTACTTTTGTATTCGGTGAATTTTGTTTATTTATGGAGAAACCGTATGTTACGTTCATTTCTTTCATTTTTAGAGAACCAGATATTACAAAAACAAATGTAGAAAAGATTAAAACCCCTTTGGCATTTCAGGGGACTTACTTTTGTATCCAGTGAATTTTGTTCGTTTACAAAGAAACCATATGTTACGTTTCTTGAGTTTTTCTCGTTTTTAGAGAATTAGATATTACAGAAACAAATGTAGAAAAGATTAAAACCCCTTTGGCATTTGAGAGGCTAGAGAACTCTCCCAATGCACACTGAAATCTTCCTTGCCTCCTTTCAAACCCTAAACCCCTTTGATAAACCTCACCAACAACACACACACTTTTTCTCCCCTCCAACTCACCCACCCCCACGCCCTACTACCACCTCAAACTCTCTTTTCCTTCCTCTCATATACTTTGAGACCTAGCCCACTAATATTGGATCCAACACATTGATATTCTAAAATATTCCACTATTAATTGGGATTAGTTATAAGTATCTTACTTGAACATCAACCATAAACAGTTGGCCCCAAAATTGTAAGTACTTGTAAATAGCAAATTTGTCATCCAAAAATCAACAAAGTCTACTTTGTTATCTAAAATTGAAAACTATTAGAGTAGATACCTGTGTGAATTATAAAACAAGGCAAAAGGGCATTATAAGATCAAATTATGCATAAAAGTATAGATAGGATCAAGATAAGCTACCACTGTAAGAGTAAATAGAAGAATTATAAACCTTGATTCAAGAACCTAGTATGTAAGGGCATAACTTACACAAATGGTCCTAACTTTTGCCTCTCTTCTAGCAGTTCAGCTAAATATCTGCAAGTAATTAGCAAATAATGCATGTGCTAAGTATGCTAGCATGCGCAAAGCAAGAGCAACATCATACTAGAGGAAAAAAGTAGTAACCTTTCCAGCAACACTATTGCATAGATAATTGTTTTACATATAGCATATCAATCTTCAATGACACTGTCAAGCATTACAAGTAAGGCCCTAGTGATCATATCCTATAATACAAGCAAGCACACAGGCACCATTTATTTTTATAAAAGATAAGCATTATCAAGCAATGTCAT
This sequence comes from Erythrophleum ivorense, assembly GCA_026724425.1. Classification (NCBI taxonomy): domain Eukaryota; kingdom Viridiplantae; phylum Streptophyta; class Magnoliopsida; order Fabales; family Fabaceae; genus Erythrophleum; species Erythrophleum ivorense. The sequence goes on along the minus strand of JAIUCV010000006.1, from coordinate 40,866,875 downwards.
ATGTTCAATAAAGATGTATACAGGAAGTATATGAGAAAATACTCTACAAGTAGATGGTAAGGAGGAATAAGATATCCCATCCAAAAATCATTGTATCTAGAAAATTAAAGGAAAAGTGTGTTGAGGGGTACTAAAGACTAAATCCTCATTTAAATAGATTGTCAAAAGCATATACTTAGAATGACTAGTTGAAAATAAAACAAGAGAACTTTTAAGCGACAAAATTTTCCTTTGTTGTGTTTAAAATGAAAAGAAGAAAATATAAGACTCAATCATTGCACTTTTGTACATTGCATGTGTGTGCCCACAGATAAGAGACAGAGTGGAGTAGTTTCAAAAACATCTTAAAAAACCCTCCTCATTTTAAATGTATTCAGTTCTTCTCTTTTTTAGGTGTTTGTTGGCAAACAAATAAGTCACACTATGTCACACCAATCACTTTAGTTAAAAGGTCAAGTGGTAACTTGAACTAGAATTTATCATTCTAGGAGATATAAGTTCTCATTTTGGAAGTAGTTTTATCTTTTATTCTTTGATGCAACATTATCAGCATAAGCAATAGCATAGTAGTGTAAGCCTAGGAGCTTCCAACCATGTTTACTGCTTCTATTTTTTTTTTATTTCAAGTGCTGAAATAAATACTGAAAGTAAGTTCAGTAAAACTTACACCAGTGAATATATATATATATATATTTCAAAATTAAAAGCAAAACACGAGCATTTACAAATGATAAACATTCTACCCAAAAAAAATCATAACACCTCTAATAAATGGCTCTTCAAGACAAACAAGGGTAAAAGGAATAGAATTTACCAATAAACACAATGAAAGAAAATCCTTAAAGAACAAACTCAGGCACAAGCATTACTAAAACACAAATTAGCAACCAAATGTCAAGTTTGACATCATATATATGGTATTCAATAACAACAATGGAAAGACAAAATAATAGACAACAATGATTATAACATTGAAAACTAGACTACCTCTTCTTGATTTGAAGGAACAGAAGAAGACCTTATAGATGAAGTGGGAACTCCAAGAGGAAGGTACTGGAAATAACTCCTAGATGGGATTATCTCTCCCATCATAGAAAGGCCATTCTACAAGTCCAATACAAACAAATCCCAATTGGATGATAAAACATCGGCCAAATATGGAAGCAGCCAGTAGACCATAACACATACATACACTATTGAAAAAGAAATACCTAATACAAGTGAATTCCTTCCCCTTAAAAAAAGGGGACTAGGATAATAATTTCCAGTAACACCAATATAAGCCAACAACATCCACATAATGAAGTTTAAAACAACACACAAAAGACAGACAAATACATATGTAATACAAAGATTTTGATACTAATACAATCGAGCACCAAAAACAAGCAGAGGCTTAGAGGGTAGAAGTATAGAAGGTGGATGTGGGGCAAAGATTTGAGCTTACTTCCTTTCATAGTGAGAGTGTGGAAGAGGTGAGTCAGATGTAAAAGCCCTACCAAAAAACAAGACCTGAGGGATGCTGTGTATTTGTTATTTCTATTCACTACATCACGAAAGTCATAGATTCAAATGGTAATGCGATGGGAATGAACTTCTTATAGCAGTGTTTACGTGGCCCTTTGGATTTTTCATCCTATATGTAATGTCTCACATTGGATAGGAGGATCTTAGGCTAAGTCCATATAAGTGGGAGTAGTATTCTCCCTTTTAGCGATGCATTTTAGGTTGTGATTGATTGAAGGGAACTCAGGAATAAACCTCCACTAGGCCAATGTGTTAGGTGATGTAACAAGGACAATATCACTGAAGGCTTTGTATGATATTTGGTATCAAAGTCGATCTAGCCGTATGTTCAACTTGAGGATGAGTTGGCCCTAAGAGGGGTAGAATGTAATGTCCCACATTGGATAAGAGGATCTTGGGCTAGGTGTAATACCATATTATATTCTAACATTGAACCTCGTCTCGCAAGTGAGATTATACAATTCATTCAAGAATTCTTAAGAAACATATTAAAATAATAAATTTAATTGTGTTGCGTAGTTAATAAATTTTTCTTTTCGAGTCTCTGGGACCCCATGAACTCATCAATAACATTCTCTAATAATTTTTCATACATACAAATCATAACATTCTCAAAAATTGGCACCAACCACTGATCAAGAGTCAAAAATCCTAAAATTCATTTATTTCCCGTGACTGTACAGTGGTAGATTTCAAGGACAACTTTGAAAAATCATAACTAAATGTAGAAAAATTGAAATCACACAAACCATAGCTTTTTAGAAAGATATAGATGTTAAATTGATATAAAAATAATTGCAAGACATGATCATAGCCTTTGGACCATGTTTGACAATAAAATAGCCATAAAGGTCTGGCTGTCCCTAGTACTGATACAATTTACTGTCATTAATTTAAAAAATATCCAATTAATTTTAAAAAAATCTAATACATTCAAATAATACCAATTTGAAAAGCTACAGATGTTACTAGAGGGAAAAAATAACTCCAGACTAGTCAAGCACGTCCAAACCTCAAAAACCAATCAAATAGTGACACAGGTCGAATTGGACACCTGACACTGGATAGCAACTTCAAAAATTAATATCTCCCTCTCTAGACATCCAAATGAGGTGTTTCTAATTCGCACAAGTCACTGGGAAGGTCTTATTTCTCTCTATAAAATTTCATGGAAATTAGATATCATTTGCCTTATGAGTAATAGAGTTTTATTTCGAACCAGAATGAACAATGCACTGAACCAAAACTAGAATTTTTGCCAACTTCAAAAACTTGTCAAATATTCTATAGACCTCCAAATAATACCCACGTTAGCTTCCCAAAAATTTATCAACAAGCTCTAGATGCATACCAAATTTCAGACCAAGAAGAGTTCATTTGGATAAAAAGTGACGTAACTCACCAATTTAGTAAATTTTGCCTCTCATAAGGTATCACTTTGGTCCAAATGGCCTCCCTTTGAGTTTGACACTTCTTGGTCAATTTTAAAAGCATGAATATGACTTGTAGGAACTGTCCAAGTGGTCTCAAATACCATGCATCTCATTTTGACCATCACACACCCAAGAATACATACATTCAAGTGTGCACCCAAGTGTTCAATTTCCATATTTTCATTGTCTTGGCACCATACAAGGTTCATACATCATTCATACATAATATGATATTTGTTCATGATCTTACATTACAAAAACAACATGTACAATATCACTCTCACATTAATACACAAAGAAAACTACAAAAGGTTTAAAGTACAGCCCTTTAAGACTCATGGCTTGCTTTCTTTGCTTCTTGTGAGCCACCTAGACAATTCAAGATGGAAGGGGAATGGGGAGTGAGATTTTAAGAATCTCAATAGCTCATACACCCATTCACATACACATTCAAGGCATATACATATCAAAGCATATGTATGCAAGGTATGGCAATCATAAAGTATGCAAGGTCACAATTCTCATGCCACTTATTCACATTCAAGCCAAGACCATACTTTAGGGACTTTTGGTTTTGCCTTATCCTATTTTTAGGACTTTTGGATTTGCCTCACTCTTGGCCTAGGGACTTTTGGCCTTGTCTCACCCATGCCATGAGACTTTTGGCATTTCCTCACCTTTATTAAAGGACTTTTGGCATCACCTCACTTTTATGAGCCATTTTCACAATTATAGTCATTCAAGAAGACACATTGGTACTAATGTAATGTCAAGGCATCAAGGGCATATTCTCAAATCTCAAAAGCATACACAAACGCACAAAGACATACATATGCACACAAGAATGCAAAGAGAATAAGGTGGAGAGCTACCTTGGATTTATGCAAACTTTTCTTGATCCTTTCCTTCCTCATTTCGACCTCACAAGTGTACCTAGGTGGGTGGATGTTCTCTTGGCCTAGGCACTATAAACAACACATAATCACATACTTGAAGCAAGTCAAGACACCAAACTAAAGCTTGAATACACACTTAGTTTCAAAAGTGGCATAATGATTCCATAATTGACCCAATGAAGCAACTCTCATATTTCAAATTCTAGACTCCATTATCTTGTTATTTCTACACTTCTTGGACTCATTTAAGGTCCTTGGAGTCCTCACACATTCACTTGCACAATTGGAAACACAAGTTGCTTCATAAGGCACCATTATGGACATCATTGCTCCATCTCTCATTCCATGGCTCTTAATTTTTTCCTAATGGTTTCTCCCATCTTCTAATATCATATAAAGTCCTAAACTATGGCTAAAACAAATTAAAACACTCCCTAGCTCTAAAGGCTAGCCTAGGCAAAGACAAGTACACCAAGGAAGGTTCATAGAGTTCTTGATTTTTCCTTGATGGGAGAGCCACTTGGGAGGGTTTTTAGAGATCTTAAGAGCTCAAGGAAACATTCAAATAGCCAAGGAAACACTCACACAAAATTAGATTTTATAAAACCCTAAAGAACCCTTGTAATGACCTTAACTTCAAATTATAGTAATTAAGGTTAAAGAAGTAATCAATAATCATAAATCAAGGTTTGAAGTCATTAAGATTAATTACATCGGGAAAAGTGAGGAAATTTGAAACCTTAATGTTATTAGGGTCATTAACTAGACAACCATAATTATTCGAATGTGCAACTGAATTTAATTATCAATGAGGAGCCTTTGATTCTTCTATCCATCAATTCTAACTCACAAAATCCTTCTACAAGTATTTCTAGATCATTCCTTAGCATTACCATAAGAGAAACAAGGGTTTCTAGGAGAATATGAGAAATTGAGCACCTTCGTCGCAGTTAATTCCCTCGTGCTGCAGCCAATTAGTCTCGGGTTTAACTTCGTACACCTTTACAAATTTTGCACATTTTGCTGTGGCCAAATATCCTCTGGAACACCCTTAGACCTGCCTTTCAAACTTAGCCGCAACTAACCTCACTATTCACCGCAGCCAATTACTCTTTATTTTCTTCCCTGGTAGCTTTGCCACATTTGGCCGAGGCAAATTAAATGTTGGCAGCAGACAATTACCCTCTGTTACCATTTGACCGAGGCCAATTAAATTTTGGCCGCAGCCAATTCCCTTCTGTTCCTATAACTCCCAAGATTTCATCTCATGCTCTCCAATTCCTCCTCTAACAACACTCTAGGCCACTTTAACTTAGTTTGTGAAGATTTAGTGTCTTTCTTTTACCTAATCTACCTAAAACATCTATCATTACCTATTCAAAACTCAAATGTGGATCTTTAATCTTCTAACCATTATAAACTAGTAAGTTCATAGATCAATGACAGCAAGGAGTTCATACATTACTCACATTTCCATTTAAACATGAGTCCCATTAGAAATTTCATACGTCACCAATTTAAGTTAACATTTGATGTATCAAATGATTACAGTTCCTATACTTGGCAATTCATGATACAATGTAGCAATTACATAAAGCTAGTAGTCTAGTTATACAAATATAATCTGACAAGGTTTCCAAACCTACCTACTACTAAACCATATAACAAGCTTCTATTAATTTTCTCCTTGCCACTAAGAGGTATGATCCCTGATAATGTTAGCCCACAATCGGGGTGAGATATACAATCTCAGTAACAAGAGAAAAATTTTATATATATGTACAAATTAATCAATACAATGCAATTTTATATTATCAATACCAGAACCATCAATTCAATTTATAAATGAACTAGTTCAGCTACCAATGACTACTGTCCCATACCAGCAATTATACATAACATGTTAATGGCCAATAACACCAGGAAAGGTTCATCCACGGCACCTACTCCATAATGAGCACAACTAAGGCTCAGTGCATCTGAGGTTTGATCACAACCTAGTACTTGATCGAAGCACATGCACAGGTGGCAGCCGCACCACAGCTCCACCATAGACTCACAAGGTCCAATCATAATAATAATTTAAGTAGTCAACTAATCATTTGGCATCTCAAAATTAAACATGTGTAGTAAACATCATATTAACATAGGCATATACATGGAATTAGGAAAGTAACCCCAGTTACCTCATTGAAGCCACTTACTCTTCCTCTAACTACCATAAAAATCCAAATGCACATCAAGCCTATAATAAGTATAATTATCATCATTTTTAGCAACAAATCAAATACCAAAGAGTTGATCTACTAATGATTACCTAAAGGTTACTCACCTAGCTTCTTAAAGGTTACTCATAATGGTTCACTCCCCACATCTCCATTTTCACACATATACAAGCTATGCACCAAAAGTCAGTCCAAATGATAGGAATTTCTATATATATACCACATAAGAGAAAGGGGAACACTTACACATATACCCAAAAGGTCAAATGGGCTGGTTTGAGCCTCAACTACTAAGAACACACCATGGGTCTTTCTAAAATTCAAATTTAAGTCATCAAGCCCACCTTCATCTCCTTGTAATTTCGCACAATAGCAGAACCCATTATGAAAATCAATTGTTGAAGACATTTTCTAGCAAAATAATACATAAAATGAGAGGGAAATGCTTACCCAATCACCCCTCTAGCTTCTATATGGCCCGAAGTAAAAGTCTACCCTCTTAATTAATTTTGCTAATTAATCCATGTTACTCCCTAATTGCCATAATTAGTCTTAAATACATAGTGGGGTGTTACATTCTCCCCTCCTTTTAAGAATTTTGTCCTCAAAATTAGTCATACCTTACTCGATTGATGTTGGACAATTCTTCCTCATAACCTCCTCCTTGATAACTTGGATAGTCTTACTAGAAACTAGTCCTTTCTTACTACTTTCCTGGAGAAAGTGTTCTTATCATATTACCACTTCACTTGGTAACCACAATTCTATTCCCTCTAGTTAACCTACGTCAAATAACATGCCAATCTAAACATGTTGTATTCCTTCTTTGTCCACAACTAAAGAGATCCTGACCAAGCTACACTTGATCACCTTACAGCAAGTCTAAGAACCTAGGTTAAATAAATCTTAAAATCTCTCTCCCTTTGTAGCATTTGTTTTATTCTGTTTTGTCTCTTTCTTTTTCTTTTCTTGCTCCCCTCTCTCTCTTTTTTTGTTCCAAAAGTCAATCATTGAATGTTCATGTTAACCTTCTTTCCTTCTTAACTCTCAATCCATTTAAGAGATAACTCTTAGATACTTTAGCTTAACTCTCCTTAATAGTTGATACCAAGAATTACAAAGAATTCCACTTAGTTGGCCTTTTTGTTATTTATTCCACTAATAGCAACATAGGTTAGTAACCTTATTTCATAATGAAGTTTCATTCATCTTCACTTAGATTACCCCCACATTTCTTTAGCCTAACCTTCTTAATCGAAATGGGTTTCACCTCTTACAAGGTTATCTAGTGTAAGTTTCCAACTCTTACATTCAACTATCTCATAGAATTATTGCACATATCATATCCTCATTTATTGTCCATTAGTAAAAGGTTCATTATTTCTATTAGACATATAAATTCTCTTCTCATCTCTAGTTAGTACTCAAGTTTCCCCTTTTTATTCATCAAGATTTTCCAAAGGTTGGAAGTAATATAAAGTCTCATCTTACGACTAATCAATGTAAGGCATTCAGACATTCTAAGGTCACCTTCCGCCTAATCGAAACAGAATATAATCCCTTAAGTGAAAATAAACACGATCCTTCAAGTCTAGGTTATATTCCCTTATGAGGCCTAATTTCAAGGGTGAAAATACCTTATCTAGAGTATCAACATAATCTTTTAAGACTTAGGAATGAGTTTCTTTAAATCTTACAAGTCCATAGTTCAAGTGGGTGTTCTATTAGATGACATAGCTTCAACAACTTGCCTACAGCATTAAAATTTCCAATTCATAGTGGTGGTTCATTATAGATAATCTCATCATCATCCGTAGGTGTAAACAACATGGGACAACCCTTAGTAGCCCCTTTCTCTCTCTCTTTTTGGCACTTGCGAGGACAGCACTGCAACCATACATATAAGGTCCCTAAGACCACCATGGTCAATAGATCTAAGTGTTTCATCTTAGTTCTCAGTTACTACAAGTATTAGTAGTTAACTTAATGGCATTTATACTCATTTGAAATCAACTGGTCGTCTTTTTAGATTTTATGTCATTATATAGTCCTAAAGGACTGCACTTTTGTAGCTTCTACTCCTAACTAAGATATCTTCATACAAGTATAGTCATTCTTCAATTAGCATACTTCTTACCTTTTTTTTTCGTGGTACTCTAAATTCTCTCAAACCTCCTCACATACAACTAAGTTTTTATATATATTTATATTTTCTAGTTTGGAAATTTATAATAATTCTTAATGAGTAATGAGATAATATGTTGTCAACAAGGTTTAAGATCATATCAACAAAATCTTGTATTCATTAATGTAAAATCTGAGACCTTGTCAATAAGGTTCTCTGACAGCACGTACAAGGTCTTTTGACCATACGTTATAGCATATAATATGAGATGATATGATAGTTTTCGTCTTTACACAATGGCCTATGCCAACCATAACTAACTCTTTCACTCCCCTAAAAGTTTTTAGGCCTCAATTTCACGCCTGACTATTGGGAGTTAAATTAACATAATGAGACTGTTATTTAGACATCATTATATTGTTAGCCTATCACGCCGAGCACTCTCCCACTGAGCCTGACTATTAAGTTTAGACATCATTATGGCTTTAAAAAGCAAAAACTATGCATATTAGTGTCAAGCTCTTCTCTTCAAGGTGGTTGGCTTCCATTACCTTGTTCACTTGGTCCACCTAGCATGTTAGAACATTGGAGAGAAGGGAATGAGATTTAAAGAATCCCAATAGCTCATCTCCTTTTCAATCACACATAACATATGCAAAGCAAGTCTTGAAAATGCATGCATGGATATAATGGATGACATAAACATTCAGGAAGCAAGCTTGGCATGTGAATAAGTCATGCAAGGCATCCAAAGGCTTGCCAAGTGGATGGATTGGCCTCACCCTTTTCCTCATGGATTTTGGACTTGCCTCTCCTATTCTTTAAGAGATTCTTGGACTCAACCTTGCTCTTGGGAGTCCATCTCATTTTGGAAGACTTCTTTACTTTGTCTTAACCAATCTAAGGGTTCTTAGCTCATCCTCACCATGGCTAAGAGTTCTTAGCCTCTCCACACTCAAGCAAACCCAAACAACATCATAACATCATTTAGAAACATAATATGTTATCATGAAACCATTACATATGAAATCATGCTAACATACTTTTCATGACTTGAAAATATACATACACACATTATAAGACAAGCTAAGCATACACCCATGCATGAGAGAAGGTGGAGAGAGCTACCTTGAAAGTAAACACTCACTTTTTCTCTTGAATCAATACTCCCCTTTTTGATTTCACACACATAAATGTGTGGGAATGATTTCTCATGGCCTAAACACAATTTATGGAAGCCAATCGGGTTCATAGAATTAATTCTAAGGCCACACAACTTACTTAGACACTTGCTTGATCTATAAACCTCATTATGGTTCCATAATTGCACCTAATGAAGCAACACCCCTCAAATAAATTCTAGGCTCTATTCTTTCCTTTCAAATATGATTCTTGACTCCTTTTAAGCCTCTTGGAGATATCACACAATCAAAACTAAGAGTCTAACTACATGTTACTTCTTTAAGTCATTTTATGGAACATAAAGCACTAACTCACTCTCTAAGCTTCCTAAATTTTTCCCAAGGCTTCCCTTCATATTCATTCATCATATATGACTCAAAAATGGGTTTAGAAAAATTTAAAACTCTCCCTAGACAACCAAACCTATCTAGCCCCAGACTATGTATGATTTTGGCCTCCTTGGACTTTGCTTGGTTTTCTTAAAAGAGGAAGCACATGGGGAGACTTCTAGGGATCTTAGGAGCTTAATTAAACTCTTATTTAAGCCTAAAAATCATTGTACAAAGTCATATTTTATAAGGTACAATTGAAAACCTAGAAATTGCATCTTGAAATCTAATGGCTTTTGTAGATTCCCTTTGCATATTCTTAATCTCCACACCCTTTTTCTTTAGATTCACCCTTGGTTCTACCTAAAAATTAAATCCTCCTAGGGTTCCTTAGGTTAGGCGAAATGGAGAAGGAGGGGGAACCAAGATAGCAACCATAGGAAGAGAAATTACCTTGTTTTCTTGCTTTTTCTCACTTGAATCTTGCTTTCTCCAAGCTCCTCTCTTCAAATCCGAAATTTCCCCTTAATATCTCCCTTAAAAAAGATTTGAAAACTTCATTTTAATTAAAGGAAACAAAGGAGAATGGAGGAGAGGAGGTTTGGATGGAAGAAAGCATAGAAAACTACCAAGAATCTATACCTTTTTCTTGATTTTTCTCTTCCTTTTCTTCCCCTTCTTGTGAGCCTAAGAGAGCAGATCATATTCTGTATTTTGGGTAGAAATTTTGTGCTTGAGAAGATGGGAGAAGAAAGGAGAAGTGTGTGGGAGCTTCTAGAAACACACTTTTTCAAAAATTTTAATTTCATCCTTCTATAATGGCAATTTCGTTTCGGCTTTGTTTTAACTCCTTTTTTAGAACTATATTTTCCATTATAAAATGTAGGTTCCCAATTTAATAAAATACCTTTAGAATCACTCAATTTGGAGCTAAAACCTTATTAAATGAACTGGTCAAAGTTTGGGTCAACCGACGTTGAAAAACGTACACCGAAAGAGTTTTACCAGTCTTTGGGCTTCCCATAGTTTTTGGGGCCTCTGAGAACCCCAGAAAACTTAAAAATTTTCATTTAAAAAGCCTTTCTATATGTTTTTCCAAAAGTTACACTTATTTACAAAAATGTCATTACGTTTCGTCAGTTTTTATCACAATTTATTTCTCTGTCCTAGCTCCATTTTTCTTTCCGTTTAAGCCTAAAATTCTCATTTTTAGAAGTCTAGAATGTTACTTAAATTTTTTGGGATCTTAACTAATTTATTTCAGGAGACTTGCTTTGAAAATGCACCCATTTTCATTATTTAACAAAAACTGGACATTACAGAAAGAAAGCCTAAAAAGATAGAAGCAAAGTTAGAAGAAGGAAGAGCATGAAATTCTCTAAGTTTCCTTACCTTTCTTAGCCTTTTCTCCCTCCTCCGTCTCCTGCTCTTGTGCACCTAAGAGGGCTGAGCATTTTCTATTTTTTGGGCAAAAAATTTCATACTTAAGAAGATGGGAGAAGATGGGAGAAGTGTGTGGAAGCTTCTAGAAATACACTTTTTCAAAAATTTCAATTTCATCCTTTCATAATAGCAATTTCGTTTTGGCTTCATTTTAACTCCTTTTTTAGGACTGTATTTTCCATTATAAAATTTAGGTTCCCAATTTAATAAAATATCTTTGAAATTACTCAATTTGGAGGTAAAACCTTACCGAATGATTTTGTCAAAGTTCAGACTCACTGACGTTGAAAAATATACACCGAAGGAGATTTACTAGTCCTGGGGCTTCCTATGAGTTTTGGGGCCTTTGAGAACCTGGGCAACTCAAATTTCCCATTTAAAAAACCCTCTTATGTGTTTTTCCAAAAGTTATACTTATTAACGAAAATTTCATTATGTTTTGTCAGTTTTCGTCACAAATTGTTTCTCCATCATAACTCTGCTTTTCTTTCGGTCTGAGCCTAGAATTATCATTTTTAAGAGTCTAAGACTCTACTCAAATTTTTTGGGACATTATCTAGCTCATTTCAGAGGACTTGTTTTTATACAGCTCATTTCGTTATTTTACAAAAATTACGTTCGTTACACTAGGTCTATATAAGTGGAAGTAGTACTCTCCCTTTTGGCAATGCATTTTGGGTTATGACCAATTGAGGTGACCTCGAGAACAAAACCCCACTTGGCCAATGTGTCGGGTGCCATAATAGAGACAATATTGCCGAAGACTCTATATGGTATTTGGTATCAGAGCCAACCTAGCAATATGTACAACTCAAGGATGAGTTGGCCTTAAAGGGGTAGAATGTAATGTCCTACATATGATAGGAGAATCTTGGGCTATGTCCATATAAGTGGGAGTAGTACTCTTCCTCTCGGCGACGTGTTTTAGGTTGTGACCAATTGATGTGACCTTGGGAACAATACCCCATTAAGGCAATATGTTGGGTGTTGTAATAGAGACAATATCTATAACACCATATTTATTAAGCTCATCTCTCATCTTTAGTCTCACTTCCTTGGATCACATAAGTTTGTCAAGAAAAAAGTAATGAGAATAATGGATTATTTTATGTTGCGTAACGGATAAATTTCTCATTTTGTGTCCTGTGAACCATATGAACTCATCCATCTTATTCTCATATTTAAATATACCAATACAACTTATAATCATCCCAAGAAGTGGCCAAAAACTCGAGTTAATGGAGTATATACATAAAAATAATACATGCAACCTCGGGTTGGTATTTTAGTTTTCTGTCATGAATTTTGAAAAATAATAACTAATTTTAAAAAAATTAAAATCAAGCAAACTATACCATTTTGGAAAGCTACAGATGTCTAATTTATGTAATAATAAATCTAGATCAAATAGGGACGTCTAGGCACTAGAAATTGATGAAATAGTAACCAAGGTTGCCTACCACTACTAGTATTGTCACTGAACTTCAAAAATCCATATCTCCTTGCTCAAACATCAAATTAGGTGATCTCAGTGGCCATAGAGAGCTTATCATGTCTAATTTATGTTTGTAAAATTTTAGAAGCATTGGACATCATTTGGCCCTCGAATGACATAGCACAAGAAACTAACCATATGAACAGTGCTTATACCAGAATAGCAGAAAAATGACAACTTTGAAAAATCATAATTAATTCCACAAAGCTCTAAATAATATTTTCTTTAGCTTCATAAAAAGATCTAGATGAGATTTATATACATGCCAAGGTTCATGGACAAATTCGTTCATTTGGTTAGATCTTGACATTAGGTTGCAAATTGGTTATTTTTGTGTCTTCTAAAGATCCCAAATAGTCCACATTGGCTTTTAAGACAACCATGGCCACTTGAGCATGTGGGAAAGCACCAAAATGATCTACTAAATATGTCTCAAAGGTGTACAAACCCAAATTTCACAAACTTACACTCTCACCCCAAGGTATACACAAGCATACATAGGCTAGTTCTTGCCATTCAATGTCCAAATCATATAATATCATCTATATGGCATCAAATCTCATTTATACATCATTCATTCATATAATTACATATGTTCATAAGCTCATACATCATATACAATATTGGATTACATCATATACCATTCATATAGCTACAAAATGGAAAAATTTCACACTTTGTTGTCAATCTTCTTCCTTTAGGCTTGGTAGCTTCCATTTCTTGGCTTACTTGGACCACCTAGATATGTTAGACATGATGGGAGGAAGGGATGAGATTCTAGGAATCCCAATAGCTCTTTTCCCTTTCAACCATATATAAAGAATGTAAATCTATGTCTAAAAGCGCATGCATGACTATCATGGAGTATGTAACCATTCAAGAAACATTTTTAGCCTCACCCATTCTCTCTAAGGATTTTGGACTTGCCTTACCCATTTCTTAAAGGCTTTTTACCTGAGCCTTACTCTTGGGAGACTCTTGGCTTCGTCTTAACCATACTTGGGGACTTTTGGCTTATCCTCACCCTTGTTAGAGGGTTCTTGGCTTTACCACACTCATGCAAACCAAAGCAAAGTCATAAAGTATCAATCAAAGTCACAAAGTATACATGCTAAAACACTTTTCATGGTTCAAGACATACATACACACATTCAAAGACAAGAGAAACATCCATTCATGCATGAGAAAAAGAAGAGAGAGCTACCTTACTTACAAATTGCACATTTTCTTCCTTGAATTTAGTTCCTCTCCCATGGCAACATACTCACAAAAAGGTGAGACTTGTTTCCCTTGGCCTAAACATATAATATGGAAGCCAATTACACTTTAGGAACAATTTCTAAAGCTACATATTCATTAGAAAAGCTAAGTAGTTCATATGGCTCTTTTTATAGTTCCATAATGCATTTAATGAAGCAACCTTAAGAAAATATCATCTTGGCTCCATTCTCTCCATCCATTTAAGGTTCTTGACTCCTTTTAAGCCTCTTGGAGTCATCATACAATTAATTCAAGGAGCCTAACTAGGTGTTGCTTCTTTAAGCCATAATATGAAACCTATTATAACCATCTTACTATCCATGGCTTCTAAAACTTTTCCAAGGCTTCCTCTCATCCTCTTCCATTATATATGACTCAAAATCAAGCTTAGAATAAATTAAAACTACTCCTTTGGTGCTTCATCTAGCCTAGGCTAAAACTTTGCACTATATGAACACCAAGTGAGTTTACTTTGTTTTCTTGATGGAAGATGAATGTGGGAAGCTTCTTAGGGATCTCTAGAGCTCATCAAAATACTCATTTTGGCCTAGGAATACTTGAATCAAAACAGAATTTTAAAGGAACACCTGAAACCCTAACTTTTCTATCTTGAAATCTAATGATTATTTTGTTGTTTCCTTTGCATATTCTTATTTTCCTTTCTCATTTTCCTAAGATTCATCCTTGGTTTGGCTAGAAATTCAACCCTTTAGGGCTAGTCTTATATAGGGCAAAACATGTAAAAGGAAGAGCAAGAAACATCAAGCTTGAAGTATGGCAAAATACCTTAGTTTCTTGGTTTTTTTGGCTTGAGCTTCACATTGGTTGGCTTCTTCTCCTTGAATTCAAATTTTACCTTCTTAGGTTTGACCTCAAAATAGACCCAAAAGTCTCAATAAAACCATAGGAAAGAAGGGAAGATGGAGGAAAAGGAAATTGCTAAAGAGAAACCATGAAAATCCATGAAAAACTATACCTTTTCCTTGCTTTTTCTCCTTCCTTTCTCTCCTCTCTTGTGCACCTCACTCTTTGCTTCTTTCTCTAGTTTAGGGCAAAAATAAAATGAGCTAAGTGAAGGGAAGAGTGGGGTGTGGTCCTATATATAAGTAGGGTTCAAGACTCATTTTCAAAAATTTCAATTTTGCCCCTTCATCTTGGCATTTTCCTTTCTAGTTCATTTTAGCTCCTTTTTTAGAACCATATTTTTCATCATAAAATTTAGGTCCTTAATCTTATAAAATGTTTTTGGAATCACTCAAATTGGAGCTAAAATCTTCTCGAATGAAAGGGTCAAAGTTCAGTCAACCGACATTAGAAAATATACACCAAAGGGGTTTTAACTGTCCCAGGACTTCCCATGGTTTTTAGGGCTTCTAAGAACCCTGGAGAACTCAAATTTACCATTTGAAAAGGCCTCCTATGAGAATTCTAAAATTTGTCCAAAATTACAAAAATGCCATTACGTGATGTAGTTATTTCATTACTTTCCATCTGGCCATTTTAGCCTCTGTTTCAAGGTATCTCTAGCCTCCTAAATTCATTATTTAATGTCTAGATTATTATTCTAAATTTTCTAGACCTTAATTAATTCATTTCAGAGGATCTACTTTGAAAACATATTTGTTTCTGTCGTTTTAACGAAAACCAAATATTACAATATCACTAAGGGCTCTATATGATATTTGGTATCAAAGCCGACCTAACAGTATGTGCAACTAGAGGACAAGTTAACCTAAGGGGGGTGGAATGTAATGTCTACATCGAATAGGAAGATCTTGGGCTAGGTGAGTAGTGCTCTCTCTTTCAATGACATGTTTTGGGTTGTCCCAATTATGGCACCTAATGTAACACCCCAAAATTTATTAAGGTGCTAATCATGGATTTGGATTAATTAAGAATAATTGATATGGAATAATCGAGTAAGTTAGGTGAATGAAAATTTTAGAGTGGTAAATTATAAATATGGATTTGAGATTTAATTGGGATAGAAATTTCATCTAGGCCCAAATTAATGTAGAAGATCATGATAAGAGGCTAATGGAGGCCCAATAAGCTAGGTGCAGATCCAATTTGATTCAATGTGATAGAGGCCC
Organism: Erythrophleum ivorense; assembly: GCA_026724425.1. Classification (NCBI taxonomy): domain Eukaryota; kingdom Viridiplantae; phylum Streptophyta; class Magnoliopsida; order Fabales; family Fabaceae; genus Erythrophleum; species Erythrophleum ivorense. Next base: position 40,850,867 of record JAIUCV010000006.1, on the reverse strand, counting down.
AAGATCCACCTTGTATAGGCTCTTATAGTTGGCTCAATAACCTTTGTGCAGACCCAAAACCTTTGAGCTCTTAAAACTTGTTCCGGCCCAATGGAATTTCAGCAGCCCAATGCATAAGAGCTAGCCCAACAAAGCTAAAATCTAAAGCCCATTAGGAGTTGGATCCTTAGAGCAACCCATGACCCATATTTGACCTAACTTAACCCAACTAAAACCCTAAACACTTCAGCCTCTTCCCCCATTCTGCAGAACACAAAAACACAAAGAGAAATTCGAAGCTTGGAAAAGGGCTAGGATTTGGGGCAAGAATTCTACCATTTCTCACCTCTAAGCTCAAAATCAGCTAAGGTACTTGTTATATATCTTAATCCTCTTCTCTTCCTCTTCAATTTGGCCTGATTAGTTTTTCATTTGGAGCATTTTCACCCACACCTAAAATCTAAAACTTGCCATTTGATGTTTCCATGGTGAAAATTCGTAGGTTGAGGTTAGGGCTGACATTAGGTAAGTATAAACTCTCCATTTTGATGCTTTCTTTGCTAGTTTGAGACCCCTATAGCTTATGTATAATATGGGTATTAATTTTGTATGAATTTGCTTAGGATTTTGGGTAAAATATTGAAGTTTCTAATAGAGGACATTTCAATCCGAATTTGGGGACTTGTAGTGGCTGGGTAAGTATTCCCTAGGTAGTCATTAGCATTTAAATTCTTTAGGTACTTGTTGCTATTGTAAATGATGAATTAAAGTAGTAATTCTCTAATACTATGGTTATAGGGAGATTTTTGTACCATTGGTGGCTGTTGCAAATTGTCTACAAGTGAGGTAACCAGGAACTATGTTAATTCCATGCATGTATCTATTTTAATTTCATATTTGCTGTACATGAATGATTTGAAATGTTAAATGAATTGGTTAGCTATCTATTGTATTAAGATTGGACCTTGTGAGTCCATGGTGGAGCTATGGTGCGGCTGCCACCCGTGCATGTGCTTCGATCGAGTACTGGGTTATGATCAAACCCCAGATGCACTGAGCCCTGATTGTGCTCAATGGGAAGTAAGTGTCGTGGACGAGCTTCTGCCGGTGTTATTGGCTTTTAACATATGGAAATATGATTGCTAGTATGGGATAGTAATCATGATAGCCTAATTGTTTCGTTTACTGATATGACTAGTATGTTTTCTGATGCTTATATGAAATTATGCATATATGTTAATTAAACTGGAATATATGATGGAATTGCCTTGATTACTGAGATTCGCATCTCACCCCATTTTATGGGATTAATATTTCAGGTGAAGGTTCTTCGAGTAAGGATAAGGGGAAGCAAGTGGATGAAAATCCATGAGCTTCAACATGTGAGGAGAAGGCTACACTTAAGTTGTTTTATTCAGTATAGATGCTAAATTTTGTATTCCTTATTGTATAGCATCATCATGTATTCATGTTGCCAAGTGTAGGCTCTTATAGTTTGATTATCTAGGATGTATTCATTAAGGAGTTAGACCTCATCTTAGCTTGATATTGGATGTACAAACCCATAACACCTAATTTATGAATTTTACTAAATTTATGGTATGGTATTCTGTTGGAAATATAATTATGTGATGCATTAGATATTGATATGAACCATTGATGTATGAAACCTCTAACGGAATGTATATCGAATGTTAATTTCCAATAGTGAATGAATTTTTTATTGTTATTACTTTATGGACTTGCTGGTATAAGATAGTTAGAGGAGTGGAAATTTACATTTAAGTTTGAGTTGGTAATGGTAGAATAGATGGATGAATAGGGTGGATAAATACCATTAGGGTCATATAAAATGAGAGGAAGTAGACCTAGGGTGTTCTTAAGATGGGAGTTAGAGTGTAGGGGACAAAATTTGGGAGAGGTAGTTACAGAAGGGAGTTACATCGCAGCTAAGAAGGCTTCGCCGCGGCCAAATGAGTGACAAAGGCGAGGGGCGCTGCGGCATGAGTAATCTCACTGTGGCGTAAGCGAATAAAATTTTTCTGGAGAGTAACAGTGGTAAGGAACGCCGTGGCTTGAGAAATCTCGCCACAACTCAAAGTGAAAAAATCGCCCATGAAGGTAACAGAATGAAACCTCACCGCGATGCAACATGTACCGCCGCAGCGCTAGTCGAGGGAACAAAGTAAGGAGTGTACAGTAGCAAATCTCGTCGCGGCTTAAAAGTGTTCTGTCGAGGTGAGGATCATGGGACTTGGAACAGTAGCTCCCGGAGGCATTTCCGCCTCGACAATTATGATGACCCTAATTTTTAATTATTGTAATTAAAGGTTAAATACATGATTAATAACCATAATATAGGGTTACATGTCATTAAGACTAATTACATTATAGAAATATAGGGAAATTTGAATCTTAATTTTATTAGAGTCATCAACCATATAATTACAAACACTTACATACATCAGGGGAAAACAAACGTTCATTTATAAGCCTTGATTCTATTACCTATCATTTCCAATTCACAAGAACCTTCTATTAATATTTCTAAGTCATCTCTTGAGATTACCATATGAAAAACTAAGATTTTCTAGTCACTATAAGGGTTTCAGGACATTTGCTGTGGCCAATTTACCCTTAGCCACAGCCAATTCCTTTCAACTTCGCCCCTCACATCATTACTAATTTTGCCGCGGTGAGTTGGACCTTCATTGCGGCCAACCTACATGGCACCACGGCAAGGAAGCCTCCTGGAACCTACCTTGCTTGCCTCTCAATATTGGCCGCGGCCAATACCTATTTTCGCCGCGGATAATTCCTCTCTGGAATGCCTGGCTCATTTTCACAAAAGTTCACCGCGGCCAATACCCCACTTCACCACGGCTAATTTCCCTCTAGACGACTCCCAGTTTAGCCTCTCACATTTTGCTGCAGCTAATTGCTCTCTAGTACTCTCCTTGGGTAACTTCGCCACTATTGGCCGCGACTAACAATATTTTGGCCACGGCCAAATACCTTCTAATCCTACTACTCTTAAGACCTTGCCTCATACTCTCCACTCACTATCTAGGAACTCTCTAGGGCCACTCTCCCACTTGTTATGAGGTTTTAATAGCATTTATCTACTAAATTCCTTAGCCATTAGATCATTACCCATCCCACAATTAAAGATAGATTCTCCTACTCATTCATTGGTCTTATATCAATAGATTTACAAATTTTTCACGATGGTCATTCAATCATACTTACATTAGGTATTTCATGCATCAATAGTTCAAGTCTACAATCAATATTATAGGATTACATTACTCAAATAGTCAATTATATCATAGATTCATAAGCCCAAAATAATTGTCAAAGTTCATACATCCATCAACAGCTAATATGAAGCCTATTTTTCAATGGTTAAATTCTATGTTAACAAAATACAACTCTTACACTTGGCAATACAGATACATGATGATGCTATACAAAGGTTAACAAAAATTAGCATCTACTATATTCTACTCAGACCGAGTGTAGCTCCTCACATCAAGCCTCAGCTCATGGATGTTCATCCACTTACTTGCCCTTATCCTTACCCAAAGAACCTTCACCTGAAATGTTTAATCTCATAAAACGGGGTGAGATACGAATCTCAGTAACCAAGGCAATTCCATCATATATTCTAGTTTAATTAGTATACATGCATAGTTTCACATAAGCATTAGAACAATGCCAGTCATATTAGTAAATGAAACAATTAGGTTATCTTGATTACTATCTCATACTAGCAATCATATTTCCACATGTTAATGGCTATTAACATTGGGAGAGGCCTGTCCACAGCACCTACTCCCCATTGAGCACAACCAAGGCTCAGTGCATCTAGGGTTTGATCATAACCCAGTTCCCGATCGAAGCACATGCACGGGTGGCAGCCGCACCACAGCTCCACCATGGACTCACAAGGTCCAATCACAATGTAATAATAGCCAACCAATTCATTCAATATTTCAAATCATTCATGTACAGCAAAATATGAAATTAAAATAGATATATGCATAGAATTCATATAAACCCAGTTACCTCACTTGTAGAAAATTGCAACAGCCACCAACAGTACAAAATCTCCCTATAATCATAGCATCATAGAATTACTACTCTAACTCATCATTAATAGTTACAACAAGTACCCAAAGAATTTAAAATGCTAATGACTACTTAGGGATCACTCACCTAGCCACTAAAGTCCCAAATTTGGATTGAAGTGTCCTTTCCCAGAAACCTCAATATTTCACCTAAAATCCTAAGCAAATTCATACAAAATTAATACCCATATTATAAATCAGCTATAGGGGTCTCAAACTAGCAAAGAAAGCATCAAAATGAAGAGTTTATACTTACCTAATGTCAGCTCTAGCCTCAACCTACGAATTTCACTAAGAAAATCCCAAACAATCATATTTCAAATTTTGGGTATGGTGAAAATACTCCAAATGAAAAACTAATCGAGCTAAATTAAAGAGAAAGAGAAGGGGATTAAGTTATATAACTATTACTTTGGTTGATTTTGTACTTAGAAGTGGGAAAATATGGAAATATGCTAAGAACCCTAGTCTCTCCTTTGGACCTCCGATTTTCTCCTTTGTGTTTCAGAAAAATGGGATAGTGGCTGAAGTGTTTAGGGTTTTAGTTGGGTTAAGTTGGGTCAAATATGGGTTATGGGCTGCTCCAAGGATCCAACTCCTAATGGGCTTTAGATTTTTGCTTTGTTGGGCCAACTCTTATGTATTGGGTTGCTGGAATTCAATTGGGCCAGACCAAGTTTGGAAGACTCATTTGATTTGGGTTTGCTCAAAGGTTATTAGGCCAATTACATGGGTTTATGCAAGTTGGGTCTTGGGTCCCTGATTCATTAAATTGAATTAGGCCATCACTAGATGCTACCTCTTGGGCCAAGCTTCACAATAAAAAGGTTAGTTTGCACCTACAATTATTGGGCCTTCATTAGTCTTAACCTTGGCCTACTTAATTTAATTTGGGCCTAGATGAAATTTTTATCCCAATTAAATCTCAACCCCATATTAATAATTTATCTCTCTAAAATCTCATTCACTTAACTTGCCCAATTATTCCATATTAATTATTCCTAATTAATCTAATCCATGATTAACACCTTAATTAATTTTTAGGGTGTTACAGCGATGGTCCAACTCACGTAGATTGCCCAGTGGTTCTGGAGAGTAACTCCGCCGTGGTGTGAAGTGTCGGGGCCGCGGCTTAGGTCTCCAAACTCCTACCTTTAGCCCAGAAACCCTAGTTTCTTTAATGGTAATGCTAGGAAATGATATAAGAACACTTGTGGGAGGTTTTTGTATATTGAAATTGATGGATGGATGAATTATAAACCCTTCATGATAGTATGATTTCTTTTATGTATTTTTTTCGTTAGTGGTTGTTTAGTGATGACCCTAACATTAAAGTTCAAATTTCCCTATATCTCCATAATGCAAATTAATGTAACGACTCTAAACCTTGATCATTAATTATTAATCGTATATTCAACTATAATTACCATGATGACAAGATAGGGTTGTCACACCCGACATATTAGCCTGGTGGGGTTTTATTATGGAGGCCACTTTAATCAGTTACAACCTAAAACACGTCACCAAGAGGAAGAGTACTACTCCCACTTATATGGACCTAGCCTAAGATCCTCCTATTCGATGTGAGACATTACATTATACATATATATACAATGTGTGACTATGTTTACACTTTGGTCAAGCTGCATACAATGAATTGACAAAAGCTTACATACAAAGAATAACTTAAATATAACTAAACACTCTAGTTAGGAAATTTTTATAGCTCTATTAAGTCATTTGACTTGAGCACTATCATTAGCTTACCTTTAAGATTGTATAAATATAAACTCCTTTATAACATAAAAGGTCTTAAGAACACAAAGGGAGATTTGACGTGCCTTAAGACTAAATCAAGTTGAAACAATCTCAAAACTAGCTAAAATAAAAAGAGAGAAGAAGAACTAGCACCCTTGAATGATAACTTTGCATACCATACTCAAGAACACTAAGTTTGATTTGCCACACTCTAGAAAAGAAAGAGGAGAGTGATAAGAATTTGATATAATTTTGTCTCTAAGTTATTGGAACTTAGATTAAAAAAATTTGCTCAAAAGAGACAAGGCCAATTTTTAGATCACTAAAAGCTCTTCTCATTCATATCATGTGTTTTATAGCCAAGAGCAACCTTCTTAGCAAGTTTTTTCTTATAATTTCCTAGAAAAAAAGATGACAATTAAACTACAAAATAAGAATAACGATAACAGACCTAGTTGGTAGTAATAAAACATCTACTTTGGTTGTTGTAGAAGTAAAACACCTATTTTGCTCGTTGTAATTGCTTTACTTGTCCTCTTATAAAAGACATTAAATGCTAGATAGAAAAAAAAGCCAAATTTAAATTAAATACTTCATAAATATGGAAATTGTTCATAATTTATTCCCATGCAATGATGACTTTTCACCCCCCCTCATTTTCTTCATTACATATAACCATATTGCTCTACTTGGGCTTAAGTCTTATGTTGGATGTTGATTTGGGCTCTAATAGGCTAAGCACTCTTTAAAGTGCATAACAAAGATTGCTTGAAGCTTTTTAGCCATAGAACATATAATTGGCCTAAAAGTAGGTAATGTTGGTCTTGGTTAACCTCTTGGTCATCATGATATACATTAAAAACTTAAGCTTTAAAGCTCCACCTCAGCAATCCACACCCCTTTTTCCTTTATGATGGTCTTTTCCTATCTATATCACAATCCTAACTAAAACATTTGGTGTATCAAATAGGGGTTTGTTTTTCAAGATCTTATCATGTTTCAAGTGTGTATTATAGCTTAGAAAAGGAAAACCATCTCAATAACTAAGAGAAGTAAAATCTAACTTTAAAAATAAAAGGCTCTTGAGGACTCATATTGCTTGAAAAGGATACCAACGAGCAGAAAGATTATAATAATAAGTAACCACAAAGTTATAAAACATGACGATACCACTCTTAAAGCTTAAAATTACAATATTTCTAGTTTTCTTTGCCATTACATAGTAGTAGAATATTTGTAATATATACAATATATGAAAGAAAAAGAGAGCATAATTAAAACAATTCTAGTGAATAGGAGTGGAAGCAAGGATTTTAAAAGTGATTTGCTTTCTTTGGCCTAGGGCCTCCTTCTAAATCATAATCGAACCAAAAGAAAGAGTCAAAGTAACTTACTTAGTGGTCAATCTAGTCCACAAGGTCATATTTTTAAGCTCCATGGTCACAAACACAAAAACATGAACTCTAAGTCCCTAAACTTGATATTCCTTATATGAAATGTTGTGATAGCCCTTGAGTTCTGCCAAACTCTAATGGATCACATTTTCTCCAGCCTTAAATGTTCTTCAAACTTTCTTTTGAATCCAAGAGGAAAGTTCTTAATGATTCATGGAAGCAACACAAGTGTCTTATCTCTAAGTATATCCACACTAAAGTAAAACCAAGAAAGATGTTAAAGATTTAATCTTTAGCTTGAGAAAACTTCTTTTCAAGTTTCTAAAAAGGAGAGTGGTGGCTAAAGAGTGTCATCTCTCTTTGCATTCCTTTCCTTTTATATAAAATGTAGACACTAATCTTGTTAAGAGTTACCCAAATTACTAATTAGTCTCTTTGCACTTTAGTCCTTGTTTAGCCTTGTATCGTGTGTGATCCCTTAATTTCATACTATATTAGTAGTGAGAATATAACTCTTTATAATTATTATTAAACCCTTCAATTAATTAATAATTAGAACATTTTCTAATTCATGAATTACAATTAAGTAATTCTTTTCCTCTCACAAATCATGAGTGATATTTAACAATTTATCATAACATTTAATATAATGTGAATTTGTTCATAAATCAATAAACCTTTCTTAGTAATGTTTAATGTACAATCACATCCCTCTATTACATGATGCTTCTCTATGAACTCACTTAGGTATGGATAACATGTCAAGCACTAAGTTTATGATGGGTCATACCATTATATAGTTTATGCATATCTTGTATTATATACATTCTTTGATGGCAAAATATAATAACCAATCCTTTAGAAGTGGAATTTATAGTAACTGAAAATGCCACATTTTCATAAAATGTTTTTACATGGATTCTAATCATTCCAACTTTCAAATCCATACATAACCAATTTATTATGCTCAAGTTATTACATAGAAAAGCACTAAATCCATAAATTTGGTCATATGCACATTTTGAACTATACAACACATAACAGTGAATAACTTTTAAAAATTCATAGTTTGAGCTATGCAAATCTAATTAATGCAAAATTAGGGCCAAAAATTTGTAAAATATTCTATAAAATTCCAAAAAAAATAAAAATTTTATCTTTTTAGAAAGCTTTATATGTCTCATAAGTGTTTGCCAAATTTCAACATCAAATAAGGTCATTAGTGCTGTCAAGGGGAGAGGGATATTTTATGGCTCAAATGGACCCAAATTTTGGTTCCAAATGGTGCCAAATGAGTTCTAAAATTTTATTTCTCATTTTGGGCAAATTTTAATCCACAATTATAGTATATAGGACTAATCCATCATGTAAATTACCATGCAACTAAAAATCACCATCCCACATGTAAGAATACACATGTACATATAGGAACTCAAGGTACCAAACTACATTATATCATATATTACAATTCTTAAATGGTCTCTATATCATAGTTTAACATTTTAAATGTGTTTGTATTTTCATACATCATGATATACAAGTACATATTCATAAATTTAAGATATGCTTTAAATCAAATTCCATTGTCAAAATTACTCTTCCTAGGCCTTTTGCTCACCATTCTTCCTTGAGAGTCACTAGTCATAGTTAGAGATAGGGGAAAAGTGAGATTTAAAGAATCCTAATAGCTAATTTGTAGTAACTTTAACTATTAATTAAGCTAATTATATACAATTGTATTCTCAAACAGTCACAATTAAGATTAAATTTAAATAATGAGTCAACAACAACTAAAACTGAGGAAATTTGAACTTTCATGCCATCCATATTCACCGTCAAGATATATAAAAGGGTCTATGTTCTTAAGAAATCAAAATTCTTGTTAACAATTTTTATCTCATCTAAACTACCTTTAGAAAAAGCATAAAAACTCTTGCATATTGGATTACTAGTTACCTTCATCGCTAAAATGTTGGAAGTTAGATTTTTATAATTGAATTGGGAGTTTTAAGACTTAAGCCACGTTTAAAATGGGTAAGCCATGACCAATTTGGCCTTTGGAACTTGTAAAAGCTTAATTTTACACTTTTATTATGACTTGAAGAATTTGCACTATGGCTAAACTTGGGTTCAGATCAATTTTTCCACACAGACACAATTTTGTTGTGGCCACCTACTTGCGTCGTGGCCAAATTAGCTACTGGACACTTTTGTGTAACAGCCAAATGTTTGCATTGCAGCCAAAAACTTTTGCTCTATAGCTAAATTTTCTATTAGAGCATTACTAGTTCATTTTAGCTATGACTTGAGAAAATTTGGTTGCAACTCAATACCTGCTACACCCAAACACTTAAATGAGCAAACCAACAAGTTTCTATCACCTCAAAGTTAGTCCTAAGAACTTTTAATGGTTAAAAAGCAAGGTTTTTAAAGGGCTTACATTCTTATAATCTCCATCCAAATCCTTTACATAGCTCAAGCATTTAAAAGCTAATCACACAAACCAAAATACATATCATATTAGCACAATATTCATTTATGACATTAAGGCAAGTTATAACCCCAAGTGGCAAGCCCAAAATCTTTAATACACTAGCTAATGTCTCCAAACCTCTTTGAGTAAATTTCAACTAACTAATTAAACTTGTCTATAGTCTCAAAAACTTGACACATTTCCAATTTCAAAATATGACTATGGCATTTCTTAATGTCACACATAAGAGCTTATGATAGCACATAAGATGATATAGCTTCTAATGATAACTTAAAATCCTTATTACACTACGTAAAATCATCAAATGATTTTGAGCAAGTTTCAATTGATAAGTTAAACTTGTTTACATCCCTTAACACTTGGTAAAATCACAGGTTCAAAATATGACCTTGCCACACCCCAAAATCACTTGATAATGACTCATGACAACAAAATCTGCTATGGCAACATAAAAGGGTTAAACCATTTCACCTTCCACATGATCAAGTTAATAAAAGCTCATTTCCAAGGCTCTGAAATCACAACTTGTAACATCCGGCTCTTTGAAAATAAGAGAAAACATGAGAAACGCAACTTAAACGAACAAAACTCACCAGATACAAAAGGAAGTCCCCCGAAATGATGTAGTTAAGATCCCAAAAAATTTTGGAAGCATTCTAGACTCCTAAAAATGAGAACCCCAGGCTCAGACGGAAAGAAAAATGAAGCTAGAATGAAGAAACAATTTCTTACAGAAAACTTACGAAACGTAATGGTATTTTCGTAATTTTGAGTAAATTTTGAAATTCACACAGGAGGGCTTTTAAAATAAAATTTTTGAGTTTCCAAAGGTTCTCAGAGGCCCTGAAAACCATAGGAAGGCCTAGGACAGCTAAAGCCCTTCCGGTGGACATTTTCCAACGTCAGTGTGTTTGAACTTTAATGGATTCATTTGGGAAGGTTTTAGTTCTGATTTGAGTGATTCCAAAGGCATTTTACTAAATTGGGAATCTAAATTTCATAATGGAAAAGATGGTTCTAAAAAAGGAGCTAAATGAAGGAGAAATGAAAATGCCAAAAACGAAGGGTAAAATAGAAATTTTTGAAAAATGTAACTTCCTCCCACCTATATATATGATGCGCCCTTCTTCTCCCTTCATGTTGCATGACCAAGTTCTACCCAAAACCAGAGGAAAACCCTAGGGAGAGTGGTGCACAAGAGGAAGGAAAAGAAAGGAGAAATCAAAGGCTTAAGGTATGAAAATTTAGTAGTTTTTCATGCTCTTTCTCTTCCAAACCTCTTCTCCTTCATTCTCCTTTATTTCCTATGATTATAATGAAGTATATGGATCTATTTTAAAGGAAAAATTGAGGAAAAAATTCGAATTTGAAGAAAGGAGCTCAAAGAATACAAGATTCAAGTGAGAAAAAGCAAGAAAATAAGGTAAATCTTGCATCCCATGGTAGCTACTCGTCCCCCCTTCTTCTCCATAGTTCACCCCATGTATGTAGATGCTAGATGGCTAGAATTTTGAGGGGAGCCAAGGGTGAATTCCATGAATTTAAGGGAGGAGAGTAAGAATATGTAAAGAAATTCAAGAAAAAGCCATGGATTTTCAAGGTAGCAAACCTAGGGTTTCATGGGTTCCCTTGAAAATATGATTTGATATAATTATTCCTAGGCCTAAATGAATATTTAAATGAGTTCCCAAGATCCCTAAGAGGCTCCCCACATGCATCCTCATTTGAGAAAACAAAACAAATTCCAAGAAGCCCCATTTACTCTATAGCCTCAGGCTAAAGGAATTTGTGTAGGTAGAGAGAGTTTTAAATTTTTCTAAACCCATTCTTGAGTCATATATGATGAATGAAAATAAGGGGAGGCCTTGGGAAAATTTTAGAACCTATAGAAAGTGAGTTGGTACTTTATGTTTCATAATATGACTTAAAGAAGCAACATGTAGTTAGGCTCTTGGTTTTGATTGTGTGAAGTAACACCATATATTTCTAGCTCATATCACAACATTTACATGTCTCACATTCATAATTTCCATGAAGGAGAAAGAAAAGGGGTTAAAATAATTCAATTTCTTGCATTGCGTCATGTATAAAAATTCTGTTCGGTGTCACGTGGATCGTGTGAGCTCATACAATATATTTTTATATTTAATTACATGAATAAAACTCATTTGGATCATAAAATATGGCCCACAACTCATGGAACTCAAGGGAAAGCTCAAAATAGTCATGTGCATTTTCGGCCAGAATTGGCCCCCTTTTATGACCAAATTTGAAAAATCATAACTAATTTTAGAAAAATTAAAATCATACATTCTTAGTCATTATGGGAAGCTACGGATGTCTACTTTACACTAAAAATATGTTCAGACCATAACATCTATCACAGAGGACGTTTGACATCCGAAAATGTCCAAAGGTTAAATTGCCTTCTGGAACTATCACAGATTTCTGTAGCAAACTTTGAAAATGTCTAATTAATTCTACAAAAATCCAATTCATGCAAATCATACCAATCTAGAAATATGTAGATGTTAGATAGAGGGGAAAAATATTTCTAGACTAGCTCGGCAGCCCAGACCTCGAAATTCAATAGAATAGTAACTTAGGTCGGGTAAAACTCCTGATACTGGACAGAATGTTAAAAAATTTATATCTCCCTCTTTAGACCTCCAAATGAGGTGCTTCTAGATGGTATGAGTCACTGTGGATGTATAGTTTCTATGTATAAAATTTCGTGGCAATTGGACATCATTTGAGCCCTGTGTGATAGATTTTATTTTCGGACCAAATGAATAGTGCAGCAGACCAAAATCAGAAAAATTGTCAACTTTGAAAATTCATCAAATATTCTGTAGACCTCCAAAAATTATGGTCTTTAGCTTTCCAAAAATTTCTTAATGAGACTTAATTGCATGCCAAATTGCAAATCAAGAAGAGGTCATTTGGCCAAAAAGTGATATAGGGTTCCATTATGGTCAATTTCGGCTCCATATGAGGTACCAAAGTAACCAAATGGCTTTCCCTAGGGTTCGACACCTTTTGGGGAAGTCTAAAAGCATAATTAAAACTTGTGTGAGCTACCCAAATGGTCCCAAACCTCATGCACCTCATTTTGGCCATTCCATCCACACATATGCATATTTTCATAAAGCCATTCATGAGACTATACTGTCATAACATACTCAAATTACATTCCATCATTCACATAACACATTCTTTCATTCCTACATCATATAATATCATAATTTCAAATGTCCCAAGGGTCATAGACTATATATATCATTGGATTACATCATTTAACACAATTTTGGCCTTAAGAACCAAAAACTTGGCATTTTGTTGTCAAACTCTTTCCTTCAAGGTGATTGGCTTCCATTGTCTTGTCCACTTGGTCCACCTAGCATGTTAGATCATTGGAGAGGAGGGAATGAGATTCAAAGAATCCCAATAGCTCATCTCCCATTCAACCATACATAACATATGCAAAGCAAGTCTTGAAAATGCATTCATGGATATCATGGAAGTCATGAACATTCAAGAAGCAAGCTTGGCATGTGAATAAGTCACACAAGACATTCAAGAGCTCACCAAGTGGATGGATTGGCCTCACACTTTTTCTCATAGATTTTGGACTTGCCTCACCTATTCTTTAAGAGAATTTTAGACTCAGCCATACCCTCGGGAGCCCACTTTGCTTTTGGGAGACTTTTTGCTTTGTCTCAACCAATTTTAAGGGTTCTTGGCTCATCCTCACCATAGTTAAGAGTTCTTGGCCTTTCCACACTCAAGCAAACTCAAACAAATATCATACATTCATTTGAAAACATAATATGTCATCATGAAATCATGGCATATAAAATCATGCTAGCATACTTTCATGGCTTGACAATACACATACACACATTCTAAGACAAGTTAAATACACATCCATGCATGAGAGAAGGTAGAGAGAACTACCTTGCACACAATCATGCACTTTTTCTTTTGAAATTCCCTCCCTTGCTTTGGCCACACACCCACAAACTTGTGGAGATGCTTCCTCTTGGCCTAGACACATTTCATGGGAGTCAATTAGGTTCATGAACTCAATTCTAAGGCCATATACTTGCTTAGACACTAGGTGGCTTTATAAACTCCATTATGGTCCATAAATGCAACTAATGAAATAACACCCGTCAAATAAATTTTACGCTCCATTCTTTCCTTTCAAATATGATTCTTAACTCCTTTTAAGTCTCTTGGAGTCATCACACAATTAAAACAAAGAGTCTAACTACATGTTGCTTCTTTAGGACATAATATGGAATTTAAGGCACCAATTCACTTTCCATGGGTTCTAAATTTTTTCCAAGGCCTCCCCTCATATTCATTCATCATATATGACACAAAAATGGTCTTGGAAAAATTTAAAACTCTCCCTAGCTACTCCATCCATGCTTGGCTGAGACATAGCCCCTTTTTGGCCTCCTTGGAATTCTCTTTGTTTCCTTAAAGGAGGAAGCATGTGAGGAGCATCTTAGGGATCTTAGGAGCTCATTTAAACTCTTAATTAGGCCTAGGAATTATCATATGAAATCAGATTTTGGAAGGTGCACACAAAACCCTAGAATTTGCATCTTGAAATCTAATAGTTTTTTGATAATTTTCTTTGTATATTCTTAATCTCCACACCTTTTTTCCTTAGATTCATGCTTGGTTTTGACTAAAAATCATCTCCTCCTAGGGTTTTCTCAAGTGGGGCGAAATGGTGAAGAAGGGAACCAAAGATGACAACCATAGGAAGAGAAATTATCTTGTTTTCTTGCTTTTTCTCACTTGAATCTTGTGTTCTTTGAGCTCCTCTCTTCAAATCCGAATTTTCCCTTGAATTTCTCCCTTGAATCAGATTTATAAACTCCATTTTAATCAAAGGAAAAAAAGATGAAGGGAGGAGAAGAGGTGTGGATGAGGAAAAGTATGAAAAACTACCATGGAAACATACCTTAAGCTTGGATTTTCTCTCCCTTTTCTTCTTCCCTTGGTGCACCACTCTCCTAGGGTTCTTCTTCTGATTTGCAGCAGAATAATCTGAAGCTAAGTGAGGGAGAGTGTGAGGTGCCACCTATTTATAAGGGAGGAAGAAGCACTTTTTCAAAAATTTCCATTTTGCCTTTCATTCTTGGCATTTACGTTTCTCATTTGTTTTAGCTCCTTTTTTAGAACCGTCTTTTTCATTATAAAATTTAGGTTCCCAATTAAATAAAATATCTTTGAAATTACTCAAATCAGAGCTAAAATCTTTTCGAACGAATCTGTCAAAGTTCGGGTACACCAATATTGAAAAACGTCCATCGAAAGGGTTCTAGCTGTCCCAGGGCTTTCCATGGTTTTTAGGACATCTGAGAACCCTAGGGAACTCAAAAATTTCATTTAAAAAAACCTTCTTGTGTGAATTCCAAAATTTGCTCAAAATTACGAAAATGCCATTATATTTGGTAAGCTTTTTGTAACAAATTATTTTTTCATTCTAGCTCTGTTTTTCTTTTCGTCTAAGCCTGGGATTCTCATTTTTAGGAGTCTAGAATGCTTCTTAATTTTTTTTTAGACCTTAACTATCTCATTTTGGGGGACTTCCTTTTATATCCGATGAATTTCGTTCATTGACAGAGAAACTGTATGTTACGTTTCTCACGTTTTCTCTTGTTTCAAAAAATCAGATGTTACATGTGATGACTCCAAGAGGCTTAAAAGGAGTCAAAAACCATATTTGAAAGGAAAGAATGGAGCCTAGAATTTATTTGAGGGGTGTTGCTTCATTAGGTACAATTATGGAACCATAATGTGATTTATAGATCAAGCTAGAGTTCAAGCAAGTGTATGGCCTTAGATTTAATTCCATGAACCTATTTGGCTTCCATAAATTGTGTTTGGGCCAAGAGAAATCATCCCCACACTTTTGTGTGTGTGTGGCCAAAAAAGGAAGCTTGCCTTCAAGGGAAAAGTGTGTAATTATATCCAAGGTAGCTCTCTCCACCTTCTCTCATGCATAGATGTGTGTTTAGCTTGTCTTAAAATGTGTGTATGTGTATTTTTAAGTCATTTTATATGCCATGGTTTCATGATGACATATTATGTTTCTAAATAATATTATGATGTATGCTTAGGTTTGCATGAGTGTGGTGAGGCCAAGAACTCTTAGTTATGATGAGGATGAGCCAAAAACCCTTAACATTAGTTGAGACAAAGTAAAGAGTCTCCCAAAAGAAAAGTGGGCTCCTAAGAGCATGGTTGAGTCCAAGAATCTCTTAAAGAATGGGTGAGGCAAGTCCAATATCCATAAGAAATTAAGTGAGACCAATCCACTTGCTTGGCAAACCTTTGTATGTTATGTGTAACTTTTTCAAATGCTAAGAATGCTCCTTGAATGATTGCACATATCCACATGCCATGCATGTATTTATGAGACTTGCTTGCATCCATTATGTATGATTGAATAGGAGATGAGCTATTGGGATTTTTTGAATCTCATCCCCTCCTCTCCAATGTCCTAATATGCTAGGTGGACCAAAAGAGCAAAGTAATGGGAGCCAATCACCTTGAAGATGAGAGTATGACATCCAAGAACATGAGTTTTGCTACTTTAAGGTCATACAATTGGCAAATGATGTGATTAATGAATGTATATGTATTATGATGTTATAAACATACGTAATTATGATAATATGTTATGTATGAATGAAAGAATATGTTATGTGGCTATTAGAATGTGATTTAGGTATATGATGGCAAACTAACTTCATTAAGGGTATTATGTAATTGTGTATAAGTATGGATGAGATGGCCAAAAAGAGATGTATGAGGGTTGGGACCATTTAGGCAGTTTACACAAGTCCTAATTATGTTTTTAGACCTGCCCAAGAGGTGTCAAACCCCAATGAAAGCTATTTGGACATTTTGGTATCCTATATGAAGCCAAAATTAACTATAATGGCCTTATATCACTTTTTATCCAAATGAGTTCTTCTTAATCTGAGATTTGACATTCAATTAGATATTGTTGAGAAATTTTTGAAAAGCTAAAGAACATAATTTTCGGAGGTCTACAGAATATTTGATAAATTTTCAAAGTTGACAAATTTTCTGATTTTGGTCTAATGCACTATTCACTTGGTTCAAAAAATGAAATCTGTCACACAGGGCTCAAACGATGTCCAATTGCCGCGAAATTTTATACAGAGAAACTAGACATTACCAGTGACTTGTAACTAGAATAATCTCATTTGGATGTCTAGAGAGGGAGATATGAATTTTTAAAGAATTTGTCTAATATCAGAAACTTCACCCGACCTCAGTTATCGTTTGATTGGATTTCAAGGTCGGGGCATGCCTGAGCTAGTCTAGAGTTATTTTTACCCTCTAGCTAACATTCACAAATTTTCATATTGGTATCATTTGTGTTAATTGGATTTTTTTGGAATTAATTGGATAGTTTTAAAGTTTGCTGCAAAATTCTGTGACAGCACCACTAGATAGTCTGACCTCTGGACCATTTTGAATGTCAAACATCCTTTGTGTAGGATATTATGATCTAGAATATTTTTATATGAAGTAGACATCTGTAGCTTTCCATAATGACTAAGAATGCATGATTTCTATTTTTCTATAATTAGTTATGATTTTCCAAAATTGTGACAAAAAAGTGGAAAAATTTGGCCGAAAAATATGTATGTATATTTTGAGCTTCCCTTCGAGTTTCTTGAGATGTAGGCTACTTTTGATGATGCAAATGAGTTATATTCATGTAATTAAATATGTGAATGTGTTATATGATCTCACATGCTCCACGTGACACTGAATGAAATTTTTATACACAATGCAACGCCAAATAATGTATTATTTTAATGGATTTTTCTTATTTCCTTCATGGAATCTATGTTGTCAAGCATGAGAATGTTATGAAATAAGCTAAAAATATATGGTGTTACATAACTAAACTCAAACCCACAATTGATTAAGTATTGATATCCAATTTACACCGTATGTGATAAAAAAATGACTATAATGACAACAAAATTAAAGAGTTACTTTTAAAACTTTCAAGTGATAATTCAAAATCCAAATTATACCTCTTAAATTCCTTTAAACTCAGAGCAATTGTAAAGTACATATTTAAACTAGCCCAAACATGCGAACCTCTTATACCAATAGTTCAAACATTAATTTTACAACACTAAATATTTAAAGGTCATATACTTTTAGGATACTCATTAAGAATCATCCAAATACAATCACAAGTACCAATTCCATGATGATTCAAATTATATAATTAGTCCCTATACTTGGCAATACATAATGCAATATGACAATTATTTAACATAATAAGCAATAATAGTATGCCTACCATACAAACCCAATTAAACAAGGCATTCAAGTCTATACACTATTAAACCATCACGGTATGCTTCCATTAGCTTCT
Organism: Erythrophleum ivorense; assembly: GCA_026724425.1. Lineage (NCBI taxonomy): Eukaryota > Viridiplantae > Streptophyta > Magnoliopsida > Fabales > Fabaceae > Erythrophleum > Erythrophleum ivorense. The sequence continues at coordinate 40,832,657 of JAIUCV010000006.1, read as the reverse complement.
CCTTGCTATTAAGAGGTCTAATCCCTAAAAATGTTAGCCTACAATTGGCATGAGAAATAAAATCTCAGTAACAAGAGGCAAATTTCGTATACATAATGCATTTTTATTTAAAGAAATACCAAAAGCATCAATATAATCAGCAAATGAACTAGTTGGACTACTAGTGACTACTATCCCATATTAACAATCACATACAACATGTTAATAGCCAAAAATAGAGGGAAAGGTTCATCCACAACACCAACTCCTTATTGAGTAAGCTCATGGCTTGGTGCATTCCATTGAGTCTAATCACAACTTAGTGCATAATCATAGCACAATGCACAGGTGGTAGCATGATCACAACTCCACCAAGGACATGCTCATAGTCTAAAACAATCAAGTAGCCAACCAATTATTTAGCATAGAAAGTAAGTATGTGCAGCAATTATAAGATTAAAATGAATATACACATAGGATTAAAAACTCTGATTACCTTAATGAAGCCCAATTACTCTTTCTCTAGTTACCAATATAATCCAAAGGTCCACCAAGCCTAAGATAAGTATAGTTATCATAATTTAACCATCATTGGCAAAAGAGTTTCCTATCCATTGATAAATTTCATTAAGAATCAATTAGAAATTGCTTACCTACATTTCTAAAGAGTCAATTGGATTAATTCAAGATCAAACCACTAAGAACTAATAATGGATTACTCTCAACATCTCTATTTTTACACACGTGATAGCCATGAACCAAAAATCAACCTAAATGATAAAATTTCAACACATATACATCATATAATGGTAGGAGGCACTTACCCAATCTTCAATATAACTAATGGCACTGATTTGAGTTTAAAACAACTTGAGTCTACAATAGGTTACTTCCCATATCTTCATTTTCGCACAAACACCCAACCATATACCAAAATTAGCATATAACATGAAATTTAAGCAAGTTTACACTACAAAATGAAGACAAATACTTACCTAATGGTTCCACTAACTCCAAGCTCTGAAATCTTACAAGGAAGCATCAAAACCCCCAATTCTTAACACCTAGGGCCTTGATGAAAAACTTCCAAATGATAAGCTGTTTAATTTAAAATGTAGAGAAATATGGTAAAACAAGTTTCCCTTTACTCACATTGGATAAAACTTGCATCTTCTTGACATATTAGAGCTCATAAGTGAAGAACCATGTCTCTATTCTCTCTTTTGCATTTTTTCCATCCCCTTAGCCACTTAACATGTACTTTTTTTGAATAAGTGGAGTGGGCAACAACATTAATATTAAGGTTTAGTAGGAGTGTGGCTAACATAGGGGCATTTTTGTCCAATTGGTCTCATATCTAAGTATCGAGCTTTAGTCTATTAAGTCCAACTAAGTTGGGTCATGATTTATATTTCATTGTTACTCTCAAAAATTATTTTTAGCAAGGTCACATATTATTAGTTTCTAATTTAATTCTCTGAAGTGCATTTAATAAATTTTCCCAATTAAATTTGAAATCCATAATTAAATTTATTTCACAAAAAATTATCAAATTATTATTATTGGACTAAACAATATCCAAATAATTATTGTCTTTGAAAATTTCTATTTTCTATAATTTTTCTTAATCTCAAGATAGTTCTTTATTTTCTCAAATTAAATCTTTAATTCTCCATAATTCTAGTAATTACTTTCGGGTTGTTACACAATTCAACATTCAAGCATACATATATGGCTCACTCAAGATAAAAAATGCAAATATGCATATCAGATAACCATAGATAAACCATATTCATACTTTAGGGATCCATGGCTCTATAAGAACAATTTCATATTTTAGAGACTTTTCGTTTAGCCTCACCCAACATCTAGATACTTTTGGTCTAGCCTCACATACTTTTAGAGACTTTTGACTTAGTTTCACCCATAATTGAGACTTTGGTCTAGCCCTACCCATTTCCAAGGGATTTTTGGCCTCATCTTATCCATTATTAAGGGTCTTTTGGCATAATCTCACCCATTAAGAGTCAATTCAAACTTAATTGCAATGAATGTCATGCAATTGCAAATGATCATCAAGCAATCAATAATACATATAATTGGCAAACAATACATACAAGCAATCCAAGATATTCAAGCAATCCAAGCATACATATACAAGAATGAAGGAAAAGCTACCTTAACACAAGAATTCAAATTTGTTCCCTTTAGTGTCTTTTTCTCTTTCCACAGTCCTACACCCATACTTGGATGTAAACTCACTTGTATGGCCAAGACACATCAAATAGAGCGCAAAACCATTAATGAAATCATATTTATATTCATGTTAGTCTCACAGATGCAAATTAGGGCTTTAGGTGCAACTAATGACTTCTTTGATTGCCTTAAGAAGTAACTCTTATAATTTAACTTCTTGACTCTAAAATCTCACTTGACATGAGTCATATGACTCTATTAGAACTCATTAGAGCAATCTTATACATGGTTATTGATAAACACATTTTTCTATATATTTTATTCTCCTAAACTTGGGCATTTTAATAATGAATTATGGCATTAATACTCTAATTAGGTGAAATTTGATTTTATTAGCTATTTATGCACTTTATGAATTGATTTGCAAAATTATTGAGTTTTAATGCATGAATTTCTTTTAAATAATTTTGTGGATCATTCTACTCAATGTTTTTCATTCTTTTGTGCAGATTTTAATTAGCAAATGAAGCTTAAATGAGAATTTGAATTAAAGAAGAAAAAAAGTGAAGAGTTGAGCTTCAAGTGTACTTTTTGTGGAGCTAAAAATTGGAAAAGGGAAGTTTAAATCAATGTGAGAATAAGAGAAGGAAAGAGCAGAGCTAACACAAATCTTGCACAAGCTTCATTCTCTTATTGACCGGCCCACATGCATCATTTACACACATCCATTCTCATCCATGCACACTCACAAGCTCACATTAACCTACACTTTCACATACTTCACTTAACTTACTTGATACACACTCACACTCTATTTTCCATTCACATGCACCACTCCCTCATTCATGTAGCAAATGTCCAGTAGATCATACGTGGAAGTCACACACCTACTTCATTTAGCACCCACAAGCCACATAACTAACACACATGCAACATATCTCTCACGTTGCACTCACCCTCACTTAACTTCACTCAATTTAGCCACGGGTTGGGGACTCTATTAAGGAGGCAGTGCACTTAAGCAAATGGAGAGATGGAACAAGAGAGTTTAGCTTAGTTTTAAAGAGAAGAGAGTTGTAGACCACGTGAGCAAGACATGGAAAAAGCAGAGAGCAAAACGCGAAGAAAAAGCATGAATAAAATGCACACGGGCTGAATGTGCTAACTGGGAAAAAGAACACGATGAGTTGACATGATTGCTACGGGTTATAGCAGAAACAAAAGGAAGCTTTACATTATTCACTCACACAGCAATGTCCAATAGAAATGTGCATGAAGAGAAGCAGCCAAATTCGAAATGTAGAAGCTAATGTGGAAGCTACATGAAGCCACAGAATGAAGAAGCAGCAGTATGATGGAGAAAACACAAGTAAAAGGAAGAAGTACTGCATTGATTTGAAAACATGGCTGAACAGAGGAAGAGAAACACGTGTTTAAGAGGAAGAAAGAGCCACGGGTAGCTGAAATAAAATGCATGTGAATGGCACGGTCTGGACAAGGAACTCTCCACATGAAAATGAATTAAAAAGAAGCAATGTGGAATATTATAAAGGAATTAAAATGGGACCCACACTTATTCATATCAAGAAAAAAAAAGCTACGGGCAATTCATAAATGAAGGGAGCATGTGAATCATTAAAAATTCACGTGAGAAGAGCATCCAGTACACACCATTCCATCGTGATATTGAGGCCATCATCCAGACACATGGATTTGTCATTCCATTCGCATATCCATTCCATTCACAGAACACGCTCCATCGTCTCATCCTCCATTCCCATTCCATCTCTACCTCTATTCCATGAGAGTTTGATTCATCCTTGTGATTAGCTTAGAGAAGGATCCTTGGTTGAAGCTTGAGTCTATGGAATAGCAAGGGATTTTGGCTAAGCTTCCTATTTTATTTTCTCTCTTTCTACATTGATTTTTGTTATTTTATTTGCTTGGTTAAGCTTGTAATTGACTGGATTGGTGTAGTTTATGATTAGTAGCTGGTTAGATACTAATTAGGAGAGCAATTGATGTTTAATTGATTAATTTTAGTGTTGAATTTTCATTTTCCTACCATTTTTCAAGTGTGCAATCAAGGTGTTTGATGAAATGCTTGTTAAAATTAGTGTGCTTAATTGTCTAATTTTAGGATTCATTGGAGCTTAATTGGTTAATTGAATCTCCTAAGGTGTTAATTCAAAGACTAATTACTCAATTAATCATTCAATTTAAGTGTTCATTGATCTTAATAGAGTTAGCGATTTAATGTAGGATTGAGGTTTCAATTCAACATTAGATTGTTAATCTCTTGATTCTTACGTGGTAACTTAAGATATTTTGTATTTGACATATATAGGGACTTAGACCAGAATTAATTATAAATAAATTAGGATAAGGATAGTGGATACCAAGGGATGAATCCAAAGCTAGTCACAAGCCCATTATCAACCATAATTCATCAATTAGGTGGCAATTAGGAATTTTAATTTGATTTTATTTTAATTAGTTTAAGTCAATCAAACCCCCTTAGTTAAGAAATTTTTAGTCTTTTAACACTTAGAAAATCCAATTAAATATTGAACTCCATTTCCAAGGGAGATGACCTAGGTTGTACCACTACCTATATAATTAATCCAACCTAGTTTTATTTTGAGGGTTGTGTGACACAACCGTCAGTTATACAAACTTAATGCTAAGTTTCTTCTTTAGGCCTAATTAAGCCTTAAAATTTTACCTTTCAAAACAAGGCTTCTAAATTCATTCCAATAGTTTAAATAGTGGTCATAGTTCATATCTTAACCACTCATAACCTTGGAAGTAGTAAACTAACTCCCTAGGTACTTAAACCATAGCATGGCCGAGACCTATATCGTAATGGAGGGCTTTGAGTGTTTTGTGATTGCTCTTCAGAATTTGATGTATATGGGAGGTTCCTTGGCTTCTTTCTAGTTTGAATATGGTCTTACATGGCTTGAAATGTCTTCTTAGGGTTCCAAAACTCTCAAAGTGCAAGTGAAACTCTAGATGGCCTACTTTGCATTTTAAGGCTTCTTAATTGATTTTCTTTGCATAATCTAATTCTTTATGCTTCAAAGCCCCTATTCCCATCAAGTTTTGGTAAAAATCAAATTCCTTCTAGCTTACCCTCATCTAGGCCAAACCAAGGAGGACCAAGAACAAAAAGGAAAAATGAGCTTTTCACATGGTATCATACTTTGTTTTAATCCTTATCACATTAAGAATTCTATACCACAAATTGTTGCTTCAAATTCCCTTCTTCCTCCAAGAGTTCAGCCACCAAAAGTTTCTTTCAAGAAACCAAAACCATCAATGGAAAGAGCTCAAAGTGGAGAAGAGAGCTTCTAACTAGCATAACATGAAAAAGTGGATGTTTTCTTACCTTTCTTAGCCTTTCTTTCCCTTCCTTCTCCTTTCTCTTTGTGTCACTTTGGGTGCTGGTTTAAAGGTGTTCTAGGTTAGTTATGAAGGTGCTAGAAGTGGCGTGACCTAATACAAGGGAGGAAGGCGTGTTTTAAAACAAATTCCATAATTCTCATTACGTGCCGTAACTTCAATTCCTCTCTTTGAGCTAATTTTAAATCCTTTTTAAATACTGTCAGTTTCATATGAAAATTTAGGCTCTCTAGTTTATGAAAAATGTTTATTTTCAAATTTTTGGGGTTCATAATGTAATATCCAGTTTTTGTTAAATGACAGAAATGGATGCGTTTTTAAAGCAAGTCCCTCGAAATGAATTAGTTAAGGTCTTAAAAAATTTGAGTAATATTCTAGACTCCTAAAAATAAGAATCCCTAACTCAGATGGAAAGAAAAACGAAGCTAGAATGAAGAACCGAAGTTTAATAGAAAACTTACGAAATGTAATGATATTTTCATAATTTTGAGCAAATTTTGCAATGCACACAGGAAGGCTTTTTAAATGAAATTTTTGAGTTCTTTAGGGTTCTCAGAGGCCTTAAAAACTATGAAAAATCCTAGAACAGTTAAAACCCCTCTGGTAGACGTTTTCCAATGTTAGTGTACCCAAACTTTGACATATTTGTTTGGGAAGGTTTTAGCTTTGAGTTGAGTGATTCCAAAGGCATTTTACTAAATTGGAAGCTATATTTTATAATTGAAAAAATAGTTCTCAAAAAGGAGTTAAAACGAATTAGAAACAAAAATGCCAAAAACAAAAGGCAAACTGAAAATTTTTGAAAAGTCTTTCTTTCTCCCACCTATACATAGGGTGCCCCACTTTCCAACTCATTTAGCTTTATATGTTTCTGCCCCAAACTAAAAAAAAAACTTAAGAGAGTGGCGCACAAGAGGAAGAGGAAGAGGAGGAGAAATCAAAGCTAAACGATATGGATTTTTAGTAGTTTTTCATGCTCTTTTCCTTGCAAACCTCTTCTTCTCTATTTTTCTTTCTTTCTTGTGATTATATTGAAGTATATGGATCTGTTTTAAGGGAGAAATCATGGAGAAAATTTGGATTTGAAGAGAGGAGGTCAAAGAAGGGAAGATTCAAGTGAAAAAATAAGGTAATTTCTTCTTCTATGATTGCTATCCATGGTTTGCCCCACTCAGGAAGCAATAGGAGGGCTTGGATTTTAGGCAGAACCAAGGGTGAATCTTAGGAAAAAGAGTGTGGAGAATAAGAATATGCAAAGGGAATTAACAAATAACTATGGAAATTTAAGATAGAAATTCTAGAGTTTCATGTACTCCTTGTAAAAGCTGACTTGATATCTTAATTTATATGCCTAAATGAAAGTTTAAATGAGCTTCTAAGATTTCTAGAAGTCTTCCTATATGCTTCCTCTATCAAGAAAACAAAGCAAAGTCCATGAAGGCCATAATACTTCATTGTCTCGGCCTAAGAGGGTTACCATTCTTAGAGAGAGTTTTAAATTTTTTTCAAGTCCATTTTTGAGTCATATATGATGAATGAAAATGAGGGGAAGTCTTGGGAAAAATTTAGGAAGCCTAGAGAATGAATTGGTGCTTTATGTTCCATAATATGACCTAAAGAAGCAACATGTAGTTAGGCTCTTTGTTTCAATTGTGTAATGACTCCAAGAGGCTTAAAAGGAGTCAAGAATCATATATGAAAGGAAAGAATGGAGCTTAGAATTTATTTGATAGGTGTTGCCTCATTAGGTACATTCTTGGAACCATAAAAGGGTTTATAGATCAAGTTAGTATTTAAGCAAGATGTGTGGCCTTAGAATTAATTCCATGAACCTAATTGGCTTCCATAAATTGTGTTTAGGCCAAGAGAAATCATTCTCACACCTTTGTGTGTATGAGGCCGAGGAAGAGAGAGCAAATTCAAGAGAAAAAGTTAGTTGCATCTAAGGTAGCTCACTTCTCCTTCTCTCATGCACGAATGTATGCTTGGCTTGTTTTTGAATGTGTGTTTGTGTAATTTTAAGCCATGAAAAGTATTCTAGCATGACTTTTATTCCATGGTGCCATGATGTTACTATATGCTTCATATGATGCTCATTATGTGTGCTTGGGTTTGCTTAAGTGTGGTGAGGCTAAGAACCCTTAGTCATGGTGAGGATGAGCCAAGAACCTTTAAATTTGGTTAAGATAAAGTAAAAAGTCTCCCAAAGGTGAGGTTGACTCTTAAAAGCAAGGTTAAGTGAAAAACCTCTTAAAGAAGGGGTAAGGCAAGTCCAAAATCCATAAGTGAATAGGTGAAGCTAATCCACTTACTTGGTAAGCCTATGTATGACTTGTTCAAATGTAAAAAATGTCTCTTGAATGATTGCACATGTCAATATGCCCATGCATGCATTTGTAAGACTTGTTTTGCATTTTTTATGTGTGAGTGAAAGGGAGATGAGCTATTGGGATTCTTTGAATCTCATTCCCTCCTCTCCAATGTTCTAACATGCTAAGAGGACCAAGTAGACGAGGCAATGAGAGCCCACACCTTGGGAAATGAAAGTATGATATTGAAGTGCATGGACTTTGCTTCTTTAATGCCATATAAGTGGCAAATATTGTAACCTATTATTGTATATAACTTATGACATCTTGAGCATGTGTAATTATGTTAATATGTCATCTATAAATGAGAGTTAAGGTTATATGTATGGAAATGTGCATTTTGGACATGTGATGGCAAACTAGTATTATGCAAATGCATGTATAAATGGAAGTGGAATGGCCAAATCGAGATGCATAAGGTTTGGAACCACTTGGGTAGTTTATACAAGTCATATTCATACTTTTAAACTTGCCCAAGAGGTGCCAAACATTAAGGGAAGTCATTTGGACATATTTGATATCTAATATCTGCAAAATTGACCATAATAGAAACTTATACCACTTTTTGTCCAAATGAGTTCTTCTTGATCTGAGATTTGGCAAGCATTTAGAGCTTGTTGAGAGCTTTTTGGGAAGCTAAAGTGCAAAATTTTCAGAGGTCTATGGAATATTTGATTAATTGTCTGATTTTGGTTCATGGTACTGTTCATATTGGTTCGAAATTAAATTCTATCACTCATAGGGCAAATGATGTCCAATTGCCACAAAATTTACTGGCAGAAACTAGACCTTCCTAGTGACTTTTTCTAATTAGAATCACCTCAATTGGATGTCTAGAGAGAGATATATGAATTTTTGAAGTTTCTATCTAGTATCAGGCATCCCAACTAACCTAGGTTACTGTTTGATTAGTTTTTGAGTCCTAGATGTGCCTAAACTTGTATGAAGTTATTTTTCCCCCTCTAACTAACATTTGTAGCTTTCCAGATTGGTATCATTTGCATGGATTGGATTTTTTTTGAAATTAATTAGATATTTTTGAAGTTTATAGCAAAACCTGTATCAGTACTAGTAGCCAGTCAAATCTCTGAACCTTTTCGAATATCAAACGTCTTCTATATGATGTTTCAAGTAGATATCTATAGCTTTCCAGAATGGTAAAAAAATATGTGATTTAAATATTTCTATAATTAGTTATGATTTTTCAAAGTTGGTGGCAGAAAAAGGAAAATTTTGCCCAAAATAGCAATTATGAATTTTATGTATTCCCTTGCCTTGCACGAGCTCTAGGCCAATTTTAGTGATGGAAATGAGTTGCATCTATGTAATTAAATATAAGAATGTGATGCATGAGCTCACATGGTCCATGGGATGTAACACCATAAATTTTAGCTCATCTCATCATGTACACATGCCTTACATCATTTGATTCATGAAAGTATAAGGAAAAAGGGGAATAAATATTGACATTCTTTGCATTGTGTCATACTTAGAAATTGCAATCGGTGTCATGTGGACCATGTGAACTCATATTATACATTCTCATATTTCATTACATCAATACAACTCAATTTCATCATAAAACCATGCCTACAATTCATAGAAATCGAAATGAAGCATGAAATGGGCTTGTTTAATTTCAACCATATTTGCTCCCTATTCTGCCCAAACTTTGGAAAATCATAACTAAATTTAGAAAAATTGAAATCATACAATCTTAGTCATTCTAGGAATCTATGGATGTCTACTTCACACTAAAAATACGTCCAAACCATAACATTTATCACAGAGGGCGTTTGATATCCAAAATTGTCCAAAGGTCAAACTAAATTCTAAAACTATCACAAAATTCTACAGAAAATTTTGAAAATGTCCAACTAATTCCAAAAAAATTCAATATATGAAAATGATACCAATCTAGAAATCTATGGATGTTAACTAGAGAAAAAAAATATCTCTATAGCAGTTCATTAAGCCCAGACCTCAGAATTCAATGGAACAGTACTTCTGGTCGGGCAAAATTACTGATACTGGACAGAAACTTCAAAAATTCATATCTCCCTCTCTAGACCTCCAAATGAGGTGCTTCCAATTGGCATGAGTCACTGTGATTTTCTAGTTTCTTGGTATAAAATTTTGTAGCAATTGGACATCATTGGGCCTTGTGTGATAGAATGAAAATTCGGACCAAATGAATAGTGCAACAAACCAGAAACCATGAAAATTGCCAACTTTGAAAAATCATCAAATATTCTGTAGACCTTCAAAAATTATGATCTTTAGCTTCCCAAAAATATCTTAATGAGACCTAATTGTATGCCAAATCTCAGATCAAGACTAACTCATTTGGCCAAAAAGTGATATGAGGTTCCATTATGGTCAATTTTGGCTCTATATAGGGTACCAAAGTTGCCAAATGGATTTCCCTTAGTCTTGGCACCTTTTGGGCAAGTCTAAAAGCACATTTAAGACTTGTGTGAGCTGGCCAAATAGTATCAAACCTCATACATCTCATTTTGGCCATTCAACCCACACTTATGCACACTTTTATCAAACTCTCAAATTGCACACTTGGGCATTACATACTCAAAATATATGCTAAAGCTCATAGATTATATCCATACATTTAAACATCACATAATATCATATTTACACATGTCTCATGGGTCATAGACCATTTACAACATTATATACATTGTGAAGCATCATTATGGATTCAAAAAGAATAAAATTAGGCATATGGTTGTCAATCTTCCTTCTTCATTGTTGTTGGTTCCCATTGCCATAGCTACTTGGTCCACCTAGCATATTAGAGTATTGGAGAGGATGGAATAAGATTCAAAGAATCCCAATAACTCATCTCCTATTCAATCATACATAATATGTGCAAAGCAAGCTTTACAAATGCATGCATGGAGAAAATGAAAGTCATGGACATTTAAAAAGCAAGCTTAGCATATGAACCAATCATACAAGACATTCAAGAGCTCACCAAGTGTTTGGATTGCCCTCACACTTCTCCTCATGGATTTTAGACATATCTCACTCATTTTTTAAGAGCTTTAGACTCAACCATACTCTTGGAAGTCCACTTTGCTTTTGAGAGACTCTTTACTTTGTCTCAACCAAACTCAAGGGTTCTTGGCTCATCTTCACCATGGTGAAGAGTTCTTAGCCTCTCCACATTCAAGCAAATTCAAACAAGTATCATGTATTCATTTGGAAACATATCATAGCATCAAGAATCATGGCATATAAAGGCATGCTAGCATACTTTTCATAGCTTGAAAATATACATACACACATTCTAAAATAAGCTAAACACACATCCATGCATGAAAGAAGGTGAAGAGAGCTACCTTGTATACAATCACACACTTTTTCCTTTGGATTCAAGCCTTCTCTTTTGACCACACACCCACAAATTGGTGGAGATGGTTTCTCTTGGCCTAGATATTATGGGAGCCAATTAGGTTCATGATACACATTCTAAGGCTACACAATTTACTTAAACTCTAGATTGCTCTATAACCCCCATTATGGTCCATAAATGAACCTAATGAAGCAACACCCCTCAAATAATTTCTAGGCCTCATTCTTTCCTTTCAAATATGATTCTTGACTCCTTTAAAGCCTCTTGGAGTCATCACACCATTAAAACAAAGGGCCTAGCATCATGTTGCTTCTTTAGGTCATAATATGGAACCTAAGATACCAAATCACTTTCTATGAGTTCTAAATTTTTTCCAAGGCCTCCCTTCATTTTCATTCATCAAATATGACCCAAGAATGGCCTTAAAAAATTTTAAAACTCTCCCTAAGTGCCTTATCCCTTCTTAGCCAAGAATGGGAGCATTTAGCCTTCCATGGGGTTTTATTTGTTTTCATAGAGGAAGAAGCATATGGGGGACCTCTTAGGGATCTTAAGAGCACATTTAAAATTCATTTAAGCCTAAGAACATTAATGTTAAATCATATTTGCAAAGGAGCATTTGGATCCCTAATGGTTCCATCTTGTTTTCTAATGCCCCTTTTTTTATTCTATTAGTTCATTTTTAATCATTGCCCTCTAAAACCTCTAATCCTTCCATGATTTGGACAGAACACAGCCCCTAAAGGATGGGCTCTTGGCTGGATGAAATGGACAAGGGTGAGGGGGAGGAAGAGGCTACCAAAGGATAGAGAATTTACCTTGTTTCTTAGTTCTTTTGGCTTATTCTTCACTTTGGTGGGACACTCCTCCACAAACACGAAAATTTCCTCCCTGGTCTGGCCCAAAAACAGCAGCAAAAACTTAAAGAAAACCATGGAAAGGAAGAGGGAAAGAAGGAGAAGAGAGTTGGTGAAAGGAAAGGCTTGAAAAACTAAGAATTCCTTACCAAAATCTTAGCTTTTTCTTCTTCTTTTCCCTTACTATTGGTGCGCCTAAGAAGGCTGGACAATTTCTCTAAGATCGAGCAGAAGAGAGTTAGTTAAAGGGAGGAGAGTAAGGACATGTCTTTAAAGAAGGGTGTGGAAGCTTCACTTTGTCATTTATTTCCACTTTTACCTTTTGTTTGTAGCATTTTCGTTTCTCCTTTGTTTTAGCTGCTTTTTGAGAACTGTCTTTTCCATTATAAAATTTAGATTCCCAATTTATTAAAATGCCTTTGGAATCACTCAAATTGGAGCTAAAATCTTTCCAAATGAACCAGTCAAAGTTCGGGTCAACCGACATCGGAAAGAGTACACTAGAGGGGTTTTATCGATCCCGGGGCTTCCCATAGTTTTTGGGTCCTCTGAGAATCCTAGATAACTCAAAATTTTCATTTAAAAAGCCCTCCTAGGTGTTTTTCCAAAATTACACTTATTTACAAAAATGCTACTAGCCTTTCGACAAATTTTTCGAATCACTCCGACCCCGGTTTCTAGTTAACTCAAGGCTCAAATCCTCATTTTCTATTATTTAAAATTTTATCCAAATTTTATTTGGCCTTGAATTACTTATTTCAGGGAGCTTACTTTTCAAATCGGCCCGTTTCGGTGTTTTTACAATGTAACAGGCATTACACGAGACACTAAATGAAATATTTATATGCTACGCAATGCTAAAATATTCATTATTTTAATTGCTTTTTCTTACTCCTTAGGTGAGATGCATAGTTTAAAGCATGAGAATAGCATGAAATGAGCTAAGAAATCATGGTGTTACATATAACAATTCAGAATAGCTCAATCAAAATTTTGATCGTCTTAAATTGTAGGGTTTTATCCATTTTGATAGTTCTTATAGCTTTTAGGATCTTTAAAATCCCTAGTGAGCTCAAATTTACCATTTAAAATTTCTTTCTTTGAGTTTTTAAAATTTTTCTCTGAAATTATGATTTTTCCACTGCAATTTCGATTCATTATATTTAGTTGTTTTGGCTTTCACGCCATTCTTGGTTTCTTAATCTCATATCTAGATACTCTAATTAGTATTCTACCTTTAATTTTCCCGCATTCATTTTACTTTGGGGTCCTCTTTGATTAACATAATAGTTCTAATTTTAGTTCTTTTTCAGCTTTGAATATCCTTCTCTTACCCTGTGATCCTATTTTAAATGATTTATTTCACTCTTTAAGGACTATTTTAATTGCCAAATTATAGGATATTACAACATGCACAATTTTGGATGATGACTAAGATGAAGAAATTAGGAAACCACCTTTTCTAATTTCTCTTCCTTTTGTTACGCCTATATATTTTGTCTAGTTCATCCTCATCAAATGAAGCATCTCTTTTTTTAATTGAGATTAATAGATCCTTGACTAATGCTCTCACATATCTTTATGCTTATGACATTATATCTAATAACTATTTTTAGTTTGACTCTTTACTAGAACTAAAATCCAATAGTATCAAAATATAATATACAATATATATAAGATATTAATGGTCATTTAGGTCAAGGAAAATTGTATTGCACTAACTAAGAATAATTATTGACATGTTAGTAGAAAACTCTATTAGCTATTTTTGATAGGTTAGTTTAGTGTACTCATACTTGTTGTAAGTACCCATATACTAATATTAGTGTCACCTACACAAATGACCTAAGGATAGGTCATCATCATCTAAATGAACAAATACAACCATGTGCTAACTTTACTATATTATAATTGCCTTAAATTATAATCTTTGATTCAAAACCATTTTAAATTTAAGTTTTATTAAGAACATACATTCCTTTGAGATGATCAAGTTATCACTTATATTTCCTATCTCTTAATCTAAGGACAATATTACATTATTAATAATATTAATATAATGCTAAAACTTTAATGATAATAGAAAGATAAATGTCAATGATTGCCTTTAGGGCACATGTCTTGATGATTATATGAGTACCATATTCTATGAATTATTTGCCTTGATAACCTCATAGCTACATAAGGTGCTCGACTTAAATGACATAATATTTCGTTTGAGGAGTGCATGTAACTTTGCACTATGACCTGAATTAGGCAATATTCCATCCAAAACATGCATTATAAAGTTTAGTGACTTTGAACTATGACCTAGGTGGCATAAACTTCCCATCTGATATGTGCCCTAAAAAACAAAGGTTGACCAACCTTTCTACTATGACCCTAGTAAGATTAAAACCTTAGGTACATGCCATATTAAAGTTGTAACAACCCTAATTCCAAATTATAATGATTAGGCTTAATTAAATGGTTCATAATCATAAATCAAAGCCTAAAGTTATTACAATTAATTACATAAGGAAAAAAAAAGAAGTGAAAAATTTTGAACCTTAATATCATTAGGGTTATTAGTTAAGCAACTACAATTAATTGAATCCACAAATAATCATAATTATTAATTAAGACCTTTGATTCATCTTACTATTAATTTCAATTGTCAAAATCCTCTTATAAATATACCTAAGTCATTTCATAACATTATCATAGTAAATCTCAAGGTTTCTAAGTCAAAAATAAGAGTTTGGGAACCTTCACTGTGACTTGGACCTCCTCTATCACGGTTAAGTTGGTAACTGGAACTTAAAAACCAAGTTTGTGGACTCCCACCATGGCGTAAATGTAATATCTGATTATTTGAAAACGAGAGAAAATACAAAAAACGTAACATGCAGTTTCTCCGTAAACGCACAAAATTTACCAGATACAAAAGAAAGTCCCCCAGACAGAGCGATTTGAGATCCAATAAAATTAGAATAATATTCTAGACCTCAAATAATAGTGATTCAAGGTCAGAGATGCCTTGAAATTGGAGCCAAAATAGCCAAACAAATTTTTACAAAAATGCAACGAAACGTAATGGCATTTTCATAAATTTGGGAACTTTTTAGAAAACTTAAAGGAGGGGTTTTTTTAAATGGAAAAATGAGTTTCTCGGAGTTTTCAAAGGCCTTAAAAATTATAGGAACTCCTAAAATGCTTTAAACCCTTACAGTTTAGATTTTAGAGCGTCAGTTGACCTGAACTTTGACCAAATCATTTATAAAGGTTTTAATTCAATTTGGATGAAACCAAAGGCATTTTATGAATTACAAACCAAAGGACCTAAATTTTATAATGGAAAAGAAGGTTTTTAGAGAGGAGTTGAAATGAGCCTAAATGGAGCAAACAAGCGCGTAAGGGCAAAATGGTTATTTTGAAAAATTATAAAAGAGGCTTCTTAAGTAAGATTACACCTCATCACCTTCTCCAACCTTCCATTTGTAGAAAATTGAGCAACCATGGTGTGACATTAAGAGGGGGAGAGAGAGAAGAAGTTTAAACTTCCATTTAGGTAAGTAAACAATCCCATTTCATCCCGCGCCAATTAGGAAAGTTGTTCCTCTCTCCAAAAGCTCTCTAATTAAAGATTTTATATGGATTCTACAATTTTCTCAAGATAAAATTCTAGAGTTTCCTTGCCAATTTCTTCATGAAAATCAAAGTTGTATTAATATTCCTCTTCCTTAGGCTTTCTTCCATCACTTCCCTATTTAGTTTTCTCTTCAATTTCTCCCATGGCATCTTAAAATACAAAACTTCTTGATTTGTAGAAAAATTGTTAAGAATAGGAATTTTCTTGAATCACATGAATCCACAAGCCATATATATGATTTCTCCATCTTTTCTTGGCTAGAATTCATGGAAACAACAAAATTTCCCATTTCCTCATGCCATGTACGAAATTTAGAAAGAAAGAGAAGAGAAGAATTCTTGGAGAAAAATAGAAGAAAAACTAAGAAGAAGAAAAGCTATCTATGTTACCTTAGCTCCACGATGTTGGATTTTTCCTTGGTGGCTTTTCCTTTTCTCTTCCTTCTCCTTTTTCTTCTTCCTTAGGCCGAGCTCTTTCTCCCTCTCCTTCTCCTTCTCTTTGTCTTGGCCGAATTTTGGTGTGTATTTTGTGTGTGAGAAAATGGCATGAAAGTGTGGGTAGTTCATATATATATATACTAGTTATGAATGGTCAAGATTTAATCTTGAAATAAAAGATCAAATGTAGGCCTTTAGATTAGATCAAAGGTGGTGGTTTGATCTTAAAAAGGTGAAGAAATCTAAGCCATTAGATTGCATCAACAGTTTAGATCGTATCACGTTTTATGAACGAATATTAGCCATTAGATTATCCAAGTTACTTTTTCGTAAAGTGTGAAGATAAGGTTACATTTAATGCCGCTTAAGTCAACGTCTATGTCATGCTGAAGTCAGCAGTAACTTTTTCATAATATGTGAGATTTCTAAGATTTGCTGACACAAGCCTATGCAATCACTCTGTAGCTCGTGCAGCTTCTAGAATTCTCTTTCAACTTCCAACTTCTTATTCACACATGGCGCCACATCATCTCTTTCTTTTCTACATGGTGCCATATCAGCACCTTCCCAGCTTCCTGGTGCCACGTCAGTTCTTCTCCGGTTAGACTTATAAAATTGCTACTATTTTCTTAGGTTTTTTATAATATCTTGTTTAATCTATATTTTCTAAGTTCTCTGTTATATTTTAATATTATTTGCCCCTATGTGAGTCCGTTTAATGTTTCTAAAAGGTCCCGAAGAGTCTCCGAAGTCAAGTATGAAGGAGTCAGGAACTAAAATGCAAAGAAAAGTTATATGCTGGGCAAAATGTATAAATTGCCCGAAAGTTTAAGAAACTCTAGTTTCACTCTCTATTCGTGGCTCTAGGCATAAATATCAAAAAATCAGACAAGAATCTCAAAAATCCGTGACCCACAGTTAAACTCAGTTTGATGAGATAGGTCTAATGATGCCACGTTGTCCGGATGGTCGGGCTGGATCCAGTCTAGGATTTGGTTAGCCCGATCAGTGGCCATCAGGTAGATAGAAAAAGAAGTTGTAATAACTATAGAAATAGCTAAAGGGCTAAGAAACCTTGAAGAAGTTTCAGGGGTTATTTATTCCCCTAATGTTCCCATTCCTTCTAGAAAAATTATCAAGGTTTGTCCGAGTGGCAAATGACAATTTTGCTCCTGGACCCCTTAAAATCTCAAAAATTCCTATGGGTCCTATTCAACTCATACTTCTCATGTACAAAACTATTTCGTTCAAATTCTTTTTATTAAAGCTTAATAAATTCATTACATAAAATACTAAATAATTAGAAAATCCTAGTTTAAGGGATGTTACACTTGCCACAGTGGTTACATGATATTGGGTCTGGCCAACTCAATAGTAATGTAATATAAGTGTATAGCAAATGATAGTATCAACCATAAGAAGTGTCTCGATAATTGAAGAGTATCCTATTCATTTAAGTTAAAGAGTGAGCTAAAAGGTAAAAGAAGTTAAGGAATTCTAGTAATGCTGAACATGTAAGAAAAGTATTTAGAAGGGATCCCTAGTATAGAATAATGTAAATTAAAGATGCCTAGGGCACTAAAGCTTTTAAGACTCGGATAACATGAGTTTAGTATGCTTAGTCTGAGTCCCTTATCTTATAATTGAATGAAATGAAAAAAGGACCAGCATATGGTAATTATCCTACAAGAAAAGTTAGACACACTTGATGTGTAATGTGAAATACAAATTGTATTAATGCTAAAAGCATTTGATGGGTAAAGACAAAAATTTGCAAGATAAAAGAAAGAAGTTAGAATGAAGACATGAAAAATGTAAACCTAGTTTCAATTACTGAGTAAGAAAAATAAGACATGCAAGGTGAAGTAGTAAGAGAAAGAAATAAAGAAAGTATGATGAGGCTAAAAGTGAGAAATTAATGATCCTATATGAAGCAGTGAGTAAATGCTAAAATGCTCTCAAACATCATTACTATGGGATTGTTATAGAAGTGAAACTATATATATGGAACCTACTTCATATGAGAAACATTCAGAAGAGCATAGTAGGCATTTGAGTTAAGCCTCAGAGACTATGAGTAATAATTGTCAGACTCAATGAGTATAAGTTTTATTTACAGAAACAATGTTCTTAGGCTTTAAAATTTCCCAAAGATAAATATCATTATTATGGGATTGTTATAGAAGTGAAACTATATATTCAGAACTTACTTCATACGGGAAACATTCAAAAGAGCATAATAGGCATTTGAGTCTATGAGTAATAATTGTCAAACTTAATGAGTATAAGTTTTATTTACAAAGACAATGTTTTCAGGCTTTAAAATTTCCCTGAGATAGATCACAATAGATCCCAACATAGTATGGTGGGTCGCAGTTGACTTTAGTAGGGCTTTGAAAGGTCATAATGGACTTAGGGGTCATAACAAATGTCACAAAGTTATTGAGAGCCTAGAGTTATAGCGCACTAGTTATTAAGGCTTTTCTCAGATAGCTAAGCCACTGACTAAATTTCTCTGATAGATAAGTATAGCATGTAAGATGAGATAAGCAAATAGTTCTCCAAAGTTACAATTAAATGAACCACTACTTAACAATTATTATACCTGGTCGAGGGAAAAAGAAATCCATATATACCAAAGTTAAGTATCTAGAAAAGAGGTTAGGTGTAGTGCTCTAAGATAGGGTAAGTCATAGAGTATGTATGCCTATAATAGCTAAGGCTAAGAGAAATTGGCATGCCATTTGAATATAATATTATTCAGTGGTAGTTACTCTTCAATACTAGCACAGAAAGGTTAAAAGCTATGATAATCAGTTATAAAGTTAAGAATCTAAATAAAACCTACTTTCAAGTAGCTCAAGAGAGTAAAGGAAACTTGAGGTTTAAAAAGCAAGTATAGTGACAGATAAAAAGACCAGTATAATAATAGATGAAGGCACTAGAATATTCAAGAATATAAGCCCATCAGAAAAGCTATAATCTTAATAGTTAGTTTATAAGGCTTATGATGAGAAAAGAGACAAATTCTTGTGAGATAAGTTAATAAGGAAGAATGTAGAAGTAAATAATGGACTAAAAATTTCAGCAAGCAAGGTAGATAGTAAGAGATTCGTAACGACTTAATAAGCATAGAAAGATAAAGAGACCAAATTGAAATCTGTTATAATAAAAGGTTGGAAACCCAGTATCCGATGACATATCTTCACACACAGATATAAATAAATCCACTAAATAAAGAGGGTCCATCCCATATAGTTTGATCTTGGACCAATTAGATATGCAAAGGTATGATCTTTAACTCCTATCACGGAGATAAGGTGAGGGAAAATAATAGTATCAGAGGTAGCCCTCTCATGACAAGAGTTAAAAAAATAAGTAATGAACAAATCATATGCTTTATGGAAATAATACTAGAGAAATAGAATAGTTTCCAATGAGATATAAATGTAAAATGAAAGTAATTTTCCTATACAAAAAGGGTACGAAAGGAATTATCTTAAAGAAGTATGAAGAATGCAAAATAATGACTATACCTCTAAATTTCGAGGATGAAATTTTATTTAAGAAGAGAAATGTGACATCCAATTCTTTTGAAACTAATCTAGATCCGATAAGATAATAAGAGAGGACCCTGAAGTAAGAGGAATTAAGGATAAGTAAAGGACAAATATTAAATAGAGCATCCAAAAATGAGGTTATGAAACTTTGGATAGCTTAAAACCAGAGCCCGAATGCCTAAATGAAGAAACTAGCATATCAGTAGTAAAATCATAATTTTAGGTAAAATTTTAGAAATTTAAAGAAAAGAGCTTTAAATGCCAAAGATGAGCTCATTAGGGTTTTTAGAGACCCGAAAAACTATAGAAATCATCAGAATAATTAAAACCCTTATAGTGTGTTATTTAATATGTCAATTGACCATAACTTTAACCAAACTATTCGAGATAGTTTTAAATCCAAAAAATTTTAAAATAAATACTTTTAATTAAGTAGAGAGCCTAAATTTCCATATAGAAAGGAAGTTCTAAAAAAAGATTTAAAAGGAGCTCAAATGGGGTAGTCAAAGAATAATGGAAAAAGTATAATCATAGGAAAAAATTATAAAAATCTCTCTCACCTTTAACTAGATGGCATGCCACCTTCCTCATGTTTTACCAACCTGAACCAACTCTAAATAGATCTGAAATGGCATCCAAAGGGGGACAAGGGAGAAGGAAGAAAAAGGCAAAATAGGTATGAAAACTTGTATAATTTCATGATTTACTAGTTGGCAACCTTGCTTTACTCTTTATGCTCTTTCTAATGATAGCCTTGGTTTGATGACAGGACCATTTTGATGGCTGGCCTCTTGAAAAAAAGTGAAAGTTTGAAGCAACCACATATAGCAAGAAAATCGTCATTTGGCAAGTTTTTCAAATAAGGTATGTTATGTAATAGAAAAACTTATTTTTCTTTGATTTTCAACGGCTTCCATCTTTAGCCTAGAGAGAGAAACTAGAAAGGAAAAAGTGAATTTGGCTAAGACTTGATGAAATTAGGGGTTTAGGACTATGGAGAATAAAATGATGCAAAAGAAAGCAATTAAGAAGCCATAGAATGCAAGTTAAACCACCAAAGGTTCCATTTGCACTATGGAAGTTGTGGAACTCTAGGAAAATGTTTTAAGCCATGTAAGATGGTATTCAAACTAGAAAGGAGCTCCACATGCATCAAATCCCTGAGAAGAATGAAGAAAACTCTATTAGGCTTTTCTTTGTCATAGGTTTGGCCAAAGCAAGTTTAACTACCTAGGAAGAGTTTTCTTTGATTTTAAAGTTATAAATAGTCTAGATATGAATTATAAACACTAATGGAACCATTGGATTAAATTTAGAAACCTTATTTTGAAAGGTGAATTTTTAAGGCATCTAAAGGGGTTAAAGAAGCAAGTGGACCATAAGCTTATGTAATCTTGCAAATGATAATCTAAATAAGTTCCATTAGAGTTATATGGCTCACAGAAAGTGAGAGTTTAGAATCTAGAAAGTGAATTCCAAGAGTTGCTTCTTAAGAGACCTAAAATGACTTAAAATGGCATATTAGGTTCTAATAACATTAAATGGTGATAGCATGAGTTGGAATAGACTTTGATGAATTCCTTTGCATGCTATATTGCTAAAGGGATGTGAACGCAAGAAGGATGAAATAAAGAGTCAAGAAAAGAGGATTTTGGAGTTAGTGGTAGCTTAAGGCTCTTAGCTCCCTAAGGTAGCTTTATCTCCCTATCTTACGTGCATTTGAGTGTTTGGATGAGTTGAAATACTTATATGCATGGTTGCTTAATGTATTCATGAGCCATATTCTTATATACTTTCCATTATGAGTTTTATGCTTAAGTTTGATATGTTTTCAACTCTTAACTCCCCATGACATGGAATTAAGCGTAGTAGCTCTTCCTTAACTACAGGTTGAGATTAGTTGAGAGCCCTACCCAATATATTCAGATGCCATGGCTTGGCTTGATGAGAAATGAGTTAATTGGCTAAAAGTATGTTTGAGATACATAATGCATATGAACCACATGTTTGCACTATATGCATTGTATTTCCTTATAACATTCATATATGCATGGATATGGTTAAGATTAACCACTAAGATTCTCCTTAGAATCTCACCCATGCTCCTCACACTAATCATTTCAGGATTTTCAAGCAAGAAGAAGGAATTGGAAAAAGGTTAGGCTTTAGGAATGGCACATTAGAAGCATTTGTTGTAAAGAATGCAAATGTTGTTGTATAAAATGTATTAGTAATGGAATATATTATGTATGACAGACACTAATATGGATTGGTAACCTATGTATGAGTTTAAGGACATGAATATATCTCTCTTTGGTTCATAATATGGTCATTAGTACATACTTTGCATCTTAGAAACTATGGAATTATATATGCTTGAATGGATGTGGAATGGTCAAATTTTGATGCAAGCCTTATTTTATGCAATGAACCTTATGGAATTGATGCCTGAAATGATTAAAATTTGCTAAAAGTGAAATAGTGCAAATTGGAGACTAATTGGATCACTTTAGAACCAAAATTTGGTCTAAATTAATCATAAATTACACCTCTACTTTTGATAGCCTTAATGACTTTGTTTGGGGTTAAAATTTGGCATGCAATTAGAAAATTTATAGAGTTTTCTAAGAAGCTAAGGAAAATTTTTGGAGTTATACAAAATATTTTATGAATTTTTAAAGTTTCTAAAATTATGCATAATAGTTTGTTACTATAGCTACTATAGTAGGTTCTGTTTTCATGATTTTTAAGGGGGCAAATAAATTCACTTTTACTTAAAATTTTTATAACATAAAGCTCACATCATAAGCTTTTTGTAGACACTTAATTTATGTAAATCAAAGTTACGTAGCTCTAGTTATAAATTTTTAAAATTTAATGCATAATATGGCAAATGGAGGCAATTCGGGCTACATGCATTCCTTAGGCAATTTAGGTGTATCTTATGATTAAGTAGACTAAAACAAACTTGTTTAGGATGATTATAAGTAAAGAAGAAAAGAAAACTAAATTTTGACCCCTATAACCCCAATTGGTATATAAATAGATCAAAATTCGTTGTTAAAAATATAATAACAATTACATAATTGGTTGTTAAAGCATGTAATTAATATAAGTAAGTGTATATGAACCTAGATATGACATGGCTGGGGGGTAGGAGAAAGTAGGTTCTAATTTGGGCTTTTAGTGAATTGGGTTATGGATCATAGCTAAAATGGGTTCTAGGTCATCTAGGTATAAGCCTATGCAACTTTTTAGTTGGGCTTCCTCTAAACTCCATTTCAAGGTTTCACTTATTGGGATTAATTAAATCTTAAGAATTAATGAACTCTAGTTGATTTTCTCAATTTTCACTTAATTAAAATAAAGTCCCTTGAATAAAGATTTATTTTTCCTAAAAATTCTTAATTTATTTATTTTCTTAAAAAATCTTTAATTTGATTATTTTCCCTCAATAACTCATATTAAATAATTTTCATCTATCTAATGTTAGATTATTAGACCCATATTTACATACATACAACAACAAAAAAGTGTCCCTCATAAGTCAAACTAGACATAAGCCAATTAAATGGAGAAGATTGATAACTAGTTTGCTATAATTTAGAGCCATGAAGCCAATAAGACCATAACAAGGTCTTGGGGGTAGTTATTATTGTGTGTAAACTTGATTTGGCACTAAAATACCTTTGTACACAGATTGTGGTGGTACATTACTCAGAAGAACATTGCTGTCACATTACTTGTTCTTGATCATATTTTCAATTAATTTGTTTATGAATGTCCATCCTCAACTACTTTTTATGTAAATGCTTCCAGCCCAGGTGTTTATGTTCAACTCTTTAGGCTAGGATTCAAATTGTATGTATAATGTTTGACAAAATGTTGTATTACATGGGAGATTATTTGGTAGATCTCGTTTATAAAAGATATATAACTCAAGCCAATTATAAGAATAAAATTAAATTGGTCTATATACATTTTGTACATTGCGTTTACCTATAGAATTTTTCATGTTACTCTTCAGAATTTAGTACTTAAATCAGGTGTTTCCAAATATAAAGTAGATTTCAAATTATATGGGAAGCGTCCATTTTCTAATTAATTTTTTATCATATATAATCCAAGTCAAGATGATCATGCGAGTTACTCCGAGCCCATATGGCTTTATTGGTTAAATACATAGCTCTTATTTATTGAGGGAAAAATGTGAATCAATAATTCTTTATTTTTTGTAGCTGAATAATGACTCCTATTATGAATTTGGATCACCTATTACGCTACACTCTGTGTGATGCAAAGCTACACGCATAGAATTTTTTTAAAAAGATAAAACTTAAAAATAAAAAAGCCCATAACACACCGCACGGATCATTTACACAGTAAAATATTCATATTCTTCTATTTGGGGGGGGGGGAAGTAAAGAAAAGCTGTTTATAAATTATAAATAAGATTTTTTTGGTAAAAAAAATAATAATTAATGTGGAAGAACTGGAAGTATTTTTAAGAAAAAATTACATCCAATAACCCATATCATATAAAATTTATAATAAAAGATTTTAAAAATTAAAATTATTTTTTAAGAATTATCATTACCATCATATTTTAGGAGATTTATTATCAATCTTAGAGAATTTATTATTAGATATAGAAAAGTTTAGCACTTTTTTACACCCAATAATAAATTCTTTAAAATTGGCAATAAATTTTCTAAAATCTAATAGTAACAATATTCTTTAATGATAATTTTAATTTTTAAAATCTTTTATTGTAAATTTTATATGATATAAGTCCTTAGAAGTAATTTTTTCTATTTTTAAACCTGAAAACAGCTTGAAGAATGATGCTCTGAAATCTTATTGAAGTATGTATTTTATTTTATCAAGTATTGATTTATGGATTTAAACAAAATGAATAGGCTAAATTTATTTTATATTTAAATTAATAAATATATTCGTATCTGAATATGTTTAAGTCTAATAAAATCTGAAATTGCATATTGTTTTGCTATTAAATATTACTGATTATTTTCATTAATATTTAATCTGTTTTCCCATGGAAGGCCTTCTCCATCTTGAGCTTTCACATGTAAACTAGTCCTTATGTGCCTTTGTCCCCGTCATTGAACTTTCCGTTCCTTTGATTTTAGAAAGCAGTGTATTAGTTAGATGGAGGGGACCAACAGTCTCTTGTCTATGCGCGCACATGCGTGTTCCCACACTGAAAAGATACTTAAACCATCTTTTGTACTTTGAATGGATCATTCTTTCACATATGAATACTACATCTTTAGTAAGAAATTTTATTTTATTTTCACATGATCTTGAATCTTTTAGCACTTCTTTTCAAACTTCTTTCATCAATGGTGTGAGTTTCTAAAGGGAAAACTATATTTTATCCTATAAATTGAAATTTAGTATATGAATTTAAAATTGTAACAAAATACTTTTAAAAAAATAGACTACAATAAAAATGTTGAATTGCATTTAAAATTAATTGCAAGCGGCCTGTCATATTTGCATTCTAACCTAATGTTGATTTGTGAAAATTGTTGAAGTGAGGAAGTAGCTTTCTATAATTAATTTTAACTAAAATCTAATGTTCAAAGATGTATTTTGTTATATTCAAAAATTTATATACTAATTTTGTAATTAATGTTTAGTTCAAAAAATATCATTTAGTTTCCTCTTTCTACGAAGATATATAATTGTACCCCTGCCTTTTTTTTTGTTAATCCTCTATCATTATTTTAAATGTCAAATGAATTATCTATTTTATTTATTTTTAGCTATCATTTTATATTCTTATTTATCTTCATCTCAAGTAATATCTAGTGATGGATGTCAACATGTGATATATAATTAAATATATTTTTATCATTTTTAATTTAACTTTGCTAATTTATTAAAGTCAAATTGCCAAAAGAACTGTGAATGTTTTAGCCTCAACATAAATAACTTATCTCTTAACATATCAAAATGATAATTTGATAAATTATTTGAATAGCACACAAGTTGGCGTGAGTAACATCTAATTATAATACCAAAATAAATGCGTTAATTTAAATTTCTATCCTTCCTTTTAAAGAGTTATCTTGGTGACACAATCATCAAAAGCAGAAAAGAAAAATTCATGCTGTTCTCCTGCCTTAAATTTTTGTAATGTGCAAGTTTAACAACTTGCACAAAAGGTTGCTGTTCAAGTCACAATGTAACTAACATTAATTACTCTTGGTTGGACCACTACTCTATTAATATCAATCAGTGCTGGTTTTGAATGTTAGAAAAGTGAGGACTGTTGGTGAAATTGCCACCAATTGAAGCTAAATTATGTGGAGGACCTACTATCATGAGATGACTTTTGCAAGCTAATTTAAGAATAAAGAGATTTTTAAAATATTTATTATTAATTTATTTTATAAAAATATAATAGGTGAACCTTTTTTTAAAAAATTCAGTAATACATTATTGATTATCTTAACAATTTTTTTTAATATGTTATAATTTTATTAAGATTAGATAATAAATTTTTTTTTGGGTTGAAAAAACAGACAACAATAATATTGTTTTAACATTGCTAGTCAATATGTTAATAATATGCATGAGATTTCCTTTTAGTTCCATATTTACATTTATTAATTTCATAACACCTGTATTTGATACTTTTCTGTAAAAATCAACATAGCTTACTAAGAGGTGAGCAACAGCTTCTCCAAAATTTGGGCATCGGAAAATTTTTCTGAAATGAATAGTTGACAATCAACTCAAGCTCGTATTAAGATATTTGAATGTATGTAACACAAGTGATAGGCAAAATTATTATTCAGATTTTTTTTACTAAGTGAGTCAATCTGTATCGGCTTGATGAATTTAAATCCTCTTCTGGATGAACACTAAAAAAAAAATACATTCACACACTGTTATTTCTTTTTACATCACTGTGTATCATATTGGATGGAAATTCCACCTTGGTGAGCCCTTCTTCCTTCGTCACAAAGCTTACTAGTTTCTACAATATATAATGTCAACCTTTTCTTGTGGGGATTTCTAATGGAAAAATTATAGTTAATAACTTTAAGTTAAAAATATTTATATTAAATTATTTTAAAATTTAAAATTATTTTAAAGAATCATAAATTAAAAATTTTCAACTTAAACTTTTGAATTATAATTTTTTTACATAATTAAAATTGTTTATCCTAACATTTTTAAAATAATTTTAAACTTTAAAATCTTTGAATATAAATATCTCCATCTTTAAATCATCATCCGTAATTTTCCGGACAAGGCATTGTTGACTCAAGAAGCTGGCATCTTCATGAAGAGCCTTTGATTGCCTTCACCTTTCTGAGTTGTTGAGTGTTGAGAGAAGAACAAAGGGACAGATAAGTCGGTTCGTGGTTGTGTTGAAAAGTATGTACTATTGGACAAACATAATTAATAATGGACGTTTCTTGTCCATATTTTTTCTAGGCTTTAGAAAAGGGTCATTATCCTTCAAACAACTTATATAAATTCTAAACTAATTTAAAAAAATCTTATATGTGAATTATGTACAAAAGAAAATTATGGCATTCAATTTTCTTTTTAATTGACAATAATATTAATTTCCTCACTCTTGTGTAATTGCTGACAATGTCAGACAATTATCATGTCTTCCAATGAAATGTAAGTGAATCTTTTGTTAAAATACCGAAATTGTTAACATTCATATAATTAACGTATAAGTTAAGCATGTTTTAAATGCAGAGGTCATTTTTACATAACACAATAAATGCAAAGTCATTTAATTAAAGGTTTTGAAAACTTACAAAATGAGAAAATGATTTATATGTTCTTTTATTTACTATATGAATAAAGAAAAAATAAACTTTCAAAATACCCTCTGCAAAGCCTACTAACATTTACATTATTTACGAGGAGATTAGTATTCTCTTTATATTTAAAGGTCATTAACCTCCATGCACCAATGACAATATTACCATTCTCCCTTTTAAAGTATAATAATATAATAAATTTTAGTGCGTGTGAAATATGATGTAAATATAAAAGAAAATTAATTAACTAATTAATTAGTTGGCAGAAATTTAAATTCAAACCCATATATCAAAACACAATAATATATTTTAAAAGTAGATTAAACCTAGATCTTTTCCATCACCTACTCATATAACACAAGTAAATTCTAACATAAGAAAACCAATTAGTTTTTTGTGTGTGTATGTGCATTTTTTTTAACACAAGAATTTTTCTTTTTTATATAAGTAGCAAACTTAAAAACTAAAAAAATAACATTATAAGATCCTAAACTAGAAAAAAAAAATCTCATCTAATTTTTCACGTTGAATAGCAACATCTTGTAATGACTTCAATAGCAATATAACTTTCATTAGGGGAAAAAAAAAACTAATTTGCCAAACACCACAAGTTATCTCAAAATATTTATAACATTGTTAAAACTTTGCAACCAATAACAAACATCTTATAATGAAAAAGAAAAAGAATAACAAAATAAATGGCTAACTATTAAAAAATAATAGGAATAGGAAATTATAAATATGTTTTGAGGCATGCAAATTTTCTATCTTTAAAGATTAATTGACTATATATGGAGATTTACAGATAATACTCTTTCAAAATACAATAAAGCCTTTTAAAAAAACACTCAAATAAACTTAATACTTCTTATTTGAAAGAAATTTATTTATAGACTCTAAACAGTCATTTTTTAATAGTCATGTCTGTTTATTTTATCAATAGACATGTTTATTCTTTATTAACAAATATATTTATTCTCTTTTAATAGTTGTCTTCCAATAGACATGTATATTTTTTATTAACAAACATGTGTATTCTCCATCAACAAGTGTCTAATTTAATAGATGCATCTCTTTATTTAATTTTAAATTTTAAATTTTAAATAATTAAAGTATGATTGCTAGACTTTATTTCTTTTAGAGATCTAAGGCATAAGGCTCAAGTCCAAGTTTAAGTCTTTTAATATATATATATATATATATATCTTTTTATATATAATTAATTATTAATATATATATATTATTTTGGATGTACTAAATAGGCTTACATTTATATGCTTCTAAACAACATGATATAATAATCTTCACTAGTTTGTAATATTGTTTCATAATATCATGCATATCAAAAAATTTCTTATAATGATTTAAACTTTCTATTAGTGTTAATCCCTTAAAATTTTAACGAAGTTATTGATATCTTAAAATTTGTACCACAACTCTTTGTGTCAAAATCGAAAGAATCACACATAAGATATTATTAAATACTAAGAACTTTCAAATTTTTGCTTTAGTGCTTTTATAGCCATATGCTAATCCTGATTTCATGAATATTTACAAGATCAATCCCTTAAATCTTATATGAAGTGACACCACTTCAATATTCATATAGGTGGAGTTTGTCATTATGTCCCTGTTATTTTAAACATTTAATAACTCCATTAAGACCTTTATCAACCTCCTCTCATAATAGTATGCACTATAGAGTTTGTTTTATATGCTTGTTACTTCAAAAACTTTTAACTCCATGAACTCTTCTTATAACAATTTGCATAATATATTCTACTATGACATTTATTAAGGAGTCTAGTGCTTATTTAACATATAATAACTTGTTGTTACCCATTGAACTTATATTGTTAGAGTGTATACTAACTTAAAGTTGGGTTCCCATTACTAGTATTTTGTTTTAAATGTTTAAGCCTTATGTCTTTACAAGTTTGTTGTACTATATCTCTTGATAAAACTTTGGTAAAAAGATCAGTTAAATTCTTGCTTGATCATACATAGACCATTGTCATAATTCAATTTGTTATTAACTCTCTTATATAAGCATGTCTTAAGTTTATATATCTTGATTTCCCAATATACACCTTATTGTGGGCTACACACATTGTAGCCTCACTATCACAAGATATAGAAATGGCTAGCATAGGTTATGGCCACAACTTTATATCTAATAACACGTTTCTCAACCATTCCACTTCTTTTCCAATAGCTGCTGAGTGGGTCTATTGCGCAACCCTCAAAATAAAACTAGGTTGATAAAATATGCAATTAGTGGCACAACCTAGGTCATCTCCCTTGGAATTGAAATTCAATGCTTAATTGAGTTTTCCAATTGTTAAAAGACTTTAAAAATTTCTAAACTAAGGGGGGTTTTTGATTGAATTAAACTAACCTAAAACTAAATTGAATCAAAATTCTTAATTGCTACATAATTATATGAATTATGGGTGAAAGATGGGCTTGTGACTAGCTTTGGAATTATCCCTTGGTGTCCACTATCCTTATCTTAATCCAATTGTGATTAATTTTGGCCTAAGAATCTCTAATTATGTTCACGGCAATTGTATCTTGAGTTACCACGCAAGAATCAAGAGATTAACAATCTAATGTTGAATTGAAAACTCAATCCCGTATTAAATTATTAATTTTTATTTTTAAGATCAATAAACAAACAATTTGATGGATTAATTGATTAATTAGCCTCTGAATCATCATCCAAAAGTGTTTAATTAACTAACTAAACACCAAGGAGTCCTTAAATTAAACAATTAAAGACTCAATCTCTCACATGCATTTCATCAAACACCTTAATTG
Source organism: Erythrophleum ivorense (assembly GCA_026724425.1). Taxonomy (NCBI): domain Eukaryota; kingdom Viridiplantae; phylum Streptophyta; class Magnoliopsida; order Fabales; family Fabaceae; genus Erythrophleum; species Erythrophleum ivorense. The sequence goes on along the minus strand of JAIUCV010000006.1, from coordinate 40,802,213 downwards.
CATACATGGGTAATTGTAAAAAATTAAAAAATTCAGTATTTAATCTAACCAATTAATCAACAAAAGGCTTCCTAATTAGTGTCTAAACAGCCACTAATTACAATTACACAAATTCTCTATCAAATACAACTTAAACAAGACAATATATGAAAGAGAAAAAAGTGTAGGAAAATAGAAATCCTTAGCCAAAAATTCTATGTTTATCCATGGATTCAAGCTCCTCCAAGGTCCTTCTTCCTTGCTAGTCACAGATGGAGGTTTAGAGCTTCATTGAAAAATGGATGGAGGTGAGAATGGAGGATGGAAATGGATGAGATGGTGCTGGACGAAGGGGTGGAAAATGACGAGGGTTCTAATGGATACGGCGTGTGTGGGGAATGGAGTGTGAATGAATCGAATATACAAAGGATGCTACTACCTCTCATGTAATAATCCACTCACGTGTTTCATTTTATCATTCACATGCTCTTTTCATTCCTTCTCAAACCAGACCCGCACTTTTCCATGTAAGAATCCTCCTATGCTCTCGTGGCTCTGCATGTGTATAAGTGTGGGCCCTAACGCGTGGAATGATCTCAGCCTTTAGCCTTATAATCATATTCTTTTCACGTGTTCAGCTCTCTGTTTCTGCTACTAAACTGTGGCTGCTGTACAAGTAAATGATTTTGCATTTGTGTGTGTTTTTCTACTCACTAACTTGTAGCTCTTCGTTTCTTAGCTCGTGCAGCAGATTCTTCACTTATTCTCTACCCAAGCTCGAGTGTGTTTCCTCTCTTTTCATTCTCAGCTTTTCACGTTGAAACTGCAGCTCCTTCACCACGTAGCTTCTTCTTCTCCTATGTAGCTTATTCTTCCTCTTCTATTTTGTGCTGCTGCCCTGCGTGTTTCTTCTCTTCATTCTTCACGAGCTTTATTTAAATCTCCCTCACGTGGTTCTCTTCATGCGCTGTACTGTCCACGTGCTCTGTTCTGCCAGCTCGATCTTCCTTCATTTCTTCACGTTCAACTTAAGCCTTCTTTTCATACCACATGTTGCTTCCTCTTTCTTAAACCAGAAACTTGAAAACAAAGGCTTCTTTGGCATGTTTGTTCTCTTAACTTCATCTTAGCTCATGCATCCGTGGCATCTTATACCTATTCTGCTCATGTATGCATTATTCAGCCCATGCTTCTTGCCTTCTTCGCTTCTAACGTGTCTTCATTTGGTTCTGCCCATGCATTCTTCTCTTCTGTTTTGAGTTTACATCTTGCTTTGCCTTCTCTTCATTCATTTCTCTTCTCTATATATGAGTGTGTGATGCTACAAGTAGAGCCACATGTGGAAGTTCACCCTATGTATGAAACTAAGAAAGCCCAATGATCTGCCTACCAAGAATGGAAGGAAAAATTAAGTAGGAAAAACTACAAAATTATCTATAGAAATTTATGCATTAAAAATCCAAGATTTTGTGAATTATTTTCTTAAATGCAAAGAATGGCTACTAAAATTAAATTCCATCTAAGTAAATCCATTAAGCCTCATTTAACTATTAAAATGCTTAAGTTAAGAGGAATAAAATACATAAAAATCATGCTTATCAGCTGCTAATGTTATAAGTTTAGATTCCATAGAAGAATGAAAAATGCAAGTTTGCTTTTTAGAAGCCCAACTATAACACCCCTACCTAAGGTAAATATCCACCCTATTGTAGATTTATTATCATTTATATTTGTTATCCAACTTGCATCCAAATAACCTTCTAACATTAGAGGAAAACTACTGTGATGAATTTCTAAATGTTTTGTTCTTCTCAAATATCTAAACACTCTAGCAATTGCTTTCCAATGATCACTGCTTGGATTACTAGTAAACCTTCAAAGTTTACAAATGTAAATGCTATATTATGTCTAGTACAATACATTACATACATCATATTATCTATTGCACTTGTATACTCTAATTGTGCTATTGCTCTCTTAAAATTTTCAGTCAACTTGACACTAGAATCATAAGGAGTATTAAACTTTTTTATTTCCAAATTATTAAATTTTTCTAGTACTTTGCTTATATAATGTGACCATGTCGATGTCATTCTTTTGTTTTCTCTTTTAACTTCTATGCCTAAAATTGTATTTATAACAACCCTAACTAGTAATAAAGTCAATTAAGCATAATTATGTTACTAATCAAGTGCACTTAATATCTAATTTGGTTAATGAGTTAACAGTGGATGAAAATACGAGAAAATTTGAACCTTTAAATAATCAATTTTCACCATCAAGTTGTACAACATGATTATTATTTCTAGTTATTCAAAACCCTCATTAGCAATTTTGTCTAAAAAATGCCTTTAAGAAGCCTAAAAACTTATATATGTTGGACTAAAAGTCATTACTCATCACTATCATAGTGAAAATTAAGGATTTATAACTAAATTAGGAGATTTCAAGACTTAAACTGTGGCTTAGAATGATTGCATCGCAGCCAACTTGGCTTTTGGAACCTCTAAAAGCTAAATTCTACACTTACGCCATGACTTAAAATACTTACACCATGGCTAAACTCAAGTTTGGATCAAATTTCGACATAGACACGATTTGGGCCACAGTAAAAAATATTTATACAACGAGCAACTACTTGCACTACAGCTAAAAAATTTGTATCTCAATCAAATTAGCTTCTTGATGATTTTGCACTGCGGCCAAAATATTTTGCCCTGCGGTGAAGTGCTTGTGCCGCAGGCAAAAATTTTTGCGCTGCAATCAAAATCGCTACTTGCTCATTTTGGCCACAACTCAGGAAAACTCGGTCGCGACTTGAAAACCTACTGCACCAAAAAATTTAAAGAAACAAACTAACAACTTGCTACCACTTTAAGATTAATCCTTGGGGCTTTTAATGGCTAAAAGGCAAGGTTATTAAAGGCTTTATATTCTTAAAATCTCTATCTAATTGTCTTACCTAACTTAAGGATTAAAAGCTAATATAATTATTCTAACTTCAAATATAACAACAAAGGTATATGAAACCACAAGTAACAACTTCAAAAATGTATTTTTCCTACTAATTGACCTTATACCACTTTGAACAAGTTTCAATGAACCAAATGAATATGTATAACACCCTAAAATTAATTAAGGTATTAATCATGGATTGGACTAATTAAAAATAATTATTATGAAATAATTAGGCAAGTTATGTAAATAGGAGTTTATGGAGAAATAAATAATTAATGTAGGTTTAAGATTTAATTGGGTTAAAACTTAATCTAGGCCTATAATAAAGACTAATGGAGACCCAATAATTTTAGGTGCAAATCCAACTTCCTATTGTAAGATTGGCCTAAGAGAGATCACCCAACAATGGCCCAATCTGGTTTAGTGAGTTAGAAGCCTAAAATCATGGTAAAATACTAGAAATTCTATAGCCCAATCCTTAAGGTCTGGCCCAACAAACAAAAATCTGAACCCCATGTGGATTTGGGCTTTTGGGTTAACCTAAACCCATCTAAAGCCCTAATCTACTTAGCTTCATTCCCTATTCTGTAGCCACACTTTAAGAAATTGGAAGCCAAACACTTGTGCTGTGGAACAGAAAAGTCTATTTTTGCACCTTGAAGGAAGAGATTAGAGCTAGCAGCATAAATCCATCTTCTTCCACTTCTAAAGTCAAAATTAGCCAAGGTGAGTGTTATATAACTCAATCCTATGCTCTTTCTCTTTATTTTAACTTGATTGATTTTTCATTTGGAGCATTTTCACCATAACCAAAATCTGATATAGATTATTTGATGATTTCTTTGAGGATTTTCAAATGTTGAGGCTAAGAAGGATATTGGGTAAGTGTAAACTCCTTATTTTGATGCATTTTCTATTGGTTTAAAACCCTTATAATTGATTTGTAGTATGGGTATTAATTTTGTATGAATTTGCCTAGGATTTAAGGTGATATTCTGAAGTTACTGGTGGGAGAAACATCAAATCCAAAATTGGAGACTTGTAGTGGCTAGGTAAGTGTTCTCTAGGTAGTCATTAGTATTTTAATTTTTTGGCTACCTGTTTGCTACTATAAATTGATGAGTAGGAATGGTAATGGTATGATTTTGTGTTCATAGGCTGAGTAGCATTGTTATTGGCTTTCAAATGATTATCTACAAGTGAGGTAACCGGGGTTAATGTTAAATTCCATGCATATGTCTACTTTAATTTTATATCTGCTATACAAGTATGATTTTGAAATACATAATGAATGGTTGGCTATCTGATATATTGTGTTTGGACTTTGTGAGTCCATGTTGGAGCTATAGTGCAACTGCCACCTATGTATTATGTTTCAATCGACCATCGGGTTGTAATTAGACCTTTACATGCATTGAGCCTAGGTTGTACTCATTAGGGAGTTAGTGCCGTGGATGGGCCTCTTCCAGTGTTAATGGTCTTTAACATATAAAATTGTGATTTCTAGTATGGGATAATAATAATTAATAGTCTAATTATTTCATTTGCTAATATGACTGATATAATTTTGTGTTCATCTTAATTCATGCATATATGTTAATTAAATTAGAATATATAAATAAAATTTACTTTGGTTACTGAGATTTGCATCTCATCCCATTTTATGGGATAATATTTTCAGGTAAAGGCTCTTCAAGTAAGAATAAGGGGAAGCCAGTGGATGAAAATCTATGAGCTCCAACCATACATGGGGAAGGCTACACTTAGACTGATCTAAGTAGAGTAGATGTTAAATTTTGTATTTCTTCTTGTATAGCATCATCATGTAATCATGTTTCCAAGTGTAGGAGTTTGTATTTTAATTACTTAAAATGTATCTATTGAGAAATTAGGCCTCATATTAAATTGATATTAGATTTATGAACTTATAACATCTGATATAAACTTTGTTGATCCTATGATATGGTTTACTATATGGAAATGTTATCATGTGATACATTAGATATTGACTTGAACTAGTGATACATAGAACCTCTAATAGAATATGTACTTGAATGATAATTGTTGGTAGTTTATAAATCCTTGCTATCAACCCATGAACTTGCTAATATATGGTAGTTTGATGAGTAGGAATTAACACTTAAGTCTTGGGTTGATAATAATAGATAAGATGGGTAAATTAGATAGATAAAAGCTATTAAAGTCTCACAAATTAAGGTAAAGTGGCCTTGGAATGTTACTAGAGGGAGAGTTGGAGTCTATGGGATGAAACTTAGGAAGAATTGATGTAGAAGAGAGTCATGCCGCAGCCAGGAGAGTGACAGAAGTGAGGAGCGATACGGCGCAAAATGAAAAAGTTGCCTAGGAAGGGTAGTAGAGAGCAACCTTGTTGTAGTGCAAAATTTTCAACCGCGGCACAGCTCGAGGAATCAAGAAATGAGTATTCTAGTAGCTAGATTCGTCATGGCTCAGGTATAGCCCACCACAGCGTGAATCAAAAAATTTGCTACAATAGTTTTCAAGGTGTTTTTACATCGCAGCAAATGTCTAACTCATCATAGCAAAATCTACGAAAATGTGAGAAGTTGAACCTGAGAGCAACTTTGTTGCGATGCAAAAATCTTAGGCCATGGCGCAAGATGCAAAATATCAATTTTGAGCTATAGTAGCTAACTTAGCTGCAGTAGGGAAGGTCTAAGTCCCAGCTAAGGTTCCCAAACTCTTATTTTTGACTTAGAAACCTTGAATTTTACTATGTTAAGGTTATGTAATGACTTGGGAATGTTTATACTAGATTTTTGTGAGTTAAAATCAGTAGCAAGATGAATCCAAAGTCTTACATGATAACTATAATCACTTATAGACTTAATTAATTATGGTTATTTAGCTAATGACCATAAAAATATCAAAATTAAAAGTTTTCCTACTTTCTCCTATTTTAATTAATCATAATGACTTTAGACCTTGATTTGCGACTACTAATCATGATATTAAACGTAATTACAATAATTAAGAATTAGGGTCATTACAATATGTCCTTATCCCTGAAACCCTAGAACAACCTCAAATGCAACATATAACTATGTAACATTTACAAAATCACCCAATGGCTTCTCATGACAGCAAAATGAGCTGACATATACCTAGGGGATGGATTGACTCATAACCAACATAACCAAAACAACCTAACCATGTCCCTTAAGGCTCTTAAACCACAACTAAACTTGGAAACACAATTGGCCAAGTGTTGATGTCCACTTTGCACCTTATAATGACTATAATGATAGCAGAAAAAAAGAGTTACTTCTAAAACTTTCAAGTGATAACTCAAAACCCAAATGATGGCTTCTAAATTTCTTGAAACACCTTAAGCAGGTATAGAGAACACATTTAAACTAGCTTAACCTTCTAAATCTTTTATATCAATAGCTCAAATATCAATTTTACAATACTACTTGTTTAAAGGTCATCAAAGATCAGGGTGCTCATTAATAATCATCTAGATTCAATCACAAGTACCAATTCTATGATGTCTTATATTGTAAAACTAGTTCTTATACTTAATGATATATGATGCAATATGGCAATTATACAATACAATAAGAAATACTAGATACCTACTTTACAAACCCAATTAAAATAGGGCTTTCAATCCTATACATTATTAAACTATCACACCAGGCTTCCATTAGCTTTTTTTTGCTACAAAGGGTCTAGTCCCTGAAAATGTTAGCTCATAACTAGGGTGAGATATACAATCTCAGTAACAATAGGCAAATTCCATATATATATATATATATATTAATCAACATAATGCATTTATATAGAAAAACAAACCAAAGACATCAATATCATCAGCAAATGAACTAGTTGGACTATTGGTGACTACTATCTCATACTAGTAGTCACATACAATATATTAAAGGCCAATAATATCAAGAAAGGCTCGTCCACGATGCCACTTCCTTATTGGGTATAACTTGGGCTCAATGCATTCATGGTCTAATTACAACCTGGTGCTCGATTGAAGCATAATGCACCAATGGCAGTCGCACCACAGCTCCACCATGGACTCACATAAGGTCCAAACATAACCATTCAAATAGTCAACCATTCATTTAGTATTTAAAATCATACACATGCAGCAGATATAAGATTAAATTAAACATATACATGGAACCAAAATTAACTCTGATTACCTCAATGAAGCCCAATCACTTTTCCTCTAACTACCAACATAATCCAAAGGCCCACTAAACTTATGACAAGTATAATTATCATCATTTAACTATTAATAACAAAAGAGTCTCTTATCTATTGATACATTTTATTAAGAATCCATTAGAAATCACTTTTCCAAATTCCCAAAAATCTATTACACCAATTAAGGTCAAAACACTAAGAACTTACAATAGGTCATTCTTAATATTTCCATTTTTGCATATGTAAAAGCCATGCACCAAAAGTCAATCCAAATTATAGAAATTTAGCACATACACTCACAAAAGAAGGAGAAACACTTACCCATACATCTAAGAGGTTAAATGGACTGATTTGAACCTTAATTACGAAGAACACACCATGGGCCATCCTACAACTTGGATTTTCGCATATATAATCAACCATATACCAAAGTCAATCTATAACAGGAAATTTAAGCAAAGTTACACTACAAAATGAAGGTAAACACTTACCTTATGGTTCCACTAACTCTAAACTACGAAAATATTGTAAAGAATCATTGAAACACCAATTTTAGATTTGAGAAGGAGATGAAAATCCACCAAACCAAAAACTAATTGAATTAAATTGTAGAGGAAAATGAGAGGGACATGTTTTATATAGATTACCTTAGCTAAATCTTCTACTAGAAGTAAGAAATGATGGGAAAATGCATACTTTTTTCTATGCAAAAATGGAGTTCTCCCTTGTCTAAGATTGAGTTGGTCTATAGAATATAGGATGAAGGGCTGAGTAAGTTAGGGCAGATGGGTTTGGGCCAACCCTAAAGCCCAAAATCTACTTGGATTCAGATATGTGTTTATTGGGCAATAAATTGAAGGGTTTAGTTGATGAAATGAGAGTTAGACTCCTAAGAAATAGGATTGGACTTTCTTACAAACTAAAAGTGGGCTTTCTTATTTGGCTCATGGCATAAATGAATTGATCATAAGACCCAAATTAAATGTCCATCTCCCCTTATTTAATTCCCTAATTAAACCCATAACCATAATTAATATATCTTCACCCAACAATAACCAAACATGATTATTAGCTAGAAATGTTTAAAATAAACCTATTTCTTTAGAAACCTTATTTTCCTTATTTTTCCTAAATCCATGTATTAATTCCTTAATTCACCATAATTATTCTTAATAAATTTTGGGATGTTACAATATCCACTTCACTTAAGTCTTTCATCTTAAAGATTGAAGTTAAGTACTTCTTAGTTTTAGAAATACCAAGCATATTTGTACCAAAAATCAACATGTCATTAATATATAAATAAATAATAACACATGCTCCTTTGTGAACTTAAAGTAAATACATTTGTCTATATGATTATAAATACAATCATTTGATAAAATAGCACTATCAAATTTCTCATTCCATTGCTGCTTGTTTCAGACCATAAAGAGACTTTATTAGTTTACAAACTTTGTTTTCATTTCTAGGGAGAACAAAGCCTTCAGGCTGTTTTATATAGATTTATTCACTTAGGTCTCCATTTAATAAAATTGTTTTAACATATATTTGATGTATATACAAATTATATATTAAGGTTAAAGCTAAAAGTACTTTATTGGATGCTATTCTTACCATAGGTGCATACGTATCAAAATAATCAATGTCTTCTTTTTGTGTGAAATCTTTCTCTATTAACCTTGCTTTAAAAGCTTGAATAGATCTATCTATATTATATTTTTGTCTAAATACCTATTTACAACCTATAGATTTTGAACTAGGAGGTAAGTCAACTAAAACCTATGTATTATTAGATATGATTGATTATATTTCATCATTTATAGTCTCTTTCCAAAAAAAAACTACATCTCTAAAATATATATCTTCTTGAAATGTTTTTGGACCATTTTCAATATTTCATACGATTGATATCTTATTACAAATGTTAAGTTTATCTCCTTCAACTAAAAACACTATTGATTGTGAAGAAATAAAGTTTAAACCAAAATGTTTTTTCTTTCTAAACTCTCTGACTCTTTCTGAGTTCTAGTTAGGTGTTATCACTATTCTGCTTATCAGTAGCAATACTAGAATGCGATATCTTATATGCATCAATATTATTTTGGTCTTGTTTAAACAAAAATTGATCATCAGAATTGTAAATAAATTTGTCTTCAATAAATTCCATATTTATAGATTCTACAATCACATTAGACTAGAAATCTAAAAGTCTATATACTTTTGAATTTTTTGCATATCCTACAAGGATACTTTTGATCCCTCTAGAACCCAGTTTTATTCTATAATGATTAGGAACTTATAATATGATATACACCTCACACTTTGAAATAATTTAAATTTGGCTTTCTATTGTTCCAAAGTTCATAAAGTAACATATTTATACTATTTGAAGGCACTCTATTCAATATATGACATGTAGTTAATAAAACTTTACCCTATAAACTATGTGGTAGATGTACATTCAACAACATAGCATTAACCATGTTAACTAAAGTCCTATTTTTTCTTTCTTACAACCAATCCATATTGTTGTGATGTGTAAGGGGCACTTCTTTGATTTATCACACCATGCTCTTCACAAAATTTATCAGACTCAATAAGAAAATATTTTTCACCTCTATCATTACGTAAAATCTTTATTTTCCTATTCTTTTGATTTTCTACAATTGACTTGTATTCTTTAAATTTTTGAAAGGCTTCATTTTTTATTCTAAGTAAATAAACTAAAGTGAATTTAAAGTAGTTATTAATGAAAGTAATAAAATATCTTCTACTATCCCTAGTTAATTCTCCATTTAATTCACATATGTCAGAATGTACTAAATCTAATAATTCTGTATTTTTTTCAACTCGAGGAAAAAGCTTTTTTTCTCATTTTTGCTTGTATACAAATTTCATACTTTTTATATTTTGATGTTTGCAAACAATAACCATTTTTTGACATATATGTTAATGAGAAAAAATTTAAATGTCCTAATTTAACATGTCACAAAAGCATAATTAGACTCAATATATAAATAGAAACCATATGTATTATATTAATACTTAGTTTAAATATGCTATTACAATTGTATCCTTTTCCTACAAATGTACCATTTTTAGAGACTATTACATAATTAGATTCAATTACAATTTTGAAACCCTTCTTAGACAGTAAACTAGCAAACACCATGTTCCTTCGAATTTTTGGCATATGAAACACATTCATCAAAGTCAACTTTTTGTCCAAATATGAAGTTAATCTCCATGGACCCTTTTCCTAGTACTTTGATTGTAACATGGTTGCCCGTTAGAACTTTTTTAGGTTCCTTCACTTTTGTATAAGTCTTGAAGGAATTTATATTATTGTAGACATGGACAGTGGCTCCAGAATCTAGCCACTAATTAGGATCTTTTGTTGTTGAACTAGCCATGTTCAATTTCGTGACCATTCCAACTTAAAGTGCAGAAATTATTGTTATCATGTCTTGGATATAATTCTCTACCACATTTGCTTTCTCAAAATTTCCAATTTTAAGATTAATTCTTGCTTTTCTAAGTTTACATTCATGAATCAAATGGCATTGTTTTCTACAATGGAAACAATGTAAGTTATTTCTCTTCTTATTAAGAGATTTCTTGTTCACTTTTAGACCATTGTTTTCATTGCCAAATCCTTACCTAGATTTCCTATTACTAACAAAATGAATCATAGAATTTGGGATAAAAAACTATGCATCATGAGCACAAGTTTCAGTTTTAATTTAAAGATATGTTTGGAATTATTCCAGGGCTAATTTATTAGCAAAATGTAATATTTTCTTTTTGTACTCATCCTAGGAATTAGGTAGTTTAGAAAGGATTGCACCAATTTGTAATGCATCAGAAATCTTTACATCAAGATCTCTTAGTTTTGAAACTAAGACTTGTAATTCATGAACTTGATTCATAATAAGTTTTGATTCAGACATTTGAATTCAAAATCTTGTAGTGCTAAGAATTTGTTTGTATCTCTTTTTCCAGCTTGATAAGTAGTCTTAAAAGCAACCCAAATTCCCTTTGGGATTTTTCAGGTTGGAGTACAAATCATACAAGTGATCAGTTAGTGTGTTCATAATATGTTCACGACATATCAACTCATCTTCTTCACACTTCTTTTTATGCATTTTAATTTTGTCAGAATCATTCTTAGTGGGGTCTAGCAATGAAGGTAATAAAGGATCTAGAACATAATAAATCTTTAAAGTAGTCAGAAGAAACACTATTTTATCTTTCCATTGAGTGAAATTAGTGCCGTTGAACCGATCAAGTTTGATGAGCTTTTTTAGATTTTCCATGGTAATCAATCTTTAAAATTGTTAGAAAAATAATAGGAATAGGAAATCAAAAATAGGCTTCAGGACATGAAAATTCACTATCTTAAAAAAGTAACTAACTATATATAGGGATTTATAGACAATGCTCTTCTATGATACAACAAAGCCTTTAAGAAAATATTTAAAAGAACTTACCACTTCTAATTTGGAAGAAAGTTATTTATAAACTTAGAGCAAACATTTTTCAATAGTTATGTCTGATTATTTCATCAATAAATATATCTATTTTCTATTAATAGATATACTTGTTTTTTTTTAATAGTTGTCTTTTAATAGACATGTATGTTTTTTATTAGCCGACATATCTATTTTCCATGTGTTTAATTTAATAGACATATCTCTTTATTTAATTTTAAATTCATAATTTAAAATAATTAAATTGAGACTATCATATTTTATTTTTTTTAAAGGCCTTCTAAGTCTTTTACTATATATATATATATATATTATTTTGGATATACTAAATAAATTTACTTTTATATACCTCTAAATAACATCTTTCTTATCCAACGTGAGACTTTAAATCTTACTCTATATTACAAACTAACACTAACAACTAAACACATTATTTGAATTAAATAGCTAAAGTAAGGATTAAGAAACACTTTGCTTCTTTGCAGGAAGAAAGTGATCAATGTAGCTAGTTTTTGTGCCAATGAAATGAAGGCTTAACTAACTAATACATAAGCTACATGCTTACAAGAGTTTTGTCAAGTATTAAAAAGTCCTGTATTTTAAACATTGGGCTGATATTATTACTTGTGATTGGGACATGATGTCATGAATTTCGAAGTCAATTTTTCATCCATATGAAACAAAGGGGTTGGTTTTTGCTTACATAAGTTTCATCAATATTTATAATATGCTACAGTAAAATATTGATGATGGAAGCTTGGGTGTTAGCAAGATGAGTATAAAATTATAAAAACGCTCCTTTTAATATGTTTGGGAATGCTGAAAAGAAAATAAAATTTGATGAGTAAAGAATAATATTTTACTCAGATCCTACTAAAATTAGATTTAAAAAAAAATAAAAAGTTAAACAGATATAATGGTAGCAAATACCATTATTATATGTGATTGTATCAAATAACATCAATGAAGATGGAAAATAAATCTTGAACTAAATTAATTTTTTAAATTTAATTAAATTATATTTGATACTTTTCATTTAAAAAATTATAATCAATTTTTTAATAGTTTTATATATGTTTTAGAATTATTTATTTATTTTTTGACCAAGAAATTTTATATGATATAATAATGTAATTTTATTTTTATATGATAGTAAAAATAATTATATAATTTGTTTTGTGATTAGATTTTTAGGCATTAATAATTAATGTTTTAATTAAACCTCTTAGATTTTTAGGCATTAATAATTAATATTTAAAGATTCTATTATTATTCAGATAAGTACATAATTAATATTTGTTAATCTTCACAAAAAAATTATATAGTATTTAATTGTCATGTGAATAAATTATTAAAAGATAAATAAATCGTCATGAAAAAATAGGGGGGGAGACTGGATATGTGTCAGAGACTCTAGAAAACGTTTGACAGAAAAAGGAGTTAGTAGAGAGAAAGCAGGAAAGAAACAGCAAAGCGCTGAACAGTATCACAGCAAGAGAATTTCAGAGAAAGAGAGCGAGAGACTGAGAGAAAATGTGAAGGAAATTAAATAATTAATTCGATCTTTCTTCTCTCTATCGTTTTTTAGAGGGAAAATCTTTGATAGATTGAAGCTGAAAGGTTAAGTACAATGAAAGAGCAGTGGCTTGATTTTGATCAGAAACGCTTGCAGGTTAGTGTGAAGAAGCCACGGTTGTCTTTTTAGCTTTTGATCATTCGCTTTAATGCTTGGATTTGATGTTGTTTTAGATTAAACTTAGATTCTTTTTTTAATTTTTTATCCTTTTGCAGTTATTAGAAATGGTATTTTTAGTGGCAACTGTTAAGTTTAATTTATTTAAGGTTTAAAGGTTGTGATGATTTAATTTTTCGCAACAGGAGCTTTAAAGGATTAGATCTGGTCATTCTTAATAATTAGTTTTTTTTTTGGCTAGTTTAATTTTTGTTTACTGAATGCTTTCCATCTTTTTTTTTTCCTTTTATATTATGCTAATATCTCTGAGCCTTCTGTCCTGATATTAAATCGTTATGGGTATTATGCTTTGTGTTTTCAGCGTTTCATTTTGCGTATGTTCTTAATGAATTCCTATAGGGTGATAAATGCTTGAAGGAAATTAACAACACAGGAGTAAAGTATCCAGAAGGCAGCAAATAGTAGAATTTGTGATATTTGTCAAAGTCATTCATGGCGTCTGCTAGCCTTGGAAATGGTGGGGCCAGCAGTTCCAGGTCTGTTAATGGCTTCAGGGGTTCATCTAGTTCAGTGGATTGGCTTGGGAGAGAGATGCTTGAATTGAGGCTGAGGGACAAGATTGACCATGATGAGGACAGAGTGAGTTACTGTATTCTGACACTTGGTTATTCTCATTTCATCTTTTAGATGCTTGAATTTCTCTATCAATTACTGGAAAATCTTATTACGAGTTTGGATTATCTTCCTGACGGGTCTTTCCTGTTGTGGTTGATACTTGATAACTTGCAAATAGCAGTGTGGTTTGGAATGGGTTCCTTCACTCCAAAGGCACTTTATGTGACTTAAGAAATGACCGCTGCCAGAACTTACCATCTGTTGAATTTTGATTTTGTTTCCTTAGCTTTTCTTGTTCTGAGTTGTTACTATTTTTGCATTTTCAGGATAGTGAGCCTGACATCATTGATGGTGTTGGTGCTGAAACAGGACATGTGATAAGAACTAGCATTGGTGGTCGAAATGGTCAATCTAAGCAGGTCAAAATTTTTTTGATTGTTTGATAAATAAGAACATTTTGTGGTTATTTATCTGATCATAGGTGAATTACTAGCTGGTTACAGCTTCCCTGACATTTATTTTGTTTGAGTTGACAGAATGTGAGCTACATTGCAGAACATGTAGTTGGAACAGGCTCTTTTGGTGTTGTCTTTCAGGTGAGGGAGAACTACGTTGTTTTGCTATTGATATCTTTTGTGTATGGCATGCTTCTAAATGACAATATACTTATGTTTTTACCCACTTTAATGGTTTTATTAGGCAAAATGTAGAGAAACTGGAGAGATTGTAGCTATCAAGAAGGTTCTTCAGGACAAGCGCTACAAGAACAGGGAGTTACAGATTATGCAAATGCTGGATCATCCGAATATTGTTGCCCTTAAGCATTGTTTCTTTTCAACAACCGACAAAGAAGAGCTTTACTTGAATCTTGTGCTTGAATATGTTCCTGAAACTGTTAACCGTATTGCAAGGAACTATAGCAGGATTAACCAGCGAATGCCTTTAATATATGTTAAGCTTTATACCTACCAGGTATGTAGTTGCTTGCTTCTCTGTTTGATCTAGGAGTGGAAACACTTTAGAACAGGGAGAGACAACCCTCCAAAGTTTTCAATGATTACAGACTTACAAATAACCCATATAAAGAAAGATGTTCTCACAAATAATATATAATTGGCCCCCAAAGAGCTAACTCATCTCTTCTAAAATATAAACCCTACTTAATTATTTCTTTTATATCTATCTCAGCCTTATATTGCTTCATTCTGAACAATTTTGGCTTCAGCTTCACTGATGATTTCATTTTATTTTAACATTTGCCTCTGGATTTATGAATTGTGGACATTGCCTATGTATTTGGGTAAAAGACTTTCAAAAGAAGGAAAACCCAAGAATCATCGTGTGGTTTACACATTTTAAATCTTTATCCATTTCTTGTCTGTTTCCTTCTTCTTCTTCTTCTTATTGTTATTATTAGTTTCTTATGAATGTGGCTGCAGATTTGCAGGGCCCTTGCTTATATACATAATTGCATTGGAATATGTCATCGCGACATTAAACCTCAGAACTTACTAGTGAGACATCCTATTGAGCTATTGATTTTGGTGTTCATATTGAGTGCTACAAATTGTGATTCTTTAGTATAAAATTCTGCATGTTTATACCATCATTGAGAAGTGTTTGAAAATTTGTTTACACTCTAAATCTAAATAAATAAACAGTTACTCACTGAAGGGAAACATTACTGAAATGAGATTAAGGACACATTCGACTTGTTCTGTTTGTAAGTATGTGATGCCCAATTTATGCATTCCTGCACCCTCATATGTCTGCATTAGCAAAGTTGACTTAATTGCCCCTCAAAAGGCTTTATAATTGTAGTTAAATCATTAGGCAATGTCTTTGAACTTTTCACTGAAGTTGGTCTTATAGCATAAGGTTTTATGAATGCTGATTTTACTTTATCCTACTTTTTAAAATTATTCATGTTGTCACATGTTAATGCATACTGGTAGTCTTGTTTCATTGTTAGCTGGTTGAAATTATGGGTGATGGTTAATTTGAATTTTCCAACTTTTTTCTTTTTAAATGTCCTACCTCTCCTGTTAAAGTATTTTTTTCTCTAATGTAATTGATATCTAAGAGTTTCCGTAGAACCTAGCCAATAATTACAAAAGTTTGAACTGCTGAAGAACAGTTTCATTCTCAGGATTTGTTCATTGTAAATTCATTTTAAAAATGCATTCATGAGAACTGACCATCTGCTAGACAAACGTGAGGTGGAATGTCTCACTGTTTTGTGTTTCTTGTAGTTGTGTTTTAGTATATATGTGAGGAATGAGCAGGGTAGTGATCAGTACCCGAGGGGCCACTATGGAAGAGCTCTGACTTGAAGGGAGGTGCAAGAGATTTTTAGAATAATTAAATACATCTCTTCCCTCTTTAGTCTTTAGCATTGCCATACCTTGCTCGAGGATTTACTTTTACTTTTGCAAAGTTAAGTGATTGGAGGAGAGCATTGGATGGAGCCCATCTTAAGAAAAGTATTCATAGGATATTTAGGTTTAGGAGCCTCCAGTCAACTTAATGTCATGTAGAGATCATTATGAATTGAAGTTTGGCTTAACTTAAAGGAAAGATGTTGGAATATGTGCATGTGTACATTAGTAAATGTGTGTTAGCATCAGTTACTATTTGTTTTGTTGTGCTCAAATGCATGTTGCTTATGGCAGGTGAACCCACACACACATCAGCTAAAACTTTGTGATTTTGGAAGTGCAAAAGTGCTGGTAAGATATTAAGCCCACTGGTGGTTGCTGGAAGCATTTGTTTCTTTGCCTTAATTTTAATCATATTCTAATTCATCAGGTGAAAGGAGAACCAAATGTTTCTTACATCTGTTCAAGATACTATCGTGCTCCAGAGCTTATATTTGGTGCCACTGAGTATACAACTGCCATAGATATATGGTCAACTGGTTGTGTAATGGCTGAACTACTTCTTGGACAGGTAATAAATATGTATATATTTTCCTTTTTACTTTCTTATCATTTTCCTTGTCAATGAAGTGCAACTTATTTTGCAGCCTTTGTTTCCTGGAGAAAGTGGAGTTGATCAACTAGTTGAAATCATCAAGGTGAGGGGTTATCTCTCTTTTTGCCATTTGGACTAGTAGATGCATTATTTTACGGGCCATATATTAATTTACTGGCCATATATTGCAAAGACCTGGATTACTGTCTTAGATTTGTGTAATTCTTGCAATAAATGCCTTTTTGCTGGACTGAATAAATTCAGTCAGTTCAATGTGAAACGATAAATATTCTGAAGATTTTGACATTTTCTCTACATCCATGCTAAAGGAAAGGGAGAGATTTAACTTATTTCTGCCACAGTTTCCAATCTTGTGTTTTAAGTTGCACTTTTATACTTGATTGTCTCCTCTTGGTTTGAACAAGCTGATGGTATAAAGGAGAAGCTGTTTTTGTATATTCATTTAGTAACTCCTATGTTTCTTATTGTTCTCATGATATGATAGTTATGCAGTTCAGTATGTCCCAAAGGAATCTCCAAGAATTATAATCTAAAAGGAAATTTTGTTCAGGTTTTGGGAACCCCAACCAGGGAAGAGATAAAATGCATGAACCCAAATTATACTGAATTTAAGTTTCCGCAGATAAAACCTCATCCCTGGCACAAGGTCTGTTCTTTCTTGTCCTTTGCTTACATCCTTTAATTTATTATGAATGCTCTCAGTAATTCAAGATTTTGATTAAATCCCTTCATACTCATTCTTTGCCAAGGTAACCTTGATTTTTATTATTTTTGAGCCTGTACTAGATAATTCCCAAGTGATGTTTTTATCAACAATCAGCGTGGTTCATTTGATGGAATTATGCCTATTTTTCTATGGTGTTTCAAAGAGATTGACAAAACTGGCTGACTAAGCTGTTAGAATTTATTTGTTCATGGTTACTGGGATGTGGTGAATTCTGTCAATTCATGTGGAGCGTCTTGCATGCGGATTGTCCCTTATGGGGATAAGGGAAGGCGTTTAATGAGATAGATGGGATCATGGGAAGTATAATCCTAACCAAAGTTCATTGATCCGCGTTTAAAATTGACAAATTGTAAAATGGAATTCTGTTTATTACGTTGAATGAGGTAGCATACATGGCTATTTATAGATACAAGGAAGCTATTTTAAGGGTAAAATTATAGTTAGGGACATTAAGGAGTAATGAAATAACTAAAATACACGTGCGTAATAACTAAAACAATTACATTATTTACAAGTATTTTTAACACTTTCCCTCAAGCTCATGGATGGATATCCTCCATGTCAAGCTTGATGACCAACTTCTAAAAGGTGACATTAGATAATCCGTTGGTAAGCATATTTGCAAGTTGGTCACAAGAAGAAACAAAAAGACTACAAATTAGACCACTATCGAGCTTTTCTTTGATAAAGTGTTGGATAATATCAACATATTTAGTACGTGATGGAACTCTCATAGATTGTAATAATGTAATGAAAAGAAACTTTAGCTATAGCTCCCTTGATACAAGGAGATAGCAGATAACAGAGAAATGAACACAGAAAGAAATGCAAAACAAAGAAACAAAGCACCCCTTGACTTTCGAGAGGTCAAGTCCTCTCCACTATCTCCGCGTTTTCCTTCCTCTCCCTCCTTTCTGGATCTTCTCCACCAGAAATATCCCTCCAGCACACACGCACGCCCCCCACCCCACTACACGACAAAGTTAGTTAGAATCTACTCCTTCATTCCCTTCTGCCCTTTCTCCAGCTGCCAACTCACCTCCCTTTTTATTTTTTTGGTTTCTCCTAACGTAAACCCTTCCCCACGTATTAGTCTGTTTTGGCTGGCCTCCTTTGGGCCTTCTCTCATACACTTGACAACCCATAGGCCCATCATTTCCTTCCCCTTCAACAGGCACCTTGTCCTCAAGGTGAAAAGTGGGGAATTGTTCCTTAATGACGCCTACATCTTCCCAGGTATTGTCACACTCTGGAAGTCCCCACCATTTAATGAGAACTTGTTGTTGTTCCCTAGATAACACTCTAAATTTTTGTGCTAACTCCGGTTGCACCCTCAGCTCCATGTCATTAGAAAGTGATGAAGGAATGGAATGGACGGATGTAGAAGGATGAACTGATTTTTTTAACTATGAGACATGGAAAACCGGATGAATACATGTTGTCTCTGGTAGTTCCAGCCTGTATGCAACTTTCCCCACCTTCTCTAGCACTTTGTAGGGACCATAAAACATGGGTGACAGCTTCTCATTTTGTTTTTTTGCTACCGTGTTCAGCTTGTTCTTTCATTTTCAATTGTGCCATTTCAAGGTGGTGTTTCAATTCAGTGAGGATCAAATTTCGCTCCTTCAACACCTCATTCACTTTGTCCACTCGAGTTATATCCTCTTGCCATTTAAACAATGCTGGAAGATCTCTTCCATACAAAGCCTTGAAAGGTGTTAGTGCAGTGGATCTATTAAGGGTTGTGTTAAACCAATATTCAGCCTATGGAAGCATTCTCAACCAAAGCTTAGGCCTATCTCCTACAAAACATCTTAGATAAGTTTCCAAACTTCTATTAATCACCTCAGTTTGGCCATCAGTTTAAGGATGATAACAGAGCTATACTTGAGGGTAGTTCCAGTTAATGCAAACAATTCTCTCCAAAATTGGCTAATAAAAATTCTGTCCCTGTCTGACACAATGGATTTGGGAAAGTCATGGAGTTTAACCACTTCCTTGATAAAAATTTCAGCCACTTCTTTTGCATTGAAAGGATGAGAAAGTGGAATAACGTGGCTATATTTAGTGAGTCTATCCACCACCACCATCACTGTACCAAATCTGTTCACAACAAAATCCATGCTTATATCTTCTCACACTTGATGGGGAATAGGTAGTGGCTGAAGTAACCTGGCTGAACTTAAAGCTTCATATTTATTTCGTTGACAAATCTCACATTTTGCCACATAATTCTATATGTCCTTCTTCATTCCTTCCCAATAAACCACTTCAGCCAAGCACTTATAGGTTCGTAAATACCCTGAATGATCTCCTATGGGAGAGTTGTGATACTCATTCATCAATTCTAGTGTTTTGGGTGATCTTTTGGGTAGCACCAATTTATTGTTATACATTACTGATGTTGTACCCACTTGCATCTCCCATTCCCGTGAGAATTTTCTCTCTGATTTCCTTGAGGTGTTCATCTTTATTCACCTTTGCTTCAAAGTCCTCCAATCCCTTGTAATGACATACAGAAAAGGCCATCATTTCCATGTAATTTTCCCTTCGAGACAGCACATCTGCCACCTTATTAGCAGCTCCTGGTTTGTATTGGATTTCAAACTTATATCCCATCAATTTGGAAACCCACTTTTGCTGATCCAGTTCTATCATTCTCTGTTCCAGCAGGAATTTTAAAGCTTTTTGGTCTGTCCTTATTACAAAGTGTTGTCCTAATAAGTAATGGTGCCATTTTTTCACGGCTAGCACGATAGCAATAAGCTCCCTTTCATATACTGACCCCTGCTGCTTTTTTTCTGATAACTGTTGGTTGAAATAGGCAATGGGCCTTCCCTTTTGCATCAGAACAGCCCCCACTCCTTTTCCTGAAGCATCAGCCTCTATTTCAAATGGAAGAGCAAAATCGGGCATGGCTAATACCGGTACCACTATCATGACAGTCTTAAGTTCCTCAAAAGCCTTTTGAGCCTTTTCCCTCCAATGGAAAGAATCTTTCTTTAATAGATCAGTAAAGGGAGCTGCAATCTTGCCATAATTTTTTATAAATCTCCTATAGTAGCCAGTCAATCCCAAAAATCCTCTTAACGATCGAAGATTTTTAGGCATGGGCCATTTTACCATCGCCTCTATTTTTGTCGAGTAAGCTTGCACTCCCTCCTTGGAAATTATGTGTCCAAGATATTCCAACTTCCTCTGTCCGAAAGCGCATTTCTTGTAATTAATTACTCGCTGGTGTTGTTGTAATACTCCCATAGCCACCCTTAAATGTTTCATGTGAGAATCTTTATCCTTACTATATATGAGAATATCATCAAAGAAGACTAGAATGAACTTTCTTAAATACTCCTGAAATATGTCATTCATCAATGATTGTAAGGTAGACGGAGCATTGGTTAACCCAAAAGGCATCATCAAGAATTCATAGTGCCCATTATGTGTTCTAAAAGCTGTTTTTAGTTCATCCCCTGGCTTGATTCTAATTTGGTGGTACCCTGACTTTAAATCCAACTTAGAAAATAATGTGGCTTCCCCCAATTCATCTAATAACTCATCTATAGATGGAATTGGATATTTATCAGGGACTGTGATCTTGTTTAGAGCTCGGTAATACACGCAAAATCTCCAACTCCTATCTTTCTTCTTCACCAACAACACTGGGCTAGAGAAAGGGCTGGTACTAGATTGTATTATACCTGTTTGTAATATTTCCTTGACTAGCTTCTCAATCTTTGTCTTCTGAAACTGACCATAATGATAAGGTCTTATATTAAGGGCTTGCTCATTTGGTTTAATTACAATAGCATGGTCTTTTGACCTGTGGGAAGGTAGAGCAGCCTTTGCTTCACACACCTCAGGAAATTCTCTTAAAATATTCTGTAACTCCTCCTCTATTTCTTGCTGGCCAGGTTCTGTTTCTAGATTTACAGCTCCAAATTCCAGTAGATACCCAGGTCAAAGATGGAACTCCTTGTGGGCACACCCACTTTTTTCCTACTTTGATTTTCATGTAGGCTTGTCCCCAATTCACTCTTAGTTCCCCAAGAGATTCCAGTCATGCTACTCCTAATACCAGATCCACATTACTTAAGTTGGAAGGGTAAAAGGTTTGGGTAATAGTTAGCCCGTAGTTCCACTTTTACATCTGTACATTCCCCTTGCATATATAGCTTCCTTCCATCTCCCACAATAACAGAGCACCTCTTAGTTTCTTGCACTGGGATGCCTATTCGGCCTACTAATTTAGTAGAAATGAAATTATCTGTTGCCCCCCTATCAATCAACACAAGGACATCTTCTTCAAAAGCCCTTCCCATCCTTTTCAATGTTTTATATCCTGTAAGACCTACCACCGTAGTTTATGAAAGCTCCATTGATGTCATCTCTTTCTCATTCTCTTCTATTTCTTGTTCCTCCCTTACCTCTATCTCTTCAAGTTCTTCCTCTTCCTCATTTAATATGATCAATTGAAGCTGTTTGTTTTTGCATCTATGATTTGGACCAAACTTCTCATCACATTTGAAGCAAAGTCCTAACTCCCTTCTTCGATTTATTTCAGATTCATACAACTTCTTTCGACTACTACTGCTCCCACTGCTGCTTCTTGTTGTTGTTGTTGTTGTTATCGGTATAGTAACCCTACCCCCACTTGCCTTAGTATCCTCCTTCATCTTGACATAACTCCACTATAACGCTCTCACACTTTTCTCAATTGTTTCCATTCGCCCCTCCGTCTTTGTTCCCACCATACCCCACTAGAACCGGCTCTGATACCAAAAGTGATGGAACTCTCATAGATTGTAATAATGTAATGAGAAGAAACTTTAGCTATAGCTCCCTTGATACAAGGAGATAGCAAATAACAGAGAAATGAACACAGGAAGAAATGCAAAACAAAGAAACAAAGCACCCCCTAACTTTTGAGAGGTCTGGTCCTCTCCACTATCTCAGCGTTTTCCTTCCTCTCCCTCCTTTCTGGATCCTCCCCACCAGAAATATCCCTCCAGCACACACTCACGCCCTCCCTCCCCACCCCATTGCATGACAAAGTTAGTTAGAATATACTCCTTCGTTCCCTTTTGCCCTTTCTCCAGCTGCCAGCTCGCCTCCCTTTTTATTTTTTTGGTTTCTTCTGACGTAAACCCTTCCCCACCTATTAGTCTGTTTCGGCTGGCCTCTTTTGGGCCTTCTCTCATACACTTGACAACCCATAGGCCCATCAGTATGGTTGTGCTTGTATTGGATTATGAGCAATGTTGATAGCGGATTTATTATCACAATAAAGCTTCATTGGGCCTTCTACATTAATCTTTAAATTCTCCAAGATTATCTATAGCCACAATAATTCACATATCCCAATTGCCATTGCTCTGAGGTCAGCCTCTGATCTTGTGACTACATTCTGCTTCTTGCTTTTCCAAGTGACGAAATTTCCCCTTGGGAAAGTACGATATCCTGATGTTGATCTCTTATCCACAAGAGGTCTTGCATAGTCTATGTTTGTATAGGCTTCAAGAGTTAGTCCTTCCCCTTTTTTGAACAAAATTCCTTTCCTTGGTGTACCTTTTAAATATGCTAAAATTCTATAAACTATCCTAAGGTGTGATTATTTAGGATTATGCGAAAATTGGCTTACAACACCCACTGTATAAGCTATATTAGACTTGGTATGAAATAAATTAATTAATTTTTCCTCAAGTCTTTGATAAGACCCTTTATCAATTGATATATCTTTTGGACCCTTACAGAGTCTATGGCTTGACTCTATAGGTGTCTCTATTGGTTTACATCTCAATTTGCCCATATTTGTCAATAAATCCAACAAGTATTTTTGCTATAATATGAAAATCCCCTGCTATTAGTAAGCTACGTCAATGGCAATAAAGTATTTTAATTTGCCTAGCTCTTTGATCTCAAATTCCTTTATCAGTTGCCCTTTTAACCACTCTATTCCTACTAGGTCATTTCTTGTGATTATAATGTTATCCACGTAAACTAATAGTACTGACACTCCTCTTGAGGTTGAATGCTTCACAAAGTGTGGTCACCTTAGCTTTAGATATTCCCCATACCAATCAGAGCTTTGGAAAATCTCCCAAACCATGCCTTTGAGAATTGCTTGAGCCCAAACAATACCTTTTTGAATTTACACCCTATGCCTGGTTCAATATGTGAGTCGAACCTTGGTGGAATCTCTATATAGATCTCCTTCTCTAGATCTTCATGTAGAAAGGCATTTTTGACATCAAATTGTTGCAATTTCCAACCAAGGTTAGTAGCCACAAATAATAAGATTCTTATCGTATTCATTTTAGCAACTAGAGTAGAGTTTTCCATGTAATCAATGTCATAGGTTTGAGTATATCCTTTGACAATGAGTTGAGTTTTATACCTCTCAAAAGTACTGTCTGAATTATATTTAGTGGTAGTATATCCTTTGACAATGAGTTGAGTTTTATACCTCTCAAAAGTACTGTCTGAATTATATTTAGTGGTGAATACCCATCTACAACCAACTAGTTTCTTCCATTTTAGTAGTTTTACTAGGTCCTAAATTTTGTTTCTTCTCAAGTGCTTTGATCTCAACCTTCATAGCATGTATCTAATTCTCATTCTTCAATGCCTCAAGTAAAGTCTTGGGAATAGGGGTGGAATTTAGACTAGTGACAAAGGCTTTGTGGTTAGAAGTCAAATTCTTATATGAAATGAAAGAAGACAAAGGATGCTTAGTGCATTGGCTTGTGCCCTTTCGCAAAGCAATAGGAATATCATAGTCATTATGTGTAACTATTTCAAGAACATTATCAATGGGTGAAGAGATTAACTCAACATTTTCGGGGGTAGAAGTGGATGATTGGATTGGCTCTAGTTAGGAGACCTATTTCTTCCTTTGAGCATAAACTTGTAATGGGACATTTGTTGGTAACTCTTGGAATTCAGGAAAGAAGAAATGCCTATCTAATCCTCCCCCTGAGGATAAGTATTATCAAAGTAGGAATCATGTTCAGCAAATGTAACATTGGCAAACATATAAAATTTCCTTATTGGAGGATGATAACATTTGTAACCCTTTCAATGGAGAAATAGCCAATGAAAACACATTTGAGAGCCCGAGGATCAAGTTTGGTTCTATCTTGAGAATGCACATGAACAAAGGCAATACATCCTAATATTTTTGGAACATGGTTATTAGATACATTGAAACTGGAAAAGAATTGTGTGAGGACTTGCATTGGATTTTTGAAACCAACAATTTGGGTAGGAAGTTTGTTAATGATATGAGTAGCAATTAAAATGGCTTTCTTCTAATATTGCTTTGGGATGTTTTGAAATGGAAGGGCTCTTCTATTGGAAAGATGACTATTTTTTTGTTTAGTCACCCCATTTTGTTGAGGTGTGTTAATGCAAGAAGACTCATGAATTATGCCTTGTGTTTGAAAATGGGTAGAGAGGAACTAATTGAAAAAGTCGTTTGCATTATTAGAATGAAATCTTTGTGTCCCCATGTCAAATTGAGTTCTAATCATATTGTAAAACTTGGGGGAAAATTGAGCTCACATTAAATTTTTGTTTCAAATAAATCCAAATTAGACAAGTACAATCATCAATGAATGAAACAAACCACTGAACTCCAAAAACATTAGAAACAGAAGAAGGGCTCTAAATATGACTATAAATTAAAGTAAAGGGTACATAAATTCTGTGACTACTAATTGGAAGGGAAGCATGTTTGTGCTTGGCAAGTTCACAAACCTCACAATGAAAGTGTCAATCGTTAATCCTTTGAATAAGGATGGAAACATAACTTTAATAACATGAAATGATGGATGACCAAGACGAAGATGGTCAAGCCAAATCTTGTCTTTATACTTGAATGATTCAAAATGAAGAGAAACAAGTGACAAGTTTTGAACTCCGTTTTGTCCATTTTGTTCATCAAGATAATATAAGCCATCCTTCATCCTAGCGAGTCCAATCATCCTCTTCGTTCCTTGTTCTTGAAATACACAACTGGGAGGGTGAAAGGTCACACTACAATGGGAATTAGTTGTGAGTTTTTGAATTGAAATAAGATTCGTGAAAAGTTTTGGAACATGAAGTACATTCTTAAGCATAAGGCAAACAAATATCTCCTTAACTAGTTACAGTAGTGACTGATCTATCAGCTATGATGATTTTTCTATTGTTAGGACAAGGAGTATATGAGATGAATTTTTGTGAGGAATTGAGTCATATGATCTATGGCTTTTACGTCAATAACCTAGGAGTTGGAGAAGACTTTATTTGATGCATTAAAGTAGTATTAGAGGTAGATGAAGATTGGGAAGATATACTTGAGAGCCCCAAAAAACAAGTACCTATGGTAGACATTGGCATCTTGTCCCCATAGGTTTTTTAGCTTCTCAATCTTCTCCTTGTTGAAATCAGCAAAGGTGAAGGCTACCTTGCTACTAGAATTTGCAGTTGTCATATAAGCCTAGTCGAGCCCCTTTCTCATGGGTTGAGGCTTTCCATGGAGCTTCCAACATTTATCTTTAGTGTGTCGAGGCTTCTTGTAGTAGATACGCCACAAAGAGGATTTGATGGACTGTTTTGATTGATTAGTTTGCCCCTTGAACTTATGGATGTTGCACAATATGTTTGGATACTAAAATAGAACTCTCCACTAGTTGGGCTTCAATCATCACACTCCTTCCTTCCTTCCTCAACCAGCACAATGGCAATTACCTCATTCAAGGATGGCAACTCCTCCTCGCCGAAGATCTGGACTCTCACAACATCAAACTCAATGTTCAATCTGGTGAAAAACTCATAAATTTTGTCCTTTTCCACAAAATGCTTAAGAATAGCTGCATCTTCACTGTATTTCATCTAAATGCATTGATAGTGATCTATCTCTTGCCAAAATTTTTTTAGCAAATTAGAGTACTCAGTGAGTGATTGGCTTCTTTGTTTTTGGTATTGGAGATTTTGATCTTGAGCTCATAAATTTGTACTGCATCTTGAACTTTGGAATAGGTTTGTTGAACAGTATCCCTTATCTCCTTAGCCCAATACAAGAACATGCATGTGTAACCTATCTCTGGTGATACAGAGTTCCATGATCAGGACATTACTGGAGAATCCTCATCATCCGAGGCATCAAATTTGGAATCCCTTGGTTTGGGACCAATGCCCAGCAAATGACTCAACTTGCCTCGTCTTTTAAGGAATGTGCGAACCATTTGAGCTCATTTCAAATAATTTTTCACGTTCAATCTGTAAGCTACCTAAATCTATGGCAAATCACTTGTTGGAGCAGAGTGATTGCCAAGGTAAGAGGTATTGTTGGTTGCTGGACTCAAACATGGTCTAGGTGGCAAAAACAACAAGCACTTGGAGCAGAGAGCAAACAACAATGGATGATAACAGAGAAATAATCATCAATAAGGAGATGCACCACTGACTAAGGCTAAGCAGATCAAGGGGACTCCTAGGCTAGCCTTTACACTTGTTGGCAACATGTTTTGGGTTGATCGTTGTTGGAGATGAAGTGTCACATGCTGGCACGTGGGACTTGATGCAGAACCATTGTGGAGGCGCGCAGAGGCACATGAGGTAATCAACAGTGGTCCAGTCAACTGGATATGGCTGGCTGGTGAGCTTTGTGGTGGTTCCTAAGGTGTTTGGGTCAAGTGGGACTCAAAGACATGATAGAAGCTTTCGTCCAGTAGCAAGGAAGGCTATAGACAAAGAAAGAAAACGCCTTTGATTTCTAGGGTGTTTGGGTCAATTGGAAGCCAAACTAATCTAGAAAGATAGAGCCCAATGACAATGAAGGTCACGGACCTAATGCCAATGTCAACAAAGGCCACTGACTGGAAAAGAAAAAATGACAATGACGGCTACAAAAATTTCTTGAAAGAGAGCCTAAGGCTTTGATACCATGACAAAATGTAAAAAGAAATTCTGTTTATTGTGTTTAATGAGGTAGCATACATGGCTATTTATAGATACAAGGAGGCTACTCTAAGGGTAAAATTACAATTAGGGACATTAGGGAATAATGAAATCATTAAAATACACACATGCCTAATAGCTAAAATAGTTACATTATCTACTAGTATTTTTAACAAAAAACCAAAAAAAAAAATCTTTACATGGTTTATTTTATAAGCGAAGTTGTTATTATTGAAGAAGGAAGCCTATGTATATCGTTCAATGGTACATGCTACAGAAGGATACAAATCGATATGGCTAATTTGCAATGGTATTAGATGGAGTTAAGTGCAGATCAGGAATCACACGATCTCTTTGTTGAGTTTGAGCAGATTGGGCTACGGATTTGTGCATCACTGACACTTCCTAGTCCTGGCAAGCCAAGATGAGACAACATTGTTTTCAGAATTCAGAGAGTTGTTTTAGTCTACATTTTTTTCTTTTGAAAAGCAGTTGTCGTTGCCCATTCGTTGGTGTGGGAGGTCATGTGGACATTCCAAAATTAGGGATAGGTATTAATCTGCCATTTGAATCAATATGGTTGCAAATTAATATTGTTATTATATGTAGAAGTGAAGCTATTTGTTTTGAGCTTGTGCAAATTTTGGTGCAAGTTTTGTGCTGGTGTTAATATTCATTGCTTAAAATGAATCTTTTTGGCACTGGGAATATACCTTGATTTTATCCTTATCTGACAGGTCTTTCAGAAACGTCTACCCCCAGAAGCAGTAGACCTTGTCTGCAGATTCTTTCAGTACTCTCCAAATTTACGATGCACTGCTGTAAGTTTAACATCTCAATCCTTTTACTCTGTTTCTTTTTTTTATTTTTCTTTGGGTGATCATATGGATGTAGAATATTTTTATAATACTATTTGAAGGTTGCCATTTTATGGTACTGCAGTTGGAAGCTTGCATTCATCCCTTCTTTGATGAATTGAGGGACCCAAACACCCGCCTTCCTAATGGCCGCCCACTTCCTCCTTTGTTTAATTTTAAATCTCCGGGTGAGTTTCAGTATTACTACCTAATAGATTACAGAAGTTCTTTGGAAAATCCTTTATTTGAAGTAATAAGCCAGTTAATGAGTTTGCTCGCAACACTGACATGTTTACTACATACAGTCTACAAATGAAGATAAGCCTTATGCTTTTGGTTTTGCATTTATTATGTATTCTTTGTCAAGGATCAGTTCAATTCAGAAGTTGAAGATGCTAAGTAAAAGTAATTTTAAACATGTCCCTTCACACAAAAATCCTTTGGACTTGAAGTGTGGATAAAGTATAAATCCATCATAGTTTGTGTTTGTGCTTGTGCTAAGACTTAATTAAGAAGATGGAGTTGGCAATAATCAAACTCATACTCTTTGGTCATAGAGCTTTTGATTCTATGTTAAGGACCATTGCAACTCAAAAGTTAGTTGTTAAGTGAAGGCCAATCAACTTGTTGAGTGGGGAGTGGGGAAATTAACTGTGACTATGGAAAATGAAATGACAATTTCAACCTCCATAATGAACATGTAAAAGATTTTGACGGGATTTATCTTATTGAGAAACTAATATATGCATCCATTGGTATTAGACAAAAATCTTATTCTTGGAAAGCATGGTATTATCATCAATCTGATATATATATGTATATATATATATTGTATTACTTTTTTTATGTTGAACTCTATTGAATATTTGATCTTCAAAAGATTGTATAAAACCATTTAGTAGCCCTAAATGTGTGAATTGGAACAAAATCATGCGTTCTGAGTATTAAAATGATACAAAAAATCATAGTATCAAGTTAAAATCTCACGACTTCTCAAGTACCTAAGTTGGGCTTTTGTCTTCCTCCCCCCCCCCCCCCTCCTTTTTTTTTTCCTTTTCTTTCTCCTCTCCAACAAAAAAAGAAAAAAAAAAATGGCGTTCCTGACTTCTATATGTTATTCATTCTTCCAGAGCTCGCGGGCATACCACCTGATATCATCAATCGGCTTATTCCAGAGCATGCTCGTAAGCAGAACTTATTTATGGCTTTGAACACCTAACAACTTTTACCAAACTTTGTTTTATCCAGTTGTTATTTCTTAGCAGGCTGTAAATCATCTGGTGCATCTGAGAAAGAATTTCACAGAAAGAGTTCCTAGGATATAACATGAAAAGTTGCAGTTTCTGAATATGTTGTCGATGGAGTTGTTTTCTGTTACTGCTCGAGAGACTGCTTTTTCATGTATATCTATCTGAGACAAGTATTAGTGATGATTTTTGTGAGATAAGATGTATGAGTTTGTATATGTATAAATTATAACATCGATACCCCTTGAATTGTGCCTCCAACCCATCCCAATTAATTTTGGTGTTATGTTTTTCTTTTATAAATTCAAGATGGTACTGGTTTATGGGTCACTTGTTTCTGTTGTGTTTTTTTTTTTTTGTTGAGTAATCACTGTGGTTTGGATCTAGATACACGATTCGTATGAATGGGATCTGATCTCTTTCCATTTTGAATTGGATAAAAGCGTTGTTAGTTCAAGCAAAATTTGAAGTCTAATAACCCCTAGGTTCCTAATGAAGTTAATCGTCATTAGCAGGAGTGTTTATGGGCATAGAAATAAAATTCTATTTGATAATGCAACTCTTTCATAAGCAGAGGCGCCAGGATCTTATATGAGAATGACCAAGGAGGTTGCGACTGGAGATCTAAGCAATCTCCTTTTAGTCCCTTCAGTTAATGAATAGAAGTATTGGCAAATATCTCAGATGGTTTCACCATTTGGAAATACTATAGTTTTTGTCTGGGATAAATATTCAAGCAGTCTTGTGGAGACCATCTTTTCCCTCCGCTCTTCCTTATCAACCCGCGGGACCAGACACTACCTCAGCTTATTCTGGAAAGAAGCAAGAGAAGTATGGAGATTCTGTAGTGCTTGCATCCTGCCTCAATTTGCTTTCTAGTGAAAAGCCAACATTATCGAGAGTTTATACAAAATGGCAAAGGGGTGATAAATATACCACGAAGTGGGGTTAGATTGGTGTATGCCTATTTTTCCAAAAATGCAGTCCATTAAATACTATGACAGCAACTGGACAGTAGCAAGGTGTGTCACTAATTAATTTGATCCTTAGAAAAGTAAAATAAAAACCGTAAACCAATAGCAAGCCCATCGTTGAATTATTTGCAGCAAATTATATTTCCATCAATGAACACAAAATATTTCTCCTCACCTTATCTTAAACATGAAAAGCTGTAGACAATGCTATGTCTGTAAACAATATGCAACACAGAAAATAAGAGTAAAGAAGAGAAAGCAAACGCAAGAAATTATCCCGGTTAGATCTAACAATGATCTACATCCAATCCTCCTGTAACCAAGGGATTTTTCAATCAATAAACAACCTTGTTTTTCTCCATTCATCTAAAATTCACGAAAAGGTTTTAAATTCGCTCATCTACAATGACCTTTTCGGACACTTCTTCAAAGTTAGGAGAGTAATATAGGATAAAGCAGATAACATTTTTATCACAAGAGATGACAATAAGCTCACAATTTTAATACTCTCAAAAGTGTATATACCCCAGGTACTAAACTTAGAATTGTTTTCTAACCAATGGATAAGATAAAGCACAAGAGAATGAATAGAGATGATCACTTCTCTGTTTCAAATTCTGCACCCTTTATATGTTCTGGACAGAAACGAGCGTTAGAAATGCTCCACTGGTCGTTGCCAGCTTCTAAATAAATTAGGAACTAGTTGAATGTGCTAATTTAGAACTTCCCTGTTCCTGTTCTGTAAATTCATTCTGCACTCTTTCCTTCCCGAGTTTCCTCACGTGTGGCAATTTTGGTCTGATCAGGGTATACCTTGATTACAACGACCCTTCAAACATTTCTTGAATAATTTCTGATAAATCCATTTTTAAACGGTTAAGACCACGAAGAGGTCGTGGGCTTCGTTATAGACTCCGATACTCAAAGTCAGTTCTCTATTGCTATGGTTGGAAGGGAGAGAGGGTAAAGATGTTAAGATGCTTATGTTCTAGTGGTAAATGAGTCATTAACAGTGAAGTCCTCCAAGGACATTTTGGTCATTTCGGTGGGTGACTTAGGCTTGGCCCAATACTAAGGGTAGCCCAGAAACATATTCGTAAAAAAATAAAGAAAACTTTACATTGCAATATATTTTGCAATGTAAAATTAGATCAAATAACTCTAAGCATGCGAACCCCGAGAAGACCATACTCTATTTAAAGTTGTACAAAGATCTTGAATAGCTCTTGGTTTCAAGAAAGAAAACAATGAAGGTACCAGCCAACTATAGTGGAATGAGTGCGCGCAAACTTGAGGAATAAGGAAGAAGAGACAATGAGATTGAGGATTGAGGGAGAAAAGCAAAAGATGAATTTTTTAGGGAAAATTATATTTAAGGACTTAGAAATTAAAAAAAATATTTTTAAGGATCTGTTACTACTAGATTCAACTATTTGTTACTAAAATTAGTGATAATCATCCTAAAATAAGTAGTAACAAATCTTTAAAAATAAATATTTTTACTTTTTGATCATTTGTTATAATTCTCTCAATTTTCTAAAGCCTGTTTGGTAAAAAAAAGTTAAGGATGGAAAAGAAAGGAAAAAGGAAAAGTGATTTTGTATATAAAAAATATCCATAATACCTTTACTTTTAATGAT
The DNA here is from genome assembly GCA_026724425.1 of Erythrophleum ivorense. Taxonomy (NCBI): domain Eukaryota; kingdom Viridiplantae; phylum Streptophyta; class Magnoliopsida; order Fabales; family Fabaceae; genus Erythrophleum; species Erythrophleum ivorense. Next base: position 40,769,891 of record JAIUCV010000006.1, on the reverse strand, counting down.
TGAATAATTATTATTAGAGAGTATTCAATAATGATTGAATAATAATTATAAGGGTAGAATTGAAATTTTTCCAAACTTTTCACTTTCCCTTCTACTTACTCTTTCCAATTCCCACTACCGAACGGGCTGCAATAGTAAAGCACTGGAAACTAGAGGGAGAAAATTTTAATGTTAAAAGTTGCATGGCTTTACACATCTTTGTCTATCTCTTTTTCATAACACCATGTAAATTTGCTAATGATTGAGTCAAAAATCCTATATAACTTTTGTTTTGTAAAATAAGAAACCGTCAAAGTTGTGAAAGAACATGAAAATTCTATCATAAACTTCAATGCCTTAAGTTAAAAACATAGAGAAAGAGAGAAAGCATATAGTATAATACAAGATAGATAGCACAAATAAGACTTGCAAGTTAAAGAGATTTAGAAGTTAAGCGACCTTAAATGTATGATTGGATATTAATTGGGGGTCTCTTAAATGTAGTTAATCTTTAATGAGTTAGGTCGGTCCTAGTCTAATAATAAAGATAGGCTGAATTTGTATTCATTATTTTCTTTTTCTTAGTTGTTTATTTGATTGTGGTCTTCATTGCTTCTTAGACTATTCTTGATTTCTCTTTTTATTTGCTCTTATAGAATTTTAGCATATGATTATCATTCCTAGTGCTTTTCAAATTTCCTAAAATGGAGAGGTTGACCTTGGGTCTCAAGTAAGGAATGAATTAATACATTTAACAAAATTAATCAAGATTAAATTTGTATTAAGGCTAACAAACTTATTTCCAATGCTTTAAAGAATAACGTTAATTAATACTCTTTTCCAAGTCAATATCATCAAAATTGGCATTTAAGAATTTGTATTGGAAACTTAGGGCTATTAGGGGGTACCATATGGTTTGGTATTTATTTGGTCTCATATTAACTTATTTGCTTAACAATTTTTTAGGATTTAGTTTTCAGATTAAGTCCATGAAATTTGTTGCCTTGTTAGGATCTTACAGACACGCTCTGGTTTTTCATCTTAGTTGATTGTTATTATATATTTAAAAAAGAAAAAGATGCTATAGAGCTTCTTTTTTATATACTCCATATTATTCTTGTGGAGCTAAAGCAGAAGTGGCTAGTTAATGCGTAAAGAATTTGACATCATACAGACTATATGATAAAATAATGTTTAAATACAATTCAAAAAGTCACATTATATTTAATATTATTATTGTGTACACAAATTAAACACGCCGTTATTATCGAGTAGATTCTTTTCAATTCAAAAGAGAATTATATAGTAGAGAAATAGAAACATGGAAAGTGGTTCCACATGGATAGAGTCCACTTGTCTCTATTTTTTTTAACAGATTTTTTTTTTTTAATTAGAAAAAAATCTGCTAGTCATTGTTGAAATAGTAATGTTTCATTGATAGTTGATTCATGAGATAATATTTTAGAAAACTCAATTTCTCAATAAATATAACTTTTTACTATGATAGATATTTAAAATTAAAAAGAATTGTTCAACAATGAATGATGAGGTTAAAAATCCTGATGTATTTAACTATAAAATAAGTGGTCTCCTCCTGTGTCAACTTGTGCGGAGAATCATTCTCTTTTTTTACTTTCATCCAAACTGTTTTGATTTAAAGCATTAATCCCTATAATTCATCAATAGGATTCTTGTTTGTTTGTTGTTTTTAGTATTATGTTTAGGACTGTTTTTATAATTTTGTTCAAAATCACATCTGTTTTTTTAAAAAAATCCTAAACTACCTAACTTATAATAAGGTATGTAAACTTTGTATTCATGTGTGTGATTTCTTTTGTAGTATGATGACATATATAGACTAGAACATTATGGTCATTTTATTATACATTGTGATTATTTATTGGCTTTTGATCCATTATTTTAAAAAAAATGTTCCCAGTAATTGTAGAATATAGTATTATTATTAAAATACAAAAACAGCATCAACATTTTTATAAATTTTCATGTATCGTGTATTAGATTGTCATAATTTTCAAAGCAATTAGACCTTCTGTTTTTCTTTAATTTCTGATTCTTGTAGGTTTAAATTCCCAGAACCCAGATACGCATATAGTCTTCTTTTTGTTGTTTTTACCTTTTTTGGGTTAAAAAAAAATGCAAAAACCAAATAGGATCCATTTTTTCTTAAAAAGATAGGTTTATCATAGGTTTTTTTTTTTTTTCTTTTGAAGGTGTCTCTTTATTGTGGTTTTTTTTAAAAGTACATTAATAATTTAGTTAATAAAAGATCATTTTTCTTTTAATTTAATTTTTCAGAGATAGGCTTATCGATTTAGTCTTTAAAAATCCATTCTCATATCAATTCAATCCATAAACATTTTCCATCAATTATTCTAAAAACACATTTGTGTAGCCTTTTAATACATTAAAATCTAGCTCATTTTCATACAACGCTCATGGCACAATAGTTTGATTGTGGTAAAATTGAAGTCAAATTAAAATAATATTTAAAATAGATATACATATTTAATAATATAAGAATAATTAAAATATTTTATATATGACAACAAATCCATTCAAAACGAGTTGAGTAAAATTCATAAAAGTAAAATTTTATTATAGGATGTCAAAAAAAAATCAAAATTTGACCAATTCATTTTCATATTGACTAGTTTTTGATTAATTTAATTAATTTTTGACTGATTTTCCTTAACCAATTTTAAAAGTCAAATAAATTGGTTTATCAATTTTTTGATTCAATCATAAGCTTAGTTCAATTTTTATGACACTATTTTTATATTAAAAATTCATAAAAAAATCCATATCTTTTAGTTTTATGATATTAAAATTAGATTAGATTGGTCGATTTGACTAATTAAATTAAAAATTAATCTCTAATTCGATTTAGTTAACACACAAAATTGAAGACACTCAGAACTAGTAAAACCATTGATAATCGAAAAAATTGGTCATGTCATAGTTTGAGAATATGTGACTTTTTACCAAATATTAAGCTTTTTTATTATTTGAACCACAAGTTTTTTTTAACAATATTACATATTATTTAATATATATAAACACTTCAATGAAATAATATAATAAATAATTATATATAATATATAAAAAAATTTAAACTAATATATATTTTATTTATAACTATATTTTCAATTGAGTTAATTTTTTTTTCATTTGATGAATCATTTTTTCTATTTATGATTTTTAAACCCTTTGCTTTTTTAATTTTTTAATAATAAATAGAATCTTAATATGATTTGATAATTCCAAAAATTTAAACTTAAATGCTCTTTAAAATTAAGTATGATTAATTTTTAATTAAAAATAAATTTTCAAACATTTTAAAAAACATGAAATCAATAATTAAATATTTAGAGTTTATTAATATTTATTTATTATCTTAAAATTTTAATATAATAAATTTGGAAAAATATATATTTATTTATTACATTCAACTACAATTTAACTAACATCAAAATATTAAATCATAAATCATTACCTCCACCAATTCTGGTCTCATTCGAAAGACATTGTTTTGGTTTACTCCTCCTTTACTCATCATTATTATTAGTTGGGTTTATTATTTATTACCACTATCACAGCATCCGATCCATTTGGGGCGAATTTTGTAGTCTGCAGTGGTATAACACCATTCATTGCCCAAAAAGGGTTTTTTTCTTTTTTTTTTTTTTCAGTTGAGGGGTTTATAAAATTTATGAAAATAAAAAATATAATTAAAAATAAAAAAATTATAATTATGAAAAAAATTATATTTAAAAACTTTTAAAGCATAATTTTTTTATAGTTTAAATTTTTTCTACAATTATAATTTTTATTTTTATATTTATATTTTATAAATCTTAAAAAAAAAGACAATTTTTGGCCGAACTGGAAATCGTTGCTACATCGATTGTGCCCTCAAACTGGACACCAGTGCTTTTTAGAATTTAAATTTTATTTAACAATTTTACCAAACAGATTTATTTAACAGTTAACGAGTTACAGTCGTCAGATAACAGAGAATACTTTGTACAGACAAAGTTGTCTCCAAAATCAGTTAATTATGTCTTTTGTTAACGAATCACCTAAGCGTGGAATCTTTTCTTTTCTTTTAATGAGCCACGTTTGGATAGAAATTAATAAAAAAATAATTTAATATAAAAAAGAAATTAAAATTATTAAACTTTTAATTATATTTTTTATACAAAGAGTATAATTATCTATTTATTTTACTTCCTCCCCTTAATCAAACAAAATTTTATAAAAATTCCTCCCCTCCCCTTGCTTTCTCTCCAAATAAACCAAACAAGTCATTATTAAAATTTCTCCTCTCCTCCCCATTAAAATCTGTATCCTCCGCTGAGTTGAACCAAACACACCTTAGACTAAAACGAATCTGTTTGGATTTTATGGTGGTTTACATTTTACATAAATAGAATCATTCCCGCCTTTTGATGCGTCCATTAATCTTCTGGAATCCCAATCCTCTCGCCGCCGCCGTTGCCCCGTCGCGGTCGGAGTTGCTCATCTTTTGAGTGCGTGTGTTTTCTCTAACTTTTTCTTACTTCACATTTTTATTTTCCAAAAAAAAAACTAAATGGTAAATGGGTTTGGCTCGCTCAGCTTTAGGTGTTTGAAATCTGTGGGGTTAGATTAACTTTTCGCACCTTGTTTTCTTCTTGTTCTCTCGGAAATATTTACTCAAAACTCATACCGGTTTCTGTATTGTTACTCCACCAGCCGATATTGGATTTGGGACTGTTGTGTTTTAGCTACATGAGCATGAGCTGTTTGTTAAATTAACTGAATGGGTCTTATGTCCTGCTAAGGCACGTACTTCAAGCGGCACCGTGCGGAATGCTTTTTGTTTTCTTTCTTTTCTTTTTTGGGTTAATGTGCATCTTAGGGTGATTAAGTAACTTATTTTCATTCTTGTTTAGACTATATTGAAGATTTATGATACAATTCTGCAGACTTAAAAGGTAGGTTGTCTTGAAACAGAGAAGAATGTCTTGCGCCACCTTCAACTTTGGAGCTTCTTTGAATCTTCATTGTGGAATTTCTAGGCCATCTAGGTTCAGACAGACCTGTATTTTCCAAACGTCTTCCGCTTTCTCACTTGAGTCCTTCAATTTGAGCTTTACCAATCATAGTCTTTCCCCAGATACTCGTCATTTTAGTGGCTCACAGTCATTTCACAGCGTCTTCAAATGTGCTGCTGGGGATCCGGAGCCATCAGTTTCTGTTGGTGCTGGCACAATAAGTGATTCTCGTGAGCACTGCACTAACTTCATCTTTTCCCTGGTTACGATTTGAGAGTCAAGATTGATATAATATATTTGTATTGTATACTTTGTACACTTAATTTCATTTACTGATTTTTTTTTCTCTTTTGTTCATGCCAAAGAAGAAAGGGTGGTTGTTCTTGTCATTGGTGGAGGGGGACGTGAACATGCTCTTTGCTATGCCTTGCAACGATCACCATCGTGTGATGCTGTATTTTGTGCTCCAGGCAATGCAGGAATTTCCAAGTCAGGAAATGCCACTTGCATTTCAGACCTTGACATCTATGACGGAACAGCAGTAATCTCATTTTGCCGTAAATGGGGTGTGGGACTAGTTGTTGTGGGACCTGAGGCTCCACTTGTTTCAGGTATTGTAAATGATTTAGTCAAGGCTGGAATCCCAACTTTTGGCCCATCTGCTGAAGCTGCTGCTTTGGAAGGTTCAAAGAATTTCATGAAGCATTTGTGTGACAAGTATGAAATTCCAACTGCCAAGGTTTGTCTTCTCAATTCTCATTCTGAATCTCAGAAAGTAGATGAACGATTAATCCTTGTTCTATTGGGCCAATGCGGCTTATCTGTGCATATTTCCTTCTTTGCTTTATTCCATAAGTAGTTCATATGTTCTCACCCCAAAATTTGTAACAGACTAATTAGTAAGAGAATTGGTTAAAAACGTATTGAGTATTTGCCTTTCTGACGTAGTTTACTATATAAAATTGTCTGCCTGTGTTTTGTTTTTAGAATGTTAGTATATATTAAGGAAGTAGGATAATAATTTGGAGATGATGTTTGTTTATGACGACCGGTGAGGTCCTCATCTTTGTATCATTTTTTTTGTCTATCTCAATTTCATGCTTGTAGCGAAGTAGCGAAATATGAATTGAATCTCACACTTATTCATTCAGAGGATTGGAATATATATACAAGAGAAGAGGAGCCCTCATTAATGACTACGTAATCAAAATCTATCCCTATGATTATGGTATGATTATGGTAATTATTCTATCCCTATGATTGTGCTAACAGATCAGATTACAATATCTACATTTAAAGAAATAAATCCTATGATTATCTAACACTCCCCCTCAAGTTGGAGTATTGATGTTAATCATGCCCAACTTGTTACAAAGATATCTAACTTGGGCCCCATTAAGAGCTTTTGTAAAAAAGTCGCCCAATTGGTCTTCAGACTTCACATGTCCTGTGGAGATAAACTTCTCCTGAATCTTGTCACAAACGAAGTGACAATCAATCTCGATATGCTTTGTGCGTTCATGAAAGACGGGATTCGAGGCTATGTGTAGGGCAGCCTTACTATCACACCATAATTTCGCTGATAACAAGGTTTTAAGGCCAACTTCCTTCAATAATTGGTATAGCCATACTATTTCACACACAGATTTTGCCATGGCTCTATATTCTTATTTTGCACTTGATCGAAAGACCACATTCTGCTTCTTGCTCCTCCAAGATGCCAAATTTTCGCCCACAAATACGCAATATCCAGTAGTGGATCTTCTAGTAGCTTTAGATCTACCATAATCCGCATAAGAGAAACACTTAATATCTGTATGACCATGGTTACTGTACAATATACCACGGCCTGGAGTTCCCTTCAAATAATATAAAACATGTTTTAGAGCTTCTCATTGATTAATTGTTGGTGAGATTATGAACTGACTGAGTACACTGACTGGGTAGGTAATATCAGGACGAGTCACCGTGAGATAGTTCAATTTCTCGATCAATCTTCTATACCTCTCAAGGTTGTCAAATAATTTACTCTTATCAACATCAAGTTGTGTATTAGGAATCATAGGAGAATTGCATGGTGCAACTCCTAACTTTCCTATTTCTTTCAACAAATCAGAACATATTTTCTCTGAGTCAAGAGAATGCCCTTCTTATTCCTCAGGACTTCAATCCCTAGAAAATACTTCAACAGTCCTAAATCTTTCTTTTGAAAATGAGAATGGAGAAAGGATTTGAGTGATGAGATGCCCGATGTATCACTCCCAGTAATGACAATGTCATCAACATACATAACAAGGAGGATCATGCCATCATCTGTTTGTTGATAGAACACAGAATGATCACACTTACTTTTACTCAAACTAAACTTTTGAACCACATCGCTGAACATGCCAAACCAGGCCTGAGGACTCTGTTTTAGGCCATATAAAGATTTTTTTAGACAACATACTTTTCCACGCTCCCCCTGACCAACAAAGTCAGGTGGTTGCTCCATGTAGACTTTTTCATGAAGATCCCCATGTAGAAAGGCATTTTTTATATCTAATTGATGTAAATCCCATCCATAAGTAGCAGCCATTGAAATGAACAACTGAACTGAGGTAAGCTTGGCTATAGGAGAGAAGGTCTTTGAGTAGTCAATAACATAAGTTTGAGCATAGCCTTTAGCAACAAGGCGAGCCTTAAGACGGTCAAGAGTACCATCAGGCTTTGTTTTTGGAGTAAGGACCTATTTGCACCCAATGGTTTTCTTCCCGACAGGTAAATCCACTAAGGTCCAAGTACCGGTGTTTTCAAAGGCCGTCATCTCTTCCTCCATCGCAACACACCAACCTGGGTGAGATAAGGCTTCGTGAACAGTTTTGGGAACAGCAATAACATCTAAAGAAGCAATAAAGGAGCTGGACGCAGAAGACAAGTGGTTATAAGAAACGAAAGACGAAATAGGATGGACACACGTTCGTTTACCTTTTCGAAGAGCAATGGGTAGATCAAGAGAAGTGTCAGGCTCAGGCTTAGGCTCAGAATCAGGAGTAGGGGTAGAATCGGATTCATGGTCAGGTTCATTTACAATAGGGCGCAAAATAGGATCCAACGACAAAGGAGGTGATGGAAGGCTTGGTCTGGCGGCAGGTCTCCTTGGGACGTCTAGTGTAAACCTAAGTGATAGGGGGTCGAACAGGTGCTTCAGCCAGCATTTGAATGACAGGATAAATTAAGAGATTATCATCCTCCACAAGGAGGGAAGGTGTGGATGAGGAAGAAAAATAAGGAATGGCTTCATGAAAAGTAACATTTGCAGATACTAAATAATGATCAAGAGTAGGAGAAAGACACCGATAACTTTTCTGAAGATGAAAATACCCAAGAAAGACACACTTCAGAGACTTGGGGTCTAATTTAGTGACTTGGGGCCTAACATCTCGAACAAAGCAAACACACCCAAAGATTTTTGGATCAATGGGAAACAAGGACTTAAAGGGAAACAAGGTAGTATGAGGAATGTTACTGGTAAGGACAGAGGAAGGAATGCAATTAATGAGAAAGCAAGCAGTAGAGACAGCATCAGCCTAAAAAGAACGAGGAATCTTCATTTGAAACATAAGTGCCCATGCCACCTCAAGTAAGTGCCTATTTTTACGTTTAGCAACACCATTTTGAGCAGGTGTATCAACACGAGGATTGATGAAGAATACCATTTTGAAATATGTATGAGTGAAAGGGTGTGAAAAAATATTCTTTAGCATTATCACTACGTAAAGTACGAATGGAGACATCAAATTGAGTTTTAATTTTAGCACAAAAGGCACAAAAGTGAGAGAACAACTCAGAACGATTTTTCATTAAATATAACCAAGTAACACGAGAATAATCATCAACAAAAGTGACAAAGTATTTAAAACCAGACTTAGACTCAATATGACACGAACCCAAACATCAGAATGAACAAGCTCAAAGGGGGACGCAACTCGTTTATTGGCTCTAGACATAAGAGGAAAACGGTGATGTTTGGCAAATTGACATGATTCACAATCTAAAGATGATAAATGCTGAAACTGAAGGTAAAGTTGTTTCAAAGACGACAAAGACAAGTGACCTAATCGACAATGGATTTCAAAGGGAGTCAAAGTGCCGGAGCAAGTAACTGATTGAGGCACCCGATCATCAAGGAAATAATGGCCTCCAGACTTGTAACCTCTACCAATAATCTTCTTCGTCGTAAGATCCTGAAACAAGCAATAATCAAGGAAAAGTAAGACACAACAATTCAACTACAGGTAAGTTTACTCGGAGAAAGCAGGTTAAAAACAAGTTCAGGTACATTCAACACAGATGATAATGGAAGAGAAGGAGTGGGTTGAACAGTGTCAGAACCAAGAACACGGGTGGAGGAACCATTAGCAATGGTAATAGTGGAGGAGTTGGCATACAAGTTATAAGTAAAGAAGAGATGATGGTTACCTGTCATGTGGTCAGTAGCATCGGAATTTATGATCCATTTGGTAGAAGAAGAAACAAGACATGTATCAGTGTTACCTGTCCCAGCAAGAGCACCAACAGAGGGAGTAGCGGGAATAGTGGATTGTAGGGATTCTTGGTATTTAAAAAATTTGGCATACTCGGTAGCAGAGATTGTAACCTTGTCATTAGTAGAGGACACCACATGCGCAGAATGAGTTCTTTGTTGTTTATGTTGAAGCTTACGACAAGTACGTTTGGTATGGCCCAATTCATGACAGTAATAGCACACAATTCCACCAGCTTCTTGAGTATTAGCTCCCCCTGGCTTAGATCCACCCCGGTTGGGCTGACGCCGGCTAATTAAAGCATTATTATGATCAACGGATGGCTTTGATAGGAGACTCTCAACCCGTATTACTCTAGAGAAGACCTCTTAAAGGTCAGAGATTTTAGTTTCAGATAGGACTTGCGAATGAATAGTTTCATATTCGGGAGGAAGGCCGGTAAGAAAACTCATGATAGCCATTTGCTCTCGTTGGGTTCGTTGAACTTTTAAGTCAGTAGTGAGAGGAAGTAGCATATTGAGTTCTTTATAAGTTCGCTTAAACTCCATAAAATAAGCCTTAAGAGCCTGATCTTGTTTTTTGGCACGATGAAATGCTTTGCAAACTTCATAAATACGAGACACATTCCCTTTCCCTGAATACAAGAACTCCAGATAATCCATAATTTTTTTAACAAATTCACAATGATTAATAGAACTAATAATCTCACTCTCAATAGAGTTGCGAATCTGTAAGAACAGTCGTGCATCATCTCGCAACCAAGCTTGGCGAAAATTATTTGTTGGAGGAGCCTTCGTCAAATGGTCTTCCTTTTTAATACTCTGTAAATAGATGCGAATTGTCTTACTCCAATCCAGAAAATTTGTCCAGTTCAATTTGTGATCAGTAATTTTAGTCACAACTGGAACAATTTTAGAGGCAACTGTAGACTTAGTTTCAGCCATTATGAGATAACACAAAACCAAATGAGATTAGAAACACAAATCAGCAATGAAACAGACACCAATAGTCACACCAGGGACCACTAATCAGCGAAGGGGAAACAGGGATCGAGAAAATGGACTCGCAAAGACTAAATGAATGAATCCACTTCTGAAAACCACACAGCCAGACCTGGAAACCAACCAAAAAATGCTAGAAATGACGAGTCGACACCAGAGGGGAAGATCGGGGTCAAGATGACCTTCTCACACGCTTCTATGCGCCGGCTCGTGGTCGGACGTCAAATCTGGAAGCGACGCGTGAGCCTCATGTGCTTGTCAGACAGCGGCGATTCTCCGGGGAAACACCGATCGGAGCCTTCTGATCCTGCCTGAGTGGGAGATGTCGCAAACGGAGACGTTGAGAATGGCACCTTTAGGACCTCTGACTCTTGGACTTAAGCAACGTATAAAAGGAGAGAGTAATTCCACTGATACAGAACCTAATGCTCTGATATAGTGTAGCAAAGTAGCGAAATATGAATTGAATCTCACACTTATTCATTCAGAGGATTGGAACATATATACAAGAGAAGAGGAGCCCTCATTAATGACTACGTAATCAAATCCTATCCCTATGATTATGGTATGATTATGGTAATTATCCTATCCCTATGATTGTGCTAACAAATCAGATTACAATATCTACATTTAAAGAAATAAATCCTATGATTATCTAACAATGTGTATGATGTTCTGCTCATGTCTATTTTGAGCATGTCTCAATGCCTTGTTTTTTAACCTTCTTTTCTGTCATTTTGCAGCCATTACTTTACTAATTCTTACTCATATGAGTCCATTAGTGCAGTACAAAACATTCACAGACCCATATGCTGCAAAGCTATATATTCAAGAACAAGGAGCACCAATTGTTATCAAAGCAGATGGATTGGCTGCTGGAAAAGGAGTTACTGTTGCCATGACACTGGAACAGGCATATGAAGCTGTTGATTCAATGCTGGTGAGGGGTGATTTTGGTTCTGCTGGTTGTCGTGTCATTGTGGAGGAATTTCTTGAAGGAGAGGAGGTATCTTTCTTTGCATTGGTTGACGGAGAAAATGCAATTCCACTAGAATCTGCCCAGGACCATAAGCGAGTTGGTGATGGTGATACAGGGCCAAACACTGGTGGCATGGGCGCATACTCCCCAGCCCCTGTTCTAACCAAGGAACTACAGTCTATAGTAATGGATTCTATTATCATCCCCACAGTGAAAGGAATGTCAGCTGAAGGCTGCAAGTTTGTTGGGGTTTTGTATGCTGGGCTTATGATTGAGAAGAAGTCTGGCTTGCCTAAGCTAATTGAGTATAATGTGCGCTTTGGAGACCCAGAATGCCAGGTCAGTCAGGTTAAGATGCTTGATTGTGATAGATCCATTTTCTAGTTATAGGTATCTCAACCCCTTAAGTGGCCAACAGCATGCCTTAAGGCGTACTATATTAGTAGAAAAAAACATGTCACTAGAAACCTCATTTTACCTGTGCACAGCTGATGGTTTAGAAGGATCCATTGATATTTGCACTTTTCAATTCAAAGGGTACAATTTTTTTTTTCCTTTTTGATTTCTTTCTTGTGGCTCTAGGCTTTGAGTCATTCTTGTGTAGTGTCAACTCGGTTTATCCATTGATGTCTCTGCTGATAGACGGATTGCTATCCTCTTTGGATTGTCAACGTTTTAAATCTGGATCATACTCTTTCAAAGCTTATTTCTTTTACGTGATGTTTAAATTGGGGGATAATGGAGGGGAAGGGAAGGGATGGAAAGGTTTCACTGAAACATTTATCTTGTTTGGAAGTTATTAATAAGGAGGAGAGGATAATGAAAGATTTTTAACTAACCTTCCAAAATTCTTTAAAGTCCTCGCACCTTTGTATTTTTAAGCTCATCTAATTTGGAGAAAAGAAGAAGGAAAATTATCATTTAACCATCCCTTCCCTTTCCACTTTCTTTGGATTCTTCCCTTCTCCTCTCCTCTCTACTCCCAAACATACATTTAGTCATCTTTTCAGTTTACTGATATCCTTTTTTCTTGGCCATTAGTTCACTGATATTTTGTTAGATCTAATCTGAGTTGATACCAGGGAGAGGCGCACATATTACATCTTTGATCATTCAGTTTGTTGTTTTGAAAGGTAGATTAAAGCATGTGACAACTGATGCTCACGTTGACACTACATTATCTTACGTTGCTAATATTGAAGTCAATTTTAACTGATGTGGTTTTTTTAATCCCCTTTTGTAATTTTAAATAGGTTTTGATGGTCCGGTTGGAATCTGATTTGGCACAAGTTCTGCTTGCAGCTTGCAGAGGAGAGTTAAGTGGGGTATCGTTGAACTGGTATCCAGGGTCTGCTATGGTTGTGGTAATGGCAAGTAAGGGATATCCTGGATCCTATGAGAAGGGAACATTAATTCAAAACCTTGAAGAAGCTGAGAATGCTGCTCCGAGCATTAAGATATTCCATGCTGGAACTGCTTTTGACTCTGAAGGCCAATTTATTGCAACTGGGGGTCGTGTTCTTGGGGTTACTGCCAAGGGAAATGACCTTGAGGAGGCACGTGATCGGGCTTATCGAGCTGTGGAGGAGATTAACTGGCCAGGAGGCTTCTACCGGCAGGATATTGGATGGAGGGCCCTTCCAACGAAACGTTTTGCTACAAAGGGATAAACTACTATGAAAAATGGGGTTTCTTTAGATGATCAGCTCTGTAATTTTTGTCGGACAAAACTTAGGGAAATTTCTAGGTATTTGCTATTTCTCCAATAAAATTATAATATGTGGAGATTTTTTTTTTAATTCAATCATATGGTGCAAAGGTTATAAAAATATAACCTTATGTTATATTTTTATTAAAGAATTTATAGTAACTACCTAATTATGGTTTGTCTTTTATTTATTTATGTATTATGTTTTTTGTTGCAATAGAATTAGATAACACGGTTGGGATGGGACCCGGCGTGGGGAAACCTAAAAAGATAAAGAATCAAGGATTCCCCTAAGATACGGTGTGATCCCTCGCTAAAAAATACCATATCTATTTATATTTCAGTAAACGTTTTCTACAATGTCTGGGATGGAAACACCATATGTGGAACCCAAATGGAGATGGGTTTTCTCGTAATACTAATGGTTCTTCTAGTACACAAAATTATTAGTGATGAAAATGAAAATGGAATAATGAGATGAAAGAAAAATAATATTTTGTGTTTATATAGAAAGAACAGAATCTATTTTTAATTGCATGTTTAGAAAAAAAAAAAAAGTAATATAGGAATGGAAAGATAAGAAGAGAGAATAATAAAATTGTGCTTTATTTTATTTTTATTGTTGGGTGAAGAAAATAGATAATATTATTTTAAATTTTGAATTAAATAATTTAATTATTTTTAGTTATTTAATTTAAATAAAATATATACATATTTGTAATTTTAAATAATAATTATAAATGGAATTATATAAATATAATAAAAATGAAAATGAAAATAAGATTTTTTTTTAAAGAATATTTCTATTATTTTTCTTTCGTTTATTAAAATATTAAAATGAAATTGAGAATTAACAAATAAAAACAAATAAAATAATTAAATTATGCCTAGAAAATAAAAAATAAAAAATAATATTAATAATATCAAATAAATAAAAATAATTAGTATCAGGTGCATGTGATGATTTTATCTTGAGGGGCATATAAAATAAATAAATGAATTATCAGACAATGAAGGGGCATATTTGACATTTCCTCAAAAGCTTATCCCCGTCCCAGGTTACAGTGGGTTACAGACTGAAAGTTGCTTTGGGAATGATTTTTCTTTTCTACCATGCTTTTTATCTAGGATCCTGATCTTCTCCATTGCGGGACGTGCATTGCGCGGTGAATTGCGTGAAATCGTATCCGTTGAAGTCATCTGGCGGTGCATGTTGAGACGTGTGGCAGATAGCTTAATTTCTAAAATATGTATGCAGCACAAGACGCACCGTTTTGGGGTATCTGAACTCAAACACTCAAAACAACAGTTCTGCGCCCATCTCTCTCCCTCCTCGTCTCTGTAATCTCCGAAAGGCTTGAGCAATTTTCTTGTCTGAACAAATAACAAAATCCATTTCTTTTAAGATAAAATATGCTCTAGGTCTTGATTAAAAATAAATTTTTGGAGTTATTATTTTTATTACAAATAAATATAACACAAAAAAATATGCACACCCATGAAAGATGAATAAACGATAATATTTGAGGTATTATTCGTAATGTAAACAAACAAAAACTGGATCTTTCAGATAAATTATAATATACATTTTGATGGAAGTAAAAAAAAAAGAAATAAAAAGGATAAAATGAGCCTTTTCAAAATTTCATGAAAAATAAGCATATCAAATAATTAAAGTGTTACCTTTCAAGCAATTCCACAAAAAACTTCTGTTTGCCAAATGAAAATGATGATTTTTCTTCAATCCGCTAGTCTTCTTGTTATCTGCCAAACTCAAAGCCAGACCACAAATGGCGCCAAAATGCTTTCTACAGTTCTGAAAATTAAAGGTAAGAACAGAGCAGCAAAAACGACGGAAGAAAACGAACCACTATTCCCACATTTCATTTATCCAAAACGCTAAGTTTTGTTGTGCATATACTTTTCTTCCAAAACGGTGCGTCTTGTGCTGCATATTTATTTTAGAAATTAAGCTATCTGCCACGCGTCTCAACATGCACCGCCAGATGACTTCAACGGATACGATTTTACGCAATTCACCGCGCAATGCACGTCCCGCAATGGAGAAGATCAGGATCCTTTTAGGTACCAAACAAATAATGGAGAATAATTTCATTTCTATTTCCTTTTTCTAGCATGATACCAGGCGTCATTTTCCTCTTCCTTCGGATGGAGATGAAGTGCTAAACTTTTGCTCTGGATTTAGACGTCGTGGTACATTACATAAATCTGGTTACAAGAGTTTTCATAGTACCTTAAATAAAACTGATTACATTACTTTCTAATCTTATATTCACATTTTTTTAATTTCAATTTATATTAAATTCTTTTAACTGCTAATAAAATTGGTGATAGAGCTTATAATCTCCCTGTCATAGGGATTTTATAAGCCAAATATCCTTATAGTTCAAAATAATTTAATTTACATTGTTAAGGCATACATTATTGGGTAATCGCATTAATTTTAAAAAAATTAACAATTGTTAGTAGAGATCCCTAATTATTAAAAAGAACAAAGATATAATTTAAACGTGAAAAGATATAATTTAAACGTGAACACATGACATATATATTATAACAGTATAGGCAAAAGTTTTAGAATTCATTGTCTTATTATTTTTATCATTGTACTTTGATGACCGAAAATCATCTTCTTTTTCTCTTAGCTCACAAGAGGAAAAAAGCTTATAAACCTTCCTGCTACATTAGTGAACTTTGAGCGTCTTTTTTTTTTTCCCCTCTTGGCCATTACTCAAGCAAGAGCACTCCTGAAATATTCAAAATACCTTAGCATATACCTTTGAAATGCTGAAAGTTTTATTAGTGAACTTTGAATAACCCTATTAAGAATGATTCAGGTATGGAAGATTGTGTTGAGTGATTGTGTAAAGCAATGACAGTTGAGAGCTTCTTGATTGCTACCATGTCAAGGGAGACTGTTCTTACTTCTTTTTTTTTTTTGTTTAAATATAACAAAAAATAGATTAGATTTTTTTTACTGTCTCCATCTTATCGGAGAAACCATTAGGGTGAAAGAGCCCATTTGGTAATTTTTTCAAGCTATATTACGCTAATGAGATTTGACTTAATAATACTAGAATCCTCTCTTAGATTAAAGAACTAGAGTTGAATCTCAATTAAAACTAAATTAATTAAAAGAAAAGTTCAATCTATATTATAACTTGGATAATGTATTGATATATTTTAAAAATAAAAAGGAGTAATAAATTTTTTCTTTTTATTATAAGATAAGTAACAACATCATTAACAACAATAACAAAAATAAAACTTTTTTCACTTAGTGGAGTCGGGCATATGAATCAATTGACACCATACAATTTTATCATAAATTATATTTTTAGATAAATTATTTAATTCTAAATCTTTCTTAATAGTTTCTTTTATATTTTGTCTTGATTCCCCTCTACTTCTAATTATTGGACTATTCTCCATCTGATTTACTCTCCTAACTAACACTTTTATAGGGGTTCTCCACACATGTCCAAACCATCTAAATCGTGATTCTACAATCTTTTTCATAATATGGGTGACTTCCACTTTTTCTCTAATACACTTATTTTTAATTTTATCTTGTCTAGTGTATCTACTCGTTCAACGTAACATTTCTTATCTTCATAATTTTGAACTTATTCTTTTGTTAACTTTTTATTACTCAACTCTCAGTTCTATATAATATTGCAAGTTTTATAACTATACAATAAAATTTATTCTTAAATTTGAGTGGTACTCTTCTATCACATATAATGTCTGAAACACTCCCTCATTTCATTCAACCCGTTGAACATTATATTTTACATCTTTTTCTATTTCCTCGTTATGTTGTATGATAGACCCAAGATATTTAAATCATGTGACTTGTGATACAGTATATTCTCCAATTTTTACTTCTACATTAGACATAGTGCATCTCTTATTAAACTGACATTTTATGTACTCCATTTTACTTCTACTTAAATAAAATCCATATGCTTCCAAAGTTAATCTCTACATCTTTAACTTCTCATTCATTTCCTCTCTCAATTCTCTAATTAGAACTATATCATTTACAAAAAGTATACATTGTAGTATTAGCTATTGGATATGTTTAGTAAGCACATCCAAGACTAACATAAAAAGAAAAGAATTCAAAGTTGACCTCAGATGCAAATTGATAGTTATCGAAAAATCTTCTGAGTCCATCTTTTGTTCTTACACTAGTTGTGACCCCATCATACATATCTTAAATTGTTTGAATATAAGCAATATGAACTTTTTTCTTTAGTGCCTTCCATAAAACCTCTCTTGACACCCTATCATATGCCTTCTCCAAATTGATAAACACCATGTGTAAATCTTTTTGATTCCTTCGATATCTTTTCATCAATCTTTTCAACAAGTATATCGCTTCTATGGTCGATCTTTTTGGCATAAAACTAAATTGATTCTCTATAACTTGAATTTTTTGTCTTAATTTTCGCTCAATTACCCTCTCTCATAACTTCATAGTGTGGCTGATAAGTTTAATTCCCCTTTGCACAATTTTATATGTTCCCCTTGTTCTTATAAATAAGGATTAAAGTACTTCTCCTCCACTTGTCCAGCATTCTCTTAGATTTTATAATTTTATTAAATAAATTTGTGAGCTAACTTATGTTTTTCCTCCTAAATCTTTCCATACCTCAGTGGATATATTATCTAATCCAATCGCTCTACCTTTCTCCATTCTTTTTATTGCTTCTTTGACCTTTGACTCTTAAATCCTATGGTAAAAAGTATAATTTTGATTCTTCTCTTTAGTATTTAGCCTATTCTTGTGCAATAAAATCTTGTGTCATTCATTAAATAATCTATGAAAATAAATTTTTTAATTTTCCTTGCTTTCTTATTTCATGACCAAGACTTTCCCCTCTTCATCCTTAATGTATTTCATTTAGTCTACGTCTTTTGTCTTTATTTTTCTACTTTTATATAACTTGTAAATACTTATTTTTCTAACTTTAGTACTTAAGAATTGGTATAACCCATCAAGTGCCTTAGCTCTTGCTTCACTCACCGCTTTCTTAGTGTATTTCTTAGCTACCTTATATTTTTCCCAATTTTATCACTCTTACACAAAGACCACATTTTATAACACTCCATTTTAACCTTAACCTTAACCTTGTCTTGCACACTTGCATCATACCACCAAGATTCTTTATCCCTAGGTTTAAAGCCTTTTGATTTACTGAATATCTCCTTTACCACCTTCCTAATCTTTTTAGTCATCTCATCCCATATATCGTTAGCACTTCCTTGGGCTTTCTAGGATCCTTTTTCTAAAATCCTTTTCCGAAAGCTCTTTTCTTTATCTCCCTTCAATTATCACCACTTAATCCTTAATACCCTATCTTGGCCTTTTCTTTTTACTCACCTTTTAATTTGAATATTCATAACCAAAACTTTATGCTGGGTAGTCAAGCTCTCTCCAAGTATAACTTTGTAATCTATGCAAAGTTTTTATCCGTTTTTCTTATTAGAAAGAAATCAATTTGAAAGCATGCCCTTCCACTTTTGTACATGATAAGATGCTCCTCACACTTCTTAAAATAAGTATTGGCTAATGTAAAGTCGAATGCTAATGAAAAGTCTAAAATAATTTTACCCTCTACATTTGCTTCCCCCTTAAGTCATGTCTTCTATGCACACCCTCATACCCTCTAGATACACTCCTCACATGACCATTAAGATCTCCTCTTAGAAAAATCTTTTTTCCTAATGGTATTTCCTGAACTAAACTTTTTTAAGTCTTCCTAAAAATTTACTTTGTAATATTCTTCTAACTTTACTTGTAGTGTGTAAACATTACTAACAATAAAAATTTTTCTTTCTAGTACAAACTTTAACATAATAATTCTATCTCCAATCCTTTTTACATCAATCTCAATATTTTTTCAAAACTTATCTACAATTATACCTATTTTGTTTCTAGATTTAGCCTTGTTAGTGTACCAGAATTTAAAACTCAATATGTCTAATTCTTACGCTTTTCCTCCTGCCTATTTAGTTTCTTGTAGGCACATAAAATTAATCTTCCGCCTAATCATAGTATCTACTATTTTTATTGACTTACCCGTAAGTATACCTATATTCTAAGTTTTAAAATGAATCTTATTTTCATAAATTAGCTTCTTTATCCACATTCATTCACGAAAATGTGAGAACTTTTATTTATTTTTTACTATACCCATGCGTTGATATAGCAGCTCTTGCTCATTTGACATTGTACTCAAGCTATACAGTGTGTTGCTGACAGGTAACGATCTAATATTGCCTCTAATATATTGATGATCCATGTCATAAAGACTCGACAAAGCTTTTACATTAGTTGTCGACTGCCTAATACAACCCTCCTCTTTTTTTCGAGTTAGGAATCGGTTATAAACAAATGATTTACATCAAAGTATAATATAGGCAAAGTTTTATTATAAGATAAATATTTTTATTAAATTAATCCTTAAGTATGACTTAAGAAAATCATACACATTTTTTATAATAGAAAAAATAGCTATACAATTAAATCATTTCTTTTTATAAGAAATATGACTAATTATATATGACTAAGAACTGTAGAACTAATTGTATTGTTTAGAACCTATGAATAATGCAATTCATCTCTTAAAATGTGTGCGTTGTTTAAAACCATTAGATCTTTTTTCTCTCTTTTGTTTTTTGTTTTTTTTGTTTTGCTTTTTCTAATTTGAGAAAAAAATTTGAATTCAAGAACATAAATCTTCATTTTTTAACGATTTATATTTCATCCTCTGCTAGATTTTAGCAGTGATGGACAAACGAATCTATATGCGATTTGGACAACTTGGTGAGTCTTCTACTTCTTCTTTTCTTAAATTCTTTTTTCCTTATAATTTTTTATTTTATTTTTTATGCTTGAATTTGCTCTAATTCATCTAAATTTTGCATGAGGTATGCTAGACATCTTTATTGCTTTCCATATAAGGTATGAGCTCTTCAAATATTTGGGATTACTTAGATTTAGAGGCAGCCCCAACTCGTCCTGGTCAACATTGCTTAATAAGTGAGTAAAATTCTTCTTTGTTTGAATGTCTGACACATCGTAAACTTTCATTTCCAGTTTAAAGTTGATCATAATACGTTGAATGTATGTTCAGGTATTTGA
Source organism: Erythrophleum ivorense (assembly GCA_026724425.1). Classification (NCBI taxonomy): domain Eukaryota; kingdom Viridiplantae; phylum Streptophyta; class Magnoliopsida; order Fabales; family Fabaceae; genus Erythrophleum; species Erythrophleum ivorense. The sequence goes on along the minus strand of JAIUCV010000006.1, from coordinate 40,749,467 downwards.
TCTGTAAACCGTTGCTTTTATGGTTATTGGAAGGTGTACATATGTTATGCTTTATTTTGTTTGTAGATTATGATTTTTTTAAGTACTTGCAATAAATACTTCTTTTAATATATATTTATGATTATGAATGGATATTACAAATATTTAGAAGTACAGACCATAGATTCAAGTTTTGATCTTTAGATTGTAGTTTAATATACAATGCTCATATGAAGGGATTCTTGATGATGTTGGGATTTAAAATAATAAGTACCTTCTATTTTCTAATTTGATGCATAATTAAACCAGTATCATTAGTTGTTCATTAAATCAATTAATTAAGTTCAATTTTTTGCTTTCCATATAAGATATGAGCTCTTCAAATATTTGGGATTACTTAGATTTAGAGGCAGCTCCAACTCGTCCTGGTCAACATTGCTTAATAAGTGAGTAAAATTCTTCTTTGTTTGAATGTCTGACACATCGTAAACTTTCATTTCCAGTTTAAAGTTGATCATAATACGCTGAATGTACATTCAGGTATTTGATCTGTAGACCGTTGCTTTTATGGTTATTGGAAGGTGTACATATGTTATGCTTTATTTTGTTTGTAGATTATGATTTTTTTTTCGTACTTGCAATAAATACTTCTTTTAATATATATTTATGATTATGAATGGATATTACAAATATTTAGAAGTATAGACCATAGATTCAGGTTTTGATCTTTAGATTGTAGTTTAATATACAATGCTCATATGAAGGGATTCTTGATGATGTTGGGATTTAAAATAATAAGTACCTTCTATTTTCTAATTTGATGCATAATTAAACCAGTATCATTAGTTGTTCATTAAATCAATTAATTAAGTTCAATTTTTTCTGCTGCCACGGGCATTGAAAACCTATTATCATCAAGGGTTGGCCTCTACTTTCTGCTTAAGTGTTATGAAAAGTTTGCAATTGATTCTTCATCTTGAATTTTAAAACAAATTTTGACAACCATGATAGATTGGTAGATGGGATAATAATGGAATGATATGTACAGGTAAGCATGCTGTTGATGGTTTGAATTTTAACTTTATGATCTCTGCTTTTTCTTATATTATGTATACAAAAAAAAAAGTATTCATTGTGAACATTCAAATAATTTAAATGAATTCCATAAGATGAAATTCTTGGACTGAATTATTCACACACACACACACACACACCATTTATTGAATTATTGAAGTCCTGCTAAAATTATTGATGCTTATCATTTATTCAATCATGCAAGAACAACGCAGTACAATAGCATATGAAAAAAAATAGTGAAAATGAAAGAAAATCAAAATCACAGCTATCCTCTATTAGGATAGCACAACAGCCTAGAATTAATTCTTCAGTATATATGCATGTGCCTCATGGTTGCAAGAGGAGAAAATGCTTCATAAGAATATCAAATTATATGGCTCATATATGGGCTTGAAGTCCTATTTTATTGTTGCTATTGACTTTAAAGGGTGTTTCATTTGATTCTAAAATATAATATATTTGAGTGATCTCACTGGAGAACCCTTCTCATATATCAATCCCATTTCATTGATTTGCTGCTCTGTTCTGGGTTTTGGTATGTCTTGCATTTATTACTGTTATTGTTATTATCAAAATTTTGATTTCTCACAAATTATATCCAAAGCTGAACAACATATTGATATACCACGCGCCTTTCTCTATCATATATGTTGTTTTCTGTTAGATTCACAATTCAACTTATGGGTAAGGATGTTAAAAGGACTATTGAAGTGCAACATCCAATAGTTGGACATTTCTTTTTAAGATGAAAACATGCAATTTTTAGAATTATTAATGAATATAATGTATTACCTTTAGTTATTTGTTTTCATTACTTATTTTTAATGGAGGGAGGGGGTGCAAAAATTGATGTGATAAGGGAAAATTGTATATTTCAAAAAGAAGGTGTAGAAAATGTAATGCTTCTGGGCCAAAATGTGAATAGTACATTAGGATTGAGAAAGAAGTTCAACCACGATGCAGTTGGGCTTATGGTTTTCTGATCTATTGGATTGATTCCTTGTAGAATTTCTTGAGATAAGTTTCAGATTCACATCTCCACTGTAACACCCCAAAATTAATTAAAGGTATTAATCATGGGTTTAGATTAATTAAGAATAATTAATATGGAATAATCGAATAAGTTAAGTGAATAGAAATTTTGGAGAGATAAATTATTAATATGAGTTTGAGATTTAATTAGGATAGAAACTTCATTTAAGCTTAAATTAATGTAAGAGATCATGATAAGGGGCTAATGGAGGCCCAATGAGTTAGGTGCAAATCCACTCTAATTCAATGTGATAAAGGCCCAAGATCTACCTTTTATAGGTTTTTATAATTGGCCCAACAACCTTTGTGCGGACCCAAATCCTTTGAGCTCTTAAAACTTAGTTTGGCCCAATTAAAATTCTACAGCCCAACACATGAAACCTGGCCCAAGAATACTTAAGTCTGAAGCCCACTTGGTATGGGACCTTTGGGTCAGCCCATGACCCATATTAGACCTAACTAAACCCTAGAAACTAACTTAGCCACCCCCCATTCTGCAGAACACAAGAACACAAAAGAGAAATTCAAAGGTTTAAAGGGAGGCTGGGGTTTGGGACAAAAAATCCACCATTTCCCACTTTTAGAGCTAGATTTAGCCAAGGTCATAGTTGTATAACTTAATCCTTCTCTCTCTCTTCATTTTGGCCCAATTAATTTTTCATTTGGAGTATTTTCACTATACCCAAAATCTGAAATGTGGTTGTATGAGATTTTCTTGGTGAAATTTCGTAGGTTGGGACTGAGGGTGTTATTAGGTAAGTATAAACTCTCTATTTTGATGCATTTCCTACTGGTTTAAGACCCCCATAATAGACTTATAGTATGGGCCTTAATTTTATGCGAATTTTCCTATGATTTGGAGTGATATATTGATGTTTCTAGTCTAGGAAAGGCAAAATCTGAAATTAGAAGCTCTTGGTGATTAGGTAGGTATCCTTTAGGTAACTATTGGTAACTTAATTCTTTGAGCATTAGGTTATTACCACAAATGATGAATGAGATAGTATAAAAATAAACATTTTCTGATACTATGATTTTAGGAGGATTTTGGTATTACTGTAGCTTTTCAACTTGTCTACAAGTAAAGTAATTGGGACTATATTAATTCCATGCATATATCTATTTTAATTTTATATTTACTATACATGAATGATTTGAAATGCTGAATGAATTGGTCAGCTATCTATTGTATTGTGATTAGACCTTGTGAATCCATGGTGGAGCTATGGTGCAGCTGCCACCCGTGCATGTGCTTCGATCGAACACCGAGTTATGATCAAACCCAAGATGCATTGAGCTCTGGTTGTGCTCATTGGGGAGTGGTTGCCATGGACAGGTCTCTCCCGGTGTTATTGGCCTTGAACATGTGGAAATATGATTGCTAGTATGGGATAGTAATCATGATAGCCCAATTGTTTCATTTACTAATATAACTGACATGTTTTCTGATACTTATGTGAAATCATGTATATATGTTAATTAAACTGGAATATATAATGGAATTTTTCTTGGTTACTGAAATTTGCATCTCACCCCGTTTCATGGGCTAAATATTTCAGGTAAAGGTTCTTCGGGTAAGGATAAGGGCAAGCAAGTGAATGAACATCCATGAGTTGAGGCCTGGTGTGGGGAGCTACACTTGGTCTAAGTGGAATAGAGTCGATGCTAATTTTGTTAACCTTTATATAGCATCATCATGTATCTATATTGCCAAGTGTAAGAGTTTGTATTTTCATAACATAGAATGTAGCCAATAAGAAATAGGCTTCATATTAGTTGTTGATGATGTATAAGCTTGTAACACTTATTATGGCTTGTAAACCTATGTTTTAACTGACTATTTAAGTAATGAAATCATGTGATATATTGATTGTGGATTTGAGCTAACGATGCATAAATTATTCGATGAAAACATGATTGAATGACCATTGTGAGAAATTTATAAATTTGCTAATATAAGACCAATGAATGAGTAGGAGAATCCACCTTTTAAATGTGGGATGGGTAATGATATAATGGTTGGGGCAAATTACCTAGATAGATGCTATTAGAATCTTATAACAAGTGAGAGAGTAGTCCTAAAAAGCCCTTAGATAAAGAGTGGAGAGTATGAGATAAGATTTTCAGAGTTGTAGGATCAGAAAAAATTTCACCGCGACCAAAATATTATTAGTCGCGGCCAATAAAGGCGAAGTTGCCCAATGAGAGTACCAAAGAGCAATTCACCACGGCGAAAGGTAGAATTAGCTGCTGCGAAATGTAAGAGGCAAAACTGGGAGTAGTCCAGAGGGCAATTCGCCACGGCTAAATGAGAATTGGCCGTAGTGAACTTTTGCGAGAATTTGTCGAGTGTTCTAGAGAGGAATTAGCCACGGAAAAATGGGTAATTGGCCGCGGCCAATAGTAAGAGGTGAGCGAGGTAGGTTCCAGGAAGCTTCCTCGCCGCAGCACCATGTAGGTTAGCTGCGGTAAAGGTCCAACTAGCCGTGGTGAAATCTGTGAAATTAAGGAGTGAACCCGAAAGCAATTGGCTGCGGCGCGAGGGCATTTAGCCGCAGCTAATAGTCCCAAACCTTCATTCTAATCTAGAAATCTTAGTTTTTCATATGGTAATCCTAATGGATGACTTAGAAACATTGGTAGAAGATTCTTGTGAGTTAGAATTAATAGGTAATAGAATCAAAGGCTTATAAATGAGTGTTTGTTCCCTTGATGTATATGAGTGCTTGTAATTATATAGTTGATAAATCTAATAATATTAAGGTTCAAATTTCCCTGTATTTTCTGAATGAAATTAGTCGTAATGTCTGGTAATTCCAATTTATGATTATTAATCATGTATTTAACCTTAATTATAATGATTAGAAGTTAGGGTCGTCACATCCACACCCTAAGGTAATGTTTGTTACATGAGCATTTTAATTTCCCAAATATTTGAAAAATCATTTATTTAGGTAAACAAAATATTAAAAAAAAATTAAAATTTGTGTGTCTTTATCTTAAGTAACTTAAGCATGCTAGGTTTTTCATATATCTCATACTCAATTTCTTTTTTCTTTTTATTTTTTTTAGGAATAAGTTTCTAAGCATTTGAAAGTTTAGATTGTTCATTTACTAAACACCACTAGAAGAAAAATTGGGTTAAAATCTCTATGTGTTATTTCAAAAATAACTGGGTACATATATGCCTACGAGATTAACCAAGAGTTGGTATATCCCATAAACAGTGCCATAAAATCAAGAAATTAAAAATGCAATATTAACAACACAAGTACATGAGTAAACAAAAAGATCTAATAAAGATAAATACACTTGGCCCATTCGAACACTCCCCCTTAAACTAGCGAATAGATATTGATCATTCCCAACTTGCTCTTTAACTCTTCGAACTTAACTCTTAAGAGAGCTTTTGTTAGTATATCAGCCATGAGACATAGGATGGGTCTATGATTTTTGAATTAATCTTTTCTTTGATGAAATGTTTATCAACTTCTACATGTTTTGTCCAGTCATGGTGTAAGAGATTTTTTGCAATTCTATAGTAGCCATATTATCACACTACATTTTGATAGGGATATCTACTTTCATTCCAAGTTCCTGCATCACTCTCAAGATCTAGATCCCTTTATAGATGCCTAGAGCTAGTGCTTTGTATTATGCTTTTACTAAGCTTATTGCAACCACTATTTGCTTCTTGCTTCTCTACATCATAAGATTCCCTTACACGAAGGTGCAATAGTCAGTTGTTGATCTCTTGTCAACTACAGACCCTGCCCAATCAGCATGAGTCCCTTTCCAGGTGTCAATTTCAAATATTTCAAAATCTTGTACACTCCTTCCATGTGTTCTTCCTGTGGGTTGTTTATGAACTAACTCATAACACTAACTGCAAAACTGATGTCAAGTCTAGTGTGAGATAGATATATAAGCTTACCAACTAATTTCTGATACCTTTCCTTATCCACTGGTGCCCTTTCTTGTTTCAGATTCTATTTGTAAGTTGTCTCCATAGGCTTGGCTCTCAGTATTCTCATTTCCTTTAAGAGATCAAGTGTATACTTTTGTTGTGAAACACAGATCCCACTACTTGACCTAGCAACTTCCATTCTTAGAAAATATCTGAACCTTCCCAGGTCTTTGATTTCAAACTCTCTTGCTAGTTTGCCTTTCAATCTTTCAATTTTTGTAGTATCATCACTTGTTACAACAATATCATTAACATAAACAATGAGTGTGGATTTTTTACCTCCACATTGTCTAATAAACAAGGTATGATCTGTTTGACATTGGCTATATCCAAGTCTTTTCACCACTTGGGTAAATTTCTCAAACCAAGCCCTTGGTGATTGTTTCAAGCCATATAGAGGCTTTAGAAGTCTACAAACCTTTCCACTGTTATCCAATTTCTTAGTCCTTGTGGTACCTCTATATATACTTCTTCTTATAGGTCACCATTTAAAAAGGTAGTTTTTACATCTAATTGATGTAACGACTAGTTCATATTTGCAGTAATTGAAAGTAACACTTTGATTATGTTAAGTTTGGTAACCGGGGCAAAGGTTTCTTAGTAGTCTATTCCATAAGTTTGTGTGAAACCTTTAGTCACTAACCTAGCTTTATATCTGCCCACAATTCCATCAAGATTATATTTAACTGTAAACACCCACTTACAACCAACAGTAGTTTTTCCTTTTGGTAAGTACATTACCTTCTATGTCTTATTTTTCTTAAGAGCTCTCAATTCTTCCTAAATTTCCTACCTCCACCTTGGGTTATCAGTAGCGTCCTTAAAGGAGTTAGGCACTTTCTCTTCAATCACATTTGCCACAAACATCTTCAAACTAGGATATAATTTCTCATAGGATACATACTTACCAATAAGGTTCTTGGTACAAGAGCGCTTCTCCTTCCTCAGTGTAATTGGCTAATCAAGTTCATCAGGATCTAACTCATGGTCGGACCCTTGGTTCTATTCAGGAATAGGTCTTCTTTACCTACACTCTTTTACTTATTTGTGCCCTTGTTCCTCCTTATATAAGTCTTAAACTCCCTCATATAAGGTTATTCCACCTTTGTCTCAGTTACATTCTCATCTTTTAGAATTTTAGTGTTTGTTTCATATGTTAGAAACATGGTTATAAGTTCCTGGGGTTTAATGTGATGAGATTTTACAAGTTCTTGGTGTTTAAGGTGGTGAGATTCAGGTGTAGGTAGTGTTATTGCAAGTGCTGGAGGTGTACAATGAGGTTGAACAAGGTAAGAATCTAGTGATAATTAGGGTTCATTCACATCAGTTTGAGTTCCAAGTACATAATCATTATGAATTAACCATTCATTTTCCTTATTCTTCTCCTGAATGGATAATTTGGGACAATAAGAAAGATTTTCATAGAAATTGGCATCCATAGTTACAAAGTACTTATGTGAAATAGGAGAATAGCACTTATACCCTTTTTGAGTAGGAGAATAGCCCAAGAAAATACATTTGACAACATGTGAATCCAATTTTCTCCCACTCTAATTATGGACATAAACAATGCACCCAAAAACTTTATGAGGAATAATAGATACCAGGTGTGAGGTGGGATAAAATTTCTAGAGTTTTTGAATAGTGGTTTAAAAGTGCAAGGTTTTGGAAAGCATCCTATTAATCAAGTATGCTGACATGAGAATGGCATCCCCTCCAAAAATGTGAGGAACATTATTAGTCAACATGAGTGCTCTAGATACCTCTAGGATATGTTTGTTTTTTCTCTTAGTTATCCCATTTTATTGTGGGGTATTGATACAAGAGGTTTGATGATATATGTCATTATTGGTAAGATATTTTTTAACATTAGAGTTAAGGTATTCTCTCCCATTTTCAATTCTAAGAACTTGAATGTTGGAGCCAAATTGGTTTTTTATAAAAAAATTTTGAAAATTTGTAATGTTTTGGATTTTTCTTTCATCAATAATACCTAAGTAACATAGGTATGATCATCAATAAAAGTTATAAACCATCTAGATTTAGATAAAGTTGAAATTATAAAGGAACCCCAAATAACACTATGAATTAATGAAAAAGGCTTAGAGGCTTTATAGGCATGGGAAGGATAATTATGTCTAGTATGTTTTGCAAATTGACATAATTTACAATGAAAGGAAGAAGAGTCAATTTTATTCCTCAATTCCAGAAACAAATGTTTCATGTAATTAAGACTTGGGTGGCTTAATTTATAATGCCACAACATAATCTCATTATTAAAACCAATAAACATAACACCAACTCTCTCACTTTTATTTCTCTCTACCTTTAGATAGTAGAGTTCTTCCCATTCCTTAGCATTGCCAATTGTCTTCCCTAAATCCAAATCCTGAAACATACAATCAACATCAAAGAAGTTAATAGTGCAATTTAGTTGACTTGTTACTCATCTAATAGAAAGCAGACTACACTTACTATCAAGGACTACAACACATTCTTTAGTTCAATTGTCTCTGATATAATTATAGTGCCCACACCATGAACCTTGGCATAAGTTCCATTGGCTACTTTAATACAAGTATATATAGAACAATACTCAAAGCTCCTAAAAACTTCCTTAAAACTAGTCACATGATGTGTAGCTCCAGAATCCACAACCCATACATTCTCAAGTTTTATAGTAGATTGAAGGATAGTTGTAAGGTAAATACTTGATTGAGTTAAAGTAACAGAAGGAGTAGAAGAAGTTTTCTCACTTGCAGAACTTTGGAGACTATGTTTCTCTAGTAATTTTTTTAGCACTGCCATCTCTTCCTAATTAAGAGTCTCTCCACTAGCCTCTGCACTTACAAACAGTCATTTGCTTTCATTTTGAGCTCCTGTCCTGTGGTTTAAAGGTTTCCTATGAATCTTCCAGCAAGTAGCTTTGGTATGACCTCTTTTATTATAGTGATCACACCATTTTCTAGTTTTCTTACCCCTTTGATCAATTATTTGCCCTCCTCTAGTCACCATGGCTGAGGTTAGATGCATAAGGAAGGTGCCTCGAGTTAGTTCTTTCTTACTTTCTTCATATCTTATTGTGTTTATAGTCTCCTCAAGGAATGGCATTGGCTTCAGGTTCATAATTCTTCCCCTGATATCTTTAAACTTGTTACTTAGTCCTAACAAAAAATCATAGGACCTCTCCTTCTCCACTAGTTGTTTATAAAGACTTGCATCTGCATGACATATCTAATTATGAACTTTATAGAGATCAATCAGCTACTACAATCACATAAGAGAGGAATAGTATTGAGTGATAGTCTTCTCTCCCTATTTAAGGTCTCAAAGCTATCCCTTGATTTGGAAAACAACAGCTGTGTTATCTTGAACAACATATGTTCTCTTTACTGAGTCCCATATTTCCTTAGAAGTGGTGGCTAGCATGTAATCTCCACTTATCTCAGTGGTTATGGAATTAATTAACCATGTCATCAATATGTTGTTTTCAAAGACCCATGTGTCGTATTTTGGATCTATGATTACAGTTGCAGTCGCCTCCCTTGTGATATATTTCTCTATGACTTAACCTCTTATATACATTAGTATATTCCTAGACTAGAGGATGTAGTTATTCTTATTCAAATGATGGGTTACTAGGACTAAAGAGAGCCCATCAAATGGAGTCAACGTTACTGGTAGTAAATGTGAGATCATGGACATTTGTTGTGCACTAGAGGTGGCACTGTTTTATTCATCGTTTGTCTCTATGACATCGACAGCCATAATTTATGGGCTAGTGCCACTTGATGGGTTGGATGATGACCCCCAGTGACAGAAAAGCCCTAAGTTGCCGAAAGGGATTTGCCCATATCACATGGGGCTAAAGGCTCTAATACCATGAAGAAGAACTAGGTCAAAATCTCTATATGTGTTATTTTAGAAATAGCTGGGTACATATATGCCTACAGGATTAACCAAGAGCTAGTATATCCCATAAACAGTGCCACAAAATTAGGAAATTAAAAATGCAATATTAACAGCAGAGATACATGAGTAAACAGAAAGATCTAATCAAGATAAATGGGCTCAGCCCATTCCAACATGCTTTATCTCATACAACAAAGATATATTATAAGCAAATTCATATATTTACTTACACAAATAGGAAGTAGCATAGTACTGTCCATGTTGCAATCAAAGTTGATGATTCGCGTGACCCTTGCTCTGATGTTTATTTCATTTTAGTAGAATTTCAATTTCTTTTTTAGTTTTCATGATTTCTTAATATTTGTATGTTTGTTGCAGACTATGGATTGAAATTTAGGATAAAGGAATTGTTCATTGGCTTCTTGTTATTAGTAAGTTATTTTGAATATGTTAATTATCTTTTCAAGGATATTCTTTTTTGTATTTCAAGTTTTCTTTTCATTTCCTTCATCGATGCCCAGATGTAGTCTACAAGATATAATATAACCTTTAAATTAGTTAAGCTCAATTATGAACATAGCGTTAGGCAAACTAACTTCTGAGAATTCAGACATTAGTGCAAGGTTTATTGAATGAAAAGGAAGTAGCAAACATTTAGGGTCCATTTGGTTGGAGGAGAGAATGGGAAAGGAAATATAAACTATGGGGAGGTGGGGGTAGGTAAGATAGAAAATCACTTTTTTGCCCCTACTTCTAAAAAGGTGATTTGACAGTTAAAATGATGATTTAATAGATATAATAAAAAATATAAAGGTATAATAAACATTGTACAACCGATGTAAAGGGAACGCGACCGCGATGTAGCCAACCAAATGAAGCATTAGAAATGTATATAGAGTCACTTGATTAAAGCCAAATTGATAAGCATGTAAAAACATGCCAAGGAACTCCTTGTGAGAGTGAAACCACCAAGCATTCCTATTCAAAACTTAAGGTAATTGATGGGTGTATAACCTGTACAACTTCAGAAGGGCAAATAGATACACGAATCTATTTGGGGATTTTTCTTATTTTATTTATTTTTGTCCCTTTTATTTTTGCACCTTCCTTTTGAACTTTTTCAAATCTCAAACTCCCTCTCTAGGGTTTCCTTTTCAAATGGATAGACAATAATTGATCAAGTAAGCTTTTTCTTAGTTAATATAGCCTATTTACTTTATTTTTTCCTCTTGTAGTTTCTTGAGCATTTCTTTGCTAATTGAAGTCCTTGTCCTGTACATAATCTAGAAAGGACAAGTAAAAGTAACTTCTGATGCAGATTCATTGAGAAGTCCATATGGCTTGATAATAAAAATGAGAATGATGATTTACAAAGAAGAAAAGACCTCAATATAGAAGCCTAAGGGAAGCCATATGGGTGGATGGGTTCATCTTCATAAAAACATTATTTCCTTAAGTACTGTTGTTATGGTGATGTTGTTGTCCTATATTAACAAAGGAAGAATTTGATTAGTAATTAGCCCTAAAAAAAGCTCTCTTAGAAAGATCAAAAGTATCTTTTTATTTATGTATGTCTCAAATAGTTTTGGTTTCTATCATTTATTAGTATCATTTGTTTATATTAAATCTAACAAACTTAAATATAAAGCTGGCATTTGGTTTAGTGCAATATAAAAAGATTCTCTTTACATAGTTGTGTTTACTATCTATTATATCCTTGTAATCATTATTTATTATTATTCAATAATATTTATCGCTTTTTGAATTCAAATTAAAGTAAAGGCACAAAGGTTTTTTCTCATCCACAAAATCATATTTTTTCTTTGTATTCTCCTTTTCATTCTTTATACCAAACGAGCTGAGAGTAAACATGAGTAAAATAAAATATGTACAAGTAAGGACTATTATACTCTCGTTTTGACTTATAACAGTCCCTCAATCTCTAGAGAATTGTTCTTTGATTTGACCATTCAAGAATTTAGAAATTTTATTTAGAAATAGATATTTTAGATTTCTAATAATTTGTTGTATTCTTCAGAAGTGGCTTGATCATTAGCTTAATAGTTTTAGTAGCTTTGAATCTAGCATACTACTTCATAAGTTCATTCTCAAGTAATTAGTCCCTATAATGTATATATAAAACTTCAAATGTGGGTGAGTGATAAGTGGTGTCCAAACTCATGTCTGAGCCATTTACATGTTACATTGAACATAATATATGTTTTTTGAAGATGGGATATAGCCATTCTGAATTATATCTATTTGGTGTCTATTGTTTTGTTTTCAATTAAGTATTTCTTTATCATTCATTTATGTGCATCCGTGCACACACTTGGAGACTCTTTCCATTGGTGGGAACATGTAAGCTCTTTAAGCTTTGATAGAACATATTCACTTCTATTTTTACAAATATTAGAATATTTTTATTAGATTAAAGCCTTTCCTTTTCCTCTATCTTTTTCTTCCTTTACCCCATTTTACATCAAGCTATAAGTATGTATTTTTTTCTTTTAATTGTTAAAAGGCCTTGATAATAATTATGAGTGTACTTAATTGTAACTTGTAGTTAGATTTTTGGGTAATTTTATTTTTGAGTTTTCTTTTATGAGTCAAAGTGTTATTACACTTTGTACATATTGACAATGTTTCTCGCTTAATAACTATTACTTAGATGGTTTATATTATTTTAATATTTGTTTTTTACACTCCAAAGTGGGGATTTCATGCTTTTGGTATTGGTATTTAGGTTTTACTTACATTAATGGAATTACAAAAGGTAAATTGCTTTGTGCTATACCTCAGTATTGTAAAACTAGCTTAAATATTGTGGATAGTAATGTGAAAATAGCACTTGCTAATTGTTACACTGATTTTTTATTTTTATTTTTTTAAAAGAAAGCTTTTTTTTTTTTTTATGTATTCAAAGCATTCCAAAGGCATTATTCCTTAAGAATAAACTTGCATTTTAGTGTACTTGGTTTACATGTATCAAATGTACTCTAAATTTCTAGATGAATATAATATTTATTTCACTTAAATCAACTTTCATGAAGTGTTAGCTGCAAGTGTAAAAGCTATTTATGCAATTAATTGGGAAGCACATCTATGAATATAATTTATAATAATGGATAGTTTTTTCCTCTCGTATTCTTAATGCAATGATATTTTCTTTCATTATAAATAAGGATTGGCTTTTTTTCCATTACCTCTACAAATTACAAAGGGCATGTTCTACCATTCATTATATTAGTTCTTGATGGTCACTATTTTTATGCAAAAAAAATTTTGGTCTAGCTTGCTCTTGAAAAGAAGGAAGTATCTCTTTCCTTTTATTTTCTCATTTATTTAAGTGTATCTTCCCTACAATCATAGATGGCGTTCTTTATTATATTTTATTATTTGTTATATAAATATGTTTCTATTTGATTTATTTCAAAAATTTGATGGCCTATTGGAAGCTCTACAAATGGATTTATGATTTTGCAACTCTTTTGGTTGCAAGCATGTAGAATTAAGGATAATGGTATGGAAATCTTGCTTTTAAGTGTAGTATTTGGAAGTTAGAATTGGGAATCTAGAAATACTCCTCAATTAATGCAATTAAGGCATTCTAGAGGCAATGTTCCTCAAGAATGTAATTGCATTTTAGTATATTTGGTTAACATACATCAAATGTACTCTAAATTTGTATATGACTACTAGGAGATTCAAAAGTTAGCCATTTAATGCTATAGTAACTTCGTTTGGTAAAGGTTTATGCAAAAAGTTTTAAGCAAAAGTTACAGTTAATAAGTGTTTTTTATTTTATAGCATTGATTTGGAAAATGCAGATAATTTGGCCTTACTTTGTCCCTCCAAAAGTAATGCATTTTTTACATTTTTCTAGAAGTTCAAGTTATTTTTATGTCCCATACATTGTTATTTATCTTTTTATAACGGAATTACGCTATTGGTTATGGTTGCATATCATCATGAGAAGTCATTTTTTGTTCCACAACAAGGGATTTTATCTATAAAAAAATGTGATTCTATACATTGGTGGATATGTTACTATATTACTATAACAGCATGTTTGCATTTCATTATTTGGGTTTCATTCATTGCAACTTAATTTTATCTTTTTCTCTTTAACTATCTCTTTTAATAATTATATTAATCAACATTATTTAACATAATGATGGACCCACATCCATTCGACTTGGGCCTAACAAAGAGAAAACAAGGGTGAGTTGGCAAAGAAAGAGGAAGTTAGTTAGAAGGAGGGGATATATGGTGAAAGGCATGGAAAGAATGAGGGTAAGTAGAATGTGATGGCCTATCAAAAGCTATATGATAAACATATATTTCTATCTATTTTATTCTCCTAAACATAGGCATTTTAATAATAAAATATGGTTTTAAGACTTTAATTAGATAAGATTTTGTTTTAGAAGCCATTTCTACATTTTAGGAATTTATTTGCAAAATTATGGAATTTTAATGTATAAATCTTTTTAAATAAATTTTGTGAATATTTCTATTTCATTCTTTCCATTATTTTGTGCAGATTTTCAATGCAAAATTGAGCATTGAATGGAAATTGAATTAAAGAAAAGATGAAGGCTTCATGTGTACAGTCTGGAGGAAATAAGAGTGGAATAGTGTGGAGATTGGTAAAGGGCAGCTAGAGTGGAAGCAACGAGGAGAAGAAGTGGTAGAATATAGGAATAAAGAATGCATAAAGAAGAAGCTTGAGGGGAAGGAGAATGAGGCAGCTCACATGTGAAGAGAAAGAAGGCACAAGCCTCGGGCTGTAGCACTTACAAGAAGCTACGTGGATGAAGTAAATCGCATAAGAAGTAGAACAAAACTTAAAAGCACGAGAAGCAGAATAGAGGCAGCATTAAGGGGAAGAAGGTCTAAAACACGAGAAGTTCGGGCTAAAGTAAACATAAATAGCACGTGGAGATTGGCTGGAAGCAAACATGTGGAGAAGAAGAAGGCTTGATAGAAAAGAAGAAAGTAGCTGTAGGTGGAAGACACACTTGAATGCAGAACTGCATGTTGAGAAGAAGCGTAAGCTGGAGCTTAAAGAAGAGGCAGCTTGTGTGGAGAGAAAACTGCATGGAAAATATTTGAAGCAACAAATGAAAGAGAAGTAGGAAGAAGGAGGCTCGAGTTGCTCATGCAAACAGCAGCACACTCATTCGGTTTTGAAGGAATAAAAAGCATCGAGCAAGGAAGCAACGAGCTGCTGCATGACAAGGAAGAGTTGAAGGAGCTGAAACAAGAAGCTTGCATGGAAAACCGAGGAGAAGCTTAGGTGAGAACCAGAAACAGAGCTGGAGAAAGCGAGCAAATTGAGGAATGAAGAGAAATAGAAACCAGAAGAAAGCTTTGTGCTTGGCTAGAGAAGAGCAGCTCACGTGAACTCACACTCATGCAGAACCAAACGAAGCACGAGGGAGCTCTGGCTGAATGAGGAGAACGAGCTGCATGATTCATGAATAACGTGAAGAAGCTACAGAAACAGTAGAAGGAATTCATGTGGAATATAATAAAATAAAAGGAAGTGGGGCCCACATTCATATACACAAGAAGGAAGAATGAAATCATGGAGAGAGCTGCAGGAAGAAAGCACGTGATAGGAGGAGAAAAGAAGCTGGAGGCTGCTGGGAGAGTGCTGGGAAGCGTCGAATTCCCTGGAAATTGAACACGAAGTGGAAAGGACGTGTAGCACGTAAAAGAAGTAGCTAGGAGGAATCAAGTGGAAGAACCATGCATGAAGAACAATGTCAGCGAGAGAAAGCTAGGAGCTGGCATTTATAATTTGCTGAGCACGTGATTCATTAAAGGATTAAAGTATACTCGGGCAGAATAAATGAAGCACATGCAAGGCCACGTGAGGATAAAATCACACCAATCCATTCGAACAAATTGATTCATTCACGCCTCCAATCCATTCATCAGATTTCATCCCATCTCACGCCTCTACAAGTCATTCACGTCTCCATATTTTTAGCGTCTATATATTCACTCACCCCATTCACAATTGGACGCAGCATTCATCCATCCATCCACCAATCAGCCACATTCATCCTTCGTCCTTCATCCTCTTAATCCATTCCATCCATTCATTAACCAATCCATCCTTCGTCTTCCATTCCCACTCCATTCCCATTCATTCCATCCATCTCCAATGAAGCTCTAATCTCCATCTTGAGGCTAGCAAGGAAGAAGACCTTGGTGCAAGCTTGAATCCATGGATGAACATAGAATTTTTGGCTAAGAATTTCTTTATTTTCCTACACTTTTTTTCTCTTTCATATATCATCTTGGTTAAGTTGTATTTGATAGGGAATTTGTGTAATTATAATTAGTGGCTGGTTAGACACTAATTAGGGAACCTTTTTGTTGATTAATAGATCTGATTAATTGCAATATTATCTAATTTTCCATGTGTGCTTCGAAGGTGTTCGATAAAATACATGAGTGAGATTATGTGCTTGAATATTTAATTTGAGAATTCCTTAATGTTTAGTTGGTTAATTAAACATTTTATGATGATGATTCAGAGGCTAATCAATTAGTTAATCAATCAAATTGAGTGTTCAAGATCTTAAAGATAAGAATTAACAATTTAATGCGGAGTTGAGGTCTCAATTCAACATTAGATCGTTAATCTCTTGAATCTTGAGTGGTTACCCAAGATAATTTGTTATGAACACGATTAGGAACTCTTAGACCAGAATTAATCACAATTAGATTAAGATAAGGATAGTGGATACCAAAGGACGAATCCAAAGCTAGTCACAAGCCCATCTTTCACCCATAATTCACCCAATTAGGTAGAATTTAGGAATTTTAATTCAATTTAGTTTTAGGTTAGTTTAATTCAATTAAAACTCCCTTTAATTTAGAAATTTGAGTCTTTTAACATTTGGAAAACTCAATTAGGTATTGAACTCCAATTCCAAGGGAGATGACCTAGGTTGTGCCATTAGCTACATATTTTACCAACCTAGTTTTATTTTGAGGGTTGCGCGACGAGCCACTTACTATGCAATAAGGTTCCTTTCTTTTTCTTTGTGTGATTCTAACTTCATCTTCTGCATTTTCTTTGCATATCTCAAAGTTGCTAATTCTTCATTTTTACTTATTTCAAGAGGATTCTAACTCTGGCTTCATATAAATAATATAAAGTTTTGGGTTTCACTAATTTAGTATTAAAGTGGTACAATTCAAGGGAATGAAGGATACTAAGTTAAAAGAGAGAGTTTGTAATTTGAAGCAAGATATGGCTCACATAAAAGAAAAAGATGTTGCAACTATGAAGGAAATGGCCTTAGAGATGCAAGAACTTTTGAATCATTCCAAAAGTAGGAGTGTGGTTGCAAATACTTAACCCATATTGCAAATGAAGAAGAATAGAGGGGAAATCTTCAGTGAAAATTTTGAAAAAGTAATTGCCAAGTGGAGAATAGAGTTGAGAAAAGAAAAAGAGGAAGAAATTGGGAAAACCATCCGAGACATTGTTCAGAACTCCCACTAACTTCAACAAAAGAATTGGCCAAATAAAAGGCTAAGGAAGTGGTGAAGGAACTTGGAGAAGAAAGAAGTGTGAAGAAGGTGGAGTTACCATAATTGTTATAGTGGCTTGTGTGATGCAAACAAAGAAGGTAGATCAGAGTTAAAGAAGGCTCTTATTAGAGAAACTTTTGTTGATTCTTCAATTTTCAAGAAAAGTCAAAAAGAAAAGAAGAAATTAGAAGTTTTTCCAATCCCTGAGCCTATCAAATTAGTGCCAAACAGGCTTATAGCAGTTCTCTAAGCATACAATGTTAAAGAAGAAAAGAAAAGGGAGAAGAAACTTTGCTATGTTGAAGAAAAGATTGGGGCAAAATACTAGAATGGTAGTCAACCACAAATTAATTTGCCAAAGATAGAGGAAGATGACAATATCAACAAAGAGAAGGACAATAATTGGGTTTTGGATTGGGAAGGGATAGTTGGATAGGGTAAAAGCCTGAAATTGAATTGGGTACAGGAAAAAATATATCGGGCTTTGGAAGAAGTTGGGTCATTCAAAAGGAATAGAGATCTAGTGGTGTTTAGGTCCATTACATTGTTAGGCTTGGTCCATTATGTAATATTCAAGAATTAGTTAAGTGAAATTATGGGAAATTACAGATTTAATTTGAGAAAATAAGAAAATTATTATGAAAATTAAGAAAAATTATGAAAAATAGGAATTCTCGATGAAAATAATTATTTGGACACTTTTGAGGTAATTAGTAATTATTTGGTGATTTTCGATAGAAAATAAATTTAATTATAGAATTTAAATTCTCATAAATGAAATTAATTAAAAAAATTTTGGAAATTTTAGCTAGAGCCTAATAATTAGTTTGATTCTACTAAAAGTAATTTTTAAGAACCCAAATTATGTTATAAACTATAACCAAGCCCAGTTGGACTTAATGAACTAAAGCTTAATACCCAAATATGAACTTAATTGGAGAAAAATGTTCTTTGGTTAGTCACACACTCACTTCAACCCTAAGTGAGGTGCTACACATATTATTTTGGTGGGCTAAACTTTTGGATATCAACTAGCACAAAGGAAAAATGTAAGGAGTAAGGAGAGCTAAGGTTTATCAACTAGCTTTGATCTATAAGGTTTAAGGAAGATTTAGATAAGGTAAGTGTTATGAAAGTTGTATCTCATATCTTCCTCTTCATTTTGGTTAGATTATTTTTTTCATTTGATAAATTTTTATTTAAATTCTAAATTTGAAAATTGGTGTTTTTTGTGTTTTTGAATGATCATATCCTTATGTAGAGTTGCATTGTGACATGATCATTTACTAAGTCATAATCATACTCTTTAAAATGTATCGAGCCGTAATCGTGCTTAACGGGGAGCTTATGTCATGATTGTACCCTTCCATTTTGTGCTTAGCCAATAACATGTTGTATGTAATTATTAGTATAAGATAATAGTCACTTATGATCAAACTTATTCATTTTGAAAGCTACATGTTATATCTTGTTAGTCTTTATTGTGTTGAGTATTATGTTAACTAAATTACACATATAAATGAAATTTCTCTTGTTTATTGGGATTTATATCTCACTTTGATTGTGGATTAATATTTTCAGGTGAAAGTTCTTTTTATAAGAGCAAAGAAAAGCTATCAAATGTTAATCCCTAGCTTGAGATTTTCTATGGGATTTTGCACTTGGACATTTTGGTTTAGATGTACATGTTATTCTTTTTGTAAGCAAAACCTTATATAGTATCATACTACATTCATATATTGTCAAATGTAGCTATTTTAATATTCTTTAATTTTGGATGGACCCCATAGGATAGACTTTAATTTATGTCAAATGTCATATCCATTATTTTCACATAATTGGCTAGACCTTAAAATAAATATGAGAAAAAGGATAAGGAGAACTAGAAGCCTAATTAAAATGAGAAAAAAGAGATTTAAAATGAGTTAAAATGCACAACAAGGATAGAAGGAAGAGTTTAGCCCTATAATAAGGAAAAATTAAAAATTTTCATAACTTGAAATATATTAAAAAATATATAATATGTTCTACTAGAACATAATAAAATAAGTAGATTACAAAGGGGTCAGTGTTGATCAAAATTCAAATTGCTGGTAAATTGAGGAAATTAATAGTAAAATTGTAATTTTAGCTATTTTGAGATGTTTTAAGTTGCTATGAACTTTGAATTTATACTTTTATATAGAAAAGCGAGTGAAATTAGATATGAAAAAAATTAGTTAAAAAAATACTAAATTATAAACTAAAATAAAAAAAAACATGTAAGAGCAAAATAATTATTTTGAAAAAGCGTTAATCATCACTAACCTTAAACCCTCTGCCCTTTTTTTCATTTCATCTGGATATCATTCTTCGAGTTTCATTCTTAGAGTCAGTTGCTTCTTTGGTTCTTCTCCACAAAAAACGTTTTTTATTCTTTAAGTTCTCTACCTTTACTAATTCCCATTTTTTCCATGCCTCTCCGCAGATCCCTATCGTTTGCTTTAGGCACATCGCCGATTGCAAATTTGTCATTTGTCATGGGGAAATTCTATGCTTGATGGAGAAAGTCGATATTGAACCAAGGAATTTGAGATTGCAGATAGGGAAATTTTCTTCTGCACAGATTACATTTTCATTCTTTAACTTCTCTTCCTTTACTAATTCCCTTTTTTTTTTTTTCATTCTTTCGTATACGGGGATTTCGCAAATTGGTTGTTTACTTTACACACTTTTTTTTATCATTCTCCATTTGTTGCTTTTAATGAATCATGGAATTTGATAGATCTGGATTCTCTCGTATTGGGAACGCTCTCTCATATTATTTCTAATAAGAGGATTTATTCTCTCTAAAAAAACAAAAAATAAAAAAAAAAGTTCAATTTTATAAGAGACATAACGCAACATTAAACATCCCCAACATGAAGGGGTCTGTTTCGGAATTTGACATTGCAAATGGGGAAAACGTCTTCTCCACAAATCACGTTTTATATTCTTTTAAGTTCTCTTCTTTCACTAATCAATCAAAAAGTTAGAAGTCTTTTTCGTGGTTGACAATTTTTTCTTTTTCTTTTTCTTTTTACTTTTTATGTAACCAATTTGTTTCAAACCTTGTTGAGGGATTTAAACAATATTTAACGATTGAAGCGAGAAAATTACTTTAATATGAAATTATTTTATATCAGATCCAGATTAAATTTTACTGCCAATATGTCTCTTTTTTATTTCCTGAAATTTTTTCCCGTGGTCCGTAATTTTTTCCTTTTTACATTGAAATATATTACTGTAGAGCCATCATGTGTATTGCTTCCTTTAACAAGAAACACGCGTACTTTTTTCGCAATGACCTAGATGCACACACTGGACAGTCCAAATTTTATGTAATTTTTTTATTTTAAATGTTTTTATTTAATAAGATGCAAAATATAAAATAAAAACAATTTTGTAATTAGCAATTATAAAAAAAATGTTTCATATAAAAAAAATAAAATTTTTTTATAAAATCTGAACTGCTCAGATTCAGATGCGCTTGCCCACTTTTTGCTTTTGTCGTCCTCCTTTTCATCCAGAACGATGGAGCAGCAATAGTATGAGGGAAGTTGACATTAGCAATTAGGGAAGCTGCTGTCTGTTTTTGATAGCCGTTCATATTTTGCCTGTATGTGGTTCCTTTTTTCTTTGGTGGCATTACTTCTATCCAAATGGTCAGGATATGGTTCAATTTGTCATAATTTTCTTTCTATCTTTTATGCCAATTTTTTCTATTCTTTGTTATTGATAGGTATCTTTCGTTAATTAATGCTGAAATTGCTTTCTTTCCCTCTCTTTTCTGAACAAAATAGGAGAGGGAAAAATATTGGGCCCATTTGATTCTGTTCTGATTTTAATATTTTTAAAATAAATATTGTTTAGAATAAATTTTAAAAATTAAAAAATCAATTTGAAACATTATTTTAAAAAAGTAATTTTTTCTTAATTTTGCAAAATAAAAATTAACAGAACATCTAAAGGATATTCTGATTTTTCTATTTCTAAAAACACAATTCTATTTTTTTGTTTTACAAAATATTTTATCAAAAACACATTATCAAACAAATTTTTTTATTCTTAAGAACAAAAAATTATTTTTAAGACAGAAATCAAACGAGCCCATCTTTTCGCCAAATCAAATGTGTGGATTTAACTCTTTTTTATGCATTCATTCTTCATTATGTTATATTCCGAATTTGTCTCACATATTTAGCTTCGCTCCTGTACATCCGTTTTACCACACTTCCAAAAGCCCAAAGCTCTGAGTTCAGCTGCCCCATTTTCAAATAACACCCATGTCGTCCATGCATTAACATACTGATCTGTATTTGTGTTGGTTTCAGACAGAATCTCAGGGCTAAAAAAACGATTGGAATGGTACATTCAATACTCAGGTTTCCTCAACTTCCTTGTTTTCATCTTATGAATTCTTTTTATGTTAGTAAATTAGTTAGTTATAGTTAGCATAATCTCCTCTTTTGAGATATTATAGTTAGATGCATAAAAGCCTTGGTACTCAAAAATTTATTTCTACTTTGTATCTATTGCCTAAGATTCTCTCTAGTTGAGATCCTTTTTATTTGATGTACTTAGTGTTAAATTAGAAGTAAATAGAAAGGAGAGAGAATAAGTGATAAGGAGAAGAGTTGAAAAAAGGAGATAAAAACAATTCAGTTGACTAAATAGAGCGGATCGTGGAAACATCCTCTCCTCTAATAGAGATTAATTAATAATATTTAAACAATTTATAGTAAATTAAATAAAAAACAGTTAAAGACTCATATATGACTAGAGATTTACGAAGTTTTATGATTTTGAGTCACAAGAAATTTTTTTTAGAATTTTCTTAAACGAGATAGAATTTTTAAAAATTTTCTAAAAATAATTAGAATTAATGATAATGAGGGGAAATGAATGAAATTATGAAATCAATACTTTAGGAGTTGATTTCTAGGAAATACCAAGGTAAAAATATTCAAGAAATATAAGAAAAATATGTGAAAATAAAAGTTTTTAAGCAAATTTTTGGAGTCAAAATATAAATAGTAAAAGCCTGGGGACAAAACTCATAATTTCAATTTGCTCAAAAGGTAAATTTTCTCATAAGAAAATGGTGCAAAAAATTAAGAACTTAATAAACTCTGAAATTTTGATATGCACCTTCTCGAACATAGAACAAATTTGATACCCAATATCAATCAAATAAAGCAAAATTTTCATCTACAATGGTACTTATTAACTTCCTTACAAAGTTAGTAAATAAAAGGTGGGATTTCACATAATGAAGTAAGATTTAGCAATGTAACATTCGATTATTTGAAAACTAAAGAAAACATGAGAAACGTAACATACGATTTCTTTGTAAACGAACGAAATTTACCGAATACAAAAGGAAGTCCTCTGAAATGAGATAGTTAAGGTCCTAAAAAAATTGGGAAGCATTCTAGACTCTTAAAAATGAGAATCACAAGCTCAGACGGAAAGAAAAATGGAGCTAGAATGAAGAAATAATTTCTTATGAAAAGCTTATAAAACATAATGACATTTTCGTAATTTTGAGTAAATTTTAGAGTTCACACAGGAGGGCTTTTTAAATGAAATTTTTGAGTTTCTCAGGGTTTTCAGGGCCTCTGAAAACCATGGAAAGGCCCGAGACAACTAAAGCCCATTCGATGGACATTTTTTAATATCAGTGCACCCAAACTTTGACAGATTTGTTCAAAAAGGTTTTAGCTCTGATTTGAGTGATTCCAAAGGCATTTTACTAAATTGGGAACCTAAATTTCATAATGGAAAAAACAGTTCTAAAAAAGGAGCTAAAACGAAGGAGAAACGAAAATGCCAAGAACAAAGGGCAAAATGAGAATTTTTGAAAAGTGTAACATCTTCCCACCTATACATATGATGTGCCCTTCTTCTCCCTTCATTTTGCACAACCAAGTTCTGCCCAAAACCAAAGGAAAACCCTAAGGAGAGTGGCACACAAGAGGAAGGCAAAGAGGAGGAGAAATCAAAGGCTTAAGGTATGGAAATTTAATAGTTTTTCATGCTCTTTCTCTTCTAAACCTCTTCTCCTTCATTCTCCTTTATTTCCTATTATTATAATGAAGTATATGGATCTATTTTAATGGAGAAATTGAGGAAAAAATTCAGATTTAAATAGAGGAGCTCAAAGAACACAAGATTCAAGTGAGAAAAAGTAAAAAAACAAGGTAAATCTTGCATCCTATGGTAGCTACTCTCCCCTCCCTTATTCTCCATATTTTGCCCCATGTGTGTAGATGCTAGAGGGCTAAAATTTTGAGGGGAACCAAGGATAAATTCTATGAATTTAAGGGAGGAGAGTCAGAATATGCAAAGAAATTCAAGAAAAGGCCATCAAATTTCGAGGTGCAAAACCTAGGGTTTCAATTGTACCTTGTAAAATCTGATTTTGTATGATGATTCCTAAGCTTAAATAAGAGTTTAAATGAGCTCCTAAGATTCCTAAGAAGCTCCCCACTCATATCCTCCCTTGAGAAAATAAAGCAAACTCCAAGAAACCCCATTTCCTCCACAGCCTTGGCCTAAAGGGGTTTGTGTAGTTAGGGAGAGTTTTAAATTTTTTAAAGCCCATTCTTGAGTCATATATGATGCATGAAAATGAGGGGAGGCCTTGGAAAAAATTTAGAACCCATAAAAAGTGAGTTAGTGCTTTAGGTTCTATATTATGATCTAAAAAAGTAACATGTAGTTAGGCTCTTGGTGTTAATTGTGTGATGACTCCAAGAGGCTTAAAAGGAGTCAAGAATCATATTTGAAAGGAAATAATAGAGCCTAGGATTTATTTGAGGGGTGTTGCTTCATTAGGTGCAATTGTGGAACCATAATGAGGTTATAAGCCAACTTAGTGTCTAAGTAAATTGTATGGCCTTAAAATTAAGTTCATGAACCTAATTGGCTTCCATAAATTGTGTTTAGGTTAAGAGAAACCTTCCCCACACTTTTGTGTATGTGTGGCTGAAAAGGGAAGCTTGGATTCAAAGGAAAAAGTATGTAATTGTGTCCAAGTTAGCTCTCTCTACCTTCTTTCATGCATGAATGTGTGCTTAGCTTATCTTGAATGTGTATATGTATATTTTCAAGCCATGAAAAGTATGCTAGCATGATTTCATATGCCATAGTTTCATGATGACCTATTATGTTTCTAAATGGTGTTATGATGTTTGTTTGGGTTCGCTTAAATATGGTGAGGCTAAGAACCCTTAGCCATGGTGAGGATGAGCCAAAAACCCTTAAGATTGGTTGAGACAAAGTAAAGAGTCTCCTAAAAGTGAAGTTAACTCCTAAGAGCATGGTTGAATCCAAGAACCTCTTAAAGAATGGGTGAGACAAGTCTAAAATTCACAAGTAAATGGGTGAGACAAGTCCAAAATTTACAAGTAAATGGGTGAGGCCAATCCACTTGCTTGGCAAGCCTATGTATGCTATGTATGATTTTTTCAAAGGCTAAGAATGCTTCTTAAATGATTGCACATGTCCATATGCCATGCATGTATTTGTGAGACTTGTCTTGCATCCATTATGTATGATTGAATGAGAGATAAGCTATTGAGATTCTTTGAATCTCATCTCTTCCTCTTTAATATTCTAACATGTTAGGTGGACTAAGAGAGCAAAGAGATGGAAGCCAACTATTTGAGAGATGAGAGTATGACATTGAAATGTATGAAATTTGCTTCATTAAGGCCATCAAGGTGGCAAATGTTATCATCTATAGTTGTATATGATCTATGACTTCTTAAACATATGTAATTATGATAATATGTTATGTTTAAATGGGAGAATGTATTATGTGACAACTAGAATGCAATTTGAGTATGTAATGCTAAGTTATGCTTCTTGGAAGTTTGATGTGAGTATATATAGTTGCATGTGACATAGCCAAAATGAGAAGCATGGAGTTTGGGACTATTTGGGTAGCTCACACAAGTCTTAATTATGTTTTTAGACTTACCCAAGAGGTTCCAAACCCCAAGGAAAGCCATTTGGACATTTTGGTATCCTATATGGAGCTAAATTTGACCATAATAGAACCCTATGTCACTTTTTATCCAAATGAGCTCTTCTTGATCTAAGATTTGGCATTCAATTAGAGTTTGTTAAGAGATTTTTGAAAAACTAAATAACATAATTTTCATAGGGTTCTATGTCACTTTTTATCCAAATGAGCTCTTCTTGATCTAAGATTTGGCATTCAATTAGAGTTTGTTAAGAGATTTTTGAAAAACTAAATAACATAATTTTCATAGGTCTAGAGAATATTTGATAAATTTTTAAAATTAATTTTTTTTTATTTTGGTCATGTCACTATTCATATTGGTCCGAAAATGAAATCTGTTATACAGGGCTCAAATGATATGCAATTGCCACAAAATTTTATACAGAGAAACTAAACATTCTTAGTGACTTGTACCCTAGAAACACCTCATTTGGATGTCTAGAGAGGGAGTTATGAATTTTTAAAGGTTCTGTCCAGTATTAGGAGCTTCACCTAACCTCAATTATTGTTCTATTGAATTTCAAGGTCTGGGCATACTTGAGTTGATCTGGAGTTATTTTTATCCTCTAGCTAACATCTACATCTTTCCAAATTGGTATCATTTGTATAGATTAGATTTTTTTAAAATTAATTGGACATTTTCAAAGTTTGCTGCAGAAATCTATGACAGTACCAATGAGCAGTTTGACCTCTGGACCATTTTAGATGTCAAACATCCTTTGTGATGGATGTTATGGTCTAAACATATTTTTAGTATAAAGTAGACATCCGTAGCTTTCTAGAATATCCAATAATGTATGATTTTAATTTTTCTAAAATTAGTTATGAATTTTCAAAATTTAGTAAAAAAAGAGCCAAATTCTAGTCGAAAATATACATGAATATTTTGAGCTTTCCTTTGAGTTCCATGAGTTCTAGGCCACATTTTATGGTGAAAATGAGTTGTATTCATGCAATTAAATATGGGAATGTGATGTATGAGCTCACATGGCCGGCATGACACCGAATAAAATTTTTATACACGACGCAACACAAGAAAATGTATTATTTTAATGGATTTTTTCTTCCTTCATGGAATTGATGATGTAAAGCATGGGAATGTGTTAGAAATAAGCTAGAAATATAAGGTGTTACAAGCAACGTGAAATCAAGAATTGATCTAATGGATGGAATTACTTTCACTTTCCCATTTAAAGCCTCTCATTCCCTTTCATTTGCACCATTAGAAAACCAAATTGAGAGCTCTAAAAGGGAAGAGTCTGAGAGACCCAGAGAGGGTGAGATGAACAAAGAAAAAGAAGGAGTCTAATAGAGCATTTTAGCCACTTTCTAAGCTCAAGAATGAAGTAAGACACTCTTGTCTTACTAATTTTACAATTTGAGATGAAATCCTCTTGTTTTCTTCCATTTTGCACATTTTCTCTTTCTAACCCATGAATAGTAGCTTGATCATTTAATGTACAAACTAGTGTTTCAATGCATTCTAGAATGAAGGAAAGTGTTTTTAGTTTGTTTAGATGTTTTTGAATGATTAGTTTGAAGTGAAACTTGTTGCATGTTGAGTTATAAAACTTTCTCTCTCTAGGCCAAATTTTGAACTTTTGATTCTTGCATTCTAAATTTTGTCTTTGAGCTTGGTAATGATATATTTGAGTAGTAAAAGCCAATGGTAAGGTTGGAATGACCTAAAAGCCTCCCAGTTGCTCAAACCATTATTTTCTCCCCTTAAAACTCTTTAATGGCAAATCTCTATTCTTGCTTTTAAAATTTGTTTTAATGCTTGATTCCATATTCTGGGATGTCTATAAGGTGTTCTTAATATTTATCTAAGATTGTTAGGGTCAAAAAAGGAGAAACTTAGCATTACATAGTGTTTATCACAACTGGTTCAAGATTGAAGACGAACTAGCATTGTGGTGCTGGCTTCTTTGCCACTTAGGAAAAAAACCAAGTGGCAATGTGCCACTGGCTTCTCTGCCACTTAGGGCAAAAACCCAAGCAGTGATGCAACATTGAACATGCTAAATGCATGAAAACTTTAGTTTTTCAAGGTTTTGAAGGGAGCTTTACTTATAATATTCAAACTATTTAAAAATTACAATATAAGGGATATTTGGAAGCCTTAATTAAGTTATCAAAACATAAAATTATGATTAAGTGATTGCAAGTGGGAAAAAGCATTAAATGGTAATTTGATTATGAAATGCAGAACTATGAATAAGTGATCCAATCCTTAAGGAACAATCAATACACAAGGTCATTAAATTATGAATTAAGAATGCTTAAAATCATGAATCATTACATGAATGCTATACATAATGAGAATTATGATTATAGAGTTAACGTATGCCAATTTGAATGAATTTATTTGCTTAGTTGAAATTTTTTTTGATAATAAAATTATACTTGCACAATATTATAAGTATATGAGTAAGTATAATTATGATGTCGCACCATATTTATCTAACATCAAGTTTATATCAACACTAGCTAAAAGTATCAATTTAAATCCATTTTCACAAAATTCATACTTTTAGCAGTGGAAATAACCAACATTGAAAAATCAATTAATTCATTCTTGGCTTTAAGGAACATATAAGCTTATCGAATTCATTTTCCATCCATAACATATTTGTTCAACCAAAATTAACATAATTTAGAGCCCAAAAGTCGAATCCAAAGCATAGAACACGAAATGCACACCACACTTGCAATTTCCATGAAACTCTATATTTAGATATAAATTTTGAAAAATCATAATTAATTCTAGAAAAAGTGAAATCATGAATACTATAGCTTTCTGGAAAGCTCAGGATGTCCTCTAACTATCGTAAAAATTTTAGATCAAAATAACCAGGTTTACCTTATGAAATTTAGTAGAACAATATCACTAATCATTGATGCATCCTGCAACTGAACCTAAACCTTAAAAATTTGTATCTCCCTTTACAGAGCTCTAAATGGGTGCTCTCAGTTTCTATGGAAAGCTTGAGATGAGACATAATTGTTATAAAAATTTCAAGGGGATATGAGTTCATTTGGCTCATGAAATTCATTACATATCAGAAGCTACTACAATATTTGGGCACCAGACCTCTAACTTTAAAAATTCATAATTCTCTCTATAGAATTCCTTTTCATGCAAACTTAGTGGCCCTAAAAAACTTATAATTTTAGCTATATTTTTATAAAATTTTATTATTATTAAACTTCATTTGACTCCTAAATAATATAGAAATGCAAACTGACCATATGAACAGTAACTGAGGCCATTCTACATAATTTAGACAATTTTAAAAATTCATAATAAATTATCTAGAGTTCCAAAAATAGTACTCTTTCATTTTGTGAAAAACTTTAGATGAGACTTATATTTATGCCAAATTTCATGCTTCAAATCGCCCATTTGATCAGTTTGTGGTTTAACTCAAGATTATGTCATATTTTGCAACTATAATAGGGTCAAATGGTATCAAATGGCCTTCTAACTATTCCATAACCACTTGAGTACATTCCAAAGCATAAATATAGCATATAAAAACTTTTCAAATGGTCTAAAATACCATATATCTCAAAACCACCTTCCTAGTTGTCATGATGCATATATACATCAAAGCACTAGGATGTCAAAAATTCACATAAGCATACATTCGGCTCTAAATCCTATTCATACATGAAATTTACATACTTTTATACATAATCAATAGTTTACATCTCATAAACATTATATACATACATACTTTGATATTACATTACATAAAATCCTATCTTGTTGTCAAAATCTCATGATTCAAGTTCCTTGGCTTCTAATCTTTACTCCTTGAAGTTCATTGAGACATGGTTAGACATAATGTGAGGAAGAATGAGATTCAAAAAATTATAATAACTCTTTACTCTTTCAAACATACATATATGGCACATTTTCATATCAAAAAATGTAAGCATGCTATAAAAGCTTCTAGTAACCATACATAAACATAATTTTATATCACATAAACTCATTCAAGTCAAACATAGGCTCTAAGGGTTTTGGTATAACCTCACCCAATTTCCTTGGGACTTTTAAATTAATCTCACCCACTTTAAGAGATTTTGACTTAGCCTCACTCATTCTTAAGACTTTTGACTTTGTCTCATTCATTCTTAGAGACTTTTGACTTCTCCTCACCCTTTCTAAGGGACTTTTAGCATAACTTTACCCATTTAATCTATTTTACACTCAAAACATGTTTCAAGAAGTATCATGGTACCAAGACATTCAATCAACAGCTATAAACATATCTCATAGTTCAAATATACACACAAAGTATCCAATGACAATCAACTTCCAAGAAATGCATACAAGAAAAGTTAGAAAGCTACCTTGTGCCAAGAACACAACTTTTCTTCCTTGGTTATTTCTTCCCCTTCACAGCCTCACACCTACACCTAGAGGGATCTTGATTCACTTGGCCTAAACATATCAAACAAGATACAAATTCATCATTGGAACCAATTTTAGCCTCACATAAACTCTACATAAACTTACTTTATATTATGACATTAATAAGGTTTCATATAAGGGCATAATGAAGCAATCCCTAGAAGTCATGATATCGACTCCACTTTCTTATTCAATCTAAGTCATATGACTCCATTTAGACTCATTAGGGTCATCATAAGTTCAATTCAAGAAGCCAAATACTAAGTTGCTTCTTTATGTCCATAAAAGAGTCCTAACTTCCATCTTATAAACCATGACTTTTAAATTCAAACCAATGGTTCCTTTAGGGTTTCTTATTCATATCTAGGCCATTCTTATCCTTAGAATCAAATAAAACTCCCTAGATACTTGAATCATGCCTTGGCCAAGACATAGTATCCAAGGAGCACCCATGGAGTTTACTTAGTTTTTCTTAGGGAATTGACACTTGTGAAGCTTCCTAGATATCTTATAAACTCATACATACTCTTACATGAGCTAAACTATCCTTAAAAAGTTTCAAAAATGGCTAGGTGCAACAAAAACCCTAAGTCACATAACTTGATTTCTATTACTTTTCTTTTAAATCTAATTATATATTCTTATTCCTCATACTTGAAAACCCTTTTCTCTACCTCATTTTGGCTTGAATTCATTTCCTCCTTGATGGGCCTAAGGTTGGCCGAATAGACCCCTAGGAAGAACAGGCAAGAGGAAGCAAACCTTGTTTCAAAGCTTTTTCAAGGAGCTTTCAAGTGCTTTTAGTCTCTCCTTCCTCTTATTAAACCAGTCAGAAATCAATCCCAATTTAGTCATCAAAACCATTGGAGAAAAGAGGAGAAGAAAATTGGTGAAGGAGAAGACATGAAAAACTATAGATTTCTTATCATTTTTGCTAGGTTTCTCTCCTTCTTCTTCCTTCCTTCTTGTGCTCCACTTGAGACTACCTTAGGTCTGTTTTGGAGCATATGGAAATCGATTAGTAGAAGGGAGGAGAGAGGGACATGTTTTAAGAAGGCTAGAGGTCTCTTTATGTAACTTTTTAAAATTATAATTTAGTCCATCATCTTAATGCTTTCTATTTAGACTTATTTCAACTCTTTTTTGAAAACTGTCTTTTTCATCATGAAATTTAGGTCTTCTAATTCATAAAATGCCTTTAGTTTCCCCCAAATTGGATTTAAAACCGTCCTGAATAAATCAATCAAAGTTTTAGTCAACTAACACTCTAAATTGCAAACCAAAAGGGTTTAAATCATTTTAAGAGTTCTTATGATTTTTAAGGCCTTTGAGAATCTCAAGAAACTCAATTTTTTCATTTAAAAATTTCTCCTTTGAGTTTTCTAAAAGTTACCTGAATTTACGAAAATGTCACTACTTTTTTGCCAAATTTTATTTAGTTATTCTGGCTCTAGTTTTCAGGCATCTTTAGTCTTGTATTCTTATTTTTTTTATGTCTAGATCATTGTTCTAATTTTTTTTAGCCTTAATTCTTTCCATCCAGGGGACTTTCTTTTATAACCAATTAGTTTCAGACTTTTTAGAATAACTAGATATTACATATGACATGTTTTAAATACTATTACTATCCAAGAGAAATAATTCTCCATATTAGCTTCCCTCTCGGGATGTGAGTTCTCTATAGAGATGGATGGGATCAGCTTCCCAGAAGGAGATGGAGCTTCTCTTTAGAGATAGGCTAAGAAACTTTTATTTATTTTACATATGATGTGGATCTATTCTAAGGGACACCTTGGATGACATGTTTGGTTTCATTATATGATTATTCATAGATACTTCAATAGATTCCTTTATGTGTAGATTAAGGAACTAAGCGAAAATGCTTATCTAATCTTATTTATGTGGTCTTTATAAAAATTAGGCTTGTGCTTAATGGTATGGGATGATAAGCATTGAGCCTATGACCCTTTTAATTTCAATGTACCATGTAATTAAAAGGGATGGAATATATTTCCACTAGATATGCAGATGTTGTTTTCCCTTTATGATTACATGATTTAGTATGGTTCCTAGGCATGGCATATATTATGATATGCATGATGTTATATGATCTAGTTGCCATGCATGATATTATATGATTATGTTTCCATGCATGATTATTCTTTTAAATGATATGATATAATTTAGTGAGACAAGATTAAGAGAAGGATTTCTGCACATGTAGCTAAACCATTATTAGTTCAAATTATCTTATTGAGAATTATTATGATTCTCACTGTGTATTATAAATTGTTTAGACTAACAAGATGTTAATAACCCAATAAGTCATCAAGGTTAAGTGGATGTATGTCCACGTTGTTGGGGTTAGGCAAGTTTATGTTATCATCAGGGTTAAGACTCTCATTATCACTAAGGACTTATAGCAGGTCTTGATCCATTTGGAAGAACTTGAGTTAGCTAGTATGAACTTGTTTTTAAGAGTCATGGTAGTAGACAAAGCTCTTTTTGATATGTAATAGCTCCTTAACTTTGTAGGTGTTATTTTAAAATTGGACATATTGTATGTATTTGCCCTATCTTTAGAATAACTAACCATGATTATTTTGTTATGATTGATGATATCCTCTATGAAGGAATCTTTCTATGAAAAACATTATCTGATGTGAATTCAATATTATTATGTTATGAAAATTATCAGGGTTTATACTAGTGTGATGTGTAATTTTCTTATTGTTTACATTTCCTATATTTGATTACTCATCTTCTATTATAATTAATTTGAATGTAAGTTGGTTGATTAACATGTATATAGTAAAAGGGTTACAATTTCAACTGAAGAGAAGTTGTGTCCATATCTATTGTGATTTAAAGATGAAGATTGTGTATTAAAGTTATCTTGACATATTATTGCAACAGGTGGACCTATTATTCAATATCTTTTCTTGATAAAATTGTAACTTATAAGAACACAAGTACTTTATAATTTTTTTCCCTCTAACTAGTTAAGTGCTTCATGCATTGCATGGGGTATTTTTTTGTATATAATAAATGAAGTTAAGTTTCCATAAGACTAACTCATGAGATCCTACAACTTATAATATGTAAAAGTATCAAGAGGAGTGAGTTGTGACACTCAATGACCAGATAATAATAATTACACTAGGAAGGGACAGGTAAAAAATACCATTAAAATGATTAAATTGATATTCCAAAACCAATTATACATATAATAAGTTCAAGTGATCATTTCTTCACTTGTTAGAATGGGAAACACTACTAATTAGAATCAAATTATAAAGGGAGGTCAAGGTTTGTTATATGTTAAATCATGTAAGAATGCAAAACTCACTTTATAATTCCCTTTAATTCCATTCCATCCTAAACACACCAAATAACATGATCCATGCCCTTCGTGACATAGTCAAATAATACCATCACACTTTAAAGCATAACCAAATCATAACCTCCTTACACACTAAAGTACAACCAGATCATAACCTCCATATTCATTAAAGCATAACAAAATCAAAACCTCCACACAGAACAAAGTGCAATTAGATGACAACCTCCATACACACCAAAATACAACTAGATCAAAACCTCTATACACACACACACACACACACACACCAAAGTACATTGAATTAGAACCTCCATACACACCAAAGTATCATAGGTTCAAAACCTCTATACACCTAAAAAGTACAACTAGATCATAACCTCTGTACTTACTAAAGTATAGCTAGATCATATTTTAATATCATATCACATCTTATTATATCATTTCAGGTCAGTTCATGGTGCACCATGGCTAAACATTATTGTTATTAGCTATATGGTTTTGAATCAAATAGTTTCCCAAACTTATTATCACAGGGTTTGAATTTAAGATATTGTGAAAGAAAAAAAAATACAATATAAGTATTTCCATGAATAAACATTTTCCAAATGTAAAATGAATGTCTATCCAAACTTGCAGATAAGTTACTTTGTTACCAAAATAAGAGTTTCTAAAATCAAAATTCCTCCATGAGGTCATTTACTAAAACAACATATGCAAAAAGCTTGCCCCATGGTGCAAGAGTGATAATCAAGAAAACATGTTATTAAATTAAAGGAAATAAAGCAATCTATAAAGTATGCATAGATAGTGTTATTTACTCAAAACACTTAGTCAATGCAATATTGCTCCCTACCACAACTTCTATTGTATCATCAGATGTGGAAATATATTTAGGTTTCCTAAAACACAATTAACAAATTGTCATCCCATCATTAATCCATTAAACCTTATATAACTTTCTAGACCCCATTACATTACACTAACATTTTGAAACTCAATTCCTCTTTACTAACACATCATTACACCTTACTTAGTTCACTGCCTATAGGATGTTATTTAGAAAGTGAGTTTTATAAAGCTTGCCTAGAGAGTTTTATATAATTTCCAATGCCCCTTAGGAATTTGAAACAAATTATAAAGTAAGCAAGAAGAGGGAACCATAGAAGCTTTAAGAATCCCTTAACATTGCTACCACAATGTCATGAACTATGGACCAAGTTCAACTCCTAAAATGGCAGAGATTAAAATCATAGAATTTACAAATACCATTAGGCTTAATTGAGTTCTTATTTCCTATTTTTAACCTTGGTTAGAGTTATAATGGAAGTAAAGAAAATAAACTGTGCCATCATGTAAGATTGATAATTATTTCCTACAACCTTTCCTTTCAAACTTAAGAACCACAATTCTTCCAACATCAAAACTATGTTTTAACCATTTGAAACTTTCAAATTTTCATCCAATCCACAACCTAACAATTAATAATAAAAAGAGATCCAAATCAAGTAACTTTACCCATAACCAACCAAAAACTCAACTAGTAAAGGTGCTGAAGCATAAATGGGCTCTCTTATTCCAATCTCGGGCTCTTTATAGTAGCTCGAGAAACCATGAGGATGGAAGAAATTCTAGCCAAATAGGAAGAAACCAAATTGGCAAGGGTGGAAAATGGAAGAGAAGAAGCTAACACCAAGATAAGAAGCTGTACTTCAAGCACGAGAGTCACAAATAGGTTTGCCATGGAGAAAAAAGTAGAAGGATTCTGTGAATTGATGTAAAGACTTAAAAATGATAGTACAAAAGCACCAAGAGATGCCTGAATGGGCAAGAAGCAGTAAAAATTGAAGCAAAATAGTAGTTGGGTTTATAGATGAAACTTCTTGAACCAAAAGAGAACACATGGAGAAGAAAAGATGAAAATAAAAGAAGCTTTGATCACTAAAAATCCTGATGTACCTATGGTAATTCGAAAAAGAAGGTTGTAACATCTTCTAATATTAAGTTAATTAAAATTATTTAAGGAATAATTAGGGAGATTTTGGGTTAATTAGTTAAAAGATAAGAAATATTTAATATTACAGACTAAATGGTAAATTAGGAATTTGATTTATTGAGTAATAGTCTAAGAGAATAATAATGCCTCATTTTCTAATTAGAATAATTGAAAGTTAGGAAATAGATGAAGGCCCAATGGTTTAATTGAAAATAATATGAGGCTCAATAATGCTTTTAGAATCACTTAAACCCATTCATTATATTTTAAATGAACTAGATCCATAACCCATGACCCATACCCATTCATTAGTCATAACTCATATGATATTTTAATTTCATTTTTTCCCATTTGCTATAGCTAGAAAATGCACAAGAGAGAGAAGGAGGAAGAAAATAGTCTAAACTCTATTATTGAAAATTTTCAAACTCAATTTTAGACTAGCTTTAGGGAGATTTAATCAAAGTAAGTAAAGAAAAGTTTATTTTACTCATTCTTAGCTTTCATTTGAACTAAATTAGTTTTCTCATTAGTGATATATGGATTTTTGATGGATTAGGAGGATTACTAGGCTATTAGAGGTATAATTTCTATTCTACACATTATTTTTTATTTAATGAAGGGGTGATTGAGTATTAAATTTATTTTAGCTAAATTATCTTATGGACAAAATGTTCAATTAAAGTCCTAAGAAGCTAAGTGGCATGATCTTGGTGGAAGAAATAGCTTAAAAGAATTGGTTGATTGGTGGGTAAATGAATTATGAGAATTTATGTTAGTGGTTGATATTAAATTGAGTATAATGGTATTTGCTAGCATTGGCTTGTATGCATTGTATAAGTTGCTCATTAGATTGCTAAAGTTAGCTTGTGGATTAAGAGATTGGTGAATTGCTCTGAGGTAACTAGTTCCATAAACATAATTCTATGAAATGCTTTCTTATATTTATGAAATGAATTATAAAAATATTTGTTTGCGCTTCAAATATTTGATGAAATGATTATATGAAATGATGACTTGCACATTATGTGTTTGATGGAAAGATTATGAAATGAAATGATTTATTGCTTGAAGAGAGTTGAATTGAAATTGCTATGTGATGTTTTGAAAGATATGCTTATGTTATGTTATATTTCCTTGGGTGGATTCCCAAAGAAGTTCCTTTGGTTATGGATTCCCAAGGAAAAGAAAAGTTATATGATGAGATAAGTTTCCTTTGATCATGAATTTTCAAGGAAAAGTAAAGTTATGATGACAAGCTGAATAAGGTTGATGCATGCCCACATCTTAGAGATAATGGCCATTGATGTTTAATCTTGATATGTTATATTGATTGATTTTGGTATAGAATGAAATAAGTAGGGTATCAAGATACCCATGTAGTGGTTACCACCCTGGGTAGGATACCATATGTAGATCATATGATTTTTAGAAACTTCTTGTGGTATTAGGACTAAGTTTTTTTCTAAAATAAATTTATGAAATGTAAATATTTTGTTTTCCAAAATGATTTATGAAAAGGATTATAAAAACATAATGATTCATATAGCAAAAGCAATGAAAAATGTATATATTTTCTTTATGGCAAAGAAGTTGTTTATGCAAAGATTTATATTTATAGTTGGAAATGCATGCTTTAGAACTCTACTAGCTACTGAGATTTTTTTATCTCATCTATACTTCTTCTATCACTAAGGTTTCTAAGTAACAAGATGGACTTTGGTAAGGGGAAGCATCACAATAAATTTCTTAGCTAAAGCATGTTATAATGTAGCCAATGTATAGGCAAAACTTTAATATCAAAAGTTGTAATCGAAATCTTATGATGTGTATGACTTTTAGTGAGTATTTTAGTTGTTAACACATTGAAACTATGGCTATTTGAGGTCTAAATGGACACATATGTAAACCTGAAGTTTGTAGTGAATGTATGCACATTTTGGTAAATTTTGAAAGGTTTGGTGCAACATCCCAAGAGAAACACAGGTGAGCCATGTTATTTCACATGGAACCATGTGGAGTAGGACATTTTGATGTGATTATTATGCCTAGGTGTGTAAGGGGTTATTCTTAGTTGGCTAGGCTATGTTAGCTAATAGTGAAGTGTGTTTTAAGCTATTTTTTATTATACTGCTTAGATTTATATAATTTCTAATCCTATATTGTAAGCAATGCATGTTAGGACGTAAAAATGTTCATATAAGATGCCTAATTAGTTAATGTGATGTAAATTTCTTAGCTAATTATAATTTAATTGAGCCAAAATTATTTGCAATAGTTAGCTTCCCAAAAGAATGATTGATATTAGTTAATCTAGTAGCTAAATGTGAGAATAGAATTGGTCAATTAGATATTTAGAGGAAAAGTGACTGGGAAAAAAATGGGGGAAGGGTGAGCAGTGCATAAGGTTTAAACACGTTTTCTCATAAAATATGGAGTCATAAGGTTGCCCACCAACCTACAATATAATTTTTTTTTCTTTTTTGGTTCTTACTTTAGCTAATTGGGTTATGACATAAAGTAGAAAGTTAGCATAATTTTTAATTTAAACTTAATATTCTTTGAAATAATTTGTAATTTAAAATTTTAGTTGACTCATCTAAATTCTTTTAGCTAAGGTATACCCCATAATCTAAATTAACTTTAAGTTAACTATTTTATTTTTTGAGTTAAATTTTCCTAACTCTAGATTTGCTACTCCTAATTTTAAACTTTTCATTAAATCTCTGATTATTTCCCTTTCTTTTATTTATTTATTTAACTTTAGACTACAAATTTTTGAGCTATTACACAAGTAGTTAGGATCAAGCTAAAAAATATATACATATATACATGATCTTTTCTTTCTTTCTTTTCTAAAATAGAATTTGCACATTTAGTGCTAATATTTTGTTCGCACCATCAAGTGGCAATTCTTTATTTGATTCTTGGTTATATGATGAGAGGATGACATGATGCTTGTAGTAGATGATATTGCCAATGGTGACAGGGAACTTAATTACACTCTCCTTCCTCTAGGAGATATTTATCCAATTGCAACTCTCTTTTCTTATACTATAAATTTTTGTTGTTGCTCTAATTTTATTGTATTAAGATTTGATTATGCTTGATGGCAATGCCTATACCATTGAAATTTTCAAGGACTTAATTTGTAACTTTACATTGTGTTGTTTGAGATGTTTTATTCCATTTAGATTTTCAAGATAGAAATACATGAAACACTGATTAGTTAGACTGAGGTGAAGAAATAAAAAAGGCATATGGAAAAATCAGATGGAAATGAAACTGGTTATATTATAGAGTGAGAATGATACCTTTACAATTATAAAATTTTAATATATATATATATATATATATTGTTTTTATGCCTTTCAAGAATAAAGGGAGTTCATCAATGATATATTTCAAATCCCACAATAATTATTAGCATAAATGTGTTTTTTTTAATTAATTACAAATATGTTTGAATCGGTTTTATGATATAATAATATTATAGTCATTGTTTTTATAGTGAAATTCTTTAATGATTTGGATGCTATTGGACAAAGTTGGATTGAGGGAAATAATTTTTTTACATGATTATGAAAACTTGATTGAATCAGCATGTGAAAGTAAAAAAATTGATGAATTTGTTATGGAACTAGTTCATTTGACCTGCAAAATGGGTCAAGAAAAAAATTGGTTAAAAACTAACTAAATTGGTAAAGAATTACTTAATTTGCCATTGAATCAATTAAAAATTAATTTTTGATTTTTAGTTTGAAATATAAGTTTAACATTCTATTATAGATATTTATGTTGTTTTATGAACTTAATTTATTTAATATAAGTTTGATGTCAAAGATAAAATATTTCAACTATTTTTTTATATTTTTAAATATTTATATCTATTTTAAATATTATTTTATAATATATATATATATTAATCTAATTGTAAAATGTTATATATTTATACCTTGTATATATATAGAAAAATCGTTTAATCTCGATTCAATTATAACCAGAATCATGAATCACTTCTTATTTTGCTTTAATATCTAATTTAATTTTTAAAATATTAATTTTTAAGCTATTCTTAGTTTGAATTAATTTAAAGTAATTGCTCTTTGCATGTGGCTAAATTCACATTTTAGTATATTTATTTTGAAGGTTGTAGAAGGAATGCAAATTGGTGGTACATTGTTAAACTTTATAATGACTTGAAATTGTTAATATATTGCAGCTAAGAAAGATGTGCCAAATAACTTTGATGCTACGTAATTTTATTGGATTATGTTGCTAGGTTCCTTTATGTTGAGATGACTGGATTAAAATTACCTCATTATACTTCTTATACACTAATTTTTTGAAGCTAAAAATAAATTAAGATCATTCTCCTTAAACTACTTATATAAAAACCATTCTTCTCAAAGCTGAAAGTTTTTTTCCAAGTCTTATACGCCTTTAGAATTTTTATTTATGTGAATTCTAAATATTCATACTCAATAAATACTTCAAGTTTGATATATTCTTACATAATAATGCTGTTGCAGAATGGAACATGGATCAGCTAAAACTTCCTCTTTGAATTGCCTCTAAAATCTCTCACATATTCGGGGGTTTCTCCTATATTAAAAAAAAAAAATTATATTCAAAAGAAAAAAGGAAGATGCGAGAGACTTCAGAAGCAATTCAAAAAGGAAACTTCAGAAGATATGCTCTCTTCAGAATGTGGTATATCAGTTAACATTCCGTGCATAAAACAGGTTATCGGTTTGTTACAAATTATTTATTGGAGTTGAGATAGTGTTTTTTTTTTTTTAGACTTTTAATCAAGAGGTTGAGATATTCAAATCACATCCATAAATATTTATTTGAATTTCAAATAAAAGAAACAAATGAAACTTATATGCCAATATGTATGTTTTTGGGGAAATTGTGTCCATGACATAAAATTGGCCCAAAAAAAAAGTTTTAATATTCATGTAAGGTTATATTTTAATTGAAAAAAATTAAAAAAATAAAATAGAGAGAGATGGAAAGACTTGATTTTGAAAAACTTAATTATATAGTATCAACCTGTGTAAAATATTTTTTGTCATATTTAATTTATTAATAAACATTTAAAAGTTAAGCTACATGAGAGTATGCCAATAAAATTGGGATGAATATATGAGCAGTGTCATGAATTTAAAATTTCTTAATTAAAAAACCTAAATGTTACACGTATTCTGCCCGAATAATGACGCGAATGCCTGTAAATGTTGCATACATTAACTAGTTAAATAATAATTTTAATCCTTTTTAAGTTTAAGGCCAATTTCGTTCCAATTTTTTATTTGTTTTAATTGAATCATAAATTGTATTTTAAAAGTTAGAATTTATCTCAAACTTTTAGAAACTAAGGGGCGGTAAGTGATGATACCATTAATACATAAATCAAGATTCCACGTGAATTTGCTAGTTATTTAATTGTAAAGTTAGAGAGAGAGAATAATATAACGAAATGAAAATACATATAAAATTTATGTTTTATTTTTACATCTATTTTTTTCTCTTTTATTTCAAGTCAATTACACTAATGTCATTTATTTGTGAATTGCAAAGGTTGAAAGTGGAATTTAACAGGTACATCCTCAAATACAAATTTCAGATTCTCCATCGTATAAATCTATAGGCCCACTAGCTAGTTCTAGATATTGGGGATGAGTTTTAGAAGGAACTCGAATGAAACAGTGAAGGAAGCGAAAGTGATGGAAAAATCCAGAGAGCCTGAAAATGACCCAAAACATATTTTTTTAAATTTTGGAAAAACACAAGTTTGCTTCTTAGCTTTTCTTTCTCAATAGTATAGTTTGGCCGTTTCATTTTTATGGGCTATTATAATTAAAACAGTACTTTTTTTTGGGGCCAAATAAACCGCTTAGTTTATTAAAAAAAAAAGAAATCAAATTTTTTAGAATATTTAACAATTTTTTCAGTATGCTTTCAAGTAATAGTAAAAAATAATTTTTTTTTTAGATTCTAAAAATATTTTCTCCTCAACTCAGTGCCTTGGATAGCATTCCACATTTTTTATCACCTACTTTTATTGTACCTGAGATAGTCATCCTTTCTCTCATTTTGTTAAAAATATTATGATATCAAACTTTCATTCATAGATATTTTTATAATTCAAAATACAAAAAAAAAGACTATTAAAAAAATTTAACATATACGGAAAGAAAAATAAAATAAAATAACTATTGATATCATACTTTTCTTTAATTTTAAATTTTATACTTATGGTTATATACTTTTAAAATTTTTAATTTAATTTTTGTTAGTAAAACTCTATAAGTATACCATTTAATTTTGTTACATACTCAATCATGTGTCAGTTTTAATATTTTGAATTTGTATGATTCATATCAATAAAAAAATTAAAAAAAACTTAGAAAGGCTAGGCCAAATGTTTTTCTTTTGGCCAACAAGCTCGTTGTTAAGAATAGATAAAATTTCTCTTTAATAATACAAGTTTAAAGTATTTGACATTATATATTTAAAGTATTAAAATAATACATAATCAATTAAGCTAATAAAATTTGATGAAAACTAACAATAAAGACAAATTAAAAGAATTTCAAAAATACTAAAACATAATTATAAATTTTAAACTTCAAAACACTGACCCAAAATTGGCATGTGGGCGTCTCACATTTCCTTCCTCACTTACTAAACAAATTCAAATTGATCAAATTCTAACTAAACGGATCCAATTTGACATAAAAATTGTACAAAATTAATTAAATTGGTTTTGTTATTGAATATCTATATTAGAAATTTAATATAAGTTGACCAATAGAATAAAAATTATACAATATTTAAATTTTATAACCTAAATATTAATTATAATATATCTAAATTACACATGTGGAATAATTTTATATTTTATATATTAGACCAATAATGACATAGACAAGCACTCCTGAAATACTCAAGAAATCATATATAGAACTATTATTAAGTGTAAAACAATATCTTTTATTTTGAAATTTTCTTGATGCAATTTTATTGTTGAAGCTTTTTTCTCTCATGATACAAATTTTATAATTATTTCATTTTTAAAATTTAATTTTTTTTAAAAAAAATTAGCCATCCAATCCTATCCAAATTTATACCAATTACAGCTAAATTGGATTGTTTTAATTATAGATAATTTTAATGACTTAATATATATATATATATATGTATATATGTATGCAAAATATGTTTATAATATTTTTAATATAGAAAGAAATAATGATAATTGTCATTAAATTTTTTTTGTCAAAATTTTTCAATTTTAAAGCATTAAAAATATGAAAGGGTAGACTAAGAAAGTTAATCCTAATTGTTTGGTTTCTTTACCCTCAATAAAAATGAATCAAACCAATCCAAACATATCAATCCTCATTTCACCTGCTATAGTGTTTATATAGATAATAGTTATTATGGTTAAAATTTCGTCTAAAATTTTTCAATTTAAAAAACTTAAAAATATTGCAAAAGAGAAGTTAAGAAAAATTATTCCGAATTTTTTTCATAAAGATAAACCGAACCATCCAAAATATCGACACTCCCTCAAACTGAGGAGGATTCTAGAGTCCGTCCCACTCGATTCGATGCTACATGACCCTCATCTTCCCCCGGGACGCTTGCGAACAAATTCTATCCCATTCTTGAACACTCTCTGTCTCTAGCCCTTCGTCTCACCAACTTCGTCTTTTCTGCAACTTCTGGCCCCTAATCATCAGTTGCTGCGGAGAACCTGAATTCTCCTTAACATGGCCTCTTCAAATGCCCAAATTCACGTTCTTGGTACTTCATCTTTTGCTACTTCGTTGAAGGAGCCGAATTGCTCTCATTCCAGAACTGTATTTTTGGGTCAGAAGTTGAACAAGTCATCTTATCTTGGGTTTCCTTGTTCCGCATTTCTGAAGCTAAAGAGCAATACCAGGAGGAGGTATACTGTAGGACCAGTGAGGGTTGTGAATGAGAAAGTTGTGGGTATTGATTTGGGGACGACCAACTCCGCCGTTGCTGCTATGGAAGGTGGACAGCCCACTATCATAACCAACGCCGAGGGTCAAAGGACGACGCCTTCTGTGGTGGCTTATACCAAGAACGGTGATAGGCTTGTGGGTCAAATTGCTAAGCGACAGGCGGTGGTGAACCCAGAGAACACCTTCTTTTCAGTGAAGAGATTCATTGGGAGAAAGATGTCCGAGGTGGACGAAGAATTGAAGCAGGTTTCGTACAAGGTCGTGAGGGATGACATCGGGAAT
The DNA here is from genome assembly GCA_026724425.1 of Erythrophleum ivorense. Classification (NCBI taxonomy): domain Eukaryota; kingdom Viridiplantae; phylum Streptophyta; class Magnoliopsida; order Fabales; family Fabaceae; genus Erythrophleum; species Erythrophleum ivorense. The sequence goes on along the minus strand of JAIUCV010000006.1, from coordinate 40,705,846 downwards.
GTCAAACTTGAGTGCCCCGCTATAGGAAAGCAGTTCGCAGCTGAAGAAATTTCAGCCCAGGTACTTATAATGATTTCGCTGTTGATGGGCATTCTAATAGCTTCAGAGAGTTTATAAACTTGTTTTAACAAGTTAGGCTAGTCTGCAGCATTTTCATTTAATATTTGCCACGCAAGCCATTCAGTGGATTGGTTTGATATATGCTAATCTCGTTAAGTGTCTATTCATTTTTACCATAGGTGTTGAGGAAGCTTGTGGATGATGCTTCAAAGTTTTTGAATGATAAAGTGACAAAGGCTGTAGTCACGGTTCCTGCATACTTCAATGATTCCCAAAGGACTGCCACGAAGGATGCTGGTCGAATTGCTGGTTTAGAAGTTCTTCGTATTATTAATGAACCAACTGCAGCTTCATTGGCATATGGCTTTGAAAAGAAGAACAATGAAACTATTTTGGTATTTGACCTTGGAGGTGGTACTTTTGATGTCTCAGGTATTAGAGGCGTTTCCGCTTAAACCTTATCTGAAGTTGTGCTGACAAAGTATAATATAGGGTATTGTTTATATTTATTGCTTGAACAGTACATAAGGCGTATGGACTGATTTGTATTTATCTTCATATCAGTACTTGAGGTTGGTGATGGAGTGTTTGAAGTGCTTTCTACCTCTGGGGATACACATTTGGGTGGTGATGACTTTGATAAGGTTGCAGCTCTTACTAACTTATTTGTTATATGGTGGGTAAGGTTGCAAGATATCTTAGCTAAACTGTCTCCTATTGTCCTCTGTTGGCTGTAGAGAATTGTTGATTGGCTGGCTTCAAATTTCAAGAGAGATGAATGTATAGATCTTTTGAAAGACAAACAAGCTCTTCAGCGCCTCACTGAGACAGCTGAGAAAGCGAAAATGGAGCTGTCATCCTTGACTCAAACGAACATCAGGTTTATATGGCTTTATATACTTGTCTTGATCCAACATATAATTTTAACATGAATAATAAGAATAATGTACTGGATAGATATTTAAACAGATTTACAACTTATTATCCCATGTCATTGTATTTTAATATACAATATATCATCTCAATATTCTTAAAATTTTAAAAAGGGTGGTATTAAAAAATTTTCTACTTTCATTGTCTCATTACTTTCAAATTTAGATAGTGAATTTATATGCACAAAGTGGGTATTAATATTACAGTTCTTTGTATTTGTACATTTTACACCCAATTCAAATTTGTCTGTGGAGTTTTATGAACCACTGACCTTTAGTGTGTATATTCTACAACTCTGCACTGTTTCATTACTTTCAAAATTCGGTAGTTAATTGATATGCATGAAATGCATATTAATACACAAGTTTTTTGTATTTGAGCATTTTACACCCGAGTCAAATTTGCATGTGGAGTTTTATGTGAACCACTGAACCTTAAATGTGTATATTTCCAGTTTGCCATTTATAACTGCTACAGCAGATGGCCCCAAGCATATCGAGACAACCCTTACAAGGGTTAAGTTTGAGGAATTATGTTCAGATCTTCTTGATAGGTAATACCTGAATCGATTTTTCTTTATCATTTCTAACATTTGAGTGCATCTGTGCTATTAATTGTAAACTGGAAATAAATTTGCATGCTGATGAGATTTGCTGTCTGCTTAAGGCTCTTTAAAATGCTAAAGGAACTATTCACGTGTAATACTTTTATGAATTGTGTTTACGTGTAATACTTCTATGAATTGTGTTTCAGGCTCAAGACACCAGTTGAAAATGCATTGAGGGATGCCAAACTCTCCTTTAAGGATATTGACGAAGTGATTCTTGTTGGTGGGTCAACACGAATTCCAGCTGTTCAGGAGCTTGTAAAGAAGTTGACTGGAAAGAACCCAAATGTTACTGTCAATCCAGATGAAGTTGTTGCCCTTGGAGCTGCTGTTCAGGTGGGCTTTTAAGCTGCTTACCTTGGCAAATAATTCCTCTTATTTGCTTTAGGGTGTGTTTGGGTTTGGGGAGGGGGAGGGGGGGGGGGAGGGGAGGGAGATAGGATGTTTGGTTGAAAAAATTGGAGGTGAGGGGAATTTTTTAATTTATAATTTACTTTATTGCCCCTCAAGTATTTTATTATTTTAATTTTTTAATATGTTAACATTTAATAATTTTTTTTTTCCATCTAGAATTAAAAATAAAAAAAGATTGGGATTCATAATTTTTTTTTGAAAAATATTGATATAAATATCTTTTTTTATAAAAAAAAATTAAAATAATATGAAAATAAATTTGTCCAAATATAATTACTTCCTCTCCCCTCCCTTCCAACCAAATAGCAACTCATTAAACCCCCTCCCCTCCCTTCCGTTGAACCAAATAGAGCCTTAGGATGATGTCTGGCCTTTCTTTCTTCTTTCATCCTTTTGTCTTTTTGGGGTAGTGGGAGGGGAAAGGGGAGTAGGGACCAAGAATTTTGTTTAAACTTTAACTGGATGTCAAAATAGGTTGTTTTCTAGATAGTGTGTTATGTTAATGATTAATAGCATATTAAATCTTGGTTTATTATAGGCTGGTGTCTTGGCTGGAGATGTCAGTGACATTGTGCTGTTGGATGTTACTCCATTGTCTCTGGGTCTGGAAACTCTAGGCGGTGTGATGACAAAAATTATCCCCCGAAACACTACTCTTCCCACCTCAAAGTCGGAGGTCTTCTCAACAGCTGCTGATGGACAAACCAGTGTAGAGATCAATGTCCTTCAGGGCGAGAGAGAATTTGTCAGGGACAATAAATCCCTTGGTAGCTTCCGCTTGGATGGAATCCCTCCTGCACCTCGTGGGGTTCCTCAAATTGAGGTGAAATTTGACATTGATGCCAATGGCATTCTCTCGGTCAGTGCTGTAGATAAGGGCACGGGGAAGAAGCAAGATATTACTATTACTGGGGCTAGCACTTTGCCCAATGATGAGGTAGATGCTCCTTTTATCCTAAATAAAAATATATCTGTTTTGATTGGCAGTCGCATTTTCGGGGTGTTCTGATCAAACAACTTCCAATTCAATCGGTCATTTAAAGTATTGAACTTGATTTTACAATGACATCTGAAATGAAATGCAGGTAGAGAGGATGGTAAAGGAGGCGGAGAGGTTTGCAAAGGAGGACAAAGAGAAGAGAGATGCCATCGATACAAAGAACCAGGCAGATTCTGTTGTCTACCAGACGGAGAAGCAGTTGAAAGAACTCGGAGACAAGGTTCCTGGCCCGGTAAAAGAGAAGGTCGAAACTAAACTGGGAGAGCTTAAAGATGCAATTTCCGGTGGTTCTACACAAGCCATTAAGGATGCCATGGCTGCACTCAATCAGGAGGTCATGCAGCTTGGTCAGTCCCTATACAACCAGCCAGGAGCTGCTGGGGCAGGTGCAGGGCCCGCACCGCCTGGTGGCGAGTCTGGCCCTTCAGAATCATCAGGCAAGGGACCCAACGGGGATGTGATTGACGCAGATTTTACCGACTCTAAATGAGTAATATAGGTTAACTGATAGTTTTCTCACTTTTTTTTTGGGCGGGGGGGGGGGGGGGGGGGGTTTTGTGTGTGTGTGATATAAAGTCGTAGTGAGTTTTGCCAGTGAGGTGAAAGAATGTTTTCATTGGAATTACACGGATTTCATAGATGCTCACCAGAGCTCGCGTACCTTAATCTCGAGTATCAGGTGGAATATGTAGGCTGAGATTGTAGTGATATATTTCTTGTTAATAGTATGTTATTATCACAATAATATTAATCGATCATTGATTCAAGGTTTTTTTTGGGGGGGGGGGGGGGGGGTTCCTGAAGATTATTGATCCAAGTTAAACAGAGTTTGAGGACTGTTTTCTGGGAAAATATAGTTGTAACTATTGCTCATTTTTTCCAATGGCAATAAACATATAAGAAAAAGAACACTAGGAAATTATAGTTGTTTTTACACTAGTAAAATTTACATTTCTTTTACATGATATAATAAAGTGCAAAAGAGGAATCCATGAGTCAGGCGGAATGAGTGGGTTCACTCTTAACTAATTAATTAAATACATTCTAGAATTTATATTTCTACCAACAATGACTTGCAATGACTTACTCAGTTTCTGTTTGCCTGAATAATTCTTTGTAATTTCGTTACTCCGCGCTTTTGGTAAGAATGAAGCTTCGCCTAGGGAGAAGATTCAACATGTATCATCAATTTCTGAATTTCTTCTAGAATTTATATTTCGACCAACGACGGCTCCTACTCAGTTTCTGTTTTCCGGAATAATTCTTTCGATGTAATTTCATTACCATGCGATTTCGGTAAGACTGAAGATTCAACATATATTGTCAATTTCTGAATTTCTTGGAACAATCCATTTTTTTCCTGTTCTCACTTCTACCTGTTGATCTTTTCCTGCTTCTATAAATATAATAAAAATCACAAAGGGAAAAAACAAACGCCTCCATTTTTTACTAGGGATCCCAACCGGACGAGACTTCCCCTGGAAGCAGATTCTCTGCGAAGGGTTAAAAAGCAGCGCGGGCGTGCTCCTGCTTCAACGACACCGTTTCCTCTGTATTTTAAAATGCATATGAGCCTTTGATTGGAATTAATCGCAGCCGTTCCTTCAATATAACCCTCCTCCCTGTTTCCTTCTGCTACAACGCTATCAGATTCATCGCACAGAGGCAGGGGCGCTCATCCTCCCATCCTCCCTCGTCAATTCTGCCGAAAGGAGCATGAATGTCTCTTTTATCCTCCTCATTTCTTAGCTTCTGAAGGTCTGTTCCTGCTCCCTTTTCTTGATTCTCTTTTAGCCTTTTGCATTGATTAATGGCCTTCTTCCTTCTAGTGTGCACTAATCATTTTCGTCAATGGCCATTCTTCTTCCTTTCGTAATCCTCATCTCTGCCCATCTTTGTACTCATTCCATTCATTGCTCTCCAAACCAATCCAACAATGGAGAAGCACCCAATTCGAATGCCATCCCAAGAACATCAAATCCGTCTCTGTGAGACCCAAAGCCTAGTCAGTATGTATGCCAAATGCAAGTATTTGGAAGAAGCCCTGAAGGTGTTTGATAAAATGTGTGAGAAAAATTTGTGTACTTGGTCGGCCATGATTGGTGCTTGCTCAAGAGAACAAAGGTGGAAGGAAGTTTTTTCACCAATATGGATGAGAGGGATATGGTGTGTTGGAATGCTATAACAAATGGGTATTGCCAAAAGGGTAATATTGAACAAGCTTGTGCGTGTTTTGATGCAATGCATGAGGAGGGAATTGAAGCATTTAATTTTTTTGAAAAGCATGTTTTTGGTGGAAATTGAACCCACTGATATTACAATTTACCAGTTGCTGTTAAGATGAGTTTGGTTGACAATTTACCTGTTGGGAATTCACTTATTGACATGTATTCAGTGTGGGAATCTGGAAACTGCTCAGGTTGACAATTTACTAGCATGGAGTTTTCTAATTTCTAGTTAAAATACTGAGTGTCCTTCATGTAGAATGGTGAATTATGCTTACTGCATGTAGAATGGTGAATTATGCTTACTGCATGTAGAATGGTGAATTATGCTCACTGGCTGTAGAATGGTGAATTATGCTGCTATAGTCCATTTACTGGTTGCTAACTGCATGTAGAATTCACAAAAATTTTGGATTGGGACCTCTTGCAGGAGAGCATCTGCTTAACTTGGAACTTGGAAATATTTGAATACACCATTTACTTTCACAGGCTCCAAAAATTGGCAAAGCTTACTATTGTAAGAAAATACCACACTTCGTGTAATTTTTAACTTATTTCCAATAAATACATTTGGCTTGCATGAGTTTCCTTCAATGGGATGTATCATCTAATATACAAAGAGAATAGTGTGGTGTGTAATCTGATTCACAAAAAGAACAGTAGAATTCTCCGCATAATTATCAGTGTAGCACTTGTACCAAAAAAACAAAAACTGATGCTTTACTGACTTGTATCATAGTGCTGCTTGCTCAATACAGGAGTTGCTATTATTACAGTTTAATACATGCTGAATGTTTTCTTGTAGGTCTGAACTCTCAACCTGTATTTGCAAAGAGCAAAATTCAATTGTGCAGGAATGTACTGAGAAAAACTCAAGAATGAACAAGAATGTGACAAGCAAAATGAAGCCAAATGAAGCAAGGAAGAAGAGCAAGAACTTGTACTACATAATGAGAATGTTGCATGTAATTGAATGTAATGAGCATGAACAAAGATAATGTGATTGAATGTAAGGAAATTATTGATTTAAATAAAATTGATTCTATTCTTTCTTTTCTTGCAAAGTTGTCATGTAATTATAATGATAGACCTTTTGATATGTCTTCATTGAATTCCAATGTTTCAAGGGACGACATGAGATAATCAAATGGCGCCTACATTTTAAAAGAATCAATACATAAGCAATAATTATCAAATAATACTATATAAGCATAAAAAAGTCAATAGTGCATACCGTTAACATTCTAATATAAGTAAGTTCACCATCATTTGCCTGGGGACAAGCATATGGTATTGGAAGTGCTGAGCAAGAAACTTCATATTGCAATTTCTTATCCTAAAATATTGCCAAAAGTATAAAATCAAAGACTAGGAAGGCAACATTGATTATTTTTCAACACTAATCACACAATGTTCATACCATAAATTGTTGACTTTGTGATGCTCTAACAGTGGAAGATGTTTTTGTTCTTTTTCTCTTTGGTTGATGTTCAAGATAATTCTTCGGTCTCTTTTTTCTCTTAATGCCATCTCGTTTCTTGAATCTTATGCCTTGTGAAATGCACTCAGTTGGCAATGTTGTGGAAGCATTGCTATTGCTATTTGGGACTTGTTGTTGTGAACGTAGTTTTGTAACTTGATTCCTCAATTCTTGCACACCTTTATGAACCAATGCAAATGCCTTTGGACAATTGGCCGCATCTATTGCTAATCTTATAAGCATAGGACAAAGTTGTCTATATCATTGCGTACTCTGTAATCTAGGTTTTGCTTCAGCCTCATTTCCCATAATATCATGTATCACACCATTTCGTGCTTCTCTTGTCCACCTATTTAAAATGTATTGATCAGGAAGTTTTTTCACATCAAGCACATCATAAACCTTTAAAGCATGATAACATAATATGCCCCAGGTTTCAAACTTCCGACAACTATAATTAATTGATCCAAACCTAGGATGACAAGAAACTTTCCATTCTCCCCATTCATCAACCATCCCAACAATATATACAAACACTGGCCCATCCTCATTTCTGTGTTTAATGCTAGCAGCAGCAAATTTATCCCACTCCTGTTGGAACAAGTCAAAGACAGGGGGTGTATAAATTTGAGCCAATTGTCTTAGCATTGGTACACTTTGAATAATCAACCTAGGCAATTTTTGCCGGGACTCATAATCACGTCTTAACTCATTATATAGCTTATCTTCAACAACTCATTCAAATTGCTTAAAGAACTGGTTAATGTCTAAGTCGGGTTTTGTGCAACTTTTAACATCTGCATTAATACTTTCAGCCACCTATGTGCTGCTCATGCCAAGTGTAAGATTCAATTAGCCACTTGAATGACTCTGTAGTTTTATTATAAAGTAATGTTGCGCCAAAAATTATTACTCCTATGTAGTGATTGAAACCAGAAAATATTGCAACTGGCCTATGATCCCAATTTGTGCTGTAAGTTGTATCTAAAGCCACCACATCACCGAAATAAGCATAATCAAGTAACATTTTTGCATCAGCCCAAAAAATATTTGTTATTTGATCTTCCATGTCCATTTGATAGGCATGAAAAAATGAAAGATTTTCATATAATTGTTGTTGGAAATATCGTAGGCGGCTTCTCCATACACCATGCATCATTGTCTTTTAGATTTAAGGTAATTTTTTGCGTCCTTACGAGTGTAGCCAAGATTACTTCTTCCTCCAACGTGTTTACTCATCAACTGAAATGTTTCTTTTTGTTGAAGCCCAAATTCTTCTGCCAACTCAATCTCGTGAGCTTGAATATCAGTTAATTTTCGTTGAGATGCTAACATGTGGACCGTCTCTGGAAGATGGAGTGGGTGGTTATGATCCGCCACAAATTCATTTATCCTGTATTTTCTATTTACACATTTAACTGCCATTCTTGCTTTACAATTAGTTCTAGTCTCCGGTCGAGAATTAGTTGTCTTAAAATCCCTTTTGTTTGGTCTTCGTAAACCTTCTTTGCAACATACATATCTATATGAAGTTATGGAGCCATCTTTTGCACTCTTGCTTTCATTATATTTCTTAATTCTAAATCCCATTTTTCCACCATAATCAACCCAATATTTCCATGCTTCATCTAAGCTATCAAATCCTAACCCAACTCTAGGAATCAAATCAGCCTCGATAAAATGGTTCCTAAAAAAAATTAAGACAAAGTAATTCAAATAATCGATAGACATGTCAATGTGCAATATATTACATCAAGGCTTTTTACTTCCAAATACCATACATATTGTACAAATAGTAGCAAAAAAGTAAAAAAGACAACTCACTGGCTTCAGTTTTCTTTATATGTAAGCAGTAGTCACATTTTCAAATGTAAGAAAATTTAATCACTTTATTATCATTTAATATACCAAAATCAAACTCCAAGATATCCTAAAATAATATTTTATATTTTAAAATGTAAAGTCCAATAATCTTTTACAATATAAAAAAAAATCATAACTTAGTCCAAGAATGCCTCTCCCTCAATAATCAGAACCCATCTCCATAAAACATGATTTCATATATAGATATAATGACAACAAATTGTAAACAACAAAAAGAATGACAAGCTGATATTGCTTCATCTAAAACCATACCTTTATAGTGTAGCGCTTCTTTTCGGCCAAAATATGGCTTTCCCGCGTGAAATGAACCAGAGATGATAGAACAGGGATGACGCGCGAAATGAGTTGGTTCATAGAGCTGAATTGCATGGCTTTATGTCTTTATGGACGGTTCAGATTAATTCATAACCAATGGCTCAGATATGCTTTTAAATTGGTGAATAAAAAAACAGTTTCAAAACTCATTGTTTCATTAAAATAAAACTGTGCGTTTTGGAATTTCAATAACGTGGTGTGCCTGTGACTTCTAGATTAATTGAACGCATGAAATTGAAACAGGAGCACGCTCGTGCTACGCTTTTTCTTTCGCAGAGAATCCAATCGCAGACTTCCCTTGCCTCTAATCTGTCTCTCGAGTTTCTGTCCTCGCCTCTAATCTTTCAATGAAATATAATAAATGTTTTTCATCCCTTACGCAAATTCACATATTTATAAAATTTTACAGAAATTAAATAAAACTTTGTAAAAATTGAGTAAAATTTTTAAATATCAAAGTAATGTAATCTTAAATTCATATACAGTCTACAAAAACAAATTAAAGTATATTAATATAATTACCAATGTGCAATAAATAATGTTAACGTATATTACAGTAAAATGGTTGAATATATAAACTATATTCTAGAACCATCGAGATGAGTAGTCAGTCCCTAATCCCTCTTCTAATATCCTAGAGGGGGGAATCTATCCCCACCTATATTCATACGGGGGAGGAATTCCTTCCATCCCCACCTAGGATTAGTAAAAAAATTTCATCCCTATTCACATAGATCCGTGATTGAAAACAAAAATATAAACAGATTAGAATATCCAACTTCTAATCAATATATACTTATGGCGTCAAAAGAATGAAAAAAAAAAATTTTAGAACTGTTATCTTCTACTCTAGTGTACCTCTTTTCAATAAAGCAGCATTCAAAAGTATTGTCCACCTTTTCTTTTCTCTTTTTCAATCTTTTAAGTATTTGGTTAGAAATCACTAAACATATCAACATCTTTATACTGACACTACCTTAGCAACGGAGTAATCACTTCAGAGAGCGGAGGCCCACCATGTTGGCACCTCTTTTGCAGAAACATCTCATTTGATTTTACTACTCATATATTGTATATCTAGGACTCCGAGGAAGACTATGGGCTCTTTCAAACCTAAATTGAGCATAATCATCATGGTATCCACTGGAAGAGCAGCCCCCATTCCCTCTATTGTGTCTGCTTGTAGGGTGGTAAGGACCATCCTTCCCCACTGAATAAGGTGAGAATGGCCTTCCCATCCCAACCCCTTCTTGTAGATCTGGTGGCAGAGGTCTAATCAATGGGAAGCCGCCATGTGAAGGGTAGTGCTGGTGGTGGCTGTGGTTGTGATGATGATAACCACAATCATACTGTTGAAAATTAGGGCTGCCATTGCCACTACTACAGTGACTACGTTGGCTGCATAGGCTGCTAATGCTGGGATAGCTTCTCACTGTATGCATCACGGGCATTGGTCTACTACAAGAACCACTGAAGGAATACGACTCATGACCCACAGTTTCAACAGTATGACCTTCCGGGGAGTTGGATTTCGGGGAAGAACAAGCAGAGGAAGTGCTGAATACCCTGACAGGACTGAGCATTGACATTGAGCTTGTTCGTATGATACCATTGATGGCATCAATATAACGCTGCTCTAACAAGTAAGACTCAAAGATTACCGTTTGGTTCTCTAACACAAGTGGCTTGGAAGGAAACAAGAAAGCTCGAAGCATCCGAGCTCCTCCACTTTCACAGCGGTCACACTCGTTGAACATGTGCTTGAGATCTTCATCTGATCTTACTGAGACCAAGGCATCAAGATCTTCATGAAAGGGCTGATACTTGAGGACCATGTCACTATCAATTAGAGCAGTGACCTTCTGCGTCAGCTCTGAAATGTGGACAACAGGGTACATGAGCAATTTCTTCCCTGAAAATATCAGGTTTCATTAAGGTAGTGTTTGGTTCAATAGAGAGGAGGGGAGGAGAGGGCAAAGGTTTTAATGATACGTTGTTGGGTTGATTTGGAAGAGAGGGGAATAACCATATGTTATTTGGTTGAAGAGGGGAAGGGAGGGGAAGGATTAATGGACAATTATATCCTTATGATATGAAAATTAATTTTTTTTTAAAGATATTTTTATATAAAAAAAGTTTTTTCTTATTTTTTATTATAAAAAATAATTTTTTTTTTTATTTAAAAATATTTTTTATTTTTATAAAAAGTTATCTTAAACCCTATTAAAAAAATAAGATCTATATTATGTTTTAAGTGAAAGCAAAGTAGGGACAATTTAGTTAAATGAAGATAAAAATTTTTTCGCCCCTCCAAAAACCCCCACTTTTGGAGGGGAAGGGAGGAGAGGGGAGAGGAGGGGAAGGGGTATTTTGCCTCCCCTCCCCTCTTTTCATACCAAACAAGGGAAGACCCTCCCCTCCCCTCCAAACCCCTCAAGCCAAACACTCCCTAAGGCCCCTCCAGTGATAAAGATTTCTTTTAAACAATTATATTACAGTCATTAATATTCCAAGTATCATACCCTGCCCAGTTTAACTCAAGGAAACAGTTCAAAAATCAATGTCTTTGCTAACTATTCGATACATCCAAGCTATGTTGATTAGACATTATGCAATCCTGTTGCTATTCAGAAGACATGGTGCTTAGTAATCCAAAGTTTAAAATTCTGGTTTCAGTCACAGCTGGAATTACAGGAAGACAAACACCCTATTCTCGTTCCCAGAAGATGGAGTCTATTTATTTGATACTCAACAGGTCTTTTTGTATTGCTTTTATACTCAAGACTACGATTTCATTTCGATTTCACCCTTCGGGAATAATTAGATGATATCAGGAGAATCTATCCAGGATTATAAAATGTATAGAGTTGGAAAAAAAATCATGCTCTCTAGTACTGAAGTGAAACAAAAATTCTGTGGAGCATTAAATTGCTAATGAGATCATCTTTTGAGGATCAAAATTGAATTTGTCATTATAGGAAGATGCTGCAAAAGTGCAGAAATGCAACTGTTGTCAACCCCTTGATGCAGTTGCAAAATCTACTTCAACAGCAATGCTGCAGCCACAAATCCAAGCTAAGCTGAATATGCAATATGCAACCTTGATGTTATTCAGAAGACAATTTACCTAAGCCAGTATTGCCATTCCAAGGTTTTAGATTGAGGTTGCAGTCTTGGTTGCAATTACAGGAAAATGGACCAAAATGTAGAAAAATACAAGTATTGGAAAACACTTGATGCGATTGCAAAAGCAATATTGCAGCTGCAGTTGCAATTGCACGCCGCAATTTAGAACTTTACACTATTCCAATACAAACTAATATTGTTGTAGCCAATTCTAGCATTTGATTATTGAGCTAAGAAACGAGATCAATAGGGGCAATTTGATGAAATATGTTTGGGCAAGCTTAGCTTAAAAACCCTTCTAATCCAGATTTTTCAATCTCTAATGCATACTAAAGTTTATTTTTCTTCAGAATTCCCAGCGGGCTAGGCATATTAGAGGGAGACAATCAGACAAACAGAGCAAAAGAAGAATACCTGAGCAAGTGATATCGCGAGACAACGCGATAACACGCGTCTCACCGCCAACATACTTCAGCTGGCCATCGGCCGGTCTCGGAAGAATCTTCCCGCCATAGCTGCACAAGAACTTAACCTTATTCTTCGGAGAAGTTGCTCCTGAATCATACCCAGTTCCAACGTTGCCACCACCACGTTCTCCCGACATTATATCCAGAATGTAAACCCCAGAAACCCAGAGCCCGATTCGTAAAACGCAGAGATTGCAACGAGAAAACCTTAAAAAACTGGGTTATGAATTGATGTTTGTATTTATCGACACAGAACGACTGTCAAAACAAAACATACCCGTAATTGAAAGGGTTAGGGTTCTGTCAGAAACTCTTTCTTCAATTTGGTTCCAAATTTTTGAACCTCGACAAAGAACTGACAAAACCCAGAAATTTTTTTTTTCAATATGTATTTTCTCTCCCGAAAGTTATTAGAAAGGGAAAACAGACCAAAGATATGTAAAAAAAACCGAACGATCACCCACAAGTGATTGTGGATTTTATTTGACGATAACAAAGAAAAAAGGAAAATGTTAACTTGAGACTTCCCCCAATGGCCAAAACGTGATTATAAAGGAAGTACATTCAGAAGAATAAGGATTTAGCTGGCTTGAACCATCGAAACGAACTGCCAAAATAGCAAAAGAATTTAAATTTTACCCTCTTTAAGGGTTTCGACGCCAAACATGGGTTTTTCTGTGAGTGTTTCGCTGCTCCTCCGTCATTCCTAAGTTTTCAAATTAATTTTATATTTTTCCCCCAATTCTCTCTCTCTCTCTCCTTATAATTACCACACCCATCACAAAAACGACAAGGATAATCCCTTGCATGTATTCCTGTTGGATTCTTTACTCCTCGCGGAGGAGCAGCATGCCATGCTACTTGTAAAAATTTGATTGTTGACATCGTCTTGCGAGCCTCAAAAGTTACGTCGCCTAAGTTATCAAAATATATCGTTTTACTAAAAATGAAATGATGCATTTTGAATTTTTTTAATCTTAAACCATAACCATCTTCATCGTCCATTCTGGCATGCAGTCTCGGTCATCCCGCACTTTTCTCCTTAAACGCTTTGCTTCGCTGGACTGAAATCACTCTCAACACTGCGTTCTGATATCTGTCGTCCGTCCCAATGCTGCATTCTAATATCGTTGTTCCATTAATACGGGAAAGCCATGGTTTTCATAGGCAGGAGGCTTCTCTGTTCTATTTGCCTGCGTTTTGTTTCCATGATCACGTCACATGGAGATTTTTTTTTTTTCCTCTTCAGCTTGTTGGTCAGTTCAGGAGGATTGAGGCTGAATGTCTATCTTTAATTTTAAATGCGGTATAACGTGATTACTTGCTAATTTGAATGTGATTGTCTTGTGGACGAATCTATGAATTCATTTTGTCTTATGTTTTGATAGGCAAAAGTGTAGCATTTGAAGCACAACAGAGGGTTATGAGAAGAAGCTATGAGGAGAAGTTTACAGCCATGACCTTGTTCCAAAATTATTCAATATGGATTGTTGAAAGGAAATAATAAAATTAAATATTTTAAAGAAATAAATAAATAAATTGAGAATTATTAAGAAGAATAAATTTTTATAGGTTTATATTTTAATCAAGTAGAAATTTAATTTGTGGCCCTAACAAAATTAATAGGAGCCTATGAACTCCTAAAGTTTACTTGAACTCAATTAAAAGGCCCCAAAATGGATTTTGAGAAGGTCTAATTAAAATATGGAATACCCCATGACTCAAATAGTCCAAAACCCATATCCATGATTCAACTTAACCCTAAAATTGATTTTTAGCCCCCCACTTTCTCATTTTTCAACAGCCACAAGAAAAGAATAAGATAAAATGCAAGAAAAGAGAGAGTTAAGGTTTGCAAACTTCAAAACTCCAATCCATTGAGAAGGAGACATTTTTGGCTTTATTAAGTTTTGAGAAAGATTATTTACTCTTTCTTTTCTTTTTTTCTTTTCTAGAATTGAATATTTCTTAATTTAGTGATGGTTGACAAAATCTTAAATTATTGGAATTGGAGATTTTGGTGTATTCTTGATGGATTAATAGAGGAAGAAGTTTAAGTAAGCATTAAATAAAGGAACTCCCTCCATTTATGATATTATTTTATTCCAATTTTGTCTTAATAGCTGATTTTTATAAGGGTGAACCTACACGTGCCAAATATTGTGTTGGGTTGAATTGTTGGACTCAAATTGGTATTTTGCAATTCTTAAAAGCTTAGATAAGTTGAAATTTAGTGATTTGGTCGGTGTTGATTGATTTAAAATATGAGTCTCTTTGAATTAATGAATATGTGTTGGTTGTATGTAGTGAATATATGCTTGTGTTTTTACCTAGTTATTAGTAATGGCTAATTTGGAAGTGAAAAATATTATTGAAAGTAATTAGGGTTTAATTCCACTTATATTTGTTATGGAAATATGTTTATCGCTTGTATGTGCATGATTGTGTTCTATGTGATATTGTAATTAAATTTGACTATTTGTAAATATTTAATTATAGATTTCACAAGTATGTCTTACTGATTACTATAGACCTCATGGGTATGTTCTGATAGAATGGAAAGCCATGGACCTCGTAGATGTATTTTGACTTTTTTGTGGGATGTTGTCAACCTCACGAGTATGCCTTATTATTGGCTAATGATTGTGATATTTTATTGCCAAATTTACTACTTTTAATTTGTTGAATATCACATAATCAATGGTGATTTTATCATATACAACTCTATACTTGTTTGTCCATATGAATATAGATGGGAATTTCCTTTGATGATTGAGATTTTATATCTCATTCCAACTGCGGGCTAACTTTTTATAGGTGAAGGTTCAAGCTCTGGTAAGGACAAACAATTGGAGAATTGATTAGTTAGGCTAGGCTAACTTTTAGGATAGCTTATGTTTTGTTCACATATTTTGATAAATTGTAACATAAATTGTAACTCACTTACAATTTGTGATGTGATATGTGAAGTGTAGGATTTTATATTTTGGAAAATTGTACATGTAACGATGATATGTAGGATTTTAGATTATAATAAATTATTTTGTAAAGGGATCTCACATATAATTATAGTTTACTTTGAATTAGTTTATATTTTATATTGAATGATATGCATGTTTGACACTTCAAACTTAAATGGCATTATATGGTATTAATCATTATCTAATTAGTTATCTAAAATTGCCTAGGATTGGTTTACTATTAATTTGAGGGTTGGATATAATAGTTATTGGTTGTAAATTGTATGTGCAAAGAAGTCACATGATCAAATCTTGAGTTCATAGAGCTTTTATGGTCTTAAGGGTTATAACCACTTTCTTTTGGCATTTGAAACTTATGAGGCTTAGTCTGGGGTTAAATGGCTATGTATTGGTGAATTTGAGTATATGGGTTGTTGGTCCAATTATGCACTTTGCTATCATGGTTTAAGGGTGCTATCTTTTCCTCAATTTTTTTTATTTTTTTTTCAAGATCTATTATTTGTATAAATGTGTAGGTGTTTGGTCACTTGTCCCTAAGTTTTCACATCATTAGAAGGTATATTTAGAGCCATTAAAAATGTCTCATGTCTACTTAGTTAAGTTAGGAACTTATGGTTGGTGTGCATTTATCTTTTGCATTTAATTTTCATTGGTTTCGTGCTTTTTCCCAAGATTTCATTACAAATGTTGTGACATCGTGACTTGTCCCTTTGGTGTTGTGCGAGTGTTTTGCACTCTGATTGCTCGTCTATGAGGCATGTTGTGGCATTTCCTTAATGGCTCTTAGAGGGCTTTGTGAGTATTTTGAGTATGGTTTTTGACTGGGTACCAATCTAGGGTCTTAGGCTAATCTTTTAAGATCTTAATAGGATATTTTAGGAGTTAATTATACCTTTAATAGTCTAGATATTCAATCATGTTGTGATGGGCATTAGGTTTAGTAACTTAATTGTAATAAAAGTTTTGATTGATTCACATTATTTGGGGTCATTAAGATTATTCTTACATTTAATTAACCAAATCTCTTTATTTAACTCATAACTCATTAATTAGAACTAGGTGTTACATTTTGGTATTAGAACAATGGTTCAGAAAAATATTGCTTAACAAAAGGATATTAGCTAGATATTTGGTATTCATATCACATTTTGATTTAGCACTAGTTTAAATCTTTGACTAACTATGTAAACTTAAGGTTGTGTGCTCAATAATGATTGGAAAAGTTAGACTTTGACAATTCTTGGTCCATGCATGAAGTCTAACTTAGGTTTATATGATGGGCTTTTGGAATTGTAGGACCTCCATGGCTACAAGAAGAGAAACCATGGAGACGTTGAGAGAAATAAGGGAAACCATGGATAAGATAGCACAATGCCTATAAGAGCAAGGAGACAGCTAAGTGGCCATAATACAAGCCTTGCAAATGTTGCAAAAGCAAGTGAATAAGAGAAGCGAAGACAATAGTGTAAGAAATAATCCTAATGGAGGTGTTGAGAGGGACGACACTGATATCACGTCGGTGCGAGCCCATGTTAGGAAGGTGAACCCTCCTTCCTTTAAGGGGGAGCTTGATATGATGAAGGCTAAGAGGTGGATGATGTAGTTGGAAAGTATTTTTCATATTATGAGGCGCATGAGTGAGCAAAAGGCCTTGTTAGCCATTTACAAGCTAAAAGGAGAGCAGAGTATTGATGAATATGTATTCCAAGAGTTGAAGTTTGTCAAGCTTGGATGTGTATTCCAAGAGACCTTCTACAACAAATATTTTCCAACCTCGGTGAGACAAGACAAAGAGTCAAAGTTTATTAAGCTTGAGCAAAGGGATTTGATTGTCAATCAATACATATCCAAGTTTCTTAAGTTGTCCTACTTTCCATCATGCCTAAAACGATATGATGATGTTTCCTAGAAGGCGATAAAGTTGGAAAGGGGACTCAAGCTTGAATTATGGGAGAAGATCATGGTTTTGAAAATAACAAGTTTTGATGAAATGATTGACACCATTCGAGTTGTTAAGAGAGGCATGATGGATGTTAAAGTCTAATGGAAGAAAGCTTAAGAAGGTAAAAGATAGAGGGATGTGGAGTCCTTTGGTGGTGATAACAAGAGGGGAGGAAGCAATAGTAATGGCAGTTGGTCATGGAATAGAAGACCCAATCTAAAAATCAACCCAAGAAAAATGAATCTGGCCCTTTTAAGGCATTCTATTAGCACTCTAATTATGTGTAACAAGTGTAAAAAGAATCATGGTGACAGGCCGTGTTTGGTATGCTATAGCTATGGCAAGCTAGGCCACATGGCGAGGTAATGTACCACATGCCACAAGAGTCAACTCCCCATGCCTAACCATTTATCCCAGGGGAAGGTATTTGCCCTTTAAAAAAAAAAGGAAACACATCCCCTAATTTGATTAAAGGTAACCTTTGATTATACAGTTGTATGAGAGATGCTTTGTTTGATTTGGGTGCCACCTATTCTTTCTCTCCATATGATTGTATTAAACATCTGAGTCTAAAACTTAGTCTTCTACCTTTTGAGTTATCAATATCTACCCCTCTAGGAGAAGGATTCATCAATACATCTAAAGCCTATTTAAATTGTGTTGTCCAACTTGATAATCATCACACTACTCTTGATTTTATTTGTATGCCCTTGTATGATATTGATGTGATCATTGGTATGAACTGGTTAACTACGAATAATGTTATACTTAACTATACCCATAAGTTGGTTTCCTTACTGGCTTACACCTTTAAATCCCTATCATCTATTGAGCTTATCTGTTTGTCTATTGCCTAAACTGATAAGTTCTTTAGAAAGGATTGCCAAGGGTTTTTGGTTTTCTTTTCCTTGTAGGTTGATGTAGAAGAGGAATTAGAATATAAACATATAATGAGGGAGTACTCTAATGTGTTCCCTAGAATAGGTTAGTAGTCTTCCCTCAAAGAGAGTTAGAATTCTCCATTGACTTAGTTTCAAGAATAGGTCCCATCTCATACCAAATGAAGATAACTGTGTTACCAAAATTAAAGAAACAATTAGAGGAATTGTTAAACAACAAGTTTAATAGACCGAGTGTATTTTTGTGAGGTGCATTAATAGTGTTTGTGAAGATGAAGGATGTTAGCTTAAGGTTTTGTATAAATTATATGCAACTAAACCAAGTGACAATTAAAAAAAGTATCTTTTACCTAAAATAGATGACCTACTTGACCAACTAATGGAAGCCTCAGTGTTTTCTAAGATAAATTTGAGATTAAGTTACCACTAGCTTAGAATGTAGGCAGAGAACATACCAAAAACTGCATTTAAGACTTATTATGGACACTTCAAGGTTTTGGTAATACCTTTTAGGTTGATGAATGCTTTGACTATCTTCATAAATTATATGAACAGGATTTTTAGACCCTACCTTAACCAGTTTGTAGTGGTCTTCATTGATGATGTCCTTATCTTCTCTAGGAGAGAGGAAGAGCATGCCAAACATCTTATGATAGTCTTACAAATCTTGAAAGAATATTAGTTGTATGCTAAACTCAGTAAGTGAGAGTTTTGGTTGAGAGAGATAAGCTTTTTAAGTTATATTATTTTGGAACAAGGAGTAGCAATGGACCTTAGTAAAGTAGAAGTGGTACTAAATTGGAAGTTACCTAAGTTAATAATCAAAATTTATAGCTTCCTAGGCTTGGAGGGTTACTGTAAGAGGTTCTTTAAGGGATTTTCTCCATTAGTGAACCCTTTGACCAAATTGACTAGGTAGAATTAACCATTTGTTTTGAATGATAAGTGTAAAAATGCCTTTCAAAAGATTAAGGTAGGGTTTGTAAGCTTTAGAGCTCTAATCCACTAAAAAAGAGATGTTTTTGGCTTCGATGAAATGTTAAAAAGATGATTTATTGTTCCTTTTTCTTTTGAACCGATTTTTTTATTTATTTAGTGATAGTTGATGAAACCCTAGATTGTTAGGATTAGGGATTTTGGTGTGTTCTTAATGGATTGGTAGAGGAAGAAGCTTAAGTAAGTATTAGGTGCATGAATCCTTTCTATTTGTGATGTTATTTTGCTCCAATTTCATCTTAATGGTTGATTTTTATATGAGTGAACTTACATGTGCGAAATTTTAAAAGACCTATTATGTTGGGTGAAATTCAATAGTTTTCTATTTAGGTGACATTTAAGGTTACAATGTAAGCCAAACAAACCAAGAAATCCATAACTCTAAGAAATTTACATCTTATATATACAAACCAAACTTAAACAAGTATGCATATTATCTAGATAACACCTTGTCAACAAAATAGATAAATAAAAACTTGACACATCACTCTCCTTGCATCTCATATATATGAAACCTAGTAAAAGTCCAAGTCATGTTCTTTATTCAATCCTCATTAATTTGAATATACTCATACACTTTTATGTCAAACCACAAGGTCAAATGTAGCAATGCATTATGAACAAATTTGAAAACTCCACATAAACACAAGAGATGTAGCTTATTGGATTTTGATAAATTCATCACCTAACTCTAATTGCCTATGTAAACTTCATGACAAGGATACATACATGCACAAATATACAATGGCATGCATGCAAACACATGTAACCACACCTACTATAGAATTTTCTCTAAAAGTATACTTAATACATGTTGACTCTAATTATATCTGCATTTGACAAATGTTTCAGGGAGCTTAAAAAACCTTGTGTTGAGAAGGTGATAAGTCCAACAAAACAGAGCATTTAAGTTGAAAAGTGAGGGACAACTGAGATTACATGCCAAAATAGACAGTCAAGATGAAGTTGCAATTTGAGAAAAAAAATTTCAAAATGCATTGCGTTTTGATAACTGGGGTGACATAACTTCTAAGGGCTCACTAGATGATGCCAATGGTTGGATTTTCACAAGTAGCATAACATGCTGTTCCTTAATGAGAAGTAGGCAATCTAAACGCATTTTAGTTTTATTTAGTTATGTTCTAATAAATTAGTGATTTTAAAATGTATTTTATAGTAATATTTATTTGTAAACATATTAATTATAAGTAATTTAAGTATTTACATTGTATAGTTATTTCACCTTTGCATATAAATATCTTTGTAAATTGATTTTTTTTCCTTAATACTAAATTTTTTGGGCCATTTTCTCAATATTGGTTTACTTTTTCGCTACTTGTATGATTCTTGTCTCACTTAAGTAGGAGTAGTTTTCTATAATATCGATAATGACTTTATCTCTAAAGCATAATTATATATTGCAATATATTATTTTTTAAGGTAATTATGTGACAATCAAGTGAGAAAGATTGATAACCACTTTCTTAAGACGTTATTCAAAATATTTATATATTTTTTGAACTACATAATTTTTTTTAATATTTAAACAGTTAATATATAATTAAATAAAGAAACTGAGGTGGCGAAAGTGGTTTAGTATAAATTAAAGTAAATTTGGATTACAAAGTTCAACTGGTAATGAAATGGAAATATGTTCAAAATTGATGTTTTACAGTTTAATATTTAAATAAACAATTAATAATTATCATCACCGATTTTTTTTTTAAGACAATGGTCACGGTCAATATGTACCTTCCAAAGAATGGTGGTGTTTATAAATACAAAAAAAAAAAGAATGATCTTATTTATAAATACAACAAATAATGGCAACAAAGAAGTAATGAAAAGTAGTTGATGCGAGGCAAAAAGTTGTGCCTAAAGGGGAAGCAATGCAGATGTTCTTCATTGCCATGTTGTGCTGACCTCACCCCTCCTCATGACCTCATTACAACCAATCTTCTTTTTGATATTCCAAAATACTTACAAACCAAAACCTTTTGGTTTGAAATCAAATGTTAACCCTTTCCTGGAATATTTGTTAATGTTGTTTTCGAAATTGACTTGCTATAATAATAGTTGTGTGTTAGATTTTGAGTTTTATTTAATATACAAATTTGTTGCATTTTGAACTATTATTTTTTTAAAATTGATCAAAATGTATATAATTTTTTTAAAAACTTTAAGTTATATGTAAATAACTTTGTGACCTTTAAAATTTTAAAATGAATCTCTCAAACTTGATATTATATATGAGTGACTTCTTGTTGTTAATGAGTTTATTATTATTATTTTGGTGAACAATGAGTTTATTATTTACTAATTAAATAATTGTGACACATAAGCATATAACTCAAAGTTCAAGAAAATTATTTGTACAAAAAATAAAATTTGAGAGATTGATTTAATTTGATGTATCATTATTTTATTAGTAGATTAATGAATTTATTAATAGTAAAGGTTATTTTAGAAAAAACAAAACAAAATTTGGGAGTCCCTTTTAAAGTTTAAAAATTAAGAAAATATTTTGTATATGACCCAAATTTAAAAAAAAAAAGTGTATTTTGACCTCGAGAACAACTTAGGTCATAGTTAACTCTAGTGGCAGTCTTACTATGTAATTAGCTTTTTAAATTTTTTTTTAAAATTTTCGTGAGTTAGAATTTGGATACATAAATATAGTATTCGGAGGCTACAGAGGTACAGGAATAATATGGTGTAGCATCTCTTGAAAAGAGGTGAGCTAATTAGGTTGAGGCTTACATAATCATAGTGCCTAGTGAGGTCAAGCGTGTACGCTCTTCGTTATATCTTTATGTTATATGTATAAATGATTTTATTTTGTTGTTCAGGCTGTGTGTGTGTGGGGATTTTGTGGGTATTTTTGCATCTTTGTCACTGAAAATTAATTAATATTAAGAATTATTGAAATATAAATGAATTGAATTATTAAATTACATAATTCATATTAACAATATAATTCATTTCCTAATATTTTTCGTAAAACGAGATAGTGATTAGGAAGGTCATGTGATAGTTTCAATAAAGCCGTTAAGCACTGAAGGGCGAACCACCTGTTTGGAATTGTCACTTCTTTTGTTTGGTTTTTATAAATTTTGAATCACTTGCGAATATTCTCTCGAATTTTTAAAATCAAAACTTATGTTTCTAAATTTTTACATTTTTGAAAAAGGTGTTTCTATCTATTTTTTTAAACTATATTAACTCATTTGTAACTTTAAACGTTTTCATAATTTATATGATAAACTTCTATTTATCCCTAAGGCTAGCATGTTAATTATGTGAATATCTAAGGTGTAAAATTAGTTAACATTGTTAAGAGAAAATTCAACAAAATGACTTATTTTCTAGAAGTGTAGAAGTTTAGGAATCTAATTTAGTTTTGAAAGTTCAAAAACTTATTTATAAATGACCTAAAAGTTCAAAAGAATTATTCATATTTTCTCACAACTTTTCAAAATACTGCTACTAAGTGGGATGAAAAATATATACAAGAAATTAGCAATTCGATTTTGAACATAATAAACAAGTTAGAAGTTAATCTTCTTAATATTCTTCAGTCCGTTGACAACTAGATGATTACTTTTAAAAAACAATCAATACATCCACTAGTTTTTGATGAATAAAACTCAATGAATCTAATAATTCAAAAAATAAAATATTAGTGAATATATATTATGCCAAAATCAAATCATATTTAAAATAAAAATAAATTTGAAAAATATAGATAACTTCAACTTTTAATAATGTGTTTAACATCACGCGGTAAAATGCCAGATGTTTGGGGTTCATCCGGTGACTTGAATATTATGGCAAAAGCGTAGGCAAAAGGTGAATACGTAGTCAAGTTTGAAAAAGCAAATTAATACATATAGTGCAAATCAACCCAAGATACATTCCAGTGATTGCGTGTAAGCAATCATTCAAGTACGTGACTCCTTTTTTTTTTTTTTTCCCTGGCCAAAAGAAAAAGTACTCAACTTTTTTAGCTTGCTTTGCCTTCTTCAACAAGTACATATAATGTTATCAATAACTTTTTCTTCTGTTATGTATTTGGGGGAGACAATATGTTCTTTAATATCTCAATTAATTAACTCCCAATCTAAACAAATTAAGTTACTCACAAAACTAGGGGGATGCCAAAAAATAACAAAATTATATTTCACACATTACCTGCAGCTTCTAAGCTAATTCTTAAAGTTTTGTTTGGGTCATGAATTCAAGATTGAAGGGAATGCAAAATTTTAAAAAAATTTAAAAAATATCTATTATATCCTAATAATTATTACTCAGCACTCTTTTTATTATTTTTTTCAAACTAAAGATATTAATCATTTCCCATTTTATTTATCTATTTTTTTTAAAAAAATTATTCCATTCCTTTTTCATAAATCAAATGTGACCTAATAGTATGTTCGGATGGAAATATATATATTAAAAAAATATAGATTTAAATATTAACAATTTTTTCTTTAAATTAATTGTTTTTAAGGAGAATGAATGAGAAATGACAAAGAATCATTATTTAAATCTAAATAAAAAATGTCAAAATAAATTCCCTTATATTTCTTTTCATTTTACTCTCTTCTATCCAAATATATTTGAATAAATTACATAAATATTTCATGAATTTTGTTAAAATTATACAAACATTTTTTCCTTTAAAAGATTTGTCTAATTTTAAAATTTTTTTGCTAAAATACTTTCCATTAACCTTAATAAGTAAATATGTATTATATTAACAAAATACACAAATAAAAATAAAAAAGAATAGATTTTGTTTTATGCACAAGTAAAAATAAAAATAAGAAGGGTAAATGTTGTTTTCATTAAATCTAACAAAAAATTATATATTTAAATTAAAGGAGGATATTTTAATTAAAAAATTTAAAATTGGATCAAAGTATTATAACATTTTTTATTTTAAAAGAAGTTTATGTATATTTTTTTTAAAAAAAATTATATAATTTCAATAAAACTCAAAAAATGAAAAATTATGTAATTTACTCAATGTATTTTAAAGAGTTGTTAATAACTTGTTTTTATTATCTAATATTATAGCTGTCTTCCACCTAGTAATGAATTGTTCTTAATCAAAAACTATAACTCATGACAGTTAGATTCCTCCAAGTCATCTAAGAAACCAAAACAAGTGGATAATATATTTAAAACAGCAGAACAACTATACCGTTCTTGTAAACAAATGATCATGTTCCTACCGTTATTTCCTCGCCAAATAATGTGGGCATTTCTTCCCAATAGTTGGTCGGGTAACAAAATAAAGAGGGAAATGGGATTAACAATTAGAATTTTTTTAAATAAACTCCATTAACAAAAACTGAATAGACCAAATCAATTATGACAAGTATTATCATATATAGGTCATACTAAAAAGAGTAATCAAACTGAGTCTTGATATATCATAATGTCTAGTCATGACAAAATAATTATTAAATGTAAAATAATATTATGTTTTCTATTTCATTGGATTTATTTATATAATTATATTCATTAATACCATAAAAAATTAAATTAACCCTAATAAGAGTCGGTAATTATTAAACAAATTAATAATTTAAGTAATTAAATATCATGATATATTTAATAATTACTACCTCCGATCTCGTACATAAGAAACAAATAATTAATTCACTGAGTATTAAAAAAATTAGTTAAAAGTAATTATTTTTTTTAATTTTGTCTCAAATAAAAATTATTTTTTAAAAATATCCATATTTAATACATGTACTTTTTTTTTGAAATTAATAATTACCACTACTTATAATTTGAATGACTTATTTAATGAAAGGTATAATTGAAATACTGTAATTAATATGATAATTAATATGGTAGGTTGTTTCTTATATATAAAACTAAATCAAATATCAAAAAAATCTCTTTTATATATATATATATATATATATGATAAGGAGGGTATTAGTTTATGTGATATCTGATACGGTATCCCATTATCATGTTCTAATAAAACGAGAAGACAGATACACAGTTCTAATAATAAAGAAAACATAATTTCCTGTTCAACTTTTGAAGAATTAAAAGAGATAAACAATTAATGAGATGGAGGGCTGATTCTTCCCAGAAAAAAGAATATACTGTAGCCAGTCAAAAGATTAACAAAAGAATTTTTGATTCGATAAACAACAAAATTAATTACTGGGTATAACTGGGTATCCAACTCCATGCCTTGTGGTGGGAAAAACCAGAAACAACAAGCTGCAAATAAGCCCTATTCCCACAGGCACAGTGTCCAGAACTTGCTTAGTTTCAAGCCCTGGCTTTGGATACAAGCAGCTCGTCACATTCTTGTCCCTCAAAGCCACAACCACAAACACTAGCACAGACAAAACTGCATGTATCCAATCTATGAACCTTACTCTGTACTTGCTCAAGTCGGGTAGCCCCGACCCGGATGGATCCGGGTAGTCGAACAGCCACAGCCCCTTGAAGGTGGCCAAGCCGTGGTACACCCTCCCGTCCGAGGCCTTCACGCTATCGGTGAAGCAGGCGAGGAGGCACGAGATGGCGAGGAGGAGGAGGAGGGAGACGGTGAGGAGGCGCGTGGTGGGGTCGCAGGCACCGTTGTTGGTGAAGATGGGCGTGAGGATCTGGAAGGCCAAGAGGGTGCCCGTGGGAAGCAGGTTGGCCAAGTTGGCCGTGCTGGTTAGGGTTCGAGAGAGCGCTCCTTGATGCGGAGACGGATTCAGCTGCGGCTGCGGTTGTTCCGGCGGTAACGAGGCGGCTACCGTGGAGGGTCCGTCAGATGTGGACGGTTGCTTGGTGGTTGTTGGTCGTTGCCTAACTGACATCTTGTCACTTGTAATGATGATAATGGCGTGTGAAAATGGTAGTGCTATGGTGATCGTGGAGGTTTATGTGTATATATAGGGGAAATGAGAGAGGTTAGTGATTGCTTGTCTGACGGGAAATATGTTATTTCCATGGAGGTTCCTTGTTCCCGAAAGTGAAATTTTCTACAAGGATAGTCAATGCTATTGTCCTGCATTTATGAAAAATTGGAGGAAGACGTGTTTCGGGTCTTGGTCGTTGTGAATGAATGAGTGGCGTGTGTGATAGGGAGGTAGCTAGGTTGGTAGGTGACGTTTAACTTGGATTAAAAAGTTTCTGATTTGTAAGTGATGTACACATGACGAAAAATAAGTATACAATAAAAAGTTTGGTAAGTGGGTTCATTCTGAATTTGACATGAGTTCTGTAATATTAAAAATATTTGATTTCGCGTTAGAACGCTGGATTGATTTTATTTTTCTTGTTTTTGGCTAAAGAGAACAGAGACTTGACTATATAACCCTGATGAACCCAGATCTTATACTTTTTATTTATTTATTTATTTATCTTATATTTATCTTAATCTAAATTATTTAAATTAAATTTAACCGGTTCAGATTTGTTATTTGTTATTTTTATATTTTAATATATTTTTTAATTTAAACAAATATAGGATAAAAAATAAAAATAATTTTTTAATTGTTATATTTTAAAATAATAATAATAAATAAATAAAATAAAATAACAAATCTAAATTGTACAAATTTGATTTTGACGGCTCAAATTTAAAAAAGTACCAACTCATCCTAGATCTAGATCCCTATAACTGACCCTCTCTATAGGGGTTAATGTCAGATAATTATCCAAGTACATCAACCGAATTATATCAACAAGTAACCAAAGTCAATAAAAATGCAGATCATAAAACAACTCTACTTCGGGCAACTTATCTTTTAGCATGCTTTTTACAAACTATAAACATATTAATTAGTAATCAAATTATTTTACATAAAGACGCCTTTACTAAAAAGAACCTTTTTAATTTGCTTCTTTTAGTTTCATGATTCCTTTCAAGCCTCTTGACTAAAACAGAAGAGGTGCGCTAAACTCGAGTCATTGACAAATATAATTCTGACCCTGCTATTTAGTATTTAGAGTTTAGGATATATTTGGACTCGGGATAATGAAAGAGAAAAAGGGAAAACAGAACGTTTTATTGAAACATTTCTCTTGTTTGAAAATTATTAATAAGGACAAATAGGATAATGAAAAACTTTTAACTAATATTTTAAAATCCTTCAAAACCTTCTATGATATTTTAAGTTCCCCGAATCTGGAAGACAAAAATTTTCTAAACAAAGATATGAAAAATATAATTTAACTATCACTTCCTCTTTCTCCTTTTCCTTTCATTTTTATGGTTCCTTTTTTTTTTTCCCTCTTTCTAATTCCCAAAGTTAAGATTGGTATTCACTAAGAAAGCATCAGTTTTGCTCTAGTTAGTTGTATTTATGAAGCTATGCAGATTTTCATGAAATAGGGGCCTTCTTGTTTTAATTATTTCACTTGTGCCTGTTACTTGTTTCCCCTTCGTTGCTGACGTTGCTTTATTAATCAAGAGTAGAGGACTTGCATAAAAGGATTTGTCATCCTATGGCCCATTCTTTGCTCTCCATCTCTGGTTGATTCATAATTTCACTGTGAAACACGGCAAAATTCAAATATCAATATTTAGCTTTTCTATCATTCTTCTCTAGTGTTTCATTTAAGGGCCAGTTCATTCTACTACTTCCTAAGGATCAGAAGTTTGAAATTAATAGAACTTTTTATTTTCTTTTCTCCTATACCAACATTTGACACATCACAACCTAAATCAAAATTGGAACTAGAGTCTCCTGTGCCAAGTTATAAATGGCTCCGCTATCATACGCACAAGATATCTGTAGGACGGTGTCAATACCATAGGAATTTATGGACTAAAAGGCATTCTCCCACAGATCACTTTAGCTCAGGCTGGAAAAGAAACACAATATACCAAAGTCTCTATTCACATTTCAATTGAGAAAGAAATGAAATCATAGCTACAAAGAAAGAGATGAAACTTGCCTACCCTAATACAAAAAGGTGGAAGAAAAGATCATGAATCAGGTCTACAATTGACAAATCTCACTAATTTTGATGAGTCCCTAAAACTTGAATACGGCATGTTACAGCTTCGAGCCATCATAGCCTAGGGGCATAACTAATAGCTGCAAAACTTTGTCAAAACTCCCGTTGACATCCACGTATATGGCAAGTCTAATATATTGACAAATTCAGTTCTGGTTTGACAATTAAGTTTTACTCCAGCCTATGGCATATTTCTGAATGTTCCCATAGTCTATTACCTCAAGGCAGATCATATTTGACCTCTCCAAGGTAGAGACCGCATGCTGGGGCCATGGGACTTGTAGCTGTCACATTTTTTGCATTCAAAATTCTTTCAACTGAAATGGTGCAACATATGAGACAATATATAGTCCAAATAACCAGATAAATGAAATGATTATGCATATATCAACACATGAATAGAGATGAGTGATATGAATACCATCTGAAATTGTCAGACTCTCAGTGCCAACAGCTTTGAGAACACCAACGAGTAGTCTAACCTAAAATGGTATCAACAATATCTATTCAGGCCAAAACGGATTGCAGCACGAGAGAAAGAATGAAAAATATAACCACTAACACTTGAATGGGTATCAAAAAATATATCCAGTGTCTTAATTCAGCTAGTTGGACCTTTTCAATCTCAACAAGGGAAACCAATAATGAAGCACTGAAGGAAAAGTATGGACAGATCAATATTTTTTAAAAAATAACAACCTTATAAGGAAGGCATGTGACATTAGCTCTAAATCAAAATTTAAATAGGACCCACCATATCAGTTTTAAAACTTTGAGCGCTAAAACTTTGATTGGATGAATGAATGAAGTTTTAATTTTGGTAAATTTTAGACTTGAGAGTGATTTTTTTAGGTTCTTCATAGAACTATCAGACTTATCAAGGCTTGATCAACCTTGTGGTGTCTTCCAACACTTGGGGTCCTTGTTCATCTATGCTCAAGGGTTCCAAGTGAATCATCAAACCTTTGTTTAGCTTTCTTGGCGTGCGTATATTTTAGCATTGGTTGTGGGTTTGCGCCATCTTGGTATCAGAGCTTCGGTTCTAAACTCAGGTCATATCTTTGTATTTTTTCTGTCTTTGTTTATTTATTTTATTATTGTGTGTTGTGTTCTTGTGTCTGTTCATCTTCTTCATGTCTAGACGTCATCTTTCTGTGCCCTTATTTCATCATGTTTTCCTTTGAGTTTTTCAATGTTTAATAGTATTTCATCATCTTTGTAGTTTAGAATCTCATCTTTCTAGTCGTTTTGGAATCACATAAGTTGGAGTTTTTTAGAGTGAGATATAATTGTTTCTATCTGAATGTATCATTTAGAACTTTTTAGATTGATTGGGTTGTTTGTGTCCTATTTGTGTGAATTTCATATTCTCTTTCTATTTTAATAAAAAAAAAGAGGAAAAACCAACAAAAAAAAAAAGAGTAAAGTGAAAAAAAAAAAGGAACTCTGTACTGAAAAAAAAGAAAAGAGGAAAAAAACAAAGAAAAATTGTGCTATTTCAGAAAAATTGCTTCACTTGTGCTAAATTTCTACAAATTTTTTATCCTTTGAATTATTATTCTTTGATTCTCAATATTCACCTTTTGCTATATCAGAGTGTTGAGTTAGCTCTGCAAGTATTGTGATAGCTTTTGATCGAGTTGACTAGTTACGTTGAAGAGCCAAAAGGACTTAAGAGTGAAAAAAGGCAAGAGGATGTGAGATTGGCATCAAGAAAAGTCTATAAAGAGTGAAACACGAGTGTTGAGTGTCATCTCTTGAGGGTAAACACGTGAGGAAAATTTGTGAGAAACTTTATTTTACTAACAAAAATTTCTTGCAGCTTTCAAAATTGTCTAATAGGGATAAAATATCCAATGGAGGCCAACTGAACATAGACTTTGTTGTAAAAGCTATGTAATAGCAGTTTGAATGCCTCAATGTGGCTCTTGGTGGAATATAAGATCGAATGGATAGGCAACATACAATGATTGCGAACTTGCAAAGAAAACAACCTACAGTAAGTCCTAACCCTAGAAGGCATGATAGACGTAGGGATGTATTTATAGATGACTCTGAATCTGAAAATGAAGTAGAAAGTAGTAGTGGAGAAGATTTTGATTCTATAGTTGATCTGGGTAGAAATAGGCCTAGAGGAGTTATGTATGAAAGGAGATATGGCCGAAATGCTTCAAGAAACAAAAATAAGGTAGATGGGAACCTTGGAAATACTAATTCAAAGTGGAAATGACCCTGAAGCTTATTTGGTGTGGGGAAAAAAAAAAAGAGTCGATTTTTGAGTGTCATAATTATTTTGAAAAAAAAAAAGGTGAAGTTGGTTGTAATTGAATTTATTAATTATGCAATCATTTGGTGGGATAAATTGACTCAAAATAGGAGGAGAAATGGTTAAAGACCTGTAGAAACATAGGAGGAAATGAAAACCCTTATGAGAAAGAGATTTATTCCTAGCCATTACAATAGAGACCTCTATAAAAAATTGCAGACCCTCACACAAAGTTCTAAGAGTGTGGAGGAATATTACAAGGAGATAGAAGTGGCTATGATAAGAGCTAATGTGAAAGAAGATAAGGAAGCTACAATGGCTTGATTCCTGAGTGGGTCAAATAGAGAGATAGCAAACATAGTAGAATTGCAGCATTATATGAAATTAGAAGACATGGTGCATATGGCAATGAAGATTAAAAGGCAACTCAAGTGCAAAGGAGTAGTAAAATACATCTCAGGCTCTAGTTCTTTATTGAAGTCGAACTGGAAAAAGGAGGAAAAAGCTACATCCAAGGAGAATTCCAAAGGCAAGGATGAGGCTTCAACAAAGGGAAAGATAAATCTAATTCCCAACCCTCTAGAAATAGAAATATTAAATGTTTCAAATGTTTGAAAACATGTCATATAGCTTCACAATGCCCTAACAAGTGAGTCATGGTAATGAAAGATAATGGAGATGTGGTGACTTAACGCGAAAGTGATGATTCAATGCCTTCACTTGAAAATGCTAGCAATGATGGAGTTGAGTATGCAATGGAGGGACAAGCTCTTGTGACTAGAAGAGCTTTGAATTCTCAAATTAAAGAAGATGACATGGAGCAACAAAGAGAGAACATTTTTCATACTCATTGCCTCATAAACAACAAGGTATGTAGTATGATTATTGATGGTGGGAGCTGTATCAATGTTGTTAGTACCACTTTAGTTGAGAAATTAAATTTGTCTACCATTAGACACCCTAGACCATACAAGTTGCAATGGTTAAATGAATGTAGGGAAACCAAAGTTGATTGACAAATTCTAGTTTCATTTTCAATGGGTAAATATAATGATGAAGTTTTATGTGATGTTGTTCCTATGCATGCTGTACATATACTTTTAGGAAGACCTTGGGAGTTTGATAAAAGAGCAACTAAGGATGGATTAATAGATCCATTACTCTTGTACATTTGACACCAAAGCAAGTGTATGAAGATCAGCTTAAAATGATGAGAGAGATAAGAAAGAGAAGAATCTGAAAAATGAGGGAGAGAGGTCAAAAAGAAATAAGCAAGAAAAAGAGAAAAGCTGAGAACTTCGAAAAAGAAATTCAGAAAAAAGGAATAGAAAGTAGAGAGAAAAGAAGAGAAAACGTGAGTTTTTATGTAAAAGAAAGTGAAGTGAGGAGTGTTTATCTTGCTAAATAGCCTTTGCTTGTACTTGTTTACAAAGAGGTCTTTTTAAACATTAACGACCTTAACCTTTCTTTTTCTAATGCTATTAGTTCCTTGTTGTAGTAGGAATTCGAGAATGTGTTTCTTGAAAATATTCCCAGTAGTTTACCACCCATTAGAGGCATTAAACATCAGATTGACTTAATTCTTAGAGCAACAATTCCTAATCGACTAGCTTATAAAACTAATCCGGAGGAGACAAAAGAGATTCAAAGGCAAATTGCAGAGCTGTAAACAATATCATTATAAAGTATCGCCATCTCATACCTAGATTAGATGACATCCTTAGTGAATTGCATAGGTCTAGTGTCTTTTCGAAAATTGATTTAAAATCTGGATATCATCAACTTAGGATGAAGGAAGGGGACGAGTGAAAAACTACATTCAAAACAAAGCATGGACTGTATGAATGGTTAGTTATGTCATTTGGATTAACTAATGCACCTAGCACTTTCATAAGGTTAATGAATCATGTTTTGCACGCATATATTGAAAAGTTTGTTGTGGTCAATTTTGATGGCATTTTAATTTATAGTAAAAATCTTGATGAACATCTGAATTATTTGCGTCATGTGCTTGATGTCTTGAGAAAGGAATAATTGTATGCTAATATTAAGAAATGTAGTTTTTGCATGGATAAGGTTGTTTTCCTTGGTTTTGTGATGAGTTCTAAAGGAGTAGAAGTTGATGAGGAAAAGGTGAGAACAATAAAAGAATGGCCAACACCTACAAGTATTATAGAGGTAAGAAGTTTTCATAGCTTGGCTAGTTTTTATAGGCGGACTGTGAAGGATTTTAGCACACTTGCTCCACCACTCATTAAAATCATTAAAAAATTTGTTGGCTTCAAATAGGGCAAAGCACAATATCATGCTTTTAAAATTCTTAAAGATAAGTTGTGTTTTGCAGCTGTGTTAGCATTGCTTGATCTTAACAAAACTTTTGAGATTGAGTGTGATGCTTTAGGAGTTGGTACAGGAGCAATTTTGATGCATGAAGGGAGAACAATTACTTATTTTAGTGAAAAACTAAATAGGGCGGGCTTTCTTGAATTATCCAACATATGACAAAGAGCTTTATGCACTTGTACGAGTATTAAAGACTTAGCAATACTGCCTTTGGTCTAAACAATTCGTCATTCACACAGATCATCAATCTTTGAACACATTAAGGGTCAAGGTAAGTTGAACAAAAGGCATGCTAGATGGATGAAATTCATTGAGACATTTCCATATGTCATCAAATACAAACAAGGTAAGGAGAATGTGGTTGCAGATGCATTGTCTAGAAGGTATATTCTTCTTACTTCTCTAAATACAAGGATGCTAAAATTTGCACATATCAAGGAATTGTATGTTAATGATATCGATTTTGTTGAAGTATTTCTTGCTTGTGGAAAGAGAGCAATTGATAAGTTTTATAGATTTGATGGCTACTTGTTTAGAGAGAATAAATTGTGTGTGCCTCAATGTTCTATACATGAATTGCTTGTGAGAGAAGCCCATGGGGGAGGATTAATGGGACATTTTGGTGTAAAAAAGACTTTAGATGTGTTGCATGAAAATTTCTTTTCGCCTAAAATGAAACGTGCCGTTGAAAGAATTTGTGGTAGATGCATAACATGCAAAAAGGCTAAATCTAGGGTCTTATCACATGGTTTGTATACATCAGTGCCAGTACCTAATGAAACTTGGGTAGACATATCAATGGATTTCATTTTGGAATTACTTAGATCAAAAAGAGGAATGGATTCAATATTTGTAGTTGTTGATAGATTTTCTAAGATGGCTAATTTTATTCCATGTCATAAAACTGATGATGCCACTTACATTGTTGATTTGTTCTTTAAAGAGATTGTGAGACTTCATGGTGTTCCTAAAAGCATTGTTTCTGATAGAGATGCAAAGTTACTTAGTTATTTTAGTAAGGTCTTGTGGGGAAAGCTTGGCATTAAATTGTTATTTTCTACAACTTGTCATTCACAAACTGATAGTCAAATTGAAGTTGTTAATAAAACTTTAACTCAATTGCTTCGAACTATTGTTCAAAGGAATTTGAAGAATTGGGAGGATTGCTTGTCATTAATTGAATTTGGGTATAATAGGAGTGTTCATTCATCGACTAACTTTTCTTCTTTTAAAATAGTTTGTGGTTTTAATCCACTGACTCCGTTGGGTTTAATATCACTGCGCATTGATAAAAGAGCAAGTCTTGATGGGAAAAGGAAGGTTGAATTGGTGAAATAACTTCATGAGCATGTCAAGCAACAAATTGAAAAGAAAAATGAGTAATATCCATCCAAGGCAAATAGGGGAAGGAGGCATATTACTTTTGAGTCTGGTGATTGAGTCTGGGTGCATATGAGAAAGGAAAGGTTTCCACTTCAAAGGAAATCTAAATTGGCTCCTAGAGGGGATGGACCATTCCAAGTTCTTGAGAAAATTAATGACAATACCTACAAAATTGATTTGCTTAGTGAGTATAATATTAGTGTTACTTTTAATGTTGCTAATTTATCTCCTTTTGATGCAGGTGAAGATTCGAGGACGAATCTTTTTGAGAAGAGAGGAGATAATAATCATGGGACAAAGTTAGCTAGCTCAGAAGAACAAGCTGATTCAAAACTTTCAAATGACCTTTTGCATCTTCCAATTGAACTTATTACAAGGGTTAAGGCTAAAAGATTTAAAGAAGCATTGAGTGAACTTGTTCAAGAGGCTTGGGTTAAGCAAAATTTTGACAAATTTGATCCAAGCATTGATCTCGACAGCATTAATATTATTTGATGGAGTTATGAGAGTTATTTTGGGTCAAAATATTACAAAATAAAGAGTTTGGGCCAAGGACCACACATTGATTAACTCAATTGAGCTTAAATAATGTTATTATGGGCTTCAAATGCTGACATCTATAAGCTTTCTGTATTAGGACGAAAATTAAGATTAATTAGGCAGATTCTCTTTCTTTTCTGTTTTAAAAAAGATTTGATTATTTTGTATTTCTAATTTCTAGATTTTTCAGTTAGGATTATGTTGTTAGTTCTTAGTTTTCTTC
The DNA here is from genome assembly GCA_026724425.1 of Erythrophleum ivorense. Lineage (NCBI taxonomy): Eukaryota > Viridiplantae > Streptophyta > Magnoliopsida > Fabales > Fabaceae > Erythrophleum > Erythrophleum ivorense. The sequence goes on along the minus strand of JAIUCV010000006.1, from coordinate 40,670,768 downwards.
CAATAGCCTGATTTGATTTACATTATAAATACATGTATTCTGCCTCCATTTGTAATCAAATTGGATGGATAAATGAAGTTTTAATTCTAGTAAATTTCAAACTTAAGAGTGATTTTTTTAAGTTCTTCATAGAATTATTAGACTTATCAAGACTTGATCAACCTTGTGGTGACTTCCAACACTTGGGGTCCTTGTTTGTCTGTGCTCAAGGGTTCCAACTGGATCACCAAACCTTTGTTTAGCTTTCTTAGGGTGCATATACTTTAGCATTGGTTGTGGGTTTGAAGGATTTAATCCTTGTGGCTTCGTGCCAGTGTGATTAGTAGAGTCTTAAATGTGTTGTCTTGTATCATTGACCTATAAATATAGAGCGTCATGTAGCTCCATACACTGACTACATTTCCCTCAAAGGGTTTTCACTCTCCCTCTCTATTTCTTATGGTATCAAAGCCTAAACAGTATAAACCCTAGCTTTTTTCCCCCTCTAATTGTCAGTCATTTTCAGTGATTACACCTTAATTCTAGTCACTACCTGATCCATATTTGACCTAAGTCCCCTTGGAATCGCCTCAGACATTACTGACAACTAGAGCTCCATTGGCCATTGGACACGCTCCCATGCATCAGATTGAGGATTTTGCTATGTTGCCCATGTGCCAACATGTGACACTTTTTCTAGCTGCCGTTAGTCTAAACTGGTTGCTGCTGATCGCTATAGAGTCTAGCCCAGCCTTTCTTTCTTGATTGGACCTTGTTTGTGGTGTTCCTTCTCTGTGAATTGGTTTTTCATCTCTTTAAGGATTGCCTTCAATCTAAACCAAAGATTTAGTACTTTTACTACTACCTACTCTGAAAATCCCATTATTACTCTTGGAAGATTAGAGGGTTTTAATTACACTGGTTGGGCTATGTATGTTTAGTGTTGGTTTCTAGGCCACGGAAGGTCACCTAGTGAAACAAGTAGATGATATTCCTAAATTTGATAGGCCTACATGGGAGAAATTAGACCATTAACTATGTGGTTTATTATTGCATTTTATTGAGTGTAAGTTGTGGCACACTGATACAAGTCCTCCCATTTGTATCTACTTCAAAAGGCCAGATGGATTTGTTTTGCCTAGAAAGGAGGAAGAGTGACTTCAGGAAGTTCTGGGTCATCGGTAGTTAAAGCCACGTTGACTACTCATGTTCTCCACTTTAGCATTATTTTCTATATTTTAGCTATCATGAATGTTTCCACTCTTTTGTTATCTGGCTTGTAGTTAGGCTTTCTTTTAGTTATAAACAAATCAGAAGTCTTAACCTTGCATAGCGTTCTTTATGACTGAAATATTTCTGTACTGAGGAGTTTGGTCCCTCCATAAGTTTTTCTCTAAATTTCTATTATTGCCATCTTTAAACCAAGTTCTCTACAACATTATGTTGGAAATCACATTTAGTATGTAATTATTCGTAGGCTTTGACGCCTTTATTTGTCTCCTTATTTTGTTGGTTGGGTCAATATTTTTATTTCCTTTCCTATACGATTGTAATCAAAGTTTAATTAGGTCTTTTATTATGCTTTATTTCTTTGTCCTTTCCTTTCTTGGAGTGTTTGAAGCTGTCCACTCCTCTCTACATATTGTACCTCTATTCAAACTTTAATAATAAGAGAATTAGACCATTAATCTCTAAATTCCTTCATGGTATCATGGTCTACAAAGTTTGAATGACAAAATATGTTAGTAATTAACGTGAGAAAATTATACCTTGATAGTTAGCATAAAAACTATAAAACCATACACTGTTGGTTAGCAAAAACGAAGATCTCCACCTCACAAAAAGGCTGAGGTGAGGATACCCAAAACTAAGACCCTTGCTACAAAGCAAGTGAGGAAAAGGAAGGAAAAAAAAAAAAGGAATATGGAGACTTCGTAGCAAGGAGTACTAAAGAAGAGGACAAAAGGCTAGAAACCAAAATAAATAAAATGACAAGGAAGAAATTTATCGAATGACCTCCAAATGGCAAGAAAGAAGATTGGCAATGATAATTCCAAATTGTTCCCAACTTGAGTGAGTGTTGGAAATCACATTTAACATATAATTATTTCCAGGCTTTAATATCTTTATTTGTTTCTTTATTTTGAAGTTTTAATGCATTTATTTGTTTTCTTATTTTGTTAGTTGGGTCAGCATTTTTATTTTCTTTTTTATGTGATAATAATAAAACCTTAATTAGATCTTTTATTGTGCTTCATTTCTCTATTTTTTTTCTTTCTTGGAGGGTGTGAAGCTAACCACCCCTTTTTATATATTGTACCTTTGTTCAGATTTAACTAATAAGAGAATTAAAACATTGATCTCTGAATTCTTTCGCATTATTTCACCCTCCATCATTTTTGGTATCAAAGCCTATTGATCCATCAGGATCAATACTAGCACCACTGCTTCCACTAATGAATCGACCAACCCCCCTAGCCCAGACTCCATTGCTTAGCAGTTATCATCTATTGCTTCTAAATTAGAAAGAATTGATGCTTTAGCCACTGAAGTGGCTGCCCTCAAGGCCCATGCAACCCACACTCATTAGACAGAACCTAGCCTTGGTGCACAAGAGAGAAGGAAAAATAATAGAAACAGACCTAGGATCTAGAGATAGGGACAAGTCTCACTAGTTTGAAGATGAAGACACAGTGGGGGATAGTCCATGGTGTTTGAGGAATCCTTCACAACAACCATAAACCAAGATGGAATTTCCCAAATTTGAAGGAGGGGATATGAGGGGTTGTATTTTGGAAGCAGAAAAATATTTTTGCTATTACTAGACCCCAGACTATTTAAAAGTTGACATTACTGCAAAGTACCTGGAGGGGGACTCCCTTAATTTTTTTGCATGGATCAATAGTGAACAGACTATTTTGTATTAGGAAGAATTAGTGAAAGTTCTTCAGGACAATTATGGCCCTACTAAATTCCAAAATCCAGATGAGCATCTAAGCAACATTAAGCAAGTGGGTGATATTCAAGAGTATTGCTAGGAATTTGCTAAACGTGTGGCTAGAGTCAAGAATTGGCTTGAACATTGTTTGCTTGGAGTATTTCACAGTGGATTGAAGGAGGAACTAAAGACGGATGTGTGAATCCATAAATCTAGATCACTTTATAAGGCTTTAAGCTTAGCTGTGGAGTTTGAGTCTAAATTGGGCCTAAACTGACCTGCCAAGAAGCCTAACTTGTCTAATACCCAAAAACCCACTCCTAATACTTCATATACTGCTCGTGAAGCTTTGACAACTCAAGCTAATCTCTCTCCACCACTTTATCACATGACACCATCTCCAATGCAGTGCCCATGGGGTGTTGAATGCCAAGCAAGATTTTAAAAGGGACTCTGTTTTCACTGCATTGAAAAATCTGCCCCTGGGCACCATTGCAAATCATCTTTTGCACTCCTAGAACTTCAAGACAGTGATGGGTCACCAAAAGAAACAAAGGAAGCAGTGTCTATGGAAGAATCAAATAAGACGGATCTAGCTAAAGTCTCATGGCATGCTATCCTTAGGAAAACTTTGGAAACAACTAAAAAGTTTCTAAGGAAAATTGGGCTCCAATCAGTAATTACTTTGCTTGACAATGCGTCAACCCACAATTTCATACCTGAAGCTATTGTGGAGGATCTCAATCTACCCATCCAGCAAATTGATCTATTTGGGGTGCAAATTGGGAACAGGGATATTATATGCTACAATTGGGTTTGTAAGGAGCTTCCAGTACAACTTCAGAATCTTACCACACCACACAAGATTATTATCCTTTTTCAATTGGTGGTGCTAATTGAGTCTTAGGAATCAAGTGGCTTACTTCTTTGAATACCATACAAGCTAATTGAAATGACATATTTATGATATTTCATCTCAATGAAAAGTGATATAAGCTCCAAGGGGTTTGTCTTTCTACCCGAAGTGGCACCATTCTTCATTCAATTAGTAAGGTACCTAAATCACCAAAAGCTTCAACTATCATCCCATCTTCAATTCAAACACTCCTCCATGCTTTTGAATCAAAATTCACTAAACCTAAAACACTACCACCTTTCCAGGCACATTTCCACTCCATCCCTCTCTCACCCAACTCTAAAGCCCCCAATTTGAGACCTTATCATTACCCCCATGCTTAGAAAATATAAATTGAACAACAATTAGATGTCCTTCTGGAAGTTGGATTCATTTGTTCTAGTTCAAGTCCCTTTGCCAATCCAATTTGTTAGTTAAAAAGAAGGACAATTCTTGGAGGTTTTGTGTAGATTATCAAGGTCTAAACTAGATTATTGTGCCAGATAAATACACCATTCCTAATATTGATGAATTACTGGTTGAATTACATGGAGCCACCATGTTCTCAAAATCTTTGCTCGGGGTATCGTCAAATTAGAGTCAACCCAAATGACATTGACAAGACAACCTTAGGAACTCATTCCAACCACTACGAATTCTTGATCATGCTGTTTGGTCTAACCATTGCACCGTCAACATTTCAGGTTGTTAGGAATGATTTGTTTTGTACCTATCATCCTAGTATTTTTCAATGATATTCTGGTTTATAGTCTCGACCTTCAACATCATCAGGATCATCAGCGCATAGCTTTCCATCAAATTTTTTCTTTGCCAATCCAAAGAAATGTTTACTTGGAAGGTTGCAAATTGAATTTCTTGGTCATGTGGTCTCGGGAAATGGGGTGGCAATGGATGAGGATAAGATAGTAGCTACAATTGACTAACCAATCCCAAAGAATGTCAAAGAGCTCAAAGGATTCCTTGAACTTACAGGTTATTGTAGAATTTTGGAATTTCCTTGGACTTACAGGTCATTGTAGAATTTTGGAATTTAGAAGTCTATTATGATTCATCTTATTTTGAAATAGAACCAATACATATAAAGGAGACAATTGACTCTAGGAATTAGCCAACCAATCTTAGAAATCAAGGAGAAAAACAGGGAAATAAATATATAATAAAAATAGCATGATACATGGAAGTAAAGAAGGAAAGAAATAAGTTGACTATGATGCTAAAATCCCATGTGCTAAACAAGGGACAATAAGAAAATGAATGAAACCATAATTATGAGATTCCAATACTCCCTCTCAAGTTAGGCGCGACTTGAAGTTTGCATTGTTAATCATCTTCACAAATTCCAATTCCTGTTTGAGCATAACAATCTTTTCTAAACTATTTAGGTCCTTTTGATCTTTATTTTTGAGCATTTTTTGCAATAATTTCCATTACTCTTTGGAAAATGGATTATTCTCAAGTTAAGATATTTCTTCATTAGTCCTTGTTAACTGACTAGTTTGTCTTGACTACCAATTTATTGGTTTGCCATGGATTTTCCAACATTTCCCTTTATGACCCATTTGGTGCATAAAAAGTTAGGTATGAAAATGGAAAAGGAAAAGAAAAAGGTGATTTTATAGATAGAAAATAACTATAATACATTTACTTTTAATGATTGAATAATGATTAATAGATAGTATTAAATAATGATTAAGTAATGATTATAAGGGTAAAAATGACATTTCACCAAATTTCCACTGTCCTTTTCCTTTTCCCTTGATTAACCAAACATGCCATTAGTGTGACTCAATTTGCTACAATGATCACACCATGCACAAGTTTTTTTTCAGCTTGCTATCAATTCCTAAAAAATTGGTTCCTTGAGCAACATGTGCTAATGATTCATTGGAACTAGAAATGGGAGTTTTCAACATCAACTTCTTTCTAGCCTCCTCATGCCTAACCTTAGAGAAAACCTCTTTAAGTAAAAGAAGAGGGGTTCTTGCAAGAATTCTTCCTCCAACTTCATTATAGGTGTTGTTGAGACCCATCTAGAATTTGTAAGTATGCTTCTTCTCAATAATTTTTTCAATAATTGGTTACATCACTTGGGCATTCCCATATTTAAGTCTCCAATGCATCAAGTCACTATTAGTATTTTGCCAAAGTGCTATAATATTGATTTATTAGCATTTCTCCTTGTTTCCAATCATGTATCAGGCTCTCAATTTCAAATACTTCAGCAACACTTTCACAGCTAGAGTAGGATTTATGAGTAGCTCCCCATATATCATGAGCAGACTTATTGTACATGTAAAGCTCCCCAATTTTAATAAACATGGAATTAACCAACCACGGCATCACAAGGTTGCTTTCATCATACTATTTTTTGTACTTGGCAATCACACTTTTTAGGAGGAACAACTGTCACTCAAGTATTCCTTCTTTTCTTTACCACTCACAAACATCCATGGACTAACTCCATTGGGATAATTGTATTCGTTGAGTTTGAGAGTAGCAACAATTGGTAGTTGAGTCAAAGCCTCCCTCAATTAGTGACATCATCTCTGTAGAGCCTTTTTGTCTTGGATGCCATTTCAGTGGTAATCTCCACCTTTTCTTCACCACTGAGAATTGTAACATACTTGTATTCAGTAGTACGAGTGGTTTAGGCAAGTAGGCTCTGTGATTTAGGATAATATGGGATGAATTGGGGGAAAAGGGAGAGAAGAAAGAAGGAAGATGTAGAAGATATAAAAGGAGAGGAGGAAGAAGAAAAGGAGAGATCCAAAGGCTTTAAAAATACTTTTATTATCAATCAAGACTAGGTTTCTCTAGTACAATTGCTAAAGGCTTCATATGAAACTCGAGATAACTCATAATAATTTAAAGATAATATCAAATCCTAATAAAACAAAATTATTAATGCCTAATTGAAGATAACTAAGGATAATATCAAATTCTAATGAGAATAATTATTAAAACATAAGAGATAACTAAGCCAATAACTAATACTATATTATTTCCTATATTTATCTTTAATCCCTAATTTGCAAATAATTAATCATATATTTCTTATTTTCTTTCCATCCTCCATCATTCTCCCCTAGTTGGATAAAACTCAACCTTGAGTTTTAAAGTGGATAAGCATTAAAATAATTCATCTTGGAGCCTTAGGTAGAACAAACACCAATACATTAAGATATGGTAGCAAAGACAATTTTGGATTTAACAATACATCTAGAATAACAAACTCGACTAGGTAGAATAGTTGAGTGGGTTGAATTTGAACACAACAGTCTATAATTTGAGGTTCAACTTTAAATTGTTCAAAATCATTAGGATTTTCACAGCCTAAATTTACTTCTAACTACTCTTCAAACTCTATGATGTTATCAATATCATCAATGTCTAATGGACAATCAAGGGAATCCACAATGATAACATTAGACTTTTAGGAGAGAGCTTCCTCTAATACATTAGAATCTTAAAAGACATTCTTCTTTTGCCTTTAGCTCTTCCCAGTTTTTTTTGCTAGTGACTTGTCTATATAGTTGATTGAAGGCACTTGACATGTCCTCAAAGTAGTAATCAATCAACATTTTCTCTAATAGCACTAAATTGTTCCCCAAGATTGTTCAAGCTAGTTTCAATATTTTGGGTATTTACCATAGCAATTTAAAAGCCAAATTTAGCAAAAGTACTAAAAAATAGACCCAAGCGATAATTATTTGCAACTCAAGTTGACTAGAGTGGAAAATAAGATGAAAAAAAAGTTGAAAATTCCACATATGGCATGCTGGCACGTGAAGCCCTGCACATGTGAAGTCCACACAAGGGACTTTGCTAGTACATGGCAAAGCATGGAGGAGGTTTTTGACAATGGGCTTCTGAGGATGGGCTAATCTAGACGTTGCGCTTTAGATAGAGTGCTTATTCGCTTGATTTGGTGGTCGGATCTAGAACTAACAAAAGCGGTTTTGCAACTTCGGCAAGACTGCGACAAAGTTTTTGATAATGACAATGTGATTGGAACAAGGAGACTTAGCTCTAATACCAAAATGATGTAGGACAATATGGGATGAATAGGGGAAATGGGGAGAGACCAAAAAGGAGGGAGATGTAGAAGAAATAAAGGGGTAGGAGGAAGAAGAGAGGGGAAGATGCAAAGGCTCTAAAAGTACTTTTATTATCAATCAAGGCTAGGTTCTTTTAGTACAAATGCTAAGGGCTTTATGTATAGCCTAAGAAATAACTCATAATGATTTAAAAATAATATCAAATCATAATAAAAGATTATTATTAAAGTCTAACAAAAGATAACTAAAGATAATATCAAATCTTAATGAAGATAATTATTGAAGCCTAACAAAGAGATAATTAAGCCAATAACTAATGCTATATTATTTCCCATATTTATTTTTAATTCCTAATTCACAAATAATTAATAATATATTTCCTACTCTTTTTCTATTGGAAGTTGACGCTACTTTCTAGGGATTTTTTTCTCCCTTTGTTTTTATTTATTTATTTTATTAAACAGATTCAGTATCCTTTCTGTTTTAGTTAGTTTCTCTCTTTAATTAGATTAGATTATACTGATCATTATCCCTATTTTCCCTACTTAATTATCGATTATGATAGGCAGGCCTATTGCCTATTTTAATCTATTTAAACCTTAGAAAATAATAGAGCCTATAAGGGCAATGTTTTAATCTATTGATTAGCTTCATGGTATTAGAGCCATGAGCAATCAAAACCCCCTCATTCAATTTGGCAGATATCATGCATTGGCCACCGAAACTCATGGTGGTTCTGGCACACCTCTGCCGACCTCCCAAAACCCTACAAATGATCTCTCATCTCTTATGATCACTGGTCACAAACTCGAATGGTCACAAAGTTTTCTCATGTTTATATGAGGAAGCGAAAAGGAAGATTATATCAATGAAAAGTCACTACCTCCCAAACCTGATGATTCCAAGTTTCCTTCTTTGGATGTCGAAAATAACCAAGTAATGTCTTGGTTAGTGAACTCCATGACTCTCGAGATTGGAAGAGGGTTCATTCTATACAAGACGGCCAAAGATATTTGGGAAGCAGCAAGAGATCTTTACTCCTCAGTCTCAAACACAGTTGTACGATAACACACTGACAAATTTGTGGCAGCAATTGGATCTTTATGAGGTCCACAACTAGTCATGCCCTCAAGATGCTCAATATTATCAGAAGATTGTCAAAGCAGAACGAATCTACAAATTCCTTATTGGTCTCAATCCTGAATTTGAAAAAGTAAGAAGCAGATTATTGGGTGGTCAATTACTGTCCTCAATAAGAGAAGCCTTCTCAACTGTAAAAAGAGAAGAAAGCAGAAAAAGGTTGAGTATTGGAGGACAATTAGTTCCTTGTACCGAGATTTTAGCTATAGCAGCATGCTTTACTAGTGACAATAGACAAAGAACAGGTGGACGACCTTGGTGTGACCACTGCAACAAGGTTGGACACAATCAAGAAGGGTGCTAGAAACTTCATGGTAAACCCAGCAATTTCAAACCAAAGCAAAGGTAGAGCAAACATGGCCAACAGTGATGAAAGCACTAAGCCTAACATGAATTAGATTAAAGAACAACTCAAGAAATTGCAGAAGATGATCAGTGAGCAGGAAAAAAACCAAACACCACGAGTTGGGACTAGTTTTGTAGTCTAATAAGGTAAAATGTCAATGGCTCTCAGTATTATAAAAATGGATCCCAATTCTTGGATTGTAGATTCTAGTGTCTCAAATCACATGACAGGTGACATCTCAAACTTAGAAAATATTACTCCTTGCACAAAGAATTTAGTGGTAAAAATTGCTGATGGATCTTTTGTCAAGGTTACCTATGTGGGAACTATCAATATCTTTGCTACACTGATATTAACAAATTTGCTCTATGTGCCTGAACTTGCATGCAATTTAATATCAGTACATAAATTGACTAAATATAGCAATTGTATGGCTCAATTTGTGGAGGCTTTCTACGTTTTTTCAGGATTTGAGGACGGGGAGGATGATTGGCAAGTGTGAAGAGATGGATGGATTATATTACCTCAAGAAGAAGAAGGGAATAAATGCTTGTGCAGCAACTACAAAATCTGCCATTGATGAATTTGAACTTTTACATTTTTGTTCTGGACACATGAATGTTGATTATCCAAAAAGGATGTATCCTGAGTTTTCTAACAAAGATCTCTCTCTCAAATTTTTTGTGAAATTTGTCCTCTTGCAAAACATACTCGAAACTCATATCCTTCTTGTGACCACAAGCCTACAAGAACTTTCTCCATTGTTCATAGTGATGTATAGGGACCCTCAAAAGTGAAAAATATAAATGGAGCCTGCTGGTTTATAACCCTTATAGATGACCACACGTCTCACCTGGGTATACATTTTAAAAGAAAAATCAAAAGTGCCACATATTTTCCAAAAATTTCATCAAAACCCAATTTCAGACTGACATACAGATTTTGCGCTTTGACCATGCTAAAGAGTACTTCTGCTCTACCCTAGAAAATTACCTCTCACAACATGGAATTATTCACCAAAGCTCTTGCCCTTATACACCACAACAGAATGGCAGTCTAGAAAGGAAAAATAGACACCTTTTAGACATGGCTAGGTCCCTTTTACTCACTTCAAATGTTCCCACCCATTTTTGGGGTGAAGTTGTCCTCACCGCAACCTACTTAATCAACAAAACCCCTACCAGAACACTTCACTACCAAACCCCTCAACAAGTTCTCCTTGAAACCTACCCTAATAACCAACTTATGATGAATCTACCCCTCAAGGTCTTCGGTGTACAGCATTTGGACATAATTATCATGGTAGTAAGTTTGATCCTAGAGCTATCAAATGTCTATTCTTGGGGTATTCTCAAACTCAAGAGTTATAAATGTTATAATCCTATAACTCATAAATATTATACCTCAGAAGATGTCACTTTTTATAAAGACCAACCTTTCTTTCCCAGAACCTCCATTCAGGGAGAGATTCAGACTACACAAAAACAAGAATGGATGTTCTGTGAATCACAACAAAATCATCCTTCCCCTACTTCCCCTACCTCTACAACCACAATTCCTCAGCCCAAGCCACCATTCACTAATACCTGCACCTCTCCTGTAATCCTTGAACCTGAAATTGACCCTGCAAGAGAACCAGAATGTGTCCAGAATAACCAAAATGATAATGTTGCAGATTCTAGAAATGTACCAGGTCATATACTAGAGGCTGTCTAGCATGATTTTGCTGCAGGAAATCAAGAACAGCATGATGACCATGTGAATCGAGAACCTTCATAGCATTGCCAATTGTCCGAACCTACCTCAGATTCTGAACCAATGGTGGATGACTTGGGCTGGCCGATTGCATTAGGGAAAGGGAAGAGAACATGTACAAAACATCCAATTGGTAATTACATTTCCTATGAGCGTCTATCACCTAAAATGCAAGCCTTTGTTGCTAACATTTCAAAAGAAAAATTGCCAAACGATGTTTATAAAGCACTAGAAATTCCTGAATGGAAGGCTGCAATTATGGAGGAAATGAAGGCTTTAAAGAAAAATAATACTTGGAAACTCACTGAGCTACCAAAAGGTAAATCCACTGTGGGATATAAGTGGGTGTTCACTTTTAAATATAATTATGATGGTAGTATTAATAGATAAAAAGCCCGTTTAGTAGCTAAAGGGTTTACACAAACACAAGGAATTGATTTTCAGAAAACCTTTGCACTAGTGGCAAAATTTGATACAATCAAAGTCCTTCTATCTCTTGCTGCAAATCTTGATTGGCTATTATCTCAATTAGATGTCAAAAATGCCTTTTTGAATGATGATTTAGAAGAAGAGGTATATATAGATGTTCCTCCTATTTTTAACACACAAGAAACTAAAGGTAGAGTCTGTAAATTATACAAGTCACTATATGGGCTCAAACGGTCACCACGAGCTTGGTTTGATAGGTTCACAAGAGCAGTGAAAGTTGCTTGATACAATCAGCGCCAAACAGACCATACACTCTTTGTGAAGCATGCCTCTAATGGTAAAATTACAATATTAATTGTCTATGTAGATGATATAATCATTATAGGGGACAATACAGAGGAAATAGCGAATCTTAAGGAGCTTCTTGCTTCTGAATTTGGAGTAAAGGACTTGGGAAGATTGAAATATTTTTTGGATATGGAGGTAGCCTATTCAAAAGGAGGAATAGCAGTGTCACAGAGGAAGTATACCTTGGATCTTCTAAAAGAAATAGGTTTCCTAGGGTGTAAGCCTTCAGATACACCTATGGAAGGGGGCTACTAGGCGAGTTGGAAAGAATAAGAAAACCCTGTGAATAAGGAAAGATACCAGAAGTCAGTAGGTAAATTGATCTACCTCTCTCACACTAGAATCGACATTGCCTTCCCAGTGAGTGTAGTAAGTCGACACATGAACAACCCTTGTGAAGAACACTTAGAGGTAGTGTATAAAATTCTGAAATATTTGAAGTTTACTCTTGGTAAGGGTCTGTATTTTAAGAAATATGCAAAAGGAGGAGTACAAATGTATTTGGATGCTGACTGGATAGGTTCTATCACTGATAGGCGCTCAACTATAGGTTATTGCACTTGTGTGGGGGAATTTGGTGACGTGGCGCAGCAGCAACAGCCTGTGGTTGCACGCAGTAATGCTGATGCAAAATTTCGAGCATTAGCCTTAGGAATATGTGAAGGCATTTGGCTAGACAATTTACTTAGAACTTAAAATTAGTGTAAAAGGTCCCTTGAAGTTGTTCTGTGATAATATGGCAACTATTGGGATTGTTAAAAATTCTATACATTATGATAGAACAAAGCATGTGGAAATTGACCGGCATTTTATTAAGGAGAAAATTGATTCAGGACAAGTGGAAGTCTCCTATGTTCCTACCAATTCTCAAGTGGCTGATCTATTTACAAAGGCATTGCCCAGACAGAAATTTGATGAGCTATGTAACAAGCTGGGAATGGTCAACATATACTCCCTAACTTGAGGGGGAGTGTTGGAAGTCGACGCTACTTTCTAGGGATTTTTTTCTCCCTCTGTTTTATTTTTTTATTTATTTTATTAGACAGATTCAGTAAACAGAACAGAAACCCCAAAAAAAAAAATTCTATTTTATTTTTAATTCATGAATTATGTGCAAGGAATTATCATAGTTGGAGACAAGAAGTTTAAGGGAGCTGGATAATGAAGTCTACTCTAGACAAACAAAGGTAGAGTCTCTGTTTTTGAACAAGTAAAACAAAGAAGGAAAAAAAATGAACAGATGCTCCATTTTTGGACTAGTAGAATAGGAGAAATAAAAATGCACTCAGAGGGACAACCTCTAAAGTGTCAAAGTTGTAAGAGCAAGGAAAATCAACACTGAAGGCTGATCAAAATTCCCTTTGGCCAAATGAAAGCTTTGATACCATGTATAATTTTGGAATTCAAAAGTTTATTATGATTCGTCTTATTTTGAAATAGCAGTAGTACATATAAAGGAGATAGTTAACTCTAGGAATTAGCCAACCAATCTCAAAAATAAAGAAGGAAAACAAGGAAATAAATACATCATAAAAATAGCATGATACATGGAAATAAAAAAGGAAAGAAATAAGTTGACTATGATGTTAAAATCTCATGTGATAAACAAGGGACAATCAGAAAATGAATGAGCTCATAATTATGAAATTCCAATAGTTATTAATGGAGGTTTGTGCAAAATTATGGTCTTCTTGCCCGATCCTTAACTAAACTTACAAAGAAGGATGGTTTTATATGGTCTCCTACAGCTGAAGCTCCTTTAACCAAATTAAGTACCGCTCTCACTTCAGTTGCAGCATTGTGCTTACCAAAATTTTCTCAAACTTTTACAGTCAAATATGATGCTTCATAACAGGTAGTTGGGGCAATCTTACTATAGCAAAACCATCCAATTGCATACTTCAATAAGGGTTTTTCCTTCAACAACAAAATTAAATCTACTTATGAAGGGAATTATTAACAGTTGTGCTTGCCTTGCAAAAATGGAAGCATTATCTACTCAGGCATCATTTTTTTATGCATACTGACCACCATAGCTTGAAATTTCTTCTAAAGTAGAGGGTCTCTACCAATGAGCAGCAATGCCTTTTGATGAAACTTCTCCCTTTTAATTTTACTATTACATAAAAGGCGGGTAATGCAAACACAAGAGTTGATGCGCTTTCCAAGTGCGTACAATGCCCAGATTTTTTGGCTTTGGCTGTCCCTGTTCCTTTAGGCTTTATTCTACAAGATACACATCAAGTTGATCCTTACACCAAACAAATCATGGAACAGCTTACTAAAGATCCTTCTTCTCATCAGAATTATTATTTGGCAGCCAAACATCTATTCTACAAGTCTCAATTGGTCATTCCCAATTTGCAATCTTTAAGAGACAACATCTTGGTGGAAGCACAAGAGACACCTACAGGTGGACATGGGGGACATATGATAACAAACAAATGAGTAGCATAGAACTTCTTCTGGCCGTATTTGAAACAAGATGAGAAAATATTTGTCCAAAATTGCTTAACTTGCCAAGAGAACAAGTACCAAACTTTGGCACTAGCAGGACTTTGCAACCACTACCGCTACCTGATAGCATTTAGGAGGATAAGACGATGGCTAATTTATTCTATAGGGAAATAGTTCAGTTGGATGGAGCCCCATGTTCAATCCTTCAGGATCATGCAGTCATATTCTTGAGTGCTTTTTGGCAAGAGCTCTTTCACCTTAGTCATACCCGATGCCGCATGGGCACAGCTTACCATGCACAATTGGATGGGCAAACCAAGTTGGTCCACTGTAGTCTTGAGAATTATTTGTGTTTCTTTGCACAAGAGCAGCCTAAGATATGGTCTAAATTTCTTGCTTGTGCTGAATATTCTTACAACACAAGTTTTCATTCATCTGCCAACATGACTCCTTTTCTTATTGCCTATGGAAGGGACCCACCAGTTTTACAACCATTTGTTCTAGGAGAAATGAAGATTGCTAGCTTGGAAGAACAACTCATTACTTGGGACAATACGCTAAAAATCCTTTGCCACAACCTACTAAGAGCACAACCTTGCATGAAGTCTTAAGCTAATTCAGGGATTCAATCTTCCTTCAAGTGCAACCTTATTGCCAAAAATCCCTTGCTAACCGACATTCTGCAAAGCTCTCCCCTCTTTATTTTGGTCCTTATCTCATTTTGTGCAAGGTAAGTCTTATTGCTTATAAACTATAGCTGCCTCCTTCGTCCAAGGTGCAGTTTATTGTTCACATTTCTTTATTAAAACCAGCCAAAGGCATGTTGGTCCCAACGGTTCCTCCTGCTATGCCCATCAATGTTGACAAGGAATTTGAAGTTGAACTAGAACAGGTATTAGCACACTGATGGATCACAGATTCAAGTATTTCTACTCCTGAGTTGCTAGTTAAGTGGATGCACTATCCCGTGGAAAAGGCCAGCTCAGACACATTGCATTTACTCTGACAAGTTTCCTAAGTTGCACCTTGAGGACAAGGTGAGTTTTCAAGGGGGATGCATTGATACATGTACTCCCATTCATACCTACTTCAAAACGCCACGTGGGTTTGTTTTGGCTAGAAAGGAAGAGTGACTTTAGGAAGTTATACGTCATGGGTTGTAAAAGCCACATTGACTAGTCATGTTCTCCACTTATTATTTCCTATATTTTAGCTATCATGGGTGTTTCCACTGTTTTGTTATCTGACTTGTAGTTAGTCTTTCTTTTAGTTATAAATAGATTAGAAATCTTAGCTTTGCATAGCATTTTTTATAATTGAAATCATTTTTATACTTGGGAGTCTGGTCCTCTCCATATGGACTGTAGTGTTGAATGAAGCTATCCAGTTTTTCTCTAAATTTTTGTTATTGCCATCTCAAACAATTTTTGTAACATTATGTTGTCCTCTATCACACATCCTTTATAATTATAAGACATGTTATACCTATTGGAAAAGGCCAAATCTATGTGCACTAATAGTATTCAGCGAGTTCATGCTCTTATTGCTAAAATGATGAGTTTAAAACAACTTGACATAGACATGAATACTTATGTTAGGAATATCGAGTCTATGAAACAAGAGTTCATTGAATTGCTGCCAATTTCCACTTATGTCAAGGAACATAAGCAACAGTGAGACAAACTATTCGTGATCCTTACCCCTGCTGGCTTAAGGCTGGACCCTGCTCTTGTTCGCGAACAAATTCTCTCCGATCTAGACATTCCATCACTAGATAATGTGACTGCTTGGTTGCAACAATAGTCCATTCCTTAGGTTGAAAGTGTGACCCTAGATGCTTCTGTTTTCGCCTCTCTAAACACTAATTGCAAATGAAATAATGGAAAGGTGGAATTAATAGTGGTAGACGAAACTACGCACAACAATCTCAATGTACCTATTGTAATAAATTTGGTAATGCTTGTGAACAGTGTTATTCCTTGCATGGTTGCCCTCTAAAGACAACTAATGCTATTCAAATGGAGAATGTTGAAATCCATTAGGAATGATGGTCCTCAATCAATTATATGAAGCCCCTAAGTATACTGCCACTTAGACTACATTGATTGCATAGATTGGTAATTTTGTAATTTGTCTCACTTAGTCTTCCTCTCTTGGACCTTGGATCCTTGACTTTGGCACCTTTGATCATATCTCTAGTAATCCACATTTCTTCTCACACATTGATGTTTCTTCTTCTTCACTTCATACTATTACTGTCGCTAATGATTCAAAAACAGTTGCCGAAGATATTGGTCAAGCCTGACCTTCCTTCCCTCCCCTTAAATTCTATTCTTTACATTTTTGAATGTCCTTCTAATCTTGTTTCATTAGCAAACTCAGCCAAACATCTAATTGTTCTCTCACCTTTATTGATAAATGTGTTTAAACAGGATTGGGATACAGGTTAGATGATTTGCGTTAAGCATGAATCACATAAGTTCTACCATCTCACTATGCCTCCATCCCTAGTTATCTACACTTCTTTTGACTCTCCAAATCTACTTCATTATCGCGTAAGTCATCCTAGTCTTGCTACACATAAGAAAATGGTGCCTAGTCTTTTGTCTTTATTGTCTTTAAATTGTAAGTCTTCTCATTTTGGTAAATACTCTTATGTGTCTTTTCCTAAAAGAAAAATTAATAGAGTTGTATCTCCTTTCTCTTTTGTTCAATGTTTGAGGACCTAGTTGTACATGCTCAACTTTAGGTTTTAATTTTATCACTTTTGTTGATGATTACTCTAATTGTACTCGGTTGTTTTTAATGAAAAATTGCTCTAAACTGTTCTTTATTTTCTAATTATTTTGCAATAAGATTTGTACCCAATTTGGCACTTCTATAAAGGTTTTATGCACTAATAATGCAAGTGACTATTTATCTACTCCGTTCCAGAGTTTTATGATTGTACAGGACATACTTGATCAATGGTCATGTACCTAAAAAATGGGGTGGTAGAACAAAAAATCCTCATCTTATTGAAATTGCCACACTTTGTTTATTCACCATAATGTTCCTCTTTATTTTTGGAGAGATGTTGTTCTCACTACACGCTAGTCAATCAATCCATGCCATATTCTATGCCATAACATTAGGTTCCCCTTGTTCCCAAACCAACCTCTGTATCATCTTCTTCTACGCATTTTTGGTCGTATATCCTTTGTCTACAATTCAACTCCAAGGTGGGATAAACTATCAACTAAGTCCTTCAAATGCAGTTTCTTGGGTTATTCTTGCCAACAAAAAGGGTATGGGTGTAATTCCCCATATACTAATCGCTATTTGATGACATTGGATGCTGCCTTCCTTGAGACAACACCTTTTTATTCTTCATCCATCCTTATTGTTCATTATATGGTCATTGAAGTGCCTCTTATTCCATGTTTTGGTCCTACCCTTGATTCCTTCCAAAAGACACTAGTTGTATCCCACCATATCATTTGGACCAACTCCAATAATCACTCCAGCAAATTATGTGGATATACCTATTGATTTGCACATAGTCCCAACTTCTAAACCCGCTCCGAACTTGTCTCCTAATAATGGGATTCCTTTGGCTATTTGAAAAGGTATTCCTCCCTTTCGTAATCCACATCTTGTTTATAATTTTTTGAGTTACTATTTTTTTTCATCACCCTAATATGCCTTTGTCTCTTTTTTGTCTTCTGTTTCCATTCCATAGACAACTCAGGAAGCTCTCTCATTTTGGGTGGAGATAAGCTATGGTCGAGGAAATTGAGGCTTTATAGTCAAGTGGCGCTTGGAGGCTAGTAAATCTACCTATTAAGTCTCTTGTTGGATGTCGTTGGGTTAACACGGTTAAATTTGGACCTAATGGTAACATTAATCGGCTTAAGGCTTGACTTGTAGTCAAAGGTTACACCTAAATATTTGGTTTGGATTATGGAGATACTTACTCATTGGTGGCCAAGATTGCCTTCATTCACACAATTTTGTCCATTGTTGCTTTGCGACATTGGCATCTTTATCAATTTGACATTAAAAATGCATTTCTTCATGGCACTCTTGAGGAGGAAGTCTGCATAAAGCAACCACTTGGATTTATTGCTCAAGGGGAGTTTAAGTTAGTGTGTAGATTATGTCACTCTATTTATAGGTTGAAACATTTAGCACGAGCCTAGTTTGGGTGATTTAGTGACATTGTCAAACAATTTGGGATGACTTGTGGTGAGGCAGATTACTCTTTATTCTACATGCATCAGCCTAAACCAGACTTGCTTAATCACTTCCGAAACAAGGATTTAAGAAATTTGAAATGCTTTTTCAGCACTGAGGTGGCTCAATCTAGCATTGGGGTGGTAACTTCTCAGAAAAAGTATGCACTAGATGTCCTCGAAAAAACGAGTATGTTGAATTGCAAATCGATTGATACCACCATGGATCTTATTGTTAAACTTCTACTATGTGAAGGGGGCCTTCAACAAATCCAGATAAAATTTCAGAGACTTGTTGGAAAGTTAAACTATCTCACAATTACTAAATCAAATATTCCTTTATTGTGAGTGTAATAAGTCAATTCTTATCATCTCCATGCACTAATCACCAGGATGCAGTGAGCATATTCTCAAATATATCAAAGGAGACCTTGGGAAAGGTTTGCTGTATGAGGATCACAAACATAGTCAAGTTGTTGGGTATGCTGATGCTGATTGGGTAGGATCTCCCTCAAACCAACAATCTACTACAGGATATTGTATCTTCATTGGAGGAAATCTTGTATCTTGGAAAAACAAAAAACAAGAAGTTGTGGCAAGATCTAGTGCTAAAGTTAGATATCATGCCATGGCCCTAGCAACATGTCAACTAGTGTGGAAGAAACAAATGTTTCAAGAACCACATTTTGGAGATTTGATCAAGACATTGATTTGTGACGCTGATATTCTCACTAAGTCCTTAAAAGGACTGTGCATTTCTTACATTTACAACAAGCTTGGTGCATGTGATTTATATACTCCAACCTTTTTTTTTTTTTGGGAGGGGCAGGGGCAGTGTAGGAGTTAACCTACAGTATGAATGCTAGATGTTGCTAACTAGATTGCAACTATAATGCTGACTAGATAGTGACCATAGAGCTAGCGGTACATGGGCTGTAATTATTATATCTTAATGTTTTGTCTTATACCTTGACCTATAAATACAGAGCTTCATGTAGCTCAATACTCACTGGCCGCATTTCATTCAAAGGGTTTCTCTCTTCCTCTCTCTTTATTCATAATAATTTTCAATTAAAAAGATTGGGATCACTACAAAAGTTCAAATAATAAAATACAGAAGACCAAAAGTTCGATCATTCGGTTGATTATCCATATTTCAATCATGCCCATCATAGGTTATATGCAATTGTACCAACTAGCATTGAATAGTTGAGATTGCTAGAGTGAAGGGAGTCAAGAAAAGGTTGGCAATCAAAATGACAATGAGTGTAATCTTTATGTTTTCTGGGCACTAGATTCAATTGCACTTAAACAGATGTTTCATTTCTTTTTCTTTATATGATTTATATTACTTATTTCATATACCCTAAAAGATGAGTCAATTTCATGTGCTATTGCTATAATTTTTCTGATTATCCTCCCTTGCCTTATCAATATCAAGAATCCTGTGTGGTATGTCTGAGCTTCAGAGATTCACACCATCTTAATGGCCCTCTTCTCTTAACAAATGGAGGAATTAATAGATACCCCTCATAAATTACAATAATTTTATCTTCCTCAAGAAATCTTACAATGATTTTGTAAAAAATTTGCAACTAAGTCTCTTCTAGTACCTAGGAGGCAACGTTTTTGTCAGATAATCTTAGAAACAGTCTCAACACTGGAATATTAGCAGGTTTTTATGAAACTACAAAAACCATATAAACAGGTACAGTGGAGACAGATTGAAATCTTTTGTTTATGGGAATCAATAATAACTCAAAATTTAAAAATCCAGTTCCTATTTAATCAGGTAGCTTTTAAGTCAAAGCTGGTTCAAAACAACAAAGTCAATTTTGATCTGATAGGTTTTTCACTCTGATCAGAAGTTTTCTTATTTCTCTCCCCTTCTTTCTCTTTCAGCTTTATTTGAAATCTCCAAAACAATTTACCAAGATTTACCAAATAATATTTGGTATTTACTGGTTCAAAACCTTCTACACCCAAAAAAAAAAAAGGTTTCAACCCCAAATTTTAGACAAATTAAACTAAGGATAATTTGAATTAATTCACATTAATAGGGATTTATGAAACAGGTATTAGCTTAAACACATATAAACCAGTTTTTTAATTTCCCAAACTGCTTCTTAGAAAATTAAAAACAGCATTTAAAAAAAAAAACCTATAAATCAATGTTGAATATCAAGACTAACTTTGAATTTCCTCTACTTCTTGTTTATATTTTTTTGCACGCAGGATTAAGATCACCAGAAGAGAGACATAGGCCTTAATTGAGGAAACCCAACCTGATGGTAAAGAAAAGAGCGTGCACATGCTGTTACCACCAAGCAACGATGTCTTCTCCTTTTGCCAAATCCTAAATTTTCCTTTGATGTTGCTTTATCAATGCTTGCAATAGAGTTAAGATGACTGTCAGTTTCAGACTTGCTGTGGCAGCCATGAAGATCATCACTGACTTCATTTTGTTCTCTGTCCATTACAGATGGAAAATATGGACTTGGAATTACCTCAGTGACAGTAAGTTCATCTAAAGTTCTAATTGGTGATTTCGCCTGTAATGGAGTAATTTTACATCATACTTTATTGATGGTTCAAAAAGACCTCACATTTTATGATGTAGTACTTGCAAACAGGAATGCTAATGGAAAAAGAAATGTGACAAAATTTTTTGCAAATGAATTATAGAGGGCATTAAGCTAAAAATACTTTTATTAAAAACTCTAATGATTTCTATTTGATAATATTTGAATTGAAGTCCACCAAACAAATCACTTGTATCATCATCCCCCAGAGAGGGAAAGAGAAAGTTGCAAATATATCATTTCTATTTTGGTAAATATTGATGGTACTGAGTAGAATTCCATAACTACACCGAAGTACGATAATTTGAGAAAACTGATGATAGTTAAGCACGCAAGTACATTTCTTCTTTTAAATGCATAGATTACAGCCTTGGAGATGGAGATGAAAAACAACCTGACAACCAGCTGCCCTGAAGGAACTAAAATCATGGCATCCAACAAGAACTCTGCATGCTTCCTGCATGACAATTAAAAAAAAAAATTATCTCTAATTTATCAGAATTTTGAGTGTATAATCTAGAATATACAGGGAACTGTTAACTAACTTGCATAGCTGGAAGATTAAGCTCCTCTGGTAAATGCCATGCTCGATCTTTCTCAAAGGTTGACAAAGGCTCTGGCCCAGACAGCAAGCGATAGAAGTATCTAAATCAAAGTTCCAAAAAATTATCAAATAGTACAGATAATCATAAACCAAATAGAACAGAGTTTATGGCAATCTTGGAATAGTTTTCAGGTTCCAGCAATCCAAGATCAACCTTAAATTTCTGTTCTTAACATTCATATGGCTATTTACAGTCTCTAATTTTATGATTAAGCAACTCCTCAGCCCATAATTTTCATAGAATAACATAATGTAAAAAGTGTATGTGAGACAATTGTTAATTGATAAATGTAAGTCAAACTTCTGAAAAGTAAAAGTAGATTATTGAGTACTTACATACGCTCTTGTGCCTTATATCTAGCATGGAAATCAGACGGAACACATCGAACATCAATAACTGATATGTCACCTTCATGCTTCTAAGATTAATCAAATTGGAAGAAAAATTTTTCAGGAATTTTTGGGGCATAGACAAGAATAGAGCAGACTAAAGTGACATCAGCTAATAAATGAAACTTCTCAAAATTAAGTTGTCAGAACTGTAACTTCAACATTCAGGCAAGACATGGTGTTAGTAATAAAGTCTATGGACAGGGTTATATAAGAATACATCCTATTCTACCTTTCCCTTCTTGCAATATGCATTATGAAGTTGCTTAGTTAAGTACATTCTAATTAATACAGACAAATCACGCACCAGGTATAGAAAACCAAGAATCCTCATGGATGGAAGACTATGATAAAGAATACATCTGCTCTTGAGTAAATGGAATATGTACCGATCATATAAGGACCAGTGAAATCCATATTGAATTCAAATAATAATAACAACTCTGGCATTATTTATGGTTCAAGTTTTGAACTCTATGGAATAAACTTTCAAGTATGTCCAATATGATTAAGATGTTTTCAAGATAGGATAAAGAAAAGTACCTTACTGAAACAAACAATGAAAAAAGTCCATGATTTACACATAACAGTGGATATTACAATCATGCATTGCTTGCAATTGTAATTCAAAAGCATATTTGGTTGCCCATTCAGTTATTCTCGCACATTGGCATTGATTAAATTCAGTTGTTCAGACTTCAGAAGCATATTCAAAAAAATCTAGTTACTGACACATCACACAGAACTGAACTCAGAAGAGATCAATTCATGAGAGAGAGAAAGGAGATGTAGAGCCCAACTGCTTTTGCAGTTTATTAAACATAATGTAACAAGATCAAGAATGGTTTTTGAAGACAGAAGAACCATGTTTAACTAATCTAGAATTTGCAAGATCATAGAAGAGCATACCTGTAAGAAATGGTTCACGGCTCTTCTAACCACTTCTGGTTCATGAGGTGGCAACTGTACTTTCATAAAAACAAGGGGAAAAAAAATTATTAGGCAATTGCTACTAAATATGTTCCCCACGTCAATTTAATCAATGAATGAAGCAAAGAACAATTGATTAAATTTCATCAATTTAATCCAGAGACGCTAGTTTTATGTAACAAACCACTTCACCAGGCTTCCTTTTACTTATGCGCTCAATATTCACATGACAAACATTTGATAAGGCATGCACTCCAGCATCCTGCAGTTATTGCAAAAAGAACGAACATATATGTTATATTCTAGGTACAATAACGTATCCCTAAGTAGTGCAAGGATGTAACAAAAAATTGCATACAAATGCAATGATACAGTTCTACAAATAGACAGAAAACTTGGAAGGCTCTAATGTTGTCACACAAATATCGTTAGCCAGTAACATAAATTTTTAAGCCAGCTTACAAAATATAGCACTCTTTTTATACTAGAAGGAACTCCATTTCTATCATTGTAAAAAATGGTAAAAATTCTCTCCAATAAGAAGCACCAGAGCTATAGTGAAATTATTGAAAAAATTATTTTATAACACCTAACTCTACCTTCATCAAATCATCACCACTAATTTTGAGCTAAATGATATAAAATAAAAAGTTGCCAAGATTTTTGCAGCACTGATACTCACGGTTCGACTTGAAAGAGAGATTGAGACTGGCTGGCCAATAAATTTATAAAAAGCATCCTACACAGACCAGAAAATATTTCATATTAGCATAAAATAATCAAAATAAGAACCCTGAGTCCTGAGTACTAGTTGAAAAACCTAACCAATGGATTTCACACGACAGAAAGACAACTCCACTCCCTATTGCTAATCAAAATAGGAAAAAGCATTAAATAAACAATAACATCAAACATCCAAACTAAGAAAAAAGAATTTCATCACTAATTCACTCGCTCACCCCCCCCCCCCTCACTCCTCCTTCCCTAGTCTCTAGTTTCTACCAACATAAACATAAACTCTGTCTTTTTCCTAACTTCATTAACATATCTAGTTATGGACAAGCAAAAGGAAATTACCAAAAGAAGGGAGTTAATGCTATCAAACTTTGATTATTGAAAATCTCCAGTTTTATTTTTCTTTTTTCTACTTCAAATTAATAAGGAAAAAGGTGAATTTGTTATTATCTTCTTTTGGTAATTTTTTTCCCACCAACAAAGTGACTAAACCAAAATGTTGAATAACCCAAAAAGAATGTTGAATAACAGTTATTTTAAAACTTCGAAATGGATTCAGATAGCCGACCATGTAATGTAGTACAAGAAGAACCAATCTTTATTATATTAAATTATGCAATGATTGTAACTAGGCATTTGGGGTAATTTAGGATTATTAATAAAGGTTCTTGAGCATAGAAATTTGGTACCCCATTATAGTATCTTAGTAGGATTAGGACTTCAATTATTCAGATTGATTTTCTTAAGATTTCTTGTCAAGGATTGCTCAAATAGTCAAAAACAAAGGCACCCTTAAGGTTCTAGACCCCCTAGCTAGTGGCGGTTTGGTGGAACCAGGACCCTAGGCTAGTGAAGACAATCATGTGAGAGGTATGCACATGTGAGTTCAAAATTTCATGGGATGTAGGAGCATAATATCAGAACTCAATACTCTATATATATAGAAATTTAAAAAGGAAATTTAAGGGGGTATCTGCCCACCCTCAATACCATGTGGCTCCACGACTACTCACAAGAGGTACTGAAAAGGTGCTTGCTAAGTAAAGTAAGGTGCTAGAAAAAGGGAAAATGAAATATAAGTAAAGAATAAGTGAATTCTAACTATTGTAATATACAATGTTTATAAATTAACTGCTCAAGCAAGAAATTCATACAAAAAAATTGTAAACTTTCAAGACAGAGTATGATAGTAATAAATAGAGATTCGAGTCCATAACCAAAAAAGATGTGAATGCACTAAATTTCAGAAAAGAAAGACTTTATGCGTTTATAACATGAAGAACTTATGCCTTTATTATTTTGTTTTTTAAATAAAAATTTCAGGTTCTCACTTTCAGAGTTTGTTTAAAGCCACCATTTCTAATTATATTTTAATTTAAGCATGCACATTAGAAATTTAGTAATATGCTATATCAGCTGGTATCACCTAGTCATTGTACAAACCTTTCTTCCTGATCCCCCCCTCCCTCTCTCTGGCTATATTGCTTTCATCCTGACTGAGCATGAGTAAGGACTTTGAAGATAACGTGGCTCATCTAGTTGGGCTGAAGAGAGCTAAAACTATAACATTCTACTAGTAAAATAGAAAGCAAACAGAGTGGATTAGGATAAAACAAATTCACAACTTCATTATTTGCTCATTATGATGCATTATCTGAAAAACGGTTGAAAGAAAAATGACCAAAAAAAAAAAGAGAGATTTATCTCGGAAGCCAAAGGTGAGCGCCTTGCCTCCCTTAAAAAGGCGCTAAGGTCGCCTGATGAGGACCTCTTCTGCTTTAGGCACGCCTTTTGGTGCCTTCAACTTCACTGGAATTGCTTATACCTAGGCCTGTAGCTACTTAGGAAAATTACCCTTTGATATTGACATTGAATTAAGTTGCAAACACCCTAGCAAACTATCTTGATATCAATTTAGTGAAAGAAATATACAAGTAGCATCTGTATTCAAAATTTCTATCCTTTATTTATCCACTACTCTTCTATACCTGTGCTAGTATAACCAAAATGTTGATTTACATTTTCTCAACGCCCAAATAGTACTTAAGAGTGCCATTTTGCCTTCCCGGCAATTGCATCAGCAGCGAAGGTTAGTGCAAAATTTGCTTGCTTGTGGAACAGCATAACAAGTAAAGCATACCTCTAGAACACCGGCGACTGTACGGCAATTAAGTTGCTTCTGAGAACCAGAGAAACGAGTCCCAATATATTCAATTGCCACCAAATAGCGTTGAATCCTGGGGTTTTGGCTCATGGGTAGATCGTTAATAGCAGGCTTTTGCTCTTCCTCTTCGTCGCTAGGATCCTCCGTTTTGGCAATCTTAGAGGGCCTATCAGCAGATTCTAAGCCACTTTCCAGCGTATGCTTGGGATTTTCTGTCATTTGACGGTGAAACGGGCTCCAATTCCAACCTTCTTGCTTCTGTTCTTTTTAGTTTTTCTGAATAGGCGGAAGGTCAGGGAAGCTGTGAGGGGTTAAGTCAAAGACATCTGGCTTTTGGACACGGGGTTTAGAGCTTGTTTTAAGAAAAAAGAAAAATCTAAAATTAAAAATAATTGCTTGAATAAGATATTTGTAATTATGAATAAACTCACAATCCCCCTTAATTTTACTCCTTAAATTTTGTTTATTGCAAAAGAGTTAGTTTGTAAAAATGTTCAACTTGTTAATCATGGAGTTCATAGCTGTTATCCAAAATTTGCTGAGTGCGATGTTTCTTAATGGATTGAGTTTTTCTTAGGCGACTAATAACTTTATACTAGGACACGGAAATAATTGGTATATCTTAAATTTATTTGATTTTGGTTTATTTAGCTTTGATAAAAGGATTTTAAAATTCCATTTGCCATGAGTGAGTTTTGCTTACTCAGGGGGGATTAAAGTACATTGAAGTCATGTAAACACTGTAACATACCAATTTGATAAATTGACGGAAATAAAATTTGAAAGATAATTATAAATATTTGCCAAAATTGACTAATTTGCAACGAACTATTATTGCAGACTAACTCGCGTAGTTGATAAATTTTGAGACTAAAGCCAAGTGAATCTCTAATTTTGGGGATTTATTTGTTAATTATAAAATTATTTTTAAATGATAATAGCTGCTTTTTCATTATGTGATAGAAAGAGAAAATTAGAGTTCAAGCACTCTGTCTGAACAGAGGAGCAAGGAATCTTTGGTGCATACTCACCCTTATTACCAACAAAACAGAAGAAAGAGAAGATTAGAAATTTTCTTTTGAAACAAAATTAAAGACAGAAATTTATTTTTTGACAAAAATAACGGAAAATAAAACTTTAAATAATATGTAATATGTTCAACTTGACAATAAGAAGTATATTATAGGAAAAAAAAAATCAAATGAAACATAACAAACACCTTTTTTTTATATACAAGGAAATACCTAAACCTACTATTTTGCTCTTTAAGAGCTACATATTTCGAATATTTGAGATGATTCTGCATAGTATTCTCTGACACTTATATACTAAATACAAAAAATCTTGCAGTAAGGCATAAATATGCATCCTAATGATATTGAATTCCAATAATCCTTAACGTGCTACATAATATCTTCAATTTCCAAAGTATTTTCCAATCCCTTCTCAGTTGATTTTCCTCCACACTTAACCTATTCTGCCTAATAGTATAAACCCTATCATTGCTTTGGGCTCACATCAATTTATCAAGTTGATTGGTCATTACCCACTCTCCATCTCATAATATATCACAAATAATACCACTAACCTTGAATTTTTTTCCAAAGCCAGGCCAAGTTAGAGTGAAGTTGCAATTGAAATCTTTGTACAGAGCTCCTAGTGTATTTTGGCGTCAACATGCAGGGATATAAAAGATCTTAAAGATGCTATTAACCTACAAATTTGCTTAACTGCCAGAGCTTTACTAAATATATCCATCTTCTTGAAAGTCAATCTACCTTCACTAGTAGGAAAACACAGTTGATCCCATTTTCTAGGATGCATTATCGGTCTATTATTGGTAAAACCTAGAAGAACTGAGCAGCAATAAAATCAAGTCTCTTTATTATACTTTTCAAGCAACACTAGATGTGAAAGAAAGTATATTGTTATACTTTGCATCACAGATTTGATTACTATCGTTTTAGCTATCTGAAAAAATAAATTGGTTTTCTGATGGAGACCAAAGTAGTATGGAATATCAAAACCTCACATTGAGTAATATAAGATACTTAATGAGGTATTTAAGTAGAATGGTTCTCTCACATCAATAGTTAATTTTTGGAAAAAGGTTTTTTATCTTGTTTAGGTGTCCATTAGTTGGTATTAGAGCTAGTGGTTGGTGGCTCCAAAAAAGACTACTTGTGGAGATTTTTGATTGATGGAAGGTTCTGACCCGCGAAAAGTTAGAGTGAAGTATCACAGAGTGTAGCTGTTGGGATGTTGGTTTTCTAAGGACAGCCAATTGATAGAGATCAAGATAGTATAAGATATTCAATGGGATACTTAAGTTGGGGTAGCTCTCTCACCCCAATAGCTAACTTTTGGGAAAGGATTCCCCATCTTACTTAGGTACCCATCATCTTCCAACTTTGAAGTTATTTCTCAATTTTTTCCATAGCTTGTTGATAAATATGTGACCTATTTCTTTCAAGATCATTCCATTTTCTAGTTACTTTCCTAGCCTTTTTCTTAAATTTGACTCCTAAAATATTGCAAAATATCTTTTAAATTTATGAGGAGTATTTGAACTAAAAACAAACTCATATTTATTTTTGCTTACCTGTTGTCTAGAAAACTTTCTACATGTATTCAAAATAGAATTTACCTCCACACAACATTGGGGTATGACTTTAAAGAAGAAAATAGTGTTATCAACATACATCAAGTGAGTTATTGGAATCCCATAGCTAACTTATAGTCCTTTCCACCTCTTTTCCTTCTCAACTGAACCTATCATCCATGAGAGAATGTTACCACACATGAAAAGGAGATTGGATCACCTTACCTTAAACCTTTTTTGGGGGAAATTGGATATAGAAGATTCTCATTAAGTAAAACTTGGCATGAGACGAATGAGACACTCCATTATATTTTTGATCTACTGTTGAGGGAAGCACATCTTTTGCAATACTGCCCTCAAGAATATCCATGAAAGCCTGTCGAAGGCCTTGTGTATATCCAACTTTAAAGCACATTTTGTTTTAATCTTCTTAGCTGAGCTCAGAAGTTAAATAATGTCTGAGATTAATCTTCCCTTTATAAACACCCCTTGACTAGGAGCTATAATATCGTCCAATATTACTTTCAGGCTATTACACAATCTTAGAAATCCATTTATATGCCATATTGCATGAACTTATTGGCCTATATTCCTTAAAAGTTTGAGGGGAAGTAGTCTTAAGGTTTAATGCAATATATGTTCTGTCTAAACACTTCAAAAATGTGCCCCATTCAAAAAATCTTTAACCATTGCAATGAAATCTTGCTTCACTGTCTCCCAGAATTGTTGGAAGAATATTGTAAGCATCCCATCTGGCCCAAAAGCCTTGTCAGCTTTCATTTGCATTAAAGCTCCATGAATCTCCTCATCTGTGTTAGCTTTTTCAAACCAGGAATGTCATAGTTATCTAAATCTCAATAGCTTCATTTAAACTTGGCCCTGATTCCTAATAATATAAATCTGAGAAAAAAGTTGCAACCATGTTCTCAATCTGTATGTAATCATCCACTCAATCCCGTTGATCATTTCTCATTTGAGAGATTTTATTATTGAGTCTTCTTCCCTTGACCAAACTGTGAAAATAATACGTTCCTATTACCCAGAACCAACCAGAGAGATCTAGCCTTCTGTGCCTAAAAAGCACCTCCACAATCATATAATTTCTCTGGTTAAGATCTTAAATCCTTCTCCTGCTTCTCTTAAAAGATATTAGGCATTTTTTCTTGAATATTAGCTTGTATTTTACCCAGAGATTCCTTGTTTCATTTTGTTAGATCAGATTTGACTTGGTTTAATTTTCCCCCTAAAGTTTTATTCTATGCCATATTTACAGTAGAACTATATTGATCATACAAAAGTCAAAAAGCTTCAAATTTGAAAGGCCTCATTCTAAAAGGTTGTCCCTTTCTGTAGTAACAAGCAAAGGACTATGGTCAGAAGCGACAAGTGGCAAATTTAAAAGATCAGTGAGTTATAGAGCTTGTATGCAACTCGTGTTGCACAGTGCCCTATCTATTCTATACAAAACCGCAGCATTACCCAACCTATTCTAGGTCCTCGTAACCAAGGACCCTCTGGTTTCAGATCCTTAAGACCACAATCAGCAATAGATTGTAGAGTATCAGATGTACTAACTTTATCTTCAGCATACAAAACCAAGGTTCCTGAATCTTAGTAGTTCTTCTAAGCTATTCCCATAAGACATATTTATCTCGTGTTCGTGGATGACCTTAGAAAACTTCCACCTTTGTCGTCTTTATATGAGTACTCTTATCAATATCTCTAGCTTGATTAAAAAACAAAGGACAATGATGATCAAAATAAAAGTCAACATTATATTTATCTCAGAACTTTTGTCTCTGAATAAGGTACATGCATAACTTGAACTGAATCCCAGTTACAATATTTAGGTACATGTTCAATTCCTTCTAAAAATCCGCTCATATCTGCATTGTATCCATAGCATTCTTCCATCATCTAGAACATAAAATCCCATCTTTAGAGGCCATTCAGGATTTAAATTCATCTTTCCTCTCAAAAATCGAATGTTTCTTGCAAACAACCTCTATGACATCCTCCGCCATACTTCCCTAACACATTTGCCACATCAAACCTTAGATATTCTAATGGTGGGCCCCAAAATGTGCAGCACTTGTAAATTCTGCATTATCATGTTTGGTTTCCATCTATCAAGCATAAGCATAGAGTTTTGAATTGACCGTGGGGCTGATTTAGCATGTATTCCTGATCTTCAACATTATTAAATTCTATTAAGTAACGGCAGGTTCAGCAAACAGATTATTCCACGATAATCCCGACGTAGGCAAATTTGAACAATCAGATTGAAAAGTGCTTCCATACCATCTCTTAATATGTGTATGCCTTCCAACTAGTAAATGAAGGAAAATTGACAACACAAATTCTCTTGCAAGGAAGAAGAAGAGAATAACTAACATACGTTTCAAAACTATCCTATTTACTCTTGATGCACATAAAGAACTAAAGAATAGAACTTCACACTCTTTTCTTCACTAATTCACTCTTGAACGGATAGAAAAACTGTCTGTCTCTATTTTTCAGGACACTTGCTCACACTTTCTCGTTTTTTTTTTTTTCAGAGAGAAGGGAGAGCATCTCACTCATTGAGAGGACTCCTCAGCAGGGTGACCATCTTATCATTCCAAAATCAGGAACCAACATAAGATGATGCATCGATGTTTTTGCCAACCCAACCACTTTTTCAAAAGCATAAAATGAACAAAGGATCACATTTGTGGTTTATTAAAATGTCTTACTAATGAAAATCAGTTTGAAAGTTATATGATTCAGAGGTGAGCAGTTTAAATAATTTGTATAAAATATTTGTTTAATTTTTTTTATATCATCACTAACTTCGACGTTTTCTCATAAAATAGCTATAATTTTAAGATGAAAATAAAATTGAAACACAAATTTATAATACATTTGATATTACAAAAAATAAATGATAGTATCCATTAAAAGAACATATTCCAATAGTAAACTTAATCCCCCATGTCCTGGCATTAAAACTCTACAACTTTCCAGAAGTCCACTAATAAGATTAATATATGCTAGAAGCAAAATTAACATTAGCACCTATTCGTTATATTTAATCAATTAGGTATTTACCACCCAAGAAATTAAAAACAAAAATCAATCGAGAGTTTACATTAATTCGCTAGTTATAGGAATCAATATATGCTATCCTATAATTTGAATAAATAAGCAATATGATCCATAAATTTTCTAGAAACTTTTGTACTCATATTTACCCGGATTTTTTTCCAATATTTGACTCTTTTATTTTTCTTAACATAACAAAGCAGAAGCTTGAACCTAATAACTCCTACTAATTACCCACACTTCCCACCACTAAACTTCATCCAATGGCCTGACTATTATTTCTCGAAACACAGAACTTGTATGCATTGTTCTATTCAACCTTTTCAAAAAAAAAAAAAAAATTACAACACCATAGAATAGAGAAGATTGCAAAGGCGGGGGTAACTCTAGGATCAAAAAACAAACTAATCCACAACACTCTAAAGATGCCCTCTGGGCAGAAATAGAAGGAACTGAATTAGCACTGGGGATGTCTGAAGGCCACGTTTTCCAGAGGGATCAAGAAAAAGATTCTCAATGAGATTGACAAGAAATAAGGCATTAGCAGCTTGATTCATGCCAACTGATTTCATCACCTCTCCCTCTTCTTCAGTCGTCTGCAGAAAATGGAATGGTCACAAAATCTCAAGTAATGATAGGAAACTATTAACATAGGTCAGACGTCAGAGTATATAAACAAGATTAATGATATAAATGCTAAACAAATGTTGTGTGCTTCCATTATAGAGTTGCAATATCAGAACACCAAGAGCATTTGGTGTGCTGTCATCCTGACCTTAGTATTCAAGATAACAAGCCGTATCCAAAGATGCTTGGTGTCACTCAAGATATTAAAAAGCATAGTGACCCAACTTTGAGTGATATCCCATACCCACTTAAAGACCATTGGTTCTCACATTCCTGCGCCTTAATTTCATTAAGTTTAATAAAAAGACAATTTGTTTCAATTGACAATTTTCATTTGTCATACCAAATATCAAAATGTTATCTACCATGATATATTATATCTTGGATCCAAGATACCAAAAAATGTAATAATAGTATTCCAAACGGCTCCAAAATGTTACTTTTTGATCTCATGCCAGAATATTGATATGAACGTAATAGCTTAGAATGCCACTCAAGTATCCATATCACAGTGCTGTATCCTTGCGGTAGCTTGTTCTAAGAAACAATAAACTATTCTCTAACTATGGAATCATTCTAGTACAAAACTCACTTAGTAGTTGTTGATGATGTATGCTTCCCTTTGCAGGGTTGTATGCTTAGAACTACTTTGGGCACGAAACAACTTTTCTCGATTGGCATAGAAGTCATAATCATCCAGCAGAGATGTTTTAGCTAAGTACCTCTTGAAAATATTAAGCATTTCCATGCCCTGCTTCAATCCAACCTGCACTCATATTATGAGAAATTTAATAATGAAAACAAAATATATTTTCTTTTGGCCATATGACAACAAAATATTGAAGCAGCATAATTAAAACATTCCATTCATCACAAACTTCCATCTAAAATGAAGTTTAATACCTTCAACTAGTTAGCAGCATAAGAAGGAACATATTTGAATGAAATTACTTTACGTATACAAAAGAGAGAAAATCCTTATCCAAGGTATCTGATTTTAAAGTATCTGTTCAATATATAATTATATCCACTACTAACCTCGATAATTTTACATACACGGTAGCACGATCCACTTTGTCTAATGGACTGGGAAAAAAAATTGATTGCAGGTGTTTTCAATTAATCTATCGAAAATACATTCTATTTTTTGCCACCAATATTTGTATTACAGATTCCCAAAATATGCATGATCTAAAGATACCAAATCAAATTAATGTATCACATTCCTCAGCACCAAGATTACCTGCTTAATTTACTACAATAGTCACAACTCACGAGTTTCCTCTTGTTCTTACAACTACACAGATAAGTTTTTTCTTCCTGTCAACAGAAAATAAGAGGATAGCACTAACCTCCTCATGAAAATGCTAATTTCTCTCTCCTCTCCCTCTCTCTCTCTCTACACACACACACATATATATACATGAGTGTGTGTGTCTTTGTGGGAAGCAAGCATAATGTGTGAGAGAAAGATAGTGACTTAGTGCTGTTATGTTTTGGTTCAAAAACTGACAGAACTAAACATGAAAGCATTCACAGGTGCACTTTAACGACATCAAAAGGAAAAGGTACCTCTTGTGTGTCCCTACTGTAAGTTACACGCCTGTTATCATTGTTTGGAAGGATAATGTACCGAAACTGGGTGTTGGGAACATCCTTAAGTATGTGCCACTTAATTGGGAAGAAACCATTGTATTTCTCCACTTTCCAAAAGTTCATGTCTTTGTTGAAATCTACCGGTCCAATCATCTCAGCGACTCCAACAAACTGTCCGCTGCCATTGACCTGATTTGATAATTATTAAAAATTCATCAATGCGAGATTCTTAGACAGGCCTGACCAATAAAAGACAAGTGGACCAAGCCAATCATAAAAAAATATAAGCATGTTAAACATGTGTCCTACTAAAAAGTATGCTGACATACTTACATGTCCCTTCACAATGTCTATCTTTTGTAAACTGAATCTACTTAAGGATTATTCATCATAAATAATGATTTAAAAACACAACTTCTACCCAAAAAAAAAAAAATACTAACTGTCGGCATGATAGGCAAATAAAAAAATATGAAAGAAACAGATATTCCTACCATAGTTTTTACTATTTAAACCTAAATGATCATAGTCTTTTTAGTTTAAAGGTCAGGTATTATTTCTTATTCTCATTTTCATAAAAACAAAATCCAAGAGAGCACTTTAATTGAGGCAGGTATCCATAGTTTTCTAATAAGCAGTTAACAAATTATTTCACAGGATTTAACATTGAGAAATAGAAGATATTTCTGAGAAAGATCAAAATCCACAACTTATATCAAAGGAGTTTCTTTCCAATGTAGTTTCTTTATATGATGAATTCCTTTTCAAGTAACACGGATAATGACATAAGCATCCAACATGACATAATTATTAGAATCCTATTCAAGAACAAAGATTTCTTATCTTAAAAATATGAAATTGCCGAAACACCTACAACAGCCTCTGTTCAATATAGCACTTCCAACACATTTTGGCTATGATAGGATGCCCAAAATAATAAAACAGCTATATTTACATCAATTTTCACAGACCATGATTAAGACAAAACAGGTAAAACAAGAAACAATTCTTGGAAAAAGATTTTAACTTACAGAGAAGAAGAGGAAGACTGGACACTTCGTGCCTGTCTCAATGGATTTATTTTCTGCATCTTGGAATGCAGCGTTCAACTTCTTGTTTCCATATCGAGTACTTGTCCAAACATTATATTTAATAGACTTATGAATGTCATCTTCATTGAAAGATTTGATCACATAGAATTTAGCATCTTCATATTCAGTTTGAAAATCTGAGAGGTTACAATTGTCTCTAGAGATTGAAAATCCAAACATTTGCTTAACAGTTGATGGTTCTGATTGAGAATTCCTGTCATAACACCTGGGACCACGAGTTAGTTCTGGTGACATTTCAAGTTCTGTGTTCCAGCTTAATTTGTCTCTCGACATAGTTCTGTCATTCATACTTAGTTCTCTCCTAGTTGGCTGGCAGTCAGTAGGGGTAAAGACATGTTGTTTTTGGCTGGCTAATGCAGGACCATGAGTTAGTTCTGGTGACTTTTCAAGTCCTGGGTTCCAGTTTAATTTGTCTCTTGACAAAGGCCTGTCGTTCACACTCTCTGATCTCCCAGTTGGCTGGCAGTCAGTAGGGGGGAATACATGTTTTTGGTTGGCTAATGAAGGGCCACAAGTTAATTCTGGTGACTTTTCAAGCCTTGTGTTCCAGTGCAAATTGTCTCTTGATATAGGTCTGTCATTCACACTCTGTGCCCTACCAGTTGGCCCACAGTCAGTAGGGGGATACACATGTCGTTTTTGGCTGACTAATGAAGGGCCATGAGTTAGTTCTGGTGACTTGTCAAGTTCTGGGTTCCAGTTTAATTTGTCTCTTGATATGGGTCTGTCGTTCACACTCTGTGTTCTCCCAATTGGCTGGTAGTCAGTAGGGGGGAAGACAGGTCGTTTTTGGCTGGTTAATGAAGGAGATTTTCCCATTGGGTTGTAGACCCTTGGAAGGCCAACTACTGAGAAATTAAATTGCAAATGAGGCACCTGCGACATAAAATATTTACATTAGAACACCAATGTTCTAGAGAAAGCCCATGCAAAAGAAGGGGGGGGGCATGTTTATTGAAATTAATGTACTGATGGGCACCCAAGTAAAATGAGGAACCCTCTCCCAAAAGTTAACTATTGAGGTGGGAAAACACCTTACTTAAGTACCCCATTAAGTATTCTATACTACTCAATGTGGGATTTTGACATCCCATATTGCCTTAGTTTCCATCAATTGGTTGCCTTTGGAAAGCCGATATCTTGGTGGCTACACTTTGTGAAACTTGGCAGCACTTCACTTCAACAGGTAGTCCTTTTCGAAGCCGCTAACCACTAGGTCTAATACCAATTGATGGTCACCTAAGCAAAATGGGAAACCCTCCTCCAAAAGTTAGCTATCGAAGTGGAAGAATCACCCTACTTTAAGTACCCCATTGAATATCCCACACTTCTCAATATAGGACTTTGGCATCCCATACTATTTTGGTCTCCATCATGTACATTGTTTCTACTTTCTATTTTGGATAAGTAAATGAAGTGACAAACAAAATACTCAAGGTCCTATAACAACTAGGGCAACTGGAAAATCTGAAATACAGGAAAAATGAAAAACAAGTTTAAAGAGCCATAAGCCGTAATAAATTATGAATTTGTTTGTATCCTTCATAAATCATGTGAACTGGTGACCTGGGCTGTAATGCAATAATGACAATAACAACTCGCTAAATAGTTATTATAAATGACGCAACAACACAAACTATCCCACAAAATGAGTATATAGCAACAAGCAGCAATTCTAAGCTAAGTGATATCATGATATACCAAAAACATCATAATTATCTAGCAGATTACCTTCTTTATTATTTTCTTCTCTTTTTTTGTATCAGGCATAGACTGGGGAGATTTGCTGGTCAAATTGCCATTTCTATCAGTAGACTTCAAATCATTTGTGTTTTCTAAAGTAAGAGATTTTGGACCGCATTTTGCAGTTGAGGAATTATCAGTGGTTCCATTTTGGACATCGTCAGAACTTGAGACCCATGAATTATGAGGCAGGGCTTCTGATGCACACAAAACAGATTGCTGAAGACATCCTGTGGCAAGATAAGTACAGGGGTTGAACACAATACCCATCATCACCCACAAGAATCACAAGGTCATAGCCAAGTATTTAGAAGTATTATCTGTTCACATACCCTGTAGCCAAACCCATGGAAGAGTGTTAATTAAAATTACTGATATTGACCACATATAAAGTATTCTGTAGATAATTGACAAAAGGTCATCCTTGCTACATTTAAAATTTCTAGAAGATAAAAGATAAAAGTAAATAATTCAAAACATACTTCGTCAGAACCATTTGCCTTAATATCCAAATGAGCACATCCTGCAAAATAATGAAGGAAGCATTAAAATATACGAAACAGTATTTTCCACATAATTGTCCTTAATCTGGTAAGAGAAGATATATAAAAGCCACTATATTCAAAGCCTTTGGATCAAACAACAATCATCAAGTATGTAAAGACTGAAGAACCTCTCATGCTCACAAATATAACTGTTAATAATATAAGGAAGGGCCTTTTATTTAGTATTGACTAGAAAGAGCCAGAAGTATGAAATAGAAGACTTCATCTTATCTTTCTTCTTATTACTACTGCTGGCCTATTATCCAGTGTCCACCAAGTAGACTTGCGTTGCTCCCTCCTTTTTATATATTTACCCATTATGAATGGTTGGGGATGTGCGGTGTATAGGAAACGCATTAGTTAAGAGAATCATTTACTTCATAAAGATCATACCACTAAAGCTGAATTAAGGCGGTTGAGTATATTTTTAGAATCAAATAAAAAATGGATCTTTGTATTGGAACATTTAGATTTTAGTAAATTTATATGACAGTAGCTGGTCCCAAGGCAGTCGACAGCCCACTTAAAACTTTGTCGAATCTTTATGACATGGATCAAAAATATAATAGAGTTAATGCTAAGTCGTTGCCTGAAAGTAACGCCCTGTATAGTTCGAGTATAGTGTCAAATGAGCAAGAGCTGCTACATCGACCCCTGGGTGTAGTAAAAAAAAAATAAGCAAGGGTTCTCACATTTTCGTGAACGAATGTGGAGTAAAGAAATTAGTTCACGAAAATAGGATTCGTTTTGGAACTTAGAATATAGGTACACTTACAAGTAAATCAATAGAAATAGTGGATACCATGATTAGGAGGAGAATTAATTTTATGTGCTTACAAGAAACTAAATGAAATGCTAAGTCGTTGCCTGAAAGTAACGCCCTGTATAGTTCGAGTATAGTGTCAAATGAGCAAGAGCTGCTACATCGACCCCTGGGTGTAGTAAAAAAAAAATAAGCAAGGGTTCTCACATTTTCGTGAACGAATGTGGAGTAAAGAAATTAGTTCACGAAAATAGGATTCGTTTTGGAACTTAGAATATAGGTACACTTACAGGTAAATCAATAGAAATAGTGGATACCATGATTAGGAGGAGAATTAATTTTATGTGCTTACAAGAAACTAAATGAGTCCATGTCATAAAGATTCGACAAAGGTTTACGTTGGCTGTCGACTGCCTAACACAACCCTCCTCTTTTTCCCGGGCTTGGGACCGGCTATGAAAAATAATTTACATGAAAACGTGAGGAACACCTTATCACGTATAAAAGTGGAAGGGTATGTTCTCAAATTGATTTCTTTCTTATAAAGAAATCAGATAGAAAACTTTGTATAGATTGCAAAGTTATCCCTGGAGAGAGTTTAACTACTCAGCATAGAGTTTTGGTTATGGATGTAAGAGTTAAGAGGAGAGTAAAAAACAAAGGCGAAGATAGGGTGTTAAGAACTAAGTGGTGGCAACTAAAGGGGGATAAAGAAAGAAATTTGCAGAGACGGATTGTGGAGGAAGGATCTTGGGAAATACAAGGAAGTGCTAATGATATGTGGAATGGAATGGCTAAAGAAATTAGGAAGATAGCAAGGGAAATATTAGGTGAATCAAAGGGTTTTGGACCTAGGGATAAAGAATCTTGGTGGTGGGATGCGAGTGTACAAAATAAGATTAAAGTTAAAAGAGAGTGTTACAAAGTGTGGTCATTATGTAAGAGTAATGAAAATTGGGAAAAATATAAAATAGCAAGAAAAGACACTAAGAAGGCAGTGAGTGAAGCGAAAGCAAGGGTATTTGATGGATTATACCAATCTTTAGGTACTAAAGTTGGAAAAAGAAGCATTTATAAGCTAGCTAAAAGTAGGGAAAGAAAAACAAGAGATGTGGACCAAGTGAAATGCATCAAGGATGAAGAAGGGAAAGTGTTAGTAACGGAACAAGATATCAGAGAACGGTGGAAGGATTATTTTCATAGGCTTTTTAATGAAGGGCATGAGATTTTATTGCAATCGGATAGACTAGACATTAGAGAAGAGGATCAAAATTATACTTTTTATCGTAGGATTCGTGAGGTAGAGGTAAAAGAAGCATTACAACCAATGGAGAATGGCAGAGCAGTTGGACCGGATAATATACCCATTGAGGTATGGAAAGGTTTAGGAGTGAAAGGCATAAGTTGGCTCACAAAGTTATTTAATGAAATTATGAGATCTAAAAGAATGCCAGACGAGTGGAGGAAAAGTACTTTAATCCCTATTTATAAGAGTAAAGGGGACATTCAAAATTGTGCAAATTATAGAGGAATTAAACTCATGAGCCACATTATGAAATTATGGGAAAGAGTAATTGAGAGAAGGTTAAGGAAAGAAACTCAAGTGATGGAGAATCAATTTGGTTTTATGCCAGGAAGGTCAACTATGGAAGCAATATACTTGTTGCGAAGATTAATGAAGAGATATCGAGAGAATCAAAGAGATTTACACATGGTATTTATCGATTTAGAAAAAGCATATGATAGAGTGCCAAGAGAGGTTCTATGGAAGGCTTTGGAGAAAAAAGGAGTTCGTATAGCTTATATTCGAGCAATCCAAGACATGTATGATAAGGTTACAACTAGCGTAGTAACAAAAGGTGGACTTACGGAAGATTTTTCGATAACTGTTGGTTTACATCAAGGGTCAATTCTGAGCCCTTATCTTTTTACTTTAGTCTTGGATGTGCTTACTGAACATATCCAAGAGCCGGTGCCACAGTGCATGCTTTTTGCAGATGATATTGTCCTAGTTGGAGAATCGAGAGAGGAAATGAATGAGAAGTTAGAGAGGTGGAGACTAGCTTTGGAAGCTTATGGATTTCGTTTAAGTAGAAGTAAAACGGAGTATATGGAGTGTAAGTTTAGTAAGAGGCACACCATTTCTAGCGTAGAAGTAAAAATTGGAGAACATATCCTACCACAAGTCACACGATTTAAGTATCTTGGATCTATCATACAACATAACGGAGAAATAGAAGAAGATGTAAAGCATAGGATTCAAGCGGAGTGGATGAAATGAAGGAGCGCCTCGGGTGTTATTTGTGATAGAAGAGTACCACTCAAACTTAAGGGTAAATTCTACCGCACAGTTATAAGACCTGCAATGTTGTATGGATCTGAGTGTTGGGCAATAAAAAGTCAACAAGAAAATAAGTTAAATGTTGCAGAGATGAGAATGTTGCGTTGGATGAGTGGACACACTAGAAGAGATAGAATTAGAAATGAATGCATTAGAGAGAAGGTGGAAGTCGCTCCTATTGTGGAAAAGATGGTAGAATCGAAATTTAGATGGTTTGGTCATGTGGGGAGGAGACCTATAGAAGTCCCAGTTAGGAGAGTAGATGAGATGGAGAATAGTCCAATAACTAGAGGTAGAGGAAGACCAAGAAAAACTATAGGAGAAATTATTAAGAGAGATTTAGATTTAAATGGTCTATCAAAAAATATGATTTATGATAGATATTTATGGCGTCGATTGATCCATGTAGCCGACCCCACTTAGTGGGAAAAGGTTTTGTTGTTGTTGTACAAGAAACTAAATGAGTAGGAGAAAAAACGAAAGAATTAGACACCTTAGGTTTTAAATTTTAATACACTAGTAAAACTAAATCTAGGAATGGGATAGATATAATTGTGGATAAGTATTGAAAAAATATTGTGATAGATGTAAAAAGATTAGAAGACAGAATTATAGCGTTAAAATTTGTAGTGGAAAGAGAAACTTTTAATATTAGTGCTTATGCAACAAAGGTATGGTTAGAAGAGCATTATAAGATAAAGTTTCGGGAGGATTTAAAATGTTTAGTTCAAGGAATACCTTTAAGGGAAAAGATTCTCATAGGGGGGATCTTAATAGTCATGTAGGGAATGCATCTATAGGCTACGAGGGTTCGCATGGAGGATATAGTTTAGGAGAAACGAATGCAAAGGGTAAAACTATTCTAAACTTTTCATTAGCATTTGATTTTACTATAGCTAATATTTGTTTTAAGAAACGTGAAGAGTATCTAATCACATACAAAAGTAGAAGAACATATTCTCAAATTGATTTCTTTCTAATAAGGAAAGTGGATAGACAGCTTTACATAGATTGCAAAATTATATATGGAGAGAATTTGACTACACAATATAGGATTTTAGTTATGGATGTTCGAATTAAGAGAAGAGTAAAGAGAAAAAGCCAAGATAGGGTGTCAATAATAAAGTGATGGCAATTGAAATGTAACAAAGAAAAGAGTTTGTAGAAAATGATTTTGGAGGAAGGATCATGAAAGGCACAAGGAAGTGCTAATGATATGCGGGATGAGATGGTTAAAGAGATTAGGAAAGTTGCACAAAAAGATGCTTGGGAAATCAAAAGGTTTTGAACATAGAGATAAAGAATCTTGATAGTAGGATGTAAATGTACAAGATAAGGTTAAAATTAGAAGGAAATGTTATAAAGCGTGGTCTTTATGTAAAAATGAGAAAATTGGAAAAAAATATAAAGTAGCTAAGAAAGACACTGGAAAAGCAGTGAGCGAAGCGAGAGTTAGGGTATTTGATAGGTTATATTAATCCTTAGGTACTAAAGATAGGGAAAGAAATATTTATAAACTTACCAAAAATAGAGAGAGAAAGATAAGAAACATGGACCAAGTGAAATACATTAAAGATGAAGAAAGAAGAGTCCTAACCACAGAGCAAGATATTAAGAAAAGGTGAAAGTGCTATTTTTATTGGCTATTTAATGAAGGATGCGAGATCTCATGGCACTCAGATAGGCTAGACATCACAGAGAAAGATCAAGATTATACTTTTTATCGTAAGATTCGATAGTCAGAGATAAAAAAGCTTTAAAAAGAATGAAAAATGACATAACAGTAGGACCAGATAATATACCTATTGAGGTGTGGAAGGGTTTAGGAGTGAAAAATATAAGTTGGCTCACAAAGTTATTTAACTAACTCTGCCTATGACGAGCCTTGATGCAAATTATCTTTCATAATCGATCCCAAGCCTGGAAAAAAGAGAAGGATTGTGTTAGACAATCGACAACCAACGTAAAACTTTATCGAATCTTTATGACATGGACAATCGATATATTAAACGTAATGTTAGAGCGTTGTCTGGAAGTAATGCGCTGTATAGCTCGAGTACAGTGACAAATGAACAAGAGCCGCTACATCGTCGCCTAAGTGTAGTGAAAAATAAGCAAGAGCTTCTACATTTTCGTGAACGAACGTGGGTAAAGAAGTTAGTTCATGAGAGTAGGATTCGTTTTGGGACTTGGAATATAGGTACACTTACGGGTAAGTCAATGGAAATAGTAGATACCATGATTAGGAGGAAAATTAATTTTATGTGTTTATAAGAAACTAAATGGGTAAGAGAAAAAGCGAAAGAATTAGACACTTCAGGTTTTAAACTTTGGTATATTGGGAATGCTAAATCTAGAAATGGAGTAGATATAATTGTAGATAAGTTTTGAAAAAATGCTATAGTGGATGTAAAAAGGTTAGGAGATAAAATCATTGCATTAAAATTAGTAGTGAAAAAGGAAATTTTTAATGTCATTAGTGCCTATGCACCACAAGTAGGATTAAAAAAATATCACAAAGTAGAGTTCTGGGAGGATTTAGAGTGTTTAGTTCAGGAAATACCATTAGGAGAAAAGATTCTTTTAGGAGGGGATCTAAATGGTCATGTGGGAAGTGTATCTTCAGATTACGAGGGTGTTCATGGAGGACATGATATAGGGGAAGCAAATGCAGAGGGTAAAACTATTCTAGACTTTTCATTGACGTTCAATCTTATATTAGCTAACACTTGTTTTAGAAAGCGTGAGGAACATCTTATCACGTACAAAAGTGAAAGGGTATGTTTTCAAATCGATTTCTTTCTTATAAGAAAATCGGATAGAAAACTTTGCATGGATTGCAAAGTTATACCTAAAAAGAGTTTAACTACTCAACA
The DNA here is from genome assembly GCA_026724425.1 of Erythrophleum ivorense. NCBI lineage: Eukaryota > Viridiplantae > Streptophyta > Magnoliopsida > Fabales > Fabaceae > Erythrophleum > Erythrophleum ivorense. The sequence goes on along the minus strand of JAIUCV010000006.1, from coordinate 40,627,494 downwards.
TAGAGTTTTGGTTATGGATGTACGAGTTAGGAGGGGAGTAAAAAACAAAGGCCAAAATAGGATGTTAAGGACTAAGTGGTGGCAATTAAAAGGAGATAAAAAAAAGAATGTGCAGAAACGGATTGTGGAGGAAGGACCTTGGGAAATAGAAGGAAGTGCTAACGATATGTGGAATGGAATGGCTAAAGAGATTAGGAAAGTGGCAAAGGAAATATTAGGTGAGTCTAAAGGTTTTAGATCTAGAGATAAAGAATCTTGGTGGTGAGATACAAGTGTGCAAGATAAGGTTAAAGTTAAGAGGGAGTGTTATAAAGTGTGGTCATTATGTAGAAGTAATGAAAATTGGGAGAAATATAAAGTAGCTAAGAAAGATACTAAGAAGGCAGTGAGCGAAGCGAGAATGAGGTTATTCGATGGGTTATACCAATCTTTAAGTACTAAAATTGGGGAAAGAAATATTTACAAGTTAGCTAAAAGTAGGGAAAGAAAGACAAGAGACGTTGACCAAGTAAAATGCATTAAAGATGAAGAAGGGAAAGTCTTGGTCACGGAACAAGATATCAGAGGACGGTGAAAGAATTATTTTCATAAGCTTTTTAATGAAAGCCATGAGATTGCATTGCAATCGGATAGGTTAGATACTAGAAAAGAGAATCAAAATTATACTTTTTATCATAGGATTTGTGAGGCACAGGTAAAAGAAGCATTAAAGAGAATGGAGAGTGTCAGAGCAGTTGAACCGGATAATATAACTATTGAGGTATGGAAGGGTTTAGGAGGAAAAGATATAAGTTGGCTCACAAAGTTATTTAATGAAATTATGAGATCTAAGAGAATGTTAGATGAGTGGAGGAGAAGTTCTTTAATTCCTATTTATAAGAATAAGGGGGGCATTCAAAATTGTGCAAATTATAGAGGAATTAAGCTCATGAGCCACACTATGAAATTATGGGAAAGAGTAATTGAGCAACGATTAAGGAAAGAGACCTAAGTTACGGAGAATCAATTTAGTTTTATACCGGGAATGTCCACTATGGAAGCAATATATTTGTTGCAAAGATTAATTGAGCGATATCGAGAGAATCAAAGAGATTTACACATGGTGTTTATGGATTTGGAAAAAGCATATGATAGAGTACTAAGAGAGATTCTATGAAAGGCTTGGAAAAAAAAAGAGTTCGTATAGTTTATATTCGAGCAATACAAGATATGTATGGTGAGGCTACAACTAGTGTAGTAACAAAAGGTGGACGTACAAAAGATTTTCCGATAATTATTAGTTTACATTAAGGGTCAACTTTGAGCCCTTATCTATTTACTTTAGTATTGGATGTACTTACTGAACATATCCAAGAGCCGGTACTACGGTATATGTTATTTGCAGACGATATTGTCTTGGTTGGGGAATCGAGAGTGGAAATGAATGAGAAGTTAGAGAGGTGGAGATTAATTTTGGAAACTCATGGATTTCGTTTAAGTAGAAATAAAACAGAGTATATGGAGTGTAAGTTTAGTAAGAGACACACCACTTTAGCGTATAAGTGAAAATTAGAGAACATATTATACCACAAGTCACACGATTTAAATATCTTGGATCCGTCATACAACATAATGGGAAAATAGAAGAAGACGTAAAATATAAGATTCAAGCGGAGTAGATGAAGTGGAGGAGTGCTTCGAGTGTTATTTGTGATAGAAGAGTACCACTCAAATTTAAAGGTAAATTCTATCGTACAGTTATAAGACCTACAATGTTGTATGGAACTAAGTGTTGGGCAATAAAAAGTCAACAAGAGAATAAGTTCAATATTGTAGAGATGAGAATGTTGCGTTGGATGAGTGGACAAACTAGACAAGATAGGATTAGAAATGAATACATTAGAGAGAAAGTGGAAATCGCCCCTATTGTGGAAAAGATTGTAGAATCAAGACTTAGATGATTTAGTCATGTTAGGAGGAGACCTATAGAAGCCCCAGTTAGGAGAGTAAATGAGATGGAGAATATTCCAATAATTAGAGGTAGAGGAAGACCAAGAAAAACTATAGGAGAAATTATTAAAAGGGATTTAGATTTAAATGGTTTGTCTAAAAATATGATTTACGATAGGTGCTTATGGCGTCAATTGATCCATGTAGCCGACCCCACTTAGTGGGAAAAGGCTTTGTTGTTGTTGTATGAGATGCAAGAGAATGGTGGATGAGTGGAGGAAAAGTACTTTAATTTTTATTTGTAAAAATAAGGGAAACATACAAAATTGTGCAAATTATATAAGAATTAAACTCATGAGCCACACTATGAAGTTATAGATGATAAATATCATTTTCCTATATATTAATCCTCCTAATTTAGACTTTTTGATGATTAAATCTTATTGGATGTAATTGAATGAAATTTAATTTTATTGGTCATTTTTTTTTCACTTTAAGAATTAATTTTTAAAATTATTGAATTTTAATGCTTAAATTTCTTTTAATTAATTTTGTAAATTTTTCTATTCAATATTTTATTATTATTTTTGTAGATTTTAATGGGCAAAAAGAACTTAAAGAAAGAAATTGATTTAGAGAAAAGATGGAAGGTTCAAGTGTGCAATTCCAAAGAGGAAATAATAGTCCATATTTCTAATGAAATTTTGGAAAATAAAAATAAAAATAAAAATAAATGAGAGAAATGAATTGAGGAAGCAGCTCATTGACACGTTGATTCTATTCCCTCATTCACATTGGCATGTTGATATACATTCACACATTAACATATATTCAAGGAGGTGTCATGTGGCAAGGGAGGTCATCACACACTTGTAGCTTCACACAATGACAACACACACAGCAGCTCCACGTAGCAACATACTCAAGGCACAACTCTCATTCTGCACATTACATGAACACGTTTCTCACCTTGTCACAGCTTCAAACATGAGACACATGAGAGCAGCTTCACTCCACTCACAGGCTCCTCTCCATGTCACAAATATACATATGCATAGTTGGAAAGTGGAGGGAAGGCACAGGTTCATGTAGATGTTCCATTCAATGCCATGGGTCCAGCTCACATTAACACACACATGCATGGCTGGACTCATGTAAACGCACAAACACACAAGACAAGAGAGGCATGAGCAGAAAAACACACACATACACTCACGGTTTGGAGGTTAGAATAACAGCACATATCAGAATGCAATCCACGACTAACACGTAGCAAACACATACACTCATGCAAGGAAGCTACCACGTGGACCCACACACATGCAGATTCAATTCAGACACAGGCTGGGGGAAGAAGGTAGCAACACTAAGTCACATGATGAGGGGAAGATATTAGAGGAAGGAGCACGAGAAGAGGAATCACATTGATATGATTGATGAAGCATGGATTCATCAAGTTGATGTGGAGGGGGCATACATGAGAGTTGAAGAGAAGAAACAGTATACGTGGAAGATGAAGCCACGGGCATGTAAAGGAAGAAAGAAAAACATGAGGAAGAAGGAAGCACATAATCATACAATCAAGGGGGGCCTACCAATTCATACCCATGGAGAGAGGATGTGATTTACATGAGAAGGCACCATTCATTACATAAGAAATAAGCATGTGGATAGATGAGAAGGGAGAATAACACGTGATAAGAGCTAATGTGTAATGCCACAGGATAAAAAGAGCAAGCAGTAAATGAAGCTCACGTGGGAGTCTCGAGGATTGTGAGAAGGAAGAATGAAGTAGTTGCATGGGACGTGGAATCACTAAAACATAGGCAAGGCAAGTGATTTTTAATGAAGGCTCGAGCAAATCATCCTAATCATCATCATTCACACACCAGTCATGTCCACGTGAAAAGAAGCTTGTGCTTGTGGATTAATGTGGAATAAGAGGCTCAGATTAAGAAGCACGGGTTAGAGAGGACACGTGATCATTAAAAAAAAAAACAAAAAGGGAAGAGAAGAATGTGAGAGAGCAAGGAAAAAGAGACTCGGGCAGTAGCTAAGGGAGAAAGCTTCATCTCATTCCATTCACACACCATTCATCCATTCATCACCATTCAAGCCGTAAGGGAGAAAGCTTCATCTCATTCCATTCACACACCATTCATCCATTCATCACCATTCAAGCCGTAGTAGCTATCTCCACCCATCCACCTCATTTACCCTCCATTATTATTCACTCCATGAAACATTAATTCATTCTTGTGGCTAGCTAAGAGGAAGACCTTGGATTGAAGCTTGAATCCATAGAAATTGTCAAGGGATTGGGCTAAGAATTTTTATTTCATTTTTTCTCTCTTTCTACATCAATTTTTGTTCTTGAACTTGCTTGGTTGAACTTGTAATTGACTAAAATTGATGTGTTTTGTAATTGGTAGCTGGTTAGATATCAATTAGGAGAGTAACTGATGATTAATGGATTGATTTAAGTGTTGAATTTTTCATTAACCTTTAATTATTCATGCATGCAATCAAGGTGTTTGATGAAATGCATATGAGAAATTATGTACTTGAATGTCTAATTTGAGGTCTCATTGGAGTTTAATTGATTAATTAAACATCCTAAAATGATAATTCAGAGGCTAAATTGATGAATTAATCATTCAAATTTAGTATTCATTGATTTTAATGACAAGAATTAATGATTCAATGCGGAGTTGAAGTTTCAATTCAATATTAAATTGTTAATCTCTTGAATCTTATATGATAACTCAAGATACAATGCCTTGAATACAAATAGGGATTCTTAGACTAGAACCAATGACAATTTAATTAGGATAAGGATAGTGGATATTAAAGGATAAATCCAAAGCTAGTCACAAATCTATTAGTTACTTCTTCATTGATGCAATTTAGGTAGTAGTTTCTATTTTTTTTATTCAATTTAAATTCTAATTAGTTTAATTAAATCAAAACCCCCTTGAATTAAATAGTTTTTAGGCCTCTCTTACACTTAGAAAACTCAATTGAACATTGAAATCTATTTTCAAGGGAAACAATCTAGGTTGCACCCCATATTACAAATCTTTTTTCAACCTAATTTATTTGAAGTTGCTCGACACAACCATCAATGGGAGAGGGTTATTGAGCGAAGATTAAAATAAGATATTTAGGTTATAGAGAATCAATTTGGTTTTATAACTAATAGGTCGATCATGGAAGCGATATACTTGTTGCGAAAATTGATGAAAAAATATTGACCAAACCAAAAAGACTTGCATATGGTATTCATCGATTTAGAGAAAGTATATGATAAGGTGTCAAGAGATATTTTGTAAAAGGCTTTGAAGAAAAAAGGAGTTTGTAGTGCTTATATTCGAATAATTCAAGATATGTATGATAAGGTTACAACTAGTGTGAGAATACAAAGTGGGCCCATCGAAAATTTTTCGATAACTATTGGCCTATATCAGGGATCAACTCTGAGCCCCTATCTTTTTACTTTAGTCTTAGATGTGATTATTGAACATATCCAAGAGCCAGTGCCATAGTGCATGTTTTTTGTAGATGATATAGTCCTAATTGGAGAGTTGAGAGAGGAAATAAATGAGAAATTACAGATGTGGAGATTAGTTTTGGAAACACATGGGTTTCGTTTAAGTAGAAGTAAAACGGAATATATAGAATGTATATTTAGCAAGAGGCGCACTAATTCTAACGTAGAAATGAAATTAGGAGAATACACCATACTACAAGTCATTCGGTTTAGGTATTTTGGATCTATCATATAGCACAATGGGAAAATAGAAGAAGATGTAAATCTTAGGATTCAAGCGAGGTGGATGAAATAGAGAAATGATTCGATGTTATAACAGATAGAAGAGTATCATTCAAACTTAAGAGTAAATTTTATTGCACAATTATAAGTTTGGCAATGTTGTATAAGACTGAATGTTGGGGCATTAAAAAGCCAACAGGAGAATAAGATCAATGTTGCAAAGATGAGTATATTACGTTGAATGATTGGATATACTAAATAAGATAAAATTAGAAATAAATACATTAGAAAGAAAGTTGAAATCGCACCTATTGTAAAAAAGATGGTAGAATCGTATCTTAGATGGTTTGGACATGTGTAAAAGAAGACCTACAGAAGCTCTAGTAAGAAGAGTAGATTAGATGGAGAATAGCCCAATAATTATAAATATAGGAAGATTACAAAAAAATTATAGGTGAAATTATTAAAAAATATTTAGATTTTAATAGTTTAACTAAAGACATGATTTATAATAGAACTTTATGACGTCGTTTGATCCATGTTGCTCACCCCACGTAGTGGGAAAAAGTTTATTGTTATTGTTGTTATATGACAGTAGCTTTTGATGGTGATGGTAAGAGATCAACTAGATCATTGAATCTCTATGATTGTTATTCTAGCCAATCAACATTAATAAATAAAGGACTATCCCAAAGCTACTATCCACATAGAAGCAAATCCTGACTTCTCTTTTAGTCTTACAAAGCCCATCTAAATTATAAAATGCTAGTTTGCTTAGCTTAATTATTGGTGCCTATTATTAAAAATATATAATATTACAGCCCTCTCCACCCCCGCCAACAACAAACTGCCTCTATATTAAGTACTGCTACCAGTCACCATGGCATTTATTTGAGTTAAATTATGTTATAAAGAGTAAAAGTAGCATATAACCATTCAAGGAGTATGATAAGAGAAACTTCACAGTCATAAAACTAAGTGCAAGATAAATTCAATTTCAAAATCTATAGAGAAGTTGTTCCTAACTTAAGTTCATGGTATTTACAATTATGATAAAGCCATCAACTAGATAAAATATTTACAATGAATACTCTTCAGATAGCTACTCCAATTCAAAATGTGCAATGTGCACACATCACCACAAAACCCAATTCAAGTCTATTTAGATACTGAGGCAAATGTAGCAATGCATCTCAATATCAAGTAATATTTCAACATATGCACTGAACTGTCAGTTGTCATGGGTAGGAAACCCTCGTATAACACCAAAACATGAATTGAGCACTCAATTCTAAAGACTTTCATCAAATATGCATCAGTAAGACAAATTACATAACTGCATAACTTTTCATAGCATGACACAATGTTCAAAAGCACAACGCTCAAAAGCTAGAGGAATAACTCATAATTATCAGTAATTCAGCATATCCAAATATACACACACACACACACACAATTATGAAGCATATGTAAATGTATTATATTTCATGACGCTATTGGAAGAAGGAAATATCAGAGCACTAGCATGCTTTTCTTCTTTTGCTTGTTGTTAACCAAAATGTCTCCATCTGAACTTTAGTTTTCTTTTGATTACCACAGATTAGTTGCATCTATGAACAAAACATATCATAACTATGTTATCTTAATTTTACTTAATAGTTATAATACAGATACCAACATTTTTGGTTATCCTGAATGTTGGACGCAAAAAGTTTGAAAATAAAGGCCTGATCTAGACCTTAAGGCTATGAAATCCCATTTTCAGGTGTGATCATATGACAATTATTAGTTTCAATATTGTACAATTAGTCACTTATAAGTCCGAAGAAACTTCCAAGCAGATCCATCAATATCATGCTCATTAGCAAATATTTCATAAACTTCCCATTAATAATTTAAGATCATTATCAGCTCCTTCTTTTGTATACATTATCCACTCCTTTTTTTGTATACAATGAACCTTTCTAACATCTAACCTAGGGAAGAATAATAATAGCATCTGTTTCAATATTGCATGATTAGTTACATATAATTCCAAAGAAATTTCCAAGCATATCTATCAATATCATGTGCATTTGCAAATATTTCAAAAAATTCCCATTTTAATAGTTTTAAGATCATTATCATTGCCATTTTTGTATACAATGAACCTTTTTAACATCTAACTTGGGGAAGAATAATAATAGCATCCAATAGGTGCAGAGTAAATACCTTGCTCTTCAATTGACTCTTGATCAGTCTCACCTTTGATGCCAGAGGTGGCATTTCCTGAAGAGGATATGGATGATTTTGAATCAGACGGTACTCCATCTTTTAAAGAAATCTACAGAAATATTATTAAGAAAAAATGGTGAATAGGAAGGCATTGAGAACAGATTAGCATAATGACAAGTACTGCAAAAATATCTTATAATACTATAACTGTAAAGCAATCCGAATCCCTCACATTTAGAGAATAAATACACAGTGTGTAGTTAAAAAGAAATAGACTGAGAGATGTGGGGCTAAATAGCTTCCAATGTTGGAAGCTGGAGAGAAAAGCTTCTAATATTAGAAGCTCTTTAGTCTCTCTCTCTTAGATTACACCATATGCAGTACTGTAAGGGATTCGTTTTGAACTATAAACATCAGTCTAACTAAGTGAAAATTTGAAGACTGATAAATACATTAATCTGTAAAAACTGTTAGGTCCAAAAGGTAACTTGAATGGATTGAATTGATTTGAATCATAAGGTACAACTCCAGTGTTTTAATATCAATATCTAATCAAGTATCAAAAGGCTGAAAACATTGGGGATTTGGGACTTGGATTACTAAACAAAGTACCTTGGAAAAAAATTTCCACTCACTTGAGGAGGACCCAAAAGCAATAAGAATAAGAAATACAGATTGCCATTCAGAATACTTATGAATGGCAATGATATTATGCCTAAACTAAGCATTTTGTAATCCTTACAACAAATTGGCAATTCAATGGCAAATATTTGCAATACTTTTATGCTGAAGAGATTATCAAATTGAATAGGAAGTTTAGAAAGAAAAGCACAGCAAGACAGACGGAGATTAAGGAGAGAGAATGAGAGTCAATAAAGTAGCATATAGGCAGTTGTGAGATACCATGTCTGCCTCACCCAATTTCTGACTGGGATCTGCTGTTCCTGTGGGCACTGCTGTTAAGAATATAATAGAACTGAACTTTAGTGAATGCATAATCACCGTGAATCACTGAAATCTTGTATTAAAACCTCATCATGCAATTGGCTTCTGACTACCTATCCTAAATAAGCAACAATTTCAGACAGACAAAAGTATTACCTGTCTACTTAACTCCTCAATAGGGTGGGAGGATAATAAAAAAAAAAAGGAGAAAATAATTTTACCTCTAGACAACAGAGATAGTTCTAAACATTATGTCACTACATAGCAGGTAAGGTCAAGATGGCAGTAGAATGAATTCATATAATTGAAAATGCAACTAAATTATATTGGTCCAGGAAAAGGCTTTTGAATAATGTCCATTGCATAATAACATAAACACAGTTTGACAAAATTCTTTAAATTCAAAATCCAGTGACATCATCTTTGACAAATGCAACCCAGAATAGAAATAGCACGGTTCAATTATCAGCGGAACAAAGGATACTTTTCCCATTTTCCTTTTCAGACGCCATCATCAAACAAAATCAGTCTTTTAAACCATAATCAAACTAGAACAGAAAGTGAAACAAGATTAGCCAAGAGGAAGGCATACAGCTTCCCAAGTCCCAACAATATAAATTTTTTTTAAATTACGAAAAAAAGAGCAGTTATTTCTGACAAATAAAGTGCTGTTATAATTTTATTAGAACTTTTTTGTTTTCAAGTATGGTTTTCCCCCCTTATTTCTTGTATGGTCTGATATAATAAAACTTAGCCATAAGGTATTTACAGCATACGTTTAACTTAACAGCATATGCCTATCAGTGACAGTCAATAAATAGCTGCAATTGTTTCTTTCTTTCTTTTTTCTTTTTAAGAAATTCGCAATTATGATACATCTGACAGCACAAAGAACGACTTCTACATAATCCGAAAAAGCAAAAAAGAAAGATTTCAATTAATAGATGGAATATTCCTTTCTACTCTCCTGGGCACAACCAGCACAGTAACAGCTATAAGAAGTACAAAGAGTAAATTTCCAAACTACAAGTGGATATTTAAAATCTCAACTATCAGAACTACCATTGTATCATAATAAATTCAATCAACCTCGGAGCAAAAACACATATGGTGACGCCTAAAATGAAACATGAAGGAAAAAAATTGTTTTTTTTTTCCAAATTAGATGAAAGACAAGAAACCCTAGGCTAAAAGAATGAAAATTCAGTTAAAGCCAATAAAAGAGTAAGGGAAAGGGAAATTGAGGCCGATCTCTGAATCAACAGAGAACAGCTCCCAAATTACAAATTAGAGAAACTTTGCAGCTGAAGTGACTAGTAGTAGCAACTAATGAAGCAAACCTAAGAAAAGGTGGAGCAAGGGGCGAAAAGAGAAGAGAGAAGTCTTCAGAAAAACCTATCAGCAGTGAAGAAGGGAAAACGGTTTCAGACTGAGCGCGAGGGAAAGGAAGCAGAGGCGACAGAGAGAGAGAAGGCAGAGGGTGAGCCGTGGAGGCTTTTACGGGACATCGAACGATTAGAACTTTGCTAAAGCCTAAAACGCAATTCAGACCGTTGGATGGTCAGTTATGTACGGACAGAAATACGTAGAAGGTGATTGATGACATTGAAAATTGGACCAAAAATTTAAAAAAACAACTAAAAGTTAGCATCTTGACACGCACGTTAATGCGTGTCAACCTTTGTTATGTATAAATAAATTATAAATTTTTTTAAAAAAATTTGCCTTTTATTTTTTGTATTTATTCTTTATTTACAAAATTTACAATCTTATCATGGATATGGATCTAATATAAAAACTTCCGGGGCATTTTTTTAATAAATGTGAAAAATATTAAAACAAGAACTAATAAGATATTACATCACAATGAAAGTTAACTTGAATCAAATTTGTGAACACTCTAGGAATATACAAGTATTTAGTATGCAAAAACTATGAAATTTGATACGATATGTCTTGATAAAGCACTTGAAGTGGAAAAGAAATTACCTATTGAGTATCCAAAATCTGATAATGAGATGGTTCATAAAACATCAATTGGATGGGGGAGCAATTGATAATTGGATTGCATGACAAATTGCTTGTAATAAATCCATGATTCGAGATTGTCGAATATCCCTACTCCATCTCCATTTGCATATATCCATATGACCAAACCAAGTTGAAATGAAAATTCTATGTTTTGTTCTTCCATTACTATGCTTTGGGAATCCAAAATGTTAGATGCCATTGATTCCGAAAAAAAAAACCATCCCACTCTGCTATTTGACCTCTGTTTGTTTTATTAACACTATACCATTGGTATTTTTATGAGATCCCATAATTTGACTTTGCATCCTTCAAGCCATGTCCAATGCTAACTTTAGTTGTTCCAAATAATTTTTGGTTATGATAATACCATATAGCATACAAAATGAAGGCGAAGGTCATGTCACAACTAGTTTTTCTAATTCTCATCCTATACATTTACGTTCAATATTTCAATGAGTTACTGGTTAAAGGAACCTAATAGTAGAAGATATTTAGAAATTTTTTTCTTTCCTTCTATAAAAATGACAAATTTGGTAGGATAACATTTTTCTCTTCATTACACAAGAGGATAAGCTAGATTGGATTCAATACCTAAAAAAGCAATTTTAAACAATCTTCACTTATTCATGTGCATTAAAATAATTATTCAAGGTTATATAAATCTATCCATAAGTCATATCATACTTGATACTAATCATACAATATATTGCATAGTACAAAGGTACACTTAACTTTCTAATATATTACAATCATATTAGAGATTTATTTTACACATTTATAATTATGAATATATCGTTATAAAACTAAATAACATAATCTATTCTCTTTCCTTAACTAATTGCTCTCCTAGGCATCTTGGCTTCCCTTTGGTGCTCTATTTTTTTCATACCTAGCATGGGGTTAATAGGAAATGGAGAGGGGAGTGAGATTCTAGGAAGAATCTCAATTGCATGCTCCACATTCAATGCATACATCAAGTCACCCAAGCATAAAGAATACAACTAAACATATAACATAACTCATGAAGTAATAAGGTTAACATATACATACTTGCTCAATCAGTCAGTGGCCATGACTCTTAAAACATAACTTAACTAAACTTTACTTAGAGAAGAGCTCTTAAGCTTAATTTCTTTTTTGGGCATGATCATTACTATAACATATACTAAGCAAAGCATGTTATATCAAAGTAACTCAAATATGCAAGCATAACATCATATAATATGTCATAGCACACAAGCATCCAAACACTTAAGACAACAAGCATGCATAGAAAAAAGGGAGAGATGCTACTAGAAGATGAATAATTTGCCAAATCTCTTACTTTGCTTCCTACCTTGTTTATTTTTTCCCATTTACCTCTTTTACTTTGCCTTTACTAGCTTAATATACAACTTCATGGTTTTCTTGCCCAAAGACCACTTTAACCATCTCAACATACCTAAAATATTATATTGAGCATAAAAAATAAGTAATCAAAGCATATCTAAACTAACTTGCTCATATGCCCCTCATTTGCCTCTTATAACACATATTATGGCCTAACTTTTAAAATACATAACTTTAGCTAGAGATTTTCAAATTGGGCAAATAATGTTTTTCTAGAAAGTTTATAATATGTAGTTTTTACTATAAAAATCTCAAATTTAATTAAATTCATTTGGTTCTTAAAAAGGGTAAATAATGGCTGGGCCATAATATCAAGATAGTTATTTGATACCAAATTTGGAAATTCATAACTTTGGTTGGGAGTGTATAAATTGGGCAAACTAAGATTTGTAAGAAAGATCTTGGTATGCCCTAGTTACTATAAAAATTTTAGATTTAAACTAGATCATTAGTTCCCTAAAAAGAGTCAAAACTCAAGGCTATCCAGAGACCAAATTTGATATAAGGTAGAATTATAAAGGCAACTTTGAAAATTTATAAAATATTCTACATTGACTCAAAAATTATAAACTTTGACTCATATGAAACTTTAGGATGTTCGCTAGATGGCCATTAAGTTTTATGCCTAACTTTATCTATTAAGGCCTCTATGGGTAGAAATACATTTTCATACTTATTATGGATCTATTTTAGCCATTCATGGTTTTAAACTTGCCATATTAGCTATTTATGCAATTTTATTCTTTTGAGCAAGTTTCTTAACTAGAAATTATCTCATCTAATTAGTCTTTAACATAAAATATGGTATATATTAGAATATATGTATGCCACTCATTTAATTTGCCTAAATTTCTATCTTGTCATTTTGCACCTTTGGTGACTATATTACATTTTATTAATTCTAACTCTAATCTCATGACTTGAACATCATTGATAGGTCATTTTACACTTGTGAGACTAGTTATATAACCATTGTCCATTTTGTGTTAGCTTATGGAACCTATGGAGCTCATACTGTAATACCATAACTCATAGACTTACAAATTACTCTCAAAAGGTCTTAGGCATGTGACTTCCTACATTGTGGCAAGAAAAACAATAAATTTAATGTCATATTTTTGCGTTACGTAGGGCCCAAAATTTTTGTTTCATGTCACGTAGTAAGTCATATGAATCCATCCATATCATTTTCTACTTATAATTCATCTATACAAGTCATAAACATCATAAATCATCTTATCAATTCCGGGTAACAAGCTACGCACAAAAAAAAGAGTTTTTGCCTCGAGTCTATAATTCAATTTTTTGTCATCAATTTTGAAAAATCGTAATTAATTCTAGAAAAATCAAAATTAAGTAAATATTAGCTTTCTGGAAAGTTCTGGATGTTAACTATAGGTTAAAAATCATTTCAGGCCATAAAAATCCAGTTGGACTATGATTGACATCAGAAAAGCACTAAAGGTCTAACTACCCTTGTTTGCTATCATAGGTTACTGATATAAATTTCAAAAATTCATAACTAATTCTAGAAAAATTAAAACCTAGCAAATCATACCATTCTAGAAAGATAAAAATGTTAACTTGAGGTTAAAAATAAGTTCAAATCAAAATAGGAATGTTTATCTACTAAAAATCAATGGAAGAGTACCAAAGGTACTACTACATTACTGGTATTGACTCTAAATTTCAAAAATTTATATCTCTTTGCTCAGACCTCCAAATGAGATGATCTCGGTGGCCATAGAACGCTTATTATGTCTAATTTATACTTGTAAAATTTCATGACCATACACTATTTGACCCTTGAATTACACATAAGAAGAAACAGACCATATGAGCGGTAATCAGATCAGTTCAACAACTTTTTGGTAATTTTGGAAATTCACAATTAATTCTCTAGAGCTCCAAATAATATGGTCTTTAGCTTCCAAAAAATCTCTAGATGAGATCTATATGCATGCCACATTTAATGGAAAATTCGTCTATTTGGTCAGTTTGTGAGATCGGGTTACAAAATAGCACTTTTATGCCTCTTCAAATGGTCAAAATGGTTCAATTTAGTTTCTAGCTTTTCTAGGGCTACTTGAGCATGTGGGAAAGCATAAAAATGGCCTACTAAACTTGTTCAAAGGGTTTAAAACCTAGATCTCACAAACTCACTCTCCCACTTGATGATATACATAAAGAGCATATGTAACAACCAGAAAAAAAAATACTGAAAATTTTCGAAGGGTTGAAAATTTTCTAAGTCTGCTAGCTATAGCGAGAAATGGCTTAGCTATAGCGAATGTACCTGTTCGCTATAGTGAGATAGTTTAGCTATAGCAAGAGTGCCTTCTAGCTATAGCGAGTGCGGGCATCCCATATAAAAACTAGGGAGTTGCTCGCCGTAGCGCGCGCCATAGCGAAAACAAGGGTCTGAGACTGATATGTGCTAGCCGTAGCGAGGGTTATTCTTCACTATAGCAAGGGTTTCACTATAGCGAGGGTTAGTCCAAAAAAGCGTGAAAAAAGAGAATTTGACTTCTTAAAGCGCCCCAATTCATTCCTTCTCCTTTTAACCAACTTAGGCTTCATCCAAGACAAAGAAAAAGGCAGAGGAGAGAGAGAGACACCTAGAGAAGGAAGGAGAACAAGAAAAAGGTAAGTATAACTTCAGATTTCCTTAGCTTTTCTTCTTAGAATCTTGTTCTTCTCTCCTTGCCTTCTCTTTCTATGGTTTTTGGTTGTTGAATTAGCTATGTTTTAGGCTTAGTTCAGAAGAGAGAAAGTGGAAAACCACTCTTGAAGGAGGTTAGAACTCATGTAGCATTACTTCCTTGCTTTCCTTTCTTGTGAGAGCTTGAGAGAGGAAGGATAGTTAGTGAACTTCTAGAGAGAGAAAGAACCTCTAGTTTCTTATATGCTTGGTAGGGTTTGCTATAAAGAAACCCTTAGCCTTGTGAATAAGTGTTGAGTTATGAGAGAGTAATTCCATGTTCTTTGTGTGTTTAGGCTCAAGAGAAACACCTCCATCTAGTTGTGATTATGGAACCAAGAAGGGAAAAGACAAATTGAAAGGGAAGACTTGTGTTAGCCTATAAGGTAGCTCTCTCCCTCTTCTCTCATGCATGAATGTGTGTTTAGCTTGTTTTAGAATGTGTGTATGTGTATTTTCAAGTTATGAAAAGTATGCTAGCATGCTTTTACATGTCATGATCCTTGATGCTATGTTATTGAGAGGCTCATCGCGCAATCCTCAAAATAAAACTAAGTTGATAAAATATGCAGTTAGTGGCACAACCTAGGTCATCTCCCTTGGAATTGGAGTTCAATGCTTAATTGAGTTTTCCAAATGTTAAAAGACTCTAAAAATTTCTAAACTAATGGGGGCTTTTTTTAATTTAATTAAACTAAGTAAAATGAAATTAAAATACAGTTTCTAAATTCTACCTAATTGTATGAATTATGGGTAAAATGGTCTTGTGACTAGCTTTGGAATTGTCCCTTGGTATCCACTATCCTTATCCTATTCTAATTGTAATTGATTCTGGTCTAAGAGTTCCTAATTATGTTCATAACAAATTATCTTGAGTTACCACGCAAGAATCAAGAAATTAACGATCTAATATTGAATTGAAACCTCAACCCTGTATTAAATTGTCAATTCTTGTTTTAGGATTAATGAACATCCAATTTGATTGATTAACTAATCAATTAGCCTCTGAATCATCATCCTAAATGTTTAATTAACCAACTAAACATTAAGGAAAACATTTAAGCACATAAATTCATTCATGTATTGCATCGAACACCTTCGAGGCACACATGGGAAATTAGAGAATAATGAAAAATTCAGAACTTAATTCAATCAATTAATCAAACAAAAAGTTCCCTAATTAGTGTCTAACCAGCCACTAATTATAATTACACAAATTTCCTCTCAAATACAACTTAACCAAGATAATATATGAAAGAGAAAAAGTGTAGGAAAATAAAGAAGTCCTTAGCCAAAAATTTTGTATTTTTCTCCATGGATTCAAGCTTGCACCAAGGTCTTCTTCCTTGCTAGCCACAGATGGAGATTAGAGCTTCATTGGAGATGGATGGAAGGAAGATGGAGTGGAGGCGTGGAGTGAATGGAATATGGCGTGAATCTGGTGGATGGGTGAATGAATGGATGATGAATGGAATATGCGGTGTCTCCCTCCTGAATGAATGCGGTGTGAATGAATATATAGACGAGGGTTTTTGAAAATATTGAGGCGTGAATGAAGTGGATTCTGAATGATTGAAATATGCTCCCTTTCACGTGCCCTATTAATTATTCACGTGCTCAGCTCATTCTTTTGTTTCTGCTCATACTTCATCTTCATGTTTTACTGCACGTTGCTGCCCAGTCCCTAGCTTCTTCTTTAATGATTCACATGCTACATTTTTTCTTATTCCAATTGTCTGAAGCTGTCCACGTCAATATCTTCTTCTATTTACATGAGTGTGGGCCCCAACATGCATCCCATGAAAACTTCATTTTATTTCTTGTATTACATTCACGTTGCTCTACGTTTTTATTCCACTGCTGTCCAGACTTCAACTCGTTGCTTCATCTTACGTGATTTCCCCATGTAATTCCTCAACGCGAACTGCTCTTCTCCAGCTTGTGCTTCCAGCCCAGCTCCCTTTGTGCAGCTACTGTGCTAGAACTCGTTGCTTTAATTCTTTCCTCTACGTATTCTGCATGCTTCTTACATGTTACTTCCTCTGTTCAACCACGTGCTGCTTCTAGGAGAGCTCCTTTATCCTTTTGCTCGAGTTTCTCCTCTTCATTCTTCACGTTATTTCTTTACTTAAGCTCAAGCCTTCTTTTCATGTGAACCTGTAGCTTTGTTCTTACTAGAGATCACGTGGCTTCATTTCTGCTTCGTCCAGCTGCAGCTTCTTCAACGTTATACTGCTCACATGCACAACCCGTTGCTTCCTTTCGTTTTGCTACTTCTCTTCGTTCTCAGCTCTTGTGGCTTCATTTGCATGACTCACTCATTCAGCTTATGCACTCACAACCAGTAGCTCGAGCAAGCTCCTTCTTCCTCACATGTTTGCTTCCTTGCCACGAGCTTATCTTCTTCTGTTCATGCTCTGCATGTGTGTGTATTTGTATCCAAGCTCTAAACCCGCGGCTTCTTGTAGTTGCTGCAACCCGTGGATTCTACGTGAAGATTCTGCATGTATGGCTCTTCTTTTTCTTGTTTACTGTTCATGTGGTTCTGCATGCTTTCTTCTCCTCTGTTTTGAGTTTGTTTCTTACTTTGCCTTCTCATGAAAAGGAACCCAAGCTTAAGCCTCTCTTTCCTTCTTCCCTTTAACTCAAATTTTTATTCAAACATCATTTGTCCATTGAAAATCTGCACAACAAGTAAGAACAATTCAAGAGAAAAATTCACAAAATCTTTTTAAAGAAATTTATGCATTAAAATTCCAAAATTTTGCAAATAAATTCCTAAAATATAGAAATGGCTTCTAAAACAAAATCTTATCTAATTGAAGTCTTATAGCCATATTTAATCATTAAAATGCCTAAGTTAGGAGAATTAAAACATATAAAAATCATGGTTATCAGTTATGAGTTAAATGAATCCATGATGTTTGTATGAGTTTGCTTGAGTGTGGAAAGGCCAAGAACTCTTCCCTTAGGTGAGAATGAGCCAAGAACCCTCAAGTTTGGTTGAGACAAAGCAAAGGATCTCCCAAAAGCAATGTGGACTCCCAAGAGTATGGTTGAGTCCAAAGTGCTCAAGAGTGGGTGAGGCAAGTCCAATACCCATGAGGAGAAGTGTGAGACCAATCCAAACACTTGGTGAACCCTTGAATTTCTTGTATGATTAATTCACATGCCAAGGTTGTTTTTAAAAGTGTCCATGACTTTCACTTTTTTATACATGCATTTGAAAAGCTTGCTTAGCATATATTAAGTATGATTGATTGAGAGATGAGCTATTGGGATTCTTTGAATCTCATCCTCTTCTCTCTACTATCCTAACATGCTAGGTGGACCAAGTGAACAAAGACATGGGAGCCACCAAGCTTGAAGCTAGGAAAATTGACAAGGGATTTATGAAATAGCTATCCTATCACCATTTTATTGTTAAGAGATGTAATCTAATGATGTACATGTTGTAGGCACTTATGAATACTTATAAATGGATGTACATAATGTATATGTATGAGAATTAGAACTATATTGAATGATATAGCAAGTTTTTGGTATGAATAGCAAGATTTTGGCATTATGTACATGGTGTTTGTTTTAGTGTGGGAGAGTGAGTTTTGCAAATCAGGGTTGTTATACATTTGAGCCATGTTTAATAGCCTATGTTGATGCTTTCCCATGTGCTCATAGAGCCTTAGGAGTAGGAGAAGCAAATTTGAACCCTTGGAGTCCTCTTTTAATAAAGGAAATTGATACTTTACCCCCTTATGTCAAAGTCTGACCAAATGACCTCTTCTTGCCTTGAAATTTGGCATGTGACTAGATCTTGCCTAGAGCTTTTTTAAAAGTTAAAGATCAGGTCATTTAGAAGTCTATGGAATTTTCTATGATTTTTCAAAGTTGGTATCAGAATTTCGGATTTGCACCAGCATTGTTCATTTGGTCAGTTGTGTACTTGTGTCATCCGAGGGGCAAACGTGGTCCAATGGCCACAAAATTTTATACAAAGAAACTAGGCAATCACAGTGACTTGTGCCAACTAGAAGAACCTCATTTGGAGGCCTTGAGAGGAAGATATAAATTTTTGAAGTTTCTGCCCAGTATTAGTCATCTTGCTTGACCAGAAGTATTGTTCCATTGATTTCTGAGAGTTTGGCTTAATGAACTAATCTAGAAATATTTTTCTTCTCTAGTTAACATCCACAGATTTCCATAGTGGTATTATTTTCATGTATTGGATTTTTGTAGAATTAGTTGGATATTTTTGAAGTTCATATCAGTAAACTGTGATAACATCAGGACCCAATCCGACCTCTAGACCAATTCGTGTGTCAAACATCCTGTGTGTGGGATGTTATGACTTGCACATATTTTTAACATGAAGTAGACATCCTAAGATTTCCAGAATAACTAAGATTACATGCTTTCAATTTTTTTATATTTAGTTATGATTTTCCAAACTTTGCCCAAAAATAGGGCCAAGTCTGGCTGAGAATGCATATTCATGTCCCATGTCTCTTTTTGGTTTCCATGGGTTGAAAGCATATTTTTGGGATTGAAATGAGTTTTAATGGTGCAATTAAATATGAGAATGCATAGCATGAGCTCACATGGTCCATGTGACACCGAAATGAATTTTTAACCATGACACAGAGCAAAAAAGTGTATGAATCCAATAGAGGTTCTCACTTTATGCTTACTATATCTCACATGAGCATGTAAGGGATAATGGGTATGAGTTAGAAATGATGGTATTACAGCATACATGTGCACTCATGCCATACAATGTCAAGAACATACCATATCATTTATTTGCTTCCAATTCCCATATATACATCACATATTCATATAATTACATATGTTCAAGAGCTTATACATTATATACGTCATGGAAATTCATCATTTGACAATGCTATGTTTACAAAATGAACAATTATCAATTCCATTATCAATCTCTTTGCTTTTAAGTGTGGTGGCTCCCATTTCCTTGCTCACTTGATCCACCTATGCATGTTAGGCAATGAGGATGGAGGAGTGAGATTTTAAGAATCCCAATAGCTCTTCTCCCTTTTAAGAATATATAATGGATGCAAATTCAAGTTTAAAAATTTATGTATAGCTATCTTGTGATAACCCTACCTTGTTATCAATGTAGTTGTGGTTAAATACAAGATTATTAATTAATGATCAAGGTTTGAGGTCATTATATTTTACCACATTACAAAAATATGAGGAAATTTGAACCTTGATGTTAGGGTCATCACCATACCACCACAACAAAACAAAATTTACATAAAAGAAATTCTACTACCATAAGGGGTTTATGATTCAACCGTCCATCAGTTTTAATACCTAATAACCACCCACAAGTGTTCCTATATCATCTCTCACCATTACCGTTGAAGAAATTGGGGTTTCTAGGCTAAAAGGAGTAGGTTGGGGACTTGCACCGCGGTCTATACCTTCTCTGCCGTGGCCAAGTTGCTTTTTGGAATCACTAGACAAATTTCACAAATCTCGCTGCGGCCAACCTATGTGGCGCCATGGCAGAAATGCCTCATGGAACTACTATTCTCACTCTCATGATTCTTGCCTCGGCGCAATATATTTGCGTCTCGGCGAGTTTTACTTCTGTCCAACCTTTATTTTATTTCCTCGACTCGCGCCACGGCAGGACATAATGCAGTGCGGCGAGTTTTGGTTCTGTTACCCTCCTGGGCAATTTTTCCCACTTCGGGCCGTGGCGAGATTTATCAGGTCGCGGTGCTCCTCGCCACTGTCACTCCCTGGGCCGATTTTCTTCCCTTGCACCACGGCGAGATTGGTTATGCCGCGGTGCCCTTCGGCTCTGTCTCTCATTTGGCCATGGCGAAGCCTTCTTAGCCGCGGCGAGACTCCCTCCTGTGACCATATTACCCATATTTCGCCCCCTACACTCTAATTCTCATCTTAAAAACACTCCAGGTCCACCTACCCTTATTTTATGTGATTCTAATGGTGTTTATCTACCATATTTACCTATCAATCCGTCCATTACCATTGCAAAACTTAAATACTACTTCCTACTTGCCCAACTTGCTCATATCAGCAAATTCATGAATATATGATAGCAAGAACACATGCATTAACAGTAATTTACATCCCATGCACATTCGATAGAGATTCCATTCAACAATAGCTTATGTCCACAACCAAGGCATCATATGACTACAATTCCCATATGGTAATTCATATCACAATTTCAACAAAACTACATATATTATGCTATAAGTCCATACATTAATATTCAACTATAATGAGACTTAAATCCTTAACGGTTATATTTCAATCAAACAAAATATGAACGCCTACACTTGGCAATATGAATACATGATGATGCTATGTAAATTAATAACAAAATTGCATCTCTACTAAATAAGCCAGCCTAAGTGTAGCCTTTTCCCATATGTTGGAGCTCATGGATTTTCATCCACTTGCTTCCCTTTATCCTTACCCGAAGAACCTTCACCTGAAATGTTAATCCCATGAAACGGGATGAGATATAAATCTCAGTAACCAAGACAATTCCATCATATATCCAATTTAATTAGCATATATGCTTGAATCAAAATCAACATCAGGATCATATCCATCATATCAGCAAATGAAACAATTAGCTATCATAATTACTATCCCATACTAGCAATCATATTATCACATGTTAAAGGCCATTAACACCGGGAGAGGCCTGTCCACGGCACCTACTCCCTATTGAGCACAACCGGGGCTCTGTGCATCTGGATTTGATCTTAACCCGGTGCTCGATCGAAGCATATGCATGGGTGGCAGCCGCACCACAGTTCCATCATGGACTCACAAGGTCCAATCATAATTCAACAGATAGCCAACCAATTCATTCAACATTTCAAATCATTCATATACAATAACATATGAAATTAAATCAAATATTCATGGAATTGATATAAACTCGGTTACCTCACTTGTAGACAACTTTGCAACAACCACCACAAATCCTAAATTCGGATTAAAGTGTCATTCACCAGAAAACTCAATATTCTACCCAAAGTCCTAAGCAAATTCGTACAAAATTAATACCCATTTTATAAATGAGCTATGGGGGTCTCAAATTAACAAATGAAGCATCAAAATGGAGTGTTTAAACTCACCCAAGGTTAGCCCTAACCTCAACCTACGAATTTCACTAAGAAAATCCCTAAACACCCACATTTCAGATTTTGGATAGGATGAAAATGCTCCAAATGAAAAACTAATTGGGCCAAATTAAAGAGAAAGATGAGGGGATTATGTTGTATAACTATTACCTTGGCTGAATCTTACTCTAATGTGAGAAAATGCAGAATTCTTACCCCAAACCCTAGCCTCCTCTCCAAGCTCCGAATTTCTCTTTGTGTTTTGTGTTTCAGCAAGTGTGAGGGAGAGGCTGATGTATTAGGGTTTTAGTTGGGTTTAAGTTGGGTCAAAAATATGGGTCATGGGCTGCTCCAAGCTCCATCTTCATTTGGGCTTCAGATTTTAATTTTGTTGGGCCAGTTTCAAGGTGTTGGGTTGCTGAAATTTAATTGGGCCAGTTTTATGTGCATTGGATTACTGAAGTTTAATTAGGTTTGGGCCAAGTTTGAAGAGCTCAAGAATTTGGGATCTGCACAAGGGTTATTGGGCCGCTTAGAAGAGTCTATACAAGGTGTATTTTGGGCCTCCATCACACTAAATTGGGTTGGGTCTGTACCTAACCCATTGGGCCTCCATTAGCCTCTTCCCACGATCTATTAATTTAATCCCAAATAGAATTTCTATCCCAATTAAATCTCAACCCACATTAATAAATTTACCTTTCTAAAATCTCCATTTATTTAACTTTCCTAATTATCCCATATTAATTATTCCTAATTAATCTAATCCGTGATTAACACCTTAATTAATTATGGGGTGTTACATATCTTAAAATTCATAAACATACATACAACATTTCTTGCATTCAAGAAGCCATATATATCATATATAGGTTTGCCAAAACAATGGTTCAGCCTCACCCATTCTCTTTGGGACTTTTGAACTTGTCTCACCCACTTTCAAAAGACTTTTGACTAAGCCTCACTCTTTCTAAAGACTTTTAGTTTTGTTTTACCCATTTTTAAGGACTTCTAGATCATTCTCACCCTAACTAAGGGACTTTTGGCTTCACCAAGCTCATACAAGCTAAAACGTGTTCATAAAATATCATTCAAGCACATAAATCAAACATCATGGGACCATGGCATATACATATTTGCTAAAAATGTTTGCTAAAAATATTTTTCATGGCTTAAATATACGCACACACATTCAAAGATAAAAAAACACCCCAAACATGCATGAGAGAAAGGGGAGAGAACTATCTTGTATACAAGAACACACTTTTCTTTTGTAATTTCTTCCTCTCCCTTGGCCAAACACCTACAAGGAGGTGGAGCTTGATTCCTTTGGCCTAAACACATGAAATAAGATCTAATTACACTCTTGGAATATTTACTAAAGCCACACACACTTTAAAATAACCTTGGCACTTATAATATTCACTTATAGTTCTATTAGGCACTTAATGAAGCAACCTTGGGAATTTATAATCTTGGCTCCATTTTCTCTCTTAACTCATGACTCCTGACTCCATTTATACTTCTTGGAGCCATCATACATTCATTTCAAGAAGCCTAGCTATGTGTTGCTTCATTATGCAACAATATAAAACTTATACTTCCATCACAATTTTTAGATTTTCTAAAATTTTTCCAAAACTTCCTTTCATACTCTCCCATCATATATGATGCAAAACTAAGCTTGGAAGAAATTAAAACACTCCTTAGGTCTATGAACTCTCCTTGGCCAAACCTATGCTCTTCATTTACACCTATAGAGTTTTCAATTTTTCCTTGAAGGAGGAGACACTTAGGAGGCTTCCTAGGGATCTTAGGAACTCAAATAAACTCTTATATGGGCTCGGAAATTCTTGAATCAAACTAGATTTTACAAGGCACCCATGAATCTCTAGCTTTTCTAACTTATTTTCTAATACATTTTAATTGACTTTCTTTAATCCTACTTACTTTTCACATTCCAAAACCTATGATTCTTCCTTGGTTAGTTCAAAATTTCGTCTTTCTTGGCTGGGCTCTAAGTGGGACAAAATTCATACTAAAGGAAACAAGAAGAAGCAAGTATGGAAGACAATAATTTACGTTGGTTTCTAACTTTTCTCAAGTGCTCTTTCAAGTGGTGAACTTCTCTTCTTCAAACTCCCACCTCCCTCCTTTGTACCAGACCTAAAACATGTCCATATTGATTAACAAAACCATTAGAGAAGAGAGGAGAAAGAGGGGAAGAGGTTTAGTAAAAGAAAGAGCATGAAAAACCATAGAAATCTTACACTTTTCAAACTTTCTTTTCTTCCCTTGACTCCCCCATTTGGTGAGCCTCTTGGAGCTCTCTTAGAATGTGTTTGGACCAGATGCAAGTTAGTGGAGAGAGCTGGAACAGAAGGGGACGTAATTTATAAGTTTAGGGCCCATTTAAGTAACTTTTAAAATTTATAATTTAGTCCCTCTTTTTAGTTTTGTCCAATTGGGTTCATTTCAACTTCTTTTTGAAAACTATCTTTTTTATCATACAATTTAGGTCCTCTAACTTATAAAATACCTTTGGAATCACTCAAATTAGATCTAAAGATTCCTGAACGAATTGGTCAAAGTTCAGGTTAACTAACGTTATAAAACGTCAATCGGAGGGGTTTTAATTGTTTTAGGGGTTTCTATAATTTTTAGGGCCTTTGAGAATCTCAAGAAACTTATTTTTCCCATTTAAAAATTTCTCCTTTAAGTTTTTTAAAATGTGCACAAAATTATGAAAATGCCATTGTATTTTTGCCAATTTTTGTCTGGTTATTCTGGCTTTATTTTCAAGGCACATCTAGCCTTAAATCCTCATTATTTGAGGTCTAAATTATTACTCTAATTTTATTCAACCTCAAATCATTCTATCTGGGGGACTTTCTTTTATATCTAATACATTTCTTATGTTTATGGAGAAACCGGACATTACATTTTTCACGTTGATAGAGGAATTGGATGTTACACATATAGTCTTAAAGTGGCTAATTTTCATCAAACTCATACTCAATCATATATAATTCATGTCTAGGCCACTCTTTTATGCATCTACACTTCCTTGTTAGACTCTTATATAACTTATTAGAAGCATCAAATGAAGTGCCAACTCCATGCAAGACTATTTTGACTACCTAGAGTTTTACTTAAATCCTAAATTTTTGACTTTCACAATTTATCTTACTTCTTGAATTAATGCTTTCTCATGTCTCTATAATTTATTGGAAAATATTTAAATTTCATAGAATCCAAAAACTAGCTCATCTTCCTTAAGTTTCCTAAGGGTAGCCAAAAGCACCATTCCATAGGCTAATAATGGATTTTCTTGAATCTCTTGCCAATTTTTTGCTAAATTTATGCCATACTCTAATTTTACAAGCTCTATACTATCATTAGAATGCATGAAACATAGAGAAGAGCCTTTCTCTCTCTACAAAAGGCACTTTAAGCTTTAGAGTTCAAAATCTAAAACTTTTTACTGATTGATTCTTACCTCAAAATGATTTTCACTCGAAGCTCTTTAATTTCCATCTATTGGTTTCTTGACTCCTTATCTTTCTCTTTCCAACCAATAGTTAAAACTCCTCTATTTGAAAGTTGTTTGGCTTGCTCTTTTCTTTCTTTCTCTTCTCTTTATTTAGATGCCATTTGTCATGCCTAGCTTCATTTAATCCATTTACATCATTTATAAGCATTAGCAGCAAAATCTACAATTTTTACTATATTTCTAGCAACAAAAATCAATCCATTTATATACCAAACAAAGTTATAAGGTCCAATTTTGGATTTTTTTCCTTCACTTACATTCATCATAAACAAATTTGTTTTAGTCCATTAAGTCAAAAAATATACAATATAAGACCAAGGGGCATGCATAACCCAAAATTGACCATTTGACATAATGTGCATTAAATTTCAAAAATTCATAACTTGGGCTACGTAATTTCAATTTACACAAACTCGGTGGCTACATAAAACATTTGCAAAATTTCACAAACAATTGAATTCAATTGACCCTTAAAAACATGAAATATAGAAACTAATGCAGTATGAACAATGACAGACCAATCTACATAATTTTTTGAACATTGAAAATTTATAAAATATTTTATAGACCTCCAAAAATTTTTATTTTTAACTTGTTAAAAAGCTATATAAATCCTCTAATTGCATGCCAAATTTCAGCTTCAAACTATGTCATTTGGGCTTTCAAGGGTAGAGGTTCAATTTAGGACTCTTTTAGACTAATTTTGGATTCTAAGGTGGTCTAATTGGTTTTCAAATTACATTCCACCACTTTGAGTAAATTTTAATCATCTTAAGCATACATTCTATATAGTCTAAAACATAAAAATAAGCTTGCATCAAAATATGGTCATTTTACATCAATTTATGCATATATACTCTATAGCTTAACATAGCTAAGAATATACATAAATGGCCATATCCTACCACAATATGACATACATTCGTGTACTCTAGCTCATACATGCAATTTCATTATAAGTATCATCAAATACATGAATATTCACTATACATACATAAGGTCTTTAGCTATTCCATTACACTTTCCACAAGTAGCCACATTTATATTACAAAAGCTTCATCACATACTTTTCTAGAGTTTAATGTTTCTCAATCTCCTTCTCTTGCTTGAAGAGACTAAAATGGTTAGTGGGAATACATAGGTGATATTCCAAAAAAAAATTCAGTAGCCAATCTCAACCAAATTAATGCATACATGAACCCCATGGGGAAATGCAATGCATGTGGTGCAAGAATGCCATTCATATGCCTTATGTAACTCAAATGCAACTTTTATCACAAAACTCATTTCTCATCAAGCTATGGAATCAAAACAAACTAGCTAGGCTTAACTAAACTCAGTTTGGTGCTAAGGAAGATCTACTATACTCAATTCCATGCCTAAGGGAGATCAAAACAAATTAGCTAGGCTTACCTAAAATAACTTCCTTTTCCTCTTTTTTCTTCCCTTTTTTGGTGCATCTTTGGTTCAATTTTAAAGTGCTTTAAGTCAATTTAGAGGGGTTAGAGGCATGGCTTGTAACACCTTAAAAATAATTAATAGTGATTATTTAGGGATTATGAAATTACTAAGAGGGATTTAAGAAAAATTTATGAGGAGATAGGAGTCTTAAGGAAAATGAAAAATTTGAGTATTTTAACATAATAATTATTAATTGGATAATTTTCAGGGAAGTAAAATAATGATTTTAGGTTTAAGCATGACTTGGGCCCATGATTAATTTATGTATGCTAAAAACATTATTAGAAGCCCAATTTTATTCTTGTGGAAGCCTAATCCACTTTTAAAGCCAATTATACCCATATATCATGGTCCAACATGTTAAGCATCAGCCCACTTAGAATAATGGGCCAATGGGACTAAGTTATTTGCACTAAAACCCTAAAAAGAGGTTGCCACTCATTATTCTTATGCTAAAACATAAGCTTGGTTGTTGAACACATAAGGAATTTTCTCACATTGGAAGAGGGGCTTAGGTTTTCCAGCATTTTGGCTCAAATTTGCACTCTAAAAAGGAGATTCAACCAAGGTGGGTTCTATAGAACTTGATCATCTTTTCTTTCTCTATATTTTGATCCAATTGGTTTGTCATTTAAGGGATTTTCATCTCTTTCTTAATATGAAATTTGGCTTTTGGATGATTTCTTACAAGATTGCAAAGCTAGAAATTAGAGAGAGCAATTGGGTAAGTATTTCCTTATCTTTTTATGTATTATTTTGCTAGAAAATAGCCCTACAGGTTGATTTTCATAATGGGTTCTATTATAGTGCGAAAATACAAGGAGATGGAAATGAAACACTATAGTTTTTGGGTTTGATGACTCAAATCTGAATTTTGGGAGTCATCAAAGGATTAGGTAAGTGTCTTCAACCATTTTTGTGAGTTGCATGTGTTGAAATTTTACCATTTAGGTTGATTTCTAGTGTATGACTTGTACATGTGCAAAAAAGGAGATGTGGAAAGTGACCTATTATGAGTTTTGATGTCTTGACCTTGAATTGGTACAATACACTCTTGGGAAGCTTGGGTAAGTAATTCTTAATGGATTCTTGATGAACTTAATCAATTGATAGGAAATTCCTTGCTAATGAAAATTAAATGATAATAACTATGCTTGTTTTAGGTTTGGTATGCATTTGGATTATATTGAAAACTAGAAGAAGAGTAATTGGGCTTCACTAAGGTAACCAGGGTTAATTTTCTAATTCTATGTATATGCTCATTTTAATATGATATTTGCTATACATGTATGATTTTGAAATGCTAAATGATTGGTTGGCTACTTGAATTATTGATGTTGTAGACTATGTGCGTCCTTAGTGGAATTATGGTGCGGCTACCATCTGTGCATTGTACTTCGATTGGACACTGAGTTGTGATCAGACCCCTGAATGCACTAAGCCCAAGTTGTGCTCATTGGGGAGTTGGTGCCATGGACCGGCCTCTCTCGATGTTATTGGCCTTTAACATGTTGTATGTGATTATTGGTATGAGACAGTAGTCATTAGTAGCTTAACTAGTTCATTTGTTAATTGAATTGATAATTTTGGTATTTGATGATATGAAAATGCATTATGTTGATCAATCTATACATATATATGGAATTTGCCTCTTATTACTGAGATTGTAAATCTCACTTTAGTTGTGGGCTAACATTTTCAGGGATTGGACCTCTTAGTGGCAAGAAGAAATTAATTGAAGCCTATTGTATGATTTGGTAGCACATAGGTTTGGAAACCTTGTTGATTAGGTTTGTGAAATGAAAAAACTAGTTTTTATGTATTTGTCACATTGCATTATGAATTGCCAAGTATAGGGATTGACTATGTAATATAATTACCATGGAATTGAATATTGTGATTGTATTTGATTAATATTTGTTGAATGACTTGATATTGTGTAACCATTAAGCTTTAGCCCTATGTACCTTGTGGTTGAAACACTTTTACTGTTATAGGAAGGGAATTGATTGATATAAAATTAAGTTTTGATTGCTCTAATTCAATCCAAGACCCCTAGATAATGAAGATTAGCGAATCATGATATTTAAGAGTTGGGAGGTTTAAAAGATCATGTATGTTAGCCACTAAGATCCTAGAATTCATTTAAGACTAGTGGAAATTGATTCGAGAGTATGAAAATGAAAGTGTGATGAACCTAACTTCTAACCATTGTAATTAAGGTAAAATACATAATTAATAACCATAAATTAGGGTTACAAGACATTAAAACTAATTACATTCGAAAAATACAAGGAAAAATTTGAACCTTTATGTTATTAAAGTAATCAACTAAATAATTATAAGCATTCATGTACACAAGGGAAACAAACGCTCAATTATAGGCCTTTGGTTCTATTACCCATTAATTCTAACTCACAAGAATCTTCTATTAATGTTTCTAAATCGTCCTTTGAGATTACCATATGAAAAACTAAGATGTCTAGGTTAGAATGAGAGTTTGGGACTGTTAGCTGTAGCTAAATGTCTTTGCGCCGTGGCCAATTGCTCTTGAGTTCACTCTATATGGTGCTGCGGTGAGGAATCCTCCTAGAGTCTACCTTGCTCACCTCTTGCTATTGGCCGCGGCTAATTCTTCTTTAGAACGCTTGACATAATTTCAAAAAAGTTTGCCGCGGTGAATTACCCTCTGGACGACTCCCAGTTTTGCCTCTTATATTTTGCCATGGCTAATTTTACTTTTTGCTACGGCGAATTGCTCTTTGGTACTCTCCCTGGGCAACTTCGCCTCTCTTGGCCACGGCTAATAATATTTTAGCTGCGGTTCAATGCCTTCTGATCCTACAACTCCTAAAATCTTATCTCATACTCTCCATATAACACCCCAAAATTAATTAAGGTGTTAATAATAGATTTGGGTTAATTAAGAATAATTAATATAGGATAATTAGGTAAATTAAGTTAATGAAAATTTTAGAGAGATAAATTATTAATATGAGTTTAAGATTTAATTAAGTTAAAAACCCCATCTATGCCCAAATTAAATTAAGTAGGCCACGGTTAGGAACTAATGGAGGTCCAATAATTTTAGGTGCAGACCCAACTTATATAAGCCCTTGTAATTGGTCTGATACCCCTTGTGCAGACCTCAACTAAGTGAGCTCTTGAAAACTTAACCCAACCTAACTAAAAGTATGAATTGTTGAAATTGGACCAACAAATTAAAACTCAGCCCAATTCTACTCAAAGTCTAAACCTATATGGACTTGGGCCATTGGGTCAGCCTAAACCCATCCAAAACCCTAAACATATTCAACCTTTCCCCTCCCTTATGCAGAAATATAAAACACATAACTTAATTTCGAAGGTTTGGAAGGAGGCTAGGGTTTGGGGCAAGAAAAATCACTATTTCCCACTTTTAGAGCAAGATTTAGCTAATGTAATAGTTATATAACTTAATCTCTTTCTCTTTCTCTTCAATTTGACCTGATTGACTTTTCATTTGGAGCATTTTCACCACACCTAAATTCTGAAATGTGGTTGTTTAGTATTTTTTAGAGGATTTTCGGAGGTAGAGGCTAGGAGAGATATTGGTTAAGTGTAAACTCTCCATTCTAATGTATTTTCTGCTAGTTTAAGATCCCCATGGTTGATTTGTAGTATGGGTATTAGTTATGTACAAATTTGCTTAGGAATTAGGGTGATATATTAAAGTTTCTGGTAGGGGACATATTCAATCCGAATTTGGGGATTTGTAGTGGCTGGATAAGTATCCTCTAAGTAGCCATTAGTATTTTAATTTTTAGGTACTTATTGTTGCTGTACATGACGATTTAAGGTAGTAATCTTCTGATGTTATGGTTATAGTAAGATTTTGGCACTGCCGGTGGCTTTTCAATTGTCTGCAGAGTGAGGTAACCGGGGTTTATGCTAATTCCATGCATATGTCTGTTTAACTTTGTATCTGCTGCATGATTATGATATTGAATGCTAAATGAATTGGTTGCTATCTGTTATATGTGATTGGACCTTGTGAGTCCATGGTGGAGCTATGGTGCGATTGCCACTCGTGCATGTGTTTCGATCGGGCATTGGGTTATGATCAGACCTCAGATGCACTGAGCCTTGGTTGTGCTCATTGGGGAGTGGGTGCCGTGGACGGGCCTCTCCCGGTGTTATTGGCCTATAACATGTGGAATTATGATTGCTAGTATGGGAAAGTAATCATAGATAACCTAATTGTTCATTTACTGATATGACTGGTATATTTTCTGATGCTTATATGAAATCATGCATATATGTTAATTAAACTAGAATATATGAATGGAATTTGCCTTAGTTATTGAGATTTGCATCTCACCCCCGTTTCATGGGATCATACTTTCAGGTGAAAGCCCTTCAGTTAAGGATAAGGGGAAGCAAGTGGATGAAAATCCATAAGCTCTAAACATGTGTAGAGGAAGCTACACTTGGGCTGATCTAAGTAGTGTAGATGTAATTTTGTTAATCTTTTATATAGCATCATCGTGTAATCATATTGCCAAGTATAGGTGTTTATATTTTGATTAGTTAGAATGTATCTATTAAGGAGTTAAGTCTCATTATAGCTTGGTATTGGATGCATGAACTTATAGTATCTGATGTATAAACTTTGTTGAATTCATGATGTGGTCTACTATTGGAAATGTCATCATGGGATATATTAGATTGTTGGTTTGAATCAGTGATGTATGAAATCTTTAATGGAATGTATATTTGAATGATAATTACTGGAAGCTTATGAAATTTTGCTGTTATTAATCTATGAACTTGTTGATATAGGGTAGTTGGAGGAGTAGAAATTGACTCTTAAGTCTTAAACTAGTAATGATATATTAGGCTAATGAAAGCTATTGGAGCTCTACAATTAAGGTAAAGTGGCCATAGGGTGTTATTAGAGGGAGAGTGGAGAGTATAAGACAAGATTTTAGGAGTTGTGAGATCAGAAGGTATTTCGCCGCGACTAATAGAGGCGAAGTTGTCCAGGGAGAGTACCAGAGAGCAATTCACCATGGCGAAAAGTGAAATTAGCTGCGACGAAATGTGAGAGGCAAAACTAGGAGTCGTCCAGAGGGTGATTCACTGCTATTAAATGGGAATTGGTCGCAGCAAACTTTTGTAAGAATTTGTTAGACGTTCTAGAGAGGAATTAGTCGCAGCCAATAGCGAAAGGTGAGTGAGGTTAGTTCCAGGAGGCTTCCTCACCATGTAGGTTAGCTGCGGCGAAGCTCCAACTCGCGAAATCTGTAAAGATATAAGGGTGAACCCGAGAGTAATTGGCCGTGGCACAAGGGCATTTAGCTGTGGCTAACTAACCCAAATTCTCATTCTAACCTAGAAACTTTAATTTTTCCCATGGTAACCTTAAGGGATGACTTAGAAACATTAGTAGAAGATTCTTGTGAGTTGAAACTAATGGGTAATAGAATCAAAGGCTTATAAATGAGTGTTTGTTTCCTTTGTGTACATGAATTCTTGTGATTATTTGGTGGATGACTCTACTAACATTAAGGTTCAAATTCCTTTATATTTTTCAAATGTAATTAGTCGTAATGTCTTGTAACCCTAATTCATGGTTATTAATCACATATTTAACCTTAATTATAATGATTAGAAGTTAGGGTCGTCATACTCCACTCTCCCTCCAATGACACCCTGGGCCACTCTACCTTAATATGTGGGATTCCAATAGCTTTCACTAGCCTAATTTACCCAGCCTATCTATCATTACTAGTTCAAGACTTAAATGTTAATTTCTACTCCTCCAATTACCCTATATCAGCAAGTCCATAGAGTAATAATAGTAAGAGTTCATGAACTATCAACCATTATCATTCAATACATATTCCATTAGAGATTCTATACATCACTGATTCAAATCAACAATCTAATATATCCTATGATGACATTTCCAATAGTAGACTATATCATAAATTCAACAAAGCTCATACATCAGACACTATAAGTTCATACATCCAATACCAAGTTATAATGAGGCTTAACTCCTTAATAGATATATTCCAACTAATCAAAATGTAAACGCTTACACTTGGCAACATGATTACATGATGAGATTATATAAACGAATAACAAAATTGCATCTATTATACTCAGATTAGCCTAAGCGTAGCTTTCTCTTCACATGGCTGGAGCTCATGGATTTTCATCCACTTGCTTTCCCTTATCCTTACCCGAAGGGCTTTCACCTGAAAGTATGATCCCATAAAACGGGGGTGAGATGCAAATTTCAGTAACCAAGGTAAATTCCATTCATATATTCCAGTTTAATCAACATATATGCATAATTTCATATAAGCATTAGAAAACATACTAGTCATATCAGTAAATGAAACAATTAGCTATCTATGATTACTATCTCATACTAGCAATCACAATTTCACATGTTAAAGGCCAATAACACCAGGAGAGGCTTGTCCACGGCACCCACTCCCCAATGAGCACAACCAGGGCTTAGTGTATTTGAGGTTTGATCATAACCCAATGCTCGATCAAAGCATATGCACGGGTGGCAGCCGCACCACAGCTCCACCATGGACTCACAAGGTCCAATCACATATAATAGATAGTCAACCAATTTATTTAGCATTCAAAATTATAATCATGCAGCAGATACAAAATTAAATAGACATATGCATGGAATTAGCATAAACCCCGGTTACCTCACTTTGCAGATAATTGAAAAGCCACTAGTAGTGCTAAAATCTCCCTATAACCATGACATCAGAAGATTACTACCTTAAATCATCATGTACAACAGCAATAAGTACCCAAAAATT
This sequence comes from Erythrophleum ivorense, assembly GCA_026724425.1. Lineage (NCBI taxonomy): Eukaryota > Viridiplantae > Streptophyta > Magnoliopsida > Fabales > Fabaceae > Erythrophleum > Erythrophleum ivorense. Next base: position 40,593,524 of record JAIUCV010000006.1, on the reverse strand, counting down.
AAAATACTAATGGCTACTCAGAGGAGGACACTTACCTAGCCACTACAAATCCTGAAATTTGGATTGAATATATCCTCTACCAGATACTTTAATATATCACCCTAATTCCTAAGCAAATTCGTACATAATTAATACCCATACTACAAATCAACCATGGGGGTCTTAAACCAACAGAAAATGCATTAAGATGGAGAGTTTATACTTACCTAATATCATTTCTGTGATGACCCTAACTTTTAATCATTGTAATTGAGGTTAAATACATGATTAATAATTATAAATTTGGGTTACAAGACATTATGACTAATTACATTCAGAAAATATAGGAAAATTTGAATTTTAATGTTATTAGAGTCATTAACTATATAATTATAAGTATCCATGTACACAAGGGAAACAAACACTCATTTATAAGCCTTTGATTCCATTGCCTATTAATTCCAACTCACAAGAATCTTCTACCAATGTTTCTAAGTCATCCCTTGGGGTTTCCATATGAAAAACTAAGATTTCTAGGTTAGAATGAAAGCTTAGGACCATTAGCTGTGGCTAAATGTCCTTATGCTACGGCTAATTACTCTCGGTTTCACTCTTTATCTTCACAGATGCAGTAGTGAGTTGGACCTTCGCCGCGGCTAACCTATATGGTATCGTGGTGAGGAAGCCTCCTGGAACCTACCTCGTTCACCTCTCGCTATTGGCCATAGCCAATTCCCCCTTTCACTGCGTCTAATTCCTCTCTGGAATGCCTGACACAATTTCACAAAAGTTTACCGCCGCCCATTCCCATTTAACTATAGCAAATTACCCTTTGGACGACTCCCAATTTTTTCGCGGCTAATTCCACTCCTCATCGCAGCGAATTGCTCTCTGGTACTCTCTTTGGGCAACTTCGCCTTTATTGGCCGCTGCGAAATGCCTTCTGATCCCACCACTCCTAAAATCTTATCTCATACTCTCCACTCTCCCTCCAATAACACTCTAGAGCCACTCTACCTTAATTTATACAACTCTAATGGTATTTATATACCTTATTTACCCAGCTATTCTACCGTTAATAATTCAAAACTTAAGTATAAATTCTTACTCATCCAACTACCATATGTTAGCAAATTCATAGATTAATAATAGTAGAATTTCATAAGCTTCCAGCAATTATCATTCAAATATGCATTCCCTTAAAGATTTCAAGCATCACTGATTCAAATCAACAATTTCATATATCCCATGATGACATTCCCAATAGTAAACTATGTCATGAATTCAACAAAGTTCATACATCAGATACTATAAGTTCATACATCTAAAACTAAGTTATATTGAGACTTAACTCCTTAATAAATACATTCCAACTAATCAAGAAATAAATGCTTACACTTGGCAATATGATTACATGATGATGCTATATAAAAGATTAACAAAATTGCATCTACTCTACTCAGATTAGATTAAGTGTAGCTTCCTCCATACATGGCTAGAGCTTATGGATTTTCATCCACTTGCTTCCCCTTATTCTTACTCGAAGGGCCTTCACCTGAAAGTATAATCTCATGAAACAGGATGAGATGCAAATATCAGTAACCAAGGCAAATTCCATTCATATATTTTAGCTTAATCAACATATATGCATGATTTCATATAAGCATTAGAAAACATACTAGTCATATCAGTAAATGAAACAATTAGGCTATCTATAATTACTATCCCATACTAGCAATCACAATTCCACATGTTAAAGGCCAATAACGTCGAGAAAGGCTTGTCCACGACACCTACTCCCCAATGAGCACAACTAGGGCTCAGTGTATCTGAGGTTTGATCATAACCCAGTGCTTGATCAAAGCACATGCACGGGTGGCAGCCATACCACTGCTCCACCATGGACTCACAAGGTCCAATCACACATAATAGATAGTCAACCAATTCATTTAGCATTAAAAATCATAATCATACAGTAGATACAAGATTAAAACTAATATATGCATAGAATTAGCATAAACCCTGGTTACCTCACTTTGTAGATAATTGAAAAGCCACCAGTAGTGCCAAAATCTCCCTATAACCATAACATCAGAAAATAACTACTTTAAATCATAATGTACAGCAGTAACAAGTACCCAGGGAATTAAAGTACAAATGGCTACCCGGAAGACGCTTACCCAGCCACTATAAATTCTTAAATTCGAATTGAATATGTCCTCTACCAGAAATTTCAATATATCACCCTAATTCCTAAGTAAATTCGTACATAATCAATACCCATACTATAAATTAATTATGGGGGTCTTAAACCAATAGAAAATACACTAGAATGGAGAGTTTACACTTACCCAATATCCTTCTTAGCCTCTACCTCCGAAAATCCTCTAAGAAAATACCAAACAAACACATTTTAGAATTTGAGTATGGTGAAAATGCTCCAAATGAAAAACTAATTAGGCCAAATTGAAGAGAAAGAGAAGGAGATTAAGTTATATAACAAATACCTTGTTGATTTTGGGCTTAGAAGTGAGAAATAGTGGATTTCTTGTCCCAAACTCTAACCTCCCTTCAAACCTTCGAAAATGAATTGTGTGTGTGTGTGTTTCAGTAAAATGTGGGGGGGTTGAAGTGTTTAGGGTGTTAGTTGGGTCTAATGTGGGTCAAGGGCTGACCCAAGGGTCCAATGGAAAGTGGGTTATGATTTAAACCTTGTTGGGCTAACTTTAATGTGTTGGGCTACAGAAATTTAATTAGGCCAGACCAAGGTTAAAATACTCAATTGATTTGGGTCTGCACAAGGATTATTGGGCCATCACTAGGTGCTCTCTCTTGGGCCAAGTCTCATAATAAAAGGTTGGGTCTGCACCTAAAATTATTAGGCTTCTATTAGTTCCCTAACCTTGCCCTACTTAATTTAATTTAGGGCTAGATGAAACTCAATTAAATTTCAAACTTATATTAATAATTTACCTCTCTAAAATTTTTATTCACTTAACTTACCCAATTATCCCATATTAATTATTCTTAATCAACCCAAATCCATGATTAACACCTTAATTAATTTTTGGGGTGTTACACCTTCTAGCCTATACTTTTGAAAATCCTCTTAAAAAATACCAAACAACCACATTTCAGAATTTGAGTATGGTGAAAATACTCCAAATGAGAAGCCAATTGGGTCAAATTGAAGAGAATAAGAAGGGGATTAAGTTATATAACTATTACCTTAGCTGAATCTTACTTTAAAAGTGGGAAATAGTGGTTTTCTTGTTAAGAACCGTAGCCTCCCTTCAAACCTCCAAAAATGAGTTATGTGTTTTGTGTTTCTGCATAAGGGAGGGGAAAGGCTGAATATGTTTAGGGTTTTGGATGGGTTTGGGCAAACCCAATGGCCCAAGTCCATATGGGTTCAGACTTTATGTAGAATTGGGCTGAGTTTTAATTTGTTAGTCCAATTTCAACAATTCAGAGTTAAGTTGGGTTGGGTCAAGTTTCCAAGAGGCTACTTCGTTGAGGTCTGCACAAGAGGTATTGGGCCAATTACAAAGGCTTATATAGGTTAGGTCTTAGGTCTCTATCTCATTAAATCAGATTGGGCCCTCCCTAGGTGCTTTATGTGACGACCCTACCTTCTAATCATTGTATTTATGGTTAAATGCACGATTAATAGTTAATGATCAAGGTTTGGAGTCATTACATTTTGTTACATTATGAAAATACAGGAAAATTTAAACCTTGATGCTAAGGTCATCACTAAACAACCATAACCAAAACAAAGATGCATAAAATAAATCATACTACTATGAGGGGTTTATGATTCATTCATTCATCAGTTTTAACACATAAAAACCTCCCACAAGTATTCTTATATCATTTCCTAGCATTATCATTGAAGAAATTTGGGGTTTGGGTAGGGGTAGGGGTTTGGGGTCTCACGTTGCAGCCCAGACCATTTGCGTCATAGCTAAGATAAGTACTAGAATCATTAGGCAATTTTTGCACATTTTGCTGTGGCGAGACTACATGGTGCCGCAGCAGAAATGCTCCCTAGAGCTACTGTTCTAAGTCCCAAGATTCTCGCTTCGACGGAATATATTTATGCTGCGGCGAGTTTTGCTACTGGACAACCTTTAACTAGTTTTCCCAACTCGCACCGTGGAAAGACCTACTGCGCCGCGGCGAGTTTCTGTTCTGTCACCCTCTTGGGCAATTTTTCTTAGTTTGCGTCACGGCGAGATTTCTCAAGCCGCGGTGCTCCTCGCTACTATCACTCCCTAGGCCAATTTTTTTCTCTTGTGCCACGGCGGGATTCATCATGCCGTAGTGCCCCTTGACTCTGTCACTCGCTTGGCCGCAGCGAAGCCTTCTTAGCTGCGGTGTAACTCTCTCCTGTAGCTACCTCTCTCAAGTTTCATCCCCTACACTTCAATTCTCATCTTAAAAACACCCTAGGACCACTTTCTCCCATTTTGTATGACTCTAATGGTATTTATTTACCCTATTTACTCATCTAACTCTCCATTACCAATTCAAAACTTAGATACTATTTCCTACTTGCCCAACTATCTCATATCAGCAAATTTATAGAATAATGACAGCAAGAACTCATGCATTAGCAACAATTAACATCCCATGCACATTCCATAGAGATTTCATTCATCAATAGTTTATATCAATATCTAATGCATCACATGACTACAATTCCTAAATGGTAAACTATATCACAAATTCAACAAAGCTATATATATCAGATGTTGCAAGTTTAAACATCAATATCCGTTATAATGAGACTTAACTCTTTAACGGTTACATTTCCACCAAGCAAAATATAAACGCATACACTTGGTAACATGAATACATGATGATGCTATGTAAACTAATAACAAAATTGCATTTACTCTACTTAGATTAGCCTAAGTGTAGCTTCCTCTACACATGGTTAGACCTCAAGGATTTTCATCCACTTGTTTCCCCTTATCCTTACCCGAAGAACCTTCACATAAAATATTAATCCTATAAAATGAGGTGAGATATAAATCTTAGTAACTAAGGCAATTCCATCATATAATCCAGTTTAATTAGCATACATGCATAATTTCACATAAGCATCAAAAGAACACCAACCATATCAGTAAATGAAACAATTAGGCTATCATGATCACTATCCCATACTAGCAATCATATTTTCATATGTTAAAGGCCATTAACATCGGGAGAGGCTCGTCCACGATACCTACTCTTCATTGAGCACAACCAGAGCTCAGTGCATCTGGGGTTTGATCAAAACCCAGTGTTTAATCGAAGTACATGCACGGGTGGCAGCCGCACCACAGCTCCACCATGGACTCACAAGGTCCAATCACAATATAATGATAGCCAACCAATTCATTCAACATTTTAAATCATTCATGTACAGCAAAATATGAAATTAAAATAGATATATGCATGGAATTAATATAAACCCGGTTACCTCACTTGTAGACAATTTGTAACAGTCACAAATGGTAAAAAAATATCCCTATAACCATAGCATCAAAGAATTATTACTTTAATTCATCATCTACAGTAGCAACAAGTACCCAAAGAATTTAAATGCTAATAACTACCTAAAGAACACTTACCCAGCCACTACAAGTCTTAAATTCGGATTTATGTGTCCTCTTCCAGAAACCTCAATGTTTCATCTAAAATCCTAAGCAAATTCATACAAAATTAATAACCATATTATAATCAAGTCATTAGGGTCTCAAATCAGTAGAATTACCTCAAAAAGAAGAGTTCATACCTATCTAATGACAGCCCTAGCCTCAACCTACGAATTTTCACCAAGAGAATCCCAAATAACCACATTTCAGATTTTGGGTATGGTGAAAATGCTCCAAATGAAAAACTAATTGGACCAAAATGAAGAGAAAGATGAAAGGATTAAGTTATATAACTATTACCTTGGCTAAATCTTGCTCTAGAAGTGGAAAAATATGGAAATATGCCAAGAACCCTAGCCTCCCCTTTGGACCTCCGATTTTCTCCTTTGTGTTTCAGAAAAATGGGATAGTGGCTTAAGCATTTAGAGTTTTAGTTAGGTTTAAGTTGGGTCAAATATGGGTCATGGGTTGCTCCAAGGTCTAACTCCTAATAGGCTCAGATTTTTGCTTTGTTGGGCTGCAGAATTCTGTAGGGCCAGACCTAGTTTTAGGATCTTTATTGTTTTGGGTCTGCACAAGGTTTATTGGACTTTCCTAAGAGCCTATACAAGATGGATCTTGGGCCTCTATCACATTGGATCAAGTTGGGTCTACACCTAACTTATTGGGCTTCTATTAGCCTCTTATCTACTTAATTTAATTTGGGCCTAGATGAAGTTTCTATCCCAATTAAATCTCAAACTCCATATTAATAATTTATCTCTCTAAAATCTCTATTCACTTAACTTGCTCAATTATCTCATATTAATTATTCCTAATTAACCTAATCCCTGATTAACACCTTAATTAATTATAGGGTGTTACACTCTCTCTTGGGCTACGTCTCATATTAAAAGGTTGGGTCTGCACCTAAAATTATTGGGCCTCCATTAGTCTATAACCTTGGCCTACTTAATTTAATTTAGGTCTAGATGGGGTTTATAACTCAATTAAATTTCAAACTCATATTAATAATTTATCTTTTAAAAATTTTCATTTACTTAACTTGCTCAATTATTCCATATTAATTATTCTTAATTAACCCAAATCCATGATTAATACCTTAATTAATTTTTGGGTGTTACAAAAAGTCTAAGTGTTGAATGGAGTAAAGCCATAGCCAAAACTCCCTAAGTCGTAGCCAAAGCACATCCAAAAGCTAGGAGTGTAGCGGTGTAAGATGCCTCGCCATGGCATAAGACCAAAATTTCATCTAAGAGAGTAACAGAGAGCAAATTCTCCATGATGCAAGGGAAGCTCACCACAGCAAGCGTCAAGAGGTGAGCTTAGAAAGTTTTAGGAGGCTCTCTTGCCACGGTGGCATATAGGCTCACTGCGGTGTGGCACCAACTCATTGTAGCACTAATAGTAGGTTCTCGAGAGCACCTTTGTCATAATGCTGCAGGCCTGAGTCATGGCACAAGGTTTGTAATGTCTAGTTTTTATAAAAATGTTAGAAATGGATTAGTTATAAAAGGGAGTCCCTAAAAGAGAAAGATTTGAGGCAAAATAAAATTAGGATAAAATTCTAAATAATGAAAAATGAAGATACAATACTTAAGATACTTAAAAACCAAAGTCAAAGTAGCTAAATAAAATTCGACGAAAATAGTGGCATTTTTGTAATTTTGAGTACTTTTTAAAGAACTCAAAAGAGGGATCTTTAAATGAGAAAATTAGGTTTCTCTTCTTAGAGACCCTAAAAACTGTAAGAACCCCCTAAAATAGTTTAAACCCCTCCAATTTATGTATTAAAGTGTCGGTTTACCTAAATTTTGACCAATTCATTTAGAAAGGTTTTAAATTCAATTTGGATGAAACTAAGAGCATTTTACAAATTAGAGGACCTAAATTTTATGATAAAAAAAGAAGGTTCTCAAAAAGGATTTGAAATGAGCCTAAAAAAGCAAACAGGCACGTAAGAGCAAAATGGTCATTTTGAAAAATTATAAAAGAGGCTTCTTAAGTAAGATTACACCTCATTACCTTCTCCAAACTTCTATTTTCAGAATTTTGAGTAGTCATGGCATGACATTAAGTGAAGGGGTAACACCATATTCGTAAAGCCTTTCCCCATCTCCTTTCTGGTCATATTCCCTTAGGATAGCAACTTTAGTAAAAAAACTCAAATAAAATAATGGAATATTTTGCATTGCATAACATTTAAATTTCTCATTTCACATTCAGTAGACCATATTAACTCACTCATATTAATATCCAATTAAAATACACTCATACAACTCAAAACCATCTCAAAATGTCACAAGAATCTCGAGTTTGAAGCACACATACAACACAATTAGCCTTGGATTCTGTTGCCAAATTTCTGGTACCAATTTTGAAAAATTATAACTAAATTTTAAAAAAATCAAAATCATGCATGCTATACCATTATGGAAAGATGAATATGTTAAATTTGTGCTAAAAATAAATTCAAACCAAAATAGGAATGTTTAGCCACTGGAAATCGATGGAACAATGCCAAATGTACTGCTGCGTAATTAGTATTGACTCTGAACTTTAAAAATTCATATCTCTCTATTCAGACATCCAATTGAGATGATCTTAGTGTACATAGAAAGCTTATTGTGTATAGTTTATGCCTGTAAAATTTCATGAGCATTGGACACTATTTGACTTTCGAATGATATAGGAGAAGGAATTGATCATATGAACAATAACCATATCAATATAGCAGAAAATTGGCAATTTTGGAAATTTGTAATTAATTCTGTAGAGCTCCAAATAATCTAGTTTTTGACTTCTCAAAAAGCGCTAGATGGGATATATATACATGCCAAATTTCATGAGGAAATTCGTCCATTTGGTTAGTTTGTGCTACAAGGTTGCAATTTGGTCATTTTATGCTTCTTAAAGGGTCACAAAGGGTCCAATTTAGCTTCCAAGACTTCCAAGGCCACTTGAGCATATGGAAAAGTGTAAGAATAACCTACTAAACATGTTCTCAAGGTCCAAATACCTAGACCTTACAATTTCACTTTCCCACTCCAAAGTATACACAAAAGCCTACATGAGCCATACTTGCCATTTATTGTCAAAAACTTGTTGTATCATTCAAATGGTATCAATTCCTATATATACATTAAGTATCCATATAATTACACATCTTCAAAAGGGTTTACATCACATTCATCATAAGGTTATATCATATGCCATCAAAATAGTTATAAAGTGAATACATAATACATTTCCATGTTAATCCTCTTCCTTTAAGCTTAGTGGCTTCCATTCCTTTACTCACTCGGACCCCCTAGACATGTTAGATGATAGGGAGGGAGGAGTGAGATTCTAGAAATCCCAATAGCCCTTTTCCCTTTCAACCACACATAAAGGATGCAATTTCAAGTCTAAAAATGCTTGCAAGGCTATCTTGGAATCCATAAACATACATGGTACATGTTTCACATTCAAGAAGTCACATATGACATACATAGGTTTGCCAAGACAATGGTTTAGCCTCACCCATTTTCTCAAGAGACTTTTGACTAAGCATCACTCTTTTAGAGACTTTTGGTTTTGTCTCATCTATTCTTAGGGACTTTTGGCTTATCTTCACCCTAACTAAGGGACTTTTGGCTTCACCACACTTAGGCAAGCTATTTATATTCATAAAAACATCATTCAAGCACATAAACATAGCATCATGGTACCATGGCATATAAATGCATGCTAGAGACATCTTTCATGGCTTAAATATACACACACATTCAAAGATAAGAAAACATCTAAAGATGCATGAGAGAAAGGAGAAAGGGTTACTTTGTATACAAAAGCACACTTTTTCCTTGGAAATTCTCTCTCTCCTTTAGCCAAACACTCATAAGGAGGTGGGGCTTGATTTCTTTAGCCCAATCACATTAAATAGGATCTAGTTATGCTCTTGGAACTAATTCTAATGTTACACTTATACTAGAAAAGCTAGATGGTTCATACGGTTTAATTATGATTCCATAAAGCACCTAATGAAGCAACATTAGGAAAACATGATCTTGTCTCCATTTTCTCTCTTAATCTATGACTCTTTACTCCATTTAGACTCCTTGGAGCCATCACACATTCATTTCAAGGAGCCTAGCTATGTGTTGCTTCATTATGCTACAATATGGAACCTATACCTCCATTACACTTTCTAGGCTTTCTAAATTTTGTCCAAAGTTTCCTCTCATACTCTCCCATCATATATGTTACAAAATCAAGCTTGGAAGAAATTAAAACACTCCCTAGGTCTATGAACTCTCCTTGGCCAAACCTATGCTCCTTTTTTGCACCCATGGAGTTTTCAATTTTTCCTTGAAGAGGGAGACACTTGGGAGGCTCTCTAAAAGTCTTAGGAACTTAAATAAACACTTACATAGGCTAGAAAATTTTTGAATTAATACAAATTTTAGGTTATGCTCATAAATCTCTAGCTTTTCTATCTTGTAAATTTATGGATGTTTGTTTGTTCTCTTTACACTTTCTTACTTCCTACACTCTAATTTGTATGATTCACTCTTGGTTTTATCCAAAAACAACTCCCTTATGTCTGCTCCTACGAAGGTCGAAACTCACCCATACATGAATAAGAAGGAAGAAGAATGGAGGCTAATGGTTTTACCTTGAATTCAAGCTTTCCTTGAATGCTCTTCCTTTCCCTTTGAATCTCTTCCCCCAATTTGAACTCATCCCTTCTGGTTTGAGCTCAAAATAGAACCAAAAGCTTTAATAAATTAGTGGAAAGGAAGAGGAGAAGGAGGAGAAAAAGCTTACTAAAGAGGAGAGCAAGAAATTCTATAGATTTTCATACCTTTTGCTTAGTTTTTCTTCTTCCTTTTCCCTTTCTCTTGTATGACTCTCTCCCCTAGTCCCACTTTTTCATTTGAGTAGAATTGATGTTAGTTAAGATAGGAGAGAAGAAGGGACACACGTTTATAAGGAGCATTAATAAAATTGTTCTAAAGAAATTCCATTTATGTCCCATAAACTTAGCATTTTTGTTTTAGATTCATTTTAGCTCCTTTTTGAGAACTATCTTTTTCATCATAAAATTTAGTTTTTTAACTTATAAAATACCTTTGAAATCACTCAATTTAGAGCTAAGACCTTCCTGAACAAAAGGGTTAAAGTTTGGGTTAACCATCATTAGAAAACGTACACTAAAGGAGTTTTAATTGTCCCAGGGCTTCCCATGGTTTTCAGGGTCTCTAAGAACTCTAAAGAGCTCAAATTTTTCATTTAAAAAGTCGTCCTATGAGTATTGTAAAATTTTTTTGAAATTACGAAATTGCCATTACTTTACATAACTATTTCGTTAAATTCTATCTGGTTATTTTAGCTCTAGTTTTAGGTTATCTCTAGCCTCCTATTTTCATTACTTATTGTCTAGATTATTATTCTAATTTTTCTGGACTTTAACCAATTCATTTCAATGGACTTACTCTTAAAACGTATCTGTTTCTGTCATTTTTATGAAAATAAGACATTATAGAAGGGAGAGAGAAGAAGTTTAAGCTCTTGTTTAAGTAAGTAAACGACCTTGTTACATCCCGCGCTAGTTAGAAAAGTTGTTCATCTCTCTAAAAGCTCTCTAATGGTAGTTTTCTTTTCTTGAAAACTTGAAGATTCAGGTTTAACCCAAGCAAAAAAGGAACTCTTTTCAAGAAACTAATCAGTGGAAAATAATTTACGTAAAGAGAGCTTAGTTTTAAGGTATGACTTTACTTGAAATACTTGCAAAATCTTGTGTTTCCAAGCCATTTAAGCTTCAGCCTAGAGAGAGAAAGTGAGGAGGAGAGTTTTTCTTCATGTGTTTTTGATGAAACTAAGGATTATGGAGTGTGAGGATTAAGAATATACAACTAAAATTGAAAAGGAAGCTTTAGAATGCAAGTTGTAGAATTTAGGGATTTTGTTGTATCTTGACAAATATGAAGCTTTTTAATGGTAATTTAAGTTGTCTAAGAGTATGTATGAGCTCCCAAGACACCTAGCAAGCCTCCTATGTGCCAGCTCCTTAAAGAAAATCAAGCAAAGTCCATGGGTGTTGCTTGATGCTCATGTCTTGGCCAAGACAACCATATGCACCTAGGAAGAGTTTTAATTTCTTCTAAGGCTAAAAAGGGACTAAATATGATAGATGAACATCAAAGGAAGTCTTGGAATGAATTTGGAAAGCATGGTTTGTGAGATAGAGGTGTAGGCTCCATTTTAAGATATAAAGAAGCAACTTGTGTCTAAACTCCTAGAATTGAAATTATAATGGCTCCAAGGAGTTTAAATATAGTCAAGAGACTTAGATTGAAGGAGAAAATGGAGCCAAGACCATGAATTTTAAGAGTTGCTTCATTGTGTCTTGTATGGAACCATAATGGAGTTATATAAGAAAGTGAGTTTCCATAGAGTTTGTATAAAGCTAAAGCTTGTACCAATAATTGAATCATATCTTATTTGATATGTCTAAACTAAGAGAATTAAGTGCCACCTAATTGCATATGCTTGGTCAAAAAGGGGAAAAAGAACTAAAGGAAAAAGTGTGTGATATTTTCTTCAAGGTAGCTCTCTAATATTTCCCTTATACATTGCTTAGATGTTTATTTGTCTTTGAGTGCTTGTATGTTTGAATTGTGAGAAATGTTCCTATCCATTGCTTACATGTTATGGTACCATTATATTTCTCAAAATGTATTTATGAGTGCAAAGTGGTTTGAATAGGTTTGGTTATGCCAAAAGTCCTTTAGCATGGGTAAGGATGAACTAAAAGTCGGGTGAGACAAAGCCAAAAGTTTCAAGAAGAGTAAGGTTAAGTCAAAAGTCTCTTGAAAATAGGTGAGGTAAATCCAAAAGTTTCAAAGAAAATGGGTGGGGTTAGACCAATGCCCTTGAGAGCCTATGTATGATATGTATGAGTTTTTATGACAAGGAAAATATTTTATATATGTTCATTAGTAGCTAAAATGCCATGCATGCATTCTTTGATATGTATATGCATCCATTATGTATGTTTGAAAGAGTAAAGAGTTATTAGGATTCTTTGAATCTCACTTTTCCCCATTTTTCATCTAACCATGTCTAGGTGAAGCTCAAGGAAGCAAAAATAAGAGCCAAGGAGTATGATTAGCTATACTTTGACAATAGCATAGCTTTGAATGTAATTTGATGTCAATGTTTGTAAAGACATGATGTATATGAGATGTAACTATTTGAACACGTTTAAATGTATGTATTTATGATATGTATATCAATCTTGAAGCTAAATGAATGCCTATGTTAGAGATTGACATTCTAGCACCCTTATATTCATGTGTATGAATGCATGTGGTATGGTGATATTAAACTCCGTGATGATTTGAACCATTTGGCATGCTTCCCTAGGCTGTAATTGTGCTTTTGGACATGCCTAAGTGGCTATGGAATTATAAGAAGGTCATTTGCTACATGTTGAACTCATCATGGACTTCAATTTTGACCAATTTGTGAGCTAAACCAAAATCTGACCAAATAAATGAGTTTTTCCATGAAATTTGGCTAACAAGTAGGTATTATCTATAGATTTTCATAAAGCTAAAGAGCACATAATTTGGAACTCTAGAGAATTTATTATAATTTTTAAAAGTTGGCCAAATTATATAGAATTGGTATGGTTACTGTTCATATAATTAGTTTGCTTCTCTGTATCACACATGGGCCAAATGAAGTCTAATTCTTATGAAATTTTATAGGCATAAACTAGATATCATAATATTTTCATAGCCACTAGGACACCTCATTTAGAGCTCTGTAGAGGGAGAACCAAAATTTTAAAGTTACAGGTCCTAGAGCTATTTGAAAAACGACCTGAGTTACTATTCCATTATTTTCTATAGGTTAAATGAATTTTTTTTTGATCTAGAACTATTTTTATTCATTAGTTAACATCTAGATATTTTTAAAAAGCTATCATATGAATGATTTTAATTTTTCTAGAATTAGTTATGAATTTTTAAAATTCACACAAGAAAGTTGTGATAGCAAACCTGAGAGCAATTTCCTATTTTTCTAGTGCAAGGCTCTAAATCCATGGTATATGAGATGAATTGTGATGTTTATGATATGTTTGGATATGTAATGGATGAAAAATGATATTGATGAGTTCACATGGTCTCTAAAGCCATAGATCATGTATATGGCTTCCCAATCACGCAATTACCCATGAAGAAAGTACTTGCTTTCTTGTAAATATGTTTCAGTATGCATGAGATATGTTAGGATAACCTATGTGATTATTGTGTAAGTGTTAGAAGGTGATTTTTAGCTCTAGTAGTCACTTATGTCGTGATACAAATATTCTAAGTCTCTAGACTTGGATTCTAGGTTCCAGTAACCAACTTAGCCATTGCGGGGAAGGTCCAAGTTGAGCAGAATGTTCCCAAACTCATGTTTTAACTTAGAAACCTTGGATTCTCTCATGATAATGTTACGTGATGACTTGGAAACACTTATAAGAGGATTTTGCAAGGTGGAATAAGTGGTTAAATGAATCAAAGGCTTCCAATTGATAATTAGAATCACTCGTGGACTCAAATGGTTTTGATTATTTGGTTAATAACCCTAATAATATCAAGGTTTAAATTTCCTCACCTTCTTTCCTATTTTAATTAATTATAACAACTTTAGACCTTGATTTACGATAATTAATCATGCATTTAAACCTAATTACTATAATTAGAAATTAGGGTTGTTACATGGCTGACATGATATAAGGGAGAATGAGTGATTTTTAGAACAATTATAAAATTCTCGTTACATCTTGCAACTTTAATTCCTCTATTTAGACTCATTTTAAATCCTTTTTGAGACTTGTCTTTTACATATGAAATTTTAGGTCTTATAGTTTATGAAAGAAATTTACTTTCAAATTTATGGGTTTTGAAATCATCCTAAATTATTTGGTCAAAATTTGGGTTAACTGACAACCGAAATCACATATTAAAAGGGTCTTTGTCATTCTGACTGCTTCCATGGTTTTTAGGGCCTCTAAGAACCCTAGGGAACTTAATTTTACCATTTAAAACTTCTTTCTTTGAATTTATAAAAAGTTATCAAAATTATGATTTTGCCACGACCTTTTTGGTTATTTCATTTAGCCATTTCGGCTTCAATTTTGGGCCATCTTTGGTTTCTTATCCCTATTTCTAAATGCTCTATTTATTATTCTAGCCATAATTGACTTTATTTCATTTTATTCTGGGGTCATCCTATATTATCTTATTAGTTTTAGTTTCATTTTTTGATTAGTTGGATATTACATTTCCCCCTTTAAATAAAATTTTATCCTCGAAATTTAGATACATATCTTTATTGAAATAACTCTAAATGCTTTTTTCTCATCTTTTCTTCCAATTCCTAGGTGGCGTCCTCAAGAGATAGTCTTTTCCAAATCACTTTCACCAGCAGTTGCTTTTGTTCCTTAACTGCTTAAGCTTAGCATCTATGATTTGATTTGGTGATACTATATAAGATAGATTGTCCTGTAAATGCATATTCTCATATTTTATGACATGTGAAGGGTTAGACTGGTACTTTTTAAGTTAGGATACATGAAATACATTGTGTATTTGGGCTAGGTTAGGAAGAAGAGCTAATCTATAAGCTATTGGTTTGATTTTGTCTAAGATTTGGAATAGGCCTATGAACTTTGGACTGAACTTTTTAGTCTTAATGGACCCATTTATCCCTATGACTGGAGATACTTGAATGAATACATGGTCTCCAACCTCAAATTCTAATAGCTTTTTTCTAGTATTTGCATAACTCTTTTGCCTACTTAATAGTATTAGAAGTTTCTTTCTAATCATTTCTATTTGTCTACAGGTTTGGTCTACTATCTCTAAGTCTATAATTCTCTTCTCTCCAAGTTCAAGCTAATCCACTGGGGACCTGCACTTCCTCCCATATAATGCCTTATATGATAACATTTGAATACTAGATTGATAGCTATTATTATATGTGAACTTTGCTAGTGGTAAATAGGCATCCCAATTCCCTTTTATCTCTAAGACATAAGCCCTCAACATATCCTCTAGGATTTTGATTATCCTTTCTATTTGGCCATCTGTTTAGGGGTGGTAGGCTGTGCTGAATCTTAATCTATCTCTTAAAATATCTTGTAATGATTTCCAGAAATTTGAGGTAAATATGAGATTTTTATATGATATTATACTCTTAAGTATGCCATGTAATCTTACAATTTCTTTCATGTACAACTAAGCTAATTTATCTAAGGTATATATGACTTGAATTACTAGGAAATAAGTAGATTTAATTAATCTATCCACTATCATTCATATAGTATCATGCTTTGATGATGTCTTAGGTAAGCCCATGATAAAATTCATAACTATGCTATCCCACTTTCACTCAAGGATGTCTAAGGGTTGAAGTAACCCAGTTGGCCTCTGATATTCAATCTTAACTTTTTGACATATCAAACATCTAGCTACATATTCTGTTGTGTTAGTTTTCATCCCAAGCCACCATAATATTTTCTTCAAATCATGATATATCTTATTATTACTTGAATGAATGGTGTATCTACTTTTATGTGCCTCTTCTAATATCCTTTCTTTTAACTCTGAGTTTCTAGGCACACATAGCCTATCTCTACATTTCATTGTTTTGTCATTAGACAAGTTAAACTTTAAGGTCTTACCTTGGGGCATCTAATCCCAAATATTTCTTATAAACTCATCCTTTTGTTGAGCTTGTCTTATCTAACTTTTCAACTCATTTTCTATTCAAGTTTCATTTATCAATAACTTACTAGAATGCACCTAACATGAGAGATTCATATATCTAAATCTCTCAATAAGCTCTTGCTCTTTTACCATCATCGTGGCCATATGAATGGACTTTCTACTCAATGCACTTGTAAGTACATTTGCTTTACTTAGATAGCATTTCAGAGTGTAATTATAATCTTTTAGAAATTTTAACCATTTCCTCTTTCTCATATTTAACTTTCTTCTCAAACAGATATTTAAGACTCTTATGGTTACTATATATCTCTATAGTTATATCATACAAGTAGTGTTTCCATATCTTAAGAGCAAAAACTACTATTGCTAGCTCTAAATCATGGGTGGGATAGTTCTCATCACATGGTTTCAATTGTTTATAAGCATAGGTTACCACTCTACCCTTCTTCATAAGTATATATCCTAACCTTTTTTAGAAGCATCACTATAAACTACAAAAGTTTCTTTAGGGTCAGGGATAACTAGAACTAGAGTTGTGGTCAACCTATGCTTCAATTCTTGAAAACCCTGCTTACATTTCTTATCCCACATAAATAGTACATTCTTTTTATTGAGTTTAGTTAGCGACATGGCTATTTGAGAAAAGCCTTGGATAAATCTTCTATAATAGCCTATCAAACTTAGGAAGCTCTTGATCTTTATAACTAGTCTCTCTTACTAAAGGATTGCCTTTACTTTATGGGGATTTACTACAAGCCCTACCTAGGAGATCACATGACCTAGGAATTTTATTTTTATGAGCCAAAACTTATACTTGCTAAGTTTAACATAAAGTTGTTTCTCTTTCAAGGTCTCTAAGACTAATTTCAAATACTGTTCATGCTCTTTTTGGCTCTTAGAACAGATAAGGATATCATCTATGAAGACCACCATAAATTTATCCAAGTATGACCTAAATACTCTGTTTATATAATTCATGAATATAGTAGGTACATTTGTTAACCTGAAGGGCATCACTAGAAATTTTTAATGCCCATATCTAGTTTTAAAGGTTGTCTTAGGGATATCCTTATCCTTAATTGATAGTACCTTGATCTGAGATCTATTTTAGAAAACACTGATACTCCTACTAACTGATCTAAGAGGTCATCTATTTTGGGTAAGGGGTACTTATTTTTAATTATGATCTTATTGAGCTCTCTGTAATCTATGCATAGCCTAAGACTCCTATCTTTCTTTTTAACAAACAAGATTGGGTCTTCCCATTGAGAAGCACTAGACCTAATAAAGCTTTTTCCTAATAGGTCCTTTATCTGTTTCTTTGACTTTACTAGCTCAGTAGAAGCCATCTTATATGAAGCCTTAGACATTATACTTACCTTAGGCATGATGTTTATATCAAACTCTACTTCTCTGTTAAAGGATAGTTTGCTAACTTCCTTAGGGAATACTTATGAAAATTTCCTCACTATAGGTATCTCTTCCTCACCCTTTTCTATTTTTACTTGTATAGGAAAGAAAACAAAAAAACCCTAATAACCATGTACTAGGGATCTCTCAACTTGGGTAGTGATAAAAGAAGCTAGCTCAATCTTCGTACTAAAAATAGTTCCACACTCAGGTAGGGTGATGCATTTGTTATGATAATTAAGCATGGCATTATTGGCAAACTTCTAGTTCATACTAATTATCAAATCAATGTCAATTAAGGGCATACAAATTAAATCAAGTGTAGTGTAATAGTAGTTAAACTAAACTATATAATTAAGGCAAGTATGGGAGGTATTGACTTTGTTTCCTATAGGGGTAGACACATGCAAATCATAAGGTAAAGTACATATACTCAGACCTAACCTCCTAGCATGGTCATAGAATATGAATGAATGATTATCACTCGAATTAAATAAAGCATTTATAGTATAATCGTTAAGCTTAATAGTACCTTGAATCAGACTCGAGGATCTGCTAGCCTCCTACTACATCAGTACAAAAATTTTACCTTAGGTTTATGGTCTGGGTGCAGGAGCTTCCTCTTATCGTTGAGAACAATCTCTAGCTATATGTAGTATAGTTTGCCTTCATGGTTTCTGCCATATTGGCTACAAGGCATTACAATGGAACTGCTTCTACCTAACTTAGTTGGTTTCCTTTTATTTCTTTCTTTTTTGTTCCATGGCCCTCTCCCATCTCTTTTATTTCTACCAGTGGCTATTTCTTCTTCCTCGAGTCTTTTATTTTTTAGGAAAGAGGGTTTTGAAATTGAGTTTGTCTGCATTCTCCTAAGGTTCAGCATTGAAGTCTTTGAGTTTTTGGGGCACTACTTTGTCTCTAATCTTATGTAATAGCCCTTTTTTCTAATTTGTTTGCTCTCCACATCTTATCCTCTTGCTTCTAAAGGTATAAGGAATACTTGGAGAGCTCAAGGAACTTAGCTATGTACTGATTAGCAGACATATTCTCTATCTACCTTAACAGGATAAATTCTAATTCTTTCTCATCCTATATTGAACTGGGGAAGTACTTTTTGTAAAATTCCTATAAGAATATCTCCCAGTTAATTGGGATGTTTTTTCACTTTAATATTAGGTTTGTAGTCCTCCACCAATAGTTAGCTTCCTTTTCTAATCAAAATATGGCCAACACGACCTTTTACTCAGATGTGCACTCCATCACCTTGAATATTTTCTCAAAGCGCATAATCCAAGCCTTTGCCTTCTATGTGTTTAGCTCCATCAAATGTTGGAGGCTGATCAATGCCAATTTTACATATATTTATCCTCCTAAACTTAGTCATTTTGATGAGTAAATATGGCTTTAGAGGCTTAATTAGGTGGAATTTGATTTCATTAGCCATTTGTGCACTTTGTGAATTAATTTACAAAATTATTGAGTTTTAATGCATGAATTTCTTTTACATAATTTTGTGGATATTTCTATTTAATATTTTCCATTCTTTTGTGCAAATTTTAATGGGCAAATGATGTTTGAATGAGAATTTGATTTAAAGAAGAGAAGAAGAAGAGATGAAGGCTTCATATGTATAATTTGAGGGAAAGAATTAAATGGTTCATATCTTTAATAAATTTTTGGAAAATGAAAAAAATAAAAAAAAGAAGAAAAATGGGGTAGGAAAGAAGCACACTCACTTGAAGCCCATTCTCCAATACTCATACTCATTCACGTACAAGGGAAGCTCCCACACACTCATACATGCAGCCATGTGGAATGTTTTCATTATGGAAAGATGAGATGAGAGGCACAATGACTCAAACGCTCAGGTGGATGAAGCATAAGCTAAAGACTAAAGTAATAGGTATGAAGAGATTAAAGAAGAGAGGTTTAGAGTTGTCTTATTGATGATCGTGTCACACAACCTCAAAATAAAACTAGGTTAGATTAAATTTTATAGTTAGTGACACAACTTGGGTTATCTCCCTTGGAAATGGAATTCAATATTTAATTGAATTTTCTAAGTGTAAGAGAACTCTCAAAAATTACCTAATTAGGGGGGTTTGATCTAATTAAATGAAGTAAAATGAAATTGAATTAAACTCTTAATTACTACCTAATTGCATGAATTAAAGAGTGAATGATAGACATGTGACTAGCTTTGGATTCGTCTCTTGGTATCCACTATCCTTATTCTAATTCAATTGTGATTAATTCTGGTCTAAGAGTCCCTAATTGCATTTATAACAATGTATCTTGAGTTACCAAGCAAGAATCAAGAGATTAACAATATAATATTGAATTAAAACCTCAATCCCGCACTAAATTATTAATTCTTGTCTTTAGGATCAATGAACACTAAATTTGATTGATTAATAGATCAATTAGCCTCTAAATTATTGCTATAAGATGTTTAATTAACCAATTAAACTTCAAGGAATCCTCAAATTAGACAATTAAGCACTTAATTTTATTTATGCATTTCATCAAATATCTTGACTGCATACATGGGGAATTGGAGGAGAATGAAAAATTCAACACTTAATTCAATCAATTAATCAACAAAAAGTATCCTAATTAGTGTCAACTAGCCACTAATTACAACTACACAAATTCCCAATCAAATACATCTCAATGAAGCATGTATAAGAAAAAGGAAAAGTGTAGAAAAATAGAAAAATCTTAGCCAAAAAATTCCTTTGCTAATCCATGGATTCAAGCTTCCACTAAGGATCTTCCTCCTAACTAGCCACAAGATGAAGATTTAATGCTTCATAGAGGCTGAAGAATGGAGGAAATGGGGTGGAGATGGCTACTGCATGGAAGATGGTGTAGAGAGTTTGTGAATGGAGTGTGAAATTAACGATGGAATGACGTGGATAAGTTTTTTTATTCAATGGAATAATGGATAAAATGATGTGTGGAATGGATGCCCCCTGTGACGTGCTGCCCAAGTGTGTTTTTAATCCCCTTCATGTGTTTCATATTTGCTTATTCATATGCTTTCTTTATTCTTTCTCATTGCCCATACCTTCCTTCTTTTGTGTATAAGTGTGGGCCCCTTAAAACAAATACAATAATCATCTTCCAAGTTCTATCTAACTCGTAGCTTTTCTTTGCTCAGCTCTACGGCTTCCTTTTTGAATCCAGATGTAGCTTCCTCTCTTCCTTAGCTCATTTCTATGAAGAATGAAGTTGCTCTCCTCTTGAACCACGTTAGTGAGATGAAGTTGCATAAGATAAGCTTGAACTTGAGCCCTATATCTTCTCTTCACAGATGCTTCTCCTGTGTCTTCTTCATTACTACTACCCTCACATGTTGCTTCCTTCCTCAGAAAGAACAGAACCTATGGCTTGCTTTCTTCATTTAAGTGATCACATGCCAGCTCGTGCTTCTTTTCTTTATGAACCTGAGAGAGTGTAGTGTGTTGTGTTCTGCTCATGTGACTTCCTACGTTGCTTCTCTCTCATTTGAGCTGCTGTAGTGTCTAATGCCCCATGTGTTTGTTGGCGTAGTTGAAAGCTACGTGGATTAGAGGTGAGCTAAATGTATGCCTGAAACTCTTCTCCCTTGCCATGAGTTTCCCACATTAGCTCCTTCATTTTTAGCTCGCTCTTTATTATTCACGTGCAGCCCGTAGCTACTTCTTCATTCACCCAAGCTCATCACGTGCTGCTTTTAGCTTGTTTACCACGTCAACTTTCCATGTAAGCTCGAGTCTTTCCTTTCTTGTGTCTTCTTCCTCACTAAACCCATGATTTTTCGAAGTTCAACAAATTTTGCATATTGGTATCAATCATTGTTCATTTGGTCAAAATTATTTTCATGTCATCTGAGAGCCAAATGAGGTTCAATAGTCCTAAAATTTGATATGGAGAAATGAGAAACTCATAGTGACTTGTAGCCACTGGAATCACCTGATTTTGAGGTGTGTAGAGAGAGATATACATTTTTGAAGTTGGAATTTGTTGTCAGTAACATAGCAAGACCTTAGGCACTGTTCCATCAATTTTTATTAGCTTACTATCATTTTATGGATCTAGAGCTATTTTTCCCTTAAAGTAAATATCTGTAGCTTTCTAGATTGGTATGATTTACTTGATTTATATTTTTGTGAAATTAGTCATGAATTTTTGAAATCTATATCAATAAACTGCATCAGTATTCCAGGACAACTAGACTTATGTCACTTTCCTATTATCAAATGCAGTCCAAATGCAGTCTTTATGGCCCGAAAGTATTTTTAGCATAAATTTAACATGCAGGGCTTTCAAGAAAGTTATGATTTGTTAGGTTTTGATTTTTTAAAATTGAATTACGAATTTCCAAAGTCTATCTCAGAAAATTGGAGTTTGAGCCCAAAATTAAACATGCATTTTCTAATGTGTGGGGCTCCAAATCTGATTTACATGAGATATTTTATGATGTTTGTGACTTGTATAGATGGATTATGAGTAGAGTATGATGCTTAAGAATTCACAAGGTCCACAGAGCATAAAAGAAAGTAATTTAATTTCCTTGTGACGTGGGATAGTGCATTTTTTAATGCTTTTTCTTCGTGAAGTGTCATGTTAAGGATGTGGAAACCTTGCAAATGCATGAGAAAAGATAAAGTAACACTAGAAGTATTATAGTGTTACTTTTTTGGTATCAGAGTGAAGTTCTAGGCCTTTTAGGGATGTTTATAGCTTGAGAATGTGGCGATAAGGTTATGTAAAGGTTTGTACAGATGCGGAAAGCCTTATATGAGACATTTTACGGTGTCTAGAGTGGGCATATGACTATGTTTATGTTATGTAAGTTATGGAATGGTCTTGAGTAGATGGTAAGCCTAAGGTGAGGTTGGCCTTTAGAGTTTCTAGAGCAGAGTTAAGTGATCTAACTAGAGCTCCACAAGTTATAGTAGCTCACCGAAATTAGTGGCAAGCGTGTATATTAGCAGTAAGAGATGATGAGATAGCTACTAGAGAGGCTTGCTTAAAGAGGTTATGAAAGGCCAAATGTCCCTGATTACCATACTCAAATCGTTCGGGGGATGTTCTACTTGATGCAAGGTAAGCAATGAGGCAAAGCAATATGAGGCAAAACTCCTGCTGCACAGAGCAAGTGTTGAAGGAGTTATTTCCCCTAGCCATGACACCCAGGTGTTACGATGAATTCAAGAGCCTAGAAAGCTATTCCTTCAAGCCGAATGTTAAAGTTTTTAAACTACACTTCATAAAGCCTTGATAATTTTGAAGGGCTATTAGGTAAGAATGAACAGTGCAAGAGGTAGAACCCTTTAGCTTAGGTGATGGGCTGTAGCCAGTGACAGTGAGGCTCGGATCAAGCAGCTACAAAGGAAGTATCCAGTTATGATGGAGTGTATTATCTTATGGAAGACCTTATTGGTCATATTCAGGTTAACTTGAATAATAAACTGTTATGGGGTTAGTCAGAGCACCGAAAGTTAAGACCCCTAGTATTAAGAGAGAAGAAAATGATCCATTGGTAGACACGGAGGATCATTAAGCAATAAATGAGTAGTGAGCCTAATAAATGAGACTGAGGTAGAGATTTCCATAGCTTCTGGTATAGCCTGAGAATGCTGAGATTGAGCGATAGCTAGAGGTAAAATATTAGGCACAGAAGTAGTAAGGTTGTAGAGATATGCTTGCTAGGCGTTGACTCCAACCTAGAATGCTATTCTCTATGCGAGTGAATGACAGGTTTTCACCGTGTGCTCTAGATATGCAAAGTATGCTATGAATCTATGTGTAAAGGAAGGATCCATCTATATGATGGAACAATTGTCACACCTCCATATAGTATATGTTAATACTCACTATTAAAAGATCTTGTACTCACTAGCAAGAAAACCCTATTAACAAGGTCTTAACATTTACATTGCAAAATATAATACCTTGTTGACAAGATCTTGGATCTTGGGGGCAGGATGTTTTCATAGCCTTTAAATTGGCACGCTTTAATGCTGATAGTGTTAAAGAATGTAGTGAGTGTATAAAGAGGGTATACCTTAAAGATGATACCCTGAAATGGAAATAAGACGTAATGAGACAGAGTACCCCCTAATTAGTGATCACTAACTCTCTAAGAGCTAGATCCCTGATTTAGTGATTTCAAAGATATGAGAAAGCGAGGAATGACTGAGAAAGTAATACCTAGCAAGAGGTAGCCTCACTTTAGTAGTAACTAAAGGGAGTTAATAGAAGGAAGTAAAGTAAAGGCAAATAGATAAGAATTTCATACCTTATCAGATGAGCTTCCTTGGTATGAAACTGATGTAGTGTAAAAGCACACGAGTTGCAAGGGTGCTGAGTGAAGCATAAAAGTTTTAGTAATACATATTCAGGACATCGAGAGTGCATGTCCTAATTTGGGTTAGCAAAACCCTGAATTGAGTAGATTATGCTCCCAAAGATGGAAATGAAAAGTTTAAGCCCAAAGAGAGTACTTAGCTCTTAAAGAGAATGTAGAAATGAGCTGAGGCAAGCGATTAATGCCTCAGTACTCCTAAGGGAGCTAGAGAAAGATAGAGGTTGCCTAAGAAAGTGAGTCTCTATATTATACAGAGAAGAAATGTAAGCCAAGAGCATTATAGAATGTAAACTCTGGGGTCACCTGGACTAAAAATTTCCTTATAGAGGGATGATCTAGTTAAGAGGCAAGAGTATTAAAGGAATTAGACCTCCCTCACTTGTCCTAAGAAGTGAGAAAGCAGAAGTGAACCCAGAGTAGAATAAAGGAAGCTCTTGAGCATAGAGGAGCAAATAATAGTAGAGGAATAAATGAATACTAGAGTATCCTTTTCATATGAGTAAAGGGGTAGCGTTAGATAGCGCAAGTGAAAGAGAAAGCATGTGAAGATGCTAAAGCTGAGGACTTATGAATTGAGAATAGAGGTCGGAATGATACGAATTAGTGCACGAGAGAGCACTATGTTCCTTGGCTTAGATGTTTACAAAGCATGGGTTAAGGCCTTAAGTAAAGATAACTGGGAGACCTAAAGTGACCTTTGGTTGGAGTAAAGAATTCAATAAGAAGTGTCGTGTGATTGAGAAGCAAGTTAGAGAAAATATGTCAGGGGATTCCATTGATGTCAAAATTGCAAGAATAGTATTTAGAGGGGAATCCTAATATAAAATGATATAGAAGGAAACACACTAATAATGTGTAAAAAGTTAAATAGCACAAGTTCAATATGTACCGAATAAGTCCCTTATAATGTAATTCCATGAAATGAAAGGAGGGACTAGTACATAATCTCTACCCTACAAGAGATGTTAAGCACACTTGATGTGTGAGATGCCCTAGTGCTAAAGGCACCTGAAAGTAAAACATGGGCATAGTCAAAAATTGCAAGACATGAGAAGAAGACAGAATGAATATAGATAGAGTATGGTAAGTTAGCAAAAGTAAAGAAAGAATAAAGGCCTAAGTAAGAGGTCGAAAGTGGGAAATCGAGGATCCTATAAGAAGTATTGAGTAAATGTTAGAGTACTTTTAAATATTAGTATGATGGGATCACAAAGAGGTAGATGGTACAAAACCCACTTCATATGAAGAGCATAGTAGATATCTAAGTCTAGCCTAAAAGGTTATGAGCAGTAGTTGCCAGATATAGTGAACACGTGTTTTAAAATAAATACAAGGAGCTTAGGCTTTGATGTCTCCTAGAGACAGATTGCAGTAAATCCTAGTATAGTATAGTGGGTCACAGTAGACCCTAGTAGGGCTCTGAGAGGTCGCAGTAGACCTAAAGGTCATAGTAGATCCCACAAAGTTACAAAGAGTCCATAGTTACAGTACAACAGTTCTCGAGAGAAATAAAGGCCTAAGATAATTTTTATAGAATAGATAGTCTCAGAGACTAGTACAATTTCAAGTAATTTTTATCTCAGAGACTAAAGAACTTCCTAAGTCTGGTAGACTAGTGCCACAAAAATATTTAGGCTACACCCAGATAGTAAAACCACTGACTAGACCTTTGGATTAAAGGTGCATAATATGTGGGATGAGGAAAGCAAGAGAGGAGCTTTCTAGAGTTAGAAATAGATGAACCACGACCTAACCATTATTACACCTGACAGGGGGATAGAGAGATGCCTCTATATCAGAGCCATGTATTTGCAAAGGGTCAGGTGTAGTTTTATGATAAGGTAAGTGATAGATCATATCTCTAGTAGTTGAAACTAGGAGAAACTTAGCATCCCACAAGAATTTAACAGTAGTCAGTGGTAGTTGCTCTTCAAAGCTAATAGAAAAAAGGTAAAGAGTAATACAAGTCAGTTACCCAATTGAAGAATTGCATAGTGCTCACCTTTAAATGAGTAAAGGGAGTAAAGAAAAGGCTTAGCCTAAAAAGGGTAAGTATGAAAGTAAATAAAGGAACTGGGGCTGCTAAAGACAAGGGTTCCTCAAAGAAGTCATAACCCCAGTGAGTGACTAAGATGTGAGGCCTATGATGAAAAGAAATATGAATTATGACTAAGGGATGAGCTAGTGAGAAAAGAGTAAGATTAAATAATGGACGGTATGCTGAAGTAAGATAAGTAAGCAAATGGAAATCCTCCAGTGGCTATTAATGAAAGATAACGAGATTTTATAAAAGCCATTAGGGGATAATAGAGGAGAATGAATATTGAGAAAGTTATCTCCCAAGACATGTAAAAGAGTCCACTGAGCATAAAGGTCAGCCCTTATGAGCAGATTAAGATTAATCAGATAAACTCCCTCGAGACATAAGTCAGAGTTATGAGAGTATCACTATAAAAGTATGATTCAGGGTCAAAAATTCCTTTCCCTTATGAGAAGGACTAGTATGTGCTCTATAGAAATAGTATAGAGAAAAACAAGCAGACACAGTAAGTTAGTAATGTGAGTTTCCCTAGCAAAGAAGCCCAGAAAAGCCTAGCCTCTAAGGAAGGAAATAAAGCTAGGAAGAAGGAAGGAAAAAGTCAATTAGCAAGAAAATGTAAAAAGTTAAAGAAGGTTTTATCCCTAAATTTCAAGGATGAGAACACAAGGTTGCTAAAATTTTTCTATGTCTATTACCTATAGTGAGAATGTTGTTCGCTATAGTGAGTATACCTATTCGCCATAGCGAGAAGCCAGTTAGCTATAGCGAGTTTAGGGTTGATACAAAATCCAGAGGGCTTTTCGTAATAATACCAGCTATGGTGAGCACGGAGGCACTTGAAACTGATAAGTGCTCGTCGTAGCAAGGGTTGTTTCTTGCTATAGCGAGATTTAATCCAAAAAAGTGTGAAAAAAGGGAAATTGCTTCTTAAAATGTCCAAAACTCTCCTCCACCTCTGGACTGACTTTTAGCTCATTGAAAGGAGAGAGAGAGACCAGTTGAGGATGGCGTCTAAGGAGGGAGGAAGAAGAAGAGAAAAATCCAAGAAAAAAGGGGTGAGAAAAGTGTAGTGTTTCATGCTTCTTTCTTTAGCAAACCCATCCTCCTTCTTCTCCTCTTCCTTCTCATGAATTTATGGAAAATTTTGGTTTTATTTTGAGCTTAAACTAGAGGGGAGAAGTTTAAATTGCAAGAAGAGAGCTAAAGGAAAAGGAAGAGCATGTAGCAAAAAGCCTAAACTCAAGGTAAGAACATTAGCCTTCATACTTCTTCCTTCTTGTTCATGTATGGGTGAGTTTCTCCCTTCATAGGAGCAGTCATGAGGGAGTTGTTTTGGGCAGAACCCATCATGAATCTTAGGAACTAGAGTGTGGGAAACAAGTATATGCAAAGAGAACCATGGAAATTTGCAAGATAGAAAATTAGGGGTTAGTGGACATAGGCTAAAATTTAAACTTATGTAAATATTTGTATGAGTTCCTAGGACCCTTAAAGAGCTTCCTATATGCACCACCTAACAAGGAAAGTAAGACCACTTCCATGGGTGTCCAGAGAAGCATTGTGAGTCTAGCACCCTTGGAATTGAGTTGTGATAACTCCCAAAAGTTTAATTTATGTTAAGAGATCTAGAATGATCAAAAAATAGAGGCTGAGAGCAAGAACTCCATGTGTTGCCTCACTGTGTGCATTATGGAACCATAATGAGGTCTTTGAGTTAAGTAGCCTAGTCTTGAGTTGTAAGGAGCTAAGTTTTATTTTAATGACTTAGTTATACTCCATTGATGTTTATAGGCTACTAAAAATGAGTCCTACCTCCTTGCTAGAGTATGACCGAGAAGGGGAAGGGAATTATGAGAGAATAGTGGCAGGTCGTGTTGCACAACCTCCAAAATAAAACTAGGTTAGAAAAATATATAGCTAGTTGCACAACCTAGGTCATCTCCCTTGGAAATAAAGTTCAATATTTAATTAGGTTTTCTAAGTGTTAAAAGATCCTAAAACTATCTAATTTAGGGGGTTTGATGAAATTAAACTATCTAAAATGAAATTGAAATAAAGTTACTAAATTCTACCTAATTGCATGATCTATAGTTAAATGATAGACGTATGACTAGCTTTAGATTCGTTCCTTGGCATCTACTATCATTGTTCTAATCCAATTGTGATTAATTTTAGTCTAAGAGTCCCTAATTGTGTTCATAATGATGTATCTTGAGTTACTACGCAAGAATTAAGGGATTAATAATTTAATATTGAATTGAAACCTCAATCCCTCATCAAATCGCTAACTCTTGTCATTAGGATCAATGAACACTTGAATTGAGTGATTACTTGATCAATTAGCCTCTAAATTAACATCCTAGGAAGTTTAATTAACCAACCAAACTCCAAGGAATTTTCAAATTAAAAAATCAAGCACATAATTTCACTCATGCATTTCATCGAATTCCTTGATGGCATACATGGGAAATTAAAAGAAAATGAAAAATTTAGTGCTTAATTCATACAATTAATTAGTCAATATATCTCCTAATCAATGTCTAACCAGCCATCAATCATGAACTACATCAATCACAATCATTTACATACTTAACCAAGCAAATAAAATAATTAAAATTGATATAGAAAGAAAAGAAAATAAAATGAAACTCTTAGCCTAAAATCCCTTGAGTAACTCCATAGATTCAAGCTTCTCCAAGGTTCTCTTCTAGGCTAATCAAAAGATGGAGAGTTAAAGCTTCATAGAGGTGGAAGAATGGTGGAGAATGGATGATGGAATGACAATGAAGTCTCTTGTATACAAATGGAATGGTGTAGTGTTTTTTATTTGATGGAATCCTTTGTGTGTATGGCTGAATGGATGTTTAATTCCACGATGGATGATATGTCTTCAATCAATGGATGAGATGGTGTGTTTTTACTCAACGGATGAGATGCTGCCTGCATGTATTATTTTTAATCTCTCACATGCTTCTCCTCTTTTAAAAATTAAGTGGCTTCCAATTTAGACCTGTGCATCATTTATTCTACTATTCATGTGAGATTCATGTGAGGAGGTGAGCTGCTCGTGTGAGTGTGTAATGGTAATCTAGTGCCTCTTGCTGATACATGCTTCTCATTCCATACGGTTCATTACAATTCAACCCACAACTCCTCCTCCCGTGGTTTTCACATTATTCCCCACGGCTCCCCTCTTCACGTTATTTCACATCTTCATTTAATCCAATATTTCACGTGATCTGTTGCCTTCTCATCTAAAAACCCATAGCTTCTCTTCTCTTCTCTATTCAATGCATTCCATATTCTTCCCATATGCTGTTTCCACGTACTTTCCACATAATACTTTTCTCCCTTGCCACGAGTTAAGATCACGTGCTGCATGGATGGCTCCCATTCAGCTCTAGCGTCTTCTTCTTCTTGATGTTCTCCATGTGTTATGTAACTCCCTACTTTTCCTTCTTTGTTCTCGTTGCTTCTAATGCATTTTAACATTAATCCTTCTCACCATGTGCTACAGCTGGGCTTCCTCTCGAATCCACGTATGAGTGGGTTCTATTTTGAGCTTCCTTCTCCTTTAGTATTCACATGCCCTCCACGTTCAACTCAGCTTCTTCTTTTCTATGTTCTTCATGCTCCATCTAGCCTATAGTAATCATGTCAGCCCAAGCTTCAATCTCTCCTCTATTTTTGCATGAGTGTGAGTTCACGTTAAAAGTCTTTAATCCCATCACATGCTGCTCTTTGTTCGTGCTCTCCTTTCTCTAGCTTCCTTTCTTATTAACCCATAGGTTTATGTTGCTGAAGGAGAAGACGTGGTTGGTAAGCTAGACCTGTGGCTTCCTTCTTGAGTCATGCATGTTTGTGGATATTGAGTGAAGGGCTGCTCGAGTAGTGCAGGGAGACATCGATGTCCGTGGCTTGCATTTGTGTAGTGTGCATGGATGAATAGGAGACCACCAGTAGGTGTGTATAAGTGAATGAGCAAGCCACGCATTTTGAGCTGCTTTCCATGCAAATTTCCCTAAGTAAAAAGAAATAAAAACAAAAAATCAAAATCAAAGCCCAAAATAAAATAAAATAAAATAAAATCATCATTTAAGAAAATGAAATAAAAAATAAAAATCATCAAAAATCCTAATTTATTCAACAAAATTTTAAAAGATGATATTTTATTTTCTAAACTAAACAACATCCACTAAAGCTTAAAATGCATCAATTCATGAATAGAAAGTCCAAAATTAGTAGTTAAAAATATAAAAAATATATGAACTATCAAATTCCTTCACACTTGAACTTTTGCTCTCTTGGACCAAATAAACACCAAGGAAAAAAAACTAATGGAATGGCAACTGGAGAATGAAAATGAAAGCGTAAAAATCACAAGTTAAAGAATGATCTTAACTCTTCAACACTTCAACAATCCAAGCTAACTTCACTTGCATCAAGAAATCAAATTCCATGGCAATTTCATTTGAAAAGAATGAATTAGAATGCATAGCCCCTCACATAGTATAGTGTTTACTCTCAACTTTCAAGTGTTTAGGCAATGTGTATCACTCAAACTCCACCTATCAAAACCTCATTACCATAGGCTTGTCAAGGTTCTAAATCTCCACCATCCATGCCAAATGCGATGCACAAATCAATATGACTTTATTTAGGGTTGTAATGGGGTTAGGAAATGTAATGAATAGATACAAAAACAATGGGAAAACAAACAACAAATGGAACACCTGAGGACTTCAAAAGTAATCAATGGAACTTATGATAGGGAAGAATGTGCATTCAAGGCCTTATTTCTAACTAGTAATAGTAAATGCAAACAAAGCTCAAACATTTATTACTTTGATTTTCTATTGCTTCTTTTTTTTTATTTCTTTTCTCTTGCTTTTTTATCTCTTTTTTTTCTTTAATTTTTTTTAAATCAAATTCCTTAACCTTCAATGACAATGGCCTAAATGGGTACAAAGACATACATATTCTCATCCTAGACAAGTGTAATGCTCCTTGAAATCTCTAAGGCATCTTAAAATAAGGTAGAAAACATTTTTAATGGCTATGGCTTCAACAAAGAAAATAAAATAAGGTCCAAAGTGGCTAAACAATGGATGAAATGTATGTAGGTTGGCTTTTTGGCTCACTAGCTACAAAAGAAAGGAATGCCTTATCATTTCTATACATGTAAATGCAAATGTGGCTTTAACAAAGAATCAAGACAAGTTCTAGAGTGAAAGCAAAGATAGGTGAATACACACTAGAAATGAACAGATATGGCTCAAATCCTCACCAACTAATGGCTATCAAATAATTCATTAAAATCAAATTCATTGCCACTTCACTTGAATCAAGACATAAGATCTATTACTTATCATATCTAAGTGAATCCAAGCTACAATCATCTCAACTTCTAACTTCTACAGAAAATTTAAAAAAAATCACACTATTTTTCCAAAATTTTCAAAGATGAAAAGAGAAAATGAAATGGCTCTCCTCCCCTCCCCCACACTTAAATATTGCATTGTCCTCATTGCCAGTACACAATCCAGTCAACATATAAATAGCACAATACAAAGAGAGTGGAAGGAATGTATACAACCGGATGGACTTGAATCGAAGATCTCAAGGGTGGCTCAGATTCCATGTAGCTGGTTAGCAATTTATTGCCTATAAAATAAAAACAAAGCAAACAGTAATATGGAAAAGAAAACAAAAAACTAAATCCTAAACTAAAAAGAACTCTATCAAAGATGAACTAATCATATGTATCAAAAATGAAAATTAAAATAGCTTTATTCCTTCTTAGCTGAACAAATTTGAGTCTGATTACTTTTAAACATTTTGATTGATCATGCAAGGATGATTCATGGATTTCCTTAACCATCAATAGTCTTGGAAAGTCATATTCAGCATTTTCAAAAGTAGTAAAAGAAGAAAAATCAAATTTTGGACATTTAAAATTAAAGAAAGAAAATTTGAAATCAAATTTAAACTTTTGACTCTCTAAATATCTATCTAAGCTAATAAAATCAGCTAGACTCTAATCAGTGAGAGTCACTGCATCAACAGAAGAATTAATTTACAACTTCTCACAGTCCTTTAAGTTGGAATCCTCTAAGGTATCTGGTAGTTGCTTCTTCTCAACTAGGAGAGTCTATTGATTGTTAGTAACTAGCTCAACAACTTCAGGAATCTGTTCAAGACTCTCAGCAAAAGAAATAATATCTTCCCTTACCAAAGAGACATCAGTAGGCTCACAAGATTCTAAACAATGATCAACAACAAAATCTAGTATCTCACTAGTGTCAACAAGAGTACAAGGATTAACATGATGTTCAATATCAGCACTATCTCTATGTATGCTCTCATCAATATTAGTATGATCAATAGAATCAGTATCATTACCAATATCAGTGCAAGCAAAGGACCTTATGGATTGAACAGACTTATCAGACTCTAGAAACTCATTAATCGTAGCACATACAAGACTTGTATGCATATCATCACATAAGCATTTCAAGTTAGAGTTTGAATCATCAACAGCAAGCTGTCCAACAATTGTATCATCCATATCCTTTTCATGTGCTACATCTACCATTTCATCAGTCATATCATCACATGCTAGTGAGAAATCATGTTGATTAGTATATGTGAGGAACTCACTAGTCTCAACGAAAGAATTAATCTGGGAGCTATCACATACAATGGATCTAGTACACACACAATCAAGAGAATCATTTAAATAAACTATGTCACATGGTCTTGATGGTATACTATCCCTAAACTCAAAAGATTGTATAATCAACAGGCTTATCAACTAATCCCACACTAGGAATAGCATGATCATCACATTTTAAGTCACCCCCACACTTATCTACTACCCTAAACTCAATAGACTCATGATTAAAAGGTTCAGAAATGAAGTCATCACTTTGATCATTGTAATACCCCAAAATTAATTAAGGTGTTAATCATAGATTTGGGTTAATTAAGAATAATTAATATGAAATAATTGAGTAAGTTATGTGAATGAAAATTTTAGGTAGATAAATTATTAATATGAGTTTGAGATTTAATTGAGTTAAAAACCTCATCTAGGCCCAAATTAAAATTAAATAGGCCATGGTTAGAGACTAATGGAGGCCCAATGTAACACCCCAAATTAATTAAGGTGTTAATAATATATTTAGACTAATTAAGAATAATTATTATGGAATAAATGGGTAAGCCATATGAATGAAAATTTACAGAGAAATAAGTTATTAATATGGGTTTAAGATTTCAATTAGATTAAAGCTTAATTTAGGCCTAAAATTTAATTTGGCTTTATAGAAGTCCAATGATTTTAGGTGTAAGCCCAACTCCTTATCATGAGACTTGGGCCAAGAGAGATCACCTAGCAATGGCCCAATTTGTTTTAGTGAAATAAAGGCCCATAACCCAATTTACATAAGCCCTTATAGTTGGCCCAACACATATTATGCAGACTTAAATTGGATTGACTCTTGAAATTTAGACAGACCCAATTACAACTCTAAAGCCCAACTCATGAGACTTAGCCTAACTAAAATGAACCTTTGAACCCACTAGAATTTGAGCCTTAAGGTTAGCACACTTCACCTTAATTCAAAGTGTTCTACAGCCCACCTCACCAAATAAAGGCCCAATGACTATAAATGAGCCTAAATGGACCTTGGGCTAATAGGTTGGCCCATTTCCCCCTAATAACCCTAAAGGTTCAGCAACCTCCCTCCTCATTCAACAAAAAACACAAGAGGCAATGGAGGAAATTCAGAGGTTTAAGGGAGGCTAGGGTTTTACCAACATTGCAGCTCTATTTTTGACTCCTAGAGGATGATTTGGCCAAGGTGAGTTATATATAACTTGACCTTATCATTCTCCTCTTCATCTTGATCTGATTAGTTTCTAGTTTTGGACATTTTCATCTACTTCTCAAATCTGAAACTTGGTGTTAGGTGATTCCTTGCAAGATTTTTGGAGTTTAGAGTTAGTGGAATCATAGGGTAAGAGTTTTCTTTCATTTTGTGGTGTAATCTTGCTCAGATTTCATGTTATAAGCTGACTTTGGTATATGGCCGATTCCATATGCACAAATCCAAGTTTTAAGGATGGCCTAGGGTATGTTCTTAGTAGTTAAGGCTCAACCCAATCCATTTGACCTCTTGGGCGTATAGGTAAATGTTCCCTCTTCTCTTGTGTGGTGTATGTTCTGAATTCCTACATTTTAGATTGACTTTTGCTGTATGATTTGTACATATGCAAAAATGAAGTTGTGGGGAGCGAATCATGGTGAGATTTGATGTATGGACCCTAAATTAGTGTAATGGATCATTAGGAAGCTTAGGTAAGAAGCTCTCAATGAACTCTTGTTAAGATTAATCTATGGATAGGAAAATTTTTAACTAATGATAGTTAAATGATGATGATTATCTTATGTTAGGCCTGGTGTGCTTGGAATCATGATGGTAGCTAGAGAATGAGTAATTGGCTTTATTGAGGTAACTGGGGTTATTTTCCTAATTCCATGTATATGCTCATGTTAATATGATATTTGTTACACATGCTTGATTTTGAAATGCTAAATGATTGATTAACTACTTGAATTGTTATTGTGATTGGATCTTGTGAGTCCATGATGGAGTTGTGGCACGAATGGCACCCGTGCATATGCTTCGATCAGGCACCGGGTTGTGATTAGACCCCAGATGCACTGAGCCTGGTTATTCTCATTATGGAGTAAGTGTTGTGGACGGACCTCTCCTGGTGTTATTGGCATTAACATGTTGTGTATAATTGCTAGTATGGGACAGTAGTCATTAGTAGCTCAACTAGTTCATTTGCAAATTAAATTGATGATTCTGGTATTGCTGATGTGAAATTACATTGTATTGATTAATCTATACATATATATAAAATCTGCCTCTTGTTACTGAGATTAGATATCTCACCTCGATTGTGGGCTAACATTTTCAGGGACCGGACCTCTTAGTGGCGAGGAGAAATTTAATGAAAGCTTATTATATGGTTTAGCAGTAGGTAGGTTTGGAAACCTTGTCAGATGGTATTTATATAACTAGACTGCTAACTTTATGTAATTGCCACATTGCATCATGAATTTGCCAAGCATAGGGACTGTAATCATTTGATACATTAGATGTCAACTTAAAACTAGTGATGTATAGAATTTCTAATGGGACTTACGTTTGAATGGAAATGTGAGTAGTGTATGAACTCTTTGCTGTCATTAATCTATGAACTTACTAGTTTATGATGGTTAGAGGATTAAAGATCCACGTTTAAGTTTTGAAGGAGTAATGATAGATAAGTTGGGTAAATTAAGTAAATGAAAGCTATTAGAGTCCCAAAATTTAAGGGAGAGTAGTCTTAGAGTGTCTCTAAGGGAAGAATTAGAGTGCATGGGACGAAATTGGGGAGATATAGTTATAAGAGGGAGTTGCGCCACGACCAGGAGAGTGACAAAAGCGAGGAGAGCCGCTATGCGAGGAATCCCATCACGGCTCAAAGTGAAAATATCGCCCAGGGAGGGTGACAGAGGGTAACCTCGTCGCGGCGCAATATGTCCCGCCACAGCTCAAGTCAAGGAGACTAGGTAAGGAGTGTCCACTAGCTAGTCCCACTATGGCACAAGTGTTTCTCGCAGAGGCAAGAATCATGAGACTTTGAACAGTAGCTCCAGGAGGTATTTTTGCCGTGGTGCCACGTAGGCTCACCGCGGCAAGATTTGAGTGAGTTGCCCAAAAGATTCCTAAGAGTAACTTAGCCGTGGCGCAAAAGGTCGAGGTTGCAACGCAAAGTGAAAAACTTAGTTTTTGAACTCCAGTAACTAACTTAGCCATGGCAGAAGAGTTTCAAGTCACGGCGAAGGTTTTCAAACTCCTATCTTTAGTCTAGAAACCTCAATTTCTTCAATGGTAATATTAGGGAATGATGTAGGAGCACTTGTAAGAGGCTTATGTGCATTGGAATTAATGGATGGATGAATCACAAACCCCTCATGATAGTACAATTTCTCTTATGCATTCTCATATTTGTAGTTATGTAGTTAATGACCCTAATATTATCGAGGTTCAAATTTTTCTATATTTTCATGATGTATTAATTGTAATGACTCTAAACCTTGATCATTAAGCATTAATCGTGTATTTAACCATAATTACCATGATTAGAAGTTAGGGTTATCACATTTGGTATCGGAGTAATGGTTCAAGAAAATTGTTCTAATTTAAATTTGGTTGTTAGAAACTTGGCAATCATAATGCATATTTGGCATGGTATTAGCTCATGAAAATAGCTAATTAGGTG
This sequence comes from Erythrophleum ivorense, assembly GCA_026724425.1. Lineage (NCBI taxonomy): Eukaryota > Viridiplantae > Streptophyta > Magnoliopsida > Fabales > Fabaceae > Erythrophleum > Erythrophleum ivorense. Next base: position 40,556,975 of record JAIUCV010000006.1, on the reverse strand, counting down.
AACATATAGTTGTTGCACTTTATGTTCTGAAAGGAAATATAGAGGAATAATGATATGAGGCTTGTAATGCTTGATTAAAATGATTATTTCTTGAATTTTATTTAGAACATCACCTATCACAATAAGTATGCCCCTGAGAATAATAGAGTGTAGTGAGATTCTACCTCATAACACTTTAGTAATACTAATTTTGAGACATGAGGTTGTTAATGCCAATGAAAAGGCTAAAATTTTGCCCTTCTTTTCTTTGAATATTGGGTTACTGGTCTCAATCTAGACAAACAACTGGTTAAGGCTTGTTACCAATTGGCTACGCGATAGATGCACCAGTCACTCACTATGAGGCACTGGTTGACTAAATGAATGAGACCAAGTAATTGATGAGGATGATAAATAAAACTACTAATAGTATCTGTGACCAGTTGACCGCCACTTACTAAGCAAGTCTACTAGGTACGGCCGACTAGTTGATTAGCCTATTGAAGTAGTTAACTGATTATAACAAGAGTAGTAATTTTTCACCTAAGCAAAATTCTAAGCATTTTAATGGCCATCTAGAGTGATATTGAAAACTTAAAAGGCAACAAAATAGAGTAAAACACCTTACTAGTTATAAAAACCTTACGGGAGGGTAAGATGTAAACCTTACTTATGATTAGGAAATTGACAATGGAAGTTTAGGGGCCAGTGTGTAATAAATAAGTATGATTGATTAAATATATGAAGCGATATACAATCCATAACGAGTTAGAATTATGTAGACTTTAAAAGGTCCCCAAGGTTGAGACTTTATAGGTACAAAGGTCCTAACCCACTTTCTTGATCCCAGTTAATAAAGAATGCAATTACTCGATCCTAGCTATTGCAATTTGAGTCTAATAAATAAAGGTGATAAGAGCTAAGAATATTTCAAATAGTTTCATTCAAAACTATTGGAGTGAGTAAGCTATTTTTAGTTAATGATGAAAAGGAAGGAAAGCAAGAAATCTTTAGGATTATCAAATCTATTTCTAAATGGGGAATAGTGATTTTAAAGTAAAAGACTAAGGGAGCTAATGTTTTGGAAGGAATCTTGAGAGAGCTTTGAGGCTCCTCCCTTAGTGTACCCAGACAAGAGAGGGATTTGTGATAAGGGAGAGAAACCTGAGTATGATAAGAGGGAGGTGTATAAGCACATGGTGCTTAAGCATGTTGTCTCTTTTGTATAATTTAGTTCACTTATGCTATGTGTTGACATGCATTTGGGTGGTGGTTAGAGGCACTTTACATGCATGATACACTCAGGGAGTGTAAGCTAAGATTCTATAGCACTTTGGTGCTAGAAGCACGTGGGACGTGCTCATTTACTGGCACTTCAATGCTAGAGGCACGTGGGACCTGCTTACTTACCAGCACTTTAGTGCTAGGGGCATGCAGGACATGCCACTTACCATATGATTTGATGAATTTTGACCACTAAATTGGTGTCAAATTAGGCTAAGTAGACTTTCTACCTAAAAGGTAAAGAGGAGATCTTTATGATAAGGATCCACCTAAAAAGAGAATAAAATGGTACATATGTGAGTACAAGTGGTTAAGATACAGTCATCGTAGGGTGATGAGCATGTGTATGGCCACAGAAAAGCATTGCCTGCTAATATTGAAGGTAAAGTCTGATTCCTCCATCAATAATCTTAGTGTTATGTATCACGTATGGCATGATTAAGGGAATAGAGACAACATTAGGAATTTGAGATGGACTAATAATTGCTATAGTAGTAAAACTCCCTAATTTTGAAAGAGGACTCCCTAATCTAGAATAATAACATGGGGGAAATGAATGAGAGGTGGCAGCAATGCAATTAACTTATGTTATTACAATAAAACCTCAGTATTATGACTGACAAGGAAGGGTGAAAACTAGTGGTAAATGATACTTGAATTCTCTCACTGGGAATCCTTACTTGATTCGTTGATAATTAGGGAATGCTTGATAATGAAAAGACTCTCTAAATCTCCTTATTATGTTAATTTAACTCCCAATAGTCAAGCTTGAACTGAGGCCTAAAAAAATTTTCTAAGGGAGCGAAAGAGTTAGTTGTGGTTGGCATTGGCCATTATGTAAGGACAAAAACTATCATACCATCTCATATTATATGTTACAACTTATGGTCAAAAGACCTTGTACTTGCTATTAGAGAACCTTGTTGACAAAGTATCGGATTCTACATCAATGAACACAAGATCTCAAACCTTGTTGACAAGATATTATCTCATTACTCTTTAGGGAATTATTATGAATTTCCAAACTAAAGAATATTAAAAAAAAAAGACTTAGTTTTATGTGAGTAAGTTTGAGAAAATTTGGAGTATCGCAAAAAAAGAGAGAGTAAGAAGTATGCTAATTGAAGAATAACTATACTTGTATGAAAATATCTTAGTTGGGGGTAGAAGATATGAAAGCGCAGTCCTTTAGGACTATATAATGGCATAAAAACTAATGAGATGTTCAGTTGATTTCAAACAAGTGTAGATGCTATTAAGTTGACTACTAAAGCTTGTAGTAATTGAGAATTAAAATGAGACATTGGGATCTATTGATCATGGTAATCTTTAGAGTCATATGTATGTAATTGTGGTAATGCCTTTGCAAGTGTAAAAAAAAAAGGAAAGAAAAAAAATAAGAAAAAGAGAGAGAGGGAAAAGGTCTATTAAGGATTTTCCTATGTTGGTTACCCTTGAGGGGGGTGATCAGGTAGTCTATAATGAACCATCATTAGGAGCCAAAAATTCTTAATGTTTTAGGCAAGCAATGGGAATTATGTTATTTAATAAACCATCCACTAAAACTATAACTTGTAAGATTTAAAGAAACTCATTCCTAAGTCCTAAAGAATTAACTTGATGCTCTGGACAAGGTACTCTCACCCTTGAGATAAGGTCTTATTAGAAAATATAATCTAGACCTGAAATATCATGTTTATTTTCACTTGAGAGATTATGTTTGATTTTTATTATGGGAAAGGTGAACCTAAAGTGTTTGGGTGCCTTCAAGAGATTAGTTGTGAGATTGGACTTTATATTAGTTTTAACCCTTAGGAATCTCAACAAATGAGGAGGAAGAATCTTGGGCGCTAATTGAAAATGAAAGGGGAATTCTATACATCCAATGGAAATAATGAACCTTCTACTAAAGGACAATAAATAAGGATATAATGTGTGGAATAATTTATGAGATAGTTGAATGTAAGACTTGGAAACTTAGACTAGATGAACCTGTAAGAGGTAAAACCCATTTTGATTAAGAAGGTTGGACTAAAGAAATGTGAGGGTAATCTAAGTAAAGGACGAATGAAACTTCATTATACAACAAGGTTACTTGCCTATGTTGCTATTAGTGGAATAAATACTAAAAAGGCTAACTAAGTGGAATTCCTTATAGTTCTTGGTATCAACTATTAGGGAGAGTTAAGCTAAAGTATTTAGGAGTTATCTCTTAAATGGATTGAGAGTTAAGAAAAAAAGGAAGTTAATATGAACATTCAATGATCGACTGTTGGAATAACAACAACAAAAAAGAAGAGGAGAAAAAAGAAGAAGAAGAAGAAAAAAAGACATAAATATAAAACCGAACAAAACAAAAGCTATGAAGGGAGAGAAAAGTGGGATTTATTTGAGCTAGGTGTCTAAAGCTTGCTATAAGATGATCAAGTGTAGCTTGGTCTGGATCTCCTTAGCTGTGGACAAAGAAGGAATACGACCTGCTTAGATTGGAATGTTATTTGACGTAGGTTGACTAGAGGGAATAGAATTGTGGTAGCCAAGTGAAGTAGTAACATGATAAGAACACCCTCTCCAGGAAAGTAGTAAGAAGGGACTAGTCTATGGTAAGACTATCTGAGTTATCAAGGAGGAGGTTATGAGAAAGAATTGTCCAACATCAATTGAGTAAAGTATGACTAATTTTGAGGACAAAATTTCTAAAAGGAGGGAAGAATGTAACACCCCAAAATTAATTAAGGTGTTAATAATGTATTTGAACTAATTAAGAATAATTATTATGGAATGATTAGGTAAGCTATATGATTAAAAATTTACAGAGAAATAAGTAATTAATATGGGTTTAAGATTTCAATTAGATTAAAGCTTAATTTGGGCCTAAAATTTAATTTGAGTAAACCATGGATAAGGATTTATAGAAGCCCAATGATTTTAGGTGTAAGCCTAACTCCTTATCAAAAGACTTGGGCCAAGAGAAATCACCTAACAATGACCCAATTTGATTTAGTGAAATAGAGGCCTACAACCCAATTTACATAAGCCCTTATAGTTGGCCCAACACACATTATGCAAACCTAAATTGGATTGACTCTTCAAATTTGGTCTGACTCAACTACAACTATGAAGCCCAACTCATGAGATTTAGCCCAACTAATACTAACCTTTGAACCCACTACAATTTGAGCCTTAAGGTTAGCATGCTTCACCTTAATTCAAAGTGTTTTGCAGCCCACTTCACCAAACAAAGGCCCAATGACTAGAAATGAGCCTAAATGGACCTTGGGCTAATGGGTTGGCCCATTTCCCCCTAATAACCCTCAAGGTTCAGCAGCCTCCCTCCCAATTCAACAGAAAACACAAGAGGTAAGGGAGGAAATTCAGAGGTTTAAGGGAGGCTAGGGTTCTACCAACATTGCAGCTTTATTTTTGACTCCTAGAGGATGATTTAGCCAAGGTGAGTTATATATAACTTGACCCTCTCATTCTCCTCTTCATCTTGGTCTGATTAGTTTCTGGTTTTGGACATTTTCATCTACTTCTCAAATCTGAAACTTGGTGTTGGGTGATTCCTTACAAGATTTTTAGAGTTTGGAGTTAGTAGAACCATAGGGTAAGAGTTTACTTTCATTTTGTGGTGTAATCTTGCTCAGATTTCATGTTATAAGTTGACTATGGTATATGGCTGATTCCATGTGCAAAAATTCAAGTTTTAAGGATGGCCTATAGTATATTCTTAGTAGTTAAAGCTCAATCTAATGCATTTAACCTCTTGGGTGTATGGGTAAGTGTTTCCTATTCTCTTGTGTGGTGTATGTGTGAATTCCTACATTTTGGATTGCTTTTTGCTACATGATTTGTTCATGTGCGAAAATGAAGTTGTGGGCAGCGAATCATGGTGAGCTTTGATATATGGACCCTAAATTAGTGTAATAGATCATTAGAAAGCTTGAGTAAGAAGCTCTCAATGAACTCTTGTTAAGAGTAATCTGTGGATAGGAAAATTCCTAACTAATGATAGTTAAATGATGATGATTATGCTTATGTTAGGCCTGGTGTGCTTGGAATCTTGATGGTAGTTAGAGGATGAGTAATTGGCTTCATTGAGGTAACTTGGGTTATTTTCCTAATTCTATGTATATGCTCGTGTTAATTTGATATTTGTTACACATACTTGATTTTGAAATGCTAAATGATTGGTTGAGTACTTGAATTATTATTGTGATTAGACCTTGTGAGTCCATGGTGGAGCTGTGGTGCGGCTGCTACCCTGCATGTACTTCAATCGGCACCAGCTTATGATCAGACCCTAAATGCACTGAGCCCTAGTTGTACTCATTATGGAGTAGGTGCTGTGAATGGACTTCTCCCGGTGTTATTGGCCATTAACATGTTGTGCATGATTACTAGTATGGGACAATAGTCATTGGTAACTCAACTAGTTCATTTGCAAATTAAATTGATGATTCTGGTATTACTGATGTGAAATTGCATTGTATTGATTAATCTATACATATATATGGAATTTGCCTCTTGTTACTGAGATTGGATATCTTACCCTGATTGTGGGCTAACATTTTCAAGGACCGGACCTCTTAGTGGCAAGGAGAAATTTAATGAAAGCTTATTATATGGTTTAGCAGTAGGTAGGTTTGGAAACCTTGTCAGATAGTATTTGTATAACTAGACTACTAGCTTTATGTAATTGCCACATTGCATCATGAATTTGCCAAGCATAGGGACTATAATCATTTGATACATCAGATGTCAACTTAAAACTAGTGATGTATGGAATTTCTAATGGGACTTACGTTTGAATGGAAATATGAGTAGTGTATGAACTCTTTGCTGTCATTGATCTATGAACTTACTAGTTTATGATGGTTAGAGGATTAAAGATCCACGTTTGAGTTTCGAAGAAGTAATGATAGATAAATTAGGTAAATTAGGTAAATGAAAGCTATTAGAGTCTCAAAATTTAAGGGAGAATAGTCTTAGAGTGTCTCTAAGGGAAGAATTAGAGTGTATGGGACAAAATTGGGGAGATGTAGTTACAAGAGGGAGTTACGCTGCGGCCAAGAGAGTGACAGAAGTGAGGAGAGCCACTGCGCGAGGAATCCCACCATGGCTCAAAGTGAAAATATCGCCCAGGGAGGGTGACAGCGGGTAACCTCACCGCGACGCAATATGTCCCGCCATAGCTCAAGTCAAGGAGACTAGGTAAGGAGTGTCCAGTAGCTAGTCCCACCGTGGCACAAGTGTTTCCCAGTAGCTCCATGAGGTATTTCTGCCGTGGTGCCACGTAGGCTCGCCGCAGTAAGATTCTCGTGAGTTGCCCAGAAGATTCCCAAGAGTAACTTAGCCATGGTGCAAAGTGAAAAACCTAGTTTTTGAACTCCAGTAACTAACTTAGCCATGGCAGAAGAGTTTCAAGTCACGGCGAAGGTTTCCAAACTCCTATCATTAGCCTAGAAACCTCAATTTCTTCAATGGTAATGCTAGGGAATGATGTAGGAACACTTGTAGGAGGCTTTTGTACATTGGAATTGATGGATGGATGAATCACAAACCCCTTATGATAATACAATTTCTTTTATGCATTATCACATATATAGTTATATAGTTAATACCCTAATATTATTGAGGTTCAAATTTCCCTATATTTTCATGATGTATTTAATTGTAATGACTCTAAACCTTGATCATTAAGCATTAATCGTGTATTTAGCCATAATTATCATGATTAGAAGTTAGGGTCATCACACCCAATGATTTTAGATGCAGACCTAACATTTTAATGTGAGACTTAACCCAAGAGAGAGCACCGAGTGATGGCCCAATCTAATTTAGTGAGATACAGGCCTAAAACCCAACTTACATAAGCTCTTATAATTGGCCTAACATCCCTTATGCAGACCTCCACTAAATGGTCTCTTGAAAACTTGACTCAATCTAACTAAAAATCTGAACTCTTGTAATTGACCTAACAAATCAAAACCTCAATCCAACAACTAATGGGAGCCCAATAGGTCCTTGGGCTGGTGGGTCAACCTATAACCCATTTAAGACCCAACTTAAACCTTAAAAATTATTCTAGCCACCCCCTATTCTGTAGAAATACAAGAAACACAAACAAATTCGGAGGTTCAAAGGGGAGGCTAGGGTTAGCAGCAAAATTTCATCATTTTTCACTCCTAAAGCAAAATTCAGCCAAGATAATAGTTATATAACTTAAGCATCTCCTCTTTCTCTTCGATTTGACCCGATTGGCTTCTCATTTGGAGCACTTTCACCTACACCCAAAATCCGAAACTTGTTATTTGATGTTTCCATGGTGAAATTTCATAGGTTGAGGCTAGGGGTGTTATTAAGTAAGTATAAACTCTTTATTTTGATGCATTTTATACTGGTTTAAGACCCCCATAGTAGATTTATAGCATGGGCTTTAATTTTGTGTGAATTTTCCTAGAGTTTGAAGTGATATTTTGATGTTTCTGGTCTAGGGAAGGCAAAACCCGAAAATTAAAGGCTCTTGGTGATTGGGTAGGTGTTCCTTAGGTAACTATTGGTAATTTAATTTTTTGAGCATTGGGTTATTACCATGAATGATGAATGGGATAGTAATAGATTGATATAAAATGATAATTTTCTGATATTGTGATTATAGGAGGGTTTTGGTACTGTTGTTAGCTTCCCAACTTGTCTACAAGTAAGGTAACGGGGTTCATACTAATTCCATGCATATGTCTATTTTAATTTTGTATTTGCTGCATGATTATGATTTTAATGCAAAATGAATTAGTTAGCTATTTGTTATATGTGATTGGACTTTGTGAGTCCATGGTGGAGCTGTGGTGCAGCTGCACCCATGTGTAACACCCCATAATTAATTAAGGTATTAATCATGGATTCGAATTAATTAAGAGTAATTAATATGGGCTCATTGGGCAAGTTAAGTGAATGGAGACTTTAGAGAGATAAATTATTAATATGGGTTTGAGATTTAATTGGGATAGAAATTCTATCTAGGCCTAAATTAATAGATCATGAGAAGAGACTAATAGAGGCCCAATGGATTATGTGCAAACCTAACATAATTTAGTGTGATGGAGGCCCAAGATTTACCTTGTATAGACTCTTCTAAGTGGCCCAATAATCCTTGTGCAGACCTAAAACTCTTGAGCTCTTCAAACTTGGCCCAAACCTAGTTAAATTTCAGCAACTTAAGTGTAAAAACTGGCCCAATAAATTCTGTAGCCCAACACCTCTAAACTGGCCCAACAAACTTAAAAATTTGAAGCCCAAATGAAAGTGGATCTTGGAGCAGCCCATGACCCATACTTGACCCAACTAAAACCCAACTTAAACCCTAATACCCCAGCCACTTTCTCACTTGCTGAAACATAAGACTTGAGAGGCAAAATTCGGAGGTGGAGAAGGAGGCTAGGGTTTGGGACCAAAATTCTGCATTTTCTCACACTTAGAGCAAGATTCAGCCAAGGTAATAGTTATACAACTTAATCCCCTCATCTTTCCCTTTAATTTGGTTTAATTAGTTTTTCATTTGGAGCATTTTCATCCTACCCAAAAATCTGAAATGTGAGTGTTTGGGGGTTTTCTTGATGAAATTCGTAGGTTGAGCTTAGGGCTGACTTTGGGTGAGTTTAAACCCTCCATTTGGATGCTTTATTGGTTAATTTGAGACCCCCATAGCTGATTTAGAAAATGGGTGTTAGTTTTGCACGAAATTGCTCAAGATTTTCAGTGGAATGTGGAGTTTTCTGCTAGATGACACTTAAATCCGAAATTGGAACTTGTTGTGGCTGGGTAAATGATTCTTGGGTAGTCATTAGCATTTTAAATTCCTTGGGTACTGATTATGACTATTAATGATGAATTAGAGTAGTAATTCTATCATGCTATGGTTATAGGGGGATTTCTGCACCATTGGTGATTGTTGCAAGTGTCTACAAGTGAGGTAACCGGGTTACATTAATTCCATTTATATATCTGTGTTAATTTCATATTTTGCTGTATATGAATGATTTGAAATGTTGAATGAATTGGTTGGCTATCTGTTAAATTGTGATTGGACCTTGTGAGTCCATGGTGGAGCTGTGGTGTGGCTGCCACCCGTGCATGTGCTTCGATCGAGCACGGGTTATAATCAAACCCCAGATGCACTGAGCCCCGGTTGTGCTCAATGAGGAGTAGGTGCCGTGGACGAGCCTCTCCGGTGTTAATGGCCTTTAACATGTGATAATATGATTGCTAGTATGGGATAGTAATCATGATAGCCTAATTATTTCATTTACTGATATGAATGGTCTACTGTTGGTATTTATGTGAAATTATGCATGTATGTGAATTAATATAGAGTATATGATGGAATTGCCTTGGTTATTAAGATTCATATCTCACCCCGTCTTATGGGATTAACATTTCAGGTGAGGGTTCTTCGAGTAAGGATAAGGGTAAGCAAGTGGATGAACATCCATGAGCAGAGTCCCGGTGTGGGGAGCTACACTTGGTCTGAGTAGAATAGGGTAGGTGCTAATTTTGTTAAGTCTTGTATAGCATCATCATGTATCTACATTGCCAAGTGTAGAAGTTGTATTTTGTTAACATAGAATGTAATCCCATGATATGTTCCTTATACACTTGACTATTAATGCAAGAAATACCCAGTGAAATATGATTGAATGACCATTGTGGGAGATTAATAATTTGTTGATGTAAAATCGTATAGATGAGTAGGAAAATCCACATCTAAATGCTAAAAGGGTAATGATAGAGTAGTTGGGTAATTAAGGTACATAATTACCACTAAAGTTGCATAAATTAAGGTAGAATGGCTCTAGAGTGATATTGGAGGGAAATTGGAGAGCATAAGATGAAATCTTGGGAGTTGTAGGAACAGAAGGGAATTGGCCACGGCCAATATTTAATTGGCCTAGGCCAAATCGTAACAGAGAAGAATTGGCCTCGGCCAACATTTAATTGGCCTTGGCCAAATGTGGCGAACCTGCCAGGGAAGAAAACAGAGAGCAATTGGCCGCGGCGAATAGTGATGTTAGCCGCGGCTAAGCCTGAGAGGCAGATTTGGGGGTGTTCCAGAGGGTATTTGGCTCGGCGAAAGGGGTATTTGGCTGCAGAGAAATGTGAAAAATTTGTGCAGATGTAAGGAGTTGAACCGAGAGTAATTGGCCGCGGCGCAAGTGAATTTAGCCACGGCGAAAGTGCTCTATTTCTCATATTCACCTAGAAACCTTAGTTTCTCTTAAGGTAATGCTAAGGAATGATTTAGAAACACTTGTAGGAGAATTTTATGAGTTGGAAATGATGGATGGGAGTATCAAAGGCTCCTCATTAATAATTAAATTCACTCACGCGTTTGAATAATTGTGGTTGTCTAGCTAATGACCCTAACAACATTAAGGTTTTAAAATTCCTTCACTTGTCCTCGATGTAATTAATTTTAATGACTTCAAACCTTGATACATGATTATTAATCACGTAATTAACCTTAATTACTATAATTGGAAGTTAGGGTCGTTACACCATGCATGTGCTTCAATCAAGTATTGGGTTGTAATCAGACCCAGATGCACTGAGCCCTAGTTGTGCTCATTGGGGAGTAGGTGCTGTAAACGAGCCTCTCTCGGTTTTATTGGCCTTTAACATGTGGAATTGTGATTGCTAGTATGAAATAGTAATCATAGATAGCCTAATTATTTCATTTACTAATATGGTTGGTACATTTCTGATGCTTATATGAAATCATGCATATATGTGAATCAAATTAGAATATATGAATGGAATTTGCCTTGGTTACTGAAATTTGCATCTCACCCCGTTTCATGGGATCATACTTTCAGGTGAAGGCCCTTCAGGTAAGGATAAGGAGAAGCAAGTGGATCAAAATCCATGAGCTCTAACTATGTGTGGAGGGGGCTACACTTGGACTGATCTGAGTAGAGTAGATGCAATTTTGTTATTCTTTTATATAGTATCATTATGTAATCATATTGCCAAGTGTAGGTATTTGTATTTTGATTACTTAGGATGTAACTATTGAAGAGTTAGGCCTCATCTTAGCTTGGTATTAGATGTATGAACTTATAACATCTTATGTATGAACTTTGTTGAATTTATGATATGGTCTACTATTGGAAATGTAATTATGTGATACATTAGACGTTGATTTGAACCAATGATGTATGAAATCTCTAATGGAATATGTATCAAATGATAATTGTTGATAATTCATGAATTCATGCTATTATTACTCTATGAACTTACTGATATAGGGTAGTTAGAGGAGTAGAAATTAACACTTAAGTCTTGAACTAGTAATGATAGATAAACTGGGTAAATTAGGTAAGTGAAAGCTAATGGAGCCCTACAAATTAAAGTAGATTGGCCTTAGAGCATCATTAGGGGGAGAATGGGAGTGTATGAGACAAGATTTAGATGTTGTAGAATTAGAAGGCGCTTAGCCACGACCAATAGAGGCAAAGTTACCTAAGGAGAGTACCAGAGAGCAATTCGCAACGGCGAGGAGTGGATTTAGCTGTGGCGAAATGTGAGAGGCCAAACTAGAAGTCATCCAGAGGGTAACTCGCCGTGGTGAAGTAGGGAATTGGCCATAGTGAACTTTGTGAAAATGTCCCAGGAATTCTAGAGAAGAATTAACCGCGGCGAAAATGGGATTTAGCCACGGCTAATAGTGAGAGGCAAGTGAGGTAGGTTCCAGGAGGTCCTCTCCCCACGGCGCCATATAGGCTGGCTGCAGCAAAGCTCTAACTCACCGTGCTAATATCTGTGAAACTATAAGAGGTGAACCCGAAAGCAATTGGTTGTGGCACAAAAGTATTTAGCCGCAGCAAACATCCTAAAACTCTTATATTAATCTAGAAACCTTGGTTTTTTCCTATGGTAACATCAAGGGATAACTTAAAAGCACTTATAAAGGGTTCTTGAGAGTTGAAAATGAATAAGAATAGATTTAAAGGCTTTTAATTAGAGATTTGTTTCACTTATGTACATGAATGATTGTAAATGCTTGGTTAATCATTCTAATGACATTAAGGTACAAATTTCTTCACTTTTTCCCTAAATTGATTAAATTAAATGATGCTATACCTTATTTATAGCTATTAATCACATGCTTGAGCTTAATTACCATGATTAGAAGTTAAGGTTGTTACAGTTGGTATCAGGGCAATGGTTTAGGCAAATGTGTTTGATTTATAACTTTTTAGTTAGAAAACTTAGCAATCATAATCCATGCATAATAGGAATAGGAACATTGTGACTTGGTGATAACTCTCATACTTATATATACCTGCTATGGGTGGAGTTGCATTTTGTTTGCCTTAGGCTGTAACTTAATGGGGGATGCTTGTGGTTGTACTTGTGACATTACAAAGCGAGATGGCTACACATAGAGAAAAAACTAAGATGCTAAGAGAGATGCAAGAGGCCATGGCTGCAATGGCCAACTGAATGAGAGAATAAGCTGAGGCCCATGAAACCACAGTTAAGGTGATGACTGACTGACTTCAAGAGCAAGTCGAGGCTCATGCAGCAACTGTGCAAGTGCTGCAACAACTACATGAAAATATGAATAAGTAGAATCTGGAGGTGCCGGTGGAGAACCGTGTTGGTGCTGGTCAGAACCCTGGTGTGGGACACCAAAGGAAGGATGGCGACCTCTTTATTATGTTGGCCAAATTTAGAAAAGCTAATCTTCCATTATTTTTGAGGAAGTTAGACACTGAGAAAGTTGAGAGGTGGCTAATGCAACTAGAGAAGATCATTGAAGTTATGACCTGCACCACGGAACAAAAGGCAAAGTTGGCCATATATAAGTTGGAGGGTGAGGTTGAGCATTAGTGGAGGAATGCCTCCAGATTGTTCATTGCAAGGGGGATACCTTTGACTTAGGAAAGCTTCAAACCACCTTTAAAAGCAAGTATTTCCCACCATCAGTGAGGGCTGACAAGGAAGCTAAGTTTAACTTTCTTAAACAAGGAGACATGAATGTGGATCAGCATGTAGCTAAGTTCATTCAATTGTCTCGCTTCTCCTCCTACTTGAAATGATTTGATGATGAGCCATGGCAGGCTAAAAAATTTGAAAGAGGCCTGAAACCAGAGATTAAGGACAAAATTGTATCTCTACAGATCCATAATTTTGATGAATTGATGAAAAAGTGTAGAGTAACAAAGAGGGTCATGATGGAAAGTGAGGCCAAGTGGAAGAAGACCATAAAGGGTAAGTGTGACCTGGGCATGAAGCCCTTTAAGGGCGGTAGTAAGAAGGGAGCTAACAGTGAGAGTGGCTCATCGGGTAGGAGACCACCCCCAAGGAATGTCCCTCAAAGAAGAAGCATAGGACCACCAAAAAGTGCAATGAGTACCCCACCAACTTGTGCAAGTGTGGAAAGAACCATAGTAATGGGCCATGCCTGGTGTACTATAATTGTGGGAAGCTTAGATATTATACATGGTCTTGCACAATGTCACGAGAGTCGACCTCATTTGTTAAACCACCTACTTAGGGAAGGGTGTTTGCACTTACACAGCAGGAGGTTAATAGATCCTCTAGTTTGATCTGAGGTACTTTACTTGTCCATAATCATGTTGTAGATGCATTGTTTGATTTAGGTGCAACCCACTTATTCATCTCATATGACTGTGTTAAGTGTCTGGATCTTAAAATTAGCCTATTTCCATTTGAATTATCTGTGTCCACCCCTACTAGATATTTTATAATTACATCTGATATATGCTTAAATTATATTATACAATTGGATAGCCGTTATACTACCATTGACTTGATTTGCATCCCTTTTTGTGATTTTGATGTAATCATTGGTATGGACTGGTTGTTGGCTAATAATGTAATCCTTGATTGTAACCATAAGACTATTTCTTTACCTGCCATTATACTAAAAACTTGTCCTGTGACTAAGCGTACTTATCTGTTTGCCGCCCAAGCCGGGAGGTACCTTAGGCGTAGTTGCCAAGGGTTTATAGTATTCTTTTCATTGCATGTTAAGGTTGATGATGGGTTAGAAGATATACCTGTGATTAGGGAGTACCCTGAAGTTTTTCTTAAAGAGTTTAGTGGACTACCTCTAGAGAGAGAGTTAGAATTCTCTATTGATTTGGTACCCAGTACGAGTCCAATTTCTAAAGCCCTGTATAAAATGGCACCTGCTGAGTTGGTTGAGTTGAAGAGTCAATTAGAGGAGTTACTTGAGAAAGGGTTTATTAGGCCAAGTGTGTCTCCATGAGGAGCACCAGTATTATTTTTCAAAAAGAAAGATGGTAGCCTTAGGCTTTGTATTGACTATAAGCAGTTGAATCAAGCAATCATTAAGAGTAAATACCCTTTGCTTAGAATTGATGACTTACTTGACCAATTAGCTAGAGCGTCGGTCTTTTCCAAAATAGATCTTAGATCGGGTATTACCAACTTAGAGTTAAAGCTAAAGACATACCTAAAATCGCTTTTAGGACTTAATACGGCCATTATAAGTTCCTAGTTATGCCTTTTGGGTTAACCAATACCCTTGTCATTTTCATGGATTACATGAATAAGATCTTTAGGCCTTATCTTAACCGGTTTGTGGTAATGTTCATTGATGACATCCTTATCCACTCTAAAAGTAGTGAAGAGGATCTTAGGATAGTTCTTCAAACATTAAGAGAGCATCAGTTGTATGCTAAGTTGAACAAGTGTGAGTTTTGGTTGTGGGAGGTCAAATTCCTAAGTCGTGTGATATCGGAACAAGGGGTAGCGGTAGATCCTAGCAAGGTAGAAGCGGTATTGAATTAGGAGAGACCCAAAACATTGAGCAAAATTCGTAACTTCTTAGGTCTAATTGGCTACTATAAAAGATTCATTAAGGGATTTTCTCAGTTAGCCATACCTTTGACAAAATTAACTAGGAATGACTAACCATTTGTGTGGGATGCCAAGTGTGAGAATGCCTTTTAGGAGCTTAAGGATAGGCTTACCACCACACCTATATTAGTGATACCTGACCCTAAAGAGACATTCACAGTCTATAATGACGCTTCTAAGAAGGGATTAGGGTGTGTTTTAATGCAACAAGGTAAAGTGATAGCCTATGCTTCTAAGCAACTTAGACCTCATGAGGAGAATTACCCCACCAATAACTTAGAACTAGAGGCGATAGTTTTTTCCCTTAAGATTTAGATGCACTATCTCTATGGTGCCCAATTTGAGGTGTATAGTGATCACAAGAGTTTGAAGTACTTGTTTGACCAGAAGAAGTTGAACATGAGGCAAAGGAGATGGATGAAATTCCTTAAGGACTATGATTTCTCCTTAAAGTATCATCTAGGAAAGGTGAATGTAGTCGCTAATGCCTTGAGTAGGAAATCTATTCATATGGCAATGATGATGCTTAGAGAGCAAAGGTTGATTGAGGAGATGAGAGATTTGAATTTATCAATTTCAATGAATTCTAGTAGCCTTATTTTAGGAGAATTAAGGATAGAAAATGCCCTTAGGAAGAGGATTAAGGAGGCCCAAGAACTAGATGAATACTGGTGAAAAATTATAGAGCAACTGGGGAGTGGTGAGGTCAAAGATATTCACCTATCAGAAGACGGCTTGGTGAGGTACCAGGGTAGAGTGTGCATACCCAAGGATAAAGAGTTGAGGAATATTGTGTTATGAAAAGCTTATAGGAATAGGTACACTATTCATCCGGGCACCACTAAAATGTATAGGAATCTTAAGAAGAGCTTTTGGTGGCCTAGGATGAAGTCAGACATAGCAGAGTTTGTTGCTAGATGTCTAGTTTATCAGAGGGTTAAGATTGAGTACCAAATACCCATAGGTTTGCTACACCTTTAGAGATTCCAGAATGAAAATGGGATAGCATATCCATGGATTTTATGATGGGTTTGCCTAGAACATCCTCGGGTTATGACGCTATTTAGGTGATTGTGGATAGATTGACGAAGTCTGCCCACTTTCTACCTATTAAAGTCACTTATCCTCTAAATAGACTAGCTCAACTGTATGTTCATGAAATTGTAAGATTACATGGTGTCCTTAATAGCATTGTGTCAAATAGAGACCCAAGATTCACATTAAAATTTTGGCGGTCTCTACAAGAAGCCTTAGGTACTAGTCTTAACTTTAGCACTGTCTATCATCCTCAATTTGATGGATAGGCTAAGAGGAGCATCCAGACCCTTGAGGATATGCTTAGGGCTAGTGTGCTAGAGTTAAAGGGGAATTGGGATATGTATTTGCCTTTAGTTAAGTTTGCCTACAATAATAGTTACCATTCCAATATCTAGATTGCACCATTTGAGGCACTTTATAAGAGAAAGTGCAGGTCACCCTTATATTGGGTAGAACTTAGTGAGAGGAGTCTCTTAGGTCCAGACATAGTGGACTAAACCACTCATCAAATAGAACTCATCAAAAAGAAGTTGTTGGCAGCCTAGAGTAGGCAAAAAAGTTATGCAGATAAGAGAAGGAGACCTTTAAAATTTGAGGTAGGAAACTATATGTTCCTTAAGGCTACTCCAGTGACAAGTGTAGGACGGTCTATCAAGACAGGAAAGCTCAGTCCTCGTTATCTGGGTCCTTTCCAAATCCTTGAAAGGATAGGACCCGTGGCCTATAGAGTTGCTTTACCTCTAAATTTGACTAGATTGCATGATGTGTTCCATGTGTCCTAATTGAAAAAGTATCACCCAGACCCTTTACATGTCATTGAGCATGAGAATGTACATCTACAAGATGATTTGTCTTATGTGGTTCAGCCGAAAAGGATTGTGGACTCAAAAGTTAAACAGCTACATAATAAGGACATCCTCTTGGTAAAGGTGGTATGGAAGGGACTTACTCCAGATAAAGCAACTTGGGAGACGAAGGAAGCAATGACGAAGGATTATCCTGCATTATTTGAGTAAGGTATGTCTAATTTTGAGGACAAAATTTCTAAAATGAGGGAAGAATGTAACACCCTAAAATTAATTAATGTGTTAATCATGGATTTACATTAATTAAGAATAATTAATATGGAATAATTAGGTAAGTTATGTGAATGAAAATTTTAGATAAATAAATTATTAATATGAGTTTGAGACTAATGGAGGCCCAATGATTTTAGGTGCAGACACAACCTTTTAATGTGAGACTTAGCCCAAGAGAGAGCACCTAGTGATGGCCCAATTTAATTTAGTGAGATACGGGCCTAAAACCCAACTTACATAAGCTCTTATAATTGACCTAATATCCCTTATATAGACTTCAACTAAATGGGCTCTTAAAAACTTGACTCAATTTAACTAAAAATCCGAACTCTTGTAATTGGCCCAACAAATCAAAACCTTAGCCCAACCACTAATAAGAGTCCAATAAGTCCTTGGGCTGGTGGGTTAACCCATAACCCATCTAAGACCCAACTTAAACCCTAAAAATTATTCTAGCCACCCTTATTCTGTAGAACCACAAGAAACACAAACACAAATTCGGAGGTCAAAAGGGGAGGCTAGGGTTAGCAGCAAAATTTTATCATTTTCTACTCTTAAAGCAAGATTCAGCCAAGATAATAGTTATATAACTTAATCATCTCCTTTTTCTCTTCGATTTGACCTGCTTGGCTTCTCATTTGGAGCATTTTCACCCACACCCAAAATCTGAAACTTGCTATTTGATGTTTCCATGGTGAAATTTCGTAGGTGGAGGCTAGGGGTGTTATTAAGTAAGTATAAACTCTTCATTTTGATGTATTTTCTACTGGTTTAAGACCCCCATAGTAGATTTATAGTATAGGCCTTAATTTTGTGCAAATTTACCTAGGGTTTGAAGTGATATTTTGATGTTTCTGATCTAGGGAAGACAAAATCTGAAATTAGATGCTCTTGGTGATTGGGTAAGTGTCCCTTAGGTAACTATTGGTAATTTAATTCTTTGAGTATTGGGTTATTACCATGAATGATGAATAGAATAGTAATGGATTGATATAAAATTATAATTTTCTGATATTGTGATTATAGAAGGGTTTTGGTACTGTTGTTAGCTTCCCAACTTGTCTACAAGTGAGGTACGGAGGTTCATGCTAATTCCATGTATATGTATATTTTAATTTTGTATTTGCTACACGATTATGATTTTGATGCTAACTGAATTGGTTGGCTATTTGTTTTATGTGATTGGACCTTATGAGTCCATAGTGGAGCTGTGGTGCGGCTGCCACCCATGCATATGTTTCGATCAGGCACTGGGTTGTTATTAGACCCCAAATGCACTGAGCCCTAGTTGTGCTCATTGGGGAGTAAGTGTTGTGGATAGGCCTCTCTCGGTGTTATTGGCCTTTAACATGCGAAATTGTGATTGCTAGTATAGGATAGTAATCATAGATAGCCTAATTATTTTATTTATTAATATTGTTAGTACATTTTCTTATGCTTATATGAAATGATGCATATATGTGAATTAAACTGGAATATATGAATAGAATTTGCCTTAGTTACTAAGATTTGCATCTCACCCCCGTTTCATAGGATCATACTTTCAGGTGAAGGCCCTTCGGGTAAGGATAAAGGGAAGCAAATGGATGAAAATCCATGAGCTCTAGTCATGTGTAGAGGAGGCTACACTTAGATTGATCTGAGTAGAGTAGATATAATTTTGTTATTTTTTATATAGCATCATTATGTAATCATATTGCCAAGTGTAGGTGTTTGTATTTTGATTACTTAGGATGTAACTATTGAAGAGTTAGGCCTCATCTTAGCTTGGTATTAAATGTATGAACTTATAACATCTTATGTATGAACTTTGTTGAATTTATGATATGGTCTACTATTGGAAATGTAATCATGTGATACATTAGACATTGATTTGAACCAATGATGTATGGAATCTCTTATGGAATATGTATCGAATGATAATTATTGATAGTTTATGAATTCTTACTGTTATTACTCTATAAACTTGCTGATATAAGATAGTTAGAGGAGTAGAAATTAACACTTAAGTCTTAAACTAGTAATGATAGATAAACTGGGTAAATTAGGTAAGTGAAAGCTAATAAAACCCCACAAATTAAGGTAGATTGGCCCTAGAGCATCACTAGGGGAAGAATGGGAGTGTATGAGACAAGATTTAGATGTTGTAGAATTAGAAGGCGCTTAGCCGTGGCCAATAGAGGTGAAGTTGCCCAAATAGAGTACTAGAGAGCAATTCACAGCAGCAAGGAGTGGATTTAGCCACGGCAAAATGTGAGAGGCCAAACTAAAAGTCGTCCAAAGGGTAACTCACCACGGCGAAGTGAGGAATTGGCCATGGTGAACTCTGTGAAAATGTCTTAGGAGTTCCAGAGAGGAATTAGTCGCAACGAAAATGGGATTTGGCTGCAACTAATAGTGAGAGGCAAGTGAGGTAGGTTCTAAGAGGTCCTCTCGCTGTGATGCCATATAGGCTGGCCGCAGCGAAACTCCAACTCACCACGGCGATATCTATGAAGTTATAAGAGGTGAACCCGAGAGCAATTGGCTGCGGAGCAAAAGTATTTAGTCATGGCGAAGATCCTGAAACTCTTATATTAACCTAGAAACCTTGGTTTTTTCTTATGGTAACATTAAAGGATAACTTAGAAGCACCTTTAAAGGGTTCTTGAGAGTTGAAAATGAATGAAAATAGATGTAAAGGCTTTTAATTGGAGATTTATTTCACTTATGTACATGAATGATTGTAAATGCTTGGTTAATCATTTTAATGACATTAAGGTTCAAATTTCTTCACTTTTTTTCTAAATTGATTAAATTAAATGGTGCTAGACCTTGATTTATAGCTATTAATTACATGTTTGAGCTTAATTACCATGATTAGAAGTTAGGGTTATTACAATCATAGCTAGGAGTAGAAATACCAAGTGCATCAGTACACAAGGGCTCATGTACATCAACAATTGTATCAGTTTTGTTTAATGAATTACCACAATCAATCATACTAAGAGATTCAACAACAATTTCCTCATCAACATCATCATCAAGTAATTTAGAATCAACACAATCATGTACATTAGTGGTCATAGTGCTATCATGCAAACTAGTGTCAATTCCAACAAATTGCAAAGTATTAGAAGATGAAAGGATATTACTCGGTGAATAAGATTCTTCCTCCTCTATACATTCCCTTTTAATTTTCTCTTCAATCAATTCAGTAGCACTTGAAGTCGATTGGTTCATTTGAAATCTTGAATCCTTCATGAGGTTATCCATCATTTATTGGTTTTGGAGTTGCAACCGTTCAGTTTCCTGTTGGAGTTGAAGATTATGAGCCTCTAATTGTTGCATCATCCTTTCTTCCCAACTCGGTTCCCTCTGGGACTCCTGTTGCATGTATTCCTCATGATAGTTATAGGGATGATATTTTAGTTCTAGCACATTGAAATTATGGTATGGCTCATAATGATGGTGGTAATTGGGGTAAACTTCATATGGATGGTGGTAAGGTTGGTAACATGGTGGTTGAAAATGTTGGTATTGTTGGCTTTGTTGTGTTTGTCTTTGTCATTCAAGAATGCCATGAAGCATTGACCTGACTTCATCTAACTGTCAAGAAATCCTATCATTTGCACAAAAATCATAGACACCTTGATTAGAATAATAATATGGATCCATTTCAAACAAAGAAAATGAGAAGTATAGTCATTTTCAGCACAAAACAAATCAATAGCAAACTATACTAAAATTAACTCTAAATCAAGAAAAAAAATCAAATGAAGATAAGACCCACTTAACAATCAAAAACATTCCAAAATAAAAGTTAATCACACAAAATGAACTCACAAAAAATAAATAAATTAAATCTAAAAAAAATTAAAAAATTCCAAAAAAATACTAAAAAATTAGAAAAAGTATCTTAAATGTTGGAATTTGGCCAAACAATAATGCACCTAATAGCTTTGCTATTAATTTTGCTTAAAACACCCAAAAACCTAAACAAAGTTTGAGAATTTTTTAGGCACCTTAAACAAAAATTTCAACAAGCAGACCAATTGACACGTAACACCGAAATTACCAAAATCCAAGTTCAAAATAGGGGAAAAATCAAACCAAAATAGAACAAAAATAAAGGTTAAACACTTAAAAAAATTTTCAAACAATTGAGGATCCAATTCCCCGATAATGGCACCAAATTTTGGCAGGTTGTTTTGCATAACCTTTAAAATAAAACTAAGTTGAAAAAATATATAGCTAGTGGCACAACCTAGGTCATCTCCCTTAGAAATAGAGTTCAATGTTTAATTGGATTTTCTAAGTGTTAAAATATCCAAAAACTATCTAATTTAGGAGGTTTGATCAAATTAAATTATCTAAAATGAAATTGAAATAAAGATCATAAATTCTACCTAATTGTATGAACTATAGTTGAATGATAGACTTGTAACTAGTTTTGGATTCGTCCCTTGGTATCCACTATCATTATCCTAATCCAATTGTGATTAATTTTAGTCTAAGAGTCCTTAATTGTATTCATAATAATGTATCTTGAGTTACCACACAAGAATCAAGGGATTAACAATTTAATGTTGAATTAAAATCTCAATCCCCATCAAATTACTAACTCTTGTCATTAGGATCAATGAACACTTGAATTGAGTGATCAATTAATTAATTAGCCTCTAAATTAACATCCTAGGAAGTTTAATTAACCAACTAAACTCTAAGGAATCCTCAAATCAAACAATCAAGCACATAATTTTACTTATGCAGTTCATTGAACACCTTGATGGCATACATGGGAAATTAAAAGAAAATGCAAAATTCAGTGCTTAATTCATACAATTAATTAGTCAATATCTCTCCTAATCAATGTCTAACCAGCCATCAATTATAAACTACGTCAATCTCAATCATTTACATACTTAACTAAGCAAATAAAATAATTAAAATTGATATAGAAAGAGAAGAAAATAAAATGAAACTCTTAGTCCAAAATCCCTTGAGTAACTCCATAGATTCAAGCTTCTCTAAGGTTCTCTTCCAAGCTAATCACAAGATGGAAAGTTAAAGCTTCATGGAGGGGGAAGAATGGTGGAGAATGGAAGATGGAATGACGATAGAGTCTCTGGATTGTAGCGTTGTATACGAATGGAATGGTGTAGTGTTTTTTATTCGATGGAATCCTCTATGTGTATAGCTGAATGGATAATTAATTCCATGATGGATGATGCCTCTTCAATCAATGGATGAGATGGTGTGTTTTTAATCAACAGATGAGATGCTACCTACATGTATTATTTTTAATCTCTCACATGCTTCTCCTCTTTTAAAATCACATGGCTTCCAATTCAGACCTGTGCATCATTTATTCTACTGTTCATGTGAGATTCATGTGAGGAGGTGAGCTGCCCGTGTAACACCCCAAAAATTAATTAAGGTGTTAATCATGGATTTGGGTTAATTAAGAATAATTAATATGGGATCATTGGGCAAGTTAAGTGAATGAAAATTTTAGAGAGATAAATTATTAATATGAGTTTGAGATTTAATTGAGTTAGAGACCCTATCTAGGACCAAATTAAATTAAGAAGGCCAAGGTTAAGAACTAATGGAGGGCCCAATCTGATTTAATGAATTAGAGACCCAAGACCTAACTTGCACAAGCTCTTATAAATAGCCCAATAACCCTTGTGTAGACCCAAATCAATTGAGTCCTTCAAACTTGGTCTAGCCCAATTAAATTTCTGCAGCCCAACACATTAAAGCTGGCCCAACAAGGCTTAAATCAGAACCCACTTGCAATTTGACATTTGGGTCAGCCCATGACCCATATTAGGACTCAACTTAAAACCCTAAAAACCAGTTGATCACCCCCATTCTGCAGAAACATAAGAAACATAAGGGAAATTCGGAAGTCCCAAGGGGAGGCTAAGGTTCTTAACATATTTCCATCATTTCCCACTTCCAGAACAAGATTTAGCCAAGGTAATAGTTATATAACTTAATCCTCTCCTTTTCCTCTTCAATTTGACCTGATTGGCTTCTCATTTGGAACATTTTCACCATACCCAAATTTTGAAATATGGTTGTTTGGTATTTTCTTAAAGGATTTTCAGAGGTAGAGGTTAGGAGGGATATTGGGTAAGTGTAAACTCTCTATTCTAATGTATTTTCTGCTGGTTTAAGACCCCCATGGTTGATTTGTAGTATGGGTATTAATTATGTACGAATTTGCTTAAAAATTAGGGTAATATATTGAAATTTCTGGTAAAGGACATATTCAATCCGAATTTAGGGATTTGTAGTGGCTGGGTAAATGTTCTCTAAGTAGCCATTAGTATTTTAATTTTTGAGTACTTATTATTGCTGTACATGACAATTTAAGGTAGTAATCTTCTGATGTTATGGTTATAGGGAGATTTTGGCACTGCTGGTGGCTTTTCAATTATTTGCAGAGTGAGGTAACCGGGGTTCATACTAATTCCATGCATATGTCTATTTTAATTTTGTATTTACTGCATGATTATGATTTTGATGCTAAATGAATTGGTTGGCTATCTGTTATATGTGATTGGACCTTGTGAGTCCATGGTGGAACTGTGGTGCGGCTGCCACCCATGCATATGCTTCGATCGAGTATCAGGTTATAATCAGACCCCAGATGCACTAAGCCCTAGCTGTGCTCATTGGGGAGTGGGTGCCGTGGACGGGCCTTTCCTAATATTATTGGCCTATAACATGTGGAATTGTGATTGCCAGTATGGGATAGTAATCATAAATAGCCTAATTGTTCATTTACTAATATGACTGGTATGTTTTCTAATGCTTATATGAAATCATACATATATGTTGATTAAACTAGAATATATGAATGGAATTTGCCTTGGTTACTGAGATTTGCATCTCACCCCGTTTCATGGGATCATACTTTCAGGTGAAGGCGCTTCGGGTAAGGATAAGGGGAAGTAAGTGGATGAAAATCTATGAGCTCCAACCACGTGTGGAGGAGGCTACACTTGGGCTGATCTGAGTAGAATAGATGCAATTTTGTTATTTGTTTATACAGCATCATCATGTAATCATGTTGCCAAGTATAGGCGTTTACATTTTGATTAGTTGGAATATATCTATTAAGGAGTTAAGTCTCATTATAGCTTAGTATTAGATGTATGAATTTATAGTATTTGATGTATGAGCTTATAGTATCTGATGTATGAGCTTTGTTAAATTTATGATATGGTTTACTATTGGAACTGTCATCATAGGATATATTAGATTGTTGATTTGAATTAGTGATGTATGGAATCTTTAATGGAATGTGTATTTGAATGATAATTGCTGGAAGCTTATGAAATTCTGCTATTATTAATCTATGAATTTGTTGATATAGGGTATTTAAGTCTTGAACTAGTAATGATACATTAGTTGGGTAAATTAGGCTAATGAAAGCTATTGGAGCCCCACAATTAAGGTAGAATGACTCTAAGGTGTCATTGGAGGGAGAGTGGTGTAACATCCAGTTTTCTGAAAATCCAAGAAAACGCAAGAAACGTAACATATGGTTTCTCCGTCAACGTATAAAATTCACCGAATACAAAAAGAAGTCCCCCAAATAGAGTAAATTAAGGTCTAATAAAATTAAAATAATATTCTAGATCACAAATAATGATGAGTCAATGCTAGAGGTGCCCTAAAATTGGGGTTAAAATAGATGAAAAAAAAAGAATCAGAAAAAGGTCCCAAAGAGCCTCTAAAGTCAAGTATGAAGGAGCCAGGGACCAAAATACAAAGAAAAATTATGAGTAGGGCAAGATGTATAAATTGCTTGAAAGTTCAGGGAACGCTAGTTTCACCCTCTATTCATGGCTTTAGGCACGAATATCAAAAAAATCAGACAAAAATCTCAGAAATCCGTGACCTAAGGTTAAACTTAGTTCAATGAGACGGGTCCAAGGACGCTATATTATCCGGATGGCCGGGTGGGATCCGGTCCGAGATCTGGTTATCCCGATCAATAGCCATGAGCAAAATAGAAAAAGGAAGTTGTAACAACTATAGAAATAGGAATAGCTAAAGGGCTAAGAAACCCTGAAGGAGTTTTAGGGACTAAATTGTAGTAATTAAAAATTTTATAGCACAATCATAATACAAAACGGTGAAAATTATACCTATAGACTTAGGTGTCTGATTGACATTGAAATTTATGAGGATTGAGATTAAGGGCCCCTGATCCATGTTTGAGGCTCAATATGGCTAGAAAGTAGAGGAAACAATATTTATAAATTATAGAAAGTCTAAAGGTATGTATTGTACCGTAAAATCTTAATCAGGCTCGGACACTGATTTTTGGATTGTTGTAAGGCCTAATAGCCAATTCTAAAGGCCCAATAAGAGAAAAGAAGATATAATTAGGCTTTTAGAGAAAATGAAACCCAAATATAAATTTAAAATGAAAAAGAAAGTAGAAAAGGATTTTAGTTATTTTAAAGAATTAACTATAGTTAAGTTAGAAACTAACCATGGTTGAGTTAAAAGTTGACCATGGTTGAGTTAAGGAAGTTAACCATAGTTACTATTCATAACTTAAGGACTAAGAAAATTCTTCCAAGTGTGTGGCTAAGAATTTTTGGAAGAAGATATTTAGTTATGAAATTAGAAAATCAAAAGAAAAAAGGAATGGAAGGTTAAGATTTGATCTTGAAAAGGTTGATCCAAGGGTCCAAATTTAGTATGACCATTAAACTTCATTAGATTCATCTCCTTCTCCTCCATTCCACCATTTTCACACCACACACAAGGGAGAAAGAAAGAAAAACGTGAAGAGAGAGAGAGAGGGAGAAAAAGTGGAAGAAGAAGTGAAACCAAGCAAAATTACCACCATTCTTCACCAAATTTCTTCATCTTTTTCATCTTCCAACCATTTTCTCCAAAGGGCAGCTGCATATTCATCTTTTCTCCAAGGTGGAATGTTGCTCCAAGTGGGAAGATAAGGGATTTAAGTGTGAGAAAAGTGAAGGAAGCAAGGATTAAGCTTAAAGAGTAAGTTTTCTCCATCTTGTACTTGAAAATCACATGTTTTAAGTTAGTTTTGTCAAACCCTAGCTATGAGTCATTTGTGGACAGCATATGGATTATTAGAAATAGAGTTTATATGTTGAATATGAAGGCCTTGAAATGAAGTTTATATGTTGAACATGAAGGCCATATGAACTTAGTTAATGTTGTTATGTGCCGAGACTTTGAAAAACACAAAGATTGTAATTTTTGGGAAAATAGAAATCATGGGGAGATGCTGTCTGAATTTTCCCAAAATTTGTATGGTGTTTTCTTAATGTCTTAAAGTCATGTATACCAAATTTCAAGCCCTAAAACATAAAGGAAGAGGCTATGAAATTTTTAGAACCAAAGAAACTCACTTTTGAGCTTAAAACGGAGCTAGATTATGTTATGACCAAAACGTGTTGTTGGGGCTAGAATTTGATAATTTTATCATTTTCAATGGATTGAAAAAGGTGTTTTTAGCTAGGAATACCTATAGGAAAGCCCCCAAAACTCATGGGATAAAATTCCTAAATTTTAGCCAAGTAATGCATACTATTCGGCCATAGTGAATGGGAAGGGAAGGAGTTGGATTTTTCCAATTCTAATGGTCCCATTAAGTTTAAAAGGGTAATACTACTTTAGAAGTTAAGGTTTATGTGTTGATTATAATGAATTATCATTATGATTATAGGATTGGATATTTGTTTGGGAACTCCAAAAGTAAGTAAACCGAGTTCCAAGGCTTGAGGAGCAAAGTTTGCTAAGGTAGTAGTTTTCCTCTCTCTTTCTTTAAGCTTGCATGTTTGTATAATGATGAGTGTTATGCTATATCAAGTTGTCATTTATGCTATAAGATGAGACATGTATGCTTAGATTGTGCTTGGCCTTGTATAAAATTTCTTGTATTACTATGCGATATGTGGCATCTTGACTGGCATTATGTTATGTACTTACATGCTTGCTTATGAATGAGATTAGTTTACTACTACTGAGATTTCATAATCTCACCCCAAATATAACCTATGCTAGGTCCAAGTTCAAGCACAGAAAGAGCAAAGAGTGTGGAGACATAAATCGAGGGCCTTACTTTTATATACCACATTTTGTTATGTAATTAAATATTTTAGATTACTGCATGTATGAGTTATATTATGATACTGTAAGGTACTCAGGTATGGAATGGAAACTCATGAATATAATCAACCATTGAGTAAATAGAATATGACTAGTGTGCCTAAAATGCAAAAATGCATCTACTTATATAAAAGCAAAATAATAATAACAATATGTCAAGTGAAGGGTAAAATTGTATAGTTTTTGTAGGGACACTTTAATATGAATTTATACGCATTCCACTAAGGAAGTATTTTCCCCTTGTAAAGGGCTTAGAAAGTTTGAAGTAGAGCCCTGAACCGACCTCATATGCTTTTTGTATAATTAATTATATATTTTCAAAGTTAGATAATAAATTGGAAATGACCAAATGAATAGTGAAATTATATGAGGAAGCTTTTAAAAAGAAAAAAATTTTAATTAGTTCAGGTTTCCATTAACTCCTCTAAGTTTGATATGAGGTAATTATAGCAGAAAAAGTGTTATAAAATAAGGTATGACAAGTGGAGAGTATGAGACAAGACTTTAGAAGTTGTAGGATCAGAAGGCATTTAGTCGCGGCCAATAGAGGCGAAGTTGCCCAGAGAGAGTACCAGAGAGTAATTCGTCATGGCAAAATGTAAGAGGCAAAACTGTGAGTCATTTAAAGGGTAATTCGTCACGGCTAAATGGGAATTGGCTACAGCGAACTTTTGTGAGAATTTGTCAAGCGTTCTAGAGAGGAATTAGCCATGGCAAAATGGGGAATTAGCCGCAGCCAATAGCGAGAGGCGAGCGAGATAGGTTCCCGAAGGTTTCCTCACCACAACGCTATATAAGTTCGCCACGGTGAAACTCCAACTCACTGTGACGAAATCTGTAAAGATATAAGGGTGAACCCGAGAGCAATTGGCTGCGGTGCAAGGGCATTTAGCCGCAGGTAACGGACCCAAACTCTCATTCTAATCTAGAAACCTTAGTTTTTTCCGTGGTAACCTTAATAGATGACTTAGAAATATTAGTAGAAGATTCTTGTGAGTTGGAATTAATGGGTAATAGAATCAAAAGCTTAGAAATGAGTGTTTATTTCCCTTGTGTACATGAATGCCTATAATTATTTGGTTGATAACTCTAATAATATTACGATTCAAATTTCCTCGCCTTTTCCAAATGTAATTAGTCGTAATGTCTTGTAACCCTGATTTATGGTTATTAATCATGTATTTTATCTTAATTACAATGATCTAAAGTTAAGGTCATCATAGCCTATATGAGTGTGTAATTGTAATCCAATGCCTCTTGCTTATACATGCTTCTCATTCCACGTGGTTCATTACAATTCAGCCCATAACTCCTTCTCCCATCGTTTTTCACATTGTTTCCCCCAGCTCCCCTCCTCGCATTATTTCACGTCTTCATTTAATCCAATATTTCATGTGATCTGTTGCCTTCTCATCCAAAAACCTATAGCTTTTCTTCTCTTCTCTGTTCAACGAATTCCACGTTCTTCCCATATGTTGTTTCCATGTACTTTCCACATAATACTTTTCTCCTTTGCCACGAGTTAAGATCATGTGCTGCATGGATGGCTCTTATCCAGCTCCAACGTCTTCTTCTTCTTAATGTTCTCCACGTGTTCTACAGCTCTTTGCTTCACCTTCTTTGTTCCCATTACTTCTAACGCATTTTTACGTTAATCCCTTTCACCACGCACTACAGCTGGGCTTCCTCTCGAATCCACATATGAGTCAGCTTTATTTTGAGCATCCTTCTCCTCTAGTATTCACGTGCCCTCCACATTCAACTCGACTTCTTCTTTTCTACATCCTTCATGCTCCATCTAGCCCATAGTAATCATGTCAGCCCATGTTTTAGTCTCTCCTCTGTTTCTACATGAGTGTGAGTTCACGTTGAAAGTATTTCATCCCATCATATGGTGCTCTTCGTTCGTCCTCTCCTTTCTCTAGCTTCCTTTCTTATGAAGCCATAGGTTTGTGTTGCTGAAGGAGAAGACGTGGCTGGTAAGCTGGACGTGTGGCTTCCTTCTTGAGTCATGCATGTGTGTTAATATTGAGTGAAGGGCTGCTCGAGTAGTGCAAGGAGACATGGATGCCCGTGGCTTGCATTTGTGTAGTGTGCATGGATGAATGGGAGACTACCAATAGGTGTGTATAAGTGAATGAGTAAGCCACGCATTTTAAGCTGCCTTCCATGCAAATTTCCCTAAGTAAAAAGAAATAAAAACAAAAAATCAAAATCAAAGTCCAAAATAAAATAAAATAAAACAAAACAAAATAAGATAAAATAAAATAAAATAAAAATAATTAAAAATCCTAATTTATTCAACAAACTTTTAAAAGCATGTCAGCCCATGTTTTAGTCTCTCCTCTGTTTCTACATGAGTGTGAGTTCACGTTGAAAGTATTTCATCCCATCATATGGTGCTCTTCGTTCGTCCTCTCCTTTCTCTAGCTTCCTTTCTTATGAAGCCATAGGTTTGTGTTGCTGAAGGAGAAGACGTGGCTGGTAAGCTGGACGTGTGGCTTCCTTCTTGAGTCATGCATGTGTGTTAATATTGAGTGAAGGGCTGCTCGAGTAGTGCAAGGAGACATGGATGTCTGTGGCTTGCATTTGTGTAGTGTGCATGGATGAATGGGAGACTACCAATAGGTGTGTATAAGTGAATGAGTAAGCCACGCATTTTAAGCTGCCTTCCATGCAAATTTCCCTAAGTAAAAAGAAATAAAAACAAAAAATCAAAATCAAAGTCCAAAATAAAATAAAATAAAACAAAACAAAATAAGATAAAATAAAATAAAATAAAAATAATTAAAAATCCTAATTTATTCAACAAACTTTTAAAAGATGAGATTTTATTTTCTAAACTAAATAACATCCACTAAAGCTTAAAATGCATCAAATCATGAATAAAAAGTCCAAAATTAGTGGTTAAAAATATAAAAAATATATGAACTATCAAATAGTATTATGATTCATTATAAGGTAGCCCTTCAACCTTTCTCTCATGTATATGTGTGGATGTTTTCTTACTTTGAATGCTTATATGTGTGTTGAACTATGAAAAGCATGTCTAGCTAGTAAAGATATATGTGGTGCCACTTATGTGTTTTGAATTGTCTTTATGTGTGCATAATACTTGAATAGACTTGGTAGTGCCAAAAGTCCCTTGATAAGGGTGAGGATGAGCTAAAAGTCCCTTAGTATGGGTGAGACAAGCCAAAAGTCTTAAAGACAAGTGAGGCTTAGTCAAAAGCCCCAAAGTAAAATAGGTGAGGCAAATCCAAAAGTCCCCATGGAGTGAGATAGTGCATTGTTTAATGTTTTTTCTCCGTGAAACATCATGCTAAGGATGTGGAATCCTTGCAAATGCATGAGAAAGGCTAAAGTAAGGCTAGAATTATTATGGTGTGACACTTGGTGAGGTGGGCTGCAGAACACTTTGAATTAAGTTGAAGTGTGTTGACCTTAAGGCCCAAATTCTAGTGGGTTCAAAGGTTGGTGTTAGTTAGGCCATGGTTTAAGTGTTAAATAAGTTAAATGTGAGTTGGACCCATAAGGAGACTAGTGTTGGGCTTCCATGAACTGAAGCTGGACCTCCATCATAATAAAATTGGTATTCTAATAATGTTCTTATCATAAATGAATTATTCATGGCCAAATCATGCTTAAATCCCAAAATCATTATTTTACTTCCCTCAAAATTATCCGATTAATAATTGTTATATTAAGATACTCAAATTGCCTTTATCCTTAAGACTCCGATCTCCTCATAATCTTCCTTAATTAGCCCAAATCCACGACTAATACATTTAATAAATTTTGGGGTGTTACATAGCATGGGCAAAGCTTGTGATTGTTAAATTACTGTGTGAAATAGGGCATTAGTATGGCATCTCGAATTATTTGGCAATGACGTGTTTGGTTTCTAAGGTGGATGGGTATGCATCTTTAATTGTTGGGTAAAAATAATATCATTAGGGGACACTATACTTGGATGAACATATACATGAATTCAACATTATAATGTGTAGTATGATCTTTTGGATGTGTTTAAGATTTGGGAAAGGCATTTGAGCTCCTACATAAAGGAAATTTTATTGTGATATTTGAAACTTGATTGATTAAGGCTTAGATCAGGGCTTAAATCTTATGCATATTTTGGATGATGCCCTATTACTTTTGGGTTTTTGAATTTCGGATTGGTTTTGACCCAAAACTATTTTGTAGCAGCTGTACCATGGGCCATGTAAATTGGTGGAAAGAACATTTGGAGAATTCTTGGCTGAGGAGTGAGAAGAGAAGGAAGGATGAGTTTTGCTTGTTATTTATTTATTTATTCTTATATTATTTATGTAATGTATTTATTTATTTATTTATTATATATGTAATGAAATATATATCTAAAATAATATGATCTTTGACTAAATACAAACACACACAATCACAAATTATTGTATACTCAAATATATATTTATTTTAATTTTTTTAGAATTGTCATATAAGACTCTTTATTTCATAAGACATATAAGGGTCAACTGAAAAATCATGTGTAACAATAAATTTTCACAAATATCTATTAGGTTTTGTAATCATATTTTGGGTTCCAATTATTTAGATTCAATTAATTTTATTTTAAAAAATATTCTAAAAAAGATTCCAAAAAAAAATATTTTTTAGAAAATAAAATGTATTTTTTTAAAATTAAAAATAGGTAAAAAATAATTTTTAGAAAATCAAATAATTTTTTTAAAAATGAATTGAAAAATAGAAAAATATTCAAAGAGGTTCAAAGGTTAAGCTTTAATAATAAAAAATCTTACATTTATTTTCATGTGAACATTTCTTCAATTTTTCTATGGAAAAATTTTTTTAAAAGGTTATTAAAATTTAAATTGTATTTTAATGACTCACATTTTCCTAAAATTTAAGACAAATGAAAATAAAAATTAATTTATATGAAAATTAAATAAGTATTAAATATTTTCTTGAAATTTAAAAATCAAAAAATAATTTTTAAAGTTCAAAAGCAAATTTTTCTTTTTTTCTCTACGAATTTTTCAAATTCAAAAAAATTTAGTGTTTTTTAAAAAATAAAATATAAAAAAAATCAATTTGTTTACATTTTTGAAGAATTTTATCTTCAAAAAGTGAAAAGTCAAAAAATAAAAATAAAAATGATATCTTAAATTTTAATGTTAATCTTTTAAAATGAAAAGATTAAATAAAATTTTCAAACTCAAAAGTTAATATTTTAATTTTCTTTTTTAAGTAAACAAATTTTAAGAGTTTCATTTCAAAAATAAAATAAATTTTCTTTTTTTTTCAAAAATTTAGGAACTTTCCTCAAATTTTGTTTTGACAAAATTAGAAAAATATATATATACTTCATAAAAATAAAAAATTATTTTTATTTAAATAAAAAATATTATTTTTAAAAATTAAAAAAAAAAAAAGAAAAACAAATAGAGTAAAGAAATGGGATTAACTCAACTTTTACAAATTAAAATATATCAACCAATTCAAAAATCATTTTGTTTGCAAAAATAAGTTAATTTTTATGTTTTCTCTTTTCATAAAAAAATTAAAAATCACCAACTAACAAATACAATTATTTTACTAAGTCGAATTATGTGGAATTTAATCTTTTTTCATAGGATATGTAATCTTAAACTCTTAATGTAGGTCAAATTTATTCTTATAAATAAATATTGTTTATTTTCTCTTAATTTTTTTTTATTTTTTCATGCAATTGATAAGGTAATTAAAACAAGATTAAGGTTATATTAATTTTACACAATTAGCTTAGGTAACCATTTTTAGAAATGAGTCTTATGGGTACTTAACACCTTCTTCATGTACAATCGACTTTGAACTTATTTCTAATTTGTAAACCATTTTTCTTTAAAAAGATTTTTTTAAAAAAAATTGTATTTTTTTTAAAATTAAAATTTTGGTTGCAATTTTATTTTGTTTGATCTTTATGTTTGAAAAGTGAATTTTTTTTTCTTTTTTGGTGCCTTGAGGTCACATCATGGGTGTGACATTGATGGAATAGATCATGGTTCCAAAAATGGGCAGAATGTTACAACACTTTGGGTTTAGTTTGGGTATTAAATGGAGTCCTTTTTCTTTGAAATTGGACATGTTGTGTGATATATTTTGGAAGGGTTCATGATTTTTCATAGTGGTTTGATAGCTTAAATGATCCCCTAAAATTTAGCAATAGATTCAAGACTAAATCAAAAGCAATTTTGAAAACTAGTTTATTTGGATGACCAAATGAACAAGATTTTGTCTAAAACTTTTTTACATGATAACTAATAAGTCAATCCTGAAGTTTGGGTAGTTTCATAATTTTTCAAGTTGATTTGCTAACCCAATTATGACCAAAATAGTGTTGATGCTGAATTTGAACCAAAACTAGGAGGTAATGAAAATTAGGTCAGTTAAGGGAATAAATGTATGAATTTTTGCTTGGCATGCTTATGGCATGTAGTTAGCATATGATGCTTCAAATATGGAAAGTTTGAAATTTTTGGGATAAAGAGAACCATGAATTTCACCTTTTTGAAAATAGGGCCAGAATTGGACATTTGAAGTTAGTACTTTACATTACTTTTGGAACTTTTAGGTAATTAGAAAGTAAATAGGATTTTTATAAGTTAACTAGAAACTAAAAGTGGCACCAATAGAATCATTGAATTGGTTTGAATCAACTAAAACATAGATTTAGGTAACTAAAATCTAAAGTCGGCCAATTGAAATTAGGAATTAATCAATAAAAACTAATTAACTAAAAACTAATAAAGTATTTGAAAAATTCCTCTTTTATTCTCCCTCATTAATACCTTTACAATTAATTGGCTCTAGATTGTTAGTTAATTAACCCTAGTAAATACACTTACCATAATTTAAAAAATATAATTAGCGATTACATCAGAAGAATTTAATATAATGTTATTTTGTATTGTCTAATATATCTCTTGGATATACTATGGTATATGATACAAATATA
Organism: Erythrophleum ivorense; assembly: GCA_026724425.1. NCBI lineage: Eukaryota > Viridiplantae > Streptophyta > Magnoliopsida > Fabales > Fabaceae > Erythrophleum > Erythrophleum ivorense. The sequence continues at coordinate 40,522,532 of JAIUCV010000006.1, read as the reverse complement.
TTAAGATATAATAATATTTATGATTACGTTTGATATGATAACTTAAATTCTTTTTGGACTTAAACTCAATATTACTCTTTCATAGAGAGAGTATTTTTTTTTAATTTAATACATCATAAAATTGTCTTCTTAATTTGATTTCTTATAGATAAGATGTTTCTTCATTTTATTTCTTATATAATTGCCTATCTTATTTTAGTTATTGACATATAGGTGTTTCTCAATCTAATCCCACATAAATAATTATATCATTATCAATTATGTTATTCTATGAATTTACTATAAATAAAATTAGTATTATATTGATGGAAAAACATTATTTATAACCTATCAAAAAACATATTGCACATCATCGCATTTATTAATTTCATTTATAATATATTTATAGAAGGATATGACTGATAGCTATTTTATTTGTAAATAATGTAAAAGACAAAATTGAGAAATATTTTATTTGTAAGGGATTAAATTGAAAAATACCTCATCTATAAGTTGTCATTAAAAGAATATAATTAATATTTCATAAAAATTAACAATGCTAAACTTTAATTAATATGAGATATCACTAGTTTTTACCTTAGTATAAAAAACCTATTTTAAATTATGCTATTGTCAAATATCAATTTACTCGACTTGAACAGTTATTTTATAAAACTAAACAAATGGTTTTGAACATTTTCTTATTTCTTTTTTCATATTTAGATCCTTTCCATTTATTAGGCAACTGCACATCTTAGAGATTGGATCCTTTAAATTTTCTTTTAGTAAGTTTTTTTTTTATAAAATTGGACTAAAATGAAAAGGCAATTCTATTGGTAAGCAATTGTTAGCACATAATTAATTATTAGGTTATACTTACTTCAACTTTGTACTTGAATATTATATATTTTATTGTATTATAATATTTATATTGTATCTTTGTTTTATAAATATATATGGTGTATTTAACAATCTTAAAATTTATTGAAGTGTTGTTAAAATTTAGATATGAATCATTGATTACATCAATTAAGAAAGAAATTTTATGAGACATTAAATTGAGAAGATAACTCAGTGGATCCCATCCATTTTCTCTCTTCCTCCCCCTTCCTCTCATCAACTTTACTCAAAATTCATTCGACGAAAATTTAGAGGATCCAATCTTACACATCCTCACTTTCTCAAAATCTTAACCATTAAATGAATCTATAACTATCATATTGCCACATCACCAATTTAAGCTTCAAACAAACTATTTAATGAAAATTTTCTAATTGCACTTGATATATTACGTTATTTATATACTATCTAATAAAATATAGTCAAATCACATAATTAGATCTCACATTTCCACTACAGGATAATAGAGCATTTTTTACAAGTTAATTTTGACGGTCAAAACTAAAAGTTGAAAAAAGCTTTTTTATCAACCCAGCATTGACCGTCAACTTAAGAATGCTCTATTCAGGCATTGCTACTTCATGCTAAAGTGCAGGCAAGATTGGCGCCTTATTTAAGAATGCTTATTTAGGCGTTGCTACTTCATGCTAAAGCGCGGGCAAGATTGGCGCCTTTTTTTTGCCTCTTTTATCGACAGGTGGGTAGAAATATGATATTTATCTATTTTAAAACTAATTTTAAAATATTGTTTTAATGCTTGTGAGGATTTATCAAATGGGTAGTTACTGATTCTACCATATCTCTTCTCCGAAGCATCTGTGGATATATATCAGATTCTGCTATTCGCTAGTGGCTATCTTTGCGTCTCTATTTTGCTCAACGTTTGCATCTCTACCTCATTCCCTCTTTGGTGCTTCTCTTCTCACAAGGTTCTCTTCTTTTCTTTCTTTACTTCCCTTCTGAAATTTAGCTTTTGGTTTTGGGTTGCAGATTTTATTTGTTTATGTGATAGTTTAAACAGATTTTATTTGGTTTAAATTATTCATTTACCTCGTGCTTGGGATTTGATATGAACACATATTATTAGATTCCTGACCAACCTTTACAAATTACAGGAGCTTGATTATTCATGTGCATATGATTTTACATTTGATTTTTTTACACTTCAGAACAAAAAATAGAAAAGAGTGTCAGAATGGTTTTTCCCAAAAATAGATTTTGTGTTTTTTTATATTCAAAAATCATATAACTTAATAATTATATTTTAGAACTATTTTTTAAAAAAGAGTAAAGATAGATTAAACCAAATGGATCCCTTTACCTTAATAATTTTAACCTTTTGAAAGTTACGTAGTTCTGGAAGATAAAGAAGCTTGATTGTCCTCACTAATAATATGAAAATAACTTATATTGTAAGTTGGGTACAAATTAAATAAAAGATGCCTTACCATGTTGGCTCCCTGCCCCATGAATAAAGGTAGGCAGTAGAAGATCAGGCCCCATTTCTATTTTTTTCCATCCACATTTCTTACAAGCATCTGGTTCTTCGCTACTACGACCACTTGCTCTCTTAATAGCACCAATTCCTCTCTTATTAGCACTGCTTCCCTATTAGCATGCTAAAAATGCTCTTATCCTATATTGTATTGCGTAGGCATCTTTGAGTTGCTTATTACCCTCGAGACAAGCCAACCTTAAGGCTTTCGAGGCTTACACCTCTTTATTACTCTCCCTAATAATATGAAAATAACTTATATTGCAAGTTAGGAACAAATTAAATAACATCATCAAATCTCTCAACAGGAAAATATAATTTAAGATTCTGTCAGTTTCATAAATAAGTGAGTGTATTTTGTGCTTTTAATCTTTGTCATATGAAATTTCCTGTAGCGAACGACAAAGAAAGCAACAATTACATACATAATTTGTCAATGATTTCCCTCTCTAAAAGCTAGCTCTTACATAGAAAAAAGGAAGTAGAGCTAATTAATAAGAAGCAAAAGCCATAGAGAATTCAATGAATATTGATTATTGCTGCATATAACATGTGACGATGGAAATCTTAATTTCTACATGTTAATAAAACCAGAAACAAAATGCTGAATCTTAGAACCCAGATTTGCTTAGTACAATGTATGGGATACATTGTAAATTTGCCTTGCTGATTGAAAATTCTAAAGTATAGACGTAAATTTGCCTTGCTCCATTTCATTTAATTATGAATGTCAATTTTTATGCATATCATATATATTGTGTGTCTGATTATATGAGTCAAGATAATACAAATTCCTTCTCTTCTTTTGTTATTCATGTGCATTTTCTCCCCCACACTGATTGCACTATTCATTGATTTATTACATTCTTATGTTAGGAGCATTCAACAATAAGTACCTATATAGACATTTCAGGTATAAACCAAAATTCTAGACTCATTTATTTCTATAAATGCAAAAGCATCCCACTCTAGTTTACTTGCTGCCCTACAATTGGTTCAGAGAAATAGAAATTGCACTACTTTAATTCCAAAGATAATTATGAATGCAACAACACATGTAGAAAGAGATAAAGGACTAACCAACCAAAAAAATCACATGCAACACTTTTTACTTGGTCATATGTCAAATCTCCCTTAATGTCAATTTAACAGACGCCTTACCTTCCCAATCAAGCATCATGGCAGCATCATATTCGGACATGTACAACAATCATATGCGACAACACTATTTGCTTGAGTTATAATTCCTCTTGCTCCATCTTAAACACGTGTTGCAGGACATATCAATCTCAGGTTGCATGTTAAGAAAAAGTTACAATTACAAATTGATAAAAATAAGGAAAACTAACCTCATATATACCTTATTTAGCACCTAACTATCCTATCTTGAATTTTGGTACGTTCCTTCACTAAGATCTAAACTTAAAAGTTGTAAAAAGCCTTTTTTATTAGCACCTAGTATTGACTATCAAATTATTTGCAAGATTTTTCTACAACCTTTTGGAGTTGTGAGTTTGACTTTGTCTTCATCATAACTCATCACCATCCAAACATAAACAAAACCCCATGACTCCATCATCTGAATAGGTAATTACTAATAATAGATTTCTTTTTTATTATTTTCAAAATTGTGATTATTATTATTATTATTATTATTATTATTATTATTATAGGTTGTCTACTCAAGATTTTTTACTGTTGCCTAACAACTTACAAGTAAACCATAAGTAAGGAAACATATTATATATTTGTTTATGTTTTTATTTGTTTGTTGTAATTAAAAATATTGGTCTAATATTATATTGCTACCAAAATATGCCCATTGAAATCTCTCTAATATCAATTCTAAAGAATAGAGAGCAATATGAATAAAATTCTTCAAAAAAAACAAGGGAGGAGGATTATGGGATAAGAGGGAAATCAAATAATTTCTGAAAATTTTTTATTACCATATAATTATATAAATTATATGAGTTAATTTATATATTTCTCTTACATCTTGCTCATGCCAAACTTCAATTAATAAAATAAAAATGTTGACAAATACATTCCTCTCTTTATTATTCTTTGTTTAAGCACCTTATTGGAGCTTAAGATCCCAAACGAAGAAGTAAGGAAATAGAAGAAAACTCCGAGCAAGGCATTGACTCCTTCATTTCTTGGGTACATACATCTTTATCTCTCTGTTTTGACTTTGATTATGATTTGTGGTGTTTTCTTTCTTAGTTATTTCATAATTTTCTTTCCTAATTGTGTGCTTCAAAGCTAGATTAAAGGAATGAAACAAAAGAAGCAAAAAGTAATATTTGTTCCTTTATTTATTTTCTTAGGTAATGAAATCTTTGAAGTTTCAAGTTTTTTTTTTAAATGATTTGTTGTTTTATATCCATATGTTTCTAATTATTAATATGAAGTTAATTATGTTTTTTATATCCTATGTTTTCTAGTTAATCATGGAGAAGGATTGGATGCAAATTAAGAATAGAGCATATTCTACATATAGAAAAAGGGGTTACTGAGTTCTTAAATTTTGCATTTGAACACACAAACAAGGAAGATATGTATTGCCCATGTGTGAAATGTAATAATCTTAAGAAAAAAACTGGAGAAGAAGTTGAAGGAGATTTACTACAATATGGAATTATTGCAAATTATATAACATGGTATAAGTATGGAGAGGATCTAGATGTGGCATCTACTGACTTAAATGATAGTGATGAATCCGATAGGGAATCAATTCAAGACATGTTAATGGATCATTTTAGGGCTTGGGATATAGAGGAGCCTAATGAAGATGCAAGCATATTCTATAAATTGTTGAACGATTCTGAACAAAGCTTATATCCAAATTGTAAAAAGTTTTTGAAATTGTCATTTTTGATGAAATTGTTCCATGTAAAATGTCTTGGTGGTTGGAGTAATAAATCATTTTCTATGTTACTCCAATTGTTAAACGATGCATTTCCTGAAGGAATACAATTGCCAAAATCTTATTATGAAGCAAGAAAGATTTTTCGAGATCTTGGGTTAGATTATATAAAGATTGATGCTTGTGAAAAAGATTGTATGCTATTTTGGAATGAGCATTCAAAACTAGATTATTGTGTGGTTTGTGGCACCTCTAGATGGAAATCTGAAAACAAGAATTCCAAGAGTAAAAAACTTCCTAGAAAGATTCTTCATTATTTTCCTATAACTGCAAGATTGAAAAGATTATATATGTCAAATAAGATAGCATCAGAAATGACATGGCATTATGACAAGCGTGTAGATGATGGTGTTCTAAGAAACCCTGCTGATTCAAAAGCATGGAAAACATTTGATGACTTACACAAGTCCTTTACTTTTGAGCCACGCAATATTACGCTTGGTTTAGCTAGTGATGGATTTAATCCCTTTGGCAACATGAGTACTCAATATAGTATTTGGCCAGTGGTATTGATTTCTTTTAATTTACCACCTTGGAAGTGTATGAAGGATCCATATATGATGTTATCATTACTCATTCCTGGGCCAAAAGGTCCAGGAAATGATATTGATGTATACTTACAACCTTTAATAAATGAGTTAAAAGAATTATGGGAAATGGGCTTTGAAACTTATGCATCACAACAACAAAATTTTAGCATGCATGCAGCAATTTTATGGAAACTCATTCTATGTATTTAAAAAATGGAAAAAAAATATTGTTTTTTGGAACACCGTTGCTTTTTACCAATTAAGCATAGATGGCGACATAAAAAAAATTTGTTTGATGGCACAAAGGAAGTTGGGCATCCTCCTAAGCAACTTTCTGGGGAAGATGTACTTCATCAAGTTCATGATCTAGAAGGGTTAGTGTTAGGAAAATATTCCAAGAAGAGGAAAAAAAAAGAAATAGGGCATTCAACTGGTTGGCTTAAAAAAAGTATCTTCTTTCAATTGCCATATTGGAATACTTTGCTGTTACGACATAATTTGGATGTCATGCATATTGAAAAGAATATTTGTGATAATATTATAGGGACATTGATGAATGTTTTAGGAAAAACAAAGGATAATTTGAAAACAAGATTGGACTTGCAAGCCTTAGGCATTAAAGCTGACTTACATCCCATACAACAAGGCGATAAGGTGTCAATACCAGCAACTGTTTACATGTTGACAAATGATGAAAAACGTATTTTGTGTGATTTCTTAAAGAATGTCAAAGTTCCAAATGGGTATTCTTCTAATGTTGCTAGATGTGTGAAAACAGAGGAGCGAAAAATCTTTGGATTAAAAAGTCATGATTGTCATGTCCTCATGGAGTGCTTCCTTCCACTTGCACTACGTTGACTATTAGCAAATGAAAATATTCGTAGTCCGTTGATTGAATTATGTTCTTTTTTAAAAGAATTATGTTGTAAAGTTCTTACTATAGAAAAGTTGGATCAAATTGAAACTCAAATTGCTTATACACTTTGCAAGCTTGAAATGATATTTCCTCCTTCATTTTTTTATGTCATGGTCCATTTACCAATACACTTGGCACAAAAAGCTAAGATTGTAGGGCCAGTGCATTATCGTTGGATGTATCCCATTGAAAGGTAGTTGAATCTCTCTTCATCTTCCCTATACAATTCTAAATGTTTTTTCAATACCATATATAATATGTAAATATTCATTATGTAAAGGTACTTATGGACCTTAAAGGATTATGTATGTAATCGAGCTTATCCAGAAGGTTCCATTGCAGAGGGATATATTGCAAATGAATGTTTGATGTTTTGCTCAAGATACTTTCATGGAATTGAAACTAAATTCAATCGTGTTGGGAGAAATTGGGATGGTGGTCCTAGTGAATTATCTGAACTATCTATTTTTGTGCAATCTGGTCGTCCTACTAGAGTAAGTAAAATTTCAAGAAAATTAAGCATGGAAGAAGTGAATCAAGCTCATCTTTATATCTTGAAAAATTGTGATGAAGTTATTCCATTTATTGAGTAAGTATATTTACTTTTAACTTACACATTATCTTATTATATGTTCTTATCTATAAACATGTTGGTTTTATATATATAGGAAGCATAAGTTGGAGATTGAAAGAGAGAATCTTAGAAATATTGAAAGACGACATAATCAACAATTTTCCAAATGGTTTGAAAGTCATGTAGGTAGCACACTTTTTAAAGTATACTTAATTTTTTTTAATAACTTTTATAGTTTTAAGCTTTTTGTATTGCTATGTAGGTTACACAACTTTATAATGAAGGAAGTGATCAAGTAACACAACAACGCTTATATTTAGCTTGTGGTCTATCATGAGAAGCCATATGTTACAAAGGATTTGTTACGAATGGATTTGTCTTTTGCATAAAAGAATGCGACGATACTAGGAAAACATAAAATAGTGAAGTTGTGGTAAAAGAATATTCTAATAAAGAGTAATATGGTGTTATTGAGGATATTTTTGAATTGTCTTATATGGGAAATAATAAAGTTGTTGTATTCAAATGTCTCTGGTGGGATGTAGATAACTATGGTAGGGGAGTAAAAGTAGATGAATATAGGATGACAATTGTGAACAAAGGATGAAGATTGAACACAAATGAACCATTTGCTATGGCATGTCAATGTGAACAAGTCTTTTATGTGGAAGATATTACTAATTATAATTGGTTATGTATGGTTAAGGTTGCACCTCGAGGCTATTTTGATATGCCTATACTTAAAGGTGAAGAAGAAGATTTGGATATGGTTATCCCAGAACCATTCCAACAATATATGTCTCATGATGTTAATGAGACTTCAAATGCTTTATCTGATAATATGGAAATTCTTGTATCTTGGGGTAGGATAGACCCTAACAATGCGCTTGATGTAGACACAGAGGATATAGGTCAAGAATAACTTTTTTGATTAAATGTTTGGTGCATTTTAATAAGTTGTACTATTGAACTTCTTTTACATATTAACTTTTGGATTGTTAGTCTTCATAACATTTATTTATATAATTATATTTTACATGTAATATCATTGGTTGCTTCTTCCTATATTTTCTAGAACTTTCATTTTTATTTTACCACAGAGAAGTATTACAATGGTTGTTGCTAGTACTAGTACAAGAGAGAATGCAGGTATGCCATTTCGTACCATCCTATTTGCAATATAAATTTTTAAAATTATGTCTTCTAAGATGTTTATTACTTTGCCAAATTTAATATTGTTGAACAGGTCAATGTAATTACTAAAGAAAAGGTCGAGGATCTACACGCAATCTTGAATTGTCTAAATTTCCATTTGTAAAGAGACTTGACATAAATTGGCAAAATAATCATCCTGTTGGTCCAAATTCAAGGTTATTCAAGTCAAGATGTACAACTTTAGTAAGGGAAGTGCAAAATGCACCACTAAGTGTCAGTGAATGGGCTGAAATTTCCATGGAGAAGAAGAACAAATTATTTGATCTTGTTTTGGTTGTTACTTTAACACTACAAAATTTTCAAATTGTTTTTATAAAATTTTATCTCTCTATTTTGACTTACATATAGTGGTTTCTTGACCTCAAGGTTCATTTTAAAGTTGAAAGTTGCCAACAACTTGTATGGGCACAAATGAATAGGTCATACAAGAATTATCACCATGCATTAAAGAAGAAGTATTATGATTCTTTTGAAGACCCTGAAAAGGCTCTTGCTACCATATCTGTAACACCTTACTCTCTAGCTCATACCCATCATGCCTTACATACTCATATGCATATGGGAAGCATAAAAGGGAGATCATTTTCTCTAGGTTCATATTCTTTCTCTCAGGCATTATGCAATGGTAGATATTCACTTTACTGTCATATGGACCGGGTGAGCTCTTTCTATTCATTCTCATGTTTATTTGCACCATTAAAACTTATTTCAATCCCAAAACATGCTTGAAACTCATGGAAAGCAAAAAGGGATGTGAGACATGCAAACTCGTTTTCGGCAGATTTGGCCTCATTTCTGGGCAGAGTTTGGAAATTCATAAATAATTACAAAAAAATTGAAAACATGCTCTCTTGGTCACTCTAGAAATATTAGACTGTCTACTTCATGGGAAAAATATATGCAACTCATGAAGTCTCACATAGAATGCGTTTGACACCCAAAATCATCTACTGGTCGGAGGGGCTCTGCTACTGTCACAGGTTACTGATATGGACTTTGAAAATGTCTAACTAATTTCAAAAAAATCTAATGCTTACAAACGATATCATTATGGAAAGATATGGATGTTAGCTAGAGAGGAAAAATATTTCCATATCAATTCATCGAACCAAACTCCCGGAAACCGATGAAACAGTACCTCGGGTCTGGTGGGATGACTGATTCTGGGCTGGAACTTCGAAATCGCATATCTTCCTCTCTAGACCTCTAAATGAGGTACTTCCAATTCCTACAAGTCACTGTGACTATCTAGTTTCTTTGTATAAAATTTCGTAGCTATTGGACTACGTTTGCCCCTCGGATGACACGGTTTCTAAACTGACCAAATAAACAGTGTTTTCTGAAATCTGAATTTCTGATGCCAACTTTGAAAAATCATAGAAAATGCTATAGGCCTCCAAATGACTTAATCTTTAGCTTCTCAAAAAGCGCTAAATAAGATCTAGGCATCTGTCAAATTTCTAAACAAGAAGAGATCCTTTGATCAACTCTTGACATCATGTGCAAAAGGGTCACTTTCTTGGTCACAAAGGGGCTCATAGGGTCCAATCTTGGTTCTTCTACCTTTAGGACTCTTTGAGCACATGAGAAAGCATCTATATGGGCAATCAATTATGGCTCAAGTGTCTAACAACCTAGATTGGAGAAACTCACTATCCCACAACCCACTTATACACACATGTGGCCTATGCTAGAATCATACTTTTCATAACGAAACTTGCTTCTTCATTCAAAATCATTCTAATTCTCATACATACATCATAAATACATTGCTTAACAAACATTCATAGGTACTACATTATGTACATCATTAATTTACATCCCTTGTCTTAAGTACAACATAATTACAAGAAGCTCTTTTACAAGTCTTCACTAATCTCCCTAGCTTCAAGCTTGGTGGCTCCCATCTCTTGCCTCACTTGGTCCACCTAGCATGTTTGGATGGTGGAGAGGGGGAGTGAAATTCAAAGAATCTCAATAGCTCATCTCTCATTCAATCACACACACAAAGCATGCAAACCAGTCTCACAATGTATGCATAGGCATGTTAACATATGAAATCATAAGAAAAGCATTTGTAACATCTGAGTTGGCCATACATAAAAGAACATTTTCAACATGTGAGTAGGCCATACATAACATATTAAAGCTTGCCAAGTAAATGGATTAGCCTCACCCACTCACTTGTGGATTTTGGACTTGCTTCAACCATTCTCTAAGAGGTTCTTAGACTCAACCCTTGCTCTTTGGGAGTCAACCTCACTTTTGGGAGACTCTTTACTTTGTCTCAACCAACTTGAGGGTTTTTGGCTCATCCTCACCATGGCTAAAGGGTTATTGGCTTTTCCATACTCAAGCAAACTCAAGAAACCACACAAAACATCATTGAAATACATAAAGCATCATCATGCTAGCATAGTTCTCATGGTTCAAAATATACATACACACAAGCAAGACAATGTAAGCACACAAATATGCATGAGAGAAGGTGGAGAGAGCTACCTTTTTAGCTAATCACAACTTTTCTTTCAACTTGTCTCCTCCCTTGTGGTTTTCACAATCAACTCTAGATGGGAGTGCTTCTCTTGAGCCTAGCCACACAAGAAGCATAGAATTATTTTCTGATTACTTATTCATAAGCTAGGGATCTCTTTCTAGTAACCCTACTAAGCATATCAAGCTAGAGTTCTTTCTCTCACTAAATTTATTAACTATTCTTTCTCTTCTCTCAAGCTCTCAAACTCTTAAGAAGGAAAGCAAGGAAGAGAGGGCTACATGACTTCTAACCTCCCTCAAGAGTGGGTTCCCACTCTCCCTCTTCTGAACCAAGCTCAAAATCTATTACTTTAACTACCAAACCGTGGAAAAAGAGAGGATAGGGGAGAAGAGCAACATACTAAGAGAAAAGCCATAGAAATCCTTACCTTTCTTGTTCTTCCTTCCTCCTCTAGGCTTCTCTCTCTCTCCTCCGCCCTTTTCTCTCTCTTAGAGTGAGCTTAAGTCGGTTATAGAGTGAAAGAAGGAGTTTGGACATTTTAAAAAGTCAAATTCTCTATTTTCACGTTTTTCCAGACTAACCTTCACTATAGCGAGCCATAACCCTAGCTACGGCGAGCTCGAATAAGTCCTAGACCTCTGCCTTCGCGACAGCTTGCGCTACGGCGAGCAACTCCCTGGTTTTTGTATGGGGTGCTCAAACTCGCTATAGCTAGAAGCATTCTCGCTATAGCTAGAAGGCAGTCTCGCTATAACTAGACCATTTCTCGCTATAGCGAACAGGTACATTCGCTATAGCCGGGCTGTAGCTAGCAGATTTAGAAAATTTTCAGCTTCCAAAAATTTTCAGCTTTTCTTTTCTTTCCCTTTTCTTTTCTCTTTTCTTTTCTTCTTCTTTCTTTTTCCTGGTTGTTACAATACCACCTGATATGACAAAGGAAGATTGGACATATCTTGTGAGAATGTGGAATTCAGATAATTGGAAGGTAAGTATTAGAAATTTGATTTTATGTTAATCTTCAAAATAATATTGAATGATTATATATTTTATTTGGTTTTTAGAAAATGAGTGAGCAAAATAAGAATAATCGAGCAGCCAACAACATTATACACACTACAGGATCAAAAAGTGTTCAACAAAGAACTGAAGAAGAGGTAATAGAGTAATTAAGTTAATATATTTTGTTCAAATTTCAGTCATATAATATCTTATTGTTTATTCTACAAAAGAAGGAAAAGACTGGACAAGAAATTGGGCATGTCTGCCTATGGGAAATTACACACACTAGTGTTAATGGGAAAGCTGTTCATGAAGAATCGCAAGATAAACTTATAAGTTATCTCAATTTAGATATACCTAATTATATAGACATTATGATGTGTTATTTAATTTTTTTAAAATCCTATATTTGAGCATTTATCATTTAAATGTAGGAGCACCTTAGAAGCATTACATCCGAAAAAGAGAAAGGATCTTTGGACATGAATGAGAATAAAATATTTATAGAAGTTTTTGGGCCTGAGCGATATGGAAGAGTTCGTGGACAAGGAGCTGGTATTAGTCCAACACAATTGTTTGGGCATCAATCGTCACTTGTTGGTGAGCTTGAAAAGAAACTTCAAGAATCAGAAAAATATCGTGGAGAGTCCAATGCAAAAGTAAGCTTATTAGAAGAAAAAATGAATAGGATGGAAGATCTCCTAACACATCTTCTTGAAGGAAGTATGCCCAGAACTCAAACTGATTCTAATTATGGTACAACTTCTCCTACTAATTTGGTAAGGTTTTTATCATGATTTTGTCATTTTTCACTTTAAAACCCTTCCTTGAAATATATTGTATGCTAGAAGTTTTAGTTCAATTAGCTCTTAAATGTGGGACTTAATTTATACTTCCAGTTTTGAATTGTTATTTGTAATGGCCATAATTGAAGCTAAGGCATATCCATTAAATTATCTGATGTTATATACTTATGATTATAGCTTACTTGAATGGTTCAAACTAGTGTTTTGTTTCAATCACTAAGATACACATAGTGATTCGATCTTTTGATCACCCATTTTTAGCAAACCATTTACTTTTAGACCTTTTATTTTTTATTTGTATTTTTTTGGCTAAAGATCATGTTTTAATGATATAATTTAATCTTGTCAGCATATATGATTATTTTTATTTTTATTTTTTTATGCTATATTATTGATACTATTATTGCTACTAATTCAATCTTTTTTTTCCTTGTAGATTGGAAGTGAATGAGCTTGGCATCTTTAGTGTTAATTTGCTCTTATTCAGTTGGACATGGAACATTTGTTAGAAATTAGATAATATTTTAACTATTTTAAATTTATTTTGTAAACATTTTAGTTGACATGGAATTTTATATTTTAAATAGTTTTGTAATTAATACATTGCTCATATGTAGGAAGAAAAACTTTTGGTTGATGATATATATTCAAGTCATCTGAAATATTTATATTATCTACTTTATAAACATTTCTATAAATAATATTATTAATTAAAAAGCTGCTTACCATTATAAAAAAAGAACAATGTAGAATAAATATGGATTAAAAATTATTATTGATACTTTTTTTGACGGTCATAATTGTAAAAAATGTTGTCTATAATTGTTAATTTTAATGGCCGTTGAAATTATTTTGATACTTTTTTTTACGGTCATAATTGTCAAAAATGTTGTCCATAGTTGTTATTTTTAGTGGCCGTCAAAAATATTTTAAAAATTTGATAAAAGTATTTTCGACGGCCAATAATTGTCAAAAATATTTTAAAATTTTCACCAATGGTCATTAACTGTCGATAATATTTTTTTTGATAAAACTTTTGTCAACACTTATCGACAGTTAAATAGCCGTTGATAAAATAATTATCGACGGTTAAAAACATTTTTTTCAACACTTACGACCCTTGACTTTAGAAAAAGTTAATTTAGTTAGAAATAGATTATTTTTTAATAAAAAAGCAATCGCCCAATTTGTTAAATTTTGGCTAATTAATAAGTGGTTACAATTGATTTATTTTTTTGGAGGAAGACAATAATGAACAATAACATTAGGCTCTTGTCGAAGGTTGTGACAACTTTTTTTTTTGTTTTTTTCTAAAGGACAATCGAAATGACTTTCGATCACTTCATAAATATATGTTTTTTTTTCATTTCATTTTTTTCAATTTTTTATTTATGATTATAATTATGCTTTAAAATTAAATAATTTTTTAAACTAATTTTTTATTAATAATTATTTTTCCATAATTATAATAAATTAATAATTAATTTTTATTGTAATTTAAGTAATACTATTTTTAAATTTGTGGTCTTCGACTTTTTTCTCTTCTGTACATCCATCTGACAGAGAAAATTTATTCAACTGAAAAGAACCGAAACAAAAATGATGATAAAGAAGAAGCAGAAGATGAAGGAGAAATGTAGAACCAAACGAAAACCAAAATGATGAAGAAGAAATCCAGAATGATGGAAAATAGAAGAATACGAAGAAAGAGAAATCTATAACAAAAACCAAAACCAAAACCAAAATAATGAAAAAGAAAAAGAAGAAAAGAGAAGAGAGGCTTTTGAATCAAAACTGAATCCAAAATGATGAAGTGAAGAAGAATGAAAATTTATAAAAAAAAAAAAAAGAGAGTTTGAAATTAGGTAGGAGATTAAAATTTCAACAAAAAAGTTTGAATTTCACTTTTGGTTGTCCAAATTTTGAATTTTATTTTGAATTCTCTTTATTGGCAACTGAATTTTTCTAAAAAAATTACAAAGTACAGTTTTAATGTTGTGCAATGCATCTTTTTTATTTCGGATTGTAGTTTTCCTTTTGAAAGTGAGTTGGAGATTAAGTTAAAAATTAACCCAAAAAAATCAAATAGTTAGAATTAGGCATGAGATTAAAATCTCAACAAAAACGTTTGAATTTCACTTTGGTCACCCAAATTTCAAACTTCCTTTTTCGGAAATTCTCTTGTTAGCAATAGAATTTTTTTGAAAAAATACTGGGAAATGCAATGCTAGTTTTCCTTTTGAGAGTAAGTCATAGATTAGGTTAAAAACTTACCCAAAAAAATCAAATACTCCAAAATTAGTTGATAAATCCAGTTAATAATGACTAATATTATTAGAGTGACTATTTATATAAATAAAGTGTTGCATGATTTTTTATTTCATTGCCCATTATAGCACTATCACATAAATATGGAGTGATGTGGGGTCCAATTTTATATGATTTGACTTTATTTTATTAAATAATATATTAATGAGAGGTACATCATGTATAAATAAAGAATTTATCCTATTTAACTTCTTCCAAATTGAAATATAGCTTTTATTTCTTATTACATATGTAGAATGTGGAGTTGAAAGTTAAGTTTAGATCCTCTTAATTTACTTGAGATGATCAATTAAGAGAGAGAAAAGCGGAAAAATAAAAGTGGTGGGTAGAGAAGCACGGCCTATGTACATAATCTTTATTTTTTGTCTCATTCTTTCTACACAATATATAATACTAGAGAGATCCCTTTGCTTTTTACGGTTAGCATCATTTCCTTCTTTGTAATTTCTAAGATAGGAGGGCAAAGATAATGATATTCCAATCGCATCTTTGACAAAAACATAATGCGCAAAGAGCATCTATATACGTAGTTATTCTCTTCGATTTTTGCCTCACAAGAAACAAGGGGAAGGCTATTTAGTATAAATAATGACAAATATAGGCCTCCGCCAGTTGGGATTACGACAAGAGCTAAGAAGAAGGCTGCTTTTCCCTGTAACGAGTGTTCGCACTTGCGTGCACTTATATAAACAAAGCGGAGCTTCGAAACTGTCTACGTGGCAATTGTCTGGTCTTGCCACGGCTTCAAACTCTTTGGGTGCATGGAAGACTAACGCACCTATTTGTCACACAAACATAATTTCCCACATTCGTACATGAGTTTCAGTCCAAAGTTGATTTCGGATCCATCGAAACCCTGCTCTCCGACGTTGTTTCAAGGCGTTATTTCCTATCCTTCCCTTTCACTCAGCCAAGTACAGATTTAACTATAAATACATAACACTGATTTAAGCTTGAACACTTACCCACCCATTGAAAAATTAGATCACCTCCCAACTATAGGCAAGCAAGGTTTCTAGCACATGATTAATCATTAGGTTATAGTTATTTCGAATTATACTTGAGTATTATATATGTTATTGTATCATAACATTCATATTAATTATATCTCGATTCATAATTATGTTGATATCCACGCTTTTTAATTTGGTATCTTAAAATTTATGGAAGTGTTACTAAAATTTAGATATGAATCATTGATTACATCAATAAACATATATAGCTAATAATTCACTTGATCAACAATGAGAGTGGGCATTGTTTGCAAAATTAACCCTTCATTCATAAGTTTTTTTATTTTTGTGGACGTAAACAAAGAAAGGATATTAATCATATTAATTTGTATTTAATACATTTTAAATATTTGTATTGCCAGACTTTCATAAGTTGAAGTGTTCATATCTATGTCATGTGCTATATTTAACACATTTTGAATACTTATATTACGTATTATGTGACACTAACTATCAAAGTGTTTATATTCATATCATGAACATTGTTGGTGTTAGTATTGATGCTTCATATAAATTTTTAAATACATGCAAGAATATTTAATAAATTCACACCTTAAAATTGCCAGTTTTAGCTGGAAAGAGAAATTGATTAAAGCAGATTATTGTTTTCATCAAACTGATAAAAAGGGATCAACTGCTAGTTTCTAATTTAGTTCTTTCAAGTATATGGTGGCTGCAGAGAAAGGGAAATGCCATGTTTGTTAGCTCATCTCTGACAAGCAGCCTTATCAAGATGGGAGATATTAACTCAAATGTTGAATTTAGTACTGCAAAAGCAAAGAGCAATTATTTCAGTTCTGATCATGATGGTGAGGAATCAACCCCAAAAAACCCCAAAAATACAGGATTGAAATCCACAAATGACATGTCTAAATGTATTTGCCTGTTCAAAAAACACCTGCTCGCAAGAGTTCAAAATAAAATTGGTAGAACAAGCACGGAGGAATCAGAAACTATTAAAATGTACCCTCCTGATGATGCTTTATCAGTAGTACGTGCACCTAAATATGATCCCATTTTGAATAGAGAAGCTTCTTTTATGGAGCCAAAGCTTCTTCCACAAACAATGTGATGCAATAACACCAAGTAATATGAACCAGACTCATGTGAGGAAGGATGCTCGTGTGGAAAAAGACTTGATGATAGATGGCCCAATGATAAGAGGAAGAGTTAAGCGTCTACAAAGAGCAATTGGGCTTCAATTTGCTGAATTAGAAACCCATAATGTTAGTGCATGCATTGAGGAAGCAAATAGAGCCTTAATCATGCTTATTCAAACCTAAGTTGATGCTTAAAGAGCCCATTGAAGCTAAAGGACGTGAATAATATTTCAAATACAAGATGTCCAGCCCATTAATATTAATTAGTTTTGACTAGGACTCTAATTTTGACTAGAACTCTTTTTGAATTTCATTTTTTTTATTATTTTATTATTTTTGGATTTAGTCAAAGAATTTATCTAGGAAATTAAGTTAAAATTAATATCCTAATCTTGGTCCTTGATTTAGGTATTGTTTAAAATATTTCTAATTAGATTTTAAGAGTTTTAGTTTTAGTAGGATTTTAAGTCTTTTAGAAACTTTGTCTATAAAAGGCTCCCTATTGTACTCTATTTTGAATCATGAATGAACTTGAGTATTATTCAATACTTTGAGAAGCTTTTGCTTCTTTGTGTTCTCTGAAAGTTCACGTGACTTATCAAAAGATTGGTCTTCCTTTATGACGTCTTGAGGCTAGGGTTCTAAGAGACAAGTTCTCTTAGGGTCTTTCCTTTGACCAACATTCTTGCTTTCTAGCCGACCCCGAGCAAAGTTTCAAATTGTTGGAGGTTTCTAGGGCATGTTCCTAGTGGGTCTCGCATCACAATGTAAGTTATAGATGCAGATGCATCCCACTTAATTTAACTTGGGTATACTTCAAGTTTCTATAATTACTAAAAAGGGAGATTCTAAGGGAGAAATTCCTGGATAGAATTGGTGAATCTAAATAATAATAGTAATAATACTATTATCATTTTTGTTGTTGTTATTGTTATAGAATAAGTCAATTATAAATAGACATTTTTTTAATACAATTTTTAGTTAGATTTTCCTTTGATATGCTTATGTGTATTTATAATTATTTTTTTATTAATTTTATGGTGACCAGACTTTCACCATTTTTGGGCGAATTTCATTTACACAATATAATAGATTAAACTAATCATAATATAGATATATATCTATATATATATGTATGTATGCATGCATGTATCTATGTGCATGTATATGGACAATGTGTAAAAGATAAGTATTACTAAAAAGTAAAAAAGTTATCGTGTATGTACATAAAATAGCTAAAATTAATTTTATCTGTGTATGTAGGAGCGGTATGTTACATTGTGTGTCACTCTATACACACACACGCACACACAAGATTTTTTTTTTTCACAAAAGTGTACTTACATTTTGCGTATATTTTTATGATGAATTCAGTCTATTTATATTTTATAAATTGAGTTTAATTAATTTTGTTTACAAGTGAATAAATATCCTGATTTACTTTATTCCTTGAAGGTTTGATGGAGTGCCATCATCTATGTCAGAAGACAGATCTTCAACATCACAGTTTACAATATTTTATGGTGGTTCTATTAATGTCTACGGCAATATTCCTATAGATAAGGTTCTAAATTTTAGTTTCATTTTTAACTTGTTTCTTTGATTTTCGGTCTGAGTGCCCTTCTTCCCCCTCCTCCGCCCCAAAAAAAGAACTAATTATGGAGTTGAACTTCATGACTTGAGTAAGCTAATATGCTGTGATCATTTAATAAATTTATTTATAGGCTCAAGTTATCATGCTTCTAGCTGGTGAGAGCTCCTTATCAAATACTTCTTGTATAGAAATTCCAAGGATACATATGGAAGCACCATTTCATCAATCTGATATAACACCAACAACCGAACTAAAAACAGGCACATGTGTGCCTCAAATCAAGTAAGAGAAAAAGTCGCGTTTGTGTTGAAAACTTTAAATTAAACACGAACACTCTGTTATAATGTTTTTATTTGTATTATGTCTAGTTATTTGAATAAACTATATATTCCTATTTAAAAAAATCACCCCTTCGAAATTCTATATGTCCTTAATTAACAGTATTGGTTCTCTAATGTATTTTCCTTTATATTTGATATTTAATAACACTAACTCCCATAGAAAAAACTGATGATTCTAGTTAATAATTACCCTTCAAGGTCTCCCAATGACAAGAAGGAATTCTCTCCAATGTTTCCTCCAAAAGGGTCGTGAAAGGTACGCATGCAGATTAACCAATATAACCTTTTGACAATAAATTCCCTTGTTACTATTTTTATTTTCTTATAAATAATCAAACTTCATTATTCCTTAAATATATTTGTTGGTTTTTCTGTTTTGTAGGATAGTCAAGAAATCAGCTTATGTGCCTCTTAGTTCAAAGAACAAGGCTGAGGTAACCATGAACAAAGGGACATATCAAAACAATAGCATTTCTCTTCCACCATTTCCTTAACCTTTAGGTTACTGTGTTCCAATGTCATTTGACTAAAAGAACCTTCAGAGAATGACAGACACAAGATCCCATAAGCCAAAGTATGCATCCTTAATTTAATGCTTGTAATTAATAATATAATAATGAAAGGTTTTAGATAATCTACTTTGTAAAGAGCATTTCTATTTACATATTTTTTTCTAAAATTAAAAAAAAAAATTCAATTTAACATGACCATAGAACTTTTCATTGTGACAGATCTAGAGGGTGGGCAAGGGCTGGTGCTCCCCTTGGCCCCTGTGGGGAACCGAGACCATTTTGATAACTATATGACTATATTGTTGTTAAATGAAAGCAAAGAGTCAATGAATTAGGATGATCCCTAGTGTTATGCATAGAAAAAGATAGAAGAAAATATCATGGGAGAAAGAGTTTGTAAGTCTATGGGAAAAAAGAGAAACTCTCTTTTTACTATTTTTCAATTTCAAGAGAACAAATTAGAAGGGGAATGGCTAATCCAAGTAATGACATGTTTGGTATACAAAATTATCTTCAATTGAAATGATAATTGAATGTTGAATGAAATAGAATGAAAGCAAGGTAGCTCTCTCCACCTTCTCTTATACATGGATGTGTGCTTTCATTGTCTTTGAATGTGTGTATATATGTTTTGAGTTATGAAATTATTTTAGCATGAGCTTTTATTCCATGATACCATGATGTTTTATGTGCTTGTCTTAGTTTGCTTCAGTGTGGAGAAGCTAAGAATCCTCTAGCCATGGCGAATGTACTACCATATATTTTTAACTCATTTCATACACATTTACATGCTCACATAAAACATTCCATGAAGGAAGTGAGAAAAATCCATCAAAATAATACATTTCTTTGCGTTGCGTCGTGTATAAAAATTTCATTCGGTGTCACATGGACCATGTGAGCTCATACAACACATTTTCATATTTAATTACACGAATGCGACTCATTTGAATCATCAAAAGTGGCCTACATCTTAAGGAACTCGAAAGAATGTATGAAATATACACATATAATTTCGGCCAGATTTTCTTCTTTTCTATCATAATTTTGGAAAATCATAACTAATTTTAGAAAAATCAAAATCATGCATTCTTGGCCATTCTAGAAAGCCACAGATGTCTTCTTCATACTAAAAATATGTCTAGATCATAACATCCAACACAGAGGACATTTGACACATGAAATGGTTAATAGGTTAGGCTATCCACTGGTGCTATCACAAAATTCTGCAGCAAATTTCAAAAATGTCCAATTAATTTCAAAAAAATCCAATCTATATAAATGATACCAATTTGGAAAGATGTGGATGTTAGCTAGAGGGAAAAATAACTTTATATTTTTTCAGGCATGTCCAATTCTCAAAAGTCAATCAAATAGTAACTGAGGTCGGATGAAGTTCTTGATATTGGATAGATTTTTTGAAAATTTATATCTCCCTCTCTAAACATCCAAATGAGGTGCTTCTAGCTGGCACAAGTCATTGGGAATGTCTAGTTTCTCTGTATAAAATTTTGTGGTAATTGGACATTATTTGGACCATGTGTTATAGATTTCATTTTCAGACCAGTATGAACAGTGACATGACCAAAACAAAAAAAAAATCTAACTTTGAAAATTTATCAAATATTCTCCATTCCTCCAAAAATTCCATTCTTTAGTTTTTCAAAAAGCTCTCAACAAATTCTAATTGCATGCCAAATCTCAGATCAAGAAGAGCTCATTTGGACAAAAAGTGATACAAAGTCCCATTATGGTCAATTTTAGCTCTATATAGGATACTAAAATATCCAAATGGCTTTCCTTGGGGTTGGCACCTCTTGGACAAATTTAAAAGCATAATTAGGACTTATGTGAGCTACCCAAATAGTCCCAACCCTCATGCATCTCATTTTGGCTATCCTATCTACACATATGCATAATTTCATAATGTCATTCATGAAACTAGTTTACCATTATATATTCAAATCACATTCCAATGGCTACATAACATGTTCTCTCATTCCTACATGACATATTATCATAATTACATGTATTCATTATATCATAATACATATACATCCATTGGTTACATCTTTTGCCATTTGTATGGCCTTAAAGTATCAAAACTCAAGCATTTTCATGTCATCCTCTCATCTTCAAGGAGATTGGCTTCCATTACCTTGCCCTCTTGGTCCACGTGACACTGAATGAAATTTTTATACATGACACAATGCAAAGAAATGTATTATTTTGATGAATTTTTCTCACTTCCTTCATGGAATGTTTTATGTGAGCATGCAAATGTGTATGAAATGAGTTAGAAATATATTGTATTACAGTGAGGATGAGTTAAGAACCTTTGAAGTTAGTTGAGACAAAGTAAAAAGTCTCCTAAAAGTGAGGTTGACTCCTAAGAGTAAGGTTGAGTCCAAAACCTCTTAAAGAAAATAGGTGAGACAAGTCTAAAATCTACAAGTAAATGGATGAGGCTAATTCACTCACTTGACAAGCCTATGTATGTTATGTATGACTTGTTCAAATATATGTTTGGTAAGATGAACATAATGAAAGAATAGAAAGAGAACTTTATCAAAAGACCAAAATGCCCTTAATTAAAAAAAGTAAAAAAAAGTTCCTTTTTCTTTCATTTTGCCTTTGTATGTACATAAAGAAATCAAACCCAAATTTTGCATCATTTTGACATGTCCTTAAAATCTATAAAAAAAATTAGTTTATAAATTTTTATACTCTATTTGCCTTTGAATTTCTTAGTACTTTTTATTTAGCTGATGTTTAAGATGGAGATATGCATATCCATTGATTGATGAAACTAATTTTACGACTTAGGCCATTGACATTCTTGCTTGGGGTTTCTCTAATCTAGATTTGCTTTGTATCTTCACTTATGCATTGTTTTCATCACTTATTTCCCTCTTTTTTTTGGAGATTTTTAGTTGTGCTTTTCATCTATTTTTCTTGTTATCCATTAGAAAAGCTTCCATAATATGATTTGGTATCAAAGCGCCATCACTTCTATGAAGTACTTATGGCACAACAAAGGCTGCAACCAGTGATGTTCCATCATAGATTTGTTGGAGAGGCTAGAGTACAATGACGTTGAAAAGCAGAGGTTGGAGATTGTGAGAAGGATGGGGGAAGGGCGTAAGTGACTTTTCTCCAAATGGAAAATGAAACCTCCTTTCCTTCCAATGGTACAATATCGGAAAGCCTCCTTCCATTTGCCTTTCAGTTTTTGCCTTCCATTCTCTCTACCAAACAAATTTTAAAGAAGATTTTATTTCACTGCCCATTTCCCTAGTCATGTCAAATGGGCGATAGTCAAAGTTAGGGTTTGTGATAAGCAAAGAAGTGAAAGAGAAAGTGAAAGGGGCTTGATTGTGGTGGAAGAGAAAGAAATGTTTTTTGAATTAAAAGTAATAAAAAAATTTGCAAAAAGTAACAAAACAAAAAATATTTATCCCAAGGATAATAAATCTTTGAATTTGGAATCACCAATCTTAAAATTAAACTGAATTTGGAATCTGTGATTTTGAATTCAAATTGAATTTGGACACTATGGTTTCGAATTTAGGTATTTGTATGCTAGCTAGCTAGCCTACAAACGCGTTGTTGGTTGACTGGTCAAAAGTCATTTGATCGGTCAACCAATTGTAAAAAATAGATGTAGGCACATGGGGTGAAATCTGATTGGGTGATAAAGATTATGGAATGCTGTGATTGGCCCAAAAAAATTACAAATAATGTGACAGTAAAATGAAAAAATTAACCCTGTCTATAAATTTTGCTTGTGCACTTGAAAGACTTCCATTCACTTCATTTCATTTCCTACGACCAAAATTACCAATTCATTTCCTCTCATTTTCTGCAATCGAAATTACCCATTCACTTCCTCTCATTTCCTAGGGCTAAAATTACTAGTTATTTTGCTAAATTTACTTATGAGATTTGCTAGTAAGGTGTTACTATTATTTTGAGGTACTAGTGAAGGAGAAAGGGTTACAAAGTATCAAGGTGTATTTTTTAGGAAAATATTAAGCATGCCAAATTTTTTATCATATATGACATTTTAATTTTTGTTATAACTAAAATATGTACATTTTAAAATATTTACAAAATAATAATGTTGGTAGAATTATTTGATATCACATGTTATAGAATTTTGTTTGTTGTATGGTTGATGTAGATTTTGGTTTTTATTTGAGAAATAAATTTGAAAAAAGAAAGAAGGAAATGCCTTTTTGTTCATGGAATTATTTGGTTAATGTTGATTTTGGTGTATTAGTTTAGATATACATTTGAAGGGAGAAATAAATGAATGAGTAACAAAAGAAATGGAAGAAAAATTTGTTGTTGAAATGGAAAAATATTGGTATTTAAATTGTATATTAAGAATAGATGCAAAAATATTTTCTTTTTAAATTTTGTAAATAATGTGGAAGGAAAAAAAAAGAAGTTGACTAAAGTAAAGAAAAAAAATTTGGAATTTGTGAGAAAAATTAATGAAGGTAAAGAAATTGAGTAGGTCATGATAAAGAAGAAATTATTTGTTATTTAAAAAAATTAAGGGAAAATATGTGAAATAATTAAAGGGGAAAAGGGCTAAAATTTTAAAATATATGTTTGTAATGAAAAATAAAAAATTATTAAAAGGTAGAAATTTAAATGAGGAAAAGAAAAACATGTTCTAGATAACAATTAAAATATGTTTTAGAAATGTGTTAGGAAAAAGTAAAAATAATGTTTTAGATATTAATTAAAATAATGTGAATGAGAGAAAAAGTTTAAAAATTAAAAGTAATTAGAAGGAGAATTTATGAATTTGGAGAAAAAAATTAAGGAATGTTAAAAAGTTATTGGACATAACAAAAGGTAATTAGTTTAAAGTGACTAAAATTAATAATAATAATAATAATAATAATAGGAAAAATGAGAAATAATTAAGGAAAGAAAATGGCTAAAATAAGGAAGGTGAAAAAAGAAAGTGAGAAATAAATAATGAAAAAAATAAAATTATTAAAGTAATTAAGGTAATAATTAAGGAGAAAAAAATAATAAGTTAGAGAAATATATTGAAAGTTAATAAAATGAAAAAATAATGGGAAAAAATGAAAAATAAGTAAGTGAGAAAAATGTGAAAAAATAAGCAAAATGAAGGGGAAAATGTTTAAAAGGTTGAAATAAAAAAAGGAGAACTTTTGAATTTGGAAAATGGAAAAAATGCAAAATGTTGAAATGATGAAGTTAATTTTAATTTTTTATAGTTGTAAGAAATGGAGAAAAATTTTGTATTTTTCTTATAGTGAAAAAGTAAATTTATATAATGACAATGAAGTGAGTGAAATAAAGAATTGAATAAAAATAGAAAAAAATATTTTTATAGCTGAAAAAGGTGAAATAATGAAATAAAAATAGGAAAAAAATATCTTGATAGTAGAAAAGTAAGTGCAAAATATTTTTCATTCATAGTAAAAGAAGTACATTTATATAGTTAGTGAACAAAATATAATTTATGGTGGAATATATATATATATATATATAGTTGGAAGATAATTGGGAAATTTTTTTATTTAAAGGAAAAGAAATTAGTTGAAGGTAATCATGAGTGAAAAAAATTATTTGAAGATGGAAAAATTAAGAGATAAGTTATTTTAACAAAAATTGAAAGATAATTATTACAAATGCAAAAAAGTAATTTAAATAAATATGTATGTATAGGATATGTGTAAATTACAAGTAATTTTAAGATATTTAAATAAATAATTCAAAATGAACAAAAAAGTTTGTTATAACTATTGCGAGCATGTTTGTGATTAGAATATTTGAAAGGAAAAAATAACGAGAAGAAATGAGATTATTTGCATTTATGTAAACAACAGAATTTATCAAAGTGTTCAGGGTATGGCATTTTAGTGTGCAATGTCAAGATATATAATAGTAAACACTGACATCACCTTAAAAGACTTAAAACAAGTAATTAGTCAAAAGCAATGTTTTCAAAACCAGACCGGTCATTGAACCGATAAAGATATTGGTTCACGGTTCATTGGTTGAACCGTGGTTGAACCGCGGTCGAACCAGTGATAATTATATATATATATATATATATATAATTTAATATAATAAATAACTATAAAAAAATATTAATAAAATTAGAAATATTTTACTTTTAATTTAAATAAAAATAAATCAAATATAATATAATATTTAAATTCAATTGATTCTTTAATTTTAAAATTTGAACATAAAATAATTTATCTATTAACAAATTTAATTATCAAATATTAATATATTAAAACAAATATTGAAACTAAAATATTATAAAAATTAATTATGATTAACATGTTGAGATTTTTTTGTTTGGATTATTGGGTCAACACACATGGCTATTTTTAGAAAATATGCAAGCAACAACTTTTAATCTCTTTATATAAAAATTTGCTTCCCCCTTCAATAATGTCCTGTAGTTCAACTGGCGCGTGGTTATTTTGCAAGCTTTGAGTGCATGGGTTCGAATCCCACCCAGGACGCAGCTTTTGGAAACAATTTATAAGTAATCTATTTGTATAAGAATTCACACATGATAGATGATATAGCTTTGCAGTTCAGATGGCCCGCTTGCATTTTGGCGAACAACGCGTACGTGGGTTCGAATCAGGACGCAGAAAAGGTGGAAAATAATTCAAGAAAACCGGTTCAATCCGGTTTGTTTGCAACGGTTCGAGCTCCAATCCGGCCGGTCAAACCCGGTTCTTGACCAAAGTTGACCGGTTCTTAGGAGTCCCGGTTTGGTAGGTTGTCCGGACCGGACCAAAGTCCGGGTCCCGGTCCAACCGGTTGAACCGGCCGGTCCGGTCCGGTTATTAAAACAATGTCAAAAGTTTCGACTTCCCTACAATTATGTTATATTTGATTTGATATATAGACTTTTAACAACAATAAATTCAACATAGTACCAAGCAATTATGCTTGAAGATTATTGTGATGTGCAAAGAATGTGACAATCACACTCATATTTCTCATTGTAGTTGAATGCAATTGAGGTGTATGCGAATATCTTAAGTACTGACTGATATGAACCAGACTCATGTGGGGAAGGATGCTCGTGTGGAGAAGGACTTGATGATAGATGGCCCAATGACAAGAGGAAGAGTTAAGCGTCTACAAAGAGCAATTGGGCTTCAATTTGCTAAATTAGAAGCCCATAATGTTAGTGCATGCATTGAGGAAGCAAATGAAGCCTTAATCATGCTTATTCAAGCCCAGGTTGATGCTTAAAGAGCCCATTGAAGACAGATGACGTGAATAGTACTTCAAATGCAAGATGTCCAGCCCATTAGTATTAATTAGTTTCTATTAGGCTGATTATCTATCCTTTTCTGTTTTTAAAAAGATTTGATTTTGTATCCCTATTTTTTAGATCTTTCAGTTAGAATTATGTAGTTAGTTTCCTACTTTTCCTCCAGTAGATAGGTTTGAGCTACACTATAAATATATGTATTCTGCCTTCATTTGAATCAGATTGGAAGTAGTAGAATTATTGAGTGTTTCTCTAATTGTGAGAATCTTATCTTTTCTTTGCTCTTGTGAAACCTTTGTCTTGTCAACCTATCCTTAGGTTGGTGATTCAAGTTCACAAAAGCCCCCAATTCGTGCTTCGATCCAAGTGTGTCGTTGTGTGAATTGGTTTATTGTGTTCGTGGTTAGGTGCATTGTCTAAGTAGCAGGTTAATGTTCTTATAACGTTAGTTGGCTATTTGCTTCCGTCGGGTCTCGAACCATCATCTATCCATCAACCTACATCGTGAAGATTGGGCCACCCCTTGATTTCGCATCATTTGGTATCAGAGCTTCGGTTTACACGGTAGGTTGTCTATCATACATTCATCATCCACCATTCTACTTCTTTTCTAGCCTCCATATTTTTTTTTCCATATCCATTCATTGCTACCTTTTATTATAAAAAAAAAAATACTAAACTTTCTACCTTCCCTTGTTTCCAGATTTGATCCTTAGTGTGCAAGATTTGGTTTTTTATGCTACAAGAGCCATTCATTTTGTAATCTGGAAAATTTTTGTTCTGGACGTGTTATTTTTCCCTTATCTGTTCAACCCCTTTCCTTTTGAGATTTTGGACGATTAATAGGTCAATCCTAAGTTTCAGAATCTCAACTTTCATTTCGTTTTAGAATCATCAAATTCAGAGTTCTCTAGAGGAAGTTATTGTTATTTTTAGCGGTAACGTTTTTTGATCTGTTTCTTATTGTGTGATCTTGTGATTCTCTTTCATCTGATCCAAAAAAAAAGAGGCAAAAAAAAAAGGAAAAGGAAAAGGAATAGAAAAGAAAGGCAAAAAAAAAAGGTTAGCCAAAAAAAAAAGTGAAAAAAAAATGAAAAAAAAAATTGTGATCAGATTTCTTTCATTTGTGATCAGCATTGTTTCCTCTTCCATTTGTTTCCTTTTATCTTGTGATTGTGGACTTTCTTATTGTGACTTCAACTTGTTTCCTATTCCTTTGATTTGAACTTTTCTAATCTAACCCTCCATTGATTTCTCATATCTTGGGTTTTTAGAATCATTGTAATTTGGCTCTTTGGTATTTTAAACTTGATTTTGCATTGCTAAGTGGTTAAATCTTCCCTTTTTCATATTGGAACCCTAGCCTAACCAAACCCTAACCTTACTTGTAACTTGTATGCACCAATCACAACTTTTCATACCATCCACCAGCACATACTTTGGTGAACCGAGAATTGGCAGTCCTTGATCACTTGACAAGGTCTTAGGTAACATAAGAGCTTGGGATTTGATATTGAGAGGTAAAAGGCAAGAGTGGATAAGATCATTGTAGAAAAAGCCAATAAGAGAGAGTAAACACGAGTGTGAGTGTTATATCTCAATTGAGTGAAACACGTGAGGAAATATTTGTGAGGTCCTATATACTTTTGTTTCTTTTTCACTAACATGGCAGATAATCGAGAAAAAGGAGTAGCACATGAAAGTGATAATGATGATCACAATTCATTTGGAGTAGCGCCTTTGCAAATGAAAGCTCTAATGGGTCATTTTGAAAGGATGCTTGATAAGAAGTTGGAAGGACTCCATGAACGCTTAGATCGAGTGGAGAGTAGAACCTCTAGCCAAAGGACTACTACTCAAGCTAACTAAAGACAAGCTCATGCTGCACGCCCACAACACCGTGAATATGCGGAAGACATGGAGAGCCATGATGAAGATTATGAAGGAGAGGAGACTCAGCTAAGAAGAAGGCCACTCAACATACAAAGAAGACCACTGAGGAGGCCTAGAGATGAAGAAGAAGGCCTTGGAGGAGTCAAAGTCAAAATTCCTTCCTTTCAAGGCAAGAGTGATCCAGAAACATACCTGGAGTGGGAGATGCGTGTAGAGTAAATCTTTTCATGCCATAACTACTCTGAGGGTAAGAAGGTCAAAATTGCTGCTCTTGAGTTTACTGATTATGCTCTTATTTGGTGGGACCAGATGCAAAAGGAGCGGATTAGATATGGAGAGCACCTCATCTCAACATGAGAAGAGATGAAGGCTATCATGAGGAGACGATTCATTCCATCCTATTTTCGAAGGGAACTTCACAATAAGCTTCAACGCCTCACTCAAGGATCCAAGAGTGTGGATGAGTACTACAAGGAAATGCAAATAGCCATGATTAGAGCTAATGTAGAGGAGGATCCAGAAGCAACAATGGCTCGTTTCTTAGATGGGCTTAATCGTGACATAGCCGATGTTGTGGAGATGTACCACTATGTTGAGATTCATGACTTAGTCCACCAAGCTGCGAAGGTGGAAAAACAACTCAAAAGGAAGAATATTGCAAGGAAGAACTCCAGTTCAACTTCTTTCAACTCATGGAGGAGCAACCCAAAGAAAGATATTCCCTCTACTTCAAGTTCAAAGGGAAATGAAATAAAGAAAGAAGAAAAGCTGGCTGCACCACCCAAGAAGGGTCAAAGTGGGCCTAATCCTTCAAGAAGCCGAGACATAATATGCTTCAAGTGCCAAGGGAGAGGACACATCTCTAGTGAATGTCCTAACAAGCGAACCATGAATATCAACAACCTTGGTGAGTGGGAAACTGAAGGAGAAACAACAGACGAAGAAGAAGAGCTATTCATGGAAAATGAAGGTGGAGAGTATGCAGAAGAAGGAGAACTCCTTGTAACTAAGAGAGCCCTTAGCGCCCAGATGATGGCAGACGAAGATAAGCAAAGAGAGAATTTGTTCCATACTCGTTGCCAAATCTAGGGAAAGATATGTGGTGTGATTATAGATGGAGGAAGTTGTTGCAATGTGGCAAGCACCGAGCTAGTGGAGAAGTTGAATTTGTCTACTTTCAAGCATCAACGGCCTTACAAACTCCAATGGCTCAATGAATGTGGAGAATTGAGAGTAACCAAACAAGTTAAGGTAATGTTTTCAATTGGCAAGTATAAGGATGAAATGCTTTGTGATGTTGTACCAATGAAAGCATGTCATATTTTGTTAGGTAGGCCTTGGCAGTATGATAGATGTGTTACACATGATGGTTTTCTAAATCATTATTCTTTTGTACTTAAAGGGGAACCTATAACCCTCCTTCTTATGTCACCAAAGCAAGTGTTAGAAGATCAAATCAAGAGAGAGAAGAAAAGAGAAAGTGAGTGTGTAAAAGTGTCTGAAAAAGAGGAGAGTAAAATTGAGAAAAGAAAAGAGGGCAAGCCAAGAGAAGAGAGAGGAAAAGGAGAGAGAGCTAAAGGTAAAAGAGAGAAAGAGGGAGAAAGAAAGAAAAGTTTGTTAGTAGCAAGAAAGAGTGAGATCAAACAAGCTTTGTTTTCTCAACAAAACCTCCTAGTAGTTATCTATAAAGAGGCTATGTTGAATACTAACGACTTAACCTCTACTTTGCCTAGTCTTGTTATATCTCTTTTGCAGGAATATGGAGATGTCTTTCCCGAAGAGGTACCACCTGGGTTGCCACCAATTAGAGGGATAGAACATCAAATTGACTTTATACCTGGAGCGCCTTTGCCCAATCGTCCAGCTTACCGAGCTAATCCTGAAGAGACCAAGGAGATTCAAAGACAAGTGCAAGAGCTGCTGGAAAAGGGATATGTGAGGGAGAGCCTTAGCCCATGTGCAGTACCAGTATTGCTCGTGCCTAAAAAGGATGGCACATGGAGAATGTGCATTGATTGTCGAGCTATCAATAATATAACGGTAAGATATCGTCATCCTATCTCTAGGTTAGACGATATGCTTGATGAATTAAATGGCTCCACTATCTTCTCTAAAATTGATTTAAAAAGTGGCTACCATCAAATTAGGATGAAAGAAGGAGATGAATGGAAAACTGCATTTAAGACTAAACATGGACTTTATGAATGGTTAGTTATGCCTTTTGGTCTCACTAATGCACCTAGCACATTTATGAGGTTGATGAATCATGTCTTCCGTGCATTCATAGGTAACTTTGTGGTAGTTTACTTTGATGATATCCTTGTGTACAGTAGGACTTTGCATGAGCATGTAGATCACTTGAGACAAGTCTTAAAGGTTTTAAGAAAAGAAAGATTGTTTGGCAATTTGAATAAGTGTGATTTTTGCACTAATAAAGTTGTTTTTCTTGGTTTTGTTGTGAGTGCTGACGGGGTTGAGGTTGATGAAGAGAAAATCAAAGCCATTCAAGATTGGCCAACCCCTACCACCATCGGACAAGTGAGGAGCTTCCATGGACTTGCAAGCTTTTATAGGAGATTTGTGAGGGACTTCAGCTCACTGGCAGCTCCTTTGAATGAGTTGACAAAGAAGAATGTTCCATTCAAGTGGGGAGAAGCTCAAGAGAAAGCCTTCCAAACCATCAAGGAGAGGCTCATACATGCATCTTTATTAGTCCTTCCAAATTTTGGTAAGATTTTTGAGGTTGAATGTGATGCTAGTGGAATTGGCATAGGAGGTGTACTCATGCAAGAAGGTAAACCCATTGCATATTTTAGCGAAAAGCTAAGTGGTCCTACTCTTAACTATCCTACATATGATAAGGAGCTATATGCTTTAGTTAGAGTGTTGGAAACTTCGCAACATTATTTGTGGCCTAAAGAATTTGTCATACATTCTGACCATGAGGCTCTAAAACATATTAAGAGCCAAAACAAATTGAATCGAAGACACGCTAGTTGGGTTGAATTCATTGAATCTTTCCCATATGTGATTAAGCATAAGAAAGGTAAGGACAATATTGTTGCTGATGCACTTTCACGTAGGTATGTTCTTCTTTCCATGTTAGACTCTAAGGTTCTTGGTTTTGAGTTCATCAAGGAATTATATACAAATGATGTTGATTTTGGTGAAGCTTTTAACTATTGCAAGCCTGGAGTTGGTTGGGACAAATTTTACTTGCATCAAGGATTCTTGTTTCGTGTTTATAAGCTTTGCATTCCTAATTGTTCTCTGCGTATGTTATTGATGAAGGAAGAACATTCAGGAGGTTTAATGGGACACTTTGGCATTGTTAAAACATTTGATATCTTGAATGAGCATTTTTATTGGCCTAAGATGCGTAGGGATGTTCAAAAGTTTGTGGGGAGATGCATTGTATGTCATAAAGCAAAATCTAAATTAAATCCCCATGGACTATATACTCCCCTCCCTATTCCTAGTGTACCTTGGGAAGATGTTTCCATGGATTTTATTGTGGGATTACCTAGGTCTAAGAGGGGGAGGGACTCTATTTTTGTTGTTGTGGACAGGTTTTCTAAAATGGCACACTTCATTGCATGTCATAAGGTTGATGATGCTTCTAATATTGCTAATTTGTTCTTTTAGGAAGTTGTGAGGTTTCATGGGATTCCGAGGACTATAGTGTCAGATCGTGATGCTAAGTTTCTAAGCTATTTTTGGAAGACTTTGTGGAGCAAGTTTGGAACTAAATTGTTATTCTCTACTACTTATCATCCACAAACTGATGGACAAACTGAAGTTGTTAATAGGACACTATCTTCTTTGTTACGAACTATAGTTAAAAAGAACCTGAAGAATTGGGAGGAGTGTCTCCCACATGTCGAGTTTGCATACAATAGGGCTGTTCATTCCACTACTAAATATTCACCATTTGAGATTGTATATGGTTTTAATCCTCTTGCACCCATTGACTTAGCTCCTTTGCCTTTGCAGGAAAGAATCAATATGGATGGACAGAAACGTGCTGAGTTTGTTAAGCAAATCCATGAGAAAGCAAAACAAAACATTGAGAGGATGACTCAACAATATGTAGAACGTGCTAATAAGGGACGAAAGAGGGTTGTCTTTGAACCAGGAGATTTGGTTTGGTTGCACCTTAGAAAAGAGAGGTTTCCTGACAAAAGAAAGTCTAAACTTATGCCTCGCGGGGATGGGCCTTTCCGCGTGCTAGAAAGAATTAATGATAATGCCTACAAGATAGATTTACCAGGTGAGTATGGTGTAAGTGCTACTTTTAATGTTTCTGACCTTTCCCCTTATTTTGGTGCAGACTTTGAAGAGTCGAGGACGACTCCTTTTCAAGAGGGGGAGGATGATATGAACCAGACTCATGTGGGGAAGGATGCTCGTGTGGAGAAGGACTTGATGATAGATGGCCCAATGACAAGAGGAAGAGTTAAGCGTCTACAAAGAGCAATTGGGCTTCAATTTGCTAAATTAGAAGCCCATAATGTTAGTGCATGCATTGAGGAAGCAAATGAAGCCTTAATCATGCTTATTCAAGCCCAGGTTGATGCTTAAAGAGCCCATTGAAGATAGATGACGTGAATAGTACTTCAAATGCAAGATGTCCAGCCTATTAGTATTAATTAGTTTCTATTAGGCTGATTATCTATCCTTTTCTGTTTTTAAAAAGATTTGATTTTGTATCCCTATTTTTTAGATCTTTCAGTTAGGATTATGTAGTTAGTTTCCTACTTTTCCTCCAGTAGATAGGTTTGAGCTACACTATAAATATATGTATTCTGCCTTCATTTGAATCAGATTGGAAGTAGTAGAATTATTGAGTGTTTCTCTAATTGTGAGAATCTTATCTTTTCTTTGCTCTTGTGAAACCTTTGTCTTGTCAACCTATCCTTAGGTTGGTGATTTAAGTTCGCAAAAGCCCTCAATTCGTGCTTCGATCCAAGTGTGTCGTTGTGTGGATTGGTTTATTGTGTTCGTGGTTAGGCGCATTGTCTAAGTAGCAGGTTAACATTCTTATAACGTTAGTTAGCTATTTGCTTCCGTCGGGTCTCGAACCATCATCTATCCATCAACCTACGTCGTGAAGATTGGGCCACCCCTTGATTTCGCATCACTGACCCACAATTAAGTATTGAATTTTAGTCAAAACCAGTGAACGGAGTGTTGCTGTCACCTAATCTGTTGTATCAACTATCTGAGTATACTCAACATTATCAAATTGTCCCAATAGAAGGCAGTTCACAGTTCCTCTCACCCAATAATTGGTTTTAATGATCCTTCTCCACTTGGTTTAAAAGAAAATGTATTAGAAGATTTTGAAAATGAAAACAAGTATGACATAGAACTTGACCCTGATTATGACAAGACGATAAAGATAATGGTGGTGAAACTAATGATAATGAAGATGATGCGTTTGATAGTAAAGGTAATGATGATGATGCCTTTGATATTGAGTCAGTGTCCCAATATGTTGATCTTATTGCTACTGTAACACCCCAGAATTTATTAATGAGGATTATGGTGAATTAAGAAATTAATACAAGGATTTGGGAAAAAAATAAGGAAAATAAGGTTTCTAAAGAAATGTATTTGTTTTAGACATTTTGAGCCAATAATCATGTTTAGTTATTGTTAGGTGGAGATATATTAATTATGGTTATGGGGTTTAATTAAGGAGTTAACTAAAGGGAGTTACACATTTAATTTGGGCCTTATAATCAATGTATTTATGTCATAAGCCAAATAAAAAAGCCCACTTCTAGTTTGTAAGAAGGTCTAATCTCATTTCTTAAGAGCCCAACTCTCATTTCATCAACTAAACCCTTCAACTTATAGCCCAATAAGCACATATATGAATTTAAGTGGATTTTAGGCTTTAAGGTTGGCCCAAACCCATCTAAAACCCTAACTGAATTAGCCCTTTATCCTCTATTCTACAGACCAACTCAATCTTAGGCAAGGAAGAACTCCATTTTCACATAGGAAGAGAGGAGGCTATGGTTTTTTGCATTCCTCCACCATTTCTTACTTTTAAAGGAAGATTTAGCCAAAGTAATCTATATAAAACATATCCCTCTCATTCTCCTCTTCATTTTGGTCCGATTAGTTTATGCTTTTGGGTATTTTCATCTTTTTCTCAAATCTGAAATTTGGTGTTTAGGTGATTCCTTGCAAGATTTTCGGAGTTAGAAGTTAGAGGGATGATTGGGTAAGTATTTCCCTTCCATTTTATGTATTACTTTGCTAGAAAATGCCCCTACGAATTTATTTTCATAATGGGTTCTGCTATTGTGTGAAATTACAAGGAGATGAAGGTGAAAAACTGAAATTTCTGAGCTTGATGACTTAAATTCGAATTTTAAAATTTCCCATGGTGTGTTCTTGATAGTTAATGCTCAACTCAGTCCATTTGACCTATTAGGTATATGGGTAAGTGTTCCCTCTTCTCTTATGTGGTATATATACTGAATTTTCATCATTTAGACTGATTTTTGGTGCATGGCTTTTACATGTGCGAAAATGGAGATGTTAGGAGTGACCCATTGTGAGTTCTTGTTGTTGTGACCTTGAATTGGTGCTATAGACCCTTAGGAAGCTTGGGTAAGAAGTTCTTAATGTACTCTTGTTAAGATTAATCTATGGATAAAAAAATTCCTTACTAATGGTAGTTGAATAATGATGATTATGCTTATGTTAAGTCTAGTGTGCTTTAAATCATGATGATAGCTAGAGAATGAGTAATTGGCTTCATTGAGATAACTGGGGTTACTTTCCTAATTCCATGTATATACCTATGTTAATCTGATATTTACTACACATGTTTGATTTTGAGATGTCAACTAATTGGTGGACTATTTGAATTGTTATTGTGATTGGACCTTATGAGTCCATGGTGGAGCTGTGGTATGGCTGCCACCCGTGCATATACTTCGATCGAGCACCGGGTTGTGATCAGACCCCAGATGCACTGGGCCCTGGTTGTGCTCATTATGGAGTAAGTGCCATGAATGGACTTCTTCCAGTGTTATTAGCCATTAACATATTATGTATGATTGCTGGTATGGGACAATAGTCATTGGTAGCTCCACTAGTTCATTTGTATATTGAATTGATGATTTTGGTATTGATGATATGAAATTGTATTGTATTGATTAATCTGTACATATATATGAAATTTGCCTCTTGTTACTGAGATTGTATATCTCACCCCGATTGTGGGCTAACATTTTCAAGGACCGGACCTCTTAGTAGCAAAGAAAAAATTAATGGAAGTTTATTATATGGTTTAGTAGTAGGTAGGTTTGGAAACCTTGTCAGGTTATATTCATATAACTAGACTATTAGTTTTATGTAATTGCCACATTGCATCATGAATTGCCAAGTATAAGGACTGTAATAATTTGATACATCAGATGTCAACTTAAACTAGTGATATATGGAATTTCTAATGGGACTTATATTTGAATGAAAATATGAGTAGTGTATGAACTCTTTGCTGTTATTGATTTATGAACTCACTGGTTTTATGGTGGCTAGAGGGTTAAGTATCAACATTTGAGTTTTGAATGGGTAATGATAGATGTGTTAGGTGGATTAGGTAAAAGAAAGACACTAAATCTTCACAAATTAAGTTAAAGTGGCCTAAAATGTTGCTAGAGGGGGAATTAGAGAGCATGAAATAAAATCTTGAGAGTTATAGGAACATAAGAGAATTGGCTGCGATCAAAATTTAATTGGCCTCGGCCAAATGGTAACAGATGGTAATTGGCCGAGGCCAATATTTAATTGGCTTGGGCCAAATGTGGTGAAGTTGCTAGGGAAGAAAACAGAGAGCAATTGGCCATGGCGAACAATGAGGTTAGTCGTGACTAAGTCTGAGAGGCAGGTATAGGGGTGTTCTAGAGGGTATTTGGCCACGGCAAAAGGGATATTTAGCCGCGACGAAATGTGCAAATTTTGTGAAGGTATAAGGAGTTAAACCAGAGAGTAATTGGCCACGACGCAAGGAAATTTAGCCGTGGCAAAGGTGCTCAATTTCTCATATTCACCTAGAAACCTTAGTTTCTTTTATGGTAATACTAAAGAATGATTTAGAAACACTTGTAGGAGGTTTTTATAAGTTGGAATTGATGGATGGAAGAATCAAAGGCTCCTTATTGATGATTAAATTTACTTGCACATTCAAATAATTGTGGTTGTCTAATTAATAACCCTAATAACATCAAATTTTAAATTTCCCTGCATTTTTTGAATATAATTAGGTGTAATGACTTTTAACCTTAATTTATAATTATTAATTATTTCTTTAACCTTAATTACTATAATTTAAAGTTAGGGTTGTTATAGCTACATTCTTTTAGCATGTTAATCTGGCCTTAGCAAAGGGTGATGAGTTTGAGAAGGTGGGAAATCAAATGCAAATGAACAATTAGGAGTTGTATGTAGGATTGAAATATCTGAATCAGAAGACATTATGCCTTGCTGTAAAACTATATTCTGTGAGGGCATACCACACTTTTAAAAAGTTTTTGATGAATTAAAATATAAAGAATGCCGATGTGTGAATTATGACAATAGTTATGGATGGTAGGTCAAAGCATGTAAAAAAGGTAAGAGAAAAAGATCAGTCTGGCAAATTACAAGATAGAGAGCTTCACATACATGTTTGTTTGCGACATTATCACAAGGTCATCCAAAATTGAATTAAGATGTTATCTTATCATACATCATTGCAATGGTAATTGAGACACCTAATATTCTAATTAGCCAAATCATTGAACAAATGAATAGCTTGTTTGGCTACATTATACTTATAGAAAAGTGTGGAGAGCAAAACATATAACTACAGCTATTACTTTTGGTAATTAGAAGAGCTCGTATGCTACATTACTTAGGTGGATGGTTATGGTACAATATTTTATGCTTGGCTCATATGTTGAGTTTGTGATGAAACAATATCCTTATAACACCTCCATTAATGAGCCAATTTCAGTGTTTAAGTGAGTATTTTAGGCGTTCAAGCCCTGTATAGGCATATTTGAGCACCTAAAGCCAATGAGTCAAGTTGACGGGACATTCCTCTAGAGCAAATATAAAGGAACACTATTTATGGCAATGGTACAAGATGATGATCGACATATTATCCCCCTCGTCTTTACTATTGTGGAAGGAGAGACACAATTAGTATAAATATAGTTCCTATATAATCTATGCAGAGGAGTGGTACTTGGACGATGTGGTATTTATTTAATATAAGATAGATATCTATCAGTTCTATTTGTCATGGCTACTCCACAGACTGGTTGGCATTTGTCATATAATTATAATGTTTTTTGTCTTTGTCATATGGCAAGTAACTTTCACACTCATTATAAGTCATATGATCTAAAACAGAAGTTTAAAAACATTGGTATATTCCTCCTCTATACCTGATTATCCACATTGTAGATGATTTGTAACTAATAACAAGGTCATTAATCATGTTACATATGTTATACATATGAGCATCAATATGTTGATAAAAAGCTAGTTGAGATAGTGGCCATGCATAAGAAGGTAGCTAGGTGGATTGCAGAAATCTCTAAAAAATAGTGGACCCATGCATATGATGTAGAGGGTCAATGATATGGCCACATGACAACAAACTTGGCAGAGTATATGAATGGCATTTTAAAAAGGGTTAGGTCTTTGCCTATATCAAGAATAGCGAAGGCAATGTATTATTGGGTCAGTCAGGTCAGGTTTACTTTCAGACTTTGATAAAGAGAATAGCAATAAATGTGTAGCATTCTCATTCATGTGTTATGCAGATGTTCAATTGAGAAGTTGCATTGTTCAAGGTTGAGGAGCCATATGACCAAATGAATCATTAATATAGTCATTGCTATAAGGTTAACTTGATAGAATGTATATGTGATTGTAATGAATTTTAAGTGGAGAAGTACTAATGCCAACACGTTCTCGTGGCATATATGGCAGCAACTCTTAAGACATTTCAATTTAGGGATTCGGTATTTCGTTTGGACACAATGTGCAATGCATACGGTAATATATTTTAGCCTATTGGAGGATAAGAATATTGGTTGCAACTAACTAATTTAAAGTTGATCCCTAATCTATCAATGCTTTGTGAGCGAGATCGACCTCATTCGACTTGTTATTGAAATGAAATGGATTTTAGAACCTTATCACAATCAATTAGATACAGCCTCTACAGATAAACTAGACATAATCGTGCCTCCTACCCTCATCATAATTCTGCCCCTCAATAGTATATTAACAAAAGTTATAAATGTTTATAAATAAGTTACATTAGTTATTCAATATAAGTTTAGGTGGATAATAGTAACCTTTATGTTACTTCTGACAAGATTTTAGCTTGTTAATTTATTTATACATGTAAATTTTAAAAAAATAATTGTACATTATATTATTTGAACATATTTACTTTAAATGAAAAATAGTGCATTCTTAATTTGCCTATAAATACCATGGCCGGAGTCAGATAGCCTATTCATTTAGGTCTAGAGAAAGACTTACTTCTATACTTATAGGAGCGATATATATCAAAGGCTATCTGAGATAGCGAGGTAAGATAAATTTTTTTATAGCTACTTTATCTTGCATTTATTTACTTTGTTATGTGATTTATCCATTTTTGCATGATGATTGGATACTCTACCCACGAGTTTTGCACGATGATCGTTTAGATGATCTACCACTAGACATTGTGGATTATCTGAGGTAGTTTGGATTTTATGGCGTTGTACAAGTTAGCTAGTTTGAGTATGATATATCACTGGTCAATGCACTAGTATAGCGGTGGCGCTTGAATAACATACTTTTCAAACCACGTAAGGAGAGTGTACGATCACCCTTGAGGATGTAAGGATACAGTTAGGGCTACCAATCGAGGGGGACCTTGTTGTGGGTGAGATGGTTTCAATTGGTTTGAGGTGTGTCAGTGGCTTTTAAAAATTATGTCATTAGTTGATCAGATTGATAGATAGCGACTTTTCATCGCTTGATTAACACAAAACTTTGC
The DNA here is from genome assembly GCA_026724425.1 of Erythrophleum ivorense. NCBI lineage: Eukaryota > Viridiplantae > Streptophyta > Magnoliopsida > Fabales > Fabaceae > Erythrophleum > Erythrophleum ivorense. The sequence goes on along the minus strand of JAIUCV010000006.1, from coordinate 40,482,543 downwards.
ACATCTATCAAATGACGCAAAGGATAAGGCAGTGTGTCAGTTTACCGATACCTATATTTTTTGTATGATTGGGGGTTAGTTGATGCAAAATAGATTTAGTTATAGAGTTTACTTAATGTACTTACCCTTACTGGATGACTTTGAGCAAGCTAGTTGTTTTTGTTGAGGATCAATTGTTCTAGCTTTTCTCTATTATAAGCTCTGCAACGCCACCTATAAAAATGATAGTGGCATAGCTGGATGCTTGACGTTATTACATTTGTGGCCATGGGATTGATTCCTTATGCTCGCACTTGAGATACCATCCACCCTCGACCCTTGTATTGAGGAATACTTTATACTTTCACCATTAGGTTTCAGGTATGAAATAACATTAAAATTTTCACATATTTAATTTACTCATGTTGATTTTGTTTATTATCTATTATTTATCAAATATGTTTACTTATTATAATATATGAAAAAATATTGGACAACCTCCTCGTCTGAGTGTTAGAGCCTTCCAACTATACAGAACTTTGCTAGATGCAATAAGAGATAATGAGGTGTGTCCCCAATTTTAACTTATGATGTGCATCATTTTTTGACTATTTAATAATTACTTACTATTCTTTCTTGTGTTGTCCACAAATTGTATGGCGCTCATACTAGCCATAGGCAGTGTAAAAGTTGATTTTGAAGTACTGTTTAACTTCTCTAGATATTTGGATTGCATCAGTGCCACGCATATGCTTATAGATCATAAAGTGACACCATCCAGAGTGCGTCCTACAACAATTTGATCATCTCTAACCAATTCCTTCAAAGCTAGTTAGATTGTACTCCCTTTATAATCTACAGTTTCGAGGAAGAATTCAAACCAATTGGATATTTGAGTATAACATTTTAACTAATGATAGTATGGATGCCGAGATACTATGTCACAGTCTCTTATCACTGAGAAGCCTTTGGATCGCATGTCTAAATACATGTGATGGTACTGGTAATACACTTGTCGATTTATGCACATATTGAGTGCTGCTTGTAACACCCTAAAAATTAATTAAGGTGTTAATCATAGATTTGGATTAATTAAGAATAATTAATATGAGATAATTAGACAAGCTAAGTGAATGAAAACTTTAGAAAGATAAATTATTAATATGAGTTTAAAATTTAATTGAGTTAGAAACCCCACCTAGACCTAAATTAAATTAAGTAGGGTAAGGTTAAGGACTATTGAAGGCCCAATAATTTTAGGTGTAGACTTAACATTTTATTGTGAGACTTAGCTCAAAAGAGAGCACCTAGTGATAGCTCAATAACCTTTGTGCAAACCCAAATCAATTGAGTCCTTCAAACTTGGTTTGACCCAATTAAATTTCTGCAACCCAACACATTAAAGCTGGTCCAACAAGGTTTAAATAAGAACCCACTTGCCATTGGACCCTTGGGCCAGCCCATGACCCACATTAGACCCAACTAAAACCCTAAACACTTCAGCCCCTCCACATTTTGCTGAAACACACACACACAATTCATTTTCGGAGGTTTGAAGGGAGGCTAGGGTTTGGAACAAGAAATCTATCATTTCTCACTTCTAAGCTCAAAATCAGTCAAGGTACTTGTTATATAACTTAATCCCTTTCTCTTTCTCTTCGATTTAGCCTTATTAGTTTTTCCTTTAGAGCATTTTCACCATATCCAAATTCTGAAATGTGGTTGTTTGGTATTTTCTTAGAGGATTTTCGGAGGTAGAGACTAGAAGGGATATTGGGTAAGTGTAAACTCTCCATTATAGTGTATTTTCTGCTGGTTTAAGACCTCCATAGTTGATTTATAGTATAGGTATTAATTATGTACGAATTTGCTTAGAAATTAGGGTGATATATTGAAATTTCTAGTAGAGGACATATTCAATCCGAATTTAGGAATTTGTAGTGGCTAGGTAAGCATCTTTCGGGTATCCATTTGTATTTTAATTCCTTGGGTACTTGTTGCTGCTGTACATTATGATTTAAAGTAGTAATCTTATGATATTATGGTTATAGGGAGATTTTGGCACTACTGGTGGCTTTTCAATTGTGTACAGAGTGAGATAACTGGGGTTCATGTTAATTCTATGCATATATCTAATTTAATTGTGTATTTACTGCATGATTATGATTTTGATGCTAAATGAATTGGTTGGCTATCTGTTATATGTGATTGGACCTTGTAAGTCTATGTTAGAGCTGTGGTACGGCTGTCACCCTGCATGTGCTTTGATCGAGTACCGAGTTATGATCAGACCCTAGATCCACTGAACCCTGGTTGTGCTAAATGGAGAGTAGGTGCTGTGGACGGGCCTTTCTTGATGTTATTGACTTTTAACATGTGGAAATATGATTGCTAGTATGGGATAGTAATCATAATAGTCTAATTATTTCATTTACTGGTATAATTGGTATGTTTTCTGATGCTTATATGAAATCATGCATATATGTTGATTAAATTAGAATATATGAATGGAATTTGCCTTAGTTACTGAGATTTGCATCTCACCCCATTTCATGGGATTATACTTTCAGGTAAAGGTCCTTCGAGTAAGGATAAGGGGAAGCAAGTGGATGAAAATCTATGAGCTCTAGCCATGTGTGGAGGAAGCTACACTTGGGCTAATCTGAGTATAGTAAATACAATTTTGTTAATCTTTTATATAGCATCATCATGTAATCATATTGTCAAGTGTAGGCGTTTATATCTTGATTAGTTGGAATGTATTTATTAAGGTGTTAAGTCTCAATATAGCTTAGTTTTGGATGTATAAACTTATAATATTTGATGTATGAACTTTGTTGAATCCATGATAGGGTTTACTATTAAGAATGTCATCATGGGATATATGAGATTGTTGATTTGAATCAATGATGCATGAAATCTTTAAGGGAATGCATATTGGAATGATAATTGCTGGAAGCTTATGAAATTCTACTATTATTAATATATGAATTTGCTGACATATGGTAGCTGGATGAGTAGAAATTTATACTTAAGTTTTAAACTGGTAATGGTAGAATAACTAAGTAAATAAGATACATAAACACCATTAGAGTTGCATAAATTAAGGTAGAGTGGCCCTAGGGTGTTATTGGAGGAAGAGTGGAGAGTAAGAGACAAGATTTTAGGAGTTGTAGGATCAGAAGGCATTTCACCATGGCCAATAGAGGCAAAGTTGCCCAGGGAGAGTACTAAAGAGCAATTCACCGCGACGAAAAGTGAAATTAGCCGTGGCGAAATGTGAGAAGCAAAATTGGGAGGTGTCCAGAGAATAATTCGCTGCGGCTAAATGGGAATTGGCCGCGGCAAACTTTTGTGAGGATTTATCAGGCGTTCCAAAGAGGAATTAGCCACGGCGAAAGGGGAAATTGGCCGCGGCCAATAGTGAGAGGCGAGCGAGGTAGGTTCTAGGAGGCTTCCTTGCCGCGGCGAAGGTCCATGGCATAATTTGTGAAGATAAGGAGTGAACCCAAGAGTAATTAGTCACGGCACAAGGACATTTAACTACAGCTAATGGTCCCAACTTTTATTCTAACCTAGAAATCTTAGTTTTTTATATGGTAACCCCAAGGGATGATATAAAAACATTGGTAGAAGATTCTTGTGAGTTAGAATTAATGGGTAATAGAACAAAAGGCCTATAAATGAGTGTTTGTTTCCCTTGTGTACATGAATGTTTGTATTTATTTGGTTGACGACTCTAATAATATTATGGTTCAAATTTCCTTGCCTTTTTCAAACGTAATTAGTCGTAATGTCTTGTAACCCTGATTTATGGTTATTAATAACGTATTTTACCTTAATTACAATGATTAGAAGTTAGGGTCGTCACATTGCTACTAGCTATGCAGTACAATTTTTTATAATTTATCACCTTCATCATCATTATTTTCTTGATTTATTGCATGTTGATATTTAACTTCTCATTTTTTTTAGTAGGTTGATTTAATAGAAGGACTTTATAGGATGCACTTACAAGATATTACTTGGGAATTTTTGTGATATCATTGGCTAAGACTCTAGCAATATACTACATGTTCTCGGTAAACAATGACTTTCACTTTTTTTTTTTAGCATGCTGACCAAGCACTGAATCTACCTAAGCCTCAGATTTCGATAGGTCATCTAGGAAAGATATGTCAAGGCTACCTGTTAACCGAAAGCCTACTATTGGAAGAAATAACCAATAATAACAAGGGCTAATGTAGCAGGACATTTCCAGTATATCTTTGTACATTCCAACCGTAGTCCAATAAGATAATAGTATGCTTGGTCCTTCTTATTCAATACCACTAAGCTAGTTTAATGACATTGGTAGAGCAGGCCCCTCTTCTTGCCTACAGCCTTTACCTTTGTTGCCTTTTGACACCCCTAAACAATTGTCTGGCTCCTTCGAATCATTTAGGGAGCTTTTATTTGATATATATGTGTTCAATGTTTTATATATTGGTTGCTCCTTCAAGCTTGAAGGATCATTGCAATAAGGATTTATGATGCCACATGAATTGATTCCTTAAGCTTTGTCCCCATCCATAGATTTAAACGTGAATTTCACAATATAGGACTAACAAAAACCAAAACCATTAAGGTAACAAGGACTACGTCATAAAAGAAAAAGATCTCGTTGTGACATGGAAAGTCATTTATTATAAATATATTTATAATATTTACAATGATATAATTTTTTTATTAAATCTTACATAGTTTCTTATTTATTTATTGTTGTTTTCAATTTAATTTTTTTAAAATTATTGTTGTATTCTATTTAATTTTTTTAAAGTTATTGTTGTATTCTATTTAATTTTTTTTAAAGTTATTAAAAAATATTAAATAAATTTAATATTTGAAAAAATACTAATAAAATATTAAGTTCATTTAATAAAAAAATTTTAAGTTAATTTAATGAAACAAGTATTTAATAAAATAAATATTTAATACAAAAAATTAATAAAAAATAATAAATAAATATTAAGTTATTCTATTAACTTAAATAATAATAAAATTATTTATTATATTAATAATAAATTATTTAATACAAATTCAATAGAAATTTAAAATTTTCTATTAATAAAAATTTCAATGAAAATTTGGATTAAAAGCAATTTGAATTCCCATCGAAATATGAATTAAAAAAATTCAATGAAAATTTAGATGTGAATTCTCATTAAAATATTAATAAAAACAACATTCATTTGAATTAATTTAAAATATTTAAAAAACAAAAACTTCTTGAATTCATATGCCATCATTCTGAAGTCTAGAAATTTATTACTTTTCTTACAATATTTTTTATCTATTCTCTTTTAAAAATTTTAACATTTTTTCTATTATTACTTTATGGTAAATGAGCCTAAATGAATGAGTTATAAACTAGACCCATTTAGTAGGCTTTGGCTGAGAGTGAGAAAAAAATAAATCAATTTTTATATCTTATTTAATAATTAAATATTATCCAAACCCTAAAAAAAAGATGAAATTTATCTTTTGAAATAAGTATATGAATTGAAAATAATTATTATATTTAATTTATATAAAATTTATTATACTATTGTTAATATTATTATTTATTTTAATATCATTTATTAAATTAAATATAAAAATAAAATAATGTTTTGATTTTTATTATACTATATTAAATATAATTAGTTTATTTTATTTATAATTTTATTTTTGTTTTTATTAAAAATATTTTAACGGCAATAAAATAAATATGACTTTTTTTTCGAATAATTTACTCTTAAATTTATCCTGACTTATCATGTCTGCTGTACTTATCGGGGCACGTGATTCACAATGCCACCGCATATTTTTGTTGAAAGGACAGCGTCCCTATATGAAAGGAATCTAATCTACCCCCCGTTTTCACAAGAGAGGAAAAAAAAAATCTTCTTGTCTTTATTTTCATGTGACAATTATTGCCGAAATTCTCATTAACAAGGCACATCAGACAAATCTCCTACTAACTTATATATATATATATATATATATTCCCGCTATCTATTTTTATGCACATATATATATATTCTCCCTGTCTATTTTTATGTAGAATAATCCTCACAAAAATTCCGTGAACGAAGGAAAAAAAATGATCATTCGTCTTTAATTATGAGCTTCTCTTTACAGGGACGCACTTCAACTTTTGTATGGTTTTTTATTGATGATTGCGCATCTGAATTCTTTACTCTTTTAAGAAAAGTAGCACGCAAGAGGAGATCGAAGCCCCCAAAAAGGGCAGGTTCCTTTATTTTTTCTTTAAATTTTTTTTTAATTTTTATCATAGTTTACAATATTTACAATTGTTTCAATCCTTTATGGCAAATTTCAGCTGTCATGTCAATAGAGGCAAACCCATGTGCATGTAATACGATTAGATATGGAGCCTTCTAGTTCTTTTTAGTTTGACTTTTTAATTATTTATTATCTTTTTTAAATATATATATATATATATATTTATTAGTACTTTTTAAATTTAAAAAATAACACAATTTCTCTTTTAATATTTTTTGCTACCTTTTGTTTTATGTCCAAGGTTAATTTGTCGTTTTTCTTTTTAACAAAAGATTAATAAATAATTGGGTCCCACTGATCAATTACAGCATATTTTATTCTCGACAAAGGCAATATGTCCTGTTCACCCTTTTCGTTTTTCCTTTTTATTTGTACGCGACCTTCGATCGAGAGGCAATGAGAATCAATTTCTTTGGTTAAATTTTTGACCTTTTTTATGTGTGACAGAAGGAGGGAACAAAAAGTCAAGAAAAGAAAGACAAGAAGACCAAAATGAAGAAAAGAATGCGAGGCTTGATGATAGAAAATAAACACTCGCTCTTGAAGGATCCAATTTTATCTTTGAAATTTTATTATTTTCTCCATTGGCTTAGTAGCAGCACAACATCCACCACTCAAGCCTAGAAACACACTTAACCAACAGCTAACTGGGTTTCTAATACTAGAATTTCAAATGTTGCGATAATCATCAGGCTTGCTTTGCTGGGATTTCGCAAAATTTTGATCTCAAATTTAACAGAGAGTTATTGATTGTAAAGATAGTACAGTAAATCTTACTCAAGATTGGTAGAAAAAACAAAAGCAAGTATATATACGAAGAAACTAGAGTCAAATAAATCTTCATTGATTGTGTGAGGCGTAAAGCAAGCATATCCTTCCCGTTATTCCTTTCACAAATGGGAGAGCACCCTTGGGATGTGGATAAAGAAATCATTGTCATTTAAAAATAACTCTATTCACTGATTGGGGAGTAAAGTGTAATTTTTCAAATTTAAAAAGTATTAAATAATAATTCCTTATATTAAAACAGAATGATCCTATAAAATATTATTTATTACAATTTTAATATAGTTAAACGGGGGAAAGGATTAAACCCAAGAACTCTAAACTTTTTGCTTCTTTGCCCTTACATATTTGGAATATAAATAGAAGTAAAGTTGCATATAAATTCAGTCGAGTTGAATTTTAGCTCAGTCCAATACCTGACCCACTTCAATTTTACACTGGACAGAGCGGAGTTAGTTTGTCCAATGTCACTTATTTTTGTTAAAATTTGTAGTAAAAATTATAAAATAACTCTTAAAAATAAAAATTCTATACAAATCTATATAAAATTATATTTTATCTCAAAAAAATAATTTTCATAAAATTCTTATAAAATATTTTTTTTAAGAAAAAATACAACCCCAACTCATCCTAAAATGATTAAACAAGACCGGGTTCGCTTCACCAGCTGATCCCTTGTGTACCTCTAAATAGAGGATCTCTCTACAAAATTAAAATTCACTTTTATTTTCTATTTTATTTTATTATTTTCTTGAGAAGCAACAGCTTAATAAATAAACTTTATTTCCCTCATTAAATTCTCCCACCTAACACGTGACTTCATCCTCCGCCACAAACTTTGCTTTCTCAATGCGATGCCCGCACATGCTTATTCACCATCCCCCCAACAAAATACCAACGAAACAATTATTGGAGGGTTTGGTCTCTGGAGGATACCACGAGTCTCAACAAACAGTCAAATATTTTAAAGTCAACATATTTCTACTGGTCAGATCAATACCCACATAGATGTCGCATTAAAAAAAATATGAACTTTTCACTCTTAATTTATTATTTGATGGTTTAAAAGTAAGTGGTTTACCACCCACGAAATCCATGAAATACACCATTCAAAATTAAAGATAGGACATAGAGAGATGTTTCGTTTTCTCAGGATCGGTCTGAATTATGGTAATAGTAATAGACAAAAACATCACTTACAGATACATTACAAATACTCTCCCATTCAGAAACAACTCACGATAATAGTTTATTGCACAAATTTTGTATAAGTAGTGTGGGAAAGCACTTAAATCCGTTGTAAATTATCATATTGAGATCTTCAGCATGTCTATAATCAAATTCTCCATCATCATCAAAGCAACTTCAGCAGAGCAGTTCATGTTCAAGGCTCTCTCACCTGCAAAACCAGAATTATCCAAATTGTAAATTATTTGAAAATAAGAGATTAAACTATCAGTCAAGGCTCAAATTAGGGATACACTTTATTACTATTTCCTTTATTGTTTTAAGAATGTGTCTTCGTGGAGCTTAGTGATGGAACAAAATAGTGGTGGTTCTTTTCTATCTTTTTCATACTCTTTCTCCCTCTATCTCTCTCTATTTCTCTACTGGTTCTACCGTCACAATAATTCCCATTACTTGTTCAAATCTCCCAAGTGCTCTTACAGTTTAAGGGGCCAAAAACGAAAGCCTACCATAGAAAGATGGTGCTTGATGTTCTCCAAAGTTGTTGTTAGGCAGCTTGAGAGGGCATGAGGAAAGTGGAAGCACAGGGAGATTCTGACAATTGCATATTTCTACCATATATCCATCTGGGTCATGGAAGAAGAGCTGATCAACTTCAATTCCACCATCTTCCACAACTGCTGTCACATATTCTATGTTCATTGCCTCCAACTTCCTCATTATAAGCTGCATATCTGAGGTTTGAAAGGAGATGTGGTTATCTTTGGGGTTGATCTTCCCTTTCTTCACAGGAACCTTCTCTGACTCCAGCAGATGTATGCCAATTCCATGGTTGAATAACCTAAACAATGTCAGGAAAAAAGAAAAAAAAGGTTAATAATATCTAATCAGGAAGCTATTGGAAAGAACCTTAAAAAAATAATATGAGATTCAAAATGAAGCCACGATAAAGACCCAGAAAATTTGATACTGATTTAGCAGGTTAAAAGTAGTTACAATGTCCATGTCTACGCGTAACAAAATAGGTAAAATTATAGAGACAGAAAGGCTTAAATTAGATAAACAGCAGCTCACTAGGAAGCTATTAGAAATCGAACCCTAAAATTTTCATTTGATTCAAAATGAAGCCACAATTAAAATTTATGAAGGATCAGCAGATTAAGAGTAGTTACACATGTTTATGTTATAGCAAACAAAGATGGTATATTCAAAGAAACAGAGGGGCACAAATTGCATAAAGTAGCTCACCAGGAAGCTATTAGAAACGGAACCCTTATCATATATGAGATTCAAAACGAAGCACAATCAAAACCAAAAAAAATTAATAGAGAATCAGCACATTAAGCAGATTAGAGCACAACAAGTAAATATGCTGATGAAGCAGAAAGTCACAAATATCATAAATAGTAGCTTACAAGGAAGCTATCAAATTTAGAAATGGAACCCTTAAAATTTACGAGATTCCAAACAAAGCCAGAATGAAAACCCAGAAAATTGTTATAAGAATCACGAGAGTGAAGAGTGGTTGAGATGTTTTTTACATACCAAGCTCCTTCGAAGTTGAAAGAAGAGGGCCTCTTGATGAGAACAAATCCCAAGACATCTTCATAGAATTTGACAGATTCACTCACATTGTTACAAACGAAAGAGACGTGGTTGAGAGAAAGCAGAGGAAGAGGGATGGCTTTGGAAGTGGAAGCTGATGACAACGACTCTACTTCTCCCACACGACCCATGCCTCTCTCAGCTGTTTCTCTTTCTCTCTCTCACAAAAGCGCACAGTGCACTCGGAACGCGAAATGAGGATGAAGGTGTATGTCTATATCTATATTTGTATTTGCGTTGCAGAGAAAGCAATGCCAGGATGAGCTTATATAGAGGCACAAGTTAACACACGGGTTGTGGAGCTCAGGTTAACACATGGGTTGTCGAGCTCAGGTTAACACATGGGTTGTACAGCTCATCATGGTCCGCCCCGGTTTGATGTTGGTTTAGTTTTGCGTCTCACACAGCTTTATATCGGACTTCATTTTCAAGTCTAGTGTTTCGGCACAGCCTGATTAAGTATCAGGTTGAGTTGGCTTTTTAGACTTTTTGGCTTTGATCAATCCTTTTTTTTTAAAAAATTTTTTTTCAACCCAACTTTGCTCAATGTAACTGGACGGATCAAGTTAGCTAGGCTAACGGACATCATGATCACCCCTTAGGTTGTTTAATGAAGGTGACTTCATGAATATGCCTAGTACAGAGTTTGCCACAAGTTTAGAAGCTCTAAAACTTCTATATATCAGACTAGAGTAAATTCATTTACGGTAATTAATGAGGTTGAGTTGTCACAAATATAGGCATATGTGAAGCAACTTTATATGGTATGAAGACAATTTATTGGCTCATGTTTTCAGGTCAAATCTTCACGTAGAATTTTTTTTAATTTTTATTTTTTAAAGTCTTATAAATCCCTTCTCATTGTAAAAGCAGTGTGAAAACAAAAAATACGAAGTTGAGAATGATCACACGTATAGTACATCTGATACTATTTATCATAATCTCTTTTCTTAAAATATAAAACTTTAATGCATTTAAAATATCACTTTAGAAATGTAAAAGAAAATCAAAATTACTCTTTCTATTCTTAAAATCCTTCATTTAATTGTTACCGATGTCGGTTGGTTTATTTTGAATTCAAAATCCAGATCCTCTTATTTGCTTATTCAATATTCAAATTGTATCTCAACTTTCTTCATTCCTTTGTGCAATTCGTCTGAGCTAACTATCGCGCATGGGTTCATAGATGCAGGAGTGAAAGGAGACGCATAGTCAAACAGTAATTTTTTTTTTCTTCATATAACTATAGCTCCAATAAAATCCAACCAATGTTGCCTAATTTGGCAACATGATTGCTGAACTCCAATTTGGTACAAACGACCCCAATTGTGGGTCGTTCAGGTACCATAACAACTTCCATAAAGTATTGAAATAGTGCAAGACTATAGAGGAGTAATGGTTTCAGAATCGTGACCTCCCTTACTTTAATCCTAAATGCTAGAAGTGTCTTTCACCTTAGATTCACATTCATATTATCCATTAAAATCCCAAACCTTGTCTCGTTGAAATACCACAAGATTTTGCTGTTTGGGTTGTCCACTTCCACCCTCGGAATCATGTTGGCGTTGAGGTACGCGCTATCGGGCTTCTCGGTGACATTCAACTTGAGGACCTAAAAGGATTGGAGCTAGAAAACTAGTGATATTGAGTTGTACTAGTGGAGGAGGCAGGGACAAGGGTTTTTTAAGACCTTTCTCTCAGTTTACTAGCATAATCCTCTCTCTCTCTCTCCTTATGCCCACTAGGGATGCACTGGCAACAAATGTGTAGGAAGCTTTTTTTTTTTGGTTTGGCATAAGGTTTATATTTTAATAACAAATAATTGGGTTAATCTTTATTCTTTTTTTAAATAAACTTACCTTTAATTTAATTATGACAATTATATTTTAATATTTATTATTTTAAAATTTTTATTTTAATCATGATGATTATATTACTTTTTTATATTGCTAGAAATCAAAATAAGTAATAAGATTTGAAAATAGGAAAAAAGTAAAAATATGAAAGAATATATTAATTAAAAAGGAAAGAAGGATCATAAGAATATATTAAAAAAAAGTCAAAAAAATGGAATGAGACAAAATATAATAGATAAAAGGAAAGTTAATATATATAATATAATAATTGATTTAAAATATATAAATAAAAAGAATGTTAAATAACAAAGTATAAAGATAATTTCACGGATAAGTTTAAAATATATTATTTTAGTTATAATAATTATATTATCATAAAATATAACAAATAAAAAACTTCTCAATCAAGTAACAAAAATAATAAACCCTTCTTTCTCTTCACATTATACAATATATACACAAATACACTCATATGTTGGAGAGCAATAGTGAACTATCTCTATTCTTGGATTTCAACCATGATTTTTGGCCAAAGAAAAAGACAAGAAGATGGTGAATCAACCAATGTGGATGACATACAAAATTTTGAAGAAAATTCAAGTGATGGAGAGGAAGGAGGAGAAACAAATTTAAAAAGCAATCAATTTGAATCATCCAGAACAAAGTTTTCAAATGCAATCCCACAACTACTACAAGTTCAACCATATGCAAAATTAAAGCCATTACAAACTGAAGTCACATATATTAGTGCGGCACAAGGAAGAAATTTAGGAGGATAAAAAAATATAGACATGCAATCATTGTAAGTGTTGATTTACTAGTTCTTATACTCATATTCATTACTACTTTTTTGGTGCTCCACCTACTAAAAAGGCTAAAATTCAGAGATGCAATGTCATGCTAAAGGATCATGATGCATATGAGAGGTTGAGAAAAAAAGTATAGAATGCTGAAAAATTAGGAGTTGCTTCATCATTGAAAAATTCAATATTAACAAAGTCAAATAAATCATCAACCAAGCCAATTGAAGAAGTTTTTAATATGATGGAAAGAGATATGGTTGACATGAAAATTATGAAAGGTTTGTGTGCTAATGGTATTCCTTTTAATGTGTTAAGGAATCCTCAATTTCATGAAATGGTGTCAGTAATAAATAGAGATCCTAAATGGTACAAGGCACCTTCTTATGAGAAGGCAAGGACTATTTGGTTAGATGAATGCAAAAGGCAGATTGAAAAAGATTTGGATCGTGTAAAGGACACTTGGTATACTCATGACATTTCTATAGTCTCTGATGGATGGACAAATTATAGGAACTAAACATTAATAAATGTTATTGCAGCAAACAATAGGGGAGCAATGTTTTTATATGCAGAGGATTTTTTAGGAGTTGAAAAAACTAGTAAAGAAATTGCTAATTTTTTATTGGAAGTTATTGAAAATGTAGGTGTTTGTAATGTTATCCAAGTTGTGACCGATGATGCTACTAATTGCAAGCTTACTGGAGAGGAAATTATGAAGGTACACAAGCATATTTTTTGGTCTTCATGTGTTGTACATACCTTGAATTTGATTTTGAAGGATTTTGCAAAAGCTTTTCATTGGCTAGAAGCTACATATAAAAGAGGCTAAGAAATTGTGAAATACCTTGTCAATTATTCATATGCTTTGGTCATGTTTAAAACAAATTCAAGGTTAGAGCTTTTGAAAGTGGCCAAAACTTAATTTGCTTCTCATTATATTTTATTGAAAAGACTTGCTGATTGTAGAGAAGCATTAACCACCACTGTTGTACTTAAGGCTTGGAAAGATTAGGTTAAAAGTGGAGATGAAAGAATAAAGCTTATGGGTACTTTAGTTGCTGACACCATAGGAGATGAAGAATTTTGGGATAAAATGGAAAATATAATAGCTTTAACTAAACCAATTTATTTACTAATAAAGTTTCTAACGATGAAGGACCAAAACTATCAGAATTTTATGGGAAGATGGATAACATGCTTGGTGAACTAAAAGAAATAATGCAAATGAATAGGTATGTTTTCACTACTTTTTCTTTTTTTTTTTTATATTAATTTATAGTAATTTAATTTTAAAATGATCATCTATTAATTGAATCAAAATTTTATAGGCACAAGGATTGCTACAATGAAATGGAGGAGATTATGATATCACGGTGGAAAAAGATAAATTTTACATTGCATTATCTTGGGTTTGCACTCACCCTAAGATTTTATGATCACAATTATCTTAGTTTACTAGCACCTAGAGGTATGGTTAGAAAGCCTCCCAATGAGGATAAGGAAGTTATTATGAGAGTAATAGAAGTTTTTGAAGAAAATAACAGATAGTGCCATTAAAGCCAAATTGTTATGTGAGCAATTTGCAAGATTCTACTTGTGTAAGGGGTTGTTTGCTATGTCTGTAGTACAAACTGATGCATTAACAATGGATGCAATCGATTGGTGAGCTACGTATGGATTAGAAATTCCAGAGTTAGCTGAGATTGCTAAAAAGATATTATCTCAACCTTTTATTAGTTCATCAACAAAGAGAAATTGGAACACATATTCTTTCATTCATAGTGCCAAAAGAAATAAGCTTAATTCTGCAAGAGCTAAAATTTGGTATTTGTTCATTCAAATATTCATTTACGGTTTCATTTCATTGAAAGTTACAATGATGGCCCTTATAAAAAATGGGATATTGAGCTAGATGATACTTGCATAAATGATTCTAGTATTAAATTGGAAGAGATGAAAGGAAATTATTATAAAGTGAGTTTGTAGATAATAAACATAGTAAAAAAAAAAAAAGATACAAAAGAAAGTCATTTTTCTTTAAATTCTAGTGAATCAAAAGAAAGTTCAAGTTTTAGTACTAAGTTCAAGTTTTGGTACTTCTCAAGTTTGCCTCCGTGTAATGCAACAAACTTAATTATCTAGATTTGCAAAACAAGAGAATGGTAAAGGAAAGGAAAAGAACTAGATTAACCATATTTTAATTTATGTATTTTTTATTTTATATTTTTTTTGAACTTATTTGATTATTATTTAATTTATAAACTTATAAGTTATAAAATTAAAATTCTAGTTTTAAATTATTAATTTTTTATGTGATTTTATTTATTAAAGTTTTCTTTAAATTATTCATCTATTAAATATATAAAAATATTATATAAATTAGATATTTATAATTTGTACTATACTACTTATCAAATTAATGTACGTATACTTGCTCGTAACGCAAATTATACAAGTTAGCGTATCCTATACTCGTATTCGTACACTGTACCCTAGCGAATTACATATCAAGCAACATTGAATCCGACACAAACATACTCTTCGCGGCCTCCCTTCTCTCCTCCCATTCTCTCTTTCTTCTTCCCTTCTTCAAATCTCAGATCTCTCTCACAAATGGGCCTCCATAATTGGAACCACCATGTCTGCGACCTCTCTTTCCAGCTCATTCAAGCACAGATCAGTATTGAAATTTCTGTTTTTCTTCTTCCTATTCTTTGCTTCACTGATTGATTTGCCTAGATTTTGCTGGTAATTGTATTGTTGAAATGTGTGGTCTGTTATGTTCTGTTTGAAAGCTGTTCGGATCGTATGCATTTACATGAATGATCCTAAATCCTTTTTCAGCGTTGGCAAACGAGCAGCCGTGCTCCAATGCCTCCCAGGGCAAACTCTTCAGTGAGGACCAAGGTTCTAAATTGCGGGCCGCAATACAAAATGCGGCCGCAATATAGCGGATGCGGCCCAAGCCGCATCCGCATCAGCCCGCAACTGTAACGAGTATGGACATCACACTAGTGGGCCGCAACGGAACGGTGTTGCAGCCGCAACGGAATGGTATTGCGGTTCTGTTGCGCGCATCATATAAAGCCAGCTCTAAACAGAGCGGCCGGCCCTAGATCTACATTTTGCTAAAGAAAAAAGGCAACGATAACCAACAGAGACCGAGAAAGCTTCAATTTGAAGAGTCTAGTGTTCTGAGATCTAAAACCAATAATCATACCTGAAGGCTAAACTGAAGCACAGTGATTCAAGATCTGGATCTAAAGTCTCGAAGCTGCGAAGCAGAGCAAACGGTATGATGTACGCTTGAATCTGAAGAGAGAAGCGCCCAGAGGTATGCCGATTGCCGAATATCTTCTTCTTGATTTGCTTCTGCTTTGATATTTCGAGCTTTGGGTCTCTTTCACTGTTGAAGTAAACTGATGCGTTGAATCAAAGCTTCAGCCACGCAATCCTTCTGATCTTTCTAATATATATCCATCCACGCATTGCATAATATATATGTATAATATATATATGTATGATCAAAGTTCTGCCACGCAATGCATAATATATATGTATAATATATATATGTATATATATATATATATATGTATAATCAATGCTTCTGCCACACTATGCATAATATATCGAAACCATAATATATATGTATAATATATATATATGATAATCAATGCTTCTGCGCTGCTGCCGCTATGCATAATATATATGTATAATATATATATATATATATATATAATCAATGCTTCTGGGCTTCTGCCAAGGTATGCATAATATATATGTATAATATATATATATATATATATATATGATAATCAATGCTTTTGGGCTTCTGCCACGTTATGCATATTATATATGTATAATATATATATATATATATATGATAATCAATGCTTCTGGGCTTCTGCCACGCTATGCATAATATATATGTATAATATATATATATACCACGCTATGTATGTATAATCAATGCTTCTGCCACGCTATGATGATACCAGATTTATTTGTAATAATGTAATCCTAAATTAGTATTAATTATTAGATTTTGCCACGCAATGCATAAATTCTGATTTTATGTAACTTGATTTTATTTGGAATTGACCCCTCTTTCCCATAAGGCAGCAACATCAGTCCTTTTTTTGGGCCCCAAAGTATGTTTTCTTTCCATGAGTCGGAAGACTACTTCACTAGCAAGTGTGAGTTCTTTGTCTGAGTTTAGGATTTTCCCGATGGGTTGTGATGCATCCACATATAACTCTCAAAACTACCTAGTGAATAGATTATTAAAGCAAGAACATACACACATATATATATGTTTACTCAATGCTAGCTGTCTTGCAGATGATTCGTGCTTTGCTTTCTAATATTATATATATATATATATGGGGTTCATATACATCCAACATAACAACTTTCAAATTTTCTTGCAAATTTATTCTCGGAATTAATGATACACACCATGATTTATAGTATTTATGAAAAATTATAATTAAAAATTTTAAATTAAGGATATTTATATTAAATAATTTTAAATTTTAAAATTATTTTAAAAAATATAAAAACTAAAAATTTTAATTTAAAATCATAAATTGTAAAATTTTTTTATACAATTCAAATCTTTGGTTCATGGGTTCTCTAGAACAATTTTAAAATTTAAACTCCTCTAATATAAATATTTTTAATTTAGAGTCTTTAACTATAATTTTCCTTAATATTTATGTGTAGTATGGCAATCTAATAAAATAAACACATATTGGTCAATCAATGAATATTACTAAAAGGATAAGCTACTAGCATCAACAAAATAAATGTAAAATTTTTTTAAATTTTTTTATTATAAAATTTTTATAAATTTTGAAAAATAAATAACACAAAAAATAAAAATGTATATGGGGTTTACTTCCTCTCTTTTCTTTCTAAAAACCTTATAATAAGAAACTTTAGAAGATTCAAATCCTGAAAATAACCACTTCTCATGAAATGAGTTATCTATTATTTTTCATGGAACAAATTTGAATCATTTATATTTTTGAATAGTCTAAATTTTAAATTATTTTTTTAAATTTTTATTTTGGTATTTTTTAATTAAATAAAGTAAGGTACAAGATAAAGATTGGAATAAGCTAAATTAAGGTACAAGATAATATATATTTTTACCATATATTATGTAATTATAAATTATATTTTTGAAATATTATAGCTAATAAGCTAATATATTCATGAGAATTATTAATTATATTTTGGCTTAATTAATCATTTTTTAATTATTTTATTGTTTTTTCTATAAATAATATAATATGTTCACAAATTTGATTTAGAAGAGTAGATAAAGTAAGTTGTTAATACTATATATAAAATAAAATAGATTTAAAACTCATGGCTGTTATGCTTTGAATATGGATTTAATCATGGATAAAATTTATAATTGATAATCAATCTTTCAAATATAATAAAATTAATTAAAAATATTACATGAAATATAAGAGAATTTTATAGTGTTTTGACTATTTTGTATCAATTTTTATTCATTTGTATAAGTAAACCATTCACATATAAATGATTACTCATTACTGTATACATGAAATTATATGTTTTCCATTAATAACGCTTAAGGTTTAGAATGGTACTAGCAAAGCATAACTCTTAGATTGGAATTTAGTTTACTAGATTTTGCATATAATACCTATTCATACATTAATTTCTTTTAAATCACCTCTTTATATCCAATGTATAGCTAATTCCTCTTCATGTGAAGTTTTAATTTTATCCAACACAACATTGTTAAATTTACAAGTAATGATAGATTGATTGTAGTGATAGTAATAAAAGAGAATTGAACATGAGATGGGAATCTAGAAAATGAGATACATATATATATATATTCATGACTTGTGAAATTAATTTAAATTGTGCTTTTAGTTTTGCTATATTATATTATATTACTAACTTCATTTGATCACCAGGTACTATAAAATATAAACAATGCCGCCAAGAGAGGAATTTCCAACAGAAAGATTAGAAGGTGCTCCTAGTGATGATATTGGTTGGCATTTTGGAACACCTGTAACTGGAAATCGAAACAATATAACTTGCAAACTCTGTGGAAAAGTAATAAAGGGTGGAATTACTCGATTGAAGCAATATATTGCTCATTTTAAAGGACAAGTAGTTGGATGTCCTAGAGTTACAACTACTATTCGAGAGGGTATGATGAAACTCCTTTTAGATAATAAAGAAAAAAAAATTGATTCAAAAAAAAGAAAAGAAGAATTTGAAGCAAGGTTGAGAGGAGATGAAGATGATGAAATTGAAACATTTGTAGATGAGGAAATGCAAATGAGGCGTGCGACACAAGAAAGTATTAGATCACATCGTGAATGGGAAGATAGACAACAATTTAGACAGCAAACAAGAGGAGGGCAAAATGTGTATGAAGAGGGTGGAAGTTCTCATGCAAGGGCAAGAGGATCAGAAGATATTGCCTTTAGTTTAAGATCTACAAATATTGATCTTGTGAGGAGCAAAAGCATGAAACAACCAAAAATTTCTGGTGGTTTGATGAAAACATTGAGGAAGAAACTAGGAGAAGCAGTATCAAAGCTTATTATATATGAGCGTCTTCCAATGAATTTATCTAATTCTCCTTGGTTGCATAATTTAATTACTGCAGCTGCTGAAATAGGTACAACAGGGGTTAAATTTCCTACTCCTTACGAGATTTCAGATGTGTATTTGGAAGCTGAATACCAATCAATGAGGGAATGGATAAATGGGTTGAAAGGTGCATGGAAGGAAAGAGGTGTTACAATAATGTGTGATGGTTGGACTAATAGCATTAGTCACATGCACATAATGAATTTTCTTGTCTATTGCAGTAGGGGAACTATTTTTCTAAAATCAATTGATGTTTCTTCTGTTGCTAGTAGAAATACTGATTACTACCTTCAGTTACTTGATCAAGTAGTAGAAGAAGTTGGAGAAGAATATGTAGTCCAAGTGGTTACAGATAACGAGGGAGCTTTAAAGGCAGCTGGAAAAAAATTGATGGAAAAAAGACCACATCTCTATTGGTCACCTTGTGCAGCTCATTGTTTAGATCTGTGTTTAGAAGGCATTGGAAAAAAGAGCAATGTACAAAAAGTGTTAGAAGATGCAAAGATGATAACATCCTTTATATATAACCATATTTGGACTGTAAATTTGATGAAAGAATATACTGGAGGTAGAGAAATTATTCGTCCAGCCATTACTCGCTTTGCTACACAATTCTTGCAACTACAATCTCTTGTGAAGCAAAAGCAGGCTTTGAAGAATATGTTCAACTCTGAAAAGTTTAAAAAGTCTAAATTTGGCAAGGAAAAATCTGGACCAGCACATGATGCAAGAAAAAAAATTTTGGATAATGACTTTTGGATCAAAGCCAATGAAATACTAAAAGTATTTGAGCCAATTGTCAAGGTGTTAAGACTGGTCGATGGTGATGAAAAACCAACCATGGGTTTTATCTATGAAGCTATAGATAGAGCAAAGCTATCTATACAACAAAATTGTTGTTATCACTCAACTTATAACGACATGATAGATAAAAGATGGAAATTTCTACATACTGATTTACATTCTGCAGGTAAGTCTATATATATATATATATTATGTTGTCACAAAAAGAGAAATATTTGTGTATTGACTAATTTTTTTTTTTAGGTTATTTTCTTAATCCTCAGTTTCAATTTGGAGTTGAACATGGTCATTCAGTTTATAAAGAAACATTTGATGGAACTAAAAGTGCAATCACTAAATTAGAAAGAAATATGGATGTTACAATTAGAGCATTAAATCAGGTCAGTTATTTTTTATATAATGAATATTTAGAATATATTATTATATATTTACATTAAATTTAATATGATGTTGTATTTTTTTTGATACATAATATGATGTTGTATAGTTAATCCTTTTTCGAGAGAAGAGAGAGAACTTTGGAACGCCACAAGTTCAGAGAGCATGGTCTCAAATGGATCCTGGTAAGATATAATTTATTTTTTATTTACAAGTATACATGGTAGAATATGTAACTCAATCAAAATGATTGATTATATTTATAATTCAAAGTTGACTAAATTTGTGTATTGTTTGTTTAAATAGCTGAATGGTGGATGATATATGGTTCATGTGCTCCTGAACTTCAAGGCATTGCGATAAAAATTTTGAGCCAAACAACTTCAGCTTCAAATTGTGAAAGGAATTGGAGCACATTTAGTTATATTCATACAAAGACAAAATAGACTCAAGTATAAAAAATTACAAAAACTTGTCTTTACCTTTTACAATATGAAGCTAAGAATGAGAGAGAAGAAGAGGCGTAGTCAAGAAGAAATAGAAAATAGTTTTAATCCAATTAATCTTGATTACATATTCCAAGAAGATGATCCCTTGTCTCCATGGATTGAGGAGAGAGAAGGCCCATTATTGGATGGACTTCAAAATTCAGAATGGCTCCCAAGAATGGATACTGATGACGAAGAGGTAGAGGCTGATGATGATTTAAGTTCCCATGAAGGTCATAGTCAGGGCAATGATGGTGGTTTGAGTCCACCAAGCAATAATAGTGGTGGTGATGGTGGTGATGTAGTAGAAAGTGATCATGGCATAGATGAAGATAGAGAACAAGATCCATATGAAGACATTCCATATACTATGCGTGATTTGGGTTTTGTTGTTGATATGACATCTTTTCAGGATAGAGACTCTAGTGATAATAGAAGAGGTGGTTATCAATCTACAAGAAGTAGAAGGCAGCAAAGTGGTGTATTAGAAGATAGTTCTTCCTCTAGTTTTTCACAAAGTTTTAATGATTTTGGAATTGGTGGCTCGTCTCAAAGTAGTCAAAGTTACTATCCTCCATTTTATCAACAACCTCCTTATATGTCACATGATCATTATCCAATAATTCAAGCACCACCAAATTATCAACCTTCAATAAATTATCAAGAGCCTTATTATTACCATGCACCAAATTTTCCTTATCAGCAAATGGAGAATACAGGTGGAGGATTTTTTGATTATGTTTTTGGACAGGGATCAAGACAAGATGATAATGAAAGTGAAAGTGGAAACTATGACCCTCCACGACATTCTACAATGTGGTGATTCTAATTCTCTCTTTGTAATAAGTATGTAAGTATATTTTTATATTATCTGATTTTTCTTTTTAGTTTTCTCAATTAATATTGATATGTTTGTTCAAAATCAGGATTTATTTAATTAATATTGATGTTAGGCATGATATATTTATGTATATGAGAGTTATAATGATTATATATATTTTTAAAATGATTTGTGCAACTTAAAAAAAAAATCACAGCCGCAGTGACCGCAACCCGCATTATAGCATCCGCAATATCCGCAACCGCAGTAACCGCAACGCAACCGCAACCGCAACCGCAACCGCAATTTAAAACCATGGTGAGGACATATTTTTGTTAAACATCATCTGATTGTATAGCAAGTTTGTGTGTTAATTTTCTGAATCTGTATGCTTTCAGGACTCTATTTGATATCCAGTTTCAGCCAGACATAATAAGGAGATCTACAGGCGGATCTTGAGGCATGAAGAAAGCATCGATATCAACTTATATTGTTGATGATCTTTCCTTAATTTTTGGAGGCAGGCTTTTATGTTTAATATGGTACTTGTTAATGCGAGGGTGGTTTGTATTCTTGGTCTTATGGTGCTTATTAATGCGATGGCGGTAGTTATTTAATTTATTTCAGTAGGTAGTCGAACGGTAAGGATCATATATTCTTAGCTGCTGTGCTGAAGGCTTCTCTATGGGGTGTGCGCGCGTTTTGTTTTGTTTTTCATATTTTACTTTTCATTTTTTCAAACCATTCGCCTCCCTAACCAGGTATATGATTTGATATAAAACTTCTATTTTTTTTCCCATTGCATCATATGTATGGTGTATGGTTTTGTTTATGACAAGTAACTCATGATTATTTGATTATTATGATTTTCAAATATCATTCTAATGACAATAACATTTGGTTAACCAAATTTTTTTAACAAAGTTTTGGACGGTTTCAGTTGTTGTAGATTAAATTTCACTAAAAAGAAAAATATAAAATGTTATTCTATATTGTCATGTACATTTTTCATATGATAGATTTGCAGATTTAACGTTTAATACATATGTTTATTACTAATTTAATTTAATAATTAAATTTTAATTAAAAATTTGTTATTATATACATTTGTTTTACAAGATGCCTTTGCACAGATCCACGATATTTTGCAATATTATATAAAGTGGCATCGGATAAAAAAAGGAAGATTAAAGAGCTTAGAAGCTTCTATTTGACTTTCAACTCTATAAGCTGTTTAGTCTTATACCTTTTAATCATTCATTTACCTCCTAGCGAATTTGAATTGATTTTTTTTAGCAACATGAGAAAAAAAATATATGCACATTTTTTATATTTTTGATATCAAATTTCTCAATTAAAACATAATAATTTATTATTTTTTAAAAATAATATAATAGGTGTATAATTTAAATAGACAACTATATAGTTTTTATATCCAAACATCACATAATAAGTTTTTTTGTTAAAAGATTTTTACATAGTATTATAATTTTAATAAAGAACTTGATACAAAAATTATAAAAAAATTATATATAAATCTAATCTACGTAGAAATTTTTTTTTTTTTTTTGGTGTTAGAAATTCCAAGTTTGATATAGCACACATCAGTGCTGAAATGCGAGTTAGTCAAATTTATGTTTTTTGGGCAAGAGCTAACCAAAATTTGTTGGAGTAAGTTGTTTTAGTTTAGAAATGTGAGACATGAGTAGTTAGTTAAAAAAAAAAGTTTGGATCTCAATTCATTTTTATATCTAAGAAAATTTGTTAACGTGGAATTGGAATCCTCTCGTGCGAAGATATCATATATAATAATTATTTTAATTATATGTCAGTTTATTTTTAATTAAAAAGTAAATTTATGATAAAAATTTACACAACTATCTCGTAAGACTTGTAAATTCATTGTAAATTCAATTTTTTTTTAACCTGAACATTGTAAATTCATTGGCATTACGGCTTTGGCAAGTTTCGTCAAGCTATTTAAACCATAGTATCGAAAAATGACAGAAGTTAAAGCATTGGGGTAAGAAAATTCAATTGTTTATTGTTTATTATTTAATCATTCAAATTCAGATGTTATTATTTATTAATAATTCAATATTACATAATTGAATATTTTTTTGAAAAAGTTGCAAAAAATAGTTATAACAAACATTAAAGATATTTACTTAATTTTTTTCTATTATTTTAACAAATAAAATTTCTTAAAAAAATTGTCACAGTTCTTTAATTTTGCTATCTAACAACCACCTGCATTTATTTTCCTCGTATAAAACGTGATTCAAATGGTCATATTCATAATGATTAAATTACGTTAATTTATTTTAAAATTTAGTTAAATTATATTTAATATTTTTTACATTATATTTAATTTTTTAACATTTTGATATATATTATAAACTTTTAAATTTATTTTCTATTAAAAAATTTACCTTTTACTAATATAAGGCTATGATTAATTTTTAAAATGAAAATAAAGATAACTAAGTCGGTATTGTGTTCCAATATGATCTTATGATTTATTTTTAACATAATAATAAAAATAGTTAAATAAATTTATTTTTAAAAAATACATATCATATACAAAATTAGCTTTATTAATAAAATAAATAAATAAACTGAGGGAAAGCTGAGTGTATTTTTTTAAAACTTTATATATAGTTTATTATATATTTACTATTAAAATTTTCAATTAAAACATAACAAATTTATGGGAAGTAGAAGAGAAAAGATAAATGTAATTTTGTATATAAAAAACAATTTTAATACTCATACTTCTAAAAAGTAATATAAAGATAGATATAGATATATATATATTATTAAATAATTATTACAAGACCCGTTTGGTTAGTGTCAAAGGTATTTCCTTGTAAAAATTATATGTAATGTTTATTATATTTTTATAATTATTACTTAGTAATATTTATTTTTTTTATCATTTTTTAAAAATAAAGATACTAAAATTATTTGTTATATATAAAATTATTTTTTTTCTTTTTATTCCTCTTTTCATTTTATGTACAAAATGGGGTGTATAGTTTTAATAATTCAACACCATATAATTAAATTTTTTAAAATTTTTTTTTTTACACATATTATAATTTTATTGAAAAATCTGATAATAAATATATAAAACTATACTTAAATCTAGTCTTTCTTTTAAAACAACATAAATATCAAATATAATTTAATAAAATAAATAAAAATCAGTCTGATTTACTCATTCGTATTTATGGGGCAATTCCCTCCCCCCCCCCCCCTCCCCTCCCTTTTCTCTTTTTTCTCTCTGGACAAACACTGGTTGTACTTGAGTGAAGCATTTTTAAATGATTATGATTACCGTGCATGAATGAAAATGTGCTGGTTGACTCAACTTTTTAGTTCACACTTTACAAATACTTTCGACCTTAAACCAAAAATCCGAGATATAATCAAAGTTGTTGGTCGATGTGTTGGCTTAGCAAAAGAAAGATAAAGCAGAGATTTAATGGATAATAAATAGCAAAATTTCAGGATAATTAAACTATTAGATATTTCTTTTGTAAAATAAACAAAACTAAAGTAGGGGAAAAGGCAACACAAAGTTAGTCTGTCACCTATTTTTGTGATTTGAATAAATGAAAATTCACATCTATATAGAAAGAGATTACCGTTTATTAGTTTGATATTTATTATCAAAATTTTAAATTTAATTATAACATGTCAAAGATATTTATAAAAAAAATATAATATGTTATCAATTTAAATAAAAATTTATAAATTTATTTTTATTACACAAAATTAATAGTAGATATTAATTAAAAGATGTCCATAAAATTTGAATGAGCGTTAGAATGCGTTCCAGCGACATATGGCAATGAATAGAGATAATTCTTCTCTGGACACCACTTGTGAAAATAAAGAAAAAAGAAAACTTTCATCACAGAAAAATAGAGTTTATTTCTTTCAAAACAAATAAAAGGGGTTTGTTTTCAACAATAAAGCATACATTAAAATTCATTGTTAGGAGGGTATTAAAGATTGATAGCAATGTGTTTGGACAACAAGACTCATTTTTAGTGAGTTAGACATAAGAGTGATCATGGGTTGGTTGGACCAGGTGTCACATCTAGCTTCATATAGACATACTGATGTCACTTAACTCCATTAGCAACAAAAATGTAAATATGCCAAAGTTTTTGGTTGTGGATTCTAACCCATTCATGTGTTAAGTGAGTCTCTAAGGATTCAAATTTGATTTTCTTGTTATTTTATCCCATAAACCTCATATATATATATATATATATTTGTTTTAGTCCACTTGATCATAAGATGCACTTTAATTGCTTAAAAGAGTCGTATAGTCCAAATTGATCACTTTTGCCATATTATGTACTAAATTTTAAAAATTTATAACTTGGGTTACATAAATGTGATTTATGCAATTTATATGTCTACACAAGGCTTATGATGTGAATTTTATGTTGTAAAAATTTCAAGTAAAAATAAATTTGTTTGACCCTTCAAAACCTATGAAAATAGAAGCTAACCTACATAACTTTGCAAACTTTAGAAAATTGTAAGATATTCTATATAGCTCTAAAAATCTTTGTTGTTAGAAAGTTTTATAAATTCTCTAATTGAATGCCAAAATTCAATCCTAAATTAGGTCATTTGGGTTATCAAGGGAAGAGGTACAATTTATAACTTATTTGAATCAAATTTCGATTTTAAAGTAGTTCAATTGGCCTCTAATTTGTAATATTTTATTTTGAGCAAATTTTAATTATTCTAAACATTCATTCCAAAAGATTCATAGTATAAAATAAAGATTGCGTCAAAATTTAACCTTCTAACACTCAATGACACATATAGTCCATATAGTATATCATATCCAAGATTTTACACCAATGACCATATTGTAACACCCCAAAATTAATTAAGGTATTAATCATGGGTTTGAATTAATTAAGAATAATAATTATGGAATAATCAGGCAAGTTATGTGAATGAGAATTTATAGAGAAATAAATTATTAATAGGGGTTTAAGATTCAATTGGGATAGAAGCTTCATTTAGGCGTATAATTTATTTAAGTAGATTATGGATAAAGATTAATGAAAGCCCAATGAATTTAGGTGCAGACCCAACTTTTTATTGTGAGTTTTGGCTTAAGAGAGACCACCTAGCAATGGCCCAATTTGGGTTTAAGGAGATAGAGGCCTAAAACTCAATTTACGTGAACTCTTATAATTGACCCAACATCCTTTATGCAGACCCAAATTAAATGGATTCTTAAAATTTGGCCCAACCCAACTAAAAATCTGAACTCTTATAATTAGCCCAACAAATTAAAACATTAGCCCAACAACTAGTAGGAATCCAATAGGTCATTGGGCTAATGGATCAACCTATAACCCATGTAGGACCTAACTTAAAATCCTAAAATCAGTTTGGCCACCCCCTATTCTGTAGAACCACAAGAAACATAAAGCAAAATTCGAAGGTCTTAGAGAGAGACTAGGGTTTTTAATACATTTTCACCATTTCCCACTTCTAGGCTCAAAATAAGCCAAGGTAATTGTTATATAACTTAATTATTTCCTCTTGTTCTTCAATTTGACCTAATTAATGTTTCGTTTAGAGCATTTCACCCACACCCAAAATTTGAAACTTGTTATTTGGTGTTTTCATGGTGAAATTTCGTAAGTTGAGGCTAGGGGTGTTGTTATGTAAGTATAAATTCCTCATTTTGATGCTTTCTCTACTAGTTAGAGACCCCATTAGTTGACTTATGATATGGGCTCCATTTTTATGTGTAAATATCCATAATATAGGATGATATTTTGAAGTTTTTGGGCTAAGGAAGGCAAATTCCAAAATTGAGTCTCTTGGTGGTTGGGTAAGTATCCTTTAGGCAGGTATTGATGGATCAATTCTTTGATTATTGGGTTGTTGCTATAATTGATGAATGGAGATGGTAATTGACTGACTTAAAGTGGTAATTTTATGATATTGTGATTATAAGAGGATTTTGGTACTGCTGTTAGCTTCCCAAATTAGCTACACGTGAGGTAGCCAAGGGTTATATAATTTCATGCATATATGTACTTTAATTTTATATTTTTTGCATATGAAAGATTTGAAATGCTAAGTGAATTGATTGGCTATCTATTGTATTGTGGTTAGATCTTGTGAGTCCATGGTGAAGATATGGTGCAGCTACCACCTATGCATATGCTTCGATCGGGTATCGAGTTATGATCAGTGTAACACCATAACTCTAGAGCTCATTTCACATGACTATTAAAGTTCCTCCCATTTCCATACAAGAAGAGAAAGGAAAAACTCATTAAAATAATCAATTTATTTACATTGCGTAGTGTATGAATTTTTCATTCGGTGTCCCTTAGACCATATGAACTCATTCAACTTATTCTCATATTTAATTACACTAATACAACTCAAAACTACTCAAGGAAGTGGCCTAGAACTCATGTAAGTGGGTGGAGTATATGAAATTTAAGAGTGTAGCCTCAACCAAAAATTTCAATTTACTGTCATAAACTTTAAAAAATCATAACTAATTTTAAAAAAAATCAAAATCATGCATTCTTTACCATTTTAGAAATCTATAGATGTTTAATTTTTGATAAAATTATTTCTAGACCTCAACAGAAGTTGCTAGCCACCAGAAATTGATAGAACAATACCAGAGATTGACTGTCATCCCTAGTACTAACCTCCAATTTCAAAAATTTATATCTCCCTGCTCAGAGGTCTAATTGGGATGATCTTAGTGGCCATAGAAAGATTGTCATATATAATTTATTCTTGTAAAATTTCATAAGTATTGGACATTATTTGGCCCACGAATGATACAGTCCAAGTTTCTGACCATATGAATAGTGTCTGCATCAGTTCAACAGAAAAATGTCAACTTTGAAAATTCATAATTAATTTTACAGAGCTTTAAATAATTTAATCTTTGAATTTCCAAAAAGCTCTGGATGAGATCTATATGTGTGCCAAATTTCATGGGCAAATTCATTCATTTGGTTAGATCTTGATATTAGGTTGCAAAATGGCTCATTTTGTGTCACCAAAAGGGTCCAAATGGTCCATTTTGAGTTCTAAGGCAACCGTGACCACTTGAGTACATGGAAAGGCACCAAAATGACCTTCTAAACTTGTCTCAAAGGTGCATATACCCAGAATTTGAAAACTCACTCTCTTACCCCATACCATACACAAGATCACTGATAAACACATATTTTTATCTATTTGATTCTCCTAACTTAGGCATTTTAATGATTAAAAATGGCTTTAAGACTTTAATTAGATACAGTTTTGTTTTAGAAGCCATCTCTATATCTTAGGAAATTATTTACAAGATTTTAGAATTTTAATGCATAAAGTTCTTTAAATGATTCTTGTGAATTTTTTTCTATTAAATTGTTTTTACTATTTGTGCAGAATTTTGTTGGGTAATGGGAATTTTAAGGATAGAAATTAATTTGGAAAATGATTGAAGCTTCAAGATTGAATTAAGAGCTAAACTACATGAAGGAAGCCACACTTTGCAACTAGAAAGAGGGATTTTTGGATGGAAGGCAGCTCACTCACGTTGAAGCAACACTCTTCACACATGCAGCACAACTCTCACGTTGCACCCATTCACATGAAGCTATGCTACAAAAATAAATGAAAAAGCAAACTCGAGCTGAAGCAAGGTTTTGATATGAGTTCTGGTTCGAATAGAAAACAAGAGCTGCAAACAGAAGCTACGTTTTTAACGTGGTTGGAGAAAGAATATGCAGGAGCAGTACGTGGCTAGAGTTCAAGCGAGAAATAAGGAAGCTTCTTCATTCATTCGGTTTGGAAGCTCACACTCATGCAGAAACAACTGAAAACGAATGAAAGAAGCTGCACATAAGCTAGAACAGAAGCTGGAAAACGCTGCATGAATAAGCAAGCATGAGGCAGTCTTGAGCTGGGCAGAATGTGGATTAATGAAGCTTGAGAGCTGAAGCAAGAATGAGCTGAACGAGCAGAACGAAGAAAAGCAGAAACAAGAAGAGAGCTACGTGAAAAACGCATAAAGACGCTGAAGAAGCTACGGGCAAGGAGTAGAAGCTGAGCACGTGGGGTTTAAAGGAACAAGTGGATTATTATATTCATAGTGGGGCCCATTCTCATACACACATCCATGCAGCTCCAAGCATATACACAAGAAGGAAGAGAACACGTGAATAGAGGAGAAAAGACGCTGGAGGCTGCTGGGAGAGAGCTGGGAAGCGTCGAATTCCCTGGAAATTGAACATGAAGTGGAGAGGACATGCAGCACATAGCTAGGAGGAATCACGTGGAAGAATCATGCATGAAGAACAACAGAAGCAAGAGAAAGCTGGGCACGTGAATAATAACGCAAAGAAGGAAATAAGGAGGCTGCATGTGATTCATTAAAAAGCACGTGAAAGGGAGCTGATTCGCACTGTCCAAAACTCTAGCCCACTCACGCCTCCTTCATTCATTGAATCCAACTCATTCACGCCTCAAACTCTTAGCAAATCCTCACCTATATAAAGATGCAATCATCTCATTCATTCGCTGCACACCATTCATCTACCACTCCATAATCTCTCCATTCGTCCACTCCATCCTCTTCTCATCCCCATTCCATCTTCCATTTACATCCCATGAAGCTTTAGTTCATCTTGAGGCTAGCTAGGAGGAAGTCCTTGGAGAAGCTTGAATCCATGGAGAAAATTTAGAATTTTGGCTAATGATTTTTCTATTTTTCCTACACTTTTTCTCTTTCAATTATTGTCTTGGTTAAGTTGTATTTGATAGGGAATTTGTGTAATTATAATTAGTGGCTAGTTAGACACTAATTAGGAAGTATTTTTGTTGATTAATTGATTTGATAAATTTCAATATTATCTGAATTCCCATGTATGCTTCGAAGGTATTCGATAAAATACATGAGTGAGCTTAATTGTTTAAATTGAGGATTCCTTAATGTTTAGTTGGTTAATTAAATATTTAGGATGATTCAAAGGTTAATCAATTAGTTAATCAATCAAATTGAGTGTTCATTGATCTTAAAAACAAGAATTGACAATTTAATTTGGATGTGAGGTTTCAATTTAACATTAGATCGTTGATTTCTTGATTTCTTGATTCTTGGGTGGTTGCTCAAGATAAATTGTTATGAACACGATTAGGGACTCTTAGGCCAGAATTAATCACAATTAGATTAGGATAAGGATAGTGGATACCAAGGGATGAATCCAAAGCTAGTCACAAGACCATAATTCACCCAATTAGATAGCAATTAGGAATTTTAATTCAATTTAGTTTTAGGATAGTTTAATTAAATCAAAACCCCCTTAGTTTAGGAATTTTTAGAGTCTTTTAACATTTAGAACACTCAATTAAACATTGAACGCCAATTCCAAGGGAGATGACCTAGGTTGTGCCATTAACTGCATATTTTATCAGCCTAGTATTATTTTGAGGGTTATGCGACGATCCACTCAATCACATATGCCTTACATTGCCATTCACTACCCAAAATGCATATTTCCATTCATTTGGCACTAAAACTCATACATCAAACATTTAGGTAATTACATATGTTCAAATGATTACATCACAATTCCATCATAGGATTACATCATATGCCAGGTGTATGGCTATAAAAGAGATGAAACTAGGCAATTGGGTGTCAAGCTCTCGTCTTCTAAGTTGATGGCTTCCATTTCCTTGCTCACTTGGTCCACCTAGCATGTTAGGACATTGGAGAGGAGGGAATGAGATTTAAAGAATCCCAATAGCTCATTTCTATTTCAATTATACATAAAGAATGCAAAACAAATCTTAAAAATGCATGTATGAGTATCATGAAGTGCATGATCATTCAAGAAGAAATTTTGGCACTTGAACAAGTCACACAAAGCATACATAAGCTTGCCAAGTAAGTGGATTAGCTTCACCCATTCTCTTATAAATTTTGGACTTGTCTCGCCTATTTTCTTTAAGAGATTTTGACTTAACCTCACTCTTGGGAGATTCTTTACGTTGTCTCAACCAACTTTAAGAGTTCTTAGCTCATTCTTACCATGGCTAAGGGTTCTTGGCTTCACCACACTCAAGTAAGCCAAGCACATATACTAGGCATCATTTGAAGATATAATGCAACATTATGGTATCATAATACATATGCATATGCATATGCTAGAACACTTTTCATAGCTTAAAACACGCATACACACATCCAAAGACAAGTTAAGCATACATTCATGCATGAGAGAAGGAGAAGTGAACTACCTTTGTTGCAACCACACACTTTTTCTCTTGAAAGTGCTCTCTCTTCCTCAGCCTTACACACACAAAGATATGGGATTTGTTTCTCTTGGCCTAAACACAATATATGGAAGTCAATTAGGTTCTTGGAATCATTTCTAAAGTCATACATCTTCCTTAAATACTAACTTAGTCTAATAGCCCTTTTATGGTTCCAAAATACACCTAATGAGACAATATCTATCATTTGAGTTCTAGGCTCTATTCTTTCCCTTCATTTGTGATTCTTGATTCCTTTTAAGCCTCTTAGAGTCATCACACAATTAAAACAAAGAGTCAACGTAGGTATTGCTTCTTTAGATCATATTATGGAACATATAAACCATCTCACTTTCTATGGTTTCTAAATTTTTTCTAAGAATTCCCCTCATCTTCACTCATCATATATGACTCAAAAATAAGTTTGGAACAAATTAAAACTATCCCTAGGTACCTCAACCCTTCTAGGTTGAGCCTATGCACCTTCTTGGCCTCTATGGAGTTTCTTTGTTTTCTTAATAAAAGATGCATATGGGGAGCCTTCTAGGGATCTTAGGAGCTTATTTAAATATCCATTTAGGCCTAAGAATCATGGTATCAAATCAAATTTTACAAGGAACACTAGAAACCTTAGGTTTGCTATCTTGATTTTCCATTGTTGTTTATTAATTCTCTTTGCATATTCTTATTCTGCTCCCTTAAATTCCTAAGATTCACCCTTGGTTCTACCTAAAATCCAATCCTTCTTGAAGCTCTATGAGTGGGATGAACTAAGGAGAAGAAGGGAGCAAGAAATAGCTACTATGGAAGGAAGATTTACCTTATTTTTCCTTGTTTTCTTGCTTGATTCTTCCTCTCCATGGCCTCCTCTCTTTAAATCAGAATTTTTCCTTCCGTTTTTCCCTTAAAATAGATCCAAAAACTTCAATGAAACCATATGAAAGAAGGGGGAAATGGAGAAGAAGGGGTTTGCTAAAGAGAAAGCATGAAAAAACTAAAAAATTCCATACCTTTTACCTTATTTTTCTCCTTATCTTCTTCTCCTTCTTGTGCACTTCACTCTTAGGGTTCTTCCTTTGATTTAGGGAAGAAATTAAATGAGCTAAATGAGTGAGGAGGTGGGGTGCCTTATATATATAAGTGGGTTTAAGAAACATTTCTCAAAAATTTTAATTTTGCCCTTTTGTCTTGACATTTTCATTTTTAGCTTGTTTTAGCTCCTTTTTTAAAACCTTCTTTTCCATTATGAAATTTAGGTTCCCAATTAAATAAAATGCCTTTGGAATCACTCAAATCAAAGCTAAAACATTCCCAAACGAATCCTTCAAAATTCAGATCAATGGACATTGGAAATGTTCACAGAAGAAGTTTTAACTGTCTCAGGCTTCTTATGGTTTTTAGGGCCTCTAAGAACCCTGAAGAACTCAAAACTTTCATTTAAAAAGCCCTTCTATGAACATTCCAAAATTTGCTCAAAATTATGAAAATACCATTACATTTCATCAACCTTTCGTTCAATTTTGTTTATTCATTCTAACTTTATTTTTCTTTCCATCTGAGCCTGTGATTCTCATTTTAAGAGTTTAGAATGATACTCAAATTTTTTGAGACATTAACTAATTCATTTCAGAGGACATACTTTGAAAACACACTCATTTTCGTCGTTTAACAAAAACTAGATATTACAATCTGACCCTAGATGCACTGAGCCCTTGTTGTGCTCATTATGGAGTAGATGTCGTGGACAGACCTCTCCCAATGTTATTGGCCTTTAACATGTGAAAATGTGATTTCTAGTATGGGATGGTAATCATAGTAGCCTAATTATTTCATTTGTTGATATGACTGATATAATTCTGATACTTATTTTGATTCATGCATATATGTAATTAAGTTGGATTATATGAATGGAAATTACCTTGGTTATTGAGATTTGCATCTCGCCCCATTTCATGTGCTAACTATTTCAGGTGAAGGTCTTTCGGGTAAGGATAAGGGGAAGCAAGTGGATGAAAATCTATGAGCTCCAATCATGTGTGAGGGAGGCTACACTTGGGCTAACTTGAGTAAAGTAGATGCAAATTTTATTATTATTTTATTTAGTATCATCATGTAATCATGTTGCCAAGTGTAAGAGTTTGTATTTTGACAATATAGAATGTATCTATTGAGGAGTTAGGCCTTATATTAAATGGATATTTGTTGTATGAGTTTATAACATCTACCGTAGAACTTTATGGATCCTATGATATGGTTTACATTTTGGAAATGTAATCACGTGATATATTAGATGTTAATTTAAGCTAGTGATGCATGAAACCTTTAATAGTATGTGTATTTGAATGACAATTGTTGGCAGTTTATAAATCTTTGCTAACATTAAGTCATAAAATTGTGATTATAGGATAGATGAATGAGTTGGAATCAACACTTAACTCTTGTATAGGTAATGATAGACTAGTTAGGTGAATCAAGTAAATAAATATCATTAGAGTCTCACAAATTAAGGGAGAGTGGTCTTAAAGTGCCATTAGAGGGAGAGTTAAAGTGTATGGGATGAAATTCGAGAGTTACAGGAACAGTAGGGAATTGGCCGAAGCTAAAATGGAATTAGCCACAGCCAAACATAACGAAGTTGCCAAGAGAAAGAAACAGAGAGGAATTGGCTGCGACAAAGAGTGAAAGGTCTGTCGCGCAACCCTTAAAATAAACTAGGTTGGATTAAATTTATAGTTAATGGCATAACCTAGGTTATTTCTCTTGGAATTAGAGTTCAATATTTAATTGGGTTTTCTAAGTGTTAAAGGATCCTAGAACTATCTAAATTAGGGGGTTTTTTATTGAATTAAACTAAGTAAAATGAAATTGAATTAAAATTCCTAAATTCCTAATTGCATGAACTAATGAGGTGAATGATAAACTTATGACTAGCTTTGGATTCATCCTTTGGTATCCACTATTCTTATCCTAATCCAATTGTAATTAATTTTGGTCTAAGAGTCCCTATTCATGTTCATTGGCAAATGATCTTGAATTACTATTCAAGATTCAAGAGACTAGTAATTTGATGTTAATTGAGACCTCAACTCCTATTAAATTACTAATTCTTGTGATTAAGATCTTTGAACACTCAATTTGATTGATTAATTGACTAATTAGCCTCTGACTTAACACCTTAAAATGTTTAATTAATCAATCAAGCTTCAAGGAATCCTCAAATTAGACAATTAGGCACACCAATTCTCACAAGCATTTTATCAAACACCTTGATTGTAGATTTGGAATATGGTAGGAAAATGCAAAATTCAACACTTTATTCAATCAATTAATCAACAAAAACAATCTCTTAATTAGTGTCTAACCAGCTATTAATTATAAACAAAACAAATCTCCAATCAAATACAATCTTAACTAAGAAAATACAAGAAAGAGAAAAGTGTAGAAAGAGATGAGAATCTTAGTCAAAAATCCCTTTTTAATCGATGGATTCAAGGTTCTCCAAGATCCTCCTCTTAGCTAGCCACAAGGGAGAGAATTAAAGCTTCATTTTACGGTGGAGATGGAGGAAAATGGTATAGAGTGGCTGCTAAACGAAGGGGCATGAATGAATGCGTATGGAATGAAGGAATCACGATTGGTTTTGGATGGAATATTTTATTCGATGGATCATATGTCTAGCCCTTCTCTTGCTTCATTTGTATTTCATGTGCCTTATAATGTCAGTTTAGTCTCTTCTTTTGAATGGATGAGGTGGATTTCCTTTAATAACGTTATGCTCGTATGTGTTTAGTGAATCATGTGCTCCTCCTATATTATTTTTTTATCCCTTACGTGTTCTATTCTCTTTATACGTGCAGCTCGTAGCTCTTTTTCTTCTTGCTTAAGTGCTACTGTACCCATTTAATTCTTTCTCATGTGGTCCTTCATGCAGCTTCTTCTTCATTTTCTTCCCACGTGCTTCTCTTTCCACGCTTCTTTCCTGCTTAGCTTCATGATCTTGTGGCTTCACCTCACGTGTTTTACTGCTCATCTCTCAATCCAGACTCAAAGAATCATCCTCTGCTATTCCACAACAAAGCATCATCCACGTTCTACCCAGCCCATGGATAACTTCACTTCAAATGTTGTCCTTGTTGCTGTCTAAGTGGAATGTACGTGATTCTTCTCTGTTCTGCTCACAAACCCGTATACATGCATCATTACTCGTTTCTCTACTGCAGCCCATCACTTTGTTCACGTTGAAAGTCTTCCATTCCATCTTCTCAACTCGAGACCTCTTCTCAAAGCTCTCTTTTCTTCATATTCTTCACGTGTTGCATCCTCTGATCATGGGATGTTGTGGCTTCATGCATGCGATAAGAGAGCTGGGCGTGTGGTTCACTTCATTCATAAACCTGACACTGCATCCTCTGTTTCCTACTCATCCCATTTGCCTCACGTGTTTCTATGCATGTGTGACTGACATGCAGCCTTGTGTGTGAATGGAGGTGCTGTACACGTGCCTTGCATTTGTGTTTACATGGAAGAATGAGTGTGTGCCTCATGCAACTACGACTAACCCACTTGTTGGTTCTTTATTCCTTGGATTTCTTTGACTTGGCACCTACAAAATAGGTGAGCTTGGGCTAGCTTGGCCTACATATAGGAATATGTAAACCAAAATAAGTCATTAGGATCCCTTTCAACTCATATTATTATCATCTAGTTTTATTAGAACTCAACATAATATTTTAGACCAATTTAGGTTCCCTAAGAGGTAACTCTTGGAATTCAATTTCTAAGCTCCGAACTTTCACTTGCAATGAGCCATATAACAATAATAGAACTCATTTGGGACATCATAAGTTTGATTAAACAAATATAAGACTATCTTGCTTCTTTAGGCCTATTTGAACCCTAAAATTTCACCTTTCAATTTAGGGCTTCTAAATTCAATCCTATGGTTTCATTAATATTTACTTATCACATTTAGGCTTCTTAAAACATTAGAATCCATCAAAATACTTCCTAACTATCCCTTCCCTTGCTTGGCTGAGACCATGCCTACATGGTAGCCTAATGGAGTTTTGCTTATTTCTCTTGGATATTTGATGCATATGGAGGTTCCTTGGTTTTTTTTTCTAGTTTGAATACAATCTTACATAGCTTGAAATGTGTTCTTAGGGTTCCAAAACTCTTAAGGTGCAAACAAAACCCTAGGTGTCCTATTTTGCATTTCATAACTTTTTAATGGCGATTCCTTTAGCACCATCTAATTCTCCATGCTCCTAAACCCCTAATCCTATCATGCTTCAACCAAAATCAATCTTCCCCTTAGATCTCTATATGTTGGTTGAACATAGGGAGATATGGAAGGATAAGAAAAAGCAAGTTTCCTATATGGTATCATACTTTAATCCTTATCAAATGGAGAATTCTATGCCACAAATGGGTACTTCAAATTCCCTTCTTCCTCCAAGAGTTTAGCCAATCAAATGATGATTTTAAGAAGCTAAAACCATCAATAAAAAGAGCTTAGAGAGGAGAAGAGATTTGATAACTAACATGTAATGAAAAAGTACATAAATCCTTACCTAGATTGCTTATTCTTCCTCCTCTTTCTCCCTTCTCTTTATACTTGTTTTAGCTACTAGTCTAGTGTGTTTATGTTGATTATGAAGGCTGGTCAGGTGGCGTGGCACTATATAAAGAAGAAAGGATAATTTTTAAAACAATTCCTAAAATACTAATTGCGTATTAAAATTTTAATTGTTTCTTTTGGGCTTGTTTTAATTTTTTTTAATTCTATTAGTTCCATATGAAAATTTAGGTCCCCTAGTTTATTAAAAATATTTACTTTGAAATTTTTGAAATTTAAAACCATATAGAACAATTTGATCAAAATTTTAGTCAACTGACATCTTAAATTGCATACCATTAGAGATTTTGTCATTTTGACAGTCCTTATGGTTTTCATGGGTCTTGAAAACCCTAGTGAGTTTAACTTTACCATTTAAAACTTCATTTTTTAATATCTAAAATTTTGCTCAAAATCACAATTTTGCCACTACATATGCACTATAATTTATTTAGCAGTTTTGGCTTCGGTTTCGAGCCATTTATGATTTTTTATTCTCATTTTTGGATGTTTTGATTAATATTGTATTCTTACTTGGCCTTAATTCATTTTATTATGGGATCCTCTTTTATTATCTTATTGATTCCAACTCAATTTTGGAAGGACTGAATGTTGCAAAGTCGAGCCCAATGCTTGACTCAAATTTGAACGGGCTTGAAAAATGAAGCACGTTGCTTAGGCCTGGGCTTGACCTGGCCTAGCCTAGTTAAAAACTAGGTGACCCAATTTAGTATCCAGCCACCCAGTATTCCTTTTTTTTCCTTTGTTTATTTTTTTTACCTTTTTAAAATTTATTCTAAAAATTATAAAATAACCCTAAAAAAGGAATATTTTTATAAAATTATATTTTTCCTTAAAAAAATTAAAATTTTCATATAATTCTTATAAAATTTTTTGTAATTTTTTAAAATTTAAGTTTAAGGCTTGGTCAGGCCAATGTGGCTCCTAGCCTAACCTAGTTTTATAGCCTAATCATGTTTTTTTTTTTTTGCGTTGGCTTAACCCAGCCTAATTTTGTTGGGCAAAACTAGGCATACTAGGCCTTCGGGCTTATTGTTCACCTCTAGTTGGAAAGTTAATTTTAGTCTTTCTAATTTGATCCTTCATATATGTCATAATTGGTAAGCTTGTTGGCATGCCACAGGCTAGTACAGAAACTTTTTTTGGAAAAATTCATCTAAAAACCCATATCATATAAACTTTACAATGAAGGACCTTAAAAATTGAAGTTATTTTGAAGAACCATTATTACTATCAAGTTTTAGGATATTTACTACTAGTTTTAAGAAATTTACTACTGAGTATAGAAAAGTTCAACACTTTCCTATATCTAGTAGTAAATTCTCTAAAATTGATAGTAAATACCCTAAAACCTGAGAGTAATGATAGAACTTAATAGTAATTTTAATTTTTAAGGTCATTTAAAATAAATTTTATATGATATGGGTCCTTGAATATAATTTTTTCAACTTTTTTGCTATAGATAGCTAAGTTAATAAGAAGTAATCATGAGTCTAGGTCGAGACTATAATTTATCAAAATGTTATACATAATTATTTTTCATTGATTTAATCTACTAATTTTGTATAAATAAAATTTATATAAAAATTTCTTACACGTCTACTCTTGACTAAACCAATAAGGAAGTGCAGCTATATGTGATAGCCAAAAGTAAAACTTATTAGGGTGCTGCCTATACACAGAGGTAGTTTGGTTTTTAAATACAAATTTTAAATATTTGCTAACATATATTTTTTTTATTTTAAGTCATATGTAAAAAATTTTCTTATCTTTGAAACTTGAGATTGAACTTTCTCAAATTTTATCTTTGTGGAAATAACCTCAACCACTAGTATATCAGTTAAATAACTAATAGAGAGGTACCACATCAAACTTAATGGAGTCATATGGTAGCTTAGCGATATTTCAACATTATTATATTTTATATTTTTCATATTTAGTCTTATTAATAATTCATACTGGCTAATTAAATGACTTTGAGCTTATTTTATGGGCTAAATTTAGATTAATGAACTTTAAATGTTTTTTTATTATATTTATCCAACGGAGGCCCACTTATTTTTTAGTTGTATTTTATAGGATAGAAGATTCCTAAAAGGATTAGGATAGAGGACTCCTAAAAGGATTTAGATATTATCTTATTGTTACTTCTAGAATGGTGTTGGATTTCTTGAGAAAGAAGGCAATGTCATCTATTTAAGGAGGAGAAGATGTCACTATAAAACACATTCTATCTTCTCTACTTCTCATTCTTGTTTTTGTCTTTTTCATGGCTTTCTAATTTTCTTGGTGATCAATTCAGTCTCTGAACTTGATAGGGAACTTGAGTCCACGTTTGTGTAGAACTATGGTTTGGATTTTGATTTCTGAAGGATTTCATTTTTCTTGTTCTCTTTGTTTTCGTATAATTATTATTATTCTAGTTAGATTTTTCTGTTGCATGGATTCTAATTTGTTTGATTTATCTAAGAACGTGTCTTGATTTAATTAGTTGATTAATAAAATGAATTCATTTTGAATCACATTAAGATTTTGTGTGCATCTCTGGTCAAATGCAAAACAATTTGGTTTCGTGTTGTTGATAGAAGCGTGGTTACGTTCTGATTAACAATACGAATAAATTAAAATCCTAAATGGTCATTTAGGAATATTAATAAAAAATAAATAGAGAATTAAAATCAAATCAGAGGTATTTTTAGGTGACAAAGATAGGAAAATATTAGGGGAGTAATTCTAGATTGGTTATGCATCATTCTGATTGAGTTTTATTTTCGTTAATTAATTTACTATTCGATTTAATTAGTACACTTTTATAGTTCAACCTCCAATCATCACAATTATATATTTTTGTCTTCTAAAATAATTGATTTGATTCATAGCTCCATGGGAGACGACTTAGTGAGCATTATACTACAAACCAGCGAAAATTTACCAATTTTGGCCAGTTAGACAACTTTGAGTAAACAGTATTTTCTTTACCAAGATTTTGGTGCTGTTACTGGGGAACCAATCGATCATAATCAATTAGAATAGGAAATTCCTTAGTTTCATTTTTGATTTTAGCATTTATGCATAGTGTTTATAGTTAACTTTTGGTGTTTTTTTTTATGTTATGTGATTGTTATGGGTAATACCAGTGTCAGGGGTGACAAACTTTGATTGAGCTAAAACTTGGTATATAGGTTCTAGGTGTTGTGAGAAATCAAAATCATAGCCATGCTATGTGTTAGGCTAATTTTTGGCTGAATTCCATCATTTAGACCATTTTTTCAACTTTTTAGTATTTTTTGTGATTTTTCTAATTTTTTTAAATTTATTTTGATTTTTCTTGATAATTTTTAAGTGTTTTCTTGTATTTTATTTCATTCTTGGTGTATGACAAGATCCTCCAATAGATATTTGGTTGAGTTTAATCCAGATATTGATAGGAGTTTTCATACACAACTTAGAAATTGTAAGATGAAAGAAGTTGTAACTATCGATTTGATTTCTGAGATAATAGACAATATAGCAAGTAATTGCGAATTAAATTTTGATTTGAATTTGAATTTTGAAGTAGTAGATATGGTTAGGAATAATGATAGGACTCTTAGAGAATTGGCTGCACCTGATATTAATTACCAACCATTGTGTATTCAATATCCTAAATTTAATACTACTTTTGAACTTAAATCTAGATTAATACATTTGCTTCCAAAGTTGTATGGCCTTGCAAGTGAGGATTCTCATAAACATCTCAAAGAGTTCCACATGGT
Organism: Erythrophleum ivorense; assembly: GCA_026724425.1. Classification (NCBI taxonomy): domain Eukaryota; kingdom Viridiplantae; phylum Streptophyta; class Magnoliopsida; order Fabales; family Fabaceae; genus Erythrophleum; species Erythrophleum ivorense. Next base: position 40,441,136 of record JAIUCV010000006.1, on the reverse strand, counting down.
TTGTTCTACTACGAATCCATAAGGAGTTTTAGAAGAGCACATCAAGCTTAGAGCATTTCCCTTCTCTTTGGATGGGGCGGCTAAAGATTAGCTTTATTATCTTCAACCTTGAGCCATCACTTCATGGGATGAATTGAAGAGGATATTTCTGAAATTTTTTTTCCTTACCTCAAAAACTGCTACCATTTGAAAAGAGATTAGTGGTATTAAACAGATGAATGGAGAAACATTGTATGAGTATTAGGAGAGGTTTAAGAAAGTGCGTGTAAGTTGTCTTCACCATCAGATCAGTGACTAACTTTTGATTCAGTACTTTTATGAATCCTTCTTACCCATTGAGAGAAGTATAGTTGATGCAGCTGTAGGAGGAGCATTAGTTAACAAAACCCCAGTTGCTGCTAAAGACCTCATTGTGAATATGGCATAGAATACACAACAATTTGGCATTAAAATAAATACACTAACCAAAGGTGTAAACAAAATCTATGTCACTCATATGGATCAACAAAGAATAGAAAATAAACTTGATGAGTTGGCTTTTATGGTCAAACAACTAGCACTTAGGCAAAGATAACCTCAACAACTCCCCACACCTCTGGGTGGTATTTGTTTGTTAACCACACATGCCACAGATTTGTGTTTCCAGTTGCAAGATAATATAAAATCATGTGCTGGTATCTTCTTTGGTAGACCTTTTCAGTAGCAACAGAATAGATATGATCCTTATGTAACAACATAAAATCCTGGATGGTGAGATCATTTGAATTTGAGATATGGCAGTGGGTCTAACCAATAATAGTAGCAACATAAATTCAATGTTCTTATCCTAAACAACCAACATCCTATGAGACAACCCATGCAGCACAAGTTAGAACCAAACCTAAAAGATATAGAGAAGCAATTGGCAACAAATATAATCCAATTTCAACAGCAAATAGATATGACAATCCAGAGTTTGGGGACCTAGATTGGCCAATTTGCAACAAATATCAATGAGTTGAGAAGTCAAGGTTTTGGCCAATTACCCTTATAGCTTATGACCAACCGAAGAGGCAATGTCAGTGTAAAAACTTTGAGGAGTGATAAGAAAGTAAATGGGCTCATTACACCTCCAATAGAGGCGCGATAAGAAAAAGAAGGTGATAGAAAACAACAACCCCCTTCAATCCAAGGCAAGAATAGCATAGAAAAGGGAGAGAATTCCATATATACTAAACCCCTTTCATTCCCCAACAGAATTACATAATCCAAGAAAATTGTAAAGGTCAAATTAGATAGGGAAATTAGGGAGACATTCAGAAAAGTGTAAGTAAATATCCCTTTCTTAGAAGCAATCAAACAGATTTTAAAATATGTGCAGTTTCTTATGGAGCTGTGTACACATAAGAGGAAGTTGAAAGGGAATGAGAAAGTTAGCATGGGGAGAAACGCATCAGCTTTGATTAAACCAGCTATGCCCACTAAATGCAAAGATCTTGGCACATTCACCATTCCTTGCACAATGGGGAATATGCAGTTCAATAATGCTATATTAGATTTAGGAGCTTCCATTAATGTAATGCCTAGTGTATTCCTCTTTGTAGATTGGAGAATTGGAGCCTACGGGAGTGGTGATTCAGTTAGCAAACAAAAGCACTACCTACCCTGCAGGAGTACTTGAAGACATTCTAGTAAAAGTAAAAGATGTAATTTTCCCTATTGATTTTTATGTTTTAAATATGGAGGATGGCAATATACATGGACATGCACCACTGATTTTAGGTAGACCATTTTTGAAAATTGTTAAAATGATAATTAATGTGCATGATGGTACTTTATTAATGGAATTTGGGGGTGATGTTGTTCAATTTAATATTCTTGATGCCATGAGACATCCTTCAGAAGAACACTCCATGTGGCATGTAAATATGATCAACTTGTTAGTTGCTAATGCTTGTGTGGACATGGATACTGAACTTTCTAACATTATTGAATTTATAGATGTAATTCAATGTTGAGAATGTTATGATGGATTTAATAAATGTACTGTATGTTTTGAGATTGATGCATTCTTGAATTCTGATTCTGCTTCTAATTTTCATCGTAATTCTATCAATTTATTTGATACTGTTTCCTCTGTTGAGAAAAATGAACAAGCAGAGGCTACTGTACGTTTAAATTCATAAAGATTACTACCTTCCATACAGCAACCACCCACATTTGAACTCAAATCTTTACTTGACAATCTCAAATATGCTTTCTTGGAAGAAAAAAAATAAATTACCAGTAATAATAGCAAATAACCTTCCATCTAATCAAGAAATTAGGTTGTTAAAAATGTTAAGGGAAAAGAAAAAAGCAATAGGTTGAGCATGGGTATATATTTTAAGGATTAGCCCTTCCACTTGTATGCACGGAATTTACTAGAGGAAGGAGTGATAAACACATTTTTTATACATTTTATTCTCTTTAATTTGGGCACTTTAATAATGAATTATGGCTTTGGGATTTAATTAGATAATATTTGATTTTATTGGCCATTGTTTACACTCTAGGAATTAAATTGTAAATTATTAGTTTTAATGCATGAATTTGTTTAAATAATTTTGTAAAAATTTTTCCTACTTAATATAGATTATTATTTTTTTGGCCAGATTTTCCATATTTTTGTCACAAAAATTGGAAAATTATAAATAATTTTAGAAAAATTGAAATCATGAATTCTTGGTCATTATGGAAAGCTACACATCTCTACTTCATGATACAAATATGTCTAGACCATAACATTCAACACAGAAGGTGTTTGACATTCGAAAAGGTCCAGAGGTCAGGCTGTTCACTAGTGCTATCACAAAATTCTGCAGCAAATTTAAAAAATGCCCAATTAATTCCAAAAAAATACAATCCATGAAAATGATACCAATCTAGAAATATGTAGATGTTATCTAGAGGGAAAAAATAACTCTAGATCGATTCAGGCATGCCCAGACCTCGAAACTCAATCAAACAATAATTGAGATCAGTTGGAGTTTTTATACTGAATAGGTTCTTTGAAAATTCATATCTTCCTCCCTAGAAATCCAAATGAGGTGCTTCTCATTGACACAAGTCACTGGGAATGTCTAATTTCTTTGTATAAAATTTTGTGACAATTGGATATCATTTGAGCCCTGTGTGATAAATTTTATTTTCAGACCAGTATGAATAGTGATATGACAAAAACCAAAAAATTTTTCAACTTTAAAAATTCATCAAATATTCTCTAGACCTCCAAAAATTTTGTTCTTTAGCTTCACAAAAATATCTCAACAAGCTCTAATTTCATACCAAATCTCATATCAAGAAGAGTTCATTTGGACAAAAAGTGATATAGGGTTCCACTATGGTCAATTTTGGCTCCATATAGGATACTAAAATGTCCAAATGGCTTTTCTTGGGGTTTGGCACCTCTTGGACAAGTTTAAAAGCATGATTATGACTTGTGTGAGCTGTCCAAATGGTCCCAAACCTCATGCATTTCATTTCGGTCATCTCACTTACACTTATACACATTTGCATAAAGCCATTCAAAAGGTCAAATTGCCATAACATACTCATTTTACATTCCAATAGTCACATAACATAATCTTTCATTTATACATCACTTATTAACATAATTACATATGTTCAAGATGTCATAGACCATATACAACAATAGGTTACATCATTATACATCAATATGGCTTTAAAGAACTAAAAAACTATGCACTTTGATGTCAAGCTCTTATTTCTCATGTGGTTGGCTTCTATTTCCTTGATCCCTTGGTCCACCTAGCATGTTAGAACATTGGAGAGGAGGGAATGAGATTCAAAGAATCCTAATAGCTCATCTCCCATTCAATCATACATAAAAGATGCAAAACAAGTCTTATAAATACATGCATGGACATATTGACATGTGCAATCATTCAAGAAGCATCCTTGGCATTTGAAAAAGTCGTACATAGCATACATAGGCTTGCCAAGTAAGTGGATTAGCCTCACCCATTCTCTTTAAGGATTTTAGACTTACCTCACCCATTCTTTAAGAAGTTTTTGACTCAACCTCACTTTTGGGAGACTCTTTACTTTTTCTCAACCAATTTTAAGGGTTCTTGGCTCATCCTTACCATGGCTAATGTTCTTAGCCTCACTACACTAAAAAAAACCAAAGCAAACATCACAAATATCATTTGGAAAACATAATACATCATCATAGTACCATGGAGTAAGAGCTTATGCTAGAACATTTTTCATGGCTTGAAATACATAAACACACATTCAAAGACAAGTAAAGCAAGCAATCATGCATGAGAGAAGGTGGAGAGAGCTACCTTGGTAACATTTGTACACTTTTTCCTTAAGCCTTGAATCCTCTCCCTTGACTTCACACACCTAAGAAGGTGGAGATCATTCCTTTTTGGCCTAGACACAATTTATGGAAGCCAATTAGATTCATGAAATTAATTCTAAGGCCACACAACTTAGACTCTAACTTGGTCTATAAACCCCTTTATGGTTCCAAAATGCACCTAATGAAGTAACACCCCTTAAGTAAATTCTAGGCTCTATTCTTTTATTTCAAATATAATTTTTGACTCCTTTTAAACCTCTTGGAGTTATCACACAATTAAAACAAAGAGCCTAACTACATGTTGCATCTTTAGGTCATATTATGGAATATAAAGCACCATCTCACTTTCTATGGTTTCTAAATTTTTTCCAAGGATTCCCCTCATATTCATTCATTATATATGACTCAAAAATGGGTTTAGAAAAATTTAAAATTATCCCTAGCTATGCTATCCCCTCTTGGCCAAACCTATGGAAGGTTTTAGGCTTCATGGACTTTGCTTTGTTTTCTTGATGGAGGAAGCACATGGGGAGACTTCTAGGGATCTTAGGAGCTCATTTAAACTCTTATTTAAACATAGGAATCAAGGAATCAATTCAGATTTTGCAAGGAACATATGAAACCCTAGACTTTGCATCTTGAATTTCTATGGTTATTTGTTAATTCTCTTTGCATATTCTTAATCTCCACATCCTTTTTCATAAGAATCACTCTTGGTTCTGCTTAAAAATCAAATCCTCTTAGGTCTTCTCAAGTGGGGCAAAATGGTAGAGAAGGGGAGCAAGGGGGTAGCAATCATGGAAGGAGAAATTACCTTGTTTTCTTGCCTTTTCTCACTTGAATCTTGTATTCTTTGAGCTCCTCTCTTCAAATCCAAATTTTTCTCTCAATTTATCCCTTAAAATAGATTTATAAACTTCATTATAATCATAGGAAACAAAGAAGAATGGAGGAGAAGAGGTTTGGAAGGAGGAAAGCATAAAAAACTATAAAAATTCTATACCTTTTTGCATGAATTTCTCCTCCTCTTCTTCTTCCTCTTGTGCACCTCATCCTAGGGCTTCTTTCTCTGGTTTAGGGCAGAAACATATAAGGCTACATGAGGGTGAGAGTGGGGCACCACTTATATATAAAAGTTTAGGACAGAAGAACTTTTCAAAAATTCTCATTTTGCCATTCGTTCTTGGCATTTTCGCTTCTAATTTGTTTTAGTTCCTTTTTGAGAATCGTCTTTTCCATTATGAAATTTAGTTCCCAATTTAGTAAAATGCCTTTGGAATCACTCAAATCAGAGCTAAAACCTTCCTAAATGAATCCATTAAAGTTTAAGTACACCGACGTTGAAAAATGTCCACTGGAGGGGCTTTAACTGTCCCAGGCCTTCCCATGGTTTTCAGGACCTCTGAGAACCCTGGAAAACTCAAAACTTTTATTTAAAAAGCCCTCCTGTGTGAATTCCAAAATTTGCTCAAAATTATGAAAATGCCATTACGTTTCGTAATTTTTTTATAAGAAATTATTTTTTCATTCTAGCTCCATTTTTCTTTCCGTTTGAGCCTGGGATTCTCATTTTTAGGAGTCTAGAATGCTTCATAATTTTTTTGGGACCTTAACTACATCATTTCGAGGGACTTCCTTTTGTATCTGATGAGTTTCATTCGTTTACAGAGAAAACATACGTTCTATTTCTCACGTTTTGTTTTATTTTCAGAGAACCGGATGTTACACTTCAGCTAATTACGTCAATCCATGATCCATCATTCATACCATCTTGAACACATGGGAGGCATTAAAAGGAAGCATAGGCAAATGAAGAAAAAGGGAACATGTGAAATGATTAAATGAACATGTGAGAAGGGGGATACAAGGAATTCGTTCACTTCATACACGCACCATCGTCTTCTCCATCTCTTTCATTCGTAGCACCTCCACTCCACTTCTCCATGAATTCGTCCATCCATTAAGCTCTAATTTCCTTTTAGTGGCTAGCTTGGGTGAAGACCATGGTTGAAGCTTGAATCCAAGAGATTAGCAAGGGAACTTTGGGTTAAGAATTCCTATTTTATTTTCTCTCTTTCTACATCAATTTTTGTTGTTTTATTTGCTTGGTTAAGCTTGTAATTGATTGAGATTGGTGTAGTTTATGATTAATAGCTAGTTAGACACTAGTTAGGAGACTAATTGATGTTTAATTTATTGATATTAGTGTTTGATTTTTCACTTTCCTTTAATTTTTCATATATGCAATCAAGGTGTTTGATGAAATACATGAGTGAAATTGAGTGCTTGAATATCTAATTTGAGGATTTATTGGAGTTTGATTAGTTAATTAAAGCTCTTAGGGTGATAATTCAAAGGCTAATTGATCGATTAATCAATCAAATTTAATTGTTCATTGATCTTAATGACAAGAGTTAGTGATTTAATGCAGGGTTGAGGTTTCAATTACACATTAAATTATTAATTCCTTGAATCTTGAGTGGTAACCCAAGATAACTTGTTATGAACACAATTAGGGACTCTTAGATTAGAACCAATTACAATTGAATTAGGATAAGGATACTGGATACTAAGGGACAAATCCAACGCTAGTCACAAGTTCATTATTTACCTCTTAGTTCATGCATTTAGGTAGTAACTTGGAACTTTATTTCAATTTTATTTAGTTAGTTTAATTAGATCAAACCCTCTTTAAATTAGATAGTTCTAAGATCTTTTTACACTTAGAAAATTCAATTAAACATTGAATTTCATTTCCAAAGGAGACGATCTAAGTTGCACCACCAGCTACAAATCTTTTTCAACCTAATTTTATTTTGAGGTTGCGTGACACAACCATCAAATTTGGTGCCATTACTAGGGAAATTGGTTTCTCAATTGTTTGAAAAGGTTTTCTAAGTATTTTTGCTCTGTTTTAGCTCTATTTTGGTTTAGTGTTTGCCTTGTTTTGAACTTCATTTTTGGACATTTTGATGTTGTGTAACAAGTGTTCTGCTTGCTAGAATTTTTGTTCGACGTGCCTTGAAAATTCTCAAACTTTGTTTTCTAAGGTTTTTGGATGTTTTGAGCAAAAGTAATAGTAATGCTATTAGATGCACCATTTTTTGGCCAAATTCTAACGTTTAAGGCACTTCTTCTAATTTTTTAGTATTTTCTCAATTTTTTTAGGATTTTTCCAATTTTTGTAGAGTTAATTAATTTATTTTTTTGTGAGTTCATTTTGTATGATTAACCTCTATTTTGGAATGTTTTTTATTGTTAGGTAGTTGTTAGCTTCACTTGATTTTTATTTTCCTGATTTAGAGTTGATTTTAGTTGTAGTTTGTTAGTGATTTTCTCTATTGTTGAAATTGATTGTACTTTTCATTTTCTTTACTTTAAATGGATCCATATTACATGTCTAATCAAGGTGTCCATAATTCTTATGCAAATGATAGGATTATCCAGAAGATGGATGAAGTTATATCAATGCTTCATGGCATTTTTGAATAACAAAGACAAGCACAACAACCATATTATCAACTTTATCACCATCAATATGAAGTTCACCCTAATTACATTGAGCCATGCCACAATTTCCATGTGCAAGAGCTAGAGTACTATTCCTACAACTATTAGGAGGAATATATGCAACATGAACCTAATTGGGAACCAAGTTGGGAAGAGAGGATGAGGCAACAATTAGAAGCTTTTAATCTTCAACTCCAATGGGAGAGTGAATAGTTGCAGTTTCAAAACTAATAAATGATGGATAACCTCATGAAGGATTCAGGATTTCAAATGAGTCAATCTACCATAAGTGCTACTGAATTGAGAAAAGAGCAAATCAGAAGAGAATGTATAGAGGAGGAAGAGTTGTATTCATTGGGTAATATGCTTCCATCTTCTAATACTTTGTAGTTTGTTAGAATTGATTTTAGTTTAGATAATAGCACTATGATTACTAATGCATATGATGTTGTTAATCCTGAATTGCATGATGATGATGATGTAGATGAGGAAATTATTGTTAAATCTCTTGATATGGTTGATTGTGGTAATGCATTGAGCAAAAATGATACAATTGTTGATGTTAATGAGTCCTTATGTATTGATGCACTTGGTAGTTCTACACCTAGTTGTGACCATAGTGATGAATTCATTTTTGAACTAGTTGATGATGATCCTATTGAGTCTAGGGTAGTAGATAAGTGTGGGGCTGACCTAGAATGTGATGATTATTCTGTTCCTAGTGTGGGATTGGTTGATAAGCTTATTGATGATACATCTTTTGAGTTTAGGGATAATATGCTGTCTAGACCATATGACATAGATAACTTGAATGATTCTCTTGATTATGTATGTGTTGGATCCACTATATGTGATAGATGTTCTTAAATTAATGCTTTCATTGAGACTAGTGAGTTCCTCACATATTTTGATCATCTTGATTCTGTTAAGTCTATGGATTCCTATGTTTGCACTGAAACTATTAATATTGATTCTTTTGATCATGCTAGTGTTGATATTTAGAATCCTACTGATCCTTGTGCTATTGTTGACATTAGTAGATTTGATTTTGTTGATGATCATTGTCTAGAGTCTTGTGAGTCTACTGATGTCTTTTTGGTTAGGAAAGATATTATTTCTTTTGTTGAAATACCTTGAAGGATTTGCACCTGGAAGATTGTAAGAAGTTGCAATTTAATTTTTCCATTGATGCAGTGACTTTTACTAATGGCAGTCCAATTGATTTTATTGGCTTTGATAGATATTTAGAGAGTCAAATGTTTAAACTTGATTTTAGATTCTTTCTTTTAGTTTTGAATATCCTAGATTTGATTTTTCTTCTTTTATTGCTTCTGGAAATGCTGAATCTGATTTTCCAAAACTACTGATGGTTGAGGAGGTCCATGAATCAACATTAAATGATCAATTAAAATGTTTCAAAGTAGTTAGATTTAAACTTGTTGATCTAAGGAGAAATAAAGTTGTTTTAATTTTGGTCTTTAATACTTATGATTAGCTGATCTTTTATAGAGTCCTTTTTAGTTTAGGATGTAGTTATCTTTTCTTTTTTGCAGTATTATTTGTTTTGTTCTATTTTATAGGTAATAAATGGTTGCTATCCAGCTACATGGAAATTTGAGCCATCCTTGAGATCTTCATTTCAACTTCATCCAATTGTACACTCTCTTTTTCCACTCTTTATATTGTGCTGTTTGTCTATTGATTAGATCTTGTGCTGGCATTAAGGACAATGTAATATTTAAGTGTGGGGGAGAACCATTCAATTTCATCTTCATCCTTTCTTTGTTTTTTTTTCTTTAAAAAAAAATTTAAACTTTTTGAAAAATTTGAAAAATAGTGTTATTTTTTTTAGTTTTTGTGAAAAATTGCAAGTTGAGATGATTATAGCTTGGATTCACTTTGACATGATAAGTGATGGATCTTGTGTTTTGATTCAAGTGAAGTGGCAATGAATTTGATTTTAATGGATTATTTTGATAGCCATTAGCCGGTGAGGAATTGAGCCTTATTTGTCCATTTCTAGTGTGTATTTACCTATCTTTGCTTTCACTCTAGAATTTATTTTGATTCTTTTTTGAAACCACATTTGCATTTGCATGCATGAAAATGATAAGGCAATTCATTTCTTTTATAGCTATATAGCCAAAAACCTAACCTTATATACATTCTTTCCATTGTTTAGCCATTTTGGACATTGTTTTGTTTTCTTGTTGAAACCATAGCTGTTAAAATATATATACATCTCACCTTGTTTTAAGATACTTATAGATTTCTAGAGCATTACATCTCATTAGAATGGGTGAATGTGTGCTTTACATCATTTAGGCCATTGTTATTAAAAGTTAAGGAAGATTTTCCAATTGAAAAAAAAAGAAGAGATAGAAAAGCAAAAGAAAAACAATGAATGAAAAATGAAAATAAAAAGAAGAAAAGAAATATATACAAAAGAAAAAAAAAAGAAAAAGAAAATCAAAAGAAAGAAGTGTTTTGAATTTCATTTATACTAGTTGGAAATAAGGCCTTGAATTGCACACATTCTTCCTTATCTTAGGTTTCCACTGATTGCTTTTGAAGTTCTAAGGTATCCATTCATTGTTTATTTTTTTCCCTTGTTTTTATATCCATTCATTTCATTCCTTAGTCCCATTACCACCATGAATAAAGTCCTTTTGATTTGTGTATGGCATTTGGCATGGGTGGTGGAGACTTATAAGCTTGACAAGCCTATAGTAGTGAGTTTTGATAGGTGGAACTTAAGTGATACACATTGCCTTAACCACTTGAGAGTTGAGAGTAAACACTTGTCCTATGTGAGGGACTATGCATTTCAATTCATTCTTTGCAAATGAAATTGCCATGGAATTTTCTTTCTTGGTGCAAGTAAAGTTAACTTTGATTGTTGAAGTGTTGAAGTGTTGAAGAGTTATGATCATTCTTTAGCTGTGATTTTTACACCTTTCTTTTTCTTTTCCACTTTCCACTCCATTAGCTTTTTCTTTGGATCTTGAGTTTTGCCCAAGAGTGCAAAAGTCCAAGTGTGGGGGAATTTGATAAACACATTTTTTTATACATTTTATTCTCCTTAATTTGGGCATTTTAATAATGAATTATGGCTTTGGGAATTTAATTAGATAATATTTGATTTTATTTGCCATTATTTTCACTTTAGGAATTAAATTGCAAAATTATTGGTCTTAATGCATGACTTTGTTTAAATAATTTTGTAAAAGATTTTCCTACTTAATATAGTTTATTATTTTTGCTGACTTTTTATTGGGCAAATAAAATTAGAATGAAAGAAAAAAGAATAAAGGAAAAGATGAAGAAGTAGCTCATTCACATGGCAAAAAGGGTTGACATGTAGCAAACACTCAAGTAGTTAGCATGGGTTGGGATTCACGTTAAACATACACACGTGATTGAGGAAGCAACACAAAGCTACGGGTTGAAAGAGAGCACATGAGGACAGAGTGGGGAAGAGTAGAACAACCATACTACAAATATGCACATGCTTAGTTGGGAAGAGTAGGGAAGGCATGGGCTAACGTGATGGAGTGCATAGGAATGAGTTCAGTGTATGAAACCAACTCACTTCACTCATGAGTTTACAAATACACATGTAACACCTTCATTTCTAACTCATACTCATCATGCCTTACATGCTCATATACATCTAGGAAGACTAAAGTGGGATCTCCCTTATTAGATTCATGCATTTACTTAAGGATGTGGCATGGTCAAGATTCACTTTAGTGTCACGTGGACCGAGTGAGCTCATTCTATCCATTCTCATATTTATTTGCACCATTACAGCTTATTTCAATCCCAAAAACATGCTTGAAACTCATGGAAAGCAAAAAGGGATGTGAGACATGCAAATTCGTTTTCGGCAAATTTGGCCTCATTTCTGGGCAAAGTTTGGAAATTCATAACTAAATACAGAAAAATCGAAAATATGATATCTTAGTCACTATGGAAAGCTTAGACTGTCTACTTCATGAGAAAAATATATAAAACTCATAAAATCTCACATATAATGCGTTTGATAAGCAAAATCATCTACTGGTCGGAGGGGCTCTGCTACTGTCACAGTTTGCTGATATGGACTTCAAAAATGCCTAACTAATTCCACAAAAATCCATTGCTTGCAAAAGATATCACTATGGAAAGATGTGGATGTTAAATAGAAATAGAAAATATCTCCAGATCAGTTCGTCTGGCCAAACTCCAGGAAACTGATGAAACAGTACCTCGGGTCTGGTAGGATGACTGATTCTGGGCTGGAACTTCGAAATTACATATCTTCCTCTCTAGACCTCCAAATGAGGTGCTTCCAGTTGCTACAAGTCACTGTGACCATCTAGTTTCTGTCTATAAAATTTCGTAGGCATTGGACTATGTTTGCCCCTCGGATGACACAATTCTCCAACTGACCAAATGAACAGTGTTTTAGGAAATCCGAATTTCTGATGCCAACTTTGAAAAATCATAGAAAATTCTATAGACCTCCAAATGACTTGATCTTTATCTTTCCAAAAAGCTCTAGACAAGATCTAGTCATATGACAAATTTCAATGCAATAAGAGGGAATTTGGTCAGACTTGGACATCTTGGGCAAAAAGACCATTTTCATGTGTTAAATGAGGCTTCATGGGTTCAAATTTGCCTCTTCTACCTCTAAAGCCCTATGAGCACGTGGGAATGCATCCATATAGGCTATTAAACATGACTCAAGTGTCTAACAACCCAGATTTGCAAAACTCACTCTCCCACACCAACACATACACCATGTACATAGGCAAAGATCTTTACTATTTATACCGAAAACTTGCTACATTGTTCAAATAGTCTCATTCTCATACACACATGTTAAATACATTCATTTACAAGTATTTAGACTTGCTACATCATATACATCGATAATTTACACCTCTTGACTAAACTACAAAATAACTACAAAAAGCTCTTTTACAATCTCTTCATTGAATTCCCTAGCTTCAAGCTTGGTGGCTCCCATCTCTTGCCTCACTTGGTCCACCTAGCATGGTTGGGTGGTGGAAAGGGGGAGTGAGATTCAAAGAATCTCAATAGCTCATCTCTCATTCAATCATACACACAAAGCATGCAAACAAGTCTCACAATGTATGCATGGGCATGTTAGCATATAAAATCATAAGAAAAGCATTTGCAACATCTGAGTTGGCCATACATAAAAGGGAACATTTTCAACATGTGAGTAGGCCATACATAACATATAAAACTTGCCAAGTAAATGGATTAGCCTCACCCACTCACTTGTGGATTTTGGACTTGCCTCACCCATTCTCTAAGAGGTTCTTAGACTCAACCCTTACTCTTTGGGAGTCAATCTCACTTTTGGGAGACTCTTTACTTTTTCTCAACCAACTTGAGGGTTTTTGGCTCATCCTCACCATGGCTAAAGGGTTATTGGCTTTTCCATACTCAAGCAAACTCAAGAAACCACATAAAACATCATTGAAATACATGAGGCATCATCATGCTAGCATACTTTTCATGGTTCAAAACATACATATACACAAGCAAGACAATGTAAGCACACATCTTATGCATGAAAGAAGGTAGAGAGAGCTACCTTTTTAGCTAATCACAACTTTTCCTTTCAACTTGTCTCCTCCCTTGTGGATTTCATAATCACCTCTAGATGGGAGTGCTTCTCTTGAGCCTAACCACACAAGAAACATGAAATTATTCTCTTTACACTTGATTCATAAGTTAGGGATTTCTTTCTAGCGATCCTACTAAGCATGTAAGGGCTAGGGGTTCTTTCTCTCACTAGAAACTCATCAACTTTCCTTCTTCTCTCAAGCTCTCAAGAAGGAAGCAAGGGAGAAGTAAAGATATGTGAGTCTTGGTCTTCTTCAAGATGGGTTTTCCACTCTTTCTCCTCTGAACCAAGCTCAAAACATGACTACTTTAACTACTAAAACCGTGGGAAGAGAGGATAAGGGGAGAGGAGCAACATGCTAAGAGAAAAGCCATGGAAATCCTTACCTTTCTTGTTCTTCCTTCCTCCTCTAGGCTTCTCTCTCTCCTCGGCCTTTTTCTCTCTCTTAGAGTGAGCTCAAGTCGGTTACAGAGTGAAAGAAGGAGTTGGAACGCTTTAAAAAGTCAAATCCTCTTTTTTCACGCTTTTCCGGACTAACCCTCGCTATAGCGAGCCATAACCCTCGCTACGGCGAGCCCGAATCAGTCCCAAACCTCTGCCTTCGCTATAGCGTTCGCTACGGCGAGCAGCTCTCTGGATTTTATATGGGGTGCCCAAACTCGCTATAGCTAGAAGCATTCTCGCTATAGCTAGAAGACACTCTCGCTATAGTTAGGCTATAGCGAACAGGTACATTCGCTATAGCTAGGTTATAGTTAGCAGATTTAGAAAATTTTTAACCTTCAAAAATTTTTAGCTTTTTCTTTTCTTTGCCTTTTCTTTTCTCTTTTCTTTTCTTCTTCTTTCTTTTTCCTGGTTGTTACAACGCACATGCAATAGCTTCACTCATAAACACAGTATGAGACCAGAACAAACACGTGCAGAGGAGAGGGAGAAGGGAGCTGGAGCTGGAGAAAGAAGTATGGAGAGTCTTGGGGGCAGCTCACTTGTATAGAGTGGAGTAGAACAAAGCAAGCAATGGGTTTAAAGGAAATTACAGTAGCAAAAATAGATGAAGAGCACAAGTTGAATGAGCCACGGGAGGAAAAGATCCAATTAAGGAGAGCATGTGCAGAAGGTTTTAACATAGCTGGCTAAGGAGATCACGTGGGAAATGAAATAGGAAGCTACCATGGGTAGAACGAAGTAAGAGAGTTTCAAGCTTATGTGAAAGATAGAAGCTACAGGTTTTAGGAAGAAGCAAAGGGAGCTGATGAGTAAGAAGTGTGAAGTCGTGGAAGCAAGAACCATTTACATACACGTTACTCATCCATGCAAATAGTAACACAGGCATCTACAACACGAGAGTAGACACACATACGGACAAAAGGAAACTCTCATAAGAAGGAGCTGAGAACATGGAGCTGATGTGGAAAGGATGTATATAGCCATGAGTTTATTGGAAAGAAAAGAAGAGTATGGAAGAAAGGGAGCATGAAAACCACGTGATTCATTAAAGGAAAAAGGGCTGGCAATAAGCTTTAGGAGGAAAGATCCATGCTTCAGCTCATTACATCAATCCACGATCCATCATTCATACCATCCTGAATAGGTGAGAGGCATAAGAAGGAAGCATGGGCAATTGGAGAAAAAGGGAACATGTGAAATGATTAAATGAACACATGAGAAGGGGGGATATAGGAAATTCATTCACTTCATGCATGCACCATTGTCTTTTCCATCCCCTTCATCTATAACACCTCTACTCCACTTCTGCATGAATTCCTCCATCCATGAAGCTCTAATTTCCTTTTGGTGGCTAGCTTGGATGAAGACCATGGTTAAAGCTTGAATCTAAGAGATAAGCAAGGGAACTTTGGGCTAAGAATCCTATTTTATTTTCTCTCTTTCTACATCAATTTTTGTTATTTTATTTGCTTGGTTGAGCTTGTAATTGACTGAGATTAGTGTAGTTTATGATTAGTAACTGGTTAGACACTAGTTAGGAGACTATTTGATGTTTAATTTGTTGATGTTAGTGTTGGATTTTTCACTTTCCTTTAATTTTTCATGTATGCAATCAAAGTGTTTGATGAAATACATGAGTGAAATTGAGTGCTTGAATGTCTAATTTAAGGATTTTTTGGAGTTTGATTGGTTAATTAAAGCTCTTAAGGTAATAATTCAAAGGCTAATTGATCGATTAATCAATCAAATTTAATTGTTCATTGATCATAATGACAAGAGTTAATGATTTAATGTTGGGTTGAGGTTTCAATTACATATTAAATTGTTAATTCCTTGAATCTTGAGTGGTAACCCAAGACAACTTGTTGTGAGCACAATTTGAGACTCTTAGACTAGAACCAATTACAATTGAATTAGGACAAAGATAGTGGATACCAAAGGACAAATCCAAAGCTAGTCACAAATCCATTATTTGCCTCTTAGTTTGTGCACTTAGGTAGTAGCTAGGAACTTTATTTCAATTTAATTTAGTTAGTTTAATTATATCGAACCCTCCTTAAATTAGGTAGTTCTAGGATCCTTTTATACTTAGAAAACTTAATTAAATATTGAATTCCATTTCCAAGGGAGATGATATAGGTTGCACCACTTGCTACAAATCTTTTTCAACCTAGTTTTATTTTGAAATTGCATGATACAATCGTCAAGGAGCTAAACCAGTAAGATAATTATAGAGAAGACTCAATCTCATAATCCTAGATGTCATGAAGAAAGAGGTAAATAAATTACTTTCAGCTGATATTATTTATCCTATATCTGATAGCAAATGGGTGATTCTAGAGTCTGTAGTCCCCAAAAAGACTAGTATCACTGTAACACCATAACTTCTAGCTCATTTGATGCCATTTATAAGCTTTGTATTATCAATCCCCCAAAAATTTCAGGGCAAGACTAACTCATTTGGCCAAAAAATGGCATAGGGTTCCATTATGGTCAATTTTGGCTTCATATTGGGTACTAAAATTGCTAAATGGATTTCCCTTGGTCTTGGCGCCTTTTGGGCAAGTTTAAAAGCATATTTAAGACTTGTGTGAGCTGTCCAAATGGTCCCAAACCTCATGCATTTCATTTTGGCCATTCAACCCACATTTATACACATATTCATCAAACTTTACATTCTCATACCATGGCATTTCATACTCAAAACATGTGCTAATGATCATATATCATTTCCATAATCTAAACATCACATAATAGCATGTTTACATCTATCTCAAGGTTCATAATACATATACAACGTCATATACATCTTGGACCATTATCATGGTTCCAAAATAGACAAAATAAGCATAAGCTTGTCAATTGTCCCTCTTCATGGTGGTTGGCTCCCTTCACCATAATTGCTTAGTCCACCTAGCATGTTAGGACATTTAAGAGGAAGGAGTCAGATTCAAGAATCTTAATAGCTCATTTCCCATTCCATCACACATAATATGTGGAAGCAAGTTTCGCAAATGCATGCATGGAGAAAGTAGAAATCATAGGCATTTTAAAAGCAACTTTGGCATGTGAATCAATCATACAAGACATTCAAGAGCTCACTAAGTGTTTGGATTGGCCTTATACTTCTCCTCATAGATTTTGGACTTGCCTCACCCATTCTTTAAGCACTTTGGACTCAACCATACTCTTTGGAGCCCACTTTGCTTTTGGGAGACTCTTTGCTTTGTCTCAACCAAGCTCAAGGGTTCTTGGCTCATCCTCACCAAAGGGAAGAGTTCTTGGCCTTTCCACACTCAAGCAAACTTACACAAACATCATGTAATCATTTGAAAACATAACATAACATCAAGCATCATGAAATATAAAGGCATGCTAGCATACTTTTCTTAGGTTGAAAATATACATACACGTTCTAAAACAAGCTAAACACACATCCATGCATGAGAGAAGGTGGAAGGAGCTACCTTGCACAATTTCACATACTTTTTCCTTAGCTTTCAAGCCTCCTCTTTTGGCTACACACCCACAATTTGGTGGAGATAGTTTCTCTTGGCCTAGATACAATTTATGGGAGCCAATTAGATCTATGAAACATATTCTAAGGCTACATCACTTGATAAAACACTAGATTGCTCTATAGGCTCCATTATGGTCCATAATCACACCTAATGAAGCAACACCTATCAAATGACTTCTAGGCCTCATTCTTTCTTTTCAATTATGATTCTTGACTCCTTTTAAACCTCTTGGAGTCATCACATCATTAAAACAAAGGGTCTAGCATCATGTTGCTTCTTTAGGTCCTAATATGGAACCTATGGCACCAATTCTCTTTCTTTGAGTTCTAAATTTTTTCTAAGGCCTCTACTCATCTTCACTCATCACATATGACTCAAGAATAGCCTTAGAAAAATTTAAAACTCTCCCTAGTTATAGGAACTTGCCTAGGCCGAGACTATGGGGGGAAGAAGAGTTCATGGCCTTCTTGATTTTTCCTTGATAGGAGACACACTTAGGAGGCTTTTTAGAGGTCTTAGGAGCTCAATCAAACACTCATATATGCTAGGGAATGCATGAATCAAATCAATTTTTACAATCCCTTCAAATGCACTACACTTTTTCTACTTAGAGTTCATTAATTTTTCTTGTAATTTCTTTGCTTTCTTGGATGGGAGGTGCATGTGGGAAGCTCTCTAGGGGTCTTAGGAGTATGTTTAAATATTCAATTAAGTCTAAGAACATTCATATAAAATTAGATTTGCAAGGGAGCATTTGGATCCCCAATGGTTCTATCTTGTCTCTTAATGCTCCTTTCTTGATTCTATTGGTTCCTTCTTAATCCTTGCCATCTAAAACCTCTAATCCCTCCACAAATTGGACAGAAATCAGCCTATAAGACTTGGGCTCATGGTGGTCAAATTCGTGCAAGAGGAAGGGGGAGGAAGGAATTGCCAAAGAATAGAAGTTTTACCTTGTTTTCTTGCTTTCTCTTAGTTGCTTTTCACTTGGCTAACCTTCTCTCACCAAATCTGAAAATTCCACCTCTGTTCTGCCTTCAAAACAGATTTAAAAGCACCATCAAACCCATAGAAATAAGGAGGAGAAGGAGGAGAAGTGACTTACTAAGGAGAAAGCTAGATTTTCCATAGAATTTCTTACCTTTTCTTGGCTTTTTTCTCCCTCCAAGAGTGCTCCTTCTTGTGCACCTAAGAGAACTGATTCTCCTCTCTATTTTGGGCAGAAGAAAGATGGTGAAAAATGAGGGCAAGGGAGGGCGTGAGAAAGAGAGTGTATTAAAAGCAAAAGAATTCCAAAAATTTCCATTTCATCCCTCATTTTTGGCATTTTTGTTTCTAATCCGTTTTAGCTCCTTTTTGAGAACCGTATTTTCTATCATAAAATTTAGGTCCTCAATCTTATAAAATGCCTTTGGAATCACTCAATTTGGGGCTAAAACCTTCATGAACTATTCGGTCAAAGTTCGGGCTCACCGTCGTTGGAAAATGTATACCTGAGGGGCTTTAACTGTCCCGGGACTTCCCATAGTCTTCAGGGCCTCTAAGAACCTCGGAGAACTTAAAACTTTCATTTAAAAAGCCCTCTTGTGAGTTTTTCAAAAAGTACCCATATTTACGAAAATGCCACTAGCTTTTCGGCAAAATTTTTGAATCACTCTGGCCTTGATTTTTAGGCAACTCAAGGCTCAAATCCTCATTTTCTATTATTTAAAATTTTATCATAATTTTATTTGGCCTCAATTTCTTCTATTTTGGGGACTTCCTTTTATATTTGGCCCATTTCTGACATTTACAGAGAAACCGAACATTGTGTTTCTCACGTTTACGGAGGGACTGGATGTTACAGTCATGGTGGTGCCCAATAAAAAGAATTAGATTATCCTTATGTAAGTTCATAATAGTTAGAGAGTTTACATTGATTACAGAAAGCTAAATCAGACTACTAGAAAAGATCATTTACCTCTTTCTTTCATAGATCAAATGTTAGAGAGATTAGTAGGCAAATTTCATTATTTTTTCTTAGATGGCTTTTCTAGTTATTTTTAAATTAATATTGCACCAGAGGACCAAGAAAAGACTACATTTACCTACCCATTTGGTACCTTTGCATATAGAAGGATGTCGTTTAGACTTTGTAATGCTCCAGGTACATTCCAACAGTGTATGGTAAGCATCTTTTTTGATTTCCTTGAACTTTGCATGGAAGTTTTTATGGATGACTTTACTATTTATGGCACCTCCTTTGATGAGTTTAGGAATGGTTTTAGAAGGATGAATTGAGAAAAATCTAGTCTTAAATTTTGAAAAATGTCATTTTATGGTAGAGTAAGGAATTGTTTTAGGCTATGTAGTTTCTAAAAATGGCATTGAAGTTAATAGAGCTAAAGTGGACATGATTGCTTCTTTACCTTACCCCACCTGTGTTTAGGAAGTATGCTCTTTTCTTGGCCATGCAAATTTTTACAGGTGATTCATGAAGGACTTTAGTAAGATTTCTCTCCTATTGTCTAGAGTTCTTCAAAAGGATGTAGATTTTAATTTTGATGAGTCATGCAGATTAGCATTTGATGAGTTGAAGAGAAAACTAACCACCCCACCTATCATCCAACCTCCTAATTGGGAATTTCCATTTGAATTGATGTATGATGCATCTAACTTTGTTGTGAGTGCAATTCTTTCTTGAAGGATAGACAAGAAGTCTCATGTAATCTCTTATGCATCGTGCACCTTAGATGAGGCTCAAGCTAATTATACAACCACTGAAAAGGAGCTTTCAACTGTTATTTTTACTTTAGATAAGTTTCGTTCTTATTTGCTTAGTTCTAAAGTTATTGTTTATTCTGATCATACAGCTTTAAAGTTTCTACTCAAGAAGCCTGATGTGAAACCAAGCCCCATTAGGTGGATGTTGCTCCTACAAGAATTTGATATAGAAATCAGAGATAAGAGTTAAGCAGAAAATCTTATAGCTGATCATTTGAGTGGAATACTTCACTCTTCAGATTCATCTACTATTAGGGATAGTTTTCCAGTTGAACGGTTGTACTCATTGCATGGTAAAAATCCTTAGTATACAGATATGGTAAATTTATTAGTTGCTTCTGAATTTTTTGCTTATTTTAAAAAGCACCAAATTAATAAACTTAAGATAGAGGTAAAATATTATGTTTAGGATGACCCTTATTTGTGGCGCATGTGTAGTGACCAGATTATTAAAAGATATATTCCTAACCATGAGTTCACATCTGTTTTGCATTTTTGTCATATACTTGCATGTGGTGGCCATTTTGGTCCTTAGCGTACTACTAGGAAGGTTCTAGATTCTAGACTATTCTGGCCCACCTTATTTAAGGATCATATGCTTTCTGTAAGAACTATACCCGATGCTAACAGATAGGTAATATTTCTCATAAGAATGAGATACCTCAACAATTATTGTTGTTTTGTGAGATATTTGATGTTTGGAGTATTGATTTCATAGGACCATTTCCTATTTCTTTTGGTTTTGCATATATTCTTTTAGTTGTTGATTATGTTTCAAAATGGGTAGACACAAAAGCCACAAGGACTGATAATTCTTCTGTGGTTGTGGGCCTTGTTAGATCGCATATTTTTTGCTAGTTTGGTATACCTAAAGAAATCATTAGTGATCAAGGGTTCCACTTTTGTAACAGAAACATGCAAGCCCTTCTTCATAAGTATGGTATGCTCCATAAAGTAGCCACCCCTACCATCTACAAACAAACAGTCAAGTAGAGGTTTCAAATAGAGAGATAAAACAAATTTTGGAGAAAATAGTGCAACATAACAGAAAGGATTAGAGTAAAAGATTGGAAGATGCACTATGGGCTTACCATACTACCTACAAAACTCCTATAGGCTAGGTTGGTTTTTGATAAAGGATGTCACTTACCAATTGAGATAGAGCATAGAGCCTATTAGACAGTAAATAAGTATAATATGGATCTATCTCAAGCAGGTTCTCAAAGGAAATTGTAACTTCAAGAACTTGAAGAGATTGGGTTGGAAGTCTATGAAAAATCTATAATTTACAAGGAGAAAACCAAGGCCGTATATGAGAAGATGATTAAAAGAAAAGAGCTTCATGTTGGTGAAAGAGTCCTCCTCTACAATTCTTGCCTAAAGCTGATGCTCGGTAAATTATATTCTAGATGGATTGGTCCATTTGTAGTCACTCATGTTTTTCCTTATGATGTAGTTGATGTAATACCTTATATTTCTATTATCATACTCTTCCATCCAAGGCACTTGGTGCACATTTACAAGGCAAAAGTAAGGAAAAGTATGAAAATAATACACTTTTATCGCGTTGCGATGGGGTAAAATTTTTTAATTCACGTTATGTGGACCTCATGGATTATTCAATAACATTCTCTAACCATTTATCATTAGAAAAAATCACAAAAAACTCAAATTATGAAGCAATCCATGGATTTCAAGCTCAAAACCCCGAAATTCCATTATTTCTTCTCAGACAACATGTGGCAGATTTCAAGGGTAACTTTGAAAAATCATAACTAAATCTAGAGACATCAAAATCACACAAACCATATCTTTCTAGAAAGCTTTGGATTTCAAATTTACACTAAAAATAAGTTCCAGCCACGAAAAGCCCATTTGGATCATGTTTGACAATGAAATAGCGACAAAGGTCTGATTGCCACCTGATACTGATATAGTTTACTGTCATAAATTTTAAAAATGCCCAATTAATTTTTTTTAAAAAATACAATCCGTACAAATGATACAAATTTGGAAAGCTAAAGATATTAGATAGAGGATAAAAATAACTCTAAACCAATACAAGAACGTTCATATCCAAAAAATCAATCAAACAGTAACACAGGTTTGGCTAGTCGCTTGGTACTGGACAACAACTTCAAAAATTCATATCTCCCTCTCTAGACATCTAAATGAAGTGATTTTAATTGGCACAAGTTAAGGGGAAGGTCTAGTTTCTCCTTATAAAATTTTGTGGCAATTGGACATTATTTGCTTCATGAATAATAGAGAACAATTTTCAGACTATATGAATAGTACTAGTGGCCAAACTAGAAAATTTTCTCAACTTCAAAAATTTGCCAAATATTCTTGAGACCTCTAAAAATTACCCACTTTAGCTTCCTAAAAGTCTCTCAACAAGATCTAGAAGTATACCAAATTTTAGACAAAGAAGAGCTCATTTGGACAAAAAGTGATATAGCTCACCAAAATGGCCAATTTTACCTCTCATAAGGTATCACTTTAATCTAAATGGCTTTCCTTTGAGTTTGGCACCTCTTGGGCAAGTTTAAAAGCATGAATATGACTTGTATGACCTACCCAAGTAGTCCCAAATCCCATGTATCTCAATTTGGCTATTCCACATCCAAGAATGCATGTTTTCAAGTGTGCTGCACTCAAGTGTTCAAATTCCATATCTCTATTATCTTGGCACCATACAAGGTCCATACATCATTCATACATAATATTACATTTGTTCATGGTATTACATCACAAAAATAATATAAAGCAACTTTGGCATTCAATTGCATAACAAGCTACATAACTATCAAGACTTGGCTTTTCAACTCCCTTGGCTTGCATTTTTTGTTTCTTGAGCACCACCTAGTCATGTCAAGAGGAAAGGGGGAAGGGGAGTGAGATTCCTTGAATCTCAATAGCTCACACACCCATTCACACACACATTCAAGGCATATACATATCAAAGCATATCTATGGAAGGTTTGGCAACCATAAAGTATGCAAAGTCACAATTTCCATGCCACCCATTCACATTCAAGCCAAGACCATGCTCTAGGGACTTTTGGTTTTGCCTTACCCTATTTTTAGGACTTTTGGATTTGCCTCACTCTTGGTCTAAGAAATTTTGGCTTAGCCTTATCCTTCCAAGATACTTTTTGCCTTGTTTCACCCATGCTATGAGACTTTTGGCATCTTCTCACCTTCATTAAGGGACTTTTGGCATCACCTCACCCTTATAAGCCATTTCCACAACCAAAGCCATCCAAGGAAAAACATTGGTACCAATGTAATGTCAAGGCATCAAGTGGTATGTTCTCAAGTCACAAGAGCATACACAAACACACAAAGACATACATATGCACACAACAATACAAGGAGAATGAGGTGGAGAGCTACCTTTCAGTGGATGCAAGCTTCCTTTGCTTTACTCCCTCCCTTTCTTGACCTCACAAGAACATTTAGGTGGGTGGATGTTCTCTTAGCCTAGACACCATAAACAACACACAATTACACACTTGAAGCAAGCTAAGATATTAAATTCCCTCTTGAACACACACTTGGTTCCATAAGTGGCATAATGGTTCCATAAATGGCCTATTGAATCAACCTTCATAATTCAAACTCTAGGCTCTCATCTCTTGTTATTTTTAGACTTCTTGGACTCATTTAAGGTCCTTGGAGTCCTCACATTCACTTGCATAATTGGAAAACTAAGTTACTTTATAAGGCACTATTATGGATACCATTGTTTCATCTTCCATTCCATGGCACCTAAATTTTTTTCACTAGTTTTTCCCATCTTCTAACATCATATAAAGTCCTAAACCAAGGCTAGAATAAATTAAAACACTCTCTAGCCCTTTAAACCTACCTTGGCAGAAACTAGCACCATAGAAGGGCTTCTTTAGAGTTTCAAAATTTTCCTTGATGGGAGAGCCACTTGGAAGGGTTTCTAGAGGTCTTAGGAGCTCAAGGAAACATTCAAATAGCCAAGAAATTACTCACACAAAATTAGATTTTCCAAAACCCAAGAAAATACTACACTTTTCTAACTTGATTTCTAGTGATTTTTCTTAGAATTTCTTGCCATATTCCTCTTTCTCATGGTCTAAAATCCTAGTTCCTCTCTTGTTTTAGGGCAAAAAATCCCTCCCTCATATGGTTCTATTCTTGGCTAAAATAGCACAAAAGGGAGAACAAGGAGAAGAAGCAACAAATAGCAAGAATTACCTAGGATTTGAGCTTGTTTTCAAGACCTTTTCCTCTTGGTTGGCTTCTCCCCAAGAAATTCGAACCACTCCCCTAAACTTTAGACACAAAATAGAACCAAAGAGCTTAATAAAACCATAGAAAGAGAGGAGGAAACGAGAGAAACAAGATTGGAGGAAGATAGAGCGTGAAATTCCTTTGATTTCCTTACCTTTCTCTTGATTTTTCTCCTCTTTCTCTCCCTCTCCTTGTGTGCCTAGAAGAGCTGCTCCATTTCTGTATTTTGGGTAGAAAAATTTATGCTTAAAAAGGTGGGAGAAAAAGAGAGAAGTGTGTGGAAGCTTCAAGAAACACAGTTTTTCAAAAATTCTAATTTCGTCCTTTTGTAATGGCAATTTCATTTTAGCTTCATTTTAGCTCCTTTTTGAAAGACATTTTTTCCATTATAAAATTTAGGTTCCTAATTTAATAAAATGCTTTTGGAATCACTCAATTTGGAGTTCAAACCTTCCCGAATGAATTTGTAAAAGTTCGGGCTCACTACTATTGGAAAACGTACACCGGAAGGGCTTTACCAGCCCTGGAGCTTCCCATGATTTTTGAGGCCTCTGAGAACCTTAAGCGACTCAAATTTTTCATTTAAAAAGCCCTCTTATGTGTTTTTCTAAAAGTTGCACTTATTTACGAAAATGCCATTATGTTTCGTCAATTTTCGTCACAAATTGTTTCACTATCCTGGCTTCATTTTTCTTTTTGTCTAAGCCTAGAATTATCATTTTTAAGATCTTAGAACTCTATCCAAATTTTTTAGGACACTATCTAGCTCATTTTAACGGACTTGCTTTTATACACCTTATTTCATTATTTTACAAAAATAACGTTTATTACAGTTGAGATTATAAATGAGTTAACCAATAAGTGCTTCACGATGAATGGGTAATGGCTTAAACATTTTTATGAGGGACTTCAGGAGCAGATAGTGGAGGAGCTACATCTTTACAATGCTTCATACACTTGAACCACCCTATTGTATTTCTTTTTCTCCCCTTTTCCTTTCTTGTCTTTTCTTTAATTGGTGAATTCGATTGCTATTACATTGAGGACAATGTAAATATTAAGTGTATATGGGGGCAGGGGGGAGAAATCATTCATTCTGCTCTCTTTTTGGTTTATTTTTTGGTATTTCCACTATTTTCTTGTTTTTCTTGAAATATTTAGGTTTCTTGAAGCAATTTAAGTTTGGAAGTATTTCAACATGATTAGGAATCAATCTTGTTTTTTGAAATTCACATAAATTGGTAATGACTTTGATTTCAATGGATTTCATGTGGTAGTTTTTAAACCTGTGAAGATTTTGGGCCTTTTATTGTTCCTTTCTTGTGAGAGCATTTGCCTATCATGATTTTCAATCTAAAACTTGTTTTGATTTTTAATTGAAACTACATTTGCACAAGCATTCATAAAGATGACTAATGCATTCTTTCTTTTCTTCTTTTATTATATGTTAAGCCAAATAGATATCCCACCTATGTTTTATCCTTTGTTTTTGTTCATTTTTTAAGCATTTTATGTTTTCTTTTTATCCCTTTAGCCTAAAAAAAATTTCTACCTTATTTAGGATACTTTTGATTATTGAGAGCATTATATCTTCATAGGTAGGATGGATGGATGTGCAGTGCAATTTTGCATCAATTATGAGCTAATTACTTTGTTTTTCCTAGAGATATGTTAAAAAAAGCCAAAAACAAAAAAAAATTTAAAAAAACAAAAGCATGAAAAGAAAAAAAAAAGAAAAAAGAAAAAATTACTTTGATTTTCATTGAGCATGTATTGGTTTATGGTAAATAAAACTTTAAGATGCACAATTATTCTATCCTATGTTCTTTTTTTTTATTGCTCCTGATGATTTTAAGTGTCTACTTTGTGTCTCTTGTTGTGTCTTTAGTTCTTTTGTTTACCACTTGTTTCGTAACTTAACCCCATTAAATCTTTGAATAAAAGTCCTTTTGATTTATGTATTGCTTGTGACTTAGTGGAGATTGAGAATATATACAAGCTTATAGTAGTGATGTTGTGAAAGATTGAATTTGAGAGGAATGCTTAACCTAAACACTTGAGAGGATTGAGAGTAAACACATAACTAATGAGGAGCTGCCACTTTGATTCATTTTTTATTAATTGGAATTGTCATGCTACTTGCTCTTCCTCGATTAGCAAGAAAAATTGCCTTTGACTGTTGAATATCTAAAAAGCTTAAATTGTATTTAACTTGGCAGTTTTGCATTTTGGTTTTGTTTTCCCTTTTTTGTTACTTTTTGTTTTTTTCCCAGGAGTACAAAAGTCTAAGTGTAGGGAATTTGATATTTTGACATTATTATATTTTATATTTCCCATATTTAGTCTTATTAATAATTTATAGTGGCTAATTAGATGACTTTTGGGCTTATTTTATATTAAATAGGCTAAATTTAGATTAATGGACTTTAAATGCATTTTTATTATATTTATCCAATGAAGGCCTAATTATTTTTTAATTGTATTTTGCAGGATAGAAGATTCTTAAAAGGATTAGGATAGAAGACTCCTAAAAGGTTTTGGATATTATGTTATTGTTACTTCTAAAATGTATTGGATTTCTTGAGGAAGAAGGCAATGTCATCCATTTAAGGTGGAGAATATGTCACCATAGAACACATTTTATTTTCTCTACTTCTCATTCTTGTTTTCATCTTTTTCATGGCTTTCTAATTTTCTTCATAATTAATTCAGATTCTGAACTTGATAAGGAACTTGAGTCCATGTTTGTATAAAACTCTAGTTTGGATTTTGATTTTAGAAGGATTTCATTTTTCTTGTTCTCTTTATTTTCATATAATTATTATCATTCTAGTTAAATGATTTTTGTTGCATGAATTCTAATTTGTTTGATTTATCTAAGAATGCATCTTGATTCAATCAATTGATTAACCAAATAAAATCATTCTAAACTACGTTAAGATTTTGTGTGCGTTTTTGGTTAAGTGCGAAAGAATTTGGTTTCGTGTTGTTGACAGAAGCGTGGTTGTGTTCTGATTAGCAATACGAATCAATAAAAATCCTGAATGGTAGTTTAGGAACATTGATAAAAAATACTAGAGGATTAAAATCAAATCAGAGGTATTTTTAGGTGATAAGGATAGGGAAATATTAGGGGAAGAATTCTGGATTGGTTACACATTATTCTAATTGAGTTTTATTTTTGTTAATTAATTTACTATTCAGTTTAATTAGTGCAATTTTATATTTGAACCCCCAATCATCATAATTTTATATTTTTTTTCCTAAAATAATTGATTTGATTAATAGCTCTGTAGGAGATGACCTAGTGAGTATTATACTGCAAACTAGCAAAAATTTACTAATTTTGACCAATTTGACAACTGTGAGTGAATAATATTTTCTTTACCACTTAGCTAGCATGAAAGGCGTTATAGTCAATTTCCCCAACACAATGCTAGTATTGTCCTCCTCATCTCCTTCGTTCTCAAAAGTCTACTTCTTCCTTCATCATCCATTGTTAGTTATGGTTCAACCACTAATATGATCTAGATTTGAAATGGAGAATTCTAGAGAAAGAAGGAAAAGAAGAGAATAAGAGGAAAAGAGCAAGAAGATGAGAGAGAGAGAGATTAAAAGAGAAGTTCATTTAGCTATTTGATGCCTTCCAACACATGTACCATGCCACTTAAACATAACAGAATTTAATAAAAGAAAATAACAAAAATACTATACTAAAATGTACAATTCCAAATGACTCCTTGACTTAACTACCACCCAGACTTATAATCAACTCTAACTACTTATAGTTAACTACAAGATAGATAATAGTTAAATAAAACTTAAAATCTAGTTAACTATAACTTTGTTTTCTCACGATTACTCCCCCTATCAAAAAACCCTTGTCCTTAAGGGTGTAGGCCTTAGTAAAGGCTGGAAACTTCTTTTACAACTTGAACCAAGTCTCCCATGTAGCCTCTTTTATTGATTCTCCTTTTCACTATACTAATATTTCAATAATAATCCTATGGTTTTTTTGGACCATTTGCCTATCTAAAATTAGCTCATGCTCCCTTATAAAAAAGACATCAACTAGAGGTCAAGGACATGTTATGGGCTCATGGTTGGATCAAGATAGTGCCTCAACATAGTCACCTTAAAAGTGGGATAGATCCTTGAACATGAGGGTAACTTTAGGGTGTAAGTTATAAGATCAATCTTCTTAATGATCTCATAGGGACATAGTACTTTAGAGCAAATTTTTTGATTGCTTTCTCCTAATATAGTGTTGGCAAAATGGCTCTAATTTAAAGACATAAAGTCATGCATAAAAAACTCCCTCTTTGACCTTCCTTTATTAACTTTTTGCTTCATGCAATTCACTACCTTTTGTAAATTAGTTTAAAGGTGCAACATCAACTCCCTACCTGTAAAGCTTCTGCCTAGCATGTTTAACTATGATTCTTGTGGTAAATAAGAAAGATGTAGAGGCAATGGTTGACCATACATAACTTCATAAGGAATGATATTTATGGCTAGATGGTAATTAGTATTGTACCAACATTCAGCTAATGGTAACCATTAGTGTAATTCTTTTGAGTTCTGCCATGTTAGGCATCTCAAGTAAGTTTAAAGGCATTTATTTAAGACTTCACTTTATCCATCACTTTGTAAGTGATAAGTGGATGACAAACTCTGGGTTACACCAAAATGGCCTAAAAGTTCTTGCCAAAAGTTGCTAACAAACAAGAGGTCTCACTAACTATGTCAGTTAGTGCACTATGCAACTTATAAATGTTATCCAAAAAAATTTGAGCCAGCTACAATGTTAAATAAGGATGAGATAATGTTAAGAAATGAGCATACTTATGAGCTTGTCAACAATTACTTAAATCACATCTTTCCTCTTGTCTTTAGTAAACTTTCTATGAAATCCATATCTATGCTATGCTAAACACCATAAGGTATGAGTAGGGGTTGCAAGAGCCCTGGGTTCGCCATTGTCT
This sequence comes from Erythrophleum ivorense, assembly GCA_026724425.1. NCBI lineage: Eukaryota > Viridiplantae > Streptophyta > Magnoliopsida > Fabales > Fabaceae > Erythrophleum > Erythrophleum ivorense. The sequence goes on along the minus strand of JAIUCV010000006.1, from coordinate 40,411,643 downwards.
CATACTTACACCATAGGAATGTTTCATAATTTTTAATATAATTCTTGATATCTACTAACATTGTTTCATACTTACACTATAGGAATGTTTCACAATTTTTAATATAATTCTTGATATCTACTAACATGACCTTCTAATAGAAAAGTGACTTAATTCATTTCATTGTAGCCTTCATTCTTATATGGCCTCCTTGAGATGAAAAGTGTAACCATTGTAATATGATTCTCTTCAGCATTTTGACCAATCACTGATTTGTTCTTCAATGTTAATACTCCTTAGCTCCACTTGTACTTAGGATGAGATTTAGCATCTAGCTGGATCTCTTGAATCAATTGTTGTAGTTGAGGATCATTCTTCCAATAGTGTAAGAATTTACTTCCTTTCTCTAATGTTCTCTTCCTCCTTTTCCTCTCTTTCTCCATGGTTTTAGAACTCTGAATGGCAATGCTTTATGGTTAGTTCAGTAGAGGGAAGAAAGACTTTAGAAGAAACCTTAGAAGCTAAAGAAAGTTCACTTGACAAGCTTTAAGAAAAGGTATGAAACCATGGCCAAAACCTGCTTCTCTTTGGTTTTCTTCTTGTGTGCATGTTCGGCTAGATTAAGGGGACTATGTAGGAAGTTTGATTTTGGTCCAAACTTGATTATGGGGTTTTGTAACATGGAGAATCATATGGAAGCAATAAAACTAAAAAAAAAGCATTTTTAGTAAGTTATGGGGTTTTAATTGCACCTAGGGAGATGTGAGCCTTTAAAATGATATTTTAAACCATGTAAGAGTGTTGTTAAGTCAAGAAGAGGCTAGGGAACTCATATAAGTTCCAATTTCCTAAGATGAATGAAAGAAATTCCATAGGTACCAATCCATGTGGGTGTCTCAGCCAAGAGTGAGTTTATGCACCTAGGGAGAGTTTTCTTTGATTCTAAGGATAGAAATAGTCTAGATGTAAAATATGAACACCAAAGGAACTATTGGTTTGAATTTAGAAGCCTTATTTTGTAAGGTGAAAGTTTAAGGTTTCATTATGCATAAAGAAACAACTTGGTGTTAGACTCTTTGATTTGAGTTTGTGATGACTCTAATGGCCTTAGATGGAGCCATGTGACTTAGATTGAGTGGAAAAGTGGAGCTAAGATGATGAATTATATGAGTTGCTTCATTATACTACTAAATGGAGCCATATAGATGCCTAAGGTTAGAACTGGCTTATGTAAGGTTTGTGTGAGGCTAGAGATAGTTCCATTGATGCATTTGTGTCTTGTTTGATGTGTCTAGGCCAAGCAAATCAAACTCCTCCTATGTGTGCTTATGGGGTTGAGACAAGGAAGTAGGAACCTAAAAGGAAATTTTGTACTTCTTGATAAAGGTAGCTCTTCATCCATTCTTGTATACTTATCTTGGTTGTTTGATTGTCATTGATTGCCTGTGTGTGTGTTTAAATCAAGAAGCATTCCTATTGCTTTTATTTTGATGATTTGATATCATTATTCTTCTTAATTTGCATTTGAAATTTGCAAAGGCTCTTGATAGGTAAGGTTGTGCCAAAAGTCCTTTGACTTGGATAAGGTGAAGCCAAAAGTCCTTAAGCAAGAGTGACATAGGGCCAAAAGTCTCATGGAATGAGTGAGGCTAAATCAAAATTCCTTAAAATAGGTGAGGGCAATCCAAAAGTCCCAATAAGTGGGTGAGGCTAGATTAAAAGTCTCTAGAGCTTGATTTTGACTTCCATAGATCCATATGATTTCATAAATGAGATTATGTTTGATGTTTGAATGCATATGATGGATGCATGCTTTCTTTGACATGATAACATGCAATATAAGTGTTATTGAAGGGTGAATGAGCTATTGGGATTTTTAGAATTTCACTCTCCCCCATATTATCTCTAACCATGTCTAAGGAACTTTCAAGGAGCAAGGAATGGAGACCAACAGTCATAAATTGTGCCACTTTGACAGTAGTTTTGATTTTTATGTAATATATTGTCAATGAAAAGTTGTACATGGTATTTTTGTGATGTAAACACCTTAACATATATAAAAGTATGAGATTATTATGCAAATGTAAATTTTAGTTGTGGAAATGCAAGAATATATATCTTGGGTATGTATGAGCTATAGAAAGTGTGTGTATATTGGCAAGTGGGTGAGTCATTTTGAAATGCATGAGGTTTGGGACCTGATGAGATGGTCTTACATGTTGTGTTTCATGTTTTGGATGTGCTCAAATGGTCACAAGTTATGTAAAAAGCCATTTTGAACTATTTAATATCCATAATGCACCATTTTGAGTCATAATTTATCCCTAAGCAAAAATTAGACCAAATGAATGAATTTTGGCATAATATTTGCCAGGCATTTATATCTTATTTAGAACTTTCACAGAGTCAAAGAATACAATTTTTAAAACTCTATAGAATCTCTTATGATTTTTCAAAGTTGGCTAAATTATGCAGATTTGCTTATGCACTATTTATTTGGTCAGTTCTGGTTTTTCTAGTATTTGAGGTGTCAAATGAATTCCAGTGCTGATAAAATTTTACAAGTATATAATTGCATTATAATCTTTCCATAGCCATTGAGATCACTCAAATTGGAATTGTGTAGCTCAAAATATGCATGCACAAAGTTTTAGGTCTACATATGCACAAAATTCTAACACTATTCCATTAGATTTTCATGGCTCAAATGAATTTGTTTTGATCTGAAATTTTTATTCCATGTAGTTTATGTCATGATCTTTCCAGAAAGTCTTCAGTTGTGTGAATTGGAGCTCTCTAGCTCAAGATATGAATTTTTGAAGTTAGTGGCAGCAATATGCATCAATGCAAAATTGTGGAAAAGTGTTGAAATGATGTGTATGCTTTAAAACCCGAGATTTATGACTCTTTTTATGATGTTTCTGATTGAGAAAATATGTTGAGGATGGATTTTGAGATTGGTAAGATGGAATGGTATATTTAAGCTAAATTAACGAAGTTGGCTTGTTGGTTATTTCCATTGCTAAAAGTAATAATAATGAGAAATTGATGTTATAAGTATGTGGTATTGTAAAATATAGGTTGTTTCTTAATGGTATGACATATAAGATACTGACATCTGCAATAACTCACCATGTTACACCCTTGAAAATGCATCTACCACTTTATTCTCTTTCTCTTTTTTGTAGCAAATCTCATACTCAAGTCCCATTAATTTAGTAACCTAATTGTACTGAGATGGAGTGTTGAACTTTTGTTTTAGCAAGTATTTCAAGCTCTATTGATCAATTTCGATGGTGAAGGGTCTCACGCTTAAGTATTGGTGCCACTTTTCTACTACATGTATATTGGATAACAATTCTTGATCATTCCTTGATAATAATTGCTTTTGAGGTGACAATGCCTTGCTAATAAAGGCTATAAGATGATTATTTACATGAGAACAACCCCAATTCCGATATTTGCCATATCTATTTGTATAAAAATTGATTTCTCTACATTTGATAAAGTAAGGACAAGATTTAATATTCTATAGAGCTTTATGATCTTTGGCTCTATATAAAGATTTAAATGTTCTTTAATTATCGACCACATTTTTGCCCAAAATTTGCTCATTAAGGCTATCAAGACTAAAAAGACATTTTATGGCTTAAATGGTCAAAATTTTGATTCTAATTGGTACCAACTGAGCTCTAAAATGCCATTTTATGGCTTACAGGAACTTAAAATAGTCTAGAAAGTTTGGTCAACTAAAGCCTTAAATTGTATACTATTAGGGATTTAATTAAACTAATCTCATCTAGTTAATCTACTAACCTCATTTCCTAATATTATAATAAGAGATATTCATTTCTTAAGCCAATTATCATGTTTTCTAATTTCCTAAATTTTTCGATGGTTAGGCTCATATCAATTCCTTTTAGTTCTAACTAGCCCTTTCTTTCTCTATGACCTCTTTTGAATTAATCAATTCCATTCTTTAGGGACTATTTAGTTTACAAAATAGAAAATATTACATTTCACCCTCAAGAAATAAATTTTGTCCTCAAAATTTAGAATATACCTTAAGTAAACAACTGTGGATGCTACTTTCTCATGTTATCCTCTAATTCTCAAGTTGCTTCATAAGAAGATAGGCCCTTCTTCACCACTTTCACCAAATGAATACTTTTATTTCTTAGTTATTTGATCTTGGTATCAATAATTTTCTCTCTTACTATCATGTATGAAGGATTATCCTATAATTGGATGCTTTCATATTCTATGATATGGAAAGGGTTTGGCAAATATTTTTTAAGTTGGGAGATATGGAATATGTCATGGATATGGGCTAGGTTAAGAGTTAAGGCAATATGGTAGGCAATAGGTTCAATTCTTTTAAGGATTTCAAATGGACCAATATACATAGGATTAAGTTTCCTTATTTTAATAGATCGACCTACTCTAGTTATTAGAGATACTCGAATAAATATATAGTCTCCAACCTCAAACTTTAATGGCCTTCTTCTTTTATTTACATAACTCTTTTGTCAACTCTGGGCTATAAGGAGTTTCTTTATAATCAATTCTATTTTCTTGGTACAATCATGACTCAGTACATGTTCATAGTGTAATATCTGGTTCTTTGAAATTGAGAGAAAACGCAAGAAACGTAATGTACGGTTTCTTTGTAAATGCATGAAATTCATCGGATACAAAAGGAAGTCCCCCAGATAGAGTGATTTGAGGTCCAATAAAATTAGAATAATATTTTAGACTTCAAAAATGGTGATTCAAGGTTAGAGGTGCCTTGAAACTTGAGCTAGAATAGCCTGACAGTACTAAAAAGCAACGAAACATAATGACATTTTTGTAATTTTAGGCAATTTTTAGAATTCTCTTAGGAGTGCTTTTTAAATGGTAAATTTGAGTTCTCCGGGGTTCTCAGAGGCCCTGAAAACCATGAAATACCCTGGAACAGTTAAAGCCCCTCCGGTAGACGTTTTCTAACAGTGAGTCCAAACTTTGACCGATTCGTTCAGGAAGGTTTTAGCTCCAAATTGAGTGATTCTAAAGTTATTTTATAAGATTGAGGACAAAATTTTATGATTGAAAAGATGGTTCTAAAAAAGGAGCTAAAATGAATTAGAAACAAAAATGCCAAGAACAAGGGGCAAAATTGAAATTTTTGAAAAGGAAGCTTCAAGAAACCTTTTTTAATTACACGCCCTTCTTCTCTCCCTCTTCGAGCTAACTTTATTTCTGCCTAAGAACAAAAGTGAGAGCAAGGGAAAATGGTGCACAAGAGGAGGTAAGAGGAAGAGGAAAAACAAAGCAAGAAAGGTATGAAAATCTTAGTTTTTCAATCACTTTCCTTCACTAAACTTCTTCTTCTTCTTCCCCTCTTCCTTTTCATGGTTTTATTGAGGTTTTTGGTGCTATTTTGAGGTCAGACCCAAGGGGAAAATTCAGATTTAAGGAGGAGAGCTAGAAGAAAAGGGAAAGCATTCAAGAAAAGCTTGAAATCAAGGTGAAATTCTTAGTTTCCATGCTTCACTTTTCTTGTTCTTCTTATGTGCATTTCATCCTCCCTATAGCCAGCCAAGGGGAGAGTGTTTTTGGGTAGAACCAAGAATGAATCATATGAATTAAGGTGTGGGAATTTGGATTATGCAAAGAAAATCAAGTAAAAGCCATTAGATTTTAACATAACAAAGTTAGGGTTTCAAGTGTTCCACTAAAAATATGATTTGATACAATAATTCCTAGGCTTAAATGAGTTTTTGGATGAGCTCCTAAGATCCTTAGAAGCTAGAAGGCTCCTCATATGCATTTTCCATCAAGAAAACAAAACAAATCCATTTGGTGCTTCCTTAAAGCCTAGCCTTGGCCTAAGCTAGATGGAGCACCTAGGGATAGTTTTAATTTGTTCCAAGCTTATTTTTTAGTCATATATGATAGAAGAGGATGAGAAAAAGCCTTGGAAAAATTTTAGAAGCCATAGATAGTGAGATGGTACCATAGGTTCCATATTATGGCTTAAAAAAGCAACACCTAGTTAGGCTCCTTGTTTCAATTGTGTGATTGCTCCAAAAGGTTTAAAGGTAGCTCTGTGTCCTTTCTCTCATGCATTGATGAATGTTATCTTGTCTTTGAATGCGTGTATGTATGTGTTAAGCCATGAAAATGTGTTTTAGCTTAATTTTATATGCCTTGGTACCATGATGTTGTTTTATGCATTCAAATGATGTCTTATTACCTTGCTTTGGTTTGCTTAAGTGGGATGAGTCCAAGAACCTTCTAGCCATGGTGAGGATGAGTCAAGAGCCCTTAAGAATGATTGAGACAAAGCTAAAAGTCTCCCAAGAGTAAGGGATAGTTCAAAGCCTTAAATAAGAAGGGTGAGACAAGTCTAAAATCCTTGAAGAGAATGAATGAGGCTAATCCACTTACTTGGCAAGTCTATGCATGCTATGTATGACTTTTTAAAATGCCAAGAATGCTTCTTGAATGCTCACATGTTCCATAATAGCCATACATGCACATTTAGACATAGATTTGTATTCTTTACATGTGATTGAAAGGGAGAAGAGCTATTGGGATTCCTAGAATCTCATTCCTTCCTCCCCACATGTTTAACATGTCTAGGTGGACCAAGGGAGCCAAAGAGTAAGAGCCACCAAACTAGAAGGAGAAAGTGTGACAATCGAGTGTGTAAAAATGCAAATTTGTAGCCATATGAGTGGCACATGATGTAATCTCTTACCATATATGTTGTATGACCTTATGAACACATGTAAATATGTAAATGTATCATGTATGTATAATATTTAATGCCATATGTATGATATAGTGCATTTTAGGCATTGGATGACAAGCCTTGACATGTATGCTCTTGTGTATAAGTTAGGGTGGATGAGTGAGTTTGAGAAATTTGGATTTGTGCATTTTTTAGACAAGTTTAATAGACCATTTGGGTCCTTTCTCACTTGCTTAAGTGGCCATGGCTGCCTTAGAACCTAATTTGGACCATTTGGACCCTTTATAAGACACAAAAATGACCATTATGCAACCTAATGTCAAAATCTGACCAAATGAATGAATTTGCTCATGAAATTTGGCATGCATATAGATTTCATCTAGAGATTTTTAGGGAAGCCAAAAAATAGATTATTTGGAGCTCTATGAAATTAATTATGATTTTTCAAAGTTAGCATTTTTTCTGCTAAACTGATGCAGGCACTGTTTATATAGTTAGTAACTTAGGCTGTGTCATTAGAGGGTCAAATGGTGTCCAATGTAATGTTTGGTTTTTGTTAAATGATGAAAATGAGTGTATTTTCAAAGCAAGTTCTCTAAAATAAATTAGTTAAGGTTCCAAAAAATTTAAATAGTATTATAGACTCCTAAAAATGAGAATCCCAGGCTCAGACGGAAAGAAAAACGAAGTTAGAATGAAGAATCAAAATTGAACGAAAGATTGACGAAACATAATGGCATTTTTTTAATTTTGAATAAATTTTAGAATTCTCACAAGAGGGATTTTTTGTAACACCATAATTCTTAGACTCAACTCATGCAATTTCCATGCCTTATCTCATGCTAGTTCTAGAGGAAGTAGTACAATGGCATTGGAAATCATGGATAAACTTACATTTCGTCACGGGTAAAATTTTCATTTCATGTCTCATAGCCCATATGGACTCATCCATCTCATTCTCATATTTCAATACACAAATGCAACATATAACAAGCTCAAGAAGTAGCCTATAACTTGATTAAAGGGAGTAGATACATAAACTACAATGGTGTAGCCTTGGACTGATTTTCCAAATTCTGTGCCTGAACTTTGAAAAATTATAACTAATTTTAAAAATATTAAAATTAGGTATGCTATATCATTTTAGAAAGCTACATATGTCTACTTTATGATAAAAATAAATCCAGGCCAAAAAGAGACTAATAGCCATTAGAAACTGAAGAAACAATACCAGAGGTTGATTGTCATTATTAGTACTAACCTTTAACTTCAAAAATTCACATCTCCCTGCTCAGAGGTCCTATTGTGGTGATCTTGGTGGCCATGGAAAGCTTATCATGTACGTTTTGTGTCTGTAAAATTTTGTGAGCATTGAATATCATTTGTCCCATGAATGACAGAACCCAAGTGTTTGACCATATGAACAGTGTTTGCATTAGTTCAGCAGAAAAATGCCAACTTTGGAAACTCATAATTAATTCCATAGAGATTCAAACAATCTCTTCTTTCATTTTCCAAAAATATCTAGATAAGATCTATATGTGTGCCAAATTTCATAGGCAAATTTGTTTATTGGTTTAGATCTTGACATTGGGTAGCAAAATAGCTCATTTTGTGTCATATAAAGGGTCCAAATGGTTCATTTCAAGTTCTAAGGCAACCATGACCACTGAAGCACATGGAAATGCACCAAAATGGCTATCTAAACTTGTCTCAAAGGTACATAAACCTAGAAATCAAAAATTCACTCTCTCACCCCATGCCATGCACAAGATTTCATAAGTTTAGTTTTGCCATTCCATACCCAAAATGCACATTACCATTCATTTGGCACTAAAACTCATATATACATCAAGCATTTGGGTAATTACATATGTTCATATGATTAAATAACAATTTCATCATGGGATTACGTCATATGCCATGTGTATGGCTACAAAAGAAACAAAACTAGGCATTTTCATATACTTTGATGTCAATCTCCTTCTTCTAGACTTGGTGGCTTCCATTACCTTGTTCAATTACTTCACCTAGCATGTTAAGACATTGGAGAGGAGGGGATGAGATTCAAAGAATCCCAATAGCTCATCTCCCTTTCAATCATACATAAAGTATGCAATATAAGCCTTGAAAATACATGCATGAGCATAATGACATGTATGATCATTCAAGAAGTATCCTTAGCATTTGAACAAGTCATCCAAAGCATACATAGGCTTGCCAAGTAAGTGGATTTGCCTCACCCATTCTCTTGTGGATTTTGGACTTGTCTCACCTATTTTCTCTAGAGGTCTTTGACTCAACCACACTCTTGGGAGTTAACCTTACTCTTGGGAGACTCTTTACTTTGTCTCAACCATTTCTAAGGATTTTTGGATCATCCTCACCATGACTAAGGGTTCTTGGCTTCTCCACACTCAAGCAAACCCAAGCAAATATATTAGGCATCATTTGAAAGCATAATGTAACATTATGGCACCATGGAATAAAAACTCATACTAGAATATTTTTCATAGTTTAAAACACACATATACACATTTAAAGACAAGTCAAGCATACATTCATGCATGAGAGAAGGAAGAGTGAACTACCTTTATTGCAATCACATACTTTTCCTCTTGAAAGAATGCTCCCTTCCTCAGCCTCACACACACAAGGGTATGGGATTGGTTTTTCTTGGCCTAAACACATTATATAGAAGCCAATTACACTCTTAAATCAAATTCTAAAGCCATACATTCACTAGAAAAATAAGGTAACTCATATGGCTCTTTTATCGTTCCATAATGCACTTAATGAAGCAACCTTAAGAGAATATCATCTTGGCTCCATTCTCTTCATTCATTTATAATTCTTGACTCCATTTAAACCTTTTGGAGTTATCACACAATCAAATCAAGGAGCCTACCTAGGTGTTGCTTCTTTAAGCCATAACATGGAACATATAAGGCCATATCACTTTCTATGATTTCTAAATTTTTTCCAAGGCTTTCTCTCATTTTCACTCATCATATATGACTCAAAAATGGGCTTAGAACAAATTAAAACTACCCCTAGGTGTCCCAACTACACTAGGCCAAAACTATGCTTCTTAAGGCTACCCTTGGAGTTGTCTTTGTTTTCTTACTGGAAGATACATATGGGGAGCCTTCTAGGGATCTTAGGAGCTCATTTAAACATTCACTTATGCCTAGGAATCATTGCATCAAATCAGATTTTGCAAGGGACACTAGAAACCCTAGGTTTGCTATCTTGATTTTCATGGTTATTTGTTAATTCTCTTTGTATATTCTTATTCTCTACACTCCATTCCCTAAGGTTCTCCCTTGGTTCTACCCAAGTTCTATGTCTTTTTGAAGCTACATATATGGGACGAACCAAGGAGAAGAAGGGGACAAGAGGTGGCTACCATGGAATGAAGATTTACCATGTTTCCTTAGCTTTTCTTACTTGTTTCTTACTTTCCTTGGCCTCTTCTCTTCAAATCCGAATTTTCCCCTTTGTTCTTCCCTAAAAAAAGATCTAAAAACCTCAATGAAACCATAGGAAAGAAGGGAAAATAGAGAAGAAGAGGTTTGTTAAAGAAAAAGCATAAAAAATAAAGAAAATCCATACCTTTTACCTTGCTTTTCTCCTTCCTCCCTCCTTGTAATACCATAAATTCTAGCTCATCTCTATCACATTTGCATGCTCATATAGTGTATTACATGAGGGGAAGTAAGAAAAGTCCATTAAAATAATGATTTAATTGTGCTGCGCTGTGTATAAAAATTCCATTCAGTGTCACGTGGGCCGTGTGAGCTCATATAACACATTCTCATATTTAATTACATGAATAAAACTCATTTGCATCATAAAATGTGGCTCAAAACTCATGGAATTCAAAGGAAAGCTCAAAATACTCATGTATATTTTCTGCCAGAATTTGGCTCTTTTCTGACCCAACTTTGAAAATTCATAACTAATTCTAAAAAAATATAAATCATGCAATCTTTGCCATTATAGAAAGTATAGATGTCTACTTCATACTAAAAATATGTCCAAACCATAACATCCATCATAGAGGACGTTTGACATCTGAAAAGGTCCAGAGGTCAAACTACCCACTAGTGCTGTCACAAATTTTTACAGCAAGCTTAAAAAATGTCCAATTAATTTCACAAAAATACAACCCATGTAAATGATACCAATCTAGAAATATGTGGATGTTAGCTATAGGAAAAAAAATAACTCTAGACCAATTGAGGCAGCCCAGAGCTCTGAATTCAATGGAACAGTAACTGAGGTTGGGTAAAGCTCTTGATACTAGATAGATTTTTTAAAAACTCATATCTCCCTCTTTAGAACTCCAAATGAGGTGATTCTGGTTGTCACAAGTCACTAAGAATGTCTAGTTTCTCTGTATAAAATTTCGTGACAATTGGACATCATTTGGGCCCTGTGTGATAGATTTCATTTTCGGACCAAATGAATAGTGCATCAGACCAAAACTAGAAAATTTGCCAACTTTGAAAATTTCTCAAATATTTTGTAGACCTCCAAAAATTATATTCTTTAGCTTTCCAAAAAGCTCTCAACAAAATCTAATTGTATGCCAAATATCAAATCAAGAAGAACTCATTTGGCAAAAAAGTGATATAGGGTTCCATTATAGTCATTTTTAGCTCCATATAGGATACCAAAATGTCCAAATGGCTTTCCTTGGGCGTTGGCACCTTTTGGGCAAGTCTAAAAGTATGATTAGGACTTGTGTGAGCTGCCCAAATGGTCCCAAACTCCATACATCTTATTTTGGCCATTTCATCTACACATATGCTCATTTCCATAAAGCCATTCATGAAGTTGCATTTCCATAATATACTCAATTTACATTCCATCATTCACATAACACATTCTTTCATTTCTACATCATATAATATCATAATTACACATGTGCCAAGGGTCATAGACCATTTACAACAATAATATACATCATTAAGTATCATTATGACTTTAAAAGGGCAAAAACTAGGCATATTGGTGTCAAGCTCTCTTGCTCAAGGTAGTTGGCTTCCATTACCTTGTCCACTTAGTCCACCTAGCATATTAGATCATTGGAGAGGAGGGAATGAGATTCAAAGAATCCCAATAGCTCATCTCCCATTTAATCATACATAATAATCCAAAGCAAGTCTTGAAAAATGCATGCATGGGTATAATTGATGTCATGAACATTCAAGAAGCAAGCTTAGCATGTAAATAAGTCATACAAGACATCCAAGAGTTTGCCAAGTAGATGGATTGGCCTCACCCTCTTCCTCATGGATTTTGGACTTGCCTCACCCATTCTTTAAGAGAATTATTGGACTCAACCATACTATTGGCGTCTCCACACTCAAGCAAACTCAAATAAACATCATAGTATCATTTAAAGACATAATATGTCATCATGAAATCATGGCATATAAAATCATGCTAGCATGCTTTTCATGGCTTGGAAATACACATACACACATTCTAAGATAAGCTAAACACACATCCATGCATGAGAAAAGGTGGAGAGAGCTACCTTGCACACAATCACACACTTTTCCCTTTGAATTCAAGCTCCTCTTTTAGGCCACACACACACAAAAGTGTGGGGGAGGTTTCTCTTGGCCTAAACACAATTTATGGAAGCCAATTAGGTTCATGAAATAAAATCTAAGGCCACACAACTTGCTTAGACACTAGATTGTTCTACAAATCCCATTATGGTCCATAAATACACTTAATGAAGCAACACCCCTCAAATAAATTCTAGGCTCCATTCTTTCCTTTCAAATATGATTCTTGACTCTTTTAAGCCTCTAGGAGTCATCATACAATTAAAACAAAGAGCCTAACTATATGTTGCTTCTTTTGGTCATAATATGGAACCTAAAACACCAACTCATTTTCTATGGGTTCTAAATTTTTTCAAGGCCTCCCCTCATTTTCATTCATTATATATAACTCAAAAATGGGTTTAGAAAAATTTAAAACTCTCCCTAGCTAGGAAAACCCCTTTAGGCCGAGACGTAAAGCAATTTTGGCCTTCTTAGAGTTTTCTTTGTTTTCTCAAGGGAAGAAGCATGTGGGGAGCCTCTTAGGGATCTTGGAAGTTCATTTAAACTCTTATTTAGGCCTAGGAATCATCATACAAAATCAGATTTTACAAGGTACACTTGAAACCCTAGAATTTGCATCTTGAAATCTAATGGTTTTTTGTTAATTCCCTTTGCATATTCTTAATCTCCACACCCTTTTTCCTTAGATTCATCCTTAGTTCTACCTAAAAATCAACTCCTCCTGTGGTTCCTAGGGTTAGGAGAAATGGAGAAGGAGGGATGATCAAGATATCAACCATAGGAAGAGAAATTACCTAGTTTCCTTACTTATTCTTGCTTGAATCTTGCTTTCTCCAAACTCCTCTCTCCAAATCCGAAAATTCCCTTGAGTTTCTCCCTTGAATCAGATTTATAAACTCCATTTTAATCAAAGGAAATAAAGGAGAAGGAAGGTGAGGAGGTGTGGATGAAGAAAAGCATGAAAAACTACCATGGAAACATACCTTTAAGCTTGAATTCTTCCTTCTTCTTCTTCGTCTCTTATGTGCCTAAAACCCTAGCTCTCTCCTCTAAAATTAGGCAGAAATTTTTTATTCTAAATGAGGGTGAAAGTGGGGCGCCACCTATATATAGGAGTAGGAAAGTGATTTTTTCAAAAAAATTTATTTTACCCTTTATTCTTTGCATTTTTGTTTCTCCTTCGTTTTAGCTCCTTTTGAGAACCATCTTTTCCATTATAAAATTTAGGTTCCCAATTTAGTAAAATGCCTTTGGAATCACTCAAATCGGAGCTAAAACTTTCTCGAATGAATCCATCAAAGTTCGGGTGTACTAACATTGGAAAACGTCTACTGGAGAGGATTTAACTATCTTAGAGCTTCCCATGATTTTTAGGGCCTCTGAGAATCCCAGAGAACTCAAAACTTTTATTTAAAAAGCTCTTCTATGTGAATTCCAAAATTTGCTCAAAATTATAAAAATGTCATTATGTTTCGTAGGTTTTTTTGTCAAAATTTGTTTATTCATTCTAACTCCATTTTTCCTTCGCTTTGAGGCTAGGATTCTTATTTTTAGGAGTCTAGAATGTTACTCAAATTTTTCAGGATCTTAACTAATTCATTTAAGGGGACTTGCTTTGAAAATGCTCCTGTTTTCATCGTTTAACGAAAATTAGACATGACATTCCTCCTCTTGGTATGCCTCAAACCCTAGCTCTCTCCTTGGGTTTAGGGCATAAACAATTATGTCTAAATGAGTGAGGAGGTGGGGCGCCTTATATATATAGGGAGGTTTAAGAAAGACTTTTCAAAAATTTTAATTTTGCCCCTTTGTCTTGGCATTTTAATTTCCTATTCGTTTTAGCTCCTTTTTTAGAACTGTCTTTTCCATTATGAAATTTAGGTTCCCAATTTAGTAAACTCCCTTTGGAATCACTCAAATCGAAGCTAAAACCTTCCCGAATGAATCTGTCAAAGTTCAGGTTAAACAATATTGGAAAACATCTGTTGGAGGGGTTTTAACTGTCTGAGGGCTTCCCATAGTTTTCAAGGCCTTTGAGAATCCCAGAGAACTCAAAACTTTCATTTAAAAAACCCTTTTGTGAGAATTCTAAAATTTACTCAAAATTACGAAAATGCCATTATGTTTCATCAACCTTTCGTTCAAATTCATTTCTTCATTCTAGCTTCATTTTTCTTTCCATCTGAGCCTGAGATTCTCATTTTTAGGAGTTTAGAATGCTACATAAATTTTTTGGGGCCTCAAATTACTCTATTTGGGGACTTCCCTTTGTATCCGGTGAATTTTGTACATTTATAGAGAAATCGTACGTTATGTTTCTCATGTTTTCTATCATTTTCAAAGAACTTGATATTACATTTTTAAATGAAAGTTTTGAATTTCCTAGGGTTCTCAGAGACCCTAAAAACTATGAAAAACCCCGAGACAGTTAAAACCGAGGGTGGATGTTTTCTAACGTTGGTTGACCTAAACTTTGACGGATTCGTTCGGAAAGGTTTTAGCTCTGATTTGAATGATTTCAAAGGCATTTTATTAAATTAGGAACCTAAATTTCATAATAGAAAAGAAAGTTCTTAAAAAGGAGATAAAATGAACCAGAAACGAAAATGCCAATACAAAAGGGCAAAATTGAGATTTTTGAAAAGTGTTTCTTAAATCCTCCTATATATATATGGCACCCCACCTCTTCACTCATTTAGCTCATTTAGTTTCTGCCCTAAATCAAAGGAAGAACCCTAAGGGTGAGGTGCACAAGAAGGAGAAAAAAAGAAGGAGTAAAACAAGGCTAAAGGTATGAAATTTCTTAGTTTTCTTTTCATGCTTTCTTTTTAGTAAACCTTTTCTTTTCCATTTCCCTCTACTTTCCTATGGTTTTATTAAATTTTTTGGATCTATTTTGAGGGAAGAACAGAGGGAAAAATTCAGATTTGAAGAGAAGAGGCAAAGGAAGGTGAGAAACAAGCAAGAAAAGCCAATGAAATAAGGTAAATCTTCTTTCCTATTGTAGCTACTTCTTCTCTGCTTTCTTCCTTGGTTTGTCCAACATAAGAAGCTACAAAAAGGCTTGGATTTTAGGCAAAACCAAGGGTGAGTCTTGGGAATTTAAGGGAGGAGAATAGGAATATGCAAGGAAAATAACAAACTAGCCTTTAGAATTCAAGATAGAAAACCTAGGGTTTCAAATGTTTCTTATAAAATCTAATTTGATACAATAATTCCTAGGACTAAATGAATATTTAAATGAGCTCCTAAGATCCCTAAGAGGCTTCCCATATGCATCTTCCATCAAGAAAATAAAGCAAAGTCCATGGATGCTAAGAAGGGAGCTAGCCTCAACCTAAGGGATAGTTTTAATTTGTTCCAAGCCTATTTTTGAGTCATATATGATGAGTGAAGATGAGAGGAAACCTTGGAAAAAAATTTAGGAGACCTAGAGAATGAATTGATGTCATAGGTTCCATAATATGATCTAAGGAAGCAACATATAGTTAGGCTTTTTGTTTTAATTGTGCGATGACTCCATGAGGCTTAAAATGAGTCAAAAATCATAAATGAAATGAAATAATAGAGCCAAGAACTCATTTGATGGGTGTTGCTTCATTAGGTGTATTTAGGAACCATAAATGAATCATAGGACAAAACTAGAGTTCCAAGTGGATGTGTGGCCTTAGACATGATTCTAGGAACCTAATTGGCTTCCATATATTGTCTTTAGGCCAAAAGAAACAAATCCCACACCTTTGTGTGTGTGAGGCTGAGGAAGGGAGAGCATTTTTGAGAGGAAAAGTGTGTGGTTGCAATAAAGGTAGCTCACTCCTCTTTCTCTCATGCATGAATGTATGATTAACTTGTCTTTGGATGTGCGTATGTGTGTTTCAAGCTATGAAGAGTGTTTTAACATGTGCATATGTATTATGTTACCATAATGTTGCATTATGTCTTCAAATGATACCTAGTATGTGTGCTTAGGTTTGCTTAAGTGTGGTGAAGCCAAGAACCCTTAGCCATGGTGAAGATGAGCTAAGAACCCTTAAAGTTAGTTAAGACAAAGTTAAGAGTCTTCCAAAAGTGAGGTTGACTCCCAAAAGTGTGGTTGAGTAAAAAACCTCTAGAGAAAATGGGTGAGGCTAATCCACTTACTTGGTGTAACACCCTAAAATTTATTATGGTGTTAATTATGAATTTAGGTTATTTAAGAATAATTAATATAGAATAATTGGGTACGTAGGGAATTTTAGAGAGATAAATTATTAATATGAGTGTGAGATTTAATTGAGTTAAAAACCTCATTTAGGCCCAAATTAAATTAAATAGGCCATGGTTAGAGACTAATGGAGGTCCAAAGATTTTAGGTGTAGCCCAACCTTTTATTATGAGACTTAAGCCAAGAGAGAGCACCTAGTGATGACCCAATCTGATTTAGTGAGATATGAGCCCAAGAACTAACTTATACAAGCTCTTATAATTGGCCCAACAACCCTCATGTAGACCCAAATCAAATGAGCTCTTAAAACTTGGCCTAACTTAATCAAAATTCTGCAGCCAACTAATGAAATCTAGCCCAACAAGCATAAAATCTGAACCCAATTAGAATTAGACCTTTAGGTCAGCCCATAACCCATTTAGGACCCAACTTAAACCCAACTAAAACCCTAAACACATGCAGCCCCCTCCTACCATTCTGCTGAAATACAAAACACAAACACAAGAAGCATTTTCGTACCTTGAGAGGGAGGCTAGGGTTTTAAGCAAGAAATCTACCATTTCTCACTTCTAAAGTAAGATTCAGCCAGGGTAATAGTTATATAACTTAATCCCCTTCTCTTTCTCTTTAATTTGACCTAATTGGCTTCTCATTTGGAGCACTTTCACCCACACCTAAAATCTGAAACTCGCTATTTGATGTTTCCATGGTGAAATTTTATAGGTTGAGGCTAGGGGTGTTTTAGGTAAGTAAAAACTCTTCATTTTAATGTATTTTTTGCTAGTTTAAGACTTCAATGGTTGGTTTGTAGTATAGGTATTAATTTTATACGAATTTTCTTAGGATTTAGGGTGATACATTGAAGTTTTTGGTAGAGGAAACATTCAATCCAAATTTTCTCTTGTAATAGCTGGGCTGAGGTAGCATTGTTTTTGGTTCTCCAGAAAATTGTTTGCAATTGAGGTAACTAGGGTTCATGCTAATTTTATGCATATGTCTATTTTAATTTTGTATTTGCTGTATGATTATGATTTTGAGTGCTAAATAAATTAGTTGGCTATCTGTTATATGTATTTGGACCTTGTGAGTTCATAGTAGAGCTGTGGTGCGGCTGCCACCCATGCATGTACTTTGATTAGGCATCAAGTTATGATCAGACCCCAGATGCATTGAGCCTTGGTTGTGCTCATTGGGGAGTGGGTGTTGTGGATGGGCCTCTCCTAGTGTTATTGGCCTTTAACATGTGAAAATATAATTACTAGTATGGGATGGTAATCATAGTAGCGTAATCATTTCATTTACTGATATGACTGATATGATTTCAATGCTCATTTTGATTCATACATATATGCTAATTAAACTGGAATATATGAATAGAATTTGCCTTTGGTTACTGAGATTTACATTTCACCCTGTTTCATAGGATCATACTTTTAGGTGAAGGCCCTTTGAGTAAGGATACGGGGAAGCAAGTGGATGAAAATCCATAAGCTCTAGCCATGTGTGGAGGAGGCTACACTTGGGCTGATATGAGTAGAGTAGATGCAAATTTTGTTATTCTTTTATAGCATCATCATGTAATCATATTGCCAAGTGTAAGTATTTATATTTTGATTACCTAAAATGTATCTGTTAAGGAGTAGGCCTCATTTCAGCTTGGTATTGGATGTATGAACTTATAACATCTGTTATGAACCTTGTTGAACCTACGATATGGTTTATTAATTGGGAAATGTAATTATGTGATATATTGGATGTGGATTGGAATTAGTGATGCATGAAATCTCTAATGGAATATGTATTTGAATGATAATTGATGGTAGCTTATGAAATTCTTGCTATTATTACTTTATGAACTTGCTGATATAGGGTAGTTGGAGGAGCAGATATTTAACACTTAAGTCTTGAACTAGTAATGATCGATAAGCTAGGTAAACTAGGTAAGTAAAAGTTATTAGAGCCCTACAAATTAAGGTAGATTGGCTGTAGGGTGTTAATAGGGGGAGAATTAGAGTGTAAGAGACAAGATCATAGAAGTTATAGGATCAGAAGGCATTTTGTTGCGATGAAGTCGCCCAGGGAGAGTACCAGAGGACAATTCATCGCGGTGAGAAGTGGAATTAGCCATGGCGAAATGTGAGAGGCTAAATTGGAAGTCGTCTAGAGAGTAATTCGTCGTAGTGAAATGGGTAATTGGTCGTGGCAAACTTTGCAAAAATGTGTCAAGTGTTCCAGAGAGGAATTAGCTGCGATGAACATGGAATTTGGCCACAGCTAATAGTGACAGGCGAGTGGTAGGCTTCAGGAGGTCCTCTCACCACGACAAATCTCCAACTCATTGTGGCGATATCTGTGAAGTTGTAAAAAGTGAACCCGAGAGCAATTGGTTGCAACGTGATATAATTTAGCTGTGGTAAAGGTCCTAAAACTCTTATATTAACCTAGAAACCTTGGTTTTTCCTATGGTAACATCAAGGGATGACTTAGAAGCACTTGTGAGGGGTTCTTGAGAATTAAAAATCAATGAGAATAGATTTAAAGGCTTTTAATTGGAGATTTGTTTCACTTATGTACATGAATGTTTGCAAATGCTTGGTTAATGATCCTAAAAACATTAAGGTTCAAACTTCTCCACTTCCTCCTAAATTGATTAATTTAAATGGTGCTAGACCTTAATTTATAACTATTAATCGCATGCTTAAGCTTAATTATCATGATTAGAAGTTAGGATTGTCATACTTGGCAAGCCTATGTATGCTTTTTATGACTTGTTTAAGTACCAAGAAAGCTTCTTGAATGATTGCATATTCCATGATGCTCATGCATGTATTTTTAAGACTTGTTTTGCATCCTTTATGTATGATTGAATGGGAGATGAGCTATTGGGATTCTTTGAATCCTTTTCCCTCCCTTCCAATGTTCTAACATGCTAGGTGAATCAAGTGAGCAAGATAATAGAAGGCATCAACTTGGAAGATGAAAGTATGACATCAAAGTGCATAGATTTTGCTTCCTTATGGCCATATGAGTGGCAAATGTTGTAATCTATTATTGTATATGTCCTATGACCTTGTGAACATATGTAATTATGCAAATGTATCATGTACAAATGAGATTCAATGTTATGTGTATGATATAGTGTATTTTGGATATTGAGGAGCAAGACTAAACTTATGTATTCTTATGTATGGTTTAGGGTCAGGGAGTGAGTTTTCAAATTCTAGGTTTATGCACCTTTAAGACAAGTTTAGAATGTCATTTTGGTACATTCTCACATGCTCAAGTGGTCATAGTTGCTTAAAACTTAAAATGGACCATTTAGACCCCTTTAGTGACACAAAATAAGCAATTTTGCAACCCAAGTCAAGATTTGACCAAATGAATGAATTTGCCCATAAAATTTGGCACACATATAGATCTTATCCAGAGCTTTTTAGAAAGTGAAAGATTAGATTATTTGGAGCCTTTTGGAATTAATTATGATTTTCAAAGTTGGCATTTTTCTGCTGAACTGATACAGGTACTGTTCATATGGTTAGAAACTTGGACTATATCATTTGTATGTCAAATGATATCCAATTCTCACGAAATTTTACAAGAATAAACTAGACATAATAATCTTTCTATCCATTGAGATCGCCCCAATTGGACCTCTAATCATGGATATATGAATTTTTACAATTGGAGGTTAGTACTAGCAATGATAGTCAACCTCTAGTATTGTTCCATCCATTTCCAATGGCTAACAGCCCTTTTTGATGTCTGAAAATATTTTTAACATAAAGTAGACATATTTAGCTTTCCATAATGGTAAATAATGCATAATTTTGAATTTTCTAGAATTAGTTATGATTTGTCAAAAGTTATGACAGAAAACTAAAATTTCTAGCCAAGGCTGCACTCTTGAATTTCATGTACTCCATCCACTCGTATGAGTTCTAAGCCACTTTCTTGGATGGCTGAGTTTTATTAGTGTAATTAAATATGAAAATGAGTTTAATGAGTTTATAAGGTCCACAGGACATTGAATGAAAAATTTATTCACTACGTAACGCAAATTTATTCATTATTTGTATTGTTTTTTCCTTGAAAATTTATGTAATTCTGAGAAATGAGCTTAGACAAGGAATGGGATGAATTACATAATTATGGTATTATATCCAATGCTTATGAAATTTTACAAGTATAAACTAGACATGATAATCTTTCCATGGCCACCGAGACCACCCCAATTGGACATCTGAGCAGAGAGATATGAATTTTTGAAGTTGGAGGATAGTACTAGTAGTGACAGGCTACTTCTGGTACTGTTCCATTGATTTCTGATGGCTAGCAGCCTTTTTTTATCCTAAATTTAGTTTTAGCATAAAGTAGGCATTTCTACCTTTTCAGAATGGTATAGTATGCATGATTTTGATTTTTTTAGAATTAGTTATTATTTTTCAAAGTTCATGTCAGAATTCTGGAATTCCAACTCGAGGCTGCAAACTATATTTTTATGTGTACCTTCCACTTGCATGAGTTCTAGGCCACTTCTTGAGCTTGTTATGAGTTGTAGTTATGTATTTAAATGTGAGAATGGAATGGATGAGTCCATATGGCCCACAACACTGAATGAAAATTTTATCTGTAACATAACGCAATTAAATTGATTATTTTTAATGGTTTTCCTTCTTCTTCTTGTGTTGTTCATGGAAGGAAGCCTAGAATTTATTTGAGATGAGTTCTATAAATATGGTATTACACATAGCACAATGAATAATTGGAAGCATGCTTATAGCTCAACATATAAGGATATGATCATGGTCTAGGTTATACATTCAATAGTCAACCTAATTATTAATCATCAAATTAATATGTACAAGCAAACACATGATTAAGCTTACAGATTCATGGAATTAACCCTCGGTTATCTCAATGAAGCCCAATTACTCTTTTTCTAGCAACCAATATGTTCCAAAAGTCCTACAAAGCCTAAGACAAGTATAGTTACCATTATTTAACCATCATTAGAAAAAGCTTCATACCCATTGATCAATTTTATTAAGTATCCATTAGAAATCACTTATCCAAGTTTCTAAAGGGCCAATTGCACTAATTTAAGATCAAACCACCAAGAACAAACCACAAGTCACTCTTAACATCTCCATTTTTGTACATGTGATAGCCATGCACGAAAAATCAATCCAAATAATGAAATTTCAGTATATACACATCACAAAATGGTAGGAGACACTTACCCAATCTTTTAAATAACTAAAGATATTGATTTGAGGCCAAAATAACTTGAGTCTACAATGGGTCACTTCCAACACTTGAATTTTTGCACATGTGGCAGCCACCAAGTGAAAATCAATCCAAGAGATGAAATTTAAGCATGAACACATATCAAAATGATGGAAAATACTTACACAACAATCTACTAGCCAATAAGGTCGAAAATCAAGCAAAGAAGCATCAAAATTCCCAATTTTCAACATCTTGGGTTCAATGAAAAGCCTTTAAATGACAAGTTGAATTTAAAATGTATAGGAAGATAAGTGGAACAAGTTTCCTTTCACTCACCTTGGCCAAATCTTGCATCTTCTTGGCAGATTGAAACTTGGAAGGTGAAGAGCCATGCCCCTATTCTCTCTTCTACATTTTTACTCTTCCTTTTGCTATCCAACATGTTTTTCATCATGAAATGGGAGGGTTCAACATTTTAGTGAGCTTAAGTGAGGGTTTGTGTAGACGTAGGGGCATTTTTATCCATTAGATTTGTATTTAGGTACTGGACTTTGGTCCAATAAATCCAATTGGGTTGGGTCTCAGTTTATAATTTAGTTTAAGCTTTTAAAAATTATTTTTAGTAGAGCCAAACTAATTATTAGGCTCTAGTTTAAATTTGAAAAGTGCCCTTAATTTATTTCACCTAAAAAAGTTTAAATCTTACAACTAAAGTTGTTTTATGCTACAATTACCAAATTATTATTATTTTCCTTTTAAAAAACCCAAATAATTATTTTCCTTAAAAATTCCTATTTTATATTTTTTCTTAATTCTTACAATAATTTCTTATTTTCCCAAATTAAATCCTAAATTTTCATAATTTTGCCTAGCTAATTTTGGGATTTACAGATGACTTAGGAAAGAATTAGAATGCATGTTCTTTTTGTGATGTTGAGTTGTGTGATTGTAATTTGCACTTGAAATTCTTCATATAGGTTCCTCTGTTCACTCCTATATTGTTTTATATTTATATTGAATACTTGAAGGCTTTCCCTGAATGTTTGTGCATATAATTGTTTGTTAAATGCAGTTGAGAAACAATGGAAAAGAAAGTGGTTATCATATTAAATTTAAACAAACTTGTGGTGACATGAGAGCTTTGTCACTTTGATCCAAGTTCAATTAGGAGTAAGTATGTTGTTTCTTTGAAAGCTAATTTAACTTTTGGAAATGCATTGGTGTCTTAATCAATTAAGTGAGATGAGCTTTACAATATAATGAGGTATCCCAGGTCTTGGAACTTGGAGTGCTCTTAATGCTTAAGAAGATGGTAAAATCTAGTTTTATAGAGGAAGCTAATAAAGCATTATATGTTGTTTCAACTTTGATTAGGAATTGTTCTATATTGAAGTTGGAATTTGATGCTCTAGGGGACCCATCTAAGGTTATTATCATTATTATTATTACTATTACTACTACTATCTTTTCACTATTATAATTATTTTTTATATCATTATTATTATTGTTGTCAATTTTGTTATTATTATGTTTAAAATTTTGGTTGTTATTAAGACTAACAAGGTGCTTTGTTGACATGGCATTTGATTTATTATTAAGTTTTTGTCAAAACTCAAAAGACCAATTTTTTGTTACATGCCATATTTGGGTAACAAAAGAAATAGCCTTTGGAGAAGCCAATGAGCAAAAATATTTTTCACATGTTTATATTCTTCAAGTTTTATGAAAACTTTTTGGATATAAATAGCTCATATTGTACATAATATAATTATCTTTACATTGTACTACTAATATTGTTTTCATCTATTTACAATGTAATGGATATGCAATTCATTTATTCCTATGCTAGAATTGGCTTCAATTACAATTCAATGGACACATAATTCATCTATTCCTATTATCTAATTGGCTAAAATTGGCTTCATATGGCTTATGGTAGAGAGTTGGCCTATATCAATAAGTAGCCAAATCTGGCTCTAAAGTAGATAGTAATAGCAAGTAACCATGCATCATTGTGGACAACAACTAAAGATAACTAGTCTTTAGTTAGTATTTTTTTTTCTCAAGAGACAAGACCAACCTAATTGAATTGCAAAATAAATAACTTGAAAGTTGAGAGTTGTAGTGCCAGTGTAAAATGTCATACCATCACATACTATATGTTACAACTTACTATGTTAGAAAACCTTATATTTACTGTCAAAAAACTTTTTTGACAAGGTCTCAAATTTCACATTACTGAATACAAGATCTTGTTGACAAGATCCTTAACCTTGCTAACAAGATATTATCTTAGCTCTTATATTGACAAGATTTGATGCTAACTTATCCTTAACAACTTCTAACCTACTCATACATATTAATCATGGAGTTTTAAGCGAAATTCTCATATATTCATAAGTTTTCAACACTTAGTCCAAGCTTGTAATACCATTTTAAGACAACATTTAATGTATATCACAATTGGCATAAAACATCCATTTTTGCCAAAATTAACACTTTTAGCAGCGAAAATAATCGTTATCAAAGGCCAAATTAATTCGTTTTTGGTTATATGGGCCATGTGGGTTTACCAAAGTCATCGTCCATCCATGTCATACTTATTCAACCAGAAACATCACACTTTGAAGCTTACATCTCGGGCTTGGGCCAAGCATCGCAAATTCAAGAACATACTTGCAATTTCCTTGCTTCCATATTCTAATATGAACTTTGAAAATTCATAACTAATTTTAAAAAAATCTAAATCATGAAAATTATGACTTTCTAGAAAGCTCAGGATGTCTTCTAACTACTAATGATTGCTAATTTTCATATATTTTTCTCCTCTAATTAGGCATTTTAATTATACATTTTGGTTTAAAAGGTTTTAATTGGAGGATAATTAAATTTATTAGCCATTTTTATATTTTAGAAATCAATTTACAAAATTTTGCAATTTTGGTACACAACTCCATTTAAATGAATTTGTGTGAATCCTCCTACTTCATCTTTTCCTTTGTTTTGTGCAGAACTTGGATAGAAGTTACATGCATGGCTAGCCATGTTAAACACAAGCTAGCCACGAGCTGCATTCATTCATTCCTAGCTGGAAAAGATAGAAAAGAAGCTATATGAAGATGCACATGAGCATGAGACAGTCTTGAGCTGGGCAGAACATGCATGTGAGAGATTCCACGTGAGAAAAGATGAAGGAGTTGACGTGGGGCAAATTTTGACGGGTCATGTCATGTGACCCTCAAAATAAAACTAGGTTGGATTACATTTTATAGTTAGTGGCACAACCTACGTCATCTCCCTTGGAAATGGAATTCAATGTTTAATTGGGTTTTCTAAATATATAAAGATTCTAGAATTTCCTAATTTAAGGGGGGTCTTGATCTAATTAAACTAAGTAAATTGAAATTGAATTAAAATGACTAACTATCTAATTGTATGAATTATGGTTGAATACTGGACTTGTGACTAGCCTAGGATTCGTCCCTTGGTATCCACTATCGTTATCCTAATTCAATTGTGATTAATTCTGGCCTAAGAGTCCCTAATTGTGTCAATGGCAAATGATCTTGAATTACCATCCAAGATTCAAGTAATTAACAAGATAATGGTGAATTGAAACCTTAACCTTGCATCAAATCACTAACTCTTACCTTTAGGATCGATGAACACTTAAATTTGAGTGATTAATTGATCAATTAACTTTCGAATTAACACCTTAGGATGTTTAATTAACCAACCAAACTCTAAGAAATCCTTAAATCAAACAATCAAGCTCATAATTTCACTCATACATTTCATCGAACACCTTGATGGCATACATGGGAAATTAAAGGAAAATGCAAAATTCAGTACTTAATTCATGCAATTAATCAGTCAATATCTCTCATAATTAGTGTCTAACCAGCCACTAATTACAATTACACAAATTCCCAATCAAATACAACTTAACCAAGCATGTACAAGAAAAAGAAAAAGTGTAGGAAATTAAGAAGATCTTAGCCAAAAATTCTGATTATAATCCATGGATTCAAGCTTCTCTAAGAGCCCTCCTCCTGGCTAGCCACAAGATGGATTAATGCTTCATGGTGGTGGAAGATTGAAGGAGAATGGAGGATAGAAGCTACGATGTGTACAGGAAGTGTGATGGAATGGACAAAGGATGAGTATTTTATTCGATGTGTTGATATAACCTGAATGCCTCTTCTGCCTCCAGACCTTTTTATGTGTTTCTTTATTCATTTCACGTGCCTTCCCTTTTCTGCTTGTAGCTTACTTCTTTTATTCCTCTCGCGTGGCTCATTTTTGCTCTTCACGTGCTCAGTAAAATCAACCCACAACTTCTTCTCCTGTCGTTTTTCGCATTGCTGTCCAGCCCTCAGCTCGTGTTATTCTTTTTCCCCTAACTTCAACCTTCACATTATTTCACGTCTTTTTGCATGTTCTCCATGAGAACTTCTTCATTTAAAGCCCTCATTCCCAGCTCCGTTGCTTCTTCTTTACGTGGCTTCAATCCTTTTAGTTTGTGGCTCTCCTTTCTCTGGTTCTACCTTGCAAACCGTTGCTTCCAATGATGTTGCTGCTTATGCTTCTGTTCATGTTAAAGGTCTTCTATTGCTTCCTCTCAACTTGAGACCTCTTTCATCTCCAACCCGAGTTTCTCACATGATTTCCATCTTCATATTCTTCACGTCAACCCCTAAGTTCTGCCTTTGTATATATGTGTATTTGAGCTTTTCTTATTCGATCTCCTTCTCCTCGAGAGCCTTCCCACTATCTCTATTGCTTCATTCATTCGTGTTGCTCCAGCAGATTTTCTCAAGTCCCTCGTCATTTTTTGCCTTCATTATTTCTTCAAAACTGTAGCCTCTTCCTTCATCCACTTCTTTAGTGTTTTTACCTGGACTCGAGCTGCATGCTTCGTGTTTCCACGTTCTCAACACGAGCTTCTTAATTCCTTTTCACGTTACTTACTTGTTTTTGCTGCAACCACATCATTTCTTCTTTTTTGTTCAACTCTTCCTTTTACTCTTCACCTATTCTGCATGGATAATGGATGTATACTGTAATGTGAATGGAGTGTGGATGACTGGAGTTGCCCAAGTTAATCCTTTCAATCATATTAATCTCCATTACTTCCTCTTCTCTTAAAACCATGGCTTCGGCTTCTCCTCTATTTTGCTCGAGTATGTGTTCTTGCGAGTGAAAGTGTGAGAGTGTGATGATACATGCTTCTTGTGTGAAGGTGCTGCAACGTGGACTGTGCATGCATGTATGAATGGATGATGCTTATGTGTGTTATGTGTTTATGCATGAAGTCATGTAAGTTGTGCCGACCCTAACTACTAATCATTGTAATTAAGGTTAAATATATGATTAATAATCATAAATTGGGGGTTACAAGACATTACGACTAATTACCTTCAGAAAATATAGGGAAATTTGAACCTTAATGTTATTCGAGTCATCAACCATATAATTACAAGCACTCATGTACATCAGGGAGACACACATTCATTTATAAGCCTTTGATTCTATTATCCATTAATTTCAACTCACAAGAATCTTCTACTAATGTTTCTAAGTCATCCCTTAGGGTTACTATATGAAAAACTAAGATTTCTAGGTTAGAATGAAGGTTTGGGACCGTTAGTCATAGCTAAATGTCCTTGCACCACGGCCAATTGCCCATAAATTCACTCTTTGTCTTGACAGATTCATCGTAGCTAACTTACATGGCTCCGCAGTGAGGAAGCCTCCTGGAACCTACCTCGCTCACCTCTCATTATTGGCCACAGCCAATTCCCCTTTTCGTCGAGGCTAATTCCTCTCTGGAATACCCGACAAATTTTCAAAAAAGTTCACCGTAGCCAATTCCCATTTAGCCGCGGTGAATTACCCTCTGGACAACTCCCAGTTTTGCCTTTCATATTTCACCGCAGTGAATTGCTCTCTAGTACTCTCCCTGGGTAGCTTCGCCTCCATTGGTCACGGCTAATAATATTTTGGCCTCAGTGAAATGCCTTCTGATCCTACAATTCTAAAAATCTTGTCTCATACTCTCAACTCTCTATCTAGGGGCTCTCTAGGGCCACTCTCCCACTTGTTATGAGTTTCTAATAGCATCTATCTAGCTGATTTGCCCCATCCCACATTTAAAGGTGGATTCTCCTGATCATTGGTCTTATATGAACAAATTTATACATTTCTCACAATGGTCATTCAATCATATTTTCATCGGATACTTCATGCATCGCTAGCTCAAATCTATAATCAATATATCACATGATTTCATTACTTAAATAGTCAGTTAAAACCCAAGTTTACAAGCCATAATAAGTGTCATAAACCCATACATCCAAAACCAAGCTATATTGAGACTTAACTCCTTAATAAATACATTCCAACTAATCAAAATATAAATGCCTACACTTGGCAATATGATTACATGATGATGCTGTATATATGAGATTAACAAAATTACATTTACTCTACTTAGATTAGCCCAAGTGTAGCTTCCTCCACACATGGCTAGAGCTCATAAATTTTCATCCACTTACTTCACCTTATCCTTACTCGAAGGGTTTTCACCTGAAAGTATAATCCCATGAAATGGGGTGAGATGTAAATCTCAGTAACCAAGGAAAATTCCATCATATATTCTAATTTAAGCAACATATATGCATGATTTCACATAAGCATCAGAAAACATGCCAATCATATCAATAAATGAAACAATTAGGCTATCATGATTACTATCCCATACTAGCAATCATATTTTCACGTGTTAAAGGCCATTAACACCGAGAGAGGCCCGTCCATGGCACCTACTCCCTATTAAGCATAACCAGGGCTCAGTGCATTTGGGGTTTAATCATAACCCGGTGCCTGATCGAAGCACATGCACTGGTGGTAGCCGTACCACAGCTCCACCATGGACTCACGAGGTCCAATAACAAGACAATAGATAGCCAACCAATTTATTCAGTATTTCAAATCATTTATGTACAGTAAATATGAAATTAAAATAGATATATGCATGGAATTAATATAATCTCGGTTACCTCACTTATAGACAAGTTAGGAAGGTACAGTAATACCAAAATCCTCCTAAAATCACAATATCAGAAAATGTTCATTTTTATCAGTCTATTACTATCTCATTTATCATTTGTGGTAATAACCTAATGCTCAAAGAATTAAGTTACTAATAGTTACCTAAGGGATACCTATCCAATCACCAAGAGCCCCTAATTTTAGATTTTACCTTCCTTAAACTAGAAATATCAATATATCACTCCAAATCATAGGAAAATTCGCACAAAATTAAGGCCCATACTATAAATCTACTATGGAGGTCTTAAACCAGTAGGAAATGCATTAAAATGGAGAGTTTATACTTACCTAATAACACTCTCAACCCCAACCTACGAAATTTTACCAAGAAAATCCCAAACAACCACATTTCAGATTTTGGGTATGGTGAAAATACTCCAAATGAAAAACTAATCAGGCCAAAATAAAGAGAAAGAAAAGGGGATTAAGTTATACAACTGGTACTTTGGCTAATTTTGAGCTTAGAAGTGAGAAATAATGGATTTCTTGCCCTACACCCTAGCCTCCCTTCAAACCTCCGAAAATGAGATGTGTGTTTGTGTTTCAGCAAAATATGGAAAGGCTAAAGTGTTTAAGGTTTTAGTTGGGTCTAATGTGGGTCATGGGCTGACCCAAGGGTCTAATTGCAAGTGGGTTCTGATTTAAACCTTGTTGGGCCAACTTTAATGTGTTGGGCTACAGAAATTTAATTGGCCCAGACCAAGTTTGAAGGACTCAATTGATTTGGGTCTGCACAAGGGTTATTGGGCCATCACTAGATGCTCTCTCTTGGGCCAAGTCTCAGAATAAAAAGGTTGGGTCTGCACCTACAATTATTGGGCCTCCATTAGTCCTAACCTTAGCCTACTTAATTTAATTTGGGCCTAGATGAGGTTTATGACTCAATTAAATTTCAAAC
Source organism: Erythrophleum ivorense (assembly GCA_026724425.1). Taxonomy (NCBI): domain Eukaryota; kingdom Viridiplantae; phylum Streptophyta; class Magnoliopsida; order Fabales; family Fabaceae; genus Erythrophleum; species Erythrophleum ivorense. The sequence continues at coordinate 40,381,893 of JAIUCV010000006.1, read as the reverse complement.
TCATTAATAATTTATCTCTCTAAAATTTCCATTCACTTAACTTACCCAATTATCCCACATTAATTATTCTTAATTAACCCAAATCCATGATTAACACCTTAATTAACTTTAGGGTGTTACATAAGTGAGTTGGACGTGTGGCTTGTGTGAGTGTTTTTTGTGGATATATAGAGTGAAGACATGTGAGCTATAAGAATGGCTAGAGGTATATGGAATGGATGCTATGTGTACATGTTGTGCTGTGAGTGTAAAACATGCAACCTCTTGAATATAAAGTGGCATGATTTGGTGTAACTTCCTATATTTGGAAAACCTCCCTCTTCCATATTTTTCTCCAACTTTTAAATTTGATTTTCCCAAAATCTGCATAAAAACAAATGAGAAAGTTAAGTAGGAATATTCACAAAATTCATTTAAAAATGATTTATGCATTAAAATCAATCATTTTGCAAATAAATTTCTGAAGTGCAAAGAATGGCTGCTAAAATCAAATTCTACCTAAGTAAATTCATTAGGCCTTATTTAAATATTAAAATGCTTAAACTAAAGAGAATAAAATATATAAAAATCATGCTTATTAAATTCCCCCACACTTAACCCTTTGCACTCCTAGGCAAAACAAAGATCAAAGAAAAAGCTAGTGAAATGACCAAAGGAGAATGAAGATGAAAAAGGAAAGTAAAAATCACAAGTTAAGGAATGATCATAACTCTTTAACACTTCAACACTCAAAGCTTACTTCACTTTCATCAAGAAATAAGTTCCATGGCAATTCCATTTGAAAAGAATGAATTGAAATGCATAGCCCCTCACATAGGTTAGTGTTTACTCTCAACTTTCCAGTGTTTGAGGGAATGTGTTTCACTCAAGTTCCACCTATCTAAACCTTACTACCATAAGCTTATCTAGCTTCTAAATCTCCACCACCTATGCCAAATGCAATGCACAAATCAAGAGGACTTTATTCAAGGTTGTAATGGGGCTAGGGGATGAAATGAATGGACACACAAGGAAAGACAAACAATTGGATACCTTAGACCCTCGAGCAAACAATGGAACTTATGATAGGGAAGAATGTGCATCTAGGCCTTATTTTCAACAAATATAGGCAATACTAACTCAATTCAAAAGACTTCTTTCTTTTGATTTTCAATTGCCTTTCCTTTTTTTTCATTTCTTTTCTTTAGCTTTTCCATCTCTTCTTTTCTTTAACTTTGAGCATTTTCCTCAACTTTGAATAACAATGGCCTAAATGGATGTAAAGCATACATTCTCTCATCCAAAATAAGTGTAATACTCCTTGAAATCCCTAAAGTATCTTCAAACAAGGTGGGAAACATTTTTTATGGCTATCGGTTCAACAAGAAAATAAATCTAAGTCCAAAGTGGCTAAACAATGGAAAGAATGCATGTAATGGTTAGCTTTTTGGCTATTTAGCTATAAAAGAAAGGAATGCCTTATCATTTTCATGCATACAAATGCAAATGTGGTCTTAACAAAGAATTAAGATAAGTTCTAGAGTGAAAGCAAAGATAGGTGAACACATACTAGAATCGAACAGATATGGCTCAATTTCTCACTAGCTAATGGCTATCAAATAATTCATTGAAATCAAATTCATTTCCAATTCACTTGAATTAAAATACAAGATCCATCACTTGTCATGTCAAAGCAAATCCAAGCTACAATCATCTCAACTTGCAAGTTTCATAGAAAAACTGAAAAAAAAAATCACGCTATTTCTCAAAATTTTCTCAAAAATTTCAAAAATTTTTAGTTTTTTTTAACAAAGGAAGCAAAGAGAAGATGAAATGAAATGAAATGACCTAGGTTGCACCATTACCTACAAATTTATTTTTTTACCTAGTTTTATTTGAGATTGCATGACACAATCATCAAAATTTGGTGTCGTTGCTAGGGAATTGGATTCTTAATTGTTTGAGAAAGTTTTCTAAGTGTTTTACTCTATTTTAGTTCTATTTTGGTTTGATTTTTTCCCTATTTTGAACTTGGATTTTGGTAATTTTGGTGTTGCGTAATAAAAGAGTGCTTGTTGGAATTTTAGTTTGAGGTGTCTCAAAAATTCTCAAACTTTGTTTTCCAAGGTTTTTGGGTGTTTTGAGCAAAATTAATAGCAAAGCTATTTGGTGTACCATTTTTTGGCAAAATTCCAACGTTTAAGTCACTTTTTCTAATTTTTTATTATTTTCTCAAATTTTTTAGGATATTTTTAATTTTTTTGGATTTAATTTTTTTTTATTTTTTGTGAGTTTATTTTGTGTGATTAACCTTTTATTTTAGAATGTTTTTGATTGTTAGGAAGTTTTTATATTCATTTGAATTTTATTTTCTTAATTTAGAGTTAATTTTAGTTATAGTTTGTTTGTGATTTGTCTTATGCTGAAATTAATTGTGTTTATCATATTCTTTGTCTAAAATGGATCTTTATTATTCTAATCAAGGTGTCTATGATTCTTGTGCAAATGGTAAGATTTCCCAGAAGTTAGATGAAGCCATTTCAATGCTTCATGGTATTCTTGAACAAGAAAGACAAGCACAACAAGCACAACAATATCAACAAGTCCAACAATCATGCTACCAACCACACTGCCATCCTTATGAAATTCACCCTGATTACATTGAACCATACTACCATCCTTATGAAGTTCACAATCCATATGAGATTCACCCTAATTACCACCATCATTATGAGCCATACCACAACTTCCAAGTGCAAGAGCCAGAGTATTATTCTTACAATTATCATAAGGGATACATGTAACAGGAGCCCCAGAGGGAATCGAGTTGGGAAGAGAGGATGATGCAACTAATGAAAGCTTATAATCTTCAACTCCAGTGGTAAACTAAAACGATTGCAATTCCAAAACCAACAAATGATGGATAACCTTATGAAGAATTCAGGAGTTCAATTGAATCAATCTACTTTAAGTGCTACTAAATTCACTAAAGAGAAAATTAGAGGAGAATGTACAGAGGAGGAAGAATCTTATTCACTGGGTAATATCCTTCCATCTTTTCATACTTTGCAATTTGTTGGAACTGACTCTAATTTGCATGATAGCATTGTGACTACTGATGCATATAATGTTGTTGATTCTGAATTGCATGATGATGATGTTGATGAAGAAATTGTTGTTGAATCTCTTGATTTAGTTGATTGTGGTAATCCATTAAGCAAAACTTACACATTTGTTGATGTTCATGAACCCTTGTATACTATGCACTTGGTATTTCTACTCCTAGCTATGACCATAGTGATGAATTCATTTCTGAACCTATTAATGATAAATCTATTGAGTCTAAGGTAGCAAATAAGTGTGGGGGTGACTTAGAATGTAATGATCATTCTATTCCTAGTCTGCGATTGGTTGATAAGTGTGAACCATGTGACATAGTTAATTCTAATGATTCTCTTAATCGTGTGTGTACTGAATCTATTATATGTGATAGATGCTCCCAGATTAATTCTTTCATTGACACTAGTGAGTTCCTCATATATATTGATTAACATGATTCCTCACTAGTATGTAATGATATGATTGATGAAGCAGTGAATGTAGCATGTGATGAAAATTTAGATAGTGAAATTGTTGGACAACTTGTTGTTGATAATGCAAACCCCACTCTTAAATGCTTATGTGATGATATGTATACATGTCCTATATGCATTGAGATTAATGAGTTTCTAGAGTTTGATAAGTGTGTTGAATCCAAAGAGTCCTTTGTTTGCACTGAAACTATTAATAAGATTGATTCTACTGATCATACTAGTGTTGATGAGAGTATGCATAGTGATAGTGTTTAAATTGAAAACCCTCTATTGATGCTTGTACTCTTATTGATACTAGTGAGAGACTAGATTTATTGTTGATCATTGTTTAGAATCTTGTGATCCTACTGATGTCTTTTTCATCAAGGAAGATACTATTTCTTTAGCTAAGAGTCCTGAATATATTCTTGAAGTTAGTGAAGTAGTTCCTAACAATCAACAAACTCTCTTAGTTAAGAAGAAGCAATTATTAGATACCTTAGAGGATTTGCACTTAAAAGACTGTGAGAACTTGCAATTAGATTTTTCTATGGATGCAATGACTCTTATTGAGGGGAATCCAGTTGATTTTATTAGTTTTGATAGATATTTAGAGAGTCTAGAGTCTAGTGTCTTTAAAATTGATTTTAAAGTTTCTTTCTTTAGTTATAAATCACCTAAATTTGATTTTTCTTCTTTCACTACTTCTAGACATGCTGACTTTGACTTTCCAAGACTACTAATGGTTGAGGAAGTTTATGAATCAACATTGCATGATCAATCAAAATGTTTTAAAGTAGTTAGACTTAAATTTGTTGAATTGAAGAGGAATAAAACAGTTTTGATTTTGGTTTTTAATATTTATGATTAGTTAGTATTTTATATAGTTCTTGTGACACACCGTATTTTGTCCGGACATACTCAAAAAAAATATAATTAAAAAAAAGACAAAAAATAACAACAAAAAAATCAATAGGTCCTTTTAGCCTAATAAGCTTAAAAATTATTAAAGGAGGATGAACTCAAAAAGATAAAAAATAAAAAAAAGAAGAAGAATGAAATTAAAAGCTAATTAAATCAAAATTTAAAAAAAAAAAGAAAAAAGATCAGAGAGGGAGCAACAAAAAAAAAACCAAACAAATCAAAAAAGAAAAAGAAAAAAAATCAGTGAGGAGACTAAAAAAAGAGAAAGAAAAAATGAATTAAAACAAAGATTGAAAATAAAGGGTTAAAAGCAAATGAAAATCAAATATAAAAAATAATAATTTAAAGAATAATAATACTAAAAAATAAAACAAATAAAAAAATGTGCAATATATTAAAAAAATAGAAACCCAAAGCAAAAAAAAAAAGATGAGATATTAAGATGTTGAGGCCTAATCTAGGAGAGCCCAAACCAAAAAAAAAAAAAAAGAGACAAAAAATGGAAGCTCATTTTGGAAGAAGTGGGCTAGCTCAGAGAAAGAGTCCTATCCAAAACAAACTTAGAATTGGGCCAAAAATAAAAAAAAAAGCCCCAAAGAATGGAGCCCATACGAAGGCAACGGATGAATTAAAAGGGAAGCCCATTTTGAAAGAAGAAAGCCCATTTTTGTTCAGCCCAGTTTCTTTGCCCCGTTGACCCAAATAAACCCAAGGAAGCAAAAAAAAAAAACCTCAGCCCAATTTCTTTGCCCTGCTGACCCAAATATACCCAAGGAAGCAGAAAAAACCTTACACGCCTCTAGTGCCCCCCTCTGGCCTCTTGACTTTTGTACTTTCCAGCAGCAGAGGAGGCAGCAAATGGAGAGGCGCGAGATAAAGCACACATGACGTAGCAGGAGAGGGAGCTGGATATTAGCGCTGGGGTGAGTGGAGCAGAGAAGTACGAAAAAAGGAGGGACCACGCGAGGGAAAGGGAAGCGCTTATAAAAGCCGAGGGGAATTCGAGAGAGGAGGAGGTTTTTTTTGGGGGGTTTTGGAGAGATTCAGTATTAGAGGGGCTGAGTGAGTGCAGCAAAAATTCTTAGGGGGAGTTTTCTTTTTGGGAGAAGAAAATCAGAAAGGCGAAGAAGGCTGAGTGAGAGTTACTGGAGGGAATTTCTTTTTTTAGATTAAAAACCGAGAGAGGACAGAGGGAGTGGGGGTTCTTCTCGGATTAGAGAGAAAGAAATAGAGTGTGAAGGGGAGAAATAGCTACGAGGAATTTAGGGTTAGAGAATTTTTATGGGTGGAGAGAAGAATCAAAAGTCGGAAAGAGAGGTTTGGAAATACAAAAAGGGGAAGCCAATTTTGAAGAAGAAGGGAGTCCGAGAATCGATAGTGAGGAGAGACTGAGCGTTTTCGAATTTGACTCAATAACAGAGGAGAAGGGATCTACGTGGAATTCCTAGATTCACCTTTCGATTAGACAGGTATTGTTCTGCATCCATGGTTTAACATACAGAGGATTTGTCTGTCAGATTGATGTGTTGAATTTGATAATTTCATTTATCTTGTTCTCTCGAATTAAGAACCAACGAGTCTTATAGCCCTGTGTTATTATTGCTGCCAATTAGTGTGGGATTATCATTTCGGTTTCATTGTTGTTTTATTGTCTTACTATACATTTCTGATATGGATGTTGCTAAGGGATAAAATTTTGAGGTTATTTTTCTGAGACTGTGTAAAATCTGGATACATTCTAATTCTGACATCAAAACTTGGATTCAATACCACAGATAGGAAGTTGAAGCTTAAATGTTTATCCATGATTGCATTATTTTTTTTTCCTTCTTCATTCATTTGATGAGTTCTTTGCTGTTATCCCTGTAAATGAATTGGGCTGGTTAAGTCTCTATACTGCTATTGACCCCTGGTAGTGTTTTACGTGGTTGGTATGTGGGTGTTGGGGTGAGTTGAACTATCTGGTGGCTTATTAGGAACAAACAAACCCAAGTGTATGTTGTTCTTATATATGAATCCAAAGCTTGCCCGCTTTCTCTTCCCTTGTTTAGGTGCTAAATTTTTGCTGTTCCAAGTGCACTATCTTAGCATTTTGATTTGGTGTAAAATCTTCTGTATATTCTCTGGTTGAAGTAAAAACTTGTGACGTCTTGAATAAAAGTGTATGTGAATTATTAATGCTGTATGGGTTTGCTTTTCGATGGACTTGAGGGTTTAAAATAATCTATATGCTCAGATTCGTCTATGTGTTTTATTGATTAGGTTTGGATGAAATCTGAAACGTGATAGTTATCCACTTGCTTACTCTCTTCTTTGTTTGGAATCATTTTTGGTCTCATTCGGTATGTGACTAAGTATATCCAAGCCAAGCATTAGGGAGCATAGGCTGACACAGGAATTATGAAGGCAGGCAGTCAAATGTCTATTGTTTGTCTCCAAATTCCCTCTTTGGATCTTTGTAAATATCATTCGAAATGATATGATAATTGTCATCCAATAGTAGACACCTACACACACGAAATCACTGTTATTTGTAATCTTATTTTTATTATTTTATTTTATTTGTATTTGTATTTTATTATTTTATTTGTATTTGTATTTGTATTTTTATATTTTTGTTTTCCATTATTCATCTCTGCTTTCATTTTATTTTGTATCTTCTACCCTTAGAATCGCCATGTGGGATTTTTTTTGTCCCCTCAAGCATATAGCAACAAACCAAAAAACCATGTGTAGCAATAAAGCCTCCTTGACGCCTTTTGGGTTCTAATTATGCGTTTTAATATTATGAGATTTCAATGGCCCCATTCAAAAACCAAAAAAAAAAACTTTTCAAAAAAAAAAGAGAGTAAAAATAGGAGAGGATTAATCTTTTTTTTTAAGTAAAAACCATTTTGAGTCTTAAAGATTCATCCTTTCTTAAAGGTTCTTTCGCAAAAAAATAAAAAAAATGATTTTCCAAAATTCAAAGTTAATTTTTCTTTTAGAGTTTGTCCTTTTCAAACAAAAAAAAAAGTAAAAAAAATAATAATAAAATAAAATACATAAGAGAAGAAAAGGGGTTAAATAAACAAAAAAAACACAAAAAAGAAAACAAAAAAAAAAGAAAAAAGAAGAAAAATAAAACAAAGGAATTTTTTTTTTCATACTTGAAGGCAAATGTCATTTTAAATCTTTTGACCTAAACAAAAATAAACAAATTAAAAAGATTAAGAAAAACTTGACAAAAATCAAAAACAAATAAAATCAAGAACAAAAACAAAATGAAACAAACAAAAAAATGAAAAATAGAAAAAAAGATGAACAATAATAAACAGAAACGGAAAAAAAACAAACCAACCAAAAAAAGCAAAAAAGCAAAAAAAAAAATAATAATAAAAAACACAAACAAAAACAAAAAAAACAAAAAAAAATAAATAAAAAATAAAAACAAAGCTAAAAACACAAAACACAAAAAACAAACACAAACAAAAAACAAAAGCAAAAAACAAAAAATAATAATAAAAAACATAAACCAAAACAAAGAAAACAAAAACAAAAAAACAAAAATAAAATAAAATAATAAAAACAAAGTTAAAAACACAAAACATAAAAAAGCAAAAACAAAACAAAAAAAAAACAAACACAAACAAAAACAAAAAAATAATAATAATAAACACAAACCAAAACAAAAAAAAATAAAAACAAAAATAAAAACAAAGTTAAAAACACAAAAAATAAAAACAAAAACAAAAAAACAAACACAAACAAAATAAAACAAAAATAAAACAAAAATAAAAAAATAAAATCAAAAATAAAATCAAAACAAAGCATCAGCCAAATATAATTTCTATTCGAACTACGTGGACTTTGATCCCCTTCAGAGGGTACGTAGGCCCTAGGCTTTTATCCTAAATCAAGTCCTCTTTTGTAAATAAAATATCTTCTTTCAATTTTATTTCTTTTATTTCTTTTTTTTTTTACTTTTCACTTTATTCCCTTTATTTTCTTTATTTCTTATTTTACATGTGATTTGTTATGGAGAATTAAAGTAGAATTAAGGCCATTCTATTTTTGCACAACTGACTTAGGGTAACCGTTTTTAGTAACGGGTGTAGTGGGGTGCCTAACACCTTCTCCACTCATAATCGACTCCCAGATTTATTTTTCTGGTTCGTAGACCATTTTTTCAACTAAAAAAGTTTTTTCAAAGTTTTACCTTTCCAAAAATAAAATTTTGGTGGCGACTCCTGAACCCCACTTGTAATCTTATTTCAATTTCGGTTTTTAATTTCGAAGAGAAAACCCTTATCCTCTTTTCGAATTTCTTCTCTTTTTTGAGAAAGGCGCTACGCGGTCGCATTTTCGGGTGTGACAATTCTTCTTAGTTTAGGATTTAGTTTTCTTTTCTTTTCTACATTACTGTTTGTTTTGTTCTGCTTTATAGGTAATAAAAGGTTGCTAACCAGCTACATGGAAATCTGTGCCCACCTTGAGATTTTTAATTCAAGTTCATCCGATTGTATACTTTCCTTCCACTCTCTTTATATTATGCTATTAACTATTGATTGGATTGTGTGCTAGCATTAAGGACAATGCAATATTTCAGTGTGGGGGGGGGGAGAGTCATTTCATTCTATTTCATCTTCTGTTTGCTTCCTTTCATGCAGCTTCATTCATTGGTGTTGTCTTTTCATTGTCTATGTTAGTTTGCTTTGCATTGAAGCGTGTTCTTTTCTCTTCATACGTACAGCTCGAGCTTCACCTTCTCACATAGCTTCAGTCCCTTACATGCACTGTTTTGTCACGTAACTTCTCCTCTTATTTTTTCTGCTGCCCCATGTTAACTCCTTCATCTTTTCTCATGTGGAATCTCTCACATGCACGTTGTAACATCCAGTTCTCTGAAAACAAGAGAAAACGTGAGAAACATAATGTACAGTTTCTCTGTAAATGAACGAAATACACCAGATACAAAAGGAAGTCCCTCGAAATGAGATAGTTAAGGTTTCAAAAAATTTGGGAAGCATTCTAGACTCTTAAAAATGAGAATCCCAAGCTCAGACGAAAAGAAATATGGAGATAAAATGAAGAAACAATTTCTTACAAAAAACTTACAAAACGTAATGGTATTTTTGTAATTTTGAGTAAATTTTAGAATTCACATAGGAGGGCTTTTTAAATAAAATTTTTGAGTTCCCTAGGGTTCTCAGAGGCCCAAAAATCATAGAAAGTCTTGGGATAGTTAAATCCCCTCTGGTGGACGTTTTCTAATGTCAGTGTGCCCGAACTTTGACGAATTTATTTGAGAAAGTTTTAGCTCCTATTTGAGTGATTCCGAAGGAAATTTTTTTTAATTGGGAACCTAAATTTTATAATGGAAAAGATGGTTCTAAAAAAGGAGCTGAAAAGAAGGAGAAACGAAAATGCAAAGAACAAAGGGCAAAATTGGAATTTTTGAAAAAGCCACTTTCCTACACCTATATATAAGTGGTGCCCCACTTCCTCCCTCATTTGGAATCAGAATTTTCTGCATAATTTCAGAAGTGGGAGCTAGGGTTTTGGGCGCACCAAAGGAGGAAGAGGAAGAGAAGAAAATCTAAGCTTAAGGTATGTTTCCATGGTGATTTTTCATGCTTTTCTTCATCCACACCTCCTCTCCTCCCTTCTCCTTTGTTTCCTTTGATTAAAATGGAGTTTATAAATCTGATTCAAGGGAGAAATTCAAGGGAAATTTCGGATTTGAAAAGAGGAACTTGGAGAAAGCAAGATACAAGCCAAAAAAAGCAAGGAAACTAGGTAAAATTTCATCCTATGGTTGCTATTCTTGATTCCTTTTCTTCTCTAATTCGACACACATAAGGAACCCTAGGAGGATCTGATTTTTAAGCCTAACCAAGCATGAATATTAGGTATTTGATGGAAAAGAATAAGAATATGCAAAGAAAATAACAAAATAACCATTAGATTTCAAGATGCAAATTCTAGAGTTTTGTGTGCACCTTCCAAAATCTAATTTTATATGATGATTCCTAGGTCTAATTAAGAATTTATATGAGCTCCTAAGATCTCTAAGATGCTCCCCACATGCTTCCTCCTTTAAGAAAACAAAGAGAATTCCAAGGAGGCCAAAAAGGGGCATAGTCTCGGGCAAGCAAGGTTGGGGTGGCTAGGGAGAGTTTTAAATTTTTCTAAGGCTATTCTTGAGTCATGTATGATGAATGAAAATAAGGGGAGGCCTTGAAAAAAATTTAGAACTCATAGAAAGTGATTTGGTGCTTTAGGTTCTATATTATGACCTAAAGAAACAACATGATGATAGGCCCTTTGTTTTAATTATGTGATAACTCCAAGAGGCTTAAAAGGAGTCCAGAATCATATTTGAAAGGAAAAAATGGAGCCTAGAAATTATTTGAGGGGTGTTGCTTCATTAGGTGCAAGTATGGACCATAATGGGGGTTATAGAGCAATCTAGTGTTTAAGCAATTTGTGTGACCTTAGAGATTGTTTCATGAACTTAATTGGCTTCCATAAATTGTGTCTAGGCCAAGAGAAACCATTTCCACAAGTTTGTGTGTGTGTGGCTGAAAAGAGGAGCTTGGATTCAAAGGAAAAAATGTGTGATTGTGTATAAGGTAGCTCTCTCCACCTTCTTTCATGCATGGATGTGTGTTTAGCTTGTCTTAGAATGTGTGTATATGTATTTTCAAGCCATGAAAAATATGCTAGCATGATTTTATATGCCATGATTTCATAATGACATGTTATACCTTCAAATGATGCTATGATGTTTGTTTGAGTTTGCTTGAGTGTGGAGAGGCCAAAAAATCTTAAGTGGGGTGAGGATGAGCCAAGAACCCTTGAGATTAGTTGAGACAAAGCAAAGAGTCTCCTAAAAGCAAAGTGGGCTCTCAAGAGCATGGTTGAGTCTAAGAATCTCTTAAAGAATGGGTGAGGCAAGTCCAAAATCCATAAGGAAAAGTGTGAGGCTAATCCAAACACTTGGTGAGCTTTTGAATGTCTTGTATGACTTGTTCACATGCCAAACTTGCTTCTTGAATGTTCATGACTTCCATGATATCCATGCATGCATTTTTAAGGCTTGCTTTGCATATATTATGTATGATTGAATGAGAGATGAGCTATTAGGATTCTTTGAATCTCATTCCCTCCTCTTCAATGATTTCACATGCTAAGCAGACCAAGTGGACATGATAATGGGAGCCAATTACCTTGAAGAAAGGAGATTGACAACCAAATGCTTAAGTTTTGTCACTTCAAGACCATAATTATGTCATATGATGTAACCCTTTGATGTATATAGTCTATGACCCCTTAGACATATGTAATTATGATATTATGTGATGTATAAATATTTGGATATGATGTATGAACCCTAGAATAGAAATTGGATATGTAATGCCAAAGTATGCATTTTGGAAAGTTTGATGTAATGTGCATATGTGTGGATGGAAAGGCCAAAATGAGATACATGGGGTTTGGGACCATTTGGGTGGTTCACACAAGTCCTAAGTGTGCTTTTAGGCTTGCCCAAAAGGTGCCAAAACTAAAGAAAAGCTATTTGGCAATTTTGGTATCCCATATTGAGTCAAAAATGACTATAATGGAACCCTACCTCACTTTTTAACCAAATGAGTTATTCTTGGTTTAAGATTTGGCATGAAATTAGGTTTCATTAGGATCTTTTTGGGAAGCTAAAGACCATAATTTTTGGAGGTCTATAGAATATTTGATGAATTTTCAAAGTTGGCAATTTTTTTTGGTTTTGGTCTGCTACACTATTCATTTGGTCCAAAAATGAATTCTGTCACACAAGGCCCAAATGATGTCTAATTGACACAAAATTTTATACAGAGAAACTAGATATTCACAGTGACTTTACTAACTAGAAGGACCTCAATTGGAGGTCCAAAGAGGGAGATATGAATTTTTGAACATTCTATCCAGTATTAAGAGTTTTGCCTGACCTAAGTTACTATTCTATTGAATTTCAAGGTTTGGGCTCCTTGAGCTGGTCTAGAAATATTTTTCTCCTCTAGCTAACATCTATAGCTTTCCATATTAGTATCATTTGTATGGATTGGATTTTTTTGGAATTAATTGGACATTTTCAAAGTTTGCTGTAGAATTTTGTGATAGTTCCAGAATGTAGTTTGACCTCTGGACCTTCTCGGATGTCAAACATCCTCTATGATAGATGTTATGGTCTGGACATATTTTTAATGTGAAGTAGACATCTTTAGCTTTCCAAAATGACCAAGATTTCATGTTTTCAATTTTTATAGAATTAGTGATGATTTTCCAAAGTTTGGACAGAAAAGAGGCAAAATTTGTCTAAAAATAAACCTCCATATTTTATGCTTCATTTCGATTTTCATGAGTTGTGAGCCACATTTTATGATGCAAATGAGTTGTATACATGTAATTAAATATGGAAAAGAATAGTATGAGCTCACACGATCCACGTGACACCGAATGGAATTTTTAAACATGATGCAACGCAAAAATAGTCAATATTTTATTCCTTTTTTCTCTGCACTTTCATGGAATTAATGATATGAAGCCTTTGAATGTCATGAAATGAGCTAGAATTTATGGTGTTACACACGTTCTACCCAGCTCGAGACTGTCTCATGCCCATGTTCATCTTCATATAGCTTCTTTTTTATCTTTCCCAGCCAGGAGTGAATGAATGCAACTCATGGCTAGCTTGTGTTTAACATGGCTGGCCATGCATGTAACTTCTACCCAAGTTCTGCACAAAACAAAGGAAAAGATGAAGTAGGAGAATTCACAAAAATTCATTTAAATGGAGTTGTGCACCAAAATTGCAAAATTTTGTAAATTGATTTCTAAAATATAAAAATGGCTCATAAATTCAATTATCCTCCAATTAAAATCTTTTAAGCTAAAATGTATAATCAAAATGCCTAATTAGAGGAGAAAAAATATATGAAAATTAGCAATCATCAAATTCCCCCACACTTAGGCTTTTGTACTCTTGAAAAAAAGAAAACTAAAACTCCAAGAAAAAGATAATGGGAAGGAAATCAAGAAAAATGGAATTGTGTAGGTCACTTAGCACAAGGAAGCTCAAAGCAAATCAATAGCTCAATTCTCCAAGTCATATCACTTGCATCGATACAACAAGTACCATGGCAATACACTTAATAAAAAATGAAATGCAATGAAAGTCCCTCACTTGGATTAGTGTTTGTCACTCTACTTTTTAGTGTTTAGGATGAAGTGCTTACTTTCAAATTCCATCCTATCCAACTTTACTACTATAAGATTGGCAATCATCTACATTTCCACCACCAAAATCAAATGCCAATGAATTAATCAAAAGGTCTTTATTATGGTTGTAATATAGGATAAGGTATGAAACAAGTGGTAAACAAGAGAATAAAGGAGATTCAAAAAGCAAAGTGGATGCTAAGAATTATCAAGAGCATCAAAAGAAGAATAAGAATGGAATGCAAGTGCATTTTAAGGCCCCATCTACCATAAACAAATATATGCACTAAGAGAATAACTTTTCTTTCCTTTTCCTTCTTTTTTTTTGTACATTTTAAATGCTTTGCTTCTTTTTTTTCTTTTCATTTTATTTTTTCTTCTTTCTTCTCTCTCTTTTTCTTGGAATATTTCCAAAGAGGAACAAACAAACGGCCTATAAATGATGTGAAAAATGCACCTTTGCCCACTTTAACAAGATACATTACCTTTAATAATTAAAAGCATCCTAATCAAGGTAGGAAGAACATTTGTTTGGTTTTCATGGCTAAAAGGCTAAAAATGAAACATATATCGCTCAAAGGGGGTAAAGTAAATGGATTAAACACATGTAGGATAGCTCTTTGGTTCTAGCTAAAACAAAACAACAATGAATGCCTTAATCCTTTTCATGCATGGCAGATGAATAAATGTGGCCTTGAATAAGATTCAAGCTAAGTTCTAGAGTAAAAGCAAGATAATGGATACACACTAGAAATAAATAAGCAATAGGTTCAAAAATCTCACAAGGTAAATTAACCACCATCAAATTTCATTAAAGCAAAGTTAATTGCCACTTAACTTGCATTCTTAACACAAGATCAATTCCTTATCAAATTAAGATATATCAAAGCTATGATCCCCTCAATATTAGCAACTTACATAAAAGCATAGATTTTTTTTCAAAAACTAGAAAATAACATAAAACTTCAACATTTCAAAAATAAGACAAAAGACTAAACACCTAAAAACTAGAAAAATCAACTAACCAAAACAAAGCAGAACTAAAAATTTTATTTGTATCCCCCCTTCATCTTTTCCTTTGTTTTGTGTAGAACTTGGGCAGAAGTTACATGCATGGCCAGCCACTTTAAACACAAGCTAGCCACGAGCTGCATTCATTCACTCCTAGCTAGGAAAGATAGAAAAGAAGCTATATGAAGATGCACATGAGCATGAGGCAATCTTGAGCTGGGCAGAATGTGCATGTGAGAAATTCCATGTGAGAAAAGATAAAGGAGTTGACGTGGGGCAGCAGCGAAAATAGGAGGGGAAGTTACGTAAGCAAAATAGAGCATGCAAGGAACTGAAGCTATGTGAGAAGGTGAAGCTTAAGCTACACGCATGAAGAGAAAAGAACACACTTCAATGCAAAGCAAACTAACATGGAACAATGAAGAGACAACACGAATGAATGAAGCTGCATGAAAGGAAGCAAAGAGAAGATGAAATGGAATGAAATGACTCTCCCCCCACACTTAAATATTGCATTGTCCTCAATGCCAGCACACAATCCAATCAACAAAAAGACAACACAATATAAAAGGGGAAAGGGAAAGAGTACAACCAGGGATCAGGGTGGGTCATGAAGTTGGAGCTCCTCCTTGTTATCCCTTGGAACTCCTTCATGAAAGTGCTTGAGTTAATGTCCATTAACTTTGAATTTAGCTCAAGTTTGCTCATCCAGAAGCTCAACTGCAATAAAAGGAAAACATTAGAACTTTTTAGCCAATTACAAACTTCTTTATTGCAATCATCTTGTCATGGAATGCCTTTGTCTTTTCTTTATAGATCCTTGCATTATCATAGGCTTCCAACTTGATCTCTTTAAGCTCTTGGAGTTAGAATTTTCTATGAGATCCCACTCCATTCAAATTCAAATTGCATTTCTTCATAGCCCAGTAAGCTTTGTGCTCCACTTCTACCAGTAAGTGACAAGCTTTTCCAAATACCAGCCAATAAGGTGACATGCTAATAAGAGTCTTATAGGCAGTCCTATAGGCTCAAAGTGCTTTATCTAGCCTCTTGCTCTAATATTTCCTATTCGGCTACACGATTTTCTCTAAAATTTACTTCACTTCCCGGTTAGAAATCTCTGCCTGGCTATTTGTTTGAGGGTGATAAAGAGTAGTTACTTTATGCACAACACCATACTTGTTAAGCAAGCTGTGCATACTTTGGTTGCAAAAATGAGTGCCCTAGTCACTGATAATTGCTTTGGGAATACCAAACCTGTAGAAAATATGAGAGCGAACAAACTTTACAACCATAGAAGAATCATCAGTCCTAGTGGGTTTTGCTTCCACCCACTTTGAAACATAATCAACAACCAATAAAATGTATGCAAAGGCAAAAGAAGTAGGAAAAGGTCCCATAAAATCAATGCCTCACATATCACAGACTTCACAAAACAAAATGGGGTGCTGTGACATTTCATTTCTCTTAGATATGCTACCTGTTTGTTGACACCTGACACATCTTTTACAAAAATCAAAGGCATCAATAAACAAAGTAGGCCAATACAATCCACTATCTAGAACCTTTCTAGCTGTGCATTTTAGACTAAAGTGACCTCCACATGTAAGTGTGTGACAAAATTTCAAAATAGAATCAAATTCCATATAAGGCACACAACATCTAATCACTTGGTCACTACATAGTCTCCACAAGTATGGATCATCCTAAATATAATACCTAACTTCACTCCTAAACTTATTTAATTGATGTTTATTCAAATCAATAGGAAATTCAGAAGTAGCTAGATAATTCACTAAGTCTGCATACCATGGGTAGAAACTATGCACAGCACACAAATGCTCATCAAGGAAATCATCATCAATAGGTAAGGAATCTACCTTTGGAGCCACCAAGTTTTCAGCTCCACTTTTATCCTGGATGTCAAAATCAAATTCTTGAAGTAGAAGCCTCTATCTGATCAATCTTAGCTTTGCATAAGGGTTCTTCAACAAGTACTTCAATGCTGCATGATCGGTAAAAACAATGACTTTAGTATCAAGCAAATAAGATCTAAATTTATCCAAAGCAAAAACAATAGCAAGAAACTCTTTTTCTGTGGTTATATAATTTGCTTAGGCCCCATCTAGAGTCTTGGACGCTTACGCTATCACATGGGACCTCTTATTCATTCTCTGGCTCAAAACTCACCTACAGCAAAATTAGAAGTGTCACATAAAAGTTCAAATGGGAGGTTCTAATCAAGAAGTTGAATAATGGGTGGGGAAGTCAATCTTTTCTTAAGATCATCAAAAGCTATTTTACATGCATCATCAAAATGGAAATCAACATGTTTTTGTAACAGCTTAGACAATGGCAAAGCAATTTTACTAAAATCCTGAATGAATCCTCTATAAAAACCTGCATGACCTAGAAAAGACCGAACATCTTGAACACATGTCGGGTATCGCAGAGAAGTGACAACATCTATCTTAGCCTTATCAACCTCTATTCCCTGTTCAGATATAATATGACCCAATATAATGTCTTTTTGAACCATAAAATGACACTTTTCAAAATTAAGTACAAGGTTCTTCTCTATGGATCTTGCTAAGACTCTATCCAAACTACACAGACAGTCGTTAAAAGAGTTCCCATATACAGTGAAATCATCCATAAAAATTTCTATACAATGTTCCAGGAAATCACTAAAAATGGAAACCATGCACTGTTAGAAAGTTCCAAGGGCATTACAAAGACCAAAAGGCATTCGTCTATAGGTATAAGTTCCAAATGGGCATGTAAACGTTATCTTCTCTTGATCCTCTGGGGCTATGCATATTTAGAAATAACCTAAAAATCCATCAACAAAACAATAGTGAGACTTCCCATCTAAATGCTCAAGTATCTGATCAATAAAAGGAAGGGGGTAATGATCCTTTTTAGTAACTAAAATTAAGTCTCCTATAATCAATGCAAACCCTCCAACTATTCTATACATGGGTGGGCACCAATTTATTATTTTCGTTCTGGACCACTGTGATGCTTATTTTTTTGGAACCACCTGCATAGGACTAACCCACTAACTATCAAAAATAGGATATATAATACTAGCAGATAAAAGTTTAAAAACTTCCTTTTTAACAACATCTAGAATAAGTGGGTTTAATCGCCTTTAGGGTTGCCTTACTGGCTTTGCCCTATCCTCCAACAGAATTTGGTGCATGCATGTATTAGGGGTAATGCTAGGTATGTTAGAGGTCCACCTTATTGCTTGTCTTCTCCTCCTCAAGACCTTTAGAAGCTTCTCTTCATCCTTTGGAATAATGTCACTGGCTACAATCACCAGAAGTTTCTCATCTTTCTCTAAATAGGTATACTTGAGATTGTTTGGCAGCGGTTTGAGCTCTAAGGTAGGAGCTTGCTCAATTGAAGGTATAAGTGGTTTGACTTCAATCTCTTCCATGCCAAATACCTGTTTAGACAACTCACAAATAGAAGAAACAACTTTCCCATCTTTGGGAACATCAGCAAAATGAATATCCACAAGAGAACCAACAACAATAGTAACATCAGTATCACTATTGGATGAACTAGTTATATAGCATCTAATACCACTATTAATAGGCAAGGTAAGAGTGGACATAGATGAACTAGCACAATCAACATATCCAAAAGTGACATTAACATGTAACATGTAACGTCTGGTTTTCATTAAATGATAGAAATGGGCGCATTTTCAAAGCAGTCCCAAAAAATTTGAGTAATATTCTAGACTTCTAAAAATGAGAATCCTAGCCTCAGAAGGAAGGAAGAACGGAGCTAGAATGAAGAAACAAATTTTGACAAAAATATTACGAAAAGTAATAGTATTTTTGTAATTTTGAGCAAATTTTGGAAGTCACACAGGAAGCCTTTTTAAATGAAATGTTTGAGTTTTTTGGAGTTCTCAGAGGCCCTGAAAACCATGGGAAGCCCCGAGACAATTAACTCCCCTCCAGTGGATGTTTTTCAACATCAGTGCACCTGAGCTTTGACGGATTCATTCGGGAAGGTTTTAGCTCCGATTTGAGTGATTCGAAAGGCATTTTATTAAATTGGGAACCTAAATTTCATAATGGAAAAGACGGTTCTCAAAAAGGAGTTCAAACAAAAGAGAAACAAAAATGCAAAGAACGAAGGGCAAACTAAAATTTTTTGAAAAAGTCACTTTCCTCCCCCTATATAGAGGTGGCGCCCTACTTTCTCCCTCATTTAGAATCAAAATTTGTTGCCTAATTTCAGAGGAGAGAGCTAGGGTTTTGGGCGCACAAGAGAGGAAGAAGAAGAAGGGAGAATTCAAGCTTAAAGGTATATTTCCATGGTAATTTTTCATGCTTTCTTCCATCCACACCTCCTCTCCTTCATTCTCCTTTATTTCCTTTGATTAAAATAGAGTTTATAAATCTGATTCAAGGGAGAAACTCAAGAGAATTTTTGGATTTGAAGAGAGGAGCTTGGAGAAAGCAAGAATAAGTAAGAAAACTAGGTAATTTCTCTTCCTATGGTTGCTATATTGATCCTCCCTCCTTCTTCATTTTGCCTAACCCTAGGAACCATAGGAGGAGTTGATTTTTAGGCAGAACCAAGGATGAATCTAAGGAAAAAGGTATGGAGATTAAGAATATGCAAAGGGAATTAACAAAAAACTATTAGATTTCAAGATGCAATTTCTAGGGTTTCAAGTATACCTTGTAAAATCTGAATTTGTTTGATGATTCCTAGGCCTAAATAAGAGTTTAAATGAACTCCTAAGCTCCCTAAGAGGCTCCCCATATGCTTTTTTCCTTGAGAAAACAAAGAAAGCTTTATGGAATCCATAAAAGCCCTATGTCTCAGCCAAGCAAGGAAAAGGTAGCCAGGGAGAGTTTTAAATTTTTCTAAACCTATTTTTGAGTCATATATGATGAATGAAAATGAGAGGAGGCATTGGGAAAAATTTAGAACTCATAGAAAGTGAGTTGGTGCTTTAGGTTCCATATTATGACCTAAAGAAGCAACATATAGTTAGGCTTTTTGTTTTAATTGTGTGATGACTCCAAAAGGCTTAAAAGGAGTTAAGAATCATATTTGAAAGGAAAGAATGGATCCTAAAAATTATTTGAAGGGTGTTGCTTCATTAGGTGCATTTATGGACCATAATGAGGTTATAAGCCAACCTAGTGTTTAAGCAAATTGCATAGGCTTAGAATTGAGTTCATGAACCTAATTGGCTTCCATAAATTGTGTCTAGGCTAACAGAAATCATTTTCACAAGTTTGTGTGTATGTGGCTGAAAGAGGGAGTCTTGATTCAAGAAGAAAAATGTGTGATTGTATACAAGGTAGCTCTCTCCACCTTCTTTCATGAATGGATGTGTGTTTAGCTTGTCTTAGAATATGTGTATGTGTATTTTCAAGCCATGAAAAGTATACTAGCATGATTTTATATGCCATAATTTCATGATGACATATTATGTTTCTAAATAATATTATGATGTTTGTTTGAGTTTGCTTAATGTGGAAAGGCCAAGAACTTTTAACCATGGTGAGGATGAGCCAAGAACCTTTGAGATTAGTTGAGATAAAGCAAAGAGTCTCCCAGAAGTAAAGTAGGCTCTTAAGAGCATGGTTGAGTGCAAGAATCTCTTAAAGAATGGGTGACGCAAGTCCAAAATCCATGAGAAAAAGGGTGAGGCCAATCCATCCACTTGGTAAGCTCTTAGATGTCTTGTATGACTTATTCACATGCCAAGCTTGCTTCTTGAATGTTCATGACTTCCATTTTACCCATGCATGCATTTTTATGACTTGCTTTGCAAATGTCATGTGTGATTGAGTGGCAGATAAGATATTGGGATTCTTTGAATCTCATTCCCTCCTCTCCAAATGATCTAATATGATAGGTAGACCAAGTGGACAAGGTAATGGAAGCCAGCCACCTTGAAGAAGAGAGCTTGACAATCTAATGCATAGTTTTTAGTTCTTTAAGGCCATAATCATGTCAAAGAATGTAATTCCATGATGTATATGGTCTATGACCTCTTGAACATGTGTAATTATGATATTATGCCATGTATGAATGAGAGGATATATTATGTAGCCACTAGAATGTGAATTAAGTATATGATGGCAAATTAGTTTCATGAATGGTTTGATGTAAATGTGCATATGTGTGGATGAAATGACAAAAATGAGATGCATGAGTTTTGGAACCATTTGGATAGTTCACACAAGTTCTAATTATACTTTTAGACTTGCCCAAAAGGTGCCAAGACTAAAGAAAAACTATTTGGACATTTTGGTACCCTATAGGGAGTCAAAATTGACCATAATGGAACCTTATATTACTTTTTAGCCAAATGAACTCTTCTTGCTCTGAAATTTGGCATGCAATCAGATCTTGTTGAGATCTTTTTGGAAAAATAAAGAACATAATTTTTAGAGTTCTACATAATATTTGATGAATTTCCAAATTTGGCAAATTTTTTGATTTTGGTCAGATGTACTATTCATCTGGTCTAAAAATGAAATCTATCACACAAGCCTCAAATGATGTCTAATTGCCACGAAATATTATATAGAGAAACTAGACATTCACAGTGACTCGTGCCAACTAGAAGTACCTCAATTGAATGTCTAGAGAGGGAGATATGAATTTTTTAAAATTCTATCAAGTATCAGGAATTCCAACTGACCTATGTTACTTTTTGATTAGATCTCGAGCTCTGGGCATGCCTGAGATGGTTTGGAGTTATTTTTTTCCTCTATCTAACATCCACAAATTTCCATATTGGTATCATTTGCATGTATTGGATTTTTTTAGAATTAATTGGACATTTTTAAAGTTTGCTACAGAAATCTATGATAGCACCAGTGGGTAGTTTGACCTCTAGATCTTTTTGGATGTCAAACATCCTTTGTGATGGATGTTATGATTTAGACATATTTTTAGTATGAAGTAAACATCTATAGCTTCCTATAATGGGCAAGAATGCATGATTTTGATTTTTCTAGAATTAGTTATGATTTTCCAAAGTTATAGCAGAATTGATCCAAATTCTGGCCGAAAATATGTATGAATATTCTAAGCCTTCCTTTGAGTTTCATGAGTTGTAGTCCACATTTTATGATCCAAATGAGTTGTATTCATGTAAATAAATATGATAATGTGTTGTATGAGCTCACACGGTCCACGTGACATTGAATGAAATTTTTATACACGACGCAACATGAAAATATGCATTATTTTTATTGCCTTTTTCATTAGTAACTCACATGATTCATGAACTTGAGTTATTAAAAGGCATAAGATGAGTTAGAAATTATGGTGTTACATAACACATCCTGAGAATCAGTAAAATTAGTAATATCAGAACAATCAGGGAAAACAACAGCATGCACATCATTTCTAGAACAAGAGGAGTGATCTCGAACAGCATAATCATCCAAATTAGTCACATGCTGACTAATAGTAAAATCATCACAAAGAGAAGACGTCATAGAGTCATGATAATCAGTACATGCAAGGAACTCACTATTCTCAATAAAAGCACTAATCTGAGTACATTTATGACATATAGTGGTTCTAGATCATATACCATTAAGAGAATCATCCAAGTCAGCAATATCACAAGAATTAGTCAACAAACTATCCCTAAAATCAGTACTGGCATCAACTAGCATATCAATTCGGCTGATACTAAAAATAGAATTATCATCACAGGGGTGTTTCATGGCATCAAATATATTAAATTGTATCACATTGCTAGCAAATTCCATTTGAAGAGTACCCTCATGCACATTTATTATTGTCTTTGCAGTTTTTAAGAAAGGTCTACCTAAGATGAGTGGGGCATGTCCACAAGACCTATATCTATTATCCTCCATGTTAATGACAAAAAAATCAGCTGGGAATATCAAATCCTTTACCTTAACTAGGACATCCTCTAAAACTCTTGAAGGATAAGCGATGCTCCTAGTTGCAAGCTACACAACCACTCCAGTAGGTTTCAGCTCTCCCATCCGCAAAGATAAATACACTAATTTAGGCATAACATTTATAACAGCACCAAGATCAATCAAAGCATCAAAAAACTCAAAATTTCCAATAGTGCATGGGATCATAAAAGTGCTCGAATCTTGACACTTAGTAGGCATTGTTGGCTATAAGTGCTGAAACATTCTTGCTAAAATTGACTTTCTCATTCCCTCTTAGCCGCCTCTTGTTAGTACATATTTCCTTGAGAAACTTGGCATATTTAGATATGGTCTTGATTGCATCCAACAAAGGTATATTGACCTCAACCTTCTTGAAAGTCTCAAGAATTTCTTTTTCAATTTCTGCTTTAGTTTGCCTTTTTCCCAAGGTAGGTCTATGTGGGAAAGAGAAGATCTTCTTTGGCTCCTTTTCTTTCTTAGGCTCATCTGGTGTGACGTGTGTTTTCGATGATGCTGGCTTATCCATGGTAATGGTATCTGAGGATCCCTGAACTTCCTTTCCACTCTTAAGAGTGATGGCACTAACATTACTACTATTCCTTAGATTGCCAATTGGCTATGATGGTAATTGGCTTGAACCCTGAGATTTCACCTCATTGAGAGAGGTAACAAACTGGCCTAACTAAGTATCAACCCTTTTTTCTAAATTTTGCATGCTCATATGAAATTGTTATTGTTGTTGCTACAATTGTTGTGTGAGTTTTACATTACTCTCTATAAGATGCTTCATCATGTCCTCCATATTATTTCCTCTATTTGGTTCCTCTTGTATAGGAACTGACTGCCTCATAGGTTGGGAAGATTGTACACTAGGTCCTGCAACATCATATCTATTCTATTGTTGCCCTCCGCCCATATCTCAAGTTGGGGTGATCCCTCCATCCTGGATTGTATGTATTAGAATAGGGATCATACTTTTGTTGCTCTTGTTGCATTGGCTTGACTGGAAACATCCCAACACAAGTCTCTACCCTATCTTCTAACATTGGGCATTGATCAATAGCATGTGTGGCCAAATAGCATATATCACACAGGGGTCCCACTAAGGTAATAGAGGTAGATGTCTACCTAGGTACATAACACTATGGATAGGAATGTGTTTGAGTAGGATAGGATTATGGTGTACAAGTCTGAGATAAAGTAGAGGATGACTGTGGCTGCTGCTGAGCTAAAGCAATCTGACGAACTATAGAGGTTAGCTCATCCAACTTACTCTTAACCTGAGTATCATACTGTGGAGTACCCAACTCATTTACTCCTCTTGCCATCCGCATTGATCTAGAACCAAATTACTGAGCATTCCGAGCCATCTTATCAATAAGCTCCCAGGCCTTTGTACGTGTCAGATTATTTAAGCTCCACCGGAGGTAGCATCAATCATGTTTCTATCCATGTTCAACAACCCCTCATAGAAGTACTGAATAAGTAACTGATTAGAAATTTAATGGTGAGGACAACTAGCCAGGAATCTCTTGAATCTTTCCCAGTACTCATACAAAGTCTCTCCGCCATTCTGTCTAATTCTAGATATTTCCTTCCTTATTGATGCAATGCAAGAAGTAAGAAAGAATTTTCCAAGAAGAGCCTTTTCAGTTAATCCCAAGAAGTGATAACACCAGGGGGTAGATAGTACAACCAGTCCTTGGCTAAACCATCTAAGGAAAAAGGAAATGCTTTGAGCTTAATTTGTTCTTCTGAGACTCCCTGTAGCTTCATAGTAGAGCAGACAACATGGAATTCATTCATATGCTTGTGAGGGTCATCTCCTGCAAGTCCATGAAATTTAAGAAGTAAATAAATCAAACCAAATTTAAGCTTAAAATTTGCATCTAATTCTGGATATTGTATACAAAGATTTTGATAATGCACATTAAGAGCTGTCAATTCTCTAATAGTTCTTGCATGCATGTTATCATTCAAATTTACATTTACATTCAAGTTAGCTTGAACATGCATATTCATGTTAGCATTTATTTGATCTTGCTCAGCCATATTATCACCAATAAATTGAAGTACACAATCAATTCCTTGCATACAATCAAAAGTAGAAGAAATAGAACCACTAATTCCTACACTATCTTTAATTTTCTTAATCCTTACTTGTCTTCTAAAGGTTCTTTCAATTTTCGGATCCAAATTAATTAATTTCTCACCAGAGGTCCTTATCATAAACTAATTAGACAAGTAAAAACTAAAAGGAACACAAAAAACCAATAAAGAAAAATTAAAACAATAAATTCAGAAAAATTAGAAAAATCTTAGAAAATTCGAGAAAATAATAAAAAATTAGAAAAAGTGCCTTAAACATTGGAATTTGGCCAAAAAATGGTACACAAAGTAGCTTTGCTATTACTTTTGCTCAAAACATCCAAAAACCTTAGAAAACAAAGTTTGAGAATTTTTTAGGCACCTCAAAGAAAAATTCTAGCAAGTACTCTTTCGTTATGCAACACTGAAATTACCAAAATCCAAGTTCAAAATAGGGGAAAAATCAAACCAATACAGAACTAAAACAGAGTAAAACACTTAGAAAACTTTCTCAAACAATTGAGAATCCAATTCCCTAGCAACAGCGCCAAATTTGACGATTGTGTCGTGTAATCTCAAATAAAACTAGGTAAAAAAAATAAATTGTAGATAATGGTGCAACCTAGGTCATTTTCTAAAGAGTTTTTTTTTTACCTCTAATTGTTTGTGAAAGAGTATCCCAAGTATCACTAATTGAAAATTGTTTAAGGGATTTTGAAATACTAAAATTTACTTGAACTAAGTTTGGAGTGACAAGAATTAAAAACTTAAAACTAAATGAAGTAAATAATTAAAAAAATGTGGTAACTAGCCTTTAGATGGACTCCCTAGAATTCAATTATCCTTGCTCTCATTTTAGTGTACCAAAATTGGATTTCATGTATTCTCCATAAGAATTCTTGAATTACCATTAAATACTCGAGAAATTAACAAGATAATATTTCACGTACCTTCCTTTTTCTTCCCGTAGCTTAATTCTTTTATTCCTCTCACGTGGCTCTTTTTTGCTCTTCATGTGCTCAGAAAAATCAACCCACAGCTTCTTCTCCTATCGTTTTTCGCGTTGCTGTCCAGCCTTCAGCTTGTGTTATTCTTTTTCCCCCAGCTCTATCCTTTGCGTTATTTCACGTCTTTCTGCATGTTCTCCACGTAAGCTTCTTCATTTAAAAACCTTATGCCTAGCTCGTTGCTTTTTCTTTACGTGGCTTCAATCCTTTTAGTTTGTGGCTCTCCTTTCTCTGTTTCTGCCTTGCAAACCGTTGCTTCCAATGATGCTGCTGCCTGTGCTTCTGTTCACGTTAAAGGTCTTCCATTCCTTCCTCTCAACTCGAGACCTCTTTCATCTCCAGCTTGAGTTTCTCACGTGATTTCCATCTTAATATTCTTCACGTCAGCCCCCAAGTTTTGCCTCTACATATGTGTGTATTTGAGCTTGTTTTATTCAATCTTCTTCTCCTTGAGAGCCTTCCCACTATCTTTACTACTTCATTCATTCGTGTTGCTCCAACAGCTTTTCTCAAGTCCCTCGTCATTTTTTGCCTTCATTATTGCTTCAAAACCGTAGCCTTCATCCACTTCTTCAGCATTTTTACCTGGACTCGAGCTGCATGCTTCGTGTTTCCACGTTCTTAACACGAGCTTCTTAATTCCTCTTCAAGTTACTTGCTTGTTCTGCTATAGCCACGTCATTTCTTCTTTTTCGTTCAGCTCTTCCTTTTATTCTTCACGTGTTCTGCATGGATAATGAATGTATACTACAACGTGAATGGAGTGTGAATGACTGGAGTTGCCCGAGTTAATCCTTTCAATCACGTTAATCTCCATAGCTTCCTCTTCTCTCAAAACCATGGTTTCTCCTCTATTTTGCTCGAGTATGTGTTCTTGCAAGTGAAAGTGTGATGATGCATGCTTCTTGTGTGAAGGTGCTACAACGTGGACTGCGCATGCATGTATGAATGGATGATGCTTATGTGTGTTACGTGTTTATGCATAAACTCATGTAAGTGAGCTGGACGTGTGGCTTTGTGTGAGTGTTTTATGTGGATATATAGAGTGAAGACATGTGAGCTATGAGAGAATGGCTGGAGGTATGTGGAATGGATGCTATATGTACATGTTGTGCTATGAGTGTAAAACATGCAACCTCTTGAATATAAAGTGGCATGATTTGGTGTAGCTTCTTATATTTGGAAAACCTCCCTCTTCTATATTTTTCTCTAACTTTTAAATTTGATTTGCCCAAAATCTGCATAAAAACAAATGAGAAAGTTAAGTAGGAATATTCACAAAATTCATTTAAAAATGATTTATGCATTAAAATCAATCATTTTGCAAATAAATTTTTAAAGTGCAAAGAATGGCTACTAAAATCAAATTCTACCTAAGTAAATCCATTAAGCCTTATTTAACTATTAAAATACTGAATTTAAGGAGAATAAAATATATAAATCATGCTTATCAACTACCATAAAAATTTTAGATAAAAAAAATATTAGTTGACCCACGAAAATCCAATGGAACTGTAATTGGGATTGGAGGATGTACTGCAGCAAATCAGAAACTTTAAAAATTCATATTTCTCTCTACAAAACTTAAGATTGGGTGCTCTCAGTGGCTCTGGAAAGCTTATGATATATACTATATGCCTGTAAATTGAACTTCATTTGACCCTTGAATGACATTAAAAACCAAACTGACTATATGAATAGTAATAGTGATAGTTTCTACATAATTTGGCTAACTTTGAAAAATCATAATAAATTCTCTAGAGCTGCAAAAATAATGTTCTTTAGTTATGTGAAAAGCTCTAGAGGAGATCTATATACTTGCCAAATTTTATGCAAAAATTTGTCTATTTAGTTAGACTTTGGCTCAGGGCAAGAATATGGCAAATTGGGATCAAATTAGCATTATATGGTACCAAATGGCCTTCTAAGCATACCATAACCATTTGAGCACGTCCAAAAGCTTAAACACAGCATATAGAAACATCCCAATAGGTCTAAATCACCATTGAGCTTAAATCCACCATCCTACTTGCATACATACATAAAGACATCATGACTCAAGATGTCAAAACCATATATTCTCATACATGTGGTTCTAAATTTAGTTCGTAGAACATATTTACTTGCTTTTACATATGCTCAAGGGTTAACATCTTATATATAAAATGTACATACATACTTTGACATTAATTTACATAAAAAATTATCCTATTGTCAAAGTATTACAAATTATACTCCTTGGCTCCCATTCTTTGCTCTTGGGCTTCACCTAGACAAGGTTAGATAGAAAGTGGGGGAGAGTAAGATTCAAAGAATCCTATAGCTTTTTTGTAACACCCAGTTTTTGTAAAAGCAATGAGAATGAGCTAGATATGAAAGAGAGTCCTCTAAAATGAATCAATTAATGCCAAATAAAAATAGGATAAAATTCTAAATATTAGAAAATAAGGATTGAAGGCTTAGAATACCCAGAAATCGTAGCTAGAGTGACTAAAGAAAATCTTAACAAAATATAATGGAATTTTGTAATTTTGGATAACTTTTAGAAAACTCAAAGGAGGAATCTTTAAATAGAAAAATTGAGTTTTTTAAAGTTCTCAGAGGCTCTAAAAACTATAGGAATCCCCAGAACAATTAAAACTCCTTCTGTTTATGTTCTAGAACGTTGGTGAATCCAAACTTTGACTCTTTTGTTCGGGAAGGTTTTAGATCCGATTTGAGTGATTCCAAAAGCTATTTATAGGTTAGAGAACCAAAATTTTATGATGGAAAAGATAGTTTTCAAAAAGAAGTTGAAATGAGCCTAAAACAAAAAAGCCAAGAATGAGGGACAAAATTGACATTTTGAAAAGTTTCTTAAGGATCCCTAGCTATATATAGGTGGTGCCCCACTTCTCCCTCATATTTGGCTGACCTAATTTCTACCTAAAACTAGGGAGAAGTTTTATAAAGAAGGGCGCACAAGAGGGAGCTTCAAAGGAGGAGAAAAACTTAGGAAAAGGTATGAAAATCATGGAATTTCTTGCTCCTTCCTTCATTAAACTTGTTCTCCCCCTTCTCCTATTTCTTTTCATGGTTTTTGTGTATGAATTGGATTTTTTTTATCCATTTTTAGAGGGGAGAAGTTTGAAATTTCAAGGAGTAGTGAAAGCAAAAGAGAAGGCTCTTGAAAAGGCTAAAGAATCAAGGTAATTTCATGATCTTCCTTGCTTCCTTCTTCTTGATCTTCCATGGAGTAGTTTCAGCCTTATATAGAACAAGCAAGAGTGAGTAAAATCTGACCTAAACCAAGCATGAAATCTAGGTTTTAAAGGGTGAGGAACAAGTAGATGCAATGAAATTCCAAAAAGAACCATTAGTTTTCAAGTTTCCAAAACCTAGGGTTTCAATTTCACCATTGTATGTATGAAACTTTCTAATGGTATTTCTAATTGTATAAGAGTATATATGGGTTCTTGAATGCCTAGAAAGCCTCGCATGTGCCATCTCCTTCATGAAAACAAAGCTAACTCCATGGGTTTAAAACCTAGTGTATGTCTTGGCCTAGATAAGAAGAAGCACCTAGGGAGAGTTCTAAATTTTTCTAAGGATAGAAAGGAACTAAATATGATGGAATAATATCAAAGGAAGCCTTGAAAAAAATTTAGAAGTCTTGCTTTGTGAGTTGAAGGTATATGTTCCAATTTAAGACTTAAAGAAGCAACTTGTGTCTAGGCTCTTGGGAATGAATTTGTGATAACTCCAAGAGGTTTAAATGGAGTCAAGAGACCTAGATAGAAGGAGAAAATGGAGCCAAGAACTTGAATTCTAGCCTTGCTTCATTAGGTCTCATATGGAACTATTATATAACCATTGAGCAAAGTGAGCTTCCATAGAGAGTGTGTGATGCTAGAGCTTGCTTCCATGATATAATTGTGTCCTATTTGATGTGTTTAGGCTAAAAAAATTAAGCTCCACCTAGTTGCAAGTGTGTGGCCAAGAGAAGGGAAGAGTAATCCAAGGAAAAAGTATTGAGCTCTTGCTCCAAGGTAGCTCTCTAACCTTTCTCACATGCATAGCTTGGTTGTTTTCTTGTCATTGAGTGCTTGTGTTTATGTTTGAGCTATGAGAAATGTCTCTAGCCTATGGTTACATATTATGATACCATTATGTTTCTTGAAATGTGTTTATGATTGCATTATAGCCTGCATGAGTTTGGTTGTGCCAAAAGTCCCTTAGCAAGAGTGAGGATGAGCCAAAAGTCCCTAAAAATAGATGAAACAAAACCAAAAGTCTCTAGAAGGGTGAGACTTAGTTAAAAGTCCCTTGAAAGTAGGTGAGAAAAATCTAAAAGTCCCAAAAAAGATGGGTGAGGCTAGTAGACCAATGCCCTTGAAAGCTTATACTTGTTATATATGAGTTTATGTGATGAGGAAAATGCCTTATACATGTTCACTAGTAGCTTGAATATCATGTATTCATTCTTTGGCTTGTTTAGCATCCATTATGTATGTTTGAAAGGGTTAAAAGCTATTGGGATTATTTGAATCTCACTCTTCCCCTACGCATGTCTAACCATGTCTAGGTGAGCAAAGTAGACAAAAGAAATAGAAGACAATAAGTATGAGAAGTAAGTTTATGACAACAAGATAGAGAAATGGCTTGTTTAATTGTATTTTGATGTTGAACTATGTAACCATGAGATTTATGTGACAACCCTATCTTCTAATCATTGTAATTATAGCTAAATACAAGGTTTATTAATTAATGATCAAGGTCTTAGGTCATTATATTTTACCGTATTACGAAAATGTGAGGGAATTTGAACCTTGATGTTAGGGTCATCACCATGCCAACTTAACAAAATAAAATGCGCATAAAAGAAATCTTACTACCACAAGAAGCTCATGATTCAACCATCAATTAGTTTCAACACTCCATAACCTCCCGGCTTGTAATCTTATATCATTTTCCTAATTTCACAAATCGCCGCGGCGAGTTGGACCTTCGCCGCGGCCAACCTATGTGGCGCCGCGGCGGAAATGCTTCCTGGAACTTCTACTCGACTCCCAGTAGTCTCGCCTTGGCGCAATATATTCGCGCCGCGGCGAGTTTTTGCTTCTGTCTAACACCAATTTTAATTTTTCGACTCGCGTCGCGGCTGAAAGCACTACGCCGCGGCGGGTTTTGGTTCTGTTACCCCCCCTGGGTAAATTTTTCGCTTCGCGCCGCGGCGAGGTTCGTTGCGCCGCGGCGCCTTTTGGCTCTGTCTCTACTTTGGCCGCGGCGAAGCCTTCTTGGCCGCGGCGGAATTTCCTTCTGTGACCATTTTACCCGAATTTCACCCTCTACATTCCAATTCTCACCTTAGCAACACTCTAGGTCCACCTACCCTTGTTTTAAGTGATCCTAATGGTGTTTATCTACTCTATTTACCCATCAATCCATCCATTACCATTGTGAAACTCAAATGTCACTTCCTACTTGTTCCACTAACTCATACCAATAAATTCTTAAATAAATGGCAACAAGATCACATACATTATCAACAATTTACATCCCATGCAAATTTCATAAAGATTCCATTCAACAAAAGCTTACCTTTAAGGCATCATATAACTACAATCCTCATGTGGTAATCCATATCATAATTCCAGCAAAACCACATACATATATATAATGCTATAAGTTCATACATTAATATTCCACTATGATGTACTCCAAATCCTTAACGGTTACATTTCAATCAAGCAAAATATAAACGCCTACACTTGGCAATATGATTACATGATGATGCCAGGTAACTAATAACAAAAATTGCATCTATCCTATTCTACTCAGACCAAGTGTAGCTCCCCACACCCGGCCTCAGCTCATGGATGTTCATCCACTTGCTTACCCTTATCCTTACCCGAGGAACTTTCACCTGAAACGTTAATCCCATAAAACGGGGTGAGATATGAATCTCAGTAACCAAGGCAATTCCATTATATATCCAGTTTAATTACCATATATGCATAAATCGAAATCAACATCAGAATCATAACCATTATAACAGCAAATGAAACAATTAGGCTATCATGATTACTATCCCATACTAGCAATCATATTACCACATGTTAAAGGCCATTAACACCGGAGAGGCCCGTCCACGGCACCTACTCCTCATTGAGCACCACCGGGGCTCAGTGCATCTGGGGTTTGATCATAACCCGGTGCTTGATCATAGCACATGCACGGGTGGCAGCCGCACCACAGCTCCACCATGGACTCACAAGGTCCAATACAATATAACAGATAGCCAATCAATTCATTCAACATTTTCAATCAATCATATACAGCATCATATGAAACTAAATCAAATATATACATGGAATTGATATAAACCCGGTTACCTCACTTGTAGACACTTGTACCAATCACCAATGGTGCAGAATTCCTCCTATAACCATAACATCACATAATTACTACTCTAATTCATCATTAATAATCATAATCAGTACCCAAGGAATTTAAAATGCCAATGACTACCCAAGAATCATTTACCCAGCCACAACAAGACCCAATTTCGGATTTAAGTTTCCTCCACCAGAAAATTCAATATTCCACCCAAAATCCTAAGCAAATTCGTACATAATTAATACCCATTTTATAAATTTGCTATGGGGGTCTCAAATTAACCATTAAAGCACCAAAATGGAGGGTCTAAACTCACCCAAAGTCAGCCCTAAGTTCAACCTACGAATTTCATCAAGAAAACTCCTAAACACTCACATTTCAGATTTTGGGTAGGATGAAAATGCTCCAAATGAAAAACTAATCAGACCAAATTAAGGAGAAAGATGAGGGGATTAAGTTGTATAACTATTACCTTAGCTGAATCTTGCTCTAAGTATGAGAAAATGCAGAATTTTGGTCCCAAACCCTAGCCTCCTTCTCCACCTCCGATTTTGCCTCTTGAATGTTATGTTTCAGCAAGTGAGTAAGTGGGTGGGGTATTAGGGTTTAAGTTGGGTCAAGTATGGGTCATGGGCTGCTCCAAGATCCATCTCCACTTGGGCTTCAGATTTTTAAGTTTGTTGGGCCAGTTTAGAGGTGTTGGGCTGCAGAATTTACTGGGCCAGTTTTTTATGCATTTGGGTTGCTGAAATTTAATTGAGTTTGGGCCAAGTTTGAGAAGCTTAAGAATGTGGATCTGCACAAGGATTATTAGGCCACTTAAAAGAGTCTATACAAGATAAATCTTGGGCCTCCATCCCTCTAAATTATATTAAGTTTGCACATAATCCATTGGGCCTCCATTAGCCTCTTCTCATGATCTATTAATTTAGGCCTAGATAGAATTTCTATCCCAATTAAATCTCAAACCCAAATTAATACTTTATCTCTCTAAAGTCTCCATTCACTTAACTTGCCTAATGAGCCCATATTAATTACTCTTAATTAATTCTAATCTATGATTAGCACCTTAATTAATTATGGGGTGTTACAATTTATATATGATGTAAACCCTTGAGCATGTTCTAATGTATAGTGTATGTATCAATATGGAAGCTAGATGAATGGAAATGTGAGATTTTGCCACTCCTTTGCCATTATGTGATATGATGTTCTTGTGTATATATGCAAGTGGCAAGGTGAGATTAAGCTCCATAAGGATTTGGATCATTTGATATTCTTTTATATATGGTATTTATACTTTTAGACTTGCCCAAGTGGTTGTGGAAATTCAAAAAGAGCTTTTGGTATCTTAAAGATCCATTTTTTGCTTCAATTTTGACTATTTAGTGAGCTGAACCAAATGACTAAATGAATGAGTTTTTTATGAAATTTGGCTAGCAAGCAGGTCTTATCTAGATATTTTTAGAGTTAAAAAGCACTTAATTTGGAGCTCTACAGCATTTTATTATGAATTTTCAAAATTGGCCAAATTATGCAGAAATGATATAGTTACTGTTCATTTGGTTAGTTTGCTTCTCTATGTCACACATGGGCCAAATGAAATCCAATGCCCATGATATTTTACAAGAATAAAACTAGACATAATAATCTTTCCATAGCCATCAAGGTAACCTTATTTGGAGTTCTATAAAGGGAGATATGAATTTTTGAAATTGCATAACAGTACTAGTAATGTAGGCTGACCTATGTTAGTATTCCATTGATTTCTGATGGCTCAAGTCTACTATATTGGTCTAGAATAATATTTTATTAAAAATTAGACATCCATAGCTTTCCAGAATGATAAGGATTACTTGATTTTTATTTTTCTAAAATTAGTTATAAATTTTTAAAATTTGTTTCAAAAGCTAGAAACTAAACCCAAGAGCAAACCATGATTTTGTGTGATGTAGCTCCAAACCCGAAATGAATGAGATCAAATATGATGTGTATGACTTGTATGAATGTGTATAAATAGAAATGAGATTGATGAGTTCACATGGTCCATGGGGCATAAATTAAAGAAGGAGAATCATACGTAATGCAAATAATATCATTAAATTATTGCCTTTTTCATGGAAAGTGCTTGTGTCTCTATATATTTGTGCTCCAATACTCTTGAAATGCAATGAAATGGTATAATAGCTAAGAGGTCAAGGTATTACATTTTTCACCCTTCAAGTAAGCTTACATGGCATATAATCATGTCAAAAAATACAAGTATGTACTAAATGTTTTCAAGAACCAATCAAATCATGTTTTCAATATTATATAGACATGTCAAGACCAAAATCAAGCTCTAAGGACTTTAAGTCTAGCCTTACCCTATTATTTGAGACTTTTGGATTAGCCTCACCTACTTTCTAGAGACTTTTAACTTAGTCTTATTTATTCTTGAGACTTTTAGTCTTGTCTTATCCATTCTTAGGGACTTTTGGCATAACCTCACCCATAAAGAGCAATCTCACAATTCAAAAGTAATTCAAGAAGTATAATGGTATCATAGCATCAAACCAATAGCCATAAGCATATCTCATGATTCAAATACACATACAAGCATTCAATAATGATCAACACTAAGAAATACATACAAGAAAGGATGGATAGCCACCTTGGTTCAAGAAGGCACAATTTTTTCCTTGAATTCTACATCCCTTTCTCAGCCTCATACCCATACCTAAGAGGAGCCTGATGATGGTTGTGTTGAGTAACCTCAAATGACTAGGTTGATTAAAGATTTGTAGCTAGTGGCACAACCTAGGTCATTTTTTAAGGAGTTTTGCTTCTAATTATCTATAAAAAAGTTCTCCTAGTACTATTAGATCAAAGGTGTTTAAGGGGATTTTGATTTACTAAAATTTAAATGAATTAAAGAAAATAACAAAGAAGTAAAAACTTAAAACTAAGTGATGGCAACAATTAGGCAAAGA
The DNA here is from genome assembly GCA_026724425.1 of Erythrophleum ivorense. NCBI lineage: Eukaryota > Viridiplantae > Streptophyta > Magnoliopsida > Fabales > Fabaceae > Erythrophleum > Erythrophleum ivorense. Next base: position 40,346,788 of record JAIUCV010000006.1, on the reverse strand, counting down.
GTGGTAACTAACTTTTAAATGGACTTCCTAGAATTTATTTATTCTTGCTCCCTTTGAATATACCAAAACTTGGACTTAACTTCTTGCTTCTTAGTGTATTCTTCATAAAGATTCTTGAATTATAATCCAAGACTCAAATTACCAGTTACTAAGGAATTTACAACCACAAAGAATCATGAAAATTAGACATTTGAGTTATGAATAAGAATACACCAAAATAGTACCTAAATGCTCATTAATGTCATTGAACAATTCACTTAGAGATTGCTAGTCAACTAATTAAATTAAAATTTTCCTTAAGTACAAACATCACACAAAAGTGCAGCCACTTAATACAATGACCATTAATTTTGGAATTTCTACAAGCACTTGGGCTTCAAAATAAGTCTCTAAATGTGAGATTACAATCAAAATTATAGAGAAATTAGATCCAGTACAATCAATCATCAAAATCTCCATTTAACAAGCTAAACCTAGTCAAATTAAACAAGAAAATCAATGCTAAAAGTAAAAGATAAGAAGAAGAGAAATTAACCAAATTAGGGATGCATCTTGGAGCTCAAATCTTCATCCCTGGAAGTCATATTCTTAGCTAGCTACCTAAGTAAATTCAAGCTTCCATTGAGGAGATGGATGGAAGAAAATGAATAGAAGAAGCCATCATTTCTCGAGCTTGATGGAAGAAGAATATTGACGTCTTCTCTTTGAACTCCCAAAAGCCCATTTTCTTCTTTGTCTGGGCCTTCAAATGCCCTATTCTGTCTTCTAGAAATCTCGTGCTTCTTCACCTCTCGTGTGCTTTTTCCTTGTGAGTAATTGTGTGGGCCCCTTATGATGTTGATGTGTTATGAATGTGAGAATGAGGTGTATCGTAGAGACTTGGACTCATGCTACCTTGTGTAAATAACATTATGCTTTTCTCATATGTGCTTCATGCCTTCTTTCCTTCTGATCCCGAGACTCCACCTTTTCTCCTTAATCACATGTGCTGCCTTTTTGAATCCGTACGTGCTTTTTGTGTGACATGGGCAGCTTTATGCACGATTAACTCATGTGCCTGTGATACACTCCTCCCTCCATGTGCCTTCTGTAACACCATAATATATTAACTCTAACTAGTCTTTGCTTAGGCTTGATTCCATATGATTTCTAAAGAAAATGACAAAAGCCGTGGCATTTTCATGCTATAAATCGGGGGTTTGGACGCTATATTTTGCCTTGTGGGTCCTGTGAACCCATCATTCACATTCTCTACTCAAAATCCATTTATACAACTCATACATAGCATAAAACAACCCATGAACCAGGGATATGAAGCCAAAAACCAAAAAATGCAATTTCTCAAATAGGCCCAAAAGTTAAATTTTTTGGCTCTTATTTTGGAAAATCATAACTAATTCTAGAAAAATGGGAATCAAGAAAACCATAGTTTTTTGGAAAGATCTAGGTGTTACTTTACATAAAAATAATTCCCAACCATAATCTCAGCATTTGGACCATGTTTGATATCGAAATAGAGACAGAGGTCTAGTTGTCCCTGGTACTGATGTAGCTTGCTGTCATGAACTTCAATTGAGGTGCTTATAGTTGGTATAAGTCACTATGGATGTCTAATTTATATCCATAAAATTTCATGACAATCAAACACCGTCTAGTCCATGAATGACACAGATTCATTTTTGGATCCATGGTAACAGTGCACTAACCAAAACCATCAAAATTTCCTAACTTCAACAATTCGTCAAATATTCCCTAGACCTACAAATATTACCCACTTTAGCTTCCAAGAAGCTCTAGAGGCATGCCAAATTTTATATCAAGAAGAGCTCATTTGGTCATACTTTGACAGAGCTCACAAATTTGGTAGTTTTTCTAATTTGGTTTAAAGTGGGTCCAAATGGCCTCCCACATATTCTAGTACCTCTTGGACAAGTTTTAAAGCATAAACATAGCATATATGAAATGCCCAAGTGCTCCATATCATCATACATCTCAAACTCACTATGCTACGGGCAAAAGTACACTACTGCATATAAGCCACAAAGGAGCCCAATCTCATAATTTCATTACTTTGGCTCTATACATAATTCATACATCATTTATACATATTTCTACACTTGCTCAAATATTTACATCTCAAAAATAATAGGTACATATTCATTTTGGCACTTCTTTACATCAAAAAAACTGAAACAAACTATACAACTACCTAAACATACTCAACTAGGCTCCTTGGTGTGCACTTTGATCTCTACCTAACATGTTAAAATGGGAGAGGGAAGGGGGTGAGATTTAGGGAATCTTAATAGCTCATATACTCATTCAAGGAAGCAATCAAGGCATATAAATAAGTCAAAGCATGCAAGTAGGCATCTAATCATTTACAATCATACAACACATGATTTACATGCCATGAATATCATATCAATGCCAAGCATAAGCTTTAAGGACTTTTGGTCTAGATTCACTCAATTTTTTGGACTTTTGGATTGGTCTCACCCATAGTTTAAGGACTTTTGACTTGGCCTCACTCATCCATGAGACTTTTTGCCTTGTCTCACCCATCTTTAGGGACTTTTGGCTCTACCTTACCCATCATATGGGACTTTTGACACTACCTCACTCGAGTAATTTTCACAATAAAAAAATATAAGCATATTGGTACTAATGCAACAAGACAATAACATATGGCATGTCTCACACAAAAGGCATATACACAAGCATAAAATGACTATTACATATCCAAGAATGCAACAAGAAGGAGTGGAGAGCTACCTTACAAGCCAACACAAGCCTTCCCTTTCAATTTCTCTTCTCCCTTCTTGGTTTCACAATCATAACTAGATGAAGCTGATTCTCTTGAGCCTAGACACAACAAAGAGTATGGAATTACTCTCTCATAACTCAACAATTATTCATAAAGCTAGGGGGTTCTTCATAGCAAACCCTACAAAGTATATAAGAAACTAGGGGTTCTCCCTCTAGACTTTCACTAACTCTTCTTCTAGGTCTTTTGTATTTCTTAACTTCCTTCACTCTAATTTAAGAATTTCTTGCTTGCTCTAGGTTAGACTTCTTTCCTCTCTCAAGCTCTCAAGTTGGTAGAACCAACATACTCAAGTAAAGCAAGGGGAGAAGATGTAATAAAATGGAAAGAAGTTATCTTAAATAAAGCTCTTTCCAAGAGGCTCTTCCTTTACATAAATCTTCTCCTCAAATTCTTACACTTCCTCCTCTGACTTAGGCCCAAAACAAAGCCAACTTAACAACCAAAATCATAGAAAGAGAGGGCAAGGAGAGAAGAACAAAATTCTAAGAAGAAAAGATATGAAAATCTCAAGTTATGCTTACCTTTTTTTTGTTTTCCTTCCTTCTTTAGGTCTCTCTCTCTTTCCATAGCTCTTTTCTCTATTTTGGTCGAAGCCTAAGTCAGTTAGAAGAAAAGGAAAGGATCTGGACTCTTTAAGAAGCAAAATTCTCTTTTTTCATATTTTTTTCGGACTGACCCTCGCTATAGCGAAGAATGACCCTCGCTACGGCGAGCACGTATCACTCCCAGACCCTTGTTTTCGCTACAGGGTGCGCTATTGTGAGGAACCCCTTGGTTTTTGTATGGGATGCTCAAACTCACTATAACTAGAAGCATTTTCGTTATAGTGAATTGGTACATTCGCTATAACTAGGTCATTTCTCACTATAGCTAGCAGACTTAAAAAATTTCAAGACTTTGAAATTTTTTTTCTTTTTTTTTTTCTAGTTGTTACACCTTCTATCATGAATGTGTGTTTCTTTCAGCCATGTATGTCCCATCTCGCTATGTCAAGGAGTGTGTCCTATACGTGCATTATAGTTTGAGTCAACATGAAATGGAAGTAAATGAAGCCTTTGTGTGTGAGCCAGCCATGAAGTGTGTTTATAGTGAACCCATGCTTGCTAACTTAAAGAGTGGGGCTGTGCATTGTAGTGTGTTCTGCATGAATAAATGACCTAATGTAGCTACATATGTGTTAACGTGTGCTTATGAGTGAGTTGTAGAGTGTAAATGGCTAGATGTGTGAATGATGTTGCGGATTTGTATGAAGTTGCCATGTGCATGTGACGTGGAGAATGGAGTGACGTGTGTGAGAGATGTGCTATGTGTGATTATAAAAATGGAGTGCCTCCTTCATGAGCTTGTGTCTCATCTCCCTTTTTTTATTTTCATTTGCTAAAATTCCATTAAAATTGTGGGCATTTATTTCAAACTTGGCATTGAATCTATGAAGCTTTCATCCTCCACTTTTTAGTCCTTTTATTCAATATTGTAGCTTCCAAATAAATTTCCCATTTAAGCTCCAATTGCTCAACAAAAAATTTGCAAAAATAATAGAAAACATTAGGTAGGAATATTTACAGAATTATTTTAAAAGAAATAATTTTGCATTAAAATTTAATAATTTTGCAAACAAATTCTTATAGTGTAAAAAATGGCCAATAAAATCAAATATTATTTAATTAAATCCCTTAAGCCACAATTTATCATCAAAATGCCTAAATTAGAGGGAATAAAATATATAAAAATTAGTAATTATAACTTGGTTTACTTAGTCTAAATACATTAAACAAGACACAAACACATCAATGGAACCATCTCTAGCTTCACATAAACTCTACACAAGCTATTTCTAATTTATGCTATGGTTATGGTTCCATACAAGGGCATAATGAAGCAACTCATATAATTCAAGATCTTAGCTCTAATTTCTCACTCAATCTAAATCACATGACTCCACTTAAACTCATTAGAGCTATCACAAACTCAATCTAGAGAGCCAAATATCAAGTTATTTCCTTATGCCTAAAAGGAACCTAAACTTCCAACTTTTAAAATATGATTTCTAAATTCAAACCAATAGTTCCTTTGGTGTCTATTATTCATTTCTAGGCTATTTGTATCCTTGAAATTAAGAAAAACTCTCCCTAGTTATATAATTCCTTCTTAGGCTGAGATATGGAGCATATTGAGAGTCCATGGGGTTTCCTTCCATTTCCTAGGGAATTTGCTACTTATGAAGCTTCTTAGATGTCTTGAGAACTTAAACATGATCTTAAATAGTCTAAATTACTATTAGAAAATTTCATAAATTTCCAGGTGCAATCAAAACTCTAAATACTATAATTTGTTATCTATAGGTTCTTTTTGAATTTTAATTGCTTCATATGATTCCTTATGCTTCAAAACCCCATCTCTTATTAAGTTTGGATCAAAATAAAGTCTCCAATATATCATCCCTAATCTGGCCAAAATGAAGAAGACAAGAAGGAGCCAAGAAGAAGCACTTTAAACCATGCTTTCTTACCTTATTTACAAGCTTTTTAAGAGCACTTTCTTATGCTTCAAAGCTTCCCTTCAAACTCTTCCTCTCCTCTATTGAACCATTCATAAAACATGTCCAAATAAATCATCAAAACTATGAGAAGAGGGAGGAGGAAGAGGAAAAGAATTTTGGTGAAGGAGAAGACATGAAAAAGTAAGGAATTCTTACACTTTTCTGCTTGGATTTTCTTCTCCTTGCTCCCTTGGTGAGCCACCTTAAGCTACCTTTGGATCTATTTTGGACCAGAGAAACATTGGTTAAGAGGCTAGGTAGAAGTGGCTCATGATTTAAGGGGGCTAGGGGGTTCATTTATGCTCATTTTCAAAATTTCAATTTAGTCCCTCACTTGGTTCTTTCCCTTTGGGTTTATTTCAATTCCTTTTTAATAACCGTCTTTTCCATTATAAAATTTAGATCTTTAATTCATAAAATACCTTTGGTTTTATCCAAATTGGATTTAAAACTTTACTGAATGATTTAGTCAAAGTTTTGGTCAACAACACTTTAAAATACAAATCAAAGGAGTTTTGGCCATTCCAGGGGTTCCTATGGTTTTTAGAACCTCTAAGAACTCTAGGAAACTCAATTTTTTTATTTAAAGATTCTTCTTTTGAGTTTTCTAAAAGTTACCCAAAATTATGAAAATTCCACTAGCCTCTATAGCTTTCTTTGACCGTTTTAGCTTTAGTTTCGGGCTAACCTTAGACTCTAATCCATATTTTAAGATACTCTAACTAACATCCTAGTCTCAATTAGTCTCATTTTGCATTGCTTTAGAGTGTTCCAGTATTAATTTATAAGGTTTAGTTTAGTTTCTAAATACCAGTCATTACAGGGCCATTTATGGTTCATTTGAGCTATAAGGGTCCAAACTTCATTCTTTCTTTTCCTTAATTTATTTTTATTATAAGCAAGTTTGTTCATACTCATTTTAACATTTTTAGCTTGTGAAACACATAAAATATTTATAGGACTTGAAATGGCAGCATGCATATAAACTTTGCGCTAGCTTTGAAAATTTAGAGAGCTCCAAATCATGCAATCAAGGACTTTCTAGAAAGCTCATGACATAAGCTACAAGTTGTAAAAATTCTAGATCAAAACAAAATCAGTTGGGCCATAAAAATCCAATGACACAGTACTGCTATCAGATTTTCATGCATATGCAGACCTAAAACTTTGGAAGGGCATATCTTAAGCTATATAACTCTAAGTTGAGTGATCTCGATGGGTATGGAAAGCTTATAATGCCAACTATATGCTATAAAATTTTATGAGTATTAGAGCTCATCTAACCCCTCAAATACATAGAAAACTAGAACTGGCCAAAGGAACAGTGCATAAACATTTTTTACATAATTTAGTTAACTTTGAAAAATCATAAGAAATTTTATAGAGCTCCAAAAAGTATGTTATTTAGCTCTGTGAAATGCTCTTGATGAGATCTAAAGCTTGCAAAATTTCAGGCCAAAATTTATTCTTTTGGTTTAGGGGTAGATTATGGCTCAATTTTGCACCAAAGTAGTACCAAATGGTTTAAAATAGCTTTTTACACAACATGTGACCATTTGAGCATGTCCAAAACATGAAACACAGCATGTAAGACCATCCCAACAGGTTCCAAACATTTTGCATGTAATGTCTGATTTTTGAAAAACGATGAAAATGAGTCAATTTAAAAAAAATCCCCTAGATAAAGAGGTTTAATGCTAACTAAAATTAGGATAAAATCTTAAATAATGAAAAATGAGGATTTGAGACTTAAGATGTCTGAAAAACCAAAGCCAGAAGAGCTCAAAAAATTTATCGAAGACAGTAGGGGTATTTTTGTAATTTTTGAAAAATTTTGAAAACTCACATGAAGGCTTTTTAAAGAGAAAGTTGAGTTTTTTGGAGTTCTCAGAGGCCTTAAAAATCATGAAAACCCCCAAAGCAATTGAAACCCCTTCATGAGCGATTTCAGCTATTTGTTGACTAAAACTTTGACCGAATGGTTTGGAATTGTTTTAAATCCAAATTGAGCGATTCCAAAGCCATTTTATAAGATTGAGAGCCTGAATATTATGATAGAAAAGACGGATTTCAAAAAGGAGTTAAATTGAGCCTAAAGGACAAAAGCTAAGAATAGGGACTAAAATGAATATTCAGGCTCTCAATCTATAAGACTTTTAGCCTCACTCAATCTATAAGATTCTTGGCCTTGTCTCACCCTTAGAGATTTTTTGCTTCACCTCACCCATTAAGAGCCATTTTCATTCCAAAAGTATTTTAAGAACCACAATGATATCATATCATCAAACCAATAGCAATAGGCATAAGTCATGGTTTAAACACACATACAAGCAATCGATGACAATCAAACAATCAAGATAAGTGTCACACCATAGCTCACTAGGCTTCATATTCCCATATTCTAGATGAATCTCATGAGTAAGCAAAGAAAACCAAGGAAAAGGGAATATAAATAATGAATTTATTCACGTTATATCGGGGTTCAAAGTTTCATCTTGTGTCATATCGGCCTCGTGAACTCACCAATAACCTTATCCACTTATTTCCCATCTAAAAAAGTCAAAAATGTTCCAAAACATCACACAATTCACTAGTCTAGGACCAAAAACCCTGAAATTAACTCATTTATCTCGGATTCCATGGTGACAGATTTATGGTGCAACTTTGAAAAATTATAACTAAATGTAGAAAATTTGAATCTTCTAAACCATAACTTATTGGAAAGATTTGAATGTTATCTTTAAGCTAAAAATAATTCCAAGCTATGAATAAATCATTTGACCACGTTTGACAACAGAGAAGGGACAGAAGTTAGACTACCCAGTGCTACTGATACAATTTACTGATATGAATTTTGAAAATGCACAATTAATTCCAAAAAATCCAATCTATCTACAAAATACCAATTTGGAAAGTTACTGATGTTAAATTTAGGAGAAAAATATGTCTAGACCAAGCTAGACATGTTTAGCTACTGGAAACTGATAGAACAGTACCTAAGCTCAACTGGCATTCCTCATACTGATACAGAGTTTCAAAAAATCTAACTCTCTGCTTAGACCTCAAAATAAGGTGCTTCTAGTTGCTATAAGTCATTGGAAATGTCTAGCTTATGCTATAAAATTTCACCTTCATTTGACCACGTTTGACCCACAGGTGACACAGAAACTCAATCTGACCATATAAACAGTGCTTATATCAGGACAATAGAAAAATGGCAACTTTGAAAATTCATAATTAATTCTGTAGAGCTCTGATTTTTTTAACTATTAGCTTTCCAAAAAGATCTAGATAAGCTCTACATGCATGCCAAATGTCATGAGGAAATTCGCCCATTTGGTTAGATTGTGCTATAGGGTTGCAAATGGTCAATTTTTATGCTTCATAAGGGTCTCAAAGGGTCCATATTGGCTTCTCCTATTCCTATGGCCACAAGAGTACGTGGTAAAGCACCAAAATACTCCATCAAACATGTCTTAAAGGGCTAACAACCCATATTTCATAATTCCACTCATCCAACCTAAGATATACACAAGATTACATATACGTTACTCTTGCCATTCATTATCAAAACCATGTAATATCATTTATTTGGCTCTAGTTCTCATACATACATCAAGTATTCATATATTACACATGTTTCAAAGGATATAAATCATATACATCTTCATATTACATTCTTTGACATCATCATAGTAATAAAGAGGACAAAAGACACATTTTCTTGTCAACCTCCTTTCTTTAAGCTTGGTGGCTTTCATTCCTTTGCTCACTTAGTCCACCTAGACCTTTTAGGGCAATGGAGAGGGAGGAATGAGATTCTAAGAATCCCAATAGCTCATCTCCCTTTCAAACACACATGCTTGATGCAAATTTCAAATCTAAAATGCATGTATGTCAAACATGGAATTTCCAATCATACATAAAGCATTTTCTTCATTCATAAGGGCATAAGTAACATACATAAACTTGCCAAAGCATTGGTTTAGCCTCACCCACTCTCTTTAGGGCTTTTAAACTTGCCTTACCCATTTTCAAGGGACTTTTGACTAAGCTTCACTCTTGCTAGAGACTTTTGGCTTTGTCTCACCCAACCTTAGGGACTTTTAGCTTATCCTTACCCTAACTAAGAGACTTTTGGCTTCACCAAGCTCAAGCAAACCAAAGGCATTCATCAAAGCATCATTTCAACACATAAGTAAAGCATCAAGATACCATGGCATGTGAATGCTTGCTAGAAACATATTTCATGGCTTTAACATACACACACACATTCAAGACAAGAAAACACTCAAGCATGTATGAAATAAGGAGGAGAGAGCTACCTTGCATACAAGAGCATACTTTAACCTTTGAAAATTCTTCCCCTCCCTTGGCCAAACATCCATAATGAGGTAGATCTTGATTCCTTTAGGCTAAGCGCATGGAATGGGATCCCAATTATACTCTTGGAAAATTCACTAAAGTTATACACACACTAGAAGAACTTGGTTGCTTATATGGTTCAATTATTGTTCCATAAAGCACCTAATGAAGCAACACCAAGAATTCATGATCTTGGCTCCTTTCTTTCTTCTATTCTATAGTTCTTGACTCCATTGAAATTCCTTGGAGCCATCACACAATCAAATTGAGGAGCCTAACTATAGGTTGCTTCATTATGCTACAATATGGAGCCTATACTTTCATCACACTTTCTAGGCTTTCTAAATTTTTTCCAAGGTTTCCTCTCATACTCTCCCATCATATATGATACAAATCTAAGCTTGGAAGAAATTAAAACACCTCTATAGTGCTTCTTTCCTCCTTGGCCCAACCTATGCTCCTACTTGGTGCCCATGGAGTTTTACAATTTTCCTTGATAGGAGGTGCATATGGGGAGCTCTCAAGGGGTCTTAGGAACTCATTTAAACCATCACATAACCTAGAACACCCTTGGACAAAATCAAATTTTAGGTTATGTTCACAAATCCCCAGCTTTTTTATCTTGAATTTTAATAGTTTTCCTTTAGGTTTCATTGCATTTCCTAGCTTCCTATAGTCTAAAACCTCCATTTCTAACTTGCTAAGGCTTGAATTAATTCTCTCCTCATTGGGTCAAGTTCTGAACAAAACACCTTAAGGAAAAATCAAGCAAGAAGAAGCAAGAAAAACTATGCTACCTTACCTTGGTTTCAAGTTTCTTTAATAGTACTTTCTAGGCTTCTAAGCTTCCCATCAATTTCTCTCCTCTTCTTACTGAATAAGCCCTATTTCAATCTCACTTAATTCAATAAAATCATGGGAAAAGAGAGGAGAAAGGAGAGAACAAGGGTAGGAGAGGAAGAAGTATGAAAAATCTTTACATTTCTTACCCTTTTGCTTAATCCTTTGCCTTCTTCTTTCCCTTCATCTTGTGCATTACCTAGGCTCTCTCCCAACTTTGTTTCAGACCATAAAAGCTTTAGTGGAGAGGAAGGAGAAAGACTGGATGTGATTTTAAAAGCAAAGGGTAAAGTTAACATACTTTTTTAACATTTCGTTTTAGTCCCTATCCCATGATTTGTCCGTTTGGCCTCATTTTAACTCCTTTTCAAAATCCATCTTTTCCATTTAAAATGTGGGTCTTCTAACTTATAAATTGCCTTTGGTTTCACCCAAATTGGATTTAAATTCATTTTGAACCATTCAGTTAAAATTTTGGTCAACTGTCAGCTGAAAATCATCATCGGAGGGATTTTAACTGTTATGGGAGCTCCCATAATTTTCAGGGCCTCTAAAATCACTCTTGTGAGTTTTTCAAATTTTTTAAAAATTACAAAAATGCCCCTACTTTTTTGGTAAATTTTTTGAGCTCTTTTGGCTCTAGTTTTTGGGCATCTTAAATACAAATCCTCATTTTTTATTATTTATAATTTTATCCTAATTTTAGTTGGTGTTAAACCTTTCTATCCAGGGGACTTCCTTTTGAATTTTCACATTTCTAACCCTTTTTTGGCAAACCAGGTGTTACAATAAGTATACAAGAATGGATGAAGAGCTATCTTTCTCAAGAAGCACAACTTTTCTTCCTTAGTTTCTCACTTTCCTCTCTTGAGCTCATAAGCATACTTGGGAGAGACTTGATTTGCTTGGCCTAGACACATCAACCAACATACAAAGGTATCAATGGAACCATCTCTAGCCTCACACAAGCCTTATACATGCTACTTTTAGCTTTAGGCATCCATATGGCTCCATATTATAGCATAATGAAGCAACTCACACAATTCATTATTTTGACTCTAATTTTTCACTCAATCTAAGTCACATGACTCCATTTAAGCTTATTAGGGTTATCATAAACTCAAATTAAGAAGCTTAACACCAAGTTGCTTCTTTATGCATAATGGAACCTTAAACTTCCAACTTTCAAACTATAGTTCCTAAATGCAAACCAATGGTTTCTTTGGTATTTATTATTCATATCTAGACTGTTTCTATCTTTAGAATCAAAGAAAACTCTTTTTCAGGTGCCTCCTTTAAAGCTTGGCTAGGACAGACATACATGATGACACCTATGGAGTTTTGCTTGCTTTCTTAGGGAATTTGGTATCCATGAAGCTTCTTAAGTTTCTTATAAACTCAAATATGCTCTTACATAAGTTAAATTATCATTAGAAAGCTTCATAAATCCCTAGGTGTAATCAAAACTTTAGTTTCCATAGCTTGCTACTAAATGCTTCTTTTTGAGTTCTATTTGTTCCATATGATTGTCCATGCTCCAAAATCCCATTTTCTATCAAGTTTAGGTCAAAATTAAACTCCCTACATGGTGCTTTAATTTTTCCTAAAACATACATGTAAGGAAAAGCTAAGGAGAAGAAATTCTAGCTATGGTTTCATACCTTGTCTTAAAGCTTGTCAAGGAAGTTTTCTTAGGCTTCCCAAGTTTCCTCTAAACTCTTCCTTCCTTCTACTGAACCAACCATAAAACACCACCTTTTAGAGCATCAAAACCACGAGAAGAGAGATGAGAAGAACTTTAGTGAAGAGTTTGAAAAAGTAACAAAATCTTACCCTGTTGGTTTTGTTTTCTTCCTCCTTTTTCTACCTCCTTGGTCCTTCACTTAAGGCTGGTTCTATTTCTATTTTAGAGTGAAAGTGAGTCAGTTTAGATAGAAGGTAGAAGTGGGACGTGATATAAGAAGGTGAATGATCATTTATAACAATTTCCACAATTCCAACTATATTCCTAAACTTTTGTTTCTTCATTTGAGCTAATTTTAAATCTTTTTTTAGAGCTATCTTTTCTATCATAAAATTTAGGTCTTCTAATTCATAAAATGCCCTTGGTTTCACCCCAATTGAATGCAAAGCCTTATGGAACAATTTGGTCAAAGTTTTGATTAACTAATGACCTAAATCGCATACTGAATGGGTTTTGATCATTCTAGAGGTTCCTATGGTTTTTGGAGGTCTTTGAGAACCTTGAGAAACTCAGTCTTCCCATTTAAAACTTCTTCTTTTAAGTTCTTAAAAAGTTATCTAAAATTATGATTTTGGCATTGGCCTTCGTATCTTTTCATTTGGCCATTTTGGCTCTGATTTCGGGCTATCCTGAGGCTCTTAACTACTTTTTTAGATGTTCTAATATTCTAATCTTAATTAGCCTCAATTCACTTTACTCCGAGGTCCTTATTCACTAACCAAATGGTTTTGATTTTGATTTCTTATATTTCATACTGGCCTTCATTAGACTTGTGACCCCTTGTAAGTAATTCATTCTACTATTTATAAATTATTATGAATTTCTAAATCATAGGATATTATATATAATTATAGTGAACTATTTTATCTTCCTGTATATTAATAAGAAGGGCAAGGGCAATTACAGTACTAACTACAAACCCTATAAAGTAAAAAAAATTAACTTGAAAATAATGCAAAACACCTTTGAATATCACCAAGAATCAATAGAACAATATTTGAGTTTTAATGAGAGGCTTAGCCTTCATTTTATCATCTAACAACAAGTTAAAAGTCCCATTTATTGTTTAAAAATGTAAATGATACAGCATATAAAGACTTTACATGATATGCCTCAAAATATATTAGCAACTTATTAAAGAATACAAAAATATAACATAAGCATGGAGTGTGAATATCATATGTATTCAATACAAATTAAAAAATTATTTGAAATAAAAGAAATCATGATTTCCAAGTTGTCAAGTGCATGTAAAAAATATAGAAGAGAAGAGTATAAAAGAATGAAAGAAAGCAACATTCTACAACTTCATTATATAGAAATCAAAATTTCTTATTAAACAATACCACCTCTTCTACCTCAACTTCATAATGTTAAACAATGCTTTGCTTCTTTAAATCCCTTACCTTGCATAATCCTCATTGTAAACCACATATCTTGGTTAAGTAGGAAGAAGAATTATAGATGAACAATTAAAGATGAAGAAAATCAAAAAATAAGAAAGAAAGTAGGTCTACTTTTCGATTATGGATTGCTCCTTTTTTGGATAGAAAGGAGAAGATAGGGAAAGAGATAAGAAGCCTTTGGCCAAAGCAGAAAAGATAAAGAAGACACAAAGATTGAAGATGAAATCTCTTACATTTAATGTCCTTAAAATGGTGGGATTTGGCCCTTGATATGATGCAAAATTATTTCTAATAAGGAAAGCACTATAGAGAAATAGTGAGGAAGAAGAAGATGATGAACATAAAGAGAAAACATGAAAATAAGATTCTCATTACTTCATATAGTATGATAGAAATTATTTACATTACACACATATTCTAACAAAAAAGGAAATTAACTTTAACAACTTTCACATGTAAGATAATTATAACAATATCTCTAATACTTCCCCTTATGTAGAAGTATCTTTTCTATTAGCCCTTACTAAACTTAAGTTAGCTTTGCTTCTAACTTGAAGCTTGCTTCTTAGCTTATTGAATCTCAAAGAAAACAAAGGCCTACTTAAGAATATTTGCAACTTGAAAATACAAGGGAATATAATGAATTACAACTTCCTTGGACAAGGCTTTCTCTCAAACAAAATGAAGATCCAACTCAAAGTGTTTAGTTTTTGAATGTAAGATTGGATTGGCAATCATTAGGACTTTATTGCATTCATCATAAAATCTCATAGGTGCTACAGTAAACACCACATTCAACTCATTTAGTAAAGACTTAACACCTTAGCCAAAATATTGGCTAAACTCCTATTTCAACCTCAATTGAGGAGCAAGACACAACAGTTTATTTCTTCAAGCACCAGCATACCAAATTTGAACCAAAATAAAAATTAAAGCTAGATGTACTATATCTATCATCAACATCATAGGTCCATTCTACATCCCAATAACCAACAAAGAAGAGTTCCAATGAGACTTTAGAGGATTTTGCAAAAATTGGCAAACCATGTTTATTGTAAAGGAAACTTTAAGGCATGTAATAGTGATATATTGAAGTGTTCCCATAATAGAATGATGTAAATGAGGATTAGATCATCATAAGACTTTGAAATTCTTAATCTAGAAACCATTGGAGTTGAAATACCTTTAGCACCATCCATTTAAGTTTTTACTAGTAAATCTTGAATGTACTTAGTTTGAGTCAAATGTAGGCTACCATTAGATAAAGTTTCAATTTAAGCTTTTAAGAAATAGTTAAGATGGCCAAGATCTTTTAAAGAAAGGGTAGAATTTAGTTAAGAAATAAGTAATTGAAGCTTAGCTATAAAACTACCAATAAGAATTATATTATCAACATACATTAATATGAAGGTGGTATAAGAGAGAGTGGTCCTAATAAAAAGTGATTAATCACACTTACTATAATAGATGCCATGTTGAATGAGAGTAGAAGCTAACCTTTCATACGAGGCCTTCGATGCTTGCTTAAGGCAATATAATGCTTTGTGTATCTTACAAACTAAGGCCTTGCTAATATTCCTAAAGCCTAGTGGTTGGTGCAAAAAAAGCCTCTTCATAAAGGAGGCCATTAAAAAAGGTGTTATTCACATCCAATTACCAAATCTGCCATTGATGTGTGAGAGCCAAGCTAAGGATAATGTTACACCATATCATATTTTAATTTTCTTATACCATTATGGTCCATTTAGAATAAAACAACCATAATTAAACCTTTAGTAGAGGAAATTTTAGTCACTAAATGCTTCAAATAGACTCACAATTCTTAAAAAAGGATTCTCACCATTTAAAATAATAAATTCATGCATAACCAAATAGTTCCATCCAAAATAACATGTATTGCTCAATTAGGCTATATAACATATAATGGAACCCAAAGTTAAAAAAATTCATAACTTGAGCTACATAATTTTGATTAATGCAAATTAAGTACCTTTAGCAAGCTTAGGATGTGAGCATTCTACTATAAAAATTTTAAGTTAAAATTAATCCATTTGGTCCCTCAAAGAATGCAAAATTCATGATTGTACTAGAATGAACAATAACAGTACATGATAGTTTTTTAAAGCTAACTTTGAAAATTCACCAAATATTCTATAGAGTTTCAAAAATGATAATCTTTAGCTCTATAAAAAGCTTTAAATGTCCTATAAATGCTCACCAAATTTAGCCCCAAATTTTGTCATTAAGGCTATCAAGAGTAAAGAGACAGTTTGTGGGTCAAATGGTCAAAATTTTGATTCCAAATAGTATCAATTGAGCTCTAAAATGCCATTTCTTTTCATGCATATATGTATCATATAGTAGTGATTCATCAAATAAGAATTGATTTGTAACTAGAATCACTGCTTCACATCAATATATATGCATAAACTCTTTGGATTTCAATGTCCCAAATCATGTTCCAATGTCCCATACATGTATCAATGATCATACATTTATAGTCTAACACTTTCACATGTATTACTATTACATTAGCCTCAAAATATGGATTCATATGTTTATGTACATGACATTAAATTCTAAGTATTTCATGTGTGGAATTTGATCTTTCTAGGCCCTTGCATCTTCATTTTCCTTTCTTAGAGTTTTTGCCTAGTCATGGCTAGTGGTGATAGAGAAATATGAGATTCAAAGAATCTTAGTAGCTAAATCAAGATTCAAACACACATATGGTACATTCAAGTTGTAATACCATCATTTCTAGCTCATCTCATACCTTTAGATATCTCATTTTCAAGAATCATACAAGCTTTCAAGGAAAAAGGCAATAGAAATAATAAATATTTTCGCGTTATGTTATGTATAAAAATTCCATTCGGTGTCACATGGACTGTGTGAGCTCATACATCACATTTTCATATTTAATTACATGGATACAACTCATTTGAGTCATCAAAAGTGGCCTACATCTCAAGAAACTTGAAGGGAAGCTCAAAATGCACATACATAATTTCGGCCAGATTTTTCCTCTTTTTTGTCATAATTTTGGAAAATCATAACTAATTCTAGAGAAATTAAAATCATGCATTCTTGGCATTCTAGAAAGCTACAGATGTCTACTTAATACTACAAATATTTCCAGACCATAACATCCATCATAGAGGATGTTTAACATTCGAAATGATCTAGAGGTTAAACTACCCATTGGTGTTGTCATAGATTTCTGTAGCAAATTTAAAAAATATCCAATTAATTTCAAAAAAATCCAATCTATATAAATGATATGAATCTAGAAATCTATGGATGTTAACTAGAGGAAAAAAAACTATAGACCAATTCAGGTACATCTAGACCTCGAAACTAAATCAAATAGTAACTGAGGTCAGGTAGAGTTCCTGATACTAGATAGATTTTTTGAAAATTCATATCTCCCTCTCTAGATATCCAAATGAGATGATTCTAGTTGGAACAAGTCATTGGAAATGTCTAGTTTCTTTGTATGCAATTTTGTGGCAATTAGACATCATTTGGGCCCTGTGTAACAGATTTCATCTTTGGACCAGTATGAATAGTGACATGACCAAAACTAGAAAATTTCCCAACTTTGAGAATTCATTAAATATTCTATAGACCTCTGAAAATTATGTTCTTTAGCTTTCCAAAAAGCTCTCAACAAGCTCTAATTACATGCCAAGTCTTAGATCAAGAAGAGTTTATTTGGACAAACAGTGATATAGGGTTCCATTATGGTCAATTTTGACTCCATATAGGATATCAAAATGTCCAAATGGCTTTCCTTAGTATTTGGCACCTTTTGGGAAGTCTAAAAGTATAAATATGACCTGTGTAAGCTACCCAAATGGTCTCAAACCTCATGCATCTCAATTTGGGCATCTCACTTGCATTTATACATACACTTTCATAATGCAAACTTACCATTACATGACCAAAATGTGCATTTCCATTCATACAACCTTAACTCTCAATTATACATGATACATAAACATAGTCATACATGTTCATAACATCATAAGACATATACATCCATTGATTTCATCATTTGCCATTTATATGGCCTTAAAGTAGCAAAATTTAAATACTTTCATGTCATCCTCTCATTTCTCATGTGCTTGGCTTCCATTCTCTTGCTCTCTTGGTCCACATAGCATGTTAGAACATTAGAGAGGAGGGGATGAGATTCAAAGAATCCCAATAACTCATCTCTCATTCAATCATACAGAATGGATGCAAAACAAGTCTCATAAATGCATGAATGACATATGGACATGTGCAATCATTCAAGGAGCATTCTTAGCATTTGGAAAAGTCACACATATCATACAAAGGCTTTCCAAGCAAGTGGATTGGCCTCACCCAATTTCTTGTGGATATTAGACTTGTCTCACCCATTCTTTAAGAGATTCTTGGACTCAACCATGCTCTTGGGAGCCCACTTTGATTTTGGAAAACTCTTTACTTTATCTTTCACTAATCTTCAGGGTTCTTGGCTCATCCTCACTATAGCTAAGGGTTCTTGGCCTTACCACACTCATGCAAACCTAATCATATAACATAACATCATTTAGAAGCATAATATGTCATCATAAAACCATGGCATATAAAATCATGCTAGCATTCTTTTCATGGCTTGAAAATACACATACACACATTCTAAGACAAGCTAAGCAAACATCCATGCATGAGAGAAGGTGGAGAGAGCTACCTTAGATAGAATTACACACTTTTCCCTTGAAGGCAAGCTTCCTTTTTTGGCCACACACACACACAAAAGTGTAGGGATGATTTTTCTTGGCCTAAACACAATTTATGGAAGCCAATTAGATTCATGGAATTAATACTAAGGCCACACACTTGCTTGAACTCTAGCTTGATCTATAAACCTCATTATGGTTCCATAATTGCACCTAATGAAACAACACCCCTCAAATAAATTCTAGGCTCCTTTCTTTCCTTTCAAATATGATTCTTGACTCCTTTTAAGCTTCTTGGAGCCATCACAGAATTAAAACTAAGAGTCTAACTACATGTTGCTTCTTTATGTCATAATATGGAACCTAAAGCACCAAATCACTTTCTATGGGTTTTAAATTCTTCCCAAGGTCTCCCCTCATTTTTATTCATCATATATGACTCAAGAATGGGCTTAGAAAAATTTAGAACTATCCCTAGGTACACAAACCCATCTAGGCTGAGCCTATGTCTCCTTGTAGTCTCCATGGAGTTTGCTTTGTTTTCTATATGGAAGATGCATATGGGGAGACTCTTAGGGATCTTAGGAACTCATTTAAACATTCATTAATAATTATATCAAATCAGATTTTCAAGGAAACCCATGAAACCCTAGGTTTGCTACTTTGAAAATCTATGGCTTTTTCTTGAATTTCTTTGCATATTCTTACTCTCCTCCCTTAAATTCATGGAATTCACCCTTGGTTCCCCTCAAAATTCCAACCCTCTAGCATCTACATACATAGGGAAAAATATGGAGAAGAAGGGGGAGGAGTAGCTACCATAGGATGAAGATTTACCTTTTTTTATTGCTTTTTCTCACTTGAATATTGTGTTCTTTGAGCTCCTCTCTTTAAATCCGAAATTTTCCCTCAATTTCTCCTTTAAAACAAATCCATATACTTCATTATAATCATAGGAAATAAAGGAGAATGAAGGAGAAAAGGTTTGGAAGAGAAAGAGCATGAAAAACTATTAAATTTTCATACCTTAAGCCTTTGATTTCTCCTCCTCTTTGCCTTCCTCTTGTGTGCCACTCTCCCTAGGGTTTTTCCCTAGTTTTGGGCAGAACTTGGTCATGCAACATGAAGGGAGAAGAAGGGCGCATCATATATATAGGTGGGAGGAAGTTACACTTTTCAAAAATTTCCATTTTGCTCTTCGTTCTTGGCATTTTTGTTTCTCCTTCATTTTAGCTTTTTGAGAACTATCTTTTCCATTATGAAATTTAGGTTCCCAATTTAGTAAAATGCCTTTGCAATCACTCAAATTGGGGCTAAAACCTTCCTGAATGAATCTGTCAAAGTTCAGGCACATCGACATTAGAAAATATCCACCGGAGGAGCTTTAGCAATACCGGGCCTTCCCATGGTTTTTAGAGCCTCGAAGAACTCTAGGAAACTCAAAACTTTCATTTAAAAATTCCTCCAGTGTGAATTCTAAAATTTACTCAAAAGTATGAAAATGCCATTATGTTTCGTGTTTTCTGTAAGAAATTACTTCTTTATTCTAGCTCCGTTTTTCTTTCTATCTAAGCTTGGGATTTTCATTTTTAGGAGTCTAGAATGCTTCCCAAATTTTTTGGGACCTTAATTACATCATTTTGGGGGACTTCCTTTTGTATCTAATGAGTTTTGTTCATTTACAAAGAAATCATACATTATGTTTCTCACGTTTTCTCTTATTTTTAGAGAACTGGATGTTACACAAGCAAGCATGCATGTTATGCAAGCATAGCCAAATCAAAAACAAGAGAGTAAATTCATGCTTTAGGGGTTTCCTTGGCTCAAACAAGCACAAATCCATGCCTTCAAGGAACTTTTTGCTTAAGGTAGAGCAATCCCAAGCTCACTCTCTAGCGCCACCCATCAAAGAGCCGCTACACTCACAAATGCAAATAGGCATCATCTAATTGCATATTCTATTCAAGCTAACCAACTAAAGTAACCAAGGGCTCAAGCAAACTAACCATATATATAAGAATGAAGGAAAAGCTACCTCAACAAACAAACTTAATCAATTCCCTTGCTCCTCTTCTCTTGATCTCACATTCTCTCACACACACACTTTAGTGTGATCTTACTTGCTTGGCTGAGATACATCAATTAAATCATAAAATAATGAATTAAGACATATTCAATATCATTTTAGCAATACATGTGCAAATAGGTCTTAAAGTATGAATTTGGTTACTTTAAATGTTCCAAAATAACCCATTTCATTTGCCACATTTCATAAAGCAATTCCATCATTCATCTATCTTAATTTACTTACTCTTTATAGCTAGAACAGGTCCAAAAGCTTAGCCATATCACCTATTCCATTTCTAAGGCCAATTAGGGTTTTTCATGGTACCAAATTTGCATATAATCATAACTCACTCTTTTCCTTAGACTAATGGTTCATCTAGCCCTTATGTTACTCATTTAGGCCTCTTAAACCATGAAACCAAATTAAAAACTCCCTAAGTAGTAATTTCATCTCTTAGTTAAGACACACCCATAGCCTATCATTATGGAATTTTTGTTTATTCCATAATGAATTTGAAGGCTCTAGGTTATCCGTAATTCGTTTCTAACTCAATTATGGTATTATAAGGATTAACTAGCTCTCCTAGGGTCTTGAATCTCTCAAGGGTAAAACTAAACCCTAAGTGAAGCCATATACCATTCTTTTGATTTTTAATTAATTCTATTTACATATTCGTATTCTTTACCTTTCAAAACCCTTGTTTTCACCAAGTTTTCATCAATTATATATTCCTTTTATTCATATCCTATCTTGGCCAAAATTATGGTGGGCCAGAGTTCCAAGAATACAATTTTTTCCTAGCTTAAATCATACCTTACTTTGATGTGCTCTTAATGGAGATTCTTTTGGTATAATTGGTAGCTTCCTTACTTATGAGATCAGCTACAAGATCAACCCTTTTGAGAAACCAAAACCTTGATGAGAATGAAAAGAGTAGAAGTTATCATAATTAAATTTAGCAAGTTTCCTTACCTATATAAAGCTTCCTTTTCCCTTTCTCCTTCTTCCTTCTTCATGCCACCAAGAGACCCTTTGGAGCTACCCTAGGTTAGTTATAGAGAGAAGAATAAGGGTGGCATCTTATATATATATACATATATATATATATATATTTGTGGGCTTTTATAACATTTTCAAGAATATTAATTTTGCCCCAATAATTTAATTCCACTGTTTGAGCTCATTTCTCAGTATTTTCAGGAACTGACAATTTCACACTAAGATTTAAAATCTCCACTTCATTAAAAATATCTACTTAGAGGGACTTAAAATAGTCTAAAAAAGTTTAGTTAAAGTTATCACTACCCAGAATCCTAAACTGTACACCATTAGGAATCAATCAATCAAACTAGCATCATCTGGTTACTCTACTACCCTTATTTCATAATATTATGATGATGGATATTCATTTCTCAAGTCAATTTATGTTTTCTAAATCGTTAATCTTTTCATAAGTTAGGCCCGAATTAACTTTTTTAGTCCTAACTAGTCTTTTCTCTTACCATGACCCTTTTTTTAGTTATTTCTTTCTATTTTTAAGGACCATTTTAGCTACAAAACATGAAATATTACATTTTACCCCTTAAGAATAAAGATTTTCCCTAAAATTTTAGAACTTATCTCAAGTATACAATTGTGGATGTTGCTTCTTAATGTCATCCTTTAATTCTTAAGTTGTCTCATTAGAAAGTAGGCCCTTTTAGATCATTTTCAATTTTATTTGCTTGGTGGTTTGGTCTATTATTTCATATCCTATTAAACTCCTTTCACCTAACCCAACCCAACACAAAGGTGATCAACATTTTCTCTTATACAAAGCCTTATATGGGGCAATTTGAAAATTGAAATAGTATCTATTATTATATACAAACTCAGCTAATGATAAAAACACATCCCAATTTCCTTTCATCTCTAGCACATATGCCTTCTATATGTTTTCTAAGGTCTGGGTGGCTTTTTCTATCTAACCATCTATTTAGGGGTAATAAGCAATACTAAATTTAAGTTTAGTCCTTAAAACTGCTTGAAGTAACCTCAAAAAATTTGATGTGAACATGGGGTCTCTATCAGATACAATACTATTAGGCATTCCATAGAGTTTCACTATCTCTTTTACATATAATTAGGCTAATTTATCTAAGGTTTACTTAACCTTGATTATAAAAAGTGTGAAGATTTGGTTAGTCTATCCACTATTACCCAAATAACACCATATCTAGATTATATCTTGGGTAACCCCATGATAAAATCAATAGCTATACTATTCCATTTCCACTTAAAGATATCTAGAGGTTGTAACAATCCTGTTGGCCTTTGAGGTTCAGTTTTTAGCCTTTGACACAACAGACATTTAGCTACATAATTAGCTATATTTGTTCATCCTTGGCTACCAAAACAATCTTTTCAAAATTTGATATATCTTTGTGGCACTTGGATGAATTGTATATTTACTCTTATGTGCCTTCTTTAAGATTTTTTCTCTGAATTCAACTTTATTTGGCACACATATTCTATTACGGTACATAACCATACCATCCATAGACACCTAGAACTTTGAGGCCTTACCCTAGGAGATCTCACTCCTGATCTGAATCGAAAAGCTATCTTCTTTTTAAACATCTAAAATCTGAGCTCTCATACCATTATCTATTCTAGTCTTACTTATTAATAGTTTACCTGAAAGCATCTGGTAGGAAGTATTCATATTCTTGAATTTCTTTAAGTTTTTGTTCCCTGATCATCATATAGGTTGCATGTATGGACTTCTTACTCAAGGTATTGACCACCACATTAGCTTTACTAGATGGTATTTCAATGTATAGTTATAATCTTTTAAGAATTCCATTCATTTTTTTTTCCTCATATTCAATTTTTTTGATCAAATAAGGATTTCATACTTTTATAGCCACTGCATATCTTTACTTTGGCACCATACATATAATGTCTCCAGATTTTGAGGGCATATATCACTATAGCTAGCTCTAAATCATGTGTGGGATAATTTTTCTCATTTAATTCAACTGCTTAAAGGCATATGCTACTACTCTACCCTATTCTATCAACAAACATCCTAAGCCTTTCCTCTAAGTATCATTATAAGCTACAAAAGATTTATTAGGGTCAGGTATAACTAACATTGGGGTAGTGGTCAAATAGAGTTTCAACTCCTAGAAACTTGTCCCACATTTATCATCCCACACAAATGATGTATCCTTTTTAGTTAGCTTAGTCAGTGGTAGGGCTATCTAATAAAAGCCTTGTATAAACCTTCTATAATAACTTGCCAAACGTAGAAAACTTCTAACCTCACTAATGGTTTTAGGCCTATCCCATTGTAACATAGCCTTAACTTTATGAAGATCAACTGTAACCCCTACCTATGTGATTACATGACCTAAAAACCTCACTTTAGTGAGTTAAAACTCACATTTGCTAAGTTTAGCATACAATCTCTTGTTTCTCAAGGTTTTCAGGACTACTTTCAGATGCTTATCATGCTCCTCAAATGATTTGGAATACAATAGGATATCATCAATAAAGACCATAATAAACTTGTCCAAATAAGGTTTGAATAGCCTATTCATATAGTCCATAAAAATAGTCGATGCATTTGTTATACCAAATGGCATGAGCAAGAACTTATAATGCCCATATCTAAGTTTGAAGGCCATCCTTGGAATGTCTTAAGCTTCAACTTTCAACTGATGTTAAACACTGATACTTCTACTAATTGATCTAAAAGATTATCAATTCTAGGGAAGGGATACTTATTTTTAATAGTGATCTTATTAAGTTCTCTATAATCGATACATAATCTTATGCTATCATCTTTCTTTTTAGCAAACAAAATAGGAGCTCCCTAGGGTATTACACTAGGGCGTATGGACCCATTTTCTAATAATTCTTTAATTCACTTTTTTAACTATGCTAGGTAGGTGTTATCTTATAAAGAGCTTTAGACACCTATCTAGTCCTAGGCATAATATCAATAGGGAACTCTATTTCTCTATTAAGAGGTAGACCACTAAAATCAAAATTTTTAGGAGAAACTTTTGGGAATTCTTTAACTATAAGGATCTTATTTATCCCATCCTCTACCTTTATCTATATAGAAAAAAGGACAAAATACTCTTGGCATTTATGTTCTAAGAATCTCTTAGTCTGGGCAATGGACAATAAAGATAACTCAGCCCTAGTACTAAGTATGGTCCCACATTTAGGTAAGATAATGATTTTATGTATACAATCAAGTATAGGATTATTAGTAGCCATCCAATTCCTGCTAATAATCAAGTCAATATCATGAAAAGGGAAACAAATCAAATCAATGATAGTAAAACAATAGTTAAACTATACAATGACATTCCAACAAATATGGAAAGTAATCATATAGGTAGATACAAACAAATCATAAGATAAAGTACCAATACCAAGACCCAATTTCTTCATACAATTATAGGATATAAATATGTAATACCCGGCATGTCCTAAAAGTCCTAAACTGAGAAAAAATATAAAGGAGGTCCCTTAAATTGAATGATTTAAGGTTAAATAAAATTAGGACAAAATTTTAAATAATTGAAAATGAGGATCCATGGCAAAAAAAGCCCGAAAATGGGAGCCAGAATAGCTAAATAAAATCAAATGAAATCCAATGGCATTTTTGTAATTTTGGGCACTTTTTAGAAAACTTAAAGAATGGATTTTTAAATAGGAAAATTAAGTTTCCTAGGGTTCTTAGAGGCCATAAAAGGTATAGGAACTCTTAGAATAGTTAAAATCCATCCGATGAGTGATTTGGGCCGTCAGTTGATCAAAATTTTGATCAAATAGTTCAAAATAGTTTCAAATCTAATTTGGATGAAACCAACAGCATTTTATAAGTTATAAAACTTGCATTTTATGATGGAAAAAATGGTTCTAAAAAAAGATTTGAAATGAGCCGAAATAGAAAGAACCAAGATGAGGGACTAAATTATAATTTTAAAAAGTTGTATAAATGGACCCTTGAGCTTCTTAAGCACGTCCCTACTTCTACCCACTCCTTATGACCAAATTTTATGGACTAAAGTAGAAACCCAATAGGTCCTAAGAGGCGTACAAAAAGGGAGGAAGAAGGGAGGAGAAAACCAAGTAGAAAGGTAAGAATTCAAGGCTTTTTTCCATGCTTCTTGCCTTAGCAAACTCCTTTTCCTCTTTCTTCTCTCTTTTCCTAGAGTTTTGATGATTAATTTGGGGCTTTTTTTTGGCTGGTCTAGTAAGAGGAAGGGAGATTTTGAAGGAGGAATTAGAAGCTTTAGAAAGCTCCTTGAAAAAGGTTAGAAACAAGGTAAGAACCATGGCCATTTATTACTGGCTCTTCCCTTGTGTTGTTTGGCTAGATTTGAGCCCATGAAGGAGAGGGTGAATTCTGATCATAGCACGATAGAGACAAGGGTTTTAGAGTACAAATGATAGGATTATCCAATTGGAACAAAAAGAAAAGCATTAAAATTCAAGATATATGATTTCAGGATTTTGATACACCTAGCTAAATCTAAAACTCCCTAAGGATCCTATGGCTTATGTAAGAGTATGAATAAGGTCCCAAGAAATTTAAGAAGCTTCACAAGTGCCAATTCCCTAAGCAAAGCCAAGACAACTTTATGGCTCCAAGTATATGGGTGTGTCTCAGCCAAAGAGAGAGTGAGCACCTAGGGAGAGTTTTTCTTGATTTCAAGGATAGAAATAGTCTAGATATGAATAATAAACACTAAAGGAACTATTAGTTAAAATTTAGAAGCCATGGTTTATAAGATGGAAGTTAGGATTCCTTTATGGACATAAAGAAGCAACCTAGTATTTGTCTTCTTGAATTGAACTTATGATGACTCCAATGAGTTTAAATAGAGTTATATGACTTAGAATGACGAGCCAAGAACAAAGATTATGAGAGTTACTTCATTATGCCTTATACGGAGCCATAAGTGAACCATAAGCTAGCATTTGAGTGTGTAGAGCTTATGAGATGATAGGGTTGGTTCCACTTATGTTTTTGTGTCTTGTTGGATGTATCTAGGCCAAGCAAATCAAGCTCTTTATAACACCCCAAAAATTAATTAAGGTGTTAATAATGGATTTGGGTTAATTAAAAATAATTAATATAGAATAATTGGGTAAGTTAAGTGAATGAAAATTTAGAGATAAATTATTAATATGAGTTTGAGATTTAATTGAGTTATAAACCCCATCTAAGCCCAAATTAAATTAAGTAGACCAAGGTTGGTAACTAATGGAGGCTTAATAATTTTAGGTGCAGACCTAATATAAGCCCTTGTAATTGGCCCAATACCCCTTATGCATACCTCAACTAAGTGGGCTCTTGAAAACTTGACCTAACCTAACTAAAAGTCTAAATTGTTAAAGTTGGCCCAACAACTTACAACTTCAGCCCAACAACTAATGGGAGCCCAATTGGTCCTTAGGCTGATGGGTTGACCCATAACCCATTTAGAACCTAACTTAAAACCCTAAAAATCATTTTGGCCACCCCCATTCTGCAAAAACACAAGAAATAAAAGGGAAATTCGGAGGTCCAAAGGGGAGGCTAGGGTTCTTGACATATTTCTACCATTTCTCACTTCTAGAGCAAGATTCAGCCAAGGTAATAGTTGTATAACTTAATCTCCTTCTCTTTCTCTTCATTTTGACCTAATTAGTTTTTCATTTGGAGCATTTTCACTATACCCAAAATTTGAAATGTGGTTGTTTGGGATTTTCTTGTTAAAATTTCGTAAGTTGGGGCTCAGGGTGTTAGTAGGTAAGTATAAACTCTTCATTTTGATGCATTTCCTACAGGTTTAAGACCCCCATAGTAGACTTATAGTATGGGCCATAATTTTATGCGAATTTTCCAATGGTTTGAAGTGATATTTTGATGTTTTTGGCCTGGGGAAGGCAAAATCCGAAATTAGAGGCTCTTGGTGATTGGTGTGATGACCCTACCTTCTAATAATTGTATTTATGGTTAAATGCACAATTAATAATTAATGATCAAGGTTTGGAGTCATTACAGTCTATTACGTTATGAAAATATAGAAAAATTTGAACCTTGATGTTAGGGTCATCACTAAACCACCACAAACAAAACAAAAAAATACATAAGAGAAATCATACTACCATGAGGGGTTTACGATTCATTCATTCATCAGTCTCAACACATAAAAACCTCCCACAAGTATTCCTATATCATTTCTAGCATTATCGTTGAAGAAATTAGGGTTTCTAGGCTAAGGGTAGGGGTTTGGGGTCTCGCACCATGGCTAAGATAGGTATTGGAATCATTGGGCAATTTTCGCACATTTCGCCGAGGCAAGTTGAACCATCGTCGCGGTGAGACTATATGGCGCCGCAGCGGAAATGCCCCTTGGAGCTACTGTTCTAAGAACTAAGATTCTCGTCTCGATAGAATATATTTGTGCTGTGGTGAGTTTTGCTACTATACAACCCTTAATTAGTTTTCCTGACTTGCGCTGCGGTGAGTTTCTGTTCTGTCACCCTCCTGGGCGATTTTCCTCGGTTTGCGCCGTGGCGCTTCTTGCCACTGTCACTCCCCAGGCCAATTTTCTTCTCTTGCACCACGACGAGATTCATCATGCCGCGGCACCCTTCGACTTTGTCACTCATTTGGCCACGGTGAAGCCTTCTTAGCCGTGGTGTAACTCCCTCCTGTAGCTACCTCTCCCAAGTTTCGTCCCCTACACTCTAATTCTCATTTTAGAAACACCCTAGGACCACTTTCTCCCATTTTATATGACTCTAATGGTATTTATCTACCCTTTTTACTCATCTAACTCTCAATTACCAATTTAAAACTTAGATACTATTTCTTACTTGCCCAACTATCTCATATAAGCAAATTTATAGAATAATGACAGCAAGAACTCATGCATTAGCGACAATTAACATCCCATGCACATTCCATAGAGATTTCATTCATCAATAGTTTATATCAACATCTAATGCATCACATGACTACAATTTCCAAATGGTAAACCATATCACAAATTCAACAAAGCTATATATATCAGATGTTACAAGTTCAAATATCCATATCCATTATAATGAGACTTAACTCCATAACGGTTACATTTCCACCAAGCAAAATATAAATGCCTACACTTGGCAACATGAATACACGATGATGCTATGTAAACTAATAACAAAATTGCATCTACTCTACTCAGATTAGCCTAAGTGTAGGTTCCTCCACACATGGCTAGAGCTCATGGATTTTCATCCACTTGCTTCCCCTTATCCTTACCCAAAGAACCTTCACCTGAAATATTAATCCTATAAAATGGGGTGAGATATAAATCTCAGTAACCAAGACAATTCTATCATATATTTTAGTTTAATTAGCATAGATGTATAATTTCACATAAGCATTAGAAGAATACCAGTCATATCAGTAAATGAAACAAGTAGGCTATCATGATTACCATCCCATACTAGCAATCATATTTACACATGTTAAAGGCCATTAACACCAGAGAAGCTCGTCCATGACACCTACTCCTTATTGAGTACAACCAGGGCTCAGTGCATCTAGGGTTTAATCATAACTCGGTGCTTGATCGAAGCACATGCAAGGGTGGCAGCCACACCACAGCTCCACCATTGACTCACAAGGTCCAACACAATATAATAGATAGCCAACCAATTCATTCAACATTTCAAATTATTCATGTACAGAAAATATGAAATTAAAATAGATATATGCATGGAATTAATATGAACCCAGTTACCTCACTCATAGACAATTTACAACAGCTACCACAAATCCCAAATTCGGATTGAAGTATCCTCTACCAGAAACCTCAATATTTCACCCTCGATCCTAAGCAAATTCGTGAGAAATTAATACCCATACTATAATCAAGTCATTAGGGTCTCAAATCAGCAGAATTACCTAAAAAAGAAGAGTTCATACTTACCTAATGACAGCCCTAATCTCAACCTACGAATTTTTACCATGGAAACATCACAAAGCAAGTTTCAGATTTTGGGTATGGTGAAAATGCTCCAAATAAAATACTAATTAGGCCAAATTGAAGAGAAAGATAAGAGGATTAAGTTATATAACTATTACCTTAGCTAAATCTTGCTCTAGAAATGAGAAAATATGGAAATACACCAAGAACCCTAGAGCCTCCTTTGGACCTTCGAATTTTAAGATGTGTGTTTGTGTTTCAGCAAATAGAGAAGTGGCTGAAGTATTAGGGTTTTAGTTGGGTCAAATGTGGATCATGGGTTACTCCAAGGTTCAACTCCATTTGGGCTTCAGATTTTAGCTTTGTTGGGCTAACTTTTATGCATTGGGTTGCTGAAATTCTATTGGGCCTGAACAAGTTTTAAGAACTTAAAGTTTTTGGATCTGCACAAGGGTTATTGGGCCAATTACATGGGCTTATATAAGTTGGATCTTGAGTTTCTTATTCATTAAATTGAATTGGGCCATCACTAGATGCTACTTCTTGGGCCAAGTCTCATAATAAAAAGGTTGGTCTGCACCTACAATTATTGGGCCTCCATTAGTCTTAACCTTGGCCTACTTAGTTTAGTTTAGGCCTAGATGAAGTTTCTCTCCCAATTAAATCCCAAACCCATATTAAAAATTTATCTCTCCACAATTTCCATTTACTTAACTTACCCGACTATTCCAAATTAATTACTCCTAATTAATCTAAGACCATGATTGACACTTTAATTAATTTTTGGGAGTTACAATTAGGTAAGTGTTTCTGAGTAGTTTTATGCAGCTTAACCCCTTGAGTAATGGGTTTGCTAATATAAATTGTAATTAGGTATAGTAATGGCTTGATTTTGTGTCCATAGGCTGAAGTAGCATTTGTAATATCCGGTTTTTGTTAAATGACGAAAACGAATGCATTTTCAAAGCAAGTCCCCTGAAATGAAGTAGTGAAAGTTCCAAAAAATTTGAGTAACATTCTAGGCTCCTAAAAATGAGAATCCTAGCCTTAGACGAAAGGAAAAATGAAACTAAAATGAAGAAACACATTTTGATAGAAAACCTATGAAACGTAATGGCATTTTCATATTTTTGAGCAATTTTTGAAATTTACATAAGAGGGCTTTTTAAATGAAAGTTTTGATTTCTTTGGGATTCTCAAAGGCCCTGAAAATCATAGGAAGCCTCAGGACAGTTAAATCTCCTCCGGTGGACGTTTTCCAAAGTCCATGTGCCCAAACTTTGACAAATTCGTTCAGAAGGTTTTATCTCCAATTTGAGTGATTCCAAAGGCATTTTATTAAATTGGGAACCTAAATTTTACAATGGAAAAGACGGTTCTCAAAAAGGAGCTAAAACAAAGGAGAAACAAAAATGCAAAGAATGAAGGGTAAAATTAGAATTTTTAAAAAAGTCACTTCTTCCTACCTATAAATAGGTGGCACCTCACACTCTCCCTCATTTAGCTTCAGATTATTCTGCCCCAAATCAAAAGAAAAACCCTAGGAGAGAGGCACACCAAAGGAGGAAGAAGAAGAGAAGAAAATCCAAGCTTAAGGTATGTTTCCATGGTAGTTTTTCATGCTTTTCTTCATCCACACCTCCTCTCCTCCCTTTTTCTTTGTTTCCTTTGTTTAAAATGGAGTTTATAAATCTGATTCAAGGGAGAAACTCAAGGGAATTTTCGGATTTGGAGAGAGGAGCTTGGAGAAAGCAAGATTCAAGCAAAAATACGCAAGGAAACTAAGTAAAATTTCATCCTATGGTTGATATCTTCACCCACCATTCTTCTCCATTTTGCCTAACCCTAGGAGCTATAGGAGGATCTCTGTTTTAAGCCAAACCAAGCATGAATCTTAGGTATTTAAAGGAGAAGAACAAGAATATGTAAAGGAAATAACAAAATAACCATTAATTTTCAAGATGCAAATTCTAGGGTTTTGTGTGCACCTTCCCAAATCTGATTTTATATGATGATTCCTAGGCCTAATTAAGAGTTTAAATGAGCTCCTAAGATCCCTAAGATGCTCCCCACATGCTTCCTCCTTCAAGAAAACTAAGCAAATTCCAAGGAAGCCATTAAGCTCCATAGTCTTAGCCAAAATGAGATTCCATAGCTAGGGAGAGTTTTAAATTTTTTCAAGCTGATTTTTGTGTCATATATGATGAATGAATATCAGGGAAGGCCTTGGAAAAAATTTAGAATTCATAAAAAGTGAGTTGGTGCTTTAGGTTCCATATTATGACCTAAAGAAGCAACATGATGTTAGGTCCTTTGTTTCTATTATATGATGACTCCAAGAGGCTTAAAAGGAGTCAAGAATCATATTTGAAAGAAAAGAATGGAGCCTAAAAATTATTTAGGGGTGTTACTTCATTAGATGCAATTATGGACCATAATAGGGTTTCTAGAATAACCTAGTGTTTAAGCAAGTTGTATGGCCTTAAAATTTGTTCCATGAACCTAATTGGCTTCCATAAATTGTATCTAGGCCAAGAGAAACCATCTCCACAAGTTTGTGGGTGTGTGGCCGAAGCAAGGGAGGGAGTTTCAAAAGGCGTGTGATTGTATGCAAGGTAGCTTTCTCCACCTTCTCTCATGCATGGATGTATGTTTAGCTTATCTTAAAATATGTGTATGTATATTTTCAAGCTATGAAAAGTATGCTAGCATGATCTTATATGCCATGATTTCATGATGACATATTATGTTTTGAATGATGCTATGATGTTTGTCTGAGTTTGCTTGAGTGTGGTGAGCCTAAGAACTCTTAACCATGGTGAGGATGAGCCAAGAACTCTTAAGATTAGTTGAGACATAGCAAAGAGTCTCCTAAAAGCAAAGTGGGCTCCCAAGAGAATGGTTGAGTCTAAGAATCTCTTAAAGAATAGGTGAGACAAGTCCAAAATTGATGAGAAAAAGTGAGGCTAAACCATCTACTTGGCAAACTTTTGAATGTTTTGTATGACTTGTTCACATGCCAAGCTTGCTTCTTGAATGTTCATGACATCAAATTTATCCATGCATGCATTTTCAAGACTTGCTTTACATATATTATGTATGATTGAATGGGAGATGAGCTATTGGGATTCTTTGAATCTCATTCCCTCCTCTCCAATGATTTAATATGCTAGGTGGACCCAAAGAGCAAGGCAATAGGAGTCAACCATATGAGAGATAAAGCCATGACATTGAAATGTGGAAATTTTATCACTTTACTGAGCCATATTAGTGTTAATTGTTGTAATCTAATGATGTATATGGTCCATGACCTCTTGGACATGTATAATTATGATCATATGTAATGTATAGATGAATGGATATGATATGTGAACCCTAGAATGTAAATTGGGTATGTAATGCAAGGGAATGTGTCTTGAAAGTTTGATGTGTATGTGTATAATTTATGTGGTATGGCCAAAATGAGAGGCATGGAGTTTGGGACCATTTGGGTAGCTCACACAAGTCCTAAATGTGCTTTTAGACTTGCGCAAAACGTGCCAAAACCAAAGGAAAGCCATTTGGCGATTTTGGTACCCTATATGGAACCAAAATTGACCATAATGGAACTCTATATTACTTTTTAGCCAAATGAGCTCTTCTTGATTTGAAATTTGGCATGCAATTAGGTATCCTTTAGAGATTTTTGGAAAGATAAAGACCATAATTTTTGAAGGTCTATAGAATATTTGATGAATTTTCAAAGTTAGCAATTTTTTTGATTTTGATCTGCTGCACTATTCATTTAGTCCGAAAATGAAATCTATCACACATGGCACAAATGATGTCCAATTACCATGAAATTTTATATAGAGAAACTAGACATTCACAGTGACTTGCACCAACTAGAAGCACCTCATTTGGAGGTCCAAAGAGAGAGATATGAATTTTTGAATATTCTATCCAGTATCAGGAGTTTTGTCTTACCTCAATTACTATTCCATTGAATTCTGATGCCAGCGCTGCCTAAGCTAGTATGGAAACATTTTTTCCCTCTACCTAACATCCACATCTTTCTAGATTAGTATCATTTACATGGATTAGAGTTTTGTGAAATTAATTGGATATTTTTAAAATTTTCTACAAAAATCTATGACAACATTAGAAGGTAGTTTGACCTTTGGATCTTTTCGGATGTCAAACGTCCTTTATGGTGGATGTTAGGGTGTGAAAATATTTTTGGTATGAGGTAGATATCTGTAGCTTTCTAGAATAATGTATGATTTTAATTTTTCTAGAATTAGTTATGAATTTCCAAAGTTTGGTCATAAAAGGGGTCAAATCTGGCCGAAACTTAATATGCCTATTTTAAGTTTTCCTTTGAGTTTCACGAGTTGTGGGCCACATTTTATAATCCAAATGAGTTGTATTTATGTAATTAAATATGAGAATATATAGTATGAGCTCACATGATCCACATACCGAATGGAATTTTTATACACGACGCAACGTGAAAATAGTCATTATCTTTATGCTATTTCTTTGATTCTTCCATGAGATGTCTAATAGGAAGCATAAAGATAGCATGAAATGAGTTAGAATTTATGGTGTTACAGCATTCAATTAGCTCTTAGAGGATTGGCTACAAGTAAGGTAACTGGGGTTCATGCTAATTCTATGCATATGTCTATTTTAATTTTGTGTTTGCTACATGATTGTGATTTTGATACTAAATGAATTGGTGCCATCTGTTATATGTGATTAGACCTTGTGAGTCTATGGTGGAGCTGTGGTGCTGCTGCCACCTGTGCATATGCTTTGATCGGGCACCAAGTTATGATCAGACCCCAGATGCACTGAGCCCTGGTTGTGCTCAATGGGGAGTAGGCGCCATGGACGGGCCTCTCCTTGTGTTATTGGCCTTTAACATGTGGAATTGTGATTGCTAGTATGGGAAAGTATTCATAGATAGCCTAATTGTTTCATTTACTGATATGGCTGGTAAATTTTCTGTTGCTTATATGAAATCATGCATATATGTGAATTAAACTGGAATATATGAATGGAATTTTTCTTGGTTACTGAGATTTGCATCTCACCTTGTTTTATGGGATCATACTTTCAAGTGAAAGCTCTTCGGCTAAGGATAAGGGGAAGCAAGTGAATGAAAATCCATGAACTCCAACCATGTGTAGAGAAGGCTACACTTAGACTGATTTAAATAGAGTAGATGCTAAATTTTGTATTCTTTTTGTATAGCATCATCATGTGATCATGTGGCCAAGTGTAGGTGTTTGTATTTTGATTACTTAGAATGTATCTATTAAGGAGTTAGGCCTCATTTTAGCTTGGTATTGGATGTATGAACTTATAGCAGCTAATGTATGAACTTTGTTGAATTCATGATATGGTCTACTATTGGAAATGTAATCATGTGATACATTAAATGTTGATTTGAACCAGTGATGTATAGATTCTAATGGAATATGTATTGAATGATAATTGTTGATAGTTCATGAACTCTTACTATTATTACTCTAGGAACTTGCTAATATAGGGTAATTGGAGGAGTAGACATTAACACTTAAGTCTTGAACTAGTAATGATAGATAAGTCAGGTAAATTAGGCTAATGAAAGCTAATGGAGCCCCACAAATTAAGGTAGAATAGCACTAGGGTGTCATTGGAGGGAGAGTGGAGAGTATAAGACAAGATTTTAGAAGTTGTAGGATCAGAAGGCATTTCATTGCGACCAAAATATTATTAGCCGTGACTAATAGAAGCGAAGTTGCCTAGGGAGAGTACCAAAGAGTAATTCGCTGAGGCGAGAAGTGGAATTAGCTGCGGCAAAATGTGAGAGGCCAAACTAAGAGTTGTCTAGAGGGTAATTCACTGCGGCTAAATGGGAATTGGCTACGGTGAACTTTTGTGAAAATGAGTCAGGCATTCCAGAGAGGAATTAGTCGTAGTGAAAGGGGGAATTGGCCATGGCCAATAGCGAGAGGCAAGCAAGGTAGGCTCTAGGAGGTTTCCTCGTTGCAGCACCATGTAGGTTAGCCATAGCAAAACTCTAACTTGCCGCGGCAAAATTTATAAAGATATAAGGATAAACCAGATAGCAATTGGCCACAGTGCAAGGACATTTAGCTGCAGTTAACAGACCCATACTCTCATTCTAACCTAGAAACATTGGTAAAAGATTCTTGTGAGTTGGAATTAATGGGTAATAGAATCAAAGACTTACAAATGAGTGTTTGTTTCCCTTGTGCACATAAATGCTTGTAATTATTTGGTGGATGGCTCTAATAACATAAAGGTTGAAATTGTCCTACATTTTTCGAATGTAATTAGTCATAATGTCTTGTAACCCTAATTTATGGTTATTAATCACGTATTTAACCTTAATTACAATGATTAGAAGTTAGGGTTGTCACACTCTCCATCATTAGGTGTGTGAGGCCAAGCAGAGAGGAGAAGTTTCAAGGAGAAAAGTATGGTCTCCTAGCTTTCAAGGTAGCTCTCTAACCTTTCTTGCATGCATTCCTTGGATACTTGAGTGTCATTAGATACTTATGTGTATGTTTGAGCCATGAGATATATTCATAGCCACTGATTATATGTTATGGTACCATTATGCTTCTTGAAATATATTTTTAAATGCAAAATGGCTTGAATGGATATGGTTATGCCAAAAATTCCTTGGACTATGTGAGGATGAGCCAAAAGTTCTTAAGAATAGGTGAGACAAAGCCAAAGTCCCAAGAAGAGTGAGACTAAGTAAAAAGTCCCTTGAAAGTGGGTGAGGCAAATCCAAAAGTCCTAAAAGAATTGGGTGAGGCTAGACCAACACCTTTTAAAGCCTATGTTTGTTGGAGATTGTGCCCTAGGGCAATCATTGTATTGTGAACATTGTTTTTATTACGAAATAAGATTTTTTTTTATTACATTATTATACTATTTGCATGTTTATATATAATAATATCCATGGATAAATCATTTTTTTGAATTATCCAAAATATCCCTAATCAATCATCCTTGTGGGAATAACGATGAATTAAAATTAGTATGATTTTGATTAATTAAGTGTTAATCATGTATGATGATATGAATCAAAATCATAGGCGTGTGTTAGAGAACAGGACGCTGGATAGACCCATCATGAGATAAGCTACATGGATTAGGTCATAAGTTTATCTCATATATAACCATGTCATTAATCTCTTAGACCTGAGATCACCATAGATTCCTACATGAAGGACACTATACTTTAACATAGTCTAATGTCACCTTTGATCGGGTGATTATAAAGACTATGATCAGGTATAATGAAATCCATGCAGAGGAAGATGAGTGGTCAAGATAGAATTTGTCCCTCTAATTAATAGAGAGATATCTCTGGGCCTTTCGATGAGTATGACTGAGAAATGCATGGCCATGCTCAGATGGAAAGGGTTCCATCTTATATCAGTCTGCTTGAAGATCGAGAAAGTTATGATCGAGCAAGTTGAGGATGACATTTTCATGCCTCATACTCGATCTAGATATCGTGTGACAAAAGGGATATGATAGGGTTATAAGATAGGTTGCATTAGATCACCGATTCTATATGATTTTGGTAGTCACAATGTCTTGCTAGAGGCCACTTATAATTTGTGGGTCAAATAGTGCAGTTGGCCTACTGTCAACATCATATAGGCCTGCAGGGTCGCACATAAGAACGGACCAACTCGGGCTAAAATGTCCACATTCATTGAATCAGAAATGTGTCTAAATTCAATAAATATCTAGGATGGATGAATTATTTATATATATATAAATAATTAAATGTGAAATATATTATATATATATATATGTATATATATATGAATTAATTTAAATTTAATTCTATTAGATAGATTTAAATTTAAACTAATCAGATAATTTAAATTTGATTCTATCAGATAGATTTAAATTTAAACTAATCAAATAATTTAAATTAAGCTCTAGATATTGTTAGTTTAAATTTAAACTATAAGATATATTTGAATTTAAACTAATAGATATATTTAATTAATTTTGATTAATTAAATATCTTTGAAACTCTAATCTATAAATAGGGGTTTCTATATCAGAAAAGAAAAGCTAGAGTTACCTCCAAAATCCTTAGAGAGAGGGACACCATATGGACATTGTACAGAATTGTACGAAAATGCCGTACGGATTATACAGAATTGTACGAATACTCCAAAATCCTTAGAGAGAGGGACATTGTACGAAATTGTATGAACATTGTACAGACTATGCAAAATTATATAGACAGGCTGCTAGCACATCATTTGAGTTGCTGAACCACGTTCGTGTGGATACCAATAGAGGGAGCTGATCTGCGGTCAGTTCTTGTGATCCAAACAAAAGTAAACAACAAACTTAATTGACAGAAAAGGTAATTCTTTGAACCTATTCGGTTTAAGTGATTTTAACAGAACCTTGGTGGGAATTGGAATAAAAACTTTTAAACGTTTCTGCTGTGTGCCTCCCATAATTCCCAACAATGTTCACATGATAAGGAAATTAATTTATGTATGTTCATGAGAAATTTTTATAGCATGCATGCATTCTTTGACATGTAATTAAATCATACATGTATGTTTAAAAGGGTAAAGAGCTATTGGGATTCCTTGAATCTCACTCTTCCCCATATTATGCCTAATCATGTCTAGGTGAGACACATAAAGCAAGAAATGAGAGCCAAGCCACTTGAAGAGTAAGACTTAACAATAAAATAGAAAATTTGGCATTTTGATGCCAAAGAATGTAATGATATGAGGCATATGAAATGTAGACCCTTAAGCATGTATAAAAGTATGAGAATATCATGTATGAATGAAATTTGGAGCTAAATGAATGTTTGTGCATGAGTTTGACATTCTAGAGCCTCGATGCACTTGTGTATAGTGACAACTAGGATAGTGGTTTTGAGATGCATGATAATTTATACCATTTGGAATGCTTCCCTATGCTGTATTCATGCTTTTGGACGTGCTAATTAGTTATGGATTGATGGGAAGGTCATTTGGCACTTTTATGAACCACTTTAACCCCTAAAATGGCCATATTCTTGAGTTAAACCACAAACTAACCAAATGGATGATTTGATGCATAAAATTTAGTATAAATATAGGTCTCATCTAGAGTTTTTTTATAGACCTAAAGAGCACTATTTTTGGGCTCCAAAGAATTTATTATGAATTTTGAAAGTTGGCCAAATTATGCAGAAATACCCATATTATTGTTCATATGGTCAATTTACTTTTTTTGTATCATTTAGGGACCAAATGAAGTCTAATCCTATGAAATTTTACAGGAATATAACTAACACTAGAAGCTTTATAGGGCCACTAAGTTTGCATGAAAAGGAGTTGTATAGAGAAAGTTATGTATTTGTGAAGTTAAAGGTCTAGTGTTGCCTAAATACTATAGTAGTCTCTGATATGCAATGGATTTCATAAGGTAAATGAACTCATATGCCCTTGAAATGTTTACAGTACTTAGGTCTCATCATAAGCTTTCAATAACCACTAAGAGCACCTCATTTGGATTTGTATTAAGGGAGATATGAATTTTTGAAATTTTATATCAGTTGTAGGATGCCCCCAAACTAATGTTACTGTTCCATTGATTTTTGTGGGGCAAGCCTAGGTGCTTTGATTTGGAATTTTTATGGTATTTAGAGGACATCCATATCTTTCTAGAATAGTATAATTTACATTATTTCAATTTTTCTAGAATTAATCATCATTTTCCAAAATTCACATTAGAATATGGAGTTTCATGGAAATGGCATGTGTGATGTCCATTTCAAGTTCTATGGCTTGGACTTGAATTGTGAGCTTCAATTTGTGATAATTCTACTTGAAAAAATGTGTTATGAATGAAAAATAAGTTTGGTAAGTTCACATGGTCCATTTGGCAATTAATGAGTTATTTTGGCTTTTAATGACAGTAAATTCTGCTGCTAAAGGTGCTTAATATATGAAAATGAATCCCTATAGCCAATTATGATGTATAATGGATGCTAGCTATGTATGCTGTGACAAAATGAGTGACTAGCACTCAAGTTAAACATAATAATTATGAGAAAACTATTAACTTTAATCATACCTTTGATCAAACTAGGAGATGTGCTAGCCTCTTATTAAGTAAATGCAAACACCTTGCCCTGGGTCTGTGGTCTAGGTGGAGGCACCATATCTATCTAAGAACAATTCCAAGCTGCATCTCAATTTTCCACATTTGTAACATGTAACTATGATGGTTGTCCTCTGTTGGTCTGGAACATCTTC
Organism: Erythrophleum ivorense; assembly: GCA_026724425.1. NCBI lineage: Eukaryota > Viridiplantae > Streptophyta > Magnoliopsida > Fabales > Fabaceae > Erythrophleum > Erythrophleum ivorense. The sequence continues at coordinate 40,307,011 of JAIUCV010000006.1, read as the reverse complement.
CTTTTCTGTACTTTCTTGTTCTATAGTCCTTTACCTTTCTTTTTATTGCTAGTAGTGGTACTTCTAATATCTAGTACTTTTATACTGGGTTAGACTCTAAGGTAAGGTTATGAAAAGTGATGAGAGGATGTAAAAGTCTAAATAGATGAGAAAAGAGACTAAAAAATGGGTGAAAGTTGTAACATTCGATTTTCATGAAAATGTCATAAATGAATCAGTTATAAAAGCAAGTTCCTTGAAATGAATGAGTTGAGGGCAACTAAAATTGGGACAATAATCTAAAAAATAGAAAATGAGGATACAAGGTTTAACATGTCCAAAAACTAGAACCAAAGTAGTTCAATAAAATTGCTGAAAGCATAATAGTATTTTCGTAAATATAAGCACTTTTTAGAAAAGTTAACAGAGGAATTTTTAAATGAAAAAATTGAGTTTCCTGAGATTGTTAGAGGCCCTAAAAATTATAGGAACCCCTAGAATAGTTCAAACCACTCCAGTGTATGTTTTAGAACGATGATTTTTGAGAAGGTTTTGAATCTAAATTAAGTGATTCCAAAGGCATTTTATAAATTAGAGGACCTAAATTTTATAATGGAAAAGATGATTCTTAAAAAGGAACTAAAATGAACCCAAAAAGTAAGAGCCAAGAAAAGGGGACATAAAAGGGATTTTTAAAAAGAATTTTAAGAATGCTTTTCTTATATATGTGGCATTCCATTCTTCTCTTATTCTAACTAACCTAGCTTTTGCCTAAAATAGAGGAGAGAACTCAACCAAGAAGCATGCACAAGAGGAGCGGAAGAAGAAGAAGAAAAACTAAGGAAAAAGGTCAGAAAAATCATGGAATTTCATGCTTTTTCCTTTATTAACTTTGTTCTCCTCCTTCTCCTTTTTCTTTCTATCATTTTCATGTGTGTTTTGGGACTGCTTTGCATCTGGTTTAGAGGGGGGAGATTAGAATTTCAAGGAGAAGCCTATAGCAAAGGAAAGGGCTCTTGGAAAAGGCTTGAAACAAGGTAACTTCCTTTGCCTTTCTTGCTTTCTTCTTGTGGTTCTCTCTTGTGTGTTGTTTGGCCAAGTAGAGAGCATGTAGAAGGGATTAATTTTTTACCAAGGCCAAGCATGAAACCTAGGTTTTAGAGTGTAAGAAACTAGAAAATGCAATGAAATCCAAAAGAAAACCATTAGATTTCAAGATGTCAAAGCTAGGGATTCACTTACACCTTGACATGTAGGAAGCTTCCTAGTGATAGTTTAAGTTATCTAAAAGCATATATGAGTTCCTAAGACATCTAGGAAGCCTCCCAAGTGCCATTCGTAACAACCAAAAAAAAAAATTGAAGTCCTGAAATTTTATAAGTTTGCTAGCTATAGCGAAAAATGGCCTAGCTATAATGAATGTACCAGTTTGCTATAGCGAAAATGCTTCTAGTTATAGCGAGTTCAGGAAACTCATAGAAAAACCAGGGGGTTCCTCGCCATAGCACGTGCCATAGTGAAAACAAGGGTCTAGGATTGATACGTGCTCGTTGTAGCGAGGGTTAGTCCGAAAAAGTATGAAAAAAAAGAATTTTGCTTCTTAAAGAGTCCAGATCCTTTCCTTTTCTTCTAACTGACTTAAGCTTCAACCAAAATAGAGAAAAGGCCTGAAGAGAAAGAGAGAGACCTAGAAAAGGAAGGAAGAACAAGGAAAAGGTAAGTATACCTTGAGATTTTCATAGCTTTTCTTCTTAGAATTTTGTTCTTCTCTCTTTGCCTTCTCTTTCTATGGTTTTGGTTGTAGAGTTGGCTTTGTTTTGGGCCTAAGTCAGAGGGGGAAGTGTAAGGATTTGAGGAGAAGATTTATGCAAAGGAAGAGCCTCTTGGAAAGAGCTTTATTTAAGATAACTTCTTTCCATTTTATTGCATCTTCTCCCCTTCCTTTCCTTCAGTATGTTGGTTCTACCAACTTGAGAGCTTGAGAGAGGAAGGAAGTCTGACCTAGAGCAAGCAAGAAATCCTTGAATTAGAGTGGGGCAAGTTAAGAAATACAAAAGACCTAAAAGAAGAGTTAGTGAAAGTCTAGAGAGAAAACTCCTAGTTTCTTATATACTTTGTAGCATTTGCTATGAAGAACCCCCTAGCTTTATGAATAATTGTTGAGTTATGAGAGAGTAATTACATACTCTTTGTCATGTCTAGGCTCAAGAGAATCAGCTCCATCTAGTTTTGATTGTGAAACCAAGAAGGGAGAAGGGAAATTGAAAGAGAAGACTGGTGTTGGCTTGTAAGGTAGCCCTCCACTCTTTCTTGTTGCATTCTTGGACATGCAATAGTCATTATATGCTTGTGTATGTGCTAATATTGTGAGACATGCCATTTGATGTTGCCTTGATACATTGGTACCAATATGCTTATGTTTTAGATTGTAAAAATTGCTCGGGTGAGGCAGTGCCAAAAGTCCCTTGAGATGGGTGAGGTAGAGCCAAAAGTCCCTAAACTAAGGGTGAGACAAGGCCAAAAGTCTCATAACTGAGTGAGGCCAAGCCAAAAGTTCCTAGAGCTTGTGCTTGGAATTGATATGATATTCATGGCATTTAAATCATTTGATGTATGATTGTGAATGGTTAGATGTGTACTTGCATGCTTTGACTTGTTTATATGCCTTGATTGCTTCCTTGAATGAGTGTATGAGCTATTGAGATTCCATGAATCTCACCCCCTTCCCTTTCTCATCTTAACATGTTAGGTGGAGCTCAAGGAAATCAAAGTGCAAACCAAGGAGCCTAGTTGAGCATGTTTAGGCAGTTGTATGGTTTGTTTTAGTTCTTTTCATGTAAAGAGGTGCCAAAATAAATATGGACCACTAGGGCATTTCATATATGCTATGTTTATGCTTTAAAACTTTCCTAGGAGGTGCTAGAGCATGTAGGGGACTATTTACCCCCATTTTGAACCATTTAGGGTATCAAAACTGTCAAATTTGTGAACTCTATCTATGACCAAATGAGCTCTTCTTGATATGAAATTTGGCATGCCTCTAGAGCTTGTTGAGAGCTTCTTGGGAAGCTAAAGTGGATAATATTTGGAGATCTAGGGAATATTTGACAAATTGTTGAAGTTGGAGAATTTTCTGGTTTTGGTTATTGTACTATGTAACTAGGTCCGAAAATGAATCTATGTCATTCATAGAACAAATGATATCCAATTCTTATGAAATTTTATGGGCATAAGCTAGACATCCACAGTGACCTATATCAATTGGAAGCACCTCAATTGGAAGTTTGTAGAGGGAGAAACAACTTTCTGAAGTTCTTTTGTGTCAACATTAAGGAAGCCATCCGACCTTCGTTATTGTTCCATCAGTTTTTGAGGTCTCAAGGCCACTGAAATAATTTGAACTTATCATTTATAGCTTTCCAAATTGGTATATTTTGCTTAAATTAGATTTTTGTGGAATCAGTTTTGAATTTTTAAAGTTCATGATAACAAGCTATATCAATACTAGGGACACCCAAACCTCTATCTCTATTTTGATGTCAAACATGGTCCAAATACTGAGATTGTAGTTAGAAATTATTTTTAGTAACACCTAGAGCTTTCCAGAAAGCTATGGTTTGCTTAATTCCCATTTTTCTAGAGTTAGTTATGATTTTTCAAAGTTAGAGCCCAAAATTTAACTTTTGGGCCCATATGGGAAATTGAATTTTCTTAGTTTTTGGCTTCATATCGATGGTTCATGGGTTGTTTTATACTATGTATGAGTTGTATAAATGGAGTTTGAGTAGAGAATGTAAATGATGGGTTCATAGGACCCGCAGGGTAAATTATGAGTGTTTAAACCCTGATACATAGTAGGAAAATGTTACGACTTTTGTCATTTTCTTTGGAAATCATATGGAATCAAGCCTAAGCAGAGACTAGTTGAGGCCAATACATTATGGTGTTACATTTTTGGTATCAGAGTAAAGGTTCAAGCACTTTTGCTCAGTGTTGGGCCTGAGGATCCTCTGTGGACCATCATGGAGAGACTTGACTGGTATGAGGCCATGATGGGCTAGCACTAAGAGATGCTGGAATAGCAGAGGTACATTGCCTAGTAACAACATGATATGATCATGTGTTTGTAAGATACCCTGACTAGGCAAGAAGAAGCTAGGAGAGAAGCCCCTGTACCTTAGCCATCCATATCTGGCGTTCCACCTGCACCTCCCCAGGAGCCTACTGCTGCTCAGACCCAGATGCCTATACAATAACAATTGAAGCAGTTTAGGCAGAATAGTCCACCCTCATTTGATGGGGAATTAGATATGGATAAGGCAGAGGCTTAGGTTATGGAGCTGGAGAAAATATTCTCGGTGATGGTGTATCACCGAGCAGAAAGCTCAGCTTGCTACTTTCATGCTACAAAAGGAAGCTGATAGATAGTGGCGTAGCACAAAACCCTTGATGGAGACTAAGAATATATTGATTACATGGGAAAGTTTCTTAGTCGAGTTTTATAAGAAATATTTTCCTAGTTCAGTGAGGAAGAAGAAAGAGATAAAATTTATAAACTTGAGATAGGCGGATGAGATGACTGTGGACCAATATGTGGCCAAATTGATTGAGTTGTCTCGGTATTCCTCTTACCTCTAGAGGTATGATGATGAACCCTAGAGATATGAGCAGTTTGAGACTGGGTCAAAGCCCTTGATTAGTGACAGAGTTACTCCATAGTAGATCAGAAAGTTCAATACCCTTGTAGAGGTCAGTAGGGTGATTGAGACTAACTTGCGAGCTATCATGCCTATTGTGGCTACAGCTAGTTAGAAGGGGGCTTCATAATTGAAAAGACCGAGGCCAAAAGAGAGTTCTAGTGTGACACCTAGTACCAAGAAGAGAGGCAAGGGGCCATGGAACCGAAGGCCACAGCGGGGTAAGCCGATGCTGCCTTCTCGGAGCCAGTCATCCTTCCAACAGTCTTCGGTGACATGTTTTAAGTGTGGAAAGCCAGGGCACATTGCTAGACACTATCCCTAGGTGGACACAACGCCTCTTCCTAGGCTGCTGACCCAGGGCTGAGTGTTCACCCTCACTCAGCAGGAAGCCAGTGCATCTCCCAGTTTGATTCGAGGTATGCAGATAGTGAATGGCTTTCCTATAGTTGCTATGTTTGATTTGGGTGCTAGTCACTCGTTTATATCCTTTGATTGTGTGAGGCAATTAGGTTTAGTCATTAGTGTCTTGCCATTTGACTTATCTGTCATTACACCCATGGAGGCCATGTGGTTACTTTCTATACTTGTTTAAATGTTACTATTCATTTCAATTATTGTCATACTGCAATTGATTTGATTTGTATGCCCTTCCATGATATTAATTTGATTGTTGGTATGAACTGGTTGGCCGCGAATAATGCGGTACTTGATTGCAAATATCGAACCATTTCCTTACCTGCTTGTGGGACCATACCTAGGGTAGGAGCTGAGTTATCCTTTGTGACTACTATCCAGGCTGAGAGACATTTAGAGTGTGGATGTCAAGGGTTTCTAGTCTTTTTCTTTATTCAGGCTAAGGTAGAGGAAGGGATAGAGGAGATCCCAATTGTCAGGGAATTCCCAGAGGTTTTTCCTAAGGAGTTTGACTTTAGTGGTCTACCCCCTGAGAGAGAGCTAGAGTTCCCTATAGACATAGTGCATGGGGCTGGATTGGTGTCCAAGGCTCCTTATAGGATGGCTTTCGCCGAACTCACTGAGTTAAAAAAGTAGATAGAGAAATTGGTAGAGAAAGGGTTTATCTACCCTAGTGTTTCACCTTGGGGAGCTCCGGTGTTATTTGTGAGAAAGAAGGAGCTTACGATTGTGTATCGATTATAGAGAGTTGAATAAAGTTACCATCAAGAATAAATATCCTCTCCCTAGAATCGATGATTTGTTAGATCAGTTGGTTGGGGCATCTATGTTTTCTAAGATAAATCTTAGATCTGGGTACCACCAGTTGAGAGTGAAAATGGAAGACGTCTCCAAGACAGCTTTCAAAACAAGATATGGGCACTATGAGTTCCTTGTGATGCTATTCAGGCTGATGAATGTGTCTACTGTGTTCATGGATTACATGAACAGGGTATTGAGACCGTATTTAGATTAGTTTGTGGTGGTCTTCATTAATTATATCCTAGTGTACTCTAGATCCTTTGAGGAGCATGAGAGATATTTGAGATTAGTCCTAGAAACCTTGAGAGAGAAGAGGTTGTATGCCAAACTTAGTAAATGTGTGTTTTGGCTGACTGAGATGAGATTCTTAGGTCATGTGATCTCACGAGACGGGATCACGGTTGATCCCCATAAAGTTGAGGCTGTGTTATAGTGGGATAGACCTAAAATGATCACCGAGGTTAGGAGTTTCCTAAGTTTGGTAAGATACTATTGACGGTTTATTCAGGACTTTTCTCAGATGGCCTTACTACTTATGAGGCTAACTAGGAAAGAGACACTTTTTGTGTGGAATGATAGATGTGAGAGGAGTTTCCAAGAGTTGAAACTCCGTCTGACCACTGCCCTTGTACTGATTATCCTTGACCCTAGTGAACCATTTGTGGTTTATTATGATACTTCAGGAAAAGGATTAGGATGTGTGTTAATGCAGCAGGGTAGAGTAGTGGCATATGCCTTTAGGTAGTTGAGGCCTCATGAAGAGAATTATCCCACGCATGATCTAGAGTTAGCCACTATAGTGTTTGCTCTTAAAATTTAGAGACACTATCTATATGGTGCTACCATAAAGATTTATAATGACCACAAGAGTCTAAAATACTTGTTTGACCAGAAAGAACTCAATATGAGACAGAGGAGATGGATGGAATTCCTGAAAGACTATGATTATGTGTTGAAATACCATCTAGGTAAGGCCAATATGGTGGTGAATGCCCTGAGTAGGAAATCCATCCATGTAGCCCATATGATGATTAAGGAGCAAGAGCTCTCAGAGAAATTCAGAAACATGAACCTCTCTTGTCAGGTGGTATCGGGTAAATTGTATTTGAGTGAAACCCGAATTGAGAATGTATTGAGAACCCAGATCTTAGATGCCCAGAGAAAGGATGAGTTCTTGAGACGGATTAGAAATGAAATTTCCCAAGGTAAGACCTCAGATTTCAAGATGTTTGAGGATGGTATGATTGTATACCGAGATAGAATTTGAGTGCCTAATCAGAATAAGTTGAGAGAAAGCATTTTAAAAGAGGCACATAAGAGTAAGTATACTATCCACCCAGGTGCCACCAAGATATATCAGGATTTGAAAAGAATTTTCTGGTGGCGGGGGATGAAGAATGATGTGACAGATTATGTGGCTAGATGCCTAGTGTGTTAGAGGGTAAAAATAGAACATCAAAGGCGGCTGGGTTGTTGCAACCCCTAGATATCCCTGAGTGGAAATGGGATAGTATAACCATGGACTTTGTTATATGGTTACTCAGGACATCCTCTAGACACAATGCTATTTGGGTAGTTATGGATAGACTGATGAAATCTGCACACTTTTTAGCTATCAGGGCTCTTCATATACTGGATAGATTAGCCCAGTTGTATATTAGAGAGATAGTGTGACTTCATGGAGTACCCAATAGCATAGTTTCGATAGAGACCCCAGGTTCACATCGAACTTTTGAAGGTCAGTACAGCATGTAATAACCAGGAAAAAGAGAGAAGAGAAAAGCTGAAAATTTTTAAAGGGCTGAAAATTTTCTAAGTCTGCTAGCTACAGTCCGGCTATAATGAATGTACCTGTTCGCTATAGCGAGCTATAGCGAGAAATGGTCTAGCTATAGCGAGAATGCCTTCTCGCTATAGCAAAAATACTTCTAGCTATAGCGAGTTCGGGCACCCCATACAAAAACTAGGGAACTGCTCACCGTAGCGAACGCCATAGCGAAGGCAGAGGTCTGGGACAGACACGAGCTCGCCGTAGCGAGGGTTATGGCTCACTATAGCGAGAGAAGTCTAGAAAAGTGAGAAAAAAGAGAATTTGACTTTTTAAAAGCCTCCCAACCTCTCCTTTCTTCTTCTAACCGACTCAAGCTCCCTCTAAGACAGAGAGAAAGGTGGAGGAGAGAGAGAGAAGCCTAGAGAAGTAAGGAAGAGCAAGAGAAAGGTAAGAGTTACATGGTTTCTCTCCTTAGAATATTGTTCTTCTTCCCTTGCCATCTCTTCCTATGGTTTTGATTATGGAAGTAGTTAGGTTTTGAGCTTGGTTCAGAGGAGGGGAGTGGAAAACCACTCTTGAGGGAGGTTAGAAGTCATGTAGTCTCTTTTCTTGATTTCCTTTCTTAAGAGCTTGAGAGAGGGAGAATAGTTGATGAGTTTTTAGTGAGAGAAAGAACCTTAGCTTGATATGCTTAGTAGGGTTGCTAGAAAGAGATCCCTAGCTTTATGAATAAAGTGTTAAGAGAATAATTTCATGTTTCTTGTATGGTTAGGCTCAAGAGAAGCACTCCCATCTAGAGTTGGTTGTGAAAATCACAAGGGAGGAGATAAGTTGAAAGGAAAAGTTGTGAATAGCCTATAAGGTAGCTCTCTCCACCTTCTTTCATGCATAAGATGTGTGTTTACATTGTCTTGCTTGTGTGTATGTATGTTTTGAGCCATGAGAAGTATGTTAGCATGATGATACCCTATGAATTTAAATGATGTTTTATGTGATTGTTTAGGTTTGCTTGAATATAGAAAAGCTAATAACCCTTTAGCCATGGTGAGGATGAGCCAAAAACCTTCAAGTTGGTTGAGACAAAGTAAAGAGTCTTCCAAAAGTGAGGTTGACTCCTAAAGAGCAAGGGTTGAGTCTAAGAACCTCTTAGAGAATGGGTGAGGCAAGTCCAAAATCCACAAGTGAGTGGGTGAGGCTAATCCATTTACTTGGCAAGCTTTTATATGTTATGTATGACCTACTCACATGTTGAGAATGTTTTTTTCTTTTATGCATGGCCAATTCAAATGTTGCAAATGCTTTTCTTATGATTTTCTATGCTAACATGACATGCATACATTGTGGGACTTGTTTGCATGCTTTGTGTGTGTGATTGAATGAGAGATGAGCTATTGAGATTCTTTGCATCTCACTCCCCCTCTCCACCATCCAAATATGCTAGGTGGACCAAGTGAGGCAAGAGATGGGAGCCACCAAGCTTGAAGCTAGGGAGATTGGTGAAGAAAGTGTAAAGAGCTTTTGTTACTATATGTAGTTAAGCTAGAGAATGTACTCTAATGATGTAATGATGTATATGATGTAGCAAGTCTAGATATTTGTAAACCAATGTATTTATCCTGTATATATGAGAATGAGACCATTCTGAATGAAGAAGCAAGTTTTGTTTTGAAAAGCATGATTTTAGCTTTTGCCACATGAGTGTATAAGTGGGTGTGGGGTAGTGAGTTTCTCCAATCTGGGTTGTTAGACACTTGAGCCATGTTTGATAGTCCATATGGATACTTTCTCATGTGCCCAAAGAGTCCTAGAGGTAGAAGAACTAAGATTGGACCCCATTAGCTTATTGTAAAACAAGAAAGTGGCCCTTTTGCACATGATTTCCAAGCTTGACCAAATGACCTCTTCTTGCTTTGAAATTTGACATGTGACTAGATCTTGTTTAGATTGGAAGCTAAAGATCAACTCATTTGGAGGTCTATAGAGATTTCTATGATTTTTCAAAGTTGGCATCAGAAATTCGGATTTTCCAGAAACACTGTTCATTTGGTCAGTTTGGAATTTGTGTCATCCGAGGGGTAAACGTAGTCCAATGGCTACAAAATTTTATAGACAAAAACTAGATAGTCACAATGACTTTAGGAACTGGAAGCACCTCATTTGGAGGACTAGAGAGGAAGATATGAAATTTCGAAGTTCCAGCCCAGAATCAGTCATTCTACCAGACCCGAGGTACTGTTTCATCAGTTTGTAAGCATTGGACAGTAGCATAGTGATATTGTTTGTAAGCATTGGATTTTTGTGGAATTAGTTAGACATTTTCAAAGTCCATATCAGTAACCTGTGACAGTAGCAGACCCCTCCGACCAGTAGATGATTTGTCAAACGCATTATATGTTAGACCTTATGAGTTGCATATATTTGCCCTATGAAGTAGACAGTCTAAGCTTTCCAGAGTGACCAAGAGAGCATGTTTTCGATTTTTCTGTATTTAGTAATGAATTTCCCAACTTTGCCCAGAAATGAGGCCAAATCTGCCGAAAACGAATTTGCATGTCTCATATCCCTTTTTGCTTTCCATGAGTTTCAAGCATGTTTTTGGGATTGAAATGAGTTGTAATGGTGCAAATAAACATGAGGATGAATAGAATGAGCTCACTCGGTCCACGTGACACTAAAGTGAATCTTGACCATGCCACATCCTTAAGTAAATGCATGAAATCTAATAAGGGAGACCTCACTTTAGTCTTCCTAGATGTATATGAGCATGTAAGGCATGATGCAAGAGAGCTAGAAATGAAGGTGTTACACAGCATGCCTTAAGGACCAGGTTATGGTTTAGTACTACATATCACCTCCAGCAGATGGTTAGACTGAGAGGACCATCCAGACCTTAAAAGACATGTTGATGGCATGTATGATAGACATGAGAGGTAACTGGGATGTGTATTTACCATTAGCAGAGTTTGCTTATAATAATAGTTACCATTCCAGTATTCAGATGGCTCCTTATGAGGCTTTGTATGGGAGAAAGTACAGATCCCTTCTATGCTGGGTTGAGCTAAGTGAAAGAAGCATGATAGGACCTGAGATTGTAGACTAAACCACCCGACAAATATAATTGATTAGAAAGAGACTCCTCATGGCCCAAAGTAGGCAAAAAAGTTATATTGATAAGAGAAGAAGGTCGTTAGAGTTTAAGATTAGAGACCATATGTTCATTTGAGTGTCTCCAGTGACGGGAGTAGGTCGGTCAATGAAGGTAAGGAAGCTCAGTTCTAGGTATATTAGTCCATTTGAAATTCTTGACAAAATTAGACCCGTGGCTTATTGAATAGCCTTACCTCCTAACCTAGCCCAAATCCACGGTGTTTTTCATGTCTTCCAGTTGAAAAAGTACTTACCAGACCCCTCACATGTCATAGAATATGAATATGTGCAATTGTAGGAAGATCTTTCCTATGTAGTGAAACCGAAGAGAATTATGGATACTAAGCTAAAACAGCTAAGAAGCAAGAACATTCCTCTGGTGAAAATGGTTTGGAGAGGCCTGACATCTGAGGAAGCAACCTGGGAATTAAAGGATGAAATGAGGCAAAAATATCTAGAGTTATTTCCTTGAGGTGTGTCTTTAAATTTCGAGGATGAAATTTCTTTTAAGAGGGGTAGAAATGTAACAACTAGAAAAAAAAATTTGAAGTCTTGAAATTTTCTAAGTCTGCTAGCTATAGCGAGAAATGGCCTAGCTATAGCGAATGTACCAATTCGCTATAGTGAAAATACTTCTAGTTGTTTGGGCATCTTATATAAAAAACAGGGGGTTCCTCGCCATAGTGCGTGCCGTAGCAAGGGTTATTCTTCGCTATAGTGAGGGTTAGTCTGAAAAAGCATAAAAAAGAGAATTTTACTTCTTAAAGAGTCCAAATCTTTTCTTTTTCTTCTAACCGACTTAGGCTTCTACCAAAACAGAGAAAAAGGCTAAGGAGAAAGAGAGAGACCTAGAGAAGGAAGGAAGAACAAGAAAAGCATACCTTGAGATTTTCATAACTTTTCTTCTTAGAATTTTGTTCTTCTCTCTTTGCCCTCTCTTTCTATGGTTTTGGTTGTAGAGTTGGCTTTGTTTTGGGCCTAAGTCAGAGGGAGAAGTGTAAGGATTTGAGGAGAAGATTTATGCAAAAGAAGAGCCTCTTGGAAAGAGCTTTATTTAAGATAACTTCTTTCCATTTTATTACATCTTCTCCCCTTCCTTTCCTTCAGTATGTTGGTTCTACCAACTTGAGAGCTTAAGAGAAGAAGGAAGTCTGACCTAGAGCAAGCAAGAAATCCTTGAATTAGAGTGGCGGAAGTTGAGAAACACAAAAGTCCTAAAAGAAAAGTTAGTGAAAGTTTAGAGGGAGAACCCCTAGTTTCTTATATACTTTGTAGCGTTTGCTATGAAGAACCCCCTAGCTTTGTGAATAATTGTTGAGTTATGAGAGAGTAATTACATGCTCTTTGTCGTGTCTAGGCTCAAGAGAATTGGCTCCATCTAGTTGTGATTGTGAAACTAAGAAATGAGAAGAGAAATTGAAAGGGAAGATTGGTGTTGGCTTGTAAGGTAGCTCTCCACTCTTTCTTGTTACATTCTTGGATATGAAATAGTCATTATATGCTTGTGTATGTGCTTATATTGTGAGACATGCCATTTGATGTTACCTTGATGCATTGGTACCAATATGCTTATGTTTTGGATTGTGAAAATTGCTTGGGTAAGGCAGTGCCAAAAGTCTCTTGAGATGGGTGAGGTGGAGCCAAAAGTCCTTAAACCAAGGGTAAGATAAGGCCAAAAGTCTCATAATTTAGTGAGGTTAAGCCAAAAGTTCCTAGAGTTTGTGCTTGGCATTGATATGATATTCATGGCATTTAAATCATGTGATGTATGATTGTGAATAGTTAGATGCCTACTTGCATGCTTTGACTTATTTATATGCTTTGATTGCTTCCTTGAATAAGTGTATGAGCTATTGAGATTCCATGAATCTCACCCCCTTCCCTCTCCTATCTTAACATGTTTGGTGGAGCTCAAGGAGATCAAAGTACAAACCAAGGAGCCTAGTTGAGCATGTTTAGGCAGTTGTATAGTTTGTTTTAGTTCTTTTTATGTAAAGAGGTGCCAAAATGAATATAGACCACTTGGGCATTTCATATATGCTATTTTTATGCTTTAAAACTTGCCTAGGAAGTGTTAGAGCATGTAGGGGGACCATTTACCCCCATTTTGAATCATTTATGGTATCAAAACTGTCAAATTTGTGAGCTCTATCTATGACCAAATGAGCTCTTCTTGATATGAAATTTGGCATGCCTTTAGAGCTTCTTGGGAAGCTAAAGTGGGTAATATTTAGAGGTCTAGGGAATATTTGACAAATTGTTGAAGTTGGAGAATTTTCTGATTTTGGTTATTGTACTGTGCAACTAGGTCCAAAAATGAATCTGTGTCATTCATAGACCAAATGATGTCCAATTGTCATGAAATTTTATGGACATAAACTAAACATCCACAGTGACCAATGCCAATTGGAAGCACCTCAATTGGAGGTTTGTAGAGGGAGAAACAACTTTCTGAAGTTCTTTTGTGTCAGTATTAAGGAAGTCATCCGACCTTCGTTACTATTCCATCAGTTTTCAAGGTCCCAAAGCTACTGAAATGATCTAAACTTATTTTTTTCCTCTAGTTAACATTTGTAGTTTTCCAAATTGGTATATTTTGCTCAAATTAGATTTTTGTGGAATCAGTTTTGCATTTTTGAAATTCATGACAACAATCTACATCAGTACCAGGGATAACCAGACCTCTGTCTCTATTTTGATGTCAAACATGATCCAAACACTGAGATTTGGTTGGAAATTATTTTTAGTGTAAATTTAACACCTAGAGCTTTCCAGAAAGCTATGGTTTGCTTAATTCTCATTTTTCTAGAGTTAGTTATAATTTTCCAAAATTAGAGCCCAAAATTTGACTTTTGGGCCCATATAGGAAATTACATTTTCTTAGTTTTTGGCTTCATATCTGTGGTTCATTGGTTGTTTTATGCTATGCATGAGTTGTATAAATGGAGTTTGAGTAAAGAATATGAATGATGGGTTCACGAGACCCACAGGGCAAATTATGAGTGTTTAAACCTCGATACAAAGTAGAAAAATACCACAGCTTTTGTCATTTTCTTTGGAAATCATATGGAATCAAGCCTAAGTAGAGACAAGTTGAGGCCAATACATTATGGTGTTACACCATTTCCTTTAAGACAAGTTGCAAAAATCTATGGGCTCAAAACCAATGCTCATATCTTGGCCAAACCATGATGAGGCACCTAGGGAGTGTTTAAAATTTTTCTAAGCCTAGAATAGGATTAAATATGATAGAAAAACATTAAAAGAAGCCTTAAAAAAAATTTAAAAGCCTTGGTTTGTGAGATGGAGGTGTAGCCTCCATAATGAGACATAAAGAAGCAACTTATAGTTAGGCTCCTTAAAATGAAATTGTGATGACTCCAAGGAGTTTAAATAGAGTTAAGAGACTTAGATTGAAGGAGAAAATATTGCCAAGATCATAAATTCCCCTAGTTTCTTCCTTAGGTATTGTATGGAACCATAATTGAGCCATAGAACAAAGTAGCTTCACATAAAGTATATGTGTTGCCAAAGGTTGTTCCAATGATGTAATTGCCTCCCATTTGATATGTCTAGGCCAAAAGAATCAAGTTCCATCTCATTGCAAGTGTGTGGCTGAGAGAGGGGAAGAATAATCAAGGAAAAAGTTTGCTTTCTTGCTTCAAGGTAGCTCTATAACCTTTCCCACATGCATGCCTTGGATGTTTGCTTATTTTTGAGTGCTTGTGTGTATGTTTGAACTACAAAATATGTTTCTAGCTATTGCTTATATGTTATGGTACCATTATGTTCTTTGAAATGAGTTTATGAATGCTTTATAGTTTGGATGGATATGGTTATGCCAAAAGTCCCTTAGCATGGGTGAGGATGAGCTAAAAGCCTCTAAGATTGAGTGAGACAAAGCCAAAAGTCTCAGGAAGAGTGAGGCTTAGTCAAAAGTCCCTTGAAAATGGGTGATGTAAATCCAAAAGTCCTAAGAAAAATAGGTAAGGCTAAACCAATGCCTTTAAGAGCCTATGTATGATATGTACGAGTTTCTTAAATATAGGAAATGCTTTATGTATGTTCACTAGTAAATTAAAGGCCATACATGCATTCTTGGACATGTTTTGGCATTCATTATGTATGTTTGAAAGGGTAAAGAGCTATTGGGATTCTTGGAATCTCACTTTTCCCCCATAAATATGAAACCATGTCTAGGTGAGCCAAATAGTCTAAGAAATGAGAGCCAACAACTTAAAAGACCAAGGCTTTGACAAAGGCTTTGTTATTTAATCATTTTGTTGACATATTGATGTCAAATGATGTAATCACATGATGTATATATGATGTAGACACTTGAGCATATCCAAATATGTATAATGATGATGTATGTACTGATTTTGAAACCATATGAATGAGTATGTATGTTTTTGGCCACCAAGAAGCCTTTATATGCATGTATATAAATGCAAGTAGCATAGTGAGAATTAGCTTTATGATGATTTGAACTCTTTGGCATACTTCCATAGGCTATAAATGTGTTTTGGGACATGCCCAAGTGGCTATGGATGGATTAGAAGGTCTTTTGGTACCTTAAAAACTCATTTTAGATTTCAAAAGTGATCAATTTGTGAATTGAATCAAAATTTGACCAAATGAATGAGTTTTTGCATGAAATTTAGCCATCAAGTAGGTCTTATCTAGAGCTTTTCATAGAGGTAAAGAGTATCCAATTTGGAGCTCTATAGAATTTATTTTGATTTTTCAAAATTGAAAAAATTTTACAAAAATGGTAACAATACTATTCATATAGTTAGTTTTTTCCTCAATATCATTTGAGGGGCAAATGATATCTAATGTTCATGAAATTTTAAAGCATAAACTATATATGATAAGCTTTTGTATCACTTGAAAGCACCAAAATTGGAGGTCTGTAGAGGGAGAACCAAATTTTTAAAGTTGCATAATAGTATTAGTAACGCAGCTCGACCTTTGGTATTGTTCCATCAATTTTCATGGCCTAAATGCTTCTTTCTTGGTTTGGAACTATTTTTAATCATTAGTTAACATCCAAAGCTTTCTAAAAGCTATATATGTATGGTTTCAATTTCTTTAGAATTAGTTATGAGTTTTCAAAGTTCACACTAAAAAGTTGTGACAGTAAACTCGAGAACAAAATATTGATTTTGTGGAATGTGGTCTAAAACCTGAGACTCTTGAGATGTTTTGTGATATTTCTGACTTGTATGAATATGTCATGGATGGCACATGATGTTGATATATGTCATGGATAGAAAATGATGTTGATAAGTTTACATGGTCTATGAAGCATAAAAATAAGAAACGAGGCCTTACATAACGCAATTAAATACCATTAAATACATATTGTCTTTCATGTAAAGTGTATGAAGTTAAGCATGATTGTTGAAATAAGAAGGCTAGAGGTTAAGGTGGCTACAAAAACCAATTTAGGGGCAACCAAAAAGAATCCTTGTAATGCTATAGAAAAAAAATAGGAACTTAAGTATTTAGTAGTATATTAAGAGAAAAAAATATTTTCCAATATCATATGACTAAAAAAGGTTGCCAAATTAATCAAAGCTGATGAAATTGGCCAAAATCCTAATTTCATACAAACTGAGGTAACTAGTGGCACAAGTGTAAATGGAACGTTTTTAGGCTATTTGAAACGGTCGTGTCATGCAACCTCAAAATAAATTAGGTTAAAAAAATATTTGTAATATAGGGTGCAACCTAGATCGTCTCCCTAGAAAATATATTTTAATATTCAATTGGGTTTTCTAAGCATAAAAGAACTCTAAAAACTATCTAACAAAATGGGGTTTTGGTTGAATTTAACTAGCTAAAATTAGATGGAATTTAAATCTTAACTACTACCTAAACGCATGAATTAATAAGCAACTAATGGACTTGTAACTAGCTTTGAATTTATCCCTTGGTATCCACTATCCTTATCCTAATTAAATTATTAATGGTTCTGGTCTAAGAATCTCTATTTGTGTCAATGGCAAATGATCTTGAGTTATCATGCAAGATTTAAGAGATTAGAATTTAATGTTGAATTGAAACCTTAATCCCACATTGAATCATTAACTCTTGTCATTAAGATCAATGAACACTAAATTGATTAATTAGCCTATGAATTATCATCCTAGGATATTCAATTAACCAATTAAACTCTAAGGAATCCTCAAATCAAATAATTAAGCACAAAATTTCACACATGCATGTCATCAAACACCTTAATTGCATACATAAAAAATTAAAGGAAAATAAAAAATCTAGCACTTAATTCAATCCATTAATAATCAAATAGTTTTCTAATTAGTGTCTAACCAGCCACTAATTATAAACAACCCACATTCTCAATCTAATACATCTTAACCAAGATAGTACAAAAAAAAAGAAAAGTGCTAGAAAGAGAGGGAAATGAAATAGAAAGCTTAGTCCAATCTCTTAACAATCTCCTTAGATTCAAACTTCCATCCAAGATAGTTACAATTATGGATTAATGCTTCATTGGAGGAGATGGATAGAGGAGGAATGGAGTAGAGTCAGCTACGACTAAAGGTGAAGAATGAGAGTGAATGGAATGTAATGATACTAGATGAATGGTACGTTGATACTCCCCGTTTTTAGCTACTGCCCGAGCCTTTTTTTTTAATGATCACATGCTGCTTTTATTCTTCATATGCTCATCTTGTATGTTTATGTGTGGGCCCCCTTTAATTCCTGAATTATGATCACATCTCTTTTGCCTTCAACTCTTCATATGTTTCTTCCATTCAATAATTCTCAGCCTCTCCTTCATTAAAAATCACGTGTTGCTTCTTCTCATTATCAGCTTCCTTCTCCCTCTCAAGTATGTGTGTGAGTGAGTTGTGTTTTGAGCTTCCTTTTCCTCTACTATTCATGTAACATGTTCCTTCATAAACCACATGCTTCGTTCGCTTGCTCTGGACCTCATAAACCTATGGCTGTCCGTGTGTGTATATGTAATGGCTGATCAGTCATGCTTTGATGCGAGACCTATGAATGTTGTATTGGATGACCTCCATTGCCACATGATTCTCCTCATGCAACTTCATGTTAGTACATGTATGATCTGTAACCCTTTCTCATGTAAATCCAAATGGTTTTCCTCCCTCATACTCCTCATCATGTGCTGTTGGAACACTGTGAGTGTGTATCATGTGGAAAAGCTGCCTATGTGAACCCATGCTGCAAGTGAGTGTGAAGTTGTTGGACTTGATGTGTGTTTTGTGCATGTGATGGAGCTATTGGACGAGTGTTAGTATGTGCATGTGAACTATGTATGATGTAAATGAGACAACATGCCTAGCTTATGTTTAATGTGGGTGTATGAATATATGGAAGAGGTAGCTGCTGCATTTGTGTTTTTTTGCATGTGTGAGCCTATGTATGAATGGAATGAATGCTTGGTGGTGCTTCTTGTGATGTGGGAATGTACTGTGGTTAGACTTGTGCCTTACGTGAATGAATGGAGCTCTAGACTCGTGCTGAATGTCTATGTATCTTTTTATATGTGCAGCATGTACTTAATTTTTCTGTGAACATGAACTCGTGCTGCCATACGTGATTTCCACGTAACCTGGTGCTTCATTTCTTGTGTGAGCGCCGTGGAAGTGGCTCGTGCTGGTGAAACGTGAAAGTGAGCTGTGCTTATGTGGAATGTGCTTGGAGCTCAATAGAAAGCTTATGCCTTGTTGCTATCTACTTGGAGCTGTGAATTGTGCTGCTATGCATGTGTTTGTGAGCTGCTACTATACAAGTGTTATGTGGAATATGAGACGTGAAAGTGTGCTTGTGAAGCTGTGTTACTGTCCACGAGCTTTTTCATGTGAGTGAGCTGTGTGTTTGATTCAAGTGAGTGAAATTCGTGTATCAACTTGAGAGTGAGTGTAGGGAGCTAGCTCGTGTGACATGGGAGTGAGGGTGAGCTGAGTGAATGCTGTGTAAGTGGATGTTTATCCTTGTGTAGCAATTTGCAAGTGATATGAGAGAGCCCATGTATCCGGCCTTCATTCCCTTGAAGCCTGTAGGTGAATGTATGTATTAGTGGAATGCCATACCTCATCCTCTATTTTTTCTTTAATTTTTTTCTTTTTAAAAATGAATTAAGAAAATCTACACAAGAAAGTAAAATAAAACAAAACAAAATATTAAGTAAGAAGAATTCACAAAAATTATTTAAAAGGAATTTATGCATTAAAATTCAATAATCTAGCAAATAAATTCCTAGAGTATAAAAGTGGCTGCTAAAATAAAATCTTATCTAATTAAAACCCATTAACCCTTAATTATTCATAAAAAATGTCCAAATTAGGATGATTAGAATATATGAAAATAGGCTTTATCACTATTCTTAGCCATTATGGATCTAGAGAATGATTAGGTGTAACATCCCTAACTCTTAATTATGGTGATTAAGCTTAATTTACTATTAATGGTCACAACACTACATATAAAGTCAGTACAAATAGCCATTTAAGAAAATTATTAAGGGAATTTGAACCTTAATTTTTTTTAGGATCATTATCTAATAAGCAAAGCTATTTAAGTCTATAAGAAATTTTAAGTCATCAAAGACATCTTAATATCATGTCACCACTAACTCTACATCCACAAAACTCTCTTATAATTGTTCCCCAGCCATTACATGCATTAACCTCATAAAAACTAAGTTATAGAGGCTAAAAATAAGAGTTTAGTGTTTTAGGTCGCGACTCGCACATTCCCTCTGAGGCTAAGTTGGTTACTGGAACCTAAAAACTAAGTTATTAGACTTGCGCCGTAACTCAAGTGGTTACTGGAGCTTAGAACCAAAAATATACAATCTATGTTGTGACCTAGGCCTTTGGCACCACAGTGAGATTACTCTCCGAACTTTACTGTGCAAGTTTTCACAACTTTTGCCACGGCGTACTCCCATTGCACTGTGGTGAGCCTATATGGTGCCACAATGAGAGACCTCTTTGGAGGTCTCCCAAGCTCCTCACTTGATACTCACTGTGGTGAGATTGCTCTCAAGTTCCCTCTAGACCTACATTGCTCATGTTGTGCTATGACTCAACCTCTTGCACTGTGGCATTGCTTGCCTCTGGATGACTCTTGGCCATGACTCACCCTAAAATTAATTAAGGTGATAATCATATATTATACATAATTAAGAATAATTATTATGGAATAATTAGGTAAACCATGCGAATGGGAATTTAGAGAGAAATAAATTATTAATATGGGTTTGAGATTTAATTGGGTTAAAAACTTCATTTAGGCTCAAATTAAATTAAGCAAGCCATGGTTAGAGATTAATGGAGGGCCAATGGTTATAGGTGCAGACCCAACTTCTTATTATGAGACTTGGCCCAAGAGAGAGATCACTTAGCATTGCCCTAATTGGGTTTAGTGAGGTAGAGACCCAAGACCCTTTTTACACAAACCTTTATAGTTGGCCCAACCTTCCTTATGTAGAACCAAACTAAGTGAACTCTTGAAACTTGGCCTAACCTAACTAAAAATATGAACTCTTGTAGTTGGCCTAACAAATTAAAACATTAGCCTAACAACTAGTAGGAGCCCAATAGGTCTTTCGGCTGATGGGTCAACCCATAACCCATGTAAGACCTAAATTAAAACCTTAAAATCAGTTTGGCGACTCCCTATTCTATAGAAAAAAATACAAGAGGCAAAGTAAAATTCAAAGGTCTTGGACAAGGGTTAAGATTCTTAATACATTTTCACCATTTCTCACTTTTAGGCTCAAAATCAGCTAAGGTAATTGATATATAACTTAATCTTCTCATCTTTCTCTTTAATTTGACCCAATTAATGTTTCATTTAGAGCATTTCACCCACAGCCCAAATCTAAAACTTGTTGTTTGGTGTTTTTATGGTGAAATTTTAGAGGTTGAGGTTAGAGGTGTAGTTAGGTAAGTATAAACTCCTCATTTTGATGCTTTCTCTACTAGTTGGAGACCCCATTGGCTGACTTATGATAGGGGCTCTATTTCTATGCAAAAATAACCATAAATGTAGGGTGATATTTTGAAGTTTCTGGTCTAGGGAAGGAAAAATCCAAAATTTAATCTTTTGGTGGTTGAGTAAGTGTCCCTTAGGTAATTATCGATGGATTAATTCTTTTACTACTGGGTTGTTGTCATAATTGATGAATGGGAATGGTAATGGTTTGATTTTTGTATTCATAGGCTGACATAACTTTATCGTCAGTTCTCCAAAAAATTGTTCACAAGTGAGGTAATTGGGGATTATGTAATTCCATGTGTAACACTATAATATCTTAGCCTCTCTCATGTAATTAGAATGCCTCATGCCATGCACTTCATGAAAATCACAAGGAGTAGCATATAAATATTGATTATTTTTGCGTTACGTCGTATATAAAAATTCCTTGGTGTCAGGTGGACCATGTGAGCACATACTATACTTTCTCATGTTTAGTTATATCAATACAACTCTTTTGCATCATAAAATCATGGCCATAACTCATGGAAATCAAAGGAGAGCTCAAATTAATCAAGTGTATTTTCGGCCAGAATTGGCCCTTTTCTGACCAAATTTGAAAAATTATAACTAAATCTAGAAAAATTAAAAATACTAATTCTTGGTTATTTTGGAAATCTACAAATGTCTACTTCACACTAAAAATATGCCTAGACCATAACATCCATCACAGAGGACGTTTGACATCCAAAATGGTCCAAAGGTCAAACTGCACTATGGAACTGTCATAGAACTCTATAGAAAATTTTGAAAATATCCAATTAATTCCACAGAAATCCAATCCATGAAAATGATACCAATTTGGAAAGTTGTAGATGGTTAACTAGAGGGAAAAAAATATTTCTAGACCAACTTGGGCAACCTAGAACTCGAAATTTAATAGAACAGTAACTCAGGTCAGTCAAAATTCCTGATACTAGATAGAATGTTCAAAACTTCATATCTCCCTCTCTAGACCTCCAATTGAGGTGCTTCTAGTTGGCATGAGTCACTATGAATGTCTGGTTTCTCTGTATCAAATTTTGTGGTAATTGGATATCATTTGAGCCTTGTGTGACGTAATTTATTTTCAGACCAAATGAATAGTATAGCAAACTAAAACCAGAAAATTGCCAACTTTGAAAAATTCTCAAATATTCTGTAGACCTCCAAAAATTATAACCTTTATCTTCCCAAAAAGCTCTTAATGAGACCTAATTTCATGCCAAATCTCAGACCAAGAATAACTCATTTGGCTAAAAAGTGAAATAGGGTTCCATTATGGTCATTTTTGGCTTCATATGGGATACCAAAATTGCCAAATGGCTTTCCTTTGGTTTTGGCACCTTTTAGGCAAGTTTAAAAGCACATTTAGGACTTGTGTGAGTTACCCAAATGGTCCCAAACCCCATGCATTTCATTTTGGCCTTTCCATTCACACATATGCAAATTTCATCAAACTTTCCAAAATGCATACTTTGGCATTACATATCCAATTTCTATTCTAGGGTTCATATATTATGTCCATACATTTATATATCACATAATATTATGATTACATATGTCTAAGGGATCATAGACCATATACATCAAAGGAATACATCATGACACAATTATGGTCTTAAAGTGGCAAAACTTGAGCATTTGGTTGTCAATCTTCTTTCTTCAAGGTGGTTGGCCTTCATTGCCATGTGTAATATTCGGTTTTCTGAAAATGAGAAAAAAATGTGAGAAACATAACGTACGATTTCTCTATAAACAAACGAAACTCACCAGATACAAAAGGAAGTCTCCCGAAACGATGTAGCTAAAGCCCTAAAAAATTTGGGAAGCATTTTAGACTCCTAAAAATGAGAATCTTAGGATCAGATGGAAAGAAAAATAGAGCTAGAATGAAGAAACAATTTCTTAGAGAAAGCTTACGAAACATAATGGCATTTCCATAATTTTGAGCAAATTTTAGAATTCACACAAAAGGATTTTTTAAATAAAAGTTTTGAGTTCCCCAGGGTTTTTAAAGGTCCTAAAAGCCATGGAAAGCCCCGAGACAGCTAAATCCCCTCCGGTGGACGTTTTCCAACGTCGATGTACCTGAACTTTAATGAATTTTTTCAGAAAGGTTTTAGCTCCAATTTGAGTGATTCCAAAGGCATTTGACTAAATTGGGAAACTAAATTTCATAATGGAAAAGATGGTTCTCAAAAAGGAGTTAAAACGAAGGAGAAACGAAAATGCCAAAAATGAAGGGCAAAATGGGAATTTTTGAAAAGTGTAACTTACTCCTACCTATATATATGATGCACCCTTTTTCTCCCTTCATTATGCACGACCATGTTCTGCCCAAAACTAGAGGAAAACCCTAGGGGATGAGGCGCACAAGAGGAGGAAGAAAAGGAGGAGAAATTCAAGGTAGAAAGGTATGGATTTTCATGGTCTTTCATGCTCTTTCTCTTCCAAACCTCTTCTCCTTCATTCTCCTTTATTTCCTATGATTATAATGAAGTATATAGATTTGTTTTAGAGGAGAAATTGAGGAGAAAATTCGAATTTGAAGAGAGGAGCTTAAAGAATACAAGATTCAAGTAAGAAAACAAGGTAATTTCTCTTCCTATAGTTGTCATCTTTGGTTCCCTTCTCCACCATTTCTCCTCACTTGAGAAAACCCTAGGAGGAGATGATTTTTAGGCAGAAACAAGCATGAATCTAAGGAAAAGGGTGTGGAGATTAAGAATATGCAAAGGGAATTATCAAAAAACCATTAGATTTCAAGATGCAAATTCTAGGGTTTCAAGTGTTCCTTCCAAATTCTGATTTTGTGTGATGATTCCTAAGTCTAATTAAAAGTTTAAATGAGTTTCTAAGATCCCTAAGATGCTCCCCACATGCTTCCTCCTTCAAGAAAACAAAGAGAATTCCAAGGAGGGCAAAAAGGGGCATAGTCTCGGGCAAGCAAGGTTGGGGTAGCTAGGGAGAGTTTTAAATTTTTCTAAGGTCATTCTTCAGTCATGTATGATGATGAATGAGAATGAGGGAAGGACTTAGAAAAAAATTAGAACTCATAGAAAGTGATTTGGTGCTTTAGGTTCCATATTATGACCTAAAGAAGCAACATGATGATAGGCCCTTTGTTTTAATTGTGTGATGACTCCAAGAGGCTTAAAAAGAGTCAAGAATTATATTTGAAAGGAAAGAATAGAGTCTAGAAATTATTTGAGGGGTGTTGCTTAATTAGGTACATTTATGGACCATAATGGGGTTTATAGAACAACCTAGTGTCTAAGCAAGTTATGTGGCCTTAGAGATTGTTTCATGAACTTAATTGGCTTCCATAAATTGTGTCTAGGCCAAGAGAAACTATCTCCACAAGTTTTTGTGTGTGTGGCCAAAAAGAGGAGCTTGGATTCAAAGGACAGTGTGTGATTGTGTACAAGGTAGCTCTCTCCACCTTCTTTCATGCATGGGTGTATGTTTATCTTGTCTTAGAATGTGTGTATGTATATTTTCAAGCCATGAAGAGTATGCTAGCATGATTTTATATGCCATGATTTCATGATGACATGTTATGCTTTCAAATAATGCTATGATGTTTGTTTGAGTTTGCTTGAGTGTGGAGAGGCCAAAAACTCTTAACCACGGTGAGGATGAGCCAAGAACTCTTGAGATTGGTTGAGACAAAACAAAGAGTCTCCTAAAGGCAAAGTGGGCTCCCAAGAGTATGGTTGAGTCCAAGAATCTCTTAAAGAATGGGTGAAGCAAGTCCAAAATCCATGAGAAAAATTGTGAGGCCAATCCAAATATTTGGTGAGCTCTTGAATGTCTTGTATGACTTGTTCACATGCCAAACTTGCTTCTTGAATATTCATGACTTCCATGATATCCATGCGTGCATTTTAAGGTTTGCTTCGCATATACTATGTAAAATTGAATGGGAGATGAGCTATTGGGATTCTTTGAATCTCATTCCCTCCTCTCCAATGATCTCACATGCTAGGTGGACCAAGTGGACATGATAATGGGAGCCAATTACCTTGAAGAAAGGAGATTGACAACCAAATGCTTAAGTTTTGTTACTTTAAGACCATAATTGTGTCATATGATGTAACCTTTTGATGTATATAGTCTATGACCCCTTAAACATATGTAATTATGATATTATGTGATGTATAAATGTTTGGATATGATGTATGAACCCTAAAACAGAATTTGGGTATATAATGCGAAGGTATGCATTTTGGAAAGCTTGATGTAATGTGTATATGTGTGGATGAAAAGGCCAAAATGAGATACAAGAGGTTTGAAACCATTTGGGGAGCTCATAGAAGTCCTAAATATGCTTTTATACTTGCCCAAAAGGTGTCGAGACTAAGGGAAAACCATTTGGCAACTTTGATACTCCATATGGAACAAAAAATGACCATAATGGAACCCTATGTTACTTTTTAGCCAAATGAGCTCTTCTTGCTCTAAGATTTGGCATGCAATTAGAGCTTGTTGAAAGCTTTTTGAGAAGATAAAGACCATAATTTTTGGAGGTCTACAGAATATTTGATGAATTTTCAAAGTTGGCAATTTTTTTGATTTTGGTCTGTTATACTATTCATTTGGTCCGAAAATGAAATCTATCACACAAGTCTCAAATGATGTCCAATTGTCACAAAATGTTATATAGAGAAACTAAATATTCACAGTGCCTTGTATCAACTGGAAGCACCTCATTTGGAGGTCTAGAGAGGGAGATATGAATTTTGAACATTCTGTCTAGTATTAGGAGTTTTGCCCGACCTAAGTTACTGTTCTATTAAATTTCGAGGTCTGAGTGTGATGAACTAGTCTGAAGATATTTTACCTCTCTAGTTAATATCCACAGCTTTTTAGATTGGTATCATTTGTATGGATTAGATTTTTGTGGAATTAATTGGATATTTTCAAAATTTGCTATAGAATTATGTGACAGTTCCAGAATGTAGTTTGACCTCTGGACCTTCTCAAATGTCAAACGTCCTCTATGATGGATGTTATAGTCTGGACATATTTTTAGTGTGAAGTAGACATCCATAGATTTCCAAAATGACCAAGAATACATGTTTTTTATTTTTCTAGAATTAGTTATAATTTTCCAAAGTTTGGACAAAAAAGAGGCAAAATCTGTCCGAAAATAAACCTCCATATTTTATGCTTCATTTCAGTTTTCTTGAGTTGTGAGCAATATTTTATGATGTAAATGAGTTGTATACATGTAATTAAATATGGGAAAGTATAGTATAAGCTCACATGGTCGACGTGATATCGAATGAAATTTTTATATACGACGCAAAAGAAGAAAATGCATTATTTTAATTAATTCTCTTTTCTTGCTCCTTCATGGAAATTATGAAGGTAAAGTATGAGAATGTTATAAAATGAGCTAGAAATATATGGTGTTACACCATGTCCATTTGGTCCACCTAGCATGTGAGATCATTGGAGAGGAGGTAATAACATTCAAAGAATCCCAATAACTCATCTCCCATTTAATCATACATAATATATGCAAAGCAAGTCTTAAACATGCATGCATGGATATCATGGAAGTCATGAATATTTAAAAAGCAAGCTTGGAATGTGAACAAATCATACAAGACAATCAAGAACCTACCAAGTGTTTGGATTGGCCTCACACTTTTCTTCATAGATTTTGGACTTACCTCACCCATTCTTTAAGAGTTTTGGACTCAACCATCCTCTTGGGAGCCCACTTTACTTTTGGGAGACTTTTTACTTTGTCTCAACCAATCTCAAGGGTTCTTAGCTCATTCTCACCATGGTCAAGAGTTTTTGGCCTCTCCACACTTAAGTAAACTCAACAAACATCATACATTCATTTGAAAACATGACATGACATCATGAAATCATGGCATATAAAATCATGCTAGCATACTTTTTATGGCTTGAAAATACACTTACACATATTCTAAGACAAGCTAAACACACATCCATGCATGAGAGAAGGTGGAAAGAGCTACCTTGCACACAATCACACACTTTTTCCTTAGATTTCAAGCCTCCTCTTTCGGCCACACACCCACAAATTTGTGGAGATGGTTTCTCTTAGCCTAAACACAATTTATGGAAGCCAACTAGGTTCATGAAACAAACTCTAAGGCCACACAACTTGATTAAACACTAGATTACTCTATAAACCCCATTATGGTCCATACTTGCACCTAATGAAGCAACACCCCTCAAACAATTTCTAGGCTCTATTCTTTCCTTTCAAATATGATTCTTGACTCCATTTAAGCCTCTTGGAGTTATCACACATTTAAAACAAAGAGTCTAACATTATGTTACTTCTTTAGGTCATAATATGGAACCTAAATCACTAAATCACTTTTATGAGTTCTAAATTTTTTTTAAGGCCTCTTCTCATTTTCATTCATCAAATATGACTCAAGAATGGCCTTAGAAAAGTTTAAAACTCTCCCTAGCTATGATAACTTGCTTAGGCCGAGACTATGGGCTTCCTTGGCCTCCATGGAGATTTCTTTGTTTTCTTGAAAGAGGAAGCATATAGGGAGAATCTTAGGGGTCTCAAGAACTCATTTAAACTCTTAATTAAACTGAGGAATCATCACACAAAATCAGAATTTAGAAGGAACACTTGAAACCCTAGAATTTGCATATTGAAATCTAAGGGTTATTTTGTTGTTTTCTTTGCAAATTCTTGTTCTTCTCCATCAAATACCTAAGAGTCATGCTTGATTGGGCTTAAAAATCAGATGCTCCTATAGCTCCTAGGTTTAGGCAAAATGGAGAAGAAGGGTGAGTGAAGACATCAACCATAGGATGAAATTTTACCTAGTTTCCTTGCTTATTTTAGCTTGAATCTTGCTTTCTCCAAGCTCCTCTCTTCAAATCCGAAATTTCCCTTGAATTACTCCCTTGAATCAAATTTATAAACTTCATTTTAATCAAAGGAAACTAAGGAAAAGGGAGGAGAGGAGGTGTGGATGAAGAAAAGCATGAAAAATCACCATGGAAACATACCTTAAGCTTGGATTTTCTCCTTCTTCTTCTTCCTCTATTGTGTGCCCAAACCCTATCTCTCTTCTTCTGAAATTATGCAGAAAATTCTGATTCCAAATGAAGAAGAAAGTGGGGCACCACCTATATATAGGTGTAGGAAAGTGACTTTTTCAAAAATTTCAATTTTACCCTTTGTACTTTGCATTTTCGTTTCTCCTTTGTTTTAGCTCCTTTTTTAGAACCATCTTTTTCATTCTAAAATTTAGGTTTCCAATTAGGTAAAATGATTTTGGAATCACTCAAATCGGAGTTAAAACCTTCCCAAATAGATTCGTCAAAGTTCGAGTGCACCAATATTGGAAAATGTCCACCAGAGGGGATTTAACTGTCCCGGGGCTTCCCATGATTTTCAGGGCCTCTGAGAACCCTGAAGAACTCAAAACTTTCATTTAAAAAGCCCTCCTATGTGAATTCCAAAAATTTCTCAAAATTACGAAAATGTCATTACGTTTCGTAGATTTTTCGTCAAAATTTGTTTCTTCATTCTAGCTCCATTTTTTCTTCTATTTGAGGCTAAAATTCTCATTTTTAGGAGTCTAGAATGTTGCTCAAATTTTTTAGAACCTTAACTAATTCATGTAAGGGGACTTGCTTTGAAAACGCATCCATTTCCGTCATTTAACAAAAATCAGACATTACACCATGCATATATCTGCTTTAATTTTATATTTGCTACACATGAAAGATTTGAAATGCTAAATGAATTGATTGGCTATCTATTGTATTGTGTTTGGACCTTGTAAGTCCATGGTGGAGCTATGATACGGTCGCCACCAATGCATGTGCTTTAATCAGGCACTAGGTTATGATCAAACCACAGATGCACTAAGCCCTGCTTGTGCTCATTGGGAGTAATTGCCATGGATGGACCTCTCCTATTGTTATTGGCTTTTAACATATGAAAATATAATTGTTAGTATGGGATGGTAATTGTAACACCCCATAATTAATTAAGGTGTTAATCACGGATTAGATTAATTAGAAATAATAAATATGGGATAATTAGGCAAGTTAAGTAAATAGAGATTTTAGAAAGGTAAATTTATTAATATGGGTTTGAGATTTAATTGGGAGAGAAATTTTATCTAGGCCCAAATTAATGTAGGAGGCCATGATAAGAGGCTAATGGAGGCCCAATAAGCTAGGTGCAGACCCAACTTGATCCAATGTGATGGAGGCCCAATACCCACCTTATATATGCTCTTATACTTAGCCTAATAATCCTTGTGCAGACCTCAAAACCTTTGGACTCTTAAAACTTAGTCTGGCCAATTGAATTTCAGCAACCCAACACCTTGAAACTGGCCCAACAACTTAAAATCTAAAGCCTAAATGGAAATGGACCTTGGAGTAACCCATGACCCATTTTTGACCCAACTTAAACCCAACTAAAACCCTAATACATCAGCCTCTTCCTCACACTTGCTGAAACACAAAACACAAAGAGAAATTCGGAGCTTGGAGAGGAGGCTAGGGTTTAAGGCAAGAATTCCACTATTTCTTACCTCTAAGCTCAAAATCAGCTAAGGTACTTGTTATATATCTTACTCCTCTTCTCTTCCTCTTTAATTTGGTCTGATTAGTTTTTCATTTGGAGTATTTTCACCCTACCCAAAATCTGAAATGTGGGAATTTGGGGGTTTTTTTTGGTGAAATTCGTAGGTTGAGGTTAGGGCTGACCTTGGGTGAGTTCAAACCCTCCATTTTGATGCTTCATTTGTTAATTTGAGACCCCATAGTTGATTTATAAAATGGGTATTAATTCTGTACAAATTTGCTTAGGATTTTGGGTGGAATATTGAGTTTTCTGGTGAAGGACACTCTAATTCGAATTTGGGATTTGTGATGGCTGTTGCAAATTTATCTACAAGTGAGGTAACCGGGTTCATATCAATTCCATGTATATATTTGATTTAATTTCATATGTTGCTGTATATGAATGATTTGAAATGTTGAATGAATTGGTTAGCTATCTGTTAAATTGTGATTGGACCTTGTGAGTCCATGGTGGAGTTGTGGTGCGGCTGCCACCCGTGCATGTGCTTTGATCGAGCACTGGGTTATGATCAAACCCCAGATGCATAGAGCTTCAGTTGTGCTCAATAGGGAGTAGGTGTCATGGACAGACCTCTCCCGGTGTTAATAGCCTTTAACATGTGATAATATGATTGCTAGTATGGGATAGTAATCATGATAGCCTAATTGTTTCATTTGCTGATATGATGGATATGTTTCTGATGTTGATTTTGATTCATGCATATATTCTAATTAAACTGATACATGATGGAATTGCCTTAGTTACTGAGATTTATATCTCACCCCGTTTCATGGGATTAACATTTCAGGTGAAGGTTCTTTGGGTAAGGATAAAGGGAAGCAAGTGGATGAAAATCCATGAGCTCCAACATATGGGAGAAGGCTACACTTAGGCTGGCTTATTTAGTAGAAATGTAATTTTGTTATTAGTTTACATAGCATCATCATGTATTCATGTTGCCAAGTGTAAGCGTTCATATTTTGTTTGATTGAAATGTAACCGTTAAGGATTTAAGTCTCATTATAGTTGAATATTAATGTATGAACTTATAATATCATATATATAGTTTTGTTGAAATTATGATATGGATTACTATATGGGAATTGTAGTCATATGATGTCTTGGATGTGGACATAAGCTATTGTTGAATGGAATCTCTATGGAATGTGCATGGGATGTTAATTGCTGCTAATGCATGTGTTCTTGCTGTCATATATTCATGAATGTGCTGATATAAGCTAGTTGGGCAAGTAGGAAGTAGTATTTAAGTTTTACAATGGTAATGGATGGATTGATGGGTAAATAGGGTAGATAAATACTATTAGAATCACATAAAATGAGGGTAGGTGGACCTGGAGTATTTCTAAGATGAGAATTGAGTGTGTAGGGCGTGAAATTTGGGTACTGTAGTCATAGGAGGGAGTCACGCCACGGCTAAGAAGGCTTCGCCGCTACCAAATGAGAGACAGAGCCGAAGGGCGCCGCGGCATAACCAATCCCACCGCAACATAAGGGAAGAAAATTGGCTCAGGGAGTGACAGTGGCGAGGAGCACCGCGACCTGATAAATCTCGTCGCGGTGCAAAGTGGGAAAAATCGCCTA
This sequence comes from Erythrophleum ivorense, assembly GCA_026724425.1. NCBI lineage: Eukaryota > Viridiplantae > Streptophyta > Magnoliopsida > Fabales > Fabaceae > Erythrophleum > Erythrophleum ivorense. The sequence goes on along the minus strand of JAIUCV010000006.1, from coordinate 40,275,969 downwards.
GGAGAGTAACAGAACCAGAACTCACTGCGGCGCATTATGTCTTGCCGCGGCGCGAGTCGAGGAAATAAAATAAGGGTTGGACTGAAGCAAAACTCACCGCAGCCCAAATATATTACGCCAAGGCGAGAATCGTGGGAGTTGAGAATAGTAGTTCCAGGAGGTGTTTCTGCCACGGCGCCACTGTCGCTGCAACAAGATTTGTGAAATTTGTCCAGTGATTCTAGAGAGCAACTTGGCCGAGGTGGGGAAGGTATAGGCCACGGTACAAGTCCCCAACCTACTCTTTTTAGTCTAGAAACCCCAATTTCTTCACTGCTAATGGTAAGAGATGATATAGGGACACTTGTAAGAGATTATTGGGTATTGAAACGGATGGACAACTGAATCATAAACCCCTTATGATAGTAGGATTTCTTTTATGCAAATTTTGTTTTGTTAAGGTGGTATGGTGATGACCCTAACATCAAGGTTCAAATTTTTCCCATATTTTCACAATGTGATAAATTGTAACCACTCAAACCTTGATAATTAATTATTAATTGTATATTTAACCATAATTACAATGATAAAAAAGGAGGGTTGTCATAGTAATCATAGTAGCCTAATCGTTTCATTTGCTGATATGAATGATATAATTTTAATGCTCATTTTAATTCATGCATATATTTTAATTAAATTAGAATATATGGATGGAACTTGTCCTTGGTTACTAAGATTTACATCTCACATCGTTTCATGGGCTAACTATTTCAGGTGAAGGATCCTTTGGTAAGGATGAGGGTAAGCAAGTGGATGAGCATCCATGAGCTGAAACCATGTGTGGGGAAGTTGCACTTGGATTGACCTAACATAGGATAGATGCTAATTTTGTTATTCTTTTGTATAGCATCATCATGTAATCATGTTGCAAAGTGTAGGGGCTTATATTTTGATAACCTAATTTGTATCTGCTGAGGGGTGAGGCTTCACATTAAACTAGTTTATGATGTATAAACTTATAGTAGCTAATATAGGACTTGGTTAATCCTATGATATGGTTCACTATCTGGAATTGTAATCATATGTTAACTTGTATGATGACTTAGATTGATAATGTATTATGCCCTATTGGGATTTCTATTTGAATGACTATATTGGTTGTTTATAAATCTAGTTGTTCATTAATATCATATAGTGCTTGCTGATATAAGGTGGATTGAAGAGTAAAAATCAATACTTAAATCTTAGAATGGGTAATGTTAGATTAGCTGGGAAAATCAAGTAGATAAATGTCATTAAAGTCTCATAAATTGAAGGAGTATGGTCATAGAGTGTTCTTAAAGGGGGAAGTTGGAGTGTACAGGATGAAGTTATAGGAATTCTAGGTATAAGAGCTATTTCGCCATAGCAAAAAGCAGTGAAGTTGCTCAGGGAAGGTAACAGAGAGTAGTTTGCCATAGCGAAAGTCGAGGGGCTAAACTAGAAGTGACCTAGAGAGTAATTAGCCACGATAAAAAGGGGAATTGGCTACGACCAATAGTGAGAGGGGAGTGAGGTAGGCTCCAAGAGGTCCTCTCGCCACGGCTGTAGACGCAGTGAAATTTGTGAAGATGTAAGAAGTGAACCCAAGAGCAATTGGCCGTGGCATGAAATCATTTAGCTGCAACGAAGGTTCTCAAACTCTTATATTAACCTTGAAACCTTGGTTTTTTTATGGATGACTTAGAAACACTTATAAGGGGTTTTTTAGAGTTGAAACCTAATGGGAAATAAATTTAAAAGGCTTTAATTGGGGACTTGTTTCACTTATGTACATGAATAGTTGTAATTATTTGGTTAATAACTCTAATAATATTAAGGTTCAAATTTCTTAACTTTTTCCTAATTTGATGATTTGGAATGATTCTTGCCTTGTTTTATGATTTTTGATCATGTGTTTAAACTTAATTACTATGATTCAAAGTTCAGGTTGTCACACCCCTCTGATCCTATTTCCTCACTTTCTCACTTCCTAACCATATTCCACTAATTCTAGGTGGGTTCTAGGGCCTCCCTGGCTAGCATTCATGATTTTCTAGACCTCTTAACTCCTTGAATACCCCGATTAATACTCCACATTGTTCATAAGATTAAGGGGAATTCATAATAGTTTAGTACTACCGTACATATCAGCATATGAACATATTATGACAGCAATTTGTAACCAAGGCCACTAACAACATCATTCATATAGATATATATATTCCAGCTAAGCTATCATACAATACCAATTGGGATAACCATTTATTGCATTACATGATCAAATCTCAAGTGATAGTTTTACATTAGCAATAATCCATATCAGATATTAATTTAGTACATACATCAAATTCCAAGTACTACAAGGTCTAGCTTCCTATTATATTCAACCTTAGTAATAGAACATCAAGAGCCTATACTTGGCAATATAATGTGTCACACCATATCAAGACATTTCTCAAATGATACTACAAATGGCATAAAACATCCATCTTCATCAAATTACCACTTTTAGCAATGGAAATAACATTATTAAAAGAAAAAATAATTCAATTTTGGTTAAATGGGCCATTTTGCCTTACCAATATCATCTTCCATTCATAACCCACTTATTGGACCAGAAAAATCACAATTGATAGCATGAAATTTGGGTTAGACCAAGCAACATAATATCTAGAAGCACACTTGCATTTTTCCTTGGTTCCATATTCTAACATAAATTTTGAAAATTCATAACTAATTCTAAAAAAATCCAAATTATGCAAGTTATACCTTTCTAGAGAGCTTAAGATGTCCCCTAGTGGCCATAAAATTTTTTGCTTAAAACAATATCATTTGGCCTACAAAATCTAATGGAACAGTGATCTAGGTCTGGAGGACGTTTTGCAACAAACCAGAAATTCAAAAATTCATATATCGCCCTACAGAGCTCCAAATGGGATTTTCTCAATGGCTATAGAAAGCTTAGGATATCTACTATATGTACAATTTTATGAGTATTGGACTTCATTTAACCCCTGAGTGATACTGAAAAGCAAACTAACCACATAAATAGTGACAGTGATAATTTCTGCATAATTTGGCCAACTTTGAAAAATCATAATAAATTCTCTAGAGCATAAAAGATAGTTCTCTTTAGCTTTGTGAAAAACTCTAGATGAGATCTATATTCTTGCCAAATTTTATGCACAAATTCATCCATTTGGTTAGTTTGTGGTTCAGGCCAAGTATGTGGCAGAGTTGGGACCATAATGGGGCCAAAGTGCACCAAATAGCTTTTTAACCATACCATGATCATTTGAGTACGTCTAAAAGCATAAACACAGCATATTGAAACATTCCAAATAGTCCAAATCATCATGGAGTTCAATTTCACTATCCTACTTGCATATATATACATTCATGTCAAGGTTCCAAAATGTCAAAATCATGCATTCTCATACATATAGCTCCAAATTTGATTCATACACTATATTTGTATACTTTTACAAGTGCTCAAGAGTTTACAACTCATAAACAATTTATACATACATACTTTGATATAAACATACATAAAAAACTATCTTGTTATCAAAGTAATACAATTTATGCTCCTTGACTCCCATTTCTTGCTATTTAGGCTTCACTTAAACATGGTTAGATGCAAAGTAGGGGAGAGTGAGATTCAAAGAATCCCAATAACTCTTTCACCCTTTCAAGTAAACATACAAGGAATATATTCATGTCAAAGAATACAAGTATGCACCAAACACTTCTAAGAATCATGTAAATCATATTTTTCATGTCACATAACTATATCAATGTTAAGACAAGTTCTAGGGACTTTTGGTCTAGCCTCCCCTTATTATTTGGAACTTTAAGATTAGCCTCACCTATTTTCTAGGGACTTTTGACTTAGCCTCACTCATGCTTGAAACTTTTGGCCTTGTCTCATCCATCCTTAAGAACTTTTGGCTTCACCTCACCTATTTCAAGGGACTTTTGGCACAACCTCACCCATAAAACGTAATTTTACAATCAAAATGCAATTCAAGAAGTATATTAGTACCAAAGAAACAAACTAATAGCAAATGGCATGCATACAAACATTGAATGACAATCATACAACCAAGAAATGCACACAAGAAAGGATGGAAAGCTACCTTGGTTCAAGAAGCACAATTTCCTCTTTGATTCCTCATCTCTTTGGCTCAGCCTCGCACCCACACCTAGGAGGAATTTGATTTGCTTGGCCTAGACACATCAAACAAGACACAAACACATCAATGGAGCCATTTCTAGCCTCATATAATGTCTACATAAGCCACATCTAGCTTATGCCATAGTTATGGTACCATACAAGGGCATACTAAAGCAACTCATATAATTCAATATCTTGGCTCTAATTTCTCACTCAATCTAAGCCATATCACTTTATTCAAACTCATTACAGTCATCTCCAACTCAATTCAAGAAGCCAAATGTAATGTCTAGTTTTCGTTAAATGACGAAAACAGGCATGTTTTCAAAGCAAATCCCTTGGAATGAATTAGTCAGGGTCCCAAAAAATTTGAGTAATATTCTAGACTCCTAAAAATAATAATTTTAGTCTCATATGGAAGGAAAAATGAAGCTAGAATGAAGAAACAAATTTTGACAGAAAACCTACGAAACATAATGGCATTTTTATAATTTTGAGTAATTTTTGGAATTCACATAGGAGGCTTTTTTAAATGAAAGTTTTGAGTTCTCCAGGGTTCTCAAACCCCTTAAAATTATGGGAAGTCCCGGGACAGTTAAATCCCTTCCGATAGACGTTTTCCAATGTCGTTATGCCTGAACTTTGACGGATCCATTCGGAAAGGTTTTAGCTCCAATTTGAGTGATTCCAAAGGCATTTTATTTAATTGGGAATCTAAATTTCATAATGGAAAAGATAGTTCTAAGAAAGGAGCTAAAATGAAAGAGAAACAAAAATGCAAAGTACGAAGGGCAAAATTGAAATTTTTGAAAAAGTCACTTTCTTACACCTATATATAGGTGGCGCCCCATTTTCCCTTCATTTGGAATCATAATTTTCTGCATAATTACAGAAGAAGGGAGCTAGGGTTTGGGCGCACAAGAGAGGAAGAGGAAGAAGGAGAAAATCCAAGTTTAAGGTATGTTGCCATGGTGATTTTTCATACTTTTCTTCATCCACACCTCCTCTCCTGCCTTTTCCTTTGTTTCCTTTGATTAAAATGGAGTTTATAAATCTGATTCAAGGAAAATTTCAAATTTGAAGAGAGGAGCTTGGAAAAAGCGAGATTCAAGCCAAAATAAGCAAGGAAACTAGGTAAAATCTCATCCTATGGTTGATGTCTTCACTCACCCTTCTTCTCCATTTCTCCTAACCCCAGGAGCTATAGGAGGTTCTAATTTGTAAGCCTAATCAAGCATGAACCTTAGGTATTTGATGGAGGAGAACAAGAATATGCAAAGAAAACAATAAAATAACCATTAGATTTGCAAATTCTAGGGTTTTGTGTGCACCTTTCAAATTCTGATTTTGTGTGATGCTTCTTAGGTTTAATTAAGAGTTTAAATGAGTTCCTAAGACCCCTAAGATGCTTCCCACATGCTTCCTCCTTCAAGAAAAAAAAAATCTCTATAGAGGCCAAGGAAGCCCATAGTCTTGGCCTAAGCAAGTTCTCATAGCTAGGAGGAGTTAAAAATTTTTCTAAGGCCATTCTTGAGTCATATTTGATGAATGAAAATGAGGGGAGGCCTTGGAAAAAATTTAGAACTCATAGAAAGTGATTTGGTGCTTTAGGTTCCATATTATGACCTAAAGAAGCAACATGATATTAGGTCCTTTATTTTAATTGTGTGATGACTCCAAGAGGCTTAAAAGGAGTCAAGAATCATATTTGAAAGAAAAGAATGGGGCCTAGAAAATTGTTTGAGGGATGTTGCTTCATTACGTGCTAGTATAGACCATAATGGGGGTTATAGAGCAATCTAGTGTTTAAGCAATTTGCGTGACCTTAGAGATTGTTTTATGAACCTAATTGGCTTCCATAAATTGTGTCTAGGCCAAGAGAAACTATCTCTACAAATTTGTGGGTGTGTGGCCGAAAGAGGAGGCTTGAAATCCAAGGAAAAAGTGTGTGATTGTGTGCAAGGTAACTCTCTCCACCTTCTCTCATGCATGGATGTGTGCTTATCTTGTCTTAGATTGTGTGTAAGTGTATTTTCAAGCCATGAAAAGTATGCTAGCATGATTTTATATGCCATGATTTCATGATGACATATTATGTTTTCAAATGAATGTATGATGTTTGTTTGAGCTTGCTTAAGTGCGATGAGGCCAAGAACTCTTAACCATAGTGAGGATGAGCCAAGAACCCTTGAGATTGGTTGAGACAAAGCAAAGAGTCTCCTAAAAGCAAAGTAGGCTCCCGAGAGTAAGGTTGAGTCCAAGAATCTCTTAAAGAATAGGTGAGGCAAGTCCAAAATCCATGAGGAAAAGAGTGAGGCCAATCCATCCACTTGGTGAGCTCTTGAATGTCTAGTATGATTTGTTCACATTTCAAGCTTACTTCTTAAATGTTCATGACTTCCATTTTATCCATGCATGCATTTTTAAGGCTTGCTTTGCATATATTATGTATGATTGAATGGGAGATGAGCTATTGAGATTCTTTAAATCTCATTCCTCCCTCTCCAATGATCTCACATGCTAGGTGGACCAAGTGGATATGGTAATGGGAGCCAATTACCTTGAAGAAAGAAGATTGACAACCAAATGCTTAAGTTTTGCCACTTTAAGACCATAATTGTGTCATATGATGTATCCATTTGATGTATATGGTCTATGACCCCTTAGACATATGTAGTTATGATATTATATGATGTATAAATGTATGGATATGATGTATGAACCTTAGAATAGAAATTTGACATGTAATGCCAAAGTATGCATTTTGGAAAGTTTGATAAAATGTGCATATGTGTAGATGGAAATGCCAAAATGAGATGCATAGGGTTTAGGGCCATTTTGGTAGCTCACACAAGTCCTAAAGGTGCTTTTAGACTTGCCCAAAAGGTGCCAAAACCAAAGGAAAGCCATTTGGCAATTTTGGTATCCCATATGGAGCCAAAAATGACCATAATGGAACCCTATATCACTTTTTTGCTAAATGAGTTATTCTTAGTCTAATATTTGGCATACAATTAGGTCTCATTAATAGGTTTTTGGGAAGCTAAAGATCATAATTTTCGGAGGTCTACAGAATATTTGAGAATTTTTCAAAATTGGCAATTTTCTGGTTTTGGTCTACTGCACTATTCATTTGGTCTGAAAATGAATTCTATCACATAAGTCCTAAATGATGTTCAATTGCCTTGAAATTTTATACAAAGAAATTAGATATTAATAGTGACTCGTGTCAATTAGAATCTCCTCAATTGGAGGTCTAGTCAGGGATATATGAATTTTTGAACATTTTATCTAGTATCAGGAGTTTTGCCCGACCTGAGTTATTATTTTATTAAATTTTGAGGCCTGAGCTACTTGAGTTGGTCTAGAAATATTTTTTCCCTTTATCTAACATCTACATCTTTTCAGATTGGTATCATTTACATAGATTGGATTTTTTTGGAATTAATTGGACATTTTCAAATTTTTCTGCTGAATTCTATGATAGGTCCAAAATATAGTTTGACCTCGGGACCATTTCACGTGTCAATGTCCTTTGTGATGGATTTTATGGTTTATGCATATTTTTAGTGTGAAGTAGACATCTGTTTCTTTCTAGAATGACCAAGAATGCATATTTTTTATTTTTCTAGAATTAGTTATGATTTTTCAAAATTTAGTCAGAAAAGGGGCCAATTCTAGCTGAAAATACACTTGATTATTTTGATCTCTCCTTTGATTTCCATGAGTTGTGGCCATGGTTTTATGATGCAAAAGAGTTGTATGGATGTAATTAAATATAGGAAAGTATAGTATGTGCTCACACGGTCCATGTGACACCGAACAAAATTTTTATATACGACGTAACGCAAAAATAATCAATAATTATATGCTACTCCTTGTGATTTTCATGAAGTGCATGGCATGGGTAATTCTAATTACATGAGAGAGGCTAAGATATTATGATGTTACATTTATTAGTATCAGAGCAAAGGTTTAGGCTCTCAATGTGGGTTGTGGCTTGTGTTTATGAGTTGCCTAGATGCATATAAGCTTGTTTTCGGATGAATTGAGTGTGTTTGATGGTGGAAGTGTTCCCTAGCTTATATTATAGTTTGTTATGATGTTTCAGCACAATGGTGAGCACTAGGAGAAGTCAGCCCTCTAGAAAGGCTCATGCTGATGAAGCTGGGCCTAACGATCTAGTGGCTAGAGCCTTACAGTCTATCATAGCTTGCTGAGAGAGATAGCCAGGGCCCTACACCTACTCCTCCTCAGCCACCTCCACACTCAGATCATCTCGAGCATTCAGGGGTGACTCATTCAGACCCACAGCCATACATGCAGGCTGTTGCCCTGATTTCACCAGCTCAAACACCTCTTGTACCACAACAACCCTAGACTAGAAAGGTTATTACTCAGTTCAAAAATTTCGAGCCTCCCACCTTTGATGGTGAGATGAATGCAGATAAAGCTGAGGCTTGGATTATTCAATTAGAAAAAATATTCGAGGTAATGGAGTGCACGTCTGAGCAAAAGGCTAAGATGGCCATTTTCCAGTTACAGAGAAAGGCAAACTATTAGTGGAAGGGCACTGAGCCTATTTTAAAGGCAAGGAACTCCCTAATTACATGGGAGGCGTTCCTCGAGGTGTTTCACGAGAAATACTTCCCCAGTTCTATCAGAGATGATAAAGAATTATAGTTTATTCTCTTTAAGCAGACTGAGGGGATGTTCATGGACCAGTATGTGGCAAAGTTTGTTGAGCTCTCCAAATACTCCTCATATTTACATAGACATGACGATGAGAGATTGAGAGCAGATAGATTGGAGAAAGGCTTGCTCCTTGAGATCAGAGACAGGGTAGTGCCATGGAGAATCAGGCACTTTAACACCCTCGTTGAAGTATGCAGAGTAATAGAAACAAATCTTAGGATGATGCAGCCTACTTCTAGTGCCAAACCACCCCTTCCCCTCCTTGAGTCCAAGAGACCTAGAAAGGGTTCACAGGCTGCAGTTACAAGCCGAAGAGGTGGCAAGAGTTAGTGGAGTCGAAAGGGCAAGAGACAGAGGACTCAGTGCAGTAAAGGCAACTTTGCACCTATCACATGTCCTCAGTGTGACAGAAACCACGGCACCAGACCATGCTATGTGGGGTAGAATGTGTGCTTCAGGTGTGGTAGCCAGGACACATGGCCAGGGATTACACCCAGGCTCCTCCATAGGCTCCTTTACAGATCACACAGCCAAGGGACATGGCTCTTCTTCCCAGATCACAGACCCAGGGTAGAGTTTTCACCCTATCACAGCAGGAGGCTAACCAGTCCTCGAGTCTGATCCAAGGTACTATTAGAATAAATGATTTTTCTATGACTGCATTATTCAATTTGAGTGCCAGCCATTCTTTTATATCATATGATTGTGCTAGGAGGTTAGGTCTGAGTATGCATACATTGCCATACGATTTGCATGTATCCACCCCCACAGAAAACTGAGCCATTACCTCTCATGCTTGTTTGAATTGTGTGATCTAGTTTAATCATTGCTTGACCACCCTTGATTTGATTTGTATGCCCTTCATTGATATTGATGTGATTATTGGCATGAACTGGATGTCTGCAAATAAAGCCACACTAGGTTGTAGCCACAAGTGCATTACTTTACCTGAGTGTGGGATTGTGCCTAATACTAAGGCTGAGTTATCTATTATGACCACCTCCTAGGTTAAGAGATCTCTAGGGTATGGTTGTCAGAGGTATCTAGTTTTCTTTTCAGTTCAGGCTGAGGTAGAAGAGGGTATAGATGAGATTCCTATAGTGAGGGAGTTCCCAGAGGTATTTCCCAAAGAGATTATAGACTACCCCCAGAGAGAGAGGTAGAGTTTCTTATAGACATTGTGCCTGGGCCAGGTTTAGTGTCTAAGGCCCCGTATAGGATGGCTCCTACTAAGTTAGCAGAGCTTAAGAAACAAATAGAAGAGCTTTTAAAGAAGGGTTTTATCAGACTCAGTGTCTCGCCGTGGGGAGCTCTAGTCTTATTCATGAAGAAGAAAGACGAAAGCCTTAGGCTATGCATAGATTACCGGGAACTCAATAAGATTACCATTAAAAATAAGTACCCTTTCCCTCGCATTGATGACCTCCTGGATCAGTTAATGGGAGCATCAGTGTTTTTTAAAATAGACCTTAGGTCAGGATATCATTAGTTCAGAATAAAGGCTAGAGATATTCCCAAAATAGCTTTTAGAACTAGATACGGGCACTATGCATTCCTAGTTATGCCCTTTGGGTTAACGAATGCACCCGCAGTCTTTATGGATTACATGAACAGAGTTTTCAGGCCATACTTAGATAGATTTGTAGTTATCTTCATAGATAATATCCTCATCTACTCAAAAAGTATAGAGGAACATGAGCAGCACTTGAGACTAGCCTTGGAGACCCTGAGAGAGAGACAGTTGTATGCTAAACTTAGTAAATATGAGTTCTAGCTCACTGAGGTTCAATTTCTAGGTCATATGATCTCCCAGTCAGGGGCCGCAGTAGATCCCCATAAGGTAGAAGTAGTATTACAGTGGGAGAGACCTAGGACAATGACAGGGATTAAGAGCTTCCTAGGTTTAGCAGATTATTATAGGAGGTTCATTCAGGGTTTTTCTCAGATAGCGATGCCATTGACTCAGCTTACTAGAAAGAATGTATCATTTGTGTGAAATGAAAAATGTGAGAGTAGTTTCCAAGAACTAAAGCACAAGTTAACCACGGCCCCAGTTCTAGTACTCCCTGACCCTAAAGAAACTTTTATAGTATATAGTGATGCCTCAAAGAAAGGGTTAGGATGTGTACTTATGCAGAAAGGCCGAGTGGTAGTTATGCTTCTAGACAGTTGAAACCTCATGAGAAAAACTACCCTACACATGACTTAAAGTTAGCTGTAGTAGTGTTTGCATTGAAAATATGGAGACACTACTTGTATGGGGCAACAATAGAAATTTACAGCAACCACAAGAGCCTCAAATATTTGTTTAAGCAAAAAAATCTGAATATGAGGCAACGGAGATGGTTAAAATTTTTAAAAGATTATGATTTCACGTTGAAATATCATCACGGTAAGGCTAATGTGGTAATTGATACCCTGAGTAGAAAATCCATACACATGGCCTGCATGATGATCCTAGAGCAGGAATTGATTAAGAGATTCAAAGACATGAGTCTCTCTTGCGAGGTGTATTCGGGGAAATTATTAATGAGTGAAACTTGAATAGAAAATGACCTAAGGGATCAGATATGAGAGGCCCAATAGACAAATGACTATATAAGTAAAATTAAAACCTAAATAGCCCAGGGTAGTATTCAAGAGTTTAATCTATCTGAGGATAACATTGTGAGGTACAGGGATAGGCTATATGTACCTAGAAACACAGAAATCAGAGAGAAGATATTAGATGAGGCACATAAGAGTAAGTGCACCATTCATCCGGGTAGTAATAAGATGTACTAGGATTTGAAGAAAATGTTTTGGTGGCTTGGAATGAAAACAAACATAGCAGAGTACGTCTCCCGATGTCTAGTATGTCAGAAAGTGAAAATAGAGCACCAAAAACCAACTGGGTTACTTCAACCCTTGGATATCCTGGATTTGAAATGAGATAGTATAGTTATGGATTTTGTCATGGGTTTACCCAGGACATCATCGGGGTATGATGCAATATGGGTAATAGTGGATAGATTAACAAAATCAGCACATTTTTTGCCTATGAAAACTACTTATACCCTAGACAAATTAGCCCAGCTGTACATACAAGATATAGTTAGACTACATGGTGTACCTAAGAGCATAATGTCAGATAGAGATCCTAGATTCACATCAAATTTTTAAAGATCATTACATGATGCTTTAGGTACTAGACTCAGATTTAGCATGACCTATCACCCTCAAACAGATAGACAAACGAGGAGAACCATCCAAACCCTAAAGGACATGTTGAGGGCATGTGTATTAGAAATGAAAGGGAACTAGGATACATACTTGCTTCTAGCGGAGTTCGCCTATAATAATAGTTACCATGCAAGTATACAGATGGCACCATATGAGGCATTGTATGAGAGGAAGTGTAGGTCCCCAATGTGTTAGGTTGAGTTAGGAGAGTGAAGCCTTATAGACACAAAATTAGTGGACCAGACTTCTAGGCAAATAGAGACCATTAGAAAGAAGCTTCTGACAGTCCAGAGTAGACAGAAAAGCTATGCAGATAAACGTAAGTGGCCGTTAGAGTTTGAGATTTGAGACCATATCTTTATTAAAGTGTCTCTAGTCATAGATATAGGTTGGTCCATTAAAAGTAAAAAACTTAGTCCAAAGTACATAGGTCCTTTCCAGATTCTTAATAAAGTAGAACCTGTGGCATACAGACTAGCCCTTCCCCTAAATGTAAGCTAAGTCCACATTGTATTCTATGTCTCCTAACTTAAAAAGTACCAGCTCGACCCCTCACATGTCATAGAATATGAGAATGTGTAGTTATAGCAAGATCTATCATACATAGTATCACTAGATTGGATCATAGATGTTAGACTCAAGCAGTTACGGAATAAGACAATACTGTTGGTGAAAGCGGTCTGGAAGGGGTTATCTCCTGAAGAGGCCACTTGGGAACTAGAGGACGATATGAGGAAGAAATATCCAAAACTCTTCCCATGAGGTATGTTATCTAAATTACAAGGACAAAATTTTTAAAAGGGAGGACAATTTTAATGTCCAGTTTTCGTTAAATGACGAAAATGGGCATATTTTCAAAGCAAGTCCCCTGAAATGAATTAGTTAAGGTCCCAAAAAATTTGAGTAACATTATAAACTCTTAAAAATGAGAATTTTAGCTTTAGATAGAAGGAAAAATAAAGCAAGAATGAACAAATAAATTTTGACGAAAAACTTACGAAACATAATGGCATTTTTGTAATTTTGAGCAATTTTTGGAATTCACACAAGAGGGATTTTTAAATGAAATTTTTGAGTTCTCTAGGGTTCTCAAAAGCCTTGAAAACCATAGGAAGCCCTGGGACAGTTAAATCCCCTCTGGTGGGTGTTTTCCAATATCGGTGTGCCTAAATTTTGACAGATCTGTTCAAGAAGGTTTTAGCTCCGATTTGAGTGATTCCAAAGCCATTTTATTTAATTGGGAACCTAAATTTCATAATGGAAAAGGAATTTCTCAAAAAGGAGCTAAAACGAAGGAGAAACAAAAATGCAAAGTTCGAAGGGAAAAATTGAAATTTTTGAAAAAGTCACTTTCTTACACCTATATATAGGTGGTGCCCCATTTTCACCTTCATTTGGAATTTTTTTGCATAATTTCAGAAGAAGGGAGCTAGGGTTTGGGCACACAAGAGAGAAAGAGGAAGAAGGAGAAAATCCAAGCTTAAGGTATGTTTCTATGGTGATTTTTCATGCTTTTCTTCATCCACGCCTCCTCTCCTCCCTTCTCCTTTGTTTCCATTGATTAAAATGGAGTTTATAAATCTGATTCAAGGGAGAAATTCAAGGGAAATTTCGGATTTGAAGAGAAAAGCTAGGAAAAAGCGAGATTCAAGCCAAAATAAGCAAGGAAACTAGGTAAAATCTCATCCTATGGTTGATGTCTTCACTCACCCTTCTTCTCCATTTCTCCTAACCCCAGGAGCTATAGGAGGTTCTAATTTGTAAGCCTAATCAAGCATGAAACTTAGGTATTTGATGGAGGAGAACAAGAATATGCAAAGAAAACAATAAAATAACCATTAGATTTGCAAATTCTAGGGTTTTGTGTGCACCTTTCAAATTCTGATTTTGTGTGATGCTTCTTAGGTTTAATTAAGAGTTTAAATGAGTTCCTAAGACCCCTAAGATGCTTCCCACATGCTTCCTCCATCAAGAAAACAAAGAAATCTCCATGGAGGCCAAGGAAGCCCATAGTCTTGGCCTAAGTAAGTTCTCATAGCTAGGGGGAGTTTAAAATTTTTCTAAGGCCATTCTTGAGTCATATTTGATGAATAAAAATGAAGGGAGGCCTTGGAAAAAATTTAGAACTCATAAAAAGTGATTTGGTGCCTTAGGTTCCATATTATGACCTAAAGAAGCAACATGATGTTAGGCCCTTTGTTTTAATTTTATGATGACTCCAAGAGGCTTAAAAGGAGTCAAGAATCATATTTGAAAGGAAAGAATGGAGCCTAGAAATTATTTGAGGGGTGTTGCTTCATTAGGTGCAAATATGGACCATAATGGGGGTTATAGAGCAATCTAGTGTTTAAGCAAGTTGTTTGACCTTAGAGATTGTTTCATGAACCTAATTGGCTTCAATAAATTATGTCTAGGCCAAGCAAAACCATCTCTACAAATTTATGGGTGTGTGGCCGAAAGAGGAGGCTTGAAATCCAAGGAAAAAGTGTGTGATTATATGCAAAGTAGCTCTCTCCATCTTCTCTCTTGCATGGATGCATGCTTAGCTTGTCTTAGAATGTGTGTAAGTGTATTTTCAAGCCATGAAAAGTATGCTAGCATGATTTTATATGCCATGATTTCATGATGACATATTATGTTTTCAAATGAATGTATGATGTTTGTTTGAACTTGCTTAAGTGCGATGAGGCTAAGAACTCTTAACCATGGTGAGGATGAGCCAAGAACCCTTAAGATTGGTTGAGACAAAGCAAAGTGTCTCCCAAAAGCAAAGTGGGCTCCCAAGAGTAAGGTTGAATCCAAGAATCTCTTAAAGAATGGGTGAGGCAAGTCTAAAATCCATGGGAAAAAGAGTGAAGCCAATCCATCCACTCGGCGAGCTCTTAAATGTCTTGTATGATTTGCTAAGCTTGCTTCTTAAATGTTCATGACTTCCATTTTATCCATGCATGCATTTTTAAGGCTTACTTTGCATATATTATGTATGATTGAATGGGAGATGAGCTATTGGGATTCTTTGAATCTCATTCCCCCTCTCCAATGATCTCTTATGCTAGGTGGACCAAGTGGACATGGTAATGGGAGCCAATTGCCTTGAAGAAAGAAGATTGATAACCAAATGCTTAAGTTTTGCCACTTTAAGACCATAATTGTGTCATATGATGTATCTCTTTGATGTATATGGTCTATGACTCCTTAGACATATGTAATTATGATATTATGTGATGTATAAATGTATAGATATGATGTATGAACCCTAGAATAGAAATTTGACATGTAATGCCAAAGCATGCATTTTGAAAGTTTGATAAAATGTGCATTTGTGTGGATGGAAAGGGCAAAATGAGATGCATGGGATTTGGGACCATTTGGGCAGCTCACACTACTCCTAAATGTGCTTTTAGACTTGCCCAAAAGGTGTCAAAACTAAAGGAAAGCCATTTGGCAATTTTGGTATCCCATATAGAGCCAAAAATGACCATAATAGAACCCTATATCACTTTTTTGCTAAATGAGTTATTCTTGGTTTGAGATTTGGCATAAAATTAGGTCTCATTAAGAGCTTTTTGGAAAGCTAAAGATCATAATTTTTAGAGGCCTACAGAATATTTGAAAATTTTTCAAAGTTGTCAATTTTTCTAGTTTTGGTTTGCTGCACTACTCATTTGGTCTGAAAATGAATTCTATCACACAAGGCCTAAATGATGTCCAATTGCCACGAAATTTTATACAAAAAAACTAGATATTCACTATGACTCGTGTCAACTTAAAGATGATGGAGACCAAGGTAGTATGGGATGCTAAAGTCCAACATTAAGTAATATGAGATGCTCAATGGGGTATTTAAGTAGGGTGATTCTCCCACCTCAGTAGCTAGCTTTTGGGGAAGGGTTCCCCACCTTACTTAGATACCCATCAATTGGTATCAAAGCTGGTTGTTGGGGATTCCGAAAAGGGCTACCTGCGGAGGGTTCTAACGGGCAGAGGGTTCTGACCAGAAGAAGGCTGAGTGAAGTGCCATAGAGTGTAGCCGCTGGGACATCGGCTTTCCAAGGGCGACCAATTGATGGAGATCAAGGTAGTATAGGATGTCAAAGTCCCACATTAAGTAATATGGGATGCTCAATGGGGTATTTAAGTAGGGTGGTTCTCCTACCTCAATAGCTAGCTTTTGGGGAAGGGTTCCTTACCTTACTTGGATACCCATCAATTGGTATTAGAGCTGGTTGTTGGCAATTTCAGAAAGGGCTACCTGTGGAAGGTTCTGACCGGCAGAGGGTTCTGACCAGAAGAAGGCCGAGTGAAGTGCCACAGAGTGTAGCCGCCGGGACGTTGGCTTTCCAAGGCGGCCAATTGATAGAGATCAAGGTAGTATGGGATGCCAAAGTCCCACATTGAGTAATATGGGATGCTCAATGGGGTATTTAAGTAGTGTGATTCTCCCACCTCAATAGCTAGCTTTTAGGGGAGGGTTCCCCACTTTACTTAGATACACATCAATTGGTATCAGAGCTGGTTGTTGGCAATTCCAAAAAGGGCTACCTATGGAAGGTTCTGATCGGTAAAGGGTTCTGATTGGAAGAAGGCCGAGTGAAGTGCCACAGTGTGTAGTCGTTGGGATGTCAGCTTTCCAAGGGTGGCCAATTGATAGAGACCAAGGTAGTATGAGATGTCAAAGTCCCATATTGAGTAATATGGGATGCTTAATGGGGTATTTAAGTAGGGTGGTTCTCCTACCTCAATAGCTAGCTTTTGGGAGAAGGTTCCCCACCTTACTTAGATACCTATCAAAGTACCTCAATTGGAGGTCTAGAGAGGAAGATATGAAATTTTGAACATTCTGTCCAGTATCAGGAGTTTTGTCTGACCTGAGTTACTATTCTATTAAATTTTGAGGTCTGGGCTACTTGAGCTGGTCTAGAAATATTTTTTCCCTCTAGCTAATATCCACATCTTTCTAGATTCGTATCATTTACATAGATTGGATTTTTGTGAAATTAATTGGACATTTTCAAAGTTTTCTACAAAATTCTGTGATAGTTCCAGAATGTAGTTTGACCTTTGGACTGTGTCGCATGTCAAACATCCTCTGTGATGGATGTTATGGTCTGGACATATTTTTATTATGAAGTAGACATTCGTAGATTTCCAGAATGACCAAGAATGTATGTTTTTAATTTTTCTAGAATTAGTTATGATTTTCCAAAGTTTGGTCAAAAAAGGGTCCAATTCTAGCCGAAAATACACTTGATTAATTTGAGCTCTCCTTTGATTTCCATGAGTTATGGCCATGATTTTATGATGCAAAAGAGTTGTATTGATATAATTAAATATAGGAAAGTATAGATAAACTCACACAATCCACGTGACATCGAACAGAATTTTTATATACGACATAACGCAAAAATAATCAATATTTATATGCTACTCCTTATGATTTTCATAAAGTGCATGGCATGAGGCATTCTAATTACATGAGAGAGGCTAAGATATTATGGTGTTACACCTAACACCAAATTGATTCTTTATGCATAATGGAACCTAAAACTTTCAACTTTCAAATCATGGTTTCTAAATTCAAACCAATGGTTCATTTAGTATCTATGATTCATATCTAGACTATTTCTAACCTTGGAATCAAAGGAAACTCTCCATAGGTACACACTCCCTCCTTAGGCCGAGACACACACACACACACACACACTTAGAGCCCATAGATTTTTCTTGCTTCTCTTAGGGAATTTTCCATTTGTGAAGCTTCATAGATGTCTTATGAACTCATACATACCCTTAGACAATCTAAATTACCATTAAAAAGTTTCATAATTCCCAAAGTGCAATGAAAACCCTAAATGCCAAAACTTGTTATCTATTAGTTCCTTTTGAATTCTAATTGTTCCATTTGATTTCTCATGCCTTAAAGCCTCGATTCCCATTAAATTTAGATCAAAATAAGGCCCCTAATATATGATCCCTAATCTAGGTGAACATGGGGAGAGGGAGAAAAGCCAAGAAGAGGCACTTAGGTCATGGTTTCCTTACCTTATTTACAAGCTTTTCAAGAGAGCATTTATATGCTTATTTCTCTCTTCCTCCTACTAAGCTAGCCATGAAATGTCTCTGAATTAATCATCAAAACATGTGAGAAGAGAGGAGAAAGAGGAAAAGAGATTTAGTGAAGGAGAAGGCATGAAAAAGTGATAATTTCTTACCCTTTCAAAGCTTCTTTCTCTTCCCTTTGCTCCCCTACTTGTGTGCCTCTTTGGGACTGGTTTTGTTTCTATTTCAGAGTGAAAGTGAGTTGATTTAGAGAGTGGGTAGAAGAGGGTCGTGTTTTAAGATGCTTAAGGAACTATTTACAACATTTTCTAAAATTATAATTTAGTTCCACATCTTGGTTCTTTCCATTTGGACTCATTTCAATTCCTTTTTTAAAACCGTCATGTCCATCATAAAATTTAAGTCATCTAATTCATAAAATGCCTTTGGTTTCACCCAAATTGGATTTAAAATCTTACCAAATAATTTGGTCAAAGTTTTAGTCAACCAATACTCTAAAATGCAAAACGAAGGGGTTTTGACCATTCTAGGGGTTCCTATAGTTTTTAGGGCCTCTAAGAACCCCAAAAACTCAAATTTTTGAGTTTTCTAAAACTTGCCCGAAATTACAAAAATGCTTCTAACCTTTATAGTTTTTAAGATGTTCTAATTAACATCCTAGTCTTATTTACACTTAGTTTGCCTTGCTTAGGGTGTTCCTATTTCAGTTCATCAGGTTCCATTTAATTCCTGATTTATTGGTTATTACACAATGCATCATGATGCTATATAAAAGAGATTACAAAAATAATAGCATCTATTCTAAACAAAAATGGCTCTAACTTAAAGAGCCAGAGAACCCACACATGGCCTCTATGTCAGGGGTACTCATCTACTTGTTTTCCCTTCCCCTTGTCTGAGGAACCTTAACTTGAAATTTGTTAGCCCATAAAATGAGGTGAGATAGGAATCTCAGTGACCTAGGGATAATTCCAAACATATGTACAATTCAATCAGTATAAGTGTAATTTAATCAAATAAACATCATGATCATCTATCATATCAGCAAATGAACTAGTTGAGCTACCAATGACTACTATCTCATACTAGTAATTATACACATATCATGTTAAAATAATATAGGAATATGCTTGTCCATGGTGCCAACTCCCTATTGAGCATAATCTGGGCTTAGTGCACTCATGGGTTTGATCACAACCCAGTGCCAGATCGAAGCATAGTACAAGGGTGGTAGCCGCACCACAACTCCACCAAGGACTCACACACGATCCAAAACAACAATAATCAAGTAACCAACAGTCATTTAACAAAGCAAAACATATTTATACAGTAGATATCATATTAACAAAGCACATATGCAAGGAATTAAATTAAACCTTGGTTACCTCATTTAGTTGAGTCAAGTTTTGAAGTCAAAGATAAATCGCCACACTCTAAAGGATCCTAGGTTAAATCAAAGCATATTTTAGATACTAATCATAGCATAAATCAGATATCATGGCACTAAACTATCAAGAAGTTCCTAGAAATCACTTACCCAATCACCAGAGTCTTAAATTTGAACTTGAACTTAACCCACCCAGAAACCACAATATTCCACTCAAAGTTTAGGGTATTTTCACACAAAATCGAAGCTTATATCATAAGTCAGCCATTGGGGTCTTAAACTAATATAAACACATAAAAATGGAGGGGAAAGATACTTACCTAATGACCCTCTTGGCCTCAGCCTTCGAAAATCATGCAAGAACAACCCAAAATAACAAATTTCACATTTAGGTGGAAGGTAAAGTACTCTAAAGAAAACTAATCAAACCAAATTGAAAGAGAGGATTAAGTTTAATATAGATTACCTTGGCTAATTCTCCCACTAGACGTACCAAACTGAGCTAAAATGTTGATGTAAAACCCTAGCCTCTCTTCAAGGTGTGAAAATGCTCTTGTGGTCTACAAAACCCTTATGTTGCTTCAACACTAAAGTGAATAACAATTGGGTTTTTAAGGTTTTAGGGTGCAATTAGGTTGACCCATTAACCCAAGATCCAATTGGGCTTAATATTAGTTGTTGAGCCAATGTTAAATGGGTTCCTTTGGGTTAAGTCTCATGAGATGAAATTAAGTCTCCATAAATCTTTATCCTTAACATGTTTAAATTAATTATCGCCCTATATTAAATTTCTAACCCAATGGAATTTTAAATCCCCATCAATAATTTATTTCTCCATAAATTTTATTTCCCATAGTTTGCCTAATTATCCTCTTAATAACTCTTTAGTTGTCTATAATTACTTTTAATAAATTTTGGTGTTACATTAAGTGAGTATAGAGGATCTTAAAATATGCTATGCATTAGAGTTATCCAAAAAGATTGAGGTTGTTGGGCCAAAATCAGAGTGAAATGAATGTAGTGGCAAATGCATAATTTTGACCAAAATAGTATAGACAACCAGGGTTTTATTTTAAATGAAAAATATATAGAGATAAGAATAATTTTCATTAGCCTAAGGTAAAATAGTATGCAGAGTTTAACCAGAGGGCCCAGTTTGGTTAAAGTCCTTAAAGTGCACAAGAATAGGTGGTTAAGGGCAATATCAAAAATTAAAAAAGTAGGGATTTAAGTATCATGAGATTTAACATGAGAAACCCATATCCCTTATCGTAATATGATAAAATAAGATTAGTAAATTAAATAGATGAGGTTAGATCAATTAAATCCCTAATGGTGTACAAATTAGGCTTCTTGATAGTGATATTTTAGATTAGACTTTTCCATATTGTTTTAATCCCTTGAATCCTTGAGCAGATATTTTTAATAAAGTAGAGAATCTAAAATTTGATACGGAGTAGTCAAAAAGAATGAAAAATAAGCTTAAACAGAGGAAATTAAAAGAAGGGACATAATAAGAATTTTAAAAATTGTTATAAATACCTTTTCCCTTCCTTATATCATCACACCATCATCATCTTCTTCTCCAAACTCACTTATTCCAACTCTAAACAAAAAGGGAGGAAAGAAAAGGGAAAAGAAAGCCAATTTGATATGTAAACATGCATAATTTCATCTTTTCTAGTGAGAAAGCATCTTCTCCTCTTTATGCTCTTTCTAATGGTGGTTTTAGTTCCTTGAAAGGGTGAACTTAATGGTTGACCTCTTGAAGGAAAGAGAAGATTTGAAACAACCAAATATACCACAAGAATTACCATTCAAAAGGCTTTCAAATAAGGTATGCCTTAACCTAGAAAATTGCTATCCTTTGAGTTATAATTTCCTAATAGTTTGGCTTATAGAGAAAAAAAGAGGAGAAGGCATGAGTTTGATGAAGACTTGATAGAAGCAATGGTCTAAAAGGAAGAAAAAGTAAGATTATGCAAAGAAAACTACATAAGAAGCTCTGTAATTCAAGTAGAAATCACCTATGGTCTAAAATGAATGATGTAAGTTTAAAAATCCTAAGAAGATGTTTTAAACCTCTTAAGGCCATGCTTAAACTAGAAAAGAGTCAAGGATATCCTACATCCTCCAAATTCCCCATGAAAAATGGCAAAAACCCTATTATGGCATTATGTGCATGTCTCAATCAAGGTAGGGATGAGGCACCTAAGGAGTAGTTTCATGGATTCTAAGGTTTTAGATAGTGTAGATACGAGGTATGAACACTAATGGAACCATTGGAATGAATTTAGGTGCCTTATTTTTGTAAGTGAAAATTTAAGGTTCAAAATGGCCTAAATGAAGTAATTTGATGCTAAACATGTTTAAACTTGCATATGAAGGCCCTAATGAGTTCCATTAGAGTCATATGACTCATATAAAATGACTTATGCAAAGTGAGATCTTGAGGTCTAGAAGATGAATTATAAAAATTACCACTTAAAGTACCTAAAGTAACTTATATTTATATTTTAAGTTCTAATAGGCATATGTAGTAATGGAATGAGATGGAATAAATTTAAATTGCTGGTTTGTATCTAAATTGATGCATTTAGGCTAAGTTAGTGCAACACACCTTTGTATGTGTGCCAACCTAAGAAGGACTAAGGGAGAGGAAAAGGGCAAATAGGTTAGTGGTTGATCAAAGTTCCTACTTTTAAAAGGTAGCTTACTTTTCCATTCTTGCATGCTTTTGGATGCATTGAAGTTGAAATGCTTTGTGCGCATTGGTTGTTTGATGATTTACATAAGTTATATTTTGAATTGGCTCCTTAGCGTGAGTTTTTATACATACACGAATTAACCTTTGGCTATTAGTATGAATGGCAGAGAATTGAGCACAACAGTTCTTTCTTAGCATGGAGATAAGCCTAACTAGTATGTTTTTATGCCATAGCTAGATGAGTACAAAAGTTTCATGCTAATTCCATGTTTAATTTATTTTATTGCATATGACCTTACATGCTTGTATTTCATATTTGAATCATCTATTGTGTGCATTGATTTGGAATGAGTGAGGCTACTCAGATTCTCCTCAAAATCTTACCCCTTTGATCTCCCACTAACCATGTCAGGTGAAACTAGCTAGGACCAAGAGAAAGAGAAGCATTAAGAGCATGAGTATATGTAGTTAGAATACCTATGATGTTTAAATGATGTTAATGTGGACTATGATGTAGAATGTTAACAATTCATGATGTATGTTCTGATGACATGTAATAGCTATCAATGTTTAAACATGAGACCATGAATATATATCAACTTGATGTACTTATATGTAGTTGGAACATGATATGTTTCATGTGAGAGAGTAATTTTTAGAAGTTAGATATATTTCATGTGTTGGCCCTTTTAGAAATGATGTATGCATAGATTGAATTTTGCTTAAGGTAAGATAATGCATATTAGAGCTTAATTGAACTACTTTGGAACCATAATTTAGTCTAAATGAGCCATAAAGGTAACCTTACCCTTGACAGTTCAAATGACCTAGCTTGAGCCTAAAATTTAGAGTAATTAAAGGACATATAGAGGTTTCTATAAAGCCAAAGTTTGTAATTTTCTAAAATTTATAAAATGTTTGGTGAATTTTCAAAGTTAGCTCCTAAAAGCTGTTTTATGCAATTACTGTTTATAATGATGTAGCCTTAGTTTTTGTGCCTTTTGAGGGGACAAATAGATTTATTTTAACTTGAAATTTTTACAGCATGTAGTTCAAATCATAAGCTTTTCATAGACACCTAATTTGTTTTAATTGGAGTTGTGTAGCCAAGTTATACATTTTTAAAGTTTAGGCTGCAATATGTAACTTTGGTAAAAAAAAATGGCTACTTGATCCCTTTATACATATGGTCTATATACATGATCTATGGCATGAGACTAGATTTTCACATATGCATTATAAATTAAAATATGAAAGGATTCAAATTTTAGCTATTAAAGTTGTATTTGGGGTGTTGAATGGCAGAATACGGGCCTAACCGATGGAAATTTTGAAGGTTTAAAAAACATGATTGTTAGTTTAAGAAATCAATATTTCTCATCATAATATGATGAAAAAAAGTTAGTAAAATAACTAGATAAGGTTAATTCAATTAAATCCCTGATGGTGTTCAGTTTAGGGTTTCAATTTACTATAACTTTGACTGGACTTCTTTTATATGTTTTTAATGAAGAGGAGAGTATAAATCTTATTATGGAACCCTAAAATTGAAATTTTAAAAAATTATAAAACCCTAGTTCTCTTGTATAAATACCACCCCTCACCTTTTTTCTTCATTTTGGATGCCATATTTAGCTCTAAAACCAAACCTAGAGGCGTGACCAAGGAGGAAGAAGACTATATAAGGTAAGTTTACATGCCAAATTTGCCTATGATGCTATTATGAACTCTTTCCTACTCTTTTTCCTCTTTCTCTTAGTAGTTTTGGTTTCCTAAAAGAGTGAGTTTTGTGATTGAACTCTTAAATGAAGAAGCTTCTTTAAGGAAACCCATTGCACCAAAATAATCTCCATTTAAAGTACTTTCAAATGATATATGAAATAGGCTAGGAAAACTTGGTGTGTATGGAACCCTAACTCACCTCCACTTTAGCCAAGAGAAGGAAAAAGAGGCAGGGACTTGAGCTTAAGGAATTCACGATGGAATTAAGGGTTTTGGAGGGTAAAGAGCAAGAATATACAATTAGAATTGATAAAAAATCATTAGAACGCCATATTACTTCACCTAGGGTTTGGAGTGGCCCTTGAGAGATTCAAAACCCTAGGAAAGTAAATTAAGATTTCTAATACTATAATTGAGTGAGAAATGAAACATGGATATCCTAAAGCTTTGAAATTCCTTAAGTTGCAAAACAAAACTCCATGGAAGCTATGTATGGAGAGTGTCTTGGCCAAGATTAGGTGAAGGTCCCTAGAGAGTTGTTTCAATGATTTTAAAGTTATAAGTGGTCTAGATATGAATTACAAATACTAAAAGGGTTTCATATAAAAGAAGTCCAGTCAAAGTTATAGTAAATTGAAACCCTAAACTGAAGAGGAGAGTATAAATCTTATTATGGAACCCTAAAATTGAAATTTTAAAAAATTATAAAACCCTAGTTCTCTTGTATAAATACCACCCCTCACCTTTTTTCTTCATTTTGGATGCCATATTTAGCTCTAAAACCAAACCTAGAGGCGTGACCAAGGAGGAAGAAGACTATATAAGGTAAGTTTACATGCCAAATTTGCCTATGATGCTATTATGAACTCTTTCCTACTCTTTTTCCTCTTTCTCTTAGTAGTTTTGGTTTCCTAAAAGAGTAAGTTTTGTGATTGAACTCTTAAATGAAGAAGCTTCTTTAAGGAAACCCATTGCACCAAAATAATCTCCATTTAAAGTACTTTCAAATGATATATGAAATAGGCTAGGAAAACTTGGTGTGTATGGAACCCTAACTCACCTCCACTTTAGCCAAGAGAAGGAAAAAGAGGCAGGGACTTGAGCTTAAGGAATTCACGATGGAATTAAGGGTTTTGGAGGGTAAAGAGCAAGAATATACAATTAGAATTGATAAAAAATCATTAGAACGCCATATTACTTCACCTAGGGTTTGGAGTGGCCCTTGAGAGATTCAAAACCCTAGGAAAGTAAATTAAGATTTCTAATACTATAATTGAGTGAGAAATGAAACATGGATATCCTAAAGCTTTGAAATTCCTTAAGTTGCAAAACAAAACTCCATGGAAGCTATGTATGGAGAGTGTCTTGGCCAAGATTAGGTGAAGGTCCCTAGAGAGTTGTTTCAATGATTTTAAAGTTATAAGTGGTCTAGATATGAATTACAAATACTAAAAGAACTATTAGAATGAATTTAGAACCTTATTTTAAAAAATGAAAATTTAAGGTTCAAATAGGCCTAAAGAAGCAACTTAGTATTAAGCTTGTTCAACCATATATGTGATGGCCCTAACGAGTTCTATTAGAGTTGTATGGCTCATATCAAGCGAGATTGTGGAGACAAGAAGTTGAATTATAAGAGTTACTTCTTAAAGTAATCAAATAGGCTATATGTACACCTAAAACCCTAGCTTGCATATATGAGGCTAATATGAGTGTAAATATAGTTTCATTGTTGATTTTATACTTCATTTGATGTGTTTAAGCCAAATAAGTGAATTCATACCCATGTGTAAGTGTAAGGCCATAGAAACAACAAGAGGAAACCAAGGGAATTGATTATTTTAGTGACAAGGTAGCTTTTCCTTTATTCTTGTATGAGTATGATTGGTTTGCTTGACTTTTGAATGCTTGTATGTACTATTCGTTGATTATGTGACTTGTTAATTGTTTGAGTATATTATATAATTGCATGATATTCATTTGCATTTGAGATTGGATTGGGCCTTGGATGCTTAAGATTATGCCAAAAGTCCCTAAAGTGGGTGAGTATAAACCAAAAGTACTTAAATATTGGGTCATACTAGGTCAAAAGTCCCTAGACAATTCCTAAAGCATAAATTATGATTTGGTTATGCTTGTGTGACATGCATCCTTGTTTCCATGAGTTTGGGTGAACCATATATGTATGTTTGGATATTGGATTAGCTACTGGGATTCTTTATATCTCACTCTCCCTTATCTCCAATGACCATGGCTAAGTGACACTTAATGAAGAAAGAATGATAAGCAAAAGGTTTAGGAAGAGCATTCTTAACAATGGAATTTAGTTTAATGAATGATATTGTATATATGAATATGTACTTTTACATTTTGATGTATGGTTATGCAAACACATTTAAAAGTATTAGACTACGGTATAAAGACCATTTAAGGTTCGTAATACATGATATAATGTAAATTGGTACCTTAAGTTCTTATATGTATATGTGTATTATTGCATGTGGATGGTGATTTTAGTTGCAAGGTCATTTTTACATAATGGATCAGCCATACATGAGGTATTTGTATATTGAAATTTGTTCAAAATGATAAATGGCATTTTAGAGCTCAATTGGTACCAAATTTTGGACCATTTGAGTCATAAAATATCCTTTTACCCTTGACAACCCAAATGACCTAGTTTGTGTAATACCCAATTGTTCTGAAAGTCCTAAAAGCAAGGAGATTACAAAATGAAGTCTCCTAAATTGAATGATTAAAGGCTAAACAAGATTAGAACAATGATATAGACATTTGGAAATGAGAATACGAAGCTAATGATGACTTGGAATAAGAGCGAAAATGGCCAAATAGAAAGCTACAGAGGCCAGTAGCATTTTTGTAATTTCAGAAAACTTTTAGAAAACTTAAAGGAAGGATCTTTAAATGAAAAAATTGATTTTTTTGAGGTTCTTAGAGGCCTTAAAAATCATAGGAATCCATGGAATGGTCAAAATGCGTTTGGTTTACATTTTAGAGTGTCAATTTACTGAAACTTTCATCAAATCATTCGGTAAGGCTTTAAATTCAATTTAGGTGAAACCAAAAGCATTTTATGAATTAGAGGAGCTAAATTTTATGATAGAAAAGAATGTTCTCAAAAAGGAGTTCAAATGAGACCAAATGGAAAGAACTAAGATAAGGGACTAAATTGGAATTTTGAAAAAGTGTTATAACTTGGCCTTTTGCTCCTTATATCACATCTCACTTCTGCCTAACCTTCTAACTAACTTTTCTTAGGTCCAAAATAGATTTAAGGGTAGCTCAAAGTAGAGACCAAGTAAGGGAGCAAGGGGAAGAGAAATAAGCCTTGAAAGTGTAAGAATTTCACACTTTTTCATGCCTTCTCCTTCACCAAACCTCTTCTCCTCTTTCTCCTCTCTCTTCTCATGGTTTTGATGATTTATTTGGTGATGTTTTGTGGTTGGATCAGTAGGAAGAAGAGAGAATATGAAGGTGATATTGGAAGCTTTAGAAAACTCCTTGGAAAAGCTTGAAACTTAAGGGTGAGTTTTTGTAACATCTGGTCTTCTGAAAACGAGAGAAGACGTGAGAAACGTAACATACGGTTTCTTCGTAAATGAACAAAATTTACTGGATACAAAAGGAAGTCCCTCGAAATGAGATAGTTAAGGTCCCAAAAAATTTGGGAAGCATTCTAGACTCCTAAAAATGTGAATCACAGGCTCAAATGGAAAGAAAAACAAAGCTAGAATGAAGAAACAATTTCTTACGAAAAGCTCACGAAACATAATGGCATTTTTGTAATTTTGACAAAAATTTGAAATTCACATAGGAGGGTTTTTTAAATGAAAGTTTTGAGTTCTCTGGGGTTCTCAGAGGCCCTAAAAACCATGGGAAGCCCTAGGGCAGTTAAATCCCCTTTGGTGGAAGTTTTCCAATGTTAGTGTGCCTAAACTTTGATGGATCCATTCGAGAAGGTTTTAGCTCCGATTTGAGTGATTCCAAAGGCATTTTATTTAATTGGGAACCTAAATTTTATAATGGAAAAGACGGTTCTAAAAAAGGAGCTAAAACAAAGGAGAAACAAAAATGCAAAGTACGAAGGGTAAAATGAAATTTTTGAAAAAGTCACTTTTCTACACCTATATATAGGTGGCGCCCTACTTTTCCCTTCATTTGGAATCAGAATTTTCTGCATAATTTCAGAAGAAGGGAGCTAGGGTTTGGGCATACAAGAAAGGAAGAAGAATAAGGAGAAAATCCAAGCTTAAGGTATGTTTCTATGGTAATTTTTCAAGCTTTTCTTTATCCAAACCTTCTCTCCTCCCTTTTCCTTGGTTTCATTTGATTAAAATGAAGTTTATAAATCTAATTGAAGGGAAAAATTCAAGAGAAATTTCTGATTTGAAAGGAGGAGCTTGGAGAAAGCAAGATTCAAGCCAAAATAAGCAAGGAAATTAGGTAAAATCTCATCCTATGGTTGATGTCTTCACCCACTCTTCTTCTCCATTTTGCCTAACCCTAGGAGATATAGGAGGATCTGATTTTGAAGCCCAACCAAGCATGAATCTTAAGTATTTGATGGAGAAGAATAAGAATATGCAAAGAAAACAACAAAATGACCATTAGATTTCAAGATGCAAATTTTAGGGTTTTAAGTGTTCCTTCCAAATTCTGATTTTGTGTGATGATTTCTAGGTGTAATTAAGAGTTTAAATGAGTTCTTGAGACCCCTAAGATGCTCTCCACATACTTCTTCATTCAAGAACATAAAGAAATCTCCAAGGAGGCCAAAAACCCCCTATGTCTTGGTCAAAGCAAGTTCTCATAACTAGGGAGAGTTTTAAATTTTTCTAAGGCCATTCTTGAGTCCTATTTGATGAATAAAAATGAGGGGAGGCATTGAAAAAAATTTAGAACTCATAGAAAGTGATTTGGTGCTTTAGGTTCCATATTATGACCTAAAGAAGCAACATGATGATAAGCTCTTTGTTTTAATTGTGTGATTACTCCAAGAGGCTTAAAAGGAGTCAAGAATCATATTTGAAAGGAAAGAATGGAGCCTAGAATTTATTTGAGGGATGTTGCTTCATTAGGTGCATTTATGGACCATAATGGAGTTTATAGAGCCACCTAGTGTCTAAGCAAGTATGTGACCTTAGAATTGTGTTAATGAACCTAATTGACTCCCATAAAATGTGTCTAGGCCAAGAGGAACATCTCTACAAGTTTGTGGGTGTGTGGCCTAAGCAAGGGAGGGAATTTCAAAAGAAAAAGTGTGTGATTGTATGCAAGGTAGCTCTCTCCACCTTCTCTCATGAATGGATGTGTGTTTAGCTTGTCTTAGAATGTGTGTATGTGTATTTTCAAGCCATGAAAAGTCCGCTAGCATGAATTTATATGCCATGATTTCATGATGATATATTATGTTTTCAAATGAATGTATGATGTTTGTTTGAGTTTGCTTGAGTGTGGAGAGGCCAAGAATTCTTGACCATAGTGAGGATGAGCCAAGAACCCTTGAGATTGGTTAAGACAAAGTAAAGAGTCTCCCAAAAGCAAAGTGGGCTCCCAAGAGTATGGTTGAGTCCAAAGCTCTTAAAGAATGGGTGAGGCAAGTCCAAAATTCATAAGAAAAAGTATGAGGCTAATCCAAACACTTAGTGAGCTTTTGAATTTCTTGTATGATATGTTCACATGCCAATCTTGCTTTTTAAATGTTCATGACTTTCATTTTATCCATGCATACATTTTTAATGCTTGCTTTGCATATATTATATATGATTGAATGGAAGATGAGCTATTAGGATTTTTTGAATCTGATTCCCTCCTCTCCAATGATCTTACATGCTAGGTGGGCCAAGTGGACATGGTAATGGGAGCCAATTACCTTGAAGAAAGAAGATTGACAACCAAATGCTTAAGTTTTGCCACTTTAAGACCATAATTGTGTCATATGATGTATATGGTCTATGACCCCTTAGACATATGTAATTATGATATTATGTGATGTATAAATGTATGGACATGATGTATGAACCCTAAAATAGAAATTGGATATGTAATGCCAAAGTATGCATTTTGGAAAGTATGATGTAATGTGCATATGTGTGGATGGAAAGGCCAAAATGAGATGAATGAGATTTGGGACCATTTGAGCAGCTTACACAAGTCCTAAATGTGCTTTTAAACTTGCCCAAAAGGTGCCAAAACCAAAGAAAAGCCATTTGGCAATTTTGGTATCCCATATGGAGTCAAAAATGACCATAATGGAACCCTATATCACTTTTTAGCCAAATGAGTTATTCTTGATTTGAGATTTGGCATGTGATTAAGTCTCATTAAGAGATTTTTGAGAAGCTAAAGACTATAATTTTTGGAGATCTACAGAATATTTGAGAATTTTTCAAAGTTGGCAATTTTTTTGGTTTTAGTCTACTGCACTATTCATTTGGTCCAAAAATGAATTATGTCATACAAGCCTCAAATGATGTCCAATTGCCACAAAATTTTATATAGAGAAACTAGGCATTCAAAGTGACTTGTACCAACTAGAAGCACCTCATTTAGAGGTCTAGAGAGGGAGATATGAAGTTTTGAATGTTCTGTCCAATATCAGGACCCTTACCTGACTTGAGTTACTATTCTATTAAATTTTGAGGTCTGGGTTGCTTGAGCTGGTCTGGAAACATTTTTACTCTCTAGATAACATCCACAGATTTCTATATTGATATCATTTGCATGAATTGGATTTTTTTGGAATTAATTGAACATTTTCAAAATTTGCTACAAAATTTGTGACAGCATCAAGAGATAGCTTGACCTCTGGACTGTTTTGGATGTCAAACGCCCTCTGTGATGGATGTTATGCTTTGAACATATTTTAGTGTGAAGTAGACATCCATAGAGTTCCAGAATGACTAAGAATGTATGTGTTCAATTTTTCTAAAATTAGTTATGATTTTTCAAAGTTTGGTCAGAAAAAGGGCTAATTTTGGCCGAAAATACACTTAAGTAATTTGAGCTCTCCTTTGATTTCTTTGAGTTGCGAGCATGATTTTATGATGCAAAAGAGTTGTATTGATGTAATTAAATATGAAAATGTATAGTATGAACCCACACTGTCCACGTGACGCAGAAATGGAATTTTTATATACGACATAATCCAAAGGAATGTTTTATTTGCAATGAATTTTCTTACTCCCTTCATGGAATGTATCATATGAGCATGTAAATGTGATAGATATAAGCTAGAAATATATGGTGTTACAATTTTAGCCAAACCTAGGCCCTTTTAAGAGAGAATGAATTTAGGTCATAGCAAAGTAGGAACAAAGGTTTTAGAACATGAGGATCAAGAATATGCAATTGGAACTAAAAAAGAAGCTTTAGAAATTAAGTTATGATGCCTAGGGTTTTAGTTGCATTTAAGAAATTTTGAAGCTTTCTAATGATAATCTAGCTTATATAAGAGTATGTATGAATTCATAAGACATCTAGGAAGCTTCATGGATGGAGAATTCCCTAGGAAAACCAAGAAAATTCCATGGGCTCCTTAAGTATGTGTGCATCTCAGCTAAGAAGGAGAAATTATACCTAGGGAGAGTTTTCTTTAAGTCCAAAGAAGAAATTTCTTGACTCAAGGTATCTTCTCTATCCTTTCTTGCATACATTTCTTGGATGTTTGATTATCAATGGATGCATGAGTGTATATTTGAATTATAAAATAAGTCGATAGCCATTGATTGAATGTTTTGGTACCATTATACTTCTTAAAATGTGTTTTGAATGCAAGATGGCTCCTAATGGGTGAGGTTGTGCCAAAAGTCCCTTAGAATTGTGAGGAGAAGCCAAAAGTTCTTAAAAATAGGTGAGACAAAGAGAAAGCTCCTAAAAATGAGTGAGCCTAAGTTAAAAGTCCCTAAAAGTGGGTGAGGCAAATCTAAAAATTCTAAAAAAATGGATGAGGCTAGACTAAAAGCCCTTAGAGCCTATGTTTGACTTGAATGAGTTTATGTGACATGAAAATATGTTTATATATGTTTACTAGAAGTTTTTATGGCATGCTTGCATTTTTGACATGAAAATGTATCATATATGTATGCTTGAAAGGGCAAAAGAGCTATTGGGATTCTTTAAATTTCACTCTTCCCTACATTATATCTTACCATGTCTAGGTAAGCCTCATGGAGCAAGAAATAAAAGCTTAAGAGCTTGGAGAATGAGACTTTGGCAATAGAATAGAAATTTATGTAATTTGATGTCAAAGTTTATATGTGTAAGTAAATTATGAGTTGTGAACTCCAAAACATGTGTAAAATTATGTAATTATGATGTATGAATCAAATTTAGAACCTAATGTATGAATATGTGAGTTTTGACATCCTTGAACCTTAGTGTATATGTGTATGAGAATAAGTAGAACAGTGATTTTGAGTGCCATAATGGTATGGACCTATTTTAATGCTTTTTTATACTGTAATTGAGTGTTGGATGTGCTCAAATGGTTATGGTTTAAGAGGAAAGTCATTTTAGACCATTTGGAACCATTATGTGACCATTTTGAGCCATATTCATGCCCTGAACCAAAGTTTGACCAAATGGACGAGTTTCTATATGAAATTTAGTAATCATATAGCTCTCATCTAGAGCTTTTTATGGAGCTAAGGAGTACCATTTTTGGAGCTTTAGAGAATTTAGTATGCATTTTCAAACTTGGCCAAATTATGTAGAAACTATCACTGTTACTATTTATATGATCAATTTAATTTTTGATGTCATCTAGGAGGAAAATGAAGTCCAATGCTCATGAACTTTTACAGGTATAGCTAACATTATAATATTTCCATACAAGAGCACTCAATTCAGATATGTACAGAGAGAGATACAAATTTTTGAAAATTCTAGTTTGCTATAGAATGCCCTCTAAACCCAAAGTACTATTTCATCATATTTTGTATATCAAATGTGGTTGTTTTGAACTAAAATTTTTATGGTAGTTAGAGCACATTTTTAACTTTCTATAAAGCTATAATTTTCATGATTTGGAATTTTCTAGAATTAGTTATGAATTTCAAAGTTTATATCAAAATATGGAGCATGTGAAAAATTGCAAATGTGATGTAATTTTGTGATATATGCCTTGGACCCAAAATTTGTGGTTCAAATTGTGATATTTTTGGTTGAACAAATGTGTTATGGATGAAAAGTGACTTAGGTAAGTCCACATGCCCATTTAGCCAAAGATGAATTATTTTAGCTTTGAATAATGGCAAATTTTGCTGTTAAAAGTGTTAATTTCATGAAAGTGGATACTTTTAGCTAGTTTTAGTACATATTAAATGCTAGATAGATATGGTATTATAGTTTGGGGCTGAAATTTGGCAATCAATTAGAGAATATAGAGTTTTCCAACAAGCCAAATTTTTCATTTTTTGAAGCTCTGTAAAATATTTGGTGAATTTTTGAATTTGGTTCAGAAAATCAGAAATTTTGTAGTACTATTCATATTGTCATAGCTATGGTTTTTGTGGTTTTTGGCAAACCAAATGGATTCATTTAGACTTAAAAAACTTTTATAGTAGAAATTCTATATCATAAACTTTCCAAGCACACCTAATTTGCATGAATCAAAATTGTGTAGCTTAAGTTATAAATTTTCAAAATTTGGACTTAATTAGGCATTGTTGGGCCAAAATGCACAAACAAATGTTTCCACAAATTTGTTTCTTGTTTATACTTTATATTGATTGTAACAAATTGGTTCTGAATGAATTTGTGGAATGAAATGATAAAAATTCATGTTTATGCATTATTGTGTCATTTGAGACTTTTAGCAACAAGAAATTTCGCTACTAAAAGTGTGAGCACTATAAATTGCCACCAAAGAATAAATATAATGTGAGATATATAGGAAATATACGATGGTATGACAAGAATTGCCTTGCAATTAAAAGTTACTATCCTACATCAAGATATATGCATAAACTCATTGGATTTCCATGTCCCAAATCATGTTCCAATGTCCTATACATGCATTAGATCATACATTTATGGTCTAACACTTTTACATGTATTGCTATTACATTAGCATCAAAATATGGATTCATATGTTTATATACATAACATTGAATTCTTAGCATTTTATGTGTAGAATTTGATCTTTCTAGGTCTTTACAACTTCATTTTCCTTTCTTAGAGTTTTACCTGGCCATGGTTAGTGTAACATTCAATTTTCATTAAACGACAGAAACGAGTGCATTTTCAAGGCAAGTCCCCTGAAATGAATTAATTAAGACCCCAAAAAATTTGAGTAACATTCTAGACTCCTAAAAATGAGAATCTTAGCCTCAGATGGAAGGAAAAATGAAGCTAGAATGAAGAAACAAATTTTGACGAAAATCTTACGAAACGTAATAGTATTTTTATAATTTTAAGCAAATTTTGGAATTCATACAGGAGGGCTTTTTAAATGAAAGTTTTGAGTTCTTTGAGGTTCTCAGAGACCTTGAAAATCATGGGAAGCCCTAGGATAGTTAAATCCCTTTCGATGGACTTTTTCTAATGTCAGTGTACCTAAACTTTGACGATTCGTTTGGGAAGGTTTTAGCTCTGATTTGAGTGATTCTAAGGCATTTTACTAAATTGGGAACCTAAATTTTATAATGGAAAAGATGGTTCTAAAAAAGGAGTTAAAACGAAAGAGAAACGAAAATGCAAAGAATGAAGGGCAAAATGGAAATTTTTGAAAAAACCATTTTCCTCCCCTTATATATAGGTGGTGCCTCACTCTCCCCTTCATTTAGCTTCAAATTTTTCTGCCCAAAATCAGAAGAAAACCCTAGGAGAGTGGCTCACCAAGGGAAGAAGAAGAGGAAAAGAAATTCAAGCTTTAATGTATGGTTTCTTCGTAGTTTTTCAAGCTTTCTTCCATCCAAACCTCCTCTCCTTCATTTTCCTTTGTTTCCTTTGATTAAAATGAAGTTTAGAAATCTGATTTAAGGGAGAAACTTAGGGGAAATTTTGGATTTGAAGAGAGTAGCTTGGAAAAAGCAAGAAAAAGCAAGAAAACAAAGTAATTTCTCTTCTTATGGTTGCTATTTAGTTCCCCCTCCTTCTCCATTTTGCATAACCTAAGGAACCCTAGGAGGAGTTGATTTTTAGGCAGAACCAAGGATAAATCTAAAGAAAAAGGGTATGGAGATTAAGAATATGCAAAGGGAATTAACAAACAACCATTAGATTTCAAGATGCAAATTCTACAGTTTCAAGTGCACCTTGTGAAATCTGATTTTGTATGATAATTCCTAAGCCTAAATAAGAGTTTAAACAAGCTCCTAAGATTAAGAGGCTCCTTATATGCATCTTCCTTTGAGAAAACAAACTAAACTCCTTGGAAGTCAAAAATGCTCATTGTCTCGGCCAAAAGAGGTTCTTATAGCTAGGGAGAGTTTTAAAATTTTCTAAGCCCATTCTTGAGTCATATATGATGAATGAAAATGAGGGGAGGCCTTGGGGAAAATTTAAAACCCATAAAAAGTGAGTTAGTGCATTATGTTTCATATTATGACCTAAAGAAGCAACATGTAGTTAGGCTCTTAGTTTTAATTGTGTGATGACTCTAAGAGGCTTAAAAGGGGTGTTGCTTCATTAGGTGCAATTATGGAACCATAATGAGGTTGTAGACTAAGCTAGTGTCTAAGCAAATTTTATGGCTTAGAATTGAGTCTATGAACCTAATTTTCTTCCATAAATTGTGTCTAGGCCAAGAGAAATCTTCCCCACACTTTTGTGTGTGTGTGGCCAAAGCAAGGAAGGGAGATTCAAGG
This sequence comes from Erythrophleum ivorense, assembly GCA_026724425.1. NCBI lineage: Eukaryota > Viridiplantae > Streptophyta > Magnoliopsida > Fabales > Fabaceae > Erythrophleum > Erythrophleum ivorense. The sequence continues at coordinate 40,240,168 of JAIUCV010000006.1, read as the reverse complement.
GAAAAATTGTGTAATTGCTTTTGAGGTAGCTCACTCCTCCTTCTCTCATGCATGATTGTTTGCTTTACTTGTCTTTGAATGTGTGTATGTGTATTTTCAAGCAATGAAAAGTATTCTAGCATGACTTTGATTCTATGGTGCCATGATGTTACAATATGCTTTCATATGATGTGTGCTTGGGTTTGCTTGAGTGTGGTGAGGTCAAGAACCCTTAGCCATGGTGAGGATGAGTCAAGAACCCTTAAGATTGGTTAAGACAAAGTAAAGAGTCTCCCAAAAGTAAGATGGACTCCCAAGAGCATGGTTGAGTCCAAGAATCTCTTAAAGAATAGGTGAGGCAAGTCCAACATTCATAAGAAATTGGGTGAGGCTAATCCACTTGTCTAGCAAGCCTTTGTATGCTATGTATAACTTTCTCAAATGACGAAAATGTCTCTTGAATGTTTGCACATGTCAACATGACCATACATGCATTTATGAGACTTGTTTGCATCTGTTATGTATGATTGAATGGGAGATGAGATATTGGGATTCCTTGAATCTCATTCCTTCCTCTCCAATGTTCTAACATGCTAGGTGGACCAAGTGGACAAGGTAATGGAAGCCAACCACCTTGAAGAGAAGAGCTTGACACCAATATGCCTAGCTTTTGTTTTTTAAAGCCATAATGATGTCTAATAATATAAATTAGTGTTGTATATGGTCTATGACCTTTGGAACATATGTAATTATGATAATATGTTATGTTTAAATGAGAGAATGTATTATGTGACTACTAGAATATAAATTGAGTATGTATGGACAATGTGGCTTCATGAATGGCATTATGGAATCATGCATATGTGTGGATGAAATAGCCAAAATGAGATGCATGGAGTTTGGGACCATTTGGGCAGCTTACAAAAGTCCTAAATATGCTTTTAGACTTGCCCAAGAGGTGCTAAACCCTAAGGAAAGCCATTTGGACATTTTGGTATCCCATATGGAGCCAAAATTAACCAATTTAGAACCCTATATCACTTTTTGTCCAAATGAGCTCTTATTGATATGAGATTTGGCATGAAATTAAAACTTATTGAGATATTTTTGGAAAGATAAAAAACATAATTTTTAGAGGTTTACAGAATATTTGATGAATTTCCAAAGTTGGCAATTTTTTTAGTTTTGGTCATGTCACTGTTCACTCAGGTCCGAAAATGAAATCTATCACACGAGGCTCAAATGATGTCCAATTACCATGAAATTTTATACAAAGAAACTAGACATTCCCAGTGACTTGTACCAACTAGAAGCACCCCATTTGGATATCTAGAGAGGGAGATATGAATTTTCAAAGAATTTGTCCAGTATTCGGAACTCCACCCGACCTCAGTTACTATTTGATTGGATTTCGAGGTCTGGGTGTGCTTGAGTTGGTCTGGAGTTATTTTTTTCCTCTAGCTAACATCCACAAATTTTCAAAATCATTTACATGGATTGGATTTTTGTGGAATTAATTGGGCATTTTTTAAATTTGCTGTAGAAATCTGTGACAGCACCAGTGGGTAGTTTGACCTCTAGATCATTTTGAATGTCAAACATCCTCTATGATAGATGTTATGGTTTGGACATACTTTTAGTATGAATTAGACATCTGTAGCTTTCTAGAATAGGCAAGAATTCATGATTTTCATTTTTCTAGAATTAGTTATGATTTTCCAAAGTTGAAACAAAAAAGTGAAAAAATCTAGCCGAAAATGAATATGTATATTTCATGCTCCCCTTCGAGTTCCTTGAGATGTAAGCCACTTTTGATTATTCAAATGAGTTGTATCCATATAATTAAATATGAGGATGTGTTGTATGAGCTCATATGGTCCACAAGACACCGAATAAAATTTTTATACATGACACAACGCAAAGAAATGTATTATTTTTAATCCCTTTTTCCTTACTCCTTCATGGAATTGATGATGTAAAGCATGGAAATGTTATGAAATGAGCTAGAAATTATGGTGTTACCATTAGTAAAGATAAGAAAATATGAGATTCAAAGAATCTTAGTAGCTAAACTAACATTCAAACATACATATGGTCCATCAAGCACATGGAAGCAAGCATACATGTTATGCAGTCATAGCCAAATCATACCTAAGAGAGGAAATCCATGTTCTAGGGGTTTCTTTAACTCAAACAAGAGTAAATCCATGCCTTTGAGGGACTTTTAGCTTAAGGTAGAGCAATCTTAATTTCATTTTATAGCCTCATCCATCAAAGAGCTACCTCACTTATAAATGCAAATAAGCATCACACAATTGCATATTATATTCAACAATCAACAAGTTAATCCATTGCAAACAATACACACAAGCAACCAAGGATTCAAGCAAACTAACCATACATATAAGAATGAAGGAAAAGCTATCTCAATAAACAAACTTAATTGCTTCCCTTGCTTTCCTTCTCTTGATCCCACAGCTTCACAAACGCACACTTTAGTGTGGTCTCACTTACTTGACCTAGATACATAAATTAAAGTACAAAATAATTAATTAAAACATGTTCAATCTCATTTTAGTAATATATGTGCAAACTAGGCCCTAAAGTATGGATTTGGATACTTTAAATGCTTTAAAATAACCTATTCCATTTGCCATATTTCATATAGCAATTCCATCATTCATTTATCTCAATTTATTCACTTTTTATGGCTAGAATAGGTCCAAAAGGCTAGCCATATCACCTATTCTATTTCTAGCCCCAATTAGGTTTTTTCATGGTACCAAATTTGCACATCATCATAACTTAATTTTTTCCTCAAACTAATGGTTCATCTAGCCTCTATATTACTCATTTAAGCCTCCTAAACCATGAAACCAAATTAGAAACTTCCTTAGGTGGCAATTTCATCTCTAGGCCGAGACACACTCATAGCCTCCCATCATGGAATTTTTGTTTGCTTCATAAGGAATTTGAAGGCTTTAGGTTATTCATAATTCATTTCTAACTCAATTATGGTATTATAAGAATTAACTAACTCTCCTAGGGTTTTGAATTTTTCAAGGGCAAAACTAAACCTTGGGTGAAGCCATATGCCATTCTTTTGATTCTTAATTAATTCTATTTGCATATTCTTATTTTTCACCTTTCAAACCCTATTTTTACTAAGTTTTCATCACATATATATTCCCTTCATTCATACCCTATCTTGTCGAAATTATGCTGGACTAGAGTTCCAAGAATATAAAATTTTTCTAGTCTAAATCATACCTTGCTTTAGCATACTCTTAAGGAGATTCTTTTGGTACAATTGGTTTCCTCAAAAGAGCTTCCTCACTCAAGAGAATAGCCATAAAATCCACCCTTATGAGAAACTAAAGCCATCATAAGAATGAGGAGAAGGAGTAGGAGAAGTTTCATGACAATATCATAATCAAATTTAGCAAGTTTCCTAACTTAGATGAAGCTTCCTTTTCCCTTTGTCTTTCTTCCTTCTTCACACTACCAAGAGACCCTTTGGAGATACCTTAGGTCAGTTATGGAGAGAAATGTAATGTTTGATTTTTGTAAAAATGACAAAAACACATACATTTTTAAAGTAAGTCCTCTTAAATAAATTGATTAAGGTCCATATAAATTAAAATAATGATATGGAAATTAAGTAATAAAATTAGGAGGTTAGAGGTGCCTTGAAACAGAGGCTAAAATAACCAGACGAAATTTAATGAAATAGCTACGTAACGTAATGGTATTTTTATAATTTTAGGCAATTTTGGAATACTCACAGGAGGGCTTTTTAAATGGAAAATTTAAGTTCTCTAACGTTCTCAGAGGCTCTAAAAATTATGGGAAGCCCTGGGACAATTAAAATCCCTCTGGTATATATTTTCTAACGTCAGTTAACTTGAACTTTGACCCTTTCATTCAAGAAGGTTTTAGCTCCAATTTGAGTGATTCCAAAGACATTTTATAAGATTGAGACCTAAATTTTATGATAGAAAATACGGTTCTAGAAAAGGAGCTAAAACATACCAGAAATAAAAATGCCAAGTTCAAAGGACAAAAATAAAAATTTTTTGAAACAATTCTTGAACCCTAGATATATATAACCCACACCCCACTCTTCTCCTCATTTAGCTCATTTCATTTTTTCCCTAAACCAGAGAAAGGACCAAGGGAGTGAGGCGCACAAGGGAGGAGAGAAAGGTATGGATTTTCATTATTTTTCTTAGTTTCTCTTTAGCAAACTTCTTTTCCTTCTTCTTCTCTTCTTTTCCATGGATTTATTAAAGTTTTTGGGTCTATCTTGAGGTCAAATCTAAGGGGGGAAATTTAAATTTAAGGAGAAGAAGCCAATCAAAGTGAAAAGCAAGCAAAGAAAGCCAAGAAATCAAGGTATTTTGCTACTTTTATGCTTGTTCATCTTATTCCTTCTCTTGTGTGTGTTTCACCCCATATAAGGCCAGCCAAGAGGGGTTGAATTTCTAGCCAAACTAAGAGTGAATCTTAGGAAAATGAAGGAGAAGAACAAGAATATGCAAAGGAAATGACAAAATAACCATTAGATTTCAAGATAGCAAAGTTAGGGTTTCAAGTGTTCAACCAAAATTCTATTTTGATGTAAGAGTTCCTAGGACAAAATGGATGTTTGGATGAGCTCCTAAGATCCCTAGAAAGCTTCTTACATGCATCTCCTATCAAGAAAACAAAACAAACTCACTTCATGCTCTCTTGGTGCAAAGCTTTGGCCTAGGCTAGGAGAAGTACTAAGGAGTAGTTTTAATTTATTCTAAGCTTAATTTTGAGTCATATATGATGGGAAAGGATGAGAGGAAGCCTTGAAAAAAATTTAGAAGTCATGGATAGTGAGATGTAGTTATAGGTTCCATATTATGACCTAAAGAAGCAACACCTAGTTAGGCTCCTTAAATTAATTGTGTGATAGCTTTAAGAGGCTTGAAAGGAGTCAAGAATCATAAATGAATGGAAAAAATAGAGCCAAGATGATGTTTTTCTAAGGTTGCTTCATTAGGTGCATTATGGAACCATAATGAGCTATAAGAACCACCTAGCTTTTGAAATGAATGTGTAGCTTTAGAAATTATTCCAAGATGTAATTGGCTTCCATATTATGTGTCTAGGCCAAAGGAACCAAGTCTCACATCTTTGTGAGTGTGTGGCCAAGGGAGAGGAAGAATGTTCGAGGAAGAAAGTGGGCATTTGTAACAAAGGTAGCTCTTTCTTCTTTTTCTCATGCATGAGTGGATGTTTATTTTGTCTTTGAATGTGTGTATGTATGTTTTAAGCCATGAAAGATGTTTTAGCATGTATCTATATGCCATGGTACCATGTTGCTAAGTTATGCACTTAAATGATGTTTTATGAACATGTCTTAGTTTTCTTGTGTGTTGTGAAGCCAAAAGTCCCCTACCAATGGTGAAGATGAGCCAAGAACCCCTAAGAATGGGTGAGACAAAGCCAAAAATCTTCCAAAAGTGAGGCTTAGTTAAGAACCCTTAAGAAAATGAATGAGGCAAGTCTAAAATCCATAAAGAGAATGGGTGAGGCTAAACCACTTGCTTAGCAAGCCTATGTATGTTTTATGTGACTTCTTGAATGCTAGAAATACTCCATGAATGATTACATGCTCCATGATGTCCATGCATACATTTTTAGACTTAGATTTTCATTCTTTATATGTGGTTGAAAGGGAGAAGAGCTATTGGGATTCCTAGAATTTCATTCCTTCCTCCCCCATTATCTAACATGTCTAGGTGGACCAAATGAGCCAAGGAATGGAAGCCATCAAGCCTAAAGGAAGGAGATTGATATAGAATTGTGGATTTCATGCATTTTGTAGCCATATGATGTAATTCCATGATGAATATGTTGTATGATCATTTGAACATATGTAATTACATGAACACTTGATGTATATATGAGATTTGATGCCATATGAATGATGTAGCAATTTTTGGACATTGAATGGCAAGATGAAGCATGTGTGTTCTTGTGTATACCTTGGGGTGAGAGTGAGTTTGTGAAATCTGGGTTTGTGCATCTTTAAGACATATTTAATAGGTCATTTTGGTGCTTTCTCAGGTGTTCAAGTGGCCATGGATGTCTTAGAAGAGGATTTAGACCATTTGAGACCCTTATGAGACACACAAAGTGTCATTTTGCAACCCTGTGGCACAATCTGACCAAATGAACGAATTTACCTATGAAATTTGGAATACATATAGATCTCATTCTGAGTTTTTTTGGGAAGCTAAAGACTAGATTATTTGGAGCTCTGTGGAATTAATTATGAATTTTCAAAGTTGCCAAATTTTAGCTATTATGGTATGATTACTGTTCATATGGTCAGTTTCTTCTCCTATGTCATTGAAGGGCCAAATGGTGTCCAATGCTTATGAAATTTTAAAAGAATAAACAAGACATGATGAGATTTCTATGGCCATAAAGATCACCCCAATTGGATGTCTAAGCAAGGAGATATGAATTTTTAAAGTTCTATGATAGTACTAGTAGTGCTAGGTAAGTTTGGTTGCTATTCCATTGATTTATTGTAGCTAAACATCCCTATTTTGGTCTAGACTTATTTTTATCATAAATCAGACATTTGTAGATTCCCAGAATAGTATATTTTGCTGGATTTTGATTTTTTTAGAATTAGTTATAAATTTTCAAAGTTTATAACAGAAAGCTGGCACACTAACCCGAGGCTACACATGCAATTTTTGTGTATATGGTTTTTGAGCTCAAGTTTTTGGCCATATTTTGAGATGGTTTTAAGTTGTATGCATGTATTTAAATATGAGAATGAGATGGATGAGTTCATATTATCCACAGGACATGAAATGAAAATTTTATCCACGACGTAACACAAAATAATCTATTATTTTAATTCCATTTTTCTTGAGAAAGTGGCTTGGCTAAGGAAAATGAATGAGAAGTGAGATAAGACGAGGTAAATGAATATGGTGTTACACTTTATTGGTATCAAAGCAAAGGTTCAGGCACTTTGATATGGGTTGTGGCTTGTAAATATGAGTTTTCCTTTGTATATGACTTAGTTGTGGATGAATTGAATGTGATGGTGGTGAGTGTGTTCCTATTTGATGCTAAAGTTTGCTAATGATGTTTCATAACAATGGTGAACATTAAGAGAGGTAGGCCTTCCAAAAAGGCTTGTGTAGAGGATAGAGCTGAGCCTAATGATCCAGTAGCTAGAGCCCTGTAATATAGTGGCTCGCCTGGATCAGCAGCAAGCCGTGATTATGCAGTTATAGGAACGACCTGCACAGAGAGACAATGAGGGCCCTACACCTCCTCCTCTATAGCCATCATAGAACTTAGATCATCTTGAGCATTCAAGGGTAACTCATTTCAATCCACAGCCACACATAAAGATACAACAGACTACTTAGACTTTGCTTGCTCAAATACCTTTAGCCCCAGAGCAGCCTTCCACTAGACAGGTTATAATAAAGTTTAGAAAATTTGGGCCTCCCACCTTTGATGGTGAATTAAATACAGAGAAAGCCAAGGCCTAGATTATGCAACTTAAAAAGATATTTCAAGTAATGGAGTGTACTTTTGAGTAGAAGGCCATGATGGCCATTTTTCAACTAGAAAAAGAAGAAAATTATTAGTGGAGGAAGACTAAGCCTATCTTGAGAGCAAGGAACCTTCTGATCACTTAGGGGACATTCCTCTAAGCCTTCTATAAGAGGTATTTCCCCAACTCTATTAGAGATCAGAAAGAATCAGAGTTTGTACTCCTGAGGCAAGCTGAGGGAATGTCCGTGGACCAATATGTGGCCAAATTTGTAGAGCTCTCTAGATATTTCTCATACTTACAGAGACATGATGACGAGTGCTGGAGAGCAGAAAAATTAGAGAAAGGTCTATTTCCAGAGATTAGGACAAGTAGTTCCACAAAGAATTAGGAACTTTAATACTGTGGTTAAGATATGTAGAGTTACAGAAGCAAATCTTAGGATGATACAACCTATCTCCAGTGCTAGACCTCCCCTCCTTGAGCCTAAGAGACATAGAGATAAGAGACATGCAACAGTGACTAGCAGGAGAGGTGGTAAAAGCCAATGGAATAGAAAAGGTAAAAGAAGAAAGACTTAGTCTAGTAAAGGTAGTTTTTGACTACCCTAACTTCTAATCATGGTAATTAAGTTTAAACATGCGATTAATAGTTATAAATCAAGGTCTAGCACCAGTTAAATTAATCAATCTAGGAAAAATAAGAAAATTTGAACCTTAATATTATTAGAATCATTAACCAAATGTTTACAAGAATTCATGTACATAAGTGAAACAAACCTCTAATTAAAAGCCTTTAAATCTATTACCCATTCATTATCAACTCTCAAAAACCCCTTACAAGTGCTTCTAAGTCATCTATTGATGTTGCCATAGGAAAAACCAAGGTTTCTAGGTTAATATAAAGGTTTCAGGACATTCACTGCGACTAAATATTTTTATGCCTCGGCTAAATGGTGTCAAATGCTCTCGGCAAAAATGGAATTTCGGCGCAGCTAGTTAGATCTTCGCTGCGGTAAGAGGACCTCCTGTAGCCTATCTCACTCGCCTCTCACTATTGGCCGTGACCAAATTCCAGTTTTGCTAAGGCCAATTCCTCTTTGGAACACCTAGAAAATTTTCACAAAGTTCGCCATGGCCAATTCCCTATTTAGCCACAATGAATTACCCTCTAGACGACTTCTAGTTTGGCCTTTCATATTTCACGTGGCTAATTCCACTTCTTGTCGCAGCGAATTGCTCTCTGGTATTCTCCCTAAGCAACTTCGCCTCTATTGGCCATGATGAAACACCTTCTAATCCTACAACTTTTAAAGTTTTGTCTCATTCACTCTAACTTTCCTTTTAGTGACGCTCTAAGGTCACTTTACCTTAATTTGTGAGTCTCTAATGGCTTTCCTATACCTAATTTACCCAGCTTATCTATTGTTACCCATTCAAGACTTAAGTGTTAATTCCTACTCATCTAACTATCATATATTAGCAAGTTTATGGATTAATGATAGCAAGAATTTCATAAGCTATTAATAATTATCATTAAAATATATATTCCATTAAAGATTTCATGTATCACTAGTTTAGGTCTACATCCAATGTATCACATAATTACATTTTCTAAACGGTAAACCATATTATAGGTTCAACAAAGTTCATAACAGATGTTATAAGTTCATACATCCAATACCAAGATAAAATGAGGCCTAACTCCTTAATAGATACATTCTAAGTAATCAAAATACAAACACCTATGCTTGGCAATATGATTACATGATGATGTTATACAGAAAGGAATACAAAATTTAGCATCTACTCTATTTAGATCAGTCTAAGTGTAGCCTCCTCCATACATGGCCAGAACTCATGGATTTTCATCCACTTGTTTCCCCTTATCCTTACCCAAAAGGCCTTCACCTGAAAGTATTATCCCATGAAATGGGGTGAGATGCAAATCTTAGTAACCAAGGTAATTTTCATTTATATAATCCAATTTAATTAACATATATGCATGAATCAAAATGAGCATCAAAATCATATCAGCAAATGAAATGATTAGGCTACTATAATTACCATCCCATACTAGTAATCATATTTTTATATGTTAAAGGCTAATAATACTGAGAGAGGCTTGTTCACGGCACCCATCCTCATTGAGCACAACTAGGGCTTAGTGCATTTGGGGTGTGATCATAACCCAATGCCCGATCAAAGCACATGCACAAGTGGCAGCTGCACCACAGCTCCACCATAGACTCATAAGATCCAAACACAATACAACAGATAGCCAATTAATTCATTTAGCATTTCAAATCTTTCATGCATAGCAAATATAAAATCAAAATAGATATATGCATAGAATTACAAAATTCTCGGTTATCTCACTTATAGCCAATTCTTTACGAGCTAACTGAATGTTACTTCAGCCTATAGACACAAAATTAAGCTATTACTAATCCTAATCATAATTTATATCAACAAACCCATTACTCAAGAAGTTAAGCTACAAAGGACTACTCAAAAACACTTACCCAAGTACCACAAGAACCAAATTCGGATTTGGTTGAGCCTACCCTAATAATCTCTGAACAACACCTTAAATTTTGACTAAATTCGCATAAAAACAATACCCATATTATAAATCAGCTTTAGGGGTCCCAAACTAGCAGAAAATGCATCAAAATGAAATGTTTATACTTGCCTAATAACACCCCTAACCTCAACCTACGAAATTTCATCAAGAAAATTCCAAACAACCACATTTCAGATTTTGGATATGGTAAAAATACTCTAAATGAAAAACTAATCAGGTCAAAAGGAAGAGAAAGAAAAGAGGATTAAGTTATATAACAATCACCTTGGCTAATTTTGAGACTAGAAGTGAAAAATGGTGGATTTCTTGTTTAGAATCCTAGCCTCCTTCTCAAAGTGCAAAAATGCTTCTTGTGTTTGTATTTTAGCAAAATGTTGAGGGGCTGCATATGTTTAAGGTTTTAGTTGGGTTTAGGTTGGATCTTAAATGGGTTATGGGTTAACCCAAAGGCCCAAATCTATATGGGTTCAGATTTTATACTTGTTAAGCCAGATTTCATTTGTTGGGCTATAAAATTTTGATTGGGTTAGGCCAAGTTTTAAGAGCTTATTTGATTTGGGTTTGCATAAGGGATGTTGGGCCAATTATAAGATCTCATGTAAGTTAGGTCTTGGGCCTCTATCTCACTAAATCTGATTGGGCCATCACTAGTTACTTTTTCTTGAGCCAAGTCTCATGATAAAAGGTTGGATTTACACCTAAAATCATTGGGCCTCCATTAGTCTTTAACCATGGCCTACTTAATTTAATTTGAGCCTAGATGAGGTTTCTAACCCAAATAAATCTCAAACTCACATTAATAATTTATCTCTTTATAATTCCCACTCACATAACTTGCTTAATTATTTTATATTAATTATTCTTAATTAACCTAAATCCATAATTAATACCTTAATTAATTTTGGGGTGTTACACAGTTTCGCACTTATAGTATGTCAACAGTATGCTAGAAATCACAAAAATAGGCCATGTTATATGGGGCAAAATGTATGCTACAGATGTGGTAGGTCAGGGCATATGCCTAGGGACTGCACACAAGCTTCCCAGCAGTTTTCTCAGCTAAAGGAGATGGCTCCTGCACCCAGACCTCAGACCCAGGGTAGAGTCTTTACCCTAACACAGCAGGAGGCTAGCCGGTCCCCGAGGTTGAGCCAAGGTACAATTAAGATTAATGATTTTTCTATGACTGCTTTATTTGATTTGGGTGCTAACCAGTCTTTCATATCATATGACTATGCTATGAGGTTGGGTCTAAGTATGCATACATTACCATATGATTTACATGTATCTACCTTTATAAGAAACTAAGCCACTACCTCCCATGCCTATTTGAATTGTGTGGTCCAGTTTAATCATTGCTATACTACCCTTGATTTGATATGTATGCCCCCATTATTGACGTTGATTTAAATATCGGTATAAACTAAATGTTTGTAAATAATGCTACACTTAATTGTTCTTGTAAATGTATTACTTTACCTGAATGTGGAACTGTGCCTAGTATAAGGACTGAGTTATCTATTATGACTACCTCCCAAGCTGAGAGGTCTCTACAACATGGTTGTTAGGGATATCTAGTTTTCTTTTTAGTCCAAGCTGAGATAGAAAAAGGGTATAAAGGAAATCCTAGTAGTCAGAGAGTTCCTAGAAGTTTTTCCTAAAGAAATTAGCAGACCACCCCCAGAGAGAGAGGTTGAGTTTTCCATAGACATTGTACCTAGGGCGGGTCTAGTCTCTAAGGCCTAGTATAGAATGGCTCCCACCGAGCTAGTTAAGCTTAAGAAATAGATAGAAGAGCTTTTAGAGAAGGGTTTCATTAGACCCAGTGTCTCGTAATGGGGAGTTCCAATCTTATTGGTAAAGAAGAAAGATAGGAGCCTTAAACTGTTCATAGATTACAAGGAGCTCAATAAGATAACTATTAAGAATAAATACCCTCTCACCTACATAGATGATCTTCTAGACCAGTTAGTAAGAGCGTCGATGTTCTTTAAGATAGACCACAAGTCGGGATATCATCAGTTCAAGATTAAGGCTGAGGATATTCCTAAAATATATTTTAGAACTAGATAAAACATTATGAGTTTTTAGTTATACCCTTCGGGTTGATGAATGCACCTGTAGTATTCATGGATTACATGAATAGAGTGTTCAAGCCGTACCTAGATAGATTTGTAGTTGTCTTCATAGATGATATTATCATCTATTCTAAGAGTAGCGAAGAATATGAGCAGTATATGAGATTAGCCCTAGAGACCTTGAGAGAGAGACAATTATATACTAAACTTAGTAAATGTGAGTTTTGGCTCATTGAAATTCAATTCTTAGGCCATGTGATCACCTAAGCAGGGGTTGCAGTAGATCCCAACAAGGTAGAGACAGTGTTTACAGTGGGAGAGATCTAAGACAGTGACTGATAAGTATAATTTTTATACATTTTAATCCTCTTAACTTAAACATTATAGTGTCCAAATATGGCCTTTAGGGTTTAATTAGGTAGAACTTGATGTTAGTAGCCATTTGTGCATTCAAAGAAATTATTTACAAGATTTTAGAATTTTAATGCATAAATTTTGTAATGAATTTTGTAAAATCATTCCCACTTAATTTGGTCTATTATTTTGTGCAGATTTTCAATGGAAATTGGAGCTTGAATAGAAAATTGAATTGAAGAAGAAAAAAAGAAGAGATGGGCTTCAAATTGTTAGTGTGCAATCTCAAGAGGAAATAATTTTCACAATTTGAATGCATTTGTTTGGGCAACAGAGTTACTTGGAAGCACAAGTAAAACAGAGCCATGCATGGGATATAAGAAGGAGAAAAGCACGTGGCAAATGCATGGAAAATATGTGGAAGAATTCATGTATGAGCTGGGGATTGGAAGAACAAAGAAGAAGCTATAGGCTGGACTTCTCAACATGGCAGCAATAAAACATGCACGTGGGAAGCAAATGAAGAAGAAGCTGGAAGAGCAATACGAACTATTTGTGAGAAGAAGAAAAAAAGCTACATGATGAGCTTGGGTTCTACGTTTGAAAGGAGAAGCTTGAGAGGAGAAATATGAGGAATGAAGCATGTGGGAAGAGATGTAGCTGAACAAAGGAAGGGCAACACGAGTTTAAGAGGAAGAAATAGTTGTGGGTTGTAGCACATGATAAAGAGAGTTTTAAGGAAGGCTGGAGCTGGAAAACAGAGCATGAGTAGAGCCATGCCCTCACGTTGCAGCCTCATCATGTCAAACATTCCTACGGTGCAGATATCACTCACACGATGAAGCACCAACTCACTCATTCCATGTCCAGAATGCATGAGACACCAAACCATGCAGAGGCTTACATGGAAAATACGTGGAGCATTAAGGCAGCACGTGAGTTAGAGAAGAAGCCACGTGAAGAAGAAGAATGAGTTGAACAACAAAGCAAGCTACGAATAAATGAAGTATGAGCTAAATGGAAATGATGGTTCTGTGTGCTGCATAGAAGGCTGAGAATAATAAGAGAAACTCAGAAGCTAACGTGGAATTACATGCAAAGCTGACGTGAAGAATATGAAGATGAAAACACGTGAAGGAGCTTGCTCGAACAAAAGTGTGAACTGGAGATTAAAGAGAAGAAACCTCAAGCACACTCATATGCACATGCAAGCTCGTGACTCATTAAAAGTAAAGTCTGGGCAGAATGAAAAGAAGAACAACACCGCAGGCGAAGAATTGGAATGAAGGACTTGAGCAAGGTGCAGAATGAGTTGAGAAACGAAGAGCACGACGGGAAAAAGAGCTGAAAATTACACATGGACAGAACATGTAGAGAGGAATGGAATAGCTGAATCACGTGGGAAGCTTGGGCAGAATGAAAGGAAGCAACGTGGAATATTATAAAAAATTGAAGTGGGGCCCACCTTATATACACATGCATGTGGCTATGGACAATGAGAATTAGAGAGAGGTAGCACGTGAAATTGTAAAAAATTCACGTGAGAATGAGGCAATGGGAGCACGCGAATAACACATTCATTCCACTCATTTTAAATCGTCCATTTACACATCCAGAACGCTTCGTTCATTCCATTCGCACATTCATCTCTCACCCATCGTCCATTCGTGCCCCTTCATCTAGCAACCATTCTCCACACCATTTCCATTCCCACTCCATTCCACCTCCAATGAAGCTCTAGTCCTCCATCTTGTGATTAGCTTAGGAAGAAGATCCTTGCTAGAAGCTTAAATCCATGGAGAATTCATGCAGAATTTTGGCTAAGATTTTTTTAATTTCCTAGACTTTTTCTTTTTCTTGTACATGCTTGGTTAAGTCGTATTTGATTAGGAATTTGTGTAATTGTAATTAGTGGCTGGTTAGACACTAATTAGGATATTATTTGACTGATTGTTTGATTGAATTAGTGTTAAAATTTTCAATTTTCTACAATTATCCATGTAGAAAATTGATGAAATGCATATGAGAGATTGAGTGTTTAATTGTCTAATTTGAGGATCCATTAGAGTTTAATTTATTAATTGAATCTCCTAGGGTGTTAATTCAGAGGCTAATTGATCAATTAATTATTCAATTCAATTACTCATAGATCTTAATCACAAGAATTAGTAATTTAATGGTAATTGAGGTCTCAATTAACATCAAATTACTAGTTTCTTGAATCTTAAGTGGTAATTCAAGATCCCTTGCCAATTAACATAATTAAGGACTATTAGATCAGAATTAATCACAATTGAATTAGGATAAGGATAATGGATGTCAAGGGACGAATCCAAAACTAGTCATAAGACTATTATTCACCTATAATTCTAATAATTAGATAGCAATTAGGAATTTTATTTCAATTTCAATTTACTTAGTTAATTAAATCAAAAACCCCCCTTAATTAGATAGTTTTAGGATCTTTTAACACTTAGAAAATCCAATTGAATATTGAACTCCATTTCCAAGGGAGATGACCTAGGTTGTGCCACTAGCTATATATTTAGTCCAACCTAGTTTTATTTTGAGGGTTGCGCGACAGACACGTCAAAATTTGGCGTCGTTGTCGGGGAATTAGATTCTCAATTGTTTGAGAAAGTTTTCTAAGTGTTTTTATTTTGTTTTAGCTCTGTTTTGGTTCTGTTTTAGCTTAGTTTTTGTTCTATTTTGAACTTGGATTTGGATCATTTTAGTGTTGCACATTAACTTGTCTGTTTGCTGGAATTTCAATTTTAAATGCCTAGAAAATTCTCAAACTTTGTTTTCCAAGGTTTTTTGGTGTTTTAAGCAAAAGTAATGCAAAGCTATTAGGTGCACCATTTTTTTTTTGCTAAATTCCATCGTTTAAGGCACTTTTTCAAACCTTTTAGTATTCTTTGAATTTTTTTTTAGGAATTTTTTTCAATTTTTCTGGATTTAATTTCTTTATTTTTTATGAGTTTGTTTTGTGTCATTAATCTCTGTTTTAGAGTGTCTTGATTGTTAGGAAGTTATTAACTTCATTTGAATTTTATTTTCTTGATTTAGAGTTAACATTAGTTCTAATTTGTTACTAAATTGTTTTGTGCTGAAATTAATTATGCTTATCATACTTTTTTCTTTAAATGGATCCATATTATTATTCTAATCAAGGTGTCTATGATTTGTGTGCAGAGGTTAGGATTTCTCGGAAGTTGGATGAAGCCATGTCAATGCTTCAAGGTCTTCTTGAATGACAAAGACAAGAACAACAAAGCCAACAATTCCAACAACCATGCTACCAACCACACCATCATTCCTATGAAGTTCACCCCAATTACCAACCATACCACCATCCATATGAAGTACACCCAAATTACCACCATCATTATGAGCCATACCACAACTTCCATAGGCAAGAGCCAAAATATCATCCTTACAATTATCATAAGGGATATATACAACAAGAGGTCCAGAGGGAACAAAGTTTGGACAAGAGGATGATGCAGCTAATGGAAGCCTTTAATATTCAAATGCAGCAAAGGGATGCCTACAATCTTCAATTCAAACAAGAAACTAAATGGTGGCATCTTGAAAATGAATAAAAGATTGACAACATCATGAAGGATTTGGGACTTCAAAAGAATCAACCGACTTCAAGTGCTAATGAATTAATTGAAGAGCAAATTAGAAGAGAATATAGAGGAGGAAGAGTCCTATTCATTGGGTAATATCCTTCCATCTTCTAATACTTTTTAATTTGTTAGAACTGAATCTAGTTTGCTTGATAGCACTATAACTATTGATGCATGTAATGTTGTTGATTCTGAATTGCATGATGTTGTAGATGAGGAAATTGTTGTTGAATCTCCTGATATAGTTGATTGTGGTAACTCATTGAGCAAAATTGATACATTTGTTGATGTTCATGAATCCTTGTGTACTGATGCACTTGATTTTTCTACACCTAGCTGTGACCATAATGATAAATTCATTCCTGAGCCTGTTAATGATGAATCTCTTGAGTCTATGGTAGTAGATAAGTGTGGAGGTGACTTAAAATGTGATGATCATTCTGTTCCTAGTGTGGAATTGGTTGATAAGCCTATTGATGATGCATCTTCTGAGTTTAGGGACAGCATACCATCTGGACCATGTGATATAGCTGATTTGGATGCATCTTTTGATTGCGTTTGTGCTGGAACCACTACATGTGATAGATGCTCCCAGATTAATTATTTCATTGAGACTAGTGAGTTCCTCACATATTCTAATCAACATGATTCCTCACCAGCTTGTGATGGTATGACTGCTAAAATAGTAGATGTAGCATGTGATGAAAATATAGATAGTGAAATTGTTGGACATTTTGTTGTTGATAATTCAGACCCCACTCTTAAATGCTTATGTGATGATATGCTTACAAGTCCTGTGTGTATTGAGATTAATGAGTTTCTGGAGTCTGATAAGTCTACTGAGTCTAAAGAGTCCTATGTTTACACTGAAATTATTGATAAGATTGATTCTTCTGATCATACTAGTGTTGATGAGAGCATGCATAGTGATAGTGCTGATATTGAACACTCTATTGATACTTGTGCTATTATTAATACTAGTGAGACACTAAATTTTGTTATTGATCATTGTTTAGAATCTTGTGAGCCTACTGATGTCTTTTTAATCAGGGAAGATGTTGTTTCTATTATTGAGAGTCCGAAACAGATTCCTGAAGTTGTTGAGCTAATTCCCAACAAGCCAAGACTCTCCTAACTAGGAAAAGTAACTATCAGACATCTTGAACTTAAAGGATTGTGAGAAGTTGCAAATTAACTTTTTTGTAGATGCAGTGACTCTTTCTGATGAGAGTCAAGTAGATTTTATTGGCTTTGATAGATTTCTAAGGAGTTCAGAGTTTAAATTTGATTTTAAATTTTCTTTCTTTAGTTTTGAATGTCTTAAATCTCATTTTTCCTATTTCATTGTTCCTGAACATGCTAAAAATGACTTTCCTAAACTATTGATGGTTGAGGAAGTCCATGAGTCATCACTACATGATCAATCCAAATGCTTTAAAGTAGTGAGACGTAAATTTGTCCAGTTAAGGAGGAATAAAGCTGTTTTAATTTTGATTTTTGATACTTCTGATTAGTTAGTCTTTAATAGAGTTCTTTTTAGTTTAGGACTTAGTTTTCTTTTTCTTTTCTACATTACAGTTTCTTTTGTTATGCTTTGTAGGTAATAAATGGTTGCTAACTAGCTACATGGGAATCTGAGCCAACCTTGAGATCTCCATTTTCAAGTTCATCTAGTTGTATACTCTCCTTTCACTCTCTTTATATTGTGATATTTATCTGTTGACTGGATTGCGTGCTAACATTGAGGACAATGCAACATTTAAGTGCGGGGGGGAGAGTCATGTCATTCCATTTCTTCATCTCTTTGCTGTGTTTTGTAAAAAAACAAAAGTTGAAAATTTTTTGAGAAAATTTTAAAAAAATAGCATGATTTTTTTTCAATTTTTCTATGAAAGTTGCAAGTTTAGATGATTGTAGCTTGGATTCACTTAGACATGATAAGTAATGGATCTTGTATTTTGATTCAAGTGAAGTGGCAATGAATTTGATTTCAATGAATTATTTGATAGCCATTAGCTGGTGAGAAATTGAGTCAGAATTGTTCATTTCTAATGTGTATTCACTTATCACTGCTTTCACTCTGGAACTTGTCTTGATTCTTTGTTGAGACCACATTTACATTTGCATGCATAAAAATGATAAGGCATTCATTTCTATTGTAGCTAGATAGCCAAAAAGCCAACCTACATACATTTTATCTATTGTTTAGCCACTTTAGACCTTGTTTTGTTTTGTTGTTGAACCATAGCCATTAAAAATGTTTTCCACCTTGTTTTAAGATGCCTTAGGGAGTTCAAAGAGCATTACACTTGTCTAGGATAGATGAATGTGTGCTTTGCACCATTAAGGCCACTATTATTCAAATTCTAAAAATTAAAAAAAATGGAAAGAAAAGAAAAGATAGAAAAGCAAAAAGAAAGCAATACATTGAAAAAAAAACAAAAGAAAAAGAGGAAAAGTCATTGATAATCAAAAGAAAGAAGTGTTTTGAGTTAGTATTCACTTTTACTAGTTGGAAATAAGGCCTAGAGATTCCCTATCCTAGGTTTCCATTGATTGCTCTAAAAGTCCTATGGCATTCTATTTGTTGTTTATTTTTTCCCTTGTTTTTATGTCCCTTCATTTCATCTCCGTAGCCCCGTTACAACCCTCAATAAAGTCCTATTGATTTGTGCTTTGCATTTGACATGGGTAGCGGAAACTTAGAAGCTTGACAAGCTTATGGTAGTGAACTTTGATAGGTGAAGTTTGAGTGAAACATATTTCCTAAACACTTGAAAGTTGAGAGTAAACACCAATCCAAGTGAGGGGCTATGCATTTTGATTCATTCTTTTCAAATAAAATTGCCATGGAACTTAATTCTTGATGCAAGTGAAATTAGCTTTGATTGTTGGAGTGATGAAGAGTTGTGATTAGTCTCTACCTTGTGATTTTTACACTCTCTTTTCCATTTTCATTTTCCACTTGCCATTTTGCTAACTAGGTGTTTCAATTCATTCTTTTATCTTGGATTTTGAGCTTTGCCCAAGAGTGCAAAGGTTTAAGTGTGGGGAAATTTAATAAGTATGATTTTTATACATTTTAATCCTCTTAACTTAAACATTTTAGTGTCCAAATATGGCTTTTGGAGTTTAATTAGGTAGAACTTGATGTTAGTAGCCATTTGTGGATTCAAAGAAATTATTTACAAGATTTTAAAATTTTAATGCATAAATTTTGTAATGAATTTTGTAAAATCATTCCCACTTAATTTGGTCTATTATTTTGTGTAGATTTTCAATGGAAATTGGAGCTTGAATAGAAAATTGAATTGAAGAAGAGAAAGAGAAGAGATGGGCTTCAAGTTGTTAGTGTGCAATCTCTAGAGGAAATAATTTTCATAATTTGAATGCATTTGTTTGGGCAACGGAGTTACTTGGAAGCACAAGCAAAACAGAGCCATGCATGGGATATAAGAAGGAGAAAAGCACGTGGCAAATGCATGGAAAATATGTGGAAGAATTCATGTATGAGCTGGGGATTGGAAGAACAAAGAAGAAGCTATGGGCTGGACTTCTCAACATGGCAGCAATAAAACATGCACGTGGGAAGCAAATGAAGAAGAAGCTGGAAGAGCAATACGAGCTATTTGTGAGAAGAAGAAAAAAAGCTACATGATGAGCTTGGGTTCTACGTTTGAAAGGAGAAGCTTGAGAGGAGAAATATGAGGAATGAAGCATATGGGAAGAGATGTGGCTGAACAAAGGAAGAGCAACACGAGTTTAAAAGGAAGAAATAGTTGTGGGTTGCAGCACATGATAAAGAGAGTTTTAAGGAAGGCTGGAGCAAGAAAACAGAGCATGAGTAGAGCCATGCCCTCACATTGCAGCCTCATCATGTCAAACATTCCTACGGTGCAGATATCACTCACACGATGAAGCACCAACTCACTCATTCCATGTTCAGAATGCATGAGACACCAAACCATGTAGAGGCTTACGTGGAAAATACGTGGAGCATTAAGGCAGCACATGAGTTAGAGAAAAAGCCACGTAAAGAAGAAGAATGAGTTGAACAACAAAGCAAGCTACGAATAAATGAAGCATGAGCTAAATGGAAATGATGGTTCTGTGTGCTGCATAGAAGGCTGAGAATAATAAGAGAAACGCAAAAGCTAACATGGAATTGCATGCAAAGCTGACGTGAAGAATATGAAGATGAAAACACGTGAAGGAGCTCACTGGAATAGAAGTGTGAACTGGAGATTAAAGAGAAGAAACCTTAAGCACACTCATATGCACACGTAAGCTCATGACTCATTAAAAGGAAAGTTGGGTAGAATGAAAATGCTATATGTGAAGAAGTGGAATGAAGGACTTGAGCAAGGAGAAGAACGAGTTGAGAAACGAAGAGCGCGACGGGAAAAAGAGCTGAAAATTACACATGGACAGAACATGTAGAGAGGAATGGAATAGCTGAATCACGTGGGAAGCTTGGGCAGAATGAAAGGAAGCAACGTGGAATATTACAAAAAATTGAAGTGGGGCCCACCTTATATACACATGGATATGGCTACGGGCAATGAGAATTAGGGAGAGGTAGCACATGAAATTGGAAAAAATTCACGTGAGAATGAGGCAAGGGGAGCATGTGAATAATACATTCATTCCATGCATTTTTAATCGTCCATTTACTCATCTAGAACTCTTTGTTCATTCCATTTGCACATTCATCTCTCACCCATCGTCCATTCATGCCCCTTCGTCCAGCAGCCATTCTCCACGCCATTTCTATTCCCACTCCATTCCACCTCCAATGAAACTCTAGTCTTCCATCTTGTGATTAGCTTGGAAGAAGATCCTTGCTGGAAGCTTGAATTCATGGAGAAGAATGCATAATTTTAGCTAAGACTTTCTTAATTTCTTATACTTTTTCTTTTTGTTGCACATCCTTGGTTAAGTTGTATTTGATTAGGAATTTGTGTAATTGTAATTAGTGACTGGTTAGACACTAATTAGGATATTGTTTGACTGATTATTTGATTGAATTAGGGCTGGAATTTTCAATTCCCTACAATTATCCATGTATGCAGTCAAGGTGTTTGATAAAATGTATGTGAGAGATTGAGTATTTAATTGTCTAATTTGAGGATCCATTGGAGTTTAATTGGTTAATTGAATCTCCTAAGGTGTTAATTCAGAGGCTAATTGATCAATTAATCATTCAATTCAATTGTTCATAGATCTTAATCATAAGAATTAGTAATTTAATGGTAATTGAGGTCTCAATTAATAACAAGTTGCTAGTTTCTTGAATCTTAAGTGGTAATTCAAGATCCCTTGCTAATGAACACAATTAGGGACTCTTAGACCAGAATGAATTACAATTGAATTAAGATAAGGATAGTGGATACCAAAGGATGAATCCAAAGCTAGTCAGAAGACCATCATTCACCCACAATTCATACAATTAGGTACAATTAGGAATTTTATTTCAATTTCAATTTACTTAGTTAATTAGATCAAAACCCCCCTTAATTAGATAGTTTTAGGATCTTTTAATACTTAGAAAACCCAATTGAACATTGAACTCCATTTCCAAGGGAGATGACCTAGGTTGTGCCATTAGCTACATATTTAGTCTAACTTAGTTTTATTTTGAGGGTTGCGCGACAAACCTGTCAGTGACAAAGATCAGAAGCTTCTTAGGTTTAGTAGGTTATTATGAAAGGCTCATTCAAGGCTTCTCTTAGATAGCAATGCCACTAACCAGGCTTACTAAAAAGAATGTACCATTTGTGTGGGATGAGAAGTATTTTTAGGAGTTGAAATATAAGCTAATCACAGCTCCAGTTTTAGTACTTCCTCACCCCAAAAAGACTTTTGTAGTTTATAGTGATGCTTCTAAGAAAGGATTAGGATGTGTACTTATACAAAAAGGCTGAATGGTGGCTTATGCCTTTGGATAGTTAAAGCCTCACAAAGAGAATTACCCCACACACGACTTAGAGCTAACTGCAGCGGTGTTTGCTTTGAAAATATGAAAACACTACTTGTATGGGGCAGCCATAGAAATTTACAGTGACAACAAGAGTCTTAAATATTTATTTGAAGAGAAAGAATTGAACATGAGACAGAAGAGATTATTAGAATTTTTGAAACATTATGATTTCACATTGAAATATCATCCTTATAAGGCTAATGTGGTAGCTAATGCCTTAAGTAGAAAATCTATACATATGGCCTGTATGATGATTAAGGAGCAGGAGTTGATTGAAAGGTTTAGGGATATGAATCTCTCATGTGAGGTGTATTCAAGGAAACTATTAATGTGTGAAACTCGAATAGAAAGTGACCTAAGGAGTCAGATAAGAGAGGCCCAGCAAATAGATGACTATATAAGCAAGATTAGAGTCTAGATATCCTAGGGTAGCACTTAAGAATTCAATCTATCTAAGGATGACAAAGTGAGGTATAGGGATAGGTTATATGTGCCTAGAAATGCAGAGATCAAAGAAAGAATACTAGATGAGGCATATGAAAGAAAATGCACCATTCATCTAGGCAGTAATAAAATGTATCATGATTTAAAGAAAATGTTTTGGTGCCTTGGAATGAAAGCAGACCTAGCGAAATTTGTCTTCCGATGTCTAGTGTGTCAAAGAGTCAAAATAGAACACTAGAAGCCAACTAGGTTACTTTAGCCCCTAAACATGCCAGAATGGAAATAGGATAGTATAGCTATAGATTTTGTCATGGGTCTACCCAAAACATCATTGGGGCATGATGCCATATGCGTAATAGTAGATAGAGTAATAAAGTTAGCTCATTTTTTAGTGATGAAAGCCACTTTTACCCTAAATAAATTAGTCCAACTGTATATCTAGGAGATCGTAAGGTTACATGGTATGCTTAAAAGTATAGTATCAAATAGAGATTCTGTAACACGCTGGGAACAATTAATAGCAATTATTTAAGGGTTATGAAATTATTAAGAGGGCTTAAGGAAAATGACAAATTTGAGTATCTTAACATAATAATTATTACTTAGACCATTTTAAAGAAGAATGATAGTATTTATGGATTTAAATGTGACTTGGGCCTATGATTAAATTATGTGGGTTAAGAACATTATTAAAGGCCCAATTTCATCTAATTATGGCCCAACTCTATTCTTAGGGAAGCCCAACCTATTTTGAACCTAACTAACCCATATATCGTTACCCAACATGTTAAGCATAAGCCCATTTGGAATAATGGACCCTTGAAGCTTGGTCTAACCCTTATTTAACCTATACAACTCTAGAATCCATGGCCCAACCTAACTAAAATCTGAACCCACAAGGAATTGGGCCTTTGGGTCAACACATTCCTTTTTAACCCCAAGAGTTTCTGCAACCCACCTCATAAAGCAATGGCCTAATAACTAGAAATGAGCCTAAATAGACCTTAGCCTGATGGATTCCCCCATTTTCCCTAATAACACTAAAGGTTCAACAACCTCCCCCCCCCCATTCATCAGAAAAACACAAAAAGCTAGAGAAGAAATTCGCATGTTAGAAGAGGGGCTAGGGTTTCTCAATATTTTAGCTCAGATTTGCACTCTTGGAGGGAGATTTAACCAAGGTAGGTTCTATATAACTTGACCCTTTTATCTTCCTCTACATTTTAGTCTGATTGGTTTGTTATTTAAAGAATTTTCATCTCTTCTTAGGATGAAATCTGATTTTTGGATGATTGTTGAAAGATTTTTCAGAGTTGAAGGTTAGGGGGATGATTGGGTAAGCACTTCCCTCCTATTTTGTGTATTATTTTGCTAAAAAATGTCCTAAGGGTTGATTTTCATAATGGATTCTGCTATTATGCGAAATTTCAAGGAGATGAAGGTGAAAAAATGAATTTTCTAGGCTTGATGACTTAAATCTGAATTTGGGAATGTCCCATAGTGTGTTCTTAGTAGTTGAGGCTTAACTTAGTCCATTTAACCTCTTAGATATATAAGTAAGTGATTTCTCTTCTTTTATGAGATGTATGTACTAAATTCCTATCATTTGGACTGACTTTTGGTGCATAGCTTATATATGTGCGAAAATGGAGATGTGGGGAGTGAACCATTATGAGCTTTGTTGTCTTAACCTTGAATTAGTGTAATTGACCCTTTAAAAAGCTAGGTAAGTAACTTTTAGGTAGCCATTGGTGGTTTAGCCCTTTGGATATATGATTTTTTACTAAAAATGATGATGACTATACTTGTTTTAGGCTTGGTGTGCATTTGAATTATAATGGTGGTTAGAGGCAGAGTAATTGGCTTCATTAAGGTAACTAGAGTTATTCTTCCTAATTTCATGTATATGCTCATGTTAATCTAATATTTATTACACATGCTTGATTTTGAAATACTAAATGATTAGTTGACTACTTAAATTGTTATTGTGACTGGATCTTGTGAGTCCATGGTGGAATTGTGGTGCGGCTGCCACCAGTGCATGTGCTTCGATTGGGCATCGGGTTATGATCAGACCCTGAATGTACTGAGACCAGGTTATGCTCACTAGGGAGTTAGTGCCATGGATGGACCACTCCTAGTGTTATTAGCCATTAACATGTTGTGTATGATTACTGGTATGGGACAATAGTCATTAGTAACTCAATTAGTTCATTTGCAAATTGAATTGATGATTTTGGTGTTGATGATATGAAATTACATTGTATTGATTAATCTGTACATATCGATGGAATTTGCCTCATGTTATTGAGATTGTATACCTCACCCCGATTGTGGGCTAACATTTTCAGGGACCGGACCTCTTAATGGCAAAGAGAAAATTAATGGAAGCTTATTATATGATTTGGTAGCACATGGGTTTGGAAGCCTTGTCAGATTGTATTGTGTAATTAGATTACTAGTTATATAATTGCCGCATTGCATCATGAAATGCCAAGTATAGAGACTGTACATGTAATATAATTATCAAGAAATTGAACATTATGGTTGTAATTGGATAACAATGGATGAGTGACTTGATCTTGTATGAACATTAAGCATTGACCTTACGCGCCTTGTGGTCGAAACACTTTTGCTGTCACTAAATTATGGAATTTGCGGTGATAGTTTGGTGAATAGAAACCAATACTTAAATCTTGAAGTGGATAATGATAGATTAGCTAAGTAAATCAAGTAGATAAATACCATTAGAGTTTCACCAATTGAGGGAGAATGGCCCTAGAGTGTTCTTAGAGGGAGAATTGGAGTGCATGAGACAAAATTTGGGAGTTTTAAGAATAGAAGGGAATTGACCGCAACCAAAATTTAATTGGCCAAAAGTGACAAAGTTGCCCATGGAAGGTAATAGAGAGGAATTGGCTACAGCAAAAAAGAAATTGGCTGCAGCTAAATGCGAGAGTCAAGTCTGGTAGTGTTCCAAAGAGTAATTAGCCATGGCGAAATTTAGAATTGGTCGCGCCAATATCGGTGAGTAACTTAGGAAGGCTCCAGTGGGTTATTTAGCCACAGCAAAGCTCCAAGTTAGCCATAGCAAAGTTCATGAAGTTGTGTGGAGTGAACTGAGAGCAATTGGCTACGGCAAAGAGGAATTTGGCCATAGCTAAGGTTCAAATTTTTCTCATATAACTTAAAAACCTTAGTTCTTCTTATAGTAATGTTGAAGAATGATTTAGAAATACTTGCAAAAGGTTTTTGTGAGTTGGAATCAATAGTCAAATGAACGTAAGACATCTTATTGATAGTTATATTCACTTGTGCATTCAAATACTTGTGGTAGTTTAGTTAATGACTCTAATGATTTGAGGTTCAAATTTTCTCACTTCTTCCCGATGTAATTAATTGTCATGACTTCAAACTTTGATTTATTATTATTAATTATGTCTTTAATCTTAATTACTATAATTTGAAGTTAGGGTCGTTATAGATTCCAAGTTCACTTTGAAGTTTTGGAGATCATTATAGGATGTTCTAGGTACTAAGCTCTGATTTAGTACAGCTTATTAGCCCTAGATAGATGGGCAGATAGAGAGAACCATCCAAACCTTAGAGGATATGTTGAGGGTGTGTGTATTAGAGATGAAAGGAAATTGGGATGTATACTTGCCTTTAGTGAAATTTGCCTATAATAATAGCTATCATATTAATATTCAGATGGCTCCGCATGAGGCATTATATGGGAGGAAGTGTAGGTCTTAGATGTGTTAGGTTAAGCTATGAGAAAGAAGCTTGATAAGCTCAGAGTTAGTGGACCAAACATTTAGACAAATTGAGGCCATAAGAAAGAAACTTCTAACGGCACAGAGTAGACAAAAAAGTTATGTAGATAGACGAAAAAGGCCATTAGAGTTTGAGGTTGGAGACTATAACACCCCAAAAATTAATTAAGATGTTAATCATAGATTTGGGTTCATTAAGAATAATTAATATGGGATAATTGGGCAAATTAAGTGAATGAAAATTTTAGAGAGATAAATTATTAATATGAGTTTGAGATTTAATTGAGTTAGAAACCCTATCTAGGCCCAAATTAAATTAAGTAGGCCAAGGTTAAGAACTAATGGAGGGCCTAATCTGATTTAATGAATTAGAAACCCAAGTTCCAACTTGCATAAGCTCTTATAAATGGCCCAATAACCCTTATGTAGACCCAAATCAATTAAGTTCTTCAAACTTGGTCTAACCCAATAAAAAGTCTGCAGCCCAACAAATAAAGCTGGCCCAATAAGGCTTAAAATTAAAACCCACTTGTAATTGGATCTTTAGGTTAGCCTATGACCCATATTAGGACCCAACTTAAAATCCTAAAAACCAGTTTGATCACCCCCATTCTGTAGAAACACAAGAAACATAAGGGAAATTCAAAGGTCCAAAGGGGAGGTTAGGGTTCTTGACATATTTCCACCATTTTCTACTCCTAAAGCAAGATTCAGCAAGGTAATAGTAATATAACTTAATCCTCTCCTCTTCCTCTTCAATTTAGCTTGATTGGCTTCTCATTTAGAGCATTTTCACCATACCCAAATTCTGAAATATAGTTGTTTGGTATTTTCTTAGAGGATTTTCAAAGGTAGAGGCTAGGAGGGATATTGGGTAAGTGTAAACTCTCCATTCTAATGTATTTTCTGCTAGTTTAAGACCCCCATGGTTGATTTGTAGTATAGGTATTAATTATGTACGAATTTACTTAGGAATTAAGGCGATATATTAAAGTTTCTGGTAAAGGACAAATTCAATCCGAATTTGGGGACTTTTTGTGGCTGGGTAAGTGTCCTCCGAGTAGCCATTATTATTTTAATTTTTAGGTACTTGTTGCTACTGTACATGATGATTTAAGGTAGTAATCTCCTGATGTTATAGTTATAGGGAGATTTTGGCACTGCTGGTGGCTTTTCAATTGTCTACAAAGTGAGGTAATTGGGGTTTATGCTAATTCCATGCATATGCCTATTTAATTTTGTATCTGCTGCATAATTATGATTTTGAATGCTAAATTAATTGGTTAGCTATCTATTATATGTGATTGGACCTTGTGAGTCCATGGTGGAGCTGTGGTGTAGTTGCCACCTATGCATGTGCTTCGATCGGGTACTGGGTTATGATCAGACTTAGATGTACTGAGCCCTGGCTGTGCTCAATGGGGAGTAGGTGCTATGGACGAGCCTCTTCCAGTGTTATTGGCCTTTAACATATGGAATTGTGATTACTAGTATAGGATAGTAATCATAGATAGCTTAATTGTTTCATTTACCGATATGGCTGGTATATTTTCTGATGCTTATATGAAATCATAAATATATGTTAATTAAACTAGAATATATGAATGGAATTTGCCTTGATTACTAAGATTTGCATCTCACCCCATTTCATGGGATTATACTTTCAAGTGAAGGCTCTTCGGGTAAGAATAAGGCGAAGCAAGCAGATGAAAATCCATGAGCTCCAACCATATGTAGAGAAGGCTACACTTAAACTGATTTAGATAGAATAGATGCTAAATTTTGCATTCCTTTTTGTATAGCATCATCATGTAATTATGTTGCCAAATGTAGGTATTTATATTTTGATTAGTTGGAATGTATCTATTAAAGAGTTAAGTCTCATTATAGCTTGGTATTAGATGTATGAACTTATAGTATCTGATGTATAAACTTTGTTAAATTCATGATGTAGTCTACTATTAGAAATGTCATCATGAGATATATTAGATTGTTGATTTGAATCAGTGATATATGGAATCTTTAATAGAATGCATATTTGAATGATAATTGCTGGAAGCTTATGAAATTCTACTATTATTAATCTATGAACTTGTTGATATAGGGTAGTTGGAGGAGTAGAAATTAACTTTTAAGTCTTGAACTAGTAATGATAGATTAGCTGGTAAATTAGGTTAATGAAAGCTATTGGAGCACTACAATTAAGGTAGAGTGGCTCTAGAGTGTCATTAGAGGGAAAGTGGAGAGTATGAGACAAGACTTTAGAAGTTGGAGGACTAAAAGGCATTTAGCCACGGCCAAAATAGGATTAGTCGTGGCCAATAAAGGCAAAGTTGCCCAGGGAGAGTACCATAGAGCAATTCACTGCAATGAGAAGTGGAATTAGCCACGATGAAATGTGAGAGGCCGAACTGGAAGTCTTCTATAAGGTAATTTGTCGTGGCTAAATGAGAATTAGCTGCGGCAAACTTTTATGAAAATGAGTCAGGTGTTCTAGAGAGGAATTAGTCGTGGTGAAAAGGGGAATTGGCCACGACCAATAGCGAGAGACGAGCGAGGTAGGCTCTATAAGGTTTCCTCACTACGGTGCCATGTAGGTTAGCCACGACGAAGCTCCAACAAAATCTGTAAAGATATAAGAACTCAAGAGCAATTGGCTACGGCGCAAGGGCATTTAGCCACTGCTAACGGACCCAGACTCTCATTCTAACCTAGAAACCTTGGTTTTTCCCATGATAACCTTAAAGGATGACTTAGAAACATTTATAGAAGATTCTTATGAGTTAGAATTAATGGGTAATAAAATGAAAGGCTTATAAATGAGTGTTTGTTTCCCTTGCGTACATGAACTTGTAATTATTTGGTTGATGACTTTAATAACATTACAATTCAAATTTCCTTACATTTTCCAAATGTAATTAGTCATAATGTCTTGTAACCCTAATTTATGATTATCAATCACGCATTTTACCTTAATTACAATGATTAGAAGTTAGGGTCATCACAGAGACCATGTCTTTATTAGAGTGTCTCCAGTCACAGGGATAGGTCGGTCCATTAAAAGTAAGAAGCTCAATCTAAAATACATAGGTCCATTCCAGATTCTTAATAAAGTAGGACTTATGGCTTATAGACTTGCCCTTCCCCCAAACCTAAGCCAAGTTCATAACATATTTCATGTGTCCCAGCTTAAAAACTACCAGCCCATCCCCTCACATGTCATAGAGTATGAAAATGTGCAGTTATAGAATGATCTATTATATATAGTATCACCAAATCGGATCGTGGATGTTAGACTCAAGCAGTTACAGAATAAGACGATACCGTTAGTGAAAGTGGTTTTGGAAGGGGTTATCTCTCGAAGAAACTACCTGGGAGCTGGAAGAAGAGATGAGAAAGAAATATCCAGAGCTCTTCCTATGAGGTATGTCATCTAAATTTCAAGGACAAAATTTATTTAAGGGGAGAGAATTGTAATGTCCTGTTTTTGTAAAAACGACAAAAATGGATACGTTTTCAAAGTAAGTCCTTTTGAAATGAATTAGTTAAGATCCATAAAAATTAAAATAATGATCAATGTATTAAGTAATGAAATTAGGAGGCCAGAGGTGCCCTAAAATAGAGGCTAAAATAACTAGATAAAATTTAATGAAATAGCTACGTAACGTAAAGACATTTTCATAATTTTGGGCAAATTTTGGAATACTTATAGGAGGGCTTTTTAAATGAAAAATTTGAGTTTTTTGGGGTTCTCAGAGGCCCTAAAAACTATAGGAAGCCCCGTAACAGTTAAAACCCCTCCAGTGTATGTTTTCTAATGTTGGTTAACCTAAACTTTGACCCTTTTTATTCGAGAAGGTTTTAGCTCCAATTTGAGTGATTCCAAAGGAATTTTATAAGAATTTTATGATGGAAAAGACAATTCAAAAAAAGGAGCTAAAACAAACTAAAAACAAAAATGCCAAGTTCAAGGGACAAAAATGGAAATTTTTAGAAACAATTATTGAACCCTAGCTATATATATCCCACAACCCACTTTTCTCCTCATTTAGCTCATTTCATTTTTGTCTTAAACCAAAGAAAGGACCAAGGGAGTGAGGCACACAAGGGAGGAGTAAAAGCAAGAGAAAGGTATGAATTTTCATGGTTTTTCTTAGTTTCTCCTTAGCAAACTTCTTCTTCTTCTTTTCTTTCCCATGGGTTTATTAAAGTTTTAAGGTCTGTTTTAAGGTCAAACCTAAGGTGGAAAGTTCAAATTTAAGGAGTGGAAGCCAAGCAAAGTGAAGAGCAAGCAAAGGAAGCCAAGAAACCAAGGTATTTTGTTACTTTTATGCTTGATTCATCTTATTCCTTCTCTTGTGTGTGTTTCGCCCCATATAAGGCCAGCTAAGAAAGGTTGAATTTCTAGCCAAACCAAGAGTGAATCTTAGGAAAATGAGGAAGAAGAACAAGAATATGCAAAGAAAATAATAAAACAATCATTAAATTTTAAGATAGCAAATTTAGGGTTTCAAGGGTTCCACTAAAATTCTACTTTGATGCAAGATTTCCTAGGCCACAATGGATGTTTGGATGAGCTCCTAAGATCCCTAGAAAGCTTCTCACATGCATTTCCTATCAAGAAAACAAAACAAACTTACTTGATGCTTTCTTGGTGCATAACTTTGGGCTAGGCTTGAAGAAGTACCAAAGGGTAGTTTTAATTTATTCCAAGCTTGATTTTGAGTCGTAGAAGATGAGAGAAATCCTTGAAAAATTTTTAGAAATCATGGATTATAAGATGTAGTTATATGTTTCATATTATGACATAAAGAAGGAACACCTAATTAGGCTCCTTAAATTAATTGTGTGATGGCTCCAAGAGGCTTGAAAGGAGTTAAGAATCATAAATGGATGGAAAGAATGGAGCCAAGATGATGTTTTTCTAAGGTTGCTTCATTAGGTGCATTATGGAACCATAAATGAGCCATAAGACCACCTAGCTTTAGAAACAGTTCTAAGAGTGTAATTGGCTTTCATATTTTGTGTCTGGGCCAAAGCAACCAAGTCTCACATCTTTATGAGTGTGTGGCTGAGGGAGAGGAAGAGTGTTCAAGGAAAAAAGTGTGCATTTGTAACAAAGGTAGTTTTCTCTTCTTTCTCTCATGCATGAGTGGATGTTTATCTTGTCTTTGAATGTCTGTATGTATATTTTAAGCCATGAAAGATGTTTTAGCATGTGTCTATATGTCATGGTACCATATTGCTATGTTATGCACTTAAATCATGTTTTATGAACATGTCTTGGTTTACTTGAGTGTGGTGAAGCCGAAAGTCCCCTAGCAATGGTGAGGATGAGCCAAGAACCCCTAAGAATGGGTAAGACAAAGCCAAAAGTCTTCCAAAAGTGAGGCTTGGTCAAGAAACCTTAAGAAAATGGATGAGGTAAATCCAAAATCCCTAAAGAGAATGGGTGAGGCTAAACCATTTGCTTGGCAAGCCTATGTATATTTTATGTGACTTCTTGAATGTTAGAAATGCTCCATTAATGATTATATGCTCCATGATGTCCATGCATGCATTTTTAAACTTGGATTTGCATTCCTTATATGTGGTTGAAAGGGAGAAGAGCTATTAGGATTTCTAGAATCTCATTCCTTTCTTCACCATTGTCTAACATGTCTAGGTGGACCAAGTAAGTCAAAGAATGGAAGCCACTGAGCCTAAAGGAAGGAAATTGACATATAATTATGGATTTTGTCCATTTTGTAGCCATATGAATGGCATTTGATGTAATTCCATGATGAATATATTGTGTAATCATTTGAACATATGTAATTACATAAACACTTGATGTATATGAGATTTGAAGCTATATGAATGATGTAGCAATTTTTGGACATTGAATGGTAAGATGAAGCATGTGTGTTCTTATGTATACCTTGGGGTGAGAGAGTGAGTTTGTGAAATCTGGGTTTGTGCACCTTTGAGACATGTTTAGTAGACCACTTTGGTGCTTTCTCACATGCTCAAGTGGCCATGGATGTCTTAGAAGTGGATTTGGACCATTCGAGACCCCTATAAGACACAAAAAGTGTCATTTTGCAATCCTATAGCACAATCTAACCAAATGAATGAATTTACCCATGAAGTCTGGATGCGTAGAGATCTCATTCAAAGCTTTTTGGGAAACCGAAGACCAGATTATTTGGAGCTCTGTGGAATTAATTATAAATTTTTAAAGTTGTTAAATTTCAACTATTCTAGTATGGTTACTATTCATTTGGTCAATTTTTTCTCCTATGTCATTTGAGGGTCAAATGGTGTCTAATGCTGATGAAATTTACAAGTATAAACTAGACATGATAAGCTTTCTAGGGCCATCGAGATCACCCCAATTGGATGTTTGAGCAGGGAGATTTGAATTTTTAAATTTCTGTAATAGTATCAGTAGTGCCAAGCAAATTTGGTTACTATTCTATCAATTGTTAGTGGCTAAACATCCCTATTTTGGTCTAGATTTATTTTTAGCATAATGTAGACATCTGTAACTTTCCAGAATGGTATAGTGTGCTTGATTTTGATTTTTCTAGAATTAGTTATGATTTTTCAAAGTTCACGACAAAAAGTTGGCATACTATCCCAAGGCTGCACATGCAATTTTTGTGTATATGGTTTATGGGCTCGAGTTTTTGGCCACATCTTGAGATAGTTTTGAGTTGTATACATGTATTTAAATATGAAAATGAGATGGATGAGTTCATATGGTCTACAGGATACGAAATGAAAATTTAATCCATGATGTAATGCAAAATAATCTACTATTTTAATTCCATTTTTCTTGAGAAAGTGGCTTGGCCAAGGGAAATGAATGAGAAGTGAGATAAGATGAGGTAAATGAACATGGTGTTACAAGAAGAATAAGGGTGGCATCTTATATATATACTTCTAGGGTTTTATAACTTTTTTAAAAATACTAATTTAGCCCTTTCAATTTAATTCCACCGTTTGAGCTCATTTCTTAGTATTTTCAAAAACCGACAACTCTACACTAAAATTTAAACTTTCCTCTTCATTAAAAATATCTATTTAGAGGTTACAATGACTTAAAATAGTCTGAAAAAATCCAATCAAAGTTATCACTATCTAGAGTTCTAAACTGTACACAATTAGGGATTTAGTCAAATCTACCTCATTTAGTACTCTACTAACCTTGTTTCATAACATTATGATGAGGGATATTTATTTTTCAAGTCAATTGTCATATTTTCTAAATCCTTGATTTTTTTGTTGGTTAGATTCGAATTGGCTCTTTCAGTTTAGATTGACCTTTTCTCTCCATGTGACCCTTTTTAGTTATTTCTTTCCATTCTTTTGGGACTATTTTAGCTTACAAAACATAAGATATTACATATAACTTGGATGGTGGGTGGTTTAATGACACATCTAGCTTTACTTAATCTTATTTTATACATTTAAACTTAGCATTATAGTAAATCGCTAATTAAAGAAACTAAACAATGAAAGATGCTTGGAGATTTTTCTTTTTCTTTTTCTTTTTAAAATAAAATTAGCTAACTTGGTCAAATAGCATTTTGTTTCTATTATATAAGAAGGTAAGTTAGATTAGAATCAACACCTAAAAAGGTAGTTTCAAATAATCCCCAATTACTCTTGTACGTTGGAATAATCACTTAAAATTTGTTTATGACATAGGTTTGGACTTTATTCAACATATAAGATATCAATAACTTATAATATAAATATAACTTAGCATAAACTTGAATATTCATGTTACCATTTTCTTGATAACAATATAACCAAAATGGTTAATATCCTAACTTACTTTTCTAGATAAATTTTTCCATAGTTTTTGTTATATTTTCATGGGTCCAGACTACCCAAATGGTGATAATTCTCAATCAAAACCTAATTTCTAATCAATCATATATTATATCATCATTTATTGACATAATTATATACTTTAGGGCTCAAATAGCAGATAACCAAACTTAGTGCAATTTTCATCACATAATGTATCAAGCTACATCATCTTAGCCTTAATAACAAAATAAACTAAATTTACTCATATTGGCATTAAAATTTTGGACGTCATTTCTATACATAAAGTATGATTCATAACATACTAAATCTTGAATTGTATTACTCTATATGAGGAATCTTGGTCTAATTATATCATATCATATCTCATGCTATCATAAAATTTATAATGCTCTATAACATGTTCAATTCATCATAAGGAACACTACAACTAGCTAAAGGCTACATGAAAAAGATCCTCCATTGAATTCTTAATCTCAAAGTGCCAATTCTTTGCGTTTGTCTTTTTTTTTATTGCTTTTTTCACTTGGCATTGGTTAGTAATAGACAAAAAGGGAATGAAATTCAAAGAATCCTAATATCAATTTCAAACATTCAAGTATACATAAAGTTCACCTAAGCAATGAGGAAGCAAGCATACTAATGGTTGTGTTGAGCAACCTCAAATAAACTAGGTTGAATGTAATTTTGTAATATAGGATGCAATCTAGATCATTTTCCATGAAAATGGATTCCAACTATTTAAAATAGTTTCCTAAGTGTTAAAAGACACTTAAAAGCTAACAAATTTAGGAGGTTTTTGATTGAATTCAATTAACTAAAATTTATAATGAATTAAAAATGCAAACCACTAACTAAGATGCAAGAATTGAGCAAGCTAATAATGGATATATGTGGCTAACTTTGGATTTATCCCTTGATATTTACTATCCTTATCCTAATTCAATTGTTAAAAGTTCTAGTATAAGAATTCCTATATGTGTTCATACTAATTTATCTTGAGTTACCACACAAGATTTAAGAAATTAACAAATCAATGTTGATTGAAACTTTAACTTCACATTAACTCATTAATTCTTGTGATTAAGCTCATTAAATACTCAAAAAGAATGATTAATCAATCAAATTAGGCTATAAACTTTCATCCTAGGAGGTTTAATTAACCAATTAAACTCCAAGAGAACTTCAAATTAACATTCAAGCATAAACTTCATGCATGCATTTCATCAAACACCTTGATTATAGAAACTGAAAATTAAAGGTATATGAAAATTACAACACTTAAACCATTAAAATGTTGATCCATTAATCATAAAAAAATCTCTCCTAATTGATATCTCACCAACTACCAATCATAAACAACACCAATCTTAATTCAATATGAATTTAACCAAGCTAGTAGAAGAACAAGAAAAAGGGATAGAAAGAGAGGAAAAGAAATGTAGAAATCTTAGCCAAATTCCTAGATGATCTTCATGGATTCAAGCTTCAAATCAAGGTCTTCATCCAAGCTAGCCATAAGATGGAATTAAGCAGCCATTGACAGAAAATGAATGAGAGAAAATCTGGTGTAAGCCTTGGCCATGGAGCTTCTATTAGGAAGAAAATGGATATCATATTGTGTGCTTCCCCTCTGTCCTTGTTTTACTCCTCCTAATCAATCCCTATAATCTTGAGCCTCTCTCTTTATGTGAATTAGTGGGTACACATGAGTATCTAACTTAGACGTCCCTTGTGCCTCACATTTGTGCCTCTATGTGTATAAAGCATTCCATGCATGTAATGAATTTGTGAGAGCTAAGATGATTATGCACCTTATTTTCTTGAATGTCCACATGTAAATCAATGAAATTGCCATGTTTATCTGGTTATGTGTGATTGAGATATGGAGAGAACCATGACCTAGTGTGCTTCTGATACATTAATCCATGTGTGAGTATGTAAGAGATGCATCTAGGTGAGAATATAAGTGTGTCTAACTATATCTAATGATAATGCTGTGTAGCCTCTTAGATGTGTCGACCTATGTGGTTATATGAGATTGGAGTGCTATGTAAAGTTCTTATGCCTTCATTTGTGCCTCTTGGATCTCATGCTTTCTTCCCCTCACAAGCCTGTACATGTGTATGTGCCAACGTGTAAGTGGAAGGAATCATTAATGTGATTGATGCCATGAAGTGTAATGAGAGCCTAGACATGTGTATCCCTCCAATCTAAAACCTAAAAGTGTGTGAAAAGAGTGAACTGGATGTTCTTGTGACGTGGAGAATGGAGCAAGTGAATTGTGAATTGTCCATGGCTCTTATTCATCTATGTACGTAAGTGTGAGAGGCGTGTGGTTCGTGTAAATTAGTGGGCCTGAGAGAATGTTACTAGATCTACCTATAGAGAAGCATGTGTGTTTAATGGCTCCTTGGAATGTGATTTTTCCCCATGTGTGAATGCGTGAGGAAGAGGGCCATGTATGAATATCAGCATGAGAAAGCCCATGTGAATGTATGTGGGGCATAGATAATGAAATAAGAATAAGTGAGGATGGAGAGCCGTGGATTAGATGGAAATTTTTGCACTTGATATCCAACATTGATCTTCACTTTTAATCCTAACTTTTAATCTTCACCCTTGATTTACTAATTGGTCCTCCTTGCACTATATGGCATGCCTCTTAAGCCCCTTTCCATGAAATTACCTAAGTCAAAATTAGATAAAATCAATGGCCTATGAAATAAAATTGTCACATAGTGTAACACCATAAATTTTTGGCTTTGCCTCATGCTAATTTTAAGTCTCATGCCAAGCATTACATAGGGAAGCAAGAAAAATGGCATTAAAATATTTTTTCTTGCGTTGTGCTATGCATGAATTTTTCATTTGGTGTCCCATGTAATGTCTAGTTTTCGTTAAACAACAGAAATGGGTGCATTTTCAAAGCAAGTCCCCTGAAATGAATTAGTTAATGTCCCAAAAAATTAGAGTAATATTCTAGAATCTTAAAAATGAGAATCCCAGGCTCAGATGGAAAGAAAAATGGAGCTAAAATGAAGAAACAAAGTTTAACAAAAAACTTATGAAACGTAATAGTATTTTCGTAATTTTGATCAAATTTTGGAATTCACACAAGAGGGCATTTTAAATGAAAATTTTGAGTTCTTCGAGGTTCTCAAAGGCCTGAAAATCATGGGAAGCCCCGGGACATTTAAAACTCCTCCAGTAGACATTTACCAACGTCAGTGTACTTAAACTTTGACGAATTTGTTCAAGAAGGTTTTAGCTCCGATTTGAGTGATTCCAAAGGCATTTTACTAAATTGGGAGTCTAAATTTTGTAATGGAAGAGATGATTTTCAAAAAGGAGCTAAAACGAATTAGAAATGAAAATGCCAAGAATGAAGGGTAAAATGGGAATTAATGAGAAGTGTTTATTCCTCTCACCTATAAATAGATGGCGCCCCACCTTCTCACTCACATAGCTTCATATGTTTCTGCCCTAAACCTGAGAGAAAGCCCTAGGAGAGCAGCGCATAAGAGGAAGACAAAGAGGAGGAGAAATTAAAGGCTTAAGGTATAGATTTTTGGTAGTTTTTCATGCTCTTTCCTTTTCAAACCTCTTCTCCTCCATTTCCCTTTCTTTCTTATGATTATATTGAATTACATGAATCTGTTTTAAGGGAGAAATTAAGGGAAAAATTCGGATTTGAAGAGAGGAGGCTAAAGAAGGTAAGATTCAAGTGAGAAAACAAGGAAAAATAAGGTAATTTCTTCTTCCATGGTTGCTCCCCCTTGATCCTCTTCTCTCCATATTTTGCCCCACTTAAGAAGCCATAAGAAGGCTTGGATTTTAGGTAGAACCAAGGGTGAATCTTAGGAAAAAGAGTGTGGAGAATAGGAATATGCAAAGAAAATTAACAAATAACTATGGAAATTCAAGATGCAAATTCTAGGGTTTCATGTGCTCCTTGTAAAATCTGATTTGATACTTTAATTTCTATACTTAAATGATAGTTTAAATGAACTCCTAAAATCCCTAGAAGTCTCGCCATGTGCTTCCTCCATCAAGAAACCAAAGCCAAGCCCATTGATGCCACAATGCTTCCTAGTTTCAGCCAAGAGGGGTTTAGGTACCTACGGATAGTTTTAATTTGTTCCAAGTCCATTTTTGAGTCATATATGATGAGTGAAGATGAGGTGAGGCCTTGGGAAAAATTTAGAAACCATAGAAAGTGAGTTGGCCTTATATGTTCCATAATATGACCTAAAGAAGTAACATATAATTAGGCTCTTTATTTTAATTGTGTAATGATTCCAAGAGGCTTAAAAGGAGTCAAGAATCATATATGAAAGGAAAGAATGGAGCTTAAAATTTATTTGATGGGTGTTGCTTCATTAGGTGCATTCTTGGAAACATAAAGGGGTTTATAGACTAAGTTAGTGTGTGAAGAAGTTGTGTGGCCTTAGAACTAATTTCATGAACCTAATTGGCTTCCATAAATTGTGTTTAGACCAAGAGAAATCATTTCCACACCTTTGTGTGTGTGAGGCTGAGGAAGGGAGACAAAATCAAGAGAAAAAGTGTATGGTTGCATCCAAGGTAACTCACTCCTCCTTCTTTCATGCATAAATGTATACTTGGCTTGTCTTTGAATGTGTGTATGTGTGTTTTAATCCATGAAAAGTATTCTAGCATGATTTCATATGCCATGGTACCATGATGATGTATTATGTTTCTAAATGATGTTTATGATGCTTACTTGAGTTTTCTTTAGTGTGGTGAGACCAAGAACCCTTTTCCATGGTAAGAATGAGTCAAGAACCCTTAAGATTGGTTGAGACAAAGTAAAGAGTCTCCTAAAAGTAAAGTTGAGTCTAAGAACCTCTTAAAGAATGGGTGAAGTTAATCCACTTACTTGGTAAGCCGTTGTATACTATATATGACTTGCTTAAATGTTGAAAATGTCTCTTGAATGATTGCACATCCTATGATACTCATGTATGCATTTTCAAGATTAGTTTTGTATCTTTTATGTGTGATTGAAAGGGAGATAAGTGATTGGGATTCTTTGAATCTCGTTCTCTCCTTTCCAATGTTCTAACATGCTAGGTGGACCAAGAGAACAGAAAATGGGAGCCAACCACTTGAGAGATGAAAGTTTGACATTAAAGTGTATGGATTTGGTTACTTTAAGGCCTTGTGAATGGCAATTGATGTAATCTATTATTGTATATGACCTATGACCTCTTGAGCATGTGTAATTATGTTAATATGTAATGTATAAATGAGAGATTATGTCATGTGAATACTAGAATGTAAATTGAGCATGTAATGGCAATTTTAATTTCTTAAAGACTTAATGTATTAGTGTATAAGTGGAAGTTGAATGGCCAAATTGAGATACATGAGGTTTAGGACCACTTGGGTAGTTCATACAAGTCATATTCATGCTTTTAAACTTTCCTAAGAGGTGCCAAACATCAAGAGAAGTCATTTGGACACTTTGATATCTTATATGGAGCAAAAATTTAACTTATTGGAAACCTATATCACTTTTTATCCAAATGAGTTCTTCTTGATCTAAGATTTGGCATGCATTTAGAACTTGTTGAGAGCTTTTTGAGAAACTAAAGTACAAAATTTTTGGAGGTCTATATAATATTTGATAAATTTTCAAAGTTGACAAAAATTCTAAAATTGGTTCAAGGTACTAGTCACTCAGGTCTAAAAATGAATTCTATCACTCAGAGGCAAAATGATGTCTAATTACCACAAAGTTTTACAAGGAAAAAGTAAACATTCCTAATGACTTGTGCCAACTAGAAGCACCCTATTTGGATGTCTAGAGATAGAGATATAAATTTTTGAAGTTTATGTTCAGTATCAAGTATCCAGAGTGACCCAAGGTACTATTTGATTGATTTTTGATACCTAGGTGTGCATAAACTTGCCTAACGTTATTTTTCTCCTCTAGCTAATATATGTAGCTTTTCATATTGGTATCATTTATATGGATTGGATTTTTTTGGAATTAATTAGACTTTTATGAACTTTATAGCAAAAACCTATGATAGTACCAGTAGCCAATCAGACCTCTGCAACTTTTTGAATGTCAAACGTCTTCTGTGTTGTGTTTCATGGCATAGACATATTTTTATCATAAAGTAGATATGTCTATATTTCTATAATGGCAAAGATTGAATGATTTCAATTTTTTTAGAATTATTTCTGGTTTTCCAAAATTTGTGACAGAAAAGGAAAAATTCTGGCCAAAATGGAAACTATGGATTTTATGCATTCTCTTGCCTTGCACAAGCTCTAGGCCAATTTTGGTGACGGAAATGAGTTGTATCTATATAATTAAATATTAAAATATGATACATGAGCTCACATGGTCCACGGGACACCGAATAAAAAATTTATATGCGGCATAACATTAAAATACTCATTATTTTAACTTTTTCTTGCTCCTTAATGAAATGCATGGGGTGAAACATGAGAATGGCATGAGATAAGTTAGGAAATTATGGTGTTACATCCTGTGGACCATGTGAGCTTATGTATTATATTATCATATTTAATTACATAGATACAACTCAATTCCATCATCAAAAGTGGCCAAGAACTCATGCAAGTGAAAGAAACACACAAATTTCTATAGTGTAGCCTCGGGCATATTAGTATACTTTCTGTCACAGACTTTGAAAAATCATAACTAATTTTAAAAAAATTGAATTCATGCATTCTTTACCATTATGGAAAGCTACAGAGGTCTAATTTATGTTAAAAATAATCCTTGGTTATGGAACATCAAGTAGAAGACATTTGACATTTAAAAAGTACCCAAGGTCTCAACTATCTAGGCTACTATCACAGGTTACTATCATAAACTTTGCAAATTCATAACTAATTTTAAAAAATCAAAATCATGAAAATGTGGTCAATTTTAGAAGCTACAGATGTTAACTCTAAGGGAAAAATATCTCCAGACTATGCTAAGTTCATTTAGGAACTAAATTATGATAGAATAGTACTGGAGGTCAAGTGGCACTACTGGTACTGACATTAAACTTTAAAAATTCGTAACTCTCTGCTTAGACTTCCAAATAAGGTAATCTTGATGGCCATAGAAAAATTTTAATCTCAAGTTTATGCTTGTAAAATTTCACAAATATTAGACATGATATGGCCATCAAATGACATAGAACACAAAATTGACCATATGAACAGTACATGCACCAGAATAGCAGAAAAATTTCAACTTTGAAAATTCATAATTAATTCTAGAGATCTCTGATTTTTTTTCACTTTAGCTTTCTAAAAATCTCTGAATAAGATCTACATGTGTGCCAAATTTCATAAGAAAATTCGTTCATTTGGTTAGATTTTGATATTGGGTTGCAAATTGGTTACTTTGTGTCATATAATGGGTCCAAATGGTTCATATTGAGTTCCAAGGCCACCATGACCACTTGAGCACATGGGAATACACCAAAATGACAATCTAAACTTGTCTCAAAGGTGCATAAACCTAGAATTTGGAAACTCACTCTCTCGCCCCATGCTATACACAAGATTACATAATGCTAGTCTTGCCATTCAATACCCAAAACATGTTATCTCATACAATTAGGATCAAATTTCATTCATACATCATACATTCAAGTAATTGCATATGTTCATATGATTACATAACAATTTCATCATGGGATTACATCATATGCCATGTGTGTGGCTATAAGAGAGACATAACTAGGTCATTTCATACATTTTGATGTCAATCTCCTTTTCCTTGGCTTGGTGGCTTCCATTACCTTGCTTAATTGATTCACCTAGCATGTTAAGACATTGGAGAGGAGGGGATGAGATTCAAAGAATACTAATAGCTCATCTCCCTTTCAATCACACATAAAGTATGCAATACAAGTCTTGAGAATGCATGCATGGACATATTAACATATGTGAACATTCAAGAAACATTCTTGGCATTTGAACAAGTCATACATAGCATACATAGGCTTGCCAAGTGAGTGGATTAGCCTCACCCATTTACTAGTGGATTTTGGACTTGCCTCACCTATTTTCTTTAAGAGGTTCTTGACTCTACGTTACTCTTAAGAGTCAACCTCACTCTTGGGAGACTCTTTACTTTGTCTCAACCAAGTTTAAGGGTTCTTGGCTTTTCCATACTCAAGCAAACCAAGGCAAGCATATAAGACATCATTTGAATGTATAAAACATCATCATGATACCATGGAATAAAGGCTCATGCTAAAATACTTTTCATAGCTTAAAACAAACTTACACACACTTAAAGACAATGTAAGCACACATTCATGCATGAGAGAAGGTGGAGAGAGCTACCTTGCTTGCATTTACACACTTTTTTCTTGAGCCTTGAGTCCTTTCCCTTGACTTCACACACCCAAGGAGGTGGTGATCATTTCTCTTGGCCTAGCCACATCATATAGAAGCCAATTATACTTTTGAATTAAATTCTAAGGCCACACAATCACTAGAAAAGCTAGGTGACTCATAAGGTTCTTTTATGGTTCCATAATGCATTTAATGAAGCAACCTTTGGAAAAGATCATCTTGGCTCCATTCTCTCCATCTATTTATGATTCTTGACTCCATTTAAACCTCTTGGAGTCATTACACAATCAATTCTATGAGCCTAACTAGAAGTTGCTTCTTTAAGCCATAATATGGAACATATAAAGCTATCTCACTAAAGAGAAACCAAGAAAATCCATGAAAAACCATACATTCTTCTTGCTTTTTCTCCTTCCTTTCTTCTCTCTCTTGTGCACCTCACTCTCTTGGTTCTTTCTCTAGTTTAGGGTAGAAATAAAATGAGCTAAGTGAAGGGGAGAGTGGGGCGTGCTCCTATATATAGGTAGGTTTAAGAAGTTGTTTCCAAAATTTTCAATTTTGTCCTTTAATCTTGCCAATTTTGTTTATGGTTCGTTTTAGCTCCTTTTTTAGAAATGTCTTTTCCATAATAAATTTTAGGTCCTCAATCTTATAAAATGCCTTTAGAATCACTCAAATCGAAGCTAAAACCTTCATGAACAAAAAAGTTCTGGTTAATTGATGTTAGAAAATATACATTGGAGTGGTTTTAACTATCCCAGGGCTTCCCATGGTTTTTAGGGCTTCTAAGAGCCTCATGGAACTCAAATTTGACATTTAAAAAGCCCTCCTATGAGAATTCTAAAATTTACCCAAAATTATGAAAATGCCATTACATTTCATTACTATTTCATCAATTTCTGTTTGGCCATTTTAGTCTCTGTTTTAGGGCACCTTTGGCCTCCTAAATTCATTACTTAATATCTAGATCATCATTCTAATTTTTCTAGACCCTAACCAATTCATTTCAAAGGTCCTACTTTGAAAACGTATTCATTTCCTTCATTTTTATGAAAATGAGACATTACAGACCTTCGCCATGGCTAGTACCCCTTGCGCCATAACGAGTGACTTGAGTCTTGCCGCAGCTAACTTATGTAGTGTCGCAGTGAGATACCTCCTGGTACTAACCCTAAAATACATCCAATTTCACCATGACAAGCTTATATGGCACCATGATGAGAAGACTTCCTGGAGTCTCCCTAA
This sequence comes from Erythrophleum ivorense, assembly GCA_026724425.1. NCBI lineage: Eukaryota > Viridiplantae > Streptophyta > Magnoliopsida > Fabales > Fabaceae > Erythrophleum > Erythrophleum ivorense. Next base: position 40,196,342 of record JAIUCV010000006.1, on the reverse strand, counting down.
CTCTCCTTCGATATTAGTCACGGTCAACTACCCTATGTGCCACAGTGAATTACTCTCTGGACACTTCCAGTTTAGCCTCTTGACTCTCACTATGACGAATTGCTCTCTGTTACCTTCCCTGGGCAACTTCGTTGCTTTTCACCTCGGCTTAACTTATTTTGGTTGCTGCGAAACCCTTCTTGTACCTAAAACTCCCAAAATTTTCATCTCATACATTGCAGCTTTCCCTTTAAGATCACTTTAGGTCCATCCTCCCTCAATTTGTGAGTCTCTAATGACATTTATCTACTTGATTCACCTAACAAAACTAACATTACCAATTTGAGGCTTAGAAGTTGGTTTCTACTCCCAAGCTATCATGCATAAGCAAATTTCATGGGATAATACTAAGCAACCAAATACAATAACCACCAATATTATCATTCAAATAGAAATCCCAGTAAGGTATAATATATTATCAATCTAAGTCATCATACAAGTTAACATATGATTACATTTCCAAATAGCGAACTATATCATAGGATTGACCAAGTCCTATATTAGCTACTAGAAGTTCGTACATCATAAATTAGTTTAATATGAGGTCTCACCCCTCAACAAATACAAATTAGGTTATCAAAATATAAGCCCCTACACTTGGCAACATGATTACATGATGATGTTATACAACAAAATAACAAAATTAGCATCTATCCTAAGTTAGGTCAATCTAAATGCAGCTTCCCCACACATGGTTCTAGCTCATGGATGTTCATCCACTTGCTTACCCTTATCCTTACCAGAAGATCCTTCACCTAAAAATGGTTAGCCTATGAAACGGGGGTGAGATGTAAATCTCAAAAACCAAAGGCAAGTTCAATTCATATATTTCAATTTAATTAACATATGCGCATGAATTCAAATGAGCATTATAAAAATACCAATCATATTAACAAATGAAATATTTAGGCTATCTATGATTACTATCCTATACTAGGAATCATATTTCCACATGTTAAAGGCCGATAACACTAGGAGAGGCTCGTCTACGGCATCTACTCCCTAATAAGTACAACCAAAGCTTAACACATTTAGGGTCTAATCATAACCCGATGCTCGATTGAAGCACATGCACGGGTGGCTGCCACACCATAGCTCCACCATGGACTCACAAGGTCTAATAATAATATAACAGATAGTCAACCAATTCATTTAGTATTCAAAATCACAATCATGTAGTAAATATAAAATTAAAGTAGACATATGCATAAATTAGCATTAACCTTGGTTACCTCAGTTGTAGACAATTCTTTAAGAGCCAACAAAATGCTACTTCAACCTATGGATACAAAACCAAATCATTATTATCCTTAATCATCATTTACATTAGTAAAATCATTTACATTAGTAAAACCATTACTTAGAAAACATTTACCCAATTACTACAAGAACCAAATTTGGATTTGATTAATCCCACACCAGAAACTTTAGAATATCACCTCACACTCAGGTAAATTCGCACAAAATTAATGCCCATACTATAAATCAACTATGGGGGTCTCTAACTAGTAGAAAAAGTGTAACACCATATTTATAGGACTCATCTCATCTCATATGTAGGCTTGTTCCCATGAAGCACATGAAATTCTTAAGGAAAAGCCATAGAAAATACAAATAAATTTTGTTACATCACGGATAAAATTTTCATTCAGTGTTTCGTGGGCCATATAGACTCATCCATCTTATTATTATATTTAAATACACAATTAAAACTTATAAAAAATTAAAGGAGTGGCCTAGAACTCAAAGAAAGGGAGTGGATACATAAATACAAGGTGCGCAACCTCGGGTTGGAATTCTAGATTACTATTATGAAATTTGAAAAATTATAAATAATTCAAAAAAAATCAAAATCAAGCATACTTTACCATTTTGGAAATATGCAGATATCTACTTTATGGTACAAATAAATCTAGACCACAAAAGAGGATGTTAGCCACTGAAAATTGATGGAACAGTACCAGAGGTCGACTATCATTACTGGTACTATTCTCCAACTTCAAAAATTCATAGCTCCCTGCTCATAGGTTCAATTGGGGTGATCTTAGTGGTCATAGAAAGCTTATCATGTGTAGTTTGGCCTTATACAATTTTATGAGCATTGGACACCATTGGCCCCTTGAATGACATAGCCCAAATTTCTGACCATATAAACAATATCTACATTAGTTCAACAAAAAAATGCCAAATTTAAAAAATCATAACTAATTCCATAGAGCTCCAAATAACCCAATCTTTTACTTTCCAAAAAGCTCTAGATGATATCTATTTGCATGCCAAATTTCATGGGCAAATTCGTTCATTTGGTTAGATTTTGACATTGGGTTGCATTTTGGTCACTTTTATGGCTTCTAATGGTGTCAAAGTGTCCATAATTTCTCCTTAGACTCTTGTGGCCACTTGAGCATGTGGGAATGCACCAAAATGGTCCATTAATCATGTCTCAAAGGTGCATAAATCCATATTCAAAAACTCACTCTCTCACCCTAAGCCATATACAAGAAGATACATACTAGTTCTTGCCGTTCCATACCCAATATGTGCTATATCATACATACATGATACATTTACATGTGTTCATAAGGTTATAAAACATATATGATAAGAGATTACATCATGTGCCACTCATATGGCCACAAATTTGTATTTTTTTACACACTTGATCGTCACACTTTCTCCTTCTAGCTTGGTGGCTCTCACTCTTTGGCTCTCTTAGTCCACCTAGACATGTTAAACATGTAGGGAGGAAAGAATGAGATTTTATGAATCCCAATAGCTCTTCTCCCCTTTAATCACACAAAAAATGCAAAACCAAGTGTAGAAATGCATGTATGACTATCATAGGGTATGTGATCATTCAAGAAGCATTCTTAGCATTCAAAGAGTCACACTAAACATACATAGGCTTGCCAAGTAAGTGGTTTGCCTTCACCCATTCTCTTCAAGGATCTTGGACTTGCCTTACCCTTTTTCTTTAAGGCTTTGAACTAGGCTTTACTCTTAGGAGACTCTTAGCTTGTCTCAACCATTCTTAAGAGTTCTTGGTTTCACCACACTTAAGCAAACCAAAGCAAAGTAACAAGACATCATTTGAATGCATAAAATAATATCATGATACAATGGCATATAAAATCATGCTAGAACACATTTTCATGCTTAACACATACCTACACACATTCAAAGACAAGATAACATTCATCCATGCATTAGAGAAAGGAAAGAGAGCTACCTTTACCACACAAACACACTTTTCTCTTTAGGATTTGATTGCTCTTCCTCGGCCACAACACAAAATAAGGTGGGGATTATTTCTCTTGGCCTAAACATATCATATGGAAACCAATTATACTCTTGAATCACATTTTAAAGCCATACATTCACTAGAATAACTTGGTAGTTCATATGGCTCTTTTATGGTTTCATAATACACTTAATTAGGCAACCCTATGAAAACATGATCTTTGCTCTATTCTCTCACTCATTTATGATTCTTTACTCCTTTTAAGCCTCTTGGAGTTATCACACAATCAAATCAAGGAGCCTAGCTAGGTGTTGCTTCTTTAAGCCATAATATGGAACCTATGATACCATCTCACTATCCATGACTTTTAAAATTTTTTCAAGGCTTCCTCTCATCCTCTTCTATCATATATGACTCAAGAATAAGCTTGGAACAAATTAAAACTATCTCTAAGTGCTCCATTTTGCGTAGGCCGAGGCTAGGCTTCAAGGAAGCACCAAACAGATTTGCTTTGTTTTCTTAATGGAAGATGCATATGAGGAACCTTCTATGTGATGACCCTAACTTTTAATCATTGTAATTAAGGTTAAATACATGATTAATAATCATAATTTGGGGTTACAAGACATTGCAACTAATTACATTCAGAAAATACAGAGAAATTTGAACCTTAATGTTATTAGAGTCATCAACCATATAATTATAAGCACTCATGTACATCAGAGAAACAACCATTCATTTATAAGCCTTTGATTCTATTACCCATTAATTTCAACTCACAAGAATCTTCTACCAATATTTCTAAGTCATCTCTTGGGGTTACAATATGAAAAACTAAGATTTCTAGGTTAAAATGAAGGTTTGGGACCATTAGCCGTAGTTAAATGCCCTTGCACCGTGGCCAATTGCTCTCAGGTTCACTCCTTAACTTCACAGATTTCGCCATGGCTAACCTACATGGCACTGCAGCGAGGAAGCCTCCTGGAACCTACCTCACTCACCTTTCACTATTGGCCTCGGCCAATTCCCCCTTTAGCCGCGGCTAATTCCTCTCTGGAACGCCTGACAAATTCTCGCAAAAGTTCATCGCGGCCAATTCCCATTTGGCTATGGTGAATTACCCTTTAGATGACTCCCAGTTTTGCTTTTCAGCCATGGCGAATTGTTCTTTGATACTCTTCCTGGGCAACTTCACCTCTATTGGCAGTAGCTAATAATATTTTGGCCGCGGCAAAATTCCTTTTAATCCTACAACTCCAAAAATCTTATCTTATACTCTTCACTCTCCTTCCAATAACACCTTGGGGACACTCTACCTTAATTTATGTAACTCTAATGATATTTATATACCTTAATTACCTAGCTAATCTATCATTACTAGTTCAAGGCTTAAGTGTCAATTTCTACTCATCCAACTACCCTACATCAACAAGTTCATAGATTAATAACCGTAGAATTTCATAAGCTTCCAGCAATTACCATTCAAGTATACATTCCATTAAAGATTCCATATATCACTAATTCAAATCAACAATCTAATATATCCCATGATGACATTCCCAATAGTAAACTATATCATGAATTCAATAAAGTTCATACATCAGATATTATAAGTTCATACTTCAAAGACCAAACTATATTGAGACTTAACTCCTTAATAAATACATTCCAACTAATCAAAATATAAATGCCTACACTTGGCAATATGATTACATGATGATGTTATATATATGAGATTAACAAAATTGCATTTACTCTACTCAGATTAGCCCAAGTGTAGCTTCCTCCACACATAGCTAGAGCTTATAGATTTTCATCCACTTGCTTCCCTTTATCCTTACCCAAAGGGCCTTCACCTGAAAGTATAATCCCATAAAATAGGGTGAGATACAAATCTCAGTAACCAAGGCAAATTCCATCATATATTCTAGTTTAATTAACATATATGCATGATTTCACATAAGCATAAAAAGACATGCCAGTCATATCAGTAAATGAAACAATTAGGCTATCATGTTACTATCTCATACTAGCAATTATATTTCCACATGTTAAAGGCCAGTAACACAGGGAGAGGCCTGTCCACGGCACCTATTCCCCATTGAGCACAACCAGGGCTCAATGCATCTGGGGTTCGATCATAACCCGGTACCCGATCGAAGCATATGCACGGGTGGCAGCCACACCACAGCTTTATCATAGACTCATAAGGTCCAATCATAATATAATAGACAACTAACCAATTCATTCAGTATTTCAAATCATTCATGTACAGCAAATATGAAATTAAAATAGATATATGCATGAAATTAATATAATCCTGGTTACCTCACTTGTAGACAAGTTGGGAAGTTATAGCAATACTAAAATCCTCCTATAACCATAACATCAGAAGCTTACTACTTTAAATCATAATGTACAGCAACAAGTACCCAAGGAATTAAAATACAAATGGCTACTTGGAAGATGCTTACCCAACCACTATAAATTCCTAAATTTGGATTGAATATGTCCTCTACCAGAAACTTCAATATATCATCCTAATTTCTAAACAAATTCGTACATAATTAATACCCATACTATAAATCAACTATGGCGGTCTTAAACCAGTAGAAAATATACTAGAATAAAGAGTTTACACTTACCCAATATCCCTCCTAGCCTCTACCTTTAAAAATTCTCTAAGAAAATACCAAACCACCATGTTTTCAAAATTTGGGTATACTGAAAATACTCCAAATGAAAAACTAATTAGGCCAAAATGAAGAGAAAGAGAAGGGGATTAAGTTATATAACTAGTACCTTAACTGATTTTGAGCTTAGAAGTGAGAAATGATAGATTTCTTGCCCCAAACCCTAGCCTCCCTTTGAACCTCCTAAAATGAGATGTGTGCTTGTGTTTCAGCAAAATAGGCTGACCCAAGGGTCCAATTGTAATGGGTTCTAATTTAAACCTTGTTGGGCCAGCTTTAATGTGTTGGGCTACAGAAATTTAATTGGGCCAGACCAAGTTTGAAGGACTCAATTGATTTGGGTCTGCACAAGAGTTATTAGGCCTTCACTAGGTATTCTCTCTTGCGCCAAGTCTCACAATAAAAAGGTTGGGTTTGCACCTAAAATTATTAGGCCTCCATTAGTCCTAACCTTGGCTTACTTAATTTAATTTAGGCCTAGATAAGGTTTCTAACTTAATTAAATATCAAACTCATATCAATAATTTATCTCTCTAAAATTTTTATTCACTTAACTTGCCCAATTATCTCACATTAATTATTCTTAATTAATCCAAATCTATGATTAACACCTTAATTAACTTTGGGGTGTTATATTTTAGGGATCTTAAGAGCTCATCCAAACACTCATTTAAGCCTAAGAACAATTGCATCAAATCAAATTTTTAGTGGAACACTTGAAACCCTAACTTTGCTATCTTGAAATCTAATGGTTATTTGATTGTTTCCTTTGCATATTCTTGTTCTCCTCCTCATTTTCCTAAGATTCACCCTTGGTTTAGCTAGAAATCTAACCCCTTTTGGCTGGTCTTATAAAGGGCAAAACATGCACCATAGAAGGAACAAGGAGAATCAAGTATATGAATAACAAAATACTTTGTTTTCTTACTTTTTCTTGCTTGTTCTTCACTTGGTTGGCTTCCTTTCCTCAAACACAAAATTCTTCTCTCTATTTTGCACTCGCAATAGAACCAAAACTCCTCATTTAAATCATGGAAAGGAAGCTTGAAAGGAGTGTAACAAGTTTGGAAGGAGAAGGAGCATGAAAATCCATAAAATTCCTTACCTTCTTATTTTTTTCTCCTCCTTTCTTCTCCTCTTTGGTGCACCTAAAAGAGCTGGTATTTTTATGGTTTTTGGGTAGAACAAGTTGTGCAAATAATGAAGAAAAGAAACATGAAATTTAAAGAGTGTTCAAGAACCTTTTACATTCTTAAAAATTCAAATTTTGCCCTTCTTTGTGGCATTTTCATTTTAGCTTCATTTTAGCTTCGTTTTATGAGAACCGTCTTTTCTATCCTAAAATCTAGGTTTCTAGTTTTATAAAATGCCTTTGGAATCACTCAATTTGGAGCTAAAACTTTCCTGAATGAATTAGTCAAAGTTTGGGCTCATCGCCTTTAAAAATCATCTACCGAAGGAGCTTTAACTGTCCCAGAGCTTCCTATGATTTTTAGGGCCCTTAAGAACCCCAGAGAACTCAAAACTTTCATTTAAAAAGTCCTCCTATGAGTATTTTAAAAATTTCTTGAAATTATGAAAATACCATTACGTTTCATTGCCTTTTCGTAAAAATTGTTTGGCTATTCTGGCTCTGGTTTCAAGGCACCTTTGACCTTGAATCATCATTATTTGAGGTTTAGAATATTATTCTAATTTTATTAGACCTTAAATCACTCTATCTAGGGGTCTTCCTTTGTATCTGGTAAATTTTGTACATTTATGGAAAAATCGCATGTTATGTTTCTTGCATTTTTTCTCATTTTCAAAGAACTGGATATTACAAAAAGCATCAAAATAAGAAGTTTATACTTACTTTACAACATCTCTAGCTCTAACCTCTGAAATTTCACCATGGAAACATCAAATAACAAGTTTTAGATTTTGAGTGTGGGTGAAATGCTCTAAAGAAAAACTAATTAGGTCAAATTGAAGAGAAAAATGAGAGGATTAAGTTATATAACACCCAAGGGACCTCCAAATTTGCTTCTTGTGTTTTGTTTCTACAGAATGGTGAGAGGGGCTGAATGTATTTAGGGTTTAGTTAGGTCCTAAATGGGTTATAGGCTGACCTAATGGCCTAAATCCACATAGGTTCAGATTTTATGCTTGTTGGGCCAGATTTCATGAGTTGAGCTACAAAATTTTGATTGGATTAGGCCAAATTCCAAGAGTCAATCTAATTTAAGTCTGCATAATGAATGTTGGGCCAACTATAAGAGTTTATGTAAATTAGGTTTGGACCTCTATCTTATTAAACCAAATTATACCATTGCTTGGTGGTCTCTCTTGGGCTAAGTCTCACAATAGAAGTTGGGTCTATACTTAAAATCATTAGGTCTTCATTAGTCTTCATCCATAATCTACTTAAATTAATTATGGGCCTAAATGGAGCTCCTATCCTAATTAAATCTTAAACCCATATTAATAATTTATTTCTTTATAAATTCTGATTCACATAACTTGCTCAATTATTTCATAATAATTATTCTTAATTATTCCAAATCCATAATTAAAACCTTAATTAATTTCGAGGTGTTACACGACGAGCTTCCCCCTAGGCCTTACTATTCAAAATTTCTTGAGTCTCACCACGGTGAGTTTACACACTATAACTTCATTGGGCAAGATTTATGACTTGTGCCATGGTATGGCTTGATTTTGTAAGTCTCCTAGTTAAATTTTTTGACTTGTGTCATGGTGAGACACATTGCATCATAGCACCATTTGGTTTTGTATGACTTTTGGTCATAACTTAATGAACCCCTAATCCTAAACCCTTAGATGCTTATCCCAATCATTTAACACTCCCTTTAATTGAACTCCAAGGTCCTTCTATGCCTAGAATGCATGGTTTTAGTGGTATAAAACTTCTCATAAAATGTAACGCCCGATACGTTGTACAATATTGGAACGAGCCGGTTTGAAAAGCAAGTCCCCTGAGATGAGTGATTCAAGGCCAAATAAAATTTGAATAAAATTTTAAATAATAAAAAATGAGGATTTGAGCCTTAAGTTGCCCAAAAACTAGGATCGGAGCGATTCGAAAAATTTGTCGAAAGGCCAGTGGCATTTTCGTAAATAAGTGTAATTTTGGAAAAACACCTAAGAGGGCTTTTTAAATAGAAATTTTGAGTTGTCCAAAGTTCTCAGAGGCCCCAAGAATCATGGGAAGCCCTGGGACCGGTAAAGCCTTTCTGGTGTACTCTTTCCAATGTCGGTTGACTTGAACTTTGACCGATTCGTTCGGGAAGGTTTTAGCTCTGATTTGAGTGATTCTAAAGGCATTTTATTAAATTAGGAATCTAAATTTTATGATGGAAAAGACGGTTCTAATAAAGGAGCTAAAACGAAGCCGAAACGAAATTGCCATTACGGAAGGGCAAAATTAGAATTTATGGTTTCTTGAATGTTCTAAAGAGTTCCACACTTTTCTCCCTTCTTCTCCTCTTTAATGAGCACGACCCATTCTGCCCAAAATATAGAAAATCTTCAACTCTCTTAAGCACACCAAAGGGAGGAGAAGAAGAGGAAGAAAGCCAAGGAGAAAAATCTTTACCTAGTTTCTCCTTGGCTTTCTTCCTTTTTTTCTCCTCCCTTTGGTGTGCCTAAGAGAGCTGAAGATTTTCTGTACTTTGGGCAGAATAGGTCATGCTCATTAAAAGGAGAAGAAGGGAGAAAAGTGTGAAACTCTTTCGAACATTCAAGAAATCATAAATTCCAATTTTGCCCTTCCGTAATGGCAATTTCGTTTCGGCTTCGTTTTAGCTCCTTTTTTAGAACCGTCTTTTCCATCATAAAATTTAGGTTCCTAATTTAATAAAATGCCTTTGGAATCACTCAAATCAAAGCTAAAACCTTTCCAAACGAATCGATCAAAGTTCGGGTTAACTGACGTTGGAAAGAGTACACCGAAGGGACTTTATCGGTCCTGGGGCTTCCCATAGTTTTTGGGGCCTCTGAGAATCTTGGGTAACTCAAAATTTCTATTTAAAAAGCCCTCGTAGGTGTTTTCCAAAATTACACTTATTTACAAAAATACCACTGGCCTTTCAATAAATTTTTTGAATCTCTTCGACCCTAGTTTTTGGGCAACTCAAGGCTCAAATCCTCATTTTTTATTATTTAAAATTTTATTCAAATTTTATTTGGCCTTGAATCACTCATCTCAGGGGACTTGCTTTTCAAACTGGCCCATTCCAATGATTGTACAATGTACTGAGCGTTACATAAAAGATAACTTACTAACTTGCAATATTTAGTGACTTAAGAATTGACCAAACTAATCAATCTTACCATATATTAGTAGCTTACTAATTGTGACAACAAAAAAGGTGCCTAGAGCCACTAATGATAATATCAAAATGTGCAAGTCCCTACTAACTGATCTTAGACCACTCTGAACAAGTTTCAATAGACCAAATAAACTTATTCTTGACCTCAAGTTACTAAGGTATCCTTAGATGTAAAATATAGCTATGTTACACCATGAATCCACATACACGTCATCAATATCAACAAGAATCTCCATACATCAAAAAGTTAGGCTAAACATTCATATAATAACAAAATCCTCATTCATAAATTAACCATTCAAACTTTATACATTCACAAAAAACCCATATTAGATTAATATTAGGTAAATACATTAGAATTCATATAAGTTAGAACATAGTCTTCTAAGGGTTACATCCTTAGGTACAAAAACATCAAAATACCTACACTTGGCAAGAATAAATACATCATGATAGTATACAAGATAAGTTGCCAAAAGAATAGCATCTACACTAAATTAAACCCCCCAGTGTAGAGTTTCCACACAAGGTCTTAAGCTAGGAATGGTCATCCACTAACTTCCCTTTTTCCTTGGCCAAAGAACCTTCACCAAAAATTGTTAGCCCAATAATTAGGGTGAGATGTGATTCTTAGTAACTAAAGAGAAAATTCCATATATATGAGGAAATTAATTAACATAAATGCATTTTATATTAATAAATACTAGAATCATCAATTCAATAAGCAAATGAACTAGTTAAACTACCAATGACTACTATCCTATACTAGCAATCATATACAACATGTTAATGGCTAATAATAAAGGGAAAGGCCCATCTACAATGCAAACTCCCTATTGAGCACACCCATAGCTTGATGCATTCTATTGAGTTTGGTCACAACTCGGTGCATGATCTTGGTACAATTTACAGGTGGCAGCTTGACCCTAGCTTTACCAAGGATGCGATCATGGTTTAAAATAACAATCTAGTACTCAACCAATCATTTAGCATAGAAAAACATGTATGTGTAGTAAATCTAAGATTAAAGTGTACATATACAAGGAATAGAAATAAGCCCCTAGTTACCTCACTTAGTTGCATCAATTTCTCAGAAGCTAAGATTAATTCCCAACACTCTAGAGGTCTAAATTACTAAAAACTAGATTCTAAATCATCATCCATTATAGAAATCAACTGATCCCTAGCATAAAGAACTACTAAAAAATCACTTATCTAGTCTTTTATTAATTTCAAATTTGAACTTAAGCCTTTCTACACCAAAAACTACAATGGTTCACTCCAAAGGTTGGCAAATTCACATATAAATAGAACCCAATATGAAAATCAGTCTTTAGGGCCCACTTCTAGCATATAACATATCAAAATGAAGAGGAATTACTTATCCAATAGCTTTTCTAACCTTAACCTTTGAAAGTCATATAAGAAACCATTAAAACCTCCAATTTTAGATTAGGTGATAAGGTGAAAATCACTAAACTAGAGACTAAATTAGACTAAAATGTAAAGGAGGATGAGAGGATTAACTTTTATATAACTCACCTTGGCCAAATCTCCCTTTAAGAGTGTGAATTGAAGCCACAAAGTGAAGAAACCCTAGCCTTATTTTGGAGATGTGAAAATGCTCTCATGTTCTATAGAACAAGTGTTTTGCCTTAAAGATTTTAGAGTGGTTGCAGATGGTTTTAGGGCTTTAGTTTGAAATGGGCTAACCTAAGAATCCATAATCCAATTGGGCCCATTTCCTAAGTGTTAAGCCAAGGTTAAATGGGTTTATTTAGGTTAGGTTTTAATAAAATGTAGTTAGGCCTCTAATAATAGTTCTTAACATAGACAAATTAATTATAGGGCCTAAGCATTTAATGTTTCACTTCACTTAATTAATTTTTCTTAATTAAGCCCAAATCTACAATTAAATTTATTTTCAATCTAGAGTGGCCAATAATTACTATTTGTCTCAAGATGCCCAAAATGATAGTTTTTTATAATTTAATCCAAAAATTCTATAATAATTCCTTATTCTCCACTAATTAATTACTTAATTCTCCATTATTTTCCTTAATATATTCTCGGATGTTACATCTTGAATCATACCTGGTTTGAAAGAGCTTGGGTGATTCTTTTGTTCTAATTAGGTCTTCTAAAGGAGCAACTTCTTCCACTTGGACAACAACCAACTTCAACCTTTCAAAACGATATTTGTATCAAAAGAAAGCTCTCATAGAGTAAAAGTTTTATAGCTATAAGAAAATCAAAAAGTTCCATTTACATACCTAAAATTTCTCTTGAATATTTCTCTCTCTTCATTCTTTATAAGACTTAATTTTTGTCTCTCAAGCTCTAATTTAGCTAGTGTGTGGTGGTGGAGAAATCAAGAAGATGACGGGTTTAATAAAGTTAAAAGCAAATCATAATTAATACTTTTCCAAAATGATCATTTTGCCTTCACATGCCTTTTTCTTTTATTTTACCTCATAATTTAGTTTTTTTTTTAACCAATCTGCTCCATATATAATTTCACTTGCTCTTTTACATAAAAATATAAATTCAAGGTTCCTAGAGGCTTAAAATAGCTAAAATTACAATACTGATGATCGTTTTCCTCAATTTACATACAATCCAAATTTTGACCAACAATGGTCCTTATGGTTAATGTACACATTTGATCTTATCATACTTTAGTGAAAAATGTCATATTCTCTTAATATATTTCAAGTTATGAAAATCCCTAGTTTTTTCCTATTATAGGGCTAAACTCACTCTTTTATTCTTGTTTTTCATTTTAACTCATTTTAGGCCCCTTTTTCTCATCTCAATTAGGCTTCTAGTTTTTCTTATCCTTTTCCTTATATTTATTTCAATGTCTAGCTAATTATAAAAATACTAGCTATGATGTTTGACACCAAGAATAAATGTTTCAATATAATCAAAATTCTTTTGTTAACAAAATACTTTAGCTACAATCCAAGCCTTGTACCTTTGCACATTACCATCAACATTGTACTTCAATTTAAACACCTACTTACTCCCTATGGCTTTTTTGTTAGGAGGTAAACCAACAAGAGTCCAGGTTTGATCCTTTAAAAAATTTCCTTTTGCATAGCTTGCTTCCACATTAGAAGTAAACAAACTTTAGCCATAGTAGATGGTTCTTGATGAATCAAGTAGGCCTTAGGTTTGAAAATACTAGCTTTGGCCTAAGTTGTTATAGAATGGGTAGGTAGCACATTTGGTTAAGGAACTTGTGATAATGGTGTAGAGTGATTAGATGAAGTAACATGTAAATAAAAAATTTTAGTTGAAACACTTAGTTTTGTAGTGTTTGGTGTAACACCATACTTTTAAAATTCAATTCATGCAATTGATATACCTCATCTCATATAATTTCTATGTGGAGCAACATAATGGCAAAGAGACTAAGTCTCTAAGAGCATTTCTATATGGGTAAAATTTTTCTTTTTGAGTCCTATGGGCCATATAAATTCATCTATCACATTATCATACTTAAATACATGAATACAACTCATTTCAATCATCAAACTTGGCCTACAACTCATGGAAAGCAAAGGAACACATAAAACCCATGTTTGCATTTTCGGCCAGAATTTTGGCTTTTCTGTCATCAACTTTGGAAAATCATAACTAATTCTAAAAAAATTAAAATCATATTTTATTTGCCATTCTGGCAAGCTACACATGTATACTTTATTCTAAAAATATGAACAAGCCATGAAATGCCACACAGAAGACGTTTGACATTCAAAAAGAGACGGAGGTTAGTCTGGCTATTGGTATTGCCATAGGTTTCTGCAGCAAACTTAAAAAATGTCCAATTAATTCCACAAAACTCCAATGTAAATGAATGATACCATTCTAGAAAGATACAAATGTTAAATAGAGGGAAAAAATAGCATCATACCAGTCCATGCATGTCCAAGCATTGAAAACTAATCAAACAGTAGCCTGGGTTAGTTTGGATGCCTGATGCTGGACAGAAACTTCAAAAATACATATCTCCCTCTCTAGACACCCGAATTAGGTGCTTCTAGTTGGCACAAGTCACTGACAGTGTCTAGTTTCTCCCTATAAAATTTTGTGGTAATTGGATATCATTTTCCTCTTGAGTGACGGATTTCATTTTCAGACCTGAGTGAACAGTACACCATACCAAAATCAAAAAATTTCTCAACTTTGAAAATTCATCAAATATTCTATAGACCTCCGAAAATTACCAAATTTAGCTTCCCAAAAAGCTCTCAATAGGATCTAGATGAATGCCAAGTTTTAGACCAAGAAAAGCTCATTTGGATAAAAAGTGATATAGCCTCATGAAATGGTCATTTCTACTCCCTATCAAGAGTCACTTTAGTCCAAATGGCCTCCTCTTGAGTTCGTCACCTCTTGGGCAAGTTTAAAAGTATAATTATGACTTGTGGGAGCTACCCAAATGGTCTTAAATCCCATAATCTAAATTTGGTCATTCCACATCCAAGAATACATAGTTGCATCAAGCCATCCAAGAGCCAATTTGCATAATTCCATGGATTTAGTGTCACATAAGGTCTACATCATATTCATACATCATTTTACATTTGTTCATGGTCTTACATCACAAAAATAATATGTACAAGCTCACTTGGACATTCAAATACAAATAAGGTTACATAATATACAAAATGCAATCTCTCAAGGTCTTTGGCTTGCACTTCTTATTTCTTGAACATCACCTAGGCATTTCAAAATAATAGAGGGAATGGGAGTGAGATTTCTAGAATCTCAATAGCTCACACACCCATTCACACATACATTCAAAACATACATACATCAAAATCTCAAGTGTGCAAACATAAAGTGCATAATATTACATCTCCATGCCACATTTCCACATCAAGCCATTTTCATACTCTAGGGACTTTTGATTTTGTCTCATCCCATTTCTAGGACCTTTGGATTTGCCTCACTCTTGGTCTTGAGACTTTTGACCTAGCCTCACTCATCTAAAGGACTTTTGGTCTAGTCTCACCCATGCCTTGAGACTTTTGGCACATCCTCACCCACTTTAAGGGACTTTTGGCATCACCTTACCCTTAAGAGCCATTCTCACAATCAATGGCATTCAAGACAACACATTGGTACCAATGCAATCTCAAGACATCAAGTGGCATGTTCTTAAATGATAAGAGCATACACAATGTCACACCTAAAAATACGACCACATAACGCTTTTATCAAGAAAAATTTCTTGAAAAGAAATTCGCTTCAATTTTCAAAGAAAAATGAAAATCGAAACTAAATTGAAATAAGAGTAGGTTCAGGAGTTGCCACTAAATTTTTATTTTTTTGAAAAGGTAAAATTTTGGAAAAAACCCTTTTTATTTAAAAAAAGATGGTCTACGAACCAAATTTAGATTCGGGAGTCGATTGTGAGTGGTGAAGGTGTTAGGCACTCTTCTACACCCATTACTGAGAACGGTTATCCTAAGTCAGTTGTGTAAAATTAATATGGCCTCTATTTTATTTTAATTTTCCCTAATAAATTACAAGCAAAATAGAAGGAAAATCTTAAGAAAATAAAATTAAAAGAAAGAAAATTAAGAATAAAATAGAAAGAAATTCAAAAAGTAAAATAAATAAGAAAGGAATAAAATTGAAAGTAAAATAAGATGAAAAGAAATTAAAGAAATAAAACTAAAAGAAAATGTTTATTTACAAGGACGGACTTGACCTACGATGAGAGTCTAGGGCCTACGTACCCTCCAGGAGGGATCAAAATTCACGTAGTTCGAATGAAAATTGTACTTGTTGTTTGGTTTTTCTCTTTATTTTATGTTTTTTTTGTCTTTTTTCTTATTTTTTCTTGTTTTTTTGTTTTTTTGTATGTTCTTTATTTTTTATTTTTAAATTTTTTTATATTTAATTTAATTTTTTTGGGTGTTGTTTTTCTTTTTCTTGTTTTTTTTCGCAAAAAGACAAAGAAAATAAATTACCTTTTTCCTTTAACAAATAAAACGAGTTTTAAAATTGATTGATGTGTTTTAATTTGTTAAAGAAAAATTTAATTTTACTTTTCTTGCATTTTTAGTTTTTTCTCTCTTTTTCTTATCATTTTTTCCTTTCATTCATTTTTGTTTCATTTTTTTGTTTTTGTCTTTATTACCCTTTTTTTTGTTTATTGTTTTATTTTTTTTCTTTTTGTTATTTTTGTTTTATTCTTTTTTTTTTCATCTTTAAGAAAAAAGGACTAACTTTAAAATAAAATTTACTTTGGATTTTGGAATAATATTTTTTTAATTTTAATGAAAAAACCTTGAAGAGAGGATAAGTCTTTAAAGCTCCAAAAAAAAAAATTTAATCTTCTACTTTTTGCTTTCTTTTTTTTGTTTGTTTTTTTTTTTTGAAAATTTTCTTTAAAGGCTTTTTGAATGGGGCCATTGAAACCCAAAATGTTAAAATGTAAATTCACGACCCAAAAGGCACCAAGGAGGCTTTATTGCCACATATGACCTTTTGGTTCCTATGTGCCTGAGGAGATATAAAATCCTACACGACTATTCTAAAAAAGAAAACGAAATATATATATATATATATATAAATAATGGTACGCGCAAGTGTAAGACCTTTGTGTTAGTGTGTGTTCTTGGGGTCAATCAAACCAATAGCATAATTCTAGACAATATTTACAAGAAGAATGGAAATTTGAAAGACATCACTTACTTGCGTTTTTGCCTTTCTTCAGGATATTGCCTTTCCATTTCTTAGCTTGTCATTGTTCTTCTTAATGACCTAATAACTTATGAAGTCTCTCTTCAGCCTTTCCTTTAATCTCTGGTATTCAGAACACCTTCTTGTATCCTCTCCACCAATTTTATTATTCTCCACATTCAAATGAAAAAGAAAAGAAAGAAAAGTATAATTTGTTCAGGCCCAAGTTTCATTAAGAACTAATCAAAGTTCAAACTAAAAATGGCATCAAATAGAGCTTATTCAGCTTATAAGATCAAAACTTTTTACAACATCAAAGCAACATAAAGCTTGAACTACCACACCCAGATCATAGATTTATGCATTTAGTTAAAGAAAGAAAAAGCAACACAAAGCATCCATTATTATCAAACCAAAATAAATCCTCTTAAACAAGCATTTTCTCAGTGCAAGAAATACCTATGGCCAGATAACCTTATTTTTGAACTCTCAAATCCAAGTTTAAGATTCCTAATGCCAAGATATGGAAAAGCATCAAAGTTATCGGATTTCCTCTATTTGCAGATCCCTTTTGGTGCTCTCCACCAATTTACCCAGCCCATGTACAAATGCAGTAAAATGATTTTAGGATCAGAAGTCAATCCAAAGTTCAAAAGCCCAAAAGGCAGAGTAAAAGCCAAAAACTAAATAAATTTGCGATGGGGAAAGAAACGTGCTCAACAACATAAAAGTATAAGCATATGATCACCAAAACCAAGCCATACTTGTTGATGGAGGGACTGTGTCACGAAACAATAAGGAGTTTAACAAGCTCGAAAAAGCTATCAAATGACTCATATCAACATGAACAAATAAGTAGAGCCAAGCCAATTCATGAAAATTTCTCATCACAGTTCAGACATGATAATAGATCCCAACAAATTGTGAAACAAAGTCCTAATGCAACAATTGTATAAATAATTAAATGGACAAAACTCTACACCAAATTTTCCTTAAGACCAAATGAAACTCTCGTGCCATGTTGGGAACCATCCCTACCTGGCTGTCTCACCATCCCAGATTTAAGTAACATCCCAGACCATGCAGCAAGTAATCCATAATCACACAATCAAACACAGTGCCAAATCAGAACATATAGGGGCAATGAAGATTTTTTTTTTTGAAAATCAAAACTTGTTCTTCTATAGAATCAGACCGTATAGTAGGGACAATCCCTTAATATGTTTTCAAAGTTTTATATAGCATGAACATTACCTATAAGGAATAGTGGATCCTCTTCAACCTTCACCTTCCTTAAGTTGTGAGTTTCACTTCTGTGAATCCTAAGAAATGCTCCCAATTTCTATTGCTCTTTTTTAGTTTTCTTGACTTGGAATCCACTCAAAGGCTTATCCTCCACTCCTCCTTTCTTTCTCTTTCTACTTGAATCCTCCCCTTGTGTCTTCCTCTATTAAGCCTTTCTCTTACTTTCGGCCTCTCTTTTCATTGATTTACTCTAATCCTTTCACCGTAAAGCTCTATCCTTTCTACTTTTATCTCGATCCTCGTCTTTCTATTCCTTTCTTTTCTCTCTAATGGGAAACCAATGCCCTCCCAACACCCCCTTTCCTACTATCTATATTGCTTCCTTTATAGCCAGCTCAAGAGTGGATTTCACCCTCTCTCAAGTGTGTCTTCTTTCCAAGGTCCCGATTATTGCCACGCTTCTCTGCTCCACTCACATCTCCATCCCATTCTGTATGATTTGCTTTTTAGAGTCGTGCCTCCATAGGTGCTTTTTGCACCTTTGCGTGTCCTTTTCTTTGTGCATATGTGCGTGTTTTGTGTCTGCCAGATGAGAGAACAGAATGGAGGGGGCACCAAGGGGGTCACTGGGTAGGGTTTGATCAATGGATACTAGGGGGTGCTGATTTTTTTTTATTTAGGCTATGATATTTTTTTGTGTTTGGGCCCAATGGTTGGACATAGATTAGGCTTTTTCTTCCTCTCTTTTTTTTGTTTCTGATCCCCCTTTTTTTAATTATTATGTTTTGAGTATGCGGACTTCAGGATTTGGGCTGTTCTTGGGTAGGTTGAAGGTCTGGCTTTAGAATTTAGATCCCGTATCCTCTTCTTCTTCTTCTTTTTATTTTTTTTTATTTTGGTTCAGGCTCTCCTAGATTAGGTTCTAGAATTTTAATTTTTTCTTTGCTTTAGGCTTTCCTTTTTTTAATATATATTATATTTTTTCTCTTTTTTTGTAGTCCTTTTTATTTTTATTTTTTTATTTCGTTGTTTGGATTTTTGTTATTCCCTCTTTCATTTTTCTTTTTATTCTAATTTTATATTAATAGGCTTTTACCTTTTTTATTTTCATTTTTAATTTTATTTTTAAGTTCTTTTCCCTTTGATTTTTTCTTTGAGCTTGTTGGGCTAAAAGGACTTATTTGATTTTTGCCCTTTTTTATTTTTTTATTATTTTTGTTAGTTTAATTTTATCATTATTTTTGGAACATGCTCAGAAAAAATACAGTATTCACACACAAACACCCAAAAACATACATATGCACACAAGAATGCAAGAGAATGAGGTGGAGAGCTTCCTTGCTTGCATTTACACACTTTTTCCTTAAGTCTTGAATCCTCTCCCTTGACCTCACACACCTAAGAAGGTGGAGATTATTCCTTTTGGCTTAGACACATCATATGGAAACTAATTAGACTCTTGAAGCAAAGTCTAAGGCCACACAATTACTAGAAAGGCTACATGACTCATAAGGCTTTTTTATGGTTCTATAATACACTTAATGAAACAACCTTTGGAAAAGATCATCTTGGCTCCATTCTATCTATTCATTCATGATTCTTGACTCCATTTAAACCTCTTGGAGTCATCATACACTCAATTCTAGGAGCCTAACTAGGTGTTGCTTCTTTAAGCCATATTATGGAACATATAAGGCCATCTTACTTTCTATGACTCCTAAACTCTTTCCAAGACTTTCTCTCATACTCTCCCATCATACATGATGAAAAACTAAGTTTGGAAGGAATTAAAACACTCCCTAGGTACATGGACGCTCCTTGGCCGAAGCTATACTTCCATAAAGCACCAATAGAGTTTTCTTGCATCAATCATGTAGGAAGCTCTCTTAGTGTCTTAGGAACTCATATGAATACTTAAACATCATAATATATAGCTCCATTTAAAGCTCTTGGAGTCATTACACACTCAATTCTAGGAGCCTAACTAGGTGTTGCTTCTTTAAGCCATATTATGGAACATATAAAGCCATCTTACTTTCTATGACTCCTAAACTCTTTCCAAGACTTCCTCTCATACTCTCCCATCATACATGATGCAAAACTAAGTTTGGAAGAAATTAAAACACTCCCTAGGTGCATGGACGCTCCTTGGCCGAAGTTATGCTTCTATAAAGCACCAATAGAGTTTTCTTACTTCTTTTGATGGGAGAATCATGTAGGAAGCTCTCTTAGTGTCTTAAGAACTCATATGAATACTTAAACATCATAAAATATAGCTAGGGTTCATAATAGAGCTCAAGGTGCAATCAAAACCCTAACTTTTCTATCTTGCAAATTCATAGTTTTTACTTGGATTTCTTTGCATATTCTTACTTTCCTCCCTCAAATTCATGGAATTCACCCTTGTTTTTCCTCAAAATTCCAGCCCTCTTGCATCTACATATATGGGGCGAAATAGGGAGAAGAAAGGGGAGGAAGTATCTACCCTGGAATGAGAGATTTACCTTATTTTTTCTTGTTTTTTCACTTGATTCTCACTTTCTTTGGCTTCCTCTCTTCAAATCCGAATTTCCCTCCTTGGTCTGACCTTAAAATAGCACCAAAAACTCTAAGAAAGCCATAGGGAGAAAGGGGAGAAGGAGGAGAAAAGATTTCCTAAGGAGAAGACTAGGAAATTCTAACAAATTCTTACCTTTTTCTTGAAAATTTTCCTTCTCCTTTGCCTTAGTTTTGTACTCCTCCTTCCCTTGAGCTTTCTCTGGTTTTTGGGAAAGTTTGGTTGATCTAAATGAGGGGAGTAGAAGGACACTTCATATATATATAGGTTTAAAAAGGACTTTTTCAAAAATTCTCATTTTGTCCTTTGTTCTTGGTAGTTTCGTTTCTAACTCATTTTATCTCCTTTTTAGAACCGTCTTTCCATTTTAAATTTTTAGGTTCCCAATTTAGTAAAATGCCTTTGGAATCACTTGAATCAGAGCTAATACCTTCCTGAATGAATTCGTCAAAGTTTGGGTACATCGACATTGAAAAACATCCACTGGAGGGGCTTTAGTTGTCCTGAGGCTTCCCATAATTTTTAAGGCCTCTGAGTACCCTGGAGAACTCAAAACTTTCATTTAAAAAGCCCTTCATACTCAATTCCAAACTACACAAGTTTTAACACATTATACAAGAAGGCCTTGTACTTGCTGGCGAAGACCTTGTCGACAAGGTCTTAGAAATTGCACTATAGATTATAGGATCTTGTCAACAAGATCTTCAACCCAGGTGATGAGATGTTATTTCAGCCTTTAAATTAACTTAGTCTACTGCCTTACTTCATACTCAATATAAATTCCAATAGTCGCATAACATAATCTCTTGTTTTCAAAGAATCGGATATTACATTTGGCATTGGCATTACAATATAACTTGCATAATTAGTAGCAACAAAACTAGGCATGTAACATCCAGTTCTCTAAAAATGAGAGAAAATGTGAGACGAAACTTACTAGATACAAAAGGAAGTCCCCTGAGATGACTTAGTTAAGGTCCCAAAAAATTTAGAAAGCATTCTAGACTCCTAAAAATGAGAATCTCTGGCTCAAGTGGAAAGAAAAACGGAGCTAGAATGAAAAAGTAATTTCTTACAGAAAACCTACGAAACGTAATGGCATTTTCGTAATTTAGAGCAAATTTTGGAATTTACACAGGAGGGCTTTTCAAATGAAATTTTTGAGTTCTCCAAGGTTCTCAAAGGCCCTGAATAGCATGGAAGGCCTAGGATAGCTAAAGCCCCTTCGATGGACGTTTTCCAACGTCGGTGTACCTGAACTTTGACAAATTCATTCAAGAAAGTTTTAGCTCTAATTTGAGTGATTCCAAAGGTATTTTTCTAAATTGGAAACATAAATTTTATAATGGAAAATACAGTTCTCAAAAAGGAGCTAAAACGAAGTAGAAACAAAAATACCAAAAATGAATGGAAAAATGAGAATTTTTAAAATGTCTTCCTTCCTCCTTCTTATATATAAGTGGCGCCCCATCTCCTTCTCTATTTAGCCTATTATGTTTCTACCCCAAACTAGAGAAAAGCCCTAAGGAGAGTGGCACACAAGAGGAAGAGGAAGAGAAGGAGAAATTCAAGCAAAAAGGTATAGAATTTTAGTCATTTTTCATGCTTTCTTCCATCCAAACCTCATTTCGTCCATTCTTCTTTATTTCCATTGATTAAAATGAAGTTTATAAATCTATTTTAAGGGAGAAATTGAAGGGAAAGTTTGGATTTGAAGAGAGGAGCTTAAATAACACAAGATTTAAATGAGAAAAAGCAAGAAAACAAGGTAAATCTTACATCCCATGGTAGCTACTCCTCCTGCTTCTTCTCCATATTTCGCCCCATGTATGTAAATGCTAGAGGGCTGGAATTTTGAGGAGAACTAAGGGTGAGTTCTATGAATTTAAAGGAGGAGAGTAAGGATATGCAAAGAAATTCAAGAAAAGGCCATGGATTTTCAAGGTAGCAAACATAGGGTTTTATGGGTTCCCTTGAAAATCTAATTTGATATAATTATTCCTAGGTTAAATGAATGTTTAAATGAGTTCCTAAGATCCCTAGGAGTCTCCCCATATGAATCTTCCATGTAGAAAGCAAAGCAAACTCCATGGAGGCTAAAAGGAGACATAGGCTCAGCCTAGATGGGTTTGTGTACCTAGAGAGAGTTTTAAATTTTTATAAGCCAATTTTTGAGTCATATATAATGAATGAAAATGAGGGGAGGCCTTTGAAAAAATTTAGAACCCATAGAAAGTGAGTTGGTGCTTTATGTTCCATATTATAACCTAAAGAAGCAACATGTAGCAAGACTCTTGGTTTTAATTGTATGATGACTCCAAGAGGCTTGAAAAGGAGTTAAGAATCATATTTGAAAGGAAAGAATGTAGCCTAGAATTTATTTAAGGGATGTTACTTCATTAGGTGCATTTATAGAACCATAATAAGGTTTATAGGTCAAGGTAGTGTTTAAGCAAATTGTATGCTTTAGAATTGAGTTCATGAACCTAATTAGCTTCCATGAATTGTGTCTAGACCAAGAGAAATCATCCTCACACTTTTGTGTGAGTGTGGCCAAAGCAAGGAAGGGAAATTCAAGAGAAAAAGTGTGTAATTATATCTAAGGTAGCTCTCTCCACCTTCTCTTATGCATGGATGTATACTTAGCTTGTCTTAGAATGTGCGTATATGTATTTTCAAGTCATGAAAAGTATGCTAGTATGATTTCATATGCCATGGTTTCATGATGACATATTATGTTTCTAAATAATGTTATGATATTTGTTTGGATTTGTTTAAGTGTAGTGAGGCCAAGAACCCTTAGCCATGGTGAGGATGAGCCAAGAACCCTTAAAATTAGTTGAGACAAAGTAAAAAGTCTCCTAAAAGTGAGATGGACTCCCAAGAGCATGGTTGAGTCTAAGAATCTCTTAAAGAATGGGTGAGGCAAGTCTAACATCCACAAGAAATTGGGTGAGGCTAATCCACTTGCTTGACAAACCTTTGTATGATATGTATGACTTTTTCAAATGCTAAGAATGCTCCTTGAATGATTACACATGTCCATATGCCACGCATGCATTTGTAAGACTTGTTTTGCATCCATTATATATGATTGAATGGGAGATGAGCTATTGGTATTTTTTGAATCTCATCCCCTCCTCTCCAATGATCTAACATATTAGGTGGACCAAGTGGACAAGGTAATAGAAGCCAACCACCTTACAGATGAGAGTATGACATCCAAGAACATGAATTTTGCTACTTTAAGGCCATACAAATGGAAAAAGATGTAACCAATGGATGTATATGTATTATGATGTTATGAACATATGTATTTATGATGACATGTCATATATGAATGGGAGGATGTATTATGTGACCATTAAATTATAATTTAAGCATGCTATGGCATTGTGTATAAGTGTGGGTAAGATGGCTAAAATGAGAGGATGAGGTTTGGGACCATTTGGGCAGCTCACAAAAGTCGTAATCATGCTTTTAGACTTGCCTAAGAGGTGTGAAACCCCAAGGAAAACCATTTGGACATTTTGGTATCCTATATGGAGGTAAAATTGACTATAATGGAACCCTACATCACTTTTTGTCCAAATGAGCTCTTCTTGATCTGAGATTTGGCATGCAATTAGATCTTGTTGAGATCTTTTTAAGAAACTAAAGAATAGAATTTTTGGAGGTCTAGAGAACATTTGATGAATTTTCAAAGTTGAAAAATTTTCTAGTTTTGGTCATGTTACTATTTATACTTGTCTGAAAATGAAATCTATCACATAGGTTCAAATGATGTCTAATTGCCACAAAAGTTTATACAAAGAAACTAGACATTCCCAGTGATGTGTGCCAACTAGAAGCACCTCATTTGGATGTCTAGAGAGGGAGATATGAATTTTCAAAGAATCTATCAAGTATTAGGAACTCCAACTGACTTCAGTTACTATTTGATTGAGTTTTGAGGTCTGGACGTACCTGAACTAGTCTAGAGTTATTCTTATCCTCTAGCTAACATCCACAGCTTTCCAGATTGATATCATTTCCATAGAATGGATTTTTTGAGAATTAATTGGACATTTTTGAAGTTTGGTACAGAATTTTGTGATAGCACCAGTGGACAGCCTGACTCTGGACCTTTTCAAATGTCAAACTTCCTCTGTGTTAGATGTTATCATCTGGACATATTTTTAGCATGAAGTAGAAATGTGCAGATTTCTAGAATGGCCAAGAATTCATGATTTTGATTTTTCTAGAATTAGTTATGATTTTCCAAAATTGTGAAAGAAATGAGGACAAATCTGGCCGAAAATGAATATGTGTATTTTAAACTTCCCTTTGAGTTCCACGAGATGTAGGCCACTTTTGATAATGTAAATGAGTTGTATTCATGTAATTAAATATGAGAATATGTTGTATGAGCTCACATGATCCACATGACATATAATGGAATTTTTATATGCAACGTAACGCTAATATATTCATTATTTTATGCTATTTTCTTTGCTTTTCCATGAGTTGCATGATGTGAAGCATGAGAATAGCATGAGAAAAGCTAGGAAGTCATGGTATTACAAGGAAAGATATTAAGACATACTTATAAAGTAATAATAACTAATAATGGAAAATTTAAATCATTCACACACATAATTGGAGGTATAGCAAATGTTAAATAAGGAAAGATAAGGAAATGAGAGTTTATTCAAAACCACATCTCTAGAAATATACATTTAGCCATTTGAAGCTTGACATTTATAGCCTTTATGTGAATCACTACATCCTACAAAAATGCATTCACAGGACCTGAAGTCAAATTTCTAGTGATTATAAGGTTTGGTCAAAAGGTAACATGCATAACTAAATGTTTGAAGAAAAAAGTAATCAAGTTTAAGAATGGATCATTTGTTTTGCACATAGTGCACAATAGAATTTTAACTTTTTTTTAAGGGAGAATTATATTTAAGGACCTAAAGTTAATAATATTTATTTTAAAGGATCTATTACCACTGGGTATAACTTGTTTTACTTAAAGTTTGTGGTAATTCTACTTAAAACAATGGAAATAGGTCATTCAAGAGAAATATTACAACCTTTAGTGTGACAACCCTAACTTCTAATCATGGTAATTATGGTTAAATATGCTATTAACGATTAATGATCAAAGTTTAGAGTCATTACAATTAAATAAATTGTGAAAATATAGGAAAATTTGAACCTCGATAATATTAAGGTCATTAACTATACAACCACAAATGTGAGAATGCACAAAAGAAATTGTACTATCATGAAGGGCTTGTGATTCACCCATCCTTCAATTCCAACGCACAAAAACCTCCTACAAGTGTTCCTACATCATTCCTTAGCATTACCATTGGAGAAACTGAGGTTTCTAGGCTAAAGGTAGGAGTTTGGGAACCTTCATTGCTACTTGAAACTTTCCTGCCACAGCTAAGTTAGTTATTGAAGCTCAAAAACCAAGTTTTTCACTTTGCGCCATGGCCCCAACCTTTCGTATTGTGGCTAAGTTACTCTCGGGAATCTTATTGGGTAACTCACGTGAGTTGAACCCTCGCCGCGACTAGCCTATGTGGCGCCGTGGCAAAAATACCTCCTGGAGCTACTGTTGAAGTCTCACAATTCTCGCCTCGGTGGGTTACACTTGCATCGCAGCAAGGCTAGCTACTAGACACTCCTTGTAACACCATAAAATTAATTAAGGTGTTAATCATGTATTTGGACTAATTAAGGATAATTATTATAGAATAATTGGGTAAGTTATATGAATGAAAATTTTTAGAGAAATAAGTTATTAATATGGGTTTAAATTTCAATTGGATTAAAGCTTAATTTGAGCCCAAAATTAATTTGAGTTAGCCATGGATAAGGATTTATAGAGGCTTAATAATTTTAAGTGCAAGCCCAACTCCTTATCATGACACTTAGGCCAAGAGAGATCACCTAGCAATGGCCCAATCTGATTTAGTGAAATAGAGGCCCAAGACCCAATTTACATGAGCCCTTATAATTAACCCAAAACACATTATGCAAACCCAAGTTGGATTAACTCTTGGAACTTGGCCTAACCCAATCAAATTTCTGCAACTCAACTCATGAAATAAGGCCTAACAAGCATAAAAATCTGAACCCATGAGGATTTGGGCCTTTGGGTCAACCCACAATTCATTTGGGACCTAAAATAAACATAACTAAACCCTAAATACACTTAGCCTCCTCCCCATTCTGTAGAAAAAACACAAGAGGCAAAGCACAATTTGGAGGTTTAGAAGGAGGCTAGGGTTTTTCCACATTCCTCTACCATTTCTCACTTCTAGAGGAAGATTTGGCCAAGGTAATCTATATAAAACATGTCCCTCTCATTCTCCTCTTCATTTTGGTTTGATTGGTTTGTCATTTTGAGAATTTTTTATCTCTTCTTATGATGAAATATAGTTCTTGGATGATTGTTGCAACATTTTCAAAGTTGGAGGTTAGAGGGATGATTAGGTAAGCCTTTCCCTATCATTTTGTGTATTATCTTGCTAGAAAATGTCCTTAAGGATTGATTTTCATAATGGGTTCTACTATTGTGCAAAATTACAAGGAGATGAAGGTGAAAAACTGAATTTTTTGGGCTTGATGACTTAAATCCGAATTTGGGAATGTCCCATAGTGTGTTCTTGGTAGTTGAGGCTTAACTCAATCCATTTAACCTCTTAGATGTATGGATAAATGATTTCTCTCCTTTTACGAGATGTATGTACCAAATTCCCATCATTTGGACTGACTTTTGGTGCATGACTTGTATATGTGCGAAAATGGAGATGTGGGGAGTGAACCATTATGAGTTCTTGTTATTGTGACCTTGAATTAGTGTTGTAGACCTTTAGAAAGCTTGGGTAAGAAGTTTTTAATGTACTATTGTTAAGATTAATCTGTGGATAGGGAAATTCTTTACTAATGGTAGTTGAATAATGATGATTATGCTTATGTTAGGCCTGGTGTGCTTTGAATCATGATGGTAGCTAGAGGATGAGTAATTGGCTTCATTAAGGGAACTAGGGTTACTGTCCTAATTCCATGTATATGCCTATGTTAATCTGATGTTTACTACACATGTTTGATTTTTAGATGCCAAATAATTAGTTGACTACTTGAATTGTTATTATGATTAGACCTTGAGAGTCTATGGTGGAACTGTGGTGCGGCTACCACCCGTGCATACGCTTCGATCGAGCACTGAGTTGTGATTAGACCCCAGATGCATTGAGCCCTGGTTGTGCTTATTATGGAGTAAGTGCCGTGGACGGACCTCTCCCGATGTTATTGGGCATTAACATGTTGTGTATGATTATTGGTATAGGACAGTAGTCATTAGTAGCTCAACTAGTTCATTTGTAAATTAAATTGGTATTGATGATATGAAATTGCATTGTATTAATTAATCTGTACATATATATAGAATTTGCCTCTTGTTACTGAGATTGTATATCTCACCCCGATTATGGGCTAACATTTTCAGGGACCGGACCTCTTAGTGATAAGGAGAAAATTAATGGAAGTTTATTATGTGATTTGGTAGTAGGTAGGTTTGGAAACCTTATCAGATTGTATTCGTATAATTAGACTACTAGTTTTATGTAATTGTCACATTACATCATGAATTGCTGAGCATAGGGACTGTAATCATTTGATACATTAGATGTCAACTTAAACTAGTGATGTATAGAATTTCTAATGGGACTTATGTTTGAATGGAAATGTGAGTAGTGTATGAACTCTTTGCTATCATTGATTTATGAACTCACTAGTTTATGGTGGCTAGAGGGTTAAGGATCCACATTTGAGTTTTGAATGGGTAATGATAGATGTATTAGGTAGATTAGATAAAAGAAAGACACTAAATCTTCATAAACTAAGTTAAAGTGGCCTAGAGTATTGCTAGAGGGGGAATTGGAGAGTATAAGATGAAATCTTGGAAGTTATAGGAACAAAAGAGAATTGGCCATGGCCAAATGTGGCGAAATTGCCAGGGAAGAAAATAGAGAGCGATTGGGCGTAGCGAGCAGTGAAGTTAGCCATGGCTAAGTCTGAAAGGCAGGTCTGAGGGTGTTCCAGAGGGTATTTGGCCATGGCGAAATGTGCAAAATTTGTAAAGGTGTAAGGAGTTGAACCCAAGAATAATTTGCCATGGCGCGAGGGAATTTAGCTGCTGCAAAGGTGTTCAATTTCTCATATTTACCTAGAAACCTCAGTTTCTCTTATGGTAATGCTAAGGAATGATCTAGAAATACTTGTAGGAGAATTTTTTGAGTTGGAATTGATCGATGGAAGATCAAAGGCTCCTCATTGATAATTAAATTCACTTGCACATTCAAATAGTTGTGGTTGTCTAGTTAATGACCCTAATTACATTAAGGTTTCAAATTTTCTCACTTTTTTCCCGATGTAATTAATCTTAATGACTTTAAACCTTAATTTATGATTATTAATTTCATCTTTAACCTTAATTACTATAATTTGAAGTTAGGGTCATTACACTCCTTACTTAGTTTTCTCGACTTGGGCCGTTACGGGACATGTTGCGCCACGGCGAGTTTACTTTCTATCACCCTCCCTGGGCAACATTTTCACTTTGAGCAGCAGTGAGATTCCTCGTGCTGCGGCTCCCCTCGCCTTTGTCACATTCTTGGCTGTGGTAAGACCTTCCTAGCTGTGGCGTAACCCTTCTTGCAACTACATCTTCCAAATTTCATCCTATGCACTCCAATTCTACCCCTAGAAACACTTAAGGACCACTCTATCTTAATTTGTGGGGTGCTAATGGTTTTCATTCACCTAATTTACCTAACTTATCTATCATTACTAGTTCAAAACTCAAGTGTTAATTTCTACTCCTCTAACTACCTTATATCATCAAGTTCATAGAGTAATAATAGCAAGAATTCATGCACTATCAATAATTATCATTCGATACATATTCCATTAGAAATTCCATACATCACTAGTTCAAATCAACATCTAATGTATCACATGATTACATTCCCAATAGTAGACTATATCATAAATTTAACAAAGTTCATACATCAGATGCCATAAGTTCACTCATCCAATAACAAGCTAAAATGAGGCCTAACTCCTCAATAGACACATCTTAAGTAATCAAAATATAAATACCTACACTTGGCAATATGATTACATGATGATGCTATATAAAAGAATAACAAAATTGCATCTACTCTACTCAGATTAGCCTAAGTGTAGCCTCCTTCACACATGGCTAGAGTTTATGGATTTTCATCCACTTACTTCCCCTTATCCTTACCCGAAGGGCCTTCACCTGAAAGTATGATCCTATGAAATGGGGTGAGATGCAAATCTCAGTAACCAAGGCAAATTTCATTCATATATTCCAGTTTAATTAACATATATGCATGATTTCATATATCAAAAAATGTACCAACTATATCAGTAAATAAAATAATTAGGCTATCTATGATTACTATCCCATACTAGCAATCACAATTCCACATATTAAAGGCCAATAACACCAGGAGAGGCTTGTCCACGGCACCTACTCCCCAATGAGCACAACTAAGGCTAAATGCATCTGGGGTTTGATTACAACCTGATGCCGATTGAAGGACATGCACGGGTGGCAGCCATACCATAGCTCTACCATGGACTCACAAGGTCCAATCTCATATAACAGATAGCTAACTAATTCATTTAGTATCAAAATCATAATCATGCAATAAATGCAAAATTAAAACAAACATATGCATAGAATTAACATGAACCTCGGTTACCTAACTTATAAACAAGTTGGGAAGCTAACAGCAATACCAAAATCCTCCTATAATCATAATATCAGAAAATTATCACTTTATATCAATCCATCACTATCCCATTCATCATTTATGGTAATAACCCAATACTCAAAGAATTAAATTACCAATAGTTACCTAAAGGACACTTACCCAATCACCAAGAGCCTCTAATTTCGGGTTTTGGCTTTCCTAGACTAGAAACATCAACATATCACTTCAAACCCTAGGAAAATTTGCCCAAAATTAAGGCCCATATTATAAATCTACTATGGGCATCTTAAACCAATAGAAAATGCATCAAAATGAAGAGTTTATACTCACTTAATAACACCTCCAGCCTCAACCTACGAAATTTCACCATGGAAACATCAAATAGCAAGTTTCAGATTTTGGGTGTGGGTAAAAGTGCTCCAAATCAGAAGCTAATTGAATCAAATTGAAGAGAAAGAAGAGAGGATTAAGTTATATAACTATTATCTTGGCTGAATCTTACTCTAGGAGTGGGAAATGATGGAATTTTGTTGCTAACCTTAGCCTCCCCTTTGGACCTCCGAATTTGTGTTTGTGTTTCTTGTGGTTCTACAGAATGGGGGGTATCTAGAATGATTTTTAAGGTTTAAGTTAGGTCCTAAATGGGTTATGGGTTAACTCACCAGCCCAAGGACCTATTGGGCTAAAGTTTTGATTTGTTGGCCAATTACAAGAGTTCAGATTTTTAGTTGGATTGAGTTAAGTTTTCAAGAGCCCATTTAGTTGAGGTCTGCATAAGGGATATTGGGCCAATTTCAAGAGCTTATGTAAGTTGGTTCTCAGGCTCGTATCTCACTAAATCATATTAGGCTATCACTAGGTGCTCTCTCTTGGGCCAAGTCTCATATTAAAAGGTTAGGTCTGCACCTAAAATCATTGGGCCTCCATTAGTCTCTAACCATGGCCTATTAAATTTTAATTTGGGCCTAGAAGAGGTTTCTAACCCAATTAAATCTCAAAGTCATATTAATAATTTATCTATCTAAAATTTTCATTCACATAACTTGACCAATTACTCCATATTAATTATTCTTAATTAATCCAAAGCTATGATTAACACCTTAATTAATTTTGGGGTGTTACATTTAGGTCTCTAAATGTAATTTTCCCTTTTTTAAACCATTAAATATATTTAGATCCTCATATTAGTAAGATCACCAATGTTTCATGTATATACTATTTGATTTAATAAGAAAAATACATAGCACACATTAGTTTTATTTTGAGTTATTTTTCTATGTGTTCCTTACTAAATCGAGTTGTGTGAATATGAAACATTGTAAATCTTATTAATAAAATGATCTAGCTGTATTCAAAGAAAAAAACAAAAAAAATTTAAAAATTTGCTATGCATTATGTACACAATAGAGAATCCATGCTCAATTATGTTGCCAATAAAATAAGATCTGATATGGTGAGATGTTGGACAAAACTAGTATAAGAAGGCAATTTTTAGGTATGTTGTAATATCAAATACTTGATTCCCATATGAAAAGGGTAATGAAGCATTAGCTAAAAGTGTAAGTCCTATATCCACTATTTGTTTATGTTATCATTTAATTAGACCATAGGTATATGGATAACTCTTATGATGAATGATGCCATAAGTTTACAAATATTTAAAGAATGTATGAAAATCTCCACCCCAATTAGATTGAATAGCTTGGATTTTGAGATTAAATTGAAGTTCCACTTGAGCTTTAAAGGTTTTAAAGGCTATAAGTGCTTCTAATTTGAATTTAAGAAAGCAGATCCAAGTATATCTTGAAAAAGCGTCAATAAAGTGGATATAATAAGAATGACCTTGTGGAGTTTTGATTGGTGTAAGACCCCATATGTTCATATGAACAAGCTATAATGGTTAAGTATATTTGGTGTTAGTAGATGAAGAAGATGGTGAGGGTAATTGTGATGCTCACCATGACAACATGCCTTACAAAAATCATTGGCATTTTTATTAATGATAGGTATGTTACAATCAATTAAAATAAAATGTATAATTTTGAAGGCAATATGCACAATTTTGTTATGCTAAATTGAAAACAAAGAACTAGAATGAACATTTGCTTTAGAACCTTGCAATTCTAAATTACACATAGAAGAATAAGTATAAGGTAGCAATGTAATAGAACTATGATTTGCTAATAAGTTAGTTTTGTTGTTAACAAAAATAGAAGATTGATTATAAAGCTAAAAATCATCAAAGGCATAGAGTCTATTTTCAATCTTGCTTCACAAAATGATTTTGTAGGAATCATATTCCCTCATAAAACAAGAAGCAGGGTGAAACTTAAAATAAATGTTATTGTCAAGTGCAAACTTAAAGACACTAAGCAAATCCCTAGTGATGGTAGGTACATGAAGTAAATTTTGAATTGACAAGATAATGGGATGAAAAGAAGACTTTATCTATGAATGACTTATTTGAATTACCAACCTATTCCATCAGTCACATGGACTTTCTCTTTACCATTGTAAGATGTTTTGTAGTTAAACTTGCTAAATCTTGTGTGAAATGGTTACTAGCTCTCGAGTCAAGATACTAAGACCTATCAAACATGGGCTCTTGATGAGCTGTAAATGTTGCCATATTACCTCGAGGTCTTGTTTAATTTTGTCAAAAATGTGAAGAAAAGTTCACATTATTCATAGATGAAGGACCTTTTTGATAAGATTGATCATATTGATGATAACATTGCTAGGCAAGATGCCTGACTTTACCATATATTTGACACATTACTTGGACCTTTAACCTTTTGCATAGCCACTTTTGCCTCTTATTCTTTTACTAACTAGTTTTATTTTTCTATTAGCATTAAAGCCATTGCTACCACCTTTAGGAAGATTTCTACCTCTAAGACCACCATTATACCGAGGACCATTATCACCATTATATTGAGGTTTAATATGAGAATTATGAGCAAAATTTATAAAAAACTACTCATACAGCTTGGCATTCTTTTCAATCATACTTTCTTGTGATAAGAGAAGAGATTCAATTCCAATCATAGTATACCACCATTATACTGAGGACCATTATCACCATTATATTGAGGTTTAATACGAGAATTATGAGCAAAATTTATTAAAAACTACTCATACAGCTTGGCATTCTTTTCAATCATACTTTCTTGTGATAAGAGAAGAGATTCAATTCCAATCATAGTGTATGAATCCAAATGAAAAGAAATAGAAGTAATAAAAATGATCATATTTTCTAGTTAAACCAATGAATATAGCCTTTATATGATCACTAGTTGAAATAGGTTGACAATAGAAACTAAGCATCTATTATAGCTAGTACTTTAAGAAAATATTCATTTATTGAAAAGTTTCCTTTCTTTGTAGCTCTAGTTTGTGATGCAAAGAACATCTAAATTTGGTTCCATATTTGATAAGAGCTCTCATAGCCAACAACTCTACTTAGCATAGAATTCTAATGATGATAAAATCCATAACATGAGTAATTGATCCTACTTACATCATGTAACAAACTTATTGTCATATCTTAACCCCAAGAAACTCATATCATAGCATTCAAGCAATAAACACCAGACTTGCATACAAAGCGTAGCATATGGACCGAAATCACATAAACAAACCCACACAGTTCAATCCCATTTTGGTTTAAGCAATTTTGTCCATATAATATCCATACAACATTCATTCAAAGCAAGAATATCATTACATAAGCTCTTGCGGTCCATTTTGCACTACTTGAACCTTTCACACAATTGACTTGCACATACAACACATAACAATAGGAAGCACACTACTAAGAATCTCTAACTCAGCATTAAATCACTTCCAAGGCCCATGAATTGATCCTTAACTCCTCTTAGACCGTAACATATTAAAACATATCAGATTCATAGCCATTTAGGTCAAGAAACTCGGGTTTGGAGGTTTGGAACACGTATCAGAATTTTTGCCACGGGTTTCAAATTTCCAGTTTTCTGGGGCAGAATTTGGAAAATCATAATTAATTCAAAAACAATCAAAACGAGGAAAATGATAGCTTTCCAGAAAGATCTGTATGTCTAATATAATATAAAAATAATTACAGATATGAAACACCCAGCTGTACTGTGTTTGACAACCGAAAAGTATGAAAGGTCCGGCTGCCCTTGAGTTCTGCTACAGCTTACTGATATGGATTTTAAAAATTCATAACTAATTCCAAAAAACTCCAAATCAAGTAAAATATATCAATCTGGAAAGATACAGATGTCTACATTAAGGGAAAAATAGCTCCAGACCCAGAGAATGACATTAAGCTGGAAAAACTCGATGGAACATTGCTGAGGGTCCTGCTGCATCACTGACAGTGAGTTCTAACTTCAAAAATTTATTTCTCTCTCTCTAGACCTCCAAATGAGGTTCTTCCACTTGCTATAGCTCACTGGGCATGTCTAGTTTCTCCATATAAAATTTCAGGACCATTGGACCTCATTTGCCCTATGTTTGACACAGATGCATTTTCGGACCAAAGCTACAGTACACTGACCAAAATCAGAAAAATTCCTAACTTCAAAAATTCACCAAATATTCCATAGACCTCCAAAAATTCTGCACTCTAACTTCCCAAAAATCTCTAGATGATTTCTACATGCATGCCAAATTTCATAAGGAAATTTGTCCATTTGATCAGTTTGTGACATAGGGTTGCAAAATGCCCTTTTTAAGCTTCACATGGGGTCTCAAGGGGTCCATTTTTGCCTCTTCTCATTCTATGGCCACATGAGCACGTGGGAAAGCATTAAAATACTCTATCAAACATGTCTCAAAGGGCTAATTACCCAGATTCCATAATCTCACTCATCCACATCAAGATATACACAAGAGCCATACTTGTATAACTTGGCATATCTAAGTCAAATTCATGAAATATCATTTGCATGGGTCTAGTTCTCATACATATACAATATACCCATACTTTTACAAATATTCATAAGCTCATACATCATATACATTATGGAGATACATCATGTGACAACCATATGGCTATAATACAAATATGTTACAACTCCATTGCTAATCTTCTTGCTTCCTAGTGTGGTGGCTCCCATTTCCTTGCTCTATTGATCCACCTAGGCATATTAAGTAATGGGGAGGGAGGAGTGAGATTCTAGGAATCTCAATAGCTCATCTCCCATTCAATCATGCATAAAGAATGTAATACAAGTGTTAAGGATGCATGCATGGCATATCAATATAGAAAATGGTGCAAAATACATTCTTGGCATTTACACAAAACACACATAACATACTTAGGCTTGCCAAATGAATGGATTAGCCTCACCCACTTTCTTCAAAGTTCTTGGACTTGCCTCACCCTTTTTCTCAAAGGCCTTGAACTAAGCCTTGCTCTTGGGAGACTTTCTCTTTGTCTCAACCACTTCTAAGGGTTCTTGGCTCATCCTCACCGAAGATAGAAGGTTCTTGGCCTCTCCACATTCAAGCAACCAATGCAACATTTATAGGCATCATTTGAATACATAGTGCAATACTATGGTTCCATGGAACATAGACATCATACTAAAATATAATTCATAGCTTAAAATACTCATACACACATTCAAAAACAATGTAGACATTCATTCATGCATGGGAGAAAAGAGAGAGAGCTACCTTGTTATCTATGCAAGCTTTACTTTGCCTTACTCCTTCCCTTTTTCGGTTCCACAAGAACACTAAGGTGGGGTTGGTTTCCTTGGCCTAAATATCATGAATAATACTCAATTATATTCTTGAAACAAGCTAAAGCATTCAATTTACTCTCAAGAACATACTTGGTGCTATAAGTCACATAATGGCTCTATAAATGGCCTATTGAAGCAACCATCATGATTCAAGTTCTTGACTCCATTCTCTTCTCATTTCTAGGCCTCTTGACCTCACTTAAGGTCCTTGGAGCCATTACATATTCATTTACAAAGCCTAAACACAAGTTGCTTCATAAGGCCACATTATGGAAGCCATTGCCTCATCTCCCAATCCATGGCTTCTAAATTTTTTCCAAGGGTTCCTCCCACCTTCTACCATCATAAGAAGTCCCATTCTAGGCTTAGAATAAATTAAAACACTCTCTAGGTGACCAGACCTTGTGTGGCCGAGATATACATCATGAAAAAAGTCCTTGAACTTTGCTTTGTTTTCTTGGAAGGAATGTCACATATGTAACTTCCTAGGGGTCTAAAGGACTCAAACCATGTCTTACATAAGTTAGAATACCTCTAGGAAAAATCAGATTTCATCACTTATTTCAAAACCCCAAGTTGTGCCAACTTGAATTTTAAGGCTCCCTTTTTGTTTCCACTTGTCTATTCTAAATTCCCACACTCTAAATCACTTGTTCTTCCCTTGATATGGTCAAAATTCAACTCCTTTTGGATGGGCTCTAGGTTGCACGAAATTCATATGGAGGAGAACAAGCAAGAAGTGCAAGAAAAGCCATGGAAAGGAATGGGAACCTACCTTAAATTCTTGTTCTTCCAAGTGGCTTCCTCTTGTACCCAAGCCTTCCCTCCAATCCTAACTTCTCCTTGCTGGACCAGAACCAAAATAGCATCAAAATACATTCTGAACCCATGGAAATATGGAGGAGAAGGAGGGGAATATTTATTGTAAAGACAAAAGGAAGAAAACACACACTTTCATACCTATTCAA
Organism: Erythrophleum ivorense; assembly: GCA_026724425.1. Lineage (NCBI taxonomy): Eukaryota > Viridiplantae > Streptophyta > Magnoliopsida > Fabales > Fabaceae > Erythrophleum > Erythrophleum ivorense. Next base: position 40,159,016 of record JAIUCV010000006.1, on the reverse strand, counting down.
GGCTTCTTCTTCCTTCCTTGGCCTCCCCTTTTGTGCGCCACTCTTAGCCCTTCTTAATTCTGTTTCAACGTGTGAGAGAGTGGGTGAGGAGATCTGAGCAGAGGAGGGACGTTTTTTATAAGCTAGGGATTCATTTAAGCAACTTTCAGAATTTGCAATTTAGTCCCTCTTCGTAGTTTTGTTTGTTTGGGCTCATTTCAACTCCTTTTTGAAATCTGTCTTTTCCATCATATTCCTTAGGCTCTTAATCATAAGAATTGCCTTTGGAATCACTAAAAAAGGATCTAAAACCATTCCGAACCATTCAGTCAAAGTTTCGGTCAACCAACAGCTGAAATCGCTCACCGGAGGGGTTTCAACTATTCTAGGAGTTTCCATGGTATTCGGGGCCTCTGAGAACCCTAGAAAGCTCAAATTTTCCATTTAAAAAGCCCTCCTATGAGATTTCAAAATTTTCTAGAAATTACAAAAATGCCCCTACTTTCTTCAGCAAATTTTTTGAGCTCTTCTGGATCTAGTTTTCAGGCATCTTAAATCTCAAATCCTCATTTTCTAATATTTAAAATTTTATCATAATTTTATTTGGCCCCAATTCCTTCTATTTCGAGGACTTCCTTTTATATTTGGCCTATTTCTGACATTTACGGAGAAATCGAACATCGCGTTTCTCACGTTTATGGAGGTACCGGATGTTACACTTATGATTCACCTTGTTTGCTAATTGATTCAATGACACATTTATTTAGAACTTTTGTATCAATTTCAATGAATTTCTCTAAATCATATATTGATGGTTGTCCCAAGCAACCTCAAATAAACTAGGTAGAATAAAATTTACAATATAGGGTGTAACCTAGATCATTTCCCTTGGAAATAAATTTTAATATTTAATTGAGCCTTCTAAGTGTACGAAAAACCTAAAAGCTATCTAATTCAAAGGGGTTTGGATTGAACTTAACTAGCTAAAATTTAAATTGAATTAAAAATACAAACTACTAACTAAAATGCATAAATTAACCAGCAAGTAATGAACATGTGATTGGCTTTATATTTATCCCTTGATATTTACTATCCTTATCCTTATTCAATTAATAATGGCTTTAGTCTAAGATCTCCTACATGTGTTTATGGTATTTATCTTGAGTCACTATAAAACATCCAAGACATTAACAAATCAATATTGATTGAAACCTCAACTTCACATTAATTCATTAGTTCTTATGATTAAGCTCAATGAACACTAAAAACAAAATGATTAATCAATTAAATTAGCCTATGAAATTTCATCTTAGAGGGTTTAACTAACCAATTAAATTCCAAGGAAACCTTAAATTAAACCTTCAAGCATACAATTTCTAAGATGCATTTCATCAAATATCTTGATTGCATACATGGAAAATTGAAGGTATATGAAAATTATAGCACTTAAATTGATCTATTAATCATCAACACTCTCTTTTAATTGGTGTCTAACTAGCCACCAATTATAAACAACACATTTCTTAATCAAATATAATCTTAACCAAGCTAGTATAATAGAAAGAAAAGTGTTAGAAGAGAGGAAATAAGATGTAGAAATCTTATCCCAATCCCTTAATAATCTCCATGGATTCAAGCTCCAATCAAGTTTTCATCCTAGCTAGCCACAATGATGGGATTAATCTTTCATGGAGTGGAAATAATGGAACGAAATGGGATGAAAGTCATGGCTCCCTAAGTTTCTCAAGATGAGGGAATATATATCCTTCTTCACGTGATGCTCCATGCTCTCCCTTTTAAACCAGAGGCTTTCTCCTTTATATGTGTCATGCATGTTGCCTTCTTTTGTCCTCTCACATGCTTATCACGTTATGGTTCAATAATGCCTATCAATCTCATGTCTTTTCTTCTTTCTCCCTAGCCTCCCTCTCACATGATTTATCCCTCAATGCGTGAATGTGCGTATCAAGGAGTAGACCCCTTGTGTGTGTGTATATCCTTCTCTGTTTGAGACCCTAAAACTCGAGCCTCCTTATGTATGTATGAGTGTGTGTCCTAGTGAAATTTGAGGATCAATGTGGCCACGTTAGAATATGTGTGTGTAACATGATGGAGCTGCTATGTTATGAATCTGTGAGAGTGAAGTCTAGTGCTTTCTTTTCACATAAGCCCGTACATGCATAAGTGAGATGAATATATGTGAGATGAGAGCCTTCCCTATGAGAATGTGATTCCTGTGTGCCTGCCCTCAGCTTCCACATATTTATGAGTAGATTGCTGAGGTTTATGTGTGTGATTTGGATAGTGGAGCCTCATGTAAGTGTTGTGTATGTATGCATGATTTATTCATCTCTTCATATGCCTTTTGCCTAGAGTGTGTGTGAGTGTTTCCATATGGCATAACCCCTACATCAACATGCTTGAATGAGAAAATCATGTGCCTCCCTTCTTACTCTTATCTTATAGTTGTTGCACCTCATGTGAGTTGGAATGCCATGGATGAAAGAGCCATGCATGTCTTTTGGAGAGTGGGAGTGTCTGTTGAATGAAGATATGTAGGCCCCCTCCATTTATCCATGCCTTGCATTGCTCTGCCCCATATGCCTACATGTGTGTGTTTATGTAGGTGGATTAATGTGTGAGTCAATGTGAGATGGAAGAGAGTGCCTAGCGTTTCTATGTATGTACCTCTTACATTCTAAACCTTCCACCCATTGTTCTTATCCGTGCTTCATTGTGCATGTTAATGTGAGGAAGTGGGTGGCTGCACGCATGTGTGAATGTGTTAATGAACCTAAGAACCTGAAGCCTCCCTCTTGCATGATTCTCGTATGACATCTTTATTCCAAGTGCTCTTCCATAAGCTCGTGCATGTGTGAGTGACCTACAGAATGCATGCTTCGTGCGAGTATGTAAGGCTGTGTATGAAGAGGTGCTATGTGTAACTTGATCTTGATACCTTAATCCTTTATCCAATTCCTATTCAATTCGTACTTGGAGGATATGTGTAAAGCTCCATTCTTAAGGTCCTTTCCTTGAAATTCCCTAAATCAAAATGAAATAAAATCAATAGCCCATGAAATAAAATTGTCACCTAGAAAATAAAATCATTAAAATACCCAATTTATGCATTAAAATTTCAAAAGATGAAATTTCACCTCTCAATCCCAATAGTATCCAATAAAACTCAATTATTATCAAATCATTAATAAAAAATCTATAATTAATGGGTAAAAGTACAAAGAATATGTGAATTATCATATATGTAGATATGAACACCAATTTGTTGCTTCTAAAGAAGAAAATTGCTTTCATTTAATTTGATCGAAATAAAATGCATGAATGTAATAATGCCTTGTGTAACACCTAGTTTTCCTAAAATGATAGAAACAAGCTAGTTATAAAAGATAGTCCTTTAAAACGAATGAGTTGAGGCCAAATAACATTAGGATAAAATTCTAAATAATAGGAAATTAAGATCCAAGTCTTAGGATGCCTAGAAACCAGAGCTAGAGTGGTTAAATAAAATCAGACGAAATGTAGTGGCATTTTTATAATTTTGTGCACTTTTTAAAAAATTCAAAGGAGGGATCCTTAAATGAAAATTTTGAGTTTCTCAAGCTTCTCGGAGGCTCTAAAAACTATAAGAACCCCAGAATAGTTCAAACCCCTCCAGTTTACGTTTTAGAATGTCAGTTGACCCAAACTTTGACCTTTTCATTCAGGAAGATTTTAAATCCAATTTTAGTGATTCGAAAGGCATTTTTTAAATTAGAGGACCTAAATTTTATGATGGAAAATTTGGTTCTCAAAAGGAGTTGAAATGAGCCTTAAAGGAAGAGACTAAAAATGAAGGACAAAATTGGCATTTTGAAAAAGTTTTAATGAATCCCTTACTACATATAGGTCATGCCCCACTCTTTTCCTCACTTTAACCGACATAATTTCTACCTAAAACTAAGGGAGAGACCAGTAGGAAAGGGCACACAAGAGGGAGCTTAAAGGGAGAAGAAAAGCTTAGGAAAAGGTAAGGAAAATCATGGAATTTCTTGCTCCTTCCTTTATTAAACTCGTTCTTCTCCTTCTCCTCTCTTTTTTTATTTTTCTAGTGTGCAATTTGGGACTATTTTGAGTCTTGTTTAGAAGGAGGAAGTTATAATTTGAAGGAGAAGCTTGTAGCAAGTGGAAGAGCTCTTGAAAAAGCTAAGAATCAAGGTATGTATCATGGCTTTTGTTACTTCTCCTTTGTTGTTTTTTAAAAGGTGATTTTTGGCCACATAGAGAACACCAAAGAAGGAGTGAATTCTGACCAAGACCAAGTATGAAACCTAGGTTTTAGAGCATGATAAACAAGTTGATGCAAAGAAGTCCCAAAAAGAAGTGTTAGAAAATAGGTTACCAAAACCTAAAAATTTTATTGCATTTTGATATGTATGAAGCTTCCTAGTGGCATTTTTAGTTGTCTAAGAGTATATATGGGCTCTTGAGACACCTAGGAAGCCTCACATATGCCAACTCTCTAAAGAAAAATTGCAAAACTCTATGGGTCCAAATTGGTAAAGGTATCTCAGCCTAAGCAAGAGGAAGCACTAGGGAGTGTTTTAAATTTTTCTAAGGCTAGAAAGGGACTAAATATGATGAAAGAACATCAAAGGAAGACTTGTAATAAATTTAGAAACCTTGGTTTGTGAGATGAAGGTATATGTTCCATTTTAAGACTTAAATAAGCAACTTGTATCTAGGCTCTTAGGAATGAAATTGAAATGACTCCAAGGAGTCTAAATGGAGTTAAAATACCTAGATAGATAGAGAAAATGGAGCTAAGATCGTGAATTCTATTAGTTACTTCATTAGGACTTGTATGGAACCATAATGAAGCCATATGAGAAAATAGCCTTCCATAGAATGTGTGTGATGTTAGAGCTTGCTTCAACGATGTAATTATGTCCTATTTCATGTGTCTAGGCCAAAAGAATCAAGCTTCACTTAGTTACAAGCGTGTGGCCGAGAAAAGGGAAAAATAATCAAGAGAAAAGTATGTGAATCTTGCTTCAAGGTAGCTCTTTAACCTTTCTCACATGCATGGCTTAGATGTTTATTTGTCTTTGAGTTCTTATGTATATGTTTGAACCATAAGAAATGTTTCTAGCTATTGCTTACAAGTTATAGTACCATTATGCTTCTTAAAATGTGTTTATGTATCCAAAGTGGCTTGAATGGGTTTGATTATGCTAAAAGTCCCTCAGCATGGGTGAGGATGAGCCAAAAGTCCCTAAGAATGGGTGAGACAAAGCTAAAAATCTCAAGAAGAGTGAGGCTAAGTCAAAAGTCCCTTGAAAGTACGTAAGGCAAATCGAGAAGTCCTAAGAAAGATGGGTGAGACTAGACAAAGCCCTTGAGTGCTTATTATGACGACCCTAACTTTTAATCATTGTAATTAAGGTTAAATACATGATTAAAAGTTATAAATCAGGCTTACAAGACATTACGACTAATTCCATTTTGAAAATACAAGAAAATTTGAACCTTAATATTGTTAGAGTCATCAACCATATAATTACAAGCTCTCATGTACATTAGGAAAATAAACATCTATTTATAAGCCTTTCATTCTATTACCCATTAATTTCAACTCACCAAATCTTTTACCAATGTTTCTAAGTCACCCCTTATGGTTACCCTATGAAAAACCATGATTTCTAGATTAGAATGAAAGTTTGGGATCGTTAGCCGTAGCTAAACATCCTTGCGCCGCGGCGAATTGCTCTTGGGTTCACTCCTTAACTTCACAGAGATCGCCACGACTAACCTACATGGTGCCATGGTGAGGAAGCCTCCAAGAACCTACCTCGCTTGCCTCTCGCTATTGGCCATAGCCAATTTCTCCTTTTGTCATGGCTAATTCCTCTCTGGAACCCTTGACAAATTCTTGCAAAAGTTCACTCAGCCAATTCCAATTTAGCCGTGGTGAATTACCCTCTGGATGACTCCCAGTTTTGCCTCTTATATTTCACCACAGTGAATTACTCTCTAGTACTTTCCTTGGGTAACTTTGCCTCTATTAGCTGCGGCTAACAATATTTTGGCTGTAGCGAAATGCCTTCTGATCTTACAACTCCTAAATTCTTGTCTCATACTTTCTACTCTCCCTCCAATAACACTCTAGGGCCATTCTACCTCAATTTATGCAACCCTAATGGTATTTATGTACCTTATTTACCCAGCTATTCTACCATTGACAATTCAAAACTTAAGTATAAATCTCTACTCATCCAACTACCATATGCCAACAAATTTATAGGTTACCAATAATAGAATTTCATAAGTTTTAGCCATTACTATTCAAATATGCATTCCCTTAAAGATTTCATGCATCATTGATTCAAATCCACAATCTCATATATCCCACAATGACATTCCCAATAGTAAACCATATCATGCATTCAAAGTAGTTCATACATCAGATACTATAAGTTCATATATCCATCAATAACTAATATGAAGCCTATTTCTCATTGGTTACATTCTATGTTATCAAAATACAAACTCCTACACTTAGCAATACAGATACATGATGATGCTATACAAAAGTTAACAAAATTAGTATCTACTATATTCCATTCAGACCGAGTGTAGCTCCCAACACCAGGCCTCAGCTCATGGATATTCATCCACTTGCTTGCCCTTATCCTTACTCGAAGAACCTGCACCTGAAATGTTTAATCTCATAAAACGAGATGAGATGCAAATCTCAGTAACCAAGGCAAATTCCATCATATATTCTAGTTTAATTAACATATATACATGATTTCACATTAGCATCAGAAAACATACCAGTCATATCAGTAAATGAAACAATTAGGCTATCATGATTACTATCCTATACTAGCAATCATATTCCCATATGTTAAAGGCCAATAACATTGGGAGAGGCCTGTCCATGGCACCTACTCCCTATTGAGCACAACCAGGGCTTAGTGCATCTGGGGTTTGATCATAACCAAGTGCCCGATCGAAGCACATGCATGGGTGGTAGCTATACCACAACTCCACCATGGACTCACAAGATCCAAACACAATACAATAGATAGCCAACCAATTCATTTAGCGTTTCAAATCATTCATGTATAGAAAATATGACATTAAAGCAAATATATACATGAAATTAATATAGTCCCAGTTACCTCACTTATAAACAAATTTGTAAAAGCCACTAATGGCACAAAATCCTCCCCACACTACAAAGTCCTAAAATTCAGAATGAAGGTGTCCTCTACCAGAAACTTCAATATATCAGCCTAAATCCTAAGTAAATTCATGAAAAATTAATACCCATATTATAATCCAATCATTGGTATCTCAAACCAGTAGAAATACATCAAGAAGATGAGTTTATACTTACCTAATGTCAGTCGTAGCCTTAACTTACGAAATTTCACCATGGAAACATCAAATGGCAAGTTTTAGATTTTGGGTGTAGGTGAAAGTGCTCTAATTGGAACATTAATCGAGTTAAATTAAAGAGAAAGATGAGAGGATTAAGTTATATAACTATTGCCTTGGCTGAATCTTGCTCTAGAAGTGGGAAAAGGTGGAAACATGCCAAGAACCCTAGCCTCTCCTTTGGACCTCCAAAATTTGTGTGTGTCTCTTGTAGTTCTGCAGAATGAGGGAGTGGCTAAGTTAGTTTTTAGGGTTTAAGTTGGGTTTTTCTATGGGTTATGGTCTGCTCTAAGATCCAACTCTAAATGGGCTTCAAATTTTAACTTTATTAGGCCATCTTTAAGGTGTTGGGTTGCAGAATTTCATTGAACTAAACTTAGTTTTAAGAACTCCATTGTTTAGGGTCTGCACAAGGTTTATTGGGCCATTTATAAGAGCTTATGCAAGTTAGGCCTTGGATCTCTAATCCATTAAATCAGATTGGGTCCTCCATTAGTGCCTAACCTTAAGCTACTTAATTTAATTTGGGCCTAGATGGGGTTTTCTAACTCAATTAAATCTCAAACTCATATTAATAATTTATCTACTTAAAGTCTTCATTCACTTAACTTGCCCAATTATCTCATATTAATTATTCTTAATTAACCCAAATCCATGATTAACACCTTAATTAATTTTGGGGTGTTACACTTATGTTTGCCATATATGAGTTTATATGACAAGGAAAATGTTTTGTGTATGCTCACTAATAGCTTGAATGTCATACATTCATTCTTTGACATGTATATGCATTCATTATGTATGCTTGAAAGGGTTAAGAGCTATTAAGATTCTTTAAATCTCACTCTTCCCCCACATATGCCTAACCATATCTAGGTGAGCTAAGTGAACCAAGAAATGGAAGCCAACAACCTTGAGAGTCAAGACTTTAACAAAGGGATAAAGAAATGGTCTTTGTAATTGCATTTTGATGTCAAGAATTGTAACCATGAGATGTATATATGATGTAAACCATTGAACATGTCAAATGTATATAAATATGATGTATGTATCAAAGTGGAAGCCAAACGTATGTGACACCAATTCACATTAAATTCAAGAATATGCTCTAAGGACTTTTGGTTTTGCCTCACCACATTTCTAAGACTTTTGGATTTGCCTCACCCTTGCCCTAGGGACTTTTGACTTGGCTTCACCCATATAAGAGACTTTTGAATCTCCTTACCTACATTAAGGGACTTTTGGCATCACCTTACTCTTATGAGTTATTTTCACAATCAATGACATTCAAAATAACACATTAGTGCCAATGCAATCTTAAAGCATCAAGTGGCATGTTCTCAAGTCAGAAAATCATACACATGCACACAATGACATATATATAACCAAGAATGCAAAGAGAATGAGGTGGAGAGCTACCTTGGTATTTATGCAAGCTTTACTTAGTCTTTTTCCTTCCTTTTTTCGGTCCCACAAGCACACTTAGTTGGATTGGGATTTGCTTGGCCTAAACATCATAAATAGCACACAATTACACTCTTGAAGCAAGCCAAGACACTACATTTATTTTTAGAAGCATAAGTGGTTCCATAGTTCATATAATGGTTCCATAAATGGCCTATTAAAGCAACCCTTATAATTCAAGTTCTAAGTTTAATTCTCTTTTCATTTGTAGGCCTCTTGACCTCATTCAAGGTCCTTGGAGCCATCATTTACTCACTTACAAGAGCCTAGACATGTGTTGCTTCATAAAGCTCCATAATGGAAACCATTGTCTCCTCTCCCAAACCATGACTCCTAAATTTTTCCCAAGGGTTCCTCTAACATTCTACCATCATATGAAGTCTTAAACCAAAGCTAGAACAATTTAAATCACTCCTTAACCTATTCATCTATGCTTGGTCGAGACACCCCCTCAAGGAAAAGTTCATAGAGCTTTTGATTTTTCCTTGATGGGAGAGCCATTTGGGAGGCTTCCTAGAGGTCTTAGGAGCTTAATTAAACACTTACATAGCCTAGGAAATTCATGAATCAAAATAGATTTACAAACCCTTCAAGAATCCTACACTTTGCTAACTTGAATTCCATTAGTTTTTCTTGAAATTCTTGGCATATTTTACTTCCCTATAGTCTAAAACCCAAGTTTCGCTCTTGTTTTTAGATAGAAAATCTTCTCCTCCCTTGGTTTTGGATTGGGCCAAAAATTGCACAAAGAAGGAGCAAGAAGAAGAAGCAATAAAGATAGGAAACTACCATGGATTCAAGCTTGTTTTCAAGTACTTTTCTTTTTGGTTTGCTTCTCCTCAAGAATTTCAAACCATCCCTCTTGTTCTGGACTCAAAACAAAACCAAACAACTTAATAAAACCATAGAAAGGAAGCTTAGAGGAAAAAACATGAAAATCCTTGAATTTGCCCACCTTTTTCTTAGTTTTCTTCCTTCTTTCTCTCCTTCTCTTGCGTTCCTAAGATGGAGCTTTCTTTTTCTATTTTTGGGTAGAGGAAAGTAGATTTAATTGAGGGGGAAAAGTGGCATGAATGATATAGAAGGTTCAAGAAGCCACTTTTTTCAAAAGTTCTAATTTTGTCCTTCTATTGTGGCATTTTCGTTTTAGCTTCATTTTAACTCCTTTTTTAGAACCATCTTTTCCGTCATAAAATTTAGGTTCCCAATTTCATAAAATTCCTTTGGAATCACTCAATTTGGAGCTAAAACTTTCTCGAATGAATCCGTAAAAGTTCAAGTTCACCATAATTGGAAAATTTATACTAGAGGGGCTTTAGCTGTCTCGAGGCTTCCCATGGTTTTTAGGGCCTTTGAAAACCCTGAAAACTCAAATTTTCAATTTAAAAAGCCCTCATACGAGTTTGTCCAAAAATTGCATGTATTTACAAAAATGAGACTACGTTTCATCAATTTTGTAACATTTTTGTTTCACCATTCTAGCTCTATTTTTCTTTTTTTTTTGAGCTTAGAATTATTATGTTTAGGAGCCTAAGACACTACCCAAATTGTTTGAGACATTATCTAGCTCATTTCAAGGGACTTACGTTTATACAACTCATTTTGTTGTTTTACAGAATTTACCGTTCATTACATTTTTCATGTCCCTTAAAATAATTTCATTCTCAAAATTTAAATGCGTACCTTAGGGAAATAGCTCTAGATATTTCTATCTCATTTCATCCTCCAGCTTCCAGGTTGCCTCTTCAAATGTTAGACCCTTCCAGACCACTTTCACCAGAGGAATATTCTTATTTCTCAGCTGTTTCAGCTTAACATTCACAATTCTCTTTGATTTCACTTCATAGGAAAGATTTTCCTACAATTGAATATGCTCATATTCTATGACATGTGAGGGGTTTGGTAAGTATTTTCTAATCATTTCTATTTGTTGGGTAGTCTCATCCACTATCTCAGGTCTTGTCAAGCTCTTCTCTCCTAATTCAACCCAACACAAAAGGGATCTACGTTTTCTCCCATATAGAGCTTCATAAGGGGTCATCTGAATATTAGAATGGTAACTGTTGTTATATGCAAATCGTAATACCATAATACTATGATTCATCTCATACCATTTCTAGGTTCCATTCTATAAAGCATATGATTTCTCAAGAAAAAGGCAATACAAATATTCTATTTTCTTACATTATGTAGCGGATAAATTTTTCGTTCGGTGTCTCGTGGGCCATATGAACTCATTAAAATTATTCTCATATTTAATTACACTAATACAGCTCAAAATCATCTAAGGAAGAGACCTAGAACTCGTGCAAATGAAGGGACTACATGAAATTCAAAAGTGTAGCCTCAGCTAGAATTTCCAAACTTCTGTCACAAACTTTGAAAACTCATAACTAATTCTAAAAAAATCAAAATTATGCATTCTTTACCATTAAGGAAAGCTAAAGATGTCTAATTTATGATAAAAATATATCCAACCTCAACAGGGGCTGATAGCCACTGAACATTGATGGAATAGTACCAGAGGTCGACAAGTGTTACTAGTACTCTCCTCCATCTTCAAAAATTTATATCTTTCTACTCAGAGGTTTAATTGGGGTGATCTCAGTGGCCATGAAAAGCTTATCATGTCTTGTTTAGGCAAAATTTTATGAGTATTGGACATCATTTGGCCCATGAATGACACAGCCTAAGTTTTTGACCATATGAATAGTACCATATTAGTTTAGCAAAAATATGCCAACTTTGAAAAATTATAATTAATTCCATAGAGCTCCAAATAATCTGGTCTTTAGCTTTCCAAAACACTCTAAATAAGATCTATATGTGTGCCAAATTTCATGGGCAAATTTGTTCATTTGGTCACTCTTGATGTTGGGTTGCAAAATGGATCATTTTGTGTCACCAAAGGGGTCCAAATGGTTCATTTTGAGTTCTAAGAAAACCATGATCACTTGAGGACGTAGGAATGTACCAAAATGGCCTTCTAAACTTGTCTTAAAGGTGCACAAACTCAAAATTTGTAAACTCACTCTCTCACCCCATGCCATAAACAAGAATCTACATGCTTTACATTGCCATTCACTACCTAAAATGCACATTACCATAGACATAACATTAAATCTCATTTGTACATGATACATTTGCATAATTATATATGTTCATAAGGTCATAGGACATATACAACAAAGGATTACAACATTTGCCACTCATATGGCCATAAAGAAACAAAATCAAGGCACTTTGTTGTCAATCTCTTAGCTTCCAACTTGATGGCTCTTGTTACCTTGTTCACTTGGTCCATCTAGCATGTTTAGAATATTGAAGAGGAGGGAATGAGATTCAAAGAATCCCAATAGCTCATCTCCCTTTCAATCACACATAAAAGATTCAAAACAAGTCTTAAAAATGTATGCATGAGTATCATGAAGTGCATGATCATTCAAGAAGCATTCTTAACACTTGAACAAGTCAACAAGGCATACATAAGCTTGCTAAGTAAATAAATTAGTCTCATCCATTCTCTTATGGATTTTGGACTTGCCTCACCCATTTTCTCTAAAAGTTATTGACTCAAGCACACTCTTGAGAGTCAACCTCACTTTTAAGAGACTCTTAACTTTGTCTCAACTGATCTTAAGGGTTCTTGGCTTATTCTCTATAACACCATAAATTTCTAGCTTATCTCATGCTACCTTCATGATTCACACCATGTATTTTATGAAGTAAGGAAAATGGCATTAAAATAGTGAATATTTTTTACGTTGCGTAGCGGATAAATTTTTTCATTCGGTGTCACGTGGACCATATGAACTCATTCAACTCATTTTCATATTTAGTTACACTAATACAACCTCGCCTAGAGCTCGTGCAAGTGAAGGGATTACATGAAATTCAAAAGGGTAGCCTCGGCCAGAATTTTCAAACTTTTGTCACAAACTTTGAAAAATCATAACTAATTTTTGGAAAATCAAAATCATTCATTATTTACTATTCTAGAAAGTTAAATATGTCCTAATTTATGTAAAAATATTTCAGACCTCAACAGGGGCTGATAGCCATCAGAATTTGATGGAAGAATACTAGAGGTCGACTATCATCCTTGGTACTAACCTCCAATTTTAAAAATTCATATCTCCCTGCTTAGAAGTTCAATTGGGGTGATCTTGATGGCCTTGGAAAGCTTATCATGTCTAGGTTATGCCTATAAAATTTCATAATCATTGGATATCATTTGATTCACGAATAACATAGCTCAAGTTTCTGACCATATGAATAGTACCTATATCAGTTCAACAGAAAAATGCCAATTTTGAAAAATCATAATTAATTCTACAGAGCTCCAATAATCTAGTCTTTGTCTTTCCAAAAAGCTCTAGATAAGATCTATATGTGTACCAAATTTCATGGGCAATTTCATTCATTTGGTTAGATCTTGGCATTCGGTTACAAATTGGTCACTTTTTATGCCATATAAGGGGTCCAAATGGTTCATATTGAGTTCCAAGGCCACCATGACCACTTGAATACGTGAAAATGCACCAAAATGACATTATAAACTTGTCCCAAAGGTGCACAAACCCAGAATTTGTAAAGTCACTCTCTCACCCCATGCCATACATAAGATCATACATGGCTAATCTTGCTCCTCAATGTCCAAAATATACTATATCATACACATTACATTAAATCTCATTTGTACATGATACATTTGCATAATTACACATGTTCATGAGCTCATAAGACATATACAATAAAGGATTACAACATTTGCCACTCATATCGCTATAAAGAAATAAAATCAAGGCACTTTTGTTATCAATCTTTCACCTTCCAAGTTGATGGCTCCCATTACCTTGATCACTTAGTCCACCTAGCATGTTAGAATATTGGAGAGGAGGGAATGAGATTCAAAGAATCCCAATAGCTCATCTACCTTTCAATCACACATTAAATATGCAAAACAAATCTTGAAAATGCATGCATGGACATATTGAAATGTATAAGTATTCAAGAAACATCCTTGGCATATGAACAAGTCATAATAGCATACATAGGCTTGCCAAGTGAATGGATTAGCCTCACCCATTCACTTGTAGATTTTGGACTTGTCTTGCCCATTTTCTTTAAATGGTTTTTGACTCAACCTTACTTTTAGGAGTTAACCTCACTCTTGGGAGACTCTTCACTTTGTCTCAACTAACTTTAAGGGTCGTGGCTCATCCTTACCATGGCTAAGGATTCTTGGCTTCTCCACACTCAAGCAAACCCAAGCAAACATATTAGGCGTCATTTGAAAGCATATGTAACATCATGGTATCATGGAATAGAAGCTTATGCTAGAATACTTTTCATAGTTTAAAACACACACACACACATCCAAAGACAAGTTAAGCATACATTCATGCATGAGAGAAGGAGGAGTAAGCTACCTTTGATGCAACCATACACTTTTCTTATTGAAATAATGCTCCCTTCCTTGGCCTCACACACACAAGGGTGTGGAATTGGTTTCTCTTGGACTAAGCACAATATATGGAAGCCAATTAGGTTCATGGAATCATTTCTAAAGCCATACATCTTCCTTAAGCATTAGCTTAGCCTAATGACCCTTTTTATAGTTCTAAAATGCACCTAATGAAGCAACATCTCTCAAATGAGTTCTAGGCTCCATTCTTTCTTTCCATTTATGATTCTGAACTCCTTTTAAGCCTCTTGGAGTCACCACATGATTAAAACAAAGAGCCTAACTACATGTTACTTCTTTAGGTCATTTTATGGAACTTAAGACACCAATTCATTATCTAGGCCTCCTAAATTTTTTCTAAGGTTTTTCCTTATTTTCATTCATCATATATGACTCAAAAATAGGTTTGGAAAAATTTAAAACTCTCCTTAGGTGCCTCAACCCCTTTTGGTTGAGACTATGTACCATTTGGCCTCCTGGGAAGTTTGCTTTGTTTTTTTGATGGAAGATGCACATGGGAAGCCTTCTAGAGATCTTTGGATTAAACTTTCATTTAGGCCTAAGAATCATGGTATCAAATCAGATTTTTCAAGGAACACTAAAAACCCTGGGTTTTCTATCTTGAATTTCCATGGTTGTTTTGTTATTTTCTTTACATATTCTTATTCTCCTCCCTTAAATTCCTAAGATTCAACCTTGGTTCTACCCAAAATCCAAGCCCTCTTGATACTTCATGAGTAGGACGAACCAAGGGACAGCTACCATGGAAGGAAGATTTACCTTGTTTTTCCTTGTTTTCTTGCTTGAATCTTCCTTTCCTTGGCCTCCTCTCTCTAAATCCAAAATTTTTCCTCTATTATTCCCTCAAAACATATCCAAAAACTTCAATAAAATCATAGGAAAGAAAGGGTAAATGGAGAAGAAGATGTTTGGTAAAGAGAAAGCATGGAAAAAACCAAGAATCCATACCTTTCTACCTTATATTTCTCCTTCTCTTCCTCTCCCTCTTGTGCACCTCACTCTTAGGGTTTTTCCTCTAGTTTAGGGCAGAAACATACGTGGCTAAGTGAGTGAGGAGGTGGGGCATGACACCTATATATAGGGAGGTTAAGAAAGACTTTTCAAAAATTTCAATTTTGCCCTTTCATTTTGGCATTTTTGTTTTTGATTCATTTTAGCTCCTTTTTTAGAACTGTCTTTTCCATTATGAAATTTTGATTCCCAATTTAGTAAAATACCTTTAGAATCACTCAAATCGGGGCTAAAACCTTCTTGAATGAATTTGTCAAAGTTTGGGTTAACTGACATTGAAAAACATCCACCAGTAGGGGTTTTAACTATCCCGAGGCTTCCCATGACTTTTAGGGCCTCTGAAAACCCCAGAGAACTCAAAGCTTTCATTTAAAAAGCCCTTCTATGAAAATTTCAAAATTTGCTTAAAATTATGAAAATGTCATTATGTTTCGTTTACCTTTCATTCAATTTTGTTTCTTCATTCTAGCTCTATTTTTCTTTCCATCTGAGCCTAGGATTCTTATTTTTAGGAGTCTAGAATGCTACTTAATTTTTTTAGGGCCTTAACTAATTTATTTCGAGGGACTTGCTTCGAAAACGTACCTATTTCTGTCATTTAATGAAAACTAGACATTACGTCCTTACCATGGCTAAGGGTTCTTGACTTCACCACACTTAAGCAAACCCAAGCATACATACTAGGCATCATTTGAAGACATAATGCAATATCATGGTAACATAATACATATGCACATGTTAAAACACTCTTCATAGCTTGAAACACATGTACACACATCTAAAGACAAGTTAAATATACATTCATGCATGAGAGAAGGAAGAGTGAGCTACCTTTGTTGCAACTACATACTTTTCCTCTTGAAAATGCTCTCCTTTCCTTGGCCTCACACACATAAAGGTGTGTGATTGATTTCTCTTAGCCTAAATACAATATATGGAAGCCAATTAGGTTCCTAGAATCATTTCTAAGGCCACACATCTACTTGGAATTCTAGTTTTGTTCTATAGTTCATTTATGGTTCCTAAACACACCTAATAAAACAACACCCATCAAATGAGTTCTAAGCTCCATTCTTTCCTTTCATTTGTGATTCTTAGCTCTTTTTAAGCCTTTTGGAGTCATCACATAATTAAAATAAGAGTCTAACTACATGTTGCTTTCTTAGGTCATGTTATGGAATTTTTCAAGGTTTCCCTCATCTTCACTCATCATATATGACTCAAAAATGGGTTTGAAAAAATTTAAAACTATCCCTAGGTACCCTAACTCTTCTAGGCTGAAACTAGGCTTTTTCTTGGCACCCATGGAACTTGCTTTGTTCTCTTGGTGGAAGATGCACATGGGGAGCCTTTTTGGGATCTTAGGAGCTCATTTAAACATTCATTTAGGCCTAGAAATCTTGGTATCAAATCAAATTTTTCAAGGAACACTAAAAACCCTAGGTTTGCTATCTTGAATTTCTATAGTTGTTTCTTAATTCCATTTGCATATTCGTATTCCATGTCCTTAACTTCTTAAGATTCACCATTGGTTCTACCCAAAATCCAAGCTCTCTTAAAGCTTTATGAGTGGGACAAACTAAGGAGAAGAAGGGTGCAAGGGGTAGCTACCATTGAAGGAAGATTTACCTTATTTTTTCTTGTTTTCTTGGTTGTTTCTTCCTTCCCTTGGCCTCCTCTCTTCAAATCCGAATCTTCCCCTCTATTCTTCCCTTAAAATAGATCCAAAAACTTCAATAAAATCATAGGAAAGAAAAGAGAAATGGAGAAGAAGAGGTCAATTAAAGAGAAAGCATGAAAAAAACTAAGAAATTCCATACCTTTTACCTTATTTTTCTCCTTCTCTTCCTCTCCCTCTTGTGCACCTCACTCTTAGGGTTCTTCCACTGGTTTAGGTCAGAAACTAATGAGCTAAATGAGTGAGGAGGTGGGGTGCCCTATATATATAAGTGGGGTTTAAGAAAGACTTTTAAAAGATCCCAATTTTGCCCTTTCACCTTGGCATTTTTGTTTTTGGTTCGTTTTAGCTCCATTTTGAGAATAGTCTTTTCCATTATGAAATTTAGGGTCCCAATTTAATAAGATGCTTTTGGAATCACTCAAATCAAAGTTAAAACCTTCCTGAACGAATCCATCAAAGTTCGGGGTCAACCGACGTTAAAAAAGTCCATCAGAAGGATTTTAACTATCTCGAGGCTTCCCATGCTTTTTAGGGCCTCTAAAAGCTCCATAGAACTTAAAACTTTCATTTAAAAAGTCCTCCTATGAGAATTCTAAAATTTGCTCAAAATTATGAAAATATCATTACGTTTCGTCTATTTTCCATTTAATTTTTTTTCTTCATTTTAGCTCTATTTTTCTTTCCATCTGAGTTTGGGATTCTCATTTTTAGGAGTCTAGAATGCTACTTAAATTTTTTGGCATCTTAACTAATTCATTTCGGGAGACTTGCTTTGAAAACGCACCCCTTTCTATCATTTAATGAAAACCAGACATTACACAAATTCTGCTAATGTCAAATACGCATCCCAATTGCCCTTCATCTCTAATACACTTGCCTTCAACATGTCTTTTAGGGTCTGGATGGTTTTTTCAGTCTGACCATCTGTCTGGGGGTGATAGGTAGTACTAAAATGCAACTTGGTCCATAAGGCATGCTGTAATGACCTCTAGAAGTTTGATGTGAACCTAGAGTCTCTATCTGCTACTATGCTACTAGGTACTCCATGAAGTTGCACTACCTCTCTTATGTACAACTGGGCTAATTTATCTAATGTATAGGTAGCCCTGATAGCTAGAAAGTGTGTAGGCTTCGTCAATCTATCTACAATCACCTAGATAGCATCGTTTCTAGAGGATATTTTAGGTAACCCCATAATAAAGTCCATGGCTATGCCATCCCATTTCCACTTTGGAATATCTAGGGGTTGCAATAACCCAGCAGGTCTCTGATGCTCTATCTTAACCCTCTGACACATTAAACATCTAGCTACATAATCTGTTATATCATTTTTCATTCCTGGCCACCAGAATATTCTTTTCAAATCCTAATACATCTTGGTGGCACCTGGGTGTGTAACACCATAGACTTTTAGCTTTGCCTCATGCCATGTATTTCTCAAGAACACAAGGAAATAGCATATAAAAAGTGAATATTTTTGCATTGCGTAAGGGATGAGATTTCCATTCAATGTCTCATAGACCATATAGAATCATGTATCACATTCTCATATTTAATTACATAGACATAACTTAAATCCATCATCAAAAGTGGCCTACAACTCATGCAAGTGGAGGGAATATACAAAATTCTTAGTTACAGCCTCGGCCAAAATTTCATACTTTCTATCACAAATTTTGAAAAATCATAACTAATTCTAGAAAAGTTAAAATTATATATTATTTACCATTCTAGAAAGATAAAGACATCTGATTTATACTAAAAATAGTTTTAGGTCATGAGGCATCAAGTAAAAGATGTTTAACATTCAAAAAGTACCCAAGGTCTCAGTTGTCTAGGCTACTGTCATATGTTACTATCATAAATTTTGGAAATTCATAACTAACTCTACAAAAAACAAAATCATGCAAATTTAGTCAATATGAGAAACTATAGATGTTACCTCTAAGGGAAAAATATCTTAAGACCATGCCAAGTTCATTTAGGAACTGAATTATGATGGAATAGTACCGGAGGTCAAGTAGTGTTACTAGTTTGACGTTAAACTTCAAAAATTCATAACTCTCTGCTCAGACCTCCCAATGAGGTGATCTTGGTGGCCATAGAAAATTTATAACCTCTAGTTTATGCCTATAAAATTTCATATGCATTGTACACCATTTGATCTTTAAATGACACAGAACATAAAACTAATTATATGAACAGTACATGCACTAGAATAGCAAAAAAATCCCAAGTTTGAAAATTCATTATTAACTTTACAGAGCTCCAATTTTTTTGCACTTTAGCTTCCCAAAAATCTCTAAATAAGATCTACATGTATGCCAAATTTCATGGGCAAATTCGTTCATTTGATTAAATTTGACATTGGGTTGCAAATTGGTCATTTTTGTACTATATAATGGGTCCAAATGGTTTATATTGAGTTCCAAGGCCACCATGACCACTTGAGCACATGGGAATGCACCAAAATGACATTCTAAACTTGTCTTAAAGGTACACAATCCCAGAATTTGGAAACTCACTTTCTCACTCCATGCTATACATAAGATTAATAATGCTAGTCTTACCATTCAATACCCAAAACATGTTATCTCATACAATTGGCATCAAATTTCATCCATACATCATACATTTGGGTAATTACATATGTTCATATGATTACATAACAATTTCATCATGGGATTACATCATATGCCATGTGTGTGGCTACAAGAGAGACATAACTAGGTCATTTCATGCATTTTGATGTCAATCTCCTTCTCCTTGGCTTAATGGCTTTCATTACCTTACTCAATTGATTCACCTAACATGTTAAGACATTGGAAAGGAAGGGATGAGATTCAAAGAATTCCAATAGCTCATCTCCCTATGAATCACACATAAAGTATGTAATACAAGCCTTGAAAATGCATGCATGGATATATTAACATATGTGAGCATTCAAGAAATATTCTTGGCATTTGAACAAGTCATACATAGTATATATAGGCTTGCCAAGTGAGTGAATTAGCCTCACTCATTCACTTGTGGATTTTGGACTTCCTTCACCCATTTTTTTAAGAGATTTTTGACTCTACCTTACTCTTGGGAGTCAACCTCACTCTTAGGAGACTCTTTACTTTGTCTTAACTAAGTTTAAGGGTTTTTGGCTCATCCTCACCATAGCTATAGGGTTCTTGGCTTCTCCATACTCAAGCAAACCAAGGTAAACACATAAAACATTATTTTAATGCATAAAACATCATCATGGTACCATGTAATAAAGGCTCATGCTAAAATACTTTTCATAACTTAAAACATACTAGCACACACTCAAAGACAATGTAAGCACACATTCATGCATGAGAGAAGGTGGAGAGAGCTACCTTTGTCACATTTGCATACTTTCTTCCTTGGACTTAGTTCCTCTTCCATGGCCACACACTCACAAGGAGGTGGAGATCATTTCTCTTGGCCTAGACACATCGTATGGAAGCCAATTATACTCTTGAATCAAATTCTAAGGCTACAAAATCACTAGAAAAGCTATGTGACTCATAAGGCTCTTTTATGATTCCATAATGCACTTAATGAAGTAACCTTAGGAAAATATCATCTT
Organism: Erythrophleum ivorense; assembly: GCA_026724425.1. NCBI lineage: Eukaryota > Viridiplantae > Streptophyta > Magnoliopsida > Fabales > Fabaceae > Erythrophleum > Erythrophleum ivorense. The sequence goes on along the minus strand of JAIUCV010000006.1, from coordinate 40,138,349 downwards.
GGCTCCATTCTCTCCATCTATTCATGATTCTTGACTCCATTTAAACCTCTTGGAGTCATCATACAATCAACTCAAGTAGTCTAACTAGGTGTTGCTTCTTTAAGCCATATTATAAGGCTATCTCACTATCTATGGTTACTAAATTTTTCCCAAGGCTTCCCTTCATCTTCACTCATCATATATGACTCAAAAATTAGCTTGGAACAAATTAAATCTATCCCTAGGTACTCCAACTATGCTAGGCCATGGCTATTGATAAGCATAATTTTTATATATTTTATTCTCCTTATCTTAAGCATTTTAATGTCTAAACATGGCTTTAGGGGTTCAATTATATAAGATTTTATTTTAATAGCCATTTATGCACTCAAGGAATTAATTGACAAAATTATTGAGTTTTAATGCATGAAATTCTTTTAAATAATTTTGTGGATAATTCTATTGAATATTTTCCATTCTTTTGTGCAGAATTTTTGATGGGCAAATAGCTTGAATGAGAATTTGGATTAAAGAAGAGGAAGGAATGATTAAAGAAGCATACTTGAGCAACCCTTTACTCAACATCAACACACATGCATGTAGGAAGAAGCCACAGGTTTTGAGGGTTTTGTGATTCAAGAGGAAGCTTGTGAGCTAAAGTAAGTTGAATGAATGAAAGAAGAAGCTATGGGCAGGGGAGTTAGCTGAATCAAAACACGAAGAATGGAATGAAAGCTAAGTTGAACATTGAAGTAACACACTCTCTCGAGTTGTGGAGAGTAACTCGTGAATAATAGAAAATGACCAGAAACAGAGGAGAAGCTTGCATGAGCTGCATAGGAGTACTAGCTATGGGTTGGGCAAAATGAAAAGAAGAATCAACATGGAATGAAGGGCTAGAGTGTGCTGGGATGAAAGAGCTTAGAAGTAATACAAAAGAGAAGTGGCTGAATAGAGGAAGAGAGCTACGAGTTCACAAGAAAAGAAGATCCATGCACACAGAGGCGTGCAGCTCGAGTAAAGAAATAACGTGGAAGTGAGGTCAAGAATGGAGTGGATGAATCAAAGAGAAGAAGTGACCATGAGCTGTAGCTAAAACAGAGGTTCAGAAACAAGATGTATGAGCTGGAAGGAGCTGAAGTAACAAGCATGCATGTCTGCTGAAGGAGAAGAGTTATGCGTCGAATTCACATAGAGCTGAAACAAAGAAATGCTACTAAAATAGAGAAGTAGCTTTTGAGCAGAACAAACACACCAGCTGAGCACATTGATTGGCACGGGCAGAACGCATGCAGAAGCTAAAGAAAATGCGATGGAGAGCTAAAAAACCACATAAGATGAAGCAACAAGCTGAGCTGGGAGCTGGTGCAATAAAAATGTGAGAAATAATTAAATGAAGAGCAGAAGCAGGGAATTATTTTAATATGAGGAAGCTTACATGTTGTTAGCTAAATAAAGAAGCGTGAATTTGATGTTGACATAGAAGAAAATCACGTTGAGGCCCACCAATACATACACATGAAGGGAACGTGACACAAGAAAGTAAGAGGGCTGAGCATGTGAAAATTAAAGCAAGCCACGTGAGAAAGGAGAAGGAATTTGAGCAAGCTCTAGGAGGGGATTGATCCATTCATCATATCGTCATTCCATTCACACATAATACATTCACGCTACTTCATTCGCAGTCCACCATTTGTCCAGCAGCCATCCACCACGCCATCTCCTTCATTCTCCATTTCCATCCACCCAATGAAGCTTTAATCTCCATCTGTGGCTAGCTAAGAGAAAGATCCTTGGTGCAAGCTTGAATCCATAGAGAAGAACTCAGAATTTTGGCTAAGATTTCTTTAATTTCCTACACTTTTTCTGTTTCAAATATTCTCTTGGTTAAGTTGTATTTGATAGAGAATTTGTGTAATTGTAATTAGTGACTGGTTAGATACTAATCAGGAAACCTTTTTGTTTATTAATTGATTGAATTGGACACTGATTTTTCATTATTTTCTAATTTCCCATGTGTGCCTCAAAGGTGTTCGATGAAACGCATGAATGAAATTATGTGTTTGAATGTTAAACTTGAGAAATCCTTAGTGTTTAGTTGGTTAATTAAACATTTTTGGATGATGATTTAGAGGCTAATTAAATCAGTTAATCAATTAAATTGAGTATTCATTTATCCTAAAACAAGAATTGACAATTTAATGCAAGGTTGAGGTTTCAATTCAACATTAGATTATTAATCTCTTAATTCTTGCATGGTAACTCAAGATACAATTGCCATGAACACAATTAGGGACTCTTAGACCAGAATAATCACAATTGAATTAGGATAAGGATAGTGAATACCAAGGGACAATTCCAAAGCTAGTCACAAGACCATCCTTCACTCACGATCCATACAATTAGGTAGTTAGTCATTTTAATTCAATTTTATTTTAAATAGTTTAAGTAAATCAAAACCCCCCTAATTTATAAATTTTTAGAGTCTTTTAATATTTGGAAAACTGAGAGGCTTGTAGTGCAACCCTCAAAATAAAACTAGGTTGATAAAATATGCAGTTAGTGGCACAACCTAGGTCATCTCCCTTAGAATTGGAGTTCAATGCTTAATTGAGTTTTCTAAATGTTAAAAGACTCTAAAAAATTCTAAACTAAGGGGGGTTTTTGATTTAATTAAACCAAGTAAAGTGAAATTAAAATAAAGTTCCTAAATTCTACCTAATTGGATGAATTATGAATGAAAGATGGTCTTATGACTAGCTTTGGAATCATCCCTTGGTATCCACTATCCTTATCCTAATCCAATTGTGATTAATTATGGCCTAAGAGTTCCTAATTGTGTTCATAACAAATTATCTTGAGTTACCACGCAAGAATCAAGAAATTAATGATCTAACGTTGAATTGAGACCTCAATCCCGCATTAAATTATTAAATCTTGTCTTTAAGATCAATGAACACCTAATTTGATTGATTAACTGATTAATTAGCCTCTGAATAATCATCCTAAAATGTTTAATTAACCAATTAAACATTAAGGAATCCTCAAATTACACATTCAAGGACATAATTTCATTCATGTATTTCATCGAACACCTTTGAGGCACACATGGGAAATTAGAGAATAATGAAAAATTAGTATCTAATACAATCAATTAATCAACAAAAGGTTCCCTAATTAGTGTCTAACCAGCCACTAATTATAATTACACAAATCCCCTATCAAATACAACTTAACCAAGATAATATATGAAAGAGAAAAAGTATAGGAAATTGGGAATTCTTAGCCAAAATTCTGAGTTCTTCTCCATGGATTCAAGCTTCTCCAAGAGCTTCCTCCTAACTAGCCTCAAGATGGATTAGAATTTCATTGTATGGTGGATGGATGGAAGATGGAATGGAGGAGATGGCATGATGGATGAAGGGGTGAATGGATGAATGGACGAATGATGGATGAATACGGCGTGATGGACGATGGGGTGGAGTATATGGATGAGGGTTTCCAAAAATATGGAGGCGTGAATGTGGTGGATGTTTGCTCCCTCTCACGTGAATTTTTTTAATGATTCCACGTGCTCTTTAATGAATCACATGCAGCCTCCTTCAAGCAGCTCAACCTTTTGCATTCTGAAATCACGTTTTTTTCTTCCCTCAGCTCCAGCGCTTTTGTTTCTTAATGAATCACGTGCAGCCGGTGGCTTCATCTCTTCATTTAAGTGATCACATGCCTAGCTCGTGCTTCTTGTTTCTGCTGCTGCCTTATTTGAGTTTTTCACGTCCCATGCAGCTGCTTCACTCTTTATCCAGCCAGTGTGTGTGTTGTTCTCTATGTGAAGCTCCTCTCAAGCCTTCTTCTTCATTCATTCTGTAGCTTCCCCACGTCGTGTCCTACGTTGTTCTTCCATGCAACTCAAGCTCTTTTCTGGCGTCTTTTTCTCCTTCACCACGTGCTACAGCTGGTGCTTCCTTCTCCTTCCATTTGCTCGAGGCTTCTTCCACGTCTTGCTCTGTTCTTCATGCTCCATCTAGTCCACGTACTGTTCTTCGTGTTTTTCAAACAGAGGCTATCTTCTTTACTTGCTTTTTACGTTGAAACTGCAACTCATGCAAGCTTCTTCTTTGTTTCTGCTCACTTTCTTCCATGTGTTCTGCACAACGTTGAACTTCCTTCTCCTCACTTAAACCATGCAAGCTTTTCACGTTGCTTTCTCTGTTCAGCTACATCTCTTCCTTCAGCATCTCAGTGCCCTGTGTATATGTCCGAATAATGATGGATGAGCAGCCTCCTTCGTCTTCACTGTCTACTGCAATCCAGAGAAGGAAAAATGAACCAATGAAGGATGGATGAAAATGCTCTGCAGCTTCTCTAGATTTCTGGCACTTTACTCCACTGCGTAGTGCAGAAAAGACGATGAAGTAGCACCCCTCAAGCCTCCTTTTCCACTTTCTAATTAATCTCCAGCTCAAAGCTTCCTTCTTTCCTTTAATCCACTTTAATTTCTCAATTTAATTTCCCAAAAATTCTGCATAAGGTTAATAAATGTTTTAAGGATTGAAAATATTTAATGATCAAAGAATTTTGGAGGATAGAATATTAGAAATTTCAATCCAAAAATTCTCCTAATTAATTCAAAAATGTATTATTTTCCAAAAGTAACCACAAATTCAAATATTGCATAACAAATCCAATTAAGCTCAAATTAGTCATTAAAATCAATACTAAATGTGGATAAAAACATATGAAAATTAGCATTTATCAATTCCCCCACACTTATCTCTTTGCACTCCTGGGCAAAACAAACCAAAATTTAAGGAAAAGCAAGTGGAATGGCAAGTGGAAAAATGAAAGTGGAAAGGAAAGTGTAGAAAGTTACAAGATTGAGAATGATCAAAACTTATCAACACTTCAACAATCCAAACTAATTTCACTTGCATCAAGAAATAGGCTCCATGGCAATTTCATTTGAAAAGAATGAATTGAAATGCATAGCCCCTCATATGGATTTGTGTCTACTCTCAACTCTCAAGTGTTTAGGCAATATGGATCACTCAAATTTCACCTTATCAAAACTCACTACCATAAGCTTGTCAAGTTTCTAAGTCTCTACCACCCATGCTAAATGCAAAGCACAAATCAATAGGACTTTATTTAGGGTTGTAATGGGGCTAGGGGAGTGAAATGAATGGATACAAAAACAAGGGGAAAAACAAACAACAAATGGAACACCTTAGGATTTCAAGAGCAATAAATGAGACCTAGGATAGGGAAGAGTGTGCATTCAAGGCCTTATTTCCTATCACTATAGGCAACTATAAATTCAATTCAAAAAAAACTTCTTTCTTTTTTAATTTTCTACTGCCTCCTTTTTTTTCATTCAATTTTTTTTCAATTGCTTTCTTTTTACTTTTCTATCTTTTCTTTCCTTTTGCAATTTTTTTTAGAGCAAATTCTTTGAATAACAATGGCCTAAATGGATGCAAAGCACACATTCATCTATCCTGAACAAGTGTAATGCTCCTTAAAATCCCTAAGGCATCTTTAAATAAGGCGGAAAACATTTTTAATGGTTATGGTTAAACAATAAAACAAAACAAGGTCCAAAGTGGCTAAATAATGGATAAAATGAATGTATGGTTGGCTTTTTGGCTCACTAGCTACAAAAGAAATAAATGCCTCATCATTTTTATGCATGTAATTGCAAATGTGATCTCAACAAAGAATCAAGACAAGTTCTAGAGTAAAAATAGTGATAGGTGAATACACACTAGAAATGAACAATTAAGGCTCAAATTTTCACCAGCTAATGACTATCAAATAATTCATTGAAATCAAATTCATTGCCACTTCACTTGAATGAAGACACAAGATCCATTACTTATCATGTCTAAGTGAATCCAAGATATAATCATCTCAACGTGCAACTTTCACAGAAAAATTGAAAAGAATCACACTATTTTTTCAAAAATTTTCTCAAAAATTTAATTTTTTTTTTCAAAACAAGGAAACAAGGAAAAGATGGATGGAATCAATGACTCTCCCCCCCACACTTAAATATTGCATTGTCCTCAATGCTAGCACATAATCCAGTAACAGATAAACAACATAATATAAAGAGAGTGAAAAGAGAGTGTACAACCGGATGAACTTGAAAATGGAGATTCCAATGGTGGCTTAGATTTCCATGTAGCTGGTTAGCAACCTTTTATTACCTACAAGACAGAAACAAAGACAAACTATAATGCAGAAAAAAAAGAAAATTAAATCCTAAACTAAAAAGAACTCTATCAAGATTAACTAATCATAAGTATCAAAAACTAAAATTAAAAATGCTTTATTCCTCCTTAGCTGAACAAATTTAAGTCTCACTATTTTAAAGCATTTGGATTGATCATGTAATGATGACCATGGACTTCCTCAACCATCAGTAGTTTAAGAAAGTCATATTCAGCAAATTCAGGAACAATAAAAGAAGGAAAATCAAATTTAAGGCATTTAAAACTAAAGAGAGAAAATTTAAAATCAAATTTAAGAACACTAGACTCTGGACTCGCTAAATATCTATCAAAGCCAATAAAATCTATAGGACTCCCATCAGTAAGAGTCACTACATCAACAAAAAAATTAAATTGCAACTTCTCATAGCCTTTTGAGTTCAAGTCCTCCAAGGTATCTAGCAGTTGCTTCTCCTTAATTGGGAGAGTCTGTGGCTTGTTGGGAATTAGCTCAACAACTTTAGGAATTTGTTCAGCACTTTCAACAATAGAAATAGCATCTTCCCTGACCAAAGAGACATCGGTAGGCTCACAAAATTCTAAACAATGATTAACAACAGAATCTAGTCTCTCACCAGTATCAACAAGAGCACAAGGATCAATAGGGTATTCAATATCAGTAGTATCACTATGCATGCTCTCATCAAAACTAGTATGATCAAGAGGATTAGTCTCATTAACAGTTTCAGTGCAAGCAAAGGACTTATGGATTCAACAGGCTTATCAGACTCCAGAAACTCATTAATCTCAACACACACAGGACATGTATGCATATCATCACATAAGCATTCAAAAGTTAAGTCTGATTCATCAACAACAAACTGCTCAACAATTTCATTGTCTATATATTATCACATGCTACTTTCATTGTTTCATCAGTCATACCATCATAGGCTAGTGAGGAATCATGTTGATTAGAATATGTGAGGAACTCACTAGTCTCAATGAAAGCATTAATTTGAGAGCATCTATCATATATAGTGGATCCAGCACACACACAATCAACAGAATCATTTAAATCATTTATATCACATGATCCAGATGGTATGCTATCCCTAAACTCAGTAGATGCGTCATCAACAGACTTATCAACCAATTCCACACTAGGAACAGAATGATCATTACATTCTAGGTCACCCCCACACTTATCTACTACCCTAGACTCAATAGATTTATCATTAACAAATTCAAACATGAATTCATTACTATAATCACAGTTAGGAATAGAAATTCCAAGTGCATCAGTACACAAGGAATCATGAACATCAACAACTGTGTCAATTTTGTTCAATGAGTTACCACAATCAATCAATTCAGGAGATTTAACAACAATTTCCTCATCAACTTCCTCATCATGCAATTCAGAATCAACAACATTGTATGCATCAATAGTCACAGTGCTATCAAGCAAACTAGATTCAGTTCTAACAAATTGTAAAGTATTAGAAGATGGAAGGATATTATCCGATGAATAGGACTCTTCCTCCTCTATACATTCCCTTTTAATTTTCTTTTCAATTGATTCAGTAGCACTTGAAGTAGGTTGATTCATTTGAAATCTTGAATCCTTCATGAGGTTATCCATCTTTTGTTGGTCTTGGAGTTGCAACCGTTTGGTTCCACGTTGGACCATTTGCTCCAATTGTTGGTTTTGAATAATACAAGCTTCCATTAGCTGCATCATCCTCTCTTCCTCAATTGGTTCCCTCTGGACCTCTTGTTGCATGTACCCCTCATGGTAATTATCAGGATGATATTCTAGCTCTTGCATATGAAAGTTGTGGTATGGCTGGTAGTTGGGGTGAACTTTATAAGAATGATGGTGTGGTTGGTAGCATGGTTGTTGGACTTGTTGATATTGTTGTGCTTGCCGTTCTTGTCTTTATCGTTCAAGAAGACCTTGAAGCATTGACATGGCTTCATCCAACTTCTGAGAAATCCTATGCTCTGCACAAGAATCATATACACCTTGATTAGAATAATAATGATCCATTTAAAGCAAAGAAAAAAAAAATGAGAAGCACAATTAATTTCAACATAAAAATAATTCACTAACAAATTTTAACTAAAATTAATTCTAATTCAAGAAAATAAAATTCAAATGAAGATAAGAAGTTCCTAACAGTAAAAAACACTTAAAATAGAGGTTAGTCACACAAAATAAACTCACAAAAATTAAAGAAATTAAATCTAGAAAAATTGAAAAATTCCTAAAAAATTCGAGAAAATAATAAAAAATTAGAAAAAGTGCCTTAAACGTTGAACTTTGGCCAAAAAATGGTGCGCCAAATAGCTTTGCTATTACTTTTGCTCAAAACACCCAAAAACCTTGGAAAACAAAGTTTGAGCATTTTCTGGGCACTTCAAACAAAAATTCCAACAAACAGGACACTTGCCGCAGAACACCGAAATTACCCAATTCCAAGTTCAAAACAGAACAAAAATCAAACAAAAACAGAACAAAAACAGAGGTAAAACACCTAGAAAACTTTCTCAAACAAATGAGAATCCAATTCCCCGGCAATAGCGCCAAATTTTGAGAGGCTCGTTGCGCAACCCTCAAAATAAAACTAGGTTGATAAAATATGCAGTTAGTGGCACAACCTAGGTCATCTCCCTTGGAAGTGGAGTTCAATGCTTACTTGAGTTTTCCAAATGTTAAAAGACTCTAAAAAATTCTAAACTAAAGGGGGTTTTTGATTTAATTAAACCAAGTAAAGTGAAATTAAAATAAAGTTCCTAAATTCTACCTAATTGGATGAATTATGAATGAAAGATGGTCTTGTGACTAGCTTTAGAATCATCCCTTGGTATCCACTATCCTTATCCTAATCCAATTGTGATTAATTATGGCCTAAGAATTCCTAATTGTGTTCATAACAAATTATCTTGAGTTACCACGCAAGAATCAAGAAATTAATGATCTAACGTTGAATTGAGACCTCAATCCCGCATTAAATTGTTAAATCTTATCTTTAAGATCAATGAACACCTAATTTGATTGATTAACTGATTAATTAGCCTCTGAATCATCATCCTAAAATGTTTAATTAACCAATTAAACATTAATGAATCCTCAAATTACACATTCAAGCACATAATTTCATTCATGTATTTCATTGAACACCTTCGAGGCACACATGGGAAATTAGAGAATAATGAAAAATTAGTATCTAATACAATCAATTAATCAACAAAAGGTTCCCTAATTAGTGTCTAACCAGCCACTAATTATAATTACACAAATCCCCTATCAAATACAACTTAACCAAGATAATATATGAAAGAGAAAAAGTATAGGAAAATAGGAATTCTTAGCCAAAATTCTGAGTTCTTCTCCATGGATTCAAGCTTCTCCAAGAGCTTCCTCCTAGCTAGCCTCAAGATGGATTAGAATTTCATTGTATGGTGGATGGATGGAAGATGGAATGGAGGAGATGGCATGATGGATGAAGGGGCGAATGGATGAATGGACTAATGATGGATGAATACGGCGTGATGGACGATGGGGTGGAGTATATGGATGAGGGTTTCCAAAAATATGGAGGCGTGAATGTGGTGGATGTTTGCTCCCTCTCACGTGAATTTTTTTAATGATTCCATGTGCTCTTTAATGAATCACATGCAGCCTCCTTCGTGCAGCTCAACCTTTTGCATGTTAAAATCATGTTTTTTTCTTCCCTCAGCTCCAGCGCTTTTGTTTCTCAATGAATCACGTGCAGCCTGTGGCTTCATCTCTTCATTTAAGTGATCACATGCCTAGCTCGTGCTTCTTGTTTTTGCTGCTGCCTTATTTGAGTTTTTCACATCCCATGCAGCTGCTTCACTCTTTATCCAGCTAGTGTGTGTGTTGTTCTCTACGTGAAGCTCCTCTCAAGCCTTCTTCTTCGTTCATTCTGTAGCTTCCCCACGTCGTGTCCTACGTTGTTCTTCCATGCAACTCAAGCTCTTTTCTGGCATCTTTTTCTCCTTCACCACGTGCTACAGCTGGTGCTTCCTTCTCCTTCTATTTACTCGAGGCTTCTTCCACGTCTTGCTCTGTTCTTCATGCTCCATCCAGTCCACGTACTGCTCTTTGTGTTTTTCAAACAGAGGTTGTCTTCTTTACTTGCTTTTTACGTTGAAACTACAGCTCATGCAAGCTTCTTCTTTGTTTCTGCTCACTTTCTTCCATGTGTTCTGCACAGCGTTGAACTTCCTTCTCCTCACTTAAACCATGCAAGCTTTTTCACGTAGCTTTCTCTGTTCAGCTACATCTCTTCCTTCAGCATCTCAGCGCCCTGTGTATATGTCCGAATAATGATGGATAAGAGCCTCCTTCGTCTTCACTGTTTACTGCAATCCAGAGAAGGAAAAATGAACTAATGAAGGATGGATGAAAATGCTCTGCAGCTCCTCTAGATTTCTGGCACTTTACTCCACTGCCCAGTGCAGAAAAGACGATGAAGTAGCACCCCTCAAGCCTCCTTTTCCACTTTCTAGTTAATCTCCAGCTCAAAGCTTCCTTCTTTCCTTTAATCCACTTTAATTTCTCAATTTAATTTCCCAAAAATTCTGCACAAGATTAATAAATGTTTTAAGGATTGAAAATATTTAATCATCAAAGAATTTTAGAGGATAGAATATTAGAAATTTCAATCTAAAAATTCTCCTAATTAATTCAAAAATGTATTATTTTCCAAAAGTAACCACAAATTCAAATATTGCATAACAAATCCAATTAAGCTCAAATTAGTCATTAAAATCAATACTAAATGTGGATAAAAAGATATGAAAATTAGCATTTATCAAAAACTCAATTAAACATTGAACTCCAATTCTAAGGGAGATGACCTAGGCTGTGCCACTAGCTATAAAATTTAATCCAACCTAGTTTTATTTTGAAGGTTGCGCGACGAACCTCTCAGCTATAGAGTAATAGGATACCAAGGGAGTTTGCTTTGTTTTCTTGATGGAAGATGCATATGGGGAGCCTTCTAGGGATCTCAAAAACTCATCCAAACACTCATTTAGGCCTAGGAATAATTATATCAAATCAGATTTTCAAGGGAACCTATGAAACCCTAAGTTTACTATCTTGAAAATCAATGGCTTTTACTTGATTTTTTTTGCATATTCTTACTCTCCTCCCTTAATTTCATAGAATTCACCCTTAGTTCTACCCAAAATTCAAGCCCTCTTACAGCTACATATATGGGGTGAAATAGGGAGAAGAAGGGGGAAGGAGTAACTACTATAGGATGGAGATTTTATCTTATTTTTCCTTATTTTCTTACTTGATTTTCACTTTCCTTGGCCTCCTCTCTTCAAATCCGAATTTTCTCCTCTGTTCTTCCCTCAAAATAGATGCAAAAACTTCAATAAAACTATAGGAAAGAAAGCTTAAGACAAGAGGAACACGTTTAGAAGAAGGAGGAGCATGATAATCCATGAAATTCCTTACATTTTTCTTGCTTTTTCTCCTCCTTTCTTCTCCTTCATGGTGTGCCTAAGAGAGCTGGTGTTTTCTCTGGTTTTTAGGCAGAATAGGTCATGCAAATGAAGGGGGAGAAGAAATAAGAAACTTAAAGAGTGCTTAAGAAGCTTCCACTTTCTTAAAAATTCCAATTTTGCCTTTTGTTCTTGGCATTCCAGTTTTTGACTCATTTTAGCTCCTTTTTAAGAACTATCTTTTCCATTATGAAATTTAGGTTCCCAATTTAATAAAATGCCTTTGGAATTACTCAAATCGAAGTTAAAACCTTCCCGAACGAATCTGTTGAAGTTCAGGTTAACTGATGTTGGAAAACATCCACCGGAGGGATTTTAATTGTCCTGGGGCTTCCCATGGTTTTCAAGGCCTTTGAGAACCCTAAAGAACTCAAAACTTTCATTTAAAAAGCACTCCTATGTGAATTCCAAAATTTACTCAAAATGACGAAAATGCCCTTACATTTGTCAACCTTTTGTTACATTTTATTTCTTCATTTTAGCTCTATTTTTCTTTCCATCTGAACCTAGGATTCTCATTTTTAGGAGTCTAGAATGCTTCACAAATTTTTTGAGACCTTAATTAAGTCATTTTAGGGGACTTGCTTTTGTATCCGATGGATTTCGTACGTTGACGAAGAAACTGTACATTACATTTCTCGTATTTTCTCTAGTTTTCGGAGAACATATTTACTTTTATGTGCCTCTTCTAGAAGTCTCTCTCTCAGTTCGTTACTACTAGGCACACAAATTCAGTTCTAGTATACCATCACACCATCCTCAAATATTTTGAAATCTAAGGTCCTACCCTGGGTAATCTCACTCCTGATCTGTCTCAAGAATTCATCCTCTTTCTGGGTATCTAAGATCTAGGTTCTCAATTTATTCTCAATCCAAGTTTCACTCAGATATAATCTATGTGATACCATCTAGCAAGAAAGGTTCAGATTTTTAAACTTTTCTAGGAGTTCCTATTCCTTGATCATCTTATGGGTTGCGTGGATGGATTTCCTACTCAAGGCATCAGCCACCACATTGGTCTTATTTGGATGATATTTCAATGTGTAATCATAATCTTTAAAAAATTCCATCCATCTCTTCTATCTCATTGAGTTCCTTTTGGTTAAATAGGTATTTCAAACTTTTGTGGTCACTGTAAATTTCTATGCTCGTGCCATATAGATAGTGCCTCCAAATCTTAAGAGCAAAAACTACTATGGCTAACTCTAGGTTATGTGTGAGATAATTCTCCTCATGGGCCTTAACTGCCTAGAGGCATACACCACTACCCTACTCTACTGCATCAGCATACATCTTAACCCTCTCTTTAAGGCATCACTATAAACCACAAACGATAAACTAAGGTTAGGAGTAATCAATATAGGGGCAGTGGTTAATTGGAGTTTCAACTCCTCAAAACTCCTCTCACATTTATTATCCCACATGAAAGGTGTATCAGTCTGAGTTAGCATCGTGAATGGCAAGGCCATATGGGAAAAGCCCTAAATAAATAGTCTATAATATCCAATCAAACCTAGGAAACTCCTAACCTCGATGATAGTCCTAGGTCTATCCCATTGTAATATAGCCTTTACTTTATGGGGATCTACCATGACCTCGTCTTGTGATATCACATGACCTAAAATTTTCATCTCAGTTAGCCAAAACTCACATTTACTAAGTTTGGCATACAACCTCTTACTTCTCAGAGTCTCTAAGACTAATCTCAAATGCCTCTCATACTCTTCAAAAGATTTAGAGTACACTAAGATATTATCAATAAAGACCACAATGAATTTATCTAGATACAGTCTGAATACCCTATTCATATAATCCATGAACACTGCGGGCACATTCATTAGCTCGAATGACATCACACGGAACTTGTAGTGCCCATATCTAGTCCTGAAGGTTGTCTTCAACTCTCACTCTCAGTTGGTGGTACCCAGATCTAAGATCTATCTTAGAGAATACAGATGCCTTAGCTAACTGATCTAACAGGTCATCTATTATAGGGATAGGATATTTATTCTTGATGATAACTTTATTCAATTCTTTATAATCTATACATAATCTCAAGTTACCATATTTCTTTTTCACAAACAATACTGGAGCTCTCTAAAGTGAAACACTAGGGCGTATGAACCCTTTTTCTAATAACTCCTCTATTTGCTTTTTCAAATCAACAAGCTCGGTGGGATCTATCCTATAAGGAGCCTTGGACACCGGTCCAGCCTTAGCCACTATGTCTATAGAGAATTCTATCTCTCTTTCAGGGGGTAGACCACTAAAATCAAAGTCTTTAGAGAAAACCTTCAAGAATTCTCTAATTATTGGGATCTCCTCTATCCCTTTCTCTACCTCAACCTAAATAGAGAAAAGACTAGAAACCCTTGACATCCATGCTCTAAGTGCCTTCAACCTAGGTAGTAGTCATAAAAGATAATTCGATCCTTATCCTAAGTATGGTCCCACAAGAAGGTACAAATATAGTTTAGTATGCATAATCAAGAACAACATTATTTGTAGTCATTCAGTTTATATCAACAATCAGCTTAATGTCATGGAAAGGCATACAAATCAAATCAATAGTGGTATAATAATGGTTAAGCTATACAGTGACATTTATGCAAGCATAGGAAGTAACAACGTGGCCTCTAATGGGTATAATGACAGAAAAATCAAATGGTAAAGTACTAATGGCCAGACCCAACTATCTCACACAATCATAGGATATAAATGAGTGACTAGCACCCAAATCAAACATAGCAATCACAAGAAAACCATTCACTATAAGCATACCTCATATCAAACTAGAACTGGCTTCTTGCTGAGAAAAGGCGAACACCTTGCCCTGGGTTTGTGGCTTAGGAGGCATTGAATATGTCTAAGGTCAATTCCTAGCAATGTGCCCTAGCTTCCCACACTTATAACAAGTCATTATAGACTATTGTGTGGATGATTGAATCTAAGGGGGCTATGCTTTCTTGCCTTTTTATGGCCTCCAATTCCACTGCATCTTATCTTTCTTTTTACTAGTAGGTGCAAAGCTAGCACCCTCTTCTGGTCTTGGCCTCTTTGACTCCAGAGCCCTTCTCTGATCAGATACTGCAATAATGGACATAATATCTCTTATATTATTTTCAATAACCCTGCTGATCTCCATGAGGGCAATAAAGTTTTGAATTCTCTGTGGAATAACTTTTTCTCTGATCAAGGGCTTCAACCTGGTCTTAAACTACTCACACCTTCAGGGCTCATCATCATATCTCTAAAGGTAGGAAGAATATCGAGACAACTTTATAAATTTAGCCACGTATTGATCTACTGTCATATCATCATTTTGCTTAAGGCCCATGAACTACATCTTTTTTTGTTTCCTCACTAAACTAGAAAAATATTTCTCATAAAATTCTACCAAGAAATTCTCCCAGGTGATTTGCAGATTTTTGGTCTCCATCAGAGACTTCGTATTGCGCCACCATCTATTAGTTTCTTTCTGTAACATGAAGGTGGCAAGTTGAGCTTTTTGCTCTGAGGTGCAATCCATCACTGTAAAAATCTTCTCTATTTCCATCACCCAGGGCTCCACCTTATCTGCATCTAACTCCCCATCAAATACAGGAAGGTTGTTCTTTCTAAATTGGTTCAGCTCCTTTTGAATTAATGGCGGAGTCTGAGCTGGTTCTTGGGGAGGTGGGGGTGGAACACCAGAAATGGAAGGCTGAGGCAAAGGGGCTTCTCTCCTAGCTTCTTCTTGCCTAGCTAGGGAGTTTGCTGTTGTAAAACCCACTATTGCTGAGCTATCACATCCTTGTATTTATCGAGCCATTTTAGGATAGCTCACAAAAGGTCCTCAGATTCAACCTCCGAGCCCATAACTGGTCTACCCCTGCCTCTGCCTCTTCTGGTTTCAACCATCTTAATTGAAAAAGAGTCACAATCTTAGCTCACAAATACAACTTAAACACATATACATAGCTATTCTACCACTTCCAAGGTAATTCACACACAATCACAAGCCAAATGTACCACTCAAGAGCTAAAATTGAGTAAAAGTGCCTAGACCTTAGCTCTGATACCAATAAATGCCATACTATACTTTATTAGACCCCATATTCCCATATTCAAGATAGCTTTCATGTGCAAGTAAAGAAAATCACAAATGGGAATGAAATAATGCCAGTTAATTGCATTACGTCAAGGTTAAAAATTCAAATTTTGATCCGTGAACCTCGAAAAGTTACCAACAACATTCTATAAATATTTTCCATTCATACAGATCATAAACATCTCAAAACTTTGCATAAACCATGGACCAAGGGTTAAAAGTCACAAATACTCATGTTTTGCCTCGAGCTAGAATTTCAATTTTCTTTTAGCAACATTGAAAAATCATAACTAAATCTAGAAAAATCAAAATCAAATTAGAGCTTTTTGGAAAGCTCTATATGTTAAATTTACATAAAAATAATTCCAAGTTAGAAAAATCTCATCTAGACCATGTTTGATAACAAAAAAATGAATAAGGGTTGGACTGTCCAGTATTACTAATATAGCTTACTGACATAAACTTTGAAAATTCACAATTAATTCCAAAAAAATACAATTCCTACAAACTATACCAATTTGGAAAGTTTTGGATGTTAGTTATAGCAAAAAAAATATTTCTAGACCAATCCAAGAGCATTCAGACCCAAAAATCGATGGAACAATGATGGAGGTCTGATTATGCATTGGAACAGAACAAAAACTTCAAAAATTCATGTCTCCCTCTCTAGAGATCCAAATGAGGTGCTTCTAGTTGGCACAGGTCACTGGGAGGTCTAGTTTCTCCTTATAAAATTGCACAGAAATTGGACATCATTTGCCTTATGAATGGCAGAGATCAATTTTTGGACCATTGAATAGTACCAGAGCCAAGATTAGAAAATTTGCCTATTTCAAAAATTTGTCAAAAATTCTATAGACCTCCAAATATTACCCACTTTAGCTTTCCAAAAAGCTTTCAACAAGGCCTAGATGTATGCCAAATTTCAAACAAAGAAGAGCTCATTTGTATCATTTTTGCTATAGCTCACCATTATGGACAATTTTGCATCACATAAGGTATCAACTTGGTCAATATGGCTCTCTTTGGTGTTTAGTGCCTCTTGGGCAAGTTTGAAAGCATGAATACAACTTATATGAGCTACCCAAATAGTCCCAAATCTCATACATCTCATTTTGGCCATTCCACATTTAACAATACTCTAATACATACGTGCCATCAAGTGTCAAGTTTTCTCATTTGCATTGATTTTGTGCCACATATGGTCCATACATCATTCATACATAATATTACATTTGCTCAATGATTTACAACTCAAAAATAATATGTACAAGTTTACTTTGACATTTATTTGCAAATACAACTACATAATTGATAAAGTGTAGCTTCTCAAGTTCCTTGACTTGCATTTCTTCCTTCATGAGTGCCACCTAGGCATATTAAAATGAAGGAAGGAAGGGGAGTGAGATTCATGGAATCTCAATAGCTCACACACCCATCCACCCATACATTCATGGCATACATACATTAAAGGCATAACATGGAAAGTAACACAACCATAAATCATACAAGATCACATTTTTATGCCACCAATTCACCTTAAATTCAAGAATATACTATAGAGACTTTTAGTTTTGCCTCACCCCATTTCTAGGACTTTTGGATTTGCCTCACCTTTGGCCTAGGGACTTTTGACCTGGCCTCATGTAACACCATACTTCTAAGACTCAACTCATGCAATTTTCATGCCTCATCTCATACTAGTTCTATGGGAAGCAACATAATAGTATTGGAAATCATGAATAAATTGCATTTTACCATGGGAAAAATTTTTCATTCGAAGTCCCGTGAGCCATATTGTCATACCTTATTTTATAACACTTTTCCTACTACAATTACATCATTTAAACCTTAGAGGAGTCAACGGAAACCTAAATTGATAAAAATTTTTCATTTTAAAACTTCCTCATACAATTGCACTATTCATTTGGTCATTTTCAAATTCTTATCTAACTTTGAAAATACATACTTAATTATAGAAAAATCGTATGACGTTAATTCAGGGCTCTACTTCAAGCTCTTTAAGCCCTTTACACGGGGAAAATGCTTACTTAGTGGAGCACATATGAATTCATATAAAGTTGCCTCTACAATAAATTGGACAGTTTTATCCCTTCACTTAACATATTATTATTTTGCCTTTATATAAGTAGATGCATTTTTGCATTTTAGCCTCATCAGTCATATTCTATTTACTCAAGGGTTGATTATATTCATGACTTTCCATTCCATACTTGAGTACCTTACAATATCATAACATAACTCATAAACGCAGTAATCTAAAATATTTAATTACATAACAAAATGTGGTGCATAAAAGTAAGGACCTCGATTTATGTCTCCACATTTTTTGCTCCTTTATTTGCTTGAACTTGGACCTAGCATGGGTTATATTTGGGGTGAGATTATGAAATCTTAGTAGTAGTAAACCAGTATCATTCACATGCAAGCATGTAAGTATATAACATAATGCCAATCAACGTGCCATATACCACATAGTAATACAAGGGATTTTATACAAGGCCAAGCACAATCTAAGCATACATATCTCATCTTATAACATAAATGACAACTTGATATAGCATATCACTTATCATTATACAAACATACAAGCTTAAAGAAAGAGAGGGGAAAACTACTACCTTAGCAAACTTTGCTTCTCAATTATTGGGACTCAATTTACTTGCTTTTGGAGTTCCCAAAACAACATCAAACCCTATAATCATAATGATAATTCATTACAATCAAGACATAAACCTTAGCTTCTAAAATAAGATGACCCCTTTTAAACTTAATGGGACCATTGGAATTGGAAAAATTCAACTCTTTCCCTTCCCATTCACTATGGCCGAATAGTATGCCTTTCTTGGCCAAAATTTAGGAATTTTATCTCATGAGTTTTGGGGAATTTCCCATCGGTATTCCTAGCTAAAAACGCCCTTTTGAATCCATTGGAATGGATAAAATCATCAAATTCCAGCCCTAACATCACGTTTTGGTCATCACATAATCTAGCTCCGTTTTAGGCTCAAAGTGTGTTTCTTTAGTTCTAAAAATTTCATAGCCTTTTCCTTTATGTTTTAGGACTTGAAATTTGGTATACATGACTTTAAGACATTAAGAAAACATAATAAAAATTTTGGGAAAATTTGTACAGCATCTCCCCATGCTTTCTAGTTTCCCAAAAATTACAGTCTTTGTGTTTTCCAAAGTCTCAACACATAACAACAATAACTAAGCTCATATGGCCTTCATGTTCAACATATAAACTTCATTTCAAGGCCTTTATATTCAACATATAAACTCCATTTCTAATGATTCATATGCTGTCCAAAAATAAATCATAGCTAGGGTTTAACAAAACTAGCTTAAAGATGTGATTTACAAGTATAAAATGGAGAAAACTTACTCTTTAAGCTTAAACCTTGCTTCCTTTGCTTTTCTCATACTAAAATCCTTTCTCTTCCCACTTAGAGCAACATTTCACCTTGAAGAAAAGATGAATATGCAGCTGCCCTTTGGAGGAAATGGTTGGAGGATGGAGAAGATAAAGAAATTTGGTAAAGAATGGTGGTAGTTTTGCTTGGTTTCATTTCATCTTCCACTTTTTCTCCCTCTCTCTCTCTCTTCACGTTTTTCTCTCCTCCTCCCTTCCGTGTGGCATGAAAATGGTGGAATGGAGGTGAAGGAGATGAATTAGAATGAAGTTAAAAGGTCATACTAAATTTGGACCCTTGGATCAACCTTTTTAAGATCAAATCCTAGCCTTCCATTCCTTTTTCTTTTAATTTTCTAATTTCATAACTAAATATCTTCTTTCAAAAATCCTTGGCCACACACTTGGATGCCTTTTCTTAGCCCTTAAGTTATGGATAGTAACCATGGTTAATTTCCTTAACTCATCCATGGTCTACTTTTAACTCAACCATAGTTAGTTTCTAACTTAACCATAGTGAATTCTTTAACATAACTAAAATTATTTTCTTCTCTCCCTTTCATTTTATATTTATATTTGGGTTTCATCTTCTCTAAAACCCTAATTATATCTTCTCTTCTCTTTTTGGGCCTTTAGAATCAGCTATTAGGCCTTACCGCAGTCTAACATCGGTGTCTGAGCCCAATTAAGGTTTTACAGTACAATACATACATTTAGACTTTCTAAAATTTATAAATATTATTTCCTCTACTTTCTGGCCATACTGAGCTTCAAACATGGTTTAGGGGCCCTTAATCTCAATCCTTACAAATTTTGGTGTCAATCGGACACCTGGGTTTATAGGTGTAATTTTCACCGTTCTATATTATGATTGTGCTATAAACTTTTCATTTACTGCAATTCTGTCCTTGAAACTCCTTCAGGGTTTCTTAACCCTTTAGCTATTTTTATTTCTATAGTTGTTACAACTTTCTTTTTCTATTTTGCTCATGGCTACTGATTGGGATAATCAGATCCTAGATCGGATCTCGCCCGGCCATCCGGACAACTTGGCATCATTGGACTAGTCTCATCAAACTGAGTTTAACCGTGAGTCATGGATTTATGAGATTCTTACTTGATTTTTTGATATTCGTGCTTAAAACCACAAATGGAGGGTGAAACTAGGGTTCCCTGACCTTTAGGGTAATTTATACATTTTGCCCGGCATATAACTTTTCTTTGCATTTTGGTTTTTGGCTCCTTCATACTTGACTTCGGAGGCTCTTTGGGACCTTTTTCTGATTCCTTTTTTCTTTTCATCTATTTTAGCCCCAATTTTAAGGCACCTCTGGCCTTGACTCATCATTATTTATGATCTAGAATATTATTCTAATTTTATTAGACCTTAATTTACTCTATTTGGGGGACTTCCTTTCATATCCGGTGAATTTCATATGTTGACAGAGAAACCATATGCTACGTTTCTCGCATTTCTTATATTTTTTTGGATTTTCAGAAAATTGGATGTTACACATATGGACTCATACATTTTATCCTCATATTTAGATACACAAATGCAACTCATAACAAGCATAAGAAATGGCCTATACCTCGAGCAAAGGGAGTAGATACACAAAATTCATTGATGCAGCCTCGGGTAGATTCCAGATTCTGTGCCTGAATTTTGAAAAATCATATAGAAAAATCAAAATTAGGACACTATACCATTATAGAAAGCTACAGATTTCTAGCTCATGTTAAAAATAAATTAGACCACAACATAGGCTGATAGGCACCGAAAATGGATGGAATAGTACCAGAGGTCAGCTATCATCCCTGGTACTGATCTCCAATTTCAAAAATTCATATCTCCCTGTTCAGAGGTCCAATTGGGTTGATCTATATGGCCATGGAAATATCATCATGTCTAATGTATTCCTGTAAAATTTCATAAGCATTGGAAATCATTTGTTCTATGAATGACATAGCCCAAGTTTCTAACCATATGAACAGTCCCTGTATCAGCTAAGTAGAAAAATGGCAATTTTGGAATTTCATAATTAATTCCACAGAGCTACAAATAATTTGGTCTTTAGCTTCCTAAAAAGATCTAGATAAGATCTACATGTATGCCAAATTTCATGGGCAAATTCGTTCATTTGGTCAAATCTTGACATGGGGTTGCAAAATGGCTCATTTTGTGTTATATAAGGGGTCCAAATGGTCCATTTCAAGTTCTATGGAAACCATGACCAAGCACGTGGGAATGCACCAAAATGACTCTCTAAACTTGTCTCAAAGGTGCATAAATCCAGAAATCAAAAACTCACTCTCTCACCCCATGCCATACACAAGGTTTCACATTCTTGAACTTGCCATTCAATACCCAAAAACTACATTATCATTCATTTGGCATCAAACCTCATTCATATATCAAATATATGGGTATTTACACATGTTCAAATAATTACATAACAATTTCATCATGGGATTACATCATATGCCATGTGTATGACTATAAAAGAAGAAAAACTAGGCATTTTCATACACTTTGATGTCAATCTCCTTCATCTAGGCTTGGTGGCTTCCATTACCTTGCTCAATTACTCCACCTAGCATGTTAAGACATTAGAGAGGAGGGAATGAGATTCAAAGTATCACAATAGCTGATCTCCCTTTCAATCACACATAAAGTATGTAATACAAGCCTTGAAAGTGCATGCATAGGCATGTTAACATGTGTGAGCATTCAAAAAATATCCTTGACATTTGAACAAGTCATACATAGCATACATAGGCTTGCCAAGTGAGTGGATTAGCCTCATCCATTCACTTATAGATTTTGGATGTACCTCACCCATTCTCTTTAAGAGGTTTCGACTTAACCTTACTCTTAGGAGTCAACCTCACATCTTGGGAGACTCTTTACTTTGTCTCAACCAAGTTCAAGGGTTCTTGGCTTTTTTACAGTCAAGCAAACCAAGACAAGCACATAAAACATCATTTAAATGCATAAAATATCATCATGGTACCATGGAATAAAAGCTCATGCTAAAATACTTTTCATAGCCCAAAACATATATACACACATTCAAAGACAATGTAAGCACACATTCATGCATGAGAGAAGGTAGAGAGAGCTACCTTGCTTGCATTCACACACTTTTTCCTTGAACCTTGAGTTCTCTCCCTTGACCTCACACACCTAAAAAAGTGGAGATCATTTCTCTTAGTCTAGACACATCATATGAAAGCTAATTACACTCTTGAATCACATTGTAAAGCCACACATTCACTAGAAAATTTAGGTGACTCATAAGTCTCTTTTATGGTTCCATAATGCACTTAATGAAGCAATCTTAAGAAAACATCATCTTGGCCCCATTCTCTCCATTCATTTATGATCTTGACTCCATTGAAACCTCTTGCAGTCATCACACAAACAATTCAAGAAGCCTAGCTAGGTGTTGCTTCTTTAAGTCATATTATGGAACCTATGATACCATTTCACTATCCATAGCTTCTAAAATTTTTCCAAGGCTTCCTCTCATACTCTCGCATCATATATGATGCAAAACTAAGCTTAGAAGGAATTAAAACACTTCCTAAGAGCATGAACCCTCCTTGGCCGAGGCTATGCTTTCATGTGGCACCAATGGAGTTATTTTGATTTCTTTGATGGGAGAAGCATGTGGGAGGCTCTCTTGGAGTCTTAGGAACTCATATATACTCTTAGACAACCTAAATTACTACTAGGAAGCTTCATCTTAGCCTAACTGCAACCAAATACCTAAATTCCATAACTTGCATTCTAAAGCTCCCTTTTTAATTCTAGTTGTATATTCTTAATCCTCACACTCCATAACCTTTGGTTCTACCAAGAATACAAATAAAAACTCTCCTTCTCACTTTCTCTCCCTAAACCAAGCTTAAATGGCTTAGAAATACAAGATTTTGTAAGTGTTTCAAGTAAAGTCTTACCTTAAAATAGAGCTCTCTTTGCATAGATTATTTTCCACTGATTGATTTCTTGAAAAGAGTTCCTTTTTGGCTTGGGTCATACCTAACTCTTCAAGTTTTCAAGAAAAGAAAACTATCATTAGAGAGCTCTTAGAAAGAGGAACAACTTTCCTAACTGGCGCGGGATGAAACAAGGCCATTTACTTACCTAAAAGGAAGCTTAAACTTCTTCTCTCTCTCCCCTCTTAATGTCATGCCATGGTTGCTCATTTTTTTGCAATTGGAAGCTTGGAGAAGGTGATGAGGTGTAATCTTACTTAAGAAGCCTCTTTTATAATTTTTTAAAATGACCATTTTGTCCCTACACATCTGTTTGCTCCGTTTAGGCTTATTTTAACTCCTTTTTGAGAATTATCTTTTCCATCATAAATTTTAGATCCTATAATTCATAAAATGCCTTTAGTTTTATCCAAATTAGATTTAAAACCCTCCCGAATGAACTGGTCAAAGTTTGGGTCAACTGACATTGAAAAACATCCACCGGAGGCGTTTTAATTGTCCCAGGGCTTCCCACGGTTTTCTGGGCCTTTGAGAACCCCAGAGAACTCAAAATTTTCATTTAAAAAGCCCTCATGTGAGAATTCTAAAATTTTCTCAAAATGACGAAAATGCTCTTACGTTTCGTCAACCTTTCATTGCATTTTGTTTCTTCATTCTAGCTCTGTTTTTCTTTACGTCTGAGCCTAGGATTCTCATTTTTAAGAGTCTAGAATGTTACTTAAATGTTTTTGGGACCTTAACTAATTTATTTTGGAGGACTTCCTTTTATATCTGGTGAATTTCGTTCATTTACAGACATACTGTACGTTATATTTCTCACATTTTTTCTTTTTTTTAGAACCAGATATTACATTTCTCCCCTCTTAAATAAATTTTGTCCTCAAAATTTAGGGTATACCTTTCCTCTTACTCTTTTATTTTCTAACTAAATGCTATTTTCTTTCCCTTCTTCCTAGCTTTACACGCTTCTCTCAGCGATTTCACTCTTTTTAGTTTTCTCTCAACTAGGGAATTTTCATTACTAGCTCTTAATAAGGGCTCTATTGTTATAGAGTGCTAGCTAGTTCTCTTCATAAGGGAAAGAAGTTTCTGACTCTGGAGGCCTATCTTGGGAGAGCTTATCAATCATATCGGGTTAGTCTTAACCCAATCGCAGGGGTTAACATTCTTTTCAGTGGACTCCTTTATACATCTCGGGAGGTAACTTATTTCATATCAAATCTCCCATATCCTCTCCCAAATGGCTTGTCATAAAGTTTCATCATCTTTTTCTAATCATTACAGCCACTAGAGAGTTCTATTGATCTGTTTACTTATTTACTTATACTGTCCATTGTTCATCTCTGCATTCTTTCTTACTAGCTCATCTTATAATTACAATTCACATTTCTTTCTATCATATGCCTCATATCTCAATTGCTTATTGGGATTACAGCTCCTTTAAGGAGTTTTTCACTTTGAATGATCCCAGTTTCTCTATTTAATATTGCGTTTGTCTCTTTAGGCCGAGACTTTTTCATACTCTCTTTGCTTCCTTGGAAGTGGGCATTTTATAGTCCCTCATCTCCACATTGGCAGGCCTGACTTATATTCCTCATGCTAGTGTCGAAGAGCAACTATCACCAACTACTATTGAATTCTGGTGGGATGCTAATTATACTCACAGTTTTGATCACTGAAGGCATATTGTACCACTTACCTTATCTAAAAATTGCACCTAAGCCCTTTCTGAATACATAGTCTAACATGTAGGGATCTCTCTATCCCTTAGTCAAGGCTAACATCTACTAGGTAGTGGTTCATTTGGCTCTAGCTCTGGAAAGCTACTTTCTTGCTTTCCTCATCCTATACACTATGCTTATCTCTCAAGAGACCTAGTCAGTAGTCTAACTGTCTGAGTAGAGCCTTCATATCCCTGTGGCAATGGTTTACCAGACTCAGGAGGTCTTTAGTCTCTAAGAAAAAATTGTTTGTGACTGTACTAGTCTCTAAGACTAACTAATTTGGAAAATCAATCTGAGGCTGCACTATCCCATTTTGTATATCCATTCCCTTTGCTCGAGGTATAGGAACCTTTTAAGTTGTTATGAGTCATAATGGTGTGTTTAAATGTGAAAACGAGATGGATGAACTTAGATGACCCATGGGACACCAAAAGAAAAAGTTTACCCATGATGAAATACAACCTCATCTATGATTCCAATGCCATTATATTACTTCCTATAGAATTAGCATGAGATAAGGCATGAAATTTGCATGAATTGAGTATTAGAATTTATGATGTTACACTTCACCCATACAAGAGAGTTTTGGCCTTGTCTCACCCATGCCATGAGACTTTTGGCATCTCCTCACCCACATTAAGGGACTTTTGGTATCACCTCACCCTTATAAGTCATTTTCACAATCAATGACATTGAAAACAACACATTGGTGCCAATACAATCTCAAAGCATCAAGTGGCATGTTCTCAAGTCACAAAATCATACACATGCACACAATGACATATATAAAACCAAGAATGCAAAAGGAATGACGTGGAGAGCTACCTTGGTATTTATGCAAGCTTTACATAGTCTTTTTCCTTCCCTTTTTTGGTCCTACAAGCACACCTAGGTGGATTAGGATTCTCTTGGCTTAAACATCATAAATAGCATACAATTACACTCTTGAAGCAAGTTAAGACACTACATTTACTCTTAGAAGCATAAGTGGTTCCATAGTTCACATAATGGTTCCATAAATGGCCTATTAAAGCAACCCTTATAATTCAAGTTCTAGGCTCCATTCTCTTTTTATTTCTAGGTCTCTTAACCTCATTCAAGGTCTTTCGAGCCTTTATTTACTCACTTACAAGAGCCTAGACATGTGTTGCTTCATAAGGCTCCATTATGGAAACGATTGTCTCATCTTCCAAACCATGACTCCTAAATTTTTCTCAAGGATTCCTCCAACCTTCTACCATCATATGAAGTCCTAAACCAAGGCTAAAACAATTTAAATCACTCCCTAACTTATTCATCTATGCTTGCTCGAGACACCCCCTAAAGGAAGAGTTCATAGAGCTTTTGATTTTTCCTTGATGGGAGAACCATTTGGGAGGTTTCGTAGAGGTCTTAGTGTAACAGCCAAGAAAAAGAAAAGAAAAAGAAAATAGAAAAGAAATGAGAAAAGAAAAAGGAAGGAAAAGAAAAGCTGAAAATTTTTGGAAGCTGAAAATTTTCTAAGTCTGCTAGCTACAGCCTAGCTATAGCGAATGTACCTGCTCGCTATAGCGAGAAATGGTCTAGCTATAGCGAGACTGCCTTCTAGCTATAGCGAGACTGCTTCTAGCTATAGCAAGTTCGGGCACCCCCATACAAAATCTAGGGAGTTGCTCGCCGTAGCGAACGCCATAGCGAAGGCAGAGTTCTGGGACTTATTCGAGCTCGCCGTAGCGAGGGTTATGGCTCGCTATAGCGAGGGTTAGTCTGGAAAAGCGTGAAAATAGAGAATTTGACTTTTTAAACCATCCCAACTCATTCTTTCACTCTGTAACTGACTCAAGCCCACTTTAAGAGAGAGAAAAGGGTGGAGGAGAGAGAGAAAAGCTTAGGAGAGGAAGGAAGAACAAGAAAGGTAAGGAATTCCATGGCTTTTCTCTTAGTATGTTACTCTTCTCCCCTTATCCTCTCTTCCCACGGTTTTAATAGTTAAAGTAGTCATGTTTTGAGCTTGGTTCAGAGGAGGGAGAGTGGAAAACCACTCTTAAGGGAGGTTAGAAGTCATGTAGCCTTCTCTTCCTTGCTTTCTCTTCTTAAGAGTTGAGAGCTTGAGAGAAGAGAAAGAATAGTTAATGAATTCTAGTGAGAGAAAGAACCCTAGTTTGACATGCTTAGTAGGGTTGCTAGAAAGAGATCCCTAGCTTAAGAATCATGTATTAAGGTATTAATTCCATGCTTTTGTGTGGTTAGGCTCAAGAGGAATTCTCCCATCTAGGAGTTGTTGTGAAATCCAACAAGGGAGGAGACAATTGACAGAGCAAGTTGAGAATAGCCAACAAAGGTAGTTCTCTCCACTTTCTCTCATGCATAATTGTGTGGTTACATTGTCTTGCTTGTGTGTATGAATGATATGAGCTATGAGAAGTGTGTTAGCATGATTATGTGATATGATTGAGATGATGTTTTAAATGCTTGATTGGTTTGCTTGAGGAAATGGAAAAGCCAATAACCCTATAGCCAAGGTGAGGATGAGCCGAAGCTCTAAGTTGGTTGAGCCATGTCTCCCAAAAGTGAGGTAGAGTCCCAAAGAGTAAGGGTGAGTCTAAGTACCTCTTAAGTATGGGAAGGCAAATCCAAAAGCCATAAGGGAAGGGGTGAGGCCGATCCAAGTACTCAGCGAGCTCTTGAATGTTATCCATGGCCATTTCACATGTTTTAAATGTTTTCATCATGTTTTATATGCTAACATGCCATACATGCATAATGAGACTTGTTGCATGCAATATATGTATGTTTGAATGAGAGTTGAACTACTGAGATTCCATGAATCTCACCCTCCCTCTCCACCATCCAACCATGTCAGGTGGCCCAAGTGAGATTAGGGATGGGAGCAACCACCAACAAGCATGAAGCTAGGGATAGAGATGATTAAAAGTGTAAAGTTTTGTAATACATTGTACATGAGATGTAAGATGTAAATGTTGTATATGATGTAGCAATGATAAATATTGTAAGACAATGTATGTATTAACGATGAATGTATGAGAATGAGGTTTATGATGAATAAAAGAGCATGGTTGAATGAGAAAGAATCCATGATAGCCTAGAATATATGGGTGCATAAGTGGGCATGGGATAGTGAGTTTTCCCCAATCTAAGTTATTAGACACTTGAGGCATGATTGATAGCTCCTAAAGATGCTTTCTCATGTGCTCAAGGAGTCATGGAAGTAGAAAACTTAAGATTGGACCCCATTAGCCACACTTTTGGCCAAGAAAGGGCCTTTTGCACATGATGTCATAGAATAGCCATATGACCTCTTCTAGCTATGAGATTTGACATGTAGCTAGATTATGTTTAGAGCTTTCTGAGAAGCTAGATTTCATGTCATTTAGAGGTCTATAGCATTTTCTATGATTTATCAAAGTTGACATCAGAAATTCGGATTTCAGAAAATCACTGTTCATTTGGTCAGTTTAGAAATCATGTCATCCGAGGGGCAAACGTAGTCCAATGGCTACGAAATTTTATACACAGAAACTAGATGGTCACAGTGACTTGTAGGAACTAGAAGCACCTCATTTAGAGGTCCAGAGAGGAAGTTATGCAATTTCGAAGTTCCTGCCCAGAATCAGACAGCCAACCAGACCCGAGGTACTGTTTCATCGGTTTCCGGGAAATTGGCTAGGTGAACTGATCTGGAGATATTTTTTTCCTCTAGCTAACATCCACATCTTTCCATAGAGATAGATTTTATGAGCATTGGATTTTTGTGGAATTAGTTAGACATTTTCAAAGTCCATATCAGTAAACTGTGACAGTAAAGAAGCCCCCTCTGACCAGTGACCTATTTCGATGTCAAACGCAGAATGAGTGGGAGATTGAGACTTCTAAGTATTTTTAGCATGAAGTAGACATCGCAAAATTTCTAGAATGACCCAGAGCATGTAGATACGATTTTTCTGCATTTAGTTATGAATTTTCAAACTTAGCCCAGAAATGAAGCAAAATCTGCCCATAGCGAAAATGCATGTCTCCAATCCCTTTTTGCTTTCCATAAGTTTGAAGCATATAGTTGGGATTGAAATAAGTCTCAATAGTGTAATTGAGCATGAGGAAGCATAGAGAGAGCTCAACCGGTCCATGTTACTTCTAGGTGGATCTCTACCCATACAATATGCCTTAGAGAAAGAGCTACCAAGGTAGAGAAATCATCTCCCTTGTAAGGTTAGCAGGAGTATATGAATAAGAGGGCATGATGGGTATGAGCTAGAGGTTAAAGTGTCACACTTAGGAGTTCAATTAAACACTTACATATCCTAGAAAATTCATGAATCAAAACAGATTTTACAAACCCTTCAAGAATCTTACACTTTGCTAAATTGAATTCCATTAGCTTTTCTTGCAAATTCTTGGCATATTCTACTTCCCCATGGTCTAAAACCCAAGTTTCTCTCTTGATTTTGGACAAAAAATCTTTCCCTCCCTTGGTTCTGGTTTGGGCCAAAAATTGCACAAAGAAGGAGCAAGAAGAAGAAGCAACAAAGATAGGAAACTACCTTAGATTCAAGCTTGCTTTCAAGTGCTTTTCTTCTTAGTTTAATTCTCTTTAAGAATTTTGAACCATCCCCCTTTGCTCTAGACTCAAAACAGAATCAAACAACTTAATAAAACCATAGAAAGGAAGCTTAAAGGGAGAAGAACAAAATTAGAAGAGGAAGAAGTATGAAATTCGTTGAATTTGCCTACCTTTTTCTTGGTTTTCTTCCTCCTTTCTCTCCTTCTCTTGTGCACCTAAGATGGAGCTTTCTCTTTCTACTTTTAGGCAGAAGAAAGTTGACCTAATTAAGGAGAGAAGTGGCATGAATGATATAGAAGGTTCAAGAAGCCACTTTTTCAACAATTCTAATTTTACCCTTCTATTGTGGCATTTTTGTTTTAGCTTTGTTTGAGCTTCATTTTTTAAAACCTTCTTTTCCATCATAGAATTTAGGTTCCCAATTTAATAAAATTCTTTTGGAATCACTCAATTTGGAGCTAAAACCTTCTTGAACGAATCTATCAAAATTTGAGTTCACCGTCATGGGAAAATGTACACCGAAGGGGCTCTAATTGTCTTGGGGGTTCCCATGGTTTTCTGGGCCTCGAAGAACCTTGGGCAACTCAAATTTTTCATTTAAAAAGCTCTCATATGAGTTTTTCTAAAAATTGTATGTATTTATGAAAATACCACTACATTTTGTCAAATTTGTAACAATTTTATTTCACCATCCTAGTTCTGTTTTTCTTCCATCTGAGCCTGGAATTATCATTTTTAAAAGTGTAGGACACTACCCAAAATTTTTGAGTCATTATTTAGCTCATTTTCGGGGGACTTACTTTTATACAATTCATTTTGTCATTTTACAGAATTTACTATTCTTTACATGTGGTAATTAAAAGAATAAAGTTATGAACCTGTATTTTCTTGTAACCTTATTAGGAATCCCTTAGGTATGACAATAAGGATCTCCTAGGTTCATAATCTTGTTGACAGGATCTTGTATTATATACTACGAAAACCAAAACCTTGTTAATAGGGTCTTCTATTAGTAGTGCAAAGTTCTTCAACATTGTAAGTTGTAGCGTATGATATGTGTAGGTGTGACAAGAGCCATGGCACAAATCATGTAAGATAGATAAGAGTTACTTTAGAGAGCAATCTTGCCATGGCGTGAAAGGATTTTAATGTAATGAGACACAAGAGCATGTATGTGGTTGAGAGTTATCTTGCTACAACATTAACATCTTAGGCCACGTCGAGAATCAGATGAGAGAGTGAGATTGCCTACCTGAT
Organism: Erythrophleum ivorense; assembly: GCA_026724425.1. Taxonomy (NCBI): domain Eukaryota; kingdom Viridiplantae; phylum Streptophyta; class Magnoliopsida; order Fabales; family Fabaceae; genus Erythrophleum; species Erythrophleum ivorense. The sequence continues at coordinate 40,107,541 of JAIUCV010000006.1, read as the reverse complement.
AGGCATCTCACCATGGCACAAGTATGCTGAGCTGTAGTGAAAATTATGCTTTTATGGTTATGTTCCAACATCAAGTCTAACCATGGTAGGAAGTACTCGAGTCGCAGCGTAGGTGTATATTGATGCTTTTAGAAGCTCCAAAGGCCATCTTGGCTATGGCTAAACCCTTCTAAGTCATGACCTAGTTTTCAAAACCCCCACTTTATCCATTAAAACCTTAGTTTTCACTATGCTAATAATAAGTGATGACTTATAAGCCAAGGTATTTGAGCTTTATGCCTTTTAGAACCATTTTTGAATGAGATGAAAGCGTTAAATGAGAATTTTAATTCCTTATAGACATAAATCTTCTTCTATATCTTGATGTGATTATTAATGATCAAAAGTTTCAAATTTTCCTATATTTTTACTTGTTGCTAACTCATTATCCCAATTAACTTTTAATTACACCTAATTGAAAACACATTTGTGTATAATTAGCTTGATTAGGAGTTAAAGTTGTTACATTTGGTATCATAGCAATGGTCAGGAAACTATGCTAGATTTTGAACTTTGTGGTTAGAAAACTTGGCAATTATGATATATGCATGTAAGGAATAAGAGTAATTTAGTATGATAGTATTATTTATGGCTATATATAAATGCTATGTATGAGGTTGCATTTAGACTTGTCCTTGTGGTTGTAGCTTAATGGGGAAGCCTATTGTTATGCTTGTGGCATTGCAAGGCACAATGGCTGCAGGATGTGAAACCACTGAGATGTTGAGGGAAGTTTAAGAGGCCATGACTACAATGGCTAACTGTATGAGAGAGCAAGTTAAGGCACATAAGGCTATGTGAAGGCTATGACTAACTAGCTTCAAGAGCAAGCTGAGGCCCATGCAGCCACTGTTTAAGTGTTGCAACAATTACAAGAGTTAATGAATAAGTAGGATCAAGAGGTGCTTGTAGAAAATCGGGTTGGAGCAGGCCAAAACCTAGGTGTAGGACATTATGAGGGAGGAGATGATATCTCTATTGTGTTAGCTAAACTTAGAAAAGCTTATCCTCTAACATTCTTGGGGATTTTGGATACTAATAAAGTTGAAAGGTGGCTGATGCAATAAGAGAAAATTTTTAAAGTTATGACATGCACCTCTAAACTAAAGGTTAGGTTAGCCATTTATAAGTTAGAAGGTGAAACAAAGCACTTGTGGTATAGTGTTTAGTTGTTGATGTCAAGGAAGATAGTGTTCACTTAGGAGAGATTCCAAATGGCCTTTGAGATCAAATATTTTACATCGTCAGTGATGGACAATAAGGAGGCTAAATTTAATTTCCTTAAGCAAGGTGAGATGATAGTAGATCAATATGGGCAAAGTTTATCCAGTAGTCTCCTTTTTCTTCATAATTGAAGCGGTTTAATGATGAGCCTTGGAAGGCTAACAAATTTGAGAGAGGGTTTAAACCAAAATCAAAGGTTAAAATCATGCCCCTTCAAATTCATAACTTTGATAAGCTATTTAAGAAGTATAGGGTGTTAAAAAAGGCCTTAGTGGAGATTGAAGCTAAGAAGAAGAAGGTTCTTGAGGGCAAGCATGACCAAGGTATAGAGCCCTTCAGTGATAACAGTAAGAATGGGACTAGTTGAGGTAGTGGCTCCTGGGATAAAAGGCCACCTCCAAGATGTAATATCTTATAATTTAGAAATTTAAAAAAATTCCTAAAGAGTAGAATAAATTATTTACGAGGGGTCACAAGTGTAATACCATAACTCATAGATTTACACATTACTCTCAAAAGGTCTTAGACATGTGAATTCCAACATTATGGCAAAGAAAACAATAAATTTAATGCAATATTTTTGTGTTACATAGAGCCCAAAATTTTTGTTTCATGCCACATGGGTCATATGAACCCATCCATATCATTCTCTACTTATAATTAATCTATACAAGTCATAAACATCATAAATCATCTCATCCATTTCAGGTAAGAAGCCACACACCAAAAAAAAGGAGTTTTTGCCTCGGGTTTATAATTCAAGTTTCTATCATCAACTTCGAAAAATTATAATTAATTTTAAAAAAATTAAAATTAAGCAAATGATAGCTTTCTGGAAAGCTCTAGATGTCAAATATAGGTTAAAAGTCATTCCAAGCCATGAAAATATCATCTAGACCATGATTAACAATAGAAAAACACCAAAGATCCAGCTGCCTAGGTTTGTTATCACAAGTTACTAATATAAATTTGAAACGTTCATAACTAATTCTATAAAAATCAAAACCAAAAAAACATAATATTTTAGAAAGATACAGATGTTACCTTGAGGATAAAAATAAGTTCAGACCAAAACAGGAACGTTTAGCCACAAGAAATTGATAGAACAATACAAAAGGTACTGCTACATTACTAATACTAACTCCAAAATTCAAAAATTCATATCTCTCTACTCAGACCTCCAAAGGAAGTGATCTTGGTGGCCACAGAAATCTTGTCATGTCTAGTTTATCCCTATAGAATTTCATAGCCATTGGACACTATTTAGCCCTCAAATGATATAGGAGAAGAAACTGACCATATAAATAGTGTTTGGACCATTTCAGTAGCTTTTTGCCAACTTTGGAAATTCATAATTTATTCTCTAGAGGTCCAAATAATTAGTTTTTAATTTTCCAAAAAGAACTAGATGAGACCTCTATGCATGCCAAATTTCATAGAAAAATTCATCCATTTAGTCAGTTTGTGATATAGGGTTGCAAAATGACACTTTTTTGCTACCTTAAGGGTCCAAAATGGTTCAATTTAGCTTCTAGCTTTTCTAGGGCCACTTGAGGACGTGAGAAAGCATGAAAATAGCCTACTAAACATGTTTCAAAGGTCTAAGAACACCGATCTCACAAATTCACTCTTCCACTTCGTGATATACACAAGGAATATACATGTATTATCTTGCATTTCCATGTAAAAAACATACACTATCATTCATATGGATCCAATTCTCATACATACATCATATATCCATACTTTTACAAGTGTTCAAAGGCTTGTACATCATAGGAGCACATCATTTGACAATGTTATGGTTACAAAATGAACAAATAACAAACTCTCCTGTCAATCTTCTTACTCTCAAGTGTGGTGGCTCCTATTTCTTGGTTCACTTGGTCCACCTCTCATATTCTCCCATCATATATGATGCACAACTAAGTTTGAAAGAAATTAAAATACTCCCTAGGTCTATGAACTCTCCTTAGCTGAACCTATGCTCTTCATTGGCACCCATGGAGTTTTCAAGGCTCCCTAGAGGTCTTAAGAACTCAAACAAAGACTTACATAGACTAGGAAATTCTTGGATCGATACATATTTTAGGTTATATTCATAAATCCCTATCATTTCTATCTTGTTTTCTAATTCATTTTAATTGAATTTCTTTGCACCTACTTACTTCTCATACTCCAAAACCTATGATTCTTCCTTGGTTAGGTTAGAATTTAGCCTCCCTTGGCAGGGCTCTAAGTGGGATGAAATTCACACTAAAGGAAGCAAGAAGAAGCAAGCATGGAAGACAACAATTTACCTTGGTTTCTAACTTTTCTCAAGTGCTCTTCTAAGTGGTGAACTCCTCTTCTTCAAACTCCAATCTTCCTCTTCTGAACCAGACCCAAAACATGTCCATATTAATCAACAAAACCATAGGAGAAGAGAAAAGAAAAAGGAGAAGAGGTTTAGTGAAGGAAAGAGCATGAAAAATGTAACACCATAAATTCTAGCTCATTTCATGATACTCATGTACCTCACATCATTAAGATTCCATGAGGGAGGTAGAAAATCTATTAAAATAATGCATTTAATTGTGTTGCGTCATACATAAAAATTTCATTCGGTGTCACATGGGCCGTGTGAACTCATATCATATATCCTCATATTTAATTACATCAATACAATGCTTTTGCATCATAAAATCATGCCCACAACTCATGGATATCAAAGAAGAGCTCAAAATAACCAAGTGCATTTTCGGCCAGCATTGGCCCCTTTTCTGACCAAACTTTGGAAAATCATAACTAAATATAGAAAAATAGAAAATATGCATTTTTGGTCATTATGGAAAGCTATGGACACACTAAAAATACGCCTAGACCATAACATCCATCACAGAAGACGTTTGACATGCGAAATGGTTTAGAGGTCAAACTGCATTCTGGAACTGTCACAAAATTCTGTAAAAAACTTTGAAAATGTACAATTAATTCCAAAAACTTCCAATCCATACAAATGATACCAATCTAGAAAGCTGTGGATCTTAGCTAGAGAGGAAAAATATCCCCAGACCAATTTATCACCCCCAGACCTCGGAATGTAATAGAATAGTAACTCAGGTCAGGCAAAACTCCTAATACTAGACAAAATGTTCAAAAATTCATATCTCCCTCTCTAAACATCCAAATGAGGTGCCTCTAGTTGGTATGAATCACTGCAAATGCCTAGTTTGTCTGTACAAAATTTTGTGACAATTGGACATCATTTGAGCCTTGTGTGACAGAATTCATTTTCGGACCAAATGAATAGTGTAGCAGACCAAAACCAAAAAAATTGCCAACTTTGAAAAATTCTCAAATATTCTATAGACCTTTAGAAATTATGATCTTTAGCTCTCCAAAAAGCTCTTAATGAGACCTAATCACATGCCAAATCTCAGACCAAGAATAACTCATTTGGCCAAAAAGTGATATAGGGTTCTATTATGGTTATTTTTGGCTCCATATGGGATACCAAAATTGCCAAATGGCTTTCCTTTGGTTGTGGCACCTTTTGGACAAGTCGAAAGCACCTTTAAGACTTGTGTGAGCTGCCCAAATGGTTCCAAACCCCATGCATCTCATTTTGTCCTTTCCATCCACACATATGCACATTACATCAAACTTTCCAAAATGCATAGTTTGGCATTACATACCCAATTTCTATTCTAGGGTTCATACATCATATCCATACATTTATACATCACATAATATCATAATTACATATGTCTAAGGGTCATAAACTATATACATCAAAGGGATACATCATATGACACAATTATGGTGTTAAAGTAGCAAAACTAAAGCATTTGGTTGTCAATCTTCTTTTTTCAAGGTAATTGGCTCCCATTACCATGTCCACTTAGTCCACCTAGCATGTGAGATCATTGGAGAGGAGGGAATGAGATTCAAAGAATCCCAATAGCTCATCTCCCATTCAATCATACATAATGTATGCAAAGCAAGCCTTAAAAATGCATGCATGGATAGAATGGAAGTCATGAACATTTAAGAAGCAAGCTTGGCATGTGAACAAATCATACAAGACATTCAAGAGCTCACCAAGTGTTTGAATTGGCCTCACACTTTTCGTCAGGGATTTTAGACTTGCCTCACCTATTCTTTAAGAGCTTTAGACTCAACCATACTCTTAGGAGCCCACTTTGCTTTTGGGAGACTCTTTACTTTGTCTCAACTAATCTCAAGGGTTCTTGGCTCATCCTCACCATTGTCAAGAGTTCTTGGCCTCTCCACACTCAAGCAAACTCAACAAACATCATACATTCATTTAAAAACATAACATGACATCATGAAATCATGACATATAAAATTATGCTAGCATACTTTTCATAACTTGAAAATACACATACACACATTCTAAGACAAGTTAAACATACATCCATGCATGAAAGAAGATGGAGAGAGCTACCTTGCACACAATCACACACTTTTTCCTTGGATTTCAAGCCTCCTCTTTCGTCCACACAACCACAAATTTGAGGAGATGGTTTCTCTTGGCTTAGACACAATTTATGGAAGCCAATTAGGTTCATGAAACAATCTTTAAAGTTATACAACTTGGTTAAAACACTAAATTGCTCTATAATCCCCATTATGGTCCATAAATGCACCTAATGAAGTAACACCCCTCAAAAAATTTCTAGGCTCCATTCTTTCCTTTCAAATATGATTCTTGACTTCTTTTAAGCCTCTTGGAGTCATCACACAATTAAAACAAAGGGCCTAACATCATGTTACTTCTTTAGGTCATAATATGGAACCTAAATCACTAAATCACTTTCTATGAGTTTTAAATTTTTTCCAAGGCCTCCTCTCATTTTCATTTATCAAATATGACTCACGAATGGCCTTAGAGTTTTCTTTGTTTTCTTGAAAGAGGAAGCATGTGGGGAGCATCTTAGGGCTCTTAGGAACTCATTTAAACTCTTAATTAGACCTAAGAAGCATCACACAAAATCAGAATTTGAAAGGTACACACAAAACCCTAGAATTTACATCTTGAAATCTAATGATTTTTTTGTTGTTTTCTTTGCATAGTCTTATTCTTCTCCATCAAATACTTAAGATTCATGCTTGGTTGAGCTTAAAAATGAGATCTTCCTATAGCTTCTAGGGTTAGGTGAAATGGAGAAGAAGGGTGGGTGAAGACATCAACCATAGGATGAGATTTTACCTAGTTTCCTTGCTTATTTTGGCTTGAATCTTGCTTTCTCTAAGCTCCTTTCTTCAAATCCGAAATTTCTCTTGAATTTCTCCCTTGAATCAGATTTATAAACTTAATTTTAATCAAATGAAACAAATAAGAAGGGAGGAGAGGAGGTATGGATGAGGAAAAGCGTGAAAAATCACCATGGAAATATACCTTAAGTTTGAATTTTCTCCTTCTTCTTCTTCCTCTCTTGTGCACCCAAACCCTAGCTCCCTTCTTCTGAAATCATGCAGAAAATTCTAATTCGAAATGAAGGGGAAAGTGGGGCGCCACCTATATATAGGTGTAGGAAAATGACTTTTTCAAAAATTTTAATTTTGCCCTTTGTACTTTGCATTTTCATTTCTCATTCGTTTTTGCTCCTTTTTTAGAACTATCTTTTCCATTATAAAATTTAGGTTCCCAATTAAATAAAATGCCTTTGGAATCATTCAAATAAGAGCTAAAACCTTCCCGAACGAATCTGTCAAAGTTCAGGCATGCTAACATTGGAAAACATCCACCGGAGGGGATTTAACTGTCCTGGGACTTTCCATAGTTTTCAGAGCCTCTGAGAACCCCGGAGAACTCAAAAATTTCATTTAAAAAGCCCTTCTGTGTGAATTCCAAAATTTGCTCAAAATTACAAAAATGCCATTACGTTTCGTAAGCTTTTCGTAAGAAATTATTTCTTCATTCTAGCTCTGTTTTTCTTTCTGTCTGAGCCTAGGATTCTCATTTTTAGGAGTCTAGAATGCTTCCCAAATTTTTTGGAACCTTAACTACATCATCTCAAGGGACTTCCTTTTATATCCGATGAATTTCGTTTATTTACAGAGAAACCATATGTTGCGTTTCTCACATTTTTTCTGGTTTTTAGAGAACTGGATATTACAAAAAACCATTGAAATCTTACACTTTTCAAGCCTCCTCTTCTTCCCTTGACTCCCCCACTTTGTGTGCCTCTTTGAGCTCTCTTAAAATATGTTTAAACCATATGCAAGTCAGTGGAGAGAGTTGGGATAGAAGGGGACGTGATCTATAAGCCTAGCGTCCATTTAAGCAACTTTTAAAATTTGTAATTTAGTCTCCCTTCTTGGTTTTGTCTAATTAGGATCATTTTAACTCATTTTTGAAAACTATCTTTTTCATTATAAAATTTAGGTCCTCTAACTTATAAAATGCCTTTGGAATCACTCAAATTAGATTTAAAATCATCTCAAACGAATCGGTCAAAGTTTGGGTCAACTGACGTTATAAAACATCAATTGAAGGGGTTTTAACTATTCTAGGAATTCCTATGGTTCTTAGAGCCTCTGAAAACCCCAGAAAACTCATTTTTCCCATTTTAAAATCTCTCCTTTGAGTTTCTAAAATGTGCTCGAAATTACAAAAATGTCACTGTCTTTTCACGAATTTTTTTCAAGTTATCCTGGATCCATGTTCAGGGCACCTCTAGCCTTAAATCCTCATTATTTGAGGCCTAGAATATTATTCTAATTTTATTGGACCTTAAATAATTTTATGTTGGGGACTACCTTTTATATTTGAAACATTTTATACATTTGTAGAGAAACCAAACATTACATTTCTCATGTTTTTGAAGAAGCCAAATGTTACAACAAGCCTAGAGAAAGCTAGTGTGCATTACAAGAAATTGAAATTAGAACCATTTGGTAATGAATGAGGATTGATGGTTGTGTTGAGTAACCTTAAATAAACTAGGTTGGAAAAGATTTGTAATATAGGGTGCAGCCTAGATCGTTTTCCTTGGAAATAGATTTCAATATTTAAAAGAAGCTTTCTAAGTGTGAGATAAACCTAAAAGCTATCTAATTAAAGAGGGTTTTGAATTAATCAAACTAACAAGAATTTAAATTGAATTAAAGTTCCTAACTACTACCTAAACACATGAATTGAAAATAACTAATGGACATATAACTAGCCTTAGATTTATCACTTGATATCCACTATCCTTATCCTAATTCAATTATCATTGGTTCTAGTTTAAGAGTTCCTATTTGTATTCATGGAAAGTTATCTTGAGTTACTACACAAGATTCAAGAGACTAGCAATTTGATGTTGATTTGAGACCTCAACTCCATATTAAATAACTAATTATTGTGATTAAGATCTTTGAGCACTTAAATTGAGGGATTAATCAATTAATTAGCCTCTAAATTTCTACCTTAGGATGTTCAATTAATCAATTAAACTCCAAGGAACCTCAATTTAAACTCTAAGTACACAATTCTCTAATATGCATTTCATTAAACACCTTGATTGCATACATGGAAAATGAGAGAAAAATGAAAAATCCAGCACTTAAATTAATCCATTAATCATCAATTACTCTCCTAATTGACATTTAACCAACTATCAATTACAAACTACACCAATCCTAATCAATTACAAGCTTAACTAAGCAAGTACAAGAACAAGAATTAATGTAGAAAGAACAAAAAATGAAATAGGAATCTTAGCCCAATCCCTTGACAATCTCCATGGATTCAAGCTTCAATCATGGCCTTTATCCTAGCTAGCCATAAGATGAGATTAGTAGTTCATGGATTGGAAATTAATGGAGGAGGAATGAAAGAGAGACCTACAGCTAATGGAGGAGAATGAATGGTAAAATGAGATGGATCCCACATGCACTCTTATTGCCTGTACCTTTATTAAATCATGTTCCTTCCTTTCTCAAATCACGTGTTTCTCATTTACTTTCCCTCACGTGCTTCTTCCTATTTTCCCTTTAAACTTGAGCCTTCTTATGCTTTACTTCTCACATGTTTGTATATTATTTCCAACCTCTTCCATGTTAAACCTAAGCTTCATTTGTTGCTTCCAATCAGTTGTGCATGTGTATAGCTCACCGTGACCTCCAGCTCATGGCATTTATTGGTTTCCACATCTTCATACTTTTGGACCCATAAGTGTTAAGGAGTGAAGCTGCTCTCAGGGTGGTGATGCTCTTGTAGCTTTCAAATCCTATACATGTTAGAGATGAGATGAAAACTCAAGAGAATGCGTTGTCAAGTGGATTAGCTACACTCTTCCATGTGAATTAATGGGCCCCTTCTTTATGCTACTGTCTCCTTCATCCAAAAATCCCTCAACCCTGTAGCTTCACTCTCTCACGTGTTTTGTTGCGTGTTACATGGATCCTCATTCTGTAAACCTCCTAACTTGAATGTTGAAAAAGTGGGCTAGAGCTACATGAATATTTATCTTGGATGAACCTGAGACTCCCCTCTTCTTCACATGAATTTATATGTGCAACTTCTTGCTGGTGCTTCCACATGAGAGTGAATGAAGTAAGCTATTATGTCTTTGTGAGTGAATGGATGAGAGTGTGAAATGTGGAGATGGAACACCATGGATGTGTGTGAATCAATGTGCCTCTCTATCTAGCTTGGTGTGTGTGTTGAATGAGTGGAAGAAGCCCTATGAGAGTGTGACATGAGTGTTTTTTTACTTGTGTAACATGAAAACTTCACGTGTGAGTATTAATGTGTGAGAATTGGAAGAAAAGAATGTTGTCTGTGCTAGTGAAAAGGATGTGTAATACTGCGTGTGAGAGATAATGAAACTTCATGCTGAATGGAGAGTGTTGTAATGTCTAGTTTCTAAAAAAATAATAGAAATGGATACGTTTTCAAAGTAAATCCTCTGAAATGAATTGGTTAAGGTCCAAAAAATTTAGAATAATGATTTAGACATTAAGTAATGAAATTAGAAGGCTAGAGGGGCCTTGAAACAAAAGCTAAAATAATCAAACAAAATTTAACGAAATAGCTACATAACGTAATGGCATTTTCGTAATTTTAGAAACATTTTAGAATTCTCATAGGAGGGTTTTTTAAATGGAAAAATTGAGTATTTTGGGGTTTTCAGAGGCCCTAAAAACTATGGAAAGCCCCAAGACAGTTAAAACCCCTCTATTGTATGTTTTTTAACATCGATTGACCTAAATTTTGATCTTTTCATTCGATAAGATTTTAGCTCTAATTTGAGTGATTCCAAAGGCATTTTATAAGATTAAGGATCCAAATTTTATGATGGAGAAGATATTTCTAAAAAAGGAGTTAAAATGAACTAGAAACGAAAATGCCAAGATTAAGGGATATAATTGGAATTTTTGGAAACAACTTCTTAAACCTACCTATATATACCCCACGTCCCACTCTTCTCCTCACTTAGTCCATTTTATTTCTACCCTAAACAAGAGAAAGAAGCAAGGGAGTGAGGAGCATAAGGGAGGAGAGAAATGGAGGAGAAAAAAGCAAGAAAAAGGTATGGTTTTTCATGGATTTTCTTTAGCAAATTCCTTCTCCTCCATCTTCCCTTCTTTCCTATGATTTTATTGAAACTTTTGCATCTGTTTTGAGGTTAGACCAAGGAGAGAATTTTCGAGTTTGGAGAGGAGAAGCTAACCAAAGAGAAGAACAAGCAAAAGAAAGCTAAGAAACCAAGGTATTTTGGCACTTTATGCATGATTCTTTTTGTTCCTTCTCTTTTGATTTTCAACCCATATAAGACCAGCCCTAAGAAGTTAAATTTCTAGCCAAACCAAGAGTGAATCTTAGGAAAATGAGGGAGAAGAACAAAAATATGCAAAGGAAACAATCAAATAACCATTAGATTTCAAGATAGCAAAGTTAGGGTTTCAAGTATTCCTTTAAAATTCTATTTTAATACAAGAGTTCCTAAGCTAAAATGAATGTTTATATGAGCTCTAAAGATCTCTAAGAAACTTCTCACATGCATCTCCCATCAAGAAAACAAGACAAACTCCTTGCTTCTCCTTTATATGCATAGCCACCACCTAGGCTAGATGAAGAAACAAGGAGTAGTTTTAATTCATTCCAAGCTTGATTTTGAGCCATATATAATGGGAGAGGATGAGAGGAAGCCTTGAAAAAATTTTAGGAGCCATGGATAGTGAGATGGTATCATAGGTTCCATATTATGGCTTAAAGAAGCAACACCTAGTTAGGCTCCTTAAATTAATTGTGTGATGACTCCAAGAGGCTTAAAAGGAGTCAAGAATCATAGATTGATGGAAAGAATGGAACCAAGATCATATTTTCCTAAGGTTGCTTCATTTGATGCATTATCGAACCATAAAAGAGTCATATGAACCACCTAGCTTTTGAAATGAATATGTAGCTTTAGAATTTATTCTAAGAGTATAATTGGCTTCCATATTATGTGTTTAGGCCAAAGGAACCAAGTTCCACCTTCTTGCATGTGTGTGGTGAAGGGAGAGGAAGCATTCTTGAAGGGAAAAGTATGCATTTGTGACAAAGGTAGTTCTCTCTTCTTTCTCTCATGCATGAGTAGATGTTTATCTTGTCTTTAAGTATGTGTATGTTTGTTTTAAGCCATGAAAAATGTTTTAACATATATCTAAATGCCATGGTACCATGAAGTTATTATTATGCATTCAAATGATGCTTTGTGAAGTTGCTTCGGTTTGCTTGAGTGTGGTGAAGCCAAAAGTCCCTTAGCAATGGTGAGGATGAACCAAGAACTCTCAAGCATGAGTGAGACAAAGTCAAAAGTTCATAAAGAGTGAGGCTTAGTCAAGAACCCTATAATAAAATGGGTGAGGCAAGTCCAAAATCCTTAAAGAGAATAGGTGAGGCTAAACCACTTACTTGGCAAGCCTATGCATGTCTTATTTGATTTCTTGAATGTTAGAGATGTTCTATAAATCATTATATGTTCCATGATATTCATGCACGCATATTTAGACTTGAATTTTCATTCTTTATATATGGTTGAAAGGGAGAAGAGCTATTGGGATCCCTAGAATCTCATCCTTTCCTCCCTATTGTCTAACATGACTAGGTGGACCAAGTGAGCCAGAAATGGGAGCCACCAAGCTTGAAGAAGAGAGCTTGACAACAAGTGTGTGAAAATATCTATTTTGTAACCATATAAATGGCATATGATGTAATCCCTTGTTGTATATGATGTATGACCTCATGAACACATGTAAATATATGAATATATTGTGTATGAATGAGATTTGATGTCATATGCATGATATAGCAATTTTTGGGCATTGAATGGCAAGATATAGCTTATGTCTTCTTGTGTATACTTTGGGATGAGAGTGTGAGTTTGTGAAATCTTGGTTTGTGCACCTTTGAGACATGTTTAGTAGACCATTTTGTGCTTTTCCATGTGCTCAAGTGGCCATAGATGTCGTAGAAGTAGATTTGGACCATTTGAGACCCTTATAAGATACAAAAAGTGCCATTTTGCAACCCTATAGCACATTCTGACCAAATGAACGAATTTTCCCATGAAATTTCACTTGCATATTGATCTCATCTAGAGATGTTTAGGAAGATAAACACCAAATTATTTGGATCTCTTTGGAATTAATTATGATTTTTCAAAGTTGCCAAATTTTAGCTGTTTTGATATAGTTACTATTCATGTAGTTAGTTTCTTCTCCTATGTCATTCGAGGGCCAAATGAAGTCCAATTCTTATGAAATTTTATGGCAATAAACTAGACATGATAAGCTTGCTATGGCCACCAAGATCACCCTAATTGAATGTCTGAGAAATAAGATATGAATTTTTAAAATTCTGTGACAATACTAGTAGCGATAGGAAACCTTGGTTACTGTTACATTGATTTCCAATGGTAAGACATCCTTGTTCTATCTGAACTTATTTTTGGAATAAAGTATATATCTGTAGCTTTCTATAGTGGTATAGTGTGCTTAATTAGTTATGAATTTTCAAAGTTGATGATAGAAAATTGGCACACTAACCCGAGGCTACACTTGTAAAATTTGTGTAAATGTTCCATAAGCTCGAGTTATTGGCCACTTCTTGAGATGGTTTTGAGTTGCATTTGTGTATTTAAATATTAAAATGGGATGGATGAGTTCATATGATCCATAGGATATGAAATGAAAAATTTATCTACGACGTAATGTAAAAATAATCTATCATTTTATTGCTTTTTCTTGAGTAAATATGCTAGACCAAAAAAATGCAAGCTAGAATAGTATGAGATGAGGGAAATGAATATGGTGTTACAAGTGTAGGGCCGTGTGTGCATTTATGTGTTTTTACCACATGAAATGTGAGTGAATATGAGACGTGAGAGTTAGCCCATGCCTCCTAATGCATGAAAACCCATGTGAGCTATCTTCTCTCCCCCAACGCATGCCTTGATTCATTCTTATGTGTGATGAGTGTAAGAATGATGTAAATGGCTATATATGAATGAACTGTTCTGCATGTGAGAATAATGTGGTACGTAAGAAGAAGTCATGGATATGTTTAATGGAATGAGTGATGAATGTGTCCATGTGAACTCATGTGATTTGGAAAATGGAGTGCCTCATATAGGATTGCTATGGATTGTAATACGCTATATTTCTATTATCATACTCTTCCATTTTGGGCAATTGGTGCACATTCACAAGACAAAAGTAAGGAAAAGTATCAAAATAATACACTTTTATTGCGTTGTGTCAGGATAAACTTCTTCAATTCGCGTTACATGGGCCCCATGGATTATCCAACAACATTCTCTAGTCATTTACCATTATAAAAAATTATAATCAACTCAAAATATCAAGCAATCCATGGTTTCCAAGTCAAAAACCCTGAAATTTACACTAAAGCTCGCAGGTAGCACATAGCAGATTTCAAGGGCAACTTTGAAAAATTATAACTAAATATAGAAAAATTGAAATCACACAAACCATAGCTTTCTAGAAAGCTCTAGATGTAAGTCCTAGCCACTAAAATCCCATTTGGACCTTGTTTGATAATGAAATAGCCACAAAGGTTTGACTACCCTCTAATACTGATATAGTTTGCTATCATAAACTTCAAAAATGTCTAATTAATTCAACAAAAATTCAATCCATGTAATCTATATTAATTTGGAAAGCTATAGATGTTAACTAAAGGGACAAAATAATACCAAACCAATCCAGGTGCATTCAAACCCTGAAAATCAATCAAACAGGACCACTGGTTTGACTGTGCGCCTGGTATTGGACAACAACTTCAAAAATTAATATCTCCCTCTCTAGACATCCAAATGAGATGCTTCCAATTGGCACAAGTCACTGGGAGGGTCTAGTTTCTCTTTGTAAATTTTATGGCAATTGGACATCATTTGTCCCATGAATGACAAAGAACAATTTTCGAACTATATGAACAGTATCAGTGGCCAAACTAGAAAATTTTTCCAACTTCAAAAATTCATCAAATATTCCACGGACTTCCAAATAAAACCCATTTTAGCTTCCCAAAAAGCTCTCAATAAGCATGCCAAGTTTCAAACTAAAAAGAGCTCATTTGGACAAAAAGTGATATAGCTTACCAAAATGGCTATTTTTGCTCCATATGAGATACCAAATTTGTCTAAATGACCTCCTTTAATGTTTGGCACCTCTTGGGCAAATTTAAAAGCATGAGTATGACTTGTGTGAACTGCCCAGGTACTCCCAAACCCCACACATCTTAATTTGGCCACTCCACATCCAATAATACACATGTAACCATAATTACACAAGAGACAAATTTTATGATTTGCTTTAATTTAATGTCACACATGGGCTACATAACATTCATACATCATATTACATTTGTCCATGGGCTTACATCTCAAAAATAACATTTACATAACCACTTTGACCGTTAGGTACAAAAGAAACTACATAATGAATAAAGTATGGCTTTTCAATGCTCTTGGCTTGCATTCGTTGCTTTTTGGACATCACCTAGGCATTTCAAGATAATAAAGGGAAGGAGAGTGAGATTCCTAGAATCTCAATAGCTCACACACCCATTCACACACACATTCACAGCATACATACATCAAAGCATAGGTATGGAAGGTTTAGCAACCATAAAGTATGTAAAGTCACAATTTCCATGCCATTTATTCATATTCAAGCCAAGAACATGCTCTAGGGACTTTTGGTTTTACCTCACCCTATTTCTAAGACTGTTGGATTTGCCTCACTCTTGGCCTAGGGACTTTTGACTTGGCCTCACCCTTCCAAGAGACTTTTAGCCTTGTCTCACCCATGCCATGAGACTTTTGGCATCTCCTTACCTTCATTAAGGGACTTTTGGCATCACCTCACCCTTGTGAATCATTTCCACAACCAAAGCCATTCAAGGAAACATATTGGTACTAATGTAATGTCAAGGCATCAAGTGGCATGTTCTCAAGTCACAAGAGCATACACAAGCACACAATTATATATATATATATATGCACACAAGAATGCAAGGAGAATGAGGTGGAGAGCTACCTTGGATTTATGCAAGCTTTTCTTGATCCTTTTCCTTCATTTTTCTAGTCCCACAAGCACACCTTGGTGGACGTATGTTCTCTTGTCTGAGACACCAAAAAGAACACATAATTACACACTTGAAGTAAGCCAAGACACTAAACTCACTCTTGAACACACACTTGGTTCCATAAGTAGCATAATGGTTCCATAAATGGTCTATTGAAGCAACCTTCAAAATTCAAGATCTAGGCTCCCATTTCTTTCCATTTCTAGGCCTCTTGGCCTCATTCAAAGTCATTAGAGCCATCACACATTCATCTGCTCAATTGGAAAACCAAGTTGCTTCATAAGGCACCATTATGGACACCATTCTCTCATCTCCCATTCTATGGCTCCTAAATTTTTTCAATGGTTTCTCCTATCTTATAACATCATATAAAGTCCTAAACCAAAGCTAGAACAAATTAAAACACTCCCTAACCTAGTATTCTTGCCTTGGCCAAAACTAGCACCATAATGGAGGTTCACAAGCTTCTTGATTTTTCCTTGATGGGAGAGCCACTTGGGAGGGTTTCTAGGGGTTCTAGGAGCTCAAGGAAATATTCAAATAGCCAAGGAATTACTCACATAAAATCAGATTTTCCAAAACCCTAGAAAACACCACACTTTCCTAACTTGATTTCTAATAGTTTTTCTTGAAATTTTTTGCCATATTCCTCTTCCTCATAGTCTAAAACCTTAGTTCCTCTCTTGTTTTTGGATAGAACATCCCCCCTCATATGGTTCTAGTTTGGCCAAAATCATACATAAGGAAGAAGCAAAGAGGAGAAATAACAAAACCATGAAATACCTTAGATTCAAGCTTGGTTTCAAGACTTTTCCTCCTTGGTTAGCCTCCTCTCAATTAATTCAAACTCTCCCCTTATGTTCTGGACCAAAAATAGAACCAATCATCTCAAGAAAACCATAGAAAGAAAGCTAAGAAAGAGAGGAACAAGATTGGAAGAAGATGAACCATGAAATTCCTTATATTTCCTTACCTTTCTCTTGATTTTTCTCCTCTTTCTCTCCCTCTCCTTGTGCGCCTAGAAGAGCTGCTCCATTTCTATATTTTGGGTAGAAAAATTCGTGCTTAAGAAGGTGGGAGAAAAAGGGAGAAGTGTGTGCAAGCTTCAAGAAACTCACTTTTTCAAAAATTCTAATTTTGTCCTTCCATAATGGCAATTTCGTTTTGGCTTTGTTTTAACTCCTTTTTTAGAACCATCTTTTCCATTATAAAATTTAGGTTCCCAATTTTGATAAAATGCTTTGGAATCACTCAAATTGGAGCTAAAACCTTCTTGAATAAATCCATCAAAGTTTGAGTTTACCACCATTGGAAAACGTACATCGGAGGGCCTTTACCAGTCCCGAGGCTTCTCGTAGTTTTTAGGGCCTCTGAGAACCTTAAGCAACTCAATTTTTCCATTTAAAAGGCCCTCTTATGTGTTTTTTCAAAAGTTGCACTTATTTGCGAAAATGTCATTATGTTTTGTCAGTTTTTGTCACAAATTACTTCACCATCTTAACTCCGTTTTTCTTTCTGTCTGAGCCTAGAATTCTCATTTTTAGGAGCCTAGGACTCTATCTAAATTTTTTTAGGACATTATCTAGCTCATTTCATAGGACTTGCTTTTAAACGACTCATTTCGTCATTTTACAGAAATTATGTTCGTTACATGGATCTCTATGCATGTGAGATTTAAACAAAAATGGAGGGCTGTGAGCTATCTACATGTCTGATCTCCCTGTAAAAGAGAATGGAATGCATCATATTTTGAATGGGAATGAAAATTGAGCCTTCTTTTCTCTATTATTATTATTATTTTAATTTCTAAAATTTCTATTAAAAAAATCTAGACAAATATTCTCCCTTTAAGTTCCATTTGCCCAATGAAGATCTACAAAAATAATGGAAAATATTAATTAAGAAAATTTACAAAACTATTTAAAAGAATTTATGTATTAAAATTAATGATTTTGCAAATTAATTCCTAAAGTAAAAAAATTGGCCAATAAAATCAAATTTTATTCAATTACATCCATTAAGCCATATTTAATCATCAAAAAATCTAAATTAGGAGGATTAATATATATAAAAATGGCATTTATTTAGCACCCTAAGTAAAGTAAATTGAGGCAAATTAAAGTTAAAGTGCTAAATAAAGCATCTAGAAATGAGGTAGGAAAACCAAGGCTGGCTCGAAATTGGAGTCGAAATGGCTAAATGGAATGAATTAAAATGTTGTGGCAAATCATAATTTTGAGCAATTTTTAAAACTTAAAGGAGGGAGATTTAAATAATAAATTTGACCTTCCTAGGGTTTTGGCCATTTTAAGGGTTCTCAAAGGCCTAAAAAACTCTAAGAACCTTTAAAATGGCCAAAACCCCTCCGATGTACGATTTTAGTTGACTAGATGATTTGGTACCACTCTAAAGCTCATAAAATTGAAAGTAAACATTTGTAATAAACTAAAGGACCTAAATTTTTTATATGGAAAAGACGGTTCGCAAAAAAGAGCTAAAATGAGCAAAAACGGGGAAAATGAAGTTGAAAGGCAAAATGAAAATTATGAAAATTTGTTATAACTCACTCCCTTCTTCTTAAAATAGGCCAACCACGTCCCTAACTCTCCAAAATGGACCTTGAAGCTTTTAGACTAGAACAAAGAGGTGCATTATGGAGATGAGAAAGGAAAAGGAAAGAAGGCCAAGAAAAGGTACAAAAATGGCACTTTTTCATGCTCTTGCCTTCACCAACTTGGTTCTCCTCCTTAAGCTCTTTATTTTGATGTTTTAGCTTTTAGAAAGAAAATTTTTGTGGTTGATTTGTTGGAAAAAGGAGAATAAAACAAGCTAAGCATCAAATTTCTCTCTTGAAATCCTTTAAAATAAGGTATGTTTTATGGTAGGAATTTTACTCCATCTTGCCTTCTCTTTCTCATAGCTTCGGCCAAACCTAGAATCATATGGGGGAGGATGATTCTTGGCCATACCAAGGTTGACACAAGGGTTTTTAGGCATAGAGAATTAGGATATGAAATTAAAATCAAGAATCTGCATTAGAAACTAAGATATGGAAATTAGGGTTATAATTGCACCTTGAAAATTTTGGAACCCTAGGAGGATAATTCAAGCTATATTAAATCATGTCTAAGTTGTAAATAAGCCAAGGAATATGGATATGCATCAAACTCCTAAGGAAAACAAATAAAACTCCATAAAGCCTCCATTGAAGTCATGGTTTAGCCAAGCTATGGATGAGCAACCTAGAGAATGTTTCTTGAAATTCTAATAAATTTAGAGGCTTAGATATGATGAATAAATAATTATGAAACCATTGGTTTGAATTTAGAAGCCTTATTTTGAAAGGTGAAAGTTTAGGGTTCCATTATACATAAAGAAGCAACTTGGTGTTATGCTCATTGATTTGAATTTGTGATGACTCTAAGAGTTTAAATAGAATCCTATAATTATAATTGAGTGGGAAATTGGAGCCAAGATAATAACTTATATGAGTTGTTTTATTATGCCACTAAATGGAGCCATATGGAAGCCTACAACTAGAATTGGCATATGTAAGGCTTATGTGAGTATGGAAATGGTTCCATTGATGAATTTGTGTCTTGTTGGATGTATCTAGGCCAAGCAAGCCATGCCTCTCCAAAGTGTGTTTGTGAGACTGAGAAAGGGAAGTGAGAATCAAGGAGGGAATTTGTGCTTCTTGAGTAAAGGTAGTTCTTCATCCATTCTTGTATGCTTATGTTGGTTGTTTGATTGTCATTGATTGTTTGTATGTGTATATGGATTATGAATTATGTTTATTGCTCTTGGTTTGATGACTTAATGCAATTATGCTACATGGAATGCATTTGAAATGTGAAATGGCTTTTAATGGGTGAGGTTGTGCCAAAAGTCCTTTGATATGGGTGAGGTGAAGCCGAAAGTCCTTATGTATGGGTGAGACAAGGCCAAGAGTCTCAAGAATGAGTAAGGCTAAGTCAAAAGTCCCTAAAAGTGGGTGAAGCTGTGATGACCTTAACTTCTAATCATGAAATTATAGTTAAATATGTGATTAATAATTAATAATCAAGATTCAAAATTATTGCGATTTATTTCATCATAAAAATCTAGAGAAATTTGAACCTTGATCTTATAAGGTCATCATCAAACAATCAAATCATTCATGTACATGAGTGAAATAAATTCTCAATTAAAGACCCCTTTGATTTATTATCCATTGACTTCTGACTCCCAAAAACCCCTTATAAGTGCTTCTAAGTCATCCTTTGAGGTCATCATAGGAAAATCAAGGTTTCTAAGCTAAAAGTATGAGTTTGGGGACTTTCACTGCTACTTAAAATCTCTCCGCCACGGCTAAGTTGGCTATTGGAACACAAAACTAAAATTTTCACCTTACGCTGCAGCCACGACCTTTCGCGCT
Source organism: Erythrophleum ivorense (assembly GCA_026724425.1). Taxonomy (NCBI): domain Eukaryota; kingdom Viridiplantae; phylum Streptophyta; class Magnoliopsida; order Fabales; family Fabaceae; genus Erythrophleum; species Erythrophleum ivorense. The sequence continues at coordinate 40,087,271 of JAIUCV010000006.1, read as the reverse complement.
GCGGTGAACCTGCCCTCGAGAATCCTACTTGGCAACTTGCCACGGTGAGATTGCTCTCTAGCCCTCCTGACCCATTTTTCTTTGCTTGCGCCATGGCGAGATGACTTACGTCGTGGCAGGACCTTCTTAGCCATGACACAACCCCTGATGCAATAACATCTCCTAAGTTTCATCCCATGCTCTCCAATTCTCTTTCTAGGGATACTCTAGGACCACTCTCCCTCAATTTGTGAAATTCTAATGGTATTTATCTACTTGATTTACCTAATTAATCTATCCTTATCCACCTCAAGATTTAAAGTATTGGTTTCTACTCACCAAGCTATCACACATCAGCAAAAACCATAATTTAGTGATAGCAAATATATTCTGGCCACAAGGTGCATGGGGCCAATGCTAAATGTTCATATAAGATCAAGGCACTTATCCATTGTTAGCCAATTACAACCATAATGTTCAATTCCATGATAATTAAATTACATATACAGTCCCTATACTTGGCAATTTATGATACAATGCAACAATAATATAAAACTAGTAATCTAATCACAATACAATTTGACAAGGCTTCCAAACCTATGTGCTACCTACCATTTAATAATCTTCCATTAATTTTCTCCTTGCTACTAAAAGGTTCGGTCCCTCAATGAAGCCAATTACTCTTCCTCTAGGAGTCAAAAATGGAGCTGTAATGTTGGTAGAACCCTAGCCTCTCTTAAACCTTTGAATTTCCTCCCTTGCCTCTTGTGTTTTCTACTAAATGGGGAGGGAGGATGCTAAACCTTTAGGGTTATTAGGGGGAAATGGGCCAACCCATCAGCGCAAAGTCCATTTAGGCTCATTTCTAGTTATTGGGCCTTTGTTTGGTGAGGTGGGCTGCAGAACACTTTGAATTAAGGTGAAGTGTGTTGGCCTTAAGGCCCAAATTATGGTGGGTTCAAAGGTTGGGGTTAGTTGGGCTAAGTGTAACATCCGGTTTTCTAAAAATCCAAGAAAACGTAAGGAAACGCGAGAAACGTAACATATGGTTTCTCTGTCAACGTACGAAATTCTTTGGATATGAAAAGAAGTCCCCCAAATAGAATAAATTAAGGTCTAATAAAATTAGAATAATATTCTAGACCGTAAATAATGATGAGTCAAAGCCAGAGGTGCCCTAAAATTGAGGCTAAAATAGATGAAAAAAAAAGAGATCAGAAAAAGGTCCCAAAGAGCCTCCAAAGTCAAGTATGAAGGAGCCAGGGACTAAAATGCAAAGAAAAGTTATATATCGAGAAAAATGTATAAATTGCCCTAAAGTTCAGGGAACCCTAGTTTCACCCTCTATTCATGGCTTTAAGAATGAATATCAAAAAATCAGGCAAGAATCTCATAAATCCATGACCCATAGTAAAACTTAGTTTGATGAGACGAGTCCAATGATGCCAAGTTGTCCGGATAGCCAGGCGGGATCTGGTCTGAGATCTAGTTAGCCCGATGAGTAGCCATGAGCAAAATAGAAAAAGGAAGTTGTAACAACTATAGAAATAAAAATAGCTAAAGGGTTAAGAAACCCTGAAGGAGTTTCAGGGACAGAATTGCAATAAATGAAAAGTTTATAGCACAATCATAATATAGAACGGTGAAAATTACACCTATAGACCCGGGTGTCCGATTGACACCGAAATTTGTGAGGATTGAGGTTAAGGGCCCCTGAACCATGTTTGAAGCTCAGTATGGCCGAAAAGTAGAGGAAATAATATTTGTAAATTTTAGAAAGTCTAAAGGTATGTATTATATTGTAAAACCTTAATTGGGCTCAGACACTGATTTTTAGACTGCTGTAAGGCCCAATAGTTGATTCTAAAGGTCCGATAAGAGAAGAGAAGATATGATTAGGGTTTTAGAGAAGATGAAACCCAAATATAAATATATAATGAAAGGAAAAGAAAAAGATTTTAGTTATTTTAAAGAATTAACCACGGTTAAGTTAGAAACTAACTATGGTTGAGTTAAAAGTTGACCATAGTTGAGTTAAGAAATTAACCATGGTTACTCTCCATAACTTAAGGGCTAAGGCAAAGCTTCCAAGTGTGTGGCCAAGAATTTTTGGAAGAAGATATTTAGTTATGAAATTAGAAAATCAAAAGAAAAAAAGGAATGGAAGGTTAAGATTTGATCTTGAAAAGGTTGATCCAAGGGTCCAAATTTAGTATGACCATTTAACTTCATTAGATTCATCTTCTTCACCTCCATTCCACCATTTTCATGCCACACACAAGGAATAAAGAAAGAAAAACTTGAAGAGAGAGAGAGAGGGAGAAAAAGTGGAAGATGAAGTAAAACCAAGCAAAACTACCACCATTCTTCACCAAAATTCTCCATCTTCTCCATCCTCCAACTATTTCTTCCAAAGGGCAACTGCATATTCATCTTTTCTTCAAGGTGAAATGTTGCTCTAAGTGGGAAAAGAAAGTATTTTAGTGTGAGAAAACCAAAAGAAGTAAGGCTTAAGCTTAAAGAGTAAGTTTTCTCCATCTTATACTTGTAAATCACATGCTTTAAGCTAGTTTTGTTAAACCCTAGCTATGAGTTATTTTTGGACAGAATATGAATCATTAGAAATGGAGTTTATATGTTGAATATGAAGGCTTTGAAATGAAGTTTATATGTTGAACATGAAGGCCATATGAGCTTAGTTATTGTTGTTATGTGCTGAAACTTTGGAAAACACAAAGATTATAATTTTTGGGAAAATAGAAAGCATGGGGAGATGCTGTCTGAATTTTTCCAAAATTTTTATGGTGTTTCCTTAATGTCTTAAAATCATGTATACCAAATTTCAAGTCCTAAAACATAAAGGACAAGGTTATGGAATTTTTAGAACCAAAGAAATGCACTTTGAGCCTAAAACGGAGCTAGATTATGTGATGACCAAAACATGATGTTGGAGCTGAAATTTGATGATTTTATCCATTCCAATGGATTCAAAAGGGTGTTTTTAGCTAGGAATACCTATAGAAAAGCCCCAAAAACTCATGGGATAAAATTCCTAAATTTTGACCAAGAAAAGTATACTATTCGGCCATGGTGAATGGAAAGGGAAGGAGTTAGATTTTTCCAATTCCAATGGTCCCATTAAGTTTAAAAGGGGTCATCCTATTTTAGAATCTAAGGTTTATGTGTTGATTGTAATGAATTATCATTATAATTATAGGATTTGATGTTGTTTTAGGAACTCCAAAAGCAAGTAAACCAAGTCCCAAGGATTGAGGAGCAAAGTTTGCTAAGGTAGTAGTTTTCCTCTCTCTTTTCTTAAGCTTGTATGTTTGTATACTGATGAGTGTTATGCTATATCAAGTTGTCATTTATGCTATAAGATGAGACATATATGCTTAGATTGTGCTTGGCCTTGTATGAAATTCCTTGTATTGCTATGCGATATGTGGCATCTTGACTGGCATTATGTTATGTACTTACATGCTTGCTTGTGAATGAGATTGGTTTACTACTACTGAGATTTCATAATCTCACCCCAAATATAACCCATGCTAGGTCTGAGTTCAAGCAAAGAAAGAGCAAAGAATCTGGAGACATAAGTATATTTTGAACCATTTGGAATCAATGGTCACATGCAAAGAATAAGTCTATTTTGAGATTTCATATTTAGGACATACTCAAATGGTCACATGCAAAGAATAAGTCTATTTTGTACCATTTGGAATCAATGGTGCACCATTTTGAGCCACTTTCTACCCCTTAACCAAAATTTGACCAAATAAATGAGTTTTTTAATGAAATTTGGTAGAAATTTAGATTTCATTTAGATGTTTCCACAGGGTCAAAGAACACAATTTTTAGAGTTTTGTAAAATTTATTTTGATTTTTCAAAATTAGCTGAAAATTGCAAAATTGCCTGGGTACTATTGATATCATCAATTCTAGTTTTGTTGTATATTTGAGAGGCCAAATGAACATTAATTCTCATAAAATCTTACAAGAATATAGTTGGTATTATAAGCTTTCCATAGCCACTAAGTTTGCCTAAAATGAAGTTATATAGCCAAAGAGATGCATGCTCAAATTTTCAAGTCTAGTTGTACTTGAGAATCTAATATAGTTATTATTTTGTTAGATTTTTGTGGGCTAAATGAGCCTATTTATTTATGCTCAATTAAGAAGTTTGGCCTTTAATGTCAGTTTATTCCATTGCTAAAAGTATTAAGAATAACAAATTGATGTGGTAAAGCATATTGTAATGTACAATTGATAAATACTAATTTTATGTATATTAATTCCTCCCAAACTTAGGTATTTTAATAATTGAATACGACTTAATGGATGTGATTGAATGGAATTTGATTTTAATTGGCCATTTTCTACATTTTAGGAATTAATTTACAAAATTATTGAATTTAATTCTTAAATTCCTTTAAATAAATTTGTAAAATTAATCCTACTTAATATTGTTTATTATTCTTGCAAAAATTTTGATGGGCAAATAGCATTTGAATAGGAGATTGGTTCGAAGAAGAGGTGGAAGCTTTCCAAGTGCAGGGAAGCAACATTAAGAAAGCATGTGAGAGGGGAGCATTCATGGAAAGGAAGTGCAAAGGGGTGAAGCTATGAGTTGAGGGATTTTTGGATAGAAGAAGATGCACAACTTACTCATCCACATAGACTCTCACCTACTCACATGTTCAGCTTCATCCTATCATACACATGCACAGACCAATCACACACAATGAGCAATAGAGAAACATAGGTTGATGCATGGCTCCACTTGAAGCTACCACTAGAACACACACATGTGAACAGAACCATGGGTCAGCCATTCTTGATGCACCCACTCACATGAAGCCCTGGTCATTCACGCCACACAGCACACATCCATCCACATAACTGCCTATTATACTCACATGCATGAAACACATAGACTCGAGAGTAAGGAGGCTTGGGCAGTAGTGAATGAAAGGAAGAGTATGGAGTAAGAATCATGTCATTCTTGCATGCAGAACCATTTACTCATACAGCAACTAAGGAAGAGACACATACATGAGCCACGGGTTTGGAGCTGATATAGAACACATGGAAGCACCATGGGTGGAGGGATGAAGTAGATAAATGCATGGTTTTGATTTGGTCACACGCAGAGCAAGCGAAAGGAAGCTACATAAGAAGAAGAAACTCCACATAGAGAACAACTCACCCATGGGTCTTACGTGGAATAAAAGGAGAGTAACATGTGAACAGTAGAGAATGAGCTAGAAAAGAAGAAGCACATGCATGGACTCTTTAAAATGGATACATGAATAGAGGAATAAAGGCTTGGGTTGGAAGAAGATGAAGCATGAGTTCCTCCTTAAAGCTATAATCTAACACATACAGGGAGCACGTCATATAGAACCACGTCATATGTGAGCAGCCACGTGGAAGAGTTTCATGTAGGAATGACTCAAGAAGTAAGAGTTGTGAGGAAGAAGCTAGGGATTAAAGTAGAAGTAGAATAGTAGTTCAAGGGATCAAGTGCTACGGGTTGGAAGGTTGAATAGAATAAGACACATGAGAGTAATGAGCAGCTGCAAGTGGGAAGCACAAGGAAAGAAGAACACATTATTATAAAAAGATAAATGAATAAGCATGTGAGGGGTGGAGGGGCAGAATGCTATTCATTGAAAAACATAAACATGCATCTGAATCCATCGTCATTGACCACTCCATTCCACTTTGGTCGTAGCTACCTCTTCCATTTTCCACTCCATCATCCTTCCACCTCTATGAGAGCTTGATTCATTTGAGTGGCTAGCCTGGAATAAGACCTTGGAGAAGCTTGAATCCATGGAATTTAACAAGGGATTTTTTGCTAAGATTTTCATTTTATTTCCTGTCTTTTTACATCAATTTTTATTTTTGAATATGGTTGGTTAAGCTTGTAATTGATTGAGATTGATGTGATTTATAATTGATGGCTGGTTAGACATTGATTAAGAGAATAATTGAATGATTATTGGATTGAATTACGTGTTGGATTTTCATTCTTCTATAATTTTTCATTTGTGCAATCAAGGTGTTTGATGAAATACATGTGAGAATTAGTGTGCTTAATTGTTTAATTTGAGGATTCCTTGGAGTTTGATTGATTAATTAAACATCTTAAGGTGATAATTCAAAGGCTAATTAATCATTTAATCAATCAAATTTAAGTGTTCATTGATCCTAAAAGCAAGAATTACTGATTTGATGCAGGATTGAGGTTTTAATTCAACATTAGATTGTTAATCTCTTGAATCTTGCATATTGACTTAAGATGCTTTGCCATGAACATGATTAGGGACTCTTAGACCAGAACCATTTACAATTGAATTAGGATAAGGATAGTTGATACTAAAAGACGAATCTAAAACTAGTCACAATTCCATTACTTGCCTCATTAGTTCATACAATTAGGTAGTAATTAGAAACTTTAATTCACTTTAATTTTAGTTAGTTAGGCAATTTTTAGAGTTCTTTTACACTTGGAAAACCCAATTAAACAATGAATTCCATTTCTTAGGGAGACAATCTAAGTTGCACCTTATATTGTATATATTTTTCAACCTAGTTTATTTTGAAGGTTACGCAACATGACCCGTCAAAATTTGAGGAGAAGGAAACTCAAACACACACATGCAAAAATAGAGGAAGAAGCTATAGATTCATCGAGCTACACAGGGAGAAAAACACACATGAACAAGCACGAGCTAAATAAGCAAAAGAAAAAGCACATAAAGATCAATGGAAGAAGGGTTCAAGTCGAATAAATAGCTGAAGTGACATGGATAATGACGTGGGAAAAATTAAAAAATCACATGAATAGTGCATGAAGCTCGAGCTGCTAATTATAGATTATGAGCAGATTTTAAATGAAGGACGTGACCATTGAAGAAAAAAATACACACAGGCAGAACGGGCGATGAGGGAGGAGAACGTAAAAAAGATGGGGATGAAGGTGAAAAAAAGGGTGAAGGTCTGGGTTTTGACATGACTAGAGGATGTGAACAAAGGGAAATTCTTCATTCATCTTCTCCACGATTGTTGTAGCTCTTTCCATCAAAATTCTTCCATTTATCCTTTCCATGATTGCTTGAAATTCCCTTGGTAGCTAGCTAAAGATTGGATCTCCTTTGATGCATATTTGAGCTCCAAAATTGCCTCCCCAAATTGGATAAACTCCCCTTTTTTATCTTTTTATTTTAGCATTGATTCCTCTGTTAATTTGACTAGGTTTAACTTATTAATTAAGGAATTTAGTGGTTGGAATTTACTGGATTAATTTGAATGTGTGGTTTGATTGTAATCTCATAATTGAATGTTAATTTTGATCCTTAAGTATTTGTAGAAATTCCAAACTTAATGGCTGTACAATTTGCTATTAAATTCCTCTTATTTTTAGGCTAATTAGTGCAATGGTTATTGAATTAAGTGGCTGAAATTTTTGTGCAATTATTGTGCTTAAGGAATTTATTAATCTAATTGGTTGATTAGCATTTTAAGTGGATTGTTCAGCTGATTTTAATGAGCATTTAGGATTTGTTTTGGTGTGTTCTCATTCCTAACTCAATTGATTAATTATTCAAGGTTTCTTATGGTTACAAAGTCCTTGAATCATTAGTGAATTGAGTCTTGGATAGTAATTCAAGAGTCTTTATAGAGAATGCACTAAGAATCAAGAGTTTAAATCCAATTTTGGTATATTAAAAAGAAAGCAAGGATAATTGAATTCTAGGGAGTCTATCTAAAGCTAGTTACCACACTTTCCTAGTTGTTAACTATACTTACTCTTAAGCTTTTAGTTCTTGTTACTTTTCTTTAATTCAATCAAAATTCAATAACTCAAAACCCCCTAAACAAATTTCATTTAATGATACTTGGAATACTCTTTCACAAATAATTAAAGGCAAAAACTCCTTGGGAAATGATCTAGGTTGCATCATTAGTTACAAGCCTTTAACAACCTAGTTTTATTTAAGGTTGTGCGACACGATCATCAACAATATGTGCTACTTCTTTATGGTGTGACACAAGACATCCTCCGTAAAAAAAAGGACCCCCACAAAGTTCAATGAGCACCTTATCAGCTTGTAACAAAAATGGAAAGAACTAGGGGAGTGGTTCCTACCTTGTGCGTTATAGTAATGGGAGACCAAGGCACTATACATAGAATTGCACATTGTTAAGGGGGTCTATAATGTCTCATTTTCGTTAAACGATGGAAATAGATGCATTTTCAAAGTAAGTCTCCTGAAATGAATTAGTTAAGGTCTCAAAAGATTTGAGCAATATTCTAGACTACTAAAAATGAGAATCCTAGCCTCAAACGGAAGGAAAAACGGAGCTAGAATGAAGAAACAAATTTTAACGGAAAACCTACGAAACATAGTAGCATTTTCGTAATTTTGAGCAAATTTTGGAATTCACACAAGAGGGCTTTTAAACAAAATTTTTGAGTCCTCCAGGGTTCTCAGAGGCCCTGAAAATCATGGGAAGCCCCGAGACAGTTAAATTCCCTCCGGTGGACGTTTTCCAATGTTCGTGTACCTGAACTTTGACAGACTTGTTCGGGAAGGTTTTAACTCTGATTTGAGTGATTCCAAAGGCATTTTATTAAATTTGGAGCCTAAATTTTATAATGGAAAAGACAGTTCTCAAAAAAGAGCTAAAACGAAGGAGAAACAAAAATGCAAAGAATGAAGGGCAAAATGAGAATTTTTGAAAAAGCCATTTCTTCCTACCTATAAATAGGTGGCACCTCACACTCTCCCTCATTTAGCTTCAGATTATTCTACCCCAAATTAGAAGAAAAACCCTAAGAGAGTGGTGCACCAAGGGAAGAAGAAAAGGGAGAGAAAATCCAAGCTTAAGGTATAGAAATTTGCTTATTTTTCATGTTTTCTCTTAGCCAATCTCGTATCCTCTTTTTCCCTCTTCTTCTCCATGATTTTATTAAAGTTTTGAGGACTGCCTTGATGGAAGAACAGAGGGGAACTTTCGAAAATCAAGTGAGGAGGCCAGTGAGGAGGCCAAGGAAAGCAAGGAACAAGCAAGGAATTTCAAGGAAAACAAGGTATCATGCAATCCTTCCACTTGATCTTCCTCCTCCCTTCTCTTGTGCATATTTTGACCCATATATAGCCAACCTTAGGGAGTTAAATTTTCAACCAAACCAAGGGTGAATCTTAGTATTTGAGGGAGAAGAACAAGAATATGCAAAGGAAACAACAAACTAGCCATTAGATTTCAAGATACAAATTCTAGGGTTTTGTGTGCACCTTCTCAAATCTGATTTTGTATGATGATTCCTAAGCCTAATTAAGAGTTTAAATGAGCTCCTAAGATCCTTAAGATACTTCCCACATGCTTACTTCTCCAAGAAAACAAAGAAAATTCCAATGAGGCCAAAAAGGGGCTATGTCTTAACCAAGCATGGAGGGAGTAGCTAAGGAAAGTTTTAAATTTTTTTAAGCCTATTTTAGTGTCATATATGATTAATGAATATGAGGGGAGGCCTTGGAAAAAATTTAGAACTCATAGAAAGTGAATTAGTGCCTTAGGTTCCATATTATGACCTAAAGAAGCAACATGTAGTTAGGCTTTTTGTTTTAAGTGTGTGATGACTCAAGAGGCTTAAAAGGAGTCCAGAATCATATTTGAAAGGAAAGAATGGAGCCTAAAAATTATTTAAGGGGTATTGCTTCATTAGGTGCATTTATGGACCATAATGGGGTTTATAGAACAACCCAGTGTCTAAGCAAGTTGTGTGACCCTAGAAATTGTTTCATGGATCTAATTGACTCCTATAAAATGTGTCTAGGCCAAGAGAAGGTATCTCCACAAGTTTGTGGGTGTGTGGTCAAAGCAAGGGAGGGAATTTCAAGAGAAAAAGTATGTGATTGTGTGCAAGGTAGCTCTCTCCACCTTCTCTCATACATAGATGTGTGTTTAGCTTGTCTTAAAATGTGTGTATATGTATTTTCAAGCCATGAAAAGCATGACCTTATATGCCATGACCTTAAGATGACATATTATGTTTTAAATGGTACCATGATGTTTGTTTAAGTTTGCTTGCGTGTGGTGAGGCCAAGAACTCTTAACCATGGTGAGGATAAGCCAAGAACCCCTGAGATTGGTTGAGACATAGCAAAAGGTCTCCCAAAAGCAAAGTGGGCTCCCAAGAGAATGGTTAAGTCCAAGAATCTCTTAAAGAATGGGTGAGGCAAGTCCAAAATCTATGAGAAAAAGTGTGAGGCCAATCCATCCACTTGGCAAGCTTTTGAATGTTTTGTATAACTTGTTTACATGCCAAGCTTGCTTCTTGAATGTTCATAACATCCATTATATCCGTGCATGCATTTTCAAGGCTTGCTTTGCATATATTATGTATGATTGAATGGGAGATGAGCTATTGGGATTCTTTGAATCTCATTCCCTCCTCTCCAATGATCTAATATGCTAGGTGGACCCAAAGAGCAAGGCAATGGGAGTCAACTACATGAGAGAGGAAGCAATGACATTAAAATGTGAAAATTTTGTTACTTTAAGGCTATGAGAATGGCAATTGGTGTATTTAATAGATGTATATGTAGTATAATGTTATAAACCTATGTAATTATAATATTATGACATGTATGAATGAGAGAATGTGCTATGTGACCACTTGAATGAAATTTGGACATGTTATAGCATTGTAGCTTCCTTAATGATAATATGGAATTATGCATAAGTATGGATGAGATGGCCAAAATGAGAGGCATGGAGTTTGGGATCATTTGGGTAGCTTACACAAGTCTTAATCATGCTTTTAGACTTGCCCTCAAGGTGCCAAACCCTAGGGAAAGCCATTTGCTTACTTTGGTACCCTATTTGGAGCCAAAATTGACCATAATGGATCCCTATGTCAATTTTTGGAATGAACTCTTCTTGATCTAAGATTTGGTATACAATTAGAACTTGTTGAGAGCTTTTTGTGAAGCTAAAGAACATAATTTTTTGAGGTCTACAGAATATTTGAGGAATTTCCAAAATTGGCAATTTTTCTGATTTTGGTCTGCTACACTATTCATTTGATCCGAAAATGAAATCTGTCACACAGGGCTCAAATGATGTCTAATTGCCATGAAATTTTATACAAAGAAACTAGATATTTACAATGCCTGTTCCAATAGAAAGCACCTCATTTGGAGGTCTAGAGAGGGAGATATGAATTTTTAAAAATTATGTCCAGTATCAGGACCCTTACCCGACCACAGTTATTATTCCATTGAATTCTGAGGTTTGGGTTGCGTGAGCTAGTCAGGAGTTATTTTCTCCTCTAGCTAACATCCACAGCTTTCTAGATTGGTATCATTTTCATGGATTGGATTTGTGTGGAATTAATTGAACATTTTCAAAATTTGCTATAGAAATATATGACAGCATCAGTGACAGTTTGACCTCTGGATGTTTCCGGATGTCAAACGTCCTCTGTAGTGGATGTTATGGTTTGGACATATTTTTAGTGTAAAGTAGACATTTTTAGCTTCTAGAATGACTAGGAATGCATGATTTGAATTTTTCTATAATTAGTTATGAATTTCCAAACTTTGGTCAGAAAAGAGCCAAATTTTGGCTGAAATTGTACATGAGTATTTTGAGTTTTCCTTTGAGTTCCATGAGTTGTGGGCCACATTTCATGATCCAAATGAGTTTCATTTGTGTAAGTAAATATGAGAATGTATTGTATGAGCTCATACTGTCCACATGGCGCCGAATGAAATTTTTATATACGATGCAACGCAAAGAAATACATTAATTTAAATGGATTTTCTTGCTTCCCCTCATGTAATACATAATATGAGGATGCAAAAATGATAGAGATAAGCTAGAATTCATGGTGTTACAGAGTCAACCTCATATATCAAACCACTTGTACAAGGAGGGGTATTTACAGTTATGCAGTAGGAGGCTAGTAGATCCCATAGTTTGAGTTGAGGTACTCTCCTTATCTATAATCACATTGTAGATGCATTATTTGACTTGGGTGTAACCCATTCATTCATTTCATATGATTGTGTCAAGCATTTGGATCTTAATATTAGCTTATTGCCATTTGAATTATCTGTGTCCACCCCTACTGGAAATTATGTGGTTACATCTTATATGTGTTTGAATTATGTTGTACAATTAGATAACCATTGTACCACCCTTGACCTGATTTGTATCTCATTACATGATTTTGATGTGATCATTGGTATGGATTAGTTGTTAGCCAATAATGTGATACTTGACTGTAATTGTAAAATTGTTTCCTTACTTGCTATTATTCTTAAATCTTATCCATTGATTGAGCTTGCTTGTGTGTTTGTTGCCCAAGCTGAGAGGTACCTTAGGCATGGTTGCCAAGGGTTTCTTATATTCTTTTCTTTGCATGCCACATTTAAGGATGAATTAGAGGATATACCTATAACTAGGGAGTTTCTAGAAGTTTTCCTTAAAGAAACTAGTAGACTACCCTAAAAAACAGAGCTAGAATTTTCCATTGATCTAGTTCCTAGTACGAATCCAATTTCTAAGGTCCCATATACAATGGCACCTACTAAGCTTACTGAGTTAAAAAGTCAAATATAAAAGTCGATTGAAAAGTGTAATAACCAATAATTCAAAAACTAAACTGAACCTAATAAACTAGTATAGAAATACCCTAAAATAAGACAAATTAAGTCTAATTAAGATTAGGATGTTAATTAGAACATGTTAAAATGTGGCTTAGAGCCTAAGGTTAGTTTGGAACCAAAACCAAAATGGCTAAATAGAGAACTTCATATACCAGTGGCATTTTTGTAATTTTGGGCAACTTTTAGAAGACTCAAAGGATGGATTTTTAAATGGAAAAATCAAACTTCCCAGGGTTCTCGAGGCTTTAAAAACCATAAGAACTCATAGAATGGTCAAAACCCTTTGGGTATGCATTTTTTAGTGTTGGTTGACTAAAACTCTAACCAGATTATTCAATAAGGTCTTAAATCCAATTTGGATGAAACCCAAAACATTTTATAAATTAGAAAACTTAAATTTTATGATGGAAAAGATGATTATTAAAAAGGAGTTGAAATAAGCCCAAATGGAAAGAACCAAGATGAAAAACTAAATTAGAATTTTGAAAAATGTTATAAGTGAGCTTTCACCCCTTTAAAATCATGTTCCACTCTTCCGTTCTCTTGATCGACATTCCTTTAGTCTAAAATAGATTCAAGGGTAGTTCAAAGAGGTGCACCAAGTGGGGGAAAGAAGAAGAAGAAAATCCAAGCAAAAAGGGTAAGAATTCAACACTTTTTCATACCTTATTTTTCACCAAACTTCTTCTCTTCTTTCTCATCTCTCTTCTCATGGTTTTGGTGACTTAATTGGTGATGTTTTATGGCTTGTTTAGTAGAGTAAACAGAGAATTTGGGAGAACTCTTGGAAGCTTGTGAAAGCTCTCTTGAAAAGCTTAAAAATAAGGTAAACTTTGCTATGGGAAATTGCTTCTTCTTGGCTTTTCTCCTCCTTCATGTTTCAGCTAGACCTAGTGGTATATGTAAGGGACTTTATTTTGATCCAAACTTGATAGGCATTAGGGTGTTAACACTTAAGGAATCATATGGAGTAATAAGGATTCAAAAAGAACCCGTAGATAACAAGTGATGGCATTCAGGATTTTGGTTGCACTTAGGGATTTATGGAGCTTTCTACTGATGATTTAGATTGTGTAAGACCATATTTGAGTTCTTAAGACATCTAGAAAGCTTCACAAGTGATAAATTTCTGAAGAAAATCAACAAAACCCCATGGGCACTTCAAATGCTCTATGTCTCAACCAAAGAGGGAAGATGATACCTAGGGAAAGTTTTCTTTAATTCCAAGGATAGAAATGGCCTAGAAATGAATAATAGATACCAAGGGAATCATTAGTTTGAATTTAGAAACTATATTTTGAAAGTTGGAAGTTTAGGTTCCTTTTAAGCATAAAGAAGCAACATGACAGAATAGGCATCATGCAATATCCAGATCTCTAAAAACATAAGAAAACACAAGAAACATAATGTTTTGTTTCTCCATAAACGTACAAAACTCACCGGATACAAAAGGAAATCTCCCAAAGAGAAGGATTTGAAGTCCAATAAAATTAAAATAATATTCTAAATTTCAAATAATGATGATCCAATGCCAAAGGTGCCCTAAAACCGAAGTTTGAATAACCAGACAAAATCTAATGAAAATGCAACAAAAAGTAATGGCATTTTCGTCATTTTGGGTACTTTCTAGAAAACTCAAAGGAGGGAGTTTTAAATGAAAAAATTGAGTTTCTTAAAATTCTCAGAGGCCCTAAAAACTATAAGAAGCCCCAGAGTAGTTAAAACCCTTTCGATTTATGATTTAGAATATCGGTGGACCCAAACTTTGACCCTTTCGTTCATGAAGGTTTTAGATCCAATTTGAGTGATTTCAAAAGCATTTTATAAGTTAGAGAAGCTAAATTTTATGATGAAAAATATGGTTCTAAAAAAGGAGTAGAAATGAGCCTAAAATGAAAAAGCCAAGAACGAAGGGCAAAATTAAAAATTTGAAATGTCTTAAATAGGTCCCTCGCCTATATATATCACGCTTCATTTCTTCCTATCACCTTGGCTGACTTTCCTCTACACCAAAATAGAACCCTAAGCTCCTTGAAGTGGTGTACTAAGTGGGAAGAAGAAAGGAAGAGAAAACCAAGCAAAAAGGTAAGAAAATCCATGGTTTTTCATGCTTCTTCCTTCACCAATCTTGCTCTCCTCCTTCTCTTCTTTCTTTCTATAGATTTAGTGATGTATTTAGGTCTATTTTAAAGTCAGACCAAGAGGGAAATTTTGAATTTCAAGGGGAGAATCCAAGCAAAAGGAAGAGCATCCAAGAAAGGCTAGAAAAATAAGGTAGTTTGGTTATTTTCATGCTTCTTCTTCTTATACATTTCATCCTATGTATGGACAGCCAAAAGGAGTTGAAATTTTAACCAATCCAAGGATGAATCTTGGGAAAATGAGTGAGGAGAATAAGAATATGCAAAAGAAATAAAGAAAAAACCATGAAATTGCAAGATAGAAAAGTTAGGATTTTAGTTGCACCTTGGTTTGTAAGATGAGTTCTAGCCATAAATTAAGATGTTTAAAAGTTCATATAAGTTTCTAAGACACCAAGAGAGCCTGTAATGACCCTAAATTCTAATCATGGTAATTAAGGTTAAAGATGTGATTAATAGTCATAAATCAAGGTTTAAAGTCATTACGATTACTTACATTAGGAAAAAGTGTAAAAATTTAACCCTTGATGTTGTAGAGACATTAATTAATTACTCATAACTATTTTCACATATAAGGGAATCAAACTCACAATTATAAGCCCTTAATCCTTTCATCCATTAATTCTAACTCATAAGAATCTTCTATAAGAGTTTTTAATGTATTCCTTAACATTTTCATAGAGAAAACCAAGGTTTTTAGGTCATTATGAGAAATTGAGTACCTTCACCGTGGCCAAATACTCTCATGCCATGGCTAGAGGACCTCCTAGAGCTTCCTAACTTGCTCCTCAATATCAGTCATGGCCAACTATCCTTTTCGTCGCAGATAATTACTCTCAGTCACTCTCCTTGGGCAACTTCGTCGCTTTTGGCTGCGGCCAATTACCTTTTGTTCCTATAACTCCCAAAGTTTCATCTCATGCTCTCTAATTCTCCCTCTAGTAATACTCTAGGCCACTTTAACTTAATTTATGAAGATTTAGTATCATTCCTTTACCTAATTTACCTAACACATCTATCATTACTCATTCAAAGCTCAAATGTGGATCCTTAATCCTCTAGCCACCATAAACTAGCAAGTTCATAGATCAATGACAATAAAGAGTTCATAAACTACTCACATTTCCATTTAAACATAAATCCTAATAGAAGTTCCATACATCACTAGTTTAAGTTGACATCTAATGTGTCACATGATTACAGTCCCTATGCTTGGCAATGCATAATGCAATACAACAATTACATAAAATTAGTAATCTAATTACATAATACAATCTAATAAGGTTTCCGAACCTATGTGCTACCAAACCATATAATAAGCTTCAATTAGTTTCTCTTGCCACTAAGAGATCCAGTCCTTGAAAATGTTAGCCCACAACTAGGGTAAGATATACAATTTTAATAACAAGAGGCAAATTCTATATATATGTATAGATTAATCAATCCAATGCAATTTCATATTATCAATTCTGGAATCATCAATTTATTTTGAAAATGTACTAGTTAAGCTACCAATAACTACTGTCACATACCAGTAATCACACACAACATGTTAATAGCCAAGAACACTGGAGTGGTCCGTTCATGACACTAACTCCTTTAATGAGCACAATCTGGGCTCAGTACATTTAGGGTCTGATCACAACCTGGTGCCCGATCGAAACACATGCACGGGTGACAGCCACACCATAGCTTCACTATAGACTCATAAGGTCCAATCATAATAACAATTCAAGTAGTCAACCAATCATTTAGTGTTTTAAAATTAAGCATATGTAACAAATATCATATTACATAAGCATATATATGGAATTAAAAAAAATAACCCTGGTTATCTCAATGAAGCCAATCAATCTTCCTTTAGCTACCATTACAATTCAAATGCACACCAAGCCTAAAACAAGTACAGTCATTATGATTTCTAGCAATAAATCATATACCAAAAGGATTAAACCACTAATGGCTACCTAGAAGTTAATTACCTAACTTCTTAAAGAGTCAATTACACTAATTTAAGGTCACAATACCAAGGACTCACAAAAGGTCACTCCCAACACCTCCAATTTCACACATATAAAAGCTATGCACCAAAAGTCAATCCAAATAATGGAAATTCAACACATACGCCACATGAAAGAAGAGGAAACACTTATCCATACATTTAGGAGGTTAAATGGACTGGGTTAAGCTTTAACTACTAAAAACACACCATGGCCCATCCTTAAAACTTGGATTTTCGCACATGGAATCAACCATATATCAAAGTCAACTTATAACATGAAATTTGAGCAATGTTACACCACAAAATGAAAGCAAACACTTACCCTATGGTTCCACTAACTCTAACTCCAAAAATCTTGCAAGGAATCACCTAAACACCAAATTTCAAATTTGAGAAGGAGATGAAAATGCCCAAACTTAGAAACTAATTAGACCAAAATGAAAAGGAGAATGAGAGGGACATGTTTTATATAGATTACCTTAGCCAAACCTTCCTCTAGAAGTGAGAAATGGTGGAAGAATACAGAAAAACCTTAGCCCCTCTTCTCAAGTGCGAAAATGGAGTCCTCCTTAGCTGAAAAATGAGTAGGTCTACAAACTAAGAAAGTAGAGGATGGGTATGTTAGGGTTTTTAATGGGTTTGGGCTGACTAAGAAGCCCAAAACCCATGTAGGTTTAGAATTTAGTTTATTAGGCTAGAGTATATAGATTTATTTGAATTGGGTCTGCACAAGATTATAATTGGGCCTCTAAGAAATAGAATTAGACTTTCTTATGACCAAAAGTGGGCTTTTATACTTAGTTCATGGCATAAATAAGTTAATCATAAGACTTAAATTAAATGTCCATCTCTTTTTAGTTAATTCCCTAATTAAACTCATAACCTTAATTAATATATCTTCATCCAACAATAATCAAACATGATTATTAGCTCGAAATGCTTAAAATAAACATATTTATTTAGAAACCTTATTTTCCTTATTTTTCCCAAATCCCTATATAATTCTTTAATTCATCATAATTATCCTTAATTAATTTTGGGATGTAACAGAGCCTCCCACATGCTTCTCCCACTAAGGAAATCAAAATAACTCTATTGGTGCCATTTTGGAGCATAGCCTTGGCCTAGCATGGAAGGAGCACCAAGAGAGTGTTTTAATTTCTTCCAAGCTTGGTTTTGTATCACATGTGATGGGAAAGGATGAGAGAAAGCCTTGGAAAAATTTTAGAAGTCATGGATAGTGAGATGTAGCTATAGGTTCCATATTGTGACCTAAAAAAGTAACACCTAGCTAGGCTCCTTGAAATGAATGTATGATGGCTCCAAGGAGTTTAAATGAAGTCAAGAGTCATAAATTAAAAGAGAGGATGGAGTCAAATTATGTTTTCCTAAGGTTGCTTCATTAGGTGCACAATGGAACCATAAATGAGCTATAGGAACAATCTAGCTTTTAAAGTGAGTGTGTGGCTTTAGAAATTGTTCCAATAGTGTAATTGGCTTCCATATGATGTGTTTAGGCCAAAGGAATGAAGACTCACATCCTTGTGAATGTGTTGAAAGAAACAAACTGTACACGCAGGAATTTTACTTCGTTTCTTCCATGGATCCATCAACTTGATTAAATTGAGTATGAGATAAGTTATTACCTTTGCGGTGCACTTTCTCTTTTCAGATCTCTACCGGTATCCACACGAACGATCTGGCAACTTGAAAGGCGTGCTAGCACCTTTGTTTACCACGTCCGTATGCAAATTGAAGAGAAGACGATCTTCTCTCTCTAGGCGTCCTTACTCTTTCTCTCTCTAGGTGTACAGCCGCTCTTTCTCTCTCTAGGGTGATGGCTTAGGGTTTTTGAAACTAACCCCTTTTGTGTGTTTTTAAACTTTATCCTACCTCTCCTTTTATAGAGGTATATTTAGATTAAATTAATTAATTTAAATACATTATCTAAATTAATCCAAATTAATCTTAAACAAATTAGTTAAAATTTGAATTTATCTCATAAATTAAATTTGAACTAATTCATTTATAAATAAATATATATTGAAATATATATAAAGCATATATATATATTTATATTAAATATAAATATATATATTCTGAATTAATTACATATATATATAACATATTATATATATATATAATTATCTCACCCTAATTAAGTGTAACATTCATTGAATCTAGACACGGTTCTAGGTTCAATGAATTTGGACATTGTTGTTCAAGTTGATTCATTCTTGTGTGCGACTCTGTAGGCCTATATGATATTGGCAGTGGACCAACAACATTATTGCACCCACAAGTCACCAGCGGCTTCTAGCAAGACATAGTGACTACCCAAATCACATAGGGTTTGGTGATCCGATACAACCTATCGTATAACCCTATCACATCCCTTTTATCACACGATATCTTAATTGAGCATGAGGCATGGAATTGTCATCCTTATCTTACTTGATCATTAGTTTCTCGATTTGCGTGCAAACTGACAGAACGAATGAAAAAACCCTTCCATCCAAGCATGGCCATGCATTTCTCAGTCTCACTCATCAAGGGGCCCAGAGATATCTCTCCGTTAACCAGAGGGATAAATTCCATCTTGACCACTTATCATCCCGTACATGTAATCCACTATGCCCGACAATAGCCTTTATGATCACCCGGTCAAAGGTGACTTTTGATAATGCCAAAATACAGTGTCCTTCATGTTGGAATCTATGATGATCTCAGGTATGAGGGATTAGTGACACAGTTATATATGAGGTACGCTTATGACCTAATCCATAAAGCTACCTCATAACGGGCGATCCAGCACCCTGTTCCCAATAGGCGCCTATGATTTTGATTTGTATCTCCATACTTGATTAACACATAACCATCAATCAAAATTATACTCGTCTTAATTCATCATTATTCCCACAATGATGATCGACTAGGGATATTTAAGATAACTAATATAATTTATTCAAGGATATAATTATTATAGAAACATGCAAATATAATAATTGTAACAAAAAAAAATTTTATTCTTAATGAAGCACAATATTTACAAATGATTGGCCTAGGGCACAATCTCTAACATGTGTGGCTAAGGGAAAGGAAGCATTTCAAAAGGAAAAAGTGTGCATTTATAACCAAGGTAACTCTCTCTTCTTTCTCTCATACATGAGTGGATGTTTATCTTGTCTTTGAATGTATGTAAGTATGTTTTAAGCCATGAAAGATATTTTAGTATGTATCTATATGCCATGGTACCATGATGCTTTGTTATGCACTTGATTAATGCTTTATGAACATGTTTTGGTTTACTTGACTGTGGTGAAGCCAAAAGTCCCTTAGTTAAGGTGAGGATGAGCCAAAAGTCCTTAAGAATGGGTGAGACAAAGCCAAGCGTCTCTAAAGAGTGAGGCTTAGTCAAAAACCCTTTAAAAGAATGGGTGAGGCAAGTCCAAAATCCCCCAAGAGAAGTGGGTGAGGCTAAACTGTTTTCTTGGCAAACCTATGTATGCTTTGTATGACTTCTTGAATGTAAAAAATGTTCCATAAATGATTATGCATTCCATGATATCCATGCATACATTTTTAGACTTGGATTTATATTCTTTATGTATGGTTGAAAGGGAGAAGAACTATTGAAATTCCTAAAATCTCATTCCTTCCTCCCCATTTACCTAACATGTCTAGGTGGACCAAGTGAACCAAGAAATAGGAGCCACCAAGCTTGAAGGAGAAAGATTGACAAGAAAATGTGTTATTTTGTTCACTTGTAACCATTTTGATGGCATATGATGTAATCCCATTATGGATATGTTGCATAATCATTTGAACATATGTAATTACATGAATACTTGATGTACATATGAGATTTGATGCCATATGTAGCAATTTTTGGACATTGAATGGCAAGATAAAGCTTATATGTTCTTGTGCATATCTTGGGGTGAGAGTATGAGTTTGTGAAATCTGGGTTTATGCACCTTTGAGACATGTTTAATAGACCATTTTGGTGCTTTCTCACGTGTTCAAGTGGCCATGAATGTCTTAGAAGCTAATTTGAACCATTTAAGACCATTGGAAGGCATAAAATTGACCATTTTGGAACCCAATGTCAAGATCTAACCAAATGAACGAATTTTATCATGAAATTTGCATATAGATCTCATCTAGAACTTTTTGGAAAGCTAAAGACCAGATTATTTGGAGCTCTATGGAATTAATTATGAATTTTCAACGTTGCCAAATTTTTGCTATTCTGATATGGTTACTGTTCATATGGTCAATTTCTTCTCCTATGTCATTTGAGGTTCAAATGGTGTCCAATGCTCATAAAATTTTTATAAGAATCAACTACACATGATAAGCTTTCTACAGCCATCGAGATCACCTCAATTGCATATCTGAGTAGGGAGATATAAATTTTGGAAATTCTGTGATAATATTAGTAGTGCCAGATGCATTTGGGTATTGTTCCATCAATTTCTAGTGGCTAGACATTCTTCTTTTGGTATGGACTTATTTTTAGCATAAAGTAGACATTTGTAACTTTCCAGAATGGTATAGTGTGCTTGATTTTTGTTTTTCTAAAATTAGTTATGATTTTCCAAAATTCATAACAGAAAGCTGGCACACCAATCTAAGGCTGAACGTGATTTTTATGTATATGCTTCATGAGCTAAAGTTTTTAGCCACATTTTGATATGTTTTGAATTGTATGCATGTATTTAAATAGGAAAATGAGATGGATAAGTTTATATAGTCCACGAGACACTACATGAAAATTTATCCATGACGTAATGCAAAAATAATCTAATATTTTATTGAATTTTTCTTAAGAACTTTTGTTATGCAAGTTATGCCTAGAAATGAGATGGGATGAGTTAAATGAATATGGTGTTACACATCATAAAGTCTTACACAGAACAGGCACACTTAAATCCTGCACAAAATGTAATGCCCAGTTCTCTTGAGACTGTTAGAAACAAGCCAGATATAAAAAAGAGTGCCCTAAATAGAGATATTTGAGGCTAAATAAAATTAGGATAAAGTTTTAAATAATAAAAAATGAGAACCCAAGGCTTAAGATGCCCAGAAACCAGAGCTGGAGTAGCTAAATAAAATTGGACGAAAGGTAATAGAATTTTTGTAATTTTGGATACTTTTTAGAAAACTTAAAAAATGGATCTTTAAATAGAAAAATTGAGTTCTTGGGGTTCTCAGAGGCCCTAAAAACTATAGGAATGCCTAGAATGGTTCAAGTCTCTCCAGTTTACGTTTTAGAACGTTGATTGACCCGAATTTTGACTTTGTCATTTGAGAAGGTTTTTAATCCAATTTGAATGAAACTAAAGCCATTTTATAAGTTATAGGACTTAAATTTTATGATGGGAAAGACGGTTATAAAAAAAAGTTAAAATGAGCCTAAAAAGAAATAGCCAAGAAAATGAGACAACAATGGAATTTTTAAAAGAATTTTCAAGAAGCTTCATTTTATATACCACGTCCTCCTTCTTCTCTCCATTTAACCAACTTATTTTCTGTCTAAAACCAAAGGAGAGATCAACAAAGAAGGGCACACAAGAGGAGGGGAAAAAGGAGAAAAGATTGGTGAAAAGGTAAGAAAACCATGAAATTTCATGTTCCTTCATTTAGCAAACTTGTTCTCCTCCTTCTCTTCTCTTTCCCTATAGTTTTAGTGTTTGATTTGGGACTATTTTGAAACTTTTTTGGAGGGAGGAAGTTAGAATTTGAAGGAGAAGCTTGTAGCAAAGGAAAAACCTCTTGAAAAAGTCTTGAAACAAAGTATTTTCGATAGTCTTTCATGCTTCTTTTTCTTGCTCTTCTTCCATGTGAGTTTCGGCCAAATAAATAACACCTAAGAGGGAGTGAGTTTTGACCAAAACCAAGTAAAAAACCTAGGTTTTAAAGTATGAGAAACAAGTATATGTAAAGAAATTCAAATAAGATACATTAGAAATCAAGTTACTAAAACCTAAGGATTTTGTTGCACGTTGATATGTATGAGACTTTCTAATGGTATTTTAAGTTGTCTAAGAATGTATATGGGTTCTCTAGACACCTAAGAAGCCTCACATGTGTCAACTGTAATACCTTAACCCCTTAGTTATTATACCATGGTCTACTTGTTCATCTCAATGCATTTCATATGGATTGGAGCACAAATGCAAGAAACCTTACATTTCACATGAAAAAAGTAATAAATTTAATGGTATTTATTTGTGTTACGTAAGATCTCATTTCTTTAATTTATGCCCCATGGACCATATGAACTTATCAATATTATTTTTTATTTATAACACATCCATACAAGTCATAATCATCTCCAAATATTTCAAGAACCTCAGGCTTTAAGCTACATCTCACAAAATCCATGGTTTGCTCTCAGGTTCAGATTTCAATTTTTTGATACCAAACTTAAAAATTCATAACTAATTCTAGAAACATTAAAATCAAGCAAACCATACCATGTTGGAAAGTTGTGGATGTCTACTTTTGACTAAAAATAATTCCAGACTAATGCATTAGCCTTAAGCCACTAGAAATTGATGGAATAGTAACACAGGTTAGGCTATGTTACTAGTACTATCATGCAATTTCAAAAATTCATATCTCCCTCTACAGAACTTCAAATGAGACAGTCTTACTGGTCATGGAAAATTATGGTGTCTAGTGTGTTCCTGTAAAGTTCCATAAGTATTGGATTTCATTTGACCCACGTGTGACATAGAGAAATAAACTGACCAAATGAACAGTACCTATACCATTTCTGCATAATTTAGCCAATTGTGAAAAATCATAATAAATTCTCTAGAGCTCCAAATTAAGTTCTCTTTAACTCTATGAAAATCTCTAGATGAGACCTACTTGTTGGCCAAATTTCATAGAAAAACTCACTCATTTGGTTAGACTTTGGTTCAACTCTCCATTTGGGCAAAGTTGAAGTCCAAAATGGGATTTTAAGACACCAAATGCTCTTCTTGACCTTCCACAACAACTTAAGCAAGTCTAAAAGCATACTTACAACATATAAGAGCATGCCAAAAGGTCCAAATTATCATGGAGCTCAATCTCACCTTGCCACTTGCATACATACACATGAATATCACATCTTATAATGACTCCTAGGTGGCAAGAACATACATATTCATTCATCTAGCTTTCACATTGATACATACATCATTTATATATACATTAGAACATGCTCAATGGTTTACATCATGTAAAAATCTCATGGTTACATATTTTCATACCAGAATGCAAATACAAAGCTCATTTCTTTATCCTTTTGTCAAAGTCTTGCCTCTCATAGTTGTTGGCCACCATTTCTTGGTCCTCTTGGCTCACCTAGATGTGGCTAGGCATATGTGGGGGAGGAGTGTAACACCATAACTTCTAGCTCATTTGATGCCATTTATAAGTTTTGTATTATCAATCCCACAAGATCATATGAAAAGGGGATGAAAATAATAAATTTTTTTTGCGTTGCGCTATGTCAAAAAAAATTCAATTTGGTGTCACATGGACTGTGTGAACTCATATTATACTTCCTCATATTTAATTTAATTATTACAACTCATTTGTATCACAAAAAAAGGCCTACAACCCATGGAAACCGAAATGGAGCTCAAAATAAACAAGCACATTTTTGGCCAGATTTGCTCCATTTTCTGACCCAACTTTGGAAAATTATAACTAAATCTAAAAAATTAGAAATCATGCAATCTTTGTCATTATGGAAACCTTAGGATGTATAATTCACACTAAAAATACGTCTAGTTCATAAAATTCATCACACAGGACGTTTGACATCCAAAAAGATACAGAGTCGCTGGCTGCCTGGGCTGTTGTTCAGTTTACTGATACAAATTTCTGGAATTCATAACTAATTCTATAAAAATCGAAATCATACATATTTGGTCATTCTGGAAATCTACAAATGTTAACTTGATAGTAAAAATAATTCCAGAATGAAACAGATACGTTCAGTCAGCTGGACCCTATGGAACAGTAACCGGACTCATGGGGCGCTACTGATACTGACAGTTAACTTCAAACATGTATAACTCACTGCTCAGACCTCCAAATGAGGTGATCTCGGTGGCCATAGAAATAATATGACCTCTAGTTTATGAATTTAAAATTTCATAAGTATTGGACACCATTTGGCCATCAGGTGACACAGAATTTAAAACTGCCAGTACGAACAGTACCCATACCAAAATCCATTAAAAATCCCAACTTTGAAAATTTATCAAATATTCTCTAGGTCTCCGAAAATTATGATCTTTAGCTTTCCAAAAAGATCTTAATGAGACCTAATTGCATGCCAAATCTTAGATCAAAAAGAGCTCATTTGGGTAAAAAGTGACATAGGGTTGCATTTGGGCCATTTTCATGCCTCTTAATGGTTCAATGATGGGCAAAATGGCTCTTATGGTTCTTGTGGCCACTTGAGCACGTGGGAATGGCCTAAAAAGACTCTAAACTTGTCTCAAAGGTGTGGAGACTCAAAACACAGAATTTCATTCTCCATTCCCAAGCTATGTACTAAGAGGCATACACTTGAAATGGTCATCGAATACCCAAAAATAGCAATACATTCCATTTATCTACAAATTTCATACATACATCATCTATTAAGATATTTACACATGTTCCATTCATTGTGCATCAATTCTAATAAAAGATTACATCATATGGCACTCCTTTGGTTACAACATAAACAAAGTTAAAAGCTTTATGATCAAGGCTTCATCTCCTCACTTGGTGGCTTCCATTTCCTTGTTCATTGGCTCCACCTAGCATGTTAGGATATTAGAGAGGAGGGGATGAGATTCAAAGAATCCCAATAGCTCATCTCCCATTCAATCACACATAATATGTACAAAGCAAGATTTTCAAATGCATGTATGGAAAAATAGAAGTCATGGACATTTTCAAAGCAACCTTGGCATGTGAATCAATCATACAAGACATTCAAGAGTTCCTTAAGTATTTGGATTGGCCTCACACTTCTCCTCATAGATTTTGGACTTGCCTCACCCATTCTTTAAGAGCTTTGGACTCAACCATACTCTTGGGAGCCCACTTTACTTTTGGGAGACTCTTTGCTATGTCTCAACTAAGCTCAAGGGTTCTTGGCTCATCCTCACTAAAGGGAAGAGTTCTTGGCCTCTCCTCACTCAAGCAAACTCATACAAACATCATAGTTTCATTTAAAACATAACATGGCATCAAGGATCATGGAATATAAAGGCATGCTAGCATACTTTTCTTAGCTTGAAAATACACGTACACACATTCTAAAAGAAGCTAAACACACATCCATGCATGACAGAAGGTGGAGAGAGCTACCTTGCATAATTTCACACACTTTTTCCTTAGCTTTCAAGCCTTCTCTTTTAGCCACACACCTACAAGTTGGTGGAAATAGTGTCTCTTGGCCTAGACACAAATTATGGGAGCCAATTAAGTTCATGAAACAATGTCTAGGGCCATGCAACTTGCTTAAACCCTAGATTACTCTACAACCTCCATTATGGTCCATATTGGCACCTAATGAAGCAACACCCCTCAAATGATTTCTAGGCCTCATTCTTTATTCTCAAATATGATTCTTGACTCCTTTTAAACCTCTTGGAATCATCATATCATTAAAACAAAGGTCCTAATATCATGTTACTTCCTTAGGTCACAATATGGAACCTAAAGCACCAACTCATTCTCTAAGCTTCCTAAATTTTTCCCAAGGTTTCCCCTCACATTCATTCATCATATATGAATCAAAAATGGGCTTGAAACAATTTAAAACTCTCTCTAACTATGCCATCCCTACTTGGCCAAAACTTAGAGCATAAATGGGATTTCATGGCTTCTTGATTTTTCCTTGATGGGAGAACCATTTGGGGAGGTAGTTAAGAGTTGTAGGAGGTCAAGGAAACACTTAAATAGCTAAGAGAACTCATAGATTAAATCAGTCTTTACAATCCCCTTAAATGCTCTACACTTTTCTAACTTTTAGGTTCATGACTTTCCATGGGGTTTTGTTCATTTTCATGGAGGAAAAGGCATATGGGGGACCTCTTAGAGATCTTAGGAACTCAAGCAAACACTCATCTAAGCTAGGGAATTCATGGATCAAAACAGATTTCACAATGTCTCTATGAATCCCTCACTTTTCTATCTTGTGTTTTCATGCTTCTTTCTTTGATTTCTTTACACCTACTTGCTTCTCACACTCCAAAATCTATGAATCTCCCTTGCTAGGACTAGAATTCATCTCCCTTTGATTGGGCTCTATATGGGACGAAATTATTACAAGGAGGAGAGGGGAAGAAGAAGCATGGAAGACAACAAGTTATCTTGATTTCCTAGCTTTTCTCAAGAGCTCTCTTCCTTGCTTCAACTCTCTCCTTGAATTTCAAAATTTACCCCTCTATTCTGGGCTCAAAACAGAACCAAACACCTCACTAAATCCATAGGAAGAGAGGAGGAAAGGAGGGGAAGAAGTTTTCTAAAGGGAAGAGCAAAAGTTTCCATGAATTCATACCTTTCTCTTGGCTTTTCTTCTTCCCTTAAGCTTGCTCTTGTGCGCCACTCTCTCTCTCTCTATTTTCTGGGCAGAAACAGAGCAATTTACTCAGAGGAGCTGCTGGAACGTGGATAAGAAGCAGCCAAAAGTCACTTTTATGCAACTGTTTACTTTTGCATTTTAGTCCCTTTTCTTGGCCTTTTCATTTTAGGCTCATATCAACTCCTTTTTAAAATCTATCTTTTCCATCATATTCCTTAGGCTCTTAATCATAAGAATTGCCTTTGGAATCACTCAAAAAGGATCTGAAACCATTCTGAACTATTCGATCAAAGTTTTGGTCAACTTTTGCCGAAATCGCTCACTGGAGGGGTTTCAATTGTTCTAGGGGTTCCCATGATTTTCAGGGCCTCTGAGAACCCCGAAAAGTTCAAATTTTCCATTTAAAAAGCTCTCCTGTGAGTTTTCAAAATTTTTCAAAAATTACAAAAATACCCCTACTTTCTTCGACAAATTTTCTGAGCTCTTTTGGCTCTGGTTTTTGGGCATCTCAAACCTCAAATCCTCATTTTCTAATATTTAAAATTTTATCATAATTTTAGTTGGCCCCAATTCCTTCTATTTCGAGGACTTCCTTTTATATTTGGCCTATTTCTAACGTTTACAGAGAAACCGAACATTGCGTTTCTCACGTTTATGGAGGGATCGGATGTTACAAGGAGTGAGATTCAAAGAATCCCAATAGCCCTTAACCCTTTCAAACATATATAATGGATGCTAAAATATATCAAAAAATACATGCATGACATTCAAGCTATTTGTGAGCATATATAAAACATTTTTCTTGTCACATAAACTCATACATGGCAAACATAAGCTCTCAAGGGCATTGGTTTAGCCTCATCCATCTTTATTGGGACTTTTGGATTTGTCTCACCTAATTTCAATGGACATTTGACTTAGTCTCACTCTTCTTGAGACTTTTGGCTTTGTCTCATTCATTTCTAAGGACTTTTAGCTCATCCTCACTCTTGTTAAGGGACTTTTGGCACAACCAAACCTATTCAAGCCATAATGCATACATAAACACATTTCAAGAAGTATAATGGTACCATAGCTTGTAAGCAATAGCTAGAAACATTTCTCATGATTCAAACATATACACAAGCACTCAAAGACATGTAAACATCCAAGCCATGCAAGAGAGAAAGGTTAGAGAGCTACCTTGGAGCAATTGTACAGCACTTTCCTCTTGAACTCTTCTCCCCTTTCTCAGCCAAGCTTTGTAATTAGGTGGCTCTTGGTTCTCTTGTCCTAGACACATCAAAAGGGACATACATCACTCATGGGAACAAGCTCTAGACTTATAAAATTACTATGGAGGCTTATTTTCTCACATAGCTTCATTATGGTTCCATAAAGGACCTAATGAAGCAACTATAGGAATCCATGATCTTGGCTTTCATTTCTCATTCATTCTAGGTCTCTTGACTCCATTTAAACTCCTTGGACTCATCAAATCTCATTTCATAGAGCCTACTATAAGTTGCTTCTTAATATCTTAAAATGGAACCTAAACCTCCATCTCACACATCAAGGCTTCTAAAATTTTCCAAGACATCCTTTGATGTTCTTCCATCATATCTAATCCCATTATAGGCTTAAAACAAATTAAAACGCTCCCTAGGTTCTCCTTCTTGTCTAGGTTGAGACACACACAAACCATTGTACACCCATAGAGTTTGTTTTATTTTCTTGAAGGGAAAGGCACTTGGGAGGCTTCCTAGATGTTTTAAAAGTTCATATATACTATTAGATAGCTTAATTTATCCTTAGGAAGCTCATATTTACCAAGGTGCAACTAAACCCCTAAATTCTACAACTTGCATTCTAAGCTCCCTTTTCAATTCTAGTTGTACATTCTTAATCCTCACACTCTATAACCCTTGGTTCCATCAAGAACACATGAAGAAAAACTTTCCTCCTCACTTTCTCTCTCTAGGTCAAAGCTTAAATGGCTTAGAAATGTAAGATTTTGTAAGTGTTTCAAGTAAAGTATTACTTTAAAACGAAGCTCTCTTCGCATAGATTATTTTTCACCTATTGGTTTCTTGAAAAAAGTCCCTTTTGGCTTAGGTCAAATCTGAATCTTCAAGTTTCAAGAAAAGAAAACATCCATTAGAGAGCTCTTAGAGAGAGGAACAACTTTCCTAACTAGCGCGAGATGAAACGGGGCCATTTACTTACCTAAACAGAAGCTTAATCTTCTTCTCTCTCCCCCCTCTTAATGTCATGCCATAGGTCTCTAAAAATCTAAAAATGAAAACTTAGAGAAGATGATAAGGTGTAATCTTACTTAAGAAACCTCTTTTATAATTTTTCAAAATGACCATTTTGCCCCTATGCACCTGTTTGCTTCGTTTAGGCTCATTTCAACTCCTTTTTGAGAATCGTCTTTTCCATCATAAAATTTAAATCCTCTAATTCATAAAATACCTTTGGTTTCATTCAAATTGAATTAAAAATCTTCTCGAACGAACCAGTCAAAGTTCCCTCCTAACGCTCTAAAACATAAACTGAAGGGGTTAAAACCATTGCTAGGGGCTTCTATGAACTTTAGGGCCTCTATGTACCCCAAGAAACTCAGTTTTTCCATTTAAAAATTCCTCCTTTAAGCTCTCTTAAAAGTCCCCAAAATTATGAAAATGCCATTATATTTCGTTGCTTTTCATGAAATTCTGTCTAGTTATTCTAACTCCAGTTTCAGGGCACCTCTAGCCTCGGGTCATTATTATTTGAGGTCTAGAATATTGCTCCACTTTTATTGGACCTTAAATCACCTCTTTAGGGAACTTCCTTTTGTATTCGGTGAATTTCATACATTTACGGGGAAACCTGATGTTACATTTCTCACATTTTCTTATGTTTTCGAAGGACCGGATATTACATCAACTCCTTAGAGAAAATTTGCAAAATCCATAGGTTCACCTAAGCTTACATTGTCTTGCCCAAGACCATCATGTGCACATAAGAAGAGTTTTAAATTTTTCTAAGGCTAGAAAGAGATTGAATGTGATAGATGAACATCAAAGGAAGCCTTAGAATGAATTTAGAAACCTTGGTTTGTGATATGGAGGTGTAGGCTCCATTTTAAGACATAAAGAAGCAACTTGTATCTAAGCTCCTTGAAATGAATTTAGAAACCTTGGTTTCTGAGATGGAGGTGTAGGTTCCATTTTAAGACATAAAGAAGCAACTTGTATCTAGGCTCCTTGAAATGAATTTGTAATGGATCCAAGGAGTCGAAATGAAGTCAAGAGACTTAGATAAGGAGAAATTAGAGTTAAGATCATAAATTCCAATAATTGATTCATTGTGTCTTAGAACCAAGTAGCCTTACATAGAGTTTATGAGAAGCTAAATCTTGTCCCTATGATTGAAATATGTCTCATTTGATGTGTTTAGGCCAAAAGAATCAAGCTTCACCTAGTTGCAAGTGTTTGGCCAAGAGAGGGAAAGAATAATCAAAGAGAAAAGTGTGTGTTCTTACTTCAAGGTAACTCTCTAACCTTTCTCACATGTATTGCTTGGATGTTCATTTGTCTTTGAGTGCTTGTGTATATGTTTGAACTATGAGAAATGTTTCTAGTCATTGAATAGATGTTATGGTACCATTATGCTTCTTGAAATGTGTTTACGAATGCAAAGTGGCTTGAATGAGTTTGGTTATGCCAAAAGTCCTTTAGTATGGGTGAGGATGAGCCAAAAATCCCTAGAAATGAATGAAACAAAGCCAAAAGTCTCAAAAAGAGTGAGGCTAAGTCAAAAGCCCTTTGAAAGTAGGTGAGGCAAATCCAAAAGCTCTAAGGAAGTTGGGTGAGGCTAGACTAATGCCTTTAAGAGCCTATGTTTTCTATATATGAGTTTATGTGATAAAGAAAATGATTTTTGTATGTTGCATGAGTAGCCTAAATGTCATACATGCACTCTTTAACATGAATTTGCATCTACTATGTATAGTTAAAAGGGTTAAGAGTTATTGGGATTCTTTGAATCTCACTCTTTCCCCACATATGTCTAACTAAGTCTAGGTGAGCCAAGTGAACCAAGAAATGGAGACCAAACAACCTTGAGAAGTAAGACTTTGACAAAGGGATGGCGAAATAAGCTTTTTATTAGTATTTTGATGTCAAGAATTGTAACCATGTGATATATATATATGATGTAAACCATTGATCATGTTCAAATGTATGTAAATATGATGTATGTAACCATTTTGGAACTAAATGAATGAATGCATGAGTTTTTGCCACCCATGAGCCTTTATGTGCATGTGTATAAATGCAAGTGGGAAGGTGAGAATGAGCTCTATGGTGATTTGGATTATTTGGCTTGTTTCTATAGACTATAATTATGCTTGTATACTTTCTCAAGTGGTTGTGGAAAGATGAAAAGAGCATTTGGTGCTTTCTTATCCCATTTTGGACTTCAAATTTGACCAATTGTTAAGCTGAACCAAAGTCTGACCAAATGGATGATTTTTTACATGAAATTTGGTAAGCAAGTAGGTCTCATCTAGAGCTTTTCAAAAAGAAAAAGAGCACTCAATTTGGAGCTCTAAAGAATTTACGATGATTTTTCAAAATTGGCTAAATTATGTAGAATTGGTATGTGTACTATTGATATGGTCAATTTGCTTCTTTATGTCACACATGGACCAAATGAAGTCCAACACTCATGAACGTTTATACATATAAACTAGACATCATAAGATTTCCATAACTACCAAGAGCACCTCATTTGGAGCTCTGTAGAGAGAGAACCAAATTTTTAAATTTTCAAGTCTTGGAGTTGTCTCAGAATTGAATTGAGTTAATGTTCTATTACTTTTCATGCGCTAAATGTTTTGTTCTTGGTCTGGAACTATTTTTAGTCATTAGTTAACATCTAGAGCTTTCCAAAAAACTATCATATGCATGATCTCAATTTTTCTAAAATTAATTATGAATTTTCAAAGTTTGTATTAGAAACTTGTGACAGCAAACCCAAGAGCAATTCTGGTTATTCTTAAATTTTGGTTCCAAATCCATGGTATATGAGATGAGTTGTGATGTTTATGATATGATTAGATATGTTATGGATGAAAAATGATATTGATGAGTTCACATGGTCCCTAAAGCATTAAATGAATTATTTGAGCTTTCCGTTACACAATCATCCATGTATAAAAGTGTCACACCCTTGAATATGTGCACTAACATACTACAAATGTGTTTGGATAGCCTATGAGACCATTGTGTAAGCTAGGAGGTTATGGTATTACACAGAAAAGCACCCAAAATCCTACATAGAATAAGCACCATATTTCCTCACACAGAATAGGCACCATAATGTCTCACATAAAACAAGCACCCTAAAGTTTTACACAAAATAGGCACCCTTCGTCCTGCACAAAACAGGCACCCTAAAGTGTTGCACAAAACATGCACCTTTTGTCTTGCACCGAACAGGCACATTTTCAAAACCCTACACAGAATAGGCATATTAAAGTATTACATAGAACAGGTACTCTTTTAAGGCCCTGCACAAACCAAGCACCCTTAAAGCCGTAGTTTAAAGCCCTACACAAACCAAGCACTCTTAAAGCCCTACATAGACCAGGCACCCTTTTAAAGCCTTACATGAACCAACCACCCTTAACCTTTGCATAGACCAGGCACCTTTTTAAAGACTTGCACAAACCAGGTACCCTTAAAGCCCTGTACAGATCAAGTACTTTTTAAAGCCTTGCATAGACTAAACACCCTTAAAGCCCTGCATAAACTAGGCACCCTTTTAAAGCCTTACAAAAGCTAACTACCTTTAAGCCTTGCATAGACCAGGCACCCTTAAAGCCCTGCACGAATCAAGTACCCTTTTTAAAGCCTTGCACAGACTAAGCACCTTAAGTCCTACACCAGAATAGGCACCTTAAAAGTCCTGGCACAGACCAAGCACCTAAAAGCCTGACACAGACCAAGCATGTAATACCCCAAAATTAATTAAGGTGTTAATCGTAGTTTTAGATTAATTAAGAATAATTAATATAAAATAATCGAGTAAGTTAAGTAAATGGAAATTTTGGAAAGACAAATTATTAATATGGGTTTGAGATTTAATTGGGAGAGAAATTTTATCTAGGCCCAAATTAATGTAGGAGATCATGATAAGAGGCTAATAGGGGACCAATAAGCTTGGTGCAGGCCCAATATGATTCAATGTGAAAGAGGCCCAAGATCCACCTTGTATAGGCTCTTATAATTGGCCCAATAACCCTTGTGTAGACCCAAAACCTTTGAGCTCATAAAACTTGTTCTGGCCCAATGAAAATTATGCAGCCCAACAACTTAAAAACTAGCCCAACAAAGTAAAAATCTGACCCCATTAGAAGTTGGACCTTGGAGCAACCCATGACCCATATTTGACCCAACTTAAACCCAACTAAAACCCTAAATGCTTCAGCCACTATCCCATTTTTTTGAAACATAAAGGAGAAAATCGGAGGTCCAAAGCAGAGGCTAGGGTTTTTGGCATATTTCCATATTTTTCCACTTCTAGAGCAAGATTTAGTCAAGGTAATAGTTATATAACTTAATCCTCTCATCTTTCTCTTCATTTTGGTCCGATTAGTTTTTCATTCGGTGTATTTTCACCATACCTAACATATAAAATGTGGTTGTTTGGGATTTTCTTGATAAAATTCGTAGGTTGAGGCTAAGGTCGACATTAGGTGAGTATAAATCCTTCATTTTAATGCTTTATTTGCTAGTTTGAGACCCCTATAGCTGATTATCATATGGGTATTAATTTTGTATGAATTTGCTTAAGATTTTAGGTGAAATATTGAGGTTTCTAGTATAGGACACTTTAATCCGAATTTGGGATTTATGATGGCTGGGTAAGTGTTCCCTAGGTAGTCATTAGCATTTTAAATTCTTTGGACACTTGTTACAACTATTAATGATGCATTAAAGTGGTAATTTTCTAATGCTATGGTTTTAGGAAGATTTTTGTACCATTGGTGGCTTTTGCAATTGTCTACAAGTGAGGTAACCGGGTTTATATTAATTCCATGCATATATCTGTATTAATTTCATATTTTACTGTACATGAATGATTTGAAATGTTGAATGAATTTGTTGGCTATCATTATATTGTGATTGGACCTTATGAGTCCATGGTGGAGCTGTGGTGCGGCTGCCACCCGTGCATGTGCTTTGATCGGGCACCAGGTTATGATCAAATCCCAGATGCACTGAGCCTTGGTTGTGCTCAATGGGGAGTAGGTGCCGTGGACGGGCCTCTCACGGTGTTAATGGCCTTTAACATATGAAAATTTGATTACTAGTATGGGATAGTGATCATGATAGCCTAATTGTTTCATTACTGATATGACCGGCATTCTTCTGATGCTTATATAAAATTATGCATGTATGCTAATTAAACTGGATTATATGATGGAATTGCCTTGGTTACTAAGATTTATATCTCACCCCGTTTTATAGGATTAATATTTCAGGTGAAGGTTCTTCGGGTAAGGATAAAGGGAAGCAAATGGATAAAATCCATGAGCTTCATCATATGGGGAGAAGGCTGCACATGGGCTAACTTATTTAGTATAGATGCTAAATTTTGTATTTCTTATGGTATAGCATCATCATGTATTTATGTTGCCAAGTGTAGGCTCTTATATTTTGATTGCCTAGGATGTATTCATTGAGGAGTTAGACCTCATCTTAGCTTGATATCAGATGTATGAACCCATAATACTTTACGTATGAATTTTACTGAGCTTATGATATGGTATACTGTTGGAAATATAATTATGTGATGTATTAGATATTGATATGAACCATTGATGTATGACACCTCTAACGGAATGTATATCGAATGTTAATTTCCAATAGT
This sequence comes from Erythrophleum ivorense, assembly GCA_026724425.1. Classification (NCBI taxonomy): domain Eukaryota; kingdom Viridiplantae; phylum Streptophyta; class Magnoliopsida; order Fabales; family Fabaceae; genus Erythrophleum; species Erythrophleum ivorense. The sequence goes on along the minus strand of JAIUCV010000006.1, from coordinate 40,051,964 downwards.
GCATGAATTCTTGTTGCTATTACTCTATGGACTTGCTGGAATAGGGTAGTTGGAGGAGTGGAAATTTACATTTAAGTTTTGAATTAGTAATGGTAGAATAGCTAGAAGAATAAAGTAGATAAACCATTAGAGTTATATAAAATGAGTGAAAGTGGTCCTAGGGTATTCCTAAGATGAGAATTGGAGTGTAAGGGACAAAATTTGGGAGATGTAGTTACAGGAGGGAGTCACACCGCAGCTAAGAAGGCTTCGTCGCAGCTAGATGAGTGACAGAAGCGAGGGGCACCGCGGCGCAAGTGAACAAAATTTTCCTGGAGAGTAACAGTGGCGAGGAATGCTGTGGCTTGAGTAATCTCGTTGCGGCGCAAAGTGAACAAAATCGCCCAGGAGGGTAACAGAATGAAACCTTGTCGCGGCACATAACATACCGTTGTGGTGCAAAGTGAAAAAAATTGCCCAGGAGGGTAATAGAATGAAACCTTGCCGCGGTGCATAACATACAGCCATGGCACTAGTCAAGGAAACAAACTGAGGGGTGTCCAGTAGCAAATCTCACGCCCGGCGCGAGTGTATTGCGCCAAGGCGAGAGTCAGGGGACTTGAAACAATACCTCCATGAGGCATTTCCGCCGTGGCGCTATGTAGGCCGGCCGCAGTGATGGTCCAAATTCATGAAAGTTGCCCAATGATTCCAATACCTAACTTAGCCGCGGTGCGAATGGTTTGTGCCGTGACGTAAGACCCCAAACTCCTACCTTCAGCCTAGAAACCCCAATTTCTTCAATGGTAAAGCTAGGAAATGATATAGGAATACTTGTGAGAGGTTATTGTGTGTTGAAACTGATAGATGGATGAATCATAAACCCCTCATGGTAGTATGATATCTTTTATGCATTTTTGTTTTGTTTGTGGTTGTATAGTGATAACCATAACATCAAGGTTCAAATTTTCTCATATTCTCATAATGTGATAAATTGTAACGACTCCAAACTTTAATCATTAATTATTAATTGTATATTTAACTATAATTACCATGTTTAGATGGTAGGGTTGTCACAAAGCACCCTTTCAAAGTCCTACACATACTAGACATCTTTCAAAGCTCTGCATAGACCAGGCACCTTTTAAGCCTTATACAGACCAGGTACCTTAAAGTCCTGTACAGATCAAACACCCTCTCAAAGCCTTGCACAAACCAAGTATCCACCTAAAAGCCTTGTATTGGCAAGCATCTTTATCTTTCATCAGGTTCCAGCATTTCCAAATAAGTTAACTCGCCTTAATCTATTAGCTCTCTAAACAAAATATATGTTTCCATTTTTACTTATTGTTAAGTTAAAGATATCAAAAATTGTATTTTTGATCTCCTCACTTAAAAAATAAGTAAAAAAAGGCAATTTGTAAACATCATATTTTGTTTAGGTTATTTTTCCCCTTTTGTTTATTGTCTAGTGGAGTCAGGAGACAATCAAACTATCCAAGACAAAATGCGTCCACTTATCTCTACTTATTCCTTATGCAAAATATTAAAAATTATACTTTCAATTCTTTTACCTAAGAAACAAGTAAAGAAGGGTAACTATGAATATTGTATTTTATTCAGACATACTCCAAAAATAATAATAAAATCAAATTATCAATAAATGTTTAAAAAAGAAATACAAAAATAAAAAAATGAAAAATGAAAATGAAAGAAAATGCTAAAACAAAAAGGGCATGGAAATATAAAAAATGAAAAACAAAAATTTTTAAGGAAAAAGTAAAAGCAAGAAGAATATTCATATCTTTTTCTTCAAAAGCTTAAGTAACAAAAAAAAAGAACCCAACAAAAAGGAAGGAAGAACAGGAAAAAAAACAAAAAAAAACCAAAGAAAAATAAGAACAAAACAAAAACAAAACAAAAAAATGAATGAAAATAAAAAAAAAATAAAAGCAAAAAATAATAATCAAATGATCAAATAAAAAATAAAATAAAATAAAAAACAATAACAACAAAACAAAAATAACAAAAACCTAATTAAGCTCAAAGACCCTAACCTAAAGCCTGTGTCCTTCTCCTCTATTCCCGAAATAAAAGCCCAACACCCCAAAAGAAAAAAATAAAACCTAACCCCTACACCCTAAATCTAAAACAAAGAATAAAAGATCAGAAAAGCGAATAAAAATATCACAGACTTCCTTCACCTATGGCCTTGGCAACACATGCACGACATCCAGAGATTGAAAGGAAAAGGAAAAGGGAAAGGGGGTGTTACGTGTTAAATAAAATAGGAGCATGTGATCAGCACGTGTTCTGTTATGGGTAGCATGTATTAGCTATCAGAGGTCGTTAGGAAGTTAATATACCGTTAGGGAGTTGGAATCTCAATAAAAGGATGTATAAAAGGAACACACAAAAATAAGAGAAGTAGACTTTGATTGTGGCTAATGTTGAGTATCACTAAATCGGAACTCTGTACCAACTGGTATCAGAGCCTGCGATCACTGAACATGGCATGGGATACACGGGCCAGATATCGGTATGCAACGTGGAGCAAGAAGTGAATGAATTACATTCCTCAGTGTCTAGAATCGATGCGAACGTGGAGAGGTTGGAGGTTCGTATAGAATCATCGCTCACGAGAATGAAGACCTTGATTGGAGAACTCACTGCAAAGGTGCTACTACCAAACGGAGCTTATGAAGCTAATGGTGTGACAAGTGCTGCCAACGTGAATCAAGCTACTCTCGAGTTCCCTCAGTTCAGATCTTATAACGGAGGCGGCCAGCATGGTTACCAATTTCTAACTAAATTCTCAAAGATAGAATTTCCTTGTTTTGATGGTTCTAATTTCAAGGGCTGGATCTTGCATTGCAACCAATTTTTTGAAATCGAAGAAACATCGATAGAGCAGGTGAAATTAGTTACAATGCATTTAAAAGGAAAGGCTTTACAATGGCACCAAAGTTTTATCAAGAAATGAAGGATAGGAGACGTGGCTTGGCTCGAGTATATTAATGCACTGAGGAGTAGATTTGGAGACATTTTCAAGATCAATCTAATGGCTGAACTCATGAACCTTAAACAAGACAACACCGTAATAGACTATCAAAAGAAGTTCAAGGAATATCTATCCAAAATTGACATTCCAGAGGAGATCGCCATTAGTTGTTTCTTAAGGGGACTTAAGGCGGAAGTAGAAGCTTAAGTAAGAATGTTTAAACCAGTGACCTTGGCTCATACGATGTATTTAGCACAGCTACAAGAGGCATCATTTTGAGCCCTCCAAAGTCTCCAACCAAGTTATTCCAAGAAGTTTTAGCCATCTTACAGCCTAGGCCAAACCACCAACATGACTAGGTACTCTTTTGGCACTTCTTTGACAAATTCCTCCATGGCTAACCCAATCAGGAGACCTACGAGTACATCAATAAGTTCCTCTGTTTTCTCCAAACTGATAGCAGTAGTCCCTACTAAACCCATTGCTTCTGTCTCTTATGAAAAACCAGTTAAACAGTTGTCTAAAAGAGAAATGGACGAAAGGCAAAAAAAAGGACTTTACTGCTGGTGCCCTGAAAAGTTTAGCCCTGACCACTACTGTAGGAACTCTCAGTTATACATGGTGATGGTGGATGAGATTGACTCAAGAGATGCAATGGAAGTAGATGACGAGTTTGGTATGAATGATATAGCAATGAGCAGTGCTAGTATCAATGTACCAGTGGAGGTACAGCCACGGATCTCTTTGAATGCCATAATCGGTTCCATCTTGGATTCTAAGGAATACTCGGCTATGAAGGTATAGGGGATTATTAAAAAATAACCTATCATGATCCTTTTAGACACAGGAAGTACCCACAATTTTGTGGATATTGGAATAGTTAAAAAACTAAAACTCAAGATGACTCAGTCACTGGGAATCAAAGTTTCTATTGATAATGGGAATCAAGTTCTCATATAGCATCAGTGTAAGAATCTACTGTGGGTGATGGAGGGGATTACCTATACATCAGATTTCTTGGTTATGAATTTGATAGGGTATAACATGATTCTTAGAGTTCAATGGCTCATGACCCTGGGCAACATTACGTGGAATTTGAAGACTCATGTTATGCACTTCTCATGAAATGATCAGTCTTGTGAACTCCATAGGGTGAAGCCAATGTATACGGTAATCGAAGATAGGGAAGTCACTAGGCAGCAGTGTATGGGAGTCGAACAACTTTGTTTTATTCAACATAAGCACCCTGATCAAGAGAACAATTCCAAGGTGGGCATAGTTAAGTGTACCTTGACAATGGAGCAGCAGCAGACTCTTGGTCAGCTGTTAGACAAATTTTCAGATGTCTTCAGAGAACCTAAGTCATTGCCGCCCTCTAGAGCTTTTGATCATAAGATACCTTTAAAGGAGGACACCCCAATAAGTTTACAACCCTGCTGTTATGGACCTATTCAGAAGGATGTTATAGAAGAGTTGGTTAGAGAGATGTTCAGTAATGATATAATCAAACCTAGCACTAGTGCTTTTGCCTCCCCTATTATCCTTATTAAGAAGAAAGATAATTCTTTGAGGTTTTGTGTTGACTACCGAAAACTTAATGCTCAAATAGTGAAGAATAAATTTCCTATTCCCATTGTGGAAGAATTGCTTGATGAATTAAAGGGCTTTAAATATTTCTCAAAGTTAGATTTACGGGCAGGATATCATCAAATCCAAATGGACCCAAAGGGTGTACATAAAACTGCTTTTAGGACTCATGAAGGTCTCTACGAGTTTCTTGTGATGCCCTTCGGCCTTACCAATGCCCCTGCCACCTTCTAAGGTTTGATGAATTCAATCTTTAAGCCCTTTTTAAGGAGACATATAATGGTTTTTTTCAATGACATTCTGATCTATAGTCATTCATGGGAGGTATACTTGCAACATATTCAAAACACTCTTGAATTATTACGGAATCATCATCTCTATGCTAAACTTAGCAAATGCATATTTGAGACTAGAGAAATTGAATATCTAGGACATGTAATATCTGCTTCAGGAGTCAAAACTGATGAAAGGAAAATTGCAGCCATAAGAGATTGGCCTCCTCCCTCTGACATCAAGTCTCTTCGAGGGTTCCTTGGGCTCATAGGATACTACCATCGGTTTGTCAAGAATTATGGAGCCATCAGTTGTCCCCTCACAGTGTTATTAAAAAAGGGGGCCTCCATATGGCATACAAAAGCTGAAGAAGCTTTTAATCGACTCAAAGAAGCCATGTCATCTATGCCGGTACTCGCTCTTCCGGACTTTTCCCTTTCCTTTGTCATTGAAACAGATGCATCAAATGTAGGCTTTAGAGCTATTCTATCACAACAAGGACACCCCATTGTGTATATCAGTAAAGCACTAAATCCCAACAAAAGACACCTGTCTGCATATGAGAAAGAGTTGACTGCTCTAGTGTACACAGTCCAACACTAGCGTTAGTACTTAATTGGGAGGCGTTTCACCATTATAACAAATCATCTACCACTGAAACATCTACTAAAATAGAACAACATCTCTCCAGAGCAATACAAATGGCTCAACAAATTATATAGGCTTCATTATGATATTGTTTATTGAAAACAAAGAGAAAATGTGGTCACAAATGCATTTTCTCAGCAAGAAACTATAGGGACTAATACTACCGTCGGGGCTGTTTGTAATGCTATCATCTCTATTATTTCCAGTCTTAATGAAAAGGTCAAGCAGTCCTAGGTGGCTGATACAAACCTCCAGTATATTATTACTGATTTGGCATAAGACTCCTCTTCCCATTCCAACTACACATGAACCCATGGCATTCTGAAGTATAAGGGACACTTAGTAGTAGGAAATGGTGCAAACCTACGACAACAACTTCTAAACCATTTCCATACAGACCCCACAGGAGACCACTCTGGTATTACACCAACCTATAAATGATTAGCCTCTATCTTTTACCGGAAAGGATTACAAAAGGTGGTCAGATCATTTGTTCGTGAATGCCAAATATGCCAACGGTATAAATATAAAACAGTGGCTTCTCCTGGCCTTTTACTACCATTACCCATTCCTTCCACACTATGGTCAGCCATTAGTATGGATTTTATTGTTGGCCTCCCCAAATCTTACAACAAAATAGTGATTCTTGTAATTGTGGATAGACTTACTAAGGCAGCACACTTTATGGCCTTACAACACCCTTTTACGGCGGTGGAGGTAGCACAAGCTTTCCTTGACAATGTTGTTAAGTTGCATGGCTTTCCCAGCTCTATTGTCACTGATCGAGACCCCATTTTTTGTGGTAAATTTTGGCATGCTCTATTCAAAGTCAACCAGGTTCGTCTCCTCTTTTCGTCTACCTATCACCCCTAAACAAATAGGTAAACAAAAGTCCTAAATTGTGGCTTAGAGTGTTATTTACGTTGCATGACAGGTGATACTCCAAAAGAATGGGTTAGATGGCTTCCCCTAGTTGAACTTTGGTATAATACCACCTACCATTCTTCCATCGGCATGTCACCATTTGAGGCCATGTATGGAGTGCCTCCCCCAAATCACACGCCTTATGTAGAGGGAGATTGTGACAATGCCTTAGTGGACCGTAGTTCGAGGGATAGAGAAGCTACTATCCAATTACTGAAACATCATCTTTAATGAGCTCGAAGTAGGACACAACACATGGCAAACGGAGGACGAAGTGACAGGTCATTTGAGGTCGGGGATAAGGTTTATCTTAAACTACATCCCTTCTATTGAAATACACTCAATAATTCTGCTTTACATAAGTTGGTTGCCCATTATTCTAGTCCCTATGCTATAGTCCAGAAGGTGGGGCCAGTTGCTTATCATTTAAATCTTCTGCCAGAGGCACAGTTGCATTCTGTTTTCCATGTTTCACTCCTTAAGAAGCATGTTGGTTCAACTGTTCTGGTCAATCCGTCCTTACCCTAGCTTTCTGATATGGGGTATTTCTCCAGGGAGCCAGAACACATTTTGGCTTGGAAAGTGGCTAAGCACAAGAATCTACCTGTCACCCAAGTACTAGTGCAGTGGCAAAACACCAATCTAGAAGATGCCACATGGGAGCCATTGGCAGAACTACAGGCCTAGTTTCCTAACTTTGATACCACCTTTTTTCCACATCCTTGAGGCCAAAGATGTTCTACTGAGGGGGAATAATTGTTACATGTTAAATAAAATAGGAGCATGTGATCAAAACGTGTTCTGTTAAGTGTTCTGTTATGGGTAGCATGTATTAGCTATCAGAGGTCGTTAAGAAGTTAATATACCGTTATGGAGTTGGAATCTTGGTAAAACAATGTATAAAGGGAACACACAGAAATAAGAGAAGCAGACTTTGATTATGGCTAATATTGAGTATCACTAAATCAAAACTCTGTACCAGGGGGCAAGTAGTGGAGCAGACGCCAGCTTTTTGCAAAGAAAGGCTATGCGATCTGCTCCCTATAAAATGAGTGGCAGACACTCTCGATGGAAAGGAGGAGAGAACGAGAAGAAGAGAAAGGAAGGATGAAGCCATTGAGAAGGGCCAAAAAGAAAGGAACCCGTTGCAATAATATTGAGAGGAGGAGGATCGATGATTCTTACTAATGAGCGACATACAGATCTAAAAAGGCTCAAGGAGAGAATTTTTAGGGGAAGTTGGTTCCGAATTAAAGGAAAAAATAGAAAGGGGAAAGGGCGAGAGGTCATGACAGAGAAAAATGAGAAAGAGAGAGAGAGAGAGAGAGAGAGAGAGAAGCAGGGGAACTTTTCTAATTTGGTTTTAGTGGAGAAAAATGAGAAGGAAGGAAGCTTTTCTAATTTAGTTTTGGTAGGGAAAAATCAAAGAGAATAGAAAGGATTTGGGAGCATAGAGGGAGCAGTGGAGGAAAACAAATTCAAAGAAAATTTTGCAAGAGAGAGAAACTAAAAATGAGAGAAAGACATAGGGAAAGAGGAAGAACAAAGTGAAGAGATTAAGAGGGGAGAGAGATTCGAGAAGGCCAAGAGAAAGGGAGGAGAAGCACAAGGAAGAGAAACTTGAGCCAACAAATGGAGCTAAGAAGAAAGGGAGAATAAAAGAGTAATGAAAGCAAAGGGAAATGTGGAAACAGAGGGCATCTTCCTTCAAATTGAAAAACAACAGTGAGTGAGGGAAGTGGCAGCTAATTCTTCCATGAACCAGAATGAAGAGGATGAAGGAAAAATTGAAGATAAGAAGAGAAAACAAGAATACATTAAGGAGAGAATGATTGGTAAAGAAAAAGATAGAGAGAGTGATTTGAGAATGTAAGCTTCAGTAGCTTTTCCTTTTAGCTTTACTGGTTTGCCCAACTACATCTTGTAGACTGGTGAAAAATGGTTTTGGTTTATATTTTAAGATAAGCTTTACCTTGATCTTATTCTAGTTTTGCTTCTTATTGTATGGCTTGGCCTTGAAAATTGTTTCTATTGTTGGTTTCAATGTTGCTTCTTATTGTGTTGCTTGAACTTGAAATTGGTGTGCCAAATATGTGTACCCAAAAAACATCCTCAGAGACTTTTGCATATTCTCCATGTTATCCTGATTTCCTTTCCTCTGTCTAGATGAAGTCCTATCATCTTTATCACATCTAGTTCGCTTGGTGGATTCATTTGCTCAATCTTTATTTGTTGTTACTCAAATGGTGATTTTAAGTCTGTCATAGCACATTTTGTTGGGTATGGTAATTTAAAAAGTCCTAGCTTTTTGTCTCAGTTTGGACTGCTAAAAAGTTTTATGAGGAAGGATATATGGGCTTTCATAATCTTGGATTTTATAAGGAGCCACATGTTGCAGTGTTGACTTGATAACCATAAAAGGGGTTCCCATTGTTATCTTTTTATGAAGGTTGAATGGCTTCAAATCCTGAATGAATCCTGACAGTATTGCTTATTTTAGTTGATTTGGTTTCACATGATAAATGGGTCTAGTTGAATAAATTGAGTAGATTAGGTGATGGGGTTGGAATGCACTTGTAATTGTGAATCAAAAGCTTTGAGCTTGTATCTTACTTGTTTTGTTATCTTCCAGTATATTTCTTGTGACCCCAATTCCTTATCTAACCAATTTATTTAGCTGTGAAGGTTCAAATTGGATATCCTCACCTTATTTATGTTAGGCTATAGTGTAACACCATAATAGCTTACTCCAATTGATCTCCCTCTAGGCTTGATTCCATATGATTTTCCAGACAAATGACCGAAACCGTGGTATTTTACTATTTTAAGTCGGGGTTAAACTGATCATATTTTGCCCCGCGGGTCCCGTGTACCCATCATTCACATTTTCCACTCAAACACCATTTATACAACTTGTACATAGTCTCAAACAACTCATAAACCACGGATATGAAGCCAAAAAAACCAAGAAAATGCAATTTCACAAATGAGCCCATAAGTCAGATTTTTGGCTCCAACTTTGGAAAATCATAACTAATTCTAGAAAAATGGAAATCAAGCAGATCATAGCTCTCTAGAAATCTGGGGATGTTAACTTCACACTAAAAATAACTCCCAACTCAATCTCAGCGTTTGGACCATCTTTGACATCGAAAAAGACACAGAGGTCCGGCTGTCCCTGTTACTGGTGCAGTTTACTGTCATGAACTTTGAAAATTCGTAATTAATTCCAAAAAAATCAAATCTGGGAAAACTATACCAATTTGGAAAGCTACAGATGTTAACTAGAGGAAAAAAATAAGTCCAGATCAGTTCAGGAGCTCTTGGACCTCGAAAACCTATGGAACAGTAACGAAGGTTAAAAACTTCCCTGATGCTGATACAGAACTTCAGCAAGTCGTTTCTCTATCTACAGACCTCCAATTGAGGTGGTTCCAGTTGACATAGGTCACTGTGGATATCTAGTTTATGGTCATAAAATTTCATGACAATTGGACAACATTTGGTCTATGGATGACATGGTTTCATTTTCGGATTTTTGCACAGTACCATGACCAAGCCATCCAAATTTCCCAACTTCAACAATTCACCAAATATTCTCTAGACCTCCAAATATTACCCACTTTAGCTTCTCAAGAATCTCTCAATAGACTCTAGAGGCATGCCAAATTCCATACCAAGAAGAGCTCATCCAGTCATACTTTGACGGAGCTCACCCAATTGGCAGTTTTGGCACCCCATGTGGTTCAAAATAGGTCTAAATGACCTCCCACATGCTCTAACCTCTTTTGGGCAAGTTTGAAAGTACAAACATGGCATATAGGAAATGCCTAAGTGATCCATAACATCATACATTTCGAAACCACTATGCTACGGAACATAATACACTAGCACATGTAAGCCACAAAGGGGCCAATTTCTACATTCTCATTACTTTGGCTCTTTAAACAATTCATACATCATCTATACATATATTTACATGTGCTCCCACATTTACAACTCAAAAATAATAGGTGCATCTTCATTATGGCACCTCTTTACAACAAAAGAACTATACATTTCTCTAAGTATGCTCACTAGGCTCCATGAGGTGTGCTCGACTCTCCTTGAACTCCACCTGGATATTAAGATGGGAGGGGGAAGGGGGTGAGATTCGGGAGAATCTCAATAGCTCATACTCATTCAAGATGCAATCAAGGCATATAAACTAGTCAAGCATGCACACAAGTCACAATAACACAACATATGTGTTTCATGCCATGAATATCAGGTCAATGCCAAGAATAGGCTCTAGGGACTTTGGTCTAGCCTCACCCGAGCTTTGGGACTTTTGGATCGGCCTCACCCTTGGTTTAGGGACTTTTGGCTCCACTTCACCCGTCTCAAGGGACTTTCGGCACCACCTCACCCGAGCAATTTCCACAATTTATATCATAAGCATATTGGTACCAATGCATCAAGGCAATATCAAATGGCATATCTCATCATACAAGCACATACACCAACATACAATGACTATTACACATCCAAGAATGAAACAAGAAAAGAGTATAGAACTACCTTATCGGATAACACAAGTCTTCCCTTTCAATTTATCTTCTCCCTTCTTGATTTCACACTCACAACTAGATGGAGTTGCTTCTTTTGAGCCTAGGCATAACAAAGAGCATCAAATTACTCTCTTATAACTCAAATAAACTCTCACAAAGCTAAAGGGGCTCTTCACCGAAACAAAACCCCCACTACCCTTGTAAGATCTAGGGATTCTCTCTTTAGAACCTTACTCACTCTCCTTCCTCTCTCAAACTCTCAAGGAAGAAAGCAAGGAAGAAGAAGTGAAGTTATATGAGTTCTACCCTTATTCTAGAGTAATTTTCCACTTCCCTCTTCTGAACCAAACCCAAATCAACTTCTAAAACCATAGAAAGAGAAGGCAAAAGGAGGAGAACAACATGCTAAGGAGAAAAGCTATGAAAATCTAAAGATTACTCACCTCTTTGCTTGATCTCCTTGCTTCTCTAGGTCTCTCTCTCTCTCCACAGCTCTTTTCTCTCTCCTTGGTCGAAGCTTAGGTCGGTTCTAAGAGAAAGGAAGAGTTTGGAAGCTTTTAAAAAGTCAAAATCTCTCTTTTTACGCTTTTTTCGGACTCACCCTCGCTATAGCAAGCCATAACCCTCGCTATGGCGAGCTCGTGTAAGTCCCAGACCTTTGCCTTCGCTATAGCTCTCGCTACGGCGAGCTACTCCCTGGATTTTATATAGCGAGAAGGCTCTCTCGCTATAGCTAGCCCATTTCTCGCTATAGCGAACAGGTACATTCGCTATAGCTAGGCTGTAGCTAGCAGACTTAGAAAATTTTCAGCCTTCGAAAATTTTCAGCTTTTCTTTTCTTTCCCTTTTCTTTTCTCTTTTCTTTTCTTTTCTTTTTCTGGTTGTTACATATAGTGGTTTAGGTTTGTTGAAGGTCTTGATCTATTTTAAAAGCTTTTTCTCGTTAAATGATACTGAAATGCATATGATCCTTGTGTTGCTTGCCAATATGCCTTGACAAAAAGTTATGGCAAGGGTCAAATTGTTGCACGTATGTGGAAGCATAATTCCTTGGTCAATTCTCATTATGCTATTTTGTTATGCCTCATACTGGACTAAGAATTAATACCTTTTGAGATGTATTTAAGAGTAATGTGGGGATATGATGAACAATTTAACTATACGTGCTTGTGCAATGTATCTAAATAAATGTTTTCAAGGAAATTGCTTCCTAAATTGTGAAAGTACAAGTTGGTAATTTTTGTAAATGCATTTGTTGGGTTAAGTTACTATGATACCTAGTGATATTGAATTTCATTTGGAAAGAATGTTTTTGGGATCCCATAATGCTTGAATCTATTGAGTGTGTTAAGGTCTGAATAATGGAATTGCTTATGTCTTACATGAACATGTAGATGCATGGAAATATAAATTTGAGTCTTTTTAGAGATTGCATACTTATTGGATCGTCATGAAATTAAGCTGATTGTTATTGACTGATTAGAAACTGATACACTTCATTATCTTGACTTATTGACATTTTGGGGGAACACACTGAGACCATGCAAAGAATCACTTCTAGACCATTGCTCAAAGGAGGAGGGCAACTTGAAAGCATTAATCAAAAAAGACTAGTTAGGAGAAGCAATTATCATTGGGTTTGCATTTTATTAGCATCTATAAATATTAGATGGATCATGTTATTTGAACACAAAGCACACATGATCACGATTTACTATATGCCAATAAACAAATTCATTTTATCTTTATTATATTTATATTTATTTTTCTTTTAAAATAGTTGTGTGGACTGTCTCATCAGCCATATAGGAGTTACTCATAGGATAATGTGAGACAATAAATCTCCTTGATATCTATCAAGTTTTGAATAATGGCTCATATGTGATAGATTTCGTTCCTAAAAGAACTTAAAGGAAAAACAAAAGCAAGCTTTTAAAAAAAAAGAAGAAAGAAAGTAAAAAAAATGTGCATAGTTTTTAAAAAGATAAGGTCATTTCCCTTTAAGAAAAAAAAACAAAAGCAAAAAAACTCGAAATCAAAAATAATTTTTCTAGAGGATTAATTAAGTTTCTTTAAAATTAAGTAAAAATATAAAAAATAATAATATACAAATAAAAGAAAAAAAGGTTTTAAATTTAGGTTCTTAATTAAAAAAAAGAGAAGAAATAAAAAACTTCAATTTAATTTTTTTATAAAAATATTTTTTGAAGCTTTTTTAAAAAATAATAAAAATAAAAATAAAAAAGTCAAAATAAAAGCAAAATTAAAAAACTCATTTTAAAAAAATCAATTAATTAGTAACATCAACCCAAAAAAATCAAAAAAGAAAGATTCAAAAAATATATTAAAAAATTTAAAGAAAAACTTCAAAAGAAAAAAGAAAAGTGTCATTTCAAAAATATAATTAAAAATATGAAAACAATCAATCAAAATTAATCAAAAAAATCAAGTAAAATATAAAAATAACATATGGAAAACTAATTAAATAATAATAATCAAAGAATACAAAATCAAAATCAAAATAAAAAAAAAATCAAAAATCTAAATCTAAATCTAAAAAAAAATAAATCAAAAAAATCAAAGCAAAAAAAAAATCAATCATAAAAATCAAAATATCAAAAATCAAGAATCAAAATAAAAAAACCAAAACAAAAATAGTAAAAAAATTAAGCATAAAAATGAAATATAATAAAAATAAATAAACAAAATAAAAAAGAGATAGTAAATAGGTAGGATTATTTCAATTTTTGCAAATTAGAACATACAAACAAATTTTAAAGCCATTTTGTTTGCAAAAGTCTAAATGATTTCTATTTTCTTTCTCTCTTCACAAAAATTTAAAAATACCAACCAAATGACATTGTTTCCTATCTAGTCGAACTACGTGGACTTTGATATCTTCCATAGAGTATATAGGTCCTAGACTCTCATCCTAAGTTAAATTCACTTTTATAAATAACTCTTTCTTTTCATTTCATTTTCTTTTTGATTATTTTGTTTACTACTGCATGTAAGTGTTATAGGAATTGAAATAGGATAAAAGCCATATGAATTTTATACAATTAACTTATGGTAATTGTTTTTAAGAATATGTGTTATGAGGTGTCTAACACCTTCTCCACTCATAACTAACTATCGAATCCACTTTTTGATTCGTAAACCGTTTTTCTTACAAAAGGTTTATCTAAAGTTTTACCTTTTAAAAGCTAAAATTTTGGTAGTGACTCTGCTACTATTGCTTTGATTTCGGTTTTCATTTTCAAAACTCAAATTAGAAATTTTTTTAAAATTCTTTTAGGTGCCAAGCGATCACATTTTAGGTGTGACAGGATGTTTGGTTATTTCTTGCATGATTTTCAAAGATTGAGGCTAAAAGGACCATTGGGTAATTATATTCTCTTTATTTTGGTATGTTTTGTGCTAGAAATTGGCCCCAAGGACTGACTTACATATTGGGTTCTATTGATGTATAAGAATACCAAGAATTTGGAATGGGACTTTGCAGTTTCTGGTACTGGAAGGCTCAAGTCCAAATTTGGCATTGATTGGAGGCTAGGTAAGTAATTCTTAAGTAATTTTTGATGCTAGGGATGAATGAGTAGCTAATTCTTATAATGGATGATGACTAAGAATTTGATTTTGATTAGTTTAAGGTCTGTAAAGGGTTGGCATTTGTTCTTAGCTTTGAAGGATATTGGTAACTAAGTGAGGTAACCGGGATTTAATTTTAATTCCTTACATATGTTCATTTTTAATATGATATTTACTACACAGATATTTTCTATGCGAAATGATTAGTTGGCTACTTGATTGTGTTGAATCATTATCGAGTCCTTGGTGGAGATGTGATCATACTGCCACCCATGCATTATGCTGTGATTGGACATCGAGTTATGATCAGATTCAATGAATGCACTAAGCTGTGAGCGTGCTTAATAGGGAGTTGGTGTCGTGGATAGGCCTTTCCCTCCTGCTCCTCTATTTTTTGCCATTAACATGTTGTATGCAGTTGCTAGTATAAGATAGTAGTCACTGGTAATCCAACTCATTTATTTGCTAAATATGTTGATGCTTTTAGTATCTTTCTATTTAACATGCATTTATGTTGATTAATTTACATATATGTATGAAATTTTTTTTGTCACTGAGACTTATATCTCACTCTTGTTTCATGGTCTAACTATTTTAGGTGAAGATTTATCAACTAAAAAAAAGGGGAAACAAATGGATGAGTAACCCTAGGTTTAGGCCTTGTGTGGGACTCCTGCACTTGGATGCTTTTGGTTTTGTATAGATACTAATTTTGTCCAACTTAACTTGTATAGTATCATAATGCATTCATTTTTGCCAAATGTAGATATTTTGATATTTTGTAACTTAAGATGCATTCCCTAAGATTAGGCTTAAATTTACAAGAATTTTGAGGGAATGGGATTTTTGAGCAATTATGAACTGATATGTATGTATGGAACTTGCTTTATCAATCTGATGAACATGGTTGTGACGACCCTAACTTCTAATCGTGATAATTAAGCCTAAACACACAGTCAAAAATCATAAACCAAGGCAAGAAATCATTCAAATCATCAAATTAGGAAAAACTGAGGAAATTTGAACCCTAATGCTATTAGGGTCATTACTAATCAATCACAACCATTCATGTATATAAGTGAAACAAATCCTCTATTAAAAACCTTTAAATTTATTACCCATTAACTTCCAACTCCCAAGAACCCCTTACAAATGCTTCTAAGTCAACCCTTGATATTGCCATAGGAAAAACCAAGGTTTCTAGGTTAATATAAGAGTTTGAGAACCTTTGCCGCGCTAAATGATTTCGCACCGTAGCCAATTGCTTTTAGGTTCACTTCTTATATCTTTACAGATTTCACCGCAGCTAGAGGACCTCCTGGAGCCTACCTCGCTCACCTTTCATTATTGGCTGCAGCCAATTTCTCTTTTCGCCGTGGCGAATTCCTCTCTAAAACACCACCAGACTCGCCCTTCGATTGTCGCTGCGGCGAATCACCTTTTGTTACCCTCCCTGGCAACTTCGCCACTTTTCATCGCTGCTCAGCCTATTTTGGCCTCGACGAAACCCCTTCTATATTTACAACCCCCAAAATTTTATCTCATACACTCCAACTCTCCTCAATTTGTGAGACTCTAATGGCATTTATCTACTTCATTCACCTAGCTAATCTCTCATTACCCATATAAGAGTTAAGTATTGATTCCAACTCATTTATCTATCCTATAATTGCAACTTCATGAATTGACGATAGCAACAGTTAGGAATTCTTGGACACACAGCTAAAAATTAAAACCCCGAATCCCTTCTTATGGATCCATAATGTTGTTTAAATCAAGTAGATCTAGAAATATTTACCTTTGTTACACAATATTTCTTTTTTCATTAGATCTCAAAAACTGATCTTTAAATCTGCTCCCTCTACTGGTATCTACACAAACGTTGCTCAACTCGAACAACGTGCTAGTACCTCTAACCAATATCTATACACGTTCTTAGTAGAGAAGACACTCTCCTCTTTCTCTCTCTAGGCAATCGCACAGTGGCCATACAGTGTCCGTATACTTTCTCTCTCTAGATTTTTTTTTCTTTTTATTGTTCTTTGAAACCCTAGCCTCCTTTTTTATTATAGAGGTATCTCATTAGGGTTTTAGATATATTTGATTAATTTAAAATATATTATTTTAAATCAAATCAAATCAAATCTTAGTTAAATATATTAGTTTAAATTTAATTTTATATAACAGATTAAATTTAATCAATTATTTAATCTAAATTTAGAACTAAATTTAAATTTAATTTATCTCATAAATTAAATTTAAATTATCATATTAGTTTAAATTTAAATCTGCCATATCGATTTGAATTTAAAACTAATTGATTTAAATTAATTAAAGGATATATATATTTCGAACATATAAATATATATGTTTCAAATTTTATAAATTATATATATATCAAATATATTTATTTATTTATTTATAAAATTTTTTCATCCTAAATTAAACGTGACATTCATTGAATCTAAATGCAATTTCAAATTCAATGAATTTGGACATTTTAGCTTGAGTTAACTCATTCTTGTGTGCGACCCTATAGGCCCTTATGACATTGGCAATGAGCTAATTATACTATTTGACCAACAAGTCACAAGTGACCTCTAGCAAGACATTGTGACTACCCAAATCATATAGGGATCGGTAATCCGATGCAAACTGTCATATAACTTTGTCACATCTCTTTTGTCACATGATATCTAGATCAAGTATGAGGCATGAAAACGTCATTCTCATCTTACTTAATCGTTGCTTTCTCGATCTACATACAAATTGACAGTACAAATAGAAATCCTTCCATTCAAGCACGACCATGCATTTCTCAGTCTCACTCATCGAATGGCCCAGAGATATCTCTCTATTAATCAGAGGGACAAATCCTATCTTGACCACTCATCTTCTTCTACATGAATTTTACTATACTCGATCATAACCATTATGATTACCTGGTTAAAGATGACTTTTGACTTTGTCAAAAAATAATGTTCTTCATGTTGGAAACTATGGTAATCTCAAGTCTAAGAGCTCGGTGACACAATTATATATAAGATACGCTTATGACTTAATCTATGTAGCTATCTCATGACGAGTCAATTCAGCATCTTGTTTCTTAACAAATGCCTATGATTTTTATTCGTATCTTTATACATGATTAACAAATAATCATCAATCAAAATTATACTAGTCTTAGTTCATCATTATTCCTACAACGATGATCGATTGGGAATATTTAGGATAATCAATATGATTTATCCAAGGATATTATTATATAAAACATACAAAAAATATAATAATGTAATAAAAAAACTCTTATTTCTTAATAAAGTACAATGTTTGCGATACAATGATTGGCCTAATGCACAATCTCCAATAGCAACAATGTATAAACTATCAACAATTGTCATTCTAATGCATGTCTCATAGGAGGTTTCGTGCATTACTAGTTTGGGTCAACATCAATACATCACATTTACTAGAAAGTAAACCATATCATAGGATCCATAAAGTTCCATGTCAGATGTTATAGATTCATGCATCAAATGCCCATTTAATATAAGACCTAACTCCTTAACAAATACATTCTAAGTTGTCAACATATAAACTCCTACACTTGACAACATGATTACATGATGATACTATATAAAAGAATAACAAATTTGCATCTACTCTACTCAAATCAGCCTAAGTGTAGCCTTCCCCACACATGGTTGGAGCTCATGGATTTTCATCAATTTGCTTTCCTTTACCCTTATCTGAAGGACTTTCACCTGAAATAGTTAGCCTATGAAATGGGGTGAGATGCAAATCTCAGTGACCAAAGGCAAATTTCATTTATATATTCTAATTTAATTAACATATATGCATGATATTATATAATTATCAACAAATGCACTAATCATATCAGTAAATAAAATAATTAGCCTATCAATCATTACTATCCCATATTAGCAATTACATTTCCAAATGTTAAAGGACAATAACAACGGGAGAGGCACATCCACGGTGCCCATTCCCTAATGAATACAACTAAGGCTTAGTGCATCTGGGGTCTAATAATAACCCGGTGTTCGATCGAAGTACATGCACGGGTGGCAACCACACCTCAATTCCACCATGGACTCACAAGGTCCAAACATAATACAACAGGTAGCCAATCAATTCATTTAGCATTTCAAATCTTTCATGTGCAGTAAATATAAAATTAAAGTAAATATATGTATGGAATTACATAATCCTCGGTTACTTCACTTGTAGCCAATTCTTTAAAAGCCAACAGAATGCTACTTTAGCCTATGGACACAAAACCAAGCATTTTCTATCCCTAATCACAATTTATATCAACAAACCCAATACTCAAGGAGTTATAAAGGACTACTTAAAAAATACTTACCCAACTATTACAAGAACCAAATTCAGATTTAGTTGAGCCTACACCAGTAACCTCAGAACAACACCTTAAATTCTGAGTAAATTCGCATAAAAGTAATACTTATATCATAAATCAGCTATAGGGGTCACAAATTAGCAGAAAATGCATCGAAATGAGAAGTTTATACGTACCCAATATCCCTCATAATCTCTACCTTTGAAAACCCTCCAAGAAAATACTAAACAAACACATTTCAAATTTTGGGTATGGTGAAAATGCTCCAAATAAAAAACCAATTAGGTCAAATTGAAGAGGAAGAGGAGACGATCAAATTATATAACAATTACCTTAGTTAATCTTGAGCCTAAAAATGATAAATGGTGGATTTCTTGTTAAGAACCCTAGCCTTTTTCTAAACCTCCAAATTTTTCTTTGCCTTTTGTGTTTTTTTTTTTTTTTTGCAGAATGAGGAGAAGGCTGAGTGTATTTAGGGTTTAGTTGGGTTTAAGTTGAGTCCTAAATGAGTTATGAGTTGACCCAAAGGTCCAATTCTAAGTGGGGGTTTCAGATTTAAGCTTTGTTAGGCTAAGCTTCATGAGTTGGGCTTGCAGAAATGTAGTTAGATTAGGCCAAATTTTAAGAGCTAATTTAGTTTAGGTCTGCATAAGGGATGATAGGCCAACTATAAGAGTTCATGTAAGTAGGGTCTTGGGCCTCTATTTCACTAAATCAAATTGGGTCATTACTAGATAATCTCTCTTGGGTCAAGTCTCCAAATAAGAAGTTGGGTCTGCACCTATAATTATTGGGCCTCCATTAGTCTCTAACCATGGCCTACTTAAATTAATTATGGGTCCAAATTAAGCTTCTATCCTAATTGAACTTTAAACCCATATTAATAATTTATTTCTCTATAAATTCTTATTCATATAGTTTACCCCAATTATTCCATACTAATTATTCTTAATTAGTCTAAATCTATGATTAACACCTTAATTAATTTCGAGGTGTTGCAATGGTTATGGTGTCAAATGTATGTTTGGCCTTAATCCTATTATACACATTTTTAACTATTATGTATGCTTCATAAGTGAATTGGGGTTGTGTCATAGCCATATTTTTGTGTCTAAGGTTGTTCTAGAGATTTAAGGAGTTGGATATGTACACTTTTGTCAATGCATTGAATGAATTGATGATACTCAATAAAGTTCAATTAATTTAATTAATCCTTAAGTCCCTAAATGAATAAGGTAGGTTAATAAGGGGAGGTAGATAGGAGATTATGTATCATTAAAACCATGTATTTCAACTATAGAGGGACCCTAAAATTCAATTAGAAGGAGTGCTAGCAAGTATCTAAGAGTTTAGGATAAGAGGTTACCCAAGTCATAGCCAAAACATCTTTTAAGTTGTGGCCAAAATGGGTTTAAGGGGCAACAGAAGCTAAAAATGGGTTTAAGGGGCAACAGAAGCTAAGTGCGCTGTGGTGCAGGTTCTTTGGCCATGATGTACCTCAGGAAAAATTAGGGGAAAGTGGTCTAGAGAGCAATAATGTTGTGGAGCGAAAGGGTCTCGCCACGATGAGAATCATGTATTTATGACTAGTGAGGCCCAAGGGGCACCTCGCCACAACGAGGGTAGCTTGAGTGGCGGTGAGGATCGTGAAATTTTGAGTTTTTTATTCCAATAGCGAACTAAGCTGTGCGATGGATCCTTTAAGTCACAGTGCAAGGCTAAAATTTTAGTTCCAAAGTTATAGAATCAAATTAAGTCACAGTGTAAGTATATCTTAATGCTTTTAAAGGTTTCAATAGCCACCTTGGCAGCAACTAAGTCCTTCTAAGTCATGGCTTAAGTCCTCAAACCCTTAATTTAGCTTTTAAATCCTAGTTTTTACTATGTTAATGATAAGTAATGACTTGTAAACCAAAATATAAGAGTTTTGTGCTTCTAGATCCATTTATGGATGAGTTGGAAGTCTTAAATGAGAAATTAAATCTCCTATTCACTTAAATCTTCTAGCTTATATGATTAGTGATTGTTGATCATTGAATTGTTCAAATTTTTTTCATATTTTCATCCATTATTAAATTATTATTAACATTAGACCTTAATACTAGTGATTAATTGTATAATTGCACTTAGCCAGACTAATTATGAGTGAGGGTTGTTACAACATCCATGGACCATATGAACTTAAATTGAAGCATTAGTTATGCCAAAATTACATGGCTATATAAAAGAAGAATTTCTCAAGTCCTAAAGTAATGATTTATTTTTAATGAATATGATGATTTTGGAAGTTTTCTAGAATGACTTTAAGACCATATGAGTCATTGGATTGGTTAAAATTATGACATGTAGCATTATGGAACCATAAACCTTAATCAAACATAAAATGAGCTATAGGTTCTATAAGTTTGCACAAAATGAGAAATGGTCATATGGCTAATCTAGCAAGTGTAAAATGACCTAAAATGAATTAAAAGTCATGAGACTTGAATTAGAGTCAATGTAATGCAATATAGTCTCCAACAGTGCAAAATGGTAAGATCAAAGCCTAGGCAAAATAAACAAGTAGCATGTTTATATTTTGATATAGGCTATATTTTATGTTAGAGACTAGTTTAATGAGTTAGTTTTTGGTGAAGAAACTTGGTCAAAAATAGAAAATTGCATAAATAGCTAATATATAAATTTGGAACCATGAATAGCCAAAATAGACTTATAATGAGTCAAAAAATATATCTCTGCCCATTGAGGCCTTAACAGATGAATTTGGGCATGAAACTTGGTAAAAATTTAGAGCGCATCCTAGAGTTTCATATGAGACACAGTTGATGCTTTTTGGATCAGTATAAAATATTTTATGAATTTTCAAAGTTAATACCAGAAAACTATCCTAACAATAGGAAATTGCACAGACCAACCACTATTTTGCAATTTTTGGTGAATCAAATGAATTTAATTAAACTTGAGATTTTTTTTAATAAAAATTACATATTATAAACTTTCTAGAAAGATATAATTTGCCTAATTTGAAGGCTCCTAGCCAAAGTTATATATTTTTAAAAGGTAGGCCATAATATGTTATATGAGGAAAGTTAGCTTAGATGTGCATTGATTATTTATTTTTCATGCTTAATATGATATTTGGGGCATGTTGAGATGGTAGAGTGGTCTTTGGACAAGAAGACCAAGAAGTGGGAAATTAAGCTAGTAAAGGCCAAGTAAAAGAGACAGGTGAAGAAAATAGACAAGGCAAGACGCAAAGTAAGAGGTTTAGCACAAATTCTCTATCTTCCAAGTAGCATATCCCCTTTCTTTGTATGCATACCTGTTGCCTTAAATGTTTGGATGCTTGTATGCTATGACATCTTATATGATATTATGTTTACATGTTTGAACTAATTTGATGTAATATGCTTTGTTTAGAATGTGTTATAGTATTGATGATACCCAAAAAAGGAATTGAATATAATAACTCTTCCCTAAGTGAAGCTTAGTTAATTTAAGAGTCATGACCACTGATTGATTGAATAGGTATGTATATGCTACTCTTAGTATTTCATGAGTTATATCATATACGCACTTATGTTCCTTATGCTTAGGGTGACTTGATGTATAAATTGAATATAAAGCATACTACTAAGATTCTTCCCAAAATCTCACTCCCCTCTCCATTCCCCATTAACCCATGCCAGGTGAAAAAAAAAAAGCAGAGTACCAAAAGAAAGCAAAGATGTCTAGTAAAGTAGTTAATTAAAAGAGAATAAATTATGCTATTTAGCTTTATAATGATGTATTCATATTGATAAGGTGCATAAAAAAAATCCCTAGTACGATTATAAGTGGTAATGAATTGTTAAAATTTTAAGACCAAGGGAGGCATGTTAAGTGGCCCTTGGGTGGCCTAAACCCTCCAATTATAAGAGGAAACTCTAGCAAAATTTTTCAAAAACTTATATGTTTTAGTTTTTAGTTACTCATCAATAATTGCGATTGTAAGTAAACGAATAAGAAATAAGACTTAGAAAAATCAGGGCATGACAACAATACTATTTTATGGGTAAATAGGGGATGTTATGAAAGTTCTGCCTATTATGCCAAAGGCGCATATGGTTATCCAAAATTCCATATTATTTTAAAAGGATTTGCAAGGATAAACGAATGTTTTGTTTTTCATAAATTGAGTTGTAAAATTATACTGATTCACATAGGTGACTTATGAAAAATACATGCTTTTATTTAAAGATAATTGTTTATGAAAAATTTTATATTTATTGTTGGGAATGTATGTTTTAAAACTCTACTAGCTATTGAGGTTTTTATCTCATCTACACTTTTCTAAATTGGCACTGATAGCTAGTTGATACCAAAAAAGGAAGGTTTCATAATGAGTACCTTAGCTAAAAATGTTCGTTAATTGAGATATATCAATGTTTACTTTTGATGTAATGTAATAGGGAATTGATATATAGTGTTTTAGTTTATTTAGTTTACTTTGTTGTTCAGATTAGTTATAAGATTAATGTTAAATACCATGAGTTTAGAATTGTAATGTTGAAATAATATTGATTTGTTTTATTAGATATTTAGTTCTAGAATGATGTTTAAATTTAGTTCTACAATCCAATGTAATTGATTTATTATTTAGTATTAGTTTAAGAATATTAAATCTATATGTTACAAAAATAAATTAGTGTTGCGACTCTAAGGAATAAGGTAGCGATGCCAAACCTTATATCACCAAAAAACAAAATTGTTGCTTAAGTGTTTTAGCTTTTTTGAAGTTAAGCTTTTGTAGTTTTGTTCCTTCCATGTTTAAGAAGGTTTTAGGGTTTAATTGAGATTTTTCCTTCTCCCCACATGCATTTTTTGATTAAGGTTATTGAAGGATAGAACAATGAAGCTTAATACCTTGATTCCTTTGAGTCAAAGTTAGAGCATGTGCAAATTAATCACAATTTGGAATAAGAACATTTGATGTATATTTTGTTGTCAACCAATTCTTATACCTAAGTAATAAGAAGTATTTCATTGAGCATTAAAAACCTCAACTAATAAGACCTGGTCACAACAATATATATTTTAAATGACATAGATACATTGATATTTTCTTTTTTCTTTATATCTCTTGTTTAAATTTTGTGAAAAATTAAACTATTTTTATGCTAAAGTATTTTACTTAGCCATATGAATATTTTCTATTAGTGTGTCATTTTTATAAGAATTAGACTTAGACGTAACTTCTTATATCTTTACTCATGAAGTATAACCTATGTAAATAATTCTTTAAAAAACCTAAGCATATAATGCTGAGTATTATAAAACATACAATTGTCTATGAAGGTCATACATTTATTATATTATTATTCAAAAAACTTTATAACAAAGACATAAGAAATTACATATAAATTTTTATTTTTTGGGTTTCATAATTGATCTACTAAAAAGATAGCACACAAGATTTAAAATTAAAAAATTTCTTCTTATCTCTACTAATAAAAGTTCTGCTTCAATTCAATCATGTATTCCAATTAAAGAAGCTTACACCTAACTTGCAATTTTAACCAACCCTAATTTGAATTGTTGGTCAAGCTTACACCTAACTTTCAATTTTAAACACACTAAGATTCCACTTCTAAGTGCCCAATGCCCAAAATTCTATTGATGTTTGGGATAATGAACACTACAATGAACCCAACCATCCCCATTTGCGTTGATCTAGTATGCAATTCTTGCTAGCAAGCCTAACTAAAATTTCAGCTACATGTATAAATGGTCATAAATCATCATAGCAAAGTTTCCTAAAGATTATCACTAATTCTTTCAAAATCATGCTTTTCCATTTTCAATCTAGGTCATTTTTTCCATTGTCTTCTTAGCCAGCTCTATCTCACAAAGTTGAAAAGCTTTTTCTATTCTTTCTGTGATATTTCTAATTGCATATAAAAAATAAATCTTAGGGCCATCTTAGCTCAACTAGTAGAGTGTGGTTTTCAACCACATGGTTGTAGGTTTGATTAAAAATTACTTTAATTTTCTTTTCTTGCTCTTCCCTCCTTGATACATACAAGGTGTTATAGAAGTAAGGATTAGTGGAAACCTTCCCTCTAAGCAAAGGAACTTTTATCCAACCAACATCAACTGATTAAACTTTTCACTTAAATTTGAACATAAGCCAAGATCTATTTCAAAAGAAGACCATATAAACAATTAACAAATCCTTCCATGTTAAACTTGAGCGAGTTACACAAATTTTGTTCACTTAAGAATTAGATGCTTGGAATTGTTGAATTAGAATATAACCCAAAATAGGTTTCATATGACCTTGCAAACAACAATTAAAAAGACCTGTGCTATTTGATTGTGAAAATTCTAGTTCTTTAGGTACTTAGAAACAATTTTAAGATATTTGAGTGTGTTATACATATCCCAAATGATATCATTTTTTATATCTCATGCTGAAATTTTTAATATAAAGATTTTGATGTACAATAAAAATTAGAAATACCCATATATCAAACTTCAACACCGCTTTAGGCACTATGCCATCAAATCCAAGTTCAACTTCATCCTCAAAAATATCTTCCAAAAGCAAAATCATTGAGGTGACATGAAATAGACAAATAAATAAACTTCAAGGTTGAAGCAATGTGCTCAATTTCTCCAAAGGAAGTGCTCTAAGAAGTTTGAAAATTTCTACCATAGAAACAACAAATGTCTAGATTTAGATCCAAAAAATGAGGTTCTTTCCCCTCATGTCCAACCACAGAACTTAACAATGCATCACAAAACACAAGTTGCCCGACCAAACAGTCAAGTAAGCTTCAGCATTTTGCTTGCAGAAACAAAATGAGAGAATACAATAGTCACCTAGCAACTAAGTCAAGTAGTTTGAAGTTACGAACAGAAGCAAAGAAAAGCTTATAAATACTTCTAAGAACAAGATTTTGGTATGTATAAAACCCACCAAGATGTGGCCATGCCTATCTAGCCAAGGAGTAATGTGAACTACATAAAGTACAGTGCCATGAAGGATGATTCAGAACCTTCTCCCAGCAAAAGGCAAGGACCCGACAAAAAGGAAAAGGAACATGAGCCCAAAACCTGAATATGATCCTACATAAGAAAAAATTCAAAAACTAGCCACCACGAGACATTTTTATCCTTGGCATTGCCTTCTTCATCTGACGAGCACGATCTTTTGCTTCTTTCTTACGAATAGCCTCTACACTGAGCTTAGCCTCTGTCTCTTCCAACATCTTTCTCCTTTCTACTTTTTTCTTCTGCAAGGCTTCTTGTCGAGCATTCTGAAGTTCTTTATGTGTTTCTTGAGCAGCCTTTTGTCGGGCAACCTCTGTCTTTGACCGAGTCTACATTAAGCGCATCAGAGTCAATTAGGACCATACATAAGACATCATTCACTATAAGCTATGAGTACAATGGCCATATGATAGGGCAAATTCACCTACCTGAGAACTTAGTTTATATCTTCCAATCAAATCAATATAATATGGTACTAGAGCCACCAACCGAGTCATGTCAGCCATGTTCTTAGCACTTGGAAGCACAAACTTGAACAACAATACCTTCTTGTGGATGCCAGGATGTTGATCAGAGATATGCATTGAAATGAAACCTTTTCCAAATTTCTCAAAAGCTTTGTCACCAAAAACCTGCAGCATATTGTTAATAGCTGATTAAGAGTACAGGAAGCAAATTTAATTCCTGATCAAGGATTGGCGCTGATCCAAGACATATTTTACATAACAATCTTTAAATGTCACATAATCCAGAACATGCATGCTTTAAAAACGACCAACCATAATGAAGTAAATATCAGCATAATGAAAAACTTATACATGAAATTCACAGATATAAAATTAAACAATACTTGAACCAATATCAGCTTGTCAATGGAACAAGAGAGAAGAATGTGGAAGAAAGATGTCAACTTATATCAAAAAACAACCATACAACCATATAAAGTGGTTGTTATGAGTAGTAGTAGCTAATAAATGTAGTGTTAATAGTTAGAATAACTGAGTATTTTCAGGTAGTTCGATATAACCACTTGACTTGCATTGCGTGGCTCATACTCTTATAGTATTAATAGGAGTAGGGCTTGTATTGGAGATGTTCTATCAAGATTACTTTTACCTTCGTATTCTCTATCTTCTCTGGTTCTCCTGCACCATTCGGTATCAAGGCATCTTTGATAGGGACACCATGGAACCAAAAACTCGAGTGCAAGATTGATTGAGAAAGCTCAAGCAACGTTTGGATCAAACTAACTCAATCAATGTTTGGATCAAACTAACATTGATTTGGGAGAAGTGAAGCAATCGGTGATACAAACGAACATGGAGCTCAGTAAAGTCAAATTATCGATGGCTCACATCGAGAGTATCATTACGGGTATGGTGATTAAATTCTCTCAGCAAATCGCATTAACTAACATTGGTGATACTCATATCTGAACTTCAAATACGAACAGGCCCCGAGCAAGAAATGGTTGTCCACAATTTGGTTCCTTCAATGGCAATCAAATTAGCATCTATGCCTTTCCAATGAAGATGACAAGGATCAAATTTCCGCGATACGAAGGCACAGATTTTCACAATTAGCTATATTGTTCAAACCATTTTTTTTTCGAAATTGATGATACTCCTAAGAATCAAAAACTTCAATTGGTGAGTGTGCATTTATAGGGACAAATGTTGTAGTGGCGTCTTGGATTTTTGAAGAAAAGGAGGTTGACTTAGATTCATTGGGACAATTACATGAGAAACGTGGCCGCACAATTTAATGATGTGGCTAGAATGGATGCCATATCTAAGATTAGGAAGCCAAGTTAGGAAGATATAGTAAGTGGTTATCAATAAACATTTGAAAAGTTGTTATCAGAGGTGGAGTTACCGAAACCCATAGCCATAAGTTGTTTTTTAGGAGGCCTTCAATATGATATACAAATAGCTGTGAGGCTGTTCAACCTGAGCACTCTAGCTAATACAATGTATCTAGCACACCTCCAAGAGATGTCCATCCATGCCATACACAACCACGTTCCATCTACCATCAAATGAACCAATTCCAACTATTCCATGAATTTCCAATCCTCCAACTCCAAAACTTAATCCAGTATGTAGACTTCAAAGAGCCTTACCATAGCACAACCTGCCCATTCTTCCAACAAAAATTCCACTTACTTGACAAATTCCACCCCATTTCTAGTAGCAATTCCTACACTACTAACACAATTGAAGAAATTGACAAAGAAAGAGATGGATGAGGAAAGTAAGAAGGGCCTTTGTCATTGGTGCCCTCAAAAGTATACCTCAGACCATAGATGTAAGAATTTGCAGTTGTTTATGCTCATCGTTTATGCTCATGGTACAAGCAAAGGGGGAAGATGAATTTGTGGATGCATGTGAAACAAAGGAGGAATCAGAGAAGTTTCAAGCAGCAAAACACACTATTGTCTCCTTAAATGCCATTGAAGGAAGGGACAGGTGCTCAATAATGAAAGTGGTAGGCAAGATGAAGAAGCAGTCAGTGATGATTCTCTTAGACATAGAGAGTTTTCACAATTTCTTAGATTTCTAGGAAATTGAAATTGAAATTGCATGAAACTAAAGGACTACAAGTTACAGTAGCTAACGAGCAACAACTCGAAATAACTAAGAAGTGTGCACAGTTACAACGGGTCATGCAAGAAGAGACATTCACTTCTGATTTTCTAGTCATGGCATTAGGAGGATATTGACATGATTGTAGGATTTGAATGGCTTTCTACAATAGGAAGGTTTATTTGGAATTTGAAGGATACGTTGATGGAATTTATGTTGCATGGTAAGTGGAATAAATTGGAAGGTGTCAAAATGAGGAGGAACAAATTTAAAGAACAGCAGATTACAAAAAAGCAAGTTTTTGTGGCACATGAAGCTTATTTGGTACAGGTCAACTTTCTTCCTTAAGAGAAAGGCTTATTCATTAAGGAAGAAATGGGGAAGGTGAATGACAAACAAAGAAAGGAATTGGAGGAAGTTTTAGAGGAATTTGATGATATTTTCAAGAAGCCTAAATCTCTTCTGCCTTTGATCACCAAATTCACTTGAAAGTCAGTCACTTGATAAGCTCTAAACCGTATCATTACAGGCTTGTTCAGAAGACAGAGATAGAAAAACAGGTGCAAGAGATGCTAAAGAATGGGGCGATAAAGGACAGTAGCAGCACTTTTGCTTCCCTGATAGTGTTAGTGAAAAGGAGGACGAATCTTAGCATTTTTGCGATATCGATTATAGGAAGCTTAATGAGGCAAGCAAAAAAAAAAACAAACAAACAAACAAGTTCCCTATGCTTGTGATTGAAAAGTAATTAGATGAATTGCACAGAGCTACATACTTTTCAAAGCTTGATTGAAAAGTATCTAACACTATTATTTCCTAAAATCTACTAAATAAAAAGTTGTCAAACTATATTATTCAAATTATTCATGTACAACAATAAAAATAACAAATTTTATTATCTCATCAAGATGGGGTTTCTGGTCTCTCATTCTACTTTATTTTTTGGTTGTTTTCTCTTTTCCTAAGTCATCCATGTTTTGTGGCGGTTTTGATGACGTAAAAGAGGAGTGTCCGTGCTTTATAACTCTTGAAGAACGAAATAGTTAGCATTCAAAGATAAGGTTCTATGAACTAAATAATAATTAGAAACAATCACACATCATACAAGGAAATGCAAACAGTCAGACATGATAATCCACCACAACTAATTTGTAAATATAAACAAAATCAGTTCAAACCTGCTCAAGCACAGCCTCTGTAATCAAATCACCAGCCACTTCCTTTGACTCTGAAATAACAGCCAACTCTTCGGCAACCCACTTCCTCCCATTGGGAGTTGAAACAAGACCCGCAAACCTCTGCAAATCCCTCACATCCTTCTGCATAGCTTTCGCTACCTTCTTCTTGGCCATGGCAAACACCACGTGATCCATGGCTTCGTCATTCATATACACCTCAAAGGAAATCTCATCCCTAGAAGGCACAATCATATTGTATATCCTTGATATCAGATCGTGCCTGCTCTTCAACTCCATCGTAGCCAGCAACCCCTGGCAATACCTTCTGCCGCTCGCGTAGAACTTGAACACCGTTTGCCCTTCTTTCAACAACAATGGCGTATCATCACCGCCTTCGCCGACCCCCAAAAGACTAAAGTTCTTCTCAAAAATCGAGTCCTTCGTCGCGAACTGTGCAGCCCAGGCTAGGGCTAACTTCACGTTCTCGCGCTTCCCAGTAAAGTAATTAATGGCAAACATAATCAGAAAACTCCCGCAAACAATCTCAATCGTAAACGAACGCGAACCCTTAGCATTCCCAGATTTCGAAGAGGCATTAGGATCCGAACTATTATCGGCGGGTTTGGAATCTCCGGAAATATTGGGGATTTCCGGGGCAGGTTGCTCAACGGGTAAGCCTTCAAATTCGTCTTCATCCCAGTAATCGAAGGCGGTGGTGGTGGGTGATGTCTTCGGAAGATCCGAAGATGAAGATTGAGAATCCAAATTCAGATTCGGGTTTGGACCCGATTCCGTGGACTTGGGATCTGGAGGGGTGAGTCTAGTAGTACGGGACTCCGATTGCGTCAAAGGGGGTGATCGGAGAGAAGTAGGATCGATGGATTGGTCGTCGAAGTCGTCGTCTTCGGCTTCGAAGCCTTCAAAATGAGATTCGGCGTGAACCAAAGCACACGGAGAAAACTGATTGAGGAGGAAATAGAGGATTGATAGAAGAGAGAAGTAAAAGAAGGAGATGAGGAAGGGAGAGGAGGAGGGTGGCTTTGCCATGGGTGAGGCGCGATGAAGGGGAGGGCGATGAGAGAGATGGGGGGAGCTAGAATTCCCTACTACTATGAGAAGTCAAGGGAATGAAAAATTATGAGTATACTTTTGTCCGTCTGCGAGAACGCGCGGAAGAAATTAAGCAACATTATCAAAATCGGATTTTGAGGTTTGCGGCGTGACAATAATCGTTGGTTCAAACCAAATAAAGATTATTGAAAATAATAATGATAAGGCTAGTGATATATATTATTACATTCATAGCTATAAAGAAATTATATTTATAATTATTAAAAATATTATCCTAATAATTTAAAAATATATGTGTAACCCAATTATATATATATATATATATTTAATAAAGGATCACCAGTTTTCATATTATAAAATTGTTAAAAATTTAATTGATTAATTAAATACATAAAATGCATGAAATTTGAGTTGAACAATTGATCTTTGTTCATCAAGTTTAAGCGTAATCCAATATCATAAAGTCTATATGAAATTTTTAATTAATTTTCAAATATTTTTAAAATAAAAATGAAATTATAATATTTTTAAAATTTTATAATTAACAAGGAGAAATAGTCCCACTTTCTCTCATATATCTTTTAATTTTTTTTCTTAGATCATAATTTATACTTATATTTATTTTAAAAAATATTTTTTACTTTTCATATTTATTAGAAAACTATGTTACCGTGGGAAAAAAAGACAACCTCACAAAATTGTGTTACTACAAGGCAATCCTGCCCAATTATTTCGCAAATTTATAATAAGACAATCAAGGCAAACAACCTCACTACGATTCAAGGAAAAACAAAAGGTGATGTTATATCCCATTTGGTTATTAGAGTTAGGGGTATGAAATGAGAGAGGTAAAAGAAATCCACATATGCATGCTTGGTTGGAGATTTTGAGATTCCATTCCCTTCACTTAAGAATGTTAGTTCTTTTATTTGTGAGAATAGGCATTCCATCCAAAAATGGATGGAATAGGTTGTCATATTGGAGAATTAGGGGGAAAACGAGTGAAATGTCCTTTTTATTATTGATAACTCAAATAACATTTTTAATTAAAAATAAAAAATAAATATTTTACTAGATTTTTATTATTGGTAATTTAAAAATATTTTTAATTCAAAATAAAAATAAGTATTTTATTATTTTTATTCAAAGTAGTAAAAAAATGCATAGATTACCAAAAAAAAAAATTAATATTTTTTTATACTAAGGGCATTATAGTCATTTGTTCAGCTTTCCTTTCCAATCCTATATTATTGTCATCTAACCAAACATAATTATGAAATAATATTCTCATTCATTGTTAGGTCATACCAAACATAATTATAGACCACAAGATTCTTGATGGAAATTAAGTTAGCATGTCAGATTCTTTGCACGTATCGAAAGGACCAATCACTCAACTAGAGCCAAAAGAATGCGAGAAGCACTTACGAGCTTTATTTAAGAAGTCAAGGCTAAATTGGAATAAGGAGACTTTAAGTTTGGAGCATGTGAAGAACCAATACATTTGATTATATGCATCTATGTCAATGATACTTGCACATATAAACTGGAGTTAAATTAATTATGGGCCAAAATTTTTTTATTTGGTGCTACATTATTTTGTCTTTTAAGATTAATTGTATTTTGGGGCCTTTTAAATATTAGCCATTTATCTTTTTTCCTTCATTTGGTTTGCCATAATGTGAACATTTTCTTTTTCATATTTTGTATAATGTTTATAATGCCTTTATGACCATCACTCCATTTATGAAATCACCATTTTAACTATTAAATCACCTTTTTAAAAGTAAAAACATAAAAGTTATTTTTTATTTTACTTACCCACTTTTTACATTATCCAACCAAAAATACCTTTAGGGGTTTCTTTTATTTGTCTCCACATATATAGTGAAGGCCATTAGGGTTTTCTTTTATTGTCTATATATAGAGGTCTTCAAAAACTTTGTAAGTAGATTATTAATATCATCTTATAAGTTTATGAATCTTTTTCTCTCAAATAGTTGAATTCCTCTTTAAGAATATTGTCCTTATGAAATTTTTTCATCATATCACATCAACTTGATCATTTGGTATGTGGCTGACCCCCTCCCTTCTTCTTACAGCCTTAGGTTCGCATTCTTATAATTTTAAGTTATAAGAATTAGAAGAAGGCCCTTGTTCTCAATTGAAAATGATCCTTGATAGTCGAAACTAGTTAGGGTCTCAGTTTTAACATACCCCATGTTTGTATCAATTTGGTATTAGAGTAGTGGCAATTAAGGGTAGGTTTGGATCATTATCTTTGTGACTTTTGTTGTTCTTTATTATTCACCCTTTTTCCCTTTTCTTTCTTGAAGTCACATATGAATTAAAGATGTTTCTTGTTCCAAGTTTTAATTTTTGTTTTTGTTCTTTTATAATTTAAAAAAAAAAAGACAAAAAAAAAAATAAAAATAAAATAAAATAAAATTTCATTACTGACCAATCAAAATCTCATCTTTAAAGCCTTTTAAATTCATGAAAACCATATCAATTATGAATATTTGGCTTCAACAACATTAAAGTACAAAATTCTTAAGATCCTTTTGAGTGCTTGCATTTGTGAATTCAAGTCTCTATTTTGGACATTCCTTCTATTATCTCTTATCACAGATTTAGACTTATTTAGCCCTATGTTCAAGATCTTAAACTAACTTTTCTTTAATGTTTTGCCTTTTGTTTTGTTTTAAACCTTTTGTTGTCTTCGTCCTTAATTTAGCCTTATCCAATTTATTTCTTTATTCTCTACCTAATTTGTTTTTCCACTTGAATTGTGCCCTTGATTGGATAACTAGTTCCAGTGAGAGCTTAATTTGAGGAAATTAAGTGGTAAAAGGCAAAAAGGTTAGTTTGTTATACAAAAAGCCAAAAAGAGAAGAAAAATGAGCATGAGTGTTTTCTAATACAAGTGAAACCATGTAAGGGAGTGTTTATCAAGGATTTTTCTATTTTTTTTCTTGTCTATGTTGTGTAGGTAGATTTGATATCATGGATCCAAAGAGTAAAGAAGTAGCCAAGGAGACATAAGGAGGATAATCGTTTAACCTAAAGCTCTTCTTTAAGGCCATGTAAAGAAGCTTTGCTGTGTTAAACACTAGATTTAATGATATGATAAAGCCAATAAAGGCTTTTAAGGGGGGACAAGGTAGACTAGCTTGTAACTCACCCCCTCTTATAAGGTGAGCTCATCTAATTAATGAATATGAGGAGGAGTTGGATTGTGATGAGTATGATGATCAAGCCACAATAGTTGATATAGCAATAAATGGTCATGGAGGCTAAGGTGGAAGAGGCGATTCAGGAGCTAGTAGACTTGCTACAATACCTAAAGACTATGATCATGAACCTTATATATGTCAAAGAGGTCATGATAATGACATATGCATCATCAAAATGATGATTCCACCCTTTTAAAGGAGGAATGATCCTAATGCTTACTTAAAGTAGGAAAGAAGCATAGAGCTTATATTTGACTGCCATAACTACTCCAAGGAGAAGAAGGTGAAGATCTTAGCCATGGCTTTCACTAATTACACCATAATTTTTTAGGATCAAATTGTGTTGAATAAGAGATATAACCAAGAGTGTCCTATCGACGCCTAGGAAAAGATGAAGGCTATGATGAGAAAGAGATTTCTGTCTAGCCATTATTATCAAGAGTTGTATCAAAAGTTGCAAAGGCTCACTTAAGGCAGCAAATCCATGGAGGAGTACTACAAAGAGATGTAGATAGCCATGATTTTTGCCAATGTAAAGGAGAATCTACAGGAAACTATGGTGAGATTCCTGAATGAGTTAAATCAAGATATTGCCAATGTTATGGAGTTGCAAAACTATGTGAAACTTCAGGATATAGTACATATGACTGCCAAAGTCAAGTAGCAACTTTCAAGGAAAGGAACTAGTTGATATGGGCAAGTTATAAATTCAAATTTGTGGAAGTCCAATTTGTAATACCATATTACTTTGACTTTTCCTTTTCATGTCTTAGTTCCATTTCCTTGACATAGCAAAGGTTCTTCAATAAATTCAACTAAAACAATGGATTATTTTGCGTTACGTAAGGCTTAAAATTTTCGTTTCACATTCTGTGAGCCACATGAACTCATCCATATTATTTTTATTCCAAATACATGTATATAAGTTAGAACCATCCCAAATTGTTCCATTTTTCCTAAGCTTAGCAGATCCACACTCAAAAATACAAGATCAGTCTTGGGCTCCCGAGTTCAAGTTTTTGTCATCAATTTTGAAAATTCATAATTAAATTTAGAAAATTTGAAATCAAGCAAATGATAGCCTTTTGGAAAGATATGGATATCCACTATAGTTTAAAAATCATTCCAAGCCATGAAAACATCATCTGGACCATGATTTACAATAGAAAAGTACCAAAGGTCTAGTTACCTAAGTTTATTGTCGCAAGTTATTGATATAAATTTCAAAAATTCATAACTAATTCTATAAAAATCAAAACCCAGCAAACCATACCATTCTAGAAAGTGATGGATGTTAAGTAGAGGATAAAAATATTTCTAGACCAAAAAAAGGCATTTGCCCCATAGAATTGGATGGAATAGTACTAGAGGTACTACTGCATTACTAGCACTAAACACCAGC
This sequence comes from Erythrophleum ivorense, assembly GCA_026724425.1. NCBI lineage: Eukaryota > Viridiplantae > Streptophyta > Magnoliopsida > Fabales > Fabaceae > Erythrophleum > Erythrophleum ivorense. The sequence continues at coordinate 40,016,523 of JAIUCV010000006.1, read as the reverse complement.
TTCAAAAATTCATATCTCCCTCGACAAAACTCCAAATGGGGTGATCTACTATATAAAGCTTATCATGTTTAGTTTATACTTGTAAAATGTTACGAGCATTGGCTAACATTTAGCCCTCAGATAACACAGGAAAAGAAATTGCCCATATAAACAGTGTTTGGACCATTTCAACAGCTTTTACCAACTTTGGAAATTCATAATTAATTCTCTAGAGCTCCAAATAATATAGTTTTTAGCTTCTCAAAAAGCTCTAGATGAGATCTATATGCATGCCAAATTTTATAGAGAAATTTGTCCGTTTGGTCATTTTGTGACATAGGGTTGCAAAAAGGCACTTTTATGTCTCCTAAAGGATCAATTATGAACCATTTTGACTTCTAACTTTTCCAAGACCACTTGAGCATGTGGGAAAGCATAATGATAGTCCTCTAAAAATGTCAAAAAGGCTTAACTATCCATTTATCACAAAATCACTCACCCACTTGCCCACATATATGAGATTTTACAAGTGCATCAATGCATCTTATTGGCAAAAATATTAAATCTCATTCATAAGCTACCAATTTTCATTCATACATCATATATCCATCTATATACATATGTTCAAGAGGTTATACATCATATACATCATTGGACAACAAAATGGTTACAACACAAGCATTTAACAACTCTTTTGTTAATCTTCTTGCCTTTAAGTGTGGTGGCTTCTATGACAACCCTCCCTTCTTATCATTGTAATGATGGTTAAATATACGATTAATAATTAATTATCAAGGTTTGAGTGATTACAATTTATCACATTGTGAAAATATGGGAAAAATTTGAACCTTAATGTTAGGGTCATCACTATGCCACCTCAACAAAACAAAATTTGCATAAAAGAAATCCTACTATCATAAGGGATTTATGATTTAGTCGTCCATCCGTTTCAATACCCAATAACTTCCCACAAGTGTTCCTATATCATCTCTTACCATTACCAGTGAAGAAATTGGAGTTTTTAGACTAAAAGGAGTAGGTTGGGGACTTGCGCCACGGCCTATACCTTTCTCGTCGCGGCCAAGTTGCTCTCTGGAATCACTGGACAAATTTCACAAATCTCGCCGGACCTTCGCCGCGGCCAACCTATGTGGCGCCGCGGCGGAAACGCCTCCTGGAACTACTGTTCTCAACTCTCACGATTCTCGCCTCGGCGTAATATATTTATACCGCGGTGAGTTTTGCTTCTGTTCGACCCTTATTTTATTTCCTCGACTCGCGCCTCAGCAGGACATAATGCGCCACGGTGAGTTCCGATTTTATTACCCTCCTGGGCGATTTTTCCCACTTTGCGCCGCAGCAAGATTTATCAGGTCGCGGCGCTCCTCACTATTGTCACTCCCTGGGCCAATTTTCTTCCCTTGCGCCATGGTGGGATTGGTTATGCCGCGACCCCCTTTGGCTCTATCTCTCATTTGGCTGCGGTGAAGCCTTCTTAGCGGCGTGACTCCCTCCTGTGACTACATTACCCAAATTTTGCCTCCTACACTCCAATTCTCATCTTAGAAACACTTCAGGTCCACCTACCCTCATTTTATATGATTCTAATGGTGTTTATCTACCCTATTTACCCATCAATCCGTCCATTACCATTGCAAAACTTAAATACTACTTCCTACTTGCCCAACTAGCTCATATCATCACATTCATGAATATATGATGGCAAGAACACATGCATTAGCAGCAATTAACATCCCATGCACATTCCATAGAGATTCCATTCAACAATAGTTTATATCCACATCCAAGGTATCATATGACTACAATTCCCATATAGTAATCCATATCACAATTTCAACAAAACTACATATATGATTATATAAGTTCATACATTAATATTCAACTATAATGAGACTTAAATCCTTAACGGTTACATTTCAATCAAACAAAATATGAATGCCTACACTTGGCAACATGAATACATGATGATGCTATGTAATGTAAACTAATAACAAAATTACATCTCTACTAAATAAGCCAACCTAAGTGTAGCCTTCTCCCATATGTTGGAGCTCATGGATTTTCATCCACTTGCTTCCCTTTATCCTTACCCAAAGAACCTTCACCTGAAATGTTAATCCCATGAAATGGGGTGAGATATAAATCTCAGTAACCAAGGCAATTCCATCATATATCCAGTTTAATTAGCATATATGCATGAATCAAAATCAACATCAGAAACATATCCATCATATCAGCAAATGAAACAATTAGGCTATCATAATTACTATCCCATATTAGCAATCATATTATCACATGTTAAAGGCCATTAACACTGGGAGAGGCCCGTCCACGGCACCTACTCCCTATTAAGCACAACCGGGGCTCTGTGCATCTGGGGTTTGATCATAACCCAGTACTCGATTGAAGCACATGCACTGGTGGCAGCCGCACCATAGCTCCACCATGGACTCACAAGGTCCAATCACAATTCAATAGATAGCCAACCAATTCATTCAAAATTTCAAATCATTCATATACAGTAACATATGAAATTAAATCAAATATATACATGGAATTGATATAAACCTAGTTACCTCACTTATAGATAAATTTGCAACAGCCATCACAAATCCCAAATTCGGATTAGAGTGTCCTTCACCAGAAAACTCAATATTTCACCCAAAATCTTAAGTAAATTCGTACAGAATTAATACCCATTTTATAAATTAGCTATGGGGGTCTCAAATTAACAAATGAAGCATCAAAATGGAGGGTTTAAACTCACCCATTTGAATAGAATTCTCCTTCAATCGTCTTCAAATGGTTTTAGCCATACAACTTCAAACCTTTTGACCCTATTCTCTCTTTTTCACACTCCCTAGCTATTACCACTCACTTTAGATGCATTTTAGGACCTCCCTAGCTTGCATACATGGTTTTACAAACCTCCTAATTGCCAAATACTACATTTAATAATCCATATTATTCATAGGCTTAAGGGGACTTCATAATAAGTGATTACTACTATATTTATTAGCACATGAACATATTATGATAGCAAACGATAACCAAGGCCATTAACAACATCATTCAGATATATATATTCTAATTGAGTTTCCATATAATACTATTCAGGACAACCATTCATTACATAACATAATTACACTATCAAGTGAATAAAAAATGGTTCTTCATTAGCAACAATTCATATTAGATCATACTTAGGTACAAGCATTAAATTTCAAGTGGTATAAGGTCTAACTCCCTATTAATTACACCATTGATTACAAAATATCAAAGAACCTACACTTGACAATATGAATACATGATGATATTATACAAAAGGAATTACTAAAAAAAAAAGATAGCATCTATTCTAAACAAAATGGCTTTAGTGTAGGGAGCCCACACATGGCCCCTAAGTCAAGGGTGCTCATCTACTTCTTTCCCATTTTTCTTATTTGAGGAACCTTCACTTGAAATTTGTTAGCCTATAAGATGGGGTGAAATATGAATCTCAATAATCAAGGGAAAATTCCAAACATATATATAATTTAATCAGCATGAATGCATTTTAACAAGATAAATATCATAATCATCTATCATATCGGCAAATGAACTAGTTGAGCTACCAGTGATTGTTATCTAATACTAGCAATCACATTCATCATGTTAATGGACAATAACACATGGAAAGGCCCATCCATGGTGCTAACTCTTAATGAGTACAACCTGGGCTCAGTGCATTCATGAGTCTAATCACAACTCAGTGCTTAGTTGAAGCACAACGCAGGGGTGACAGTCACACCATAGCTCCACCAAGGACTCACTCATAGTCCACATATAACAATTCAAGTAGCCAACTAATCATTTAGTAAAGCAAAGATATATTATACAATGAATATTATATTAACAATGCACATATGCAAGAAATTAAATCAAACCATGGTTACCTCTCTTAGCCAATTCAAGTTTTGAAACTAAAATGAATTCTCACACTCAAGAGGTCTTAAATCAAAGTAAAGTATACTCTTAGATGTTAATTACAACATAAATCAGACACCAAAGGATCTAATCATTATAACTTACTTAGAAAATACTTACCTAGCCACCAAGAGACTTTAAATTTGGATTTGATCTTTCACGCACCAAAACCTCCATTTGCTACTCTAAAATCTTGATATTTTTTCATAAAATTAGAATCCACTAAACAAGTCAGCTATTGGGGTTAATATTTAGTAGAGAATAGATTAAAATAAAGAGAGGATACTTACCTAATAATTCCACTAGCAAGCTCCGAAAATTCACAAGAATTGTGTAGCCTTAGAATATGTTTCATGAACCTAATTGGCTCCCATAAATTGTATTTAGGCCAAGAGAAACCATCTCCACCAATTTGTGGGTGTGTGGCCGAAAGAGGAGGCTTGAATTCCAAGGAAAAAGTGTGTAAGTGTACACAAGGTAGCTCTCTCCACCTTCTTTCATGCATGGATGTGTGTTTAGCTTATTCTAGAATGTGTGTATGTGTATTTTCAAGCTATGAAAAGTATGCTAGCATGCCTTTATATGCCATGATTCTTGATGCTATGTTATGTTTCCAAATGAATACATGATGTTTGTTTGAGTTTGCTTGAGTGTGGAGAGGCCAAGATGTAACACCCTAAAAATTAATTAAGGTGTTAATCATGGATTAGGTTAATTAGGAATAATTAATATGGAATAATCGGGTAAGTTAAGTAAATGGAGATTTTAGAGAGATGAATTATTAATATGGGTTTGAGATTTAATTAGGAGAAAAATTCATCTAGGCCCAAATTAATATAAGAGGTCATGATAAAAGGCTAATAGAGGCCCAATAAGCTAGGTGCAGACCCAACTTGATCCAATGTGATAGAGGCCCAAGACCCACCTTATATAGGCTCTTATAATTGACCTAATAACCCTTGTGTAGACCCAAAACCTTTGGGCTCTTAAAACTTGGTTTGGCCCAATTGGATTTCAGCAACCCAACACCTCAAAATTGGCCCAACCAAAGCTAAAATCTGAAACCCAAATAGAATTGGACCTTAGAGCAACCCATGACCCATATTTGACCCAACTTAAACCTTAATGCTTCAGCCACCTCTCCATTTGCTTAAACACAAACACCCATCTCAAAATTCAGAGGTCCAAAGGAGGCTCTAGGGTTCTTGGCATAAATCTACCATTTCTCACCTCTAAACTCAAAATCAGCCAAGGTAATATTTATATAACTTAATTCTCTCATCTTTCTCTTCATTTTGGTCTAATTAGTTTTTCATTTGGAGTATTTTCACTATACCCAAAATCTGAAATGTGGGTGTTTGGGGATCTTCTTGATGAAATTTGTAGGTTGAGGCTAGGGCTGTCATTAGATAGGTATGAACTCTTCTTTTTGAGGTAATTCTACTGATTTGAGACCCTAATGACTTGATTATAATATGGGTATTAATTTTGTACGAATTTGATAAGGATTTTGGATGAAATATTGACCTTTTCTGGTAAAAGACACTCTAATCCGAATTTGGGACTTGTAGTGGCTGGGTAAGTGATTCTTAGGTAGTCATTAGCATTTTAAATTCTTTGGGTACTGATTGCAATTGTTAATGATAAATTAGAGTAGTAATTCTATGATGCTATGGTTATAGGGAGATTTTTGCACCATTGGTGACGGTTGCAATTGTCTACAAGTGAGGTAACCGGGTTTATATTAATTTCATGTATATATCTGATTTAATTTCATATGTTGCTGTACATGAATGAATTGAAATGTTGAATGAATTGGTTGGCTATCTGTTGAATTGTGATTGGACCTTGTGAGTCCATGGTGAAGCTATGGTGTGGCTGCCACCTGTGCATGTGCTTCAATCGGGCACCAGGTTATGAACAAACCCCAGATGCACTGAGCCCTGGTTGTGTTCAATGGGGAGTAGGTGCCATGGACGGGCCTCTCCCGATGTTAATGGCCTTTGACATGTGAAAATATGATTGCTAGTATGGGATGGTAATCATGATAGCCTACTTGTTTCATTTACTGATATGACTGGTATTTTGCTAATGCTTATGTGAAATTATGTATATATGCTAATTAAATTGGAATATATGATGGAATTGCCCTGGTTACTGAGATTTATGTCTCACCCCATTTCATGGGATTAACATTTTAGGTGAAGGTTCTTTGTGTAAGGATAAAGGAAAGCAAGTGGATGAAAATCCATGAGCTCCCGCATATAGGGAGAATGCTACACTTAGGCTGACATATTTAGTGTAGATGCTAAATTTTGTATTCCTTATGGTATAGCATCATCGTGTATTCACATTGTCAAGTGTAGGCATTCATATTTGGCTTGGTTAAAATGTAACCATTAAAGTTTTAGGTCTCATTATAGTTGGATATTGATGTATGAACTTGTAGCATCATATATATAGCTTTGTTGAAATTGTGATATGGTTTATCAGATAGGAATTGTAGTCATGTGATGCATTGGATGTGGACATAAACTATTAATGAATGAAATCTATATAGAATGTACATGAGATGTTAATTGTTGCTAATGCATGTGTTCTTATTATCATTAATATATGAATTTGCTGATATGAGATAGTTGGGTAATTAGGATATAGTGCCTACGTTTTGAATTGGAAATGGAGAGTTAGATGAGTAAATAGGGTAGAAAACTACCATTAGAGTCATATAAAATGAGAGAAAGTGGTCCTAAAGTGTTCCTAAAATGAGAGCTAGAGTGTGTAGGATGAAATTTGGGTGATATAGTCACAGGAGGGAGTCACGCTGTGGCCAAAAAGGCTTTGCTGCAGCCAAATGAGTGACAGAGTCAAGGGGCATCGCGGCATAACGCATCTCGCCACAGCATAAGAGAAGAAAATTGGTCTGGGAAGTGACAGTGGTGAGGAGTGCCGCGACGCAAAGCAAAAAAAATAGCCCAGGAGGGTAACAGAATCGAAACTTGCCGCAGCGCAATATGTCCTGCCGCGGCGCGAGTCGTGGAAATTAATAAAGGGTTTCATAGTAGCAAAACTTGCCACAGCACAAATGTATTGCACCGAGGCAAGAATCATGGGGTTAAAAATAGTAGCTCCAGGAGGCATTTCCACCGCAGCGCCACATAGCTCGGCCGTGGCGAGGGTCCAACTCGCCTCGGCTATCGCCGAGGTGAGGGTTGTGAAATTTGCCCAGTAATTACAGAAAGCAACTTGCCTATAGTGGGAAAGGTATAGGCCACGGCGTAAGTCCCCAAACTCAGACCCTTAGCCTAGAAACCCCAATTTCTTTAATGATAATGCTAGAAAATGATATAAGAGTACTTGTGGGAAGTTTTTGTGTGTGAAAACTGATGAATGGATGAATCATAAACGCCTCATGGTAGTATGATTTCTTTTATGCATCTTAGTTTTGGTTGTGGCTATTTAGTGATGACTTTAGCATCAAGGTTCAAATTTTCCTATATTTTCATAATGTAACAAAATGTAACGACTCCAAACCTTGATCATCAATTATTAATTGTATATTTAACCATAATTACAATGATTAGAAGATAGGGTTGTCATAAAAGAACTCTTCACCATGGTGAGGATGAGCCAAGAACCCTTGAGCTTAGTTGAGACATAGCAAAGAGTCTCCCAAAAGCAAAGTGAGCTCCTAAAAGTATGATTGAATCCAAATCTCTTAAAGAATAGGTGAGGCAAGTCCAAAAGCCATGAGGAGAAGTGTGAGGCTAATCCAAACACTTAGTGAGCTCTTGAATATCTTGTATGATTTGTTCATATGCTAAGTGTGACAACCCTATCTTCTAAACATGGTAATTATGGCTAAATACATGATTAATAATTAATGGTCAAGGTTTGGAGTCATTACAATTTATTACATTATGAAAATATAGAAAAATTTGAACCTTGATGTTAGGGTTATCATTAAACAACCACAAACGTGAGAATACATAAAAGAAATTATACTATCATGAAGGGTTTGCGATTCACCCATCCATAAGTTCTAACACATAAAAATCTCCCACAAGTGTTCCTATATCTCATTTCCTAGCATTACCATTGAAGAAACTGGGGTTTCTAGGCTAAAGGTAGGAGTTTGGGGACCTGTGCCACGACTTGGAACCCTTTCGTCACGGCTAAGTTAGGTTTTGGAGCTCGAAAACTACGTTTTTCACTTTACACCGCAGCCTAGACCTTCCGCGCCATGGCTAAGTTATTCTCGGGAATCATTGGGCAATTTACGCGAATTTTGCCGCAACGAGTTGGACCATCGCTGCGGCCTCACTGTGGCCAGCCTACGTGGTGCCATGACGAAAATGCCTCCTGGGACTACTGTTCAAATTTTCATGATTCTAGCCTCGTTGGAAAATTATTGCGCCTCGGCGAGGCTGTTACTGGACACTTCTTACTTAGTTTCCTCAACTAGTACCGCGGCAGTACATGTTGCGCCGCAGTGAGGTCTCATTTTGCCACCTTCTTAGGCGATTTTTTTTGCACTGAGCCACGACAAGATTCCTCAAACGGTAGCGTTCCTCGCCACTGTCACTCTTTAGGCTGCAGCGAGGGCTTCCTAGCCACGACGTGACTCCTTCTTATAACTGCATCTTCTAAATTTCGTCCCATGCACTCTAATTCTCTTCTTAGGAATACCCTAAGACCACTTCTCCTCATTTTATATGACTCCAATGGTATTTATCTACCTTATTTACCCAGCTATTATACCATTACTAATTCAAAACTTAAGTACTAATTCTTACTCATCCAATTACCACATGTCAGGAAATTCATGGATTACTGATAGTAAGAATTCATGTGCTATTGACAATTAACATTCGATATACATTTTATTAGAGATTTCATACATCAATGGTTCATATTAATATCTAATACATCACATAATTATATTTCCAACAGTATATCATACCATAAATTCAGTAAAATTCATACATTAGGTGTTATGGGTTCATACATCTAATATCAAGTTAAGATGAGGTCTAACTCCTCAATAAATACATCCTAAGTAATCAAAATATAAGAGCCTACACTTGGCAACATGATTACATGATGACACTATACAAAAGGAATATAAAATTTAGTATCTATACTAAATAAATCAGCCTAAGTGTAGCCTTCTCCCCACATGGTTGGAACTTATGGATTTTCGTCCACTTACTTTCCCTTATCCTTACTCGAAGAGCCTTCACCTAAAAGTATAATCACATGAAACGGGGTGAGATGCGAATCTCAGTAACCAAGAAAAATTTCATTCATAATATCCAATTTAATTAACATATATGCATGAATCAAAATCAACATCAGAATCATAACAATCATATCAGCAAAGGAAATGGTTAGGCTACTATGATTACCATCCCATAATAGCAATCATAATTCCACATGTTAAAGGCCAATAACACTGGGAAAGGCTTGTCCATGACACCTACTCCTCATTGAGTACAACCAAGGCTCAGTACATCTGGAGTTTGATCATAACCCAGTGCCCGATGAAGCATATGCACGAGTGGCAGGCACACCACAGCTCTACTATGGACTCATAAAGTCCAAACACAATACAATAGATAGCCAACTAATTCATTTAGCATTTCAAATTATTCATGTACAGCAAATATGAAATTAAAGTAGATCTATGCATGGAATTAATATAGTGTCGGTTACCTCACTTGTAGATAAATTTGCAAAAGCCACCAGTTGTACAAAAATCTCCCCAGCCACTACTAATTCTCAAAATTCGGAATGGAGGTGTCCTTTACTAGAAACTTCAATATATCACCCTAAATCCTAAGAAAATTCGTGAAAAATTAATACCTATACTATAATCTAATTATTGGGATCTCAAACTAACAAAAATACCTTAGAAAGAAGAGTTTATACTTACCTAATGTCAGCCCTAGCCTTAACCTACGAAATTTCACCATGGAAACATCAAATGGCAAGTTTCAAATTTTAGGTGTGGGTGCAAGTGCTCTAATTGGAATATTAATCAAATCAAATTAAAGAGAAAGATGAGAGGATTAAATTATATAACTATTACCTTGGCTGAATCTTGCTCTAGAAGTGAAAATTAGTGGAAACATGCCAAGAACCATAGCCTCTCCTTTGGACCTCCAAATTTTGTGTGTGTTTCTTGTGGTTCTGCAGAATGGGGGTGGCTAGGTTAGCTTTTAGGGTTTAAGTTAGGTTTTCTATAGGTTATAGGCTGCTCTAAGATCCAACTCCAAATGGGCTTAAGATTTTAGCTTTGTCGGGCCATCTTTCATGTGTTGGGCTGCTGGGTTTTAATTGGGTTGGGCCAAGTTTTAAGAGCTTAAAGGACTTAGGTCTACACAAAGGTTGTTAGGCCAATTATAAGAGCCTATGAAAGGTGGATCTTGGGCCTTTATCACATTGAATTAGATTGGGTCTGCACCTAACTTATTAGGCCTCCATTAGCCCCTTATCATGGTCTCTTACATTAATTTGAGCCTAGATGAAGTTTCTATCTCAATTAACTCACAAACGCATATTAATAATTTATCTCTCAAAATTTTTATTCACTTAACTTACCTAATTATTCCATATTAATTATTCTTAATTAACCCAATTCCATGATTAACACCTTAATTAATTTTAGGGTGTTACACTAAGCTTGCTTTTTAAATGTCCATGACTTCTATTTTCTCCATGCATGCATATATAAAGCTTGCTTTGCACATATTATGTATGATTGAATGAGAGATGAGATATTGGGATTATTTGAATCTTATCCCTTCCTCTCCAATGATCTAACATGCTAGGTGGACTAAGTAGTTATGGCAATGGGAGCCAACAACAATGAAGAAGGAAGATTGACAACCATATGCCTAGTTTTATCCTTTTTGAATTGATAGTGATGCTTCACAATGTATATAATGTTGTAAATGGTCTATGACCCTTAAGACATGTGTAAATATGACATTATGTGATGGTTAAATGTATGGATATGATGTACGAGCTCTAGAATACATTTTGAGTATGTAATGCCCAAGTATGCAATTTGAGAGTTTGATGGAAATGTGTATAAGTGTGGGTTGACTGGCCAAAATGAGATGTATAAGGTTTGGGACCATTTGGGCAGCTCACACAAGTCTTAAATGTGCTTTTAGATTTGCCCAAAAGATGCCACAACTAAGGGAAAGCCATTTGGCAATGTTGGTATCCCATATAGAGCCAAAATTGACCATAATGGAACCCTATATCACTTTTTAGCCAAATGAGTTAGTTTTGATCTAAGATTTAGCATGCAATTAGTCTCATTAAGAGTTTTTTAAGAAGTTAAAGATCATAATTTTTAGAGGTTTATAGAATATTTGATGATTTTTCAAACTTAGCAATTTTTATGGTTTTGGTTTGCTGCATTATTCATTTGGTTTGAAATTGAATTCTATCACACGAGGCTCAAATGATGCCATAACATTTTATACAAAGAAACTAAACAATCACAATGACTTGTGCCAATTAGAAGCACCTCATTTGAAAGTCTAGAGAGGGAGATATGAATTTTTGAAATTTCTTTCCAGTATCAGTAATCTTACTGAACCAGAGGTACTGTTCCATTAAATTTTGAGGGCAAGGCTTAAGAAACTGGTCTAGAGATATTTTTTCTCTCTAGGTAACATCCATAGCTTTCCAGATTGGTATCATTTACATGAATTATATTTTTTTGGAATTAATTGGATATTTTCAAAGTTTTCTATAGAATTTTATATCAGTTACAGGATGTAGCCAAACCTTTGGTGGACCATTTTGGATATCAAACGTCCTCTATGATAGCTGTTATGGCCTAGGCATATTTTTAGTGTGATGCAGACATCCATAGCTTCCTAGAATGACTAAGATTGCATGATTTTGATTTTTATAGATTTAGTTATGATTTTTCAAAGTTTGACCAGAAAAGAGGACAAATCTGGCCGAGAATGAACCTGCATATTCCATGCTCCATTTTCATTTCCATGAGTTGTGGATAGGATTTTGTGATGCAAATGAGTTGTTTTGATGTAATTAAATATGAGAATGTATAATATGAGCTCATATGATCCACATGACATCGATTGAAATTTTTAAGTATGACGTAACACAAATAAACCCATTATTTTCATTCCCTTTTTCATGTGCTCTCATGGAAATAATGAGGTGAAGCTTATGGATGACATAAAATGAGTTAGAATTTATGGTGTTACATTTATGTTGTTCAATATGCCTATACATGTATTTTCAAGACTTGTTTGCATCTTTTATGTGTGATTGAAAGGGAGATGAGCTATTAGAATTCTTTGAATCTCATTCCCTTCTCTTCAATGTTCTAACATGCTAGATGGATAAAGAGAACAAGGAAATGGAAGCCAACCTCTTGAAAAATGAGAGGATGCCATCAAAGTGCATGGAAATTGCTTCTTTAAGGCTATATAAGTGGCAAATATTGTAACCTATTATTGTATATGACTTATAACCTCTTGAGCATGTGTAATTATGTTAATATATTATATATAAATGAGAAATTATGTTATGTGAATATTAAAATGTAAATTAAGCATGTAATGACAAATTTAGCTTCTTGGAGACTTAATGCATTAGTGTATAAGTGGAAGTGGAATGGCCAAATTGAGATGCATGAGGTTTGGAATCATTTGGGCAGTTCATATAAGTCATATACATGCTTTTAAACTTGCCCAAAAGGTGCCAAACATTAAGGGAGGCCATTTGGACATAATTGATATCTCATATGGACCAAAATTGACCATATTGGAAACCTATATCACTTTTTATCCAAATGAGTTCTTCTAAGTCTAAGATTTGGCATGCAATTAGGGTTTGCTGAGAGCTTTTTGGGAAGCTAAAGTGTAGAATTTTTGGAATTCTATGGAATATTTGATGAATTTTCAAAGTTGAGAAATTTTTTTATTTTAGTTTAGGGTATTGTTCACACTAGTCCGAAATTAAATTCGGTCATCATGGGGCAAATGATGTCCAATTGCCATGAAATTTTATAGCTAGAAATTAGACCTTCCCAGTGACTGCCAACTAGAAGCACCCCATTTGGATGTCTAGAGAGAGATTTATAAATTTTTAAAATTTCTGTCCAATATTAGGCGTCCAGACTGACCTAGGTTACTATTTGATTAGTTTTTGATGCCTAGATGTGCCTGGACTGGTCTGAAGTTATTTTTTTCCTCTAGCTAACATCTGTAGCTTTTTAGATTGGTATCATTTGCATGGATTGGATTTTTTTTAGAATTAATTAGATATTTTTAAAGTTTATAGCAAAAACTGTATCAGTACTAGTAGCTAGTAAGACCTCTACACCTTTTTGAATTTCAAATGTCTTTTGTGTTATGTTTCATGACCTGGACATATTTTTAGCATAAAGTAGACATTTGTAGCTTTCCCAAATGGTAAAGAACGTATAATTTCAATATTTCTAGAATTAATTATAATTTTTCAAAGTTTGTAATAGAAAAGGGAAAATTCTAACCGAAATTGCAACTATGAATTTTATGCATTCCCTTGCTTTGCACGAGTTCTAGGCCACTTTTGATGATGGAAATGAGTTGTATCTATGTAATTAAATATGAGAATGTGATACATGAACTCACATGGTCCACATGATGTCAAATAAAATTTTTATTCCTTACACAACGCAAAAATATTCACTTTTTAATATGATTTTTCCTTGTCTCTTCATAGAATTCATGGTATGAGACATGGAGATAATATGAAATAAGTTAGAAATATATGGTGTTACACTATGTCATAAACTGACCAAATGGAGGAATTTTCCCATGAAATTTGGCATGAATCTAAGTTTCATCTAGAGCTTTTTGTAGAGCTAAGAAACGTATTATTCGATGCTCTAGAAAACAAATTATGAATTTCTAAAGTTGAAAAAATTCTTAGATTTGGCATTTGCACTATTCACATGATCAATTTCTTTTCTTGTATCATTTATAGGCCAAATAAAGTCTAATTACCTTGAAATTTTATAGACACAAACTAGACCTTATAAGATTTTTGTAGCCACAAAGAGCACCCCCTTTGGATTTATATTGAAGGAGATATGAATTTTTAAAGCTGGAACTTACTATTAATAATGCAGCAGGACCCCCGGTATCTGTTAATTTTTGTTAGCTTAATATCATTTTCTAGGTCTAGAGCTATTTTTTTCTTAAAGTAGACATCTGTAACTTTCCATATTGGTATATTTTACGCGATTTGGATTTTTGTAGAATTAGTTTTGAAGTTTTGAACTTCATATCAGTAAACTATATTAGAACTCTAGGATAACCGGACCTACAATGCTTTTCTATTATCAGTCATAGTCCAAATGATATTTTAATGGCCTGGAAGTATTTTTTATATAAAGTCAACATTCAGGGCTTTCTAGAAAGCCATGGTTTGTTGGATTTCAATTTTCCTAGATTTAATTATGAATTTTCAAAGTTTGTGTCAAAAAATTGAAGTTTGAGCCCAAAAACAAACATGCATTTTCTAATGTGTAGGGCTCCAAATCTGAATTGCACGAGATGTTTGTATGAGGTTTATGACTTTTGTAGACAGATTATGAGTAGAGGATAATGTTTGAGAATTCACGAGGTCTACAGAGTATGAAAGAAAAATTTTGAATCCCACATAACGTGGAATATGGCATTGTCTTAATGTTTTTTCTCTGTAAAGTGTCATGCTAAGGATGTGGAATCCTTGCAAATGTATAAGTAAGGCTAAAGTAATGCTAGAGGTATTATGGTGTTACAAAATGCACATTTTAGGTCTTATATCACATAATAGGATTCAAACTTTGAAAAATCATATCTTGAGCTATGTTTCTCTGATTAATGCAAATTAAGTGTCCTTAGAAAGCTTATAATGAGAGTTATCAACTATAAAGGTTTTAGGTCAAAATTAGTCCATTTAGTCTCTTAAAAATCACAAAATTTGAATTTGCACCAGATGAACAGTACCTAGATTTTCTACATAAATTAGCTAACTTTAAAAGTTCATAAAATATTTTATAGAGTTCCAAAAATTGCATTTTTTGACTTTGGGGAAAGCTTTTAATGTCTTCTGATTACCTGCCAAATTATAACAAAAAAATCATTCATTTGGGCTATCAAGGGTAGAAGGACACTTTATAGCTCAAATGGACCAAATTTTGGTTTTAAATGGTATCGAGTAAGCTAAAAAATGTCATTTCTCATTTTGGGTAAGTTTCAATAAACAATTATAGCATATAGGATTGATCCATCATGTTAAATTTGCCATGCAACTAAAATTCACTATCATTCATGCAACAATACACATGTATGCTTAGGAACCCAAGGTACCAATTTGGAATATGACATACCTTACAACCTTTAAATGGTCTTTATAGCCTACTCTAGTATTTTTAAACATGCTTGCATTTCCATACATTAAAATATAATAATACAAACTCATATATGCAATGCAATTCCCTAACTTGATTCCATTGTCAAGAATACCTTTCTTAGATCTTTTGCTCACTGTTCTTTCTTCTATGAGCTTCACTTAAGCATACTTAGTGGATATAGGGGGAAAATGAGATTCAAAGTGTAGTATCTGGTTTTCTAATTAAATTAGAATAGGTATGTTAATGAAAGAGGATGCTAAAGTAAATTGAATTGAAGTGAAATAAAGGTAAAGAATTAATCAGAACAGTAAGAAACATGGTTTTGAAATCATTTACAGAAAAGAAAACAAAGCTAAAATGGCTAAATAGAGGAAAGGGTATATCAATGGCAAAATCATAATTTTGAGCAAATTTTAGAAAACTCAAGGAAAATAGTTTTAAATGGAGCAAATTTACTAAGATTTTTTTAGGTCTTAGAAACCATAGGAATAGTTATAATCAAGAAAACCCTTCTGGTACGTTAAATGTCATACCTTATTTTATAATACTTTTTCTACTACAATTACCTCATATAAAGCTTATGGGAGTCAATGGAAACTTGAACTAATTAAAATTTTTCCTTTTAAAACTTCCTCATACAATTTTACTATTTATTTGGTTATTTCTAATTTCTTATCTAACTTTGAAAATACATAATTAATTATAGAAAAATTGTATGAGGTCGGTTCATGGCTCTACTTCAAGCTCTCTAAGCCCTTTATAAGGGGAAAATACTTCTTTAGCGGAATGCGTATAAATTCATATTAAAGTGTCCCTACAAAAATTGGACAATTTTACCCCTCACTGGACATATTGTTATTATTATTTTGCCTTTATATAAGCAGATGCATTTTTGTATTTTAGGCACACCAGTCATATTCTATTTACTCAAGGGTTAATTATATTCATCACTTTCCATTCCATACCTGAGTACCTTACAGTATCATAACATAACTGATACACGCAGTAATCTAAAATATTTAATTACATGACAAAATGTGATACATAAAAGTAAGGTCTTCAATTTATACCCCCACATTCTTTGCCCTTTCTTTGCTTGAACTTGGACCTAGCATAGGTTATATTTGGGGTGAGATTATGAAATCTCGGTAGTAGTAAACTAATCTCATTCACAAGCTAGCATGTAAGTACATAACATAATGCCAATCAAGGTGCCACATACCATATAAGAATACAAGAAATTTCATACAAGGCCAAGCACAGTCTAAACATATATGTCTCATCTTATAGCATAAATAACAACTTGATATAGCATAATACTCATCATTATACAAACATACAAGCTTAAGGAAAGAGAGAGAAAAACTACTACCTTAGTAAACTTTGCTCCTCTATCTTTAGGACTTGGTTTACTTGCTTTTGGAGTTCCCAAAACAAATATCGAACCCTATAATCATAATGATAATTCATTATAATCAACACATAAACCTTAACTTCTAAAGTAGTATAACCTTTTTAAACTTAATGGGACCATTGGAATTGGAAAAATCTAACTCCTTCCCTTCCCATTCACTATGGTCGAATAGTATGCATTTCTTGGCCAAAATTTAAGAATTTTATCCCATGAGTTTTGAGGGCTTTCCCATAGGTATTCCTTTGGAATGGATAAAATCATCAAATTCCAGCCCCAACATCATGTTTTGGTCATAACATAATCTAGCTCTATTTTAGGCTCAAAAGTGAGTTTCTTTCGTTCTAAAAATTCCATAGCCTCTTCCTTTATGTTTTAAGACTTGAAATTTGGTATACATGGCTTTAAGACATTAAGAAAACAGTATAAAAATTTTGGGAAAATTCGGACAGCATCTCCCCATGATTTCTATTTTCCCAAAGATTACAATCTTTGTATTTTTCAAAGTCTCAGCACATAACAACAATAACTAAGTTCATATGGCCTTCATGTTTAACATATAAAATTCATTTCAAGGCCTTCATATTCAACATATTAACTTCATTTTTAATCATACATATGCTGTCCAAAAGTGACTCATAGCTAGGGTTTAACAAAACTAACTTAAAGCATGTGCTTTTCAAGTGCAAGGTGGAGAAAACTTACTCTTTAAGCCTAATCCTTGCTTCCTTTGCTTTTCTCACTCTAAAATCCCTTCTCTTCCTACTTAGTGCAACATTCCACCTTGAAGAAAAGATGAATATGCAGCTGCCCTTTGGAGAAGATGGTTGGAGGATGGAGAAGATGAAGAAATTTAGTGAAGAATTATGGTAATTTTGCTTGGTTTCATTTCTTCTTCCACTTTTTCTCCCCCCCTCTCTCTCATCACATTTTTCTTTCTTTCTCCCTTGTGTGTGGCATGAAAATGGTGGAATGGAGGTGAAGGAGATGAATTTGGATGAAGTTAAATGGTCATACTAAATTTGGACCCTTGGATAAACCTTTTTTAGATCAAATCTTAACCTTTCATTCCTTTTTCTTTTGATTTTCTAATTCCATAACTAAATATCTTCTTCCAAAAATTCTTGACCACACACTTGGACACCTTTTCTTAGCCCTTAAGTCATGAATAGTAAC
This sequence comes from Erythrophleum ivorense, assembly GCA_026724425.1. Classification (NCBI taxonomy): domain Eukaryota; kingdom Viridiplantae; phylum Streptophyta; class Magnoliopsida; order Fabales; family Fabaceae; genus Erythrophleum; species Erythrophleum ivorense. The sequence continues at coordinate 39,998,533 of JAIUCV010000006.1, read as the reverse complement.
CATGGTTAACTTCCTTAACTCAACCATAGTTAGTTTCTAACTTAACCATGGTTAATTCTTTAAAATAACTAAAATCCTTTTCTCCTTTCCTTTTCATTTTAAATTTATATTTGGGTTTCATCTTCTTTAAAACCCTAATTATATCTTCTTTTCTCTTATTGGGCCCTTAGAATCGGCTATTGGGCCTTACAACAGTTTAAAAATAAGTGTCTGGGTCCGATTAAAGTTTTATGGTACAATACATACCTTTAGACTTTCTATAATTTATAAATATTATTTCCTCTACTTTCTAGCCATACTAAGCCTCAAACATGGATTAGGGGCCTTAACCTCAATCCTCATAAATTTTAGTGTAAATTGGACACCCGGGTCTATAAGTGTAATTTTCACCGTTTTGTATTATGATTGTTGTAACACCCCATAATTAATTAAGGTGTTAATCACGAATTATATTAATTAGGAATAATTAACATAGGATAATTAGGCAAGTTAAGTGAATGGAGATTTTAGAGAAATAAATTATTAATATGGGTTTGAGATTTAATTGGGAGAGAAATTTCATCTTAGCCTAAATTAATGTAGGAGGTCATCATAAGAGGCTAATGGGGACCCAATCAACTAGGTGCAGGCCTAATATAATTCAATATGATAGAGGCCCAATATCTACCTTGTTTAGACTCTTATAATTGGCCCAATAACCCTTGTGCAGACCCAAAACCTTTGAGCTCTTAAAACTTGTTTTGGCCCAATGGAATTTCAGTAGCCCAATGCATAAGAGTTAGCCTAACAAGCTAAAATCTGAAGCCCAAATGGAGATAGACCTTGGAGCAACCCGTGACCCATATTTGACCCAACTTAAACCTAACTAAAACCCTAAATGCTTCAGCCACTACCTCATTTTTCTGAAACACAAAGGAGAAAAACGGAGGTCCAAAGGGGAGGCTAGGGTTTTTAGCTTAAATCTATATTTTCTCACATTTAGAGCAAGATTCAGCCAAGGTAATAGTTATATAACTTAATTCTCTCATCTTTCTCTTCATTTTGGTCTGATTAGTTTTTTATTTGGAGTATTTTCACCACACCCAAAATCTGAAATATGGGTGTTTGGGGACTTTCTTGATGAAATTCGTACGTTGAGGGTAGGGCTGTCATTGGATAGGTATGAACTCTTCTTTTTGAGGTAAATATGTTGATTTGAGACCCTAATGACTTGATTATAGTGTGGGTGTTAATTATGTACGAATTTGCTTAGGAATTTGGGTGATATACTAAAGTTTCTGGTGGGGGACACACTCAATTGGAATTTGGGACTTATAGTAGTTGGGTAAGTGTTCCCCTAAGTGGTCATTAGCATTTTAAATTATTTAGGTACTTGTTGCAACTATTAATGATGAATTAGAGTAATAATTATCTGATGCTATGATTATAGGGAGATTTTATACCATTGGTGGTTGTTGTAATTGTCTACAAGTCATATATATATATCTGATTTAATTTCATATGTTGCTGTACATGAATGATTTGAAATGTTGAATGAATTGGTTGGCTATCTGTTGAATTGTGATTGGACTTTGTGAGTCCATGGTAGAGCTGTGGTGCAGCTGCCACCCGTACATGTGCTTTGATTCGGCACCGGGTTATGATCAAACCCCAGATACACTGAGCCCTGGTTATGCTCAATGAGGAGTGGGTGCCATGGATGAGCCTCTCCGGGGTTAATGGCCTTTAACATGTGAAAAATATGATTACTAGTATGGGATAGTAATTATGATAGCCTAATTATTTCATTTATTGATATGACTGGCATTTTGTTGATGCTTATGTGAAATTATACATGTATACTAATTAAACTGGAATATATGATGGGATTACCTTGGTTACTGAGATTCGTATCTCATCCCATTTTATGGGATTAAACATTTCAGGTGAAGGTTCTTCGGGTAAGGATAAGGGCAAGTAAGTGGATGAACATTCATGAGTTGAGGCCGGGTGTAGGGAGCTACACTTGGTCTGAGTAGAATAGAGTAGATGCTAATTTTTGCTAACCTTTGTATAGCATCATCATGTATCTGCATTGTCAAGTGTAGGAGATTGTATTTTGATAACATGGAATGTAACTAATGAGAAATAGGCTTTACATTAGCTGGTGATGGATGTATGAACCTTGACTTTCATTTTGGCTAGTGAACCTATGATATATTGACTATTTGAGTAATGTAATTCTATGATATATTAATGTAGACTTGAACTATGGATGTATGAAATACTCAATGAAAGTATGATTGAATGACCATTGTGAGAGACTTGTAAATCTGTTGATATAAGACCAATGAATGAGTAGGAGAATCCATCTTTAATTGTGGGATGAGTAATGATCCAATTGCTAGGGAATTCAGTAGATAAATGCTAATAGAACCTCATAACAAGTGGAAGAGTGGCCCTAGAGAGTCCCCAGATGGAGAGTGGAGAGTATGAGATAAGGTTTCAAGAGTAAAAAGATCAGAAGGCATTTGGCTGCGAGCAAAATACTATTCGCCACGGCCAATAGTGGCAAAGTTGCCCAGGGAAAGTCCCAGGGAGCAATTGGCTGCGGCGAATGTGGAATTGGCCATGGCGAAATATGAGAGGCTAAACTGGGAGTCATCCAGAGGGAAATTCGCTGCGGCGAAGCGGGTAATTGGCCGTAACAAACTTTTGTGAAAATGAGCTAGGCATTCCAGAGAGGAATTGGTTGCGACAAAATGAGGTATTGGCCGTGGCCAATAGCGAGAGGCGAGCGAGGGAAGTTTCAGGAGGCTTATTCGCTGCGGTGCCATGTAGGTTGGCTGTGGCGAAGGTCCAACTCACCATAACTATCACCGCGATGAAATTAGTAACGATGCGAGGGGTGAAGCCGAGGGGAATTGGCCACGGCTAAGGGGAAATTGGTTGCGGCGAATGTCCTGAAACTCCTATATTGACTAGGAAATCTTGGTTTTCCATATTGTAACCTCAAGGGATGACTTGTAAACATTGATAGAAGATAAATGTGAGTTAAAAATGATAGGTAGTAGAATCAAGGCTCATAAATGAATGTTCGTTTCCCCTGATGTACGTGAGTGTTGGTAATTATATGGTTGATGACTCTAATAAAATTAAGGTTCAAATTTCCCCATATTTCCATAATGTAATTAGTCTTAGTGCCACGTAACCCTGCTTTATGGTTATTAATCATGTATTTAACCTTAATTACAATGATTAGAAGTTAGGGTTGTCACAATTGTGCTATAAAATTTTCATTTACTGCAATTTAGTCCCTAAAACTCCTTCAGGATTTCTTAGCCCTTTAGCTATTTCTATTTCTATAGTTGTTACAACTTCCTTTTTCTATTTTGCTCATGGCTACTGATTGGGATAACCAGATCCTGGACCGGATCCCGCTTGGCCATCCGGGCAACATGGCGTCATTGGACCCATCTCATTGATTTGAGTTTAACCTTAGGTCATGGATTTCTAAGATTCTTGCTCGATTTTTTGATATTTGTGCCTAAAGCCACGAATAGAGGGTGAAACTAAGGTTCTTTGAACTTTTGGGCAATTTATACATCTTGCCCTGCTCATAATTTTTCTTTGCATTTTGGTCCTTGGCTCCTTCATACTTGACTTCGAGGCTCTTTGAGACTTTTTTCTGATCCTCTTTTTTTTCATCTATTTTAGCCCTAATTTTAGGGCACCTTTGGCCTTGACTCATCATTATTTATGGTCTAGAATATTATTCTAATTTTATTAGACCTTAATTTACTCTAGTTTAGGGACTTCCTTATGTATCCATTGAATTTCGTACGTTGACAGAGAAACCATGTGTTACGTTTCTCGCCTTTCCTTATGTTTTCTTGGATTTTTAGAAAATCGGATGTTACATTTCTCCCCCCCTTAAATAAATGTTGTCCTCAAAATTTGGGATACATTCTCATCTGACCTTTCTTATATCCTTGCTAACTGGTCTTTTCTTACCCTTGCCTTTTCAGGTCTAAACTGTGTTTCACTCTCTTTGTTCACTCGAGAGAGGGCTTACATAACTCTTTGGCTTAATGACTAATCATCATACTCTTACTCTTTCCTGTACTAACATCGAAGAGCAACTACCACTGACTATGGCTGAATTCTAGTGGGATGCTAACTATACTCACAGTCTCGATTAATGGAGGCATACTGTACCACTTACCTTATTTAAAACTGCACTTGACCCCTTTCTGAATACATAAGCTAGCATGCAGGGATCTCTCTATCCCTTGGTCAGGGCTACTGTCTGCTAGGTAGTGGTTTATCTGGCTTTAACTCTGTAAGGATACTTTCTTACTTTCCTCATCCTATGTACTATACTCATCTCTAAAGAGAGCAAGTCAGTGGTCTAACCATCTGAATAAAGCCTTCATATCTCTATGGCAATGGTCTACCAGGTTTAGGAGATCTGTAGTCTTTGAAATAAAGGCTAGTTAAAACTGTACTGGTCTTTGAGACTAACTACGCTGTAAAACTATCTCAAGCCGTCATCTCACCAGAGAACTATCATGCTGTGGCTAGGGCTCTCTGTAACTTTGTGGGATTTACTGCGACCTCTCAGAGCCCTGCTAGAGTCTACTGCAACTCACTGTGCTATGCTAGGATCTACTGCGATCCATCTCTGGGAGAAATTAAAGCCTAAGGTCATTGTATTTGACAGCAAAATACATGCTCACCAAGTCCGGGGACTATTGCCCATAAAAGATGAGGCTAAACTTAGAGGTGCATCATGCTCTTCATGTGAAGTGGGTTCTGTGTGATCTGATTCTCTAAGATCCCATCATGCTAATACTTAGGAGCATCTTAATGTTCATTCATCACTCCCTACAGGATCCTTAGGTTCCCACTTCAGCCTCTTTCTTTTCTTACTTTATTAATTTACTTACTTTAACTGTACTAAGCTATCTTTTCCTCTCATATCCTGCAATTTCCAACTATGCTCATACTCTACTTTTGAGTGCCTTGGCACTGGGGCATCTCACGCTTTGGGTGTGGTTAACATTTATGGTAGGAAAGAGGCTACATATTGGTCTCTACTCATTTTGTTTACATGTACTATAAGGGACTCAAATCATATGTACTGAACTCATGCTATCTGGATCTGAACATTCTTTACTAAGGATTTCTTTCTGCATGCTTTTCTTATCATTATAATATTACTGGAATCCTTTTACCTTTCTTTTCTAACTTATCTTATTATTTAACTAACTAGGATACCCTTTGATTATCGGGACACTTTGGTGATTGATGTTGTCGTTTGTTATGCACTCAAGTCACATTACTATTAGGTTAATTAGGCCTAATATCATGTAATCATTGTTGCAAGCAAACCATAACATCAAACACTAATACACAGGTGCCTCATGACTGAGCTCAAAGCCACTATCGCCTGTATATTGCAAATTTTCCAATAATCTAAAGTATTCCTTTCTTATTTCTCTTTATTTGCCCTATTTTCGCAAAGTGCTCGGGGAAAGTAGGATTCTTTCTCTACTACATCCTGAGATCTCTCTGCATTGCCCGACTGTTTTTACTTCGGGCAATATCATGCTAGAAGGGCATCTTTGCTAAGGACAAGTATGCTTTCTTAAACACTTAAGCACATCAACTCAATATCTATTCTCAATTTATTATATCCTCGACTTGAACACTATCATATTTTCTTTCTCTTTTTACCTTTCCCATCCTCTTACTTGGGTAAGAGGATGTTCTACTACTGGCTATTTTTGTTGCCAGTTCAAGTTTCTTTACACTCAAGAGCACCTATATTTTCCTGAGTTTCTTTACTTGTTCATTCTTTATAACATCAAGGGATTTACTTTTCACTCTTACTCTTGCTTTGCTCTTTAACTAGAGCATTCCTTTGTAGGAAAATTCTATTTCATGAAATCCCAGGAATTACATTCTATGGCGCTCTTGACTTACACTCTTTCTTTATATAATGCAAAGACTCACCTTCTCAGGAGGTCTCTAGCTCCCTCGTGCTTTTCTGAGGGTACTAAAGCACTCACTGTTTATCTCAAATTGTTTCTAATTTCATATCGGAGCTAGGCTTTCTCTCTGGTCAACCTCTTAGTCTCATCCCCAGGAGCACAGTATACTGATTTTAGGGTTCCATTTACCTAATCCAAGACACGCACCTTCAATGTCTGGATTCTGCCTTACTGAAGACTTATGCTCTACTGGGTGCTTTAATTACTCATGTGCCTTAACCCTACATTATTCTCATATTAGAGAGCTCATTGGACTAACTATTGGACCCTTGTTTGCTTACTTTTCTAAGCTTAGTCTACTTATTTAGTCATTATTAAAGTGAGGGCATCTCTTCTATGGCTAGTTTCTTAGCTTTTCCTCGCTCCTCTTATCACTATGCTCTATAATTTTGGAGGGTCTATCTAAGGGAATTTGTAAATCACTACTGAGTGCCCTCCCCAATTTAGGGTATCTTATCTTCCCTTTCTCGATCCATGGAGACTTTCACTGAGCTTTTAATCAAATTAATTTCATTTTTTACACTGTACTCTCTTCTATACATCTTGTGACAATCCTACCTTCTGATCATTGTATTGATGGTTAAATGCGCGATTATTAATTAATGATCAAGGTTTGATTTTATTATATTTTACTACATTACGAAAGTATAGGGAAATTTGAACCTTGATATTAGGGTCATCACTTAACAACCACACAAGTGAAAATGCATAGAAGAAATTATATTATCATGAGGGGTCTGTGATTCAACTGTTCATCAGTTCCAACATACCAAAAACCTCCCACAAGGATTCCTATATCATTTCCTAGCATTACCATTGAAGAAACGGGGGTTTCTAGATTAAAATTATGAGTTTAGAGACTTGCACCACGGCCTATACCTTCCTTGCCGCGCCAAGTTGCTCTTTGGAATTACTGGGGCAAACTTCGCAAATCTCACCGGGGCCAGCCTACAAGGCGCCGCGGAGGAAATGCTTCCTGGAACTACTGTTCTCGACCCCACGACTCTCGCCTCGGCGTAATACCTTTGTGCTGCGGTGAGTTTTGCTACTGTGTAACCCTTAATTAATTTCCTTGGATCGTGCCGTGGCAGGACCTACTACGCCGCAGCGAGTTCCTGGTCTATCACCCTCCTGGGCGATTTTTCCCATTTTGTGCCGCAGCGATATTCATCAGGCCCCGGCGCTCCTCGCCACTATCACTCCTTGGGCCAATTTTCTTCCCTTGAGCCGCTGCAGGATTAGTTGTGCTATGGCGCCCTTCGACTCTGTCTCTCATTTGGCCACAGCAAAGCCCTCTTAGCCGCGGCGTGACTCCCTCTTGTAATCATATTACCCAAATTTCATCCCACACACTCTAGCTCTTATCTTAGGAACTCTCTAAGACTGCTTTCTCTTATTTTATATGACTCTATTTACTCATCTAACCCTCCATTTCCAATTCAAAATTCAAATGTGGATCCTTAACTCTCTAGCTACCATAAACTAGTGAGTTCATAGATTAATGACAGCAAATGTATTATGGTCACAAGGTGCATGGGGTCAATGCTTAATGTTCATATATAATCAAATCACTTATCCATTATTAGCTAATTACAATCAAAATGTTCAATTCCATGATAATCAAATTACATATACAATCTCTATACTTGGCAACTCATGATGCAATGCAGTAATGATACAAAACTAGTAATTTAATTATAATACATTGTCAAAGCTCCCAAACCTATGTGCTACCAAATCATTTAGCAAACTCCTGTTAATTTTCTCCTTGCCACTAAGAGGTCTGGTCCCTGAAAATGTTAGCCCACAACGGGGTGAGATATATAATCTCAGTAACAAAAGGGCAGATTTCATATATATATACAAGTTAATCAATCCAATGCAATTTCATGTCATCAATACCAGAATCATCAATTCAATTTGCAACTGAACTAGTTGAACTACAAATAACTACTATCCCATACCAGTAGTCATACACAACATGTTAATGGCCAATAACACTAGGAGAGGTCCGTCCATGGCACCTACTCCATAATGAGCCCAACCAAAGCTCAGTGCATCTAGGGTCTGATCATAACCCAATGCCCGATCAAAGCACATGCACGGGTGGCAGCCGCACCACAGCTCCACCATGTACTCACAAGGTCCAATCACAATAACAATTCAAGTAGTCAACCATTCATTTAACATTTCAAAACCATATATATGCAAACAATATCATATCAACATGAACATATACATGGAAGTGAAGAATAACCCCAGATACCTCAATGAAGCCAATTACTCTTCCCCTAGCTACCATAATAATCCAAATGCACACCAAGCCTATAACAAGCATAATTATCATCATTTCTAATCATAATCAAATATCTAAATAGTTGAACTACCAATGACAGACCAAAGGCTACTCACCTAATTACCAAGGGATTTAATTTCGGATTCCAACTTTCCCACACCAGAAATTGCCATAGTTCACTCCAATTTTTAGGTAATTTCACATGAAACAAAAGCCCATATTATAGGTCAACTATAAGGGTCTCAAACTAATAGAAAATGCATCAAAATGGGAAGGAGATACTTACTTAACAATAGCCATAGCCTCACCTCCGAAAATCCATCATGGACTCACCAAAATTCGCATTTCAATAATCAAGCCCAGAAAATTGGGTTTTCTACCATACATCCTTAGGGGCATTTTCCAGCAAAGTGATACACAAAATGGAAGGGAAAAGCTTACCTAATCCTCCCTCTAACCTCCAAGTTCGAAAATCTTGCAGGGAATCACCCAACACCAAATTTCAGATTTGAGAAGAAGATGAAAATGTTCAAACCCAGAAATTAATTGGACCAAAATGAAGAGGAGGATGAGAGGGTCAAGTTATATATAACTCACCTTGGATAAATCATCCTCTAGGAGTAAAAAATGGAGCTTCCATGTTGGTAGAACCCTAGCCTCCCTTGAACCTCCGAATTTTCTCTCTTGAGTTTCAGCAAAATGAGGGAGAGGCTGAAGAGTTAGGGTTTTAGATGGGTTTGGGTCAACCTTAAAGCCCAAAATCCACTTAAGTTCAGATGTGTGCTTATTAGGCTTTTGTTTAGTGAAGTGGACTATAGAACATTTTAAGTTTAAGTGAAGTATGCTGACTCGATGGCCCAATTCCTTGTGGGTTCAGATTTTCATTCTTGTTGGGCCTTATTTCATAAGTTGGGCTGCAGCAACTTGATAGGGTCAGGCCAAGGGTCAATCTAATTTGGGTTTGCATAATGTGTGTTGGGCCAACTATAAGGGCTTATATAAATTGAGTCTTGGGCCTCCATTTCATTAAATCAGATTGGGTTATTATTAAGTGATCTCTCTTGGCCTAAATCTTATAATAAGGAGTTGGGCTTGCACCTAAAATCATTGGGCTTCCATAAATCCTTACCCATGGCTTATTCAAATTAATTTTGGGCCCAAATTAGGTTTTAATTTAATCAAAATCTTAAACCCATATTAATAATTTATTTCTCTAAAATCTCCATTCACTTAACTTGCCCAATCATCCTATATTAATTATTCCTAATTAATCTGAATCCATGATTAAGAACTTAATTAAGTTTTAGGGTGTTACACATCTCACCTGGATGATGCTATTAGTCACTTTTCTTAAGTTTCAGCTTATACTTGTGTTTGATATTATCTAAGAGTTCCCTTCTCAGTTTCAACTACTAGGCCACTAATCAGAAGTTACTTACTGATTTTTTTTTGTGACCATTTATTGTTCTTTTTCTTTACTTATACTAGGAGTCCTTGCTCTCTGTGCATCGATTGACCCCATAGTAGCTCATTTCTCATGTTAACCTGAATATGACCAATAAGGCCTTTCATGTCATAATACACTCCGCTATAACTAGAAGCTTTTTCTTGAGCTATGTGATCCGAGCCTTACCATCTCTATTTATAGCCCATCATCAAAGCTAGAGGATTCCACTTCTTGCTTTACTTGTAGACATACATAACTAACTATCACTTCTGGGCTGTCGGGGCTCTATGGAGTGTAACTTATAACTCAAACCTTTAGCTTGAGGGAATTGCTTTTTGGGCTCTTCACATCATCATAATATCTGGGTGTCATGGCTAGAGGTAAACAACTCCCTTAACACTTACTCTGTGCAATAGCAGCTTTACCGCATATTGTGCTGTCTCACTGCTTGCTCCTGCATTGGGCAAGACATCCTTGAATGGTCTGAGTGTGGCACTCAGAGAGATTAGGCCTCTTATAACCTTTTTAGGCAAGCCTCTCTAGTAGCTACACAATCTGCTCTTGTTGCCTAATACATAGAGCTTGCCACTGATCCCGGCGAGCCACTATAAATTATAGGGCTCTAGTTGTTAGATCACCTAACTTTGTTCTAGAACTAAAGGCCAATCTCACCCATAACTGACTACCTACTCATGACCATTCACAACTCATTTAGTATAAATAAAAACATAAGTCACTTTTACACACCCAAGATACCTCATATAAGGCTTTTCATAACTCTATAAACATTTACATTGCCTTATAGCCACATCCTCAAGCCATATACAACCTTAGAAAAGCCTGAAACTTTGCTCTGATACCATAAATGTCATACCTTATTTTATAACACTTTTCCTACTACAATTACCTCACATAAAGCTTAGAGGAGTCAATGGAAACCTGAACTAATTAAAATTTTTCCTATTAAAAACTTCCTCATATAATTTCACTATTCATTTAGTCATTTCTAATTTCTTATCTAACTTTGAAAAACATAATTAATTATAAAAAAATCATATGAGGTTGATTTAGGGCTCTACTTCAAGCTCTTTAAGCTCTTTGCAAGGAAAAAATACTTCCTCAGCAAAATGCATATAAATTCATATTAAAGTGTCCCTACAAAAACTAGACAATTTTACCGCTCACTTGACATATTGTTATTATTATTTTGCCTTTATATAAGCAAATGCATTTTTGCATTTTAAGCGCACCAGTCATATTCTATTTACTCAAGGGTTGATTATATTCATGACTTTCCATTCTATACTTGAGTACCTTACAGTATCATAACATAACTCATACACGCAGTAATCTAAAATATTTAATTATATGTCAAAATGTGATACATAAAAGTAAGGTCCTCAACTTATGCCCCCTACACTCTTTGCCCTTTCTTTGCTTGAACTCGGACCTAGCATAGGTTATATTTGGGGTGAGATTATGAAATCTCAGTAGTAGTAAACTAATCTCATTCACAAGATAGCATGTAAGTACATAACATAATGCCAATCAAGGTGCCACATACCATATAGGAATACAAGGAATTTCATACAAGGTCAAGCATGGTCTAAACATACATGTCTCATCTTATAGCATAAATAAAAATTTGATATAGCATAACACTCATCATTATACAAACGTACAAGCTTAAGGAAAGAGAGAGGAAAACTACTACCTTAGCAAACTTTGCTCCTCAATCCTTAGGACTCGGTTTACTTGCTTTTGGAGTTCCCAAAACAAATATCGAACCCTATAATCATAATAATAATTCATTACAATCAACACATAAATCTTAACTTCTAAAGTAGTATGACCCTTTTAAACTTAATGCGACCATTCGAATTGGAAAAATCCAACTCCTTCCCTTCCCATTCACTATGGCTGAATAGTATGCATTTCTTGGCCAAAATTTAGGAATTTTATCCCATGAGTTTTGAGGGCTTTCCTATAGGTATTCCTAGCTAACAACACCCTTTTAAATCCATTGGAATGGATAAAATCATCAAATTCCATCCCCAACATTATGTTTTGGTCATAACATAATCTGGCTCCGTTTTAGGCTCAAAAGTGAGTTTCTTTCGTTCTAAAAATTCCATAGCCTCTTCCTTTATGTTTTAAGACTTGAAATTTGGTATACATGGCTTTAAGACATTAAGAAAACAGTATAAAAATTTTGGGAAAATTCGGACAGCATCTCCCCATGATTTCTATTTTCCCAAAGATTACAATCTTTGTATTTTTCAAAGTCTCAGCACATAACAACAATAACTAAGTTTATATGGCCTTCATGTTTAACATATAAAATTCATTTCAAGGCCTTCATATTCAACATATAAACTTCATTTTTAATCATACATATGCTGTCCAAAAGTGACTCATAGCTAGGGTTTAACAAAACTAACTCAAAGCATGTGCTTTTCAAGTGCAAGGTGGAGAAAACTTACTCTTTAAGCTTAATCCTTGCTTCCTTTGCTTTTCTCACTCTAAAATCCCTTTTCTTCCCACTTAGTGAAACATTCCACCTTGAAGAAAAGATGAATATGCAGCTGCCCTTTGGAGAAGATGGTTGGAGGATGGAGAAGATGAAGAAATTTAGTGAAGAATTGTGGTAATTTTGCTTGGTTTCATTTCTTCTTCCACTTTTTCTCCCCCCTTCTCTCTCGTCACATTTTTCTTTCTTTCTCCCTTGTGTGTGGCATGAAAATGGTGGAATGGAGGTGAAGGAGATGAATTTGGATGAAGTTAAATGGTCATACTAAATTTAGACCCTTGGATAAACCTTTTTTAGATCAAATCTTAACCTTTCATTCCTTTTTCTTTTGATTTTCTAATTCCATAACTAAATATCTTCTTCCAAAAATTCTTGACCACACACTTGGACACCTTTTCTTAGCCCTTAAGTCATGAATAGTAACCATGGTTAACTTCCTTAACTCAACCATAGTTAGTTTCTAACTTAACCATGGTTAATTCTTTAAAATAACTAAAATCCTTTTCTCCTTTCCTTTTCATTTTAAATTTATATTTGGGTTTCATCTTCTCTAAACCCTAATTATATCTTCTTTTCTCTTATTGGGCCCTTAGAATCAGCTATTGGGCCTTACAACAGTCTAAAAATTAGTGTCCGGGCCCCATTAAGGTTTTACGGTACAATATATACCTTTAAACTTTCTACAATTTATAAATATTGTTTCCTCTACTTTCTAGCCATATTGAGCCTCAAACATGGATCAGGGGCCTTAACCTTAATCCTCATAAATTTTGATGTAAATCGGACATCTGAGTTTATAGGTGTAATTTCACCGTTCTGTATTATGATTGTGCTATAAAATTTTTATTTACTGCAATTTAGTCCCTAAAACTCCTTAAGGATTTCTTAGCCCTTTAGCTATTTCTATTTCTATAGTTGTTACAACTTTCTTTTTCTATTTTACTCATGGCTACTGATTGGGATAACCAGATCTTGGACCGGATCCCACCCAGCCATCCGGACAACATAACGTCATTGGACCCGTCTCATCGAACTAAGTTTAAGCGTGGGTCACGGATTTCTGAGATTCTTGCCCGATTTTTTGATATTCATTCCTAAAGCCACGAATAGAGGGTAAAACTAGGGTTTCCTGAACTTTCGAGCAATTTATACATCTTGCCCTACTCATAATTTTTGTTTGCATTTTGGGTTCTTGGCTTCTTCATACTTGACTTCAGAGACTCTTCGGGACTTTTTTTTTATCCCTTTTTTTCCATCTATTTTAGCCCTAATTTTAGGGCACCTCTGGCTTTGACTCATCATTATTTGCAGTCTAGAATATTATTCTAATTTTATTAGATCTCAATTTACTCCATTTGGGGGACTTCCTTTTGTATCCGGTGAATTTTATACGTTGACGGAGAAACCATGTGTTACGTTTCTTGCATTTCCTTACATTTTCTTAGATTTTTAGAAAACCGGATGTTACATTAAAAGAGTTAAATAGTGTTAGGACTTTAAGTGAAGCTATTTTTTCACTAATTTAAGCCATTTGAACTCTAAAAATAATGTTTTTATATGAAAGAGCATCTAAATTTTTGTAAGGAGTAGTCGGATCTTAAAAAACCTAAAAAAATGAGTCCAAATGGAATGATTTTGCAAATAGGGGCAAAATCATCATTTTGAAAAATTTACAAGTAAGGCTTCTTATGAAAAATGTAGCAGTACCTTTGGTACTATTCCATTGATTTCCAATAGCTAAACATTCTTGTTTTTGTCTAAACTTATTTTTAGCATAAATTTAACATCTATAGATTTCCAGAATAGTATAGTGTGTATGATTTTAATTTTTTTAGATTTAGTTATGATTTTTCAATGTTGACACTAGAAATCTAGCAATAGAACCCAAGACAGCCTTATATTATTTTGTGTACGTATACTATAAGCATGAGTTTTTTGAGATGGTTTTGAGTTATATGTATGAATTTAAATAGAAGAATGAGATGAATGAATTCATATGGTCCACAAGACATGAAATAAAATTTTTATTCGCTATGCAATGCAAAATAAGGCATTAGTTTAATGGAATAATTTCTTGAAATTTTGCTTAGCCAAAAGAAATGAATTTGAAATGAGATGAGATAAGTTAAATAGATATGGTGTTACATCAAGAATAAACTCACATTCCAAATAAAATTCAAAAAGCATAATGGTACCAAAACATCAAACCAATAGCTAAAGGCATGTTTCATGATTCAAATATACATATAAGCATTCAATGACAATCAAGCAACCAAGAAATGCATACAAGAATGGATGAAGAGCTACCAAAGCTACCTTGGATCAAGAAGCACAAATTATCCTTTGGTTCCTTAGCTTTTTGGTTTGGCCTCACATGCACACTTGGAGGAAGCTTGGTTTGCTTGCTCTAGAAACATCAAACAAGACACAAATACATTAATGGAACTATTTCTAGCTTCACATAAAGTTTACACAAGCTACTTCTAGCTTATGGCATGCTTATGGTTCCATACAAGGGCATAATGAAGCAAATCATATAATTCATGATCTTGGCTCCAATTTCTAACTCAATCTAAGTCTTATGACTCTATTTAAACTCATTAGAGTTATTACAAACTCATTTCAAGGAGTCAAATACCAAGTTGTTTCTTTATACCTAAAAGAAACCTAAACTTACAACTTTCAAAATATGACTTTTAAATTCAAACCAATGGATTCTTTGGTGTCTATAATTCATATCTAGATTATTTCTATCCTTGGAATCAAAGAAAACTCTCCTTATGCTCTTAATTCCATGCTTGGCTGCGACATACCCTAAGTGAAGAGCCCATGAAGTTTCATTTAATTTTTAAGGGAATTTGCCACTTGTGAAGCTTTCTAAGTCTCTTACTCAAACATATTCTTACATAACCTAGAATATCATTAAAAAGCTTCAAAATTCCCTAAGTGCAATCAAAACCTTAATTGCCATAACTTGTTATCTATAGGTTCTTTTTTGGATTTTAATTATTCTATGTGATTTTTCATGCTTCAAAACCCCAATTCCTACCAAGTTTGGATCAAAATAAAGTCCCCTACATATGACTCTAATTTTGGCCAAACACATGGAGAGAGAGAAGAGCCAAGAAGAACAAGTTTCATATGGAAAAGATTACCTTGTTTCAAAGCTTTCCAAGAGAGCTTTCTCAAGCTTTTAAGAGTTTCTACAAATCCTCTCTTCCCTCTACTGAACTAGCCATAAAATTGTAACACCATAATTATATAGCCTCTCTTACTCATTTCTTAGTGACACTCCATGGAAAGGGGAAAGTTGGCAAGGAAATTCAATTAAAATGTTCCATTATTTTTGTGTTACATCAAGCTTAAAATTTTCATTTCATGTCCCGTGGACCTTTTGAACTCATTCATCTCATTCTCCTATTTAAATACATACATACAACTCAAAATCATCTCAAAATGTTGCAAAAAACTCGAGCTCATATCATACATATGATAGAAACGTACTGTACACGTAGCAAAAATTTTAATTCATTTCCTCCCATGGATCCGTTGACTTGATTAAACCGAGTATGAGATAAAATATTATCTTTGCAGTGCGCTTTGTCCTTTTAAATCTCCAGAACTGACGTCTATGTGCAGCCCCCTCTACCGGTATCCACACGAACGATCTG
Organism: Erythrophleum ivorense; assembly: GCA_026724425.1. Taxonomy (NCBI): domain Eukaryota; kingdom Viridiplantae; phylum Streptophyta; class Magnoliopsida; order Fabales; family Fabaceae; genus Erythrophleum; species Erythrophleum ivorense. The sequence goes on along the minus strand of JAIUCV010000006.1, from coordinate 39,982,554 downwards.
GCAACATGAAAGGCATGCTAGCACCTTTGTTTACCATGTCTGTACGCGAATTGATGAGAAGATGATATTCTCTCTCTAGGCGTCCGTACACTTTCTCTCTCTTGGTGTACAGTCGCACTCTCTCTCTCTCTAGGGTGACGGCTTAAGGTTTTAGAAAGCTGACTCTTTTGTGTATCTAAACCCTAACCTATCTCTCCTTTTATAGAGGTATATTTAAATTAAATTAGTTAATTTAAATACATTATTTAAATTAATCCAAATTAATCTTAAATAAATTAGTTGAAATTTGAATTTATCTTATAAATAAATATATATTGAAATATATAATGCAATATATATATTCATATCAAATATAAATATATATATGTCGAATTTCTATATATATATATATTATATATCAAATAATATATATATTTATATTTCGAATTAATTACATATATAGATCATATATATATATAATTATCTCACCTTAATTAAGCGTAACATTCATCGAATCTAGACACAATTCTAGGTTCAATGAATTTGGACATTCTTGTTCAAGTTGATTCGTTCTTTTGTACGACCCTGTAGGCCTATATGATATTGGCAGTGGGCCAACAACGTTATTGCACCCACAAGTCACCAGTGGCTTCTAGTAAGACATAATGACTACCTAAATCACATAGGGTTTAGTGATCCGATACAGCTTATCGTATAACCCTATCACATTCCTTTTATCACATGATATCTTGATTGAGCATGAGACATGGAAATGTCATCCTTATCTTACTCGATCATTAGTTTCTCTCGATTTACGTGCAGACTAACAGAATGAATGAAAAACCCTTCCATTCAAGCATGGCCATGCATTTCTCAGTCTCACTCATCGAGGGGCCCAAAGATATCTCTCCGTTAACCAGAGGGACAAATTTCATCTTGACTACTTATCATTCTCTACATGGAGTCCACTATGGTCGACCATAACCTTTATGATCACTTGGTCAAAGGTGACTTTTGATAATGCCAAAGTACAGCGTCCTTCATGTTAGAATCTATGATGATCTTAAGTATGAGGGATTAGTGACACGGTTATATATGAGGTACGCTTATGACCTAATCCATGAAGCTACCTCATGACGGGTCGATCCAGTGCCCTATTTCCAACAAGTGCCTATGATTTTGATTTGTATCTCCATACATAATTGACTCATAACTATCAATCAAAATCATACTCGTCTTAATTCATCATTGTTCCCACAATGATGATCAACTAGGGATATTTAGAATAATTGATATAATTTATCCAAGGATAACTATTATAGAAACATGCAAATATAATAATTATAATAGAAAAACTTTTATTCTTGATGAAGCACAATGTTTACAAATGATTGGATTAGGGCACAATCTCCAACAACATACACAAAATAATACAAGTCAATCTCGAATTCTACTGATAGATTTTTAGTGCTAACTTTGAAAAATCATAACTAAATCTAAAAAAATAGAAATCATACACACTATACCATTCTCGAAAGCTATAGATTTTAAATATGCTAAAAATAATTCTAGATCAAAACAGGAATATCTAGCCACTAGAAATCAATGGAACAATACCAAAGGTACTGTTGTATTACGAGTATTGATTCTGAACTTCAAAAATTCATATCTCCCTGCTTAGACATTTAATTAGGGTGATCTTAGTGGCCATAGAAATCTTATCATGTCTCTATAAAATTTTATGAGTATTGGATACCATTTGACCCTTGAATGACACAGGAGAAAAAATTGATCATATAAATAGTAACCATATCATAATAGCAGAAATTTGTCAATTTTAAAAATTCATAATTAATTTTACAGAGCTCTAAATAATTTAGCTAATTCCCAAAAAGCTCTAGATGATATCTATATGCATGCTAAATTTCATGAGAAAATTCGTTCACTTAGTTAGATCTTGACATAAAGTAGCAAATTAGTGCATTTTGGCTTCTCAAAGGGTCACAAATGGTCCATTTTTGCTTCTAGTTTTTCTAGGGCCATTTGAGCAGGGGGCAAAGCATCAAAATAGCCTATTAAACATGTCTCCAAGGTTCACAAACCTAGATCTCACAAACTCACTCTCCCACTCCAAGGTATACATAAGAACATACAAGTTCTACCTTGCCATTCAATGTCAAAAATATGTTATATCATTCCAATGGGGTCAATTTTCATATATAAATTAAGTATCCATGTAATTACACATGTTCAAAAGGGTTTACATCATATTCACCATAAGATTACATCATATGCCATCAAAATAGTTACAAAGTGAATACATAACACATTTCCATGTCAATCTTCTTCCTTTAAGCTTGATGACCTCCATTCCTTTGCTCACTTAGTCCACCTAGACATGTTAGGTAATGGGGAGGAAAGAGTGAGATTCTAGGAATCCTAATTTCTCTTCTCCTTTTCAAGTACACATAATGGATGCAAATTCAAGTCTAAAAATGCATGCATGGCTATCTTGAAACTCATAAATAGGCATGGAACATTTCTTGCATTCAAGAAGTCATAAATAACATACATAGGCTTGCCAAGGCAATGGTTTAGCCTCACCCATTCTCTTTAAGATTTTTGGACTTGCCTCACCCTTTTTCTTAAGGGACTTTTGACTAAGCCTTACTCTTTAGAAACTTTTGGCTTTGTCTCACCCATTCTTAGGAACTTTTGGCTTATCCTTACCTTAGCTAAGGGACTTTTGGCTTCACTAAGCCCAAGCAAACTAAAACTTATCCATAAAGCATCTTTTAAGCATATAAATATAGCGACATGGTACCATGGCATGTGATCATTTACTAGAAACATATTTCATAGCTTAAACATACACATATACATTTAAAGATAAGAAAACATCTAAAAATGCATGAGAGAAAGAAGGGAGAGCTACCTTGGTGGCAAAAACACACTTTAACCCTTGGAAATGCTTCCTCTCCCTCGGCCACACACTTACAAGGATGTGAAAATTGATTTCTTTGGCCTAAACACATTAGATGGAAGCCAATTATACTCTTGGAACAATTTCTAAAGCTACATATGCACTTGAAAAGGTAGATTGCTTCTAAGGTTCAATTATGGTTCTATAAGGCACCTAATGAAGCAACATCAATAATTCATAATCTTGGCTCCATTTTTTCCTTCCATCTATGGTTCTTGACTCTATTTAAGCCTCTTAGAGCCATCATACAATTAATTTAAGGAGCCTAATTACATGTTGCTTCTTCAAGTTACAATATGGAACCCATGCTACCATCTCACTCTCTAGGCTTCTTAAATTTTTTCTAAGGTGTCCTCTCATACTCTCCCATCATATATGATACAAAACTAAACTTGGAAGAAATTAAAACATCCTTTAAGTATTAGTTTTGCCCTAGGCCAAGACATGCTTCATTAAAGGGGACCAAGGAGTTTTCTTTCTTTCCTTGATGGGAAATGCATGTGGAAAGCTCTCTAGGGGTCTCTAGAATTCATACAAACATTCACCTTGGCCTAGGAACTCTTGGAACAAAATAGAATTTTGCTGAAGTTCTTGAATCCTTAACTTTTCTTTCTTGGAAACCAATAGTCATTTCTTAGTTCTCTTTGCATAATCTTAGTTCCTACACCTTAATTCCTAAGGTTCATCTTTGGTTTGATTCAAAACTCACTCCTTCTTGGCTGTCCATATATGGGGTGAAACACGCACTTACAAGAATAAGGAAAAAGAGCATGGAGACTAGCATTTTATCTTAGTTTTCTAGGCTTCTTCAAGAGCTCTTCTCTTTGCTTGGCTCCCCTTCTTGAAACTCAAACTCCCCCCTCTAGTTTGAGCTCAAAATAGACCTAAATGCATTAATAAATCCATAGAAAGAAATAGGAAAAGGAGGAGAGGAAGTTTGCTAAAGAGAAGACTAAGAATTTCCTACTTTTTTCTTAGCTTTTCTTCTTCCTTTTTCCTCTTCAATGGTATGCCTTTCTCTCTAGGTCACTTTTCTGGTTTTTGGGGAAAAGTAAGCTGGTCTAAGAAGGAGAGGGGTAGGACATCCAATTTAAGAAGCTTCAAGAAAGAATTTGTTTTAAAGAAATTTCATTTATGTCCTATAAACTTGGCAATTTCATTTTAGATACATTTTAGCCCCTTTTTGAGAACCATCTTTTCCATCATAAAATTTAGGTTTTCAATCTTATAAAATTCTTTTAGAATCACTCAATTTGGAGCTAAAACCTTTCTGAACTAAAGGGTCAAAAGTTGACCACCGAAAGGGGTTTTAATTGTCCCAAGGCTTCCCATAGTTTTCAGGGTCTCTGAGAACCTCAGAGAGCTCAAATTTTTCATTTAAAAAGCCCTCCTATGTGTATTCTAAAAATTTCCCAAAATTACAAAATTGCCATTACGTTATGTAACCATTTCATTAAATTCCATTTGGTTATTTTAGCTTCTATTTCATGGCACCTTTGGCCTTTTATTTTTATTACTTAATTTCTAGATCATTATTCTAATTTTTCTAGATTTAACCAATTCACTTTCAAGGACTTACTTTTGAAATTTATTCATTTCCATCGCTTTTATGAAAACCCTCCCTATGTGCTTGATTCCATGCTTGGTCGAGACATACCCTAAGTGAAGAGCCCATAGAGTTTCATTTAATTTTCTAGGGAATTTGGCACTTGTGAAGCTTTCTAGGTCTTTTATGAACTCAAACATGCTCTTACATTACCTAGAATATCATTAGAAAGCTTTAAATTTCCCTAGGTGCAATCAAAACCCTAATTGCCATAACTTGTTATCTATAGGTTCTTTTTGAATTTTAATTATTCTATGTGATTTACCATGCTTCAAAACCCTAATTCCTACCAAGTTCGGATCAAAATAAAGTCCCTTACATATGACCCTAATTCTGGCCAAACACATGGAGAGGGAGAAGAGCCAAGAAGAACAAGTTTCATATGGAAAAGATTACCTTGTTTCAAAGCTTTACAAGAGAGATTTCTCAAGCTTCCAAGAGTTTATGCAAATCCTCTCTTCCCTCTACTAAACTAGCCATGAAATAGCACCAATTAAGTCACCAAAACTATGAGAAGAGAAAAGAGAAAAAGGAGAATTTTAATGAAGGGAGAAGCATGAAAAAGTGATGAATTCTTACACTTTCAAGCCTTGATTTCCTTCCCTTTGCTCCCTCTACTTGTGTGCCACTTAGGTCTGCTCTTGGATTTGTTTTGGACCAAAGGAAAGTTGGTTAGGGTGCTAGGGAAGAGTGGGACGTGATATAAGAACCAAAGGAGCCCATTTATAACATTTTTCAAAATTCCAATTTAGTCCCTCATCTTGGTTCCTTTCATTTAGGCTCATTTTAACTCCTTTTTTAGAATCATCTTCTCCATCATGAAATTTAGGTCCTCTGATTTATAAAATGCCATTGGTTTTACCCAAATTGGATTTAAAATCATACCAAACTATTTTGTCAAAGTTTTGATTAACTAATAATCTAAAATGCATATTGGAGGGGTTTTGACCATTATAAGGGTTCTTATGGTTTTTAGGGCCTCTGAAAATCTTGTAAAACTCAATTTTTTCATTTAAATTTCCCTCCTTTGAGTTTTCAAAAAGTTTCCCGACATTATGATTATGCCACTGTATTATTCTTTAATTTTGTTTAGCTATTTTGGCTTCGATTTCAGGCTATCCTTAGGCTTTAAGCCACATTTTAAGATGTTCTAATTCTCATTCTAATCTTATTTGGCCTTAGTTTACTCTGCTTTAGGGTGTTCTAGTATTAATTTATAAGGTTTAGTTTAATTTCTAAATTACTAGTCATTACATACAGCATCTTTGTTCACTTCATGATAATAATCTGAGCATTGAATATTATCATAAATTTAGTAATATTAGAAAGCTTAGAAACTATATCATCACAAACATCATCAACTAACAAATCTATCATGTTTACTTACAAAGTAGAATGTTTTTTTATAGGATGTCTCATCGCATCAAAGATGTTAAAATGAACCACATTGCCACTAAACTCCATTGAAAGAGTACCATTATGCACATTAATAATTATTTTGCCAATTTTTAAGAAAGGTTTACCTAAAAACAACGGTGCATTTCCATGTGCATTATCATCTTCCATATTTAAAACATAAAAGTCAGCAGAAAAAATAAAATATTTTACCCTTATTAAAACATCTTCAAGGACTCCTATAGGCTACACTTTTCTCTTATTTGCTAGTTGAATCACCACCCCAGTCAGCTTCAATTCTCTAATCTGCAATGAAGAATAAACAAACTTAGGCATCACATTAATTGAAACAACTAGATTTAACATAACATTGTTAATATATATTCCTTATTGTTCATGGGATGGTGAATATCCTAGGATCCATGCATTTGGCAAGCATAGCTAGCTAGGTTAATGCTAACACATTTCTCCCCATGCTCGTTCTTATTAACCTTCAACTTCATCTTATCAGTGTATAGCTCTTTTAGAAACTTTGCTTACTTCAAAATCTGTTTAATTGCCTTCAAGAGAAGTATGTTCACTTCAACCTTCCTAAATGTCTCCATTATTACATCATACGTATTTTCTCATTTTTACCATCCACTAATGCTCATTTAAGGCAATTTACAATAACAAAACTTTTAGCAGTGGAATTTTTATTTACTAAAAGTGCCAAATGGTTCCATAATGCTTATATATGGATTTTCACCATTCCATCTCTCAAATTCGTACATAACTAATTTGTTACAATCAATATAACATATAACATGTAGAAATGAGAATATAAAGCTAATGATGGCTTAAAATTAGAGCAAAAATGGCTAAACAGAAAGCTACAAAGGCCAGTGACATTTTTGTAATTTTGGAAATTTTTAGAAAACTTAAAGGAGGGATCTTTAAATGAGAAAATTGAGTTTTTCGAGGTTCTCAAAGGCTCTAAAAACTATAAAAACCTCTGGAATGGGCAAAACATCTCCAATTTACATTTTAGAGTATCAATTGACTAAAACTTTGACTAAATCATTTGGTAAGGTTTTAAATCTAATTTGGGTGAAACCATAGACATTTTATGAATTAGAAAACTTGAATTTTCATATGGAAAAGACAGTTCTCAAAAAGGAGTTGAAATGAGCCCAAATGGAAAGAACTAAGATGAGAGACTAAATTAGAATTTTGAAAGTATGTTATAACTTGGCCTTTTTCTCCTTATATCACATCCCACTTCTGCCCAGCCTTCTAACTAGCTTTCCCCTAGTCCAAAACAAATTCAAGCATAGCTCAAAGTGGCACACCAAGTGAAGGACCAAGGGGAAGAGAAAGAAGCCTTGAAACAGTAAGAATTTCATACTTTTTCATGCCTTCTCCTTCACTAAACCTCTTCTCCTTTTTCTTCTCTCTATTCTCATGGTTTTGATGATTTATTTGGTGATGGTTTGTGAATGGTTCAGTAGAGGAGAGGGAGAGCTTGAAAGGAAGCATTGAAGCATAAGAAAGTGATCTTGAAAATTTTGCAAATAAGGTAAGAAAACCATGGTCTAAGTGCTTCTTCTTGGCTCTTCCTTGTCTTCCCATGTTCGGCCAGACCTAGCACTATATAGAAGGGACTTTATTTTGATCCAAACTTGAAAGGAATTAGGGTTTTGAAGCATGAAGAATCAAATGGAATAATTAGAATTCAAAAAGAATCAATAGATAACAAGTTATGGCAATTAGAGTTTTGGTTGCACTTAGGAATTTATGAAGCTTTCTAATGGTAATTTAGACTATTTAAGACCATGTTTGAGTTCTCAAGACATCTAGGAATCTTCATAAGTGGAAAATTCCCTAAGAAATTGAATGAAACTCCATGGGCTCCCACACTTTGCTATGTCTTGACCAAACTAGGGAGAATTTTCTTTGATTCCAAGGGTAAGAATGGTCTAGATATGAATAATAAATACTAAGGAACCATTGGTTTAAATTTAGAAACTATAGTTTCAAAGATGAAAGTTTAGGTTCCTTTTTAGGCATAAAGATGCAACTTGATGTTTAACTCTTTGAATTGAGTTTGTGATGACTCTAATAAGTTTAAATGGAGTTATATGACTTAGATTGAGTGAGAAATTAAAGCTAAGATCATGAATTCTAGAGGTTGCTTCTTTATGCCCTTATATGGAACCATAACCATGTCATAAGCTACCATAGCTATGTGTAGAGTTTATGTGAGGCTAGAATTGGTTTCGATGATGTACTTGTGTCTTATTTGATGTATCTAGGCCAAGCAAATCAAGCTCCTCTTAGGTGTGTATGGTGTGAGACCAAGAAGAGGAAGTAAAGCTTAAAGAAGAAAGTTTGTGTTTCTTGATTCAAAGTAGCTTTCTATCCTTTCCTGTATGCATTTCCTAGTTATTTGATTGCTATTGGATGCTTGTATGTATGTTTGAAGCATGAGATATGTCTATAGCCATTGATTAAATGTTTTGATGCCATTATGTTTTCATGAATGACAATTTAAATGTAATATGGTTTTAATTGGTGAGGTTGTGCCAAAAGTCCCTTAGAATGGGTGAGGAGAAGCCAAAAGTCCCTAAGAATAGGTGAGACAAAGCCAAAAATTCTTAAGAGGAAATGAGACCAAATCAAAAGTCCCTAAAAGTGGATGAGGCTAATCCAAAAGTCCCTAAGAATGGGTGAGACAAAGCCAAAAGTCTCAAGAGAGAGTGAGACTAAGTCAAAAGTCCCTAAAGTGGATGAGGCTAATCCAAAAGCCCTAAAGAAATTAGGTGATGCTAGACTAAAAATCCCTAGAGCCTATGTTTGATTTGAATGAGTACAGATGACTTGAAAATGTGACTATGTATGCCTACTCTAAGCATTTAGTACATGCTTGTATTTTTTGACATGAAAATGTGTCATATATGTATGCTTGAAAGGGTAAAAGAGCTATTGGATTCTTTGAATCTCACTCTTCCCCACTTCATGTCCAACCATGTCTAAGTGAGCCTCATAGAGCAAATAATGGAACCCAATGAGCTTAAGTAATGAGACTTTGACAATAGAATAAGATTTTATGTATTTTAATGTCAAAGTTTGTATGTATAAGTAAATTATGAGTTGTAAACCCTTGAGCATGTATAAGATTATGTAAATATGTTGTATGAACCAAATTTGGAGCCACATGTATGAGAATGTATGATTTTGACATCCTTGAGACATAATGTCTATGTGTATATATGCAAGTAGGATGGTAAATTTGAGCTCCATGGTGATTTGGACCTATTGGGATACTTTTATATGTTGTTTTGAAGCTTTTGAATGTGCTCAAATGGTCATGGTATGGTTAGAAGGCCATTTGGTACCATTTGAAGCCAAGATCCCAAAATTAACCTATTCTTGCCTTGAGCCAAAGTCTAACCAAATAGATGAGTTTCTACATGATCTTTGGCAAGCATATAGGTCTCATCTAGAACTTTTCACAGAGCTAAAGAAAATTATTTTTGGAGCTCTACAAAATTTATTATGATTTTTTAAAATTGGCTAAATTCTGCAAAAACGGTCACTGTTATTGTTTATATGGTCAATTTGGTTTTCAGTGTCTTTTAGAGGCCAAATGAAGTCTAATTCTCATAACCTTTTATACGCATATAGTAGATATCATAAGCTTTTCATATCCACTAAGAGCACCCAATTTGGAGCTCTATAGTAGGGCAAATGAATTTTTGAATTTCTAAGTCTACTATTGTCTAAACTAGTGACCTAGTTACAGTTCTATTGTCATTTTGTAAGCTAAACATGATATTTTTTATCTGAAATTTTTATGGTAGTTAAAGAACATCCTGACCTTTTCAGAAAGCTATAATTTATATGATTTGGTTTTTTTTAAAATTAATTATGAATTTTCAAAATTTATATTAAAATATAAAGCATGTGGAAAATTGCAAGTGTGATGTAATTTTGTGATGTATGCCTTGGACCTGAAATTTATGGTAAAACTTGTGATATTTCCAATTAAACAAATGTGTTATGGATGGAAAATGAGTTTGGTAAGCCCACATGGTCCATATAGCCAAAGATGAATTATTTTGGCTTTTAATAACGGCAAATTCCATTGTTAAAAGTGTTAATTTTCATGAAAGTGGATTCTTTTAACTAGTTTTGGTACATATTAAATACTAGATAGATATGGTATTACAGATAAGAACAAATTCCATAGAATTAGTCATTTGAACATTTTGGCCCTAGAACACCTATTAATGTCCAAATATTGAAAATTTATAACTTGAGCTACACAACTGCGATTAATGCAAATTAAGTGTCGTTAGAAAGCTCATGATGTGAACTTTCTACTATAAAAATTTCAAGTTAAAATGAATCCGTTTGGTCCCCCATGGTGCCCTAAGAGACACAAAATCCAAGAGCTATACAAAGTAAATAGTAACTGCATAATTCAACTTTTTAAGACCAAATTCAAAAATTTATCAAATCTTCTATAGAGCTCTAAAAAATGAAAACTTTGGCTTTTTTTGAAATCTCTATATGTCCTCTAATTATTTGAAAAATTTTAGCTCCAAACTAAGTCATTTGGCCTATCAAAAGTAAAAGGACATTTTATAACTCAAATAGTCTAAATTTTGGTTCTAAATAGTACCAAATGAACTTTAAAATACCATTTCTCATTTTAAGCAAATTTCAACATGCAAATGCATCATGTATAACTAATCCATCATGTAAAAATTACCTTGTAACTAAAAATCACTATGCCACATGCAAGATTACACATGAACATTAAGGATCCTCATATGCCATATCGAATTCTATCAAGTTTTACATACATTAAATGGTCTTCATATGATGGTCTAATGCTTTCGGATATGTTCACATTTCAATACATCATGATATATAATTACATATTCATTTGTACAATAACATCTCCTAGGCTAATTTCATTATCAAAAGTGGTTTCTTTAAGTTTTTTGCCTATCATTCTCCTTCCTTTGAGTTGCATCTAGCCATAGTTAGTGGAGATAAGGGATAGTGAGATTCAAAGAATTTCATTACCTAATCCAATGTTTGTCATACCAGTATTTTCTAAATTCTTAGATATTAAAAGAAAGGTTAATAGTCATGATAATGAGGGACTAGAAGTTCATATAAGATGAAAGAAAAAAGTAAAAAAAGCAAAAACAGAGTTGAAGTAGCTAAACATAGTAAAACCAAATGTCAATGGTAAAATTGTAATTTTGAGTAGAATTCTAAAAACTCAAGGAAAAGAGTTTCAAGTGCCAAAATTAAATTTACTAGGGTTTTCAAAGGTCTTGAAAGCCATAGGGACTATCAAAATAGTTAAATTCTTGATGGTGTATGGTTTAGGGTTTTGATTGACCGTAACTTTGACCAAACTTTTTTTAAATTGCTTTAAATTCTAAAAACTCCAAAGCAAATATTTTTAATAAAGTAAGGAGCTCAAATTTTAATATGGAAAAGATGATTCTCGAAAAGATTACAAAATGAGCCTAAATAGAAGGGTCAATGTTTAAGGACATAAACAAAATTTTTCAAAAGTTTTAAAATATCATACTTTTCTTTAATTTAAAGCATGCTAGCCTTCTCATCTGTAGAAAACCAACATAACCAGCTTTGTAACACCCCAAAATGAATTAAGAATGATTATGATTAATTAGGGAGTAATATGGGTTTAATTAGGAAAATTAATTAAGAGAGGAGGACATTAAATTGAGCCTTATAATTTATTTAATTATTGATTTGGGTTAAGTGTAGGAGCCTAATCTTAGCCTTAGGGAGATCCAATTCCATTTCTTAAAGGCCTAATATTTCTTTGTGCATACCCAAATGTTAATGGACTTTTTTCAACTTGCCCCAACTCTTATCTAACTCTTGTAATCCTAGAATCTATGGCCTAACAAGCATAAAACTGAACCCATTTGGAATTAGGCCTTTGGGTCAGCCCAAGATCCAAACTTAAACCCTAAACCCTTAGTAGCCCTTCCACCATTCTATGGAAAACAAAACACATAAGAGACATGAGTGGCTCGTCGTGCAACCCTCAAAATAATACTAGGTTGATAAAATATGTAGCTAATGGCACAACCTAGGTCATCTCCCTTGGAATTGGCGTTCAATGCTTAATTGAGTTTTCTAAATATTAAAAAACTCTAAAAATTCCTAAACTAAGGGGGTTTTGATTTAATTAAACTAAGCAAAAACTAAATTGAATTAAAATTCCTAATTGCTATCTAATTTGGTGAATTATGGTCTTGTGACTAGCTTTGGATTCGTCCCTTGGTATCCACTATCCTTATCCTAATCCAATTATGATTAATTCTGGTCTAAGAGCTCCTAATCATGTTCATAACAATTTATCTTGAGTTACCACGCAAGATTCAAGGGATTAACGATCTAACGTTGAATTGAAACCTCAACTCCGCATTAAATTGTCAATTCTTGTTTTTAAGATCTTGAACACTCAATTTGATTGATTAACTAATTGATTAACCTCTGAATCATCCTAAATATTTAATTAACCAACTAAACATTAAGGAATCCTCACATTAAGCATATAATTCACTCATGTATTTTATCGAACACCTTCGAAGCATACATGGAAAATTCAGATAATATTGGAATTAATCGGATCAATTAATCAACAAAAAAAAGTTCCCTAATTAGTGTCTAACTAGCCACTAATTATAATTACATAAATTCCCTATCAAATACAACTTAACCAAGACCATAAATGAAAGAGAAAAAGTGTAGGAAAAATAAGGAAATTCTTAGCCAAAATTCTGAATTATTCTTCCATGGATTCAAGCTTCTCTAAGGACTTCCTCCTAGCTAGCCTCAAGATGGATTAGAATTTCATGGAATGTGGAGATGGATGGATGGAATGGAGAGGAGTGGAGAGAAGAGGATGGAGTGGACGATGGAATGGAAGAATGAATGGATGGTTGAATGGCTTGATGGATGGATTCCTTGATGGATGGATGGTTATATATAGGCGGGGGGCTGCGAGATTATAGAGACGTGAGTGACTTGTAGAGGCGTGAGATGTGTGGATTCGAATGGAGTGGATCAAGGCATGTGGAATAATGATTCTGCCTGAGTGTATTTTAGTTCTTTAATGAATCACGTGCTACTTCTTAATTCAATTTCACGTGGAAAGCTTCTTGCCCAGCTAATTGCCCGTAGCTTCTTCATGTTTGTATATAAGGTGGGCCCCATTGTGAATATAATAATCATCTTGCTTCTTCACGTTATCCATGCAGCTCTTCTTCACGTTTTTCTCAAGCAAGGCTGCCTCTTCTTCGACGTGGGATGCTTCCAATCTAGTTCAGCAGCTTCTTCGTTCATGCAAGCTTCAGCTCGTTTATTTTCTTTTATCCCTCACGTGCTCTATTCTCTTCATGCATGTAGCCCATAGCTCTTTTTCTTCTTGCTTACGTGCTGTTGTACCCATTTAATTCTTTCTCACGTATTTTCCTTCAGCTCATTCACGTTGCTTTTACGTGTTTCTTTTTAAAATCTGCACATGCTTCTTCCATGCTCTGTTTTCCACGTTGCTGTCCAGCCCTCAACTCTAACGTCTTCTTCGCTCAAGTTCAGCGTCCTTTCTTCAGCTCTCACCCAGGCACAATGTTTCTTCTAGCTTAAACCTGTAGCTTCTTGTCTCACATGTAGCTCTTCTTTTACGTATTCCATATTCTGTCTCTTCTCCACACTAAACTGTGGCTACTTTTCAAATCCAGACGCAGCTTTTTCACTTTATCCACGTAAGCTTCTGCATGTGTTCTGCTCAACTGGTGCTTCCTCGTGGAACTCGTAGGTCTATTTCTTTCAGCTGCTTCTTCTTTGTTCTGCCTCTGCATGTGTGTGTTTGGCAGCCCTTCTCATCTCTCCTTCTTCAGCTAGCTCGAGCTTCTCTTCTTCATTCTTTTTCTCCAGTCTTGCAACGTTGTTCTTTTGTTTACTTTCACATCAAGCCCATTCTTTAGCTACTGTTCCATGCATTCTGAACATCATTCTTCCACATTCATGAGCTTGCATTGCTTCTTCAATGAATGGATAGCTTGGTTAAATGACATGGGATCTGTGGCAACTTGAGTATATGGATGTATAATCTATACCCAAGCTTGTTTCCACGTGGAATCCAAGTCTCCTTCTCCTTCACTCTGCTCGTGATATCCAGCCCGAATGAATGAAGAAGCTTCCTTCTTGCTTTCCTTCGTTCTTGAGCCATGCATGTGTTTGATGATCATGAGACTTCATGTAAGTGTATGGGTTCATGGAAAGTTCATTCAAGCTTTAATTGTCCATTGAAAATCTTGCACAAAAGAGTGGGAAAAATCAAATAGGAATTTGCACAAAATTTATTTAAGCTAAATTTATGCATTAAAATCCAATAATTTGTAAATTATTTCCTAAAATGTAGAAAATGGCTATTAAAACAAAATTCCAATTAATTAGACTCCTAGAACCATATTTGGAACTAAAATGTCTAAATTAAGGAGAATAAAATGTATATAAATTATGCTTATCAAGACACAAGTATTTTCGGAGGTTTAAGGTGGAGGCCAAGGTTCTTGGCATAATTCCACCATTTCTCACTTTTAGAGTCAAAATCAACTGAGGTGATTGTTATACAACTTAATCCCCTTCTCTTTCTCTTTAATTTGACTTAATTGGTTTCTTATTTGGAACATTTTCACCATACTCAAAATCTGATATGGGTTTTTTATGTTTTCTTGGAGGATTTTTAGAGATTAAAGCTAGGAGGGATATTGGGTAAGTGTAAACTCCTCATTTTGATGCATTTTTTTTTGGTTTAAGACTCCCATAGTTAATTTATAGTATGGGTATTGATTTTGTATAAATTTGCCTAGGATTTAAGGTGATACTTTAAAGTTACTAGTGGGGGGAACATCCAATCCGAATTTTATTCTTGTAATTGCTGGGTAAGTGTCCTCTATGCAGTTAGTGGTGGTTTAATTCTTTGAGTATTAGGTTGTTGCTATAATTGATGAATAAAAATAGTGATGGTCTGATGTTATGTTTATAGGCTGAGGTAGCATTGTTGTTGGCTTTCAAGAAATTGTCTACAAGTAAGGTAACTGAGGTTAATGTTAATTTTATGCATATATCTACTTTAATTTTATATCTGCTACGCATGTATGATTTCAAATGCTAAATGAATGGTTTGCTATTTGATATATTGTGGTTGGACCTTATGAGTCTATGGTGGAGCTGTAGTGCAACTGCCACCTGTGCATGGTGCTTCAATCAAGCATCAGGTTATAATCAAACCCTTGTATATATTGAGCCCATGTTCTGCTCATTGGGGATTTGGAGCCATGGACGGGCCTCTCTAAGTGTTAATGGCTTTTAACATGTGGAAATGTGATTGCTAGTATGGGATAGTAGTCACTGATAGCCCAATTATTTCATTTACTAATATGACTATTATTTCTTATGCTTATTTGATTAATTATATATATTAATTAAATTGGAATATATGAATGAAATTTACCTTTGGCTACTGAGATTTGCATCTCACCCTATTTCATGTGCTAACTATTTCAGGTGAAGGTCCTAAGGGTAAGGATAAAGGAAAGCAAATGGATAAACATCCATGATCTAAGACCATATGTGGGAAGTTCTACACTTGGATGGATCTAATTTAGGATAGATGATAATTTTTTTAATTCTATTATATAGCATCATCATCATGTAATCATGTTGCCAAGTGTAGGTATTTTTTGTTTTAGTAAACATTGATGTAACTAATAAGGAGTTAGGTTATTTACAATTTAGTGTTTAATGTATGCATTGGTATATATCTAATCTGAAACCTTATTAGATGGATATATATATATGACTTGTTTCTTAGAAGTATGTTATGCTATCATGAATGATAATGTTAGTAGATTATGAATCCTTTTATTGTCATTAAGTTATGAATCTACTGATGTATGGAAGTTTGGTGAATAGGAATTAACACTTAGGATTTGATTTAGTAATGAGAGACATGTTGAGTACATTAGGTAGATGAATGCCATTAGAACCATACAAATTAAGGTAGATTGGCCTTAAAGTGTTACTAGAGGGAGAGTTAGAGTGTATGGGATGAAACTTTGGGAGAAATAGTGCAGAAGAAGGTCACGCCATGGCCAACATAAGTTGAGTCGCGACTAGGTGTCAGGCAGAGGCAAGGAGTGTCACGGTGCAAGGTGTCTCATCGTAGCACAAAATGAAAAAGTTACCCAATGAGGGTAACAGAGAGCAATCTTTCCGTGATACAAAATTTTTAGCCACAACGTAGGTCAAGGGAATCAGAGGATGAGTGCTCTAGTAGCTAGTCTCACTACAACATAGGTATAGCCATCGCCGCACAAATTGAGAAATTTTCTACAATAGGTTTTAAGGTGTTTTTCTACTATGGCATCACAAAGGCTTACCGTGATGAGGGTCTAACTCACCCCAGAAAAATGTGAATAGTAGGTCCTTGAGAGCACTCTGCTGTGGCTCAAAAAACCCAAGTCGTGACGTAAGATGCAAAATTTCAATTTTGAATTATAGTGCCAACTTAGCTGTGACAAGGAAGGTTAAAGTGACAACAAAGGTTCCCAAACTCTTATTTTTTACTTAGAAACTTTGAATTTCACTATGTTAAGGTTATGTAATGACTTGAGAATATTTATAAGAGGTTTTTGTGAGTTGAAGTAGGTAGCAAGATGAATCAAAGGTCTTAAATGATAATTATGATTACTTGTGGATTTGATTAGTTGTGATTGTTTAGCTAATGATCCAAATAATACTAAGGTTCAAATTTTCCCCGCTTTCTCTTACTTTAATTAATTATAATGAATTTAGACCTTGATTTGCGATTACTAATCACACTATTAAGTCTAATCACAATAATTAAGAATTAGGGTTATTACGAGCTTCAAAACAAAGTAAAAATGGTGTGAGGAAAGGGAGGAAAGAGAACAAATAGGAAGGAAAATAAGTTAAGTTTATGTGCCAAATTTTATGCTTTACTAGTTGGAAACCTTCTTCTCCTCTCTAAGTCTTTTATAATGGTGGTTTTAGCTTTTTGAAAGTATGAGTTTAGTGGTTGACCACTTGAGGAGAAGAGGAGATTTAAAGCAACCAATTATGGCACAAGAATCACCATTCAATAAGCTTCCAAATAAGGTATGAAATAAGCTAAGATATTGCCATTCCATTAGTTCTCTTCTTCCTTTAGATTTTGACCGAGATAGAACCAAGAAAACGTGGAGAAAAGAGGAAGGAGAAGGAAGAAAGCAGCTATCCCAAGGTAAGCAAATATGGAGAATTTGCCTATGATGCTATTATGAATATTTTTCTACTCTTTCTTCTTTTTCATTCTATGGTTTTGGCTTTTCCAAAAGAGTGATTTTCATGGTTGAACCTTTGAGTGAAGAAGCTCTTTTAAAGAAACCAATCATACCAAAATGGTTTTCATTAATTGCACTTTTAAATGATATGAGATTTAGGCTAGGAAAATTTTTTGTACATGGAACCCTTGCCTTTTACCAATTCAGCCAAGAGAAAGGGATTAAAAGAGAGGCTTGAGTTTGATGAAATTATGGTAGAATTAGGGGTTTTGAAGGGAAGATTAAGATTATGCAACTAGAATTAACAAAGAACTTAAAGAATAGCTTATGGCTCACCTGGGGTTTTTGTTGCATCTTAGATGTTTTGGAACCCTAGGAAGATGTTTCAAGCCATTTAAGATGACTCTTAAACTAGTAAAGAGGCAAGGATACTCCATATGTGCCAAATTCCATAAGAATTGAACAAGACTCCATGGAAGTTAAGTGTACGAGGTGTCTTGACCAAGCCTAGTTTAGGTACCTAGAAAGTTATTTTGTTGATTCTAAGGCTATAAGCGATCTAGATATGAATTATAAACACTAATGGAGCCATTGGAATAAATTTAGGAGCCTTATTTTGAAAGGCAAAATTTTAGGGTTTAATTAGGCCTAAAAAAACAACTTGGCATTAGGTTTGTGTAATCATGTATATGAGGGCTCTAATGAGCTCTAATAGAGTTATATGACTTATATTAAGTGAGATTTTAGAGCCAAAAAGTAGAATTATAAGAGTTGTTTCTTAGGGTAATAAAAAAGTCATTAGTTGCACCTAAAGCCCTAATTTGCATATATGAGATTAATAAGAGTATAGATATGGTTTCATTAATGGTTTTGTGCTCCATTTGATATGTAACAAGTGAATTTACATCCAAGTGTGCTCCATTTGATGGTTTTAGATATGGTCTGCTCGGCCAGGACCTAGTTCAGGTACATAAGAAGTTGTTTTTTTTATTCTAAGGCTATAAGGGGTCTATATATGAATTATAAATAATAATGGAGCCATTTGAATGAATTTAGAAGCCTTATTTTGAAAGGTAAAATTTTAGGATTCAATTAGGCCTAAAAAAGCAACTTGGCATTAGGCTTATATGATTATGCATATGATGGCTCTAATGAGTTCTAATAGTCATATGACTCATATCAAGTGAGATTTTAGAGCTAAAAAGTGGAATTATAAGAGTTGCTTCTCAGGGCAATCAAAGAAGCCATTAGTTGCACCTAAAGCCCTAATTTGCATCTATAAGACTAACATGAATATAGATATGGTTTCATTGATTGTTTTATGCTCTATTTGATATGTCTAGGCCAAACAAGTGAATTTACATCCAAGTGTGGGTGTAGGGTCATGGAAGGAGAAAGGGATATCAAAGGGAACCAATTGGAATTATTGTGTCAAGGTAGCTTTTTCTCTATTTTTGTATATGTATGCTTAGTTTGCTTGAGTCTCTTGTGTTGTTTGTATGTATTGTTTACCAATTATGTGTAATATTAATTACTTGATGATTATATGCAATTGCATGACATTTATTGCATTTAAGATTGAAATGACTCTTGATAAGTGAATTATGCCAAAAGACCTTTAGGAATGGGTGAGATAAGGCTAAAAGTCCCTTAGTAATGGGTGAAGCTAGGCCAAAAGGTCCAATTGTGGGTAAGGCTAAGTCAAAAGTCCTTAAAAGTGGGTGAGACTAAACAAAAAGTCCCTAGGTGTCGAGTGAGGCTAAACCAAAAGTCACTAGAGCATGAAATTATTCTTGATAAAGCCATGAGTCCTTAAAGTATGAATATGGTTTATCTATGGTTGTATCACATGCATACTTGCATCTTTGATCCTGAGTGAGCCATATCTGTATGCTTGAACATTGGATTAGCTATAAGGATTCTTTGAGTCTCACTTTCCCTATCTCTACTAGCCATAGCTAGGTAACTCTCAAAGAAGAAAGAATGATGAGCGAAACACCTAAGGAGAGCAATTTTGATAATGGAATTTGATCTAAGGCATACTCTTGAATATATAAATATGTACTCATGTATTTTGATGTATGAAAATGTAAACATGTTTAAGAGCACAAGACTATGCTGTAGTGACCATTTGAGACTTATAATACTTGATATAATAAAATTTAGTACCTTAAGTTTCTATATGTACATGTGTATTCTTGCATGTAAGATGATAATTTTTAGTTGCATGGTAAATTTGACATGATGGATCAGTCCTATATGATGTAATTATGTATTGAAATTTGCCCAAAATGAGAAATGGCAATTTACAACTCATTTGGTACCAATTGGAATCAAAATTTGGTCCATTTAAACAATAAAATATGCTTTTACGTTTGATAGCCCAAATGACCTTATTTAGGGCTAAAATTTGGCAGGCAATTAGGGAACATATAGAGCTCTCTAACAAGTTAAAGATTACATTTTTTTGAAATTGTGTGGAATATTTTATGAATTTTTGAATCTCGCTGAATTATGTAGAAATTTTATAATATTGTTCACACTAGTTTGTTTGAGATTTCATGATTTTGAGGGATCAAATGGACTCAATTTGACTTAAAATTTTACAATAGATAGCTCTCATCATAAAATTTCTAAAGACACCTAATTTGCATTAATTGGATTTGTGTAGTTCAAGTTATGAATTTTTTGAAGTTTAGTCCCTATTACGTGTAATATGGTTCAAAATGTGCATATGGCAAAATTTATGGATTTGGTACTTTTCTATGTGCTAACTTGAACATAATAAATTGGTTATGTATGAAATTGAGAGTTGGAATAATAAGAACCCATGTAAGAACATTATATGACAAAGTAGCACTTTCAGTGACTATAGATTTCGTTGCTAAAGAATTAGTTATCATATTTTGCCATCAACAAATGTATATAATACAAGATATACATAAACTATATGATAGTATGACATTAGTTAGTATTTGTTTAGAAGAAAAACAAAAATTGAATTTCCTTTTTCTTTCTTCTCTCTTGACATAAGCTAGGTTCGCCAAGCTAAATACAACCATTTTTGGCCAGCATCTTCCAAAAAGGGTAATGCTTACTTGAAGGTAATTTTAATGTGGCTAATTTCCCCTCTTTTGCAATCAATTTCACTATAGCACCTGCTGCTCTAGCTAATTGTCCACCTTTCTATGAGTGTGATTTCTATGTTATGTATGGTTGTGCCTAAGGGCATATTAGTTGAAGTAGATTTTTCATTTTGAGTAATCAAAACCCCTTCCCAAAATGTACCAACTTCTTCCCAAGCATATGGATTTAAGGATGCCTAATCACCATACCAAAAATTTGTGATCCTTCTTTCCATCTTAACTCTTCCTCAAAGCAAAGGAAGGCTCTTCTTTTTGGTTAGTGTTCCAATGGGTTGTTATGCCAGGTGCATTCTCTATGAGTTCTTCTAAAGAAACCTCTAGATTAATGTAAAAAAAAAAGAATTAGAATTGTAACTATATATGTTTGGTGTGACTACTAACTAGCAAAAAAGGTGGAATAGCAAGCAAAAAAGAAGAAGAAAAAACTTCTATCGCAAAGATGGTTAAATGGGAAGTTTTACCTAGGATAAAAGGGGCTTCTTGCTTCACGCATTTAGTTTCCCGCTTAGGTATTGAGAATTGCTTATTGAAAAAGAAGATTGACTATAAGTGCAAAAGATGAGCTTTTTGGTAAAAACCTAAAAAACAGAAGGCATATTATATCATTGTGATTTGAAGAGAAGGTAATAATAGCATTAGCCATCGCTATCACTAGTCTTTCTTTATTGACTTTCTTAGCATGCCACGCACTCACCAACCTACCCTTTTCTAGTGCTGCTCATTTTCTAACTTTCGAGAGGCGAAGGGATTATGCCTAGGACACGGTTTTCCGGTAAGCTAAGTGTGTAAGGCTTGGCTGATCTTCCTTGTCCATTTCTATTTTGAAATCTAGACAAATCACTTGGAGGAGCCATATCTCCATCTCTAGAATAGAATGAAGGGAAAGCGATCTAATGCCAAAGCAAAATTGCTCCTGATCTTAGGTCTAGTCCAAAGAAGATTGCTTATTCAAAAAAGTTATTTTTACATTAATTAAATTAATTAATTAGAAATGAATTAGAGAATTATATTTTCTTTTTCGAATTCTATTCTAATTTTTAATATTTTAAGGATAAATAACTAAATTAATTATTAATTAGTTTTATATTAATAAAATTATATATTAAATCTATATTAAATTACTAAATAAAATTGAATTAATTTGGTTTAGGCAACCTAACTCTATTTTTAAATCTTGCAATGCTTGAATGGGCTATTTATGTGATGTGATTGTCAAGAAATAGTTGGAACGGTTAATTGTGTTATAGTAGTTGTGTAATGTATTGAGGTTGTGGTTTTTTTCAAACACAATGGTGAATACTAGAAGGAGCAGACTAGCTAGGGTTGAACCTGAGGATCCTATGCAGACCATCATGAATTGGTTGGATCAACAATAAGCCATAATGGAACAATAGAGACAAATTATTTAGCAATAGCAGGAAATAATATTGCAGCTACAAAACACCTTAGCTAGGGAAGATGATGATAGAAGAAATGCCCCAAAGCCATTACAACTAGCTCATAACAACCTACCAGCACCCCTTCGAGCCTAAGTACAAGCTTAGAATGCCAATCAACAACTACTAAATTGTAATACCATATTATTTCTAGCATTTATCCCTCTATTGCAAATGAGGGTATGCACTTTATCAAGAAAGTCTCAAGAAAATGCATTAAATAATGAATTAAATCGCGTTGCATAGGGAATAAAATTTTCATTTCGCGTCTTTGGGACCCCATGAACTCATCAACAATATTCCCTAATTATTTTTCATACATACAAATCATAACATTCTTAAAAAAATGGCACAAACCACGGATCAAGGGTCAAAAATCCTAAAATTTTCTTCATTTCCTGCGACTGTACAGTGGCAGATTTCAGGGGCAACTTTGAAAACTAATAACTAAATGTAAAAAAATTGAATTCACACAAACCATAGCTTTTAGGAAATTTCTGGATGTTAAATTCACACTAAAAATAATTCCAGGACATGAACATAGCCTTTGGACCATGTTTGACAATAAAATAGGCATAAAGGTCCTGTTGTCTCTGGTACTGATATAATTTACTGTCATAAAATTCAAAAATGTCTAATTAATTTCAAAAAACTCCAATCAATGCAAATGATACCAATATGGAAAGCTACAGATGTTAGCTAGAGGAAAAAAATAACTCTAGACCAGTTCAGCACGTCCAAGCCTAAAAAACTAATCAAATAATGACACAGGTTGGACTAGACATCTGATACTAGACAACAACTTCAAAAATTAATATCTCCTTCTCTAGACATCCAAGTGAGGTGCTTCTAATTGACACAAGTCATTGAAAAGGTCTAGTTTTTCCTATAAAATTTTATGGCAATTGGAAATCATTTTCGCCATGATTGACATAGAACAATTTTTGGACCATGTGTACAGTAGCAGTGACCATATTTGAAAAATTTTCTAATTTCAAAAATTCATCAAATATTCTGTAAACCTCCAAAAAATACCCACTTTAGCTTCTTAAATATATCTCAACAAGCTCTAGATGCATGCCAAATTTCAAACCAAGAAGAGCTCATTTGGATAAAAAGTGACATAGCTCACCAATTTGGTAGATTTTGCCTCTCTAAGGTATCACTTTGGTCCAAATTGCTTTTCCTTGAGTTTGGCACCTCCTAGGCAAGTTTAAACCCATGAATATGACTTGTAGGAACTGTCCAAGTGGTCTCAAACACCATGCATCTCATTTTGACCATCTCACACCCAAGAATACGTACATTCAAGTGTACACCCAAGTGTTCAATTTCCATATTTCCATTGTCTTGACACCATACAAGGTTCATATATCATTCATATATAATATTACATTTGTTCATGGCCTTACATTACAAAAATAACATGTACAATATCACTCTCACATTTATAAACAAAGAAGACTACAAAAGTTTAAAGTATAGCCCTTTAAGGATCTTAGCTTGCTCTCTTTGGTTCTTGTGAGCCACCTAGACAATTCAAGATGGAAGGGAAAAGGGGAATGAGATTCCAAGAATCTCAATAGCTCACACACCCATTCACACACAAATTCAAGGAATATATACATCTAAGCACATGTATGGAAGGTTTGGCAACCATAAAGTATGTAAAATCACAATTCCCATGCCACTTATTCACATTCAAGCCAAGGCCATACTCTAGGGACTTTTGGTTTTGCCTCATCCTATTTTTAAGACTTTTCAATTTGCCTCACTCTTGGTCTAGGGACTTTTGACTTGGCCTCACCCTTCCAAGAGACTTTTGGCTTTGTCTCACCTATGCCATGAGACTTTTGGCATTTCCTCACTTTCATTAAGGGACTTTTGGCATCACCTTACCCTTATGAGCCATTTCCATAACCATAGTCATTCAAGAAGACACATTGGTACCAATGTAAAGTCAAGGCATTAAGTGGCATATCATCAAGTCACAAGAACATACACAAGCATACAATAACATATATATGCACACAAGAATGCAAGGAGAATGAGGTGGAAAGCTACCTTATATTTATGCAAGCTTTTCTTGATCCTTTTCCCTCCCTTTTTTGGTCCCACAAGTGCACCTAGGTGGAGTAGGGTTCTCTTGACCTAGGCACCATAAACAATACATAATCACGCACTTGAAGCAAGCCAAGATACTAAACTAAAGCTTGAATATACACTTGGTTCATAAGTGGCATAATGGTTCCATAATTGACTCAATGAAGCAACTCTCATATTTCAAGCTCTAGTCCCCATTCTCTTGTTATTTCTAGACTTCTTGGACTCATTTAAGGTCCTTGGAGCCCTCATACATTCACTTGCACAATTGGAAAATTAAGTTGCTTCTTAAGACACCATTATGGACACCATTGCTCCATCTTTCATTCCATGGCTCCTAGATTTTTCTCAATGGTTTTTCCCATTTTCTAACATCATATAAAGTCCCAAACCAAGGCTATAACAAATCAAAACACTCCTTAGCTCTATGAACTAGCCTAAGCCAAGATATGTACCAAGGAAGGAGTTCACAAGCTTCTTGATTTTTTCTTGATGGGAGAGCCACTTAGGCAGGTCTCTAGAGGTCTTAGGAGCTCAAAGAAACATTCAACTAGCCAAGAAATTACTCACACAAAATCAGATTTTACAAAACCCTAAAGAAGCCTACACTTTTCTATCTTGTTTTTTATTAGTTTTTCTTAGAATTTCTTGCCATATTCCATCTCCCCATGGCCTAAAACCCTTGTTTCTCTCTTGCTTTTGGATAGAACTCCCTCCCCTCTAATGGTTTTGTACAAGGCAGAAATCATACACAAGGAGAAGCAAGAGGAGAAAACAACATAAACAAGGGTTTACCTTAGGTATAAGCTTGTTTTCAGGACTTTTTCTCTTTGGTTGGCCTCCTCTCAATTAATTCGAACTCTCCCCTTGTGTACTGGACCAAAAAAAAATTCAATCATCTTAAAAAACCATAGAAGGAAAGCATAGAAGGAGAAGAGTAAGGTTGGAGGAAGAAAGAGCATGAAATTCTATGAATTTACCTACCTTTTCTTGATTTTTCTCCTCCTTTTCTTCCCCTTCTTGTGTGCCTAAGAGAGCTAAGCATTTTCTGTATTTTGGGTAGAAAATTTTGTGCTTAAGAAGGTGGAAGAAGAAAGGAGAAGTGTGTGGGGGTTTCTAGAAGCATACTTTTTCAAAAATTCTAATTTTGTCCTTCTGTAATGACAATTTTGTTTTGGCTTCTTTTTAGTTCTTTTTTTAGAACCGTCTTTTCCATTATAAAATTTAGGTTCCCAATTTAATAAAATGCCTTTAGAATCACTTAAATTGAAGCTAAAACCTTATCGAATGAATCTGTTAAAGTTGGGCTCACTGTCGTTAGAAAACATACATCGCAGGGGCTTTACCAATCGTAAGGTTTCCTATGGTTTTTAGGGCCTCTGAGAACCCTAGGTAACTCAAATTTTCCCTTAAAAAAGCCCTCCTATGTGTTTTTCCAAAAGTTGTACTTATTTATAAAAATGCCATTATGTTTTGTCAGTTTTCGTTACAAATTGTTTCTCTATCCTAACTCTGTTTTTCTTTCCGTCTGAACCTAGAATTATCATTTTTAGGAGTTTAGGACTATACCCAAAATTTTTAGGATATTATCTATCTCATTTCAGAGAACTTACTTTTATACGGCTTATTTTGTCATTTTTATGGAACTTACGTTTGTTACATAAATCAGTTCAAAAAGAACCATCCACCCTTGTTTGATAGAGAGTTAGACATATGGAAGATAGAAGTATAGATAATGTAGTTGGAAAAGATATTTTAAGTAATGGATTATACCTTTGAGCAAAAGGCAATGTTAGCCACTTTCATGCTAGAGAAAGAGGCTAACCATTTATGGCATACCATAGAAGTGATCATACAGACCAGAAAAACTCAATTAACAGGGAGAATTTCTTAGCTAAGTTCTATAAAAAGTATTTCCCTAGTTCAATTTTGGATAAAAAAGAGATGGAATTTATAAATTTGAAGTAGCCTGAGGAAATGTTTGTGGATCAGTATGTAGCCAAGTTCATTGAATGGTCTCAGTATTGCTCCTATCTTCAGAAATATGATAATGAAAAATAGAGGTATGAATGATTTAAGAAAGTTTTGAGGCCCTCCATCAAAGGCAAGGTAGCTCTAAAAAGAATTAAAACTTTTAATGCCCTTGTGGAGGTTAGCAAGGTGATTAAGAATAACCTATGAGAAATAATGCCATCAGTGGTTAGGACTAGTTAGAAGGAGACCCCATAATTAAAAAGACCAAGACAAGAAGATAGTGTGAGTGTGGTTGCGTGCAACAAAAGAAAAAGTAAGGTACGCTAGAATAAGAAGGGACAGAAAGGTAAGAAATTCTAATAGAGCAAAGGACAGCCATCCCAGGTGACTTGTTTCAGATGTGGGATATAATACCTTATATTTCTATTATCATACTCTTTCATTTCAAGCAATTGGTGCACATTCATAAGATAAAGGTAAGAAAAAGTATGAAAATAATATACTTTTATCACATTACGATGGGGTTAAATTTTTCAATTCATGTTATGTGGGCCCTGTGGATTATTCAATAACATCCTCTAGCCATTTATCATTGGAACAAATCACACATAACTCAAAATATCACACAATTCCATAGTTTCTAGCTAAAAACACCAAAATTCCATTATTTCTTCTTGGACATCATGTGGCAGATTTCATGGGTAACTTTGAAAAATCATAACTAAATGTAAAAAAATCAAAATCATACAAACCATAGCTTTCTAGAAAGATCTAGATGTCAAATTTACATTAAAAATAAGCCCCAAGCATGAAAATCTCATCTCAAAGTTTTTTGATGGTAGAAAAGGTAGAAAGGTTTGGCTGCCCTCTGATACTGATACAGATTACTAATATAAACTTTGAAAATTCATAATTAATTTCACAAAAATCAAATCCATGTAATTTATACCAATTTGGAAAGCTACATATGCTATAGAGGATAAAAATAGTTCTAGACTAATCCAAGAACGTTCAGACCCTGAAAATCAATCAAACAGGACCATAGGTTTGACTGTACGCCTGATACTAGACAACAACTTCAAAAATTAATATCTCCCTCTCTAGACATCCAAATGAGGTGCTTCCAATTGGTACAAGTCACTGAGAAGGTCTAGTTTCTCCTTGTAAAATTTTGGGGCAATTGGACATCATTTGCCATATGAATGATGGAGAACAAATTTTTGACTAGATGAACAATGCACTGACAAAAAACCAGAAAATTTGCCAACTTAAAAAATTCACCAAATATTCTGTAGACCTCCAAATAATATCAAATTTAACTTCCCAAAAATCTCTCAACAAGTTCTACATGGAAGCCAAATTTTAAATCAAGAAGGGTTCATTTGGATAAAAAGTGATATAGCTTCACAAAATGGTCAATTTTGGCTTCTATAAGGTGTTAAGTTTGTCCAAATGGCTTCTCCAATGGTTTGGCACCTCTTGGGCAAGTTTAAAAGTATAAATATAACTTTTAGACACTGCCCAAGTGGTTCCAAGCCTTATGCATCTCAATTTGACCATTCCATACTCAAAAATACACTATATACATAAGCCATTCAAGAAGCTAAATCCCACAATTGCATTGATTTCATACCACATATGGTCCATACAAGATTTATGCATCATATTACAATTGCTCATGGTCTTACATCTCAAAAATAACATATACATAATGGTTCAAATATAGTTTTTCAAGGCCTTTGGCTTGCATTTCTCCCTTTTTGTGTGCCACCTAGACATGTTAAAGGGAAGGGGAGTGAGATTCCTAAAATCTCAATAGCTCACAAACATATTCACACACACATTTATGGCCTATATACATTAAAGCATATGTATGGAAGGTTTGACAACCATAAAGTATGCAAAGTTACAATTTCCATGCCACTTATTCACATTCAAGCCAAGAACATGCTCTAAGGACTTTTGGTTTTGCCTCACCCTATTTCTAGGACTTTTGGATTTGCCTCAACCTTAGCCTAGGGACTTTTGACTTGGCCTCACCCTTCCAAGAGACTCATAAGGGGCCATTTGGATACTAGAACAGTAGTTATTATTGTAAGCAAACTCTACTAATGGCAAATACGTATCCCAGTTACCCCTTATTTCTAACACACTTGCCCTCAACATGTCTTCTAGGGTTTGGATGGTTCTCTCAGTCTAGCCATCACTCTGGTCATGATAAGTAGTATTAAACTGCAATCTAGTCTCTAAGGCATGTTGTAATGACCTCTAGAAGTTCGATGTAAACCTGGGGTCTCTATCAGATACTATGCTACTAGGTACTTCGTGAAATTGCACTATCTCAAGTATATACAACTGGGATAGCCTATCTAAAGTATAAGTAGCCTTGATCGCTAAAATGTATGTAGACTTTGTCAAGCTATCCATAATCACCCAAATAGCATCATGTCCAAATGATGTCCTGGGTAACCCTATAACGAAATCCATAGCTATACTATCTTATTTCCACTATGGGATATCTATGAGTTACAACAACCCAACTAGTCTCTGGTACTCTATCTTAACCCTCTGGCACACTAAACATCTCACCACATAATCTGTGACATCATTCTTCATTCCTGGCCACTCGAATATTCTTTTCAGATCTTGATTGTACTCTTGTGTGCCTCTTCTAAAATTCTCTCTCTTAATTCATTATTACTAAGCACATAGATTCTATTCTAATATACTATCACATCATCCTCAGATATCCTGAAATCTGAGGTCTTACCCTGGTAAATCTTGCTCTGAATCTGTCTCAAAAACTTATCCTCTCTCTGGGCATCTAAGATCTGGGTTTTCAACTCATTCTCAATCATGGTTTCACTCAAATATAATCTACCTGATACCAGCTGGCAAGAGAGGTTCAAATTTTTAAATTTCTCTAAGAGCTCCTACTCCCTAATCATCATATAAACAACCTAGATGGATTTCTTACTCAATGCATTAGCCACCACGTTGGCCTTACCAGAGTGATATTTCAATACAGAATCATAATCTTTCAGGAACTCTATCCATCTCCTCTGTCTCATATTAGATTCTTTCTAATCAAATAGGTATTTCAGACTCTTGTGGTCACTATAAATCTCTATACTCATACCATACAAATAGTGCCTCCAAATCTTAAGAGCAAAAACTACTTCGACTAACTCTAGGTCATATGTGGGATAGCTATCCTCATGAGGCCCCAGCTGCCTAGAGCATAGGCCATTACCCTACTCTGCTGCATCAGCACACATCCTAACCCTCTCCTTGAGAAATCACTATATACCACAAATGGTACACTAGGGGTAGGAATAACTAGCATAGGGGCAATGGTCAATCAGAGTTTCAAATCCTAGAAACTCCTCTCACATCTATCATCCTACACGAAAGGTGTATCCTTCCGAGTTAGCCTTGTGAGTGGCAAGGCCATATGAGAAAAGCCCTATATAAATCATCGGTAATATCCTACTAAACCAAGAAAACTCCTAACCTCAGTTATTGTCTTAGGCCTATACTACAGTAACACAGCCTCAACTTTATGGGGATCTACCGCGACCTTGTCTCGTGAGATCACATACCTAAGAATTTCACCTCGATAAGCCAAAACTCATATTTACTCAGTTTGGCATACAATATCTTTCTTCTTAGGGTCTCTAGGACTAATCTCAGATGCCTCTCATGCTCCTCAAAAGATTTGAAGTACACTAAGATATCATCAATAAAGATCACAATAAATTTATCCAGATATGGTTTGAATACCTATTCATATAATCCATAAACACTGTATGCGCATTCGTTAGCTCGAATGGCATCACAAGGAACTCATAGTGCCTATATCTAGTTTTAAAGGCTGTCTTTAGGACGTCTTCAACTCTCACTCTCAGCTAGTGATACCCAGATCTAAGGTCTATCTTAGAGAATACAGATGCCCCAGCTAATTGATCTAATAAATCATTTATTCTAGGGAGAGGATACTTATTCTTAATGGTAACCTTATTCAATTCTCTATAATATATACATAATCTTAAGCTAACATCTTTCTTTTTCACAAATAATACCGGAGCTCCCCAGGGTGAAACACTAGGGCAGATAAACCCTTTTTCTAATAGCTCCTTTATTTGCTTCTTTAACTTAACAAGCTCAGTGGGAGCCATCCTGTAGGGAGCCTTTGACACTGGTCTAGCCTTAGGCACTATATCTATAGGGAATTTTATTTCTTTCTTAGGGGTTAGGCCACTAAAGTCAAAATTTTTAAGGAAAACCTTTGGGAATTCCCTAACTATCAAGATCTCCTCTATCCCTTCTTCAACCTCAACCTGATAGAGAAAAAGACTAGAAACTCCTGACACCCATACTCTAAGTGTCTCTCAGCCTAAGCAGTAGTCATAAATGATAACTTGACCCCTATCCTAGGTATGGTCCTACAAGAAGGTACAGATATGGTGCAGTGCTCACAATCAAGAATGGCATTATTAGTAGTCATCCAATTCTTGCCAACAATCAAATCAAAATCACGGAATGGCATACATATCAAATCAATGGTAGTGTAACAATGGTTAAACTATACAGTGACATGTAAACAAGCATGAGAAGTAACAATGTGGCCTCCAGTGGGTGTCATGACAAACAAATCAAATGGTAAAGTACTAATGGCCAGACCTAAATGTCTCACACAATCATAGGATATAAATGAGTGACTGACACTCGAATCAAACATAACAATTAGAGGAAAATCATTTACTATGAGATACCTCGAATAAGACTGGGAAACGCACTAGCCTCTTATTGAGAAAAGACAAACACCCTGCCTTGGGTCTGTGGCCTAGAAGGTGTTGCATCAGTCTGGGGGCAATTCCTTACTATGTACCCGGCGTCCCACACTTGAAACAAGTCACTATAGACTACTGTGTGGATGACTGAGTTCTCGAGGGCTGCACCTTCTTTCCTTTCGGTGGCCTCCTGCTCCACTGCACCTTGCTCTTCTTTTTACTAGTAGGTGTGAAGCTGGCACCCTTCTCTAGTTTCAATCTTTTTGATTCTAGAGCCCCTTTCTAACTAGATATTGTAGCAGCAGGCATAGTCTTTCTCAAATTATTCTCGATCACTCTGCTAATTTCCATAAGGGCATTGAAATTTTGGACCCTATATAGAGTTACTTTATCTCTGATCAGGGACTTCAGCCCGATCTCAAATTGCTCGCACCTCTAGGGCTCGTCATCATATCTTTGGCGGTAGGAAGAATACCAAGACAATTATATGAATTTGGCCACATACTGGTCTACCGTTATGTCATCGATCTGCTTCAACGCCATGAATTGCACCTCCTTCTATTTTCTTACAGAATTGGGGAAATACTTCTCATAAAATTGTACTAAGAAGTTCTCCCAAGTAATCGACAAATTTCTAGTCTCCATTAGTGACTTTGTACTGCACCACCACTTGTCAACTTCTTTTTGTAGCATAAAGGTGGCTAACTAAGCTTTTTGCTCAGAGGTGCTATCCATCATTGTGAAGATCTTCTCAATCTCCATCACCTAGGCCTCCACTTTGTCTGCATCTAATTTCCCATCAAAACACTAGCGGGTTATTCTTTCTGAATTGATTCAGTTGTTTCTAAATGGATGGTGGAGACTGAGTTGGCTCCTAGGGAGGTGGGGATAGAGCACATGAGGTGGAAGGCTATGGAGTCCTAAAAGTAGAAGGCTGAGACTGAGGTAAAAGGGCCTCTCTCTTGGCTTCCTCCTGTCTAGTTAGGGATTCCTACAGTCTCATAATCATCTCATGTTACTGTTGGATCATGTACTGCTACTGGGCTATCACATTCTCAAATTGATCAGTCCGTTCCATGACAACCAATAAAGGGTCCTCGGATTCAACCTTCAAGCCCATAACCGATCTGCCCCTACCCTTGCCTCTTCTCGTCTCAACCATTTTCATTGAAAAAGAGTTACAACCTTAGCCCACAAAAATAATTCAAGCACATATACACAGATATTCCACCCGAAAATAACCCAAATACACCATTTAAGAGCTAACTACTGAGTAAAAGTGCCTAAACCTTTACTCTGATACCAAGAAATGTAATAACTTATTTTTCTATTATCATACTCTTCCATTCTGAGCAATTGGTGCACATTCACAAGACAAAATTAAGAAAAAGTATGAAAATAATACACTTTTATCGTGTTACGACAGGGTTAAAATTTTCAATTCACACTACGTGGACCCCGTGGATTATTCAATAACATCCTCTAGCCATTATCATTGGAACAAATCACACATAAATAAAAAAAATCACACAATTCCATGATTTCAAGCTTAAAACCCCAAAATTCAATTATTTCTTCTTGGATAGTATGTGGCAGATTTCAAGGGCAACTTTAAAATATCATAACTAGATGTAGAAAAATTAAAATCACACAAAATATAGCTTTCTAGAAAGCTTTAGATGTCAAATTTACACTAAAAATAAGTCCCAACAATGAAAATCTCATCTAGACCCTGTTTGATGGTAGAAAAGGTAGAATGGTCTGGCTGCCTTCTGATACTGATTACTGATATAAACTTTGAAAATTCATAATTAATTCCACAAAAATCCAATCTAAGAAATCTATACCAATTTGGAAAGCTATAGATGTTAACGAGAGGGAAAAAATAGTTCTAGACTAATCCAAGGATTTTTAGACCCTGAACATTAATCAAATAATACTATGAGTCAGACTGTACGCCTGGTACTGGACAACAACTTTAAAAATTAATATCTCCCTCTCTAGAAAACTAAATGAGGTGCTTCTAATTGGCACAAGTCATTGAGA
Source organism: Erythrophleum ivorense (assembly GCA_026724425.1). Taxonomy (NCBI): domain Eukaryota; kingdom Viridiplantae; phylum Streptophyta; class Magnoliopsida; order Fabales; family Fabaceae; genus Erythrophleum; species Erythrophleum ivorense. The sequence continues at coordinate 39,949,703 of JAIUCV010000006.1, read as the reverse complement.
AGGTCTAGTTTCTCTCTATAAATATTGTGGTGATTAGACATCATTTTCCCCATGAATGATAGAGAACCAAGTTTTGACTAGATAAACAGTGCACTGACCAAAAGCCAAAAAAATTGCCAATTTCAAAAATTCACCAAATATTCTATAGACCTCCAAATAATACCCACTTTAGCTTTCCAAAAAGCTCTCAACAAGATCTAGATGCATGATAAAGGTCAAACTAAGAATAGTTCATGTGGATAGAAAGTGACATAGTCTCAAAAAATGGTTAATTTTGACTTCCATAAGGTGCCAAGTTTGTCCAAATGGCTTCTCCAATGGTTTGGCACCTCTTGGGCAAGTTTAAAAGCATGAATATGACTTGTAGAAACTACCCAAGTGGTTCCAAGCTTTATGCATCTCAATTTGACCATTCCATACCCAAGAATACACTATATACATAAGCTATTCAAGAAGCTAAATGCTACAATTGCATTGATTTCATGCCACATGTGGTCCATACAAGATTTATGCATCATATTACAATTGTTCATGGTATTACATCTCAAAAATAACATATACATAATCTTTGCCATTCAATTACAAAGTAAGCTACATAATGGTTCAAATATAGCTTTTCAAAGCCCTTGGCTTGCATTTCTCCCTTTTTGTGTGCCACCTAGACATGTTAAAATGATGGAGGGAAAGGGAGTGAGTTTTTAGAATCTTAATAGCTCACACACCTATTCACACAGACATTATGGCATATATACATCGAAGCATATATATGGAAGGTTTGACAACCATAAAGTATGTAAAGTCACAATTTCCATGCCACTTCTTCACATTCAAGCCAAGAACATGCTCTTGGGACTTTTGGTTTTACCTCACCCTATTTCTAAGACTTTAAGATTTGCCTCATCCTTGGCCTACAGACTTTTGACTTGGCCTCACCTTTCTAAAAGACTTTTGGCTTTATCTCACCCATGCCATGAGACTTTTGGCATCTCCTCACCTTCATTAAGGGACTTTTGGCATCACCACACCCTTATGAGGCATTTCTACAATCAATGGTATTTAAGGAAATACATTGGTACCAATGCAATCTCAAGACATCAAGTGGCATGTTCTTAAGTCACAAGAGTATACACAAACACACAATGACATACATATATAAACAAGAATATAAGAGAATGAGGTGGAGAGCTACCTTTAAATTAATGCAAGCTTTACTTATCTTATTCTTCCCCCTTTTTGGCCTCACAAGTGCACCTAGGTGGGTTAGTATTCTCTTGGCCTAAACACCATAAACAACACACAATTACACACTTGAAGCAAGCCAAGACATTAAACTCACTCTTGAACACACACTTGGTTCCATAAGCGGCATAATGGTTTCATAAATGGCCTATTGAAGCAACCTTTACAATTCAAGCTCTAGGATCCCATTTCTTTTCATTTCTAGGTCTCTTGACCTCATTCAAAGTCATTGAAGCCCTCACACAATTACTTACACAAGCTTAGAATTAAGTTGCTTCACAAAGCACCATTATGGACACCATTGTCCCATCTCCCAATCCATGGCTTTTAAATTTTTTCCAATAGTTTCTCCCATCTTCTAACATCATATAAAGTCCCAAACCAAGGCTAGAATAAATTAAAACATCCTCTACCCTATCTATCCTAGCTTGGCCGAACCTATAGGCAATAATCGGATTCTTGGAGTTTCAAATTTTTCCTTAATGGGAGAGCCACTTGGGAGGCTTTCTAAGAGTCTTAGGAGCTTAAGGAAACACTCAATTAGCAAAGAATTACTCACACAAAATCAGATTTCACAAAACCCTAAAGAAGCCTATACTTTTCTAACTTGTTTTTCATGGGTTTTTCTTGCAATTTCTTGTCATATTCTTTTTCCTCATGGTCTAAAACCCTAGTTCCTTTCTTGTTTTTGGATAGAAAATCTCCCCCTCATATGGTTCTTGTTTAGCCGAAATCATACACAAGGAAGAAGCAAAGAGGAAAAACAACAAAACTATGAAATACCTTAGATTCAAGCTTAGTTTCAAGACTTTTTCTCCTTAGTTTGCCTCCTTTCAAGAAATTTGAACTCTTCCTCTATGTTTTGGACCAAAAAAAAGAACCAAACATCTCAAGAAAACCATAGGAAGAGAGCTAAGAAGGAAAGGAACAATATTAGAAGAAGATGGAGCATGAAATTCTACAAATTTCCTTACCTTTCTTGCCTTTTTCTTCCTCTCTTGGTGTGCCTCATGGAGATGCTATTTTTTGGTATTTTGGGCGGAGGAAGAAGTGTGTGGAAGCTTCAAGAAACTCACTTTTTTAAAAATTCCAATTTTGTCCTTCTATAATGACAATTTCATTTCAGCTTCATTTTAGCTCTTTTTTGGGAACCGTCTTTTCCATTATAAAATTTAGATTCCTAATTTAATAAAATACCTTTGGAATCACTCAAATTGGAGCTAAAACCTTCTCGAATAAATCCGTCAAAATTTAGGCTCACCAAAGTTAAAAAATATACATCGGAAGGGCTTTACTAGTCCTGGGGCTTCCCATGGTTTTTAGAGCCTTTGAGAACCTTTGGCAACTCAAATTTTCCATTTAAAAAGCCCTCCTATGTGTTTTTCCAAAGTTTTACTTATTTACAAAAATGCCATTACATTTTGTCAGTTTTTGTCACAAATTATTTCACCGTCCTAGCTCCATTTTTTCTTTTCATTTAAGCCTAGAATTATCATTCTTAGGAGTCTAGGACTCTATCCAAATTTTCTAGGACATTATTTAGCTCATTTTAGAAGACTTACTTTTATACGGCTCATTTCGTCGTTTTATAAAAATTATGTTCGTTACATGGGAACGCTGGGCATATAGCCAGAAATTGTTTTCAGACAGAGATGGCGCCTCCACCTAAACCACAAACTTAGAGTAGAGTATTTGCACTCACCCAGCAAGAGGCTAGTGTATCTCCTAGTTTGATTAAAGGTATGTCATAGTAAATGATTTCTTATGATTGCTATGTTTTATTCAGGTGCTAGCCATTTATTCATATTTTATGATTGTGTAAGAAAATTGGGTCTAATTATTGGTATTTTGCCATATGATTTGTTTGTATCCACCCCTATTGGAGGTCATGTGATTACTTCTTTTATTTTTTTGAATGTCATTGTACAATTTAACCATTGTTTCATTACCATTAATTTGATTTATATGCCTTTCCATGATATGAATTTAATTGTTGGCATGAATTAGATAGCTGCTAATAATGTTATGCTTGATTGTATACATAAAACTATTACCTTACCTGAATGTGGACCATACCTAACACTAAGACTGAGTTATCTTTCATGTCCACTGCCTAGGCTGAAAGATCTTAAAACCTGATTGCCAAGGATTTTTAGTCTTTTTTTCTATACAGGTAAAGGTAGAAGAAGGGACAGAAGTGATTCCTATAGTTAGAGAATTTGACGATTATGTCAAGTAACCTCAAATAAACTAGGTTAGAAAAGATTTGTAAAATATGGTGTAACTTAGATCATCTCCCTTGAAAATAGATTTCAACATTTAAAAGAAGCCTTCTAAGTGTGAGATGAACCTAAAAACTACCTAATTAAAGGGGGGTTTCGATTTAATTAAACTAACTAAAATTAGATTAAAATAAAGTTCCTAACTACTAACTAAGTTCATGAATTAAGAAGCAACTAATGGACATGTGACTAGCTTTGGATTTATTCTTTGATATCCACTATCCTTATTTTAATCCAATTATCAGTGGTTCTGGTCTAAGAGTCCCTATTTGTGTTCATGGCAATGTATCTTAAGTTACCACATAAGATTTAAGAGATTAACAATTTAATGTTGAATTGAAATCTCAACTTCACATTAAATCATTAATTCTTGTCATTAGGATCAATGAATACTAAATTTGAATGATTAATCCAACAATTTAGCTTCTAAATTATCATCTTAGGATGCTCAATTAACTAATTAAACTCCAAGGAGACCTCAAATTAGACATTCAAGTACACAATTTCTCACATGTATTTCATTAAACACCTTGACTGCATACATGGATAATTAAAGGCCAATGAAAAATCCAGCACTTAAATCTATCCATTAACCATCAATTACTCTCCTAATTGATATCTAACCAGTTATCAATTATAAAACACACTAATTTTAGTGAATTACAAACTAAAAAAAGCAAGTACAAGAATAAGAATTGATGTAGAAAGAGAGGTAAAATGAAAAAGAAATCTTAGCCAAAATCCCTTGCTAATCTCCATAGATTCAAGCTTCAATCCAAGGTATTCCTTTTAGCTAGCCACAATATGGAATTAGTGGTTCATGGAGTAAAAATTGATAAGGGAAGAATAGAGGTATAAGCCACAACTTGAATGGGATGAATGGAAGAATGGAATGATGATTGATGCATGCTTCGTTTCTTCCTACTGCCCGAGCCTCCTTCTATTCTTTTTACCTCTCACATGCTCACTTCCTTTTTAATTAGTGGGCCCCCTTCTTTTTTTTATTAACATTTCACGTGCTCCCTTCAGTGTAACATCCAGTCCCTTTGTAAACGTGAGAAATGCAATGTTCGATTTCTCCGTAAACGTCAGAAATGGGCCAAATATAAAAGGAAGTCCTCGAAATAGAAGGAATTGGGGCCAACTAAAATTATGATAAAATTTTAAATATTAGAAAATGAGGATTTGATGTTTGAGATGCCCAAAAACCAGAGCCAGAAGAGCTCAGAAAATTTGCCGAAGAAAGTAGGGGTATTTTTGTAATTTTTGGAAAATTTTGAAAACTCACAGGAGAGCTTTCTAAATGAAAAATTTGAGCTTTCTAGGTTCTCAGAGGCCCTGAAAACCATGGGAACCCCTAGAACAGTTGAAACCCCTCCGGTGAGCGATTTCGGTAAAGGTTGACCCAAAACTTTGACCGAATGATTCGGAATAGTTTCATATCCTTTTTAAATGATTCCAAAGGCAATTCTTATGATTAAGAGTCTAAGGAATATGATGGAAAAGACAGATTTTAAAAAGGAGTTGATATGAGCCTAAAATGAAAAAGCCAAGAAAAGGGACTAAAATGCAAAAGTAAAAAGTTGCATAAAGTGACTTTTGGCTTCTTCTTATCCACATTCCAGCAGCTCCTCTAAGTAAAATGCTCTATTTCTACCCAAAAAATAGAGAGAGAGAGTGGCGTACAAGAGCAAGCTCAAGGGAAGAAGAAAAGCTAAGAGAAAGGTATAAATTCATGGAAACTTTTGCTCTTCCCTTTAGAAAACTTCTCCTCCTCCTTTCCTCCTCTCTTCCTATGGATTTAGTGAGGTGTTAGGTTCTGTTTTGAGCCCAGAACAGAGGGGTAAATTTCGAAATTCAAGGAGAGAGTTGAAGTAAGGAAGAGAACTCTTGAGAAAAGCTAAGAAATCAAGGTAACTTGTTGTCTTCCATGCTTCTTCTTCCCTTCTCCTCCTTGTGATAATTTCATCCCATATAGAGCCTAATCAAAGGGAGATGAATTCTGGTCCTAACAAGGGATATTCATAGATTTTGGAGTGTGAGAAGCAAGTAGGTGCAAAGAAATCAAAGAAAGAAGCATGAAAACACAAGATAGAAAAGTGAGGGATTCATGGAGACATTGTGAAATCTGTTTTGATCCATGAATTCCCTAGCCTAGATGAGTATTTGCTTGAGTTCCTAAGATCCCTAAGAGGTCCCCTATATGCCTCTTCCTCCATGAAAATGAACAAAACCCCATGGAAAGTCATGAACCTAAAAGTTAGAAAAGTGTAGAGCATTTAAGGGAATTGTAAAAACTGATTTAATCTATGAGTTCTCTGGCTATTTAAGTGTTTCTTTGACCTCCTACAACTCTTAACAACCTCCCTAAATAGTTCTCCCATCAAGAAAAATCAAGAAGCCATGAAATCCCATTTATGCTCTAAGTTTCAGCCAAGTAGGGATGGCATAGTTAGGGAGAGTTTTAAATTATTTCAAGCCCATTTTTGAGTCATATATGATGAATGAATGTGAGGGGAAACCTTAGGAAAAATTTAGGAAGCTTAGAGAATAAGTTGGTGCTTTAGGTTCCATATTGTGACTTAAGGAAGTAACATGATGTTAGGCCCTTTGTTTTAAAGATGTGATGACTGCAAGAGCTTTAAAAGGAGTTAAGAATCATATTTGAGAATAAAAAATGAGTCCTAGAAATCATTTGAGGGGTGTTGCTTCATTAGGTGCCAATATGGACCATAGTGGAGGTTGCAAGTAATCTAGGGTTTAAGCAAGTTGCATGGCCCTAGACATCGTTTCATGAACTTAATTGGCTCCCATAAATTGTGTCTAGGCCAAGAGACACTATTTCCACTAACTTGTAGGTGTGTGGCTAAAAGAGGAGGCTTGAAAGCTAAGGAAAAAAGTGTGTGCTTGTATACAAGGTAGCTCTCTCCACCTTCTCTCATGCATGAATGTGTGTTTAGCTTGTTTTTAGAATGTGTGTATGTGTATTTTCGAGCTAAGAAAAGTATGCTAGCATGCCTTTATATTCCATGATCCTTGATGCCATGTTATGTTTTAAATGAATCTATGATATTTGTATGAGTTTGCTTGAGTGAGGAGAGGCCAAGAACTCTTCCCTTTGGTGAGGATGAGCTAAGAACCCTTAAGCTTGGTTGAGACATAGCAAAAAGTCTTCCAAAAGTAAAGTGGGCTCCCAAGAGTATGGTTGAGTCCAAAGCTCTTAAAGAATGGGTGAGGCAAGTCTAAAATCCATGAGGAGAAGTGTGAGACCAATCCAAACACTTGGAAAACTCTTGAATGTCTTGTATGATTGATTCACATGCCAAGGTTGCTTTGAAAATGTCCATGACTTCCATTTTTCCATACATGCATTTGAAAAGCTTGTTTTGTACATATTATGTGTGATTGAATGGGAGATGAGCTATTGGGATTCTTTGAATCTCATTCCCTCCTCTCCAATGATCTAACATGCTAGGTGGACCAAGTAACTATGGTGAAGGGAGCCAACATCAATGAAGAAGGAAGAATAACAAGTCTATGTCTAGCTTTAGCCATTTTAGAACCATAATTGTGTTTTTTGATGTATATGTTGTTGTAAATGTACCATGACTCTTGAGACACATGTAAATATAATATTATATGATTTTTAAATGTATGAATATGATGTATGACTTCTAGTCTACATTTTGAGCATGAGATGCGAAATTATGCAATATGAAAGTATGATGGAAGTGTGCATAAACTAGTATGGATACTGTTCATACTGGCAGTTTTGAATTCTGTGTCACTTGATAGCCAAATGATGTCCAATGCTTATGAAATTTTACATGTATAAACTAGAGGTCATAAGCTTTCTGTAGCCACCGATATCACCTCATTTGGAGGTCTGAGCAGTGAGTTACGAATGTTTGAAGTTAACTGTCAGTATCAGTAGTGCCCCATGAGTCCAATTACTGTTCCATAGGGTCCAGCTGACTAAACATATCGGTTTCATCCTGGAATTATTTTTAGTATCAAGTTAACATTTGTAGTTTTCAATAATGACTAAATTTATGTGATTTTGATTTTTATAGAATTAGTTATGAATTTCAGAAATTTGTATCACTAAACTAAACCACAGCCCAGGCAGCCAGTGACTCTGGAGCTTTTTGGATGTCAAACATCCTGTGTGATGAATTTTATTACCTGGGCATATTTTTGTGTGAAGTAGACATCCTAATGTTTCCAGAATACCAAGATTGCATGTTTTTTATTTTTCTAGATTTAGTTATGATTTTCCAAAGTTTGTAACAGAAAAGAGGAAATCTTGGCCGAAAATGCAAACACGGATTTCATATGCTCCTTTGCTTTCCACGAGTTGTAGGCCAAATTTGATGATGGAAATGAGTTATATTCATGTTTTTAAGTATGAGAAAGAGATAGATGCTTTCATATGGCCTACGGGACTCCACAAGAAAAATTTTACCCGTAGAGAAATGCATTTTTATTTATAACTCCCTATGCCACTATATTGTTTCCATAGAACAAATATAAGATGAGGTATGGGAATTGTATGAATTGAGTCCTAGAAGTATGGTGTTATATTTAGCCTCCCTCTCTTTCACATTCTTTCTCTCCTTCACATGCTTTGTGTGTGTCTAAATCAAAACCATGCATTTACCTACATCATCCCTCCACCCATGGTACTTCCACGTGTTTGTATATTATTCTCAGCCTTTTCCACATGCTCTAGTTGTGCCTCTTTTATTCCTTATCAGCTTCATTTCTTTGCCATTGTAAAATTGAGCTACATTGCTCTTGGGTGTGTTGCAACCACATTTTAGCTAATACCATGTGTTCTGTAGACTGTGCTTATTTCTGATGTGTTTCTTTCCTTTCCCACATCAAAAGTCGAGCTTCATTTATTGCTTCTAGTCAACTATGCATGTGTGTTTAATGTGGTAGTTTATAAGTGTATGAATGAGAATAAAACCTGTATGTATACTAGTGCTGTGTGTAACGTGATTATGTGATGTGGGTGAGTGAATGACGTGAGGCTTCCTCCTACAACTACCATGTATACATGTAAGTAGGTCCATTCTGAATCATATGTCTCCCTTCAATGTGTCTTCATGCATTTCTTATATGCTTCTTATGTTCTGGTGTTGTGTTATGTGTGAAGTGTGAAAGGATATGCAGCCTTATGCAGAAGCTTGTGCCTTATAGTGACATAACCATGTGTGAAGTGTAGGGGCTTTGTTCGAGTGAATAAGAGTGATTATATTAATGAGTGTGGACCATCCATGTATCATGAACCCGAGCTTCCACGTTAGCTTGCCTAATGTGTGTATGCAAAAGAGAGTGTGTGATCTAGAGAGTGGAGTGTGTATGATGAGTGAAGTGTATGGTTATATATGAGAGCTTCTCCTTCCTTTTCTTGTATCCACGTTGATTTAAGCCTTCCATTCTCCAATTTTTAGCTGTTGCTTCAATCTTGTAGCTTCTAAATAAATTTCCCTATTTAAGCTCAAATTATCCATTAAAAATCTGCACAAATAATAAGAATTATTTAATAGAAAAAGATTCATAAAATTATTTAAAGGAATTAATACATTAAAAACAAATAATTTTGCAAATTATTTCCTAAGGTGCAAATATGGCCAATAAAATCAAATTTCATTCAATTAAATCACTTAAGCTATATTTAATCATAAAAATTGTCTAAATTAGGAGGATTAATATATATAAAAAATGGCATATATCAATTCTCCCACACTTAAATCCTTGCACTCCTGGGTAAAATTCAAAATTCAAGGAAAGACTAATGAAATGGCCAGTAGAAAAAGGAAAGTGTAAAAACCACAAGCTAAAGACCGCTAACAACTCTTTAACACTTCAATAATCAAAGCTAACTTCACTTGTATCAAGAAAGCAAGTTCCATAGTAATTTCATTTGTAAAGAATGAATTAAAATGCATAGCCTCTCACATAGGACAAGTGTTTACTCTTTACTCTCAAGTGATTGAGACAATGTGTATCACTCAATTTCCACCTATCAAAACCTCACGACCATAGGCTTGTCTAACTTCTAAATCTCCACTACCTATGTCAAATGCAAGGCACAAATCAAGAGGACTTTATTCAAGGTTGTAGTGAGGCTAGGGAATGAAATGAATGGGTATACAAAGACAAGGAAAAGCAAATCAATGGATACCTTAGAATCTCAAGAGCAATAAAAGGAAACCTATGATAGGGCAAAATGTGCATTTCAAAGCCTTATTTCCTATAAGCAAGCATATGCACCAAGAAAACAAAGATAACTTTTCTTTCTTTCTTTCCCTTTTCTTTTTCTCATTTCATTTCATATACTTTTCTTTTGCTTTTCTATATATTTTTTTTCAATATATATATTTCTACTTTTTTTTTCAACATTTTCCAACTATGCACATTCTAAAGAAAATAAACTAAATAGGCCAAATTTGATGTGGAAATGCACCTCCATCCACCTATTAAGATACTAAGCTCTTGAAATCCTTAAAGTATCTTCAAACAAGAAGGGATTCTTTTTTAGCTATGGATTCAACAAGAAAATAAAACAAGGCCCAGAATGGCTAAATAATGGATAAAATGCATATAAAGGTTGGCTATTTGACTAACTCGCTATAAAAGAAAGGAATGCCTTATCATTTTTATGTATGCAAATGCAAATGTGGTCTCAACAAAGAATCAAGACAAGTTCTAAAGTGAAAGTAATGATAGGTGAATACACACTAAAAATGAACAAATAAGGCCCAAATCCTCACAAGCTAATGGCTATCAAAATAATTCATTGAAATCAAATTCATTGCCACTTCGCTTGAATCAAAACACAAGATCCATCACTTATCACGTCAAAATGTATCCAAGCTATAATCATCTTAACTTCTACAAAATTAAAAAAAAAGCATACTATTTTTTAATTTTTTTTTTAAATTCAATTTTTCTGAAAAACTTTAAACAAAACAAAGAAAAGATGAAATGAGATGTCTCCCCCCTACACTTAAATATTGCATTATCCTCAATGCTAACACAAGATCTAATTAATAGATAGACAGCACAATAAAAAAAGTGGAAAGGAAAGTGTACAACCAAATGAAATAGAATGAAGATATGAAGGGTGGCTCAGATTTCCATGTAACTGGTTAGCATTTTATTACCTACAAAATAAAACAAAACAAAGCAAATAGTAATGCAAAAAAGAAAAGATAATTACATCCTAAACTAAAAAGGACTCTATAAAAGACCAAATAATCATATGTATCAAAAACCAAAATTAAAACTGCTTCATTTCTTCTTAGCTTGACAACTTTAAGTCTAACCACTTTGAAGCATTTTGACTGATCATTCAAGGATGATGCATGGACTTCCTCTACCATGAGTAGTTTTGGAAGGTCAAATTTAGCATTTCTAAAAACAATGAAAGAAGAAAAGTCAAATTTAGCACTATCAAAGCTAAAGAAAGAGAATCTGAGATCAAATTTATGAGCTTTAAACATTTAACTCTTTAAATATCTATCCAAACAAAAGAAATCAACTAGACTCTCATCAGTATGAGTCACTGCAGCAATAGAAGAATTCAATTGCAACTTCTCATAGTCTTTCAAGTAGGAATTCTTTAAGGTATCTAGCAATTGCTTCATCTCAAATAGGGGAGTTTGTTACTTGTTGGGAACTAGCTCACCAACTTCATGAACCTGTTCAGAAGTCTCAGCAAAAGAAGTAATATTCTTCTTGACTAAAGAGACATCAATAGACTCACAAGATTGTATACAATGATCAACAACAAAATCTAGTTGCTTACTAGTGCCAACAACAGCACAAGCATGAATAGGATTCTGAATATTAAAATTAGTATGCTCATCTCTATGCATGCTCTCTTCAATACTAGTGTGATCAGTAGAATCAATTTCGTCAACAATTTCAGTGCAGACAAATGGATCCATGAACTTAATAGATTCATCAGGCCTTAGAAACTCATCTATCTCAACTCATGCAAGACATGTATGCAATTCATTATATAAGCATTGGAGAGTAGAGTCTGAATTATCAACAACAAGTTACTGAACAATTTTACTATCCATATCCTTATTACATGCTACATCCATGATTTCATCAATCATGTCATCACATGCTAAGTCACCCCCACACTTATATACTACCTTAGACTCAATAGTACATCATTAACTAATTCATAAATGAAATAATCACTATGGCCACAACTAGGGTTAGAAAGACCAAGTGCAACAGTACACAAGGACTTATTAACATTAACACATGCATCATTTTTGCTCAATGCTTTACCACAATCAACCATAGAAGGGGATTCAACAACAATTTCTTCATCCACATCATCATCATCAAGCAATTCAAAATCAACATAAACATATGCATTAGTAATCACTATGTTATCATGTAAACTAAAGTCAATCCCAATAAAATGCAAAGTATTAGAAGATGGAAGCATATTACCTAATGAATAAGATTCTTCCTCCTCTAAACATTCTCTTTTTAGTTGCTCTTCTTTCAGTTTAGTAGCACTTATGATAGATTGACTCATTTAAACTCCTGAATCCTTCATAAGGTTATCAATCATTTATTGGTTTTGAAGGTGTAATTATTCATTCTTCTATTGGAGTTGAAAATTAAAAGTGTCTAATTGCCTCATCCTCTCTTCCCAACTTGGTTCTCTCTGAAGCTCTTGTTGCATATATCCCTAATGAAAGTTGTAATTATAGTATTATGGTCCTTGCACATGGGATTTATGGTATGGCTCTGGGATGAACCTCATAGGGATGGTGGTAAGGTTGGTAGCATGTCTGTTGGTATTGTTTTACTTGTCTTCATTGCTTAAGTATGCCATGAAGCATTAATATAGCTTCATCCATTTTCCAGATAATCCTATCACTTACACAAAAATCAAAGACACCTTGATTAGACATATAATAGCCATCCATTTTAGACAAAAAGTATGAGAAGCACAATTACCTTAAGCATAAAGGAAATTACAAACAAACTATACTAATATTAATTCTAAATTAAAAAAAGTTAAAATCAAATGAAGCTAACAACTAACTAGCAATAAAAAACACTCCAAAGCAAAGGAGAATCACACAAATTGAACTCACAAGAAATAAAGAAATTAAATCAAGAAAAATTGAAAAAATCTTTAAAAAATTCTAGAAAATACTAAAAAATTAGAAAAAGTGTCTTAAACGTTGGAATTTGGCCTAAAAATAGTACACGTAATAGCTTTGCTATGACTTTTGTTTGAAACACCTAAGAATCTTGGAAAACAAAGTTTGAAATTTTTCTAGGCACACAAACAAAAATTTCAGCAAGCAGAATAATTGTTACACAACACTGAAAAGACCAAAAACCAAGTCTAAAATAGAACGAAAACTATACAAAAATAGAGCTAAGAACACTTAGAAACATTCTTAAATAATTAATAATCTAATTTCCCTAGCAATGGTGCCAAATTTGACGGTTGTGTTGAGTAACCTAAAATAAACTAGGTTGAAAAAGATTTGTAATATATGGTGCAACCTAGATCATCTCCTTTGAAAATGGATTTCAACATTTAAAAGAAGCCTTCTAAGTGTGAGATGAACCTAAAAGCTAGGTTTTGATTTAATTAAATTAACTAAAACTAGATTGAAATAAAGTTCCTAACTACTAACTAAGTGCATGAATTAATAAGTAACTAATGGACATATGACTAGCTTTGGATTTATCCCTTGATTCCATTATCCTTATCCTAATTCAATTATTAATGGTTCTAGTCTAAGAGTCCCTATTTATGTTCATGGTAATGTATCTTGAGTTACCACACAAGATTCAAGAGATTAAAATTTAATGTTGAATTAAAACCTCAACTCCACATTGAATCATTAATTCTTATCATTTGGATCAATGAAAACTAAATTTGAATGATTAATCTATTAATTTAGCTTCTGAATTATCATCTTAAAATTTTTAATTAACCAATTAAACTCCAAGGAGACCTCAAATTAGACATTCAAGCACACAATTTCTCACATGCATTTCATTAAACACCTGGACTGCATACATGGTAATTGAAGGTTAATGAAAAATCTAGCACTTAAATCAATCCATTAATCATCAATTACTCTCCTAATTGATATCTAACTAGCTATCAATTACAAACCACACCAATCTTAGTCAATTACAAATTAAACCAAGCAAGTACAAGAATAAGAAATAATGTAGAAAGAGATATAAAATGAAATAGAAATCCTAGCTCCTCCTAGCTAGTCACAATATGGAATTAGTGGTTCATGGAGTGAAAATTGATGGAAGAAGAATGGAGGTATAAGCCACAGCTTGAATGGGATGAATGGATGAATGAAATGATGATTGATACATGCTTCCCTTCTGCCTATTGCCTGAGCCTCCTTTTATTCTTTTTACCTCTCATGTGCTCCCTTCCTTTTCAATTAGTGGGCCCCTTTATTTTTTTTATTATCATTTCACATGCTCCCTTCAGCCTCCCCGTCTTTCATGTTCTTTCTCTTTTTCACATGCTTCATGTGTGTCTAAATCAGAACCATGCATTTACCTACATTGTCCTTCCACCCATGGCACTTCCACGTGTTTGCATATTATTCTAGCCTTTTCTACATGCTCTAGTTGTGCCTCTTTTATTCCTTGTCAGCTTTATTTTGTCTCCACTATATAATTGAGCTACGTTGCTCTTGGGTGTGCTACAAGCGTTATTTTAGCTAATATCACGTGTTTTGCTGACTGTGCTTCTTTCTGATGTGTTTTGTTCCTTTCCCACATCAAAACCTAAGATTTATTCTTTGCTTCTAGTTAGCTATGCATGTGTGTTTAATGTGGTAGTCCATGAGTGTGTGAATGAGAATGAAGCCTATGTGTATGCTAGTGCCATGTGTAACATGATTGTGTGACGTGGGTGAGTGAATGATATGAGGCTTCCTCCTGTAGCTACCATGTCTACATGAAAATGGGTCTATTCTAAATCTCATGTCTCCCTTCAATGTGTCTTCATGCATTTCTTATATGCTTCTTGTGTTCTAGTGCTATGTTACGTGTGAAGTGTGAAGGGATATGCAACCTCATACAGAATCTCATAGCAAGATAACCATATGTAAAGTGTAGGGCCTTTATGCGAGTGAATGGGAGTGATTATATTAATGAGTATGGGCCATCCATGCATCATGAACTTGAGCTTCCACGTTAGCTTGCCTAATATGTGTATGCAAAAGAGAGTGTGTGATCTAGAGAGTGGAGTGTGTATGATGAGTGAAGTGTATTGTTATATATGAGAGATACTTCTTCCTTTTCTTGTATCCACATTGATTTAAGCCTTCCATTCTCTAATTTTTAGCTATTGCTTCAATCTTATAGCTTCAAAATAAATTTTTCCATTTAAGCTCAAATTACCCATTAAAAATCTACACAAATAATAAGAATTATTTCAGAGAAAAAATTCACAAAATTATTTAAAGGAATTAATACATTAAAAATAAATAATTTTGCAAATTATTTGCAATTGAATCACTTAAGCCATATTTAATCATAAAAAATGTCCAAATTAGGAGAAGTAATATATATATATATATATAAGTGGCATTTATCAAAATTCCTAGAGGTTTTCCCTAAAAGTTTGGATTTTAGTGGCCTACCTTCTGATAGAGAAAGATAGAGTTTCTTATTGATATTGTGCTTAGGGTTGGATCAATGTCTAAATCTTCTTATAGGATGACTCTCCCTGAGCTAGCTGAGTTGAAAAAGCAAATTGAGAAACTATTAGAGAAAGGTTCATACGCCCTAATGTATCACCTTGGGGAGCTTTTGTGTTGTTCGTGAAGAAGAAAGATGGTAACCTAAGATTGAGTATAGATTATATAGAACTTAATAAGCTTACCATTAAGAATAAGTATCCTCTTCTTAGAATTGATGATCTTTTAGATCAGTTAGTAGGGGTATCAATGTTTTCTAAAATAAATCTTAGATCAAGGTATAATTAACTAAGGCTTAGAGCTGGAAATGTCCCAAAGACAGCCTTTAAAACTAGATATGGGCATTATGAGTTCTTAGTGATGCCATTTGGCTTGACTAATGCACTAGCTATTTTTATAGACTATATGAATAGGGTATTTAGACCATATTTGGATAAGTTTGTAATGGTTTTTATTGATAATATTCCTGTGTACTCTAAGTCATTTGAGAACACGAAAGGCATCTGAGAGTAGTCTTTGAGACCTTAAGAAATAAGAGATTATATGCCAAACTTAGTAAATGTGAGTTTTAGCTAGTTGAAGTGAGGTTCTTAGGTCATGTTATATCACAAGTGGGGGTTGTAATTGATCCCTATAAAGTTAAAGCTATGTCATAGTGGGATAGGTCTAAAACCATCACTAAAGTTAAAAGTTTTCTAAGTTTAGCAGGGTATTATAGGAGGTTCATACAAGGCTTTTCTTAGATAGCCTTACTACGAACAAGAGTAACTAAGAAAAAGACACTATTTATGTGGGATGATAGATGTGAGAGAAGTTTTTAGAAGTTGAAACTCCGATTAACCACTACCTTTATTTTGATTATACTTGACCTTGGTAAATGTAACACCCTAAAATTAATTAAGGTGTTAATTATAGATTTGGGTTGATTAAGAATAATTAATATGGAATAATTGAACAAGCTATGGGAATGGAAATTTTTAGAGCAATAAATTATTAATATAGCTTTAAGGTTAAATTAGGATAAAAGCTTAATTTGGACCCATAATTAATTTAAGTAAGCCATGGTTAGAGACTAATGGAGGCCTAATAAATTTAGGTGCAGACCCAACTTCCTATTGTGAGTCTTGACCCAAAAGAGACCACTTAGTAATGGCCTAATTTGATTTAAGGAGATAGAGGCCCAAAATTCAATTTGCATGAACTTTTATAATTGGCCCAACATCTCTCATACAGACCCAAACCAAATGGACTCTTGGAACTTAGCCTAATCCAATCAAATTTATACAGCCCAACTCATGAAATCTAGCCCAAAAAGCATAAAATCTAAACCCATATAGATTTAGGCCTTTGGGTCAACCCATAACCTATTTAGGACCTAACTTAAACCCTAAAAATCATTCTACCCACCTCCCATTCTGCAAAACCACAAGAAACATAAGGCAAATTCGGAGGTCTCTTGGAGGCTAGGGTTTCCACCACATTCTTGGCCCCATTTCTCACTTCTAGAATCAAAATCAGCCGAGGTGAGTGTTATATAACTTAATCCTCTCCTCTTTCTCTTCAATTTGACCCGATTGGCTTCTCATTTATAGCATTTTCACAATACCTAAAATCTAAAATATGTTTGTTTGGTATTTTCTTAGAGCATTTTCAGAGGTAGAGGCTATGAGGGATATTGGGTAAGTATAAACTCTTCATTTTAATGTATTTTCTGCTGGTTTAAGATCCTCATGGTTGATTTATAGTATGGGTATTAATTTTATATAAATTTTCTTAGGATTTAAGGTGATACATTAAAGTTTATGGTAGAGGAAATATTTAATCCAAATTTTTCTCTTGTAGTGGCTAGGATGAGGTAGCATTGTTGTTAGTTTTTTAGAAAATTATCTGCGAGTGAGGTTATCAAGGATTATATTAATTCCATGCATATATCTGGTTTAATTTTATATTTGCTACACATGAATGATTTGAAATGCTAAATGAATTGATTAGCTATCTATTGTATTGTGTTTGGACCTTGTGAGTCTATGATGGAGCTGTTGTACGATTGCCACCCGTGTATGTGCTTCAATCGGGCACCGAGTTATGATCAGACCTTAGATACACTAAGCCCTAGTTGTGCTCATTAAGGAGTGAGTGTCATGGATGGGCCTTTCTCGGTGTTATTAGCCTTTAACATGTGGAAATGTGATTGCTAGTATGGGATGGTAATTATAAAAGCCTAATCATTTCATTTGCTAATATGACTGATATGATTTTGATGTTCATTTTGATTCATGCATATATGTTAATTAAATTTGATTATATAAATGAAAATTACCTTAGTTACCAAGATTCACATCTAACCCCATTTCATGGGATCATACTTTTAGGTGAAAGCTCTTCGGGTAAAGATAAGGGAAAGCAAGTGGATGAAAATTCATGAGTTTCAACCATGTGTGGAGGAGACTGCACTTAGGCTGATCTGATTAGAGTATATGCAAGTTTTGTTATTCTTTTATATAGCATCATCATATAATTATGTTACCAAGTGTAGGAGTTTGTATGTTGACAACTTAGAATGTATCTATTGAGGAGTTTGGCCTTATATTAAATGGGTATTTGATGTATGAACTTATAACATCTACTATGAACTTTGTTGAATTTATGATATGGTATACTATTCAGAAATGTAATCATATGATACATTAGATGTTCACCTGAACCAGTGATGCATGGAATCTTTATTGGAATATGTATTTGAATGATAATTGTGGATAGTTCATGAATTCTTATTGTCATTGATATATGAACTTGTTGATATATGGTAGTTGGGTGAGTAGAAATTAACACTTAAGTTTTGAACTAGTAATGATAGATAAGCTGGGTAAATTATATAAATAAAAGCTATTGAGCCCTACAAATTAAGATAGAGTGGCCCTAAGGTATCACTAGAAGGAAAGTTGCAGTGTATGAGACAAAATTTTAGAAGTTGTAGGATCAGATGATGTTTCGCCATAGCCAAAATAGTCTTACCTACAACAATATAGGCAAAGTTGCTCAGGGAGAGTAATAGAGAGCAATTCGCCACTGGAGAAGTGGAATTAGTTGCGACGAAATATGAAAGGCCAAAATGGAAGTCATCTAAAGAGTAATTCACCGCGATGAAATGGGGAATTGGTCGCGGCAAATTTTGAGAAAAATATGTTACGAGTTCTAGAAAGGAGCCAATAGTGAGAGATGAGTGAGGTAGGCTCTAAGAGATCCTTTCACCACGGCGAAGCTCTAACTCACCACAGCTATCACTGCAGTGAAATCTGTGAAGATGTAAGAAGTGAACCAAAGAGCAATTGGCTGTGGCGTGAAATCATTTAGCCATGGCGAAGGTTCTTAAACTCTCATAATAACCTAGAAGCCTTGATTTTTCCTATAGCAACATTAAGGGATGACTCGGAAACATTGGTAGGAGATTCTTGAGAGTTGAAAATGAATAGGTAATAGATTTAAAGGCTTTTAATTGGGAATTTTGTTTCACTTATGTACATGAATGCTTGTAAATGTTTGGTTAATGATTCTAATAACATTAAGGTTCAAATTTCCTTACTTTTTCTTAAATTGATTAATTTAAATGGTGTTAGACCTTGATTTATGACTATCAATCGCATGCTTAAGCTTAATTACCATGATTAGAAGTTAGGGTCATCATAGTAAATCCTTTGTTGTTTATAGTGATACTTCGAGGAAAGGGTTAAGATGTATATTAATGCAACAAGGTAGAGTAATGACATATGCCTCTAAGTAACTGTGACCTCATGAGGAGAATTATTCTACACATGATTTAAAGTTAGCTATAGTAGTATTTGTGCTTAAAATCTAAAGGCATTACTTGTATGGTGCCACCACAAAAATATATAGTGACCACAAAAGTCTAAAATACCTATTTGATAAAAAAAGAACTAAACATAAGATAGAGAAGATGGATAGAATTCTTGAAAGATTATAATTATGCGTTGAAATACATCCAGGTAAAGCTAATGTGGTAGTTAATGCTTTGAGTAGAAAGTCTATACATGCAGCTTAGATGATGATTGAGGAGTAGGAACTTATAGAGAAATTTATACAGATGAATATTTCTTGCAAGTTGTTATTGAATGAGACTAAAATAGAAAATGACTTAAGAGCCCATATTTCAGATGGCCAGAGAGAAGATGACTTTGTGAGTTATATTAGGAGTGAGATTACCTAGGATAGGACATCAGGATTCAAAGTGTCTAAGGATGGTATGGTAGTATACTATGATAAAATCTGTGTGCTAAACAAAATTGAATTGGGATAAAAAATTTTAGAGGAGACACATAAAAGCAAATATACAATTCACCTAAGTGCCACAAAAATGTACAAGGATTTGAAAAGATTATTTTGGTAGCTAGGGAGGAAAATGGATATGGCCAATTATGTGGCTAAGTGTTTAGTATGCGAGAGGATAAACATTGGGTACTAGAGCCCAACTAAGTTATTACAACCCTTAGATATTCTTGAGTGGAAATGGGAAAGCATAATCATGGATTTTATTATAGGGTTACTCAAGACATCCTCTGGACATGATGCTCTTTAGGTAATAGTGGATAGGTTGATGAAGTCTACATAGTTTTTACCTATTAAGGCTACATATACATTGGATAAATTAACCTAGTTGTATATAAAAGAGATAGTGAGACTTTATGGAGTACCAAATAGCATAATATATGATAGAGACCTTAAGTTTATATCAAACTTTTAGAGATCACTATAGGCAGCTCTAAGGACAAAGTTGAGGTTTAGTACTACTTATCAGTCCTAGACTAATGTTCAAACAAAAAAGACTATCTAGACCTTAGAGGACATGTTAAGGCCATATGTCTTAGAGTAAAAGGGAATTAGGATATATATTTACCACTAGTTGAGTTTGAATATAATAATAGTTATCATTCCAATATCCAGATGACCCCATGCGAGGCACTATATGGGAGAAAATGTAAATCACCTTTGTGTTAGGTTGAACTAGGTGAAAGGAATTTGATAGGACCTAAGATAGTAGACTAGACTACTAGGCAGATAGACTTAATTAGAAAGAAACTCTTTATGGCTTAAAGTAGACAAAATAGTTATGTCGATAAAAGAAGGAGGCTGTTAGAGTTTGAGACTTAAGGCCAAGTATTCATTTAAGTATCTCTAGTTATCAAAGTAGGTGGGTCTATTAAGATGCAGAAGCTCAGTCTTAGGTACATTGGTCCATTTGGAATCCTTGAAAGAGTTGGACCTATTGCTTATAACATAGCATTGCCTCTTGACCTAGCTTAAATCCATAATGTATTTCATGTTTCTCAATTGAAAAAGTACTTGCCAAACTCCACACATATCATATAATATGAGAACATTTAATTGCAAGATAAATTTTTTTATGTCATATTACCAGAGAAAATCATTGATACCAAGATAAAATAGTTAAGAAATAAGAGCATTCCTCTAGTAAAAGTAGTTTGGAATGGCCTATCTTATTATAAGGCAACTTGGGAATTGGAAGATGACTTAAAAAAGCAACATCAATAACTATTCAATTAAGGTACATTTTAAATTTTGAAGGCAAAATTTATTTTAGGGGGTGAAATGTAATATTCTACAAAAGAAGGGTAGTTAGAGATGAAAAGGAATTGAATTAGAGTTCTTATGTTAATTAAAGAGAACCCAGAAGTAAAATGAATTGAGACAAATTAGAGGCAGAATGACATTTAGAGCATTTAGAAATAAGATTTAGAAACCAAGAATAGCTTAAAACCAGAGCTAAAATAGTTAAACAGAATGAACTAAAATCGTAGTGGCAAAATCATAATATTGGACAAAATTTTAGAAACTCAAAGAAATAAGTTTTAAATGATAAAGTTAAATTTATTAGGTTTTTTAGAGATTCTAAAAATTGTAGGAACTGTCAAAATGGTGAAAATCTTACTGATATACAATTTAAGACGTTAATTGACCAAAACTTTGACTGAGTTGTTCTAATTTATTTTGAATCCTAAAAATTTCAAAGTAAATGTTTTTAATAAACTAGAAACCTCAATTTTATGATGAAAATATGGCTTTAAAGAAGGATTCAGAATAAGCCTAAATAGGGGAATTGAAATGTAAAGGTAAAATTCAAAATTTAAAAGTTATGAAACCCTAGCATTCTTACATAAATAGGACTCCACCTTTCTTCCTCCTTATTTGGTTAACCCACTTCATCCCTAAAACAAAACCAAGAAAATGCAGAGTAGATAGGAAGGAGAAGGAAAAAAAGAAGCCATCCAAAGGTAAGCAAATATGGAGAATTTGCCTATAATGCTATTATGAAAATTTCTTTATTCTTTCTCCTCCTTTGTATGGTTTTAGTTGTTTAAAAGAGTGATTTTCATGGCTGAACCTTTGAGTGAAGAAGCTCTTTTGAGGAAACCAATCATGACAAAATAGTCTCCATTAAGTACACTTTTAAATGATATGAGATTTAGGCTAAAAAAATTTTATGTACATGAAACCCTAGCCCTTTACCAATTCAGCTAAGGGAAAGGGATTGAGAGAGAGGCTTGAGTTTGATGAAATCATGGTAAAATTAAGGGTTTTGAAAGGAAGATTAAGACTATGCAATTAAAATTACTAAAGAACCTAAATGTTTTTGTTGCCCTTTGGAAATTTTGGAACCCTAGGAAGATATTTCAAGCCATCTAAGATGACACTTGAACTAGAAAAGAGGCAAGGATACTCCATATGTGCCAAATTCCATAAAAGTTGAACAAAACTCCATGGAAGTTAGGTGTAAGAGGTGTCTCAGCCAAAACCTAGTTTGGATACCTAAGAAGTTGTTTTGTTGATTCTAAGGTTATAAGAGGTCTAGATATGAATTATAAATATTAATGGAGCCATTAGAATGAATTTAAGAGTCTTATTTTAAAAAGGTGAAATTTTAGGGTTCAATTAGGCCTAAAGAAGCAACTTGGCATTAGGCTCATGTAATTATGCATATGATGGCTCTAATAAGCTCTAGTAGAGTCATATGACTCAAATCTCAAATTAGGTGAGATTTTAGAGGCAAAAAGTAGAATTATAAGAGTTATTTTTGTGATGACCCTAACTTCTAATTGTGATAATTAAGCTTAAATACACGGTTAAAAATCATAAACCAAGGCAAGAAATCATTTCAAATCATCAAATTAGGAAAAAAGTAAGAAAATTTGAACCTTAATACTATTAGAGTCATTACCAATCAATCACAACCATTCATGTACATAAGTGAAACAAATCCCTAATTAAAAGCCCTTAAATTTATTACCCATCAACTTCCAACTCCTAAGAACCCCTTACAAGTGCTTCTAAATCATTCTTTGATATTGCCATAGGAAAAACCAAGGTTTCTAGGTTAAAATAAGAGTTTGAGAACCTTTGCCACAGTTAAATGATTTTGCGCTATGGTTAATTACTCTCGGGTTTGCTTCTTACATCTTCACAAGTTTTGCCATGGCTAGTCAAAGCCTCATCACAACGAGCCTATATGGTGCTGTGGCAAGAGGACCTCCTAGAGCCTACCTCACTCGCCTCTCACTATTGGTTGCAGCCTATTCTTCTTTTCACTGCAGTTAATTCCTCTTTAGAACACCTGACACAGTTTCAAAAAATTTGCTGCAACCAATTCCCTATTTTGCCGCAGCCAATTATTCTTTGGATGACTTCCAGTTTGGCCTTTCACATTTTGCCGCGACAAATTGCTCTCCGTTACTCTCCCTGGGCAACTTCACCTTTATGGGTCCTAGCTAAGACTATTTTAGCCGCGGTGGAACACCTTTTGGTCTTACAACTTCTAAAATCTTGTCTCATGTGTAACACCATATATTTCTAACTCATTTCATAATATTCACATGCTTTACATCATCAATTCCATGAAGGGGTAAGGAAAAAGGAATCAAAATAATACATTTCCTTATGTTGCATCGTGTTTAAAAATTTCATTCAGTGTCACATGGGCCATTTGAGTTCATAAACTATATTCTCATATTTAATTACATGGATAAAACTTAATTACATCATCCAAAGTGGCCAACATCTCAAGGAACTCAAAGGAATGCATGAAATATGCACATTGAATTTTGGCCAGATTTGCTCCCTTTTCTACCACAACTTTAGAAAATTATAACTAATTCTAGAAAAATTGAAATTATGCATTCTTGGATATTCTAGAAATCTTAACATTTTTACTTCATACTAAAAATATGTCCAAATCATAACATCCATCATAGAGGATTTTGACATTCGAAAAGGTCCAGAGGTCTAGCTGTCCACTGGAGCTGTCATATAATTCTATAGAGAACTTCAAAAATGTCCAATTAATTCCAAAAAAATATAATCCATGTAAAGGATATCAAGATAGAAAGATGTGGATGTTAGCTAAAGGGAAAAAATGTCTCTAGACCAGTTTGAGCACTCCTGGACCTCAAAATCTAATCAAACAATGACTGAGGTCAGGTGCTGTTACTGATACTAGACAGAAATTTAGAAAATTTACATCTCCCTCTCTAGACATCCAAATGAGGTACTTCTAGTTGACACAAGTCACTAGAAACATCTAGTTTCTTTGTATACAATTTCATGGCAATTGAACATCATTTGAGCCTTATGTGACAAAATTCATTTTTAAACCAAGTGAACAGTACATTAGACCAAAACCAGAAAATTTGCCAACTTTGAAAATTCATCAAATATTCTGTGGACCTCCAAAAATTTCATACTTTAGATTCCCAAAAAGCTCTCAATGAACCCTAATTGTATGCCAAATTTCAGAACAATAAGAGTTTATTTAGGAAAAAAAGTGACATAGGGTTCCATTATAGTCATTTTGGTTCCATATGGGGTACCAAAGTGACCAAATGGTTTTCCTTGGGGTTTGGCACCTCTTGGGCAAGTCTAAAAGCATATTTGGGACTTGTGTGAGCTACCCAAATGGTCCCAACCCTCATGCATCTCATTTTGGCTATGCCACTTGCAAGTATACACAATTACATAAACTCATTCAAGAGGCCACATTGTCATAACATACTTAAATCACATTCTAATGGTCTCATAATACATTCTCCCATTTATACATAACATATCATCATAATTATACATGTTCATGATTTCATAAGACATATACAACCATGGATTACAACATATGCTCCTCTTATGGCCTTAAAGTGACAACATTTCCACATTTTAATGTCATTCCTTCATATCTCATGTGGTTGGCTCCCATTGCCTTGCTCTTTGGGTCCACCTAGCTTGTTAGATCATTGGAGAGGAGGGAATGAGATTCAAAGAATCCCAATAGCTCATCTCCCATTCAATCACACATAATGGATGCAAAAGAATTCTTATAAATGCATGCATGGCATATGGACATGTGAAATCATTTAAGAAGCATTCTTAACATTTGAAAAAGTCACTCATAGCATACAAAGGCTTGGCAAGCAAGTGGATTGCCCTCACCTATTTTCTTGTGGATTTTGGACTTGCCTCACCTATTCTTTAAGGAAATCTTGGACTTAACCATGCTCTTGGGAGTCCATCTTGCTATTGGGAGACTCTTTGCTTTGTCTCAACTAATCTTAAGAGTTCTTGGCTTCACCATACTCAAGCAAATCCAAGCAAATATCATAACATCATTTAGAAACATAATATATCATCTTGATATCATGGCAAATGAAATCATGCTAGCATACTTTTCATGGCTTAAAAATACACATACACGCATTCTAAGACAAGCTAAGCACATATCCATGCATAAGAGAAGGTGGAAAGAGCTACCTTGCACACAATCACACACTTTTTCTCTTG
Organism: Erythrophleum ivorense; assembly: GCA_026724425.1. NCBI lineage: Eukaryota > Viridiplantae > Streptophyta > Magnoliopsida > Fabales > Fabaceae > Erythrophleum > Erythrophleum ivorense. Next base: position 39,924,583 of record JAIUCV010000006.1, on the reverse strand, counting down.
AAATTCCCTCCCTTGTTTTGGCGACACACCCATAAAAGTGTAGGGAAGATTTCTCTTGGCCTAAATACAATTTATGGAAGCCAATTAGGTTTATGAAACAATTTCTAAGGTCACACAACTTGTTTAGACACTAAGTTGTTCTATAAATCCTATTATGGTCCATAAATGCACCTAATGAAGTAACACCCCTCAAATAAATTCTAGGCTCTATTCTTTCCTTTCAAATATGATTCTTGACTCCTTTTAAGCCTTTTGGAGTCATCATAGAATTAAAACAAAGAGTCTAACTACATGTTGCTTCTTTAGGTCATAATATGGAACCTAAAGCACTAACTCACTTTCTATGAGTTCTAAATTTTTTCCAAGGCCTCCCCTCATTTTCATTCATCATATGTGACTCAAGAATGGGCTTGAAAAAATTTAAAACTCTCCTTAGCTATACTATCCTTGCTTGGCCAAGGCTATGGAGGAAATAGAGCTCCTTGGAGTTTGCTTTGTTTGCTCAAGGAAAGAAGCATATAGGGAGCCTCTTAGGGATCTTAGGAGCTCATTTAAACTCTTATTTAGGCCTAGGAATCATCATACAAAATCAAATTTTACAAGGCGCAATTAAAACCCTAGAATTGCATCTTGAAATCTAATAGTTTTTTTTTATTTCCTTTGCATATTCTTAATCTCCACACCTTTTTTTCTTAGATTCACCCTTGGTTCTGCCTAAAAATCAAGTCCTCCTAGGGTTTTCTCATGTTAGGCGAAATGGAGGAGGAGGGAACCAAAGATGACAACCATAGGAAGAGAAATTACCTTGTTTTCTTGCTTTTTCTCACTTGAATATAGTGTTCTTTGACCTCCTTTCTTCAAATCCGGATTTTCCCCTCAATTTCTCCTTTACAACAGATCCATATATTTCATTATAATCATAGGAAATAAAGGAGAATGAAGGAGAAGAGGTTTGGAAGAGAAAGAGCATGAAAAACCATGAAAATCCATACCTTTCTACCTTGAATTTCTCCTCCTTTTCTTCCTTCTCTTGTGCACCTCATCCCCTAGGGTTTTCCTCTGGTTTTGGGCAGAACATGGTCATGCATAATGAAGGGAGAAAAAGGGCACATCATATGTATAGGTGGGAGGAAGTTACACTTTTCAAAAATTCCTATTTTGCCATTTGTTCTTGGCATTTTTGTTTTTCCTTCTTTTTATCTCCTTTTTGAGAACCATCTTTTCCATTATGAAATTTATGTTCTTAATTTCGTAAAATACCTTTGGAATCACTCGAATCGGAGTTAAAACTGCCTCAAACGAATCTATCAAAGTTCAAGTACACCGATGTTTAAAAACATCCACCAGAGGGGATTTAACTGTCCCAGGGCTTCTCATGGTTTTTAGGGCCTCTGAGAACCCTAGTGAACTCAAAAATTTCATTTAAAAAGCCCTCCTATGTGAATTCCAAAATTTGCTCAAAATTACAAAAATACTATTACGTTTTGTAAGCTTTTCGTAAGAAATTATTTTTTCATTCTAGCTCTATTTTTCTTTTTGTTTGAGCCTAGGATTCTCATTTTTAGGAGTCTAGAATGCTTCCTAAATTTTTTGGGACCTTAACTATCTCATTTCAAGGGACTTCTTTTTATATCCGGTGAATTTTGTTCATTTATAGAGAAATCATACGTTACATTTCTCATGTTTTCTCTTGTTTTCAGAGAACTGGATGTTACATCATACACTCCAACTCTCCCTCTAATGACACCCTAGGCCACTCTACCTTAATTTGTGGGGCTCTAATAGCTTTCATTTACCTAATTTACCCATCTTATCTATCATTACTAGTTCAAGACTTAAGTGATAATTTCTACTCATCCAACTACCATATATCAACAAGTTCATAGAGTAATGACAGTAAGAACTCATGAACTATCAACAATTATCATTCAAATACAAATTCCATCAGAGATTCCATGCATCACTGGTTCAAGTCAACATCTAATGTATCACATGATTACATTTTCGGATAGTAGACCATATCATGAATTCAATAAAGTTCATAGTAGATGTTATAAGTTCATACATCCAATACCAAAAAATATGAAGCCTAGCTCCTCAATAGTTACATCCTAAGTAATCAATATACAAGCCCCTACACTTGGCAACATAATTACATGATGATGCTATACAAGAAAGAATACAAAATTTAGCATCTACTCTACTTAGGTCAGTCCAAGTGTAGCCTTCCCTACACATGGTTGGAGGTCATGGATTTTTATCCACTTGCTTCCCCTTATCCTTACCTGAAGAGACTTCACCTAAAAGTATGATTCCATGAAATAGGGTGAGATGAAAATCTCAGTAATCAAAGGTAAATTTCATTCATATATTCCAATTTAATTAACATATATGCATGATATTATATAAGCATGAGAAAATGTACCAATCATATCAGCAAATGAAATAATTAGGCAATCAATGATTACTATCCCATACTAGCAATCACATTTTCACATGTTAAAGGCCAATAATGTAATATCCTGTTCTCTTAAAATGAGAGAAAATGCGAGAAATGTAACATATGGTTTCTCTGTAAAAGAATAAAATTCACTAGATACAAAAGCAAGTCCCCCGAAATGACTTAGTTAAGGTCCCAAAAAATTTGAAAAGCATTCTAGACTTCTAAAAATGAAAATTATAGGCTCAGATGGAAAGAAAAACGGAGGTAGGAAGGTGAAATAATTTGTGACAAAAATTGATGAAACGTAATGGCATTTTCCTAAATAAGTGCAAATTTTGGAAAAACACATAGGAGGTCTTTTTAAATGGAAAATTTCAGTTGCCCAAGGTTCTCAGAGGCCCCAAAAACCATGGGAAGCCCCGGGACTGGTAAAACCCCTCTGGTGTATGTTTTTTAATATTGGTGAGCCCAAACTTTGACAAATTCATTCAGTAAAGTTTTAGCTCCAAATTGAGTAATTCTAAAGGCATTTTATTAAATTGGGAACCTAAATTTTATAATGTAAAAGACTGTTCTAAAAAAGGAGCCAAAATGAAATTGCCATTACGGAAGGATGAAATTGAATTTTTTGAAAAAGTGTGCTTTTAGGAGCTCCGACACACTTCTCCCTTTTTCTCTCACCATCTTAAGCACGACTTCCTCTACCCAAATTATAGAAAAATAGCTGCTCCTCAAGGCTCACCAAGAGAGGAAGAAAAAGGCAAGAAAGGTATGGAATTTATTGGTTTTTTCATGCTTTCTCTTTAGCAAACCCCTTCTCCTCCATTTTCCTTTGTTTTCTATGATTATATTGAAGTTTATGGATCTTTTTTAATGGAATAACAGATGGGAAAATTCATATTTGAAGAGAGGAGGCCAAGGAAAGTGAGAAACAAGCAAGAAAAGCTATGTAAATAAGGTAGAATCTTCATCTTATGGTAGCTACTCCTTCCCCCTTTTCTTCCTATTTCGCCCCATATATGTAGCTGCAAGAGGCCTTGAATTTTGGACAAAACCAAGGGTAAATTCTATGAATTTAATGGAGGAGAGTAAGAATATGCAAAGAAATTCAAGAGCCATTGATTTTCAAGATAGTAAACCTAGGGTTTCATGAGCTCTCTTGAAAATTTGATTCGATGTAATTATTCCTAGGCCTAAATGAATATTTGGATGAGCTCTTGAGATCCCTAGAAGGCTCCTCATATGCATCTTCTATCAAAAGAATGAAGCAAACTCACTTGGTGTTCATATAATGCATAGTTTTAGCCTAGGCTAGATGAAGCACCAAGGGGTAGTTTTAATTTATTCCAAGATTATTTTTGCATCATGTATGATGGGAGAGTATGGGAGGAAGCCTTGGAAAAATTTTAGAAACCATAGAAAGTGAGATGGCCTTATATGTTCCATATTATGGCTTAAAAAAGCAACACCTAGCTAGGCTCCTTGAATTGATTGTGTGATGACTCCAAGAGGTTTAAATGGAGTCAAGAATCATAAATAGATAGAGAGAATGGGGCTAAGATGATGTTCTCTTAAGGTTGCTTCATTGAGTGCACTATGGAACCATAAAAGAGCCATAAGAGTCACCTAGCTTTTCTAGTGAATATATGGCCTTAGAATTTAATTTAAGAGTATAATTGGCTTCCATATGATGTGTCTAGGCCAAGAGAAATGATCTCCAGCTCCTTAGGTGTGTGAGGTCAAGGGAGAGGACTCAAGGCTCAAGGAAAAAGTGTGTAAATGTCAACAAGGTAGCTCTTTCCACCTTCTCTCATGCATAATTGTGTACTTACATTGTCTTTGAATGTGTGTATATATGTTTTGAGCTATGAAAAGTATTTTAGCATGAGTTCTTATTCCATGGTACCATGATGTTTTATGTATGCAAATGATATTTTATGTACTTGCCTTGGTTTGCTTGAGTGTGGAGAAGCCAAGAATCCTCTAGCCATGGTGAGGATAAGCCAAGAACCCTTAAACTTGGTTGAGACAAAGTAAAGAGTCTCCCAAGAGTAAGGTTGAGTCAAAACCTCTTAGAGAAAATGAATGAGCAAGCCCAAAATCTATAAGTGAATGGGTGAAGCTAATCCACTCACTTGGCAAGCCTATGTATGCTATACATGATGTGTTTAAATGCCAAGAATGTTTCATGAATGCTCATATATGTTAATATGTCTATGCATGCATTTTCAAGGCTTATATTGTATACTTTATGTATGATTGAAAGGGACATGAGCTATTGGAATTCTTTGAATCTCATCCCTTCCTCTCCAATATTCTAACATGCTAGGTGGACCAAGAGGACAAGGTAATGGGAGCCAACAACTTGGAAGATGAAAATGTGACAACAAAGTCATGAATTTTGCTTCTTTATGGCCATATGAGTGGCAAATGTTGTAATCCATTATTGTATATATCCTATGACCTCATGAACATGTGTAATCATGCTAATGTATCATGTACAAATGAGAATTTATGTTGTGTGAATGTTACAATGCAATTTGGATATGTAATGGCAAGACTAGCATTATGAAAAATTTGTATGGCATGGGGTGAGAGTGTGAGTTTCCAGATTTTGGGTTTGTTCACCTTTGAGACAACTTTAAAATGTCATTTTGGTGCATTCCCACATGCTCAAGTGGTCACACAAGCTTGGGATGCAAAATTGGACACTTTAATGCTAGTTGAGACCATAAAAATGACCAAACCATAAACCTATAGCACAAATTGACCAAATGGATGAATCTTCTCATGAAATTTGACAAACACGTAGAACTCATTGAGAGCTTTTTGGGAAGCTAAAGTGCAGAAAAATCAGAGCTCTACAAAATTAATTATGAATTTTCAAAGTTGGGATTTTTCTGCTATTATGGTGCATGTACTGTTCATATAGTCAGTTTTGTGTTTTGTGTCATTTGATGGTCAAATGGTGTCTAATGTAACATCCTAAAATTAATTATGGTGTTAATCATGAATTTGGGTTAATTAAGAATAATTAATATAGAATAATTAGGTAAGTTATGTGAATAAAAATTTTAGAGAGATAAATTATTAATGAGTTTAAGATTTAATTAGGTTTGAAACTTTATCTAGGCCCAAATTAAATTAAGTAGGCCATGGTTAGAGACTAATGGAGGCTCAAAGATTTTAGATGCAAGCCCAACCTCTTATTGTGAGACTTGACCCAAAAGAGAGCATCTAGTGATGGCCCAATCTGATTTAGTGAGATATGGGCGTGAGACCCAACTTACACAAGCTTTTATAATTGGCCTAACAACCCTTGTGCAGACCCAAATCAATTGAGCTATTAAAACTTGGTCTAACCCAAATAAGATTCTGTAACCCAACAAATGAAATCTGGCCCAACAAGTATAAAAATCTGAATCTAATTATAATTGGACCTTTGGGTTAGCCTATAACCCATTTTTGACCTAACTAAAACCCTAAACACATGTAGCCCCCTCCTACCATTTTGCTGAAACATAAAACACAAACACAAGAGGCATTTTCGCACCTTGAGAGGGAGGCTAGGTATAACACCCCAAAATTAATTAAGGTGTTAATCATGGTTTTGGGATAATTAAGAATAAGTAATATGGGATAATTGGGCAAGTTAAGTGAATGAGAATTTTAGAGAGATAAATTATTAATATGGGTTTGAGATTTAAATGGGGTAGAAACTTCATCTAGGCCTAAATTAATATAGGAGATCATGATAAGAGGCTAATGGAGGCCCAATAAGCTAGGTGCAGACCTAATTTGATTCAATGTGATAAAGGCCCAAAATCCACCTTGTATAGGCTCTTAAAAATGGCCTAACAACCTTGGTATAGACCCAAATCCTTTGACTTCTTCAAACTTAGCCCAAACCTAATTGAAATTCAGCAGCCCAATGCATAAGAGCTAGCCCAACAAGCTTAAATCTGAAACCCATTTGGAGTTGGATCTTTGGAGCAGCCCATGACCCATATTTGACCTAACTTAACCTAACTAAAACCCTAAACACTTTAACCTCTTTCCCATTTTACTAAAACACACATCTCATTTTCGGAGGTTTGGAGGGAGGCTAGGGTTTGGGGCAAGAAATCCACCAGTTCTCACTTCTAAGCTCAAAATTAGCCAAGGTAATAGTTATATAACTTAATCGCCTTCTCTTTCTCTTCATTTTGGCCTAATTAGTTTTTCATTTGGAGTATTTTCACCTACACCCAAAATTTGAAACTTGCTATTTGATGCCTCCATGGTGAAAATTCGTAGGTTGAGACCAAGGGTGACATTAGGTAAGTATAAACTCTTCTTTTTGAGGTTTTTCTGCTGGTTTAAGACCCCAATGATTGGATTATAGTATAGGTATTAATTTTGTACAAATTTGCTTAGGATTTGGGGTGAAATATTGAAGTTTCTAGTAGAGGACATTTCAATCCGAATTTGGAGACTTGTAGTGGCTGGGTAAGTGTTCCCTAAGTAGTCATTATCATTTTAAATTATTTGGGTACTTGCTGCTACTGTAAATGATGAATTAAAGTAGTAATTCTTTGAAGCTATAGTTATAGGGAGATTTTTGTACTATTGGTGGCTATTGTAAATTGTCTACAATTAAGGTAACCGGGACTATATTAATTCCATGCATATATCTGCTTTAATTTCATATTTGTTGTACATGAATGATTTGAAATGCTAAATAAACTAGTTGGCTATCTATTGTATTATGTTTGGACCTTGTGAGTCCATGGTGGAGCTTTGGTGCAGCTGTCACCCGTGCATGTGCTTTGATTAGGCATCGAGTTATGATCAAACCTCAGATGCACTGAGCCTTAGTTGTGCTAATTAGGGAGTGGGTGCTGTGGATGGGCCTCTCCCGGTGTTATTGGCCTTTAATATGTGGAATTATAATTGCTAGTATAGGATGGTAATCATAATAGCTTAACCATTTTCTTTGCTGATATGACCGATATGATTCTGATATTGATTTTGATTCATACTTATATGTTAATTAAATTGGATATTAGAAATGGAAATTTCCTTGGTTACTGAGATTCACATCTTACCTCGTTTCATGGGATTATACTTTCAGGTGAAGGTTCTTCGGGTAAGGATAAGGGGAAGCAAGTGGATGAAAATCCATGAGCTCCAACCATGCGGGGAGAAAGCTACACTTAGGCTGATTTGTTTAGTATAGATGTTAAATTTTATATTCCTTTTGTTATAGCATCATCATGTAATCATGTTGCCAAGTGTATGAACCTATAGTATCCGATATATGAACTTTGTTGAATTTATGATATGGTTTACCATTTGGAAATTGTAATCATATGATGTATTAGATATTGATATGAACCATTGATGTATGAAATCTCTAACAGAATGTATATTGAATGTTAATTGTCAATAGTGCATGAATTCTTGTTGTCATTACTCTATAGACTTGCTGATATAGGGTAGTTGGAGGAGTGGAAATTTACATTTAAGTTTTGAATTGGCAATGGTAGAATAGCTGGGTGATTAGGGTAGATAAATACCATTAGAGTTATATAAAATGAGAGAAAGTGATCCTAGGGTATTCCTAAGATGAGATTAGAGTATATGGGATGAAATTTGGGAGATATAGTTACATAAGAGAGTCACGTTGTGGCTAAGAAGGCCACGCGGCACCCAAATGAGTGACAGAGATGAGGGGCGCTACGGCTTGAGGCATTTCACCGAGACGCAAGTGAAGAAAATTTTTTAGGGGAGTAACAGTGATGAGAAATGCCGTAGCTTGAGGAATCTTGCCATGGCTCAGTATGAAAAAAATCGCCCAGGAGGGTAGCAAAATGAAACCTCATCGCGGCATAACATGTACCACCGCGGCTCTAGTCGAGGAAACAAAGTGAGGTGTATCCAGTAGCATGTCTTGCCATGGCACGAGTGTATTCCACCGAGGCGAGGATCGTGGGACTTAGAATAGTAGCTCCAGGAGGCATTTCCGCCACAGCGCCATGTAGGCTGGTCGCGGCGATGGTCCAACTCACCATGGTTGTGAAAGTTGCCCAGTGGTTCCCGAGAGTAACTTAGCCGTGGCAAGAAAAGTCGGGGTCGCGGCTCAGGTCTCCAAACTCCTACCTTTAGCCTAGAAACCCTAGTTTCTTCAATGGTAATGCTGGGAAAAGATATAGAAACACTTATAAAAGGTTTTTGTGTGTTGAAATTGATGGATGGATGAATCATAAACCCCTCATGATAGTATAATCTCTTTTATGTATTCTCACATTTGTGGTTGTTTGGTGATGACCCTAACATCAAGGTTCAAATGTTCCTATATTTTCATAATGTAATAAATTGTAATGACTCCAAACCTTGATCATTAATTATTAATCGCGTATTTGACCATAATTACTATGTGTAGAAGATAGGGTTGTCACACTAGGGTTCTAAGCAAGAAATCTACCATTTCTCACTTTTAGGCTCAAAATCAGCCAAGGTAAATAGTTACATAACTTAATCCCTTTCTCTTTCTCTTCATTTTTACCTGATTAGTATTTTATTTGGAGCATTTTCACCATACCCAAAATCTGAAATGTGGTTATTTGGGATTTTCTTGGTGCAATTTCGTAGGTTGAGCCAGGAGGTGTTATTAGGTAAGCATAAACTCTTCATTTTGATGTATTTTCTACTGGTTTAAGATCCCTATAGTAGATTTATAGTATGGGCCTTAATTTTGTATGAATTTTCCTAAGGTTTGAACTGATATTTTGATGTTGTTGGTCTAGGGAAGGTAAACCCCAAAATTAGAGGCTCTTGGTGATTGGGCAGGTGTCCCTTAGGAAACAATTAGTAATTTAATTCTTTGAGCATTGGGTTATTACCATAAATGATGAATGGGATAGAGATGGTGATACAATATTAGTAGGCATACCCATTGGAGCACTATAAGTTCGAGAAGCCCTCATCCATCAAGAAACCCAAATCATTCAAAAGCCTATGATTCAAGTCCAAATAGCTCATGAAAGGATGGCTTATCCTCAAGAGGCCCAAATTGTGCTAGTATATGTCCAAAAATTTCAAAGAGCTCAAGATAATATTTATGTTGGACGTCAGCCCAAGTTTAGAGCCCAAGATCCATATTTGATCAATATCTCCTTAAAGATGCAAAAGTGGAAGTCTAAGTGGAAGCCCAATGTCTTAAGAAGGTCCATGGAGCAACTAGAGTTAATATTCAACATGTTGAAGGCCCAATGTAGTTATACACATGTAAGAGGAGTGCCAAGGCCCAATTGGAGTCCAATCGCAAGAGATTAAGAATCATAAGTCAATGATGTGATTTTTAATGAAGCATGAGCATCTCATGTGACTACTTAAAGAAGTTGATCAGTTTTGACTAGGATTCTTTATGAATTTCATTTTTTATTATTTTATTATTTTTTTAGACTTGGTCAAAGAGCTTATCTTGGAGATTAAGTTAAAATTAGTATCCTAATCTTATTCCTTAATTTTAGGCACCATTTAAAATATTTTTAATTAGATTTTATTATTTTACTTTTATTAGGATTTTAGTCTTTTAGAAACTTTGCCTATAAGAGGATCTCTATTGTACTCTATTATGAAGATCATGAATGAATTTAAGTATTATTCAATACTTCATGAGGCCTTTAGTTCTTTGTGTTCTCTAAGAGTTCACATGGACTTATCAAAGGATTAGTCTTCTTTTATGGCGTCTTGAGGCTAGGGTTTTAAGAGACAAGTTTTCTTAGAGTCTTTCCTTTGACTAACATTCTTGTTTTCTAGCCGGTCTCGGGCAAAGTGTTATCTTGTTCAAGATTCCTAGGACAAGGTTCCTAAAGAGTCTTGCATCATTTGGTATCAGAGCTTTAGTTCACTAGTGCAAGGTATATCTTTGTATTTCCTTTTCGTTGTTCTTCATACTTTCTCTCCTTCCATTTGTGTTACCTTTTTCATCTTCGTCTTCATCTTCTATCTTCTTTTGTATTTCATTGTTGTGTGCCTTCATCCTCATCCAAAAAAAAAGGAAGAGTGTGATGCTCCAAAAAGAAAATTCAAAAAAAAAATTCAAAAAAAAAAGTGAGAAAAAGAGAAAAGATTCAGATTGCAAAATTCAACATTGTAAGTTGGTGACAATTCAAAGTTGAAAGCTTAAAGCTTAGAGTTAATTTCCTAATTGGAGTTAGTTTTCTAATTGGAGTTAGTTTCCTAATTGGAGTTAATTTTTTAATTGGAGTTAATTTCCTAATTTGATTGCATTGAGTAGCTACCAAGTTATCTACTTTCCTATTTGCATTCAAGTAAAGATTTTCTTTCCTAATTGTTCTAAACTTGAATTGCAAGTAGTTTCCTATTTTGATTAACTTAATTCTCAAGTAGTTTCCTATTCTTAAAGTTTCTTATTTTCAGATTTTCCCTTTCCTTCTCCTTCCTTCCAGGCCTCCCCTTCCTCCTTGTTTCCCTTTTAGTTACACACCCCCTTTTTCTTATTTGTTTAATTCTTTGGGAATTTGTATTTTAGGATTCTAGTTTTTTTTTATTGCCATTAGTATGATCTTTTCTTTTGATTTGCTTGTGACTTGCTTAGAACACTTGTAAGAAGCAAATTGTTGTGTGGTAAAAGGCAAAAGTGCAATTAACATTAAAGAAAAAGCCAAAAAGAGAGTTAAACATGAGTGAATTACTATTCTTGAGTGTAAACAAGTGAGAAGAGTGTGTGAGGTCCTATTCATTCTTTCCTTCATTGACTAACTTTTCAAGTGACAAGATGTCCAATGAGTACAAATTCCTTGAAGAGGCTAACAAAGAGCGATTCAAGCAAACTTGTGCATGGTTAGATGCATTCTAATCCAACTCCAACTCTATAGGACAAGATAAGGAAAAGTCATCCTCTGATTTCCATACTAGATGCCTTATCAAAGAGAAAGTTTGCAGCATGGCTATTGATAATAGTAGTTATGTAAATGTTGCTAGTACCTTACTTGTTGAGAAATTAAACTTGCCTACTATGAAGCATCCTAGGCCCTTACCTTATTGAAGGGTATTGCTGAATTTAGGGTTAATAAGCAAGTTTTGATTTCTTTCTCCATTGGTAAATATCATGATAAAGTGTTATGTGATGTGGCTCCTATGTATGATGGACATATTATGCTTGGTAAACCATGGAAACATATGAGAAAAGCTAAATATATTAAGCATAAACACAAATATTGCTATTGCTATTCATTTGTATTCAATGAAAAAATCATGTATTAGTACCTCTTGATCCTATGGATGCTTATAAGGATCAAGTGAGAATAGCATAAGCATAATAGCATAAGCATACAAAATGAAAGAAAAAGAGAGATCAAGAGAGAGAGAGAGAGAGAGAGAGAGAGAGAGAGAGAGAGAGAGAGAAAGAGAGAGAACATCAATTAGAGAGAGAAAAAGACGAGATTGAAAAAGAAAAGAGTGTAAGTGAAAAGAAAGAGCTAGAGAGTTGTGAGAAAAGTGAGAAAAGCATGAGTGTGAGCTTGTTTGATAAAAAAAAAAAAGAGGTTGAAACTGTGTGTAAGGATCTTTGTTTATCTACTAACAATCTTAACCATCTTTGCTTATTGTTAGTTCTAGCTCTTTGTAGGTATGTGGACATTTGTTTTCAAAGAAGCCACCCAATGGACCCCTCATCTTCAACTAGCATGAAAAGAGTTATGATTTCTTAGATTTGTTTCCTAAGAATCCACCTAATGGTTTCCAATCTTTAATATGCTTTCAAAGTGCTTTGATTGCATAGATTTTGTTATTCCTGATGAATTATTTCCTTTTAAAGGCATTGAACACCACACATTGAGTTTTAATTGTTTCATGAATTTTGTGGTAGTTAAGAATTCATATTACATTATTTTATGGTTAAAAGGTTATAGTATTACTTGGATTTTGTTATGGCCCTTGGATTTATTATAGGTGCATGTGGGATCAAAATTATCATTTATATTTGGGTGCATGTGAGAAAGAATACTTCCTAACTCAAGCGAGTTCAAAGAGTTTCCCCACTTGGAGTATTCTAAGTTGCCTAAAAAAATTGATGATCTCTTTGAAAGGAGTCCTTTAGTTTATAAGATCATTCCACTTGATAAATATAGTGTTAGTCATTACTTTTGAAAGTCTAATTTATTTCCATATGATACAGGCGAAGATTCGAGGACGAATCTTTTCAAAGAGGGAGGGAATGATATAATATTAGTAGGCATACCTATTGGAGCACTGCAAGTTCTAGAAGCCCTCATCCATCAAGAAACCCAAATCATTCAAAAGTCTATGATTCAGGTCCAAATAGCTCATGAAAGGATGGCCTATGCTCAAGAGGCCCAAATTGTGCTAGTATATGTCAAAAATTTCAAAGAGCTCAAGATAATATCTATGTTGGACGTCAACCCAAGTTTAGAGCCCAAGATCCATATTTGATCAATATCTTCTTAAAGATGCAAAAGTGGAACACTAAGTGGAAGCCCAACGTCCTAAGAAGGTCTATGGAGCAACTAGAGTTAATATCCAACATGTTGAAGGCCTAATGTAGTTATACATATACAAGAGGAGTGCCAAGGCCTAATGGAGTCCAATCGCAAGAGATTAAGAATCATAAGTCAACGATGTGATTTTTAATGAAGCATGAGCATCTCATGTGACTACTTAAAGAAGTTGATCAGTTTTGACTAGGATTCTTTATGAATTTCATTTATTATTATTTTTAGACTTGGTCAAAGAGCTTATCTTAGAGATTAAGTTAAAATTAGTATCCTAATCTTATTCTTTAATTTTAGGCACCATTTAAAATATTTCTAATCAGATTTTAGTATTTTACTTTTATTAGGATTTTCTTTTAGAAACTTTGCCTATAAAAGGCTTTCTATTGTACTCTTTTATGAAGATCATGAATGAATTTAAGTATTATTCAATACTTTGTGAGGCCTTTGCTTCTTTGTGTTCTCTAAGAGTTCACATGACTTATCAAAGGATTGGTCTTCCTTTGTGGTGTCCTGAGGCTAGGGTTCTAAGCGACAAGTTCTCTTAGGATCTTTTCTTTGACCAACATTCTTGTTTTCTAGTCAGTCTTTGGCAAAGTGTCATCTTGTCCAAGGTTTCTAGGACAAGGTTCCTAGAGGGTATTGCATCAGATGGACTAATATAAAGTGATAATTTTCTAATATTATGATTATAGGAGGATTTTGGTACTACTGTTAGCTTCCCAACTTGTGTACAAGTGAGGTAACTGGAGACTATATTAATTCCATATATATATCTGCTTTAATTTCATATTTGTTTTATATGAATGATTTGAAATGCTAAATGAATTGGTTGACTATCTATTGTATTGTGTCTGGACCTTGTGAGTCCATGGTGGAGCTATGGTACGGTTGCCACCCGTGCGTGTGCTTCGATCAGGCATTGGGTTGTGATCAGACCCTAGATACACTAAGCCCTAGTTGTGCTCACTGGGGAGTAGGTGCTATAAACGGGCCTCTCCTGGTGTTATTGACCTTTAACATATGGGATAGTAATTATAGATAGCATAATTGTTTCATTTACTGATATGGTTGGTATATATTTTTATGCTTATATGAAATCATGCATATATGTTAATTAAACTGGAATATATGAATGGAATTTTTCTTGATTACTTAGATTTACATCTCATCCCGTTTCATGGGATCATACTTTCAGGTGAAGGTCCTTCGAGTAAGGATAAAGGGAAGCAAGTAGATGAAATCCATGAGCTCTAGCCATGTGTGAAGGAGGCTACACTTGGGCTAATCTGAGTAGAGTAGATGCAATTTTGTTATTCTTTTATATGGCATTATCATGTAATTATATTGCTATGTGTAAGTGTTTGTATTTTGATTACTTAGGATGTTTCTATTAAGGAGTTAGGCCTCATTTTAGCTTGTTATTGGATGTATGAACTTTATTAAATTTATGATATGGTCTCCTATTGGGAATGTAATCATGTGATACATTAGATGTTGATTTGAACCAGTGATGTATGGAATTTCTAATGGAATATGTATCAAATGATAATTGTTGATAGTTTATAAATTCTTGTTGTTATTACTCTATAAACTTGCTCATATAGGGTAGCTAGAGGAGTAGAAATTAATACTTAAGTCTTGAACTAGTAATGATAGATAAGTTGGATAAATTAGGTCAATGAAAACCATTAGAGCCCTACAAATTGAGGTAGAGTGGTCCTAGAGTGTCTTTAAGGGTAGAATTGGAGTGCATGAAATGAAATTTGGAAGATGTATTGTAGGAGGGGGTTACGCTGCGGCTAGAAAGGTCTCGCCATGGCCAAGAGTGTGACAAATGCGAGGAGAGCTGAGGCATGAGGAATCTCGCCATGGCTCAAAGTGAAAATGTCGCCCAAGGAGGGTGACAGAGAGTAAACTCACCACGGTGCAACATGTCCCGCTGTGATCCAAGTCGAGGAAACTAAATAAGGAGTGTCCAGTAGCTAGCCTCACCGTAGCAAGAATTATGGGACTTTGAACAGTAGATCCAAGAGGTATTTTTGCCACAACGCCATATAGGCTCATCGTGGGAAGGGTCCAGCTCGCCATCATGTGAGTTACCCAATAAGATTCTCGAGAGTAACTTAGCCGCGGTGCGGAAGGTTGGGGCCACAATGTAAAGTAAAAAACTTAGTTTTTGAGCTCTAGTAACTAACTTAGCCACAGTGGGAGAGTTTCAAGTCATGGCGAAGGTTCCCAAACTCCTACCTTTAACCTAGAAACCTCAGTTTTTCCACTGGTAATGCTAGGGAATGATGTAGGAACACTTATAGGAGGTTTTTGTGCACTAGAATTGGTGGATGGGTGAATCACAAACCCCTCATGATAGTACAATTTCTCTTGTGCATTCTCACATTTATGGTTGTACAGTTAATGGCCCTAACATTATCAAGATTCAAATTTTCCTATATTTTCATAATGTATTTAATCGTAATGACTCTAAACCTTGATCATTAATCATTAATCTCATATTTAACCATAATTATCATGATTAGAATTTATAGTTTTCATATCTAATGCTTATGAAATTTTACAAGCATAAACTAGAGGTTATAAGCTTTCTGTAGCCTCCAAGATCACCTCATTTGAAGGTCTGAGCAGAAAGTTATGAATTTTTGAAGTTTACTATTAGTACCAGTAGTGCCACTGGACCTCCAGTACTGTTCCATCATAATTCAGTTCCTAGATTGTCTTGGCATGGTCTAGAAATATTTTTTCTTAAATTTAACATTCGTAGCTTCTCATATTGACTAAATTTTCATCATTTGGATTTTTTTAGAATTAGTTATGAATTTTCAAAGTTTATGATAGTAAACTATGACAATAGCCCAGACAACTGAGACCTTGGGTGCTTTTTGAATGTCAAACATCTTCTACTTAATGCTTTATGACCTAAAACTATTTTTAGCATAAACTAGACATCTGTAGCTTTCCATAATGGTAAAGAATGCATGATTTTGATGTTTCTAGAATTAGTTATAATTTTTCAAAATTTGTGATAGAAAGTATGCAATTCTTGTCGAGGCTATACTATGGAATTTTATGTGTTTCTTTCACTTACACAAGTTCTAGGCCACTTTTTTAGATGGTTTTAAGTTGTATTAGTATAATTAAATAAGAAAATGAGTTAAATGAGTTTATATGATCCACAAGACACCAAATGCAAAATTCATCTCCTATGTGGCACAAATTTATTCATTATTTTTATTGCTCTTTTCTTGGAAACTTGTAAAATTCTTGGAAATGAGCATAGATAAGGAATGAGATGAGCTATATAATTATGGTATTACAAATAACATTGGGAGAGATCCATCCATGGCACCCACTCCCCATTGAGCACAACCAGGGCTTATGCATCTGAGGTCTGATCATAACCCGGTGTCCAATCGAAGCACATGCACGAGTGGCAACCGCACTACAGCTCCATTATAGACTCACCAGTCCAAATATAATACAACAGATAGCTAATCAATTCATTTATCATTTCAAATCTTTCATGTGTAGCAAATACAAAATTAAAGCACATATATGCATGGAATTACAAAATCCTTGGTTACTTCATTTGTAGCCAATTCTTTAAAAGCCAACTGAATGCTACTTCAGCCTATGGACACAAAATCAAGCCATTACTAACTCTAATCATCATTTGTATTAGCAAGCCTATCACTCAAGGAGTTACACTATAAAGGACTACTTAGAAACACTTGCCCAATTACCACAAGAACCAAATTCGAATTTGGTTGAGCCTATCTCAAAAATCTCATAATAACACTTCAAATTCTGAGTAAATTCGCATAAAAACAATATCTATATCATAAATCAACTATATGGGTCCTAAACTAGTAGAAAATACATCAAAATAAGAAGTTCATACTTATCTAATAACACCTCTAGCCTCAACCTACAAAATTTTACCATGAAAACATCAAATAGTAACTTTCAAATTTTAGGTGTGGGTGAAATGCTCCAAATGAAAAACTAATCAGGTCAAATTGAAGAGAAAGAGGAGGGGGTTAAGTTATTTAACACTCACCTTGGCTGAATCTTGATTTAGGAGTGGAAATGATAGAATTTTGCTGTTAATCCTAACCTCCCCCTTAGACCTCCGAATTTGCTTCTTATGTTTGTGTTTCAACAGAGTACAGAGGGGACTGCATATGTTTAGGGTTTAGTTGAGTCCTAAATGGGTTATGGGCTGACCCAAAGGCCTAATTCCTAATAGGTTTTAGATTTAACCTTTGTTGGGCTAAGCTTCATGAGTTGGGCTGCAGAATTGTAGTTGGGTTAAGCCAAATTTTAAGAGCTCATTTGATTTGGGTCTGCATAAGGGATGTTGGACCAATTATAAGAGTTCATGTAAATTGATTTTTTGGCCTTTATCTTTCTACACCAAATTGGGCAATTGCTAGGTGGTCTCTTTTTGGCCAAGACTCACAATATAAAGTTAGGTCTGCACCTATAATCATTGGGCCTCTATTAATCCCTAACCATGGCCTACTTAATTTAATTTGGGTCTAAATGAAGTTTCTAACCTAATTAAATATCAAATTCATCTTAATAATTTATTGCTCTGGAAATTCCCATTCCCATAGCTTGCTCAATTATTCCATATTAATTATTCTTAATCAACCTAAATCCATGATTAACACCTTAATTAATTTTGGGGTGTTACAATTTCTTAGGGCAATCAAAAAAGTCATTAGTTGCACTTAAAGCCCTAATTTGCACCTATAAGACTAATATGAGTATATATATGGTTTCATTAATGGTTTTGTGCTCCATTTAATATGTAACAAATGAATTTATGTCCAAGTATGGGTGTAGGGTCGTGGAAGGAGAAAGGGATACCAAAGGGAACCAATTAGAATTCTTGTGTCAAGGTAACATTTCATCCATTCTTATATATTTATGCTTAGTTTATTTAAGTGTCTTGGATTGCTTGTATGTATTGCTTGCCAATTATATATAATATTGATTACTTCATGATCATATGCAATTGCATGACATTCATTACATTTTAGATTGAAATGGCTCTTGATGGGTGAGATTGTGCCAAAAGACTCTTAGTAATAGATGAGGTGAGGCAAAAAGTCCCTTGGTAATGCGTGAGGCAATGCCAAAAGTCCCAATTGTAGGTGAGGTCAAGCCAAAAGTTCCTAAAAGTGTATAAAGCTAAACTAAAAGTCTCTAGGTGTTGGGTGAAGTTAAACTAAAAGTCCTTCAAGTATGAAATTGTTGTTGATAGAGCCATGGATTCCTAAACCATGAATATGGTTTATCTATGGTTGTATGACATGCATACTTGCATCTTTGTTCTTGAGTGAGCTCTGTATGTAGCTTAAATGTTGGATTAGCCATAGGGATTATTTAAATCTCACTTTTCCCTGATCTCTACTAACCATAGCTAGGTGACTCTCAAGAAAGAATGAATGATGAGCAAAAGGCTCAAGGAAAGCAACTTTGATAATGAAATTTGATCTAAGGCATACTCTTGAATATATAAATATGTACTTTTGTATTTTGGTGTATGAAAATATAAATATGTTTAAGAGCATACTATAGAGACCATTTGAGACTTATAATACTTGATATAATGAAATTCGGTGTAACACTATATTCATATAGGCTATCTCATTTCATTCCTAATGCATATTCATTAGCCAAGCTGCTTTCTCAAGGAAATTACAATAAAAATAATGGAATTTTTCGCGTTACATCATGGATAAATTTTTTATTCCATATCTCGTAGACCATATAAACTCATTCATCTCATTTTCATATTTAAATATACAATTACAACTCATAACCATATAAAGAAGTGGCCAAGAACTCAAGTAAATGGAGTATATACACAAAATTCACAAGTGCAGCCTCAGGTTCATGGTCTAGTTTTCTATCATGAACTTTGAAAAATCATAACTAATTCTAAAAAAATTAAAATTAAGCGCACTATGCCATTATAGAAAGTTACAGATGTCTACTTTATGTACAAATAATTCTAGACAACAACATGGATGTTGAGTCATTAGAAATTGATGAAACAGTAACAAAGGTTGCCTATCACTACTGGTTCTATCCTTGAATTTCAAAAATTCATATCTCCCTACTTAGACATCCAATTAGGGTGATCTTAGTGGCCATAGAAATCATATCATGTCTGGTTTATGCTTGTAAAATTTTATGAGCATTTGACACCATTTGTCCCTCACATGACACAACACAAGGAACTAACCATATAAACAGTGCTTATACCCCAATAGCAAAAAAATGAAAACTTTGAAAAACCATAATTAATTCCATAGAGCTCCAAATAATCTAATATTTAGCTTTCCAAAAAGATTTAGATGAAATCTATATGAATGCCAAATTTTATGAGCAAATTCATTCATTTGGTCAGATCTTGATATTGGGTTGCAAATTGGTCATTTTGGTGTCTTCTAAGGGTCTCAAATGGTCCACATTGGCTTCTAAGACAACCATGGCCACTTGAGCACGTGGGAAAGCACCAAAATGGTCTTTTTAAATTGCCTCAAAGGTGCATAAACTGATATTTTATAAACTCACTCATCCATCCCAAGCAATACACAAGAACATATAAGCCCCCATTCAAGGTTGAAAAACCACTATATCATATATATGGCATTAATTCTCATACATACACAATATATCCATGTATTTACAAATGTTCATGGATTCAATCTCTTTCCTTTAAGCTTGGTGGCTCCCATTGTTTGGCTCACTTGGTCCACCTAGATATGTTAGATAGTGGGGAGGAAGGGATGAGATTCTAAGAATCCCAATGGCTTTTCTCCCTTTCAACTATACATAAAAGATGTAAAGACAAGTCTAAAAATATATACATGGATAACACAGAATGCATAATTATTCATAAAACATTTTTGCACTCAAGAGGTCACACAAAGCATACATAGGCTTGCCAAGTAAGTCGTTTAGCTCCACCCATTATCTTTGTGGATTTTAGACTTGCCTCACCCATTTTCTTAAAGGCCTTTAACTAAGCCTTACTCTTGGGAGATCTTTGACTTTGTCTTAACCATTCTTGGGGACTTTTGGCTCATCCTCACCATTGCTAGAGGACTTTTGGCTTCACCACACTCAAGCAAACCAAAATATGTTCATAAAACATCATTCAAGCACATAATAAAGCTTCATGGTGCCATGGCATATAAATACATGCTAAGACCTCTTTCATAGCTTACACACATTCAGGATAAGATAAACATCCACTCATGCATGGGAGAAAGAAGATAGAGCTACCTTGAAGTATGAATTCAACACTTTTTTCTTTAGGTATTCCTCCCCCTTTTCGGCCACACACTTGCAAAGAGATAGGGCTTGGTTCTCTTGGCCTAGACACATTAAATATGACACAATTATATCATGGAAGTAAGTTCTATCATCACTCACTCACTATGGAAGCTCACTTTATTTTATGATTGCATAATGGTGTCATATAAGGCCTAATGAAGCAAGTGCTAGCATTTAAGGTCTTGGCTCCATTTTCTCCTTCCATTTAGGTTTAGTGATCCCATTTTAGCCTCTTGGAGTCATTATAATTTCATTCCCAAGAGCCTAGACCTAGATTTCTTCTTTAAGCTTTATTATGGAGCATACACTTCCATCATACCAACTAAGGTTTCTAAAATTTTTCTAAGCCTTTATTTGATGTTCTCTTATCATGTTTAGTCCCTTTCAATCCTTAGAAAATTTTAAAAATCTCCCTAGATGCTTCTTCTTGGTTTGGCCAAGACATGTACCCATTCATGGACCCATGGAGTTAGCTTTGTTCTCTTGAAGGAAATGGCACATGTAAGGCTTTCTAGGCATTTCAAGAATCTATATATACTCTTAAACAATTAGAAATACCACTAGAAATACATACCATGGTGCAAAGAAAACCCAAGGTTTTGGAAACTTGAAAACTAATGGTTCTTTTTAGAATTTCTTTGCATCTACTTGTTCCTCACCCTCAAAAACCTAGGTTTCATGCTTGTTTTGGGTTAGATTTTACTCCCTCTTCCTAGTTCTATATGAGGCCGAAAATGAGCTATAGAGAAACAAGAAGGAAGAAGTAAGAAAAATCATGAAAATATCTTGATTCCTTAGCCTTCTCAAGAGCTTTTTCCCTTGTCTTTACTCCTCCTTGAAATTTTGAACCTCTCCCTTCTAAATAGGACTCAAAATAGATCCAAAATATGCATCAAAACCATGGAAAGAAAGAGGAGAAGAAGGAGAGCAAGTTCAAGGAAGGGAGAAGCAAGAAAATCCTTGATTTTCCTTACCTTTTCTTAGGTTTTTCTCCTCCTTTTGAGCTCCTCCTTATGTGCCACTTTTTGTAGAATTTTTCCCTTGTCCTAGACAGAATTTAGGTCAGCCAAATGTGAGGGATAAGTGAAGCACCACATATATATAGCTAGGGACTCTAAAGGGACATTTTAAAATGCCAAATTTGTCTTTCGTTCTTAGCTTTTTCATTTAAGGCTCATTTCAACTCCTTTTTGAAAAACATCTTTTCCATCATAAAATTTAGATTCTTTAACCTATAAATAGCATTTAGAATCACTTAAATTGGGCTTAAAACCTTCCTGAACGAAAGGGTTAAAGTTCGGGGTCACCGACATTCAAAAATATAAACCGGAGGGGTTTTAACTATTTTAGGGGTTTCTATGGTTTTCAGGGCCTCTGACAACCCTAGAAAACTCAATTTTTCTATTTAAAGATCCATCCTTTGAGTTTTCTAAAAATTGCTCAAAATTATGAAAATGCCACTATATTTTGTTAGAAATTTCTTTAGCCATTTTGGCCTTAGTATCTGGGCATCTTAAGCCTTGATTCCTCATTTTCTAATATTCAAAATTTTATGAAAATTTTATTTGGCCTTAACTAGTTTATTTTAGAGGACTCTCTTTTATATTTGACTTATTTTTGTCATTTTGATGAAAACCGGGTAATACATTTAGTATCTTGAGTTCCTATATATACATGTGTACTCTTAGATGTGGGATGGTGGTTTTTAGCTGTATAGCAAATTTGACATGATAGATCAGTCCTATATGCTATAATTGTGCATTGAAATTTGCCCAAAATGAGAAATGACATTTTAGAGCTCATTTGGTATCATTTAGAATCAAAATTTGGTTTATTTGAATTATAAAATGTCTCTTATCCTTGACAGCCTAATGACCTTGTTTAGGGCTAAAATTTTGCAAGCAATTAAGAGACATATAGAGCTTCTCAACAAGTCAATGTTTGCTTTTTTTGAAACTTTGTGGAATATTTTATGAATTAGGCTGAATTATGCAAAAATTTTATAATATTGTTCATACTAGTCTGTTGTGGATTTCATACTTTTAAGAGACCAAATAGACTTGTTTTAACTTAAAATTTTTATAGTAAATAGTTCTCATCACAAGCTTTTTATGAACATCTAATTTGCATTAGTCATAGTTGTTTAGTTTAAGTTATGAATTTTTAAAATTTAATCACTATTATGTGTTATATGATTCAAAATGTGGATATAACAAAATTTATGGATTTAGTGCTTTTCTATATGATAACTTGAGCCTAATAAATTGGTTATGTATGAAATTGAGAATTGGAATAATAAAAATCCTTGTAAGAACATTATATGACAAAGTGGCACTTTTAGTAACTGTAAATTCCACTGCTAAATAATTAGTTATCATATTTTGCCATCAAAGAATATATATAATACAAGATATACATAAACTATATAATGGTATAACAATCCATGCCATGGTTAAATGAGTATGAAAGCTTCATGCAAATGTTCATGTTTAAGTTATTTGATGTACATAGCCTACATGCTTGCATTTCCTCATTTGCATTCATTGATGTGTATTGAGGTTTGCCATTGAAATTTTCCAAAGAATCTCACCCTCTTCATCTCCCACTAACCATAGCAAGTCCTACAAGTAAAAAGAAGGATTAGGAAGCATAAATGGTATCTTTTGATATAAATAAAACATTCGTAATGTATACTTATACTTTATGTATATTATAAGAAAAGATAATGATCAACTACAATGCATATGATGACGGCATATAATGTGACCCTTGTACAAGCTTAACGATATGCATGTATATTATTTTGATGCAAGAGTTTAAACTTAGAACATGGTTGCTACTTGAATGGCATATGGTAGTTTGATGTATGGTGTAAAACCAAGGGGTGGCATATACCATGTATTATAAGATGATTTAAAGTAACACATCGTGTACAAGTTGTGATCATGAATATGTGCCAATTAGGTGGCATTACAAATAGATGGAATATGTTTTACCATGTTATATGCTAGTGGTTCCATGTGGCTAGTTGGAAGTGAGATGGTGAAAATTTGATGCTAACTATATTTCTTATGGTGGCCCCTATGGAAATAAAGAATTAATGGATTAAAATTTACTCAAGATAAGAGATTGTATATTATAGCCCAAATGGACTACTTTAGAACTAAAATTTGGTCTAAATGAGCCATAAATTTCATCCTTACCCTTAATAGCCCAAATGACCTAATTTAGAGCTATAATTTGGTGGACATCTAGAGGATTTATAGAGCTTTCTAATAAGTTAAAAATTATTTTCTTTATAAGCTCTATAGAATATTTGAGAAAATTTTAAATATGGTTTGTAACACTCTAAAATTAATTAATAGTGATTATTTTGGGATTACAAAATTATTAAGAGGGATTTAAGGAAATTATGAGGAAATAGAAATTTTAAGAAGAATGGCAAGTTTAAATATCTTATCCTAACAATTACTAATTAGATCATTTTGTGGAAAATAAGATAATGTTTATGGATATAAGGATGATTTGGGTCGATGATTAATTTAAGTATGCCAAGAACATTATTAGAAGTCATGTAATACCATAGCTTATTAGGTTCCTTAGTCTCCTATTCATGCTTGATTTCACACATTCTCAAAGAAAATGAATATAAATATTAGTAATTTATTGTGTTACATAGGGCCCAAAAGTTTCATTTCACATTACGTGGGCCATATGAACTCACCAATAATATCTTCTACCCATAATGCAACTATACAAGTCATAACCATTACAACACATCACATACATTTCGGTCTAAAAGCCACACACCAAAAAACAAGGAAGTTGGCCTCGGGTTACTAAAATAGATTTTTGATGCAAATTTTGGAAAATCATAACTAATTCTAAAAATTTTAAAATTAAGAAAATAATAGCTTTTTGGAAAGCCTTGAATGTCAAATATAGGTTAAAAATCATTCCAGCCCATGAAAACATCAACTAGACCATGATTGATAATAGAGTAGCACAAAGGTCCAGCTACCTAAGTTTACTATCACAAGTTACTGATATAAACTTTAACAATTCATAACTAATTCTAGAAAAATTAAAACCTATAAAAACATACCATTATGGAAAGATATGGATGTCTAATTTTGAATAAAAATATTTCTATATCAAGAAAATGGTGTTTAACATATGAAAATTGATGGAATAGTACTAGAGGTCCGATAACATTACTAGTACTATCATGAAACTTCAAAAAATTGGTTCTCTATCTACAAAGCTCAAAATGGGGTGATCCCAATGGCTATGGAATGCTTATGGTGACTAGTTTGTGCTTATAAAATTTTATAGCCATTGGATACCATTTGGCCCACAATTGACAAGGAAACACAATCTAACTATATGAATAGTGCACCCTACCATTTGGCATATTTTTCCCAACTTTGAAAATCATAATAAATTCTTTGGAGCTCCAAATTAGGTGTTCTTTAGCTCTGTTGAAAGATCTAGATGAGACCTATATTTATGCCAAATTTGTACTAATACTAGTTCATTTGGTTAGATGTTAGTTCAACTCAAGAAAATGGCACTTTTGATACCATAAAGGGGTCAAATTAGTTCCAATTGGCTTCCTAACCATTCCATAACAATGTGAGCACATCTTAAAGTATAAAATAGCATACATAAGCATTCCAAATGGTCCAAAACATACATCTTAAACTCACTACCCCACATGGCTAACTACACATTCAAGAATGGGTTCCCAAGTGGTAAAAATCATACATTCTCATTGATTTGGCCCTAAATTTGATATATACACTACATTCACATACTATTACATTTGCTAAAGTATTTACATCTCAAAAATTACTCATACATATAAACTTTGACATTTATTACATAAAAAAGCTAGCTATTGTCAAGAGATAGCTTTCTATACTCCTTGGCTCTAATTTTTTCCTTCTTGGATTCCACCTAGGCATGATGAGATGGAAGAGGGAAGGGCTTGAGATTCAAAGAATCTCAATAGCTCAAAAACTCTTTTAAGTAAGCATTTAAGGCATATAATCATATCAAAGAATACAAGCAAGCCATAAACACTTCCAAAAACCATTCAATTCATAATTTCCATGCCATAAAAACATGTCAAAGCTAAGAACAAGCTTTAGGGACTTTTGGTCTAGCCTCACCCTTGGTTTAAGGACTTTTGACTTAGCCTCACTCATCCTTGAGACTTTTGGCCTTGTTTCACCCACTCCTATGGACTTTTGGCTTCTTCTCACCCATTTCAAGGGACTTTTAGCACAACCTCACCCATAAAGAGCAATTTCACAATCAAAATGCAATTCAAGAAACATATTGGTACCAAGGCAACAAGACAAAATCAAATAGCATGTCTCATGATGCAAATACATATACAAGAATTCAATGACAATCATATAACCATGATATGCATGCAAGAAAGAGTGAAGATCTACCTTGGTGCAAGAAGACAATTTTCTTCCTTGTTTCCTCACTTCCTTGGCTTGGCTTCACACCCACACTTAGAAGGAACTTGATTCACTTAGCCTAGACACCACAAATAGGATCCAATTACATTCTTGAAACAAGTTTTAGCACCACACACACACTAGGAAGCATACTTTATTCTATGGTTATATAATGCTTCCATAAAAAGGCTAATGAAGCAACTACTATAATTCAAGATCTTGGCCCCATTTTCTCCTTCAATCTAGGTCTCTTGACTCCATTTAGACTCTTTAAAGTCATCACAAATTCATTCCCAAGAGTCTAGATACAAGTTGCTTCATTAAGTCACATTATGGAACCTACACCTCCATCTCACAATCTAGGCTTTTTAAATTTTTTCCAACACTTCTTTTCATACTCTTCCATCATATTTAGTCCCAATCTAGGCTTAAAAAAATTTAAAACACTCCCTAGGTCCTTGCTCTTGGTTTGGCTAAGCCTATGCCTTTCTTTGTGCACCCATGGAATTGTTTTGTTTTCTTGGAAGAAGAGGCACTTGGGAGGCTTCTTAGGGATCTTAGGAATTCAATTAAACTCTCACATAAGCTAGAAAACCCTTGGAAGAAATCAAATTTTACCATATGTCTATGAACCCCTAGCTTTGTTATCTTGAATTCTCATGGTTTTTCTTTGAGTTTTATTACATTTCCTAGGTTCCTATACCTTAAAGCCTCACTTACTATCATGTTTAGACCAAAATTGGACTCCTATTATATAGCCCCTATTCTGACCAAAAATATAAAGGAAAAGAAATTCAAGAAGAAGCAACAAAGTCCAATTTGCTTACCTTATTCACAAGCTTTCCAAGGGAGCTTCCTTATGATACCAAGAACTCTCTCAAATCCTCTCTTCCCTCTCCTAAACCAACCACATATCAGCACTAAATTAAATGCCAAAACCATGAGAAGGAAGAAAAAGAAAAGGGGAAGAAGTTTAACAAATCAAGGAGTAGGAAAAAGTGGATAAAACTTACACTTTTCAAAGCTTCTTCTTCCTTCTTTGGCCTCCCCTCTTGTGCGCCACTCTCAGCCTTTATTGGTTCTAGTTTATCATTTGTAATAATGTTAGCTAGGAGGTCAAAATAGACAAGACGTTTTTTATAAGCATGTGTCCATTTTCACACTTTTTCAACTTTGTAATTTAGTCCCTCTTCATAGTCATTACCATTTGGGTTTATTTCAAATTCTTTTCAAAAATCATCTTTTCCATCATAAAATTTGGGTCTTATAATTCACAAAATAACTTTGATTTCACTTAAATTGAATTTAAAATTATTCCAAATCATTCAGTAAAAATTTCAGTCAAATTAATGGTTGAAATCGCTTACTGGAGGGGTTTTAATTGTTCCCGGAGTTTCCATGCTATTTAGGGCCTTTGAGAATCCCAAAAAGCTTAAAATTTTCATTTAAAAAGCCCTCCTATGAGTTTTTCAAAATTTTCCAAAATTAAAAAAATGCCCAACATTCTTTCGAAAAGTTTTCCTAGCTCTCTTGGATCAATTTTTCAGGTAACCAAAGTCTCAAATCCTCATTTTTAAAGGTCTAAATTATGATTCAAATTTCATTTACCCTTAATTATTTCTATTTAGGGGACTTCCTTTAGAAATTCCTTTAGTTTTAGACGTTTTTCAAGTAACCGATATTACAAATCCAATATGTAATACCCAATTTTCTAAAATGATTTGAAACTAAGGAATTACCAAAGGAAGTCCCCTAATTCAAATGGTTAAAGGTCAAACAAAATTAGAGTGATAATCTAAACATTTAAAAATGAGAATACAGAGCTAAAGGTGCCTTGAAAATAAAGTCAAGATAGCTAAAAAAATTAAGCTAAAAGGCATGGCATTTTTGTAATTTTAGGTGACTTTTAGAAAACTCAAAGGAGAGATATTTAAATGAAAAAATTAAGTTTTTCGGGATTTTTAGAGGCCCTAAAAACCATAAGAACCCTTAGAATCGTTAAAACCCTTCCAGTATGCATTTTAGAATGTCAGTTGACCAAAACTTTAACTAGACTGTTTAGTAAGGTTTTAAATCCAATTTGAATAAAACCAAATGGAAGGAACCAAGTTTAAGTACTAACTTGGAATTTTGAAAAAGTGTCATAAATGGACCCCTGGCTTCTTAAAACCACATCCCTCTCTTCTCCACTCTTTTAACTGACGCCCATCTAGTCTCAAATAGAACATAAGCGAGCTTCAAGAGGTGCACAAGAAGAGGGAGTGAGAGGAAGGAAACCAAGGCTTGAAAGTGTAAGAAATCACCACTTTTTCATGCTTCATCAAACTTCTTCTCCTTTTTCTCCTCTCTTTTCTCATGGTTTTGATGACTTATTAGGGGCTTTTCATGGCTAGTCCAATAAGAGGAAGAAGAAGAATTAGAGAAAAGCTTGAAAAAGCTTTGAAATAAGGTAAAATATCATGGCTTCACCTGATTATCCTTGGTTGCTTCTTGAGTATGAGTTTGACCAGACCTAGGCCCATGTAGGAGAGGATGAATTCAGGTCATTACAAGTTAGGAACAAGGGTTTTAGAGCATAAGGGATAAGAATATGCAATTGAAACTAAAAGAAAAACTTTAGAATTCAACTTATGTTACTTAGGGTTTTAGTTGTAGCTAGGAAATTTTGAAGATTTCTAATGATAATCTAGCTTATATAAGAGTATGTATAAGTTCATGAGAGGTCTAGGAAGCTTCATGGTTGCCAAAACCCTAAGGAAATTGAATGAAACTTCATGGGCTCTTTACTTATTACATGTCTCAACTAAGAGAGAGAACAAGCACTTAGGGAGAATTTTCTTTGATTCCGAGGATACAATGGTCTAGATATGAATAATAAACACCAAAGGAATCATTGGTTTGAATTTAGAAACCATGGTTTGAAAGATGAAAGTTTAAGTTCCATTTTAGGCATAAAGAAGAAACTTGGTGTTTGGCTCATTAAATTGAGTTTGTGATAACTCTAATGAGTTTAAATAGAGTCATGAGACTTAGATTGAGAGAGAAATTGGAGCCAAGATCATGAATCATAGGAGCTGCTTCATTATGCTTTGTATGGAACCATAAGCATACCATAAGCTAGAATATGTTTATGTAGATTTATGTCAGGTTAAAAGTAGTTTCAATGATGTATTTGTGTCTTATTTGATGTATCTAGGCCAAACAAATCAAGCTCCTCTTAGGTGTGTATGTATGTGAGGCCAAGAAGGGGAAGTAAAGCTTAAGGAAGAAAGTTTGTAATTCTTGACTCAAGGTAACTCTCCATCCTTTCTTGTATGCATTGCTTCGTTATTTGATTGGCATTGGATGCTTGTATGTATGTTTGAATCATTTATTATGCTTATAGCTATTAGTTTAATGCTATGGTACCATTATGTTTCTTAAATAACAATTTGAATGTGTATGGCTCTTAATAGTTAAGATTGTACCAAAAGTCTCTTAGAATAGGTGAGAAGCCAAAAGTCTCTAAGAATAGGTAAGACAAAACCAAAAGTCTCAAGAGAGAGTGAGGTGAAGTCAAAAGTCCCTAAAAGTGGGTGACACTAATCTAAAAGTCCGAAAGAATTGGGTGAGGTTAGACCAAAAGTCTCTAGAGCCTATGTATGCTTTGAATAAGTTCATGTAACTTGAAATTATGACTACGTATGTCTACTAGAAGCATTTGTAGCATGCTTGCATTTTTTGTAGCATGCTTAGAAGACCCTGTTGACAAGTTCTTGAATTCTACAATGCAAAAATCCAAGATCCTGTCAACAAGATTGATAAGCATGATTTTTATACACTTTAATCCTCTTAACTTAGGCATTTTGATGATGGAATATGGTCTTAAGGGTTTAATTAGATACAATTTGATCTCATCAGCCACTTATGCACTTTGTGAATTAATTGCCAAAATTATTGAGTTTTAGTGCATGAAATTCTATTAAATAATTTTATGGATAATTCTATTGAATATTTTCCATTCTTTTGTGCAGAATTTTTGATGGGTAAATAGCTTGATTGAGAATTTGGGTTAAAGAAGAGAAAGGAATAATTAAAGAAGCATACTTGAGTAGCCTTTCACTCAACATCAACACACATGCATGAAGGAAGAAGCCACGGGTCTTGAGGATTTGTTGATTCAAGAAGAAAGTTCACGAAGCAAGAAGAAGGTTTAAAAGGAGAAGGAAGGCCTGGCATGATAGCTTGATCAGAGGAAGATATATGCTGCGTCTGGATTAGAGAAAAAGCCACGTTCTACTCCTTGAGTGGGTAAAAGGAAGAACATGTAGAAGCTAGAGGAGAATACAAGCTGTAGAACAAGGAAGAGAAGCTCGAGAAGGGGTTCTACGTAGAAGCAGATGCATGGGAGAAAAGGAATGCTACAAGTTCATTAAGAAAATGAGCTGAATGTGGCTGAACAAAGACAGAGCAAAATAAAGGAGGCAAGTGAGAAACTTGGAGCTAGAAGCAGAACACAATTGAAGAAGCAGCTCACAAACTCGAGCAGAAATGGAGGAAGCATCATGTGGTGTGAAGAGAAGGTTCGAGCTTTGGTTCTACGAGGAGAGAAGGAGCTTTCAGCTGGAAGTTATAGGTTGTAGCATAAACAAACAGGAAACACATTACAACGATGGGCAGAACCAAATGAAGACACATGAGAAACGAAGAAGAAGCTATGGGTTCTGGTACGAAGAAGAGAGCTGGATAGAGTATGGAATGAGCTGGGAGAACTAGCTACGAGTTAAAAGAAGGAGCTAGAAGAGAAGTTGAGTTGAAGAATATAATTAAAGCTAAGCAAGTTTTGGAAGCTGAGAAGCTGGAGTTTCTTGGTTCTAACGTAGAGAAGGAGCAGAATAGAACCATCCACATAGCATGCAGCGATTTGGAGTTCCACGAGATCCTCACTCGAGCTTGGGAAGAGAAGAAGCGCAGAATAGAGCATGAAGCAACGAGCTGAGCATGTGAGATGTTAATGAATCATAAGCTGGAACTTGGCTACGGAATTACGTGGATTAATGAAGCAAGCTAGAGAATTAGTAAACTGAGAAAGTAAAACGTGACTAACGCATGGAAAAGGAGGAGCTGAGGGGCACGTGATTAATAACTATATAAAAAGGGGCGCTGAAGCATGAAAGAGAGTGCTGTGGTTTTCGAATTGAGGGAGGAGACATAAAAAACAAAATAGGGTTCAAGCGAGAGGAGGATTATACATGAAAAAAGGCAAGAACTCTAAGAGAGGCAGGGAGAACGTGAAAATATGCGAGCACATCCAAGGAGCATTCTGTCGTTGAATCATCCATGGCTGCAACTCAATTCATCAATTCTCCTTCGATTAAAATCTCCTTGGCAACTTGAATTGTCCATAGTGGCTGGCTGAAGTTTGGAAACTCCCAGATGCAGATTTGAGCCCCATATTTTCTCACCAAATTGGATAAACACTCTTTTCTCTATCTTTTAATTCCAGCATTAAATCTTTTATTAATTTGACTAGGTCTAGTTGATTGATTTAGGAACTTAATTGCTGGAAATTATTGCATTGGTCTATTTTATGAATTGAATATAATTTGATTTTGGAATTTTAATTGTGATCATCATATGTTTGTAAAAATTCCAAAATTAGTGCTGTGCAAATCACTTTTAAATTCCTCTTGATCTTTGGTTAATTGATGCAAAGTTGTTGGATTAATTAGCTGGAATTTTTGTGAAATTAATTGTTTGAGGAATTAATTAATCTAATTAGTTAATTAGCATCTTAAGTGGATTGTGTAGTAGATTTTATTGATCATTTAAGATTGATTTTAGTGTGTTCTTGTTCTTAATTCAATCAATTAATTTTTCAAGGTTTCTTATGGTTGCAAATTCCTTGAATAATTAATGAATTGAACCTTGGATGGTTATTCAAGAATCTTTATAGGGAATACACTAAAGAGCAAGGAATTAACTCCAAATTTGGTAAACTAAACCAAGGGCAAGGATAATTGAATTCTAGGGAGTCCAATGCAAGGCTAGCTACCATATTTTCTTAACTGTTCACCTAATTTAGTTTTTAAGTTTTTGATTTTTTTTGTCAATTAAATTTAGTCCAATTAAATTCTGCTACTTCAAACCCCCCAAAACAAGTTCCAATTAGCAATACTTAGAATACCTTTCATAACAAATTGAGGCACAAACTCCTTGGGAAATGACCTAGGTTGCACCATTAACTACAAAATTTATTTTGCTCCCTAGTTTTATTTGAGATTGCGTGACACAATCGTCAAAGATCTTAGACCTAAGAGATTTCTATTGGCTACCTAGGGGATTTCTATCTTATTTTCATGGAAATGTAGATTCATAACTTTGTTCTCCTAATTACCATACAATTTAGCATCCCATTATGAAGAAACAGAAACTATCATAATTACAATTCATTTAAGTTTCTAGATCTATTTTTGTGAAATTTGTTTCCCCCATCAAATGACATCTAAAAATCATAAAATTTGGTGGAATGACTCCTTATTATATTAATCTAGGCCACTAAAATAGTTTTAAAAAAACTCTTATGGATGACCCCTTAATTAACACCACTCAGACTACTACCCTGTTTGGACTCGTTCACACTGTTTTCTGCCTTCACTACCCTATTAAGCAAGTTCAAAAAACTTTAAAACTTTCCAGGCCTAAGATATGTCTTAGCTACCTTCCCATAAATTTCATGTAATAATTCCTTCATTTACCTGTTTAACAAGATTTATTATAAACTCTGCTTAGAGCTATCCCATATAGAAACCAACTCAAATTAGTACATTGTTTCCTCGATCTAACTCGTTCCAACAGTCTTATAACTTTCTAGACCTTTTGTCCAAAGGAGGGAGTGCTCATTATAAAGATTTGGACATAGGAATCCTGTAACATCTGGTTCCTCTGTAAACGTGAGAAACGTAATGTTCAGTTTCTCCGTAAACATATGAAACGAACTGGATATAAAAGGAAGTCCCCCAAATAGAATGATTTGAGATCCAATAAAATTAAAATAATAATCTAGACCTCAAATAATGAGGATCCAATGCCAGAAGTGCCCTAAAAACGGAGCCAAAATTACTAGACAAAATTTAATGAAGATGTAGTGGCATTTTAGTAATTTTGGTCACTTTTTAAAAAACTCAAAGGAGGAATTTTTAAATGAGAAAAATGTTTTCTAGGGTTCTCAGAGACCCTAAAAACCATAAGAGCCCCTAGAATGGTTTAAACCCCTCGGGTTTACATTTTATAGTATTAGTTGACCTAAACTTTTACTGGTTTGTTCAGAAAGATTTTAAATCCAATTTTGGTGAAACCAAAGGCATTTTATGAATTAGAGGACCTAAATTTTATGATAGAAAAGTCAGTTTTCAAAAAGGAGTTGAAATGAGCCTAAATGGAGCAAATAGACGTGTAGGGGCAAAATGGTCATTTTGAAAAATTGTAAAAGAGGCTTCTAAAGTAAGATTACACTTCATCACCTTCTCCAAGCTTCCATTTTTAGAATTTTGAGCAGCCATGGCATGACATTAAGCGAAGGGGGAGAGAAAAAGTTTAAGCTCTCATTTAGGTAAGTAAACGACCTCATTTCATCTCACGCTAGTTAGGAAAGTTGTTCCTTTCTCTAAGAGCTCTCTAATGGTGGTTTTCTTTTCTTGAAAACTTAAAGATTCAGGTCTGACCCAAGCCAAAAAGGAACTCTTTTCAAGAAACCAATCAGTGAAAAATAATTTACGCAAAGAGAGCTTTGTTTTAAGGTAAGCCTTTACTTGAAATACTTGCAAAATCTAATGTTTTCAAGCCATTTAAGCCTCACCCTAGAGAGAGAAAGTGAGGAGGAGAGTTTTTCTTCATGTGTTCTTGATGGAACCAAGGGTTATGGAGGGTGAGGATTAAAAAGATGTGATTGAAATTAAAAAAAAAGCATTATATTGTAAGTTAGCAAACTTAGGAATTTAATTGCACCTAGGCCAAGATGAAACTTTCTAGTAGTAATTTAAGTTGTCTAAGGGTATATATGAGTTCTCAAGACATCTAAGAAGCTTTCACAAGTGCTAATTCCCTAAGAGAAAGCAAGTAGACTCCATGGGTGCTATATGCTTGCATAGTTTCACCCAAGAGCTCTTCATGCACCTAGAGGGAGTTTTAAATTTTTCTAAGGCTAGAAAAGGATTAAATATGATGGAAGAACATCAAAGGAAGCCTTGGTTTGTAAGATAGAGATGTAGGCTCCATAGTGAGACTTAAAGAAGCAACTTGTGTCTAGGCTCTTAGGAATGAATTCATGATGACTCTAAGGAGTCTAAATGGAGTCAAGAGACTCAAAATGAATGAGAAATGAGAGCCAAGATTAGGAATTTTCATAGTTGCTTCATAAAGTCTTATATAGAAGCATAATGGAGCCATAGAACAAAGTAGCTCCACATAGAGCATATATGATGCCAAAGTTTGTTTCCATGAGTAATTTATGTCTCTTGTGATATGTCTAGGTGAGAGGCTTTGTCATGCAACCTCTAAAATAAAACTAGGTTGGATTGAAATATATAGTTAGTGGCACAACCTAAGTTATCTCTCTAAGAAATGGAATTCAATGTTTAATTGGGTTTTCTAAGTATACAAGGATCCTGAATTACTTAATTTAGGGGGGTTTTGATCTAATTAGACTAACTAAAATGAAATTGAAATAAAATGACTAACTACTACTTAATTGTATGAATTATGGTTGAATGATGGACTTGTGACTAGCTTTGGATTCATCCCTTGGTATTCACTATCCTTATCTTAATTTAATTATGATTAATTCTAGTTTAAGAGTCCTTAATTGTGTCCATGGAAAATGATCTTGAATTACCACTCAAGATTTAAGAAACTAGCAATTTGATGTTAATTGAGACCTCAACTCCCATTAAATTACTAATTCTTGTGATTAAGATATATGAACAATCAATTTGATTGATTAAATAATTAATTAGCCTTTGAATTATTATCCTAGGATGTTTAATTAACCAATTAAACTCTAAGGAATCCTCAAATTAGACATTCAAGCACTTAATCTCTCACATACATCTCATCAAACACCTTGACTGCATACATGGATAATTGTAAGAAATTAAAAAATTTAGTATATAATTAATCAACAAAAAGTATCCTAATGAGTGTCTAACCAGGCACTAATAGATAACACATATTCCTAATCATATACAATCTTAGCTAAGATAATATCAGAAAAGAAAAGTGCTAGAAAATATAAGAAAATCTTAGCCAAAATTCATTTATTTCATTGGATTCAAGCTTCTCTAAGAGCCTTCCTCCTAGCTAATCACAAGATGAGAATTAGAGCTTCATTGGATGGAAGGAGATGGATGAAATGGGAAGGAAATGGCTACAGTGTGGCTACTGGACAAAGGATGTGAATGATGATGGATGAATGTATTCCATGGAATTGCGTGGCTCTCTCCTGCATGAATGGGTTTAGCACCCTTCATTAAAAATCACTTGCCCACCATATGCTTCATCTTTTTTTTTTGGTCCACATGCTCAGCCTCTTTTTTCATGTGTCATGCTTAACCTATTTACATAGTGATACATGAATGGAATGGCTTCAATTCTCATGTGTTCTGCCTGTCCTCACTAAAACTCATGTGTTTTCTTCATCACAATAATGTGTCTGCATAGTTAGCTCTTAGCTTGTGTGATTCTCCTTGCACAGCTTCTTTTTGTGGGCTCTTCTCATTCTCAGCTCCATGTATTTTCCACAAAAAACTCTTCTTCTTAATCAAACATGCATGCTAGTGGCTTCATTCTTAAAATTCGTGGCTTCTATGTGTTGGTGATGTGTAACCCTCCAATGATCCCGTGGCTCATATAGTTTCTTGAATCATTCACATGAGTCCCTTTCCACGAGCTCATGATTTCCTACGTCAGATTTCTACATCAAAATCTATATGCATGTATCTTCCTCTGTTAAAGCCATCACACTAGGGCCTTCCTTCTCTTTTGTTTCAGCCACATTGCTTTCTTCACTTGTGTAGCATCTCTTCATTCCTTCTTTACAAGCTTAAGTATGTTTCATGCAACTCCTTTCTTCTTTCACGTGCCTTCCTTCCATATAAACCATTAACTTGAGCCTTCAAACCTATGCTACTTCCTCGTTTCCTAGCTTCAGCTTGTGGTTTCACCTTTTCGCGTCATTCATATAAGTGCTTGAAGCTTCTTCTTTCTAACAAGCTTGTGGCTACCTATGCTTCTGCATGTGTATGTGTTTGTGGCCTGGACTTCTCCTTAACTCATGGCTTTTACTCATGCAGCTACCTAAAACCTATAGCTCTTCGTTGTTGCTCTCCTTTCTTGTGAACCAGTAGCTTTGTGTTGAAGCTTTACGTGGATGGAATGTAGCTTCTTGTGATGTGGGGATGTGGGTGAATGGTTAGCTACATGGAAGTGTAGTAGGTACAACGTGGAGTTAAGCAAGGGTTGAAGGACATGAATTGGTGTAGCTTCCTATACTTGGAAAACCTTCCTCTTCCAAAATTTTCTCCAACTTTTAAATTTGATTTGCCCAAAATCTGCATAAAAACAAATGAGAAAATTAAAGAGGAATATTCACAAAATTCATTCAAAATGATTTATGCATTAAAATCCATCATTTTGTAGTTTAATTCCTAGAGTGCAGAAAATGGCCATTAAATTCAATTATCATCTAATAAAATGCAATTATCCATATTCAATTATTAAAGTGCCAAAATTTGAGGGAATAAAGTATATGAAAATTAGCAATTATCACTAGGCCAAGAGAACTGAGGGCCATTTAATAGCAAGGCTTGGCTGAGGAAGAGGAGAAGAGTTCAAGAAGAAAGCATTGTGTTCTTGTTTCAAGGTAGCTCTCTAACCTTTCTCTCATGTATGGATTAGATGTTTTCTTATCTTTGAGTGCTTGTATGTATGTTTATTCCATGAGAAATGTTTCTAGCTATAACCTACATGCCATGGTATCATGATGTTCTTGAAATGTGTTTTATGAATATGTTTTGGCTAATAGGTGTAATGATGCCAAAAATCCCTTAGCAAGGGTGAGGATGAGCCAAAAGTCCCTAAAATTGGATGACACCAAGCCAAAAGTCTCAAGAAGAGTGAGGCTTAGTTAAAAGTCTCTTAAAAGTGGAAGAGGCAAGTCCAAAAGTCCCAAAGAAAGTGGATGAGGCTAAACCAATGCCTTTAAAAGCCTATATATGTCATGTGTGACCTTCTTGAACATGGAAAATATTTCATGTATGCTTACTAGTAGCTAAATTGCAATGCATGCATTTTTTGATATGTATATACATCCATTATGTATGTTTGAAAGGGTTAAGAGTTATTGGGATTTTTTAAATCTCACTCTTCCCTCATATATGCCTAACCATGTCTAGGTGAACCAAGAGGACCAAGAAATGGTGGCCAACAACTATGAAAGGCAAGACTTTGACAAAAGGATAGGGAAATGAGCTATGTATTTGTGACAACACTCCCTTCTAATCATTGTAATTATGGTTATATATATGATTAATAATTAATTATCAAGGTTTGAGTGGTTACAATTTATCACATTGTGAAAATATGGGGAAAATTTGAACCTTGATGTTAGGGTCATCACCATACCACCTCAACAAAACAAAATTTGCATAAAAGAAATCCTACTACCATAAGGGGTTTATGATTCAATCGTCCATCCATTTCAATACCCAATAACCTCCCGCAAGTGTTCCTATATCATCTCTTACCATTACCGTTGAAGAAATTGGGGTTTCTAGGCTAAAAGGAATAGGTTGGAGACTTGCATGCGGCCTATACCTTCCCCGCCGCGGCCAAGTTGCTCTCTGGAATCACTGGACAAATTTCACAAATCTCGCTGCAGCCAACCTATGTGGCGCTGCGGTGAAAACGCCTCTTGGAACTACTGTTCTCAACTCCCACGATTCTTGCCTCGGTGCGATATATTTGCGCTGCGATGAGTTTTGCTTTTGTCCAACCCTCATTTTAATTCCTCGACTCGCGCTACGGCAGGACCTACTACGCTGTGGTGAGTTTTTCTTCTGTCACCCACCTGGGCAATTTTTCCCACTTTGTGTCGCGGTGAGATTTATCAGGCCGCAGTGCTCCTCGCCACTGTCTCTCCATGGGCCAATTTTCTTCCCTTGCGCCACGGCAGGATTGGTTATGCCACAGCGCCCTTCGGTTCTGTCTCTCATTTGGCTGCAGGGAAGCCTTCTTAGCCGCGGCATGACTCCCTCCTGTGACTACATTACCCAAATTTTGCCTCCTACACTCCAATTCTCATCTTAGAAACACTCCAGGTCCACCTACTCTCATTTTATGTGATTCTAATGGTGTTTATTTATCCTATTTACCCATCAATCTATCCATTACCATTGCAAAACTTAAATACTACTTCCTACTTGCCCAACTAGCTCATATCAGCACATTCATAAATATATGACAGCAAGAACACATACATTAGCAGCAATTAACGTCCCATGCACATTCCATAGAGATTCCATTCAATAATAGCTTATGTCAACATCCAAGGCATCATATGACTACAATTCCCATATGGTAATCCATATCACAATTTCAACAAAACTACATATATGATACTATAAGTTCATACATTAATATTCAACTATAATGAGACTTAAATCCTTAACGGTTACATTTCAATCAAACAAAATATGAACGCCTACACTTGGCAACATGAATACATGATGATGCTATGTAAAATAATAACAAAATTGCATCTCTACTAAATAAGCCAGCCTAAGTATAGCCTTCTCCTATATGTTGGAGCTCATGAATTTTCATCCACTTGCTTCCCTTTATCCTTACCCAAAGAACCTTCACCTGAAATGTTAATCCCATGAAACGGGGTGAGATATAAATCTCAGTAACCAAGGCAATTCCATCATATATCCAGTTTAATTAGCATATATGCATGAATCAAAATCAACATCAGAAACATATCCATCATATCAGCAAATGAAACAATTAGGCTATCATAATTACTATCCCATATTAGCAATTATATTATCACATGTTAAAGGCCATTAACACTGAGAGAGGCCCGTCCACGGCACCTACTCCCTATTAAGCACAACCGGGGCTCTGTGCATCTGGGGTTTGATCATAACCCAGTGCTCGATTGAAGCACATGCACAGGTGGCAGCCGCACCACAGCTCCACCATGGACTCACAAGGTCCAATCACAATTCAATAGATAGCCAACCAATTCATTCAAAATTTCAAATCATTCATATACAGTAACATATGAAATTAAATCAAATATATACATGGAATTGATATAAACCTGGTTACCTCACTTATAGATAAATTTGCAACAGCCATCACAAATCCCAAATTCAGATTAGAGTGTCCTTCACTAGAAAACTCAATATTCCACCCAAAATCTTAAGCAAATTCGTACAGAATTAATACCCATTTTATAAATTAGCTATGGGGGTCTCAAATTAACAAATGAAGCATCAAAATGGAGGGTTTAAACTTACCCAAGGTCAGCCCTAACCTCAACCTATGAATTTCAGCAAGAAAACCCCTAAATTCTCACATTTCAGATTTTGGGTAGGGTAAAAATACTCTAAATAAAAAACTAATTGGACTAAATTAAAGAGAAAGATGAATGGATTAAGTTGTATAACTATTACCTTAGATGAATCTTGCTTTAAATGTGAGAAAATGCAGAATTCTTGCCCCCAACCCTAGCCTCCTTCTCAACCTCCGAATTTTGAGATGTGTTTTGTGTTTCAGCAATTGTAAGGAAGACGCTGATGTATTAGGGTTTTAGTTGGGCTTAAGTTAGGTTAAAAATGGGTCATGGGTTGCTTCAAGGTCCATCTCCATTTGGGCTTCAAATTTTAAGTTGTTGGGCCAGTTTCAAGGTGTTGGGTTGCTGAAATTCAATTGGGCCAGACCAAGTTTTAAGAGCCCAAAGGTTTTGGGTCTGCACAAGGGTTATTGGACTAAGTATAAGAGCTTATATAAGGTGGGTATTGGGCCTCCATCACATTGGATCAAGTTGGGTCTGCACCTAGCTTATTGGGCCTCCATTAGCCTTTTATCATGGCCTCCTACATTAATTTGGGCCTAGATGAAATTTCTCTCCCAATTAAATCTCAAACCCTTATTAATAAATTTACCTTTCTAAAATCTCCATTTACTTAACTTGCCTAATTATCCTATATTAATTATTCCTAATTAATCTAATCCGTGATTAACACCTTAATTAATTATAGGGTGTTACAGTATTTGCATCTTGATGTCAAAATATGTAACCATGAGTTATATACATGATATAGACCTCTAAGCAAGTTCTAATGTATGTATAAATAGCGTATGTACCAATATGGAAGCTAGATGACAGAGAATATGAGTTTTTGCCACTCATTTGCCCTTATGTGATATGATGTACATGTGTATGTATGCAAGTGGCAAGGTGAGATTGAGCTCTATGATAATTGGGATCATTTGGCATGCTTTTATATATTGCATTTATGCTTTTAAACTTGCCCAAGTAGTTGTGGAAGGTCAAGAAGAGCATTTGGTGTCTTGAGATGCCATTTGAGACTTCAAATTTGACCAAATGGAGAGCTGAACCAAAGTCTGACCAAATGAGTGCATTTTTCCATGAATTTGTCCAAAAAATAGGTCCCATCTAGATTTTTCACAAAACTAAAGAGCACTTAATTTGGAGATCTAGAGAATTTATTATAATTTTTTAAAGTTAGCCAAATTATGCAGAAATGGTATGGCTACTGTTCATTTGGTTAGTTTATTTCTCTATGTCACACATGAGACAAATGAAGTCCAATGCCCATGAAATTTTACAGGAATAAACTAAACATCATAAGATTTACATAGCCATTAAGATCACCTTATTTGAAGCTCTATAGAGAGAGATATAAATTTTTGAAGTTACATAATAGTATTAGTAATGCAGCCTAACCTATGTTATTATTCCATTGATTTTCGGTGACTTAAGGCTATTGCATTGGCCTAGAATTATTTTTAGTCAAAAGTAGGCATCCACAAATTTCCATAATGATATGGTTTTCTTGATTTTGATTCTTCTAGAATTATTTATAAATTTTTGAATTTTGTATCAGAAAGTTGGAAAGTTGAACTCGAAAGAAAATCATTAATTTTGTGAGATGTAGCTCTAAGCTCAAAATGAATGGGACCAAATGTGATGTGTATGACTTGTATGGATGTGTTAAGACTAGAAAATGATATGGATGAGTGCATATGGTCCATGGAGCATAAAATGAAGAAATGAAACCTTACATAACACTATTAAATCCCATTAAATATTTATTCTTTTCTTTATGTAAGGTGTATTCTTCCTTACAATTGTGCTCCATCATGTATGTTATGGATTGAGATAGCTTATGGTCCTAATGTGTAAAGGTAAAGAGGCTAAGGTATTATAAATCCCATGAAAATGATAATTAGTTTCATGCAAAATAGTAAATAAAGCTACTTTTCCATATCAAGCAATACTTATGCTAAATATCATTGTCAGCATATACTAGAAGTCATATACGTATAATTATCCTACGATTGCACAATAGGGAATTACAAAATAAACTTTACATACAAAAATCACACTGTAGCATTTTACGCAACATAGAGGATTTATAGAACTGGTTATAGAAATAACACATTAGTCTACTATTCCACTTGTCTAGTTTCTGCTTGTTTAGCTTTGTTTGAGGTATGGCTGATGCCTGAAAATGGTTAACTTAATAATGAGAAAAAATCCCAGTAGATAACAATGTATTCCAAGTATACACATGTAGCTAACACTGAATAACAACCAAGGTACATTCAATGCACAATTTGGTGTAGGAGAACATAAATCCCAGATAACAGCATACATTCGTTTGTTAGGCTAATGTGCTTGGTCATTAGCCAATAATAGTAATCTAATACTCATGAGAGTCACTTTAGTGGGCATTTATGCAACCATACATAGCATAAGAAATTTAGGAATCATTCAATATAATTGCGTATATAAATAGAAAGAATACAATGTTAACTACTTGTTTTGTTACCGTTGTTTTGTCAAGTTACTTCTTAGCTCTTGTTGCCTCAATTGTTTTCCTAAAATTTCAATTACACATTGCATTAATTAGGAACAAGTCATGATTCCTATTTGCATTCCAATTAAGCTACTGATTCTCTATATAAAACTTTTAAATTCCCTTACGTGAATTGGAGATTAGAATTTCTAATCATAAATGTAATGTCCAATTTTTGTTAACCGATGGAAACAGGCACATTTTCAAAGCAAGTCCCCCTAAATGAATTCGTTAAGGTCCCAAAAAATTTGAGTAACATTCTAGACTCCTAAAAATGAGAATTCTAGGCTTAGACGGAAAAAAATAGAGCTAGAATGAAGAAACAAATTTTGATGAAAAAATTATGAAACGTAATAGCATTTTCGCAATTTTGGGACAATTTTGGAATTCACATAAGAAGGATTTTTAAATGAAAATTTTGAGTTCTCCAGGGTTCTTAGAGGCCCTGAAAACCATGGGAAGCCTCAAGACAGTTAAATCCCCTCCGATGGACGTTTTCCAATGGCGATGTACCCAAATTTTAAATGATTCATTCGGGAAGGTTTTAGCTCTGATTTGAGTGATTCTAAAGGCATTTTACTAAATTAGGAACCTAAATTTTATAACAGAAAAGACGGTTCTAAAAAAGGAGTTAAAACGAATAAGAAACGAAAATGCTAAGAACAAAGGGCAAAATGAGAATTTTTGAAAAGTATTCTTCCTCCCACCTATAAATAGGTGGTGCCCCACTCTCACACTCACATAGCTTCATATTGTTCTGCCCTAATTCAAAGGAGAGAGTTAGGGTTTAGGCACACCAAAGGAAGAGAAGAAGAAGAAGAAATCAAGGTAAAAAGGTATGGATTCTTAGTAGTTTTTCGTGCTTTTCTCCTTCCAAACCTCTTCTCCTCCATTCTCCTTTGTTTCCTTTGTTTATAATAAAGTT
Organism: Erythrophleum ivorense; assembly: GCA_026724425.1. NCBI lineage: Eukaryota > Viridiplantae > Streptophyta > Magnoliopsida > Fabales > Fabaceae > Erythrophleum > Erythrophleum ivorense. The sequence goes on along the minus strand of JAIUCV010000006.1, from coordinate 39,881,702 downwards.
CATAAATATATTTTAAGGGAGAAATTAAGGGAAAAATTCGGATTTGAAGAGAGGAGCTTAAAGAAGACAAGATTAAAGTGAAAAAAGGTAAGAAAATAAGGTAATTTCTCCTTCCATGGTTGCTTCCCTTTGCTCCTCTTCCTCCACCATTTTTCCCCACTCAAGAAACCCTAGGAGGGTTTGATTTTTAAGCTGAACCAAGGGTGATTCTTAGGAAAAAAGGTGTGGAGATTAAGAATATGTAAAGATAATTAACAAAAAATCATGGAAATTCAAGATGCAAACTCTAGGGTTTTAAGTGTTCCTTCTAAAATTTGATTTGATCTCTTAATTTCTATGCCTAAATAAGTGTTTGAATGACCTCCTAAGATCTCTATAAGTCTCCCTATATGGTTCCTCCATTAAGAAAACAAAGCAAAATCCATGAACCCTAAAACCTAGCACAGGTTCGGCCAAGAGAGGTTCTATACCTAGGGAGAGTTTTAAATTTTTTAAGCCCATTTTTGAGTCATATATGATGAATGAATATGAGGGGAAGCCTTGGAAAAAATTTAGGAAGCTTAGAGAATGAGTTGGTACTTTATGTTCCATAATATGACCTAAAGAAGTAACATGTAGTTAGGCTCTTGGTTTTGATTGTGTGATGACTCTAAGAGGCTTTAAAAAGATTCAAGAATCATATTTGAAAGGAAAGAATAGAGCCTAGAATTTATTTGAGGGGTGTTGCTTCATTAGGTGCATTTTGGAACCATAAAGGGGTTTATAGGTGAAGCTAGAGTTTAAGCAAGTTGTGTGGCCTTAGAATTAATTTCATGAACCTAATTAGCTTCTATGAATTGTGTTTAGGCCAAGAGAAATCATTTCCACACCATTGTGTGTGTGAGGCCGAGAAAGGGAGCATTGATTCAAGAGAAAAAGTGTGTGTTTGCTTCCAAGGTAGCTCACTTCTCCTTCTCTCATGCATGATTTCTTGCTTTACTTGTCTTTGAATGTGTGTATGTGTACCGTGATTATGCATTATATTTTCAAATCATATTTATAATGTTTATTTTGGTTTGCTTGAGCATGGTGAGGCCAAGAACCCTTAGCCATGGTAAGGATGCGCTAAGAACCCTTAAGATTAGTTGAGACAAAGTAAAAAGTCTTCCAAAAGTGAGGTTGACTCCTAAAAGCAAGGTTAAGTCCAAGAACCTCTTAAAGAATGGGCGAGGTGAGTCCAAAATCCACAAGTAAATGGGTGAGGCCAATCCACTTGCTTGGCAAGCCTTTGTATGTTATGTATGACTTGCTCAAGTATTGAAATTGCTTCTTGAATGATTGCATATGTCCATATGCCATGCATGCATTTGTAAGACTTGTTTTACTTCTTTTTATGTATGATTGAATGGGAGATGAGCTATTGGGATTCTTTGAATCTCATCCCCTCCTCTCCAATGATCTAACATACTAGGTGGACCAAGTGGGCAAGGTAATGGAAGCCAACCACCTTGAAGATGAGAGTTTAACATTCAAGAGCATGATTTTTGTTTCTTTAAGGCAACACAAGTAGCAAATGTTTAATCTAATGTTGTGTATGACCAATGACCTCATGAATATATGTAATTATACTAATGTGTCATGTATGAATGAGAGTTAAAGTTGTATGTATGGATATGCACATTTTGGTTATGTATTGGAAAATTTTCATTATGGAATTTTGTGTATAAATAGAAGTGGAATGGTCAAATTGATATGAATGCGGTTTGGGACCATTTGGGTAGTTCATACAAGTCTTATTTATGCTTTTAGACTTGCCCAAGAGGTGCCAAACTATAAGGAAAGCTATTTGGATATTTTGGTATCTTGTATGGACCAAGAATTGACCATATTGGAACCCTATATCACTTTTTTGTCCACATGAGCTCTTCTTAATCTGAGATTTGGCATGCAATTAGATCTTATTCAGAGCTTTTTGAAAAGCTAAAGAATAGAATTTTTAGAGATCTAGAGAATATTTGATAAATTTTCAAATTTGGCAAAAATTTTGGTTTTGGTGTCTCACTTATCCCTTACATTTGGCTAACCTAAATTCTGTCCAAGGCTAGAGAGAAATTCTACAAAAATTGGTGCACAAGTAGGAGCTTCAAGGAAGGAGAAAAACCTAAGAAAAGGTAAGAAAAATTAGGGAATTTCTTGCTCCTTCATTGAATTTGCTCTCCTTCTTCTCCCTTTTCTTTCCATGGTTTTGATGCATGATTTGGATTTGTTTTAGGTCCTATTTAAAGGGGGCAAGTTCAAATTTGCAAGGAGGAGTGAAGGCAAGGGAGAAAGCTCTTGAAAAGGCTAAGGAATCAAGGTATTTTCATGGTTTTACTTGCTTCTTCCTTCTTGCTCCACTTTAGTGATTTTTGGCCTTGTGTAGAACAAGTCAGAGGGAGCAAAATCTAATCCAAACAAGCATGAAACCTAGGTTTTTAAGGGTGAGGAACAAGTAGATGCAAAGAAATTCCAAAAAGAACCATTAGTTTTCAAGTTTCCAAAACCTATGGTTTCCTTTGCACCTTAGTTTGTATGAAACTTTCTAATGGTATTTCTAATTGTCTAAGTGTATATGGGTTCTTGAGATGCTAAGAAAGCCTTACATGTGTCATTTCCCTCAAGAAAACAAAGTTTGCTCTATGGGTCTAAAACCTAGCATATGTCTTGACCAAGCTTGGTTTTGTGCCTAAAGGTAAAAAGGGACTAAACATGATAAGAGAAACATCAAAGAAAGCTTGGAAATATTTTAGGAACCTTGGTTTGTGTGATGGAAGTGTATGCTCCATAATAAAGCTTAAAGAAGCAACTTAGGTCTAAGTTCTTAAGAATGAAATTGTGATGGCTCCAAGAGGCTTAAATGGGATCAAGAGACTTAGATGAAAGGAGAAAATGAAACCAAGATCTTGAATTCTAACACTTGCTTCATTAGGTCTTGTATGACACCATTATGCAACCATAGAATAAGGTAAGCTTCCATAGTGAGTGGGTGATGATAGAACTTACTTCCACGATGTAATTGTGTCCTATTTAATGTGTTTAGGCCAAGAGAACCAAGCCCCATCTCATTGCAAGTGTGTGGCTGAAAAGGGGGAGGAATACCTAAGGAAAAAGTGTTGAACTCTTGCTTCAAGGTAGCTCTCTCTTCTTTCTCTCTTACATGAATGGATGTTTATCTTGTCTTTAAATGTGTGCGTGTATGTTTTAAGCTATGAAAGATGTTTTAGCATGTATCCATATGCCATGGTACCATGAAGCTTTGTTATGTACTTAAATGATATTTTATGAACATGCTTTGGTTTGCTTGAGTGTGGTGAAGCCAAAAGTCCCCTAGCAATGGTGAGGATGAGCTAAAAACCCCCCAAGAATGGGTGAGACAAAGTGAAAAGTCTTGAAAGAGTGAGGCTTAGTTAAAAGTCCCTTAAGAAAATGGGTGAGGCAAGTCCAAAATCCCCAAAGAGAATGGGTAAGGCTAAACCACTTGCTTGGCAAGCCTATGCATGCTTTATGTGACCTCTTGAGTGCAATAAATGTTTTATGAATGATTATGCCCTCCATGCTATCCATGCATGCATTTTTAGAGTTGGATTTGCATTCTTTATAGTTCAAAGGGAGAAGAGCTATTGGGATTCTTAGAATCTCATCCCTTCCTCCCCATTGTCTAACATGTCTAGGTGGACCAGGTAAGTCAAAGAATGGGAGCCACCAAGCTTGAAGAAGAAAGATTGATAAGAAAGTTTTCTATTTTGCTTACTTTGTAGCCATATGAATGGCATAAGATGTAATCCAATGTTGAATTTGATGTATGAGCTTATGAACACTTGTAAATGTATTGATATATTGTGTATGTATGAGAATTAGAGTTATATGAATGATCTTGTAATATTTTGACATTGAATGGCAAGATGAGGCTTGTATGTTCTTATATATATCTTGGGTAGATGAGTGAGTTTGTGAAATCTGGATTTATGCACCTTTAAGACAAGTTTAATAGACCATTTTGGTGCCTTTTCACATGCTCAAGTGGCCATGAAAGCCGTAGGAGCAAATTTGGACCATTTGAGACCATTAGGAGGCAAGAAATTAACCATTTTGGATCCCAATGTCAAGATCTGACCAAATGAATGAATTCTCTCATGAAATTTGGAATGCATGTAGATCTCATATAGGGCTTTTTGGGAAGCTAAAGACCAGATTATTTGGAGCTCTGTGGCATTAATTATGAATTTCCAAAGTTGAAAAATTTTAGTTGTTTTGGTATGGTTACTGTTCATATGGTCAGTTTCTTCTCCTGGGTCATTCAAGTGTCAAATGGTGTCCAATGCTTAGGAAATGTTACAGGCATAAACTAAACATGATAATATTTCTATGGCCACAAGATCATACCAATTGGATATCTGAGCAGGGAGATATGAATTTTTGAAGTTCTATGATAGTACTAGTAGCGCCAAGCAAGGTTGGTTACTATTCCATCAATTTCTAGTGGTCAAACATCCCTGTTGTGATTTGGACTTATTTTTAGCATGAAGTAGACATCTATAGCTTTCTAGAATGCTATAATATGTTGATTTCAATTTTTCTAGAATTAGTTATGATTTTTCAAAGTTCATGACAGAAAGTTAGCCCATGAACCTGAGGCTGCACATGTAATTTTTATGTATATGGTTCATGAGCTCAAGTTGTTGGCCACTTTTTGAGATAGTTTTGAGTTGTACTTGTGTATTTAAATAGGAGAATGAGATGGATGAGTCCATATGGTCCATAGAATATGAAATGAAAATTTTATTCATGACGTAACACAAAAATCATCTAATATTTTAATACCATTTTCTTGGAAAGCTTGTGTTACTCAAGGAATTATGCCTAGAAATGAAATGAGATGAGGTAAATAAATATGGTGTTGTATTTATTGGTATCAAAGTAAAGGATTAAGCATTTTGATGTGGTTTGTGGCATGAGAATATGAGATTGCCCATTATGTATGAGTATTTGTGGATGAACTAAGTATGATACTGTGGCATGTGTTCATAATCTGTATTGAATTATGTTTAAATGTTTCAAAAAGATGGTAAACACATAGAGAGGTAGGCCCTCTAGAGAGGCTCGAGTAGACCTAAAGCCTAGTGATTCGATGGCTAGATCCTTTTAGGCTATTATGGCTCGCCTGGATCAACAACAGGCCATGATTATGCAGCTGTAAGAACGGCTTGCACAGTGTGATAGTGAGGGTCTTACACCTCCTCCGCCATAGCCACCACAGCACTCAGATCATCCTAAGAATTCAGGGGTGACTTCTCAGAGCCACAGCCATAGGTTCAGTAGATATCACAAACTCCACTGACTCATATGCCTCTAGCTCCTGAGCAGCTTTCTACGAGATAGGTTATAGTGTAGTTTAGAAAGTTCGGGCCTCCCACCTTTGATGGTGAGTTGAGCACAGAAAAAGCAGAGGCCTAGATTATGCAATTAGAGAAAATACTCAAGGTCATGGAGTGCACATTTGAGCAGAAGGCCGTGATGGCCATTTTTCAACTTGAGAAAAAGGCAAACTATTGGTGGAGGAGCATTGAGCTTATTATCAAGTCAAGGAACCTCCCGATTAACTAGGAGGCATTTTTACACGCCTTTTATGAACAATATTTCACTGGTTCCATTCAGGACATGAAGGAGTTAGAGTTTGTATTCTTGAAACAAATGGAGGGGATGTCTGTAGACTAGTATGTGGCAAAGTTTGTGGAGCTCTCCGATATTCCTCTTATCTACAAAGACATGATGATGAGAGGTAGAGAGTGGATAAATTAGAGAAGGGGCTCCTACCAGAAATCAGGAATAGAGTGGTGCCCTAGAGAATTAGAAACTTTAATGCTCTTGTTGAGGTATTCAGAGTTTCTGAGGTGAATTTAAGAATGGTGCATACCGCCTCGAGTGCTAGACCTTTCCTTCTAGAGAGTAAAAGGCCACGTGAGGAGACACTCGCTGTTAGTAGCAACAAAAGAGGCAGTAGAAGTCAGTGGAATAGGAGAGGTAAGAATAGAAGAAGAACAACTCAGTCTAATAAAGTTAGTTCCATTCTAAGAGCCTGTGCTCAGTGTGGCAAGAATCATGGGAATAGACCATGCTATGCAGGTTAGAATGTATACTTCAGGTGTGGTAGGTGTCACATTCTAGATTGCTATAAATGGTAACGTAACCAAATTAGCTAAAGAAGAACCTCGATGAAAACATTAGAAAACTAACTAAAGTTATTTAGGAACTAAAGAACTTGATAAGGATAAGACAATGCCACCTTAACATCCCATTAACTTGTCACCTAGATGATCATGTTTAGACATGGTAGTGAACCTTAGTCGTAGAAAAAAAAATTGGCCATGGAGCTCCCTTGGATTAATGGCGTAGGCATTAGGAGATGTAGACATATAGGAAAGGGGACAGTCTAACATTTTGGAGTGTCTACCACAAAATATATATATATATATACATATATACATCATTAAATAGTGCTTTAGGATGCTAGAACCAAACATTTTATGAAGCCTTTACCCATCAAAATATATGTAGCCATGTGTGGTTTTGCTATCCGAAATAATTAGCCATGTGGACTACCATAGGTTTCATCTAAGGCAATAAGATAGAAATAAAACATTAAGCATAAATAGTGGAGTGGGCCACGGAGGAAATGAACTTTAAGAAGTAGATCTATATCTTATGTATTACCCATGCAAGAGATACATATATATGATAATTGACGACTACTGCTTCTCTCTTGGATATGGGAATTTAATAACAATGCCACCTCATGCTTCCATGTGTAAGGCGTGTGAGTATATGTGGTAGATGACATTTGATTACCTTAGGTAGTGCATTCAGCCGTGGAAGAGCTAGGAATGAAAGTTGCATGTAAATGAATAGCTTAAGTAATTTAGAATGAGGACACCTCATGCTTGCACCACCCACTTACATATGTACATATTCAATTGTAAATGGTTAGTGCTCATATTTGGTTTGATAAAAGGAGTTAAATATTACCTTTAATATGTAGTTTAAACAAGAATAAGACACATATCTGTGTTGGAGATTGTGCCCTAGGCCAATCATTGTATTGCGAACATTGTTTTTATTACGAAATAAGAGTTTTCTTTTTATAACATTATTATATTATTTGCATGTTTATATATAATAATATCCATGGATAAATCATTTTTTTTGAATTATCCAAAATATCCCTAATCAATCATCCTTGTGGGAACAACGATGAATTAAGATTAGTATGATTTTGATTAATTAAGTGTTAATCATGTATGATGATATGAATCAAAATCATAGGCGTGTGTTAGAGAACAGAACGTCGAATAGACCCATCATGAGATAAACTACATGGATTAGGTCATAAGTTTATCTCATATATAACCATGTCATTGATCCCTTGGACCTGAGATCACCATAGATTCCTACATGAAGGACACTGTACTTTGGCATAGTCTAATGTCACCTTTGACCGGGTGATTATAAAGACTGTGATAAGGTATAATGAAATCCATGCAGAGGAAGATGAGTGGTCAAGATGGAATTTGTCTCTTTAATTAATAGAGAGATATCTCTGGGCCCCTCGATGAGTGTGATTGAGAAATGCATGGCCATGCTCAGATGGAAAGGGTTCCATCTTATATCAGTCTACTCGAAGATCGAGAAAGTTATGATCGAGCAAGTTGAGGATGACATTTCCATGCCTCATACTCGATCTAGATATCATGTGACAAAAGAGATATGATAGGGTTATAAGATAGGTTACATCGGATCACCGATTCCATATGATTTGGGTAGTCACAATGTCTTGCTAGAGGCCGCTTGTGATTTGTGGGTCAAACAGTGCAGTTGACCCACTGCCAACATCATATGGGCATGCAGGGTCGCACACAAGAACGGACCAACTCGGACTAAAATGTCCACATTCATTGAATCAGAAATGTGTCTAAATTCAATGAATATCTAGGATGGAGGAATTATTTATATATATATATATAAATAAATAATTAAATGTGAAATATATTATATATATATGTATATTATATTTGATATTATATATATATATATGTATATGAATTAAGTTAAATTTGATTCTATTAGATATATTTAAATTTAAACTAATCAGATAATTTAAATTTAATTCTATTAGATAGATTTAAATTTAAACTAATCAGATAATTTAAATTTAATTATATCAGATAGATTCAAATTTAAACTAATCAGATAATTTAAATTTAATTCTATCAGATAGATTTAAATTTAAACTAATCAGATAATTTAAATTTGATTCTATCAGATAGATTTAAATTTAAACTAATCAGATAATTTAAATTAAGCTCTAGATATTGTTAGTTTAAATTTAAACTATAAGATAGATATGAATTTAAACTAATAGATATATTTAATTAATTTTGATTAATTAAATATATCTGAAACTCTATAAATAGGGGTTTCCATATCAGAAGCTAATAATAGAGTTGCCTCCAAAATCCTTAGAGAGAGAGAATCATACGAACTGTACGGACACTCCAAAATCCTTAGAGAGTGACACCGTACGGATACTGTACTGAAGTGTACGAAACGTTGTACGGGGCACCGTACGGACTGTGCGGAAATTGTACAGACAGGCTGCTAGCACACCGTTTGAGTTGCTGAACTCCGTTCGTGTGGATACCAGTAGAGGGAGCTGATTTGCGGTCAGTTCCTATGATCCAAACAGAAGAAAATAACAAACTCAAACGACAGAAAAGGTAATTCTCTGAACCTATTCAGTTTAAGCGACTTTGACGGATCCTTGGTGGGAATTGGAATAAAATTTTTTAAACGTTTCCGCTGTTTGCCTCTACTTAAATTCCCAACAGTGGTATCAGAGCCACGTCAAAAATTACTTAAATTGAGTACTTGTGTGTTCTAAGAATTTTATCTTATAATCAATTTTTTGCATGTGCTAATATAAGATATGTATGTGATATTGATTTGTTCAAATTATTTGAAAAGCATGAAATCTAAACGTAGAGGTTCTTTTAATTCATTCATATATTTGATATATGTATAGTTTTCAATGTGATTGGAAACATGATTATTAATCTGTTACATATATATATTTTGATATATTTTGTACAGATTATATTCTATTTTAATTTGAATTTGTTTCGTTATGTATAAATGAATCTGTCATTGCTATCTAATTCTAGCATAACATATTTAAAATTAATTCACTAAATTTACAGCTTTTCATATGAGATGAGATGTTTGTAACATGTGTGTTGTGATTTGCTTGGATGGGTATGGTGCATGATATGTTCCTAGGATGTTTATGGTTTGTATTTTTAAAAAAAAAAAAAAGAAATACGGCCTGCGTGTCGTGCCTCTCTCTATTCATTTTGAATGTATATTCTTTTCTCATCTCACACTCCCCTCGAATGTTCAAACGAGGTTTCTCTTTGTATATATATATAGATTTTATCTTAGAGAAATCCTCTCATTGGCTTGGGAGGAGATAGGATAGATGGGCCATATTGTGTCACATTTATTTTAAGACTTGTGATGAGATCATATGCATGTATGCTATCGTAGTATATAATTATGTGACAACTAGTTTTATAAAATAATGAAATTAAAATCCCTCGCGTAAAATTTTAAGTTGCAATGCCGCCCACTAATGAAAATCTGCCAAAACTTTGATCACCTGACTGTAGGTTCCACCAAAGTGGGATGCATTTAGGTTATCTTAGTAAGGCAGCTTGGGTAATGGTGATACTCATAAGTTTCATAGTGGTTTGACTTAATTGAAACTATCAAAACGGTTTTGAGTCTCAAGGCATTAGATGGGATTAAACATGACGAATCATGTGATGAATGAATCCTATAAAAGATCTAAGAGTTACATGTAATGTAATTGGTAAACGAGTTACCTACCTAAATAGCTTAATTTTAAGCGTCTTGCCAAAGCAGACTTATAATTAAGTGAAATATGGGTCTTAGTCCGCTAAATTAAGATGAGGGTTATTTTTAGTGGAAAGTTATTAATTTGATTTTTTGCATATTTTGTTGTAGAAAAAAATGTCGACAAATAACTCTGCTGCAATATCATTGCGATCTGTCCTTGAAAAGGACAAACTCAATGGGACAAACTTTCTTGACTGGTTTAAGAACTTAAGAATTGTTCTCAAACAGGAAAGAAAGCTATATGTCCTAGATGAGCCCATTCCTGATGAGCCTGTAGCCAATGCTCCAAGAGCACAGAAGGATACCCACACCAAACATCTCAATGATTCTGTGGATGTGGGATGCCTGATGTTAGCCACCATGGTCCCAGAACTTCAGAGAGATTTGGAACTTATGGAAGCTTACAAGATGATTGTGCATCTCAAGGAAATGTTCCAACAACAAGCAAGGCAGGAAAGGTTTGAAACCACTAAGGCCTTACATTCCTGTAAAATGGCTGAAGGTGCATCAGTTAGCACTCATGTTTTGAAGATGAAAGGCTACCTTGATCACCTTGAAAGGCTCGGATTTCCAATAAGTCAGGAGTTATCTACAGATTTGATCTTAAACTCACTCCCTGAAAGTTATGACCAGTTTATCATAAACTACAATATGAATAACATGGAGAAATCTATTTCTGAACTGCATGGGATGCTTAAAACTGCTGAGCAAAATATTAAGAAAAATCCAAGCTCTGTTTTAATAGTTCAGAAAAGTAAAGGAATGAAAAAGAAAGGCAAAGGCAAAGGAAAGGGCCCGAACAATAAGTTGAAAACCAAAACAAGCCCAAACCCAAGCCTGAAGCCAAGAAGGCAAAACCTCCCAAGGAAGGAGTTTGTTTCTTTTGCAATGAGCCCGGTCATTGGAAGAGAAACTGCAAGCTCTACCTGGAAGATCTAAAGAAAAAGAAGAATAACGGGGCTATTCCTTCAGGTATCTATGTTATAGAAATTAATCTTTCTACTTCCTCTACGTGGGTATTAGATACTGCATGTGGAACTCACATTTGTACAAATGTGCAAGGTCTTAAAAGGAGTAGGAAGTTGAAAAAGGGCGAAGTAGACCTACGAGTTAGAAATAGAGCAAGAGTTGCTGCTTTAGTTGTAGGCACTTATGAAATAAATTTGCCCAGTGGACTTTTGTTAATTTTAAACAATTGCTATTATGTTCCTGCTTTGAGTAGTAACATTGTTTCACTTTCTTATTTGGATAAGGAAGGTTTTATTTCAATTATTGGGAACAATAAATGTTCTATTTATCGTAATAATATTTTTTATGCGGATGGTGATTTGCATAGTGGTCATTATTACTTAAATCTTAATGTTCCCAATAATCAAGATATCTATAACATAATTACCAAGAGGATCAAGACTAACGACTTGAATTTAGCCTATCTTTGGCACTGTCGTCTAGGCCACATAAATGAGAAACGCATTTCAAAACTCCATCAAGATGGACTTCTGAAATCATTTGATTTTGAATCATTTGACACATGCGAATCTTGTATTTTAGGAAAGATGACTAAGGCACCTTTCACTGGACATAGTGAGTGGGCCACTGACTTATTGGGCCTAGTACATACCGATGTATGTGGTCCACTAAGTACAACTGCTAGAGGAGGCTACTTGTACTTCATTACTTTTATAGATGACTATAGTAGATATGGTTACATCTATTTAATGAAACACAAATCTGAAGTTTTTGAAATGTTCAAAACATTCCAAAATGAGGTACAGAATCAGCTTGGCAAATCTATTAAAGCACTTCGATCCGATCGAGGTGGTGAATATTTGAGCCAAGAGTTTATTGACCATCTTAGAAATTGTGGTATTGTCTCACAATTGACCCCACTAGGAACACCACAATGGAATGGCATTTCTGAACGAAGGAACCGAACCTTATTAGATATGGTTCGTTCCATGATTAGTCAAACGGATCTTCCACCATCCTTTTGGGGCTATGCATTAGAAACAGTTGCATTTACACTAAATCGTGTTCCATCTAAGGCGGATGAAAAGACACCATATGAGATATGGACTGGGAAAAAGCCTAGTTTATCTTTTCTCAAGATTTGGGGATGCGAGGTATATGTTAAGCAACATGCCTCAGATAAGTTAGCACCCAAATCTATAAAATGCCTTTTTGTGGGGTATCCTAAGGAAACAAAGGGATACTACTTCTATAACCCTAACGAGAATAAATTGTTATTGCTCAGAATGGTATCTTTCTAGAGAGAGAATTCATCTCCAAGAGAACCAATGGGAGTAAAATACATCTTGAAGAAGTTCAAGAGCCACAAAATCGCATTGAACTGGAGATGGAAAATCGAGAAGACTCACAATAAGTTGTTGAGCCTACTCAAGTAACACAAGGCCCACGGAGGTCTGATAGGACACGATATCAGCCTCAAAGATATCGTGATATGTTGCTCATTGATCAAGATGAGCCAACCACCTATCAAGAGGCCATAATGGGATCAGACTCTGAGAAATGGCTAGAAGCTATGAAATCTGAGATGCAATCCTTGTATGACAATCAGGTATGGACCTTGATTGACCCACCTGAAGGTATAAAAGCCATAGGGTGCAAGTAGGTTTTCAAAAAGAAAATTGACATAGATGGCCAAGTGCATACCTTCAAGGCACGATTGGTTGCAAAAGGATTCAAACAAACACATGGTATAGACTATGATGAAACCTTTTCACCAGTCGCTATGATCAAATCAATCAGGATCCTTCTCGCCATTGCTGCATACTATGATTATGAGATTTGGCAAATGGACGTGAAAACAGCATTCCTTAATGGAAAGCTACTTGAGGATGTGTATATGACACAACCTGAAGGTTTTATGCGTCCAGAGGATTCTGGAAAGGTTTGCAAGCTTCAAAAATCCATTTATGGATTGAAGCAAGCATCTCGGAGTTGGAATCATCGTTTTGACGAAGTAGTCAAAGATTTTGGTTTTATCCAAAATGTTGATGAACCTTGTGTTTACAAGAAGGTTAGTGGGAGCGCAATTGTATTTCTAGTGCTTTATGTTGATGACATCCTACTTATTGGAAATGACATTCCTACCTTGCAAATTGTCAAGTCTTGGTTAGGAAAATGTTTCTCTATGAAAGACTTTGGCGAGGCTTTTTACATCCTTGGGATTAGGATCTATAGAGATAGATCTAAGAGGCTAATCGGTCTAAGTCAATGCACCTACATAGACAAGGTATTGCATAGATTTAGTATGCAAGATTCAAAAAGGGGTTTTGTACCATTGTCTCATGGCATCAATCTCAGCAAGACTCAGTGTCCTAGTACACGTGATGAGCGAGAACGCATGAGTAAGATTCCATATACCTTGGCTATTGGATCTATCATGTATGCCTTGTTATGCACTCGACCAGATGTCTCATATGCCTTGAGTATGACTAGTAGATTTCAATCAGATTGCTATTTTTCAAAAAAATTTCTCAAATTTTTTTTTTTTAACAAGGGCCAGATAGAATGGAATGAAATAGCTCTCCCCCCCACACTTAAATATTGCATTGTCCTCAATGCTAGCACATAATCCAATAAATAGATAAACAGCGCAATATAAAGAGAGTGAAAGGAGAGAATACAACCAGATGAACTTGAATCGAAGATCTCAAGGTAGGCTCAGATTTCCATGTAGCTGGTTAGCAACTTTTTATTACCTACAAAATAAAGACAAACTATAATGCAAAAAGAAAAAAGAAAACTACATCCTAAACTAAATAGAACTATATTAAATATCAACTAATCATACGTGTCAAAAATTGAAATTAAAACTACTTTATTCCTTCTTAACTAAATAACTTTAAGTCTAACCACTTTAAAGCATTTGGATTGATCATGTAGTGATGCCTCATGGACTTCCTCAACCATCAGTAGTTTAGGAAAGTCATATTCAGCAATTTCACAAGCAAGAAAAGAAGAAAAATCAAATTTAAGGCATTTAAAATTAAAGAAAGAAAATTTAAAATCAAAACGTTCTAAAAATCTATCAAAGCCAATAAAATCTACTGGACTCCCTTCAGTAAGAGTCACTGCATCAACATAAAAATTTAATTGTAACTTCTCACAGTCCTTTGGGTTCAAGGTGTCTATCAGTTGCTTTTTCTCAGTTGGGATGGTCAGTGGCATGTTGGAAATTACTTCACCAATTTCAAGAATTTGTTCAGGACTCTCAACAAGAGAAATAGTATCTTCCCTGACCAAAGAGACATCAGTAGGCTCACAAGATTCTAAACAATGATCAATAACAAAATTCAGTGTCTCACTAGTATCAATAATAGTATAAGCATCAATGGGATTTTCAATATCAGCATTATCACTATGCATGCCCTCATCAATACTAGCATGATCGGGAGAATCAATTTTATTGACAGTTTCAGTGCAAGCAAAGGACTCTATGGATTCAACAAATTTATCAGACTCCAGAAATTCATTAATCTCAGCACACATAGGACATGTATGCATATCATCACATAAGCATTCAAGAGTTGGGTCTGAATTATCAACAACAAGCTGCTCGACAATTTCAATGTCTATATTCTTATCACATGCTACATTCATTGTTTCATCAGTCATACCATCACAGGTTAGTGAGGAATCATGTTGATTAGCATATGTGAGGGACTCACTAGACTCAATGAAAGTATTAATTTGAGAGCATCTATCATATATAGTGGGTCCAGCACACACATGATCAACAGAATCATTTAAATCATTTATGTCACATGATCCAAATGGTATGCTATCCTTAAACTTAGTAGATGCATTATCAATAGACTTATCAACTAATTCTAGACTAAGAACAGAATGATCATCACATTCTAGATCACCCCCACACTTATCCACTACCCTAGACTTAGTAGATTCATCATTAATAGATTCAGACATGAATTCATAACTATAATCACAGCTAGGATTAGAAATTCCAAGTGCATCGGTACACAAGGGTTCCTGAACATCAACAAATGTGTCAATTTTGCTCAATGAATTACCATAATTAACCAAATCAGGGGATTCAATGATAATTTCCTCATCAATTTCCTCATTATGCAATTTAGAATCAACAACATTATATGCATAAGCAATCACAGTGCTATCAAGCAAACTAGATTCAATTTCAACAAATTGCAAAGTATTAGAATATGAAAGGATATTACCCGATGAATAGGATTCTTCCTCCTCTATACATTCCCTTCTAATTTGCTCGTCAATTGATTCATTAGCACTTGAAGTCGATTGATTCATTTGAAATCCTGAATCCGTCATGAGGTTATCTGCCATTTGCTGGTCTAGGAGTTGCACCCGTTGGATCACTTGCTCCAATTCTTGGTTTTGAATAATACAGGCTTCTATTAGCTGCTCTTCCCAACTTGGTTCCCTTTGGACCTCTTGTTGCATATACCCCTCATGATAATTGTAAGTTTCATACTTTGGCTCTTGGCTATGGAAGATGTGGTATGGCCCATAATTATGGTGGTAATTGGGGGGTATTCCATATGAATTGTGGTATGGTTGGTAGCATGGTTGTTGGACTTGTTGGTATTGTTGGCTTTGTTGCTCTTGTCTCTGTTGTTCAAGAAGAATTTGAAGCATTGACATGGCATCATCCAATTTCTGAGACATCCTATGCTCTACATCATATACACCTTGATTAGAATAATATGGATCCATTTAAAGCAAAGAAAAATGAGAAGTTCAATTAGTTCAATGCAAGAACAATTCACTAACGAATTATAATTAAATTTAATTCTAATTCAAGAAAATAAAATTCAAATGAAGCTAAGACTTACCTAACTATCAAAAACACTCCTAAACAGAGGTTAATGATGTAAAATAAACTCACAAAAATTAAAGAAATTAAATTCGGAAAATTCGAAAAATTCTAAAAAAATTCGAGAAAATACTAAAAAATTCGAAAAAGTGCCTTAAACGTTAGAATTTGGCCAAAAAATGGTACACCTAATAGCTTTGCTATTACTTTTTCTCAGAACACCCAAAAACCTTGGAAAACGAGGTTTGAGAATTTTCTGGGTGCTTTGAAACAAAAATTTCAGCAAACAGGACACTTGACGCGTAACACCGAAATCAGTCAATTCCAAGTTCAAAACAAAACAAAAATTAAACCAAAATAGAACCAAAACAGAGCTAAAACAAAACAAAAACACTTAGAAAACCTTCTTAAACAATTGAGAATCCAATTCCCCGGCAACGGCGCCAAATTTTGAGTGGCTCGTCGTACAACCCTCAAAATAATACTAGGCTGATAGAATATATAGTTAGTGGCACAACCTAGGTCATCTCCCTTGGAATTGGCATTCAATGTTTAATTGAGTTTTCCAAATGTTAAAAGACTCTAAAAATTCCTAAACTAAGGGGGTTTTGATTTAATTAAACTAAGCAAAAACTAAATTGAATTAAATTTCCTAATTGCTATCTAATTGTATGGATTATGGTCTTGTGACTAGCTTTGGATTCATCCCTTGGTATTCACTATCCTTACCCTATTCTAATTATGATTAATTCTAGTCTAAGAGTTCCTAAATGTGTTCATAACAATTTATCTTGAGTAACCACGCAAGATTCAAGAAATCAACGATCTAATGTTGAATTGAAACCTCACATCCAAATTAAATTGTCAATTCTTGTTTTAGGATCAATGAACATCCAATTTGATTGATTAACTAATTGATTAACCTCTAAATCATCCTAAATATTTAATTAACCAACTAAACATTAAGAAATCCTCAATTTAAACAATTAAGCTCACTCATGTATTTTATCGAACACCTTCGAAGCATACATGGGATTTCAGATAATATTGGAATTAATCGGATCAATTAATCAACAAAAATATTTCCTAATTAGTGTCTAACCAGCCACTAATTATAATTACACAAATTCCTTATCAAATACATCTTAACCAAGAAAATAAATGAAAGAGAAAAAGTGTAGGAAAAATATAAAAGTTTTAGCCAAAATTCTAAATTATGCTTCCATGGATTCAAGCTTCTCCTAGGATTTCCTCCTAGCTAGCCTCAAGGTGGATTAGAAAATCATGGAATGTAGATGGAAGATGGATGGAATGGATGAGAAGAGGATGGATGATTGGTTGAGTGGTATATGGCGTGGATCCTTGAGTGGGTTGGAATGGCTTGATATATATAGGCATGAGGGTTGCTAAATTATAGAGACGTGAGTTGGTGGAATTGTGAATGGACTAGGATATCTTAATGGATGAAGGAAGCGTGTATATGCTGGAGAGGCGTGAATAAATCAGAGACGTATTGAATAATAATTCCACGTGCTCAGCTGCTTATCTTCGTGTTTGCTCGTGCCTTCTGCTCTTAATATATATATCACAAGCTTGCATTGCAGATAGTGTGGGCCCCATTGAATATAATAATCCACTTGCTGAATTATTCACGTTATCCATGCAACTTCTGCTTCCTCATTCAGTCCTTGATCCATCGTCACTTCTTCTCTTTAATCTCAAGCTTCTTCATGCGTTTTTCACGTGTTCTCTTCCTGCTCGAGTTCAGCTCCCTTTTCAGCGTCTTGCTCTGTTCTTAAACTAAAAAACAGAGGCTTCTTGGATATGTTTGTTCTCTTAATACCACATGATGCTTCTGCATGCCTTATTCGTTTAGCTACTGTACTTCCAGCTCCACGTTGCTTCTTGATCCAGCTCTTCCTTCTTACGTTTCTGCATGCATTTTCCTTCTTATATCATGTTCCCAGCTGCTGTTCCAGCTCATACATCGTGCTCTGTTTTCAACCATGTTTCTTCCTTGTTTCTTGCCTGAACTCTAGCGTTTTTGTTCCTCAGTTTCAGCCACGTTGCTTCAGCTACTTCAACATTAAAACCAAGCTCTTTCACTCCTTCTTTTCAGCTCAACGTCTTTCCATTTTTATTCCACATGCTGCATGCTTCAGCTCGTGTCAATTCAGCTTTCTCTTGCATGCATATAAACTCAAGCTGCCCATGTCAAACCAAATGCTGGCTCAACGTGAAACCTGTAGCTTTGTTCTCATTAAAGATCACATGGCTTTATTTCTGCTTCGTCCAGCTTTTCCACGTCTTTTTCACATGCAGTTCTGCACTTCTAATGTTTCTACCCATAGCTTATCCATGTAGCTCGTGCAAGCTTTTTTTCTTTCTAGTTCATCTCATTTCATCCACGCCTCTGCTACAGCCTATAACTAGTGCTTTGTTTCTGTATGTATAGCTTCTCATCGTGTTTCTTAATTTCCTTCATTCTAGCTTCTTATCCTTGAAAAGCCATCCTTCGTGCAGCTCTTTTTCTTCACACAACTCATTCAGCCCATGCATCCACATCAACACAAGCTCAAGTCCCTTTCTATTTTTATCTCTTCCTTACTTGCTTTTCTTCAATTTAATTTTCTATTCAAATGCTCCAATTACATATTAAAATTCTGCACAAAGAAGTGAGAAAAATCAAATAGGAATATTCACAAAAATTATTTCAGATAAATTTAAGCATTAAAAACCAATAATTTGCAAATAAATTTCTAAAATATAGAAATGACCA
Organism: Erythrophleum ivorense; assembly: GCA_026724425.1. Lineage (NCBI taxonomy): Eukaryota > Viridiplantae > Streptophyta > Magnoliopsida > Fabales > Fabaceae > Erythrophleum > Erythrophleum ivorense. The sequence continues at coordinate 39,863,100 of JAIUCV010000006.1, read as the reverse complement.
CTTAAAATAAAATCTTATCTAATTGAAGTCTTAGAGCCATATTTAATCATTAAAATGCCCAAGAATAGGAGAATAAAATATATATAAATTATGCTTATCACAGATCCAGGTGAGAATCACTGGACTGCTGTCAAGAATATCCTAAAGTACTTGAGAAGAACTAAGGATGTATTCTTGGTGTATGGAGGATTGGATGACGAGCTTGTTGTAAACGGTTACACAGATGCAAGTTTTCAATCTGACAAAGATGATTCTAGATCGCAATCAGGATTTGTATTCTATTTGAATGGTGGCACAGTAAGTTGGAAGAGCTCAAAGCAAAGCACTGTGGCTGATTCTACAACAGAAGCTGAGTACCTAGCAGCATCAGATGCAGCTAAGGAAGCTGTTTGGATTAAAAAGTTCATTACTGAGCTAGGGGTGGTGCCTACCATCTCAAATCCGATAGATTTGTTCTGTGACAACAATGGTGCAATAGCACAGGCTAAAGAGCCTAGATCACATCAAAGGACCAAACACATACTCAGGCGATATCACCTTATCAGAGAAATCATTGATAGAGGTGATATAAAGATATGCAAAGTACCAACTGATGACAATGTTGCTGATCCTCTTACTAAGCCGCTTGCACAGACTAAGCATGATCGTCATGTTAGGTCAATGGGTATTAAAAACATTAATGATTGAACCTAGTGCAAGTGGGAGTTGTTGGAGATTGTGCCTTAGGCCAATCATTGTATTGCGAACATTGTTTTTATTACGAAATAAGAGTTTTCTTTTTATAACATTATTATATTATTTGCATGTTTATATATAATAATATCCATGGATAAATCATTTTTTTTGAATTATCCAAAATATCCCTAATCAATCATCCTTGTGGGAACAACGATGAATTAAGATTAGTATGATTTTGATTAATTAAGTGTTAATCATGTATGATGATATGAATCAAAATCATAGGCGTGTGTTAGAGAACAGAACGTCGGATAGACCCATCATGAGATAAACTACATGGATTAGGTCATAAGTTTATCTCATATATAACCATGTCATTGATCCCTTGGACCTGAGATCACCATAGATTCCTACATGAAGGACATTGTACTTTGGCATAGTCTAATGTCACCTTTGACTAGGTGATTATAAAGACTATGATAAGGTATAATGAAATCCATGCAGAGGAAGATGAGTGGTCAAGATGGAATTTGTCCCTTTAATTAATAGAGAGATATCTCTGGGCCCCTCGATGAGTGTGATTGAGAAATGCATGGCCATGCTCAGATGGAAAGGGTTCCATCTTATATCAGTCTGCTCGAAGATCGAGAAAGTTATGATCGAGCAAGTTGAGGATGACATTTCCATGCCTCATACTCGATCTATATATCATGTGACAAAAAGGATATGATAAGGTTATAAGATAGGTTACATCGGATCACCGATTCCATATGATTTGGGTAGTCACAATGTCTTGCTAGAGGCCGCTTGTGATTTGTGGGTTAAACAGTACAGTTGACCCACTGCCAACATCATATGAGCCTGCAGGGTCGCACACAAGAACGGACCAACTCGGGCTAAAATGTCCACGTTCATTGAATCAGAAATGTGTCTAAATTCAATGAATATCTAGGATGGAGGAATTATATATATATATATAAATAATTAAATGTGAAATATATTATATATATATATATATATTATATTTGATATTATATATATATATGTATATGAATTAAGTTAAATTTGATTCTATTAGATAGATTTAAATTTAAACTAATCAGATAATTTAAATTTAATTCTATCAGATAATTTAAATTTGATTCTATCAGATAAATTTAAATTTAAACTAATCAGATAATTTAAATTAAGCTCTAGATATTGTTAGTTTAAATTTAAACTATAAGATAGAAATGAATTTAAACTAATAGATATATTTAATTAATTTTGATTAATTAAATATATTTGAAACTCTATAAATAGGGGTTTCCATATCAGAAGCTAATAATAGAGTTGCCTCCAAAATCCTTAGAGAGAGAGAATCATACGGACTGTACGGACACTCCAAAATCCTTAGAGAGTGACACCGTATGGACACTGCACGGAAGTGTACGAAACGTCGTACGGACACCGTACGGACTGTGCGGAAATTGTACAGACAAGCTGCTAGCACACCGTTTGAGTTGCTGAACTCCGTTCGTGTGGATACCAATAGAGGGAGCTGATTTGCGGTCAGTTCCTATGATCCAAACAGAAGAAAATAACAAACTCAAACGACAGAAAAGGTAATTCTCTGAACCTATTCAGTTTAAGCGACTTTGACGGATCCTTGGTGGGAATTGGAATAAAATTTTTTAAACGTTTCCGCTGTTTGCCTCTACTTAAATTCCCAACAATCTGCTACCACCTAGCAATTGCACCGAGTCAAGGAATTTTGATTTGCCTTCATGCCATCTAAAAGTGGTGAAAAAGCAAGAGCTATCCATTGCATTAGTTACCATTCACCTTAATTCATTTTAGCTTGAGGGAAGTAGTGGTGAGAAGGGAGAAAACTCGGACAGCCATAGAAGAGGAGAGAGGAAAAGATAAACCAAAGTACAAGGACTCTATAAAGGGTAAGTTCTAAGTTGCTTCCTTGTTCTGGACTGAAATATTTTACCTTTTGTAGAATTAGTTAGAAAAGGATTTTGAAGCCAAAATTTGTACAACTGGTTGTCCATTCCTTATACTTGAAATCTGGAAAATTACAGAATTTTTGGAACAAGATAGATCAAAGAAACAACCCATTAATTAAATTTAGTTCTGTACGGGACAGCTTGGGGCTGATTTCATAAAGAATTTGTTAAATGGGTAAATGAAGGAATTAGTGGATGAAATTTGGTGGGGAGGTAGCTAAGACGTAAAAATTTGTGCCTACAAAGTTTTAGAATTTTCTGGGCTCATTTGATAGGATAACAAAGCCAGAAACAGCAAGGGCAGTGTACAGCGAGCTCAACTGAGGTAGTGACCAAAACAGTAGGAGTTCAGGGTCTATCCTTGGGAATTCTTGAAAACTGTTTCTGTGGCTTATAATTAACATAATAAGGGGTCACACTACCAATTTTTATGATTTTTGGAGGTCATTTAGTGGAGGAAAGAAATTTCACAAAAACAGGTCCGAAAATGTAGTTAAATTGAGACTATGGTAGTTTTTGTTTTTCACTATTGTAGTGTGAATTTGTATGGTAAATTAGAGAATCAAGCTTGAAAATAAGGACTAAGGACTTAACTTCAAAGCACTGGACCACACATGAATAACTCAGATAGTAACTAATTAATGAGAAGGAGAAGAAAATGAAGATGTGATTGTTTACAATTAGGAATTTCAATCGTCAACTAACGAAAAGGGTTTAGGAATTTTGTACGGGGGGGATTAGTACTTTAATTGCAATGTAAATATTAACCATGACTCATCCTTAATTAAGGCAATGCATGATTGAAATTTAGGAAGGCAATTGGGACAACAAGAACTGAGGAATAATGTGGCAAAATGACGATGACGAAACAAGTAGATAACATGGCGGTCTGTCTGTTAACATATATAATTGCATTGAATAATTTTCTAAATTTTGTATGCTGTGCATGGCTGCATATACCCACTAATGTGACCCTCTTGAGTATTAGATCACTGTTATTGGCCAATGACCGAAGTATAATAGTCTAACGAATGAATGTGCACTACTATCTTGGGATTTGCATGCTCTTGTACCGAATGGTGCACCAAAGTATTCTTATTTAGTGTTCTTTGTTTGTGTAAACTGTGAACCCATTGTTATCTACTGAGATTATATCTCATTATAAAGCTAACTATTTTTCAGGCAATACCCATACTACAAACGAAGCCCACTCTACAGACGATAACTGAACCAATCTGAAGACTATAGTGGCTATAGTTGTTGTAACTTCCATGAATAATGTTAAATGCTAAAAGCTTGACTTTAGTGAATACTTAACGTTGTTTACTACCTCCTTGTTGGTTATGTATAAATATTACACATAAGAAATTTACTGTAAGTTAACTGTGATGTTTATTACGGCTACCGTACTCCCTGTACAAGTAAACTCTTATATTTGCATTTGCATGAAATTGATTATCATAATCATGGAAGTAGTTCTAGCATATTAACATTATCAACTTATGGTTTTCTTGTGAAAATGATGAAGGTTGTCTAGGTATGACAGTTATCCTCCTACGTCTAGGATCTTGTTGACAAGATTTTGGACTCTACACTATGGAATTAAAGACCTTGTTGACAGGATCTTGGCTTTTACCTTGTAAAACTTCAGACCTTGTCAACAGGGTCTTCTGTTAGTAGTACAAGATCCTTCCATATGGTAAGTTGTAGCGTATGCAAAGTGTAGGTGTGACAGTAGGCTGGGGTATATAGCTAGAGACTATAGATAGCATACAGCACCACAGAGGGAGGTAGCCCCGGTACCCAGATCGCAGACCCAGGGTAGAGTTTTTGCCCTGACACAATAGGAGGCTAGTAGGTCCCGAGTCTAATTCAAGGTAATATTAAGATTAATGATTGTTTTGTACTTGTATTGTTTGATTTGGGTGCTAGTCACTCTTTTATATCTTATAATTGTGCTAGGAGGTTGGGTCTAAGTATGTGTACCTCACCATATGATATACATGTATCCACTCCCACAGGAAATAGAGCTATTATCTCCCATGCTTGTTTGAACTATTTAGTCTAGTTTAACCATTGTTTTACCACACTTGACTTAATATGTATGTCCCTCACTGATATTGATTTGATCATTGGTATGAACTGGATGTCTACAAACAATGCTATGCTTGACTGTTCCCACGGATGTATTTCTTTGCCTAAATGTGGAACTATACCTAGTATTCGGACTGAGTTAGCTTTTGCAACCACCTCCCAAGTTGAGCATTCTCTAGAATATGGTTGTCAGGGGTTTTTAGTATTCTTTTCCCTACAGGCTGAGATAGAAGAAGGCATAGAAAAGATACCTGTAGTGAGAGAATTTTTAGAGGTATTTGATAGTTGTGTCATGCAACCTCAAATAAAACTAGGTTGGAAAAGGCTTGTAGTTAATGGTGCAACCTAGGTCATTTCCTAAGGAGTTTTTGCCTCTAATTATTTATGAAAGAGTATTCCAAGTATCATTAAATGAAATTTGTTTAAGGGGTTTTGAGTTATTGAATTTTGATTGAATTAAAGAAAAGTAACAAGAACTAAAAGCTTAAGAATAAGTGTAGTTAACAACTAGGAAAGTGTGGTAACTAGCCTTTAGATGGACTCTCTAGAATTCAATTATCCTTGCTCTTTTTTTAATATACCAAAATTAGATTTAAACTCTTACTTCTTAGTGTATTCTCTATAAAGACTCTTGAATTACCATCTAAGACTCAATTCACTAATGATTCAAGCACTTTGCAACCACAAGCAACATTGAATAATTAATCAATTAAGTTAGGAATAAGAACACATCAAAACAAATCCTAAATGCCCACTAAAATCTACTAACCAATTTACTTAAAATGATAATTAACCAATTAGATTAATAAATTCCTCAAGCACAACAATTGCACAAAAGTTTCAGCCATTTAATTCAATAACTATTGCACTAATTGGCCTAAAAACAAGAGGAATTTAATAGCAAATTGTATATCCATTATGTCAATACTTTTTACAAACACTTAGGGATCAAAATTAATATTCAATTATGAGATTGCAATCAAACCACAATTCAAATTAATCCAGTAAATTCCAGCCACTAAATTCCCTAATTAATAAGCTAAACCTAGTCAAATTAACAGAAGGAATCAAAGCTGAAATTAAAAGATAAAGAAAAGAAAGTTTATCCAGTTTGGAGAGGCAATTTTGGAGCTTAAATCTGCATCAAGGGAGATCCAATCTTTAGCTATCTACTGAGAGAAATTCAAGCTATCATGGAGAAGATGAATGGAAGAACATAAAGGAAGGAAGGAGCTAATGCCATCAAGCTTGATAGAATTAATCCCCATTCCTTTTTTCTGTCTCTAGAAGTCTTGCATTCATCTGTTTCTCCTTTCAATCCATCGTGTTCCTCTCTATCCCTCTTTCTTTCTTCCTCATGTTTTTTCACATTGGTCTCCCTTCATCACGTGCTACCGTGTGTATTTTCTTCCTTCAATGGTCATGTGCTCATTTATTTTTCATGTACTCAGTTAGATCGTGGACGGATGAGATGATTAGATGCATCCCTGATGGATTATAGATGATGTATTACTTCTAGATGCTTGCCCAGCTTCTAATCACCTTCACCTCACGTGCTGTAGCCATGCCTCACTTATTCATTCCTCATGTGTTTTCTTCCTCCTAATTCAACCTTCTAAAACTCATGGCTTCATACTCCTTTCTATATGAACTTCTTGAATCATTCCCACATCACTTCCCATGTAAGCTTCTCTTTATTCCCAGCTCATTTAGCTCCCTAGAACCCATAGCATCATACATAATTCCAATGTGATTCCTTTACTCGTGTTGCTCTTCATTTATGTGTCACTTCTTCTCTTTAATCTCTAGCCTTTTCCTTTCTATTATGCTTGTGTATCTCTTAATGAATCATGTGGCTTGCATGTGTGCTTCTTTTCCTCACTAAAATAAAACCATCAAGTCTCTCTATCCAGCCCATAGCATGTCAAACCCAAGCTCAAGTCTTTATTAAACCATGTTAGCTTGCTCTATTCTACTCCTCCCTTCTCTAAAAAACGTGTAGCAACTGTTCCTTAACCAGTGAACATGGTAAATGAGAGGAAGTTGTATGTGTTGAGGTTGTAGCATGAAGATGTGGCTTAGCTCCATGTTTCCTTGTTTATTTCTTCGAGTAAATGCAAGAAATGAGCTGCTACGTGTTGCTTCTTCAGCCTTTAGCTTGTGTCTCTCTTTCCTTCTCTCTTTTCTCTGCTTCTTCCTCATACACACCTGTGCCTTCTCATACTTCTTCAATCACATTAACATGCTCCTTTCTCTGCTTTGTGTGTCTCATGCATGCGTGTGTAATAGATAGCTATATGGATGGATGTATACTGTGTGACGTGAATGACCATGGCTTCATATGAGTGGGTGCATTAAGAATGGCTGACCTATGGTTCTGCTCACATGTGTGTGTGTGTGTGTGTGTATGGTAGGATGAAGCTGAATGTGTGAGTAGGTGAGAGTCTACGTGGATAAGTGACATGAGTGAAGAGTACATATGTGTGTTAATGTTGGGTGAGCTGGACGAGGATATCTTCATCAATGAGGGAGTGTGTTGAATGAGTGAGTGACGCGGCTTTTGTGATGTATGTGATGCGAATGAAACTACATGCTTAGCTCATGTGTTAATGTGGGTGTATGAATATATGGAAGAGCTAGCTACTGCATTTGTATTTCTTTACATGTGTGTGCTCCTCCTTGCAAAAGAGAATGAAATGCATCACATTTTGGATGGAAATGAAAACCATGCCTTTTATTCTCTATTATTTTTTTTATATATATTTTTTAATTTCAAAAATTTCTATTGAAAATTCTAAACAAATATTATCCCTTTTAAGTTCTATTTGCCCAAAGAAAATCTACAAAAATAATGGAAAACATTATTCAAGAAAATTCATAAAATTATTTAAAGAAATTTAAGCATTAAAATCAATAATTCTATAAATGAATTCCTAAATTGTAGAGAATGGCCCATTCAATCAAATATTATCTAATTAAATTCCTAAAGCCATAATCCATTATGAAAATGTTCAAATTAAGGAGATTAAAATATATATAAATCATGTTTATCAGTATTCCCTAAAGAAATTAGTGGATTACCCCCTGATAGGGAAGTAGAGTTTCCCATAGATATTGTGCCTGGAGTAGGTCTAGTGTTTAAGGCCCTCGTATAGGATGGCCCTCACCGAGCTAGCAAAGCTTAAGAAATAAATAGAGGAGCTTTTAGAGAAGGGTTTCATTAGACCCAGTGTCTCACCATGGGAAGCTCCGGTCCTATTCGTAAAGAAGAAAGACAGGAGTCTTAGATTATGGATAGACTATAGAGAGCTCAATAAGATTATAGTTAAGAATAAATACCCCCTACCCAGGATAGATGACCTCCTAGATCGGTTAGTAGGAGCATTAGTCTTTTCTAAGATAGATCTTAGGTCAAGATATCACCAACCTAGGATCAGGGCTAAGGATATTCCTAAAATAACAATTAGGACTAGATACGGTATTATGAATTTTTAGTTATGCCCTTCAGGTTGACAAATGCACTCACAGTATTCAAAGATTATATGAATAGAGTATTTAGGCCATATCTAGATAGATTTGTAGTTGTCTTCATAGATAACATCTTCATCTATTCTAAGAGTAGGGAAGAATTTAAGCAGCACTTGAAAATAGCCCTAGAGACTTTGAGAGAGAGATAGTTACATGCTCAACTTAGTAAATATGAGTTATGGCTCATTGAAGTTCAATTCCTAGGCCACGTGATCTCCTAAGTAAGGGTCGCAGTAGATCCCCATAAGGTAGAGGCAGTATTACCGTGGGAGAGACTTAGGATAGTGATAGAGATCAGGAGCTTCCTAGGTTTAGTAGGTTATTATAGGAACCTTATCTAAGGCTTCTCTCAGATAGTAATGCCACCAACTAGGCTTACTAGAAAGAATGTACCATTCATATGGGATGAGAAATATGAGCAGAGTTTTAGGAACTGAAGCATAGATTAACCACTGCCCTAGTTTTAGTACTTCTTGACAAAAGAGAAACTTTTGTAGTCTATAGTGATGCTTCAAAGAAAGGGTTAGATGTGTAACATCTCTTCTAAGTACCTAATTTTAGCCTCTTTTTTTTAACTTCTTGATTTGAGTTCAATTACCTTTTTTCTATTTTAATTATTCCTTCACAATAAAGTCTAATTAATAACATAGCGGAATATGACAATAACATAAATACACTGTAATTCATACAAACCAGTTTAAGAGTTCCATTATAGGGGAATGGGGTCATACGGGTCACATCACCTCAAAAGGGGATCTATCTTATAACTATGCAAAAAGGAAATACCTCAATAATAAGAGAACCAAAAAGGTCAATGTCAGCGACTAGGCCTTTATTCAAGTGAATGGATGAGCAGGAGGGTCAACTCCACCTACTGGGAATGTGTGGGATTCAAGCTCCCTTGGGGACATAAAGTACATTAGTACATCACGAACAATGTCATCATATGATATGATGCGTATATTATGGATGACAAGACCCATCCTCGAAGTGGGAACTGGATCCACTCCGCTTGGAGTTCTAGGGTCACTTAATAAATCGGCATCTAAGAAAAGTATAAACCACAATAGAGTGAGAAATAATTTTCTCAGTAACATAGACAGGATTAATACCACCTAATATCCATGAAAAAGAGTTAAGTAGTAATTTTAATAGACAACAAGTAATATAACAGTGAGAAAGTTAATTTACCGAAAAATATAAATAGAGAGATATACCTGTTAGCAATATCTAACGTGAATATGAAATAGCAAAGTGAACAGACATATTACATCTAAAGATAAAACATGAATAAAATACAAGAATTGTCTCAACATAATTGATATTCAGTAGTTGCAAGGCATTCACGAGATTTTCACATATATGGAATATAGAAAATATTACAAACAATATTTATTCTTTCTTGACCATTAGGCCTTGGAAATTGTTAGGCCCAACACCTAACTCGTGTCACATGACTTTGGTAGGCTTAAGCCCAGCTCATGTTGCATTGCCATGACATAACAGGCTCACCCCTACTTCCTTTACTGAGGCATCCCCCAGTGGGTACCTAAGGAAATTCATATAAAATACCACAATAATATGTCATTTAAGCCATCATTTGATCAAGGCATGATAGGTATATTTGGGAAAAATTACCTTGCACAACTCTGTGCATAAGTAATCCTGATAGCATGACAGCGTACTGGAGTCTGAAAATTAGTGGTTTAGATATTTTTAAGTATCTTTGAGATTAGACATCCAATACAATAGCAACTACCCAATGGCCAACTCTAGCATATACACAGGGCTCACCTCCTGTTTGCCCTATGTATATTGGCCAATCTTTTGGGCTCACACCCTATCCACCTTATATATATTGGCTAGTCCTTTGGGCTCACCCTCTATTCGCCCTATATATATTGGCCAATCCTTTACCAAATAACTCATACTCATATAATTAGGCAGTAAACAACATATTATTTATGTCAAGGAATCAGACAATATATCAGTACAACAAACAGTGTAATTCTAGAACACATGTTATCACATATTCCATTTTTGACATAACATTGCGTAATTTTTCAACTATCACAAATGAGTTCCAAAATTCACAAAATAAATACCAGCATAATCCAAGCAGCATGTATAATATATTAGGTCTCAAAAGTCATCCAGAACATGTTAAATAACATCAAGAAAAATTCAAGAATTTCTTGGTCAACACTTTTTCTCAAAAAATTGAATTTTTATATAATGATCCATAAATCACCAAAATTTCACCACAGGCCTTTTTTTTCATATAGATTAACCTAATTTAGTTGGATTTAAGAAAACTCTTCTCTAGGTATATCTACATGTGTTGGCCGAACTTATGCATTAAGGAAGACATGTGATTTTGCTTCATTTTCATGTCACCAAATAGCCACACATACATATTCAAGGAAGATAAACAAAAGCCCTCAATCAATTTCTAGAGATTTCATAGATATTCTACAATTTTCTCAAGTTAAGATTCTAGGGTTCCTTGCTAATTTCTTTATGAAAATCAAAGTTATATTAATCTTCATCTTCCTTAGGCTTTCTCCCATCACTTCCCCCTTTATTTTCTCTTCAATTTCTCCCATGAATCTTGAAATATAAAGCTTCTTGATTTGTAGAAAAATTGTCAAGAATAGGAATTTTCTTGAATCACATGAATCCATAAGCCACATATATGATTTCTCCATCTTTTCTTGGCTAGAATTCATGGAAACAACAAAATTTCCCATCTCCTCTTGCCATGGACGAAATTTAGAGAGAAAGAGAAGAGAAGAATTCTTGGAGGAAAATAGAAGAAAAACTAAGAAGAAGAAAGTCTATCTATGTTACCTTAGCTCCGCGGTGTTTGATTTTCCTCGATGGCCTTTCTTTCTCTCTTCCTCTTCCCTTTTCTTCTTCCTTGGGCCGAGCCTCTTCTCCTTCTTCTTCTCATCCTCTTGGCTGAATTGATGTGTGTATTTTGTGTGTGAGAATGGCATGAAAGTGTGTGTGGTTTATATATATATTAGTTATGAATGGTTAAGATTTAATTAACTTTAAGGTGGAAGATCTTGGCCTTTAGATTACATGAATGGTTATGATTTAACCATGAAATAAGAGATAAAATGTAGGCCTTAGGATTAGATCAAAGGTTGTGATTTGATCTTGAAAAGGTAGAGAAATCTAAGCCATTGATTGCATCAATGGTTTAGATCGCATCACGTTTTATGGACGAATATTGGCCGTTGGATTCCTATGTTACTTTTTCGTAATGTGTGAAGATAAGATTGCATTTAATGCTTCTTAAGTCAATGTCTATGTCATGCTAAAGTCAGTGGTAACTTTTTCATAATGCATGAGATTTCTAGAATTTCTAGAATTCTCTTCCAACTTCTAGTCTCTTCTTCACACATGGCACCACATCATCACTTTCTCTCTCCTCCATGGCACTACATCAGTACCTTCCTAGCTCCCTGGTGCCACGTCAACTATTCCCTATTTAGACTTTACAAAATTGCCACCATTTCCTAGGTTCTCCATAACATCTTATTTAATCTGCATTTTTGAAGTTCTTTGCTATATTTTAATATTATTTGGCCCTATGTGGGTCTCGTTTAATGTCTCCAAACATATATTTAAATATTGTTTATTTTTCTAATATTTTATTATTTTAGGATCCAAATGACCATTTTGCACCTGGTAGTGATGTGACAGACAAGCACCTCTATTCATTTTTCACTTATATCTTCTTCTTAACTCCATATTTCTAGATTCTATTACCATTACTTAGTATATTTTTCTGCATAGAATTTCTTGAGACAACTAACACGGGTGGATTTTAGTCCGTCTCCATATAAGCTTGTAATTATTCCAGGCCATTTTTTGGCTCTAACAAATCCAGAATTTCACGCAACAAATTTTATAATTTTCTATGCATTATTTTCTAACTATTGATATATATATTGGACTAGTTCTGAATTCCCCTTCCTTCTTGAAAAATTATCAAAGTTCGTCTAGGTGACAAATGACAACTTTTCCACTAGACCCTCATAAAATCTCAAAAATTCCTATGAGTCCTATTCTACTTATACTTCTCATATACGAAGCTATTTTGTTCAAATTTTTCTTATTAAAACTTAATAAATTCATTACATAAAATGCTAAATAATTAGAAAATTCTAATCTTAGGGATGTTACATTTCTCCTCCCTAAAAAAAATTTGTCCTCAAATTTTGAAATATATACCTTAATTAAATAATTATGGATATTTCTATCACATCTCTTCTTCTATTTCCCAAGTTGTGTCTTCAAGTGTCATTCCTTCCCATCTTAGTTTCCACCAAACGAATTGTCTTATTCCTCAACTATTTCTGATCAATGTCCAGAATTGATATTGGTCTTACCATGTATGTTAGATTTTCCTAAAGTTGTACCAATTCATTATCTAAGACATGTAAAGGATTAGAAATATACTTTCTCAATTGGGATACATGGAAAACATTATAAAGGTTTGACAAGGGAGGTGGTAAGGTTAATTGATAAGCTACCAAACTAATTCTTTTGAGAATTTGGTATGGATCGAGGTATTGAGGATTTAGCTTTTTAGTTCGAATGGCTCTGTCTATGCCAGTGGTAGGAGTAACTTTAAGAAAAACATGATCTTCTTCATTGAATTTCAGAGCTTTTCTTCTTTGATCAGAATAACTCTTTTACCTACTTTGGGCTGTGAGTAACTTTTCTCTAATTCTCTTAACTTGATCTGTGGTTTGTTGAATTAACTTAGGCCCTAGCAAAGGGCCATCCTGATACTAGAATGGTAACTATTGTTATAAGCAAACTCTGCTAACCATAAGTATTTATCCCAATTTCCCTTTTATTCCATCACACAAGCCCTGAGCATGTCCTTTAAAGTTTGAATGGTTTTCTTTGTTTGTCCATTAGTTTGAGGGTATAAGTTGTACTAAGGCATAATCTAGTCCCAAAGGCAACTTGAAAAGATTTCCAAAATCAAGAAGTAAATCTAGGATCCCTATCTAAAACAATACTAGAAGGCACTTCATGTAACCTCACAATCTCTTGTATATACAATTGAGCTAATCTATCTAAAGAACAAGTAGTCTTTATGGGTAAGAAGTGAGCTGATTTGGTCAATCTATCTACAATGACCCAATTGGCATCATGTCCTGATTGGGTTCTAGGTAACCTATCACAAAGTCCATAGATATATTGTCCTAATTTCACTCAGGGATATCTAGAGGTTGTAACAATCCTGAAGGTTTTTGATGTTCTATTTTCACTTTCTAACATACGAAACATCTAGACACAAATTTAGCTATGATTTTCTTCATTTCTGGCCATCAATACAATTTCTTGAGATCATGGTGCATCTTTGTAGAGCCAGGATGAATGGTATATTTACTTTTATGAGCTTCTTTTATAATTAACTTTCTTAATTCTCCACTAGGCACAAATAATCTACTTGAAACATTATAGTTCCATCTTTAGCTCTAGTGAATCCAGGTTGTCCACTGTGATTTTGTAAGGTTATATCAGATCCTTAGGCTCTTCTAATCTAGTTCCTCAAATCACATGAGATTTCAAGCCTATTCAATCTATAACCCTTAAGTGACTTAGTGAGAGATGTAGGTAAAACTCTAATTTTCTTAATCAAATTCATCTCTCTTACCATTAAGGATGATATATGTAAAGGCTTCCTATTCAAGCATCTACCACTACATTGGCCTTTCTTGGGTGATATTTCAACTCAAAGTCATAGTCTTTCAATAACTCCATCCATATTCTTTGCCTCATATTGAGTTCTTTCTATTCCAACAAATATTTTAGGCTTTTATGGTCACTAAAGATTTGAAAAGTAGCCCCATATAGGTAATGTCTCCAAATTTTCAAGGCAAACACTATAGTTGCTAATTCTAGGTCATTGGTAGGGTAATTTTCCTCATGGGGTCTCAATTGTCTAAAAGCATAAGCTACTACTCTCCTATCTTGCATTAGTACACATCCTACCCCTTTCCTTGATGCATCGCTATATACTTCCTCACTAATGTTCAGCATCCCCAGAAAGGATATAGACTATAAATGTTACCTTTTGTTTATCTGAAAATCCCTGCACTTCGAAAGTCTTCTCCAATTCCCTTATCCACTCATAAACCTTTTTTAGGTCAAAAACTCTAGTAAAGGTAGGAGGCTTAGCCTTCATGAAGTCCAACCATCCTCATTGGTTTGTTGTTTCTTCTCTTCTTTCATCCCCATTTCTTCTATTTTTCATTCTAACCATTTTCCTATAGGTGTTGCAGGATCCGGTGTGTAGCAGTGGCCTGCTCCCGAATAGCTAAGGCTAATCCCTATAGAGTTTCATCAGTACTATTTGAATTTCTATTAGCATTTCATTGGGTCGTCATGATTTTCTTGTTTACACAAATAGATATTATTGAGGTGATTAGGCTCAACATTAAAAACAAAAATACAACACCCTTATTAACAATAATGCTGACATAATTAGCATACAGGTAAGGAAACACGAGTAATCTCCCATCTGTACACTAACCCCCAAACAAAGTCTAGCCTTAACTCTTTCAAGACTTCACCTAGATCGATCTCGGTAACCATACATAAAGGCACTGATAAATTGACCTGCTTTGATACCATAAATGTAACGTCTCTTCTAAGTACCCATTTTTAGCCCCTTTTTTTTGAAACTTCTTTATTTGAGTTTAATTACCCTTTTTCTATTTTAATGATTCCTTGAAAATAAAGTCTAATTAATAGCATAGCAGAATATGACAATAACAAAAATACACTATAATTTAAACAAATTAGTTTAAGAGTTCTATCATAGGGGAGGGGGTCATATAGGTCACATCACCTTAAAAGGGGATCTATCCTATAACTATCCAAAAGGAAAATCCCTAAATAATAAGAGGACCAAAAAGGTCAGTCCCTTATATTCACAAAAAGGTCAGTGTTAGCGACTAGGCCTTTATTCAAGTGAACGGAGGAGTAGGTGTAACACCATAATATGTTAGCCTCTCTCATGTAATTAGAATGTCTCATGCCATGCACTTCATGAAAATTACAAGGAGTAGCATACAAATATTGCTTATTTTTGGGTTACATCGTATATAAAATTCTGTTCGGTGTCACGTGGACCGTATGGGCACATAATATACTTTCCCATATTCAATTACATCAATACAACTCTTTTACATTATAAAATCATGGCCACAACTCATGGAAATAAAAAAAGAGCTCAAAATAACCAAGTGCATTTTCAACCAGAATTGACCCCTTTTCTGACCAAATTTTGGAAAATCATAACTAAATCTAGAAAAATAAAAAGCATGCATTCTTAATCATTATAGAAAGCTACGGATGTATAATTCACACTAAAAATACGCGCAGACCATAACATCCATCACAGAGGACGTTTGACATCCAAAATGGTTCAGAGGTCAAACTGCACTCTGGAACTGTCACAGAATTCTACAGAAAAATTTGAAAATGTCCAATTGATTTAAAAAAAATCAAATCCATGAAAATAATACCAATATGGAAAGCTGTGGATGTTATCTACAGGAAAAAAAAATTTCCAGACTAGCTCGGGCAGCCCAGACCTCAAAATTCAATGGAACAGTAACAGAGGTCAGCTGAAATCCCTGATATTGGATAGAATATTCAAAAATTCATATCTCCCTATCTAGACCTCCAAATGAGGTGCTTCTAGTTGGCACGAGTCACTATGAATTCTTAGTTTCTATGTATAATATTGCATGGCAATTAGATATCATTTGAGTCTTGTGTGACAGATTTTATTTTTGGACCAAATGAATAGTGTAGCAGACCAAAATCAGAAAAATTGCCAACTTTGAAAAATTCTCAAATATTTCGTAAACTTCCAAAAATTATGATCTTTAGCTTCCTAAAAAGATCTTAATAGGACCTAATTTCATGCTAAATCTTAGATCAAGACTAACTCATTTGGCCAAAAAGTGACTTAGGTTTCCATTATGGTCATTTTTAGCTCCATATGAGATACCAAAATTGCCAAATGGCTTTCCCTTGGTTTTGGCACCTTTTGGGCAAGTTTAAAAGCACATTTAAGACTTGTATGAGCTGCCCAAATGGTCCCAAATCTCATGCATCTCATTTTGGCCATTTAACCCATACTTATGCATATTTCCATCAAGCTATTTATGAAGCTATATTTGCCATGCAAACTCAATTCACATTCACATAACACATTCTCACATATCTATGTCACATAATATCATAATTACATACGTCTCAAGGGTCATATGCCATTTACAACAATAATATACATCATTATGGTTCATTATGGCTTTAAAAGCTAAATGCTAAATACATGGATGCCAATATTTTTCCTTCAATGTTGTTGGCTCCCATTAGCATGTCCACTTAGTCCACCTAGCATGTGAGGTCATTGGAGAGGAGGGAATGAGATTCAAAGAATCCCAATAGCTCATCTCCCATTCAATCATACATAATATATGCAAAACAAGCCTTAAAAATGCATGCATGGTTATCATGGAAGTCATGAACATTTAAGAAGCAACTGTGGCATGTGAACAAGTTATACAAAATATTTAAGAGCTCACCAAGTGTTTGATTTGGCCTCACACTTCTCCTCATGGATTTTTGACTTGCCTCACCAATTCTTTAAGAGCTTTAGACTCAACCATACTCTTGGGAGCCCACTTTACTTTTGGGAGACTCTTAGCTATGTCTTAACCAATCTCAAGGGTTCTTGGCTCATCTTCACCATGGTGAAGAGTTCTTGGCCTCTCCACACTTAAGCAAACTCAAACAAGCATCATACATTCATTTGAAAATATAATATGTCGTCATGAAATCATGGCATATAAAATCATGCTAGCATACTTTTCATAGCTTGAAAATACACATACACACATTCTAAGACAAGCTAAACACACATCCATGCATGAGAGAAGGTGGAGAGAGCTACCTTGTGTACAATCACACACTTTTTCCTTGGATTTCAAGCCTCCTCTTTCGGCCACACACCCACAAAGTTATGGAAATGGTTTCTCTTGGCCTAGATAAAATTTATGGGAGTTAATTAGGTTCATGAAATATATTCTAAGGCCACACAACTTGGTTAAACATTAGATTGCTCTATAACCCCCATTATGGTCCATAAACACACCTAATGAAGCAACACCCCTCAAAAAATTTCTAGGCTCCATTCTTTCATTTCAAATATGACTTTTGACTCCTTTTAAGCCTCTTGGAGTCATCACACTATTAAAACAAAGGGCCTAATATCATGTTACTTCTTTAGGTCATAATATGGAACCTAAGGCATTAAATCAATTTCTATGAGTTCTAAATTTTTTCCAATGCCTCCCTTCATTTCCATTCATCAAATATGACTCAAGAATGGCCTTAAAAAAATTTAAAACTCTCCCTAGCTATATGAACATGCTATGGCTGAGACATAGGGGGTTTTTGGCCTACATGGAGATTTCTTTGTTTTCTTGAAGGAGGAAGCATGTGGGGAGCATCTTAGGGGTTTTAGGAACTCCTTTAAACTCTTAATTAGACCTAGGAAGCATCACACAAAATCAGAATTTGAAAGGTGCACACAAAACCCTAGAATTTGCATCTTAGAATCTAATGGTTATTTTGTTGTTTTCTTTGCATATTCTTGTTCTTCTCCATCAAATACCTAAGATTCATGCTTGATTGGGCTTAAAAATCAGATCCTCCTATAGCTCCTAAGGTTAGGCAAAATGGAGAAGAAGGGTGGGTGAAGACATCAACCATAGGATGAGATTTTACCTAGTTTCCTTGCTTATTTTGGCTTGAATCTTGCTTTCTCCAAGCTCCTCTCTTCAAATCCGAAATTTTCCTTGAATTTCTCCCTTGAATTAGATTCATAAACTTCATTTTAATCAAAAGAAACAAAGGAGAAGGGAGGAGAGGAGGTGTGGATGAGGAAAAGCATGAAAAATCACCATGAAAACATACCTTAAGCTTGGATTTTCTCCTTCTTCTTCTTCCTCTTTTGTGCGCCCAAACCCTAGTTCCCTTCTTATGAAATTATGCAGAAAATTCTAATTCCAAATGAAGGCGAAAGTGGGGCACCACCTATATATAGGTGTAGGAAAGTGACTTTTTCAAAAATTCTAATTTTGCCCTTTGTACTTTACATTTTTGTTTCTCCTTCGTTTTAGCTCCTTTTTTAGAACCATCTTTTCCATCATGAAATTTAGGTTCCCAATTAAATAAAATGCCTTTGGAATCACTTAAATTAGAGCTAAAACCTTCCCAACAGATCCATCAAAGTTTAGGCATACCGACGTTGGAAAACGTCCACCAGAAGGGATTTAACTATCCCGGAGCTTCCCATGGTTTTCAGGGCCTCTGAGAACCTTGAGGAACTCAAAAATTTCATTTTAAAAGCCCTCCTATGTAAATTCTAAAATTTGCTCAAAATTACAAAAATGCTATTATGTTTCGTAAGCCTTTCGTAAGAAATTGTTTCTTTATTCTAGCTCTGTTTTTCTTTTCTATCTGAGCTTGGGATTCTCATTTTTAGGAGTCTAGAATGCTTCCCAAATTTTTTGGGACCTTAACTACATCGTTTCGGGGGACTTCCTTTTGTATCCGGTGAGTTTTGTTCGTTAATGGAGAAACTGCACATTACGTTTCTTACGTTTTCTTTCATTTTTAGAAAATTGGATGTTACAGTAAGAGGGTTAACTCCACCTACTATGAATGTGTGGGACTTAAGCTTTCCTGGGGACACAAAGCACACTAGCATAGCACAAACAATTTCATCACATGATATGATGCAGATATTATGGATGACAAGACCTATCCCCAGAGTGGGAACTGGATCTATAATGTCCAATTTTTGTGAAACAACAACAACGAGTGCGTTTTCAAAGCAAGTCCCTCGAAATGAATTAGTTAAGGTCTCAAAAAAATTAAATAGTATTCTAGACTCCTAAAAATGAGAATCCCAGGTTCAGACAAAAAAAATGAAGCTAGAATGAAGAAATGAAATTTGACGAAAGACTTATGAAATGTAATGGTATTTTCGTAATTTTGAACAAATTTTGGAATTCATACAGTAGGGTTTTTTAAATGAAAGTTTTGAGTTATCTAGGCTTCTCAAAGGCCTTGAAAGCCATGGGAAGCCCTGGAACAGTTAAAACCCCTCCGGTGGACATTTTTCCAATGTTAGTGTGCCTGAACTTTAATGGATTCATTCGGGGAGGTTTTAGCTCTGATTTGAGTGATTCTAATGCATTTTACTAAATTGGGAACCTAAATTTTATAATGAAAAAGACAGTTCTCAAAAAGGATCTAAAACAAATTAGAAACGAAAATGCCAAGAACGAAGGGTTTATGAAAATTTTTGAAAAGTCTTTCTTCCTCCCACCTATAAATAGATGGCACTATAAGACCATAGATTTCTAGCCTTGCCTCATGTTACCTCTAAGTCTCATGACATGAATTACACAAGAAAGTGAGAAAATGGCATTAAAATATTGTATTTCTTTGTGTTGTGTTATGCATAAATTTTTCTTTCAGAGTCCTGTGGGCCATATGGACTCATGTATCACATTCTCATATTTAATTACATAGATACAACTCATTTCCAATACCAAAATTGGCCTAGAGCTCTTTCAAGGCAAGAGAATGCATAAAATTTATAGATGCAATTTCGGCCAGAATTTTCTCACTTTTGTTACCAACTTTGGAAAATTATAACTAATTCTAGAAAAATTGAAATCATGCATTCTTGGCCATTCTAGAAAGCTACACATGTCTACTTTATACTAAAAATATTTCTAAACCATGACACATAACACAGAAGATGTTTGACATTCAAAAGTTTGTAGAGGTCAGACTAGCTACTTGTACTATCATAACTTTTTGCTATAAATTTCAAAAATATCTGATTAATTCCAAACAAATCTAGTCCATGTAAATGATACTAATATGGAAATTTATAGATGTTAGGTAGAGGAGAAAAATAATTCTAGACCAGCTCAGGCACGTCCAGGCATAAAAAACCAATCAAATAGTACCTGAGGTTAGTCTAAATACCTGATACTGGGTAGAATCTTTAAAAATTCATATCTCCCTCTCTAGACATCCAAATGGAGTGCTTCTAGTTGGCACAAGTCACTGTAAATTTCTAGTTTGTCACTATAAATTTTCGTGTCAATTGGACATCATTTGGCCCCTAAGTGATAGAATTTATTTTCGGACCAGTATGAACAGTAACTTGACCAAAATCAAAATTTTTCCCAACTCTGAAAATTCATCAAATATTCCATAGACCTTTGAAAATTCTACACTTTAGCTTCCCAAAAAGCTCTCATCAATCCCTAATTGCATACCAAATCTCAGATCAAGAAGAATTCATTTGGATAATAAGTGGTATAGGTTTCTAATATGGTCAATTTTGGTCCATATTAGATACCAAGTGTGCCCAAATGGTCTTTTTTGGTGTTTGGCACCTCTTGAGCAAGTTTAAAAGCATGAATGTGACTTATATGAACTGCCTAAGTGGTCCCAAACCTCATGCATCTCGATTTAGTGATTCCACTTCCACATATACACTATCACATCAAGCCATTCAAGAGCTAAACTTGCTATTACATGACCAAAATGCATATTTCCATACATTTAACCTTAAATCTCATTTATACATGATACATTAGTATAATTATACATGTTCATAACATCATAGGACATATACAATCATAGATTACAACAATCGCCATTCATATGGCCTTGAAGTAATAAAATCTATGCACTTTAATGTCATGCTCTTGTCTCTCAAATGGTTGGCTCCCCTTTCCTTACTCTCTTGGTCCACCTAGTATGTTAAGACATTGGAGAGGAGGGAATGAGATTCAAAGAATCCCAATAGCTCATCTCCCTTTCAATCACACATAAAGTATGCAATCAAGTCTTACAAATTTATGCATAAGCATCATAAAGTGTGCAATCATTCAAAAGAAATTTTCAACACTTGAGCAAGTTATATATAGCATACAAAGACTTGCTAAGTAAGTGGATTAGCCTTACCTAATCACTTATGGATTTTAGACTTGCCTTACCCACTCTTTAAGAGGTTCTTGGACTCAATCTTACTCTTAGGAGTCAACCTCACTTTTAGGAGACTCTTTATTTTGTCTTAACCAATTCTAAGGATTCTTAGCTCATCCTCACCATAGCTAAAGGGTTCTTGGCTTCTCCACACTCAAGTAAACCAAGACAAGCATATAAAACATCATTTGAATGCATAAAACATCATCATGGTACTATGGAATAAAAGTTCATGCTAAAATACTTTTCATAGCTCAAAACATATATACACACATTCAAAGACAATGTAAGCACAAATCCATGCATGAGAGAAGGTGGAGAAAGCTACTTTGCTTACATTTACACACTTTTTCCATGAGTCTTGAATCCTCTCCCTTAACCTCACACACCCAAGATGGTGGAAATCATTTCTCTTGGCCTAAATACAATTCATGGAAGGCAATTAGGTTCATGGAATTAATTCTAAGGCCATATAACTTCTTTAACACTAACTTGACCTATAAGCCCCTTTATAGTTCCAAGAATGCACTTAATGAAACAACACCAATCAAATAAATTTTAGGCTCCATTTTTTCCTTTCATATATGATTCTTGACTCCTTTTAAACCTCTTGGAGTCATCACACAATTGAAACAAAGAACCTAACTACATGTTGCTTCTTTAGGTCATATTATGGAACCTAAGACACCAATTTATTCTCTAGGCCTCTTAAATTTTTTCCAAGATTTTTCCTCATTTTCATTCATCATATGTGACACAAAAATGGGCTTGGAAAATTTTAAAACTCTCCTTAGGTATCTCATCCCCTTTAGGCTAAGCCTATGTCTCCTTTAGGCCTCCATGGAGTTTGCTTTGTTTTCTATATGGAAAATACATATGGGGAGACTCCTAGGGATTTTAGGAACTCATTCAAACATTCATTTAGGCCTAGAAATAATTATATCAAATCAGATTTTCAAGAAAACCCATGAAACCCTAGGTTTGTTACCTTGAAAATCCATGGCCTTTTCTTGAATTTCTTTGCATATTCTTACTCTCCTCCCTTAAATTCATAGAGTTCACCCTTGGTTCTCCTCAAAATTCTATCCTTCTAGCATCTATATACGTGGGGAGAAATATGGAGAAGAAAGGGGAAGGAGTAGCTACCATGAGATGCAAGATTTACCTTGTTTTTCCTTGTTTTCTTACTTGTCTCTCACTTTCTTTGGCTTCCTCTCTTCAAATTTGAATTTTCCCCCCAATTTCTCCCTTGAAACAAATTCATATACTTCAATATAATCATAGGAAATAAAGGAGAATGGAAGAGAAAGAGCATGAAAAACTACCAAAAATCCATACTTTTTACCTTGTCTTTCTCCTTCCTTCGTCCTCCTCTTAGTCCACCTCATCCTTTAGGGTTTTCTTCTAGTCTAGGGTAGAAACATAATGGGTTGCATGAATGAGGAGGTAGGGCGCCACTTATATATAGGTGGAGGAAGGAAGATTTTTTTAAAATTCTCATTTTGCCCTTCGTTCTTGGCATTTTTGTTTCTAATTTGTTTTAGGTTCCCAATTTAGTAAAATTCCTTTGGAATCACTCAACTTGGAGCTCAAACCTTCTCGAACGAATTTGTCAAAGTTCGGGTGCACTGACATTGGAAAACATCTACTAAAGGGGCTTTAGCTGTCACGGGGCTTCTCATGGTTTTCAGTGCCCTTGAGAACCCTGGAGAACTTAAAACTTTAATATAAAAATCCCTCCTGTGTGAATTCCAAAATTTGCTCAAAATTATGAAAATGCCATTACGTTTCATAAGTCTTTCGTCAAATTTTATTTCTTCATTCTGGCTCCATTTTTCTTTCTGTCTGAGCTTGGGATTCTCATTTTTAGGAGTCTAAAATTCTTCGCAAATTTTTTAGGACCTTAACTAAGTCATCTCGAGGGACTTGCTTTTGTATCTGGTGAATTTAATTCATTTACGGAGAAAAAATATGTTACGTTTCTCACATTTTCTCTCATTTTTGGAGAACTGGATATTATAGGTGCCCTACTTCTCCACTCATTTGGCCACTTATGTTTCTGCCCTAAACCAAAGAAAAACCCTAATGAGAGAGGCACACAAGAGGAAGAGGAAGAGAAGGAGAAATCAAAGGCAAAAGGTATGGATTTTTGGTTATTTTTCATGCTCTTTCCTTAGCAAACCTCTTCTCCTCCATTTCCCTTTCTTTCTTATGGCTTTACTTAAGTTTATGGATCTGTTTTAAAGGAGGAACAAAGGGAAAAAATTAGATTTGAGAAGAGGAGGCCAAAGAAGGGAAGATTCAAGCAAGAAAACAAGGAACAACAAGGTAATTTCTCTTTCCATGATAGTTACCCCTTGCTCCTCTTCTCTTTTTGGTTTGCCTCACTCAAGAAGCTATGGGAGGGCTTGGATTTTGGGTAGAAACAAGGGTGAATCTTATGAATTTGAGGGAGAAGAACAAGAATATGCAAAGAAAATAATAAACTAGCCATTGGATTTCAAGATAGAAAATCTAGGGTTTCAAGTGTTCCTTGTAAAATATGATTTTATACGATGATTCCTATGCCTAAATAAGTGTTTGAATGATCTCCTAAGATCCCTAGAAGTCTCCCCATATGCATCTTCCATGTAGAAAACAAAGCAAAGTCCATGAGTGCCTTATACTTGATTGTCTTAGCCAAAAAGGGTTAGCATACCTATGAAGAGTTTTAAATTTTTCTAAGCCCATTCTTGAATCCTATATGATGAATGAAAATAAGGGGAAACCTTGGAAAAAATTTAGGAGGCCTAGAGAATGAATTGGTATTTTAGGTTCCATAATATGACCTAAAAAAGAAACATGTAGTTTGGCTCTTTGTTTTAATTGTGTGATGACTCCAAGAGGCTTAAAAGAAGTCAAGAATCATAAATGAAAGGAAAGAATAGAGCCTAGAACTCACTTGATGGGTGTTGCTTCATTAGGTGCATTCTTGAAACCATAAAAAGGTTAATAGACCAAGTTAGTGCTTAAGGAAGATGTGTGGCCTTAGAACTAATTCCATGAAAATTGGCTTCCATAAATTATGTTTAGGTCAAGAGAAATCAATCCCACACCTTTGTATGTGTGAGGCCAAGGAAGGGAGAACAAATTCAAGAGAAAAAGTGTGTGGTTGTAAGCCTATAGATGCCTTGTATGACTTACTCACATGCCAAGATTGTTTCTTGAATGTTCATATTGTTTAATATGCTCATGCATGCATTTATAAGATATGGTTTGCATACTTTATGTATGGTTGAAATGGAAGATGAGCTATTAGGATTCTTTGATTCTCCTTCCCTCCTCTCCAATGTTCTAACATGCTAGGTGGACTAAGAAAACAAGGAAATGGGAGCCAACCACTTGAAAGATGAGAATATGACATCAAAGTGCAAGGATTTTATTTCTTTCAGGCCATATGAATGGCACATGTTGTAATCTATTATTGTGTATGTCCCATGATATTGTGAACATGTAAATTATGCTAATGTATCATGTACAAATGAGATTTAAAGTTATATATATGGAAATGTGCATTTTGGACATGTAGTGGCAAGACTAGCATTATGGAAATGTGTGTATGGCATGGGGTGAGATAGTGAGTTTGCAAACTCTGGGGCTTTTCACCTTTGAGACAAGTTTAAAATATCATTTGGTGCAATCCCACATGCTTAAGTGGCCACACAAGCTTGGGAAGTAAATTTGGACACTTTGGTGCTTGTAAAGACCATGAAAATGACCAAACTAAAACTCTATGGCACTAACTGACCAAATGGATGAATCTTTCCATGAAATTTTGCAGACATGTAGGGCTCATTGAGATATTTTTAGGAAGCTAAAGTACAGAAAAATCAAAGCTCTATAGAATTAATTATGAATTTTCAAAGTTGGAATTTTTTTGCTATTATGGTGCATGTACTGTTCATATGGTAAGTTTTATGTTCTGTGTCACCCGATGATCAAATGGTGTGCAACGCTTGTCAAATTTTACATGCATAAACTAGAGGTTATAAAATTTCTATGGCCATCAAGATCACCTTATTTGGAAGTCTGAGCAGAGAGTTATAAATTTTTGAAATTTCATGTCAGTACTAGTAATGCCACCTGACCTCCAGTACTGTTCTATCTTAATTTAGTTTGCAAATGAACTTGGCGTGATCTAAAGATATTTTTACCTTAAATTTAACATCTTTATCTTCTCATATTGACTAAGTTTGCATTATTTTGATTTTTTTAGAATTAGTTATGAATTTCCAAAGTTTATGATAGTAAGCTATGATAGTAGCCCAAGTAGCTAAGACCTTGAGTACTTTTTGAATGTCAAAGGTCTTCTACTTAATATTTCATAACCTGGTCATATTTTTATCATAAAGTAGACATCTTTCCATAATGGTAAAGAATGTGTGATTTCAATTTTTTTAGAATTAGCTATGATGTTTCAAAGTTTATAACATAAAGTGAGAAATTCTGGCTGATGTTGCAACTATGAATTTTGTGTATTTCCTCTACTTGCACGAGTTCTAGGCCAATTTTGGTGATGGAAATGAGTTGTATCTATGTAATTAAATATGAGAATGTGATATATGAATTCACATGGTCCACGTGACACTGAATAGAATTTTCATCCCTTACGCAACGCAAAGAAATTCATTATTTTATATGTCATTTTCTTGTAATTCTTGAAAAGTGCATGGCATAAGGCATAAAATTTGCATGAGAAAGGTTAGAAAGTTATGGTGTTACAGGATCCACTCCACTTGGAGTTCTAAGGTCACTCGATAAATCAGCATCTAAGAAAAGTATAAACCATAATAGAGTGAGAAATAATTTTCTCAGAAACATAGACAAGATTAATACCACTTAATATCCATGAAGAAGAGTCAAGTAGTAATTTTAATAGACAGCAAGTAATATAACAAGACAGTTAATTTACCGAACAAAATAAATAGAGATATACCTATTAGTAATATCTAACATGAATATGAAATAGCAAAGTGAACAAACATATTACATCTAAAGATAGAACATGAATAAAATACAAGAATTGTCTCAACGTAATTGATATTTAGTAGTTATAAGGCATCCACAATATTTTCGCATATATAGAATATAAAAAATATTACAAACAATATTGATTCTCTCTTGACCATTAGGCCTTGGAGATTGCCAAGCCCAACACCCAACTCGTGTCGCACTGGCTTCAACAGGCTCAAGCCCAGCTCATGTTACACTGCCATGACATAATAGGCTCACCCATATTTCCTTTACTGAGGTGTCCCCTAGTGAGTACCCAAGGAAACTCATATAAAATACCACAATAATATGTCATCTAAGCCATCATTTGATCAAGGCATGATAGGTATATTTAGGAAAAAACTGCCTTACACAATTCTATGCATAAGTAATCTCGATAGCATGACAGCGTATTAGAGTTCGAAAATTAGTGGTTTAGATATTTTTAAGTATCTTTGAGATTAGACATCCAATACAACAGTAGCTACCCAATGGCCAACTCTAGCATATACACAGGGCTCACCCCCTGTCCGCCCTATGTATATTGGCCAATCCTTTGGGCTCACCCCCTGTCTGCCCTATATATATTGGCTAGTCCTTTACCAAATAACCCATACTCATATAATCAGATAGTAAACAACATATTATCCATGTCAAGGAATTAGGTAGTATATCAGCACAACAAACAGTGTAATTCTAGAACACATGTTATCACATATTCCATTTTTGACATAATGCTGTATAATTTTTCAACTATCACAAATGGGCTCCAAAATTCACAAAATAAATATTAGCATAATCCAGGTAGCAAGTATAATATATTAGGCCTCAAAAGTCATCCAGAACATGTCAAATAATATCAAGAAAAATTCAAGAATTTCTTGGTCAACACTTTTTCTCAAAAATTTGACTTTTTATATAATGATCCATAAATCACCAAAAATTCACCACAAGCCTTTTTTTCATGTAGATTAACCTAATTTAGTTGGATTTAAGAAAACTCTTCTTTAGGTATATGTACATGTGTTGGTCGAACTTATGCATTAAGGAAGACATGTGATTTTGCTTCATTTTTATGCTTCAAGGAAGATAAACAAAAGCCCTGAATCAATTTCTAGAGATTTCATAGATATTCTACAATTTTCTTAAGTTAAGATTCTAGGGTTCCTTACCAATTTCTTCATGAAAATCAAAGTTATATTAATCTTCCTCTTCCTTAGGCTTTCTCCCATCACTTCCCCCTTTATTTGCTCTTCAATTTCTCCCATGGCATCTTGAAATACAAAGCTTCTTGATTTGTAGAAAAATTGTCAAGAATAGGAGTTTTCTTGAATCACATGAATCCATAAGCCATATATATGATTTCTCCATCTTTTCTTGGCTAGAATTCATAGAAACAACACAATTTCCCATCTCCTCTTGCCATGGACGAAATTTAGAGAGAAAGAGAAGAGAAGAATTCTTGGAGGAAAATAGAAGAAAAACTAAGAAGAAGAAAGTCTATCTATGTTACTTTAGCTCTGCGGTGTTTGATTTTCCCCGGTGGCCTTTCTTTCTCTCTTCCTCCTCCCTTTTCTTCTTCCTTAGGCTGAGCCTCTTCTCCTTCTTCTTCTCATCCTCTTGGCTGAATTGGTGTGTGTATTTTGTGTGTGAGAATGGCATGAAAGTGTGTGTGTGGTTTATATATATATTAGTTATGAATGGTTAAGATTTAATTAACTTTAAGGTGGAAGATCTTGGCCTTTAGATTACATGAATGGTTATGATTTAACCTTGAAATAAGAGATAAAATATAGGCTTTAGGATTAGATCAAAGGTTGTAATTTGATCTTGAAAAGGTAGGGAAATCTAAGCCATTGATTGCATCAACAGTTTAGATCGCATCACATTTTACGGATAAACATTTGTCGTTGGATTCCTATGTTACTTTTTCATAATGTGTGAAGATAAGATTGCATTTAATACTGCTTAAGTCAATGTCTATGTCATGCTAAAGTCAGTAGGAACTTTTTTGTAGTGTGTGAGATTTCTAAGATTTGCTTATGTAAGCCTACATAATCGCTCCATAGTTCATATAATTTCTAGAATTCTCTTCCAACTTCTAGTCTCTTCTTCACACATGGCACCACATCATCACTTTCTCTCTCCTCCATGGCACTACATCAACACCTTCCCAGCTCCCTGGTGCCATGTCAACTATTCCCCATTTAGACTTTATAAAATTGCCACTATTTCCTAGGTTCTCCATAATATCTTATTTAATCTGCATTTTTGAAGTTCTCTACTATATTGTAATATTATTTGGCCCTATGTGGGTCTCATTTAATGTCTCCAACCATATATTTAAATATTATTTATTTTTCTAATATTTTATTATTTTAGGGTCCAAATGACCATTTTTGCCTCTGGTAGTGATGTAATAGACAAGCACCTCTATTCATTTTTCGCTTATATTTTCTTCCTAACTCTCTATTTTTGGATTCTGTCACTACTACCTAGTAGATTTTTCAGCATAGAATTTCTTGAGACAACTAACATAGGTTTGGGATTTTAGTCCGTCTCCATATAAGCTTGTAATTGTTTAAGGCCATTTTCTGGCTCTAACAAATCCAAAATTTCACGCAATGAATTTTATAATTTTTTATGCATTATTTTCTAACTATTGATATATATATTGGACTAGTTCTGAATTTCCCTTCCTTCTTGAAAAATTACCAAAATTTGTCTAGGTGACAAATGATAATTTTGCCCCTGAGCCCCCTGGATCCCCCTAAAATCTCAAAAATTTCTATAGGTCTTATTCAACTTATACTTCTCATATACAAAGCTATTTTGTTCAAATTCTTCTTATTAAACTTAATAAATTCATTACATAAAATACTAAATAATTAAAAAATCTTAATTTTAGGGATGTTACAGGATGCGTGCTTATGTAGGGAGGCAGAGCGGTAGCTTATGTTTCTAAACAGTTAAAACCAAATGAGGAAAACTATCCCACTCATGACTTAGAGCTAGCAACAATGGTGTTTGCTCTTAAGATATAGAGACACTTCTTGTATGGGGTAGCCATAGAAATTTACAATGACCACAAAAGCCTTAAGTATTTATTTGAGCAAAAAGAGTTGAACATGAGACAAAGGAGATGGTTAGAATTTCTAATAGATTATAATTTCACATTAAAATACCATTTCGGTAAAGCTAATGTGGTAGTTGATGCCCTGAGTAGAAAATCCATACATATGGCTTGCATGATGATTAGAGAGCAGGAGTTGATTGAGAGGTTTAAAGATATAAATCTCTCTTGTGAGGTGCATTCGGGGTAATTGTTAACGAGTGAGACCCGAATAGAAAATGACCTGAGAAGTTAGATTAGAGATGCTCATCAAAAAGATGATTATGCAAGCAAAATGAGAACCAAGATATTGTTGGGAATTCTAGAACATGCAGCAAAAAATTAAAATTTATAAGCCCCAAATCCCTTCTATGGATCCATCAATATTATTTAAATCGAGTAGATATAAAAATATTTACCTTTGTTATGTGATACTTCTTTCATCGTCGAACCTCAGGAATTGATCTTCAGATTTACTCCCTCTAGCGGTATCCACACGAATGATTGTTCAACTCAAATGGCATGCTAGTGCCTCTGACCAACGTCCTTACATGTTCTTGCTAGAGAAAACACTATCCTCTTTCTCTCTCTAGGTGTTTTGTACAGTGTTCATACACTTTCTCTCTTTAGAATTTTTTCTTTTCTCTCTCAAAGTTTTGTTTTCTTTGTCATTCTAGGAAACCCTAGTCTCTTTTTTTTATAGAGGTATCTCGTTAGGATTTTATATATATTTGATTAATTTAAAATACATTATTTTAAATCAAATTAAATCTTAATTAAATAAATTAGTTTAAATTTAAGTTTATCTAATAGATTAAATTTAACTAATTATTTAATCTAAATCTAAAACTAAATTCAAATTTAATTTATTTCATAAATTAAATTTAAATTATCATATTAGTCTAAATTTAAATCTATCATATAGATTTAAATTTAAAACTAATTCATTTAAATTAATTAAAGAATATATATATTTCGAACATATAAATATATATATGTTTCAAATTTTATAAACCATATATATCAAATATATATTTATTTATTTATAAAATTCTTCCACCATAGATTGAACGTGACATTCATTGAATCTAGATGCAATTTCAGATTCAATGAATTTAGATATTCTAACTCGAGTTGACTCGTTCTTGTGTGCGATCCTATAAGCTTATATGACGTTGGTAATGGGTTAATGACACTATTTGACCCATAAGTCACGAGCGGCCTCTAGCAAGACATTGTGACTATCCAAATCATATAGGGATCGGTGATCCAATGCAACCTATCATATAACCCTATCATATCTTTTTTGTCACATAATATCTAGATCAAGTATGAGGCATGAAAATATTATCTTCATCTTACTCAATTGTCACTTTCTTGATCTACGTGCAAACTAATAATACAAATGGAAACCCTTCCATTCGAGCACGGCCATACATTTCTCAATCTCACTCATTGAGGGGCCCATAGATATTTCTCTATTAATCAGAGGGACAAATTCCATCTTGACCACTTATCTTCTTCTATATGAATTCTACTATACTTGATCATAACCTTTTATGATCACCTAGAAAAAAGATGACTTTTGACTATGTCAAAACATAGTGTTCCTTATGATGGAAACTATAGTGATCTCAAGTCTAAGGGCTTAATGACATGGTTATATGTGAGATACACTTATGACTTAATTCATGTAACTATCTCATAACGAGTCGATCCAACATCTTATTCTCTAACAAGTGCTTATGATTTTGATTTGTATCTATATACATGATTAACACATAATCATCCATCAAAATCATACTAGTTTTAGTTCATCATCATTCCCACAATGATGATCGACTAGGAATATTTAGGATAATCAATATAATTTATCCAAGGATATTATTATATAAAACATGCAAATAATATAATAATGTAATAAAAGAAAACTCTTATTTCTTAATAAAGTACAATATTTGCAATACAATGATTGGCCTAAGGCATAATCTCCAATAGATATCCCAAGGTGGCATGGTAGACTTTAAATTGCCTAAGGATGGAATAATGAAATATAAAGATAGGCTGTATGTACCTAGAGAGTTAGAATTGAGAGAAAAGATACTAGAAGAGGCATATAAGAGTAAATATGCTATTCATCCAGGAAGTAATAGAATGTACCATGATTTGAAGAAAATGTTTTGGTGGCCTGGGATGAAAATAGATATAGCAGAGTATGTCTCCCAGAGTTTGGTATGTCAGAAAAGTCAAGATAGAACACCAAAAATCAACTAGATTACTTCAACCCCTAGATATCTCTGAGTAAAAATGGGATATCATAGCTATGGACTTTGTCATGAGATTACCCAAGATGTCATCGAGGTATGATGCCATATGGGCGATAGTGGATAGGTTAACTAAGTTAGCACACTTTCTAGCAATGAAAGCCACTTACACTTTAGATAGATTAGCCCAGCTATACATCAGGGAGATAATGGGGCTACATAGTGTACCTAAGAGCATAGTGTCAAATAGAGATCCCAGATTCACTTTAAATTTTTGGAGATCATTACAGGATGCCCTACCTACTAGATTAATATTCAGTACGGCCTATCACCCTCAAACAGATGGTCAATAGAAAGAATAATCCAAACCTTAGAAGACATGTTGAGGGCTTATGTCTTAGAATTGAAAAGGAATTAGGATACCTATTTGCCTCCAGTAGAGTTTTCCTATAATAACAGTTATCATGCTAGTATTCAAATGGCACCGTATAAGGCATTATATGGGAGGAAGTGTAGGTCCCCAGTATGTTGGGTTGAGCTTGGAGAGAGGAGCCCTATAGACCTAAAGTTAGTGGACCAAACCTTTAGACAGATAGAAATTATCAAGAAGAAACTTTAACGGCACAAAGTAGACAAAAAAGCTACACATATAAGAAAAAGAGACCGTTAGAGTTTAAGATTGGAGACTATGTCTTTGTAAGAGTAACTCTAATCACAGGGATAGGTAGGTCTTTAAAAGTAGAAAGCTCAGTCCAAAATATATAGGTTCGTTCCATATTCTTGATAAAGTTAGACCTGTGGGCTACAAACTTGCCCTTATCCCAAACCTAAGCCAGATACACAATGTATTCCACATATCCTAGCTTAAGAAATACCAGCCGAGCCCTTCACATGTCATAGAATATGAGAATATACAATTGCATGACAATCTATCTTATATAGTATCACCAAATCGGATCATAGATGCTAGACTCAAGCAATTACAGAATAAAATGATACTGTTAGTGAAATTGGTTTGGAAGGGACTATCTCCTAAGGAAGCCACCGGGGAGCTGGAAGAAGAGATGAGAAAGAAGTATCTAGAGCTATTTTCATAAGTATGTATTTAAATTTCGAAGATGAAATTTTATTAAGGGGGTAGAAATGTAACACCCGATTTTGGTAAAACTGATGAAAATAGACTAGATATAAAAGAGAGTCCCCTAAAAGAATCAGTTAAGGCTAAATAAAATTTCATAAGATTCTAAATATTAGAAAACAGGGAATTAAGGCTTAAGACGTGTAATGTCCGGTTTTCATTAAAACGATGAAAACATATACATTTTCAAAGTAGGTACTCTGAAATAAATTGCTAAGGTCCAGAAAAGTTAGAAATCATGATCTAGACATTAAGTAATGAATTTAGAAGGCCAGAGGTACCCTAAAACAGAGGCTAAAATAACCAGATGGAAAGTAACAAAATAGCTAGGTAATATAATGGAATTTTTGTAATTTTGGGTAAATTTTAGAATTCTCATAGGAAGGCTTTTTTAAATGGCAAATTTGATTTCTCCAAGGTCCTTAAAGGCCCTGAAGACCATAGGAAGCCCTAGGATAGTTAAAACCCCTCTGGTGTACGTTTTCCAATGTTGATTAACCTAAACTTTGACCCTTTCATTCGGGAAGGTTTTAGCTCCGATTTGAGTGATTCCAAAGACATTTTATAAGATTGAGGAACTAAATTTTATGATGAAGAATATAGTTTTAAAAGAAGAGCTAAAACAAACTAGATACGAAAATGCCAAGATTAAGGGACAAAATTTAAAATTTTGAAAACTATTTCTTAAACCTACCTATATATATGACCACGCCCCACTCTCCCCTTCACTTAGTTCATTTTATTTTTGCCTTAAACCATAGAAAGAACCAAGAGAGTGAGGAGCACAAGAAAGAGAAGAAAGGGAAGAGAAAAAGCAAGGAAAAGGTATGGTTTTCCATGGATTTTCTTGGTTTCTCTTTAGCAAATTCATTCTTATCAATCTTCCCTTCTTTCCTATCATTTTATTAAAGCTTTTAGGTCTATTTTGAAGTTAGACCTAAGAGGGGAATTTTCAAAAATCAAGAGGAGAAGCTAAGCAAAGTGAAGATCAAGCTAAGGAAACCAAGAAATCAAGGTATTTTACTATACATCAAGCTTGATGTTTCTTGTTCTTCCTCATGCATCTTTTGCCCTATATAAGACCAGCCCTAAGGAGTTAAATTTCTAGCTAAACCAAGGATGAATCTTAGGAAAATGAGGGAAAAGAACAAGAATATGCAAAGAAATAACAAAATAACCATTAGATTTCAAGATAAAAAAGTTAGGGTTTCAAGTGTTCCTCTAAAATTCTATTTTGATACAAGAATTCCTAGGCCAAAATGAGTGTTTAGATGAGCACCTAAGATCCTTAGAAGGCTTTTCACATGCATCTTCCATCAAGAAAACAAAGTTTGCTCCATGGGTTTAAAACCTAGCATATGTCTCGACCAAGCTTGGTTTTGTGCCTAGGGAGAGTTTTAAAATTTTTCTAAGGATAGAAAGGGACTAAACATGATAAGAGAACATCAAAGAAAGGCTTGGAAAAATTTTAGGAAACTTGGTTTGTGTGCTGGAAGTGTAAGCTTCATAATAAAACTTAAAGAAGCAACTTAGGTCTAAGTTCTTAGGAATAAAATTGTGATGGCTCTAAGAGACTTAAATGGGGTTAAGAGACCTAGATGAAAGGAGAAAATGAAGCCAAAACCTTGAATTCTAACACTTGCTTCATTAGGTCTTATATGACCCCATTATGCAACCATAGAATTGTTGGAGATTGTACCCTAGGCTAATCATTGTATTGCAAGCATTGTACTTTATTAAGAAATAAGAGTTTTCTTTTATTACATTATTATATTTTTTGCATGTTCTATATAACAATATCCTTGGATAGATTATATTGATTTTCCTAAATATCCCTAGTCGATCATCATTGTGGGAATGATGATAAACAAAGACTAGTATGATTTTAATTGATGATTATATGTTAATCCTGTATAAAGATATGAATCAAAATCATAGGCATTTGTTAGGGAATAAAATGCTAGATTGACCTGTTATGAGATAGTTACATAGATTAAGTCATAAGCATATCTTATGTATAACTGTGTCATCAAGCCCTTAGACTTGAGATCACCATAGTTTTCAACATGAAAAAATACTATTTTTTGGCATAGTCAAAAGTCATTTTTAACCAAGTGATCATAAAGGCTATGATTGGGCATAGTGAAATTCATGTAGAAGAAGATGAGTGGTCAAGATAGAATTTGTCCCTCTACTTAATAGAGAGATATCTATGGGCCCCTCGTTGAGTGAGACTGAGAAATGCATGACCGTGCTCGAATAGAAGGGTCTCCATTTGTACTGTCAATCTGCATGTAGATCAAGAAAGCGATGATTAAGTAAGATGAGGATGACATTTTCATACCATAACATCCACCATAGAGGACATTTGACATCCGAAAAGTTTCAGAGATCAAACTGCCTTTTGATATTGTCTCAGATTTTTGTAGAAAACTTTAAAAATGTCCAATTAATTTCAAAAAAATCCAATCTATACAATTGATACCAATCTGGAAAGCTGTGGATGTTGGATAGAGGGGAAAAATATTACCAAAGCAGGTCAGGAAGCCCAGACCTCAAAATTCAATGGAATAGTAACTGAGGTCAGACAAAACTCCTGATATTGGACAGAATATTCAAAAATTCATATCTCCCTCTCTAGACCTCCAAATGTAGTGCTTCTAGTTGGCATGACTCATTGTGAATATGTATTTTCTCTGTATAAAATTTCATGGCAATTGGACATCATTTGAGCCTTGTGTGATAGATTTCATTTTTAGACCAAATGAATAAAGTAACAGACCAAAACCAAAAAAATTGTGAACTTTGAAAATTCATCAAATATTATGTAGGCCTCTAAAAATTATGGTCTTTAGCTTCCTAAAAGGCTCTCAATGTCTGCCAAGTCTCAAGTTAAAAAGAGCTCATTTGGCTAAAAGGTGACATAGGGTTCTATTGTAGTCATTTTTGGCTCCATATAGGGTACCAAAGTGACCAAACGGTTTTCCCTTAGTCTTGGCACCTTTTGGGCAGGTCTAAAAGCACACTTAGTGTAACATCCAGTATTTTGAAAATCCAAGAAAACGTAAGGAAACGCGAGAAACGTAATATATGGTTTCTTCGTCAACGTACAAAATTCACCGGATATGAAAGGAAGTCCCCCAAATAGAGTAAATTAAGGTCTAATAAAATTAGAATAATATTCTAGACCGTAAATAATGATGAGTCAAGGCCGGAGGTGCCCTAAAATTGAGGCTAAAATAGATGAAAAAGAAAAGGAATCAGAAAAAGATCCTAAAGAGCCTCTAAAGTCAAGTATGAAGGAGTCAAGGACCAAAATGCAAAGAAAAGTTATATGCCGGGCAAAATGTATAAATTGCCCTAAAGTTCAGGGAACCCTAGTTTCACCCTCTATTCGTGGCTTTAAATGCAAATATCAAAAAATCAGGCAAGAATCTCAGAAATCCTTGACCCACGGTTAAACTCAGTTTGATGAGACGGGTCCAATGATGCCAAGTCGTCCAGATGGCCAGGCGGGGTCCGGTCTGGGATCTGGTTATCCCGATCAGTAGTCATGAGAAAAATAGAAAAAGGAAGTCGTAATAACTATAGAAATAAAAATAGCTAAAGGGCTAAGAAACCCTGAAGGAGTTTCAGGGATAGAATTGCAGTAAATGAAAAGTTTATAACACAATCATAATACAGAACGGTGAAAATTACACCTATAGACCCAGGTGTCCGATTGACACCGAAATTTATGAGGATTGAGGTTAAGGGCCCTTGACCCATGTTTGAAGCTTAATATGGCCAGAAAGTAGAGGAAATAATGTTCATAAATTTTAGAAAGTCTAGAGGTATGTATTGTACCGTAAAACTTTAATTGGGCTCAGACATTGATTTTTAGACTACTGTAAGGCCCAATAGTTCATTCTAAAGGCCCAATAAGAGAAGAGAAAACATGATTAGGGTTTTAGAGAAGATGAAACCCAAATATAAATATAGAATGAAAGGAAAAGAAAAAAAAGATTTTAGTTATTTTAAAGAATTAACCATAGTTAAGTTAGAAACTAACTATGGTTGAGTTAAAAGTTGACCATGGTTGAGTTAAGAAATTAACCATGGTTACTCTCCATAACTTAAGGGCTAAGGCAAGGCTTCCAAGTGTGTGGCCAAGAATTTTTGGAAGAAGATATTTAGTTATAAAATTAGAAAATCAAAAGAAAAAAAGGAATGGAAGGTTAAGATTTGATCTTGAAAAGGTTGATCCAAGGGTCCAAATTTAGTATGACCATTTAACTTCATTAAATTCATCTTCTTCACCTCCATTCCATCATTTTCACCCCACACACAAGGAAGAAGGAAAGAAAAATGTGAAGAGAGAGAGAGAGGGAGAAAAAGTGGAAGATGAAGCAAAACCAAGCAAAACTACCACCATTCTTCACCAAATTTCTCCATCTTCTCCATCCTCCAACCTTTTCCTCCAAAGGGTAGCTGCATATTCATCTTTTCTTCAAGGTGAAATGTTGCTCTAAGTGGGAAGAGAAAGGATTTTAGTGTGAGAAAAGCAAAGGAAGTAAGGCTTAAGCTTAAAGAGTAAGTTTTCTCCATCTTATACTTGTAAATCACATGCTTTAAGCTAGTTCTGTTAAACCCTAGCTATGAGTTATTTTTGGACAGCATACAAATCATTAGAAATGGATTTTATATGTTCAATATGAAGGCCTTGAAATGAAGTTTATATGTTGAACATGAAGGCTATATGAGCTTAGTTATTGTTGTTATGTGCTGAAACTTTGGAAAACACAAGGATTGTAATTGTTGGAAAAATAGAAAGCATGGGGAGATGCTGTCCGAATTTTCCCAAAATTTTTATGGTGTTTTCTTGATGTCTTAAAGTCATGTATACCAAATTTCAAGTCCTAAAACGTAAAGGAAAAGGTTATGAAATTTTTAGAACCAAAGAAACATACTTTGAGCCTAAACTGGAGCTAGATTATGTGATGACCAAAATGTGATGTTGGGGCTGGAATTTGATGATTTTATCCATTCCAATGGATTAAAAAGGGTGTTTTTAGATAGGAATACCTGTGGGAAAGCCCCCAAAACTCATGGAATAAAATTCTTAAATTTTGGTCGAGAAAGGCATACTATTCGGCCATAGTGAATGGGAAGGGAAGGAGTTGGATTTTTCCAATTCCAATGGTCCCATTAAGTTTAAAAGGGGTCATCCTATTTTAGAAGCTAAGGTTGATGTGTTGATTGTAATGAATTATCATTATGATTATAAGATTTGATGTTGTTTTGGGAACTCCAAAAGCAAGTAAATCGAGTCCCAAGGATTGAGGAGCAAAGTTTGCTAAGGTAGTAGTTTTCCTCTCTCTTTCTTTAAGCTTGTATGTTTGTATAATGATGAGTGTTATGCTATATCAAGTTGTCATTTATGCTATAAGATGAGACATGTATGCTTAGATTGTGTTTGGCCTTGTATGAAACTCCTTGTATTGCCATGCGATATGTGGCATCTTGACTGACATCATGTTATGTACTTACATGCTTGCTTGTGAATTAGATTAGTTTACTATCACTGAGATTTCATAATCTCACCCCAAATATAACCCATACTAGGTCCGAGTTCAAGCAAAGAAAGAGCAAAGAATGTGGAGACATAAATCGAGGACCTTACTTGTATGCACCACATTTTGTTATGTAATTAAATATTTTAGATTACTGTGTGTATGAGTTATGTTATGATACTGTAAGGTACTCAGGTATGAAATGGAAAGCCATGTATATACCTAACCCTGAAGTAAAAATAGTATGACTAGCGTGCGTAAGATGCAAAAATGCCTGTACTTATATAAAGGCAAAATAATAATAATAATAATAATAATATGACCAATGAGGGGTAAAATTGTCTGATTTGTTGTAGGGGCAACTATATATGAATTTATATGCACTCTGCTAAGTAAGTATTTTCTCCATGTAAAGGGCTTAGAGAGCTTAAAATAGAGCCCTGAATTAACCTCATACGATTTTTCTATAATTAAGTATGTATTTTCAAAGTTAGGTAAGAATTTGGAAATGACCAAATGAATAGTGAAATTGTATGAGGAAGTTTTAAAATAAAAAATTTTTATTCGTTCATGTTTCCATTGACTCCTCTAAATTTTATATAAGGTAATTGTAGTAGGAAAAATGTTATAAAATTAAGGTATTACACTTAGGACTTGTGTGAGCTGCCCAGATAGTCCCAAACCTCATGCATTTCATTTTGGCCTTTTCATCCACACATATGCCTATTACATCAAACTTTTCAAAATGCATACCTTGGCATTACATATCCAAATTCTATTCTAGAGTTCATACACCATATACATACATTTATACATCACATAATATCATAATTACACATGTCTAAGGAGTCATAAACCATATACATCCTTAGATTACAATATTGGACACAAATATGGCCTTAAAGTGACAAAACTTAAACATTTGGTTGTCGCACTCTTTCCTTCAAGGTGGTTGGCTCCCATCACCATGTCCACTTGGTCCACCTAGCATGTGAGATTGGAGAGGAGGGAATGAGATTCAACAATTTTCAATAGCTCATCTCCCATTCAATCATACATAACACATGAAAAACAAGCTTTAAAAATGTATGCATGGATATCGTGGAAGTCATGAACGTTCAAGAAGCAAGTTTGGCATGTGAATAAGTCATACAAGACATTCAAAAGCTCACTAAGTGTTTGGATTGGCCTCACACTTTTCCTCATGGATTTTGGACTTGCCTCACTCATTCTTTAAGAGATTCTTGGATTCAACCATACTCTTGGGAGACCACTTTGCTTTTGGAAGACTCTTTGCTTTGTCTCAACCAATCTTAAGGGTTCTTGGCTCATCCTCACCATGGTTAAGAGTTCTTGGCCTCTCCACACTCAAGCAAACTCAAACAAACATCATACATTCATTTGAAAACATAATATATCATCATGAAATCATGGCACATAAAGTCATGCTAGCATACTTTTCATTGCTTGAAAATACACATACACACATTCTAAGACAAGCTAAATACACATTCTTGCATGAAAGAAGGTAGAGAGAGCTACCTTGCATACAATCACGCACTTTTTCTCTTGAAACTCCCCCTTGCTTCGGCCACACACCCACAAGCTTGTGGAGATGGTTTCTTTTGGCCTAGATACAATTTATGGAAGCCAATTAGGTTCATGAAACAAATTCTAATGCCACGCAACTTGCTTAGACACTAGGTTGTTCTATAAATCTCATTATGGTCCATAATTGCACCTAATGAAGCAACACCCCTCAAATAATTTCTAAGGTCCATTCTTTCCTTTCAAATATGATTTTTGACTCCTTTTAAGCCTCTTAGAGTCATCACACAATTAAAACAAAGGGCCTAACATCATGTTGCTTCTTTAGGTCATAATATGGAACCTAAAACACCAAATCACTTTCTGAGCTCTAAATTTTTACCAGGGCCTCCCCTCATTTTTATTCATCAAATATGACTCAAGAATGGTTAAAACTCTCCCTAGCTATAAAAACTTGCCTAGGCCGAGACTATAGGGGGTTTTTGGCCTCCTTAGAATTCTCTTTGTTTTCTTGAAAGAAGAAGGATGTGGGGAGCATCTTAGGGATCTTAGGAGCTTATTTAAACTCTTAATTAGACCTAGGAATCATTATATAAAATTAGATTTTGGAAGGTGCACACAAGACCCTAGAATTTGCATCTTGAAAACTAATGGTTATTTTATTATTTTCTTTGCATATTCTTGTTCTTCTCCCTCAAATACCTAAGATTCACTCTTGGTTTATTTGAAAACTTAGCTCCCTAAGGCTGCCCTTACCTAGGTCGAAATACCTATGAGAGAAAGGAGGAAGAAGATCAAGTGGAAGAATTGCATGATACCTTGTTTTCCTTGATTTTCTTACTTGTTCTTTGCTTTCCTTGGCTTCCTCCCTTGAATTTCAAACTTTCCCTTCTATTCTTCCTTCAAATAGCCCTCAAAACTTCATAGAATTCATGGAGAAGAAGAGGGAAAAAGAGGAAAAGAGATTGGCTAAGAGAAAGCATGAAAAATAAGCAAATTTTCTATACCTTAAGCTTGGATTTTCTCCTCCTTCTCTCCTTCCCTTGGTGCGCCCAAACCCTAGCTCTCACTTCTAAAATTATGCAGAAAATTTTGATTCCAAGTGAGGGAGAAAGTGGGGCGCCACCTATATATAGGGGGAGGTTAATGGCTTTTTTCAAAAATTCCAATTTTGCCCTTCGCTCTTTGCATTTTTGTTTCTCCTTCATTTTAGCTTCTTTTTGAGAACTGTCTTTTCCATTATAAAATTTAGGTTCTCAATTTAGTAAAATGCCTTTGGAATCACTCAAATCGGAGCTAAAACTTTCCTAAATGAATCTGTCAAAATTCAGGCACATAGACATTGGAAAATGTCCACCGGAGGGGATTTAACTATCTCGGGGCTTCCCATGGTTTTTAGGGCCTCTGAGAACCTCGAAAAACTCAAAAATTTCATTTAAAAAGCCCTCTTATGTGAGTTCCAAAAATTGCTCAAATTTACGAAAATGCCATTACATTTTATAAGATTTCCGTCAAAATTTGTTTCTTCATTCTAGCTTCATTTTTCCTTCCGTTTGAGGTTGGGATTCTCATTTTTAGGAACCTAGAATGTTACTCAAATTTTTTGAAACCTTAACAAAAACTAGACATTACATCTTGCTAGAGGCTACTTGTAACTTATGGGTCAAATAATGTCATTAGCCTACTGCCAACATCATATGGGCCAACAAGGTTACACACAAGAATGAGTCAACTCAAGTAAGAATGTCCAAATTCATTGAATTTGAAATTGCATCTAGATTCAATAAATTTCACGTTCAATTTAGGGTTGAAGAATTTTATAAATAAATATATATTTGATATATATATAATTTATAAAATTCAAAACATATTTCTATATATATATTCATATGTTTGAAATATATATATCCTTTAATTAATTTAAATCAATTAGTTTTAAATCCAAGTCTATATGATAGATTTAAATTTAAACTAATATGATAATTTAAATTTAATTCATAAGATAAATTAAATTGAAATTTAGTTCTAGATTTAGATTAAATAATTAGTTAAATTTAATCTATTAGATAGACTTCAATTTAAACTAATCTATTTAATTCAAATTTGATTTGATTTGAAATAATGTATTTTAAATTAATCAAATATATCTGAAACCCTGAGATACCTCTATAATAAAAAGAGGAGTCTTAGGTTTCCTAGAATGATAGAACAAAAGAAAAACCCTAGAAAGAGAAAGCATACAAATGGTGTATAGACACTGTACAGATGCTTAGAAAGAGGAAGAGGAGAGTGTTTTCTCTATCAAGAATGTTTACGGATGTTGGTCAAAGGCGCTAGCACGCCATTCGAGTTAAGTAACTGTTCATTTGGATACTGGTAGAGGGAGAAACCTGAAAATCAGTTCCTGAGATCTGATGGTAAAAGGTAAATATTTCTAGATCTATTTAATATAAACAACATTAATGGATCCAAGGGAAGGAATTTGGGTTTTAATTTTTTGCTGCATGTCCTGAAATTCCCAACAAGAATAAAGTAAGCTTCTATAGTGAGTGGGTGATGATAGAACTTGCTTCCATGATGTAATTGTGTCCTATTTAATGTGTTTAGGCCAAGAGAACCAAGCCCCATCTTATTGCAAGTGTGTGGACAAAAAGGGGGAGGAATACTTAAGGAAAAAGTGTTAAACTCTTCCTTCAAGATAGCTCTCTCTTCTTTCTCTTATGCATGAATAGATGTTTATCT
Source organism: Erythrophleum ivorense (assembly GCA_026724425.1). Taxonomy (NCBI): domain Eukaryota; kingdom Viridiplantae; phylum Streptophyta; class Magnoliopsida; order Fabales; family Fabaceae; genus Erythrophleum; species Erythrophleum ivorense. The sequence goes on along the minus strand of JAIUCV010000006.1, from coordinate 39,820,291 downwards.
TATCTTTGAATGTGTGTGTGTGTGTATTTTAAACTATGAAAGATGTTTTAGCATGTATCTATAAGCTTTGTTATGTACTTAAATGATGTTTTATGAATATACTTTGGTTTGCTTAAGTGTAGTGAAGCTAAAAGTCCCCTAACAATGGTAAGGATGAGCCAAAAACCCCTAAGAATGGGTGAGACCAAGCCAAAAGTCTCTAAAGAGTGAGCCTTAGTCAAAAGTCCCTTAAGAAAATGGGTGAGGCAAGTCCAAAATCCCTAAAGAGAATGGGTGAGGCTAAACCACTTGATTGGCAAGCCTATGTATACTTTGTGTGACCTCTTGAGTGCAATAAATGTTTTATGAATGATCATGCCCTCCATGCTATTCATGCATGCATTTTTAAAGTTGAATTTTCATTCTTTATGTATGGTTGAAAGGGAGAAGAGCTATTGGGATTTCTAGAATCTCATCCCTTCGTCCCTATTGTCTAACATGTATAGGTGGACCAAGTGAGCTAAAGAATGGGAGCCACCAAGCTTAAAGAAGAGAGAGTGACAAGAAAGTGTACTATTTTGCTTACTTTGTAGCCATATGAATGGCATAAGATGTAATCCAATGTTGAATTTGATGTTTGAGCTTATGAACACTTGTAAATGTTTGGATATATTGTGTATGTATGAGAATTAGAGTTATATAAATGATCTTGCATGATTTTGTCATTGAATGGCAAGATGAGACTTGTATGTTCTTATGTATATCTTAGGATGGATGAGTGATTTTATGAAATCTGGGTTTATGCACCTTTGAGACAAGTTTAATAGACCATTTTGGTGCCTTCCCACGTGCTCAAGTGGCCATAAAAGCCTTGGGAGAAAATTTAGACCATTTGGGACCAATAGGAAGTAAGAAATTAGCTATTTTGGAACCCAATGTCAAGATCTGACTAAATGAACAAATTTTTCCATGAAATTTGGCATGCATATAAATATCATATAGAAATTTTTAGGAAGTTAAAGACCAAATTATTTTGAGCTTTTGTGGCATTAATTATGAATTTCCAAATTGCCAAATTTTAGCTATTCTAGTATGGTTACTATTTATATAGTCAGTTTCTTCTCTTAGGTCATTAGAGGGCCAAATGATGTCCAATACTTACAAAATTTTAAAGCATAAACTAGACATGATAATCTTTCTATGGACACCAAGATTACCTCAATTGGATGTTTGAGTAGGGAGATATGAATTTTTGAATTACTATGATAGTACCTGTAGCGCCAGCAAGGTTTTTTACTATTCCATCAATTTCTAGTGGCTAGATGTCCCTGTTGTCGGCTAGACTTATTTTTAGAATGAAGTAGATATCTGTAGCTTTTTAGAATATTATAGTGTGCTTGATTTCAATTTTTTTAGAATTAGTTATGATTTTTCAAAGTTCATGACAGAAAGTTGGCCCATGAACCTGAGGCTACATATGTAATTTTTATGTATATAGTTCATGAGCTTGAGTTGTTGGCCACTTTTTGAGATAGTTTTGAGTTGTACTTGTGTATTTAAATAGGATAATGTAATGGTTGAGTCCATATGATCCACAGAACATAAAATGAAAATTTTATTCACGACATAATGCAAAAATAATCCAATATTTTAATACCATTTTCTTGGAAAGCTTATGCTACTCAAGGAATTATGCCTAGAAATGAGATGAGATGAGCTAAATGAATATGGTGTTACAATATCACTGAATTTCATCCATATACATACTTAGATGTGTTTGCCTAGTGAAGCATGAGGTGTCTTATTTTGTTATTGAATTTCCTTCTCTTTGGTCCCATATCACCGTCCCACTAAGTGCCCCTTTCTATATTATTAAAGTTATCTTCAATTTCATGCAATTCCTCATTAATTATTCATGGCTATATGGATTGTAGTGTAGTAACTGAATAGCTAATGGTGTTATGAATGAATAGAATGCCAAGGTGTCATCATTTGTCCAAAGTCTCCTTTAGTTCATTAGTTTCTTTTTATCACCTTGTTCGATCTTACATGCATCCATAATTCTAGGACTCACTTAAAGATTTATGAAAGTTTTATCTCATGCTACCTATGGCTAATGAATGGTTACCACATGACCCAATATACATACTTACATATCCATGCATGTGAAAGTGACATAATGTTATGATATAGATGGTCACAAGCTTGTCTTGAATTATTCCTACAATCTTTCATATTGGGCAAATTAAGGTACTACAATTTCTTTAAGGTTTCCTAGCCTATACTCTTCTCTCTAACACTAATTAAATAAGTTAGCTCTTAATTAACTTTGGTTATGTTAGTAGTTATAGAAAATTTGGAATGTGACAATTCCTCCCCCCTTAAAAATTTTTGTCCTAAAGAATTTATGTACCTTATGAAAATAATGTTGGATAATGCTTTCTCATGTCTTCTTCAGTTTCCCAAGTTGCTTCACTCAAGGATAGCCCTTTCTAGATCACTTTGACTAGTGAGATACTTTTGTTTCTTAATTATTTGATCTGCTTGTCTAGTATTTCCATTGGTTCTACAACATAGGATAAACTGTGTTGCAAATGCATAAATTCATGCTCTATGATGTGTGAAGGGTCTAGTTGATACTTCTTTAACTGAGAGACATGGAAGACATTATGTATCTAGGAAAGGTTCAGAGAAAGGGCAAGTCTATAAGCAACTAGTCCTATTTGATCTAAAATTTGGAATAGACCCATGTAACAATCGCTGAGTTTCTTGGACTTTAGGGATTGACCCATGGCTATGACTGGAGTTACTTTAAGAAATACATTGTCACTAGTTTCAAATTCTAGGGGCCATCTTTGAACGGTTGTGTCGCACAACCTTAAAATAAAACTAGGTTGAGTAAAGATTTGTAGTTAGTGGCACAACTTAGATTATTTTCCTTAGAAATGGATTTCAAACATTAATTGAGTTTTATAAGTGTAAAAGAAGATCTAAAAGTTATCTAATTAAAGGGGGGTTTGATTAAATTAAACTAACTAGAATCTAAATTGAATTAAAATTCCTAATTACTATCTAAATTCATGAACTAAGGAGCAACTAATGGACTTGTGACCTTGGATTCATCCCTTGATATCCACTATCCTTATCCTAGTTCAATTGTTAATGTTCTAATCTAAGAGTTCCTAATTGTGTTGATGGCAATGCATCTTGAGTTACCACACAAGATTCAAGAGATTAACAAGTTAATGTTGAATTAAAATCTTAACCTCATATCAAATCATCAATTCTTGTCATTAGGATCAATAAACACTAAATTTGATTGATTAATCGATCAATTATACTTTGAATTATCACCCTAGGATGTTCAATTAACCAATTAAACTCTAAGGAATCCTCAAATTAAACAATTAAGCACATAAATTCTCACAAGCATTTTATCAAACACTTTGATTGCATACATGGATAATTATAGGAAAATGAAAATCCAGCACTTAATTCAATTAATTAATCATTCAAATACTCTCCTAATTAATGTCTAACGATAACACCATATTTACTAAGCTCATCTCATACCATTTGTAGGCTCATTCTCATAAATTACATAACATTCTCTAACATTGAGGCCATTGAAATAATTAATTAATTTATGCCATGTATAACTTTTTCATTTTGTGTCCCATGGGCTATATGGACTCATCCATCACATTTTCATATTTAAATACAAAAATACAACTCATAACAAGCTCAAGAAGTGGCCTAGAACTCGAGCAAGTGGAAGGTATACATGAAAATATAGTGTGCAGCCTCATACTAAATTTCCAAAACTCTATCATGAACTTTGAAAATTCATAACTAATTCTAAAAAAAATTGAAATCATGCACACTATACCATTATGGAAAGCTACAGATGTCTACTTTATGCTAAAAATAATTTTAGACCACATTAGAGACTTTTAGCTACCAAACATTGATGGAACAGTACTAGAAGTCGTCTATCACTATTAGTGTTGTCCTTCTACTTCAAAAATTCATATCTCCTTGCTCAAATGTCTAATTGGGTAATCTTAGTAGCCATGGAAATATTATTATGTCAAGTTTACACTTGCAAAATTTCATGAGCATTGGACACCATTTGGCCCTCAAATGATGCAACCCAAGTTACTGACCATATAAACAGTGTCTGCATCAGTTCAGTAGAAAAATGCCAACTTTGAAAAATCATAATTAATTCCACTGAGAAAATCCCTTAATGAACCTCCCATAGTATCCAGCTAATCTTAAGAAGCTTCTAACCTTTGTAATAGTTTTAGGCCTTTACCAATTCACTACTGCCTCTATCTTATTAGGATCCACCACTACTCCCTTTTCAAAAATCACATGCCTTAAGAATTGTACTTCTTTTAACCAAAACTCATAAACAATCACTTCTCTTTCAAAATTTGGAGGACAATTCTAAGGTGTTTTTCATGTTCCTTTACAATTTTGCAATAAATGAGAATATCATCTATGAAAACAATCATAAATTGATTTAGATGGGGTTTTAAATCCTGTTTATATAATCTACAAAGACAGTCGGGGCATTGGTCAAACTAAAAGGTATAACAAGAAATTCATAGTGTCCATACCTAGTTCTAAAAGCAGTTTTTGGAGCATCTTCAGCTTTGATTCTCAATTGGTGGTATCCTGACCTTAAATCTATCTTAGAGAAAATAGAGGCTCCTACTAACTGATCTAAGAGGTCATCTATCCTAGGCAGTGATATTTATTCTTTTATGATTACTTTGTTCAACTGCCTATAGTCTGTACATAATCTCATACTCCTATCTTTCTTTTTAATAAAAAAGACTAGCACATCCCACGAAGACACATTGGGCCTAATAAAGCCTATTTCTAACAATTCTTCTAGTTACTTTTTCAGTTCAGCTAACTTAGATGGGGCCATCCTATAGGGCACTCTAAATATAGGACTAGTTATAGACATTAAATCAACAGAAAATTATAACTTCCTATAAGGAGGAAGACTATTAACTTCAGTAGGGAAAACTTTAGGGAATTCTCTAACCACCAGTATATCTTTTATTCCCTTTTTAACCTTAACTTGCAGAGAAAAGAAGACTAAAAATCCCTGACACCCTTTCCTAAGGTAACTCTCAGCCTAGGCAGTGGATAATATAGGAAACTCAATGTAGGGTCTAGAATTAGAAATACACATAGGCAACAACACTAATTTATGAGAACAATCAAGGATAGCATTGTTTGCATATAACCAATCCATGCTGATAATAAGGTCAATACCAATCATGGGAATGCATGCTAAGTCAAGAGTAGTAGATCGTTTATCAAATTGGATCACACAATTTAAACATGCATGAGAAGTAGCAATAGATCCACCTGTAGGAGTAGTTATAGACAAATCAAATGGTAACATGTTGATTCTTAAATCCAGACTCTTAGCACAATCATATGAAATGAATGAGTGGGTTGCCTTGGAGAAAAGTAGTGCATTTACAATACAATTATCAATTAAAACCATACCTTGGATCAAACTAGACAATTAGGCTACCTGCTGGTGAGTCAGAGCAAATACTCACCCCTGTGTCTACGGTCTGGCTTCTAGGACTTACTCCCTTTGGACTTTGCAGTCTCAAGAAAAGTGTCTTGGCTGGCCACATCTGAAACATACATTCTAACCAACTCTGCAAGGGTTGTATCCATGATTCTTGCCACATTTGTTATATATTCTGGCTATAGAACCTTGACCTTGTTGTTTCCTTATGAATTATTCTTCACTCTTTCTAGGTTTCTTATTCCAAACTCTTCCCCTATTTCCTCTCTTGAATATGTTATTTTCTCTCTCTCTCTCTCTTTAAATGTACTCTCCTCCTTTTTGCCTCTACATCCTAGATACTTTATTATGCCAGCCTATAGATTTCCACCAACTCCTCAAAATTTCTTCGTATATGGGTGATCACTCTATCTCTAATTCCTGGCTGAAGTCTCTATTCTAATTTAGAAGCACTCTATGACTCATCATCATAATCTCTCGAATAAGAGAAAAATCTAGAAAACTCTACACGTTTAGCCATGTAATGGTCCACTATCATATCACCCTATACCAACTTCATAAACTCTACTTCTTTCCTACTCCTTATGAAGAGGGGAAAATACTTCTCATAAAACACTCTTTGAAAGGTTTCCCAGTTAAGTGGGGTTCCTCGACAATCAAAGTTCTCTCTGCACTTTTCCACTAAAACTCTACTTCTCCCTCAAACATATATGTTGCCAACAAGGCTTTCTATTCTGATGTATAATCCATAACCTTAAATATTTTTTTTAATTGCATCATCCACCTTTCTGCCTTAGTAGGATTTTACTCACCTTAGAACATTGGGGGATGTGCTTTACGAAAGTAGGATAGAACTGGTAGGATAGGATTGATTCTAGGCTCCCTTTCTTAAGGTATCTCATGATTTTCTATAGGCTCATCTACTTCAATAGGGTCTTTTTCTACATTTCTACCCTCATCTTTCTTCCTTAAAGCCTTCTATTCTTGCTGACGTGCCTCAGTAGTGGCAACTTGCTTAATTGCTTGCTCTTTTAGTTTATCTTACGTAGATTGTATAGTTGCTGTTAATTCTTCTAAAATCTTAGTTTGAGTTCTCTTTGAAGCCATAATAACCTTGGACATACATTAATTTATTCATAGGAGAAATAACAAAATAAGTAAGTTACTTGGTTAGTAATCCTTAATAGGGAAAATCTATACAACCTAAATGTTTAACATGTAGAAGCCATAACAAAAAGTCCTAATCAAACATGAGTTTCCTGAAGCATTGCTCTGATACCAAATTGTTGTACCTTCATCCCTCATATGTTCTAACTTATAGTGTTAAAGGATCTTGTACTACAATTAGAAGACCCTGTTGGCAAGGTCTTGAATTCCATAATGCAAAAATCCAAGATCCTATTAACAAGATCTTAGACCTAGGAGATTTCTATCTTATTTTCATGGAAATATATTCATAACTTTGTTCTCTTAACTACCATACAATTTAGCATCCTATTGTGAAGAAATGGAAACTATCATAATTACAATTCATTTAAGTTTTTGGATTTGTCTTATGAAATTTGTTTCCCCCATCAAATGACATCCAAAGATCATAAAAATTGATGAAATGACTCCTTATTATATTAATCTAAGCTATTAAAATAACTTTCAAAAACTCTTATGGATGACCCCTTAACTAACGCCACTTAGACGACTACCTTATGTTGGACTTGTTGCACACTATCCCTTCTATTTTTTGCCTTCACTACCCTATTAAATGAGTTCAAAAAATTGTAAAACTTTCCAGGCATACGTTTATATGTCTTAGCTACCTTCTCATAAAATTTCATGCAATAATTTTTTCATTTACCTATTTAATAAGATTTATTATGAACTCTACTCAGAGTTATCCTATACAAAAGTTAAGTCAAATTAGTACACGTTTCCTTAATCTAACCTGTTCCAACAATCCTGTAACTTTCTAAACCTTTTGTCTAAAGGAGGGAGAGCTTATTATAAAGATTTGGACATAGGAATCCAATGAAAATGATAATCAATTTCATGCAAAATAGTAAATAAAGCTAATTTTCCATATCAAGCAATACTTTAGCTAAATATCATTGTCAATGTATACTAGAAGTCATATACCTATAATTATCCTACAGATGCATAAGAGGGAACTACAAAACAAACTTTACATACTAAAATCGCACTTTAGCATTTACACTACATAGAGGATTTACAAAACTAGTTATAGAAATAACATATCAGGCTACTAATCCATTTGTCTAGTTTCTACTTGTTTGGCTTCGTCTAAGGTATGGTTGATACTTGAAAATGTTTAACTTAATAATGAGAAAAAATCCTAGTAGATAACAATGTATTCCAAGTATACACATATAACTAACACTGAATAACAACCAAGATACATTCAATGCACAATTCGGTGTAGGAGCACATAAATCCTAGATAGCAGCATACATTCGTTCGTTAGGCTAATGTGCTTTGGTCATTAGCCAATAATAGTAATCTAATACTCATGAGAGTCACTTTAGTGGGCATATATGCAACCATACATAGCATAAGAAATTCAGGAATCATTCAATACAATTACGTATATAAACAGAAAGAATACAATGTTAACTACCTATTTTGTCAAATTGTTTTCCTAAAATTTCAATCACACATTGCATTAATTAGGAACAAGTCATGATTTCTATTTGCATTCCAATTAAGCTACTGATTCCCTATACGAAACTCCTAAATTCCCTTTCATGAATTGGAGATTGAAATTTCTAATCGTAAACAATTATATTTTCATTTTCTCTCCTTCTCATTCATTAGTTACTATCGAAATCATTTATGTGTCCATAGCTTTGAAGTTTAGGTCCTAATCCTTCTTTACATTGCAATTTGGTCTTCAATTCCTAAATTTCCTATTCTCAATATCTTTTTCAACTTACGTCAATATATATGTATGTTCTTTGTCTAATAGCCAATTGTATTGTTCTGTTTAGTGTCTAAATAGCTTTTATATGTCCTGCTCTTTTGTACTGTCCCTTTTATTCAATTTATGAAACCCTCAAGGTGTTATTCCTATGGCTAACTAATTATTCAGAAATACACACACACACACACACACACACACACATATTCTCCATTTCCATTATCGACTTACTTGGTTTCAAAGGAGGAGTTTAGGCATTCACCTTCAAGTAATCATGGCTTCTTCCTAGACTTCTCCTACTAGTTTTCCCTCCAAAATTCTATGGTTGTCCAACACAATAAAGCATTCTAATTAAGCAATTCAACTAGTTAAGTAGAAGTAGTTAAGAAATGTGGATGTATTTCCTATGCTTACCTTTCAACTCTTATAACCTTCTTCTAACTCCATGGCTTTTTCTTGTCCTATAGCTACCTACTTTGCTCCAAGCTTTGTCCCTTTCTTCCTCTTCTATTCACGGCTTAGTTGGAGTTAAAGTGGAGAAGAATTATGGTAGTGACACCTCTTGCTTGTTCACTGCCCAAGGATGCACTAAGACAATTTTAATATTCTTCTTTGCCATTCCTTATTTGGTGTAAGCTATGTGTTGCATCCCATCCATCTTATTCCCACCTAATACATATATTGCATATGGCATTTGACTCACATGGTAATGCAAAATTGGGAGCACTAACCAAGTACTAATTGAATATATATATATGGGGGTGGATGGTGCAAGCATGAAGTGGCAAGGATGTTTTGTTTAATTTTCTTAACTTCATGCTCCTAATCGATGGTTTAACTTGGTGTCTTCCTCTCCTTGTTTACAATCATGCATTACATCCCACACTCCCTTCCTAGTTATCCCATGGCTGTAATTACAATTGATATCACCGAATGTCATTCATATACATACTTAGATGCGTTTGCCTAGTGAAGCATGAGGTGTCTTGTTTTGTTATTGAATTTCCTTCTCTTTGGTCCCACATCACCATCCCATTAAGTGCCCCTTTCTATATTATTTAAGTTATCTTCAATTTCATGCAATTTCTGATTAATTATTCATGACTATATGGATTGTAGTGTAGTGATCGAATAGCTAATGGTGTTATGAATGAATAGAATGCCAAGGTGTCATCATTTGTCCATATTCTCCTTTGGTTCATTGGTTTCTTTTTATCACCTTGTTCAGTCTTGCATGCATCCATAGTTTTAAGACTCACTCTAAGATTTATGTAAGTTTTATCTCATGCTATCCATGGCTAATGAATGGTTACCACATGACCTAATATACATACCTGCATATCCATGCATGTGAAAGTGACATAATGTTATGATATAGATGGTTATAAGCTTGTCTTGGATTATTCCTACATGCTTTCATATTGGGCAAATTAAGGTGCTACTATTTCTTTAAGGTTTCCTAGCCTATACCCTTCTTTCTAGCACTAATTAAATAAGTTAGCTCTTAATTAACTTTGGTTTTGTTAATATTTATAGAAAATTTAGAATGTGACAAATAACATATATAAGACATTGCCACCTAGCCTTGCATCAAATAAGGAATGGAAAAGAGGGATTTTAAATTGTCTTAGTGCTATCCATTACCGGTAAGGAAAAGCATAAGGTGCCATTGCCATGGTTCTCCTTCATTTTGGCGCCACTTAAGCCAAGTATAGAATTGAGAGAAAGGGGACAAAAGTTTGGGTAAAGTAGGGAGCTATAGGACAAGAGGAAACCATGAAGGTAGAAGAAAGTTACAGGACTCATTAGAGGTAAGTATAGGAAAACTCCTAAATTCCTTAATCATTCCACTATAACCGGTTGAAATTCTGAACGAGGAAGTTTTTGGTTATAGGGACAGCTGTGAAATTGGAAGAAACAAATACTAAAGAAGCTTAGGAGGAAGCTACAAATAATTAAAGGTAAGAAATTAAACTTTGCTCCCTTGAATTCAAATGAGGCCGAGAGGATGGAAAGAGGTACATATGAGTGTATTAATTGTAAGGTTTTGCCATAGGGATGTTTTTAATTTAATTAGGAAAAATGGCATGATAAGGACTAAACTTTAAGGCTATGAACCCTACACAAGTAATTCAAAGGGTACTTAATTAATGAGACGACAAGAAAATGTAATTAATTATAAATTAGGAACTCTTACTTCTAGCTAACGAAAAAGAATTAGGAATTTCATACGAGGAATTAGTAGCTTAATTGAAATGTAAATATTAACCATAACTTATTCTTAATTAAGGTAATGTGTGATTGAAATTTAGGAAAGCAATTAAGGTTGTAATATTCGATTTCTTTGTAAACGTACAAAATCCACCAAATATAAAAAGGAAGTCCCCAATATAGAATGATTTGAGATCCAATAAAATTTGAGTAATAATCTAGACCTGAAATAATGAGGATCAAAAGCTAGAGGTACCTTAAAAACAAAGCCAAAATAACCAGATGAAATTTAACAAAAATGCAGTGACATTTTTGTAATTTTGGGCACTTTTTGAAAAACTCATAGGAAGGGTTTTTGAATGGAAAAAATGAGTTTTTTCGAGGATCTTAGAGCCTTAAAAACCATTGGAACCCCCAAAAAAGTTAAAACCCTTTTGGTTTATGTTTTAGATCATTAGTGGACCAAAACTTTGACCTTTTCTTCAAGAAAGTTTTAGATCCAAATTGAGTGATTCTAAAGGCATTTTATAAGTTAGCAAATCTAAATATTTCACTCTTTTTTTAGAACAATCTTTTTCTGTTATAAAATTTAGGTATCTAATTTAGTAAAATGCCTTTAGAGTTACTCAAATCAGAGTTAAAACATTCCTGAACGAATCCATCAAAGTTCAGGTGCACCAACGTCACAAAATGTCCATCGGAGAGGTTTTAACTGTCTCGGGGCCTCCCATGGTTTTTAAGGCCTCTGAGAACCCCAAAAGACTAAAAAATTTCATTTAAAAAATCCTCCTGTGTGAATTTCAAAATTTGCTCAAAATTAGAAAAATGTCATTACATTTCGTAAGTTTTTCGTTAAATTTCATTTCTTCATTCTAACTCCATTTTTCTTTCCATCTGAGCCTGGGATTCTTATTTTTAGAAGTCTAAAATGCTACTTAAATTTTATGGGACCTTAACTAATTCATTTCCGGGGACTTGCTTTAAAAACGCACATGTTTTTGTTGTTTAATGAAAATCGGACATTACAATGTATCGCAGAAATAAGCTAAAAATCTCTACCAAAAGTTTTACAATAGTTGTAATTTTATCACCTTAAGAAAGAAATGATATCAATTGGTTATATAAAGTATGTTATGACACTTTTTGGTATAACAGTAGAGGTTTAGGCATGTTAGCTATAGTTATGGCTTGAGGATAAGGAAATATGTGTTATGTGTTGGTTTTAGGGGATAGTGGATGTGTAGGTTTGCACATATATATAAGTTATGTATTGAAGCTTCTAATTGGCCCATATAAGGATGATGAGTACCAAAAGTGGAAAGCCAGCTAGAGCATAGCTTGTAGACCTTAAGCCAATAGCTCTGTAGGTTATAGTAGTTCGCTTGGAATAACAACAGGTGATGAGATAGTAGTAGAAAGTATTAGTGTAGCTACAAGAGGTTAGCCCAGAGGGAAACTGAGACAATTATCCCTCTTAGCCACAACACCTAGTTACCTAAATAAACTAGAAAGTTCAGAAGCTATCCCCTCAAGCTAGAATCTAAAGACACCACTTTAGATAAACCTTATCTAGCCTTAACTCATCACTTAGTAAGTAATAGCCTAGTTTAGGAAGAAGGGTTCCCCAGCCTATAAGGGTGAGCAAAACATAGAGAAAGATGAAGCTTGGACTCTGTAATTAAAGTAGATATTTAGGGTAATGAAGTGTACTTCATAAGAAAAGGCCTTATCAGCCATATAAAAGCTAAAGAAAGAAGTAGATTATTATAGATAAAGTGCAAAAAAGAAAGTTCAGGTTCCTAGTAAGAAAGAGATTAAAGATAGAGGAATAATAGGCTTAGCATACTTACAAAAAAGGAGATAAGTGATAAAAAAGCAATAGTTTAAACGGTGGATGTTATGACATAGAAAGTGTAAGGGTTGTAAAGATCACCCTTAAAGTGTTGACTCTAACCTAGATTGCTACCTTATGTGATGGTAATGATGGGCCAATAGTGTGAGCCTAAGACATGTGAGTAGTGTCATGAGTATACATAAAAGAATGAGATAAGAATAAAGAATGTTGTGAGTACACAAGAAAGGTGTACCTTAGAAGAAACAGGATTAGTTCAGTATTAAATGTTTAGGGAATCTAAATACATGATATGAAATTAAAGTTACTAAGGTTCACAATTAAATTTAGAAAAGAAAATAAGGTTAGAAAAGAAAAACTTAAGAGATCCAATGGTAGCTATGCTCTATGTTAGTATAAGCTAGCTAAATCCATGGTAAGCTATTATTTGGAAAATTTCAAGAAAACACTTAATAAGAAAAGTTTCTTAGGCTAAGCTATAAGTTGCAGCCTAAGAATAGTAATGAGTAGAGACTCAGGTACAAGATGAAATGAGTAAAAAAGAGAACCTCAATCTAAAAAGGAATTGGCTAAAAAATTTACAAAAGGAAGATTCTCTCTAGTCCTAGAAGAAGAAGGTAAGAAGTAATGAGGTTGAGGACCACTACTCAATTAGTGGTTGGTAACTCTTGGTAGGTAAGCCCCTAATTTTGTAATTACAAGGATATTGGAAAAGCGAGGAAGAATTGAGAAATTAATGCATAAAAAGAAATATCCTTACTTTAGTGGTGACTAGACAAAAGTTAATAGATTAAGTATAATAAAAGCAGACATTGAATGAGTGTTAGAACCTAGCAAAATGAAAAGATAGGGATTTACCTCTAAGTTAGATGAGCTTCCTTATTGTTAGGTAGATGCAATGTAAAAAGCACATGAGTACTAAAGCTAATAGATGGAGCATAAAGTTACTAGTAGAATTGATTCAAGACATTTAAGGATATGTAACATGAATTGGGCTAGTAAAACCCTACAACTGGTAAATTATGCTCATAAATATGAAAGTAGAACGTTTAAGTGAGAAAAGACTCTTATCTTTGACAAGAATGAAACAAGGATTAGGGCAAGTAGTTAGTGCCTCAGTGCTTCTAAGAAAACTATAGAAAGTTAAAAGCTAACTAGATTGGTGAGTTCCTACACACTAAAAAGTAGTGATGTAAGCCAAGAACTTGAAGAAGAATAAGCTCTAGGGTTCATTGAGTATAAAGTTCCTTTCTAGATGAATAGTTCAATTGAGAATCAGAGAACGGGATTAAGATAAATTAAACCCCCTAATCTTTATAGAAAGTGAATGAGCTAAGATGAACCCAAAAAAAATATGAGAATGCTTTTGAGCACAAATAAGCCCAGAAATAATGAGGAATTATATACATAAGATGGATAACTCTTTGATATGAGTAAAGTGATAGCACAAGTTTTTAAAAAAAAGAATGTGGCAATTTCAAAGCCAAAGATTTAATAAAGTTAATAACAAATGAAAAGGTAACATTGGTAAGTACATTAGAGATAGTACTGTTGTCCTTGGTATAATGCCTTAAGTAAAGGTAACTGGGCAAGATAAGACAATTAGGGGAGGTGATATTTTGATTAATAGAAAAAAGTAAAGAGAAAGTTTTCTTTCCCCCAGCTATCACATGATATAAAGTAAGTTATAGAGAAGTAAGAGAAAGGTATTCTAGATTGTCAAGAGGCTTGTAATATATAGGTAATAGTGGCTTGAGCTTGGTCATGTTGCACCTATATATTAGTAATTGATATTATGATTTACTCACCATAATGGTTACATCAAATTGGGTTTGGCCAATTGAATAGTAATGTAACTTAAGTGCATAGCAAATGATAGTTTCAACCATAAAAAGTGTCATGATGATCAAGGAGTATCTGACTTAGTTAAGTTCAAGGAGAAGTTAAAGAAAGAGAAGCTAAGGGATTTCAATAATGCTGAACCCTTAAGAAAGAGTATTAAGAAGGAATCCCAAGTATAGAGTGATGTAAATTGGGAGTGGCTAAAGCACTAGAGCTTTAAGACGTAAATAGCATGAGTTTAGTATGCTTAGTATGAGTCCCTTACAAAAATAAGACATCTAGGATGAAAGGAAAAAGAGACAACATATGATTCTTATCCTACTAGAGAAATTAAGCACACTTTGATGTATAAAATGCCCTATAAGGTAAAGGTACACTAGTGTTGGAGGGACTTAAGTGTAAGATATGGGCATAGCCAGAGATTATTGGATAAGAGGAAAAGAAAAGATAGAGTGAATACGTAAAGGGAAACCTTAGTTTATATCACTAAATAAAGAAAGTAAAGTAAAGTAAAATAAGCTACTAAGAGTATAAAAAAAAAGGATAATGAAGTTAGAAGTAGGAAATGAATGATCTTATAAAGAGTAATGAGTAAGTGCTAAAATGCTTCAGAGTATCATTACTATAGGATGTTGAAGAGATGAGGATGTTTTGTAGGACCTACTTCACATGAAAAGCATGTAGAAAAGCATAACAATTGTCTGAGTTTAGCCTTAAATAATATGAGTGATAGTTGCTAGATTTAGTGAGTATGAGTTTTATTCATAGAGATAGTGATCTTAGACTATGAAATCTCCCAGACATAGATTGCAATAGATCCTACCACAACATAGTGGATTGTAGTAGATGCTAGTAGGCTCAGAAAGGTTACAGTAAACCCAAGGGTCGTAGTAGATCTCATAGAGCTATAGAGAGCCCATAGTTATAGTTATCATAGTTCACTTGGGAGATCATAGCTTAGGATAGTTTTTATAGATCAATTTAGTCTCAATGACCAATATAGTTCTAAACAATTTTAGTTTCAAAGACCAAAGACCTTCTAAGTTTGGTAGATTGTCACAAAATAAAGTTATGAAGGCTTTCTTTAGATAGCCAAGCCACTGACTAGACTCCCTTGATATATTAGTATGGTATATGGGATATGGAAAGCCAGAAACTAGCTTTCTAGAGTTCTAATTAGATGAATTGCTACCCCAACAGTTATTAAACTTGGCCAAGGGAGAGAGAAATCCCTATATTCCAAAGCAACATCTTCATAAAAGGTCAAGTGCAGTTTTATGATAAGGTAAGTGGTAGTTCCTACCTATGATACCTTATATTTTTATTATCATACTCTTCCATTCAGGGAAATTGGTGCACATTCACAAGACAAAAGTAAGGAAAAGTATAAAAATAATACACTTTTATTGTGTTACGTCAAGATAAAATTTTTCAATTTATGTTACGTGGGCCCTGTGGATTATCCAACAACATTATCTAGTCATTTATCATTGGAACAAATCACAATCAACTCAAAATATTAAGCAATCCATAGTTTTGAAGTCAAAACCCCCAAAATTTACACTTAAGCTCGCAGATAGCGCATAGTAGATTTTAGGGGTAATTTTGAAAAATCATAACTAAATGTAGAAAAATTGAAATCATACAAACCATAGCTTGTTGGAAAGATCTAGGTGTGAACTTCACATAATAAATAATTTCTAGCTAGAAAATCCCATTTGGATCATGGTTGATAGCCAAAAAGGCAAGAAGGTCTGATTGCCCTCTGATACTAATATAGGTTACTGTTATAAACTTTGGAAATTCATAATTAATTCCAAAAAAATATAATCCATGTAATATATATTAATTGGAAATCTACAGATGTTAAATAGAGGAAAAAAATAGTTCTAGACCAATACAAGACATTCAAACCCAAAAAATCAATCAAACAATAACATAAGTTTGACTGGGCACTTAGTACTAGATAGCAAATTAAAAAATTAATATCTCCCTCTCTAGATATCCAAATAAGGTGTTTCCAATTATCACAAGTCACTAAGAATGTTAAGTTTCTCTTGGTAAAATTTCATGGCAATTAGACATCATTTGCCCTCTGATTGACACATATTCATTTTCAGACCAATTGCACAGTATTAGTGGCCAAACCAGAAAATTTTCCCAACTTTAAAGATTCACCAAATATTTCACAGGCCTCCAAATAATACCCATTTTAGCTTTCCAAAAATCTCTTAACAAGCTCTATTGCATGCCAAATTTTAGACTAAGAAGAGCTCATTTGGATAGAAAGTGATATAGCTTACTCAAATGGTCAATTTTGCTTCATGTGAGGGGTTAACCTTGTCCAAATGGCTTCTCCAATGGTTTAGCTCCTCTTGGGCAAGTTCAAACGCACAATTATGACTTGTGTGGACTACCTAAGTGGTTTTTAACCTCATGCATCTTAATTTGGCCATTCTATATCCATTAATGCACTACATACATAAACCATTCAAGAAGCCAAATTCTACATTTGCATTGATTTAATGTCACACATAGGCTACATAACATACATACATCATATTACATTTGCTCAAGGTTTTACATTATAAAAATAACTTGTACAAGTTCATTTTGACATTTATACACAAAGAGGACAACAAAATATTGCAATTGTAACTCTTTAAGGCTCTTGGCTTGCTTTCCTTGTATCTTGGGAGCCACCTAGTCATATCAAGATGGAAGGAGGAAAGAGAGTGAGATTCCTTAAATCTCAATAGCTCACATACCCATTTACACACACATTCAACACATATACAAGTCAAAGCATATGTATGGAAGGTTTGGCAACCATAAAGTATGCAAAGTCACAATTTCCATGCCACTTGTTCACATTCAAGCCAAGACCATACTCTGGGGACTTTTGGTTTTGCCTCATCCCATTTCTAGGACTTTTGGATTTTCCTCGCTCTTGGCCCTTCTAAGAGACTTTTGGCCTTGTCTCATCCATGCCATGAGACTTTTGGCATCTCCTTACCTTCATTAAGGGACTTTTGACATCACCTCACCCTTATGAGCCATTTCCACAACCAAGGCCATTTAAGGAAATACATTGGTACCAATATAATGTCAAGGTATCAAGTGGCATGTTCTCAAGTCGCAAGAGCATACACAAACACAGAAAGACATATATATTCACACAAGAATGCAAAGAGAATGAGGTGGAGAGCTATCTTGAATTTATGCAAGCTTTTCTTGATTCTTTTCCTTCTCTTTTTTAGTCTCATAAGTGCACCTAAGTGGGTGGATGTTCTCTTGGCCTAGACACCATAAACAACACACAATCATACACTTGAAGCAAGCCAAGGCATTAAACTCACTCTTGAACACACACTTAGTTCCATAAGTGGCATAATGGTTCCATAAATGGCCTATTGAAGCAACCTTAACAATTCAAGCTCTAGGCTTCCATTTCTTTCTATTTCTAGACCTCTTGGCCTCATTCAAAATCCTTGGAGCCCTTACACAATCATTGGCACAACCTTAAAATCAATTTGCTTCACAAAGCACCATTATGGACACCATTGTCTCATCTACCATTTCATGGCTCCTAAATTTGTTCCAATGGTTTCTCCTATCTTCTAACATCATATGAAGTCCCAAACCAAGGCTAGAACAAATTAAAACATCCTCTACTCTATCCATCTTAGCTTGCCCCAAACCTATAAGCAATAATAGGGTTCTTGGAGTTTCAAATTTTTCCTTGATGGGAGAGCCACTTGGGAGGCTTTCTAAGAGTCTTAGGAGCTCAAGGAAACACTTAAATAGCCAAGGAATTACTTACACAAAATCATATTTCATAAAACCTTAAAAAAGCCTACACTTTTCTATCTTGTTTTCCATATGTTTTTCTTGCAATTTCTTGCCATATTCCTCTTCCTCACGGTCTAAAACCCTAGTCCTTCTCTTGTTTTTGGATAGAACATATCCCCTTCATATGGTTTTGGTTTGGCCAAAATTATACACAAGGAAGAAGCAAAAAGGAGAAACAACAAAACCATGAAATACCTTAGATTCAAGCGTGGTTTCAAGACTTTTTCTCCTTGGTTTTCTTCTCCACAAGCAATTCAAACTGCTCCTCCTTGTTCTGGACTCAAAACAAAAATAGTTTGCTAAAATAAACTATGGAAAGAGAGGAGGATAGGAGAGGAACAAAATTAGAAGATGGAGCATGAAATTCCTTAGATTTCCTTACCTTTCTTGCCTTTTTCTTCCTCTTTTTCTCCTTCTCTTGGTGTGCCTAAAGGAACTGAAAATATTTTGTATTTTGGGAAGAAAGGGTCATGCTTAAGAAGGTGGGAGAAGAGACAAGAAGCTTATGGAACATTCAAGAAACTAGCTTTTTCAAAAATTTCAATTTCATCCCTCCGTAATGGCAATTTCATTTCGGTTTTGTTGTAGCTCTTTTTTTAGAACTATTTTTTCCATTATAAAATTTAAGTTCCCAATTTAATAAAATGCTTTAGAATCACTCAAATTAGGGCTAAAACTTTCTCGAACGAATCTATCAAATTTCAAGCTCATCACCGTTGAAAAACGTACATCGGAGGGGCTTTACTAGTCCCAAGGCTTCCCATGGTTTTTAGAGCCTCTGAGAACCCTAGGAATATCAAATTTTTCATTTAAGAATCTAACAAATTTTTCATTTAAGAATCTATGTTATATGTTTTTCAAAAATTTGCACTTATTTATGAAAATACTATTACATTTCGTCACAATTTGTTTCACCGTCCTAGTCCCGCTTTTCTTTCCGTCTGAGCCTAGAATTATCATTTTTAAGAGCCTAGGACTCTACCCAATTTTTTGGGACATTATCTAGCTCATTTTAGAGGACTTGTGTAATACCTTATGTTTCTATTATCATACTCTTCCATTCAGGGCAATTGGTACACATTCACAAGACAAAAGTAAGGAAAAGTATGAAAATAATACCCTTTTATTGCGTTGCGTCAGGATAAATTTCTTCAATTCGCATTATGTGGGCCCTATGGATTATCCAAAAACATTCTTTAGTCATTTACTATTGGAACAAAGCATAATCAACTCAAAATATCAAGCAATCCATAGTTTCCAAGTTAAAAACCCTAAAATTTACACTTAAGCTCGCAGGCAACATATAGTAGATTTCAGCGGCAACTTTGAAAAATCATAACTAAATTTAGAAAAATTGAAATCACACAAACCATAGCTTTTTGGAAATTCCTAGATGTCAAATTTATACTAAAAATGAGTCCCAACCATAAAAATCCCATCAGGACCATGTTTGACAATGAAATAGCCATAAAGATCCGACTGCCACCTAACATTGATATAGTTTACTATCATAAATTTCAAAAATATCCAATTAATTCCACAAAAATCCAATACATGTAAATGATACCAATATGGAAAGATACAGATGTTAGATAGAGGAGAAAAATAACTCTAGACCAATCCAAGAACAGTCAGGCCCAAAAAATTAATCAAACAGTAATATGGGTCTGACTGGTCACCTAGTACTAGACAATAATTTCAAAAATTAATATCTCCCTTTCTAGACTTCCAAATGAGGTGCTTCTAATTGGCACAAGTCATTGGAAAATTCTATTTTCTCTTTATAAAATTTAGTGGGAATTGGACATTATTTGCCTACAAATGACGGAGAACAAATTTTAGACTATATGAATAGTACCAATGGCCAAACTAGAAAATTTTCTCAACTTCAAAAATTCACCAAATATTCCACAGACCTCTAAATAATACGCACTATATCTTCCAAAAAATTTCTCAACAAGACTAGATGCATGCCAAATTTCAAACCTAGAAGAGCTCATTTAGACAAAAAGTGATATAGCTTACCAAAATGGCCAATTTTGCCTCTCATAAGGTATTACTTTAGTCCAAATGGCGCTTCCTTTGAGTTTGGCACCTCTTGAGCAAGTTTAAAAGCATGAATATGACTTGTATAAACTACCCAAGTGGTCACAAACCTCATGCATCTTAATTTGGCCATTCCACTTCCATTAATACACTAATACATCAAGCCTTAAGAAGCTAAACTTCACATTTCCATGGATTTCATGCCACATATGGTCTATACAAGAGTCATACATCATATTACATTTATCCATGAGCTTGCATCTCAAAAATAATGTGTACAAAGTAACTTTGGTATTCAAATACATAACAAGCTACATAATGGACAAAGTATGACTTTTCAATGCTCTTGGCTTGCCTTCCTTGCTTCTTGGACATCACCTAGGCATTTCAAGATAATGAAGGGAAGGGGAGTGAGATTCCTTGAATTTCAATAGCTCACACACCTATTCACATGCATATTCAAGGCATATACACATCAAAGCATATGTATGAAAGGTTTGGCAACCATAAAATATGCAAAGTCACAATTTCCATGCCACTTATTCACATTCAAGCCAAGACCATACTCTAGGGACTTTTAGTTTTGCCTGACCCCATTTCTAGGACTTTTGAATTTGCCTCACTCTTGGTTTAGGGACTTTTGACTTGGCCTCACCCTTCCAAGAGACTTTTGGCCTCCTCACCTTCACTAAGGGACTTTTGGCATCACCTCACCCTTATGAGCCATTTCCACGACCAAGGCCATTCAAGGAAACACATTGGTACCAATGTAATGTCAGGGCATCAAGTGGCATATTCTGAAGTCACAAGAGCATACACAAACACACAAAGACATATATATGCACACAAGAATGCAAAGAGAATGAGGTTGAGAACTATCTTGGATTTATGCAAGCTTTTCTTAATCCTTTTCCTTCCTTTTTTCGGTCCCACAAGCGCACCTATGTGAGTGTATGTTCTCTTGGCCTAAACACCATAAAGAACACACAATCACGTAGTTGAAGCAAGCCAAGTCACTAAAGATACTCTTAAAAGTATACTTAATCCTATAGGTGGCATAATGGTTCTATAATTTGCCTATTAAAGTAACTTTTGTAACACCTTAAAAATTAATTAAGATGTTAATCATGGAATTGGCTTCATTAAGAATAATTAATATGGGATAATTAGGCAAGTGAAGTGAATGAAAATTTTAGAGAGATAAATTATTAATATGAGTTGAGATTTAATTGAGTTAGAAACCCTATCTAGGCTCAAATTAAATTAAGTAGGCCAAGGTTAGGAATTAATGGAAGGCCCAATCTGATTTAATGAATTAGAAACCCAAGTCCCAACTTGCATAAGCTCTTTTAAATGGCCCAATAACCCTTGTGCAAACCAATCAATTGAGTTCTTCAAACTTAGTCTAACCCAATTAAAAGTCTGCAACCCAACAAATGAAAGATGGCCTAATAAAGCTTAAATCAGAACCCCCTTACAATTGGACCTTTGGGTCAACCTATGACCTATATTAAAACCCAACTTAAAACCCTAAAAACCAGTTTGATCACCTCCATTCTGCAGAAACACAAGAAACATAAGGGAAATTCGGAGGTCCAAAGGGGAGGCTAGGTTTCTTGTCATATTTCCACCATTTCCCACACCTAGAGTAAGATTCAGCCAAGGTAATAGTTATATAACTTAATCCTCTCCTCTTCCTCTTCAATTTGACCCGATTGACTTCTCATTTGGAGCATTTTCAGTATACCCAAATTCTAAAAATGTGGTTGTTTGGTATTTTCTTAGAGGATTTTCAAAGGTAGAGGCTAGGAGGGATATTGGGTAAGTGTAAACTCTCCATTCTAATGTATTTTGTAATGTCCAATTTTCGTTAAACGATAGAAATGGACACGTTTTCAAAGCAAGTCCTCTGAAATGAATTAGTTAAGGTCCTAAAAAATTTGATTAATATTCTAGCCTCTTAAAAATGAGAATTTTAGCCTCAGACAGAAGGAAAAATGGAGCTAGAATGAAGAAACAAATTTTAACAGAAAACTTGCGAAATGTAATGGCATTTTCGTAATTTTAGGTAATTTTTGGAATTCACACAGGAGGGCTTTCTAAATCAAATTTTTGAGTTCTCTGGAGTTCACAGAAGCCCTAAAAATCATGGGAAGCCCCGAGACAGTTAAATCCCCTCCGATGGACATTTTCTAACATTAGTGTGCCTGAACTTTGACGGGTTTGTTCGGGAAAGTTTTAGCTCCAATTTGAGTGATTCCAAAGGAATTTTTCTTAATTGGGAACCTAAATTTTATAATGGAAAAGATGGTTCTCAAAAAGGAACTAAAACGAAGGAGAAATGAAAATGCAAAGTACAAAGGGCAAAATTAGAATTTTTGAAAAAGTCCTTTTGCCCTAGCTATATATAGGCGGTGCCTCACACTCTCCCTCATTTAGCATCAGATTTTTCATCTCCAAACCAGAAGAAAAGCCCTAGGAGAGTGGCACATCAAGGGAAGAGAAGAAGGAGAAGAAATTCAAGCCTTTAGGTATGAAAATTTGCTTGTTTTTCATGCTTTCTCTTAACCAATCTCTTATCCTCTTTTTCCCTCTTTTTCTCCATGATTTTTCTGAAGTTTTGAGGGCTGTTTTGAAGGAAGAACATAGGGGAAATTTCGGATTTGAAGAGAGAAGCTTGGAGAAAGCAAGATTCAAGCTAAACTAACTAAGGAAACAAGGTAAAATTGCATCCTATGATAGCTATATTGATCTCCCTTTCTTTTTCACTTCAACACACACCAAGAACCCTAGGAGGATCTGATTTTCAAGCCCAACCAAGCATGAATCTTAGGTATTTGATGGAGAAGAACAAGAATATGCAAAGAAAACAACAAACTACCCATTAGAATTCAAGATGCAAAACTTAGGGTTTTATGTGCACATTCCAAATTCTGAATTTATGTGATGCTTCCTAGGTTTAATTAAGAGTTTATATAAGTTCTTGAGACACCGAAGATACTCCCCACAAGCTTCTTCCTTCAAGAAAACAAAGAAAACTCTATGTAGCCTAAATGATGCCTGTCTCGGCCAAAGAGGGTTCTAATAGTGGGTGAGAGTTTTAAATTTTTCTAAGGCCATTCTTGAGTCATATTTGATGAATGAAAATGAGGGGAGGCCTTGGAAAAAATTTAGAACTCATAAAAATTGATTTGGTGTCTTAGGTTCCATATTATGACCTAAAGAAGCAACATGATGCTAGGCCCTTTGTTTTAATAGCATGATGACTCCAAGAGGCTTAAAAGGAGTCAAGAATCATATTTGAAAGGAAAGAATAAGGCCTAGAAATCATTTGAGGGGTGTTGCTTCATTAGGTGCATTTATGGACCATAATAGGGGTTATAAAGTAATCTAGGGTTTAAGCAAATTGTGTAGCCTTAGCATATGTTTCATGAACCTAATTGGCTCCCATAAATTGTATCTAGACCAAGAGAAACTCTCTCCACCAATTTGTAGGTGTGTGGTCGAAAGAGGAGGCTTGAATTCCAAGGAAAAAATGTGTGATTATAAACAAGGTAACTCTCTCCACCTTCTCTCATGCATGGATGTGTGTTTAGCTTGTCTTAGAATATGTGTATGAGTATTTTCAAGCCATGAAAAGTATGATAGCATGATCTTATGTGCCATGATTTCATGATGTCATGTTATGTTTCAAATGAATACATGATATTTGTTCGAGTTTGCTTGAGTGTGGAGAGGCCAAGAACTCTTCACCATGGTGAGGATGAGCCAAGAACCCTTAAGATTCATTGAGACATAGCAAAGAGTCTCCCAAAAGCAAAGTGGGCTCCCAAGAGTATGGTTGAGTCCAAAGCTCTTAAAGAATGCGTAAGGCAAGTCTAAAATCCATGAGGAGAAGTGTAAGGCCAATCCAAACACTTGGTGAGCTCTTGAATGTCTTGTATGATTTGTTCATATGTCAAGCTTATTTTTTAAATGTCCATGACTTCCATTTTCTCCATACATGCATTTGTAAGGCTTGCTTTGCACATATTATGTATGATTGAATGGGAGATGAGCTATTGGGATTCTTTGGAACTCATTCCCTTCTCTCCAATGATCTAATATGCTTGGTGGACCAAGTGGCTATGGTAATGGGAGCCAACAACATTGAAGAAGGAAGATTGACAACCATATGCCTAGTTTTTATCTTTTTGGAACCATAATGATGCTTCATGATGTATATGATATTGTAAATAGTCTATGACCCTTAAGGCATGTGTAAATATATCATTATGTGATGTATAAATATATGGATATGATGTATGGACTTTAGAGTAGAATTTGAGTATGTAATGCCAAAGTATGCAATTTGGAAGTTTGATGTAAATGTGCATAAGTATGGGTTAAATGGCCAAAATGAGATGCATGAGATTTGGGACCATTTGGGTAGCTCACACAAGTCTTAAATGTACTTTTAGACTTGCCCAAAAGATGCCAAAACCAAGGGAAAGCCATTTGGCAATTTTTGTACCTCATATAGAGCCAAAATTGACCATAATGGAACCTTATGTCACTTTTTGGCCAATGAGGTAGTCTTTCTCTAAAATTTTGCATGAAATTAGGGATTAAACACTTTTTGGGAAGATAAAGATCATAATTTTTGGAGGTCTACAGAATATTTGATGATTTTTCAAAGTTAGCCATTTTTTCTGGTTTTGGTCTGTTGTACTATTCATTTGGTTTGAAAATGGATTCTGTCACACAAGGCTCAAATGATGTCCAATTGCCATAAAATTTTATACAGAAAAACTAGACATTCACAATGACTCGTGTCAACTAGAAGCACCTCATTTGGAGGTCTAGAGAGAGATATATGAATTTTTGACATTTCTGTCCAGTATCAAGTATTTTTGCCCTCTAACTAACACCCATAACTTTCTAGATTGGTATCATTTTCATGGATTGGATTTATATGGAATTAATTGGATATTTTCAAAGTTTGCTGCAGAATCTGTGACAGCATCAGGAGGTAGTTTGACCTCTGGACCTTTTCGGATGTCAAATGTCCTCTGTGATGGATGTTATGATCTAGGCATATTTTTTGTGTGAAGTAGATATCCATAGCTTCCCAGAATGACCAAGATTGTATGATTTTGATTTTTCTAGAATTAGTTATGATTTTCTAAAGTTTGGTCAGAATAGGAGGCAAACCTGTTCAAAATTAAACAAGCCCATTTTATGCTTCATTTCAGTTTCCATGAGTTGTGGGTATAATTTTTTGATGCAAATGAGTTGTATTGATGTATTTAAATATGAGAATATATAGTATGAGCTCATACGGTCCACGTGACACTAAATGAAATTTTTAAGTACAACGTAACGCAAAGAAATTCAATATTTATTCCCCTTTTTCTTATGTTTCCATGAATAGAATGATGTAAGGCATATGTACATGATGAGATGAGCTAGAATTTATGGTGTTACATATTTTCTGCTAGTTTAAGACCCCCATGGTTAATTTGTAGTATGGATATTAATTATGTATGAATTTGCTTAGGAATAAGGGTGATATATTGAAATTTCTGGTAGAGGACATATTCAATCCAAATTTGGGGATTCGTAGTGGCTGGGTAAGTGTCCTCTGAGTAGCCATTAGTATTTTAATTTTTGGGTACTTGTTACTATTGTACATGATGATTTAAGGTAGTAATCTTCTGATGTAATGGTTATAAGGAGATTTTGGCACTGTTGGTGGCCTTTCAATTGTCTGTAAAGTGAGGTAACTGAGGTTCATGCTAATTCCATGCATATGTTTGTTTAATTTTGTATCTGTTGCATGATTATGATTTTGAATGCTAAATGAATTGGTTGGCTATCTATTATATATGATTGGACCTTGTGAGTCCATGGTGGAGTTGTGGTGCTGTTGCCACCAGTGTATGTGCTTCGATCAAGCATCTAGTTATGATCAGACCCCAGATGCACTAAGCCCTGGTTGTGCTCATTAGGGAGTAAGTGCTGTGGACGGGCCTTTCCCGGTGTTAATGGCCTATAACATGTGAAATTATGATTGCTAGTATGGGATAGTAATCATAGATAGCCTAATTGTTCATTTACTGATATGACTGGTATGTTTTTTTGATGCTTATATGAAATCATGCATATATGTTAGTTAAACTGGAATATATGAATGGAATTTGCCTTGGTTACTGAGATTTGAATCTCACCTCATTTCATGGGATCATACTTTTAGGTGAAGGCCCTTCGGGTAAAGATAAGGGGAAGTAAGTGGATGAAAATCTATGAGTTTCAGCCATGTGTGGAAGAGGCTACACTTGGGTTAATCCGAGTAGAATAGATGCAATTTTGTTATTTGTTTATATAGCATCATCATGTAATCATGTTGCCAAGTGTAGGCATTTATATTTTGATTTGTTGGAATGTATCTATTAAGGAGTTAAGTCTTATTATAGTTTGGTATTAGATGTATGAACTTATAATATCGAATGTATGAACTTTGTTGAATTCATGATGTGATCTACTATTGGAAATGTCATCATGGGATATATTAGATTGTTGATTTGAATCAGTGATGTATGGAATCTTTAATGGAATGTATATTTGAATAATAATTGCTAGAAGCTTAAGAAATTCTACTATTATTAATCTATAAACTTGTTAATATAGGGTAGTTGGAGGAGTTGAAATTGACTCTTAAGTCTTGAACTAGTAATGATAGATTAGTTAGGTAAATTAGGCTAATAAAAGTTATTGGAGCCCTACAATTAAGGTAGAGTGGCCCCAAAGTGTCATTGGAGGGAGAGTGGAGAGTATGGGACAAGACTTTAGAAGTTGTATGATTAGAAGACATTTAGCCATGGCCAAAATGGGATTAGCCGCGGCCAATAGAGGCGAAGTTGCCTAGGGAGAGTACCAAAGAGTAATTCACTGTAGCGAGAAGTGGAATTAGCCGCGGTGAAATATGAAAGGCCAAACTAGAAGTCATCCAAAGGGTAATTCACTACAGCTAAATGGGAATTGGCTGCGGTGAACTTTTGCAAAAATGTGTCAAGCATTCCAAAGAGGAATTAGCCGCGGTGAAAGGGAGAATTGGCCGTGGCTAATAGTGAAAGGCGAGCGAGGTAGGTTTCAGGAGGTTTCCTTACCGTGGCACCATATAGGTTAGCCGTGGTGAAGCTTCAACTTCTGTAAAGATATAAGGGTGAACCCAAGAGCAATTGGCCATGGCGTAAATGCATTTAACTATAGCTAACGGACCCAAACTCTCATTCTAACCTAGAAACCTTAGTTTTTCCCATGGTAACCGTAAGGGATGACTTAGAAATATTAGTAAAAGATTATTGTGAGTTGGAATTATGGGTAATAGAATCAAAGACTTATAAATGAGTATTTATTTCCCTTGTGTACATGAATGCTTGTAATTATTTAATGGATGACTCTAATCATATTAAGGTTCAAAATCCCCTGTATTTTCTGAATGTAATTAGTCATAATGTTTTGTAATGCTGATTCATGGTTATTAATAACGTATTTAACCTTAATTATAATGATTAGAAATTAGGGTCGTCACAACTTTCACATTTCAAGTTCTAGGCTCTATTCTTTTGTTATTTTTAGACTTTTTGGACTCATTTAAAGTCCTTGGAGCCTTCACACATTCATTTGCACAATTGGAAAACCAAGTTGCTTCATAAGGCACCATTATCAACACCATTGTTCCATCTTCTAATCCATGGCTTTTAAATTTTTCTCAATGGTTTCTTCCATCTTCTAACATCATATAAAGTCTCAAACCAAGGCCATAACAAATTAAAACATTCCCTAACCTAGTATTCTTGCCTTTGTTGAAACTAGCACCATAATGGAGGTTCATATGCTTCTTGATTTTTCCTAGATGGGAGAGCCACTTAGGAGGGTTTTTAGAGGTCTTAGGAGCTCAAAGAAATATTCAAATAGCCAAAGAATTACTTATACAAAATTAAAATTTCCAAAACCCTAGAAACACCATCCTTTTCTAACTTGATTTCTATTGGTTTTTCTTAGAATTTCTTGCCATATTCCTCTTTCTCATGGTCTAAAACCCTAGTTCTTCTGTTGTTTTTAGGCAAAAAATCCTCCCCTATATAGTTTTGTTCTTGGCCGAAACATACACAACCAAGGACCAAGGGGAAGAAGTAACAAGAATAAGAAAATGCCTTGGATTTCTAACTCTCTTTTAATGCTTCTTCCTTGATTTGAGTCCTCTTCTCAATTTTAAAAAAATTCCCCTTGGTTCTGATCCAAAAATAGCACCAATCATCTCAAGAAAATCATAGAAAGAAAGCATGAAGGAGAGCAAGGTTGGAGGAAGAAAGAGCATGAAATTCCATGGATTTACCTACCTTTTCCTTGATTTTTTTCCTCCTTTTCTTCCCCTTCTTGTGCGCCTAAGAGAGTAGGTCATATTCTATGTTTTGGGTAGAAGGAACTCGTGCTATATGAAGGGGAGAAGAAGGGAGAAGTGTGTGGAAGCTTCAAAAAACAAACTTTTTCAAAAATTCTAATTTTTTTCTTCTATAATAGCAATTTTGTTTCAGCTTTTTTTTAACTCCTTTTTTAGAACCATTTTTTATTATAAAATTTAGGTTCCTAAGTTAATAAAATGCCTTTGGAATCACTCAATTTAGAGCTAAAACCTTCCCAAACAAGTCTGTCAAAGTTCAGGCTCACTGACATTAGAAAACGTACACTGGAGAGGCTTTACCAGTTTTGGGGCTTCCTATGGTTTTTGGGGCCTCTAAGAACCTTGGTGATGTGAGACCCCATAGAAACCCATTCTAGGAACCCCAAATGACATGGATCAGTGATTGAAATTTGGCTGCAACACAAGAAAAAGCAAATACACAGATCTAGACAACAAGCAATGAAGAATAAAGAAATGAACGAAGAAGAAGAAGAAGAGATGTTGGTCAATAGAATTAAACCATAAGAGAACCCATCTCTTATAATCAAAATGCAAAACAAATTCCTTAGACCATAAATAATGTTGCCAATGTTCCAAAGTTCTTTTTAAAGCATATAATTCCTTATCATAAGTTGAATAATTCAAACAAGCACCACTAAGCTTCTTACTAAAGTAAGTAATAGGCCTAGACTCTTGCATCAAACTAGCACCAATACCAATTCCAGAGGCATCACATTCAACTTGAAAAGCTTTAGAGAAATCAAGAAGAATAAGTAGAGGGACATTGGTCAATTTATCTTTCAAAGTGTTAAAAGCCGCCTCGTGTACCTCACCCCATTTAAAGACAACATTTTTCTTTACCAGCTCATTTAGAGGTGCAGCAAGGGTTAAGAAGTCCTTCACAAAACGTCGATAGAAATTTGCAAGTCTATGGAAACTCCTTATCTCACTAGCATTCTTAGGTGTTGGCCACTCCCGAATTGCCTTCACCTTCTATTCATCCACCCAGAGGCCATCAGTACCTACAACAAAACTAAGGAAAATAACAGAATCCAAGCAAAAAGAGCACTTCTCTAAATTTGCAACGAGTTTATTTTCTCTCAAAATAACAAACACAGAATGCAAATGCATAACATGCTCTTCTTGACTCTTAGAAAACACAAAAATATCATCAAAATACACAACAACAAACTTTCCTATGTAAGGGTGAAACACATGATTCATTAAGCTCATGAATGTACTAGGAGCATTAGTTAAACTAAAGGGCATAACAAGCCATTCATACAAACCAAACTTAGTCTTAAATGCAGTCTTCCACTCATCACCTTCTTTCATCCTAATTTGATGATAACCACTCTTAAGATCTATTTTTGAAAACGAGCAAGCACTATGTAACTCATCAAGCATGTCATCAAGTCTAGGAATGGAATACATATACTTAATTGTGATTTTGTTGATGGCCTAGTAGTCTACACACATCCTTCATTTGCCATCCTTCTTGGGCACAAGTATAAATGGAACAACATATGGACTAAGGCTTTCTCTCACAAACCCTTTTTTTATGAGTTCCTCCACTTGCCTCTAAATTTCCTTAGTCTTTTCTGGATTTGCCCTATAAGCAGGTCAGTTAGGAAGAGATGCTCCAGGAATAAAGTCAATCCTATGTTCAATGCCTCTTATAGGAGGCAATCCATCTAGTACCTCTTTCAGAAATAAGTCTTTATATTCCTGCAACAAACTCAAAACACTAGAAGGAAGAGATTTATCAAGGTCACTAAGGGTTAGATAAACATCCTTATACAAGATTACAAAAGATGTCTTACAACATAAAGCCCTCTTAATCTCTCCTCTACCAGAAAACAATATTACTATCTTTTTTTCATGCTCTTAACTTTTCTTTTCTCTCCATCTTACTTTCTTTTCTTTCTCTTTTAGCTTGCATTCTTGAGTAATTCACTTTTGATCTTCATATGCCTGTAAGGGTCTGAGAGGTGTTAGCATAATGGTTTTCTTATTAAACTTAAGAGAATACCTGTTAGTATAACTATCATACTTTACTTTCCTATCAAATTGCCAAGGTCTACCAAATAATAAGTGTCTAGCATACATAGGAGCTATATCACACAAAACCTCATCATGGTAACTTCCTATGGAAAATGCTATAACAACTTGTTTAGTAACTTTAACATCCCCATTATCATTGAACCACAATAAGTTATAAGGAGTGGGGTGTTTTCTAGTTGGCAAACCTAGCTTTTCAACTAACAAGGTACTAGCAACATTAGTGCAACTCCCATTATCAATGATAAGGCTACATACCTTGTTGTTAACAAAACACCTAGTGTGAAAGATATGCTCTCGTTGTTCTTTTTCAAGCTCTTCTTTAGGTTGAATGCTAAGAGCACGCCTTGACACTAGAGCCTCACCAATCACAGCTTCAACTACCTCCACATTAGATTCATCACCTCCATTAGAGCTCAACTCAGCTTTCACATCTTCATCACCACTACTTTCACCAATAACAACACCATTCTCAAGCAAAATCGTAGTCCTTTTATTTGGACATTGTGAAGCAATGTGACCAAAACCTTGACATTTAAAGCATTTAATTTTAGAAGAACTAGAAGAAGATTTAGGTTCAGATTTACCTTTAAAAGTAGGTGTTTGCATCTTTAACTTATTCTCCTCTCTAGGCTTGGTCTCTCCCTTAAAATTGAAAGAGGACTTGAAGTCTTTGTTGGAACTAGCATGTGATTTCAATTTCTATTTTGCCTTAAAATGCTTCTCCACCTTAATGGCTTTATGCAATAACTCTTCCATATCAAAGTAGTTTTGCAATTCAACTTCTGTAGCAATTTCAGGGTTTAAGCCACTAAGAAATCTTGCCATTGTAACTTCTGAAACTTTCTTAATGTCAGCTTTGATCATGGCAATTTGCGTTTGCTGAAAATATTCTTCCATACTCATAGATCCTTGTTTGATTTTGTGGAGCCTCTTGTGCACATCCCTATAGTAATGGGTAGAGACAAATCTTTTCCTCATGAGAGCCTTCATTTCTGGCTAAGACCGAATTGGACCCTCCCTAGAATGCCTCCTACTAGTGGTTAATTGATCCCACCATAGGCTTTCATAATTTGTAAACTCCAAAGCAACTAATTTCACTTTACTTTCCTTTGAAAAATATTAGTAGTCAAATACAAACTCAACTTTTCTTTCCCATTCAAGATATACATCAGGATCAGCTTTCCCTTGAAATGAAGGGATTTTCATCTTAATGTTACTAAAGGCATCTTTCTTTTGAGGTGGAGCTCTCCTAACTCTTTCATGTTGGCTTTCCTCCTCAAAATCAGATTCATCTCCTTCTAAAACAACATTTTCACTACGCCTTGCCTTGCTATTGGAAGAAGAAGAATCCATTTGATCCAACCTAGTATTTAGCCTCTTGAATTGTTCTTGAACAAAGTTGATGAACAATTTAAGGTTAACTTGGTTATCTTCACTTTCGAACATGATTAGCACCTAAAATGTTAGTGAATAGCAAGAGAAAGGACCTGACCACTCCTCACGTGTTTCACTTTAAATGATGCAAATTCACTCGTGTTTCACACTTGTAATGGCTTTTACAATGATGAACTCTTGCCTTTTTCCTCTCAACTTGCTTCTTATAGTGTACTGAATTAAATCCAACAAATCAAAAGAAGCAGCAATTGAAGTGGCAATCTCAAATTAGAATCCAAGATGCAAAGTTCTCAAAGAGACAACAAAAGTCCAACATTTTAAAGAAAAATCGTAGGTGTAACCAACAGACAATACATCAAGTGACTAGGAAAGCAAATGAAGACAATAAATTTATGGAACAAATGGTGTGTGGTAGATTATGGGAGATCAAATGGTCAAATGATTAATTATCAAGAGGAAAGGATGGAAAGAAAATTTGAATCTAAAATCAGTAATGAAGTAATCAAAAATTTGAAATTTAGAACAAGGTGAATGAATGCAAATTTCCTTTTATGAATTGTGAACAATATGACTTTTAATGACCAGATCAACTCAAGGAATCGGAAATGGTAATTCCAAGAATAAAGGATCTTCATCAATTGCAATTCAAGTCATTCAAAATTTACAATTTCTAGCATAATTTTACTTTTTCACAGATTCTGACTTTTTTTTTTGCAACTTTTCCTTCTTTTCTTTTCTTTTCCTTTTTTTCTCATTGTAATATACTCTTTTTATTTTGAATCTCAAAGGTGCTGAAATTTGCAAACAGAACACAATATTTCTGAAGGGTCAAAATGACATGCACGAAAGGAATAGCTATAACTTGCTCTAGAAATATAGATTGATGTGATTCCAAAATGAGCAGAAAGAAGAGGTCTTAAAACACGAGAATGACCTATTACATGTCTAGAAACATGAAGGGAAACACGAGAAACAGATGCACGCAAAAAAACTTGTAAACAGAACACAATGTTTCTGAAGGGTCAGAATGACAAGCACAAAAGAAATAGTTATAACTTGCTCTAGAAAAATCAAATTGTTGTGATTCCAAAATGAGCAGAAGGAAGAGGTCTTGAGACACAAGAAAGACCTATTACACGTCCAAAAACATGAGAAACAATTGCATAAAAAATGATGACGAATAGACACGAATCAGACAAAATAAGAGAAAAGAACAAGGAAAAGTGGATGAAACCAACCTCAACTAATACTCTGATACTAGATGATGTGAGACCCTATAGAAACCCATTCTAGGAACCCCAAATGACACAGATTAGTGATCAAAATTTGGCTACAACACAAGAACAAGCAAATACACAAATCTGGACAACAAGCAACGAAGAACAAAGAAAGGAACGAAGAAGAAGAGATGTTAGTTAATGGAATTGAACCCTAAGAGAACCCATCTCTTAGAACCCTAATCCGGGACGCCACAAAGGAAACCACTCCTTTCATAAGTCAAAGATTTTCTCCAACACACAAAGGCCACAAGAGAAACCTCACAAGTCAGAAATAATTCTAAAAAAAAAGATAATTCATTTAATTTGCCCATTCTTGGAGTACAAATGGGCCTTATATAGGCATTTGAAAAATAAAACCCTAAACACAGAATAACTCCTACGTAGTGCCTTTTACATGGTGAAAAAATAAAAGAAATTTAAATCTAGACAAATTCACCAAGAATGGTGCCTAATAAAGCTAAAAATCTGAAACAGAAACAATCAAATTAAAACAATATAAAACTAAAAGAATTTGGTAGAAAATGGCTGGGCTCCTTCAATTAGGCTTCTTTTGGGCTTGGGCTAGCACCTTGTAGATATGAAATAATCTTCATGCCATTTTGTTCCTTTTGGGCTTCACATTCAGCTAAGAATATGGGCTCCAAGTTCATTAGCTTTTGGATCACTGCGTTTAAGGCCTCCTTCATAGCTTTGAGTCTTGATATTGTCATTGGGCCTCCCATACCTTGCAATGGGTCTTTAGTTGGCCATCTTTTAGAGCCATGTCCAACCCTATTGTTTCCAAGTACTTGATTTTGTTCAAGCTCTTTTAAGTCTCCTAGCTCACCTCTATCATTACTCAAATTCTTTTATTAAAAAAGCCCTCCTATGTGTTTTTCCAAAAGTTACACTTATTTACGAAAATCCCATTACGTTTTGTCAATTTTTGTCATAAATTGTTTCACCATCCTAACTCTATTTTTCTTTCTACCTGAGCCTAGAATTATCATTTTTAGGAGGCTAGAACTCTATCCAAATATTTTGGGACACTATCTAGCTCATTTTCAGAGGACTTATTTTTATACGGCTCATTTCATCATTTTATGGAAATTACATTCATTATATACCTCTAATAGTTGAGGTTATGGAAGAACAGTATCCCATATAAACATAATGTTAGTTAGTGGTAGTTACTCTTCAGTGCTAGTATAAAGAAGTTAAGAATCATAAAAGCTCAAAATAAAGTGAGAATTAGAATAAAAAGAGTATAAGGAAATTCAAGCCTAAAGGGCAAATACATTACTAAATGGAAGAACTGGGATATTAAAAATAGAAAGTCCTTAAAAAAGCTGTAATCCTAGTAATTGATCAGTATAAAAGACCTAAGATGGGAGACGATACAAATTACTTGTGGGATGAGCTAGTAAGAAAGTATATAAGCTAAAGAGTGGACTAAACACTTAAGCAAGTTAATTTAGATAGAAACAAATCTCTAATGGCTTAGAATAGATAAAGAAAAATGAAAGATAATGAAGAAAGCCCTTACAATAAGGTATTAGAGATTTTGTATCAATTAGATATCTCTAATCTTATATGCAAACAAGTCCACTAAATAAAAAGAGCTTAATTTTCGTATGGCTTGGTCTTAGACCAACTAGATTTAGAATAATATGATCTCCCCACTGAGAATAAAATATGAGAATATAAGTTCCTAATATCAGAATATAACACCCTGAGATTAATTAAGACTAATTATGATGATTAGGGAATTAATTTAGGTAATTAGTAAAACTAAGGAAGTGGAAAGGTAAGGTGGAACTTATAGAGGAATAAATTGTTGATATGGGTTTAATTAGAAAAATTAATTAAGAGATGGGGACATTAAATTAGGTCTCATAATTAATTTAATTATTACTTTAGGTTAAGTATAAAATCCCGATCTTAGCCTTAGGGAGATCCAATCCTATTTCTTAGAGGCCCAATCTTTATTTGTGCAGGCCCAAATGTTAATGGACTCTTATAGTAGGCCCAACTCTTATAACCCATGTAACCTTATAACTTATAGCCCAGCAAGCTTCTGATTCAACCTACTTGGATTTTGGGCCTTTGGGTCAGCCCATAACCTATATAAACCTTAATTTTACTTTAGCCTTTCCACCCATCTATAGAAACATTTAGAGACACAAAGCAAAATTTTGGAGGTCTCTTGGAGGCTAAGGTTTTCACCATCTTCTTAGCCTCGTTTCTTACTTCTAGACTCAAAATCATCCAATGTAATTATTATATAACTTAATCCTCTCCTCTTCCTTTTTAATTTGACTCGATTAGGTTTATATTTGGAGTATTTTCACCCAAACCCAAAATCTGAAACTTGTTGTTAAGTGTTTTCATGGTAAAATTTCAGAGGTTGAAGCTAAAAGTGTTGTTAGGTAAGTATAAACTTCTCATTTTGATGCATTTTTTGCTAGTTTGGGACCCCTATAACTAATTTTTGATATGGGTATTGTTTTTATGCTAATTTACTTAGAATTTGGAGTGTTGTTGTGAGGTTACTAGTGTAGGCACAACTAAATCCAAATTTGGTTCTTGTAGTAGTTGGATAAGTTTTTTCTAAGTAGTCCTTTGTAGTTTAACTCCTTGAGTAATAGGTTTGCAGGTATAAATGATGATTAAGGATAATAATGGTTTGGTTTTATGTCCATAGATTGAAGTAGCATTTTGTTGGCTCTTAAAAAATTGTTTACAAGTGAGGTAATTGAGGTTATTGTTAATTCCATGCATATGTCTATTTTAATTTTATATTTGTTGCAAGTGTATGATTTTTGAATACTAAATAAATAGTTGGCTATTTGATATATATTGTGTTTGGACCTTGTGAGTCTATGATGGAGCTATGGTAAGGCTGCCATTTGTGCATCGTGCTTCGATCAAGCACCAAGTTGTGATCAAACCTTTGTATGCATTGAGCTAAGTTGTGCTCATTGGGGAGTTGGTGCTGTGGACGGGCCTCTCCCAGTGTTAATGGCCTTTAACATGTAGAATGTGATTACTAGTATGTGATAGTAGTGACTGATAGCCTAATTATTTTATTTGCTGATATGGATAGTATATTTTCTAATGCTTATTTGAATTCATGCACATATGTTAATTAAATTAGAATATATGAATGAAATTTGCCTTTGGTTATTGAGATTTGTATTTCACCTCATTTCATAGGCTAACTATTTTAGGTGAAGGTTCTTCAGGTAAAGATAAAGGGAAGCTAGTAGATAAACATCAATGAGCTTAGGCCCTGTGGGAGGAATGCTACGCTTGGGTTGATTTAACTTATGATAGGTGCTAATTTTGGTTATTCTTTTGTATAGCATCATCACGCAATCATATTGCCAAGTGTAGGAGTTTTGCGTTTTGGTGAACTATGATGTACTTAATAAGGAGATAGGCTTTATATAACTTGGAATTTGATGTATGCACTTATATATATATGATATGGAACTTAGTTGGCCTTAAGATATGTTCTATTATTTGAGAATGTAATTATGTGATACCTTAATTGTTGACTCAAACTAGTAATGCATAGAACCTATATTGACATTTATATTTGGATAATAATTATTAGTAGTCATGAATCCTTCTTGCGATCATTGATACATAAATTGCTGATGCATGATAGTTGATGAGTAGGAATCAACCCCTAAGTCTTGAATTGGTAATGATAGGTATGTTGGATAAATCAGGTAGATTAATGCCATTAGAGCCCCATAAATTAATGTAAAGTGGCCTTAGAGTACTACTAGAGAGTGTTAGAGTGTATGGGATGAAATTTGGGAATTATAGGTGTAGAAAGAGGGATGAGCTGTGGCCAAATATCATAAGCCGTAACCAAGGGTTAGTCAGAAGCGAGTTTCATCGTGACGTGAGGAGTTTCATTGCAGCATGAGGCAAAATTCTACCTAGGGAGAGTAACAAAATAGAATTCACCTGGGCAAAATTTGAAACATTTTGGGGTGTGTACCAAGAGGTATCTCGCTGCAACGCTACATAGGTTAGTTGTGGCAGGACTCAAGTTAGTGAGCAAACTCGCCACGGCATAAGGGATGCTAGCTGTAGTGAGGGTCCAATTCATTGCAAAAACATGAACAGTAGATCCTGAGGGTACTCCGTCGAGGTGCGAAAAACCTAAGTTGTGGCGAAGATTCCCAAACCCCCATTTTAACTTAGAAACTTTGAGATTCATTATGATAATGTTCGTGTAATGACTTGGCAATGTTTATAAGAGGTTTTGTGAGTTGAAATCAGTAGTAGGATGAATCGAAGGCCTTAATTGGTATTTTATGATCACTGTAGATTTAATTAGTTCTGGTTGTTTAGTAAATGGTCCTAATGATATCAAAGTTTAAATTTTCTCCACTTTTTCTTAATCTAATTAATTGTAATCAGATTTTAGGCCTTGATTTATGATTATTAACCATTTAATTAAGCCTAATCATGATAATTAGGAATTAGGGTCATCACATGAACTAGTCCACTCATATATCAAAAGTTAAGAGGGTAAATAGTTAAAAGCCAGTGAGTGTTAAAGAAATAACAGTCGAAGAAAGGAATAACTCATTATAAGTTTAGTAATTGTTAATGAGAATAATGCTTTGGTGGGAAAAAGATTGGAAGAGACTAGTCCCTAAGAAAAATAAGTAAAGACAAGAAAATAAAAGAAAATACCAACTAGGAAAAGTATAAGGAAAGCAAGGTAATGGCTATATTTCCAAAATTTGAGGACAAAATTGTATTTAAGAGAGAGAAATGTCATATCGAGTATTTTCTAAATTCTTATACATTAAAAGAAAGGTTAAGAACCATGATAATAAGGGACTTGAAGTTTAAATAAGACAAAAGGAAAAAGAAGAAAGCACACAAAAGTAGAGCCAAAGTAGCTAAACAAAGTAAATCGACATACTAGTAGGAAAATTGTAATTTTAAGCAAAATTTTAGAAACTCAAGGGAAAAAGTTTTAAATGCTAAAATTAAAGTGTTTTTAGAGGTAAAAACTATAAGGATCGTCATAATAATTAAATCCCAGATAGTGTATGGTTTAGGATTTCAATTGACCGTAGCTTTGACCAAACTTTTTCAAATTATTTTAAATCTTTGAAATTCAAAAGCAAATGTTTTTAATAAACTAGAGAGCCTAAAATTTTAATATGGAAAGGATGATTTTTAAAAAGAATTTAAAATGAGCTCAAAAGAAAGGGTCAAAGTTCAAGGACGTAAAGAAAATTTTGTAATTATTTAAAATATCTCCATTTCCTTTAATAAAACATGCTAGCCACTTCTTATCTTCATAAATGACATTCCTTAGCTCTAAACTAGACTAGCTATGGCGTGAGGATGAAGAGAGGAGAGAGAAAGGAAACTAAGGCAAATAGGTAAGAAAATATGTAGAGTTTTGCCATATGCTAGCTATAAAACTTCTTTCTCTCTTCATACTATTTTTAATGGTGATTTTAGCTTTTTGAAAGAATGAGTTTAGTGGCTAACCTCTTGAAAAAAAGAGGAGATTTGCGGAAACCAATTATACCATAAGAACCACCATCCAAGGAGCTTCCAAATTAGGTATGCCATGGGGTAAGAAATTGTTACTTCTCTTGAACTTCTTGTAACAACTTTAACTCCTAATTAAACTAATTAAGCATAATTGTACTCTTAATCACTAGTACTTAAGGCCTAATGCCAATAATAGTTTAGTAACAGGTGAAAATATAGGGAAATTTAAACCTTTAGATCATTAATAATCATCACCAAGATATACACAAGGGTTTGTGTTTATTGGAAATTAAAATTTTCATTTAATAATTTCATCTCGCACAATAGTGATTCCATGAAGCATAAAATTCATATATGTTGGTTAACAAGTCAATACTCATAATCTACAAGCTAAGAACTAGTATTTAATAACTAAAATAAGGGGTTTTTAAAGTTAGATCACGATTTGGAAAGGTTTATTTGTGGCCAAGTTAGCCTCTAAAACCTTTAAAAGCATAAATACGTGACTCGAGTCCTTTCTGCTATGACTTAACTTGATTATAGAGCCTTGGAATCGAAAATTTAAACTTATGTCATGACTCATATGTCTCATGCTATGATAAACTCCATTATGGAACATAAAATTTAAAGGAACTTGATCTTCACTGTGACTTAAGATGTTCGTGCCACGGTGAGGTGCCTTATTGGTCATCCTTACTGGCCTTCGAAGCACTCTCACCCTAGATTTCACGATTTATGCTGCAGTACACTTTGCTTTTATTACTCTCTAAACTTATTTTGGCTATGACTCAAAGATGTTTTGGCCATGACTCAACTACCCTTTAATCCCTAACTCAATAGATACTTGTCCTCACCATTTGGTGTAACACTCCAAAATTAATTAAGATATTAATCATGGATTTAGACTAATTAAGAATAATTATTATGAATAATTGGGCAAGTTATGTAAATAGGAGTTTATGAAGAAATAAATAATTAATGTAGATTTAAGATTTAATTGGGTTAGAACTTAATTTAGGCCTATAATTAATTTAAGTAGGTTATGGATAAAGACTAATGGAGGCATAATAATTTTAGGTGCAGACCTAATTTATATGAACTCTTGTAATTGGTCAAACATTCATTATGCAGACCCAAATTAGATTGACTCTTAGAACTTGGCCTAACCCAATCAAAATTTTGTAGACTCAACTTCTTAATATGAAATTTGGCCTAAAAGAGACCACCTAAGTAATGGCCCAATCTAGTTTAGTGAGTTAAGAGCAAAAACCTTACTAAAATCCTAGAATCCCTGGCCTAACATGCATAAATCTGAAACTCACTTGGAATTTGGGCGTTTGGGTTAGCCTAAAACCATCCTAACTCTAAACATATTCTGCCCCTTCCACCAATTCTGTAGAAACAAGACACACAAGAAACACAAGAAGCAATTTTCGTAGGTTTAAAGAGAGGCTAAGGTTCTTAGTAAGAAATCTATCATTTTTCACTTCTAGAGCTAAACTCAGCCAAGGTGAGTGTTATATAACTTGACCCTCTCCTCTTCCTCTTTAATGTGGCCCAATTGGTTTTCCATTTAGAGCATTTTCACCATACCTAAAATTTGAAATGTGTTGTTTGGTGTTTTCTTGAAAGATTTTCGAAGGTTGAGGCTAAGAGGGATATTGGGTAAGTATAAACTCTTCATTTTGATGCATTTACTACTAGTTAGAGACCCTAGTAGTTGACTTATGATATGGATTCTGTTTCTATGTGAAAATATGCACGATGTAGGGTGATATTTTTAAGTTTCTAGTCTAAGGAAGACAAAATTTAAAATTAGAGTCTCTTGGTGGTTGGTTAAGTGTATTTCTAAGTAGCTTATAATGGTTAGATCTTATAGGATCTGGTATATGTTGTAATTATCATCTAAAAATATGCTTCGATTTGATATAGGACTTTTAGAGTTTAAAGATATACTTTTGATGGTAGAACTTGACTCAATTAAGTGAGGTAACTCGGGTTCATATTAAATTCCATGCATATGTTGATTTTAATTTTATATCTACTACATATGAAGGATTTTGAATACTAAATGAATTGGTTAGCTATCTATTATATTGTGATTGGACCTTGTGAGTCCATGGTGAAGCTATGGTATGGTTACCACCTATACATGTGTTTTGATCAAGCACTAGGTTATAATTAGACCCCAAATGCACTAAGCCTTGGTAATACTCAATGGAGAGTTGGTGCCCTGGACGGGCCTTGTAACACTCTAAAATTAATTAAGGCATTAATCATGGGTTAGACATAATTAAAAATAATTATTACATAATAATTAGGCAAATCATATGAATGGGAGTTTAGAGAATAATAAATTATTAATATGGGTTTGAGATTTAATTGGGTTAGAAACCTCATCTAAGCCTAAATTAAATTAAGTAGGCCATGGTTAGAGACTAATGAAGGCCTAATGATTATATGTGCAGACCCAATTTCTTATTGTGAGACTTAGCCTAAGAGAGAGACCACTTAGCATTGACCCAATTGGATTTCGTGAGGTAGAGGCCTAAGACCCTATTTACATAAACTCTTATAGTTGGCTTAACATTTCTTATGCATACCCAAACTAAATGAACTCTTGAAATTTGACCTAACCTAACTACAACTCTATAGCCTAACTTATGAGATTTAGCCCAACTCCACTCAAAGTATAAATCTACTTGGAATTGGGCCTTTAGGTTAACCTAAACCCACCCAAAACCCTAAATATATTCAGCCTTCCCCTCCCTTATGTAGAAACACAAAACACATAACATAATTTCAGAGGTTTGGAGGGAGGTTAGGGTTTTTCTACATTCTTTTGCCATTTCTCGCTTTTAAGGAAGATTTTGCCAAGGTAATCTATATAAAACATGTCCCTCTTATTCTCTTCTTCATTTTGATCCGATTAGTTTCTAGTTTTAGGCATTTTCATCTCCTTCTCAAATCTGAAATTTGGTGTTTGAGCAATTTCTTGCAAGATTTTCAGAGTTAGAAGTTAGAAGGATGATTGGGTAAGTATTTCCCTTTTATTTTGTATATTATTTTGTTGGAAAATGTCCTTAAGAATTGATATTCATAATGGGTTCTATTATTGTACCAAATTACAAGGAGACAAAGGTGAAAAACTAAAATTTCTGGGCCTGATGAATCAAATCCGAATTCGGGAATGTCCTATGGTGTGTTCTTGATAATTAAGGCTCAATTCAGTCCATTTGACCTCTTGGGTGTACGAGTAAGTGTTCCCTCTTCTCTTGTGTGGTGTATGTGCTGAATTCCCACATTTTGGATTGACTTTTGCTGCATGGTTTGTACATGTGCGAAAATGGAGTTGTGGGTAGTGAATCATGGTGAGCTTTGATGTATGGACTCTAAATTGGTGCAATAGATCATTAGAAAGTTTAGGTATGAAGTTCTCAGTGATTTCTTGTTAAGATTAATCTGTGGATAGGGAGAATTTCCTTGCTAATGATAATTAAACGATGATAATCATGCTTATGTTAGGCTTGGTATGTTTTGGATCATGGTGGTAGCTAGAGGAAGAGTAATTACTTCATTGAGGTAACCAAGGTTATTTTTCTTAATTCCATGTATATGCTCATGTTAATTTGATATTTATTACATATGCTTGATTTTGAAATGCTAAATGATTGGTTGACTATTTGAATTACGATTGTGATTAGACTTTATAAGTCCATGGTAGAGCTGTGGTGCGGCTACCACCCACCCGTGAATGTGCTTCGATTTGGCACCCGGTTGTGATCAAACCCTAGATGCACTGAGCCCTGGATTGTATTTGTATAATTAGACTACTAGTTTTATGTAATTACCACATTGCATCATGAATTGCCAAGCATAGGGTCTGTAATCATTGGATACATCAGATGTCAACTTAAACTAGTAATGTATTGAATTTCTACTAGAATTTATGTTTTAATGGAAATATGAATAGTGTATGAACTCTTTGCTGTCATTGATCTATGAACTCATTAGTTTATGGTGGCTAGAGGGTTAAGGATCCACATTTGAGTTTTGAATAGGTAATGATAGATGTGTTAGGTACATGAGATAAAAGAAAGACACTAAATTTTCACAAACTAAGTTAAAGTGATTTAGAGTGTTACTAGAAGGAGAATTGAGGAGCGTAAGATGAAATCTTGGGAGTTATAGGAACAGAAGGGAATTAGCCATAGCAAAAATTGAATTAGCCATGGCCAAAAGTGACAAAGTTGACTAGGGAAGGAAACAGAGAGGAATTGCTTACAGCAAAAAGTGCAATTAGCTGTGGCAAAATGTGTGAGGCAAGTCTGGGGTGTTCCAAAGGGTAATTCGCCGTGGTGAAATGGGTATTTGGCTACGGTGAAATATGTGAAATTTGTGAAGGTGTTCAATTTTTCATATTAACCTAAAAACTTTGGTTTTCTCTATGGAAATAATAAGGAATGATTTAGGAGCACTTGTAGGAGGTTCTTATAAGTTGGAATTAATGGCTGATAGGATTAAAAGCTTATAATTGTGGGTTTGTTTTCCTCATATGCATAAATGGTTGAGTGATTAGTTAATGACTCTAACAACTTCAAGGTTTAAATGTTCTCACCTTTTCCAAATGTAAGTAATCTTATAATGACTTTAAACCTCGATTGATGATTATTAATCATGTCTTTAACCTTAATTACCATGATTAGAAGTTAGGGTCGTCACATTTGGTATTAGAGTAATGGTTCAGAAAAACCGTTCTAATTTAAATTTGTTAGTTAGAAACTGGGCAATCATGATGCATATTTGGCATAGTATTAGCTTATAAGAATCGCTAATTAAGTGAACATATAGTTGTTGCACTTTATGTTCTGGAAGGAAATATAAGGAAATAATGATATGAGCCTTGTAATGCTTGATTAAAATGATGGTTTCTTGAATTTTATTTAGAATATCACCTATCACAATAAGTATGTCCCTGAGAATAATAAAGTGTAGTGCGATTATTCCCTATAACACTTTAGTCATACTGATTTCGAGACTTGAGGTGGTTAATGCCAATGAAAGACTAGAATTTTGTTCTTCTTTTTCTTCTGAGATTGGGTTATTGGTCTTAGTCTAGATAGATAACCGGTTGAGGCTTGTTGTTGACTGGCTACGTGTTAGATGCACTAGTCACTCACTATGAGACACTGGTTGACTGAATAAATGAGACTAGGTAAATGATGAGGATAATGAACAAAGATACTAATAGTATCTATGACCAGTTGACTGCTATTTACTAAGCAAGTCAACTGGGTACGGCTGGCCAGTTGAATGGCCTACTGAAGTAGTTAACTAATCATAGCAAGAGTGGTAATTCTTTACCTAAGCAAAATTTTAAGCTTTTCAAGGGCCATCTAGAGTGATATTGAGAACTTAGAAGGCAATGATACAGAGTAGAACACTTAACTAGTTA
The DNA here is from genome assembly GCA_026724425.1 of Erythrophleum ivorense. Lineage (NCBI taxonomy): Eukaryota > Viridiplantae > Streptophyta > Magnoliopsida > Fabales > Fabaceae > Erythrophleum > Erythrophleum ivorense. The sequence goes on along the minus strand of JAIUCV010000006.1, from coordinate 39,775,854 downwards.
TGGATGCCTTGCAGGAGGTAAGGAGTAAGTCTTACTTATGGTTAGGAAATTGACAATGGAAGTTTGAAAACTAGTGTACAATAGATTAGTATGATTAACTAAATATTTGAAGTGACGTACAATCTATAAGGAGTTAGACTTATGTAGGTTTCGAAAGGTCCCTAGGGCTGAGGCTTTATAGGTACAGAAGTCCTAACCCACCTAATTGATCCTGGTTAATAAAGAATGTAATTACTCGATCCTAACTATTGCAACTTGGGCCTAATGAATAAGGGTGATAAGAGCTAAGGAGCATTTCAAATAGTTCCATTCAAACTATTGGAGTGAATAAGCTATCTTTAGTTAATGATGACAAGGAAGGAGGGCAAAAAACCCCTAAAATTGTGAAATCCATTTCTAAATGAGGGATAGTGACTTTAAAGTAAGAAATTAAGAGAGATGATGTTTTAGAAGGAATCTTGAGAGCTTTGAGGCTCCTCCCTTAGTGTACCCAAACAAAAAGAGGGAATTTGTGATGAGAGAGAAAGCCCTAGTGTGATAAGATGGAGGTGAATAGGCATGTGGTGCTTATGCATGTTGTCTCTTTTATGTGATTAAATTTACTTATGCTATGTGTTGACATGCATTTGGGTAGTGGTTAGAGGCACTTTACATGCATGATACACTTGGGGAGTGTAAGGTAAGATTCTATAACACTTTGGTGCTAGAGGCATGTGGGACATACTTATTTACTGGCACTTTGGTGCTAGGGGCATGTAGGGCATGACACTTATCATATGATTTGATGAATTTCGACTACCATATTGGCGTTAAACTAGACTAAGTAAAGTTTCTACATGGAAGGTAAAAAGGAGATCTTGATAATAAGGATCTACCTAAAAAGAGAATAAAATGGTACCCGTATGCATACAAGTGGTTGAGATACAGTCATCATGGCGTGATTAGCATTTGTATGGCTATAGAAAAGAATTACCTACTAATATAGAAGGCAAAGTCTGATTTCACCATCTGTAATCTTATTGTCATATATTACATGTGGTGTGATTAAGGGAATAGAGACAACATTGGGAATTTGAAAAGGACTAGTATTTACTTTAGTAGTAAAACTCCTTAATTTTGAAAGAAGACTTCCTAATTTAGAATAATAACCTAAGGGAAGTGAATGAGAGGTGGTAGTAATGTAATCAATTTATGCTATTACAATAAAACCTTAGTACAATGACTGATAGGGAAGGATGAATCACTAGTTGTAGATGATACTAGAAGTCCCTCATTGGGAATCCCTACCTAATTTATGGGCAATTGGGGAGTGTTGATAATGAAAGGACTTACTAAGCCTCATTATTATGCTAATTTAACTTTCAATAGTTAGGCGTGAGTTAAGGCCTAAGGGCTTTTAGAGGAGTAGGAGAGTTAGTTGTACTTGGCATAAATCATTATATAAAGGTGAGAACTTTCATACCATCATATGCTACATACTATAACTTGCTATTAAAAGACCTTTTACTTACTATTAGAAAACCTTGTAAACAAGGTCTTGGATTTTCACACTACTAAACGCAAGTTCTTATTAACAAGATCTTGGACCTTGTTGATAGGATATTATCTCATTACTCTTTAAGGATTTTTATGAACCTCTGAATTGCAGCATATTATAAAAAAAACTTAGCTATATATAAGGAAGTTAGAGGGAAATTGGTACATCTTAGAGAGGCTGAGTAGTATGCTAGTTAAAGAATAATTACACTTGTGTGAAAATACCTTAGTTAAGTGTAAGGAATACAAAGGAGCAATCCTTTGAGACCATATAATGGCATAAGACCCAAGGAGATGTTCGATTGACATCAACCAAGTGTAGATGGCATGAAGTTGGCTACTAATCCTTGTAGTAGTGGAAAACTAAGATGAAACACTTGGATCTATTGATCGTGGTAGTCTTTGAAATCACATGTATGTGATTGTGGTGATGCCTTCACCATTACAAAAAGGAAAAGAGAGAACAAAAAGAAAGGAAAAGAAAAAGAGATGGGGGAGAGATCTATTAAGGATTTTCCTATATTGGTTACACCTAAGGATGATGATCAGGTTGTCTATAATGAACCATCATCATGAACTAGAAATTCCTAATGTTATGAGCAAGTGGTGGAAACTATGCATCTAATAGAACATCCACTTAAACTATGGCTTGGGAGATTTAAAGAAACTCATTCCTAAGTCCTAAAAAATTACATTGATACTCTAGACAAGGTACTCTCACCCTTGAAATCAGGTCTTATTAAAGAATATAATCTAGACCTGAAATATCATGTTTATTTTCACTTAGAATATCATGTTTGATTTCGACTATATGGAAGGTGAACCTAGAGTGTTTGTATAACACCATACTTCTAGGACTCAATTCATATAATTCCCATGCCTCATCTTATGTTTATTCTATGGAAACAATATAGTAGCATAGGGAGTTATGAATAAAAGTGCATTTCTCTACAGGTAAAATTTTTCTTTCGGAGTCCCATAGGCCATATGAAAGCATCTATCACTTTCTCATACTTAAACACATGAATATAACTCATTTTCATCATCAAATTTGGCCTACAACTCGTAGAAAGCAAAGGAGCATATGAAATCCGTGTTTGCATTTTCTGCCAGGATTTCCTCTTTTATGTCACAAACTTTGGAAAATCATAACTAAATCTAGAAAACTCAACAACATGCAATCTTGGTCATTCTGGAAATCTTATGATGTCTACTTCACATTAAGAATACTCCCAGGTCATAAAATTCATCACACAGGAAGTTTGACATCCAAAAAGCTCCTGAGTCGCTGGCTGCCTGGGCTGTGATTCAGTTTACTGATACAAATTTCTGAAATTCATAACTAATTCTATAAAAAACAAAATCACACAAATTCAGTCATTCTGGAAAGCTACAAATGTTAACTTGATATAAAAATAATTCCAGAAAGAAACCGATATGTTTAGTCAGCTGGAACCTATGGAACAGTAACTGGACTCATGGGGCGTTACTGATACTGATAGTTAACTTCAAACATGCATAACTCACTACTCAGACCTCGAAATGAGGTGATATCGTGGCCACAGAAATCTTATGACCTCTAGTTTATTGATGTAAAATTTCGTAAGCATTGGACACCATTTGGCCATCGGGTGACACAGAATTCAAAACTACCAGTATGAATAGTACCCATACCAGAATCCATGAAAAATTCTAACTTTGAAAATTCCTCAAATATTCTCTAGGTCTCCAAAAATTATGATCTTTAGCTTTCCAAAAATCCCTTAATGAGACCTAATCGCATGCCAAGTTTCAGGGCAAGACTAACTCATTTGGCTAAAAAATGGTATAGGGTTCCCTTATGGTCAATTTTAGCTCCATATTGGGTACCAAAATTGCCAATGAATTTCCCTTGGTCTTGGCACCTTTTGGGAAAGTTTAAAAGCATATTTTAGACTTGTGTGAGCTGCACAAATGGTCCCAAACCTCATGCATCTCATTTTGGCCATTCAACCCACATTTATACACATTTGCATCAAACTTTCAATTTGCATAACTTGGCATTACATACCCAAATTCATTTCTAAAGTTCATACATCATACATCATATCCATACATGTATACATCACATAATATCATATTTACATGTGTCTCAAGGGTCATGTTCCATTTACAATAATCATATACATCATTATTGCTCAAAAAGGGTAAAAGCTAGACATATGAATGTCAATCTCTCTTCTTCAATGTTGTTGGCTCCCATTAGCATATCCACTTAGTTCACCTAGCATGTTAGATCATTGGAGAGGAAGGGATGAGATTCAAAGAATCCCAATAGCTCATCTCCCATTCAATCACATATAATATGTACAAAGCAAGCTTTTCAAATGCATGTATGGAAAAATGGAAGTCATGGACATTTTCAAAGCAACCTTGGCATGTGAATCAATCATGCAAGACATTCAAGAGCTCACCAAGTGTTTGGATTGGCCTCACACTTCTCCTCATGGATTTTGGACTTGCCTCACCCATTCTTTAAGCACTTTGGATTTAACCATACTCTTGGGAGCCCACTTTGCTTTTGGGAGACTCTTTACATTGTCTCAACCAAGCTCAAGGGTTCTTGGCTCATCCTCACCAAAGGGAAGAGTTATTGGCCTTTCCACACTCAAGCAAACTCACACGAACATCATGTAATCATTTGAAAACATAACATAGCATCAAGCATCATGGCATATAAAGGCATGCTAGCATACTTTTCTTAGCTTGAAAATACACATACACACATTCTAAAACAAGCTAAACACACATCCATGTATGAGAGAAGGTGGAGAGAGCTACCTTGCATAATTTCACACACTTTTTCCTTAGCTTTCAAGCCTCCTCTTTTAGCCACACACCCACAAGTTGATGGAAATAGTGTCTCTTGGCCTAGACAAAAATTATGGGAGCCAATTAAGTTCATGAAACAATGTCTAGGGCCATGCAACTTGCTTAAACCCTAGATTACTCTATAACCTCCATTATGGTCCATATTGGCACCTAATGAAGCAACACCCCTCAAATGATTTCTAGGCCTCATTCTTTATTCTCAAATATGATTCTTGACTCCTTTTAAACCTCTTGGAGTCATCATATCATTAAAACAAAGGGCCTAACATCATGTTACTTCCTTAGGTCACAATATGGAACCTAAAGCACTAACTCATTCTCTAAGCTTCCTAAATTTTTCCCAAGGTTTCCCCTCACATTCATTCATCATATATGACTCAAAAATGGGCTTAAAACAATTTAAAACTCTCCCTAACTATGCCATTCCTACTTGGCCGAAACTTAGAGCATAAATGGGATTTCATGGCTTCTTGATTTTTTCTTGATGGGAGAACCATTTAGGGAGGTTGTTAAGAGTTGTAGGAGGTCAAGGAAATACTTAAATAGCCAAGAGAACTTATAGATTAAATCAGTTTTTACAATCCCCTTAAATGCTCTATACTTTTCTAACTTTTAGGTTCATGACTTTCCATGGGGTTTTGTTCATTTTCATGGAGGAAGAGGCATATGGGGGACCTCTTAGGGATCTTAGGAACTCAAGCAAACACTCATCTAAGCTAGGGAATTCATGGATAAAAACAGATTTGACAATGTCTCCATGAATCCCTCATTTTTTTATCTTGTGTTTTCATGCTTCTTTCTTTGATTTCTTTGCACCTACTTGCTTCTCACACTCCAAAATCTATGAATCTCCCTTGCTAGGACTAGAATTCATCTCCCTTTGATTGGGCTCTATATGGGATGAAATTATCACAAGGAGGAGAAGGGAAGAAGAAGCATGGAAGACAACAAGTTACCTTGATTTCCTAGCTTTTCTCAAGAGCTCTCTTCCTTGCTTCAACTCTCTCCTTGAATTAAGAAATTTACCCCTCTGTTCTGGGCTCAAAACAAAACCAAACACCTCACTAAATGCATAGGAAGAGAGGAGGAAAGGAGGTGAAGAAGTTTTCTAAAGGGAAGAGCAAAAGTTTCTATGAATTCATACCTTTCTCTTGGCTTTTCTTCTTCCCTTAAGCTTGCTCTTGTGTGCCACTCTCTCTCTCTCTATTTTCTGGGTAGAAACAGAGCATTTTACTTAGAGGAGCTGCTGGAACGTGGATAAGAAGAAGCCCAAAGCCACTTTATGCAACTTTTTACTTTTGCATTTTAGTCCCTTTTCTTAGCTTTTTCATTTTAGGCCCATATCTACTTCTTTTTGAAATAATTATTTTCCATCATATTCCTTAGGCTCTTAATCATAAGAATTGCCTTTGGAATCACTCAAAAAGGATCTAAAACCATTCCGAACCGTTCGGTCAAAGTTTTGGTCAACCTTTGTCGAAATCGCTCACCGGAGGGGTTTCAATTGTTCTAGGGGTTCCCATGGTTTTCAGGGCCTCTGAGAACGCCGGAAAGCTCAAATTTTCCATTTAAAAAGCCCTCCTGTGAGTTTTCAAAATTTTTCAAAAATTACAAAAATACCCCTACTTTCTTCGGCAAATTTTCTGAGCTCTTTTGGCTCTGGTTTTTGGGCATCTCAAACCTCAAATCCTCATTTTCTAATATTTAAAATTTTATCATAATTTTAGTTGGCCCCAATTCCTTCTATTTCGAGGACTTCCTTTTATATTTGGCCCATTTCTGATGTTTACGGAGAAACCGAACATTGCGTTTCTCACATTTACGGAGGGACCAGATGTTACAATTTGGGTACCTTAAATAGATTAGTTGTGAGATCTGTAATATTTGATTCTTAAAAAATGATAGAAAAAAATGAAATTCAACTAATACAAAAGCAAGTCCCCCAAAATGACTTAGTTAAGGTTCCAAAAAATCTAAGAAGCATTCTAGACTCCTAAAAATGAGAATCCCAAGCTCAGATGAAAAGAAAAATAGAGCTAGAATAAAGAAACAATTTCTTACAAAAAGCTTACGAAATGTAATGACATTTTTGTAATTTTGAGCAAATTTTAGAATTCACATAGGAGGGCTTTTTAAATGAAAGTTTTGAGTTCCCCAGGGTTTTTAGAGGCCTTGAAAACCATGGGAAGCCCTGAGACAATTAAATCCCCTCCCGTGGATGTTTTCCAACGTCAGTGTACCTGAACTTTGACAAATTCATTCTGGAAGGTTTTAGCTCCGATTTGAGTGATTCCAAAGGCATTTTATTTAATTAGGAACCTAAATTTTATAATGGATAAGAAGGTTCTCAAAAAGGAGCTAAAATGAAGGAGAAACGAAAATGCCAAAAACGAAGGGCAAAATGAAAATTTTTGAAAAAGTGCTTCTTCCTTTGTTATAAATAGGTGGTGTCTCACACTTTCCCTCATTTAGCTTCAGATTATTCTGTCCCAAATCAAAAGAAGAACCCTAGGAGAGTGGCGCACCAAGGGAAGAAGAAAAAGAAGAGAAAATCTAAGCTTAAAGTATGTTTCCATAGTAGTTTTTCATGTTTTTCTTCATCTACACCTCCTCTCCTCCTTTCTCCTTTGTTTCCTTTGATTAAAATGGAGTTTATAAATCTGATTCAAGGGAGAAATTCAAGGGAAAATTCGGATTTGAAGAGAAGAGCTCAAAGAACACAAGATTCAAGTGAGAAAAAGCAAGAAAACAAGGTAATTTCTCTTCCTATGGTTGTCATCTTTGGTTCCTTTCTCCACCATTTCACCCCACTTGAGAAAACCCTAGGAGGAGATGATTTTTACGCAGAACCAAGCATGAATCTAAGGAAAAAGGGTGTGGAGATTAAGAATATACAAAGGGAATTATCAAAAAACTATTAGATTTCAAGATGCAAATTCTAGGATTTTGTGTCTACCTTGTAAAATCTGACCTTGTGTGATGATTCCTAGGCCTAATTAAGAGTTTGAATGAGCCCTAAGATCCCTAAGATTCTTCCCACATGCTTCCTCCTTCAAGAAAACCAAGCAAATTCCAAGGAAGCCATTAAGCTCCATAGTCTCGACCAAAGTGAGATTCCATAGCTAGGGAGAGTTTTAAATTTTTCTAAGGCCATTCTTGAGTCATATATGATGAATAAAAATGAGGGGAGGCCTTGAAAAAAATTTAGAACTCATGGAAAATGATTTGGTGCTTTAGGTTCCATATTATGACCTAAAGAAGTAACATATTATTAGGCTCTTTGTTTTAATTGTGTGATGACTCTAAGAGGCTTAAAAGGAGCCAAGAATCATATTTGAAAGGAAAGAATGGAGCCTAGAAGTTATTTGAGGGGTATTGATTCATTAGGTGCATTTATGGACCATAATAGAGTTTATAGAACAACCTAGTATCTAAGCAAGTTGTGTGGCCTTAGAATTTGTTCCATGAATCTAATTGGCTTCCATAAATTGTGTTTAGGCCAAGAGAAACCTTCCCCACACTTTTTTGGGTGTGGGGCCGAAGCAAGGGAGGGATTTTCAAGAGAAAAAAATGTGTGATTGTGTGCAAGGTAGCTCTCTCTCCACCTTCTCTCATACATGGATATGTGTTTAACTTGTCTTAGAATGTGTGTATGTGTATTTTCAAGCCATGATAAGTATGCTAGCATGATTTTATATGCCATGATTTCATGATGACATATTATATTTTCAAATAAATGTATGATATTTGTTTGAGTTTGCTTGACTGTGGAAAGGCCAAGAACTCTTACCCTTGGTGAGGATGAGCCAAGAAACCTTGAGCTTGGTTAAGACAAAGCAAAGAGTCTCCCAAAAGCAAAGCGGGCTCCCAAGAGTATGGTTGAGTCTAAGAATCTCTTAAAGAATGGGTGAGGCAAGTCCAAAATCCATAAGGAAAAGTATAAGGGCAATCCATCCCCTTGGCAAGCTCTTGAATGTTTTGTATGACTTGTTCACATGCCAAGCTTGTTTCTTGAATGTTCATGACTTCCATGATATCCATGCATGTATTTTTAAGACTTGCTTTGCATATATTATGTATGATTGAATGGGAGATGAGCTATTGAAATTCTTTAAATCTCATTCCCTTCTCCCCAATGATCTCACATGCTAGGTGGACCAAGTGGATAAGGTAATGGAAGTCAATCTCCTTGAAGATGAGAGGATGACATGAATATGCTTGAGTTTTGCTTCTTTAAGGCCATAATTGTGTCAAATGATGTATATGGTCTATGACCTCTTATACATGTATAATTATGATATTATGTGATGTATAAATATATGGATATGATGTATGAACCCTAGAATAGAATTTGAGTATATAATGCCAAGGTATGCAATTTGGAAAGTTTAATGTAATGTGTATATGTGTGGATGAAAATACCAAAATGAGATATATGAGGTTTAGAACCATTTAGGCAGCTCATACAAGTCTTAAGTGTACTTTTAGACTTGCCTAAAAGGTGCCAAGACTAGGGGAAAACCATTTGGTCACTTTGGTATCCCATATGGAGCCAAAAATGACCATAATGGAACCCTATATCACTTTTTGGCCAAATGAGCTCTTCTTTGCTTTGTGATTTGGCATGCAATTAGAGCTTGTTGAAATCTTTTTGGAAAGCTAAAGATCATAATTTTCAAAGGTCTACAGAATATTTGATGAATTTTCAAAGTTGACAATTTTTTTGATTTTGATCTGTTGCATTATTCATTTGGTCTAAAAATGAAATTTGCCACATAACGCTCAAATAATGTCCAATTGCCATAAAATTTTATACAAAAAAACTAGACATTCATAGTGACACATGCCAACTAGAAGCACCTCATTTGGAGTTCTAGAGAGAGAGATATAAATTTTTGAACATTATATCCAATATCAGGAGTTTTACCTGACCTAAGTTACTGTTCTCTTGAATTCTGAGGTCTGGGCTGCCTGAACTGGTCTGGAAATATTTTTCCCTCTAGCTAATAGCCACAACTTTCCAAATTGGTATTATTTGCATTGAATTTTTATGGAATTAATTGGATATTTTCAAAGTTTTCTACAGAATTTTGTGATAGTTCCAAAATACAATTTGACCTCTGGACCCTTTCGGATGTCAAACGTCCTCTGTGATGGACGTTATGATTTGGAAATATTTATAGTATGAAGTAGACATCCATATCATTCTTGAGTAACCAAGAATGTATGTTTTAGATTTTTTTAGAATTAGTTATGATTTTCCAAAATTAGTGGCAGAATTGAGCAAAGTCTGGTCGAAATGTAATAGGTATATTTTAAGCTTCCCTTCATGATTCTTGAGATATAGGCCACATTTTATAATGCAAATGAGTTATATTCATGTAATTAAATATAGGAATGTGTTGTATGAGCTCATATGGTCAACGTGACACCGAATGAAATTTTTATATGTGACGTAATGCTAAGAAATGCATTAAAACAATGCCATTTTCTTGCATGTTGTATGAATTGCTTGATGTGAGGCATAGATATAGCATGAAATAAGCTAGAAATATATGGTGTTAGATCTCAGCCTAAGGGGGTTTGAATACCTAAGGATAGTTTTAAATTTTTCTAAACCCATTCTTGAGTCATATATGATGAGTGAAGGTGAGGGAAGGCCTTGGGAAAAATTTAGAAACCATAGAAAGTGAGTTAGCCTTATATGTTCCATAATATGACCTAAAGAAGCAACATGCAGTTAGGCTCTTTATGTTAATTGTGTGATAACTCTAAGAGGCTTAAAAGGAGTCAAGAATCATATATGAAAGGAAAAAATGGAGCCTAGAATTTATTTGATGGGTGTTGCTTCATTAGGTGCATTCTTGGAACCATAAAAGGATTTATAGGTCAAGTTAGTGTTTAAAGAAATTGTGTGGCCTTAGAATTAATTCCATGAACTTAATTGGCTTCCATAAATTGTGTTTAGGGCAAGAGAAATCATTTCCACACCTTTGTGCATGTGAGGGCGAAGAAGGGAGAGGAAATTCAAGGAAAAAAGTGTGTGCTTGCTTCCAAGGTAGCTCCTCCTCCTTCTCTCATGCATGAATGTATGCTTGGCTTGTCTTTGAATATGTGTATATCTGTTTTAAGCCATGAAAAGTATCCTAACATGATTTCATATGCCATGGTACCATAATGATATATTATGTTTCTAAATGATGCTTATGTTGTTTGCTTGGGTTTGCTTGAGTGTGGTGAGGTCAAGAACCCTTAGCTATGGTGAGGATGAGTCAAGAACCCTTAAGATTGGTTGAGACAAAGCAAAGAGTCTTCTAAAAGTGAAGTTGACTCCAAAGAGTAAGGTTGAATCTAAAAACCTCTTAAAGAATGGGTGAGGCAAGTCCAAAATCTACAAGTGAATGGATGAGGCTAATCCACTTGCTTGGCAAGTCATTATATGCTATATATGACTTGCTCAAGTGTTGAAAATGTCACTTGAATGATTGCACACTTTATGATGCTTATGCATACATTTGTAAGACTTAGTTTGTATACTTTATGTGTGATTAAAAGGGAGATGAGCTATTGGGATTCATTGAATCTCATTCCCTCCTCTCCAATGTTCTAATACGCTAGGTGGACTAAGAGAACAAGGAAATAGAAGTCAACCTCTTGAAAGATGAGGGTGTGCCATTAAAGTGTATAGATTTTGTCTCTTTAAGACCATATGAGTGGCAAATGATGTAATCCATTGTTGTATATATCCTATGATGATATGAACATGTACAAATATGCTAATGTATTATATACAAATGAGATTCAAAGTTATATGTATGGAAATGTATGTATAAATGGAAGTGGAATGGCCAAATTGAGATGCATGAGGTTTAGGACTACTTGGGCAATTTATACAAGTCACATTCTTACTTTTAAACTTGCCCAAGAGGTGTCAAACATACTATTTGGGCACATTTGATATCTAATATGGATCAAAATTGACCATATTGGAAACCTATACCACTTTTTATTCAAATGAGCTCTACTTGATATGAGATTTGGCACGTATTTAGAGCTTGTTGAGAGTTTTTTAGGAAGCTAAAGTGCAGAATTTTTGGAGGCCTATGGAATATTTGATGAATTTTTGAAGTTGGGAAATTTTCTGAAATTGGTCAGGTTACTGTTCATATTAGTCCAAAAATAAATTCTATCACTCAAGAGCCAAATGATGTCCAATTGCCACAAAATTTTATAGGGAGAGGATAGACATTCCTAGTGACTTGTGCCAACTAGAAGCACCTTGTTTAGATATCTAGAGAGGGAGATATGAATTTTTGAAGTTTCTATCCAGTATTAAGCGTCCAGACTGACCCGGGTCATTGTTTGATTATTTTTCGATGCCTGAACATGCCAAAATTGGTCTAGAGTTATTTTTCTCCTCTAGTAAACATCTATAGCTTTCTAGATTGGTATCTTTTGCATAGATTATATTTTTGTGAAATTAATTGGACATTTTGTGAAATTTGTAGTAGAAAGCCATGATGGTACCAGTAACCAGTCAGACCTCTGTAACATTCCAAAATGGCAAAGAATACATTATTTCAATTTTTTTAGAATTAGTTATAATTTTTCAAAGTTTGTGACAAAAAAGAGAAAATTCTGACTGGGACTATATGTTTGAATTTAAGTATTCCCTTGTCTTGCACGAGTTGTAGGCCACTTTAAGTGATAGATTTGAGTTGTATCTATGTAATTAAATATAAGAATATGATACATGAGTTCATATGGCCCACGGGACTCCGAAAGAAAAATTTTATCCATAGCAAAGTGCATGTACATTCATTATTCTCATGCTATCTTCCTTGCTTCACTATGAAATGCATAGAATAAGGCCTAAAAGTGGCATGACGCAAGCTAGATAAATATGGTGTTACAAGATCAGATTTTATATTAGTTTCAACACTAAGGAATCTCAATGAATGAGGAGGACTTGGGTACTAATTAAAAATGAAAGGGAAATTTTTTACGTCCAATGAAAAAAAAAGAACCTTTTACTAATAGATAATAAATGAGGGTAATGTGTGTAATAATTTTATGAGATAGTTGGACATAAGAATTGGAAACCTAAGCTCGATGATCCTATGAAAGAAAAGACTTACTTCAATTAAGAAGGTTCAGCTAAAGAAGTATGAGAAATTTTGAGTAAAGAACAAATGAAACTCTTTTATGATAAGGTTACTTACCTATGTTGCTATTAGTGGAATAAATACTAAAAAGGCTAACTAAGTGGAATTCCTTGTAGTTCTTGGTATCAACTATTAAGGAGAGTTAGGCTAAAGTATCTAGGAGTTATCTCTTAAATGGATTGAGAGTTAAGAATGAAAGTAAGTTAACATAAACATTCAATAATCTACTGTTGGAACAACAACAAAAAAATGAGAGGGGAGCAGGAGAAGAAAAAGAAAGAGACAAAATATAACAAAACAAATGCTACAAAGGGAAAGAGATTTTAAGATTTATTTGACTTAGGTGCCTAGACTTACTATAAGATGATCAAGTGTAATTTGGTCTAGATCTATTTAGTTGTGGGCAAAGGAAGAAGACAAAATATTTAGGTTGGTATGTCATTTGACTTGGGTTGACAAATAAGAAATAGAATTATGGATAATAAGCGAGGTAGTAATATAATAAGGACATCTTCTACAGGAAAGAAGTAGGAAAAGGACTGGGCTCTTGTGAAATTTTAAGAAACCAAAGAGGAAGCTATGGGGACGGACTATCCAGCACTAATTGAGTGAGGTATGACTAATTTTGAGGATAAAATTCCTAAAAGGAGGGGAGAATGTAACACCCTAAAATTAATTAAGGCATTAATCATAGGTTAGACATAATTAAGAATAATTACTACGAAATAATTAGGAAAACCATGTGAATGGGAATTTAAAGAAGAATAAATTATTAATATGGGTTTGAGATTTAATTAGGTTAGAAATCTCATCTAGGCCCAAATTAAATTAAGTAGGTCATGGTTAGAGACTAATAGAGGTCCAATGATTATACATGCAAACCTAATTTCTTATTGTGAGACTTGGCCCAAGAGAGAGGCCACTTAGCATTGGCCCAATTGGGTTTAGTGAGGTAGAGGCCTAAGACCCTATTTACATAAACTCTTATACCAACATTCCTTATGCAGATCTAAATTAAATGAACTCTTGAAATTTGGCCTAATTCAACTACATCTTTACAGCCCAACTTAACTCAAAGTCTGAACCCACTTGGAATTGGGCCTTTAGGTTAGCCTAAACCCACCCAAAACCTTAAACATATTCAATCTTCTCCTCTTTTATATAGAAACACAAAACACATAACATAATTTCGGAGGTTTAGAGGGAGGCTAGGGTTTTTCTGCATTTTTTCCCCATTTCTTGCTTCTAAGGGAAGATTTGGCCAAGGTAATCTATATAAAACATGTCCCCCCTATTCTCCTCTTCATTTTGGCCTATTTAGTTTTTGGTTTTGGGCATTTTCGTCTCCTTCTCAAATCTGAAATTTTGTGTTTGGGTGATTCCTTGCAAGATTTTTAGAGTTAGAAGTTAGAAAGATAATTGGGTAAGCATTTCCCTTTCATTTTATGTATTATTTTGCTGAAAAATATCCCTAAGGATTGATTTTCATAATGGGTCCTGCTATTATTCCAAATTACAAGAAGATAAGGGTGAAAAATTGAAATTTCTGGGCCTAATGAATCAAATCCAAATTTGGGAATGTCCTATGGTGTGTTCTTGATAGTTAAGGCTTAACTCAATCCATTTGACCTCTTGGATGTATCAGTAAGTGTTCTCTCTTCTCTTGTATGGTGTATGTGCTAAATTCCCACATTTTGGATTGACTTTTGCTGCATAGTCTGTACATATGAGAAAATGGAGTTGTGGGAAGTGAATTATGGCGAGCTTTCATGTATGGACCCTAAATTGGTGCAATAGATCATTAGGAAGTTTGAGTAAGAAGTTCTCAATAATTTCTTGTTAAGATTAATCAGTGGATAGGGAAATTTCCTTACTAATGATAGTTAAATGATGATAATCATGCTTATGTTAGGCTTAGTATGCTTTAGATCATGGTGGTAGCTAGAGGAAGAGTAATTGGCTTCATTGAGGTAACTGGGGTTATTTTTCTTAATTCCATGTATATGTTCATATTAATATGATATTTGTTTCACATATTTGATCTTGAAATGCTAAATAATTGGTTGACTACTTGAATTACGATTGTGATTGGACCTAATAAGTCCATGGTAGAGTTATGGTGCGGCTACTACCTGTGCATGTGCTTCAATCGAGTATTGAGACCCCAGATGCACTGAGCCCTGGTTATGCTCATTATGGAGTAGGTGTCGTGGACGGATCTTTCTCGATGTTATTGGCCATTAATATGTTGTGTGTGATTGCTGGTATGGGATAGTAGTCATTGGTAGCTCAACTAGTTCATTTGCATATTGAATTGATGATTCTAGTAGTAAAGATATGAAATTGCATTCGTATTGATTAATCTATATATATATGTGTGGAATTTATCTCTTGTTATTGAGATTGTATATCTCGCCCCGATTGTGGGCTAACATTTTCAGGGACCAGACCTCTTAGTAGCAAGAAGAAAATTAATGGAAGCTTACTATGTGGTTTAGTGGTAAGTAGGTTTGGAAACCTTGTTAGATTGTATTTGTATAATTAGACTACTAGTTTTATGTAATTGCCGCATTGCATCATGAATTGCCAAGCATAGGGTCTGTAATCATTTGATACATCAGATGTCAACTTAAACTAGTAATGTATGGAATTTCTATTGGAATTTATGTTTTAATGGAAATGTGAGTCGTGTATGAACTCTTTTTTGTCATTGATCTATGAACTCATTGGTTTATGGTGGCTAGAGGGTTAAGGATGCACATTTGAGTTTTGAATGGGTAATGATAGATGTGTTAGGTAAATTAGGTAAAAGAAAGACACTAAATTTTCACAAACTAAGTTAAAGTGGCTTAGAGTATTACTAGAAGGAGAATTAGAGAGCATGGGATGAAATCTTAGGAGTTATAGGAACAAAAGAGAATTGGCTGTAGCCAAAATTGAATTAGTAGCTGCCAAAAGCAACAAAGTTGCCTAAGGAAGGAAGTAGAGAGCAATTGGCCACGGTAAAATGTGAAGTTAGCCATGGCAAAATGTGTGAAGTCTAGGGTGTTCCAGAGGGTAATTCATCATAGCAAAATAGGTATTTGGCTACAGCGAAATTTGTGAAGGTGTTCAATTTCTCATATTAACCTAGAAACTTTAGTTTTCTCTATGGAAATGGTAAGGAATAATTTAGGAGCACTTGTACGAGGTTCATGTGAGTTGGGATTAATAGATGATAGGATGAAAAGCTTATAATTGTGAGTTTGATTCCTTTATATGCATAAATGGTTATGAGTAATTAGTTAATGACTCTAACAACTTCAAGGTTTAAATTTCCTCACCTTTTCCTAATGTAAGTAATCTTATAATGACTTCAAATCTCGATTAATGATTATTAATTGTGTCTTTAACCTTAATTACCATGATTAGAAGTTAGGGTTGTCATAAGCCTCTCTCGGTGTTATTAGCCTTGGACATGTGGATTTATGATTACTAGCATGGGATAGTAGTCACTGATAGCCTAATTATTTCATTTGCTGATGTGACTAGTATATTTTCTTATGTTTATATGATTTTATGCACATATATTAATTAAATTAGAATATATAAATGGAATTTACCTTAGTCACTGAGATTTGCATTTGGCCCTATTTCATGGGCTAACTATTTCAAGTGAATGTCCTTTGGTTAAGGATAAAGACAAGCAAGTGGATAAACATCTATGAGCTAAGGCCTGGTGTGGGAAGATACACTTGGATTGAGCTAATTTAGTGTAAATTCTAATTTTGTTATTCTTTGTATATCATCATCATGTAATTATATTGCCAAGCATAAGAGATTGTGTCTTGTTAACTTAGAATATATTTATGGTGGAGTTAGACCTCATGCTAAATTGGTATATGATGTACAAACTTATATATCTGACATGGAATCTAGTTGATGTTAGGATATCGTTAACTATTTGGGAATGTAATCATGTGATAACTTAAATGATGACTTAGACTAGTAATGCATGGTACCCTATTGGGATTTATATTTGAATGATAATATTAGTTGTATATAAATCTGGTTGCTTGTTATTATCACATGAAATTTTCTTATGCATGATAATTTGGGAGGTATAGGCATAAGAGAGAGCTACGCCGCAGCCAGGAATGGCTCGCCGTGGCCAAGAGAGTGATAAAGGCAAAGAGTGTTACAGCGCAAGGTGTCACGCCATGTTAAAAAATGAAAATATTTCCCAAGGAGGGTAATAAAGAGTAACATGTTCTGTTGTGGCGTAAGTCAAGGGAATTAGGTGATGAGTGTTCTAGTAGCTAGTTTTGCCATGATGTAAGTATAAGCTATTGATAAGCATGATGTTTATATGTTTTAATTCTCTTAACTTAAACATTTTAATGAGCAAATATAACTTGAGGAGTTTAATTAGGTAAAATTTGATGTTAGTAATCATTTGTGCACTCAAGGAAATTATTTACAAGATTTTAGAACTTTAACGCATAAATTTTGTAATGAATTTTGAAAAATTGTTCCCATTTAATTTGGTTTATTATTTTGTGTAGATTTTAGGCAAATAAAATCTGAATATTGAAAAGAAAATATATATGCATGAGATGAAGCTGGACACCTACATTCTTCCATGAAGCTTGCATGGACATTCACTTAGCAATTATAACCACTTGAAGTTGCACACACTCCCCATGTCATAAGAAGCTGCATTCCATCTATGTAAAGCTTCAACACAAACCTATGGGTTCACAAGAAAGGAAGCTAGAGAAAGGAAGCTCAAATGTGGGCAGGATAGCAGCTGAAGAAGCTTATAAGGAAGACCATGTTTCATTTCACATAGCCATAAAAAAATAAAGAAAAAACTAAAGGCTGGACGTCTCAACGTAGCAGTAACAAAACAAGCACATGGGAAGCAAATGAAGAAGAAGCTAGATGGAAGAACACGTGAGAAGTTGACATGGATTGCTACAGATTGAACGTGTGATATAAGAAAAGAAAAGAAGGAGCATGGGTTGACATAGAAGAACATGGAGCTGACTGTGCAAACACGTTATTGTGAGTAAGGGACATGAGCTTCGATGAATGGAAAAGAAGCAATGTGAAGAATGCATTCATTCCATGCATTTTTATCATCATTCACACATTCCATTCATTGGATGATCTAGACACTACTTCGTCTAGCACACACTTCGTCCTCTCCACGTCACAAATATAAACATACAAAGCTGATGTGGGAATGAAGAAGCATAGAGAAGAGAAGCTTCGAGCCAATAGAACAAAGTAAATAAAACACGTGAGCAGCGTTAATTGAATGCATGAGTCTAGGTAGAAATAACGTGGAAGAACCATGCATGGGTAGAACCAAATGAAGCTACGTGAGAAGGGCTATAGAACATGTGAAGAAAGACGCTAGAAGAATTAAATGAGAGCAAGGAGTAAAACATAAGGCATGCAGCCAAAGTAAAGAAGTTACGTGGAATGAATTGGCAAACACAAAGAAGCTACAGGCAGAACATGCAGAAAGACGGAGAAACAAGCATGCAGAAGCTATAGGCTGGAATTCATGTGGAATATTATAAAAGAAAATGAAGTGGGGCCCACACTTACACACACATGATGTGGCTACGGGTAATGAGAAGGAATGAGAGGGCTGAGCACATGAAAAGAAAAGAAACCATGTGAGAAGATTAAAATGCACTCGTGGCAACATCAGGGAGGAGGCATTCATGTTAAAGATGCACATTCCATACGCATTCATTCACTCCGTCATTCCATTCACACATTCGTCGTCCCTTCCTTCATCCAGAGCCACTCCACGCCACTTCCCATTCTTTCATCCTCCATTCTTCCATCTAATGAAGTCTTAATCCTCCATCTATGACTAGCAAGGAAGAAGGCTCTTAGTGCAAGCTTGAATCCATGAAGAGATCAAAGGAATTTTGGCTAAGAATTTCTACTTTCCTACACTTTTTCTTTTTCTTGTACAAGCCTGGTTAAGTTACTTTTGATTAGGAGTTTGTGTAATTGTAATTAGTGGCTGCTTGACACTAATTAGAAAGCCTTTTTGTTGATTAATTAGCTAAATTAAACAATGAATTTTACACTTTCCTTTAATTTCCCATGTATGCCATAAAAGTGTTCGATGAAATTCATGAGTGAAATTATGAGCTTTATTGTTTGATTTAAGGATTCCTTGGAGTTTGGTTGGTTAATTAAACATCCTAGGGTGTTAATTCAGAGGCTAATTGATCAATTAATTATTCAATTCAAGTGTTCATTGATCCTAATGACAAGAGTTAGCGATTTGATGCAGGATTGAGGTTTCAATTCAACATTAAATTGTTAATCCCTTGATTCTTGTGTGGTAACTCAAGATAATTTGTATTGGACACAAATAGGGACTCTTAGGCCAGAATTAATCATAAATGGATTAGGATAAGGATAGTGGATACCAAGGGACGAATCCAAAGCTAGTCACAAGCCCATTATCAACCATAATTCATCGATTAGGTAGCAATTAGGAATTTTATTTCAATTTCATTTTACTTGGTTTAATTAGATCAAAAACCCCCCTTAATTAGATAGTTCTAGGATCTTTTAACACTTACAAAATCCAATTGAATATTGAACTCTATTTCCAAGGGAGATGACCTGGGTTATGCCACTAGCTATAAATTTAATCCAATCTAGTTTATTTTGAGGGTTGCGCGAGGAGCGTCTCAAAAATTTGGTGCCGTTGCCGAGGAATTGGATTCTCAATTGTTTAAGAAATTTTTCTAAGTGTTTTAGTTCTATTTTAGCTCTGCTTTGGTTCTATTTTAGCTTAGTTTTTATTCTGTTTTGAACTTGGATTTGGATCATTTTGGTGTTGCACATCAACTTGTCTGCTTGCTGGATTTTTTGTTTGAAGTGCCCAGAAAATTCTCAAACTTTGTTTTCCAAGGTTTTTGGTGTTTTAAGAAAAAGTAATAGAAAAGCTATTAGGTGTACCATTTTTTGGCCAAATTCCAACGTTTAAGACAGTTTTTCTAATTTTTTAGTATTTTTTTGAATTTTTTAGGAATTTCTCAATTTTTCTAGATTTAATTTCTTTATTTTTTGTGAGCTTATTTTATGTGATTAACATTTGTTTTAGAGTGTTTTTTATTGTTAGGTAAGTCGTAGCTTCTTTGGATTTTTATTTTCTTAAATTTGAGTTAATTTTAGTTATAATTTGCTAATGATTTTTCTTATACTGAAAGTGATTGAACTTCTCATTTTATTGGCTTTAAATGGATCCTTATTATTCAAATCAAGGTGTTTATAATTCTTGTGCAAAGGATAGGATTTCTCGAAAGTTGGATGAAGTCAAATCAATGCTTCAAGGCCCCCTTGAACGACAAGCACAATAATATCAAACAAGTCTAACAACCATGCTACCAACCATACCACCATTCCTATGAAGTTCACACCAATTCCATTGAACCATACAACTATCCATATGAAAGCCACCCTAATTACCACCATCATTATGAGCTATACCATAACTTCCATATGTAAGAGCCAGAATATCATCCTTACAATTATCATGAGGGATACATGCAACAAGAGGTCTAGAAGGAACCAAGTTGGGAAGAAAGGATGATGCAGCTAATTGAAGCCTATAATCTTCAAAACCAACAAATGCATCAAATGATCCAATAACAAACTAAACGGTTGCAACTCCAAAACCAACAAATGATGGATAACTTCATGAAGGATTCAGGATTTTAGATGAATCAACCTACCTCAAGTGCTACTGAATTGACTAAAGAGCAAATTAGAAGGGAATGTATAGAGGAGGAAGAATCTTTTTTATTTGGTAATATCCTTCCATCTTCTAATACTTTGCAATTTATTGGGACTGGATCTAGTATGCTTGATAGCACTGTGACTACTGATGCATATAATGTGGTTGATTCTGAATTGCATGATGATGTTGTAAATGAGGAAATTATTGTTGAATCTCTTGATATAGTTGATTATGGTAATTCATTGAGTAAAACTGACATAATTGTTGATGTTCATGATTCTTTGTGTACTGATGCACTTGGTATTTATACTCCTAGCTATGATCATAATGGTAAATTCATTTCTGAACCTGTTAATGATGATTCTTTTGAGTCTAGGGTAGTAGATAAGTATAGGGGTGACTTAAAATGTGATGATCATTCTATTCCTAGCGTGGAATTGGTTGATAAGCCTATTGATGATGCATCTTCTGAGTTTAAGGATAACATGCCATCTGGACCATGTGACATAGCTGATTTGAATGATTCTATTAATTGTGTGGGTGTTAAATCCGCTATATGTGATAAATACTCCCAGATTAATGCTTTCATTGAGACTAATGAGTTCCTCACATATACTGATCAACATGATTCCTCACTAGCCCGTGATGATAAGAATGATGAAGCAGTGAATGTAACATGTGAAAAGGACATAGACAGTAAAATTGTTAGACAACTTGTTGTTAATAATTCAAACCCCACTTTTAAATTTTTATGTGATGATATGCATACATGTCCTATATGTGTTGAGATTGATGAGTTTTTGAAGTTTGATAAATCTATTGAATCCATTAATTCCTTTGTTTACACTAAAGTTGTTGATAAGAATGATTCTATTGATCATACTGGTATTGATGAGAACATGCATAAAGATAATGCTGATATTGAACATCTCGTTGATCCTTGTGCTATTGTTGATACTAGTAGGAGACTTGATTTTGCTGTTGATAATTGTCTAGAATTTTGTGAGGCTACTGATGTCTCTTTGGTCAGGGAAGATATTATTTCTTTTGCTAAGAGTCCTGAATGGATCCCTAAAGTTGGTGAAGTAATTCCTAACAATCAATAGACTCTCCCAACTGAGAGAAAGCAACTGTCAGACACCTTGAACTCAAAGGACTATGAGAAGTTGCAATTGCATTTTCCTATTAATGCAGTGACTCTTACTAATGGGAGTCCGATTGATTTTATTGGCTTTGATAGATATTTAGAGAGTCTAGAGTCTAGTGTTTTTAAAATTGATTTTAAATCTTCTTTCTTTAGTTTTAAATCTCCATAATTTGATTTTTCTTCTTTTATTGCTCCTGAAAATGCTGAATATGACTTTCTAAAACTACTGATAGTTAAAGAAGTCCATGAATCATCTCTGCATGATCAATCAAAATGCTTTAAAGTAGTAAGACTTAAATTTGCTAAATTGAAGAGGAATACAGTAGTTCTAATTCTAGTTTTTGATACTTATGATTTGTTAGTCTTTTATAGAGTTCTTTTTAGTTTAGGATTTAGTTTTCCTTTCTTTTTCTACATTACACTTTGTTTTGTTTCTGTTTTATAGGTAATAAACAGTTGTTAACCATCTACATAGGAATCTAAGCCTACCTTGAGATCTTTGATTTAAGTTAATCTGGTTGTATACTCTCTCTTTACACTCTTTATGTAGTGTTGTTTATCTGTTAATTGGACTATGTGCTGACATTAAAGACAATGCAATATTTAAGTTTGTGGGGGGGGGGGAGTCATTTCATTCCATTTCATCTTTCTTTGCTTCCTTTATTAAAAAAAATTGAAAAATTTTCGAGAAAATTTTTGAAAAATAGCATGATTCTTTTCAGTCTTTCTGTGGAAATTGCAAGTTGAGATGATTATAGCTTGGATTCACTTAGACATGATAAGTGATAGATCTTGTGTCTTGATTCAAGTGAAGTGGCAATGAATTTGATTTCAATGAAGTATTTGATAGGCGAGCTGGAGAGGATTTGAGCCATATCTATTCATTTCTAGTATGTATTCACCTATTTATGCTTTCACTCTGGAACTTGTCTTGATTCTTTGTTGAGACTACATTTGCATTTGCATGCATGAAAATGATAAGGCATTCATTTCTTTTTGTAGCTAGATAGCCAAAAAGCCAACCTTAAATGCATTTTATCCATTGTTTTAGCCACTTTGAATCTTGATTTTCTTTTCTTGTTGAACCCATGACCAATGAAAAAAAATATTCCCACCTTGTTTTAAGATGCCTTAGGGATTTTAAAGAGCATTACACTTGTCTAGGATAGATGAATGTATGCTTTGCATCCATTTAGGCCATTGTTATTCAAATTGAGGAAAATGTACAAACTTAAAGAAAAGAAGAGATAGAAAAGCAACAAGAAAGTAATGAGAAAAAAAAAAGAAAGAGGAAAAGTCATTGATAATCAAAAGAAAAAAGTGTTTTGAGTTAGTATTCACTATCACTAGTTGGAAATAAGGCCTAGAAATTCCCTATCCTAGGTTTCCATTGATTGCTCTTGAGGTTCTAAGGTATCAAATTGTTTGTTTTTCCCCTTGTTTTTGTCTCCATTCATTTCTTCCCTTAACCCTGCTACAACTTTGAATAAAGTCCTATTGATTTGTGCATTGCATTTGGCATGGTTGGCGGAGATTTAAAAGCTTGACAAGTTTATGGTAGTGAACTTTGATAGGTAGAACTTAAGTGATCTACATTGTCTATAAACACTTGAGAGTTAAGAGTAAACACTAATCCATGTGAGAGGCTATGCATTTCAATTCATTCTTTTCAAATGAAATTGTCATGGAATTTGTTCTTTTGATGCAAGTGAAGTTAGCTTGGATTGTTGAAGTGATGAAGAGTTGTGATTAGTCTCTAGCTTATGATTTTTACACTTTCTTTTCCATTTTCATTTTCCACGTGCCATTCTACTAGCCTGGTGTTTCAATTCATTCTTTTATCTTGGATTTTGAGCTTTGCCTAGGAGTGCAAAGGTTTAAGTGTGGGGGAATTTGATAAACATGATTTTTATGTGTTTAAATTCTCCTAACTTAAATATTTTAATGAGCAAATATAGCTTGAGTAGTTTAATTAGGTAAAATTTGATGTTAGTAGTCATTTGTGCACTCAAGGAAATTATTTACAAGATTTTAGAACTTTAATGCATAAATTTTGTAATAAATTTTACAAAATCATTCCCACTTAATTTAGTTTATTATTTTATGCAGATTATGGGCAAATAAAATCTAAATATTGAAAAGAAATATATATATATATATATATGCATGAGATGAAGCTGGACACCCACATTCTTCCATGAAGCTTCCATGGACATTCATTTAGCAACTACAACCACTTGAAGTTACACATACTCCCCACGTCATAAGAAGCTGCATTCTATCTACGTAAAGCTTTAACACAAACCTATGGGTTCATAAGAAAGGAAGCTAGAGAAAGGAAGCTCAAATGTGGGCAGGACAGCAGCTGAAGAAGCATGTAAGGAAGACCACGTTTCATTTCACACAGCCACAAAAAAACAAAGAAGAAGCTATGGGCTGAACGTCTCAACATAGCAACAACAAAACAAGCACGTGGGAAGCAAATGAAGAAGAAGTTGGATAGAGGAACACGTGAGAAGTTGATGTGGATTACTACAGATTGAACGTACAATATAAGAAAAGAAAAGAAGGAGCTTGGGTTGACATAAAAGAACGTGGAGTTGACTGTGCAGACATGTTATTGTGATGAAGGGACATGAGCTTTGATGAATGGAAAAGAAGCAATGTGAAGAATGCATTCATTCCATGCATTTTTATCGTCATTCACACATTCCATTCATTAGAGGATCTAGATGCTACTTCGTCCAGCACACACTTCATCCTCTCCACGTCACAAATATAAACATACAAAGCTGACGTGGGAATGAAGAATATAGAGAAGAGAAGCTTTGAGCTAGTAGAACAAAGTAAATAGAACACGTGAGCAGCATCAATTTAATGCACAAGTCTAGGCAGAAATAACGTGGAAGAACCACACATGGGGAGAACCAAATGAAGCTACAAGAGAAGGGCTGCAGAACGTGTAACACTCTAAAATTAATTAAGGTGTTAATCATGGATTTAGGTTAATTAAGAATAATTATGTACAAATTTGCTTAGGAATTAAGGTGATATATTGAAGTTTTTGGTAGAGGACATATTCAATCAGAATTTGAGGATTTGTGGTGGCTGGGTAGGTGTCCTCTGGTAGCCATTAGTATTTTAATTTTTGGGCACTTGTTACTACTATACATGATGATTTAAAGTAGTAATCTTTCTGATGTTATGGTTATAGGGAGATTTTTGTATTGCTAGTGGCTTTTCAATTGTCTGCAAAGTGAGATAACTGAGGTTTAGTCTAATTCCATGCATATGTCTATTTTAATCTTGTATTTGCTACATGATATGATTTTGAATGCTAAATGAATTGGTTGGCTATCTGTTATATGTGATTGGACCTTATGAGTCCATGGTGGAACTGTGGTGTGGCTGTCACCTATGCATGTTGATAAGTGCTAATTTTTATATATTTTATCCACATTTATTATTGTTTTTAATGATTAATTTGAGCTTAAATGGATTTATTATACAATATTTGAATTTGTGGTTAATTTTGGAAAATAATACAAGTTTGAATTAATTAGAAGAATTTTTGGATTTAAATTGCTAAGATTTTATTCTCCAAAATTCTTTGATGATTAAATATTTTCAATCTTTAAAACACTTTTTAATTTCTTGCAGAATTTTCTTTTGAAGCAAATGAATTGAAAAAAATTAAAATAAGGGAAAAGATTGGATGATAATTCTATTTTTATTAATTTCTGATAATGGCAATATTGTAAATAATATATTAGGTTTTTATATTTGTTTTTGTTGGTTCTCTTGGGCAGAAAAACGCAACAATAAATCAGGAAAGAAATCATGTGGAGAGCTGGGGGAAAAATCGAATGAAAAAGCTATGGGTTCTGGAGTAAAGAAGAAGCAGTAGCCGAGGAAGCTAAAAGAGAAGGAAAGCTCTGTATGTAGGAGGAAATAAATAAACAAACACGTGGGTGGCAGTATGTAATTCATTGAGGTATAGAACCTATGAGATGTTAATGTGGGAAGCTACGAATTGAAGCTGGGAGAGCTAAACGAAGAAGCCACGGGTTCTAGCTAAGGAGCTGCATGAAGCTAAGGTACAAAGCATGTAGACGTAGAGAACACGCAGGAGCTACGTGGAAAAGTTGCACGAAGAAAGCACAAAAGCTATGGGTTTTAAGCTGAAACAGAAGGAGCAAAACAGAGGTTCAGAACAAAACAAGCTGAATGAAGAGCTACAGATCAAGGAAGAGAGGCTCGATGAGGGGTTCTACATAGGAGCAGATGCATGGGAGAACTAGCTACGAGCAAACTAAAGGAGCTGCAGTTTCAACATAATGCAGAATGTATTTGCTATAGTTTTTACGTAGAAAACAGAGCATGAAGAGAAGCAACGGTTGAGCACGAGGGGAACGTAGAAGAATGTAAGTTCTGGTTGAGAAGCAAGAAGCTACTATTTTGAAATGGAAAAGGAATGAAGCAGCGAAAATAGAAGGTAGATCAGAGCATAATATGTTAATGTAGAAACAGAGCAAATGCTCCAGTTGATGGTTTAAACGAAGCATCCAGGAGAACACTTAGGTGGCTTAATAAAGGAGAAGCTGACGAGGAGAAGAATAGAAACGATGAACCTATGGGAAGAAGCTGCATCAGGATGATCACACAAATAATGAACCTATATTTTGAATCGAGTTAATGAGCTAGAGGTTTCTCATGTGATTATGAAGAACTAGCTACAGGTTGACACGAAGAGACTTTCAAGTGAGAAATAATTAATGAAGAGCAGCAGCATGGAATTATATTAGAATGAATGAAGCATGCAAAGTTGACATGGAGTCAATTAAAAAATCACGTGAACAGGAGCATGTTTAAATCGTCCAGAAGCACACTCCAAAGGGGATTCATACTTCATTCACGCCTCTCACATTCCAGCACATTCACGCCTCTGAATTATCACCCAGAGTTCACTTCATTCACGCCTCTATAATTTAGGAAATCCTCGCCTATATATATATTCCTTCACTCATTCCAGAAGAAAAAAAAAACACACGTGAAGAGAGTAAGAACAGCATAGGAGAGAGTCATGGAAAAGGGCGAGACTTCTAGGAGAGCCAGGGAGAACGTCCAGGGAGCATTCTTTCGTGATTTATCCATGGCTAATGCAAATTCCATCAACTCTTCTCCAATTAAAATCTCCATGGCAGCTTGAATTAACCATGGTGGCTAGTTGAAGTTTTGGAAACTCCCAGATGAAGATTTAAGCCCCATATTTTCCCACAAAATTGGATAAATATTCCTTACTATATCTTTTAAATTCCAGCATTAAATCTTTGATTAATTTGACTAGGTTTAGTTAATTGATTTAGGAATTTAGTTGCTGAAAATTTATTAATTTGTTTTATGAATTGAATTTGATTTTGGAATTTTGATTATGATCATCACATGCTTATAAAAATTCCAGAATTAATTCTGTGTAATTTACTTTCAAATTCCTCTTGATCTTGGGTTAATTGATGTAATGGTTATTGGATTAATTTACTAGAAATTGTGTGCAATTAATTGTTTGAGGAATTAATTAATCTAATTGGTCAATTAGTATCTTAAGTAAATTGTGCATGTGATTCTATTAACTAATTGAATTTGGTTAAAGTGTGTTCTTGTTCTTAATTTAATTAATTAGTTATTCAAGGTTTCTTGTGGTTACAAATTCCTTGTATAATTAATAAATTGAACCTTGGATGGTTATTCAAGAATCTTTATAGGGAATACACTAAAGAGCAAGGAATTAATTCCAAAATTGGTAAACTAAATCAAGGGCAAGGATAATTAAATTCTAGGGAGTCCAATGTAAAGCTAGCTACCATATTCTCTTAATTGTTCATCTCATTTAGCTTTAAATTCTTTTGATTTTTGTCAATTAAATTTAGTTCAATTAAATTCTAGTACTTCAACCCCAAAATAAGTTTCAGTAGCAATACTTAGAATAACCTTTCTATAAACAAATTAAGGCATAAACTCCAAGGGAGATGACCTAGGATTGCACCATTAACTATAAAATTTATTTCGCTTCCTAGTTTTATTTGAGATTGCACGACACAATTGTCACATGTGCTTTGATTAGGCACCGGGTTATGATCAAACGCCAGATACACTGAGCCTTGGTTATACTCATTGGGGAGTGGGTGCTGTGGACGAGCCTCTCCTAGTGTTATTGGCCTTTAACATATGAAATTGTGATTGCTAGTATGGGATAGTAATTATAGATAGCCTAATTGTTTCATTTACTGATATGGTTGGTATATTTTTTTATGCTTACATGAAATCATGCATATATGTTAATTAAACTGGAATATATGAATAGAATCTACCTTGGTTTCTGAGATTTGTATCTCACCCCATTTCATGGGCTAACTATTTCAGGTGAAGGTTCTTCGGGTAAGGATAAGGAGAAACAAGTGGATAAAAATCCATAAGCTGCAACCATGTGTAGGGGAGGCTATACTTGGGCTGATCTGAGTAGGATAGATGCTAAATTTTATACCCCTTTTGTATAGCATCATCGTGTAATCATGTTGCCAAGTGTAGGAGTCTGTATTTTGATAATATAGCATGTATCTATTGAGGAGTAGGCCTTACTTTAGTTTGGTATTAGATGTATAAATTTATGATATCTGTTGTGAACTTATGATATGATTTACCATTTAGGCATTGTAATTATGTGACACATTGGATGTAGAGTTGAGCTAGCGATGCAAGAAATCTCTCATGGAATATATATATAGATATATTTTAATAATAATTGTTGGTAGCTTATGAAATTCTTACTGTCATTAATCTATGAATTTGATAATATATGGTAGTTAGATGAGTAGGAATTAATAGTTAAGTTTTAAATTGGTAATGGTAGAATAGTTGGGTAAATAAGGTAGATAAATACCATTAGAGTCGTATAAAATGAGGGGGAATGGTCCTAGGGTGTTCCTAGGAGGAGAATTGGAGTGCATGAGATGAAATTTAGGAGATGTAGTTACAGAAGGGAGTCACACCATAGCTAGGAAGGCCTTGCCATGGCCTGGATAGTGACAGTGGCGAGAGACACCGTAGGTTGAGAAATCTAGCAGCAGCTCAAAGAGAAAATGTTGCCCAGGGAGGGTGATAGAGAGAAAACTTACCACGGCGCAACATGTCTCACCGCGGCTCAAGTCAAGGAAAGTAGGTAAGGAGTGTCCAGTAGCTAGCCACGTCGTGGTGCAAGCATATTCCATCTAGGTGAGAATTGTGGGACTTTGAACAGTAGCTCTAGGAGGTATTTCCACCGCGGTGCCACGTAGATTCGCCACAGCAACAATTCAACCCCCCACTATGATATGTGAAGATAAAAGAGTGATGAGTAATTGGCCATGGCGCAAGGATATTTAGGCCTGGCTAACGGTCCCAAACTCTCATTCTAACATAAAAATCTTGGTGTCTCATATGGTAACCTCAAGGGATGATTTAGAAACAATGATAGAAGATTCTTGCGAGTTGGAATTAATGGGCAATAGAATCAAAGGCTTATAAATAAGTGTTTGTTTCCCTTGTGTACATGAATGCTTGTAATTATTTGGTTGATAACTCTAATAACATTAAGGTTCAAACTTCCTTGCATTTTCCAAATGTAATTAGTTATAATATCTTGTAGCTTTAATTTATGGTTATTAATAACGTATTTTACCCTAATTACAATGACTAGAAGATAAGGTTGTCACAAT
The DNA here is from genome assembly GCA_026724425.1 of Erythrophleum ivorense. Lineage (NCBI taxonomy): Eukaryota > Viridiplantae > Streptophyta > Magnoliopsida > Fabales > Fabaceae > Erythrophleum > Erythrophleum ivorense. The sequence goes on along the minus strand of JAIUCV010000006.1, from coordinate 39,746,622 downwards.
TGACGTGAAGGAAAGCTACAAACTACATAAGCATGGTACTATTTGAAGTTTCAGAGAAGACGTTTACTTGGAAGTGAGGTCTCGAGTTTGGGTGGATGAATCAAGGAGAGAAAGCTCACAAAGCTAAAAGAAGAAGCAACGTGGTTAAAAAACATGTAGAGGAATGAAGAGTCAGCTGAACCATATTGAAGGAGGAAGCATTAGCTAAAGCACGTTCTGGATTTGAAGAAGCAAGAAGCTACTATTTTGAAATAGAGAAAGAATGATGAAGCAGCTAAACAGAGTACAAGCCACGGGTTTTACATGCATGAAGAGAAGCAAAGTTAAACATTGAACAGAACCATGCATGAAGTACATTGATCCATCGAGAGACCCATCAAGGCTACACACTCCATTCCCCACACCTCATCTGAAGAAACTACACATTCGAGCTGAAACAAAGTAGAAATAGCTCCACGTAAAGAAGTCTTAGGTTGAAAGTGTGGAGGAGTAGAAAAGAGGAAGAGCCACGAGTTGTTATGGAGTGAAAGATCTTAGTTTTAATGTGAAAGATGTAACACCCGGTACATCGTACAATCGTTGGAACGGGCCAGTTTGAAAAGTAAATCCCCTGAGATGAGTGATTCAAGGCCAAATAAAATTTGAATAAAATTTTAAATAATAGAAAATGAGGATTTGAGCCTTGAGTTGCCCAAAAACTAAGGTCGGAGTGATTCGAAAAATTTGCCGAAAGGCCAGTGGCATTTTGTCAATAAGTGCAATTTTAGAAAAACACCTAGGAGGGCTTTTTAAATGGAAATTTTGAGTTACCCAGGGTTCTCAGAGGCCCCAAAAACCATGGGAAGCCCTGGGACTAGTAAAGCCCCTCCGGTGTACTCTTTCCGACGTCGGTTGACCTAAACTTTGACCGGTTCGTTCAGGAAGGTTTTAGCTCCGATTTGAGTGATTCCAAAGGCATTTTATTAAATTGGGAATCTTAATTTTATGATGGAAAAGACGGTTCTAAAAAAGGAGCTAAAACGAAGCCAAACCGAAAATGCCATTATGGAAGGGCAAAAATGGAAACAAAGTGCACAAAAGAAGCTTCCAAACTCCCTTTTTAAGCCACGTTTAGCTCCCCCCTCTCTAAACCGACTTTCTTCTGCCCAAAACTCAGAAATGGAGCTGCTGTCTTAGGCGTACAAAGGGAGGAAATTTTGGAGGAAGAAAAGCCAAAGAAAAGGTGAGAAAGTATAAGGTTTTCATGCTCTTTCCTCTTAAAACTTCATCCTCCCCTTCTTGCTTCATCTTTCCATAGTTTTAATGTATTTTTTGGTGCTGATTCGAGTCCAGATCAGAGGAGGGAAATTCGAAATTTAAGGAGGAGAAAGAGGGAAGAGGAAGGGCTCTTGAAGGAAGCTTGATTGCAAGGTAGTTTCTCTCCCTTTGTTGCTTCTTTTTCTCCTTCTCCTCTTCCATGGTAGGATGTCCCAACCAGAACCATGAAGAGGGAAGAGTTTCTGTTTTATAATCCAAAAGAATCCATCAAACTAAGGCATGGGAAGATAGATTATACCAAAGAAATGCATGAAAACTAGTAAAACTCAAATTGGAAAAGTGTAGGGTGCTTAAACATAAGTTAAAATCTGGGTTGATTCAAGACTTCCCTATCATATGTGAGTGTTTGTTTGAGTTTCTAAGACTCCTAGGGAGCCTCCCAAGTGCCCCATCCATTAAGGAAAAATCCCAAACTCCATGGGTTTTTAATGGAAGTATAACTAGGTCAAGACCCTTAGAGATAGCTAGGGAGTATTTTAAATGGTTCCAAGCTTGATTTGGGACTTTATATGATAAAAGAAGATAGGAGAAACCCTTGGAAAAAATTTAGAAGCCTTAGGTTGGGAGATGAGGCAATGGCTTCCATAATGTAACCTTATGAAGCAACATGGACCTAGGTTTGTGAAAGTGAGTGTGTGATGGCTTCAAGGACCTTAAATGAGGTCAAGAGGTCTAAATATGGCAAGAGAATGGAACCAAGAATGTTAATTATGGTAGTTGCTTCATTAGGTCCTTAATGGAACCATATTGTGACGAATAGACCAAAGTGTAGTCTTAAGAGTGAGTTGGATGTCATAATTTGTTCCAAGAGTATAATTTAGTGTTGTTTATTGTGAATAGGCCAAAGAAATCCAACCCCACCTTCTTGTGTTTATGGAACCGAAAAGGAGAAGAAACAAGCAAAGTAAAGCTTGAATTTGCACCAAGGTAGCTTTCCACCTTTTCTTATTGCATTTTCTTGTTGCATATGGTGTCATTGTGTTCTTGTGTGTATGTTTATATGTTTGAGACATGCCACTTGATGCTATGTTGCTATTTTGGTACCAATATACTTTCTTGAATGTCTTTGAATGATGGAAATGGCTCATAAGGGTGAGGTAGTGCCAAAAGTCCCTTAATGTGGGTGAGGAGATGCCAAAGGTCTCATGGCATGGGTGAGACAAGGCCAAAAGTCCCTTGGATGGGTGAGGCTAAGTCAAAAGTCCCAAGAACCAAGAGTAAGGCAATCCAAAAGTCCTAGAAATGGGGTGAGGCCAACCCAAAAGTCCCTAAAGCTCATTCTTATTCTTGACATGTGTTTGTGACATAAAAATGTGGAAATTGAATGCTTCATGGATTGAGTAGTTGCATACTTGTACCCTTGACATGTGTATATGCCTTGAAAATGTGATTGAATAGGTGTATGAGCTATTGAGATTCAATGAATCTCACCCCTCCTTTCTCTCATCTCTATGATCTAGGTGGAGTTCAAGACCCAAAGGATGGAAGCTAAGGAGCTTAAATCTCCATCTCTTGGCAAACCTTTATATTTTGATATACTATGATGACTAGAATGTAAAAGTAGATATGTAAATGTTATTTTTGAGCCATGACACTTTGAACAAGTGTAAAACTATGTAAAGTTAGTGTATATATCAAGAATAGAGTCTAATGAGTAGAATTATGTATTTTGACCACTTGGGAGCCCATTTGTGTATGTATGTTTATGGAAGTGGCATGGTGAATTTGAGTTGCATGAGAGTTCAGACCTTACGAGGGACTTATTTATGCTATATTTATGCTTTCTAAGTTGTTCAAATGTGTATGGAACCATGGATGGCTCATTTGAACCAAAGTTGCCTCTTGTTGGAATCAAAATTGCCATAAGCTTGAGCTATGGTACAATCTGACCAAATGACCTCTTATTGACTTGGAATTTTGCATGCAAGTAGATCTTGCCTAGAGATTTTTGGGAAGCCAAAGATCAGGTCATTTGGAGGTCTGTGGAATTTTCTATGATTTTTCAAAGTTGGTATCAGAATTTCGGATTTGCACTGGTACTGTTCATTTGGTCAGTTTTAAAATTGTGTCATCCAAGGGGCAAACGTGGTCCAATGGCTACGAAATTTTATAGCTAGAAACTAGGCATTCACAGTGACTTGTAGAAACTAGAAGCATCTCATTTGGAGATCTGAGCTGAGAGATATGAATTTTTGAATTTCTGGGACAGTAGCAGTAGCTCAGCACGACCTGAGTCACTGTTCCATTGAATTTGGGTAGCTAAACGTGCTTCCTCTGGTCTGATATATTTTTACCATAAATTTAACGTTCATAGCTTTCCAAATTGGTATTATTTGCATGGATTGGATTTTTGTGGAGTTAATTGGACATTTTCGAAGTTCATAGCAGACACTTGCATCAGTACCAGTAGCTGTCCGAACCTTAACCCCTTTTCGCATATCAAACGTTTTCTGTGTTATGCTTCATGGCCTGGGCATATTTTTAGAATAAATTAGACATGTGTAGTTTTTCAGAATGGCCAAGAATGAATGATTTCAATTTTTCTAGAATTAGTTACAAATTTTAAAACTTCCTATCAGTAAACTGAACTAGTGGCCCAGACAGCAGCAACCCCAGTGGCTTTTCGGATGTCAAATGCTCTCCCATTAATGTTTCATGAGTTGAAACTATTTTTATAATGGGGTAGAAATCTAGAGCTTTCTGGAATGGTAAATTTTGTTGGATTTCGAATTTTTTGGATTTAGTTATGAATTTCCAAAGTTGTGACAGAAAAACTGAAATTTTGGCCGAAAACAAGAGTGTGAATTTGATGGTCCCCTTTGAGTTCCACGAGTTGTGGGCCAACTTTGGTTATGCAAATGAGTTTTATGTATGTAATTAAATATGAGAACATGTTGTATGAGCTCATATGGTCCGTGTAACACCGAATGGAATTTTTATACGCGACGTAACGCGAAATAAGGCATTATTTTAATGTCATTTTCCATTCCCTTTTGTTCAATTGATCATGTGAGACTTAGAAATGATCGGAAGCATGCTAGAAATATATGGTGTTACAAAAGAGCTAAGAAGAACTCACGTGTTTGCTATGTGCTGGATGGAGCATGAAGAACATCAGCGAGAAGAAGAAAGCTACGGGTTGACGTGGGAATAATTGCAAGCTAAATGAGCTGGGAGCTGGAGTTTAGAGAAGGCTGACGTGAGAGTTAAAGGAGTCATGCACACACAGCAGAACACATAGGATTAAATGAAAACGTGGGCAGCACATGAGGAGGACTGGAGAGTAAGTGATGGGAAACACGTACAGCGTGAACATTCAGTGGGAGAAAAATGTGAAAAAGAAGCGAGCTGGAATAAGAGGCGAACACAATGTAAAAATGTTAGAGCCTCAGGGAGGGAACGAAGGAGAATTTCTCATTGGTTTCTCCATGGCTGCTGCTCATTCCATCGATTCTCTTTCGTTTAAATTCTCCATGGCAGCTTGAATCATCCTTTGTGGCTAACTAAAGATTGAAGACTCCCAAATGTAGATTTGAGCTCCACATTTCCTCACCAAATTGGATAAAGATTTCTTTGCTTACTCTTTTAATTCCAGCATTAATTCTTTTATTAATTTGACTAGGTCTAGTTTATTAATTTAGGAATTTAATTACTGAAAATTACTAGATTGGTTTGATTTGTGGATTGAGTATAATTTGATCTTTGGAATTTTAATTATGATCATTACATGTTTGTGAAAATTCCTTGATTTGTGGATTGAGTATAATTTGATCTTTAGAATTTTAATTGTGATCATTACATGTTTGTGAAAATTTCAGAATTAGTGCTGTGCAAATTACTTTTAATTTCCTCTTGATTATAGGCCAATTGATGCAATGGTTGTTAGATTAAGTGACTGGAATTTTTGTGCAATTAATTGTTTGAGGAATTCATTAATCTAGTTGGTTAATTAGCATCTTAAGTGGATTGTGCAGCAGATTTTATTAATCAATTAGGATTGGGTATAGTGTGTTCTTATTCTTAATTCAATTAATTAATTTTTCAAGGTTTCTTGTTGTTACAAATTCCTTGAATAATTGATTAATTGAATCTTGGATGGTCATTCAAGAGCTTTTATGGGGAATACACTAATGAGCAAGAAATTAAATCCAAATTTGGTACACTAAAAAGGGAGCAGGGATAATTGAATTCTAGGGTGTCCATCTAAAGGTTAGCTACCATATTTTTTTAATTGTTCACTTCATTTAGTCTTAAGTTTTTTTTTATTCTTGTCATTTACAATTTAGTTCAATTAAATTTTAGTAATCCAAAACCCCCCTAAACAATTTTCATTTAGTAATACTTGGAACACTCTTTCATAAACAAATTGAGGCACCAACTCCTTGGGAAATGAACTAGGTCGCACCATTACCTGCAAATTTTATCTGTCTACCTATTTTTATTTGAGATTGCATGACACAATTGTCACCTATCGTGACACAAATTGTGAAACTTTATATAGTAGCTCCAGGGCTTGTTTCCACCGTGGCAGCACATATGCTTGTCACAGTGAGGGGCCAACTCGCCATGGTGATGATTTGCGAAAATTTGAAAGTTGAACTCGAGAGCAACTTCACCACGGTGTAAATATCTTAGGCCATAGCGCAAGATGTGAAACTTGGTTTTTAAGATCCAGTAGCCAACTTAGCTGTGATAGGAAGGTTTCAAGTTAGGGCGAAGTTTCCCAAACTTCTACTTTTAGTCTAGAAACCTTGGTTTTTCCTTATGGAAATGCTAAGGAATGACTTAAAAACACTTGTAGGAAGTTTTTGTGAGTTAGAATTAATTGATAAATGAATTAAAGGCTTTTGATTGAGGATTAGATTCACTTATGTGCATAAATAATTGTAATTATTTAGTTAATGACTCTAATAACATTAAGGTTCAAATTCCCTTACATTTTCTTAAATTGATTAATTGAAATGGTTCTAGACCTTAATTTATGATATTAATCACACATTTAAGCTTCACTACTATGATTAGACATTAGGGTCGTTACATTTGGCACTCCCTTTAATTAAATTCCAGGGTCCTTTTATAGTTGAAATGCATCATTTTAATAGCATAAAATCTCCTGTATACCTCAACTTACTAACTCTCATCATTTAGGGACCTAAGGATTGACTAGACTAATTAAATCTTACTATATATTATCAATTCACCCATTATGGTAGCAAAAGGTAAGTGAAGCCATAAGTGACAACTTTAAAATATGCATTTTCTTACCAGCTAACCTCAAATCACTTTGAGCAAGTTTCAATAGTGGTATAAACATGTTCTTATCCTCAAATCTTTAAAGTAACCTTAAGTGTAAAATATGGCTATGGCACACCTCAAAGCCACACATAAGGCATACATGATAGCAACAAGCTTCACATATTAGATTTTCGGCTAAATATTCATTTAGTAACATAACCACATCTTTTGATTGATAAATCATAATTCATACATTCACGGTAGTCCATCTTTGCTCAGTATCAAATAGATACATCAAATGCCATATAAATGAAAGCCTAGTCTTCTAAAGGTTAATAGCATGTCTGGATACGCGTTGAAAAAGCTTACAATCATGTTTGCCCAACTACAGTATGGTAGAAGTAATAATTTTTTGCTTTGTGGAAACATGTTTTGGGAGAGAAACCATTTATCCAAACACACACTAAATCCTTGGTTACAAAATACCTACACTTGGCAAAAATGAATGGATCATGATACTATACAAGTTAGATTACAAAAAGAATAGCATCTACATAAGAACCAAAAGCATCCAAGCGTAGGAGTCCCATATAAGGTCTAAATCTAGGGATAGTCATCCATTTACTTTCCTTTTTATTTAGCCGAGGAACTTTCATCTGAAATTGTTAACCCATGAAATGAGGTGAGATATAAATCTCAGTAATTAAAGAGCAATTCCTTAGATATGTGCAAATTAATCAACATAAATGCTTTTTATAATAATAAATACCAAAATCATTAATATAATTAGTAAATGAACTAATTGAATTACTAGTTACTACTATCCCATATTAGCAATCACATACAACATGTTAATAGCCAAAAATAGAGGGAAAGGTCCATCTAAGGCACCAACTCTCTATTGAGCATGCTTATGGCTTGGTGCATTTCATTTAGTCTAATCACAACTTAGTGCACAATCACAGCACAATATATGAGTGGCAACATTACCATAGCTTCTCCAAGGACATGATTATGGTCCAACACAATCAAGTAGGTAATCAATCATTTAATATGGAAAACATATATGTACAGCAAATATAAGATTAGAATGAACATATACATGGAATTAAAAATAAACCCCTAGTTACCTCACTTGGTTGCACCAATTTCCTCAAGAGCTAAGAACAAGTGCCAACACTCTAAAAGTCTTAAATTAACTACAATACAACTCTTAGTCATTATCTACTACAAGAATCAAGCACCCATTAATCCTAATATTAAGAGTTACTAAGAAATTGTTTCCAATGAATTCCAAAATTTGGAGTTGAGCCTTCTAATCTAGAAACTATAATGGTTCACTCTAATTTCATTGCATTTTCACATAATAGCAAAATCCAATATGAAAGTTAGTCATTAAGGCAATTTCCATCATAATAACACATCAAAATAGAAGGAAATACTTACCTAATAGTCCTTTAACCTCAAGCTTTGAAAAATCATGTAACAAATGACTAAAACACCCATTTTTAGATCTAGGGATGAGATGAAAATTCATCAAACATAAAACTAATTAGAATAAAAGGAAGAGAAAGATAAGAGGATTAAATTTTATATAACTTGGCTAAATCTCTCTTTAAATGCTTAGTAGACTATTATAGGAGATTCATTCATGGCTTTTCTCAGATAGCGATGCCACTGACCAAGCTCACTAGAAAGAATGTACTGTTTATGTAGGATGAGAACTGTGAGAAGAGTTTTTAGTAGTTAAAGCACAAATTAACCATGGCCCCAGTCTTAGTACTTCCTAACCTCAGAGAGACTTTTTGTAGTCTATAGTGATGCCTCTAAGAAAGGGTTAGGATGTGTGCTTATACAGAAGGGCTGAGTGGTAGCTTATGCTTTTAGACAGCTAAAACCACAAGAAGAGAATTACTATACACATGACCTAGAGCTAGCGAAAGTGGTGTTTGCTTTGAAAATATAGAGACACTACTTATATGGGGCAGCTATTGAAATTTACAGCGACCACAAAAAGCCTTAAATATTTATTTGAATAGAAAGAATTGAATATGAGACAATGGAGATGGTTAGAAATTTTAAAAGATTATGATTTCACTTTGAAATACTGTCTCAGTAAGGCTAATGTTGCAGCTAATGCCCTAAGTAGAAAATCCATACATATGGCCCGTATGATGATTAAAGAGTAGGAGTTAATTGAGAGATTCAGAGATATGAGTCTCACATGTGAGGTGCATTCAGGGAAACTATTAATGAGTGAAACTCGAATAAAAAATGACTTAAAGGACCAGATAAGAGAAGCCCAGTGAAGAGATGATCATGTAAATATGATTAGATCTCAGATAGCCTAGGGTAGCACTTAGGAGTTCAATCTCTCTGAAGATGACATAATAAGGTATAGGGATAGGCTGTATATGCCCATAAATACAGAGATTAGAGCTTTAATATTCGATGAGGCATATAAAAGCAAATACACTATTCATCCAGGCAGTAATAAAATATATCATGATTTAAAGAAAATATTTTGGTGGCCTGGAATGAAAACAAACATAGTAGAGTATGTCTCCCGATATTTAGTATGTCAAAAAGTTAAAATAGAACACCAGAAACCAGCTAGGTTACTTCATGCCCTAGACATCCTGGAGTGGAAATGAGATAGTGTAGCTATGGATTTTGTCATAGGTCTACCCAAGACATCATTGGGGCATGATGCAATATAGGTAATAGTAGATAGATAAACAAAGTTAGCATAGTTTTTAGCCATGAAAGCCACTTATACCCTAGATAAATTAGCCCAGTTATACATCCGGAGATAGTCAGATTGCATGGTGTGCCTAGGAGCATAGTGTCAAATAGAGATCCTAAGTTCACTTCGAACTTTTGAAAATCATTATAGGATGCTCTAGATACTAAACTCAGATTCAACACAGCTTATCACCCCTAAATAGACAAAAGATAGAGAGAACCATCCAAACCTTAGAGGACATGTTGAGGGCATGTATCTTAGAAATGAAAGGAAATTGGGATACATATTTGCCTCTAGCAGAGTTTGCCTATAATAATAGCTATCATGCAGGTATACAGATAGCACCATATGAAGCATTGTATGAAAAGAAGTGTAGATCTCTGATGTGTTAAGTTGAGCTAAGAGAGCAGAGCCTGATAGGGCCAGAATTAGTGGACTAGACTTCTAGACAAATTGAGATCATAAGAAAGAAACTACTAACGACCCAAAGTAGATGGAAGAGTTACGTAGATAAATATAAATGGGCGTTCGAGTTTGCGGTTAGAGACTATGTCTTCATTAGAGTCCTTTAGTCACAGGGATAGGTCGGTCTATTAAAAGTAAAAAGCTTAGTCCAAAATACAAAGGTCTATTCTAGATTCTTGATAAAGTAGGACCTGTGGCTTACAGACTTGCCCTTGCCCCTAAACTTGAGCAAATTACACAATGTATTCCATGTATCTTAACTTAAAAAGTACCAACTCAACCCTTTACATGTCATAGAGTATGAGAATGTGTAGTTACAAGATAATCTATCATATATAGTATCACCAGATCGGATCGTGGATGCTAGACTCAAGTAGTTACAAAATAAGATGATATCATTGGTGAAAGTGGTTTGGAAGGGGTTATCTCTCAAAGAAGCTATCTAAGAGCTAGAGGGAGAGATGAGAAAGAAGTATCCAGAGCTCTTCCCATAAGGTACGTTATCTAAATTTTAAGGACGAAATTTATTTAAAAGGGAGAGAATTATAATGTCTTATTTTCGTCAAACGACGAAAATAAATATGTTTTTAAAGCAAGTCCCCTGAAATGAATTAGTTAAGGTCCCAAAAAATTTAAGTAGCATTCTAGACTCTTAAAAATAAGAATCCTAGGCTCAGATAGAAAGAAAAATGGAGCTAGAATAAAGAAATGAATTTGAACGAAGGTTGACAAAACATAATGGCATTTTTGTAATTTTGAGCAAATTTTGAAATTCCTATAGGAAGGCTTTCTAAATGAAAATTTTGAGTTCTTTGGGGTTCTCAGAGGCCTTGAAAACCATAAGAAGCCTTATGACAATTAAAACCCCTTCGGTGAATGTTTTCCAACATCGGTTGACCTGAACTTTGACGGATTTGTTCGGGAAGGTTTTAGCTCCGATTTGAGTGATTCCAAAGGTATTTTATTAAATTGAGGATCTAAATTTCATGATGGAAAAGACGGTTCTCAAAAAAGAGCTAAAACGAACTGGAAACAAAAATGCCAAGACAAGGATAAAATTGGAATTTTTGAAAAGTTCTTCTTAACCTACCTATATATATATATGTCATGCCCCACCTCCTCATTCATTTAGCCACATTTGTTTCTGCCTTAAACCAGAGGAGAGAGCTAGGGTTTAGGGCACACCAAGAGGAAAAGAAAGGGAGGCGAAAAACAAGGAAAAAAAGAAAGGTGGAAAATTCATATTTGAGTTGAAAAGGCCAAGCAAAGTGAGAAATAAGTAAGAAAAACCAAGAAAAAGGCCAAGAGAAACAAATTCCACACCTTTGTGTGTGTAAGGCTGAGGGAGAGGATTCAAGATTTAAGGAAAAAGTTTGCAAGTGTAACAAAGGTAGCTCTCTTCACTTTCTTTCATGTATGAATGTGTGCTTACCTTGTCCTTGAATGTGTGTATGTGTGTTTTAAGCCATGAAAAGTGCTCTAGCATATGTCCATATCCCATTGTACCATAATGTTGTATTATGTTTTCAAATGATGTTTCTATATGCTTGCTTTGGTTTGCTTCAATGTGGTGAAGCCAAGAACACACTAGCCATGGTGAGGATGAGCTAAGAACCCTTAAGAATGGTTGAGACAGTCTAGAATCTCCCATGAGTAAGGCTTAGTTCAAGGCCTTTAACAAAAAGGTGAGACTAATCTACTTACTTGGCAAGCCTATGTATGCTATGTATGACTTGTTCAAATGTCTAGATGCTTCTTGAATGATCACACTTTCCATTATGCTCATGCATGCATTTTTACAACTTAAATTGCATTCTTTATGTATGATTGAAAGGGAGATGAGCTATTAGGATTCTTTGAATCTCATCCCCTCCTCTCCAATGTCTTAACATGCTAGGTGGACTAAATGAGCAAGGTAATGGAAGCCACCAAGTTGGGAGATGAGAGATTGACAACAAGATGTATAGTTTTGTTCAATTTGTAGCCATATGAGTAGTCCATGATATAATACATTATTGTAAATGTCCTATGACCTTATGAATATATGTAAATATGCAAATGTATCATGTACAAATGAGATTTAATGTTATATGTATGATATAGTGCATTTTGGACATTGGAGAGCAAGACTTGACTTGTATGTTCTTGTGTATGGCATGGGATGAGAAAGTGAGTTTTTAATTTCTGGATTTATGCACCTTTGAAACATGTTTAGTAGATCATTTTGGTGCTTTTCCAAGTGCTCAAGTGGCCATGGTTGCCTTAGAAGATAAAATGGACCATTTGGATCCTTTATGAGACACAAAAATGACCATTATGCAACCCAATTTCAAAATCTGACCAAATGATCGAATTTGCCCATGAAATTTGGCATGAATATAGATCTTATCTAGATCTTTTTAGGAAGCCAAAGACTAGATTATTTAGAGCTCTGTGGAATTAATTATAATTTTTCCAAGTTGGCATTTTTCTGTTGAACAGATGCAAACACTGTTCATTTGGTTAGTTGCTTGGGCTGTGTCATTCAAGGGCCAAATGATGTCTAATGCTCACAAAAGTTTACTAGCATAAACTAGATATGATAAGCTTCTCATGGGCACCTAGATTACCCCAATTAGACATATGAGTAGGGAGATATTAATTTTTGAAGTTGGAGGATAGTACCAGTAATGACAAGCTACCTCTGGTATTGTTCCATCAATTTTTGGTGGCTAGCAGCCCCTATTATGGTCTAGAAATACTTTTAACATAAATTAGACATCTGTAACTTTCTAGAAAATGGTATAGTTTGTATGATTTCTATTTTTCTAGAATTAGTTATGATATTTTTAAATTTGCAATAGTAACTTGGAAATTCAATCTGAGGCTGCATTCTTGAATTTCATGTATACCATCTACTTGCACCAGTTCTAGGCCACTTCTTGGGATGGTTTTAAGTTGTAATTGTGTAATTAAATATGAGAATGAGATGAATGACTCCATATGATCCATGGAACACTGAATGAAAAATTTATCCACTATGCAATACAAATTAATTCATTATTTTTAATGCCATTCTTTTGTTTTCTTGTGAAATGCATAGGATAAGGCATGGAAATAGCATGAGATAAGCTAGAAATTTATAGTGTTACACTTGAATACCACCTAGACATATTAAGATGAAGGAGGGGAGGGAAGTGAGATTCATGGAATCTCAATAGCTCACACACCCATTCACACACACATTCATGGCATACATACATCAAAGGCACAAGTATGGAGAATAGCACAATCATAAAGTATGCAAAGTCACAATTCTATGCCATCAATTCATATTAAATTCAAGAATATGCTCTAAGGGCTTTCGGTTTTGCCTCACCCCATTTCTAGGACTTTGGATTTGCCTCACCCTTGGCCTAAGGACTTTTGACTTGGCCTCACCCATCCAAGAAACTTTTGGCCTTGTCTCATCCATGACTTGAGACTTTTGGCATCTCCTCACCTTCATTAAGGGACTTTTGGCATCTCCTTACCCTTATGAGCCATTTTCCATAATCAATGACATTCAAGACAACACATTGGTACTAATGCAATCTCAAAGTACCAAGTGGCATGTTCTCAAATCACAAAAGCATACACATGTAAATAATGACATATATATAACCAAGAATGCAAAGAGAATAAGGTGGAGAGCTACCTTAGTATTTATGCAAGCTTTGTTTAGTCTTTTTCCTTCCGTTTTTTGGTCCCACAAGCACACCTAGGTGGATTGGAATTCTCTTGGGCTAAACATCATAAATAGCACACAATTATACTCTTGAAACAAGCCAAGACACTACACATACTCTTAAGAACACAATTAGTTCCATAGGTCACATAATGGTTCCATAAGTGGCCTATTGAAGCAACCCTTATAATTCAAACTCTAGGCTTCATTCTCTTCTCATTTCTAGGCCTCTTGACCTTATTCAAGGTCCTTGAAGCCACCATCTACTCATTTACATAGGCCTAAACATGTGTTGCTTCATAAGGCTCCATTATGGACACCATTGTCTCATCTCCCAAACCATGGCTCTTAAATATTTCCCAAGGGTTCCTCTAACCTTCGACCATCATATGAAGTCCCAAACCAAGGCTAGAACAAATTAAAACACTGATTAACCTTATTAACTAGCCTAGACCAAGATAATGGGAGGAATGGGAGTTCATGAGCTTCTTGATTTTTTCATAAAGGGAGAGCCATTCGGGAGGCTTCTTAGAGATCTTAGAAGCTCATTGGAACACTTACATAGCCTAGAAAATTCATGTATTAAAACATATTTTACAAAATCCATTAGTTTTTCTTGCAAATTCTTGGCATATTCTACTTCTCCATGGTATAAAACCCAAGTTTCTCTCTTGTTCTTGGGCAGAAAATCCTTCCCCCATATGGTTCTGGTCTGGGCCGAAATACACACCAAGGAAGAGCAAGAGAAAGAAGCAATAAGGAATAAGAGATACCTTGGATTCATGCTTGCTTTCAAGGGCTTTTCTTTTTCATTTACTTCTCCTCAAATTTTTGAACTATTCCCCCTTTAACTTGGACTCAAAACATAACCATTTTATTCAATAAAATCATAGAAAGAAAGCTTAGAAGGAGAGGAACAAAGTTGTAAGAGGAAGAAGCATGAAATTCTTTAAAATTTTCTACCTTTTTTCTTGCTTTCTTTGTGACGACCCTAACTTCTAATCATTGTAATTAAAGTTAAATACATGATTAATAATCATAAATTAGGGTTACAAGACATTATGACTAATTACATTCAGAAAATACAGGAAAATTTAAACCTTAATGTTATTAGAGTCATCAACCATATAATTACAAGTACTCAATACATCAAGGAAACAAACATTCATTTATAAGCCTTCAATTCTATTACCCATTAATTCTAACTCACAAGAATCTTCTATCAACGTTTCTAAGTCATCCCTTGGGGTTACCATATGAAAAACCAAGAATTCTAGGTTAGAATGAAGCTTTGGGACCTTTATCTTCACAGATTTCACTGCGGCTAACCTACATGGCGCTGCGGTGAGGAAGCCTCTAGGAACCTACCTCGCTTGCCTCTCACTATTGGCCGTGGCCAATTTCCCCTTTCATTGTGGCTAATTCCTCTCTGGAACGCCTAACAAATCCTCACAAAAGTTCACTGCAGCCAATTCCTATTTAGCCACAGTAAATTACCCTCTGGATGACTCCCAGTTTTGCCTCTCACTTTTTGCCACGGCTAATTCCACTTTTCACCGCAGCGAATTGCTCTTTGGTACTTTCCCTGGGCAACTTCGCCTCTATTGGCTGCGGCTAATAATATTTTGGCCACGACGAAATGCCTTCTAATCCTATAACTCCTAAAATCTTATCTTATACTCTCCACTCTCTATTTAGGGGCTCTCTAGGGCCACTCTCCCACTTGTTATGAGATTCTAATAGCATCTATCTAGCTGATTTGCCCCAACCATTATATCATTACCCATCCCATATTTAAAGGTGGATTCTCCAACTTACTAATTGGTTTTATATCAGCAAATTTATAAATTCCTCACAATGGTCATTCAATCATGTTTTCATCGAATAATTCATGCATCGCTAGCTTAAATCCACAATCAATATATAACATGATTTCATTACTTAAATAGTTAGTTAAAACACAGGTTTACAAGCCATAAAAAGTGTCATAAACTCATACATCCATCAACAACTAATATGAAGCCTATTTCTCATTAGTTACATTCCATGTTATCAAAATACAAACTCCTACACTTGGCAATACATATACACCATGATGCTATACAAAGGTTAACAAAAATAGCATCTTCTTGATTCCGCTCAGACCAAGTGTAGCTCCCCACACTAGGCCTCAGCTCATGGATGTTTATCCACTTGCTTGCCCTTATCCTTACCCGAAGAACCTTCACTTGAAATATTTAGCCCATGAAATAGGGTGAGATGCAAATCTCAGTAATCAAGGCAAATTCCATTCATATATTCCAGTTTAATTAACATATATGCATGATTTCATATAAGTATCAGAAAACATACCAGTCATATCAATAAATGAAACAATTAGGCTATCTATAATTACTATCCCATACTAGCAATCATAATTTCACATGTTATAGGCCAATAATACTGGGAGAGGCCTGTCCATGACACCCACTCTCCAATGAGCACAACCAAGGCTCAGTACATCTAGGGTTTGATCATAACCCAGTGCCCGATCGAAGCACATGCATAGGTGGCAGCCACACCACAACTTCACCGTGAACTCACAAGATCTAATCACAAATAACAGATAGCCAACCAATTCATTTAACATTAAAATCATAATCATGCAATAAATAGAAAATTAAAATAGACATATGCATAGAATTAGTATGAAACCCTGGTTACCTCACTTGTAGACAAATTTGCAAAAGCCACCAGTGGTATAAAAATCTCCTTAGCCATTACTAATTCCCAAAATTCGGAATAGAGGTGTAATCTACTAGAAACTTCAATATATCACCTCAAATCCTAAGTAAATTTATGAAAAATTAATACCCATAGTATAATCCAATCACTGGGGTCTTAAACTAGCAAAAATACCTCAAAAAGAAGAGTTTATACTTACCTAATGTCAACCCTAGCCTCAACCTACGAAATTTTACCATGGAAACATCAAATGGCAAGTTTTAGATTTTGGGTGTAGGTGAAAGTGCTCCAATTGGAACATTAATCAAGTCAAATTAAAGAGAAAGATGAGAGGATTAAGTTATATAACTATTACCTTGGCTAAATCTTGCTCTAAAAGTGGGAAATGGTGGAAATATACTATGAACCCTAGCCTCTCCTTTGGACCTCCGAATTTTGTGTGTGTTCCTTGTGGTTCTGTAGAATGAGGGGTGACTAGGTTAGTTTTTAGGGTTTAAGTTGGGTTTTCTATGGGTTATAGGCTGCTCCAAATGGACTTCAGATTTAAGCTTTATTGGGCTAACTTTCATGTGTTGGGTTGCTGGATTTTAATTAGCTTAGGCCAAGTTTTAAGAGTGCAAAGGATTTGGGTCTGCACAAAGGTTGTTGGGCCAATTATAAGAGCCTATAAAAGGTAGATCTTGGGCCTCTATCACATTGAATCAGATTGGGTCTGCACCTAACTTATTGGACCTCCATTAGCCTCTTATCATGATTCCCTACATTAATTTGGGCCTAGATGAAGTTTCTATCCCAATTAAATCTCAAACTCATATTAATAATTTATCTCTCCAAAATTTTCATTCACTTAACTTACCTGATTATTCCATATTAATTATTCCTAATTAAATCCAAATCCATGATTAGCATTTTAATAAATTTTTGAGGTGTTACATTCTCCCTTCCTATTAGAAATTTTATCCTCAAAATTAGGCATACCTTGCTCAAATAATGCAGGATAATCCCTCCTCATTGCCTCATCTGTCTCCCAAGTTACTTTGTTCGGAGTAAGTCCCTTCCATACTACCTTTACTAAGAGGATGTCCTTATTATGCAACTGTTTGACTTTTGAGTCCATAATCATTTCTGGCTCAACCACATAAGACAAATCATCTTGTAGATGCACATTCTCATGCTCAATGACATGCAAAAGGTTTGGGTGGTACTTTTTTAGTTAGGACACATAGAACATATCATGCAATCTGGCCAGGTTTGGAGGTAAAACAACTCTATAGGCCACAAGTCCTATCCCTTCAAGGATTTGGAAAGGACCAAGATAACGAGGACTGAGCTTTCTTGTCCTGATAGACCATCATACACCCATCACCGAAGTAGCCTTAAGGAACACATGATCTTCTACATCAAATTCTAAGGGCTCCTTCTCTTATATGCATAACTCTTTTACCTACTCTGGGCAGCCAACAACTTCTTTTTGATGAGTTTTATTTGGTGGGTGGTTTGGTCCACTTTGTTTGGACCTAAGAGACTTCTCTCACTAAGTTCTACCTAACATAAGGGTGACCGACACTTCCTCCCATAAAGTGCCTCAAATGGTGCCATCTGGATACTGGAATGGTAACTATTATTATAAGCAAACTCGGTTAAAGGCAAGTACACATCCTAACTCCCCTTTAACTCCAGCACACTAGCCCTAAGCATGTCCTCAAAGGTCTGAATGGTTCTCTTAGTCTGTCCATCAGACTAAGGATGATAAGCAGTGCTTAAGTTAAGACTAGTACCTAAAGCTTCTTATAGAGATCGTCAAAATTTTGATGTGAATCTTAGGTCTCTATCTGATACAATGCTATTAGAAACATCATGTAATCTTACAATTTCACGAACATATAGCTGAGCTAATCTATCTAGAGGATAAGTGGCTTTAATAGGTAGAAAGTGGGCAGACTTCATCAATCTATCTATAATCACCCAAATAGCATCATAACCTGAGGATGTTCTAGGCAAACCTATCACAAAATCCATGGATATACTATCCCATTTCCATTCTAGAATTTCTAAAGGGTGTAGTAAACCTGCGGGTCTTTGGTGCTCAATCTTAACCCTCTGAAAAATAAGACATCTAGCAACAAACTTTGCTATGTCTGACTTCATCCTAGGCTATCAAAAGCTTATCTTTAGATCCCTATACATCTTAATGGTGCCTGGATGAATGATGTACCTACTCTTATGAGCTTCCGGATAACACTATATTCCTCAACTCTTCATCTTTGGGTATGCACACTCTACCCTGGTACCTCACCAAGCCATCTTCTGATAGGTCAAAATCTTTGACCTCACCACTCCCCAATTGCTCTCTAATTTCTCCCCAGTAGGCATCTAACTCTTGGGCCTCTTTAATCCTCTTCTTAAGGTCATTTTTTATCCTCAATTCTCTTAAAAGAAGGCAACTTGAATTCATTGAAATCGATAAATTCAAATCTCTCAACTTTTCAATCAACCTTTGCTTCTTAAGCATCATCATTGCCATGTGAATAGATTTCCTACTCAAGGCATCGATGACTACATTCACCTTCCCTAGATGATACTTTAAAGAGAAATCATAGTCCTTAAGGAATTCCATCCACCTTCTTTGCCTCATGTTCAACTTCTTTTGGTCAAACAAGTACTTTTAAACTTTTATAATCATTATACACCTCAAATTGGGCACCATAGAGGTAGTGCCTACAAATCTTAAGGGCAAAAACTACAGCCGCTAGTTCCAAGTCATGGGTGGCGTAATTTTCCTTATGGGGTCTAAGTTGTCTAGAAGCATAAGCTATCACCCTACCTTGTTGCATTAAGACATACCCTAATCCCTTCTTAAAAGTGTCAGTATAGACTATGAATGTCTCTTTAGGGTTAAGTATCACTAACACAGGTGCGGTGGTAAGCCTATCCTTAAGCTCCTGAAAGACATTCTCACACTTGGCATCCCACACAAATGGTTAGTCCTTCCTAGTCAATTTTGTCAAAGGCATGGCTAACTGAGAAAATCCCTTAATGAATCTTCTATAGTAGCCAACTAGACCTAAGAAGCTATAGATTTCGGTCACCATTTTGGGTCTCTCCCAATTCAGTACCACTTCTACCTTGCTAGGATCTACCACTACCCTTTGTTCCAATATCACATGACTTAGGAATTTGACCTCCCGCAACTAAAACTCGCACTTGCTCAACTTAGCATACAACTAATGCTCTCTCAATATTTGAAGAACAATCCTAAGATGCTCTTCATGCTCTTTACTACTTTTAGAGTAGATAAGGATGTCAATGAATACTACCACAAACCAATCAAGATAGGGCCTAAAGATCCTATTCATGTAATCCATGAAAATGGCAGGAGCATTGGTTAACCCAAAAGGCATAACTAGGAACTCATAGTGGCCATATCGAGTCCTAAGAGTAGTTTTAGGAACATCCTCAGCGTTGACTCTAAGTTGGTAATATCTCGATCTAAGGTCAATCTTTGAAAAGACCGACGCTCTAGCTAATTGGTCAAGTAAGTCATCAATTCTAAGCAAAGGGTATTTATTCTTGATTGTCGCTTGGTTCAATTGCCTATAATCAATGCAAAGCCTAAGGCTACCATCCTTCTTCTTGACAAATAACACGGGTGCTCCCCATAGAGATACACTTAGTCTAATAAACCCTTTCTCAAGTAGCTCCTCTAATTGACTCTTCAACTTAACTAACTCAGCAGGTGCCATTCTATATGGGGCCTTAGAAATTGGACCTATACTGAGTACCAGATCAATGGAAAATTCTAGCTCTCTCTTTGGAGGTGGTCCACTAAACTCCTTAGGGAACTCCCTAATCACAGGTATATCCTCTAACCTATCACCAACCTCAACATGCAATAAAAAGAATAGTAGAAACCCTTGGCAACCACGCCTAAAGCACCTCCCGACTTAGACAACAGACACATAAGTAAGCTCAGTCATAGGACAAGTTTTAGGTATATTTACAAGTAAGGAAATAGTCTTATGATTACAAGCAAGTATCACATTATTAGCCAACAGCCAATCCATACCAATGATTACATCAAAATCACACAAAGGGATGCAAATCAAGTCAAGGGTAGTACAATGGCTATCTAATTGTACAGTACAATTTAAGCACACATCAGATGTAATCATAGAATATCTAGTAGGGGTGGACACAGATAATTCAAATGGCAATAGGCTAATTTTAAGACCTAGATGCTTAACACAGTCATATGAGATGAATGAGTGGGTCACACTCGAGTTAAACAATGCATCTACGACATGATTATGGACAAGTAAAGTACCTCGGATCAAATTAAGGGATTTACTAGCCTCTTGTTGTGTGAGTACAAACAACCTTCCATGGATAGGTGGTTTAACCGATGAGGCCGACTCTCGTTACACCGTGTAAGTACGTGCATAGTGTCTAAACTTCTCACAATTATAGCATACCGGGCATGGCCCATTCCCATGGTTTTTTCCACACTTGGCACAAGTGGGTGGGGCACTCATTGCACTTCTTGGTGGTCCCATGCTTTTTCTTTAAGGGACATTCCTTGGAGGTGGTCTCCTACCTCAAGAGCCACTCCCACTATTGGCTCCCTTCTTACTTCAGCCCCTAAAGGGCTTCATACCCCGATCATGCTTACCCTCTAGGGTCTTCTTCCTCTTAGCCTTACTTTCCATCATAGCCCTCTCGTCACTCTACACTTCTCCACCAATTCATCAAAATTGCGGATCTATAGAGATACAATCTTATCCTTAATCTCTGATTTCAAACCTCTTTCAAAATTTTCAACCTTCCATGGCTCATCATCAAATCTTTTCAAGTAGAAGGAGAAGCGAGACAATTGAATGAATTTGATTGCATATTGATCTATATTCATGTCTCCTTGCTCAAGGAAGTTAAACTCAGCTTCCTTGTCAGCTCTCACTGATGGTGGGAAATACTTACTCTCAAAAGCAATTTGAAAACTTTCCTAAGTCAAGGGTATCCCCCTTGCAATCAATAATCTGGAGATATTCCTCCACCAATGCTTAGCCTCACCCTTTAACTTATAGATAGCCAACTTTGCCTTTTGTTTTGTGGTGCAAGTCATAACCTCAAAGATTTTCTCTAGTTGCATCAGCCACCTGTCAGCTTTCTCAATGTCTAACTCCCCAAAAAATGATGGAAGATTAGCTTTTCTAAATTTGGCTAACACAATAGAGAGGTCGCCATCCTCCCTTTGGTATCCCACACCAAGGTTATGACCAGCCCCCACATGGTTTTCCATCGACACCTCCTAATTCAGCTTATTCATGTTTTCATGTAGCTACTGCAGCACTTGTACAATCGCTGCATGAGCCTTGGCTTCCTCTTGAAGTCAGTCAGTCATTGCCCTAACTGTAGGTTCATAGGCCTCAGCTTGTTCTCTCATTCAGTTGGCCATTGCAATAATGGCCTATTGCATCTCTCTTAGCATCTTAGTTATTTCTTTACGTGTAGCTATCTAACTCTGCAATGCTACAAGCACAACCACAAGCATCCCCTATTAAGCTACAGCCCAAGGCAAACAAAACACAACTCCACCCATGGTAGGTATAAGTATGTATGAGAGTTATCACTAAGTCATAATACTCTTATTCCTATCATGCTTGCATTATGATTGCCAAGTTTTCTAACCACAAAGTCGTAAATCAAACACATTTGCCTGAACCCTTGCTCTGATACTAACTGTGACGACCCTAACTTCTATTTATTGTAATTAAGGTTAAATATATGATTAATAATCATAAATTAAGGTTACAAGACATTACGACTAATTACATTCAGAAAATACAGGGAAATTTGAATCTTAATGCTATTAAAGTCATCAACCATATAATTACAGGCACTCATGTACATTAGGGAAACAAACATTCATTTATAAGCTTTCAATTCTATTACCCATTAATTCTAACTCACAAGAATCTTCTACCAATGTTTCTAAGTCATCCCTTGGGGTTACCATATGAAAAACCAAGAATTCTAGGTTAGAATGAAGGTTTGGGACCCTTATATTCATAGATTTCGCTGTGGCTAACCTACATGTCGCTGTGGCGAGGAAGCCTCCTAGAACATACCTCGCTTGCCTCTCACTATTGGCCGCAGCCAATTTCCCCTTTTGCTGCAGCTAATTCCTCTCTGGAATGCCTGACAAATCCTTACAAAAGTTTGCCGTGGCTAATTCCCATTTAGCTGTGGCGAATAACCCTCTAGATGACTCTCAGTTTTGCCTCTCATATTTCGCCGCGGCTAATTCCACTTTTTACTGTGGCGAATTGCTCTCTGGTACTCTCCCTGGGCAACTTTGCCTCTATTGGCTATGGCTAATAATATTTTGGCCACGGCGAAATGCCTTCTGGTCCTACAACTCCTAAAATCTTGTCTCATACTCTCTATTCTCTATCTAGGGGCTCTCTAGGGCCACTCTCGCACTTGTTATGAGATTCTAATAGCATCTATCTAGCTGATTTTCCCTAGCCATTATATCATTACCCATCCCACATTTAAAAGTGGATTTTCCTACTTACTAATTGGTCTTATATCAGCAAATTTATAAATTCCTCACAATGGTCATTTAATCATGTTTTCATCGGATAATTCATGCATTGCTAGCTCAAATCTATAATCAATATATCACATGATTTCATTACTTAAATAGTCAGTTAAAACACAGGTTTACAAGCCATAAAAAGTGTTATAAACTCATACATCCATCAATAAACTAATATGATGCCAATTTCTCATTGGTTACATGTTGTGTTATCAAAATACAAACTCCTACACTTGGCAATACAGATACACGATGATGCTATATAAAGGTTAATAAAAATAGCATCTACTCGATTCCGCTCAGACCAAGTGTAGCGCTTCACACCAGGCCTCAGCTCATGAATGTTCATCCACTTGCTTGCCCTTATCCTTACCCGAAGAATCTTCACTTGAAATATTTAGCCCATAAAACAGAGGGATGTAAATCTCAGTAACCAAGGCAAATTCCATTTATATATTTCAATTTAATTAACATATATGCATGATTTCATATAAGCATCAAAAAACATACCAGTCATATCAGTAAATGAAACAATTAGGCTATCTATGATTACTATCCTATACTAGCAATCAGAATTCCACATGTTGTAGGCCAATAACACCAGGAGAGGCCCTTCCACGGCACCTATGCTCCAATGACCATAACCAAGGCTCAGTGCATCTGGGGTTTGATCATAACCCAGTGCCCAATCGAAGCATATGCATGGGTGACAGCTGCACCATAGCTCCACCATAGACTCACAAGGTCCAATCACAAATAACAAAAAACCAACCAATTCATTTAACATCAAAATCATAATCATGCAGCAAATAAAAAATTAAAACAGACATATGCATGGAATTAGTATGAAACCCCAGTTACTTCACTTGTAGACAAATTTGCAAAAGCTACCAGTGGTACAAAAATCTCCTTAGCTACTACTATTTCCCAAAATTCGGAATGGAGGTGTCCTCTACCAGAAACTTTAATATATCACCCCCAAATCCTAAGAAAATTTGTGAAAAATTAATACCCATACTATAATCCAATCATTGGGGTCTCAAACCAGCAGAAATACCTCAAAAAGAAGAGTTTTTACTTACCTAATTTCAGCCCTAGCCTCAACCTACGAAATTTCACCATGGAAAATCAAATGGCAAGTTTCAGATTTTGGGTGTAGGTGAAAGTGCTCCAATTAGAACATTAATCAGGTCAAATTAAAGAGAAAGATGAGAGGATTAAGTTATATAATTATTACCTTGGTTGAATCTTGCTCTAGAAGTGGGAAATGGTGGAAATATGCCAAGAACCCTAGCCTCTCCTTTGGACCTCTGAATTTTGTGTGTGTTCCTTGTGGTTCTGCAGAATGGGGGATGGTTAGGTTAGTTTTTAGTGTTTAAGTTAGGTTTTCTATGGGTTATGGGCTGCTCCAAAGATCCAACTCCAAATAGGCTTCAGATTTATGCTTTATTAGGCCAGCTTTTTTGCGTTAGGTTACTGGGTTTTAATTGGGTTAGGCCAAGTTTTAAGAGCTCAAAGGATTTGGGTCTACAAAAAAGTCATTGGGCCAATTATAAGATCCTATAAAAGGTAGATCTTGGGCCTCTATCACATTGAATCAGATTGGGTTTATACTTAACTTATTGGGCCTCTATTAGCCTCTTATCATGATCTCCTACATTAATTTGGGCCTAGATAAAGTTTCTATCCCAATTAAATCTCAAACTCATATTAGTAATTTATCTCTCCAAAATTTCTATTCACTTAACTTACCCGATTATTCCATATTAATTATTCCTAATTAAATCAAAATCCATAATTAGCACCTTAATAAATTTTTAGGGTGTTACATTCTTCCTCTTTTCTTAGCTCTTCTTGTGTGCCACTTTTAGATGAGCTCTCCCATAGTTTTTGGTAGATAGAAGGTCAATTTAAGAAGAGGGGAGAAGTGGCGTGATTTATGTGGAAGTTTCAAGAATATTTCATTTACAAAAATTCTAATTTTGCCCTTCCGTTGTGGTATTTTCATTTTAGCTCCTTTTTAAAACTATATTTTCCATCATAAAATTTAGGTTCCCAATTGTATAAAATGTCTTTGAATCACTCAATTTGGAGCTAAAACCTTCCCAAAAGAATTCGTCAAAGTTCGAGCTCACCGTCATTGGAAAACATACACCGGAGCAGCTTTAACTGTCTCGGGGCTTCCCATGGGAGAACCTTGGGCAACTCAAAGTTTCCATTTAAAAAGCCCTTATATTTGTTTTTCCAAATTTTGCACATATTAATGAAAATGCCACTATGTTTTGTTAATTTCATAACAATTTCGTTTTACCATCTTAACTCCTTTTTTCCTTCTGTCTAAGCCTAGGATTATTATTTTTAGTAGCCTAGGACACTACTCAATTTTTTTGGGACATTATCTAGCTCATTTTAGGGGATTTATTTTTATATAACTCATTTCGACGTTTTACAGAATTTACCATTCGTTACATAAACTACCACACATGCACATTCTCATACTCGTACATGGATTTCTACTCTAAAACACAATGTTATACATTAACTTGCATCAAAATGGTTTTATATATCGAGAGTCTTATCCATGTCACTATTGATACATAAATCAAAACATAGTACATAATAGCATCCTAATACATGATATTCATTATCTAAGCTCTTTCAATCTCTTTGTCCTTACTTGGTGACCCTGAAATGGTTAATAGAAGCATGGAGAGGGAGATTCAAAAGAATCTTAGCAGCTAATCTTAACCAATTCAATACATACAAGAATTCCATGAGTATATGCCATGCATGTGTTGCAAGAATGTAATGCTTATGCTTCATATAAATCAAATGCATCATAAAACATGAAAACTGTAACAACCCTAACTTCAAATTATAATCATTAAGCTTAATTGTATAGCTAATAATTATAAATCAAGATTTAATGTTAGTACAATAGCTATTTAGGTAAACTAGTGAGAAAATTTGAACCTTATTATTATTGTGAATAATAAATAAGGGAAACAAAGTGATTTAAGTGTATAAGAAGTTTAGGTTGCTAAATCAAATCTTTGATTCATTTTATCATTGACTCTATCCATAAAACCCTCTTATAATTGTTCCTAAGTCATTACATAATATTACCATAGTGAAATCCAAGGTTTTTAAGCAAAAATAAGAGCTTAAAGACTTAGGCCACGACTCAAACCTTCCCCGCCGCTAAGTTGGTTACTAGAATTTAAAAACCAAGTTTGTGAACTTACAAGTTTGTGAACTTACACCATGACTTGGTATGCCTATGTCACAACTTAAGTGGCTACTGTAACACTCCAAAATTAATTAAGGTGTTAATCATGGATTTGGGTTAATTAAGAATAATTATTATGGAGTAGTTGGGCAAGCTATAGGAAGGGAAATAAACTATTAATATGTGTTGAAAATTTAATTAGATTAGAAACTTCATCTAAACCTAAATTAATTTTAGTAAGCAATGAGTAAAAATTAATAGAGACCCAATGATTTTAGGTGTAAACCCAACTCCTTATTATGAGACTTGGGCCAAGAGAGATCACCTAATAATAACCCAATCTGATTTAATGAGATAGAGGCCTAAGACTCAATTTACATGAGCCCTTAGAGTTGGCCCAACACATATTATGCAAACCCAAATTGGATTGACTCTTGAAATTTGGCCTAACCCAATCAAAATTCTATAACCCAACTCGTAAAGCCTGGCCCAAAAAGCATAAAATTTGAACCCATGTGGATTTGGGCCTTTAGGTCAACCTGTAACCCATTTAGGACCTAACTTAAACCTAACTAAACCCTAAATACACTAAGTCTGCTCCCTATTTTGCAGAAAAAACACAAGAGCTATGGCAAATTCTGAGGTCTTGGAGAGGGGTTAGGGTTCTTGACATATTTTCACAATTTCTCACTTCTAAGCTCAAAATCAGCCAAGGTAATTGTTATATAACTTAATCACCTCTTCTTTCTCTTCAATTTGACTTGATTAATGTTTTGTTTAGAACATTTCACCTACACCCAAAATCTAAAACTTGATATTTTGTATTTTCATGGTGAAATTTCATAGGTTGAGGTTAGGGGTATTGTTAGGTAAGTATAAACTCCTTCTTTTAATGCTTTATCTACTAGTTAGAGACCCCATTAGCTGACTTATAATATGGGCTTTATTTTATGGGAAAACATCCATAATGTAGGGTGATATTTTGAAGTTTTTGGTCTAGAGAAGGCAAAATCTAAAATTTGAGTCTCTTGGTAGTTAGGTAAGTGTCCCTTAGGCAATTATTGATGGATCAATTCTTTGACACTAGGTTGTTGCCATAATTTATGAATGGGGATGGTAATGGACTGACCTAGAGTGGTAATTTTATGATGTTATGATTATAGAAGGATTTTGGTATTATTGTTAACTTCCCAAATTGGCTATAAGTGAGGTAGCTGGGGATTATGTAATTCCATGCATATATCTACTTTAATTTTATATTTGCTACACATTAAAGATTTGAAATGTTAAATAAATTGATTAGTTATCTGTTTTATAGTGTTTAGACCTTGTGAATCCATGGTGGAGATATGGTGTGGTTGCCACCCATATATGTGCTTCAATAGGGCACCGGGTTATGATTAGACCCAGATACACTGAGCCCTGGTAGTACTCATTGGGGAGTAGGTGCCATGGATAGGCCTCTCCCACTGTTATTAGCTTTTAACATGTGAAAATGTGATTATTAGTATGGGATAGTAATCATAGTAGCCTAATCATTTCATTCGCTGATATGACTGATATAATTTTGATACTCATATATGTTAATTAAATTAGAATATATGGATGAAACTTGCCTTTGGTTATTGAAATTTACATTTCACCCCATTTTATAGGCTAACTATTTCTGGTGAAGGATCTTCTAGTAAGAATAAGGGTAAGCAAATGGATAAGGATCCATGAGCTAAAACCATGTGTGGGGAAGCTACACTTGGATTAACCTAGCTTAGGATTGATTCTAATTTTGTTATTCATTTGTATAGCATCATCATGTAATCGTATTGCCAAGTGTAGGAGTTTTATATTTGATAACTTATGACATATTAGTTAGGGACCTAGGCCTTATACATTCTAGAATTTGATATATGAATTTACAATATCTGATATGGAACCTTATGGATCTAATGATTTGATTTACTATTTGGAAATGTAATCATGTATTAACTTGAATGATGATTTAGACTGGTGATGCATGGTACCCTATGGGGATTCCTATTTGAATGATTTGGTTGGTTGTTTATTAATATCACATGGTACTTGCTGATATATGATAGATTGATGAGTAGGAATCAACACTTAAATGCTGAAATGGATAATATTATATTAGCTGGGAAAATTAAGTAAATAAATGCCATTAGAGTCTTACAAATTGAGGTAGAGGGGTCTAGAGTGTTCCTAATGTGAGAGTTGGAGTGTAGGGGATGAAATTTTAAGAGTTTTAGGTACAAGGGGTATTTTGCTATGTCCAAAATGGGCTGAGCCATAGCGAAAAATGGCAAAGTGGCTCAGGGATGGTAATAGAGAGTAATTTGCCATAGCCCAAAATGGAATTCATTGTGGTGAGAGTTGAAGGGCAATTTTGGTTATGTTTCAAAAAGGAATTAAACGCAACAAAAAGGGGAATTAGCCATGGCCAATAGTAAAGGGTGAGTGAGGTAGGCTCTAAGAGGTCGTCTTGCCATGGCGAGGCTCTAACATTTGTTGGAATAAAATTTATGAAGATGTAAGAAGCGAACCTAAGAGCAATTTGCCATGGCGAAGATCCTTAGACTCTTATATTAACCTAGAAACCTTGGTCTTTCCTATGGTAACATTAAAGGATGACTTAGAAACACTTGTAAGGGGTTCTTGAGAGTTGAAAATTAATGGGTAATAGATTTAAAAGCTTTTAATTGGGGATTTGTTTCGTTTATGTACATGAATCATTGTAGATATTGGGTTAATGACTTTAATAATATTAAGGTTTAAATTTCTTTATTTTTTCCTAAATTGATTAATTTAAATGGTTCTAGATCTTGATTTATGATTATTAACTACATGTTTAAGCTTAATTACCATGATTAGAAGTTGGGGTTATCACATATGGTATCAGAGCACTGGTTTAAGAAATTATGTTAGATTTAGAACTTTGTGGCTAGTAAACTTGGCAATCATGATGCATGCATGTTAGAAATGGAAACATTATGGTTTAATGATGACTCTTATACTTGTATATACCTGCTATGGGTGGAGTTGTGTTTGGATTACCTTGAATTGTAGCTTAATGGGGGATGCTTGTGGTTGTGCTTATGGCATTATAGAGTAAGATGGCTGCATGTTGAGAAATTACTGAGATGCTAAGAGAAATGCAAGAGGCCATGGCTGTAATGGCCAACCAAATGAGAGAACAAGATGAGGCCCATGAAGCTACAGTAAGGGCAATGACTGACTGACTTCAGAAGCAAGCCGAGGCTCATGCAACAACTATTCAAGTGTTGCAATAGTTACATAAAACCATGAATAGGTAGAATCAAGAGGTGCCAGTGGAGAACCATGTTAGTGCTAGTTAGAACCTTGGTGTGGGACACTAATGGGAGGATGGTGACCTCTCTATTATGTTAGCCAAGTTTAGAAAGGCTAATCCTCTGTCATTTTTAGGGGAGTTAGACACTAAGAAGGCTGAGAGGTGGCTAATGCAATTAGAGAAGATCTTTGAGGTCATGACATGCACCATGGAGCAAAAGGCAAAGTTGGCTATATATAAGTTGCAAAGTGAGGCTGAGCATTGGTAGAGGAGTACCTTTAAGCTGTTGACTTCAAGGGGGATACACTTGACTTGGGAAAGGTTCCAAACTACCTTTGAGGGCAAGTATTTCCCATCTTCGATAAGGGTTGACAAGGAAGTTGAGTTTAACTTCCTTGAACAAAGGGAAATGAATATAGATCAATATCTAGCTAAGTTTATCCAATTGTCTCACTTTTCCTCTTACTTAAGATGGTTTGATGATGAGCCATGGAAGGTTAAAAAATTTAAAAGAGGCCTAAAACTAGAGTTGAAGGATAAAATTGTATATCTATAGATTTACAATTTTGATGAATTGATGGAGAAGTGTAGAGTAACAGAGAGGGCCATGATTAAAAGCGAGGCCAAATAGAAGAAGACCATGGAAGGTAAGCATGATTGAGGCATGGAGCCTTTTAAGGGCAAAATTAAAAAGGGAGTCTTGGAGTAGGAGACCACCCTCAAAGAATGTCCCTCAAAGAAGAAGCATAGGACCCCAAAAAAGTACAGCGAGTGCCCCACCAACTTGTGCCAAGTGTGGGAAGAACCATGGTAATGGACCATGCCTAGTGTGCTATAATTATGGGGAGCCTGGACACTATGCATAGACTTGCACGATGTCACGAAAGTCAACCTCATTTGTTAAACCACCTACACAAGGAAGGGTGTTTATACTTACACAGCAAAAGGCTAGTAGATCCCCTAGTCTGATCCGAGGCACCTTACTTGTCTATAATCATATTATAGATGCATTGTTTAACTCAGGTGCTGTAATATCCAGTCCTCTAAAAACGAGAGAAAATGTGAGAAACATAACATATGATTTCTCCATCAATGAACGGAACTCACCGAATACAAAAGGAAGTCCCCCGAAATGAGATAGTTAAGGTCCCAAAAAGTTTGAGAAGTGTTCTAGACTCCTGAAAATGAGAATCTCAGGCTCAGAGGAAAGAAAAATAGAGTTAGAATGAAGAAAAAATTTCTTATGAAAAAGCTTACAAAACGTAATGGCATTTTTATAATTTTGAGCAAATTTTGGAATTCATATAGGAAGGCTTTTTAAATGAAATTTTTTAGTTCTCTGCGGTTCTTAGAGGCCTTGAAAATCATGGAAAGCCCCGGGACAGCAAAAACCCCTCTGGTGGACATTTTCCAACATCAATGTACCTGAACTTTGACGAATCTATTTGGAAAGCTTTTAGCTCTGATTTGAGTGATTCCAAAGGCATGTTACTAAGTTGGGAACCTAAATTTCATAATGGAAAAGACAGTTCTCAAAAAGGAGCTAAAATGAAGGAGAAATGAAACTGTTAAGAATGAAGGACAAAATTGAAATTTTTGAAAAGTGTAACTTCCTACCACCTATATATATGATGCACCCTTCTTCTCCCTCCATGTTGCATGACCAAGTTCTGCCCAAAACCAGAGGAAAATCGTAGGGAGAGTGGCACACAAGAGGAAGGCAAAGAGGAGGAAAAATCAAAGGCTTAAGGTATAGAAATTAGTAGTTTTTCATGCGCTTTCCTTTCTAAACCTCTTCTCCTCCATTCTCCTTTGTTTCCTATGATTAAAATGAAGTTTATAAATCTGTTTTAAGGGAGAAATTGAAGGTAAAATTCGGATTTGAAGAGAGGAGCTCAAAGAACACAAGATTCAAGTGAGAAAAAGCAAAAAAACAAGATAATTTCTCTTCCTATGGTTGTCATCTTTGGTTCCCTTCTCACCATTTTCGCCCCACTTGAGAAAATCCTAGGAGGAGATGATTTTTAGACAGAACCAAGCATGAATCTAAGGAAAAAAGGTGTGAACATTAAGAATATACAAAGGGAATTATCAAAAAACCATTAGATTTCAAGATACAAATTCTAGGGTTTTGTGTGCGCCTTCCAAAATCTAATTCCATATGATAATTCCTAAGCCTAATTAAGAGTTTAAATGAGCTCTTAAGATCCTTAAGATGCTCCCCACATACTTCCTCCTTCAAGAGAACAAAGAGAATTCCAAGGAGGCCAAAAAGGGGCATAGTCTTGGCCAAGCAAGGTTGGGGTAGCTAGGGAGAGTTTTAAATTTTTCTAAGGCCATTCTTGAGTCATATATGATGAATGAATATCAGGGGAGGACTTGGAAAAAATTTGGAACTCATAGAAAGTGAGTTGGTGCTTTAGGTTCCATATTATGACCTAAAGAAGCAATATGATGCTAGGCCCTTTGTTTTAATTATGTGATGACTCCAAGAGACTTAAAAGGAGTCAAGAATCATATTTGAATGAAAAGAATAGAGCCTAGAAGTTATTTGAGGAGTGTTGCTTCATTATGTGCATTTATGGACCATAATGGAGCCTATAGAGCAATCTAGTATCTAAGCAAGTTGTATGACCTTAGAGTTTGTTTCATGAATCTAATTGGCTTCCATAAATTGTATCTAGTCCAAGAAAAACTATCTCCACCAATTTATGGGTGTGTGGCCGAAATAGAAGGCTTGAATCCAAAGGGAAAAGTGTGTAATTGTGTGCAAGGCAACTCTCTCCACCTTCTCTCATGCATAGATGTGTGCTTAGATTGTCTTAGAATGTGTGTATAAGTATTTTCAAGCCATGAAAAGTATGCTAATATGATTTTATATGCCATGATTTCATAATGTCATATTATGTTTTCAAATGAATGTATGATGTTTGTTGAGTTTGCTTAAGTGTGGAGAGGCCAAGAACTCTTAACCATGGTAAGGATGAGCTAAGAACCCTTGAGATTGGTTGAGATAAAGTAAAGAGTCTCCCAAAAGCAAAGTGGGCTCCCAAGAGTATAGTTGAGTCCAAAGCTCTTAAAGAATGGGTGAGGCAAGTCTAAAATCTATAAGGGAAAGTGTGAGGCCAATCCAAACACTTGGTGAGCTCTTAATGTCTTGTATGATTTATTCACATGCTAAGCTTGCTTCTTGAATATTCATGATTTGTATTATGTCCATGCATGCATTTTTAAGACTTGCTTTGCATATATTATGTATGATTGAATGGGAGATGAGCTATTGGGATTCTTTGAATCTCATTCCGTCCTCTCCAATGATCTCACATGCTAGGTGGACTAAGTGGATATGGTAATGGGAGCCAACAACATTGAAGGAAGAAGATTGACATCCATATGTCTAGCATTTTCTTTTTATAGCCATAATGAACCATAATGATGTATATTAATATTGTAAATGGTTTATGACTCTTGAGACATATTTAATTATGATATTATGTGTTGTAGAAATGAAAGAATGTGTTATGTGAATGATGAAATGTGAATTGAGCATATATGGCAAAGGTAGCTTCATGAATGGCTTAATAGAAATGTGCATAAGTGTGGGTTCAATGGCCAAAATGAGATGCATGAGGTTTGGGACCATTTGGGTAGCTCACAAAAGTCTTAAATGTGCTTTTAAACTTGCCCAAAAGGTGCCAAAACTAACGAAAAGCCATTTGGCAATTTTGGTATCCCATATGGAGCCAAAAATGACCATAATGGAACCCTATATCACTTTTTAGCCAAATGAGTTATTCTTGATCTGAGATTTAGCATGCAATTAGGTCTCATTAAGAGCTTTTTGGAAAGCTAAAGATCATAATTTTTGGATGTCTATAGAATATTTGAGAATATTTCAAAGTTGGCCATTTTTTTAGTTTTGGTCTGCTGCACTATTCATTTGGTCCGAAAATGAATTCTGTCACACGAGACTTCAATGATGTCCAATTGCCATGAAATTTTATACAGAGAAACTAAACATTCACAATGACTAGAAGCACCTCTTTTGGAGGTCTAGAGAGAGAGAGATATTAATTTTTGAACATTCTATCCAGTATTAGAAATTTTGCCCGACTTGAGTTACTGTTCCATTAAATTATGAGGTTTGGGCTTAATGAACTGGTCTAGAGATATTTTTCCCCTCTAGCTAACATCCACAACTTTCCAAATTGGTATCATTTGCATGGATTGGATTTTTGTGGAATTAATTGAACATTTTCAAAGTTTTCTACAGAATTCTGTGATAGTTCCAAAATGCAATCTGACCTCAAGATCATTTAGATGTCAAACATCCTCTGTGAGGGATATTATGGTTTGGGTATATTTGTAATGTGAAGTAGACATCCATAGCTTTCTAGAATGACTAAGATTGCATGATTTCTATTTTTTTAGAATTAGTTATGATTTTCCAAAGTTTGGTTAGAAAAAGGGGCAAATCTGGCCGAAGTTAGATAACCACATTTTGTGCTTCATTTCGGTTTCCATGAGTTGTGGGCATGATTTTGTGATGCAAAAGAGTTGTATTGATGTAATTAAATATGAGAATATATAATATGTGCTCACACGGTCCACGTGACATCAAATAGAAATTTTAAATACAACACAACGCAAAAATATTCATTATTGTATTTCCTTTTTCTCTACACTTTCATGGAATTGATGAAGTGAAGCCCATGAATGTCATGAAATGAGCTAGAATTTATGGTGTTACAGGTGCGGTCCATTCATTCATCTCTTATGAATGTGTTAAGCGTCTGTGTCTTAAAATTAGCCTATTGCCATTTGATCTATCTGTGTCCACCCCTACTAGATATTCCATGGTTACATCTGATATGTGTTTGAATTGCCTTATACAATTAGATAATCATTGTACTACCCTTGACCTAATTTGTATCCCTTTGTGTGACTTTGATGTAATCATTGGCATGGACTGATTGTCAGTTAATAATATGACACTTGATTGTAACCGTAAGACTCTTTCTTTACTAACCAATATACTTGAAATTTATCCCGTGACTGAGCTTACTTGCATGTTTACTACCCAAGCCGATAGGTACCTGAGGTGGGGTTGCCAAGGATTTCTAGTATTCTTTTCATTACATGTTGAGGTTGATAATGGGTTGGAGGATATATCTATGATTAGAGAGTTCCCTAAGGTTTTCCCTAGGGAGTTTAGTGGACTACCTTCAGAGAGAGAGCTCGAATTTTCCATTGATTTGGTGCCCGGTATAGGTTTAATTTCTAAGGCCCTATATAGAATGGCACCTACCAAGTTAGTTGAGTTAAAGAGTCAATTAAAGGAGTTACTTGAGAAAGGGTTTATTAGGCCAAGTGTGTCTCTATGGGGAGCACCAGTGTTGTTTGTCAAGAAGAAGAATGGTAGCCTTAGGCTTTGTATTGACTAAAGGCAATTGAACCAAGCGACCAAGAAGAATAAATACCCTTTACCTAGAATTAATAACTTACTTGACCAATGAGCTAAAGCATCGATCTTTTCAAAAATTGACCTTAAATCAGGATATCACTAACTTAGAGTCAGGGCTAAGGATGTACCTAAAACTACCTTTAGGATTCGATATGGCCATTATGAGTTCTTAGTTATGCCTTTTAGGTTAACCAATGCCTCTACCATTTTCATGGATTACATGAATAGGATCTTTAGCCCTATCTTGACCGATTTATGGTAGTGTTCATTGATGACATCCTTATCTACTCTAAAAGTAGTGAGGAGCATGAAGAGCATCTTATGATAGTTCTTTAAACATTAAGAGAACATCAGTTGTATGCTTAGTTGAGCAAGTGTAAGTTTTGGTTGTGGGAAGTTAAATTCCTAGGTTATGTGATATTGGAACAAGGGATAACGGTAGATCCTAGCAAGGTAAAAGCGATACTGAATTGGAAAAGACCTAAAATGGTGACAAAAATTCGTAGCTTCTTAGTTCTAGTTAGCTACTATAAAAGATTCATTAAGGGATTTTCTCAGTTAGCCATGCCTTTAACTAAATTCACTAGGAAGGACCAACCATTTGCGTGGGATGCCAAGTGTGAGAATGCCTTTCAGGAGCTTAAGGATAAGCTTACCATTACACCTGTATTAGTAATACCCAACCCTAAAAAGGCATTCACAATCTATAGTGATGCTTCTAAGAAGGGATTAGAGTGTGTTTTAATGCAACAAGGTAGGGTGATAGCCTATGCTTCTAGACAACTTAGACCTCATGAGGAAAATTACCCTACCTATGACCCAGAGCTAGTGGCTATAGTTTTTGCCCTTAAGATTTGGAGGCACTATCTCTGTGGTGCATAATTTGAGATATATAGTGACCACAAGAGTTTGAAGTATCTGTTTGACTGGAAGGAATTGAACATGAGGCAAAGAAAGTGGATGGAATTCCTTAAAGACTATGATTTCTCCTTAAAGTATCATCTAAGGAAGGCGAATGTGGTTGCCGATGCCTTGAGTAGGAAATCTATTCATATGGCAATGATGATGCGTAAGGAGCATAAGTTGATTGAGGAATTAAGAGATTTGAACTTATCCATTTTAGTATATTCTAGTAGCCTTCTTTTGGGAGAATTAAGGATATAAAATGACCTTAGGAAGAGGATTAAAGAGGCCCAAGAGCTAAATGAATACTAGGGAAGAATTAAAGAGCAATTCGGGAGTGGTGAGGTCAAAGATTTTGACGTATCAGAAGATGGCTTGGTGAGGTACCAAGGTAAAGTGTGTATACCCAAGGATGAAGAGTTGAGGAATATAGTGTTATCAGAAGCTCATAGGAGTAGGTACACCATTTATCCGGGTACCACTAAGATGTATAGGGATCTTAAAAAGAGTTTTTGGTAGCCTGAGATGAAGTAGGACATAGTAGAGTTTGTTGCTAGATGTCTAGTTTGTCAGAAAGTTAGGATTGAACACCAAAGACCCACAGGTTTGTTACACTATTTAGAGATTCCGAAATGGAAATAGGATAGCATATCCATGGATTTTGTGATGTGTTGGCCTAAAACATCCTCGGGTTATATGGTATGCCTACTTTTTACCCATTAGAAACATTTATCCTCTAGATAGATTAGCCCAATTGTATGTTTGTGAGATTGTGAGATTATATGGTATCTCTAACAACATTGTGTTGGATAGAGACCTAAGGTTCATATCAAAATTTTGGCGATCTCTACAAGAAGTTTTAGGTACTAGTCTCAATTTTAGCACTGGCTATCATCCCCAATCAGATGGACAAATAGAGAGAACTATCAAACCCTTAAGGACATGCTTAGAACTGGTATGTTAGAATTGAAGGGGAACTGGGATGTGTACTTGCCCTTAGCTGAATTTGCCTACAATAATAGTTACAATTCTAGTATCCAAGCTAAATTTGTCTACAATAATAGTTACCATTATAGTATCAAAGCTAAATTTTCCTACAATAATATTTATCATTCTAATATTCAGATGGCACCATTTGAGGCACTGTACGGGAGAAAGTGCAGGTCACCCTTATGTTGGGTAGAGCTTGGTGAGAGGAGTCTTTTAGGACTAAACATAGTAGACTAAACCATATGCCAAATAGAACTCATCATAAAGAAGTTGTTGGCTACCCAGGGTAGGCAAAAGAGTTATGCGGATAGGAGAAGGAGACCCTTAGAATTTAAGGTAGGAGACTATGTGTTCCTTAAGGCTACTCTAGTGATGGGTGTAGGATAGTCTATTAGGACAAGAAAGCTCAGTCCTTATTATCTTGTTCCTTTCCAAATCCTTGAAAGGATAAGACCTGTGGCTTATAGTGTTGCTTTACTCCAAACTTTGCCAGATTGCATGATGTGTTCTATGTGTCCCAACTGAAAAAGTATAACGCTAACCCTTCATATGTCATTGAGCATAAGAGTGTGCATCTACAAGATGATTTATCCTTTATGGTTGAGTCAGAAAGAATTATGGACTCAAAAGCCAAATGGTTGCATAATAAGGACATCCTCTTGGTAAAGTTGGCATGGAAGGGACTTACTCCAAATAAAGTAACTTGGCAGATGGAAAAGGAAATGAGGAAGGATTATCCTACATTATTTGAGTAAGTTATGTCTAATTTTGAAGACAAAATTTCTAAAAAGAGGGGAGAATGTAACACTACAAAATTAATTAAGGTGTTAATCATAGATTTGGGTTAATTAAGAATAATTATTATAGAGTAATTGGGTAAGCTATAGGAAGGGGAATTTATAAGGAAATAAACTATTAATATAGGTTAAAGATTTAATTAGGTTAAAAACTTCATCAAGGCCCAAATTAATTTTAATAAGCCATGAGTAAAGAATAATGGAGGCCTAATGAGTTTAGGTGTAGACCCAACTCCTTATTATGAGACTTGGACTAAGAGAGATCACTTAGCAATGACCCAATTTAATTTAATGAGCTAAAGGCTCAAGACCCAATTTACATGAGCCCTTATAGTTGGCCCAACGCACATTATGCAAACTTAAATTAGATTGATTCTTGGTACTTGGCCTAACCCAATCAAAATTCTACAACCCAACTCATGAAATCTAGCCCAACAAGCATAAAATCTAAACTCATGTAGATTTGGGCCTTTGGATCAACCCATAACCTATTTAGGACCTAACTTGAACCTAACTAAACCCTAAATACACTCAACCTCCTCCCTATTATGTTGAAAAAACACAAGAGGCAAAGCAAAATTCGACGGTCTTAGAGAGGGGCTAGGGTTCTTGACATATTTTCACCATTTGTCATTTCTAAGCTTAAAATTAGCCAAGGTAATTGTTATATAACATAATCCTCTCCACTTTCTCTTTAATTTAACCTGATTAATGTTTCGTTTAGAGCATTTCAACTGCACCCAAAATCTGAAACTTGATATTTAGTGTTTTCATGGTGAAATTTCGATGGTTGAGGTTAATGACATTGTTAGGTAAGTATAAACTCCTTATTTTGATACTTTCTCTACTAATTAGAGACCCCATTAGCTGACTTATGATATAGGCTCTATTTCTATGCGAAAATATCCATAATGTAGGATGATATTTTGAAGTTTCTAGTCTAGGGAAGGCAAAATCCAAAGTTTGAGTCTTTCGATGGTTGGGTAAGTGTCCCTTAGGCAATTATTGATGGATTAATTCTTTGACTATTAGGTTGTTGCCATAATTGATGAATGAGGATGGTAATGGACTAACTTAGAGTGGTAATTTTATGATGTTGTGATTATAGGAGGATTTTGGTATTGCTGTTAGCTTCTCAAATTGGCTACAAGTGAGGTAACTGGGGATTATGTAATTCCATGCATATATCTGCTATAATTTTATATTTGCTACACATGAAAGATTTGAAATGTCAAATGAATTGATTGGCTATATGTTGTATTGTGTTTGGAGCTTGAGAGTCCGTAGTGGAATTGTGGTGTTGCTACCACCCGTACATGTGCTTCGATCGAGCACTGGATTATGATCAGACCCTCGATGCATTGAGCCCTGGTTGTACTTATTGGGGAGTAGGTGCCATGCACAGGCCTCTCCTGTTGTTATTGGCCTTTAACATGTGAAAATATGATTACTAGTATGGG
Organism: Erythrophleum ivorense; assembly: GCA_026724425.1. NCBI lineage: Eukaryota > Viridiplantae > Streptophyta > Magnoliopsida > Fabales > Fabaceae > Erythrophleum > Erythrophleum ivorense. The sequence continues at coordinate 39,707,666 of JAIUCV010000006.1, read as the reverse complement.
AAGGTAATCATAGTAGCCTAATCATTTCATTTGCTAATATGACTTACATAATTTTGATACTCATTTTAATTCATGCATATATATTAATTAAATTAGAATATATGGATGGAACTTGCCTTTGGTTACTGAGATTTGCATTTCACCCTTTTTCATTAGCTAACTATTTTAGGCGAAGGATCCTCTGGTAAGGATAAGGGTAAGCAAATGGATGACCATCCATGGGCTAAAACCATGTGTGGGGAAGCTGCACTTGAATTGACCTAACTTAGGATAGATGCTAATTTTGTTATTCATTTATATAGCATCATCATGTAATCATATTGCCAAGTGTAGGAGTTTTGTTTCTGATTACTTATGACGTACCTGTTACGGACCTAGGCCTTATACATTCTAGAATCTTATGTATGAATTTACAACATCTGATATGGAACCCTATGGATCCAATGATTTGGTTTACTATTTGGAAATGTAATCATGTATTAACTTAAATGATGATTTCTACTGGTAATGCATGGCACCCTATGGGGATTCCTATTTGAATGATTTAGTTAGTTGTTTATGAATTTGGTTGTTTATTAATATCACATAGTACTTGTTGATATATGATAGATTGATGGGTAGGAATCAATACTTAAATGTTAAAAATGGGTAATGTTAGATTAGCTGGGAAAATCAAGTAGATAAATGCCATTTGAGGCTTACAAATTAAGGGAGAGTGGCCTAGAGTGTTCCTAAAGGGAGAGTTAGAGTATATGGGATGAAATTCTAGGAGTTTTAGGTATACGGGGTATTTTGCTATGGCCAAAATGGGTTGAGCCATGGCAAAAAGTGGCGATGTTGCCCAGGGAGGATAACAAAGAGTAATTCACTGTGGTGCAAAATTGAATTCACTGCAGCAAGAGTCAAGGGGGGATTTTGGTTATATTTCAAAGAGAAATTAGCTATGACGAAAAGGGGAATTGGATGCAACTAATAGTGAGGGCGCGAGTGAGGTAGGCTCTAAGAGGCTTTTTCACCGCGGTGCCATATAGGCTTACCATAGCAAGGCTCCAACATTCGCCATGGCGATGTAAAGATGTAAGAAGTAAACTAGAGAGCAAATGGCCACAACATGAAGGCATTTAGCCATAGTGAAAGTCTTCAAACTCTTATATTAACCTAGAACCTTGGTTTTTCCTATGGTAACATCAAGGGATGACTTAGAAACACTAGTAAGGGGTTCTTGAGAGTTGAAAATTAATGGGTAATAGATTCAAAGGCTTTTAATTAGGGATTTGTTTTGCTTAAGTATATGAATGGTTGTAGATATTGGGTTAATGACTCTAATAACATTAAGGTTCTAATTTCACTTTTTCCTAAATTGATTAATTTAAATAGTTCTAGACATTGATTTATGATTATTAACTACATGTTTAAGCTTAATTACCATGATTAGAAATTAGGGTTGTCACAGCTACTGGGATTCGAAACCAAAGATACATGATCCACACCACGACTAAAGCTTCTTGTGCCATAGGAAAGTTACCCTCTGGATGTCACTATTCAAAATTTCCTATGTCTCGCCATGAAAATCATATATGGCGACACGGTAAGTGAGCCTCCTGGAACTCTCCAAGCCTACCACCCAACGCTTGTTGTGGTAAGCTTCCCTTGCACTGTGGTGAGTTCACTCTTTGGTACCCTCGAAGCCTAAAATTTTATGTTGCATCATGACTCAGACCCATGTATCACAGTGCTCCTTGCTTCTAAATGCTCCTAGACACAATTTATGTAGTTTTGGTCGCGGCTCAATTCTATTATGCACTTAAACTCTTTAAATTTTGCCTATATAATCCAGCTCTCCCTCTAGTAACATCTAAGGTCATTCTACCTTAAGTTATAAGGTTTTAATAGCATCTAACTCCCTAAATTACTTAGCATACTTATCATAACCACTTAAGGACTCAAGTGCTAATTTCAACCTATCTATTCACCACACATCAACAACATATGAATATTAACAACAAAGAGTACAAAAATTACTAATAAGATCATTCAAAATGTGTATTTCAATGGAGGTCCCATACAAGACTAATCCAAGATCATCATTCATGGTGATACATAAATATACTCTCAAATAATGATCCATAATTCCATGTTAGCAAGGTTCCATGTCAAATTATAATTGAGTACCTACATTATATTCCACTACGATAAGGTTTATTCTCCTATTAGTTGCATCCTTGATTATAAAATATAAAAATGCCTACACTTAGTAATATGAATACATGATGATTCTATATAAAATGAACCACAAAGTTAGTATCACTCTATGTCAAATTAGCCCAAGTGCAGAGTTTCCCACACATGACCTCAGCTCATGACTTTCTTTTATCTTTACTTGAGGAGCCTTTACTTAAAATTCTTAGCTTATAAAATGGGGTGAGATGTGAATCTCAGTAACCAAAGGGCAATTCCATTTATATGTACCAAATTAATCAACATATGTTCATATTAATCAAATAAAAATTAGAAACATCCGTCATATCAGCGAATGAAATAGTTGAACTACTAATGACTATTATCTCATACTAGTAATCACATATAACAAGTTAAAAGCCAATAACATAGGGAAAGGCTAATCCATGACACCACCTCCCTAATAAGCATAACCTAGGCTTAGTGCATTCAGGGGTTTAATTACAAACTGGTGCCCGATTGAAGCATGGTGCATGGGTGGTAGCCATACCATAGCTCTACCATAGACACACACAAGGTCCAATTACAACAATCAAGTAGCCAACCAATCATTGAGCATTCAAAATCATAAATCATACAACAATTATCAGATTAACAAAGCATATATGGAAGGAATAAAATTAAACCCTAATTACCTCACTTAATTGCATATGGTTTTGAAGTCAATACAAGTTTCCACATACCTAAAGGTCCTAGATGAAATCAAAGCATATTTTAGATACTAACTTTAGCATAAATTAGTCACCTAACATTCGTAGCATCTTAAACATCTAAGAGGTACTTACCTAAACTCCAATGAAATTCAAATTTGGATATAAGTCTTCACACACCAAAAACTTTAAGATTTCTCTTCAATTTCTGGGTAATTTTGTATACAATTATAACCTATAATAGAAGTCAGCCTTGGGGTCTCAAACCAATAGAAAACACATCAAAATGTGGAGAAGTTACTTACCTAACAACCCTCCTATCCTTAACCTTTGAAAATCCACCATGAAGGCACCAAAAAACAAATTTTAGATTTGAATTTAAAGTGAAAATACTCCAAATGAAAAATTAATCGAGACAAATTGAAGAGAAAGAAGAAAGGGTTAAGTTTTATATAGGTTACCCTGACTGAATCTTACTCTAGAAGGGAGAAAGGGTGGTAAAGTGAAAATACCACAAATGAAAAATTAATTAGGCCAAATTGAAGAGAAAGAAGAGAGGGTTAAGTTCTATATAGGTTACCTTGACTGAATCTTACTCTAGAAGGGAGAAAGGGTGGAAATATGCTGTTAACCCTAGCCTCTCCTCCAAGGCGCGAAAATGAGCTTCCTTTAGGTTGGAAATGAAATATTCTATAGGATGGGGAATGGGGGCTGACTAAGTTAGGGTTTAAGATAGGTTTAGGCTAACCCAAGTGTTGGAGATTGTGCCATAGGCCAATCAATGAACATTATATTTGATTAAGAAAAAGGAGTTTCTCTTTTATTACATTTATTATATTATTAACATGCTTACCATAATAATAATATCCTTGGATAAATCATATTGATTATCCTAAATATCCCTAGTCGATCACCTTTATGGAAACGATGATAAACTAAAGCTAATATGATTTTGATTAATGATTATGTGTTAATCATGTATGAAGATACGAATCAAAATCATAGGCACTTATTAGGAAACAGGGTACTAGATTGACAAGTCATGAGATAACTACATGGATTAAGTCATAAGTGTATCTCATATATAGCCATATCACTGAACTCTCAGACCTGAGATCACCATAGATTCCCACATGAGGAATACTGTGCTTTGACATAATCAAAAGTCACCTTTAACCCGTGATCATAAAGGCTATGATTGGGTATAGTGGAATTCATGTAGAGGAAGATAAGTGGTCAAGATGAAAATTTTCCCTCTTATTAGTAGAGAGATGTCTCTGGACCACTCAATAAGTAATACTAAGAAATGCATGGCCATACTTGGATGGAAGAGTTTTCCATTTATTTTGTCAGCTTGCTCGAAGATCAAGAAAGTGACAGTCAAGTAAAATGAGGATGACATTTCCATGTCTCATACTTGACCCAGATATCATGTGATGAAAGGGTTGTGATAGGGTTGTCTGATAGGTTGCATTAGATCATCAATCTTCATATGATTTGGGTAGTCACAATGTCTTGCTAAAGGCCACTTGTGACTTTTAAGTAGAATAGCATTATTGGCATACTGCCAACGTCATATGAGCCTATAGGGTTGCACACAAGAATGAACTAACTTGAGCTAAAATGTCCAGATTCATTAAACTTAAAAAATGTGTCTAGATTTAATGAATGTAATATTCAATATAGGATGGATAAATTTTATAAATATATTTGATATATATTTATAAAATTTGAGATATATATTTGATATATTGTATATTTTGAAATATATATATCATCTAATTAATTTAAATGAGTTAGTTTTAAATTTGATTCTATATGATAGATTTAAATTTAAACTAATGTGATAATTTGAATTTAACTTATGTGATAAATTAAATCTAAATTTGATTCTATATGATAGATTTAAATTTAAACTAATGTGATAATTTGAATTTAACTTATGTGATAAATTAAATCTAAATTTGGTTCTATATTTAGATTAAATAGTTAGTTTAAATTTATTTTATAAAATAGATTTAAATCTAAACTAATCTATTTAATTATGATTTGGATTAATTTAAATAATATATTTAAATTAATCATATTTATTCTAAAACCCTAATATAACACCTCTATAAATAAAGAGGCTAGGTTTTCTAAGAGGATGATGATTTTTTTGAAAGAGCTGCCTCCCACCTTAGAGTGAGAAAGTATACAGAAGCTTAAAGAGAGAAAGCTTACAGACACTTAGAGAGAGAAAACAAAGAATGTCTTTTATTTATACATGTACAGACTTTCGTCTTCAGTGGCATTAGCACGCTGTTCGAGTTACATTGATCATTCATGTGGATATTGATAGAGGGAATTGGTTTAAAGCGTCAGTTCCTGAGATCCGACAATAGAAAAGAGCTTTAGAAATCACGCAACAAAGTTAAAATTCTGTAACTTTACTTTGTTTAAACAACATTAACAGATTCATGGGAGGAATTCAAATTCATTTTATTTTAATTTTCCACTATGTGTATCCCAAGAATCCCAACACTAAGGGCCCAAGATCTAAATGGCCTCAGAATTTGACATATTGGGCTAGCTAGAAGAGTTTATTTGGATTGGGTTAGCACAAAATTATGATTGGGCCTTTAAGAAGTGGAATTGGACCTTCCTATACTAAGAATGGGCTTCTATATTTGGCTCAAGGCATAATTAATTTTATTATAAGGCCTAAATTAATTATCTAAATTATTTATAGCCTAAATAGAATTTCTATCCCAATTGAACCCTAAATCCACATTAATAATTCATTTCTCCAAAATTTTCATTCCCCATGATTTGCCTAATTATCCTCATAATAATTCTTTAATTGCCTATAATCACTCTATATAAATTTTGGGGTGTTATATTCTCTTCTTCTTTTAAGAATTTTGTCCTCAAAATCAAACATACGTTAGTCAAATAACGCTAGATAGTCCTTCCTCATAATTTCCTCTATCTCCTAAGTTACTTCATCTAGAGTAAGTCCCTTCCATACCACTTTTACCAAGAGGATGTCCTTATTACGCAGTTGTTTGACTTTCATGTCCATTATCCTTTTTGGCTCAACCATATAAGTTACCTCGTAGATGTACATTTTTATGCTAAATGACATGTGAAGGGTCTAAGTGAAACTTTTTCAACTCGATACATGGAACACATCATGTAATTGGGCCAAATTTGAGGGTAAAGCCACTCTATAGGCTATGGGTCCTATCTGCTCAAGGATTTGAAACTGACCAAGGTAACAACGACTAAGCTTTCTTGACTTTATGACCTATGCCTATTAATAATTACTAATTTTCATATATTTTTCCTCTTCTAATTGGCATTTTGATTATAAATTTTGGCTTAAAGGACTTCAATTGGAGGATAATTGAGTTTATTGACCATTTCTATATTTTAGGAATTAAATTGCAAAATTATTGGTTTTAATGCATAAATTTTCTTAAAGAATTTTGTAAGATTGTTCCTACTTAATTGTCTCCATTGTTTTTGTGCAAACTTTAAGCAAATTAAATCTCAATGTTGGAGAAAATATGGAAGAGTAATTGGAGAAGAAAAATGCCATGGGCCACTTCATCCTTAGTGCATCCACTCTTCCTCCATTCTCATGTGGCACCTCACCATATACACTCACACTCAATCTCCTATAACCAGCCACTACACTTCCACCCACTAGAACAGAGCAATAAAATGAAGAAGAAAAGAGCAAAACAAAGCATATGGTGAGCTTTTGTGATTTGAGAAGAAACTTGTGAGCTAAAGTGAGTTAAATGCGTGAAGAGAAGCCACGAGCTAGAACAGAGCTGGAAGAAGCTAGATTTCTTGCTTGAGAGGTAAAGAAGAAGCAACATGAACTAATAACAGGCTAGGGAATGATTAAGGAAAGCTATGAACTACATAAGCATGGTACTGTTTGAAGCTTCAGAGAAGACGTTTATATGGAAGTGAGGTCTCGAGTTTGGGTGGCTGAAATAGATGATGAGAAAGCACATGGAAGAATCATGTGCATGGCTGGAAGAAGAAGCTATACAAAGCATTTGAGGTGATTGAAACAAAGAGCTGGAGCTTAAATGGGCAACATACTTGGTAGGCTTAGGCGAATGAGGAAGAAGCAGCTAAAGGCTTAAGTAGGAAGAAAAGTTGAGCTAACAGAGAGAGCTGGAGAATAGGAAGAAGTTACGTGGAATGATAGCTAAGGTGAACAAAGGTGTAGCTAAAATAGAGGAAGAAGTAGTACAAGCCATGGGTTTTACGTAGAAGCTATGTGGGAAAGTTGCAAAATGAAAGGAAAGAGCTACAGGTTGCACTAGCTATAGGCTACAGCTTAAACGTGGGTAGAATGTGATGGAGGCTGAGCACGTGAGGAGCTGATGCAGTACACATTGAATAGAACCATGCATAAAAAAAATTGATCCATTGAGAGACCCATTAAGGCAACACACTCCATTCCCCATACCTCATCTAAAGAAACCACACATTTAAGCTAAAATAGAGTAGAAACAGCTCCACGTAAAGAGGTCATGGGTTAAAAGTGTGGAGGAGCAAAAAAAAGAAAGAGCCACAAGTTGTTGTGGAGTTAAAGAGCTTGGTTTTAATGTGGAAGAGCTAAGAAGAACTCATGTGTTTGCTACTTGCTGGATGGAGCATGAAGAACGTCAGTGAGAAGAAGGAAGCTACAGGCTGACGTGGGAATCATTACAAGCTGAATGAGCTAGGAGCTGGAGTTTAGAGAAGGCTGATGTGAGAGTCAAAGGAGTCTTGCACACATAGTAAAACATTTAAGATTAAATGAAAACGTGGGGAACACATGAGGAGGATTGGAGAGTAAGTGACAGGAAATGCATATAGTGTGCAAAGAAAAAAAGGCAAGCTAGAAGTGGGAGAAAAATGTGAAAAAAGAAGCGAGCTGGAATAATAGACATAACACAACGTAAAAAAAATGCTAGAGGTCCATAAGGGAAGGAAGGAGAATTTCTTATTGGTTTCTCCATGGCTACTACTCATTCCATCGATTCTCTTCCATTTAAATTCTCCATGGTAGCTTGAATTATCCTTGGTGGCTAGCTGAAGATTGAAGACTCCCAGATGCAGATTTGAGCTCCACATTTCTTTACCAAATTGGATAAAGATTTCTTTTTAAATTCCAGCATTAATTATTTTATTAATTTGACTAGGTCTAGTTTATTAATTTAGGAATTTAATTGCTGGAAATTATTTGATTGGTTTGATTTATGGATTGAGTATAATTTGATCTTTGAAATTTTAATTGTGATCATTACATGTTTGTGAAAATTCCAGAATTAATGCTGTGCAAATTACTTTTAATTTCCTCTTGATTATATGCCAATTAATGTAATGGTTATTGGATTAAGTGGCTGAAATTTTTATGCAATTAATTGTTTGAGGAATTCATTAATCTAATTGGTTAATTAGCATTTTAAGTGGATTGTGCAATAGATTTTATTGATCAATTAGGGGTGGTTATAGTGTGTTCTTGTTCTTAATTCAATTAATTAATTTTTTAAGGTTTCTTATGGTTGTAAATTCTTGGAATAATTGACGAATTGAATCTTGGATGGTCATTCAAGAGTTTTTATAAGGAACACACTAATGAGCTAAAAATTAAATCCAAATTTGGTACACTAAAAAGGGAGCAAGAATAATTGAATTCTAGGGAGTCCATCTAAAGGCTAGCTACCACATTTTCTTAATTGTTCACTTCATTTTAGTCTTAAGTTTTTATTCTTGTCATTTAAAATTTAGTTCAATGAAATTCTAGCATTTCAAAACCCCCCTAAATAAGTTTCAATTAGTAACACTTGGAATACTCTTTCACAACAAATTAAGGCACAAAGACTCCTTAGGAAATGACCTAGGTTGCACCATTAGCTATAGAATTTATTTTGCTACCTAGTTTTATTTGAGATTGCATGACATTATTGTCACCTATCACCAAAGTAACCTTAATGAACACATGGTCTCCTGCCTTAAATTCTAAAGGTCTCTTCCTTTTATTAGCATAGCTCTTCTACCTGCTTTGGGCATCTAACAATTTCTTCCTTATGAGTTATATTTGATGAGTAGTTTGGTCTAAAATATCTAGGCCTAAGAGACTCCTCTCACCAAGCTCTGCCCAACACAAAGGTGATCTGCACTTCCTCTTATAAAGTGCCTTAAAGGGTGCCCTCTGGATATTGGAATGGTAGCTATTGTCGTCAGCAAACTCGGCTAAAGGCAAATATACATCCTAGTTCCCCTTCAATTCTAGCACACTAGCTCTAAACATATCCTTAAGAGCCTAAATGATTCTCAGTTTATCCATCTAACTGAAGAAGATAGGCAGTGCTAAAATTAAGACTAGTGCCTAAAGCTTTTTGTAGAGATCGCCAAATTTTTTATGTGAACTTAGGGTCTCTATCTGACATGATGTTATTAGGGACACCATGTAATTTTACAATCTTACAGACATATAGTAGCACCAATCTATCTAGAGGATAGTGGCTCAGTAGGTAAAAAGTAGGCAGCTTCGATAGTGTAACGTCCGGTTTTCATTAAACGACAAAAACAGACGTATTTTCAAAGCAAGTCCTCTGAAACAAATTAGTTAAGGTCCTAAAAAATTTAAGGGACATTCTAGATTCCTAAAAATGAGAATCCTAGCCTCAAATAGAAGGAAAAATAGAGCTAGAATAAAGAAACAAATTTTGATAATTTTAAGTATTTTTTGGAATTCACACAGGAGGGCTTTTTAAATGAAATTTTTAAGTTCTCCAAGGTTCTTAGAGGCCCTGATAACCATGGGAAGCCTCAGGACAGTTAAATCCCCTCCAGTGGACATTTTTCAATGTCAGTGTACTTGAACTTTGATAGATTCATTCGGGAAGGTTTCAGCTCCAATTTCTGTGATTCCAAAGGCATTTTATTAAATTGGGAACCTAAATTTTATAATGGAAAATACAGTTCTAAAAAAGGAGCTAAAACAAAGGAGAAACGAAAATGCAAAGAACGAATGGCAAAATAAGAATTTTTGAAAAAGTCACTTTCCTACCCCTATATATAGGTGGCGCCCCACTTTTTCCCTTATTTGGAATCAGAATTTTCTGCCTAATTTTAAAGGAGAGAGCTAGGGTTTTGGGCACACAAGAGAGGAAGAAGAAGAAGGAAGAATTCAAGCTTGAAGGTATGTTTCCATGGTAGTTTTTCATGCTTTTCTTCATCCACAGCTCCTCTCCTTCATTCTCCTTTATTTTCTTTGATTAAAATAGAGTTTATATATCTGATCTAAGGGAGAAACTCAAGGGAATTTTTGGATTTGAAGAGAGGAGCTTGGAGAAAGTAATATTCAAGCAAGAAAAAGCAAGGAAACTGGGTAATTTCTCTGCCTATGGTTGCTACTCTTGATTCCTCTTCTTATCCAATTCGACACACATAAGGAACCCTAGGAGGAGATAATTTTTAGGTAGAACCAAGTATGAATCTAAGGAAAAAGGGTGTGGAGATTAAAAATATGAAAAGAGAATTAATAAAAAACCATTAGATTTCAAGATGTAAATTCTAGGGTTTTGTATGCACCTTGCAAAATATGATTTTGTATGATGATTCCTAGGCCTAAATAAGAGTTTAAATGAACTCCTAAGATCCCTAAGAGGCTCCCCATATGCTTCTTCCCTTGAGAAAACAAAGAAAGCTCCATGGAACCCATAAAAGCTCTCTGTCTCGGTCAAGCAAGGAAAAGGTAGCTAGGGAGAGTTTTAAATTTTTCTGAGGCCATTCTTGAGTCATATATGATGAATGAATATGATGGGAGGCCTTAGAAAAAATTTAGAACACATAGAAAGTGAATTAGTGTTCTAGGTTCCATATTATGACCTAAAGAAGTAACATGTTGTAGGCTCTTTATTTTAATTGTGTGATGACTCCAAGAGGCTTAAAAGGAGTCAAGAATCATATTTAAAAGGAAAGAATGGAGCCTAAAGTTTTTTTGAGAGGTGTTGCTTCATTAGGTACATTTATGGACCATAATAGGGTTTATAGAACAACCTAGTGTCTAAGTAAGTTGTGTAACCTTAGAAAATATTTCATGAATCTAATTCACTTCCATAAATTGTGTCTAGGCTAAAAGAAAGCATCTCCATAAATTTGTGTGTGTGGCCGAAGCAAGGGAGGGAATTTCAAAAGGGAAAGTGTGTGATTGTGTGCAAGGTAGCTCACTCCACCTTCTCTCATGCATGGATGCGTGTTTAGCTTGTCTTAGAATGTGTATGTGTATTTTCAAGCTATGAAAAGTATACTAGCATGATTTTATATGCCATAATTTCATGATGATATATTATATTTTTAAATGATGCTATGATGTTTGTATGAGTTTGCTTGAGTGTGGAGAGGCCAAGAACTCTTAACTATGGTAAGAATGAGCCAAGAACCCTTAAGATTGGTTGAGACAAAGTAAAGAGTCTCCCAAAAGCAAAGTGGGCTCCCAAGTGCATAGTTGAGTCCAAGAATCTCTTAAAGAATGGGTGAGGCAAGTCCAAAATTCATGAGGAAAAGGGTGAGGCCAATCCATCCACTTGGTAAGCTCTTGAATGTCTTGTATGACTATTTCACATGCCAAGCTTGCTTCTTGAATGTTCATGACTCCCATTATATCCATGCATGCATTTTCAAACTTGCTTTGCATATGTTATGTGTGATTGAATGGGAGATGAGCTATTGGGATTCTATGAATCTCATCCCCTCCTCTCCAATGATCTAATATGCTAGGTGGACTAAGTGGACAAGGTAATAGAAGCCAACCACTTTGAAGAAGAGAGCTTGACACCAATATGCCTAGCTTTTGCCCTTTTAAGCCATAATGGTGCTTAACGATGTATATTATTGTTGTAAATGGTCTATAACCCTTGGGACATATGTAATTATGATATTATATTGTGTAGAAATGAAAGAATGTGTTATGTGAATGAATGAATGTAAATTGAGTATATTATGGAAATGCAACTTCATGAATGGCTTTGTGGAAATGTGCATATGTGTGGATGAAATGGCCAAAATCAGATACATGGAGTTTGTGACCATTTGCAAAGCTTACAAAAGTCTTAATCATGCTTTTAGACTTGCCCAAAAGGTACCAAACCCTAGGGAAAGCCATTTGGTTACTTTGGTACAGGCCAAAATTGACCATAATGAAACCCTAAGTCACTTTTTAGCCAAATGAGCTTTTCTTGATCTAAGATTTGGCATGAAATTAGAGCTTGTTGAGAGATTTTTGGAAAGCTAAAGAACATAATTTTTGGAGGTCTACAAAATATTTGACAAATTTCCAAAGTTGATAATTTTTCTAATTTTGGTCTATTACACTATTCATTTGGTCTGAAAATGTAATCTGTCACACAGGGCTCAAATGATGTCCAATTGCCATGAAATTTTATACTGAGAAACTAGATATTCACAGTGACTTGTACTAGTAGAAGCACCTCATTTAGAGGTCTAGAAAGGGAGATATGAATTTTTAAAGAATCTATCTAGTATCAAGAATTTTGTCCGGCCTTAGTTACTGTTCCATTAAATTCTGAGGTTTGGGCTACTTGAGCTAGTTTGAAGTTATTTTTTCCTCTAACTAACATCCACAGCTTTCTAGATTGGTATTATTTTCAAGGATTGAATTTTTTTTGGAATTAACTGGATATTTTTGAAGTTTGCTGTAAAAATCTGTGACAGCACCGGTGGGCAATTTGACCTCTGGACCTTTTCGGATGTCAAACGTTCTTTGTGATGGATGTTATGGTCTGGACATATTTTTATTATGAAGTAGACATCCATCGCTTTCTAGATATGAGGAGAAATTGGACAGTTGAATAAACTTTGCTGCATACTGGTCTACATTCATTTCTCCTTGCTTAAGGAAGTTGAACTCTGCTTCTTTGTCAACCTTCACTAATGGTGAGAAGTATTTACCCTCAAAGGAAGTTTGGAAACTCTCCCAAGTCAAGAGTATCCCCTTTGATGTCAACAATCTAGAGGCATTCTGCTATCAATGCTTTGCCTCACCCTTTAGCTTATAGATGGCCAACTTTTACTTTTACCTAGTGCTGCAAGTCATCACTTCCAAAATCTTCTCTAGTTGTATTCGCCATCTCTCAGCCTTTTTAGTATCCAACTCCCTCAAAAACAATGGAGGATTAACCTTCTTAACTTTGGCCAATATAATTGAGATATCATCATTCTCCTCTTGATGCCTCGCACCAAGGTTCTAACCAGCATCAACTCAATTTTCAGCTGGTACTTCCTAATTCTGCTTGTTTATAGTCTTATACAGTTGCTGTAGCACTTGAGCAGTAGCTGCATGAGCCTCAACTTGCTTTTGAAGCTGGTTAGTCATTGCCCTTATCGTAGCCTTGTAAGCCTCAGCTTTCTCTCTCATTCAATTGGCCATTGCATCCATGGCCTCTTGCACTTCCCTCAACATTTTAGCAATCTCACATTATGCAGCCATTGTATCCTGTAATGGCATTAGCACAACAAGAAACCTTCCCATGAACTACTATCTCTAAGCAATTTCAGGTACAACTTCATCCATGGCATGTATATATAGATATGAATGACATTACCAAACTATAAGATTCCTATTCCTAGCATGCATGCATCATAATTGCCAAGTTTTTTCTAACCATATGGTTTAAATTCTAACTTAATTTCCTAAACCATTGTTGTAATACCAAATGTAACAACATTAATTCTAAATTATAATGATTAAGTGTATTTGTATAATTAATGATCATAAATCAAGGTTTAATGTTAGTACAATAGCTATTTAGGTAAATTAGTGAGGAAATTTGAACCTTATTATCATTGGGAATAATAAATCAAGCAAATGAAGTGATTTAAGCCTACAAGAAGCTTAGGTTGCTAAATCAAGCTTTTAATTCATTTTATCACTAATTCTCTATCCATAAAACCCTCTTATAATTGTTCCCAAGTCATTACATAACATTACCATAGTGAAATCCAAGGTTTCTAAGCAAAAATAAGAGTTTGGAGACTTAGTCTACAACTCAGACCTTCCCCGCTGCAACTAAGTTGGTTACTGAAACTGAAAAACCAAGTTTGTAAACTTACATCATGGCTTAGTATGCTTGTGTTACAACTTAAGCGGTTATTGGGACTTAAAACCAAAGATACACAATCCACATCATGACTAAAGCTTCTTGGCCTCAGTGAAATTACCCTTTAGATGTCACTATTCAAGGATTCTTGTGTCTCACCACGGCGAGCCTATATGGCGCTGCCATGAGAGAGCCTTCTAAAACTCTCCAAGCCTGCCACCTAACACTTGCCATAGCGAGTTCACTCTTTGGTACCCTCAAAACCTAAAATTTCATGTTGTGGCACAACTTAAACCTGTGTGTCACGGTGCTCCTGACTTTGGATGACTCCTAGTAATGACTTATGTAGTTTCAGTAGTGGCTTAACTCTATTTTGCACCTAAACTCTCTAAATTTCATCTTACACAGTCCAGCTCTCCCTCTAGAAGCATTCTAAGGTCATTTTACCTTAAGTTGTAAGGTTTTAATGGCATCCAACTACCTAAATTACTCAACATACTTATTATAACCACTTAGAGACTCAAGTGCTTATTTCAACCCATCTATTCACCATACATAAGCAACATATGAATATTAACATCAAAGAGTGCAAAAATTACTAATAACATCATTCAAAATGTGTATTCTTATAGAGGTTCCATACAATACTAATCTAAGATCATCATTTATAATGATACATAAATATACTCTCAAGTAGTGAGTCATAATTCCATGTTAGCAAGGTTCTATATCAGATTATAATTGAGTACTTACATCATATTCCATTACGGTAAGGTCTATCCTCCTATTAGTTACATCCTTGATTACAAAATATAAAAATACCAACACTTGGCAATATGAATACATGATGATGCTATACAAAATGAACCACAAAGTTAGCATCTACTCTATGTCAGATTAGCCTAAGTGCATAGTTTCCTATACATGGCCTCAACTTATGAATGTTCATTCACTTTCTTTCCTTTATCCTTACCCGAGGAGTCTTCACTTAAAATTGTTAGCCCATGAAACAAGGTAAGATGCGAATCTCAATAACCAAGGGGAAATTCCATTCATATGTACCAAATTAATTAACATATGTGTATATTAATCAAATAAGCATAAGAAACATTCATCATTTCAACAAATGAAATAGTTAAACTACCAGTAACTACTATCCCATACTAGCAATCACATACAACATGTTAAAGGCCAATAGCACTAGGAGAGGCCTATCCATAGCACCACCTCTCCAATGAGCATAACCTAGGTTTAGTGCATTTAGGGGTCTAATCATAACCCAGTACCCGATCGAAGCATAATGCATGGGTGGTAGCTACACCACTACTCTACCATGGACACTCATAAGGTCCAATTATAATAATCAAGTAGCCAACCAATCATTTAACATTCAAAATCATAAATCATGCAGCAATTATCAGATTAACAAAGCACATATGCAAGGAATTAAATTAAACCCTAGTTACCTCACTTAATTGCATATTGTTATGAAGTTAATACATGTTTTCACATACCTAGAGGTCCTAGATGAAATCAAAGCATATTTTACATAGTAGCTTTAGCACAAATCAGACACCTAACATTTTTAACATCTTAAACATCTAAAAGGCACTTACCTAAACTCCAATGAAATTCCAATTTGGATGTCAGCCTTCCCACACTAGAAACCTTAAGATTTCTCTTCAATTTCTGGGTAATTTCGCATTTAATTAAAGCCTATAACATAAGTCAGCCATTGGGGTCTCAATTCAATAGAAAACAAATTAAAATGAGAAGACAACCCTCCTATCCTTAACATCTGAAAACCACCATGAAGGCGCCAATTAACAAATTTCATATTTTGATTTAAGGAGAAAATACTCCAAATGAAAATTTAATTAGGCCAAATTGAAGAGAAAGAAGAGAAGGTTAAGCTCTATAAAGGTTACCTTGGCTGAATCTTGCTCTAGAAGGGAAAAATGGTGGAAATATGCTACTAACCCTAGCCTCTTCCTCTAAGGTGCGAAAATAAGCTTCTTCTATGTTAGAAATGATATGGTCTACAGAATGGGGAATAGAGGCTAATTAGGTTAGGGTTTAAGATACGTTTGGGTTGACCTAAGGGCCCAAGATCCAATTGGGCTCAGAATTTGGCATATTAGGCTAGCTAAAAGAGTTCATTTAGATTGGGTCAACACAAAATTATGATTGGACCTCTAAGAAGTGGAATTGGACCTTCCTATACTAAGAATGGGTTTTTATATTAGGCGTAAGGCATAATTAATTTAATCATAAGGCCTAAATTAAATTTCTAAATTATTTATGGCCTATATTGAATTTCTATCCCAATTGAATTCTAAATCCATATTAATAATTCATTTCTTCAAAATTTCCATTTCCCCTGATTTGCCTAATTATCATAATAATAATTCTTCAATTGCCTATAATTACTCTAAATAAATTTTGGAGTGTTACAAAAACTCATTCATTTCTTAGCCATGTGATAAATGCCATTTTTCTACATATTAATTCTCCTAATTTAGACTTTTTGATGATTAAATATGGCTTAATGGATATAATTAAATGAAATTTGATTTTATTGGCCATTTTTTCTCACTTTAGGAATTAATTATTATTGAATTTTAATGCTTAAATTTCTTTTAATTAATTTTGTAAATTTTCCTACTCAATATTTTTCTATTATTTTTGCAGATTTTAATGGGCAAAAAGAACTTAAAGGAAGAAATTGATTTAAAGAAAAGATGGAAGCTTCAAGTGTGCAATCTCAAGGAGGGAATAAGTGCCACAATTTTAATGCATGTTTTTAGAATATAAAATTAAAAAAAATTTGAGATGAATGGGCATATGGGTCTAGACCATTAAACACGAAGCTTACACACACAACACTTATAAGAGGCCCACTTGATAAACATTAATCCAAGTGAGGGACTTTCATTGCATTTCATTTTTGATTAAGAGTACTGCTATGGTACTTGTTGCATTGATGCAAGTGATATGACTTGGAGAATTAAGTTATTGAATTACTTTGAGCTTCCTTGTGCTAAGTGACCTACACAATTCCACTTTTCTTGATTTCCTTTCAATTATCTCTTTCCTGGAGCTTTAGATTTCTTTAGCCCGGGAGTGCCAAAGTTTAAGTGTGGGGGAATTTGATAATTGCTAATTTTCATATATTTTTCCTCTTCTATTTAGGCATTTTGATTATAAAATTTGGCTTAAAGGACTTCAATTGGAGGATAATTGAGTTTATTGACCATTTTTGTATTTTAGGAATTAAATTGTAAAATTATTTGTTTTAATGCATAAATTTTTTTAAATAATTTTGTAAGATTGTTCCTACTTAATTGTTTCCATTTTTTTGCGCAAAGTTTGAGCAAATTAAATCTCAATATTGGAGAAAATATGGAAGATTAATTGGAGAAGAAAAATGTCATAAGCCACTTCATCTTTAGTGCATCCACTCTTCCTCTATTCTCACATGGCACCTCACCATATATACTTACATACATGGCTGGCCCACACTCACACTCACACTCAATCTCCTAAAACCAGCCACTACACTTCCAGCCATTGGAATAGAGCAAGAAAATGAAGAAGAGAAAACCAAAATAGAGCATGCAAAGGAATGAAGGAAGGTACAGAGCATGTGGTGAGCTTTTGTGATTCAAGAATAAGCTTGTGAGCTAAAGTAAGTTGAATGAGTGAAGAGAAGCCACGAGCTAAAATAGAGCTGGAAGAAGCTGGGTTTCATGCTTGAGCAGAAAAGAAGTAACATGAATTAATGACAGGTTGGGGAATGATTAAAGAAAGCTACGAGCTACAACAAAAACAAGCAAACAACATGTTAGAAGCAATGGGTTCTTGATAAGAATGCTTGGGTTTTATGTGTATGGAGAGGAAGCTCACAAAGCTAGGAGAAGTAAGATATAAGGCTTGCATGAAGAGAACACAACACACTTGAGCTTGAAAAGAAGAACACTGCTGCCACTTCATTCTTATACATATGCAAAAACAAAGAACTAGCCACGACCAACACACACTTAAGCTATAAGAAGAAGGCAGAGCTATGGTTTCTATGTGAAATGAAGCCACATCACTCGAGAAAAAAAACACTGGAGCTTAGGGTTAAATAGCCACATGAAGAATGAAGAGAAGAGCATGGCTTTAGCTGGCCACTTGAAGAGATGATGGAAAGGAGATTTACGTGGAATGGGAGTTGAGAATGAAGAGAAGCAAAGTAAAACGGTGAGCTAGAGCTAAGTTAAACGTGGAGCAGACCTTGAGTCCAGGGAGAAAAGCCTAAAGCACTAGTTCTTCAAGCTGAACATAGTTGAAACAGAGGATGAGAAACCATGTGGGAGAGTCTCACGTGAAAGAACCACGTGATGGCTAGATGAAAAAGCTACACAAGAGAAAAAGTCGAATGAAGGACTTGAGCAAGAGCAGAACTGCATGTGAAAGAAACATGGAAAGCTGAGTTGGAAAGAATGAGAAATCTACATGAAAAAGGGTTGGTTCTGACATGAAAAAGCTGTAAGCATCCCACGTCAAAAAAGCATGGAGGAGTAAAACAAATATGGAAGAAGCACTACAAGGCTCAAATTTTTAGTGGCTTGAGCTGGAAGAGAAGCTGAGTTGACGGAGAGAGTTGGAGAATATAATTAAAGCTAAATGAGTTTTGGAAGCTAAGAACAAAAGTATTAAGAAGCCACGTAAAGAATAAGTAACATCCATTACTACAAAAGAAGAAAAACAAGTAGCTGAGCACGTGGACAAAATTAAATGAAATACATGCAAGCCACGTGAGGAGATGAAAGGAAATGCACATGGACAGAACGTGGTTGCTGAAGAATTATGATGGAAGTCCATGCATCAATTCATCCATGTCAAAAGGAGCTAGGGGCTAATTTGTGAAAAGCACGTGAGATTTTAATGAATTATAAGCTAGAATTTAGCTACCGACTGACGTAGGAGTAATTGCAAGATGAATGAGCCGTGGGCTAACGTGTATTAATAAAGCATGAGCTGGAGATTGAGTGACAAAAAGAAAACATGTACAGGATGAACATTCAGTGGGATAAAAATATGAAAAAGAAGTGAGCTAGGAGAAGGCGAATTGGACGTAAAAAAAATGCTAGAGCTCCAAAGAGGGAACAAGGAAGAATTTCTCATCAGTTTCTCCATGGCTGCTGCTCATTCCATTGATTCTCTTCCGTTTAAATTCTCCATGGCAGCTTGAATCATCCTTGGTGGCTAGCTGAAAATTGAAGACTCCCAGATGCATATTTGAGCTCCACATTTCCTCACCAAATTGGATAAAAATTTCTTTGCTTACTCTTTTAATTCCAACATTAATTTTTTTATTAATTTGACTAGGTCTAGTTTATTAATTTAGGAATTTAATTGCTAGAAATTACTGCATTGGTTTAATTATGGATTGAGTATAATTTGATCTTTGGACTGTTAATTGTGATCATTACATGTTTGTGAAAATTCTAGAATTAGTACTGTGCAAATTACTTTTAATTTCCCCTTGATTATAGGTCAATTGATGCAATGGTTGTTAGATTAAGTGTTTGGAATTTTTATGCAATTAATTGTTTGAGGAATTCATTAATCTAATTGGTTAATTAGCATCTTAAGTAGATTGTGCAGCAGATTTTATTGATCAATTAGGATTGGTTATAGTGTGTTCTTGTTCTTAATTCAATTAATTAATTTTTCAAGGTTTCTTATGGCTGCAAATTCCTTGAATAATTGATGAATTGAATCTTGGATGGTCATTCAAGAGCTTTTATAGGGAATACACTAATGAGCAAGAAATTAAATCCAAATTTAGTACACTAAAAAGGGAGTAAGGATAATTGAATTATAGAGAGTCCATCTAAAGGCTAGCTACCGCATTTTCTTGATTGTTCATTTCATTTAGTCTTAAGTTTTTTATTCTTGTAATTTAAAATTTAGTTCAATTAAATTTTAGTAATCCAAAACCCCATAAACAATTTTCATTTAGTAATACTTGGAACACTCTTTCATAAACAAATTGAGGCATAAACTCCTTAGGAAATGACCTAGGTTGCACCATTACCTGCAAATTTTATCTGTCTTCCTAGTTTTATTTGAGATTGTGTGACACAATCGTCAAATTTGGTGCCGTTGCTAAGGAGTTTAGTTTCTTAATTATTTGAAAGGGTTTCTTAGGATTTTTGCCTTGTTTTAGCTCTGTTTTAGTTTTATTTTTCTCCTGTTTTAAGCTTGGATTTGGATCATTTTGGTATTACGTATCAATTGTCCTAGTTACTGGAATTTTTTTTTAAAGTGCCCAGAAAATTCTCAAACTTTATTTTCTAAGGTTTTTGGATGTTTTAAGCAAAAGTAATAGCATAGCTATTTGGTGCACCATGTTTTGGCCAAAATCTAACGTTTTAGGCACTTTTTTCTAATTTTTTAGTATTTTTTTTAATTTTCTAGGATTTTTCTAATTTTTCTACATTCATTGTTTTAACTTTTCTTTGTTGATTTTTTGTGTTCCTTCTTAGTTTTTGCTTGTCTAATTGGTTTATGACAAGGAGCTCTGGTGAAAAATTAATTGATTTAGATTCAAAAATTGAAAGAACCTTTAGAAGACAAGTAAGGCTTAAGAAGAACAAGGATAGTGTAGGAATTAGTAGTTTTGTTTCTTCTGCTTTTGATTGTGCAAGGAATTGATTGTGTACTTCAATTTACTGGTAATAATATGGCTGAACAAGATCAAATGAATGCTAACATGAATATGCATGTTCAGGCTAACTTGAATGTAATGCAAATTTGAATGATAACATACATGCCAGAACCATTAGAGAATTGACAGCTCCTAATGTGCATTATCAAAATCTTTGTATACAATACCCATAATTAGATGCAAATTTTGAACTTAAATCTAGTTTGATTCATTTACTTCCTAAGTTTCATGGACTTGTAAGAGATGACCCTCATAAGCATCTGAAGGAGTTCCACGTTGTTTGCTCTACAATGAAGCCACAAGGCGTCTCAGAAGAACAAATTAAGCTCAGAGCATTCCTTTTTTCCTTGGATGGTTTAGCCAGTTATTGGTTGGACTATCTACCCTTTGGTGCCATCACTTCTTGGGACCAACTGAAAAGGCTCTTCTTGGAAAAATTCTTTCCTGCTTCTCGCACTGCATCAATAAGGAAAGAAATAAGTGGGATCAGACATAATGGTGGAGAGACTTTGTATGAGTGTTGGGAGAGATTTGAGAGGTTGCTGGCTAGTTGTCCTTACCATCAAATTTCTAATCAGCTACTTATTCAGTACTTATATGAGGGCTTGTTGAACATGGATAGAAATATGATTGATGCTGCCTCCGGTGGAGCCTTAGGTGATCTGACACCTATAAGGGCTTAGGAGTTGATTGATAAGATGGCTTAAAATGCACAACAGTTTAGTGTGAGATAGATAGTAAGAGGAGTCAGTGAGTTATACGCTCCAGGCCATGGTTAGAGAATTAAGAGCAAGATTGATGTAATGTCTTTTGTGCTCCAACAGCTTGCTTTAGATTGGTAGCTGCCACAGTCATTCTTTACTCCTTCTCAGACTTGTGCACCACAGTCCTACCCTACTCAAACACATTCTTATCCATAGTGCTATACGCCTAGGCAACCACCTACTTTTACTGCCTTGGTGGGACCCTTGTGTCATATATGTTGTTTGGCCACACATGCTACTGATTAGTGCCCTATGTTAGAAGAGAGGGTAGAGACTTGTACTGGTATGTTTCCAGTCAGGCCAATGCAACAAGGGCAACAAAAATATGATCCTTATTCTAATACATACAATCCAGGATTGAGGGATTACCTAACTTGAGATATAAGGAAGGGCAACGACAAAATAGATACAATGTTATAGGACCTAGTGCACATCTTCCTAACCTGTTAGGCAATCAGTTCCTATCCAAGAGGAACCCAAAAAAGATAATAGCATGGAACTTATGGTGAAGCAACTCATGGAAAAGATGGAACAGAGTGAGACTAAACACAGACAAGAAATGAATAACATGGAAAATAGAATGGACACTCAGAACAAGCATATGGAGAATATGATTAGTCAGTGGGCTAACTCTTTCAGTGAGGTAAAAAGCCAAGGATCAAACCAATTACCATCAAAGACAGTTGTTAATCTAAGAAATAGTAGCAATGTTAGTGCCATCACTCTTAGGAGTGGAAAGGAAGTTCAGGGATCCTCAAATACCATTACCATGGATAAGCTAGCATCATAAAAAACACACATCGCACCAGATGAGCCTAATAAAGAAGAGGAGCCAAAGAAGATCTTTCCTTTCCCACATAGACCTACCTTGGGAAAGAGGAAAATTGAAGCAGATATTGAAAAAGAAATTCTTAAGACTTTCAAGAAGGTTAAGGTTAATATACCCTTGTTGGATGTAATCAAGACCATTCCTAAGTACACCAAGTTTCTCAAGGAAATATGTACCAACAAAAGGCATCTAAGAGGGAATGAAAAAGTCAATTTTGGCAAGAATGTTTTATCACTCATACAGCCAACAATGCTCACTAAGTGTCAAGATTCGGGCACTTTCACAATCCTATGCACTTTTAGGAATTTTAAGTTTTGTGATGCTTTGATTGATCTTCGTATTGCTATAAATGTTATGCCTAAATCTGTATATTTATCTTTGTAGATGGGAGAGCTGAAACCTACCAGAGTGGTTGTGCAGCTGGCAAATAGGAGCATTGCTTATCCTTCAGAAGTGTTAGAGGATGTTCTGGTTAAGGTAAAGGATTTGATTTTTCCAGCTGATTTTCATATCCTTAACATGGAGGATGATAGATATAGATCTAGTGGACATGCCCCACTTATCTTAGGTAGACATTTTTTAAAAACTGCAAAGACAATTATAAATGTGCATGATGATACTCTTCAAATGGAGTTTACTAGCAATATGATACAATTTAATATATTTGATGCCATGAAACACCCCTGTGATGATAACTCTATTTTTAGTATCAACCTAATTGATATACTAATTGACAGTGCCATTACTAATTTTAGGGATAGTTTGTTAATTGATTCTTGTGATATTGCTGACTTGGATGCTTCTCTTGATTTTATATGTTCTGGAACTACTATATGTCATAGATGTACCCAGATTAGTGCTTTTATTGAGAATAGTGAGTTCCATACATGTACTGATTATCATGATTCTATGACCTCTTCTTTTTGTGCTAATTTCACTGTTAGTCAACCTATGACTGATTTGGATGATTATACTAGTCTAAATCAATCCTCTTATTTTAAAGATGATGTGCATGTTGTTGTTCACCTTGATTGTTTTGATGCTACTAGATTTCTTGATTCTCAGGATGTGTTGCATGTTGATGTCACTTCTGGATATGTTGATTGTGCTAGTTCATCTATGTCTGCTCTTACCTTGCTTATTAATAGTGGTATTAGATGCTATATGACTAGTTCACCCAATAGTGATACTGATGTTGCTACTACTATTGGTTCTCTTATTGATATTCCTTCTACTGATGTTCCCAAAGATGGGAAAGTTGTTTCTTCTACTTGTGAGTTGCCTGAATAGGTATTTAGCATAGAAGAGATTAAAATCAAATAACTCATACCTTCAGTTAAGCATGCTCCTACCTTAGAGCTCAAATAGACAATCTCAAGTATACCTATTTGGAGAAAGATGAGAAGCTTCTGGTGATTGTAGCTAGTGACATTATTCTAAAGGAGGAAGAGAAGCTTCTAGAGGTCTTGAGGAGGAGAAGACAAGCAATAAGGTGGACCTTGGCTAACATACCTAGCATTAGCCCTGATACATGCATGCATAGAATTCTGTTGGAGGATGGGATAAAGCCAGTAAGGCAACCTCAAAGGCGACTGAACCTACTTATTCTGGATGTGGTTAAAAAAGAAGTTTCTAAACTTTAATCTGTTGGTATTATATATCCTATTTTTGACAATCAGTGGGTTAGCCCTGTGTAGGTGGTTCCAAAGAAATTAAGGATCACAGTTGTCCGGAATGAGAATAATGAATTGGTGCCCATCCATGTACAGAACAGTTGGAGGGTTTACATTGACTATAGGAGGCTTAATTTAGTCACTAGAAAGGATCATTACCCCCTCCCTTTTATTGATCAAATGCTTGAGCGTCTAGCTGGAAAATCTCATTATTGTTTCCTTGATGGATTTCAAGTTATTTCCAGATATGCATAGCCCTGGAGGATCAAGAGAAGACGACGTTCACATGCCCATTTGGAACATATGCCTATAGACAAATGCCTTTTGGTCTTTGCAATACCCTTGGAACTTTCTAGTGGTGCATGGTTTCCATTTTTAGTGATTTTCTAGAACATTGTATAGAATTTTTTATGGATGATTTCACTGTATATGGAAACTCTTTTGATGATTGCTTGTGTAGTCTGGATAGAGTCCTAGCTAGATGCATAGAGAAGAACCTTGTACTTAATTTTGAAAAGTGTCATTTTATGGTTCGAAAAGGCATTGTATTTGGGTTATATTATATCTGAACAGGGCATAGAGGTTGATAAGGCTAAGATAAATGTTATCACTTCTCTACCATACCCGACATGTGTTCAGGATGTCCGATCTTTTCTAGGTCATGCAGGTTCCTATAGAAGATTCATTCAAAATTTTAGTAAAATTGCTTTGCCATTGTCTAAGATGTTACAAAAAGATGTTGATTTCCATTTTGATGATGCATGTAAAACAGCTTTTGATGATCTTAAGAAATGATTGACTTCCTCACCCATTATTCAACCCCCTGATTAGAATCTCCCATTTAAGCTTTTACACGACGCATCTAATTTTGTTGTAGGTGCAGTTTTGAGCCAGAGAGTGAATAAGAGGTTTCATGTGATAGCTTATGCATCCAAGACTCTAGATGGAGCCCAAACAAATTATGCAACGATGAAAAAAGAGTTTCTTGCTATTGTTTTTGCTCTAGATAAATTTAGATCTTATTTGCTTGACACTAAAGTTATTGTTTTTACTGATCATGCAGCCTTGAAGTACTGGCTGAAGAAGCCTGATGCAAAGCCAAGATTAATTTGACAATTGCGTCGTGCAATCTGAAATAAAAACTAGGTAGATAGATAAAATTTGCAGGTAATGGTGCAACCTAGGTCATTTCCCAAGGAGTTTATGCCTCAATTTGTTTATGAAAGAGTGTTCCAAGTATTACTAAATGAAAATTCTTTAGGGGGTTTTGGATTACTAAAATTTAATTGAACTAAATTTTAAATGACAAGAATAAAAAACTTAAGACTAAATGAAGTGAACAATCAAGAAAATGCGACAGCTAGCCTTTAGATGGACTCCTTAGAATTCAATTATCCTTGCTCCCTTTGTAGTGTCCCAAATTTGGACTTAATTTCTTGCTCATTAGTGTATTCCTTATAAAAGCTCTTGAATGACCATCCAAGATTCAAGGAATTTGCAACCGCAAGAAACCTTAAAAAATTAATTAATTGAATTAAGAACAAGAACACACTATAACCAATTCTAATTGATCAATAAAATCTATTGCACAATCCACTTAAGATGCTAATTAACTAATTAGATTAATGAATTCCTCAAACAATTAATTGCACAAAAATTCCAGCCACTTAATCTAACAACCATTGCATCAATTGGCCTATAATCAAGAGGAAATTAAAAATAATTTGCATAGCCTAATTCTGGAATTTTTACAAACATGTAATGATCATAATTAATGTAACATCCATAAAATTAGGATTTTCTAATTATTTAGTATTTTATGTAATGAACTTATTAAGCTTTAATAAAAAGAATTTGAATGAAATAGCTTCTTATATGAGGAGTATAAGTTGAATAGGACCGATAGGGATTTTTTAGATTTTAGGGGGTCCAGGGGCAAAATTGTCATTTGCCACCCAGATAAACTTTGATAAATTTTTCTAGAAGGAATGGGAATATTAGGGGAATAACTATCCCCTAAAACTCCTTCAAGGTTTCTTAGCCCTTTAGCTATTTCTATTTCTATAATTATTACAACTACTTTTTTTATCTAGCTCATGGTTACTGATCGGGCTAACCAGATCTCGAACCAGATCCCGCTCGACCATCTGGACAACATGGTGTCATTAGACCCGTCTCATCAAACTGAGTTTAACCATGGGTCATGGATTTCTGCGATTCTTGCCAAATTTTTTAATATTTATGCCTAAAGCTACGAATAGAGAGTGAAACTAGAGTTCCCTAAACTTTCAAGCAATTTATACATTTTGCCTGCCATATAACTTTTCTTTACATTTTAATCCCCGGCTCCTTCATACTTGACTTTGGAGATTCTTTGGAACCTTTTGGAAACATTAAACGAGACCCACATAGGGACAAATAATATTAAAATATAGCAAAGAACTTAGAAAATACAAATTAAATAAGATATTATAGAAAACCTTAGAAAATAGTGACAATTTTGTAAGTTTAACCGAGGAAGAGCTGATGTGGCACTAGGGAACTAGAAAGTGCTGATGTGGCGCCATGTAAAAAAGAGAGAGATGATGTGGCACCATATGTGAAGAAGAAGCTGGAAGTTGGAAGAGAATTCTAGAAGCTGCAAGAGCTACGGAGTGAGATTTCAAGATGCCATGGGAGAAATTGAAGAGAAAATAAAAGGAGAAGTGATGGAAGAAAGCCTAAGGAAGAGGAAGATTAATACAACTTTGATTTTCATGAAGAAATTGGCAAGGAACCCTAGAATTTTATCTTGAGAAAACTGTAGGATCCATATGAAATCTCTAGAAATTGATTGAGAGCTTTTGTTTATCATCCTTGAATATGTATGTGTGGCTGTTTGGCAACATAAGAATGAAGCAAAACCGCATGTCTTCTTAGATGTATAGATTCGGCCAACACATGTACATATACCTAGGGAAAAATTTCTTAAATCCAACTAAATTAGGTTAACCTACATGAAAAATAAGGCCTATGGTGAAATTTTGGTGAATTATGGACCACTGTATAAAAAGTCAAATTTTTGAGAAAAAGTGTTGACCAAGATATTTTTGAATTTTTCCTGATGTTATTTGACATGTTCTGGATGATTGTTATGGCCTAAGATGTCCTATGTGTTGCCTGAATTATGCTGATATTTATTTTCTGAATTTTGGATCCCATTTGAGATAGTTGGAAAATTATGCAGTAGTATGTCAAGAATAGAATATATGGTAACATGTGTTCTGGAATTACACTGCTTGCTGTGCTGATATACTGTCTAATTTCTTGACATGGATAATAAGTTGTTTATTGTCTAATTATATGAGCATGAGTTATTTAGTAAAGAACTGACCAACATATAGGGCGGACAGGGGGTGAGCCCAAAGAACTGGCCAATATATAGGGTGGATAGGGGGTGAGCCCTATGTATGTGCCAGAGTTGACCATTGGGTAGCTGCTATTGCATTGGATGTCTAATCTTAAAGATATTTGAAAATGTTTAAACAACTAATTTTCAGACTCTAGTACACAGTCATGCTATCGAGATTATTTATGCACAGAGTTGTGTAAGGCAGTTCTTTCCCAAATATGCCTACATGCCTTGATCAAATGATGGCTTAGATGACATATTATTGTGATATTATATGACTTTCCTTGGGTACACAGTGGGGGATGCCTCAGTAAACGAAGCAGGGATAAGCCTGTTATGTCATGGCAGTGCAACATGATCTGGGTATTGAGCCTGCCGAAGCCAGTGCAACATGATCTGGGTATTGAGCCTGGCAGTCTCTAAGGCCTAATGGTCAAGAGAGAATAAATGTTGTTTGTGATATTTTCTATATTCTATATATGTGGAAATCTCATGAATGCCTTGCCACTACTGAGTATCAATTATGTTGAGACAATTCTTGTGTTCATCCATGTCTTATCTTTAGATGTCATATGCCTATTCACTTTGCTATTTCATATTCATGTTAGATATTGCTCACAGGTATATCTCTCTGTTTATATTGTTCGGTAAATTAACTATCTTGCCATTATATCACTTGTTTTCTGCTAAAAGTACTTGACTCTTCTTCATGGATATTATGTGGTATTAATCCTGTCTATATTACTGAGAAAATTATTTCTCACTCTAGTGTGGTTTATATTTTTCTTAGATGCCAATTTATCAAGTGACCCTAGAACTCCAAGCGGAGTGGATCCAGTTCCCTCTCAGGGGATGGGCTTTGTCATCCATAATATACGCATCATATCATGTGATGACATTGTTCGTACTGTACCGATATATTTTGTGTCCCTAGGAGAGCTGGAGTCCCAGTCGCACACATTCCCCGTAGGTGGAGTTGACCCTCCTGTTCCTCCATTTGCATGAATAGAGGCCTAGTTACTGATATTGACCCTTTTGTTATCTGGGGGACTTTCTTT
This sequence comes from Erythrophleum ivorense, assembly GCA_026724425.1. Taxonomy (NCBI): domain Eukaryota; kingdom Viridiplantae; phylum Streptophyta; class Magnoliopsida; order Fabales; family Fabaceae; genus Erythrophleum; species Erythrophleum ivorense. The sequence goes on along the minus strand of JAIUCV010000006.1, from coordinate 39,679,225 downwards.
TCGAATGGTTATAGGATAGATTCCTTTTTGATGTGATGTGACTTGTATGACCCCATTCCCTTATGAGGGAACTCTTGAACTAATTTGTACAAGTTATAATGTATTTTCGTTATTGTTGTAATCCACTATGCCATTAATTAGATTTTATTGTGAAGGAATAATTAAAACAAAAAAAGTGATTAAACTCAAAAAAGGAATTCTTCACAAATATATAAAATAAAGAAGGGTATTAAAAGAGACGTTACAATTAACAGTCCAAAGATCAAATTATACTCAATCCACAAATCAAACCAATCCAGTAATTTCTAGCAATTAAATTCCTAAATTAATAAATTAAATATAGTTAGATTAATAAAAGAATTAATGCTAGAATTAAAAGAGTAAGCAAAGAAATTTTATCCAATTTGGTGAGGAAATGTGGAGCTCAAATTTGCATTTGGGAGTCTTCAATCTTCAACTAGCCACTAAGGATGATTCAAGCTGCCATGGAGAATTTAAACGGAAGAGAATTGATGGAATGAGCAGCAGCCATGGAGAAACTGATGAGAAATTCTTCCTCGTTCCCTCTCTAGACCTTTAGCATTTTTTTTACATCTAGTTTGCCTTCTCCCAGCTCGCTTCTTTTTCATGTTTTTCTCCTGCTGAATGTTCACGCTGTACGTGTTTTCTTTTTGTCACTCAATCTCCTACTCATGCTTCATTAATACACATCAGCCCATAGCTCATTCATCTTGCAATTACTCCTACGTTAGTCTGTAGCTAAATTCCAACTTATAATTCATTAAAATCTCACGTGCTTTTCACAAATCAGCCCCTATCTCCTTCTGACGTGGATGAATTGATGTATGGACTTCCTTTATAATTCTTCAGTAGCCACGTTCTGTCCATGTGCATTTCCTTTCATCTCCTCATGTGGCTTGCATGTATTTCATTTAATTTTGTCCACTTGTTCAGCTGCTTATTTTTCTTCTTTTGTAGCAATCCACGTTGCTTCTTCTTTACGTGGCTTCTTAATACTTTTGTTCTTAGCTTCCAAAACTCGTTTAGCTTTAATTATTTTCTCCAGCTCTCTTCTTCAGCTCAGCTTCTCTTCCATCTCAAGCCACATAAAACTCGAGCCTTGTATTATTTTTTTCCTTATTCGTTTTACTCCTCCATGCTTCTTTAACGTGGGATGCTTCCAACTTCTTCATGTCAGAACCAACCCATTTTTCATGTGGATTTCTCATTCTTTCTAACTCAGCTTTCCATGTTTCTTTCACATGCAGTTCTGCTCTTGCTCAAGTCCTTCATTCGACTTCTTCACTTGTGTTGCTTCTTCGTCCAACCATCACATGGTTCTTCCATGTGAGACTCTCCCATATGGTTTCTCATCCTTTGTTTTAGCCATGTTCAGCTTGAGGAACTAGTGATTCATGCTTTTCTCCCTAGACTTGAGGTCTACTCCACATTTAACTTAGCTCCAGCTCACTCATTTTGCTTTGCTTCTCTTCGTCTCAGCTCCTATTCCACGTAAATCTCCATTCCATTCTCTCTTCAAGTAGCTAGCTGAACTCATGCTCTTCTCTTCATTCTTCATGTGGTTGTTCAACCCTCAGCTCTAGCATCTTTCTTCTCGAGTGACGTGGCTTCATTTCACGTTGAAACCATAGCTTTACCTTGTTCATGCAGCTTGAGTGTGTGTAGGCCATGGCTAGTTCTTTGTTTCTGCTTGTGTATGAGAGTGAAGTGGCAGCAGTGTTCTTCTTTTCAAGATCAAGTGTACTATGTTCTCTTCATGCAAGCCTCACGTCCTACTTCTCCTAGCTTTGTGAGCTTCCTCTCCATGCACATAAAACCCAAGCATTCTCATCAAGAACCCATTGCTTTTAACGTGTTGTTTGCTTGTTTTTGTTGCAGCCCGTAGCTTTCTTTAATCATTCCCCACCCCGTCATTAGTTCATGTTGCTTCTTATTTTCCTCTCAAGTATGAAACCTAGCTTCTTCCAGCTCTGTTCTAGCTCGTGGCTTCTCTTTACTCATTCAACTCACTTTAGCTCACAAGCTTCTTCTTGAATCACAAAAGCTCACCACATGCTCTGTACCTTCCTTCATTCCTTTGCATGCTTTGTTTTTCTCTTCTCTTCTTCATTTTCTTACTTTGTTCTAGTGGGTGAAAGTGTAGTGGCTGGTTCTAAGAGATTGAATGTGAGTGTGGGCCAGCAATGTATGTGAGTGTATATGGTGAGGTGCCACATGAGAATGGAGGAAGAATGGATGCACTAAGGATGAAGTGGCTCATGGCATTTTCTTCTCCAATTAATCTTCTATATTTTCTCTAACATTAAATTTAATTTGCTCAAAGTCTGCACAAAAACAATGGAGACAATTAAGTAGGAACAATCTTACAAAATCATTTAAACAAATTTATGCATTAAAACAAATAATTTTGCAATTTAATTCTTAAAATATAGAAATGGTCAATAAACTCAATTATCTTCCAATGAAATCCTTTAAGCTAAAATTTATAATCAAAATGCCCAATTAGAAGAGGAAAAATATATGAAAATTAGCAATTATCACCACTCTCTAATTCTTATATCACTCATGGGGCCCACATGAATCACACACTCCACTCTTTCCATGCATTACACTCCTAAGTGGTTCTTTCATCAATATTTATTCCATGCACGCTGATGTATCACACATCCACTCACTTACTCCACGAGCACAACCCACTATCCCTTCCACATAGCTTACACTTCCTCATCTCTTCATACACACAACATCATACACAAAATCATGCACTCATAGGCTGCCACCAGATCATGTCCAAATCACGAGCCTTCTCTCCATTCATCCAGGTCATAAACACAGCACCATTTTAGGCATCAACACACTCCCATGCACGACCTTGCACTCTCCATTTAGCATGAAGCTATCATTATCTCTGACATGTAGCTACACACACACGTCTAAGTTTCAAGGCTCTTTCATCCATGTCTACACTCATGCAACACACTTGTAATGTTCGATTTTGTAAAAATGACGAAAATGAATATGTTTTAAGAGTAAGTCCTCTGAAATGAATTGGTTAAGGTCCAGAAAAATTAAAATAATAGTTTAGACATTAGGTAATGAAAATAGGAGGTCAGAGGTGCCTTGAAACATAAGCTAAAATAACCAGATGGAATTTAACAAAATAGCTACGTAATGTAATGGCATTTTCATAATTTCAAAAAAATTTTAGACTACTCATAGGAAGACTTTTTAAATAGAATATTTGAGTTTTTTGGGGTTCTCAGAGACCCTGAAAACCATGGGAAGCCCTAAGACAGTTAAAAGCCCTCTGGTGTACGTTTTTTAACGTCAGTTGACCTAAACTTTGACCCTTTCGTTTGGGAAGGTTTTAGCTTCAAATTGAGTGATTCCAAAGGCATTTTATAAGATTGAGAACCTATATCTTATGATAGAAAAGATGGTTCCCAAAAGGGAGCTAAAATGGATAGGCAATGAAAATGCCAAGCTTACAGGACATAAATGGAATTTCTTTAGAACAATTTTATTCCTTCTTCCTATATATATGGACGCTCCACTCTTCCCTTCATATGACTGATTTTAATTTAGCCAAAAATAGAGAGGGAGACCTAGAGAGAAAGGCGCACAAGGAAGGAGGAAAAAGGAGAAGAAAAACTAAGTAAAAGGTATAGAAAGTCATGAATTTTCTTAGTTTCTCTTTAGTAAACTTTTTCTCCTCCTTCTTCTCTTCCTTCCCATGGATTTATTGAAACTTTTGGTTCTATTTTAAGCTTAAACCAGAGGGGAGGAGTTCAAGTTGGAGGATGAGGGTCAAAGGGAAAGGAAAAGCTCTTGAGAAAAGCTTGAATTCAAGATAAAACCATTAACCTCCATGCTTCTTCCTTCTTATTCATGTATCGGTGAATTTCAGCCTTCATAGGAGTAGACATGAGGGAGTTGTTTTTAGGAAGAACCAAGAGTGAATCATATGAATTTGAGCGTAGGAAGAAAGAATATGTAAAGGAAACAAAGAAAGAACTATGAATTTGCAAGATAGAAAAGCTAGGGTTAATTGCACCTTAGTTTGTAAGATGAGTTCTAGCCATAAATTAAGATGTTTAAGAGTTCATATGAGTTCCTAAGATATCAAGAGAGCCTCCCACATGCTTTTCCCATCAAAGAAATCAAAACAACTCCATTGGTGCCATATGGAAACATAGCCTCTGTAACATCCTTAAAATTAGGATTTTCTAATTATTTAATATTTTATGTAATGAATTTATTAAGCTTTAAAAAGAAGAATTTGAATTAAATAGCTTTGCATATGAGAAGTATAAGTTAAATAGGACCCATAGGAATTTTTGAGATTTTAAAGAGGTCCAGGGGGCCCAGGGGCAACATCATCATTTGTCACCTGGACGAACTTTGATAATTTTTTTAGAAAGAAGAAGAATTCATAACTAGTATAATATATATATATATATATATATCAATAAATAGGGAATAATGCGTAGAAAATTATAAAATTTGTTGCATGAAATTCTGGATTCGTTAGGACTAGAAAATGGCCTGAAATAATTACAAACTTATATGGGGACGAACTAAAACCATAAACCCATGTTAATTATCTCAGGAAATTCTATGTAGAAAAATCTACCAGGTAGTGGTGACAAAATCTAGAAATATGGAGTTACGAAGAAAATGAACAGAAGTACTTATCTATCACATCATTACTAAGGGCAAAATGATCATTTAGAGCTTAAAATAATAAAATATTAAGAAAATAAATAATATTTAAATATATGGTTGGAAACATTAAATGGGACCCACATAGGGCCAAATAATATTAAAATATAACAAAGAACTCAAAAATGCTGATTAAATAAAATATTACAGAGAACCTATGAAATAGTGGCAATTTTGTAAGTTTAACTAGGGAAGAGCTGACATGGCACTAGGGAGCTGGAAAGGTGCTGATGTGGCACCATGGAGGAGAGAGAAAGTGATGATGTGGCACCATGTGTGAAGAAGAGACTAGAAGTAGAAAGAAAATTTTGGAAACTGCATAAACTATGGAGCGATTACGCAAGCTTACATCGGTGAATCTTAGAAATCTCACACATCACAAAAAAGTAACTGCTAACTTTAGCATGACATAGACATTGACTTAAGCAACATTAAATGCAATCCTATCTTTACACATTATGAAAAAGTAACCATAGTAATCCAATGGCTAATATTTGTCCATAAAATGTGATGCGATCTAAACTGTTGATGCAATCCAATGGCTTAAATTTCTTCACCTTTTCAAGACCAAACCACAACCTTTGGATTTAATCCCAAGGCCTACATTTTATCTCTTACTTCAAGATTAAATCCTAACCACTCATGTAATCTAAAGGCCAAGATCTTCCACTTGAAAGTTAATTAAATCATAAACATTCATAACCAAGATATATGTATATATATATAACACTTTTATGCCATTCTCACACACAAAATAGACACACCAAATTCGGCTAAGACAAGGAGAAGAAACTCATCCTAAGGAAGAAGAAAAGGGAGGAGGAAGAGAGAAAGAAAAACCATCAAGGAAAATCAAACAACGTGGAGCTAAGGTAACATAGATAGCCTTTCTTCTTCTTAGTTTTTCTTCTATTTTTCTCCAGGAATTTTCTCTTCTCTTTTTCTCTAATTGTCGTCCATGGCAAGAGAGGATGGGAAATTTTGTTGTTTCTATATATTCTAGCCAAGAAAAGATGGAGAAATCATATATATATATACAAATCAAGAAGTTTTGTATTTCAAGATACCATGGGAGAAATTGAAGAGAAAATAAATGGCGAAGTGATGGAAGAAAGACTAAGGAAGAGGAAGATTAATATGGCATTGATTTTTATGAAGAAATTGGCAAGAAACCCTAGAATGTTACCTTGAGAAAATTGTAGAATACACATGAAATCTCTAGAAATTGATTGAGGGCTTTTGTTTATTTCCTTTGAATATGTATGCGTGGCTATTTGGTGACATGAAAATGAAGTAAAAATCACATGTCTTCCATGATGCATAGGTTTAGCCAATACATGTACAAATACTTAGGGAAAAGTTTTCTTAAATCCAACTAAATAAGGTTAATCTACATAAAAAATAAAGCCTATAGGGTAATTTTGGTGATTTATAGATCATTATATAAAAAAGTCAAATTTTGAGAAAAAGTGTTGACCAAGAAGTTCTTGAATTTTTCCTAATGTTATTTCACATGTTTTGGATGATTGTTGTAGTCTAATATATTCTATGTGTTATCTGGATTATTTGTGATAGTTAGAAGATTACACAGCGTTATGTCAAGAATGGAATATGTGATAACATGTGTTCTGGAATTGCACTATTTGCTATACTGATATACCATATCATTTCTTGACATGGATAATATGCTATTTATTGCTTAATTCTATAAGTATGGGTTATTTGGTAAAGGACTGGCCAATATATATAGGGCAGGAGGTGGTGAGTGCTGTGTGTGCCAAAGTAGGCCATTGAGTAGCTGTTGTTGTGTTGGATGTCCAATCTTAAAGATACTTAAAAATATCTAAACCATTAATTTCTCTAGACTCCAGTACACTGTCATGCTATCAGGATTATTTATGGACAGAGTTGTTCAAGGCAGTTCTTTCCTAAATACACCTATTATGCCTTGATCAAATGATGGCTTGGATGACATATTATTGTGATATTTTATATGACTTTCCTTGGGTACCCACTAGAGGATGCCTTAATAAAGGAAGTAGGGGTGAGCCTGTTATGTCATGGTAGTGCAACATGAGCTGGCCTTGAGTGTAACAACCCAGAAAAAGAAAATAGAAAAGAAATGAGAAAAGGAAAGGGAAAGAGAAGCTGGAAAAGTTTCGAACAGCTGAGAATTTTCTAAGTCTTCTCGCCATAGCGAGATATGGAATCGCCATAGCGAGAATGCCTCTTCGCCGTAGCGAGTATGTTCCTAGCTATAGCGAGTGCGGCATTCCATACAGAAACCAGTAAGTTGCTCGCCGTAGCGAAATTGTTCCTAGCTATAGCGAGTGCGGCATTCCATATAGAGACCAGAGAGTTGCTCGCCATAGCGGCGCTATAGCGAAGGCAGAGGTCTGGAACAAACACGATCTCGCCGTAGCGACGCCATAGCGAAGGCAGAAGTCTGGAACAGACACGAGCTCGCCGTAGCGAGGGCACTAACTCGCTGTAGCGAGAGCGGTCCAGAAAAGCGAGGAAAAGAGAATTTGACTTTTTAAAAGCTTCCAAATCTCTTCTTTCTTCTTCTAACCGACTCTAACTGGTCTTAGGAGAGAGCAAGGGGCGGAGGAGAGAGAGAGAAGCTGAAGAGAAGAGGAAAGCACAAGAAAGGTGAGAGTTTTCATGCCTTCCTCTTAGTAAGCTGCCTTCTTTCCTTTTTCCCCTCTTTCCCACGGTTTCAATGGTAGAAAATGGTTAGGGTTGAGTCTGGTTCAGAGGAGATGGAGTGGGAAACCATTCTTGAGAGAGATCAGAAGTAGATAGTCTTCTCTTTCTTGCTTTTCCCCTTTCTTAAGAGTTGAGAAAAGAGAGGGATAGCTCATGGACCATAGTGAGAGGAAAAGACCTAGAGTGAGAAGCTCAGTAGAGCTGATTAGAAGTGATCCCTAGCTTAAGAATTGAGTATTGAAGTATTGATTCCATGCTTTTGTGTGGTTAGGCTCAAGAGAAACTCTCCCATCTAGAAGTTGTTGTGAAACCAACAAGGGAGGAGACCATTGACAGAGCAAGTAGTAAATAGCCAGCAAAGGTAGTTCTCTCCACTTTCTCTCATGCATAATTGTGTGTTTACATTGTCTTGCTTGTGTGTATGAATGATATGAGCTATGAGAAGTGTGTTAGCATGATGATGTGTTATGATTGAAATGATGATTTAAATGATTGTTTTGGGTGTTGCTTGAGGAAATGGAAAAGCCAATAACCCTATAGCCAAGGTGAGGATGAGCCGAAGCCCTAAGTTGGTTGAGCCATGTCTCCCAAAAGTGAGGTTGACTCCCAAAGAGTAAGGGTGAGTCTAAGTACCTCCAAAGTATGGGAAGGCAAATCCAAAAGCCATAAGGGAAGGGGTGAGGCCGATCCAAGTACTCAACGAACTCTTGAATGTTACCCATGGCCATTTCACATGTTTTAAATGTTTTCCATCATGTTTTATATGCTAACATGCCATACATACATAAGGAGACTTGTTGCATGCAATATATGTATGTTTGAATGAGAATTGAACTACTGAGATTCCCCGAATCTCACCCTCCCTCTCCACCATCCAACCATGCCAGGCGGCCCAAGTGAGATTAGGGATGGGAGCAACCACCACCAAGCATGAAGCTAGAGATAGAAGTTAATGAAGAAGAGTGTAAAGGCTTTTTGCCATATGTTGTATATGAGAATTGTACATGAGAAATGTAAAGCAATGATGTAGCTTATGTACATTTATAGTTTTTGCAAGATAATGTATATATGAATGATGAATGTATGAGAATGAGGTTTATGAAGAATGAGAAAGTAACTTTTGATATGAAATGCTCAAAGTAGTATAGCTTATATGGGTGCATAAGTGGGCATGGAGTAGTGAGTTTCCCCAATCTAAATTATTAGACACTTGAGACATAATTGATAGCTCCTATAGATGCTTTCTCATGTGCTCAAGGAGTCATAGAAGTAGAAAACTTAAGATTGGACCCCATTAGCCACACTTTTGGCCAAGAAAGGGCCTTTTGCACATGATGTCATGGAATAGCCATATGACCTCTTCTTGCTATGAGATTTGATATGTAGCTAGATTATGTTTAGAGCTTTCTGGGAAGCTAGAGTTCATGTCATTTAGAGGTCTATAGCATTTTCTATGAGCATCCAAAGTTGACATCAGAAATTCGGATTTTGAAAATCACTGTTCATTTGGTCAGTTTTGAAATCGTGTCATCCGAGGGGCAAACGTAGTCCAATGGCTATGAAATTTTATACACAGAGACTAGATGGTCACAGTGACTTGTAGGAACTGGAAGCACCTCATTTAGAGGTCCAGAGAGGAAGTTATGCAATTTCGAAGTTCCTGCCCAGAATCAGACCCCCAACCAGACCCGAAGTACTGTTTCATCGGTTTCCGGGAAATTGGCTAGGTGGAATGATCTGGAGATATTTTTCTCCTCTAGCTAACATCCACATCTTTCCATAGAGATAGAATTTATGAGCATTGGATTTTTGTGGAATTAGTTAGACAATTTCAAAGTCCATATCAGTAAACTGTGACAGTAAAGAAGCCCCCTCTGACCAGTGAACTATTTCGATGTCAAACGCAGAATGAGTGAGAGATTGAGACTTCTAAGTATATTTAGCATGAATTAGACGTCTCAAACTTTCTAGAATGACCCAGATCATGCAGATACGATTTTTCTGCATTTAGTTATGCATTTCCAAAGTTAGCCCAGAAAAGAAGCAAAATCTGCCACTAGCGAAAATGCATGTCTCCAATCCCTTTTTGCTTTCCATGAGTTCTAAGCATATAGTGGGGATAGAAATAAGTCTCAATAGAGTAATTGAGCATGAGGAATCAGAGAGAGAGCTCAACCGGTCCATATTACTTCTAAGTGGAGCTCTACCCACACATAGTGCCATAGAGAGAGTAAGCATAAGGTAGAGAAAGTGTCTCCCTTATGAGTTCCGCACCGCCCATATGGGCTAGAGGGCACGTTGGGTATGAGTTAGAGGTTAAGGTGTCACATTGAGCCTGCCAAAGCCAGTGTGGCATGATTTGGGTATTGGGCCTGGTAGTCTCCAAGGCCTAATGGTCAAGAGAGAAAAAATATTGTTTGTGTTTTCTTTTTTATTTTATATATGCTAAAATCTTGTGAATATCTTGCAACTGTTGAATATCAATTACGTTGAGACAATTTTATACATGTCTATTCACTTTGCTATTTGATATTTGTAACATTCGATTTTCTAAAAATCTAAGAAAACGTAAGGAAACACGAGAAACGTACACATATGGTTTTTCCGTCAACGTACGAAATTCATCGGATATGAAAGGAAGTCCTCCAAATAGAGTAAATTAAGGTCTAATAAAATTAGAATAATATTCTAGACTGCAAATAATGATGAGTCAAGGCCAGAGGTGTCCTAAAATTGGGGCTAAAATAGATGAAAAAAGAAAGAGATCAGAAAAAGGTCCCGAAGAATCTCCAAAGTCAAGTACGAGGAGCCAGGGACTAAAATGTAAAGAAAAGTTATATGTGGGGCAAAATGTATAAATTTTTCTAAAGTTCAAGGAACCCTAGTTTCACCCTCTATTCATGGCTTTAAGCATGAATATTAAAAAATCAGGCAAGAATCTCAGAAATTCGTGACCCACAGTTAAACTCAGTTTGATGAGATGGGTCCAATGATACCAAGTTGTCCGGATGGCCAGGCGGGATCCGGTCTGGGATCTGGTTATCCCAATCAGTAGTCATGAGCAAAATAAAAAAAAAGTTGTAAGAATTATAGAAATAAAAATAGCTAAAGGGCTAAGAAACCCTGAAGGAGTTTCAGGGACAGAATTACAGTAAATGAAAAGTTTATAGCACAATCATAATACAGAACGGTAAAAATTACACCTATAGACCCGGGTGTTCGATTGACACCGAAATTTTTGAGGATTGAGCTTAAGGGCCCCTGACCCATGTTTGAAGCTTAATATGGCCAGAAAGTAAAGGAAATAATGTTCATAAATTTTAGAAAGTCTAAAGGTATGTATTGTACCGTAAAACCTTAATTGGGCTCAGACACTGATTTTTAGACTGCTATAAGGCCCAATAGTTGATTCTAAAGGCCCGATAAGCGAAGAGAAGATATGATTAGGGTTTTAGAGAAGATGAAACCCAAATATAAGTATAGAATGAAAGGAAAAGAAGAAAAATATTTTAGTTATTTTAAAGAATTAACCATGGTTAAGTTAGAAACTAAATATGGTTGAGTTAAAAGTTGACCATGGTTGAGTTAAGAAATTAACCATGGTTACTCTCCATAACATAAGGGCTAAGGCAAGGCTTCCAAGTGTGTGGGCAAGAATTTTTGGAAAAAGATATTTAGTTATGAAATTAGAAAATCAAAAGAAAAAAAGGAATGGAAGGTTAAGATTTGATCTTGAAAAGGTTGATCCAACGGTCCAAATTTAGTATGACCATTTAACTTCATTAGATTCATCTTCTTTACCTCCATTCCACAATTTTCATGCCACACACAAGGAAGAAAGAAAGAAAAACGTGAAAAGAGAGAGAGAGGGAGAAAAAGTGGAAGATGAAGTGAAACCAAGCAAAACTACCACCATTCTTCACCAAATTTCTTCATCTTCTCCATCTTCCAACCATTTCCTCCAAAGGGCAGCTGCATATTCATCTTTTGTTCAAGGTGAAATGTTGCTCTAAGTGGGAAGAGAAAGGATTTTAGTGTGAGAAAAGCAAAGGAAGCAAGGTTTAAGCTTAAAGAGTAAGTTTTCTCCATCTTATACTTGTAAATCACATGCTTTAAGCTAGTTTTGTTAAACCCTAGCTGAGTTATTTTTGAAAAGCATATGAATCATTAGAAATGGAGTTTATATGCTGAATATGAAGGCCTTGAAATGAAGTTTATATGTTGAACATGAAGGCCATATGAGCTTAGTTATTGTTGTTATGTGCTGAAACTTTGGAAAACACAAGGATTGTAATTTTTGGGAAAATAGAAAGCATGGGGAGAGGCTGTCAGAATTTTCCCAAAATTTTTATGGTATTTTCCTGATGTCTTAAAGTCATGTATACCAAATTTCAAGTCCTAAAACATAAAGGAAAAGGTTATGAAATTTTTAGAACCAAAGAAATGCACTTTAAGCATAAAACAGAGCTAGATTATGTGATGATCAAAACGTGATGTTGGGGCTGGAATTTGATGATTTTATTAATTCCAATGGATTCAAAAGGGTGTTTTTAGCTAGGAATACCTATGGGAAAGCCCCCAAAGCTCATGGGATAAAATTCCTAAATTTTAGCTAAGAAATGTATACTATTCGGCCATAGTGAATGGAAAGAGAAGGAGTTGGATTTTTCCAATTCCAATGGTCCCATTAAGTTTAAAAGGGGTCATCCTATGTTAGAAGTTAAGGTTTATGTGTTGATTTTAATGAATTATCATTATAATTATAGGATTTGATGTTGTTTTGGGAACTCCAAAAGCAAATAAACCGAGTCCCAAGGATTGAAAAGCAAAGTTTGCTAAGGTAGTAGTTTTCTTCTCTCTTTCTTTAAGCTTGTATGTTTGTATAATGATGAGTGTTATGCTATATCAAGTTGTCATTTATGCTATAAGATGAGACATGTATGCTTAGATTGTGCTTGGCCTTGTATGAAATTCCTTGTATTGCTATGCGATATGTGGCATCTTGACTGGTATCATGTTATGTACTTACATGCTTGCTTGTGAATGAGATTGGTTTACTACTACTAAGATTTCATAATCTCACCCCAAATATAACCTATGCTAGGTCTGAGTTCAAGCAAAGAAAGAGCAAAGAATGTGGAGACATAAATCGAGGTCGAGGACCTTACTTTTATGTACCACGTTTTGTTATGTAATTAAATATCTTAGATTACTGCGTGTATGAGTTATATTATGACACTGTAAGGTACTTAGGTATGAAATGGAAAGCCATGTATATACCCAATCCTGAAGTAAAAAGAGTATGACTATCGTGCATAAGATGCAAGAATGCCTGTGCCTATATAAAGGCAAAATAATAATAATAATATGACCAATGAGGGGTAAAATTGCCCTGTTTGTCGTAAGGGCAATTTTATATGAATTTATATGTGCTCCGCTAAGTAAGTATTTTTCCTTTGTAAAGGGCTTAGAGAGCTTGAAGTAGAGCCCTGAATTGACCTTATACGATATTTCTATAATTAATTATGTATTTTCAAAATTAGATAAGAATTTGGAAATGACCAAATGAATAGTGAAATTGTATGAGGAAGTTTTTGAAAGGAAAAATTTTTATTAGTTCAGGCTTTTCGTTGACTCATCTAAGTTTTATATAAGGTAATTCGTAGTAGAAAAAGTGTTATAAAATAAGGTATGACAATATTCATGTTAGATATTGCTAACAGTTATTTCTCTCCATTTATATTGTTTAGTAAATTAACTATCTTACCATTATATTACTTGTTTCTGTTAAAATTACTTGACTTTTCTTCATGGATATTATATGGTATTAATCCTGTCTGTTACTGATAAAATTATTTCTCACTCTATTATGGTTTATACTTTTCTTAGATGCTAATTTATCGAGTGACCCTAGAACTTCAGGCAAAGTAGATCCAGTTCCCAATCCAGGGATGGGTCTTCATCATCCATAATATATGCATCATATCATGTGATGACATTATTCGTGCTGTACCAATGTACTTTGTGTCCCCAGGGAAGCTTGAGTCCTACACATTCCCAGTGGGTGGAGTTGACCCTCCTGCTCTTCTGTTTGCATAAATAGAGGCCTAGTCATTGACACCCACCTTTGTATTTATGAATATAGGGGATTGACCTTTTTGGTCCTTTTGTTATCTGGGGATTTTCTATTTAGATAGTGATAGGATAGATCCCCCTTTGATGTGATGTTACCTGTATGACCTTGCTCCCCTATGATGGAACTCTCAAACTAGTTTGTATGAATTACAATCTATTTATATTATTGTCATATTCTACTATGCCATTAATTAGATTCTATTGTGAAAGGACAATTAATGCAAAAAAGGGGTAGTTAAAATCAAATCAAGAATTTCTCAAAAAAAATATAGCTAAAAATGGGTATTTAAAATAGACATTACAGCCTCACCTAAGGAGGGTTCATACACCTAGGGAGTGTTTTAATTTCTTTCAAGCTTTTTTGTATCATATATGATGGGAGAGTATGAGAGGAAGCCTTGGAAAAAATTTAGGAAGCCTAGGAAGTGAGATGGTAGCATAGGTTCCATATTATGACTTAAAGAAGCAACATGTAGTTAAGCTCCTTGAAATGGTTGTCTGATGGCTCCAAAAGGCTTAAATGGAGTCAAGAACCATAGATGGAAGGAAAGAATGGAGCCAAGATCATGTTTTCCCAAGGTTGCTTCATTAGGTGCCTTATGGAACCATAATTGAACCTTAGAAGCAATATAGTTTTTCAAGTGTATGTGTAGCTTTAGAAATTATTCTAAAAGTATAATTGGCTTCTATATGATGTGTTTAGGCCAAAGAAATCAAGTCTCACATCCTTGTGAGTGTGTGGCCAAGGGAGAGGAAGCATTTTCAAAGGGAAAAGTGTGTTGTGTACGAGGTAGCTCTCTCTTCTTTTTTTCATGCACGGTTGGGTGTTTTTCTTGTCTTAGAATGTGTGTGAATATGTTTAAGCTATGAAAGATATTTCTAGCGTGTATTTTTATGTCATGGTACCATGATGCTTTACTTATGCACTTGAATGATGTTTCAATGCACATGAGTGGCTTGCTTGAGTGTGGTGAAACAAAGGGTCCCTTAGCTAAGGTGAGGATGAGCCAAAAGCCCTCAAGAATGGGTGAGACAAAGCCAAAAGTCTCTAAAGAGTGAGGCTTAGTCAAATGTCCTTAAGAAAATGGGTGAGGCAAGTTCAAAATCCCAAATAGAATAGGTGAGACTAAACCATTGTCTTAGTGTAACATCATAAATTCTAGCTCATCTCATGCCTTTAAATGACTTAATATCATGAATCATGTAAGTTTTCCATGAAAAAGGCAAGGAAATAAGGATTATTTTCGCATTGCGTTGCATCTAAAGATTCCATTCGGTGTCATGTGGATCGTGTGAGCTCATGCTATACATTCTCATATTTAATTACATCAATAAAACTCATTTGCATCATAAAATCATGCCCACAATTCATGGGAACCGAAATAAAGCTCAAAATACCCAAGTGTAATTTTAGACAGATTTGCCCTCTTTTTTGACCAAATTTTGGAAAATCATAACTAATTCTAGAAAAATCAAAATCATACAATCTTAGCCATTCTAGAAAGCTACAGATGTCTACTTCACACTAAAAATATGCCTAGACCATAACATCCATTATAGATGACTTTTGACATCCAAAATGGTCCAGAGGTCAGACTGCATTCTGGAACTATCACAAAATTCTGCAAAAAACTTTGAAAATGTCCAATTAATTCAAAAAAATCCAATCCATGTAAATGATGCCAATTTGGAAATATGTGAATGTTAGCTAGAGAGAAAAAATATCTCCAGACCAGTTCATTAAGCTCAGACTTCGAAATTTAATGGAACAGTAACTCAAATAGGGCAAAATTCCTGATACTAGACAGAATGTTCAAAAATTCATATCTCCCTCTCTAAACCTCCAAATGAGGTGCTTCTAGTTGGCATGGGTCACTGTGAATGTCTAATTTCTCCGTATAAAATTTTATGGCAATTGGACATCATTTGAGCCTCGTGTGATAGAATTCAATTTCAAACTAAATGAATAGTGCAGTGGACCAAAACCAGAAAAATTGCCAACTTTGAAAAATTCTCAAATATTTTGTAGACCTTCAAGAATTATGATCTTTAACTTCCCAAAAAGCTCTTAACAAGGCCTAATTGCATGCCAAATCTTAGATGGAGAATAATTCATTTGGCCAAAAAGTGATGTAGGGTTCCATTATGGTCAATTTGGCTCCATATAGGGTACCAAACTTGCCAAATGGCTTTTCTTTAGTTTTGCCACCTTTTGGGCAAGTTTAAAAGTACATTTAGGACTTGTGTGAGCTTTTCAAATGGTCCCCAACCCCATGCATCTCATTTTGGCCTTTCCATCCACACTTATGCACATTATATCAAACTTTCCAAAATGCATACTTTGGCATTAAATATCCAATTTCTAATCTAGGGTTCATACATCATGTCTATACATTTATACATCACATAATATTATAATTACATATGTCTAGGGGGTCATAGACCATATACATCATATGACACAATTATGGTCTTAAAGTGGCAAAGCTTAAGCATTTAGTTGTCAATCTTCTTTCTTCAAGGTAATTGGCTCCCATTACCATGTCCACTTGGTCCGCCAAGCATGTAAGATCATTGGAAAGGAGGGAATGAGATTCAAAGAATCCCAATAGCTCATCTCCCATTCAATCATACATAATATATACAAAGTAAGCCTTAAAAATGCATGCATGGATATCATGGAAGTCATGAACATTCAAGAAGTAAGTTTGGCATGTGAACAAATCATACAAGACATTCAAGAGCTCACTAAGTGTTTGGATTGGCCTCACACTTTTTCTCATAGATTTTGGACTTGCCTTACCCATTCTTTAAGAGCCTTGGACTCAACCATACTCTTGGGAGCCCACTTTGCTTTTGGGAGACTCTTTACTTTATCTCAACCAATCTTAAGGGTTCTTAGCTCATCCTCACCATGGTCAAGAGTTCTTGGCCTCTCCACACTCAAGCAAACTCAACAAACATCATACATTCATTTCAAAACATAACATGACATCATGAAATCATGGCATATAAAATCATACTAGCATACTTTTCATGGCTTGAAAATACACATACACATATTCTAAGACAAGCTAAACACACATCCATGCATGAGAGAAGGTAGAGAGAGCTACCTTGTGTATAATCATACACTTTTTCCATGGAATTCAAGCCTCCTCTTTTGCCCACACACCCACAAACTTATGGAGATGGTTTCTCTTGGCCTAGATACAATTTATGGAAGCCAATTAGGTTCATAAAACAAATTTTAAGGCCACACAACTCGCTTAAACACTAGATTGCTCTATAACCCCCATTATGGTCTATAAATGCACCTAATGAAGTAACACCCCTCAAAAAATTTCTAGGCTCCATTCTTTTCTATCAAATATGATTCTTGACTCCTTTTAAGCCTCTTAGAGTCATCACACAATTAAAACAAAGGGCCTAACATCATGTTGCTTCTTTAGGTCATAATATGGAACCTAAAGCACCAAATCACTTTCTATGAGTTCTAAATTTTTTTCAAGGCCTTTCATTTTCATTCATCAAATATGACTCAAGAATCGCTTTAGAAAAATTTAAAACTCTCCCTAGCTACCCCAACCTTGCTTGGCCGAGACTATGCCCCTTTTTGGCCTTCTTGGAATTCTCTTTATTTTCTTGAAGGAGGAAGCATGTGGGGAGCATCTTAGGGATCTTGGGAGCTCATTTAAACTCTTAATTAGACCTAGGAATCATCATATAAAATCAGATTTTGGAAGGTGCACACAAAACCCTAGAATTTGCATCTTAAAATCTAATGGTTTTTTTGATAATTCCCTTTGCATATTCTTAATATCTACACCCTTTTCCTTAGATTCATGCTTGGTTTTGCCTAAAAATCATCTCCTCCTAGGGTTTTCTCAAGTGGGGCGAAATGGTGGAGAAAGGAACCAAAGATGACAACCATAAGAAGAGAAATTACCTTATTTTCTTGCTTTTTCTCACTTGAATCTTGTGTTCTTTGAGTTCCTCTCTTCAAATCCGAATTTTCCCTTCAATTTCTTCCTTGAATCAGATTTATAAACTCCATTTTAATCAAAGGAAACAAAGGAGAAGGGAGGAGAGGAGGTGTGGATGAAGAAAAACATAAGAAACTACTATGGAAACATACCTTATGCTTGGATTTTCTCCTTCTTCTTCTTCCTCTCTTGGGCGCCCAAACCCTACCTCCCTTCTTCTGAAATTATGCAGAAAATTCTGATTCCAAATGAGGGGAAAGTGGTGCACCACTTATATATAGGTGTAGGAAAGTGACTTTTTCAAAAATTTCAATTTTGCCTTTCGTACTTTGTATTTTCGTTTCTCCTTTGTTTTAGCTCCTTTTTAAGAACCATCTTTCCATTATAAAATTTAGGTTCCAAATTTAATAAAATGCCTTTGGAATCACTCAAATTGGAGCTAAAACCTTCCCGAACAAATCAGTCAAAGTTCAGGTCAATTGACATTAGAAAACATCCACTGGAGGGGTTTTAACTATCCTAGGGTTTCCATGGTTTTCAGGGCCTCTGAGAACCCTGGAGAATTCAAAACTTTCATTTAAAAAGCCTTCCTGTGTGAATTCCAAAATTTACTCAAAATTATGAAAATGCCATTATGTTTCATAAGCTTTTCATAAGAAAATGTTTCTTCATTTTAGCTCCATTTTTCTTTCCATCTGAGCCTGGGATTCTCATTTTTAAGAGTCTAGAATGCTTCCCAAATTTTTTGGGACCTTAATTACATCATCTTGGGAGACTTCCTTTTGTATCCAGTGAGTTTCGCTCGTTAACGGAGAAATTGTACATTACGTTTCTCACGTTTTCTTTCATTTTTAGAGAACCAGATGTTACACTTGGCAAGCTTATGTATGTCATATATGAATTCTTAAATGCAAGAAATATTCTATGTATATTTATGAATTTCTAGATAGCCATGCATGATTTTTAGACTTGAATTTGCATCCATTATGTGTGCTTGAAAGGGAAAAGAGCTATTGGGATTCCTAAAATCTCATTTTTTTCCTCCCCATGACCTAACATGTCTAGGTGGACCAAGTGAACAAGGAAATGGGAGCCACCAAGTTGAAGATGAGAGAATGACAAGGAAGTATGTTATTTTGTTCACTTTGTAACAATTTTGATGGCATGTGATGTAATCTTATAATGAATATAATGTAAACCCTTTTGAACATGTATAAATATATGGATATGTGATGTACATATAAGAATTTATACCATTTGAATGACATAACATGTTTTTGACATTGAATGGCAAGAATGGCTTATGTATGCTTTGTGTATATCATCAAGCGGGAGAGTGTGTTTGTGAAATCTGGGTTTGTGGACCTTTGAGACATGTTTAATAGACTATTTTGATGCTTTTACATGTGCTCAAATGGCCTTTGAAGCCTTGGAAGCAAATTTGGACCCTTGATGACCCTTAAGAAGCACAAAAATAACCATTTTGGAACCCTATGGCTAAACATTTCTGTTTTGGTCTGGAATTATTTGTAACATAAAGTATGCATTTTCAATTTTCCAAAATGATATAGTGTGCTTGATTTCAATTTTTTTATATTTAGTTATGATTTTTCAAAATTGGTACCAGAAACTTGGCAGTAAAACCCGAGGCTGACTTGCATTATTTTGTGTATGTATTCTATAAGCTTGAGTTGTTGGCAATATTTTGAGATGGTTTTAATTTGTATGTATTTAATTAAATAGGAGAATGAAATGAATGATCTTGTATGGTCCACGAGACATGAAATGAAAAATTTATCCACTACACAATGCAAAAATATTCTATTATTTTAATTGAAGTTTCCTTGAACCTTGTTGCACTAAGGTAATAAAATGTGATAATGAGTTAAGGGAAGCTAATTGAACATGGTGTTACACTTTATTAGTATCAGAGCAAAGGTTTAGGCACTTTGATGTGGGTTGTGGCTTGAGAACATTAGTTTGCCTTTATGTATGAGCTTGTTGTGGATGAATTAAATGTGATGGTGGTGGGTGTGTTCCTATTTGATGCTAAAGTTTGCTAATAATGTTTCAAAAGGATGGTGAACACACGAAGAGGTAGGACTTCCAGAGAGGCTCGTGCTGAGGATAGAGCTGAGCCTAGTGATCTAATGGCTGGAGCCTTTTAGGCTATTATGGCTCTTCTAAATTAGTAGCAAGATTTGATCATACAGCTTCAAGAATGGCTTGCATAGAAAGATAATAAGGGCCTTACACCTACTCCCCTATAGCCCCCACAACACTCATATCATCCCAAGCATTCAGGGGTAACTCCTTTAGACCCATAGCCATAGACAAAGTAGGTGTCTTATGTAACAGCCCATAATTAATTAAGGTGTTAATCACGGATTAGATTAATTAGGAATAATTAATATGGGATAATTAGGAAAGTTAAGTAAATGGAGATTTTAGAAAGGTAAATTTATTAATATGGGTTTGAGATTTAATTGGGAGAGAAATTTCATCTAGGCCCAAATTAATGTAGGAGGCCATGATAAGAGGCTAATGGAGGCCCAATAAGTTGGGTGCAGATCCAACTTGATCCAATGTGATGGAGGCCCAATACCACCTTATATAGGCTCTTATACTTAGCCCAATAACCCTTGTGCAGACCCAAAACCTTTGGGCTCTTAAAACTTGGTCTGGCCCAATTGAATTTCAATAATCCAACACCTTGAAACTGGCCCAACAACTTAAAATCTGAAGCCCAAATGGAGATGGACCTTGGAGCAACCCATGACCCACTTTTGACCCAACTTAAGCCTAACTAAAACCCTAATACATCAGCCTCTTCCTCACACTTGCTGAAACATAAAACATATCTCAAAATTCGGAGGTTGAGAAGGAGGCTAGGGTTAGGGCAAGAATTCTGCATTTTCTCACATTTAGAGCAAGATTCAGTCAAGGTAATAGTTATACAACTTAATCCCCTCATCTTTCTCTTTAATTTGGTCCGATTAGTTTTTCATTTGGAATATTTTCACCCTACCCAAAATCTGAAATGTGGGAATTTGGGGATTTTCTTGGTGAAATTCGTAGGTTGAGGTTAAGGCTGACCTTGGGTGTGTTTAAACCCTCCATTTTGATGCTTCATTTGTTAATTTTGAGACCCCCATAGCTGATTTATAAAATGGGTATTAATTCTGTATGAATTTGCTTAGGATTTTGGGTGGAATATTGAGTTTTTTGGTGAAGGACACTCTAATCCGAATTTGAGATTTGTGATGGCTGTTGCAAATTTATCTACAAGTGAGGTAACTGGGTTTATATCAATTCTATGTATATATTTGATTTAATTTCATATGTTGCTATATATGAATGATTTGAAATGTGAAATGAATTGGTTGGCCATCTGTTGAATTGTGATTGGACCTTGTGAGTCCATGGTGGAGTTGTGGTGCGGCTGCCACCTGTGCATGTGCTTCGATCGAGCACCAGGTTATGATCAAACCCTAGATGCACAGAGCCCCAGTTGTGCTCAATAGGGAGTAAGTGCTGTGGACGGGTCTCTCCTGGTGTTAATAGCCTTTAACATGTGATAATATGATTGCTAGTATGGGACAGAAATCATGATAGCCCAATTATTTCATTTGCTGATATGATAGATATGTTTCTGATGTTGATTTTGATTCATGCATATATGCTAATTAAACTGGATATATGATGGAATTGCCTTGGTTACTGAGATTTATATCTCACCCTATTTCATGGGATTAACATTTCAGGTGAAGGTTCTTTGGGTAAGGATAAAGGGAAGCAAGTGGATGAAAATCCATGAGCTCCAACATATGGGAGAAGGCTACACTTAGGCTGGCTTATTTAGTAGAGATGCAATTTTGTTATTAGTTTACATAGCATCATCATGTATTCTTGTTGCCAAGTGTAGGCGTTCATATTTTGTTTGATTGAAATGTAACTGTTAAGGATTTAAGTCTCATTATAGTTGAATATTAATGTATGAACTTATAGTATCATATATATAGTTTTGTTGAAATTGTGATATGGATTGCCATATGGGAATTGTAGTCATATGATGCCTTGGATGTGGACATAAGCTATTATTGAATGGAATCTCTATAGAATGTGCATGGGATGTTAATTGCTGCTAATGCATGTGTTCTTGTTGTCTTATATTCATGAATTTGCTGATATGAGCTAGTTAGGCAAGTAAGAAGTAGTATTTAAGTTTTGCAATGGTAATGGACAGATTGATGGGTAAATAGGATAGATAAACACCATTAAAATCACATAAAATAAGGGAAGGTGGACCTGGAGTGTTTCTAAGATGAGATTTGGAGTGTAGGGGGCGAAATTTAGGTAATGTAGTCACAGGAGGGAGTCTCGCCGTGGCTAAGAAGTCTTCGCTGCGTCCAAATAAGAGACAGAGATGAAGGGTGCCGGGGCATAACCAATCCCGCCACAGCGCAAGGGAAGAAAATTGGCCCAAGGAGTGACAGTGGCGAGGAGCGCCGCGGCCTGATAAATCTCACCGCGGCGCAGAGCAAAAAAAATCACCCAGGAGGGTAACAGAATCAAAACTCGCTGCGGCGCGAGTCAAGGAAATTAATTAAGAGTTAGACAGTAACAAAACTTGCCGCGGTGCAAATTTATTTCGCCGAGGCGAGAATCGTGGAGGTTGGGAAGAGTAGATCCAGGAAGCATTTTTGCCGTGGCGCCACATAGGCTGGCCGCGGTGAAGGTATAAGCCGCGGCATAAATCTCCAAACTTATAATTTTAACCTATAAACCCCCGTTTCTTTAATGGTAATGGTAAGAAACAA
This sequence comes from Erythrophleum ivorense, assembly GCA_026724425.1. Taxonomy (NCBI): domain Eukaryota; kingdom Viridiplantae; phylum Streptophyta; class Magnoliopsida; order Fabales; family Fabaceae; genus Erythrophleum; species Erythrophleum ivorense. The sequence continues at coordinate 39,656,832 of JAIUCV010000006.1, read as the reverse complement.
TATAGGAACACTTGTGGGAGGTTATTGGATATTGAAACTGATAGACGGTTGAATCATAAACCCCTTATGGTAGTAGGATTTCTTTAATGCAAATTTTGTTTTGTTAAGGTGGTATGGTGATGACCCTAACATCAAGGTTCAAATTTTCCCCATATTTTCACAATGTGATAAATTGTAACCACTCAAACCTTGATAATTAATTATTAATTGTATATTTAACCATAGTTACAATGATAAGAAGGGAGGGTTGTCACATCTTAGACCCCACCAACTTAGACACCTCCAGCCCTGAAGCAGCCCTCTATTAGACAAACCATAACCTAGTTTAGAAAGTTTAGGCCTCTCACCTTTAACGGTGAACTGAACACAAAGAAAGCTAAGGCCTAGATTATGTAGCTTGAGAAGATATTTTGAGTGATGGAGTGTACCTCTAAGCAAAAGGCCGTGATGACCATATTCTAGTTAGAGAAAAAGGCAGACTACTAGTGGAGGAGCACTGAGCCAATACTGAGATCGGGGCACCTCCCTCTCACTTGGTAGACATTCCTTTAAACTTTCTGTGAGAGATACTTCCCCAACTCCATCAGAGACCAAAAGGAGTCAGAGTTTGTACTCCTGAGATAGGCTAAGGGAATGTTTGTGGACCATTATGTAGCCAAGTTTATTAAGCTCTCCAGGTATTCCTCATATTTATAGAGACATGAGGACGAGTACTGGAGAGCAGATAAGTTAGAGAAGGGTTTACTGTCAGAGATCAGGGACAGGGTGGTTCCATAGAGAATCAGGAACTTTAATATCTTGGTTAAGGTTTGTAGAGTTACAAAAGTGAACCTCAGGATAATGCAGAAAGCCCCTAGTACAAGACCTCCTCTCCTTGAGGCCAAGAGACCTAGAAAGGAGACACAGGCTATAATTAGTAGCAGGTAAGGTGGTAGAGGCCAATGGAAAAAAAGGGTAAGAGAAGAAGAGTTCAGTCCACCTGAGGCAATTTTGCACCCACAGTATGTAACTAGTGTGGCAAAAATCATGGGAACAAGCTATGTTATATGGGGTAAAATGTATGTTATAGATGCAGTAGGCCACGGCACATAGCTAAGGATTGCACTTAGACCTCAGACTCAAGGTAGAGTCTTTGCCCTGACATAGCAGGAGGCTAGCAGATCCTCGAGCTTGATTCAAGGTATTTTTAAGATAAATGATTTTTCTATGACTACTTTATTTGATCGGGTGCTAGCCACTCTTTAATATCATATGATTGTGCTAGAAGGTTAGGTTTGAGTATGCATACCTTGCCATATGACTTGCATGTGTCTACCCTCATAAGAAACAGAGCCATTACCTCCCGTGTATATGGTCCAATTTAATCATTGTTATACTACCCTTGATTTGATATGTATGTAAGAATTGGATGTTTATAAATAATGTCACACTTGATTGTTACCATAGATGTATTACTTAGCCTAAATATGGAGTTGTGCTTAGTATTAAGACTAAGTTAGCTATTATGATCACCTCTCAGGCTGAGAGGTCTCTAAAGTAGGCTGTTAGGGATATCTAGTTTTCGTTTTAGTCCAAACTGAGATAGAAGAGGGTATAGAGGAAATCCCAGTAGTAAGAGAGTTCCCAGAGGTATTCCCTAAAGAGATTAGTAGACTACCCCCAAAGAGAAAAGTCGAGTTTCCTATAGACATTGTACCTAAGGCAAGTCCAATGTCTAAGGCCCCATATAGAATGGCTTCCACTGAGTTAGTTGAGCTTAACAAACAAATAAAAAAGCTTTTAGAGAAGAGTTTCATTAGACCCAATGTCTCATCATAGGGAGCTCTAGTCTTAGTCATAAAGAAGAAATACGGAAGCCTTAGACTGTGTATAGATTATAAGGAGCTTAATAAGATAACCATTAAGAATAAATACGCTATCTGCTATATAGATGACCTCCTTGATCAGTTACTAGGAGTATAAGTCTTTTCTAAGATAGACCTCAGGTCAGGATCTCATTAGCTTAGGATTAAGGCTGAAGATATTCCTAAGATAGCTTTCAAAACTAGATATGGGCATTATAAGTTTTTAGTTATGTCATTCAGGTTAACGAATGCACTTACAATGTCCATGGATTACATGAACAGAGTGTTCAAGCCATACATAGATCGATTTGTAGTTGTTTTCATAGATGATATTCTCATTTATTCCAAGAGTAGGGAAGAGTATGAGTAACACCTGAGATTAGCCCTAAAGATGCTAAAAGAGAAATACTTATATGCTAAACTTAGTAAATGTGAGTTCTAGCTCATTGAACTTCAATTCCTAGGCCACATGGTCTTCCAAGCAGGGGTCACAGTAGGTCCCCATAAAGTAGAGGCAGTATTACAGTGGGAGAGACCTAGGATAGTGACAGAGATCAGGAGCTTCCTAGGTTTAGCAAGTTATTATAGGAGGTTCATTTAGGGCTTTTCTCAAATAGCAATGCCACTAACTAGGCTCACCAAAAAGAATGTGCCATTTATGTGGGATGAGAAATGTGAAAAGTGTTTCCAGGAGTTGAAACATAAGTTAACCATGCCCTCAGTTTTAGTACTTTCTAACCTCAGAGAGACTTTTGTAGTCTATAATGATGCCTTTAAGAAAAGGTTAGGAAGTGTGCTTATGCAAAAAGGCTAAGTGGTAGCTTATGCCTCTAGACAGTTAAAGCCTCATGAAAAGAATTACCCCACACATGACTTAGGGCTAGCAATAGTGGTGTTTGCTCTAAAAATATAGAGACACTACTTTTATAGGACAGCCATAGAAATTTACATTGACCACAAAAGCCTTAAATATTTATTTGAATAGAAAGAATTGAATATGAGATAGAAGAGATAGTTAGAATTCTTAAAAGATTATGACTTTACCCTGAAATACCATCCTGGTAAGGCTAATGTGGTAGCTGATGCCCTAAGTAGAAAATCTATATATATAGCTTACATGATGATTAGAGAGCAAGAGTTAATTAAGAGGTTCAAGGATATGAACCTCTCATGTGAGGTGCATTCAAGGAAGTTACTAATGAGTGAAACCCGGATAGAAAGTGACCTAAGGAGTCAGATAAGAGAGGCCCAATAGGAAGATGAGCAAATAGGAAAGCTTAGGTCCCAGATAGCCTAGGATAATACTGCAAACTTCAATCTATCTGAGGATGGACTAGTAAGATATAGGAATAGGCTGTATGTGCCTTGAAATGTTGAGATTAAAGAGAGAATATTAGATGAGGCATATAAGAGTAGATATACAATTCACCTAGGTAGTAATAAGATGTATCATGATTTAAAAAAGATGTTTTGGTGGCTTGGGATGAAAATAGACATAGCAAAATATGTCTTCCGATGTCTAGTATGTTAAAGAGTCAAAATAGAATATCAGAAGCCAGTTGGGTTACTTCAACCCCTAGACATCCCTAAGTGAAAATGGGATAGTATAACAATGGATTTTGTCATGGGTCTACTCAGGACGTCATCGAGGCATGATGCCATATGGGTAATAGTGGATAGATTAACAAAGTCAGCTCACTTTTTAGTAATGAAAGCCACTTATACCCTAGATAAATTAGCCCAACTATACATCTGAGATAGTGAGGTCATGATGAATGTTATTTTTATATACATGAATCCTCATAATTTAGGCATTTTAATGATTAAATATGGCTTGTTGCATTTAATTAAGTAGAAAATTTGATTTTAATAGCCACTTTTGCACTCTAGGAATTTATTTGCAAAATTAATGAATTTTAATGCATAATTTTATCTTGAATAATTTTATGAATTTTTTCTATTTATTGTGCATATTTTTAATGGGTAATTGGAGCTTGAATAGAAAATTGAATTGAATAAGAGCAAGAGACGAGATGGGTTTTGAGTGTGTTAGTGTTCAATCTCAAAAGGAAATAATTGCCACAATTTGAATGCATTTTTTGGTAAGAATATAAAATAGAAAAAAGAAAATAAGAAAAATTGAATGAGATGAATGAACTGCGAGTCAAGCACACACACGAGCTATTCACGTGGCCACATTACACACATAAGCACGTACCAGACTCATTTAAGCACACCCCCATTCCTTTACTAGCACAACACTCTAATCTCTCTATATAGCAGAGCCATGGCATCCACTCCATGATCATCCCTTCCTATGCACATACAGTCTAGCTCATTTCTCACACATTATACACACACATACGTCCCTCTTCCATGCACTCACTCATAGCTCACCCATGCCACGTAATGTACACATACAGAAATAGAAGAAACAGGCCACGGGTTTCATGCAGTAGCTCATGTAATAACACATAAGCCACCCACTCATATAGTAGCAAACTCGAGCTTGTATGGAAAGAAAAAAGGAAAAGCCATAGGTTCCACGTGAGAAAAGAGATTGAACACACATAATAGTAGCATAAATAGGAGAAGCAGCTATAGGTTGGGCCTTGCATGAATAGAACAAACACCACAATTCTGACACAGCAACGGGAAAGCTTCATGTTAACACACACACAGTAGCTAGATAGAATGTGACATAGGAGCAATTAAATAATCCATGTGAATAGTGTATAGAGCTTGAGCTGAAGCAGCACGTGAGAGATACATGAAAGAAGCCCGTGAAAAGAATGTGAGAAGCTATGGGCAATTGAAGCAAGGGAAGAGAAGAGGCTTTATTTATGCGTGTCTTGTGTCTTGCCCACGTAGCTTCCAGTATACACTCCTTATGTTATAAAGTGGATTGGGGCCCATAAGAAGGAAAAGAATGTGCTAAGGTCTAGGTAGAGGCAAAAGAAGGTAGCACGTCATGTGATGGAAAAAGGGGATCCATTCATTCACATTATACATGATCCATTGAATAAAACATGCTTCAGCCATTCCAGCATCATTTCACAGTCGCATATCCAAAGACACTCCATCAACGTTGTATCCATCCTTCCACCTTAAATGAAGCATTAATCTACCTTATGGCTAGCTAGGAGAAGATCCTTAGAGAAGCTTGAATCTATGGAGATATCAAAGGAATTTTGGCTAAGAATTTCCTACTTTCCTACACTTTTTCTTTTCTTTGTACATGCTTGGTTAAGATGTATTTGATTAAGATTAGTGTAATTGTAATTAGTGGCTAGTTAAACACTAATTAAGAAACCTTGTTGTTGATTAATTGATTGGATTAAACACTAAATTTTGCATTTTCCTTTAATTTCCCATGTATGCCATAAAGGTGTTCGATGAAATACATGAATGAAATTACATGTTTGAGTGTTTGATTTAAGGATTCCTAGGAGTTTGGTTAGTTAATTGAACATCCTAGGGTAATAATTCAGAGGCTAATTGATCAATTAATCACTTAATTTTAAATATTCATTGATCCTAAAGGCAAGAAATAATGATTTAGTGTAGGGTTGAGGTTTCAATTCAACATTTTCTTGTTAATTTCTTGAATCTTGGATGGTAATTCAAGATCATTTACCATGGACACAATTAGGGACTTTTAGACTAGAATTAATCATAATTGAATGAGGATAAGGATAGTGGATACCAAAGGATGAATCCTAAGCTAGTCACAAGTCTATCATTCACCTCATAGCTCATGCAATTAGGTAGAAATAAGAAATTTTGTTTCAATTTAATTCTAGTTAGTTTGATTAGACTAAAACCCCTAAATTAGTAATTCTAGGATCCTTATACATTTAGAAACCTAATTGAACATTGAATTCCATTTTCAAGGGAGATGACCTAGGTTGTGCCACTAACTATAAAATTTAATTCAACCTAGTTTTATTTTGAGAATTACGTGACATGACCTCTTAGGTTACATGGTGTGCCTAGAAGCATAGTGTCAGACAGAGATCCCAGGTTCACTTTGAACTTCTGGGGAATATTACAAGATACTCTAGGTACTAAGTTAAGATTTAGCATAGCCTATCACCCTCAAACAGATGGACAAACGGAGAGGAACCATCTAAATCCTAGAGGCCATGTTAAGGGCGTGTGTATTAGAGATGAAAGAAACTGGGATACATACTTGCCTCTAACGGAGTTTGCCCATAGTAATAGCTATCATGCTAGTATTCAGATGGCACCATACAAGGCACTGTATGGGAGGAAATGTAGGTCCCTAATGTGTTGGGTTAAGTTAGGAGAAAGAAGCCTAATAGGCCTAGAATTAGTGCACCAAATGTAACACCCCAAAATTAATTAAGGTGTTAATCATAGATTTAGATTAATTAAGAATAATTAATATGGAATAATTGGGCAAAATAAGTGAGTGGAAATCTCAGAGAGATAAATTATTAATATAAGTTTGAGATTTAATTGAGTTAAAAACTCCATATAGGCCCAAATTAAATTAAGTAGGCCAAGGTTAGGGACTAATAGAGGCCCAATAATTTTAGATGCAGACCCAACCTTTTAATATAAGACTTAGCCCAAAAGAGAGTACCTAGTGAGGGCCCAATCTGGTTTATGAGATACGGGCCTAAGACTCAACTTATATAAGCCCTTGTAATTGGCCCAATACCCCTTATGCAGACCTCAACTAAGTGAGCTCCTGAAAACTTAGCCCAACCTAATTAAAAGTCTGAATTGTTAAAGCTAGTCTAATAAATTACAACTTCAACCCAACAATTAGTAAGAGCCCAATAGGTCTTTAAGCTAATGGGTTGACCCATAACCTATTTAGAACCCAACTTAAAACCCTAAAAAACCATTTCAGCCACCCCTATTCTGCAAAAACATAAGAAACAAAAGGGAAATTTAGAGGTCCAAAAGGGAAGCTAGGGTTCTTGACATATTTCCACCATTTCCCACTTCTAGAGCAAGATTCAACCAAGGTAATAGTTATATAACTTAATTCTCTTCTCTTTCTCTTCATTTTGACATAATTAGTTTTTCATTTGGAGCATTTTCACTATACCCAAAATATGAAATGTGATTGTTTGAGATTTTCTTAGTGAAATTTCGTAGGTTGGGGCTAAGGATTTATTAGGTAAGTATAAACTCTTCATTTTGATGCATTTCCTATTGGTTTAAGACCTCCATAGTAGACTTATAATATGGACTTTAATTTTGTGCGAATTTTTCTATGGTTTGAAGTGATATTTTGGTGTTTCTGGTCTAAGGTAGACAAAACCCAAAATTAGAGGCTCTTGGTGATTGAGTAAGTGTCTCTGAGTAGTACTATATAGCTTAACTCCTTGAGTAATGGATTTGCTAATATAAATTATAATTAAGGATAGTAATGACTTGGTTTTATGTCCATAGGCTGGAGTAGCATTCAATTGGCTCTTTCTAGGATTGGCTATAAGTGAGATAACCAGAGTTCATGCTAATTCCATGCATATTTCTATTTTAATTTTGTATTTGCTGCATGATTATGATTTTAATGCTACATAAATTGGTTAGCTATCTATTATATGTGATTGGACCTTGTGAGTCCATGATGGAGCTGTGGTGTGGCTGCCACCCATGCATATGCTTCGATCGGGCACTAGGTTATGATCAAACCCCAAATGCACTGAGCCTTAGTTGTGCTCATTAAGGAGTGGGTGCCTTAGACTAGCCTCTCCCGGTATTATTGGCCTTTAACATATGGAATTGTGATTGCTAGTATGGGATAATAATCATAGATAGCCTAATTATTTCATTTACTGATATGGTTGGTATATTTTTTGATGCTTATATGAAATCATGCATATATGTTAATTAAACTAGAATATATGAATAGAATCTGCCTTGGTTATTAAGATTTGCATCTCACCCCATTTCATGGGCTAACTATTTCAAGTGAAGGTTCTTTGGGTAAGGATAAAAGGAAGTAAGTGGATGAAAATCCATAAGCTCCAACCATGTGTAGGGGAGGCTATACTTGGGCTGATCTGAGTAGGATAAATGCTAAATTTTGTACCCCTTTTTGTATAGCATCATCGTGTAAACATGTTGCCAAGTGTAGGAGTTTGTATTTTGATAATATAACATGTATCTATTGAGGAGTAGGTTTTACTTTAGTTTGGTATTAGATGTATAAATTTATGATATTTGTTGTGAACTTATGATATGATTTACCATTTGGGCACTGTAATTATATGACACATTAGATGTAGACCTGAGCTAGTGATGCAGGAAATCTCTCATGGAATATATATATTTTAATAATAATTATTGGTAGCTTATGAAATTTTTACTGTCATTAATCTATGAATTTGTTAATATATGGTAGTTTGACGGGTAGGAATTAATAGTTAAGTTTTGAATTAGTAATGGTAGAATAGCTAGGTAAATAAGGTAGATAAATACCATTAGAGTCATATAAAATGAGGGAGAGTGGTCCTAGGGTGTTCCTATGAGGAGAATTGGAGTGCATGAGATAAAATTTTGAAGATATAGTTAGAGGAGAGAGTGATGTCGCGGCTAGGAAGGCCTTGCCAAGGCCTAGAGAGTGACAGTGGCGAAGGATGCCGCGGCTTGAGAAATCTAGCTGTGGCTCAAACCGAAAATGTTGCCCAAGGAGGGTGACAGAGAGAAAACTCACCACGGCATAACATGTCTCGTCGCAGCTCAAGTCGAGGAAACTAGGTAAGGAGTGTCCAGTAGCTAGCCACGCCGTGGTGCAAGCATATTCCCCCGAGCAAGAATCGTGGGACTTCGAACAGTAGCTCCATGAGGCATTGCCGTTGCAGCACCACGTAGATTCGCTGCAGCAACAGTCCCAAACTCTCATTCTAACATAGAAATATTGGTGTCTCATATTATAACCTCAAGGGATGACTTAGAAACAATAATAAAAGATTCTTGTAAGTTGGAATTAATGGGTAATAGAATCAAAGGCTTATAAATGAGTGTTTATTTCCCTTGTGTACATGAATGCTTATAATTATTTAGTTGATGACTCTAATAATATTAAGGTTCAGACTTCCTTGCATTTTTCAAATGTAATTAGTCCTAATGTCTTGTAACCTTGATTTATGATTATTAATCATGTATTTTACCTTAATTACAATGAATAGAAGATAGGGTCGTCACACTAAACATCTCGACAAATTGAAACCATAAGAAATAAACTCGTAACGACATAGAGTAGATAGAAAAGTTATGTAAATAGACGAAAATGTTTGTTAGAGTTTGAGGTTAGAAACCATTTCTTTGCTGGAGTGTCTCCAGTCATAGGGATAAGTCGGTCCATTAAGAGTAGAAAGCTCAATCCAAAATACATAGGTCCATTTTAGATTCTCGATAAAGTGAGACCTATGGCCTACAAACTTGCTCTTCCCCCAAATTTAAGCCAAGTTCATAATGTATTCTTTGTATCCCAACTTAAAAAGTACCAACCTGACCCCTCACATGTCATATAGTAAGAAGACATGCAGTTACAGGATAATTTGTCTTATATAGTATCACTAGATCGGATCATGAATGTTAGACTCAAGTAGTTATGGAATAAGACAATACCATTGGTGAAAGTGGTTTGGAAGGGGTTATCTCCTGAAGAAGTTACCTTGGAGCTGGAAGAAGAGATAAGGAAGAAATATCCTAAACTTTTCCCATGAGGTATGTTATCTAAATTTTGAGGACGAAATTTATTTAAGGAGGGAGAAATGTAACATTCGGTTTTGTAAAAATGACAAAAATGAATATGTTTTTAGAGTAAGTCCTCTGAAATGAATTGGTTAGGGTCTAAAAAAATTAGAATAATAGTCTAAATATTAGGTAATGAAAATAGGAGGCCAGAAGTGCCCTGAAATAGAAACCAAAATAACTAAACAAAATTTAATGAAATAGCTATGTAACGTAATGGCATTTTCGTAATTTCAAGAAATTTTTAGAATATTCACAAGAGGACTTTTTAAATAGAAAATTTGAGTTCTTTGAGGTTCTTAAAGTCCCTAAAAAGCATGGGAAGCCCCTGGATAGTTAAAATTCCCCGATGTACGTTTTCTAACATTAGTTGACTCAAACTTTGACCCTTTCGTTCGGGAAGGTTTTAGCTCTAAATTGAGGATTCCAAAGGAATTTTATAAGATTGAGAACCTAAATCTTATGATGGAAAAGATGGTTCTAAAAAAGGAGTTAAAATGGACTAGAAACAAAAATGTGAAGTTTATAGGACATAAATGGAATTTCTTTAGAACAATTTTATTCCTTCTTCCTATATATATGGATGCCCCTCTCTTCCCTTCATATGATTGATTTTAATTTAGCCAAAAATAAAGAGGGAGACCTAGAGAGAAAGGCACACAAGGGAGGGGGAAAAGGGAGAAGAAAAACCAAGTGAAAGGTATGAAAATTCATGAATTTTCTTACTTTCTATTTAGTAAACTTCTTCCTTCCTTCTTCTCTTCCTTCCCATGGATTTATTGAAACTTTTGATTCTATTTTGAGCTTAAACCAAAGGGGAGGAGTTCAAGTTGGAGGAAGAGAGCCAAAGGGAAAGGAAAAGCTCTTGAGAAAAGCTTGAATTCAAGGTAAAACCATTAGCCTCCATGTTTCTTCCTTCTTTTTCATGAATGGGTGAATTTCAGCCTTCATAGGAGTAGACATAAGGAAGTTATTTTTAGGCAGAACCAAGAGTGAATTATAACGAATGTAATTTTCGTAAAATGACAAAATGAGTCGTATAAAAAAAGTCTTTCAAAATGACCAAGATAAGTCCCAAAAAATTTAGGTAGAGTCCTAAACTCCTAAAAATGATAATTCTATGCTCACACAAAAAGAAAAATAGAGTTAGGATGGAGAAACAAATTGTGACAGAAATTGATGAAATATAATGGCATTTTCATAAATAAGTGAAACTTTTAGAAAAACATATAGGAGGGCTTTTTAAATGAAAGTTTTGACTTTCCCAGGATTCTCAGAGGCCCAAAAAATCATGGGAAACCTCGGGATTGGTAAAGCCCCTCCGGTGTATGTTTTTCAATGTTGGTTGACCCAAACTTTGACTGGTTCATTCGATAAGATTTTAGCTCCAAATTAAGTGATTCTAAAGACATTTTATTAAATTAGGATCCTAAAATTTTATGATGAAAAAGACGGTTCTAAAAAAGGAACTAAAATAAAGCCGAAACAAAATTACCATTACAGAAGGACAAAATTATAATTTTTGGAAAAGTATGCTTCTAGAAACTTCCATACACTTCTCCTTTCTTCTCCCACCTTCTTAAGCACAAAACTTTCTGCCCAAAATACAGAATATGCTTTGCTCTCTTAGGCTCACAAAAAGGGGAAGAAAAGGAGGAGAAGAATCAAGGAAAATGTAGGTAAATCCATGGAATTTCATACTTTTTCTTCCTCCAACCTTGCTCCCCTCCTTCTTTACTTTCTTTCTATGGTTTTCTTGAGATGTTTGGTTCTATTTTTGGTCCAGAACTTAGAGGGGTAGTTTGAATTTTTCAAGGAGAAGAGAACCAAGGAAGAAAGGCTTTGGAAACAAACATGAAACCAAGGTAACTAATTATTGTTGTTGCTTCTTCTTGTTGCTTCTTTCTTGGGGGATTTTTCGCCTAGATCATAACCATATGGAGGAGGGATTTTTTGTCCAAAACCAAGAGGAAAACAAGGGTTTTAGACCTTGGGGAGATAGAATATGGTAAGAAATTCCTAGAAAAACCAATAGAAATCAAGTTAGGAAAGTGTGGAATTTTTTAGGATTTTGTAAAATCTGATTTTTTCTTGGTTATTTGAATGTTTCCTTGAGCTCCTAAGACCTTAAAAACCTCCCTAAATGGCTCTTCCATCAAGGAAAAATTTTGAACTCCAAGAACCTTCTTTGATGGGTGTGCCTCGGCTAAGCATAGTTTATTAAGGTTAGGGAGTGTTTTAATTTGTTCCAACCTTGATTTAAGACTTCATATGACATTAGAAGATGAAGGGAACCATTAGGAAAAATTTAGGAATCATCGAATGAGAGATAGAGCAATGGTGTCCATAATGGTGCTTTATGAAGGTACTTGAATTTCTGAGTACAGGTGAATGTGTGATGGTTCCAAGGACCTTAAATGAGTCCAAGAAGTCTAGAAATAACAAGAGAATGGAACCTAGAAATTGAATTCCAAGAGTTTTGTAACACCCCATAATTAATTAAGGTGTTAATCACGGATTAGATTAATTAAGAATAATTAATATGGGATAATTAGGCAAATTAAGTAAATGGAGATTTTAGAAAGGTAAATTTATTAATATGGGTTTGAGATTTAATTGGGAGAGAAATTTCACCTAGGCCCAAATTAATGTAGGAGGCCATGATAAGAGGCTAATGGAGGCCCAATAAGCCAGGTGCAGACCCAACTTGATCCAATGTGATGTAGGCCCAATATCCACCTTGTATAGGCTCTTATAATTAGCCCAATAACCCTTGTGCAGACCCAAAACCTTTGGACTCTTAAAACTTGGCCTGGCCCAATTGAATTTCAGCAACCCAACACCTTGAAACTGGCCCAACAACTTAAAATCTTAAGCCCAAATGGAGATGGACCTTGGAGCAGCCCATAACCCACATTTGACCTAACTTAAACCCAACTAAAACCCTAATACATCAACCTCTTCCTCACACTTGCTGAAACACAAAACACAAAGAGAAATTCGGAGCTTGGAGAGGAGGCTAGGGTTTAGGGCAATAATTCTGTATTTTCTCACATTTAGAGCAAGATTTAGCCAAGGTAATAGTTATACAACTTAATCCCCTCATCTTTCTCTTTAATTTGGCCTGATTAGTTTTTTATTTGGAGCATTTTCATCCTACCCAAACTCTGAAATATGGGTGTTTAGGGATTTTCTTGGTTAAATTCGTACGTTGAGGTTAGGGCTGACATTAGGTGAGTTTAAACCCTCCATTTTGATGCTTCATTTGTTAATTTGAGACCCTCATAGCTGATTTATAAAATGGGTATTAATTCTATACGAATTTGCTTAGGATTTTGGGTGGAATATTGAGTTTTCTGGTAAAGGACACTCTAATCCGAATTTGGGATTTATGGTGGCTGTTGCAATTTGTCTACAAGTGAGGTAACCGGGTTTATATCAATCCCATGTATATATTTGATTTAATTTCATATGTTGCTGTATATGAATGATTTCAAATGTTGAATGAATTGGTTGGCTATCTGTTGGATTGTGATTGGACCTTGTGAGTCCATGGTGGAGCTGTGGTGCGGCTGCCACTCGTGCATGTGCTTCGATCGAGCACTGGGTTATGATCAAACCCCAGATGCACAGAGCCCCGGTTGTGCTCAATAGGGAATAGGTGTTGTGGACAGGCCTCTCTCGGTGTTAATGGCCTTTACCATATGATAATTTGATTGCTAGTATGGGATAGTAATCATGATAGCCTAATTGTTTCATTTGCTGATATGATAGATATGTTTTTGATGTTAATTTTGATTCATGGATATATGCTAATTAAACTAGATATATATGATGGAATTGCCTTGGTTACTGAGATTTATATCTCACCCTGTTTCATGGGATTAACATTTCAGGTGAAGGTTCTTCGGGTAAGGATAAAGGGAAGTAAGTGGATGAAAATCCATGAGCTCCAACATATGGGAGAAGGTTACACTTAAGCTGTCTTATTTAGTAGAGATGCAATTTTGTTATTAGTTTACATAGCATCATCATGTATTCTTGTTGCCAAGTGTAGGCATTCATATTTTGTTTGATTGAAATGTAACCGTTAAGGATTTAAGTCTCATTATAGTTGAATATTAATGTATGAACTTATAGTATCATATATGTAGTTTTGTTAAAATTGTGATATGGATTACCATATGGGAATTTTAGTCATATGATGCCTTGGATGTGGACATAAGCTATTATTGTATAGAATCTCAATGGAATGTGCATGGGATGTTAATTGCTGCTAATGTATGTGTTCTTGCTGTCATATATTCATGGATTTGCTGATATAAGCTAGTTAGGCAAGTAGGAAGTAGTATTTAAGTTTTGTAATGGTAATGGACGGATTGATGGGTAAATGGGTAGATAAACACCATTAAAATCACAAAATAAGGGAAGGTGGACCTGGAGTGTTTCTAAGATGAGATTTGGAATGTAGGGGGTGAAATTTGGGTAATGTAGTCACAGGAGGGAGTCTCACCACAGCTAGGAAGGCTTCGTCGTGGCCAAATGAGAGACAGAGTTAAAGGGCGCCGCGACATAACCAATCTCGCCGCGGTGCAAGGGAAGAAAATTGGCCCAGAGAGTGATAGTGGCGAGGAGCGCCACGGCCTGATAGATCTTGCCGGGGTGCAAAGTGGGAAAAATCACCCAGGTGGGTGATAGAAGCAAAACTCGCCGCGACGCAACTATATTGCGCTAAGGCGAGGATCGCGGGTGTTGAGAACAGTAGTTCCAGGAGATGTTTTCACCACAGCACCACATAGGTTGGCCGTGGCGAAGGCTAGCCGCGGCGAGATTTGTGAAATTTGTCCAGTAATTCCAGAGAGCAACTCGGCCGTAGAGAGGAAGGTATAGGCCGCGGCACAAGTCCCCAACTTATTACTTTTAGCCTAGAAACCCCAATTTCTTCAACGGTAATGATAAGAATTGATATAGGAACACTTGTGGGAGGTTATTAGGTATTAAAACTGATGGATGGTTGAATCATAAACCCCTTATGGTAGTAGGATTCCTTTTATGCAAACTTTGTTTTGTTGTGGTGGTATGGTGATGACCTTAACATCAAGGTTCAAATTTTCCCCATATTTTCATAATGTGATAAATTATAACTACTCAAACCTTAATAATTAATTATTAATCATATATTTAACCATAATTACAATGATTAGAAGGAAAGGTTATCACAAGTTGCTTCATTAGGCTAATTATGGAACCAAAATGTCAAGTATGAAATCAAGTGTGTGTTTAAGCTTTAGTTTACTGTCTTAGCTTACTTCAAGTATGTGATAGTGTGTTTCTTGTGATGCCTAGGCCAAGAGAACAACCAATCACCTAAGTGTTCTTGTGAAATCAAGAAGGGGAAGGAATTAGCAAAGTAAGTTTGCATAAATTGAAAGGTAGCTCTGCACTTTATTCTTCATACTTTCTTGTGTGCATATGTATGTCATTGGGTGCTTGCATGTGTTTTGATGATTTGATAATATGCCACATGATCTCATGGAATTGCATTGGTACCAATGTGTGCTCTTGAATGCCTTTGAATGTGAGGTTGGCTCATAAGGGTGAGGTGATGCTAAAAGTCCCTTAAAGTGGGTGAGGATGTGCCAAAAGTCTTAAAGCATGGGTGAGATTAGACCAAAAGTCCCTTGAATGGGTGAAGCTAAGTCAAAAGTCCCTAAACCAAGAGTGAGGCAACTCCAAAAGTCCTAGAATTGTGGTGAGGCAAAACCAAAAGTCCTTAGAGTATGAGAATGATCTTGATCTGTAGATGTGGCATGAAATGGTAGCCTTACACACCTTATGTTTCATAATTGTGCCATTGATGTATGTATGCCTTGAATGTATGTGAATGGGTGGGTGTGAGCTACTGCGATTCTTGGAATCTCACTTTCCTTCCCCCTTCCATCTTGAAATGTCTAGGTGGCTCTCAAGATACAAGGAAGGCAAGTCAAGAACTCTAACTAGCTACACTTGGGAGATGTAGTAGTTTTCTTTGTATTTAAATATCAAAGTGGTCTTGTATATATTATTTTGGTAATGTAAGACCTTGAGTAATGGTAATATGATGTATGAATATTATGTAGCCCATGTGTGACATTAAATCAATGCAAATCATGGAAATTGCCTCTTGTGTGGTTATGGTTATATATGTATTATTAGATGTGGAGTGGCCAAATTAAGATGCATGGGATTTGGGACCACTTAGGCAGTTCTTAAAAGTCATAATTATGCTTTTAAACTTGCTCAAGAGGTGCCAAACTCAAGAGGAGGCCATTTGGACCAAAGTGACTCTTGATAGAAAGCAAAAATGACCATTTCATGAGGCTATGTCACTTTTTATCCAAATGAGCTCTTCTTAGTCTTAAATTTGGCATGCATCTAAAGCTTTTTGGAAACCTAAAGTTGGTAATTTTTGAAGGTCTGTGGAATATTTGGCGAATTGTTGAAGTTGGAAATTTTTTTGGTTTTAGTCATTGGTACTATAAAACTGGTCCAAAATTAAATTCTGTCACTCATAAGGCAAATGATGTTCAATTGTTACCCAATTTGATATGGAGAAACTAGACATTTCTAGTGACTTATTTCAACTAGAAGCACCTTATTTGGATGTCTAGGGAGGGAGATATGAATTTTTAAAGATTCTACCCAGTATTAGGTGCTCAAGCTGACCTCAGGTACTGTTTGATTAGGTTTTGAGGTCTGGACATACCTGAACTGGTCTGTTGTTATTTTTTCTCTCTAGCTAACATCTACAGATTTCTAGATTGATATCATTTTCACGTATTGTATTTTTTTGGAATTAATTGAACATTTTTTAAATTTGTTGTAGAAACCTGTGACAGTATCAGTGAACAGCCAAACCTCTGGACCTTTTCAAATGTCAAACGTCTTCTGTGTTGTGTTTCATGGTCTAGATGTATTTTTAACATAAATTAGACATGTGTAGCTTTTCAGAATGGCCAAGAATTCATAATTTCAATTTTTCCATAATTAGTTATGATTTTCCAAAAGTTGTGACAGAAATAGCAAAATTCTGGCCGAAAATACAAGTATGAGTTTTATGCTCCCCTTTGCTTTCCATAAGTTATAGGTCACTTTTGATGATGAAAATGAGTTTTATCTAGGTAAATAAATATGAGAATGTGATACATGAGCTCACATGGTCCGCAAGATATCGAACGAAAAATTTAAACTCGACGCAACGCGAAAATAATCCATTATTTAATGCTATTTTTCTTGCCTCTTGTGTAAGTAGCATGGTTTAAGGCATGAGATTAGTATGAAATGAGTTAGAAGTATATGTTATTACATGAATCATATGAATTTGAGTGTAAGAAGAAAGAATATGCAAAGGAAACAAAGAAAGAACTATGAATTTGCAAGATAGAAAAGGGTTTTAGTTGCACATTGGTTTGTAAGATGAGTTCTAGCCATAAATTAAGATGTTTAAGAGTTCATATGAGTTTCTAAGCCATCAAGAGAGCCTTCCACATGCTTTTCCCATCAAAAAAATCAAAACAACTCCACTAGTGCCATATGGAAATATAGCCTCGGCCAAAGAGGGTTCATGCACCTAGGGAGTGTTTTAATTTCTTCCAAGCTTCGTTTTGTATCATATATGATGGGAGAGTATGAGAGGAAGCCTTGAAAAAAATTTAGGAAGCCTAGGAAGTGAGATGGTAGCATAGGTTCCATATTATGACTTAAAGAAGCAACAAGTAGCTAAACTCCTTGAAATGATTGTGTGATGGCTCCAAGAGGCTTAAATGGAGTCAAAAACCAGAAACCTGGCAATAGAACTCGAGGCTGACTTGCATTATTTTGTGTATGTTTACTATAAGCTCAATTTTGTGGCAATATTTTAAGATTGTTTTGAGTTGTATGTATGTAATTAAATAGGAGAATGAGATGAATAAGCTTGTATGGCCCACAAGACACGAAATAAAAATTTTATCTACTATGTAATGCAAAAATATTCTATTATTTTAATTGAAGTTTCCTTGAACCTTGCTACACTAAGGTAATGAAATGTGATAATGAGTTAAGGGAAGCTAGTTAAAGATGGTGTTACAACACTCATTTGATGCATAGATGTAATCGCTATGCACTCCCACATCCATCCACATAGCAAACTCATGTTTCACATTCACATACACAGGCATAAGGCACTCCATCTTCATAAACTCACGTCATTCACTCACCCATATCATAGAACACTTGATTCATACATGAAAGCTTGGGGCATGAGGGAATCATTCACATCTAGCTCTCATCTCACACAAATGCATTAACTTTTCATACATGAGAGAGGATGAGGGATTTATATGGGAGATTCTCATGTGGATATATGAATGAGAGGCACAAGCTTTCTCTCAGGGTTCATGCACACCTCCATCTCATATATTCACTCACACAAAGGACATAAGAAGGAAGTGGATTTAAAAGAGGAGTCTCGGGTGAAAGGTTGGATTCATCCATGTCACATACACTCAAACTAACCAGATCACGTGGGAAGGATTCATGAAGCCACTGGTTTAGAGCGTGAAGATGAGTATGGGAGAAGCACAGACCAGATTTTATAATATAGTCATAAAGCATCAGCATTATAAGGGGGCAGCTCCATAATATTCACTCAATGAAGCTCACACGGAAAGTAAGGGTGAAGGCTGAGAACACATGAAAAGAGAAAAAGGCTCGAGATAGTAAGAGGGAGATCCATCCATTCATTCCACGTATCATTATCCATTTCTCTCCATCTCTAGGATATGGCTTATCTCCATCTTCTCCTCCTTCACTTTCCACCCAATGAAAGATTAAATCCATTCATTATGGCTAGCTAGGATTAAAACCATGATTGAAGCTTGAATCCATAGAGATTGTAAAGGGATTGGGCTAAGATTCCTATTTCATTTTTTCTCTCTTTCTACATCAATTCTTGTTCTTGTACTTGTTTAGTTAAGCTTGTAATTGATTAAGATTGGTGTTGTTTGTAATTAGTGGCTAGTTAAACATTAATTAAGAGATTATTTGATGATTAATGGATTGATTTAAGTGCTGAATTTTTTATTTTCCTCCAATTTTTCATGTATGCAATCAAGGTGTTTGATGAAATGCATGTTAAAGAATTATGTGCTTAATGTGTGAATTGAGGTTTCCTTGGAGTTTAATCGGTTAATTGAATATCCTAAGGTGAAAATTTTGAGATTAGTTAATTGATTAATCACTCAATTTAAGTGTTCAAAGATCTTAATCACAAGAATTAGTAATTTAATGTGGAGTTAAGGTCTCAATTAACATCAAATTGCTAGTCTTTTGAATCTTGTGTGGTAACTCAAGATAACTTGCCATAAACACAAATAGAAACTCTTAGACCAGAACCAATGATAATTGAATTAGGATAAGGATAGTAGATATTAAGGCATAAATCCAAAGCTTCTCACATGTCCATTAATTGCTTCTTAATTCATGCAATTTAGTTAGTAGTTAGAAAATTTAATTCTATCTAATTTTAGCTAGTTAAATTCAATTAAAACCCTTTCAATTAGGTAGTTTTTAGGTCATTCTTACACTTAAAAGACTTAGTTAAATATTGAAATCCATTTCTAAGAAAAATATCCAAGTTGCACCCTATATTGCAAATCTTTTTCAACCTAGTCTATTTGAGATTACTTGACACAATCGTCACTATGGTATCATCATAAACTTACTAGGCTCAACTTTTCACAATCTAAGGGCCAAGGAAGAGCCACTACACTTAATTCCATGCTTTAGGGGAGTTAGGAGCTGAAAAACGTCATTCTCATACATATAGCTCATTATGGAAATCATATTAAAACATATCTCATGAATGCATCAAATAACAACACATACAAGCATTCAATTGTATGCCAGAAAAGGAGATAAAGCTACCTTGAAGCTTGTAAGAACTTAAATAGCCTCTAACCTACTTGATCTTAGCTTTTCTCTTGACTTTCCTTCTCTTGGCATTTTCACTTTAGGATGTTTAAGTTAGATGGACCTACACATAATAACTTGAAGACAAATTAACTTCACAGAACTCATTTTAGGCTTCATGATCCTTACTTAATCTCATTAAGACTTAAAGTGATAATTAAGACTAGTTTAGGCCCCTTACGAAGCACCCTTAGGTTTTTTTTACCCCAAACTCTTGCTAGCTACAAGTTTTATAGCTCTGAGGAAATTCATTTGAATCATTACATGCTTGGTTAGAAGGGTTTAAAGCCAACTTACTTTATTAACTCAATTTAGGCCTTAAAAATTTAACTTTCATTCTAGGGTTTCTAAATTCAATCCAATACTTCCATAATTCTTTATTCATCATATCTTAGTCTCTAAATTCATTAAAACTCAAGTAAACACTCCTTAGCTAATTATTCCACCCCTTGCATGAACACCCACTCAAGGAAGGCAACTATGGAATTTTGTTGGTTCTTGTTCAGTGTTTGATACATACCCATGTTCCTTGGCTTCTCTTCTATCGAATCATAGTTTCATATGGCTTAAAATATCTCATAATAGTTCTAAAACTTCCTAGGTGCAATGGAAACCCTAACCTCCTTAACTTGAATTTTAAAGCTTTTCAATTGATTTCAATTGCAGAATCTTGTTTCTCATGCCTCAAAACTCTTAAGTCCATCAAGTTTTAGCCAAATTCATTTTCCCACTCTAGTTTCTCTATCTAGGCCTACTATGGAAGTGGTTGGAATTTAGAGAAAAATAAGTCTTTCTATTACATAAGATACCTTATTTGAAATCTTACTAAATGGCGATTCTCTTGCTCTATTTGGTTGCTCCAAACCTCTACTTTTTTCTCACAAGGTCAACTACTAAAATCATTCTTTTATGAAGTTGAAACCACTATTAGAAAGAGCATAAAGAGTAGAGCATGGTTACTAACTACCATAACATAAGATTTTGCATGCATACTTACCTATTTAGCTTTCTTTTTCTTCTCTCTCCTCTCCCATTTTTCACACCATTTCCATTCCATTTAGTGCTTGTTTAGGTCATGGGGATGAAGAAGAAATGGCTAGTGCATCATAATTAAATAGAAAAAGATATTTTAACTTTGTTCTATAATTATAAGTTTGTCACTATACTTTGACTACCCCATTTGAACTCATTTTAAATCTTTTTTTATAACCGTCTTTTCTATATAAAAATTTAGGTCCTCTAGTTTATTGAAAACATATATTTCTAAATTTATGGGATTTGAAATCTTACCAAATCGTTTGATCAAAGTTTAAGTCAATTGTGCCCTAAATCACCCGCCGGAAAGATTTTGGTCATTCTAACTATTCCTATGGTTTTTAGGGCCTTTGAAAACCCTGATAAGCTTAAATTTTCCATTTAAAACTTTCTCCTTTGAGTTTCTAAAATACCCAAAATTACAATTTTGCTACTTTATTTTTGGCTTTTTAATTAAGCCACTTTCACTCCAATTTTGAACCATCATTAACCTTGTATCCTTATTTCTGGATACCTAAATTATTATTCTAAACTTATTAGCCTTATTTTATTTTATTCCTTGGTCTTACTTTTGTATCTTGTTGGTTTTATTTCAACTTTAGAAAGACTAGACATTACATTCTCCCCTTTAAATAAAATTTTATCCTCAAATTTTTGTGGTATAGTTATCATTATGTATTCCTTATACTTTATAGGGCTAATTCCTCCCAGATTCTTTTATGCGAGAAGTTTGAATAGCGTGCTAAAAATATTCTATTCCTCTAGTTTTCTTCTCATGAAGTATATTATGAGTTCATAACTTACTTCCTTAGCTTTTATGGTAAGAGGGCTATCTCTGATGTTATCACTCACCCTCTTCTTGCCTTTTTGTAAAAGTTTTCAAGATTATACTTTTCTATATCTAGTTCGTCCAAGACCAATTTATATGGGTTGAGCTATTCTATTTAGTGGACTTTCTTGAATTTGTAATTAGAGATATCTTATGAGTATCCAATCTCTAATATCACCTTCTAATAGCTTTTTTGTAAGCTGTCTTTATCTTTCTTTACTTATTACAAGCTATTAGAGATTCTTTCTTGTTTAACTTATTTGGCTCAATTGTTCAGTCCACTATTTACCTTTACTTTCTTTCTTACTAGCTCATCCCATAATAAAGGATACGCCTTTTTCCATCTTAAGCCACATATACTATCTAATTACTGGGATTATAACTCTCCTGATGAGCTTATATTTTAATTATCCCTATTTCCTTGTTCACTACTGTACTTTCTTTTTAAGTTTGAGATTTCCTTTACTCCCTTTAGCTACTTGAGAGTGAGCATTACTTAAATTCTCAATTTTACTATTGACTTTCCATAACCTTAACTCTTCTATTATATTATTGAAAAGTAATTACCACTGACTAATATTATATTTATGGGGGAGACTAATTTCTCATAGGCTCAACTTCCAAAGGCATATTCTACCACGTACACTACCATGAAAAACTATAACTGACTTTTTTTTAAGTTTTCGTATATAGGAACTCCTCTTTCCCTTAGCTAAGTGTAACATTTTATTGGGTAGTGATTCATCTAACTATAACTCTGGAATTACTTTCTTGCTTCTTTTATCCCACATGCTATACATAGTTATCAAGGGGGATCTAGTTAGTGGCTTGGTGATGGTCGTGTTGTGCAACCTCAAAATAAAACTAGGTTAAATTAAAATTTGTAGTTAGTGATGCAACCTAGATCGTCTCCCTTGGAAATAGATTACAATGTTTAATTGATCTTTCTAAGTGTAAAAGAACTCTAAAAACTATCTAACAAAAAGGGGTTTTGATTGAATTTACCTAGCTAAAATTAGATGGAATGAAAATCCTAACTACTACCTAAATGCATGAATTAAGAAGTGAATTGATAGAGTTGTGATTAGCTTTAGATTCATCCCTTGGTATCTACTATCCTTATCCTAATTCAATTGTTATTAGTTCTGGTCTAAGAGTCCCTATTTGTGTTCATGGCAAATGATTTTAAGTTACCACTCAAGATTCAAGGGATTAGAATTTGATGTTAATTGAGACCTCAACTTTCATTAAATTACTAATTCTTGTCATTAGGATCAATAAACACTTAAATTTGAGTGATTTATTGATCAATTAGCCTTTGAATTAACACCCAAAGAGGTTCAATTAACCAATTAAACTATAAGAAATCCTTAAATTAAACAATTAAGATAACAATTTCTTACATGCATTTCATCAAACACCTTGATTGTACACATGGATAATTGTAAGAAAATGAAAAATTCAGCACTAACATCAATCCACTAATCATTAAATAGTCTCCATATTAGTATCTAACTAGCCATTAATTATAAACTACACCAATCTCAGTCAATTACAAACTCAACCAACTAAATAAAATAACAAAAATTGATGTAGAAAAAGAGAAAATAAGATGGAATTCTTAGCCAAAAATTCCCTTGGTTATCTCCATGGATTCAAGCTTCTCCAAGGTTATCATCCAAGCTAGCCATAAGATGGAGTTGGTGCTTCATTGGAGGTGGAAGGATGAAAGAGGAATGGAATGGAAGAGCTACGGCTGAAGGTGTGGGTGAATGGAGTAAATGATGCGTGAGTTGCTCTCTGGATGAATGGATGGATGGATCCCTCCCATCTCACGTGCTTTTCACATGCCCTTTTTTTAATGATAAGATGTGTTGCTCTCTAAATCAGAGCCTTGTTTTTTTTTCCATGAATGAATCATATGCCTTTTTTATTCTTTTTCACATGCTGCCTCCTTTTTAATAATCACGTGTTTGTGTGTCCAATCACAACCTTCATCTACTCACATCATGCCCCACCTATGTCACTTCCACGTGTTTTATATCAGGTCCAAACTTGTGCCAAACTCCTTCTATTTCTATTCCTCTTCTCCACATCAGCTGTACATTGTAGCATGCTTGTCATGAACACACTTCATCCCTAACAAAAAAAAAATTTTGTAGCCTAAACTAATGAACCTTGGCCCAATTCTAAAATAAATCAGACCATGGATAACATCTGGGCCCAATGATTATAAGTGCAAACCCAAAATAAATGGACTTTTGAAATTTGGCTTGACCTAACTATAACTTTGTAGACTAACTTATGAGACTTAGTCTAACTAACACTAATCTTTAAAACCACTAGAATTTGGATCTTAGGGTCAGCACACTTCATCTTAATTCAAAGTGTTATGTAGCCCACCTCACAAAGCAAAGGACTAATGACTAGAAAAGAGCCTAAGTGAACCATAGGCTAAGGGGTCAGCCCATTTCCTTCCTAATAACCCTAAAGGTTCAGTAATTTCTCCCTTTATTCAAAAAAAATTACAAAAGGCAATAGAAGAAATTCGCATGTTAAAAGAGGGGCTAGGATTTCTTAACATTTTAGCTCAGATTATGACTCTTGGAGGGAGATTTAGCCAAGGTAGGTTCTATGTAACTTGGCCCTCTTATCTTCCTTTACATTTTGGTCAGATTAGTTTGTTATTTAGAGAATTTTCATCTTTTCTTAGGATGAAATCTAGTTTTTTGGATGATTGTTGTAAGATTTTCAGAGTTGAAGGTCAGAGGGATGATTAGGTAAGCATTTCCTTTCCATTTTGTGTATTATTTTGCTACAAAATGTCCCTAAGGGTTGATTTTCATAATGGTTTTGCTATTGTGCGAAATTACAAGGAGATGAAGGTGAAAAACTGAATTTTCTGGGCTTGATGACTAAAATCCAAATTTAGGAATGTCCCATAGTGTGTTCTTGGTAGTTGAGGCTCAACTCAGTCTATTTAACCTCTTAGATGTATGGGTAAGTGATTTCTCTCATTTTATGAGATGTATGTACTAAATTCCCATCATTTGGATTGACTTTTGGCGCATGTCTTCTATATGTACGAAAATGGAGATGTGGGGAGTGAACCATTGTGAGCTTTGATGTCCTGACCTTGAATTGGTTCAATTGACCCCTTTAAGAAGCTAGGTAAGTAACTTTTAGGTAGCCATTCGTGGTTTAACCCTGTGGATATATGATTTATTGCTAGAAATGATGATGATTATACTTGTTTTAGACTTAGTGTGCATTTGAATTATAATGGTAGTAAGAGGCAGAGTAATTTGCTTCATTGAGGTCACCGGGGTCATTTTCCGAATTCCATGCATATGCTCATGTTAATTTGATATTTGAGATTTAGCCAAGGTAGGTTCTATGTAACTTGGCCCTCTTATCTTCCTCTACATTTTGGTCTGATTGGTTTGTTATTTACAAAATTTCCATCTCTTCTTAGGATGAAATCTAGTTTTTTGGATGATTGTTGCAAGATTTTCGGAGTTGAAGGTTAGAGGGATGATTAGGTAAGCATTTCCTTTCCATTTTGTGTATTATTTTGGTAGAAAATGTCCCTATGGGTTGATTTTCTGAATTTTCTGGGCTTGAAGGTTAAAAACTGAATTTTCTGGGCTTGACGACTGAAATCCAAATTTGGGAATGTCCCATAGTGTGTTCTTAGTAGTTGAGGCTCAACTCAGACTATTTAACCTCTTAGATGTATGGGTAAGTGATTTCTCTCATTTTATGAGATGTATGTACTAAATTTCCATCATTTGGATTGACTTTTGGTGCATGGCTTCTATATGTACGAAAATGGAGAAGTGGGGAGTGAACCATTGTGAGCTTTGATGTCCTGACCTTGAATTGGTACAATTGACCCTTTAAGAAGCTAGGTAAGTAACTTTTAGGTAGCCATTAGTGGTTTAACCCTTTAGATATATGATTTATTGCTAGAAATGATGATGACTATACTTGTTTTAGACTTATTGTGCATTTGAATTATAACGGTAGTAAGAGGCAGAGTAATTTGCTTCATTGAGGCAACTGGGTTTATTTTCCTAATTCCACGTATATGCCTATGTAAATTTGATATTTGTTATACATGCTTGTCTTTGAAATGCTAAATAAAGGTCCAATGACTAGAAAAGAGCCCAAGTGAACCATAGGCTAAGGGGTCAGCCCATTTCCTTCTTAATAACCCTAAAGGTTCAGTAATTTCTCCCCCTATTTAGCAAAAAATACAAAAGGCAAGAGAAAAAATTCGCATGTTAGGAGAGGGGCTAGGGTTTCTCAATATTTTGGCTCAGATTAGGACTCTTGAAGGGAGATTTAGCTAAGGTAGGTTATACGCATTTTGGCCCTCTTATCTTCCTCTACATTTTAGTCTGATTGGTTTGTTGTTTAGAGAATTTTCATCTCTTCTTAGGATGAAATCTAGTTTTTTAGATGATTGTTGCAAAATTTTTGGAGTTGAAGGTTAAAAGGATGATTAGGTAAGAATTTGCTTTCCATTTTGTGTATTATTTTGCTAGAAATGGTCCCTAAGGGTTGATTTTCATAATGGGTTCTACTATTATGCGAAATTACAAGCTAAAGGTGAAAAACTAAATTTTTTGGGCTTGATGATTGAAATCCGAATTTCGGAATGTCCCATAGTGTGTTCTTGGTTGTTGAGGCTCAACTCAATCTATTTTACCTCTTAGATGTATAGGTAAGTGATTTCCCTCCGTTTATGAGATGTATGTACTAAATTCCCATCATTTGGATTGACTTTTGGTGCATGGCTTCTATATGTGCGAAAATGGAGATGTAGGGAGTGCACCATTGTGAGCTTTGATATCTTGACCTTGAATTAGGGCAATTGACCCTTTAAGGAGCTAGGTAAGTAACTTTTAGGTAGCCATTGGTGGTTTAACCCTTTGGATATATGATTTACTGCTAGAAATGATGATGACTATAATTGTTTTAGACTTAGTGTGCATTTGAATTATAATGGTAGTAAGAGGCAGAGTAATTTGCTTCAATGAGGTAACCGAGGTTATTTTCCTAATTCCATGTATATACTCATGTTAATTTGATATTTGAGATTTAGCCAAGGTAGGTTCTATGTAACTTGGCCTTCTTATCTTCCTCTACATTTCAGTCTGATTGGTTTGTTATTTAGAGAATTTTCATCTCTTCTTAGGATGAAATCTAGTTTTTTGGATGATTGTTGCAAGATTTTCGGAGTTGAAGGCTAGAGGGATGATTAGGTAAGCATTTTCCTTCCATTTTGTGCATTATTTTGGTAGAAAATGTCGCTAAGGGTTGATTTTCATAATGGGTTCTACTATTGTATGAAATTACAAGGAGATGAAGGTGAAAAACTGAATTTTCTGGGCTTGATGACTGAAATCTAAATTTGGGAATGTCCAATGGTGTGTTCTTAGTAGTTAAGGCTCAACTTAGTCTATTTAACCTCTTAGATGTATGGGTAAGTGATTTCTCTCATTTTATGAGATGTATGTACTAAATTTCCATCATTTGGATTGACTTTTGGTGTATGGCTTCTATATATACGAAAATGGAGAAGTGAGGAGTGAACCATTGTGAGCTTTGATGTCCTGACCTTGAATTGGTGCAATTGACCCTTTAAGAAGCTAGGTAAGTAACTTTTAGGTAGCCATTGGTGGTTTAACCCTTTGGATATATGATTTATTGCTAGAAATGATGATGGCTATACTTGTTTTAGACTTATTGTGCATTTGAATTATAATGGTAGAAAGAGGCAGAGTAATTTGCTTAATTAAGGCAACTGGGTTTATTTTTCTAATTCCACGTATATGCCCATGTTAATTTGATATTTGTTATACATGCTTGCCTTTGAAATGCTAAATAAAGGTCCAATGTCTAGAAAAGAGCCATAGTGAACTATAGGCTAAGGGGTTAGCCCATTTCCTTCCTAATAACCTTAAAGGTTCAGTAATTTCTCCCCCTTTTTAGTAAAAAATACAAAAGGCAAGAGAAGAAATTTGCATGTTAGGAGAAGGGCTAGGGTTTCTTAACATTTTGGCTCAGATTTGGACTCTTGGAGGGCGATTTAGCTAAGGTAGGTCCTATGTAACTTGGCCCTCTTACCTTCCTCTACATTTTGTTCCGATTGGTTTGTTATTTAGAGAATTTTCATCTCATCTTAGGATGAAATCTAGTTTTTGGATGATTGTTGCAATATTTTCAGAGTTGAAGGTCAGAGGGATGATTAGGTAAGAATTTCCTTTCCATTTTGTGTATTATTTTGCTAGAAAATGTCCCTAAGGGTTGATATTCATAATGGGTTCTGCTATTATGCGAAATTACAAAGAGATGAAGGGGAAAAATTGAATTTTCTGGGATTGATGACTAAAATCCAAATTTAGGAATGTCCCATAGTGTGTTCTTGGTAGTTCAGGCTCAACTCAGTCTATTTAACCTCTTAGATCTATGGGTAAGTGATTTCTCTTCGTTTATGAGATGTATGTACTAGATTCCCATCATTTGGATTGACTTTTGGTGCATGGCTTCTTTATGTGCGAAAATGGAGATGTGGGGAGTGAACCATTGTGAGCTTTGGTGTTCTAACCTTGAATTGGTGCAATTGACCCTTTAAGAAGCCAGGTAAGTAAGTTTTAAATAGCCATTGGTGGTTTAACCCTTTGGATATATGATTTATTGCTAGAAATGATGATGCCCATACTTGTTTTAGACTTAGTGTGCATTTGAATTATAATGGTAGTAAGAGGCAGAGTAATTTGCTTCGTTGAGGTAACCGGGGTCATTTTCCTAATTCCATGTATATGCTCATCTTAATTTGATCTTTGTTACACATGCCTGACTTTCAAATGCTAATTAAAGGTCCAATGACTAGGAAAGAGCCTAAGTGAACCATAGGTTAAGGGGTCAACCCATTTCCTTCCTAATAACCCTAAAGGTTCAGTAATTTCTCCCTCTTTTCAGCAAAAAATAAAAAGGCAAGAGAAAAAATTCGCAAGTTAGGAGAGGGGCTAGGGTTTCTCAACATTTTGGCTCAGATTTGGACTTTTAGAGGGAGATTTAGCTAAGGTAGGTCCTATGTAACTTGGCCCTCTTATCTTCCTCTACATTTTGTTCCGATTGGTTTGTTATTTTGAGAATTTTCATCTCTTCTTAAGATAAAATCTTGTTTTTGGATGATTATTGCAAGATTTTCAGAGTTAAAGGTTAGAGGGATGATTAGGTAAGCATTTCCTTTCCACTTTGTGTATTATTTTACTAGAAAATGTCCCTAAGGGTTGATTTTCATAATGGGTTCTACTATTACGGAAATTACAAAGAGATGAAGGTGAAAAATTGAATTTTCTGGGCTTGATGACTAAAATCCAAATTTAGGAATGTCCCATAGTGTGTTCTTGGTAGTTCAGGCTCAAGTCAGTCTATTTAACCTCTTAGATCTATGGGTAAGTGATTTCTCTTCGTTTATGAGATGTATGTACTAAATTCCCATCATTTGGATTGACTTTTGGTGCATGGCTTTTATATGAGTGAAAATGGAGATGTGGGGAGTGAACGATTATGAGCTTTGGTGTCCTGACCTTGAATTGGTGCAATTGACCATTTAAGAAGCCAGGTAATTAAGTTTTAGGTAGCCATTGGTGGTTTAACCCTTTGGATATATGATTTATTGCTAGAAATGATGATGTTTATACTTGTTTTAGACTTACTGTGCATTTGAATTATAATCGCAGTAAGAGGCAGAGTAATTTGCTTCATTAAGGTAACTGGGGTTATTTTCCTAATTCCATGTACATGCTCACATTAATTTGATATTTGTTACACATGCTTGACTTTGAAATGCTAATTAAAGGTCCAACGACTAGGAAAGAGCCCAAGTGAACAATAGGCTAAGGGGTCAGCCCATTTCCTTCCTAATAACCCTAAAGGTTCAGTAATTTCTCCCTTTTTTCAGCAAAAAATACAAAAGGCAAGAGAAAAAATTCGCATGTTTGGAGTGGGGCTAGGGTTTCTCAGCATTTTGGCTCAGATTTGGACTCTTAGAGGGAGATTTAGCTAAGGTAGGTTCTATGTAACTTGGCCCTCTTATCCTCCTCTACATTTTGTTCTGATTGGTTTATTATTTTGAGAATTTTCATCTCTTCTTAGGATGAAATCTAGTTTTTGGATAATTGTTGCAACATTTTCAGAGTTAAAGGTTAGAGGGATGATTACGTAAGCATTTCCTTTCCATTTTGTGTATTATTTTGCTAGAAAATTTCCTTAACTGTTGAATTTCATAATGGGTTCTGCTATTATGCGAAATTACAAAGAGATGAAGGGGAAAAATTGAATTTTCTGGGCTTGATGACTGAAATCCAAATTTAGGAATGTCCCATAGTGTGTTCTTGGTAGTTGAGGCTCAACTCAGTCTATTTAACATCTTAGATGTATGGGTAAGTGATTTCTCTTCGTTTATGAGATGTATGTACTAAATTCCCATCATTTGGATTGACTTTTACTGCACGGCTTCTATATGTGCGATAATGGAGATGTGGGGAGTGAACCATTGTGAGATTTGGTGTCTTGACCATGAAATGGTGCAATTGACCCTTTAAGAAGCTAGGTAAGTAAGTTTTAGGTAGCCATTGGTGGTTTAACTCTTTGGATATATGATTTATTGGTAGAAATGAAGATGACTATACTTGTTTTAGACTTAGTGTGCATTTGAATTATACTGGTACTAAGAGGCAAAGTAATTTGCTTCATTGAGGTAATCAGGGTTATTTTCCAAATTCCATGTATATGCTCATGTTAATTTGATTTTTGTTACATATGCTTGACTTTGAAATTCTAATTAAAGGCTAATGACTAGGAAAGAGCCCAAGTGAACCATAGGCTAAGGGGTCAGCCCATTTCCTTCCTAATAACCCTAAAGGTTTAGTAATTTCTCCCTCTTTTCACTAAAAAATACAAAAGGCAAGAGAAGAAATTTGCATGTTAGGAGAGGGGCTAGGATTTCTCTACATTTTGGCTCAGATTTGGACTCTTGGAGGGAGATTTACCTAAGGTAGGTGCTATGTAACTTGGCCCTCTTATCTTCCTCCACATTTTGTTCTGATTGGTTTGTTATTTTGAGAATTTTCATCACTTCTTAGGATGAAATCTAGTTTTTGGATGATTGTTTCAAGATTTTCGGAGTTAAAGGTTAAAGGGATGATTATGTAAGCATTTCCTTTCCATTTTGTGTATTATTTTGCTAGAAAATGTCCCTAAGGGCTGATTTTTATAATGGGTTCAGCTATTATGCTAAATTACAGAGAAATGAAGGTGAAAAACTGATTTTTCTGGGCTTGATGACTGAAATCCAAATTTAAGAATGTCCTATAGTGTGTTCTTGGTAGTTGAGGCTTAACTCAGTCTATTTAACCTCTTAGATATATAGGTAAATGATTTCTCTTGGTTTATGAGATATATGTACTAAATTCCCATCATTTGGATTGACTTTTGCTGCACAGCTTCTATATGTGCGAAAATGGAGATGTGCAGAGTGAACCATTGTGGGCTTTGGTGTCCTGACCTTGAATTGGTGCAATTGACCCTTTAAGAAGCTAGGTAAGTAACTTTTAGGTAGCCATTGGTGGTTTAACCCTTTGGATATATGATTTATTGCTAGAAATGATGATGACTATACTTGTTTTAGACTTAGTGCGCATTTGAATTATAATGGTAGTAAGAGGCAGAGTAATTTGCTTCATTAAGGTAACCGGGGTTATTTCCCTAATTCTATGTATATGCTCAAGTTAATTTGATAATTGCTACACATGCTTGACTTTAAAATGCTAATTAAAGGTCAAATGACTAGAAAAGAGCCCAAGTGAACCATAGGCTAAGGGGTCAGCCCATTTCCTTCCTAATAACCCTAAAGGTTCAGTAATTTCTCCCCCTTTTCAGCAAAAAATACAAAAGGCAAGAGAAGAAATTCGCATGTTGGGAGAGGGGCTAGGGTTTCTCAAGATTTTGGCTCAGATTTGGACTCTTGGAGGGAGATTTAGCTAAGGTAGGTCCTATGTAACTTGGCCCTCTTATCTTCCTCTACATTTTGTTCCGATTGGTTTGTTATTTAGAGAATTTTCATCTCTTCTTAGGATGAAATCTAGTTTTTGGATGATTGTTGCAAGATTTTAAGAGTTAAAGGTTAGAGGGATGATTAGGTAAGCATTTCCTTTCCATTTTGTGTATTATTTTGCTAGAAAATGTCCCTAAGGGTAGATTTTTATAATGGGTTCTGCTATTATGCGAAATTACAAAGAGATGAAGGTGAAAAATAGATTTTTCTGGGCTTGATGACTGAAATCCAAATTTAGGAATGTCCCATAGTGTGTTCTTGGTAGTTGAGGCTCAACTCAGTCCATTTAACCTCTTAGATATATAGGTAAGTGATTTCTCTTGGTTTATGAGATGTATGTACTAAATTCCCATCATTTGGATTGACTTTTGCTGCACGGCTTCTATATGTGCGAAAATGGAGATGTGCGGAGTGAACCATTGCGAGCTTTGGTGTCCTGACCTTGAATTAGTGCAATTGACCCTTTAAGAAGCCAGGTAAGTAACTTTTAGGTAGCCATTGGTGGTTTAACCCTTTGGATATATGATTTATTGCTAGGAATGATGATGATTATACTTGTTTTAGACTTAGTGCGCATTTGAATTATAATGGTAGTAAGAGGCCGAGTAATTTGCTTCATTGAGGTAACTGGGGTTATTTCCCTAATTCTATGTATATGCTCATGTTAATTTGATAATTGCTACACATGCTTGACTTTGAAATGCTAATTAAAGGTCGAATGACTAGAAAAGAGCCCAAGTGAACCATAGGCTAAGTGGTCAGCCCATTTCCTTCCTAATAACCCTAAAGGTTCAATAATTTCTCCCCCTTTTCAGCAAAAAATACAAAAGGCAAGAGAAGAAATTCGCATGTTGGGAGAAGGGCTAGGGTTTCTCTACATTTTGGCTCAGATTTGGACTTTTGGAGGGAGATTTAGCTAAGGTAGGTCCTATGTGACTTGGCCCTTTTATCTTCCTCTACATTTTGTTCCGATTGGTTTGTTATTTAGAGAATTTTCATCTCTTCTTAGGATGAAATCTAGTTTTTGGATGATTGTTGCAAGATTTTCGGAGTTAAAGGTTAGAGGGATGATTAGGTAAGCATTTCCTTTCCATTTTGTGTATTATTTTGCAAGAAAATGTCCCTAAGGGTTGATTTTTATAATGGGTTCTGCTATTATGCGAAATTACAAAGAGATGAAGGTGAAAAACGGATTTTTCTGGGCTTGATGACTGAAATCCAAATTTAGGAATGTCCCATAGTGTGTTCTTGGTAGTTGAGACTCAACTCAGTCTATTTAACCTCTTAGATGTATAGGTAAGTGATTTCTCTTTGTTTATGAGATATATGTACTAAATTCCTATCATTTGGATTGACTTTTGCTGCATGGCTTCCATATGTGCGAAAATGGAGATGTAGGGAGTGAACCATTATGAGCTTTGGTGTCCTGACCTTGAATTGGTGCAATTGACCCTTTAAGAAGCCAGGTAAGTAACTTTTAGGTAGCCATTGGTGGTTTAACCCTTTGGATATATGATTTATTGCAAGAAATGATGATGTCAATACTTGTTTTGGACTTAGTGTGCATTTCAATTATACTGGTAGTAAGAGGCAAAGTAATTTGCTTCACTGAGGTAACCAGGGTTATTTTCCAAATTCCATGTATATGCTCATGTTAATTTGATTTTTGTTACATATGCTTGACTTTGAAATTCTAATTAAAGGCCAATGACTAGGAAAGAGCCCAAGTGAACCATAGGCTAAGGGGTCAGCCCATTTCCTTCCTAATAACCCTAAAGGTTCAATAATTTCTCCCTCTTTTCAGCAAAAAATACAAAAGGCAAGAGAAGAAATTTGCATGTTAGGAGAGGGGCTAGGGTTTCTCAACATTTTGGCTCAGATTTGGACTCTTGGAGGGAGATTTACCTAAGGTAGGTCCTATGTAACTTGGCCCTCTTATCTTCCTCTACATTTTGTTTTGATTGGTTTGTTATTTTGAGAATTTTCATCACTTCTTAGGATGAAATCTAGTTTTTGGATGATTGTTGCAAGATTTTCGAAGTTAAAGGTTAAAGGGATGATTAGGTAAGCATTTCCTTTCCATTTTGTGTATTATTTTGCAAGAAAATGTCCCTAAGGGTTGATTTTTATAATGGGTTCTGCTATTATGCGAAATTACAAAGAGATGAAGGTGAAAAATGGATTTTTCTGGGCTTGATGACTGAAATCCAAATTTAGGAATGTCCCATAGTGTGTTCTTGGTAGTTGAGGCTCAACTCAGTCTATTTAACCTCTTAGATGTATAGGTAAGTGATTTCTCTTTGTTTATGAGATGTATGTACTAAATTCCTATCATTTGGATTGACTTTTACTGCATGGCTTCCATATGTGCGAAAATGGAGATGTGGGGAGTGCACCATTGTGAGCTTTGATATCTTGACCTTGAATTAGTGGAATTGACCCATTAAGAAGCCAGATAAGTAAGTTTTAGGTAGCCATTGGTGGTTTAACCCTTTGGATATATAATTTATTGCAAGAAATGATGATGTCAATACTTGTTTTAGACTTAGTGTGCATTTCAATTATACTAGTAGTAAGAGGCAAAGTAATTTGCTTCATTGAGGTAACCAGGGTTATTTTCCAAATTCCATGTATATGCTCATGTTAATTTGATATTTGTTATGTATGCTTGACTTTGAAATTCTAATTAAAGGCCAATGACTAGGAAAGAGCCCAAGTGGACCATAGGCTAAGGGGTCAGCCCATTTCCTTCCTAATAACCCTAAAGGTTCAGTAATTTCTCCCCCTTTTCAATAAAAAATACAAAAGGCAAGAGAAGAAATTCGCATGTTGGGAGAGGGGCAAGGGTTTCTCAACATTTTGCCTCAGATTTGGACTCTTTGAGGGAGATTTAGCTAAGGTAGGTCCTATGTAACTTGGCGCTCTTATCTTCCTCTACATTTTGTTCCGATTGGTTTGTTATTTAGAGAATTTTCATCTCTCCTTAGGATGAAATCTAGTTTTTGGATGATTGTTGCAAGATTTTTGGTGTTAAAGGTTAGAGGGATGATTAGGTAAGCATTTCCTTTCCATTTTGTGTATTATTTTGCTAGAAAATGTCCCTAAGGGTTGATTTTTATAATGGGTTCTGCTATTATGCGAAATTACAAAGAAATGAAGGTGAAAAACTGATTTTTCTAGGCTTGATGACTGAAATCCAAATTTAGGAATGTCCTATAGTGTGTTCTTGGTAGTTGAGGCTCAACTCAGTCTATTTAACCTCTTAGATGTATAGGTAAGTGATTTCTCTTCGTTTATGAGATGTATGTACTAAATTCCCATCATTTGGATTGACTTTTGTTGCATGGCTTCTATATGTGCGAAAATAGAGATGTGAGGGGTGAACCATTGTGAGCTTTGGTGTCCTGACCTTGTATTGGTGGAATTGGCCCTTCAAGAAGCCAGGTAAGTAACTTTTAGGTAGCCATTGGTGGTTTAACCCTTTGGATATATGATTTATTGCTAGAAATGATGATGACTATACTTGTTTTAGATTTAGTGTGCATTTGAATTATAATGGTAGTAAGAGGCAGAGTAATTTGCTTCATTAAGGTTACCTGGGCTATTTTCTTAATGCTATGTATATGCTCATGTTAATTTGATAATTGTTACAGATGCTTGACTTTGAAATGCTAATTAAAGGTCAAATGACTAGAAAAGAGCCCAAGTGAACCATAGGCTAAGGGGTCAGCCTATTTCCTTCCTAATAACCCTAAAGGTTTAGTAATTTCTCCCCCTTTTCAGCAAAGAATATAAAAGGCAAGAGACGAAATTCGCATGTTAGGAGAGGGGCTAGGGTTTCTCAACATTTTGGCTCAGATTTAAACTCTTTGAGGGAGATTTAGCTAAGGTATGTCCTATGTAACTTGGCCCTTTTATCTTCCTCTACATTTTGTTCCGATTGGTTTGTTATTTAGAGAATTTTCATCTCTTCTTAGGATGAAATCTAGTTTTTGGATGATTGTTGCAAGATTTTCGGAGTTAAAGGTTAGTGGGATGATTAGGTAAGCATTTCCTTTCCATTTTGTGTATTATT
Source organism: Erythrophleum ivorense (assembly GCA_026724425.1). NCBI lineage: Eukaryota > Viridiplantae > Streptophyta > Magnoliopsida > Fabales > Fabaceae > Erythrophleum > Erythrophleum ivorense. The sequence goes on along the minus strand of JAIUCV010000006.1, from coordinate 39,621,187 downwards.
TTGCTAGAAAATGTCCTTAAAGGTTGATTTTTGTAATGGGTTCTGCTATTATGCAAAATTACAAAGAGATGAAGGTGAAAAACTGATTTTTCTGGGCTTAATGACTGAAATCCAAATTTAGGAATGTCGCATAATGCGTTCTTGATAGTTGAGGCTCAGCATTGTGGCTCAGATTTAGACTCTTGGAGGGAGATTTAGCTAAGGCAGGTCCTATGTAACTTGGCCCTCTGATCTTCCTTTACATTTTATTCCAATTGGTTTGTTATTTTGAGAATTTTCATCTCATCTTAGGATGAAATCTAGTTTTTGGATGATTGTTGCAAGATTTTTGGAGTTAAAGGTTAGAGAGATGATTAGGTAAGCATTTCCTTTCCATTTTGTGTATTATTTTGCTAGAAAATGTCCTTAAAGGTTGATTTTCATAATGGGTTCTGCTATTGTGTGAAATTACAAGAAGATGAAGGTGAAAAACTAAATTTTCTGGGCTTGATGACTGAAATCCGAATTTGGGAATGTCCCATGGTGTGTTCTTGGTAATTGAGGCTCAAGTTAATCCATTTAACCTCTTAGATGTATGGATAAGTGATTTTTCTCCTTTTATGAGATGTATGTACTAAATTCCCATCATTTGGACTTACTTTTGGTGTGTGGCTTGTATATGTGAGAAAATGGAGATGTGAGGAGTGAACCATTGTAAGCTTTGATGTCTTGACCTTGAATTAGTGCAATTGACCCTTTAAGAAGCTAGGTAAGTAACTTTTAGGTAGCCATTGGTGGTTTAACCCTTTAGATATATGATTTATTGCTAGAAATGATGATGCCTATACTTGTTTTAGGCTTGCTGTGCATTTGAATTATAATGGTAGCTAGAGGTAGAGTAATTTGCTTCATTGAGGTAACCAGGGTTATTTTCCTAATTCCATGTATATGCTCATGTTAATTTAATATTTGTTACACATGCTTGACTTTGAAATGCTAAATGATTAGTTGACTACTTGAATTGTTATTGTGATTGGATCTTGTGAATCCATGGTGGAGCTGTGGTGTGGCTGCCACCTGTGCATGTGCTTCGATCGGGCATTGGGTTATGATTAGACTCAAATACACTAAGCCTTGGTTGTGCTCATTATGGAGTAGGTGCCATAGACGGACCTCTTCCAATGTTATTGGCCATTAACATGTTATGTATGATTGCTGGTATGAGACAGTAGTCATTGGTAGCTCAACTAGTTTATTTGTAAATTAAATTGATGATTCTGGTATTGATGATATGAAATTGCATTGTATTGATTAATCTGTACATATATATGGGATTTGCCTCTTGTTATTAAGATTATATATCTCACCCAAGTTGTGGGTTAACATTTTCAGGGACTGAATTTCTTAGTGGCAAGGAGACAATTAATGGAAGCTTATTATATGATTTGGTAGCACATAGGTTTGGAAGCCTTGTTAGATTGTATTGTGTAATTAGATTACTAGTTTTATATAATTGCCATAGTGCATCATCAATTGCCAAGGATAAGGACTGTATATGTAATATAATTATCATGGAATTGAACATTATGGTTGTGATTGGCTAATAATGGATGTGTGACTTAATCTTATATGAACATTAAGCATTGGCCCACCTACGCGCCTTGTAGTCGGAACACTTTTGCTATCACTAAATTATGAAATTTGCTGATGTGTGATAGTTTGGTGAGTAGAAATCAATATTTAAATTTTGAAGTGGATAATGATAGATTAGGTAGGTAAATCATGTAGATAAACACTATTAGTGTTTCACCAATTGAGGGAAAGTGGTCCTAGAGTGTTCTTAGAGGGAGAATTGGAGTGTATGGGACAAAATTTGGGAGTTTTAGAAACAAAAGGGAATTAGTTGTAGCCAAAATTTAATTGGCTTAGGCCAAAAGCGACGAAGTTGCCCAGGGAGAGTAACAGAGGGTAATTGGTGGTGGCCAAAATTTAATTGGCCTCGACCAAATATGGCGAAGCTGCCAGGAAGGAAAATAGAGAGCAATTGGCCACGGCGAACAGTGAAGTTAGCTGCGATGATTTGTGAGAAGTAGGTTTGGTAGTGTTCCAGAGGGTAATTCACCATGACGAAAGGGGTATTTGGCTGAGGCGAAATGTGTGAACTTTGTAAAGGTGTAAGAAGTTGAACCTAAGAGTAATTGGCCATGGTGCGAGAGAATATAACCGTGGCAACGGTGCCCAATTCCTCATATTTATCTAAAAACCTTAGTTTCTCTTATGGTAGTGCTAAGGAATGATCTAGAAATACTTATAGGAGGTTTTGTGAGTTGGAATTGATGGATTGAGGAATTAAAGGCTCCTCATTGATAATTAAATTCACTTGCACATTTGAATCATTGTGGTTGTCTAGTTAATGACCTTAATGACATCAAAGTTCAAATTTCCTTGCATTTTCTGAATGTAATTAGTTGTAATGACTTTCAACCTTGGTTTATGATTATTAATCGCATACTTACACTTTAATTATGATGATTAGAAGTTAGGGTCATCATAACAAAAACTATACGTTTTGATGTCAAACTTTCATTTTCTTATATGGTTGGCTTCTATTTCCTTGCTCTCTTGGTTCACCTAGCATGTTAGAACATTGGGGAGGAGGGGATAAGATTTAAAGAATCTCAATAGCTCATCTCCCATTCAATCATACATAAAGTATGCAAAACAAGTCTCACAAATGCATGCATGGCATATGGATATGTGCAATCATTCAAGAAGCATTCTTAGTGTTTGAAAAAGTCATACATAGCATACAAAGGCTTGCCAACCAAGTGGATTGGCTTCACCTAATTACTTGTGGATGTTGGACTTACCTCACCCATTCTTTAAGAGGTTCTTGGACTCAACCATGTTGTTGGGAGTCAACTTCACTTTTGGGAGACCCTTTACTGTGTTTCAACCAATCTTAAGGGTTCTTGGCTCATCCTCACCATGGCTAAAGGTTCTTGGCCTCCCCACACTTAAGCAAACCAAGGCAAACATCATAAATATTATTTGAAAAACATAATACATCATTATGGTACTATGGAATAAGAGCTCATGCTAAAACATTTTTTATAGCTTGAAATATATATACACACATTCAAAGATAAGTAAAGCAAGCAATCATGCATGAGAGAAGGTGGAGAGAGCTACCTTGAAAGCAAACATACACTTTTCTTCTTGAATCAAGGCTCCCTTTCTCAGCCTCACACACACAATGGTGTGGGAATGATTTCTCTTGGCCTAAACACAATTTACAGAAGCTAATTAGGTTCATGGAATTAATTCTAAGGCCATACAACTTACTTAGACTCTAGCTTAGTCTATAAACCCCTTTATGTTTCCAAGAATGCACTTAATGAAGCAACACCCATCAATTAAATTCTAAGCTCCATTATTTTCTTTCAAATATAATTCTTGACTCTTTTTAAGCCTCTTGGAGTCATCACACAATTAAAATAAAGATCCTAACTACATGTTGCTTCTTTAGGTCATATTATGGAACATAAAGCACTAACTCACTTTCTATGATTTCTAAATTTTTCCCAAGGCTTTTCCTCATCTTCATTCATCATATATGACTCAAAAATGGGCTTAGAAAAATTTAAAACTCTCCTTAGCTACCCTAACTTCCTTAGGCCAAGTCCATGAAGCTTAATGGCCTTCATGGACTTTGCTTTATTTTCTCAAGGGGAGATGCATGTGTGGAGACTCTTAGGGATCTTAGAAACACAATTAAACTCTTATTTAAGCCTAGAAATCATTGTATAAAATCATATTTTACAAGGTGCATATGAAACCCTAGAAATTGCATCTTGAAATTCCACGGTTTTTGTTAATTCCCTTTGCATATTCTTAATCTCCACACCTTTTTTTCTTAGAATCACCCTTAGTTCTTGTAACACCCCATAATTAATTAAGATGTTAATCATAGATTAGGTTAATTATGAATGATTAATATGGGATAATTGGGCAAGTTGAGTGAATGGAGATTTTAGAGAAATAAATTATTAATATGGGTTCAAGATTTAATTGGGACAGAAATTCTATCTAGGCTTAAATTAATAAATTATGAGAAGACGCTAATGGAAGCCCAATGGGCTAGGTGCAGACCAAACCCAATTTAGTGTGATGGAAGCCCAAAATCCACCTTGTATAGACTCTTCTAAGTAGCCCAATATCCCTTGTGCAGACCCAAATTCTTGAACTCTTCAAACTTGGCCCAAACCTAATTAAACTTCAGCAACCCAATGTAAAAAAAAAAACTGGCCCAACCACTTAAAATCTGAAGCCCAAATGGAGATGGACCTTGGAGCAACCCATGACCCATTTTTGACCCAACTAAAACCCAACTTAAACCCTAATGCTTTAGCCACTTTCTTATTTGCTAAAACTCAAGAAGCAAAATTCAGAGGTTGAGAAGGAGGCTAGGGTTGGGGGTAAAAATTTTGTATTTTCTCACATTTAGAATAAGATTTAGCCAAGGTAATAGTTATACAACTTAATCCCCTCATCTTTCTCTTTAATTTGGCCCAAATAGTTTTTCATTTAGAGCATTTTCATCCTACCCAAAATCTGAAATGTGGAAATTTAAGGATTTTCTTGGTGAAATTCGTAGATTGAGGTTAGGGTTGACCTTGGGTGAGTTTAAACCCTCCATTTTGATGCTTCATTTGTTAATTTGGGACCCCCATAGCTGATTTATAAAATGGGTATTAATTCTGTACGAATTTGCTTAAGATTTTGGGTGGAATATTGAGTTTTCTGGTGAATGACACTCTAATCTGAATTTAGGATTTGTGGTGGCTGTTGCAAAGTTGTCTACAAGTGAGGTAACCAGGTTTATATCAATTCCATGTATATATTTGATTTAATTTCATATGTTGTTGTATATGAATGATTTGAAATGTTGAATGAATTGGTTGGCTATCTATTAAATTGTGATTGGACCTTGTGAGTCCATTGTGGAGCTGTGGTGCGACTACTACTCGTGCATGTGCTTCGATCGAACACCGGGTTACGATCGAACCCTAGATGCACAGAGCCTCGGTTGTGCTCAATAGGGAGTAGGTGCTGTGGACGGGCCTCTCCCAGTGTTAATGGCCTTTAACATATGATAATATGATTGCTAGTATGGGATAGTAATCATGATAGCCTAATTATTTCATTTGCTGATATGATGGATATGTTTCTGATGTTGATTTTGATTCATGCATATATACTAATTAAACTGGATATATGATGGAATTGCCTTGGTTACTGAGATTTATATCTCACCCCGTTTCATGGGATTAATATTTCAGGTGAAGGTTCTTCGGGTAAGGATAAAGGGAAAAAGTGGATGAAAATCTATGAGCTCCAACATATGGAAGAAGGCTACACTTAGGCTGGCTCATTTAGTAGAGATGCAATTTTATTATTAGTTTACATAGCATCATCATGTAATCATGTTGCCAAGTGTAGGCGTTCATATTTTGTTTGATTGAAATGTAACCGTAAGGATTGAAGTATTATTATAGTTGAATATTAATGTATGAACTTATAGCATTATATATGTAGTTTTGTTGAAATTGTGATATGGATTACCATATGGGAATTGTATTTATATGATGCTTTGGATGTGGACATAAGCTATTATTGAATGGAATCTCTATGGAATGTGCATGGGATGTAAATTGCTATTAATGCATGTGTTCTTGTTGTCATATATTCATGAATTTGCTGATATGAGCAAGTTGGGCAAGTAGGAAGTAGTATTTAAGTTTTGCAATGGTAATGGACGAATTGATGGGTAAATAGGGTAGATAAATACCATTAGATTCACATAAAATAAGGGTAGGTGGACCTGGAGTGTTTCTAAGATGAGAATTGGAGTGTAGGGGGTGAAATTTGGGTAATGTAGTCACAGGAGGGAGTCTTGTCGCGGCTAAGAAGGCTTTGCTGCGGCCAAATGAGAGACAGAGTCAAAGGGTACCGCGGCATAACCAATCCCTTCGCGGCGCAAAGGAAGAAAATTGGCCTAGGGAGTGACAGTGGCGAGGAGCGTCACGGCCAGATAAATCTCACCGTGGAGCAAAGTGAGAAAAATCGCCCAGATGGGTGACAGAAGCAAAACTCGCTGCGACGTAATAGGTCCTGCCGCGGCGTGAGTTGAGGAAATAAAATGAGGGTTAGATAGAAGCAAAACTCACTGCGGCGCAAATATATTGCGCCAAGGCAAGAATCGTGGGAGTTGAGAACAGTAGTTCTAGGAGCTGTTTCTGTCGCGGTGCCACATAGGTTCTCTGCGGTGAAGGTCCAACTCGCCGCGGCTATCAATTTGTGAAATTTATCCAGTGATTCTAGAGAGTAACTTGGCCACGGCGAGGAAGGTATAGGCTACGGCTCAAGTCCCCAACCTATTCCTTTTAGCCTGGAAACCCTAATTTCTTCAACGGTAATGGTAAGAGATGATATAGGAACACTTGTGGGAGGTTATTGGGCATTGAAACTGATGGACAGTTAAATCATAAACCCCTTATGGTAGTAGGATTCCTTTTATGCAAATTTTGTTTTGTTGAGGTGGTATGGTGATGACCCTAACATCAAGGTTCAAATTTTTCCCATATTTTTACAATGTGATAAATTGTAACCACTCAAACCTCTGATAATTAATTATTAATCATATATTTAACCATAATCACAATGATTAGAAGGGAGGGTTGTCACAGTTCTACCTAAAAATCAAGCCCTCCTAGGGTTTCTTGAGTGGGGCAAAATGGTGGAGGAAGGGAAGAAAAGATATCAACCATGGATGAAGAAATTACCTTGTTTTCTTGCTTTTTCTCACTTGAATCTTGCTTTCTCTAAGCTTCTTTCTTCAAATCCAAATTTTCCCCTAAGTTTCTCCCTTAACAAATTTATAAACTCCATTTTAATCAAAGAAAACAAAGGAGAATGGAGGAGAGGAGGTTTGGATGGAAGAAAGCATGAAAAACTATCAAGAAACCATACCTTAAGCCTTTGATTTCTCCTTCTTCTTCTCTCCCTTTGGTGCACCTAAACCCTAGCCTTCTTCTCTAAATTTGGGCAGAAAAATATAAGACTAAATGAGGGAAAGAGTAGGGCGCCTCTTATTTATAGGTGGATAAGAATGGCTTTTTCAAAAATTTCCATTTTGCCCTTTATTCTTAGCATTTTTGTTTCTCCTTCGTTTTAGCTCCTTTTTTAGAACCGTCTTTTCTATTACAAAATTTAGGTTCCCAACTTAGAAAAATGCCTTTGGAATCACTCAAATCGGAGCTAAAACCTTCCTGAATCAATCCGTCAAATTTCAAGTACACTGACGTTGGAAAACATCCATCGAAGGGGCTTTAGCTGTCCCGGGCCTTCCCATGATTTTCAAGACCTCTGAGAACCTTTGAGAACTCAAAACTTTCACTTAAAAAGCCCTCCTATGTAAATTCTGAAATTTGCTCAAAACTACGAAAATGTCATTACGTTTCGTAAGTTTTTCGTAAGAAACTGTTTTTTCTTTCTAACTCTGTTTTTCTTTTCGTCTGAGCTTGGAATTCTCAATTTTAGGAGTCTAGAATGCTTCCCAAATTTTTTGGGACCTTAACTAATTCATTTCGGGGGGCTTGTTTTTGTATCCAGTGAATTTCGTTCAATGACAGAGAAACCGTACATTATGTTTCTCACGTTTTCTCTCATTTTCAGAGAACCAGATGTTACACTGCCCATGCTTCCTTTCCTCTCCAAAATAGAACCATTTAGCTTGATTTTGTGTTGCTTCCTCAGCTGCTACGTGAAAGAATGGAGTGATGATTCTAGTACCTTATAATATGGAATGAATGGATGAATGAATGCATGAAATGAATCGATACTTGATGAATAGATCCCCCTACTCTAGAGCTGCCTTAACATTCCATGTTAGTTTCCCATGTGCGTTGAACTAATCTCATGTGACATACAGCCTTCATTCAATGCTTCCATGTACTCCTCACACGTTAGCTCTTCTTGCTTCATAAAACCCGTAGCTCCATTTTTTGCTCGTGTTCAACTTATGTGTATCTTCCACATAATTCTCCTACAGCTCCCTCTCCCTTTTCTGTTCACATTCATAAGCTGCTACTGTATACTGGGCTTCTCCTGATCACAAGCTTCATTTATTATGTTGAGTGGTTGTTATGTGGAAGTATGAAGGAAATGACGTGGAATGTGAGAAAAGGAGGCACGTGACTTTGTCTCTCTTTTTTCTCATCTTTATTTTTGAAAATTCCATTAAAATTATAGGCCTTTTATTCAATCTTGTGGCTTCCCAAATAAATTTCCCCATTTAAGTTCCATTCCCTAATAAAAAATCTTCACAAAAGAATCAAAAAAATTAAGTAGGAAAATTTACAAAATTATCTAAAGGAATTTTATGCATTACAATTCAATAATTTTGCAAATTAATTTATAGAGTGCATAAATGGCTAATAAAATCAAATTTCACCTAATTAAATCCCTTAAACCATATTTAATCATTAAAAACTCTAAATTAAGAGGAATAAAAGATTTAAAATTAGTATCTATCAATTGGCTATCTGAGTAAAGCCTTAATAATTCTATAACAATAATCTACAAAACTTATGAAGATTCAAATCTCTAAGACTAAACTATCCATTATCATATTAGTTTTTTGAGACTAAATAATCTGTAAAAATTATCTCAAGTTGTTATCTCCAAGAGAACTATTGTATTGTATCTCTGGGCTCTCAATAACTCTATAGGATCTACTGTGATCCCTTAGGTCTATTGCAACCACTCAGAGCCCTACTAGGGTCTATTGTGACCTACTGAACTATGCTAAGATCTATTATGATCCATTTTTGGAACATTTCAAAGCTTAAGATCACTGTCTCTGTGAATAGAACTCATACTCACAAAGTCTGGCACTATTACTCATAATCTTTAAGGCTAAACTCATATGCCTACTATGCTATTCTTAGGAATGGGTCTTGTATATTTGCATTTCTTTAGCCATCCCATAATAATGATACTCTGGAGTGTTTTGACATTTATTAAGTACTCCCTATGGGATTATCATATTCCCCCTTCCAATTTTATCATACTTCTTTTGTCTCCTCCTCTTACTAACTCACTTGTCTTATTTTATTCATTTAGTAACTGAAATTAAGTGCACACTTTTCATGTATTCATTCTAATTTCCTTCTCTTATCCTTTAAGTATTTGTCTCTATCCATATTGCGCATTCAATTACCTTTAACATTAGCACAATCGATATTTCATAGGGCATTTCGCATTATGCATCAAGTGTGTCTAACTTTTCTAGCAGGATAAGCACTATATATTGGTCCCTTTTTCATTTCATTTAGTTTTAACGTGAGGAGCTCGATCAAACATACTAAACATCATGTTAATTGAGTCTCATAACTTCAATGCCTTTGGCATCTTTAGTTTTCATCATTCTATATTAGGGATCTCTTCTAAATATTTTGTTATATATATCCAATTATTTTGAAATCCCTTTAACTCTCTTTATTCTTTAGCTCATCCTATATCTTAACTAGCTATGATACTTTTTGATTATCAAGACACCCTTTATCATTGGTACTATTATTTTCTATGAACTTAGATTACATTACTATTGAGTTGGCCAGACCTAATTATCATGTAACCACCATGACAGATAAATCACAATACCAAACATTAATATACAAGCGCATAATGACTAAGCTCAAGCCACTATCACTAGTATATTATGAGTTTCCTAATAATCTATAATGCCTTTCTTGTAACACTCGATTTTCATTAAACGATAGAAACAAGTACATTTTCAAAGCAAGTCCCCCAAAATGAATTAGTTAAGGTTTTGAAAAATTTAAGTGGCATTCTAGACTCCTAAAATGAGAATTCCAAGCTTAAACAGAAAAAAAAAATAGAGCTAGAATAAAGAAACTAAATTGAACAAAAGACTTACGAAACATAATGACATTTTCATAATTTTGAGCAAATTTTGGAATTCACATAGGAGGGCTTTTTAAATGAAAGTTTTGAGTTTTCCAGAGTTCTGAGAACCCCTAAAAATCATGGGAAGCCCTGGGACAGTTAGAACCCTTTCAGTGGATGTTTTCCAAATACGATGGACTCGAACTTTGACTGATTCATTCAAGAAGGTTTTCACTCTGATTTGAGTAATTCCAAAGGCATTTTATTAAATTGGGAACCTAAATTTTATAATAGAAAAGATGGTTCTCAGAAAGGAACAAAAATGAACTGGAAATGAAAATGCCAAAACTAAAGGGCAAAATTAGGATTTTTGAAAAATCTTTCTTAACCTCCCTATGTATAGGTGTCATGCCCCACCTCCTCACTCATTTAGCCACATATGTTTCTGACATAAACCAGAGGAAAAACCCTAAGAGTGAGGTGCACAAGAGGAAGGGGAAGAGAAGGAGGAAAACAAGGTGAAAGGTATGGAAATTCTTGGTTTTTCGTGCTCTCTCTTAGCCAATTTCTTCTCCTCCTTTTCCTTTTCTTTCCTATGGTTTTATTGAAATTTTTGGATCTGCTTTGAGGGAAGAATAGAGGGGAATTTTCAAAATTGAAGTGAGGAAGCCAAGGAAGGTGAAGAACAAATAAGAAGAACTAAGGAAATCAAGGTATTTTGCCATCTCTTCACTTGATCTTCCTCCTTCCTTCACTTATGGGTGTTTCGACCTACATATGGCTAGCCCTAAGGAGTTGGGTTTTTAACTAAACTAAGGGTAAATCTTAGGAATTTGAGACAGAAGAACAAGGATATGCAAAGAAAACAACAAACTAGCCATTAGATTTCAAGATAGCAAATCTAGGGTTTCAAGTATTCCTTGTAAAATCTGATTTGACACCTTAATTCCTAGGCCTAAATAAGTGTTTAAATGACCTCCTAAGATCCTTAAGAAGCTCTCCATATGCATCTTCCACCAAGAAAGCAAAGCAAAATCCATTGGTGCTCGTATGCTTCATAGTCTTGGCTTAAAGGGGATAAGGCACCTAGGGAGAGTTTTAAGTTTTCCAAACCCATTTTTGAGTCATATTTGATGAGTGAAAATGAGGGGAAACCTTTGGAAAAATTCTGAAGGCCTAGAGAATGAGTTAGTGTTATAGGCTCCATAATATGGCCTAAGGAAGCAACATGTAGTAAGGCTCTTTATTTTAATTATGTAATGACTCCAAGAGGTTTAAATGGAGTCAAGAATCATAAATGAAAGGAAAGAATGGAGCCTAGAACTCATTTGATGGGTATTGCTTTATTAGGTGCATTTTTGGAACCATAAAGGGGTTATTAGACAAAGTTAGTACTTAAGGAAGATGTGTAGCCTTAGAATTAATTTTATGAACCTAATTAGCTTCCATATATTGTGTTTAGGCCAAAAGAAACTAACTCCACACCCTTGTGTGTGTGGGGCCGAGGAAGGGAGCATTGTTTCAAGAAAAAAAATGTGTGGTTGCACCAAAGGTAGCTCACTCCTTTTTCTCTCATGCATGCAAGCAAGAATGTATACTTGACTTGTCTTTGAATGTGTGTATATGCATTTTAAGCTATGAAAAGTATTCTAGCATGAGCTTTTATTCCATGGTACCATGATGGTGCATTATGTTTTCAAATGATACCTAATATGTTTGCTTGGGTTTGTTTAAGTGTGGAGAAGCCAAAAACCCTTAGCCATGGTGAGGATGAGCCAAGAACTCTTAAAGTTAGTTGAGACAAAGTAAAGAGTCTCTCAAGAGTGAGGTTGACTCCCAAGAGTAAGGCTGAGTCAAAAACCTCTTAAAGAAAATGGGTGAGGCAAGTCCAAAATCTACAAGTGAATGGGTGAGGCAATCTACTCATTTGGCAAGCCTATGTATGATATGTATGACTTATTTAAATACTAAGGATGTTTCTTGAATGCTCATACCTTTCAATATGCCCATGCATACATTTTTAAGACTTGCTTTGCATACTTTATGTAAGGTTGAAATGGGAGATGAGCTATTGGGATTCTTTGAATCTCATTCCCTCCTCTCTAATGTTCTAACATGCTAGGTAGGCCAAGTGAACAAGGTAAAGGGAGCCAACAACTTGGAAGATGAGAGTATGACAAGAAAGTGCCTTGGTTTTGCTTCTTTATGACCATATGAGTGGCAAATGTTGTAACCTACTATTGTATATGTCCTATGACCTCATGAACATGTGTAATTATGCTAATGTATTATATGCAAATGAGATTTAATGGTATATGTATGATGTTGTACAATTTGGGTATGGAATAGCTAAACTAGCCTTGTATAATCTTGTGTATGGCATAGGGTGAGAGAGTGAGTTTTCAAAATCTGGCTTTATGCACCTTTAAGATAAGTTTAGAATGTCATTTTGGTACATTCCCACATGCTCAAGTGGTTATGTTGGCCTTGGAACTTAATATGAACCATTTAGACCCCCTTATATGGGACAAAAGTGACCAATTTGCAACCTAATATCAAGATCTGAGCAAATGAACGAATTTGCCCATGAAATTTGTACACATATAGATCTCATCCAGAGCTTTTTGGGAAAACAAAGATTAAATTATTTGGAGCTCTATAGAATTAATTATGAATTTTCAAAATTGGGATTTTTCTGCTGTTCTAGTGCATGCACTGTTCATATGGTCAAAAACTTGAGCTATGTCATTTGAGGGCCAAATGATGTCCAATGGTCATGAAATTTTATAGGCATAAACTAGACATGATAAGATTTCCATGGCCACCATGATCACCCCAATTGGACCTCTGAGTAAGGATATATCAATTTTTAAAGTTAGAGGTTAGTATTAAGGATGACAGTCGACCTCTGGTACTATTCCATCAATTTTCAATGGCTAGCATCCCTTGTTGAGGTCTGGACATATTTCTAACATAAATTAGACATCTAGATTTCTAGAATGGTAAATAATTCATGATTTCAACTTTTTTAGAATTAGTTATGATATTTCAAAGTTTGCAATAGAAAACTAAAATTCTGGCCGAGGCTGCACTATAGTATTTTGTGTGTTCCATCCACTTGCATGAGTTCTAGGCTACTTTCTTGGATGGTTTTGAGTTCTATTAGTGTAATTAAATATGAGAGTGAGGTGAATGAGTTCATATGATCCATAGGATACCGAGTGAAAATTTTATCCACTATGCAACACAAATTTATTCATTATTTTTATTGCTCTTTCCTTGGAAACTTGTGTATTTCTTGGAAATGAGTTTAGACAAAGAATGAGATGAGCTATAATTATGGTGTTACACTTCTCATACCTCTTTATTACTTTCTTTATCTCATTATGTAACAACTAAGAGACATAAGAATCTCTTTCTCTGTTCCTTTCTATAAACTGGTATATTATCCCCAAACCATTTTCCTTGCCCTATTATTCTTATTTAGGGCATTATGTCATGTCATATTGTATAGGTAGCTCTATTAAAAGTAACAATACTCTTTAATACACCTTTTAGTATTCACATCCGTGTTACTTTCCATTTGTTCTCTACTTATCAATATTCATGAGCATTATTACACTTTCTGGTTTCATCTTGACTCACTTAATTTCTATAAAAATGGAGGGGGTCCAATTTAGGTCAATGTCATCCCCAATTCTTTAACTGAATTATTTTTCTAGGAAGGAGCCTCATGCTATATGAACCCTAAAATTCATCTTTCTTAAAGCTCTTAAGTTTACCTTGCTATTTTGCATTACTCTAAGACTTACTATATTAATTAACTATTGACTTCTTGTAATTTCTTCTAGGAGCATTGAGGCACTAATTACTCTACTCGATTTCTTTCTTTATAGTGATAATATATTCTTAACTACATTAATCTACTCTATTAATCAATCTGTGCCTCATAACTAATTTCATCATTCATGTGTTTTAAATGGCATGTATTCTTGCTAAGGGAGCTCATCTAGTAGTGAATCCATATGTTTTACATTTATTAAGTTCTAGCTTTTGCTATACTTATCTTATTAGCTCTCGTTTGATCACTAAGGAAGTGAGGGCTTCCTTTATGTGTATTGATTACTCAGCTTTTGATGGTTGTGTTGAGCAATCTCAAATAAACTAGGTTGGAAAAGATTTGTAATATAGAGTGTAACCAAGATCATTTCTTTTGGAAATGGATTTCAATATTTAAAAGAAGCCCTTTAAGTGTGAGATGGACCTAAAAGCTACCTAGTTAAAGGGGGTTTTGATTTAATTAAACTAACTATAATTTAAGTTGAATCAAGAATACAAACTACTACCTAAATGCATGAATTAAGAACAACTAATGGATATGTGACTAACCTTGGATTTATCTTTTGATATCCACTATCCTTATCCTAATTCAATTATCAATGGTTCTAGTTTAAGAGTTTCTATTTGTAACACCCCATAATTAATTAAGGTGTTAATCATTGATTAGATTAATTAGGAATAATTAATATGGGATAATTAGGCAAGTTAAGTAAATGGAGATTTTAGAAAGGTAAATTTATTAATATGGGTTTGAGATTTAATTGGGAGAGAAATTTCAACTAGGCCCAAATTAATGTAGGAGGCCATGATAAGAGGCTAATGGAGGCCTAATAAGCTAGGTGTAGACCCAACTTGATCCAATGTGATGGAGGCCCAGTACCCACCTTATATAGGCTCTTATACTTAGCCCAATAACCCTTGTGCAGACCCAAAACTTTGGGCTCTTAAAACTTGGTCTGGCCCAATTAAATTTCAACAACCCAATACCTTGAAACTGGCCCAACAACTTAAAATCTGAAGCCCAAATGGAGATGGACCTTAGAGCAACCCATGACCCATTTTTGACCCAACTTAAGCCCAACTAAAGCCCTAATACATCAGCCTCTTCCTCACACTTGCTGAAACACAAAACATATCTCAAAATTCAGAGGTTGAGAAGGAGGCTAGGGTTAGGGGCAAGAATTTTGTATTTTCTCACATTTAAAGCAAGATTTAGCCAAGGTAATAGTTATACAACTTAATCCCCTCATCTTTCTCTTTGATTTGGTCTAATTAGTTTTTCATTTAGAGTATTTTCACCCTACCCAAAATCTGAAATGTGGGAATTTAGGGATTTTCTTGGTGAAATTCGTAGGTTGAGGTTAGGGCTGACTTTGGGTGAGTTTAAACCCTCCATTTTGATGCTTCATTTGTTAATTTAAGACCCCCATGCTAATTTATAAAATGGGTATTAATTCTGTACGAATTTGCTTAGGATTTTGGGTGGAATATTGAGTTTTCTGTTGAAGGACACTCTAATCCAAATTTGGGATTTATGATGGCTGTTGCAAATTTATCTACAAGTGAAATAACTGGGTACATCAAAATTCTATGCATATATCTATGTTAATTTCATATTTGCTGTATATGAATGATTTGAAATGTTGAATGAATTGATTGGCTATCTGTTATGTTGTATTGGACCTTGTAAGTCTATAGTGGAGCTGTGGTGCGACTGCCACAAGTGCATGTACTTCGATCGAGCACCGTGTTATGATCAAACCCCAAATGCACAGAGCCCGGTTGTGCTCAATAGGGAGTAGGTGCCATGGACGAGCCTCTTTCGGTGTTAATGGCCTTTAACATGTGATAATATGATCGCTAGTATGGGATAGTAATCATGATAGCTTAATTGTTTCATTTGCTGATATGATGGATATGTTTCTGATGTTGATTTTGATTCATGCATATATGCTAATTAAACTGGATATATGATAGAATTGCCTTAGTTACTGAGATTTATGTCTCACCCCGTTTCATGGGATTAACATTTCAGGTGAAGATTCTTCGGGTAAGGATAGAGGGAAGCAAGTGGATGAAAATCCATGAGCTCCAACATATGGGAGAAGGCTACACTTAGGCTGGCTTATTTAGTAGAGATGCAATTTTGTTATTAGTTTACATAGCATCATTATGTATTCATGTTGCCAAGTGTAGGCGTTCATATTTTGTTTGATTGAAATGTAACCGTTAAAGATTTAAGTCTCATTATAGTTGAATATTAATGTATGAACTTATAGTATCATATATGTAGTTTTGTTGAAATTGTGATATGGATTACCATATGGGAATTGTAGTCATATGATGCCTTGGATGTGGACATAAGTTATTGTTGAATGGAATCGCTATGGAATGTGCATGGGATGTTAATTGCTACTAATACATTTGTTCTTGCTGTTATATATTCATCAATTTGCTTATATGAGCTAGTTGGGCAAGTAGGAAGTAGTATTTAAGTTTTGCAATGGTAATGGACGGATTGATGGGTAAATAGGGTAGATAAATACCATTAGAATCACATAAAATAAGGGAAGGTAGACCTAGAGTGTTTCTAAGATGAGATTTGGAGTGTAGGGGGCGAAATTTGGGTAATGTAGTCACAGGAGGGAGTCTCGCCGCGGCTAAATGAGAGACAGAGTCGAAGGGCGCCGCGGCATAATGAATCCCGTCACAGCGTAAGGGAAGAAAATTGGCCCAGGGAGTGACAGTGGCGAGGAGCGCCGTGGCCTAATAAATCTCACTGTGATGCAAAGTGGGAAAAATCACCTAAGAGGGTGACAAATCAGGAACTCGTCGTGGCGTAGTAGCTCCTGCCGCAGCGCGAGTTGAAGAAAAAAAAATAAGGGTTGGACAGAAGCAAAACTCGCCGTGCCACAAATATATTGCGCCGAGGCGAGAATCGTGAGAGTGGAGAAAGCATTTCTGCTATGGTAAAGGTCCAACTCGCTTGTCCAGTGATTCTAGAGAGCAACTTGGCCGCGGTGGGGAATGTATAGGCTGCGGCTCAAATCCCCAACCTACTCCTTTTAGCCTAGAAATCCCAATTTCTTCAACGGTAATGGTAAGAGATGTTATAAGAACACTTATGGGAGGTTATTGGGTATTGAAACTAATGGACGGTTGAATCATAAATCCCTTATGGTAGTAGGATTTCTTTAATGCAAATTTTATGTTGTTAAGGTGGTATGGTGATGACCCTAACATCAAGGTTCAAAATTTTCCCATATTTTCACAATGTGATAAATTCTAACCACTCAAACCTTGATAATTAATTATTAATCATATATTTAACCATAGTTACAATGATTAGAAGGGAGGGTTGCCACACTACTTGTGTTCATGGTAAGTTATCTTGAGTTACTACACAAGATTTAAGAGACTAGCAATTTGATGTTGATTTGAAACCTCAACTCTATATTAAACTATTAATTCTTGTGATTAAGATTTTTGAACACTTAAATTGAGTGATTAATTAATTAATTAGCCTTTGAATTTCTACCCTAGGATGTTCAATTAACTAATTAAACTCCAAGGAGTCCTCAATTCAAACAATTAAGAACATGATTTCTAACATGCATTTCATTAAACACCTTGATTGCACATATGGAAAATTTAAGGAAAATAGAAAATCCAGCACTTAAATCAATATATTAATCATAAATTACTCTCCTAATTGATATCTAACCACCAGCTATTAATTAAAAATCATACCAATCTTAGTTAATTACAAACTTAACCAAGTGAGTACATTAATAAGAAATAATGTAGAAAGAGAGAAAAACATATATGCAGAAATCTTAGCCCAATCCCTTCATAATTGTAACACCTCTTCTAATACCCTTCTTTATTTATATATATTTGTGAAGAATTCTTTTTATGAGTTTAATCACTTTTTCTATTTTAATTATTCCTTCACAATAAATTCTAATTAATGGCGCAGTGGACTACAACAATAACAAAAATACACCGTAACTTATACAAATTAGTTTAAGAGTTCCCTCATAAGGGAATAGGGTCATACAAGTCACATCACATCAAAAGGGAATCTATCCTATAACTATTCAAAAGAAAGTCTCCCAGGTAACAAAAGGGTTAGTATCAGTAATTGGGCCTCTGTTCATGCAAATGGAGGAGCAGAAGGGTTAACTCCACCCATTGGGAATGTGTGGGACTCCAGCTCTCCTGGGGACACAAAATATACCTGTATAACACAAACAACGTCATCACATGATATGATGTATATATTATCGACGATGAAGATCCATCCCCTAAATGGAAACTGGATCCACTCCGCCTGGAGTTCTAGGGCCACTTGATAGATTGGCATATAAGAAAAATATGAACCGCATTAGAGTGAGAAATAATTTTCTCAGTAATATAGATAGGATTAATACCACATAATATCCATGAAGAAGAGCCAAGTACTATTAATAGACAACAAGCAATATAGTGATAAGACAGTTAATTTACTGAACAATACAAGCAGAGAGATATACCTGTTAGCAATATCTAACATGAATATGAAATAGCAAAGTCGATAGGCATATTACATATAAAGATAAGACATGGATGAACATAAAAATTGTCTTAACATAATTGATATTCAACAATTGCAAGATATTCAAGAGATTTCTATATGCATAGAATAGAGAAGGTGTCACAAACAATATTTATTCTCTCTTAACCATTAGGCCTTGGAGACCGCCAGGCCCAACACTCAGACTGTGTTGCACTGGCTTTAGCAAGCTCAAGCCTAGCTCATCTTGCACTGCCATGACATAGCAGACTCACCCCTGCTTCCTTTCCTGAGGCATCCCCCAGTGGGTACCCAAGGAAAGTCATACAATATCACAATAATATGTCATCCAAGCCATCATTTGATCAAGGCATATAGGTATATTTGGGAAAGAACTGCCTTGCACAACTCTTTGCATAAATAATTTCGATTGCATGACTATGTACTCCAGTCCTTAAATTAGTTATTTAAACATTTTCAAATATCTTTGAAATTAGACATCTAATAAAACAGTAGCTACCCAATGGTCAACTCTGGAACATACATAGGGCTCACCCCCTGTCCGCCTTAAATATTGGCTAGTCCTTTACCAAATAACCCATGCTCATATAATTTGGCAATAAATAGCATATTATCTATGTCAAGAAATCAGATAATATATCAGCATAGCAAAAGTGCAATTCCAGAATACATGTTACCATATATTCTATTCTTGACATACTACTGCATAATCTTCTAACTATCTAAAACGGGCTCCAAAATTCACAAAATAAATATCAGCATAATTCAGGCAGAACATAGAACATCTTAGGCCACAACAATTGTCCAGAACATGTCAAATAACATGAAGGAAAATTCAAGAATATCTTCGTCAACACTTTTTCTCAACAATTTGACTTTTTATACAGTCATCCATAATTCACCAAAATTTCACCATAGGCCTTCTTTTTCATGTAGAGTAACCTAATTTAGTTGGATTTAAGAAAACTCTTCCCTAGGTATATGTACATGTGTTGGTCGAATCTATACGTCTAAGAAGACATGTGATTTCGCTTCATTTTTATGTTGCCAAATAGCCACACATACATATTCAAGGATGATAAACAAAAGCCCTCAATCAATTTCTAGAGATTTCATATGTATTCTACATTTTTCTTAAGTTAAGATTCTAGGGTTCCTTACCAATTTCTTCATGAAAATCAAAGTTGTATTAATCTTCCTCTTCTTTGGGCTTTCTTCCATCACTTCTCCCTTTATTTTCTCTTCAATTTCTCCCATGGCATCTTGACATACAAAGCTTCTTGATTTGTAGAAAAAATGCCAAGAATAGAAATTTTCTTGTATCACATGAATCCATAAGCCATATATATGATTTTTCCATCTTTTCTTGCCTAGAATTCATGGAAACAACAAAACTTCCCATCTCCTCATGCCATGTACGAAATTTAGAGAGAAAGAGAAGAGAAGAATTATTGGAGAAAAATAGAAAAAAACCAAGAAGAAGAAAGGCTATCTATGTTACCTTAGTTCGGCGGTATTTGATTTTCCCTGGTGGCTTTTCCTTCTCTCTTCCTTCTCCCTTCTCTTCTTCCTTAGGTCGAGCTCCTTCTCCTTCTCCTTCTCTTTGTCTTGACTGAATTCTGGTGTATATTTGTGTATGAGAAAATGGCATGAAAGTGATGTGTGGTTCATATATATACTAGTCATGAATGGTTAGGATTTAATTAAATTTAAGGTGGGAGATCTTGGCCTTTAGATCACTTGAATGGTCAAGATTTAACCTTGAATTAAGAGATAAAATGTAGGCCTTTAGATTAGATCAAAGGTGGTGGTTTGATCTTAAAAAGATGAAGAAATCTAAGCCATTAGATTGCATCAACGGTTTAGATTGTATCACATTTTACGGGTGAATATTAACCATTAGATTACCCTGGTTACTTTTTCGTAATATGTAAAGATAAGATTGCATTTAATGCCACTTAAGTTAGCGTCTATGTCATGCTAAAATCAACGATAACTTTTTCTTAATGTGTGAGATTTCTAAGATTTGTTGACACAAGCCTGTGTAATTGCTCCATAGCTTGTGTAGTTTCCAGAATTCTCTTCCAACTTCCAGCTTCTTCTTCACACATGGTGCCACATCATCTCTTTCTTTTCTACATGGTGCCACATTAGCACCTTCCCAGATTCCTAGTGCCACGTCAGCTCTTCCCTGTTAGACTTACAAAATTGCCACTATTTTTCTAGGTTTTCCATAATATCTTGTTTAATCTGTATTTTTTAAGTTCTCTGCTATATTTTAATATTATTTTTCCCTATGCGGGTCCTGTTTAATGTTTCCAAAAAGTCTCGAAGAGTCTCCGAAGTCAAGTATGAAGGAGCTGGGGACTAAAATGCAAAGAAAAGTTATATGCTGGGCAAAATGCATAAATTGCCCGAAAGTTTAAGGAACACTAGTTCCACCCTCTATTCTTGGCTTTAGGCATAAATATCAAAAAATCAAGCAAGAATCTCATAAATTTGTGACCCACAGTTAAACTTAGTTTGATGAGACAGGTCTAATGACGCCACATTGTTCGGATGATCGGGCAAGATCTAATCTAGGATCTGGTTAGCCCGATCAGTAGCCATGAGCTAGATAGAAAAAGAAGTTGTAATAACTATAGAAATAGAAATAGCTAAAGGGCTAAGAAACCCTAAAGGAGTTTCAGGGGTTATTTATTCCCCTAATATTCCCATTCCTTCTAGAAAAATTATTAAAGTTTGTCCGGGTGGCAAATGACAATTTTGCCCCTAAACCCCCTAAAATCTCAAAAATTCCTATGGGTCCTATTCAGCTTACACTCCTCATATACGAAGCTATTTCATTCAAATTATTTTTATTAAAGCTTAATAAATTTATTACATAAAATAATAAATAATTAGAAAATCTTAATTTTAAGGATGTTACATTTCTCCCCCCTAACAGGAAATTTTGTCCTCAAAATTTGAAGTATGTACCTTAATTAAATAATTCTAGATATTTCTGTCGCATCTTTTCTTCCATTTCCTAAGTTGCTTCTTCAAGTGTCATTCCTTCCCATGCCACTTTCACAAAAGGAATTGTCTTATTCCTTACTATTTCTGATCAGTGTCCAAAATTGATATTGGTCTTATCTTGTATGTTAGATTTTCTTGAAGTTGTATCGATTCATTATCTAAGACATATGAAGGATTAGGAATATATTTTCTCAATTAGGATACATGGAAAAATCATGAAGGTTTGACAATGGGGGTGGTAAGGCTAATTGATAAGCTACCAAACCAATTCTTTTGAGAATTTGGTATGGACCAAGGTATCGAGGATTTAGTATTTTTTTTGTTCGGATAGCTTTGCCTATGCCAGTGGTAGGAATAACTTTAAGAAAAACATGATCTCCTTCATTGAATTCCAAAGGTTTTCTTCTTTGATAAGAATAACTCTTTTGCCTACTTTGGGCTGTGAGTAACTTTTCTCTAATTCTCTTGACTTGACTTGTGGTTTGTTGAATTAACTAAGGCCCTAGCAAAGACCTTTCTCCAACTTCATACCAACACACAGGGGATCTACACTTACATCCGTACAAAGCTTTATAAGGGGCCATCCCAAGACTGGCATGGTAGCTATTGTTATAAGCAAACTCTGGTAATGGTAAGTATTTATCTCAATTCCCCTTTTGATCCATCACACAAGCCCTAAGCATGTGCTCTAGAGTTTGAATGGTTCTCTTAGTTTGCCCATCTATTTGAGGATGATACGTTGTACTAAGGCATAATCTAGTCCCAAAGGCAATTTGAAAAGATTTTCAAAATTGAGAAGTAAATCTAGGATCCCTATCTGAAATAATGCTAGAAGGTACTCCATGTAACCTCACAATCTTTTGTAGATACAATTGAGCTAATCTATCTAGAGAATAAGTAGTCTTTATAGGTAAGAAGTGAGCTGATTTGGTTAATCTATCTATAATGACCCAAATGGCATCATGTCCTGATTGAGTTCTAGGTAGTCCCATCACAAAGTCCATGGATATACAGTCCCACTTCCATTCAGGGATTTCTAGAGGCTACAACAATCTTGAAGGTTTTTGATGTTCTATTTTCACTTTTTGACACACTAAACATCTAGACACAAATTCAGCTATATCTTTTTTCATTCCTAGCCACCAATAAAATTTCTTGAGATCATGGTACATCTTTGTAGATCCAGGATGGATGGTATATTTACTTTTATGAGCTTCTTCTAGAATTAATTTCCTTAGTTTTCCACTAAGCACACATAATCTACCTTGAAACATTATAGCTCCATCTTTAGCTCTAGTAAGCTCAGGTTGTCTATTATGATTTTGTAAGGTTATATCAGATTCTTGGGCTCTTCGAATCTGGTTCCTTAAATCACATGAGATTTCAAGCTTGCTCAATTTATAACCTTTAGGTGACTTAGTGAGAGATGTAGGGAAATCTCTAATTTGCTTAATTAAATTCATTTCTCTTATCATAAAAGATGATACATGTAAAGATTTCCTACTCAAAGCATCGCCACTACATTGGCCTTTCCCGGGTGATATTTTAACTCAAAGTCATAGTCTTTCAATAATTCTATCTATCTTCTTTGCCTCATATTAAGTTCTTTCTATTCAAATAAATATTTAAGGCTTTTATGATCACTAAAGATTTGAAAAGTTGCCCCATATAGATAACGTCTCCAAATTTTCAAGCCAAACACTATAGCTGCTAATTCTAGGTCATGGGTAGGGTAATTTTCTTTATGGGGTCTCAATTGCCTAGAAGCATAAGCTACTACTCTCCTATCTTGCATTAAAACACATCTTAACCCTTTCCTTGATGCATCACTATATACTTCAAAGATTCCTAAAGGATCAGGTATGGTTAACACTGGAGTAGTGGTTAGTTTTTCCTTCAAAATTTGGAAACTTTGCTCACACTTTGTGGTCCAAATAAAAGGACTTCCTTTCCTAGTCAATTTGGTCAAAGGTAAACCTATTTGAGAAAATCCCTTTATAAATCTACGATAATACCTAGCCAATCCTAAGAAACTTCTAATTTCAGTGACAGTCTTTGGTCTTTCCCACTTAAGCACAGCTTTTATTTTACTAGGGTTAACTGACACACCTTGATTAGAAATCACATGACCTAAAAATTTCACTTCAGATAACAAAAAATTGCATTTTTCTAGTTTAGCATACAATTATTTTTCTTTGAGAATTTGCAAAACCATTCTTAAGTGTCTTTCGTGTTCTTCCTTGCTTCTTGAATAAACCAAGATATCATTTATAAACACTACCACAAATTGATCTAGGTAAGGTTGGAAAATTCTATTCATGTAGTCCATAAACACTACAGGTGCATTGGTGAGTCCGAATGGCATTACCAAGAACTCATAGTGATCATATCTAGTTCTAAAAGCAGTCTTAGGGATATCTTCTTCTCTTACTCAAATTTGATGGTATCCAGATTTAAATATATTTTGGAAAAGATAGAGGCTCCTCTAAGTTGATCAATCAGGTCATCTATTCTTGGAAGAAGGTATTTATTCTTAATGGTTACCTTATTCAATTGTCTATAATTGATACATAACCTAAGGCTCCTATCTTTCTTAGGCACAGACAATACTGGTGCTCCCCAAGGTGAAACACTAGGCCTAATAATTCATTGATTTGGCTTTTTAGCTCTTGCAATTCAAGAGGAGACATCCTATAAGGAGTAATGGAAATTGGTCCTAGTGTAAACCTGGATCTCTCTCTTAGAGGGTAAACCTGGAATTTCATCTGGAAAGAAAACTCATAAACCATAGAATTTGAGTTATCTCTACTTTAACCTCTGATGAATTCAAGAGGGAGATTTCCACATCCATTAAATCATCTTCCTTTCTACAGGAATTGGTAGAGGTCTTTGGAGGAATAAAAATAGTCTTGTTATAATAGTCAAGTGTGACAGGTTAACAAATAGCCAATCCATTCCAAAAGTGACAGCAAGATTAGTCATAGGTAAATAGGTAACGTCAACAACAAAATCTTGTCCACAAACATGGATAGGACAGTTTCAGCAAACATGGAAAGTAATAACCTTTTCGGTAGGGATAATCATAGCAAGATCATAGGGTAAAATAGAGTAGAAAGTTGCAAATTCCTTACACAATCTACAGATATAAATGAATGGGTAGCTCTAGAATCAAACAATACAGGTAAAATATGATACATGTAGAGGCTTATCAGTACTATTTGAATTTCTATTAACATTTCGTTAGGTCGTCATGATTTTCCTACTTACACAATTAAATATTGTTGAGGTGATCAGGCTTAACAGTGAAAATAAAAAAAATACAACACCCTTATCTATAATAGTACTGACATAATTAGCATACAGGTAAGGAAACACTAGTAATCTTCTATCTGTACACTAATCTCCAAACAATATCTAGCCTTAACTCTTTCAGGACTTCACCTAGATCAATCTCAGTAACCATACCCAAAGGCACCAATAAATCGACCTGCTTTGATACCATAAATGTAACACCTCTTCTAATACCCTTCTTTATTTATATATATTTATGAAGAATTCCTTATTTGAGTTTAATCACTTTTTCTATTTTAATTATTCCTTTACAATAAAATTCTAATTAATGGCGTAGTGGACTACAACAATAACAAAAATACATCATAACTTATACAAATTAGTTCAAGAGTTCCCTCATAAGGGAACGGGGTCATACAAGTCACATCACATCAAAAGGGAATCAATCCTATAACCATTTAAAAGAAAGTACCCCAGGTAACAAAAGGGTCAATATCAGTAACTGGGCCTTTGTTCATGCAAATGGAGGAGCAAGAGGGTTAACTCCACCCACTGGGAATGTGTGGGACTCCAGCTCTCCTGGGGACATAAAATATACCGGTACAACATCAACAATGTCATCACATGATATGATGCATATACTATGGATGACGAAGATCCATCGCCTGAGTAGAAACTGGATCCACTCTGCCTGGAGTTCTAGGGTCACTTGATAGATTGGCATTTAAAAAAAATATAAACCACACTAGAGTGAGAAATAATTTTCTCAGTAATATAGACAAGATTAATACCACATAATATCCATGAAGAAGAGCTAAGTACTATTAACAAACAACAAGCAATATAGTGATAAGACAGTTAATTTACTAAACAATACAAGTAGAGAGATATACTTGTTAGCAATATCTAACGTGAATATGAAATAGCAAAGTGGATAAGCATATTATATCTAAAGATAAGACATGGATGAACACAAAAATTGTCTCAACATAATTGATATTCAGTAATTGCAAGATATTCAAGAGATTTCTATATGCATAGAATAGAGAAGGTGTCACAAACAATATTTATTCTCTCTTGACCATTAGGCCTTGGAGACCGCCAGGCCCAAACTCAGACGTGTTGCACTAGCTTTAGCAAGCTCAAGCCTAGCTCATCTTACAATGCCATGACATAGTAGGCTCACCCCTGCTTCCTTTACTGAGGTGTCCCCCAGTGGGTACCCAAGGAAAGTCATACAATATCACAATAATATGTCATCCAAGCCATCATTTGATCAAGGCATATAGCTATATTTAGGAAAGAATTGTCTTGCACAACTCTATGCATAAATAATCTCGATAGCATGACTATGTACTGCAGTCCTTAAATTAGTTGTTTAAACATTTTCAAATATCTTTGAGATTAGACATCCAATACAACAGTAGCTACCCAATGGTCAACTCTGCCACATACATAGGGCTCACCCCCTATCCACCCTATATATTGGCCAGTTCTTTGGGCTCACCCTCTATCCACCCTATATATTGGCCAATTCTTTACCAAATAACCCATGCTTATATAATCAGGCAATAAACAACATATTATCTATGTCAAGAAATCAGATAATATATCAGCATAGCAAAAGTGCAATTCCAGAACACATGTTACCATACATTCTATTCTTGACATACTACTGCATAATCTTTTAACTATCTCAAACAGGCTCCAAAATTCACAAAATAAATATCAGCATAATTCAGGCAGCACATAGAACATCTTAGGCCATAACAATCATCCAGAACATGTCAAATAACATCAAGAAAATTCAAGAATATCTTCGTCAACACTTTTTCTCAACAATTTGACTTTTTATACAGTCATCCATAATTCACCAAAATTTCACCATAGGCCTTCTTTTTCATGTAGAGTAACCTAATTTAGTTGGATTTAAGAAAACTCTTCCTTAGGTATATGTACATGTGTTGGTCGAATCTATACGTCTAAGAAGACATGTGATTTCGCGTCATTTTTATGTTGCCAAATAGCCACACATACATATTCAAGGATGATAAACAAAAGCCCTCAATCAATTTCTAGAGATTTCATATGTATTCTACATTTTTCTTAAGTTAAGATTCTAGGGTTCCTTACCAATTTCTTCATGAAAATCAAAGTTGTATTAATCTTCCTCTTCTTTGGGCTTTCTTCCATCACTTCTCCCTTTATTTTCTCTTCAATTTCTCCCATGGCATCTTGACATACAAAGCTTCTTGATTTGTAGAAAAAATGCCAAGAATAGAAATTTTCTTGTATCACATGAATCCATAAGCCATATATATGATTTTTCCATCTTTTCTTGCCTAGAATTCATGGAAACAACAAAACTTCCCATCTCCTCATGCCATGTACGAAATTTAGAGAGAAAGAGAAGAGAAGAATTATTGGAGAAAAATAGAAAAAAACCAAGAAGAAGAAAGGCTATCTATGTTACCTTAGTTCGGCGGTATTTGATTTTCCCTGGTGGCTTTTCCTTCTCTCTTCCTTCTCCCTTCTCTTCTTCCTTAGGTCGAGCTCCTTCTCCTTCTCCTTCTCTTTGTCTTGACTGAATTCTGGTGTATATTTGTGTATGAGAAAATGGCATGAAAGTGATGTGTGGTTCATATATATACTAGTCATGAATGGTTAGGATTTAATTAAATTTAAGGTGGGAGATCTTGGCCTTTAGATCACTTGAATGGTCAAGATTTAACCTTGAATTAAGAGATAAAATGTAGGCCTTTAGATTAGATCAAAGGTGGTGGTTTGATCTTGAAAAGGTGAAGAAATCTAAGCCATTAGATTGCATCAACAGTTTAGATCATATCACATTTTACTGGTGAATATTAACCATTGGATTACCTTGGTTACTTTTTCATAATATGTAAAGATAAGATTGCATTTAATGCCACTTAAGTCAGCGTCTATGTCATGCTGAAATCAGTGGTAACTTTTTTGTAATGTGTGAGATTTCTAAGATTTGTTGACACAAGCCTGTGTAATCACTCCATAGCTTGTGCAGTTTCTAGAATTCTCTTCCAACTTCCAGCTTCTTCTTCACACATGGCGCCACATCATCTCTTTCTTTTCTACATGGTGCCACATCAGCACCTTCCTAGCTTCTTGGTGCCACATCAGCTCTTCCCTGGTTAGACTTACAAAATTGCCATTATTTTCCTAGGTTTTCCATAATATCATGTTTAATATGTATTTTCTAAGTTCTCTGTTATATTTTATTATTATTTGTCCATATGTGGGCCCCGTTGAATGTTTCCAAAAGGTCCCGAAGAGTCTCCAAAGTCAAGTATGAAGGAGCCAGGGACTAAAATGCAAAGAAAAGTTATATGTCGGGAAAAATGTATAAATTGCCTGAAAGTTTAGAGAACTCTAGTTCCACCCTCTATTCGTGACTTAAGGCACAAATATCAAAACATTGGGCAAGAATCTCATAAATCTGTGACCCACAGTTAAACTCAGTTTGATGAGACAGGTTTAATGACGCCACGTTGTCCGAATGGTCGACAGGATCCAGTTCGGGATCTAGTTAGTCCGATCAGTAGCCATAAGCTAGATAGAAAAAGTTATAATAACTATAGAAATAGAAATAGCTAAAGGGCTAAGAAACCCTAAAGGAGTTTCAGGGGTTATTTATTTCCCTAATATTTCCATTCCTTCTAGAAAAATTATCAAAGTTTGTCTGGATGGCAAATGACAATTTTGGGCCTGGACCACCTGAAATCTCAAAAATTCCTATGGGTCCTATTCAGCTTATACTCCTCATATACGAAGCTATTTCATTCAAATTCTTTTTATTAAAGCTTAATAAATTCATTACATAAAATACTAAATAATTAAAAAATCCTAATTTTAAGGATATTACAATAATCTACATGGATTCAAGCTTCCACCCAAGGTTTTAATCCAAGCTAGCCACCAAAATCAATTGAGCTTCCATGGAAAGTCATGGAGGAGAATTGAGATGAGCACCAACAGCTCAATAGAGAGAAATGGATAAGTGATGCATGCAATGAATGCGTGGATGATGATTGATTCGTGGATAATCCCCCTCTTTCATGTGCTATCCTGAGCGTATTTTATCCATTCCTTCTCACATGTTCTACCTTCTTTTATTTAGTGGACTCCCCTATGCATTTGAGTAGCGTGTTAATGTGAGGGAGTGGATGATGCATTCTTGGATGATATGTAATGGATGAGAAAATCCATGACACTTCCATTTACCTTCTGCCTCTCCCTTCTCACATACTCTTTCTCCTGCTCTGGACCTCTCAATCTCTCTTAGCTTGAAGTAAATGGATGCAACTTTCTACGTGCCTCCTAGCTGAATATTATGGGCCCCATTCATGTGAGCAGCGTGTTAACGTGAGAAAGACTTATGCGTTGAATTCATACATGTCTCTTGTGCTGCTCTATGTGTGTTGCTCTTTCACTCCCTGGAACTTGAGAGTGCCCCTTTGTGACATGGATAAATGATGTGAGGTGCTGTGCTTTTGTGCCTCCCCATGTGTGCATGAAATAGATATGTATAACAACTCCTTTCACACAAACCTATGGCTCTTCCCTTCTAGATCTCTTCTTCTTCTCTCCTTTCATCAATCACATGTGCCCACATTTCTCATGTTCTCTCATACATCTCTCCAAGCTATGGCTTTTGTCTAAAAATGGATGTTGAGGAGAAGGGATGACTTAGTAGCATGAGTCTTTTCCTTCCACGTGTGCTCATCTTCTCATGGCTGCATGCATAAGTCTATCACTTTGTGGTAGCTCGTGATACTTGTGTATGTGTATTTTCTTTCTCATAACTCGTGCTATCCCTTCCACAAGAGCCTCTCCTTCTTTCCTATGTGCAACCTCATGTGTGCAACATGAAATACATGTAGGTGACCCATGTATCAACATGATGAATGAGGACGTGTGGGTGCCTTATGTGTGGAGAGCCCATGTGACCTGGAAATGTGTTGTTCACCATTTCCAACTCGTGAATATAATCCTGTACTCCCCAGCCCATGCCTTGTCATGTATTCTTTCTCTTCATTTGTTTAAGTGTGCTACCTGTAACATCTGATTCTCTGAAAATGAGAGAAAACGTGAGAAACGTAACGTACGATTTCTCCATAAATGAATGAAACTCACCGGATACAAAAGAAAGTCCCCTGAAATGATTTAGTTAAGGTCCCAAAAAATTTGGGAAGTATTCTAGACTCCTAAAAATGAGAATCCCAGGCTCAGAAGAAAAACAAATGGAGCTAGAATGAAGAAAAAATTTCCTACAAAAAACTTATGAAACATAATGGCATTTTCATAATTTTGAACAAATTTTAAAATTCACATAGGAGGACTTTTAAAATGAAAGTTTTAACTTCTCCAGGGTTCTTAGAGGCCCTGAAAACCATGGAAAGCCCCAACTCTATTAAAACCAATAACACCATAATATCTAGCTCATCTCATGCCTTTAGATATCTCATTCTCAAGAATCATACAAATATGCAAGGAAAAAGGCAATAAAATAATGAATACTTTTGTGTTGCATTATGTATAAAAATTTCATTCGATGTCACGTGGACCGTGTGAGCTCATACTATATATTCTCATATTTAATCATGAATACAACTCATTTGAATCATAAAAATGTGGCCCACAACTTATGGAACTCAAGGGAAAGCTCAAAATAGTCATATGCATTTTCAGCCAGAATTGGCACCTTTTCTGACCAAAATTTGAAAAATTATAACTAATTTTAAAAAAATCAAAATCATACATTCTTGGTCATTTTAGAAAGCAACAGATGTCTACTTTACATTAAAAATATGTCTAGACCATAGAATCCATCACAAAGGATGTTTGATATCCGAAAAAGTCCAGAGGTCAAACTGCCTTCTGATGCTATTATAGATTTATGCAGCAAATTTTGAAAATATTCAATTAATTCCACAAAAATCTAATCTATGTAAATGATACCAATCTAGAAAGCTGTGGATGTTATCTAGAGGAAAAAAATATTTCTAGACCAGCTCAGGAAGCCCTAACCTCAGAATTTAAAAGAACAGTAACTGAAGTCGGCTAAAACTCCTAATACTGGACAGAATCTTCAAAAATTCATATCTCCCTCTCTAGAACTCCCAATGAGGTGCTTCTAGTTGGCACAGGTCACTATAAATGTCTAGTTTTCATGGCAATTGGACATCATTTGGGCCCTATGTGACAAATTTTATTTTCAGACCAAATGAATAATGCAGCAGACCAAAATTAGAAAAATTGCCAACTTTGGAAATTCCTCAAATATTTTGTAGACCTCTAAAAATTATGTTCTTTAGCTTCCCAAAAAGCTCTTAAAAAGCTCTAATTTCATGCCAAATATCATATCAAGAAGAGCTTATTTGGCTAAAAAGAGATATGAGATTCTATTATAGTCAATTTTGACTCCATATGAGGTACCAAAGTAACCAAATGGATTTCCTTAGGGTTTGGCACCTTTTGGGCAAGTCTAAAAGCATGATTAAGACTTGTGTAAGCTGCCTAAATGGTCCCAAACTCCATGCATCTCATTTTGGCTATCTCATCCACATTTATGCATAATTCCATATTATCATTAAGGAAGCTACAATGCCATAACAAGTCCAAATTTCATTCTAGTGGTCACATAGCGTATTCTCTCATTCATACATGTCATAATATCATAATTACATATGTCTCAAGGGTCCTAGACCATTTACAATAATAATATACATCATTAAGCATCATCATGGCTTTAAAAGGAAAAAGCTAGGCATATTGGTGTCAAGCTCTCTTCTTCAAAGTGGTTGGCTTCCATTACCTTATCCACTTGGTCCACTTAGCATATTAGATTATTGGAGAGGAGGAGATGAGATTCAAAGAATCCCTATAGCTTATCCCCTATTCAATCATGCATAATATATGCAAAGCAAGTCTTGGAAATGCATGCATGGATATCATGAAAGTCATGAACATTCAAAGAA
Organism: Erythrophleum ivorense; assembly: GCA_026724425.1. Lineage (NCBI taxonomy): Eukaryota > Viridiplantae > Streptophyta > Magnoliopsida > Fabales > Fabaceae > Erythrophleum > Erythrophleum ivorense. The sequence goes on along the minus strand of JAIUCV010000006.1, from coordinate 39,589,498 downwards.
TAAGCTTGGCATGTGAACAAGTCATACAAATCATTTAAGAGCTCATCAAGTGGATGGATTGGCCTCACACTTTTTCTCATGGATTTTGGACTTGCCTCACCCATTCTTTAAGAGATTCTTGGACTCAACCATACTCTTGGGAGCCCACTTTGCTTTTAGGAGACTCTTTGCTTTGTCTCAACCAATCTTAAGGGTTCTGGGCTCATCCTCACCATGGATAAGAGTTCTTGGCCTCTCCACACTTAAGCAAACTCAAACAAATATAAAAAATATCATATAAAAACATAATATATCATCATGAAATCATGGCATATAAAATCATGCTAGCATACTTTTCATGGCTTGAAAATACACATACACACATTCTAAGACAAGCTAAGCACACATCCATGCATGAGAGAAGGTGGAGAGAGCTATCTTGCATACAATCACAAACTTTTTCTCTTGAAACTCCCTCCCTTGGTTCGGCCACACACCCATAAAAGTGTGGGGAAGGTTTCTCTTGGCTTAGACATAATTTATGGGAGCCAATTAGGTTCATGAAATAATTTCTAAGGCCACACAACGAGCTTAGACACTATGTTGTTCTATAAACCCTATTATGGTTCATAAATGCACCTAATGAAGCAACACTCCCCAAATAATTTCTAGGCTCTATTCTTTCCTTTCAAATATGATTTTTGACTCCTTTTAAGCCTCTTAGAGTCATCACACTATTAAAACAAAGAGCCTAACAACATGTTGCTTCTTTAGGTCCTAATATGGAACGTAAAGCACCAAATCACTTTTTATGAGTTCTAAATTTTTTCCAAGGCCTCACCTCATTTTCATTCATCATATATGACTCAAGAATGGCTTTGAAAAAATTTAAAACTCTCCCTAGCTACCCCAACCTTGCTTGGTAGAGACTATGCCCCTTTTTGGCCTCCTTGGAATTCTATTTGTTTTCTTGAAGGAGGAAGCATGTGGGGAGCATCTTAGGGATATTAGGAGCTCATTTAAACTCTTATTTAGGCCTAGGAATCATCATACAAAATCAGATTTTACAAGGTGCAATTGAAACCCTAGAACTTGCATCTTAAAACCTAATGGTCTTTTGTTAATTCCCTTTGTATATTCTTAATCTCCACACCCTTTTTCCTTAGATTCACCCTTCTGCCTAAAAATCAACTCTTCCTAGGGTTTTCTCATGTGGGCAAAATGGTGGAGAAGGCAACCAAAGATGACAACCATAGGAAGAGAAATTACCTTGTTTTCTTGCTTTTTCTCACTTGAATATTGTGTTCTTTAAGCTCCTCTCTTCAAATCCGATTTTTCCCCTTTATTTCTCCCTTAAAAATAGATTTATAAACTTCATTATAATCATAGGAAACAAAGGAGAATGGAGGAGAAGAGATTTGGAATGAAAAAAGCATGAAAAACCATGAAAATCCATACCTTTCTACCTTGAATTTCTCCTGCTTTTCTTCCTCCTCTTATGCACCACTCTCCCTAGGGTTTCCTCTAGTTTTGGGCTGAAGTTAGTAGTGCAACATGAAGGGAAAAGAAGGGTGCATCATATATATAGGTAGGAGGAAGTTACACTTTTCAAAAAATCCTATTTTGCCCTTTGTTCTTGGCATTTTCATTTTTTCTTCATTTTAGCTCCTTTTTTGGAACCGTCTTTTTCATTATGAAATTTAGGTTCCCAATTTAGTAAAATTCCTTTGGAATCACTTAAATCGGAGCTAAAACCTTCCTAAATGAATCTATCAAAGTTCGAGTACACTGACGTTAGAAAATATCCACCAGAGGGGCTTTAGCTGTCTCGAGTCTTCTCATGGTTTTTATGGCCTCTAAGAATCATGAGAAACTCAAAAATTTTATTTAAAAAGCCCTCTTGTGTGAATTCCAAAATTTGCTCAAAATTACGAAAATACTATTACGTTTTGTAAGCTTTTCGTAACAAATTATTTCTTCATTCTAACTCTATTTTTCTTTCCATCTGAGCCCAGGATTCTCATTTTTAGGAGTCTAGAATGATTCTTGAATTTTTTGGGACCTTAACTACATCATTTCAAGGGACTTCCTTTTATATCTGGTGAATTTTGTTCATTGACAGAGAAATTGTACATTATGTTTCTCACATTTTCTCTCGTTTTTAGAGAACCGGATGTTACAAAACCCCTCCGATGGACATTTTCTAATGTTGGTTGACTCAAACTTTGACTGATTCATTTTGGAAGGTTTTATCTTTAATTTGAGTGATTCTAAAGGCATTTTTTTAAATTGGAAACCTAAATTTTATAATGGAAAAGATGGTTCTAAAAAAGGAGCTAACACGAGTTAGAAACAAAAATGACAAAAATGAAAAGCAAAATTAGAATTTTTAAGAAAGTTGAAGCTTTTTGAACACTCTTTAAGTTTCTTATTTCTTCTCCCCTTCATTTGCACGACCCATTCTGCCCAAAAACCAGAGAAAACACCAGCTCTCTTAGGCGCACCATGGAAGAGAAGAAAGGAAGAGAAAAAGCAAGGAAAAGGTAAGGAATTTTATGGATTTTCATGTTCCTTCTTCTTCCAAAGTTATTCCTCTCCTCTTGAGCATTCTTCCTATGATTATAATGAAGCTTATAAATCTGTTTTAAGGGAGAAATTAAGGAGAAATTTGGATTTGAAAAGTGGAGCTCAAAGAAAACAAGATTCAAGTGAGAAAAGCCATGAAAACAAGGTCAAGAGGAATGATCTCCACCTTCTTGGGTGTATGAGATCAAGGGAGAGGATTCAAAGCTTAAGAAAAAAGTGTACAAATGCTAGCAAGGTTGCTCTCTCCACCTTCTCTCATGCATGATTTCTTGCTTTATTTGTCTTTGAATGTATGTGTGTGTATTTCAAGCCATAAGAAATGTTCTAGCATGAGTTCTTACTCCATAGTACCATGATGATGCATTATATTTTCTAAATGATGTTCATGATGTTTACTTTGATTTGTTTGAGTGTGGTGAGGCCAAGAACCTTTAGCCATGGTGAGGATGAACTAAGAACCCTTAAGATTAGTTAAGACAAAATAAAGAGTCTCCCAAAAGTAAGGTTAACTCCTAAAAGCAAGGTTAAGTCCAAGAACCTCTTAAAGAATTGGTGAGACAAGTCCAAAATCCACAAGTAAATAGGTGAGGCCAATCCACTAGTTTGGCAAGCCTTTATATGTTATCTATGACTTGCTTAAGTATTGAAATTGCTTCTTGAATGATTGCACATGTCCATATGCCATGCATGCATTTGTCAGACTTGTTTTGCATGCTTTATGTATGATTGAATGGGAGATGGGCTATTGGGATTCTCTGAATCTCATCCCCTCCTCTCCAATGATCTAACATGCTTGGTGGACCAAGAAAGCAAGGTAATGGAAGCCAACCACCTTGAAGATGAGAGTATGACATCCAAGAACATGAATTTTGCTACTTTAAGGCTATACAATTGGCAAATGATGTAATTAATAGGTGTATATATATTATGATGTTATAAACATATGTAATTATGATAATATATCATGTATAAATGAGAGATTATGTTATGTGAACCTTAAAATGTATATTGAGTATATACTGGCAAATTTTGCATCTTGAAAGTTTGAAGCATTAGTGTATAAGTGGAAGTGGAATGACCAAATTGAGATGCATGGGTTTGGGACCACTTGGGTAGTTCATACAAGTCATAATCATGCTTTTAGACTTTCTCGAGAGGTGCCAAACACCAAGGAAAGCTATTTGGACCTATTGGCACCTTATATCGAGCCAAAATTGATCATAATGGAACCTTATATCACTTTTTATCCGAATGAGCTCTTTTGATTTGAAATTTGGCATGTAATTAGAGCCTTTTGAGATATTTTTGGGAAGCTAAAGAAAAGAATTTTTGAAGGTCTATAAAATATTTGATGAATTTTCAAAGTTAGAAAATTTTCTGGTTTTGGTCATGTCACTGTTCATACTTGTCCAAGAATGAAATCTATCACACAGGGCTCAAATGATGTCCAATACCACCAAATTTTATAAAGAGAAATTAGACATTCCCATTGACTTGTGACAATTAGAATCACCTCATTTTGATGTCTAGAGAGGGAGATATAATTTTTTTAAAAGTCTACCCAATATGAGGAACACCAGCCGTCCTTAGTTACTGTTTGATCGAGTTTCGAGGTATGGGCATGCCTGAACTGGTCTAGAGTTATTTTTTTCCTCTAGATGACATCCACAAATTTCTAAATTCATATTATTTATATGAATTAGATTTTTTTGGATTTAATTGGACATTTTTAAAATTTGTTATAGAATTATGTGATAGCACTAATGGACAGCCAAACTTCTGGACCATTTCGAATGTCCAAAATCTTTTGTGTTGTGTTTCATGATCTAGATGTATTTTTAGCATAAATTAGACGTGTAGATTTTCATAATGGCCAAGACTATATGATTTCAATATTTCTAGAATTAGTTATAATTTTCTAAAATTTATGATATTAAAGCCAAAATTTTGTTTGAAATTACTCTATGAGATTTTATGCTTCCCTTTGATTTCTATGAGATGTAGGTCACTTTTGATGATGCAAATGAGTTGCATTTATGTAATTAAATATGGGAATATAATACATAAGTCCATATGGTCCACAGGACTCTGAAAGAAAAACTTTACCCATAGAGAAACATAACTTATCCATGAAAATGAATGACATTATGTTGCCTCCTATAGAACAAACATGAAATGAGGCATGAGAATTGTATGAATTGAGTCTTGAAAGTATGGTGTTACACTACCTCCTTAATAGAACCCACAAATTCATAGCTTCACAATGTTGCTTCCACATCAGCTGTGCATGTGTATCTTCCACGTGCGCTGATAGAGTGTGAATATAACCTAGAGCTACATGGAAGGTGTGTAAATGTGTGAATGCTGGGTTTGAGGGACATGCAAGGGAGTGTGTTAATGCATGTAGGCCCTATGAGTGATATGAGAATTGAAAAGTGGGCTTCTTGTAAGTGCTATGTGTGTAAGCTTCATGTTTAATGGTCCAGACCTATATGCCCATTCATCTCAAATTTTTTTCTAATTTTATATTCTAAAAAACATGTATTAAAATTGTGGCACTTATTCCTTCCTTGAGATTGCACACTTGAACTTCCCATCTTTTCACTAAATCAATTTCTTCCTTTAAGTTCCTTTTTCTCATTAAAATCTTCAAAAATAATAGAAAAATATTAAGTAGGAAAATTTACAAAATTAATTAAAAGAAATTTAAGCATTAAAATTCAATAATTTTGCAAATTAATTCTTAAAGTGAAAAAATAGCCAATAAAATCAAATTTCATTCATTAAGCCATACTTAATCATCAAAAAGTCTAAATTAAAAGGATTAAAATGTATAAAAATGACATTTATCGGCTCTTCCTCACTTTTCCTAAGCTCCCATAATCATTAACTCGAGGGCTTTATCTCTTGACACATAACTGACCTTTGATTGGGTGCTCTGTCCACTTATTCTACATTGCTTTCTTCTTATTAATAGAGAAAACCCTCTTTTATTTGACTTCCTAGGCTCTTCTCTTTTTATGTTAAGAGTTTCTCTCTTGTTGTTCGTAGGCTATGATTCATAACTTAGCTTAAGACACTTATCTTAATAAGGATTTCTTGAAACCCCCAAGTAGTAATTTACTATAGGTCTATTTCACTTACCTGAGCTTACTGTATATTATCATTAGACTTTCTTAAGCCTTTCTTTTTTTATCTCATTCTCTTTTTTGAGTCTATCGATGAACCTTAGCAACTTCAGTGTCTAAATTTCCTAAACATTTGACACTGAACTTATTATAATATTTTCAAGGCACCACACTTTTAGAGTATATCTAATTTGCACACTTATAACCTTCTCAGTATTCTTACTTCATTATTTTCATATGAAATAGGGTATTTTCTATTTGTCTTATGTCTATCTTGTTGGCTCATTCCTTACTAATTACACAAGGTAACATTATAGGTTAGAGTCAATGCTTCAGAGTGGTCTCCACGACCTTTACTATTCCTGTATAGCATCATTTTCTTCATACTAATCTACTACTATTTCGTAAATACTCCTGGGCTTAACGACCTCAGTTTCTTCCTTAAACTCACATATTAGGGCCATCATTCTTTTGTTACATATCAATTCTCTGTAAATCTGCTAAATTTATAATTTATCTATGCTTGACCTTTTTCTGTCTAAGAGTTTCTGATCTATTTCTCTTTACTTCACTCACAGTAATCTATTGCTCTTATTAGCTTGAATACAGCCAATAAGGCCTCCTATCATGGAATACAACCCAATACCTAGTACATCCCTTCTGGCTACATAATCCAAACCTTAACTGCGTCTGCATTCCATGCACTAAGGATAAGGGATTGTACATTCCATTTTTATCATTCATTAGCTAACTAGTGAAGTAGGACTAGACAGGGTTCCATGAAATGATTCTTATGGGTTTTGACTTGAGGGAATTAATTTTTTTCTAGGCTTCCTAATTTATTTAAGTTGCTGAGTGTTATGGCCAAAGTAATAACTTTCTCAATTTCCTTTTGAACTACTTTCTTACAGCTACAACCTTATAACTGCTATGCTGCATTATGGGCTATTATTACGTTAGGCAGAACATTGTTCCTCTGTAGAGCTACTAGCTTAGGTATACAAGCTCCACTCTAGCTAGCTTTTCATTCTAGTTTTTGTCATCCTACTTACCCAATCTTTCTTACAGTTGTATAATGACCTGTCGTTAATCTAGGCGAGCCTTGATAACCTATAAGGCTCCAGCCATAAGATCAACTAGGTCTATTCTAACAACTTTAAGAGATATTCTTCTCCTAGTGCTCACCATCTTATTTAGAGTAACTCAAACTCAATTCAATGTAAAACATGTACACATACCACAATTTAGCGCTTAAGACAACCTATATAAGTCATATATAAACGAAAATTCACATCCTTAAGCCATACCCAACCCTAGAATGCCTAAACCATTACTCTGATACCAACCAAAATGTCATACCAAGCTTTACTTAACTCATTCATGCAATATATAATGTTTTAAGAAAGATTCACATCCATTTATAAGCTTTTCAGCACCAAAATTAGTCCATTTATAGGTCATTCTAAGCTATAGGGATCCAAATTTAATTCTTTTCTCTCCTTTAATCATTTTTATCATAAACAAGTTTGTTGATGCCCATTTTATCACGTTTAGCTCATGGGACACCCTTAAATTTACTCTAACTCGAGATGACAGCATGAAGCAAAAATCTACAATAAATTTGAAAATCCATAACTTGGGCTATATAACTCCAAGTCATGAAAATTATGTGTCTATACAAAACTTAGGATGTGAACTATATGTTGGAAGAAGTTTAGGGGAAATTGAGTTCATTTGCCCTATCAAATGCAATGGAGCAATACCACAAGTTAGAATTAAAGGCATGTAGTAGACCTAAACTTTAAAATTGCATATCTTAAGCTACACAACTCTAAATTAGGTGCTCTTAGTGGCCATGGAAAGCTGGAGATGAGATCTATGTGAAGTAAAAATTTCAAGGGCACTCTGATGTAATGAAAGGTAAATTCTATGAAACGACGAAATGAGTTGTATAAGGGTAAGTCCCCCTGAAATGAGCTAGATAATGTCCCAAAAAATTTGGGTAGTGTCTTAGGCTCTTAAAAATAATAATCTTATGCTCAGATAGAAAGAAAAATGAAGCTAGGATGGTGAAGTAAAATTGTTACAAAATTAACGAAACATAGTGGCATTTTTGTAATTACATAAAAATTTTGGAAAAACTCACAGAAGGGCTTTTTTAAATGGAAAATTTGAATTGCCTAGGGTTCTTAGAGACCTTGAAAACCATGGGAAGCCCAAAAATAGTTAAAGTCCCTCTGGTGTACGTTTTCCAATGATGATGAACTCGAACTTTGACAGATTTATTTGGAAAAGTTTTAGCTCCAAATTAGGAGGTATTTCTTGTTTCTTGTTGCTTCTTCTCTATGCTTTCTATTGATGTGTATTTCAACCAAGAAAAAAACCAAGGGAAGGGAAGGTTTTCTACCCAAAAACAAGAAAGGAACTAGGGTTTTAGACCATGGGAAAGTAGAATATGCCAAGAATTTGCAAGAAAAACCAATAGAATTCAAGTTAGCAAAGTGTAGGATTCATGAAGAGTTTGTAAAATTTGTTTTGATACATGAATTTCTTAGGCGACTTGAGTGTTTAATTAAGCTCCTAATACCTCTAAGAAGCCTCCTAAATGGCTCTTTCATCAAAGAAAAATCAATAAGCTCATGAACTCCTATTCCTCCTACTAACTCAGCCTAGGCTGGTTAATTAGGTTAGGATGTTTTTAATTCATTCTAGCCTTAGTTTGAGACTTTATATGATGGTAGAAGATTGGAGGAACCCTTGGGAAAAATTGAGGAGCCATGATTTAGGAGATGAGACAATGGTGTCCATAATGGAGCCTTATGAAGCAACACCTGTTTAGGCTCTTGTAAGTGAGTAAATGATGGCTTCAAGGACATTGAATAAGGTCAAGAGGCCTAGAAATGAGAAGAGAATAGAACCTAGAGTTTGAATTATAAGGGTTGCTTCAATAGGCCACTTATGGAACCATTATGTGATCTATGGAACTAATTGTGTTCTTAAGAGTATGTGTAGTGTCTTAGCTTGTTTCAAGAGTATAATTGTATACTATTTATGATGTTTAGGCCAAGAGAATCTCAATCCACCTAGGTGTGTTTGTGGGACCAAAAAAAGGGAAGGAAAAAGACTAAGCAAAGCTTGCATAAATACTAAGGTAGCTCTCCACCTCATTCTCTTTGCATTCTTGGTTGTATATATGTCATTGTGTACATGTGTATGCTTTTGTGACTTGAGAACATGCCACTTGATGCTTTGAGATTGCATTGGTACCAATGTATTATCTTGAATGTCATTGATTGTGGAAATGGCTCATAAAGGTGAGGTGATACTAAAAGTCCCTTAATGAAGGTGAGGAGATGCCAAAAGTCTCATGACATGGGTGAGACAAGGCCAAAAGTCTCTTAGATGGGTGCGGTTAAGTCAAAAGTCCCTAGGCCAAGAGTGAGAAAAATCCAAAAGTTCTAGAAATGGGATGAGGCAAAACCAAAAGTCCCTAAAGCATGTTTTCAACTCAGTGTCAATTGATGGCATGCAAATTATGACTTTGCATACTTTATAGTTGTGCTATTCTCATACTTGTGCCTTTGATGTTGTATGCCATGAATGTGTGTGTGAATGGGTGTGTGAATGGGTGTGTGAACGAGTGTGTGAGCTATTAAGATTCCATGAATCTCACTCCCCTCCCCTCTTTCATCTTAATATGTTAGGTGGCACTCATGAAGCAAGAAATGCAAGCCAAGGGTCTTGAGAAGCTACACTTTGACCAATATGTAGTCTTACTTGTAATAGAGTGTCAAAGTGAACTTGTACATATTATTTTTGAGTTGTAAACCTTTGAAAAAATGTAATATTATGTATGAAGGATGTATAGACCATTTGTGGAACAAAATCAATGCAAATGAAAGAACTTGACACTTGATGGTATGTATGCATTAGTGTATTCTTAGATGTTCAATGACCAAAATGAGATGCATGAGATTTGGGACCACTTAGGAAGTTCATATAAGTTATATTCATGCTTTTAAACTTAACCAAGGGGAGCCAAACACAAGAGGATGCCATTTAGACCAAGTTGGTGTCTTATAAGAGGCAAAATTGACCATAATGGTGAACTATAGCACAAATTATCTAAATGGGCTCTTCTTGGTCTGAAATTTAGCATTCATGTAGACCTCATTGAGATATTTTTGGGAAGCTAAAGTGGATATTATTTGGTGGTCTACAAAATTTTTGGTAAATTTTTAAAGTTGGCAAATTTTCGTGTTTTGGCCTTGGTATTGTTCATTTGGTCTAAAATTGAATCTCTATTATTCATAGGGCAAATGATGTCCAATTGTTGTGAAATTTTACAGGGAGAAACTAGACAATCCTAGTGACTTGTACTAACTACAAATATATCATTTGGATTTCTAGAGAGGGAGATATAAATTTTTGAAATTTCTATTCAGTTCTCAGCACACAGTCAAACCTCTAGTACTGTTCCATTGATTTTTGGGATCTTAATACTCTTGGATTAATCCAAAACTATTTTTCCCTCTATTTAACATATTTATATTTCTAAATTGTATATTTTGCATGAATTTTATTTTTTGGAATTAATTATGAATTTTCAAAGTTTATATCAGTAAGTTGTATCAGTAATTATGGACAGCTCAACCTTTGTGCTTCTTCTATTGTAAAAAGTGGTCTATATTTTCATGGCTAAGAATTATTTTTATTATAAATTTAACATCTAGAGCTTTCTAGATAGCTATGGTGTGTTTGATTTTAATTTTTCTAAATTTAGTTATGATTTTTCAAAGTTTCCTCATAAATCTGCCACCATGAAACCCGAGGCAAAACGTGAGAATTTGTGATTTTTGGCACTTAGTTCATGGTTCATGTGAATTTTTGAGATGTTTTTTATTTTTATAAATGAAAAATAATTATAGAATGTTGTTAGAAAGTTTTTGGGGTCCACAGATCGAAATTTGAATCTTTAACCCTGACATAACACAATTAAACTCATTATTTTAAGGGATTTTCTTGAATTTCTCTTAATAACATGTGATATTCCCCTTGAATGAGCAAGATAATATTAGAAATAACATGGTGTGACATTTGAGCTCATGTGGCCTATAAAAAATCTCATATATCAGTGGTTGCTACAGTACTCAAACACAATCAGATCCTTAATTTCAAAAATTCATAACTTTGTCTATACAACTCTTTTTTGTGCAAACTTAGTGGCCCCAAAAAAATTATAATGCTAAATATAGGCATATAATATTTCATAAGTATTGGAATTCATTTGTGTAACACCATAAATTTCTATCTTATCTCATGCTATCTCCATGTCTCATATCATATATTTCATGAAAAAGCAAGGAAAATGGCATTAAAATAATCTATTTCTTTGCATTGCGTAGCATATAAATTTTTCATTTAGTGTCACGTGGATCATATGAATTCATATATCCCATTCTTATATTTAATTACACTAATACAATTCAAAATTATCCAAGAAAGTGACTTTGAACTCGTGCAAGTGAAAGAAACACACAAAATACCATAGTGTAGCCTCGGCTAGAATTTCTAACTTTCTGTCCCAAATTTTGAAAAATCATAAATTAATTATAGAAAAATTGAAATCATACATTATTTACCATTATGGAAAGCTACAAATGTCTACTATATTCTAAAAATATGTCCCGATCATGAAACATCAAGTAGAAGATGTTTGACAATCGAAAAGCACCCAAAGTCTTAGTTATCTAGGCTATTGTCATAGGTTACTGTCATAAATTTTGAAAATTCATAACTAATTTTAGAAAAATCAAAATTATAGAAATTTGGTCATTCTGAGAATCTACAAATGTTGACACTAAGGGAAAAATATCTCCAAACTACTCCAAGTTCATTTAGGAACTGAATTATGATGGAACAGTATAGGAAGTCAAATGGCACTACTAGTACTAACATTAAATTTCAAAAATTCATAACTCTCTACTCAGACCTCCAAATAAGGTGATCTTGGTGGCCACATAAATTTTTTGACCTTTAATTCATGGTTGTAAAATTTCATAAGCATAGGACACCATTTGGTCTGTAGATGACACAGAACACAAAACTGACCATATGAATAGTACATGCACTTGAATAGCAGAAAAATCCCAAATTTGAAAATTCATAATTAATTCTATAGAGCTCCAATTTTTATGAACTTTAACTTTCCAAAAAGCTCTAGATATTATCTACATGTGTGCCAAATTTCATGGGCAAATTTGTTCATTTAGCTAGATTTTGACATCAGGTTGCAAATTGGTCACTTTTGTGCCATATAATGGGTCCAAATGGTTCATATTAAATTCCAAGGCCACTATGACAAATTGAGCATATGGGAATGCACCAAAATGACATTCTAAACTTGTCTCAAAGGTGCACAAGACCAGGATTTGCAAACTCAGTCTCTACCCAATTGCATACACAAGATTACACAAGGCTAGTTTTGTCATTCCACACCCAAATTGCACTACATCATGCATATACCATTAAATCTCATTTGTACATAATACATTAGCATAATTACACATGTTCATGAGGTCATAGGACATATGCAATAATGGATTACAACATTTTTCACTTATATGGCCATAAATAAGCAAAATCAAGACACTTTCTTATCATACTCTCATCTTCCAAGTTCTTGGCTCCCATTATCTTGTTCCTTTGGTCCACTTAGCATGTTAGAACATTGGAGAGGAGGGAATGAGATTTAAAGAATCCCAATAGCTCATCTCCCTTTCAATCATACATAAAGAATGCAAAACAAGTCTTGAAAATGCATGCATGAGCATAATGGATGACATGATCGTTCAAGATGCATTCTTAACATGTGAGTAAGTCATACAAAGTATCCATAGGTTTGCCAAGTAAGTGGATTAGCCTCACCCATTCACTTATAGATTTTGGACTTGTCTCACCTATGTCCTTAAGGAGGTTTTGGCTCAACCTCACTCTTGGAAGACACTTTGCTTTCTCTCAACCATTTCTAAGGGTTTTTGGCTCATCCTCACTTTGGCTAAAAGTTCTTGGCTTCTCTATACTCAAGCAAATACAAGCAAACATAATAAACATCATTTGAAAATATAATGCATCATCATGGTACCATGGAATAAGAGCTCATGCTAGAACACTTTTCATAGCTTAAAACACACATACACACATTCAAAGATAAGTCAAGCATACATTCATGCATGAGAGAAGGAGGAGTGAACTATCTTTGGTGCAACCATACACTTTTCTTCTTGAAACAATGCTCCCTTTGTAACATCATATTTATCCAGCTTGCCTCATGCCATTTTTAGATCTCATTCTATGCATTTCATAATGAAGCAAGAAAGGTAGCATGAGAATAATGAATGTACATGCACTTTGTCATGGATGAAAATTTTTCTTTAGAGTCTCATAGGCCATATGGACTCATGTATCACATTCCCATATTTAATTACATAGATACAACTCAAATCCATCCCCAAAAGTGGCCTAGAATTCGTGCAAGGCAAGGGAATACATAAAATCTATAGTTGTAGCTTCAGCCAGAAATTTCCCTTTTCTGTCACAAACTTTTAAAGCTCATAACTAATTCTAGAAAAATTGAAATCATGAATTCTATACCATTATAGAAAGCTACAGATGTCTAATTTATGCTAAAAATATATTCAGGTCATGAAACATCATATAGAAGATGTTTGACATTTGAAAAGATGTAAAGGTCTAATTGGTTACTGGTACTGATATAGGTTTCTGCTATGAACTTAAAAAATATCCAATTAATTCCACAAAAATCCAATCCATGCAAATGATACCAATCTAGAAATCTATGGATGTTAACTAGAGGGAAAAAATAACTTCATACTAGTTTAGGCACATCCATGACTTGAAAACCTATTATGTGCTGTCTGCAAGCATAAGTATAAATTTCGGGGTTTTTGACTTAAAATCCATGGATTGCTTGATAATTTGAGTTGTTTATGATTTGTTCCAATGATAAATGGCTAGAGAATGTTGTTAATAATCCACAGGGCCTAAGTAACATGAATTGAAAAATTTAACTTCGTTGTAATGTGATAAAAGTATATTATTTTTATACTTTTCCTTACTTTTGTCTTATTAATGTGCACCAATTGCCCCGAATGGAAGAGTATGATAATAGAAATATAAGGTATGACACTTACTCTTAAAATGTATTCATTTTCATCATTTTAACCAAAATGAAAAATTACATTTCTCCCCCCTTAAATAAAATTTCATTCTCAAAATTTAGATAACATACCTTATGGGAAGAGTTTTGGATATTTCTTTCTCACCTCTTCTTCTAGCTCCCAGGTAGCATTTTTGGGAAATAACCCCTTCCAACCCACTTTCACCAGCAGTATCATCTTATTCCATAACTACTTGAGTCTAAAATCCATGATCCAATTTAGTGATACTATATAAGACAAATTATCCTATAACTGCACATTTCTGTACTCTATGACATGGGAGGGGTAGGACAGGTACTTTTTGAGCTGGGATACATGGAATACATCATGAACTTGGTTCAAGCTTAGGGAAATGGCAAGTCTGTAGGCCACAAGTCCTATATTATTGAGAATTTAGAATGAACCAATGTATTTTGCACTGAGCTTTTTACTCTTAATGGACCTACTTATTCTTGTAACTGGAGACACTCTAATAAAGACATGGTCTCCAACTTTAAACTCTAATAGTCTTCTTTGTTTGTCTATATAAATTTTTTGTCTACTGTGTACTCTTAGGAGTTTCTTTCTTATGGTTTCAATTTGTCTAAAGGTTTGGTTCACCAATTTTGGGCCTAATAGGCTTCTTTCTCCTAGCTCTACTCAACACATTAGAGACCTACACTTCCTCCTATACAATGCCTTATACGGTGCCATTTGAATACTAGCATGATAGCTATTATTATAGGCAATCCTCGTTAGAGGCAAGTATGTATCCCAATTTCCTTTCATCTTTTATACATATGCCCTCAACATGTCCTCTAGGGTTTGGATTATTTTCTCTATTTGGCCATCTATCTGAGGGTGGTAAGCTGTGCTAAATCTTAGCTTAGTACCTAGAGCATCTTGTAATGATCTCTAGAAGTTCGAAGTGAACCTAAGATCTCTATCTGACACTATGCTTCTAGGCACACTATGTAACCTTACTATCTCCAGGATATACAGCTGGGCTAATTTATCTAGGGTATAAGTGGCTTTCATCGCTAAAAAGTGTGTTGACTTGGTTAATCTATCCACTATCATTAATATGGCATCATGCCCCCATGATGTCGTAGGTAAACTTATGACAAAATCCATACCTATACTATCCCATTTCCACTTAGGGGTATCTAAGGGCTGAAATAAACCAACTAGCTTCTAGTATTCTATCTTAACTTTCTGACATACTAGACATCGAGAGACGTATTTTTCTATGCCTATTTTCATCCCAAGTCACTAGAACATCTTTTTCATATCATGATACATTTTATTACTGCCTGGGTGAATTATATATTTGCTCTTGTGTACCTCATCTAGTATTCTTTCTTTGATTTTAGCATTCTCAGGCATGTACAACCTATTCCTATATCTCACTATGCCATCTTCGGATAGATTGAAATCTAAAGTGCTACCCTGGGATATTTGAGACCTAATCTTTCTTATTTGCTCATCTTCTTGTTGGGCTTCTCTTATTTGGTTTCACTCATTAATAGTTCCCATGGATGCACCTGACATGAGAGATTCAAACCCCTGAACCTCTTAATTAGCTCTTGCTCTCTAATCACCATGTAGGCCATATGTATAGATTTTCTATTAAGTGCATCAGCTACCACATTAGCCTTACTGGGATGGTATTTTAGGGTAAACTCATAGTCCTTTAGGAATTCTAACCATCTCCTTTGTCTCATGTTTAATTCTTTATATTCAAATAGGTACTTAAGGCTTTTGTGGTCATTGAAAATTTCTGTGGTTACCCTATACAATTTGTGTCTCCATAGTTTTAGAGCAAACACCATTGCTACTAGCTTTAATACATGTATGGGGTAATTCTCTTCATGAGGCTTTAATTGCCTAGAAGCATAAGCTACCACTCAACATTTTTATATAAGCATATATCCTAACCCTTTCTTAGAGCTATCACTATAAACTACAAAAGTCTCTCTTGAGTTAGGTAGTACTAAAACTGAGGTCATGGTTAACTTATGTTTTAGCTCTTAGAAACTTTTCTCACATTTCTCATCCCACACAAATGGCACATTCTTTCTGGTGAGTGTAGTCAGTGGCATTACTATCTAAAAGAAGCTCTAAATGAACCTCCTATAATGACTTGCTAAATCTAGGAAGCTCTTGATCTTTGTCATTATCCTAGGTCTCTTCCACTATAATACCGCCCCTACCTTATGGTGATCTACTGCGACCTCTTCTTGGGAGATCATGTGGCCTAAGAATTGAACCTCAAGGAGGCAAAACTCATATTTACTAAGTTTAGCATATAACTATTTCTTTCTTAGGGTCCTTAAAGCTAATCTCAGGTGTTGTTCATGCTCTTCTCTACTCTTAGAATAGATGAGAATGTCATCTATGAAGATAACTACAAACTAACCTAGATATGGCCTAAACACTCTGTTTATGTAATCTATGAATACTACAAGTGCATTCGTCAACTCGAAGGGTATAATTAAAAATTCATAATACCTGTATCTTGCCATGAAAGCTGTCTTAGGAATATCTTCAGCCTTAATCTTGAGCTGATGATATCCTAACCTGAGGTTTATCTTAAAAAAGACTGATGCTCTCGCTAACTAATCTAAGAAGTCATCTATTTAGGGGAAAAGGTATTTATTCTTAACAGTTATCTTATTGAGCTCCCTATAATCTATACATAGTCTAAGGCTCCCATCTTTCTTCTTTTTGAACAAGACTGGAGCTTCCCACAGCGAGATACTAGGTCTAAAAAAACCCTTCTCTAAAAGCTCTTCTATTTGTTTCTTAAGCTCAATTAGCTCGGTGGAAGCTATTCTATATGGGGCCTTAGATACTAGACCTGCCCTAGGTATAATGTCTATGGAAAACTCAACTTCTCTCTCTGGGGGTAGTTGATAAATGCCAGTTTTAGACATTTAATCTTCTTAAACTTAGACATTTTGATGAGTGAATATGGCTTTAGGGGTTTAATTAGATGGAATTTGGTTTTAGTAGCCATTCTCTGTACTTTAGGAATTTAATTGCAAAACAATTGATTTTAAATGCATAAATCATTTTAAATGAATTTTATGAGTTTTTCTCTTTTGTTTTTATGCAGATTTTGGACAAATCATCTCTCATGTTAATGAAGGAATGGATGAATCATGCTACACAATTCCCACGTTGAACCATGCTCTATGTTGCAGCACCTGGGTTGGACGAGAATAGCTGCCTGAAGCTTGGTTATAAACAAAAGAGAAGAAGCTTTAAGCACTTACTGTTTTGATGTGAGAGAGATGTGTTAAATGAAGGGAAACATGGAAGAAATGGGTTGGAGAAGAGAGTGAGTGAAGGAAGAGTCGAAGGAGCTGGACACATAGGAAGCTATTGGCTCTTAGAGCTGAATGAGAGAAAAAAATGTTAAAAACAATGTGAGAAGGCATGTGTGTGTGGGAGGAAGAAGAAAACTAGAGCTTGGGTTCTGTGTGGAAAGGAGAAGCTTGAGAGGAGGAGTATGGGCTAGAGAAAGATGTGCATGGAAGATTCAAAAGCTACATGAGAAGCTATGTGTTGAGTAAATGAAAAAGTAACCAAAGGCTATAGTAGAGAAATGAGAAATGATGCATGTATATGGGTTAGCAAGAGCTGGGAAGAAATATGAGTCAAAACACATGTAGAAATAGAGACTGAAGCAATGGATGAAGAAACTTGTAAGCTATATAAGCAAAATAAAGAGAAGCTATAAGTTTAGAGAGCTGGATAGCTCATGGAGCAGAGGAGAAGAAACACGTATAGGGAGCTATTGGTTGAGCTCATGACACATAAAAAAGAGCTCCAGAATGCAAAAAATGATGTGAGAAGAAGCTATGGGGCTTGGTGCTTTGGGAGGAAGAAGGAAAAACTAAATAGATGAAGAAGTAAGGAAGTTAGAAAGAACAAGAAGCTGTATAAAGGAGCCAACGTGGAAAAGCATAAAAGAAGAGACGTAAGAAACTCCAGCTAAAGAAAGCCACGAGTTGAATATGGCTAAACAAAGAAGAAGCTTATAGGAAACAGACGTATAAAATGTAGCAAAGCAAAACACATACACCAAGCTGGAAGGAACAAGCAGCCACGAGGAAAAATAAAATAGAATAAACGAAGCACCAGCTGAAACACGTACATAGCATGAAGAGAATCAGTTGAGCACATGATTCAATTTAATAGAAGAGGCCATGGGTAGAACGCTATTGAAGGAAATCTCATCCATTCATCAAGGGAGTAACAAGTTAAAATAACACATGAAGGAGCCATAGACAGCACATAAAACATGCTATGGGTTAACGTGGAGCAATAGTAGGATTAATGAGCAAATAAGAAGCATTCATTCCACCACCCAGACACATGGAAAAGGGAGCACATGATAATTCAAAACACTCGGGTAGCACATGATTGGAGACAAAAGATGAATGCGAGCTGGGGGAAATAAATGAAAGAAAGAAATAACGCGAGGAGGGACGGAAGATGCTGTGTACTGTCTGATTTTTGTTAAACAATGAAAACGAGTGCATTTTCAAAGCAAGTCCCTTAAAATGAATTAGTTAAGGTCCTAAAACATTTGAGCAACATTTTAGACTCCTAAAAATGAGAATTCTAGCCTCAGATAAAAGGAAAAATAGAGCTAGAATGAAGAAACAAAGTTTGACGGAACTCCTACAAAACATAATGGCATTTTCATAATTTTGAGAAATTTTTTGGGATTCACACAGGAGGGTTTTTTAAATGAAAATTTTGAGTTCTCCAGGGTCCTCAAAGGTCCTGAAAACCATAGAAAGTCCCGGGATAGTTAAATCCCCTCCGGTGGACATTTTTCAACTTTGGTGCACCTAAACTTTGACAGATCTATTTGAAAAGGTTTTAGCTCTAATTTGAGTGATTACAAAGGCATTTTTTTAATTCAAAAACTACATTTTATAAAGGAAAAGACGATTCTAAAAAAGGAGTTAAAATGAAGGAGAAACGAAAATGCAAAGAATGAAGGGCAAAATTAGAATTTTTGAAAAAGTCACTTTCCTACACCTATATATAGGTGGTGCCTCACACTTTCCCTCATTTAGCTTCAGATTATTCAGCCCCAAACCAGAAGAAAAACCCTAGGAGAGAGGCGCACTAAAGGAGGAAGAGGAAGAGAAGAAAATCCAAGTTTAAGGTATGTTTCCATGGTGATTTTTCATGCTTTTCTTCATCCACACCTCCTATCCTTCCTTCTCCTTTGTTTCCTTATATTAAAATGAAGTTTCTAAATCTGGTTCAAGGGAAAAATTCAAGGGAATTTTCGGATTTGAAGAGAAGAGCTTGGAGAAAGCAAGATTCAAGCCAAAATAAGCAAGGAAACTAGGTAAAATTTCATCCTATGGTTGCTATTCTTGATTCCTCTTCTTCTCCAATTCGACACACATAAGGAACCCTAGGAGGATCTGATTTTTAAGCCCAAACAAGCATGAATCTTGGGTAATTGAGGAAGAAGAACAAGAATATGCAAAGAAAACAACAAAATAACCATTAGATTTCAAGATGCAAATTCTAGGGTTTCAAGTGTTCCTTCCAAATTCTGATTTTGTGTGATGATTCCTAATTCTAATTAAGAGTTTAAATGAGTTCTTGATATCCTTAAGATGCTCCCCACATGCTTCCTTCTTCAAGAAAACAAAGAAATCTCCAAGGATGCCAAAAACCCCTATAGTCTCGGCCTAAGCAAGTTCTTATAGTTAGGGAGAGTTTTATATTTTTCTAAGGCCATTCTTGAGTCATATTTGATGAATGAAAATGAGGGGAGACCTTGGAAAAAATTTAGAACTCATAGAAAGTCATTTGGTGCTTTAGGTTCTATATTATGACCTAAAAAAGCAACATAATGTTAGACCCTTTGTTTTAATTGTGTGATTACTCCAAGAGGCTTAAAAGGAGTCAAGAATCATAATTAAAAGGAAAGAATGGAACCTAGCAATTATTTGAGGGGTGTTACTTCATTAGGTGCAATTATGGACCATAATAGAACTTATAGAGCAATCTAGTATTTAAGCAAGTTGTATGGCTTTAAAGATTGTTTCATGAACTAAATTGGCTTCCATAAATTGTATTTAGGCCAAGAGAAACTATCTCCACAAGTTTGTGGGTGTGTGGTGGAAAGAGGAGGCTTGAATTCCAAGCAAAAACTATGTGATTGTATACAAGGTAGCCCTCTCCACCTTCTCTCATACATGGATGTATGTTTAGCTTGTCTTCGAATGTGTGTATGTATATTTTCAAGCCATGAAAAATATGCTAGCATGATTTTATATGCCATGATTTAATGATGACATATTATGTTTTAAAATAAATGTATGATGTTTATTGAGTTTACTTGAGTGTAGAGAGGCCAAGAACTCTTAACCATGGTGAGGATGAGCCAAGAACCCTTGAGATTAGTTGAGACAAAGCAAAGAGTCTCCCAAAAGTAAAGTGGGCTCCTAAGAGTATGGTTGAGTCCAAGAATCTCTTAAATAATAGGTGAGGCAAGTCCAAAATCCATGAGAAAAAGTGTGAGGCCAATCCAAACACTTGGTGAGCTCTTGAATGTCTTGTATGACTCATTCACATGCCAAACTTGCTTCTTGAATGTTCATGACTTCCATGATATCTTGCATACATTTTTAAGACTTGCTTTGCATATATTATGTATGATTGAATGGGAGATCAGCTATTGAGATTCTTTGAATCCCATTCCCCCCTCTCCAATGATCTCACATGCTAGGTAGACCTAGTGGACATGGTAATGGGAGCCAACCACCTTGAAGGAAAGAGTGTGACAACCAAATGCTTAAGTTTTGTCACTTTAAGGTCATATTTGTGTTCAATAGTGTAATCCAAAGATGTATATGGTTTATGACTCCTTAGACATGTGTAATTATAATATTATGTGATGTATAAATATATGGATATGATATATGAACCCTAGAATAGAATTTGGATATGTAATGCCAAGGTATGAAGTTTGCTACACTATTCAAAATGCATACCTTGGCATTACATATCCAAAATGGTCAACTTTGGCACATACATAGGGCTCACCCCCTATCCACCCTATATATTGGCCAGTTCTTTGGGCTCACCCCCTGTCTACCCTATATATTGGCTAGTCCTTTACCAAATAACCCATGCTCATATAATCAAGCAATAAACAGCATATTATCTATGTCAAGAAATCAGATAATATATCAGCATAGCAAACAATGCAATTCTGGAACACATGCTACCATATATTCTATTCTTGACATACTATTGCATAGTTTTTCAACTATCTCAAATGGGCTCCAAAATTCACAAAATAAATATCAGCATAATTCAGGCAGCACATAGAACATCTTAGGCCACAACAATCATCCAAAACATGTTAAATAATATTAGGAAAAACTCAAGAATATCTTGGTCAACACTTTTTCTCAAAAATTTGACTTTTTATGCAGTGATCCACAATTTACCAAAATTTCACCATAGGCCTTATTTTTCATGTAGATTAACCTAATTTAGTTGGATTTAAGTAAATTCTTCCTTAGGTATATGTACATGTGTTGGCCGATCCTATGCATCCAAAAAGACATGTGATTTCGCTTCATTTTTGTGTCACCAAATAGCCACATGTACATATTCAAGGATGATAAACAAAAGACCTCAATCAATTTCTAGAGATTTCATATGTATTCTACAATTTTCTCAAGTTAAGATTCTAGGGTTCCTTGCCAATTTTTTCATGAAAATCAAAGTTGTATTAATCTTCCTCTTCCTTAGGCTTTCTTCCATCGCTTCTCCCTTTATTTTCTCTTCAATTTCTCTCATGGCATCTTGAAATACAAAGCTTCTTGATTTGTAGAAAAATTGCCAAGAATAGGAATTTTCTTAAATCACATGAATCCATAAGCCATATATATGATTTCTCCATCTTTTCTCTGTCTTTTCTTGGCTAGAATCCATGGAAATAACAAAATTTCTCATCTCCTCATGCCATGTACGAAATTTAGAGAGAAAGAGAAGAGAAGAATTCTTGGAGAAAAATAGAAGAAAAACCAAGAAGAAGAAAAGCTATCTATGTTACCTTAGCTTTGCGGTGTTTGATTTTCCCCTGGTGGCTTTTCCTTCTCCCTTCTTTTCTTCCTTAGGTCGAGCTCCTTCTCTTTGTCTTGGCCGAATTTTGGTGTGTATTTTGTGGGTGAGAAAATGGCATGAAAGTGTGGGTGGTTCATATATATATACTAGTTATGAATGGTCAAGATTTAATTAACTTTAAGGTGGAAGATCTTGGCCTTTAGATTAGATCAAAGGTGGTGGTTTGATCTTAAAAAGGTGAAGAAATCTAAGCCATTAGATTGCATCAACGGTTTAGATCGCATTATGTTTTACAGATGAATATCAGCCATTGGATTATCTAAGTTACTTTTTCGTAAAGTGTGAAAATAAGGTTGCATTTAATGCCGCTTAAGTCAGCGTCTATGTCATGCTGAAGTTAGCGGTAACTTTTTTGTAATGTGTGAGATTTATAAGATTTGCTCACACAAGCCTGTGTAATTACTCCGTAGCTCATGTAGCTTCCAAAATTCTCTTCTAACTTCCAGCTTCTTCTTCACACATGGCGCCACATCATCTTTCTCTCTTTTCTACATGGCGCCACATCAGTACCTTCCCAGCTCCCTAGTGCCACATAAGCTCTTCCTTAGTTAAACATACAAAATTGTCACTATTTTCCTAGGTTTTCCATAATATCTTATTTAATTTGCATTTTCTAAGTTCTCTGCTAATGTGGGTTCCATTTAATGTTCCCAATCATATATATTCCCCAATTAATGATGCGTTAAGGGGATCAGAAAAGGTCATGAAGAGTCTCCGAAGTCAAGTACAAAGGAGCCAGGGACTAAAATGTGAAGAAAAGTTATATGGCGGGCAAAATGTATAAATTGCCCAAAGGTTTAGAGAACTCTAGTTTTACCATCTATTCATGGCTTTAAGCACAAATATCAAGAAACCAGGCAAGAATCTTATAAATCTGTGACCCATGGTTAAACTCAGTTTGATGAGACGGGTCTAATGATGCCACGTGTCCAGATGGCTAGGTGGGATCCGGTCTGGGATCTGGTTAGCCCGATCAGTAGCCATGAGCTAAAAAAAGAAATTGTAACAACTATAGAAATAGAAATAACTAAAAGGCTAAGAAACCTTGAAGGAGTTTTAAGGGTTATTTATTCCCCTAATATTCCCATTCCTTCTAGAAAAATTTATCAAAGTTTGTTCGGGTGGCAAATGACAATTTTGCCCCTGGACCCCCCTGGATCTCCTAAAATCTCAAAAATTCCTATGGGTCCTATTCAGCTCATACTTCTCATATACAAAGCTATTTCGTTCAAATTCTTTTTATTAAAGTTTAATAAATTCATTACATAAAATACTAAATAATTAGAAAATCCTAATTTTAGGGATGTTACATTAGGAATTTCAAGGAGCATTACATCTAAGTAAGATAGGTGAAT
Organism: Erythrophleum ivorense; assembly: GCA_026724425.1. Taxonomy (NCBI): domain Eukaryota; kingdom Viridiplantae; phylum Streptophyta; class Magnoliopsida; order Fabales; family Fabaceae; genus Erythrophleum; species Erythrophleum ivorense. The sequence continues at coordinate 39,566,050 of JAIUCV010000006.1, read as the reverse complement.
GTGTGCTTTGCATCCGTTGAGGCCATTGTTATTCAAAGAATTTGTTCTAAGAAAGAAAAAAATGGAAAGAAAAGAAAATATAGAAAAGCAAAAAGAAAACAATGAATGAGAAGTTTAAAAAAAAAAAGAGGAAAAGTTATTGATAATCAAAAGAAAGAAGTGCTTTGAGTTAGTATTCACTATTACTAGTTGAAAATAAGGCCTAGAAATTCCCTATCTTAGGTTTCCATTGATTGCTCTTGAGGTTCTAAGGTATCCAATTGTTTGTTGTTCCCCTTGTTTTTGTGTCCATTCATTTCTTCCCTTAACCCCGCTACAACCCTAAATAAAGTCCTATTGATTTGTGCTTTGCATTTGACATGGGTGGTGGAGATTTAGAAGCTTGACAAGCCTATGGTAGTGAGGTTTTGATAGGTAAAATTTGAGTGATAGACATTGCCTAAACACTTGAGAGTGAGAGTAAACACTAATCCATGTGAGAGGCTATGCATTTCAATTCATTCTTTTCAAATGAAATTGCCATGGAACTAATTTCTTGATGCAAGTGAAGTTAACTTAGATTGTTGAAGTGTTGAAAAGTCTTGGTCATTCCTTAGCTTGTGATTTTTTTTATACTTTCTTTTCCATTTTCATTTTCCACTTTCCATTCTGCTAGCCTGGCATTTCAATTCATTCTTTTATCTTGAATTTTGAGCTTTGCCTAGGAGTGCAAAGGTTAAAGTGTGGGGGAATTTGATAAACATGTTTTTCTATATATTTTATTCTCCTAAACTTGGGCATTTTAATAATAAATTAAGGCTTTAAGACTTTAATTAGATAAGATTTTATTTTAACAACCATTTTTATATTTTAGGAGTTAATTTGCAAAATTTTGGAATTTTAATGCATAAATCTTTTTAAATGAATTTTGTAAATATTCCTATTTCATCTTTTCCATTCTTTTTATGCAAATTTTCAGTGAAAATTTGGAGCTTGAATGGGAAATTGAATTGAAGGAGAAGAAGACTTGGATTCCACATGGAAAGGAGCTTCGGTACAGATTATACATCCACACACTCAAGCTACCACGGATCCCATGTCATTTAACCAAGCTATCCACTCATTGAAGAAGTAATGCAAGCTCATGAACGTGGAAGAATGATGTCCAGAATGCATGGAACAACAGCTGAAGAATGGGCTTGACGTGAAAGTAAACAAAAGAACAACATACATGGAGACAAGTACAGAACAAGCCACATTTTTACAGAGCATGAAAGAGCTGCATTCATTTACTTCTAGCTGGGAAAGATAGAAAAGAAGTTATATGAAGATGCACATGAGCATGAGGTAGTCTTGAGCTGGGCAGAATGTGCATGTGAGAGATTCCATGTGAGAAAAGATGAAGGAGTTGACATAGGGCAGTAGCAAATATAAGAGGAGAAGTTACGTGAGCAAAATAGAGCATGCAAGTACATGAAGGAAGAGTTGAAGGAGATGAACACATAGGAAGCTACTAGCTTTTGGAGCTGAATGAAAGGAGCAAAAATAAGACGTCAAAAATGACGTGAGAAGGAGCTGGAATTTCTGAAGAAGCTCCAGAACATGAGAAGGCATGTGTGTGTGAGAAGAAGAAGCTACGAATTCATGCAGCTAGCCACGGGTTCTAGCTAAACAGCAACGTGTGGTGGTGTAAAAAGAAATGAGTTGAATGAAGGGAGAGGAAGCACGTGACATAATTTAAAAGAAAGAGGCAACCTCTGTTTTGAAGAGAAGATAACGAAGAAAAGAAGCTAAACACGAAGCATACAAGCTTGGGTCTGACGGGGGAAGCTTGAGCTGAAGTTGAAATGAAGATAGAATGCATGAAAAAACTGGAGTTGAATGAAGGAGAAATAAAGGATGTGGCTAGAACAGAGGAAGGAACAAACATGATAGATGAAGAAACAAGGAGCGGACATGAGGAATATGTAGCAGAAGTAGAGGAGAAGAATTGAAGCAGCCTCGAGCAGTAGATTTAATGGTTTATTCATGCATGCAAAGTTGACGTGGATAAGGGATTAAATGAAAGGAAGCAAGGCTAAAGAAATAAAATTAATAAAATCCATGTGAGAAACTATGATGGAGCATGCACACATGGAAGGAATAGGGCCCACACTCATATACACAAAAGGAAGCACATGATTCATATATAAAAAAAAATAGAAAGAAGCTACGGGCAATAAGAAGGAATGAGAGGGCTGAGCATGTGAAAATAAAAGAAACCACGTGAAAAGATTAAAATGCACTCGTGGCAACATCAGGGATGAGGCATTCATGTTAAAAACATACATCGATCCATCGTATTCACTCCGTCATTCATTTACCCCTTCGTCCAATCCATCATCCATTCGCAGACCCTTCATCCATTCCACATCCAGAGAGCCACTCCATGCCATTTTCCCATTCCATCATCTTCCATTCCACCTCTAATGAAGCTCTAATCTCCATCTGTGACTAGCAAGAAAGAAGGCTCTTGGAGAAGCTTGAATCTATGGAATTACAAGCATAATTTTGGCTAAAAATTTCTACTTTCCTACACTTTTTCTTTTTCTTGTACAAGCTTGGTTAAGTTGTATTTGATTAGGAATTTTTGTAATTGTAATTAGTGGCTGGTTAGACATAATTAGGATATTGTTTGACTAATTATTTGATTAATTTAGTGCTGGATTTTCATTATTCTCTAATTTCCTATGTATGCCATCAAGGTGTTCGATGAAATGCATAAGTGAAATTATGTGATTGATCGTTTGATTTGAGGATTCCTTAGTGTTTGGTTAGTTAATTAAACATCTTAGGGTGATAATTCAGAGGCTAATTAATTGATTAATCAATCAAATTGAGTGTTCATTGATCTTAAAGACAAGAGTTAACGATTTGATGCGAGATTGAGGTTTCAATTCAACATTAGATTGTTATTCACTTGATTCTTGTGTGGTAACTCAAGATAATTTTTAGTGGGTACAATTAGGGACTCTTAAGCCATAATTAATTACAATTTGATTAGGATAAGGATAATGGATACCAAGGGACAAATCTAAAGCTAGTCACAAGACCATCATTCAACCATAATTCATACAATTAGGTAGTTAATCATTTTAATTCAATTTCATTTTACTTAGTTTAATTAAATCAAAAACCTCCCTTTAGGTAATTCTAGGACCCTTTAACACTTAGAAAAACTAATTAAATATTAAATTCCATTTCTAAGGGAGATGACCTAGGTTGTGCCCTATATTGCATATAATTTTCAACCTAGTTTTATTTTGAGTGTTGAACAACACGACCTATCACCTATCTTTCTTGGGACTTTTGGATTTGCCTCACCCACTTTCAAGGGACTTTTGACTTAGCCTCACTCTTCTTGAGACTTTTAGCTTTGTCTCACTCAATCTTATGGACTTTTGGCTTATCCTCACCTATGCTAAAGGACTTTTGGCATCACTAAATCCAAGCAAGCCATAAAGCCATCATGAACACATTTTAAGAAATATAATGGTACCATAATATGTAAGCATAGGCTAGAAACATTTCTTATGGCTTAAATATACACACAAGCACTCAATGATAAGAAAATAACCAAGCTATGCATGTGAGAAAGGATAGCAAGCTACCTTGAAGTAAGAACTCAACACTTTTTCTTTGGATTACTCTTCTCCTCTCTCGACCATACACTTGTAATGAGGTGGAGCTTGATTCTCTTAGCCTAGACACATTAAATAGGACATAATTACATCATGGAAGCAAGCTCTAGCATCATACACCCTCTATGGAAGTTCACTTTGTTCAATGGTTACATAATGGCTTCATATAAGACCTAATGAAGCAAGTGAATTAAAGATCTTGGCTCCCTTTTCTCCTTCCACCTGGGTCTCTTGACTCCATTTAAACCTCTTGGAGTCATCACAAACTCACTCCCAAGGGTTTAGATACAAGTTGTTTCTTTGAGTCTACATTTCCATTACACAAACCAAGGCTTTTAATTTTTTTTCAAGCCTTCCTTTAATGTTCTTCTATCATATTTAGTCTCTTTCTACCCTTAGAAAAATTTAAAACTTTCCCTAGGTACTTAAAGGAGCTTAGGTTGAGATTATGGAGGCTTTTTGGAACCATGGAGCTAGCTTTGTTTTCTTGGAAGAAGTGGCACATGTAAGGCTTTCTAGGTGTCTCAAGAACCCATATACACTCTTAGACAATTAGAAATACCACTTGAAAGTTTCATACATACCAAGGTGCAATGAAAACCCTAGCTTTTGAAAACCTAATTTCTAGTGCTTCTTTCTGAAATCTCTTTGCATCTACTTGTTTCTCACCCTTAAAAACCTAGGTTTCATGCTTGGTTTAGGTTAGATTTTGGTCCCTCTTGCTTATTTTATATAAGGCCGAAACTACCTTTTAAGGAACAAGGAGAAGAAAGCATGGAATGCTTTGATTCCTACCTTGATTCAAGCCTTTACTAAGAGTCTTCTCCTTTGCTTTAGCTCCTCCTTTGATTTTTGAACTTCTCCCCTCTGGGCATGGCTCAAAATAGGTCCAAATCACATGGTAAAACTATGGAAAGAAAGAGGAGAAGAAGCAGAACAAGTTTGCTAAGGGAAGGAGCTTGAAATTTTAAAGATTTTCTTACCTTTTCTTTGGTTTTTCTCCTCCCTTGAAGCTCCCTCTTGTGTGCCTTTCTTAGTAGAACTTCTCCCTAGTTTTGGGTAGAAATTAGGTCAGCCAAATGTGAGAAAGAAGTGGGGCACTACCTATATATAGCTAGGGATCCATTAAAAGCTTTTTCAAAATGCCAATTTTGCCCTTCATTCTTGCCTTTTTTGTTTTAGGCTCATTTCTACTTATTTTTGAAAGCTATATTTTCCATCATAAAATTTAGATTCTCTGGCCTATAAATGGCCTTTGGAATCACTCAAATCTAGTCTAAAACCTTCTCGAATGAAAATGCCAAAGTTTGGGTCCACCGACGTTCTAGAATGTAAACCAGAGAGGTTTTAACTATTTTAGGGTTTCTTAGAGTTTTTAGGGCTTTTGAGAACTTTGAAAAACTCAAAGTTTCTATTTAAAGATCCCCCCTTGAGTTTTCTAAAAGTTACCCAAAATTACAAAAATGTCACTGCATTTCATCAAATTTTCTTTAGCCACTTTGACTCTGGTATCTAGGCATCCTAAGCTTGATTCCTCGATTTCTAATATTTATAATTTTATCCTAATTTTATTTGGTCATAACTGATTCATTTTAGAGGACTCTCTTTTATATCTAACCCATTTTTTTGTTGTTTTTACAAAAACTGGGTGTTACAGGAAACTGTATATGTGAGGCTTCTTATGTAATATCTTAACCTCTCTACCTTTACACATTAGTACCATAAGCTATCTCTATGCATAACATACATGATGGAGCATAATTGTAAGGAAAAATACACCTTACATAAAGAAAATAATGAATATTTAATGGGATTTAATGGTGTTACGTAAGGCTTCATTTCTTCATTTTATGCTCCATAGACCATGTGCACTCATCCACATCATTTTCTAATCTTAACACATCTTAAAAGTTATACACACCATATTTGCTCCCATTCATTTCGAGCTTGGAGCTACATCTCATAAAATTAATGATTTGCTCTCTGGTTCAACTTTTTAGCTTTCTGATACAAATTTTGAAAATTCATAACTACTTATAGAAAAATCAAAATCAAACAAACCATATCATTTTGGAAATTTATGGATGTCTATTTTTGAATAAAAATAATGCCAAACCAATGCAGTAACCTTACACCATTGGAAATTGATGGAATAGTAAAATAGGTCAAGTTACGTTATTGGTACTGTTATGGAACTTCAAAAATTCATATATCTCTCTACAGAGCTCCAAATGAGGTGATCTTGGTGGCTATGAAAAGCTTATGATGTCCAATTTATTTCTGAAACATTTCCTAAGCATTGGACTTCATTTGGCCTATATGTCACACAGAGAAGCAAATTGACAAAATAATCAATAACCATACTATTTCTGCATAATTTGGCCAACTTTGGAAAATCATAATAAATTCTTTAGAGCTCCAAATTGAGTAATCTTTAGCTCTATGGAAAGTTATAGATGAGACCTGCTTATTGGCCAAATTTCATGGAAAAACTCACTAATTTGGTCAAACATTGGTTCAACACACAAAATGGTCAAATTTGAAGCTTCAAATGGGATTTTAAGACACCAAAAGCCTTTCTTGAATCTCCACAACCACTTGGGCAAGTCTAAAAACATAAATACCATATCAAAGCATGCCAAATGATCCAAATCCTCATAGAGCTCAAACTCACCTTACCACATGCATACATACATAAGTACATTAAACATATAAGGGCAAATGGGTGGCAAAATCTCACATTCTCATTCATCTAGCTCCCACATATACATGCACCATTTATACATATATTAGAACATGTTCAAGGGTTTACATCAAGTATACATCTCATGGTTACATAGTTTGACATCAATATGCCATCAAAATGCCTATTTTTCATAACCGTTTGTCAAAGTCTTGATCTTCAAGGTTGTTGGCCTTCTTTTCTTTGTCCACTCGACTCTCCTAGACATGGTTAGGCATATGTAGGGGAAGAGTAAAATTCAAAGAATCCCAGTAACTCATCCCCCTTTCAAACATACATAAAAGATGTATAAATAAGTCAAAGAATGCATGCATGATATTCAAACAACTAGTGAACATGTATAAGGCTTTTTCCTTGTCACATAAACTTATACATAACAAGCATAAGCTCTTAAGGGCATTGGTCTAGCTTCACCCATCTTTCTTAGGACTTTTGGACTTGTCTCACCCACTTTCAAGGGACTTTTGACTAAGCCTTTCTCTTCTTGAGACTTTTGGCTTTGTCTCACCTATTTTTAGGGACTTTTGGCACAACCAAACTCATGCAAACTATAATGCAATCATAGACTCATTTCATAACACTTAATAGTACCATAACATGTAAACATTGGATAGAAACATTTATCATGACTCAAACATGCACATCAGCACTCAATGACAAGAAAACAACTAAGCTATACATGTGAGAAAGGAAAAAGAGCTACCTTGAAGCAAGAACACAACACTTTCCTCTTAACCTCTTCTCCCTTTTCTTAGCCAAGCCTTGCTATTAAATGGTCCTTGGCTCTCTTGGCCTTGACACATCAAAAGAGACATAAATCACTCATGGAAACAAGCTTTGGCATTATACACACTCTATGTAAAGCTACTTTGTTCTATGACTCCATTATGCTTCCATACAAGACCTTATGAAACAACTATGAGAATTCATGATCTTGGCTCCCATTTCTCATTCATTTTAAGTCTTTTGACTCCATTTAGACTCCTTAGAGTCATCACAAATTCATTACAAGAGCCTAGACACAAGTTACTTCTTTAAATTTCATTATAGAGCCTACATCTCTATCTCACAAACCAAGGCTTCTAATTTTTTTCCAAGGTTTCCTTTGATATTCTTCCATCATATTTAATCCTCTTCTAGCCTTAAAAAAATTTAAAATTCTCCCTAGGTGCATGAAGAGCTCTTAGCAGAGACTATACAAGTATATAGCACCCATGGTGTTTACTTACTTTCTCTTAGGGAATTGGCACTTGTGAAGGCTTCCTAGATGTCTTGAAAACTTATATATACCCTTACATTACTTAAATTACTATTAGGAAGTGTCATCTTGGCCTAGGTGCAATTAAATCCCTAGGTTTACTAACTTACAATCTAATGCTTCTTATTCAATTTCAATGGCATCTTCTTAATCCTTACACTTTATAACCCTTGGTTCCATTAAGAACACATGAAGAAAAACTCTCCTCCTTACTTTCTCTCTCTAGGCCGAAGCTTAAATGGCTTGGGAACATCATATTTTATAAGTGTTTCAAGTAAAATCTTACTTGAAAATGAAGCTCTTTTCGCGTAGATTATTTTTCACCGATTGGTTTCTTAAAAAGAGTTCCTTTTTGGCTTGGGTCAAACCTGAATTTTTAAGTTTTTAAGAAAAGAAAACCACCATTAGAGAGTTTTTAGAAAGAGGAACAACTTTCCTAACTGGCACGGGATGAAACAAGGCCATTTACTTACCTAAACGAGAGCTTAAACTTTTCCTCTCTCCCTTCCCTTAATGTCATTGCATGGCTCCTCAAAATTCTAAAAATGAAAGCTTGGAGAAGGTGGTGAGGTGTAATCTTAATGAGAAGCCTCTTTTATAATTTTTTAAAATGACCATTTTGCCCCTATACGCCTGTATGCTCCGTTAAGGCTCATTTCAACTCTTTTTTTAGAACCATCTTTTCCAATATAAAATTTAGGTCCTATAATTCATAAAAAGCTTTCGCCTTTATCTAAATTGGATTAAAAACCTTCTTGAATGAACCGGTCAAAGGTAGGGTCAACCAACGCTCTAAAACATAAATCGGAGGGATTTAAACCATTCTAAAGGTTCTTATGGTTTTTAAAGTCTCTAAAAACCTTGAGAAACTCTTTTTTCCAATTTTAAAATTCCTCGTTTGAGTGTTCTAAAAAGTGCCTAAAATTACGAAAATACCACTGCACCTTCATTAAATTTCATCTAGTTATTTTGGCTCTATTTTCAGGGTACTTCTGGCCTTAGATCCTCATTATTTGAGGTCTAGATTTTAATATAATTTTATTAGACCTCAAATTATTCTATCTGAGAGACTTTCTTTTATATCCGGTACGTTTTATGTAATGAATGCAATTTTTGTAAAACGACGAAATGAGCCGTATAAAAGTAAGTCCTTTGAAATGAGCTAGATAATGTTCCCAAAAATTTGGTTAGAGTCCTAGGCTCCTAAAAATGATAATTCTAGGCTGAGACGGAAAGAAAAAAGGAGCTAGGATGGTGAAACAATTTATGATGAAAATTGATAAAATATAATAGCATTTTCGTAAATAAGTATAACTTTTAGAAAAACACATAAGAGGGCTTTCTAAATGGGAATGAGTTGCCCAAGGTTCTTAGAGGCCCAAAAAATCATGGGAAGCCCCGGGACTGGTAAAGCCCTTCTGGTGTATGTTTTCCAATAGTGGTGAGCTGAACTTTAACGGATTCATTGAGTAAGGTTTTAGCTCCAAATTGAGTGATTCCAAAAACATTTTATTAAATTGGGAACCTACATTTTATAATGGAAAAGAAGATTCTCAAAAAGAAGCTAAAACAAAGCTGAAACAAAATTGTCATTACAGAAGGATAAAATTGAAATTTTAGAAAAAGTAAGTTTCTTGAATGTTCCATAAGCTTCTTGTCTCTTCTCCCCCTCATATAGCACGACCCTTTCTGCACAAAATATAGAAAAAAGAAGCTCTCTCTTAGACACATAAGAGAATGAGAGAAAGGAGGAAGAAAGCCAAAGAAAGGTAGCTAATTTAAAGGAATTTCATGCTTCTTCTTCTTCCAATTTTGTTCTCCTCCCTTCAAGCTTTCTTTCCATAGTTTTATTAAATGGTTTTGGTTATGTTTTGAGTCTAGAACAAGGGGGGATAATTCAAAATTCTTGAGGAAAAGCAAATCAAGGAGAAAGGCTCTTGAAAGCAAGCATGAATCCAAGGTAATTTCTTGCTTTGGTTGCTTCTTTCTCTTGCTCATTCCTTGTGTGCATTTTGGCCTAAACCAGAACAATATGGGGGAGGGGTTTTCTGTCCAAAAACTAGAGAGGAACTAGGGTTTTAGACCATGAGGAAGAGGAATATGGCAAGAAATTTCAAGAAAAACTAATCGAAATCAAGTTAGGAAAGTGTGGTGTTTCTAGGGTTTTGACAAATCTGATTTTTGTGTGAGTAATTCCTTGGCTATTTAAATGTTTACTTGAGCTCCTAAGACTCTTAGAAAGCCTCCCAAGTGGTTCTCCCATCAAGGAAAAATCAAGAATTCCATAAACCTCCATTATGGTGCATATTTCGACCAAGTTAGGTTCATTGGGCTAGGGGATGTTTTAATTTATTCTAGCCTTGGTTTGGGACTTTATATGATGTTAGAAGATGGGGAGAAATTATTGGAAAAAATTTAGGAGCCATAGAATGGGAGATGGGACAATGGTGTCTATAATGGTGCTTTATGAAGCAACTTGATTCTGAGTTTGTGCAAACAATTGTGTGAGGGCTCCAAGAACTTTAAATGAGGCCAAGAGGCCTAGAAATGGAAAGAGATGGGAGCCTTGAGCTTGAATTGTGAAGGTTGCTTCAATAGGCCATTTATAGAACCATTATGCCACTTATGGAACCAAGTGTGTGTTCCAGAGTGAGTTTAGTGTCTTGGTTTACTTCAAGTGTGTAATTGTGTGTACGGTGTCTTGGACAAGGGAACATACATCCAACTAGGTGTGCTTATGGGACCAAAAACGGGAAGCAAAAGGATCAAGAAAAGCCTACATAAATCTAAGGTAGCTCTCCACCTCATTCTCTTTGCATTCTTGTGTGCATATGTATGCCATTGGTTGTGTGTGTTCTTGTGACTTAATGACATGCCACTTGATGCCTTGACATTACATTGGTACTAATGTGTCTTCTTGAATGACTATGGTTGTGGAAATGGCTCATAAGGGTGAGGTGATGTTAAAAGTCCCTTAATGAAGGTGAGGAGATGCCAAAAGTCTCATTGCATGGGTGAGACAAGGCTAAAAGTCTCTTAGAAGGGTGAGGCCAAGTCAAAAGTCCCTAGGCCAAGAGTGAGACAAATCCAAAAGTCCTATAAATAGGGTGAGGCAAAACCAAAAGTCCCTAGAGCATGGTCTTGGCTTGAATGTGAATGAGTGGCATGGAAATTGTGACTTTGCATACTTTATAGTTGCCAAACCTTCCATATATATGCTTTGATGTGTATATGCCTTGAATGTGTGTGTGAATGGGTGCATGAGCTATTGGAATTCTAGGAATCTCACTCCCCTTCCCTCCATTATCTTGAAATGCTTAGGTGATATTCAAGAAGCAAGGAGTGCAAGCCAAAGACCTTGAGAGATTGCATTTTGTCCATTATGTAACCTTATTTGTAGTTGGATGTCAAAGTGAGCTTGTACATATTATTTTTATGATGTGAAATCATGAACAAATGTAAAATGATGTATGGATATTATGTAGACTATATGTGACCTTAGATTAATGTAAATGTGGATTTTGGGTAGTTAAATGCTTACTTGAAACATGTATTCTTGGATATGGGATAGCCAATCTAAGATGCATGGGGTTTGGGACCACTTGGGCAGCTCACACAAGTCATATTTATGCTTTTAAACTTTCCCAAGAGATGCCAAACACTAAAGAAGGCCAATTGAACAAATTTGATATCTCATATTGAGTAAAAATAGCCATTTTAGTGAGCTGTACCACTTTTTATCCAAATGAGTTCTTCTTGATCTGAGCTTTGGCATGCATCTAGAGCTTATTGAGAAATTTTTAGAAAGCTAAAGTGGATAATTTTTGGAGGTTCACAGAATATTTGGTAAATTTTTTAAGTTAAAAAAATTTTCTGGTTTGGCCACTGGTACTATTCATATAGCCTAAAATTGTTCTCTGTCATTCATGGGACAAATCATGTCCAATGCCCATGAAATTTTATAGGCAAAAACTAGACCTTTAGTGACTTGTGTTAATTGGAAGCACCTCATTTGGATGTCTAGAGAGGGAGATATGAATTTTTGAAGTTGCTATCCAGTACTAGGTGACCAGTTAGACCCATGTTACTATTTGATTAATTTTTTAGGCTTAAACATTCTTGGATTGCATTGGAATTATTTTTCCCTCTAGCTAACATTCGTAGCTTTCTATATTAGTATCATTTGCATAGATTGGATTTTTGTGAAATGAATTGGATATTTTTGAAGTTTATGATAGTAAATTATATCAGTACCTAGTGATAGTCAAACCTTTATACCTAATTCATTATCAAATATAGTCCAAATGAGATTTACCTAGCTAGGACTTATTTTTAATGTAAATCTGACATCTAGGGCTTTCCAAAATGCTATGGTTTGTGTGATTTCAATTTTTTTATATTTAGTTATGATTTTTCAAAGTTGTTCCTGAAATCTGCCACTATATAGTAGTGAGAAATGAAGAAATTTTAGGGTTTTTGACCCTTGACCTGTGGTTTGTGCCAATTTTTGATTCTTGGTCCCAACATGAGATCGGCACACATTTATTTCCATCTCTCTTCTTTAAGGTCATCCCATTTCTGGATATCCTTTTCTAAGAGACATAGTTCAGGAGATCTTAGAATACTCCAATATTCCTAAACATACTCTAGAGTGAGAAGAGGACAAACTTGATCGAGTGCCTTCCTTTCCTCAAGAGTTAGCCAACAAATACAATATAGACAACTATAATCAGGAGTGTGATTAATACACTCATCCCTTAAACATCTTGGGATAGGCTCAATGCCTTGTCATCTTAATGAAAAATATTCAATTTAAGTATTCTAATTAGAGTCATTAGAATCCTTTTCCAGGTATGTTACATGGATTACAACTTGATCCTTCAGCATATTATCCTTTTCCCAACGAGGCCCATACAGTCGTCCCTAGGGTAGTGTAGTCAGGTTCCCCCATTTCACTCTATCAACGTGTTTGTGTTATCAAAACGGGCAGCACACTTCACAGAAATGCAATAAAAATAAGTAGGGAAAAGAAAAATTCACAACAGCAGACCATTTAGAACTCCATGGCATCAATAAACACTAATGATCAAAAGGATACAAACAACCAACACCATGAAGATTCCAAACCTCCTAACACTAACAAAGCATGTCCTAATTGCATAAGGAAGCAAGACAAAATCAAACCAATTGCTGTATCACTTTTTTGACCACCATATTAAAATCCTACAACAAGGACTAACAAAATTTCCAACACCAACATGAATCAACGGTAATATTTAAGCATTGATTAATTTCTGAGAAATAGAACGAATCTAAACAATTTTGAACATTAATTAAAATTCCAGATTTCAATCCCAATTATCCCAAACAGGTAATCAACTGGGTTCAACTCACAGAGCATATTGACATCTTTCGCATCAAGGCACAAGAGGATGCAGAGACATGGAGATAAACCAGACAGGGGAGAATAGATGAATTAGAAATTTGAATAATCAAAATCCAATAGCCACAGACTCACAGCATATCCAACTATCCCAAACAAGTAATCAACTGGATTCAACACACAGAGCATATCGACATCTTTTGCATCAAGGCACAAGAGGATGCAGAGACAGGGAGATTAATCAGTCAGGGGAAAATAAACAAATTGGAAAACTAAATAATCAAAATCTAATAGCCACAGACTCATAGCACATTCAATGACACAGAACATTCAAAACAATTCAACACTCGTAATTCCAAATTTTTAGGGTAACAGGGGAGTGTAGAAAATTTACCTTCGATGCTTCGAAAATCAAGTGGGCTTTTTTTCTCTTCGGTTGATCCCCTTTTATCCTTCCTTCGTTCTTGGACTCAAGGTCTTCCTTTCCAATCTGAGAAATTCTTCAACCCTAAGTTCCCAATCGTTATTGCTCTCCCTCACACTCTGCTTCCCTTCTTCTCTCTCGTACCCCTTCTAACCTGAAATTACTCATCCGAAACTCTCTCTTCTCCTTTTGGTTTTCAGACTCCTCTACAGCCTCCAGAGGAGAAATGAAACACCCCCTAGAATCCTCGCTACACTCATTCGGCCTTTCTAATACACCGAATCTCCCAGCTAAAATCCAAAATTCCCAGTAACTCTCTCTCGGTCTCCTTTTCCCCTTCGATTTTTCTTCCTTGAAAAAGCCTTCACTCAGTCTCTTCAATATCAAATCTCTCTGTCCCAAACCAAAAATCCTGTAATAATTTTCACTCGGCCCCTTCGTCTCTCTGATTTTTCTCAAAAAAAAAAATTCCTCCAGAAACTCCTCCTCTATTTATAACAAATCCAAGAGTGGTTGCCACTCTCGCTCACACGTCTCGCCCCTCTGCCCCCCTTCGTACGGGTTCATCGTGCTTCTCTGCTCCACCAACTCCTAGCGCTAACACCCTTCCCATACCATTTCATCCTTTCACCAAAAAATCATTCGCGAGAGAGGGTCAGGGCTGAAGAAGTGGGGGACCAGCTGTCTAGGGTTTTCCTTTGCCTTTCCTTTCGAGTTTACAGGTTCATGTTCGGGTTAGAGAAGCTGGAGGTCTAGAATTCATGGGTTGAACAAAACGGGCCTACTCTCTTTGGGCTTTTTTTTTCTGGCCTAATTCCGAGTTAGCTTTGGGTTGAACTCCCTTTGTTTTTTTTCTTTGGTTTTGATTTGGGCTCTCCTAAATTATGTTTCAAAATCTTAATTTTTTTTATTGTAAATATTTTTTATATTCTCTCTTTTTTTGTAGTACCCTTTTGATATATATATATTTAGACCTTTTATTTTTTTATTATTATCTTCTTTTACTTATTTTTTATGATGATTTTTTTTAATTAACTTACTTTTAGACTTTTCTCTCTCTTTCTTTATGAGTTTTACTTTTTTTTCCTCATTTTTCCTTTTCTTTTCCTAGTCTCCTAAATTAATTATTATTTTTTTTTGAATTTCTATTATTCCCTATTTGATTGTTCTTTTTGTTTTAACTTTGACTTAATAAGCTTTTACTTTTTTCTCTTTTTGATTTTTTCTTTGATTTTGTTTCTTTTAAGCTTATTAAGCTAAAAGGACTTATTGTTTGTTGTGTTTTTTTTATATATTTTTTGGAATATGTTTGGACAAAATACGGTGTTCACAATTAATACACTTATTCCTTAAACATCTTGGGATAGGCTCAATGCCTTGTCGTCTTAATGAAAAATATTCAATTTAAGTATTCCAATTAGAGTCATTAGAATCCTTTTCCAGGTATGTTTGCGCTAATAGCCACTCTCTCTCTTCTGGGCTTTTTTGCACTGGCCACTTTCCAGAGAGTATTGTTTATCTTAACACTTTTTGATACTTAGGGTCTTCAAGAGAGGCAAGTGTAGAGCATACTGATGTATAGATAAGATAATCGTAAGAGATCTACTGATGAAAGATTTCAAAAGATAAAGAACCTTAGAATGAAGACATAAGAGAATTGAGATTTATTCAAACTTTGTTTACAAAGAGGTCAGAGGCTTAGAGAATTCTACCTCTATTGAGTTTTCTAATGCTTTTTATAGAAGAAGTCAGAGGATACAAACAAACTACTTTTGCAAAAGAAAGACACACTGGCAGACAAACTTTTTCTAAAGCGGCCTTTATGGGAGGATAAGATAACTCACATGCTAAATAGTAAACACACATAATTATACAATAAAGCATGACCTAGCTAGATAGGCTTCAGGATAAACCTTATCCTTTCTTGATTGGTTCATGTGACGGAGACATATTGGGGTCTTTGCCAAAGTCAATGGAGTCAAGGTCCTTTAGAGACTTTTTGAAACAAATGGCGAACCATTCCTCAAATTCTTTAAGAGCAACTAGTTAATAGGAGTCTTGTATGGGTATATCAGGAGGTGGTTGAGTAGATGAAGAAGAAGCTCCTGGGTCTTGTGAACTAGTTCTCGTGAGAAATTTAATCATCTATTTTGGAGTTTATAGTTCGATGTTAGGAAGATTCAATTCTGGAAATCGAAGTTCTCCAGGAATGAATTCTCTATGATATGGTCCCAATGAAGTGCAAAATATGAACTAATTAGATTGATAATTATTAATTTCACATAAAAATAATTTTAAAGCCTTTAGGACACTAAATGATTGTTTTGGCCAGTCTAAAAATGTATTCCATTCATATGCATGGCTTCGAGTAAGGAGCAGGTTTTGTCTATTGACCCAATAAGAATGGTGAAGAATGAAAATACTAGACACCTATTGATTAGTAGTGGGAATTTTTCAAAGATTATGGCGTTGGATCAGACGATCAAGTTCAGAGCACCACCATGGTAGTGGAGAGAACCATTCTAATAGGGTGCATAAATTTGAATCCCTATTTTTTGATGTGGTGAGGTGTTGGAAAATCATCAGTGGTGAAAATGCTGTGGCACCAAAGTAAAGGGCAGTGAGTGCCTAAAGATACCAAAGGGCATCATCAGTCACTTGGTCTGTGATTTGAAACAGGAGCAAAAATGGGGTTTGAACAAGGTTAAAAGCAAGAGGGATGGTGTTGTATGGAGCATCTTAAGGTACCTGTAATGGTAGTAAAACAAAGATTTTTGGGCAAGATTTTAGACTTTTGTAAGAGTGGTTAGTTGTGATTCTCTAGGAGGGAAATCCTTTTTCAACTGAGGAGAAGGATAATGAATGGTGCAACTAGGGATTGAGTGAGCCATATGGATGAACAAAATAGGTTTAGATGTGGTAAGGAGATTAAAGGCTTTTCATGGTCTAGAGAGGAAATCAGCTAGGATGTTGTGGGTCCTTTGATATGTTCAACTTGGAATTTATAGCGGGAAAACTAGTCTTTCCAGCGCATCAATTGTTTATTAGGAAGGACTTTTTTATTAGACTCTAAAATCTTAAGGAAGGAAGAGTTATCCATCTGCATAGTGAAATCATGTCAGCAAAAGTGGAAATTGAACTTCTCGATCCCTCTTTTGACAGCAAGAATCTTTTTGTAGATTGCATGATAATATTTTTTAGAGTCTTTGAATTATCCGCTAACATAGCTAGAGTAAAATTTCTTGTCGTCAATCTCTTCAAGTAGGACAGCACCCTAAAAATCTTCACTAGCGTCTATTTGGAGAATCCTTTTAAACTTATTAAGAATCTTTAAAGGCAAAGGTACTTCAGAAACTCTTTTGAGGTGTCGCACTACTACAGTCTATTCAGGTCCTTAAGGAGAGGGGTCCTTTCTGAGGAGCTTGGACATTTGGCTTGTATGATTAGACACTTTTGGAATAAAGTCTCTAATAAAGTTAATCACATCGAGAAATTGTTGAATTTCTTTAATGGAGAGGTCTTCATCCAGAAAAGTGAGTAATTCTTGGGCTATGTGTAGACCAGGTTGATAATGTCTATCAAAGATAGGCATCCTGAGAAATTCTATTTGGGCTTCGCCCAATTGACTCTTTTTAGAGGAAAACATTATCCCATATTTTTGTACAAGGCTCAAAAATTGTTGGAGAAGCTATTTATGATCTGCTTTGATTTTGGAAAAGGGCAGGGTATCATCTATATAGATGAAGATACTATGGAGGATGGGCTCAAAGATTTTTGTCATAGCTTTTTGAAATAGAGACAAAGCAACCTTTAACCCAAATGGCATTACAATCCATTGGTATTAGGCATTTGGAATGCAAAAGGCTATCTTGTATCTTTCAGTTGGATCAATTCCAAGTTGCCAGAAGCCTACTTTGAGATCAAACTTAGAGAACACTTTAGCTTCTTTTAGCAGACTAAGTTGAGAACTGATCTTTGGTAATGGAAACTTATCATCTTGCAAAAAACATATTGAGAGGTTTATAATGAATGACAAGTCTCTTTTTCCACATCTTTGTTCAGTATGTTTTTCTACGTAGAAAGCTTGACATGCCCATTCAGATCTAGTTGGTTTAATAAGACCTTGTTGGGGAAGAGCCATACATTCATCTCTGGCAAGTTGCAGATCATCAGGATTCATACTAGGGTGAGTTGCTTTGGTAGGATTGATATCCTCATTTCTTTTAACAGAAAGCTAGATGAAGAAATCTTTATTTTCTCAAAGAGGAGAAGGATGGGAGAATTGATCATAAGACTCTAGACAGTAAGGCATAAATTGATCACGAAGTTCTTCATAACCAGCAGAAAAATTTGAAAGCTTAAACACTTTAGAAATTATTGAGAGGCTCGTCGCGCAACCCTCAAAATAAAACTAGGTTGATAAAATATGCAGTTAGTGGCACAACCTAGGTCATCTCCCTTGGAATTTGAGTTCAATGTTTAATTAAGTTTTCCAAATGCTAAAAGGTTCTAAAAACTTCTAAACTAAAGGGGGTTTTGATTGAATTAAACTAACCTAAAACTAAATTGAATTAAAATTCCTAATTGCTACCTAATTATATGAATTATGGGTGAAAAATGGTCTTGTGACTAGCTTTGGATTCATCCCTTGGTATCCACTATCCCTATCCTAATCCAATTGTGATTAATTCTGGCCTAAGAGTTCCTAATTGTGTTCATAACAAATTATCTTGGGTTACCACTCAAGATTCAAGAGATTAACAATCTAATGTTGAATTGAAACCTCATCTTCGCATTAAATTGTTAATTCTTGTCTTTAAGATCAATGAATACCCAATTTGATTGATTAACTAATTGATTAGCCTCTAAATTATTATCCTAAAATGTTTAATTAACCAACTAAACATTAAGGAATCCTCAAATTAAACATTCAAACACATAATCTCACTCATGTATTTTATCGAACACCTTCGAAGCACACATGAGAAATTAGATAATATTGAAATTAATCAATGTCTAATCAGATCAATTAATCAACAAAAAGGTTCCTTAATTAGTGTTTAACCAGCCACTAATTACAATTACACAAATTCCCTATCAAATACAACTTAACCAAGATAATATATGAAAGAGAAAAAGTATAGGAAAATAGAGAAGTCTTAGCCAAAAACTCTGAGTTCATCCATGGATTCAAGCTTCTCCAAGGTCTTCTTCCTTGCTAGCCTCAAGATGGATTAGAATTTCATGGGATGGTGGATGAATGATGGAATGGAGAGGTGTGGAGAGGATGGAGGATGAAGGATGGATGAATGTGGCTGATTGGCGAATGGATGGATGAATGCTGCGTGAATGGATTGCCCCCTGATGGAATGGAGTGAATGAATATATAGATGAGGATTTCCGAAAATATAGAGGCATGAGATGGGTGGATTCGAATGGAGTGGATCAAGGGTGTGAATCACGTATTTGATGAATGGATTGGCATGATTTTATTTCTCACGTGGCCTTGCATGTGTTTTATTCATTCTGCCCGAGTGTATTTTAATTCTTTAATGAATCACGTGGCATCATGCTACCTCTTAATTTTCATATGGAAAGTTCCTTGCCCAGCTAATTGCCCGTCACTTCTTCATGTGTATATAAGGTGGACCTCACTTCCTTTTATTTTATTATATTCTACATGTTCCTTCTACTTGTTTCTACAGCTTCTTTACATTATCCATGAATCATGCAGCTCTTTTGTGTTTCTTTAGCAGGGGCTGCCTCTTTTGCCAAGCTCGAAGCTTCTTCCACGTCGTGCTTAGCTCATGCAAACTTCGTGAACTTATTAATGACGTGGCTTCTTCGTTTAGCTCTCCCACAGTCTATCCAGCTCTCCTAGCTTCAGCTCGTAGCTTCCTTCACTCATTGCATCTTCAGTAACTCGTAGCCATCCATGTAAATATTCTGCATGTATGTGTTTAGCAACCCTTCGCATTGCTTCTCCTCTGTTCTGCTCGACTTTGACATTAGCTACTATTTCCAACTCATGTTCAACTACTTCAACATGTTGTTGCTCCCTGCAACCTCACCAAAATAGGGCATCATCCATGCGAGTTGATGTGTGTATGACGTGGAAGCTTATATGACATGTTTGATGTGAAATGTGTGCCCATGCATGAATGAGTGAATGACGTAGATGCATGCTTCATAGAAAATAATATATGTGTGGGAAATGTGGGTGCAAAGTGAGAGTGTTGTGGAGTATAAGTGAATGGCTAGACAAGTGCATGGATAAATGAGAAACCACGTACAAGTGAGCTGCTAAATGGAATGGATATGAATAAATTTGCATAAAATCCTTCCTTCTTCTAAAACCTCCATCACCTCCTAAATTCTCCTCCATCCCTTAGATTTAAATTGCCCAAAGCCTACACAAAAAGATTAGAAAATATTAAGTAGAAATATTCACAAAATTCATTTAAAAAGATTTATGCATTAAAAATCCAAGATTTTGTGATTTAATTCCTAAAGTGCAAAAGATGGCAACTAAAATAAAATCTTATCTAATTGAAGTCTTGGAACCATATTTAATCATTAAAATGCCTAAGTTAGGAGAATTAAAACATATAAAAATCATGGTTATCAATTATAGTTAAGGCTTAAATTATTATTTGAATAGGATCCCTTGAGGAAGGATTTGGAGTTTCTTAGCTTGACAATAAATGTCCATCCCAATAAGGATATCTTTGTCTAGAAGACTGCTGAGTGACTCGTCGTACAACCCTCAAAATAATACTAGGCTGATAGAATATATAGTTAGTGGCACAACCTAGGTCATCTCCCTTGGAATTGGCGTTCAATGTTTAATTGAGTTTTCCAAATATTAAAAGACTCTAAAAATTCCTAAACTAAGGGGTTTTGATTTAATTAAACTATGCAAAAACTAAATTGAATTAAACTTCCTAATTGCTATCTAATTGTATGGATTATGATCTTGTGACTAGCTTTGGATTCGTCCCTTGGTATCCACTATCCTTATCCTATTCTAATTATGATTAATTATGGTCTAAGAGTTCCTAATCATGTTCATAACAATTTATCTTGAGTAACCACGCAAGATTCAAGAAATCAACGATCTAATGTTGAATTGAAACCTCACATCCAAATTAAATTGTCAATTCTTGTTTTAGGATCAATGAACACTTAATTTGATTGATTAACTGATTGATTAGCTTCTGAATCATCCTAAATATTTAATTAACCAACTAAACATTAAGGAATCCTCAATTTAAACAATTACGCTCACTCATGTATTTTATCGAACACCTTCGAAGCATACATGGGAATTCAAATAATATTGAAATTAATCAGATCAATTAATCAACAAAAATGTTTCCTAATTAGTGTCTAACCAGCCACTAATTATAATTACACAAATTCTTTATCAAATATATCTTAACCAAGAAAATAAATGAAAGAGAAAAAGTGTAGGAAAAATAGAAAAGTCTTAGCCAAAATTCTAAATTATACTTCCATGGATTCAAGCTTCTCCAAGAGATTCCTCCTTGCTAGCCTCAAGATGAACTAAAGCTTCATGGGATGTAGATGGAATGGAGTGGAGTATAGAATGAATGGATGAATGGAGGAAGGATATGGCGTGGATGGTGAATGAAGGGGTCGTGGATGATGGAATGGAAGAATGTGGTGTGGTGGATGGATGGTACCCCCTTGAACGAATGAATGGCTTAATATATATAGGCATGAGAGAATGGAGTTGCATGAATGAACTAGGAAATCTAAATATGTGGAGGCGTGGTGGACTTGGAGAGACGTGAGATGTGTGGAATTGTAAATGGATGAGGGACCAATGATTTGAATGAAGGAGGCGTGTATATGCTGGAGAGGCGTGAATAAATCAGACACGTATTGAATAATAATTCCACGTGCTTAAGCTTCTTCTTTTTGTATTTTTCTTAACATCAGCCTCTCCTTCCCACGCTCCAGAATGTTTGTTTATTTTATATATATATAATGGGCCCCACTTCATTCCATATTGAGTATAATATCAATATTCATGCAATCACGTTCAGCTTCTTCATTTTTCTGCCCAGTTTCTTCACTTCAGCGTCTTCCACGTGTAGCTTCTCTTCATTCTGTTCTCAAGCTTCTTTTTTTTCAGCTCCAGCCTTGCTTCTTCTGCATGCGTTCTGCTCGAGTTAGCTCGTTCAGCTTGCTTTGTTCTCCATCACATCAGCTTCCTCAATGCAAAACCACGTTATTTTCCACTAAAGCCTCTGCATGCAGCTCATTATTTCCTTCTTTGCATTTTTCATTTGGTTTCCTTCGTATCATGCAGCTTCATAACCTCGTGGCTTCTTTTTTTTTTTCATTTTCCAGCTTGAAAATCACGTTGCTTTTCTCTGTTCAGCTCGTGCCTCGTTCAGCTTGTGTTTCTTCGCCTGAACTCTAGCTAAGCCATTTCACGTAGCTCTCTTCTTCACGTTTCTGCTTCTTAGTAAACCATCACTCGAACGTGCAACCCGTGGCCAGCTCCTTTATGTTTTCTTCATCTTGTAGCTTCAACAAGAAACTCATACTTCAACCTCTTCAAAACCCGAAGGAATATGCTGACTTTTCTACATGGAGCTGCTTCTTCTGTTGCTCGTTCTTCTTGTTCAGCTTGTTTAGCTCGATGCCCTTTCTTCTCACCAAAACGTTCTTCTTTGTTCAGCTACTGTCCTTGCTTCCTTCCACGTAAACTCAAGCTCACTTCTGCATGCTTCTTACATGTTGTTTAATTCCTTCTCCAGCTAGCTCGAGCTTGCTTTCTTCTTCTCTGTTTTGAGTTTGTTTCTTTCTTGTGTAGCTTCTAAGCTCTTTCTTCACGTTGGCTGTCTCTTCTTTAAGCTCCAGCTTACGCTTCTTCTCATATCACATGTCGTGCTTAATGTGATTGTTGCCTACTGCATGAGCTTATATTCCCTTGTTGCTTCCACATATTTTCCACATGCACAGGTGTTCTTCTCCTTCAAAGCCTCTTCCTCGAGCTTCTCACGTGTTCATGTTGCTTGTGGCTTTTCTTCAGCCAAGCTCGAAGCTCTTCTTTTTTTTAAAGTACCCATGCAGCTTCTTGTTTCACATAAACAACTAATGCTTCCATAGAGAGAGACCCATACTTGATATATATGTGCAAACCAAGTGGGTGAGAGATGTGAGGATGAGAGGATGGAATGCATGGCTTCCTTGGACT
The DNA here is from genome assembly GCA_026724425.1 of Erythrophleum ivorense. NCBI lineage: Eukaryota > Viridiplantae > Streptophyta > Magnoliopsida > Fabales > Fabaceae > Erythrophleum > Erythrophleum ivorense. The sequence continues at coordinate 39,543,351 of JAIUCV010000006.1, read as the reverse complement.
TGGCAGACCTCCATTTCTTCTCCAAAATAATCTCCTATTCAATTACCAATTGTCCATAAAAATTCTACACAAAAGAGTGGGAAAAATCAAGTAGGAATTTTCACAAAATTATTTAAGATAGATTTATGCATTAAAATCCAATAATTTGTAACTTAATTCCTTAAATATAGAAAATGGCTACTAAAATTAAATTTCATCTAATTAGACCCTTAAAGCCATATTTGGATACTAAAATGTTTAAGTTAAAAGGATTAAAATGTATAAAAATCATGCTTATCAACTGCTTCCTAGTACCTTGGTCCAGATAATGCAATTAGGAAAGATCCTAATACTAATTCTTTTATTGGTAATAAGATCAACCTTAAAGATCTTGCTATCAGTGGCACTAAAGTACTCAGAATGAGTTGTCCATGCTTGTAGAGGAAGGATTGTAGGATTCATAAGACTTTTCAAAGCACCAGTATCCATATAGGCTATAGTAGGAACGAGCTTATGATACTTGCTTTGAAAAATCTGAATTTGACATACGGCATAAGAGGTTCTTTTTGTTCTGCAAGATTGTAGGGCTGGATAGAGTAATTAGGATGAATATAATGGTTAAAATAATCTAAATGATTTTAATCAAAAAAATCTGAGTCTGATAGTTGGAGTCTAGGAAGGGCAAAAATAGTGTTTGCATCAATATCTTCTTATTTTGAGAAATATTCTTTGATGTCATCATCAACAGAAAGAGGAATGCTGGCCTGAACTTGTTGAAGGAGCTTTACATCTTTCTTTGTCTTGTTAGGACATTGTTTCACAAAATGTCCCTTTTTTCCACAGATGTAACAACAGTCTCATTTTCCATATTGTGTGAGCCATCGTCGAAAAAACCTAATTGGTTTTTTATGTCTCCTTTTCTTGTAATACTTGTGAGATTTGTAAGGCTTAGCATACACATGCTTGTGATGAGATTTCTTCTTTGTTAGACAAGAGCATTTGGTTTTATCTTTGCATTTGATTTGCAAATATAGCTTTTTGTATACTTTTTGTAGGGCAAGTTTTCCATCCATCATGGAATTAAACATTTTATGCTGCTCACATAGCTTTTCAAGAGTAGCTATGGTTAATTGTTAAATTTCTCCAAGAGAGATGTCAGTCATATCTCTTCTAAGGGATTGAATGGCTCTCAAGAGTTCTGGCTGTAATTCTTTTGGTAAGGAGGCAAGAATGTATGTCTGAGTTTGACATCATTAAATCCATTAAGAAGATAGTACCGTTTTGCCATTCTTTTGTAATGAAGATCAAGATCTTTTTTTCTTCAAAGGGTAACATTTCATCTGGAAATATTCTTGCTATTTTTATTTGTCAACAAGATGGAAATCACTAAGAAATTCTTTGTGAATAAGACCAAGGAGGTCATTAGCACTGCCAGCTATGGTGTAGAATTGCTGTCTATATTCTCCTGGGCTTTGGAACCATTCTAGGAGAGTGCTGGTGAATCTAGTGGTGAATTCAAGGAGAGTCACTTGAAGATTGGAATCAAGATAAGTCATTTAAAGGTTAATCCATACTGAAAACTCATGTAATTTGTCTCTCCATTTATCAGGAGAAATATCATCAAATGTAAACTAAGGTCTAGAAGTTAGACGAGTTTGAGCTTGTGGAGGATCTGAGAAAGTTGTATAATATGATTGTTTAGCATGATCATTATGTTCGATGTTTGACTCATCATGATCTTTAACATGAGTGGTATTCACCATACAAAAGGTTGAATATTTCATAGGTTCATCATCCTCAGAACTGAGAAGTTCAGGACCTATGATTTAGGATTGGTCAGAATCTGAATCTGAAGGATATAGAATGATGGAGGATGTTAACGCAATAGTCGTAGATGGTTTGGATGGTTCTATTTAAAGCTATTTATTTTTCTGAGAAGGATCCAGATGAGGAGGCTGAGTATCTTTTAGAGAAGAAGGAGGAGTATGGATTTATAATAGTTTTACAAGAGGGTGTTCAGGAGGTTTTGTCCATGAAGGTGAAGCTTCATGTTGTGAAGGAAAGGGAGGTGGTCTTTGAGGAGGACGGATAGTTCTAGGCTGAGGTTGCCTAGCGTGAAGCTGTCTGAGTTGTGCTAGACTAAGATAGTCTTCTTTCTTTCTGAAGACTTCATAGTTCATTTTAAAATAATAGGAATAGTTAGCTTCTTGTGGGTAAAGGGAATATGGAGGTGTAGGATATGGGTTATAGGATGGTAAAAAGGGAAAAGGCAAAGGTTCATAAATATTCCAAGATTGATCTCTGGTTATATCTTTTCCAATATAATCAATCTAAGATTTCACTTGGTGAAGCTCTTATTCTTTCTGTGTAAACATAGGACTCATATATCCATGAGCAATAAAGCCCTTAAGTTCTACATCTAAAGAAGTAACTTGCCTTTGAAGAAGATCATAAAATTCTTGGACATGAGAAGAAAGTCCATCTAGGTGAGAATTAGTAGAAGCCATTTGACTGGAAAGATTCTCAAGGTGAGAGTCAATCCTCTGAATAACTTTGTTTTAAGCTATAGTATTAGAGGTATGCCAATTGAGAACTTTTTCAGCCTGTGAGACAGGTCTCATGGCACCACTGGGTGAAACCTCTATAGGAATAGAATACAACTTATATGTAACATTGGTTTTAGGGTTAGTTCCTCTTTCCATAGCAAGGAATTCAGAATCATAAGTTTTTGATGCAGAAGAGAACATCATATAGGGAATAGTCTGAGGCTGTATCTGTTTGGGAATAATGGGTTCTAGTTGTGGAGGAGGAGAAGGAAGTAGGTCATCATGACCTAATTCCTTAAGCAAATCATAAAGGCTTTCTAGCTTGGGCCTTGGAGATTTGATGCCAACCCATCTGGGTTTTTGTGGGTAGTCATTATCATCAGAACTATTGCTAGGCTTACAATGAGAACAATGGGCAGATTTCCAAGATGGTTTGGGTGGCTGCTTTTTCCAGTACGTGGCACAAGAATCACAAGGTCACCACTCATTATCTTCTGGTCCTTCCCAGTTTTCTAGGTCATGGCACCCACAATCAGGGTCACACATAGATGGATCATAATCCTAAAAGAAGTGTCCATTTATTTTTCCAACATAAGCATAAGACCCATCAAGATGAAACCCATGAATAGGAATAAGACCTTTCTTTTGTTCTTAGGTAACGATAGGAGTGATCATCATTGAATGATTCAACAGCCTTGGAGCTGAGGTGGTAGCTTCATTAAATTCGAGTCTCTTAAAAGTAGATTTAATAGTTCCATCAGAAAGTTTTTCTAGAACAGGAGGAGCAGAGGTATGGAACATCTTCTGTCCACCATGAAACCCTTTTTCGTAATTTGTAACTCATTCAAGAGACATCAATTGGAGCAGATCTTCTTTGGGTATTTGCTTAGGGATCTGGATAATAGTTGTATTGTTAGGTCTATCAGAAACCATGTACAGAACATTGTCAGTGGTGTTCTGAAACTGGAGATCAATTGCGTGGTTTTACAAACAGTAGATCATTTGGTGGTGTAAGGTTGCTGGTACAGCATCTACAAGGGATGTTTTAAATTGTTCTAGCCTTGGTTTGAGACTTTATATGATATTAGAAGATGGGAGAAACTATTGGGAAAAATTTAGAAGCCATGGATTGGGAGATGAGACAATGATGTCCATAATGGTGCCTTATGAAGCAACTTGGTTTTTCAATTGTGCAAATAAACGTGTGAGGGCTCCAAGAACCTTAAATAAGGGTAAGAGGCCTAGAAATGAAAAAAAAATGGAGCCTAGAGCTTGAATGATGAGAGTTGCTTCAATGGGCCATTTATGGAATCATTATGCCACTTATAGAACCAAGTTTGTGTTTAAGAATAGATTGGTATCTTGGCTTGCTTCAAGTGCAAGATTAGGTGCTATTTGTGATGTTTAGTTTAAGAGAATCCTACTCCACCTAAGTGCTCTTGTGTAACCGAAAAGAGGAAGGAACAAGCAAAGTAAGGCTTGCATAAGATTTAAGATAGCTCTCCACCTTATCTCCTTGCATTCTTATGTGTATGTATGTCTTTGTGTGCATATATGTGTCTATGTGATTGGAAAGCATGCCACTTGATGCTTTGAGATTGCATTGGTACCAATGTGTCTTCTTGAATGGCTTTGCTTGTAAAAATTGCTCACAAGGGTAAGGTGATGCCAAAAGACCCTCAATGTGGGTGAAAAGATGCCAAAGTCTCAAGACAAGGGTGAGACTTGGCCAAAAGTCTCTTGAATAGGTGAGGCCAAATGAAAAGTCCTTAGGGAAAAGTTGAGGCAAACCCAAAAGTCCTAGAAATGGGATGAGCCAAAACCAAAAGTCCCTAGAGCATATTCTTGAGTTGATATGTAATGGTGGCATGGAAATGAACTTCTAGCATGTCTTATATTTATCACCTTTGTATTTATGCACTTGATGTATGTATGCCTTGAATGTGTGTATGAATGGGTGTGTGAACTATTGAGATTCTAGGAATCTCACTCCCCTTCCCTCCTCCATCTTAACATGACTAGGTGGTGCCCATAAAGCAAGGAATGTAAGTTAAGAGTCTTAAAAAGCCATGCTTTGACTATTGTGTAGTTCTACTTGTAACTAAGTATTAAAGTGGTTATGTAAATGTTATTTTTGAGATGTAAAACCATAAACAAATGTAATATGATGTATGAATATTGTATAGCTCATATGGCATTAGATTAATGGGAATGTGAAATTTGACACTTTGATGGCTTGGTATTATTATGTATTAATGGATGTGGGATAGCCAAATTAAGATGCATGGTGTTTGGGACCACTTGGGTAGTTTCTATAAGTCATGTTTATGCTTTTAAACTTGTCCAAGGGATGCCAAACATTAAAGAAAGTCTTCTAGACAAAGGTAGTGCCTCATATGGAGCAAAATGGACCCAATCGGTGAGCTATGCCACTTTCTATCCAAATGAGCTCTTCTTGATCTAAAATTTGGCATGCATCTAGATCTTGTAGAGACATTTTTGGAAAGCTAAAGTGCAAAATATTTAGAGTTCTATGGAATATTTGGTGAATTTTTGAAGTTATAAAATTTTTTGATTTTGGTCAGTATTACTATTCATTCTAGTCCGAAAAGAAATTCTATCATTCATGGGGCAAACAATGTCCAATTGTAGTGAAATTTAATATAAAGTAACGAGACCTTCTTAAAAGACTTGTTCCAATTAGAAGCACCTTAATTGGACATCTAGAGAGGGAGATATGAATTTTTGAAGTTGCTATTATGTTTCAGGCACACCTCCAAACCCTCAGTACTATTCCATCAATTTTTGGGGTCTGAATGCTCTTAGATTATTTGAAACTATTTTGTCCCTCTATTTAACATCTGTAGTTTTCTAAATTAGTATAGTTTACACAAATTTGATTTTTGTGGAATTAATTATGAATTTCCCAAGTTTATTTCAATAATCTATATCAGTGTTTCTGGACAACTTAACCTTTGTGCCTTTTCTAATGTCAAGAATAGTCCAAATGAGATCTTTGTGGTTGGAAATTATTTTTGTGTAAATTTAACATCCAAAACTTTCCAACAAGTTATGGTTTACTTGAATTTTATATTTCTAGATTTAGTTATTATTTTTCAAAGTTTTTCCTAAAATCTGCCACAAGTGTCTAAGAAGAATAACTAGAAATTCGTGATTTTCAAGTTTGTATCTGTGGATTATGTGTTGTTTTGGATTATTTATGATTTGTATAAGTGGTAAATAACTATAGAATGTTATTAGAAAATCCATGGGATCCACATAACATGAAGTGAAAAATTGAACCCCGACGTAACGCAATATAAATGCATGAAATTGTAGCTTTTCATTGATCATTTTCTAAGAACATGTACATAAGTATCTTGAATGGAAGAATATAATGATAGAAAGTATATGGTATGACAAAATGCATGTATATGGAGAAAATCTAAGAACATAGAGTACTTTTGTGATGTGCAATATAATTGTAGTTGTATTTAGACTTATACCTTAGTATCTCTACTTTTGAAGATGAAAACTACATTTTGAATGCATGTATATGTTGCAAGAAACTAGACTTTGTATTTATGCAAGAACTTGGTGGAATGAATAAATTATGGTCATAATGGCTATAAGATGTCTATTTTGTATCTTGGCTTGACTTTTTTTTAAAAGCTTTGATAGTTTATTAGGGTTGTTCATGCCACTTGGATTATGTTTAGACTCATTAGGCAAGGTGAGTGATAAGGTCATATCACGCAACCCTCAAAATAAAACTAGGTTAAAAAATTTATAGTTAGTGGCACAACTTAGGTCATCTCTTTTGGAAATAGAGTTCAATGTTTAATTGGATTTTCTAAATGTTAAAGGATCTTAGAACTACCTAAATTAAGGGGGGTTTGATCAAATTAAACTAAGTAAAATAAAATTGAATTAAAATGACTAACTACCTAATTGTATGAGTTATGAGGTGGATGATGGATGTAACACCATACTTCTAGGACTCAATTCATACAATTCCTATGCCTCATATCATATAATTTTTATGAAAGCAACATAGTGGCATAGGGAGTCCCGTAGGCCATATGGACTCATGTATCGCATTCTCATATTTATTTACATGGATACAACTCATTTCCATCACCAAAAATGGTCTAGAGCTCGTATAAGGCAAAGGGAAGTATAGAATATATACTTGCAATTTCGGCCAGAAATTGCCCCTTTCTATTGCAAACTTTAGAAAATCATAACCAATTCTAAAAAAATAAAAAACATGTATTCTTTACCATTCTAGAAATCCATATATGTCTACTTTATGCTAAAAATATTAATAGACCATGAATCATCACACAGAAGATGTTTGACATTCGAAAAGGAGCAAAGGTCTGGCTGGCTACTGGTACTATCATAAGTTTCTGCAGCAAACTTTAAAAATGTCTAATTAATTTCACAAAATCCAATCCATGCAGATAATACCAATCTAAAAATATGCAGATGTTATATAAGGGAAAAAATAACTCTAGATCATTCCAAGCATGTTTAGGCATCGAAAACTAATCAAACAATAACTTGGGTCAATTTGGATGCTTAATGCTGAATAGAAACTTCAAAAATTCATATCTCCCTCTCTAGACATCCAAATGGGGTTCTTCTAGTTGGCACAAGTCACTGGGAGTGTTTAGTTTCTTTTTATAAATTTTTGTGGTAATTAGACATCATTTTCCCACTGAGTGATAGAATTTATTTTCGAGTCAGTGTGAACAGTACACCAGACCAAATTCAGAATTTTTTCTAACTTTGAAAATTCACTAAATATTCTATAGACCTCCAAAAATTCTACACCTTAGCTTCCCAAAAGGTTCTCAACAGGCTCTAATATGCCAAATCTCATATCAAGAATAGTTCATTTGGACAAAAAGTGGTATAGATTTTCAATATAGTCAATTTTTGCTCCATATAGGATAACAAAGTGTTCAAATGACTTCCCTTGGGCAAGTCTAGAAGTATGAATATGACTTGTATGAACAACCCAAGTGGTCCCAAACCTTATACATCTCATTTTGGCTGCTCCACTTCCATTTATACATACATTCCCATAATGTAAAATTGTCATTACATGTCTAAAATGAGTATTTCCATACATACAACCTTAACTCTCAATTATACATGATACATTAACATAATTATATATGTTCATAACATCCTAGGATATATACAACCATAGATTACATCATTTCCATTTGTATGGCCTTAAAGTAACAAAATCTATACACTTTAGTGTCATGCTCTCATTTCTCATGTGGTTGGCTTCCATTCCTTTATTTTCTTAGTCCACCTAGCATGTTAGAACATTAGAGAGGAGGAAATGAGATTCAAAGAATCCCAATAGCTCATCTCCCTTTCAATCACACATAAAAGATACAAAACAAGTCTTACAAATGAATGCATAGGCATATTAACATGTGCAAATATTCAAGAAGTGTAATACCTTATATTTCTAGCTCATCTCATGCCTTTTAATAACTCAAGTTCATGAATCATTTGAGTTACCAATGAAAAAGCCAATAAAAATAATGAATATTTTCACGTTGCATTATGTATAAAAATTTCATTCGATGTTACGTGGACTGTGTAAGCTCATAGAACACATTCTCATATTTATTTACATGAATACCACTTAGTTGGATCATAAAATGAGGCCTACAACTCATGGAACTCAAATGAAAGCTTAAAATAAGCATATTAAATTTCGGCCAGAATTTGCCCCTTTTCTGTCCAAACTTTGGAAAATCATAACTAATTATAGAAAAATTGAAATTATGCATTCTTTGCCATTATGGAAATCTACAGAGGTCTAATTCATACTAAAATATGTTCAGACCATAATATCCATCATAGAGGATGTTTGACATCCGAAAAGGTTCAGAGGTCAAACTGCCCACTGATGCCGTCCCAAATTTTTGTAACAAACTTTGAAAATGTCCAATTAATTCCACAAATATCCAATCCATAAAAATGATACCAATCTGAAAATCTGTGAAAGTTAGCTAGAGGAAAAAAATAACTCCAGACTAGCTCAGGTAGCCCAGACCTCAAAATTTAATGGAACAGTAACTGAGATCGAACAAAATTCTTGATACTAGACAGATTCTTTAAAAATTCATATCTCCCTCTCTAGACTTCCAAATGAGGTGCTTCTAGTTGATACAAGTCACTGTGAATATATATTTTCTCTGTATAAAATTTCATGACAATTGGACATCATTTGAACCCTGTGTGATATATTACATTTTTAGACTAGATAAATAGTGCAGCAGACCAAAATAAAAAAAATGCCATTTTTGGAAATTTGTCAAATATTCTGTAGACCTCAAAAAATTATATTTTTTAACTTCCCAAAAATTTATCAACAAGCTCTAATTACATGCCAAATATTAGATCAAGAGGAGCTCATTTGGCTAAAAAATGATATAGGGTTCCATTATGGTCAATTTTAGCCCCATATGAGGTACCAAAATAACAAAGTGGCTTTCCCTAGGGTTTGGCACTTTTTGGGCAAGTCTAAAAGCATGATTAAGACTTAGGTAAGCTGCCCAAATGGTCCCAAACTCCATGCATCTCATTTTGGCCATTTCATCCACACATATGCACATTTCCACAAAGCCATTCATGAAGTTGCATTTCCATAATATACTCAATTTATATTTTGTCATTCACATAATACATTCTTTCATTTCTACATCATATAATATCATAATTACATATGTCCCAAGGGTCATAGACCATTTACAACAATAATATACATCATTAAGCATCATTATGGCTTAAAAGGGCAAAAGCTAGGCATGTGAATAAGCCATATAAGACATCCAAGAGCATACCAAGTGGATGGATTGGCCTTACCCTTTTCTTCATGGATTTTGGACTTGCCTCACCCATTTTTTAATAGATTCTTGGACTCAACCATGCTCTTGGGAGCCCACTTTGCTTTTAGTAGACTCTTTGCTTTGTCTCAACCAATCTCAAGGGTTCTTGGCTCATCCTCACCATGGTTAAGAGTTCTTGGCCTCTCCACACTCAATCAAACTCATACAAACATCATAGCATCATTTAAAAACATAATATGTCATCATGAAATCATGACATATAAAATCATGCTAGTATACTTTTCATGGCTTGAAAATATACATACACACATTCTAAGACAAGTTAAACACACATCCATACATGACTGAAGGTGGAGAGAGCTACCTTGCACACAATCATACACTTTCCCTTTTGAAATTCCCTTCCTTGCTTTGGCCATAGACACAAATTTGTGGAAATGCTTTCTCTTGGCCTAGATACAATTTATGGAAGTCAATTAGATTCATGAAACAATTTCTAAGGTCGTACAATTTGCTTAGACACTAGGTTGTTCTATAAACCCCATTATAGTCCATAAATGCACCTAATGAAGCAACACCCCTCAAATAAATTCTAGGCTCCATTCTTTCCTTTCAAATATGATTCTTGACTTCTTTTAAGCCTCTTGGAGTCATCATACAATTAAAACAAAGAGCCTAATAATATGTTGCTTCTTTATGTCATAATATGGAACCTAAAGCACCAATTCACTTTCTATGAGTTCTAAATTTTTTTCCAAGGCCTCCCCTCATATTCATTCATCATATATGACTCAGGAATGGCCTTAGAAAAATTTGAAACTCTCCTTAGCTACCCCAACCTTACTTGGCCGAGACATAGGGCTTGTTTAGCCTTCATGGATTTTGCTTGGTTTTCTTGAAGGAGGAAGCATGTGGGGAGCCTCTTAGGGATCTTGGGAGCTCATTTAAACTCTTAATTAGACCTAGAAATTATCATACAAAATTACATTTTACAAGATGCACTTGAAACCCTAGGTTTTGTATCTTGAAATCCAATGGTTGTTTGTTAATTTCCTTTGCATATGCTTAGTCTCCACACCCTTTTCTTGAGATTTGTAACACCACATATTTCTAGCTTGCTTCCTATCATTTCTAAGTTTCCCATGATGAATTGTACAAAAGGGAATGGAAGATAGCATTAAAATATTAGTTATTTTTGCGTTGCATTGAGTATAGAAATTCCGTTTCGTGCCATGTGAGCCAAGTGACCCCATACTATACTTTCCCATATTTAATTACATGTATACAACTCATTTGCATCACAAAATCATGCCCACAACTCATGGAAACCGAAATGGAACCTAGAATATGGAGGTTTATTTTCGGCCAGATTTGGCCCCTTTTTGGCACAATTTCGAAAAATCATAACTAATTCTAGAAAAATCAAAATCACACATTCTGGGCCATTCTGGAAAGATATGGATGTCTACTTCACAATAAAAATATGTATAGATCATAACACCCATCATAGAGGACGTTTGACAACCCAAAATGTCCAGGGGTCAAACTACCTCCTGATGCTGTCACAAATTCTGTAGCAAATTTGAAATTCAATAGAACAGTACATCAGGTCAGGTAAGGGTCCTGATACTGGACAGAATGTTCAAAAATTCATATCTCCCTCTCTAGAACTCCAAATGAAGTGCTTCCAATTGGAACAAGTCACTGTGAATGTCTAGTTTCTCTGCATGAAATTTCGTGGCAATTGGACATCTTTTGCCCCATGAGTGGCAGAATTCAATTTCAGACCAATGCTACAGTACCAAGGACCAAAACCAGAAAATTTTCCAATTTCAACAATTCGCTAAATATTCCACAGACCTCCAAAAATTTCCAACTTTAGCTTCTCAAAAAGCTCTCAATAAGCTCTAGGTGCATGTCAAATTTCAGGTCAAGAAGAGTTCGTTTGGACAAAAAGTGGCATAGCCTCATGAAATGGTCATTTTTACTTCCTACCAAGAGTCACTTTGCACCAAATGGCCTCTTCTTGAATTTGGCACCCCTTGAGCAAGTTTCAAAGCACAAATATGACTTGTTGAGACTGCCCAAGTGATCCCAAACCTCATGCAACTCATTTTGGTCTCTCAACATCTATTTATGCATAGTCACATCAACCCATCCAAGAGCCAATTTGCATAATACTATTGATTTAGTGTCATATAAAGTCTACATTATATTCATACATCATTTTACACTTGTCCATGGTCTTACTTCACAAAAATATTACATACATCATTACTTTGACATTTAACCACCATTTAAAGTACATAATACACCAAAACAAAGATGTTTAATGTCCTTGACTTGCATCTCCTTGACTTGGAACACCACCTAGACAATTCAAGGATGAAGGGGAAAGGGGAGTGAGATTCCAAGAATCTCAATAGCTCACACTCCCATTCACACCACATTCAAGGCATACATATACCAAATGCATAACCATACAAGCATAAAGTGTGCAATAAATTCTATTCCATACTACATTCACATGTCAAGCTTACTTTCATGCTCTAGGGACTTTTAATTTAGCCTCACCCTATTTCTAGGACTTTTGGATTTGCCTTACTCTTGGCCTAGGGACTTTTGACTTTGCCTCACCCATTCAAGGGACTTTTGGCCTTGTCTCACCCATGCCATGAGACTTTTGGCATATCCTCACCTTCATCAAGGGACTTTTGGCATCACCTCACCCTTATGGGCTCTTTCCACAACCATAGTCATTCAAGACAACACATTGGTACCAATGCACAACAAGGATCAAGTGGCATATTATCAAGCATCAAGAATGCATGCAAGCACACTAAGACATACATATGCACACAAGAATGTAGAGAGAATGAGGTGGAGAGCTACCTTTTTATGTATGCAAGCTCACTTTGCAATTTCCTTCCCCTCCTTGGTTTCACAAGAGCACTTAGGTGGAGTAGGGTTCTCTTGGCCTAGACATTACAAACATCACACAATTACACATTTGAAGCAAGCCAAGACATTAAACTAAAGCTTATTACACACTTGGTTCCAAAATAGACATATTGGTTCCATAAATGGCCTATTGAAGTAACTCATATTATTCAAGTACTAGGCTCCATTCTCTTGTTCTTTCTAGACTTCTTAAACTCATTTAAGGTCCTTGGAGCCATCACAGATTCAATTGCACAATTGGAAAACCAAGTTGCTTCACAAAGCACCATTATGGACACCATTAAGCCATCTCCCAATCTATGGCTCCTAAATTTTTTCCAATGGTTTCTCTCATCTTCTAACATCATATAAAGTCCCAAAACAAGGCTAGAACAAATTAAAACATCCCCTAGCCTAATGAACCTAGCTTGGCCGAAATATGCACCATAATGGAGGTTCATAGACTTTGTGATTTTTCCTTGATGGGAGAGCCACTTGGGAGGATTTCTAAAGGTCTTAGGAACTCAAGGAAACATTCAAATAGCCAAGAAAACATTCACACAAAATCAGATTTTACAAAACCCTAGAAAACACTACACTTTTCTAACTTGTTTTCTATTGGTTTTTCTTGGAATTGCTTGCCATATGCCATCTCCCCATGGCCTAAAACCCTTGTTCCCTCCTTGTATTTAGACAGAACATCCTCCCCTTCTTTGGTTCTATTCTTGGCTGAAATACACACAAATGGAGGGGGAAGAGAAGATGTAACAAAAAGCAAAGATTACCTATGGTTCAAGTGAGCTTTCAAGTGTCTTTCTCCTTCATTCTCTTCTTCTTAGTAAATTCGAAATTCTCCCCTTAGGTCTGTGTGAAAAACAAAACCAAGTCATTCAAAAAATCCATGGAAAGAAAGGAGGAAGAGAGGAAAACAAGATTGGAGGAAGATGGAACAAGAAATTTCATAAAATTACCTAGTTTCTCCTTGGTTTTCTTCCTCTTTTTCTCCTCCCTTTGGTGTGCCTAAGAGAGCTGAAGATTTTTTGTATTTTGAGCAAAATGGGTCGTGCTCATTAAAGAGGAGAAGAAGGGAGAAAAGTATGGAACTCTTTAGAACATTCAAGAAACCATAAATTCCAATTTTGCCCTTCCATAATGGCAAGTTTATTTCGGCTTCGTTTTAGCTCCTTTTTGAGAACCATCTTTTCCATCATAAAATTTAGGTTCCCAATTTAATAAAATTCCTTTGGAATCACTCAAATCAGAGTTAAAACCATCCCGAACGAATCGGTCAAAGTTCGGGTCAACCGACGTTGGAAAAAGTACACCGGAGGGGCTTTACCAGTACTGGGGCTTCCTATAGTTTTTAGGGCCTCTGAGAACCTTGGACAACTCAAAATTTTCATTTAAAATGCCCTCCAAGGTGTTTTTCCAAAATTACACTTATTTATGAAAATGCCACTGGCCTTTTGACAATTTTTTTGAATCGCGCTGACCCCAGTTTTTGGGTAACTCAAGGTTCAAATCCTCATTTTCTATTATTTAAAATTTTATTCAAATTTTATTTGGCCTTAAATCACTCATCTCAGGGGATTTGCTTTTCAGATCAGCCCGTTCCAGTGATTGTACAATGTACCGGGCGTTACATTTTCACCCCCTTAAAATAAATTTCATCCTCGAAATTTAAATACGTGCCTCAGGGAAATAGCTCTGGATACTTTCATTTCATGTCGTCTTCTAGTTCCCAGGTTGCCTCCTCAGACGTCGGGCCCTTCCAAACCACTTTCACCAGAAGGATGCTCTTGTTTCTCAATTGTTTCTACTTGGCATCCACAATCCTCTCTGGCCTTACTACATAGGAAAGATTTTCCTGCAATTGAATATGCTCATATTCTATGACATGTGAGGGGTCTGGTAAGTACTTCTTCAATTAGGAGATGTGAAAAACATTATGGATTTGGGCTAGGTTTGGAGGTAGGGCTATCCAGTAGGCCACGAGTTCGATTTTCTCAAGAATTTCAAATGGACCAATATACCTAGGACTGAGCTTCTTTACCCTCATAGACCGACCTACCCTAGTCACTGGAGACACTCGGATGAATACGTGGTCTCCAATCTCAAACTCTAATTGCCTTCTTCTCCGATCGGTATAACTTTTCTGCCTACTCTGAGCCGTAAGGAGTTTCTTTCTAATCAGTTCTATCTGTTAGGTGGTCTGGTCAACTATTTCAGGCCCTATTAAGCTCCTCTCACCTAGCTCAACCCAACATAATGGAGATCTACACTTTCTCCCATAGAGAGCCTCATAAGGGGCCATTTGAATACTGGAATGATAACTGTTATTGTATGCAAATTCAGCTAATGGCAGATATGCATCCCAGTTACCCCTCGTCTCTAACACACATGCCTTTAGCATGTCCTCTAAGGTCTGGATGGCCCTCTCAGTCTGACCATCAGTCTGGGGGTGGTAAGCAGTGCTAAACCGTAACCTGGTCCCTAAGGCATGCTATAACGACCTCCAAAAGTTCGATGTGAACCTGGGGTCCCTATCAGATACTATGCTATTGGGTACTCCATGAAGTCGCACTATCTCACGTATATAACTGGGCTAATCTATCCAATAAGTAAGTAGCCTTAATCACTAAGAAATGTGCAGACTTCGTCAATCTATCCACAACTATCCAAATAGCATTGTGTCCAGAGGATGTCTTGGGTAACCCCATAACGAAATCCATAACTATACTATCCCATTTCCACTCGGGGATATCTAGGGGTTGTAGCAACCCAGCGGGTCTCTGGTGTTCCACCTTGACCCTCTGGCACACTAAACATCTCGCCATGTAATTTGTGACATCATTCTTCATTCTTGGCCACCAGAAGATTCTTTTTAGATCGTGATACATCTTGGTGGCACCTGAATGGATAGTATATTTACTCTTGCGTGCCTCTTCTAGAATTTTCTCTTTCAACTCATTGCTACTAGGTACACAGATTCTATCTCTGTATACTATCACACCGTCCTCAGATATTCTGAAATCTGAGGTCCTACCCTAGGAGATTTTGCTCCTAATCTATTTCAAGAATTCATCATCTCTCTGGGCATCTAAGATCTGGACTCTCAACTCATTCTCAATCCGGGTCTCACTCAAAAATAGTCTGCCCGCTACCAGCTGGCAAGAGAGGTTCAGATTTCTAAATTTTTTTAGGAGCTCCTGCTCCCTGATTATCATATGGGCAGCGTGGATGGATTTCCTGCTTAGGGCATCAGCCACCACATTGGCCTTCCCCAGATGGTATTTCAATACATAATCATAATCTTTCAGGAGTTCTATCCAACTCCTTTGTCTCATATTGAGTTCCTTTTGATCAAATAGGTATTTCAGACTTTTGTGGTCACTATAAATCTCTATAGCCACACCATACAAATAGTACCTCTAAATCTTAAGAGCAAACACTACTACAGCTAACTCTAGGTCATGTGTGGGACAATTCTCCTCATGAGGCCTACCTTACCCTACTACATCAATACACATCTTAATCCTTTCCTCGAGGCATTACTATATACCACAAATGGTAAACTAGGGTCAGGAATGACTAATATACATAAGGGCAGTGGTTAATCGGAGTTTCAACTCCTGGAAACTCTTCTCACATCTCTCATCCCACACAAAGGGTGTATCCTTCTGAGTCAGCCTCGTAAGTGGCAAGGCCATTTGAGAAAAGCCCTGAATGAATCGTCGGTAATATCCTACCAAACCAAGGAAACTCCTAACCTCAATGATCGTCCTAGGCCTATCCCACTGTAACACTGATAAGCATAATTTATATATATTTTATTCTCCTTATCTCAAGCATTTTAATGTCTTAATTTGGCTTTAGGGGTTCAATTATATAAGATTTTATTTTAATAGCCATTTATGCACTCAAGGAATTAATTGGCAATATTATTGAGTTTTAATGCATGAAATTCTTTTAAATAATTTTGTGGATAATTCTATTGAATATTTTCCATTCTTTTGTGCAGAATTTTTGATAGGCAAATAGCTTGAATGAGAATTTGGATTAAAGAAGAGAAAGGAATGATTAAAGTAGCATACTTGAGCAAGCCTTCACTCAACATTAACACACATGCATGAAGGAGCTCAGCTGAGGCAGCTTACGTGTTAAGATGAGAAGCAGATTCATGTATGCAGAATCTTTATGTGGAAGCCACGGGCTGCAGCAAATACAAGAAGCCATGAAGAAGAAGCTATGGGTTCTTAAAGTTGTGAGCTAACACAAGTAAGGAGCTGCAGAATGAAGGAAGAATAAACAGAGAAGACGTTGAAGCATAGCAGCTAACATGGAGAAAAGCAACTGGAGAAGCAAACTTGAGCTCTGGTTCTACATGGTTGGAACAAAGAAGAGACAACGAGCTGCATAAAGGGAGCTAGAGGAGCAGTAGGTCAGGCCGAAAGGACTGGGAGAGTCTTCTTCATGTTCATGGGAGCTAAGAGTGAGGTAGGCAGCTGGATGAGGAGTGAATCAACGCTGTAAAACTAGCAGTTGGGTTGAATATTCTTCTCGGTCTAGGAGAGAGGAGTGATGCCGAAAGAGAAGTGGAGGGCTGCTGCTTCTTTTATCTTCTGGACTGCATCGAGAGATAGACGCTAGACTGGGCAGAGGGGTGAGATGCAGAAGAAGTAACATGATGAGCAGAAGAGGCTGCCACATGCACACATTCATTCGAACGTGGAAGAACCAAGCGTAGGAAGAAGCAAATCCAAAACAGGAAGAAGCTACGTTTGGATTCGAAGTAAGCATCAGAGAAGAGCCTGGGTTGGAAATCATGTGGAAAGCATGCAAAGTTGACATTGGGGCCCACACTTATTCATGCAAAGAAGGAAAAAAATGCTACGGGCAATTGGATGAAAGATGAGCACGTGAATGATTAATGGGGCACATGAAAGGGAGCATATTCCAATCATCTCTGACCCTACAATCGATTATTCAGCCCTGGGCATTCATTCATTCAGAGGAGACGCCGCATTCCATTCACTCATTCCATCCATTCGCATGCCCCCTTCATCCATTCCACGTCCAACAGCCATCCACCACACCATCTCCTCCATTCTCCATTCCTTGCATTCAAATGAAGCTTTAATCTCCATCTGTGGCTAACTAGGAGGAGGCTCTTGGAGAAGCTTGAATCTATTGATTAGAAAGGGAATTTTGGCTAAGATTCTTATCTCTTTCTACACTTTTCTCTATCTTGTATTTTATTGGTTAAGATTGTATTAGATTGGAGATTTGTGTTGTTTATAATTAGTGGCTGGTTAGACATTAATTAGGAGATTGTTTTTGTTTGATTAATTGATTGAATCAAGTTCTGAATGATTCATTTTCCTCTAATTTCCCATGTGTGCTTCGAATGTGTTCGATGAAATGCATGAATGAAATTATGTGCTTGAATGTTAAATTTGAGAATTCCTTAGTGTTTAGTTGTTAATTAAACATTTTTGGATGATGATTCAGAGGCTAATTAATCAGTTAATCAATCAAATTAGGTGTTCATTGATCTTAAAGACAAGATTTAACAATTTAATACGGAATTACAGTCTCAATTTAACATTACTTTGTTAATCTCTTGAACTTGAGTGGTAACCCAAGATAATTTGTTATGAAACAATTAGGGACTCTTAGGCCAGAATTAATCACAATTAGAATAGGATAAGGATAGTGGATACCAAGGGACGAATCCAAAGCTAGTCACAAAAAAAACCATCATTCAATCATAATTCATCCAATTAGGTAGAATTTAGGAACTTTATTTTAATTTCATTTTACTTAGTTTAATTAAATCAAAAACCCCCCTTAGTTTAGAAATTTTTAGAGTCTTTTAACATTTGGAAAACTCAATTAAGCATTGAACTCTAATTCCAAGGGAGATGACCTAGGTTGTGCCACTAACTGCATATTTTACTAACCTAGTTTTATTTTAAGGGTTGCACGATGAGCCTCTCAAACACAGCCTCAACTTTATGGGGATCTACTGCGACCCCATCTCATGAGATCAGATGACCTAAGAATTTCACCTCGGTTAGGCAAAACTCACATTTACTCAATTTGGCATATAATTTATTCTCTTTCAGAGTCTCTAGGGCTAATCTTAGATGCCTTTCATGCTCCTCAAAAGATCTAGAGTACACTAGGATATCATCAATAAAG
The DNA here is from genome assembly GCA_026724425.1 of Erythrophleum ivorense. NCBI lineage: Eukaryota > Viridiplantae > Streptophyta > Magnoliopsida > Fabales > Fabaceae > Erythrophleum > Erythrophleum ivorense. Next base: position 39,524,798 of record JAIUCV010000006.1, on the reverse strand, counting down.
ACCACAATAAATTTATCTAGATACGGTCTGAAGACCCTGTTCATGTAGTCCATGAGCGGGCGCATTCGTCAGCCCGAATGGCATCACGAGGAACTCATAATGCCCATACTAGTCCTAAAGGCCGTCCTTGGGATGTTTTCAGCTCTCACTCGTAGCTGGTGATATCCAGATCTAAGATCTATCTTGGAAAAGATAGATGCCCCAGCCAACTGATCTAACAAGTTATCTATCCTAGGGAGAGGATACTTATTCTTAATGGTAACCTTATTCAATTCTCTATAATCTATACACAATCTCAAGCTACCATCTTTCTTTTTCACAAACAACACTGGAGCTCCCCAGGGTGACACACTAGGGCGTATGAACCCTTTTTCTAATAGCTCCTCTATCTGCTTTTTTAATTCAACAAGCTTGATAGGAGCCATCTTGTACGAAGCCTTGGATACTGGTCCAGCCCCAGGCACTATCTCTATGGGGAACTCTATCTCTCTCTCAGGTGGTAGGCCACTAAAATCAAAATCTTTAAGGAAAACCTCTGGGAATTCCTTAACCATCGGGATCTCCTCTATCCTTTCTTCTACCTCAACTCGTATAGAGAAAAAGACTAGAAACCCCTGACACCCCTACTCTAAGTATCTCTCAGCCTGGGCAGTAGTCATGAAAGATAGCTCGGCTCCTATCCTAGGTATGGTCCCCACAAGAAGGTATAGATACAGTGCGATGTTCACAATCAAGGACAGCATTATTGGCAATCATCCAGTTCATACCCACAATCAAATTAATGTCATGGAATAGCATACAAATCAAGTCGATGGTAGTATAACAATGATTAAACTGGACAGTGACATTCAAACAAGCATAGGATGTAATAATGTGGCCTCCAGTGGGTGTGGTGACAGATAAATCAAATGGTAGAGTACTAACGGCCAGACCCAAACGTCTCACACAATCATAAGATATAAATAAGTGACTAGCACCCGAATCAAACATAGCAATCACAGGAAAATCGTTCACTATAAGCGTACCTCGAATAAGACTGGGAGACGCACTAGCCTCCTGCTGAGAAAGGGCAAACACCCTGCCCTTGGTCTGTGGCCTGGGAGGAGGCAGTTTAAGCGGAGGTGCTAAATATGCCTGAAAGCAGTTTCTGGCAACATGCCCTTGCTTCCCACACTTGTAGCAAATCACTGTGGATTGTGGGGCAACGGATGACTGAGTCCTCGGGGGCTATACCGTCTTTCCTTTCGGTGGCCTCCTATTCCACGGCACCTTGCTCTTCTTTTTACTAAAAGGTGTGGAACTGGCTCCTTCCTCTAGTCTCGGTCTCTTTAACTCCAGGGTTCCTCTCTATCTAGATGCCATGATAGTAGGCATAATCTCTCTCAAATTATTCTCGATTACCCTACTGATCTCCACGATAGCATTGAAGTTTCAGATTCTGTGTGGAGTCACTCTATCTCTGACCTGGGGTTTCAACCCGAGCTCAAACTATTCACACTTCCAGGGCTCATCATCATACTTCTGAAGGTACGAAGAATACCGAGACAATTCTATAAATCTTGCCACGTATTAGTCTACAATCATGTCATCTGTCTACTTTAATCCCATAAATTGCACCTTTTTTTGTTTCCTCACAGAACTGGGGAAATACTTCTCATAAAATTGTACTAAAAAGTTTTCCCAAGTCATTTGTAAATTCCTAGCCTCCATTAAGGGCCTTGCATTGAGCCACCAATTATCAGCTTCTTTTCGTAACATAAAAGTGGCTATTTGAACTTTTTTGTTCTGAGGTGCAATCTATCACTGTGAAGATTTTCTCTATCTCCCTCACCCAGGCCTTTGCCTTGTCTGCATCTAGCTCTCCATCAAACACAGGAGGGTTGTTCTTTCTAAATTGATTCAATTGTTTTTGGATAGATGGCAGAGCCTGAACTGGTTCCTGGGGAGGTGAGGGTGGAGCATCGGAAGTGGAAGGCTGGGGTACACCGGAGGTGGATGGCTAAGGTACACTAGAGGTGGATGGTTGAGGCATAGGCGGTGGAGGGGCCTCTCTTCTGGCTTCTTCTTGCCTAGCCAGGGCTCTCTGCAACTGCATAATCATCTAATGCTGCTGTTGGATCATATAGTGCTGCTGGGCTATGATGTTCTCAAACTGGTCAATCCGCTCCTTGATAGCCCGCACTGGATCCTCAGACTCAACCTCAGGTTCTCGAGGTGGTCTGCCTCTACCTCTACCTCAGCCTCTCCGAGTCTCAACCATCTTTACTGAAAAGAAAAACCACAGCTTTTAGCCCACAACATAATTTTTAACACACATACATAGATATTCCACCCGAAAACTACCTAAAAATAAGCCAAATATACCATCCAAGAATCAAATGTCGAGCAAAAGTGCCTGAACCTTTGCTCTGATACCATAAAATGTAACATCATATATTTCTAGCTTGCTTCCTATCATTTCTAAGTTTCCCATGATGAATTGCACAAAAGGGAATGGAAGATAGCATTAAAATATTAGTTATTTTTGTGTTACATTGAGTATGGAAATTCCGTTCCGTGCCGTGTGAGCCAAGTGACCCCATACTATACTTTCCCATATTTAATTACTTGTATACAACTCATTTCTATCATAAAATCATGCCCACAACTCATGGAAACCGAAATGGAACGTAGAATATGGAGGTTTATTTTTGGCCAGATTTGGCCCCTTTCTGGCACAATTTCGAAATATCATAACTAATTCTAGAAAAATCAAAATCACACATTCTGGGCTATTCTGGAAAGCTACAGATGTCTACTTCACAGTAAAAATATGTATAGATCATAACACCCATCACAAAGGGCGTTTGAGATCCTAAAATGTTCAGGGGTCAAACTGTCTCCTGATGCTGTCACAGATTCTGCAGCAAATTTTGAAAATGTCCAATTAATTCCACAAAAATCCAATCCATTCAAATGATACCAATATGGAAAGCTGTGGATGTTAGCTAGAGGAAAAAATATTTAAGACCAATTCAGGTACCCAAAGTCTCGAAATTCAATAGAACAGTACATCAGGTCGGGTAAGGGTCCTGATACTGGACAGAATGTTCAAAAATTCATATCTCCCTCTCTAGAACTCCAAATGAGGTGCTTCCAGTTGCAACAAGTCACTGTGAATGTCTAGTTTCTCTGTATGAAATTTCGTGGCAATTGGACATCTTTTGCCTTATGAGTGACAGAATTGAATTTCGGACCAATGCTACAGTACCAAGGACCAAAACCAGAAAATTTTTCAATTTCAACAATTCGTTAAATATTCCACAGACCTCCAAAAATTTCCAACTTTAGCTTCTCAAAAATCTCTCAATAAGCTCTAGGTGCATGTCAAATTTCAGGTCAAGAAGAGTTCATTTGGACAAAAAGTGGCATAGCCTCATGAAATGGTCATTTTTGCTTCCTACCAAGAGTCACTTTGCACCAAATGGCCTCTTCTTGAATTTGGCACCCCTTGAGCAAGTTTCAAAGCACAAATATGACGTGTGAAGACTACCCAATTGATCCCAAATCTCATGAAACTCATTTTGGTCTCTCAACATCTATTTATGCATAGTCACATCAACCCATTCAAGAGCCAATTTGCACAATACTATTGATTTAGTGTCATATAAAGTCTACATCATATTCATACATCATTTTACACTTGTCCATGGTCTTACTTCACAAAAATATTACATACATCATTACTTTGACATTTAACCACCATTTAAAGTACATAATACACCAAAACAAAGATGTTCAATGTCCTTGGCTTGCATCTCCTTGACTTGGAACACCACCTAGACAATTCAAGGATGAAGGGGAAAGGGGAGTGAGATTCCAAGAATCTCAATAGCTCACACACCCATTCACACCACATTCAAGGCATACATATACCAAATGCATAACCATACAAGCATAAAGTGTGCAATAAATTCCATTCCATGCTACATTCACATGTCAAGCTTACTTTCATGCTCTAGGGACTTTTGATTTAGCCTCACCCTATTTCTAGAACTTTTGGATTTGCCTTACTCTTGGCCTAGGGACTTTTGGCTTTGCCTCACCCATTCAAGGGACTTTTGGCCTTGTCTCACCCATGCCATGAGACTTTTGGCATATCCTCACCTTCATCAAGGGACTTTTGACATCACCTCACCCTTATGGGCTCTTTCCACAACCATAGTCATTCAAGACAACACATTGGTACCAATGCACAACAAGGATCAAGTGGCATATTATCAAGCATCAAGAATGCATGCAAGCACACTAAGACATACATATGCACACAAGAATGCAGAGAGAATGAGGTGGAGAGCTACCTTTTTATGTATGCAAGCTCACTTTGCAATTTCCTTCCCCTCCTTGGTTTCACAAGAGCACTTAGGTGGAGTAGGGTTCTCTTGGCCTAGACATTACAAACATCACACAATTACACATTTGAAGCAAGCCAAGACATTAAACTAAAGCTTATTACACACTTGGTTCCAAAATAGACATATTGGTTCCATAAATGGCCTATTGAAGCAACTCATATTATTCAAGTGCTAGGCTCCATTCTCTTGTTCTTTCTAGACTTCTTGGACTCATTTAAGGTCCTTGGAGCCATCACACATTCAATTGCACAATTGGAAAACCAAGTTGCTTCACAAAGCACCATTATGGACACTATTAGGCCATCTCCCAATCTATGGTTCCTAAGTTTTTCCCAATGGTTTCTCCCACCTTCTAACATCATATAAAGTCTCAAAAAAAGACTAGAACAAATTAAAACATCCCCTAGCCTAATGAACCTAGCTTGGCTAAAATATGCACCATAATGGAGGTTCATAGACTTTGTGATTTTTCCTTGATGGGAGAGCCACTTGGGAGGCTTTCTAAAGGTCTTAGGAGCTCAAGGAAACATTCAAATAGCCAAGGAAACATTCACACAAAATCAGATTTTGCAAAACCCTAGAAAACACTACACTTTTCTAACTTATTTTCTATTAGTTTTTCTTGGAATTTCTTGCCATATGCCATCTCCCCATGGCCTAAAACCCTTGTTTCCTCCTTGTATTTGGACAGAACATCCTCCCCTCCTTTGCTTCTCTTCTTGGCTGAAATACACACAAAGGGAGGGGGAAGAGAAGATGCAACAAAAAGCAAAGATTACCTATAGTTCAAGTGAGCTTTCAAGTGTCTTTCTCCTTCATTCTCTTCTCCTTAGCAAATGCGAAATTCTCCCCTTAGGTCTGGGTGAAAAACAGAACCAAGTCATTCAAAAAATCCATGGAAAGAAAGGAGGAAGAGAGGAAAACAAGATTGGAGGAAGATAGAGCAAGAAATTTCATGAAATTACCTAGTTTCTCCTTGGCTTTCTTCCTCTTTTTCTCCTCCCTTTGGTGTGCCTAAGAGAGCTGAAGATTTTCTGTATTTTGGGTAGAATGGGTCGTGGCCATTAAAGAGGAGAAGAAGGGAGAAAAGTGTGAAACTCTTTAGAACATTCAAGAAATCATAAATTTTAATTTTGCCCTTCCGTAATGGCAAGTTCATTTCGGCTTCGTTTTAGCTCCTTTTTGAGAACCATCTTTTCCATCATAAAATTTAGGTTCCCAATTTAATAAAATGCCTTTGGAATCACTCAAATCGGAGTTAAAACCATCCCGAACGAATCGTTCAATGTTCGGGTCAATCGACGTTGGAAAGAGTACACCGGAGGGGCTTTACCAATCCCGGGGCTTCACATAGTTTTTGGGGCCTCTGAGAACCTTGGGCAACTCAAAATGTTCATTTAAAACGCCCTCCTAGGTGTTTTTCCAAAATTACACTTATTTACGAAAATGCCACTGGCCTTTCAGCAATTTTTTTGAATCGCTCCGACCCCAATTTTTGGGCAACTCAAGGCTCAAATCCTCATTTTCTATTATTTAAAATTTTTTTCAAATTTTATTTTGCCTTGAATCACTCATCTCAGGGGACTTGCTTTTTAAAACAGCATGTTCCAGTGATTGTACAATGTACCAGGCATTACAAGATTCATCCTTGGTTCTGCCTAAAAATCATCTCCTCCTAGGGTTCCTTATGTGTGTCGAATTGGAGATGAAGAGGAATCAAAAGTAGCAACCATAGGAAGAGAAATTACCTAGTTTTCTTGCTTTTTCTTATTTGAATCTTGCTTTCTCCAAGCTCCTCTCTTCAAATCCAAAAATTTCCTTGAGTTTCTCCCTTGGATTAGATTTATAAACTCCATTTTAATCAAATGAAATAAAGGAGAATGAAGGAGAGGAGGTGTGGATGAAGAAAAACATAGAAAACTACCATGGAAATATACCTTTAAGCTTGAATTTTTCCTTCTTCTTCTTCCTCTGTTGTGCACCAAAAACCCTAGCTCTCTCCTCTGAAATTAGGCTGAAAATTCTGATTCTAAATGAGGGTGAAAGTGGGGCATCATCTATATATAGAGGGTAGGAAAGTGACTTTTTCAAAAATTTCCATTTTGCCCTTTGTTCTTTGCATTTTCTTTTCTCCTTCGTTTTAGCTCCTTTTTTAGAACCATATTTTCCATTATAAAATTTAGATTCCCAATTTAATAAAATACCTTTGGAATCACTCAAATTGGAGCTAAAACCTTTCCGAACAAATTAGTTAAAGTTCGGGTACACCGACATTGGAAAATATCCACTAGAGGGGATTTAACTATCTTGGGGCTTCCCATGGTTTTTAGGGCCTCTGAGAACCCCAGAGAATTCAAAATTTTCATTTAAAAAGCCCTCTTGTGTGAATTCTAAAAATTACTCAAAATTACAAAAATGCCATTATGTTTCGTAAGATTTTTGTCAAAAATTGTTTCTTCATTTTAGCTCTATTTTTCGTTCTGTCTGAGGCTAGGATTCTCAGTTTTAGGAGTGTAGAATGTCACTCAAATTTTTCGAGACCTTAACTAATTCATTTTAGGGGACTTGCTTTGAAAATGCACTTGTTTCCGTAGTTTAACGAAAACTGGACATTATAAGAAGCATTTTCAACATTTGAGCAAGTCATACATAGCATACAAAGGCTTGCCAAGTAAGTGGATTAGCCTCACCCATTCACTTATGGATTTTAGACTTGCCTCACCCATTCTTTAAGAGGTTCTTGGGCTCAACCTTACTCTTATGAGTCAACCTCACTTTTGGGAGACTCTTTACTTTCTCTCAACTAAATTTTAAGGGTTCTTAGCTCATTCTCACCATGGCTAAGGGTTCTTGGCTTCACCACACTCAAGCAAACCAAAGCAAGTATTATAAACATCATTTAGAATATAATGCATCATCATGGTACCATGGCATATAAAATCATGTTAGAATACTTTTCATGGCTTAAAACACACATACATACTTTCAAAGACAAGCCAAGCATACATTCATGCATGAGAGAAGGAGGAGTGAGCTACCTTACTTGTATTTACACACTTTTTCCTTAAATTTCCCTTCCTTCTTCTTGGCCTAACCAATGGCTTAGAAAGCATTAACTTCTCTTAGCCTAAATACACCAAAAGAAACATGAATTACTCATGGGAACAAGCCTTGGTGATATACATACTTTACATGATGGTACTTTAGTCTATGGCTCCATTATGCTTCCATAAGGCACTTAATGAAGCAACTACAAAAATTCATGATCCTAGTTCCCTTCTCTCCTTCAATCTATGATTCTTAACTCCATTTAGACTCCTTGGAGTTATCACACAATTATTTTAAGGAGCCTACCTATGAGTTGTTTCATTATGCTACATTATGGAACCTACACCTCCATCTCACTATCTATGGCTTCTAAAATTTTTTTAAGACTTCCTCTTATACTCTCCCATCATACATAATGCAAAACTAAGCTTGGAAGCAACTAAAACACTCCCTAGTATTACTTCTGCCCTAGGTCAAGGCAAGGCTTCCTTAAGGAGTCCATGGAGTTTCTTTGCTTTCTTGGATGCGAGGTGCATGTGAGAAGCTCTCTAGGGGTCTTAGGAACTCATACAAACATTCACATAGGCTTGGGAACTCTTAGACAAAATCATATTTTTGGTTATGTTCACAAACCCCTAGCTTTTCTATCTTATAAATTATGGTTCTTTCTTTGTTCTCTTTGTATATTATTATTTCTCATGCTTGAATATTCTTGTCTCTACCTTGTTTTGGCTTGAATTCCTTCCCCTCTCTAGTTTCTCTCTCTACACCTAATATGGAAGACATTGGAATTCAAAGAAGACAAGTTTTTCTATTGCATATCATACCTCATTTGAAAGCTTGCTAAATGGTGATTCTCTTGCTCTATTTGGTTGCTCCAAACCTCCACTTTTTCTCATAAGGTCAGCCACCAAAATCATCCTTTCATGAAGTTAAAACCACCATTAGAAAGAGCATGAAGAGTAGAGTAAGATTACTAACTACCATAACATGAGATTTTACTTATATGCTTATCTATTTAGCTTTCTTTCCTCTCTCCTCCCTCCCTTTGTCACGCCATAGCTACAAGTATGTAGCAAAAGTTAAGTTGGCAAATCCAATAGGGAAGTGAGTGGCTCATCGCGCAACCCTCAAAATAAAACTAGGTTAATAAAATATGCAGTTAGTGGCACAACCTAGGTCATCTCCCTTGAAATTAGAGTTCAATGTTTAATTAGATTTCTAAATGTTAAAATACTCTAAAATTTCTAAACTAAGGGGGGTCTTGGTTGAATTAAACTAACCTAAAACTAAATTGAATTAAAATTCCTAATTGCTAGCTAATTATATGAATTATGGTTGAAAATATACTTGTGACTAGCTTTAGATTCGTCTCTTGGTATCCACTATCCTTATCCTAATCCAATTGTAATTGATTTTGGCCTAAGAGTTCCTAATTGTGTTCATAACAAATTATCTTGAGTTACCACGTAAGAATCAAGAAATTAACAAAGTAATGTTGAATTGAAACTCAACTCCACATTAAATTGTCAATTATTGTCTTTAAGATCCTGAACACTCAATTTGATTGATTAACTAATTAATTAGTCTATGAATCATCATCCTAAAATGTTTAATTAGCCAACTAAACACTAAGGAATTCTCAAATTTAACTTTCAAGCACATAATTTCATTCATGTATTTCATCGAACACCTTCGAGGCACACATGGGAAATTAGAGAATAATGAAAATAATCAATGTCTAATCAGATCAATTAATCAACAAAAAGACTTCCTAATTAGTGTCTAACCAGCCACTAATTATAATTACACAAATTCCTTATCAAATATAACTTAACCAAGATGATATATGAAAGAGAAAAAGTGTAGGAAAATAAAAGAATCCTTAGCCAAAAATTCTATGTTCATCCATGGATTCAAACTTGCACCAAGAGCTTCCTCCTAGCTAGCTTCAAGATGGATTAGAACTTCATTGTATGGTGGAGATAGATGGAAGATGGAATGGAGGTGATGGATGAATGGGGTGTGATGGAAGGGAGTGTGAATAAATAGGCGAGGGTTTCTGAAAATCTAGAGGCGTGAATGAAGTTGAATGAATGGAATGGACTCTGGGGCGTTTTTGCGAATTGAATATTATCTTAACGTGCATCCTCTCTGCCTTCCGCCTTCAGACGTCTTTACATGCTTCATTTATCAATTCACGTGTTCTCCTAATGCATCTTCATGTCAGCTTCACGTGGAATCTCTTTATGTATATATAAGGTGGACCCCACTTCCTTTTATTTTATTATATTCCACATGTCCCTTCTATTGTTTCTGCAGCTTCTTCAAATAAATTTCAGCATGGTTTCCACGTGATTCCTCCTCCTTTCTGTTTCTGCATGAGGTCTAAAGGTTCAATAATGAATGAATGAAGCACAGTATTTTGTCCCTTCTAACCAGGCTTTTCTACGTCTCTGCTCCTCCTCTGAAGTCTAAAAATCCAATCAATATTCAGCAGCTTCCTCCTTCTCCAGCTAGCGTCTTCTCAGCCTTCTTTGTTTGTTTCAAATCGTAGTCTCTTCCTCATCAAACATGTGTTCCTTTGCTACCAGCTCTTGCTTCATGTTGTTGCATGGCTTTTCTTCTTTAACAGGTGATTATCTGCTTCCTTTCATTCTGCTGCTGTCCAGACGTAGCTTCTGCATGTTTTGTGACCACGTTGAGCTTCCTTCTCCTTTGTTTCTGCTTCTCTTTGTACCACATGTTACTTCCTTGGACTTGGAGAGCTTCCACTCTGTTTCAGCCACGTGAATGTGTGTCTTGTTTCATCACAAAAATCTCCATTCCATCTTCTCTTTAAGTAGCCACCTGGAGTGGTTTTTTCTCTATTCAGCAGCGTTTGTTCATCTTCCAACTCAGCTCCCTTCATGCATATGCAGCTTTTCATTTACGCGTCACTTCTCTTTATTTTACAACGTGGCTTCATCTTAGCTTTCCATTTCAAACTTAATGAACCCATAGCTTTAATTCTTTCCTCCACATATTTGCACTTCTTCTCCACGTTGCTTCCACGCTAGCTGCCCTTTACTAATCTCCACACTATTCCACTCTTATTTCCTCCAAACTGTACACATGGAGCCTTCATCTTTTCTTTAAATCAATTTCCATTCAAGCTCAATTTTGCATTGAAAATCTGCACAAAAATAATGGAAAGAATGAAATAGAAATATTCACAAAATTCATTTAAAAAGATTTATGCATTAAAATTCCACAATTTTGCAAATAAATTCCTAAAATATAGAAATGGCTTCTAAAACAAAATCTTATCTAATTAAAGTCTTAAAACCATATTTTATTATTAAAATGCCTATGTTTAGGAGAATAAAATAGATAGAAATATATGTTTATCAGGAAGGCATGGATGACATAAAGAAAAGGTGGAGGGAATAGTTTTGACTTTTTCCATAATTACCATTCTTGTCACTACATTTTGACTATGCCGTTTGAGCTCGTTTTAGATCCTTTTTTAGAATCATCTTTTTTCTCATAAAATTTAGGTTCTCTAATTTATAAAATGCCTTTGGAATCACTCAATTTAGATTTAAAATTATTCCAAACTATTCTATTAAAGTTTTAGTCAACTGACGGCCGAAATCGCTCACCGAAAGAGTTTCAACTCTTCCAAGGGTTCCTATGGTTTTCAAGGCCTCTGAGAACCCTGAAGAACTCAAAACTTTCATTTAAAAAGTCCTCCTATGAGTTTTTCAAAAAGTACCCATATTTACGAAAATACCACTGCCTTTCCATAAATTTTTTGAATCGCTCCGGCCTTAGTTTCTCAGTAACTCAAGGCTCAAATCTTTATTTTCCATTATTTTGAATTTTATCATAATTTTAGTTGGCTCTAAATCCTTCTATTTTAAGGATTTTCTTTTATATCTGGCCCATTTTTAACGTTTACAGAGAAACTAAACATTGTATTTTTCACGTTTACAAAGGGACTGGATGTTACAATGGACTTGTGACTAGCCAAGGATTCATCCCTTGGTATCCACTATCCTTATCCTAATTCAATTGTGATTAATTCTGGTCTAAGAGTGATGCAAGACCCTTTAGGAACCTTGTCCTAGAAACCTTCAACTAGACGACACTTTGCCTGGGACCAACTAGAAAATAAGAATGTTGGTCAAAGGAAAGTGTCACATTCCGAACTTCCTGTAACTGTTAACATAACCCATATCAGTCCACTCAGTTAAATAGCATGGAAAGGAGGGATTTTAATTATTTTAATTACACCCATTTGACACCATCACCACACAAGAGCATAAGCAATTCACTTGGTCACTTGGCATTATGTTTAGTTATGGGGATTAGGCATCATACACAATTTATGTATTAGATGGAAGTGATGTAAATATATATATATATATATACTAATTGACCACGGCTTGCTTCTTCTTTGGATGTGGGAATTTACCAAATGCCACCTTGTGCTTCCATGTGTAAGGTGTGTGAGTATATGTGGTAGAAGATGTTTGATTGCATTAAGGAAATATATTCAGCCGTGGTGGAGCTAAGAAGGAAGGTTGCATGTAATGAATGGCTTGAGTAATCTAAGATGAAGACACCTCATGCTTGCTCCACCCACTTTCATATATATATGTATATTAAATTGTGATGTGCTGGTGTTGTCTGTGCCGTGATAGTGGGAATTAAATATTTCTTTAATATATAGATTAAGTAAGGGTAAGATACATAGCTGCTGCCACCTAGCCACTTGCACCGATTCATGAAATTGTAATCTGCCTTCATGCCACCTAATAGCGGTGGAAAGCAGGAGCTATCCATTGCATTAATTACCCTTCACTCTAACTCATTTTAGGTGGAGGGAAATAGTGGAAGGAAGGAAGAAATTTCGGACAGCCATAGGAGAGGAGAGAAGAGAAGAAAAAAAACCGAACTACAAGGACTCCAAAAAGAGGTAAGCTCCAAGTTGCTCCCTTGTTCTGGACTGGGATGTTTTGGCCTTGTAGATTTAGTTAGAAAAGGATTTTGAAGCCAAAATTTTTATAACAGGTTGTCCATCCCTTATACTTGAAATCTGGAAAATTACAGAATTTTTGGAACAAGGTAAATCAGAGAAACAACCCACTAATTCAATTTAGCTTCTGTACGGGACAGCCTGGGGCTGATTTCATAAAGAATTTTGTTAAAGGGGTAAATGTAGGAATTAGTGCATGAAATTTGGGGGAGAGGTAGCTTAGACATATCACGTTAGGTTTACAAAGTCTTAGAATTTTCTGGGCTCATTTGGTAGGATAACAAATCCAGAAACAGCAAGGGCAGTGTACAGCGAGCTCAACTGAGGTAGTGACCAAAACAGTAGGAGTTCGGGGGCTATCCCTGGGAATTCTTGAAAACTGTTTCTGTGGCTTACAATTAACATAATTAGGGGTCACTCTGCCAATTTTTATGATTTTTGGAGGTCATTTAGTGGAGGAAAGAAATTTCACAAAAACAGGTCCGAAAATGTAGTTCAATTGAGACTGTGGTAGTTTTCATTCTTTTGCTGTGTAGTGTGACTTTGCATGGAAAATGTAAGAATCCAACTTGAAAATAAGGGCTAAGAACTTAGTTTTATAGCACTGGATCACACATGGATAACTTAGACAGTAACTAATTATGAGAAGGAAAAGAAAATGAAGATGTGATTGTTTACAATTAGGAATTCCAATAATTAATTAGCAAAAGGGATTTAGGAATTTCGTATGGGGGGATTAGTAATTTAACTGCAATGTAAATATTAACCATGACTCATTCTTAATTAGTACAATGCATGATTGAAATTTAGGAAGGCCATTGGGACAACCAGGGCTAAGGAATAACGTGACAAACGACAGTGACAAAACCGGTAGTTAACACTGTACTCACTTTGTTATTTATGTTAATGCACTGGATGAAATCCCGAAGTCCCTATGCTGTGTTTGGTTGCATGTATATCTACTAAGATGACTCTTTATGAGTACTATATTGCTGTTATTGGCCAATAACCGAAGCACAGTAGCCTAATGAATGAAAATATACTGCTATGTAGCCTAACGAATGAAAATATGCTGCTACGTAGCCTAACGAATAAGAAAATGCTGCTATATAGCCTACCGAATGAGAATGTGCTGCTACGTAGCCTAAGAAATAAGAAAATGCTGCTACGTAGCCTAACGAATGAGAATGTGCTGCTACTTAGCCCAACGAATGAGAATATGCTGCTACTTAGCCCAACGAATGAGAATATGCTGCTACTGAGATATTACATGCTCTGACACCGAAGTATGCATTGAATGTATCCTGGATAGTAATCCGTGCTATATTTATATATGTGTTTCCTTAAGTACATTGTTAGCTACTGAGATATTACATGCTCTGACACCGAAGTATGCATTGAATGTATCCTGGATAGTAATCCGTGCTATATTTATATATGTGTTTCCTTAAGTACATTGTTAGCTACTGAGATTTTATCTCACCATAAATTGACTATTTTACAGGTATTAGCTATGCTACGAATGGAGCCAGACAAATAGAGAACGAACAAACTGACCAATAGATTACATATTGACTGTAATTGGTCTTATGAATCCTTTGAACAAGGGTTGAATGTAAAGTTTGACTCCAGTGAGGATGTAACATTGTAGTATTAAGCTCTCTTTTGATTTGTGTAAATATTATACATGAGATATCTACCATAAGTTAACTATGATGTTTATTAGGGCTACTGAACTCCCGGTACAAGTAACTCCTATGTTTGCATTTGCAGAAATTGATTATGATAACCATGGAAGTAGTTCTAGCACATTAGCATCATCAACTTATGGTTTTCTTGTGAAAATGATGAAGGTTGTCTAGGTATGACAATTATCTTTTTAGGTCTAGGATCTTGTTGACAGGATTTTGGACTCCACACTAAGGAAATTAAAGACCTTGTCGATAGGATCTTGGATTTCGCCTTGTAAAACATAAGACCTTGTCAACAGGGTCTTCTGTTAGTAGTATAAGATCCTTTCATATGGTAAGTTATAGTGTATGTAAAGTGTAGGTGTGACAGAAAGACCCAAAGAGAACTTGTCTCTTAGAACCCTAGGCTCAAGACGCCACAAAGGAAGACCAATCCTTTGATAAGTTACGTGAACTCTCAAAGAACACAAAGAAGCAAAACCCTCACAGAGAATTGAATAATACTCAAATTCATTCATGATTTCCAAAATAGAGTACAATAGAAAGCCTTTTATAGCCAAAGTTTCTAAAAGACTAAAATCCTAATAAAAGTAAAATACTAAAATCTGATTAGAAATATTTTAAATGGTGCCTAAAATCAAGAAACAAGATTAGGATACTAATTTTAACTTAATCTCTAAGATAAGCTCCTTGAGCAAGTCCTAAAAATAATAAAAATAATAATAACCGAAATTCATAAAGAATCCTAGCCAAAATTGATCAACTTCTTTAAGTAATCATATGGGATGCTCATGCTTCATTAAAAATCACATGGTTGACACATGATTATTAATCTCTTGCAATTGGACTCCAATTGGGCCTTGGCACTCCTCTTATATGTGTATTACTACATTGGGCCTTCAACATGTTGGATATTGATTCTAGTTGTTCCATGGACCTTCTTAGGACATTGGGCTTCCACTTGGACTTCCACTTTTTCATCTTTAAAGAGATCTCATGTCTAAAGTCCAATTCAACTCCAAGATTAGCATGCTTGACGTGTTGCTTCTTACTTGCTCTATCTCGTGTTTGGAAGCTCCGATAAGGATGATTCCAAAAAGAGGTGAAAGCTGAGGGTTTAAGATTTAAGATTAACCCATTAATCATTTGAAAATTCCATGAAATGATGATGAAATCATTCACCAAAATTAAGTGACGTCTAGCATGTTCTAAATTGATCAAATATGGATCTTGGGCTCTAAACTTGGGCCAACGTCCAACATAAAGATCATCTTGAGCTCTTTGAAGTTCTTGGACATACACTAGCACAATTTGGGCCTCTTGAGCATAGGCCATCCCTTCATGAGCCATTTGGACCTGAATTATACGCTTTTGAATGATTTAGGTTTCTTAATGAATGAGGGCTTTTTGAACTTGTTGTTCTCCAATGGGCATGCCTACTGTCATCATATCATTCCCTCCTTCTTTGAAAAGATTCGTTCTCGAATCTTCACTTGTATCATATGGAAATAAATTAGACTTTCCAAAAATAATGACAATACTATATTCATCAAGTGGAAGAATCTTGTCAACTAAAGGTCTCCTTTCAAAGAGATCATCAATTCTTTGAAGCAAATTAGAATACTCTAAGTTGGGAAACTCTTTGAACTTGCTTTGAGTTAGAAAGTATTTCTTTCTCATATGCACCCAAATATAAATGATAATTTTGATCCCACATGCAGTTATAATAAATCCAAGGGTCATAACAAAATCCAAGTAATATGATAACCTTTTAACCATAAAATTAATGTAATATGAATTCCTAACAACCACAAAATTCATGAAACAATTAAAACTCAATGTGTAGTACTTAATGCTTTTGAAAGGCAATAATTCATCAAGAATAACAAAATCTATGCAATCAAAGCACTTTTGAAAGCACATTAAAGATTGGAAACCATCAAGTGTCTTCTTAGAAAACAAATCTAGGCAATCACAACTCTTTTCAATGCTAGTTGAAGATAAGGGTCCATTGGGTGGCTTTGAAAATAAATCTCCACATACCTGCAAGGAGCTAAAACCAACAATAGGTAAAGATAGGTTAAGATTGTTAATAGATAAACAAACATCATTACACACACACTCAACCTCTCTTTTTTCATCAAACAAGCTCACACTCATGCTTTTCTCACTTTTCTCACAACTCTCTTGCTCTTTCTTTTCACTCACACTCTTTTCTTTTTCAATCTCATCTTTTTCTCTCTCTAACTCATGTTCTTTCTCTTTTTCTTTTGCTCTTTCTTTTTCTTTCATTTTGTATGCTTGTACTATTCTCATTTGATCTTCATAAGCATCCATAGGATCAAGAGGTACCAATACATGATTTTTTTCATTGAATACAAATGAATAGCAATAGCAATATCTGTGCTTATGCTTAACATATTTAGCTTTTCTAACATGTTTCCATGGTTTACCAAGCATAATATGCCCATCATACATAAGAACTACATCACATAACACTTTATCATGATATTTACCAATGGAGAAAGAAATCACAACTTGCTTATTAATCCTAAATTTAGCACTACCCTTCAACAATGTATAGGGCCTAAGATGCTTTATAGTAGGCAAGTTTAATTTCTCATCAAGGTACTAGCAACATTTACATAGCTACTATTATCAATAGTCATGCTGCAAACTTTCTCTTTGATAAGGCATCTAGTATGGAAATCAGGGGATGACTTTTCCTTATCTTGTCTTGTAGAGTTGGAATTAGATTAGAATGCATCCAACCTTGCATAGGATTGTTTGAATCATTCTTTATTAGCCTCTTTAAGGAATTTGTACTCATTGGATATCTTGTCACCTGAAAAGTTAGTCAAAGAATGAAAGAAGGAATAGGACCTCACACACTCTTCTCACATGTTTACACTCAAAAGATGAGAAGTTTACTCGTGTTTAACTCTCTTTTTTAGCTTTTTCTTTAATGTTAATTGCACTCTTTCCTTTTACCACTCAACAATTTGCTTTTTACAAGTGTTCTAAGCAAATCACAAGCCATTCAAAAGAAAAGATCATGCTAGTGGTAATAAAAAAAACTAGAATCTTAAAATGCAAATTCCCAAAGAATCAAACAAAGGAGAAAAAGAGGTGTGTAACAAAAAGGGAAGGAGGAAAGGAAAAAAAAAGGAGAAAGGGAAGTTAGATGGCTTGGAAGGAAGGAGAAGGAAGGGGAAAATCTGAAAATAGGAAATTTTAAGAATAGGAAACTACTTGGGGACCAAGTTAATCAAAATAGGAAACTACTTACAATTCAAGTTTAGAATAATTAGGAAAGAAAATTCTTGCTTGAATGCAAAATAGGAAAGTAGATAACTTGGTAGCTACTCAATGCAATCAAATTAGGAAACTAACTCCAATCAAGAAATTAACTCCATGTTTTAAGTTTTCAACTTTGAATTTGCACAACTTACAATTTGAATTATGCAATCTGAATCTTTTTTTTTCACTTTTTTTTTTACTTTTTTTTGAATTTTTTTTACAATTTTTTTTTATTTTTTTTTTCATTTTTTTAGTATCACACACTCTTTTTTTTTTTTTGAATGAGGATGGAGGCACACAATAATGGGAGACAGAAGAAGATAGAAAACGAAGACAAAGATGAAAAAGGTAATACAAATGGAAGGAGAGAAAGTATGAAGAACAATAGAAGGGAAACACAAAAATATGCCTTGCACTAGCGAACCAAAGCTCTGATACCAAATGATGCAAGACCCTCTAAGAACTTTGTCCTAGGAACCTTCAACAAGATGACACTTTGCCTAGGACTGACTAAAAAACAAGAATGTTGGTCAAAGGAAAGACCCTAAGAGAACTTGTCTCTTAAACCCTAGCCTCAAGATGCCACAAAGGAAGACCAATCCTTTGATAAGTCACATGAATTCTCAGAGAACACAAAGAAGCAAAACCCTCACAGAGAATTAAATAATACTCAAATTCATTCATCATCTCCAAAATAGAGTACAATAGAAAGCCTTTTATAGGCAAAGTTTCTAAAAGACTAAAATCTTAATAAAAGTAAAACACTAAAAGTAGATTAGAAATATTTTAAATGGTGCCTAAAATCAAGGAACAAGATTAGGATACTAATTTTAACTTAATCTCCAAGATAAGCTCCTTGAGCAAGTCCTAAAAATAATAAAAAATGAAATTCATAAAGAATCATAGCCAAAATTGATCATCTTCTTTAAGTAGTCACATGGGATGCTCATGCTTTATTAAAAATCATATGATTGACACATGATTCTTAATCTCTTGTAATTGGGCTCCAATTGGGCCTTAGCATTCCTCGTATATGTGTATTACTACATTGGGCCTTCAACATGTTGGATATTAGTTCTAGTTACTCCATGGACCTTCTTAGGACATTGGGCTTCCACTTGGACTTCTACTTTTTTATCTTTAAAGAGATCTTATGTCCAAAGTCCAATTCAACTCCAAGATCAGTATGCTTGACGTGTTGCTTCTTATTAGCTCTATCTCATGTTTGGAAGCTCCAATAAGGATGATTCCAACATGAGGTGAAAGCTGAGGGTTTAAGATTCAAGATTAACCCATTAATCATTTGAAAATTTCATGAAACGACGATAAAATCATTCACCAAAATTGAGTGACATCTAGCATGTTATGAATTGATCAAATATGGATCTTAGGCTCTAAACTTGGGCCAACGTCTAACATAAAGATTATCTTGAGCTCTTTGAAGTTCTTAGACATACACTAGCACAATTCAGGCCTCTTGAGCATGGGCCATCCCTTCATGAGCCATTCGGACTTGAATTATGTGTTTTTGAATGATTTGGGTTTCTTGGTGGATGAGGGTTTTTTGAACTTGTTATGCTCCAATGGGCATGCCTACTGGCATTGTATCAAAGAGTCTTTGATTATGTCCATGGCAAATGATCTTAAATTACCATCCAAGATTCAAGAAATTAACAAGATAATTTTAAATTGAAACCTCAACCCTGCACTAAATCATTATTTCTTGCCTTTAGGATTAATGAACATTTAAATTTGAGTAATTAAATGACCAATTAGCCTCTAAATTAACACCTTAGGATGTTCAATTAACCAACCAAACTCTTAGAAATCCTTAAATCAAACAATCAAGCACACAATTGTACTCATGCATTTCATCGAATACCTTGATGGCATACATGGGAAATTAAAGGACAATACAAAATTCAGTGTTTAATCTAATTAATTAATCTACAAAAAGGTTTCCTAATTAGTGTCTAACCAGCCATCAATTGTAAACAATACAGATTCCCAATCCAATACAACCTTAACCAAGATAATACAAGAAAGGGGAAAATGCAAGAATAAGAAAAATTCTTAGCCAAAATTCCTTATTCTTCTCCATGGATTCAAGCTTCTCCAAGAGCTTTCCTCCTACCTAGCCACAAAGGTGAATCAAGGTCTCATGGAATAGAGGTGAAGATGGAATGGGAATAGAGGATGGTTATAGCGTGGAATGGATGAAGGAGCGTGTTCTGTTGTGGAATGTTGATATCAATTGAGTGTGCCATGATGAATGATGTATTCTACCCAGCTTCAGCCTCTCTCCCACACTCTCCCTCATGTGCTTCATTAATACAAGTCAACCTACATCCTGTTCATGTGTATTTTCGTTCATCTCCTCATGTGGCTTGCTTCCTTCTTTTATTTTATTATATATATTTTTTAATTAGTAGGCCCCACCTTCTTTCATTTGTTGTTCTTCATTTATGTATCACTTCCTCTCTTTAATCTCCAACTCATTACTCTGTCTTTTCTCTCCACGTGTTTCTGTATGTGTTTCTTCTACGTTTTTTCATCCACCCAAGCTCGAGCTTGCTTCTTCTCTACCATTCATGTGCTTTGCTACTTCATTTATTCATGTTGCTCCAACAGCTTTTCTTTTTACATTTTCAGTGTCTTTTCTCCTCTCATCATGTGCTTCAGTTAATGCGTGCTCATGGTAACGTACGAAACATTATACGAAACACCTAGAGAGAGAAAGTGTATAGACAGTGTACAGACATTGTACAGACGCCTAGAGAGAGAGAGAGGAAGAGGAAAGTGTCTTCTTTACCAAGAACATGTATGGACGTTGGTAAAAGGAGCTAGCACGCTGTTCGAGTTAAGCATCCATTCTTGTGGGTACTAGTAAAGGGAGCAAATATGTAGGTCAGTTCCTAAGATCAGACAGTAAAAAGATAAATATTTCTAAATCTACTCAATTTAAACAACATTGATGGATCTATGGGAAGGGATTCGGGGTTTTAATTTTTTGCTACACATCTTAAAAATTCCCAACAGTGGTATCAGAGTTGCATCAATGGTTGTTTAAATTGAGTTTTTGGGTAAAGTTCCATGAATGTTGCCTTTGTTGTGATTTCGCATGACCTATATGTGATGTTATATGTTGCAATGTGATATAGGTATGCAAACTTAGGGCTCACATATTAATGTTTGAATCTGGCGCTCATATATGTATTATATGTTCAAATCAATTTTACATTTGATTTCATATAAGTGATATTTGAACCCTACAATTCAATATTATGTGCGACATATGTGTGCAAATTACAAAGAGGTTCGAATTTGATTTGGAATCTGATTTTAAATTTGTTTAATTCAGATGTTTATGAATTTGTTTAAGAAGTATCTTCATGTTTTTGTATATGACATGTTATTCCGTACATATATATTTATATATGTTATGATCATGCTTTCATGACATGAATGAACAATCCATATTTGTATATGTATGTAAATATGATTTTGAATCTATGATTTGCATATGATGAAGAAACCAAACACGTTGATAGGATATATTTAAATCTGTAATATATGTATATGATAAATGAATCTCATATATGTATATATGAAAACGTGTTTAACGTAACCTAATTTGATTTAACACTAAGATCATAATACTTACAACCTTTCTTATGAGATGAGATGTTTGTAACTTTATATATGAATTATGTTTGTTTGAATTGGATGGGTATGGTGCATAATATGGACCTAGGTTTTTATGGTTTACAATTTTTTAAATACGGCCTGCATGTCATGCCTCTCTCTATTTATTTTGGATGTATATTCTCTTCTCATCTCACTCCCCTCAAATGTTCAATTGAGGTTTCTCTTTGTAGTTTTTTATCTTAGAAGAATCCTCTCATTGGCTTAGGAGGAGATAGGTTAGATGGGGCCATATTATGACACATTTATTTTGTACTTCATGATGAGATCATATGTATGTATGAGATGCTATTATAGTATATTATCATGCGATGATTAAATATTTGAATCACAATGAAATAATAACAATAAAATCCCTTGAATCAAATTTTAAGTTAATATGCCACCCATTTATGAACACCTGTCAAAGCTTTGATCGCCTAAGTGTATGTTCCATCAAAGTGGATATACTTAGGTTATCTTAGTGAGCCAGCTTAGGTAATGGTGATACTCATAAGGTTCATAATGGTTTGACTTAATTGGGACTATCAAAATGGTTTTAGGTCTTAAGGCATTAGATGGGATTAAACATGCCGGATCATATGATGATGGAATCCCATAAAGATGTAAGAGTTATATATGAAGTAATTAGTAAACAAGTTACTTACCTAAATAAATTAATTTTAAGCGTCTTGCCAAAGCAGACTTACAATTGAGTGAAATATGGGTCTTAGCCTGCTGAATTAAATTGAGAGTTAATTTTTAGTAGGAGATTATTAACTTGACTTTGCATATTTTGTTGTAGAAAAATGTCGACAAATAATTCTGCTAGACTATCATTGTGATCCATCCTTGAGAAGGACAAACTCAATGGGACTAACTTTCTTGAGAATTGTTTTCAAGTGGAAGAGAAAGTCATATGTCCTAGATCTACCCATTCCTAAGGAGCCTACAGTTAATGCTCCAAGAGCCCAAAAGGATGCCCAAACTAAGCATCTTAATGACTCTGTGGATGTAGCATGCTTGATCTAGCCACCATGATCCCAGAACTTCAGAGAGATCTGGGACACATGGAGGCTTATGAGATGATTATGCATCTCAAGGAAATGTTCCAGCAATAGGCAAGGCAAGAAAGGTATGAAACTACTAAGGCCTTACATTCATGTAAAATGGTTGAAGGTGCATCAGTTAGTGCTCATGTCTTAAAGATGAAAGGCTACATTGATCACCTTGAAAAGGCTCGAATTTCCTATAAGCCAGGAGTTAGCTATAGATTTGATCTTAAACTCACTCCCAAAAAGTTATAACCAGTTCGTCATAAACTATAATATGAACAACATGGAGATATCAATTTCTGAACTACATTCGATGCTTAAAACTGTTGAGCAAAATATCAAGAAAAAGCTAAGCACTGTTTTAATGGTTCAGAAAGAAAAAGGAATGAAAAAGAAAGGCAAAAGCAAGGAAAAGGGAAAGGGCTCGGACAATAAGTCCAAGGACCAAAACAAGCCCAAACCCAAGCTTGAAGCCAAGAAGGCAAAGCCTCCTAAGGAAGGACTTTGTTTCTTTTGCAATGAGCTTGGTCATTGGAAGAGAAACTGCAAGTTCTACCTGAAAGATCTAAAGAATAAGAAGAATAACAGGGCTATTACTTCAAGTATTTATGTTATAGAAATTAATCTTTCTACTTCTTTTACATGGGTATTAGATACTACCTGTGGAACTCACATTTGTACAAATGTGCAGGGTCTTAAAAAGAGTAGAAAGCTGAAAAAGGGCAAAATAAACCTACGAGCTAGAAACAGAGCAAGAGTTGCTGCTTTAGCCGTAGTCACTTATGAATTAGTTTTGCCCAATGGGCTTTTGTTAGTTTTGAACAATTGCTATTATGTTCTTGCTTTGAGTAGAAACATTGTTTCACTTTTTTATTTAGATAAGGAAGGTTTTACTTCAATTATTGGGAATAATAAATGTTTTATTTATTATAATGATATCTTTTATATGGATGGTTATTTGCATGGTGGTCATTATTACTTGAACCTTGAATGAAAATATCTATAACATAACTACCAAGAGGATTAAGTCAAACAATTTGAATTTCGACCTACCTATGGCACTATTGTCTAGGCCATATAAATGAGAAATGCATTTCAAAGCTCTATCAAGATAGACTACTCAACTCATTTGATTTTGAATCATTTGACACTTGCAAATCTTGTTATTAGGAAAGACGACAAAGGTACCTTTTACTGGGCATAGTGAGAGGGCCACTGACCTATTGGGCTTAATACATACCGATGTATGTGGTCCACTAAGTACCGCTGCCAGAGGTGGTCACTTGTACTTCTTTACTTTTATAGATGACTATAGTAGATATGGATACATCTATTTAATGAGACACAAATTTGAATCTTTTGAAATGTTCAAAACCTTCCAAAATGAGGTACAAAATCAGCTTGGCAAATCTATTAAAGCACTTCAATTTGATTGAGGTGGTGAATATTTAAGCCAAGAATTTATTGACCATCTTAGAAATTGTGAACTTGTCTCACAATTGACCCCACCAGGAACACCACAATGGAACGGTGTTTCTGAACAAAGGAATCGAACCCTATTAGACATGGTTTGATCTATGATGAGTCAAACAAATCTTCCACCATCCTTTTGGGGTTATGCATTAGAAAAAATTGTGTTCACACTAAACCGTGCCCTATCTAAGGTGGTTGAAAAGACCCCACATGAGATATGAATTGGGAAGAAGCCCAGTTTAGCTTTTCACAAGATTTGGGGATGTGAGGCATATGTTAAACAAAAAACCTCAAATAAGTTAGCACCTAAATCTATAAAATGCCTTTTTGTGAGGTATCCTAAGGAAACTAAAAGATACTACTTCTACAATCCTAATAAGAATAAACTATTTATTACTCAAAATGGTGTCTTTCTAGAAAGAGAATTTATCTTTAAAAGAACCAATGGGAGTAAGATATATCTCGAAGAAGTTCGAGAGCCATAAAATCACATTGAGCCAGAGATAGAAATATGAGAAGACTAACAACAAGTTGTTGAGCCTACTTAAGTAACACAAGGCCCACGAAGGTCTGATAAGCCTAAGATTACTATATCTTATAGTAAAACACATGCTCACTAAGTCTGATTACCATTGCTAATAATAACTAAGGCTAAACTCAGAGGTACATCGTGCTCTTCATGTGAAGTGGGTCTATGTCATCTAATTCTCTAGGATCCCATCATACTGATATTAGGGAGCATTTTAAATTCTTCACTCATCGCTCCTTATAGGATCTTCAAATTCCCACTTCAGCCCTTTTTGCTTGGGTTTTCTTTTCTTACTCTGTTGAGTTACTTACTTTACATATATTCGTTCTAGCCCTCCTCTCACATCTTGCAGTTTCTAACTATGCCCACGTTATGCTTTTAAGTGCTTTGGCACTAGGGCATCTCACATACTAAGTGTGGTTAACATCTCTGCTAGGAGAGTGGCTATGCACTGGTCCCTGCTCATTTCATTTACTTATATTATAAGGGACTCAGGCTATGCATACTGAACTCGTACTATCTGAATTTAAACATTCTTTATTAGGGATTCCTTTTTATATGCTTTTCTTACTATTTTAATATTACTGGAATCCTTTTCCCTTCTTTTTTGACTCATCTCATTCTTTAACTAACTAGAATACCTTTCAATTATTGGGACACTTTGGTGATTGATGTCATCATTTGCTATGCACTCAAGTCACATTACTATTAGGTTAATCGAGCCTAATATCATATAACCATTGTTGCAAGCAAATCATAACATCAAACACTAATACACGGGCGCCTCATGACTGAGCTCAAAGTCACTATCGCCTATATATTGCAAGTTTTCCAATAATCTAAAGTATCCGTCTCTTACTTTTCTCTATTTTCCCTATTCTCGTAGAGTGCTTGAGAAAAATAAGATTCTTCCTCTACTACATCCTAAGATCCCTTTGCATTGCCCGACTATTTTTACGTCGAGCAGTATGATGCTAAAAAGGCATCTATGCCAAGGACAAAGTATGCTTTCTTAAGTAATCGAGAACATTAACTGAATATTTATTCTTAATCTAGTATGTCCTCGGCTTGAACACTATCATTATAACACCCCATAATTAATTAAGGTGTTAATCACTTATTAGATTAATTAGGAATAATTAATATATGATAATTAGGCAAGTTAAGTAAATGGAGATTTTAGAAAGGTAAATTTATTAATATGGGTTTGAGATTTAATTGGGAGAGAAATTTCATCTAGGCCCAAATTAATGTAGGAAGCCATGATAAGAGGCTAATGGAGGCTTAATAAGTAGGTGCAGATCCAACTTGATCCAATATGATGGAGGCCCAATACCCACCTTATATAGGCTCTTATACTTAGCTTAATAACCCTTGTACAAACCCAAAACCTTTGGGCTCTTAAAACTTGGTCTGGCCCAATTGAATTTCAGCAACCCAACACCTTGAAATTGGCCCAACAACTTAAAATCTGAAGCCCAAATGGAGATGGACCTTGGAGCAACCCATGACCCATTTTTGACCCAACTTAAGCCCAACTAAAACCCTAATACATTAGCCTTTTCCTCACACTTGTTGAAACACAAAACATATCTCAAAATTCGGAGGTTGAGAAGAAGGCTAGGGTTAGGGGCAAGAATTCTACATTTTCTCACATTTAAAGCAAGATTCAGCCAAAGTAATAGTTATACAACTTAATCCCCTCATCTTTCTCTTTAATTTGGTCTAATTAGTTTTTCATTTGGAGTATTTTCACCCTACCCAAAATCTAAAATGTGGGAATTTGGGGATTTTCTTGGTGAAATTCTTAGGTTGAGGTTACGGCTGACTTTGGGTGAGTTTAAACCTTCCATTTTGATGCTTTATTTGTTAATTTGAGACCCCCATAGCTGATTTATAAAATGGGTATTAATTCTGTACGAATTTACTTAGGATTTTAGGTAGAATATTGAGTTTTCTGGTGAAGGACACTCTAATCTGAATTTGGGATTTATAATGGCTGTTGCAAATTTATCTACAAGTGAGGTAACTGGGTACATCAAAATTCCATGCATATATCTGTGTTAATTTCATATTTGCTGTATATGAATGATTTGAAATGTTGAATGAATTGATTAGCTATCTGTTATGTTGTATTGGACCTTGTGAGTCCATGGTAGAGCTATGGTACGGCTGCCACCCGTGCATGTGCTTCGATCAAACACCGGGTTATGATCAAACCCCAAATGCACAGAGCCCAGTTGTGCTCAATAGGGAGTAGGTGCCATGGATGGGCCTCTCCCCGTGTTAATGGCCTTTAACATGTGATAATATGATTGCTAGTATGGGATAGTAATCATGATAGCCTAATTGTTTCATTTACTGATATGATAGATATGTTTCTCTAACGTTGATTTTGATTATGCATATATGTTAATTAAACTGGATATATGATGGAATTGCCTTGGTTACTGAGATTTATGTCTCACCCTGTTTTATGGGATTAACATTTCAGGTGAAGGTTCTTCGGGTAAGGATAAAGGGAAGCAAGTGGATGAAAATCCATGAGCTCCAACATATGGGAGAAGGCTACACTTAGGCTGGCTTATTTAGTAGAGATGCAATTTTGTTATTAGTTTACATAGCACCATCATGTATTCATGTTGCCAAGTGTAGGCGTTCATATTTTGTTTGATTGAAATGTAACCGTTAATGATTTAAGTCTCATTATAGTTGAATATTAATGTATAAACTTATAGTATTATATATGTAGTTTTGTTGAAATTGTGATATGGATTACCATATGGGAATTATAGTCATATGATGCCTTGGATGTGGACATAAGCTATTGTTGAATGGAATCTTTATGGAATGTGCATGGGATGTTAATTACTGCTAATGCATGTGTTCTTGCTGTCATATATTCGTGAATTTGCTTATATGAGCTAGTTGGGCAAGTAGGAAGTAGTATTTAAGTTTTGCAATGGTAATGGACGGATTGATGGGTAAATAGGGTAGATAAACACCATTAGAATCATATAAAATAAGGGAAGGTAGACTTGGAGTGTTTCTAAGATGAGATTTGGAGTGTAGGGGGCGAAATTTGGGTAATGTAGTCACAGGAGGGAGTCTCGCCGCGGCTAAAAAGGCTTCGCCGCAGCCAAATAAGAGATAGAGTCAAAGGGCACCGCAGCATAACAAATCCCGCTGCAGGGCAAGGGAAGAAAATTGGCCCAGGGAGTGACAGTGGCGAGGAGCGCCACGGCCTAATAAATCTCACCGTGGCGCAAAGTGGGAAAAATCGCCCAGGAGGGTGACAAAGTGGGAACTCGCCATGGCGTAGTAGTTCCTGTCGCGACGCGAGTCGAGGAAAAAAAATAAGGGTTGGACAAAAGCAAAACTCGCTGCGATGCAAATATATTGCACTAAGGCGAGAATTGTAAGGGTGGAGAATAGTAGATCTAGAAAGCATTTCTACCGCAGCACCACATAGGTTAGCCATGGCGAAGGTCCAACTCGCCGCGATGAGATTTGTGAAATTTGTCCAGTGATTCCAAAGAACAATTTGGCCGCAGCGGGGAATGTATAGGCCGCAGCGCAAGTCCCCAACTTACTCCTTTTAGCTTAGAAACCCCAATTTCTTCAACGGTAATGGTAAGAGATGTTATAGGAACACTTGTGGGAGGTTATTGGGTATTGAAACTGATGGACGGTTGAATCATAAACCCCTTATGGTAGTAGGATTTCTTTAATGCAAATTTTGTTTTGTTAAGGTGGTATGGTGATGACCCTAACATCAAGGTTCAAATTTTCCCCATATTTTCACAATGTAATAACTTGTAACCACTCAAACCTTGATAATTAATTATTAATTGTATATTTAACCATAGTTACAATGATTGGAAGGGAGGGTTGCCATAGTCATATCTTCTCTTTCTACATTTCTTATCCTCTTACTTAGGTAAAAGGATGTTCTATTACTGGCTATTTCTGTTGCCAGTTCAGGTTTCTTTACACTCAAGAGCACTTGCATTTTCCTAGGGTTCCTCCACTTATTCATTCTCTATCACATCAAGGGGGTCTACTTTTTGCTCATACTCTTACTCTTCTCTTAGCTAGACCATCCCTTGGTAAGAAGGATTCTATTTCATATAATCCTAGGAATTTTATTATATGGCACTTTTGGCTTACACTATTTCTCTACATAACATGAGGCTCGCCTTCTTAGGCAGTCTCTAACTCCCTTAAGCTTCCTTAAGGGTACTAAGGCATTAGTTGTTTATCTCAGCTCATTTCTACATTCGGATCAGAGCTAGGCTTTCTCTTTGTTTAGCCTCATCTCCAAGAGTACAGTATATTATTTCTAGGGTTCTACTAACCTAATCTAGAACACGTACTCTCAATGTCTAAATTCTACCTCACTGAAACTTATGCTCTACTGGGGTGCTCTAATCACTAACATGCCTTAATCCTATACTATTCTCATCTTAGGGAGCTCATCTAACTAATTATCAGACCCCTGTCTATTTACTTTTCTATACCTAATATATTCATTCAGTCATTACTAAAACGAAGGCATCTCTTCTATGGCTATTTTCTCAGTTCTTTCTTGCTTCCCTTATCACTATACTTTATGACTTAGGGGGGTCTGTCTAGGGAAATTTACTAACCACTACTGGGTGGTTTCCTTGGCTCAACATGTCTCATCCTTCCTTTCTTGATCCAGGGAGGACTTCCATTAAGCCTTTCATTCACATATCTCACCTGGAACGATGCTACTAGTTATCTTCCTTAGACTTTAGCTTATGCTCAGCCTGGGCTAGCCATCTTATTAGACTTGTAGCTTATACTAACTATCCTTATTATTTTCTGAGCCTTAGTTACTGGACTACTCATACTTACCTCTAGGTATTACCTATTAGGTACACCTTTCTAGACCACTCATTATGTGCCTCACTACTGGTAGTCTTATCTTACGTAATATTTTCAAGCTATATTAACATTCTGTCATTTAGTGTCTCACAGGGTAATACCCTAGGTTGGAGTTAACGACTTAAAGGTGGGTCTCAACAACCTTATTGTCCCTATGTCTAACTTCCTCTATGCTGAGCTCTTTTCTTAATATCATTTGCTAGGCCTACAGATTTCTTACTAATCTTTCGTAACTATTCACTACCCTTTTCTCTTCTTGTATTAGGGGTTCCCGCTTCCTATGGATCATCTAACCCCTTATCAGTTCATTTCTTAAGTTGACTTGAATATGACCAACAAGGCCTTTTATACTGTCATTCACCATTGCTAACATATTATTCACTGTGGCTAATTAGCCTTGGGTTCACCTTAGTTTTTCTGTC
Organism: Erythrophleum ivorense; assembly: GCA_026724425.1. Classification (NCBI taxonomy): domain Eukaryota; kingdom Viridiplantae; phylum Streptophyta; class Magnoliopsida; order Fabales; family Fabaceae; genus Erythrophleum; species Erythrophleum ivorense. Next base: position 39,495,268 of record JAIUCV010000006.1, on the reverse strand, counting down.
TAAGTATTGGCCGCGACTAACTTCTTAATTGGCTGCAGTGAGGAACTCTTTGGATTGCCTCGCTACTTCCTGAGTTAATTGGCCACGGCTAATGACCTCTGATTAGCTTGCTTTTTTATGGATTGGAATTTTATCTTTAGTTATCAACCTGTGCCTCATTGCCCTTATATCTAGCCCGTTATCAAGCTAAAAGGTTCTACCTTTTGCTTCATTCATACATAACTACCTATTATTTCAGGGCTATCGGGCTCTAGGGTGTAGCTTGTAACTCAACCTCTAGCCTGAGTAAATTAACCTTTTAGGCTCTAATACTTATCTAGACATTTGGGTGTTGTGGTTAGGAGGTAACTCTTTTTCTCATTCCCCTCTAAACTAGTCCTGTGCAGCCACAGTCTCATCTCACAATGCGCTGCATCACTACTTGTCTCTGCATTAAGTAGGACATCTTGGAATGGTCTGAGTATAACTACCAGGGAGAATTAGGCCTCATATACTCTCTCTACCAAGCCTCTTCCTATCAACAAGAACATTTCTCATCGTTTATGCCTAAGGCTTGCCACTGATCTTGGCGAGCAATCATATTACATAGAGCTCCAGCCATCGGATCCCTTAGCTTTGCTTAAACTTAGCTCTGCTCAAACTACTCTAAAGGCCACTCCTTCTCGGTGTCCACTAACTACTCCAAGACCATCCTACAACTTACTTATCATGAATAAAGCCACAAACTATACTTATACACCCAACATGTCTCATATAAGACTTTACCTATCTATTCAAGCCTTTACACAGCCCTATTGCTACATCCTTAAGCCAATTCCAATTTGAGAGAGCTTGGAACTTTACTTTGATACCAATAAATATAACACAATAATTTTTTAGCTCATTTTGTGCTATCTTTATGCCTTATATCAAGCAATTCACAAAGAGGCAAGGAAAAATAGCATTAAATAATGCATTTTTTTGCATTGCGTTGCATATAAAAATTTCATTTGGTGTCATGTGGACCATGTGAGCTCATACATCATATTCTCATATTTAATTACATGAATACAACTCATTTGCATTATTAAAAATGGCCTACATCTCGTGGAACTCAAAGGGAAGCACAAAATATATGTGTATATTTTCAGCCAGATTTTCCTCTTTTCTGTCACAACTTTTAAAAAATCATAACTAATTCTAAAACAATTAAAATTATGCATTCTTGGCTATTATGGAAAGCTACACATGTCTACTTCATAACAAAAATATTTCCAGACTATAACATTCAACACAGGGGACATTTGACATTCAAAAAGGTGCAGAGGTCAGGCTATCCATTGGTGTTGTCACAGAATTCTGTAGCAAATTTTAAAAATATCCAATTAATTTTACAAAAATCCCATCTATGCAAATGATACCAATCTAAAAAGTTGCAGATGCTATTTATAGGGGAAAAACCACTCCAAACTAGCTCAAGCACGTCCAGGCATAAAAAATTAATCAAACAATACCTGAGGTCAGTGGGAGTTCCTGATACTGAATAGAATTTTTAAAAATTCATATCTCCCTCTTTAGACATCCAAATAAGGTGCTTCTAGTTGGCACAAGTCATCATGGATGTCTAGTCTCTTTGTACAAAAATTTGTGGTAATTGGACATCATTTGGGTCCTATGTGACAGATTTCCTTTTCAAACTAATATGAACAATGACATGACCAAAATTAGAAAATTTTTCAACTTCAAAAATTCATCAAATATTCTCTAGACCTCTTAAAATTCTATTCTTTAGCTTCCCAAAAAGCTCTCAACAAACTATAATTTCATGCCAAATTCATATCAAGAAAAGCTTATTTGGACAAAATATGACATAGAGTTCCATTATGGTCAATTTTGACTCCATATAGGATACCAAAATGTCCAAATGGCTTTTCTTGGGGTTTGGCACCTCTTGGGTAAGTCCAAAAGCATAATTAGGACTTGTATGAACTGCCCAAATGATCTTAAACCTCATGCATCTCATTTTGGCTATTCCACTTCCATTCATACATGAAATTCCATAATGCAAAGTTGCCATTACATGACCAAATTGAGTATTTCCATACATATAACCCTAGCTCTCATTTATACACAATACATTAACATAATCATTGATAAGCATGATTTTTATACACTTTAATCCTCTTAACTTAGGCATTTTGATGATGGAATATGGTCTTAAGGGTTTAATTAGATACAATTTGATTTCATCAGCCACTTATGCACTTTGTGAATTAATTGGCAAAATTATTGAGTTTTAATGCATGAAATTCTTTTAAATAATTTTGTGGATAATTCTATTGAATATTTTCCAGTCTTTTGTGCAGAATTTTTGATGGGCAAATAGCTTGAATGAGAATTTGGGTTAAAGAAGAGAAAGGAATGATTAAAGAAGCATACTTTAGTAGCCTTTCACTCAACATCAACACACATACATGAAGGGAGAAGCCACGAGTCTTGAGAATTTGTTGATTTAAAAAGAAAGTTCACGAAGCAAGAAGAAGGTTTGAGAGTGAGAAGAGAGGAAGGTTTTATGAGTTAAATGGGACTCGTGCAGCAGCCACAGTTTAGAGGCAGAACTTGAGGGCTGGAATGAGCTAAATAAGAGAAGCAACATGATTTATGAAGATGAAAACATGTGAATGAGCTCACTCGAACAAAAGTGTGAATGGGAGATTAAAGAAAAAAAGCTTCAAGCACTCTCATATGCACATGCAAGCTCATGGCTCATTAAAAGAAAAGTTTGGGCTGAATGAAAAGAAGAACAACGCTGAAACAGGGGAGAAGGAAGGCCTGGCATGATAGCTTGATCAGAGGAAGATATATGCTGCGTCTGGATTAGAGAAAAAGCCACATTCTGGTCCTTAAGTGGGTAAAAGGAAGAACATACAGAAGCTAGAGGAGAATACAAGCTGGAGAAGAGAAATGAATGAAGGTGAAGTCGAGCTCCACGCTGCCTCACATCTGGCCCATCCATGAAGAAGTTACGTGGAAAAGCTGCATAACAAGAGAAGCTCGAGAAGGGGTTCTACGTAGAAGCAGATGCATGGGAGAAAAGGAATGCTACAGGTTTATCAAGAAAACGAGCTGAATGTGGCTGAACAAAGACAGAGAAAAATATAGGAGGCAAGTGAGAAACTTGGAGCTGGAAGTAGAACACAATTGAAGAAGCAAACTCGAGCTTAGGTTTTACGTGGAAAAGCATGCAGAAGCAGCTCACAAACTTGAGCAAAAATGGAGGAAGCATCATGTGGTATGAAGAGAAGGTTCGAGCTTTGGTTCTACGAGGAGAGAAGGAGCTTTCAGCTAGAAGTTATGGGCTGTAGCATAAACAAACAGAAAACACATTACAACGCTGGGCAGAACGTGCATGGAGAAAGAGCATAAAGTAACGAGCTGAGCTGGGAGCTGGTATTTAGAGTGGGCTGAGCGTGACACACGAAAAGAATGTGCTAAGCACTTGAGAATTTAATGAATCATAAGATGGAACTTAGCTACGGAATGACGTGGATTAATGAAGTAAGCTGGGAGAAGAAAATAAAACGTGAGCTGAGGGGCATGTGATTAATTAATAAAAAAAGACACTAAAGCATGAAGAAAAGACGAGCTGTGGGTTCGTAAGAGACAAAGAGAACGTAAAAGAAAATTAGGGCTCTAGGAGGCGGACGGGATGAATAAAAACGCGAGAGCTCCAGGGAGCATTCTGTTGTTGAATCATCTATGGCTGCAACTCAATTCATCAATTTTCCTTCGATTAAAATCTCCATGGCAGCTTGAATCATCCATGGTGGCTAGCTGAAGCTTGGAAACTCCTAGATGCAGATTTGAGCTCCATATTTTCTCACCAAATTGGATAAACACTCTTCGCTCTATCTTTTAATTCCAGCATTAAATCTTTTATTAATTTGACTAGGTCTAGTTGATTGATTTAGGAACTTAATTGCTGAAAATTATTGGATTGGTCTGTTTTATGAATTAAATATAATTTGATTTTGGAATTTTAATTATGATCATCACATATTTGTAAAAATTTCAGAATTAGTGCTGTGCAAACCACTTTTAAATTCCTCTTGATTTTTGGTTAATTGATACAATAGTTATTGGATTAAGTGGTTGGAATTTTTATGCGATTAATTGTTTGAGGAATTAATTAATCTAATTGGCTAATTAGTATCTTAAGTGGATTGTGCAATAGATTCTATTAATCAATTAAGATTGGTTGAAGTGTGTTCTTGTTCTTAATTCAATTAATTAGTTATTCAAGGTTTTTTATAGTTGCAAATTCCTTGAATAATTAATGAATTGAATCTTGGATGGTTATTCAAGAATTTTTATAGGGAATACACTAAAGAGCAAGGAATTAAATCCAAATTTGGTAAACTAAAAAGGGCAAGGATAATTGAATTCTAGGGAGTCTAATGCAAGGCTAGCTACCACATTTTCTTAACTGTTCACTTCATTTAGTTTTAAGTTTTTGATTTTTGTCAATTAAATCTAGTTCAATTAAATTCTAGCATTTCAAACCCCTAAAACAAGTTCCAATTAGCAATACTTAGAATACCCTTTCATAACAAATTGAGGCACAAACTCCTTGGAAAATGACCTAGGTTGCACTATTAACTACAAAATTTATTTTGCTTCCTAGTTTTATTTGAGATTGTGCGACACAATCGTCAATCATATATGCTCATAACATCGTAGGTCATATAAAACTAGGGATTTCATCAATTACTATCCATAAGGCCTTAAACTAACAATTTCAAGACACTTTGATGTCATGTCTCATCTTCAAGATTGTTGGCTTCCATTACCTTGCACTCTTGGTCCACCTAGCATGTTAGAACATTGGAGACGAGGGGATGAGATTCAAAGAATTCCAATAGCTTATCTCCCATTCAATCATACATGAAGCATGCAAAACAAGTCTCACAAATGCATGTATAGTGTAACACCCCCATAATTAATTAAGGTATTAATCATGGATTAGATTAATTAGGGATAATTAATTTGGAATAATCGGGTAGGTTAAGTGAAAGGAGATTTAGAGAGATGAATTATTAATATGGGTTTGACATTTAATTAGGAGAGAAATTCCATCTAGGCCCAAATTAATGTAGGAGAGCATGGTAAGAGACTAATTGAGGCCCATTAGGCTAGGTGCAGGCCCAACCTAATTCAATGTGATAGAGGCCCAAGTTTCACCTTGTATAGGCTCTTATAATTGGCCCAATAAATCTTATGCAGACCCAAAACAATGGAGATCCTAAAGCGAAGTCTGGCCCAACAGAATTCTGTAGCCCAACAACTTAAAAACTGGCCCAACAAAGCAAAAATCTGAGCCCATTAGGAGTTGGACCTTTGAGCAACCCATGACCCATATTTGACCTAACTAAAACCCAACTTAAACCCTAATGCTTCAGCCACCTCTCCATTTGCTAAAATACAAACACCCATATCAAAATTCGGAGGTCCAAAGGGGAGGCTAGGGTTCTTGGCACAATTCCACATTTTCCCACTTCTAGAGCAAGATTTAGCTAAGGTAATAATTATATAACTTAATCCTCTCATCTTTCTCTTCATCTTGGTCTAATTAGTTTTTCATTTGGAGTATTTTCACCATACCCAAAATCTAAAATGTGGGAATTTGGGGATTTTTTTGATGAAATTCGTAGGTTGAGGCTAGGGCTGTCATTAGATAGGTATGAACTCTTTTTTTTTAGGTAATTATGCTGATTTGAGACCCTAATGACTTGATTATAGTGTGGGTGTTAATTATGTACGAATTTTCTTAGGAATTTGGGTGATATACTGAAGTTTCTGGTAGGGGACATACTCAATCCGAATTTGGGGATTTGTGGTAGCTAGGGAGATTTTGGTACTATTGGTGGCTGTTGCAATTGTCTACAAGTGAGGTAACTGGGTTTATAAAAATTCCACGCATATATTTGTGTTAATTTCATATTTGCTATACATGAATGATTTGAAATGTTGAATGAATTGATTGGCTATCTATTGTATTGTGTTGGACCTTTTGAGTCTATGGTGGAGCTGTGGTGCGGCTACCACCAGTGCATGTACTTCGATCGAGTACCTAGTTATGATCAAACCCTAGATGCACTGAGCCCTGGTTGTGCTCAAAGGGGAGTAGGTGTCGTGGACGGGCCTCTCCCGGTGTTAATGGCCTTTAACATGTGAAAGTACGATTGCTAGTATGGGATGGTAATCGTGATAGCCTAATTGTTTCATTTACTGATATGACTGGTATTCTGCTGATGCTTATGTGAAATTATGCCTGTATGCTAATTAATATGGAATATATGATGGAATTGCCTTGGTTACTAAGATTTATGTCTCACCCCGTTTCATGGGATTAACATTTCAGGTGAAGGTTCTTCGAGTAAGGATAAGGGGAAGCAAGTGGATGAAAATCCATGAGCTCCAGCATATGGGGAGAAGGCTACACTTAGGCTGACTCATTTAGTGTAGATGGTAAATTTTGTACTTCTTATGGTATAACATCATCATGTATTCATGTTGCCAAGTGTAGGTATTCATATTTTGCTAGGTTGAAATGTAACCATTAAGGATTTAAGCCTCATTATAGTTGGATATTAATGTATGAACTTCTAGCATCATATATATAGCTTTGTTGAAATTTTGATATGGCTTACCATATAGGAATTGTAGTCATGTGATGCATTGGATGTGGACATAAACTATTGATGAATGAAATCCATATGGAATGTACATGGGATGTTAATTGTTGTAGATGCCTGTGTCCTTGTTGTCATTAATTTATGAATCTGCTGATATGAGATGGTTGGGCAAGTAGGATGTAGTACCCATGTTTCAAATCGGAAATGGAGAGTTAGGTGAGTAAATAGGGTAGAAAATACCATTAGAGTCGTAAAAAAAGGAGAGAAAGTGGTCCAAGAGTGCTCTTAGGATGAAGGCTAGAGTGTAAGGGATGAAATTTAGGTAATGTAGTTATAGGAGGGAGTCACGCCGCGGCTAAGAGGGCTTTACCACAGCCAAATGAGAGACAGAGTCAAAGAGCGTCGTGACATAATGAATCCCGCTGCAACGCAAGGGAAGAAAATTGGCCTAGGGGGTGATAGTGGCAAGGAGCGCCTCGGCCTGATGAATCTCACCGCAGCGCAAAGTGGGAAAAATTGCCCAGGAAGGTGACAGAATGGGAACTTGTCGTGGCGTAGTAGGTCATACCGTGACGTGAGTCGAGGAAATTAATTAAGGGTTGCACAGTAGCAAAACTCGCCGTGGCGCAAAAATATTGCGTCGAGGTAAGAGTCGTAGGGTTGAGAACAGTAGTTCCAAGAGACATTTCCGCCGCGGCGATAGTCCAACTCATTGCAGCTATCGTCGTGATGAGATTTGCGAAATTTGTCCAGTAATTCCAGAGAACAACTTAGCCGCAGCGGGGAAAGTATAAGCCGCGACGCAAGTTCCTAAACTCCTACCTTTAGCCTAAAAACCCTAGTTTCTTCAATGGTAATGGTAGCAAAAGATATATAAACTCTTGTAGGAGGTTATTGTGTATTGACACTGATGGACGAATGAATCATAAACCCCTCATGGTAGTATGATTCTTTTATTCACTTTATTTTGTTTGTGGTGGTTTAGTGATGACCCTAATATCAAGGTTCAAATTTCCCCATACTTTCGTAATGTGATAAAATATAATGACCTCAAACCTTGATCATTAATTAATAATCGTGCATTTAACCATAAATACAATGATTAGAAGGTAGGGTTATCACATATGGCATATGGACATGTGGAGTCATTCAAGAAGCATTCTTAGCACTTGAAAAAGTCATACATAGCACACATAGGCTTGCCAAGCAAGTGGATTGGCCTCACCCATTTACTTGTGGATTTTGGACTTGCCTCACCCATTCTTTAAGAGGTTCGTGGATTCAACCATGCTCTTGGGAGTCAACCTCACTTTTAGGAGACTCTTTACTTTGTCTCAACCAATCTTAAGGGTTCTTGGCTCATCCTCACCATGGCTAAGGGTTCTTAGCCTCACCACACTCAAGCAAACCAAAGCAAACATCATGAACATCATTTAGAAAACATAATGCATCATCATGGTACCATGGAGTAAGAGCTCATGCTAGAATATTTCTCATAACTTGAAATACACATACACACATTCAAAGACAAGTAAAGCAAGCAATAACGAATGAGAGAAAGTGGAGAGAGCGACCTTGCTAGTATTTGTATACTTTTTCCTTAAACCTTAAATCCTCTCTCTTGACCTCACACACCCAAGAGGGTGGAGATCATTCCTTTTGGCCTAGACACAATTTATGGAAGTCAATTAGGTTCATGAAATTAATTCTAAGGTCACACAACTTTCTTAGACTCTAACTTGGTCTATAAGCCCCTTTATGTTTCTAAGAATGCACCTAATGAAGAAACACCCATCAAATAAATTCTAGGCTCCATTTTTTCTTTCAAATATGATTATTGACTCCTGTTAAATCTCTTAGAGTCATCACATAATTAAAATAAAGAGCCTAACTACATGTTGCTTCTTTAGGACATATCATAGAACATAAAGCACTAACTCATTCTCTAGACTTTTCAAATTTTTTAGGACCTTAACTACATCATTTTGGGGGACTTCCTTTTGTATTCGATGAGTTTCATTCATTTTTGGAGAAACCGTATGTTACATTTCTCATGTTTTCTATCATTTTCAAAGAACTGAATATTACAAACTTGCACCTTGGAAGTTTTAAAACCCTAAGAAGAGGTTTTAAACCATCTAAGATTATATTCAAACTAGAAAAGAGTCAAAGATACTCTTTATGCATCAAATTCTCCAAGAAGAGTAGCAAAACTCCCTTAGCTCTCACCACGAATATAAGTTCAGCCAAGAGATAGTTATGGTACCTTGGTAGTTGTTTTATTGATTCTAAGGTTATAAGTGGTCTAAATATAAATTATAGATACTAATGGAGTCATTGGAATGAATTTAGAAATCATATTTTGAAAAGTGAATTTTTAGGGTTCAATTAGACCTAGGCTCCTTAAATCATGCATGTGATGACTCTAATGTGTTCTATTAGAGTCATATGGTCTATATCAAGTGAGAATTTGGAGCCAAGAAGTTAAATTATGGGAGTTGCTTCATTAGGTATTCAAATAGGCCATACATGCAACTAGAACCTTAGTTTGCATACATAAGGCTAATATGAGTATAAGTATGGTTCCATTAATGATTTTATGTTTCATTTGACATGTATAGGCCAAATGAGTGAGAGTATACCCAAGTGTGGATATAGGGAAGTGCAACCAAGCCAAGAAACAAAGGGAAATTAATTGGAATTATAGTGTCAAGGTAGCTTTTCCTTCATTCTTGTGTATGTATGCTTGGTTTGCTTGAGTGTCTTAAATTGCTTGTATGTATTGGTTACAAATTATGTATATTATTGATCACTTGATGATTATATGCTATTGCATGGCATTTAGTTGCATTTGGAATTGATTTGACTCTTGATGAGTGAGGTTGTGCCAAAAGTCTCTTAAAATAGCTTAGATGAGGCCAAAAATTCCCATTGTAAGTGAGACTAAGTCAAAAGTCCCTAAAAGAGGGTGAGGCTAAACTAAACGTTCCTAGATATTGGATAAAGATAGACCAAGAGTCTCTAAAGCTTAATATTTATTGCTCTTAATGAAGCCATGGGATCCCTAATGCTTGAATATAATTTATATTTAGTTATATAATGTGCACGCTTACATCTTAGAACTCAAGTGAGCCATATATGTATGCTCAAATGATGGATTAGCTATTAAAATTCTTTGATTCTCACTTTTCCCTTATTTCCACTAACCATGGCTAGGTGGCTCTTAAGGAAGCATGAATAATAAGCAAAAAGTCTAGAAAGAGCATTCTTGATAATGATCTTTAGTTTAAAGAATGATATTGCACACATGAATATATACTCTCATATTTGGATATATGATTATGTAAATACATTAGCAAATATTAGATTATGATGTAGAGACCAATTATGGATTGTAATATCTTGAGTTCCTATGTGCAATTTTAGATTCTTGAATTTGGAAAGGTGATTTTGAGTTATATGATAAATTTGGCAAGATGGATTAGTCCTATGCGTTGTATCTATGGATTAAAATTTGGGCAAAATGAAAATAGGCATTCTAAAACTCAATCGGTACCACTTAGTGTAACATCCGATTTTCTGAAAATCTAAGAAAACGTAAGGAAACGAGAGAAACGTAATATATGATTTCTCCGTCAACGTACGAAATTCACTGGATATGAAAGAAAGTCCCCCAAATAGAGTAAATTAAGGTCTAATAAAATTAGAATAATATTCTAGACTGCAAATAATGATGAGTCAAGGCCAGAGGTGCCTTAAAATTGGGGCTAAAATAGATGAAAAAAGAAAGAGATCAGAAAAGGTCCCGAAGAGTCTCCGAAGTCAAGTACGAGGGAGCCAGGGACTAAAATGCAAAGAAAAGTTATATGCCAGGAAAAATGTATAAATTGCCCTAAAGTTCAGTGAACCCTAGTTTCACCCTCTATTCATGGCTTTAAACATGAATATCAAAAAATCGGGCAAGAATCTCATAAATTGGTGACCCACAGTTAAACTTAGTTTGATGAGACGGGTCTAATGATACCAAGTTGTCCGGATGGCCGAGCGGGATTCGGTCCGAGATCTGGTTATCCTGATCAGTAATCATGAGTAAAATGGAAAAAAGAAGTTGTAAGAACTATAAAAATGAAAATAGCTAAAGGGCTAAGAACCTTGAAGGAGTTTCAAGGACATAATTGCAGTAAATGAAAAGTTTATAGCACAATCATAATACAGAACGGTGAAAATTACACCTATAGACCCGGGTGTCCGATTGACACCGAAATTTATGAGGATTGAGGTTAAGGGCCCCTGACCCATGTTTGAAGCTTAATATGGCTAGAAAGTAGAGGAAATAATGTTTATAAATTTTAGAAAGTCTAAAGGTATGTATTGTACCGTAAAACCTTAATTGGGCTCAGACACTGATTTTTAGACTGCTGTAAGGCCCAATAGTTGATTCTAAAGGCTTGATAAGAGAAGAGAAGATATGATTAGGGTTTTAGAGAAGATGAAACCCAAATATAAATATAGAATGAAAGGAAAAAAAGAAAAAGATTTTAGTTATTTTAAAGAATTAACCATGATTAAGTTAGAAACTAACTATGGTTGAGTTAAAAGTTGACCATGGTTGAGTTAAGAAATTAACCATGATTACTCTCCATAACTTAAGGGCTAAGACAAGGCTTCCAATTGTGTGGCCAAGAATTTTTGGAAGAAGATATTTAGTTATGAAATTAGAAAATCAAAAGAAAAAAAGGAATGGAAGGTTAAGATTTGATCTTGAAAAGGTTGATCTAAGGGTTCAAATTTAGTATGACCATTTAACTTCATTAGATTCATCTTCTTCACCTCCATTCCACCATTTTCATGCCACACACAAGGAAGAAAGAAAGAAAAACATGAAGAGAGAGAGAGAGGGAGAAAAAGTGGAAGATGAAGTGAAACTAAGCAAAACTACCACCATTCTTCACCAAATTTCTCCATCTTCTCCATCCTCCAACCATTTCTTCCAAAGGGCAGCTGCATATTCATCTTTTATTCAAGGTGAAATGTTGCTCTAAGTGGGAAAAGAAAGGATTTTAGTGTGAGAAAACCAAAAGAAGCAAGGCTTAAGCTTAAAGAGTAAGTTTTCTCCATCTTATACTTGTAAATCACATGCTTTAAGCTAGTTTTGTTAAACCCTAGCTATGAGTTATTTTTGTACAGCATATGAATCATTAGAAATGGAGTTTATATGTTGAATATGAAGGCCTTGAGATGAAATTTATATGTTGAACATGAAGGCCATATGAGCTTAGTTATTGTTGTTATGTGCTGAGACTTTGGAAAACACAAAGATTGTAATTTTTGGAAAAATAAAAAGCATGGGGAGATGCTGTCCTAATTTTCCCAAAATTTTATGGTGTTTCCTTAATGTCTTAAAGTCATGTATACCAAATTTCAAGTCCTAAAACATAAAGGAAAAGGTTACGGAATTTTTAGAACCAAAGAAACACACTTTGAGCCTAAAACGGAGCTAGATTATGTGATGACCAAAACGTGATATTGGGGCTGAAATTTGATGATTTTATCCATTCCAATGGATTAAAAAGGGTGTTTTTAGCTAGGAATACCTATGGGAAAACCCCCAAAGCTCATGGGATAAAATTCCTAAACTTTGGCCAAGAAATGCATACTATTCGACCATAGTAAATGGGAAGGGAAGGAGTTAGATTTTTTCAATTCCAATGGTCCCATTAAGTTTAAAAGGGTCATCCTACTTGAGAAGTTAATGCTTGTGTGTTGATTGTAATGAATTATCATTATGATTATAGGGTTTGATATTATTTTAGGAACTCCAAAAGCAAGTAAACCGAGTCTCAAGGATTGAGGAGCAATGTTTTCTAAGGTTGTAGTTTTCCTCTCTCTTTCCTTAAGCTTGTATGTTTGTATAATGATGAGTGTTATGCTATATCAAGTTGTCATTTATACTATAAGACAAGACATGTATGCTTAGATTGTGCTTGGCCTAATATGAAATTCCTTATATTGCTATGCGATATGTGGCATCTTGACTGGCATTATGTTATGTACTTACATGCTTGCTTGTGAATGAGATTAGTTTACTACTACTGAGATTTATAATCTCACCCCAAATATAACCCATGCTAGGTCCGAGTTCAAGCAAAGAAAGAGCAAAGAATCTAGAGACATTAATCAAGGACCTTACTTTTATGTACCACGTTTTGTTATGTAATTAAATATTTTAGATTACTGCGTGTATGAGTTATATTATGACACTGTAAGGTACTCAAGTATGAAATAGAAAGCCATGTATATACCCAATCCTGAAGTAAAAAGAGTATGACTATCATGCATAAGATGCAAGAATGCGTGTGCCTATATAAAGGTAAAATAATGATAATAATATGACCAATGAGGGGTAAAACTGTCTAGTTTGTCGTAGGGGCAACTTTATATGAATTTATATGCACTCCGCTAAATAAGTATTTTTCCTTTATAAAGGGCTTAGAGAGCTTGAAGTAGAACCGCGAACCGACCTCATACGATTTTTCTATAATTAATTATGTATTTTCAAAGTTAGATAAGAATTAGAAATGACCAAATGAATAGTGAAATTGTATGAGGAAGCTTTTAAAAAGGAAAAAAAATTTAATTCGTTCAGGTTTCCATTGACTCCCTCTAAGTTTTATATGAGGCAATTATAGTAGAAAAAGTGTTATAAAACTAAGGTATTACACTTGGAACCAAAATTTAGTCCATTTGAGCCATAAAATGTTCATTTACCTACGATAGCCAAATGACTTTGTTTAGCGCTAAGATTTGGTATGCAATTAAAGGACATTAATAGCTTTTCACAGAGCTAAAGATCATAATTTTTGGACTTTATAAAATATTTTTTAAATTTTAAAATCTGTTTGAATTATGTAGAATTTTGCTAATACACTATTCACATAGTGCAATTTCAGATTTCTAGATATTTAAGGGACCAAATAAACTTATTTTGACCTAAACTTTTTACAATAGATATATCTCATTACAAGCTTTTTGTAGCTACTAAATTGTGTAAATCGGAGTTATATAGCCAAAGTTACAAATTTTTTAAAGTTGACCTATGTTATGTTAAAGGAGGCTAAAATAGTTATATGACTCTCTCATGCACATAGGGCCTATCTTATGTTCGATTAAGTTAAACCAAATGTGTCTATAGAGTTTAAGGGTTAAAGTGGAAGGAAATTCTAATTTTGCCCCTTATAACTCCATTTCATCTATGAAAAGTGTATAAAACCACTATTAAAAGCATTGATCAGGTGGATTTTGATGTTTTACAAGTAAATAAGATGAAGAGAACTATAAGGAATGAGTATTCCTTTTACCAGAGCTAGAAATAAAATGTTATTAGCAAGGTAAACTATGTTGTTGATAAGGTATAAGATGTTGTTAACAAAATTAAAGATCTTATCATCAAGGTCTCTAATTTAGAAAAGAAAAATTTAGGACCTTATTGATTGGATCTTTCACCTCATTATAAGATATTCTTTACTTAAGAAATCTTGGAGAAACCCAAGAGCTAGGCAACTCTACTAAGATCTTGTCAATCAAGTCTTAATCACAAACAATGTAGGATACATAATATTTGATGGCATGACACCAGAGGCCAAGTTAGCCTTGGCTTAATCCTTCTAAGCCATGGCCCAGTCCTAAAACTCTTTTTTTAGCTAGGATAGTGTGGTTCCCAACATGTTAGTGATAAGTAGTGACTAGTAGCTCTATGTATATGTGTTTTGATGCTCCTTAAGGTTATTTGAATAAGATAAAAATCATAAACAAGAATTTTCGTCTTCCTATAAACACAAAACCTCTTTTATGTCCTTCATAATGAATGTTAATGATCTGAAGGTTCAAATTTTTCTATATTTTTATCTATTACTAACTCATTATCCCAATTCTTATGTACACCTTATTAGAAACACAATGGTGCGTAATTAGCTTGATTAGGTTTTGAGGCTATTGCAAGGATACCTATATAGAGGTGGACGCGTGTCCATTCTTAGAGCATAAGAAAAGGATGGTAAGCATTCTTTGAATGTTCTACGTTCATTGGATTAATCTTTATATCATTTTAGTTGATGTAATTTTAATGTATTTTACCTAAGTATTGTAGGAAATAGAGTTAGGTATAGAGGTTCAAATCCTAAGATAGTTAAGAGGATCCACATAATGAGAAAAAGGGGGGTCTGGTTGGTAAAAAAGCTTTGATACATATGTAAGTCACTTAACTAGTTTATAAATAAGCTTGTTACTATATGATGATATGGTTAATTTGTTTATATACTTAATATTTACCTATTCTTGGTTGTTACAAAACTAGTATGAGAAAATGAAGCACACTCAAAAGTCAAGGTTAGATGACATTGTTGTCAATGGAAAGAGCAAAAGAGGTCATGCATATGGGTTTGGGTTAAAGGTTGGTCTCCTTGGTTTTGATGGCACACAGCTATCATATCTACCCATATCATATGTTACAACTTACAATATTGAAGAACTCTACACTACTAATAGAAGACCCTGTTGACAAGGTTTCGATTTCCATAATGTATAATACAAGATTGACGGTTCATGTCACGCAACCCTCAAATAAAACTAGGTTGGATTATATATAGCTAATGACACAACCTAGGTCATCTCCCTTGTAATTGAAGTTCAATGGTTTAATTAGGTTTCCTAAGTGTTAAAAGACTCTAAAAATTTCTAAACTAAGGGGGTTTGATTAACTTAAACTATCTAAAATGAAATTGAAATAAAGTTCCTAAACACTACTTAATTGTATAAGTTATGAGGTGAATGATGGGCTTGTGGCTAGCTTTGAATTCGTCCCTTGGTATCCACTATCCTTATCCTAATTCAATTGTGATTAATTCTGGTCTAAGAGTCCCTAATTTGTGGTCATAATAAGTTATCTTGGGTTACCACTCAAGAATCAAGAGATTAATAAAGTAATGTTGAATTGAAACCTCAATCTTGCATTAAATCAATAACTCTTCCTTTAGGACCAATGAACACTCAATTTGATTGATTAATTGATAATTAGCCTCTGAATCATCACCTTAAAATTTTTAATTAACCAACTAAACACCAAGGAATCCTTAAATCAAACAATCAAGCACATAATCTCACTTATGCATTTCATCGAATACCTTCATGGCATACATGGGAAATTAAAGAATAATGAAAAATTTAGTGTTTAATCCAATCAATTAACAACAAAAAGTATCCTAATTAGTTTCTAACCAGCCATTAATTGTAGACAATACAAATTCCCAATCAAATATAACCTTAACTAAGATTATACAAGAAAAGGGAAGATGCAAAAAAAAAATAGAAAATTCTTAGCCAAAAATATGTTTGCTCATTCATGGATTCAAGCTTCAATTCAAGTGCCTTCCTCCTAGTTAGCCACAAGGGGAATTAGAGCTTCATTTAAGCTAGAGATGGAGTGGGAAAAGAAGAGATGGCATAAAGAGGATGGAGGACGAGGAATGGACACTATTTTGGATGATGAATGTGCAAATGGAATGTATGGAATGATAAATGTGCATCTGAATGAAGTGTTTTTATTTGATGGATCAATGTCTCCAGCCCCTCATTAAAAGTCACGTGCCTAGCCTCTTCTTTTTTGTGTCACACTCAGCCCACGTATTCTTTTGTGTATATTGTGCTTGGAGCTAAATTCTTCTCACTATTCATGTGTCTATGCATGTGTGTATAAGTGTGGGCCTCATTCCCTCCCATGTGAGCTTTTTTTTTATTTCTTTTATTACATTCACATTGCTCCATCATAGCTTCTTCTTTTGCTTCTGCCGTACATGGCTGTAAACCTCTCATCCTCCATTTTAAAACTTGCAGCTTCATCTTTATGTTTTACTACAATTCTGCATGCATGTGCAGCTTCTTTCATACAGTATTCTCTAACTCTAGGCTCGTGGCTTTTTCATTTGTTCTATTTTACACTTCTTTCCACGTCTGGCTATGCTTGTGTTTTTGTTCTATTCAATAGCTTCTTCTCTATTTCAGCAGTGTTTCCACGGAGCTTCCTTCATTCAGCTCGTGTAGCTTACATGAGAGCTGCCAAGCTCCTTTCAACTCGATGCTCTCTCTTATTCAAACCAGAATGTGGCTTCTTCTTTGTGCAACTCGTGTAGCTTCTTCAATCAGCCCACAGCTTCTTCCACATGGCTTGAATGAATGTATTGATGCATAACATGCTACCTGAGCTCTTTAATGACATGTTTACACCTACATACTCCTCACACAAGCTGCCTTACGGGTTTAGTCCTTCATTTCCATGTAAAAATTGTAGCAAACACATCAACTTTCTACATGTTTTCTTAATGACTAGCTCCATCCTTCGCATTTTTATTCCCCTCATTCACTATTGCCCTTTATGTTCTTGACTCGTGTTGCTTCTTGTGTCTTCCAGCCCATAGTTTCTTCTGTTCAACTCACTCTATCCATCCCACGTTGCCTTTTAGCTAGAACCCATGGCTATCTTCTTCTTCAAAATCACGTTGCTTCAGCCTTTCATTCAAACATGATTCCTTTACTCATCCCGTAGCTAATTTCCCACGTCTTCTCCTTGATATACTCCCATGCATGGTTCTTTTCTTCTAGTCCGAAGCCTTATCACATTTTGTCCCTTGCTTCTTCTTTATATGGCTGTAATCCTTTTAGTTTATGGCTCTCCTTCCTCTTTTTCAAAACAAATTCTCATTCAAAGCTCCAATTGCCTAACAAAAAATCTGCACAAAAGAATGAAAATTATTAAGTAGAATTATCCACAAAATTATTTAAAAGAAATTCATGCATTAAAACTCAATAATTTTGTGAATTAATTCATAAAGTGCATAAATGGTAATGAAATTAAATTCCATCTAATTAAACCCCTAAAGTCATATTTACTCATTAAAATGCTTAAGTTAGGAGAATTAAAACATATAAAAATCATGCTTATCAAAAATCTTGTCAACAAGATCCTAAACCTAGGAGATCCTTATTATCATACCTAGGGGATTCCTAATAAGGTTACAAGAAAATATAGGTTCCTAACTTTATTCTTTTAATTACCATGCAAACTCTCGACCCATTGTGAAGAAATGGAAGCTACCATAGTTACAATTCATCTAAGTTTCTAGACCTGTTCTTGTGAAATTTCTTTCCCCCATCAAATGTCACCCAAAAATCATAAAAATTGGTATAATAACTCCTTATTATATTAATTATAAGACATTAAAACAGTTTTTTTAAATTCCCATGGATGGCCCCTTAACCAATGCCATTTAGACTACTTCCTTGTTTGGGCTCACCGCACACTATCCCCTCTATTTTCTTACTTTGTTACCCTATTAAACGAATTTAGAAAATTCTAAGACTTTCTAGATCTGAGTTTATATGTCTCAGCTACCTTCCCATAAAATTTCATCCATTTATTCCCTCATTTACTTATTTAACAAGATTTATTATGAAACATGCTCAAAACTGTCCCATACAGAAGTTAGGTAGAATTAGTACATTATTTTCATGATCTAACTTGTTCCAAAAATTCCATAAGTTTCCAAATCTGAATTTTAAGGAATAGGAAATTCATTATAAAAATTTGGGCTTCAAAAACCCTCCTCTAACTATTTCTACAAAAGGCAACCATCAAGTGCCTATAATGCATATCAACCTGACATTCTAACAGGTTTTACTCTATCATTTTTCAATCCACATAGAAAATGCCCATATAAACTTTAGAATAGTCTCCTTTAACATCAATCGAGCACATACCATTATTCCAAAGTGGTTCCCAAGATTATGATAATCATTTTCATGCAAAACAATAAATTAAGTTACTTTTACATGCAATTCAACACATTTGTCAGATATCGTCGTTAGGTTGTATGGACAGTTACTCATAGGCCATGATCATATAGATACAAAAGAGGAGTTAACAAAGAAACTTTACATTTTTAAACTAAAGTCAAGCTCTAACATTTAACACTAGTCAAAGGATTTACATAATTAACTACAACCAATACGTAGTCTACTAGTCTACTTGTCTATTCTCTGCTTGTTTGACTTCGTCTGTGGTATAGCTAATACCTGAAAAAGTAGTTAGCTGTGTAATGAGATAAAATCTTAGTAGATAACAGTGTATTCAAGGGGTATACATATAAATAGCACTAAACACTATCCAGGATACATTCAATGCACAATTTAGTGTAGGAGCACGTACTACCTAAACAGTAGCATATATTTGTTTGTTAGGCTTATGTGCTTTGATCATTGGCTAATAATAATGATCTAATACTCATAAGAGTCACTTTAATAGAAATACATGAAACTATACATAGCATAGGACATTCAAGAATCATCCAGTGCAATTACATATGTAAACAAAAATAATACAGTGTTAACTACCTATTTCGTTATTGCTGTTTAATCAAATTATTCTGTAGCCCTTGTTATCCCAATTGCTTCCCATAAAATTTCTATTATTCATTGCCTTAATTAAGAACAAGTCATGGTTAATCTTTGAATTTTAATTAAGCTACTAATTTCCCATATGTAACTCCTAATTCCCTTCCATTAGTTAGAGATTGAAATCCTAATCATAAGTAATCATGTTTTGCTTTCTTTTCTCCTTACTAGTTAGATGCCAACTGAATTGATTATGTGGATTCCAAGGCCTTAAGGTTCAGTCCCTACTCCTTATTTATTTTTCAATTTAGTCCCTAATCACTAACTTTTCTAGCCTCGGTACATCCATTTCAAATTATGGCAATATATGTACGTACTTTGTGTAATAGCTAGCTGCATGGTCCCATTTAGTGTCTAAATATCTCTCATATGTGCTGCCTTTTCCTTGCTATTTCTCTAATTATATTTAAGACATTTCTAAGGTGCTATTCCTATGGCTAACTAGTTTACAAAATTTTCTTTCCACTCTACTTCCATTCTCGGTCTATTTGGTGTCAAAGGTAAGAGTTTAGGCACTCACCTTCAAGTATTGGTGGTTTCTTCCTAGACTTCTCTTAGTAGTCTTTCCTCTAAGATTTTTTGCTATCCAACAATAACAAAATATCTTAGCAAAGCAATTCAACCGATTAAGTGAAATTAATTAAGGAATTTGGATGCTTTCCTATACTTACTTCTAATAAGTCTTCTTGGAATCCCTTCTAACTTCACAGTTTCTCCTCATCCTTCATCTCCATGGTTTCCAAAACTTTGCTCCCTTCTCTCACTTATACTCTTGACTTAGGTGAATTAAGGTGGATGATAACTAATGCAATGGACAGCTCATGCTTCCTTGCTAAAAATGGATGCAATTAAACTAATTAAAAACTCATTTTCTCTTACTTCTTATTCGGTGCTAGGCAATGTGGCAGTATATATGTATATGTTTCTTTCCCATTAAGCACTAGGTGTAATTAACATTAAATTCCCAAGGCTGGAAGGGTGAAAACAATAATCAAATGCTATTTAGATATGCATATATATTTTGGATAGTGGAAGCATGAGGTGTGAGTGACTAGTTTGTTGAATTTCCTTTCTTCCATAGCACTGCACCACCATCCCACTAAGTGCCCCCTTTTTATATTATTTAAGCTATATTCAATTTCATGCAATTTCTTATCAATACATCTACATGAAGCATAATACCTTGACCGAATAGCTAATGTACATTGTGAGTGAGTGGAATGTCAAGGTGGCTTTATTTTGTCCTTATTGTCTCATGTTTATTTGCTTATTCCTACATCCCCTTGTTCGGCCATGCATGTGTTAAATAATTCCAAAACTCTTTCCAAAATTTATGTAAGTTTTATCTCATGCTATACACGGCTAATGGGGGTGCTACTTGACTGAATATACATACCCATATTTTTATGTAGGTGGAAGTAAGGAGACACTATAATAAAATGTTTACAAGCTTGTCTTGAATTATTCCTACACGTTTCCATATTAGACAAATTAATGTGTCATTATCTCTTTAAGGTTTCCTAACATATATTCTTCTTTCTAGTACTAATTAAAAAAGCTAGCTCTTAATTAACTTTGGTTAGTTTCCTAATACTTACTTAATGTTATTCTGTGCTATTCTTCTTTCATTACTTTGGTTATGTTAATAGTTATAAAAAATTTGGAATGTGACAACAGCACTTCGAATATAGCCCTATTAAGCTTTCACAAATAAGAATGCATGTAAAGGCCTCATTTGAGAAGAAATTAGAAGAGAAACTATCAAAACAAGCCTAAATTTACAAGGCAAGTCTTGCCAAGATGCAAAAGGCCTACGAGGACAAGATGGAAGCCTTCATGAAATAGATTATTTCTTACATGAGTATAGACACTGAAAAAGGTGGCACTTCCTAACCTCAACCTACTCATGATGGCGATGAAGGCGATGAAAATGATAATGCTAAGGATGAAGATGATGAAGAGTAATTCTAAGATTGTTATTTATGTGATATTATTATGTATTTATAATTGTAGCTTTATGATTTTGAGCACATATTTGTCTTAGCTTTAATGTACTTTGTGATATTTCTAACACATATTCACTAAGTTATGGCTTTGTTATTATTATAGCTTTGTTATTGGTTGGCTAAATTTAGGAATTGTGATTCTCGACTATTTAAATCAATTTCACTTGTTTAATATATAGGTTAATGTACAAATCAATGCAAACAATAAAAATTTGCAGTTTTCTCTTAAAATTTTTCCTGTGAGAAAGCTAGAAATATGAATTTCTCTTAACTTTCTCACAGTAAATATCAATGAGAAATTTTGGAAAAATTAGCCCATTTCTCATAAACTTTTACTATGAGAAACCAAAATAATAGATTTTTTTGGTTTCTTATGGATTTATATTGTGAGAAAGTTCTCACCAACATTTCTCATGGAATCATTCTGTGAGAAATGTAGAGAGAAAACCACAACTTCATAACAACTTTTTGTTGGAGATTGTGCCCTAAGCCAATTATTGTATTGCAAACATTGTACTTTATTAAGAAATAAAAGTTTTCTTTTATTACATTATTATATTTTTTGCATGTTTTATATAATAATATTCTTGGATAAATCATATTGATTATCCTAAATATCCCCAGTCGATCATTATTGTGGGAATAATGATAAACTAAGACTAGTATGATTTTGATTGATGATTATACGTTAATCATATATAAAGATACGAATCAAAATCATAGGCACTAGTTAGGGAACAAAATGTTGGATTAACCCATTATGAGATAGCTACATGAACTAAGTCATAAGCATATCTTATGTATAACCATGACACCGAGCCCTTATACTTGAGATCACCATAGTTTTCAACATGAATAACACTATTTTTTGGCATAGTCAAAAGTCATCTTTAATCGGGTGATCATAAAGGCTATGATTAGGCATAGTGGAATTCATGTAGAAAAAGATGAGTGGTCAAGATAGGATTTGTCCCTCTGATTAATAGAGAGATATCTCTGGGCCCCTCGATGAGTAAGACTGAGAAATGCATAGCCATGCTCAAATAGAAGGGTTTCCATTTGTACTGTTAGTCTGCATGTAGATTGAGAAAGCGACGATTAAGTAAGATGAGGATGACGTTTCCATACCTCATACTTGATCTAGATATCGTGTGACAAAAAGGATGTGATAGGGTTATATGACAGGTTGCATCGGATCACCTATCCCTACATGATTTCGGTAGTCACAATGTCTTGCTAAAAGCTGCTTGTGACTTGTGGGTCAAATAGTGTCATTAGCCCACTGCCAACTTCATATAGGCCTATAGGGTCATATACAAGAACGAGTCAACTCGAACTAGAATGTCCAAATTCATTGAATTTAAAATTGCATTTAGATTCAATGAATGTCATGTTCAATCTAAGGTGGAAGAATTTTATAAATAAATATATATACATTTGATATATATATGTATATATAATTTATAAAATTCGAAACATATATATATTTGTATGTTTGAAAAATATATATATCCTTTAATTAATTTAAATCAATTAGTTTTAAATTCAAGTTTATATGATAATTTTAAATTTAAACTAATATGGTAATTTAAATTTAATTTATGTGATAAATTAAATTTGAATTTATTTCTAGATTTAGATTAGATAATTGTTTAAATTTAATCTATTAGATAGACTTAAATTTAAACTAATATATTTAATTAAGATTTGATTTGATTTGATTTAAAATAATATATTTTAAATTAATCAAATATATCTAAAATCCTAATAAGATACCTCTATAATGAAAAAGAGGAGGCTAGGATTTCCTAGAACAACAAAAAAGGAAGAAAAAATACTAAGAGAGAAAGTGTACAGACAATGTACGAACACTGTACAGCTACCTAGAGAGAGAAAGAGGAGAGTGTCTTCTCTACTAAGAATGTGTACGGATGTTGGTCAGAGGCGCTAACATGCCATTCGAGTTGAGCAACCATTCGTGTGGATCCCGGTAGAGGGAGTAGATCTAAAGATCAGTTTCTGAGATCTGACAGAGAAAGAAATATTACATAACAAAGGTAAATACTTCTAGATCTACTTGATTTAAATGACATTGATGGATCCATGGGAAAGGATTCGAGGTTTTAATTTTCTACTGCGTGTCCCAAAATTCCCAACACTTTTTCCCACGAATTTTCCTTACAAAATTATTATGTAAGAAGATTTTCTCACAAGAAATTTTTGTGAGATTTTTGAATTCCTGCAACTATTTTTTTCACCACTTAAAATATGTGAAAATTTCCATGAGAATATCTTTTCTCATGGATATTTGGGTTTTTCTGATGGAAAAATGCAATGAGAAAACACCATTTTTCTTGTAGTGCCCATTGACCAAGACATGGTCACGACCCATAATATCTCACAAGTATCAATAGTTAGACTTATCATCACATTACATAAATACATAATCATGAAATCAATATGATATTAGTATATATATGAGTGGAATTAAATCCTAATTACCTCTTAAAGATGCTTTCCACTTCCTATGTGGCTACCAGCATGTCTCAAGCAAACACCCGAGTCTAACATAATCATATATCATCGAAACACTCCATCAATGCAAAGAAAAGCAATATCTCTCATGAAGTAATGTCTATAAAATCAACAACTCACCTTATTAAGCCTTCTAGGTCATAAATCCTTAAACGCACTAAAATCTCAACCTCTCCTAATGCGTCTTTCCATTTTCACATATATACATGCCCATGCATAAAACTCAAACAAAAGAAGTGGTTTAGGAGGAAAACACTCACCAATGAAGAGGAAAACAATACTCATAGCATAAAGCAACTCCTTCTTTGATTTCTTGCCCAAGAATGCCCCAAAATCACTAAACTCCTAACCCTATGGTTCCATAAACAGTTACTAAAATATAAATGACTCGAATCAAAATGAAGTGAAGAAGAAGTAGATCATTTTATCTACGACTTACCGAAGCCAAAAGTTAAGCCTTCCTCCCTAAATATTGCTCTAAATGTTGCACTTCCACTTTTCCTCTCCTTCTACGATTTTCATTCTTCTTCCTAGTAGAACCGTGCATGTGTTCTAGTAGAACAAGGCAGAGGGAGTGTTTTAATTATATGTATATTGGGTCTAGATCATGGGTCATGAGTCTAGGCTCTTAGGTCACATTGGTATCCACTTATTTTCTATATATGGGCTCTATGAGCTAGGTTTATGCTTTCAGAACCAAAGGAATATAAGATCTCATGTTAAAATTATTTATAACTCCATTTAATTAAATCTTGGGGTAGATAATCTCTAATTAATTTTTGTTATGACAATTTTCTAAATTTCTCATATCAATTAATTAAGCCCTTAAAAATTAAATAATTTTTTTGATGATTTCAGAAACCCTTATTTCTTTATTTAATATCATAAGATCCCAATTTTTGTAGTATTTCATAATAATTCCCTAATTCGTTGAAAACTTAATTAGATTCCTAGTTAAGTTAATTTTCCTCCAAAATCTCAATTTAATATTTTTTTGGATATTGCACTCTGGATCTTTTAATTTAACCCAATCATGTCACTAAAAGGGATGGAGCTATGTTTTTGCCAAATAAGGTTATGATTAATGCCTTAGCATGTTGAAACACCTAATCATGAGAAATTTCAAAGATGGCTTATATTCATGGCCATGGATATGTGATTACTACTCTCATTGCCTTCAAATGTGATAGTTATGTTGTAACATCCTAAAATTAATTAAGGTGTTAATCATGGATTTAGATTAATTAAGAATAATTAATATAGAGTAATTGGGTAAGTTATGTGAATGGAAATTTTAGATAAATAAATTATTAATATGAGTTGAAATTTAATTGGGTTAGAAACCTTATCTAGGCCCAAATTTAAACTTAATAGGCCATAGTTAGAGACTAATGGAGGCCCAATGATTTTAGGTGCAGACCCAACCTTTTATTGTGAGACTTGGCCGAAGAGAGAGCACCTAATGATGGCCTAATTCAATTTAATGAATTAGAGACCCAAGACCCAACTTGCATAAGCTCTTATAAATGGCCCGATAACCCTTATGTAGACCCAAATCAATTGCGTTCTTTAAACTTGGTCTAACCTAATTAAAATTCGGCAGCCAAACATATGAAAGCTAGCCCAACAAGGCTTAAATTTGAAACCCACTTGGAATTGGACCTTTGGGTCAGCCTATGACCCATATTAGGCCCAACTTAAACTAAACTAAAACTCTAAACACATTAGCTCGTCCACACTTTGTTGAAACACAAATACAAGAGGCATTTTCGCACCTTGAGAGGGAGGCTAGGGTTCTAAGCAAGAAATCCACCATTTCTCACTTCTAAGCTCAAAATCAGCCAAGGTAGTTATATAACTTAATCCCCTTCTCTTTCTTTTCATTTTAACCCAATTAGTTTTTTATTTGGAGCATTTTCACCATACTCAAAATCTGAAATGTGGTTGTTTGGGATTTTCTTGGTGAAATTTCCTAGGTTAGGACTAAGGGTGTTATTAGATAAGTATAAACTCTCCATTCTAATGTATTTTCTGGTGGTTTAAGACCCTTATGGTTGATTTGTAGTATGGGTATTAATTCTATATGAATTTGCTTAGGAATTAGGGTGATATATTGAAGTTTTTGGTAGAGGACATATTCAATCCGAATTTAGGGATTTGTAGTGGTTGGGTAAGTGTCCTCTGGGTAGCCATTAGTATTTTAATTCTTTGGGTACTTGTTGCTATTGTACATGATGATTTAAAGTAGTAATCTTCTAATGTTATGGTTATAGGGAGATTTTAGCACTGCTGGTGGCTTCTTAATTGTCTGTAGAGTGAGGTAACCGGGGTTCATACTAATTCCATGCATATGTCTGTTTTAATTTTGTATTTGATACATGATTATGATTTTGATGCTAAATGAATTGGTTGGCTATCTGTTATATGTGATTGAACCTTGTGAGTCCATAGAGGAGCTATGGTGCAGCTGACACCCCTGCATGTGTTTCGATTGGGCATCGAGTTATGATCAGACCCCAAATGTACTGAGCCCTAGTTGTGCTCATTAGGGAGTAGGTGCCGTGGACTGGCCTCTCCTGGTGTTATTGGGCTTTAACATGTGGAATTATGATTGCTAGTATGGGATAGTAATCATAGATAGCCTAATTGTTTCATTTATTGATATGGCTAGTATATTTTCTGATGCTTATATGAAATCATGCTTATATGTTAATTAAACTAGAATATATGAATGGAATTTGCCTTAGTTACTGAGATTTGCATCTCACCCAGTTTCATGGAATTATACTTTCAAGTGAAGGCCCTTCGGGTAAAGATAAGGGGAAGCAAGTGGATGAAAATCCATGAGCTCTAGCCATGTGTGGAGGAGGCTACACTTATAGTAGAATAAAATTTTGTTATTCTTTTATAACATCATCATGTAATCATATTGCCAAGTGTAGGTGTTTGTATTTTGATTACTTAAAATGTATCTATTAAGGAGTTAGGCCTCATTTTAACTTAGTATTGGATGTATAAACTTATAGCACCTTATGTATGAACTTTGTTGAATTTATGATATGGTCCACTATTGGGAATGTAATCATGTGATACATTAGACGTTGATTTGAACCAGTGATGTATGGAATCTCTAATGGAATATGTATTGAATGATAATTATTGATAGTTCATGAACTCTTATTGTTATTACTCTAGGAACTTGCTGATATAGGGTAATTGAAGGAGCAGACATTAACACTTAAGTTTTAAACTAATAATGATAGATAAGCCAAATTAGGCTAATGAAAGCTATTGGAGCCCCACAAATTAAGGTAGAGTGGCCCTAGGGTGTCATTGGAGGGATAGTGGAGAGTATTAGACAAGATTTTAGAAGTTACAGGATCAGAAGGTATTTTTCCACGGCCAACAGAGGTGAAGTTGCCCAAGGAGAGTACTAGAGAGCAATTCACCACAACGAAATGTGAGAGGCCAAACTGGAAGTCGTCCAAAGGGTAATTCACTGCGGTTAAATGGGAATTGGCCACGACAAACTTTTGTGAAAATGTGACAGGTGTTCTAGAGAGGAATTAGTCACAGCGAAAGGGGAAATTGGCCACAGCCAATAGCGAGAGGCGAGTGAGGTAGGCTCTAGAAGGTCTCCTCACTGAAGCTCCAACTCATCACAGTGTAAAGACATTTAGCCTCAGCTAATAGTCCTAAACTCTCATTCTAACCTGGAAACCTTACTTTTTCCTATGGTAACCTCAATGAGTGACTTAGAAACACTGGTAGAAGATTCTTATAAATTGGAATTAATGGGTAATAGAATCCAAGGTTTATAAATAAGGGTTTATTTCTCTTATGTACATGAATGCTTGTAATTATTTGATTGATGACTCTAATAATATTAAAGTTCAAATTCCCTTGCATTTTTCTGAATGTAATTAGTTGTAATGATTTTTAACCTTGATTTATGATTAGTAATCGCATATTTAACCTTAATTATAATGATTAGAAGTTAGGGTCATCACAATTTAAGGTCTAATAAAATTAGAATAATATTCTAGACCTCAAATAATGATGAGTCAAGGCTAAAGGTTCCCTGAAACCGGAGCCAGAATAGCCAGACAGATTTTAACGAAAAGTCTACAAAACATAATGGCATTTTTATAATTTCAAGTAATTTTTAGAATACTCATAGGAGGAACTTTTAAATGGAAAATTTAAGTTCTCCAAGGTTCCTAACGGCCCTAAAAACCATAGAAAGCCTTGGGACAATTAAAGCTCCTTCGGTAGACGTTTTCCAATAGCAATGAGCCTAAACTTTGACCAATTCGTTTGAGAAGGTTTTAGCTCCAAATTGAGTGATTCTAAAGGCATTTTATTAAATTGGGAACCTAAATTTTATGATGGAAAAGACAATTATCAAAAAGGAACTAAAACAAAAATGCCATGATGAAAGGGCAAAATTGAAATTTTATGAAAACGTAGCTTCTTGAACTCTCTATAAACTTCACGCCACATGTCCTCCTCATTTCATAGACTTTCTTTTGCCCAAAAATAGAGAGGAAGACCAGCTCTATTAGGCACACCAAGGAGGAGAGAAAAGGAAAGAAAAAGGTATGGATTTCTTGGTTTCTTTTTAGCAAATTCATCCTCCTCTATTTTCCTTTCTTTCCTATTGAATTTTTGATGTATTTGGGACTGTTTTAAGGTCAGACCAAGAAGGGAAATTTTGTGTTTGAAGAGAAGAGGCCAAGCAAAGGAAAAAAACATCCAATAAACTAAGGAAAAACAAGGTAAAATCTCATCTCCATGGTAACTCCTCCTTGTTCCTCCTTCTTGCATATTTGGCCAGCCTAGGGAGATCCAAGTGGGATTAGATTTTGGGCAAAACCAAGTGTCATACCTTATATTTCCTCTCATTATAACCATCCATTCAAAATAATCATGTACATGTTCATAGGGAATTATCAAGAAAAGCCACATTTTATTCACTTTAACGCGTTACGTCAAGGTTAAATTTTTCAATTTGCATTATGTGGGCCCCGTGGATTATCCAACAACATTCTCTAGTCCTTTATCATTGGAAAAAATCACAATCAACTCAAATTATCAAGCAATCCATAGATTTCAAGTCAAAACCCCTAAAATTCCCTTTATTCTTCACGGCTGTACAGTGGCCGATTTTAGGGGCAATGTTGAAAAATCATAACTAAATTTAAAAAAATTAAAATCATACAAACCATAGCTTTCTAGAAAGCTCTAGATGTTAAACTTACATAAAAATAGTTTTTAGCCATGAAAATCTCATGTGGACCATGTCTAACAATAGAAAAGATAGGGAGGTCGAGCTGTCCAGAAATCTGATACAACTTATTAATATAAATTTTGGAAATTTATAATTAATTTTAGAAAAATCCAATCTATTAAATATATACCAATTTGGAAACCTACAGATGTTAATTAGAGGAAAAAAATAGTTTCAGACCAATCCAAGAGCATTTAGATCCCAAAAATCAATAAAATAGTAACACAGTTTGGAGGTGCTCCTAGAACAGAATAGCAAATTCAAAAATTCATATCTCCCTCTCTAGACATCGTAATGAGATGCTTCCAATTGGCACAAGTCACTGGGAAGGTCTAGTTTTATCTTGTGAAATTTCATGGCAATTGAACATCATTTGCCTCATGAATGATAGAGATCAAAATTTGAACTATATAAACAGTACACTAACCAAAAAAAGAATTTTTTCCAACTTCAAAAATTCACCAAAAATTCTGTAGACCTTCAAATAATATCCATTTTAGCTTTCCAGCTCTCAACAAGCTCTAAATGCATGCTAAATTTTAGACCAAGAAGAGCTCATTTGGATAAAAAGTTATATAGCCTCACAATATGGTCAATTTTGCCTTTCATAAGGTATCACTTTGGTCCAAATGGCTTTCTTAATGGGTTGGCACCTCTTGGGCAAGTTTAAAAGCATGAATATGACTTGTAAAAACTGACCAAGTGGTCTCAAACCTCATGCATCTCAATTTGGCTATCTCACACTTAAGAATGCATGTATTCAAGTATGCACACAAAGGTTCAAATTTCCTATTTCCATTGTCTTGGCACCATACAATGTTCATACATCATTCATACAACAATTTACATTTGCTCATGGTCTTACATCTTAAAAATTATATGTACAAGCTCACTTTGACATTATATTACAAGTAAGGTTACATAATAGACAAAATACAACTTCTCAAAGTTCGTGGCTTACATTCCTTGCTTATTGAATACCATCTAGACATTTTAAAATGATGGAGGGAAGGGGAGTGAGATTCCTAAAATCTCAATAGCTCATACACCCATTCACACAGACATTCAAGGCATATATACATCAAGTGTACAAGTAAATAAGCTACTTGGATCATGAATGCACATTTTCAAAATTTCCATGCCACACTTTCACAATCATGTCATCAAGAAGCTCTAGGGAATTTTAGTTTTGCCTTACCCCATTTGTAGGACTTTTAGATATGTCTCACTCTTGGCTTAGGAACTTTTGACTTGGCCTCACCCATCCAAGAGACTTTTGGCCTAGTCTCACCCATGCCTTGAGACTTTTGACACTTCCTCACCCACATTAAGGGACTTTTGGCATCACCTCACCCTTATGAGCCATTCTCACAATCAATAGCATTCAAGACAACACATTAGTATTAATGCAATCTCAAGACATCAAGTGGCATGTTCTCAAATCACAAGAGCATATACAAACACATAAAGACATACGTATGCACATAAGAATGCAAGGAGAATAAGGTGGAGAGCTATGTTGAATTTATGTAAGCTTTTCTTAGTCTTTCTCCTTCCTTTTTTTAGCCTCACAAGAACACCTAGGTGGGTTGGTGTTTTCTTGACCTAAACACCATAAATAGCACACAATTACACACTTGAAGCAAGCCAAAACATTAAACTCACTTTTAAACATACACTTGGTTCCATAAGTGGCATAATGGCTCTATAAATGGCCTATTGAAGCAACCTTCACAATTCAAGCTCTAGGCTCCCATCTTTTTCCATTTCTAGGCTTCTTGGCCTCATTCAAAGTCCTTGGAGTCCTCACACAATCATTTACACAAGCTTGGAATCAAGTTATTTCACAAAGCACCATTATGGACACCATCATCCCATCTTCCAATCCATGCCTCCTAAATTTTTACCAATAGTTTCTCTCATCTTCTAACATCATATAAAGTCCCAAACCAAGGCTAGAACAAATTAAAACATTCTCTAACCCAATGAACCTAGCTTAGCTGAACCTATGGACAAGAATGGGGTTCTTGATTTTTCCTTGATGGGAGAGCCACTTGGGAAGGTTTCTAGAGGTCTTAGGAGCTCAAGGGAACACTTAAATAGCCAAGGAAACATTCACACAAAATCAGATTTCACAAAATCCTAAAGAAGCCTACACTTTCCTAACTTGATTTTTATTGATTTTTCTTAGAATTTCTTGCCATATTCCTCTTCCTCATGGTCTAAAACCCTAGTTCTCCTCTTGTTTTTGGATAGAAAATCCTCCCCCTATATGGTTCTATTCTTGGCCAAAAATTGCACAAAGGGAGAGTAAGAAGAAGAAGCAACAACAACAAATAATTACCTTGGTTTCAAGTATGCTTTCAAGAGCTTTTCTCTTTGATTTGCTTCTCCTCAAGAATTTTGAATTATCCCCCCTTGTTTTGGACTCAAAACAGAACCAAAACCACTCAATAAAACCATGGAAAGAAAGCTTGAAAGGAGGAGAACAAAATTGGAAGAAGAATAAGAAGAAGAAGCATAAAATTCCTTGAAATTAGCTACCTTTTCTTGGCTTTCTTCCTCCTTTCTCTCCTTCTCTTAAGTGCCCTAAGAGCTACTTATTTTTTCTATATTTTGGGCAGAAAGGGTCGTGCTATATGAGAGGAGAAAAAGGGGAGAAGTGTGTGGAAGTTTCAAGAAACTCACTTTTTTTAAAATTTCAATTTCATCCTTCTATAATGGCAATTTTGTTTCGTCTTTGTTTTAGCTCCTTTTTTAGAACTGTCTTTTCCATTATAAAAATTTATGTTCCTAATTTAATAAAATACCTTTAGAATCACTCAATTTGGAGCTAAAATCTTCCCGAATGAATCCATCAAAGTTCAGGCTCACTGATGTTGGAAAATATATACTGAAGGGGCTTTACCAATTTTGCAGCTTCCCATAGTTTTTGGGGCCTCTGAGAACCCTAGGCAACTCAAATTTTCCATTTAAAAAGTCTTCCTATGTGTTTTTCCAAAAGTTACACTTATTTACGAAAATACCATTATGTTTCATCAATTTATTTCACCATCCTAACTTTATGTTTCTTTCCATTTAAGCCTGGAATTATCATTTTTAGGAGTTTAGGACTTTTTGGAATATTATCTAACTCATTTCAAAGGACTTGCTTTTATATGACTCATTTTGTCATTTTATAGAAATTATGTTCATTACACCAAGGGTGAATCCTAGAAAATTAGGTATGGAGAATGAGAATATGCAAAGAAAATTAATAAAGAATCATTAGTTTTCAAGATAGCATCATTAGGGATTCAAGTACTCAATGAAATATCTGATTTGATGTAATGATTCCTAGGCCTAATTAAGTGTTGACATGAGCTCTAGAAACCCTCAGGAACCTCCCCACATGCTTCTCCCATCAAAGAAAGTAAAGCAACTCTAAGGGTGCCAAAAAGAAGGCATGTCTTGGCCTTAAGGGGTTAAGGCCCCTAGGAGTAGTTTTAATTTCATCTAAGCTTGATTTTGTATCATATATGGTGGGAGAAGATAAGAGGAAGCCTTGGAAAAAATTTAAAAGGCCTAGGGAATGAATTAGTAGTATAGGTTTCATAATATGACCTAAGGAAGTAACATGTAACTAGACTTCTTGTTTTGGTTGCGTGATGACTCCAAGGAGTCTAAATGGAATCAAGAACCATAGATAAAAGGAAAGAATGGGGCCAAGAGTTTAAATTATAGATGTTGCTTCATTAGGCACATTTTGAAACTATAAACGAACCATAAGGCCAATCTAGTATTCAAAATAAATGTATAGCCTTAGGAATGGTTCCAAGAGCATAATTGGGTTCCATTTTATATGTTTAGGCCAAAGGAAACAAGTCCCGCCCTCTTGTGAGTGTGTGGCCATGGGAGAGGAACTAAATCCAAGAAAGAAAGGGTGCATTTGTGACAAAGGTAACTCTCTCTTCTTTCTCTCATATATGAGTGGATATTTATCTTGTCTTGGATGTGTGTATGTATATTTTGAGCCTTGAAAAATGTCTTAGCATGTATCTATATGCCATGGTACCATGATATTGCATTATGTCTTCAAATGATTCTTTGTGAATTTACTTTGGTTTACTTGAGTGTGGTGAAGCCAAGAACCCATTAGCCATGGTGAAAATGAACCAAAAACCCTCAAGAATGGTTGAAACAAAGTTTAGAGTCTCCCAAGAGTAAGGCCTAGTACAAAGCCTTTAAGAAAAAGGATAAGGCAAGTTTAAAATCCTCAAAGAGAATGGGTGAGGCTAAACCACTTACTTGGTAAACCTATGGATGTATTATATGACCCTTTGAATGCTAAAAATGTTTCTTGAATGATCACATGCTCCATAATACTCATGCATGTATTTTTAGACATGCATTTGCATTCTTTATGTATGGTTAAAAGGAAGAAGAACTATTGGGATTCCTAGAATCTCATTCCTTCCTCCCTACATGTTTAACATGTCTAGGTGAACCAAGTGAATTAAAAAATGGGAGCCACCAAGCTTGAAGAGAAAAGTTTGACAACCAAGTGTGTGAAAATGCCAAATTGTAACCATATGAGTGACAAATGATGTAATCCCTTATTTTATATATTGTATGACCTTATGAATATATGTAAATATGTAAATGTATGATGTCTGAATGAGATTTAATGCCATATGTAGAATTAGCATGATTTGGACATTGGATGGCAAGACTTGACATGTATGCTCTTATGTATAATTTGGGGTGGATGAGTGAATTTGAGAAATCTGAGTTTGTGCACCTTTGAGACAAATTTAGTCGACCATTTTGGTACTTTTCCACTGCTCAAGTGGCCATGGCTGCCTTAGAAACCAAAATGAACCATTTGGACTGCCTATGAGACACAAAAGTGACTATTATGTAACCCAATGTCAAGATCTGACCAAATGAACGAATTTATCTATGAAATTTGGCATGCATATAGATCTCATCCAAAGATTTTTGGGAAGCCAAAGACCATATCATTTGAAGCTCTATGAAATTAATTACGATTTTTCAAATTTAGCATTTTTTTTGCTATTCTAATGCAAACATTGTTCATATGATCAGTTTCCTGTGTTCTATCATTTGAGATCCAAATAGTGTCCAATGCTCATGAACTCTTATAAGCATAAACTAGACATGATAATCTTTCCATATCCACTGAGATCACCCTAATTGGACATCTGAGCAGGGAGATATGAATTTTGAAGTTGAGGGACAGTACTAGTAATAACAAATGACCTTGGGTAATATTCTATCAATTTCCAATAGCTAGATATCTCTATTGTGGTATGGAATTATTTTTAGCATAAAGTAGACATCTGTAGCTTTCGAGAATGTTATAGTATGTTTGATTTTGATTTTCCTAGGATTAGTTATGATTTTTCAAAATTCATGAAAGAATTCTAGAAATTCAGTTCGAGGCTGCACACTTTATTTTCTTGTATATACTCCATTAGCTCGAGTTCTAAACCACTTCTTGATATGGTTTTGAGTTGTATTTATGTATTTAAATATGAGAATGAGATGGATGACTTCATATGATCCACAGGACATGAAATGAAAAATTCATGCACGACGTAATGCAAATTTAATGAATATTTTAATGATTTTCCTTAGCAAGCTTGTATGATCCAAGGAAGTGAACCTAGAAATGATGTGAAATGAGCTATATAAATATGGTATGACAATTCGGATATTTAGGCTCTAGATTTTAGTATACAATAGTATCAAGCACTCTTTTGTTTGTATAAATTTGCTCTGTAGTTAACTCAATGATGTTGATTTAGGGATCCCTTTTGATTATATGATATGTGTATACATTGCCTTGAATACTAACTGATTGAATGATATTTAATATTTGTATGATAGGTGATATCCTCACATGAAGGATATTCATCTAATCTTATGATGACTATGTGTGTGGTACATTAGTGGCATAGAAAAAAAATCTAGCTATCATGTTATGTACAGTGTGTAATTTTTCTACTGTCTACATGGTTAGTAAGCAATTAAATAGCTTCTACTACAATTAAATTGGATATGACGTAATTAATTTACACATAAACAACAAGGGGGTTACAGTTGTTGCAAAAGTTTATGCATGCTTTTATGCCTTTTTTCTCTCTAAAAATGGTAAGTCCAATGAGGAGTTTTGTGTTATTGCTAATCTCTCACTAATTAACGAGGGAATTGTTCCCCTGACTTTTTTGTAATTTTCTTACTATGTATCAAATTACAATTTTCAACAGTTCATATATTGCAATTTCATAGATCGCCAAAATCTTCAAGGATTTGATTTGTAGAGTTGTATCAAAATCTCAAATGGAGAAAGTGAATACATTTTCCTTGTTGTTGTGAAGCCTAAGAAAAAGAAAGAGAGATGAAAAGAAGTAGGGAAGGAAAAAAGAGGAGAGAAAGGAAGAAGAGAAAGAAAAAGGAAAAACAATATTAGGCCATAATTATACAAATACGATATCTTAATCAAGTTTGGCTTCTTTGATAAACAAGCAAACCTCAAGCAAATTGCAAAACCCTATTCAATCTTACATTTTGTGTGTATTGTCTAAAGATAATTGAGAAACTTTTAAATATTTGGTGTGTTTTGCTAGAACCATAAGGGATTTTGATGAGGCTCCTTGCAACTCTACTTAATTTATAGTTGACACTTACCAACTTTAGCTAACTGACTAGTTCTTAGCCATGTGCCACATAATGGAAATGAGAAGGATGAAGATTGAGAAATCAGACTAAAAGGAGAGGAAAATAGGGTATAGGTTGATTTCTAGCCAATGTCTTTCTTAGAAAAGGATTTGTTGTATGTTAATTCTAGTATAAAATGATTTATAAGTTTGACTGTCATTTATTTTATTTTATTTTATTTTAGCATTTCTATTATATTAGTGTTCTAAATTGTGTTTTTGGTTTTGGTGTTATGATTGAAACTATATTATTATTAATTATTAGGCCATACTTTTGATGAAATAGATTATTTCTCTTATCTTAATGGGACCAATCATGGTTGTGATTTATAGGATGATGATTCATGAAGAAGGGTTTTTACAAAATATGGGAAATTGAAAGAATAGTCCGATGCAATGTGGTGCCCCATTATAAGTTTTTTTTTAAGGAATTATTATCAAAAGGGTTAAACACTTAGGGCGAGTATATCATATAAGACTTGATAGTATAAGTTAGTATAATACGTTATAAATTTATCACTTATTTAGTGCAAGTAATATATTGTATAAACTTATATATCAAACATCTCTTATATATTAAAATGATGTATAACTTAATTGTCATACCTTATTTTATAACACTTTTTCTACTACAATTACCATATATAAAACTTAAAGGAGTCAATGGAAACCTGAACTGATAAAAAATTTTTAAAACTTTCTCAGACAATTTCACTATTCATTTGTTCATTTCAAATTCTTATCTAACTTTGAAAATACATACTTAATTATAAAAAAAATCATATGAGGTTAATTCAGGGCTCTACTTCAAACTCTCTAAGCCCTTTACACAGAGAAAATACTTACTTAGCAGAGCACATATAAATTCATATAAAGTTGCCTCTACAACAAATTGGACAGTTTTACCTTTCATTGGTCATATTATTATTATTATTTTGCCTTTATATAAGCACAGGCATTCCTGCATCTTAGACACGCTAGTCATACTCTTTTTACTTCAAGGTTAGGTATATACATGGCTTTCCATTTCATACCTGAGTATCTTATAGTGTTATAATATAACTCATACACGCAATAATCTAAAATATTTAATTACATGACAAAATGTTACATAAAAGTAAGGTCCTCAATTTATGTCTCCATATTCTTTGCTTGAACTCGGACCTAACATGGGTTATATTTGGGGTGAGATTATGAAATTTCAGTAGTAGTAAACCAATCTCATTCACAAGCAAGCATGTAAGTACATAACATAATGCCAATCAAGATACCACATATCGCATAGCAATACAAGAATTTCATACAAGGCCAATTACAATATAAGCATACATGTCTCATCTTATAGCATAAATGACAACTTGATATAGCATAACACTCATCATTATACAAATATACAAGCTTAAGGAAAGAGAGAGGAAAACTACTACCTTAGCAAACTTTGCTCCTCAAGCCTTGGAGGTTTACTTGTTTTTGGAGTTCCCAAAACAACATCAAACCCTATAATCATAATGATAATTCATTACAATCAACACATAAACCTTAACTTTTAAAGTAGGATGACCCTTTTAAA
This sequence comes from Erythrophleum ivorense, assembly GCA_026724425.1. NCBI lineage: Eukaryota > Viridiplantae > Streptophyta > Magnoliopsida > Fabales > Fabaceae > Erythrophleum > Erythrophleum ivorense. The sequence goes on along the minus strand of JAIUCV010000006.1, from coordinate 39,457,970 downwards.
CTTAATGGGACCATTGGAATTGGAAAAATCTAACTCCTTCCCTTCCCATTCACTATGCCCGAATAGTATGCATTTCTTGGCCAAAATTTAGGAATTTTATCCCATGAGTTTTGGAGACTCTCCCATAGGTATTCCAAGATAAAAACGCCCTTTTGAATCCATTGGAATGGATAAAATCATGAAATTCCAGCCCAACATCACATTTTGGTCATCACATAATCTAACTTTGTTTTAGCCTCAAAAGTGTGTTTCTTTGGTTCTAAAAATTCCATAACCTTTTTCTTTATGTTTTAAAACTTGAAATTTGGTATACATGACTTTAAGACATCAAGAAAACACCATAACAATTTTGAGAAATTTGGACGGCATCTTCCAATGATTTCTATTTTCCCAAAAATTACAATCTTTGTGTTTTTCAAAGTCCCAACACATAACAACAATAACTAAGCTCATATGGCCTTCATGTTCAACATATAAAATTCATTTCAAGGCCTTCATATTTAACATATAAACTCCATTTCTAATGATTCATATGCTATACAAAAATGACTCATAGCTAGGGTTTAACAAAACTAGCTTAAAAGTATGTGATTTGCAAGTATAAGATGGAGAAAACTTACTCTTTAAGCTTAATCCTTGCTTCCTTTGCTTTTCTCACACTAAAATCCTTTCTCTTCCCACTTAGAGCAACATTTCACCTTGAAGAAAAGATGAATATGCAGCTACCCTTTGGAGGAAATGGTTGGAGGATAGAGAAGATGAAAAAATTTGGTAAAGAATGATGGTAGTTTTACTTGGTTTCATTTCTTCTTCCACTTTTTCTCCTTCCCTCTCTCTCTTCATGTTTTTCTCTCCTCCTCCCTTGTGTGTGGCGTGAAAATGGTGGAATGGAGGTGAAGGAGATGAAATTGGATGAAGTTAAATGATCATACTAAATTTGGACCATTGGATCAACCTTTTCAAGATCAAATCTTAACCTTCCATTCCTTTTTCTTTTGATTTTCTAATTTCATAACTAAATATCTTTTTCCAAAATTCTTGGCCACATACTTGGATGCCTTTTCTTAACCCTTAAGTTATGAATAGTAACCAAGGTTAATTTCTTAACTCAACCATGGTCAACTTTTAACTCAATCATAGTTAGTTTCTAACTTAACCATGGTTAATTCTTTAAAATGACTAAAATCTTTTTCTTCTTTCCCTTTTATTTTATATTTATCTTTGGATTTCATCTTCTCTAAAACCCTAATTATATTTTCTCTTCTCTTTTAAGCCTTTAGAATAAGCTATTGGGCCTTACAGCAGTCTAACAATCGGTATCCAGGCCCGATTAAGGTTTTACAGTACAATACATACTTTTAGACCTTCAAAAATTTATGAATATTATTTCCTCTACTTTTTGGCCATATTGAGCTTCAAACTTGGTTCATGGGCCCTTAACCTCAATCCTTATAAATTTCAGTGTCAATCAGATACCTGGGTCTATAGGTGTGATTTTCAACCGTTCTGTATTATAATTGTGCTATAAACTTTTCATTTATTGCAATTCTGTCCCTGAAACTCCTTCAGGGTTTCTTAACCCTTTATCTATTTTTATTTCTATAATTGTTACAACTTCCTTTTTCTATTTTGCTCATGGTTACTGATCGGGATAACCAGATCTCGAATTGGATCCCGCCTGGCCATCCGGACAACTTGACATCATTGGACCCGTCTCATCAAACTAAGTCTAATCGTGGGTCACAGATTTATGAGATTCTTGTCCGATTTTTTGATATTCGTGCCTAAAGCCACGAATAGAGGGTGAAACTAGGGTCCCTGAACTTTCGGGCAATTTATACATTTTGCCCAACATATAACTTTTCTTTGCATTTTAGTCCCTGGCTCCTTCATGCTTAACTTCTGAGACTCTTTGGGACCTTTTTTTTAAATCTATTTTTATCTCAATTTTACGGCACCTCTGGCCTTAATTCATCATTATTTACGGTCTAGAATATTATTCTAATTTTATTAGACCTCAATTTACTCTATTTAGGGGACTTCTGTTTGTATCCGGTGATTTTCGTACGTTGACAGAGAAACCATGTGTTACACTTCTCGCGTTTCCTTACGTTTTCTTGGATTTTTAGAAAACTGGATGTTACGTTAATCATGCCTTAGAGGTGGGATTAGGTCTGATTAGGTTTTGATGTATAAGGCCTTATTAATACTTTTTAATTTTAAACCCTCACTTATGGCAATATTTATTGGCTAAACTGGATCAGGTTTTAACCTAACTCGATAGAGGTGATCATGAGTTGGGTATTAGAATAGCCCGATGTTTGACTCGTTTTTGCACCAAGCTTTTTTTTTCTAAGCCTAATGTCTATGCCTGACAGGTTTAATTAGTATTAGTTAGAATTAAGCTAATTGGCCCATTTTTAAATTTTTGGTAAAAATCGTAAAATTACCTTAAAAATAAATTTTTTATATTAGTCTCTATAAAATGAATTTTTGTAAAAATTATAAAATGACCATAAAAGATAAAATTTTCATATAAGTTTCTATAAAATTATATTTTATTACTAAAAAAATTTCATATAAATCTTTATAAAATAATTTTAAAAAAATAAAAGGATTGGGATGGGCTACATAAAAACTGATGTAGTATCTGATTTAGTTTTATTGGTTTAGTCTAAGGTTAGGCTAAATTGATTTTTCAAACCAGATGAGCCACTTTTTTTTCTTTAATGTTTGACAAAAATTATAAATTGACTCTTAAAAAATAAAAATTTCATATAAGTCTTTATAAAATTATATTTTCTTCTAAAAACAATACAATTTTTATATAAATTTTTGTAAAATAAATATTTTTTAAAAAAATTTATAGAATCGGGTCAAGTTGGGTAAAACTAACTAAAATAGCCAACCCAACCCAATCTACTCAAATTATTTTTTTTTTTGCTACTTAGTCCAATGTGACCAATGAGATCAGGTCGCCATACACTATATGCAATACTATTCACCTATATTCTCTTTCTCTAAAAATTAATATAATATAATAAATTTATGTCAAAATAGTATATTTTTTAAGTAAAAGGTATTTTGTCAAAAGAATTAATTTTTATCCTATCAAATGTTATATAATGTATCATCAAATAAATGATAGTATTATTTTATATGATACATTATCTTATGTAGTATCACATCAAACACTGTATAGTCTTAACATTTGATTAGGTATTATCTTATTAGGTCTTGTTTTATATATCATACCAAATGAGCCCTTAAATTATTTTGGGGGATTGATTATCAAGTTTTAAAATTAAAAAGAGTTTTGTACATTTTAATTTTTAATTTTTATGCACATAAAGTACTATTTTTTGGGAATAATATATAATTTTCATACCATTTTTTTTCAATACTCCTCAATATTACTTGATTATCGGAATACACATTGAAGCACCGATTTAACCGTGTATCTGAGTTTATTTGCTTGAGGTTATGCTTGGATTCCAAAATTCACACGGCATCCCTCTCATATTTTCCAAGTCACCACTTTGTATAGCTTCATTTATAATTCATTTTTATTAAAATGAATTATTATATATCTTGTGTAATTCATCCCCATGCGTAAATAAACCAATTTTTATTTAAAAAAGTAACTCAATTGATAAACAGCCATAATATGTTACCTTAACTACGTATTCTATAAATAAAATCTGAAATGTAACAAATTAATAGAGAAGTGTGACTTTAAATTTGCCCCCCAAAAAAAAGATTAACTCGGATAAAATTTAGGAATCAATAATATTAAAAAAAATCCCATAATGTCATAAAATTGTGGAGCAGAAATGAATGAAGAGCTATAAGTCTTAAATTACATACGACTTACACATACATCAGCTTTTACACACAATACATTTCCAAGAATTAAACAAATTAAAAAGATAAAAGAGGCATACCTTTCCAACAAATGAAGAAAAACCGAAAATGCATTTAACGATAATTTTTAATTGTAGAAATAAGGAGATGCATAGGGAGGATTATGGTGATTAGTAGGAGACCCCCTTTTCTTAGAAAATAGATCCCCCACTAGAGGAATTATTGGCTTCATCTTCTTCTTCATTTTTCTCTCTCTAATTTTCCCTCCCAAATAATAACTCTCCTTCTCTCCAACACTCAGTATCTGAGCCAAAGTTTCTTTCTTCTTCTTCTCCTCTTCCTCTCTTATAATCTTTTCGTTATCATCATCATCATTATTATTATTATTATCCTCCTTATTGTTCAACCTATCATCAAACCTCACCGATTTCGCTGCCGCCTTCCCGGCTGCAGCGGCCTCAGCCCGGGCCAACTTCGACATGTTCTTGTGAAGCTCTGCGTTGAGGGTAGCCAATGCCACCTCCGTCTCGTTCTCTCTTTCCTTCAACAGCTTCAGCTCCACCTTGGTTTCCTCTAGCTCCGCCTCTAGCTTCTTTAGGGTTTCCAAGAGCCCATTATTCTGATCATAATTGTAATTATCCTCTACATGATCTTCCCCCTTTATCGTCATCGGACTTGACTTGAACCTCCACGAGTTCTCTCGCTTTGGCTTCATGGCAACCGGTGACTGTGAGGAAGAGTAGATTTCTCTAACGAGAAGGCGCTCGCCGAAGGCAGCAATGGCTTCCTTGACGGAGCAGAAAGGGCTGGAGTTGTCAACGGTGGAAGTGAAATCTAGAGTTTGGGTTTCAGGTTCCATGGGAGAATATTGGAGGTACAGCGCATGAAATGTGATAAGGTGGAAGGAGAGATGGTGATGGTATTGTAATATTGGATGGTTGGTTGTTAGGTTGAAATATTGTTGTGTTGTGTAGTGTGGGTTCGTAGTGTTTCTTTGCTTCTACTTCAAAGGTTGTGGAGGAAGAGACATAGAGTGAAAGCAAAGTGGGAGGAGAGGAGAGAAAAGGGATGTTTTGGTTTTCTGTTACAAGATTATTGTAAGACAAAAAGATCAGATTGTGTTGTCGTGTAGGTTGTGCGCGTGGGGTTTGGTCTTGGTGTGCATGAGGATGACCACCAAACTAACCGTCTAGTATCTCACAATTCAGTAGGTAGTCCGAATAATTCTAGATATATATGCACCTGTTTAGATCTTCTCTTTTTTGGCACCTGTTAATGAATTCTTATAATTAAGATTTGATTTTAATATGGTTTTAATTATTTTACATTTTGATTTATTTTTTAAAATTAATTGAATAATGTTCTCTGAATATTTTATGCCAAATTAAACAATTACGATTTGTTGAGATGAGAGACATAATGACTATTAATGTCATGGTTTATAATAATGATCAGGTATTAAGCAAAAACAATTCAAAACATAAAATAAAATAAATAAAGCCAATAAAAAATAGTGCCGGAAAAAAAATAAAACACTTAAAAATAAAAAAGAATACTCCTATTGTCCTATCATCAGGGAATTACTGAAAAAACTTGGTTCAATTCATCAATGTTTTGGTGCTTATGTTTTTTAAGATGACGGTCGTAAAATTCATCCATGTAACCTTGTCGGGAGACGATTATTATTATTATTATTCTCTTTTTGAATAAAAAGATATGCTACAGAGGAACCTTAAACCAAAAAAAATTTAAGTATATCACAACATATATAACTAGAATTACACTCGTGCGCATGAGGTTTTCTTAGGGGTCTCTCATACACACACACACACACACACTATGATGTACCTAATTAATTAAGAATTATTAGGCTTAAACCTAGTCTAATTGAGAATGAAGTGATTGAAAAAATAATGCAATAATACCAAACTGGTAAAGTATAATACCGCTTAAGCACAGTAACTAATCAATTGAATATTGCAAGCTCAATTTGAAAAAGGATAATTCACCGTAAGATCACAAAATGATTAAAGGCAGCAACAATCAACAATCCGTATAACTTTTCTTTGTGTACAGCTAGCATGAGGACAACTTGCTTATGCTCATTTTTTCAGTTCAGTCTTTCAATCTCCGTTCAAGGTCATGGTGAGAGGCATTCTGAAAAATTATTAGCATGCAAAAAAGTATTGACATGCATTTTAATTTAAAATGATATTGAAATATGCGTGTGCATACTCATGCAAAATTTGCTCAGATATTATAGACAAAAACATTATTTTTAGTCCTTTAATTAATTTTGTCTTTATTTTAAAGTGTCGTCTTAGCTTTATTTTATTTTATATTAGTTTCTTAACTTTCAAAAATATTTTTATTTATTCCCTTTCACTTATGAAACTAGTTTGATTGGCAAAAATTGCGTAGATGATAACACTTTATCCATATAACCAATTAAGTACCCCCAAATCTCTCTTACTCTACTGAGTCACATAAACTAAAATGCCGAAAACCAAAAAACAGAAAACCAAAAAAAGAAAATCACTAAATCACTTCTTCTTCTGAAAAAGATTCAATAAAGGCCCCTTATCCTGTCTTTGAATTACTCTACTAGGGTTTAGGAGTCGCGAAAAGCAACACAAACAACGCACGAAATCAACAAATGGCAAACAAGAATTCGAAACAAATGGCAATTGAATTGTTCCCCATTAAAGATTTTAGAAAACAATGCATGTTAGAATTTCTTCAAACATAAGGAGATTTGATGGATACGGTCAACTTTCAATTTTCACCACCACCCCGTAATGAGTTGAACAAAATTTAGATATAATTTTTAGGTATTATTATTAGGTTTTCTAATGACATATACATTTTTACACCTAAGCACCCCATGATTATAATTTTCTACACAATCGTATTTATATATTAGAGAACTTGCTGATAAAGTACATCCAAAAAGAACTTTAAAATCTTGTCCTGTTGGGTTTATAACAAGAATGCATGTCAACTTCATGTTTGAATTGTGAATCTCATAAAGCATCTCCTAATCTACCTGAATTAGCCACCCACACCACATGAGCTCGTTTTCAATACTTTTATAGCCACAACTATTCCTCTTTATGTGTTACCTTAATTTATTATTGTTATGGATCCTAAAATTTTTGTAAGAAATAGTTTTTTCTTTGACAAAATATACATAAGGGCCAGTTTGGCACATTATATAAAGTCTAAATAAGTGGATACAATAGCATATGTTTTTATTTGACTTTTGGTGTGTGTACATAGAACTTATACGACCAATTTTAGTTAACTTTGTAGGAAAAATTTAATCTAAAGAAGAACATATAATAAGATTCATCATCAAACAAAAGTATCATGTTAAACCATTAAGAAGTTAGAATTAGCAAGACCATACTTGGATCCATAAGTAAGATCAAGAAGTCTTCTTTGGCTTGGGGTTTTTAGGATCTTCCAAGTCAATATGCTAGTTGCTCTATACACACTCTTTGCTAATGGGATCCCAAAGTATATTGATTATTATTATGCGTATGACTTAGGGGCCTTAACCCTTTTTATACTTAATATTCTTAATTATACTTATGATATAATTAGAAATAGAGCCTTTAGAGTTTCTACACATTAAACCCCTTAAGAGATGTCTAATAAGCCTAATAAGCTAAGCCTTATTAGATCACTTAAACGAGCTAACTTTTAAAATAGCATATAACACATAATGTAATGATATATGTAGGCCCATTATTTAGATGATTATCTAACAAACTCTACTTAAAACAATGTTTACTGTATAATTTAATTAAGGCATGCTTGCCCTAATTAATCATAAGCGATGAATTAAAAAAACTAAAAAAGAAAAATTTCCAATATGATACCCCTCAATACACTTTTCGCACCACTCTATCCCAGACTCCATAATAGCTTCTATTTCATCTATTTTCATCATAGTCAAACTTTCATTCATTGTTGTCCTACTCTCTCATAGTGGACACCTACCAACTTCACTCATGTCATCCTCCCTCGTCGTTAAATCCATCAAGTGAGCATCTTCCTTTTCAAAAAAAAATTTGGAGAATGGGTGGCACAAAATTGAAAGATAACAAAGCAAAAAACTAAGAAGAAATTTGACAAAGATTTTACAACTAGGTTTGGATTTAATCACACAACATAGCAATTTGATTTTGGGAGTATAGTAGGGGTTTTTTTATGGTTGAGGTCATGTCATCAAAGTGGAAGCGTATTTTTGTTGGTATTGTTAACTGCAAAAGGGAACAAAGTTAAAAAAAATCGATTCGAGTCATGCACAAAGACATTGTCCTTAAGAATTATTTCGCAATAAAATAGCACACTCTAGGATTAAACAGATCCTTCCTACAGAATTTCGTAAGGAAGTAGAATAGCAGAAAGCCAGAGAAGAACTCAGAAGAAAAGTAGATAGGAGAGGAGATGAGGTGTGTTGATCTCCACTATGAAGCTATCTATTTATGGACATGGAAAGCAGAAGAACACTGGACAACTTAATGGTGATTGAAGGCATCAGTTTTTGAATGTTAGGAGTATAAAAATGGATCATCAATGGCCTCTAACGTTCAGAAATGGCCATGCAATAATCAAAGGTTGAAAATGACAGCCATGAAAACCAAAACCATTTGAAGTAAGGGTTTTCTGGTAAAGTTTTTGTTAATAATAATAATAATAATAATTTTATTTTTTATTTTTTCACAAAAAGTGTCCAATACTACGTTTCACTTCGCACACAGGGAGGGAAATCGATGGATTTCACTTGCATTGGCCTAATTGTTGTGAGCACGAGTCCATTCCTCTCTTGGCCCATTTTACTTGCTCATGAACACATCTTAATATATATACACTAAGGCTCTCACTATCTTGAGCAATGTGGGACTTAAACTTTTGAGTCACACACACACACACATACTCCAACAATCCCCCACATGTGTGTCAAAAGAAGACTATTATCTGAGTTACAAATATAAGTATAAACATTTTGAATATGGTATCTTTTAGACTATAAACCAGACCTAGACCAATAAAGCTTAGTACATAGAGTTGTCAGTGAAGCTTATAGCTTCTATGAACCAACAATTGTTTGTTGTGTACTAGAGGCCCTATTAGCCAGCTTATACCCCCACAATTTCTACTGTTATCACAGTTTTACACTTTTAAATGGCCATGTGCACACCTAGTTTTAATGAATGCTCTAGAGATTTTGCCATAATCTCATAGGAGCGGTCCCACTCCACATTTATATAAGTGATTTCATCAGGTGTATCTGCAATGATTACACCATCCATAAGGAATATAAAATCATTAATAACTTTTGCTCAACGTCATCAACAATGAACTCTAACACTTTTCTCACACCATAGGAAGGGACCAAAGAATTGAGTACTAGCAGAATTAACAAATGACTTATTCTTACCCATATGAACCTCCTTAATAGGATCACCAATCATAGAGGTTAGATTACCATCACTGTTGATTTCAAATTGGCTAAAATCCCATTCCCCTCGATGTTTCCAAAATTTGTTTCTTCTCTAAGGGCTTGGTTAAGGGATCTACTAGGTTTACTTCTAACCTTACAAAATTAATCGATATAACTCCATTTTTCAATAACTATCTTATAAGATTATGTCTCAAACGAATATATCTACGTTTGCCATTGTAGGTCTTATTTTTAGCAACGGCTATTGCCAATTGACTATCACAATGTAAGGACATTGATATTATTGGCTTTTCACCTAGTAGAATATTTATCAAGAAGTTTCCAACCACTCAGCCTCATTACTAATCAACTCCAAAGCAATGAACTCTGAATCTATAGTGGATCTCGCTATAATATTTTGTTGAGCTAATTTTTAGGTTAATGCATCACCACCAAGAGTGAATACATAGCCACTAGTGGATTTGGTCTCTTATAAATTTGAGATCAAGTTAGCATCACTGTATCCTTCTAATACAGAGGAAAATCTACTATAAAGTATACTATAATTTATGGTACTTTTCAAATAACTCATTAATTTGTTCAAAGCTAACCAATGTTTAGTACTTGGATAGTGAGTATATCTACTCAATCTACACATAGCATATGCTATATCAAATAGAGTATAATTCATTAAATGCAACAAACTCCCAATAATCTATGCATATGTAGATTGAGCCACCAGATCACCTTTATTTTTAACTAATTTGGTGCTAGCATCATAAAGAGTGCTTACAGGTATATTTTTAAAATATTCAAACTTTTTAAGGATCTTTTCAACGTAATCTTCTTGAGATAGTAAAATGTCATTTTCACTCCTTATGATCTTAACACCTAATATCACCTTTGCTTCACCCATATCTTTCATAGCAAACTTTGAAGAAAGAAACCATTTAGTTTCAATTACAACATTCATGCTTGTACCAAAAATAAGCATATCAACAACATATAAATAAATAATCACACAACCATCATTCACAATTTTTGTATAAATACACTTTTCCATTTCAATAGTAGAAAAACCATCACTTGTTAAGACTTGATCAAGTTTCTCATGTCATTATTTAGGTGCTTGTTTCCAACCATACAATGACTTAACAAGCTTATAAACTTTATTTTCTTGTCTAAGAGTAACACCATTCAGGTTGTATCATATAAATTTCTTCTTCTAAATCACCATTTAAGAAAGCTATTTTAACATCCATTTGATGAATAAACAGTTTATAGACCGAGGCTAAAGCAATCAAAACTCTAATATAAGAAATTCTTGTTACAGGAGAAAAAGTATTAAAATAATTAACATTTTGGTTTTTGAATAAATCCTGTAGCTATTAGCCTCGCTTTATAGTTGTCAATAGACCCATCAAGATTGTATTTTTTTTTTCTAAAAACCTATTTACAACCAATAGGCTTTGCTCCTAAAGGCAGGTCTACCAAAATTCAAGTTTTATTTTGATTAAGTGAATCAATTTCAGTGTTAATAACTTCTTTCCAAAGATGAGTATCGAAAGATGAAATAGCTTCAGAAAAATTTGATGGCTCACCTTGTACCAAAAAAGTATAAAAATCATTTCCAAATGAAGTTTCTTTCCTTTGTCTTTGCTTCTCCTTAAATTTTTGACATAATTTTCACTTTCAAAAGAGGAAGGAAACATTTCTATTGTTTGAGGAATATGCTAAACCTTTAAAGGAAAAATATGTTCAAAAAATTCTACATCTTTAGTTTCAAAAATAATATTATGATCAAGAACATCACTTTTCAAAACTAGAAATCTATAAGATGCATTATGTTCAGCATATCCAATAAACATGCAATTAGAAGTTTTAGAACCAATTTTCCTCTTTTTAGGATTAGATAATAAAACTTTTGTAAGACACCCCCACACTTTTTAACTATTTCAGATTTGGTGTAAAACTTTTCCATAATTCATAAGGTGTTTTTTCTAACTTTTTATAAGGTATTCTATTTTGTTAAAAATAGGTAGATAATAAAGTTTCACCCTATAAGTTATTTGGTGCAGATGAACTTACAAGTAAAGCATTCATCATCTCTTTTAAAGTTCTATTTTTCTTTTCTGTCACACCATTAGATCAGGTGAATATGGAGGAGTCACTTCAAGAATTATTCCTTCCTTTTCACAAAAATTGTTAAATAAAACAAATTCTCCTCCTCTATCCAACCTGACTCTTTTAATCTTTTTGTTTAATTGATTTTCTACCTTAGCTTTGTATAAAAGAAATTTATCAAAAGCTTTATCTTTATTTCTTAACAAATATACTTTAATTTATCTTGAAAAATCATAAATAAGAAGTTACAAAATATTTTTTGCCACCTCTTGTCATAATTTGTTTCAAATTGCCCAAATCAATATGTATTAAGCTTAGTAACTTAGTTTCTCTTTGTACAGAAAAATGAGATTTTTTAGTTAAATTAGCTTCTGCACAAACTTCACATTTATTTAGAAAATCATTTTTAATTTCAAAAATTAAACCAAGTTTTTGCATTGTCTTTAAGATTTACTAACGTGTCCTAATCGAGCATACCACATATCAAATGAATCAATCATAAAGACAAGCAAGTAGATAGAAGATGACAAATTGTCATTCATATCAGCAACATTAAGAACAAATAGCCCCTGAGTACAATAACCCTTTTCTACAAACACATTATTCTTTGTCATTACAATCTTATTAGATTCAAATGATACTTTAATCCTAACCTTACTCAATAGAGCTATAGAAATTAAATTTGTTATAATATCAGAAACATGTAAAACATCATTAAGAGACAAAGTCTTTCCAAATGTGAGCTTGAGATTAACTTTTTCTTTCCTTAGAACTTTTGCAATTTGGGAATTAGTAAGGAAAACATGGTCTTTTCCTTCCTTAATCGGATTATAAGAGGTGAACATCTCCCAGTTAGCACAGATGTGCTTGGTAGATCCAGAGTCTACCACCCATTTTCTCACATCAAATACAAGGAGAGCTTGAGAAACGATCGCAACAATGATTTCATCTTCATCTCCTTAAACCAAATTTGCCTTTGGCTTAGGAAAATTGTCATTTCTAGCTCTCTTTCTACATTGTGTAGCATGATGGCCTAATTTTCCACAAACATAGCAAATACCTTTCTTTTTGAACTTGAGGTAAGCATTCTTGGGCTTGTAACTAGGTTTTGTTTTTGAGTCATACCTCTTGTTGTGCGATTTTGCCTCCGCTAGATTCTCTTTTGAAGTCATCCATTTGCCCTTAGCAGCTTGTATCTGCTTTTGGTTAGTGTCATTGATGATGATGTGAGTAATAAGGTCCAAGAGTGAGAATTGTTTTTGTTTATGTTTTAGCTGTTGCTTGTAATCTTTCCATGATTATGGTAGTTTCTCAATCAGAACTCCAGCAATGAACTCATTAAGGAGGTTGATTTTCTTAACATGAAACTCCTCCAGCAGCTTGTGATATTCATTAATTTGCAACTTGATGTCTTTGTCTTCTACCATCTCCCATTTATAAAAATTTTCAACAATAAACTTTTCTTTTCCAGCATCTTCAGCGGTGTATATGGAGATCAATGACTCCCAAATATTCTTTGCCTCCTTGTAGACACAATAGACATAAAAAAGGATCATTAGACAGTGTGCTAATGATTGTGTATTTGCATACGCTGTTTGAATATTCTCATGTATTTTTCTGTGTCTAGTCAGCATTTGCAAAAGGTTGGGACTATGTCAATGAAATAGCAACTCCTTACAAATCAAGGACTGTGTAAACTCATTCCTGCCATCTTTTAAAGTTATTACCGTTGAACATCTCAATCTTGGAGATATCTGGAAACGGATTTGATAGCTGCACTGTTGGTATAACAGTTGGAATGAAAACAAAAGCTCCCTTAGTAGAACTAGCAGCAACAATGTTCATAGCAACACTAGAGTGATTGGGAACAATAGTACCATCATTCTATAACTCTATAACTCTTAAGATTGTTAACTACAAGAGGGAACAAAGTTAGAAAAATTGATCTGAGTTGTGCACAAAGACATTGTCCTTAAGAGTTATTCTGCCATAAGATGGCACTCCCCAAGATTAAATAAATTCTTCTTGCAAAATTTTGCAAGGAAGCAAAATAGCAAAAAGCCAAAGAAGAACTAAGAAGAAAAGTAGAAAGGAGAGGAGATGAGGTGCATTGATCTCCACTATGAAGCTCTCTATTTATAGGCATGAAAAGCATAAGCATGTTGGACAACTTAATGGTGATTAAAGGCATCGGTTTCTAAACATTGAGAGTATAAAAACTGATCATCAATGGCCTCCAACATTCAAAAAACAACCAAGCAATAATCAAAGGTCAAAAATAGCATCCATGAAAACCAAAATCGAAACCATTTAAAGTAAAGGTTTTCTGGTAAGGCTTTTGTTAAATAATAATAATAATAATAATAATAATAATAATAATAATAATAATAATAATAATATTAGTATTATTATTATTTTGCAAAAAGTGTCCAACATTGCATTTCACTTCACGTGCAGGGGGAAATCAACATATTTCACTTGCATTGCCCTAATTATTGTGCGCGCAAGCCCACTTCTCTCTTGGCTCATTTTATTTGCTCATAAATATATCTTAGTATATATACACTAAGGCTCTTACTATCTTGAGTAATGTGGGACTTAGAATTTTGACATACACACACACATACTCTAATAGGTATTATTGGTTAAATGATATACCATGCATCAGACTTAGAGTAGTCATGAACTTATCGTCTTTCAAAAATTTGTAGTGAGCTTAGTGAAAGACGTTATAAGGATGGGCAGCGGGGTTGATCTTGGGGACAACGCTCTGTTAGTGAGCTAAACAGATAAGCAAAATACTTAGACTTTGTTTGGTTCAACGAAGGGGAAGGGAGGAAAGGTTAATGGAGGGGATGGAAGGGAAGGAGAGGAGTTTTAATGAATTCCTATTTGGTTAGAGGGGAGGGGAGGTAATTATATTTGAACAAATTTACTTTTATATTATTTTAATTTTTTTATTAAAAAGATATTTATATTAATATTTTTTAAAAAAATTATAAATCTTAATCTTTTTTATTTTTAATTCCTGATGACAAAAGAATTATCTTAATCTTTATTAAATGTTAACATATTAAAAAATTAAAATATTAAAAACATTGACAGGCAATAAAATAAATTACAAATTGAAAAATTTCTCTCCCCTTTAAAATCCCCCAATTTGGATGGGTGGGAGGGAGGGGAGGCAAAAATTTGCCTCCCCTCCCCTCCATTTTTTCAACCAAACATCCTATCCCCCTCCCCTCTAAAATCTCCTATCTAAACACATCCTTAGTTCCTTAAAAGTAATTTTGGGGGATTCAAAGTGGTCATATGCAGAAACATTTATTTGTGCTGATAGCGATGCCTTTTTCCTTTATTCGAATGACGTGTTAATAGAAAAAATTGTAAATTCAATGGAAAATGTATTATTTGCCACTAAAAGTTCAGTTGCTTCCTCAATCTTGTTTTTACTAGTCAATAAATGATTATCGATTGAATTAAAATTACAAAACAGTAAATCTACATGCACTTGATTCTTTGCAGCATTTTTCAATTTTCAACTACATTTTGGTCAATAGGAAACAATTAAAAAGAACAAAAAATGACAACTTAAAGTCAGTAGAAAATAATTTTCAATTGACTTTTGTTTTTAAACTATTTTCTATTGACTTTCAGTAGAAAATAGCTTTTTCATTTCTTTTATATTTATTCTGTTTTATATTTATTTATTATTTCTTTGCTTTGTTAAAAATAATATGTTTATTTTATTTTTTCTAACTATATATATTATTACGTTATTTTTATTATTTTTCAACTTCTATTTTAAAATTTCTGTATTTGTCTTTTTCTTAATTTTTTTTATATCCTTTCATCTTTGCATCTTTTATCTTTATCTTTTTCCCTCATCTTTTTGTATAAATTTTACAAATTTTTAACATAAATTTAAAATACATTAATGTATAAAATATTCACAACAAATATTACAAATAAAAAATTCAAATAGCTTTACACGAGAGAAATGCTCAAAGGAAAATGAAACAGTTATAGATGAAGAAC
Organism: Erythrophleum ivorense; assembly: GCA_026724425.1. NCBI lineage: Eukaryota > Viridiplantae > Streptophyta > Magnoliopsida > Fabales > Fabaceae > Erythrophleum > Erythrophleum ivorense. The sequence goes on along the minus strand of JAIUCV010000006.1, from coordinate 39,442,492 downwards.
TTCAAATCATAAAAGTTTGATAAACATATAAAAGTTAAAAAAGAAAAAAGAAAAAGAAAGAGAAAGAAGAAGGGAGCTTGTGGCAAGAGAAGAAGATTAGTTAAGACACACTTATAGATGAAGAACTTCATATGAAAAGAAATAGCTTCATATGAGACATCATATGGAGAGAAATAAGAGAAACTAGAGAATAAAAATGAAAACAGAATTTTTAGAGGTTCAAGTAGAGAAAAAGAAAAAAAAATTGTATTTATAGAAAGGGAAAAACAAAAGTAAAAGTTTGGCTGGCTTTAAATTGGTGCAAAATTGAAATTTATAATTGGCAAGGTATTGAAATTTACAAGTCTTTAAAATCAAGTAAAACAGTTGAAAAAAATTTTGCATACCAACTAAAAACCAACCAAACTTCAGCCAGCCTTGCTTGCCATGTTTTCATTGTTAATTAAATTTTTATATATTATTTTTAACTAGTTATATTAATTTTATATTTTCTTATATATTTCATATTTCTATTAATATATTTTATATATTACTTAATATATACTTTAATCTCCATAAAAATATTTTATAATATATAAAAGTATTTTAAGGTATTGATATATATTATCACAAAAATATAAAGTTATACATGACCAAAATTCAACCAGTGGAATAAACCGAATAGAATTTGGCCCTTCATTAAGTTTTTTTTAATTCTAATTTATTATATAAAATTTTTTTTCTACAAAGTTTTTAAATTTTTAATTTGTTATATTAGTTTTAAACTTTATTATTTTTTTCATATTTTATTATTATATTTTATATTATGTAATACATAATTTAAATTACTATCTACATAAAAATATATGCATGTACAATTTATTATATTTTAATAACATACTAAAATACTGAAAAGAAAAGTTGTGCATTTAAAAACAAAATTATAGCGAGTGATAATTTCACAGTGGATGAAAATTATGTTAATATATTATTATTATGAGACGGTTGAAATTTGGTTGGTCTGGCCAAATTCAGACACAAAGCCGACAAAGATTGTCTTTGTTAGTTTTTCTTGTATTTTTTTTTTATATTTTGATTATTATTTATTGATTAGTAATTAAAAATTTTTTATTCATCTAAAAACTAGTCAAAAATTATTAAATAATGAAAAAAAATCCTTAACATTATTTTAGTATGTGGTTATAATTATGAATTTTAAGTTTCAAAGTGGGATGGTAAATGTTGGCCACATAAAAGTCATGCGTATGGTTGCCCTTGTAGCAGCGAAAATTGTGGAGCATAGGCAAGTATGATAGTTATGAAGCATAAGCTCAGTAGTCAAAATTTACATGCTTAATATTTTGGTACTGATAACTTTGCTTAAGAAGCATGGACACTTATTAATATAACAATTTAAAGTATAACAAAATGTTGGTTTTTGGGGTAATTATTGCTAACCTAATATATAACACAATTTAACTAGTTAATTAAATTAATTAGATTAAGTCAATTATTGAGATAATTATCATTTAAAAAAGTTAAGATAATTAATTATTATCTTAAAAGATTAAAATAATTAATTATTATCTAATTATTAATTTAGATCTTAAAATTTTAAAATTTAAGATAGATTATAATAACTTATTAATTTTAAAAAAATAAGTAATCTAAGACATTAAATAATTATCTATCCTATCACTCTTTCTCTTTTCCAGAGAAAGAATGAGAATATTGTAACGCCCCATAATTAATTAAGAGTAATTAATATGGGCTCATTGGGCAAGTTAGGTGAATGGAGACTTTAGAGAGATAAATTATTAATATGGGTTTGAGATTTAATTAGGATAGAAATTCTATCTAGGCCTAAATTAATAGATCATGAGAAGAGGCTAATGGAGGCCCAATGGATTATGTGCAGACCTAACATAATTTAGAGTGATGGAGGCCCAAGATTTACCTTGTATAGACTCTTTTAAGTGGCCCAATAATTCTTGTGCAGACCTAAAACTCTTGAGCTCTTCAAACTTGGCCCAAACCTAGTTAAACTTCAGCAACTTAAGTGTAAAAAATGGCCCAGTAAATTCTGCAGCCCAACACCTCTAAATTGGCCCAACAAACTTAAAAAAATCTGAAGCCCAAATGAAGATGGACCTTGGAGCAACCCATGACCCACTTTGACCCAACTTAAGCCCACTTAAAACCCTAATGCTTCAGCCACTCATATTTTTTCTGAAACTCAAGAGGCAAATTCGGAGCTTGGAGAGGAGGCTAGGGTTTGGGGCAAGAATTCTGCATTTTCTCACATTTAGAGTAAGATTCAGCCAAGGTAATAGTTATACAACTTAATCCCCTCATCTTTCCCTTTAATTTGGTCCGATTAGTTTTTCATTTGGAGTATTTTCACCCCACCCAAAATCTGAAATGTAAGTGTTTGGGGGTTTTCTTGATGAAATTCGTAGGTTGAGCTTAGGGCTGACTTTGGGTGAGTTTAAACCCTCCATTTTTATGCTTTATTGGTTAATTTGAGACCCTTATAGCTGATTTAGAGAATGAGTGTTAGTTTTGCACGAAATTGCTTAAGATTTTCGATGGAATGTGGAGTTTTCTGTTAGATGACACTTAAATCCGAAATTGGGACTTGTTGTGGCTGGGTAAATGATTCTTGGGTAGTCATTAGCATTTTAAATTCCTTGGGTACTGATTATGACTATTAATGATGAATTAGAGTAGTAATTCTATGATGCTATGGTTATAGGGGAATTTCTGCACCATTGGTGATTGTTGCAAGTGTCTACAAGTGAGGTAACCGGGTTTACATTAATTCCATGCATATATCTGTGTTAATTTCATATTCTGCTATACATGAATGATTTGAAATGTTGAATGAATTGGTTGGCTATCTGTTGAATTGCGATTGGACCTTGTGAGTCCATGGTGGAGCTGTGGTGCGGCTGCCACCCGTGCATGTGCTTCGATCGAGCACCGGGTTATGATCAAACCCAGATGCACTGAGCCCTGGTTGTGCTCAATGAGGAGTAGGTGCCATGGAGGGGCCTCTCCGGTGTTAATGGCCTTTAACATGTGATAGTATAATTGCTAGTATGGGATAGTAATCATGATAGCCTAATTATTTCATTTATGGATATGAATGGTCTATTGCTGGTGTTTATGTGAAATTATGCATATATGCGAATTAATATGGAGTATATGATGGAATTGCCTTGGTTACTGAGATTCATATCTCACCCCGTTTTATGGGATTAACATTTCAGGTGAAGGTTCTTCGAGTAAGGATAAAGGTAAGCAAGTGGATGAACATCCATGAGCTGAGGCCCGGTGTGGGGAGCTACACTTGGTCTGAGTAGAATAGGGTAGATTCTAATTTTGTTAAGTCTTGTATAGCATCATCATGTATCTGCATTGCCAAGTGTAGGAGATATTTTGATAGCATGGAATGTAACTAATGAGTTATAGGCTTTACATTAGCTGTTGATGGATGTATGAACCTTGACATTCATTTTGAGCAATAAAATCCTTTGATATTAGATTGTTGACTTGAATCAGTGATGTATGGAACCTTAACGAAATGTTAATTGTTGGGAGCTTATGTAATTTCTTGAAATATCAATATGTGTAATTACTGTCATATGGTAGTTGGATGGGCAGGATTTCATACTTAAATTTCAAATTAGAGATGGTAGAATAGCTGGGTAAATAAGGTGCATAAACACCATGGGAGTTGCATAATTCATGGTAGAGTGACCCTAGGGGGTTATTAGAGGAAGAGTGGAGAGTATGAGGCAAGGTTTTGAGAGTTGTAGGTTCAGGAGGTGGTTGACCGCGGCCAAAATATTACTAGCCGCGGCCAATAGTGGCGAAGTTGCCCAGGGAGAGCACTAGAGAGAAATTCACCGGGACTAACTTCGAGAGGCTAAACTGAGAGTCGTCCAGAGGGAAATTCGCCACGGCAAATTGAGGAATTGGCCGCGGCAAACTTTTATGAAAATGAGCCAGGCATTCCAGAGAGGAATTGGCCGCGGCTAAGGGAGTAATTTGCCATGGCCAATATCGAGAGGTGAGCGAGGGAAGTTCCAAGAGGTTTTTTCGCTGCGGCGCCATGTAGGTTAGCCGCGGCTAAGGTCCAACTCGTCGCAGCGAACGATGCGAGGGGTCAAGCCAAGGGGAATTGGCCGCGGCTAGATGAAAATTAGCCGCGGCAAATGTCCCGAAATCCCTATGTTTACTATAAATTCTTGGTCTTTCTTATGGTAACCTCAAGGGATGATTTAGAAACATTAATAGAAGATAAATGTGATGTGGGAATGATAGGTAATATAATCAAGACTTATAAATGAATGTTTGCTTCCCCCTGAGGTATGTAAGTGGTTATGATTATGTGGTTGATGACTCTGACACTATTAAGGTTCAAATTTCCTTGTATTTCCATAATGTAATTAGTCTCAATGCCATGTAACCCTGCTTTATGGCTATTAATCATGTGATTTACCTTAATTACAGAGATTAGGGGTTAGGGTCGTCACAAATATAAACATAAATATGAGTTATTTAAAAACAATTAAATAAATCATAGTAAAACCACGTAACATCTTGACTAGTTAAGACATTCCGTTGTAACTGCAAGTTATCTAACTATAGTTAGAACTGAAGTCCTGACTGTAATTTTAACTCAAACCATGATTTGTAGTAACTGTCAAAGTTGTCAAATTCGTGATTTTAAATAAATTCGTAAAGAAGAGGTAAACTCATAACGTAGACTTGCATTGTAAACTCGTAAGAGCTTATATTTGTTAATAATTACATATAAAATATAATATACAAATAGAAATTCATTTAAATACCCTTCAAATTATATTAATTTTTTTAAAAAAATCATTTATATCTCAGAATTCATATTTTTTAATATAAAAATTTTAAGAAAGTTTATACATACATATTATTTTTGAATCCTTTTTTTAATGAAATGTATTAGATTTAAGAATTTTTATCTTCTTTAAATTTAGTTTGACTTAATTATATGAGAATTTGTCAAATTTAATTCAAAAAATACTAAGTTAATTAAGTTTATCTAAATCAAAGGCGAATTAAACTAACTTTGTATTGAGTCCGAGGTTACAAATGAGTTAATACAATTTTGTTAAGTAGAAACTTAAACTTGGAGAGTTAACTCGTGAGTTTAATGACAATGATAATTGTAGATAGGGTTTGATATGGCTGAATAGGTCATCCCCAACCCCACAATATTCTCAAATACCCTTAACCTCGCCTGTCCCCCAAATCCCTCCAGCCCTAAAACTCTCTACCGTTACTAGCGCCGTCTTCCTTGACTCTGATCGAGACAAACAACGTCGACTCACTAGCCGTCCTGATATAGTACTGAGAGAGAAGAGGGTAGAACGGAGAAGAAGAAGAAGAATAGAAGAGAAACTTGAGATGAAGAATGGGTTACAATTCACGTGCCTCCCCTGTTCCCGCCCCACCCTATATGAACCAACGTGCTAACAGAATATAACAAGAAGTAGTTATATCAAAATTACTAAATTGCCATTAAAATAATTATAATGTCTATCAACTACCCGCCCTTCAAAATCACCCTTGTCCCCATAGGTGAACAACTCGGCCAAAGTTAGGGAATCTTCTCTACATGTCATGCCACAATTCCCAAGTAGCTTTTTCCGGAGGTTTTCCTTGCCATTGAACAAGTACTTACGTCACTACTCTATTCTGCCTCTGTACTATACGTCTATCCAAAATTGCTTCGGGAGATTGAGGGCTAGGTCCTGTGTTCTAATCCTCCGGGATGGGTAATGCTAAAATATTTGGGTCTGGGCATTTCTTTAATAAAGATACATAGAACGTATGATGGATTCTTGTGGTGGGAGGTAATCTTAAGGTATAAGCAACTTGTCCCACCTTAGCTATGATTTTGTAGGGACCAAAGTAACATGGTGACAGCTTAGCAATTGGTCTTCTTTCGAGGGACGATTTCCTGTAAGGCTGTAGTTTTAAAAAAACCTAATTACTAACCACAAAGGACCTTTTAGATTGATGCTTGTCTGCTTGCTGCTTCATACGATTGGTGGCCATCCGTAAGTGCTCCTTCAGCTTTTTCATCATTGCCTCCCTAGCTATAAAACTGCAATCAATAACATCAACAGAAGATTCGTGTGGCAAATAAGGAAGTTGTAGAGGAGGAGGCTGTCCATACATGATCTCATAAGGAGTCATTCCTATGGCTGTGTAAAATGTGGTATTATACCATTATTCCGCCAAAGGTAACCATTTGGCCTAGTCCCTTGTTGATTGCCACGTAAAACTTCTCAGATAATGCTCTAAGCATCAGTTTAGCACCTCACTTTGACCGTCAAATTGCGGGTGGTACGCAATGGATAAATTTTGAGTTATCCCAAGCCTGTTGAGGAATTCTCACCATAATTGGCTAGTGAAAACTGGGTCACGATCATTGATTATGTTGGTCGGAGCTCCATGCAGCTTGTAGATGTGATCGAGAAAAAGTTGGGCCATTTAAGTAGTTGAAAATGGATGAGCCAGGGCTAGGAAATGAACGTATTTACTAAGTCTATTGATAATAACCCATATAGTGTCTTTGCCATTGGATTTCAGAAGATGCTTTATAAAATCCATTGTTAAGCTTTGCCATACATCGTTAGGAGTAGGTAGTGGCTGCAACGGGCCAGGGTATGCTACGGTTTCATACTTGCATCTCAGACAGGTTTCGCATTTATCCAAGAAGGATTTAACATCCTCTGACATTCCCTTCCAGTAAAAGAGTGATTGAATTCTTTTTAAGGTTGCTTTTGTTCCCGAGTGGCCCCTTGAGGGGAAGCATGAAGCCACTGTAGAATAATTTGTTTAAGTTCCCCTTGAGATGATCCAATGACCAGTTTGCCATTTCGGGTCAATATTCCATTGCTCCATAAGTGGCTCGTCGCACAACCCTCAAAATAATACTAGGTTGATAAAATATGTAGCGAATGGTACAACCTAGGTCATCTCCCTTGGAATTGGCGTTCAATGTTTAATTGAGTTTTCCAAATGATAAAAGACTCTAAAAATTCCTAAACTAAGGGGGTTTTGATTTAATTAAACTAACCTAAAACTAAATTGAATTAAAATTCCTAATTACTATCTAATTGAGTGAATTATAGTCTTGTGACTAGCTTTGGATTCATCCCTTGGTATCCACTATCCTTATCCTAATCCAATTATGATTAATTCTGGTCTAAGAGATCCTAATTATGTTCATAACAATTTATCTTGAGTTACCACGCAAGATTCAAGAGATTAACGATCTAACGTTGAATTGGAACCTTAACTCCGCATTAAATGATCAATTCTTGTCTTTAAGATCTTGAACACTTAATTTGATTGATTAACTAATTTGATTAACCTCTGAATCATCCTAAAGATTTAATTAACCAACTAAACATTAAGGAATCTTCAAATTAAACAATTAAGCTCACTCATGTATTTTATCGAACACCTTCGAAGCACACATGGGAAGTTAAATAATATTGAAATTAATCAGATCAATTAATCAACAAAAATACTTCCTAATTAGTGTCTAACCAGCCACTAATTATAATTACACAAATTCCCTAACAAATACAACTTAACTAAGAAAATAAATGAAAGAGAAAAAGTGTAGGAAAAATAGAGAAATCATTAGCCAAAATTCTGAATTTTCTCCATAGATTCAAGCTTCTCCAAGGATTCCTCCTAGCTAGCCTCAAGATGGATTAGAACTTCATGGGATGGTGGAGATGGAAGATGGAGTGGATAATGAGTATGGAATGGAAGATGGATTGAATGAAGAGGGTGTGATGAATGATAGATGAATGGTTTGATGGATGGATGATGAATGGTTTGATATATATAGGCATGAGTTTCCGGAAATATAGAGACGTGGGATGGCTTGTATTGTGCGAATGGATGAGGGTCCAATGATTTGAATAAAGGAGGCATGAATATGCTAGAGAGACGTGAATGAATCAGAGGCATGGCTGTGCTGGACTGTGAGAGGCGTGAATGAAGTATGAATCCCCCTTGGAGTGTGCTTCTGGACGCTTTAAACTTGCTGCTGTTCACGTGACTCTTTTATTGACTCCTTCGTTTCAGATTCATGCAAAACCACATCTTGTTCCACGTCAATTTTCAGCTGCCTTACATCGCTTCTTTTCTTTACTTAATAATCATGTGCCTTATTTATAATCTTCCCATAATTCTTGTGCTGATGCTACTGCATTCCTCGTGTGATCAGCTCTCTTCATCTTTTTCATGTGGCCTTCAGCGTTTGCATCGTCCAGCTTCAGCGTTTTCCTGCCAGTAGCTCGAGTTGGTTGCTTCATGCTCTGTTTTCAGCTCATTCACGTAGCTTCTGTTTGTGGCTTTTTCTTCCATTAACTTAACTCCAGCTCTTGCACGTTCTCTACGTGAACATGCTCTGTACCTTAGCTTCATGCAGCTCCTTTAGTTGCTCGAGTTTTCTGCTGGATGTTGCTGCATTTATTCGTGCTCTATTCTGCTGTTCAGACCGAAGAGAAAAGCTTTTCAAATGGCATTCATTCTTTCCAGTTTTCTCTGCCCAGTTCAGCGTCATTCCAGCTTTGTTCCAGCTCTACTTCTAGCTCATGCAAGCTTCTCTCAACTTACTCAACGTCTGTTCCAGCCATGCGAGTCTTCTTCTTCTATTTTTGCTACTTCATCATTCTTTCTCCTTCTCAAAATAGTAGCTTCTTCTTGTTAACATGGTTCTGGATAACGTGCTCCCTATTCGTGTTAGCTTGCAGCTCCCAAAACCTACAGCTTACCATGTGCAACTCGTGCTTGTTCAACTCATTTACCACATGCTTATTGTGTCTCATGTAGTTCCATGTTAATCACGTGCTACCTGCTTCATTAGTTTGTGTTGCTGCTTCTATGTACACTGGACATTGCTTCATGGTTGAGTGTATTTGGCAACTCTTCATGCTTCATGCAGATCCCTTCTACCCGTGGCAAGCTCCTTTCATGCATCTATAGCTCTTCTTTTTCTTGTTTACTGTTCATGTGGTTCTGCATATATTCTTTTCCTTTGTTTTCTCCTTGCTTCTTTCTCCAACTTCGTTGCATGTAGAATTCAAACTGTACCTTCACTCCATTCAACTCGTGGCTCTTCCTCATTTCTGCTTGTGTGTGTTCTCCACATGGTTGTTGCTTCATTGAACTTGGAGAGCTTCCACCTCTTCTCCTTCTCTTCTTTAAGTCAAATTCTCATTCAAGCTTCATATTTGCATTAAAAATCTGCACACAAGGAATGGAAAGAATGAAATAGAAATATTTACAAAATTCATTTAAAAAGATTAATGCATTAAAATTCCACAATTTTGCAAATAAATTCCTAAAATATCAAAATGGCTTCTAAAACAATCTTATCTAATTAAGGTCTTAAAGCCATATTTTATTGTTAAAATGCCTATATTTAGGAGAATAAAATAGATAGAAATATATATTTATCACTCCATCTATACTTTGGATGAAGTATAGGACTCTGCACCACTTCAGTTATGATGTGTTGCAAGTTAGCATCATCCATCCATTGTGTTTGAGTGGCTCATCGTGCAACCCTCAAAATAATACTAGGTTAATAAAATATGTAGTTAATGGCACAACCTAGGTCATCTCCCTTGGAATTGGCGTTCAATGTTTAATTGAGTTTTCTAAATGTTAAAAGACTCTAAAATTTCCTAAACAAAGGGGATTTTGATTTACTTAAACTATTTAAAATAAAATTGAATTAAAATTCCTAATTACTATCTAATTGAGTGAATTATAATCTTGTAACTAGCTTTGGATTCATCCCTTGGTATCCACTATCCTTATCCTAATCCAATTATGATTAATTCTGGCCTAAGAGTCCCTAATTGTGTTCATAACAAATTATCTTGGGTAACCACTCAAGATTCAAGAGATTAACGCTCCAAGAATCCTCTTAATTCACAGATATTGGTGGGAGTAGGCCACTTCGAAACAACTTGAATCTTTTCAGGATTAGCAAATACTCCCTTATTTGTAATGACATGTCCCAAGTAATTAATTCACATAGTAGCAAAAGCACATTTACTATGCTTCATATAGAATTGATCTATCTTAAAATTCTGAATACTGTCCTCAAGTGATGCACATGAGCTCCAATATCCTCACTGTATATTAGGATGTCATCAAAAAATACCAGAACATATTTTCTCAGTAGCTCATGGAATATGGTGTTCATTATTCCTTGGAAAGTTAATAGAGCATTGGTCAATCCGAATAGCAAACTAAATATTCATAATGCCTGAAGTGCGTTTGAAATGCTATTTTAGGGATGTCTTCAATTTTCATTTGAACTTGGTGATAACCCGCCAAATCTAACTTGGTAAAAACCTTGGCTCTTCCCAACTCATCCAATAAGTCATCAATGAGGGGAATCGGGAAACAATTTTGAATAGTAGCTTTGTTGAGCGCCCAGTAGTCCATGCACATTCGCCAACTACCATCCCTTTTCTTGACTAATACTACCTAGGAAATAAAAAGAGAATTACTAGGTTGAATGACCCCCGAGTCTAGTAATTCTTTCACCAGTCCTTCAATCACATCCTTTTGCATGGGAGGGTATCTATATGGATGCACATTTACTGGGTTGGTTCCTTCCTTGAGAGGAATTTGATTATTAAAATCGCCCCTACTAGGAGGTAGACCCTTAGGTTCAGCAAAGATATCATTAAATTCTTGAATAAGTTCTATCACAGCCTCTGGAACAGGGCCCTACTATATAAACATCAATGCACAGCAACTGGAGTTTTGATTACAGGGAATACACTGCAGCATAGATTGGGTAGCTTAGGTGGTCATTATTCTCAATAATTTCTGTTCACTAATTACTTTATTCTTTCCTTCACTAGCAGCTGTGATCCGAACTCTTTCCCCCTTCCATTCGAACTCCATCACTAAGTTTTTATAGTCCATTTGAATAACTTTGAGCTCCCTCATCCACTGCATACCTAACACCATGTCACATTCCACCAAAGGAAGCAAAATAACATCAGCTTCAAACTCCACACTTGGGTGATTCATTTCAAACCTTCGCATCCTCTCTTTCCTTGGATTTGATTACCATTAGCTACTGTAACTATCACAGCTTAAATGGGTCTTGTTTTCCAAATTCCTTCATCACCTATGGTTTCATCTAGGAAGTTATGAGTACTTCCTGTGTCTATCAATATGTGCAATGACTTCTTACCACATCTACCAGTTATTCTCATAGTAGGATATGCAGCATTACCTGAGAAAACATTGAGAGATATTACAGGATGTTCCTCTTCAGCTGGAGCTCCTATCTTAGCATCTTCCACTCCATCAGCTTCTTGCATTTCCGTACCTTCCTTTGCTTCCTCTTCCACTTCCATTAAATATACTTGCATCTGCTTCCTTTTAGGACAATCATGTTCAGGGGTAAACTTCTCATAGTAGAAGTAACAGAGGTTCCTTGCATGGTGATCCTCTAACTCTTCAGGCATTAGCTTCTCTTGAAATCGAACATTTGGTTTACCTAGTATTCCCTTAGATGTATTCTCCCAAAAATTGGAATTCCACCTCCTGTTCTTCGATATGCCCTTAGCTTTATCAAAAGCACCATCAAACCTTTTCAGCGTTTGGGATCTCCAACTATCCTCTAGTCTTGCCCTTATAGACTTTTGCATGAGTTGAATATTCATCTCCTACAATTTAGCCAACCTCATTACTTCTAATAAGGTTTGGAGATGGAGCAGTTTAACCCCTACTACCAATTCTGGTTTGAGGGCTCCTAAATAGCAACTCAACTTCTGAGTTTCGGAGAGCTCCACCTTACATATAAGATCATCAAACTTAGCTTGGAATTTGGATAGCGAGTCCTTCTACTTTAGCTGCATTAATTCTTCCAACGGATCATCATGTAATAGTCTGAAGTGAATTTTGATAGCTTCCACAAACATCGTCCAATTCAACTGACCCTGACGGCTTCTCTCAAACGATTGGAACCACTTATAAGCAACTTCAGATAAAGACAAACTAGCTAACATCACCTTACTAGTTTTTGGAGTCTCATCCAATAAGACAAATCATTCACACTTTAAGATCCATCCAATCACATCGTTCTCATTGAACTTCAGAAACTCGACCCTAGTAAAGCGAGTTGGAATTTGGTAATCAGTTGCTACACTCGAATTCTCCATACGAGCATGATCACGATTCCCATTCGTCACCTCTACCAGTTGTAATGCTAATCCTCGCACAACTTCTTGTAACCCACCTACTTGCTATTCCATCGCATTAAATCGATGGTTCAACTCAGTCCTCAATCGATCCTTAACCTCCCAAACATTAGTTTGTGATCGAGTTTCGTCGACCATGGATCGTTTGCTCTAATACCAATGATACAGTACCGAGAAAGAAGAGGGTAGAATGGAGAAGGAGAAGAAGAATAGAAGAGAAATTTGAGACAAAGAATGGGTTACAATTCACGTGCCTCCTCTATTCCCGCCCCACCCTATATGAACCAATGTCCTGACAGAATATAATGGGAAGTAGTTACATTGAAATTACTAAATTGCCATTAAAATAATTATAATGTCTATCACGTCCGCTCATAACCCAACCCTCTGGCATCGTATGTTTGTTGGAATTTCACAGTTTCACATTCGAAGATCTGTATAGTGAAGGTAATTATAGGTATTTTCTCTTTCTTTTCTTCCATGAAACTCTGAATCTACACCTTCTACAATTGATTTTCTAGCTACATTCCTAGATCTCCTGCTTTATTCGTCTCCTCAATTCATTTTGTGGTTGTCTTCCTCTTCTTTTTTTTGTCTGGATTATTTTTTAGCTGATGTGATTTCCACTTCAGATTTGCTGTGAGCATAAATTATTCCAATCATTTTTCATGTCTTGCTAATTGTTTTAAAAATAGACTTTGTTTGAAATTATTGCTGATAACTATTCGATCTAGTCTTGTGAGGTCAATTGCTATCTCAAATTTCTGCATTTAAGGGATTCGGTTCTCATGTGCACTAAATTTTCATTGATTATGGAAAGAAACTCCTCGTACTTTATCCAGCTAAGAAAACTTATCATCTGTTTAGGTACATGGTTAAAAAATTTTAAGCACGTTTTTATATTTATCTAAATTTTTCTAATTGACTTGATCTTAATTTTGAGCTGTTCAAATCTTAATGCACGTTTAGGATCTCTTACAAAATTAATATAGGATGCTGCTAATTTCAAACTTTTACTATATTTTATTCATTTATTTTAAAATTTTAAAATTATGTCCTAAATTTCTTCACTTTTTCCTCCTCTAAATGGTTCTAAACTTCTAGCTATAAAAATCTTCACTATTTTTGCTTCTTCATTATTTTGTTGCTTCTTCAAGCATGCTTCTTCCTTTAGGTAGCCTTATGTGAAAACTCCCCTATACAGCTTGTAAACTGTGGGTGTTGGTTGCAACTTCCCTGTTCTACTTGGTGAAATTCGAGAGGGTGAAGAAGGATAAAAGAGATTTCTCTTACTTCATTCCTTCCATTGATTGGGTTATAAGAAGCATGTCCACATGCTTTCCTTTGCATTGTGTACTATCCATTTGTGTCCACCGTTAGTGGGACTGAAGTGGTGGCAAAGCGCTTGATTGTGTTATGAAGACACATTGGTTGTGATACGAGTAGAAGATTATCTCAATGCCCACCTAAGAAAAATCCCAAGTATTACAGAGAGGATATTGCTTGAGATATGAGATGGCACGAGCCGTGGAGAAATTGAAGCACGTGGGTGGATGTTGTTGTGAAAGTGAAGCACATGGATGGGTCTTGTTATTAAGGGTTTGTTGTATGCCAAGTCCATTATTTGATTTAGTCCATTGCATAGTTGTTATTTGATTTAGTTGTTATTTTATTAATTTAAAGTATTTTAATATTTCAAGTAAGGTATCCATTATGGCAAAATACTAAAAAGGTAGTTGTGGGACCAATTTGTATTTAAGAATGTGATTAGTTGCAAAAGGCATGTACAATATTTTTGAGATTAGTTGAATATGTAGATTAATTGTTAGCAAGGGTTGGGTATGTAGGCATTAGGTGGAAATTTGGCTGTCATCGTTTATTTGAAAATTGATTACATACTTCTCTTGTTACATTAAAGTAGTTTTGTAATCGGGAGGATAATACACAATTTTGGTCTACGTGTTGAGTTTTTGTTAGTGATATTTCCAATTCTTATTAATGCCACCTTGTATGTTAGGCCCTTCAATTTTGGTATTTCTCTACCACACAAATCACTTTAAATACATAGATGGGGTATCTTGTTTAGTAGTTACTTTTTCTTGTATGATTTAGCAATTCTGCACGTTTCACAAAACTATTCTTCTTTACAATAATAAATATTTTTGTTTTAGTAGTGTTGTTTGATTCAATTTGAATTTATTTGATAGACACCTCCCAATTCTTATATTAGTTATTCATAGTCGGTACACACATACAATGCTACTGTTTGAACCAAGCTATTGTCCGTCTTATTAGCATTAATACAACTTCAACAGTATGGATGATTCCTTTTGGACTCTGGAGATATAAGGTGAGGAATGCTTATTTAGTTTTAGAAGTTTGTGGTATCATGACCATTTTGTTTTGCACTGGCCATGCATTTCCAATAAACTTATTGGTGATTACAAAGTAGAAGATTATGCTATATACTTATCAAATTAAGTGTCTAAGCATAAATATGATGAGTCTCTTAATTATTTGGATATATTTTGTGTTACAATCAAAACAAATAATGCTATTTGTTTTTTTAATGTCTGTTGAAATTAGAGGGCTGTAAGTGTTAGTTTCAAAAACTTTGAGAAAGATGATTGTAATTTACCCTAGTGGTAAGTTATAAGAAGTTAATAACACCAATCTGCATGAACATAGTATCCTTGTTGTCTCAATAAACGAAATTAAAATGCTACTTCATAAAGTTCTTGATCACTAGAATATAGCTTAGAAATCGTAAATGGTTTCCTTTGGAGAGCTTCCTTTATCTCCTCTTCAAAGTGTTATTCAATGCCAAGCCTTTAGATTGCATCGATCATATATAAAACTTCTGCCCCTTCCTCTTTTACTTTGCTCATGAGAACGAGCTTAGCTTATTTCAATTTTCTTGCATGCTTGATTTGAATATCATCCTAAAAAAATAGTAAAAGCTGATTTTAGTAAAAAAAAAATTAACAAGAGAAAAACCAAGAGAAATCCAAAATGAAAATTGGTGGTTGAATCACTCCTATTTAAATGCTATATTTTTAGGCCAATGTTTTTGTCTCCAGATAGAATACAGGCTATTTGCTTGTGCAATGCAACATTTATGGGTTGGTATTGGATTGGTATAAGGTTATTTATGCTAAAACGTCTAAATTCTTAGGGAGAAAATGGGGTTCTACTGGTTAAGGCAAATAAATGAAGAGATAGAGCCATCGAAAAAAGTATTCTTTAAAGAAAAAAAGAGCCACTTGTCTCTATTTATAGATCATGTACATGGTCAATATAGGGAGTTTGTCTTATTAAGAATTTCATATTTGTAGAGATATATTTGGAAATTATTCAAAAAGTTTGAAACTTGCTCTTAGACACTTAATAAGAATATAAATTAACAGAGTTGTTCTTGTTAGATATAATTTGTAAAAAATTTGAATTTCACTCTATGTATTTATTATTAAATGAATTTAAAATAGAGTATATTTACTATTAAATCTGTTTAATTAAACAAATTAAATTTAAAATTTTGATACTCGATTCATTAAACTCAGAAGCATATTAGACATATATTACATGTTTAATCTTTTAAGATAGCGTTATTTGTTTTGTAAAAGATTATGCTTAACTCTCCTATTTTAAAATTTCATTAGACATATATTACATGTTTAACTTTTTGAAAATTATTTCAAACATATACTTTTTTATATAACCTATGTATAAAATATTTTATATTATTTTTATTTTTATTTGTAGGAATCTGAAAGGTAAAGAGGTTTTTGAAGGCACAAAATATAGTCAAGATAATGGAGAAATGCAACTTAGTTGCCAAAACTTTAGGAATTACTAATTTAGATACACTTTATTTGACTTTAAACATATTATAGTTGTAATAAAATGTATTTAGAATTTTAATGGCAAATTATAAATTGAATATGTTTGGATTTTATCTTTATAGTTTTATAAAATTGCTAATACAAGGTGCGAAAAAAATTTAGTTAAATAAAGAATGAAAATTTTAGAAAAGGATTTGACATTGATTAAAACCATAGCTAAAACTTTATAAAGCATGATGGTTTAATTGCAATTAACTAATCCTTGTTAATGGAAATAGAAATTAAACCATTTGAGATGGATACAGGCCATAGTTAAATCCTTTAACAACAGTTTGAATTGTTGCTAAAACCAAAATAAACCATTCTTAAGGCACTTTTTTCAATAGTGTGTCCTTGTGGAAAAGAAATTGTGATTTCTTTGGTAATTATAATTCAAAGTGCGTGAGATGAAAAATTTGATGATATGCTTCCTTTGTATCAGTGTAATATCTAGTTTTTGTTAAAAGATGGAAACAAGTACGTTTTTGAAGCAAGTCCCCCGAAATGAATTAGTTAAGGTCCCAAAAAATTTAAGTAGCATCCTAAACTCCTAAAAATGAGAATCTCAGGCTCAAACAGAAAGAAAAACGGAGTTAGAATGAAGAAACAAAATTTAACAAAAGACTTATGAAACATAATGGTATTTTCGTAATTTTAAGTAAATTTTGAAATTCACATAGAAGGGCTTTTTAGATGAAAGTTTTAAGTTCTTTGGGGTTCTTAGAAGCCCTGAAAACTATGAGAAGCCCCGGGACGGTTAAAACCTGTTCGGTGGACGTTTTTCAACGTTAGTGTACCTGAACTTTGATGGATTCGTTTGAGAATGTTTTAACTCCGATTTGAGTGATTTCAAAAGCATTTCACTAAATTGGGAACCTAATTTTCATAATGAAAAAGACGGTTCTCAAAAAGGAGTTAAAACGAATTAAAAACGAAAATACTAAGAACGAAAGGTAAAATGAGAATTTTTGAAAGTCTTTTTTCCTCCCACCTATATATATAGGATGCCCTATTTCTCCATTCACTTAGCCACATATGTTTCTGCCCTAAACTAGAGAAAAATCCTAAGGAGAGAGTGCACAAGAGGAGAGGAAGAGAAAGAGAAATCAACGGTAAAAGGTATTGATTTTTGGTTATTTTTCATGCTCTTTCCTTAGTAAACCTCTTCTTCTCCATTTCCCTTGTTTTCCTATGATTATATTGAAGTATATGGATATGTTGTAAGAGAAGAACAAAGGAGAAAATTTGACTTTGAAGAGAGGAGGCCAAAGAAGGGAAGATTCAAGCAAGAAAATAAAGAAAAGCTAATGGATTAACAGTTGGAGAGTGAAAATGGGAAAGGAAAATGGAAGAGCCACAAGCTAGAGAATGACCGAAACTTTTCAACACTTTAACAATCAAAGCTAACTCCACTTGCATCAAGAAATAAGCTCCATGGCAATTTCATTTGAAAAGAATGAATCAAAATGCATAGCCTTTCACATGGTTTAGTATTTACTCTCAACTCTCAAATGGTCAAGGTATGTGTATCACTCAAGTTCCACCTATCAAAGCCTCACTACCATAAGCTTGTCAAGCTTTTAAGTCTCCACCACCCATGCCAAATGCAATGCACAAATCAAGAGGACTTTATTCAAGGTTTTAGCGAGGTTAAGGCGATGAAATGAATGGATATTCAAGAAAAGATAAACAAATGGATACCTTAGAACCTCAAGAGCAATCAATGGAGGTTTAGGATAGAGAAGAATGTGCATTCAAGGCCTTATTTCCCACTAGTGTAAGCAACTAAAAATTCAATTCAAAAGACTTCTTTCTTTTTGATTTTCAACTGCTTTTTCTCTTCCTTTTTTTTTCATTGCTTTTCTTCTTTTTTTTTCATCTCTTCTTTTCTTTTGCAGTTTTTTTCTTAGAGCAAATTCTTTGAATAACAATGGCCTAAATGGATGCAAAGCACACATTCTTCTCTCCTGAACAAGTGTAATGCTCTTTAAAATCCCTAAGGCATCTTCAAATAAGGCGGACAACATTTTTAATGGCTATAGGCTAAACAAGAAAATAAAATCAAGGTTCAAAGTGGCTAAACAATGGATGAAGTGTATGTATGGTTGGCTTTTTGGTTCACTAGCTATAAAAAGAAATGAATGCCTTATCACTTTCATGCATGCAAATGCAATTGTGGTCTCAACAAAAAATCAAGACAAGTTCTAGAGTGGAAGCAGAGATAGGTGAATACACACTAGAAATGAACAATTATGGTTCAAATCCTCACTAGCTAATGGCTATCAAATAATTCATTGAAATCAAATTCATTGCCACTTCACTTGAATCAAGACACAAGATCTATTACTTATCTTGTCTAAGTGAATCAAAGCTACAATCATCTCAACTTGCAACTTCCACAAGAAAATTGAAAAAAAAAATCACGTTATTTTTCAAAATTTTCTCAAAAATTTTTTAATTTTTTTTAACAAGGAAAAGATGGATTGAATGAAATAACTCTCCCCCCCCCCCCACACTTAAATATTGCATTGTCCTCAATGGCAGCACACAATCTAGTAAAAAGATAAACAGCACAATATAAAGAGAGTGAAAGGAGAGTATACAACCAGATAAACTTGAATTGAAGATCTCAAGGTAGGCTTAGATTCCCATGTAGCTGGTTAGCAACCTTTTATTTCCTACAAAACAGAAACAATACAAATTATAATGCAAAAAAGGAAAAGAAAACTAAATCCTAAACTAAACAGAACTCTATAAAAAGACTAACTAATCATAAGTATTAAAAATCAAGATTAAAACTACTTTATTCCTTTTCAATTGAACAACTTTAAGTCTCACTACTTTAAAGCATTTAGATTGATCATGTAGTGTTGACTCATGGACTTCCTCAACCATCAGTAGTCTTGGAAAGTCATCTTCAATATATTTACAAGCAAGAAAAGAAGAAAAATCAAAATAAGGACATTTAAAACTAACGAAAGAAAAATTGAAATCAAATTTAAAAACACTAGACTCTAAACTCTTTAGAAATCTATCAAAGCCAATAAAATCTATAGGACTCCCATCAGTAAGAGTGACTACATCAACATAAAAATTAAATTGCAACTTCTCATAGCCTTTTGAGTTATAGTCCTTCAAGGTATTTGATAGTTGCTTCTCTTTAACTGGGAGAGTCTGTGGCTTGTTGGGAATTAGCTCAACAACTTTAGGATTTTGTTCAACACTCTCAATAATAGAAATGGCATCTTCCTTGACCAAAGAGACATAAGTAGGCACACAAGATTCTAAACAATGATTAACAACAAAATCCAGTCTCTCACTAGTATCAATAACAGCACAAGCATCAATAGGATTTTCATTATCAGTAATATCACTATGCATGCTCTCATCAACACCAGTATGATCAGGAGAATCAGTCTCATTAACAGTTTTAGTGCAAGCAAAGGACTCTATGGATTCAACAGACTTATTAGACTCCAGAAACTCATTAATCTCCACACACACAGGACATGTATGCATATCATCACATAAGCATTCAAAAGTTGGGTCTGAATTATCAACAAGCTACTCAACAATTTCAATGTCTATATCATTATCACATGCTACTTTCATTGTTTCATCAGTCATACCATTATAGGCTAGTGAGGAATCATGTTGATTAGAATATGTGAGGAACTCACTAGTTAACCAAGACAATATTTGAAACAGAAAAAGTGTAGGAAATTAAAGAAATCTTAGCCAAAATTCTAAGTTCTTCTCCATGGATTCAAGCTTGCACCAAGGATCTTCCTCCTAACTAACCACAGATGGAGATTAAAACTTCATTTTAGGGTGGAAAGAGATGGGGATGGAGACGCTAGACGATGGGGGTGTGCGAATGGATGGAATGAGTGAATGATCGGTGAATCACCTCCTCGAATGAATGAATTAATATGATGATGAAATTTAATCCTCCCTGATGCTGCCATAAGTGCCCTTTTAATCCTTTCACGTGGTTCCCTTTTGTTCTTCACGTGCTCTTTAATGAATCACATGCAGCCTCTTTCGTGCAGCTCAACCTTTTGCATGCTGAAATCACATTTTTCTTCCCTCATCTCCAGCGCTTTTTTTTCTCAATGAATCACGTGCAGCCCGTGGCTTCATCTCTTCATTTAAGTGATTACATGCCCAGCTCGTGCTTCTTGTTTCTGCTGCATGTAGCTCATTCTTCTCTCTTTCCTTCACCACGTTCAGCTTCTCGATCCAGCATCTTCATGCGTTTGTCCCTAGACTCGAGCATTCAGCTGTTCTAGAGCTGCATCTTCTGGTCTCACGTTGTTCTTTAAGCTCCTTCATTCGTCCTCTTCTATTTCTGCATGAGTGTGAGTTCACGTGAGTTGCTCTTCATTTATGCATGCATGTATAGCTTCTTCTGATCATTCGTGTTTCTCAAACAGAGGCTGCTTCCTCTTCGTTTTCTCTATGCAAGCTTTTACTCTTCCTCGTCTCCTCTGCTCAAGTTCAGACCGAAGAGAAAAAACCTTCAAGTAGCATTCATTCTTTCCAGGTTTCTCTGCACAGTCCCGAAAAGCTAATGAAGAAGCAGCTAGAATTTTCTCCTCCAGTAGCTTTTTCTCCCTGCTTAGCGCCTCAAACCCTATTGGCAAAAGACACAATCAATCATCCAAAGCTCTCCTCTATTTCTGCTCACTTTCTTCCATGTGTTCTTTACATGTTATAGCCCCACGTCAGCTCCTACATTGTACTTTTCCTTTCATTTTGCTTCTGCATGTTCTGTAACCACGTTGTTTCTTCTTTTAGCTTTGTGAGCTTTCTTCACGTCAACTCATCACGCTCTGCTCCTCACTTCTTCTCTTCATGCATGCAAAACCCGTGGCTTTTACTCTGTTTTCCTTTCATGTAGATTAAGCTTCTTCCTCACTTCTTGCTCACGTGACTTCTCTTCACTCATGCAATTCACTTTTCTCATCTAACCCGTAAGTGGAAATGTGGTGGCTGCTCATGAGTGTTACTTACATGTATGATCTGCTGGACAAATGCTACATGAATGAGGGAGTGGTGCTTGTATCTTGCTTTGCCTTTGTTGCTTCAAGTGCGGGAATGTGTTGTAGACTTGGGTCCTCTTTTCTCTATTTTAATACCATAGCAAGAGATACAAATTCTGCACAAAAAGAATGAATTATTTAAGATAAAATTATGCATTAAAATTCATTAATTTTGCAATTAAATTCCTAGAGTGCAAAAGTGGCCATAAAAATCAATTATCCATCTAAGAAAACTCATTAAGCCTTATTTAACATTTAAAATGCTTAAGTTAAGGGAAATAAAATACATAAAAATCATGCTTATCAGAGAGGAAGAGAAGGAGAAATCAACGGTAAAAGGTATTGATTTTTGGTTATTTTTCATGCTCTTTCCTTAGTAAACCTCTTCTTCTCCATTTCTCTTTTTTTCCTATGATTATATTGAAGTATATAGATATGTTTTAAGAGAAGAACAAAGGAGAAAATTTGACTTTGAAGAGAGGAGGCCAAAGAAGGGAAGATTCAAGCAAGAAAATAAGAAAAAAATAAGGTAATTTCTCCATCCATGATAGCTACCCCTTGCTCCTCTTCTCTCTTTGGTTTGCCCCACTCAAGAAGCTATGGGAGGGCTTGGATTTTGGATAGAACCAAGGGTGAATCTTAGGAAAAGGAGTGGAGAGAAAAAGAATATGCAAAAGGAATTAACAAATAACCATAGAAATTCAAGATAGCAAATCTAGGGTTTCATGTGTTCCTTGTAAAATTTGACTTGATACTTAAATTCCTATGTCTAAATGAATATTTAAATGAGCTCCTAAAATCCCTATAAGTCTCCCCATATGCATCTTCCATTAAGAAAACAAAGTAAAGTCCATGGATGCCATATTGTTTCCTAGTCTCGGCCTAAGAGGGTTGCCACACTTAAAGAGAATTTTAAATTTTTCTAAACCCATTTTTGAGTCATATATGATGAGTGAAAATAAGGGAAAACCTTGAAAAAAATTTAGGAGGCCTAGAGCATGAATTGTTGTCTTATGTTCCATAATATGATATAAAGAAGTAACATATAGTTAGACTCTTTGTTTTAATTATGTGATGACTCCAAGAGGCTTAAAAGGAGTCAAGAATCATATATAAGAGGAAAGAATGGAGCCTATAACTCATTTAATTGGTGTTGCTTCATTAGGTGCATTCTTAGAACCATAAAGGGGTTAATAGACAAAGTTAGTATTTAATGAAGATGTGTGGCCTTAGAATTAATTCTATGACCCTAATTGGCTTCCATAAATTGTGTTTAGGCCAAGAGAAACCAATTCCACACCCTTCTGTTTGTGAGGCCAAAGAAGGGAGTATTGTTTCAAGGAGAAAAGTATGTGATTGTATTCAAGGTAGCTCACTCCTCCTTCTCTCATACATGAATGTGTACTTGGCTTGTCTTTGAATGTGTGTATGTGTATTTTAAGCTATGAAAAGTGTTCTAGCATGAACTCTTATTCCATGGTACCATGATGATGCTTTATGCTTTTAAATGATGCTTAATGTGTTTGTTTGGGTTTGCTTGAGTGTGGTGAAGCTAAGAACCCTTAGCCATAGTGAGGATGAGCCAAGAATCCTTAAAATTAGTTGAGATAAAGTAAAGAGTCTCTCAAGAGTGAGGTTGACTCCCAAGAGTATAGTTGAGTCAAAAATCTCTTAAAGAAATGGGTGGGGCAAGTCTAAAATCCACAAGGGGATGGGTGAGGCTAATCCACTTACTTGGCAAGCCTATGTATGTTATGTATGACTTGTTCAAATACTAAAGATGTCTCTTGAATAATTGCACATGTTAATATGCTAATGCATGTATTTGTAAGACTTGTTTTGCATCTTTTACGTGTGATTGAAAGAGAGATGAGCTATTGGGATTCTTTGAATCTCATTCCCTTCTCTCTAATATTTTAACACGCTAAGTGAACTAAGTGGACAAGATAATGAGAGTCCACACTTTGGAAGATGAGATTATGACAACAAAGTGCATGAATTTTACTTCTTTATAGCCTTATGAATGTCAAAATGGCTTGTATATATTATTTTTGAGATGTAAACTCATGTATGAATGTGAAATGATGTATGACTCTTGTATAGCTATATGTGGTATGAAATCAATAGAAATAGAAAGTTTGGCTTCTTCATGGTTTGATGCATTAGTGTAATAATGAAAGTGGAGTGGCCAAATTGAGATGCATAAGATTTGAAACCACTTAGGTAGTTCATACAAGTTATATACATGCTTTTAAACTTGCCCAAAAAGTGTCAAACATCAAAGGAGGCCGTTTGGACACATTTGGTACCTCATATGGAGCAAAATTGACTATATTGGTAACTTATACCACTTTTTGTCCAAATGAACTCTTCTTGGTCTGAAATTTGACACGTATCTAGAGCTTGTTGAGAGCTTTTTGGAAAGTTAAAGTGCAGAATTTTTGGAGATTTATGGAATATTTGATGAATTTTCAAAGTTGAAAATTTTTTCAATTTTGGTTCAGTGCACTGATCATTCTAGTCCAAAATGAAACTATCACTCATGGAGCAAATGGTGTCCAATTGCCACGAAATTTTACAAGAAAAAACTAGACCTTCCCAATGACTTGTGCCAATTAGAAGCACATCATTTGGATTTCTAGAGAGGGAGATATAAATTTTTGAAGTTTCTGTCCAATATCAAGCATCCAACCAGACCTATGTTACTGTTTGATTAGTTTTCGAAGCCTGGACTTTCCTGGACTGATCTGATGTTATGTTTTCCCTCTATCTAACATCTGTAGCTTTCTAAATTAGTATCATTTTCATGGATTATATTTTGTTAAAATTAATTGGACATTTTTAAAGTTCATAGCAGAAATCTGTATCAATACCAGTAGCTAGTAGGACCTTTGTACCTTTTTGAATGTCAAACATCTTTTATTTGATGTTTCATGACCTAGATATAATTTTATCATAAATTAAACATCTGTAGCTTTCCACAATGGTAAAGAATGCATAATTTTGATTTTTCTAAAATTAGTTATGATTTTTCAAAATTTGTGACAGAAAAGGAAAAATTCTTGCCGAGGTTGCAACTATGAATTTTGTGTATTCCTTGCACTTGCACAAGTTCTAGGCCACTTTTGGTGATGGAATTAATTCATATCTATGTAATTAAATATGAGATGTAATATATGAGCTCACACAGTTCACAGGACACCAAATGAAAAATTTATATGTTACGCAACGCAAAAATATTCATTATTTTTAAAATACTTTTTCTTTGAGAATTTGTATGATTCTTGGAAATAAGCTTAGACAAAGAATGAGATGTGCTATATAGATATGGTGTTACAATAGGTAAGTATGCAAAACCATCATTGTTATCAAAGCTTGGTTGGCTTAATTTTTCTATCCTTGTCTATTTGAAAAATGCTTTTTATCTAATGCAAGGTGCAATTTTTTAAATTTCAAGTTTTTAACTAAGACTTGGCTATTAATGGTAAAATAACGTAAAGACCATCTTAGACCTTAATTTTTGCACACGTTGCCTACATGAAGTGTAACATATGGTTAAATTTTGGAATCAATTAAATAATCCATTAAGAAAAAGTGAAATTTTTTGAGATGTGAAAAATATGGTTAACTAGCCAAATTTGGGGGCCAATCATTCTTTTCATTGGGCAAACTATGTATGAGCCATATATAGATAAAAAGCTTGTTTAGGTATATAATATAAATCATTTGGATAAGAAATAAAAGAGATATGAAGTCCTAAATTTGGTGGTTTGACCACAAAAAGTGCTAAAATTTAAGAAAAAAAAAGCTATGGTTGAAGAAGATCATACAACCCTACTCTCACACATGGTGTGAGAACTCCTAAAAGCTTTTGGTGACTTTTAAGGTACCAAAAAAATGAGATTGGCATGAGAAGTTCATTGGTAGGTTAAATCTTGCCATCACTATCATTGAAGATAGTATGTGGCATGCACAGGTTACCACATGCATGTGTGGGATTTTTTGTTTGTTTTTGGGTGCCAAATTTCTTTTATTTGTTTTTGGGATTTTTTTTTAACAGCCCCCTTTAGGTGGTATGTGGAGGCACATCCTAGGGGCAATTTTGACATTTTTTGTCCCACAATTCTAAAATTATATTCTACATGTCAGTATATAATATGTCCATATTTGAGGTAACGTTTATATTTAAACAAAATTATTATTTCATATAATTATATTCTTAAAATTAGTTGAGTTATAGTAATGTTTCAAGAGGAAAAAAAGACATTTTTTTTAATTAAAGAGGTCTTTAGGAGCATAAATTGCAAACCTTTAATTACACTCAGCTAATTGTCTAGTTGCAATAAAGTTTCAAGTGCTTAAGAGTTAAAAGTAAATTTTAATTAGGACCTGTTAAGGAGTCCAAGTGGCAATGGTTTGTAGCATCAGTGGAATAAGAAAAAAGAATTCCTAAAGCAAATAGACCGATTTGAAAGTTTCTAACGTTATAAAATATTCAACTAAGCATGTCTAATATACTTTAAAAAGATGCTTCTTTCTAAAGTGGTTAGAAAAGATATCAATTGAAAAGACATTAAAGAATTCCAACAATAATAAAACATAAGCTTCACATAAAGAAGTCTTTCTAAGCTTGAAAATACTAACGATAAAAGAATGTAAAGCTCATTTAAATAGAATACGATGCCTTAGGATAAAGTTAAGACAAGTAGGTAATACTTTATCCAAAAATCCTCTTGAGTCAAAATTATAATTCATTTCTTGATGGCAAATATTGGAAACTTGTGAAAGAAAACTTGATAACTAAGAAAGGGCACACTAATTTTTAGTGAACTTGTTAGATGATGAATCCAACTTATTTCTTGGAAATTTAAAATAATGAATTGTTTGGCACGCTATGAAAAAATTCCCCACACACTGATTTTTAGTGAACTTGTTCTGTAGTACAAGAAAATACATGGACCATTTATTTTTGAAAAATATGATACATGTGAAATATGCGTATTAAGTTATGCTTATTTGAGTGAGAGTTCTTGAACTAGTAAACAAATGGCTCATTCCAAGAACCAAAATAAAAAAAAAGGTTAAATGTTTGCACATAATTGAATTTAGAAGAGTGATGGAATACTTGGGTAGTATGTGATGAAAGCAAGACAAATATAAATTTTGATCATGAACCTAACCGTATACCATTGTTAGTGTACTTATACTATACAACAAACGTAAATATTGTGTGTGTTAGTTAGTGCTTTGTCAATTTGTATAGATGAGTTTAAAGAGGAAATAACTTCTTTGACCTTTATTGTTAACTTAAGTAAAGATAATGAATTTGATGATGACAATTATGTAGTTTAGCATTATAAGATTTAGTACATCGTTAAAACACAAAATGGTTTAGGAGACTCTAAATTATGTCATAGTTGAGTCGGAGCATGGAAACATGCAATGGCTTAAGAGAGACCTTAAGGCTTTTTCTAGCCTTAAAAATTAAGGAGGAACAAGGCTCGCATAACAATAGTGAGCAATATGGTTAACAATCTTATATGACAATTTAAGGCATATTGGATAGCTTAAGCCATGTGAATCACATTGAAAGATAAGTTTGTGACCATTTCTGCTACCAAGCTTTGGAAGATAACCAATAAGTTTGACACTTACAAATTGCATCCTAACAAAATGATAAGGCAACACCTAAGAGAGCTATCAAATATGATAAAGAAGTTGATATCAACTAGTCATGACCTCTTACATGTACAACAAGAGCAAGCTATCATTAAATATGAGAACATGAAGTGTTAGAAATTTTAGGACATGCAGTGGAAAATTAAAATTTATAAACCCTGAATCCCTTCCCGTGGATCCATCAATGTTGTTTAAATCGAGTAGATCTAGAAATATTTACCTTTGTTACATGATACTTTTTCATTGTCGAATCTCAAGAATTGATCTTCAGATCTATTCCCTCTACCGATATCCACATGAATGGTAGCTCAATTCGAACGGCATGCTAGTGCCTCTGACCAATGTCTGTACATGTTCTTGCTAGAGAAGGCACTCTCCTCTTTCTCTCTTTAACTTTTTTTCTTTTCTCTCTCAGAGTTGATTTTCTTTGTCATTCTAAGAAACCCCAACCTTTCTTTTTTTTATATAGAGGTATCTCATTAGGGTTTTAGATATATTTGATTAATTTAAAGTATATTATTTTAAATCAAATCAAATCTTAATTAAATAAATTAGTTTAAATTTAAATCTATCTAATAAATTAAATTTAACCAATTATTTAATCTAAATTTAGAACTAAATTCAATTTAATTTATCTCATAAATTAAATTTAAATTATCATATTAGTCTAAATTTAAATCTATCATATATACTTAAATTTAAAACTAATTCATTTAAATTAATTAAAAAATATATATCAAACATATAATATATATATGTTTCGAATTTTATAAACTATATATATTTATAAAATTTTTCTACCCTAGATTGAATGTGACATTCATTGAATTTATATGCAATTTCAAATTCAATGAATTTGGACATTCTAACTCGAGTTGACTCATTCTTGTATGCAACCTTGTAAGCCCATATGACATTGGTAGTGGGTTAATGACACTATTTAACCTACAAGTCACAAGCGACCTCTAACAAGGATTGGTGATCTGATGCAACCTATCATACAACCCTATCACATCTTCTTTGTCACACAATATCTAGATCAAGTATGAAGCATGAAAATCTCATCCTCATCTTACTTAATCATCACTTTCTCGATCTACATGCAGACTGACGAGACAAATGGAAATCCTTCCATTCGAGAACATCCTTGCATTTCTTAGTCTCACTCATAGAGGGATCTAGAGATATCTCTCTTTTAATCAAAGGGACAAATTCCATCATGTTCTTCTACATGAATTCCACTATGCCCAATTATAGCCTTTATGATCACCTGGTTAAAGATGACTTTTGATTATGCCAAAATATAGTATTCCTCATGTTGGAAACTGAAAGAAATGAACTGTACACACAGTGAACATTTTAATTTGTTTCTTCCAATGGATCTGTTGACTTGATTAGATCGAGTATGAAATAAAATATTACCTTTGTAGTGTACTTTGTCCTTTCGGATCTCTGGAACTAACGTCTATGCGCAACCCCCTCTACCAGTATCCACATGAACGATCTAACAACTTGAAAGGCATGCTAGCACCTTCGTTCACCACATCCGTACGCGAATGGTGAGAAGATGATATTCTCTCTCTAGGCTTTTGTACACTTTCTCTCTCTAGGTGTACGACCGCTCTCTCTCTCTATCTCTCTCTAGGGTGATGGCTTAGGGTTTTAGAAATATGATCCTTTTTGTGTATTTCTAAACTCTAGCCTACCTCTCCTTTTATAAAGGTATATTTAAATTAAATTAATTAATTTAAATATATTATTTAAATTAATCCAAATTAATCTTAAACAAATTAGTTAAAATTCGAATTTATCTCATAAATTCAATTTGAACTAATTCATTTATAAATAAATATATTGAAATATATAATATAATATATATTTATATCAAATATAAATATATATATTTCAAATTTCTATATATATATGAAATATATATTATATACATATATATCAAATAATATATATACTTATATTCTAAATTAATTACATATATATATAACATATTATATATATATAATTATCTCACCCTAATTAAGCATAACATTTATCGAATCTAGACACAATTCTAGCTTCAATGAATTTGGACATTCTTGTTCAAGTTGATTCATTCTTGTGTGCGACCCTGTAGGCCCATATGATATGAGCAGTGGGCCAACAACGTTATTGCACCCACAAGTCACCAGCGGCCTTTAGCAAGACATAGTGACTACCCAAATCACATAGGGTTTGGTGATCTGATACAGCCTATCGTATAACCCTGTCACATCCCTTTTATCACACGATATCTTGATCAAGCATGAGGCATGGAAATGTCATCCTTATCTTACTCGATCATTAGTTTCTCGATTTATGTGCAGACTGATAGAACGAATAGAAAATCCTTCCATCCAAGCATGGCCATGCATTTCTCAGTCTCACTCATCGAGGGGCCCAAAAATATCTCTCCATTAACCAGAGGGACAAATTCCATCTTAATTACTCATCATCCCCTACATGGAATCCACTATGCTCGACAATAGCCTTTATGATCACCCGGTCAAAGGTGACTTTTGACAATGCCAAAGCACAGTGTCCAACAGGCGCCTATGATTTGATTTTTATCTTCATGCATGATTAACATATAACTATCAATCAAAATTATACTCGTCTTAATTGTAACAGAAAAACTTTTATTCTTAATGAAACACAATGTTTACAAATGATTGGTCTAGAGTACAATCTCCAACAACTCCTACTTGCACTAGGCTCAATCATTAATATGTCTAATACCCATTGACCTTACATGACGTTCATGCTTTGCCTGTGCAAGCGGCTTAGTAAGAGGATTAGCAATATTATCATCAGTTAGCACCTTGCATATCTTTATATCACCCCTATCAATGATTTCTCTAATGAGGTGATACAGCCTGAGTATGTGTTTAGTTCTTTGATGTGACTTAGGCTCTTTAGCCTGTGCTATTGTGCCACTATTGTCATAGAACAAATCTATTAGATTTGAGATAGTATTCACCACTCCTAACTCAGTGATGAGCTTCTTAATCCAAATAGCTTCCTTAGCTACATCTAATGCTGCTAGGTACTTAGCTTCTGTTGTAGAATCAGCCATAGTGCTTTGCTTTGAGCTTTTCCAACTGACTACTCTAGCATTCAGGTAGAATACATATCCTGATTGCAATCTTGAATCATCCTTGTCAGATTGGAAACTTGCATCTGTGTAACCACTTACAACAATTTCATCATCCAATCCTCCATACACTAAGAATACTTCCTTAGTCCTTCTTGATTATTTTAGAATATTCTTAACAGTAGTCCAGTGACCCTTACTTGGATTTGACTAATATCTACTAGTCATACTTAAGGCATATGACATATCCGGTTGAGTACACAACATAGCATACATAATAGATCCAATAGCCAAAGCATATGGAATCTTGCTCATGCGTTCTTGCTCATCATATGAACTGGGACATTAAGCTTTGCTGAGGTTAATACCATGAGACATAGGTATGTAACCCTTTTTTGAGTCTTGCATGCTAAACTTATGCAGTACCTTGTCTATGTAGGTGCTCTGACTTTGGCCGATTAGCCTCTTGGATCTATCTCTATAGATCCTAATCCTTATGATGTAATTGGCTTCACTTAAGTCCTTCATTGAGAAACACTTTCCTAACTAAGTTTTGACCTTCTGCAAGGTAGGAATGTCATTCCGAATGAGTAGGATGTCTTCAACATAAAGCACTAGAAACACAATTGTGCTCCCACTAACCTTCTTGTATACACAAGGTTCATCAATATTTTGGGTGAATCCAAAATCATTGACTACTTCATCAAAATGATGATTCCAACTCCGAGACGCTTGCTTCAATCCATAAATAGATTTTTGAAGCTTGCAAACCTTCCCAGAATCCTCTAGTCGTATAAAACCTTTAGGTTGTGTCATGTACACATCCTCAAGTAGCTTTCCATTAAGGAATGTTGTTTTGACATCCATCTGCCAAATCACGTAATCATAGTATGCTGCAATGGCAAGAAGGATCCTGATTGATTTAATCATAGCGACTGGAGAAAAGGTTTCATCATAGTCTATACCATGGGTTTGTTTGAATCCTTTTGCAACCAATCGTGCTTTGAAGGTGCGCACTTGGCTATCCATGTTAGTTTTCTTCTTAAAAACCCATTTGCACCCAATGGTTTTAATACCATCAAGTGGGTCAATCAAGGTCTATACCTGATTTTCATACATGGATTGCATCTCAGACTTCATAGCTTCTAGCCATTTCTCAGAGTTCGATCCCACTACAGCCTCTTGATAGGTAGTTGGCTCATCTTGATCAATGAGTAACACATCACATCCTTCAGTCAAAAGAAATCCATATCTTTGAGGCTAAAGTTATGTCCTACCAGACCTTCATGGGTCTTGTGTTACTTGAGAAGGCTCAACAATTTGTTGTGAGACTTCTCGCATATCCATCTCTGGTTCAATGCGATTTTGTGGCTTTCGAACTTCTTCGAGATGTATCTTACTCCCACTGGTTCTCTTGGAGATGAATTCTCTCTCTAGAAAGATACCATTCCGAGCAATAAACAATTTATTCTCATTAGGGTTATAGAAGTAGTATCCCTTTGTTTCCTTATGATACCCCACAAAAAGGCATTTTATGGATTTGGGTGCTAACTTATCTGAGGCCTGTTGCTTGACATATGCCTCGTATCCCCAAATCTTGAGAAAAGATAAATTGGGCTTCTTCCCAGTCCATATCTCATATGGAGTCTTTTCAACTGCTTTAGATGGAACATGGTTTAGTGTGAATGTAGCTGTTTCTAATGCATAGCCCCAAAAGGATGGTGGAAGATCTGTTTAACTCATCATGGATTGAATCATATCTAATAAGGTTTGATTCCTTTGTTCAGAAACACAATTTCCATTATGGTGTTCCTGATGGTGTTAATTGTGAGACAATACCACAATTTCTAAGATGGTCAATAAACTCTTGGCTTAAATATTCTTCGCCTCGATCAGATTGAAGTATTTTAATAGATTTGCCACATAAACAAACCCACACGGTTCAATTCCACTTTGGTTTAAGCAATTTTGTCCATATAATATCCATACAACATTCATTCAAAGCAAGAATATCATTACATAAGCTCTTGAGGTCCGTTTTGCACTACTTGAACTTTTCACACAATTTACTTGCACATACAACACATAACAATGGGAAGCACACTACTAAGAACCTCTAGCTCAGCATTAAATCCCTTATAAAGCCCATGAATTGATCCTCAACTCCTCTTAGACCATGACATATTAAAACATATTAGATTCATAGCCATTTAGGTCAAGAAACTCGGGTTTGGAGGTTTGGAACACATATCAGAATTTTTGCCATGGGTTCTAATTTTTAGTTTTCTAAGGCAGATTTTGGAAAATCATAATTAATTCTAAACAAAATCAAAATGAGGCAAATGATAGCTTTCTAGAAAGCTCTGTATGTCTACTATAAGGTAAAAATAATTACAGTATGAAACACCCAGTTGTACTGTGTTTGACAACTGAAAAGTATGAAAGGTCCGGCTGCCCTTGAGTTCTGCTACAACTTACTGATATGGATTTTAAAAATTCATAACTAATTCCAAAAAATTCCAAATCAAGTAAAATATATCAATCTAGAAATCTATAGATGTCTAAATTAAGGAAAAATAGTGCCAGACCCAGAAAATGAAAATAAACTAGAGAAACTCGATGGAATAGTGCTGAGGGTCCTGCTGCATCACTAGCAGTGAGTTCTAATTTCAAAAATTCATTTCTCTCTCTCTAGACCTTCAAATGAAGTGCTTCTAGTTGCTATAGCTCATTTTTCATGTCTAGTTTCGTCATGTAAAAGTTCAGGACCATTTGACCTCATGTTTGACACAAATTCATTTTCGAACCAAAGCTACAGTACACTGACCAAAATCAGAAAAATTTCTAACTTCAAAAATCCACCAAATATTCCCTAGAACTTCAAAAATTCTGCACTTTAGCTTAATAAAAATATCTAGATGAGCTCTACATGTATGCCAAATTTTGTGAGGAAATTTGTCCATTTGATCAGTTTGTGACATAGAGTTACAAAATGCCCTTTTTAAAGCTTCATATGGGGTCTCAAGGGGTCCATTTTTGCTTCTTCTCATTTTATGGCCACATGAGCACGTGGGAAAGCATTAAAACACTCTATCAAACATGTCTCAAAGG
Source organism: Erythrophleum ivorense (assembly GCA_026724425.1). NCBI lineage: Eukaryota > Viridiplantae > Streptophyta > Magnoliopsida > Fabales > Fabaceae > Erythrophleum > Erythrophleum ivorense. Next base: position 39,409,362 of record JAIUCV010000006.1, on the reverse strand, counting down.
GATAATAACCTAGATTCCATAATCTCACTCATCCACACCAAGATATACACAAGAGCCATACTTGTATAACTTGGCATATCTAAGTCAAATTCATGAAATATCATTCAGATGGGTCTAGTTCTCATACATATACAATATACCCATACTTTTACAAATATTCATAAGTTCATACATCATATACATTATGGAGATACATCATGTGACAACCGTATGGCTATAATACAAATATTTTACAACTCCATCATTAATCTTCTTGCTTCCAAGTGTGGTGGCTCCCATTTCCTTGCTCTCTTGATCCACCTAGGCATATTAAGTGATGGGGAAGGAAGAGTGAGATTCTAGGAATCTCAATAGCTCATCTCCCTTTCAAATACACATACTTGATGCAAGTTTCAAGTCTAGATGCATGTATGCCAACGTGACATTCTCAATATACATAAAGCATTCTCTTCATTGATAAGGACATAAATAACATACATAAGCTTGCCAAAGCATAGGTTTAGCCTCACCCATTTTCTTTGGGACTTTTGGACTTACCTCTCCCATTTTCAAGGACCTTAAATGAGGTCAAAAGGTCTAAATATGGCAAGAGAATGGAACCAAGAAGGTTTATGAGGGTAGTTGCTTCATTAGGTCCTTAATGGAACCATATTGTGACAAATAGAATAAAGTGTAGTCTTAAGAGTGAGTCAGATGTCATAACTTATTCCAAGAGTATAATTAAGTTTTGTTTCTTATGAATAGGCCAAGGAAATCTAACCCTACCTCATTGTGCTTGTGGAACTGAAAAGGAGAAAGAACAAACAAAGTAAAGCTTGAATTTGCACCAAGGTAGCTCTCCACCTTTTCTTGTTGCATATGTGTCATTATGTGCTTGTGTGTATATTTGTATATTTGAGACATGCCACTTGATGCTATGTTACTATTTTGGTACCAATATGCTTTCTTGAATGTCTTTGTATTATGGAAATGACTCATAAGGGTGAGGTAGTGCCAAAAGTCCCTTAATATGGGTGAGGAGATGCCAAAAGTCTTATGACATGGGTGAGACAAAGCCAAGAGTCCCTTGGATGGGTGAGGCTAAGTCAAAAGTCCTAAGAACTAAGAGTGAAGCAATCTAAAAGTCCTAGAAATGGGGTGTGGTTAAACTAAAGTCCCTAGAGCTCATTCTTATGCTTGACATGAGTTTGTGACACAAAAATGTGAAAGTGGAATGCTTCATGAATTGATTGATTGCATACTTGTACCTTTGACATGTTACATTCCTTGAAAATGTACTTGGATAGGTGTATGAGCTATTGAGATTTAATGAATCTCACCCCCTCCTTTCTCTCATCTCATATGATCTAGGTGGAGTTCAAGATCCAAAGGATGGAAGCTAAGGAGCTTAAATATCCATCTCTTAATAAATGTTTCTAGTTTTGATGTACTAGAATGTCAAAGTATATATGTATACATTGTTTTTGAGCCATGACACTTTGAACAAGTGTAAAAGTTTGTAAGGATAGTATATGTACTAAAAATAGAGTTAAATGAATGGAATTATGCAATTTAACCCCTTGGAAGCCCATTTGTGCTTGTATATTTATGGAAATGGCATGATGGTTCAGACCGTATGAGAGACTTATTTATGCTTTCTGAGTTGCTCAAATGTGTGTAGAGCAATGTAGAGCTCATTTGGACCAGATTTGCCTCTTGTTGGGACCAAAAGTGTCATAATCTTGAGCTATAGTAAAGTCTAACTAAATGACCTCTTCTTGACTTAAAATTTTGCTTGCAATTAGATCTTACCTAGAGATTTTTGGGAAGCTAAGGACCAAGTCATTTGGAGGTCTGTGGAATTTTCTATGATTTTTCAAAGTTGGTATCAGAAATTCGGATTTGCACCAGTACTGTTCATTTGGTCAGTTGTGAACTTGTGTTATCCGAGGGGCAAACGTGGTCCAATGGCTACAAAATTTTATAGGAAGACACTAGAAATTCATAGTGATTTGTAGCAACTGGAAGCACCTCATTTGGAGTTTGAGCTAAGAGATATGAATTTTTGAATTTCTGGAATAGCAATAGTAGCGCAGCACCACCTGAGTCACTATTCCATTGAATTCCAGTGGCTAAACGTGTTTGCCTTAGTCTGAATCTATTTTTAACATAAATTTAACATTATAGATTTCCAAATTGGTATCATTTGCATGGATGGAATTTTTTTGGAATTAATTGGACATTTTTGAAATTTATAGCAAACATTTGCATCAATACCAGTAGCTGTCCGAACCTTTTCCCCTTTTCACATGTCAAACAATTTCTGTGTTATGTCTCATGGCCTGGACATATTTGTGACATAAAGTAGATATGTGTAGCTTTCTAGAATGTCCAAAAAAGTATGATTTCAATTTTTCTAGAATTAGTTATGAATTTTGAAATATCATATCAGTAATCTGAACCAATAGCCTAGACAGCTGCGACCTCAGTGGCTTTTTGGATGTCAAATGTTCTCCCCTTAATGATTCATGAGCTGACATTATTTTTACCATGGGGTAGACATCTAGAAATTTATGGAATGGAAAAGTTTTTTGGGTTTCAATTTTGGTGGATTTAGTTATGAATTTCTAAAATTGTAATAGAAAAATTAAAATTCTGGTCGAAAATAATAGTGTGAGTTTGATACTCCCCTTTGAATTCCACAAGTTGTGGGCCAACTTTGGTGATGAAAATGAGTTGTGTTTATGTAATTAAATATGAGAATATGATGTATAAACTCATATGGTTCGCGTGACACCGAATAAAATTTTCATACGTAACAATGCGAAATAAGACATTATTTTAATGTTAATTTTTTATTCCCTTTGTGCAATTTATAATGTGAGACTTAAAAATGATAGGAAGCAAGTTAAAAATATATGGTGTTACATGGACTCATCAATATCATTTTCTATTCATAAGACATCCATACAAGTCATACACATCACAATTGATCTGATTCACTTTGGGTTTGGAACTACGTCTCAAAACTCATATTTTGCTCTCGGGTTCAGTGTCCAACTTTCTGATATAAATTTTGAAAATTCATAACTAATTCTAAAAAAATTAAAATCAAGAAAAACATACCATTCTAGAAAGCTGGTGATGTTTGCTATTGACTAAAAATAACTCCAGACTGATGCCATGGCTTTGAACCCATGGAAATTAATGAAACAATAACTTAGTTCAGGTTACATTACTGGTACTATCATGTAACTTCAAAAATTCATTTCTCCCCCTACAGAGCTCCAAATGAGGTGATCTTAGTGGCTATGGAAACTTATGATGTCTAGTTTATTCTTGTAAGATTTCATATGTATTAAACTTCATTTGACCCATGTGTGACACCGAGAAGAAAATTGATCAAATGAATAGTAACCATACCATTTCTGCATAATTTAGACAATTTTGAAAATTCATAATAAATTCTCTAGAGCTCCAAATTGAGTGTTCTTTAACTCTGTAAAAAGCTCTAGATGAGACCTACTTGGTGGAAAATTTTCATAGAAAAACTCACTCATTTGGTCAAACTTGGTTTAGGACACAAAATAGTTAAATTTGAAGTCTCAAATGGGATTTTAAGACATCAAAAGCTCTTCTTGAATTTCCACAACCACTTAGGCAAGTCTAAAAGCATAAATACCATATATAAAAGCATGCCAAATAATCCAAATCATCATAGAGCTCAATCTCACCTTACCACTTGCATACATACACATGAGCATCATAAATTATAAAGGCTCTTTGGTGGTAGGAACATACATACTCATTCATCTAGCTTCCATATTGATACATACACTATTTATACATACATCAGAACATGTTCAAGGGTTTACATCATGTATACATCTCATGGTTACATAGTTTAACATCAATATGATATCAAAATGCCTATTTTTCATAACCATTTGTCAAAGTCTTGATTTTTAAGGTTGTTGGCATTTATTTCTTTGTCCACTTAGCTCACCTAGACATGGTTAGGTATATGTGGGAGAAGAATGAGATTCAAAGAATCCTAATAGCTCTTAACCCTTTCAAACATACATAATAGATGCTAAAACATGTTAAAGAATGCATGCATGACATTCAAGTAACTAGTAGTCATACATAAATCATTTTCTTTGGCACATCGACTTGTACATAACAAACATAAGCTTTCAAGGAATTGGTTTAGCCTTACCCTTCTTTCTTGGGACTTTTGGATTTGTCTCACCCACTTTCAAGGGACTTTTGACTTAGCCTCACTTCTTTTGAGACTTTTGGCTTTGTTTCGCCCATTTCTAGGGACTTTTGGCTCATTCTCACCCTTGCTAAGGGACTTTTGGCATCACCAAACCCACGTAAGCCATAATGCAATCATAAACACATTTCAAGAAATATAATGGTACCATAACATGTAAACATAGGCTAAAAATATTTCTCATGACTCAAACATATACACAAGCACTCAATGACAAGAAAACAACCAAGCTATACATGTGAGAAGGTTAGAGAGCTACCTTGAAGTAAGAACTCAACACTTTTTTCTTGGATTATTCTTCTTCTCTTTTGGCCATACACTTGCATTGAGGTGGAGCTTGATTCTCTTGGCCTAAACATATCAAATGGGACACAATTACATCATGGAAGCAAACTCTAGCATCATACACTCTCTATGGAAGCTCACTTTGTTCTATGGCTACATAATGGTTTCATATAAGACCTAATGAAACAACTACTAGAATTTAAGATCTTGGCTTTATTTTCTCCTTCTATCCAGGTCTCAACTCCATTTAGATCTCTTGGAGTCATCACAAGTTCATTCCCAAGAGTCTAAACACAAGTTGCTTCTTTCAGTTTTAAATTGGAACTTATACCCCTATCTCATTACTTATGCTTTCTAAAATTTTTCCAAGGCTTCCCTTGATGTTGTTACATCATATTTAGTCCTTTTCTACCCTTAAAAAAAATTTAAAACTCTCTCCAGGTACAAGATCCATGCTTGACGGAGACAATGCACACCTTTTGGACCCATGGAGCTAGCTTTGTTTTCTTGAAAGAAATGGCATATGTGAGGTTTTCTAGATGTTTCAAGAACCCATATACACTCTTAGAAAGCATTAGAAATTAGGTTTTGGAAACCTAATTTCTAATGCTTCTTTTTGGAGTTTCTTTGTATATACTTATTTCTCACCCTTAAAAGCCTAGGTTTCATGCTTGGTTTAGGTCAGATTTTGCTCCCTCTTGGTTGTTCTATAGGTGGCCAAAAATCACCTCTTAAGGAAGAAGAAGAAGGAAGCAAGGAAAGCTATGATACCAACCTTGATTCAAGCCTTTTCCAAGAATTTTCTCCTTTACTTTGGCTCCTCCTTGGAATTTTGAACTTCTGCCCTCTAAACATGGCTTAAAATAGATCCAAATCACACACCAAAACCATGGGAAGAAAGAGGAGAAGGAGGAGAATAAGTTTGCTAAAGGAAGGAGCTTAAAATTTCAAAGATTTTTTTAACTTTTCTTAAGTTTTTCTCTTCCCTTGAAGCTCCCTCTTGTGTGCCTTTCTTAGCAGAACTTCTCCCTAGTTTTAGGTAGAAATTAGGTTAGCTAAATGTGAGGAAGAAGTAGGGTGCCACCTATATATAACAAGGGTTCCACAAGAAGCTTTTTAAAATGCTCATTTTGCCCTTCATTTTTGGCTTTTTTGTTTTAGGCTCATTTCAACTCCTTTTCGAAAACCGTCTTTTCCATCATAAAATTTAGATTCTTTAACTTATAAATTGCTTTTGGAATCACTCAAATTGGGTTTAAAACTTTCTTGAATAAAAGGGTTAAAATTCGAGTTCACTGGCATTCTAAAACGTAAACTAGAGGAGTTTTAATTATTCTAGGGATTCCTATATTTTTAAGGCCTCTAAGAACCCTAGGAAACTTAATTTTTCATTCAAAGATCCTTTATTTGAGTTTTCTAAGAATTATCCAAAATTATGAAAAATGCCACTATATTTCGTCAAATTTTCTTTACCTACTTCGGCTCCAGTTTTTGGGCATCTTAAGCCTTGGATTCTTGTTTTGTAATATTTAGAATTTTATTCTAATTTTATTTGGCCTTAGCTGATTCATTTTACATGACTCTCTTATATATCTGACCTGTTTCCATCGTTTTTCAAAAACCGAGTGTTACAAATATGACTAACATAAAAAATTGATATCTCACACCTAATTATACACATGGACCATGTAGCATCACATATAGGAGTTTATGTACTAATGGCCAAATCATGCATCAAAATGGGATATATTCATATGCTCAAGATTATACACAAGTTACCATTACATATTCTTCTCATATACACAATATTTCACTACTAATGTATCACAGACATTCTCAATTACATATTTACAACAAAAGCTTTTAATACATAATTATTAAACTCTATTTCTTCTCAATTTCCTTCTCCTTACTTGAGGAACCTATAATGGTTAATGGAAAATACATAAGGTAAGATTTTAGGGAGAATCTCAATAGCAAATCTTAATCCATATCTATGCACACGAAGAATGCCATGAAGAAATGCAAGCATGCCACTTATATATATATATTATATAGCTCAAACATAAAAATTAACATGAAACTTTTATTTTCATCAAGTCGTGGCATCAAAACATACTAGTTAGGCTCAACTAAAATCAACTCTAGGCTAATGAAGAACTATGCTCAATTCCTCACCATAGGGAGTTAGGATCTATAACATAGTCTTTCACGTGCATAAAGCCCAAGATAGAAACCATTAAAAAACATTACTCATGAAATCATTAAACGGTCAAACATACAAACATCTCAACTCATTCATACATTTAAACGTATGCAAGATAGGAAGAGATGGCTACCTTATGGATTGAGAAGCATCAAGTTACCACTAACCCACTTGTTTATTCTCTTTTCTTTGATCCTCTTTGACGTGAGACCCATAAATAAGTGAACTTGGGCTAGCTTAGCCTACATATGTCAATTTGCAATGTAAATACTCATTAGGATTTATTCTAACTCTTGTTATTAGTACTTAGCCTTATTAAAACTTAATATGCAACTTTGACCTATTTTAGGTCCCTTAAGAGACAGCTCTTATATTTCACATTTTAGGTTCCCAAATCTCACTTGCTTTGAGACATATAACTCTAATGGAACTCATTGGGATGAAATACATGATTAAACAAGCCAAAGGTGAAGTTGTTTCTATAGGTCTTTTTGAACCTATAATTTTACCTTTCAAAATATGGTTTCTAAATTTAATTCAATGGTTTCATTAGTATTTATAATTCATATCTAGACGACTTATAAACTTAGAATCAATGAAACAACTCCTTAGGTCCCAAACTATGTCGTCGCAGAGACTAGCACCTATATTGGCCTAAAGGAAGCTTTTGTCATTCTCTTAGGGAATTTGAGATATATGGAATATCCATAGCTCTTTTCTAGTTCAAGTTTGGTCTTAGATAGCTTAAAACATTTTCCTAGGGTTCTAAAACTTTCAAGGTGGAACAAAAATGCTAGGTTCCCTAACTTGAATTCTATAGCTTCTTAATTGATTTTCTTTCCATAATCTTAATCTCCATATTTTAAAACCCTTATTCCTATCAAGTTTTGGCCAAAATCAAACTCCATTTAGGATTTCTATATCTAGGCTAAACCAAGAGAAGAATGGAACTCAAAGGAGATGTAAGTTTTCTAATTCAAAACATACCTTGTTTGAATGCCTATGAAATGAAAATTCTTGTGCTATAATTTATTGCTCTAAACTCCCTCCTTTCTTCAAATTTTTAATGACCAAAAAGCTTTTTTCAAGAAACTAAAACTATCAATAAAAAGAGCTTAAATAGGATAAGAAGTTTGGTAACTAGCATGAGGTAAAAAAGTGTATGGATTCTTGCTCCTTTGGCCTTTCCTTCCTCCTCTTTCTCCTTTCTCTTTGGACATTTGATGGTTGTGTCACACAACTTCCAAAATAAAACTAGGTTGAGAAAATATATAGTTAGTGGCACAACCTAGGTCATCTCCCTTGGAAATAGAATTCAATGTTTAATTGGATTTTCTAAGTATTAAATGATCCTAGAACTACCAAATTTAATGGGGGGTTTTTGATCTAATTAAACTAACTAAAATTAAATTGAATTAAAATCCTAATTGCATGAACTATGGGGTGAATGATAAACATACAACTAGCTTTAGATTCGTCCCTTGGTATCCACTATCCTTATCCTAATTCAATTATGATTAATTCTGGTCTAAAAGTCTCTAATTGTGTTCATGGCAAATAAGCTTGAATTACCATCTAAGATTCAAGAAATTAATAATCTAATGTTGAATTGAAACCTCAATCCTACACTAAATCATTAATTCTTGCCTTTAAGATCAATGAACACTCAATTTGATTGATTAATGATTAATTAGCCTTTAAATTATCATAATAGGATGTTTAATTAACCAATTAAACTCCAAGGAATCCTCAAATTAGACAATTAAGCACTTAATTTTATTCATGCATTTCATCAAACACCTTAATTGCATATATGGGAAATTAGAGGAGAATGAAAAATTCAGTACTTGATTCAATCAATTAATTAACAAAAACAATCTCCTAATTAGTGTCTAACCAACCACTAATTATAATTACACTAATCTCAATCCAATACATCTTAACCAAGCATGCATAAGAAAAAAAAAAAGAAAAGTGTAGAAAGAAAGGAAATCTTAGCCCAAAATCCCTTTCTAATCCATGGATTCAAGCTTCTCCAAGGTCTTCTTCCTAGCTAGCCATAATGTGAAAAATTAATACTTCATGGTGGTAGAAATGGAGATGGAATAGGGATGGAGGAGCTACGGCAAAAATTGGTGGACGATGGATGATGATCGTATGGGTGAACGTGTGAGATGGATGCCCCCTGGATGGGTCCAGCCCGAGTGTTCTTACATGCCCCCTCACGTGTTCATTTAATCATTTCACATGCTTTGCTCTTCTCCTTGAGTTCCTCCCATGTTCTGTCCCTTAATGAATCACATGCTTCAATTTATTATTCACGTGTGCTACTGTCCAATTCAGACTTGTGCAAATCCACGTCAAATGTTATTTAGATTGCTTCTTATAAGCTTGTTGCCTTACATGAGTTCCACGTTAGCTTCACTTCATTTCTCACACACTTTTTTTTAAATCTTTCCTTGCGTCTTGGAGCTTCTTCTCGTTGACATGTTTTCTCCATTCCATCTTCTCTTCAAATAACCAATTGGACTTGTGCTGAATGTCCTAATTTTTTAGCCTTTTCATCACGTGCTCTTTTATTCCTTTTTTATGTTCTAAACTCATGTTTTATCCTAGATCTTCCATAAACCCATGCTTACATGTTTGTTTCTTCTTTATATTCTTCACATTAGCCCCAAACTTCATTTGTTCTTCTCCACATTTTGCCCGGTAACTCCCCCAGTCGAGAGAATGTGTTGCTGACTTCTTTTACGTATTGCTTCATGTAGCTTCCTACATGTGGGTAGCTACTTGTGTGAGTATGAAGTTAAGAGCTGTTGCTGCCCATGTTTGTACCCCACGTGAGTCTCTGTTTTTGCTGCTTATCAGTCTTAGTGAACCAGTGTGTTTGAGTCTTTGTTTTCCTTTAATGCAACTGCTGCAAAATGCTATGTGTTTCTTCCTTTAAACTTAAGCCTTTTGGTAGTTGTTGTGCAGTAGCTGGAGCTTGTCTTCTATGAGCTTCTTCTCCCCAAAACATAACCATTATGAAGCTCCTCTAGCTACTACTCGTGGCATTGTGTGAGTTGCAGCTGCAGCTTGGACCTTGGAGTGTACTGTGGCTCGAGCCAACCTCACGTGAAGATCCATAGCCTGCTATGCATGCTTGAATGTTTCCACATTTTGTTTATGCCTCTCTACTCATAGCTTCTATTCACGTGTTCTACTTCTATTTTATCCCACGTGGTCTCCTTACAGCTGTGTGTATGTATACATGTATGAGTGTGAAGCCCATGCAAGCTTCGTATGAGTGTTGTGGATGTAAGAGTATGAATGAATGATTAAATATGAATATGGACTGTCTCCACATGATAGCCCAAGACTCCACCTTCCTGTATCTTTCTTTTGGACTTCCTCTTATCCCACGTGCATTTCTTTTTCATGAAATTCCCTTGATTCAATCCTCAATTCTTCCCTAAATAAATTTCATCCTTTAAATTCCATTTGCCGATTAAAAATCTGCACAAAAGAGTGGGAAAAATTAAATAGGAATATTCACAAAATTATTTAAGATAAATTTATACATTAAAATTAATCATTTTGTAATTTAATTCCTAAAGTGCAAAAATGGCTACTAAAATCAATTATCTGCCTAAGTAAATCCCTAAAGCCATATTTGATCATTAAAATACCTAAGTTAGGAGAATTAAAATATATAAAAATCATGTTTATCAATATCTATGGTAGTTGGTTCTGAGGTGTGTAAGTTGGTTGTGAGGGTGGCATGACAAAATATAAGAACAAAGGAGGTGATTTATAATAATTCCAAAAATTTTCATTTCGTTTCATTGTCCAAGCTCTGTTTTTCTTTTTGTCTAAGCCTAGGATTATTATTTTTATGAGCCTAGGACATTACCTAAATTTTTCAGGATATTATCTAGCTCATTTCAGAGGACATGCTTTTATATAACACATTTTGTCGTTTTACGAAAATTACATTCGTTACATGCCTTACCCATTTTCAAGGGCTTTTTGACTAAGCCTCACTCTTCTTGAGACTTTTGACTTTGTCTTACCCAACCCCAGGGACTTTTGGCCTTACCAAACCCATTTAAACTATAAAGCATTCATAAAACACATTTCAAGAATATCATGGTACCATGGCATAAAGGCATTAACTATAAACATTTCTCATGACATAAACATAGATGCAAACACTTAAAGACAAAAAAACATCTAACAATGCATGAGAAAAAGGTTAAAGAGCCACCTTGGAACCAATGCCACACACTTTTCCATTGAAATCTTCCTCCTCTTTCTCGGTTAAGACTTGCTATTAGGCGACCCTTGGTTTCATTGGTCTAGACACACCAAATGAGGCATATTTAGGTCATGGGAAATAAGTCTTGACTTCTCTCAAGTGCTATACTAGGTTACTTTCTCATATGGTTCCATTATGCTTCCATAGAAGACACAATGAAGCAAATCTTAAAATTCATGATCTTGGCTCTCATTTCCCATTCATTCTAGGTCTCTTGACTCCATTTGGGTTCCTTGGAGTCATCACACATTCATTTTAAGGAGCCTAGCCATAGGTTGCTTCTTTATGCCTCATTATGGATCCTACACCTCCATTTCACATTCCATAGCTTCTAAAATTTTTCCAAGGCTCCTATGGATGTTCTTCTATCATACTTAGTCTCATTCTAGTCTTAGAACAAATTAAAATACTCCTTAGGTACTTGGAACCCCTTTGGCCGAGACATGTACCTAGCATTATGCCCATGGAGTTTTGTAAAGTTTCTTGAAGAGATGGCACTTAGGAGGCTTCCTAGATGTGTTAGGAACTCATAAACACTCTTAGACATCTTAAATTACACTTAGGAAGCTTTATATTTGCTAAGGAACACTAAAATCCCTAGGTAGCATAACATGTTCTCTAATGCTTCTTACTTAGTTCCAATTATATATTCTAAATCCTTACACTCTAGAACCCTTAATTCCACTTTGGTTTGGACAGAAATCATCGCCTAAAGAATGGGCCCTATAGTGGTCGAATTACCCATAAAAGAAAGCAACAAAGAAGTGCAAGATAGGCCACTGAATTTACCTTGTTTTAATGCTTTTTCAAGGGTTCTTTGTAACACCATAATTCCTTAGCTCATTTCATGCTATTCTCATGCCTAAAGCCATGCCACTCATATAAAAGGCAAGAAAAATGGCATTAAATAATGAATTTCTTAGCGTTGCGCCACGTATAAAATTTTTATTTGGTGTCCTGTGGACCATGTGAGTTCATATATAACATTCTCATATTTAATTACATAGATACAACTTATTTCTATCACCAAAATTGCCCTAGAGCTCGTGCAAGGCAAGGGAATGCATAAAATTCATAGTTTCCATTTCGGCCAGAATTTCCTGACTTCTATCATAAACTTTGAAAAATCATAACTAGTTCTTGAAATATAAAAATCAAGCATTCTTTAATATTCTAGAAAGCTACACATGTTTACTTTATGCTAAAAATATGTTCAGACCATGAAACATAACACAGAAGACATTTGACATTCGAAAAAGTGCAGAGGTCCGACTGGCTATTGGTACTATCACAAGTTTCTGCTATAAAATTAAAAAATGTCCAATTAATTTTACAAAAATTCAATCTATACAGATAATATCAATCTAGAAAGCTATAGATGTTAGCTAGAGGGAAAAATTACATCAGACCAGTTTAGGCACATCTAGGCATCAAAAACTAATCAAACAATAACTGAGGTTAGTCTGGATGCCTGATACTAGATAGAAACTTCAAAAATTTATATCCCCCTCTCTATACATCCAAATGGGGTTCTTCTAGCTGGCATAAGTCACTAGGAATGTCTAGTTTCTCTCTATAAAATTTCATGTTAATTGGACATCATTTGCCCCTTGAGTGACTAAATTCATTTTCAGACCAGTGTGAACAGTACCATGAACCAATTTTAGAATTTTTCCCAACTTTGAAAATTCATCAAATATTCCATAGAACTCTAAAAATTCTGCACTTTAGCTTTCCAAAAAGCCCTCAACAAGTTCTAATTGCATACCAAATCTCAAATCAAGAAGAGCTCATTTGGATAAAAAATGGTATAGGTTTCCAATATGGTAAATTTTTGCTTCATATAAGATACCAAAGTATCCAAATGACTTCCCTTGATGTTTGGCACCTCTTGGGCAAGTTTAAAAGCATGAATATGACTTGTATGAACTATCCAAGTGGTCCTAAATCTCATACATCTCAATTTAGCTATTCCACTTCCATTTATACACAATTGCACAAAGCCATCAAAGCACCAAGCTTGCCACTACATGCTCAATTTACATTCTAACATTCCCATGATACAATTTCTCATTTGTACATCATACATTAACATAATTATATATGCTAATAAGGTCACAAGACATATACAACAATAAATTACATCATTTGCCATTCATAAGGCCTTAAAGTAACCAACTCCATGCACTTTAATGTCAAACTTTCATCTCTCAATTGGTTAGCTCCGATTTCTTTGTTCTCTTGGTCCACCTAGCATGTTAGAATATTGGAGAGGAGCGAATGAGATTCAAAAAATCCCAATAGCTCATCTCCCTTTCAATCACACATAAAAGATGCATAATAAGTCTTACAAATACATGCATGGATATATTGGCATGTGCAAACATTCAAGAAGCATTCTTGGCATTTGAAAAAGTCATATATGGCATACATAGGCTTGCCAAGTATGTAGATTAGCCTCACCTATTCACTAGTGGATTTTGGACTTGCTTCACCCATTTGTTAAGAGGTTTTTGGACTCAACCTTACTCTTGAGAGTTAACCTCACTTTTGAGAGACTCTTTACTTTGTCTCAACTAATTCTAAAGGTTCTTGGCTCATTCTCACTATGGCTAAGGGTTCTTGGCTTTACCACACTCAAGCAGACCCAGGTAAACATCATAAACATCATTTAGAAATATAATGCATCATCATGGTACCATGGCATATGAAATCATGCTATAATACTTTTCATGGCTTAAAACACATATACACATTCAAAGACAAGCCAAGCATGCATTCATGCATGAGGGAAGGAGGAGTGAGCTACCTTGGATGCAACCACATACTTTTCTCTTTGAAATAATGCTCCCTTCCTTGGCCTTATACATACAAAAGTGTGGGAATGATTTCTCTTGGCCTAGACACAATTTATGGAAGCCAATTAGATTCATGAAATTAATTCTAAAGCCACACAACTTCCTTACACACTAACTTGATCTATAAACCCCTTTATGTTTCCAAGAATGCACCTAATGAAGCAATACCCATCAAATAAATTCTAGGCTCCTTTCTTTCCTTTCATATATGATTCTTGACTCCTTTTAAGCCTATTGAAATCATCACACAATTAAAATAAAGAGCCTGACTACATGTTGCTTCCTTAGATCATATTATGGAACATATAAGCCCAACTCACTCTCTGTGGTTTCTAAATTTTTCCCAAGGCCTCCCCTCATCTTCACTCATCATATATGACTCAAAAATGGGTTTAGAAAAATTTAAAACTATCCTTAGGTACCTAAACCCTTCTTGGCTGAAACTAGGAAGTATTATGGCATCAATGGAATTTGCTTTGTTTTCTTGATGGAGGGGAGACTTCTAGGGATCTTAGAAGCTCATTTAAACTCTCATTTAGTCATAGAAATTAAGGTATTAAGTCAGATTTTACAAGGAGCACATGAAATCCTAGAATTTCTACTTTGAATTTCCATGGTTATTTATTAATTCTCTTTACATATTCTTATTCTCCACACTCTTTTTTCTAAGATTCACCCTGGCTTTGCCTAAAACTAAGCCCTCCTATGACTTCTTGAGTGGGGGTGAAATATGGAGAGAAGAGGAGCAAGGGGGTAGCAACCATAGAAGAAGAAATTACCTTATTTTCTCACTTGAATCTTGTCTTCTTTGGCTTCCTCTCTTCAAATCTAAAATTTTCCCTTAATTTCTCCTTTAAAATAGAGCCATATACTTAAATATAATCACAAGAAAGAAAGGGAAATGGAGGAGAAGAGGTTTGGAAAGGAAAGAGCATGAAAAACTACCAAAAATCCATATCATAAGCCTTTGATTTCTTCTCCTCTTTGTCTTCCTCTTGTGTACCACTCTCTTAGGGTTTTTCCTCTAGTTTAGGGCAGAAACATATGAAGTTATGTGAGTGAGGAGGTGGGGTGCCATCTATTTATAGGTGAGAGGAAGAAACACTTTTTAAAAATTCCCATTTTGCCCTTTATTTTTGGTATTTTCATTTCTAATTTATTTTAGCTCCTTTTTAAGAATTGTCTTTTTCATTATAAAATTTAGTTTCTCAATTTAGTAAAATTCCTTTGAAATCACTCAAATCGAAGCTAAAACCTTCCCGAACGAATTGATCAAAATTTGGATACACCGACGTTGAAAAACATCCATTGAAGGGGTTTAACTGTCCCGGGGCTTCCCATAGTTTTCAAGGCCTCTGAAAACCCTAGAGAACTCAAAACTTTCATTTAAAAAGCCCTCCTATGTGAATTTCAAAATTTGCTCAAAATTATGAAAATGCCATTATGCTTCGCTAAATTTCATTTCTTCATTCTAGCTCCATTTTTCTTTCCATCTGAGCCTGGAATTCTCATTTTTAGGAATCTAAAATATTACTAAAATTTTTTGGGACCTTAACTAATTCATTTTAGGGGACTTGCTTTGAAAATGCACTCGTTTTTGTCATTTAATGAAAATTAGACATTACACTCTTTCCATTGCTTCAAGCTTCTCCTTGAAATTCTAAGCTCTCTTCTCTTGACTAGCCATAAATCAGTCCTATATGAGCCACCAAAATCATAGGAATGAAGAGGAGAATGAAGAGAACAAGTTTACTAAAGGAAGGAGCATGAATTTCTGCACTTTTGTCATCTTTTTCTTGGATTTTTCCTCTTCTTCTTCTTACCTCTTGGTGCACCCTTCTCTGCTAGTCCTTTCTCTATTTTAGGTAGAAGCTATGTCAATCTCAAAGAGGAGAAGAGAGGGACACTGCATATAAGGCCCTATGTCTTAAAGATTGTTCATAAAAATTCCATTTACGTCCCGTCTTTTGGCTTTTTCATTTTAGGTCCATTTTTGCTCCTTTTTGAGAATTGTCTTTTCCATCTTAAAATTTAGGTTCTCTAACTTGTAAAATACCTTTGGAATCACTCAATTTCTATTTAAAACCTTTCCATAATGAACCAGTCAAAGTTCAGGTTAACCAACATTGTAAGAGATCAATCTAAGGGGTTTTAACTGTTTTGAGGGTTCTTATAGTTTTTAAGGCCTCTGAGAATCCTGAGAAGTTCATTTTTTCCATTTGAAAATTCCTCCTTTGTGTTTTCTAAAAAGTGTCCAAAATTATAAAAATACCACTATATTTTAGTCTGGTTATTTAGACTCTGTTTTCAAGGCATCTCTGGCTTTAGACTCTCATTATTTGAGATCTAGATTATTACTCTAATTTTATTGGATCTCAAATCATTCTATCTAAGGGACTACCTTTATATCCAATGCATTTCACACATTTTTCAGGGAAATCAGACATTATGTTTCTCATGTTTATAGAGGAACCGAATGTTACAATTTTCCCCTAAATTTTGTCCCCGAAATTTAGGGGTATGACTGTAATGTCCAGTTTTTATTAAACAATAGAAATGGGCACATTTTCAAAGCAAGTCCCCTGAAATGAATTAGTTAAGGTCCCAAAAAATTTAAGTAACATTCTAGCCTCCTAAAAAATGAGAATCCTAGCCTCAAACGGAAGGAAAAATAGAGCTAAAATGGAGAAACAAATTTTGACAGAAAACCTACGAAACGTAATGGCATTTTCATAATTTTGGGCAATTTTTGGAATTCACATAGGAGGGCTTTTTAAATGAAAGTTTTGACTTCTTCGAGGTTCTCAGAGGCCCTGAAAATCATGGGAAGCCCCGGGACAGTTAAATCCCCTCCGGTGGATGTTTTCCAATGTCGGTGTGCTTGAATTTTGACTGGTTCATTCGGGAAGGTTTTAGCTTCGATTTGAGTGATTCTAAAAGCATTTTTCTTAATTAAAAACCTAGATTTTATAATGGAAAAGGCGGTTCTCAAAAAGGATCTAAAATAAAGGAGAAACAAAAATACAAAGTACGAAGGGCAAAATTAGAATTTTTGAAAATGTCCTTTTGCCCTAGCTATATATAGGTGGCTGATAACTAAAATATTCTCTATATTTTTACTCATTAATTATGGATTTTTGTTAATGAATTGATGATGTTTTGAGCTTTAATGAATATTATTTGGATTAGAAAATAAAATATTGTCTTTTGAAATTTTAGTGAATAACTTGGACATTTTAATGGTATTCTATTTCCTAGATGAGAATTGTATTCCATAGGCCAGTGACTTTGTTTATTTTGACTAAGGGCTTCTGATGTAAAAGGAAGCAGATTCATTCTTTCACATCTTGTATGGGCTTCCTCAAGTTCTTTTAACCAACCATCAAGCCAAGCATGTGAAGAGGCAGCTCCTTACATTCATTCCTAGCGAAGCTCTCATCCATTCCACCAAATAGAAGCACTTCCACGTAGCAAATGAGTCACACAAAGAATACATGATTAGCAAGGTTCTTATGTGGAATGAAGAAGCAACGTGGTGGGAGCAGAAGGAAGGAGAAAGAGGGAGCTATGTGAAGAGAAAATGCATGGAAATTATGTGGAAGAATTCATGTACAAGCTGGAGATTGGAAGAACGTGGTGAAGAAGGCAGAGCAGAGTTACGTGAAGAAGCTTGTGAGCAGAAAAGAATAAAGAAAAGCTACAGTTTGGATGAGCAGAACACAAAGCAAGAATGAAGAGAAGCAACACGAAAAAGGAGCTGCATGAAGAACACCTAAGCATGTGGAAAATATGTGGAAGCAACATGTGAGAAGGTACGTGATTCATTAAGGGAATATAAGCTCATGTAGTAGGCAACAATCACGTTAAGCATGTCATGTGAACTCACATTCATGCAAACAGAGAAAATGACGTGGAAACAAATGAAGAAGCAGCTACGAGTTTAAGCTAGAAGAAACATTATGCCTGGGTGAGAGCTGAAGAAAGGACGCTGAACTTGAATGAAGAAGACGTTAGAGTTGAGGGCTAGACAGCAACGTGAAAAATGACATGAGAAGAGAGCTGAAGGTGAAGCCATGCTGGAAAATGTAATTACAAGTTGAATGAACGAAGAGGTAGCACATGAAAAGCACATGAGAAGCTCAAGTTTAGGTGTTGTGAACAGAAGCTGGAGCATGCAGAGTTCACATGGGGCAGCAGCGAAGATAGGAGGAGAAGTTAAGTGAGTAAAATAGAGCATGAAAGGGACTGAAGTTTGTGAGAAGATGCTACAGATTGGAAGGTCCAAAATGTGGAATAGAGCACGTTTTTCATAGGGAGCTAATGTGGGAATAATCAAATAACTCGTGTGAGGCAAGAGCTAGGTGCTTGGCTGGAGAATAAGTTGCATGATACGAAGGAAACCACGTGAAAAACTAATGAGGAGCAGCAGAAGGAATTCACATGGAAGATGATTATTATATTCACAATGGGGCCCACCTTATTATACAAACATGAAGAAGCTACGAGCAATTAGCTGGGCAAGAAGCTTTCCATGTGAAATTGAATTAAGAAGTAGCACGTGATTCATTAAAGAACTAAAATACACTCAGGTAGAATCATTATTCAATACGCCTCTGATTCATTCACGTCTCTCCAGCACATTCATGCCTCCTTTATTCAAATCATTGGACCCTCATCCATTCGCACAATACAAGCCATCCCACGTCTCTATATTTTCGGAAACTCATGTATATATATATCAAGCCATTCATTTGTTCAAGGAGGCACCATTCATCATCCATCCATCAAACCATTCTTCCATTCCATTCACCCCTTCATCCATCCACTCCACCATTCTTCCACCCATGCTCATTCCCATTCATTCCATCTTCCATCTATATCCCATGAAGTTCTAATCCACCTTGAGGCTAGCTAGGAGGAAGCCTTGGAGAAGCTTGAATCCATGGATGAACATAGAGTTTTTGGCTAAGAATTTCTATATTTTTCCTACACTTTTTCTCTTTCATTTATTGTCTTGGTTAAGTTGTATTTGATAGGAAAATTGTGTAATTGTAATTAGTGACTGGTTGGACATTAATTAGGGAACTTTTTTTTTGTTGATTAATTGATCCGATTAATTCCAATATTATCTGAATTTCCCATGTATGCTTCGAAGGTGTTCGATAAAATACATGAGTCAATTATGAGCTTAATGTGAGGATTCCTTAATGTTTAGTTGGTTAATTAAATATTTAGGATGATTCAGAGGTTAATCAATTAGTTAATCAATCAAATTGAGTGTTCAAGATCTTAAAAACAAGAATTGACAATTTAATGCGGAGTTGAGGTTTCAATTCAACGTTAGATCGTTAATCTCTTGAATCTTACGTGGTAACTCAAGATAAATTGTTATGAACACCTTTAGGATCTCTTAGACCAGAATTAATCATAATTGGATTAGGATAAGGATAGTGGATACCAAGGAACAAATCCAAAGCTAGTCACAAGCCCATCTTTCACCCATAATCCATATAATTAGGTAGAATTTAGGAATTTTAATTCAATTTAGTTTTAGGATAGTTTAATTAAATCAAACCCCCTTTAGTTTAGAAATTTTAGAGTCTTTTAACATTTGGAAAACTCAATTAAACATTGAACGCCAATTCCAAGGGAGATGACCTAGGTTGTGCCACTAATTACATATTTTATCAACCTAGTATTATTTTGAGGGTTGTATGACGAGTCACTCAGTGGCGCCTCACACTCTCCCTCATTTAGCATCAGATTTTTTAGCCCCAAACTAGAAGCAAAGCCTTAAGAGAGTGGCGCACCAAGGGAAGAGTAAAAGGAGGAAAAATTCAAGCATTTAGGTATGGAAATTTGCTTGTTTTTATGCTTTCTCTTAGCCAATCTCTTCTCCTCTTTTTCCCTCTTCTTCTCCATGATTTTTTTGAAGTTTTGAGGGCTATTTTGAAGGAGGAACAGAGGGGAAATTTTGGATTTGAAGAGAGGAGGTTGGAGAAAGCAAGATTCAAGCCAAACTAACTAAGGAAACAAGGTAAAATTGCATCCTATGATAGCTATATTGATCTCCCTTTCTTCTCCACTTTGACACACACCAAGAACCCTAGGAGGATCTGATTTTCAAGCCCAACCAAGCATGAATCTTAGGTATTTGATGGAGAAGAACAAGAATATGCAAAGAAAACAACTAAATAGCCATTAGAATTCAAGATGCAAAACTTAGGATTTTATGTGCACCTTCCAAATTCTGAACTTATTTGATGATTTCTAGGTTTAATTAAGAGTCTAAATGAGTTCTTAAGACCCCTAAGATGCTCCCCACAAGCTTCTTCCTTTAAGAAAACAAAGAAAACTCCATGTAGCCCAAATGATGCCTATGTCTTGGCCAAAGAGAGTTCTAGTAGTGAGGGAGAGTTTTAAATTTTTCTAAGGCCATTCTTGAGTCATATTTGATGAATGAAAATGAGGGGAGGCCTTGGAAAAAATTTAGAACTCATAGCAAGTGATTTGGTGTCTTAGGTTTTATATTATGACCTAAAGAAGCAACATGATGTTAGGCCCTTTGTTTTAATGGTGTGATGACTCCAAGAGGCTTAAAAGGAGTCAAAAATCATATTTGAAAGGAAAGAATGAGCCCTAAAAATCATTTGAGGAGTGTTGCTTCATTAGGTGCAAATATGGACCATAATGGGGGTTATAGAGCCAACTAGTGTTTAAGCAAGTTGCATGGTCCTAGAGATTATCTCATGAACCTAATTGGCTCCCATAAATTGTATCTAGGCCAAGAGAAACCCTCTCCACCAATTTGTGGGTGTGTGGCCGAAAGAGGAGGCTTGAATCTAAAGGGAAAAGTGTGTGATTGTAAACAAGGTAGCTCTCTCCACCTTCTCTTATGCATGGATGTGTGTTCATCTTGTCTTAGAATGTGTGTATATGTATTTTCAAGTCATGAAAAGTATGCTAGCATGATCTTATATGCCATGATTTCATGATGTCATGTTATGTTTTTAAGTGAATGTATGATGTTTGTTTGACTTTGCTTGAGTGTGGAGAGGCCAAGAACTCTTCACCATGGTGAGGATGAGCCAAGAACCCTTGAACTTAGTTGAGACAAAGTAAAGAGTCTCCCAAAAGCAAAGTGGGCTCCCAAGAGTGTGGTTGAGTCCAAAGCTCTTAAAGAATGGGTGAGGCAAGTCCAAAATCCATGAGGAAAAGTGTGAAGCCAATCCAAACACGTGGTGAGCTCTTGAATGTCTTGTATGATTTATTCATATGCCAAGCTTTCTTTTTAAATGTTCATAACTTCCATTTTCTCTATGCATGCATTTGTAAGGCTTGCTTGCATATATTATGTATGATTGAATAGGAGATGAGCTATTGGGATTCTTTAAATCTCATTCCCTCCTCTCCAATGATCTAATATGCTAGGTGGACCAAGTGGCTATGGTAATGGGAGTCAATAACATTGAAGAAGGAAGATTGACAACCATATGCCTAGTTTTTATCTTTTTGGAACCATAATGATGCTTCATGATGTATATGATGTTGTAAATAGTCTATGACCCTTGAGACATGTGTAAATATATTATTATGTGATGTATAAATGTATGGATATGATGTATGGACTCTAGAATAGAATTTGAGTATGTAATGCCAAAGTATGCAATTTGAAAAATTGATGTAAATGTGCATAAGTGTGGGTTAAATGGCCAAAATGAGATGCATGAGGTTTGGGACCATTCGGGTAGCTCACACAAGTCCTAAATATGCTTTTAGACTTGCCCAAAAGGTGCCAAAGCTATTTGGTAATTTTGGTATCCTATATGGAGCTAAAAATGACCATAATGGATCCCCATATCACTTTTTAGCCAAATGAGTTAGTCTTACTCTGAAATTTGGCATTCAATTAAGGCTCATTAATGGATTTTTGGGAAGCTAAAGATCATAATTTTCAGAGGTCTATAGAATATTTAATGATTTTTCAAAGTTGGCCATTTTTCTAGTTTTGGTCTGCTGCACTATTCATTTGGTCCAAAAATGAATTCTATCACACGAGGCTCAAATGATGTCCAATTGCCACAAAATTTTATACAGAGAAACTAGACATTCACAATGACTCATGACGAGTAAAACCACCTCATTTAGAGGTCTAAAGAGGGAAATATGAATTTTTGAACATTCTATCTAGTATCAAGAATTTTGCCCGACCAGAAGTACTGTTCCATTAAATTTCGAGGTTTGGGCTCCATGAACTGGTCTGGAGATATTTTTTCTCTCTAGCTAACATCTGCAGCTTTCCACATTGGTATCATTTGCATGGATTATATTTTTGTAAAATTAATTGGACATTTTCAAAGTTTTCTACAGAATTTTATATCAGTTCCAGAATGCAGTCTGACCTCTGGACCATTCTGGATGTCAAACATCCTCTGTGATGAATTTTATGGTCTGGACATATTTTTATGTGAATTACACATCCATAGCTTGCCATAATGACCAAGATTGTATAATTTGTATTTTTTTAGAATTAGTTATGATTTTTCAAAGTTTGGTCAGAAAAGGAGGCAAATCTGCCCGAAGTTGAACAAGCCCATTTTCTGCTTCATTTTAGTTTCCATGAGTTGTGGGCATGATTTTATGATGCAAATGAGTCATATTGATGTAATTAAATATGAAAATATATAGTATGAGCTCACACGGTCCATGTGACACTGAATGAAATTTTTTAGTACGACGCAATGCAAAGAAATTCAATATTTTTCCCTTTTTCCTTATACCTTCATGTACATAATGATGTGAGGCATGTATATATCTGATAAGATGAGTTAGAAGTTATGGTGTTACAATAACCTTATCTTATCTTTTCATATTCTCACTAACTAGCCCCTTCATTCCCTTTTTCCAGGCTTTAGTCACTTCTTTTAGAGACTAGGCTCTTTTAAGTTTCTTTTCTGCCAAGGGGTTTATGTCACTAGCTTATTGTGTTGACTTCTCTTTCTCTGTACTATTATTATAGAGAATATCACTGGCTCTTATCATAAGGGAAAGTAACTTTTGATATTGAAATGCACTTTCATAATTCTGGCTTGTTTTCTGGGAGAGCTTACATTTTCATATTTACTTCGTCTTAACCTGCTTACAAGGGTTGACTTTTTTACTCAGTGGACTTATTTACATGCCTTGGGAGATAATTTTCTTAATATTAAATCTCCCTTATCATCTCCTAATGGGTTTTATAAGGTCTCATTATCTTTCTTTCATGCTTAATAGCCATTGGAGAACTCCTACCTACTTACTCACTTACTTAAATATTCCGTCCACTGTGTAATTTCATTTTGTTTCTTACTAGCTCATCCCATAGTTACAGTTCATATTTCTTTCTATCATAGGCCTCACGTCTTAATCACTTACTGAGATCATAGCTCTTTTAAGAGCTTCTATTCTTAATGGTCCCAGTTTCTTGGATTACTATTATACTTACCTTTTTAGGTCAAGACTTTTCTTTACTCTCTTTACTCATTTAAGAAGGGGCATTCCTCAGTCCCTCATCTTACTAACTGATTGGTATGACTCTTTAATCTTTCATGTTAATATTGAAGAGCAATTACCACTAACTGGTACTTAATTCTTGTGGGATGCTAACTTTTCATAATTTCAGCCGCTAGAGACATAATTTGCCATTTACCCTATCAAGAAAAACTATTCTTGACCCCTCACTGAACATATAACTTTGGTATATAGGGACCTCTTTATCCCTTGGTCAGGTCCAATATCTATTGGGTAGTAGTTCATCTAGCTATAATACTAGAAAACTACTTTCTTGCTTTTCTCATCCCACACACTATGCTCATCTCTCAAAGAGGTCTAGTCAGTGGTCTAACAGTCTAAGCATAGCCTTCATATCTCTGTGATAATAGTCTACCAGACTTAGGAGATCTCTAGTCTCTGAGACAAAAGTTTTCTGATGCTACACTGGTCTCCGAAACTAACTAATATGGGAAAACTATCTCATGCTATCATCTTCTCAAAGAACTACTGTGCTGTAACTGTAGGTTCTCTGTATCTCTGTGGGATCTACTATCACCCTTTAGAGCCCTGCTAAGGTCTATTGCAACCCACTATATTATGCTAGGATTTACTGCAATCCATCTTTAGGGGATATTAAAGCCTAAGATCACTATATTTAATAGTAAAATACATGCTCACTAAGTTTGATAACCATTACTCATAATTGTTACAGCTGCACTCAGAGGTCTACTATGCTCTTCATGTGAAGTGGGTTTTATGTCTCTTATTTTTCTATTAATCCCATTAGCACAATACTTAGGAATATTCTAATTTTCACTTACTACTCCTTATAGGATCCTCAGGTACCCATTTCAAGCCTTTTCACTTAAGCTTTCTTTCTTTACTCTTATTGGTGTACTACTCTTTACTAGTACTCTTTCTGTCTCTCTTTTCACATACTGCAAATTCTAGCTGTACCTCTGTTATGCTATCAAGTGCCTTTAGTATCAGGGTATCACACACATCGAGTGTGTCTAATATCTCTTGTAGGATAGAGATCATAGGCTAGTCCCCTTTCACTTTATTTATTATATAATGAGGGACTCATCCTATGCATACTGAACTCGTACTATCTGATTTTTAACATTCTAATACTATTAGCAAGTTCCCTTTTTCATCATTGTTCTTTACTAGGGATTCCTTTCTCCATACTTTTCTTATCATTCTAATATTACTGGAATCCCTTACTTCTTTTTCTTTAACTTATCTCTTTATTTAACTAACCAGGATACTCTTCGATTATCAGGATGCTCTTTATGGTCGATGTCATTATTTGCCATGCACTCAAGTTACATTTCTACTGAGTTGGCCAGCCTCAATATCATGTAACTACCATTGCAAGCAAACCATAGCATCAATCACCAATACACAGGCACATCATGACCTAGCTCAAGCCACTTTTGCCAATATATTATGAGTTCCTTAACAATTTAAAGTACCCTCTAGTTACCATGCTCTATCTCTCTATATTTCATATGACACTCAAGGAAAGGTAACTCTTCCTTTAATTCTACGTCATTTACTGTACTACCTTGAGGTCATTCACATTGTCTAATTATCTCTATCTAAGGCATTACATCATGCTTTATTGACATCTATACCAAGGACAATGGTGCTTGCTAGTGCACTCCTTCATGTTATCTATTTATCTATTTTTAATTCATTATGTCCTTGGTTCTGACATCATCACATACTTTCTCTATGCTCAAGAACATGTTTATTCCTCCTGGTTTCACTTTTACTTATTCACTTCCTATAAAATGGGGGGAAAGGTCTAATTCCTCATATTCTCTTACTTTATTTTTAACTAGACTGTTCCTCTGTAAGGAATTATTCCTTGTGAACCCTAGAGTTTGCTCTTTTTAAAGCTTATGGCTTATATTACTACTTTACATAATCTTGGAGCTTACCTTTTTAGGTGGCATTTAATTTTCTCTAGTTTCCCTAGAAGTATTGAGGCATTAATTGCTTGCCTCAGCCTTATTCTTCTCTACATTCTGATTAGGGGCTAGGTGTACTCTCTTTTTACATAGACTTTCAGCTTTCATCTTTAGGAGCATAATTCATTAATTCTAGGGTTATAATAACTCGATTTAGGTCACACACTCTCAATATCCTAAATCTAATTTACTAGCAACTTTATGCTCTGCGTAGTACTCTTACCATTTGTGAACGTTTACATTACACGAGTCTCATATTAGGGAAACTCATCTGACTAAGTGCTGGACTCTCACATAGCCATCTTTTTGAACTATTTTCTCTTTTATTATCTTCTATCATCAAGCTAATCATTTCCATTTTAGGGTATCATCCCTAAGGTATACCCTCCTCGTATACTCACTACATTCCTTGATGCCATTAACACTAAATCATGTCAATTTAATGGTTACGAGGACATCCTGCCACAAGGTCCAATATCTTGGCGACAAGGTCTTGTATTCTACAATGTATAATCTAAGACCTTGTCAACAGGGTTTTCCTGATAGTGAGTACATAATCTTTTAATAGTGAGTAACAACATATAACATGTGAAGGTATGACACTTGTTCTTTTACATAGATGTATCCTTCCTTTACATATATATCCATAGCATGCTTTGCATATCTGGAGCTTATGGTGTAAGCCTATCATTCTAGGTTAGAGTTAATGCCTTGTGGATAGGTCTCAACAACCTTTCTACTCCCTTACTAACAGGCTAGCTCTAGGTGTTACTCAATCTTAAACATCCTCAAGCTCATTCATCAGCTAGGCTAGTCTCTTTCTTAGACTCATGCATTAGGCCCACTACTCAGCTATCAATTAATTATTTTTGATGTCTGCTAGTGGGTCATTTATCTCTCTTTTATCTTGTTCACACCAAGGGTCTTACTTTTTGTACTCTTTCCAACCCCATAATAGTCCATTTCTCATATTAACTTGAATATGACCAACAAGGCTTTCCATATGGCAATACACTCTATCATCACTGGTACTTCCTTTCTGGCTTCATGATTGAAGCCTCCACTGCCTTTATGTTTAGCCTACCATTAAGGCTAAAGGGTTCTGCCCTTTGCATTATTCATGTATAGCCAAACGGGCTGTCAAGGCTCTATGGAGTGTTGCTTATAGACTCTAACCTTTGTCTTGATGGGATAACTTTCTAGGCTCTCTAATTTATCTAAACATTGGGGTGTTGTGGTTGGGGGATTAGCTCTCTCTCATTTCCCCTCTAACTGATTCTTGGGTAGCAATAGTTTCATCTCATACTACATTACATTAATGCATATCTTTGCATCAAGCAAAACATCTCAGAATGGTTAGAGTGTGACAACGAGGGAGGATTAGGCCTCTCATGGTCTCTTTGAGCAAGCCATTTTTGCAGCTACATAATATTAATAACTTTTTGCTGCTAATACACATGGCATGACGCAAATCCTGGCAAGCTACCATAGCCTATAGGGCTCTAGCCATAGGATCAATTTGCTCTATTTTAGCCTTACTAGCTTAACCCCAGAGGCCTATCTCTCTAAATGTTTACTACCTGCTTAAAGACCATTCTACAACTTACTTAACATAAACATGAACATATACCACATTCACACACCTCGAATAAGCTCATACATACTTGTAACATTGCTTCCTTAAGCCATGTACAACTCTAGAAGGCCTAGAACTTTGCTTTGATACCAAAAATGTAACACCATAGTACTCTAGTCTTTCTTTCCCACAAACAAGCCTCGTACATAAGATTTATAGAAAAATGCAATAAAAATAATGCATTAAATTGCGTTACGTAAGTTTTTAAATTTTCATCTTTTACTCCATGGACTATATTAACTTCCCAACATCCTCCTCTACTCATAATCTATCCATACAATTAACAACATAAAACATCACACACAACTCGGTTTAGAAGCCCCACATCAAAAAATTTACAAGTTGGCCTCGGGTTCAAGCTTCCAGATTTTTGTCATCGATTTTGAAAAATCATAATTAATTCTAGAAAAATTGAAATCAAGTATATGATAGCTTTTTGGAAGGCCCTGAATGTTGTTAATAATCATTCTAGGCTATGAAAATATCAACTAAACCATAATTGACAATAGAATAGCATCAAAGGTCTATCTACTCAGGTTTGCTGTCACAAGTTTCTGATATAAATTTCAAATATTCATAACTAATTCTAGAAAAATCAAAACCCCACAAACCATACTATTATGGAGAGCTATGGATGTCTACTTTTGAATGAAAATAGTTCCAGATCAAGGAAATGGTGTTTAATGCAAGAAAAACAATGGAATAGTACCAAAGGTCTTACTATGCTACTAGTACTAATCACCAATTTCAAAAATTTATATCTCCCTCAATATAAATCCAAATGTGGTGCTCTCAAGTGCTACAGAAAGCTGGGCATTCCTAGTTTATTCTTGTAAAATTTCATGAGTATTGGATGTCATTTGACCCTCAAATGGCGTAGGAGAAGAAACTAACTATATGAATAGTGCACCTAGCAAATTTGAAAATTTTACCAAATTTGGAAATTCATAATTTATTCTCTAGAGCTCCAAATAATATGATTTTTCACTTTATAAAAAGCTCTAAATGAGACCTATATTCAAACCAATTTTCATGGGAAAAATCATTCATTTGATTAGTTTGTGACATAAGGTGCTAAAATAGGCCTTTTAGGCACCAAATGGGGTTAAATTTACATCAAATGCTCTTCTACCTTGGCCATAACCTCTTGAGCACGTTACAATGGTCAAAAACAACATGCAAAACTTGTCCAAGAGGTCTAAGTACCCATACTCAAAAAAATACTTCCTTACTTGTTCATATGTACAATATTTCATAACTTACATTAGGCATAAGGATGTCAAGAACATGCATACTCATTCCTATGGATCCAAAACCAATACACACATGATATATTCATGCATTTACATATGTTCAAATGTCTACATATCATATACAACATATTGTTACATCATTTGACACCAATATGTCAACAAAATGACTATATAGCAAAGTCCTTGTCTTCATGAGTGGTGGCTTCCATTCCTTGGCTCACTTGGCTCACCTAGGCATAGTTAGACATTCAAGAAACTCAAACATAACATACCTAGGCTCTTTAGGGAATTGGTTTAGCCTCACCCACTTTCTTTGGAACTTTTGGATTTGCCTCACCCATTTTCAAGGGACTTTTGACTAACCTCACTCTTTTTGAGATTTTTGGCTTTGTCTCATCCAATCCTAGGGACTTTTAGCTTATCCTCACTCTTGCTAAAGGACTTTTAGCTTTACCAAACCCTCTCAAGCCATAAAGCATTCATAAAACATATTTCAAGAATATCATAGTACTATGGCATAAAGGCATTAAATAGAAACACTTCTCATGGTATAAACATACATACAAATACTTAAAGACAAGAAAACATCTAACAATGCATGAAAGAAAGGTTAGAGAGCTACCTTGGAACCAATGCCACACACTTTTCCATTGAAATCTTCCTCTACCTTCTTGGTCAAGACTTGCTATTAGGCGACATTTGGTTTCCTTGGCCTAAATACACCAAATGAGGCATATTTAGGTCATGGGAAATAAGTCTTGACTTCTCTCAAGTGCTATACTAGGTTACTTTCTCATATGGTTCCATTATGCTTCCATATAAGACATGATGAAGAAACTCTCAAAATTCATGATCTTGGCTCTCATTTCCCATTCATTTTAGGTCTTTTGACTCCAATTGGACTCCTTGGAGTCATCACATATTCATTTTAAGGAGCCTAGCCATAAGTTACTTTTTTGTGTCTCATTATAAACCTTACACCTTCATCTCACATTTCATGGCTTCCAAAATTTTTCCAAGGCTTCCATGGATGTTCTTCTATCATAATTAGTCTCATTCTAGCCTTGGAATAAATTAAAACACTCCCTAGGTACTTGGAACCCCTTTGGCTGAGACATGTACCTAACATTGTGCCCATGGAGTTTTGTAAAGTTCCTTGAAGAGGATGATACTTAGGAGGCTTCTTAGATGTCTTAGGAACTCATAAATACTCTTACACATCTTAAATTATCCTTAGGAAGCTTCATATTTGCTAAGGAACGCTAAAATCCCTAAGTAGCATAACATGTTCCTTAATGCTTCTTACTTAGTTCCAATTACATATTCTAAATCCTTACACTTTAAAACCCTTAATTCCACTTTGGTTTGGATAGAAATCATCCCCTAAAGAATGGGCTCTATAGTGGCCAAATTACCTATAGAAGAAAGCAACAATGAAGTGCAAGATAGGCCATGGAATTTACCTTGTTCCAATGCTTTTTGAAAGGTTCTTTCCATTGCTTCAAGCTTCTCCTTGAAATTTTAAAGTCTCTCCTTTAAGCTAGCCACAAATCAGTTCCATATGAGCCATTAAAACCTTAGGAATGAAGAGGAGAATGAAGAGAACAAGTTTACTAAAGAAAGGAGTATGAATTTCTACACTTTTCTCACCTTTTTGTTGGATCTTTCCTCATCTTCTTTCTCCCTCTTGGTGCGCCCTTCTTTACTGGTCCTTTCTCTGTTATGGGTAGAAGATATGTTAGTCTCAAAGAGGAGAAGAAAGGGACGCTACATATAAGGCCATGTGTCTTAAGATTGTCTATAAGAATTCCATTTATGTCCCATCTTTTAGCTTTTTTGTTTTAGGTTCATTTTTGCTCCTTTTTGAGAACTAATTTTTTTTTATCATAAAATTTTAGATTCTCTAATTTATAAAATACCTTTGAAATCACTCAATTTAGATCTAAACCTTCTCGATCGTACTAGTCAACGTTTGAGCTAACTAACATTGTAAAATATCAACCAGAAGGGTTTTAACTATTTTAGGGGCTCCTATAGTTTTTAGGGCATCTGAGAACCTCAAAAAACTCATTTTTCCTATTTAAAAATTCCTCCTTTGTGTTTTCTAAAAAGTACCTGAAATTATAAAAATGCCACTGCATTCTTGTTAATTTTTGTCTAGTTATTTAGGCTCTATTTTCAGGGCACCTCTAGCTTTAGACCCTCATTATTTGAGGTCTAGATTATTACTCTGATTTTATTGGACCTCAAATCATTCTATCTAGGTGACTTCCTTTTATATCCGGTGTGTTTTGTACATTTTTGGAGAAATTGGACATTATATTTCTCATATTTATGGAAGAACTAGGTGTTATAGTTTGAATAAGAACAAAGCCTTTTACTTAGACCCCAAATCTGGCCGAGACACAAGAGACAAGAAGAAGCAAGAGGAAGCAAAATCACACCATGCCTCATACCTTGTTTTCAAGCTTTCTAGGAGTTCTTTCTTATGCTCCCAAGAGTTCTCCCAAATTTTCTCCTCCCTCCACTAACTCAGCCATAAACCAACACTAATTCAATTAGTAAAACTATAGAAAGAGAGAGAAGGAAGAGGGGAACAAGTTTAATGAAGCAAAGAGTGTGTAAAAACTAGAAAATCTTTCCCTTTTTGAAGCTTCTTCTCTTCCCTTTTGGTACGCCACTTAGAGTCAGTTCCAATTTTGTTTTAGTCTAGAAAAGGGTTAGTGGAAAGAAATGGAGGAGAAAGGGATGTGTTTTAAGAAGGCTAAGGGTCACTTTATGTAACTTTTTTCACTTTTGACTTTAGTCTCTAAACCATAGTTTCTCTGTTTGGCCTCATTTCAACTCCTTTTTGAAAACTATCTTTTCCATCATAAAATTTAAATCCTCTAACTTATAAAATGCCTTGGGTTTCATCCAAATTGGATTTGAAACTATTTCAAACTATTTGGTTAAAATTTTAGTTAACCTTTTGTCGAAATTACACACAGGAGGGGTTTAAACTATTCTAGGGGTTTCTATAGTTTTTAGGCCTCGAGAAACTCAATTTTTTTATTTAAAAACTCCTATATAAGTTTTCCTAAATTTGTCTGAAAATATGAAAATGCCATTGTATATTTTCATAATTTTTCATAGCTCTTCTGACTCGAGTTTCTAGGTATCTCAAGTTTCATATCCTCATTTTTAGATGTCTAGTTTATCTCTCTAATTTTATTTGGCCGCTATTCATATGATTTATAGGGCTTCCTTTGAAAATTCCTAATTTCTGGCCTTTTTATAGAAAATTGGGTATCACAATGTGCAAAATCCAAAAACTAATTAAATAGAATTATGGAGGATTGAGGATGTAATTTGGGGAACATAAAAATTATTATGAGAATTTTTGGAATAAATTATGGAAAACTATAGTTTTATTTTAAATAAATAATTATTTGTTTGGCAATTTTTAGAGAAAAATAAAATGATATTGTGGATTTAAATTTAATTGGGTCAAAATTTAATTAGAGGTCCATGATTAATTTAATTATGTTAAGGATAAATTA
Organism: Erythrophleum ivorense; assembly: GCA_026724425.1. Classification (NCBI taxonomy): domain Eukaryota; kingdom Viridiplantae; phylum Streptophyta; class Magnoliopsida; order Fabales; family Fabaceae; genus Erythrophleum; species Erythrophleum ivorense. The sequence continues at coordinate 39,377,514 of JAIUCV010000006.1, read as the reverse complement.
TAGAGGCCCAATTTTAGTTTCTATGGAGACCCATCACATTTGGGCATATCTAGCTATGGTCCAATACATAGAAAATAAGCCTACTTGGATAAGAGATCTATTGGATTAGCCTATTTCCTTCAAAACCCCAAAATTAGTGAAACCTTTATTCTTATTTCAACTAAAATGTTGGGTAGCCAAGGGAAAATACAATTTTCACACTTTAAGAGGGAGGCTAGGGTTTTTCAGCACCTTGACTCTGATTTGCACTCTTAGATGGAGATTTAGCCAAGGTAAGTTATACAAAAATTGATCCTCTAATCTTTCTCTTTATGTTGGTCTAATTAGTTTTTTGTTTGGTGGATTTTCATCTTAGTCCAAATCTAAAAATGAGTGTTTTGGTATTTTCTTACATGATTCTCAGGGGTTGAGACAAGAGGAACTATTGGGTAAGTATTTGACTCCATTTTGATGTATTATTTTGCTAAAAATTGACCCCAATGACTTATTTTCATGTTGTATTATGCTATTATGCGAAAGTGCAAAACAATTAGAGTAAACCACTATAGTTTATGGGTTAGGAGGCTCAAATTTAAATTTTGAAACTTATTGGAGGTTTAGGTAAGCAATTTCTGAGTAGCTCTTAATGATTGGAATCAATGGGTGCCTGATTCTTACAATGAATTTTGATTAAGAGTTGAATTTTAGTTAATTTAGGGCACTTAGGGTGTTTGGCATTAGTTGAGAGCTCTTGAAGATTTTGGCAAACCAAGTGAGGTAACCAGGGGATTTAATTCCATGTCTATGTTTATATTAATCTTATATTTATTGAAATGATATGTTTTCCATGTTAAATAATTGGTTTGGCTACTTGTTGGATCATGATCGTGTTTTTGTTAGAAGATTATACCCTAGGCCTATCATTTTACTATGAACATTGTCTTTGTAACATCCGATTTTCTAAAAATCCAAGAAAACGTAAGGAAGCACAAGAAATGTAACATATGATTTCTCCGTCAACATATGAAATTCACCGGATATGAAAGGAAGTCCCCCAAATAGAATAAATTGAGATCTAATAAAATTAGAATAATATTCTAGATCATAAATAATGATGAGTCAAGGCTAGAGGCACCTTAAAATTGGGGCTAAAATATATGAAAAAAAAAAGAGATCAGAAAAAGGTCCCGAAGAGCCTCCAAAGTCAAGTATGAAGGAGCTAGGGACTAAAATGCAAAGAAAAGTTATATGTCAGGTAAAATGTATAAATTTTCCTAAAGTTAAAGGAACCCTAGTTTCACCCTCTATTCATGGCTTTAAGCATGAATATCAAAAAATCGGGCAAGAATCTCAGAAATCTGTGACCCACAGTTAACATCAGTTTGATAAGATGGGTCCAATGATACCAAATTATTTGGATGGCTAGGCGGGATCTAGTTATCCCGATCAGTAGTCATGAGAAAAATGGAAAAAAGAAGTTGTAAGAACTATAGAAATAAAAATAGCTAAAGGGCTAAGAAACCTTGAAGGACTTTCAGGGATAGAATTGCAGTAAATGAAAAGTTTATAGCACAATCATAATACAGAGCGGTGAAAAATTACACCTATAGACCCGGGTATCCGATTGACACCAAAATTTATGAGGATTGAGGTTAAGGGCCCCTGACCCATGTTTGAAGCTTAATATGGCCAAAAAGCAGAGGAAATAATGTTCATAAATTTTAGAAAGTCTAGAGGTATGTATTGTACCGTAAAACCTTAATTGAGCTCAGACATTGATTTTTAGACTGCTGTAAGGCCCAATAGTTAATTCTAAAGGCCCGATAAGAGAAGAGAAGATATGATTATGGTTTTAGAGAAGATGAAACCAAAATATAAATATAGAATGAAAGGAAAAGAAGAAAAAGATTTTAGTTATTTTAAAAAATTAACCATGGTTAAATTAGAAACTAACTATGGTTGAGTTAAAAGTTGACCATAGTTGGGTTAAGAAATTAACCATGGTTACTCTCCATAACTTAAGGGCTAAGGCAAGGCTTCCAAGTGTGTGGCCAAGAATTTTTGGAAGAAGATATTTAGTTATGAAATTAGAAAATCAAAAGAAAAAAAAGAATGGAAGGTTAAGATTTGATCTTAAAAAGGTTAATCCAAGGGTCCAAATTTAGTATGACCATTTAACTTCATTAGATTCTTCTTCTTCACCTCCATTCCACCATTTTCACTCCACACACAAGGAAGAAAGAAAGAAAAACGTGAAGAGAGAGAGAGAGGGAGAAAAAGTGGAAGATGAAGTGAAACCAAGCAAAACTACCACCATTCTTCACCAAATTTCTCCATCTTCTCCATCCTCCAACCATTTTCTCCAAAGGGAAGCTGCATATTCATCTTTTCTTCAAGGTGAAATGTTGCTCTAAGTGGGAAGAGAAGGGATTTTAGTGTGAGAAAAGCAAAGGAAGCAAGGCTTAAGCTTAAAGGGTAAGTTTTCTCCATCTTATACTTATAAATCATATGCTTTAAGCTAGTTTTGTTAAACCCTAGCTATGAGTTATTTTTGGACAGCATATGAATCATTAGAAATGGAGTTTATATGTTGAATATGAATGCCTTGAAATGAAGCTTATATGTTGAACATGAAGGCCATATGAGCTTAGTTATTGTTGTTATGTGCTGAAACTTTGGAAAACACAAAGATTGTAATTTTTGGGAAAATAGAAAGCATGGGGAGATGCTGTCCGAATTTTCCAAACATTTTTATGGTGTTTTCTTAATGTCTTAAAGTCATGTATAGCAAATTTCAAGTCCTAAAACATAAAGGAAAAGGCTATGTAATTTTTAGAACCAAAGAAACGTACTTTGAGCCTAAAACGGAGCTAGATTATGTGATGACCAAAACGTGATGTTGGGGCTCGAATTTGATGATTTTATCCATTCCAATGGATTCAAAAGGGTGTTTTTAGCTAGGAATACCTATGGGAAAGCCCCCAAAACTCATGGGATAAAATTCCTAAATTTTGGTTAAGAAAGGCATACTATTCGGCCATAGTGAATGGGAAGGGAAGGAGTTAGATTTTTCCAATTCCAATGGTCCCATTAAGTTTAAAAGGGTCATCCTACTTGAGAATTTAATGTTTGTGTGTTGATTGTAATGAATTATCATTATGATTATAGGGTTTGATATTATTTTGGGAACTCCAAAAACAAGTAAACCGAGTCCCAAGGATTGAGGAGCAATGTTTACTAAGGTAGTAGTTTTCCTCTCTCTTTCTTTAAGCTTGTATGTTTATATAATGATAAGTGGTATGCTATATCAAGTTTTCATTTATGTTATAAGATGAGATATGTATGCTTAGATTGTGCTTGGCCTTGTATGAAATCCCTTGTATTACTATGTGGTATATGACACGTTGATTGGCATTATGTCATGTACTTACATGCTTGCTTGTGAATGAGACTGGTTTACTACTACTGAGATTTCATAATCTCACCCTAAATATAACCCATGATAGGTCCGAGTTCAAGCAAATAAAGGGGCAAAGGATGTGGAAGCATAAATTGAGGACCTTACTTTTATGTATCACATTTTGTCATGTAATTAACTATTTTATATTATTGCATGTATGAGTTATGTTATGATACTGTAAGGTACTCAAGTATGAAATGGAAAGCCATGTATATACCTAACCCTGAAGTAAAAAGAGTATGACTAGTGTGCATAAGATGCAAGAATGCCCGTACTTATATAAAGGCAAAATAATAATAACAATATGTCAAGTGAAGGGTAAAACTGTCCAATTTGTTGTAGGGGGAACTTTATATGAATTCATATGTGCTCCGCTAAGTAAGTATTTTTCCCGTGTAAAGGGGTTAGAGAGCTTGAAGTAGAGCCCCAAATCGACCTCATACGATTTTTCTATAATTAATTATGTATTTTCAAAGTTAGATAAGAAATTGAAAATGACCAAATGAATAGTGAAATTGTATGATGAAGCTTTTAAAAGGAAAAAAATAATTAATTAGTTCAGGTTTCCATTGACTCCTCTAAGTTTTATATGAGGCAATTGTAGTAGGAAAAGTGTTATAAAATAAGGTATTACAATCTTGATTTAATAAAAGAGTTTTATTATCATTATTATATTGTTTGCATATTTGCCATATAATAAGATCCTTAGGTAATTATAGTTTTCCTAAATGTCCATAGTCGATAATTATTGCGGGAACAATAATAAATTAAAACTAGTATGATCTTGATTGATGATCATGTATGTAGATACAAATCAAAGTCATAAACACTTATTAGTGACCAAGGTGTTGGATTAACCCATCATGAGATAGCTACATGGACTATGTCATAAGCGTATCTCATCTATAACCATATCACTAAGCCCTTAGATTTGAGATCACCATAGATTCCAACATGAGAAACATTGTACTTTAACATAATCAAAAGTCACTTTTAATCAGATGATCATAAAGGTTGTGATCAGATACAATGGAATCCATACAAAGGAAGATGAGTAGTTAAAATGGGATTTGTTCCTCTCGCTAAAAGAGAGAGATATATCTCTAGGGCCCTTGATAAGCAAGACTGAAAAAATGCATGGCCGTGCTTAAATGAAAAGAGTTTCATTTATTTTGAAAGTCTACTTAGAGATCAAGAAAGTGTGGTCAAGCGATGCAAGGATGACGTCTTCATGCCTTGTGCTTGACCTAGATATCGTGTGACAAAGGGGACTTGACATGGGCTATAGGATAGGTTGCATTGGATCATCAATCCTTATATAATTTGGGTAGTCATCATGTCTTGCTAGAGGCCACTCATGACTTGTAGGCTAAAAGGAGTTTTAGGCCCACTGCTAACATTATATGGGCCTCTAGGGTTATACACAAGAATGGGCCAATATGAACTAAAATGTCCAGATTCATTGAACCTAAAAGACATCTAGATTCAATGAATGTAGTATCCACATTCAATGTATTTGCTCTCTAGATAGTTTTCTTTTTCAAACAAGAGATTATCCTATTTATGATAGAATAATGATTCTCTCTTGATAAGGTGGTGGATGAAATTAATATATATATATATTAATTTTGAAATTTGTTATTTGATAAGTTTAATTTTGATTTAAATTATAATATATATATCTCTTTTGCTTAGAGACCAAACAATGCTCTCTTATAAAAAGGGATGCTAGGGTTTCCTAAGGGTGACCTTTTTAAATTAAAAAAAAGGCCGCAACACCACTCAAAATAAGATAAAGGCAAGATAGTGAAACTGATTCATCTTTTTCATATAAGAGAGAGAAAGAGAGAGAGACGAGATCAGTTGCACACTTGAGAAGTCGTGTGGTTCTTGTGGACAAGTTTAGAGAGGTACATTTGCATGACATGGTGCTAGCACATAGTTTGTGTTAGAGATCCCATTTATGTGGATATTGGTAGAGGGTATTGGTTCGTGAGGAGAAGTACCTTGAGATCTAAACGTGACTAATCAGAAGGAGAGGCAAAATTTTATGTGCTAGAGGTATATCTCTTTTACCTTACTTTGGTTTAAGCAAAGATGAAGAATCCATGGGAGGGATTTTGCTTGTTTCATTTTTCTTTTCCTATTGCATGTGTCTACAAATCCCAACAGTTGTTGGTGGAGCTATGATCATGTTTTCACCTATGCATTGTGCTATGATTGTGCACTAAGTCATGAGTCATGGAACGCATCAAGCCATGAGTATACTCATTGGGAGAGGTGGTGCTATGATCAGGCCCCTTTCCCTTTGTTTTTGGCCATCAACATGTTGTATGTAATTGCTAGTATGGGATAGTAGTCACCAGTAGTCAAACTTGTTCATTTGCTAAATTATATGATATGCTTCTAGTATTCATTTAAATGAAATGCATTTATAATGATTAAATGATACATACTAATGGAACTACTCTTAGTTAGTAGGATTCACATCTCATCTTTATTTATGGGCCAACAATTTCAGGTGAAGATTCTTTGGCTAAAGAAATGGGAAGCAAGTGGATGACCACCCCTAGTCTTAGGCCTTGTGTGAGATTTCTACACTTGGATGCTTTTAATTTTAGTGTAGATGTTATTCTTTTTATAATCTAACTTGTATAGCATCATGATGCATCTATATTGCTAAGTATAGGTATTTTGATTCTTTATAACTTGGGATGAATCTCTTAAGACTAAGGTTTAAGTTATGTTCGATTTGGTGAACTTAATTGTAATTTCAGAATTGTAATTTGAGATTCTTGTATGGAAGACTATTTTATCTTTTGATGTATATGGTTATTATATTGCTCTTATGGCTAGTCTTGGTTCTGTTACATACATTTTACTGTTATATGTTTTTTATGTGTAGTTATAGGATGTGCCGTGGCCATAATTTGAATTAGGGCTTGCTTTTAAGTTTTAAGGATAGGAACATGTTTATTTGGTCCATTGAAGTTTGTTTAAAGTGTTCTGGGGACATTAGATGGAGTATTAGGGAGTTTGGCTTGCCACTTGGGTTGGTATCTTACTTTTATTATCATAAAGGATTGGTGTGCTAATATGATAAAGATTCAATTATTGTAGCTAGCTTTTTATGATGAGCCTTAGAAGGCTAACAAATTTGAGAAGGGACTTAAACCAAAATTGAAGGATAAGATCATGCTCCTTCAAATTCACAACTTTGATGAGTTGGTAAATAAATGTGGGGCATTAGAAAGGGCCTTAGTGGAAATTGTAACGTTTGGTTTTTGTTAAATGATAGAAATGGACGCATTTTCAAAGCAAGTCCTTTGAAATAAATTAGTTAAGGTCCCAAAAAATTTGAGTAACATTCTAGACTCTTAAAAATGAGAATCCTAGTCTCAAATGGAAGGAAAAATGAAGTTAGAATGGAAAAATAAATTTTGACAAAAAACCTATAAAACGTAATGGCATTTTCATAATTTTGAGCAAATTTTAGAATTCACACAAGAGGGATTTTTAAATGAAAATTTTGAGTTCTCTGGGATTCTCAGAGGCCTTGAAAACCATGGGAAGTCTCGGGACAGTTGAATCCCTTCCGGTGGACATTTTTCAACATCGGTGTGCCTGAACTTTAATGGATTTGTTTGGGAAGGTTTTAGCTCTGATTTGAGTGATTCCAAAGGTATTTTACTAAATTGGGAACCTAAATTTTATAATGGAAAAGATGATTCAAAAAAAGGAGCTAAAACGAAGGAGAAACAAAAATGCAAAGAACAAAGGGCAAAATGGGAATTTTTGAAAAAAGCTTCCTCCTCTCCCTATATATAGGTGGCGCCCCACTCTCTCCTTCATTTAGACTCAGAAATTTCTGCCCAATTTCAGAGAAGGGAGCTAGGGTTTAGGCGCACCAAGAGAGGAAGAAGAAGAAGGAGAAATTCAAGCTTTAAGGTATGCTTTCTTGGTAGTTTTTCATGCTTTCTTCCATCCAAACTTTCTCTCCTTCATTCTCCTTTGTTTCCTTTGATTAAAATGAAGTTTACAAATCTGATTTAAGGAAGAAACTTAGGGGAAATTTTGGATTTGAAGAGAAGAGCTTGGAGAAAGTAAGATTCAAGCAAGAAAAAGCAAGAAAACTAGGTAATTTCTCTTCCTATGGTTGCTACCTTTGATTCCCTTTTCTTCTCCATTTCACCACACCTAAAGAACCCTAGGAGGAGTTGATTTTTGGCAGAACCAAGGGTGAATCTAAGGAAAAAGGGTGTGGAGATTAAGAATAAGTAAAGGAAATTAACAAACAACCATTAGATTTCAAGATGCAAAACCTAGGGTTTTAAGTTCACTTTGTAAAATCTGATTTTGTATGATGATTCTTAGGCCTAAATAAGAGTTTAATTGAGCTCCTAAGATCCCTAAGAGGCTCTCCACATGCATCTTCCCTTGAGCAAAACAAAGAAAGCTCCATGGAACCCATTAAGGCTCTATGTCTCAGCCAAGCAAGGAAAGTATAGCTAGGGAGAGTTTTAAATTTTTCTAAGCCCATTCTTGCGTCATATATGATGAATGAAAATGAGGGGAGGCCTTGGAAAAAATTTAGAACCCATAGAAAGTGAGTTGGTGCTTTATGTTCCATATTATGGCCTAAAGAAGCAACATATAGTTAGGCTATTTATTTTAATTGTGTGATGACTCCAAGAGGCTTAAAAGGAGTCAAGAATCATATTTGAAAGGAAAGAATGGAGCCTAGAATTTATTTGAGGGGTGTTGCTTCATTAGGTGCAATTATGGAACCATAATGAGGTTATAAGCCAACCTAGTGTCTAAGCAAATTGTATGATCTTAGAATTGAGTTTATAAACCTAATTGGCTTCCATAAATTGTGTTTAGGCCAAGAGAAACCTTCCCTACACTTTTGTGTGTGTGTGGGCGAAAAGGGGAGCTTGGATTCAAAGGAAAAAGTGTGTAATTGTGTATAAGGTAGCTCTCTCCACTTTCTCTCATGCATAGATATGTGTTTGGCTTGTCTTAGATGTGTGTATGTGTAATTTCAAGCTATGGAAAGTATGCTAGCATGATTTTATATGCCATGATTTCATGATGACATATTATGTTTCTAAATGATGTTATGATGTTTGTTTGAGTTTGCTTAAATATGGAGAGGGCAAGAACTCTTAACCATAGTGAGGATGAACTAAGAACCCTTAAGATTAGTTGAGACAAAGCAAAGAGTCTCCTAAAAGCAAAGTGGGTTTCCAAGAGCATGGTTAAGTCCAATAATCTCTTAAAGAATGGGTAAGGCAAGCCCAAAATCTATAAGAAAAAAAGTGAGACCAATCCATCCACTTGGCAAGCCTTTAGATGCCTTGTATGACTTATTTCCATGCCAAGCTTGCTTTTTAAATGTTCATGTCATCCATTATATCCATGCATGCAATTTCAAGACTTGCTTTGCATTCATTATCTATGATTGAATGGGAGATAAGCTATTAGAATTCTTTGAATCTCATTCCCTCCTCTCCAATGATCTAACATGCTAGATGGACCAAGTGGACAAGGTAATGGAAGCCAACCACCTTAAAGAAGAGAGCTGGACAACATAATGCATGGCTTTTAGTCTTTCAAGTTATATTCATGTCAAATGATATAACCCATGCTTGTATATGGTCTAAGAACTTTGGAACATATGTAATTATGATAATGTATGATGTAAAAATGAAAGAATGTGTTATGTGAATGACAGAATATAAATTGAGTATCTATGGACAATGTAGCTTCATGTATGGCATTATGGAATTATGCATATGTGTGGATGAAATGGCCAAAATGAGATACATGGAGTTTAGGACCATTTGGGCAACCTACACAAGTCCTAATTATGCTTTTAGACTTGCCTTAAGAGGTGTCAAACCCTAAGGAAAGCCATTTGGACAATTTGGTATCCCATATGGAGTCAAAATTTGCCAACTTAGAACCCTACGTCACTTTTTGTCCAAATGAGCTCTTCTTGATCTAAGATTTGGCATGCAATTAAAGCTTATTGAGAGCTTTTTGGAAAGCTAATGAACATAAATTTTGGAGGTCTACAGAATATTTGATGAATTTTCAAAGTTGGAAAAATTTCTGGTTTTAGTCATATTACTATTCACTCAGGTCTGAAAATGAAATCTATCACACAAGGGCCAAATGATGTCCAATTGTCACAAAATTTTATACAAAGAAACTAGACATTTCCAGTGACTTGTACTAACTAGAAGCACCTCATTTGGTGTCTAGAGAGGGAGATATGAATTTTCAAAGAATCTATCTAGTATCAGGAACTTCACCCGACCTCAGTTATTGTTTGATTGGATTTCGAGGTCTGGGCATACTTGAACTGGTTTGAAGTTATTTTTTCTCCTCTAACTAACATCTACAGATTTCTAGATTGGTATCATTTGCATGGATTGGGTTTTTTTAGAATTAATTGGACATTTTTGAAGTTTACTGTAGAAATCTAGGGCAGCACCAGTGGGTAGTTTGACCTCTAGACCTATTCGAATGTCAAACGTTCTCTGTGATGGATTTTATAGTCTGAACACATTTTTAGTATGAAGTAGATATCTGTAGCTTTCCAGAATGGCCAAGATTGTATGATTTCAATTTTTTATAGAATTAGTTATGAATTTTCAAAGTTGGGTCAGAAAAGTGGCAAAAGCTGGGCGAAAATATATATGTTTATTTCATGCAATCCTTCAAGTTCTTGAGGTCTAGGCCACTTTTGATGATTCAAATGAGTTGTATCTATGTAATTAAATATAGGAATGTGTTGTATAAGCTCACACGGTCCACGCGACACTGAATGGAATTTTTATACATGATGCAACACAAAGAAATGTATTATTTTAATGGATTTTCTTATTTCCTTCATGGAATGTATCATATGAGCATGAAAAGGTGATAGAAATGAGCTTGAGATTATGGTGTTACAAAAATTAAAGCTAAAAAGAAAAAGACACTGAAAGGCAAGCATGACCAAGGTATGGAGCCCTTTAAGGGTAACAGCAAGAGAGGGATGAGTAATAGAAGTGGCTTTTGGGGAAGAAGGCCATCTCTAAGACATCCTTCTCAAAAGAGAAATGTGGGACCCTAAAAAAGTTCAATGAGTACTCCATCGGCATGTAACAAGTGTGGAAAGAACCATGAAAATGGTCCTTGCCCTATGTGCTTTAGCTGTGGGAAGTCAATGCACTATGCGTGGAATTGCAGAATGTCATGAGAGTTAGCCTCATCTGTTAAACCACTTGCACAAGGATAGGTGTTTGCACTTACGCTATAGGGGGCTAGTAGATCTTCTACTTTGATCTGAGGTACTTTTCTTATTCATATTCATATTATAAATGCATTATTTGACTTGGATACAACCCATTCATTCATTTCATATGATTGTGTTAAGCATCTAGGTCCTAAAATTAGCCTATTGCCATTTGAATTATCTATGTCTACCCCTATCGAAAATTTTGTGGTTACATCTAATGTGTGTTTGAATTGTGAGATAAAAGGAATTGTTTATAATAAAATATTATTTATAATAATGCATGTCTACATCCATTTCTTTATTCCACTGACTTGGATAAGATTTTTAGCATTTTGAAGCTCCTTCAATGGTGTCTATGGAGAGAGGAAGAGAGAGAAAGCAAGAGCATGGGTTTTAAGGTATTTCTACACACTTTTTGCTTCTCTTTCAATTAAAAAGATTTATCTACTCATTATGAACTCTCTTTCCATGGTCTTAGTTTTTCAAGATGAGGACTTTGAAGTTTTCTAAGGGAGGAAAAAGAGCACTTCTTAGAAAACTAGTTAGGGTAAATTAAAGAGCTTTGAGAGGGATCATTTTGAGGTAAGAATCAGTTTGTAGAAAGTTTTAGATCTTAAATCCTAGAGTTTAAAGTGACTCTTATAGTGAGAGAGAGAGAAAGGCTTTTTCCATGCTTTCATGCACTTTAGTGATAGTATGGAGCATGTAGAATTAGAGTATGGCTTGAATTTAGCAAGAAATTGGCAAGTTTAAAACCTAAAATGGTCAAAATAGACCCATAATGGGTCTAAAAATGTATGTCTATCCATGGAGGCTTTAATGGACGAATTTGGATGTGACACTTGGTAGGCATTTATATAAAATCCTAAATTTTTATATGAGTTAAAGTTTGTAATTTTTAGGTTAGTATAAAATATTTTATAAATTTTCGAAATTGCCTTGTATTAGTTTTTGTCTCTGGTATAACTGGGGTTTTCATGTTCTTTATGGGAACAAATGGGTTCATTTTAACTTGAAATTTTTACAATAGCTAAAGCACATCAAGATATTTCCAACAAGTTTTAGTTTGCCTAATTTGGACACTCCTAGCTAAAGTTATGAATTTTCAAAGTTAGCATCAGAAAATTATTCTGTAACAAGTACCAGCCATTGTTTTGCCATTTTTAGGAAACCATATGAATTCAATTAAATCTAAAATTTTTATAATAGAAAGTATGTATTATAAGCTTTTTAGAAAGGTATTATTTTCCTAATTTAGAGGTCCTTAGTTATGAAATTTTAAATTTTAGCTATAATATGTGATATATGGGGGACTTGAGGGCATATAAGCAAGTTAGTTTAGATATGCATTGGTTGCTTATTTCCTATTCTTAATATAATATTTTAGGCATGTGAAGATGGCTAGAGTGGTCTTTGGGTAAGAAGACCAAGAAGTGGGGAATTAAGTAATAAAGGTCAAATAAAAGAGACAAATGAAGAGAGTTAAACAAGGTAAGAGGCAAAGTATGAAGTTTAAGATCAACTTGCGATCCCTTAGGTAGTTATATCTCCTTATCTTGCATGCATTTGAATGTTTAAATAAGTTGAGATGCTTGCATGTGTGGTTGCTTAATGTATTCATGAGTTTATGTTTTGATATGATTTTTATCATGAATTTTGTATGTTTTCAACTCTTAGATCCTTATGGTGGAGAATTGAGTGCAATAGTTCTTCCTTAACCCAAAAATGAGTTTAGTTGAGCCTAGCTTGTATGTTTTCGGCTCCTCGCTCCTTATGGCAGGAATTAAGTATAATAACTCTTCCTTGGCCTAGAGTTGAGCTTAGTTGAGCCTAACTAGCATGTTTTGATGCCATGTTTGATGAGAATTTAGTTTTCATGCTAAAGGTTACGTTTGAATTACATGATGCATATGAATTACATGTTTACACCACATGCATTGCATTTCCTCATGGTATTCTTGTATGTGATGATATGGTAGAGATTTGTTATTGAGATTTTAATGGAGGCAAGCTAGGAGACTCAAAAGAACTAGGATAAACTCAAGAGCTTAGAGATAAAAGGGCTGGATGTGAGTCTTAAAGATAGCCAATAAGAGATCAATTACAGGGCATGGGAGGTCCAATGTGTAATATGTAATGTCTCTTCTGCTACCCTTCTTTATTTTATATATTTGTGAAGAATTCCTTATTTGAGTTTAATTACTTTTTCTATTTTAATTATTCCTTCACAATAAAATCTAATTAATGGCATAGCGAACTATAACAATAACGAAAATACACTGTAACTTATACAAATTAGTTTAAGAGTTCCTTCATAAGGGAACGGGTCATACAAGTCACATCACATCAAAAAGGAATCTATCCTATAACCATTCAAAAAGAAAGTCCCCCAGATAACAAAAGGGTTAGTATCAGTGACTGGGCCTCTGTTCATGTAAACGGAGGAGCAGGAGGGTCAACTCCACCCACTGGGAATGTGTGGGACTCCAGCTCTCCTGGGGACACAAAATATATCTGTACAACACAAACAATGTCATCAAATGATATGATGTGTATATTATGGATGACAAAGACCGATCCCCTGAGTGGGAATTGGATCCACTTCGCTTGGAGTTCTAGGGTCACTTGATAGATTAACATCTAAGAAAAATATAAACCACACTAGAGTGAGAAATAATTTTCTCAGTAACATAGACATGATTAATACCACATAATATCCATGAAGAAGAGACAAGTACTTTTAATAGACAACAAGCAATGTAGTGGTAAGATAGTTAATTTACCGACAATACAAGCAGAGAGATATACTTGTTGACAATATCTAATGTGAATATGAAATAGCAAAGTGAATAGGCATGTTACATCTAAAGATAGGACATGAATAAAATACAAGGATTGTCTTAACATAATTGATACTCAGCAGTTGCGAGGCATTCATGAGATTTCCACATATATAGAATATAGAAAATATTACAAACAACATTTATTCTCTCTTGACCATTAGGCCTTGGAGACTGCCAGGCCCAACACTCAGACCGTGTCGCACTAGCTTCGGCTGGCACATAGCAAGCTCACCCCTGCTTCCTTTACTGAGGCATCCCCCAGTGGGTACCCAAGGAAAGTCATATAATATCACAATAATATGTCATCCAAGCCATCATTTGATCAAGGCATGTAGGTATATTTGGGAAAGAACTACCTTGCACAACTCTGTGCATAATTAATCTCGATAGCATGACTGTGTACTGGAGTTTGAAAATTAGTTGTTTAAACATTTTCAAATATCTTTGAGATTAGACATCCAATACAATAGCAACTACCCAATGGTCAACTCTAGCACATACATAGGGCTCACCCCCTGTCCACCCTATATATTAGTCAGTTCTTTAGGCTCACCCCCTATCTGCCCTATATATTGGCCAGTTCCTTACCAAATAAGCCATGCTTATATAATCAGGTAGTACACAACATATTATCCATGTCAAGAAATCAAATATCATGTCAGCATAGCAAACAGTGCAATCCCAAAACACATGTTACCATATATTCTATTCTTAACATACTGCTGCATAATTTTCCAACTATCTCAAATGGGCTCCAAAATTCACAAAATAAATATCAGCATAATTTAGGTGTCACATAGAATATCTTAGGCCACCACAATCATCCAGAACATGTCAAATAACATTAGGAAAAATTCAAGAATATCTTAGTCAACACTTTGTCTAAAAAATTTGACTTTTTATACAATGATCCATAATTCACCAAAATTTCACCATAAGCCTTATTTTTCATGTAGATTAACCTAATTTAGTTAGATTTAAAAAAATTCTTCCCTAGGTATATGTACATGTGTTGGCCGAACCTATGCATCTAAAAAGACATGTGATTTTGCTTCATTTTCATGTCACCAAATAGCCACACATACATATTCAAGGATGTTAAACAAAAGCCCTCAATTAATTTCTAAAGATTTCATATGTATTCTAAAATTTTCTCAAGTTAAGATTCTAGGGTTCCTTGCCAATTTCTTCTTGAAAATCAAAGTTGTATTAATCTTCCTCTTCCTTAGGCTTTCTTCCATCACTTCTCCCTTTATTTTCTCTTCAATTTCTCCCATGGCATCTTTGAAATACAAAGCTTCTTAATTTGTAGAAAAGTTGCCAAGATTAGGAATTTTCTTGAATCACATGAATCCATAAGCCATATATATGATTTCTCTATCTTTTCTCCATCTTTTCTTGGCTAGAATTCATGGAAACAACAAAATTTCCCATCTCCTCATGCCATGTACGAAAATTTAGAGAAAAAGAGAAGAGAAAATTCTTGGAGAAAAATAGAAGAAAAACCAAGAAGAAGAAAGGCTATTTATGTTACCTTAGCTTCGCGGTGTTTGATATTCCCCTGGTGGCTTTTCCTTCTCTATTCCTTGTCCCTTCTCTTCTTCCTTAGGCCGAGCTCCTCCTCTTTCTTCTTCTCTTTGTCTTGGCCTAATTTGGTGTGTATTTTGTGTGTGAGAAAATGGCATGAAAGTGTGTGGGTGGTTCATATATATACTAGTTATGAATGGTTAAGATTTAATTAACTTTAAGGTGGAAGATCTTGGCCTTTAGATTACATGGATGGTCAAGATTTAACCTTGAAATAAGAGATAAAATGTAGCCTTTAGATTAGATCAAAGGTGGTGGTTTAATCTTAAAAAGGTGAAGAAATCTAAGCCATTAGATTGCATCAACGGTTTAGATCGTATCACATTTTACAGATGAATATTAACCATTAGATTACCCTGGTTACTTTTTCGTAATATGTGAAGATAAGATTGCATTTAATGCCGCTTAAGTTAGCGTCTATGTCATGCTAAAGTCAGTGGTAACTTTTTTGTAATGTGTGAGATTTCTTAGATTTGCTGACACAAGCCTATGTAATCGCTCTGTAGCTCATGCAATTTCCATAATTCTCTTCCAACTTCCAGCTTTCTATTCATACATGGCACCACATCATCTCTCTCTTTTCTACATGGTGCCACATCAACATCTTCCCAGCTTCCTAGTGCCACGTCAGCTCTTCCTCAGTTAGACTTACAAAATTACCATATTTTCCTAAGTTTTCCATAATGTCTTATTTAATTTGTATTTTCTAGGTTCCCTGCTATATTTTAATATTATTGGTCCTTATGTGGATCCTATTTAATGTTTCCAAAAGGTCCCGAAGAGTGTTGGAAGTCAAGTATGAAGGAGTCGGGGACTAAAATGTAAAAAAAAATTATATGTGGGATAAAATATATAAATTGCCTGAAAGTTTAGGGAACTCTAGTTTCACTATCTATTTGTGGCTTTGAGGCATAAATATCAAAAAATCAGGCAAGAATCTCAGAAATCTATGACCCACAGTTAAACTCAGTTTGATGAGACGGGTCTAATGACGCCACGTTGTCCAGATATCAAGCGAGATCCGGTCCGGGATCTAGTTAGCCCGATCAGTAACCATGAGCTAGATAGAAAAAGAAGTTGTAATAATTATAGAAATAGAAATAGCTAAAGGGCGAAGAAACCCTGAAGGAGTTTTAGGGGTTATTTATTCCTTTAATATTCCCATTTCTTCTAGAAAAAAATTATCAAAGTTTGTTCGGGTGGCAAATGACAATTTTGCCCGTGGACCCCCTAAAATCTCAAAAATTCCTATGAGTCCTATTCAACTTATACTTCTCATATACAAAGCTATTTTGTTCAAATTATTTTTATTAAAGCTTAATAAATTTATTACATAAAATACTAAATAATTAGAAAATCCTAATTTTAGGGAAATTACATAATATCTAATTTTTTGAGAACGAGAGAAAACACGAGAAAAATAATGTACAATTTCTCTGTAAACGTATAAAATTCACTAGATACAAAAGGAAGTCTCCCAAAATAAATTAGTTAAGATCTCAAAAAATTTAAGTAGCATTTTAGACTCTTAAAAAATGAGAATCACAGGCTCAAACAATAAGAAAAATGGAGCTAGAATGAAGAAACGAAATTAAACAAAAGGTTGATGAAATGTAATGGCATTTTTGTAATTTTGAGCAAATTTTGAAATCCTCACAGGAGGGCTTTTTAAATGAAAGTTTTGAATTCTCTAAGGTTTTCAAAGGCCCTAAAGACCATGGGAAGCCTCAAGATCGTTAAAATCCCTCCAGTGGACATTTTTCAACATCAGTTAACTTAAATTTTGACTGATTTGCTCGGGAAGGTTTTAAATTCAATTTGGATAAAACCAAAGTCATTTTATGAATTAAAGGACCTAAATTTTATTATGGAAAGGATGGTTCTAAAAAAGGAGTTGAATGAGCCTAAACGGAGCAAACAAGCACGTAGGGGTAAAATGGTCATTTTAAAAAATTGTAAAAGAGGTTTCTTAAGTAAGATTACATCTCATCACCTCCAAGCTTCCATTTGCAAAAATCGGAGTAGCCATGGCGTGAGATTAAGATGGGAAAGAGAGAAGAAGTTTAAGCTTCCATTTAGGTATGTAAATGGCCTCGTTTCATCCCGCGCCAGTTAGGAAGGTTGTTCTTCTCTCTAAGTGCTCTCTAATGGTGGTTTTCTTTTCTTGAAAACTTGAAGATTTAGGTCTGACCCAAGCCAAAAAGGAACTCTTTTCAAGAAACCAATCGAGGGAAAATAATCTATGCGAAGAAAGCTCCGTTTTAAGGTAAGACTGTGCTTGAAACACTTGTAAAATCTTATGTTTCCAAGACATTTAAGCTTCAGTCTAGAGAGAGAAAGTGAGAAGGAGAGTTTTTCTTTGTGTCTTGATGGAACCAAGGGTTATGGAGTGTGAGGATTAAGAATATACAACTAGAATTGAAAAGGGAGCTTTAAAATGCAAGTTATGAAATTTAGAGATTTGGTTGCACCTAGGCTAAGATGAAACTTCTTAGTAGTAATTTAAGCTGTCTAAGAGTATATATGAGTTCTTAAGACACCAAGAGAGCCTCCCACACGCTTCTTCCATCAAAGAAATTAAAACAACTCCATTGGTGCTATACGGAAGCATAGCCTCAGCTAAGGAGAGTTCATGCACCTAGGGAGTGTTTTAATTCCTTCCAAGCTTAGTTTTGCATCACGTGTGATGAGAGAGGATGAGAGGAAGTCTTAGAAAAATTTTAGAAGTCATGGATAGTGAGATAGTATCATAGGTTCCATATTATAGCTTAAAGAAGCAACACCTAGCTAGACTCCTTAATTTGATTGTGTGATGACTCCAAGAGGTTTAAATGGAGTCAAGAATCATAAATGAAGGGAGAGAATGGAGCCAAGATGATGCTTTCTTAAGGTTGCTTCATTAAGTGCATTATGGAGCCATAAAATAGTCACATGAGTTACCTAGCCTTTCTAGTGAATGTATGGCTTTACAATTTGATTCAAAAGTGTAATTGGCTTCCATATAATGTGTCTAGGCTAAGAGATACAAGCCTCACATTATGCTGAGGGTGTGGCCGAGAGAAGAAGCATAACTCTAAGAGAAAAAAGTGTGCTTGTGTGGTAAAGGTAGCTCTCTCTTCTTTCTCTCATGTATGAATATGTACTTACTTTGTCTTTGAATATGTGTATGTATATTTTAAGCCATGAAAAGTTTTCTAGCATATGACTTTGTTCCATGGTACCATGATGTTGTAATATGTTTTTCAATAAGGCTTAGTATGTGTGCTTGGGTTTGCTTGAGTGTAGTGAAGCTAAGAATCCTTAGCCATGGTGACTTAAAATTGGTTAAGACAAAGTAAATAATCTCCTAAGAGTGAGGTTGAGTCAAAACCTCCTAGAGAAAATGGGTGAGGCAAATCCAAAGTCCATAACAGAATGGGTAAGGTTAAATCCACTTACTTGGCAAGCCTATCTATGCTTTGTATGACTTGTTCAAATGCCAATGATGCTTCTTGAATGATCATACATGTCATTATGCTCATGCATGCATTTTCAAGGTTTGTATTGCATATTTTATGTGTGATTGAAAGGGAGATGAGCTATTGGGATTCTTTGAATCTCATTCCCTCCTCTTCAATGTCTTAATATGCTAGGTGGAGTAAATGAACAAGGTAATGGAAGCCACCAAGTCGGGAGATGAGAGTTTGACATCAAAATGCCTAGTTTTGTCCCTTTTGTAGCCATACACATGGCATATGATGTAATCCTATGATGAAATTGTTATGTAATCATTTGAACATGTGTAAATACTCATATATATGATGTATGAATGAGAATTAATGCCATATGCATGATATAACATGATTTGGGTACGGAATGGCAAGACTAGACATATGTATTCTTGTGTATACCATGGGGTGAATGAGTAAGTTTGAGAAATCTGGGTTTGTGCACCTTTAAGACAAGTTTAGAATGTCATTTTGGTGCATTCCCATGTGATCAAGTGGTCATGGTTGCCTTGGAGCTCAAAATGGACCACTTGGATCCTTTGCAAGACTTAAAAATGACCATTTCACAACCCAATGTCAAGATCTGACCAAATGAATGATTTTGCCTATGAAATTTGGCACGTATATAGATTTTATCTAGAGATTTTTAGGAAGCCAAAGACTATATTATTTAGAGCTTTGTGAAATTAATTATGATTTTTCAAAATTGGCATTTTTTTGTTGAACTGATACAGACATTGTTCATATGGTCAGAAACTTGGGTTATGTCATTTATAGGTCAAATGATGTCCAATACTTATAAAACTTTTATAAGAATAAACTAGACATGATAATATTTCCATGGCCACCAAGATCACCCCAATTGGACCTCTGAGCAGAGATATGAATTTTTGAAGTTGGAGGATAATACTAGTAATGATAATCGACATCTAGTACTATTCCATCAATTTTCAATGGCTAGCAGCCTTTGTTGTGGTATGTATTTATTTTTATCATAAATTAAACATCTATATCTTTCCAGAATAGTATAGTATACCTGATTTAAATTTTTCTAGAATTAGTTATGATTTTTCAAAGTTCAGGCACATAATCTGGAAATCCTACCCAAGGCTGCACCATTGCATTTCATGCATTCCATCCCCTTGCACGAGTTTTAGGACACTTCTTGGGATGGTTATAAGTTGTATTTATGTATTTAAATACAAGAATGAGATGAAAGAGTCCATATGGCTCACGAAACACTGAATGAAAATTTTATTCGTGCATAACGCGATTAAATGCATTATTTTTAATGGTTTTCCTTCTCCTTCTTGTATTATTCATGGAAGGAAGCCTAAAATGTATATGATATGAGTCCTATAAATAATGGTGTTACACAATGACTAGGTCAAGAGCCAAAGCCATGAAGCAAGCCTTGAATGGAGTGATCAAAGAGTTAATGGGATGGGAGCCTATGCACTTAGAGTTCTAAGAAATGGGTTCTCTTAGAGTTCTACACCATTGACCAACATTTTGTTTTCTTTTTTCATTTTCATTTTCTGCTCATTGTTTCCTTTGTTGTCTAGTTTTGTTCTTGCTTGTTCATTGTAGTCAATTCCAAGCATGGTTCCACACCTTTGGAGGTTTTTAGGATGGGTTTTTATGGGGCCTTTTATCATCTGGTATCAGAGCTTAGGTTGATAGACTTCATGGTGTTGTCTTTTGTGTCTTTCATTCCATTCTTCCTCTTTATCCTTTCTGGTGTTTCTTCTCTACTTTCATTTGTGCTTTTGTGTTTGTGTGCCATCTCCGTCCTCTACCCTTTTCCCTTGTGTTGTGCATCTCCCATCCTCCTTCCTTTGTGGGTCCCTTGCTTCTTCTTCTTCTATCCATTATATTATATCTTGTGACTTGTCTTGCTGTTTTCATCTTTGAGTATTTACTTTATATTAAACAAAAACAAAAACAAAAACAAAAACAAACAAAGAAAAGATAAGCAAAATTTAAAAAGAAGAAAATAATAATAAAAGGGTGGCAGAGTGGAAAATTGCATCAAGGAAGAAGAAAGTTTGGCAAGTTTTGGAGGCTAGTTTCCTATTTTTATTACATATCAATTGGTCAATTGTGTGGTTGCCAAATATCACCCTACTTTCCTATTTTGCATTCAAGTAAAAGATTTCCTTCCTGTCCTATTAAACTTGGATTGCAAGTAGTTCCTAAAATTGATCAACTTGGACTATAAGTAGTTTCTTATTTTGATAGTTTCCTATTTTGATTAACTTACATTACAAGTCACAAGTAGTTTCCTAATTTCTCAAACTTGGATTGTAAGTTGCCAATAGTTTCCTATTTCATTAAATTTTAGTTGCAAGTCATAATTCTTTCCTATTCTCTTAAACTTTAAATGCAAGTTACTTACTTTCCTCTCTTATTTCTTTCCTATTCTTATTTCTTTCCTTTTCTTTGATTGTGTTGACTATAACACCCTAATTTCTAACTTATCTCATGCCTTTAAGTAACTCAATTCTAAGAATCATATGAGTTTCAATGAAAAAGGCAATAAAAATATTGATTATTTTCGCGTTGCATCACATATAAAAATTTTATTCGATGTCATGCAAACCATGTGAACTCATACATCACATTCTCATATTTAATTACATGAATACAACTCATTTGCATCATCAAAAGTGGCCTACATCTCACAGAACTTAAAGGGAAGCATGAAATATACATATATAATTTTGGTCAGATTTGTCCTCATTTCTGTCACAAATTTGGAAAATCATAACTAATTCTAAAAAAAATAAAAATCATACATTCTTGGCTGTTATGGAAGTCAATTAGGTTTATAGAATTAATTCTAAGGCCACACAACTTGTTTGAACTCTAACTTGATCTATAAACGTCATTATGGTTCCAAAATGGTACCAAATGAAGCAACACCTATCAAATAAATTCTAGACCCCATTCTTTCCCTTCAAATATGATTCTTGACTCTTTTTAAGTCTCTTGGAGTCATCACACAATTAAAACCAAGAGCCTAGCTATATGTTGCTTCTTTAGGTCATAATATGGAACTTAAAGCCCCAACTCACTTTCTATGGGTTCTAAATTTTTTCCAAGGCCTCTCCTTATTTTCATTCATCATATATGACTCAAGAATAGGCTTAGAAAAATCTAAAACTCTCCCTAGCCACACAAACCCCTTTAGGCCGAGGCTGTGGAGGAGATAAGGCTTCTTGGAGTTTGTTTTGTTTTCTCAAGGGAGGATGCATGTGGGGAGCCTTTTAGGGATCTTAGGAGCTCATTTAAACTCTTATTTAAGCCTAGGAATCATCATACAAAATCAGATTTTACAAAGTGCACATGAAACCCTTGAAATTGCATCTTGAAATCTAATGATCTTATTATTAATTCCCTTTGCATATTCTTAATCTGCACACCCTTTTTCCTTAGATTCACCCTCGGTTCTACTTAAAAATCAAATCCTCCTAGGGTTCCTTAGGTTAGGTGAAATGGAAAAGGAGGGGAACCAAAGGTAGTAACCATGGGAGGAGAAATTACCTTGTTTTGTTGCGTTTTCTCACTTGAATCTTGCTTTCTCCAAGCTCCTCTCTTCAAATCCGAAAATTTTCTTAAGTTTCTCCCTTAAATCAGATTTGTAAACTTCATTTTAATCAAAGGAAACGAAGGAGAATGAAGGAGAGGAGGTTTGGATGGAAGAAAGCATGAAAAACTACTAAGAAACTATACCTTAAAGCTTGGAATTCTCTTTCTTCTTCTTACTCTCCCTTTGGTTTGCCTAAGCCCTAGCCTTCTTCTCTGAAATTGGGCAAAAAATTCTAAGTCTAAATGAAGGAGAGAGTGGGGCGTCACCTATTTATGGGGGGAGGAGGAAGCATTTTTCAAAAATTTCCATTTTGCTCTTCGTTCTTAGCATTTTCATTTCTTCTTTGTTTTAGTGCCTTTTTGAAAACCGTCTTTTTTATTATAAAATTTAGGTTCTCAATTTAGTAAAAAGCCTTTGGAATCACTCAAATCAAAGCTAAAACCTTCCCGAATAGATTTGTCAAAGTTCGGGTACACCGACGTTGGAAAACGTCCACCAGAGGGGATTTAATTGTCTTGAGGCTTCCCATAATTTTTAGGGCCTCCGAGAACCTTGGAGAACTCAAAAATTTCATTCAAAAAAGTCCTCTTGTGTGAATTCTTAAATTTACTCAAAATTACAAAAATGCCATTATGTTTTGTAAGATTTTTGTCAAAATTTGTTTCTTCATTCTAGCTCCATTTTTTCCTTTTGCATAAAGCTAATATAGAGGAGCTTTTGCATAAAGCTATCAAGGTAGAAAAACACTTGAAGGCAGAGTAGAAGTTCAAATCATTTGCTAGTTCCAATAAGGAGTACAAGTCCTTTAGTGGTTCCAATAAGGAGTATAAGACACATTTCAAATCCAAAAGTAAGACCAAACCTAAGGAGGATAACAATTTGAAAATGTAGACATCTGCTTCTAAAGGTAATTCTTCTTCTAAATCCTTTTTTGATTCCTCTAAAATTAAGTGTTTTAAATGTCAAGGTTTTGATCACATTACTTCACAATGTTCGAATAAGAGGACTATAATATAATTGCTCTTGAGAATGGATATGTGACTAGTGAAAGCAGTAGTAGAGAAGATGAGGAGGCCGAATCGTTATTAGAGATGATGGATCTGATGTGGATATAGTTGAGGCTGTAGTTAGAGAGGTGCTAGTATCTAGATGTGCTCTCAACATACAACCAAATGAGGACCTTGAAAGGGAGCAACATGAGAACTTGTTCCACACTAAGTGCTTTATTAATGAGAAGGTATGTAATCTTATCATTAACAATGGTAGTTGTACTAATATAGCTAGTACCTTGTTAGTTGAGAAGCAAGGTTTGCCAACTAGGAAGCACCCCATACCTTATAATCTATTATGGTTTAATGACAATAGGGATGCTAAGATAACTAAACAGGTGGTTGTAGCATTTTCCATAGGTAGCTATAAATATAAGGTTTTATGTGATGTTGCACCTATGTATGTTGGTCACTTATTTCTTAGTAGGCCTTGGTAGTTTGACAGGAGAGTCAAGTATGATAGTTACACCAACAGGTGTTCTCTTGTTTTTAATAATAAGACCATTATGTTGACCCTTCTGATATCGATGCAGGCATTTGAAGATCAAAGGAGAATCACTCAAGAGTGCAAGATGAGAGAGAAAGAGAAGAAAGAAAAAGAGAAAAGAGAAAAAAAGAGTGAGATGAAAAGAAAACAAAAGGGAGTGAATAAGCAAAAGAAAAAGAGAGAAGAGGTGAAAGTGACTTTGTTTGGTGGTAGACGAGATCAAGAAAGCTCTAATATGTGAGACATCCTTTGTAGTTTTGTATAAGGATGTATGTTTGACTATTAATGATATTGATAAATCTCTTGCTTTAGTGTTTTGAGTTTATTGTAGGAATATAAGGACTTGTTTCAAGAGGAGATATCGAATGGATTGTTGCCCATTAGAGGCATTGAACATAGAATTGACTTCATCCTTGGAGTATCTATTTAAAAAAGTGTAACACCATAAATTCTAGCTTATCTCATGCCTTTCAATGACTTACTATCATGGAGGATGTAAGTTTCTCATAAAAGAGCAAGGGAAGAAAATGAATATTTTTGCGTTGCATCGTATCTAGCAATTCATTTTAGTGTCATGTGGATCGTGTGAGCTCATACTATGTCTCTTCATATTTAATTTCATGTTACAACTCATTTTTATCATAAAAAATTGCTCACAACTTATGGAAACCGAAAGGAGACATGGGATATACATATTCATTCTCGGCCAGACTTGGCCCCATTTCTAGGCAAAGTTTGGAAAATCATAACTAAATCTAAAAAAATTGAAAACATGTAATCTTTGTCATTATAGAAATCATGGGATGTCTAATTCATTCTAAGAATATGTACAAGTCATAAAATCCCACAAACAGGATGTTTGACACATGAATTGGTTTGGAGGTCAGACTGGGTCCTAGTGCTGTCACAGTTTACTGATATGAACTTAAAAAATGTCCAACTAATTCCACAAAAATCTAATATGTGCAAATGATACCAATATGGAAATATGTGGATGTTAAATAGAGAGGAAAAATATCTCCAGATCAGTTTCAAGCCGAGCTCTCAGAAATTGATGGAACAGTACTTCTGGTCAGGCAAGATGACTGATACTGGGCAGAAACTTCAAAAATTCATATCTTCCTTTCTAGACCTCCAAATGAGGTGCTTCCAGTTGCTACAAGTCAGTATGAATGTCTAGTTTCTTTTTATAAATTTTCGTAGCTATTGGACCACGTTTTCCCTTCAGATGACACAATTACACAACTGACCAAATGAACAATGCTGGTGCAAATCCGAAATTCTGATACCAACTTTGAAAAATAATAGAAAATTCCACAGACCTCCAAATGACCTAATCTTTAGCTTCTCAAAAATTTCTATGCAATATCTAATCACATGCCAAATTTCAAGGAAAGAAGAGGTCATTTGGTCAGATTTTGATATAAGGGAGAAAAGTGTCAATTTCTTTTGTTAAAAGAGGGCTCTAGGGGTTCAAATTTGTTTCTCCTACTCCTAAAGCTCTATGAGCACGTGGGAAAGCATCAACATAGGCTATCAAACATGGCTCAAATTTATGACAACCCAGATTTGCAAAGCTCACTCTCCCACACCAAAACATACACAATGTACATAATGTCAAGATTTTGCTATTCATACCAAAAACTTGCTACATCATGTACTATAGTTCTAATTCTCATACATATACAATAAGTACATTCATTTACAAGTATTCATAAGTGCACGCCCCATGTACATCATTAGATTACATCTCTTAACAACAAAGTGGTGACAAAATGACGATTTCACAAATCCTTTGCCGATTTCCCTAGCTTCAAGCTTGGTGGCTCCCATGTCTTTGTTCACTTGGTCTACCTAGCATGTTAGGATAGTGGGGAGAGAAGGGGATGAGATTCAAAGAATCCCAATAGCTCATCTCTCATTCAATTATACATAATATGTGCAAAGCAAGCTTTTCAAATGCATGTATAGAAAAGTGGAAGTCATGGACATTTTAAAAGCAACCTTGGCATGTGAATCAAGCATATAAGACATTAAGTGTTTGGATTGGCCTCACACTTCTCCTCGTGGATTTTGGACTTGCCTCACCCACTCTTGAGCACTTTGGACTCAACCATACTCTTGGGAGTCTACATTGCTTTTGGGAGACCCTTTGCTTTGTCTCAACCAAACTCGAGGGTTCTTGGCTCATCCTCACCCAAGGGAAGAGTTCTTGGCCTTTCCACACTCAAAAATTTTTCAGCTTCTTCTTTTCTTCTTCTTTTTTCTCTTTTTTTTTGCTGCTTATTATATTTCCACCCTCCATAAAAGAAATTTCATCCTCAAAATTTAAATAATATACCTCATAGGAAGAGTTCTAGATATTTCTTCCTCATATCATCTTCTAATTCCCAGGTGGCTTCCTCAGGAAACAATCCCTTCTAAACCACTTTTACTAGCGGTATCTTCTTATTCCGTAACTGCTTGAGTCTAACATCCACGATCTGATCTGGTGACACTATATATGACAGATCATCCTGTAACTGCACATTCTCATATTCTATGACATGTGAGGGGTCAGACTGGTACTTTTTCAATTGGGAAACATGGAAGACGTTATGGACTTGGCTTATGTTTGGAGGAAGGGCTAGTCTATTTGCCACACATTCTACTTTATCAAGAATCTGAAAAGGACCTATGTACTTTAGACTAAGCTTTTTACTCTTAATAGACCGACTTATCCTTGTGACTAGAGACACGCTAATAAAGACATGGTCTCCAATGTCAAACTCTAACGGCCATTTACGTTTATCTGTATAACTTTTCTATCTACTCTAGGCCATCAGAAGTTTTTTTCTGATAGTTTTTATCTGTCTAGAGGTCTGGTTTACTAATTCTGGGCCTATGAGGCTCCGCTCTCCTAGCTCAACCTAACACATTGGGGACTTACACTTCCTCCCATACAATGCCTCATACGGTGCCATCTGTATACTGGCATGATAACTGTTATTGTAGGCAAACTCCGCTAGAGGCAAGTATGTATCCCAGCTCCCTTTCATTTCTAGCACACATGCCCTCAACATGTCCTCTAGGGTTTGGATGGTTCTCTCTGTCTGTTCATCTGTCTGAGGGTGGTAGGCAGTACTGATCTAAGTTGGGTGCTTAGAGCATCCTGTAATGATCTCTAGAAATTTAATATGAATCTAGGATTTTTATCTGATACTATGCTCCTAGGCACACCATGCAGTCTAACTATCTCCCTGATGTACAGCTAGGCTAACTTATCTAGGGTATATGTGGCTTTCATAGGTAGAAAATGTGCTGACTTTGTTAACCTATCCATTATTACCCATATTGCATCATACCCCGATGATGTCTTAGGTAAATCCATGATAAAATATATAGCTATGCTATCCCATTTTCACTCCAGGATATATAGGGGCTGAAGAAACCCAGTTGGTTTCTGATGTTCTATTTTTACTCTCTGGCATACTAGACATCGGGAGACATACTCTGCTATTTTTGTTTTCATCCCGAGCTATCAAAACATTTTCTTCAAATCCTGGTATATTTTATTACTGCCCTGATGGATGGTGTACTTACTTTTATGTGCCTTATCTAAAATTTTCTCTTTGATCTCAGTGTTCCTAGGCACATACAACCTATCCCTATATCTTATTATGTCATCCTCAGACAGATTGAACTCCTAGATACTACCTTGGGCTATCTGGGCTTTAATCTTATTTACATGGTCATCTGCTTGCTGGGCTTCTCTTATCTGATCCCTTAGGTCATTTTCTATTCGGGTCTCACTCATTAATAATTTTTTCGAATACACTTTGTAGGAGAGACTCATGTCTCTGAATCTCTTAATCAACTCTTGCTCTCGAATCATCATATAGGTCATGTGTATAGATTTTCTACTTAAGGCATCAGCTACCACATTAGCCTCACCGGGATGGTATTTCAATGTGAACTCATAATCTTTCAGAGATTCTAACCATCTTTGTAGCCTCATATTTAGCTCTTTCTATTCAAATAAATATTTAAGACTCTTGTGGTTGTTGTAAATTTCTATTGCCACCTCATATAAGTAGTGTCTCTATATTTTCAGAGCAAACACCACTGCAACTAACTCTAAGTCATGTGTGGGGTAGTTTTCCTTATGAGATTTCAACTGTCTAGAAGCATAAGCTACCACTCGGCCTTTCTGCATAAGCACACATCCTAACCCTTTCTTAGAGGCATCACTGTACACTACAAAAGTTTCTATAGGGTCAAGGAGTACTAGAACTGGAGCCGTGGTCAACTTGTGCTTCAACTCTTGAAAACTACTCTCTCATTTCTCATTCCACACAAACAGCACATTCTTTCTAGTAAGTCGGGTCAGTGGCATCGCTATTTGAGAAAAGCCCTGAATGAACCTCCTATAATACTCTGCTAAACCTAGAAAGCTCCTGATCTCTATCACTATTCTAGGTCTCTCCTACTGTAATACTGCCTCTACCTTATGGGGATTTACTGTGACCCCTGCCTAGGAGATCACATGACCGAGAAACTAAACCTCAGTGAGCAAGAAGTCACATTTACTAAGTTTAGCATACAACTGTTTATCTCTTAAGGTCTCTAGGGCTAATCTTAAGTGTTGCTTATGTTCCTTTCTACTTTTCGAGTAGATGAGGATGTCATCTATGAAAACTACTATGAACCTGTCTAAATATGGCTTGAAATCTCTATTCATGTAATTCATAAAAACTGCAGGTGCATTCATCAACCCAAAAGGCATAACTAAGAATTCATAGTACCTGTATCTGGTTCTAAAGGCTGTCTTAGGAATATCTTCAGCCTTTATCCTGAGCTGATGATATCTTGTCCTGAGGTCTATCTTGGAAAACACTGACGCTCTTACTAACTAATCTAGGAGGTCATCTATGCGAGGGAGAGGGTACTTATTCTTAATGGTGATTTTATTGAGTTCCTGGTAATCTATACATAGCCTAAGGCTCCCGTCCTTCTTCTTTACAAATAGGACTGGAGCTCCCCAGGGTGAGACACTAGGTCTAATAAAACCCTTCTCTAAAAGCTCCTCTATTTGTTTCTTAAGCTCTGCTAGCTCGATAGGAGCCATTCTATACGGGGCCTTAGACACTGGACCTGCCCCAGGTACAATGGCTATAGGAAACTCAACCTCTCTCTCTAGGGGCAGTCCACTAATCTCCTTGGGAAATACCTCTGAGAACTCCCTCACTATAGGAATCTCATCTATACCTTCTTCTACCTCAGCTTAAACTGAAAAGAAAACCAAATGCCCCTGACAACCACGCCCTAAAGATCTCTCAACCTGAGAGGTAGTCATGATAGATAATTCAGCCCTAGTACTAGGCACAGTCCCACACTTAGGTAAAGTAATACACCTGTGGATACAATCTAATGTGGCATTATTTATAGACATCCAGTCTATACCAATGATCACATCAATATCAATGAAGGGCATACAAATCAAATCAAGGGTGGTCAGGTAATGATTAAATTGGATCACACAATTCAAGCAAGCATGGGAAGTGATGGCTCAGTTTCTTGTAGGGGTAGATACATGTAACTCATATGGCAATATATGTATACTCAGACCCAACCTCCTAACACAGTCATATGATATGAAAGAGTGGCTAGCACCCGAATCAAATAATGCACTTACAGAAAAATCATTTATTTTAATAATACCTTGGATCAGACTCGGGGACTGGCTAGCCTCCGGCTATGATAGGGCAAAGACTCTACCCTAGGTCTGTGGTCTGGGAGGAGGAGCCATCTCCCTCAGCTGTGTGATCTGTAGAGGGGCCTGTGGAGAAGCCTGGGTGTAATCTCTAGCTATATGCCCCGGCCTGCCACATCTAAAACACATATTCTGCCCCGTATAGCACGGTCTGGTACTGTGATTCCTGCCACACTAGGGACACATGATAGGTGGAGCACTACCTTTACTGGACTGAGTCCTCTTTCTCTTGCCTCTTTGATTCCACTGATTCTTTCTGCCTCTACAGCTCATCATTGTCGGCTGGGAACCATCTCTAGGTCTCTTGGGCTCAAGGAGGGGAAGAGGTGGTCTGGCGCTGGAGGTAGGCTGCATCATCCTGAGGTTCGCTTCTGTAACTCTGCATAACTTACAAGGGTATTGAAGTGCCTGATTCTCTGTGGCATTACCCTATCTATGCTCTCAGGGAGCAAGCCTTTCTTTAACCTGTCCGCTCTCCACCTCTCATTATCATGCCTTTGTAGGTATGAGGAATATCTGGAGAGCTCAACAAACTTCACTACGTACTGGTCCACAGACATCCCCAGAATTTGTCTGAACAGGATAAATTCTGACTCCTTCTCATCTCTGATGGAATCAGGAAAATACTTTTCATAGAATGCCTCAAGGAATGCCTCCCAGGTGATCGGGGCACCCCTTGCTCTCAGAATAGGCTCAGTGCCCTTCCACTAGTAAGTTGCTTCTTTCTATGACTGGAATGCAACCATCTTGACTTTTTGCTCAGACATGCACTACATCACCTCGAAGATCTGCTCTAACTCCATAATCCAGGCCTCAGCTTTATCTGCATTCATTTCACCATTAAAGGTAGAAGGCCCAAATTTCCTAAACTGTGTGATCACTTTTCTGGTCGAGGGTTGCTGCTAAGCAGGAGGCGTCTAAGCTGGTGAAATTGGGGCAACAGCTTGCATGTGTGGCTATACATTTGTAGGAGTCTCCCCTGAGTGCTCGGGACAATCTAAGTGTGGAGGTGGCTAAGGAAGAGGAGGTGTAGGGCCCTGGCTGTCTCTCTTACCAAGCCATTCCTGTAACTGCATGATAACGGCCTGCTGCTGATCCAGGCGAGCCATAATAGACTGTAAGGCTCCAATAACTAGATCACTAAGCCCAGCTTCATCAGCACGAGCTGCTCTGGGAGGCCTACCTCTTCCTCTACCTCTTCCTTGGTGCGTGTCTACCATCTTTTTGGAACATATAAACATGCTTTAGTACATAATAAGGACATATGCCACTGCCATGCACTCAATCATCCATAAACAAGCTTATATACATCTTGGCAACTCACAAACACAAGCCCCAACCCACAATGAGAGCCTGAATCTTTGCTCTAATACCAATAAATGTAACACCATAAATTCTACCTCATCTCATGCCTTTCAATAACTTACTATCATGTAGGATGTAAGTTTCTCATAAAAAAGCAAGGGAAGAAAATGAATATTTTTGCGTTGCATCGTATCTAGCAATTCATTTCGGCGTCATGTGGACCGTGTGAGCTCATACTATGCCTCCTCAAATTTAATTTCATTATTACAACTCATTTGTATCATAAAAGCTTGCTCACAACTCATGGAAACTGAAAGGAGACATAGGACATACATATTCATTCTCGGCCAGACTTGGCCCCATTTTTGGGCAAAGTTTGGAAAATCATAACTAACTCTAGAAAAATTAAAAACATGTAATCTTGGTCATTTTGGAAATCTTGGGATATTTACTTCATGTTAAAAATATGTACAAGTCATAACATCCCACACACAGGACGTTTGACATGTGAATTGTTCTGGAGGTCAGACTGGGTCCTAGTGCTATTATAGTTTACTGATATGAAATTCAAAAATGTACAACTAATTCCAAAAAAATCCAATACATTCAAATGATACCAATGTGGAAATCTATGGATGTTAAATAGAAAGGAAAAATATTTCCAGATCAGTTCATCAAGCCGAGCTCTCAAAAATCGATGGAACAATACTTCTGGTCAGGCAAGATGACTGATACTGGGCAAAAATTTTGAAAATTAATATCTTCCTTTGTAGACATCCAAATGAGGTGCTTCTAGTTGCTACAAGTTACTTTGAATGTCTAGTTTCTTCCTATAAAGTTTTGTAGCCATTGGACTACATTTGCCCTTCGGATGATACAATTACACAACTAACCAAATGAACAGTGCTGGTGTAAATCCGAAATTCTGATACTAACTTTGAAAAATAATAAAAAATTCCACAGACCTCCAAATGACCTGATCTTTGATTTCCAAAAATCTCTACACAAGATCTAATCACATGCTAAATTTTAAGGCAAGAAGAGGTCATTTGGTCAGACTTTGACATAAGGGGGCAAAGTGTCAATTTCTTTTGTTAAAAGAGGGCTCCAAGGGTTCAAATTTGCTTCTCCTACTCCTAAGGCTCTATGAGTACGTGGGAAATCATCAACATAGGCTATCAAACATAGGTCAAATTTCTAACAACCCAGATTTGCAAAGCTCACTCTCTCACACCAAAACATACACCATGTACATAATGTCAAGATCTTGCTATTCATACCAAAAACTTGCTACATCATGCACTATAGTTCTAATTCTCATACATATACAATAATCACATCCATTTACAAGTATTCATAAGTGCACACCCTATGTACATCATTAGATTACATCTCTTAACAACAAAGTGGTGACAAAATGACGATTTCACAAATCCTTTGCCGATTTCCCTAGCTTCAAGCTTGATGGCTCCCATGTTTTTGTTCACTTGGTCTACCTAGCATGTTAGGATAGTGGAGAGAGAAGGGGATGAGATTCAAAGAATCCCAATAGCTCAT
Organism: Erythrophleum ivorense; assembly: GCA_026724425.1. Taxonomy (NCBI): domain Eukaryota; kingdom Viridiplantae; phylum Streptophyta; class Magnoliopsida; order Fabales; family Fabaceae; genus Erythrophleum; species Erythrophleum ivorense. The sequence continues at coordinate 39,345,124 of JAIUCV010000006.1, read as the reverse complement.
CTCTCATTCAATCGTACATAATATGTGAAAAGCAAGCTTTTCAAATGCATGTATAGAAAAGTGGAAGTCATGGACATTTTAAAAGCAATCTTGGCATGTGAATCAAGCATACAAGACATTCAAGGGTTCACCTAGTGTTTGGATTGGCCTCACACTTCTCCTCGTGGATTTTGGACTTGCCTCACCCACTCTTGAGCACTTTGGACTCAACCATACTCTTGGGAGTCCACATTGCTTTTAGGAGACCCTTTGCTTTGTCTCAACCAAGTTCGAGGTTTCTTGGCTCATCCTCACCTAAGGGAAGAGTTCTTGGCCTTTCCACACTCAAGCAAACTCATACAAACATCATGGATTCATTTAACACATATCATAGCATCAAGGATCATAACATGTAAAGGCATGCTAGCATACTTTTCATAGCTTGAAAATACACATACACACATTCTAGAACAAGCTAAACACACATCCATGCATGAGAGAAAGGGGAGAGAGTTACCTTATAGGCTAACACAAGCCTTCCCTTTCAATTTATCTTCTCCCTTCTTGATTTCACAATCACAACTAGATGGGAGTGCTTCTCTTGAGCCTAGATACACAAAGAGCATGAAATTACTCTCTCATAACTCAATACTTATTCACAAAGTTAGGGGTTTCTTTATAGCAAACCCTACCAAGCATATAAGAAACTAGGGGTTCTTTTTCTCTCTAGAAGTTCACCAACTATCCTTCCTTTTTTAAGCTCTCAAGAAAGGAAAGCAAGGAAGAAGAAGTAAAGATACATGAGTTTCTTGCACATTCTTGACTAGAACAGAGCTTTCTTATTCAATAACCCATGGAAAGGAAACTTAGAAGAAGAAGAATAAAATCAAGAAGAAGAAGCATGAAGAGCTTTAAAGGTTCTTACCTTTCTTCCTTAGCTTCCCTTCTTTCTCTCTTAGTTTCTCTTAGTTTCCCTCTCTCTCGTAAGCCTTTTTTCTATGCTTGGACGAAGCTTAGGTTAGTTAAGGGAGAAAGGATGGATCTGGACATGGTAAGAAGTCAAATTCTCTTTTTTCACGCTTTTTTGGACTAACTCTCGCTAGAGCGAAGAACAACCCTCGCTACGATGAGCACATATCAGTCCCAGACCCCTGCTTTTGCTACGGCGAGCAACTCCTTGGTTTTTGTATGGGATGCCCGCACTCACTATAGCTAGAAGCATTTTTGCTATAGCGAAAAGGCACTCTTGCTATAGCTAGCCCATTTCTCGCTATAGCGAACAGGTACATTCACTATAGCTAGCCCATTTCTCGCTATAGCTAGCAGACTTAGAAAATTTTAGAACTTCAAAAAATTTTCAGCTTCTTCTTTTCTTCTTTTTTTTTCTTCTTTTTTTTTTGCTGGTTGTTATAAAAAAGACCTGCTTATAGGGAAAATTTGGAAGAGACTAAGGAGATTTAGAGGCAAGTTGAGGATATGATGAAAAAGGGGTTCATAAAAGAAAGCCTTAGTCCTTATATTATTCTGGTGATTTTGGTGCCCAAAAAGGATAACAAGTGGAGAATGTGTGTGGATTGCTGTGTTGGAGATTGTGCCATAGGCTAATCATTGTATTGTAAACATTATACTTTATTAAGAAATAAGATTTTTCTTTTATTACATTATTATATTGTTTGCATGTTCTATATAATAATATCCTTAGATAAATCATATTGATTATCCTAAATATCCCTAGTCAATTATCATTGTGGGAATGATGATGAACTATGACTAGCATGATTTTAATTGATGATTATGTGTTAATCATGTATATAGATACAAATCAAAATCATAAGCACTTGTTAGGGAATAAGATGTTGGATCGACCTGTTATGAGATAGTTATATGGATTAAGTCATAAGCGTATCTCATATATAATCATGTCACTGAGCCCTTAAACTTGAGATTACCATAGTTTCCAACATGAGGAACACTATGTTTTGGCATAGACAAAAGTCATCTTTAACCGGGTGATCATAAAGGCTATGATCGAGCATAGTAGAATTCATATAGAAGATGATGAGTGGTCAAGATGGAATTTATCCCTTTGATTAATAGAGAGATATCTCTGGGCCCTTCGATGAGTGAGACTGAGAAATGTATGGATGTGCTCAAATAGAAGGGTTTCCATTTGTACTATCAGTTTGCACATAGATCGAGAAAATGACGATCGAGTAAAATAAGGATGACATTTTCATAACTCATACTTGATTTAGATATCGTGTGATAAAAAAGATGTGATAGGGTTATATGATATTTTGCATCAGATTACTAATCCCTATATGATTTGGGTAGTCACAATATCTTATTAGAGGCCACTTGTGACTTGCGAGTCAAATAGTGTCATTAGCCCACTGTCAACGTCGTATGAGCCTACAGGGTCACACATAAGAATGAGTCAAAATGTCTAAATTCATTGAATCTAAAATTGTATCTAGATTCAATGAATGTCACATTCAATCTAAGATGGAAGAATTCTATAAATAAATATATATTTGATATATATATAGTTTATAAAATTCGAAACATATATATATTTATTTATATGTTCGAAATATATGTATCCTTTAATTAATTTAAATGAATTAATTTTAAATTTAAGTCCATATGATAGATTTACATCTAGACTAATATGATAATCTAAATTTAATTTATGAGATAAATTAAATTTAAATTTAGTTCTAGATTTAGATTAAATTTAATCTATTAGATAGACTTAAAGTTAAACTAATTTATTTAATTAAGATTTGATTTAATTTAAAATAATATATTTTAAATTAATCAAATATATCTAAAACCCTAATAAGATACTTTTATATGAAAGAAAGAGAGGCTGAGGTTTCCTAGAATGGTAAAGAAAACTAACTTTAAGAGAGAAAAGAAAAAAAAACCCTAGAGAGAGAAAGAGGAGAGTGTCTTTTCTAGCAAGAATGTGTACGAACATTGATTAAGGGCACTAGTTTGCTGTTCGAGTTGAGCAACCATTTGTGTGGATACTGGTAGAAGGAGTAAATCTAAAGATCAGTTCCTAAGATCCGATGGTGAAAGAAGTATCACATAACAAAGGTAAATATTTCTAGATCTACTCTATTTAAATGACATTGATGGATCCACAGGAAGGGATTCAGGGTTTATAAATTTTAATTTTTTGCTACATGTCCTAGAATTCCTAACATGCTGTGCCATTAACAAAATCATAGTTAAGTATAGATATCCTATTCCTAGACTTGATGATATGCTTGATGAGCTTCATGGTGCATGTTTATTTTATAAAATAGATCTTAGGAGTGGTTATCATCACATCCACATGAAGGAGGAGGATGAGTGGAAGACTGCCTTTAAGACTAAGTTTGGGTTGTATGAGTGGTTAGTCATGCCCTTTGGCTTGACTAATACCCCTAGTACATTTGTGGCTTGATGAATCATGTGTTTCATCCCTATATAGGAAAATTTGTTATTGTGTACTTTGATGACATTCTTATGTTTTCTAAGAGTCTAGAAGAATATGTAAAGCATTTAGAAAATGTGTTTATTATTTTGAGAGAAAATAGACTCTATGAGAATTTAGAAAAGTTCCCTTTCTGCTTAGATTCTATTATTTTCTTTGGCTTTGTTATAGGAGCTAATGGCATTTGGGTGAATGAGGAGAAGGTGAAGGCAATTTAAGAGTGGCTGACACTTAGGAATGCTAATGAAGTGAGGAGTTTCTACAAGTTTGCAAGTTTCTATAAATGCTTTGTGAAGAACTTCTCAACCCTTACTACACCTCTAAATGAACTGATAAAGAAGAATGTAACTTTTAAATAGGGTAAGGCACAAGAGGTGGCTTTTAGCACTTTAAAAGACAAATTATATAACGCCCCTCTACTTATTCTTCTTGATTTTTCTAAAGTCTTTTGAAGTTGAATGTGATGCCTTTGGAATTGGTATTGGTGTTGTTTTGATGCAAGAGGCTAGACCAATTGCATACTTTCTTGAAAAGCTTAGTGGTGCTTGTTTGAACTATTCAACTTATGACAAAGAATTGTATGCATTGAAAAGAACTTTGGAACATTGGCAACATTATTTGTGGTCCAAAGAATTTGTTTTGCATTTTGATTGTGAGAGTTTTAAATTTCTAAAAGCCCAAAATAAGTTGAATAGGAGGCATGCTTTGTGGCTTGAATTCATTTAGTCATTTCCTTATGTGCTTAAACATTAACATGGTAAGGAAAATGTTGTTGCCGATGCCCTGTCGAGGAGATATAGCCTCATTACATCTATGCAAGCTAGATTGATTGACTTTGAATCTTTGAAAAGCATGTATGAAAGTGATGTTAACTTTGCTGGAATTTGGAAGTTATGTGAGAAGCATGGTGTTGATGATTTCTTCAAATTTGATGGCTTCTTATTTAAAAGAAATAAATTATGTGTGTTGTTTGTTCTATGTGTGAACTTTTTTATGAAAGAGTCCCATAGGGGCGGTTTGATGGGACACTTTAGAGTAGAAAAGACCTTAGCCATGTTGATAGAACATTTTTATTGGTCACATATGCATAGTGTAATAACCCTAACTTCTAATCATTGTAATTAAGGTAAAATATGTGATAATAACCATAAATCAGGGTTACAAGACATTACGACTAATTACATTTGGAAAATGCAAGGAAATTTAAACCATAATGTTATTAGAGTCATCAACCAAATAATTACAAGAATTTATGCACACAAGGGAAACAAACACTCATTTATAAGCCTTTGATTCTATTCCCTATTAATTCTAACTCACAAGAATCTTCTATCAATGTTTCTAAGTGACCCCTTGAGGTTACCATATGAAACACCAAGATTTCTAAGTTAGAATGAGAGTTCGGGACCGTTAGCCGTGGCTAAATGTCTTTGCGCTGCAACCAATTGCTCTCGGGTTCACCCTTATATCTTTACAGATTTTGCCGTGGCAAGTTGGAGCTTCGCTACGGCTAACCTACATGGCGCCATGGCTAAGAAACCTCCTGGACCCTACCTCACTCACCTCTCGCTATCGACCATGGCCAATTCCCCCTTTCGCTATGGCTAATTCCTCTCTGGAATGCCTGACTCATTTTTACAAAAGTTCACTGCAGCCAATTCCCATTTAGTAGTGGCGAATTACCCTCTGGACGACTCCCAGTGTGGCCTCTCACATTTCACCGTGGTTAATTCCACTTCTTGCCACGGCGAATTTCTCTTTGGTACTTTCCTTGGGCAACTTTGCCTCTATTGGCTGTGGCTAATAATATTTTGGCCATGACAAAATGCCTTCTGATCCTACAACTTCTAAAGTCTTGTCTGATACTCTCCACTCTCCCTCCAATGACACCCTAGGGCCACTCTACCTTAATTTGTGGGGTTCTAATAGCTTTCACTAACCTAATTTACCCTGCTTATATATCATTACTAGTTCAAAACTTAAATGTTAATTTTTATTCCTCCAACTACCCTAAATTAGCAAGTCCATAGAGTAATAACAGTAAGAGTTCATGAACTATCAACCATTATCGTTCAATACATATTCCATTAGAGATTCCATACATCACTGATTCCAATCAACAATCTAATATATCTCATGATGATATTTCTAATAGTAAACCATATCATGAATTCAATAAAGTTCATACATCGATACTATAAGTTCATATATCCAATACCAAACTATAATGAGACTTAACTCCTTAATAGATACATTTCATGATGATGCTATATAAGCGAATAACAAAATTGTATCTATTCAACTCAGATCAACCCAAGTGTAGCCTCCCCCACACATGGCTAGAGCTCATGGATTTTCATCCACTTGCTTTCCCTTATCCTTACCTGAAGGGCCTTCACCTAAAAGTATAATCCCATGAAACGGAGTGAGATGCAAATCTCAGTAACCAAGGCAAATTCTATTCATATATTCTAGTTTAGCTAACATATATGCATGATTTCATATAATCATCAGAAAATATACCAACCATATCAGTAAATGAAATAATTAGGCTATCTATGATTACTATCCCATACTAGCAATCACAATTCCACATGTTAAAAGATAATAACACTGAGAGAGGCCCGTCCACGACACCTACTCCCCAATGAGCACAACCAAGGCTCAGTGCATCTGGGGTTTGATCATAACCCGGTGCCCGATCGAAGCACATGCACAGGTGGCAATCACACCACAGCTCCACCATGGACTCACAAGGTCCAATCACATATAACAGATAGCCAACCAATTCATTTAGCATTCAAAATCATAATCATGCAGTAAATACAAAATTAAATAGACATATGCATAGAATTAGTATAAACCCTGGTTACCTCACTTGTAGCTAATCCTCTAAGAGCCAATTGAATGCTACTTCAGCCTATGGACACAAAATCAAGCTATTACTATCCTTAATTACAATTTATATCAGCAAACCCATTACTCAAGGAGTTAATCTATATAGAACTACTCAGAAACACTTACCCAATCACTAAAAGCCTCTAATTTCGGGTTTTGCCTTCCCTAGACCAGAAACATCAAAATATCACTCTAAACCATAGGAAAATTCACACAAAATTAAGGCCCATACTATAAGTCTACTATGGCAGTCTTAAACCAGTAGGGAATGCATCAAAATGAAGAGTTTATACTTACCTAGTAACACCCTCAACCCTAACCTACGAAATTTCACTAAGAAAATCCCAAACAACCACATTTCAGATTTTAGATATGGTGAAAATACTCCAAATGAAAAACTCATTAGGCTAAAATGAAGAGAAAGAGAAAGGGATTAAGTTATATAACTATTACCTTGGCTGAATTTTACTCTAGAAGTGGGAAATGATGGAAAATGTCAAGAACCCTAGCCTCCCATTTGGACCTCCAAATTTCCCTTTTGTTTTTTGTGTTTCTGCTGAATGGGGGTGGCTAAAATCATTTATAGGGTTTCAAGTTGGGTTCTAAATAGGTTTAGGTCAACCTATCAGCCTAAGGACCTATTGGGCTCCCACTAGTTGTTGGGCCAACTTCAATAACTCATATTTTTAGTTAGGTTGAGTCAAGTTTTCAAGAACCCATTTAGTTGAGGTATGCATAAGGGGTATTGGGTCAATTATAAGGGCTTATATAAGTTGGGTCTGCACCTAAAATTATTGGGCCTCCATTAGTTGCCAACGTTGGCCTACTAATTTAATTTGGGCCTAGATGGGGTTTATAACTCAATTAAATCTTAAACTTATATTAATAATTTATCTCTCTAAAATTTTCTTTCACTTAACTTGCCCAATTATTCCATATTAATTATTCTTAATTAACTCAAATCCATGATTAACACCTTAATTAATTTTAGGGTGTTACACATAGGGATGTGATTGCTATGTGTGATAAATGCATTGTGTGTAAGCATGCAAAATCTAGAGTGCATCCACATGGTTTATATATACCCTTACCTATTCCTTCTCATCATTGGGTGGAAATCTAGTTGGATTTCATGCTTGGATTGCCAAGGTCATCTGGTGGAAAGGATAGTTTTTTTGTTGTTGTGGATAGATTTAGCAAAATTTGCTATTTCATTACTTGTTCAAAAACACATGATGTTGTCCATATTTTTGATTTGTTTTCCAAAGAGATTGTTAGATTGCATGGTTTGCCTCGATCTATTGTAAGTGACCATGATGTTAGATTTTTTAGTCATTTTTGGTAGACTTTATGGGCTAAGCTGGGTACAAAGCTTATGTATTTTATAGTAACACATGCTTAAATGGATGGACAAACTGAAGTGGTGAATTGAACACTTTCTTCCTTATTACGTGCTGTAATTTAGAAAAATTTAAAGAACTAGGAAAGGTGTTTCCCTCACATTGAGTTTGCATATAATCATGCCGTGCATTCTACTACTGAGTTTTCTCCTTTTGAGATTATATATGGGTTTAATCCGTTGACTCTCTTGAACTTACCTTTTTTACCTTCTCATGAGTTTGCTAACCTTGATGGTTAAAAGAAAAGCTAAGTTTGTGCAGGATCTTCATGCTAAGGTTAAAGAAAACATTGAGCAAAAGAATGAGGGCTATGCTTAACAAGCTAATAAAGGCCACAGGAAGGTTATCTTTGAGCCCGGAGATTGGGTATGGGTTCGTTTGATAAAAGAAAGGTTTCTTGAGTAGAGGAAATCCAAATTGCAGCCAAGAGGTGATGGCCCTTTCCAAGTTTTGGAACAGATAAATGATAATGCCTATAAAATTGATTTACTTAGTTCTTATGGAAATGTTAGTGCAACCTTTAATGTCTCTAGCCTTTCTCTTTTGACCTTTTAGATTTGAGGATGAATCCTTTTTAGGAGGGAGGGAATGATGGAGGCAAGCTAGAAGACTTAAAAGAACTTAGAAAAACTTAAGATCTTGGAGACAAAGGGTGTAACACCATATATTTCTAACTCATTTCATACTAATCGCGTGCCTTAAATCATGCTACTTACACAAGAGGCTGGAAAAATTGCATTAAATAATGGATTATTTTCTCGTTGCGTTGCGTTTAAATTTTTTGTTCGATGTCTCATGGATCATGTGAGCTCATGTATCACATTCTCATATGTATTTACATAGATACGATTCATTTTTATCATCAAGAGTGGCCTATATCTTGTGAAAAGCAAAAGGGAGCATAAAACTCATATTTGTATTTTTGGCCCGAATTTTGCCATTTCTGTCACAAATTTTGGAAAATCATAACTAATTCTAGAAAAATTGAAATCATGGATTCTTGCCCATTTTGGAAAGCTACATATGTCTACTTTATGTTAAAAATATGTTCAGACTGTGAAACATAATATAGAAGACATTTGACATTCAAAAAGGTCTAGAGGTCTAGTTGTTCACTGGTACTGTCATAGGTTTTTGTAGCAAATTAAAAAAATGTCCAATTAATGCCAAAAAAATCCAATCCATGAAAATGATACCAATTTAGAAATATGTGGATATTAGCTAGAGGAAAAAAATAACTCCAGACCAGTTTAGGCAAGCCCAGACCTTGAAACCCAATCAAACATTACCTAAAGTCAACTTGAGCACTTGATACTGGGCAAAATCTTTAAAAATTCATATATCCCTCTCTAGACATCTAAATGTGGTGTTTCTAGTTGGCATGAGTCACTGGAAATGTCTAGTTTCTCCATATAAAATTTTGTGTCAATTGGACATCATTTGCCTCATGAGTGACAGAATTTAATTTTGGACCAGTGCTATAGTACCAATGACCAAAACTAGAAAAATTCCCAACTTCAACAATTCGTCAAATATTCCAAAGACCTCCAATAATTACCAACTTTAGCTTCCCAAAAAACTCTTAATAATCTCTAGATGCATGACAAATTTTAGACCAAGAAAAGCTCATTTGGACAAAAAGTAATATAGCCTCATGAAATAGTCATTTTGGCTCCCTATCAAGAGTCACTTTGGTCCAAATGGCCTCCTCTTGAGTTTGGCACCTCTTGGGCAAGTTTAAAAGCATAATTATAACTTGTGGGTACTGTCCAAATGGTCCCAAACTCCATGCATCTAAATTTGGCCATTCCACATCCAATAATGCACATGTAGCCATAACCACACAAAAGGCAATTTTCATGATTTGCATTGATTTAATGTCACACATGGGCTACATAATATTCATACATCATGTTACATGTATTGAAAGTCTTACATTACCAAAATAATATGTACACAGCTTCTTGACATTTCATTACAAGTTAGGCTACAAAATGAACAAAGTGTAGCCATTTAATGTTCTTGGCTTGCATTTCCTTGGTTTGGAGCACCACCTAGACATTTCAAGAATGAGAGGAAAAGGGGAATGAGATTCTAAGAATCCTAATAGCTCACACACACCCATTCCACATACATTCAAGGCATATATACATCAATGACATAATTATGAAACATCAAGTGTGCAAGATTATAATTTCATGCCACATCTACACATCAAGATCATTCTCATGCTCTAGGGACTTTTGGTTTTACCTCACTCGATTTCTAGGACTTTTAGAGTTGCCTCACTCTTGGTCTAAGGACTTTTGATGCAACTTCACCCATTTAAGGGACTTTTGGCCTAGTCTCACCCATGCCTTGAGACTTTTGGCACATCCTCACCCACTTTAACGGACTTTTGGCATCACACCATCCTTAGGAGCCAATCTCATATTCAAGGCCATTCAAGAGCACACATTGGTACCAATGCAATTACCAATTCACAAGAGCACATACAAGCACACAATGACATGCATATACACACAAGAATGCAAAGGGATGAGGTAGAGAGCTACCTTTCAATTAATGCAAGCTTTACTTTGCTAATTCCTTTTCCTCCTTGATTTCATAAGAGCACTTAGGTGGTTGATTGTTCTCTTGGTCTAGACATCACAAGGAATACACAATCACATAATTGAAGGAAGCCAAGACATTAAACTAAAGCTTAAACACACACTTGGTTTCATATTTGGCACTACGATTCCATAATTAGTCTAATGAATCAAATCTTGGAATTTAATTTCTAGGTTCTATTCTCTTATTATTTCTAGACTTCTTAGACTCATTTAAGGCCCTTGGAGCTATCACACATTCAATTGCACAATTGAAAAAATAAGTTGCTTCACAAGGCACCATTATGGACACCATTGTGCCATCTACCAATCCATGGTTCCTAAATTTTCCTAATGATTTCTCCCATCTTCTAACATCATATAAAGTCCCAAACCAAGACTAGAACAAATTAAAACATCCTTTAGCTCCTTTTTCCTAGCTTGGCTAAGACACCCTCCATAAATGGGGTTCTTGGAACTTTTAAATTTTCCTTGATGGGAGAGCCAATTGGGGAGGTTTCTAAGGGTCTTAGGAACTCAAGGAAATATTCAAACAGCCAAGAAAATATTCACACAAAATCAGATTTTACAAAACCCTAGAAAATTCCACACTTTCCTAACTTGATTTCTATTAGTTTTTCTTGGAATTTCTTACCATATTCTATCTCCCCAAGGTCTAAAACCCTTGTTTCCCTCTTGGTTTTAGATAGAAAATCCCTCCCCCATATGGTTCTGATCTAGGCCAAAAATCCCCCAAGAAAGAAGCAACAAGGAGAAGTAACAACAACAACTAGTTACCTTAGTTTCAAGTTTGCTTCCAAAGCCTTTCTTCCTTGGTTCTCTTCTCCTTGAAAAATTCAAACTACCCCTCTAAGTTCTAGACCAAAAATAGAACCAAATATCTCAAGAAAATCATAGAAAGAAAGCAAAGGAGGGGAGCAAGGTTAGAGGAAGAAAGAGCATGAAATTCCATGGATTTACCTACCTTATCCTTGATTTTTCTCCTCCTTTTCTTCCCCTTCTTGTGAGCCTAAGAGAGCAGATCATATTCTGTATTTTAGACAGAAAATTTCGTGCTTAAGAAGGTAGGAGAAGAAAGGAGAAGTGTGTGGGAGTTTCTAAAAGCATACTTTTCCAAAAATTTCAATTTTGTCCTTCCATAATGGCAATTTTGTTTTAGCTCCTTTTTTAGAACCATCTTTTTTGTCATAAAATTTAAGATCCCAATTTAATAAAATGCCTTTCGGATCACCCAATTTGGAGCTAAAACCTTACAAAATGAATCAGTCAAAGTTCGGATTAACTAACGCTGAAAAATATACACCGGAGGGGCTTTACCAGTCTTAGGGCTTCTTATAATTTTTAGGACCTCTGAGAATCTTGGGCAACTAAAAACTTCCATTTAAAAAGCCCTCCTATGTGTTTTTCCAAAAGTTACACTTATTTACAAAAATGGCATTACGTTTTGTCAGTTTTTGTCGTAAATTGTTTCTCTATCCTAACTCTATTTTTCTTTTCGTCTGAGCCTAGAATTATCATTTTTGGGAGTCTAGGACTCTACCAAAATTTTTTGGGACATTATCTAGGTCATTTTGAAGGACTTGCTTTTATACGGCTCATTTCGTTATTTTACAAAAATTACGTTTGTTACAAAAGGGCTACATGTGACTCTCAAAGATGGCTAACAAGAGATCATTGTAGGGCATGGGAAGTCCAATGACTAGGTCAAAAGCCAAAGCCATAAAGCAAGCCTTGAATGGAGAGATCCAAAAACTAATGGGATAGAAGCCTATGGACTTAGCCGAATTAGAGGCCTATGAAAAACATAATGGTGTGAAGATCATTTCCTTTTTGTAAGATGCTGGCCCAAGCCCAAAAGAAGCATACTTGGAAGAGTTCACTTAAGTATCATGTGTGTATTATGTAACTTCAAGAATGATGCCTTTCTCCAATCTAATTCCCTTAGAAATATTTTGTTTTAATTATTTCCGTATAATAAGGCTTAGTGGTCAAAGACAAGCTTAGGATTTGAATGATTGTTTTCCTTTTTTAGAATATCATCTTTTATTAAGTGCCACCTTTCTTGGTGAATCTGTCCAAAATTAATGATTTTAATTTTCCTACTATGTAAGAGGTGGCACTTAGGAGTTATGTTAAGTTTAGGGTTTTCATTTGCCTTTCCTATATATAAAGAGCTTATGCACTCAAGAAAGGGGAGGCTTGAATGAATATTATTTTCAGAATCATTTCTAAACCTTGTGAGTTTTCTCTTGTGACCTTTGTGTGCTGGAGAAAATCCTTGACTCATCAAAGGGGTGGTTCCCTTTATGACATCCCGAACTAGAGTTCTAAGAAACAGGTTCTCTTAAAGTTCTACACCATTGATAACATTCTGTTTTCTTTTCTCATTTTCATTTTTTTCTTATTGTTTCTTTTACTATCCATTTTTTTTATTGCTTGTTCTTTGCATTATAGTCAATTCTGAGCATGGTTCCACACCTTTGGGGGTTCTTAGGATGGGTTTCCATGGGATCTCTTATCAGATTCTCCCAATCTCACCCTATTTCCATTCTTTCCACTAACTAGTGCTAGGTGGAAGTATCAGTATCCATAAAGGAAAGGAAATAAAATGATGTTTGAAATAGAAACCTTATAGATTATATATGCATTTGATTTTGTTGTATTGTAATAATGAATTTATATTTTAAGTTGACTCCTCAGTGATGTAAAATATGAACTAGTATGTTGCTAAATAGTGATGTAACCTAAGTTAAGTTTGTATAGTATCAAATGAAGATGTATGTCCAATTAGTTTTATTTGATGATTTTATTACCTATATTTTCCATGTCTGTGAGCTTTAGGCTAAAATGTGACCATTTAATTGGTCTAGATAGCTAAGTTTATAACGAGAAACTTTGTCAGATTTTACTCAGAATGTAAGGTAAAGTTTTCAACTTTTAACTAATAAGGTAATTGATAGTAAAAGATTACTAATGGATTATTTGCGTAAATTGAAAGGACATGGAATTATGGAAAAGTAAATGAATGTATCTTCAAAATTTTTGGATTTAGTATGTACCCATATAAGTGCATGGGCTCTTAGATGAACCATAACAGCTAAAAGAAAAGTTAGATAGTTTAGGTGTTACAAAGAACTAGGATGATGTATATACCACTAGTTAGGAAATAATAAGTAAAAAATCATAAAATTTATTCCAAAATTTTTAGAGATTGTTAGGGCAAAAAATAGTGCAAAACAATTAAAAGCCTCTATGGAGCCAAACTAGACCCTGAAGTTTGAATTAACTACTTCAAAATGTCTAGTATGGAAAGAACTACCAAATCATGTTGAAGGAATTTAAAAAGGTTAGTTTATAACAAAGATATAAGTAAAAAATGAATAGAAGTGCTTATCTGTTACTTTTCAACTAGGGGCAAAATAATCAATTGGATCCTAAATAATAAAATAAAAAATATATAGAACTCTATGGGACCCACATAGGCATAAATAATATTAAAATATAATAAATAATGCAATGACACTAATTGAATATAATATGACAGAGGCCCTACAAAATGACACATCAACAAAATAGTGGCATTTTCATAAATTCTTGCTAGAAAAGGTTGATGTGGCGCCATGTGTAGGGAGAATTCTAGGAAATGCACGTGCTATGAAGTAATGATGATGCTTACACCAACTAATCTTAGTAAAAGATTATAATCACATGTTTATTGAAAAAGCAACTGCCAACATCACTGTTGACTTCATTAGTAATTTTGATAAAAGTAATCAATTTAGTTACTTTAGCTTAATGGAAAGGTAACTATAGTTAAATTATAACTAAATTGTTAAAAAAGGAAATCCAACGGTAGATATTCATCCTTGGTGAAAGATGCAATCTTAACCATTGAAATGATCTAACAATTTAGATTCTTTCTTACTTTTAGGAATTAAATCCCAATCATTCATCTAATTTAAAAGCTCACATCTAATCCTTAATATCAAGATTTAATCCTAGCCATCCATCTAATCTAATGGCTTGGATCTTTTATTTTAAAACATAACTTAATCTTAACCATTCATTTGAAAACAAATACATATAAAAACTCACACACACACTTCACCAATGACATACACATCCCTCATGACCAAGAGAAGAATAGGGAGGAGGAGCCATAGCCAAGAAGGAAAGAAGGAAGAGGAAGAAGAAGAAAGGGAAAAGAAGGAAGACAAAGGAAAGAAAATTCAGGAAAATTAAGGTAATATAGATTATTTCTCTTCTTGTTGGTTTTTTTTTCACTTTTTCACCATGGATTTTTTCCCTTCTTCCTCTAAGCTTTGGTAATGGCTAAAAGAAAAGGGAATTCTTTTTGTTTCATGAATTGTAATCCTTAGTCTTCCTGAAATTGAACTTGAACTCATGAAATAATTAAGCGAAACCTTAGAATAAAATGAACCGAGGTTAGGTAAGGTTTGAATAATTAATCTAGGCATCCAAAAATGAGGATACAAGGTTAGAATAATATTTGTGGACTATATGAATAAAGTGTTTAGGTCATTTCTGGATAAATTTGTTGTGGTCTTCATAGATGATATCCTTATCTATTTTAAAAGTAAAGAAGAGCATGAACAACATTTGATATTAGTCTTGGAGACCTAGAGAAAAAAGTAATTGTATGCCAAACTTAGTAAATGTGAATTATGGCTCATTGAGATGAAATTCCTAGGCCATGTGATCTCCCAGGAAAAGGTCATAGTAGATCCCCATAAGGTGAATGTAGTCCTTTAGTGAGAGAGACCTAGGATAGTTATAGAGATTAGAAGTTTCCTAGGTTTAGCAAGTTATTATAGCATATTTATCTAAGGCTTTTCTCAAATAGTCATGCCACTGACTAGGCTCACTAGAAAAAATGTACCGTTTGTGTGGGATGAAAAATGTGAGTAGAGCTTTTAAGAATTGAAGCATAAGTTGACTACAGGCCTAATTTTAGTGATCCTTCACCCTAGAGAAACTTTTGTAGTCTACAGTGATGCCTCTAAGAAAGGGTTAAGATGTGTGTTCATGCAAAAAGGCTGAATGGTAGTTTATGCTTTTAGTAGTTGAAACTATGTGAAGAGAACTATCCCACTCATGATTTAGACTTAGCAACAGTGGTCTTTGCTCTTAAAATATGGAGACGCTATTTATATGGTGCAACCATAGAAATATATAGTAATCATAAGAGCCTTAAATATTTGTTTGAGCAAAAAGAGTTAAACATAAGATAGAGGAGATGTTAGAATTTTTGAAATATTATGATTATACTCTAAAATACCATTAAAGTAAGGTAATTGTGGTTGCAGATGCATTAAGTAGAAAGTCCATCCATGTATGGCAACTATGGTTACAGATACATTAAGTAGAAAGTCTATCTATATGGCCTATGTGATGCTAAGAGAGCAAGAACTCCTTAAGAGATTTAGAGATATGAATCTCTTATGTCAGGTGCATTCTAGCAAATTGCTAATGAGTAAAACCTGAATAAAAAGTGAGCTAAGAAGTGAGATGAGAGAAGCTCAGTAAGAAGATGAGTATATAAGAAAAATTAGAGACCGAATGTCTCAAGGTAAGACCTTAAAATTTAAATTATCTAAGGATGAAATAGTGAGGTATAGAAATAGGCAATATGTGCCGAGAAACTCAGAATTGAGAGAAAAGATACTAGAATATGCATATAAAAGCAAATATACCATTCATCCTGGTAGAAATAACATGTACCATAATTTAAAAAAACTCTTTTGGTGGCCTAGGATGAAAACTGACATAGCTGAATATGTCTTAAGATGTTTAGTGTGTCAAAGAATAAAGATTAAGCATCAGAAACTAGTTGGGTTACTTCAGCCCCTAGATGTAATGTCTAGTTTTCGTCAAACGATGGAAACATATACGTTTTCAAAGTAAGTCCATTGAAACGAATTAGTTAAGGTCCCAAAACATTTAAGTAACATTCTAAACTCCTAAAAAGGAGAATCCCAAGCTCAGACGAAAAGAAAAATGGAGCTAGAATAAAGAAACAAATTGTAACAAAATGTTGACGAAACATAATGGCATTTTTGTAATTTTGAGCAAATTTTAGAATTCTCACAAGAGGGGTTTTAAATGAAAGTTTTGAGTTCTTTAGGGTTCTCAGAGGCCCTAAAAATCATGGGAAGCCCCAGGATAGTGAAAACCCCTTCGGTGTTGTTTTCTAACGTCAGTTGACCTAAACTTTGATGGATTTGTTTGGAAAGTTTTAGCTTTGATTTGAGTGATTCCAAAGGCATTTTATAAAATTAAGAACCTAAATTTTATGATGGAAGAGATAGTTCTAAAAAAGGAGCTAAAATGAAGCTAAAATAAAAATGCTAAGATAAAGGAACAAAATTGGAATTTTTGAAAATTATTTCTTAACCTAGCTATATATAAGGACACGCCCTACCTCCTCCTTCATTTAGCTCACTTTTTTTCCACCCTAAACTAGAGAAGAGAGCTAGGGTTTAAGGCGTACAAGAAGGAGAAGAAAGGAGGGAGAAAAATAAGGAAGTGTGGATTTTCTTGGTTTTTCATGCTTCTCTTTAGCAAACTCTTTCTCCTTCATCTTTCCTTCTTTCCTATGGTTTTGTTGAAGTTCTTGGATCTATTTTGAGGGTAGAATAGAGGTGAAACTTTTGGATTTGAGGAAAGGAGGCCAAGAAAGGGAAGAATCATCCAGGAAATCAAGGAAAAACAAGGAAAAACTTCATTCTATGGTAGCTACTCCTTCTCCTCTTCTCTCCTTAGTTCGTCCAACCTAGGGAACTCCAACAGGGCATGGACTTTGGGTAGAACCAAGGGTGAATCTTAGAAAAAAGAGTGTGAAGAATAAGAATATGCAAAGAAAATTAACAAAGAACCATTGTAACACCCCAAAATTAATTAAGGTATTAATCATGGATTTGGGATAATTAACAATAATTAATATAGAATAATCGGGTAAGTTAAGTGAATAAAAATTTTAGAGAGGTAAATTATTAATATGAGTTTGAGATTTAATTAGGATAGAAACTTTATCTATGCCCAAATTAATGTAGGAGATTATGATAAGAGGCTAATGGAGGCTTAATAAGCTAGGTGCAGACCCAATTTGATTTAATGTGATAGAGGCCTAAGATCCACCTTGTATAGGCTCTTATAAATGGGTTAATAAACCTTGTGCAAACCCAAAACAATGGAGCTCTTAAAACTAGGTTTGGCCCAATGAAATTTTGCAGCCCAACACCTTAAAGCTGGCCCAACAAAGCTAAAAATCTGAAGCCCATTTGGAGTTGCATCTTAGAGTAGACCATGACCCATATTTGACTTAACTTAACCCAACTAAAACCCTCAACACTTCAGCCCCTTTCTAATTTTGTTGAAACATAAAAGAGAAATTCGGAGGTTTGAAGGGAGGCTAAGGTTTGGGGCAAGAAATCCATCATTTCCCACTTCTAAAGCAAGATTCAGCCAAGGTAATAGTTATACAACTTAATCCCCTTCTCTTTCTCTTCATTTTAGCCTAATTAGTTTTTTATTTGGAGTATTTTTACTTACACCCAAAATCTAAAACTTGTCATTTGATGTTTCCATAGTGAAAATTCGTAGGTTGAGGCTAGAGCTGACATTAGGTAAGTATAAACTCTCTACTTTAATGCTTTCTTTGCTAGTTTGAGACCCCTATAGCTGATTTATAATATGGGTATTATTTCTATGCGAATTTACTCAGAATTTGAGGTGTTATTTAGAGGTTTATGGGTAGGAGCAACTGAATCCAAATTTGATTTTAGTGGTGATTAGGTAAGTATTTTTAAGTAGTTCTATATAGCTTAACCTTTTTTCAATGATGGGTTGCTTATACAAATTGTGATTAGGGATAATAATGGCTTGGTTTTGTGTCCATAGGCTGAAGTAACATTCAATTGGCTTTTAGAAGATTGGCTACAAGTGAGGTAACCGGGACTATATTAATTCCATGCATATATCTGTTTAAATTTCATAATTGCTGTATATGAATGATTTGAAATGCTGAATGAATTAGTTGGCTATCTATTATATTATGATTGGACCTTGTGAGTCCATGGTGGAGCTGTGGTGTGGCTACCACTCGTGCATGTGCTTCGATCGGGCATCAGGTTATGATCAAATCCCAGATGCATTGAGCCCTGGTTGTGCCTAATGGGGAGTGAGTGCTGCGGATGAGCCTCTCCCAGTGTTAATGGCCTTTAACATGTGAAAATATGATTACTAGTATAGGATAGTAATTATGATAGCCTAATTGTTTCATTTATTGATATGACTGGTATGTTTTCTGATACTTATATGAAATCATGCATATATGTTAATTAAACTGGAATATATGATGAAATTTGCCTTGATTACTGAGATTTGCATCTCACCCTATTTTATGGGATTAAACATTTCAAGTGAAGGTTCTTCGGGTAAGGATAAGGGTAAGCAAGTGGATGAACATCCATGAGCTGAGGCCCAGTGTGGGGAGCTACACTTGGAATAGAGTAGATGCTAATTTTGTTAACCTTGTATAGCATCATCATGTATCTGTATTGCCAAGTGTAGGAGTCTGTATTTTGATGACATAGAATGTAACCAATGAGAAATAGGCTTCATATTAGTTGTTGATGAATGTATGAACTTTGACATTATTTATGGCTATGAACCTATGATATAGCTAACTATTTGAGTAATGAAATCCTATGATATGTTGATTGTAGACCTAAACTAGCAATGCATGAAATATCCAATGAAAGTATGATTGAATGACCATTATGGGAAATTTATAAATTTGCTGACGTAAGACCAATGGATGAGTAGGAAAATCCACATTTAAATGATAGATGGGTAATGATATAATGGCTAGGGTAAATCAGCTAGATAAATGCTATTAGAATCTCATAACAAGTGGGAAAGTGACCCTAGAGAGTCCCTAGATAGAGAGTGGAGAGTATGAGATAAGATTTTAAGAGTTGTAGGATCAGAAGGCATTCTGTCACGGCCAATAAAGACAAAGTTGTCGAGGGGGAGGTCCAGAGAGTAATTCACCGTAGCGAAATGTGCAAGGACAAATTGGGAGTTGTCCAAAGGGAAATTAGCCGCTATGAAAAGGGGAATTGGTGGCGATGAACTTTTGTGAAAATGAGCTAAGCATTTCAGAGAGGAATTGGCTGCGGTGAAAGGGGGAATTGGCCACTGCCAATAGTGAGGAGTGAGCAAGATAGGTTCCAAGAAGTTTCCTCGCCACGGTGCCATGTAAGTTAGCCACGGCGAAATTAGTAACGATGCAAAGGGTGAAGCCAAGAGGAATTGGGCGCGGCTAAGTGTAATTTAGCTGCAACGCACGTCTTGAAACCCTTATCTTAACTAGGAAATCTTGGTTTTTCAGTTGGTAATCTCAAGGGATGACTTAGAGACATTGGTAGAAGATTCTTGTAAGTTGGAATTGATAAGTAATAGAATCAAAGGCTTATAAAGGAGTGTTTGTTTCCCTTATGTACATAAGTGCTTGTAATTATATGGTTGATGACTCTAATAACATTAAGGTTCAAACTTCCCTGTATTCTCTAAAAGTAATTAATTGTAATGACTTTTAATCCAAATTTGTGATTGCTAATCTGGTATTTAACCTTAATTACAATGATTAGAAATTAGGGTCGTCACAATCATTATATTACAAGATAGAAAACTTAGGGTTTCAAGTATCCCTTGTAAATTTTGATTTGATACAATAATTTCTAGACCTAAAGGAATGTTTAGATGAGCTCCTAAGATCCCTAGAAGGCTTCTCATATGCATGTTCCATCAAGAAAACAAAGCAAACTCCCTTGGTATCCTTATGCTCCATAGCCACAGCCTAGTGTAGTAGGGACACCTAAGGGAAGTTTAATTTGCTCCAAGCTTATTTTTGAGTCATATATGATGGAAGAGGATGAGAGGAAGCCTTGAAAAAAATTTAGATGCTATAGAAAGTGAGATGGTATCATAGGTTCCATAATATGACCTAAAGAAGTAACATGTAGTTAGACTCCTTATTTTAATTGTGTGATGACTCTAAGAGGTTTAAAAAGAGTCAAGAATCATAAATGGAAAGAAAGAATAGAGCCTATAACTCAAATGATGGATGTTTCTTCATTAGGTGCATTTAGGAACCATAAATGAACTATAAGATAAAGTTAGAGTTCCAAGTAGATAGGTAGCTTTGAGAATGGTTCCAAGAGCATAATTGGTTCCTATTTTATGTATTTAGGCCAAGAGAAACAAGACTCACATTATTGTGAGTGTGTGGCCAAGGAAGAAAGTGCAATTCTAAGAAGAAAAGTGTGTGATTATAACAAAAGTAGTTTTCTCCTCTTTCTCTCATGCATGAATGTGTGTTTATCTTGTCTTTAAATGTGTGTATGTATGTTTTAAGCCATGAAAAATGTTCTAGCATGATTTCATATGCCATGATACCATGATGATGTCTTATACATTCAAATGATATCTTATGACTTTGCTTTGGTTTGCTTGAGTGTAGTGAAGCCAAGAACCCACTAGCTATGGTAAGGATGAGCTAAGAACCCTTAAGAATGGTTGAGACAAAGCTTAGAGTGTAACATTCGGTTCTTTGAAAACATGAGAAACGTAACATATGATTTCTCCGTCAATAAACGAAACTTACAGAATATAAAAGGAAGTCCCCCAAAATGATGTAGTTAAGGTCCCGAAAAATTTAGAAAGCATTCTAGACTCCTAAAAATGA
The DNA here is from genome assembly GCA_026724425.1 of Erythrophleum ivorense. Taxonomy (NCBI): domain Eukaryota; kingdom Viridiplantae; phylum Streptophyta; class Magnoliopsida; order Fabales; family Fabaceae; genus Erythrophleum; species Erythrophleum ivorense. Next base: position 39,323,977 of record JAIUCV010000006.1, on the reverse strand, counting down.
GAATCTCAGGCTCAGATGGAAAGAAAAACGAAGCTAGAATGAAGAAATAATTTCTTCCGAAAAGCTTACGAAACGTAATGGCATTTTCATAATTTTAAGCAAATTTTGGAATTCACACAGAAGGTCTTTTTAAATGAAAGTTTTGAGTTTCCCAGGGTTCTCAGAGTCCCTAAAAATCATGAAAAGCCCTAGGATAATTAAATCCCCTATGGTGGACATTTTCCAACTTTAGTGTACCCAAACTTTGACGGATTTGTTTGGGAAGGTTTTAGCTCTGATTTGAGTGATTCCAAAGGCATTTTACTAAATTGGGAACCTAAATTTTATAATGGAAAAGAAGGTTCTCAAAAAGGAGCTAAAATGAAGGAGAAACAAAAATGCCAAGAACGAAGGGAAAATGGTAATTTTTGAAAAGTGTAACTCCCTCCCACCTATATATATCTGATGTGCCCTTCTTCTCCCTTCATTATGCAGGACCATGTTCTGCCTAAAACCAGAGGAAAACCTTAGGGGATGAGGCATACAAGATGAGGAAGAAAAGGAGGAGAAATTCAGGGTAGAAAGGTATGGATTTTCATGATTTTTCATGCTCTTTATCTTCCAAACCTCTTCTCCTTCATTCTCCTTTATTTCCTATGATTATAATGAAGTATATGGCTTTTTTAAAGGAGAAATTGAGGGGAAAATTTGGATTTGAAGAGAAAAGCTCAAAGAACACAAGATTCAAGTGAGAAAAAGCAAGAAAACAAGGTAATTTCTCTTCCTATGGTTGTCATCTTTGGTTCCCTCCTCCTCCATTTTGCCTAACATGAGAAAACCCTAGGAGGACTTGATTTTTAGGCAAAACCAAGGATGAATCTAAGGAAAAAGAGTGTGGAGATTAAGAATATACAAAGGGAATTAACAAAAACCCATTAGATTTAAAGATGTAATTTTTTAGAGTTCCAATTGCACCTTGTAAAATCTGATTTTGTATGATGATTCCTAGGGCTAAATAAGAGTTTAAATGAGCTCCTAAGATCCCCAAGAGACTCCCCATATACTTCTTCCCTTGAGAAAACAAAGCAAACTCCAAGGAGCTCCATTTCCTCCATAGCCTTGGCCAAGCAAGGATAGCATAGATAGAGAGAGTTTTAAATTTTTTTAAGCCAATTCTTGAGTCATATATGATGAATGAAAATGAGGGGAGGCCTTAGAAAAAATTTAAAACTCATAAAAAATTAAGTCAGTGCTTTAAGTTTCATATTATGACCTAAAGAAGCAACATATAGTTAGGCTCTTTGTTTTACTTGTGTGATGACTCCAAGAGGCTTAAAAGGGTCAAGAATCATATTTGAAAGAAAAGAATGGAGTTTAGAATTTATTTGAGAGGTGTTACTTCATTAGGTGCATTTATGGACCATAATGAAGGTTATAGAACACCCTAGTGTCTAAGTAAGTTGTATGGCTTTAGAATTTATTTCATGAACTTAATTGGCTTCCATAAAATGTGTCTAGGCCAAGAAGAAGCATCCCTACAAGTTTGTGGGTGTATGGCCGAAGCAAGGGAGGGAATTTCAAAAGGAAAAGTGTGTGATTGTGTGCAAGATAGCTCTCTCCACCTTCTCTCATGCATGGATATGTGTTTAGCTTGTCTTAGAATGTGTGTATATGTATTTTCAAGCAATGAAAATATGCTAGAATGACCTTATATGCCATGACTTCATGATGACATATTATGTTTTAAATGATACTATGATGTTTGTTTGAGTTTGCTTGAGTGTGGTGAGGCCAAGAACTCTTAACATGGTAGGGATGAGCCAAGAACCCTTGAGATTAGTTGAGACATAGCAAAAAGTCTCCTAAAAGCAAAGTGGGCTCCCAAGAGAATGGTTGAGTCCAAGAATCTTTTAAGAATGGGTGACGCAAGTCCAAAATCTATGAGGAAAAGTGTGAGGCCAATCCATCCTCTTGGAAAGCTCTTGGATGACTTGTATTACTTATTCACATGCTAAGCTTGCTTTTTGAATGTTCATAACAACCATTATATCCATGCATGCATTTTCAAGGCTTGCTTTGCATATATTATGTATGATTGAATGAGAGATGAGCTATTGGGATTCTTTGAATCTTATTCCCTCCTCTCTAATAATCTCACATGCTAGGTGGACCAAGTGGACAAGGTAATGGAAGCCATCCACCTTGAAGGAAAGAGCTTGGCAACCAAATGCATAGTTTTTAGTTCTTTAAGGCCATAAGTATGTCAAATATTGTAATCCAATGATGTATATGGTATATAACCTCTTGAACATGCATAATTATGCTCTTATGCCATGTATGAATGAGAAAATATGTTATGTAGCCACTAGAACATGAATTGAGTATATGATGGCAAATTAACTTCATGAATGGCTTTATGGAAATATGCATATGTGTGGATGAGATGGATAAAATGAAATGCATGAGGTTTGGGATCATCTAAGCAGCTTACACAAGTTTTAATCATACTCTTAGATTTGCCCAAAAGGTGCAAAACCTTAGGGAAAGCCATTTGGTTATTTTAGTACCCCATATAGAACCAAAATTGACCATAACGGAATCTTATGTCACTTTTTGGCCAAACGAGCTCTTCTTGATCTAATATTTGGCATGCAATTAGAGCTTTTTGGGAAGCTAAATAACATAATTTTTAGAGGTCTATAGAATATTTGGTGAATTTTTAAAGTTAGCAAATTTTCTGGTTTTGGTTTGTTACACTATTAATTTGGTCTAAAACTGAAATCTGTCACTTAAGACTCAAATGATGTCTAATTCCCATGAACTTTTATACATAGAAACTAGGTATTCTTAGTGAATTACTAACTGGAAGTACCTCATTTGGAGGTCTAAAGAGGGAGATATGAATTTTTAAAGAATCTATCCAGTTACTGTTCCATTGAATTCTGAGATCTGGGCTGCCTAAACTAGTCTGGAGTTATTTTTTTCCCCTAGCTAACATTTACAGCTTTCCATATTGGTATCATTTACATGGATTGGATTTTTTTGGAATTAATTGGACATTTTCAAAGTTTGCTGCAGAAAAAAATCTGTGACAGCATCAGTGGTAGTTTGACCTCTAGACCATTTCAGATGTCAAACGTCCTCTGTGGTGGATGTTATGGTTTAGACATATTTTTAGTGTGAAGTAGACATCCATAACTTTTCAAAATAACTAAGAATGTATGATTTTGATCTTTTTAAAATTAGTTATGAATTTCCAAAATTTGATAAAAAAAGAGCCAAACTCTGGCCGAAAATATACATAAGTACTTTTAGCTTTTCTTTGAGTTCCATGAGTTGTAGGCCACATTTTGAGCTGTATTCATGTAATTAAATATTGGAATGTGTTATTTGAGCTTACATGATCCATGTGATACCGAATGAAATTTTCATACACGACGCAACGCAAAAATATTCATCATTTTATGCTATTTTCCTTGCTCTTCCATGAATTACATGATGTGAAGCATGAGAATAGTATGAGAAAAGCTAGGAAGTTATGGTGTTACATAGAGTCTCCCAAGAGTTAGGCTTAGTTCAAGACCTTTAAGAAAAGGGTGAGGCAAGCCCAATAACCTTGAAGAGAATGCTCACTAATCCACTTACTTGACAAGCTTATGTACACTTTGTATGACTTGTTCAAATGTTAAAAAAGCTTCTTGAGTGATCATACTTTCCATTATGCTCATGCCTACATTTTTAAGACTTAAATTGCCTTCTTTGTGTATGATTGAAAGGGAGATGAGCTATTGGAATTCTTTGAATCTCATTCCCTCCTCTTCAATGTCTTAATATGCTAGGTGGACCAAATGAGCAAGATTATAGAAGCCACTAAGTTGGAACATGAAAGATTGACAAAGGAATTATTGTATTATTCATTTTGTAGCCATATGAGTGGCAAGTGTTGTAATTCATCATTGTATATGTTGTATGACTTCATAAACACATGTAAATATGCATATGTAACATGTCTGTATGAGATTTAATGCCATATGTATGATAGAGCACATTTTGGGTATGGAATGGTAAGACTTGATACATACATCTTTATGTGTAGCTTGGGGTGGATGTGTGAGTTTTTAATTTATGGGTTTATTCATCTTTAAGACATGTTTAGTAGGCCATTTTGGTGCTTTTCCACATGCTCAAGTGACAATGATTGCCTTAGAAACCAAAATGGATGATTTGGACCCCTTATGAGATATAAAAGTGACTATTTTACAACTCAATGTCAAAATCTGACCAAATGAACGAATTTGCTCATGAAATTTGGCATGCATATAGGCCTTATCTAGAGCTTTTTGGGAAAAATACCAGATTATTTGGAGCTCTATGGAATTAATTATGATTTTTCAAAGTTGGCATTTTTCTGCTATTTTAATGCAGACACTATTCATTTGGTCAATTTCTTGGGCTGTGTTATTTGATAGTCAAATGATATCCAATGCTCATGAAATGTTATAAGAATAAACTAGACATGATAAGCATTCCATGGCCATTGAGATCACCCCAATTGGACATCTGAACAAGGAGAGAATTTTTGTAGTTGGAGGGCAGTACTGGTAATGATAGGAACCTCTGGTACTATTCCATCAATTTCAGGTAGCTTACAATCCTAGTTGTGGTCTAAAATTATTTTTAGTATATAATAGACATCTGTAGCTTTCTCGAATGGTATAGTGTACATGATTTCAATTTTTCTAGAATTAGTTATGATTTTTCAAAGTTCATGTTAGAATTCTGAAATTCTAACCCTTGGCTGCATCATTGATTTTCATATATACCATCCATTTGCACAAGCTTTAGGCCACTTCTTGAGATGGAATTAAGTTGTATTTGTGTGTAATTAAATATGATAATGAGATGGATGAGTCCATATGGTCCATAGGACACCAAATGAAAAATTTATGCACTATGCAATGCAATTTAATTGTATTTTTTAATAGCTTTTTTTGAGAATGTTATGTAATTCATTGGAATGAGCCTACAAATGGTATAAGATGAGTTCTATAAATGTGGTGTTACACTAGACATCCTTGAATGAAAATGGGATAGTATAGCTATGGATTTTATTATGAGATTTCCTAGGACATCGTTGGGGCATGATGTTATATGAATGATAGTTAACAAATTAATTAAATCTACCCATTTCTTAGCAATTAGAGCCAGATACACCCTAAATAAATTAGCTCAGCTATACATAAAAGAAATAGTAAGACTACTTGGGCATATCTAGAGCATAGTATTAGATAGAGATCCTAGATTTACCATAAATTTTTGGAGATCATTATAGGATGCCTTAAGAACCAGATTAAGATTTAGCACAACCTATCATCCCTAAACTGATGGCCAAAAAGAGAGGACTATCCAAACCTTAGAAGACATGTTTAGGGCATATGTTTTAGATATGAAAGGTAATGGGGATACCTATTTGCCATTATTAGAGTTTGCATATAATAATAGCTATCAGTCAAGTATTCAAATGGCACCGTATGAGGCTTTATATGGAAGGAAGTGTAAGTACCCAGTGTGTTGGGTTAAGCTTGAAGAGAGAATCCTAATAGGCCCAAAACAAATGGATGAATTTTCCTTGTAATTGCTATGTGTAGGCCAAGTTAACTCAAACTCACCTAAGTGTGGGTATCAAGTGAAAGAAAGCCAAGTGAACCAAGAAGTGGGTTGGTAGCATCTTGAAGCTTTACAAATCTTAAGGTAGCTTTATCTCTTTTTCTTTCATGCATTTGAATGTTTGAATAAGTTGAAATACTTGTGTGTGTTGTTACTTGATGCATTCATGAAATATGATTTACTGTGTTTTTCCAAAATGAGTTATACGTACGTGAGAAGGCAATATGATGGCTCTTAACTTCATAAGTCATGGAATTGAGCGCAGTAGTTTTTCCTTAGCCCTTGGTTGAGATTAGTTAAGCCTAAATGAGCTTTATGTACATACTTTTCCTTGCAATGCATGTGGTGCAAGAATGTCATTCATGTGCCTCATGTAACTCAAATGCATCTTTTAGCATAAAAACTCATTTATCATCAAGCCATGGCAATAATATAAATTAGCTAGGCTTAAGTAAACTCAACTTAAGGTTAAGGAAGAGCTACTGCACTCAATTCTATGCCATAGGGAGTTAGGAGCCGAAAAGCATGTTAAACTTATACATAAAGCTCATAATGGAAAGCATAATAAGTCATATCACATGAATATATCAAGCAGCCATACACACAAGCATTTCAACCCATTCAAGCATTCTTATGTATACAAAAATGGGAGATAGAGCTACCTTAAAGCTTATGAAGTTTCAAAATGCCATTAACCCACTTCTTGGTTCACTTTTTTTTGTCTCTTCTTAACTTGACACTAACAATTAGGTGAGTTTGGACTAGCTTGGCCTACATGACAGTTGTGTCGAGCAACCTCAAATAAACTAGGTTGATTAAAGGTTTGTAGTTAATAGTACAACCTAGGTTATTTTCCATGAAGTTTTTGCTTTTAATTATTTGTGAAAAAGTTATTCTAGTGACAATAAATGAGAAATGTTTAGGGGGTTTTTGAATTACTAAATTCTAATTGGATTAAAGAAAATAACAAGAATTAAAAACTTAAGACTAAGTGATAGCAACAATTAAGAAAAGTGTGGTAACTACCCTTTGAATGAACTTCCTAAGATTCAATTATCCTTGATTCCTTTTAATATACCAAACTTGAACTTAAATTCTTACTTCTTAGTGTATTCTTTATAAAAATTCTTGAATTACCATCTAAGAATCAAATTACTAATTATCAAGGAAATTGCAATCACAAGGAACCTTGAAAAATTAGCCACTTGAGTTAGGGATAAGAACATACAAAAACAGTACCTAAGTACTCATTAAAGTAGCTAAACAATCTACTTATAGATGTTAATTAACCAATTAGATTAAGGATATTCTTAAGTAGAATAATCACACAAAAGAATACAATAACCATTGCATTAATTAGCCTAAGAACAAGAGGAATTGACTAGCAAATTGTACAACCATTAATTTTGGAATTTCTACAAACACTTAGGCATCAAAATAAATCTCCAAATTTGAAATTACAATTAAAATACAAAGAAAATTAATCTAGTACATTAAGCCACCAAATTTTCAATTTAACAAGCTAAACCTAGTCAAATTAAACAAAGAAATCAAAGCTAAAAGTAAAGGATGGAGAGAAAAGAATTTAGCCAATTTGGAGAGATATCTTGGAGCTAAAATCTTCATGCATGGAAGTCACATCTTTAGCTAGCTACCCAAGCAATTTTAAGCTACCATTGAGGAGATGGATGGAGGAAAATGGAGGAAGGAAGCCACAGCCATTGCTTGATGGATGAATAATGAATGTTCTCCCTAATTTTGTGTCCCTTTTTCACATCCAGGAGCTGCCCTTTATGTCACATTTTAGAGCTTTAATTCTCATGGAATCCCTCTTTTCTTTCTCTCTACCTAAACCCCTACGTTCTTTTCTTCTTTTAGGCCCTAATCCACTTCATCATGTGTCAATATTACATGTTACATCCATGTGTGAGGGAGCCTAGTGCCTTGTGTGAACACATGAGAGTGTGAATGAATGCTTTGTGTGTGATTTAATGAGGATGTGTCAGTGCTTGATTGTGCAGCATGACTTGTGTGTGCTTTCCATGTGCTACTGTTTTGCATGTTCATGCATGTGTTAATCTCATAAGTGACATGGGTTGAACTGTGCGTGAGTGGCTATGTATGAATGAATGATTCTGCATGTGTATGTAGATGAAATGAGAGCTTCCCTTCCTTCTCATGTGTTTATATATCATTCCCAGCCTCCTCCATGTCAAACTCGAGCTTCACTTGTTACTTCTAGTTAGCTATGCATGTGTATAGCTCATTGTGACCTTCTTTTAATCACGTGGACTAGCCTTACACCCATGCTTCTTATTCCTCTAGGCCAGCTATGCATGTATTGAGTATATAACTTGCTCTATCCAAGACCCACCAACATAGCCTCCTTATCCATGTGTTTTCTCATATTCCCTTCTCAAGTCAAACCTATGCTTTTTTCTTCCTTAAACCTCCTAACTTAAGTGTATGAAAGAGTGGCTACATGTGTGTATGATGTGACTAAGTGACCTAATGAGAGTGTTTTTATATTACGCGGAAGTGATTATATGCATTAACTTATGTGTGCGTGTCGAAGCCCGTGGAACAAATGCTATGAAGACGTGTGAGTGCCTTGTGCGAGTCAACATGTAATGGAAGAGAACCATGTATCATTCATTTATGTGCTGGATGTGTGAGTGAGAATGCTAGACTAAAAAGACATGCAAGGGAGTGTGTTGATGCATGTGGGCCTCATGAGTGATAAGAGAATTGGAGAGTGGCTTTAGGTGAGTGTGCTACCTTCTTCCTCCATTTTTATTTTTCTAAAACTCCATTAAACATGTAAACCATTATTCCATACTTGCCATTGCACAAATGAAGCTTCCATCTTCAACTTTTTAGCCTTTGATTCAATCTTGTGACTTCCACTTCTTTTTCACATTAATTTTCAACCTTGAATTCCAATTTCTCATCTGTAACACCATGTTTCTCTAACTTATCTCAAGCTATTTCCATGCCTTATCCTATGCATTTCATAAGAAGGCAAGAGAATGACATTTAAAATAATAAATTAATTTGGGTTGTGTAGCAGATAAAATTTTCATTTAGTGTTCTGTGGACCATATGGAGTCATCCATCTAATTATCATATTTAATTACACAATTACAACTCATAACCATCCCAAGAAGTGGCTCAGAACTTGTGCAAGTGGATGATATACATGAAATTCAATAATGTAGCCTCAAACTGAATTTCCAAGTTACTGTCACAAACTTTGAAAAATCATAACTAATTCTAAAAAAATTGAAATCATGCACACTATATCATTCTGAAAAGATACAGATGTCTAATTTATGTAAAAATATGTCTAAACTATAATAGGGGTTTCTAGCTATTAGAAATTGATGAAACAATACCAAAGGTCGATTATCATTACTGATATTGTCCTCCAACTTCAAAAATTCATATCTCCTTGCTCAGAGGTCCAATTGGAGTGATCTCTATGTTCATGGAAAGCTTAGTATGTTTAGTTTATTCTTGTAAAATTTTATGAGCATTGGACATCATTTGGCATCAATTCAACAAAAAATGCAAAATTTGAAAAATTATAATTAATTCCACAAATCTCTAAATAATCTGGTCTTTAACTTCCAAAAAATATCTAGATGAGATCTATATACATGCCAAATTTTATAGGCAAATTAGTTCATTTGGTTAGATTTTGACACTAGGTTACAAATTGGTCACTTTTATGTCTCATAAGGGGTCCAAATGGTCCATTTTAGCTTCTAAGGCAACCATGGCCACTTGAGCATGTGGTAAAGCACCAAAATGGTCTACCAAACTTGTCTCAAAGGTGCCCAAACCCAGAAATTTAAAACTCACTCTTTCACCCCATGTCATACACAAGAATACATACACTTGAAATTGCCATTCACTAGCCAAAATGTACATTACCACTTATTTGGCATCAAAACTCATACATACATCAATCATTTGGGTAATTACATATGTTCAAATGATTATACAACAATTCCATCATAAGATTACATCATATGCCATTCATATGGCTACAAAAGAAGTAAAACTAGGCACTTTGTTGTCAATCTCTCATCTTCCAACTTGGTGGCTTCTATTACCTTGCTCATTTGGTCTACCTAGCATGTTAAGACATTAAAGAAGAGGGAATGAGATTCAAAGAATCCCAATAGCTTATCTCTCTTTCAATCACACATAAAGAATACCATACAAGTCTTAAAAATGCATGCATGAGCATAATGGAAAATGTGATCATTCAAGAAGCATTCTTGGCATTTAAACAAGTCATACAAAGCATACATAGGCTTGCCAAATAAGTGGATTAGTTTCACCCATTCTCTTCAAGGTTATTAAACTTGCTTCACACTTTTTCTTATAGGCCTTGAACTAAGCCTTGCTCTTCAGAGACTCTAGACTTTGTCTCAACCATTCTCAAGGATTCTTGGCTTATCCTTACCATGGCTAGTGGGTTCTTGGCTTCACCACACTCAAGCAAACCAAAGCAAACATACTAAGCATCATTTGAAAACATAATAAAACATCATGGTACTATGGAATATAGGCATATACTAGAATACTTTGAAAGAAATGTATTGTACACGCAGCGAAAATTTTAATTCATTTCCTCCCATGGATCCGTCGACTTGATTAAATTAAGTATGAGATAAAATATTACCTTTGCAGCACGCTTTGTCCTTTCAGATCTCTAGAACTGACGTCTATGCGTAGCCCCCTCTATCGGTATCCACACGAACGATCTGGCAACTTGAAAGGCATGCTAGCACCTTCATTCACCACATTGGACACGAATTGACGAGAAGACGATCTTCTCTCTCTAGGCGTCTGTACAATTTCTCTCTCTAGGTGTACGACCATGCTCTCTCTCTTTAGGGTGACAGCTTAGGGTTTTAGAAAGCTTACTCTTTTTGTATCTAAACCCTAGCCTACTTCTCCTTTTATAGAGGTATATTTAGATTAAATTAGTTAATTTAAATACATTATTTAAATTAATCCAAATTAATCTTAAACAAATTAGTTGAAATTTGAATTTATCTCGTAAATTCAATTTTAACTAATTCATTTATGAATAAATAAATATATATATTGAAATATATAATACAATATATATATTCATATCAAATATAAATATATATATTTTGAATTTCTATATCTATATATGAAATATATATATATTATATATATAAATATCAAATAATATATATATGTACTTATATTTCGAATTAATTACATATATATATCATATATATATATAATTATCTCACCCTAATTAAGCGTAACATTCATCGAATCTAGACACAATTCTAGGTTCAATGAATTTGGACATTCTTGTTCAAGTTGATTCGTTTTTGCGTGCGACCTTATAGGCCTATAGGATATTGGCAGTGGGCCAACAACATTATTACACCCACAAGTCACCAGTGGCCTCTAGCAAGACATAGTGACTACTCAAATCGCATAGGGTTTAGTGATCCGATACAGCTTATCATATAACCCTATCACATCCCTTTTATCACACGATATCTTGATCGAGCATGAGGCATGGAAATGTCATCCTTATCTTACTCGATCATTAGTTTCTCGATTTGCATGTAGATCGACAAAACAAATGGAAAATCCTTCCATCCAAGTATGGCCATGCATTTCTCAGTCTCACTCATCGAAGGGCCCAGAGATATCTCTTTGTTAACTAGAGGGACAAATTTCATCTTGACCACTCATCATCCTCTACATAGAGCCCATTATACCTGACCATAGCCTTTATAATCACCCAATCAAAGGTGACTTTTGACAATGCCAAAGCATAGTATCTTTCATGTTGGAATCTATGATGATCTCAGGTATAAGGGATTAGTGACACGGTTATATATGAGGTATGCTTATGACCTAATCCATGAAGCTACCTCATGACGGGTCAATCCAGCGCCCTGTTCCCAATAGGCGCCTATGATTTTGATTTGTATCTCCATACATGATTAGCACATAACCATCAATCAAAATCATACTTATCTTAATTCATCATCGTTCCCACAATGATGATCAACTAGGGATATTTAGGATAACTAATATAATTTATCCAAGAATATAATTATTATAGAAACATGCAAATATAATAATTGTAATAGAAAAACTTTTATTCTTAATGAAGCACAATGTTTACAAATGATTGGCTTAAGGCATAATCTCCAACATACTTTTCATAGCTTAAAACACATATACACACATTCAAAACAAGGTAAGTAGACATTCATACATGAGAGAAAGTGAAGAGAGCTACCTTTATTACACTTGCAAACCTTTTCCTTGAATCTTGAATCCTCTCCCTCAGCCTCACACACACAAGGGTGTGGTATTTGTTTCTCTTAACCTAAACATAATATATGGAAGCCAATTAAGTTCTTGGAATCATTTCTAAAGCTATACATCTTCCTTAAATACTAACTTGGTCTAATAGTCCTTTTATGGTTTCAAAATGCACCTAATGAAGCAACATCCATCAATTGTATTCTAAGCTCCATTCTTTCCTTTCATCTATGATTGTTGACTTCTTTTAAGCCTCTTGGAGTTATCACACAATTAAAACAAGGAACCTAACTATATGTTGCTTCTTTAGGTCATATTATGGAACCTATAATGCCATCTCACTTTCTATGGTTTCTAAAATTTTTTCAAGGCTTCCTCTCATTCTCTTCTATCATATATGACTCAAAAATAGGCTTGGAACAAATTAAAACTTCCTTTAGGTACTCCAAGTCCTTTAGGCTAAGGCTATGCTCCTTAAGGCTACTCTTAGAGTTTTCTTTGTTTTCTTAATGGAAGATGCATGTGAAGAACCTTCTAGGGATATTAGGAGCTCATTCAAACCCTCATTTAGACCTAGGATTCATTGTATCAATTCAGAATTTGCAAGGGACATTTGAAACCATAGGTTTTCTATCTTGAAATGTAATGGCTAGTTTGTTGTTTTCCTTGCATATTCTTATTCTCCACACTTAATTCCCTAAGGTTCACCCTTGGTTCTGCCCAAAATCCATATCTTCTTAAAGCTCTCTAGATTGGACGAACCAAGGAGAAGAAGGGAACAAAAGATAGCTACTATGGAATGAAGATTTACCTTGTTTTTTCTTAGTTTCTTGGATGATTCTTCCTTACCTTAGCCTCCTCTCCTCAAATCCAAAAATTCTACCTCTATTCTGCCCTTAAAATAGATCCAAGAACTTCAATAAAATCATAAGAAAGAAGGGAAGATGGAGAAGGAGTATGCTAAAGAAAAAGTATAAAAAACCAAGAAAATCCATACCTTTTTCCTTGTTTTTCTCTTTCCTTTCTTCTCCTCTTTGCGCTCCTCAAACCCTAACTCTCTTCTCTAGTTTAGGGCAAAAACAAAAGTGGCTAAATGAAGGAAGAAGTGGGGCATGACATATATATAAAGCTAGGTTAGGAAGAACTTTTCAAAAATTCTAGTTTCATCCCTTTGTCTTGGCATTTTTGTTTCCAGTTTGTTTTAGCTCTTTTCTGAGAACCGTCTTTTCCATCATAAAATTTAGGTTCCTAATTTCATAAAATGATTTTGGAATCACTCAAATCAAAGCTAACCTTCTCGAACAAACCCGTCAAAGTTTGAGTCATAGAAAATGTCCACTGAAGGGGTTTTAACTGTCACAGGGCTTTCTATGGTGTTTAGGGCCTTTGAGAAACCCGTAAAACTCAAAAATTTCCTTTTATAAAGGCCTCTTGTAAGAAATCAAAAATTTGCTTAAAATTATGAAAATGCCATTATGTTTCATCAACATTTTGTTTCTTCACTTTAGCTTCATTTTTCTTTCTGTCTGAGCCTTGGATTTTCATTTTTAGGAGTCTAGAATGCTATTTAAATTTTTCAGGACTTCAACTAACTCATTTCAAGAAACTTACTTTGAAAACGTATCTATTTTTGTCATTTTGATGAAAACCAGACATTACATCATCAAAATCTACACAAAAAGAATTAGAAAAATTCACAAAATTATTTAAAATAAAGTTATACATTAAAATTCAATCATTTTGCAAATAAATTCCTAGAATACAAAGATGACCAATAAAATCAAATATCCTCCAATTAAACCCATTAAGTCACAATTTATCATCAAAATGTCTAAATTAAAGGGAATAAAATATATAGAAATTAAAATTATTGTCATACCTTATAAATGTCCTACCTTATATTTCCTCTCATTATATCCTTCCATTCAAGATAATTATGTGCATGTTCATAGAGAATTATTAAGAAAAAGCCACATTTCCATGCACTTTGTCACATTACGTTGGGGTTAATTTTTCTCAACTCGCATTGCGTGTAACGAGCCAAACTTCTAATCATTATAATTAAGGTTAAGTATGCGATTAATAACCATAAAATTTAGGGTTAAAAGTCATTACAACTAATTACATTTAAAAAAATGCAGGGAAATTTGAAACCTTAATGTTATTAGGGTAATTAACTAAATAACTACAATTATTCGAATGTGCAAGTGAATTTAATTATCCATGAGGAGCCTTTGATTCTTCCATCCATCAATTCCAACTCATAAAATCATCTTGCAAGTGTTTTTAGATCATTCCTTAGCATTACCATAAGAGAAACTAAGGTTTTTAGGTGAATATGAGAAATTAAGCACCTTCGCTGCAGCTAAATTCCCTCGCGCCGTGGCCAATTACTCTCGGGTTTAACTCCTTATACCTTCACAAATTTTGCACATTTCACTACGGCTAAATATCCCTTTTGCCAAGGCCAAATACCCTCTACAACACCCCTAGACCTACCTCTCAGACTTAGCTGCGGCTAGCCTCACTGTTCGCCACGGCCAATTGCTCTTTGTTTTCTTCCCTGGCAGCTTCGCCACATTTGGCTGAGGCCAATTAAATTTTGGCCGTGGCCAATTCCTTTCTTTTCCTATAACTCCCAAGATTTCATCCCATACTCTCCAATTCCCCTTCTAGCAATACTCTAGGCCACTTTAACTTAGTTTGTGACAATTGAGTGTCTTTCTTTTACCTAATCTACCTAACACATCTATCATTACCCATTTAAAATTCAAATGTAGATCCTTAACCCTCTAGCCACCATAAGCCAGTGAGTTCATAAATCAATGACAGCAAATAGTTCATACACTACTCACATTTTCATTCAAACATAAGTCCCATTAGAAATTCCATACATCACTAGTTTAAATTGACATCTGATGTATCAAATGATTATAGTTCCTATGCTTGGTAATTCATGATCAATGCGGTAATTACATAAGGCTAGTAGTCTAGTTATACAAATATAATCTGACAAGGTTTCCAAACCTACCTACTAATAAGCCATATAATAAGCTTCCATTAATTTTCTCCTTGCCACTAAGAGGTCCGATCCCTGAAAATGTTAGCCCACAATCGGGGTGAGATATAAAATCTTAGTAACAAAAGGCAAATTCCATATATATGTACAGATTAATCAATACAATGCAATTTCATATCATCAATACCAGAATTATCAATTCAATTTACAAATGAACTAGTTGAACTACCAATAACTACTGTCCCATACCAGCAATCATATACAACATCTTAATGGGCAATAACATCGAGAATGGTCTGTCCACGGCACCAACTCCCTAATGAGCACAACCTGGGCTTAGTGCATTTAGGGTCTGATCATAATCTGGTGCCCAATCGAAGCACATGTACAGGTGGCGGCCGCACCACAGCTCCACCATGGACTCATAAGGTCCAATCACAATAACAATTCAAGTAGTCAACCAATCATTTGACATTTTAAAATCATACATGTGTAACAAATATCAGATTAATATGAACATATATATGGAACTAGGAAATTAACCCCAGTTACCTCAATGAAGCCAATTACTCATCCTCTATCTACCATCATGATTCAAAGCACATCAGGCCTAATATAAGCATAATCATCATTATTCAACTACTATTAGTAAGGAATTTTCCTATCCATAGATTAATCTTAACAAAATTACATTAAGAACTTTTTACCCAAGCTTCCTGTAATGCCATAATTTCTTAGCTCATTCCATGCTATCTTTATACCTCATATCAATCAACTCATATGAGAGACAAGAAAATGACATTAAAATATTAATTATTTTTGCGTTGTGTTGTGCATAAAAATTCCGTTCGGTGTCATGTGAATCATGTGAGCTCATACAACACATTCCCATATTTAATTACACGGATACAACTGATTTGGATCATAAAGTGTGGCTTAAAACTTAAGAAAACCAAAATGAAGCATAAAACATATAGGTTTATTTTTGGACAGATTTTGCCCCTTTTCTGTCCAAATTTTGAAAAAACATAACTAATTCTAGAAAAATTAAAAACAAGCATTCATACTCATTGTGGAAATCTACAAATGTTTACTTCATGCTAAAAATATGTACAAACTATAACATCGATTACAGAGGATGTTTGACATCCAAAAAATCCAGAGGTCAAACTGCATTCTGGAATTGTCATAAAATTTTGTAACAAATTTTGAAAATGTCCAATTAATTCCACAAAAATCCAATCCATGAAAATGATACCAATCTAGAAAGTTGTGGATGTTAGCTAGAGGGAAAAAATATTTCCAGACCAGCTCAGGCAACCCAGACCTCAGAATTCAATATAATAGTAACTCAAGTTGGGCAAAACTCTTGTTACTAGACAGAATGTTCAAAAATTCATATCTCCCTTTCTAGACCTCTAATTGAGGTGCTTCCAAGAATGTCTAGTTTCTTTATATAAAATTTCATGGCAATTGGACATCATTTGCCCCATGAGTGACAGAATTTAATTTCGGACCAGTGCTACAGTACCAAGGACTAAAACTAAAAAAATTTTCAAATTCAACAATTCATCAAAATATTCCATAGACCTCCAAAAATTACCAACTTTAGCTTTCTAAAAATCTCTCAATAAGCTTTAAATGCATGCAAAATTTTAGGCGAAGAAGATCTCATTTGGACAAAAAGTGGTATAACCTCTTAAAATGGTAAATTTTTGCTCCATATGGGTTACCAATTTGTCCAAATGATTTTCTTAATTGTTTGGTACCTCTTGGGCAAATTTCAAAGCATAAATATGACTTGTAGAGACTGCCCAAGTGTTCCCAAACCCCATGCATCTTATTTTGGTTTCTCAACATCCATTTATGCACTAAACACACATGTCATTCAAGAGTCCAATTACATAATTTCATTGATTTAATACTACATACATTATACATATAGTCTATACATCATGTTACACATGCTCAAGGTTTTACGCAACCAAAAATAATATGTACAATGCTTCTTGACACTCCATTACAATTTAAACTACAAATTAAATGAAGTGTAGCTATTTAGTGTTCTTGGCTAACATTTCCTTGGCCTTGGGCACCACCTAGACATTTTAAGCGTGAGAGGGAAAGGGGAGTGAGATTCTAAGAATCTCAATATCTCACACACCCATTCACACCACATTCAAGGCATATATACATCAAATATATGAATATGCAAGCATAAAGTGTGCAATAAATCCCATTTCATGCCACATCAACATGTTAAGACCACTTTCATGCTCTAGGGACTTTTGGTTTAGCCTTACCCTATTTTTAGGACTTTTGGATTTGCCTCACCTATTCAATGGACTTTTGGCCTTGTCTGACCCATGTCATGAGACTTTTGGCATCTTCTCACCTTCATCAAGGGACTTTTGGCATCATCTCACTCTTATGAGCTCTTTCCATAACCATAGTCATCTAGGAAGATACATTGGAACCAATGCAACCTTAAGACATCAAGTGGCATGTTTTCAAATCACAAGAGCATATACAAGCACACAACATATACATATGCACACAAGAATGCAAGAGAATGAGGTGGAGAGCTACCTTTTAATTTATGCAAGCTTACTTTGCCAATTCCTTTCCCTCCTTGGTCTCACAAGAGCACTTAAGTGGAGTAGGGTTCTCTTGACCTTACTTTCAATCTTGTTTTTAAATCTTTTCTTCCTTAGTTCTCATCTCCTTGGCAAATTCAAATTTTACCCCTTAGGTCTAGTTTCTTCTTAGTTTTCTTCCTCTTTTTCTCCTCCTTCTTGTGTCCCTAAGAGAGCAGAATAACTTCTGTATTTTGGGAACAAAATTTTGTGCTCAATAAAAGGGAGAAGATGGAAAAGATTGGTAAAGCATTTTATTAAATTGGGAATCGGTCAAAGTTTGAGTCAACTAACGTTCAAAAATATACACTGAAGGAGCTTTACTAGTCTTGGGGCTTCCTATAGTTTTTGGGGCCTCTGAGAATCTTGGGCAACTCAAAATTTTCATTTAAAAAGCCCTTCTATGTGGTTTTCCAAAAGTTGCACTTATTTACAAAAATACTATTACATTTCGTTAGTTTTCGTCGCAAATTATTTCTCTATCTTAACTCTGTTTTTCTTTCCATTTGAGTCTAGATTTATCATTTTTAGGAGTCTAGGACTCAACCCAAATTTTTTAGGACATTATCTAGGTCATTTTAGAGGACTTACTTTTATATGGCTCATTTCGTCGTTTTACGAAAATTACGTTCGTTACACTTCCTAAGGGTCTACTACACCAATTCAAGGTCACAACAACAAAAACTCATAATGGGTCACTCTTAACATCTCCATTTTTGCACATGTAAAAGCCATACAGCAAAAGTCAATCCAAATGATGAAAATTCTATATATATACCACACAAGAAAAAAGGGAACACTTACCCATATACCTAAAAGGTCAAATGGACTAAGTTGAGCCTCAACTATTAAGAACATACCATGGGAAATTCCAAAATTTGAATTTGAGTCATCAAGCCCAGAAATTTCAATTTTTCACCTTCATCTCCTTATAATTTCGCACAATAGTAGAACCCATTATGAAAATCAATCCTTATGGGCATTTTCCAGCAAAGTAATACACAAAATGGATGGGAAATACTTACTTAGTCATCATTCTAACTTCTAACTTCGAAAATCTTGCAAGGAATCACCTAAACACCAAATTTTAGATTTGAGAAGGAGATGAAAATGCCCAAAACCAGAAACTAATTGAACCAAAATATAGAGGAGAATGAGAGGGACATGTTTTATATAGATTACCTTGGCCAAATCTTCCTCTAGAAGTGAGAAATGGTGAAAGAATGTAGAAAAACCCTAGTCTTCCTCCAAACCTCTGAATTTTGCTTTTCCTCTTGTGTTTTTTCTGCAGAATGGGGTGGAGGCCGAGTGTATTTAGTGTTTAGTTAGGTTTAAGTTGGATCCTAAATGGGTTATAGGTTGATCTAAAGACCCAAATCCTCATGGGTTCAAATTTTTTATGCTTGTTGGGCCTTATTTCATAAGTTGGGCTGTAGAAATTTGATAGAGTCAGGCCAAGTTCCAAGAGTCAATCTAATTTAGGTCTGCATAATGTATGTTGGGCCAACTATAAAGGCTCATATAAATGGGGTCTTGGGCCTCTATTTCACTAAATTAGATTGAGTCATTGCTAGGTAATCTCTCTTGGCCCAAGTCTCATGATAAGGAGTTAGACTTGCACCTAAAATCATTGGGCCTCCATAAATCTTTATCCATGGCTTACTAAAATTAATTTTGGGCTCAAATTAAGCTTTAACCTATTTGAAATCTTAAACCCATATTAATAACTCATTTCTATATAAATTCCTATTCATATAGCTTACCCTCAATTATTCCATAATAATTATTCTTAATTAGTCCAAATCCATGATTAACACCTTAATTAATTTTAGGGTGTTATATTCTCCCCTCCTTTTAGAAATTTTGTCCTCAAAATTAGTTGTACCTTACTCACTTGGTGTTGGATAATCCTTCCTCATAGCTTCCACTTGTTTTCTCAAAATTTCATCAGAACCTAGTCCTTTCCCCGCTACTTTCCTATAAAAGATGTCCTTATTATGTTACTACCTTACTTATTATCTACAATTCTATTTCTTCTTTGTCAACCTAAGTCAAATGACATACTTACCTAAATATTTCATCTTCTTCCCTTGTCCACAACTAAAGAGATCTAAACCAAGTTATACTTGATCTCCTGATAGCAAGTCTAAGCACCTAGGTCAAATAAATTTTAAAATCCCTTTCCCTTTATAGCATTTGTTTTGTTCCATTCTGTCTCTTTCTTTTTCTTCTCCTGCTCCCCTCTTTCATTTTTTTTGTTCCAATAGTCGATCATTAAATGTTTATGTTAACTTCCTTTCTTTCTGAACTCTCAATCCATTTAAAAGATAACTCCTAGATGCTTTAGCTTAACTCTCCTTAATAGTTGATACCAAGAATTACAAGGAATTCCACTTGGTTAGCTGTTTTAGTATTTATTCCACTAATAGCAACATAGGTAGGTAACCTTATTTCATAATGAGGTTTCATTTGTCCTTCACTTAGATTACCCCCACATTTCTTTAGCCCACCCTTCTTAATTGAAGCGGGTCTTACCTCCTATAGGGTCATCTAATCTAAGTTTCCAAGTCTTGCATTCAATTATATCATAAAATCATTGCACATATTATGTCCTCATTTATGGTTCATCAATAAAAGTCCATTATTTTCATTAGACACATAAATTATTTTCTCATCTCCATTTAGTACCCAAGTTCCCCCTTTTTATTCATCAAGATTTTCCAAAGGTGGGAACTAATATAAAGTTTGATCTTATGACTAATCCGTGTAAGGCATTCAAACACTTTAATGTCACCTTCCACCTAATCAAAACTAAACATAATCTCTTCAACTAAAATAAACAAGATCCTTTAAGTCTAGGTTACATTCCTTGATGTGGCTAGATTTTAAGGGTGAAAATACCTTGTTTAGAGTATCAAGGTAATCTTGTTAAGACTTAGGAATGAGTTTCCTTAAATCTTACAAGTCCATAGTTCAAGTGGGTGTTCTATTAGATGACATAGCTTCAACAACTTGCCTACAACATTAAAATTTCCAATTCAGAGTGGTGGTTCATTATAGGTAATCTAATCATTGTCCATAGGTGTAACCAGCATAGGAAAATCCTTAATAGCCCACTTCCCTCTCTCTTTTTTTTTTGCAGTGGTGAAGGCATCACCGTAATCATATACATGTGATTCTAAAGATTATCACGATCAATAGATCCAAGTGTTTCATCTTAGTTTTCAACCATTACTACCATTAGTAGTCAACTTAATGGCATCTATACTCATTTAATGTCAACTGTATATCTCTTTAGGTCTTATGCCATTATATAGTCCCAAAGGACTACTCCTTTGTATCCTTTACACTTAACAGAGGTATTTTCACATGAGTATAATCATACTTCAACTAGCATATTACTCACCCTCTCTAAGATGTACCAATGTTCCCTCTAACTTTCTCATATATAGCTAAGTTTCTTTTTTTTTTAACATGCTACAATTTAGAGGTTCATAAAAATCCCTAAAGAGTAATGAGATAATATCTTGTCCACATGGGCCAAGATCTTGTTAACAAGAACTTGCATTTAGTAGGGTGAAAATCTGAGACCTTGTTTACAAGGTTTTCTGATGGTAAGTACAAGGTCTTTTAATAGTAAACTATAATATATAGTATGTTAGAGTACAATAGTTTTTTTTGGTCCTTGTATAATGGTCTGTGCCAGCCACAACTAATTCTTTCACTTCCAAAAAGTTCTTAGGTCTCAATTTATATCTAACTATTGGGAGTTAAACAAACATAACAAGGAGACTTTGTGAGTCTTTTCATTATCAAGCATTCCCTAGATATCAATGGATCTGGTAGGGATTCCGAGTGACAGAACTCAAGTATCATTTACCACTAGTGTTTCACCCTTCCTCGTCAGTCATTATACTAAGGTTTTATTGTAATACCATAAGTCAATTACATTACTACCACCTTTTGTTCACTGTCCAAAGCCATTATTCTGGATCAAGGAGTCCTCTTTCAAAATTAAGAAGTTTTTATCATTAGAGTGAATGCTAGTCCATCTCAAATTCTCAATGTTATCTCTATTTCCTTAATCATACCACTTGTGATGCATGACAATAAGGTTACTGATGGTGGAATCAAACTTTGCCTTCAATATTAGCAGGTAATGCTTTCTTGTGGCCATGCACATGCAAATCACCTCATGATGACCGTATCTGAACCATTTGTATGCACACGAGTACTACTTTATTCTCTTTTTAGGTGGATCCTTACTATCAAGATCTCTTATTTTACCTTGTAGGTAGAAAGTCTACTTAGTCTAGTTTGATGTCAATTTGGTGGTCAAAATTTATCAAATCATATGATAAATGACACGCCCTGCATGCCCTTAACACCGAAGTACCGATGAATGAGCACATCCCATGTGCCGATGAGCACCAGAATGCTGGAGAATCTTACCTTACACTCCCTGAGTGTATCATGCACGTAAAGTGCCTCTAACCACCACCCAAATACACCTCAACATATAGCATAAGTAAACTAAATTACACAAAAGAGACAACATGCACAAGTGCCCCATGCTGATGCACCTCACCCTTATCACACTAAGGGGTTGGCTTTCCTCTTATCATAATCTCCCTCTTTTGCTATAGTACACTAAAGGAGGAGCCTCAAAACTCTCAAGATTCCTTCCAAAACATCATCTCCCTCAATCTCTTGCTTTAAAGTCATTATCTCCCATTTAGAAATGGGTTTGACAATCCTAAGGGTTTCTTGCCCTCCTTCCTTGTCATCATTAACTAAGGATAGCTTACTCACTCCAATAGTTTTGAATGAAACTATTTGAAATATTCTTTAGCTCTTATCACCCTTATTCATTAGGCCCAAGTTGCAGTAACTAAGATCGTGTAATTGCATTCTTTATTAACTGGGATCAAGCAAGTGAGTCAAGACCTCTGTACCTATAAAGCTTCAACCTTAGGGACCTTTCGAAATCTAGATAGTTCTAACTCATTATGGATTGTACATCACCTCATATATTTAGTCAATCACACTTATTTATTATACACTAGTTCCATTATCAATTTCCTGACTGTAACTAAGGTTTACATCTTACCCTTCCGTAAGGTTCTTATAGCTGGTCAGGTATTTTACTCTATACCATTACCTTCCAAGTTCTTAACATCACTCTAGATGGCCCTTGAAAAGCTTAGAATTTCACTTAGGTAAAGAATTGCTACTCTCATTGTGATCAGTTGACTACTTCGATAGGCCAGTCAACTGGTTGGCCGTACCTAGTTGGCTTGCTTAGTAAATGGCGGTCAACTAGTCACAAATACTATGAGTAGCTTTGTTCATCACCCTCATCAGTTACTTGGTCTTATTTATTCAGTCAACTGGTGCCTCATAGCCAGTGACTGGTACATCTATTGCATAGCCAGTTGGCAACAAGCCTCAACAGTTGTTTATCTAGATTGAGACCAGTAACCCAATCTCCGAAGAAAAGAAGGGCAAAATTCTAGTCTTTTGATTAGCATTAACAACCTCACATCTCAAAATCAGTATTACTAAAGTGTTATAAGGTAGAATCTCATTACGCTCTATTATTCTCAGGGGCATACTTATTATGATAGGTGATGTTCTAAATAAAATTCAAGAAATTGTCATTTTAATCAAGCATTATAGGCCTCATATCATTATTCCTCTATATTTCCTTCCAGAACATAAAAGCACAACAACTATATGTTCACCTAATTAGCTATTCTAATAAGCGAATACTATGCCAAATATGCATCATAATTGCCAAGTTTATAACCATCAAATTTAAATTAGAATAGTTTTCCTAAACCATTGCTCTGATACCAAATGTAACGACTATAACTTCTAATCATCATAATTAAGGTTAAGTACGTAATTAATAACCATAAAATTTAGGGTTGAAAGTCATTACAACTAATTACATTTAAAAATGCAGGGAAATTTGAAACCTTAATATTATTAGGGTCATTAACTAGACAACCACAATTATTCGAATGTGCAAGTGAATTTAATTATCAATAAGGAGCCTTTGATTCTTCCATCCATCAATTCCAACTTATAAAATCCTCCTACAAGTGTTTTTAGATCATTCCTTAGTATTACCATAAGAGAAACTAAGGTTTCTAGGTGAATATGAGAAATTGAGCACCTTCGCCACGGCTAAATTCCCTCGCGCCACGGCCAATTATTCTCGGGTTCAACTCCTTACACCTTCAAAAAAATTTGCACATTTGACCGTGGCTAAATATCCCTTTTGCCGCAGCCAAATACCGTCTAGAACACCCCCAGACTTGCCTCTCAGACTTAGCCTTGACTAATCTCATTGTTCACCGTGGTCAATTGCTCTTTGTTTTCTTCCCTGGCAGCTTCGCCATATTTGGCCGAGGGTAATCAAATGTTGGCCGCAGCCAATTACCCTTTGTTACTCTCCTTGGGCAATTTCGTCACTTTTGGCTAAGGCCAATTAAATTTTGGCCGCGGCTAATTCCCTTCTTTTCCTATAACTCCTAAGATTTCATCCCATGCTTTCCAATTCCCCCTTTAGCAATACTCTAAGCCACTTTAACTTAGTTTGTGATGATTTAGTGTCTTTCTTTTACCTAATCTACCTAACACATCTATCATTACCCATTTAAAATTCAAATGTGGATCCTTAACCCTCTAGCCACCATAAGCTAGTGAGTTCATAGATCAATGACAGCAAATAGTTCATACACTACTCATATTTCCATTCAAACATAAGTCCCATTAGAAATTCCATGCGTCACTAGTTTAAATTGACATCTGATGTATCAAATAATTATAATCCTTATGCTTGGCAATTCATGATGCAATGCGGCAATTACATAAGGCTAGTAGTCTAGTTATACAAATATAATCTGACAAGATTTCCAAACCTACCTACTACTAAGCCATATAATAAGCTTCCATTAATTTTCTCCTTGCCACTAAGAGGTCCGATCCCTGAAAATGTTAGCCCACAATCAAGGTGAGATATATAATCTTAGTAACAAGAGGCAAATTCCATATATATGTACAAATTAATCAATACAATGCAATTTCATATCATCAATACCAGAATCATCAATTCAATTTACAAATGAACTAGTTGAGCTACCAATGACTACTGTCCCATATCAGCAATTATACACAACATGTTAATGGGAAATAACATTAGGAATGGTCCATCCACAACACCAACTCCCCAATGAGCACAACCTGGGCTCAATGCATTCAGGGTTTGGCCATAACCCGGTGCCCAATCGAAGCATGTGTACGGGTGGTAGCCGTACCACAGCTCTACTATGGACTTATAAGGTTCAATTATAATAACAATTTAAGTGGTCAACCAATCATTTAGCATTTTAAAATCATACATGTGTAACAAATATCATATTAACATAACATATACATGGAATTAGGAAATTTACCCCGGTTACCTGAATGAAGCCAATTATTCATCCTCTAGCTACCATCATGATTCAAAGCACACCAGGCCTAACATAAGTATAATCATTATTATTCAACTACCATTAGTAAGGAATTTTTCTATCCATAGATTAATCTTAACAAGAGGATATTAAGAACTTCTTACTAAGGGTTTACTACACCAATTCAAGGTCACAACAACAAGAACTCATAATGGGTCACTCCTAACATCTCCATTTTCGCATATGTAAAAGCCATGTACTAAAAGTCAGTTTAAATGATGAAAATTCTGTATATATATACCACAAAAGTGAAGAGGGAACACTTACCCATATGCCTAAGAGGTCAAATGGACTGAGTTGAGTCTCAACTATCAAGAACACACCATGGGAAATTCCAAAATTCGAATTTGAGTCATCAAGCCCAGAAATTTTAGTTTTTCACCTTCATCTCCTCATAATTTTGCACAATAGCAGAACCCATTATGAAAATCAATCCTTAGGGGCATTTTCCAGCAAAGTAATACAAAAAATGGAAGGAAAATACTTATCCAATCATCTTTCTAACTTCTAACTTCAAAAATCTTGCAAGGAATTACCTAAACACTAAATTTCAGATTTGAGAAGGAGATGAAAATGCCCAAAACCAGAAACTAATCAGACCAAAATAAAGAGGAGAATGAGATGAACATGTTTTATATAGATTACCCTAGCCAAATTTATGACGACCCTAACTTCTATTAATTGTAATTAAGGTTAAATACTCGATTAACAATCACAAATTTGGAATAAAAGTTATTACGATTAATTACTTTTAGAGAATACAGGGAAATTTGAATCTTAATGTTATTAGAGTCATCAACCATAATTACAAGTACTTACATACACTAGGGAAACACACATTCATTTATAAGCCTTTGATTCTATTACCTATAAATTCCAACTCACAAGAATCTTTTACCAATGTTTCTAAGTTATCCCTTGAGGTTACCATATGAAAAACTTAGATTTTCTGGTTAATATAAAGGTTTCAGGATGTTCGCCATGGCTAAATTACACTTAGCCATGGCCAATTCCTTTCGGCCAATTCCTATCACCGCGGCGAGTTGGACCTTCATCGAGGCTAACTTACATAGCGTCGCGGCAAGGAAACTTCTTGGAACCTATTTTGCTTGCCTCTCACTATTGGCTGCAGCCAATTCCTTTGTTTGTCGCGGCTAATTCCTTTCTGGGATACCTGGGACATTTTAACAAAAGTTCACTGTGGCTAATTCCCCCTTTCGCCACAGTGAATTTCCCTCTGGATGACTCCCAGTTTAGCCTTTCACATTTTGCTGTGACAAATTACTCTCTGGACCTCCCCCTAGGTAACTTCACCTTTATTGGCTGCGGCTAATCATATTTTGGCCACAGTGAAATGCTTTCTGATCCTATAACTCTTAAAATCTTGTCTCATACTCTCCACTCTCTATCTAGGGACTTTTTAGGGCCACTCTCCCACTTGTTATGAGATTCTAATAGCATTTATCTAGCTAATTTATCCTAGCCATTGTATCATTAGCCATCTATCATTTAAATGTGGATTTTCCTACTCATCTATTGGTCTTACATCAGTAAATTTATAAATTTCTTACAATGGTCATTCAATTATACTTTCATTGGATATTTCATGCATTGCTAGTTTAGATCTACAATCAATATATCATAGGATTTCATTACTCAAATAGTCAGTTATATCATAGGTTCACAAGCCATAAATAGTGTCAAAGCTCATACATCCATCAACAACTAATATGAAGCCTATTTCTCAATGGTTACGTTCTATGTTATCAAAATACAAACTCCTACACTTAGCAATGCAAATACATGATGATTCTATACAAGGTTAACAAAATTAGCATCTACTCTAATCCATTCGGACCAAGTGTAGCTCTCCACACCAAGCCTCAACTCATGGATGTTCATCCACTTGCTTGCCCTTATCCTTACCCAA
This sequence comes from Erythrophleum ivorense, assembly GCA_026724425.1. Lineage (NCBI taxonomy): Eukaryota > Viridiplantae > Streptophyta > Magnoliopsida > Fabales > Fabaceae > Erythrophleum > Erythrophleum ivorense. The sequence goes on along the minus strand of JAIUCV010000006.1, from coordinate 39,296,884 downwards.
AAGGCCTTCACCTGAAAGTATAATCCCATAAAACGGGGTGAGATGCGAATCTCAGTAACTAAGGCAAATTCCATCATACATTCCAGTTTTATTGACATATATGCATGATTTCACATAAGCATAAGAAAACATACCAGTCATATCAGTAAATGAAACAATTAGGCTATCATGATTACTATCCCATACTAGCAATCATATGTCCACATGTTAAAGGCCGTTAACACTGGGAGAGGCCCATCCACGGCACCTACTCCTCATTGAGCACAACCGAGGCTCAGTGCATCTGGGGTTTAATCATAACCCGGTGCCTGATCGAAGCACATACACGGGTGGCAGCCGCACCACAGCTCCACCATGGACTCACAAGGTCTAATCACATATACAATAGATAGCTAACCAATTCATTCAGTATTTTAAATCATTCATGTACAGCAAATATGAAATTAAAATAGATATATGCATGGAATTAATATAGTCCCGATTACCTCACTTGTAGCCAATCCTCTAAGAGCCAATTAAATGTTACTTTAGCCTATAGACACAAAACCAAGCCATTACTATCCCTAATCATAATTTGTACAAGCAAACCCATCACTTAAAAAAGTTAAGCTATATAGGACTACTCAGAAACACTTACCCAATCACCACTAAAACCAAATTCGGATTCAGTTGCTCTTACCCCAGAAACCTCAAAATAACAACTTAAATTTTGAGTAAATTCACACAGAAATAATACCCATATTATAAATCAGCTATAGGGATCTCAAACTAGCAAAGAAAGCATCAAAATGGAGAGTTTATACTTACCTAATGTTAGCCCTAGCCTCAACCTACGAATTTTCACCATGGAAATATCAAATGGCAAGTTTTAGATTTTAGGTGTGGGTGAAAATACTCCAAATGAAAAATTAATTAGGCCAAAATAAAGAGAAAGAGAAGGGGATTAAGTTATATAACTATTACCTTAGCTGAATCTTACTCTAAAAGTGAAAAATGATGGATTTCTTGCCCCAAACCCTAGCCTCCCTTCAAATCGCTGAATTTCTCTCTTATGTTTTAGCAAAATGGGGAAGAGGTTGAAGTGTTTAGGATTCTAGTTGGGTTTAAGTTAGGTCTAAGGTGGGTTATGGGCTGCTCCAAGATTCAACTCCAAATGGGCTTCAGATTTTAGCTTTGTTGGGCCAGATCTAAGGTGTTGGGCTGCAAAATTTCATTGGGCTAGACCTAGTTTTAAGAATTCCATTGTTTTGGGTCTACACAAGGTTTATTAGGCCATTTATAAGAGCTTATACAAGGTAGATCTTGGGCCTCTATCACCTTGAATCACATTGGGTCTGCACCTAGCTTATTGGGCCTCCATTAGCCTCTTATCATGATCTCCTATATTAATTTGGGCCTAGATAAAGTTTTTATCTCAATTAAATCTCAAACCCATATTAATAATTTATCTCTCTAAAATTTTTATTCACTTAACTTACCCGATTATTCCATATTAATTATTCCTAATTAATCCAAATTCATGATTAACACCTTAAATAAATTTTGGGGTATTACAAAATCTTCTTCTAAAAGTAAGAAATAGTGAAGGAATACAGAAAAACCCTAGCCTTCCTCTAAACCTTTGAATTTTGCTTTGCCTCTTGTGTTTTTTTCTACAGAATAGGGATGAGGCTGAGTGTATTTAGGGTTTAGTTGGGTTTAAGTTGGATCCTAAATGGAATGGGTTATGGGTTGACCCAAAGACCTAAATCCTCATGGGTTCAAATTTTTTATGCTTGTTGGGTTTTATTTCATAAGTTAGGCTGTAGAAATTTGATAGGGTCAGGCCAAGTTCTAAGAGTCAATCTAATTTAGGTTTGTATAATGTATGTTGGGTCGACTATAAGGGCTCATATAAATTGGGTCTTAGGGCTCTATTTCACTAAATCAGATTAGGCCATTACTAGGTAATCTCTCTTGCCCTAAATCTCATGATAAGGAGTTGAACTTGCACCTAAAATCATTGGACCTCCATAAATTCTTATCCATGGCTTACTAAAATTAATTTTGGGCCCAAATTAAGCTTTAACCTAATTAAAATCTTAAACTAGTATTAATAACTCATTTCTCTATAAATTTCCATTCATATAGCTTACCCTCAATTATTCCATAATAATTATTCTAAATTAGTCCAAATCTATGATTAACACCTTAATTAATTTTGTGGTATTATATTATGTGAGTCCCATGGATTATCCAACAACATTCTCTAATCATTTATCATTGGAACAAATCACAATCAACTCAAAATATCAAGCAATCCACAGTTTTCAAGTTAAAAACCCCAAAATTTTTACTTAATCTCGCGGACAGCATATGGCAGATTTCAAGGGCAAGTTTGAAAAATCATAACTAAATGTAGAAAACTTGCAATCATAGAAACCATAGTTTTCTAGAAATATCTAGATGTCAAATTTACATTAAAAATAATTCCCAGCCATGTAAATCTCATCTGGACCATGCTTGACATTAAAAAAGGTAGGGAGGTTGAGCTGTCTAGAAATCTAATATAACTTACTGATATAAACCTTGAAAATTTATAATTAATTTCAAAAAGATCTAATTCATGTAAACTATACCAATTTGGAAAGGTGTGAATGTTAGCTAGAGGGAAAAAATAGTTTTAGATCAAATCAAGAGCTCCTAGACACCAAACATCAATCAAACAGTAACACGGGTCTGGAGGTGCACCTAAAATAGAATAACAACTTCAAAAATTTATATCTCCTTCCCTAGACATCCAAATGGGGTGTTTCTAGTTGGCATAGGTCATTGGGAAGGTATAGTTTCTTTCTATAAAATTTCATAGCAATTTGACTTTATTTGCCCCATGAATGATAGAGATTCGTTTCGGACCAAATGAATAGTAACTCTGACCAAAACCAAAAAAATTCTCAACTTCAAAAATTTGCCAAATATTCCATAGAACTCTAAATATTACCCACCTTAGCGTCTCAAAAAGCTCTAAATGCATGCCAAATTTCAGACCAAAGAGAGCTTGTTTGGGCAAAATTTGACACAGCCCACCATATGGTCATTTTTGCTTCTCATAATGCAACTCTTTGGTCCAAATGGCTCCTTTTAGTGTTTGGCACCTCTTGGAAAAGTTTAAAAGCATGAATATGACATGACTTGTAGGAACTGCCCAAGTGGTCCCAAACACTATGCATCGTAATTTGGCTATTCCAAATCCTTTAATGCACTACATACATACATGCCATCAAGTGTGAAGATCTCTCATTTTTATTGATTTTGTGCTACACATGGTCCATACATCATTCATACATAATATTACATTTGTTTAATGATTTACAACTCAAATTTAATATGTACAAGTTCACTTTGACATTCATTGGCAATTTCAACTACATAATAGACAAAGTGAAGCTTTTCAAGACCCTTGGCTTGCATTTCTTGCTTCATAGGTGCCATCTAGATATATTAAGATTAAGGAGGGAAGGGGAGCAAGATTCATGGAATCTCAATAGCTCACATACCCATTCATACACACATTCATGGCATATACACATAAAAGGCACAAGTATGAAATGTAAACAATCATAAGGTATACAAGGTCACATTTCCATGCCACTAATCTATATCACTTTCAAGAATGAGTTATAGGGACTTTTGGTTTTGCCTCACCCCATTTATAAAACTTTTAGATTTGCCTCACTCTTGGCCTAGGGACTTTTGACTTGGCCTCACCCATTGAAGATACTTTTGGCCTTGTCTCACCCATGTTATAAGACTTGGCATTTTCTCACCTTCATTAAGGGACTTTTGGCATCACCTCACCCTTTATAAGCCATTTCCATCATCCATGACATTCAAGACAACACATTAGTACCAATAGAATACCAAGACATCAAGTGGCATGTTCTCAATTCACACAAGCATACTTACACAATGACATATGTACAGCCAAGAATGTAAAGAGAATGAGGTAAAGAGCTACCTTGAATTTTAGACAATCTTTTCTTGGTCTTTCTCCTTCCCTTTTTTGGTTCCAAAAGTGCACCTAGGAGGTTGGATGTTCTGTTGGTCTAAACATCATAAGTAGCACATAATCACATACTTGAAGCAAGCCAAGACACCAATTTCACTTTTAAATACACACTTAATCCTACAAGTGATATAATGATTCCATAATTGGCCCCTTGAAGCAACCTTCACAATTCAAGTTTTAGGCTCCATTCTCTTCTCATTTCTAGGCTTCTTGATTCATTCAAGGTTCTTGGAGCCATCACACATTCATTTACACAAGCTAAAAACTAAGTTGCTTCACAAGGCACCATTATGGACACCATTGTCCCATCTTCCAACCCATGGCTCTTAAAATTTTCCCAATGGTTTCCCCCATCTTCTAATATCATATAAAGTCCCAAACTAAGGCTAGAACAAATTAAAACATTCCTTAGCCCATTAAACCTAGTTAGGTCGAGACAAGTACCGTGGAAGGGGTTCTTGGAGTTTCAAAATTTTCCTTGATGGGAGAGCCACTTGGGAAAGTTTCTAAAAGTCTTAGGAACTCAAAGGAACACTCAAATAACCAAGGAAATACTCATGCCAAATGATTTCATAAAACCCTAAAGAACAACACACTTTCCTAGCTTGATTTATATTAGTTTTCCTTAGAATTTCTTGCCATATACCCCTTCTCCATAGTCTAAAACCCTAGTTCCTCTCTTGTTTTTGGGCAAAAAACCTCCCCCTCATATGGTTCTGGTTTAGGGCGAAAAGTGTACAAGGAAGAAGCAAAGAGGAGAAACAACAAAACCATGAAATACCTTAGATTCAAGCTTGGTTTCAAGACTTTTTCTCCTTGGTTTTCTTCTCCTTAAGCAATTCAAAATACTCCTTCTTGTTTTGGACTCAAAATAGAACCAATTCATTCAAATAAACCATGGAAAGAGAGCTAAGAAGGAGAGGAACAAGATTGGAAGAAGGAAAAGCATGAAATCTCTAATGTCTAATTTTCGTTAAATGACATAAATGGGCGCATTTTCAAAGCAATTCTCACAAAATGAATTAGTTAAGGTCCTAAAAAATTTGAGTAATGGAACCTAAATTTTATAATAGAAAAGACGGTTCTAAAAAAGGAGCTAAAACGATGAGAAACAAAAATGCTAAGAACGAAGGGCAAAATAGGAATTTTTGAAAAGTGTTTCTTCCTCCCACCTATAAATAGGTGGAGCCCCACTCTCACAGTCACATAGCTTCATATTTTTCTACCCAAATTCAGAGGAGAGAGCTAGGGTTTAGGCGCACCAAAGGGAGAGAAGAAGAAGGAGAAATCAAGGCAAAATGTTATGGATTCTTAGTAGTTTTCTATGTTTTCTTCCATCCAAACTCCTTCTCCTCCATTCTCCTTTATTTTCTTTGATTAAAATGAAGTTTACAAATATGTTTTAAGGGAGATATTAAGGGGAAAGTTTGGATTTGAAGAGAAGAGCTTAAAGAACACAAGATTCAAGTGAGAAAAAGCAAAAAAACAAGGTAATTTCTTCTTCCATGGTTGCTACCTTTTATTCCTCTCCTTTCTTCAGTTAACCTCACTTAGGAAACCCTAAGAAGACTTGGTTTTTAGGTAGAACCAAGGGTGATTCTTAGGAAAAAAGATGTGGAGATTACAAATATGCAAAGAGAATTAACAAAAAACCATGGAATTTCAAGATGCAATTTCTAGGGTTTCAAGTGTTCCTTCCAAAATTTGATTTGATCTCTTGATTCCTATGCTTAAATAAGTGTTTGAATGAGCTCCTAAGATCCTTATAAGTCTCCCCATATGCTTCCTCCATCAAGGAAACAAAGCAAGGTCCATGGAGGGCAAAACCCTCCATTGTCTCGACTTAAGGGAGATAGCATAGTTAGGGAGAGTTTTAAATTTTTTGAAGCCTATTTTTAAGTCATATATGATGAATGAATATGAGGGGGAGCCTTGGAAAAAAATTAGAAACCATAAAAGTGAGTTGGCCTTATATGTTCTATAATATGACCTAAAGAAGCAACATGTAGTTAGGCTCTTGGTTTTGATTGTGTGATAACTCCAAGAGGCTTAAAAGGAGTCAATAATCATATTTGAGAGGAAATAATGGAGCTTAGAATTTATTTGAGGGGTGTTGCTTCATTAAGTGCATTTATGGAACCATAATGAGGTTTATAGATCAAGCTAGTGTCTAAGCAAGTGTGTGGCCTTAGAATTTATTTCCATGAACCTAATTGGCTTCCATAAATTGTCTTTATGCCAAGAGAAATCATTCCCACACCTTTGTATGTGTGTGGCCGAAGGAGGGAGCATTAATTCAAGAGAAAAAGTGTATAGTTGCTTCCAAGGTAGCTCACTCCTCCTTCTCTCATACATGATTGCTTGCTCTACTTGTCCTTGAATGTGTGTATGTATATTTTAAGCCATGAAAAAGTTCTAGCATGAGCTCTTATTCTATGGTATTGTGATGATGCATTATGTTTTCCAAATGATGTTTATAATGCTTGCTTTGGTTTGCTTGAGTGTGGTGAGGCCAAGAACCCTTAGCCATGGTGAGGATGAGCCAAGAACCCTTAAGATTGGTTGAGACAAAGCAAAGAGTCTCCCAAAAGTGAGGTTGACTCCCAAGAGTATGGTTGAGTCCAAAAACCTCTTAAAGAATGGGTGAGCCAAGTCCAACATCTACAAGTAATTGGGTGAGAGTAACCCACTTGCTTGGCAAGCCTTTGTATGTTATGTATGACTTGCTCAAATGTTGAAATTGCTTCTTGATTGTTTGCATATGTCAACATGACCATACATGCATTTATGAGACTTGTTTGCATATTTTATATATGATTAAATGTGAAATGAGCTATTGGGATCTTTGAATCTTATCCCCTCCTCTCCAATGATCTAATATGCTAGATGGACTAAGTGGGCAAGGTAGTAGAAGCCAACCATCTTGAAGATAAGAATATGACATTCAAGAGCATGATTTTGCTACTTCAAGGCCATACAAATGGAAAATAATGTAATCAATAGTTGTATATGTATTATGATGTTATGAACATATGTAATTATAATAATATGTCATGTATAAATAGGAGAATATGTTATGTGACCATTAGAATGTGATTTGAGTATGTTATGGCAACCTAGCTTCTTGGATGACATTATGGAATTATGTATAAATGCAAGTGAGATGGCCAAAATGAGATGCATGAGGTTTGTGACCCTTTGGGTAGCTCACACAAGTCATAATCATGCTTTTAGACTTGCTCAAGAGGTGCCAAATCCCAAGGAAAGTCATTTGGACATTTTGGTATCCTATATAGAGTCAAAATTGACCATAATAGGACCCTATATCACTTTTTATCCAAATGAGCTCTTCTTGATCTAAGATTTGGCATACAATTAGAGCTTATTGAGAGATTTTTGGGAAGCTAAAGTACAGAATTTTTGGAGGTCTAGAGAATATTTGATGAATTTTCAAAGTTGGCAAAATTTTTGGTTTTGGTCATATCATTGTTCACTCAAGTCCAAAAATTAAATCTATCACACAGAGCTCAAATGATGTCCGATTGTCATAAAATTTTATATGGAGAAACTAGATATTCCCAATAAATTTTTTCCAATTAGAATCATCTCATTTGGAGGTCTAGAGAAGGAGATATGAATTGTTAAAGAATCTATCTAGTACTAGGCTCTCCAACTAACCTTAGGTATTGTTTGATTAGGTTTCGAGATCTGGACGTGCCTGAAATAGTCTAGAATTATTTTTTTCCTCTAGCTAACATCCACAGATTTTGAGATTGGTATCATTTGCATAGATTGGATTTTTTTGAAATTAATTGGACATTTTGGAAGTTTGCTGCAGAATTCTATGATAGCACTAGTAGACAGCCAGACCTTTGGACCTTTTAGAATGTCAAACATCTTCTGTGTTATGTTTCATGGTCTGGAAATATTTTTATTATAAAGTAGACATGTATAGCTTTCCATAATGGCCAAGAATACATGATTTAGAGTTTTCTAGAATTAGTTATGATTTTTCAAAATTGGTGATAGAAATGAGGAAAAATCTGGCCAAATATATATATATATATATATTATGCTTCCCTTGGATTTCCACGAGATGTAGGCTACTTTTGTTAATGCAAATGAGTTTTATTCATATAATTAAATATGAGAATATGATGTATAAGTTCACATGGTCCACGTGATACGGAATGAAATTTTCATATGTGACGCAACACAAAAGTATTCATTATTTGTATGTTATTTTCTTGGTTGTTCCATGAGATGCATAATGGGAAGTATAGATATAGTATGAAATGAGATAGAAATTATGGTGTTACAAAATCCCATGAAATTTCTCACCTTTTCCTTGGTTTTTTCCTCCCTTCCTCTCCTCTTCTTGTGTGCCTAAGAGAGCTGGTCCTTTTTTATATTTTGGGCAGAAGAAAGTCGTGCTATATAAGAGGGGGAAGAGTTAAGAAGCTTATGGAACATTCAAGAAACTCACTTTTTCAAGAATTTCAATTTTGTCCTTGTTACACCTACACTTTGCATACGCTATAACTTATCATATGGAAGGATCTTGTACTACTAACAGAAGACCCTGTTGACAAGGTCTTAAGTTTTACAAGGCAAAAGTCAACATCCTGTCGACAAGGTCTTTAATTCCATAGTGTAGAGTCCAAAATCTTATTAACAAGATCCTAGAGCTAGGAGGATAATTGTCATACCTAGACAACCTTCATCATTTTCACAAGAAAACCATAAGTTGATAATGTTAATATGCTAGAACTGCTTCCATGATTATGATAATCAATTTCATGCAAATGCAAATATAAGACTTTACTTATACAGGGAGTTCGATAGCCCTAATAAACATCACAGTTAACTTACAATAAATTTCTTATGTGTAATATTTATACATAACCAATGAGGAGGTGCTAAACAATGTTAAGTATTCACTAAAGTCAAGCTTTCAGCATTTAACATTATTCATAGAAGTTACAACAACTATAGCCACTAGAGTCTTCAAATTACTTCAGTTATCCTCTATAAAGTGGGCTCCGTTTGTAGTATGGGTATTGCCTGAAAAATAGTTAGTTTTATAATGAGATATAATCCCAGTAGATAACAATGGGTTCATAGTTTACACATACAGAGAACATTGAATAAGAATACTTCGATGCACCATTCGATATAGGAGCATGCAAATCCCAAGATAGCAGTGTATATTCATTCATGAGGCTATTATACTTCAATCATTGACCAATAACAGTTATCTAATACTCAAGAAAGTCACATTAGTGGGTATATACAGCCATGCATAGCATGCAAAATTTAGAAAATCATTCAATGCAATTATGTATGTAAACAGACAGAACGCCATGTTATCTACCTGTTTCATCACCGTCATTTTGTCACGTTATTCCTCAGTTTTTGTTAGCCCAATTGCCTTCCTAAATTTCAATCATGCATTGCCTTAATTAAGGATGAGTCATGGTTAATATTTACATTGCAATTAAAGTACTAACCCCCCCCGGTACAAAATTCCTAGATCCCTTTTGTTAGTTGACAATTGAAATTCCTAATTGTAAACAATCACGTCTTCATTTTCTTCTCCTTCTCATTAATTAGTTACTATCTAAGTTATTTTTGTGTGGTCCAGTGCTTTGAAGTTAAGTCCTTAGGCCTTATTTTCAAGCTTGATTCTCTAATTTACCATACAAATTCACACTACAATAGCGAAAAACGAAAACTACCATAGTCTCAATTTAACTACATTTTCGGACCTGTTATTGTGAAATTTCTTTCCTCCACTAAATGACCTCCAAAAATCATAAAAATTGGTATAGTGACCCCTTATTATGTTAATTATAAGCCACATAAACAGTTTTCAAGAATTCCCAAGGATAACCCTTAACTCCTACTGTTTTGATCACTACCTCAGTTGAGCTCGCTGTACACTGCCCTTGCTGTTTCTAGCTTTGTTACCCTATCAAATGAGTCCCAAAAATTCTAAGACTTTGTAAAAAAAAATTTATACGTCTTAGCTACCTCCCCACAAAATTTCATGCATTAATTCCTTCATTTTCCTAATTAACAAAATTCTTTATGAAATCAGTCCCAAGCTGTCCTGTACGGAAGCTGAATTGAATTAGTCGGTTGTTTCTTTAATCTATCTTGTTCCAAAAATTCTGTAATTTTCCAGATTTCATGTATAAGGAATGGACAACCCGTTATACAAATTTTGGCTTCAAAATCCTTTTCTAACTAATTCTACAAAAGGTAAAATATTTCAGTCCAGAACAAGGAAGCAACTTAGAACTTACCCTTTATGGAATCCTTGTACTTTGGTTTATCTTTTCCTCTCTCCTCTTCTATGGCTGTCTAAGTTTTCTCCCTTCTTACCACTACTTCCCTCAGACTAAAATGAATTAAGGTGAATGGTAACTAATGCAACAGACAGCTCTTGCTTTTTCACCACTTTTAGATGTCATGAAGGCAAATCAAAATTCCTTGACTCAGTGCAATTGCTAGGTGGCAGCAGATATGTGTCTTATTCTTGTTTAAACTACATATTAAAGGTAATATTTAACTCCTGTTATCAAACCAAATATGAGCACTGACCATTTATAATTGAATATATACATATGTAAGTGGGTGGTGCAAGCATGAGGTGTCCTCATTCTAAATTACTTAAGCTATTCATTTACATGCAACTTTTATTCCTAGCTCCTCCACGGCTGAATGCACTACCTAAGGTAATCAAATGTCATCTACCATGTAACACCATAAATTCTAGCTCATCTCATGCCTTTAAATGACTTAATATCATGAAGGATGTAAGTTTCTTATAAAAAGACAAGGAAAATAATGAATATTTTCGCGTTGCGTCGTATCAAAAAATTTTGTCTAGTGTCACATGGACCGTGTGAGCTCATACTATACATTCTCATATTTAATTACATCAATACAACTTATTTGCATCACAAAATCATGCCCACAACTCATAGAAACCGAAATGGAGCTCAAAATAATCAAGTATATTTTCAGCCAGATTTGGCCTCCTTTCTGGTCAAACTTTGGAAAATCATAACTAATTATAGAAAAATTGAAATCATACAATCTTGATCATTCTGGATATCTATGGTTGTCTACTTCATACTAAAAATATGTTCAGGCCATAACATTCATTAAAAAGGACGTTTTACATCCAAAATTGGCCAAAGGTCAGACTACATCCTGAAACTAATACAGAATTATACCAAAAACTTTGAAAATGTCCAATTAATTCCAGAAATATCCAATTCATGTAAATAATATGAATGTAGAAAGTTGTGGATGTTATCAAGGGAGAAAAAATATTTCCAGAACAGTTCATCAAGCCTAAGCCTCGAAATTTAATGGAATAGTACTTCAGGTCAGGCAAACTTACTAATACTAGAGAGAAAGTTCAAAAATTCATATCTCCCTCTTTAGAACTCCAAATGAGATGCTTCTAGTTGTCATGAGTCTCTGTGAATGTCTAATTTTTCTGTATAAAATTTCATGGTAATTGGACATCATTGGAGCCTCGTGTGATAGAATTCAAATTCGGACTAAATGAATAGTGCAGCAGACCAAAACCATAAAAATTGTAAACTTTGAAAAATCATCAAATATTCTGTAGACCTCCAAAAACTATAATCTTTAGCTTCCCAAAAAGTTCTCAATGATACCTATTTGCATGCCAAATATCAGATCAAGACTAACTCATTTGGCCAAAAAGTGATATAGGGATCTATTATAGTCAATTTTGGCTCCATATGGGGTACCAAAATTGCCAAATGGCTTTTCCTTGGTTGTGACACCTTTTAGGCAAGTCTAAAAGCATATTTAGGACTAGCGTGAGCTACCCAAATGGTGCCAAACTTCATGTATCTCATTTTGGCCATTTAACCCACACTTATGCACATTTCCATCAAACTCTCAAGTTGCATACTTTGGCATTACATACTCAAAATATATGCTAAAGGTCATATATCATATCCATACATCTAAACATCACATAACATCATATTTACACATATCTTAAGGGTCATAGACCATTTACAACACAATATACATCATGAAACATCATTATGGTTCCAAAATGGCAAAAGTTAAGTATATGGTTGTCAATCTTCCTTCTTCATTATTGTTGGCTCCCATTGCCATAGCTACTTGGTCTACCTAGCATGTTAGAGTATTGGAGAGGAGGGGATGAGATTCAAAGAATCCCAATAGCTCAGCTCCCATTCAATCACACGTAATATATACAAAGCAAGCTTTACAAATGCATACATAGAGAAAATGAAAGTCATAGACATTTAAAACGCAAGCTTGGCATGTGAACAAATCATACAAGAATTTTAAGAGTTCACTAAGTGTTTGGATTGGCCTCACACTTCTCCTAATGGATTTTGGACTCGCCTCACCCATTCTTTAAGAGTTTTAGACTCAACCATACTCTTGGGAGCCTACTTTATTTTTAGGAGACTCTTTACTTTGTCTCAACTAAGTTCAAGGGTTCTTAGCTCATCTTCACCATGGTAAAGAGTTCTTGGCCTCTCCACACTCAAGCAAACTCAAACAAATATCATGTATTCATTTGAAAATATAACATGGCTCAAGAATCATAGCATATAAAGGCATGCTAGCATACTTCTTATAGCTTGAAAATACACATACACACATTGTAAAACAAGCTAAACACACATCCATGCATGAAAGAAGGTGGAGAGAGCTATCTTATATACAATCACACACTTTTTCCTTTGGATTTAAGTCTCCTCTTTTGACCACACACCCACAAATTAGTGGAGATAGTTTCTCTTGGCCTAGATACAATTGATGGGAGCCAATTGGGTTCATGAAACATATTTTAAGGCTATATAACTTGCTTAAACACTAGATTGCTCTATAGGTTCTATTATGGTCCATAATTACACCTAATGAAGCAACACTCCTTAAATAACTTATAGGCTTCATTCTTTCCTTTCAAATATGATTCTTAATTCCTTTTAAGCCTCTTGAAGTCATCACACCATTAAAACAAAGGGCCTAACATCATGTTGCTTCTTTAAGTCATAATATGGAACCTAAGACACCAAATCACTTTCTATGAATTCTAAATTTTTTCCTTCCGTCTGAGGCTAGAATTCTTGTTTTTTAGAGTTTAGAATGTTCTTCAAATTTTTCAGAACCTTAACTAATTCATTTCAGGGGACTTGCTTTGAAAATGTGCCCATTTCTGTTAGTTAATGAAAACTGGACATTACATACCACATATACTCACACACCTTACATATGGAAGCACGAGGTGGCATTGATATTAAATTCCCATATCCAAGAGAGAAGCAGCCATGGTCAATTATCATATATATATGTATCTCTTTCATAGGTAATACATAAGATATAGATCTGCTTCTTAAAGTTCATTTCCTCCGTGGCCCATTCCACCGTTTATGCTTAATGTTTTATTCCTATCTTATTGCCTTAAATGAAACCTATGGCAGTCCACATGGCTAATTATTTCGGATAGCAAAACCACACATGGATACATATATTTTGATGAGTAAAGGCTTCATAAAATGTTTAGTTCTAGCATCTTAAAGCACAATTTAATGATGTATATATGTGTATATATATTTTTGGTAGACACTCCAAAATGTTAGACCATCCCCTTTCTTATATGTCTACATCTCCTAATGCCTACGCCATTAATCCAAGGGAGCTCCATGGCCAATTTTTTTTTCAATGGCTAAGTTAAGGGTCACTACCATGTCTAAACATGATCATCTAGGTGACAAGTTAATAGGATGTTCAGGTGGCATTGTCTTGTCCTTATCAAGTATTTTAGTTCCTAAATAACTTTAGTTAGTTCTCTAACATTTTCATTGAGGTTCTTCTTTAGCTAATTTGGTTACATTACCATTTATTGCGATCTAGAATGTGACAATTCCTTCCCCCTAAAAAAATGTTTGTCCCCAAGAATTTACGTACCTTATGAAAATAATGTCAGATAATGCTCCCTCATGTGTCCCTCAGTTTCCCAAGTAGCTTTGTCTGAGGATAGCCCTTTCTAGACTACTTTGACTAGTGAGATACTCTTGTTCCTTAACTATTTGATCCGCCTATCTATTATTTCCTTTGGTTCTACAACATAGGATAAATTGTATTGCAAATGCACGCATTCATGCTCTATGATGTGCGAAGGATCTGGTTGATATTTCTTTAACTAAAAGACATGGAAAACATTTTGAATCTGGGAAAGATTTGGAGGAAGGGCAAGTCTGTAGGCCACTGGTCCTATCTGATCTAGAATTTGGAAAGGACCAATGTAATAGAGGCTGAGTTTCTTAGATTTCAAGGATCAGCCCACTGTTATGATTGGAGTTACTCTAAGAAATATATGGTCACTAGTTTCAAATTCTAAGGGTCGTCTCCTTTGGTCTACATAGCTCTTCTGCCCCCTTTGAGCAACTAGCAGCCTTTTCTTGATGATTTCTATGTGTTTGGATGTCAAGTCCACTATCTCTAGCCCTAAAAGTCTCCTTTCTCCTAGTTCAACCCAACACAAGGGGGATTTATAATTTCTCCCATAAAGGGCTTCAAATGGGGCCATTTGGATATTGGAATGGTAACTATTATTGTATGTAAATTTTGCTAAGGGTAAGTATACATCCCAGTTCCCTTTAAACTCCAAGACACATGACCTAAGCATATCCTTCAAAGTTTGAATGGTCCTCTCTGTTTAGCTGTCTATTTGAGGAAGATAGGTCGTACTAAATTTCAATTGGTTGCCTAAAGCTTAATGAAGAGACATCCAAAATTGAGATACAAACTTAGGGTCTCTGTCCAAAATAATACTAATAGGCACTCCATGAAGTCTCACAATCTCACTCACATAAAGCTGAGCTAGTTTGTCTATGGTGTAGGTAGACTTAAATGGTAAGAAGTGAGTAGATTTGGTTAATCTATCCACTATTACCCAAATTGAGTCATATCTTGAGGATGTCCTTGGTAAGCCCATAACAAAATCCATAGAGATATTGTCCCATTTCCACTTAGGGATTTCTAAAGGCTGTAACATTCTTGCAGGTCTTTGGTGTTCTACCTTCACTCTTTGACAAACTAAGCACTTAGATATGTATTGGGCAATTTCTAATTTCATGCTAGGCCACCAAAAATTCTTTTTAAGATCCTGATACATCTTCGTGGTGCCTGGGTGTAAAGTGTATTTACTTCTGTGGGTTTCTGCCAAGATAGTGTCCCTCAATTCTCTTTTATCGGGCACACACAATCTATCCTTGTACCAAATCAGTCCATCCTCAGATTCCTAAAATTCTTTGGACTTTCCTTGGCTTATATGTTTCTTAATCTTTTCTAAGAACTCATCAGAAACTTGGGCATCTTTAATTTGGTCTCGTAGGTCACTATGAATCCTCAACTCACTCACTAAGAAGCTACCAGGGTGTAGGGAGATGGAAAGCTTTATGTCCTTAAAATCCTCTATTAGTTTTTATTCCCTAAGCATCATAAGTGACACATGTATGGACTTTTTACTTAAGGCATCTGCAACTATGTTTGCTTTGCCTTGGTGATACTTAAGGGTGAAATTCCATCCACCTTTTCTATCTCATGTTCAATTCCTTCTGGTCAAAAAGGTATTTCAAACTTTTATGATCACTGATAAGCATGAATTCTATACATTTTAATCCTCCTAACTTAAGCATTTTAGTGACCAAATATGATTCTAGGGGTGTATTTAGATGGAATTTTATTTTAATAGCCATTCTTTGCACTTTATGAATTAATTGGAAAAATAATTGATTTTAAATACATAAATCATTTTAAATGAATTATGTGAATTTTTCTATCTTTTTATGCAGATTTTTTTTGGCAATTAGAGCTTGAATGGAGAAGCATCAAAGGAGATCTTAGGCTGAAGTTTAAATGAGAAACAAATGAATGAGTGAGTCATGCAAATGAAGCCACAAAGGCTGTGAAGGAGAAGGAAGCAACACAAGCTTTGAGTTCAAGAAATATGCACAGGCTGGATGAAGAGAAAACAAGCAAATAATGTGTGAAGAGAAGATTGCATGAAGATTCATGAAGTAAGCAAGCTCGAGCTAGCTGGAGAAGGAGTAAAGTAATGCGTATGAAGCATGCAGAAAACACGTTAGAGGCTACAGCAGAAAAGAACAATGCAAGACGTGAAAGTAAAAAAAAGAAGAAGCGTGAGTAAGCAAGCTACGTGGACTGGATGGAGCATGAAGAACAACACGAGCTGAACGAGAGGGATGAGATGCAGCTGAAGAAGCTGCTGAACTGCATGAGGAAGCTCAACGCTGTGAGAATGAAAGCAACGTGGAAGAACCATGCATGAAGAATGACGCTGAACTGGGCAGAGACAACTGGAAAGAATGAATGCCATTTGAAAAGCTTTTCTCTTCAGTCTGAATAGCAGAACAGAGCACGAATAAAAGCAACAACATCTAGTAGAAAACTCGAGCAACTAAAGGAGCTGCATGAAGCTAAGGTACAGAGCATGTTCACGTAGAAAACATACAAGAGCTGGAGTTAAGTTAATGGAAGAAAAAGCCACAAACAGAAGCTACGTGAATGAGCTGAAAACAGAGCATGAAGCAACCAACTTGAGCTACTGGCTGGAAAACGCTGAAGCTGGACGATGCATGAGCTGGAACAGTAGCTGGGAACGTGATATAAGAAGCAAACCCATGCAGAAACAGCTGGAAACGAATGAAAGAAGATGCACATAAGCTAGAACAGAAGCTGGAAGACGCTGCATGAATAAGCAAGCATGAGGCAGTTTTAAGCTGGGCAGAACGTGGATTAATGAAGCTTGAGAGCTGAAGGAAGAATGAGCTGAACGAGCAGAATAAACGTAGCAGCCAAGAGCAGAATGAAGAGAAGCAAAAACAAGAAGAAAGCTACGTGAAAAAGCAGGCAGCTCACATGAATTCGAATATTATAATTAGCTTTAAAATGGGGCCCACACTCATATACAATATAAACTCTTGAATAGCTGAGCATGTGAGGTGAATAAAAATAAGTTGTCTTCGGATAGAATGCAGGTAGCAGCTAAGATATGTGAAGGAGGAGGAGATTTCATTTTGCACGCTTCCTTCGTTCAGCTCATGACAATCCACAATCCATTCGCAGAATCCAGCCCACTCACGCCTCCTTCATTCATTGAATCCATTCCATTCACGCAACTCCATTCCATCATCTATATATTCATTCATTCATTCGGCCACCAGGCACCATTCATCAACCATTCATCTACCATCCATCATATAACCACTCAACCATTTATTCCATCGTCCACTCTACGCCTCCACTCTATCTTCATTCCATCATCCACCATCTCCAATGAAGTTCTAATACACCTTGAGGCTAGCAAGGAGGAAGCCCTTGGAGAAGCTTAAATCCATGAAGAATAATTCATAATTTTGGCTAATGATTTCTCTATTTTTCTTACACTTTTTCTCTTTCATTTATTTTCTTGGTTAAGATGTATTTGATAAGGAATTTGTGTAATTATAATTAGTGGCTGGTTAGACACTAATTAGGAAGTATTTTTGTTGATTAATTGATCTGATTAATTTCAATATTATCTGAATTCCCATGTATGCTTCGAAGGTATTCGATAAAATACATGAGTGAGCTTAATTGTTTAAATTGAGGATTCCTTAATGTTTAGTTGGTTAATTAAATATTTAGGATGATTCAGAGGTTAATCAATTAGTTAATCAATCAAATTGAGTGTTCATTGATCTTAAAAATAAGAATTGACAATTTAATTTGGATGTGAGGTTTCAATTCAACATTAGATCGTTGATTTCTTGATTCTTGGGTGGTTACTCAAGATAAATTGTTATGAACACGATTAGGAACTCTTAGGCCAGAATTAATCACAATTAGATTAGGATAAGGATAGTGAATACCAAGGGACGAATCCAAAGCTAGTCACAAGTCCATCTTTCAACCATAATCCATATAATTAGGTAGGATTTAGGAATTTTAATTCAATTTGGTTTTAGGATAGCTTAATTAAATCAAAAACCCCTTTAGTTTAGAAATTTTAGAGTCTTTTAACAATTGGAAAACTCGATTAAACCTTAAACGCCAATTCCAAGGGAGATGACCTAGGTTGTGCCATTCACTACATATTTTATCAACCTAGTATTATTTTGAGGGTTGCGCGACAAGCCACTCAATCACTATAAACCTCAAATGATGCCCCATATAAGTAATGTCTCCAAATTTTTACGGCAAACATAATGGCTACTAATTCCAAGTCATGGGTGGGGTAGTTCTCTTCATATTGTCTTAACTATCTAGAAGCATAAGCGACTACTCTACCCTCTTACATTAAGACACATCCCAGTCCTTTCATGGAAGCATCGCTGTATACTACAAAAGGTTCTTGGGAGTTTGGTATCACTAAGATAGGTGTGGAAGTCAATCTGGTTTTCAACTTCTGAAACCTCTTCTCACATTTATCATTCTAAATAAAGGGTTGGTCCCTCCGGGTTAATCTAGTCAAAGGTGTAACTAACTGAAAAAATCCTTTGATGAACCTTCTATAGTACCCGGCTAATCCTAGGAAATTCCTAACCTCTGTGACAATTTTAGGCCTTTCCCAATTCACTACTGCTTTGATTTTGCTAGGTCCATTGCTACCCCTCTTTTAGAGATTATATACCCTAAGAATTGTACTTCCCTCAACCAAAACTTGCATTTACTGAGTTTAGCAAATAGTTATTTCTCTTTTAAAATTTGAAGGACACTCCTAAGGTGTTTCTCATGTTCTTCTACACTTCTGGAATAAATAAGAATGTCATCTATGAAAACAACCACAAATTGGTCTAGGTAGGGCCTAAAAATTCTATTCATATAATCTATAAAAATAGCTAGGGCATTGGTCAAACCAAAAGGCATAATAAGAAATTCATAATGTCCATACCTGGTTCTAAAGGCAGTTTTTGGAATGTCCTCCGCTTTGATTCTCAATTGGTGGTATCCTGACCTTAAGTCTATGTTAGTGAAAATGGAGGCTCTTGCTAGCTGATCTAAGAGATCATCTATCTTAGGTAGTGGATACTTATTTTTTATAGTCACTTTGTTCAGCTGCCTATAGTCTATGCACAATCTCATGCTCCCATATTTCTTCTTCACAAACAAGACTGGTGCACCCCACGGAGACACACTAGGTCCAATGAAACCTTTCTCTAATAGTTCCTCTAGTTGCTTTTTCAGTTCGGCTAACTCAGCTGAGGCCATCCTATAGGGTGCTCTAGATATAAGACTAGTTCCAGGCACTAAGTCAATGGAAAATTCTAATTCTCTATCAGGAGGAAGATTGCTAACTTCAGTAGGAAACACTTCAGGGAAATCTCTAACCACTGGTATGGTTTTTATACTCTCTTCCACCTCAACTTGCAGAGAAAAGAAGACTAAAAACCCTTAACAACCTTTCCTAAGGTAACTCTCAACCTGGGCAGTGGATAATATAGGAAACTCATTGAAAGATTTAGAATTTGAAACACAAATAGGCAATGAGACCAATTTATGAGAACAATCAAGGATAGCATTATTTACAAATAACCAATCCATGCCAATAATAAGATCAATTCCAGTCATGGGAATGCATACTAGGTCAAGAGTAGTGGATCATTTATCAAATTGAATTTTGCAATTTAAACATGCATAAGAAGTAACAATAGATCCACCTGTGGGGGTAGTTATGGACAACGAAAATGGTAGCATGTTGACTCTCAAATCCAGACTCTTAGCTCAATCATATGAAATGAGTGAGTGGGTTACCTCAGAGTCAAATAGTGCATTTACAATACAATTATCACTTAAAATCATACCTTGGATCAAACTAGGCAATTGAGCTGCCTCTTGGCGAGTCAGAGCAAATACTTGCCCTTGCGTTTGTGGTCTGACTATTGGGGCTAATTCCTTCTAGACTCTGGAATCTCGAGAAAAGTGTCATGGCTATCCACATCTGAAACACACATTCTTGCTGGCTCTACAGGGACTATATCTATGGTTTTTACCATATTTATCATATATCTTGTCTACACAACCCTGATATTACTGTTTTCCTCTAAATTGCTCTCCACCCCTTCTAGGTTTCTTATTCCAGACTCTTCCCCCACTCCCTTTCTTAAAAGTGTTATTTTCTCTCTCTCTCTCTCTCTCTCTTTTCTGACTATATTCTCCTCCTTTCTACCTCTGCATCCCGTATACTTTCTTCTACTAACCTCTAGATTTCCACCAACTCCTTAAAGTTCCTCTGTTGATGGGTGATCACTCTCTCCCTGATATCTGGTTGAAGTCCCTATTACAGGCCTCATTATCATAATCTCTCAAATAAGAAGAAAATCTAGACAACTTCATATGTTTAGCTACGTAATGGTCCACCGTCATATTACCCTGTACTAACTTCATAAATTCTACTTCCTTTCGGTTTCTCATTGAAAGGGGAAAATAGTTCTTATAAAACACCCTCTGAAAGGTTTCCCAGTTAAGTGGTGTCCCTCTGGCTATCAAGGTTCTCTCCGCACTCTTCCACCAAAATTCAGCTTCTCCTTCAAACATATAAGTGCCCAGTAGGGCTTTTTGTTCTGAGGTACAATCCATAACCCTAAATATTTTTTCTAATTGCATAATCCATCATTCTGCCTTAGTGGGATCATACTCTCCTTTAAATGCTAGGGGATGGGCTTTTTTGAAATGGGATAAAACTGAGAGTATAGGGTTGGACCCAAGTTCCCTTTCCTGATGTTCCTTACGATTTTCTGTTGGCTCATATACTTCAATAGGGTTTTTCTCCACATTTCTACCCTTATCCTTCTTCCTTAAGGTTTCCTGCACCGATTCTGGTGCCTTAGCAGTAGTAGCTTGCTTAACTACCTATTCTTCTAACTTATCTGACATCAACTATATAGTGGCCATTAATTCTTCTAGGATCTCAGTTTGTGTTCTTCTTGAGGCCATGTTAACCTGCCACACATAAATTCATACATAGAGAAAACAATAAAACTAAATGAGTTACTTAGTCCATAATGCCTAAAAAGGAGAACCTATATGAACCAAAGATTTAACGTGTAAAAAGGTCATAACAATGTCTCCTAATAAGCATAAGTTTCCTGAATCATTGCTCTAATACTAAATTGTTACACCTACACTTTGCATACGCTATAACTTACCATATGGAAGGATCTTGTACTACTAACAGAAGACCTTGTTGACAAGGTCTTAAGTTTTACAAGGCAAAAGCCAACATCCTATCGACAAGGTCTTTAATTCCATAGTGCAGAGTCCAAAATCTTGTCAACAAGATCCTAGACCTAGAAGGATAATTGTCATACCTAGACAACCTTCATCATTTTCACAAGAAAACCATAAGTTGATAATGTTAATATGCTAGAACTACTTCCATGATTATGATAATCAATTTCATGCAAATGCAAATATAAGACTTTACTTGTACAAAGAGTTCGGTAGCCCTAATAAACATCACAGTTAACTTAGGGTAAATTTCTCATGTGTAATATTTATACATAACCAACGAGGAGGTAGCAAACAACATTAAGTATTCACTAAAGTCAAGCTTTCAACATTTAACATTATTCATGGAAGCTACAACAACTATAGCCACTAGAGTCTTCAGATTGGTTCAGTTATCCTCTGTAGAGTGGGCTCCATCTGTAGTATGGGTATTTCCTGAAAAATAGTTAGCTTTATAATGAGATATAATCCCAGTAGATAACAATGGGTTCACAATTTACACATACAAAGAACACTGAATAAGAAAACTTCAGTGCACCATTCGGTACAGGAGCATGTAAATCCCAAGATAGCAATGTACATTCATTTATTAGGCTATTATACTTCAGTCATTGGCCAATAACAGTGATCTAATACTCAAGAGAGTCACATTAGTGGGTATATGCAGCCATGCACAGCATACAAAATTTAGAAAATCATTCAGTGCAATTTATGTATGTAAACAGACAGAACACTATGTTATCTACCTGTTTCGTCACCATCATTTTGTCACGTTATTCCTCAGTTCTTGTTATCCCAATTACCTTCCTAAATTTCAATCATGCATTGCCTTAATTAAGGATGAGTCATGGTTAATATTTACATTGCAATTAAAGTACTAATCCCCCCTGGTACGAAATTCCTAAACCCCTTTCGTTAGTTGACGATTGAAATTCCTAATTGTAATCACGTCTTCATTTTCTTCTCCTTCTCATTAATTAGTTACTATCTAAGTTATTTTTGTGTGGTCCAGTGCTTTAAAGTTAAGTCCTTAGTCCTTATTTTCAAGCTTGATTCTCTAATTTACCATACAAATTCACACTACAATAGCAAAAAACGAAAACTACAATAGTCTCAATTTAACTACATTTTCGGACTTGTTATTGTGAAATTTCTTTCCTCCACTAAATCACCTCCAAAAATCATAAAAATTGGTAGAGTGACCCCTTATTATGTGAAATTATAAGCCACATAAACAATTTTCAAGAATTCCCAAGGATAGCCCTAGAACTCCTATTGTTTTGGTCACTACCTCAATTGAGCTCGCTGTACACTGCCCTTGCTATTTCTGGCTTTGCTATCCTATCAAATGAGCCCAGAAAATTCTAAGACTTTGCAAACCCAAATTTATACGTCTTAGCTACCTCCCCACCAAATTTCATTTACTAATTCCTTCATTTACCTATTTAACAAAACTCTTTATAAAATCAGCCCCAAGCTATCTAGTACAAAAGCTAAATTGAATTAGTATGTTATTTCTTTGATCTATCTTGTTCCAAAAATTTGCAATTTTCTTGATTTCAAGTATAAGGAATGGACAACCTCTTAAACAAATTTTGGCTTCAAAATCCCTTTCTAACTAATTCTACAAAAGGTAAAATGTTTTAGTCTAGAACAAGGAAGCAACTTAGAACTTACCCTTTATGGAGTCCTTGTACTTTAGTTTATCTTTTCCTCTCTCCTCTTCTATAGCTGTCTAATTTTTCTCCCTTCTTACCAATACTTCCCTCAACCTAAAATGAATTAAGGTGAATGGTAACTAATGCAATGTACAGCTCTTGCTTTTTCATCGCTTTTAGATGGCGTGAAGGCAAATCAAAATTCCTTGACTCGGTGCAATTGCTAGGTGGCAGTAGATATGTGTCTTATTCTTGTTTAAACTACATATTAAAGGTAATATTTAACTCTTGTTATCAAACCAAATACAAGCACTAACCATTTACAATTGAATATGTACATATGTAAGTGGGTGGTGCAAGCATGAGGTGTCCTCATTCTAAATTACTTAAGCTATTCATTTACATGCAACTTTCATTCCTAGCTCCTCCACGGCTGAATGCACTCTAAGGTAATCAAATGTCATCTACCACATATACTCACATGCCTTACACATGGAAGCATGAGGTGGCATTGGTATTAAATTCCCATATCCAAGAGAGAAGTAATCGTGGTCAATTATCATATATATATGTATCTCTTACATGGGTAATACATAAGATATAGATTTGCTTCTTGTAACAACCGGGAAAAAGAAAAGAAAAAAAAAGAAAAGAAGCTGAAAATTTTTGAAGTCCTAAAATTTTTTAGGTCTGCTAGCTATAGTGAGATATGGCTTAGCTATAGCGAATGTACCTGTTCGCTATAACGAGAAAGAGGCTAGTTATAGCAAGAGTGCCTTTTCGCTATAGCGAAAATGCTTCTAGCTATAGCGAGTGTAGGCATCCCATATAAAAACCAGGGAGCTGCTCACCATAGCGCGCACCGTAGCGAAAACAAGGGTCTGAGACTGATACGTGCTCGCCGTAGCAAAGGTTATGCTTTGCTATAGCGAGGGTTAGTCCAAAAAAGTATGAAAAAAGAGAATTTGACTTCTTAAAGAATCTTAATTCATTCCTTTTCCTTTTAACCAACTTAGGCTTCATCTAAGGCAGAGAAAAGGGCTGAGGAGAGAGAAAGAGACCAAGAAAAGGAAAGAAGAACAAGGAAAAAGGTAAGCATAGCTTAAGATTTCATAGCTTTTCTTTTTAGAGTTGTGCTCTTCTCTCTTTGCCCTCTCTTTCTATGGTTTTGGTTGTTGAATTAGTTCGGTTTTGGGCTTAGTTCAGAAGAGGAAAAGTGAAAAACCACTCTTGAAGAATGCTAGAACTCATATATCTTCACTTCTTTTTCTTTGCTTTCCTTGAGAATGTTGGTTCTACCAACTTGAGAGCTTGAGAGAGAAGAAGAGTGGTTGAAATTCTAGAGAGAGAGAAAACCCCTAGATTCTTATATGCTTTATAGGTTTTCTATAAAGAACCCCCTAGCTTTGTAAATAATTGTTGAGTTATGAGAGAGTAATTCTATGCTCTTTGTGTGTCTAGGCTCAAGAGAAGCACCTCCATCTAATTGTGCTTGTGAGACTAATAAGGAAGAAGAGAAATTGAAAGGAAAACTTGTGTTGGCTAGTAAGGTAGCTCTCTACTCTTTCTTGTTACATTCTTAGATATGTAATATTCATTGTATGCTTGTGTATACGCTTGTGTTGTGAGCCATGCCATTTGATATTTCCTTGATGCATTGGTACCAATATGCTTGTGTTTTGAGTTATGAAAATTGCTCGGGTGAGGTATTGCCAAAAGTCCTTTGAGACGGGTGAGGTGGAGCCAAAAGTCCCTAAACCAAGGGTGAGGCCCATCCAAAAGTCCCAAAAACTCGGGTGAGGCTAGACCAAAAGTCCCTAGAGCTTATACTTGGCATTTATATGAAATCATGGCATGAAAAGCATGTGTTGTGTAATTGTGAATGGTTTACATGCTTTAACTTGTTTATATACCTTAATTGCTTCATTGAATAAGTGCATGAGCTATTGAGATTCCCTAAATCTCACCCCCTTCCCTCTCCCATCTCATATGGTCCAGGTGGAGTTCAAGAGCCTAAGAGTGGAGGCCATAAGGCATAGAAGGCCTTTGTATTGCCACTTTTACACACTCACACATAGTTTGATGTATAAGAAAGTTAAAGTGCTTATGTATACATATTTTTTTTAGATGTAAATATTTGAGTAAGTGTGAAAGCATGTATAAATGATGTATGAACTATGTAGAGAGCCAAAGTAATAAAAATATGGAATTTGGCCCTTTTGTGGATGGTATGTAATAGTGCATTTGGCCCGTAGCATAGTGAATTTGAAATGTATGATGATTTAGATCACTTGAGCATTTCATATATGCTATGTTTATACTTTAAAACTTGCCCAAAAGGTGTTAGAACATGTGGGAGGCCATTTGGACCTACTTTGAACCATTTTGGGTGCCAAAACTGCCAAATTTATGAGCTACGTCAAGATATGACTAAATGAGCTCTTCTTGATATGCAACTTGGCATGCCTATAAATCCTATTGATAGATTCTTGGGAAGCTAAAGTGGGTAATATTTGGAGGTCTAGGGAATATTTGGTGAATTGTTGAAGTTGAAGAATTTTCTAGTTTTGGTTATTGTACTGTGCAACTAGGTTTGAAAATGAATCTATGTCATTCATGGACCAAACGGTGTCCGATTGTCCTAAAATTTTATGGGTATAAATTAGATATCTACAGCGACTTATACCAACTAGAAGCACCTCAATCAGAGGTCTGTAGAGGGAGAATGAACTTTTTAAAGTTCTATGTCAGTATCAGGGAAGCTATCCGACCTTCGTTACTGTTCCATCAGTTTTTGAGGTCCAAGGGCTACTGAAATAATCTAAACCTATTTTTCCCCTCTATAAACATCTTTATGTTTCCAAATTGGTATAGTTTACCCAAACTATATTTTTGTAGAATTAGTTATGAATTTTCGAAATTCATGACAATAAGTTGCATCAGTACCAAGGATAGCCAGACCTCTGTCTCTTTTTCGATGTCAAACATGATCCAAATGATAAGATTGTGGTTGGAAAGTATTTTTAGTATAAATTTAACATTTATAGATTTCTAGAGAGCCATGTTTTTCTTAATTCCTATTTTTCTAGAATTAGTTATGATTTGTCAAATTTAGAGCCAAAAATCTGACTTTTGGGCCCATTTAAGAAATTACATTTTCTTGGTTTTTGGCTTCATATCCGTGGTTTATGGGTTGTTTAAGGCTATGTATGAGTTGTATAAATGGAGTTTGAGTATAGAATATGCATGATGAGTCCACAAGACCCACAAGGCAAAATATGACTAGTTAAAACCCAACTTGAAGTACTAAAATACACAATTTTGGTCATTTTCATTAGAAATCATTGGAATCAAGCCTAAAGGGAGATTAGTTAGAGTTAAGTCATTATGGTGTTACACTTCTTAAGTTCATTTCCTCCATGGTCCACTCCACTGTTTATGCTTATGTTTTATTCCTTTCTTATTGCCTTAGATGAAACCTATGGCAGTCCACATGGCTAATTATTTCGGATAGCAAAACCACACATGGATACATATATTTTGATGAGTAAAGGCTTCATAAAATGTTTGGTTCTAGCATCCTAAAGCACTATTTAATGATGTATATATGTGTATATATATATTTTGGTAGACACTCCAAAATGTTAGACCGTCCCCTTTCTTATATGTCTACATCTCCTAATGCCTACGCCATTAATCCAAGGGAGCTCCATGGCCATTTTTTTTTTCTATGGCTAAGTTAAGGTTCACTGCCATGTCTAAACATGATCATCTTGGTGACAAGTCAATGGGATGTTCAGGTGGCATTGTCTTGTCCTTATCAAGTTCTATAGTTCCTAAATAACTTTAGTTAGTTCTCTAACATTTTCATCAAGGTTCTTCTTTAGCTAATTTGGTTACGTTTCCATTTATAGCGATCTAGAATGTGACAATCCTTCTGTAATGGCAATTTCATTTTAGCTTGATTTTAGCTTCTTTTTAAGAACCGTCTTTTCTATTATAAAATTTAGGTTGCCAATTGCCTTTGGAATCACTCAATTTGTAGCTAAAACCTTTCTAAACGAATCCCTCAAAGTTTGGGTTTACTGACGTTGAAAAACGTACACTGAAGGGGCTTTACCAGTCCCAGGGCTTCCTATGGTTTTTGGAGCCTCTGAGAACCTTAGGCAACTCAAAGTTTCCATCTAGAAAGCCCTCCTATGTGTCTTTCTAGAAATTACACTTATTTACGAAAATATCATTACATTTCATCAACTTTTATTACAATTTGTTTCACCATCCTAGCTCCATTTTTTTTTCTATCTAAGCCTGGAATTATCATTTTTGGGAGCCTCGAACTCAACCCAAATATTTTGGGATATTATCTAAATCATTTCAGGAGACTTGCTTTTATATAGCTCGTTTTGTCATTTTACAGAATTTTCCATTCATGACAATTATCTATACACATAACAATCCATAGGCAAATCAACTCATTAGGATTCATTCTAGGTCTCATTAACTTCACCTAGTCACATTAAAGCCTAATGTGGAATTTAAGGCTAGTTTGGGTCTAATAAGAAGCAACCCTTGGTTTTCACTTTTCAAACCCTAAATTTTCAGTTGCTATGAGACATATATCCTAATGAAACTCATTTGAATCATCATATGATTCGTCAGAGGTATTCAAGACCAAATTGCTTCTTTAACCCTATTTAGGCCCTAAAATTTCAACTTTTGATCTAGGGTTCCTAAATTCAATCCAATGGTTCGATAATTATTTATTTATTATCTCTAAGTCTATTAAATCATTGCAACCCAAGAAAATACTCCCCAAGTGCTCTCTTATGCTCATAGTCAAATCAACACCTACATGGAGGCCAATTAGAGTTTTATTGGTTTCTTCTAGGATTTTGATGCATGTAAATATTCTTTTACTTCTCTTTAATCTAATTATACTCTCATGTGGTTTAAATTATTTTCTTGGGATTCCATAACTCTGTAGGTGCAATTAAAATCTCAAGCATCTTCTTTTGATTTCTAAGGCTCTTTCAATAATTCTAATTGCATAATTTTACTCTCTAATAAGTGTCATTTTTATATATTTTATTCCTTTTTATTTAGACATTTTGATGATAAATTATGGCTTAATACATTTTATTAGATAATATTTGATTTTATAGGCCATTTTGGTATCATAACTAGCTTTACTTAATTCATGCATACAATACATGATGACTCAAGTAAGGTTCACATCCATTCATACGTTTTCCAACATCGAAATCAGTCTTTTTATAGGTCATTTTGAGCTATAAGAGTCCAAACCTAATTCTTTCTTTTTCTCAATTCACTTTCATCATAAAAAACATTGTTTACACTCATTTTATCAAGTTTAGCTCATGGGAAACCCTAGAAGTACATAAAACCCGAAATGACAGCATAGCCCAAAATCTATACTAACTTTGAAAATTCATAACTTGGGCTATACAACTCCACATTATGCAAATTAGGTATCTATGGAAAGCTTTGGAAGTGAACTACATGATGTAAAAATTTCAGATGAAATTGAATTCGTTTGCCCTACCAAATGCAATGGGACAATAATCTAGTTCAAAATTGGAGGCATATGATAGACCTAAACTTTGGAAATGCATATCTTGAGCTATACAACTCTAATGTGGGTGATTTTAGTGGCCACAAAAAGATTATAATGACAAAAATATTCTAGAAAAATTTTACATGCATTGGAGTTCATTTGACCCCTCAAAGACACAAAACATTAGAGCTATATAGTGTGAACAATGCTAGGACCATTTTAAAAATTCTACACATTTTCAAAAATTTATAAGATATTCTGTACAACTCCAAAAATTCTGGTTCTTAGCTTGCTAGAAAACTCTAGGAAGGGTCTGAATGCATACCAAATCTTAGACTTAAAATAGATCATTTAGGCCACTTTTGACATAAGATTTGTTTATGGGAAATCTAAGACTATTTTTGGTTCCAATTTGGACCATTTGGTGTCCAATTGGTTTTCTTCCACTTGGAGCATATTTCATTCATCCTAAATGTCATTTATAATCATTCCATAACATACCAAAAGGATAGGATCAAAATGTGACCCCTTGACATCTAGTTATGCATATTTACATCATAGCACATCATACACCATGTTCTACCACAATGCACGTACCTTGCCACAAATGGTCATACATTGATATTTTCATACTCTTACACATGGTTCCATCATTAATTATGAAATATCATTATCCAAATACAACATAAGTCCATAGGGATACATGTAAAGTGTCATTTGAGTACATATGTCAAAATATAATACAACAAGATTGCTAATACATCATTTCTCTAACATCTATGCTTTTTCATGGTCTTGGCTTTGGCTTGATGAACTTGAAATAGTTAGTGGGACCATAGGGGTGAGATTCAAGAGAATCTCAGCAACTAATCTCAACTAATTTAATAAAAACAAGAATTTCATTAGTGTATGCCTTGCATGTGGTGCAAGAATGCTATGCATATGCCTTTTATGAATCAAATGCATCATAAAGCATGAAAACTCATTCATACATAAGTCATGGCCTCATCATAAACCTTACTAGACTTAACTATTCTCAACGCGAGGTTTAGAAAGAGCTATTACACTCAATTCCATGCCTTAAGGGAGTTAGGAGTCATCTTATAAGCTTTCATAAACATATCATACTCATATGGGTCATTTGGAAAACATAATGAAACATTTCTCATGAAAGCATTGAGCAATAACACACAAAAGCATTTAACTCATACAAGTATTCAATTGTATGCAAGAAAGGGAGATAAAGCTACCTTGAAACTTATAGAAACTCAAAGTGCCACTAACCCACTTGGTCTTGCCTTTTCTCTTGGCTTTCTTTCATTTGACAACCGCACTTAGGTAAATTTGAGTTAGATGGACCTATATATAGCAATTACAAGATAACTTATTTCATTTGAACTCATTCTAAGCCTTATCATCTTTACTCAATCTCATTAGGACTCAAGGTGATAATTAAGACTAGTTACAGCCTCTTATGAAACAACCTTAGGTTTTTGCTTTCTAAACCCTAAACTCTTCCTTGCAACAAGTTTCATAATTCCAAGGAAAATTATTCGAATCGTTACATGTAATGTCTCTTCTAATTACCCATTTTTAGCGATTTTTTTTAACAA
The DNA here is from genome assembly GCA_026724425.1 of Erythrophleum ivorense. NCBI lineage: Eukaryota > Viridiplantae > Streptophyta > Magnoliopsida > Fabales > Fabaceae > Erythrophleum > Erythrophleum ivorense. Next base: position 39,266,662 of record JAIUCV010000006.1, on the reverse strand, counting down.
AAAATTCTTAATTTGAGTTTAATTATCTTTTTCTATTCTTCACAATAAAATCTAATTTATAATATAGCATAATACAAAAATAACGAAAATAAATTGAAATTACTATAAACTAGTTTAAGAGTTCTATCATAGGGGAGCGGGGTCATATGAGTACAGACCACATCACATCAATGGGGATTTATCCTATAACTACTCGAAAAGAAAATCCCTAGATAACAAAAAGGACTAAAAAGGTTAGTCCCCTGTTTTCACCAAAAAGTCACGTCAAGATTAGTACGATGTCTCCATTCATGGAAACAGATGAGGCATCCCTCCTGTGGGGAGAGGAGGATTCTCTTTGTCTATTGCCACAAATATAATGGGTACCACATGAATAATTCATCACATGTAAGAATTCTAATGTTGTGGACAACAAACGTCCACCCTTGTATTGGGAACTGGATCCACTTTGCTTGGAGTTCTAATGTTATTCTGTAGACAAACATCTAAGAAAAAGATAAACTATAACAGAATGAGAAATAATTTTCTCAATAACGTAGATAGGATTAATATGAAATAATATCCATGAAGAAAAGTCAATTAATAATTTTAATAGACAACAAGTAATATGAACGGAAGACTTATGAAAAAAGTTAATTTACTAAATAATATAAATAGAGATATTTAATTTTTAGTAATATGTAACATGAATATGAAATAACAAAGTGAACATACATATTGTGGATAGAAAATACAAGAAATATCTTAATAGAATTAATATTCAGCAATTACAAGGTATCATGAAATTTCTATAAGCATAAAATACAAAGAATATAACAAACAATATTTATTCCTTCTTGACCATTAGGCCTTGGAGACTGTCAGGTTCAATACCCAGATCATGTTACACTGGCTTTGGTAGGCTTAAGCCCAGCTCATGTTGCACTGTCATGACATAATAAGCTCACCCCTGCTTACTTTTTTGAGGCATCCCTTAGTGGGTGCCCAAGGAAAGTCTTCTAAAAATATTATAATAATATATCATCTAAGCATCATTTGATTAAAACTTAATAGGTATATTTGAGAAAAACTACCTTGCACAACTCTATGCATAAATAAGTAATCTTGATAGTGTAATAGCATACTAGAGTCAAAAAAATTATATTTAAATACTAAAAATTATCTTTTCACTTTTCTAAGTCTAGATTTGTCCTTAGGTCCATTCAGTGTCCAGAATAATCCATAAATCAGGGTCTAACATCAAGGTATAGAATAAAGTCTAGTATAGCTATAAGAGGCTCGTTTAGGTATACGGAAGGCTCAATAAAGCCCAACAAGTCCAAAATATCCGAATGGCCCTTACCAGTCCTAATTTGTAATTTAGATATTTTTAAGTATCTTTCTTAATTAAAATTAGATATCTAGCACAAGAGCAGCTATCCAATGGCCAACTCTGGCACACACAAGGTTTACCCCCTAAATGAGGATACTCCACCATATTATATATATAAACAAAGGCAAGTCTTTTACCAAATAACTAATATTTATAAAATCAGACAATAAACAGTATATTGTCCATATCAAGAAATCAGACAGTATGTCAACATAGCAAATAATGTAGATTCAGAGCATATGTTATCACATATTCCATTTTGGACATAATGTTGCGTAAATTTCTATTTATCACAAATAGACTCTAAAATTCACAATATAAATATTAACATAATCTAGACAACATGTAGAACATATTAGGCTACAAAAATCTTCTAGAACATATCAAATAACATAAGTACAAATTGAAGAACTTCTTAATCAACACTTTCTCTAAAAAAATTGACTTTTTATATAGTGATCCATAATTCACCAAAATTTCACCATAGGCCTTATTTTTTATGTAGATTAACCTAATTTGGTTGGATTTAAGAAAATTATTCCCTAGGTGTGTGAGGTGGTTTAGACGAAGGCTATGTACCAAGGAAAACATAAGATTTTGCTTTATTTTTATGTCACCAAATAGCCATGCATACATATTCAAGGAAGATAAAAAAAAGCCCTTAGTCAATTTTTAGAGATTTCATATGTATTCTATAATTTCCTCATTTATTTTGTCTTCAATTTCTCTCATGGCTTCTTGATATACAAAGTTTCATGGTTTTTAGAAAATTTGCCAAGAGTAGGAATTTTCTTGAATCATATAAATCCATAAGCTATATATGTGATTTCTCCATCTTTTCTTAGCTTGAATTCATGGAAACAACAAAATCTCCTATCTTACTTGCCATGGCCAAAAATTAGAGAGGAAAAGAAGAGAAAAATTCTTAGAGAAGCTGAAAATTAGAGAGGAAAAGAAAAGAAAAATTCTTGGAGAAAAATAGAAGAAAGTCTATCTATGTTACCTTGATTTTGTGGTGTTTGATTTCCTCTGGTAGATTTTCTTTCTCTCTTTCTCCTTCCTTTTCTTCTTCCTTAGGCTGACCTTCTCCTCCTTCTTCTTCTCCTTGTTTGGTCAAATTGTGTGTGTGAGTGTGGTGTGAAGGGTATGTGTGTTTTGTATATTTTATTTATAAATAGATGGCTAAGATTTAATCAACTTTTAAGATGGAAGATCTTTGACTTTAGATCAAATGGATGGTTAGGATTTAGCCTTGAAATAAAAGATTAAATGTAGGCCTTTAGATTAGATCAAGGGTTATGATTTAATCTTAAAAAGGTGAAGAAATCTAAGCCGTTAGATTGCATTAATGGTTTAGATCTATCATGTTTTACAGACGAATATTAGGCATTAGATTTTAATTGTGGTTAACTTTTAACCATGGTCACTTTTTTGTAATCTGTGAAGATAGGGTTGCATTTAATGCTACTTAAGTCAGCATCTATGTCATGATGATATCAACGATAACATTTTTGTAAAACGTGAGATTTTCTAAGATTTGCTATGTAATCTTGCATAATTACTTCATAGTTTGTGTAGTTTCTAGAATTCTCTTCCAAGTTCCAGTCTCTTATTCATACATGGCACCACATCATCATTCTCTTTGCTCCATGGTGCCACATCAGCACCTTCACAGCTCCATAGTGCTATGTTAGCTCTTCATAGGTTAGAATTTACAAAATTGCCACCGTTTTGTAGTTTCTTTGTAACATTTTATTTAATCTATATTTTCTGAGTTCTTTGCTACATTTTAATATTATTTGATCCTATGTAGGTCCCATTTAATGTCTCCAACCATATATTTAATTATTATTTATTTTCCTAATGTTTTATTTTTTTAGGATCCAAATGACCATTTTGCCCCTTGTAGTGATGTAACAAACAAGCACCTCTGTTTGTTTTTTGCTTATATCTTCTGTGACTCTATATTTTTGAATTCTGTCACCACCGTTCAGTAGATCTTTCTATACAGAATTTCCTAAGATAGCTAACTCGAGCTTAGGGGTTTAGTTCATCTCCATATAAGCTCATAATCATTCGGGGCCATTCTCTGGTCCTAACAATTTCATGCAATGAATTTTATAATTTTCTACGCATTATTTCCAAACTATTGATATATATATATATATATATTGAACTAGTTCTAAATTCTCCTTTCTTCTAAAAAAATTATCAAAGTTGATCCAGGTGACAAATAACGATTTCGCACTGGGCCCTTGGACCCCTCTAAAATCTCAAAAATTGCTATGGGTCCTATTATCTTATACTTCTTATATACAAAAATACTTCATTCAAATTCATCTTATTAAAGCTTAAAAAATTCATCACATAAAATACTAAATAATTAAAAAATCCTAAGTTTTAAGTATGTTACATTTTTCCCTCCCTTTAAAAAATTTTGTTCTTAAAATTTGAAATATGTACCTTAATTAAATAATTCTGAATACTTCTGTCACATCTCTTCTTCAATTTCCTAAGTTGCTTCTTCAGGTGTCATTCCTTCCCATGCCATTTTCACTAAAGGAATTGTCTTATTCCTTAATTGTTTTTGTTTAGTGTCTAAAATTGATATTGGTCTTACCATATATGTTAAATTTTCCTAAAGCTATACCGATTCATTATTTAAGACATGTGAAGGATTAGGAATACATTTCCTGAATTAGGATACATGGAAAACATCATGAATGTTTAACAAATAAGATGGTAAGGCTAGTTAATAAGCTACTAAACCAATTCTTTTGAGAATTTGGTAAGGACCAAGGTATCGAGGATTTAACTTTTGGTTTAGATAGCTCTGCCTATGCTAGTGGTAAGAGTAACTTGAAGAAAAACATGGTCTCCTTCATTGAATTCAAGAGGTCTTATTCTTTGATCAGAGTAACTCTTTTGCCTACTTTGGATTGTGAGTAACTTTTCTTTATTTTTCTTAACTTAATCTGTGGTTTGTTGAACTAACTTAGGTCCTAGCAAAGAACTTTCTCCAACTTCATACAACACATTAGGGATCTATACTTACATCCATATAAAGCTTTATAAAGGGCTATCCTGATAGTGAAATGGTAGGCAAACTCTGCTAACGATAAGTATCTATCCCAATTTCTCTTTTGTTTCATCACACAAGCCCTAAGTATATCTTCTAAAGTTTGAATGGTTCTCTTAGTTTGTCCATCATTCTGAGGGTGATAAGATGTACTACGTCATAATCTAGTTCTAAAGGTAGTGATGCAAAATCAAAGGGGTGGCCCAATCTTCATGGCATAGGTTAAGTAAAAGGATGGTTCAAAACTTGACGGAAGTAAGTGGCCAACCAACATTAGAGGAACGTTGACTTGCAACTTAGATTGTACACCTAACCACAAACACGATGAACTAACCCACACAACGATGCACCCGAGTCAAAGCACAAATTGGGGGCTTTTGTGAACTTGAATCACCAACCTACGGATAGGTTAACACAACAAAGGCTTTACAAGAGCAAGGGAAAGATAACTCTCACAATTTGGACAAAACACTCTGAATAATTATATTACTTCAATCATCATCTTCAAATTGAATACAAAGCTGGCCTATTTATAGGCAAAGGAAATCCAAAACTTGAATACTAAGCAAACCCTAAAAGTAAGACTTAAGAAACTTCCTAAAACATAATGCCCAAGGTTGTGCACTGTTTACGTGCATTGTTCATTCGAAAGTAGAAATAAAATAACCTAAATAAATGGAAACAAATCAGCCCTAAAAGAAACGGAAACAAATAATTTTGAAATAATAAGGAAATAAAACTTTCTAAAAACTTAATTGATCTCATGGCCTTATTCAAATCACTAAAATAGAAACTAATTAATACTAATGGGCTGGACATCTTGCATTTGAAGTACTATTCACGTCCTCTAGCTTCAATGGGCTCTTTAAGCATCAACTCGGGCTTGAATAAGCATGATTAAGGCTCCATTTGCTTCCTCAATGCATGCACTAACATTATGGGCTTCTAATTCAGCAAATTGAAGTCCAATTGCTCTTTATAGATGCTTAACTTTCCTTTTGTCATTGGGCCATCTATCATCAAGTCCTTCTGCACACTAGCATCCTTCCCCACATGAGTCTGGTTCATATCAAGCAGCTTAAAAAGATTTCCAAAATTAGGAAGTGAATCTAGGATCCCTATCAGAGATAATACTAGAAGGCATTCCATATAACCTCATAATCTCTTGTGTATACAATTGAGTTGATCTATCTAAGGAATAGGTAATCTTTATGGGTAAGAAGTGAGCTGATTTGGTCAGTCTATCTATAATGACCCCTCTAAAATCTCAAAAATTTCTATGGGTCCTATTCATATTATACTTCTCATATACGAAGCTACTTCATTCAAATTCATCTTATTAAAGCTTAAAAAATTCATCATATAAACTACTAAATAATTAAGAAATCCTAATTTTTTAGGATGTTACATTACATGCTTGGTTAGAGGGGTTTAGAATCAACTTGTTTCATTAATTCAATTTAGGCCTTAACAATTTAACTTTCATTCTAGGGCTTCTAAATTCAAGCCAATGGCTCCATAATTTTTTATTCCTCACATATAAGTCCTTAAATTCATTAGAACTCAAGAACACACTCATTAGGTGCCTTATTGCAACATCCGGCTCTTCTATAAGCATGAGAAACGTAATGTCAAGTTTCTCTGTAAATGTGTGAAATACATCAGATATAAAAGCAAGTTCCTTGAAATGAATAATTTAAGGTCAAATAAAATTAGGATAAAATTTTAAATAACGAAAAATAAGGATATAAGGCTTAAAATGCCTGAAAATTAAGCCAGAAGAGCAAAAAAAATTTGCAAAAATAAGTTGGGGCAATTTTATAACTTCTAGAAAATTTAGAAAACTTATAAGAGGGCTTTTTAAATAAGAAATTTGAGCTTTCCAAGGTTCTCAAAGGCCCTAGAAATCATAAGAACCCTCAGAATAGCTGAAACCCCTCTGGTGAGTGATTTCGGCCATCAGTTGTTCGAAATTGACTAAATGATTTAGAATAGTTTCAAATTCAATTTGAGTGAAACCAAAGGAAATTTATAAGTTAGAGGATTCAAATTTTATGATAGAAAAGACAAATTTTTGAAAAGGAGTTGAAATAAGGCCAAATAGAGAAACCATGCTTTAGGGACTAAAATAAAAAGTAAAAAGTTGCATAAAGTGACCCTCTAGCTTCTTAAAACACGTTCAACTCTTCTGCTCCTCTCCTGACCGACATATATTCTATCCAAAACAGAGGAGAACCTAGCCAGGAGCACAAAAAGAGACCCAAGAAGGGGGAAAAAGTTTACAAAAGGTAAGAAAAAGTGTAAGATTTCATGGATTCTCCTTTAGAAAAGATGTTCCCCTCCTTTTCCTCTTCCTTTCAATGGTCCTGGTGTGTGATTTGGATCTATTTTAGGTCTAGTTCAGAGGGGAAAAGTCAGAATTTGAAGGAGAGGCTAGAAGCATAGCAAAGCATCTTGAAAAAAGCTTTGAAATGAGGTGTGAATCATGACCTATCTTGCACTTTCTTCTTGCTCCTCCTCTATATGAATTTCATGCAACCTAGAGCCCATCCAAAGGGAGTTGAATTTTGACCATATCAAGGAAAGAACAAGTGATTTAGAGTATGGGAATTAAGACTAGGCAATTGGAAACAAAAAGGGAGCCTTAGAATTCAAGTTGGCACAAGTTAGGGCTTTGAAACAAAAATGAAATATGATTTTTCTTAGAGGTATTCTAGCTTATGTAAGACATGGTATGAGTCCCTTAGACCCCTGAGAAACTTTACATGAGCCATTCCCTTCAAGAACATAAAGCAAACTCCATGGGTGCCAAATCATAGTCATGCCTCAGCCTAAGCAAGTCTGGCCACCTAGGTAGCTCTTTAACCTTTTGTCTTATGCATTCTTGGTTGTTTTCTTGTCTTTGGATGTATGTATGTATGTTTATGCCACGAGAAATGTCTTTAGCTATTTCTTACATGCCATCATACCATGATGTTCTTGAAATGTGTTTTATGAATGTATTTTAGCTTGAATATGCATGGTGATGCCAAAAGTCCCTCAGCAAGGGTGAGGATGACCCAAAAGTCTCTAGGATTAGGTGGAGAAATTCAAAATTCTCAAGAAGAGTGAGGCTTAGTCAAAAGTCCCTTGAAAATAGGTGAGGCAAATCCAAAAGTTCCAAGGAAAATGGGTAAGGCTTAACCAATGCCCTTGAGAGCCTATGTATGTTGTGTAGGAGTTTCTAGAACATGGGAAATGCTATGTATATGTTCACTAGTAGCTTGAAAGCCATGCATGCATTATTTGACTTATAAATGCATCCATTATGTATGTTTTAAAGGGTTAAGAGCTATTGAGATTCTTTGAATCTCATTCTTCCCCTCCACATGTCTAACCATGTCAAGATAGGCCAAGTGAGATAAGGAATGGAAGCAACCACTCTTGAAGATAAAGACTTTGACAAAGGATTAGCTACTTAGTCATTTTGTTAGTACATTGATGTTAAATGATGTAAATACATGTTGTATATGATATATAGACACTTGAGCACATGGAAATGTATGAGTATAAGATGTATGTATTAATTTTGGAGCCATGTAAATAAGTATGTATGTTCTTGACATCCATATGCCTAAGTATGCTTGGGATATCTTGTGCATAAAAGCAAGTGAGGAAGTGATTCTATGATGCATGAGTAATTGAAGCTTTTAAACAAGTTTTTCATATTGTGTTTAACCATTCTCACATGCTCAAGAGGTCATGGTTAAGGTAGGAGAGCATTTGAGTGAAGTTTGACCCCATTTGGTGCCTAAAAAGCTCATATTGGCATCCTATACCATAAGCTAATCAATGAATGAATTTTCCCATGAAATTTGGCCTGAATATAGGTCTCATCTAGAGCTTTTTGTAGAGATAAAAGTCATATTATTTAGAGCTATAAAGAATAAATTATGAATTTCCAAAGTTAGGAAAAGTTTTAGATTTGGTATGTTTGCTATTTATATGGTCAGTTTTTTCTCCTCATCATTTAAGGGGCAAATGAAATCCAATGCTTATGAAATTTTGTAAACATAAATTAAGAATGATAAGCTTTTTGTAGCACTTGAGAGCACCTTATTTGGATTTATATTGAGGGAGATATGGATTTTTGAAGTTTGTTGTTAGTACCAATAATGCAGACAAGCCCCTAGTACTTTTCCATCAATTTTTGTAAGTTAGATGCCATTTCAATAGTAGACATCCACATCTTTCCAGAATGGTATGGTTTGCTAAGTTTTGATTTTTTTAGGATAAGTTATGAATTTTTCAAGTTTATATCAGAAACTTGTGATAGCAAACTTGGGCAGCTAGACCTCTGGTGCTATTATATTATCATTCATTGTCCAATTAATGTTTTTATGATTTGGAATGATTTTTATCTTGTAGTTGACATTTAAGAATTTTCAGAAAGCTATCATTTGCTTGATTTCTATTTTTCTAGAATTAATTATGATTTTCCAAAGTTGATGTTAGAAATCTGGAAGCTAGACCTGAGAGTAACTTTTAATTTTTTTGATGTAGGGCTTCCAATTTGAATTGTATATGATGTTTATGACTTGTATGGATGGATTATGAGTAGAGAATGATATTGAGGAGTTCATAGGGTCCACAGAGCTTAAGATAAATTTTTAAAGCCTTAAGTAACACAATAAAATGCAAGGAAATATTTGATTCTGTGGGATGTGGCTTAAAACCTAAGGTTCTTAAGATATTTAATGTGTTTATGATTTGTGTGGATATGTTATGGATGGCGAATGATGTTGGTAAGTCCACATGGTCCATGGAGCATAAAATGAAGCAATGATGTCTTACATAACACAATTTAATACCATTATTTATGCATTATTTTTATGTAAACTCTATGATTCATCACACTTATGCTTTAATATATATGAACTATATTAAGATATACAATGGGAAAATTGTGTAAGAGTTAAGAGACTAAGGTGTTACACTTATCTCTCACTTGGTCGAACCATTAATTCATAAAGGAGCCTTATGGAGTTTTGTTGGTTCTTCCTTGGATTTAATGTATGGCCATGTTCCTTGGCTTCTCTTCTATCTAATCATAGTTTCATATAGCTCAAAATGTCTCATAATAGTTCTAAAAATTTCCTATATGCAATGGAAACCCTAACTTCCTTATCTTGAATTCTAAAGCTTTTCAATTGATTCTAATTGCATGATCTTATTTTCATGCCTCAAAACCCTTAATTCCATCATGTTTTAACCAAATTCATTTTCTCTCTCTAGTTTCTCTCTCTAGGACAAATATGGAAGCCATTGGAATTCAAAGAAAAACTAGTCTTTCTATTGCATAACATACCTCATTTGAAAGCTTGGCAAATATGGATTCTCTTGCCATATTTTATTGCTTCAAACTCCCACTCTTTCTTACGAGGTTAGCCACCAAAATGATCCTTTCAAGAAACTAAAGCCATTAATGGAAAGAGCGTAAAGAGTAGAAGAAACTTCCTAACTAACTTGTGGCAAAATTATGCATAGTTTCTTACCTATGTGGCTTCCTTTTTCTTCTCTCTCTTACTTCCATTTAATGCCATTTCTGTGCTAGTTTAAAAGCTCAAGGTTGGTTTTAAGAAGAAGATGAGGTTGCGTGCTATTATATGGAAGGAAGATGGATATTTTAGAACTTTTTCAAAATTCCATCCATGCCCCTGAACTTTGACCACTTTGTTTAAGCTCATTTTAGATCTTTTTTTAGAACTATCTTTTTCATATGAAAATTTAAGTCCTCTAGTTTATTAAAAATATTTACTTCCAAATTTATGGGGTTTGAAATCTTATTAAATCATTCAATTAAAGTTTAGGTCAACCGACGACCTAAATTGCCCACCGGAAGGGTTTTGGTCATTTTAACTGTTCCTATGATTTTCAGGGCCTCTGAGAACTTTAGGAAACTCAATTTTCCTATTTAAAATTTCCTCCTTTGTGTTTCTAAAAAGTTACCCAAAATTACGATTTTGCCACTATGTTTTGGCTTTTTCTTTTTGCTACTTTTGCTCTGATTTTGGGCCAATATTTACCTTGTATCCTCATTTCTAGATATCTAAACTATTATTCCAAACTTACTTATCCTTGTTTTATTTTATTCCGGGGCCTTCCTTTTGTATCTCATCTGTTTTGGTTTAACTTTAGAAAGACCGGATATTACATTTGCACTCTAGGAATTAATTTGCAAAATTCTTGGTTTTTAATTCATAAATTCTTTTAAAATGATTTTGTAAATTTTTCTTGCTTAATATTTCCGTTATTTATGCAAATTTTTAATGGGCAAATAGAAATTAAATGGTGGAGATTAATTTGAAGGAGAATTGAAAGCCACAAGATTGAATCAAAGGCCAAGATTTAAAGATGGAAGCTATATATACATCTTGAAGTATGGAATAATTGTGTAGATTTTTAATGGATTTTTAGAAAATAAAAAAAATTGGTAAAAAATGAAAGGATTGGAATGGATGTTTCATGCAATTTGGTAGATCCATTTTCTCTCTCTTGGGCTTCTTACTCTCACATTGACACATATGATTCAACACATAAAGAGATACACAGTCTATGAATTGAAGGAGCAAATCCATTATGCACACACTCCTAGACATTTCATGCAACTAACTTGCAGATTTAATTTGGGCTCTCATTTCATGTACATGGAGGCATAACACACTCCACGGATCAATACATGAGGCACGATATTCCCTCTTCTTCACATGTGGATGCATGGATCAATTTATGGGAGTCTTACGTGGATGCACCTACACTCTTTGTAACTCTATATTTATTTACTTCATCTCATACCATTCTAGCTTACCTTTCCTTGGTCTAGCACATTGACTTAAGAAAAGCACTAAAAATATTCAATTATTTTGTGTTACATCATGTATAAATTTTTTGTTTCATGTCCCATGGGCCATATGACCATGTGAGCAATGCTTATACCAAAATAACAAAAAAATGACAATTTTGAAAAATCATAATTAATTCCACAAAGCTCCAAATAATATGCTCTTTAGCTTCTCAAAAAGCTCTGGATAAGATCTATATGCATGCTAAATTTCATGGGCAAATTCGTTCATTTGGTCAGATTTTAACATTGGGTTGTAAAAATGATCTTTTGGTGTCTCCTAAGGGTCTCAATTGGTCCAAAATTGCTTCTAAGACATCCATGGCCACTTAAGTACGTGGGAAAGCACCAAAATGGTCTATTAAACTTGTCTCAAAGGTGCACAATGTCATACCTTATTTTATAACACTTTTCCTACTACAATTACTTCATATTAAACTTAAAGGAGTCAATGGAAACCTGAACTACTTAAAATTTTCCCTTTTAAAAACTTTCTTATACAATTTTACTATTCATTTGGTCATTTCTAATTTCTTATCTAACTTTGAAAATACATAATTAATTATAAAAAAATCGTATGAGGTCAGTTCAGGGATCTTCTTCAAGCTCTCTAAGCCCTTTACAAGGAGAAAATACTTCCTCAGCGCAATGCAGATAAATTCATATTAAAGTGTCGTTACAAAAACTGGACAATTTTATCCTTCACTTGACATATTGTTATTATTATTTTGCCTTTATATAAGCATATGCATTTTTGCATTGTAGGCACACCAGTCATATTACTCAAGGGTTGCTTATATTCATGACTTTCCATTCCATACTTAAGTACCTTACAATATCATAACATAACTCATACATGCAATAATCTAAAATATTTAATTACAAGACAAAATGTGATATATAAAAGTAAGGTCCTCAATTTATGCTTCCACATCCTTTGACCCTTTATTTGCTTGAACTTGGACCTAGCATGGGTTATATTTGGGCTGAGATTATGAAATCTCAGTAGTAGTAAACCAATCTCATTCACAAGTAAGCATGTAAGTACATAACATAATGTCAGTCAAGATGCCACATATTGCATAGCAATACACAATCTAAGCATACATGTCTCATCTTATAGCATAAATGACAACTTGATATAGCATAACACTCCTCATTATACAAACATACAAGTTTAAGGAAAGAGAGAGGAAAACTACTACCTTAGTAATTGGCTCCTCAAGCTTTAGGACTCAGTTCACTTACTTTTAGAGTTTCTAAACAATTATCAAACCCTATAATCATAATGATAATTCATTGCAATCAACATATAGACCCAAAATCCTAGAGTAATATAGCCCATTTTAAACTTAATGGGACCATTGGAATTGGAAAAATCTAACCCCTTCCCTTCCAATTCACTATGGTCGAATAGTACGCATTACTTGGCCAAAATTTAGGAATTTTATCCCATGAGTTTTAAGGACTTTCCTATAGGTATTCCTAGCTAAAAACACCCTTTTGAATCCATTGGAATGGATCAAATCATCAAATTCCAGCCCCAACATCATGTTTTGGTCATCATATAATCGAGCTCGATTTTAGGCTCAAAAGTACGTTTCTTTGGTTCTAAGAATTTCATAGCCTTTTCCTTTCTGTTTTATGACTTGAAATTTGGTATGCATGACTTTAAGACATCTCTAAAATACCATAAAAATTTTGGGAAAATTTGGACAGCATCTCCCCATGATTTCTATTTTCCCAAAAATTGCAATATTTGTGTTTTTCAAAGTCCCAACATATAACAACAATAACTAAGGTCATATGGCCTTCATGTTCAACATATAAACTTCATTTCAAGGCCTTCATATTCAACATATAAACTCAATTTCTAATGATTCATATGCTGTCCAAAAATGACTCATAGCTAGGGTTTAACAAAACTAGCTTAAAGCATGTGATTTGCAAGTATAAGATGGAGAAAAATTATTCTTTAAGCTTAATCCTTGCTTCCTTTTCTTTTCTCACACTAAAATACTTTCTCTTCCCACTTAGAGCAACATTTCACCTTGAAGAAAAGATGAATATCCAGCTACCCTTTGAAGGAAATGTTTGGAGGATGGAGAAGATGAAGAAATTTGGTAAAGAATGATGGTAGTTTTGCTTGGTTTCACTTCTTCTTTCACTTTTTCTCCCTTCCTCTCTCTCTTCACATTTTTCTTGCCTCCTCCCTTGTGTGTGGAGTGAAAATGGTGGAATGGAGGTGAAGGAGATGAATTTGGATGAAGTTAAATCGTCATACTAAATTTGGACCCTTGGATAAACCTTTTCAAGATCAAATTTTAACCTTCCATTCCTTTTTCTTTTGATTTTATAATTTCATAACTAAATATCTTCTTCCAAAAATTCTTGGCCACACACTTGGATACCTTTTCTTAGTGTAACGCCCAGTACGTTGTACAATCGCTGGAACAGACTAGTTTGAAAAGCAAGTCCCCTGAGATGAGTGATTCAAGGCCAAATAAAATTTGAATAAAATTTTAAATAATAGAAAACGAGGATTTAAGCCTTGAGTTGCCCAAAAACTAGGATCAGAGTGATTCGAAAAATTTACCGAAAGGCCAGTGGCATTATCGTAAATAAGTGCAATTTTAGAAAAACACCTAGGAGGACTTTTTAAATGGGAATTTTGAGTAGCCCAGGGTTCTCAGAGGCCCCAAAAACCATAGGAAGCCCTGGGACTGGTAAAGCCCCTCCGGTGTACTCTTTCCGATGTCGGTTGACCTAAACTTTGACCGGTTCGTTCGGGAAGGTTTTAGCTCCAATTTGAGTAATTCCAAAGGCATTTTATGAAATTGGGAATCTTAATTTTATGATGGAAAAGACGGTTCTCAAAAAGGAGCTAAAACGAAGTCAAACCGGAAATGCCATTAGGGAAGGGCAAAAATGGAAACAAAGTGCACAAAAGAAGCTTCCAAACTCCCTTTTTAAGCCACGTTCAGCTCCCCCCTCTCTAAACGGACTTTCTTCTGCCCAAAACTCAGAAATGAAGCTGCTGTCTTAGGCGCACAAAGGGAGGAAATTTTGGAGGAAGAAAAGCTAAAGAAAGGGTGAGAAAGTGTAAGGTTTTCATGCTCTTTCCTCTTGAAACTTCATCCTTCCGTTCTTGCTTCATCTTTCCATGGTTTTAATGTATTTTTTGGTGCTGATTTGGGTCCAGATCAGAGGAGGGAAATTCGAAATTTAAGGAGGAGAAAGAGGGAAGAGGAAGGGCTCTTAAAGGAAGCTTGATTACAAGGTAGTTTCTCTCCCTTTGTTGCTTCTTTTTCTCCTTCTCCTCTTCCATGGTAGGATGTCTCAACCAGAACCATGAAGAGGGAAGAGTTTCTGTTTTATAATCCAAAAGAATCCATCAAACTAAGGCATGGGAAGATGGATTATACCAAAGAAATGCATGAAAAACTAGTAAAACTCAAGTTGGAAAAGTGTAGGGTGCTTGAACATAAGTTAGAATCTGGGTTGATTCAAGACTTCCCTATCATATGTGAGTGTTTGTTTGAGTTTCTAAGACTCCTAGGGAGCCTCCCAAGTGCCCTATCCATTAAGAAAAAATCCCAAACTCCATGGGTTTTTAATGGAAGCATAAATAGGTCAAGACCCTTAGAGATAGCTAGGGAGTATTTTAAATGGTTCAAAACTTGATTTGAGACTTTATATGATAAAAGAAGATAGGAGAAACCCTTGGAAAAAATTTAGAAGCCTTAGGTTGGGAGATGAGGCAATGGCTTCCATAATGTAACCTTATGAAGCAACATGGACCTAGGTTTGTGAAAGTGAGTGTGTGATGGCTTCAAGGACCTTAAATGAGGTCAAGAGGTCTAAATATGGCAAGAGAATGGAACCAAGAATGTTAATTATGGTAGTTGCTTCATTAGGACCTTAATGAAACCCTATTGTGACAAATAGACCAAAGTGTAGTCTTAAGAGTGAGTTGGATGTCATAATTTGTTCCAAGAGTATAATTTAGTGTTGTTTATTGTGAATAGGCCAAAGGAAATCCAACCCTACCTTCTTGTGTTTGTGGAACCGAAAAGGAGAAGAAACAAGCAAAGTAAAGCTTGAATTTGCAACAAGGTAGCTCTCCACCTTTTCTTGTTGCATTTTCTTGTTGCATATGGTGTCATTGTGTGCTTGTGTGTATGCTTATATGTTTGAGACATGCCACTTGATGCTATGTTGCTATTTTGGTACGAATATGCTTTCTTGAATGTCTTTGAATGATGGAATGGCTCATAAGGATGAGGTAGTGCCAAAAGTCCCTTAATGTGGGTGAGGAGATGCCAAAAGTCTCATGGTATGGGTGAGACAAGGCCAAAAGTCCTTTGGGTGGGTGAGGCTAAGTCAAAAGTCCCAAGAACCAAGAGTGAGCAATCCAAAAGTTCTAGAAATGGAGTGAGGCCAATCCAAAAGTCCCTAGAGCTCATTCTTATTCTTGACATGTGTTTGTGACATAAAAATGTGGAAATTGAATGCTTCATCGATTGAGTAGTTGCATACTTGTACCCTTGACATGTTATATGCCTTGAAAATGTGATTGAATAGGTGTATGAGCTATTGAGATTCAATGAATCTCACCCCCTCATTTCTCTCATCCCATATGATCTAGGTGGAGTTCAAGACCCAAAGGATGGAAGTCAAGGAGCCTAAATCTCCATCTCTTGGCAAACCTTTCTATTTTGATATACTATGATGACTAGAATGTAAAAGTAGATATGTAAATATTATTTTTGAGCCATGACACTTTGAACAAGTGTAAAACTATGTAAAGTTAGTGTATGTATCAAGAATAGAGTCTAATGAGTAGAATTATGTATTTTGACCATTTGGGAGCCCATTTGTGTATGTATGTTTATGGAAGTGGCATGGTGAATTTAAGTTGCATGAGAGTTCAGACCTTATGAGGGACTTATTTATGCTATATTTATGCTTTCTAAGTTGCTCAAATGTGTGTGGAACCATGGATGGCCCATTTGAACCAAAGTTGCCTCTTGTTGGGACCAAAATTGCCATAAGCTTGAGCTATGGCAAAATCTGACCAAATGACCTCTTCTTGACTTGGAATTTTGCATGCAAGTAGATCTTGCCTAGAGGTTTTTGGAAAGCCAAATATCAGGTCATTTGGAGGTCTGTGGAATTTTCTCTGATTTTTCAAAGTTGGTATCAGAATTTCGGATTTGCACTGGTACTGTTCATTTGGTCAGTTTTGAAATTGCATCATCTGAGGGGCAAACGTGGTCCAATGGCTACGAAATTTTATAGCTAGAAACTACGCATTCACATTGACTTGTAGAAACTAGAAGCACCTCATTTGGAGGTCTGAGCTGAGAGATATGAATTTTTGAATTTCTGGGACAGTAGCAGTAGCTCAACATGACCTGAGTCACTGTTCCATTGAATTTGAGTAGCTAAGCGTGCTTTCTCTGGTCTGAGTCTATTTTTACCATAAATTTAACGTTCATATCTTTCCAAATTAGTATTATTTTCATGGATTGGATTTTTTTGGAATTAATTGGACATTTTCGAAATTCATAGCAGATACTTGCATCAGTACCAGTAGCTGTCCGAACCTTAACCCCTTTTTGCGTGTCAAACGTTTTCTTTGTTATGTTTCATGGCCTGGGAATATTTTTAGAATAAAGTAGACATGTGTAGCTTTCCAGAATGGCAAAGGATGAATGATTTCAATTTTTCCAGAATTAGTTACAAATTTTGAAACTTCCTATCAGTAAATTGAACCAGTGGCCCAAACAGTAGCAACCCCAGTGGCTTTTCGGATGTCAAATGTTCTCCTCTTAATGATTCATCAGCTGAAACTATTTTTATCATGGGTTAGACATCCAGAGCCTTCTGTAATGGTAAATTTTGTTGAATTTAGAATTTTGTGGATTTAGTTATGAATTTCCGAAGTTGTGACAGAAAAACTGAAATTCTGGCCGAAAATAAGAGTGTGAATTTGATGGTCCCCTTTGAGTTCCACGAGTTATGGGCCAACTTTGGTTATACAAATGAGTTGTATGTATGTAATTAAATATGAGAATGTGTTGTATGAGCTCATATGGTCCGTGTAACACCGAATGGAATTTTTATATGCGACGTAACGCAAAATAAGGCATTATTTTAATGTCATTTTCCATTCCCTTTTGTTCAATTGATCATGTGAGACTTAGAAATGATCGGAAGCATGCTAGAAATATATGGTGTTACACTTAGCCCTTAAGTTATGAATAGTAATCATGGTTAATTTCTTAACTCAGCCATGGTCAACTTTTAACTTAATCATAGTTAGTTTTTAACTTAATTATGGTTAATTCTTTAAAATGACTAAAATCTTTTTCTTCTTTCCCTTTCATTTTATATTTATATTTGGGTTTCATCTTCTCTAAATCCCTAATTATATCTTCTCTTCTCTTTTGGGCCTTTAGAATTAGCTATTCGGCCTTACAGCAATCTAACAATCAGTATTCGAGCTCGATTAAGGTTTTACAGTACAATACATACTTTTAGACCTTCTAAAATTTATGAATATTATTTCCTCTACTTTTTGGCCATACTGAGCTTCAAACATGGTTTAGGGGCCCTCAACCTCAATTCTCATAAATTTCGGTGTCAATCGGACACCTGGGTCTATAGGTGTAATTTTCACCTTTTATATTATGATTGTGCTATAAAATTTTTATTTACTGCAATTAGTCCCTAAAACTCTTCAGGGTTTCTTAGCCATTTAGCTATTCCTATTTCTATAGTTGTAACGACTTTTCTTTTCTATTTTGCTCATAGCTACTAATCGGGATAACCAGATCTCGGACCAGATCCCACCCGGCCATTCGGACAACTTGGCATCATTGGACCCGTCTCATCAAATGAAATTTAACTATAGGTCACGGATTTATGAGATTCTTGTCCGATTTTTTGATATTCATGTCTAAAGCCACGAATAGAAGGTGAAACTAGAGTTCCTTGAACTTTCGGGCAATTTATACATCTTGCCCTACTCATAATTTTTCTTTGCATTTTCGTCCCTAACTCCTTTATACTTGACTTCAGAGGCTCTTCGGGGCCTTTTTCTGATCCTTTTTTTTTGTCTATTTTGGCCCCAATTTTAGGGCACCTCTGGTCTTGACTCATCATTATTTGTGGTTTTGAATATTATTCTAATTTTATTGGACCTTAATTTACTCTATTGGGGGACTTCATTTTATATCCGGTGAATTTCGTACGTTAATGGAGAAACCATATGTTACGTTTCTCGCGTTTCCTTATATTTTCTTGGATTTTTAGAAAATCGGATGTTACACACAAATCTAGATTTCACAAACTCATACTCTCACCCTAAGATATATAGAAGAGTTCATAAGTCATATGTTGCCATTCAATGTCCAAACATTACTACATCATACATCTTGCATCAAATCTCATACATATACAATATATCCATATATTTACAAGTGTTCATAGGCTCATACATTATATACAATATTGGATTACATCATATGCCTTTCATATGACTACAAAATGGCAAAGTTACACACTTTGTTGTCAAACTCTCTTCTTTAAGCTTGGTGGCTCCTATTTCTTAGCTCACTTGGTCCACCTAGTCATGTTAGACAAATGGGGAGGAAGGGATGAGATTCTAGGAATCCCAATAGCTCTTCTCCCTTTCAACCATACATAAAGGATGCAAAGCCATATCTAACAATGCATGCATGAATATCATAGAACATGTAATCATTCATAAAACATTTCAAGCATTCAAGAAGTCATACAAAACATACATAGACTTGCCAAGCAAGTAGTTTAACCTCACCCATTCTCTTTAGGAATTTTGGACTTGCCTCACCCCTTTTCTTAAAAGCTTTTAATCAATCCTTACTCTTGGGAGACTTTTTGGCTTTGTCTTAACCACTTTTAAGGATTTTTGGCTCATCCTCACCCTTGCTAGAGGGTTCTTAGCTTTACTACACTCAAGCAAACCAAAACAAAGTCACAAAGTGTCATTTGAGTGCATAACATAACGTCATGGTATCTTGGCATTTAGATACATGCTAAAACATTTTTTATGGCTCAAAACATATTGATGGGTCGTGTCGCGCAACCCTCAAAATAAAATTAGGTTAGATTAAATTTTATAGTTAGTGGCACAACCTAGGTCATCTCCCTTAGAAATAGAATTTAATATTTAATTGGATTTTCTAAATGTTAAAGGATTCTAAAACTACCTAATTTAGGGGGTTTTTGATCTAAATAGACTAACTAGAATTAAATTGAAATAAAGTTCCTAAACTCTACCTAATTGCATGAATTATGATTGACAATGGCTTGTGACTAGCTTTGGATTCATCCCTTAGATCCATTATCCTTATCCTAATTCAATTGTGATTATTCTAGTCTAAGAGTCCCTAATTGTATCTAATACAAATTATCTTGAGTCACCACGCAAGAATCAAGGGATTAACAATTTAATGTTGAATTGAAACCTCAATCCTGCATCAAATCACTAACTCTTGTCATTAGGATCAATGAACACTTGAATTGAATGATTAATTGATTAATTAGCCTCTGAATTAACAGTCTAGGAGATTCAATTACCCAATTAAACCCCCATGGATCCTCAAATTAGACAATTAAGCACATCAATTCTCACAAGCATTTCATCAAACGCCTTGATTGCACACATGGAAAATGGTAGGAAAATGAAAATCCAACACTAAAATTAATCAATTAAAACATCAATTGTTCTCTTAATTAGTGTCTAACCAATCACTAATTATAGATAACACACATTCCCAATCAAATACAATATTTACCAAGATAATATAAGAGAAGAAAAGTGCTGGAAAATATAAGAAAATCTTAGCCAAAAATATGTTGCTCATCCATGGATTCAAGCTTCCACTAAGAATCATCCTCTTAGCTAATCACAAGATGGAGATCAGAGCTTCATTGGAGGTAGAATGGAAGATGAGGGAATGGGAAATGGCGTGGAGTGGCTGCGAGACAATGTAGCTTTTGGATGGGTTGAATGACGATGAATAGCATAGAATGCATTTTACGAATGGAATGGTGTGTATATTGGATGCCCTCATCATGTGATTTCTTTTAATAATTTCACATGCTACCTCTCATTCCTTCTCATTGCCCGTAGCAATCCACGTTGCTTCTTCTTTTGTTTATATGAGTGTGGGCCCCATTCCTTCTATGTGTACATGTGTATAGATGTGCATGCTCCATTCGTAGCTTTCTCATGTGGCTTTTTTAATGATCAAAGTTGCTCTCTAGCCTTGCTTCCTTTCATTTAATCCTTTATCCACGTCAACTTTGCATGCATGAATAAACCATTAAATTTGCTGCTCGAGGCTGCTTCATCCTCTTCCTCACGTGCTACCTCTATGCAATTGTGTTTGTTCTGTTCAAGAGCTTCTTCTCTATTTTAGCAGCGTTTCCACGTAACTTCCCACATCTTTCTCTTATGCTAGATGTGATGAATGTTGTAACACTATAGATTTCTAGTTTTGTCTTATATTACTTCTAAGTCTCATGCCATGAATTACACAAGAATAAGAGAAAATGGCATTAAAATAAGGCATTTCTTTGCATTGCACTATCTATAAATTTTTCTTTTAGAGCTCCATGGGCCATATGGATTGATGAATCATATTCTCACATTTAATTATATAGATACAACTCAAATTTCTCACCAAAAGTAGCCTACAACTCATGGAGAGCAAAGGGAAGCTTAAAACACACACATGCATTTTCGGCTAGATTTTCCACATTTTTGTCACAAACTTTGGAAAATCATAACTAATTTTATAAAAATTGAAATCATGTATTCTTGGCTATTCTAGAAAGCTACACATGTCTAATTTATGGTAAAAGTAGTTCTAGACCATAACATCCATCACAAAAGGATTTTGACATTCAAAAAGGTCTAGAGGTCTGGCTGTCACTTGGTACTGTCATAGGTTTCTACAAAAAATTTCAAAAATATCTAATTAATTTCAAAAAAATTAAATCCATGCAAATGATATCAATTTGGAAATATTTGGATGTTAGCTAGAGGGGAAAAATAACTACAAATCAGCTTAAGCACTCCCTGACCTCAAAATCCAATGAAATACTGACTGAGGTAGGGTAAATTCCTTGATACTAGATAGAAAATTAGAAAATTCATATCTCCCTCTCTAGACATCCAAATTAGGTGCTTCTAGTTGGCATTGGTCATTGGGAACATCTAGTTTATCTGTATTAAATTTTGTAGCAATTGGACATCATTTGAGCCCTATGTGACCGATTTCATTTTCGGACCAAGTGAACAGTACATCAGACCAAAACCAGAAAATTTGGCAACTTTGAAAATTCATCAAATATTCTGTGGACCTCCAAAAATTTTCTAATTTAGCTTTCCAAAAATCTCTCAATGAACTCTAATTTCATGCCAAATTTCAGATTAAGAAGAGTTCATTTAGGCAAAAAGTGATATAGGGTTCCCATTTGGTTATTTTTAGCCCTATATGGGATATCAAAGTGACCAAATGGTCTTCCATAGGGTTTGGCACCTCTTGGGCAAGTCTAAAAGCATAATCAAGACTTGTCTAAGCTACCCAAATGGTCTTAAACTCCATGCGTCTCATTTTAGCTATTTAACCCACACTTATACATATTTTCATAAACTCATGATGAAGCTATCTTTGCTATACATACTCAATTCATATTCTATCATTCACATAACACATACTCTCATTTCTACATCATATATTATCATAATTATATATGTTCCAAAGGTTATAGACCATATACAGCATGGGTTACATCTTTTGACAACAATATGGCTTTAAAGTAACAAAATTCAAGCACTTTGTTGTCAAACTCTTTCCTTCAAGGTTGTTGGCTCCCATTGCCTTGTTCCTTTTGTCCACCTAGCATGTTAGATCATTGGAGAGGAGGGAATGAGATTCAAAGAATCCTAATAGCTCATCTTCCATTCAATCACACATAATGGATGCAAAACAAGTCTTATAAATGCATACATGGCATATGGACATGTGAAATCATTCAAGAAGCATTCTTAACATTTGAAAAAGTCACTTATAGCATACAAAGGCTTGCCAAACAAGTGGATTGGCCTTGTCATACCTTATTTTCTAACACTTTTCCTACTACAATTACTTCATAAAATTTAAAGAAGTCAATGGCAACCTGAACTAATTAAAATTTTTCCTTTTAAAAACTTCCTCATATAATTTTACTCTTCATTTGGTCATTGAATTTTGTCCAACCTTGAAAATACATAATTAATTTTAGAAAAATCATATGAAATTGGTTCAGGGCTTTACTTCAAGCTCCCTAAGCCCTTTATAAGGAAAAAATAGGCCCTCAACGGAATGTGTATAAATTCATATTAAAGTGTCCCTATAAAAACTAGACAATTTTACCCTTCACTTGACATATTGTTATTATTATTTTGCCTTTATATAAGTAGATGCATTTTTGCATTTTAGGTACATTAGTTATACTCCTTTTACTTCAGGGTTGGGTATATACATGGCTTTATGTTACATACCCTATTATCATACAGTATTATAATACACAACTCTTACATACCATAATCCAAAGATACTTAATTACATGACAAAATGTGGTGCATAAAAGTAAGGTCCTCGATTTATGTCTCCACACTCTTTGCTCTTTCTTTGCTTGAACTCGAACCTAGCATAGGTTATATTTGGGGTGAGATTATGAAATCTCAGTAGTAGTAAACCAGTCTCATTCACAAGCAAGCATGTAAGTACATAACATAATGCCAATCAAGGTGCCACATACCATATAGGAATACAAAGAATTTCGTATAAGGCCAAGCACAGTCTAAACACACATGTCTCATCTTATAGCATAAATAACAACTTGATATATCATAACACTCATCATTACACAAACATACAAGCTTAAAGAAAGAAAGAGGAAAACTACTACCTTAGCAAACTTTGCTCCTCAATCTTTGGGACTCAATTTACTTGTTTTTGGAGTTCCGAAAACAACATCAAACCTTATAATCATAATGATAATTAATTACAATCAACACATAAACCTTAACTTCTAAAGTAGGATGACCCTTTTAAACTTAATGGGACCATTGGAATTGGAAAAATCTAACTCATTCCCTTCCCATTCACTATGGCCGAATAGTATGTATTTCTTGGCCAAAATTTAAGAATTTTATCCCATGAGTTTTGGGGGCTTTCCCATAGGTATTCCTAGCTAAAAACACCCTTTTGAATCCGTTGGAATGGATAACATCATCAAATTCCAGCCCCAACATCATGTTTTGGTCATCACATAATCTAGCTCCGTTTTAGACTCAAAAGTGCATTTCTTTGGTTCTAAAAATTCCATAGCCTTTTTCTTTATGTTTTAGGACTTGAAATTTAGTATACATGACTTTAAGATATCAAGAAAATGCCATAAAAATTTTGGGAAAATTCGACAGCATCTCCCCATGATTCTATTTTCCAAAAAATTACAATCTTTGTGTTTTTCAAAGTCCTAGCACATAACAACAATAACTAAGCTCATATGGCCTTCATGTTCAACATATAAACTTCATTTCAAGGCCTTCATATTCAACATATAAACTCAATTTCTAATGATTCATATGCTGTCCAAAAATGACTCATAGTTTAGGGTTTAACCAAAACTAGCTTAAAGCATGTGATTTGCAAGTATAAGATGGAGAAAACTTACTCTTTAAGCTTAATCCTTGCTTCCTTTGCTTTTCTCACACTCAAATCCTTTCTCTTCCCACTTAGAGCAACATTTCACCTTGAAGAAAAGATGAATATGCAGCTGCTCTTTGGAAGAAATGGTTGGAGGATGGAGAAGATGAAGAAATTTGGTGAAGAATGGTGATAGTTTTACTTAGTTTCACTTCTTCTTCCACTTTTTCTCCCTCCCTCTCTCTCTTCACGTTTTTCTCTCCTCCTCCCTTGTGTGTGGCGTAAAAATGGTGGAATGGAGGTGAAGGAGATGAATTTAATTGAAGTTAAATGGTCATGCCAACTTTGGACCCTTGGATCAACCTTTTCAAGATCAAATCCTAGCCTTCCATTCCTTTTTCTTTTGATTTTCTAATTTCATAACTAAATATCTTCTTTTAAAAATTCTTGGCCACACACTTGGATGCCCTTTTTTAGCCCTTAAGTTATGGATGTAACCATGGTTAATTTCTTTAATTCATCCATGGTCTACTTTAACTCAACCCTAGTTAGTTTCTAGCTTAACCATGGTGAATTCCTTAACATAACTAAAATCCTTTTCTTCTTTCCCTTTCATTTTATGTTTATATTTGGGTTTCATCTTCTCTAAATCCCTAATTATATCTTCTCTTCTCTTTTGGGCCTTTAGAATCACCTATTGGGCCTTACAATAGTCTAAAAATCGGTATTTGGGCTCGATTAAGGTTTTACAGTACAATACATACCTTTAGACTTTCTATAATTTATGAATATTATTTCCTCTACTTTCTGGCCATACTGAGCTTCAAACATGGTTCAGGAGCTCTTAACCTCAATCCTCATAAATTTCGGTGTCAATCAGACACCCGGGTCTATAAGTGTAATTTTCACTGTTTTGTATTATGATTGTGCTATAAACTTTTCATTTACTGCAATTCTGTCCCTGAAACTCTTTCATGGTTTCTTAGCCCTTTAGCTATTTTTATTTCTATAGTTGTTATAACTTCCTTTTTCTATTTTGCTCATGGCTATTGATCGGGATAACTAGATCCTGGACCAGATCCCGCCCGGCCATCCGGACAACATGGCGTCATTAAACCCGTCTCATCGAACTGAGTTTAACTGTGGGTCACAGATTTCTGAGATTCTTACCCGATTTTTTGATATTTGTGCTTAAAGCTACGAATAGAGGGTGGAACTAAGGTTCCCTGAACTTTCAGGCAATTTATACATTTTGCCTGACATATAACTTTTCTTTGCATTTTGGTCCCTGGCTTCTTCATACTTGATTTCGGAGGCTCTTCGGGACCTTTTTCTGATCCCTTTTTTTCTATTTTGGCCCCAATTTTAAGGCACCTCTGGCCTAGACTCATCATTATTTACAGTCTAGAATATTATTCTAATTTTATTAGACCTCAATTTACTCTATTTGGGGGACTTCCTTTTGTATCTGGTGATTTTCGTATGTTGATGGAGAAACCATATGTTAATTTCTTGCATTTCCTTACGTTTTCTTATATTTTCAGAAAATTGGATGTTATAGGCCTCACCCATTTTCTTGTGGATTTTGGACTTGCTTCACCCATTCTTTAAGGAACTCTTGGACTCAACCATGCTCTTAGGAGTCCATCTTGCTATTGGGAGACTCTTTACTTTGTCTTAACTAATCTTAAGGGTTTTTGGCTCATCCTCACCATGGCTAAGAGTTATTGGCCTCACCACACTCAAGCAAATCCAAACAAATATCAAAACATCATATGAAACATAATATGTCATCATGAAACCATGGCATATAAAATCACGCTAGCATACTTTTCATGGCTTGAAAATACACATACTGATGCGATCCATCAAAGGGAGCAAGCTGTCTCAAATACTTGGAATGATCCTCTACAAATTCCAAGTGGCCCAATGACAAGAGCACGAGCTAAAAGAATGAGAGAAGCCTTAAGTGGACTTGTTCAAGAGACTTGGACTAAGCAAGCAGCAATTGAAGCAACAAAAGTCAAGCGAGATCCAAACATTTCTAATATGGACGTCCTCAATATCATATGGGCTGAAGATGGAGCTGCTGTGGCTAAATTGGGCCAAAACATTATAAATTGAAGTACTTGAACCATGGACCATCCATTGGTGGGCTCATTTAGGGCTAAATAATGCCATTTTGGGCTTAATAAGCTGATTTGTAGAACCCTAATGTATTTGGACGAATTTAGCTTATTTAGGGGGATTTATTTCCTTTTTAGTCTTTAAGAGAATTTGACTTTTATAATTCTGATTGCATAGGTCATTAATTAGAATATTTGCCATTAATTTCCCTAGTTTTCCTTTTCTATGAGCATTGAAGGCAGATTTGACTTACACACTATATAATTGTACTCTGCCTCTCATTGTAACCAGATTTGAATGAATAAAGATTGTATTTTCTGGAAATTCTAGACTTGAGAGGAGTGCTCTCTAGGGTTCTTCATTGAACTTGTAGACTTATCAAGGCTTGATCAACCTTGTGGCGTCTTCTAACACTCGGGGGTCCTTGTCTCTTCGTATTCAAGGGTTCCAAGTGGATCGTTCAGACTTGATTTAGCTTTCTTGGGGTGTGTATATTTGAGATTGGTTGTGGGTTCAAGGAGACTTGACTCCTAGTGGGTTCGCACCACATACACACATTCTAAGACAAGCTAAGCACATATTCATGTATGAAAGAAGGAAGAGGAGCTACCTTGCACATAATCACACACTTGTTCTCTTGAAATTACCTTCCTTGCTTTGGCCACACACACCCACAAAAGTGTGGAAGAGATTTCTCTTGGCCTAGACATAATTCATGGAAGCCAATTAGGTTCATGAACTCAATTCTAAAGCCATGTAACTTGCTTAGACACTAGCTTGGCCTATAACCCCATTATGGTTCCATAATTGCACCTAATGAAGCAACACCTCTCAAATAAATTATAGTTTTAATCTTTCTTTTCAAATATGATTCTTGACTCCTTTTAAGTCTCTTGGAGTCATCACACAACTAAAATCAAGAGCTTAGCTTCATGTCGCTTCTTTAGGTCTTAATATGGAACATAAGGTGCCAATTCACTTTCCATGAGTTCTAAATTTTTCCTAAGGCTTTCCCTCATTTTCATTCATCAAATATGACTCAAGTAGGCTTAGAAAAATTTAAAACTCTCTCTAGCTAGGAGAACTCCTTTTGGCCAAGACATAGGGCAATTTTGGCCTTCTTGGAGCTTCCTTTGTTTTCTCAAAGGGAGAAGTATGTGGAGAGCCTCTTAGGGATCTTGGGAGTACATTTAAACTCTTATTTAGGCCTAGGAATTATCATACACAATCAGATTTTACAAGGTGCAATTAAAGCCTTAGAACTTGCATCTTAAAATCTAACGGTTTTCTGTTGATTCCCTTTGCATATTCTTAATCTCCACATCCTTTTTCTTATATTCACCCTTGTTTCTACCTTAAAATCAAGTCCTCCTAGGGTTTTCTCATGTTAGGCAAAATGGAGGAGGAGGGAACCAAAGATGACAACTATAAGAAGAGAAATTACCTTGTTTTCTTGCTTTTTCTCACTTGAATCTTGTGTTCTTTAAGCTTCTCTCTTCAAATCCGAAATTTCCCTTCAATTTCTCCTTTAAAATAGATCCATATACTTCATTATAATCATAGGAAATAAAGAAGAATGAAGGAAAAGAGGTTTGGAAGAGAAAGAGCATGAAAAACCATGAAAATCTATACCTTTCTACCTTGCATTTCTCCTCCTTTTTTTCCTCCTCTTGTGTGCCTCATCCCTTAGGGTTTTCCTTTGGTTTTGGGCAGAACATGGTCATGCATAATGAGGGGAGAAAAAGGGTTCATCATATATATAGGTGGGAGGAAGTTACACTTTTAAAAAATTTTTATTTTGCCCTTCGTTCTTGGTATTTTTGTTTTTCCTTCGTTTTAGCTCTTTTTTGAGAACTGTCCTTTCCATTATGAAATTTAGGTTCCTAATTTGGTAAAATACCTTTGGAATCACTCAAATCAGAGCTAAAACCTTCTTGAATAAATCCATCAAAGTTTGAGTACATCGACGTTAGAAAACATCCACCGGAAGGGGATTTAATTGTCTCGGGGCTTTCCATGGTTTTTAGAGCCTTTAAGAACCCCAGAGAATTCAAAACTTTCATTTAGAAAGCCCTCCTATGTGAATTCCAAAATTTACTCAAAATTACAAAAATGCCATTACATTTCTAAGCTTTTTATAAGAAATTGTTTCTTCATTCTAGCTCCATTTTTCTTTCTGTCTAAGCCTAAGATTCTCATTTTTAGGAGTCTAGAATGCTTTTCACATTTTTTGGGACCTTAACTATCTCATTTTCAAAGAACTAGATGTTACAAATGTTTGATGTGGGTGAATGAAGTTAAGAGTGTTAAACTTTAGAGCTCGTGAAGATGTGGCTACATGCAGCTTCTTTAAACCTTCCAACCTATAAGTTCTGTACACTAATCTTCCTAAACCCATGCTTCCATGTGTTGGTGTTTGCTATGTGCATGTGTGAAGGTATATGCAGCTACGTGAATGGACGTGTGTTTCAACGTGAGTTTGAGTTGTGCCTTGTGTAATTGCTACGTGAAGCATGTGAGGATGCTTGTGAGGTTGAAATGAATCAATATAAGAGTGAGTGATGTGGAGTGTGTAATGGCTGGTCTGTAGAGATGCTGCCTTCTTGAGACGTGGGAAAGTGCTGCTGTGCATGTGAGTGACCACGTGGCTTCCTTACAAGCTAAATAGAGTGGATTTATAGGTGAATGAAAGTGCTAGGTGTAGTGAATGGAAGTGGATAAGAGTGATTAGTAAGTGAAAGTGTAAGAGTGTGTTTCCTGATGTTGCTTCTTATGTGAATGTGCTGTAACATGGAGCATGGAAGCTTGTGTGAGCTTATGTATGTGTCTTCCATGAGACAAACAAGGGAGCTGAAGTTTACTTCTTCTCAAAACCCGTTGCTCCTATTCAAATGCTATTTTATTCTTCCATTCTAATTCCATTGCCCATAAAAAATCTACAGAAATAATAGGAAGAATATTCACAAAATTATTTGAGATAAAATTGAGCATTAAAAACCAATAATTTGTAAATTAATTCCTAAAATATAAAAATGACTACTAAAATAAAATCTTATGTAATTAAAGTCTTAAAGCCATAATTCATTATTAAAATGCCCAAGTTTAGGAGAATAAAATATATAGAAAAATGCATTTATCACATATATACACACATTCGAAGATAAGATGAACATTTACTCATGCTTGAGAGTGAGAAGAGAAAGCTACCTTTATTACAAATGCACACATTTCTTCTTGAACTTGGTTCCTCTTCCTCGGCCACATATTCACAAGAAGGTAGGACTTGCTTCCTTTGGCCTAGACACATCATATGGAAGCCAATTACACTTTTGAAACAATTTATAAAGCCACACACTCATTAAAAAAACTAGCTCACTTCTAAGGTTCATTTATGGTTCCATAATGCACCTAATGAAGCAACCTTAGGAAAACATCATCTTTGCTCCATTCTTTCCATCCATCTAAAGTTCTTGACTCCATTGAAGTCTCTTGGAGTCATCACACCTTCATTTCATGGAGACTAGACAGGTGTTGCTTCTTTTAAGGCATAAAATGGAACCTATAACTACATCTCACTATCCATGGCTTCTAAAATTTTTTCCAAGGCTTCCTCTCATCCTCCCCCATCATATATGACTCAAAATCAAGCTTGGAATGAATTAAAACTACCCTTTGGTGTGCCAACCTCTCTAGGCCGTGGCTATGTACTATAAGAACACTAAGTGAGTTTGTTTTGTTTTCTTAATGGGAGATGCATGTGGGAAGCTTCTTAGGGATCTTAGGAGCTCATCCAAACACTCATTTTAGTCTAGGAATTCTTGTATCAAAACAAAATTTTAAGAGAACACTTGAAATCCTAACTTTTCTATCTTGAAATCTAATGGTTATTTTGTTCTTTCCTTTGTATATTCTTGTTCTTCTCCCTCATTTTCCTAAGGTCTACTCTTGGTTTGGCTAGAAATTTAACTCCTTAGGGCTGGTCTCATATGGGGCGAAATATGCAATAGGAAGAACAAGAAACATCAAGTTTGAAGCATGGCAAAATACTTTAGTTTCTTAGTTTCCTTGGCTTGATCTTCACTTTACTTATCTTCTCCTCTCCAAACTAAAAAATTCCCTCCTTGTTCTGACCTCAAAACAAACCTAAAAGCTTCAATACAACCATAGGAAAGAAGGGAAGATGGAGGAAAAGGAATTTGCTAAAGAGAAACCAAGAAAATTCATGAAAAACTATACTTTTTCCTTGCTTTTTCTACTTCCTTTCCCTCCTCTCTTGTGAGCCTCACTCCCTTGCTTCTCTCCCTAGTTTAGGGCATAAATAAAATGAGCTAAGTGAAGGGAAGAATGGGGCATGGTCATATATATAGCTAGGTTTAAGAAGTTGTTTCTAAAAATTCCAATTTTATCCCTTAGTCTTGGCATTTTCGTTTTTAGTTCGTTTTAGCTCCTTTTTGAGAACCGTATTTTCCATCATAAAAATTAGGTTCTCAATCTTATAAAATTATGAAAATATCATTACATTACATAACTATTTCATTAATTTTTGTCTAGTTATTTTCACCTCTGTTTCAGGGCACCTCTAACCTCTTAATTTCATTACTTAATGTCTAGATCATCATTCTAATTTTTCTAGATCTTAACTAATTTATTTTAGTGGACTTACTTTGAAAATGTATCTGTTTCTATCATTTTTATGAAAATCGGACATTACACTCTTGAAGGGGGAGGATCAAATATCAATACTACATTTTCCTCCATCAATTTTCTTCGATAAGAGCTTAGATTCATCTTATGGCTAGCTTGGATGAAAACCTTGACATGGAGCTTGAATCCATGAAGAACATTTAGGGATTTGTCTAAGATTCTACAATTTCTTTTCTCTCTTTCTAGCATTTTTTCTTCTTCCTCTACTAGCTTGGTTAAGCATATATTAGATGGAGAATGGTATTATTTATGATTGGTGGTTAGTTAGACATCAATTAAGAGAGATTTTTGATGATTAATAGATCAATATTTTTATAATTTAAGTGTTGTAATTTTCATTTACCTTCAATTTTTAACTTATGCAATTAGGGTGTTTGATGAAATGCATGTTGAAATTTTGGGCTTAAATGTTTAATTTGAGATTTTCTTGAGGTAAATTGATTAATTGAACCTCTTAGGATGAAAGTTTAGAGAATAATTTGATTGATTAATCATTCTTTTTGACTATTCAATGAGTTTAATCACAAAAATTAATAAAGTAATGTAAAGTTGAGGTTTTAATCAAAATTGATTTATTAGTTTTTTGAATCTTATGTAATATCTAGTTTTTCTAGAAACTTACCAAAATTTATATTGTGATATAAAATTTCTTAAACAAAGTAAATTAAGGTCAATTAAGGGTAGAATGATAATTAGGGCATCTAGAAATGTGGTTAGAAAACTAGGAATGACCCAAAATCGAAACCAAAATGGCTAAACGAAATGAACTGAAAGCCAATGAAAAAACTGTAGTTTCAGGCAACTCTTTGGAAACTTGAAGAAAGGAGTTTTAAATGCTAAAATTGAGCTCACTAGAGTTTTTAGAGGACCAAAAATTCGTAAGAAATGTCAGAATAGTTAAAACCCTTCCGATATATAATTTTAGTTGTTAGTTAACCTAAACTTTAACTTGATAAGTTTGGATTGTTCTAAATCCTATTAATTTGAAACCAAAGGCTTTTAATAAACTAGAGGACTTATAATTTATGGTGGAACAGATGGCTCATGAAAAGGATCTAAAATAAGCTCAAATCGAGGGATCCAAGTGTAAGGACATAATGGAAATTTTGTAAAAGTTATAAAGACCCCTTTCTCTACCTTTTATTTGTACCACCTCCTCTCCCTTAGTTTAACTGACTCTTTTCTAAAGCAGACTACCATCTGAAACATGGCAGATGAAAAGAAAGAGAAAGGAGGAAACCAAGGTATCCTAGGTATGTAAACATGAAGTTTTTGCTTCTCTTGCCTTTGTAAAAGTTCTTCTCCTCTTTCTCCTTTTTCTTTTGATGGTTTTAATATTCTGAAAGGTGGAATTTTATGGCTAGATTAACAAATGGAGGGAGAAATTTGAACGAAACATTAGGAGCATAAGAACTATCATTTGATAAAGAATTGAGTAAGGTATGGTTCCATATGCATGGCTTGCTCTTTCTTGGTTTTCTAAGTTCTTTCTTGTTCGATCAATATGTGAAGTCTCTAAAGGGATTTGATTCTTAACTTAACCAAGGTAATTTCTGAGGTTTTAGACTATGGAGATTAATATGGAAGTAATAGAAACAATTAAATAGGTTGTAAGATTCCATACCTAGGGTTTGCATAGCACCTTATGAAGTATGAGACTTTAGAATGATATTTCAATCCATGTAAGAGTATAATTGAGCTAAGAAAAGGCCAAGGAAGATTCCTAGGTGTCCATTTCCTAAGAGAATTGAGCAAATCACCATGGATGCCCAATGATAGGCATGTCTAGGCCAAGATCACTTTAGGGCACCTAGGGAGAGTTTTTTTTTTATTCTAAGTTTATGAATAGTCTGGATGTAAATTATAGACACAAAAAAAATTATTAGTTTGAATTTAGAAACTTTATTTTGAAAGATGAAAGTTAGGATCCCATTATGAATAAAAAAGCAACTTGGTATTAGGCTCTTTGAATTGAGTTTATAATGGCTCCAATGAGTCCTAGTGGAGTCATATAAATCATATTGGGTGAGATCATGGAACCAAGACATTGAATGATAAGAGTTGCTTCATTATGCCATTGAATTTAGTCATATGAGAACCTAAAGTTATAACTAGCATGTATAAGGCTTAAATGAGCACGAGAATGGTTCCATTGACAATTTTTGTGTAACATTTGATATGTCTAGGCCAAGCAAGTAAAGTTTCCCCCAAGTTTAGGTGTGAGGCCAAACATTAAGTCAAAGGCCAAAAAGGAACTTAACTACTTTTTTGTATAAGGATAGCTTTTCATCTATTCTTATATGCTCATTTTGTTTGCTTGAATGTCATTGATTACTTGTTTGTGTATGGATTGCACATTATGCATGTTGTTAATTGCTTGATGACTTTATGCAATTGTATGGCATTAGAATGCATTTGGAATTGAAATGGCTCTTGATGGGTGAGATTATACCAAAAGTCCCTAATTATAGGTGACACAAAGCCAAAAGTCTCAATTGTGAGTGAGACTAAGTCAAAAGTCCCTAAAAATGGGTGAGACCTAACCAAAAGTCCCTAATGGTTGGGTGAGGCTAGACTAAAAGTTCATAGAGTTTGTTTTTACTTTGATGGAGCAACATGATCCTTTATGCATGATTATGTTTGATATTTGGTTGTTTAATATGCATGCTTGCTTTCTTTGACATTAAGTGTGCCATATAAATGTGTTTGAATGATTAATAAGTTATTGAGATTTTTAGAATCTCATTTCTCTTTATATTTGTCCTAACCATGTCTAGGCAATCATCAAGAAAGCAAAGATGGAGACCAAAGAGCATGAGATGCCATATTTTGATAATAGTTTATGTTTTAGTGTATTTTGTTGCACATATAGGGATGTATATGAATATTTTGAGATATAACCCTTCCCACATATTTAAAAGCATGGGACAGTGATGTATATATCATTTTTTAATGTAAATATGAAAGATTATTCAATTTGACCATGTGTGAACCATGAAATGCATATATGTAATGGCAAGTGAGAGTGTGAATTTGGGTTGCAAGACATTTGAGGCATGATGAACTAATCATATAAGTTGTATTTATCATTTAAAACTTGTTCAAACTGTGAAATGGCATGGTATGGTTTAAATTGAACCATTTGGAACCAAATTTGGTCCATCTTGAGACATATGTTGCACCTAAATCAAAAATAGACCAAATGGATGAATTTTTGGATGAAATTTGGTAGACATTTAGAGAGAATCTAGAAATTTTCATAGAGTTAAAGAACAAAATATTTGGAGCTATGTCGAATTTATTATGAATTTTCAAAATTGGTTGAAAAATGCATAAAATCCTATGTATTATTCATATGGTTTTAGTTGCTATTTTCATGTATTTGATGGACCAAATAAACTCCGATACTCATAAAATTTTATAGGCATATAGTTGGTATTATAACCTTTCCATAGCTACCAAGTTTGAATAAATCAGAGTTATGTAGCCAAAGATATGCAATTTGAAATTTAGGGTCTTGTTATGTTTGTTTACTATAGCAATCTCTAATTTATATGGATTTTAGTGAGCCAAATGGATTCATTTGTATTTAAAATTTTTTTCAACATATAGTTCATATCCTAAAATTTCCATAAACACCTAATTTACATGAATCTGAGTTTGGTAGCCCAAGTTATGATTTTTCAAAATTTGATATCTAAGATGTGTAAAAGTGGTGATTTGAAGCATATGCAATAAAATTTGAAATTTGAGCTTCTTTTGTAATATTCCAAGCCTAACAAACTTGGTTGGCATGAACTTGGGGATTTCTATGATAAATTTTTGTAATTATGCACATTTAGAGATTTTGAGCTTTTAATAACAGTAATATTCACTGCCAAAGGTTTTCAATGCAAGAAATTGTTGTTATATAAGAAATAGGCTATATAATGTGTGCATATTCTTTAATGGTATGACATCTTCTAACACGCCAAAATTAATTAAGGTGTTAATCATGGATTTGGGTTGATTAAAAATAATTAATATGTAATAATTGAGCGAGTTATGGGAATGGGAATTTTTAGAGCAATAAATTATTAATATGGGTTCAAGGTTCAATTAGGATAGAAGCTTCATTTGGGCTCATAATTAATTTAAGTATGCCATGGTTAGAGACTGATAGAGGTTCAATGATTATAGATGCAGACCTAACTTCCTATTAGGGGACTTGACCCAAGAGAGACCACTTAATAATGGCCCAATTTGATTTAGTGGAATAGAGGCCTAAGACCCTACTTACATGAACTCTTATAGTTGGCCCATCCTCTCTTATGCAGACCCAAACTAAATGAGCTCTTAAAATTTGGCCTAACCCAACTACAATTCTGCATCCTAACTCATGAAACTTAGCCCAACAAAGCTTAAATCTAAAACCTACTAGGAATTGGGCCTTTGAGTCAGCCCATAACCCATTTAGGACCCAACTTAAACCTAACTAAACCCTAAACATATGCAGCCCCTTACATACTCTATTGAAACATAAACATAAGGACCAAATTCAAAGATCCAAAGGGGAGGCTAGGGTTAGTAGAAAAATTCCATCATTTCTCACTCCTAGAGCAAGATTCAGCTAAGGTGAGTGTTATATAACTTGATCCCCTCCTCTTTCTCTTTAATTTGACCTGATTGGTTTTTAATTTAGAGTATTTCACCCACACCTAAAATTTGGAACTTGCTATTTGATGTTTCCATGGTGAAATTTCGTAAGTTGAGGCTAGGGGTGTTATTAGGTAAGTATAAACTTTTCATTTTGATGCATTTTCTACTAGTTTGGGACCCATATAGCTGATTTATGATATGGGTATTGTTTTTATGCGAATTTACTCAAAATTTGAAGTATTGTTCTAATATTACTGGGGTAGGCTCAACCAAATTTGAATTTGGTTCTTGTGGTAATTGGGTAAGTGTTTTTGAGTAGTCCTTTATAGTGTAACTCCTTGAGTGATGGGCTTGCTAATATAAATGATGATTAGGGTTAGTAATGGCTTGATTTTGTGTTCATAATTTGAAGTAGCATTTAGTTGGCTTTTAAAGAATTAGCTACAAGAAAGGTAATTGGGATTATGTAATTCCATGCATATATCTGCTTTAATTTTATATTTGCTGCACATGAAAGATTTGAATTGGTAAATGAATTGATTGGCTACCTGTTATATTGTGTTTGGACCTTGTGTAGCACCCCATAATTAATTAAGGTGTTAATCACGGATTAGATTAATTAGAAATAATTAATATGGGATAATTAGGCAAGTTAAGTAAATGAAGATTTTAGAAAGGTAAATTTATTAATATGGGTTGAGATTTAATTGGGATAGAAATTCTATCTAGGCTTAAATTAATAGATCATGAGAAGAGGCTAATGGAGGCCCAATGGGTTAGGTGCAGACCCAACCTAATTTAGTGTGATGAAGGCCCAAAATCCACCTTGTATAGACTCTTCTAAGTGGCCCAATAACCCTTGTGCAGACCCACATTCTTGAGCTCTTAAAACTTGGTCTAGTCTGGCCCAATTGAATTTTAGTAACCCAACACCTTGAAACTGGCCCAACAACTTAAAAATATGAAGCCCAAATGAAGTTGGACCTTGGAGCAACCCATGACCCATATTTGACCTAACTAAAACCCAACCTAAACCCTAATGCTTCAACCACTTTCTTATTTGCTAAAACTTAAAAAGCAAAATTCGGAGGTTGAAAAGGAGGCTAGGGTTGGGGGTAAGAATTCTGCATTTTCTCACATTTAGAGCAAGATTTAGCCAAGGTAATAGTTATACAACTTAATCCCCTCATCTTTCTCTTTAATTTGGCCTAATTAGTTTTTCATTTGGAGCATTTTCATCCTACCCAAATCTGAAATGTGGGTGTTTGAGGATTTTCTTGGTGAAATTCGTAAGTTGAGGTTAGGGCTGACATTATGTGAGTTTAAACCCTTCATTTTGATGATTCATTGTTAATTTGAGACTCCCATAGCTGATTTATAAAATGGGTATTAATTCTGTACGAATTTGTGTAAGGTTTTGGGTGGAATATTGAATTTTCTGATGATGGACACTCTAATCCGAATTTGGGATTTGTGATGGTTGTTGCAAATTTGTCTACAAGTGAGGTAACCAGGTTTATATCAATTCCATGTATACATTTGATTTAATTTCATATGTTGCTGTATATGAATGATTTGAAATGTTGAATGAATTGGTTGGCTATCTGTTGAATTATGATTGGACCTTGTGAGTCCATCGTGGAGCTGTGGTGTGGCTGCCACCTGTGCATGTGCTTCAATCGAGCACCAGGTTATGATCAAACCCCAAATGCACTGAGCCCCGGTTGTGCTCAATAGGGAGTAGGTGCCGTGGACGGGCCTCTCCCGGTGTTAATGGCCTTTAACATGTGATAATATGATTGCTAGTATGGGATAGTAATCATGATACCCTAATTATTTCATTTACTAATATGATGGATATGCTTCTGATGTTGATTTTTGATTCATGCATATATGCTAATTAAACTGGATATATGATGGAATTGCCCTGGTTACTGAGATTTATATCTCACCCCGTTTCATGGGATTAACATTTCAGGTGAAGGTTCTTCGGGTAAGGATAAAGGGAAGCAAGTGGATGAAAATCCATGAGCTCCAACATATAGGAGAAGGCTACACTTAGGCTGGCTTATTTAGTAGAGATGCAATTTTGTTATTAGTTTACATAGCATCATCATGTATTCATGTTGCCAAGTATAGGCGTTCATATTTTGTTTGATTGAAATGTAACCGTTAAGGATTTAAGTCTCGTTATAGTTGAATATTAATGTATGAACTTATAGTATCATATAGGTAGTTTTGTTGAAATTGTGATATGGATTACCATATGGGAATTGTAGTCATATTATGCCTTGGATGTGGACATAAGCTATTGTTGAATGGAATTTCTATGGAATGTGCATGGGATGTTAATTCCTGCTAATGCATATGTTCTTGCTGTCATATATTCATGAATGTGTTGATATGAGCTAATTAGGTAAGTACAAAGTAGTATTAAGGTTTTGCAATGGTAATGGACGGATTGATGGGTAAATAGGGTAGGTAAACACCATTAGAATCACATAAAATAAGGGAAGGTGGACCTGGAGTGTTTCTAAGATGAGATTTGGAGTGTAGGGGGCAAAATTTGGGTAATGTAGTCACAGGAGGGAGTCTCACCGCAGCTAAGAAGTCTTCACCGCGGATAAGAGACAGAGCTGAAGGGCGTCGCGGCATAACCAATCCCACCGCGGCGTAAGGGAAGAAAATTGGCCCAGGGAGTGACAGTGGCAAGGAACACCGCGGCCTGATAAATCTCGCTACGATACAAAGTAGGAAAAATCACCTAGGAGGGTAACAGAATCGGAACTCACCGCGATGCATTATGTCCTGCCGCAGTGCAAGTTGAGGAAATAAAATAAGGGTTGGACAGAAGCAAAACTCATCGTAGCGCAAATATATTGCGCTGAGGCAAGGATCGTGGGAGTTGAGAACAGTAGTTCCAGAAGATATTTCCGCCGCGGCGCCACATAGGTTGGCCACGATGAAGGTCCAACTCGCTGCGGCGAGATTTGTGAAACTTGTCCAGTGATTCCAAAGAGCAACTGAGCCACGGCTAGAAAGGTATAGGTCACGGCGCAAGTCCCCAACCTATTCCTTTTAGCCTAGAGACCCCAATTTCTTCAACGGTAATGGTAAGAAATGATATAGGAACACTTGTGGGAGGTTATTGGGTATCGAAACTGATGGACGGTTGAGTCATAAACCCCTTATGGTAGTAGGATTTCTTTTATGCAAATTTTGTTTTGTTGAGGTGGTATGGTGATGACCCTAACATCAAGGTTCAAATTTTCCCCATATTTTCACAATGTGATAAATTGTAACCACTCAAACCTTGATAATTAATTATTAATTGTATATTTAACCATAATTACAATGATTAGAAGGAAGGGTTGTCACACCTTGTGAGCCTATAATGGAGCTATGGTGCAGCTACCACCCGTGCATGTACTTCAATTGGGCACTGGGTTATGATCAAACCCCATATGCACTGAGCCCTGGTTATGCTCATTGGGGAGTGAGTGCTGTGGACGAGCCTCTCCTGGTGTTATTGGCCTTTAATATATGGAAATGTGATTGCTAGTTTGGGATATAAATCATAGGTAGCTTAATTATTTCATTTGATGATATGACTGATATATATTTTCTTATGCTCATTTAAATTCATGTGCATATATTAACTAAATTAACATATATGAATGGAACTTGCCTTTGGTTACTACGATTCGCATTTCACCCCGTTTCATGGGATCATACTTTCAGGGGAAGGCTTTTCAGGTAAGGATAAGGGGAAGTAAGTGGATGAAAATCTATGAGCTCCAACCATGTGTGGGGAAGGCTACACTTGGATTGACCTGAGTAGATGCTAAATGTTGTATTCCTTCTTGTATAGCATCATTATGTACTATTGTTGCGAAGTATAGGAGCTTGTATATCGATTACTTAGGATGTAACTATTGAGGAGCTAGCCATCATATTAGTTTGGTATTGGATGTATGAACTTATAACATCTACTATGAACTTTGTTGCATTTATGTATGAACTTTGTACTAATACATGTAACACCATGTTTATTTATCCTTTCTCCATCTCATTCCTAGTCACTTTTCCTTGGCATAGCAAGATTAGTAGAAAAATTCAATTAAATTATTCCATTATCTTGCGTTACGCTATACTTAAAATTTTCATTTTGCTTTTTGTGGGCCATATAAACTTATCCATCTCATTCTCCTATTTAAATAAATGTATACAACTCAAAACCATCTCAAAATGTTGCCAAATGGTCAAGCTCATAGCATATATACACAAAATAATACAAATCATTTCAGGTCCAACTTGACAGATTTCTAGCGTGACTTTGGAAAATCATAACTAAATCCATAAAAATTAAAATCAAGCAACCCATAGCCTTTTGGAAAGCTCCACATGTCAACATCATGCTAAAAATAATCTCAAGCCATCAAAACATCATTGGACCATGTTTCACAATAGAACAATAACATAGGTCAGACAACCCAGCATTTCTGATATAGCTTACTGATATAAACTTCAAAAATGCATAACTAAATCTACAAAAATCCAATTCAAGCAAACTA
The DNA here is from genome assembly GCA_026724425.1 of Erythrophleum ivorense. Classification (NCBI taxonomy): domain Eukaryota; kingdom Viridiplantae; phylum Streptophyta; class Magnoliopsida; order Fabales; family Fabaceae; genus Erythrophleum; species Erythrophleum ivorense. Next base: position 39,226,536 of record JAIUCV010000006.1, on the reverse strand, counting down.
TACACTTTGGAAAGCTACAGATTTCTATGTTATAATAAAAATAAGTATAGACTAAAACAAGGATGTCTAGTACTAGAACTCGATGGAATAGTACCCAAACTCATCTAGCACTACTTGTACTATCACAAAAATTCAAAACTTTATATCTTCCTTTTCAAACATCCAATTAGGTGATCTCTATGGCCATGGAAATCTTATCATGTCTAGTTTATTCCTATAAAATTTCATGAGCATTGGACACTATTTGGCCCTCGAATGACACAGGAGAAGAAATTCACCATATAAACAGTAACTATACCAGAATAGCTGAAATTTGGCAACTTTTGAAAACTCATAATTAATTCCACAGAGCTCCAAATACTCTGGTCTTTAGCTTTCCAAAAAGATCTAGATGAGATCTATATGCATGCCAAATGTCATGAGGAAATTCGTTCATTTGGTTAGATCTTGATATTGGGTTCCAAAATGATCAATTTTGTGCCTTCTAAGGGTCTCAAATGGCCCAAATTGGCTTCTAAGACATTCATGGCCACTTGAGCATGTGGAAAAGCCCTAAAATGGTCTGTTAAACATGTCTCAAAGGTGAACAAACCCATATTTTGCAAACTCACTCTCTCACACAAAGGTTTATAGAAAAACACATACGCTTATCCTTGGCATCCAATGTCAAAATCATATAATATCATTCATATAACTTTAGTTCTCATACATATACAATATATCCATGCATTTACAATTATTCATAAGCTCATACATCATATACAACATTGGATTACATCATATGCCATTCATATGGCTACAAAATGGACAATTTACACAATTTTATGTCAATCTCCTTCTTTTATGCCTGGTGGCTCCCATTCCTTAGTTCACTTAGACCACCTAGACATGTTAGGCAAATTGGGAGGAAGGAATAAGATTCTATGAATCTTAATAGCTCTTTTCCCTTTCAACCATACATAAAAGAATGCATACATGGATATCATGGAGTGCACAATCATACATGAAGCATTTCTTGCACTCAAGAAGTCATACAAAACATACATAGGCTTGTCAAGCAAATGGTTTAGCCTTATCCATTCTCTTTAGGGATTTTGGACTTGCCTCACCCATTTTCTTAAGGAATTTTGACTAAGTCTCACTCTTTAGGGACTTTTGGCTTTGTCTCACCCATTCTTGGGGGTTATTGGCTCATCCTCACCATTGCTAGGGGACTTTTGGCTTTACCACACTGAAGTAAGCTAAAACATGTTCATAAAACATCATTTAAGTGCATAATAAGGTATCATGGTACCATGGCATATAGATACATGCTAAAACATTTTTCATAGCTTAAAACATACATTCAAAGGCAAGATAAACATTCACTCATGCATGAGAGAAAAAAGATAGAGCTACCTTTTTTAAAACTACACACTTTTCTCTTTTGAAATGCTTCCTCTCCCTTGGCCACACACTCACAAGGATGTGAGACTTGATTCCTTTGGCCTAGATACATCATATGGAAGCCAATTACACTCTTGGAACAATTTCTAAAGGCACACACTCACTTTAAAAACTAGATTGTTCCTATGGCTTATTTATGGTTCCATAATGCACCAAATGAAGCATCCTTGGAAAAACATAATCTTGGCTCCATTATTTCCTTTAGTCTATGATTCTTATTGGAGCCATCACACAATCATTTCAGGAAGCCTATGTAGGTCGTTGCTTCATTATGCTACAATATGGAACCTATATCGTCATTACATTTTCTAGGCTTTTTAAAATTTTTCAAAGGCTTCCTCTCATATTCTCCCATCATATATAATGGAAAACTAAGCTTGAAAGAAATTAAAACACTCCCTAGGTGCATGAATCCTCCTCGGCCAAGGCTATGCTTCCATATGGCACTAATGGAGTTATTTTGATTTCTTTGATGGGAGAAGCATGTGGAAGGCTTCCTTGATGTCTTAGGAACTCATGCAAACTCTTAGACATCTTAAATCATGGCTAGAAAGCTTCTTATAAACCAAGTGCAAGTGAAACCTTCGGCTAGAAATCTTGCAAATCAATGGTTCTTTCTTAGATTTCTTTGCATATTCTTGTTTCCTATGCTCTAAATCCTAGGATTCATCCTTGGTTTGGTTAAAATTTTAACTCCTTTTGGCTATCCATATGTGGCACGAAATACTCAAGAAGAAGAACAAGGAGGATCAAGCATGAAATTAGCAAAATACCTTGTTTTCCTAGCCTTTCTTGGTTGCCTCTTCCTTCGCTTGGATTATCCTCTTGAAATTTGAAATTCCCCCCTTGGTGAAGGAAAAAGCAAGAAAACTATGGATTTTCTTACCTTTTCCTTGGTTTTCTCTTCCCTTCTTCCTCCCTCTTAGTGCACCACTTCAAGGAGCTTAGGGTTCTATTTTGGTGTAGAGGAAAGTCAACCAAGGTGGTAGGAAGAAGTGGGGCATGCTATATATAGGCTAGGGACCCATTTAAGACATTTCTAATTTCTAATTTTGCCCTTCATTCTTGGTTCTTTCATTTTGGGCTCATTTCAACTCCTTTTCAAGAACCATCTTTTCTATCATAAAATTTAGGTTCTCTAACTTATAAAATACCTTTGGAATCACTCAAATTAGATCTAAGACCTTCCTGAATGAACCAGTTAAAGTTCGGGTCAATCAACGTTCTAAATCATAAACTGAAGGGGTTTTAATTGTTATGGGGGTTCCTATAGTTTTTAGGGCCTCTGAGAACCCCAAAAAACTAATTTTTATCTTTTAAAAATCCCTTCTATCAGTTTTTCAAAAAGTGCCCAAAACTACGTAAGTGTAATTGCATCTTCATTAAATTTCGTCTAGCTATTCTGACTCTATTTTTAAGGCATCTTTGGCCTAGATCCTCATTATTTGAGGTCTAGATTATCACTCTAATTTTATTGGATCTCAAATCATTTTATCTGGGAGACTTCCTTTTGTATCTGGTAAATTATGTATGTTTACGGAGAAATTGGGTATTATGTTTCTCACATTTATGGAGGTACCAAATGTTACATCTCCCACACCCCTTACCAACTTTCTTCTAGCCAAAAATAGAACCAAGACTTGCTAGAAGTGGCACATTAAAGAAGGAGTAAAGGAGAAGGAAACCAAGTAATAAATTAACCTCTTAGTTATTTTACCATGGTCTCTTTGTACATCTCAATGCGTTTCATATGGATTGGAGCATAAATGCAAGAAACCTTACACTTCACATGAAATAGGCAATAAATTTAATGGTATTTATTTGAGTTACGTAAGATCTTATTTCTTTAATTTATGCCCCATGGACCATATCATTTTCTATTCATAACATATCTATACAAGTCATAACCATCACCAAATATCTCAAGAAACTCAGGCTTTAAGCTACATCTCACAAAATCCATGGTTTGCTCTCGGGTTTAGATTTTAGTTTGTTGATACCAATTTTAAAAATTCATAACTAATTCTAGAAAACTCAAAATCAAAGAAACCATATCATTCTGGAAAGTTGTAGATGTCTAATTTTGATTAAAAATAATTTTAGACCAATGTAGTAGCCTTAAGCCATCGGAAATCGATGGAATAGTAACACAGGTTAGGCTGCATTATTGGTACTTTCATGCAACTTAACAAATTCATATCTCTCTCTACAGAACTCCAAATGAGGTGACCTTGGTATGGTGTCTAGTTTGTGTATATAAAAATTTATGAGTATTGGACTTTATTTGACCCACGTGTGACACAGAGAAGAAAATTGACCAAATAAACAATAACTATACTATTTCTGCATAATTTGGCCAACTTTAAAAAATCATAATAAATTCTCTAGAGATCCAAATTGAGTACTCTTTAGCTCTATGAAAAGCTCTAGATAAGACCTACTTGCTAGCCAAATTTCAAGGAAAAACTCACTCATTTGGTCAAACTTTAGTTCAGCTATCCATTTAGACAAATTTGAAGTCCAAAATGGGATTTTAAGACACCAATCACAACACCTCCTCCCTATTGAGCGCGATCATGGCTTAATGCATTCTAAAGAGTATGATCATGACTTGGTACATGATCATGGCACATTGCACAAGTAAAAGTATGGTTATTGTAACACTCCAAAATTAATTAAGGTGTTAATTATGGATTTAGACTAATTAATTAATTATTATTATTATAGAATAATTGGGTAAACTATATGAATAAAAATTTATATAGAAATAAGTTATTAATATGGGTTTAAGATTTTAATTGGATTAAAGCTGAAATTGGGCCTAAAACATGGATAAGGATTTATGGAAGCCTAATGATTTTAGGTTCAAGTCTAACTCCTTATCATGAGACTTGGGCTAAGAAATATCACCTAGCAATGGCCTAATCTGACTTAGTGAAATAGAGGCCTAAGACCCAATTTATATAAACCCTTATAGTTGGCCCAACACATATTATGCAAACCTAAATTAGATTGACACTTGAAATTTGGCCTGACTCAACTACAACTCTGAAGCCTAGCTCATGAGACTTAGCCTATCTAACCCCAACCTTTGAACCCACCAGAATTTGGGTCTTAAGGCCAACACACTTCACCTTAATTCAAAGTGTTTTGTAGCCCACCTCACTAAACAAAGGCCCAATGACTAGAAATGAGTCTAAATGTGTAACACCCTATAATTAATTAAGGTGTTAATCACAGATTAGATTAATTAGGAATAATTAATATGGGAAAATTAGGTAAGTTAAGTAAATGGAGATTTTAGAACGATAAATTTATTAATATGAGTTGAGATTTAATTGGGATAGAAATTCTACCTAGGCTTAAATTAATAGATCATGAGAAGAGGCTAATGGAAGCCCAATGGATTAGGTGCAGACCCAACCCAATTTAATGTGATGGAGGCCCAAAATCCACCTTGTATAGACTCTTCTAAGTGGCCCAATAACCCTTGTGTAGACCCAGATTCTTGAGCTCTTCAAACTTGGCCTAACCTAATTAAACTTCAGCAACCTAATGCAAAAAAAAAAAAAAATTGGCCTAGTAAAATTCTGCAGCCCAACACTTTAAAACTAGCCCAACAAGCTAAAATCTGAAGTCCAAATGAACTTGGATCTTGGAGCAACCCATAACCCATATTTGACCCAACTAAAGACCAACTTAAACCCTAATGCTTCAGCCATTTTCTCATTTCTTGAAACTCAAGAAGCGAAATTCGGAGGTTGAGAAGGAGGCTAGGGTTGGGGGTAAGAATTCTGCATTTTCTCACATTTAAAGCAAGATTCAGCCAAGGTAATAGTTATACAACTTAATCCCCTCATCTTTCTCTTTAATTTGGTCTAATTAGTTTTTCATTTGGAGTATTTTCACCCTATCCAAAATCTAAAATGTGGGAATTTGGGGATTTTCTTGGTGAAATTCGTAAGTGAGGTTAGGACTGACCTTGGGTGAGTTTAAACCCTCCATTTTGATGCTTCATTTGTTAATTTGGGACTCCCATAGCTGATTTATAAAATGGGTATTAATTTTATACGAATTTGCTTAGGATGGTGGAATATTGAGTCTTCTGGTGAAGGACACTCTAATTCAAATTTGGGAATTGTGGTGGCTGTTGCAAAGTTATTTATAAGTGAGGTAACCAAGTTTATATCAATTCCATGTATATATTTGATTTAATTTCATATGTTGTTGTATATGAATGATTTAAAATATTGAATGAATTGGTTGGCTATCTGTTGACTTGTGATTGGACCTTGTGAGTCCATGGTGGAGCTATGGTGCAGCTGCCACCAGTGCATGTGCTTCTATCGAGCACCAGATAATGATCAAACCCAGATGCACTGAGCCCTGGTTGTGCTCAATAGGGGGTAGGTGCCGTGGACGGGCCTCTCCCGGTGTTAATGGTCTTTAACATGCGATAATATGATTGCTAGTATGGGATAGTAATCATGATAGCTTAATTGTTTCATTTGCTGATATGATGAATATGTTTCTGATGTTGATCTTGATTCATGCATATATGCTAATTAAACTAGATATATAATGGAATTGCCTTGGTTATTGAGATTTATATCTCACCTCATTTTATGGGATTAACATTTCAGGTGAAGGTTCTTCAGGTAAGGATAAAGGGAAGCAAGTGGATGAAAATCCATGAGCTCCAACATATGGGAGAAGGCTACACTTAGGCTGGCTTATTTAGTAGAGATGCAATTTTGTTATCAGTTTACATAGCATCATCATGTAATCATGTATTCATGTTGCCAAGTGTAGGCGTTCATATTTTGTTTGATTGAAATGTAACTGTTAAGGATTTAAGTCTCATTATAGTTGAATATTAATGTATGAACTTATAGTATCATATATGTAGTTTTGTTGAAATTGTGATATGGATTATCATATGGGAATTGTAGTCATATGGTACCTTGGATGTGGATATAAGCTATTGTTGAATGGAATCTCTATGGAATGTGCATGGGATGTAAATTGTTGCTAAGGCATGTGTTCTTGCTGTCATATATTCATGAATTTGCTTATATGAGCAAGTTAGGCAAGTAGGAAGTAGTATTTAAGTTTTGCAATGGTAATGGACGGATTGATGGGTAAATAGGGTAGATAAACACCATTAGAATCACATAAAATAAGGGTAGGTGGACTTGGAGTGTTTCTAAGATGAGAATTGGAGTGTAGGGTGTAACGCCCGGTAAATTGTACAATCGCTGGAACGGGCCGGTTTGAAAAGCAAGTCCCTTGAGATGAGTGATTCAAGGCCAAATAAAATTTGAATAAAATTTTAAATAATAGAAAACGAGGATTTGATCCTTGAGTTGCCCAAAAACTAGGGTTGGAGTGATTCGAAAAATTTGCCGAAAGGCCAGTGGCATTTTCGTAAATAAGTGCAATTTTAGAAAAACACCTAGGAGGGCTTTTTAAATAGAAATTTTGAGTTGCCCAGGGTTCTAAGAGGCCCCAAAAACCTTGGGAAGCCCCGGGACTGGTAAAGCCCCTCCGGTGTACTCTTTCTGACGTCTGTTGACCTAAACTTTGACCGGTTCGTTCGGGAAGGTTTTAGCTCCAATTTGAGTGATTCCAAAGGCAGTTTATTAAATTGGGAATCTTAATTTTATGATGGAAAAGACGGTTCTCAAAAAGGAGCTAAAACGAAGCCAAACCGGAAATGCCATTATGGAAGGGCAAAAATGGAAACAAAGTGCACAAAAGAAGCTTCCAAACTCCCTTTTTAAGCCATGTTCAGCTCCCCTCTCTCTAAACCGACTTTCTTCTGCCTAAAACTTAGAAATGGAGCTGCTGTCTTAGGTACACAAAGGGAGGAAATTTTGGAGGAAGAAAAGCCAAAGAAAAGGTGAGAAAGTGTAAGGTTTTCATGCTCTTTCCTCTTGAAACTTCATCCTCCCCTTCTTGCTTCATCTTCCATGGTTTTAATGTATTTTTTGGTGCTGATTTGGGTGCAGATCAGAGGAGAGAAATTCAAAATTTAAGGAGGAGAAAGAGGGAAGAGGAAGGGCTCTTGAAGGGAGCTTGATTGCAAGGTAGTTTCTCTCCCTTTGTTGCTTCTTTTTCTCCTTCTCCTCTTCCATGGTAGGATGTCCCAACCAGAACCATGAAGAGGGAAGATTTTCTGTTTTATAATCCAAAAGAATCCATCAAACTAAGGCATGGGAAGATGGATTATACCAAAGAAATCCAACCCCACCTTCTTGTGTTTGTGGAACCGAAAAGGAGAAGAAACAAGCAAAGTAAAGCTTGAATTTGCACCAAGGTAGCTCTCCACCTTTTCTTATTGCATATGGTGTCATTGTGTGCTTGTGTGTATGTTTATATGTTTGAGACATGCCACTTGATACTATGTTGCTATTTTGGTACCAATATGCTTTCTTGAATGTCTTTGAATGATGGAAATGGCTCATAAGGGTGAGGTAGTGCCAAAAGTCCCTTAATGTGGGTGAGGAGATGGCAAAAGTCTCATGGCATGGGTGAGACAAGGCCAAAAGTCCCTTGGATGGGTGAGGCTAAGTCAAAAGTCCCAAGAACCAAGAGTGAGGCAATCCAAAAGTCATAGAAATGGGGTGAGGCCAACCCAAAAGTCCCTAGAACTCATTCTTATTCTTGACATGTGTTTGTGACATAAAAATGTGGAAATTGAATGCTTCATTGATTGAGTAGTTGCATACTTGTACCCTTGACATGTTATATGCCTTGAAAATGTGATTGAATAGGTGTATGAGCTATTGAGATTCAATGAATCTCACCCCTCCTTTCTCTCATCTCATATGATCTAGGTGGAGTTCAAGACCCAAAGGATGGAAGCCAAGGAGCTTAAATCTCCATCTCTTGGCAAACCTTTATATTTTGATATACTATGATGACTAGAATGTAAAAGTAGATATGTAAATGTTATTTTTGAGCCATGACACTTTGAACAAGTGTAAACTATGTAAAGTTAGTGTATGTATCAAGAATAGAGTCTAATGAGTAGAATTATGTATTTTGACCACTTGGGAGCCCATTTGTGTATGTATGTTTATGGAAGTGGCATGGTGAATTTGAGTTGCATGAGAGTTTAGACCTTATGAGGGACTTATTTATGCTATATTTATGCTTTCTAAGTTGCTCAAATATGTGTGGAACCATGAATGGCTCATTTGAACCAAAGTTGCCTCTTGTTGGGACCAAAATTGCCATAAGCTTGAGCTATGGCAAAATCTGACCAAATGACCTCTTCTTGACTTGGAATTTTGCATGCAAGTAGATCTTGCCTAGAGATTTTTGGGAAGCCAAAGATCAGGTCATTTGGAGGTCTGTGGAATTTTCTATGAGTTTTCAAAGTTGGTATCAGAATTTCGGATTTGCACTGGTACTGTTCATTTGGTCAGTTTTGGAATTGTGTCATCCGAGGGGCAAACATGGTCCAATGGCTACGAAATTTTATAGCTAGAAAATAGGCATTCACAGTGACTTGTAGCAACTGGAAGCACCTCATTTGGAGGTCTGAGCTGAGAGATATGAATTTTTGAATTTCTGGGACAGTAGCAGTAGCTCAACATGACCTGAGTTACTGTTCCATTGAATTTGGATAGCTAAGCGTGATTCCTCTGATCTGAGTCTATTTGTACCATAAATTTAACGTTCATAGATTTCTAAATTGGTATTATTTGCATGGATTGGATTTTTGTGGAATTAATTGGACATTTTCAAAGTTCATAGCAGACACTTGTATCAGCACCAGTAGCTGTCCGAACCTTAACCCCTTTTCGCGTGTCAAACGTTTTCTGTATTATGTTTCATGGCCTGGGCATATTTTTAGAATAACTTAGACATGTGTAGCTTTCTAGAATGGCCAAGAATGAACGATTTCAATTTTTCTAGAATTAGTTACAAATTTTGAAACTTCCTATCAGTAAACTGAACCAGTGGCCCAGACAGCAGCAACCCCAGTGGTGTTTCGGATGTCAAATGCTCTCCCCTTAATGTTTCATGAGCTGAAACTATTTTTATCATGGGGTAGACATCCAGAGCTTTCTGGAATGGTAAATTTTGTTGGATTTCGAATTTTGTGGATTTAGTTATGAATTTCCGAAGTTGTGACAGAAAAACTGAAATTCTGGCCGAAAATAAGAGTGTGAATTTGATGGTCCCCTTTGAGTTCCACGAGTTGTGGGCCAACTTTGGTTATGCAAATGAGTTGTATGTATGTAATTAAATATGAGAATGTGTTGTATGAGCTCATATGGTCCGTGTGACACCGAATGGAATTTTTATACGCGACGTAACGCGAAATAAGGCATTATTTAATGTCATTTTCCATTCCCTTTTGTTCAATTGATCATGCGAGACTTAGAAATGATCGGAAGCATGCTAGAAATATATGGTGTTGCATAGGGGGCAAAATTTGGGTAATGTAGTCACAGGAGGGAGTCTCGCCGCGGCTAAGAAGGCTTTGCCACGGCCAAATGAGAGACAGAGCCAAAGGGCACCGCAGCATAACTAATCTCGTCGCGGCGCAAGGGAAGAAAATTAGCCCAGGGAGTGACAGTAGCGAGGAGTGCCGTGGCCTGATAAATCTCGCCGCGGCGCGAAGTGGGAAAAATCACCTAGGAGGGTGACAGAACCAAAACTCACAGTGGCGCATTATGTCCTGCCGCGACATGAGTCGAGGAATTAAAAATAAAGGTTGGTCAGAAGCAAAACTGGCCGCGGCGCAAATATATTACACCGAGGCGAGAATCGTGGGAGTTGAGAATAATAGTTCCAGGGGGCGTTTCCGCTGCAGCGCCACATAGGTTAGCCGCGGCGAGATTTGTGAAATTGTCCAGTGATTCCAGAGAGCACCTTGGCCACGGCGGGGAAGGTATAGGCCACGGCATAAGTCCCCAGCCTACTCTTTTTAGCCTAGAAATCCCAGTTTCTTCAATGGTAATGGTAGGAAACGATATAGGAACACTTGTGGGCGGTTATTGGGTATTGAAACCGATAGACGGTTGAATCATAAACCCCTTATGGTAGTAGGATTTCTTTTATGTAAATTTTGTTTTATTGAGGTGGTATGGTGATGACCCTAACATCAAGGTTCAAATTTTTCCACATATTTTCACATGTGATAAATTGTAACCACTCAAACCTTGATCATTAATTAATAATCTTGTATTTAACCACAAATACATTGATCAGATGGTAGGGTTGTCACAAAATGGACCTTGAGCTGATTGGTTGGCCCATTTCCCTTAATAACCCTAAAGGTTCAGCAGCCTCCCTCCCAATTCAGCAGAAAACACAAGAGGCAAGGGAGGAAATTTGGAGGTTTAAGGGAGGCTAGAGTTTTACTAACATTGCAGCTCTATTTTTGACTCTTAAAGGATGATTTGGCCAAAGCGAGTTATATGGAACTTGACCCTCTCATTCTCCACTTTATCTTGGTCTGATTAGTTTCTAGTTTTGGACATTTTCATCTCCTTCTCAAATTTGAAATTTGGTGTTGGGTGATTCCTTGCAAGATTTTCAGAGTTTGGAGTTAGTGGAACCATGGGGTAAGTGTTTGCTTTCATTTTGTGGTATAATCTTGCGCAGATTTCATGTTATAAGTTGACTTTGGTATATGGTTAATTCCATGTACGAAAATGGAGTTGTAGGGAGTGAATTATGGTGAGCTTTGGTGTGTGGACCTTGAATAGTGCAATGATCATTAAAAAGCTTGGGTATGAAGTTCTCAATAATTTCTTGTTAAGATTAATCTGTGGATAGGGAGAATTTCTTTGCTAATGATAGTTAAATAATGATGATCATGCTTATGTTAGGCTTGGTATGATTTAAATCATGGTGGTAGCTAGAGGAAGAGTAATTGGCTTCATTAAGATAACCAGGATTAATTTCGAAGTTCCATGTATATGTGCATTTTAATCTGATATTTATTACACATGTATGAATTTTAAAATGTCAAATAATTGGTTAACTACTAGAATTGTTATTGTGATTAGACCTTATGAGTCTATGGTGGAGCTGTGGTGTGGTTGCCACCTGTGCATGTGCTTCGATTGGGCACCGGGTTGTGATCAGACCCCAGATGCATTGAGCCGTTGTGCTCATTAAGGAGTAGGTGTCCTAGACGGACCTCTCCCAATATTATTAGCTATTAACATATTGTGTATAATTGCTGGTATGGGACAATAGTCATTGGTAGTTCAACTAGTTCATTTGCAAATTGAATTAATGATTTTGGTATTGATGATATGAAATTGCATTGTATTGATTAACTTATACATATATATGGAAATTACCTTTTGTTACTGAGATTGTATATCTCACCCCGTTGTAGGCTAACATTTTCAAGGACTGGACCTCTTAGTGGCAAGGAAAAAATTAATGGGAGCTTATTAAATGGTTGGTAACACAAAGGTTTAGAAGCCTTGTCAAATTATATTGTAACTAGATTAATAGTTTTGTATCATTGCTGCATTGCATCATGAATTGCCAAGTATAAAGACTGTATATGTAATTTAATTATTATGGAATTGAACATTATAGTTGTAATTGACTAACAATGGATAAGTGACTTGATCTTGTATGAATAGTAAGCATTGGCCCCATGCACCATGTGGCCAAAATACATTTGCTGTCACTAAATTATGGTTTTTGCTGATGTGTGATAGCTTTGTGAGTAGAAACTAATACTTTAAATCTTGAAGTGGATAAGGATATATTAACTAGGTAAATCAAGTAGACAAACACTATTAAAGTTTCACAAATTGAGGGAGAGTGGTCCTAGAATGTCCCTAGAAAGAGAATTAGAGAGCATGGGACAAAACTTGGGATATGTTGCATCAAGGGTTGTGCCACAGCTAAGAAGGCCCCACCACGGCCAAATGAGTGATAGAGGTAAGGGGCGCCATAGTGTGAGTCATCTAGCCGCAACGCAAGCGAAGAAAAATAGGTTAGGAGAGGACTAGAGAGCAAGTTTGTCGCGACGAAAATTGTGTAAGTTGCCCAGTAGGATTCCCGAGAGCAGGTTTGCCACGGCGTGAAAGGTCATGGCCACAGCGCAAGGTGAAAAATTTAGTTTTGTGTTCCAGTAGCCAACTTAGCCGTGGCGGAGAGATTTTAAGCCGCGGTGAAAGTCCCCAAACTCACACTTTTAGCTTAGGAACCTTGATTTTCCTATGATGACCTCAAAGAATGACTTAGAAGCATTTATAAGGGGTTTTTAAGAGTTGAAAGTCAATAGATAATAAATCAAAGGGGTCTTTAATTGAGAATTTCTTTCACTCGTGTACACAAATGGTTTGATTGTTTGATGATGACCTTATAAGATCAAGGTTCAAATTTCTCTAGATTTTCGTGATGAAATAAATTGCAATAATTCTGAACATTGATTATTAATTATTAATCACATATTCAACTATAACTTCCATGATTAAAAGTTAGGATCGTCACAGTTACAGCTCCATATAAGGGCACAGTCATAATCCAAAACAACAAGTAGCCAACCTAATCATTTATTAAGGAAAACATATATGTTCAACAAATGTAAGATTAACATTAACATATACATCGAATAAAAATCCCTAGTTACCTCACTTAATTGCTAATTCCTAAAAAACTAGCAATAAGCACTAAAGCACTCTAAATGTTTAAAACTAACCAAAATACTACTTGTAGTCATCATCTACTGAAAGGGTCATATACCTATTTTGTAACACCCCAAAGTTAATTAAAGTGTTAATTATGGATTTGGGTTAATTAAGAATAATTAATGTGAGATAATTAGGCAAGTTAAGTGAATGAAAATTTTAGAAAGATAAATTATTAATATGAGTTTGAAATTTAATTGAGTCATAAACCCCATCTAGGCCCAAATTAAATTAAGTAGGCCAAGGTTAGGACTAATGGAAGCCCAATAATTTTAGGTGCAGACCTAACCTTTTTATTTTGAGACTTGGCCCAAGAGAAAGCACCTAGTGATGGCCCAATAACCCTTGTGCAGACCTAAATCAATTTAGTCCTTCAAACTTGGTCTGGCCTAATTAAATTTCTGCAGCCCAACACATTAAAGTTAGCCCAACAAGGTTTAAATCAGAACCTACTTGCAATTGGACCTTTAGGTCAGCCCATGACACACATTAAACCCAACTAAAACCTAACTAAAACCCTAAACACTTCAGCCCTTCCATATTTTGCTAAAACACAAACACACATCTCATTTTCGGAGGTTTGAAGGGAGGCTAGGGTTTAGGGCAAGAAATCCACTATTTCTCACTTTTAAGCTCAAAATCAAAAAAGGTACTAGTGATATAACTTAATCCTCTTCTCTTTCTCTTCATTTTGGCCTAATTAATTTTTCATTTGGAGTATTTTTACCATACCCAAAATTTGAAATGTGGTTGTTTGAGATTTTCTTGGTAAATTTTCGTAGGTTAGGGCTGAAGGTGTTATTAGGTAAGTATAAACTCTCCATTTTGATGCATTTCCTACTGGTTTAAGACCCCCATAGTAGACTTATAGTATGGGCCTTAATTTTGTGCGAATTTTCCTATGATTTGGAGTGATATATTGATGTTTCTAGTTTAGGGAAGGCAAAATCCGAAATTAGAGGCTCTTGGTGATTGGGTAGGTATCCTTTAGGTAACTATTGGTAACTTAATTCTTTGAGCATTGGGTTATTACCACAAATGATGAATGAGATAGTAATAGACTGATAAAAATGAACATTTTATGATATTGTGATTTTAAGAGAATTTTATTATTGCTGTAGCTTCCTAACTTGTCTACAAGTGAGGTAACCGAGACTATATTATTCTATGAATATATTTATTTTAATTTCATATTTACTACATATGAATGATTTGAAATGTTGAATGAATTGGTTGGCTATCTATTGTATTATGATTGGAGCTTGTGAATCCATGGTGGAGCTGTGGTGCAACTGCCACCCGTGCATGTGCTTCGATCGGGCACCGAGTTATGATTAAACCCCAGATGCACTAAGCCCTAGTTGTGATCAATGGGGAGTAGATACTGTGGACGGGCCTCTCCCAGTGTTAATGGCCTTTAACATGTGAAAATATGATTACTAGTATGAGATAGTAATCATGATAGCCTAATTGTTTCATTTATTGATATGACTGGCATGTTTTCTTATGCTTATATGAAATCATACATATATGTTGGTTAAAGTGGAATATATAATGGAATTTGCCTTGGTTACTGAGATTTGCATCTCACCCCATTTCATGGGATTATACTTTCAGGTGAAAGCCCTTCGGGTAAGGATAAGGGGAAGCAAGTGGCTGAAAATCCATGAGCTCTAGCCATGTGTGGAGGAAGTTACACTTAGGCTAATCTGAGTAGAGTAGATGCAATTTTGTTAATCTCATATATAGAGCATCATCATGTAATCATATTGTCAAGTGTAGGCGTTTATATTTTGATTAGTTGGAATGTATTTATTAAGGAGTTAAGTCTCAATATAGCTTGATTTTGGTTGTATAAGTTTATGACACTTATTATAGCTTGTAAACTTATGTTTTAACTGACTATTTAAGTAATGAGATCATGTGATATATTGATTGTAGATTTGAGCTAGAGATGCATGAATTATCTGATAAAAACATGATTAAATGACCATTGTGAGAAATTTATAAATTTGCTAATATAAGACCAATGAATGAGTAGGAGAATCCACCTTTAAATGTGGGATGCAGCAAATCAGCTAGATAGATGTTATTAGAAACTCATAACAAGTGGGAGAGTGGCCCTAGAGAGCCCCTAGACAGAGAGTGGATAGTATAAGACAAGATTTTTAAAGTTGTAGGATCAGAAGGCATTTTGTCACAGCCAAAATATTATTAGCTGCGGCCAATAGAGGTGAAGTTGCCCAGGGAGAGTACTAGAGAGCAATTTGCCATAGCGAATGGTGGAACTAGGCATGGCGAAATGTGTGAGGCAAAACTGGGAGTCGTCCAGAGGGTAATTCACCACAGCTAAATGGGAATTGGTCGCGGTGAACTTTTGTGAAAATTTGTCAGGTGTTTCAAAGAGGAATTAGTTGCGGCGAAAGAGGGAATTGGCCACAGCCAATAATGAGAGATGAGTGAGGTAGGTTCCAGGAGGCTTCCTCGCTATGGTGCCATGTAGGTTAGCCGCGGCGACATTCAACTCGTCACAGCAATAGGCGTTCCAGAAAGGAATTAGTCGTGGCAAAAGGGGGAATTAGCTGCGGCCAATAGTGAGAGGTGAGCGAGGTAGGTTCCAGGAGGCTTTCTCATCGCGGTGCCATATAGGTTAGCCGCAGCAAAGGTCCAACTCATCACGGTTATGCGAAGACAAGGAGTGAACCCAAGGGCAATTGGTCGCAGCGCAAAGACATTTAGCCACGACTAACAGTCCCAAACCTTCATTCTGACCTAGAAATCTTGGTTTTTCATATGATAACCCAAGGGATGACTTAGAAACATTGGTAGAATATTTTTGTGAGTTGAAATTAATGGATAAAATAATCAAGGGCTTATAAATGAATGTTTGTCTCCCTGATGTACATGAGTGCTTGTAATTATATGGTTGATGACTCTAATAACATTAAGGTTCAAATTTCCCTATATTTTCTGAAGGTAATTAGTTGTAATGTCTTGTAACCCCTAATTTATGATTATTAATCATGTATTTAATCTTAATTACAATGATTAGAGGTTAGGATCATCACACATTTATTTTAATCATCAAGAATCACTTAGAAAGAACTTATCTAGGCCTCTAATAGGTTAAATGTATTGATAGGAGCCCCAAAAACAACAATGGGTCACTACCAACTTCTTACATTTTCATATATGGAGATAGCCATACAATAAAATAAGCTTATAAGATGAAATTTAAGCATGTCTACACTATAAAATAAAAGGAAACACTTAATAGTTCCGCTAACTCCAAGCTTTGAAAATCACGCAAGAACACATCAAGAACATAAATTTTAGACCTTGGGTTTAGATAAAACTCCACCAAATGGAAAACCAATTAGATGAAAATGAAAAGGGAGATGAAACAATCAACTTTTATATCACTTACCTTGGTTAAATCTTCCTTTAGATACACAGATCAAGGCTAAAATGATGAGAAACCATAACTTCTCCTTGCTTGTGCATTTTTCTCCCTTTGTTTTTGCTATCCAAGGTTTTTCAACCCAAATAATAAACTGTGCAGTCTAAATTTTAGGGTTTTATGGGAGAGTGGGTAATCTAGGGGAATTTTTATCCAATTAGGTATATATTTGAGTGTTAGGCCATAGTTTGATAAGTTCAAGTAGGTTGGATCTTTGTTATCACTTAAATTAGGCCCCTAAAAATTATTCTTAGCATAATCAAATTAATTATGGAGCTCTAATTAAATTTTTATCTCCACTAGTAATTTTATTCTAATTAATTTCAAATCAATAATTAATTTTTATTCTTCAGCAAAAATCGCCAAATTATTATTATTTGCCTGAAAATGCCTAAAGTAGTCATTTTCCTTGAGAATTTCTATTTTCATAATTTTTCATAATTCTCATGATAATTCCTTATTTTCTCATATTAAATCCTTAATTTTACTTAATTTTGGAATGTTACAATATCAGTCCACAGGAAAGGTTAATCAACTAGGAGCTAAAAACAACCTAAAACTAAAATTAAATGCTTTACTAGATTAATTAAGAAAACTTTAGAATTTGGATTTCATTGTTTACTTCCTATGAAAGAGCAAAGATTAATTCATGCAATTGATTTATATCCTAATCAATGGCTAATTCCTTGATATATGCATAATTATCTTTCAACATGAAACACATGTATCTATGCTAGTTCTATATCTACTTTCATGATCATAGATTCTAACAAAAAACCCTTAAATTCAACGGAATTCAATGTACAACTACAGGTAGCAGCTTCACATACATGTAGGTTATTACTCACCTAGGTAAGATCTATATCTTTATAAAATCTAAACTTATGTATCTTACCCAAGTAATCCTTTATAGCAATTCACATTTAAGTTCATCTCACCATAGATCAAAATTCACAAAGAATGGCTAGCAATTTACAATAATTAATAAATTGAATAATTTAATCGGAATAGAAATCAATACATAAGTATCTCAATTCAAGTGCAATCCATAAACAATTCCATCCACACCCTAAACTTGATTAAAAATAAAATCCTAAAAATTAAATTAAATGAATTTATAATAATAGAAAAAAAGTTAATGAAAGAGAAATTATTCAATATAATGCAACAATCTTTTAATGGAATTCCAAGTCTCCAGTGTCATAGTTGTTCTCTAGAGCTCTTTTTTAACTTAAGTGTGCCTCCATTGATTTCTTTTGTTTCCTTTTCTTATACTCTTTTGCTAGAGTTTTCTATTTTTGCCATAATCCTTGATATGCATGGACTTTATTATTTTGCTTTTCTTATAGCTTTAGAAATCCCATTTTGATTTTTTTCCTTTCCAAGCTAGGTTTAGAAATTGTACACAAGACAAATTAGGCCTTCATTAGGTGCATGGGCTTGGTCTTCATTATATTTTCATTCTTTCATCAGCATTTATCATATTCCTACTAAAAAATGCAATAAATCTCACTAACTTGATTATTGTTACACCATAACACATTATATATATATATTCCTTATATTTATAAGTCCATTCATTGCAAAATAATGGAAACCAAACTTTTAGCAAAGGAAATCCTAGTCACTAAAAGCAACAAATGGCTGTTGGAGATTGTGCCCTAGGCTAATCATTTTATTTCATTAAGAAAAGGGAGTTTCTCTTTTATTACATTTAATATATTATTTGCATGTTTACTATAATAATATCCTTAGATAAATCATATTGATTATCTTAAATATCCCTAGTCGATCATCTTTGTGGGAATGATGATGAACTAAGGCTAGTATGATTTTGATTGATAATTATGTGTCTATCATGTTTGAAGATACGAATCAAAATCATAGACACTTGTTAGGAAATAGGGTACTGGATTGACCCAGCATGGGATAACTACATTGATCAAGTCATAAGTGTATCTCATATATAGCTGCAGACCTGAGATCACCATGGATTCCTACATTAGAAATACTATGCTTTGACATAGTCAAAAGTCACCTTTAACCTGATGATCATAAAAGTTGTGATCGGGTATAGTGGAATTCATGTAGAGGAGATGAGTGGTCAAGATGGAATTTGTCCCTCTCATTTGTGGAGAGGGCCACTCGATGAATGAGATTGAGAAATGCATGGGCGTGCTTGGATGAAAGGGTTTTCCATTTATTCTATTAGTCTGCTCGGAGATCGAGAAAGTAATGGTCGAGTAAAATGAGGATGACATTCCTATGCCCCATACTTGACCTAGATATTATGTGACAAAAGGGTTATGATAGGTTTGTATGATAGGTTGCACTGGATCACCGATCCTCATATAATTTAGGTAGTTACAATGTCTTTCTAGAGGCCACTTATGACTTGTAATATTCGGTTATTTAAAAATGAGAGAAAACATGAGAAATGTAACGTACAACTTCTCCATAAACAAATAAAATTCACCAAATACAAAAGCAAGACTCCCAAAATGAATTAGTTAAGGTCCCAAAAAATTTATGTAACATTCTAGACTCTTAAAAATGAGAATCTCAGGCTTAAGCAGAAAGAAAAATAAAGCTAGAATGAAGAAACGAATTGTAACAAAAAGTTAATGAAACATAAGGGCATTTTCGTCATTTTGAGCAACTTTTGGAATTCACACAAGAGGGCTTTCTAAATTAAAGTTTTAAGTTCTCCAGGGTTCTCAAAGACCCTGTAAACCATGGGAAGCCCTGGGATAATTAAAACCCCTCTAGTGGATGTTTTCCAAAATCAGTTAACCCAAACTTTGACCAGTTCATTTATGAGGGTTTTAAATCCAATTTGGATGAAACTAAAGATATTTTATGAATTAGAGGACCTAAATTTTATGATGGAAAAGACAGTTCTAAAAAAGGAGTTAAAATGGGCCTAAACAGAACAAACAAGCACATAAGGGCAAAATGGTCATTTTGAAAAATTATAAAAGAGGCTTCTTAAGTAAGATTACACCTCATCATCTTCTCCAAGCTTCCATTTGCAGAAAAATGAGTAGCCATGGCATAACATTAAGAGGGGAGAGAGAGAAGAAGTTTAAGCTTCCATTTAGGTAAGTAAACAGCCTCGTTTCATCCCGCGCTAGTTAGGAAAGTTATTCCTCTATCTAAGAGCTCTCTAATGGTGGTTTTCTTTTTCTTGAAGACTTGAAGATTCAGGTCTAACCCAAGCCAAAAAGGAACTCTTTTCAAGAAATTAATCGATGAAAAATAAACTACGCGAAGAGAGCTCCGTTTTAAGGTAAAACTTTACTTGAAACACTTGCAAAATCTTGTGTTTCCAAACTATTTAATCTTCGGTATAGAGAGAGAAAGTAGGGAAAAGAGTTTTTTTTATATGTTCTTGATGGAACCACAAGTTATGGAGTGTGATGATTAAGAATATACAACTAGAATTGAAAAAGAAGCCTTAGAATGCAGGTTATGGAATTTAGGGATTTAGTTGCACCTAGGCTAAGATGAAGCTTCTTGGTAGTAATCTGAGTTGTCTAAGAGTATATATGAGTTCCTAAAACACCAAGAGAGCCTCCCACATACTTCTCCCATCAAAGAAATTAAAACAACTCCATTTATGCCATATGGAAGCATAGCCTCGGCCAAGGAGGGTTCATACACCTAGGGAGTGTTTTAATTCCTTCCAAGCTTAGGTTTGCATCATGTATGATGGGAGAGTATAAGAGGAAGCCTTGGAAAAATTTTAGAAGCCATGGATAGTGAAATGGTATCATAGGTTCTATATTATGGCTTAAAGAAGCAACACCTAGTTAGGCTCCTTGATTTGATTGTGTGATGACTCCAGGATCTTCATAACTCTAATGGAACTCATTAAAGCCATCCAAAGTACACTTAAATATATCTAAAGCCATATGGTCCTATTAGGCATCCTTAAACCCTAATTTTTCACTTATAAAAATAGACTTTCTAAATTCATTCCAATGATTTCATTAGTATTTATATTTCATATTTAGACTTTAAAACCTTAGAATCAATTAAACATCTCCCTCGACACTCAAAAATTTTTCTGGACAAGACATATTATCCTTGTCCCACACCTTAGAGTTTTGTTTTCTTCTTTAAGAATTTGATGGTTTTAGGATCTCCATAATTCATTTCTAACTCAATTATAGTATTGGAAGGATTAACTAACTCTCTAGGGTTTTGAATTTCACAAGGCCAAAACCAAACTCTAGATGAAGCCATATGCTATTCTTTTGGTTCTTTACCATTTTGATTTGCATATTCTTATTCTTCATCTTTTAAAACCCTTGGTTTTACCAATCTTTCATCAAGCTCAAGTCTCCTTCCCTACTTCCCTTGCTTAGCTGAAACCATCTATGGCTGGGCTACAAGAATAGAAAATTTTTGTAGCCTAAACCATAGCTTCCTTTGATATACTCTTAATGAGGATTATTTTGGTATAATTGGTTTCCTTAAAAGAGCTTCCTTACTGAACAGTTTAGCCACATAACTCACCCTTTTAAGAAACCAAAATCACCTTAAGGAAAAGGAAAAATAGTAGGATAAACTTTAAAATAACATCATAATTTGGAAGGTTTATGTAATAACTAGTTTTTCAGAAATTAAACTAAAACCAACAAATTGATATAGGAACTATAACACCCCAAAGTTAATTAAGGTGTTAATTATGGATTTGGGTTAATTAAGAATAATTAATATGGGATAATTGGGCAAGTTAAGTGAATGGAAATTTTAGAGAGATAAATTATTAATATTAGTTTGAAATTTAATTGAGTCATAAACCCTATTTAAGCCCAAATTACATTAAGTAAGCCAAAGTTAGGGACTAATAGAGGCCTAATAATTTTAGGTGCAGACCTAACCTTTTTATTGTGAGACTTGGCCCAAGAGAGAGTACTTAGTGATGGCCCAATAACCCTTATGCAAACCTAAATCAATTGAGTCCTTCAAACTTGGTCTGGCCCAATTAAATTTCTGCAACCCAACACATTAAAGTTGGCCCAAAAAGGTTTAAATCAAAACCCACTTGCAATTAGACCTTTGGGTCAGCCCATAACCCACATTAGACCCAACTAAAACCCTAAACACTTCAGCCCTTCCACATTTTGCTGAAACACAAACACACATCTCATTTTCGGAGGTTTGAAGGAAGGCTAGGGTTTGGGGCAAGAAATCCACCATTTCTCACTTCTAAACTCAAAATCAGCCAAGGAACTAATTATATAACTTAATCCCCTTCTCTTTCTTTTCATTTTGGTCCAATTAGTTTTTTATTTAGAGCATTTTCACTATACCCAAATTCTGAAACATGGTTGTTTGGTATTTTCTTAGAGGATTTTCGGAGGTAGAGGCTAGGAGGGATATTAGGTAAGTGTAAACTCTCCATTCTAGTGTATTTTCTGCTGGTTTAAGATCCCTATAGTAGATTTATAGTATGGGTATTAATTATGTACGAATTTACATAGGAATTAGGGTGATATATTGAAGTTTTTGGTAGAGGACATATTCAATCCGAATTTAGGAATTTATAGTGGCTGGGTAAGCGTCTTTCGGGTAGCCATTTGTATTTTAATTCCTTGGGTACTTGTTACCACTGTACATTATGATTTAAAGTAGTAATCTTCTGATGTTATGGTTATAGGGAAATTTTGGCACTGCTAGTGGCTTTTCAATTGTCTATAAAGTGAGGTAACTAAGGTTTCCTACTGATTCCATGCATATGTCTATTTTAATTTTGTATATGCTGCATGATTATGATTTTGATGCTAAATGAATTGGTTAGCTATCTGTTATTTGTGATTGGACTTTGTGAGTCCATGGTGGAGCTGTGGTGCAGTTGCCACCCGTGCATGTGCTTCAATCAGGCACCGAGTTATGATTAGACCCCAGATGCACTGAGCCCTGGTTGTGCTCAATGGGAAGTAGGTGCCGTGGACGGGTCTCTCCCAGTGTTATTGGCCTTTAACATATGAAATTGTGATTGCTAGTATGGGATAGTAATCATAGATAGCCTAATTGTTTCATATACTGATATGACTGGTATATTTTCTGAAGCTTATATGAAATCATGCCTATATGTTAATTAAACTGGAATATATGATGGAATTTGCCTTGATTACTGAGATTTGCATCTCACCCCGTTTCATAGACTAAATATTTTAGGTGAAGGTTCTTCGGGTAAAGATAAGGGCA
Source organism: Erythrophleum ivorense (assembly GCA_026724425.1). Taxonomy (NCBI): domain Eukaryota; kingdom Viridiplantae; phylum Streptophyta; class Magnoliopsida; order Fabales; family Fabaceae; genus Erythrophleum; species Erythrophleum ivorense. The sequence goes on along the minus strand of JAIUCV010000006.1, from coordinate 39,203,730 downwards.
AGCAAGTGGATGAACATCCATAAGCTGAGGCCTGGTGTGGGGAGCTACACTTGGTTTGAGTGGAATAGAGTAGATGCTAACTTTGTTAACCTTTGTATAGCATCATCATGTATCTGTATTGCCAAGTGTAGGAGTTTGTATTTTGATAACATAGAATGTAGCCAAATGAGAAATCGACTTCATATTAGTTGTTGATGGATGTATGAGCTTGTGACACTTATTATGGCTTATAAACTTGTGTTTTAACTGACTATTTAAGAAATGAAATCATATGATATATTGATTGTGGATTTGAGTTAGCGATGCATGAATTATTCGATGAAAATATGATTGAATGACCATTGTGAGAAATTTATAAATTTGCTTATATAAGACCAATGAATGAGTAGGAGAATCCACCTTTTAATGTGGGATGGGTAATCATATAATGGCTGGGGCAAATCAGCTAGATAGATGCTATTAGAATCTCATAACAAGTGGGAGAGTGGCCCTAGACAGCCCCTAGATAGAGAGTGGAGAGTATGAGACAAGATTTTAGGAGTTGCAGGATCAGAAGGCATTTCACCGCAGCCAAAATATTATTAGCCACGGCCAATAAAGGCAAAGTTACCCAAGGAGAGTACCAAAGAGCAATTCACCATAGCGAAAGGTGGAATTAGCCACGGTTAAATGTTAGAGGCAAAACTGGGAGTCGTCTAAAGGGTAATTCGTTGCGGCTAAATGGGAATTGGCCACGGTGAACTTTTGTGAGGATTTGCCAGGCGTTCCAAAGAGGAATTAGCCATAGTGAAAGGAGGAATTGGCCGCATCCAATAGTGAGAGGCGAGCGAGGTAGGTTCCAGGAAGCTTCTTCACTGCGGCGCTATGTAGGTTAGCTGCGGTGAAGGTCTAACTCGCAGCGGCTATGCGAAGACAAGAAGTGAACCCAAGGGCAATTGGCCATGGCACAAGGACATTTAGCCCTGGCTAACGGTCCCAAACCTTTATTTTAACTTAGAAATCTTGGTCTTTCATATAGTAACCTATGGGATGACTTAGAAACATTGGTCGAAGATTCTTGTGAGTTGAAATTAATGGGTAATGGAATCAAAGGCTTATAAATAAATGTTTGTTTCCCTAATGTACATGAGTGCTTGTAATTATATGGTTGATGACTCTCATAACATTAAGGTTCAAATTTCCCTATATTTTCTGAAAGTAATTAGTCTAATGTCTTGTAAGCCCCAATTTATGATGATTAATCATGTATTTAACCTTAATTAAAATGATTAGAAGTTAGGGTCGTCACAGGAACAGCCTAAAGTAAAGCAAATTAAGGTTAATTGATATTAAAATGTTAGTTAAAACATCTAAAATTATGGTTTAGAGTCTAAGGAGAGGCTAGAACCGGAGCCAAAATGGCTAAATGGGAAGATACGAATGTTAGTGGCAAAATTGTAATTTCGGGCAATTTTTTAAAAACTCAAAGGAATGAGCTTTAAATGGGAAAGTTAAGTTTTTCAGGGTTTTTAGAGGCCTTAAACACTATATGAACCTTTAGAATGGTTAAAACTCCTCTGGTGTATATTTTAAGTCATTGGTTGATTGAAACTTTGACTGAATGATTCTGTAAGATTTTAAATCCAATTTGAGTGAAACCAAATGTATTTTATGAATTAGAGAACCTAAATTTTATGTTGAAAAATTTGGTTCTCAAAAGGGATTTGAAATGAGCTCAAACAAAGAAATCAAAGTCTAGGGACATAGTTGGAATTTTTAAATTTGTTATAACTAGCTTCCCCCTTTCTATTTAGCATGTCCCACCTCCTCCTCTTCTCTTAACTGACTTTCATTTGGCCTAAAATACTACTAAAATAATCTTGAAGTGGTGCACCAAAGACAAGGCATAGAGGAAGAAAATAAAGTTTGAAAAGGCATAGGGAAGAAAGAGTTTAGAGAAAATCTTGGAAGCTTAAGAAAGTTCATCTTGCAAGGAAGCAAACAAGGTAAGATTTCTCTTGAATAACTTGCTTTCTTGATTCTTCCCTTCCATTACCATTTTGAACAAACCTAGAGCACCATGTAGGGAGTATGATTTTGACCCAAACTTGATAGAAATTGAGGTTTTGAAGCGTAAAAAATCATATGGAAGCAATTTAATCCAAAAAGAGGATATAGATAACAAGTTATGGAAATTAGGATTTTAATTGCACCTAGGGAAATTTGAAGCTTTAAAATGATATTATAGGTTGTATAAGAGTATGATTGAGCTAAAAAGAGGCTAAGGAACTCATATATGTGTTAAATTCCCTAGGAAAGCAAGCAAAACTCAATAGGTGCCTTACCATGTGTAAGTCTCAACTAAGGAGAGAATGAAACACCTAGGGAGAGTTTCTTTGATTTTAAGGATAGAAATGGTCTAAATATGAATTATAGACCCCAAAAGAACTATTATTTTGAATTTAGAAGCCATATTTTGAAAGTTGAAACTTTAGGGTTCCATTATGCATAAAGAAGTAACTTGGTGTTAGGCTCTTTGATTTGAGTTTGTGATGACTCTAATGAGTTTAAGTGGAGTCATGTGACTTAGCTTGAGTGAGAAATTGGAGCCAAGATAATGAATGATATGAGTTGCTTCATTATGCTACAATATGGAGCCATATGTAAGCCTAGACTAAAACTAGCTTGTGTAAGGCTTGTATAAGGCTAGAGATAGTTCCATTGATATCCTTGTGTGTTGTTTGATATATCTAGGCCAAGCAAATCAAACCTCTCCCAAGTGCATGTGTGAGGCTGAGAAGAGAGTTAGAAACCAAGGAGGAACATTGTACATTCTTGAGAAAGGTAGCTCTTCATCTATTCTTGTATGCAAATCTTGGTTGTTTGATTGTTATTGATTGCTTGCATGTATGTTTGAATCATGAAATATGTCTATTACTATGGGTTTAATGCTTTGGTACCTTTATGCTTCTTGAATTACATTTGCAATGTGTAATAACTCTTGATGGGTGAGGTTATTCCAAAAGTCTCTTGAATTGGGTGAAGTGAAGCCAAAAAGTCCCCAAGTAAGGATGAGACTGATAATTGCTAATTTTTATACATTTTATTCCCTTTAATTTAGGCATTTTTATGATAAATTGTAGCTTAATGGATTTTATTAGGAGATATTTAACTTTATTAGCTATTTTTGCACTTTAGGAATTAATTTGCAAAATTATTGGTTTTTAATATATTAATTCCTTTTAATAATTTTTTGAATTTTTCCTATTGAATATTTTATATTATTTGTACAGATTTATTTTGGATCAAGGAGTTGTCTTTCAAAATTAAGGAGTTTTACGACTAGAGTGAATACTAGTCCATGTCAGATTCCCAATGTTGTCTCTATTCCCTTAATCACATTACATGTGATACATGACAATAAAAGTACTAGTGGTAGGATCAAACATTTCCTTTAACATTAGCAGGATAATCTTTTTTTTTCTTAACCATAAACATGCTTATCACTTTATGATGGTTGTACATCAAACACTAGTATGCACAAGGGTACCAACTATTCTCTTCTTGAGTGGATCCATATCATTAAAATTTGCTCTTTATCTTCTAAGTCAGAAGTCTACTTAGTCTAGTTTGATACCAATTTGATGGTTAAAATTTATCAAATCATATGATAAGTGGCATGCCCTACATGCCTCTAGCACTGAAGTGCTGGAAAATGAACACATCCCACATGCCTCTAGCACCAAGGTGCTGCAAAATCTTACCTTACACTCTTGGAGTGCATTATGCATGAAAAGTGCCTCTAACCACCACCCAAATGTATGTCAACACATAGCATAAGTAAACTAATTCACATAAAATAGACAACATGGATAAGAACTACGTGTCTGCATAACTCACCCTTATCTCACTAGGTGGTTGTCTCTCTTTCATCATAATTTCCCTCTTTTGTCTTGGTACTTTCAAGGAAAAGCTTTGAAGTTCTCAAGATTCTTTTCAAAACATCAGCTCCCTTAATCTCTTGCTTGAAAGTCATTATTCCCCATTCAGAAATGGATTTCACAATTCTAAGGGCTTCTTGCCCTCCTTTCTCGTCATCACCAACAAAAGATAGCTTGCTTACCTCAATAGTTCGAACAAAACCATTTAAAATGTTCTTTAACTCTTGTCACCCTTAATCATTAGGCCCAAATATATGTTAGCTAGGATCAAGTAATAGTGTTCTTTATTAACAGGAATTAAGCAAGTGGGTTAGGACCTCTACGCCTACAAAACCTTAGCTTTGGGGACCATTTGAAGCCTATATAATTCTAACTTATCATGGATTGTACATCACCTCAAATTTCTTTGGTCCATCATACTAATTTATTGTACACTATTTCTAAACTTCCATTGTCAATTTCCTAATCATAAGTAAAGCTTATCTTACCCTTCTGTAGGGTTTCTACAGTTAGCTAGTCATTCTACTAGATACAATTACCATCTAAATTCTCAACATTGCCCCTAGACAACCCTTGAAAAGCTTAAAATTTTACCTAGGTAAGGAATTACTATTGTAACACCTCAAAATTAATTAAGGTGTTAATCATGGATTTGGACCAATTAAGAATAATTATTATGGAATAATTAGGCAATCTATGTGAATGGGAATTTATAGAGAAATAAATTATTAATAGGGATTTAAGATTCAATTGGGATAGAAGCTTCATTTAGGCCCATAATTAATTTAAGTAGATTATGGATAAAGACTGATGAAGGCCTAATGATTTTAGGTGTAGACCTAACTTCCTATTGTGAGACTTGGCCTAAGAGAAACCACCTAGCAATGGCCCAATTTGGTTTAATGAGATAGAGGTCTAAAACCTAATTTACATGAACTCTTATAGTTGGCCCAACATTCATTATACAGACCTAAATTAGATTGACTCTTGGAACTTGGCCTAACCCAATCAAAATTCTGTAGCTCAACTCATGAAATTTGCCCTAATAAGCATAAAATTTGAATCCATATAGATTTGGGCCTTTGGGTCAGCCCATGACCTATTTAGGACCCAACTTAAACCCTACTAAACCTTCCACACCTTTAGCCCCTCCCACCATTCTACAGAAACAAAACACAATAAACAAATTCGGAGGTCCCTTGGAGGCTAGGTTTCTTACACCTTTTTGGCCCCATTTCTCCTATCTAGACTAAGATTTAGCCAATGTGAGTGTTATATGAATTGACCCCTCCTCTTCCTCTTCAATTTGACCTAATTAGTTTTTCATTTGGAGCATTTTTACCATACCCAAAATCTAAAATATGTTTATTTGGTATTTTCTTCAAGGATTTTTAGAGCTAGAAGTTAAGAGGGATATTGGGTAAGCATAAACTCTTCATTTTGATGTATTTTTCTGTTGGTTTAAGACCCTCATAGTTGATTTATAGTATGAGTATTAATTTTGTATGAATTTGCTTAAGATTTAGGGTGATACATTGAAGTTTCTGATGGAGAAAACATCTAATCTAAATTTTACTCTTATAGTGGTTGGGCTGAGGTAGCATTGTTGTTGGTTTTCTAGAAAATAGTTCACAAGTGAGGTAACTGGGGATTATGTTAAATTCCATGTATATGCCTAATTTAATTGTATATCTACTACACAGTTATGTTTTTGAAATACTAATGAATATGTTGGCTATTTGTTATATTATGATTTGACCTTGTGAGTCTATGGTGGAGTGACGGGTTCTGTCGCGCAACCCTCAAAATAAAACTAAGTTGATAAAATATGTAGCTAGTGGCACAACCTAGGTCATCTCCCTTGGAATTGGAGTTCAATATTCAATTGGATTTTCTAAGTGTTAAAAGACTCTAAAATTTTCTAAACTAAGGGGGGTTTTTGATCTAATTAATTAAGTAAAATGAAATTGAAATAAAGTTCCTAAATTCTACCTAATTGGATGAATTATGATTGAAAATGAGCTTGTGACTAGCTTTGGAATCATCCCTTGGTATCCACTATCCTTATCCTAATTCAATTGTGATTATTCTGGTCTAAAAGTTCCTAATTGTGTTAATAGCAAATGTATCTTGATTTACCATGAAAGAACCAAGAAATTAACAATCTAACATTGAATTGAAACTTTAATTCCGCATCAAATCACTAACTCTTGTTTTAGGATCTTTGAACACTCAATTTGATTGATTAACTAATTAATTAGCTTCTGAATCATCATCCAAAAATGTTTAATTAACCAATTAAACACTAAGGAATCCTCGTATCAAACAATCAAGCACATAATCTCACTCATGCATTTCATAGAACACCTTCGTGGCATACATGGGAGATTAGAGAGAAATGAAAAATTAGTATCCAATCCAACCAATTAATCAACAAAAAGACTTCCTAATTAGTGTCTAACTAGCCACTAATTACAATTATACAAATTCTCAATCAAATACAACTTAACCAAGACAATATATGAAAGAGAAAAAAGCATAGGAAAATAGAAATTCTTAGCCAAAATTCTGAGTTCTTCTCCATGGATTCAAGCTTCTCCAAGGTCCTTCTTCCTTGCTAGTCACAAATGGAGGTTTAGAGCTTCATTTGAATAGAGGAATGGAGTGGGAATGGAGGAGATGGCTGTTGGTCGAAGGGGCGTGGTGGAGTCTTGACGAAGTGATGGAATGCAAATGAGACGATGGATGAATGGCGTGATTGTGTGAATCCCTTCCTTATTAAAAGTCATGTGCCCAGCTCCTCACGTGCTTCCTTTTTTTATTTCAATTCCCTACAACTCCTTTCTCTTTTATTATATATATGTCTGTGGACCCTACTTCAAGCTAAATATAATATTCAAATTCATGCAAGCTTCCTACATCATGTTTTCCAGCTCTTTCTTCTTTGACTCGATGCTTCTTCTTTGCGTTTTCTTCACACGTTCTGCACGTTACTTGCTTCTAGTCGTGTTGCTTCTTGCTTTCTTCAAATCTAGAACATGGCTTCTTTTCTTGTAGCTTCTTCTTCATGCAGTTTCCTCTCCTCTATTCAACCACGTGTTGTTTTACTCAAGCTACATGCCTCATGCATGGTTCTATCACACATTCTACATCAGCTCCAACCCTGTGGCTCATGTATATGTTTCTTCTACATTGCCTTAAGCACCCAAGCTCAAGCTTCTTGTTTTTCTACTCACCAACCAGTTGCTTCCTTGCACGATCCAGCCCTTCTTTGTTTAGCTCAATGTCTATTCCAGCCTCATGCTTCTTCACGTAGCTTCCACGTCATTCTTAGCTTTAGCTTGTGGCTTCTTCCTTCTTCTCTGTTTTAAGCCACATTCAACTCGTGTAGCCCGTGGAAATCATCTTGCTTCCATTCTGCTTCTTCGTTCTACTTTGCTTCTCTTTATTTGTTTCCACATGAAACTCTCATCTCTTCTATGCTTAGCTCTTCTTAATCGTGTGGCTTTGTTTAGTTTTATTTCCTCCTACAGCCTTACACTCTTCATGCCACTCTTCGAATGCAATTCATTCTCTCCTCCCATAACCCATGCATGTTGCCTCTTCTCTAAACCACCTCCATTCAAGATCCAATTGCCAATTAAAAAAAAATCTGCACAAACAGAATGGAAGAGATGAAATAGAAAAATTCACAAAATTCATTTAAAATGATTTATGCATTTAAAATCAATTATTTTGCCAATTAATTCATAAAGTGCAAAGAATGGCTACTAAAACAAAATTCCATCTAATTAAAACTCTAAAGCCATATTTGGAACTAAAATGTCTAAGTTAAGAAGAATAAAATGTATAAAATATCATGCTTATCATGGAGCTGTGGTGCGGCTGCCACTCGTGCATGTGCTTCAATTGGACATCGGATTATGATGACTTCAGATGCATTGAGCACTGCTTGTGCTCATTCAAGAGTTGGTGCTATGGCAGGCCTCTCTTAGTGTTATTGTCCTTTAACATGTGAAAATATGATTGCTAGTATGGGATGGTAATCATAGATAGCCTAATTGTTTCATTTGATGATATGATTGGTATATTTTTTTATGCTCATTTGAATTCATGCACATATGTCAATTAAATTAGAATATATAGATGGAACTTGCCTTTGGTTTTTAAAATTTGCATCTCACCCCATTTCATCGGATAATTATTTCAAGTGAAGGATCTTTTGGTAAGGATAAGGGTAAGCAAGTGGTTGAGCATCCTTGAGTTGAAACCATGTATGGGGAAGCCGCACTTGGATTGACCTAACTTATGATAGATACTAATTTTTTATATTAGTTTATATAGCATCGTCATGTAATCATATTGCCAAATATAGAGGTTTTGTATTTTGATAACTTATGATGTACCTGTTAGGGAGCTAGGCCTTATACATTCTAGTATCTAATGTATGAATTTACAACATCTGATATGGAACCTTGTGGATCCAATGATTTGGTTTACTATTTGAAAATGTAATCATGTGATATATTAAATGTTAACTTAAACTAGTTATGTGTGGAACCTCTAATAGAATATATATTTGAATGATAATATTGACAGTTTATGAATCCTTGTTGTCATTAATCCATGAGCTTGTTGATATATGGTAGTTAGATGAGTAAGAGTCAACACCTAAGCCTTGAATTAGTAATGAAAGGTAGGTTAGGTAAATCAGGTAGATTAATGCTATTAAAGCCCCAAAAATTAATGTAGAGTGGCTTTAGAGTACTACTAGAAGGTGCAATAGGGGGATGAGTCGTGACTAAGGGGTCAGTCAAAAGTGAATTTGCCATGGCTTAAGGGAAATTCACCGCAGCGTAAGGCAAAACTTTACCCACGAAAGGTAACAAAATTGAATTCACTGCGGCTTAAGATGTATATCGCCACAACAAAATTCGAGGCATTTTAAGGCGAGTACCAGGAGGTATCTCACTGCAGCACTACATAAGTTAGCTACGGTGAGACTCGAGTCACTCGCTGTGGTGCATGGGAGGCTAGTTGTGACGAAGGTCTAACTAACAAAGGGTCCCTAAACTCTTAATTTTACTTAGAAGTATTTATAAAAGGTTTTCTAAGTTGAAATCAATAATAAGATAAATATAAGGTCTTAATTGTTATTTATGACCACTTGTGGATTCGATTAGTTATGTTTGTTTTGATAATGGCCCTAACAATATCAAGGTTTAAATTTTCACACTTTTTCCCTAATTTAATTAATTGTAATATGACTTTAAGCCTTGATTTTTGAGTCGTCACAACTACTCAGTTAACTACTTCAATAGGGTAGTCAATTAGTCAACCGTACCCAATCAACTTGTTTAGTAAATGGAGGTCAACTAGTTATAAATACTATTAATAGCTCTGTTCATTATCCTCATCAGTTACTTGTTCTCATTCCTTCAGTCAATCGGTGCCTTACAGTGAGTGACTAGTGCATCTACCTTGTAGCTAGTTGGCAATAAGCCTCAACTAGTTGACTATCTAGATTAAAACCAATAACCCAGTTTCAAAAAAAGAAAGGTAAAATTCTAGTCATTTCTTTGGCATTAATAAGCCCAAGTCTCAAAATTAGTGCTACTGAAGGAATATGAAATAGAATCACATTGTACTATACTATTCTTATGGATGCACTTGTTAAGATGGGAGATCTTTCAAATAAAATTCAAGAAATATTATTTTTAACAGTTACTACATGCCTCATATCATTATTCCTCTATATTTCCTTTCCAGAGGGAAAGAACAATAAAAGCATGTTCACATAATCAGCTACTCCTTTAAGCTAATACTAGGCCAAATATGTAACATGATTGCCAAGTTTCTAATCATAAAATATAAATTAACATGGTTTTCTGATGTGCCTTAGTCGCTTAAGCACTCAAAATAAAACTAGGTTGATAAAATATGTAGCTAGTGGCACAACCTAGGTCATCTCCCTCGGAAATGGAGTTCATTGTTTAATTGGATTTTCTAAGTGTATGAAGATCCTAGAACTTACTAATTTAGGGGGGTTTCAATTTAATTGAACTAAGTAAAATGAATTTTAAATAAAGTTCTTAAATTCTACCTAGCTAGATGAATTATAGGTGGAGGATGGTCTTGTGACTAGCTTTAGAATCGTCCCTTGGTATCCACTATCCTTATCCTAATCCAATTGTGATTAATTCTGGCCTAAGAATCCCTAATTGTGTTCATAACAATTGTATCTTGAGTTAACATGCAAGAATCAAGAAATTAACAATCTAATATTGAATTAAGAACTCAACCACACATTAAATTGCTAACTCTTGTTTTAGGATCAATAAACACCTAATTTGATTGATTAACTAATTAATTAGCCTCTGAACCATCATCCAAGATGTTTAATTAAACAACTAAACACCAAGGAGTCCTCAAATTAAACAATTAAAGGTTCAATCTCTCATATGCATTTCATCAAATACCTTGATTGCATACATAGGTAATTGCAAAAAATTGACAAATTCAATATTTAATATAACCAATTAATCAACAAAAAGGCTTTTCTAATTAGTGTCTAAATAGCCACTAATTACAATTACACAAATTCTCTATCAAATACAACTTAAACAAGACAATATATGAAAGAGAAAAAGTGTAGGAAAAATAGAAATCCTTAGCCCAAAATTCTGAGTTTATCCATGGATTCAAGCTTCTCTAAGAGTTTTCTCCTAACTAGCCTCAAGATGGATTAGAGCTTCATTGTATGGTGGATGGATGAAGATGGAGAGTGTAATGGCATGGGGAGGAGAAAATGGTGTGGGCGTAGACGCTGGATGAAGGGGGCGTGAGATGGGTCTAGACAAAGTGTAAGAATTGTGGTCTTTTTAATGGAATGGATACAGCGTGTGGAATGGAGTGTTAGATCAATGGCCCGATGAATTGAGAATGAATGGCCTGGATATAACGTCAATCCATCCCTGCTTCCAGCCTCTTTTCACGTGCTATTTATGTGCTTCATTTATTCTTTTTCCATGTGCTCAGCTATTCATGAGCTTGCATTGTATATGAGTGTGGGCCCACGTCATTTTGTTTTATAATATTTCATGTGAATTCCAGCCAGGCTCTTTCTGACGTTGTTTTTCTCATTTTGGCTCTCAGCTCATGCTTCGAATCTGCTCCTCTTCTTTTCATCATTCAGCTCTATCATCTTCGTGCATCTCTTCCATACTTAATGCAGATCCTTTCTTCGTGTTCCTTCTTCAGCCAAGCTTGAAGCTTCTTCCACGTTTTGCTTTACATGTTCTATTTGCTTTGTTCTGCTTAAGAGCTTCTTCTTTATTTCAGCAATGTTTGTTCATCTTCTAGCTTAGCTCCCTTCATGCCTCATGTAGCTTTTCATTTACATGTCACTTCTCTTTATTTTACAACGTGGCTTCATCTCTTTTAGCTCGAAAATCATGTTGCTTCTCCTCTTAAATCCAGCCCACGTTCTGCTCCTTACTCAAGCTTCTTCTTCTTTGTGTTTCCTATGTTGGCTCCTTCTGTTGCTCCTACGTACCACTGGACGTTGCTATATGTTCTGTGGCTTCTCTTAAAACCTGCACATGCTTCTCTCCTTCACTTCCATGTTGGTTGCTTCTCTTCATTTTTCCATGCAAGCTTTTCATGCGTTGCTTTCTCTATTCAGCCACATCCCTTCCTTCATTCTGCAACTCATTCCACGTGATTTGATGAGCAACTCTTCTCCTTGAGCAGACGTGCATGCTCGTTACTTCAGCTCCTTCCAGCTCATATATCCTTAATTATTCGTACGTGGTTGCTCCTTCATTCATTCATCTTGTTTCTGAACCTCTGTTTCAGCTACAACTCGTTGCTTCCTTGACTCGATGCTTTTTATTCCTTCAAAACCTGAATGAGTGTGCTGCTGTTTGCATGAGCAACTCGAGCCTCCTTCTTCCTTAATCCCTTCTACCCTTGGCAAGCTCCAGCGTCTTCCTTCCCATTCCAACGTGCATCTCGTGTTTGCTTCTTCTTATGCAGCTCCCTCTCCTCTATTCAGTGTTGCTCTTCCTTGTTCTAGCCATGTCCAGAAACCCATGCAAGTGAGCTACATTCTTTTATGTTCTGCATGTATGTGTATTTGTATCCAAGCTCCTTTGCATGTAGAACCTCTTCACTCTATTCTGCTCGTGGAGCTTACATGCTGCGTCTCTCTCTTTGTGTTTTTAATGTCTTTTCCTTTCATTCATTTGCTCAAGTTTGCATTGAAAATCTGCACAAAAGGAATGGAAAGGATGAAATAGAAATATTCACAAAATTCATTTAAAAAGATTTATGCATTAAAAATCCAAGATTTTGTGATTTAATTCCTAAAGTGCAAAAGATGGCTACTAAAATTAAATTCCATTTAAGTAAATCCATTAAGCCTCATTTAACATTTAAAATGCTTAAGTTAAGGGAAATAAAATACATAAAAATCATGCTTATCTTTCCTAAAGCATTGCTTTGATACCAAATATAATAACCCTAATTCCTAATTACTATGATTAAGATTAATTGTATGATTAATAATTGTAAATCAAGGTCTAAAGTCATTACAATTAATTAAAATAGGAAAAAGGTGAAAAAATATGAACCTTGATATTATTAGGGTTATTAGCCAGACCATCACAACTAATTGAGTCCACAAGTGATTCTAATTATCAATTAAGATCCTTGATTCATTTTACTATTGATTTCAACTCACAAAAACCTCTAATGAGTGTTCCCAAGTCATTACATAGCATTAACATAGGAAAATTCAAGGTTTCTATGTTAAAATAAGAGTTTAAGGAAACTTTGCCATGACTTGGACTTATCCTACTGTAGTTAAGTTGGTTATTGGAACCTAAAAACCAAGTTTGGGAACTTACGCCGCGACTTGGTATGCCTAAGTTGTGGCGTAAGTGACTAGTGGAACTCAAAATAAAAAATACAAACCTTGCACAATAACTTAGGCCTTTCGCACTGTAGTGAAGGTACTCTCAGGAACCTACTATTCAGACTCTCATGATTCTCTTCGTAGCAAACCTATGTGGCACTGCGGCGAGAGAGCCTCCTAGAACTCTCCAAGTTTGCCTCTCTACGCTTGTCGTGCCGAGCTTGCACTATGGTGAGTTTGCTCTTTGTTACCCTCTTGGTTGAAATTTTGGTATTATGCCATAGCGATCCTAGCTTTTGGAAGAGCTTTGGCCATGACTGAAGGAGTTTTGTCTACGACTCAGCTCTATTCTACACCTAGACTCTCATTTTCTTGCTCCCTAATCAATTCCTACTAATTCTAGATGAATTCTAGGATCTTAATGGCTAACATACATAGTTTTCTAGATCTCTCAACTTCCAAATATCACGATTCACTAATCCTTTGTCACACCATACTTTATTAGACCCCATATTCCCATATTCAAGATAGCTTTCATGTGCAAGTGAAAAAAATCACAAAAAGGAATGAAATAATGTCATTTAATTGCGTTACGTTGGGGTTAAAAATTCAAATTTTGATCCGTGGACCCTAGAACATTCTCTAATTATTTTTCATCCATACAAATCATGAACATCTGAGAACTTTGCACAAACCACAGACCAAGAGCTAAAAACAAAAAATATTCACATTTTGCCTTAGGTCAGAATTTCAATTTTCTGCTAACAACTTTGGGAAATCATAACTAAATATAGAAAAAATCAAAATCAAGCAAATTATAGATTTTTAGAAAGGCCTGGATGTTAAATTTACATTAAAAATAATTCTAAGCCACAAAAATCTCATCTGGTCCATGTTTAACAATAAAAAAACATAAAGGTTGGACTATCCAGAATTACTGATACAACTTACTGATATAAAATTTGAGAATGCATAAGTAATTCCACAAAACTCTAATCTGTGAAAACTATACCAATTTAGAAAGCTACATATGTTAACTAGAGGAAAAAAAATTCCAGATCAATCCAAGAGCATTCAGACCCAAAAATTGATGGAACAGTGCTAGGGGTCTGACTATGGGCCTGGAACATAACATAAACTTCAAAAATTTATATCTCTCTCTTTAGACATCCAAATGAGGTGCTTCTAGTAGGCACAGGTTACTGGGAAGCCATTATCCCATCTCCTAATTTAAGGCTTCTAAATTTTTTTCAAAGGTTCCTCTAATCTTCTACCATCATATGAAATCCCAAACCAAGGACAAATTAAAACACTCCTTAACCTATTTATCCTAGCTTGGCTGAACCATGTACCCTAGGAAGAGATTATGGAGCTTTTGATTTTTCCTTGATGGGAAAGCCATTTGGGAGGCTTCCTAGAGGTCTTAGGAGCTTAATTAAACACTTACATAGTCTAGGAAATATATGTACTAAATCTATTTTTACAAAACCCTCAAGAGCTCTACACTTTTCTAACTCAATTTCTATTAGTTTTTCTTGCAATTTCTTGGCGTATTCTACTTCCCCATTAATGAAGGCTATTTTTATATATTTTAATTCTCTTAACTTAGGCATTTTAATGATCAAATATGGCTTTAGGGGTTTAATTAGGTAAAATTTTGATAATCAAATACTTTCTTGTTGACCAGCCCACATGTATCATTTACACACATTGTAACACCCCATAATTAATTAAGGTATTAGTCATGGATTAGACTAATTAGGAATAATTGAAATGGGATAATTGGATAAATTAAGTGGATGGAGATTTTAAAGAGTTATTAAAATGAGTTTGAGATTTAATTGAGATAGAAATCCTATCTAGGCTTAAATTAATAGATCATGATAAGAGGCTAATTGAGGCCCAATGGGTTAAGTGTAGACCTAACCCAATTTAGTGTGATGGAGGCCCAAGATCCACCTTGTATAGACCCTCCTAAGTGGCCCAATAACTTTTGTGCAGACCCAAATTCTTGAGCTCTTCAAACTTGGCCCAAACTTAATTAAACTTCAGCAACCTAATGTATAAAAGCTGGCCTAGTAAAATTCTGCAGCCCAACACTCTAAAAACTGGCCCAACAAGCAAAAAATCTGAAGCCCAAATGAAGATGGACCTTGGAGCAACCCATGACCCACATTTGACCTAACTTAAACCCAACTAAAATCCTAATACACCAGCCTCTCCCTCACACTTACTGAAACACAAAACACAAAGAGAAAATTCGGAGCTTGGAGAGGAGGCTAGGGTTGAGGGCACCAATTCTACATTTTCTCACATTTAGAGCAAGATTCAACCAAGGTAATAGTTATACAACTTAATCTCCTCATCTTTCTCTTTAATTTGGCCTGATTAGTTTTTCATTTAGAGCATTTTTATCCTACCCAAAATCTAAAATATGGGTGTTTGGGGATTCTCTTGGTGAAATTCGTAGGTTGAGGTTAGGGCTGACCTTGGGTGAGTTTAAACCCTCCATTATGATGCTTCAATTGTTAATTTGAGACCCCCATAGCTGATTTATAAAATGGGTATTAATTATGTACGAATTTGCTTAGGATTTTGGGTGGAATATTGAGTTTTCTGGTGGAGGACATTTTAATCCGAATTTGGGACTTGTAGTGGCTGGGTAAGTGATTCCTAGGTAGTCATTAGCATTTTAAATTCTTTGAGTACTGATTGTAATTGTTAATAATGAATTAGAGTAGTAATTCTATAATGCTATGGTTATAGGAGGATTTCTGCACCATTGGTGACTGTTGCAAGTGTCTACAAGTGAGGTAACCGGGTTATATCAATTCCATATATATATTTGATTTAATTTCATATGTTGCTATATATAAATGATTTGAAATGTTGAATGAATTGGTTGGCTATCTATTGAATTGTGATTGGACCTTATGAGTCCATGGTGGAGCTGTGGTGCGGCTGCCACCCATGCATGTGCTTCGATCGAGCACCGGGTTATGATCAAACCCAGATGCATTGAGCCCCAGTTGTGCTCAATAGGGAGTGGGTGCTGTGGACGTGCCTCTCTCAGTGTTAATGGCCTGCTAGTATGGGATAGTAATCATGATAGCCTAATTGTTTCATTTGCTGATATGATGGATATGATTCTGATGTTGATTTTGATTCATGCTTATATGTTAATTAAATTGGATATATGATGGAATTATCTTGGTTACTGAGATTTATATCTCACCCCATTTTATAGGATTAACATTTCAGGTGAAAGTTCTTCGGGTAAGGATAAGGGGAAGCAAGTGGATGAAAATCCATGAGCTCCAACATATGGGAGAAGGCTACACTTAGGCAGGCTTGTTTTGTAGAGATACAATTTTGTTATTAGTTTTCATAGCATCTTCATGTAATCATGTTGCTAAGTGTAGGCCTTTATATTTTGTTTGATGGAAATGTAACCGTTAAGGATTTAAGTCTCATTATAGTTGAATACTAATGTATGAACTTATAGTATTATATATATAGCTTTGTTGAAATTGTGATATGGATTACCATATGGGAATTGTAGTCTTATCATGCCTTGGATGTGGATATAAGCTATTGTTGAATGGAATCTTTATAGAATGTGTATGGGATGTTACTTGCTGTTAATGCATGTGTTCTTGTTGTCATATATTCATGAATTTGCTGATATGAGCTAGTTGGGTAAGTAGGAAGTAGTATTTAACTTTCACAAGGATAATGGACGGATTGATGGGTAAATGGGGTAGATAAACACCGGTAGAACCACATAAAACAAAGGTAGGTGAACCTAGAGTGTTTCTAAGATGAGATTTGGAGTGTAGAGGGCAAAATTTGGGTAATATGGTCACAGGAGGGAGTTCTACCGTAGCTAAGAAGGCCTTGCCACTGCTAAAGGAGAGACAGAGTCGAAAGGCGCTGCGGCATAACCAATCCCGCCGCGGCGCAAGGAAAAAAAAAATTGGCCCAGGGAGTGACAGTGGCGAGGAGCGTCGTGGCTTGATAAATCTCGCCGCAGCATGAAGTGAAAAAAATCGCCTAGGAGGGTAACAAAAGGTCCAACTCGCCGCGGCTCATTATGTCCTGCCGCAGCGCGAGTCGAGGAAATGAAATAAGGGTTGGACAGAAGCAAAACTCGTCACGGCGCAAACATATTGCATCGAGGCACAAATTGTGGAGTTAAGAACAGTAGTTCCAGAAAGCATTTCTGCCGCGGTGCCACATAGGTTGGCCGCGACGAAGGTCCAACTCACTGCGACGAGATTCGTGAAACTTGTCCATGGTAAGAGATGATATAGGAATATTTGTGGGAGGTTATTGAGTATGGAAACCGATGGATGGTTGAATCATAAGCCTCTTATGGTAGTAGGATTTCTTTTATACACATTTTATTTTGTAGAGGTGGTATGGTGATGACCCTAACATCAAGGTTCAAATTTTCCCCATATTTTCATAATATGATAAATTGTAACCACCCAAACCTTGATAATTAATTATTAATCGTATACTTAACCATAATTACAATGATTAGAAGGTAGGGTTGTCACACACATTCACTCTCATCCATGTACACTCCCATATTCCTTACTTCAACCACATGCACACACATCTTATTCACCATTATACACATGCATGACTCCAGTTGAAGTTACCACTAGAACACACACACATGAGTAGAACTATGGGTTAGCCATTCTTGATGCACCCATGTCACTTTCATCTACATAGCTATCCACATTGAACCATGCTCCATGTTGTAGCAACACAAACACACACCTTCCATGTAACACACTTGCACAACACTTACAAGTAAGCCACAGGTTTGGAAGGTTGGAATAAATAAAGAAAAGAAGTTATATGAGGAGCAATGGGTTTTGATGAAGATGCAAGCTCCAGCTTCCTTGTTCTCACATGGAAGACATACACATAAGCTCACACAAGCTCCCATACACTCATATATGCAGCCACGTGGAATGTTTTCATTCTTGGAAGATGAGATGAGAAAAGCACACATACATTCACGTAGAGGCAACATGAAAAAAGAGAAGCTACATGAGAAGCAGAAATAGAGTGTGAAGTTAGACACTAATTGAGTCACAAAAAAACACTCATGTGGGAAGAAATAAATGAAGGGCTGCTAAACACACACATGCATAAATGAAGGAAGAAGCTGTTGGCAAAAGCTACATGAGGAGCTTGAGTTGAATGAAGCAAGAAGCATACAGCTACGGGTTCTTGTGCTTTGAGAGAACAACACATGAAGAAGCACGTGGGGAGAAGGAACAAAGAACCACGAGTAGCAGCAGAAGCAGCATCAGTGGAAGAAACCATTGGTTTAAAAATGAAGAAGAAGCACAAAGTAGATGAGGAAGCACGAGATGTTATGGAGAGAAGGAGCTATGGGTTTAACTCACAAACATGTGAGGGCAATATGTGATGAGGGAGACCAATGTGAATAATAATGCGATGAAAAGGCAAACTAAGAGGATGTCAAAACGTGTGAATAATAAGAAAAACAAAGTCGTCCTAGGACTTCTTTAGTAGGGCGAAACATAGGAAGAAGGGAAGCAAGGGGTAGCAACCATGGAAGAAGAAATTACCTTATTTTTTCTTATTTTCTCACTTGAATCTTCTCTTCTTCGGGCTCCTCTCTTCAAATCTAATTTTTTCCCTTAATTTCTCCCTTAAAATAAATTTATAAACTTCATTATAATCATAGAAACAAAAGAGAATGGAGGAGAAGAGGTTTGGAAAGAAGAAAGCATAAAAAACTACCAAAATTTCATACCTTCAAGTCTTGATTTTTTCTTGTAACACCATAAATTCTAGCTCATTTTATCATATATACATGCTTTACATCACCCCATTCATGAGAGCGTAAGGAAAAAGGGGGTAAAATAATACATTTTTTTCACATTGTATCGTATCTAAAAATTTTATTCAGTGTCAGGTGTAACATCCGGTCCCTCCACAAACATGAGAAACGCGAAACGTGAGAAACACGATGTTTGGTTTCTTTGTAAATGTCAGAAATGGGCCAAATATAAAAGGAAGCCTTCAAAATAGAAGGAATTGGGGCCAACTAAAATTATGATAAAATTTTAAATATTAGAAAATGAAGATTTGAGGTTTGAGATTCCCAAAAACCAAAGCTAGAAGAGCTCAGAAAATTTGTCGAAGAAAGTAAGGGTATTTTTGTAATTTTTGGAAAATTTTGAAATCTCAGAGGAGGGCTTTTTAAATGGAAAATTTGAGCTTTTTAGGGTTTTCAGAGGCCCCGAATACCCCTAAAACAGTTGAAACCCCTCTAGTGAGCGATTTCGGCTGTTGATTGATCGAAACTTTGATCGAACAGTTCGGAATAGTTTCAGATCCTCTTTGAGTAATTCCAAAGGTAATTCTTATGATTAAGAACCTAAAGAATATGATGGAGAAGGTGGATTTAAAAAAAGAGTTGAGATGAGCCTAAAATGAGAAAGCCAAGAAAAGGGACTAAAATGCAAAAAGTAAAAATTTACATAAAGTGACTTTTAGCTTCTTCTTCTTATCCACGTTCTAGTAGCTCCCATTCCATGCTTTGTGTCTACCCCAAAAATAGAGGATGAAGTCAGCTCTCTTAGGCACACAAGGAGAGGAGATTTTGAAGAAAGAAAAAGCAAGGAAAAGGTAGGAAAATTTAAGCTTTTTCTCTTGCAAGTTGCTCTTCCTTCTTCTCCTCTTTATTTTCATGGATTTGATGATGTTTTTGGGTCTGTATGGAGGGTAGAACAGAGGTGGAATTTTCGGATTTGGTGAGGGGAGGCTAACCAAGTGAAGAACAAACCAAGAAAACTAAGAAACCAAGGTATTCCTTCTTGTTTTGTTGCTTCTCCTTGCTTGCTTCCTCCATGGAATTTTCGTTCACCTTAGAGCCCATTCCATAGGGGATAATTTCTGGCCATATTAGGATAGAATTAGGGGTTCTATAATGTGAGGATTAGGAAGATACAAGTGGAATTAATTAAGAAGCAAAAGAGAACCAAGAATGGGAAGTTAGGGATTCAAAGACATAGGCAAAAATATGATTTTATCTAAGAGTTCCCAAGCCTATGTGAATGTTTGCATGAGTTCCTAAGACCCCTAGAGAGCTTCCCACATGCACCTCCCATCTAAGAAAGCTAAGAAATTGCAAGAAAAACTAATGAACTCTAAGTAGAAAAAGTTTAGTGCATTTGAAAGGATTGTAAAAACTGATTTGATATATGAGTTTCCTTGCATGTGTGAGTATTTGATTGAGCTCCTAAGACCTCTAGGAAGCCTCCCAAGTGTGTCTCCCATCAAGGAAAAATCAAGAAAGCCATGAACTCTTCTTCCCCCCATAGTCTCGGCCTAGGCAAGTTCTTATAGCTAGGGAGAGTTTTAAATTTTTCTAAGGTCATTCTTGAGTCATATGTGATGAGTGAAGATGAGTAGAGGCCTTGGAAAAAATTTAGAATTCAAAGGAAGTGAATTGGTGCCATAGGTTTTATATTAGGACCTAAAGAAGCAACATAATGCTAGGCTTTTTGTTTTAATGATGTGATGACTCCAAGAGGTTTAAAAGGAGTCAAGAATCATAATTGAAAAGAAAGAATGAGGCCTAGAAGTCATTTGATGAGTGTTACTTCATTAGGTGTGATTATGGACCATAATGGAGCCTGTAGAGCAATCTAGTGTTTTATCAAGTGATGTAGTCTTAGAATATGTTTCATGGACTTAATTGACTCCCACAAATTGTATCTAGGCTAAGAGAAACTATCTCCACCAAATTGTGGGTGTGTGGACGAAAGAGGAGGCTTGAAAGCTAAGGAAAAAGTGTGTGAAATTGTGCAAGGTAACTCTCTCCATCATCTCTCATGCATGGATGTGTGTTTAGCTTGTTTTAGAATATGTGTATGTGTATTTTCAAGCTAAGAAAAGTATGCTAGCATGCCTTTATATTCCATGATCCTTGATGCCATGTTATGTTTTAAATGAATCTATGATGTTTATATGAGTTTACTTGAGTGAGGAGAGGCCAAGAACTCTCCCTTTTGGTAAGGATGAGCCAAGAACGCTTGAGCTTGGTTGAGACATAGCAAAGAGTCTCCCAAAAGCAAAGTGGGCTCCTAAGAGTATGGTTGAGTCCAAAGCTCTTAAATAATGGGTGAGGCAAGTCCAAAATCCATGAGGAGAAGTGTGAGGCCAATCCAAACACTTGAAGAACTCTTGAATGTCTTGTATGATTGATTCACATGCCAAGGTTGCTTTGAAAATGTCAATGACTTCTATTTTTCCATAGATGCATTTGAAAAGCTTGCTTTGTACATATTATGTGTGATTGAATGGGAGATGAGCTATTGGGATTCTTTGAATCTCATCCCCTCCTCTCGAATGATCTAACATGCTAGGTGGGCCAAGTAATTATGGTGAAGGGAGCCAACAACAATGAAGAAGAGAGATTAACAAGCTTATGCCTTGTTTTGTTCATTTTAGAACTATAATGATGGTTCATGATGTATATGAGGTTGTAAATGTACTATGAACGTTGAGACATGTGTAAATACCCTATTATGTGATGTTTAGATGTATGATTATGATATATGACCACTAGCCCATGTTTTGAGTATATAAGGCTATAGAATGAAAATTTAAAGTTTGATGAATATATGTATAAGTGAGGGTTGAATGGCTAAAATGAGATGCATGAGGTTTGAGACCATTTGGGTAGCTCACACAAGTCTTAAATATGCTTTTAGACTTGCCCAAAAGGTGCCAACACTAAGGGAAGACCATTTGGCAAGTTTGGTACCTCATATGGAGCTAAATTTGACCATTATGGAACCCTATGTCACTTTTTGGCCAAATGAGTGAGTCTTGGTCTGAAATTTACATGGAGTTAGGTATCAGTAAGAGATTTATGGAAAGCTAAAGATCATAATTTTTGGAGGTCTACAGAATATTTGATGATTCTTCGAAATTGGCAAATTTTAGGGATTTGGTCTGCTGCACTATTCAATTGGTCTGAAATTGTTTTCTGTCATTTGAGATTCAAATGATGTCCAATTGCCATGAAATTTTATACAAAGAAACTAGGCAATCACAGTGATTTGTGTCAACTAGAAGCACCTCATTTGGAGGTCTAAAGAGGAAGATATGAATTTTTGAAGTTTTTGTCTAGTATCAGTAGCCTTGCCCGACCAGAAGTACTATTCCATCAAATTCTGAGATTTGGGCTTGATCAATTGATCTAGAGATATTTTTCCTCTCTATTTGACATCCATAGATTTCTAGATTGGTATCATTTGCATGGATTGGATTTTTATGGAATTAATTGGACATTTTTGAAGTTCATATCAGTAAACTATGATAGCATCAAGACCTAGCCCGACCTCTAAACCATTTCGTGTGTCAAACGCCCTGTGTGTGGAGTGTTATGACTTGTACATATTTTTAGCATGAATTAGACATCCCAATATTTCCATAATGACCAAGATTACATGATTTCAAGTTTTCTAGATTTAGTTATGATTTTTTAAAGTTTTGGATAGAATGGAGGCAAATCTGGCCGAAATTCAATAACTTCAATTTATGCTCCATTCCGGTTTTCTTGAGTCATAAACAAGATTTTGTGATGCAAATGAGTAGTAATGATGTATTTAAATATAAGGATGTATGGTATGAACCCACACAATCCACGTGACACTAATTGTGAATTTTTAAGCATGACATAACGCGTTTAACTCCATTATTGTTGGTTCCTTTTCCATGTGCTCTTATGAACATGATGATATGGAGTTTATGAATGCTAAGAATGCGGTTAGATATATATGGTATTATATCACGTGGATCGTGTGAGCTCACACTATACATTCTCATATGTAAGTACATCAATAAAACCTTTTTACATCATAAAATCATGCCCACAACTCATGGAAATCAAAGGAGAGCTCAAATTACTTATGTGCATTTTTAGCTAGATTTGCCCCTTTTTCTCACCAAACTTTAGAAAATTATAACTAATTCTAAAAAAATCTAAAACATGTATGATAAACACATATTTCTATCTATTTTATTCTCCTAAACATAGGCATTTTAATAATGAAATATGGCTTTAAGACTTTAATTAGATAAGATTTTATTTTAGAAGCCATTTCTATATTTTAGGAAATTATTTGCAAAATTGTGAAATTTTAATGCATAAATTTCTTTAAAAGATTTTGTGAATTTTCCTCTTGAATTGTTCTTACTTGTTATGCAGATTTTCAATGAACAAATGATGTTTGAATAAAGATTTGAGTTGGAGGGAAGAAGGAAAGAGAGGCTTCAACTTGGGTTCCTTTTCATGAGAAGGCAAAGCAAGAAGCAAACTCAAAACAGAGGAGAAATAAAACACTACAAGTTCCCTTCCCTCTCTTGAAGTAAACAAAGAAGTCACGTAGAATCAAGTGAAGATAAGAAGAAGCACTACGTCATGCATGAGCAGCTCGCATGTTGAGAACGTGGATCAGAACAAAGTGTTGAAAGGATGGAATGCAAGATTTTCAACGTGAACTTATACACACACAGCATCCAACGTGGAAACACGAGGCAAGTAGCTCAAGTTCAGGCAAAAGTTATATGGAGAAAAAGCACATGAGAAGCTTGAATCTCTCATGGTTAGAACAAAAGTGTGGAGGCTACGAATGAATGAAGCATGTGGGCAAAATGGAAATAAATGAAGCTACAATCTAACACGTATGGAGAGCTACATGAAGAGAATATACTTGAGCAGAATAGCCATGAATCATGAAGACGCTGAAATGTTTGGAAGCTCCAAAACATGCAGAAACTCAAGCTGAACTTGCATGAGCTGGGAGGACAAACTGAAAGAGGAAGCTATGAGCTGAGATGAAGTTAAGAGAACCAAATGAAGCATGAGGGAGTCTGGCTGAATGAGAAGAACGAGATGCATGATTCATGAATAATGTGAAGAAGCAACTGCATGCGGAAGCTACGCCTTTAACACGTTAAAAGCGAGCTGAACGAGAGCAAAACAAAGGAACACGTGGATGAAGGATTAAATGAAAGGAAGTAACGTGAAGAAGCTGAGCTGAAGGAAGCTCGAGCCTGCATGGAAAGAAAAGAGGACGTGCAACACGTAAAAGAAGCAGCAACAATGAGTCAGAACAAGTGCAGAAGGTTTCAAATGGAAGTAAGAAGCGAGCTGAACGAAGAAGCTGCTAAGCTAGATTGGAAGCATCCCACGTCGAAGAAAAGGTAGCCCTGCTTGAGAAAAACGAAGAGCTGCATGAAAAATGCTTGAAGAAGCTAAGAAGCCTGGGTTGAAGGTTAAATGAAGACGTGAATAATAACGATAAGAAGGAAGCTGCATGATACGAAGGAAACCATGTGAAAAACTAACGAAGGAGCTGCAGAAACAAGAGAAAAGGAATTTATATGGAATTCAATAAAATAAAATAACCAGCGGGGCCCACTCTCATACACACATCCATGCAGCTCCACCTTATATATATATATGAAGCAATTAACACGTGAGTTGATACGTGAAGGAGAAGAAGAGAAGCACGTGAATTTTAAAGGAGATAGAAGCTTCATTCAGCATGCCTCCTTCATTCAATTCATATCCATTATCCATTCGCAGAATCCAACCATCTCACGCCTCAATGTTTACGGAAATCTTCATTTATATATATCCTTCGTTCCCATTCATTCGGGGGATCCATCCATCAAACCATTCATTCATCCCATTCGCTGCATCCTTCACCCTCTTAATCATATAGCCATCCACTTCACTCCATTACTTCCATCCATCTCCAATGAAACTTTAATCCATCTTGAGGCTAGCTAGGAGGAAGCTCTTGGAGAAGCTTGAATCCATGGAGAAAATTCAGAATTTTGGCTAAGAATTTCTTTATTTTTCCTACACTTTTTCTCTTTCATTTATTGTCTTGGTTAAGTTGTATTTGATAGGAAATTTGTGTAATTGTAATTAGTGGCTGGTTAGACACTAATTAGGGAACTCTTTTTTGTTGATTAATTGATCTGATTAATTTCAATATTATCTGAATTTCCCATGTGTGCTTCGAAGGTGTTCGATAAAATACATGAGTGAGATTATATGCTTAATTGTTTAATTTGAGGATTCCTTAATATTTAGTTGGTTAATTAAATATTTAGGATGATTCAGAGGATAATCAATCAGTTAATCAATCAAATTGGATGTTCATTGATCTTAGAAACAAGAATTAACAATTTAATGCGGGATTGAGGTCTCAATTCAACGTTAGATCGTTAATCTCTTGAATCTTGAGTGGTTACCCAAGATAATTTGTTATGAACACAATTAGAGACTCTTAGGCCAGAATTAATCATAATTGGATTAGGATAAGGATAGTGGATACCAAGGGACGAATCCAAAGCTAGTCACAAGACCATAATTCACCTAATTAGATAGCAATTAGGAATTTTAATTCAATTTAGTTTTTGCTTAGTTTAATTAAATCAAAACCCCCTAATTTAGGAATTTTTTTAGAGTCTTTTAATATTTGGAAAACTCAATTAAACATTGAACGCCAATTCCAAGGGAGATGACCTAGGTTGTGCCATTCGCTACATATTTTATCAACCTAATATTATTTTGAGGGTTGTGCGATGAGCACTCAATGTATTATTGGTCATTGTGGAAAGCTATTGATGTCTGTGACAACCCTACCTTCTAATCATTATAATTATGGTTAAATGTACGATTAATAATTAATGATCAAGGTTTGAGGTCATTATATTTTACCATGTTACGAAAATATGTGGAAATTTGAACCTTGATGTTAGGGTCATCACCATACCACCACAACCAAACAAACTTTGCATAAAAGAAATTCTACTACCATAAGGGGTTTATGATTCAACCATTCATCAGTTTTAATACACAATAACCTCCCATGAGTGTTCCTATATCATCTCCTACCATTACCGTTGAAGAAATTTAGGTTTTTTAGGCTAAAGGTAGGGGTTTGGGGACTTGTGCCGTGGCCTATATCTTCCCCGCCGTGGCCAAGTGGCTCACTGGAATCATTAGACAAATTTCACAAATCGCTGCGGCGAGTTGGACCTTCGCCGCGGCCAACCTATGTGGTGCCGCGGCGGAAACACCTTTTGGAACTACTGTTCTCAACTCCCATGATCCTCGCCTCGGCACAATATATTTGGGCCGCGGTGAGTTTTGCTTCTGTCTAACCCTTATTTTTATTTCCTCAACTCACGTTGTGGCAGGACATAATGCGCTGAGGCGAGTTTTGGTTCTATTACCCTCTTGGACGATTTTTTTGGCTCTGCGCCGCGGCGAGATTTATTAGGCCGCGGCGCTCCTCGCCACTGTCACTCCCTAGGCCAATTTTCCTCCCTTGTGCCACGGCGA
Source organism: Erythrophleum ivorense (assembly GCA_026724425.1). Taxonomy (NCBI): domain Eukaryota; kingdom Viridiplantae; phylum Streptophyta; class Magnoliopsida; order Fabales; family Fabaceae; genus Erythrophleum; species Erythrophleum ivorense. The sequence goes on along the minus strand of JAIUCV010000006.1, from coordinate 39,177,464 downwards.
GATTGGTTATGCCACAGCGCCCTTCGGCTCTATCTCTCATTTGGCCACGTCGAAGCCTTCTTAGCCGCGGCGGAACTCCCTCCTGTGATCACATTATCCAAATTTTGCCCCCTGCACTCTAAATCTCATCTTGGAAACACTCCAGGTCCACCTTCCCTTATTTTATGTGATTCTAATGGTGCTTATCTACCCTATTTACTTATCAATCCATCCATTACCATTGTAAAACTTAAATACTACTTCCTACTTGCCCAATTAGCTCATATAAGCAAATTCATGAATATATGACAGCAAGAACACATGCATTAACAGCAATTAACATCTCATGCATAACCCATAGAGATTCCATTCAACAATAGCGTATGTCCACATCCAAGACATCATATGACTACAATTCCCATATGGTATTCCATATCACAATTTCAACAAAACTACATATATAATGTTATAAGTTCATACATTAATATTCAACTATAATGAGATTTAAATCCTTAACGGTTACATTTCGATCAAACAAAATATGAACGCCTACACTTGGCAACATGATTACATGATGATGCTATGTAAACTAATAACAAAATTGCATCTACCCTATTCTACTCAGACCAACTATAGCTCGCCACACCCGGCCTCAGCTCATGGATGTTCATCCACTTGCTTACCCTTATCCTTAACCAAGGAACCTTCACTTGAAATATTAATCTCATAAAACGGGGTGAGATATAAATCTCAGTAACCAAGGTAATTCCATCATATATCCAGTTTAATTAGCATTTAAGCATGAATCAAAATCAACCTCAGAATCATATCCATCATATCAATAAATGAATCAATTAAGCTATCATGATTACTATCCCATACTAGCAATCATATTATCACATGTTAAAGGCCATTAACACAGGGAGAGGCCCGTCCACAGCACCTACTCCCTATTGAGCACAACTGGGGCTCAGTGCATCTGGGTTTGATTATAACTCAGTGCTTGATCGAAGTACACGCACGGGTGGCAGCCGCACCACAGCTCCACTATGGACTCACAAGGTCCAATCACAATTCAACAGATAGCCAACCAATTAATTCAACATTTCAAATCATTCATATACAACAACATATGAAATTAAATCAGATATATACATGGAATTAATATAAACCTGGTTACCTCACTTGTAGATAACTTTGCAACAGCCACCACAAATCTCAAATTCGGATTAGAGTGTCCCTCACCAGAAAACTCAATATTCCACCTAAAATCCTAAGCAAATTCGTACAAAATTAATACCTATTTTATATATTAGCTATGGGGGTCTCAAATTAACAAATAAAGCATCAAAATGGAGGGTTTAAACTCACCCAAGGTCAACCCTAACCTCAACCTATGAATTTCATCAAGAAAATCCCCAAACACCCACATTTCAGATGTCGGGTAGGATGAAAATGCTCCAAATGAAAAACTAATCAGACCAAATTAAAGAGAAAGATGAGGGGATTAAGTTGTATAACTATTACCTTGGCTGAATCTTGCTTTAAATGTGAGAAAATACAGAATTCTTGTCCTAAACCCTAGCCTCCTCTCCAAGCTCCGAATTTTCTCTGTGTTTTATGTTTCAGCAAGTGTGAGGAAGGGGCTGATGTATTAGGGTTTTAGGTGGTTTAAGTTAGGTCAAAGATGGGTCATGGGTTGCTCCAAGATCCAACTTCATTTGGGCTTCAGGTTTTTGCTTGCTGGGCCAGTTTTTAAAGTGTTGGGCTGCAGAATTTTACTTAGGTTTGGGCCAAGTTTGAAGAGCTCAATAATGTGGGTCTGCACAAGGGTTATTGGGCCACTTAGAAGATTTTATACAAGGTGGATTTTGGGTCTCCATCACACTAAATTGGGTTGGATTTGCACCTAACCCATTGGACCTCCATTAGCCTCTTATCATGATTTATGAATTTAAGTCGAGATAGGATTTCTATCTCAATTAAATCTCAACCCATATTAATTACTCCTAATTAATCTAATCTGTGATTAACACCTTAATTAATTATGGGGTGTTACAATGTCTACTTCACACTAAAAATATGTCCAAAACATAACACCCATCATAGAGGACGTTTGACATGCGAAATTGTCTAAAGATCAAACTGCATTCTGGAACTGTCATAGAATTTTACAGAAAATATTAAAAATGTTCAATTAATTCCACAAAAATCCAATCCATACAAATGATACCAATCTAGAAATTTTTGGATGTTAACTAGAGGGAAAACATATTTCCCGACTAGCTCAACAACCTAGACTTCGAAATTTAATAGAACAGTAACTCAGGTTAGGCAAAATCCCTGATACTAGACAGAATGTTTAAAAATTCATATCTCCCTCTCTAGAAATCCAAATGATGTGCTTCTAGTTGGTATGAGTCACTACGAATGCCTAGTTTCTTGGTATAAAATTTCATGGTAATTGGACATCATTTGAGCCTTGTGTGATAAAAGTTATTTTCAGACCAAATGAATAGTGCAGCAGACCAAAACCAGAAAAATTGCCAACTTTGGAAAATTCTCAAATATTCTGTAGACCTCTAAAATTATGATCTTTAGCTTCCCAAAAAGCTCTTAATGAGACCTAATTGCATGCCAAATATTAGACCAAGAATAACTCATTTGGCCAAAAAGTGATATAGGGTTCCATTATGGTCATTTTTTTCTCCATATAGGATACCAAAATTACCAAATGGCTTTCCTTTGGTTTTGGCACCTTTTGCGCAAGTCTAAAAGCACATTTAGGACTTATGTGAGCTGCCCAAATGGTCCCAAATCTCATGCATCTCATTTTGGCCTTTCCATGCACACATATGCACATTTCTATAAACTCATTCATGAAGCTATCTTTGCCATACATGCTCAATTCACATTCCATCATTCACATAACATATACTTTTATTTCTACATCATATAATATCATAATTACATATGTCTCAAGGGTTATAACCCATTTACAACACTTATATACATCATTATGGTTTTAAAAAGGTAAATACTAAACATATGGATGTCAATCTTCTTCCTTCAATGTTGTTGGCTACCATTAGCATATCCACTTAGTCCACCTAGCATGTGAGATCATTGGAGAGGAGGGAATGAGATTCAAAGAATCCCAATAGCTCATCTCTCATTCAATCATACATAATATATGCAAAGCAAGCCTTAAAAATGCATGCATGGATAAAATGGAAGTCATGAACATTTAATAAGCAAGCTTGGCATATGAACACATCATACAAGACATCCAAAAGCTCGCCAAGTGTTTGGATTGGCCTCACACTTCTCCTCATGGATTTTGGACTTGCCTCACCCATTCTTTAAGAGCTTTGGACTCAACCATACTCTTAGGAGCCCACTTTACTTTTGGGAGACTCTTTGCTTTATCTCAACCAATCTCAAGGGTTCTTGGCTCATCCTCACCATGGTCAAGAGTTCTTGGCTTCTCCACACTCAAGCAAACTCAACAAACATCATACATTCATTTGAAAACATAATATGACATCATGAAATCATGGCATATAAAATCATGCTAGCATACTTTTCATGACTTGAAAATACACATACACACATTCTAAGACAAGCTAAACACACATCCATACATGAGAGAAGGTGGAGAGAGCTACCTTGCATGCAATTACACACTCTTTCCTTGGATTTCAAGCCTCCTCTTTTGGCCACACACACACAAGCTTGTGGAGATGATTTCTCTTGGCCTAGATACAATTTATGGTAGCCAGTTAAGTTCATAAACTAATATCTAAGGCCATACAATGTAACACCATAAATGCTAGCTCATCTCATGCTTTTAAATGGCTTAGTATCATGAATCATATAGGTTTCCGATGAAAAAGCCAAGGAAATAATGATTATTTTCGCATTGCGTCGTATCTAAAAATTTTCTTCGGTGTCACGTGGATCGGAGTTAGCTCATGCTATACATTCTTATATTTAATTACATCAATACAACTCATTTGCATCACAAAATCATGCCCACAACTCATGAAACCCAAAATGAAGCATAAAATGGGCTTGTTTAATTTCGGCCAGATTTGCCCCTTTTTCTGCCCAAATTTTGGAAAATCATAGCTAATTATAGAAAACTCAAAATCATATAATCTTGGTCATTCTAGAAAGCTATGGGTGTCTACTTCACATAAAAATATGCCCAGACCATAACATCCATCACAGAGGAGGTTTGACATCCAAAATGGTCCAGAGGTCACACATATTCTGGAACTGTCACAGAATTCTACATAAAACTTTGAAAATATACAGTTAATTTCACAAAAATCCAATCCATGCAAATGAAATCAATCTGGAAAGCTGTGGATGTTAGCTAGAGATAAAAAATATCTCCAGACCAGTTCATGAAGCGCAAACCTCAGAATTTAATGGAACAGTAACTCAGGTGGGGCAAAATTCCTGATACTAGATAGAATGTTCAAAAATTCATATCTCCCTCTCTAGACCTCCAAATGAGGTGCTTCTAGTTGGCATGAGTCACTGTGAATGTCTAGTTTCTTTGTATAAAATTTCATGGTAATTAGACATCATTTGGGCCTCGTGTGATAGAATTCAATTTCAGACCAAATGAATAGTGTAGCAGACCAAAACTAGAAAAATTGTCAACTTTGAAAAATCATCAAATATTTTGTAGACCTCCAAAAATTATGATCTCTAGCTTCCCGAAAATCTCTTAATGAGACCTATTTTCATACAAAATCTCAGATCAAGACTAATTCATTTGGCTAAAAAGTGATATAGGGTTCCATTATGGTCATTTTTGGCTCCATATGGGATACCAAAATTGCCAAATGGCTTTCCCTTAGTTTTAGCACCTATTGGGCAAGTTTAAAAGCACATTTAAGACTTGTATGAGTTGCCCAAATGGTCCCAAACCTCATGCATCTCATTTTGGCTATTTAACCCACCCTTATGCACATTCCCATCAAGCCATTCATGAAGCTATCTTTGCCATACATGCTCAATTCACATTCCATCATTCACATAACACATTTTCTCATTTCTATATCACATAATATCATAATTACATATGTCTCAAGGGTCATAGACCATTTACAACAATAATATACATCATGAAGCATCATTATGGTTCATAAAAGCAAAAGCTATGATGTCAATCTCCTTCCTTCAATATTGTTGGCTCCCATTACCACATCCACTTGATCCACCTAGCATATTAGATCATTGGAGAGGAGGGAATGAGATTCAAAAAATCGCAATAGCTTATCTCCTATTCAATCATATATAACATATGCAAAGCAAGCCTTAAAAATGCATACATGGTTATCATGGAAGTCATGAACATTCAAGAAGTAAGCTTGGCATGTGAACAAGTCATACAAAACATTCAAGAGCTCACCAAGTGTTTGGATTGGCCTCATACTTCTCTTCATGGATTTCGGATTTGCCTCACCCATTCTTTAAGAGCTTTGCACTTAACCATACTCTTGGGAGCCCACTTTACTTTTGGAAGACTCTTTACTTTATCTTAACTAATCTTAAGGGTTCTTAGCTCATCCTCACCATGGTCAAGAGTTCTTGGCCTCTCCACACTTAAGTAAACTTAACAAATATCATACATTCATTTGAAAATATAACATGACATCTGAAATCATGGTATATAAAATCATGCTAGCATACTTTTCATTGCTTGAAAAGACACATACACACATTCTAAGAAAAGCTAAACACACATCCAAGCATGAGAGAAGGTGGAGAGAGTTACCTTGCACACAATTACATACTTTTCCCTTTGGATTCAAGCCTCCTCTTTTGGCCACACACCTACAAATTGGTGGAGATGGTTTCTCTTGGCCTAGATACAATTTATGAGAGCCAATTAGATTCATGAAATATATTCTAAGGCCACATAACTTGGTTACACACTAGATTGCTCTATAACCCACATTATGGTCCATAAATGCACCTAATGAAGCAACACCCCTCAAATAATTTCTAGGCCTCATTCTTTCTTTTCAAATATGATTCTTGACTCCTTTTAAGCCTCTTGGAGTCATCACACCATTAAAACAAAAGGCCTAGCATCATGTTACTTCTTTAGGTCGTAATATGGAACCTAAGGCACTAAATCACTTTTTATGAGTTCTAAATTTTTTCCAAGGCCTCCCTTCATTTTCATTCATCAAATATGACTGAAGAATGGCCTTAGAAAAATTTAAAACTCTTTCCAACTACAAGAACCCCCTTTGGCCGAGACATAGGGCATCTTTGGCCTACATGGAGATTTCTTTGTTTTCTTGAAGGGAGAAGCTTATGGGGAGCATCTTAGGGGTCTCAAGAACTCATCTAAACTCTTAATTAAACCTATAAATCATCATACAAAATCAGAATTTTGAAGACGCACTTGAACCCCTAAGTTTTGCATCTTGATTTCTAATGGCTAGTTTGTTGTTTTCTTTCCATATTCTTGTTCTTCTCTATCAAACACCTAAGATTCATGCTTGGTTGGGCTTGGAAATCAGATCCTCCTAGGGTTTTTGGTGTGTGTCAAAGTGGAGAGGAAAGGGAACTAATATAGCAACCATAGGATGCAATTTTACCTTGTTTCCTTGCTTAGTTTGGCTTAAATCTTGCTTTCTCCAAGCTCCTCTATTCAAATCCGAAATTTCCCTTGAATTTCTCCCTTGAATTAGATTCATAAACTTCATTTTAATCAAAGGAAATCAAGGAGGATGAAGGGGAGGTGGTGTGGATGGAGAAGAGTATGAAAAATAACCATAAGAACATACCTTTTGCTTGGATTTCTTCCTCCTTCTCCTTCCTCTCTTGGGCGCCTCTCCCTTAGGGTTTTGCTTCTAGTTTGGGGCTAAATTTTCTAAAGTTAAATGAGGACAAGTATGAGGTGCCACCTATATATAGGTAGTGAAAAGTGACTTTTTCAAAAATTTTAATTTTGCCCTTTGTACATTGCATTTTCATTTCTCATTTGTTTTAGCTCTTTTTTGAGAACCTTCTTTTCCATTATAAAATTTAGATTTCCAATTAAGAAAAATGCCTTTGGAATCACTCAAATCGGAGATAAAACCTTTTCGAAGGGATCCGTTAAAATTAAGGCACACCGACATTGGAAAACGTCCACCGGAGGTGATTTAACTGTCTCAGGGCTTCCCATGTTTTCAGGGCCTCTGGGAACCTCAAAGAACTCAAAAATTTCATTTAAAAAGCCCTCCTATGTGAATTCCAAAAATTGCTCAAAATTACAAAAATGCCATTACATTTTGTAGATTTTTCGTCAAAATTTGTATCTTCATTCTAGCTCCATTTTTCCTTCCATCTGAGGCTAGGATTCTCATTTGTAGGAGTCTAGAATATAACTCGAATTTTTTGGGACCTTAACTAATTCATTTCAGAGGACTTGCTTTGAAAACGTACATGTTTCCGTCGTTTAATAAAAACCAGACATTACATACAACTTGCTTAAATACTAGATTGCTCTATAACCCCCATTATGGTCCATACTTGCACCTAATGAAGCAATACCCCTCAAAAAATTTATAGGCTCCATTCCTTTCAAATATGATTCTTGACTCCATTTAAGCCTCTTGAAGTCATCACACAATTAAAACAAAGAGCCTAACATCATGTTACTTCTTTAGGTCATAATATGGAACCTAAAGCACTAAATCACTTTCTATGAGTTTTAAATTTTTTCCAAGGCCTTCCCTTTTTTTCATTCATCAAATATGACTTAAGAATGGGCTTAGAAAAATTTTAAACTCCCCCTAACTAGGAGAACTTGTTTTGGCCGAGACATAAGGGGTTTTTGGGCTCCTTGGAGATTTCTTTGTTTTCTTAAAGGAGGAAGCTTATCGAGAGCATCTTAGAGATCTCAAGAACTCATTTAAACTCTTAATTAGACCTAGGAAGCATCACACAAAATCAAAATTTGAAAGGTGCACACAAAACCCTAGAATTTGCATCTTGAAATCTAATGGTTATTTTATTGTTTTCTTTGCATATTCTTGTTCTTCTCCATCAAATACCTAAGATTCATGCTTGTTGGGCTTAAAAATCAGATCCTCCTATAGCTCCTATGGTTAGGCGAAATGGAGACGGTGATGGAAGATATCAACCATAGGATGTAATTTTACCTAGTTTCCTTGCTTGATTTGGCTTGAATCTTGCTTTCTCCAAGTTCTTCTCTTCAAATCCAAACTTTTCCTTGAATTTCTCCCTTGAATCAGATTTATAAATTTCAATTTAAGCAAAGGAAATCAAAGCGAATGAAGGAGAGGTGGTGTGGATGGAGAAAAGCATGAAAAACAACCATAAAAACATACCTTAAGCTTAGAATTTCTTCTCCTTCTCTTCTCCCCTTGGTGCACCCAAAACCCTAGCTCTCTCTTCTGAAATTATGCAAAATTTTCTGATTCCAAATGGGGAGGAAAGTGGGGCGCCACCTATATATAGGGAAAAATGACTTTTTTTAAAATTCCAATTTTACCCTTTGTAATTTGCATTTTCGTTTCTCTTTCATTTTAGTTCCTTTTTGAAAACTGTCTTTTCCATTATAAAATTTAGGTTCCCAATTCAATAAAATGCCTTTGGAATCACTCAAATTGGAGTTAAAACCTTCCTGAATGAATCTGTCAAAGTTCGAGTACACTGACATTGGAAAACATCTACCAGAGGGGGTTTAATTGTCCCGAGGCTTCCCATGGTTTTCAGGGCCTTTGAGAACCTTGAAAAACCTAAAACTTTCATTTAAAAAGCCCTCCTATGTGAATTCCAAAAATTGCTCAAAATTACAAAAATGTCATTATGTTTCGTAGGTTTTCTATTAAAATTTGTTTCTTCATTCTACCTCCATTTTTCCTTTCATCTGAGGCTAAAATTCTCAATTTTAAAAGTCTATAATGTTGGTCAAATTTTTTGGGACCTTAACTAATTCATTTTAGGGGACTTGCTTTGAAAATGTACCCGTTTTCATCGTTTAACGAAAACTGGACATTACACTTTTCTTCTTCTACTTCTGTTGGTGCACCACTCTCTTAGGGTTTCTTCTCTAGTTTGGGGCAGAAAAATATGAGGCTATGTGAGTGGGAGCGTGGGGCGCCCTATATATATAGGTGGAGAAAAAATGACTTTTCAAAAATTTTCATTTTACTCTTCGTTCATAGTATTTTTGTTTCTACTTTATTTTAGCTCCTTTTTTAGAACTATATTTTCTATTATAAATTTTAGGTTCCAAATTTAGTAAAATGCCTTTAGAATCACTCAAATTGGAGCTAAAACCTTCTTGAACGAATCCATCAAAGTTCAGGTGCACTGACATTGAAAAATATTCACCGGAAGGGCTTTAGCTGTCCCAGGGCTTCCCATGGTTTTTAGTGTCCTTGAGAACTCTAGAGAACTGAAAATTTTCATTTAAAAAGCACTCCTATGTGAATTCCAAAATTTTCTCAAAATGACGAAAATGCCCTTACGTTTCGTCAGCTTTTCGTCACAATTTGTTTATTCATTCTAGCTCCGTTTTTCTTTCCATATGAACCTGGAATTCTCAATTCTAGGAGTCTAGAATGCTTCCTAAATTTTTTGGGACCTTAACTAAGTCATTTCAGGGAAATTGCTTTTGTATTCTGTAAATTTTGTTCATTTAAGGAGAAACCATATGTTATGTTTCTCTTGTTTTCTCTCAATTTCAAAGAACTAGATATTACATTTCTCTTCTTTAAATAAATTTTGCCCTCAAAATTTGGGGCACACTTTGCTCTTACTCTTACATACTGGCTAACTAATCCTTTCTTTCCTTTCTTCCTGGCTTTATACGCTTCTCTCAGCGATTTTGTTAGTTTGAGTTTTCTTTCAGCCAGAGAATCTTCATTACTAACTCTTAATGAGGGCTCTATCATTATAGAGTACTAGCTAGTTTTCCTTATAAGGGAAAGAAATTCTGACTCTGGAGGCCTATCTTGGGAGAGCTTGCTAATCACATCGAGTTAGTTTTAACTCGTTTGTAGGGGTTAACATTCTTTCCAGTGGATTCATTTACATATCTTGAGAGGTTATTTATTTCATATCAAATATCCCATATTCTCTCCCAATGGCTTCTCATAAAGTCTTATCTTCTTTTCTAATCATTATAGCCATTAGAGGTTTTTGTCTATCTATTTACTTATTTACATGTACCGTCTATTGTTTATTTTTGCGTTCTTTCTTATCAGCTCATCTCATGTTTACAATTCACATTTCTTTCTATCATAGGCCTCACATCTTAATTACTTACTGGGATTATACTCCTTTGAGGAGTTTCTACTTTTAATGATCCTAGCTTTTCTATTTACTACTACATCTATCTCTGTAGGCCAAGACTTTTCCTCACTTTCTTTGCTCACTTTTAGTGGCATTTTATAGTCTCTCATTGTAACACTGATAAGCCTAACATATATGTCTCATACTGGCATCGAAAAGCCACTACCACTAAATACTACTAAATTTTGGTGGGATGCTCACTATTATCACAATTTTGATCATTAGAGATATACTATACCACTTACCTTATATAAAAATTACGCCTGACTCCTTTTCGAATACATAGGCTAGCATGTAGGGATCTTTCTATCCTTCAGTCAGGGCTAATATCTATTGAGTAGTGGCTCATTTGGCTCTAACTTTGGAAAGCTAATTTCTTGCTTTTCTTATCCCATACACTATGCTCATCTCTCAAGAGGTCTAGTTAGTGGTTTAACTATCTAAGTAAAGCCTTCATATCTCTGTGGCAATGGTCTACCAAACTCAAGAGATCTCTAGTCTCAGAGATAAGAACTAATTGAAATTGTATTGGTCTCTAAGACTAACTACTTTGTAAAAACTATCTTAAGTCGTCATCTCACCAGAGAACTATCATGCTGTGACTAAGGCTCTCTATAACTTTGTGGGATCTACTGTGACCCCTGGGTCTACTATGACCTCTCAGAGCCCCTACTAGGGTCTACTGTGACCCATTGTGCTATGCTAGGATCTATTATGATCCATCTTTGGGAGATGTCAAAGTTTAAGATTACTATATCTAACAATAAAACACATGCTCACTAAGTCCGGTGACCATTGCTCATACTAGCTGAGGCTAAACTCAGAAGTATATTGTGTTATTCATGCGAAGTGGGTTCTATGTTATTTGATTCTCTAGGATCTTGTCATACTAATACTTAGGAGCATCTTAGTTTTCGTTCATCGCTCACTATGGGATCCTCATATTTCCACTTCAACACCTTTTCACTTAGGCTTTTTTTTCTTACTTTGTATGTACTCATTCTAACCTTCCTCTTATATCTTATAATTTCTAACTATGCCCATGTTCTACTTTTAAGTGCCTTGGCACTAGGGCATCTCTCATACTGAGTGTGGCTAAAATCTCTAGCAGGAGAGAGGCTATGTACTGGTCCCTATTCATTTCATTTACATATACTATAAGGGACTCAGGCTATGCATACTAAACTCATGTTATCTGAATCTGAATATTCTTTACTATCCTTTACTAGAGATTCCTTTCTATATGCTTTTCTCATTATTTTGATATTATTGGAATCACTTTACCTTACTTTTCTGACTTATCTCATCATTTCCCTAGCTAGAATATCTTTTGATTACCGGGACACTTTGATGATTGATGTCATCGTTTGCTATGCACTCAAGTTACATTACCACTGGGTTGGCAAGACCCAATATCATGTAACCATTATTGCAAGCAAATCATAACATCAAACACTAATACATAAGCACCTTAGACTGAGCTCAAAGCCACTATCGCCTGTATATTACAAGTTTTTCAACAATCTAAAGTATTCCTCTCATACTTTTCTTTATTTGCCTTATGTAATACCCTTAAAATTAATTAAGGTGTTAATCACGGATTAAGTTAATTAGGAATAATTAATATGGGATAATTGGGCAAGATAGGTAAAAGGAGATTTTAGAAAGATAAAATTTATTAATATGGGTTTGAGATTTAATTAGGATAGAATTTCATCTAGGCCCAAATTAATGTAGGAGATCATGATAAAAGGCTAATGGAGGCCCAATAAGTAGGTGCAGACCCAATTTGATTTAATGGGTTAGAGACCCAAGGCCTAACTTGCACAAGCTCTTAGGAATGGCCCAATGAACCTTGTGCAGACCCAAATAATGGAGTTCTTAAAACTAAGTCTGGCCCAATGGAATTTCAATATTCCAATACATAAGAGCTGGCCCAACAAAGCTAAAATTTGAAGCCCAAATAGAGTTGGACCTTAGAGCAACCCATGACCCATATTTGACCTAACTAAAACCCTAATGCTTCAGCCACTTCCCCATTTGTTGAAACATAAACACCTATCTCAAAATTTTAGGTCCAAAGGAGGCTCTAGGGTTCTTGGCATATTTCCACATTTTCCCACATTTAGAGCAAGATTCAGCCAAGGTAATAGTTATATAACTTAATCCTCTCATCTTTCTCTTCATTTTGGTCTAATTAGTTTTTTATTTGGAGTATTTTCACTATACCCAAAATCTGAAATGTGGTTGTTTAGGATTTTCTTGGTAAAATTCGTAGGTTAAGGCTAGGGCTGACATTAGGTGAGTATAAATCCTTCATTTTGATGCTTTCTTTGCTAGTTTGAGACCCGCATAGCTGATTTATAATATGAGTATTAATTTTGTATGAATTCGCTTAGGATTTTAGGTGAAATATTAAGGTTTCTGGTAGAGGACACTTCAATCCGAATTTGGGATTTCGCGGTGGCTAGGTAAGTGTTCCCTAAGTAGTCATTAGCATTTTAAATTTTTTAGACACTTATTGCAACTGTTAATGATGAATTAAAGTAGTAATTTTCTGATACTATGGTTTTAGGGAGATTTTTGTACCATTAGTAGTTGTTGCAATTGTCTACAAGTGGGTAACCAGGTTTACATTAATTCCATGCATATATCTGTTTTAATTTCATATTTGCTATACATGAATGATTTGAAATGTTGAATGAATTGGCTGGCTATCTATTGTATTGTAATTGGACCTTGTGAGTCCATGGTAGAGCTGCGGTGCGGCTGCCACCTGTGCATGTGCTTCGATCGGACACCGGGTTATGATCAAACCCCATATGCACTGAGCCCTAGTTATGCTCAAAGGGGAGTAGGTGCCATGGACGGGCCTCTCCCGATGTTATTGGCCTTTAACATGTGAAAATATGATTGCTAGTATAGGATAGTGATCATGATAGCCTAATTGTTTTATTTACTGATATGACTGGTGTTCTTCTGATGCTTATGTGAAATTATGCATGTATGCTAACTAAACTGGATTATATGATGGAATTGCCTTGGTTACTGAGATTCGCATCTCACCTCATTTTATGGGATTAATATTTCAGGTGAAGGTTCTTCTGGTAAGGGGAAGTAAGTGGATGAAAATCCATGAGCTCCAACATATGGGTAGAAGGCTGCACATAGACTAACTTATTTAGTATAGATGCTAAATTTTGTATTCCTTATTGTATAGCATCATCATGTATTCATGTTGCCAAGTGTAGGCTCTTATATTTTGATTCCTTAGGATGTATTCATTGAGGAGTTAGACCTCATTTTAGCTTGATATCGGATGTACGAACCCATAACACTTGACATATGAATTTTGTTGAATTTATGGTATGGTATACTGTTGGGAATATAATTATGTGATGTATTAGATGTAATATGAACCATTGATGTATAAAACCTCTGACGGAATGTATATTGAATTTTAATTTCCAATAGTGCATGAATTCTTATTGCTTATTCTATGCACTTGTCGGTATAGGATAGTTGGAGGAATGAAAATTTACATTTAAGTTTTAAATTGGTAATGGTAGAATAGCTGGGTGTATAGGGTAGATAAATATCATTAGAGTCATATAAAATGAGTGGGAGTGGTCCTAGGGTAGTCCCAAGATGAGAATTGGAGTGTAGGGGATGAAATTTGGGAGATGTAGTTACAGGAGGGAGTCACGTCGCGGCCAAATGAGTGACAGAGGCGAGGGGCGCCGCGGCATGAGCAATATCGCTATGGTGTAAGCAAATAAAAATTTCCTGGAGAGTAACAGTGTCGAGGAATGTCGTGGCATGAGGAAACTCACCGCGGCTCAGAGTGAAAAAAATCGCCCAAAAGGGTAACAAAATAAAACCTCACCGCAGTGCATCACGTACTGCTGCGGCGCCAGTCGAGGGAACAAACTAAAGGGTGTCCAGTAAAGAATCTCGCCACGGCACGAGTGTATTGCACCGAGGCGAGATTCATGGGGCTTAGAATAGTAGCTCCAGGAGGTATTTCCGCTGCGGCGCCACGTAGGCTGGCCGCGGCAACGGTCCAACTCACTCCAGCGTTGAAAAATTTGCTCAGTAATTCCAGAGAGCAATTTAGTCGTGCCAGGAATGGTATGGGCCGCGGCGGAAGTCCTCAAACTGCCTTGAAATCCTAGTTCCTTCAATGGTAATGCTAGGAAATTATATAGGAACACTTATGAGAGGTTTTGTGTGTTGAAATCGATAGATGGATGAATCATAAACCCCTCATAACAATATAATGTCTTGTATGTATTCTCCCGTTTGTGATTGTTTAATGATGACCCTAATATCAAGGTTCAAATTTTCCTATATTTTCATAATGTAACAAATTATAACGACTCCAAACCTTGATCATTAATTATTAATTATGTATTTAGCAATAATTACAATGATTAAAAGATAGGGTTGTCACACTTTATTCACGTAGAATGCTTAGGGAAAATAGGACTCTTCCTCTACTTCATCCCGAGATCACTTTATATTGCCTAACTATTTTTACTTCAGGCACATCATGCTAGAAAGACATTTATACTAAGGATACGTGGCTTTCTCAGGTACTCAAGCACATTAACTCGATATCTATTTTCAATCTACTATATCCTCGACTTGAACACCGTCATGTAGTCTCTCTCTTTTTACCTTTCTTATCTTTTTACTTTGATAAAAGGGTGCTCTACTGCTAGCTATCTCTATTGCCAGTTCGTATTTCTTTACGCTCAAGAGCACCTGTACTTTTCCCGGGTTTCTCTACTTATTCACTTTCTGTAACATCAAGGGGGTCTACTTTCTTATACTCTTGCTCTGCTTCTAACTAGACTGTCCTTTGGTAAGGAAATTCTATTTCATGAAATGTGCTCTTAGCTTACATTCTTTTCTACATAATGCAAAACTCGCCTTTTTAGGTAGTCTCTAACTCCCTCGAGCTTCTTTGAGGGTACTAAGGCACTAATTTTGTAAAATCATAACTAATTTTAGAAAAATTGAAACTATGCATTCTTGGTCATTCTAGAAGGCTACACATGTCTACTTTATGCTAAAAATATGTCCAAACCATGAAACATCACACAAAAGACATTTGAAATTTAAAAAGGTCCAGAGGTTAAACTGGCTACTGGTATTATCACAACTTTCTGCTATAAACTTCAAAAATGTCCAATTAATTTCACAAAAATCCAATCCATGTAAATGATGCCAATTTGGAAAGCTAAAGATGTTACCTAGAGGATAAATATAACTCTAGACTAATTCAAGTACATCCAGGTATCAAAAACTAATCAAATAGTACCTGAGGTCGATCTAAATGCTTGATACTGAGAAGAGCATTTAAAAACTCATATCTCCCTCTCTAGACGTCTAAATGGGGTGCTTCTAGTTGGCACAAGTTACTAGGAGTGTCTAGTTTTTTTTTATAAAATTTCATGGCAATTGGATATTATTTGGCCCTTAGGTGATGGAAATCATTTTTGGACCAGTATGAATAGTAACATAACCAAAATCAGAATTTTTCCTAACTTTGAAAATTCATCAAATATTCCATAGACCTCTGAAAATTCTATACTTTAACTTTCCAAAAAGGTTTCAACAAACTCTAATTGCATGCCAAATCTTAGATCAAGAAGAGTTCATTTGGATAAGAAGTGGTATAGGTTTCCAATATGGTCAATTTATGCTCCATATAGGATACCAAAGTGCCCAAATGAATCCTCTTGGTGTTTGGCACCTCTTAGGCAAGTTTAAAAGCATGATTATGATTTGTATAAGCTGCCCAAGTGGACCCAAACCTCATACATCTCAATTTGGCCATTCCACTTCCATTTATACACATTTGCCCAAAGCCATTCAAGAAGCTAGTTTGCCATAACATACTCAATTTGCATTCTAATTGTCACATAGCATAATCTCTCACTTATACATAACATATTAACATAATTACATATGCTCAAGAGGTCATAGTCTTATACAATAATAGATTACATTAATTATCATTCATAAAGCCTTAAAGTAGCCCAATCCATACACTTTAATGTCAAGCTCTCATCTCTCATGTGGTTGGCTCTTATTTTCTTACTCTCTTGGTCCACCTATCATGTTTTAACATTAGAGAGGAGGGAATGAGATTCAAAGAATCCCAATATCTCATCTCCCTTTCAATCACACATAAAAGATGCAAAACCAATCTTAAAAATGCATGCATGGGCATATTTCATAGCATAAACATTCAAGAAGCAATCTTAGCATTTGAAAAAGTCACACATAGCATACATAGGCTTGCCAAGTATGTGGATTAGCCTTACCCATTCACTTGTGGATTTTGAACTTGCCTCACCCATTCTTTAAGAGGTTCTTGGACTCAGCCTTACTCTTGGGAGTCAACCTCACTTTTGGGAGACTCTTCACTTTGTCTCAACCAAACTTTAAGGGTTCTTGACTCATCCTCACCATGGCTAAGGGTTCTTGGCTTTACCATACTCAATCAAACCTAAGCAAGCATCATAAACATCATTTGAAAATATAATGCATCATCATGGTACCATGGCATATGAAATCATGTTAGAATACTTTTCATGGCTTAAAACACACATACACATGTTCAAAGACAAGCTAAGTATACTTTCATGCATGAGGGAAGGACGAGTGAGCTACCTTGGAAGTAAGCACACACTTTTTCTCTTGAAATTCCTCTCCCTTCTTCGGCCTCACATACACAAAGGTGTGGGAATGATTTCTCTTTGCCTAAACACAATTTATAGAAGCCAATTAGGTTCATAGAATTAATTCTAAGGCCATACAACTTTCTTAGACATGAACTTGACCTATAAACCCTTTTATGGTTCTAAGAATGCACCTAATGAAGCAACACCCATCAAAATAAATTATAGACTCCATTCTTTCTCTTCATACATGATTCTTCACTCCTTTTAAGCCTTTTGGAGTCATTACACAATTAAAATAAAGAACCTAACTACATGTTGCTTCTTTAGGTCATGTTATGGAACATATAAAGCTAACTCACTTTCTATAGTTTCTAAATTTCTCCCAAGGCCTCCCCTCATCTTCACTAATCATATATGACTCAAAAATAGGCTTAAAAAAATTTAAAACTCTCCTTAGGTACACAAACCCCCTTAGGCCGAAACAATAGAGGATTTTGGCCTTCATGGACTTTGGTTTATTTTCTTGATGGAGGAAGCACATGGGGAGACTTCTAGGGATCTTAGGAGCTCATTTAAACTCTCATTTAGATATAGAAATCAAGATATCAAATTAGATTTTACAAAGAACATATGAAACCCTAGACCTTGCATCTTGAATTTTCATGGTTATTTATTAATTTTCTTTGCATATTCTTAATCTTCACACCATTTTTTCCTAAGAATCACCCTTAGTTCTATATAAAAACCAAGCCCTCTTAGAACTCCTTGAGTGGGGCAAAACATAGGAAGAAGGGAAGCAACCATGGAAGAAGAAATTACCTTATTTTTCCTTATTTTTTACTTGAATCTTGTCTTCTTTGGGCTCCTCTTAATTTCTCCCTTAAAATAGATTTATAAAATTCATTATAATCATGGAAAACAAAAGAAAATGGAGGAGAAGAGGTTCAGAAAGAAAAAAGCATGAAAAGCTACCAAAATTCCATACCTTCAAGCCTTGATTTCTCCTCCACTTCTTCCTCCCTTGGTGCGCCACTCTCCTAGGGTTTCTTTTTTGGTTTGGGGCAAAAAAATATGAGGCTATGTGAGTGGGAGAGTGGGGCACCCTATATATATAGGCAGAGGAAAAATGACTTTTCAAAAATTCCCATTTTACCTTTCATTCTTGACATTTTCATTTCTACTTCGTTTTAGCTCCTTTTTTAGAACCATCTTTTCCACTATAAATTTTAGTTCCCAATTTAGTAAAATTTCTTTGGAATCACTCAAATCAGGGCTAAAAGCTTTCTGAATGAATCTGTTAAAGTTCAAGTACATCGACATTAGAAAACATCCACCAAAGGGGCTTTAGCTGTCCTTGGGCTTCTTATGGTTTTCAGTGCCTCTGAGAATCTTGGAAAACTCAAAACTTTCATTTTAAAAAGCCTTCCTATGTGAATTTTAAAATTTTCTCAAAATGATGAAAATGCCCTTATGTTTCGTCAACTTTTCGTCACAATTTGTTTCCTTATTCTAGCTCTATTTTTCTTTCCCTTTGAGCCTGGGATTCTTATTTTTAAGAGTCCAAAATGCTTCCCAAATTTTTTGGGATCTTAACTAAGTCATTTTAGGGGACTTGCTTTTGTATCCGGTGAATTTTGTTCATTTATGGAGAAACTGTACATTACATTTCTCGTATTTTTTCTCATTTTCAGAGAACCAGATATTACACCACTAGGTATAGATATTTTCCAACCTAGTTTTATTTTCGAGGTTGCACGACAAACCTTTCACCCATGGTCTAAAACCCTAGTCCCTCTTTTATTTTTATATAGAAAATCCTCCTTCATATGGTTCTGGTTTGGGTCGAAAATTGCATAAAGAAGGAACAAAAAGAAAAAGCAAGTTACTAAGATATCTACCTTGGATTCAAGCTTGCTTTCAAGAGCCTTTCTGATTGGTTTGCTTCTCCTCAAGAATTTTGAGCCATCCCCCTTTGTTTTAGACTCAAAATAAAAACAAACAACTTAATAAAACCATGGAAAGAAAGCTTGGAGGGAGAGGAACAAAGTTAGAAGAGGAAGAAGCATGAAAATCCTTGAATTTGCCTACCTTTTTTAGCTTTTTCTTCCTCCAATTTCTCCTCCTTTTGTGCTCCCAAATTTTTGCTATTCTTTTCCATTTTTGGATAGAACTAAGTCAACCTCAATGAGAGGGGAGAAGTGGCGTGAATGATATAGAAAGTTTAAGAAGCTACTTTTCTCAAAAAATTCATTTTCGCCTTTTTGTTGTGGCATTTTTGTTTTAGCTTTGTTTTAGCTCCTTTTTTAGAACCATCTTTTTCATCATAAAATTTAGGTTTCCAATTTAATAAAATGCCTTTGGAATTACTCAATTTAGAGCTAAAACCTTTCAGAATGAATCTTTCAAAGTTTGGGTTCACCATTGTTGCAAAATGTCCATCGGAGGGGCTTGAACTATCCCAAATCTTCCCATGATTTTCAAGGCCTCTAAGAACCTTGAGAAACTCAAAATTTTCATTTAAAAAGCTCTCCTATGAGTTTTTCCGAAATTTATGTGTAATTACAAAAATGCCACCATGTTTCGTCAATTCCGTAACAATTTTACTTCACTATCCTAGCTCTATTTTTCTTTCAGTTTGAGCCTAGAATTATTATTTTTAGGAGCCTAAGACACTACCTAATTATTATAGGACATTATCTAGCTCATTTTCAGGGGATTTGTTTTTATACAACTCATTTCATCATTTTATAGAATTTATCGTTCATTACATCCTTATTGTCTAGGGATCGAGGATTGAATTAGAGTAATCAAAACTTAATTTTGTATCAGTCAATTCCCTTCCCATGACAACAAAATTTTTTCAATCATAATGTACATAGGGCTAAATCTTAACAGTTACAAAATATTAAGTCATTCAAAAAGTATTTGTCAGATACAATCCCAATGTTTAATCTCATGATAATTATGTTACATAGCCAGTCCCTATACTTGGCAATTCATAATACAATGTGGAAAATACATGAAAATTAGTATTCTCATTACACAAACCTAATCTAACAAGATTTCCAAACCTATGTGCTATGAAACCATACAATATGCTTCTATTAATTTCTCCTTATCACTAAGAGGTTCGATCACTAAAAATGTTAGCCCACAACTAGGGTGAGATTTACAATCTTAGTAACAAGAGGAAAATTCCATATATATGTATGGATTAATCAACATAATGCAATTATATAGAAAAACATGCAAAATGCATTAATATCATCAGCAAATGAACTAGTTAGACTACCAGTGACTACTATCCTATACTAGCAATCACATATGACATGTTAAAAGCTATTAACACTGGTAAAAGCCCATCTATGGCACTAACTCTCCATTCAAGGTTCTAATCACAACTTAGTGCCCGATCAAAGTACGATGCATGGGTGGCAACTATACCACAACTTTACCAGCGACTCACTCAGGTCCAAACACAATAATTTAGATAGTCAACCATTCGTTTAGCAATTAAAATCATACATGTACAACAAGTATTAGATTAAAATGAGCATATACATGGAATTGGGAAATTAGCCTCAGTTACCTCAATGAAGCTAATTACTCTTCCTCTAGCTACTATTATGACCTAAATGCATACCAAGCCTAAGATAAGCATAGTTATCATCATTTCTAGCCACAAATTAGATACCCAAAGAGTTGAACTACGAATGACTACTTAGAGGTTCCATACCTAACCATCAGTGAATTCCAATTTTGGGTTCTAGTTTTCCCACACCAGAAACTATAATAGTTTACTCTAATTTATGGGTAATTTCACACAAAACCAAAGCCCATATCATAAGTCCACTACAAGGGTCTCCATCCAATCGAAAATACATTAAAATGGGGAGATGATACTTATCCAATAACCTTCTTAGCCTTAACCTCTGAAAATTTTCCATGAAAGTACTAAACAACAAAATTCAAAATTAGCTTCAAGGTAATACTCCAAACAAAAAACTAATCAGTTTAAATTGAAGAGGAAGAGAAGGCTAAGTTCTATATAGGTTACCTTGGCTAAATCTTGTTCTGGAAGGGAGAAATAGAGTCAAACTATTGATGAAAACCCTAGCCTCTCTTTAAGGTGCGAAAATGAGTTTTTCCTTTGTAGAACTAAGTATTTAGCAATGGGTTAGCCTATCATTCCAAGATCTAATTAAGCTTATTCCTAGTTGTTAAGCCAATATTTAATGGGTTGGGCTATAGAACACTTAAGGTTGGGATGGAATATATTGACCCAAGGCCCAAAATCTACTTGGGTTTAAATGTGAACTTATAGGGCCAATTAATTTGATGAGCTTGTGGAGGTCTTAGGCTGACTTAAGAGTCTATGTTTCACTTGGGTCTATTTTCTAAGTTTTAGGCTTCTAATAATTAGGTTAGGCCAATAGTAAGTGGGTTCCTTTAGGGATAAGCCTCTTAAGATGAGATTGGGTCATATTAAGATGAAGTTGGGCCTTCATAAGAATAAGACTGGGCTTTTAATAATGTTCTAGGCACACATAAATCAATCATGGGCCCAAATCAAACTTAAATCCATAATCATTCTTTTGCTTCCCTTAAAATTATCTAATTAATAATTATTATGTTAAAATACTCAAATTTGCTATTTTCCTTAAGACTCCTATCTCCTTATAAATTTTCCTTAAATCCCTCTTAAAAATTTCATAATCCCTAAATAATCATTTTTAAGGTGTTACAATACTTCATATTCTCGAATGGAACCATGTATAAAAATATGAGAATATGGATGTAGAATAAGTTATGGCAATGTATAAGCATTATGATGATGATTGACTATGTAAATGCTATAGGGATATGTGTATACTTACTTGTCAAGGGGTCAAATTTTGATCCACCTATTTTAGAAAGATATGGAATGGTTAGGTAAGCTATTTAGGGTGAAAGAAATGTTCCCAAAGTGGAAGGAATCCAATTGGACACTAAATGGTCCAAATTGGTACCTACAATGGTCTTACAACTTGCATAAGCAGCTCCTATGTCAAAAGTGGCCTAAGATTTGGCATGCATTTAGATCCTTCCTAGAACTTTGGTCAAGCCAAGAACCAAAATTTTTGGAGCTATACAGAATATTTTACAAATTTTTGAAATTGGACAAAAAATTCATTTAGGTCTTGGTATTATTCACACATAATGGGTTTGATGTTTTGCATTTTTTAGGGGCCAACTGAAGTCCAATGCTCATGAAATTTTATAGAAATATAGTTGACATTATGAGCTTTATATAGTCATCAAGTTTAGATAAAAAGGAGTTGTATAGAGGAAGTTATGGACTTTTGAAATTAGGGGTCAGATTATGTCCAAGTACTATAGCAGCTGCTAATATGCCATGCCTTTTGTGGGCCAAATGAGCTCCGATGCTCTTAAAATTTTTATAAAAAGTAAACCTTATCTTAATCTTTTTGTGGCCATTGAGAGCATATAATTTGGAGTTGTGTAACTTCAATTTCAAGATTTAGGTATGCTACATGCCTCTAATTCTGACTTATGTGTATTGTTCCTTTGCATTTGACTAGGCAAATGAACTCAATTTTGCTTGACATTTTTATATTATGTATTTCACAACTAAGCTTTATATAGACACCTAATTTGCATGATTTAGAGTAGTATAGCCTAAGTTATGAATTTTTAAAATTAGTGCAGATTTTTGCCCAAAGCTATCATTTTGGGTGTTATTAGGATTTTGTGTGTTCCATGAGTTATGCACCGTAAATTAAGTATGAACAAACTTTTTTATGACAAAATGAGTTAAGAAAAAGAAAGAATCAAGTTTGGACCCCTATAGCTCAAAATGTCTCGTAAAAGGCTTAATTTTATGCTCTATTTGGTTGGTGAATGGAATGTAAAATGTGGGTAGGTGGGATAAGAAATAACTGTTTTATCCCTACTTTTAAAAAGGTGATTTGATAGATAGAATAATAAGTATAAGGGCATAATAGACATTACACAAGCTATGTAAAGGGAATACGATCGTGACGCGGTGAACCAAACGGAGCCTTAGTGTTAAAGAGCTTATGTATGGATGTCAACTTTGATATTATCTCCATATATTGCATAGACAAGCTAGTAAAAACTAAGTATGACACTAGACTCAAATTAAATTAGTGATGACTCTAATAATTTCTATTAGGGTCATATAACTTATATTAAATGAGATTTTGGAGCCAAGAAATGAAATGATAAGATAAAAGTAGCTATAAGCATAACTAGAATCCTAAATTGTATATGTAAGGCTAGAATAAGTACGAGTATAGTTCTCTTGATTGTTTCGTACTCTATTTGATGTATCTAGGCCAAACAAGCGGGAGCATATCCAAGGATGGCTATAGGGCCACAGAATCAAGAGAAGAAATCAAGGGAGAATTTGTTAGAAATTGTGTGATAAGGTAGCTCTTCATCTATTCTTGTATATGTATGATGATTACTTAAGTGTCTTTGATTGCTTGTCTATATTGGTTGCTAATTATACATGTTAATGAATAGTTAATTATTATATTCAATTGCATAGCACTTTATTTGCATTTGGAAGTGGTTTGGCTCTTAAATGGATGAGGTTATGCCAAAAGTCCCTAGAAGTGGGTGAGGTGAGGCAAAAAATCCCTTAATATAGGTAAGACAAAGCCAAAAGTCTCATTGTAAGTGTGACTAAGTCAAAAGTCTCTAAAGAGGGTGAGGATAAACTAAAAGTCTCTAATTGTTAGGTGAGCCTAAACCAAAAGTTCCTAGAGCTTGTCTTTGCCCTTTATGGAACTATGGGATCCCTAAGCATGGAAATGAATGATACTTGGTTGTGTGACATGCATACTTGCTTTCTTTGAACTTGAGTATACCATATATGTATGCTTTAATGATGAATGAGTTATTGAAATTCTCTGAATCTCATTCCTTCCCATATTTTTCCTAACCATGCTTAAGTGGTTCTTAAGGTGTAGATATTGAGCAAAGACATGAGAAGTACTACTTTGATACTAGTGTGATTTTTTATGTATATTCTTACACATGTAATGATGAATACACATATTATGAGATGTAACCATTCCCACACACTCCAAAGTAGGAGGCTATGATGTACAAACTACATTTGGATGTAAATACGTGATATTACATTATTTAGCCCTTTACGTTCTATGTTATACATGTGCATATTGCAAGTGGGAATGTGCTTTTGAGATATATGACTTTTAAGACATGTTGAGTTAGTTACACATGTTGTGTTTGACATTTAAATCGTGCTCAAGTAAAGCTTTGGCAGAAAATGACTTAAGATGGACCATTTGAAACTAAAAATGGCATTCCTTGAGTCATATTTTGCACTTGAACCAAAAATAGGGCAAATGAATGAATTTTTAAATGAAATTTGGTAGATATTTAGACCTTATTTATAGATTTCTATAAAGCTAAAGAACGTAATTTTATGAATTTCCAAAGTTGACTAAAAATTGCAAAAAATCCTGTGCATTCTTTATATGGTTCAGATGGCTATTTTTGCGCATTTGAGGGGCCAATGAACTCTAATACTCATGATATTTTACAAGCACATAGTGGGTATTATGAGCTTTCCATAACCACTAAGTTTATGTAAATCAAAGCTGTATAACCAAAGATATGTATTTCTAAAATTTTGGTTCTAATTTATGTTTGGTTACTGTAGCAATTACTGTTTCATTAGAATTTAGTAGCCCAAATGAACTTATTTTCACTTGAAATTTTACAGTATGTAGTTCACATCCTAAGTTTTCCATAGATTCCTAATTTACATAAAATAAAGTAGTATAGACAAGGATATGAATTTTTGAAGTTTAATTCAGATTATGGTAAAAAAGGACTAAAATGGCTACAGGGCTCCCTTGTGCAAATAGAGCTTGATTTATGTTCAACAAGGTTTTGAATTTAGTAGAGAGAAATCTAAAACCTTGTCAATAGGATACGTTATCTTACAACAAGGTATTTTTTAACTGAGAAACTTAGGAAAGCTAAGATCCTATCAACTCGACCAATACCTTATCAACAAGATTTTTTGTCATAGTAACTTACAACACATAATATACGATGGTTATGATAACAGGGATGTTTGTTAATCCAAATGGCATGACTAGGAACTCATAATAGCTATACCAAGTCCTAAAAGTGATTCTAGGTATGTGCTTTGAGCTCTAAGTTGATGGTACCCAGACTAAAATCAATCTTTGTAAAGATCGATGCGTCTACTAATTGGTCAAGCAAGTCATCAATCCTAGGCAATGGATATTTATTCTTAATAGTTACATGATTCAACTACCTATAATCAATGCAAAGCCTAGGACTACCATCATTTTTCTTGACAAACAACACTGGTGCTTCCCATAAAGACATACTCAGCCTAATGAATCTCTTTTCAAGTAATTATACTCTTTAACTCTTTAACTCAACAAGTTTAATAGGTGCCATTCTATATGGGGCTTTAGAGATTGGACTTGTACCAGGAACTAAATCAATGGAAAATTCTAGCTCTCTTTCCAGGGGTAAACTACTAATCTCTTTAAAGAAAACCTTTGGAAACTCCCTAATCATGAGTATATCCTCCAACCCATCCTTAACCTCGACATACAATGAAAAGAACACAAAAAACCCTTAGCAACCATGCTTAAGGTACCTTTTATCTTGGGTAGTAGACATATAAGCAAGCTTAGTCATAGGACAAGATTCAGGTATAATAGCAGATAAGGAAACAGTTTTATGATTGTAATCAAGTGTCATATTATTAGCTAATAACCAATCTGTAATATCTGGTTATCTAAAAACGAGAGAAAACGTAAGAAACGTAACATATGGTTTCTCCTTAAATAAACAAAATTTACCAGATACAAAAGCAAGTCCCTCAAAATGACTTCGTTAAAGTTCCAAAAAATTTGGGAAGCATTCTAGACTCCTAAAAATAAGAATCCTAGGCTCAAATAGAAAGAAAAATAGAGCTAGGATGGTGAAACAATTTGTGACCAAAACTGACAAAACATAATGGCATTTCTGTAAATAAGTGGAACTTTTAGAAAAACACATAGGAGGGATTTTTAAATGAAAAATTTAAGTTGCCTAAGGTTCTCAAAGGCCCCAAAAACTATGGGAACCCTAGGACTGGTAAAACCCCTTCGATGTATATTTTTCAACGTCGGTGAGCTCGAACTTTGACAAATTCATTCAGTAAGGTTTTAGCTCCAAATTGAGTGATTCCAAAGGTATTTTATTAAATTGGGAACCTAAATTTTATAATGGAAAAGATGGTTCTCAAGAAGGAGCTAAAACAAAGCCAAAACAAAATTGTCATTATGGAAGGACAAAGTTAGAATTTTTAAAAAATTATGTTTTTAGAAGCTCCTACACACTTCTTCCTTTTTCTCCCACCTTCTTAAGCATGACTTCCTCTGACCAAATTATAAAAAAATAGCAGCTCCTTGAGGATTACCAAGAAAGGAAGAAAAGGAGGAAGAAAAAGGTAAGAAAGGTATAAAATTTCTTAGTTTTTTCATGCTTTCTCTTTAGCAAACCTCTTCTCCTCCATTTCCCTTTTTTTCCTATGGT
This sequence comes from Erythrophleum ivorense, assembly GCA_026724425.1. Classification (NCBI taxonomy): domain Eukaryota; kingdom Viridiplantae; phylum Streptophyta; class Magnoliopsida; order Fabales; family Fabaceae; genus Erythrophleum; species Erythrophleum ivorense. The sequence continues at coordinate 39,150,828 of JAIUCV010000006.1, read as the reverse complement.
TTTATTGAAGTTTATGGATCTACTTTGAGGGAAGAACAGAGGAAAAAATTCCGATTTGAAGAGAAAAGGCCAAAGAAAGTGAGAAACAAGCAAGAAAAGATATGGAAATAAGGTAAAATCTTCATCCTATGGTAGCTACTCCTTCCCCCTCCTTCTCCCTATTTCACCCCATATATGTAGCTACAAGAGGGCATAAATTTTAGGTAGAACCAAGGGTTAATTCTATGAATTTAAGGGAGGAGAGTAAGAATATGCAAAGAAATCCAAGTAAAAGCCATTGATTTTCAAGATAGCAAACCTAGGGTTTCATGAGCTCCCTTGAAAATCTGATTTGATGCAATTGTTCCTAGGCCTAAATGATTGTTTGGATGAGCTCTTAAGATCTCTAGAAGGATCCTCATATGCATCTTCCATCAAAAGAATGAAGCAAACTCACTTGGTGTTCATATAACGCATATTTTCAGTCTAGGCTAGATGAAACACCAAGGGGTAGTTTTAATTTGTTCCTAGCTTAGTTTTGAGTCATGTATGATGGAAGAATATGAGAGGAAGCCTTGGAAAAATTTTAGAAACCATAAAAAGTGAGATGCCCTTATGTGTTCCGTAATATGGCTTAAAGAAGCAACACCTAGTTAGGCTCCTTGATTTGATTATGTGATGACTCTAAGAGGTTTCAATGGAGTTAAGAATCATAAATGAATGGAGAGAATGGAGCCATGATGATGTTTTCTTAGGATTGATTCATTAAGTACATTATGGAACCATAAAGAGTCTTATGAGTCACCTAGTTTTTCCATTGAATGTGTGGCCTTAAAATGTGATTCAAGAGTATAATTGGCTTCTATATGATGTGTTTAGGCCAAGATAAATGATCTCCACCTTTTTGGGTGTGTGAGGTCAAGGGAGAGGACTCAAGGTTCAAGGAAAAAGTGTGTGAATGCAAGCAAGGTAGCTCTCTACACCTTCTCTCATGCATAAATGTGTGCTTACCTTGTCTTTGGATGTATGTGTGTTTTAAGCTATAAAAAGTGTTCTAGCATGATTTCATATACCATGTTACCATAATGATATTTTATGCATTCAAATGATGTTTTATATGCTTGCCTTGGTTTGCTTGATTGTGGATAAGCCAAGAACCCTCTAGCCATAGTAAGGATGAGCCAAGAACTCTTAAACTTGGTTGAGACAAAGTAAAGAGTCTCCCAAGAGTAAGGTTAAGTCAAAACCTCTTAAAGAAAATGGGTGAGGCAAGTCCAGAATCTATAAGTGAATGGGTGAAGTTTGTCTACTCACTTGGTAAGCCTATGTATGCTATGTATGATTTGTTCAAATGTCAAGAATGTTTCTTGAATGCTCACATGTTTCAATATGCCCATGCATGCATTTTCAAGACTTGTATTGCATACTTTATATGTAATTAAAAGGGAGATGAGCTATTGGGATTCTTTGAATCTCATCTCCTCCTCTCCAATGTCTTAACATGCTAGGTGAATCAATTGAGCAAGGTAATGGAAGCCACCAAGCCAAGGAGAAAAAGATTGGCATCAAAATGTATGAAATGGCCTAGTTATGTCTCTCTTATAGCCATACACATGGCATATGATGTAATCCCATGACAAAATTGTTATATAATCAGATGAACATATGTAATTACTCAAATGTATAATGTATGAATGAAATTTGATGCCAAATGTATGAGATAACATGTTTTGGGTATTGAATGGCAAGAGCTAGCATATGTAATCTTATGTATATCATAGGGTGGATGAGTGAGTTTGAGAAATATGGGTTTATGAACCTTTGAAACAAGTTTAAAGAGTCATTTTGGTGCATTCCTAAGGTGCTCAAGTGGCCACACAAGCTTAAGAAGCAAAATTGGACACTTTGATGCTAGTTGAGATCATAAAAATGACCAAACCGGAACCCTATAGCACAAACTGACCAAATGGATGAATCTTCCCATGAAAATTGGCAGACATATAGAGCTCATTAAGAGATTTTTGAGAAGCTAGAGTACATAAAAATTGAAGCTCTACAAAATTAATTATGAATTTTCAAAGTTGGGATTTTTCTGCTGTTCTAGTGTATATACTGTTCATATGATTAGTTGTGTTTTATCATCTGATGGCCAAATGGTGTGCAATGCTTATGTAATTTTATAATACTAAACTAGAGGTCATAAGCTTTCTATGGCCATCAAGATCATCTCATTTGGAGGTTTGAACAGACAGTTATGAATTTTTGAAGTTTAATGTCAGTACTACTCGTGCCATTGGACCTCTAATATTGTTCCATCATAATTCAGTTCCCAAATGGACTTGGCAAGGTCTGGAGATATTTTTTGTTTAGAGTTAACATTTGTAGTCTCAGATTGACCAAATTTACATGATTTGGATTTTTTTGAAATTAGTTATGAATTTCCAAAATTTATGACAGTAAGCTATGATAGTAGCCCTAACAGCTGAGACCTTAGGTGCTTTTTGAATGTCAAACATCTTCTAATTGATGTCTCATGACCTGGTACTTTTTGTTACATAAAGTAAACATATGTAGATTTCCATAATAATAAAGAATGCATGATTTCAATTTTTCTAGAATCAATTATAATTTTTTAAATTTTGTGACAGAAAACATGCAATTCTGCCCGAGGCTACACTATGGAAGTTTATGTGTTTCTTTCACTTGCACGAGTTCTAGGCCACTTCCTTGGATGGTTTTGAGTTGTGCTAGTGTAATTAAATATAAGAGTGAGTTGAATGAGTTTATATGTGTAACATCCAATTTTCTAAAAAAGAAAGAAAATGTGAGAAACGTAACGTATGATTTCTCCGTAAACGAATGAAATTTACCGGATACAAAAGGAAATTCCCTAAGATGATGTAGTTAAGGTCTCAAAAAATTTAGGAAGCATTCCAAGACTCCTAAAAATGAGAATTCCAAGCTTAGATGAAAAGAAAAATGAAGCTAGAATGAAGAATCATTTTCTTACGAAAAGCTTACGAAACGTAATGGCATTTTTATAATTTTGAGTAAATTTTGAAATTCACATAGGAGAGCTTTTTAAATGAAAATTTTAAGTTCCCCAGGGTTCTCAGAGGCCCTAAAAACCATGAAAAGCCACAGAACAGCTAAAGCCCCTCCAATGGATGTTTTCCAACATCGATGTACCTAAACTTTGACGGACTTGTTCGGGAAGGTTTTAGCTCTGATTTGAGTGATTCCAAAGGAATTTTACTAAATTAGGAACCTAAATTTCATAATGGAAAAGATGGTTCTAAAAAAGGAGCTAAAAGAAAGAGAAACAAAAATGCCAAGAACGAAGGGCAAAATAAATTTTTTTGAAAAGTGTAACTTCCTTCCACCTATATATATGTTGCACCCTTGTTCTCCCTTCATTATGCACTACCATGTTCTGCCCAAAACTAGATGAAAACCCAAGGGGATGAGGTGCACAAGAGGAGGAAGAAAAGGAAGAGAAATTCAAGGTAGAAAGGTATGGATTTTCATGGTTTTTCATGCTCTTTCTCTTCCAAACCTCTTCTCCTCCATTCTCCTTTGTTTCCTATGACTATAATGATGTTTATAAATCTGTTTTAAGGGAGAAATTGAGGAAAAAATTCGGATTTGAAGAGAGGAGCTCAAAGAACACAAGATTCAAGTGAGAAAAAGTAAGAAAACAAGGTAATTTCTCTTCCTATGGTTGTCATTTTTGGTTCCCTCCTCCTCCATTTTTCCTAACATGAGAAAACCCTAGGAGGACTTGATTTTTAGGCAGAACCAAAGGTTAATCTAAGGAAAAAGGGTGTGGAGATTAAGAATATGCAAAGGGAATCAATAAAAAATCATTAGATTTCAAGATGCAAGTTCTAGGGTTTCAATTGCACCTTGTAAAATCTGATTTTGTATGATATTTCCTAAGCCTAAATAAGAGTTTAAATGAGCTCCCAAGATCCCTAAGAGGCTCCCCACATGCTTCCTCCTTCAAGAAAACAAAGCAAAGTCCATGAAGACATTATTCCTCTATAGTCTCGGCCAAGCATGGATGGGATAGCTAGGGAGAGTTTTAAATTTTTCTAAGGCCATTCTCGAGTCAAATATGATGAATGAATATGAGGGGAGGCCTTGGAAAAAATTTAGAACTCAGAAAGTAAGTTGGTGCTTTAGGTTCCATATTATGGCCTAAAGCAGCAACATATAGTTAAGATCTTTGTTTTAATTGTATGATAACTCCAAGAGGCTTAAAAGGAGTCAAGAATCATATTTGAAAGGGAAGAATGAAGCCTAGAAAATATTAAAGGGGCGTTGCTTCATTAAGTGCATTTATGGACCATAATAGGGTTTATAGAATAACCTAGTGTCTAAGCAAGTTGTGTGGCCTTAGAATTTGTTTCATGCACCTAATTGGCTTCCATAAACTGTGTCTAGGCCGACGGAAAGCATCTCCACAAATTTGTGTATGTATGGCCAAAGCAAGGAAGGGAATTTTAAAAGGAAAAGTGTGTGATTGTGTGCAAGGTAGCTCTCTCCACCTTCTCTCATGCATGGATGTATGCTTAGTTTGTCTTAGAATGTGTGTATGTGTATTTTCAAGCCATGAAAAGTATGATAACATGATTTCATATGCCATGGTTTTATGATGACATATTATGTTTCATATGATGTTTTGATGTATCCTTGGGTTTGCTTGAGTGTGGTGAGGCCAAGAACCCTTAGCCATGGTGAGAATGAGCCAAGAACCCTTAAGATTCGTTAGGACAAAGCAAAGAGTCTCCCAAAAGCAAAGTGGGCTCCCAAGAGCATGGTTGAGTCCAAGAATGCATTAAAGAATGGGTGAGGCAAGTCCAATATCCACAAGAAATTAGGTAAGGCCAATCCACTTGCTTGGGAAGCCTTTGTATGCTATGAGTGACTTTTTCAAATGTTAAGAATGCTTCTTGAATGATTTCACATGTCCATATGCTATGCATGCATTTATAAGACTTGTTTTGCATCCATTATATGTGATTGAATGAGAGATGAGCTATTGGGATTCTTTGAATATCATTCCCTCCTCTCCAATGATCTAACATGCTAGGTGGAGAAAAGGAACAAGGCAATGGGAGCCAACAACCTTGAAAGAAAGAGTTTGACAATAAAGTGCTTGAATATTATTACTTTAAAGCCATATTGTTGTCAAAAGATGTAACCCATGCTTGTATATGGTCTATGACATTTGGAACATATGTAATTATGATAATATATGATCTAGAAATGAGAATATGTGTTATGTGAATGATAGAATGTGAATTGAGTATGTATGGCAAAGATAGCTTCATGAATGAGTTTATGGAAATGTGCATAAGTGTGGGTTAAATGGCCAAAATGAGATGCATAGAGTTTGGGACCACTTGAGTAGTTTAGACAAGTCTTGTTTATGCTTTTAGACTTACCCAAGAGGTGCCAAACCCCATGAAAGACTATTTGGTCACTTTGATATCCCATATAGGGCCAAAAATAACTAAATGGGAACCCTATGTCACTTTTTATCTAAATGAACTCTTCTTGATCTGAAATTTGGCATGCAATTAGGGTTCATTGAAATATTTTTGGGAAGCTAAAGTAGGGAATTTTTGAAGGTCCACAGAATATTTGATGAATTTTCAAAGTTGGCAATTTTTTTGGTTTTGGTTTGATGTACTATTCACTTGGTCCGAAAATGAAATCTGTCACACAGGGCTCAAATGATTTCTAATTGCCACGAAATTTTATACAAAGAAACTAGATGTTCCCAGTGACTTGTCCAACTTAAAGTACCTCATTTGGATGTTTAGAGGGGGAGATATGAATTTTCTAATTTTCTGTCTAGTATCAAGGAATTTACCCGACCTTAGTCACTGTTTGATTAGATTTCGAGGTCGGGGAGTGCCTGAACTGATCTGTAGTTATTTTTTGCCTCTAGCTAACATCCACCACTTTCCAAATTGATATCATTTGCATGGATTTGATTTTTGTGTTATTAATTGGACATTTTTGAAATTTTCTACAGAAACTTGTGACAGTACCAGGTGACAGTCAGACCTTTGGACCTTTTTGAATATCAAACTCCTTCTGTGATGGATATTATGGTCTAGAAATATTTTTAGTATGAAGTATACATGTTTAGCTTTCTAGAATGGCCAATAATGCATGATTTTTATTTTTTTAGAATTAGTTATGATTTTTCAAAATTTGTGATAGAAATGTGGAAAATCTGGCCAAAAATGCATGTGTGTTTTAAGCTTCCCTTTGCTCTCCACCAGTTTTAGGCCACTTTTGGTGATGAATTTAAGTTGTATCTATATAATTAAATGTGAGATTGATTCATGAGTCCATATGGCCCATGAAACTCTCAAAGAAAAATTTATACATAGTGTAATGCAAGGAAATGCCTTATTCTAATGCCATTTTCTCTTATTCTTGTGTAATTCATGGCATAAGACTTACAAGTAATATGAGACAAAGCTAGAAATCTATGGTGTTACAATATGGTCCATAGGACATCGAATGAAAACTTTATCCCCTACGTGGCATAAATTTATTTATTATTTTTATTGCTCTTTCCTTGAAAACTTGTGAAATTCTTGGAAATGAGCTTAGGTAAGGAATGAGATGAGCTATATAATTATGGTGTTACACAATCCATACCAATAATCATATCAAAGTCATGCAAAGGGATACAAATCAGGTCAAGGGTGATACAATAGCTATCCAATTGTAAAACATAATTTAGACACACATAAGATGTAATTACAAAATATCTAGTAGAGGTAGACACAAATAATTCAAATGGCAACAAGTTAATTTTAAGACCTAAATGCTTAACACAATTATATGAGATGAATGAGTGAGTCACACTCAGATTAAATAATGAATCTACAATATGGTTATGGATAAGAAGAGTACCTCAGATTAAACTAAGGGATCTACTAGCCTCCTACTACATAAGTGCAAATACATGTCCTTGTGCAGGTGGCTTAACAGATGAGACTAACTCTCGTGACACCATGCAAGTCCATGCATAGTGTCCTGGTTTCCTACAATTATAGCACATAGGCCATGGTCCACTTTCTGGTTCTTTGCACACTTGCTACACACTAATAAGGTACTCACTAAACTTTTTAGGGGTCCCATATTCTTCCTTTGAGGGATATTTTTTAGGGCGACTTCCTTTCCCAAGAACCACTTTCACTATTAGTCCTTTTCTTACTTCTACCCTTAAAGGGCTTTATACATTAATCACACTTGCCCTTAAGCATCTTCTTCTTAATTTTGATATCCATTAAGGCCCTTTCCAATGCCCTACACTTTTCAATCAACTTATCAAAGTTACAAATCTAAAATGGCGTAATTTCACCTTTTAATTTTGGTTTAAGGCCCTTCTCAAACTTATCAACCTTCCAAAGCTCATCATAAAACCATTTCAAATATAAGGAGAAATGGGACATCTGGATAAACTTCACTGTGTGTCAATCCATAGTCATCTCATCTTGCTCAAGGAAATTGAATTTAGCTTCTTTATCTGCCCTAACTAAAGGTGAAAAATATTTACTCTCAAAGGTAGTTTGAAAGCTCTCCTAGGTCAAGGCTATTCCCTTTGACACTAGCAACCTAGATGCACTATGCCACCAATGCTTTGCCTCACCTTTTAGCTTATAAATGGTTAATTTAGCTTTTTGCTTAGAGGTGCAAGTCATAATCTCAAAGATCTTTTCTAGTTGCATCAACCACCTTTTAAACCTTTTTAGTATCCAACTCCCCCAAGAATGATGGAGAATTAAATTTTCTAAATTTGGACAATACAATCGAGATGTGATCTTTTCCCTTTTGATGCCTTACACCAAGGTTTTAGCCTGTACCAACCTCATTTCCTACAGGTACCTCTTAATTCTACTTGTTTATGGTCTCATGCAATTGTTGCAGCACTTGAACAATAACTATATGGGCCTTACTTACTCTTGAAGCTAGTCAATCATAGCCCACACAGTAGCTTCATAAGCCTCAGCTTGCTCTCTCATATGGTTGGTCATTGTAGTCATGGCCTCTTGCACTTCTTTTAACATTTCAACGGTTTCATGTCATGCAACCATAGTGACCTGCAATGCCACAAGCACAACAAGAGGCTCCTCATTAAGCTATAACCACTCCCAAGTCCAAATACAACTTAATCCATGGCATGTATATATAGATAAAAATGACATTATTAGATCATAGTATTCTTATTCATAGCATGCATGCATCATGAGGCCAAATTTTCTAACAAAACTCTACCATAATTTCCTGACCATTGCTCTAATACTAAATGTAACAACCTTAACTCCTAATCTATCTGACCAAATGCTATTATACAATTAATCACTAGTACTTAAGGTCTAATCTAACAATAATCTAATAATGAATGAAAATATGGGAAAATTTGAACCATTCAATGATTAACAATCACTAATCATATAAGCTAGAAGATCTAAGTCCATAGGAGATTTAATTTCTCTAATCATAAATGGATCTAGAAGCACAAAACTGTTATATTTTGGTTTACAAGTCACTACTTATCATTAACATAGTGGAAACTAGGATCTATAAGCTAAATTAGGGGTTTGAAGACTTTGGTTGCAACTTGGAAGGACTTAACCATGGCCAAGTTAGCTACTAGAACCTCTAAAAATATCAGGATATACGTATGCCATGACTTGAGCACTCTCCGCTGCTACTTAATTCAATTTTGTAACTCTAGAACTAAAATTTTGGACTTACACTATTACCTAAAGGACCCACGTTGCGGCTCAGCTCGCTATTGGAAAAAAAACACAAAATTTCATGATCTTCACTGCAACTCAAGTTACCACTTTGAGGCGAGGTGCCCCCCTTAGCCTCACTATTCATAAATACATGATTTTTGCCATAGCGAGACTACTCTATAAAAGCACTTTCCCCCTAATATTTCCCAAGTTGTGCCATGGCTAAAGAACCTACGCCACATTGCACTCAGTTTCTATTAGCCCCTAAATACATCTTGGTCGTGACTTAAAGATGTTTTAGCTGCAACTTGGGTAATCTCTAATCCTAAACTCTTAGATACTCACCAGCACTTCCTCTGATGGAATTCTAAGGTCCCTTTATGGCTAAAATACATAGTCTTAATGATTATAATGGTTTTAATGATATATAATATGCTATTTACCTCTCCTTACTAACCTTCCCCATTTAGGGACTTAAGGATTAATTAACTTGATTGAACTTTACTGGGTATGATGAATTCATCTAGTGCATTAGCAAAAGTATACTTAAAACACTAGAATAACATCAGATACAAAAATATGGCTATGGCATATTGTAACACCTGGTTGTTCTAAAAGTCCTAACTAAGGATATTACAAAAGAAAGTCCCCTAAATTAAATGATTAGAGGCCAAACAAGATTAGAATAATAATCTAGACATTTCAACTCCTTTTTGTGAACCTTCTTTTCCATAATAAAATTTAGGTAATCTAATTCATAAAATGCCTTTGGTTTTACCTAAATTAGATTTAAAACCTTATTGAATGATCTGGTCAAGTTTTAGTCAACTGACACTCTAAAATACATACCGAAGGGATTTTAACTATTCTATGAGTTCCTATAATTTTTAGGGCCTCTGAGAACCTTGAAATACTCAATTTTCTCATTTAAAGGTCTCTCTTTTGAGTTTTCTAGAAGTTGTTGGAAATTATGAAAATGCCACTTGCCCTGTAGCTTTTTGTTTGGCTGTTTCGCTATGATTTCAGGCCATCATTAGCTTTGTATTCTCATTAAGGAACCAAGTTTGGGACTAAATTGAAATTTTAGAAAACTTTATAAATTAGCCCCCTTAGCCCTTATGTAACACCCTAAAATTAATTAAGGTGTTAATCATGGAATCAGGTTAATTAAGAATAATTAATATGGAATAATCGGGTAAGTTAAGTGAATGAAAATTTTGAGAGATAAATTATTAATATGAGTCTGAGAGTTAATTGGGATAGAAACCTTGTCTAGGCCTAAATTAATGTAAGAGACCATGATAAGGGGCTAATGGAGGCCCAAAAAGTTAGGTGCAGACCCAATCTAATTTAATATGATAGAAGCCCAAGATCCACCTTTTATAGGCTCTTATAATTGGCCCAACAACCTTTGTGCAGACCCAAGTCCTTTAAGCTCTTAAAACTTAGCCCAACCCAATTAAAACCCAGTAGCCCAACATATGAAAGCTGGCCCGATAAAGCTAAAATCTGAAGCCCATTTGGAGTTGGATCTTGGAGCACCCCATAACCTATAGAAAATCCAACTTAAACCCTAAAAACTAACCTAGTCACCCTCCATTCTATAGAACCACAAGAAACACACACAAAATTCGGAGGTCTAAAGGAGAGGCTAGGGTTCTTGGCATGTTTCCACTATTTCCTACTTCTAAAGCAAGATTTAGCCAAGGTAATAGTTATATAACTTAATCCTCTCATCTTTCTCTTTAATTTGATCTAATTAATGTTCCAATTAAAGCACTTTCACCCACACCCAAAATCTGAAACTTGTCATTTGATGTTTCCATGGTGAAATTTCGTAGGTTGAGGCTAGGGCTAACATTAGGTAAGTATAAACTCTTCTTTTTAAGGTATTTCTGCTGGTTTGAGACCCCAATGATTGGATTATAGTATGGGTATTAATTTTTCACGAATTTCCTTAGGATTTAGGTTGATATATTGAAGTTTATGGTAGAGGACACCTCCATTTTGGATTTTAAGAATTAGTAGTGGCTGGAAAAAATTTTGTACCACTAGTGGCTTTTGCAAATTTGTCTACAAGTGAGGTAACCGATACTATATTAATTCTATGCATAGATCTGCTTTAATTTCATATTTGTTGTACATGAATAATTTGAAATGCTAAATGAATTGGTTGGCTATCTATTGTATTATGTTTGGACCTTGTGAGTCTATGGTGGAGCTATGGTGCGGCTGCCACCTATGCATGTGCTTCGATCAAGCACCGGGTTATGATCAAACCCCAAATGCACTGAGCCCTGGTTGTGCTCAATGGGGAGTAGGTGCCATGGACGGGCCTCTCCCAGTGTTATTGGCCTTTAACATGTGGAATTATAATTGCTAGTATGGGATGATAATCATAGTAGCCTAACCATTTCCTTTGCTAATATGACTGTTATAATTCTGATGTTGATTTTGATTCATGCATATATGTTAATTAAATTGGATATTATGAATGAAAATTTCCTTGGTTACTGAGATTCGTATCTCACCCTGTTTCATGGGATTATACTTTCAGGTGAAGGCTCTTCAGGTAAGGATAAAGGGAAGCAAGTGGATGAAAATCCATAAGCTCCAGCCATGTGGGGAGAAAGCTACACTTAGGCTGATTTATTTAGTATAGATGCTAAATTTTGTATTCCTTATTGTATAGCATCATCATGTAATCATGTTGCCAAGTGTAGGCTCTTATATTTTGATTACTTAGGATGTATTTATTGAGGAGTTAGGCCTCATCTTAGCTTGATATTGGATGCATGAACCTATAACACCTGATGTATGAATTTTACTGAATTTATGGTATGATATACTGTTAGAAATATAATTATGTGATGTATTAGATATTGATATGAACTATTGATGTATAAAATCTCTAACGGAATATATATCGAATGTTAATTGTCAATAGTACATGAATTATTGCTGTCATTAATCTATGAATTTGCTGACATGTGGTAATTGGACGAGTAGGAATTAGTACTTAAGTTTTGAATTAGTAATGGTAGAATAGCTAGGTAAATAAGGTAGATAAATACCATTAGAGTCATATAAAATGAGAGGAAGTGGTCTTAGGGTGTTCCTAAGAAGAAAATTAGAGTGCATGGGATGAAATTTAGGAGATGTAGTTACAGGAGGGAGTCACGTGGTGACTAGGAAGGCCTTGCCGTGGCTTGAAGAGTGACAGTGGCGAGGAATGCCACAGCTTGAGGAATCTCACTACGGCTCATTGCGAAAAAAATCGCCCAAAAGGGTGGCAAAATGAGACCTCGTCGCGGCACAACATGTACCGCCATGGCATTAGTTGAGGAAACTAAGTAAGGAGTGTCCAGTAGCAAGCCTCACCGAGGTGCAATAGTTTTCCACCGAGGCTAGAATCATGAAAATTTGAACAGTAGTTCTAGGAGGCATTTTCGTCGCAGTGCCATGTAGGCTGACCGCGACAATGGTCCAACTTGCCGCTGCAAAATTCACGTAAATTGCCCAATGATTACTGAGAGTAACTTAGCCGTGGCGCAAAAGGTTTGGGCCACGACATAAAGTGAAAAACATAGTTTTTGAGCTCCAGAACCTAACTTAGCCGTGGTGTGACAACCCTATCTTCTAATCATTGTAATTATAGCTAAATACAAGGTTTATTAATTAATGATCAAGGTCTTAGGTCATTATATTTTACCGTATTACGAAAATGTGAGGAATTTGAACCTTGATGTTAGGGTCATCACCATGCCACCTTAACAAAATAAAATTTGCATAAAAGAAATCTTACTACCATAAGAGGCTCATAATTTAATCATCCATTAGTTTCAACACTCAATAACCTCCCGGCTTGTACTCTTAAATCATTCCCCAAATTTCACAAATCTCGCCGCGGCCAACCTATGTGGCGCCGCGGCGGAAATGCTTCCTGGAACCTCTACTCGACTCCCAGAATTCTCGCCTCGGCGTAATATATTCGCGCCGCGGTGAGTTTTGCCTCTGTCCAACAAAATTTTAATTTTTCTGACTCGCGCCGCGGCTGGAAACACTGCGCCGCGGCGGGTTTTTGTTCTGTTACCCCCCTGGGTGAATTTTTCGCTTCGCGCCGCGGCTAGGTTTGTTGCGCCGCGGCGCCTTTCGGCTCTGTCTCCCCTTTGGCCGCGGCGAAGCCTTCTTGGCCGCGGCGGGATTCCCTTCTGTGACCATATTACCCGAATTTTACCCTCTACACTCCAATTCTCACCTTAGCAACACTCTAGGTCCACCTACCCTTGTTTTAAGTGATCCTAATGGTGTTTATCTACCCTATTTACCCATCAATCCATCCATTATCATTGTGAAACTCAAATGTCACTTCCTACTTGTTCCACTAACTCATACCAACAAATTCTTAAATAAATGGCAACAAGAACACATGCATTAGCAACAATTTACATCCCATGCACATTCCATAGATATTCCATTCAACAATAGCTTACCTCTAAGACATCATATATCTACGATACCCATAAGGTGATCCATATCACAATTTCAGCAGAACTACACACATATATATATTGATATAAGTTCATACATTGATATTCCACTATGATGTGCTCTAAATCCTTAACGGTTACATTTCGATCAAGCAAAATATAAACACCTACACTTGGCAATATGATTACATGATGATGCTAGGTAAACTAATTACAAAAATTGCATCTATCCTATTCTACTCAGACCAAGTGTAGCTCCCCACACCCGGCCTCAGCTCATGGATGTTCATCCACTTGCTTACCCTTATCCTTACCCGAGGAACTTTCACCTGAAATATTAATCCCATAAAACGGGGTGAGATATAAATCTCAGTAACCAAGGCAATTCCATTATATATCCAGTTTAATTACCATATATGCGTAAATCAAAATCAACATCAGAATCTTATCCATTAAAACAGCAAATGAAACAATTAGGCTATCATGATTACTATCCCATACTAGCAATCATGTTATCACATGTTAAAGGCCATTAACACCGGAGAGGCCCGTCCACGGCACCTACTCCTCATTGAGCACAACCGGGGCTCAGTGCATCTGGGGTTTGATCATAACCCGGTGCTTGATCATAGCACATGCACGGGTGGCAGCCGCACCACAGCTCCACCATGGACTCACAAGGTCCAATCACAATTCAACAGATAGCCAACCAATTCATTCAGCATTTTTCAATCAATCATATATAGCAACATATGGAATTAAATCAAATATACACATGGAATTGATATAAACCCAGTTACCTCACTTGTAGACACTTGTACCAATCACCAATGGTGCAGAATTCCTCCTATAACCATAACATCACATAATTACTACTCTAATTCATCATTAATAATCATAATCAGTACCCAAGGAATTTAAAATGCCAATGACTACCCAAGAATCATTTACCCAGCCACAACAAGTCCCAATTTCGGATTTAAGTTTCCTCCACCAGAAAACTCAATATTCCACCCAAAATCCTAAGCAAATTCGTACATAATTAATACCCATTTTATAAATTAGCTATGGGGGTCTCAAATTAACCATTAAAGCATCAAAATGGAGGGTTTAAACTCACCCAAAGTCAGTCCTAATCTCAACCTACGAATTTCATCAAGAAAACTCCCAAACACTCACATTTCAGATTTTTGGGTAAGATGAAAATGCTCCAAATGAAAAACTAATCGGACCAAATTAAAGGGAAAGATGAGGGGATTAAGTTGTATAACTATTACTTTGGCTGAATCTTGCTCTAAGTATGAGAAAATGCAGAATTTTGGTCCCAAACCCTAGCCTCCTTCTCCACCTCCGATTTTGCCTCTTGAATGTTATGTTTCAGCAAGTGAGTAAGTGGGTGGGGTATTAGGGTTTAAGTTGGGTCAAGTGTGGGTCAAGTATGGGTCATGGGCTGCTCCAAGATCCATCTCCACTTGGGCTTCAGATTTTTAAGTTTGTTGGGCCAGTTTAGAGGTGTTGGGCTGTAGAATTTACTGGGCCAGTTTTTTATGCATTTGGGTTGCTGAAATTTAATTGAGTTTGGGCCAAGTTTGAGGAGCTCAAGAATGTGGATCTGCACAAGGATTATTGAGCCACTTAGAAGAGTCTATACAAGATAAATCTTGGGCCTCCATCCCACTAAATTATGTTAGGTCTGCACATAATCCATTGGGCCTCTATTAACCTCTTCTCATGATCTATTAATCTAGGCCTAGATAGAATTTCTATCCTAATTAAATCTCAAACCCATATTAATAATTTATCTCTCTAAAGTCTCCATTCACTTAACTTGCCCAATGAGCCCATATTAATTACTCTTAATTAATTCTAATCCATGATTAGCACCTTAATTAATTATGGGGTGTTACACGTGGCGGGAGGGTTCCAAGTCATGGTGCAGGTCTCCAAACTCCTACCTTTAGCTTAGAATCCCTTGTTTCTTCAATGGTAATGCTAGGAAATGATATAGGAACACTTGTGGGAGATTTTTGTGTGTTAGAACTTATGGATGGGTGAATCACAAACCCCTCATGATAGTATAATTTCTTTTATGCATTCTCACGTTTATGGTTGTTTAGTGATGACCCTAACATCAAGGTTCAAATTTTCCTATATTTTCATAATGTAATAAATTGTAACAACTCCAAACCTTAACTATTAATTATTAATCGTGCATTTAGCCATAATTACCATGTTTAGAAGATAGATTTGTCACACCTTAAATTATGACCCTCTTTTCTCCATTCTTCTTACTAGTTTCTATCTAGTCTCAAATGGAACCCAAGCAAGTTTCAACAGGCACACAAGAAGAGGGAGTGAAGGGAAGGAAACCAAGGCTTGAAAGTGTAAGAAATCACCATTTTTTCATGTGTTGTGCTTCATCAAACTTCTTCTCTTCTCTTTCCTATCTTTTTTCATGGTTTTGGTGTCTTAATTGAACATGTTTAGTGATTGGTTCAATGAAGAAGAGGAAGAGTTTGAAGGAAGGCTTGGAAGCTATAAAAAATCCTCTCGAAAAAGCTATTAAACAAGGTAAAAACCATGACCCTTCTTCCTTCTTCTTGGTTGCTTCTTCCATGAGCATTTACCCCAAACCTAGGCCCATTTAAGAGAGGGTGAATTCTAGTCATAGCAAGGTAGGAACAAGGGTTTTAGAGCATGAGGAATAAGAATATGCAATTGGAACTAAAAGAGAAACTTTAGAAATCAAGTTATGATGCCTAGGGTTCTAGTTGCACCTAGCAATTTTTGAAGCTTTCTAATTACAATCTATCTTATATAAAAGTATGTATGAGTTCATAAAAAGTCTAAGAAGCTTCATGGATGCCAAAACCCCTAGGAAATTGAATGAAACTCCATGGTCTATTTACTTGCTACATATCTCGGCTAAGGAGAAGAACAAGCACCTAAGGAGATTTTTCTTTGATTTCAAGGATAGAATTGGTCTAGATATGAATAATAAACACTAAAGGAACCATTGGTTTGAATTTAGAAGCCATGGTTTGAAAGGTAAAAGTTTAGGCTCCTTTTTAGGCATGGAGAAGTAACTTTGTGTTTGGCTCATTGAATTGAGTTTGTGATGACTCTAATGAGTTTAAATAAAGTCATATGACTTAGATCAAGTGAGAAATTAGAGCCAAGATCATGAATTCTAGGGGTTGCTTCATTATGCCCTTGTATGGAACCATAACCATGTCATAAGCTAGAATAAGCATGTGTAATGCTTATGTGAGGCTACAATTGGTTCCAATTATGTGTTTGTGTTTTATTTGATATGTCTAGGCCAAGTAAATCAAGCTCCTCCTAGGTGTATGTGTGAGGCCGAGAAGGGGAAGTAAAGTTTAAGGAAGAAAGTTTGTGTTTCTTAACTCAAGGTAGATTTCTACCCTTTCTTGTATGTATTTCTTGGTTGTCAATTGTTATTAGATGCTTGTATGAATCTTCAAATCATAAGATATGCTTTTAGCCATTGATTAAATGTTATGGTACCATTATGTGTCTTGAAATATGTTTTAAATGTAAGATGACTCCTAATGGGTGAGGTTATGCCAAAAAGTCCCTTAGAATAGGTGAGAAAAAGCTAAAAGTTCCTAAAAATGGGTGAAACAAGGTCAAAAGTCCTTAAAAGTGGATAAGGCAAATTCAAAAGTCCCAAAGAAATGGTAGAAGCTAGACCAAAAGCCCTTTGATCCTATGCTTAACTTGAATGAGTTTATGTGACATGAAAATATGCTTATGTATGTTTACTAGAAGTTTTTATAGTATGCTTGCATTCTTTGACATGAAAATGTGCCATATTTATATGCTTGAAAGGGAAAAAGAGTTATTAGAATTCTTTGAATCTCACTTTTTTACCCACATTATGTCTAACCATATCTAGGTGAGCCTCATGGAGCAAGAAATGGGAGACAAGGAGCTTGAAGGATGAGACTTTGACAATAGAATAGGAATTTATGCAATTTGATATCAAAGTTTGTATGTATATGAAGTTTATGAGATGCAGACCATTGAGTATTTGTAAAAGTATGTAATTATGATGTATGAATCAAACTTGGAACTAAATATATGAGTATGTGAGTTTTTGACATGCATGAGCCTTAGTGTACATATGCATAAGAATAAGTGGATGAGTGATTTTGATCTCTATGATGGTTTAGACCTATTTTGATGCTTTTAGATGCTATAATGCAAGTGTTGGACATGCTCAAATGGTTATAGTTCAAGAGGAAAGTCATTTGAACCATTGGAAGCCATTATGTGACCATTTTAAGCCACTTTCTTGCCCTGAACCAAAGTTTGACCAAATATATGAGTTTTTGCATGAAATTTTGCAAGAAAATAGGTCTTATCTAGAGCTTTTTACAGAGCTAAAGAGCACTATTTTTGGAGCTTTAGAGAATTTATTATAATTTTTCAAAATTGGCCAAATTATGCAGAAACTGTCACTATTACTATTCATATGGTCAATTTGGTTTTTAGTATCATTCAGGGGCCAAATGAAATCCAATGCTCATAAAATTTTATAAGCCTATAGTAGACATCATAATCTTTCTATAACCACTAAGAGCACCGAATTTGGAGCTTTGTAGATGGAGAAATGAATTTTTGAAGTTTCAAGCTTGCTATAGAATGCCACCAAACCCAAAGTATTGTTCCATCAAATTTCGTGGGCCAAACGGGGTTGTTTTGATCTAAAATTTTTATGGTAGCTACTTGACATCCTAATATTTTAAGAAAGCTATAATTTGAATGAGTTGGGTTTTTTTAGAATTAGTTATGAACTTTCAAAGTTCATATCAGAATATGGAATTCAAGGGAAATTGCAAGTGAAATGTGATTGTGTTATACACCTCAAACTTGAAATTTATGGTGCAAATTGTGATAATTCTAATTGAACAAATGTGTTATGGATGAAAAATGACTTTGCTAAATCCACATCGTCCATTTAGCTAAGAATGAGTTACTTTGGCTTTTAATAATAGAAATTTCTACCACTAAAAGTAAGTATTTCTTGAAAATGAATGCTATAAGCTAATTGTGCGATGAGTTAAGATTTATATAGATATAGTCTTACACATATCCCCAATTCACTTATGAAGCATACATAGCAATTAAAAATTCCTATAATAGGATTAATGCCAAACATACATTTGACATCATGACCATGTTATCAAATTGATAAGGCAAGCTCCAAACATACATATCACTTCATAATTGCTTAAAAATGCCATTACATCAAAATTCTTGTAAATTTAAGCCTAATCTTAGTGAAGGCATCCTAAGTTACAAAATATCAATATACATAAACTTGGCAAAAATGAATACATCATGATGCTATACAAGTTAAGTTAGACAAAATTAGCATCTATACAAAACCAAAAGCATCCAAGTGCAGGAGTCCCACATAAGGCCTAAACCTAGGGGTACTCATCTACTTGCTTCCTTTTTTTCTTTAGCTGATGAATCTCCACCTAAAATGGTTAGCCCATAAAATAGGGCTAAGATATAAATCTTAGTAACCAAAGGAAAATTCCATACATATGTGCAAATTAATCAAAATAAATGCATGTTGTACAGAAAAGATACCAAAAGCATCAACATACTCAGCAAATGAACCAATTGGACTATCAGTGACTACTATCCCATACTAGCAATTATATACAACATGTTAATGGCTAAAAATAGAGGGAAAAGCTCATCCATGATATCAACTCCCTATTGAGCATGCTCACGGCTCAGTGTATTTTATTAAGTCTGATCATAACTCGATACTCAATCGCAACACAATGCATGGGTAGCAGCATAATCATAGCTCCACTAAGAGGACTTGTTCATGGTTCTACACAATCAAATAGCTAACTAATCATTTAGCATAAAAAAATTATATGTGCAACAAATATCATATTAAAAATGAACATATATAAGGAATTAGAATTAAACCCTAGTTATCTTTCTTAGTTGTCCATATCCTTTAAAGAAAAGAATATATACCAACCTTCTTTAGACCCTAAATTAACTGAGATCAAATTCTTAGTCATCATCCATTACAAGAATTAGTTGCTCATTTATCCCTAACATTAAGAACTACCTAAAAATCACTTATTCAGGCTCCAATGAATTCCAAATTCGGACTTAAGCCTTCTAACACTAGAAATTACAATGTGCCACTCCAAATTCTTAATATTTTTGTACATCAACAAAACCCATATATATAAGTTAATCATTAGGACCAATTTCTAGCGTGAAACACACTAAAATGTATAGAAGATACTTACCCAATGCTCCCTCTAGCCTCAACTTCCATAAATTATGTAAGAAACAGCCAAACACCCACTTTGATATCTTTAGATGAGATGAAAATTCATTAAACACAAAACTAATTAGGCCAAAATGTAGAGGAAGATGAGTGGATTAACTTCTATATAACTCACTTTGGCCAAATCTCCCTTTAAGAGCGAAAATTAGTGGCAAAGTAGTGGTGAAACCCTAGCCTCCCTTGTGTGTGAAAATGCTCACCTTAGTCTGCAAAACATGCAAGTTTCAACACCAAAAATGAGTGAGCAATAGGCCTGTTAAGGTTCTAGAAAGCATAAACTAGTCCAATAAGCCCATCATCCAAGTGAGCTGATGCTCTACATGCTGGACCTTGGACATATGAATTTAATTAAGTTGGGTCTCCCTAGAACTAAAATTAGGCCTTTATAAAAATTGTTCTTAGCATAAATGAATTAATCTTAAGGCCTAAACATAAAATGCTAATCTTCTCTAATTTTCTTAATTAAGTTCAAATCCACTATTTAATTAATTTTTTAATCTAGAGTGGCCAAAAATTACTATTTGTCTTAAAATACCCAAAATGATAGCTTCTTATAGTTTATTCCAAAATTCTATAATAATTTCTTATTCTCCCCTAATTAATTACTTAATTCTCAATTATTTTCCTTAATAAATTTTTGGATGTTACAAAATCTATACCCCAAACATCAAATAGTTCAACTTTTAAGATATTAATGAAAGACATTTGATGTTATTTGGAAATGTTCCCCATATGTTAACACCAATCATAGGGTAGGATATTCTAGCAAGCATCCTAGAACATGGTTGGCTAATAAAAGCCCATTGCAAAATTTTGGCAACTATTTTGGACACACTAAAGTTTCCTCCACATTCTTATGAGTGACAATGCTCAAGTATGCTATTGACTTCTTTTTAAAGGACAAATCTACAAAGGATGCCATTTGTAATATCCGATTTTCTTTAAACAATGGAAACATATACGTTTTCAAAGTAAGTCATCCAAAATGAATTAGTTAAGGTTACAAAAAATTTAAGTAGCATTCTAGACTCCTAAAAATGAGAATCCTAAGCTCAAACGGAAAGAAAAATGGAGCTAGGGTGCTGAAACAAATTGTGACAAAAATTGACGAAACGTAATGACATTTACATAAATAAGTGAAACCTTTGGAAAAACACATAGGAGGACTTTTTAAATAAAAAATTTGAGTTGCTCAAGGTTCTCAGAAGCCCTAAAACCATAGGAAGTCCCGGGACTGGTAAAACCCTTCCGGTGTATGTTTTCTAACGTCGATGAGCCCAAACTTTAATGGATTCGTTCGATAAGATTTTAGCTCTAAATTGAGTCATTCCAAAGGCATTTTATTAAATTAGGAACCTAAATTTTACAATGGAAAAGACAGTTCTAAAAAAGGAGCTAAAATGAAGCCGAAACAAAATTGCCATTACGGAAGGATGAAATTAGAATTTTTGAGAAAGTGTGTTTTTAAAAGCTCCCACACACTTCTCCCTTTTTCTCCCAACTTCTTAAGCATGACTTCTCCTGCCCAAATTACAAAAAAATAGCAGCTCCTTGAGGCTCACCAAGAGAGGAAGAAAAAGAGGAAGAAAAAGGCAAGAAGGGTATAAAACTTTAGTTTTTCATGCTTTCTCTTTAGCAAACCTCTTCTCTTCCATTTCTCTTTCTTTTCTATGGTTTTATTGAAGATTTTAGATCTATTTTGATGGAAGAATGGAGGAGAAATTTTGAAATTGAGGTGAAGAGGCCAAGGAAGGTGAAGAACAGGCAAGGAGAACTAAGGAAATCAAGGTATTTTGCTCTTCCTTCACTTGATCTTCCTCCTCCCTTCTCTTGTGAGCATTTCAACCTACATATGGCCAGCCCTAGGGAGTTAAGTTTTTAACTAAACCAAGAGTGAATCTTAGGAATTTGAGGGAGAAGAACAAGAATATGCAAAAAAAAATAACAAACTAGCCATTGGATTTCAAGATAGCAAATATAAGGTTTCAAGCATTCCTTACAAAATCTGATTTTATACAATGATTCCTAGGCTTAAATAAATGTTTGAATGAACTCCTAAGATCCTTAGAAGTCTCCCCATATGTATCTTTCGTGTAGAAAACAAAGCAAAGTCCATTGGTGCCATATTGCTTCATGGTCTCGGCCTAAAGGGGATGAGACACCTACGGAGAGTTTTAAATTTTTTCAAACCCATTTTTGAGTCATATATGATGAATGAAAATGAGAAGAAACATTGGGAAAAATTTAGGAGGCCTAAAGAATAAATTGGTGTCTTATGTTCCATAATATGACCTAAGGAAGTAACATGTAGCTAGGCTTTCTGTTTTAATTGTGTGATGACTCCAAGAGGCTTAAAAGGAGTCAAGAATCATATATGAGAGGAAAGAATGGAGCCTAGAATTCATTTGATGTGTATTGCTTCATTAAGTGCATTCTTGGAATCATAAAGGGGTTTATAGACCAAGTTAGTATTTAAGAAAGATGTGTGGCCTTAGAATTAATTCCATGAACCTAATTGGCTTCTGTAAATTATGTTTAAGCTAGGAGAAACCAATCCCACACCTTTTTGTGTGTAAGGCCGAGGAAGGGAGAGCAAATTCAAGGAGAAAAGTGTGTGATTGCATTCAAGGTAGCCACTCCTCCTTCTCTCATGCATGAATGTATGCTTAACTTGTCTTTGGATGTGTGTATATGTGTTTTAAGCTATGAAAAGTATTCTAGCATAAGCGTTTATTCCATGGTGCCATGATGTTATATTACGCTTTCATATGATGTTTATTATGTATGCTTAGGTTTGCTTGAGTTTGGAAAAGCCAAGAACTCTTAGCCATTGTGAGAATGAGCCAAGGACTCTAAAGTTAGTTAAGATAAAGCCAAGAGTCTCCCAAGAGCAAGGTTGACTCCCAAGAGTATGGTTGAGTTAAAAGCTTTTTAAAGAAATGGGTGAGGCAAGTCCAAAATCCACAAGTGAATGGGTGAGGGTAATCCACTTACTTGGCAAGCCTATGTATGCTATGTATGACTCGTTCAAATGCCAAGAATGTTTCTTGAATGCTTACATATTTTAATATGTCCATGGATGCATTTTCAAGACTTATTTTGCATCTTTTATGTGTGATTGAAAGGGAGGTGAGCTATTGGAATTCTTTGAATCTCATTCCCTCCTCTCCAATGTTTTAACATGCTAGGTGGATCAAGTGAACAAGATAATGGGAGCCAACAACTTGGAAGATAGGAGAATGACAACATATTACATAGAATTTGCTTATTTATGGCCATATGAATGGCAAAGTGGCTTTGTATAAATTATTTTTGAGATGTAAGCTCATGTATGAATGTAAAATGATGTATGACTCTTGTATAAACCATATGTGGTATGAAATCAATAGAAATGGAAATTTTGGCTTCTTGATAGCTTGGTGTATTAGTATATTAATGGAAGTGAAATGGCCAAGTTATGACAACCTTAAACTTCTAATCATGGTAATTAAGCTTAAACATGCAATTGATAGTTATAAATCAAGGTCTAACACCTATTTAAATTAAGTAATTTAGGAAAAAGTGAGAAAGTTTAAACCTTAATGTTATTAGATTCATTAACCAAACATTTAGAAGCATTCCTATACATGAGTGAAACAACTCTTCAATTAAAAGCTTTAAATCTATTACCTATTGATTTTCAACTCTCAAGAACCCCTTACAAGTGCTTCTAAGTCATCCCTTGATGTTGCCATAAGAAAAACCAAGGTTTCTAGGTTAATATAAGAGTTTTAGGACCTTCACCGTGGCTAAATACTTTTGTGTCGTGGCCAATTACTCTTGAGTTCACTCCTTACATCGTCAAGGAGTTAGAGCTTCACCGCTGCAAGCCTATACGGCACTGCGACGAGAGGACCTTCTGGAGCCTACCTCACTTGCCTCTCACTATTGGCCACGACCAATTCCCCTTTTTACCATGGCCAATTCCTCTCTGGAACACTTAAGACATTTTCACAAAGTTCACCGTGCCCAATTCCCCACTTAGCTGCGGCCAATTCTTCTCTAGACGGCTTCCAGTTTGACCTCTCATATTTTGCTGCAACTAATTCCACTTCTCGCTGCGGTGAATTGCTCTATGGCACTCTCCTTGGGCAACTTTGCCTCTATTGGCTACACTAAGACTATTTTAGCCACGGCCAAATGCCTTTTGTCCTACAACTTTAAAACTTTGTCTCATACACTCCAACTCTCCCTCTAGTGACATCCTAAGGTCACTATACTCTAATTTGTGAGGGCTCTAATAACTTTCATTTCCTAATTTACTTAGTTATTCTATCATTGCCAATAATATCTAAGTGTTGATTTCCTACTCATCAATCTGTTATATATCAACAAGTTCATAAATTAAAGACAGCAAGAATTCATGAACTATCAATAATTATCATTCCAATACATATACCATTAAAGGTTCCATACATCACTAACTTAAATCAACATCCAATATGTCACGTGGTTACATTTCCAAAAAGTAAACTAGATCATAGGATCTATGAAGTTCTACGTTAGATGTTATAAACTTATACATCAAATATCCATTTAATATGAGGCTAACTCCTCAAGAGATACATTCTATGTTATCAAAATACAACTCCTACATTTGGCAACATGAATACATAATGATGCTATATAAAAGATTAACAAAATTTGTATCTACTCCACTTAGGTCAGCCTAAGTGTAGCCTCCTTCACACATGGCTAGAGCTCATGAATTTTCATCCACTTACTTCCCCTTTATCCTTACCCAAAGGGCCTTCACCTGAAAGTATGATCCCATGAAATAGGGGAGATGCAAATCTCAATAACCAAAGGTAAATTCCATTCATATATTCTAATTTAATTAACATATATGGGTGATATTATATAAGCATTAGCAAATGTACCAATCATATCAATAAATAAAATAATTAGGCTATCGATGATTACTATCCCATACTAGCAATCACATTTTCACATGTTAAGGGTCAATAACACCGGGAGAGACCCATCCATGGCACCACTCCCCAATGAGCACAACTAGGACTCAGTGCATCTAGGGTCTGATCATAACCTGGTGCTTGATTGAAGCATATACACGAGTGGCAGCCGCATCACAGCTCTACCATGGACTCACATGGTCTAAACACAATACAATAGATAGCCAACCAATTCATTAGCATTTCAAAAACATAATTATATAGCAAATACAAAATTAAATTAGACATATGTAAGGAATTTAACATAATCCCTAGTTTTCTCACTTGCGGACAATTTTCTAGAGAACTAACAATAATGCTACCTTAGCCTAGCCATTACAAGAGTGAAATTTGGATAGAATGTTTCCTCTACCAGAAACTTTAATGTATCACCCTAAATCCCAAGCAAATTCATATAAAATTAATACCTATACTAGATATCAACTATAGGGGTTTTAAACTAGCAGAAATACATTAAAATAAAAGAGTTTATGCTTACCCAATATCCCTCCTAGCCTTTCCCTTTGAAAATCCTCTAAGAAAATACCAAACAAACACATTTCAGATTTTGGCCATAGTAAAAATGTTATAAATGAAAGGTCAATCGGGTCAAATTGAAGAGAAAGAAGAGAGGATTAAGTTATATAACTATTACATTGGCTAAGTCTTGCTCTAGGAGTAGAAAATGATGGAGTTTTGCTACTAACCCTAGCTTCCCCTTTGGACCTTCGAATTTGTGTTTGTGTTTCTTGTGGTTCTACAGAATGGAAGGTGACTAAAATGATTTTTAGGGTTGACCCATTAGCCCAAGGACCTATTGGGCTCCTATAAGTTATTGGGCTAAGGTTTTAATTTGTTAGGCCAATCACAAGAGTTCAGATTTTTAGTTGGGTTGAATTAAGTTTTTAAGAGCCCATTTAGTTTTGGTTTGCATAAGGGATGTTAGGCCAATTTAAGAGCTTATATAAGTTGGGTCTTAGGACTTTATCTCACTAAATCAGGTTAGGCCATCATTAGGTGCTCTCTTTTGGGCCAAGTCTCACATTAAAAGGTTGGGTCTGCACCTAAAATTATTGGGCCTCCATTAGTTTCTAACCATGACCTACTTAATTTGATTTAGGCTTAGATGAGGTTTTTAACCCAGTTAAATCTCAAACCTATATTAATAATTTATCTCTCTATAATTTTCATTCACATAACTTGCCTAATTATTCTATATTAATTTTTTTTAATTAACCTAAATCCATGATTAACACCTTAATTAATTTTGGGGTGTTACACAAGTTAAGATGCATGAGATTTGAAACCACTTGGACAGTTCATACAAATTATATTCATACTTTTAAGCTTTCTCAAGAGGTGCCAAACATCAAAGGAGGCCATTTGGACACATTTTGGTATCTCATATGGAGCAAAATTGACCACATTGGTGAGCTATACCACTTTTTGTCCAAGTCAGCTCTTCTTGGTTTGAAATTTGGTATGCATCTAAACCTTGTTGAGAGATTTTTGGGAAGTTAAAAATGCATAATTTTTGGAAGTCTATGGAATATTTTATGAATTTTCAAAATTGATAATTTTTCAAGTTTTGGTTTAGTGCACTGTTTATTCTAGTCAGAAATGAAACTCTATCACTCATAAGGCAAATGATGTCTAATTGCCACAAACTTTTACATGGAAAAAATAGACCTTCCCAGTGACTTGTGCCAATTAGAAGTGCCTCATTTGGATGTCTAGAGAGAGAGATATAAATTTTTGAAGTTTCTATCTAGTATTAGGTGTCCAGTCAGACCTATGTTATTGTTTGATTGATTTCCAAGCCCTGGACGTGTCTAGATTGGTATGAAGTTATTTTTTCTCTCTAGCTAACATCCATAGCTTTCCAGATTGGTATCATTTGCATGGATTGGATTTTTTGAAATTAATTGGACATTTTTGAAATTTATAGCAAAAATTTGTATCAGTACCAGTAGCCAGTCGGACCTTTGTACCTTTTTGATGTCAAACGTGGTCTAGATGCTATGTTCATGACTTGAAACTATTTTTAGTGTAAATTTAACACTTAGGGATTTCTAGGAAGCTATAGCATGGCAAATTTTGGTTTTTTTAAATTAGTTATGATTTTCAAAATTTGTGACAAAAAGCATGCAATTTTGGACGAGGCTACGCTATGAAATTTTATGTGTTTCTTGCACTTGCACGAGTTCTAGGCCACTTTTGGGGATGGAATTATGTTGTATCTATGTAATTAAGTATGAGAATGTGATATATGAGCTCACATGGTCCACAGGACACTAAATGAAAAATTTGTACACTACGCAATGCAAAAATATTCATTATTTTAATGCCATTTTCTCACTTTCTTGTGTAATTCATGGCATGAGACTTAGAAGTAACATAAGGCATGGCTAGAAATTCATGGTGTTACACCATTCGAGCAATGCTTATAGAGCATTGGCTCCTCCAAAAAATAGTACTAGACATCCAATAGGAACTCCTTCTTTTGATAAAAACTATAACAATCCTAACTCTTATTCACCCTAATTAAGTATAATCATATGATTGATAATCCATATTTAATATCTAAAGCCTATAATAGCTTACCAAAGGGTGAAAATGCAAGGAAATTTGAACCGTTTATCATTGAAAATACTATTAAAAAAATGAGGAGACTTAAGCTCATGGGGGATTTAAACTCTCATTTTAGGACCTTTACTTCATTTACAACAAAATCTAGAAGCATAAAACTCCTATATAATTGTTTATAAGCCATAATGTATCATTAACATAGTGTAAACTAGGTTTTAGGGGCTAAAATTAGGGTTTAAGGACTTAGGCCATGACTTGAAAGGGCTTCTCCACAACCCAGCTGGCTATTAGAACCTTTGAGAGCATTAAGTTATACTCACGCCATGACTTGAGCACTCCCCATTGTGACTTATTTCACTATTGGAACTAAACACAATTTTTTCCCAATTCTCACCCTGACTTAAGATTTCCATACGATGGTGAGATTCCCATGTGTAATACCTAATTTTCATAAAAATGATAGAAACAGGACAGATATAAAAGAGAGCCTTCTAAAATGAATAAGTTAAGGCCAAATAAAATTAAGATAAAATTCTAAATAATAGAAAATGAGGATCCGAGGCTTAAGATGCCTAGAAATCAGAGCCGGAGTGGCTAAGGAAAATCTAACAAAATGAAATTTTGACTTTCCTCGGATTTTCAGAGGATCTAAAAACTATAGGAACCCCTATAATGGTTCAAACCTTTCTAGTTCACATTTTAGAATGTCGGTTAACCTGAACGTTGACCCTTTCATTCGGAAAGGTTTTAGATCCAATTTGAGTGATTTCAAAGACAATTTATAGGTTAGAGGACATAAAGTTTATGACAAAAATGACGATTCTCAAAAAGGAGTTAAAATGAGCATTGAGGGAAGAAACCAAGAATGAAGGACAAAATTGATATTTTGAAAAGCCTTTTATGGAACTCTTACTATATAGAGGTGGCGCCTCACTTTTCTCCTCATTTTAGCCAACCTAGTTTCTACCTAAAATAGAGGAAAACTCAGCAAGAAAGGGTGCACAAGAGGAGGGGAAAAAGGAGAAGAAAAAGTCTAGGAAAAAGGTAAGAAATCCTTAGTTTTTCATGCTCCTTCCTTTAGCAAACTTGTTCTCCTCCTTCTCCTCCCCCACATATGCCTAACCATGTTTAGGTGAGCCAAGAAGACTAAGAAATGGTAGCCAACAACTATGAAAGGCAAGACTTTGACAAAAGGATAGAGAAATGAGGTTTGTATTTGCATTTTGATGTCAAAATTTGTAACCATGAGATGTATACATGATGTAAACTATTGAGCATGTTCTATGTATGTATAAATGATGATGTCAAGAATCCTAGACTGATTTTTTGACTTACGTTGCAACAAAAACACCTTGCAACATAGCGCTCTTCAATTCTGTAAGAGCTTTGGCCGCGACTTAAATAGTTCTAGCCACAACTTAAAATGCCATTGATCTTAAACCATTATGTTTGTAATACCTAGTCTTTCTAAAATTGAACTAGAATTGATGAGTTATAAAAGGAAGACCCCAAATGTAACAACCAGAAAAAGAAAAGAAAAGAAAAGAGAAAAGAAAAGAAAAGGGAAAGAAAAGAAAAAGCTGAAAATTTTCAAAGGCTGAAAATTTTCTAAGTCTGCTAGCTACAGCCTAGCTATAGCGAATGTACCTGTTCGCTATAGCGAGAAATGGGCTAGCTATAGCGAGAGAGCCTTCTCGCTATAGCGAAAATGCTTCTAGCTATAGCGAGTGCGAGCATTCCATATAAAATCTAGACAGCTGCTCGCCGTAGCGAGAGCTATAGCAAAGGCAAAGGTCTGGGACTTACACGAGCTCGCCGTAGCAAGGGTTATGGCTCGCTATAGCGAGGGTGAGTCCAGAAAAGTGTGAAAAGAGAGATTTTGACTTTTTAAAGAGTCTAAACTCTTCCTTTCTCTTAGAACCGACCTAAGCTTCGACCAAGGAGAGAGAAAAGAGCTGTGGAGAGAGAGAGAGACCTAGAGAAGCAAGGAGACCAAGCAAAGAGGTGAGTAATCTTTAGATTTCCATAGCTTTTCTCCTTAGCATGTTGTTCTCCTCTTTTTGCCTTCTCTTTCTATGGTTTTAGAAGTTGATTTGGGTTTGGTTCAGAAGAGGGAAGTAGGAAAACTACTCTAGAAGAAGGGTAGAACTCATATATCTTCATTCTTCTTCCTTGCTTTCTTCTTTGAGAGCTTGAGAGAGGAAGGAGAGTGAGTAGAGTTCTAGAGAGAGAATCCCTAGCTTCTTACATGGGTAGTGAGGGTTTGTTTCGATGAAGAGCCCCTTTTAGCTTTGTGAGAGTTATTTAAGCTATGAGAGAATGATTTGGTGCTCTTTGTTGTGCCTAGGCTCAAAGGAAGCAACTCCATCTAGTTGTGAGTGTAAAATCAAGAAGGGAGAAGATAAATTGAAAGGAAAGACTTGTGTTATCCGATAAGGTAGCTCTCTACTCTTTTCTTGTTGCATTCTTGGATGTGTAATAGTCATTGTATGTTGGTGTATGTGCTTGTATGATGAGATATGCCATTTGATATTGCCCTGATGCATTGGTACCAATATGCTTATGATATGAATTGTGAAAATTGCTCTGGTGAGGTGGTGCCGAAAGTCCCTTGAGACAGGTGAGGTGGAGCCAAAAGTCCCTAAACCAAGGGTGAGGCCGATCCAAAAGTCCCAAAGCTCGGGTGAGGCTAGACCGAAAGTCCCTAGAGCCTATTCTTGGCATTGACATGATATTCATGGCATGAAACACATATGTTGTGTTATTGTGACTTGTGTGCATGCTTGACTAGTTTATATGCCTTGATTGCATCTTGAATGAGTATGAGCTACTGAGATTCCCCGAATCTCACCCCCTTCCCCCTCCCATCTTAACA
Source organism: Erythrophleum ivorense (assembly GCA_026724425.1). Taxonomy (NCBI): domain Eukaryota; kingdom Viridiplantae; phylum Streptophyta; class Magnoliopsida; order Fabales; family Fabaceae; genus Erythrophleum; species Erythrophleum ivorense. The sequence continues at coordinate 39,120,775 of JAIUCV010000006.1, read as the reverse complement.
TCCGGGTGGAGCTCAAGGAGAGTCAAGTACACCTCATGGAGCCTAGTGAGCATATTTAGGGAAATGTATAGTTTTTGTGGTTCTTTTGTTGTAAAAGGTGCTAAAATGAATATGCACCTCTTATTTTTGAGTTGTAAATATGTGAGCACATGTAAATATATGTATAGATGATGTATGGATTGTTTAAAGAGCCAAAGTAATGAGAATGTAGAAATGGCCCTTTTGCGGCTTACATGTGCTAGTGTATTATGTCCCGTAGCATAGTGGTTTTGAAATGTATGATGTTATGGATCACTTAGACATTTCATATATGCTATGTTTGTACTTTCAAACTTGCCCAAAAGAGGCTAGAGCATGTGGGAGGTCATCTAGACCCATTTTGAACCACATGGGGTGCCAAAACTGCTAATTGGGTGAGTTCCGTCAAAGTATGACTAGATGAGCTCTTCTTGATATGTAATTTGGCATGCCTCTAGATTCTATTGATAGCTTCTTGAGAAGCTAAAGTGGGTAATATTTGGAGGTCTAGAGAATATTTGGCGAATTGTTGAAGTTTGGAAATTTTCATGGTTTGGTCATGGTACTATGCAATAAGTCCGAAAATGAATTCATGTCATTCATGGATCAAATGGTGTCCAATTGTCATGAAATTTTGTGAGAATAAACTAGATATACACAGTGACCTATACCAATTGGAAGCACCTTAATTGGTGGTCTGTAGAGAGAGAAACGACTTTCTGAAGTTCTGTATCAGCATCAGGGAAGTTTCTGACCTTCGTTACTGTTCCATCGGCTTCCAAGGTCCAATAACTCCTGAAATGATCTGGACTTATTTTTCTCCTCTAGTTAACACCTGTAGATTTCCAAATTGGTATATATTGCCCATATTGGAATTTTTTGGAATTAATTACAAATTTTCAAAGTTCATGATAGTAAACTGCACCAGTATCAGGGACAGCCGAACCTCTGCGTCTTTTTCGATGTCAAAGATAGTCCAGACGTTGAGATTGTGGTTGGGAGTTATTTTTATTATGAAGTTAACATCCCAAGCTTTCTAGAGAGCTATGATTTTCTTGATTCCCATTTTTCTAGAATTAGCTATGATTTTCCAAAGTTGGAGCCAAAAATTTGACTTATGGGCTCATTTAAGAAATTGCATTTTCTTGATTTTGGCTTCATATCCGTGGTTTGTGAGTTGTTCGAGACTATGTACAAGTTGTATAAATGATGGGTTCACAGGACCCACGGGGCAAAATGTGACCGGTTAAACCCCGACTTAAAGTAGTAAAATACCACGGTTTCGGTGATTTTCTTGGGAAAATCATATGGAATCAAGCTTAGTGGAAGATCAATTGGAGTGTAGTCAGTAAGGTGTTACACCAAAATCAAAGAAATAGAGGCTAAATAAATTAGAATAATAATCTAGACATCTAGAAATGAGGATACAAAGTTAAAGATGCCTTAAAATTGGAGTCAGAAGAGCTAAATAAAATTATCTAAAAATGTAGTGGCATTTTTGTAATTTTAGACAACTTTTTATAAATTGAAAGGAGGGAGCTTTAAATTGTAAAATTGAGTTTCTCAAGGGACTCAGAGGCTTAAAAACCATAAAAGCCTTTAAAATGGTTAAAACTCCTCCGATGTGCATTTTAGGCTGTTAGTTGACCTAAATTTTGATCAAATGATTCAGGATGTCTCCAAAGCTCATGAAATCAAAATTGAATGTTTTTAATCAACTAGAAGATCTTAATTTTCATATGGAGAAGATGGTTCTAAAAAAGGAGATAAAATGAGTGAAAACAGGAATATGAAGTTAAAGGACAAAATGGGAATTATAAAAAATGTTATAACTCACCCTTTCCTTCTTAAATTTGTCCAACACGACCTAAAGCCCTCAAAATAGAACTTGAACCATTTGAATTAGAGGAGAGAGCACACCAAGGAGAGGAGAAAGAAGAAGGAAAGAAGGCTAAGAAAAGGTAAGAAAATGGCACTTTTTCATGCTCTTGCCTTCACTAACTTGGTTCTCCTTCTTGAGCTCTTTCTTTTGGTGGTTTTGGTTTTTAGAAAAAAGCATTTTTGTCGCTGGTTTGTTGGAAGAGGGAGAGAGTTTGAAGAAACTAAGCGAAGCACCAAATTTCTCTTTTGAAATACATTAAAACAAGGTATGTTTCTATAGTTAAAGATTGTTTCTCCTTGTTCTTTCCCTTATGTGTGTGTTTGGCTAGACCTATAACTATATGGGAGAGGATGAGTTTCAACCATAACAAGGTAGAAACAAGGGTTTTGGAGCATGAGAAATAGGAATCTACAATTAGAATCAAAGGAAAAGCTTTAGAATTTAAGATATGGAAATTAGATTTTAGTTGCACCTTAGGAGTTTGGTGACTATTGAGAAGTATTTGGAGCCATATGAATTCATGTCTAAGAAGTGGAGAAGCTAAGGAATATGGGTGTGTATCAAATTTCTAGTAAGAAACAACAAAGGCTCATAATGTTCTTCTATAAGTGAGGTCTTAGCCATGGGGTAGAAAGCATAGGTAAGAAGTATTTTCTTTGAGTTATAATGAATTTAAATACATAGGTATAATGAATAAATGATTATGGAAGCATTGGATTGAAATTTAGGAGGAATGAAAGTTGAAATTTTAAGGACCTAAATGATGTTAATGATGCAAGTTGGTTTTAAACCCTTCTAACCAAGCATGTAATGGTTCAAATGAGTTTTTTGAAAGTTATAAGACCAGTAAAAAGCAAGAGTTTGGGTTAGGAAAGCAAGAACCAAAGGTTGCTTCATAACGAGTTTAAATTAGTCATAATTGATACTTTAAGTCCTAATGAGATTAAGTAAGAAATATGAAACCTAAAATGAGTTCCATGGGATTAACTTATCTTGTAATTGTCATATGTAGGTCAAGTTAACTCAAACTCACTCACTTATAAGTGCCAAGCCAAAGAAAGTAAAGAAAAAGGAAGCCAATAAGTGGGATTGTTATACATCCAAGTTCTTAGAATCACAAGGTAACTTTCTCTCTCTTTTTTGCATACATTCTAGTGCTTGAATGAGTTAAAAGGTTTGTGTGTGTTGTTACTTGATGTTTTCATAAGAAATGTTTCATTATGTTTTCTATATGAACCATATGAGTACTATATGTGTATGAAAGGCAATGAGATGGCTCCTGACTCTCTTAAGGCATGGCATTAAGTACAATAGCTTTTCCTTTGTTCTGGGTTGAGAAAAGTTGAATAAATTTATGATGATGCCATGGCTAAGAAACAAATGAGTTTTATGTTTTCTGATGCATTTGATTTATATAAGGTATAAGCATTGCATTCTTGCACCACATGCATGGTATACACTCATAGCATTTTTGTATATATTGAAATGGTTGAGATTAGCTATTGAGATTCTCTCAAATCTCACTCCCTTGCTTTCACTAACCATTTTAGGTTCACTAAGCCAAAGCCAAGACCATAAGAAGACATGGATACAAGGATATGATGTATTAAAACTCCATTTTATACCAAATGTCAATATGTATATATATGATACTTTGTATGTACTATGATAGACCTATGATGTCTATTATGATGTTACTTCATGTATAATGATGAAACCATGTGTAAAAGTATGAGAATAGCCATGTACAACCATCTTAGGTAATGTATGTGCATTATGGTGGTATTTGATGTTTGAGATGGCATAAGATATATATGTAATCTTAGGTATCAAAGGGTCAAATCTTGATCCAATCATTTTGGCATGCTATGAAATGATTAGAAATATCATTTAGGATGAAAGAAATGTGCTCAAAGTGGATCCCAAATAGTCTAAATTAAAGCTAAAGTTGGTCTTAAAACTTCCATAAATAACTCCTATGTCAAAAGTAGCCTAAATGATCTAGTTTGAGTTTAAGATTTGACATGCATTTAGATCCCTCTTAGAGCTTTTTTTCAAGCTAAGAATCATAGTTTTTGGACTTATAAAGAATATTTTAGAAATTTCCAAAATTGTGCAGAATTTTTAATTAGGTCCTAATACTATTCACACATAACAGTTCTAATATTCTGTTTCTTTTAGGGGTAAAATGAAGTCCAATGCTTATAAAATTTTATAGGTATATAGTTAGCATTATAAGCTTTCTAAGGCCATTGAGTTTGCATAAAAAGGAGTTGTATAGAGGAGGTTATGAATTTTGGAATTTAAGGGTCTGATTACATCCAAGTATTGCAGCAGCCATTGATATGTAAGGGCTTTCGTGAGCCAAATGACCTTAGATACTCTTAAAATTTTAACTGCACATAGATCTCATCTCAAGTTTTCAATAGCCACTAAGACTACCCAATTTGGAATTGTGTAGGTTAAGATATGCAATTTTAAAATTTTTGTTTGCTACATGCCTCCAATTTGGACCCGCAAAACTATTCCATTACATTTGGCAGGGCAAATGAACTCAATTTTTCCTGACATTTTTATAGCATGTAGTTCACACCTAAGCTTTTCATAAATATCTAATTTGCATGATTTGGAGTTATAGCCCAAGTTATGAATTTTTAAAGTTAATGCAGATTTTAGATTGTATGCATTCATTTCGAGTCCTATAGGGTTTTTGTGTGTTCTACGAGTTAACCATGGTAAAATGAATATGAACAAACTTTTTTATAATAAAAATGAATCAAGGAAAAAAAAGAATCAAGTTTAGACCCTTTTAGCTCAAAATGACATGTAAATGGTTTGATTTCAATATTAAAAAGCTTACGTAGGGATATGAACTTTGCTTTTATCTTCCTATATGGCATGAATGAATTAAGTAAGCTAGGTATGACAATGTTCATGCCCCAACTATTTGCTACCACTATAATTTAAACTCTAAGGTCTTTTTATGGCTAAATGGCATGGTTTAAATGACATTTGCTCTCCTAACTACCTTAGCTTACCAACTCTCATTATTTAAGGGCTTAAGGATGTTTATATCAATTAGACATCACTACATTATCAACAAAATTTATCCATTTTTTACAACAAAGGGTTCTTAAAGCCACAAGTGACAATATCATAATGTGTGATTCCCTACCATCTGACCTCAAACCACTCTAGACATGTCACAATAAACCAGATGAACCCATTCCTAGCCACAAATTGCTAAAATAACCTAAGATATAATTATAGATATGAATTTTCTACCTACAAGGCATCAATATCAGTTAAATTTTCATACATTGGGATTTTAGGATGGCATTCATATAATAACAAAATTCTCATTCATAGATTAACAATTTTAACTCCATACACCCATAAAAATTCATATCACATCAAGATTTGGTGAATACATCAGAATCCATGTAATTTAAAGTCTAGCTTCCTAATGGTTACATCCTTGGTTATAAAACATCAAAATACTTACACTTGGCAACATAAATGTATCATGATGCTATATAATATAAATTATGAAAAGAATAGCATCTACTTCAAGTCAAAATGGTCCATGTGTAGAACCACACAAGGCCTCAAATTAGAGATGTTCATCCACTTGCTTCATTTTTCCTTAACCAAGGAAACTTCATCTAAAATCAGGTGAGATATGAATCTCAATAACCAAAGAAAATTCCATATATATGTACAAATTAATTACCATAAATGCATGTTATACAAAAAAAATATTAAAAGCATCAATATATTTAGCAAATGAACTTGATAGGCTACCAATGACTACTATCTCATACTAGTAATCACATAGAACATGTTAATGGCCAAAAACATAAGGAAAAGCCTGTCCACGATATGATCTCCCTATTGAGCATGCTCATGACTCAATGCATTCATGAGTATGATCACAACTTAGTGTCCGATCATAGTACAATGCACGAGTGATAACATGACCATAGCTCTACCAAGGACACGCTTAAGGTCTAAAATTAACAATGAAGTACCCAACCAATCATTTAGCATAAAAAAATATTGTGCAACAAATATTAAATTAAAAATGAACATATGTAAGGAATTAAATTTAACGTAGGTTACCTCATTTAGTTGTGTCAAATTCTGAATCCAAGATTAATTTCCAATTCTTTAGAGGTCTTAATTACCAAAACCAATTTCTAAGTCAACATCTAATACAAAAATTAGTTACCTATCATTCCTAACATCATGAACTATCTAAGAGTCACTTACTTAGACTCCAACGAACTTCAAATTCAGACTCAAGTCTACCTCAATGCCCTACTTCCAATTATTAGCATTTTCACACAAAATCAAAGTCCATTATATAAGTCAATCATTGGGGCCAATATCTAGTGGAAAATACATCAAAATGAAGAAATAATACTTATCCAATAATTCCTCTAGCCTCAAACTTTGAAAATCAACAAGAAACCACCAAAACAACAAGTTTTAGATTTAGGAAGAAGATAAAAATTTCCAAATGAAAGACCAGTCAGTCTAAAATGGAAAGGAGGATGAGAAGGTCAAGTTTTATATAACTTACCTTGGCTAAATCTTCCTCTAGGAGTGTAAAATGATGGCAAGATGCTGAAAAAATGCAAGCCTCCTTCCCAAGCACAATTTCCCTCTTTGTTCTGCTACCCAAACTTTGTTCCAACATAAAAGTAATAAGTGATAGCCTCTTTTTTAGGTTTTTAAGCAATATAGGCCCAAAAATCTGCATGTTGGGCCATGGATGTAAGGTTTCCAGTTGATTCAAAATAAGTTGGGCCTTCATACAAACTAAGGTTAGGCTTCTACAATTACTTCTTAACATGAATAAATTGATCATAAGGCTTAAATGAAATGTCCATCTTCCCTTAGTTAATTTCCTTAATCAACCCAAATCCACTATTAACAATTTATTTTCACTCAATAATGGCTAATTGTTATTATTTGTCTCAAAATGCCCAAAATAGTTTATTTCTTTAAAAAATCTTATTTTCCATGTTTTTTCTTAAATTCTTGATAATAATTCCTTTATTCTTCGTAATCACTCCTAGTTAATTTCAAAGTGTTACAAAAACTCAAATCATGTGGCATGATTCCATTCACTAAATAGTTTACCCAATCAACATACCATAATGTTGGGAAAGCCAAGCAAAATAGTTATTTCACCAAAAATGATCTTCTCAAATGGGTAAATCAACGCTCGTGCCTAAACTAGGGCTTCCATTTGAGATAAGTAGTTAATGACCACATTTTCAGTCCCCTTCTTATCTCCTATCTCAAGGTCAATTTCTTGAAGCAGTGATACCAAATGTATCAATCATGGTTTCTAATCATTCTTAGACAATAGATGTGACAATAGCATGGTTAGTGTGCACTATTGCCTTAGACTTTATGAGATAGAAGCAAAACTTGTCAAAGGGGAATACAATGGCAAGTAACTCTTTTTCTCTGGCGGGATAATCGCACCAAGCATTATTGAGTTCTTGTTAGCATAGGTGATGACATGTAGCCTCTTATTTTTTTGTTGACCTAACACGACCCCCAATGCAAAATCACTTGCATCACACATCAGCTCAAAAGGAAGGTTCTAGTCTAACGTTGTCATTATTGGGACTAAAGTTAACTCCTATTTCAACCTATTAAAGGCATCCAAACATTTATTGTTAAAATCCAAATCAACATATTTATTCAAACAATTACAAAGAGGTGTAAAAGTTTTAGAGAAGTCCTTTATGAATTTACAATAGAAGTTACGATGGCTCAATAAGCTTTTACGTGCCCTTGAATGAAGTAGGTGGTGGCATTTACTCAATAGTTGCAATCTTAGCTCAATCTGCCATAATACCCATTTTTAAAGTCTTATGGCCTAATATAATGCCTCTTTCACCATAAAATGGCGTTTCTCTCAATTTAGGACCAGATTGGTCTACTTACAACATTACAAAACAAGAAAGATTAGTAAGGCAATTATTGAAAAAAGAGTCAAACATAGAGAAACCATCTATGAATATCTTTATAATTTTCTCTACATTATCAAAGAAGATTGCCATTATATAGCCTTACAAGGTAATAAGTGTGTATAGAAACCAAAAGGCATTCGCTAGAAGGCAAAGGTTCCATAAGGACACATGAATTTGGTCTTTTCTTAGTCTTTTAAAGCTATGGATATTTCATTATATCCAAAGTACCTATCAAGGAAGTAGTAGTAGGAATAGCTTACAGCCTTTATAACATCTAATTAATAAAGGGCAATGGAAAGCAGTCTTTACAAGCACTACTGTTTAGCTTCCTATAGTCAAAGCAAACACACCATCCTATCATAGCCCATATGGGAATTAACTCATTGTTCTCATTCTTAATCATAGTTATTCTGTGTAATATCCGGTCCTCTGAAAATGAGAGAAAACGTGAGAAACGTAATGTACGATTTCTCCGTCAACGAACAGAACTCACTAGATACAAAAGGAAGTCCCCCGAAATGAAGTAGTTAAGGTCCCAAAAAATTTGGGAAGCATTCTAGACTCCTAAATATGAGAATCCCAGGCTTAGATGAAAAGAAAAACATAGTTAAAATGAAGAAATAATTTCTTACGAAAAATCTTATGAAACGTAATGGCATTTTTGTAATTTTGAGCAAATTTTGGAATTCACACAAGAGGACTTTTTAAATGAAAGTTTTGAGTTGTCCAGGATTCTTAGAGGCCCTAAAAACCATGGAAAGTCCTAAGACAGTTAAATCCCCTCCAGTGGATGTTTTCCAATGTCGATGTGTCCAAACTTTGAAGGGTTTGTTCGGGAAGGTTTCAACTTTGATTTGAGTGATTCCAAAGGCATTTTATTTAATTGGGAACCTAAATTTTATAATAGAAAAAATGGTTCTAAAAAAGGAGCTAAAACAAAGGTGAACCAAAAATGCCAAGAACGAAGGGCAAAATGAGAATTTTTGAAAAGTGTAACTTATTCCCACCTATATATATGATGCACCCTTCTTCTCCCTTCATTATGCATGACCATGTTCTGCCCAAAACCAGAAGAAAACCCTAGGGGATGAGGCACACAAGAGGAGGAAGAAAAGGTGAAGAAATTCCAGGTAGAAAGGTATAGATTTTCATGGTTTTTCATGCTCTTTCTCTTCCAAACCTCTTTTCCTTCATTCTCCTTTTATTTCCTATAACTATAATGAATTATATGGATCTATTTTAAAGGAGAAATTGAGGGGAAAATTCGGATTTGAAGAGAGGAGCTCAAAGAATACAAGATTCAAGTGAGAAAAAGTAAGAAAATAAGGTAATTTCTCTTCTTATGGTTGTCATCTTTGGTTCCCTCCTCCTCTATTTTGCCCCACTTGAGAAAACCCTAGGAGGAGATGATTTTTAGGCAGAACCAAGAATGAATCTAAGGAAAAAGGGTATGGAGATTAAGAATATGCAAAGAAAACAACAAAATAACTATTAGATTTCAAGATGCAAATTCTAGGGTTTTGTGTGCACTTTGTAAAATCTGACCTTATGTGATGATTCCTTGGTATAATTAAGAGTTTAAATGAGTTCCTAAGATCCCTAAGATGCTCCCCACATGCTTTGTCCTTCAAGAAAACAAAGAAAATTCCAAGGAAGCCAAAAAGGGGCTATGTCTCGGGCAAGCTTGGATGGAGTAGCTAGAGAGAGTTTTAAATTTTTCTAAACCTATTTTTCTGTCATATATGATGAATGAATATGAGGGAAGGCCTTGGAAAAAATTTAGAACTCATAGAAAGTGATTTGGTGCCTTAGGTTCCATATTTATGACCTAAATAAGCAACATGATGTTAGGCTCTTTGTTTAATTGTGTGATGACTCCAAGAGGCTTAAAAGGAGTCAAGAATCATATTTGAAATGAAAGAATGGAGCCTAGAATTTATTTAAGGAGTGTTGCTTCATTAGGTGCATTTATGGACCATAATGGAGCTTATAGAGCAATCTAGCATCTAAGCAAATTGTATGGCCTTAGAGATTGTTTCATGAACCTAATTGGCTCCCATAAATTGTATCTAGGCCAAGAGAAACTATCTCCACAAGCTTGTGGGTGTGTGACCGAAAGAGGAGGCTTGAAATCCAAGGAAAAAGTGTGTGATTGTGTGCAAGGTAACTCTCTCCAACTTCTCTCATGCATAGATGTGTGTTTATCTTGTCTTAGAATGTGTGTATGTGTATTTTCAAGCCATGAAAAGTATGCTAGCATGATTTTATATGCCATGATTTCATAATGTCATATTATGTTTTCAAATGGATGTATGATGTTTGATGAGTTTGCTTGAGTGTGGAGAGGCCAAGAACTCTTGACCATAGTGAAAATGAGTCAAGAACCCTTGAGATTGGTTGGACATAACAAAGAGTTTCCTAAAAGCAAAGTAGGCTCCCAAGAGTATGGTTGAGTCCAAAGCTCTTAAAGAATGGGTGAGGCAAGTCTAAAATCCATGAGAAAAAGTGTGAGGCCAATCCAAACACTTGGTGAGCTCTTGAATGTCTTATATGATTTGTGCACATGCTAAGCTTGCTTTTTGAATGTCCATGATTTGTATTATGTCCATGCATGCATTTTTAAGGCTTGCTTTGCATATATTATTTATGATTGAATGGGAGATAAGCTATTGGGATTCTTTGAATCTTATTCCCTCCTCTCTAATGATCTCACATGCTAGGTGGACCAAGTGGATATGTTAATGGGAGCTAACAACATTGAAGGAAGAAGATTAACATCCATATGTCTAGCATTTTCCTTTTTAAAGCCATAATGAACCATAATGATGTATATTAATGTTATAAATAGTTTATAACCCTTGAGACATATGTAATTATGCTATTATATGAAGTAGAAATGAAAGTATGTGTTATGTGAATGATGGAATGTGAATTGAGTATGTATGGCAAAGATGGCTTCATGAATGAGTTTATGGAAATATGCATATGTGTGCATGGAAAGGCCAAAATGTGATACATGGGGTTTGGGACCATTTGGGCAGCTCACACAAGTCCTAAATGTGCTTTTAGACTTGCCCAAAAGGTGCCAAAGCCAAAGAAAAGCCATTTGGTGATTTTGGTATCCTATATGGACCCAAAATTGACCATAAGGGAACCCTATGTCACTTTTTAGCCAAATGAGTTATTCATGGTCTTAGCTTTGGCATGCAATTAGGTCTCATTAAGAGCTTTTTGGAAAGATAAAGATCATAATTTTTGGAGGTCTACAGAATATTTGATGATTTTTTCAAAGTTGGCAATTTTTATAGTTTTGGTCTGCTGCACTATTCATTTGGTCCGAAATTGAATTATATCACATGAGGCTCAAATGATGTCCAATTGCCATGAAATTTTATATAAAAAAACTATATATTCACAGAGACTTGTGCCAACTAGAAGCACCTCAATTGGAGGTCTAAAGAGGGAGATATGAATTTTTGAACATTCTGTCCAGTACCAGGGGTTTTGCCCAACCTGAGTTACTGTTCTATTAAATTTTGAGGTCTGGACATGATGAACTGGTCTAAAAATATTTTTTCCCTCTAGCTAACATCCACATATTTCCATATTGGTATCATTTGCATGGATTGTATTTTTTTGAAATTAATTGGACATTTTCAAAGTTTTCTATAGAATTCTGTGACAGTTCCAGAGTGCAGTTTGACCTCTGGACCATTTCGGATGTCAAACATCCTTTCTGATGGATGTTATGCCTTGGGAATATTTTTAGTGTGAATTAGATATCTGTAACTTTCTATAATGACCAAGAATTCATGTTTTTAATTTTTTTAGATTTAGTTATGATTTTCCAAATTTTGGTCAGAAAAAGGGGCAAATTTGGCTGAAATTAGACAACTACATTTTGTGCTTCATTTTGGTTTCCATGAGTTGTGGGCATGATTTTGTGATGTAAAAGCATTTTATTGATGTAATTAAATATGAGGATGTATGATATGAGCTCACATGGTCCTCGTGACACCGAATGAAATTTTTATACATGACGCGATGTAATTAAATGCATGATTTTAATAGACTTTTCTACCTCCCTCATGGAATCTTAATGATGTGAGGTACATGAGCATCATGAAATGAGCTAGAATTTATGGTGTTACATTCCACCTTTCTTTAAACCACGTATACTAAACTCACCTATGAAATTGGATAGATAATACTAGTGTCTAGCAACTTAGGGGCCTTAGCTTTAACAACCTCCTTCATGTTCACGTTCAAGTCTTCCATAAGGATGTGGTGCATCAATAGTGAAGGGCTCAATCCCTTAATATTTAAAATGGTTCACCTAATTGCTTGCTTCCTTTCTTTCTACACTTTTAGCAATTTTTCCAACTGGGAATCAATCAAATGAGTAGACATAATGACTAAAAGAGTTTCATTGTCCCTAAGTAAGCATATTTAAGGTGGAATGGCAACGACATTAATTCCGTATTTGGTGCTTTCTTGGTGAAAGGTGGTGGAAGTGGCTTGCCCTTCGTTAAACTTCAAACTAATGCCATTTTTGAAATAAGACAAACAGCGTTACTTCAATATTCTAGGTTGTGGCTACACTTTCATCATCAGTATCCTTCGTCATAGTAGTTAAAGACAAGCATGCTTTTAAAAAGTTGTGAAATGATGTCATATTGTATATGTCTCTTAGCAGCTCATCTACCACATCAATTTGACATCACTGTTCTTTTATGATGGATTCTTCACAGCTTTGAATAGATTAAACTTAATTTCGTCATCTCACACTTTTAGAGTTAGCTTGTCATTCTTCATATCAATAATTGCACCAGTTGTGGCTAAGAATGGCCTTCCCAAAATCAATGGTATAGTAATTTCGTCCTCCATCTCTAGTATGTGACAATCAACTAGAAGAAATAATCTTTTGATCTTCAACATTACATTTTTGATAAACACATATTTCTATCTATTTTATTCTCCTAAACTTAGGCATTTTAATAATTAAATATGGCTTAATGGGTTTAATTGAATGAAATTTGATTTTAATGGTCATTTTATACATTTTAAAAATTTATTTACAGAATTATTGATTTTAATGCTTAAATTTCTTTAAATAATTTTGTGAATTTTTCCTATTATTTCTACAGATTTTTATTGGTAAATGGAACTCAGATGGAATTTAATTGGAAGCATTTTGTACATCTCTTGATTTTGGTTCATGGAAAAAGAATGGTAACTCTCATGTACAGCAAAAAGAAACACGTCCCTACAAGCTCTAGCTCCCTTGTTTACACGTGGAATGCACTCACATATCAACACAAGCCATCCCACCATTCACACCATTTCTCTCACTCGAGCACATTCACTCACTCTCACTTAACTTCACTATATGTAGCCACGGGTTACTCCATGTTGCAGCACACAAACACACACCTTCCATATAACACACACATGCTTTATTCACCCATGTAAAACACTCACACAAAGCCATGAGTCTAGCACATTACTTCACTTCCACAGGTCAAGTTCATACACATGCATGTTGCCATGGTCCAGCCATATTAACACGATCACATGTAGCATAAGAAGCATGAGAACGTTGGAATGAGTAGGAAATAGTGAAGAAGCTCGCATGAATCTGGCTTTAGGTTGAGAGTAAAGAGAAGAGCTTGAGAAGAGCACGTGAGGAGCAAAGAAACAAAGTTAAATGAGCTCACATGGATGACACAAGATTAAATAAAGGGGGCTAGGTTAGTAGCTAGAAATGGGCAGTGCATGTGATTCATTAAAGAGCAGCAGGTAAGCAAGATGATTTCCATGGGTTGCACGTGTTGAACATGGCTCAAAATAGAGGAAAAGGAAAAAGCCACAAGTTGAAGCTAAGAATGACGTGGAATCTACGTGAAGAAGCATGAGGTTGGAATAGAGTAGGAATGAACGTGTACAAGAAAAATAAATGCTAACTCTATGTGAGTTGGCGTGGCACTTGACATAGAAAGAAGAAGAAGCCACAATGCAGATGCATAAAGGCAAGACGTGGAAAAAGAATAAAAGAAGCATGAAGCATGGATTCAACACTTCAGCATGACAAGTGGGGTCTACATTCATATATAATAAAAGAGAAAGGAGCTGTAAGGAATTGAAATAAAAAAGGAAGCACGTGAAAGTGATAAAACAAAGCATGTGAGACATGAAGGATTCGGGCAGAGGCATTCAAGAAACACGTAATACACACTCCATCATTCACTCATTCCACACGCTGTATTCGTTCACTTCATCCAGAATAGCGTCTATTCCTCGTCCTCCATCCTCTCCACGACATCTCCTCCATTCTGATTCCATCTCCATTCAATGAAGCTTTAATTCTCCCCTATGGCTAGCTAGGAGGAAGATCCTTGGTGGAAGCTTGAATCCATGGAGAAGAGCTCAGAATTTTGGCTAAGATTTCTTTAATTTCTTACACTTTTTCTTTTTCTTGTACAAGCTTGGTTAAGTTGTATTTAATTAGGAATTTGTATAATTGTAATTAGTAGCCAGTTATACACTAATTAGGAATCCTTTTTGTTGATTAATTGGTTGAATTAAAAACTGAATTTTACACTTTCCTTTAATTTTCCATGTATGCCACAAAGGTGTTTGATGAAATGCATAAGTGAAATTATAAGCTTTATTGTTTGATTTAAGGATTCCTTGGGGTTTAGTTTGTTAATTAAACATCCTAGGGTATTAATTCATAGGCTAATTGATCAATTAATCATTCAATTCAAGTGTTCAAAGATTTTAATCACAAGAATTAGTAATCTAATGGTAGTTGAGGTCTCAATTAACATCAAATTGCTAAGTTCTAGATTCTTGCATGGTAACTCAAGATACAATTGCTATGAACACAATTAAGGATTCTTAGACCAGGATTAATCGTAATTGGATTAGGATAATGATAGTGGATACCAAGGGACGATTCTAAAGCTAGTTACAAGACCATCATTCACCCATAATTCATACAATTAGGTAGAATTTAGGAATTTTATTTCAATTTCATTTTAGATAGTTTAATTCAATCAAAAACCTCCCTTAGTTAGGAAATTTTAGAGTCTTTTATACACTTAGAAAACCCAATTGAATATTGAACTCCATTTCCAAGGGGGATGACTTAGGTTGTGCCACTAGCTACATATTTAGTCCAACCTAGTTTTATTTTGAAGGTTGCGCAATAAGCCTCTCAATTTTCTAAGATGCCAACTAGGTATTTCACCTATGAGTTCGCTAATTACAATGTGATGGTTATTAGTTTTAGCTTTCCTAAGCCTAATCTCCCATTCATAAAAAGAGGGATCAAACTCACATAGGCACCTAAATCTCATAAAGCATGATCAAGAGGAACATCACCAACAATACAAAGGGTAGAACTCCTTATATCAACATTCTTTAGTAAGTGCAATGGTGGTGTGTGTGACGACCCTAACTTCTAATCATGGTAATCATCGTTAAATACACGATTAATGATTAATGATCAAGGTTTAGAGTCATTACAATTAAATACATTGTGAAAATATAGGGAAATTTGAACCTCGATAATATTAGGGTCATTAACTATACAACCACAAATGTGAGAATGCACAAGAGAAACTGTACTATTATGAGAGGTTTGTGATTCACCCATCCAGCAATTCCAACGCACAAAAACCTCCTACAAGTATTCCGACATCTTTCCCTAGTATTACCAATAGAGAAACTGAGGTTTCTAGGCTAAAGGTAGGAGTTTGGGAACCTTCGCCGCAACTAAGTTACTGGAGCTCAAAAACTAAGTTTTTCACTTTGCGTCATGGCCCCAACCTTCTGCACCATGGCTAAGTTACTCTCAGGAATCTTATTGGGCAACTTATGTGCCGCAACGAGTTGGACCCTTGCAACGATGATCCTATGTGGCACCACAGTAAAAATGCCTCATGGAATTACTGTTTGAAGTCCCATGATTCTCGCCTTGACGGGATACACTTGCACTGCGGTGAGACTAACTACTGGACACTCCTTACCCAGTTTCCTCGACTTGAGTTATGGCAGGACATATTGCGCCGCGGCAAGTTTGCTCTCTGTCACGCTCCCTAGGCAACATTTTCACTTTAAGTCATGGCGAGATTCCTCATGCCACGGCTCCCCTCGCTTCTGACACACTCTTGGTCACGCGAGACTTTCCTAGCCACGATGTAATCCCCTCTATTACTACATCTTCCAAATTTCATTCCATGCACTCCAATTTTACCCCTAAAGATACTCTAAGACCACTCTACCATAATTTGTGGGGCCCTAATAGTTTTTCATTCACCTAACTTATCTATCATTACTAGTTCAAGATTTAAGTGTTAATTTCTACTCCTCCAACTACCCTATATCAGCAAGTTCATAGAGTAATAACAGTAAGAATTCATGAACTATCAATAATTATTATTCGATACATAATCTATTAGAGATTCTATACATCACTAGTTTAAATCAACATCTAATGTATCACATGATTACATTCCCAATAGTAGACCATAACATAAATTTAACAAAGTTCATACATCAAATGTCATAAGTTCATACATCCAATACCAAACTAAGATGAGGCCTAACTCCTTAATAGATACATCCTAAGTAATCAAAATACAAACAATTACACTTGGCAATATGACTATATAATGATGCTATATAAAATAATAACAAAATTACATCTACTCTACTCAGATCAGCCTAAGTGTAGCCTCCTCTATACATGGCTAGAGCTCATAGATTTTCATCCACTTGCTTCACCTTATCCTTACCTGAAAGGCCTTCACCTGAAAGTTTGATCCCATAAAACGGGATGAGATGTAAATCTTAGTAACTAAGGCAAATTCCTTTCATATATTCTAGTTTAATTAACATATATGCATGATTTTATATAAGCATAAAAAAATATACCAACCATATCAGTAAATGAAATAATTAGATTATCCATGATTACTATCCCATACTAGTAATCATAATTCCACATGTTGAAGGCCAATAACACCAGGAGAGGCCCATCCACAATACCTACTCCCCAATGAGCACAACCAGGGCTCAGTGCATTTGAGGTCTGATCACAAGCCGGTGTCCGATTGAAACACATGCACAGGTGGCAACTGCACCACGGCTCCACCATGGACTCATAAGGTCTAATCACATATAACAGATAGCCAACCAATTCATTTAGCATTCAAAATTATATCATGCAGCAAATACAAAATTAAAACAGAAATATGCATGGAATTAGCATGAACCCCAGTTACCTCACTTGTAGCCAATCCTCTAAGAGCCAATTGAATGCTACCTCAGCCTATGGATACAAAACCAAGCCATTATTATCCTTAATTACAATTTATATCAGCAAACCCATTACTTAAGGAGTTAAGCTATATAAGACTACTCAGAAACACTTACCTAATTCCACAAAAACTAAATTCGGATTTGGTTGATCCTACCTTAGAAATCTAAAAAAATATTTCAAATTTTGAGTAAATTCGCATAAAAACAATACCCATATCATAAATTAACTATAGAGATCCCAAACTAGTAGAGAAAGTATCAAAATGAAGAGTTTATACTTACCTAAAACACTCCTAGCCTCAACCTACGAAATTTTACCAAGAAAATCCCAAATAACCACATTTCAGATTTTTGGGTATGGTGAAAATGCTCCAAATGAAAAACTAATTTAGTTAAAATGAAGAGGAAGAGAAAGGGATTAAGTCATGTAACTATTACCTTGGCTGATTTTGAGCCTAAAAGTGAGAAATGGTAGATTTCTTGCTTAAAACCTTAGCTTCCCTTTCAAGGTGCGAAATGCCTCATGTGTTTGTGTTTTATGTTTCAGCAAAATGGTAGGAGGGGTTGCATGTATTTATGGTTTTAGTTGGGTTTAAGTTGGGTCTAAAATGGGTTATAAGTTGACCCAAAGGCCCAATTCCAATTGGGTTCAAATTTTTATGCTTGTTGGGCCAGATTTCATTTGTTGGGCTACAGAATCTTATTTGGGTTAGACCAAGTTTTAAGAGCTCAATTGATTTGGGTCTGCATAAGGATTGTTGGGCCAATTATAAGAGATTATATAAGGTAGGTCTTGGGCTTTTATCTCATTAAATCAGATTGGGCCATCCTAGGTGCTTTCTCTTGGGCCAAGTCTCACATTAAAAGGTTGGATATGCACCTAAAATTATTGGGCCTCCATTAGTTTCTCACCATGGCCTGCTTAATTTGATTTAGGCATAAATAAGCTTTCTAACCCAATTAAATCTCAAACTCATATTTCATAATTTGTCTCTCTATACATCTCATTCACATACTGACCTAATTATCCCATATTAATTATTTTTAATTAACCTAAGTCCATAATTAATACCTTAATAAATGTTGGGGTGTTACAGTGTGCTTCTTAAGTTTTCTCTTATTAGATAAAATCTCTTTCAAAAAGTTCACATATATGGGCATTTGTGCTAATGCATCAAGAAAAGGAATGTTAATATAATTTTTTTTGAAAATATTAAGAAAAATATCAAATTTCTTATCCAATTTTTGCTACCTCAATCATTAAAGGAAAAGTACTATAAGGACAGAAGGCTTGATAGGTTTTGGTGACTAAAGCACCTTAAGTTTATCACCAGCATTATGGGCTAGGGTGTTTATATACTTTTCCTCATTAGGCTTATCTTGGCTTTCACTGTCCACTGTTCATCCCTGCGTTCTTTCTTACTAGCTCATCCCATGATTACAATTCACATTCTTTTTGTCACAAGCCTCACATCTCAATTACTTATTAGAATTACCATTCTTTTAAAGAGTTTCTGCTTTTGATGATCCCAGTTTCTTTGTTTACTATTACATCTGTCTCTGTAGGCCGGGACTTTTTCTCACTTTCTTTGCTCACTTATAGTGCCATTTTATAGTTCCTCATTTCAATATTTATTGCCCTAATGCATATTTCATACTGGCACTGAAGAGCTACTACCACTGACTACTGCTAAGTTCTAATGGGATGCTAGCTATTCTCACAGTTTTGCTCACTGGAGATATACTGTACCACTTATCTCATATAAAAACTGCACCTGATCCCTTTCTGAATACACAAGTCAGCATGCAAGGATCTCTCTATCCCTCGGTCAGGGCTACTGCCTGCTAGGTAGTGGTTCATCTAGCTTTAACTCTAGAAGGCTAATTTCTTGCTTTCCTTATCCCATACACTATGCTTATCTCTAAAGAGAGCTAGTCAATGGTCTAACTGTCTGAGTAAAACTTTTATATCTCTGTGGCAATGGTCTACCAAACTCAGGAGGTCTCTAGTCTCTGAGATAAAAGCTAGCTGAAACTGTACTAGTTTCTGAGACTAACTACTTTGTAAAACTAGCTCAGGCCGTCATCTCACCAGAGAATTATCATGCTGTGGCTAGGGCTCTCTGTAACTCTGTGGGATGTACTATGACCCCTGGGTCTACTGCAACCTCTCAGAGCCCTATTGGGATGTACTGCAACTCGATATGCTATGCTAGGATCTACTATGATCCATCTCTAGGAGACGTCAAAACTTAAGATTATTGTATCTGATAATAAAATACATGTTAACTAAGTCCAGTAACCATCACTCATAATAGCTAAGGTTAAACTCAGAAGTACATCATGCTTTTTGTATGAAGTAAGTTCTGTGTCATATGATTCTCTATGATCCTCTTATACTGATACTAGGGAGCATTTTAATTTTCACTCATCGCTCCTCATAGGATCCTCAGATTCCTACTTCAACCTCTTTTTGATTGGGCTTTCTTTTCTTATTCTATTAACTTACTTACTTTATGTGTACTCATTCTTACCTTCCTCTCATATCCTATAGTTTTCTAACTATGCCTATATTCTACTTTTAAGTGCTTTGGCATTAGGGCATCTCACACTTTAAGTGTGGTTAACATCTCTGGCAAGAGAGAGGTTATGCATTGGTCCCTTTTCATTTCATTTACATATATTATAAGGGACTCAGGCTATGCATACTAAATTTGAATATTTTCTACTGGGGATTCCTTTCTACGTGCTTTTCTCATTAGTATGATATTACAGGAATCCCTTTACCTTTCTTTTCTGACTTATCTCGTTATTTAACTAACTATGATATCTTTCGATTATTGGGACACTTTGATGATTGATACCATCATTTGCTATGCACTCAAGTCACATACTACTGGGTTGGCTAGACCCAATATCATGTAACCATTGTTGCAAGCAAACCATAACATCAAACACTAATACATAAGTGCCTCATAACTGAGCTCAAAGTCACTATCACCTATATATTATAAGTTTCCCTACAATTTAAAGTATTCCTTTCTTACTTTTCTTTATCTGCCTATTCTCGTAAAGTGCTCGGGGAAATAGGATTCTTCCTTTGCTTCATCCCAAGATTCCTCTCCATTGCCTGGCTATTTTTTCTTCGAGTGCTATCATACTAAAAGGGCATCTATGCCAAGGACAAATGTGCTTTCAAAAGTAGTCAAGCACATTAACTGAATATCTATTTTCAATTTGTTATGTCCTTGGCTTGAACACTATCATATCTTTTCTTTCTACCTTCTTATCCTCTTACTTAGGTAAAAGAATGTTTTACTAATGGCTATTTCTGTTACTAGTTCAGGTTTCTTTATGCTCAAGAGTGCCTGCCTTTTCCCAGGAGTCCTCTACTTATTCACTCTCTGTAACATCAAGGGGGTCTACTTTTCGCTTATACTCTTACTCTACTCTTAGTTAGACTATCCCTTGGTAAGAAAAATTCTATGTCATATAATCCCAGGGATTTCATTCTATAGCACTCTTGAGTTACACTTTTCTCTACATAACATGAGGCTTACCTTCCTAGGCGGTCTCTGGCTCTCTCGAGCTTCCCTAAAGGTACTAAGGCACTAACTATCTATCTCAACTTATTTCTACATTCGGATCAGAGTTGAGCTTTTTCTCTATTTAATCTCTTTAGCCTCATCCCCAGGAGCACAATATACTGATCTTAGGGTTCTACTGACCCAATCCTGGACACGTGCTCTTAATGTCTAGGCTCTATCTTACTGAAAACTTATGCTCTACTGGGTGCTCTAACCACTCACGTGCCTTAACCTTATATCATTATCATATTGGGGAGCTTGTCTAATTAACTATTGGACCCCTATCCATTTACCTTTTTGGCTCAGTTTACTTATCTAATCATGACTAAAGCGAGGGCATTTTTCTATAGCTAGTTTTTTAGCTCTTCCCCGCTTCCTTTATCACTATACTTTATGATTCAGGGGGCTTTATCTAGGGGAATTTACTAACCACTATTGGTGGTTTCCCCAGCATCAAGATGTCTCCTCTTTTCTTTCTCAATCTAGAGAGAACTTTTATTGAACCTTTCGTTCACATATCTCACCTAGACGATGCTACTGGTCATCTCCTCCTGGCTTCATCTTATGCTCAGCCAAAGCTAGCAATCTCATCAGACCTGTAGCTTACGAACTATCCTCATTTTTTTCTGAGCTTTTATTACTGGGCTACTCATACTTACCTTTAAGTATTACCTATGAGGTACACCTTTCTAGGCCACTCACTATGTGCCTAACTGCTGGTAATTTTATCTTACGTTATTTTAGGGCTACAATAATATTCTATCATTTAGTGTCTCACAAGGTAGCACCTTAGGTTGGACTTAATGCCTTGAAGGCGGATCTCAACAACCTGATCATCCCTATATCTAACTTTCTCTATGTTGAGCTCTTTCCTCAGTTTCAACTACTAAGCCCACAGATTTCTTACTAACTTTCTATGACTATTTACTACTCTTTTCTCTACTTATACTAGGGGTTTCTGTTCTTTATGGGTTGTTTGACCCCTTATCAACTCCTTTCTCAAGTTGGCCTAAATATGAACAACAAGGCATTCATGGTGTCATTTGCTATGGCTAATTAGCCTCAGGTTCACCTTAGTTTTCCTACCTGAGTATTGACCGCGGCTAACTTCTTAATTGGTTGTGGCTAACAGCCTTTGATTGGCTTGCTTTTGCATAGATTAGATCTTCATCTTTACCTACCAACCTAAGCCTCATTGCCTCTATAATCAGCCCATCATCAAGCTAAAGGGTTCTATCTCTTGCTTCGTTTATGCATAGCTAGCTATCATCTCTGAGTTGTTAGGGCTTTGAAGGGTGTAGCTTATAACTCAAATCTTTGGCTTAAGGGAACTAACTTTTCAGGCTTTAATACTTATCTAGATATTTGGGTGTTGTGGCTAAGGGGTAACTCTCTTTCTCATTCCCCTCTAAACTGGTCCCGTGCAGCCGCAGTCTCATCTCATACCACGCTGCATCACTACTTGTCTCTGCATTAAGCAGGACATCTCAGACTGGTCTGAGTATGACTACCGAGGAGAATTAGGCCTCACATACACTCTCTAGCAAGCCTCTTCATATTCATGAGATCATTCCTCATTTTTCATATCTAGGGCTTGCCATTGATCTCGGCGAGCTATCACATCTCGTTAAGCTCTAGCCGTTAGATTCCTTAACTCTGCTTAAGCTTAGCTTTACTTAAACTATTCTAGTGGCCACCCTTTCTTGGTGTCCACTAACTACTCTAAGACCATTCTACAACTTAATCACCATGAACAAAGCCACAAACTATACTCATACACCCAACATGTCTCATATAAGACTCTACCTATCCATTCAAGCCTTTTACATAGCCCTATTGCTACATCCTCAAGCTAAATCCAATCCGAGGGTGGCTAAAACTTTTCTCTGATACCAATAAATGTAACACATATATTTCTAGCTCATTTCTATCATATTTACATGCTCATGTGATATATTCCATAAAGGAAGTAAGAAAATCCATTACAAATAATACATTCCTTTGGATTATGTCGTATATAAAAATTTCATTCCGCATCACGTGGACCGTATGAGCACATACTATTCTTTCCCATATTTAATTACATCAATAAAACTCTTTTGCATCATAAAATCATGGCCACAACTCATGGAAATCAAAGAAGAGCTCAAAATAATCAAGTGCATTTTCAGCCAGAATTGGCCCCTTTTCTGACCAAATATTAGAAAATCATAACGAAATCTAAAAAAAATAAAAAAAAACGTATATTCTTGGTCATTCTAGAAAGCTATGGATGTCTACTTTACACTAAAAATATGTCCAGACCATAACATCTATCACAGAGAACGTTTAACATCCAAAATTGTCCAGAGGTCAGACTACATTCTGGAACTGTCATAGAATTCTGCAACAAATTTTGAAAATGTCCAATTAATTTCAAAAAAATCCAATCCATGTAATTGATACTAATCTAGAAATCTGTGGATGTTAGCTAGAGGGGAAAAATATTTCCAGGCCAGCTCAGGTAGCCCAAACCTCAGTATTCAATAGAACAGTAACTCAGATCGAGCAAAATTTCTGTTACTGGATAGACTGTTCAAAAATTCATATCTCCCTCTTTAGACCTTCAATTAGTTTCTACTTGGAAAGAATCACTATGAATGTCTAGTTTCTCTGTACAAAATTTCATGGTAATTGGACATCATTTGAGCCTTGTGTGACAAAATTCATTTTTGGACCAAATGAATAGTGCAGCAGACCAAAATCAGAAAAATTGTCAATTTTGAAAATTCATCAAATATTCTGTAGACCTCCAAAAATTATAGTCTTTAGCTTCCCAAAAAAACTCTTAATGAGACCTAATTGCATGTCAAATCTTAGACCAAGAATAACTCATTTGGCTAAAATGTGACATATGGCTCTATTATGGTCATTTTTTGCTCCATATAGGATACCAAAATTCCTAAATAGCTTTCCTTTGGTTTTAGCACCTTTTGGGCAAATCTAAAAGCACATTTAGGACTTCTATGAGCTGTCCAAATTGTCCCAAACCCTATTCAACTCATTTTGGCCTTTCCATCCACACATATACACATTGCATCAAGCTTTCCAAAATGCAAACTTTGGCATCACATATCCAATTTCTATTCTAGGGTTCATACATCATGTTCATAGGGGTCATAGACCATATACATTAAAGGGGTACATCATATGACACAATTATGGTCCTAAAGTGGCAAAACTTAAGTATTTGGTTGTCAATCTTCTTTCTTCAATGTAATTAGCTCCCATTACCATGTCCACTTGGTCCACCTAGCATGTGAGATCATTGGAGAGGAAGGGATGAGATTCAAAAAATTCCAATAGCTTATCTCCCATTCAATCATACATAAAATATGCAAAGCAAACCTTAAAAATGCATGCATAGATAAAATAGAAGTCATAAATATTTAAAAAGCAAGCTTGGCATGTGAACAAATTATACAAGATATTCAAGAGCTCACCAAGTGTTCAGATTAGCCTCACACTTTTTCTCATGGATTTTGGACTTGCCTCACCCATTCTTTAAGAGCTTTGGACTCAACCATACTCTTGGGAGCCCACTTTGCTTTTGAGAGACTCTTTACTTTATTTGAACTAACCTCAAGGGTTTTTCACTCATCCTCACCATGGTCAAGAGTTCTTGGCCTCTCCACACTCAAGCAAACTCAACAAATATCATACATTCATTTGAAAACATAACATGACATCATGAAATCATGGAATATAAAATCATGCTAGCATACTTTTCATGGCTTGAAAATACACATACACACATTCATGCATGAGAGAAAGTGAAAGGAGCTACCTTACACACAATCACACACTTTTTCCTTGGATTTCAAGCCTCCTCTTTCGGCCACACACCCATAAATTTGTAGAGATGGTTTTTCTTGGCCTAGACACAATTTATTAAAGTCAATTAAGTTCATGAAACAATCTCCAAGGCCATACAACTTGGTTAAACACTAGATTGCTCTATAACCCCCATTATGGTCCATAAATGCACCTAATGATGCAACACCCCTCAAAAAATTTCTAGGCTCCATTCTTTCCTTTCAAATATGATTCTTGACTCCTTTCAAACCTTTTGGAGTCATCACACAATTAAAACCAAGAGCCTAACTATATGTTACTTGTTTAGGTCATAATATGGAACCTAAGACACCAAATCACTTTCTATGAGTTCTAAACTTTTTCCAAGGCCTCCCCTCATTTTCATTCATCAAATATGGCTCAAAAATGGCCTTTGAAAAATTTTAAACTCTCCCTAGCAAGGAGAACTTGCTTAGGCCAAGCCTATGCATGGTTTAGGGTTCCTTAGAGTTTTCTTTGTTTTCTTGAAGGAGGAAGCATGTGGGGAGAATCTTAGGAGTCTTAGAAACTCATTTAAACTCTTAATTAGACCTAGGAAGCATCACACAAAATCATATTTTGAAAGGTGCACACAAAACCCTAGAATTTGCATCTTGAAATCTAATAGTTATTTTGTTGTTTTCTTTATATATTCTTGTTCTTCTCCATCAAATAACTAAGATTCATGCTTGGTTGGGCTTAAAAATCAGATCCTCCTATAGCTCCTAGGGTTAGGCGAAATGGGGAAGAAGGGTGGGTGAAGACATCAACCATAGGATGAGATTTTACCTAGTTTCCTTGCTTATTTTGGCTTGAATCTTGCTTTCTCTAAGCTCCTCTCTTCAAATCTGAAATTTCCCTTGAATTTCTCCCTTGAATCAGATTTATAAACATCATTTTAATTAAAGGAAACAAAGGAGAAGGGAGGAGAGGAGGTTTGGATGAGGAAAAGCATGAAAAATCACCATGGAAACATTCCTTAAGCTTGGATTTTCTCCTTCTTTTTCTTCCTTTCTTGTGTGCCCAAACCCTAGCTCCCTTCTTCTAAAATTATGCAGAAAATTCTGATTCCAAATGAAGGGGAATGTGGGGCGCCACCTATATATAGGTGTAGGAAAGTTACTTTTTCAAATTTTCTAATTTTGCCTTCGTACTTTACATTTTTGTTTCTCCTTCATTTTAGATCCTTTTTTAGAACCGTCTTTTCTATTATAAAATTTTGATTCCCAATTAAATAAAATTCCTTTGGAATCACTTAAATCAGAGTCAAAACTTTCTTGAACGGATCCATCAAAGTTTAGGCACATTGACATTTGAAAACGTCACTGGAGGGAACTTAACTGTCCCGGGGCTTCCTATGATTTTCAGGGCCTCTGAGAACCTCAAAGAACTCAAAATTTTCATTTAAAAAGCCCTCTTGTGTGAATTCTAAAATTTGCTTAAAATTACGAAAATGCCATTACATTTCGTAAGTCTTTCATAAGAAATTATTTCTTCATTCTAGCTCTGTTTTGACTTCCATCTGAGCCTGAGATTCTTATTTTTAGAAGTTTAGAATGCTTCATAATTTTTTGGGACCTTAACTATCTCATTTCGAGGGACTTCCTTTTGTATCTGGTGAGTTTTGTTCGTTAACAGAGAAATTGTACGTTACATTTCTCATGTTTTCAGAGAATTGGATGTTACAGAAGATGAGAGGAAACCTTGGAAAAAATTTAGAAAGCCTAAAGAATGAATCGGTATCATCGATTCTATAATATGATCTAAGGAAGCAACATGTGATTAGGTTCTTTGTTTTAATTGTGTGATGACTTCAAGAGCCTTAAAAGGAGTCAAAAATCATAAATGAAAGGAAAGAATGGAGCCTAGATCTCATTTGATAGGTGTTGCTTCATTAGGTATGTTTAGGAACTATAAATGAACCATAGAACAAAACTAGACTTCCAAGTAGATGTGTGGCCTTAGAAATTATTCTAAGAACCTAATTAGCTTCCATATATTGTGTTTAGGCCAAGAGAAATCAACCCACACCTTTGTGTGTGTAAGGCCGAGGAAAGGAGAGTATTTTCAAGAGGAAAAGTGTGTGGCTGTAACAAAGGTAGCTCACTTCTCCTTCTTTCATGCATGAATATATGCTTAACTTTTCTTTGGATGTGTGTATGTGTGTTTCAAGCTATGAAAAGTGTTTTAACATGTGCATATGTATTATGATACCATGATGTTGCCTTATGTCTTCAAATGATGCCTAGTATGTGTGCTTGAGTGTGGTGAAGCCAAGAACCCTTAACCATGGTGAGGATGAGACAAGAACCCTTAAAGTTGGTTGAGATAGAGTCAAGAGTCTCCTAAAAGTGAGGTTGACTCCCAAGAGTATGGAGTTAAAAACCTCTAGAGAAAATGGGTGAGGCAAGTCCAAAATCTATAAGAGAATGGGTGAGACTAATCCACTTACTTAGCAAGCCTATGTGTGACTTGTTCAAGTGCTAAGACTGCTTCTTGAATGATCTTGCACTTTATAATTCTTATGCATGTATTTTTAAGACTTGCTTTGTATCTTTTATGTATGATTGAGAGGGAGATGAACTATTGGGATTCTTTGAATCTCATTCCCTCCTCTCCAATTGCCTAATATGCTAAGTGGACCAAGTGAGCAAGGTAATAGAAGCCATAAAGTTGAAAGATAAGAGATTGACAAAAAAGTGCCTTGATTTTACTTCTTTATGGGCATATGAGTGAAAAATGTTGTAATCCTATATTGTATATGTCCTATAACCTTATGAACATATGTAATTATGCAAATGTATTATGTACAAATGAGATTTAATGTTATGTGTGTGATATAGTGCATCTTGGACATTGAGGAACAAGACTAGCTTGTATGTTCTTGTGTATGGCATGGGT
This sequence comes from Erythrophleum ivorense, assembly GCA_026724425.1. NCBI lineage: Eukaryota > Viridiplantae > Streptophyta > Magnoliopsida > Fabales > Fabaceae > Erythrophleum > Erythrophleum ivorense. The sequence goes on along the minus strand of JAIUCV010000006.1, from coordinate 39,093,194 downwards.
TGAGAGAGTGAGTTTTCAAATTCTGGGTTTGTACACCTTTAAGACAAGTTTAGAAGGTCATTTTGGTGCATTCCCATGTGCTCAAGTGGTCATGGTTGCCTTAGAACTCAAAATGGACCATTTGGACCCCTTTGGTGACACAAAATGAGCCATTTTGCAACCCAATGTCAAGATCTAACCAAATGAACGAATTTACCCATGAAATTTGGTACAAATATAGATCTTATCTAGAGATTTTTGGAAAGTGAAAGAAAATATTATTTGGAGCTCTATGGAATTAATTATGATTTTTTAAATTTGGTATTTTTCTGCTAAATTGATACAAGTATTATTCATATAGTTAGAAACTTGGGCTATGTCATTTATGAGCAAATGATGTCCAATTCTTATGAAATTTTATAGACATAAACTAGACATGACGATATTTCCATGGCCACTGAGGTGACCCTAATTGGACCTCTGAGCAAAGAGATATGAATTTTTGAAGTTGGAGGTCAGCACCAAGGATGACAGTTGACCTCTATACTATTCCATCATTTTTCGTAGCTAGCAGCCCATGATGAGGTCTAGAAATATTTTTACCATAAATTAGACATCTATAGCTTTCTAAAATGATAAATAATTCATGATTTGATTTTTTTTAGAATTAGTTATGATTTTTAAAAGTTTATGACAGTAAACAGAAATTTTTGGCCAAGGCTGTACCAAGGTATTTTGTGTGTTCCATCCACTTGCATGAGTTCTAGGACACTTCCTTGGATGGTTTTGAGTTTTATTAGTGTAATTAAATATGAGAATGAGTTTAATGAGTTCATATGGTCCACAGGACACCGAACGAAAAATTTATCTGCTACGCAATACAAGAAAATGAAATATTTTTATTACCTTTTTCCTTGAGAAATCATTTGCTTCATGGAAGGAACTTATAAATAGTATGATATGAATCATAGTATTATGGTATTACAAGAAAGGCTGACAAAAAATTTGAACTGGGAAGGTGGACATTTATTGTTATTGTTATTATTATTGAAACGGCTTGGTTGCACCTTCATAATTAAAAAAATGGTAAATAAAGATATGGTATTTCAAGAGAGGGAGAATGAAGATGCTTATGGCTAGACCATTAAGTAAAAAATGGTAACCCTGTGAGAAATTTTAGGAGTACTTAGCAAGAATGAGTCATGGTACACTTTACAAGGATTAAAATAAGCAAAAGCAATATCATCATCTATAGAAGACAATAAGAGGAGACATATATACAAATGGAACAAAAATACTTCAGGGATCGATGAGTAAATATAGGAAAGTGCAAGACTAAAGAGTAAATTCTAGAATTTACAATTTAGTCCCTCATGAGCAAAAACCAACAGCATGCTAGAAAAGGAGTCTAGGGAGAAAAAACTTAACCTAAATTTCACTTAATTTGCTTAAATTAATTTATGATTAATATTTTATTTTGATTATTTTTATAAACTCAAAATTATACTAGGCATTACAATTTAATTACTCATTGCAATTAGTTTCCCCATTACTTCAAATTCCTAATTTATTAGGTTGTTACACCTATTGTTGTACAATAAAGTCTCGTTTGGATGATGGAAAACTTTTGTGTGAAATGGGAATGAGTTTTGATGTAATAGAATTGATACAAACCTAGGGTATGTTAAACCCGAGACCTATTACACCATAACATATTATAGATTCTTTTCATATACATATGTTCATTCATGGCAAAATAATGGTAACCAAACCTTTAATAGCAAAAATTTTAGTGTCTAAAAGCAATTGAACATGGATTTTTAGTATTTCATCTCACAAATTCAAGCATAACTAATTTGTTATGATTAAGATAGCATGTAGGTAGGATTAAAGCCCATGGAATTAACCATTTGTACATTTTGGCTATAGAACACTTAATGATGTCTAAATTTTAAAAATTTATAACTTGAGTTACACTATTTTGTATAACAAATTAGGTGTTAGAAAGCTTATAATATGAACTTCTTACTATAAAAATTTTAAGTCAAAATGAATATATTTTGTCCCTCCAAAGGCACAAAATCCAATATCGGACAAGCATGAATAGTAACTACACTTGATAACTTTTGGGGACTAACTTTGAAAATTCATCAAATATTCTTTAGAGCCCTAAGAATTATGATCTTTGGCTCTGTAAAAAGCATGGTTCTCAAAATTGGACTGGATCGGCCGGTTCGACCAGTCCCTGGTTTGGTTCGGTTGAGGTTGAAAACCGGCCAAGCAAAAAACCGGTCAAACCGATCAATAACCGGTGAAAACCGGACCGAAAAAACCAGTTTGAACTGGTCTGAAGCAATTTTCTTTTTTTTTTTAATTTTTTCTTATATTATAGAATAATTTATCTAAAATAAATTTAACAAATTAAAAATAGAATGTAATAAAAAAGATGAGGGACTTGAAATATGATTTTTTTTAAAAAAAGAAAGAGAATATAAGAAAAATAAAATGTGCATAATTAATTATTTTTTATAATTGCTTTCTATTTTGTTCAATTTCCTAATGACATTTCTCTCAAATATCAAGGTACTTAGCTAAACTTATTATTTATTATTTTATTTTTTAATAATAAGTAAAATCTTAATATAATTTAGGAATTCTAAAAACTTAATATTAAATATTCTTAACTTTTAATCATAGATAATTTTTATTTTAAATTAAACATTAATTTTTATAATATCTTAAGAAATATTGAATTAGTAATCAAATATTTAAAATTTACTAATATTTATTTGTTATATTAATATTTTAATACATAAAATTTTTAAAATAATACATTTAATTATTATCGATTTGACCACAGTTCAACCACGGTTCAACCAATGAACCGTAAACTAGTACCTCCACCGATTCAATGACCGGTCCGATTTTAAAAACATTAGTAAAAAGCTCTAAATGTCCTTTAATTGGTTGCCAATTTTCAACTCCAAATTCAATCATTAAGGCTATTAAGAGTATACGGATATTTTATGGCTCAAATGGTTAAAATTTTGGTTCCAATTGGTATTAAATGAGCTCTAAAATCCTATTTCTCACCTTGAGCAAATTTCAATCCTTATTTGCATCATGTAGCATTGATTTATCATAAAATTTTTGCCCTGCAACTAAAAATTACTATTCCACATGCAAAAAAACACATAGACCTAATGGAACCTCAAATATCAAAAACATGTTCTATCATGTCCTTCATACATTCAATGGTCATATAACTATGGTCTAGCACTTTTAAACATTTTTACATTTCATTACATCAAAATATAGGTTTACATAAATATTTATACAATGCCGTATCCTAGGGCAAATTCTTGACATAATAGCCTTTTCTAGATATTTTACATATCCTTATCCTTGTTTTGCTTCTCACCTAGCTATGATTAGTGGAGACATGGAAAAGTGAGATTCAAAGAATTTCAATAGCTAATCCAACATTCAAACACATATATGATTCACTTAAACATATGGAAGCAAGTATAAATGTTATGTAATTATTGCCAAACCATACACAAGAGAGTAATCCATTCTCTAGGGGTCCCATGGCTCAAGCAAGAGCAAATCCATGCTCTAAGGACTTTTGGCCTAACCTCACCCAACATCTAAGGACTTTTGGTCTACTCTCACCTAATATTTAGGAACTTTTAACCTAACCTCGTCCAACATCTAAAGACTTTTAACCTAGTCTTACCTATCAAAGAGCCACCCTAATCACATATGCAAATGATTGTCAGTAAGTACATATTCTACTCAAAAAATCAACAAGTCACATAATTGCAAACAATACACACAAGCAACCAATATACTTTAGCAAGCTACTACACATATAAGAATGAAGGAAAAGGTACCTTAAGAAACAAATTCAATTAGTTCCCTTGGTCTTCTTCTCTTTGTTTCATGGCCTTATACACACACCTTGATATGGTCTCACTCATTTGCCCTAGACACATCAAATAAACATAAAATAATCAATGAAGTCACATTTAAACTCATGTTAGTCCTACATGTGCTAATTTAGGTCTTTAAGTATAATTTTAGGTTACTTTGAGTGTCTTAAGGAGTAACTCTCAAATTTCAATTCCTAGGCTTTAAAATTTCATCATAATATGATCTTCATAATTCCAATGGAATTCATTAAAGCTATCAAAAGCATAATTAAACATACTTAAAGCCATATGGTCTTATTAGGCTTTCTTGAATCCTAATTTTTCACTTACAAAAATAGAGTTCCTAAATTCATTCCAATAGCTCCATTAGTATCTATATTTCATATCTTGAACATTCAAAACATTAGAATTAATGAAACAACTTCTTAGTGTAAAGTTCTACATCAGAAAGGAGGGACCTAGGCTAGGTCCTTGTAAGTGGGAGTAGTACTCTTCCCATATGGACACGTTTTCTTGGGAGCTAATGGGGGAAGCCATCTTCCAAGAAGAAAAAAACCTTGGAGCTAATGGGAGAAGTCATCTACTGGGGATAATATCCACGAGGCTCTGTAAGGTGTTTTCTTTAAGGCCATATTGACATCAAATGATGTAACCCATTATTGTATATGGTCTATGACCTTTTTAACGTGTATAATTATATTAGTATGTGATGTATAAGTGAGAGAATACATTATGAGACCATTAGAATGCAATTTGGGTATGTTATAACAATGTGGCTTCTTGAATGGTACTATGGAATTGCGTATAAGTGTGGGTGAGATGGCCAAAATGAGATGCATGAGGGTTAGGACCATTTGGACAACTCACACAAGTCCTAATTATGCTTTTAGAGTTGCCTAAGAGGTGCCAAACCCCAAGGAGAGCCATTTGAACATTTTGGTATCCTATACGGAGTCAAAATTGACCATAATGGAACTCTATATCACTTTTTGTCCAAATGAGCTCTTCTTGATCTAAGATTTGGCATGCAATTAGATCTTGTTGAGAGATTTTTGGGAAGATAAAGAGAAAAATTTTTAGAGGTCTACAAAATATTTGATGAATTTTCAAAGTTGGCAAAAATTCTGGTTTTGGTCATGTCACTATTCACTCAGGTCCAAAAATAAAATCTATCACACAATGCTCAAATGATGTCCAATTGCCATGAAAATTTATACATAGAAACTAGACATTCATAGTGATCTGTGCCAACTAGAATCACCTCATTTGGATTTCTAGAGAGGGAGATATGAATTTTTAAAAAATCTACCCAGTACTAGGTGCTCCACCTGACCTCTGGTATTGTTTGATTGGGTTTCAAGGTCTGTGTGTGCCTGATCTTGTCTAAAGTTATTTTTTCCCTCTAGATAACATCCATAGCTTTGTTGATTGGTGTCCTTTGTATGAATTGGATTTTTTTTTGGAATTAATTGGGTATTTTTGAAGTTTGCTGTAGAATTTTGTGACAGCACCAGTGGATAGTCTGACCTCTGGACCATTTTGAATGTCAAACGTCCTTTGTGTTGGATGTTATAGTTTGGAAATATTTTTAGCATGAATTAGATATGTGTATCTTTCCATAATGGATAAGAATGTATGGTTTCAATTTTTTTAGTATTAGTTATGATTTTCCAAAATTTGTGACAGAAAAGAGGAAATTCTTCCCGAAAATGCAAGCATGAAGTTTATGTATCTTCTTGCTTTCCATGAGATGTGAGCCACTTTTGGTGATGAAAATAAGTTGTATTCATATAATTAAATATGTAAATGTGATGTATGAGCTTACATGGTCTGCATAACACCGAAGGAAAATTTTATACGCGACACAACCCTAAGAAATATATTATTTAATACCATTTTTCTTGCCTTTTATGTGAGTAGTATGGTTTTAGGCATGATAATAGCATGAAATGAGTTAAGAATTTATAGAGTTACATTTATTGGTATCAAAGCAAAGTTCCAAGCTCTCTCAGATTGGATTTGGCTTAAGAATGTAGCAATTGGACTATGTAAAGGCTTGAATGAATAGGTAGAGCCTTATATGAGATATGTGGAGTCTATGAGGATAGGTTGTGGCTTTGTTCATTATGAGTAAGTTGTAAAATGGTCTTAGAGTAGAAAGTGGATATCAAGAAAGGCTAGCCTCTAGCATAGCTTGAGCAGAGCTAAGGGATCCGACAGCTAGAGCTTATGAGATATGATAGCTTGCTAAGATCAGTAACAAGTCTTAGATATAAATGATGAGGAATGATCTCGTTAATATAAAAAGGCTTGCTAGAGGGAGTATGTGAGGCCTAATTCTCCCTGGTAATCATACTCAGACCATTCTGAGAAGTCCTGCTTAATGCAGAGACAAGTAGGATGCAGCACGGTATGAAATGAGACTGCAGCTGTAGAAGATTAGTCTAGAGAGAAAGTGAGAAAAAGAGTCACCCCCTAACAGAACACCAAAATGTCTAGATGAATTTCAAAGTCTAAAATGCTAATTCCCTCAAGCCAGAGGTTGAGTTACAAGCTACACCCTAGAGCCCAATAGGCCAGAGATGACAATTAGTTATATATGAGTGAAGCAAGAGGTAGAACCCTCTAGCTTGATGATGGGCTAGATATAGAGGCAATGAGGCTCGGGTTGGTAGTTAAAGATGAAAATCCAATCCCTGAAAAAGTAAACCAATCAAAGGCCATTAGTAGCAGCCAATTAATTGCTTAGCTGTGGCCAATTATTTCATGAAGCAACGAGGCAATCTAGAGAGTTCCTTGCCGTGGCCAATACTTAGACGAAAAAATTAGGGAGAACCTAAGGTTAATTAGCCATGGCAAATGGCAGTATGAAATGCCTTGTTGGTTATATTCAGGCCAACTTGAGGAATGAACTAATAAGGGATCAATTGATCCATTGAGAGTGGGAACCCTAATATAAGTAGAGAAAAAGAGTAGTAAATAATCGCAGAAGGTTAGTAAGAAATCTGTGGGCCTAGTAGTTGAAATTGAGGAAAAAGCTCAACACAAAGGAAGTTAGACACAGGGATGATGAGATCGTTAAGACTCGCCTTTAAGGCATTGACTCTAACCTAGGTTGTTACCCTATAAGACACTAAATGTAGAATGTTAGTATAGCCTTGAAATAACATAAGATAAGGCTACTAGTAGTAAGGCATATAGTGAGTGGCCTAGAAAGGTGTACCTCATAGGTAACACCTAGAGGTAAGTATGAGTAGCCCAGTGATAGAGGCTCAGAAGGGAATGAGGATAGTTCAAAAAGCACTAAGTTATCATAAGCTTATGAGTTAATAGGGCTTATAATAAGCTACAGGTATGATAAGATGGCTAGCCCAAGCTAAGCATAAGCTAAAGCCTAGGGAAGATGACCAGTAGTATCGTTCCAGGTGAGATATATAAATGAAAGGCTTAGTGAAAGTTCTCTTTGGATTGAAAAAGGAAAGATGAGACATTCTGAGTTAGAAAAACCACCCAGTAGTGATTAGTAAATTCCCCTATATAGACCCCCCTGAGTCATAAAGTATAGTGATAAAGGAAGCGAGAAAGAACTAAGAAACTAGCCACAAAAGAGATGCCCTCCTTTAGTAATGACTAAAAGAATAGACTAAGCCCAGAAATGTAAATAGATAAGGGTCCAATAGTTGGTCAAATGAGCTCCCTAAGATGAGAATGATATGGGGTTAAGGCACGTGAGTGATTAAAGCACGCATAAGTTTTAGTAAGATAGAATCCGGACATTGAGAGTACGTGTCCTGGATTAGGTTAGTAGCACCCTAGAAATAGTATACTGTACTCTTAGGGATGAGGCTAAATAGGCTAAACAAAGTGAGAAAGCCTAGCTCTGATCTGAATATAGAAATGAGCTGAGATAAACAGCTAGTGCCTTAGTACCCTCAGGAAAGCTCGAGGGAGCTAAAGACCGCCTCAGAAGGCGAGTCTTGTATCATGCAAAGAAAAAGTGTAAATCGAGAGTGCCATAAAATATAATTCCTGGGATTACATGAAATAGAATTCTTCTTACTAAGGGATAGTCCAGCTAGAGTAAAGCAAGAGTATGAGAAAAGTAGACCCCCTTGATGTTACAAAAAGTGAAGTAGAAGAGCCCAGGGAAAATGTAAGTGCTTTTGAGTGTTAAGAAACCTGAACTGGCAATAGAAATAGCCAGTAGTAACACATCCTTTTACTTAAGTAAAAGGATAGTAAAGGTAAAAGAGAGAAATTATAATAGTATTCAAGCCAAGGACATAATACATTGAAAATAAATGTCGAGTCGATGTGCTTGAATTTTCAAGAAAGCACACTTGTCCTTGGCATAGATGCCCTTCTAGCATGATAGCGCCCGAAGTAAAAACAGTAAGACAATGTATAGTAATCTCAGGATGAAGCAGAGAAAGAATCTTGTTATCCCCGAGTATCTGACCAGTCATGTCGTGTAATCCTCAAAATAAAACTAAGTTAGATTAATTTTATAGTTAGTGGCACAACCTAGGTCATCTCCCTTAGAAATGGAGTTCAATGTTCAATTGGATTTTCTAAGTATTAAAAGACTTCAAAATTTTCCTAACTAAGGGGGGTTTGATTGACTTACACTAATTGAAATGAAATCAAATTAAAATTCCTAATTGCTACCTAATTGTATGAATTATGGTCAAATAATAAACTTATGACTAGCTTTGTATTTGTCCCTTGGTATCCACTATCCTTATCCTAATTCATTTGCAATTAATTCTAGTCTAAGAGTCCCTATTTGTGTCTATAACAAGTTATCTTGGGTTACCACTCAAGAATCAAGAGATTAACAAAGTAATGTTGCATTGAAACCTCAATCCCGCATTAAATCGTTAACTCTTGTCATTAGGATTAACAAACACTTGAATTGAATGACTAATTGATTAATTAGCCTCTGAATTAACACCTTAGGAGATTTAATTAACCAATTAAACTCCAATGAACCCTCAAATTAGATAATTAAGCACACCAATTCTCATAAGCATTTCATCAAATACCTTAATTGCACACTTGGAAAATGGTAGGAAAATGAAAATCTAGCACTAAAATTAATCAATTAAAACATCAATTGCTCTCCTAATTAGTGTTTAACTAGCTACCAATCATAAACTACATTAATCCAATCAATTACAAGCTTAACCAAGCAAATAAAATAACAAAAATCAATGAAGAAAGAGAGAAAAGAAATAGGAAGCTTAGTCACAATTCTGATTCTAATTCATAGATTCAAGCTTCTCCAAGGTTGTCTTCTAAGCTAATCACAAGGTGAATTAGAGCTTCATTTGAATGGAAGGAGATGGAGGAAGTGGATGAAAATGGTGTGAAGAGGAATACGTAGTGGTTGATGGTCTGGATGAAGTGAATGAAATGTCTTGTGAATATGACGATGGAATGAATTGTCATGTCTAGATGATTATTTTTATTCGATGGATTGGATCCTCTCTGCCTCCTAGAGCTTCCTCGAATTAATTCCCCTTCCTCACATGGTCATTTTTATTTTTCGCGTACTTAGCTTCTCCTTTTTGTATGTCACGCTTCCTCTTTTTTTAATTCATTCCCATTTATTTCTTCCATTTAGCCAATACCACGTGGTTCGTCTTGTGCATATGTGGGCCCTATTGTGAATATAATAATCATCTTCCATCAAACTCATGTTTAATATGTACAATACCCATCCAGTTGCTTTGTTCCTTCAATGCGTGCTTTCTTTCTCTGCCACTTATAGCTTCTTGTCTCACATACAGTTCATTCTTCTTCTTTACGTGGCCTCTTCTCAGCTTATGCATCCAGCCCAACTCCTCATGTGCCTTTTTCTTTGCATTTTGCTCTCTACTTCTTCCATGTCTAGCTTAATGAACTAGTGCTTCATGCGTTTGTCCTTAGACTGGAGGCCTGCTCTATGTGTGTTTGTTTGCTTCTTTTTTTAGTCCCTCGTCAGCTCAGCTTCTTCATTTGTTTCTCCACACTTCTATTCCATCGTGACAATCACGTTAGCTCCTTTCCATGTCTCTTCTCTCAAACTTCTTTAACTCGAGCTTCCTTGAGTTTGAATGAGTGTGTGCATCTGGCAGCCCCTTTCTCACCTCTTATTCTCAGCTCTTTCACATTAAAGCTACTACACCTTCTCTTTTCTCACGTGAAAATCTTCTCTCACATACAGTTGCTCTTCATTTACGTGAAAATTAGTCGTGCTTTTCACGAGCTTTTTCTTTATTTCTTATCCAAGCTCCTTACGTAGCTTCTACCCAGTAACTCGTAGCCATCCACCCAAGTCTGAGAACTCACCTTCTCCCCGCTTAAATCATGGCTTGCTCATGTGAAAATGCTGAATGCATGGTTGTGTAGCAACGTGAGATAGCTTATGAGTATGGATGAGTGTGTGTGATTGTTCTGCTCAGGTGTGTATTCTTCCATACTCTTCCATATGCCATCAATTCATCTTCATTTTAAATCTTTTCCATTAAAATCTGCACAACAAAGATAAAATAAAATGAAGTAGAATAAAACAAAACAAAATATTAAGAAAGAAGAATTCACAAAGGAAATACTTCAATGAAATTTGTGCATTAAAATTCAGAAATTTGTGCATTAAAATTCAAAAATTTGCAAATAAATTTCTAAAGTGCATGTAATGGCCAATAAACTCAATTAGCCACCTAAAAAGGCCCATTAAACCTTATTTAATTATTAAAATGTTTAAGTTAGGAGGAGTCATGTATATAAAACTAACATTCATCAAATTTCCCCACACTTAAACCTTGCACTCCTGAGCAAAACTTAAAATCCAAAGAAAAAGAAAACCTAATGGAATGACCAATGGAGAATGAAAATGAAAAGGAAAGTGTAGAAAGTTACAAGATAGAGAATAATCACAACTTATCAACACTTCAACAATCCAAAATTACTTCACTTGCATCAAGAAAACAAATTCCATGGCAATTTTATTTGAAGAGAATGAATTGAAAATGCATAGCCTCTCACTTGGATTGATGTTTACTCTCAACCCTTAAGTGTTTAGGCAATGTATATCACTCAAGTTCTACCTATCAAAACTTCACTACCATAAGCTTGTCAAGCTTCTAAGTCTCCACCACCCATGCTAAATGCCATGCACAAATCAATAGGACTTTATTCAGGGTTGTAGCGAGGTTAAGGGAAGAAATGAATGGACATAGAAACAAGGAAAAACAAAAAATTGGATACCTTAGAACCTCAAGAGCAATTAATAGGGATTTACAATAGGGATGAATGTGTTTCTAGCCCTCATTTCCAACTAGTGTAAGCAATTATAAACTCAATTCAAAAGACATTTCTTTCTTTTGATTTTCAATGACTTTTCTTTTCTTTCTTTTTTTTGTTCAAACTTCTCATTCATTGTTTTATTTTTGCTTTTCTATCTCTTCTTTTCTTTAACTTTTTTTTTGAACATATTCCTCAATTTTTTAGTAACAATGGCCTAAATGAATGCAAAGCATACATTCACCTATCCTAGTTAGATGTAATGCTCTTTGAAATTCCTAAGGCATCTTAAAACAAGGTGGGGAACATTTTTTTTATGGCTATGGGCTTAACAAAGAAAATAAATCCAAGTCCAAAGTGGCTAAACAATAGATAAAATGCATGTAGAATGTGGCTTTTTGGTTTACTAGCTATAAAAGAAAGGAATGCCTTATCATTTTCATGCATGCAAATGCAAATGTGGCCTCAACAAAGAATCAAGACAAGTTCTAGAGTGAAAGTAGTAATAGGTGAATACACACTAGAAATGAACAGATACGGCACAAATCCTTACCAGCTAATGGCTATCAAATAATTCATTGAAATCAAATTTATTGCCACTTCACTTGAATCAAAACATAAGATCCATTACTTATAATGTTTAAGTGAATCTAAGCTATAATCATCTTAACTTGTAACTTTCACAAAAAAATTGAAAAAAAAATCACGTTATTTTTCAAAATTTTTCTCAAAAATTTTCAATTTTTTTTCAAAACAAGGAAAAGATGGAATGGAATGAAATGATTCTCCCCCCCCCCCCCACACTTAAATATTGCATTGTCCTCAATGCCAGCACACAATCCATTCAATAGATCAATAGCACAATATAAAAAGTAAAAAGGGAAAGTATACAACCGGATGAACTTGAATCGAAGATCTCAAGGGTGGCTCAAATTTCCATGTAGCTGGTTAGCAATCTTTTATTACCTACAAAAGAAAAACAAAACAAATAGTAATGCAGAAAAGAAAAAGAAAACTAAATCCTAAACTAAAAGGAACTCTATAAAAGACTAACTAATCATAAGTATCAAAAATCAAAATTAAGACAACTTTATTTCTTCTTAATTTAACAAATTTAAGTCTCACTACTTTGAAGCATTTTGATTGATCATGCAGTGATGACTTATGGACTTCCTCAACCATCAATAGTCTCAAAAAGTCATTTTCAGAATTTTCAGAAGCAAGAAAAGAAGAAAAATGAGATTTAGGACATTCAAAACTAAAGAAAGAAAATTTAAAATCAATTTTAAATACACTAGACTCTAGACTCTAGACTCTCTAAATATCTATCAAAACTAATAAAATCAGCTGGACTCCCATCAGTAAGAGTCACTGCATCAACAGAAAAGTTAGATTATAACTTTTCACAGTCTTTTAAGTTGGAGTCCTTCAAGGTATCTGATAGATGCTTCATGTCAGTTGGAAGTGTTTGTTGATTGTTAGGGACTAGCTCAACAATTTCAAGAATCTATTTAAGACTCTCAACAGGAAAAACAGTATTTTCCCTTACCAAAGAGACATCAATAGGCTCACAAAATTCTAAGCAATGATGAATAATAAAATCCAATCTCTCACTAGTATTAACAACAGCACAAGCATCAATAGGATTTTTAATATCAGCACTATCACTATGCATACTTTCATCAATACTAGTATGATCAGTTGAATCAGTCTCATTAATAGTTTTAGTGCAAACAAAGGGATCCATGGACTTAACAAACTTATCAGACCTCAAAAACTCATTAATTTTAACACATACAGGGCATGTACGTATGTTATCACATAAGCATTTCAAATTAGAGTCTGATTCATCAACAACAAGCTGCTCAACAATTTCACTATCTCTATCATCATCACATGCTACATTCACTGCTTCATCATTCATATCATCACATGCTAGTGAGGAATCATGCTGATCAATATGTGTGAAGAACTTACTAGACTCAATGAAAGAATTAATCTGGGAGCATCTATTACATGTAGTGGACCCAGTACAAACATAATCAAGAAAATCATTCCAATCAACTATATCACATGGTTCAGATGGTATAATGTCCCTAAACTCAGAAGATGCATCATGAATAGGCTTATCAACCAATCCCAGACAAAGAATAGCATGATCATCACATTCTAGGTAACCCCCAAACTTATCTACTACCCTAAACTCAAAAGATTCATCATTAATAGGCTCAAAATTGAAATTATCACTATGGTCAGAGCTAGGTGTAGAAAACTAAGTGCATTAGTACACAAGGGTTCATGAACATAAACAAATGTATCAATTTTGCCCAATGAATTACCACAATCAACCAAATTAGGAGATTCAACAATAATTTCCTCATCTACCTCATCATCATGCAATTCAGAATCAACACAATCATATGCATTAATAGTCTCAGTACTATCAACTATACTAGAATTAGTTCCAACAAATTGCAAAGTATTAGAAGATGGAAGGATATTATCCAGTGAATAGGACTCTTCCTCCTCTATACATTCCCTTCTAATTTGTTCTTCAGTCAATTCAGTAGCACTTTAGGTAGGTTGATTCGTTTGAATTCCTAAATCCTTTATAATGTTGTTAATCATTTGTTGATTTTGAGCATGCAACTGATCAATTTCTCATTGGAGTTGAAGATTATGAGCTTTCATTTGTTGCGACCTTCTCTCTTTCAAACTTGGTTCCCTCTGGACCTCTTGTTGCATGTACCCCCCATGGTAGTTGTAAGGATGATATTCTAGCTCTTGCATATTGTAGTTATGGTATGGCTCGTAATGATGGTGGTAATTAGGGTGAATCTCATAGGAGTGGTGGTGATAAGGTTGGTAGCATGGTTTAATGTAATCAGAGTGAATTTCATAGGGATGGTGGTATGGTTGTTGGACTTGTTGATATTGTTGTGCTTGTTGTACTTGTCTTTGTCATTCAAGAATGCCTTGAAGCATTGACATGGCTTCATCAAACTTCTGGGAAATCCTATCCTTTGCACAAGAATCATAAACACCTTGATTAGAATAATAATATGGATCCATTTAATGCCAAGAATATGAGAAGTTCAATTGATTTCAGCACAAGAGAATTCACTAACAAACTACAACCAAAATTAACTCTAAATTAAGAAAATAAAATTTAAATGAAGCTAAGACCTACCTAACAATTAAGAACACTACAAAACAGAGGTTAATCACACAAAACAAACTCATAAAAAATAAAGAAATTAAATCTAGAAAAATTAAAAAATTCCTAAAAAATTCCAGAAAATTCTAAAAAATTAGAAAAAGTACCTTAAAACAATGGAATTTGGGCAACAAATGGTGCACCAAATAGCAATGCTATTAATTTTGCACCAAACACCCAAAAACCTTGGAAAACAAAGTTTAAGAATTTTCTGGGCACTTCAAACAAAAATTCTAGCAACTAGGACAATTGATACATAACATTGAAATGATCCAAATCCAAGCTTAAAACAGGGGAAAAATTAAACCAAAACAAAATAAAAATAGAGGTAAAACACCTAGAAATCCTTTTCAAATAATTGAGAATCCAATTCCCTGGCAATGACGCTAAATTTTGACGGGTCGTGTCACGCAACCATCAAAATAAAACTAGGTTAGATTAATTTTATAGTTAGTGGCACAACCTAAGTCATCTCCCTTGGAAATGGAGTTCAATATTCAATTAGGTTTTCTAAGTATTAAAAGACTCTAAAAATTTCCTAACTAAGGGGGGTTTGATTGACTTAAACTAATTGAAATGAAATCGAATTAAAATTCCTAATTGCTACCTAATTGTATGAATTATGGTTGAATGATGGACTTGTGACTAGCTTTAGATTTGTCCCTTGGTATCCACTATTCTTATCCTAATTCATTTGTGATTAATTCTAGTCTAAGAGTCTCTATTTATGTCCATAACAAGTTATCTTGGGTTACCACTTAAGAATCAAGAGATTAACAAAGTAATGTTGCATTGAAACCTCAGTCTCGCATTAAATCGTTAACTCTTGTCATTAGGATCAACGAACACTTGAATTGAATGATTAATTGATTAATTAGCCTCTGAATTAATACCTTAAGAGATTCAATTAACCAATTAAACTCCAATGAACCCTCAAATTAGACAATTAAGCACAGCAATTCTCACAAGCATTTCATCAAACACTTTGATTGCACACTTGGAAAATGGTAAGAAAATAAAAATCTAGCACTAAAATTAATCAATTAAAACATCAATTGCTCTCCTAATTAGTATCTAACCAGTTACTAATCGTAAACTACATTAATCCAATCAATTACAAGCTTAACCAAGCAAATAAAATAACAAAAATCAATGAAGAAAGAGAAAAGAAATAAGAAGCTCAGCCAAAATTTTGATTCTAATCCATGGATTCAAGCTTCTCCAAGGTTGTCATACAAGTTAATCACAGGGTGAATTAGAGCTTCATTTGAATGGAAGGACATGGAAGAAGTGGATGAAAATGGCGCAAAGAGGAATACGGCGTAGTGGATGGTCTGGACAAAGTGAATGGAATGTCTCATGAATATGATGATGGAATGAATTTTCGTGTTTGGATGATTATTTTTATTCAATGGATTGGATCCTCTCTACCTCCTGGAGCTTGCCCAAATTAATTCCCTTTCCTCACATGGTCATTTTTATTTTTTCCGTGCTCAACTTCTCCTCTTTGTATGTCACGCTTCCTCTTTTTTTTTAATTCATTCCCATGTATTTCTTCCATTTAGCCAATACCACGTGCTTCCTCTTGTGCATATGTAGGCGCCATTGTGAATATAATAATCATCTTCCACCAAACTTATGTGTTATATGTACAGTACCTATCCAACTGGTTCGTTCCTTCAATGCGTGCTTTCTTTCTTTGCCACTAGCTCCTTTTTCTTCCTTCCTTACAACCCGTAGCTTTTTGTCTCACATGCAGCTCATTCTTCTTCTTTACATGGCCTCTTCTCAGCTTATGCATCCAGCCCAACTCCTCACGTGCCTTTTTCTTCGTGTTTTGCTCTCTGTTTCTTCCACATCTAGCTTAATGAACTAGTGCTTCATGCGTTTGTCCTTAGACTCGAGGCCTGCTCTACGTGTGTTTGTCTGCTTCTTTTTCGAGTCCCTCATCAGCTCAACTTCTTCATTTGTTTTCTCCACACTTTTGTTCCATCATGACAATCACGTTGACTCCTTTCCACGTCTCTTCTCTCCAACTTCTTTAACTCAAGCTTCTTTCTTCTCTCAAACAGTGGCACATTCTGCCCAGTGTCTTCTTCATGCTTCCTTGAGTTAGAATGAGTGCGTGCATGTGGCAGCCCCTTTCTCACCTCTTATTTTCAGCTCTTTCATGTTGAAGCTGTAGCTTTTTCTCTTTTCTCACGTGAAAATCTTCTCTCACATGCAGCTGCTCTTCATTTACGTGAAAAATGGTGGTGCTTCTTACAAGCTTTTTCTTCATTTCTTATCTAAGCTCCTCACATAGCTTTTGCTCAGTAACTCATAGCCATCCACTAAAGCTCGAGAACTCACCTTCTCCCCACTTAAATTATGGCTTGCTCATGTGAGAATGTTGAATGCATGGTTATGTAGCAACGTGAGATAGCTTGTGAGTGCGGATGAGTGTGTGTGATTGTTCTGCTCGAGTGTGTATTCTTCCATACTCTTCCACATGCCATCAATTCATCTTCATTTTAAATCTTTTCCATTAAAATCTGTACAACAAAAATAAAATAAAATGAAGTAGAATAAAACAAAACAAAATATTAAGAAAGAAGAATTCACAAAGGAAATATTTCAATGAAATTTATGAATTGAAATTCAAAAATTTGCAAATAAATTTATAAAGTGCAAGTAATGGCCAATAAACTCAATTATCCATCTAACAAAGCCCATTAAACCTTATTTAATTATTAAAATGTTTAAGTTAGGAGGGTTTATGTATATAAAACAGCATTCATTAGTATCCTACGAAAATAGGGTAGATAAAGAAAAGTACGAGAGGAATGCTTTAGATTGTTAGGAAACTTGTAATATACATGCGATAGTAGCTTTGAGCTTAGTCATGAGATGCTTGTGTATTAGTGTTTGATGTTATGATTTGCTTGCAGTAATGGTTACATGATATTAGGCCTGATCAACTTAATAGTAATGTGACTTGAGTGTGTAGCAAACGATGACATCAATCACCAAAGTGTCTTGATAATCGAAGGGTATCCTAGTTAGCTAGATAACAAGTCAGAAAATAGAAGTAAAGGGATTCCAATAAGAAAAGCATGTAGAAAGGAATCCTAGTAAAGAATGTTTAGATTCAGATAGCACAAATTCAGTATGTATAGCTTGAGTCCCTTATAGTATATGTAAACAAAATGAGAAGGGACTAGAGCATAACCTCTCTCCTACCATAGATGTTAACCACACTCAAAGTGTGAGATGCCCTAGTACCAAGGCACTTAAAAGAAAAATGTAGGCATAGTTAGAAACTGTATGATATGATAGGAAAGTTAAAATGACTACACGTAAAGTAAATGAGTCAATAGAGTTAGAACCAGATGAACTACTAGCCAGTAGATATTTACCCTAGCCAAGAGATAAAGAGATCTCCACATGCTAGCCTATGTATTCAGAAAGGGGTCAGGTGCAGTTTTTACATGAGGTAAGTGGTACAGTATGTCTCTAGTGATCAAAACTATGAGTATAACTAGCATCCCACCAGAGCTCAATAGTAGTCAGTGGTAGTAGCTCTTCGGTGCCAGTATGAGACACGCACATTAGGCCAATCAGTGCTGAAAAGAGGGACTATAAAATGCCACTATAAGTGAGCAAAGAAAGGGAGGAGAAGTCCCGGCTTATAGAGATAGATGTAATAGTAAACAAAGAAATTGGAATCATTAAAAGTAGAAACTCCTTAAAGGAGCTGTAATTCCAGTAAGCAGTTGCAATATGAGGCCTATGACAGAAAGAAATATGAATAGTAATCATAGGATGAGCTAGTAAGAAAGAATGTAAAGATAAACAGTGGACAGTATACTTTAAAACAGTAGACAGACAGAAACCTCCGATGGCTCTAATGATCAGAAAAGATGATGAGATGTTATAAGGAGCCATTGGGAGAGCATACGGGAGACATGATACAAAATATGTTACCTCTTGAGATGTATAAAAGAGTCCACTGAAAAAAACGTTAACCTCTGCAAACGGGTTAATATTAACCTAATATAAATAGTAAGCTCTCCCAGGATAGGCCTCTAGAACCAGAACTTCTTTCCCTTATGAGAAAGAATTAGCTAGTACTCTATAACAATTGAGCCCTTATTAAGAGCTAATAATGCAAATCCCCTGGCTGAGAAAAATTTGAACGAGTGAAATTGCTGAGAAAAGCGTATAGAGCCAAGAAGAAGAGAAAAAAAGAGTAGTTAGCTAAAAAAGAAAAGAATAAGAGGAAAGCATACCCCAAATTTTGAGGATGAAGTTTATTTATGGGAGGAGAAATGTAACATCCAGTTCTTTGAAAACTAGAGAAAATGTGAGAAACGTAATGTACAGTTTCTCCGTAAACAAATGGAATTCACTGGATATAAAAGAAAGTCCCTCGAAATGATGTAGTTAAGGTCCCAAAAAATTTAGAAAGCATTTTAGACTTCTAAAAATGAGAATCCCAGGCTCAGATAGAAAGAAAAACGAAGCTAGAATGAAGAAACAATTTCTTATGGAAAACTTACGAAACATAATAGCATTTTCATAATTTTGAGCAAATTTTGGAATTTACATAGGAAGGCTTTTTAAATGAAAATTTTGAGTTCTCCAGGGTTCTCAAAGGTCCTAAAAACCATGGAAAGCTCTGGGATAGTTAAAACCCCTCCGGTGGATGTTTTCTAATGATAGTTGACCCAAACTTTGACTGATTCATTCGGGAAGGTTTTAGCTCCAATTTGAAAGATTTCAAAGGCATTTTACTAAATTGGGAACCTAAATTTCATAATGGAAAAGATGGTTCTAAAAAGGGAGCTACAAAAATGCCAAAAATGAAGGGCAAAATTAGAATTTTTGAGAAAGTGAAAGCTTCTTGAACACACTTTAAGTTTCTCATTTCCTCTCCCCTTCATTTGCATGACCCATTCTACCCAAAAACCAGAGAAAACACCAGCTCTCTTAATTCTATAGAGGAGAAAAGCAAGGAAAAGGTAAAGAATTTCATGGATTTTCATGCTCCTTCTTCTTCCAAACCTGTTCCTCTCCTCTTGAGCTTTCTTCCTATGATTATAATGAAGTTTATAAATTTCTTTTAAGGGAGAAATTAAGGGGAAAATTCGGATTTGAAGAGAGGAGCTCAAAAAAGACAAGATTCAAGTGAGAAAAAGCAAGAAAATAAGGTAATTTCTTCTTCCATGGTTGCTACCCCTTGCTCCCCTTCCTCCACCATTTCACCCCACTCAAGAAACCCTAGGAGGGTTTGATTTTTAGGTAGAACCAAGGGTGATTCTTCAGAAAAAGGGTGTGGAGAATAAGAATATGCAAAGATAATTAACAAAAAATCATGGAATTTCAAGATGCAATTTCTAAGGTTTCAAGTGTTCCTTCCAAAATCTGATTTAATCTCTTAATTCATATGACTAAATAAGTGTTTGAATGAGCTCCTAAGATCCCTAGAAGTCTCCCCATGTGCTTCCTCCATCAAGAAAACAAAGTAAAATCCAAGAAGCCTAAAACCTTCCATAGGTTCGACCAAGAGGGGATAGCATAGCTAGGGATAGTTTTAAATTTTTCTAATCCCATTTTTAAGTCATATATGATGAATGAATATGAAGGGAAGCCTTGGAAAAAATTTTGAAACCATAGAAAGTGAGATGGTGCATTATGTTCCATAATATGACCTAAAGAAGCAACATGTAGTTAGGCTCTTAGTTTTAATTGTGTGATGACTCCAAGAGGCTTAAAAGGAGTCAAGAATCATATTTGAAAAGAAAGAATGGAGCCTAGAATTTATTTGATGAGTGTTGCTTCATTAGGTGCTTTCTTGGAAACATAAAGTAGTCAATGAGTCAAGCTAGAGTTTAAGCAAGTTGTGTTGCCTTAGAATTAATTTCATGAACCTAATTAGCTTCCATAAATTGTGTTTAGGCCAAGAGAAATTATTCCCATATCATTGTGTGTGTGAGGCCGAGAAAGGGAGCCTTGATTCAAGAAGAAAAGTGTGTGTTTGCTTCTAAGGTAGCTCTCTCCACCTTCTCTCATGCATAATTGTATGCTTACATTGTCTTTGAATGTGTTTATGTATGTTTCAAGCTATGAAAAGTATTTTAGCATGAGCTTTTATTCCATGGTACCATAATGATGCATTATATTTTCCAAATGATATCTATGATGTTTGCATTGGTTTGTTTAAGTGTGGTGAGGCCAAGAACCCTTAGCCATGGTGAGGATGAACCAATAACCCTTAAGATTGGTTAAGACAAAGTAAAGAGTTTCCCAAAAGTGAGGTTGATAAATAGCATGGTCGAGTCTAAGAACCTTTTAAAGAATGGGTGAGGCAAGTCTAAAATCCACAAATAAATGAGTGAGACTAATCCATTTGCTTGGCAAGCCTTTGTATGCCATGTATAACTTGCTCAAATGATGAAAATGCTTCTTGAATGTTTACACATGACAACTTGCTCATGCATGCATTTGTGATACTTATTTTGCATACTTTATGTATGATTGAATGGGAGATAAGCTATTGGGATTCTATGAATCTCATCCCCTCTTCTCCAATGTTTTAACATACTAGGTGGACCAAGAGAGCAAGGTAATGGAAGCCAACCACCTTGAAGATGAGAGCATGACATCAAAGTATCTTGAAATTGCTACTTTAAGGCCTTATGGATAGCAATTGATGAAATCCCTAGTTATATATGACCTATGATGTTATGAGCATGTATAATTATGTTAATGTATTGTGTATAAATGAGAGCTAGGGTCATATGTATGGAAATACTCATTTTGGTCATGTAATGGCAATTTTGCATTATGGAATTTCATGTATGAATAGAAGTGGAATAGCCAAAATGAGATGCATGAGGTTTAGGATCATTTGGAAAGTTCATACAAGTTCTAATTATGCTTTTAGACTTACTCAAGAGGTGCCAAACCCTAAGGAAAGCCATTTAGACATTTTGGTATCTTATATGGAGCAAAATTGACCATAATGAAACCTTATATCACTTTTTATCCAAATTAGCGCTTCTTGATCTGAGATTTGGCATGTAATTAGATCTTATTAAGAGCTTTTTGGAAAGCTAAAGAACATAATTTTTGTAGATTTAGAGAATATTTGATGGATTTTCAAAATTGGCAAAAATTCTGGTTTTGGTCATGTAACTGTTCACTCAAGTTTGAAAATAGAATCTGTCACACAGGGCTCAAATGATATCCAATTGCCATAAACTTTTATACAAAGAAACTTGACTCCTAGTGACTTGTGCTAACTTAAAGCACCCCATTTGCATTTCTAGAGAGGGAGATATGGATTTTTAAATATTCTATTTAGTATCAAAAACTCCAACTGACCTCAGGCAATGTTTAATTAATTTTTGATGCATGGACATACCTGAGCTCATCTGGAGTTATTTTTTTCCCTCTAGCTAACATCCACATCATTCCAGATTGGTATCATTTACATGGATTGGATTGTTGTGGAATTAATTCTACATTTTTAAAATTTACTACAGAATTCTGTGACAGCACCCGTGGACAGTTTGACCTCTGGAACTTTTGAATGTCAAACGTCCTCTGTGTTGAATGTTGTGGTCCAAACATATTTTTATTATGAATTAGACATGTGTAGATTTTCAAAATGGGCAAGAATTTATGATTTTGATATTTCTAGAATTAGTTATGATTTTCTAAACTTTGTAACAGAAAAGAGGAAAATCTGGCCGAAAATATACACATATATTTTATGCTTCCTCTTGAGTTCCATGAGATGTAAGTCACTTTTAATGATGAAAATGAGTTTTATTCATGTAATTAAATATGAAAATGTGATATATGAGCTCACATGGTCCACGTGACACCGAATGAAAATTTTATATGTGACGCAACACTAGAAAAGTCATTATTTTGATGCCTTTTTCTTTGAGAATTTACATGATTTATGGAAATGATTTATTCAAAGGCATGAAATGAGCTAGAAATATATAGTGTTACAATTGTGTCCCACAATCTCAAATAAAACTTGGTAGAAAAATAAACTTGTAGATAATGGTGCAACCTACATCATTTCCTAAGCAGTTTTTGCCTCTAATTGTTTGTAAAAGAGTATTTCAAGTATCACTAAATGAAATTTGTTTAGGGAATTTTGAATTACTAAAATTTAATTGAATTAAATTTAAAATGACAAGAGCTAAAAGCTTAAGATTAAGTAAAGCAAACAACTAAGAAAATGTGGTAGCTAGCCTTTAGAGGGACTCCTTAGAACTCAATTATCATTGCTCCCTTTTTAATATATTAAAATTGGATTTAAATTCTTACTCATTAGTGTATTCTCCATAAGAACTCTTGAATTACCATCCAAGACATAATTTACTTATAATTCAAGGACTTTGCAACCACAAGGAACCTTGAAGAATTAATCAATTGAGTTAGGAATAAGAACACACTAAAACAAATCCTAAATGCTTATAAAAATCTGCTGAACAATCTATTTAAAATGCTAATCAACCAATTAGATCCTAAGCATAACAATTACACAAAAACTTTAGCCACTTAATCCAATAACCATTGTATCAATTGCCCTAAAATCAAGAGAAAATTAATAGCAAATTGTGCAGCCACTAAGTCTGGACTTTTCTCAAACATTTATAGATCAAAATTAACATCCAAATAGCAAATTACAACCAATCCATAATTCAAATTAATCCAGTAAATTCTATCAATTAAATTCCTAAATTAATGAGCTAAATCTAGTTAAATTAATAAAGGAAAAATGCTAAAATTAAAAGATTAAGCAAAGAGAATTTATCTAGTTGGAGGAGGCAATTTGAAGCTCAAATCTACATCAAGGGGGCCCACTCTTCAACTAGCTACCAAGAGGAAATCAAGCTACCATGGAGAAGATAATTGGAAGACAATGAAAGAGGGAAGAAGCTAAAATCATTAAGCCCTTTTAATCAAATTCTCCTCCCTTTCCTTTTGCCTTTTCTGGAGCTCCAACCAGTGTCTTTTTCCTGTAGTGTATCATGTTCTCTCTAGCCAGCTCTCTGATCCCCTTTCGCGTTATTTTCACGTTGTTTTCGTTTGCCTTTTTCATTGCGTCATTATTCACTTCATTCACTGCTATCCAAGCATTTTTAATTATCACGTACCTTTCGCTTTTAATTCCTCAGCCTTTAGATGAATGAATATGGATGATTGAAATGCAGATGTGTGGATGAGATCAAATGGATGTGTGGATGATGTGCGTGTAATGTAACGTGAATCATATGAGATGATTTGGAGCTACCCGTAGCTTTATGTTGCACTGTTCATATAGGTTGTTTAATTATTCCCATGTCACATCCTACGTAATCTGCCCATATGTGTTCATTCCTTCCTTTTCCCATGCCAGCTTCAACTCTTTAAAAATCATGTGGCTTCCTTCATTCATTCCTCATGTATTCTTCTCTTCCATGTTAGCTATGCATGGGTGTTTGATGTAATGTCCGATTTTCGTTAAACGATAAAAATGGATGCATTTTCAAAGCAAATCTCCTAAAATGAATAAGTTAAGGTCCTAAAAAATTTGAGTAACATTCTATACTCCTAAAAATTAGAATCCCAAGCTCAGATGAAAAGAAAAATGGAGCTAGAATGAAGAAACAAAATTTGACGAAAGACTTACGAAATGTAATAGCATTCTCATATTTTTTAGTAAATTTTGGAATTCACATAGGAGGACTTTTTAAATGAAAGTTTTGAGTTCTTCGAGGTTCTCAGAGGCCCTAAAAATCATGGGAAGTCCCGGGACAGTTAAAATCCCTCCGATGGACATTTTCTAACATTAATGTGCCCAAACTTTGAAAGATTCATTCAGGAAGGTTTTAGCTTTGATTTGAGTGATTCCAAATGCATTTTATTAAATTGGAAATCTAAATTTTATAATGGAAAATACGGTTCTAAAAAGGAGCTAAAATGAATTAGAAACAAAAATACCAAGAATGAAGGGCAAAATGAGTATTTTTGAAAAGTCTTTATTCCTCCCGCTTATAAATAGATGGCTCCTCACTTCTCCACTCATTTAGCTTCATATGTTTGTGCCCCAAACCACAGAAAAACCCTTAGGAGAGTGGTACACAAGAGGAAGAGAAATGGGAGAAGAAATCAAAGGTCAAAGGTATGGATTTTGGTAGTTTTTCATGCTCTTTCCTTTGCAAACCTCTTCTCCTCTATTTTTCTTTATTTCCTATGATTATATTGAAGTATATGGATCTATTTTAAGGGTTAAATAAAGGAAAAAGTCAGATTTGAAGAGAGGAGGCCAAAGAAGGGAAGATTCAAGTGAGAAAATAAGGAAAAATAAGGTAATTTCTCCTTCCATGATTGCTACCCCTTGCTCCTCTTCTCTCCTTGGTTTGCCCCACTCAAGAAGCTATAGGAGGGCTTGGATTTTGGGCAAAACCAAGGGTGAATCTTAGGAAAAGGAGTGTGGGGAATAAGAATATGAAAAGGGAATTAACAAATAACCATGGAAATTCAAGATAGAAATTATAGGGTTTCATGTGCTCCTTGTAAAATTTGACTTGATACCTTAATTTCTATGCCTAAATAAAAGTTTAAATGAGCTCCTAAGATCCCTAGAAGTCTCCACATGTGCTTCCTCCATCAAGAAAATAAAGCAAAGTCCATGAAGGCCATTATGCTTCATTGTCTTAGGCAAGAAGCTTCATTGTCTTAGGCAAGAAGGGTTAGGATACCTAGGGATAGTTTTAAAATTTTTCAAGCCCATTTTTGAGTCATATATGATGAATGAAAATGAGGGGAAGCCTTGGAAAAAATTTAGGAGGTCTAGAGAGTGAATTGGTGTCTTTTGTTCTATAATATGACCTAAAGAAGCAACATGTAGTAAGACTCTTTGTTTCAATTGTGTGATAACTCCAAAAGGCTTAAAAAGAGTCAAGAATCATATATGAAAGGAAAGAATGGAGCCTAGAATTTATTTAATGGGTGTTGCTTCATTAGGTATATTCTTAGAACCATAAAAGGGTTAATAGACCAAGTTAGTGTTTAAGGAAGATGTGTGGCCTTAGAATTAATTGGATGAACCTAATTGGCTTCCATAAATTATGTTTAGGCCAAGAGAAACCAATCCCACACCTTTGTGTGTGTGAGGCCGAGGAAGGGAGCATTGTTTCAAGGAGAAAAGTGTGTTGTTGCATCAAAGGTAGCTCACTCCTCCTTCTCTCATGCATGAATGTATGCTTGGCTTGTCTTTGAATGTGTGCATGTGTGTTTTAAGCCATGAAAAGTATTCTAGCATGATTTCATATGTCATGGTACCATGATGATTCATTATGTTTTCAAATGATGTTTGTTATACTTGCTTGGGTTTGCTTGAGTGTGATGAAGCCAAGAATCCTTAGCCATGGTGAGGATAAGCTAAGAACCCTTAGAATTGGTTAAGACAAAGTAAAGAGTCTCTCAAAAGTAAGGTTGACTCCTAAGAGTAAGGTTGAGTTAAAAACCTCTTAAAGAAATGGATGAGGCAAGTTCAAAATCCACAAGTGAATGGGTGAGGCTAATCCACTTACTTGGCAAGCTTATGTATGCTATGTATGACTTGCTCAAATGTTAAAAATATCTCTTGAATGATTGCACATGTCAATATGCCCATGCATGCATTTGTAAGACTTGTTTTGCATCTTTTATGTGTGATTGAAAGGGAGATGAGTTACTGGGATTCTTTGAATCTCATTCCCTCCTCTTTA
Source organism: Erythrophleum ivorense (assembly GCA_026724425.1). Lineage (NCBI taxonomy): Eukaryota > Viridiplantae > Streptophyta > Magnoliopsida > Fabales > Fabaceae > Erythrophleum > Erythrophleum ivorense. The sequence goes on along the minus strand of JAIUCV010000006.1, from coordinate 39,067,014 downwards.
ATGTTCTAACATGCTAGGTGAACTAAGTGGACAAGGCAATGAGAGCCAACACTTTGGGAGAAGAGATTTTGATAGCAAGTGCATGGATTTTGTTTCTTTAAGTCCAAATGAGTGGCAAATGTTGTAATCCATTGTTGTATATGTCCTATGATATTATGAATATGCATAATCGTACTAATGTATCATGTATAAATGAGATTTAAGGTTATATATATGGAAATGTGCATCTTGGACATGTAAAGGCAAAACTAGCATTATAGAAATGTATGTAATAATAGAAGTAGGATGGCCAAATTGAGATGCATGAGGTTTGGAACCACTTGGGCAGTTCATACAAGTCATATTCATGCTTTTAAACTTGCCCAAGAGGTGCCAAACATCAAAGGAGACCATTTGAACATAATTGGTATCTCATATGGACCAAAATTGACCATATTAGAAACCTATACCACTTTTTGTCTAAATGAGCTTTTCTTAGTCTAAAATTTGGCATTCATTTAGAGCTTGTTTAGATATTTTTAGGGAGCTAAAGTGTATAATTTTTAAAAGTCTATGAAATATTTGTTGAATTTTCAAAGTTAGGAAATTTTCTAAAATTAGTTTAGTGTACTGTTCACTCAGATCCAAAATTAAATTCTATCACTCATAGGACAAATGATATCCAATTATTACAAAATTTTATAAAACAAAACTAGACTTTCCCAGTGACTTGTACGAACTAAAAGCACCTCATTTGGATGTCTATAGAGGGAGATATAAATTTTTGAAGTTTCTATCCAGTATCAGGAGTCCAAACAGACCCAAGTTACTATTTGATTAGTTTTTGAGTTCTAGACATGCCTAAACTGGTCTAAAGTTATTTTTTTCCTCTAGCTAACATCTGTAGCTTTCCAGATTGGTATCATTTGCATGGATTGGAATTTTGTGGAATTAATTGGATAGTTTTTAAGTTTATAGCAGAAACTTGTATTAGTACCAGTAACTAGTTAGACCTCTGCACTTTTTCAAATGTCAAACGTCTTCTATGTGATTTTTTATGACCTAAAAATATTTTTATCATAAATTAGAAATCTTTATCTTTCTAGAAAGGCAAAGAATGTATTATTCTAATTTTTCTAGAATTAGGAATGATTTTTCAAATTTTGTGACAGAAAAGGGGAAATTCTAGCCAAGGCTACAACCATGAATTTCATGTATTAGTTTTATCCATGTAATTAAATATGAGAATGTGATACATGAGCTCACATAATCCACAGGATACCAAAAGAAAAATTTATACGTTATACAACGCTAAAATATTCATTATTTTAATGCTCTTTTCTTACTCCTTATATGAGATGCATGGTCCAAAGTATGAGAATAGCATGAAATGAGCTAAGAAATTATGGTGTTACATTTGAAGCCTTCAACATGTAAATTTCCTCCCTGTTTAGCAGCTTCTTGATCTTTTCTTCTCAAAGCACCAGAACCCGTAGCTGCATGCTTCTTCTTTTCTACGTTCTGCCAGTCCAAAACTGAGTTGCTTCCTTGTTTGTTTCTTCTTTGTCCAGTCTAACAAGTTGTTCCTTTTCTTCACACGAGCTGCCCCGTGGCTTCTTTTTCACTCACCCAAGCTCCTCATGTGCTCTGCATTTTGATTCTACTTCTTCTCTTTCTCTCACTCAGTTCCAGCGTCTTCTTCTTCTTGATGTCCACATGTTTCTTTCCTTACTTCCACACCAAAGTCTTATTAACCAATGGCTACTTCTTCAACTCTTTATCGTTGTATTGTTCACATGCTCAACTCATGGCTTTTACTCTTGCAACTACTTAAAACCCGTAGCTTCCCATTTGTTATTTCCTAGCTTCTGCCTTATATGTTTGTGCCATGTGAATGATGTGAGGCCTCCTCCTTGAGTGTGAACCCATGAGTGGTGGTGTGCTCGAGTGATTTGTGAGTGAGAGTGTGAGAGTGTGATGATTGGGTAAATGTGACCCGTGAGTATGAAAAGAGTGCCTAAATGTGTGTGTCTTCCATGTGCTTCTTTCTTATGCAAGAGAGAAATATGCCTTGATGAGGGTTAATGGTTCTATATGCTGCCTACGTGGATGTTTGTGGCTTCATGTGAATGAGTTATGTTAGAGATTGTGCCATAGGCCAATCATTGTATTGTAAACATTGTATTTTATTAAAAAATAAGAGTTTTCTTTTATTACATTATTATTATATTCTTTTGCGTGTTCTATATAATAATATCCTTGGATAAATCATATTAATTATCCTAAATATCCCTGGTCGATCATCATTGTGGGAACGATGATGAACTAAGATAAGTATGATTTTGATTAATGATTATGTGTTAATCATGTATAAAGATATGAATCAAAATTATAGGCATTTGTTAGGGAACAATATGCTAGATCGACTCGACATAAGATAGCTACATGGATTAAGTCATAAGTGTATCTTATGTATAACCATATCACCGAGCCCTTAGACTTAAGATCACCATAGTTTCCAACATGAGGAACATTATTTTTGGCATAGTCAAAAGTCATCTTTAACTGGGTGATCATAAAGACTATGATTGGTATAGTGAAATTCATGTAGAAGAAGATGAGTGGTCAAGATAGGATTTGTCCCTCTGATTAATAAAGAGATATATCTAGGCCCTTCGATGAGTGAGACTGAGAAATGCATGGGCGTGCTCGAATGGAAGGATTTCCATTTGTACTATCCATCTACACATAGATCGAGAAAGTGACGATCAAGTAAAATGAGGATGACATTTCCATGCCTCATACTTGATCTAGATATCGTGTGACAAAAGGGATGTGATAAGGTTATATGACAGGTTGCATCGGATCCCCGATCCCTATATGATTTGGGTAGTCACAATATCTTACTAGAGGCCACTTGTAACTTGTGGGTCAAATAGTGTTATTAGCCCACTGCCAACATTATATAGACTTATAGAGTCGCACACAAGAACGAGTTAACTTGAGCTAAAATGTCCAAATTCATTGAATCTAAAATTGCGTCTAGATTCAATGAATCTCACATTCAATCTAGGGTGGAAGAATTTTATAAATATATATATATTTGATATATATATAATTTATAAAATTTGAAATATATATTTATATATTCAAAAAATATATATATCTTTTAATTAATTTAAATCAATTAGTTTTAAATTCAAATATATATGATAGATTTAAATTTAAACTAACATGATAATTTAAATTTAATTTATGAGATAAATTAAATTTGAATTAAGTTCTAGATTTATATTAAATAACTAGTTAAAATTTAAATCTATTAGATAGATTTAAATTTAAACTAATATATTTAATTCAAATTTGATTTGATTTGATTTAATTTAAAATAATGTACTTTAAATTAACCAAATATATTTGAAATCCTAATAAAATACCTTTATAAAAAGGTAGGAGGCTTAGGTTTCCTAGAACTAGGGAACCAAAGAAAAACTCTAGAGAGAGAAAAGCATACGGACGGTGTACGAACACTGTATGGACGTCTAGAAAGAGAAAGTGTATAGACGCTTAGAGAGAGAAAGTGTACGAAACACTGTACAAACACCTAGAGATAGAGGAAGAGGAGAGCGTCTTCTCTACCAAAAATGTGCTGACGTTAGTAAATAGCACTAGCATGCCATTCGACTTGAACATTTGTTTGTGTGGATACCAGTAGAGGGAACATATCTGTAGATCAGTTCCTAAGATCTGACAGAAAAGGTAAATATTTCTAGATCTATTCAATTTAAACAACATTAATAGATCAATGGGAAGGGATTCGAGGTTTTAATTTTCTGCTGCACATCTCAAAATTCCCAATAAGTTATAGTAGCTACATGACCCTCCACGTTAACCTATGCTTTAAGTGTGAATGGCTGAAATTTCCTCTACTTCTACTTATGCTCTGTAGCCCATGCTCTATTCTCAGCTCCCAAGACTCTCCATGCTTCTTTCTCTAGCTCCAACTCGTGGCTTCTGCACATAACATAAAACAAGAGCTTGTGAATGAAGCTATATGTTCCATGCATGCATGTGTAATAGATAGCTACGTGGATGGACGTGTGCTGTTTGTGTGAGTGACCCAGGTGAATGATGGGCTTATGCGTGTGACCAATCATCCAATCACGTGCAATAGAATTCCTAATGCATGAAATGAAGCATCATCTAACCCATGTGCTTTAATTCATGTATGTTAATGGGACCCATGCTTCATCCTTCATTTTTTAAAATTTATTTTTTTATTTCTTAAAAAATGAATTAAGAAAATCTACACAAGAAAAAAAAACAAAACAAAACAAAATATTAAGTAAGAAAAATTCACAAAATTTATTTAAAAGGAATTTATGCATTAAAATTCAATAATCTTGTAAATAAATTCCCAGAGTGCAAAAGTGCCTATTAAAATAAAATTTTATCTAATTAAAGACCAAAAGCCATATTTAATCATCAAAATATTCAAATTAAAGGGAAATAAGATGTAGAAAAATGGCTTTTATCAGTTCTAAAAAATGAGCTAAAACCGAAAAAGAAAATGCCAAGACGAAGGGACAAAATTGAAATTTTTGAAAGTTACTTCTTAAACCTAGTTATATATACCCTTACTCCCTACCTCTTCCTTCACTTAACCCATTTTGTTTCTACCCTAAATCAGAGAAAGGAGCAAGGGATTGAGGTGCACAAGAAGGAGAAGAAAGGATGGAGAAAACGCTTAGGAAAGGTAAGATTTTTAATGGATTTTCATGCTTTCTCTTTAACAAACTCCTCCTCCATCTTCCCTCCTTTCCTATGGTTTTGTTAAAGTTCTTGGATTTGTTTTGAGGGCAGAATAGAAGGGAAATTTTCAACTTAAGGAGAAGAAGCCAAGCAAGGTGAAAAACAAGCAAAAGGAACCAAGAAACTAAGGTATCTTGCCATCTCCATGCTTAATCTTCCCTCTTCCTCCTCTTGTGTGTGTTTTGTCCTTGGTAAGACTAGCCAAGAAAGGTTGATTTTCTAGCTAAACCAAGGATGAATCTTAGGAAAATGAGGGAGTAGAATAAGAATATGCAAAGAAAATAACAAACTAGCCATTAGATTTCAAGATAGAAAAGTCAGGATTTCATGGGTTCCTTTGAAAATCTAATTTGATTTAATAATTCCTAGGCCTAAATGAGTGTTTGGACGAACTCCTAAGATCCCTAGAAGGCTCCTCATTTGCATCTTCCATCAAGAAAACAAAGCAAACTCACTTGGTGTTCATATGAAGTATAACCACGGCCTAGACTAGATAAAGCACTAAGGGATAGTTTTAATTTGTTCCAAGCTTATTTTTGAGTCATATATGATGGAAAAGGATGAGAAGAAGCCTTGGAAAAATTTTAGAAGTCATAGATAGTGAGATGGTATTATAGGTTCCATATTATGGCCTAAAGAAGTAACACTTAGTCAGGCTCCTTGATTTAATTATGTGATAATTCCAAGAGGCTTAAAAAGAGTCAAGAATCATAAATGAATGAAGAGAAATGAGCAAAGATCATATTTTCATAGGGTTGCTTCATTAAGTGCATTATGGAACCATAAAAGAATCATATAAACTACCTAGTTTTTCTAATGAATATGTGGTCTTAGAAATGATTTCAAGAGTGCAATTGGCCTCCATATGATGTGTCTAGGCCAAGAGAAATAAGCTTTACCTTATTGTGTGTGTGTGTGGCCAAGGAAGAGAAGTCCAATCCAAGAAGAAAAGTTTGCATTTGTAATAAAGGTAGCTCTCTCTTCTTTTTCTCATACATGAATGAATATTTGTCTTGTCTTTGAATGTATGTATGTATATGTTAAGCCATGAAAAAGTGTTTTAGCATGATTTCATATGCCATAGTACCATGATGTTGCTTTATGCATTCAAATGATGTCTTGTACACTTGCTTGGGTTTGCTTGAGTGTGGTGAAGCTAAGAACCCTCTAGCTATGGTGAGGATAAGCCAAAAACCCTCAAGAATGGTTGACACAAAGTTTAGAGTCTCCCAATAGTAAGGCCTAGCTCAAGGTCTTAAAGAAAAAGAGTGAGGCAAGTCCAAAATCCTTGAAGAGAATGCATGAGGCTAATCCACTTACTTGGCAAGCGTATGTATGCTTTGTATGACTTCTTGAATGCTAAGAATGCTTCTTGAATGATCACATCCTCCATAATGTTCATGCATGCATCTTTAGACATGGATTTGCATTCTTTATGTGTAATTGAAAGGGAGAAGAGCTATTAAGATTCCTAGAATCTCATTCCTTCCTCCCCACATGTCTAACTTGTCTAGATGGACCAAGTGAGCCAAGAAATGAGAGCTACCAAGCTTGAAGAGGAAAGTTTGACAACCAAGTGCATAAAAATGTCAATTTGTAGCCATATGAGTGGCATTTGATGTAATCCATTATTGTATATGTTGTATGACCTTATGAACATATGTAAATAAGTAAATGTATCGTGTATAAATGAGATTTAATGCTATATGTATGAAATAGCATGATTTGGACATTGGATGGCAAAACTTGGCATGTATGCTCTTATGTATATGTTGAAGTGTATGAGTGAGTTTGTGAAATATGGGTTTGTGTACCTTTGAGACATGTTTGGTAGACCATTTTGGTGCTTTCAAACATGCTTAAGTGGCCATGGTTGTTGTAGAAGTCAATTTGGACCATTTGAGACCCATTGATGACACCAAATGAGACATTTTGCAACCTAACATCAAGATCTAACCAAATGAACAAATTTACCCATGACATTTGGCATGCATATAGATCTCATTTAGAGATTTTTGGAAAGCTAAAGAACAAATTATTTGGAGCTTTGTGTAATTAATTATGATTTTTCAAAATTGGCATTTTTCTACTGTTCTGATGCAAATACTATTCATATGGTCAATTTCTTGTTCTCTGTCATTAAGGGGGAAAATGGTATCCAATGCTTATGAAATTTTACAACCATAAACTAGAAATGACAAGATTTTTATGGCCACTGAGAACACCTCAATTGGACATTTGAGCTAGGAGATATGAATTTTTGAAGTTGAAAGATAGTACCATTAATGATAGGCGACTTTTGTTAATGTTCCATCAATTTTTGGTGGCTAAATGCCCCTGTTGTAGTCTAAAATTATTTTTAATATAAAGAAGACATCTATAGCTTTTTTGAATGGTATATTGTGCTTAATTGTAATTTTTCTAGAATTAGTTATAATTTTTCAAATTTCATGATAGAAATCTGGGAATTTAATCCGAGGCTGCACACTTTATTTTCTTGTATATACTTCATTTGCTCAAGTTCTAGGCCACTTCTTGAGATGGTTTTGAGTTGTTTTTGTGTATTTAAATATAAAAATGAGAGGGATGAATTCATACGGTCCACAAGACATGAAACAAAAAAATTTATGCATGCAACGCAAATTAATTGATTATATTTAATGCCTTTTCCTTGAATTCTTGCTTTTGTATAGAAGGAAGCCTAGAAATGATATGAGATGAGTCTAGTAAATATGGTGTTACACTTTATTAGTATCAGAGCAAAGGTTCAGACTCTTTGATGTAGGTTGTGGCTTATGAATATGAGATTTGCCCTTATGTACATGAGTTTACTTTTGTATATGAGCTAGTTGTGGATGAATTGAGTGTAATGGTGGTAAGTGTGTTCCCTTTGATGCTAGAGTTTGCTAATGATGTTTCAGCAAGATGGTGAACACTAGGAGAGGTAGGCCTTCTATAGAGGCTCATGCAGATGATAAAGCTGAGGCTAGTGATCCAGTAACTGGAGCCTTACAGGCTATTATGGTTTGCCTAGATCAACAATAGGCCGTAATCATGCAGTTACAAGAACGGCTTGCTGAGAGAGAGATAGTCAGGGTCCTGCACCTCCTCCTCCACAACCACCACAGCACTCAAATTATCCCAAGCACTCAGGGGTGACTCATACTAACCCTTAGCCACACATACAGATGGTTGCTCAGACTCCACCAGATCAGACACATCTAACCCCAAAGTAGCCCTCTACTAGGAAGATCATTACTTAGTTCACAAAATTCGAGCCTCCCACATTTAATGGTGAGATGAATATAGAGAAAGCTAAGGCCTAGATTATGCAGCTAGAGAAAATATTCCAGGTGATGGAGTGAACTTCTGAGCAGAAAGCTACCATAACTATCTTCCAGTTAGAAAAAGAAGTAGATTATTGATATAGGGGCACTAAGCCTATTCTAAGAGTAAGGAACCTCCCAATTACTTGGGAGGCATTCCTCCAGGCCTTTTATAAGAGGTACATCCCTAGTTCTATTAGAGATGAGAAGGAGTCTGAGTTTGTACTCCTGAGATAGACAAAGAGAATGTCTGTTGACCAGTACGTGGCTAAGTTTGTAAAGCTCTCCAGATATTCTTCATATTTATAGAGGCATGATGACAAGCACTAGAGAGTAGACAAATTAGAGAAAGGTTTGCTACCTAAGATTAGAGACAAAGTGGTTCCACAAAGAATCAGAAACTTTAACACCCTAGTTGAGATTTGTAGAGTGACAGAAGTGAACCCTAGAACTATGCAGCCTACCTCTAGTGCTAGACCTCCTCTCCTTGAGCCTAAGAGACCTAGAGAGAAAACACATGCCACAGTTACTAACAAGAGAGGAGGTAGAAGTCAAAGGTAAGAGAAGGAGGACTCAGTCTAGTAGAGGTAGTTTTACACCCACAATATGTCCCCAATGTGGTAGGAACCACAGGAACAAATTGTGTTACGCGGGGCAGAATATGTGCTACAAATGTGGTAGGCTAGGACATATGGCCAAGAACTACACACAGGCTCCTGCTCTCAGACTTCAAACCCAGGGTAAAGTCTTTGCCCTGACATAATAAGAGGCTAGCCAGTCCCAAGTCTAATCCAAGGTACTATTAAGATAAATGATTTTTCTGTGACTGCATTATTTGATTCGAGTGCTAGCCACTCTTTCATATCATATGACTGTGCTAGGAAGTTAGGTCTGAGTATGCATACATTACCTTATGACTTGAATATGTCGATCCCCATAGGAAACAGAGCCATTACCTCTTATGCCTATTTGAATTGTGTGGTCCAGTTTAACCATTGTTATACCACTCTTGATTTGATATGTATGACCTTTCTTGACATTGATTTGATCATTAGTATGAATTGGATGACTATAAATAATGTCACACTTGATTGTTCTCGTAAATGTATTACTTTACCTGAGTGTAGGACTATACCTAGTATATGAACTGAGTTATTTGTTATGACCACCTCTTAGGCTAAGAGGTCACTAAGGCATGGTTATTAGGGATACTTAGTTTTCTTTTCAGTCTAAGCTGAGGAAGAATAGGGTATAGAGGAAATCCCGATAGTGAGAGAGTTCTTAGAGGTATTCCCTAAAGAGATTAGCAGACTACCCCCAAAGAGAGAGGTTGAGTTTCCTATAGACATTGTACCTGGGGTGGTCCAGTGTCTAAGGCCCCGTATAGGAGAGCTCCCACCGAGCTAGTTGAACTTAAGAAGCAGATAGAGGAACTTTTAAAGAAAGGTTTTATCAGACTAAATGTCTCGCTATAGGGAGCTCCAGTCATATTTGTAAAGAAGAAAGATGAAAGCCTTAGACTGTGTATAGATTATAGTGAGCTCAATAAGATAACCATTAAGAATAAGTACCCTTTCTCTCATATAGATGACCTCCTAGATTAGTTAGTAAGAGTGTCAGTGTTTTCTAAGATAGACCTTAAGTCAGGATATCATTAGCTTAGGATCAAGGCAGAGGATATTCCCAAGATAATATTTAGGACTAGATACAAGCATTATGAGTTTTTAGTTATGCTCTTTGAGTTGACGAATGCACCTGTAGTGTTCATAGATTATATGAAGTGTTTAGGCTATACCTAGATAGATTTATAGTTGTTTTCATAGATGACATCCTCATCTATTCAAAAAGTAGAGAAGAACATGAGCAGCACCTGAGATTAGCCTTAGAGACCCTGAGAGAGAGATAGTTGTATGCTAAACTTAGTAAATGTGAGTTTTAGCTCACTAAAGTTCAATTCCTAGGCCATGTGATCTCGCAAATGGGGGTTGCAGTAGATCTTTATAAGGTAGAGGCAGTGTTATAGTGAGAGAAACCTAAGACAGTGATAGAGATCAGGAGCTTCCTAGGTTTAGTAGCTTATTACAGGAGGTTCATTTAGGATTTTTCTCAAATAGCAATGCCATTGACCAGGCTTATTAGAAAGAATGTGTCGTTTGTGTGAGATAACAAATGTGAGAGGTGTTTTCAATAGTTGAAACATAAGTTGACCACGGCCCCAGTTTTAGTACCTCCTAACCTCAGAGAGACTTTTGTATCTGTAGTGATGCTTCAAAGAGAGGGTTAGGATGTGTTCTTATGCAGAAAGGCCGAGTGGTAGCTTATGCCTCTATACAACTAAAACCTCACCAAGAAAATTACCCCACACATGACTTAGAGTTAGCTGCAGTGGTGTTTGCTCTGAAAATATAGAGACACTACTTATATGGGGCAGCCATAGAAATTTACACTAACCACAAGAGTCCTAAATATTTATTTGAACAGAAAGAGTTGAATATAAGATAGTAGAAATGGTTAGAATTTTTGAAAGATTATGATTTCACTCTGAAATACCATCCTAGTAAGGCTAATGTGGTAGCTGATGGCCTGAGTAGAAAATCTATACATATGGCCTATATGATGATCAAAAAGCAAGAATTGATTGAGAGGTTCAAGGATATGAATCTCTCATGTGAGGTGCATTCAAGGAAGTTGCTAATGAGTGAAACCCTAATAGAAAATGACTTAAGGGATCAAATAAGAGAGGCCCAACAAACAAATAACCATGTAAGTAAGATTAGATCCCAGATAGCCTAGGGTAACATTCAGGAGTTCAATCTGTCTGAGGATGACATAGTAAGGTACAGAGATAGGCTGTACGTGCCTAGAAATACAGAGATTAGAGAGAGAATATTAAATAAGGCACACAAAAGTAAATACACCATTCATCCAGGTAGTAATAAAATGTATCACAACATTAAACAAATGTTTTAGTGCCTAAAATGAAAGCAGATATAGTAGAATATGTCTCTCGATATTTAGTATGTCAAAAAGTTAAAATAGAACATCAAAAGCCAGCGGAGTTAATTTAACCCCTAGATATCCCAGAGTTGAAATGGGATAGTATAGCTATGGATTTTGTCATGGGTTTACCCAAGATATCATTGGGGCATGATGCCATATGGGTAATAGTAGATAGATTAACAAACTCAGCACACTTTTTAGCAATGAAAGACACCCTTATCTTAGATAAGTTAGCCCAGCTATATATCTGGGAGATTGTGAGATTACATGGTGTGCCTAAGAGTATAGTCTCAGATTGAAATCCCAGGTTCACTTTAAACTTTTGGAGATTATTACAAGATGCTCTAGGTACTAGATAGAGATTTAGCACAACCTATCACCCCCAGACTGATTGTCAGACAGAAAGAACCATCCAAACCTTAGAAGACATGTTGAGGGCATGTGTTCTAAAGATGAAAGGAAACTGGGATATATACTTGCCTCTAGTAAAGTTTACCTATAATAATAAGTATCATACAAGTATACAAATGGCACCGTATGAGACATTGTATGGGAGGAAGTGTAGGTCTCCAATGTGTTGGGTTAACCTAGGAGATAGAAGCCTAATAAGCCCAAAGTTAGTGGACTAAACCTCAAGGCAAATTGAAACCATAAGGAAGAAACTACTAACGGCCCAGAGTAGACAGAAAAGTTATACAGATAGACAACGAAGGTCGTTAGAGTTTGAGGTTGGAGACCATGTTTTTGTTAGAGTGTCTCTAATCATAGGGATAGGTCAATCCATTAAAAGTAAAAAGCTCAGTCTAAAATATATAAGTCTATTCTAGATTCTTAATAAAGTAGGACCTGTAGCCTATAGACTTGCCCTTCCCCTAAACGAAATTTATTTAAGGGGGGAAGAATTATAATATCTAGTTTTCATTAAAATGATGAAAATAAATGCGTTTTCAAAGTGGGTCCTCTGAAATGAATTAGTTGAGACCCCAAAAAATTAGAATAATAATCTAGACATTAAATAATGAATTTAGGAGCCTAGAGGTACCTTGAAATAGAGGCAAAAATGGCTAGATGAAATTTAACAAGATAATTACGAAACGTAATGGCATTTACATAATTTTGGGCAAATTTTAGAATTCTCATAGGAGGGCTTTTTAAATAAAAGTGTTAATTCTTTCATAGTTTTTAGTGGAAAGCCCTAGGATAGTTAAAACCCCTCTGGTGTATGTTTTTTAACGTCAGTAAACTTAAAATTTGACCTTTTCATTTAGGAAGGTTTTAGCTTTGATTTGAATGATTCTAAAGGTATTTTATAAGATTAGGAACCTAAATTTTATGATGAACAAAGATGGTTCTAAAAAAGGAGCTAAAACAGACTAAAAATGAAAATGCCAAGACGAAGGGACAAAATTAGAATTTTTGAAAGTTACTTCTTAAACCTAGCTATATATATCCTCATGCCCTACCTCCTCCTTCACCTAGCCCATTTTTGTTTCTTCTCTAAACCAAAGAAAGGAGCAAGGGATTGAGGCATACAAGAAGGAGAAGAAAGGAAGGAGAAAAAGCTTAGGAAAGGTAAGATTTTTCATGGATTTTCATGTTTTCTCTTTAACGAACTCCTCCTCTATCTTCCCTCTTTTCCAATGGTTTTGTTGAAGTTCTTGGATCTATTTTGAGAGTAGAATAGAGGGAAAATTTTGAACTTAAAGAAAAGAAACCAAGCAAGGTGAAAAACAAGCAAAAGGAACTAAGAAACTAAGGTATCTTGCCATCTCCATGCTTGATCTTCCTTCTTCCTCCTCTTGTGTGTGTTTCTTCCTAAGTAAGACTAGCAAGAGGTGTTAAGTTTCTAGCTAAACCAAGGATGAATCTTAGGAAAATGAGGGAAGAGAATAAGAATATACAAAGAAAATAACAAACTAGCCATTAGATTTCAAGTAAGAAAAGTTAGGGTTTCATAGGTTCCTTTAAAAATTTGATTTAATACAATAATTCCTAGGCCTAAATGAGTGTTTGGAAGAACTCATAAGATCTCTAGAAGGCTCCTCATATGCATCTTCCATCAAGAAAACAAAGCAAACTGAATTGGTGTTCATATGAATCATAGCCACAGCCTAGACTAGATGAAGCACCAAAGGATAGTTTTAATTTGTTCTAAGCTTATTTTTGAGTCATATATAATGGAAGAGGATGAGAGGAAGTCTTGAAAAAATTTTAGAAGCCATAGATAGTGAGATGTTATCATAGGTTCCATATTGTGGCCTAAAGAAGTAACACATAGTTAAGCTCCTTAATTTAATTGTGTGATGATTCCAAGAGGCTTAAAAGGAGTCAAGAATCATAAATAAATGAAGAGAATGGAGCAAAGATCATGTTTTCATAAGGTTGCTTCATTAGGTACATTATGGAACCATAAAAGAATCATATAACCTGCCTAGTTTTTCTAATGAATATGTGGTCTTAAAAATGATTCCAAGAGTGTAATTGGCTTCCATATGATATGTCTAGACTAAGAGAAACAAGCTCCACCTTATTGTGTGTGTGTGGCCGAGGAAGAAAAGTCCAATCCAAGAAGAAAAGTTTGCATTTGTAACAAAGGTAGCTCTCTCTTCTTTTTCTCATGCATGAATGAATGTTTATCTTATCTTTGAATGTGTGTATGTATATGTTAAGCCATGAAAAAGTGTTTTAACATGATTTCATATGCCATGGTACCATGATGTTGCTTTATGCATTCAAATGATGTCTTGTGCACTTGCTTGGGTTTGCTTGAATGTGGTGAAGCCAGGAACCCTCTAGCTATGGTAAGGATGAGCAAAGAACCCTCAAGAATGGTTGACACAAAGTTTAGAGTCTCCCAAGAGTAAGGCTTAGCTTAAGGCCTTTAAGAAAAAGGGTGAGGCAAGTCTAAAATCCTTGAAGAGAATGAATAAGGCTAATCCACTTACTTGGTAAGCGTATATATGCTTTGTATGACTTGTTGAATGCTAAGAATGCTTCTTGAATGATCACATGCTCAATAATGTTCATGCATGCATCTTTAGACATGGATTTGCATTCTTTATGTGTAATTGAAAGGGAGAAAAGCTATTAGGATTCTTAGAATCTCATTCCTTCCTCTCCACATGTCTAACATATCTAGGTGGACCAAGTGAGCCAAGAAATGGGCGCCACCAAGCTCGAAGAGGAAAGTTTGACAACTAAGTATGTGAAAATGTCAATTTGTAGCCATATGAGTGGCATATGATGTAATCCATTATTGTATATGTTGTATGACCTTATGAACATATATGTAAATAAGTAAATGTATCGTGTACAAATGAGATTTATTGTGTAACGCCCGGTACGTTGTACAATCGCGGGAACGGGCCAGTTTGAAAAGCAAGTCCCCTGAAATGAGTGATTCAAGGCCAAATAAAATTTGAATAAAATTTTAAATAATAGAAAACGAGGATTTGAGCCTTGAGTTGCCCAAAAACTAGGGTCGGAGTGATTCGAAAAATTTGCCAAAAGGCCAGTGGCATTTTCGTAAATAAGTGTAATTCTAGAAAAACACCTAGGAGGGCTTTTTAAATGGAAATTTTGAGTTGCCCAGGGTTCTCAGAGGCCCCAAAAACCATGAGAATTCCCGGGACTGGTAAAGCCCCTCCGGTGTACTCTTTCTGACGTCGGTTGACCTAAACTTTGACCGGTTCGTTCGGGAAGGTTTTAGCTCCGATTTGAGTGATTCCAAAGGCATTTTATTAAATTGGGAATCTTAATTTTTTGATGGAAAAGACGGTTCTAAAAAAGGAGCTAAAACGAAGCCAAACCGGAAATGCCATTATGGAAGGGCAAAAATGGAAACAAAGTGCACAAAAGAAGCTTCCAAACTCCCTTTTTAAGCCACGTTCAGCTCCCCCCTCTCTAAACTGACTTTCTTCTGCCCAAAACTCAGAAATGGAGCTACTGTCTTAGGCGCACAAAGGGAGGAAATTTTGGAGGAAGAAAAGCTAAAGAAAAGGTGAGAAAGTGTAAGGTTTTCATGCTCTTTCCTCTTGAAACTTCATCCTCCCCTTCTTGCTTCATCTTTCCATGATTTTAATGTATTTTTTTGGTGCTGATTTAGGTCCAGATCAGAGACGGGAAATTCAAAATTTAAGGAGGAGAAAGAAGGAAGAGGAAGGGCTCTTGAAGGAAGCTTGATTGCAAGGTAGTTTTTCTCCCTTTGTTGCTTCATTTTCTTCTTCTCCTCTTCCATGGTAGGATGTCTCAACCAGAACCATGAAGAGGGAAGAGTTTCTGTTTCATAATCTAAAAGAATCCATCAAACTAAGGCATGGGAAGATGAATTATACCAAAGAAATGCATGAAAAACTAGTAAAACTCAAGTTGAAAAAGTGTAGGGTGCTTGAACATAAGTTAAAATCTGGGTTGATTCAAGACTTCCCCATCATATGTGAGTGTTTGTTTGAGTTTCTAATACTCCTAGGGAGCCTCCCAAGTGCCCCATCCATTAAGGAAAAATCCCAAACTCCATGGGTTTTTAATGGAAGCATAACTAGGTCAAGACCCTTAGAGATAGCTAGGGAGTATTTTAAATGGTTCCAAACTTGATTTGGGACTTTATATGATAAAAGAAGATAGGAGAAACCCTTGGAAAAAATTTAGAAGCCTTAGGTTGGGAGATGAGGCAATGGCTTCCATAATGTAACCTTATGAAGCAACATGGACCTAGGTTTGTGAAAGTGAGTGTGTGATGGCTTCAAGGACCTTAAATGAGGTTAAGAGGTCTAAATATGGCAAGAGAATGGAACCAAGAATGTTAATTATGATAGTTGCTTCATTAGGTAGTTAATGGAACTATATTGTGACAAATAGACCAAAGTGTAGTCTTAAGAGTGAGTTGGATGTCATAATTTGTTCCAAGAGTATAATTTAGTGTTGTTTATTGTGAATAGGCTAAAGAAATCCAACCCCACCTTCTTGTGTTTGTGGAACCGAAAAGGAGAAGAAACAAGCAAAGTAAAACTTGAATTTGCACCAAGGTAGCTCTCTACCTTTTCTTGTTGCATATGGTGTCATTGTGTGCTTGTGTGTATGTTTATATGTTTAAGACATGCCACTTGATGCTATGTTGCTATTTTGGTACCAATATGCTTTCTTGAATGTCTTTGAATGATGGAAATGGCTCATAAGGGTGAGGTAGTGCCAAAAGTCCCTTAGTGTGGGTGAGGAGATGCCAAAAGTCTCATGGCATGGGTGAGACAAGGCCAAAAGTCCCTTGGATGGGTGAGGCTAAGTCAAAAGTCCCAAGAACCAAGAGTGAGACAATCCAAAAGTCCTAGAAATGGGGTGAGGCCAACCCAAAAGTCCCTAGAGCTCATTATTATTCTTAACATGTGTTTGTGACATAAAAATGTGGAAATTGAATGCTTCATGGATTGAGTAGTTGCATACTTGTACCCTTGACATGTTATATGCCTTGAAAATGTGATTGAATAGGTGTATGAGCTATTGAGATTCAATGAATCTCACCCCCTCCTTTCTCTCATCTCATATGATCTAGGTGGAGTTCAAGACCCAAAGAATGGAAGCCAAGGAGCTTAAATCTCCATCTCTTGGCAAACCTTTATATTTTGATATACTATGATGGCTAGAATGTAAAAGTAGATATGTAAATGTTATTTTTGAGCCATGACACTTTGAACAGGTGTAAAACTATGTAAAGTTAGTGTATGTATCAAGAATAGAGTCTAATGAGTAGAATTATGTATTTTGACCACTTGGGAGCCCATTTGTGTATGTATGTTTATGGAAGTAGCATGGTGAATTTTGTTGGGAATTATGAGAGAGGCAAACAGCGGAAACGTTTAAAAAATTTTATTCCAATTCCCACCAAGGATCCGTCAAAGTCGCTTAAACTGAATAGGTTCAGAAAATTACCTTTACAGTCTGTACGGTGTCCGTACGACGTTTCGTACACTTCCGTACAGTGTCCGTACGATGTCACCTTCTAAGGATTTTGGAGTATCCGTACAGTCAGTACGATTCTCTCTCTCTAAGGATTTTGGAGGCAACTCTATTATTAGCTTCTGATATGGAAACCCCTATTTATAGAGTTTCAGATATATTTAATTAATCAAAATTAATTAAATATATCTATTAGTTTAAATTCATATCTATCTTATAGTTTAAATTTAAACTAACAATATCTAGAGCTTAATTTAAATTATCTGATTAGTTTAAATTTAAATCTATCTGATAGAATCAAATTTAAATTATCTGATTAGTTTAAATTTGAATCTATCTGATATAATTAAATTTAAATTATCTGATTAGTTTAAATTTAAATCTATCTGATAGAATTAAATTTAAATTATTTGATTAGTTTAAATTTAAATCTATCTAATAGAATCAAATTTAACTTAATTCATATACATATATATATATATAATATCAAATATAATATACATATATATATATATAATATATTTCACATTTAATTATTTATATATATATATATATATAAATAATTCCTCCATCCTAGATATTCATTGAATTTAGACACATTTCTGATTCAATGAATGTGAACATTTTAGCCCGAGTTGGTCCGTTCTTGTGTGCGACCCTGTAGGCCCATATGATGTTGGCAGTGGGTCAACTGCACTGTTTGACCCACAAATCACAAGCGGCCTCTAGCAAGACATTGTAACTACCCAAATCATATGGAATCGGTAATCCGATGTAACCTATCTTATAACCCTATCATATCCCTTTAGTCACATGATATCTAGATCGAGTATGAGACATGGAAATGTCATCCTCAACTTGCTCGATCATAACTTTCTCGATCTTTAAGCAGACTGATATAAGATGGAACCCTTTCCATCTAAGCATGGCCATGCATTTCTCAATCACACTCATCAAGGGGCCCAGAGATATCTCTCTATTAATTAAAGGGACAAATTCCATCTTGACCACTCATCTTCCTCTGCATGGATTCCATTATACCTGGTCACAGTCTTTATAATCACCCGGTCAAAGGTGATATTAGACTATGCCAAAGTACAGTGTCCTTCATGTAGGAATCTATGGTGATCTCAGGTCCAAGGGATCAATGACATGGTTATATATGAGATAAACTTATGACCTAATCCATGTAGTTTATCTCATGATGGGTCTATCCAACGTTCTGTTCTCTAACACACGCCTATGATTTTGATTCATATCATCATACATGATTAACACTTAATTAATCAAAATCATACTAATCTTAATTCATCGTTGTTCCCACAAGGATGATTGATTAAGGATATTTTGGAGAATTCAAAAAATGATTTATCCATGGATATTATTATATATAAACATGCAAATAATATAATAATGTTATAAAAAGAAAACTCTTATTTCGTAATAAAAACAATGTTCGCAATACAATGATTGGCCTAGGGCACAATCTCCAACAAATTTGAGTTGCATGAGAGTTCAGACCTTACGAGGGACTTATTTATGCTTTCTAAGTTGCTCAAATGTGTACGGAATCATGGATGGCTCATTTGAACCAAAGTTGCCTCTTGTTGGGATCAAAATTGCCATAAGCTTGAGTTATGGCAAAATCTGACCAAATGACCGCTTCTTGACTTGGAATTTTGCATGCAAGTAGATCTTGCCTAGAGCTTTTTGGGAAGCCAAAGATCAGGTCATTTGGAGGTCTGTGGAATTTTCTATGATTTTTCAAAGTTGGTATCAGAATTTCGGATTTGCACTGGTACTGTTCATTTGGTCAGTTTTGAAATTGTGTCATCCGAGAGGCAAACGTGATCCAATGGTTACAAAATTTTATAGCTAGAAACTAGGCATCCACAGTAACTTGTAGCAAATGGAAGCACCTCATTTGGAGATCTGAGCTGAGAGATATGAATTTTTGAATTTCTAGGACAGTAGCAGTAGCTCAGCACGACCTGAGTCACTGTTCCATTGAATTTGGGTAGCTAAACGTACTTTCTCTGGTCTGAGTCTATTTGTAACATAAATTTAACATTTATAGCTTTCCAAATTGGTATTATTGGCATGGATTGGATTTTTGTGGAATTAATTGGACATTTTCAAAGTTCATAGTAGGCACTTGCATCAGTACCAGTAGCTGTCCGAACCTTAACCCCTTTTCGCATGTCAAAAGTTTTCTGTGTTATGCTTCATGGCCTGGTCATATTTTTATAATAAATTAGACATGTGTAGCTTTCCAGAATGGCCAAGAATGAATGATTTCAATTTTTCTAGAATTAGTTACAAATTTTGAAACTTCCTATCAGTGAACTGAACCAGTGGCCCAGACAGCAGCAACCCCAATGGCTTTTCGGATGTCAAATGCTCTCCCCTTAATGTTTCATGAGTTGAAACTATTTTTATAATGGGGTAGACATCCAGAGCTTTCTGGAATGGTAAATTTTGTTGGATTTTGAATTTTTTGGATTTAGTTATGAATTTCTGAAGTTGTGACAGAAAAACTAAAATTCTGGCCGAAAATAAGAGTGTGAATTTGATGGTCCCCTTTGGGTTCCACAAGTTGTGGGCCAACTTTGGTTATGCAAATGAGTTGTACGTATGTAATTAAATATGAGAATGTGTTGTATGAGCTCATATGGTCCGTGTGACACCGAATGGAATTTTTATATGCGACGTAACGCGAAATAAGGCATTATTTTAATGTCATTTTCCATTCCTTTTTGTTCAATTGATCATGTGAGACTTAGAAATGATCGGAAGCATGCTAGAAATATATGGTGTTACATATTGCCATATGTATGAAATAGCATGATTTGGACATTGGATGGCAAGACTTGGCATGTATGCTCTTATGTATATCTTGGGGTGGATGAGTGAGTTTGTGAAATTTGGGTTTGTGCACCTTTGAGACATGTTTGGTAGACCATTTTTGTGCTTTCTCACATGCTCAAATGGCCATGGTTGTTGTAGAAGTCAATTTGGACCATTTGAGACCCATTGATGACACCAAATGAGCCATTTTACAATCCAATATCAAGATCTGACTAAGTGAATGAATTTGCCCATAAAATTTGTAACATCCGATTCTCTAAAAATGAGAGAAAACGTGAGAAATGTAACGTACAGTTTCTCTGTAAATGAATAAAACTCACCAGATACAAAGGGAAGTCCCTCGAGATGACTTAGTTATGGTCCCAAAAAATTTGGAGGCATTCTAGACTGTTGAGGATTGGATTGATGGATTTGAGAACGTGATGGCCCAGCAATAGTATATTATCTAGTAGCAGCATGAAATGATCATACAGTTGTAGGAATCCTTGGCTAGACAGGAAGATGCCAGGAGAGAGGTCCCTTCGCCTCAGCCCTCCACTTCTGGCACCCTACAACCTTCCACCTCAAGTGCTCCACCCCCACCTCCCTGAGAGCTAGTCCAGACTCCTCCTTTGATTTAGATACAATTAAATCAATTCAAAAAGAATAACCCATTAGTGTTTGACAAAAATTGGATGCAGACAAAGTGGAGGCCTAGGTGATGGAGATAGAGAAGATTTTCATCGTAATGGATTGCATCCCTAAGCAGAAAGCTCAGTTAGCCACCTTTATGCTATGGAAAGAAGCTAACAAGTGGTGGCATAGTATGAAGTCTCTAATGGAGACTAGAAATTTGCAAATTACCTAGGAGAACTCCTTGGTTCAATTTTATGAGAAGTATTTCCCCAGTTCTATAAGAAAACAGAAAAAGGTGCAATTTATAAGGCTAAAACAAACTGATGATATGACGGTAGATCAGTACGTGGCCAGATTCATAGAGTTGTCTTGGTATTCTTCCTACCTTCAAAGATATGATGATGAGCCCTAGAGGTGCGAGCAATTTGAGCTTGAGTTGAAGCCCTAGATCAAAGATAGAGTAACTTCACACAGGATCTGAAACTTCAATGCTATTGTGGAGATCAGCAGGGTGATAGAAAATAATCTGAGAGAAATTATGCCCGCTGCTATAATCTTTAGCCAGAGAAAGGCTCTGGAATCAAAGAGATCGAGACCAGAGGAAGGAGCCAGCTCTACACCTACTAACAAAAAGAAGAGCAAGGTGCAGTAGAGTAAGAGGCCACTGAAAGGAAAGAAGGTACAGCCCTCGAGGACTCAGTCATCTACACAGTAGTCTACAGTGACTTGTTACAAGTATGGAAAGCTAGGGTACATTGCCAGAAATTGCCCTCAGGTGGATTCAGTGCCTTTGCTCAGACCGCCTCTTCCCAGATCACAGACCCAGGGCAGGGTGTTCGCCCTTTCTCAGCAGAAGGCTAGTGCATCTTCCAGTCTTATTCGAGGTATGCTCATAGTGAATGATTTCCTATGATTGCTATGTTTGATTCGGGTTCTAGTCATTCATTTTATCCTATGACTGTGTGAGACGTTTGGGTCTGGCCATTAGTACTTTACCATCTAATTTGTCTGTCACCACACTCACTAGAGGCCACGTAATTACTTCTTATGCTTACCTAAATGTCATTGTATAGTTTAACCATTATTACACTACCATTGATTTGATCTGTATGCCATTTCATAACATTGATTTAATTGTTGGCATGAACTAGATGACTACTGATAATGTTGTCCTTGATTGTGAACACTACACTATATCTATACTTTCTTGTGGGATCATACCTAGGATAAAGGTTGAGTTATCTTTTCTAACTACTGCCCAGGTTGAGAGACACTTAGAGCATGGGTGTTAGGGATTTTTACTCTATTTCTCTATTCAGGCTGAGGTAGAAGAAGGGATAAAAGAGATCCTGATAGTTAGAGAATTCCCAGAGGTCTTCCCTAAAGACTTTGATTTTAGTGACCTACCTCTTGAGGGAGAGATAGAGCTCCCCATAGATATAATGCCTGGGGCTGGATCGATGTTCAAGGCCCCCTATAGGATGACTCCCACTGAGCTTACTAAGATGAAAAAGTAGATAAAGGAGCTATTAGAGAAAGGGTTTATACGCCCTAATGTGTCATCCTGGGGAGCTCCAATGTTATTTGTGAAAAAAAAGATAGTAGCTTGAGATTGTGTATAGATTATAGAGAATTGAATAAAGTTACCATTATGAATAAATATCCTCTCCCTAAAATAGATTATTTGTTAGATCAGTTGGCTGAGGGATCTGTATTTTTCAAGATAGATCTTAGATCTAGGTATTACCAGCTGAGAATGAGAACTAAAGAAATCTCAAAGATGGCCTTCAAAACTAGGTATGGGCACTATGAGTTCTTTGTGATACCATTCAGGTTGACAAATCCACCCGCGGTGTTTATGGATTATATGAATAGGGTATTAAGACCATATCTAGATAAATTTGTTGTGGTCTTTATTGATGATATCCTAATGTACTCCAGATCTTTTGAGAAGCATGAGAGGCACCTGAGATTAGTCTTAGAGACTTTGAGAGATAAAAGATTGTATGTCAAACTGATTAAATGTGAGTTTTGGCTAACCGAGGTGAAATTCTTAGGTCTTGTGATATCACGAGATGGGGTCATGATAGATCCCCATAAAGTCGAGGTTGTATTACAGTGGGATAGACCTAAGACTATCACCGAGGTTAAGAGTTTCCTTGGTTTGGCAGGATATTATCGACTATTTATTTAGGACTTTTCTCAGATGGCCTTGCCACTCATAAGGCTAACTCAGAAGGATACACTCCTCGTGTGGGATGATAGATGTGAAAAGAGTTTCCAGCAGTTGAAATTTCGATTGACCATGCCCCTATGCTAGTTATTCCTGACCCTAGTATACCATTTGTGGTATAAAGTGATGCCTCAAGGAGAGGGTTAGGGTGTGTATTGATGCAGCATAGTAGTGTAACACCATAATTTCTTAGCTCATTTTATGCTATTCTCATGCCTTAAACCATGCCACTCACATAAAAGACAAGAAAATGGCATTAAACAATGAATTTTTAGCATTGTGTAGTGTATAAAAATTTTTATTTAGTGTCTCATAGGCCATATGAACTCATGTATCATATTCTCATATTTAATTATATAAATACAACTCATTTTCATCACAAAAATTGGCCTAGAGCTCATGCAAGGTAAGGGAATGCATAAATTTTATAGTTACCATTTCGGCTAGAATTTCCTCACTTCTGTTACAAATTTTGGAAAATTATAACTAATTCTAGAAAAACCAAAATCATGCATTCTTTGCCATCATGGAAAGCTATATATGTATAAGTTATGCTAAAAATATTTCCATGCCATGAAACATCACAAAGAAGATGTTTGATATTTGAAAAGGTGTAGAGGTCTGACTAGTTATTGGTACTGATACAGGTTTCTACTATAAATTTTAAAAATGTCCAATTAATTCTACAAATATCCAATCCATGAAAATGATATCAATCAGGAAAGCTATTGATGTTAGCTAAAGGGGAAAATAACTTTAGACCAGTTTAGGCATGTCCAAACATAAAAAACCAATCAAACAATAACCTAGGTCAATCTAGATGCTTGATACTGGGCAGGAATTTCAAAAACTTATATCTACCTCTCTAGACATTCAAATAGGGTGCTTCCATTTACAAGTCTTTAGGAGTGTTGAGTTTCTCTTTATAAAATTTTGTGGCAATTAGACATCATTTGCCCCCTAAGTGACAAGATTCATTTTCAGACCAGTGTGAGCAGTACCATGAACCAAAATTAGAATTTTTTCTAACTTTGAAAATTCATCAAATATTCCATAGACCTCCAAAAAATTTTCACTTTAGCTTTCTAAAAAGCTCTCAACAAGCTCTATTTTTGTGCCAAATCTCAGATCAAGAAGAGCTCATTTGGATAAAAAGTGGTATAGATTTCCAATATGATAAATTTTTGCTCCATATAAGATACCAAAATGTCCAAATGACTTCCATTGATATTTAGCACCTCTTGGGCAAGTTTAAAAGCTTGAATATGACTTGTATGAGCTACCCAAGTGGTCCCAAACCTCATGCATCTCAATTTGGCCATTTTACTTTCACTGATACACTAATGTATCAAGTCTTTGAGAAACTAAAATTGCCATTACATGCTCAAATTACATTCTAGTATTCACATAACATAATCTCTCATTTATACATAACATATTAACATAATTACACATACTCAAGAGATCGTAGGTCATATACAATAATAGATTACATCATTTTCCATTCAAAAAGTCTTAACGTAACTAAATCCATGCACTTTAATGTCAAACTTTCATCTCTCAAGTGGTTGGCTCCTATTTCCTTACTCTTTTGGTCCACCTAGCATGTTAGAACATTCGAGATGAGAGAATGAGAGTCAAAGAATCCCAATAGCTCATCTCCTATTTCAACTATGCATAAAGTATACCAAACCATGTCTTACAAATGCATGCATGGGCATATTACATAACATGAACATTCAAGAAGCAATCTTAGCATTTGAAAAAGTCATACATAGCATACATAGGCTTGCCAAGTAAGTGGATTAGTCTCACCTATTCACTTGTGGACTTTGAACTTACTTCACCCATTTTTTAAGAGGTTTTTAACTTAACCTTGCTCTTAGGAGTCTACCTCACTTTTGAAAGACTCTTTACTTTATCTTAACCAACTTTAAGGGTTCTTGGCTTCACTACACTCAAACAAACCCAAGCACACATAATAAACATCATATGAAAGCATAATATAATATCATGGCACCATGAAATAAAAGTCATGCTAGAATACTTTTCATAGCTTAAAATTATACATACCACATTCAAAGACAAGCCAAGCATATATTCATGCATGAGAGAAGGAGAAGTGAGTTACCTTGGATGCAACCACATACTTTTCTCTTTAAAATAATGCTCTTTTCCTCAGCCTCACACACACAAAAGTGTGGGAATAATTTCTCTTGGCCTAGACACAATTTATAGAAGCCAATTAGGTTCATGGAATTAATTCTAAGGCTATACAACTTCCTTACACACTAACTTAGTTTATAAACCCCTTTATGTTTCCAAGAATGCACCTAACGAAGCAACATCCATCAAATAAATTCTAGGCTCCTTTCTTTCCCTTCATATATTATTGTTAACTCCCTTTAAGCCTCTTGAAGTCATCACACAATTAAAATAAAGAGCCTAACTACATGTTGCTTCTTTAAGTTATATTATGGAACATATAAGGCCAACTCACTTTCTATGGTTTCTAAATTTTTCCCAAGGTCTCCCCTCATCTTCACTCATCATATATGACTCAAAAATGGACTTGGAACAAATTAAAACTATCCCTAGCTATCTAAACCCTTCTTGGCTAAAACTAAGAAGCATTATGGCATCAATGGACTTTGCTTTCTTTTCTTGATGGAGGAAGCACATGGGGAGACTTCTAGGGGTCTTAGAAGCTCATTTAAACATTCATTTAGGCATAGAAATTAAGGTTTCAAAGCAGATTTTACAAGGAACACATGAAACCCTAGAATTTACACTTGAATTTCCATGGTTATTTGTTAATTTCCTTTACATATTCTTATTCTCCACACTCTTTTTCCTAAGAATCACCCTTGGTTCTACCTAAAAACTAAGCCCTTCTATGGCTTCTTGAGTGGGGCAAAATATGGAGAGATGAGGAGCAAGACGTAGCAACCATAGAAGAAGAAATTACCTTGTTTTCCTTTGTTTTCTCACTTGAATCTTGTCTTCTTTGGCCTTTTCTCTTTAAGTCCGAATTTTTCCCTTAAAACAGCTCTATATACTTCAATATAATCACAAGAAAGAAAGGGAAATGGAGGAGAAGAGGTTTGGAAAGGAAAGAGCATAAAAAACTACCAAATTTTCATACCTTAAGCCTTTGATTTCTCCTCCTCTTGTGTGCCACTCTCCTAGGGTTTTCACTCTGATTTAAGGTAAAAACATGTGAATCTATATGAGTGAAGAGGTGGGGTGCCATCTATTTATAGGTGGGAGGAAGAAACACTTTTCAAAAATTTTTATTTTGTCCTTCATTTTTGGCATTTTCGTTTCTAATTTGTTTTAGCTCTTTTTTTAGAACCATCTTTTTCATTATAAAATTTAAGTTCCCAATTTAGTAAAATGCCTTTAGAATCACTCAAATTAGAGTTAAAACCTTCTCAAATGAATCTGTCAAAGTTCAGGTACACCAACATTGAAAAATGTCCACTGGAGGGGTTTTAACTGTCCTGGGGCTTCCTATGATTTTCAGGGCCTCTGAGAACCCCAGAGAACTCAAAACTTCCATTTAGAAAGCCCTCCTATGTGAATTCCAAAATTTGCTCAAAATTATGAAAATGCCATAACATTTCATAAAATTTTCGTTAAATTTTGTTTTTTTATTCTAGCTCTGTTTTTCTTTCCATCTAAGCCTAGAATTCTCATTTTTAGGAGTCTAGAATGTTATTCAAATTTTTTGGGACCTTAACTAATTCATTTTGGGGACTTTCTTTGAAAATGTACTTGTTTCTATCGTTTAATGAAACTCAAATATTACAGGTAGGGTAGTGGCATATGCCTCTAAGCAGTTGAGGCCTCATGAGGAGAACTATCCTACACATGACCTAGAGTTAGCCACAATAGTCTTTGCTCTTAAGATTTGAAGGCACTATTTTGTATGGTGTGAGTATAAAAATCTATAGTGACCATAAGAGTTTGAAATACCTATTCAATTAGAAGGAACTCAATATGAGACAAAGGAGATGGATGGAATTCCTAAAAGATTATGACTATATGTTGAAACATCATCCAAGTAAGGCCAATGTGGTGGCCGATGCCTTAAGTAGAAAATCCATCTATGCCGCCCATATGATGATTAGGGAGTAAGAGCTCCTAGAGAAATTTAGAAATTTGAATCTCTCTTGCCAACTGGTACTAGGTAGATTATATTTGAGTGAGACCTAGATTGAAAATGAGTTAAGAGTCCAAATCTTAGATGCCCAGAGAGAGGATGAGTTTTTTAGACAAATTAGAAGCAAAATTTCCTAAGTTAAAACCTTAAATTTCAGGGTATCTGAGGATGGTGTGATAGTATATAAGGATAGAATTTATGTGCCTAATAATAGTAAACTGAGAGAGAGAGAGAGAGAATTTTAGAAGAGGCACATAAGAGTAAATATACTATCCACCTAGAGGCCACCAAGATGTATCAAGATCTTAAAAGAATTTTTTAGTGGCCAGGAATAAAAAATGACATCACAGATTATGTGGCAAGATGTTTAGTATGCCAAGGGTTAAGATAGAGCACTAGAGACCAGCTGGATTATTGCAACCCCTAGATATCCCAGAGTGGAAATAGGATAGTATAACTATGGATTTCGTTATGGGATTACCCAGAACATCCTCTGGACACAATGCTATCTGGGTAGTTATAGATAGATTAACAAAGTCCGCACATTTTTTAGTGATTAGGGCTACTTATTCATTAAATAGATTAGCCTAGTTATATATACGTGAGATAGTGTGACTTCACGGAGTACCCAGTAGCATAGTATGGAATAGAGACTCCAGGTTTACATTGAACTTTTAGAGGTCGTTACAGCATGTCTTAGGGACCAGGTTGCAGTTTAGCACTGCTTACCACCCCCAAATAGATGGTCAGACGAAGAGGACCATCCAAACCCTAGAGGACATGTTCATGTGTGTTAGAGATGAAGGGTAACTAGGATGCGTATCTACCATTAGCAGAGTTTGCTTACAATAACAACTATAATTCCATTATGTTGGGTTGAGCTAAGTGAGAGGAGCTCACTAGGACTTGAGTTAGTTAACCAGACCACTTAGCATATAGAATTGATTAGAAAAAAACTCTTTATAGCCCAGAATAGGCTGAAGAGTTATACCAATAGAAGAAGGAGGCCGTTAAAGTTTGAGACTCAAGACCATGTATTCATCTGGGTGTCTCCAATGACTGGGGTAGGTTGGTCTATGAAGTAAAGAAGCTCAGTCCTAAGTATATTGGCCCATTTGAAATCCTTGAGAAAATTGGACCCGTGGCCTACCGGATAGCCCTACCTTCTAACCTAGCCCAAGTCTATAATGTTTTTCATGTCTCCTAATTGAAAAAGTACTTACCAGACCCCTCACATGTCATAGAATATGAGCATATTCAATTGCAAGAAAATCTTTCCTATATAGTGACGCTAGAGAGGATTGTAGACATTAAACTAAAACAGCTGAGAAACAAGAACATCCCTCCGGTAAAAGTCGTTTGGAAGGGTCTGAAATCTGAAAAGGCAACCTGGGAGCTAGAAGATGAGATGAGATAGAAATATCTAGATCTATTTCCCTAAGGTACGTATTTAAATTTCGAGGACAAAATTTAGTTTAAGGGAGTGGAAAATGTAACGAACATAATTTTTGTAAAACGATTAAATGAGCCATATAAAAGCAAGTCCTCTGAAATGGGCTAGATAATGTCCCAAAAAAATTGGGTAGAGTCCTAGATTTCTAAAAATAATAATTATGGGCTCAAACGGAAAGAAAAATAGAGTTAGGATGGAGAAATAATTTATAACAAAAACTTACGAAACGTAATAGCATTTTCATAAATAAGTGCAACTTTTGGAAAAACACATAGGAGGGCTTTTTAAATAGGAAATTTGAGTTACCCAGGGCTGTCAAAGGCCCCAAAAACTATAGGAAGCCCCAGGACTAGTAAAGCCCCTCCGGTGTACATTTTTTAATGTCGATGAGCCCGAACTTTGACAGATTCATTAGGGAAAGTTTTAGCTCCAAATTGAGTGATTCCAAAAGCATTTTATTAAATTAGGAACCTAAATTTTATAACAGAGAAGATAATTCTAAAAAAGGAGCTAAAACGAAGCCGAAACGAAATTGCCATTACAAAAGGATGAAATTGAAATTTTTGAAAAAGTATGTTTCCAAAAGCTCCTACACACTTCTCCTTTCTTCTCCCAGCTTCTTAAGCATGAAATTTTTTGCCCAAAATACAGAATATGATCTGCTCCCTTAGGCGCACAAGAAGGGGAAGAAAAAGGAGGAGAAAAATCAAGGAAAAGATAGGTAAATCCATGGAATTTCATGCTCTTTCTACCTCCAACCTTGCTCCTCTCCTTCCATGCTTTCTTTCTATAGTTTTCTTGAGATGAATGGTTCTCTTTTGGTCCAGAAATTAGGAAGAGTAGTTCGAATTGCTTAAGGATAAGAAAACTAAGGAGAGGAAGTCTTGAAAATAAGCTTGAAACTAAGGTAAATGCTTGTTATTGTTGCTTCTTCTCCTTCCCCTATGGATGTGTATGATTTCAGCCAATAATATAACCATATAGAGGGAGGTTTTTCTGCTAAAAAACAAGAGAGGAACTAGGGTTTTAGACCATGAGGAAGAGGAATATGGCAAGAAATTTTAAGAAAAACCAATAGAAATCAAGATAGAAAAGTGTAGGGTTCTTTAGGGTTTTGTAAAATATGATTCTGTGTGAATATTTCCTTGGCTATTTGAATATTTTCTTGAGCTCCTAAGACCTCTAGAAACCCTCCCAAGTGGCTCTCCCATCAAGAAAAAATCAAGAACTCTATGAACCTTCCTTGGTGTGCTTGTCTTGACCTAGGCTAGTTCATAGAGCTGGGGAGTGTTTTAATTTGTTCTAACCTTGGTTTGGGACTTTATATAATATTAGAAGATGGGAGAAATCATTAGAAAAAATTTAAGAGCCATGAAATGAGAGATGGAGCAATGGTGTTCATAATGGTGCTTTATGAAGCAACTTAGGTTTCCAATTATGTAAGTGAACGTGTGAGGGCTCCAAGGACCTTAAATGAGTCCAAGAAGTCTAGAAATAACAAAAGAATGGAGCCTAGAACTTGAAATATGAGAGTTGTTTCATTGGGTGAATTATGGAACCATTATGTCACTTATGAAACCAAGTGTGTATTCAAGCTTTAGTTTAGTGTCTTGGCTTACTTCAAGTGTGTCATTATGTATTGTTGTAGTGCCTAGGCCAAGAGAACATCCACCCACCTAGGTGCACTTGTGAGGTAGAAAAGGGGGAAGGAAAAGTGAGAGGTCTGTCGTGCAACCCTCAAAATAAACTAGGTTGGATTAAATTTATAATTAGTGGCACAACCTAGGTCATCTTCCTTATAATTGGAGTTCAATGTAATTAGGCTTTCTAAGTGTTAAAGGATCCTAGAACTATCTAAATTAGGGGGTTTTTGATTGAATTAAAATTCTTAAATTCCTAATTGCATGAACTAATGAGGTGAATGATAGACTTGTGACTAACTTTGGATTCGTCCCTTGGTATCCACTATCCTTATCCTAATCTAATTGTAATTAATTCTAGTCTAAGAGTCCCTATTCGTGTTCATTGGCAAATGATCTTGAATTACCATTCAAGATTCAAGAGACTAGCAATTTAATGTTAATTGAGACCTCAACTGTGACAACCCTATCTTCTACACATAATAATTATGGTCAAATACGCGATTAATAATTAATGATCAAGGTTTGAAGTCGTTACAATTTATTACATTAGGAAAATATAAGGAAATTTAGACCTTGATGTTAGGGTCATCACTAAACAACCACAAACGTGAGAATGAATAAAAGAGATCATACTATCATGAGGGGTTTATGATTCATCCATCCATCAATTTCAACATACAAAAACCTACCATAAGTGTTCCTATATCATTTCCTAGCATTACCATTGAAGAAACTAGGGTTTCTAGGCTAAAGGTAGGAGTTTGGAGACCTAAGCTGCGGCCCCGACCTTTCGCATCATGGCTTAGTTACTCTTGGGAACCACTGGGCAATTTATGCGAAATTTGCCACAACTAGACCATTGCCCAGCCAACCTACATGGTGCAACAGTGGAAATGCCTCCTGAAGCTATTGTTCTAAGTCCCACAATTCTCGCCTCAGTGGAATACACTTGCGCTACGGTGAGAAGCGCTATTGGACACTCCTTACTTAGTTTTCTCGACTAGTGCCGCGGCGGTACATGTTGCGTCGCGGCGAGATTTTATTCTGCCATCCTCCTAGGCGATTTTTGTTTGTACTGAGCCACGGTGAGATTCCTTAAGCTGCGGCGTTCCTCATCACTGTTACTCTCCAGGCTAATTTTCTTTGCTTGCACTGCAGCAAGATGCCTTATACCATGATGCCCCTCGCCTCTGTCACTCATTTAGCCGCGGCGTGGCCTTCTTAGCCACGGTGTGACTCCCTCCTGTAACTACATCTCCCAAATTTCATCCCATACACTTTAATTCTCATCTTAGGAATACCCTAGGACCACTTTCTCTTATTTTATATGACTCTAATGGTATTTATCTACCCTAATCACCCAGCTATTCTACCATTGCCAATTCAAAACTTAAATGTAAATTTTCAATCCTCAACTACCCTATATCAACAAGTCCATAGAGTAATAACAACAAGAATTCATGTACTATTGACAATTAACATTCGATATACATTCTGTTAGAGATTTCATACATCAATGGTTCATATCAATATCTAATGCATCACATGATTATAATTCGCAAATGGTAAACCATATCATAACTTCAACAAAGTTCACATATCAGATACTATAAGTTCATACATCCAATACTAAGTTAAGATGAGGCCTAACTCCTCAATAAATACATCCTAAGTAATTAAAATATAAGAGCCTACACTTAGCAACATGATTACATGATGATACTATACAAAAAGGAATACAAAATTTAGCATCTATACTAAACAAATCAGCCTAAGTGTAGCCTTCTCCCCACATAGTTAGAGCTTATAGATTTTCATCCACTTGCTTCCCCTTATCCTTACCCGAAGAGCCTTCACCTGAAAGTATAATCCCATGAAATAGGGTGAGATGTGAATCTCAATAA
The DNA here is from genome assembly GCA_026724425.1 of Erythrophleum ivorense. NCBI lineage: Eukaryota > Viridiplantae > Streptophyta > Magnoliopsida > Fabales > Fabaceae > Erythrophleum > Erythrophleum ivorense. The sequence continues at coordinate 39,035,067 of JAIUCV010000006.1, read as the reverse complement.
CTAAGGCAAGTTCCATTATATATTCCAGTTTAATTAGCATACATGCATGATTCCACATAAGCATCAGAAAAACATACCAATCACATCAGTAAATGAAACAATTAGGCTATCTTGATTACTATCCCATACTAGCAATCATAATTCCACATGTTAAAGGCCATTAACACCGGGAGAGGCCCGTCCATAGCACCTACTCCCTATTGAGCACAACTAGGGCTCAGTGCATCTAAGGTTTGATCATAACTCGATGCCCAATCAAAGCACATGCACAGGTAGCAGCTGCACCATAGCTCCACCATAGACTTATAAGGTCCAATCATAATACAATAGATAGCCAACTAATTCATTCAGCATTTCAAATCATTCATGTACAGTAAATATGAAAATTAAAATAGATATACGTATGAAATTAATATAGTCCTGGTTACCTCACTTGTAGACAAATTGCAAAAGCCACCAGTGGTACAAAATCCTCCCCCATACTACAAAGTCCTAAAATTCGGAATGGAGGTGTCCTCTATTAGAAACTTCAATATATCACCTTAAATCCTAAGCAAATTTGTAAAAAATTAATACCCATACTATAATCCAATCATTGGGGTCTCAAACCAGCAGAAATACATCAAGAAGATGAGTTTATACTTACCTAATGTCAACCTTAACCTCAACCTACGAAATTTCACCATGGAAATATCAAATGGCAAGCTTCAAATTTTAGGTGTAGGTGAAAGTGCTCTAATTGGAACATTAATCAGGTTAGATTAAAGAGAAAGATGAGAGGATTAAGTTATATAACTATTACCTTGGCTGAATCTTACTTTAGAAGTAGAAAAATGTGGAAACATGCCAAGAACCCTAGCCTCTCCTTTGGACCTCCGAATTTTGTGTGTGTTTCTTATGGTTCTGCAGAATGGGGGGAGGCTAGGTTAGTTTTTAGGCTTTAAGTTGGGTTTTCTATGGGTTATAGGTTGCTCTAAGATCCAACTCCAAATGGGCTTTAGATTTTTAGCTTTGTTAGGCTAACTTTAAGGTGTTGGGCTACAAAATTTCATTAGGCCAGACCTAGTTTTAAGAACACCATTGTTTTGGGTCTGCACAAAGTTTATTGGGCCATTTATAAAAGCTTATGGAAGTTGGGTCTTGGGCCTTTAATTCATTAAATTAGATTGGGTCTGCACCTAACTTATTGGGCCTACATTAGCCTTTTATCATGATCTCCTACATTAATTTAGGCCTAGATGAAGTTTCTATCCTAATTAATTCTCAACTCATATTGATAATTTAGCTCTCAAAATTTCCATTCACTTAACTTATCCGATTATTCCATATTAATATTCTTAATCAACCCAGATTCATGATTAGCACCTTAATTAAATTTGGGGTGTTACATCAACTCCCATTAAGATATTTGAACACTCAATTTGATTGATTAATTGACCAATTAGCCTCTGAATTAACACCCTAGGATGTTTAATTAACTAATCAAACTCTAAGGAATCCTCAAATTAGACAATTAGGCACACTAATTCTCACAAACATTTCATCAAACACCTTGATTGCACACTTGGGAATATGGTAGGAAAATGCAAAATTCAACACTTGATTCAATCAATTAATTAACAAAAACAATCTCCTAATTAGTGTCTAACTAGCCACTAATTGTAAACAACACAAATCTCTAATCAAATACAATATTAACCAAGAAAAAAAAAAGAAAGAGAAAAGTGTAGAAAGAGATGAGAATCTTAGCCAAAAATCCCTTTCTAATAAATGGATTCAAGCTTCTCCAAGAGCCTCCTCTTAGCTAGCCACAAGGGAGAGAATTAAAGCTTCATTTTACGGTAGAATAGAGGAAAATGGTGTGGAGTGGCTGCTGGACGAAGGGGCATGAATGAATGCATATGGAATGAATGAATCACGATGGGTTCTAGATGGAATATTTTATTCGATGGATCATGTGTCTAGCCCCTCTCTTGCTTCATTTATTTTTCACATGCCTTATAATGTTAGTTTAGTCTCTTCTTTTGAATGGATGAGGTGGATTTCCTTCAATAGCGTTCTGGTTATATGTGTTTAATGAATCATGTGCTCCTCCCATATTATTTTTTTTATCCTTCACGTGCTCTATTCTCTTCATACGTATTGGCCGTAGCTCTTTTTCTTCTTACTTACGTGCTAATGTACCCATTTAATTCTTTCTCACGTGGTCCTTCATGTAGCTTCTTCTTCATTTGCTTCCCACGTGCTTCTCTCTTCCACGTTAGCCCTAAATTCTTCCCACATTTCTTTCCTGCTTAGCTTCATGATCTCGTGGCTTCACCTCATGTGTTTTACTGCTTATCTCTCAATCTAGAGCTGAATAATCATCCTCTGCTATTCCACAACAAAGCATCATCCATGTTCTAACCAGCCCTTGGATACCTTCACTTCAAACACTGTTCTTGTTGCTGTCTATATGGAATGTATGTGATTCTTCTCTGTTCTGCTCATAAACCCATATACATGCATCATTACTCATTTCTTTGTTGTAGCCCATCACTTTGTTCACGGTGAAAGTCTTCCATTCCATCTTCTCAACTCGAGACCTCTTCTCAAAGCTCTCTCTTTATATTCTTCATGTGCTGCATCCTCTGATCATGGGATGTTATGGCTTCATGCATGCGAATAAGAGAGTTGGACGTGTGGTTCACTTCATTCATAAACCTGAGACTGCATCCTCTGTTTCCTACTCATCCCATCTGCCTCACATGTTTCTGTGCATGTGTGAATGATGTGTAGCCTTGTGTGTGAATGGAGGTGCTGTACACGTGCCTTGCATTTATGTTTACATGGAAGAATGAGTGTGTGCCTCTTACAACTGCTATGTGAAGCATGTGAAGTTGAAATGAATCAACATAAGAGTGAGTGATGTGATTATGTAATGATGCATGTGGGTGCAACATGAGAGTGTGTAAGTGAATGAATAAGCCATGCATGTGAACCCTTCCATGCCTATGTGTTTATGTGATAAAAGCTGCCATGTGTGTGATAGGATGAAACTTAAAGTGTGAGTGGGTGATGTGGAGGAGTTGCCTACATAGAAAGACCCATGAGTGATATGTGTGTGCAGACTAAGTGAAGGAGAGATGTGAGAATGAGAAGATGGAATGCATGGCTTCCTTGGACTTGGCAAACCTCCACTTCTTCTCCAAACCAATCTCCTATTCAAATACTAATTGTCCATCAAAACATTTTGCAAGAATAATAGACAAAAATCACATAGGAATATTCACAAAATTGTTAAAGATAAATTTAAGCATTAAAAACCAATAATTTACATATTAATTCCTAAAATGTATAAAATGGCCAATTAAAGTCAAATTCCAGCTATATCTAATTATTAAAGTGTCAAAATTAGGAGAATTTATGTATATAAAACTAGCATTCATAAAAAAGATCAAGAAAAGTTTACATAAATTCAAGGTAGCTCTCCACCTTATTCTCCTTGCATTCTTGTGTGCATATGTATGTCTTTGTGTGTTTGTGTATGCTTTTGAGATTTGAGAATATGTCACTTGATGCTTTGACATTACATTGGTACCAATGTGTCTTCTTGAATAACTATAGTTATGGAAATGGCTCATGTGGGTGAGGTGATGCCAAAAGTCCCTTAATGAAGGTAAGGAGATGCTAAAAGTCTCATGGCATGGGTGAGACAAGGCCAAAAGTCCTTAGGCCAAGAGTGAGGTAAATCTAAAAGTCCTAAAAATGAGGTGAGACAAAACCAAAAGTCCTTAGAACATGGCCTTAGCTTGAATGTGAATAAGTGACATGAGAATTGTTACCTTGCATAATTTATGATTGCCATACCTTCCATACACATGCTTCGATGTGTATATGCCTTGAATGTGTATGTGAATGGGTGTGTGAGCTATTGAGATTCTTAGAATCTCACTCCCCTTTCCTCTTCCATCTTGAATTGTATAGGTAGCTTACAAGAAGCAAAGAAAGCAAACCAAGAGCTTTAAAGGGCTATACTTTAAACCTTTTGTAGTTTTCTTTTTGTATCAATGTGAGAGTGATATTGTACATGCTATTTTTGTAATGTAAGATCATGAATAAATATAATATTATATATGAATGATGTATGAACCTTGTATAGTGCCAAGACAATGGACATATGGAAATTGAACACTTGGGTGCACACTTGAATGTATGTATTCTTAGGTGTGAGATGGTCAAAATGAGATGCATGGTATTTGGAATCACTTAAGCAATTCCTACAAGTCATATTCATGCTTTTAAACTTATCCAAAAGGTGCCAAACTCAAAGGAAAGCCATTTGGATCAAAGTGATACCTTATGAGAGGAAAAATTTACCAAATTGGTAAGTTATGTCACTTTTTATCCAAATAAACTCTTCTTAGTCTAAATTTGGCTTACATCTAAAGCTTGTTGAGATCTTTTTGGAAATTTAAAGTGGGTATTATTTGGAGGTCTATAGAATATTTGATAAACTTTTGAAGTTTGCAAAAATTCTGATTTTGGTTTAGTGCACTGTTTATTCTGGTCCAAAATAAAACTTTATAACTTATGGGGCAAATGATTTCCAATTGCCACGAAATTTTACAAATAAAAATTAGACCTTCCCAGTGACTTGTGCCAATTGGAAGTACCTCATTTGTATGTATAGAGAGGGAGATATTAATTTTTGAAGTTGTTATCCAATATTAGGCATCCAGTCAGACCTATGTCACTGTTTGATTAGTTTTTTAGGTGTGGATGTGCCTAGACTAGTTTGGAGTTATTTTTTCCCTCTAGTTAACATTTGTATCTTTCCAGATTGGTACCATTTACATAGATTTAATTTTTGTGAAATTAATTGCACATTTTTTAAATTTATGACAATAAACTATATCAGTACCAGGGATAGCCAAACCTTTGTGGCTATTTCATTGTCAATGTGTTCCAAAGGCTATGCTTATGTCCTGGAATTATTTTTATGTAAAGCTAACATTTAGATATTTCTAGAAAGCTATGGTTTGTATAATTTTGATTTTTCTACATTTAGTTATGATTTTTCAAAGCTGCCCCTGAAATCTGCCATTGTACAACTGCAGGAAATGAAGAAAATTTTGGGTTTTTTGACCCTTGATCCATGGTTTGCGCCATTTTTTGAAAATGTTATGATTTGTATATATGAAAAATAATTAGAGAATGTTGTTGATGAGCTCATTGGGTCTCGAAGACTTGAAATGAAAACTTTATCTACTATGCGATGCAATTAAATTCATTATTTTAATGTGTTTCTTGAGATTTCTTGAATGAATTGTATAATCTCACTTGAGAGACAAAGTTCAATGTTAGAATATAATATGGTATTACATAATTCATTTTGTCATACTTTGGTTTAACACATCATTTGGTCAAAATTGATGTTCAAAATGGTATCTCAAGACACCAAATGACCCTTCTTGCTTTCCACAACCACTTGGGTAAGTTTAAAAGCATAAACACCATACATAAAAACATGCCAAATGATCCAAATCACCATGGAGCTCAATCTCACCTTGCCACATCCATATATACACAAGAACATCAAGTTATATAATGGCAAAGGAATAGCAAACCTCACATTCTTATTCATCTCGCTTCCATATTGATACATACACTATTTGTACATATATTAAAACATGCTTAAAGGTTTACATCATAGATACATCTCATGGGTACATAGTTTGACATCAAAATACAATTAAACAAGCCATTTCTCTATCTTGTTGTCATAATCTTGCTTTTCATGCTTGTTCACCTCCATTTCCTTGTCTACTTGGCTCACATAGATGTGGTTAAACATGTGTGGGTGAAGAGTGAGATTCAAAGAATCCCAATAGCTCTTAACCTTTTCAAACATACATAATGGATGAATAAACAAGTCAAAGAATGCATGCATGATATTTAAGCAACTAGTATACATGCTCAAGACATTTTCCTTATCACATAACTCATACATAACAAGCATAAACTCTCAAGGGCATTAGTCTAGCCTCACTTATCTTTCCTGGGACTTTTGGAATTACCTCACTCACTTTTAAAGGACTTTTGACTAAACCTCACTCTTCTTAAGACTTTTGGCTTTGTCTAACCCGTTTCTAGGGACTTTTAGCTCATCCTCATCCATGCTAAGAGACTTTTGGCACAACCAAACCCATGCAAGCCATAAAGCATTCATAAACACATTTCAAGAAACATAATGGTACCATAACATGTAAGCATAGCCTAGAAACATTTCTCATGGCTCAAATATACACACAAGTACTCAATGACAAGAAAACAACCAAGTTATGCATGTGAGAAAAGTTAAAGAGCTACCTTGAAGCAAGATTCACACACTTTTTCTCTAGCTATTCCTTCCTTTTTTTGGCCATACACTTGCAACTAGGTGAAGCTTAATTTCCTAGGCCTAAACACATCAAATAGGAAACAATTATATCATGGAAGCAAGCTCTAGCATCACACACTCTCTATGAAAGCTCACTTTATTCTATGGTTACATAATAGTTTCATATGAGCCCTAATGAAGCAAGTGCTAGAATTCAAGGTCTTGGTTCCATTCTCTCCTTTCATCTAGGTCTCTTGACTTCATTTAATCCCCTTGGAGTCATCACAACCTCACTCCCAAAAGCCTAGACACAAGTTGCTTACTTAGGTCCTATTATGGAGCCTACACTTCCATCACCTAAACCAAGGCTTCTATTTTTTTTCCAAGCCTTCCTTTGATGTTCTTTTATCATATTTAGTCTCTTTCTACCCTTAGAAAAATTTAAAACTCTCCCTAGGTACCTCTACTTATCTAGGCTGAGACATAGGCTTATTTAGGGACCCATGGAGTTAGCTTTGTTTCCTTGAAGGAAGTGGCATATGTGAGGCTTTCTAGGCATCTCAAAACTCATATATACTCATAGACAATTAGAAATATCATTAGAAAGCTTCATACATACTAAGGTGCAAAGGAAACCTTAGGTTTTGGAAACTTGAAAACGAATATTTCTTTTTGGAATTTCTTTGCATCTACTTATTCCTCACCCTTAAAAACCTAGGTTTCATGCTTGATTTAGGTCAGATTTTCCTCCCTCTTGTTCTATATAAGGTCGAAACTCACCCATGGTAGAGCAAGAAGAAAGAAGCAAGGAAAGCTATGAAAATACCTTAATTCCTTAGCCTTTTCAAGAGCCTTCTCCCCTCTAAACATGGCTCAAAATAGATCCAAATCATGCACCAAAACCATAAAAAGGAAGAGGAGAAGAAGGAGAACAAGTTCAATGAAGGAAGGAGCAAGAAATTCCTTGATTTTCCATACCTTTTCCTAGGTTTTTCTCCTCCCTTGAATCTCCCTCTTATGCGCCACTTTTTGTAGAACTTCTCCTAGATCTTGTCTAACACCATATTCATTTCCCTCATTTCATACTATTCTAGCTCATCTCATATCATTACTAGACTCATTTTCTTGGACTACACAAAGTTCCCAAGGAAAAAGCCATTAAAAATATTCAATTAAATTGTGTTACGTCCTGGATAAATTTTTCATTTTGTTCCCCATGGACCATATAAAGTCATCCATCTCATTATTATATTTAAATACACAAATAAAACTTAAAACCATCTCAAGAAGTGGCCAAGAACTCTAGCTAAGGGAGTATATACATAGAATTCATACGTGCAGCCTCGGGTTCATGGTCCAGCTTTCTATCATGAACTTTGAAAAATCATAACTAATTCTAGAAAACTTGAAATTTCACACAATATAACATTATGGAAAGCTAAAGAGGTCTAATTTATGTTAAAAATAATTTTAGACCACAACAAGGACGTTTAGCTATGGGAAATCGATGGAATAGTAACCAAGGTCGTCTATCACTACTAGACTATCACTGAACTTCAAAAATTCATATCTCCCTGATTAGATATCCAATTGGGGTTATCTTAGTGGCCCTAGAAATATTATCATGTTTAGTTTATGTTTGTAAAATTTCATAAGCATTGGACACCATTTGGGCCTCAAATGACATAGCACAAGAAACTAACCATATGAACCATGCTTATACCAGAACAACAGAAAAATGGCAACTTTAAAAAATCATAATTAATTCCACAGAGCTTTAAATAATTTGGTCTTTAGGTTCCAAATAGCTCTGGATATGATCTATATGCATGCCAAATTTCATGGGCAAATTCATTCATTTGTTCAAGTCTTGACTTACAGTTTGGTCATTTTTGTGTCTTTAATGAGTATTAAATGGTCTAAAATTGCTTCCAGGGTTTTCATGGCCACTTGAGTACATGGAAAAGCACCAAAATGGTCTACTAAATATGTCTCAAAGGTGCACAAACTTAGATTTCATAAACTCACTCTCTCACCCTAAGATATACATAAGAATACATAAGCTAGATCTTGCCATTCAATGCCCAAAAATTGCTATATCAAACATATGGCATCAAATCTCATACATACATGATATATCCTTATATTTATAAGTGTTCATAGGCTCATACATCATATACAACATTAGATTACATCATATGCCATTTATATGACTACAAAATAGCAAAATCACACACTTTGTTGTCAATCTCCTTCCTTTAGGCTTGGTGGCTTCCATTTCTTGGCTCACTTGGTCCACCTAGTCATGTTAGATAAATGGGGAGGAAATGATGAGATTTTAGGAATTTCAATAGCTCTTCTCCCTTTCAACTATACATAAAGAATGCAAATCCATGTCTAAAATGCATGCATGGCTATAAAACATACATAGGCTTACCAAGCAAGTGGTTTAGCCTCACCCTTTCTCTTTGAAGATCTTGGACTTGCCTCACCCATTTCTTAAAGGCTTTTAACTAAGCCTTATTCTTGGAAGACTTTTGGTTTAGTCTTAACCATCCTTGAGGGGTCTTGGCTCATCCTTACCATGGCTAGGGGATTTTTAGCTTCACCACACTCAAGCAAACCAAGGCAAATTCATAAAGCATCATTTAAATATATAACATAATATCGTAGTACCATGGCATTTAAACACTTGCTAAAACATTTTTCATGGATCAAAACATACATACACATATTCAAAGATAAGATAAACATCCATTCATGCATGAGAGAAAGAAAAGAGAGCTATCTTTATCACAAATGCACACTTTTTTCCTTGAATTTAGTTTCTCTCCCATGGCCACACACTCACAAGAAGGTGGGACTTGTTTCCCTTGGCCTAGACACATTATATGGAAGCCAATTACTCTCTTGGAACAATTTATAAAGCCACACACTCATTAGAAAACCTAACTTGCTTCTAAGGTTTATTTATGGTTCTATAATGCACCTAATGAAGCAACCGTAGGAAAACATTATCTTTGCTCCATTCTTTCCATCTATCTAAGGTTCTTGACTCCATTAAAGTCTCTTGGAGCCATCACACATTCATTTCATGGAGCCTAGCTAGGTGTTGCTTCTGTAAGGCATAATATTGAACCTATAACTACATCTCACTATCCATGGCTACTAAAATTTTTCTAAGGCTTCCTCTCATCTTCTCCCATCATATATGACTCAAAATCAAGCTTGCAACAAATTAAAACTACCCCTTAGTACTTCATCTAGTCTAGGCCGTGGCTATGAACCAAGTGAACATCAAGTGAGTTTGCTTTGTTTTCTTGATGGGAGATGCATGTGGAAAGCTTCTTAGGGATCTCTAGAGCTCATATAAACATTCATTTTAGCTTAGGAATCCTTGTATCAAAACAGAGTTTTAAGAGAACACATGAAACCCTAACTTTTCTATCTTGAAATATAATGGTTATTTTGCTATTTCCTTTGCATATTCTTGTTCTTCTCCCTCATTTTCCTAAGATTCACTCTTGGTTTAGCTAGAAATTTAACTCCTTAGGGATGGTCTCATATGGGTCGAATTATGCAAAAGGAAGAACAAGAAACATCAAGCTTGAAGCATGGCAAAATACCTTGGTTTCTTGGTTTCCTTAGCTTGATCTTCATTTTAGTTAGCTTCTCCTTTCCAAACTCGAAAATTCCCTCCTTGCTCTGACCTCAAAATAGACCCAAAAGCTTCAATAAAACCATAGGAAAAAAGGGAAGATAGAGGAAAAGGAGTTTGTGTAACACCTTACTGACTACACTCCAATTGATCTCCCTCTAGGCTTGATTCCATATGATTTCCTCAAAAAATGACCGAAACCGTGGTATTTAACTACTTAAAGTCGGGGTTTAACTGGTCATATTTTGCCCCGTGGGTCCCGTGAACCCATCATTCACATTCTCCACTCAAAATCAATTTATACAACTTGTACATAGCCTCAAACAACTCACAAACCACGGATATGAAGCCAAAAACCAAGAAATTGCATTTTCTCAAATGAGCCCATAAGTCAGATTTCTGGCTCCAACTTTGGAAAATCATAACTAATTCTAAAAAATTGAGAATCAAGCAAATCATAGCTCTCTAGAAAGCTTGGGATGTTAAATTCACATTAAAAATAACTCTCAACTACAATCTCAACGTTTAGACCATCTTTGACATCGAAATAAGGACAGATGTCCGGCTGTCCCTGATACTGGTGCAGTTTACTATCATGGACTTTGAAAATTCGTAGTTAATTCCACAAAAATACAATCTGGTAAAACTATACCAATTTGGAAATCTACAGGTGTTAACTAGAGGAGAAAAATAATTTCAGATCAGTTAAGGAGCTCTTGGACCTCGAAAACCGATGGAACAGTAACGAAGGTCAGAAACTTCCCTGATGCTGATACAGAACTTCAGCAAGTCGTTTCTCTCTCTACAGACCTCCAATAAAGGTGCTTCTAGTTGGTATAGGTCACTGTGGATATCTAGTTTATGATCACAAAATCTCATGACAATTGGACACCATGTGGTCTATGAATGACATGGTTCCATTTTCGGACTTAATGCATAGTACCATGACCAAACCATTGAAATTTCCCAATTTCAGCAATTCACCAAATATTCTCTAGACCTCCAAATATTACCCACTTTAGCTTCTCAAGAAGCTCTCAATAGACGCTAGAGGTGTGCCAAACTTCATAACAAGAAGAGCCCATCCGGTCATACTTTGACGGAGCTCACCCAATGGGCAGTTTTGGCACCCCATATGGTTCAAAATGGGTCTAGATGACCTCCCACATGCTCTAGCCTCTTTTGGGAAAGTTTAAAAGTACAAACATAGCATATATGAAATGTTTAAGTGATCCAAAATATCATACATTTCAAAACCACTATGCTACAGAACATAATACACAAGCACATGTAAGCCACAAAAGGGCCAATTTCCACATTCTCATTACTTTGGCTCTTTAAATAATCCATACATCATCTATACATATATTTACATGTGCTCACATATTTACAACTCAAAAATAAGAGGTGCATATTCATTTTGGCACCTTTTACAACAAAAGAACCACAAAACTATACATTTCTTTAACTATACTCTACTAGGCTCCATGAGATATGCTTGACTCTCCTTGAGCTCCACCTAGATATTAAGATGGGAAGGGAAGGGGGTGAGATTCGGGGAATCTCAGTAGCTCATACTCATTCAAGATGCAATCAAGGCATATAAACTAGTCAAGCATGCACACAAGTCACAATAACACAACATATGTGTTTTATGCCATGAATATCAGGTCAATGCCAAGAATAGGCTCTAGGGACTTTCGGTCTAGCCTCACCCGAGCTTTGGGACTTTTGGATCGGCCTCACCCTTGGTTTAGGGACTTTTGGCTCCACCTCACCCGTCTCAAGGGACTTTCGGCACCACCTCACCCGAGCAATTTCCACAATTTATATCATAAGCATATTGGTACCAATGCATCAAGGTAATATCAAATGGCATATCTCATCATACAAGCACATACACCAACATACAATGAATATTACACATCCAAGAATGCAACAAGAAAAGAGTAGAGAGCTACCTTATCGGATAATACAAGTCTTCCCTTTCAATTTATCTTCTCCCTTCTTGATTTCACACTCACAACTAGATGGAGTTGCTTCCTTTGAGCCTAGGCACAACAAGAGCATCAAATTACTCTCTTAACTCAAATAAGTACTCACAAAGCTAAAGGGGCTCTTCACCGAAACAAAACCCCCACTACCCTTGTAAGATCTAGGGATTCTCTCTCTAGAACTTTACTCACTCTCTTTCCTTTCTCAAACTCTCAAGGAAGAAAGCAAGGAAGAAGAAATGAAGATCTATGAGTTCTACCCTTCTTCTAGAGTAGTTTTTCCCACTTCCCTCTTCTGAACCAAACCCAAATCAACTTCTAAAACCATAGAAAGAGAAGGCAAAAGGAGGAGAACAACATGCTAAGGAGAAAAGCTAGGGAAATCTCAAGATTACTCACCTCTTTGCTTGGTCTCCTTGCTTCTCTAGGTCTCTCTCTCTCTCCACAGCTCTTTTCTCTCTCCTTGGTCGAAGCTTAGGTCGGTTCTAAGAGAAAGGAAAGTTTGGAAGCCTTTAAAAAGTCAAAATCTCTCTTTTTACGCTTTTCCGGACTCACCCTCACTATAGCGAGCCATAACCCTCGCTACGGCGAGCTCGTGTAAGTCCCAGACCTTGGCCTTCGCTATAGCTCTCGCTATGGCGAGCTACTCCCTGGATTTTGTATGGAATGCCCACACTCGCTATAGCTAGAAGCATTTTTGCTATAGCGAGAAGGCTCTCTCGCTATAGCTAGCCCATTTCTCGCTATAGCGAACAGGTACTTTCGCTATAGCTAGGCTGTAGCTAGCAAACTTAGAAAATTTTCAGCCTTCGAAAATTTTCAGCTTTTCTTTTCTTTCCCTTTTCTTTTCTCTCTTCTTTTCTTTTTCTGGTTGTTACAGTTTGCTAAAGAGAAACCAAAAAAATCCATAAAAAATGATACCTTTTCCTTGCTTTTTCTCTTCCCTTTCTCCTCTCCCTTATGCACCTCACTCCCTTGCTTCTATCTCTAGTTTAGGGCAGAAAAAAAATGAGCTAAGTGAAGGGAAGAGTGGGGCGTGGTGTTATATATAGCTAGGGTTCAAGACTTGCTTCCAAAAATTTCAATTTTATCCCTTAATCTTGGCATTTTTGTTTCCAGTTCATTTTAGCTCCTTTTTTATAATTGTCTTTTTTATCACAAAATTTACATCCTCAATATTATAAAATACCTTTGGAATCACTCAAATTAGAGCTAAAACTTTCTTAAATGAAAGGGTTAAAGTTTAGATTAATCAACGTTATAAAATATACACTGAAGGGGTTTTAACTGTCCCGAGGCTTCTCATGGTTTTTAGGGCCTCTAAAAACCCCAAAGAACTCAATTTTTTCATTTAAAAAGCCCTCCTATAAGAATTCCAAAATTTGCCCAAAATTACAAAAATTCTATTACATTATGTAGCTATTTCCTTAATTATGTCTTGTTATTTTGGCCTCTATTTTAGGATACCTCTAGTCTCCTAGTTTCATTTCTTAATGTCTAAATCATCATTCTAATTTTTCTGAAACTTAACCAATTCATTTCAAAGGACTTACTTTGAAAACATATTTTATTTCATTGTTTTTACAAAAATTGGACATTACATCTTGGATAGAATTTAGGTCGACCTAATGTGAGGGAGAAGTGGGGTGCCACCTATATATAGCTAAGGATTCTTAAGAAGCTTTTTAAAATGCCAATTTTGTCCCTCATTCTTGGCTTTTTCATTTTATACTCATTTTAAATCCTTTTTAAAAATTGTCATTTCTATCATAAAATTTAGGTTCTCTAACCTCTAAATAGCCTTTGGAATCACTCAAATTGAGTCTAAAACCTTCTCGAACGAAAGAGTCAAAGTTCAGGTTCATTGACATTCTAAAACTTAAACTAGAGGGGTTTTAACTATTTTAGAGATTCCTATAGTTTTTGTGGCCTCTAGAAACTTTGGAAAACTCAATTTTCCATTTAAAGATCTCTCCTTTGAGTTTTCTAAAAGTTACCTAAAATTATGAAAATGCCACTACATTTTGATAGAATTTTATTTAGTCATTCTGGCTCTGGTTTCTGGGCATCCTAAGCCTTGATTCATCACTTTCTAATATTTAGAATTTTATCCTAATTTTATTTGGCCTTAATGGATTCATTTTAGAGGACTCTCTTTTATGTCTAGCCCATTTTTGTCGTTTTCATGAAACCTAGGTGTTACATATAACCCATGTAGGCACCACTAATATGTATAAAGACCTTAAGAAAAGTTTCTAGTGGCCTAGAATGAAGTTGGACATAGCAAATTATGTTGTTAACTGTAACATCCCTAACTTCTAAACACCTTAATTGATCGTAATTAATTCTTAACCTCTTATGCTCGAGTTAAACATTGTCAGTATTTCATTAGAAGTGGAAATATAGAGGAAATTTGAACCTTATTATATTTAGGAATCATTATTCAGGAAACAAAGGAATCTAAGCCTATAAGGAATTTAAGTTATCAAATAAGTCCCTCAATTCATGTTACCACTAATTTTACACTCACAAAATCCCTTATAATTATTTATAAGTCATTACATACTATTAACATCATGAAAGCTAAGTTCTAAAAGCTAAAAATAAGAGCTTGATGTTTTAGACCGCAACTTGGACATCTTCGACGTAGTTAAGTTAGCTACTAGAACCTAAAAACTAAGTTTTTGGACTTACGTCGCCACTTATTATACCCACGCTGCAAATTGACTAACCCCTAGAGCTCAAAACTCAAATTACTTGTTCCTTGCCGCAGCCATGCCCTTCCATGCCTCGACAAAGTTACTCTCAGGGACTAATTTTCTCGAGTCTTGCCATGGCAAGCCTACATGGCACCTCAGTGAGAGACCCTCCTGGAGCTCTCTGAAATAACTCGCCCAACACTCACTGCAGTGAGATTGCTCTGGGTATCATTTGGACCTAGTTTTTCTATCTTGTGCTATGACTTACCCCTGTGCACCATGGCACTCCACACCTCTAAATGACTCTTGCTCGTGACTCAAATGGTTTGTCATGACTCCAAACCTCTCTAACCCTATTCTCTCTTTTTCATACTCCTTAGCTATTACAACTCACTCTAGATTAATTATAAGACCTCCCTAGCTCACATATATGGTTTTACAAACTGGCTAGCTACCAAATACCACAATTAATAGTTTAAATTGTTCATAGGCTTAAGGAGACTTCATAATAAGTGATTACTATATATTTATCAGCACATGAACATATTGTGATAGCAATTGGTAACTAGGGCCACTAACAATATCATTCAGATATATATATATTCCAACTGAGTTTCCATACAATACTATTTAGGGTAACCATTCATTGTATAGCATAATTACACTATCAAGTGAATAAGAAATGATTCTTCATTAGCAATAATTCATATCAAATCATACTTGGGTACAAGCATCAGATTTCAAGTGGTATAAGATCTAACTCACTATTAATTACATTGTTGATTACAAAACATCAAAGTACCTACACTTGGCAATATGAGTGCATGATGATGCTATACAAAAGGAATTACAAAAAAAAAGATAGCATCTATTCTAAACAAAGTGGCTCTAGTGTAGGGAGCCCGCACATGGCTCCCAAGTCAGGGATGCTCATCTACTTATTTCCCCTTTCCTATATTTGAGGAATCTTCACCTGAAATTTGTTAGCTCATAAAACGAGGTGAGATATGAATCTTAGTAACCAAGGGAAATTCCAAATATATATACAATTTAATTAGCATAAATGTATTTTAACAAGATAAACATCATAATCATTCATCATATCAACAAATGAAGTAGTTGAGCTACCAATTACTACTATTCCATACTAGTAATCACATTCATCATGTTAATGGCTAATAACATAGGGAAAGGCCCATCTACGGTGCCAACTTCCAATAAGCACAACCTAGGCTTAGTGCATTCATGAGTTTGATCATAACTTGGTACCTAGTTAAAACACAACGCTCGGGTCACAGCCACACCACAATTCTACCAAGGACTCACTCATGGTCTAAATATAGCAATTCAAGTAGCCAACTAATCATTTAGTAAAGCAATGATATATTATACACCAAATATCATATTAATAATGCACATATATAAAGAATTAAATTAAACCCTGATTACCTCTCTTAGCCGAGTCAAGTTTTGAAACAAAAATGAATTCTTACACTCTAGAGGTTCTAGATCAAATCAAAGCGTATTCTTAGATGCTAAATATAATACAAATTAGACACCAAAGGATTCAATCATTATAAGCTACCTAAAAAACCCTTACCTAGCCACCAAGAGACTCTAAATTTGGATTTAATCTTCCTCTCATAAGAAACCACAATTTGCTATTATAAATCTTGATATTTTTTGTACAAAATCAAAACTCACTAAATAGGTAAATTATTGGGGTCAATATTCAGCTAAGGATACATTAAAATGAGGAGAGTATACTTACCTAATAATCCCACTAGCCCCAAACTCTGAAAATCGACAACAAAATCACTAAAAAAGTTCTAGATTTGGATGAAGGAGAAAAATTCACTAAACTAGAAACAATTTAGACTAAATGGTAGAGGAGAATGAGAGGAACAAGTTTCATATATATTATATTAGCTAGATCTCCTTCCAGGAGTGGAAAATGGTGGAAATATACAGAAAACCCTAGCCTTCTCTCTTCCTATTTGAAAATGGCTTCTCCTCAGCTAACAAATGAAATGGTCTACATAATAAAGAAGTGGAGGCTTATTAGGTTAGGGTTTTAAATGGGTTTAGACTTATCCTAAAGCATAAAATCCTCTTGGGTTTAGATATGTGCTTATTAGGCTTTGGGTTTAATGGGTTTAGTTGATGTGAATGTGAGTTGGGCCTCTTCAAGATGAGATTAGATCTTCTTACAAACTAAGAGTGGGCTTCTATAATGGGCTCATGGACGAATTAAGCTGATCATAAGGCCTAAATCAAATGTCTATCTTCCCTTAATTTATTTCACTAATTAAACCTATAACTATAATTAATATTTCTTCACTTAATGGTGGCAAAAAATGATTATCATTTCAAAATGTCCAAAATAAATCCATTCTTTAGAAATCCTTATTTTCTTAATCTTCCCAAATCCCCCACATTAATCTCTTAATTCATCATAATTATTCTTAGTTAATTTTACATTTTCCCTTCCTTTTAGGAATTTTATCCTTAAAATTCAACATACTTTACTAAAAAAGTGTTGGATAATCCTTCTTCATTGCTTCTTCCATCTCCTAAGTTAGTTCATTAGGAGTTAGTCCTTTCCATAGTACTTTTTCTAGGAGGATGTTCTTATTACGCAGTTGTTTAACTTTCGAGTCCATTATCCTTTTGGCTCAACCACATAAGACAAGTTATTTTACAAGTGCACATTCTCATGCTCAATGACATGTGAAGAGGTAGGGTGATACTTTTTCAACTAGGTCACATGGAACATATCATGCAATCAGGCTAAATTTTAAGGTAAGGCCACTCTGTAGACCACAGGTCCTTTCCTATCTGCTTAAGGATTTGGAATAATGAGGACTAAACTTTCTTAACTTTATAGACTATCCAATACCCATCACTGGAGTAACCTTAAGGAATACATGGTCTCTTACCTTCAATTCTAAGGGTCTCTTTCTCTTATCTGCATAACTCTTCTACCTACTCTGGGTAGCTAATGACTTCTTCCTGATGAGTTCTATTTGACAAGTGGTTCAATCCACTATGTAGGGACCTAAGAGACTCCTTTCACCAAACTTTACCCAACACAAGGGTGATTTACACTTTCTCCCATAAAGCATCTTAAATGGTGCCATTTGGATATTAGAATAGTAACTATTATTGTAGGCAAACTTGGCTAAAGGCAAGTATACATTCTAACTCTCTTTCAATTCTAGTACATTAGCCCTAAGCATATCCTCAAGAGTTTGAATGCTCCTCTTAGTCTATCTATTTGACTGAGCGTGATAGGTAGTATTAAAGTTAAGACTAGTGCTTAAAGCTTCTCACAAAGACTGCCAAAATTTCGATATGAACCTAGGGGTCTTTAATGGTAGTGTTGAGTAACCTCAAATAAACTAAGTTAAAAAAAATTTAAAGTATAGAGTGCAACCAAGATTGTTTCCCTTGGAAATAGATTTCAATATTCAATTAATCCTTTTAAGTGTAAGAGAATCTAAAAGCTACCTAATTGAAGGGGGTTTTAATTGAATTTAACTAACTAGAATTTAAATTGAGTTAAAAATACAAACTACTACCTAAATGCATGAATTAACAAGCAAGAAGTGGACATGTGACTAGCTTTAGATTTATCACTTGATATCCACTATCCTTATCTTAATTCAATTATCAATAGTTCTAGTCTAAAGGTTCCTACATGTGTTCATGGCAATTTATCTTAAGTTACCACACAAGATTCAAGACATTAATAATTTGATATTGAATTGAGACCTCAACTCCACATTAAATCATTAATTATTATCATTAAGATTATTAAACACTTAAATTGTGTGATTAATAAATCAAATTAGCCTTTGATTTTTCACCCTAAGATGTTCAATTAACCAATTAAACTCTAAAGAGACCTCAAATCAAACATTCAAGCACACAATTTCTATCACGCATTTCATCAAACACCTTGATTGCATACATAGAAAATTGAAGATCAATGAAAAATTCAGCATTTAAATTGATCCATTAATCATTAAAATGCTCTCCTAATTGATGTCTAACCAGTCACTAATTACAAATAACACCCATGCTAATTTATTACAAGCTTAACCAAGCAAATACATGAACAAGAAGTAGTATAGAAAGAGAGGAAAAATGAAATAGAAATCTTAGCCAAAATCCCTTGACAATCTTCATAGATTCAAGCTTCAATCAAGCCTTCATCCTAACTAGCCACAATGATGGAATTAATGGTTCATGGAGTGAAAATCGGTGGAGGAAAGTTCAAGAGATAAGCCATGGCTGAGGAATGATGAATGAATAATGTTTTGGACTTCCAAATCCCCTCTGTCCAAGCCTCCTTCTCTTCACGTGTTCTCCCCCTCTCTTCCTTCTCACGTGCTCTACTCTCTACTTCCAAAACCCGTGCTTCTCATGCCTCTTCTTTCTAAATTAGTAGGCCCCTCAGTGTAGCATTTCACATGATTTCTTCCAATCTCAAACCTATGCCAATGTCACATGTATGAATGAAAGAATCCCTTACATCTCCTATCCTCATCTTTCATGTGATTATCTCCCATGTTAGCTTCTTCTCCATCTTAAAACCTGAGCCACATTCACATGTTTCTCCTTTATAAATCACATTCTACCCAACCTTTTCTCCCCTTTTCACATGCTCTCTTTGTGATATGGAGAATGGAGTATGCCATGTGTGTTGTTTTGTCTATGTGCTTGAGCACAGCTACGTGTGTAATATGTGATTTAGTGTCATGCATATGTGATTGTATATATATAAGTACATGTGACATGGTGCTTAGAAGTGAATGAAAGAGAGATTATATTAATAAGTGTGGGCTAGCCATTCATCATAAACCCAAGCTTCCACATTTCCATGCCTGAACTCATGCATTTTGTGTGTGAAAAAGTGGGTATGTGTGCCTTCTTGTACGTGTGATTATGTGCATGCCTGATGTGTGTATGCAAAAGAGAGAGAGTGGCAACGTGGAGGAACCTGTGAGTGGAGTGAGCTTCCCCTTGCCTTTGTATGTGTATTATTCTGTATATGTTAGTGTGTGGAATGCCTTGAGGAATATTGTCCACATGATAGAGCCATGTAGGAGTGCGTGAGAGGAAAAGGCTCTGGACATATGTGTGTTTATATGAATGTATTTAGGAATGGAGTCATTGATGTGTGATGATTTGGTGTATGCTAATAAGCCCCACGTGTGAATGTATCCATATATTTACATAAGCTCTTTCTTACTTCTAAAATCCCCATAATCTTCTAAATTTTTCTCTAATATTTAGGTTTAATTTGCCCAAAATCTGCACAAAAAGAATGGACAAAATTAAAGAGGAATATTCATAAAATTATTTTTAAAAAATTTATGCATTAAAATCCAAGAATTTTACAAATCAAATCCTAGAGTGCAAAAATAGCCAATAAACTCAAATATCCTCCAATTAAATCTATTAAGCCTTAATTCATTATTAAAATGCCTAAATAAAGAGGAAAAATATATATAAAAATGGCATTTATCAATCTCTATCTAACACAATACTATTAAAGACACCATGTAATTTTACAATCTTTTGAACATACAGTTGTGCTAGTCTATCTAAAGGATAAGTGGCTCTAATAGTTAGAAAATAGGCAGACTTCGTCAGCCTATCACAATTACCCAAATAGCATCATAACCCAAGGATGTCCTCGGTAATCCTATTGCAAAATCCATTGATATGTTATCCTATTTCTATTCAAGAATCTTTAAAGGGTGTAACAATCTCGTGGGTTCTAGTGTTCAATCTTGACATTTTGATAAACTAGACATCTAACAACAAACTATGTTATATCTAACTTTATTCTAGGCCACCAAAAACACTTCTTAATGTCCTTGTACATTTTAGTAGTGCCTGGGTCAATGGTGTGCCTACTCTTATAGGCTTTAAACAACACGATGTTTCTTATCTTTTCATCCTTAGGTATGCACACTCTCTCCTGATACCTCACCATACTATCATCTGATAGGTCAAAGTCCTTGACCTCTCCATTCCCTAATTACTCTCTAATCTTACCCAAATGCTCATCTAGTTCTTGGATCTCCTTGATTCTCTTTCTAAAATCTCTTTCTATCCTCAGCTCACCCAAAAGAAGACTATTAGGGTGCACTGTCATGGACAAATTCAAACCTCTCAATTCCTCAATCAACCTCTACTCTCTAAGCATCATCATGGCTATATGAATAAATTTCCTACTTAAGGCATCGATGACAATATTCACTTTCCTCAGATGATATTTCAAAGAAAAATCATAATCTTTAAGGAACTCTATCCATCTCCTTTGTCTCATGTTTAGCTCCTTTTGGTCAAATAAGTACTTTAAACTCTTGTGGTTACTATAGACATAGACCACAAAATTTTTCACCACAGAGATAGTGCCTCCAAATCTTAAGGGTAAAAACCACAGCCACTAGTTCTAGATCATGGATGGGATAATTCTCTTTATAAGGTCTAAATTACCTAGAAGTATAGGCTATCACCCTACCTTGTTGCATCAAAATGCAACCTAAACCCTTTTTAGAGGCATTACTATAAACTGTAAAGGTTTCTTCAGGTTTAGGTATCACTAGTATAGGTGCAATAGTCAATCTATCCTTAAGTTCCTGAAAGGCGTTCTCACACTTAGTATCCCACACAAAGGGTTAGTCCTTCCTATTCAACTTTGTCAAAGGCCCATGCTAATTGAGAAAATCCCTTAATGAACCTCCTATTATAACTGGTTAGACCCAAGGAACTATGAATTTTAGTCACTATTTTGGGTCTCTCCCAATTTAGCACTGCTTTCACCTTACTAAGATCTACTATTACCCCTTGTTCTGAAATCACATGGCCTAAGAACTTCACCTCTTGCAACCTAAACTCACACTTGCTAAGTTTGTCATACAACTGATGCTCTCTCATGGTTTGAAGAACTATCCTAAGATGCTCCTCATGTTTCTCACTACTTTTAGAATAAATAAAGATATCATCAATAAACACTACTACAAACTGGTCAAGGTATAGCCTAAAAATCCTATTCATGTAGTCTATAACAATAGCAAGGACGTTGATTAACCCAAATGGTATGACTAGGAACTCATAATGGTTGTACCTAGTCCTAAAAGCTATTTTAGGTATGTCTTCTGCTTTCACTCTTAGTTGATGGTATCTCGACCTAAGATCAATCTTCAAAAAGATTGATGCTCCATCTAATTAGTTAACCAAATTGTCAATTCTAGGCAAATGGTATTTATTCTTGATGGTTACTTAGTTCAATTACCTATAGCCAATGCAAAGTCTAAATTTACCATACTTCTTCTTAACAAATAATACCAGTGCTCCCCATAATGACACACTTGGCCTAATGAACCCTTTCTCTTATAGTTCTTCTATTTGACTTTTCAACTCAATAAGTTCACTAGGTGCCATTCTATATAAAGCCTTAAAAATTAGCTCCGTACCAAGGACTAAATTAATGAAAAACTCTAACTCTCTTCTTCAAGGGTAAACCACTAATCTCTTTAGGGAAAACTTCTAAAAATTCTCTAATCATCAGTATATCTTCCAACCTATCATTAACGTCAACATGCAAGGAAAAGAATACTAGAAACCTTGGAAACCACACCTAAAGTACCTCCCAGCTTGGGCACCAAACATGCAAGTAAGCTCAGTCATAGGACAAGATTTAGGTATATTAACAATTGAGGAAATAGTCTTATAGTTATAATCAAATATCGCATTATTAACTGATAACCAATCCATACCAATAATCATATTAAAGTCATGCAAAAGGATGCAAATTAGGTTAAGGGTAGTACAATACCTATCCAATTATACAACACAATTTAAACAACATATCGAATGTAATCATGGAATGTCCTATAAAAGTAGACTTATATAATTCAAATGGCAACAGTCTAATTTTAAGATATAAATGCTTAATACAATCATATAAGATGAAAGAATGGGTCTCACCCGAGTTAAATAGTGCATCTACCACATGATTATAAACAAGAATAGTACCTTGGATCAGACTACAAACTTACTAGCCTTTTGCTACATAAGTGCAAACACCTATCCTTGTGCAAATGGTTTGATGGATGAAGTTAACTCTCGTGACAATGTGCAAGTCTATGCATAGTATCTAGGCTTCCTACAATCATAACACATAGGGCATGGTTCACTCCCATGA
Organism: Erythrophleum ivorense; assembly: GCA_026724425.1. Classification (NCBI taxonomy): domain Eukaryota; kingdom Viridiplantae; phylum Streptophyta; class Magnoliopsida; order Fabales; family Fabaceae; genus Erythrophleum; species Erythrophleum ivorense. The sequence goes on along the minus strand of JAIUCV010000006.1, from coordinate 39,012,131 downwards.
TTCTTCCCACACTTGCCATATACTGATGGGACACTCACTGAACTCTTTGAAGGTCCTATATTCTTCTTTTGGGGAACACTTAATGGAGGTGGTCTCTTACCCCAAGAGCCACTATCATTACTAGTTCCATTCTTATTTTCATCATGAAAGGGCTCTATACCTTGGTCACACTTGCCCTCTATTGTTTTCTTCCTTTTGGCCTCACTCTTGATTAAGGCCCTTTCCATCACCCTATATTTCTCCACCAATTTCATCAAAGTTAAGGATCTAGAGGGGTGCAATCTTATCCTTCAGCTCAGGTTTAAGGCATCTTTTAAACTTGTCAGCCTTCATGGTTCATCATCAAACCATTTTAAGTATGAGGAGAACAAGATAGCTGGATAAACCTTGCTGCATACTGGTCTACATTCATTTCTCCTTGCTTAGGAAAGTTAAACTTAGCTTCCTTATGAACCCTCACTAATGGTGAGGAAACACTTACTCTTAAAGGTGGTTTGGAAACTCTCCCAAGTCAAAGGTATCCCTTGAAGTACCTAGAGGCACTCTGCCACTAATTTTCCATCTCACCTTCCACCTTGTAAATGGCTAACCTAGCTTTTTGCTTAGTGGTGCATGTCATAACTTCAAAAATCTTTTCTAATTGCATTAGCCATCTCTCCACTTTTTTAGTGTCTAACTCCCTCATAAACAATAGAGGGATTAACTTTTCAGAACTTGGCTAATGTAATATCCGATTTTCATTAAACAACGAAAATGGGGTGAGTTTCAAAGCAAGTCCCCCGAAATGAATTAGTTAAGGTCCTAAAAAATTTGAGTAACATTCTAGACTCTTAAAAATAAGAATCTTAGATGAAAAGAAAAATGGAGCTAGAATGAAAAAAAAAATTAATGAAAAACTTACGAAAAATAATGGCATTTTCGTAATTTTGAGCAAATTTTGGAATTCACACAGGAGGGCTTTTCAAATGAAATTTTTGAGTTTTCTGGAGTTTTCAGAGGCCCTGAAAACCATGGGAAGCCCCAAAAACAGTTAAAACCCCTCTAGTGGACGCTTTCCCAATGTCAGTGTATCCACTTTGATGGATTTATTTAGGAAGGTTTTAGCTTCGATTTGAATGATTCCAAAATCATTTTGCTAAATTGGGAACCTAAATTTTATAATGAAAAAGAAGGTTCTCAAAAAAGAGCTAAAACGAATTAAAAATAAAAATGCCAAAAATGAAAGGCAAAATGGAAATTTTTGAAAAATCTTCCTTCCCTCTACTTATATATATAAGGCACCCCACTATCCCATTCATTTAGCTTCATTTGTTTCTACCCTAGACCAGAGGAAAACCCTAGGAGAGCGGTGCATAAGAGGAAGAGGAAGAGAAAGAGAAATCAAAGCTTGAAGGTATGAATTTTTGGTAATTTTTCATACTTTTTCCTTTCCAAAACCTCTTCTTCTCCATTCTCATTTATTTCCTATGATATATTGAAGTATATGGATTTGTTTTAAGAGAAAAATTAAGGAGAAAATTCGGATTTGAAGGGAGGAGGCCAAAAAAGACAAGATTTTAAGTGAGAAATCAAGGAAAAATAAGGTAATTTCTTCTTCCATGGTTGCTACCCTTCGCTCCTCTTCTCTCCATATTTTGCCCCCACTCAAGAAGTCATAGAAAGGCTTGGTTTTTTAGGCACAACCAAGGGTGATTCTTTGGAAAAATAGTATGGAGCATAAGAATATGCAAAGAAAAATAACAAAAGAACCATAGAAATTCAAGATACAAATTCTACGGTTTCATATACTCCTTGTAAAATCTAATTTAATACCTTGATTTATGTGTGTAAATGAGAGTCTAAATGAGCTCCTAAGATCCCTAAAAGTTCTCCCCATGTTCTTCCTCCATCAAGAAAACAAAGCAAAGTTTGAAAAGGCTATAATGCTTCCTAGTTTCAGCCAACAGAAGTTTAGGTACCTAAGGATAGTTTTAATTTGTTCCAAGCCCATTTTTGAATCATATATGATGAGTGAAGATGAGGGAAAGCGTTGGAAAAAAATTTAAAAACCATAGAAAGTGATTTGGCCTTATATGTTTCATAATATGATCCAAAGAAGCAACATGTAGTTAGGCTCTTTATTTCCAATTGTGTAATAACTCCAAGAAGCTTAAAAGGAGTCAAAAATCATGTATGAAGAGAAAGAATGGAGCCTAGAATTTACTTGATGGGTGTTGCTTTATTAGGTACATTTTTGGAACCATAAAGGTGTTTATAGGTCAAGTTAGTGTTTAAGGAAGTTGTGTGGCGTTAGAATTAATTCCATGAGCCTAATTGGCTTCCATAAATTGTGTTTAGGCTAAGGAGAAATCATTCCCACACTTTTTTGTGTGTGAGGCCGAGAAAGGGAGAGCAAATTCAAGAGAAAAAAGTGTGTGGTTACTTCCAAGGTAGCTCACTCATCCTTCTCTCATGCATGAATGTATGCTTGGCTTGTCTTTGAATGTGTGTATATGTGTTTTAAGCCATGAAAAGTATTCTAGCATAATTTCATATGCCATGATACCATGATGATGCATTATGTTTCTAAATGATGTTTATGATACTTGGTTTGGTTTGCGTGAGTATGGTGATGCCAAGAACCCTTAGCCATGGTAAGGATGACCCAAGAACCTTTAGAACTAGTTGATACAAAGTAAAGAGTCTCCTAAAAATGAGGTTGACTCCCAAGAGTAAGGTTGAGTCCAAGAACCTCTTAAAGAATAGGTGAGGCGAGTCCAAAATCTACAAGTGAATGGGTGAGATTAATCCACTTACTTGGTGAGCCTTTGTATGCTATATATGACTTGTTCAATAGTTGAAAATGTCACTTGTGTAACACCATAACTTCTAGCTCATTTCATAACATTTCCATGCTTTACATCATCAATTCCATAAAGGAGTAAGGAAAAAGGGATTAAAAATAATAAATTTCTTTACGTTACGTCATGTATAAAAAATTTCATTTCGGTGTCTCGTGGACCATGTGAGCTCATACAACACATATCATATTTAATTACATGGATACAACTCATTTGAATTATCAAAAGTAGCTTACATCTCAAGGAACTCAAAGGGGGAGCATGAAATATACATATTCATTTTCAGCCAGATTTTCCCACTTTTCTGTCACAACTTTGGGAAAATCATAACTAATTCTAGAAAAATAAAAATCATGAATTTTTAGTCATTTTGAAAAGCTACAGATGTCTATTTTATAATAAAAATATTTTCACATCATAACATCCCATTATAGAGGATGTTTGAAATTCGAAATGATCCAGAGGTCAAACTACCCACTGGTTGCTATTACAGATTTCTATAGTAAATTTAAAAAATATCCAATTAATTCCACAAGAATCCAATCTATGAAAATGATACCAATATGGAAATTTGTGGATGTTAGCTAGAGGGGGAAAATAACTCTAGACCAGTTCAAGTATGCACAGACCTCGAAATCTAATAAACAGTAACTGAGGTCAGGTGGAGTTCCTGATACTGGACAGATTCTTTGAAAATTCATATCTACCTCTCTAAACATCCAAATGAGATTCTTCTAGTTGCTACAAGTCACTGGAAATATCTAGTTTATTTGTATAAAATTTCATGGTAATTGGACATCATTTGAGCCTGGTGTGACAAATTTCATTTTCAGACCTAAGTGAACAGTGATATGACCAAAACTAAAAAATTTGCCAACTTTGGAAATTCATCAAATATTCTGTAGATCTCCGAAAATTATGTTCTTTAGCTTTCCAAAAATCTCTCAATAAGCTCTAATATCATGCCAAATCTTAGATCAAGAAGAGCTCATTTGGATAAAAAGTGATATAGGATTCTAAATTAGTCAATTTTGGCTCCATATGGAATACCAAAATGTCCAAATGACTTTCCTTAGGGTTTGGGCACCTCTTAGGCAAGTCCTAAAAGCATATTTAGGACTTGTGTAAGTTGTCCAAATGGTCCCAAACTCCATGCATCTCATTTTGGCCATTTTATCCACAGATATGCATGATTCCATAATGCCATTCATGAAGCCACATTGTCCATACATATTCAATTTGCATTCTAGTGGTCACATAATATATTCTCCCATTTAAACATAACATATTATCATAATTACATATGTTCCAAAGGTCATAGACCATATACAACACTAATTTACATTATTAGACATCATTATGGCTTTAAAAAGCAAAAGCTAGGCAAATTGGTGTCAAACTCTCCTCCTCAAGGTGGTTGGCTTTCATTACCTTATCCACTTAGTTCACCTAGCATGTTAGAACATTGGAGAAGAGGGAATAAGATTCAAGAAATCCCAATAGCTCATCTCCCATTCAATCATACATAATGGATGCAGACAAGTCTCATAAATGCATGTATGGTCATGTAGACTTGTGCAAGCATTCAAGAAACATTTTCATCATTTAAGAAAGTCATACATAGCATACAAAGGCTTGCCAAGCAAGTGGATTAGCCTCACCCAATTTCTTGTGGATATTGGACTTGCCTCACTTATTCTTTAAAAGATTCTTAGACTCAACAATGCTCTTGGGAGTCCATCTTGCTTTTATGAGACTCTTTGCTTTGTCTTAATTAATTTTAAGGGTTCTTGGCTCATCCTCACCATAGCTAAGGGTTTTTGGTCTCACCACACTCAAGCAAAGCCAAGCATATATCATAAATATCATATAAAACATAAAATGTCATCATAAAACTATGGCATATGAAATCATGCTATCATATTTTTCATGACTTGAAAATACACATACACACATTTTAAGATAAGCTAAGCACACATCCATGCATGAGAGAAGGTGGAGAGAGCTACCTTGGAAGCAATTACACACTTTTTCTCTTGAAATTCCCTTCCTTGCTTCGGCCACTCACACACAAAAGTGTGGGGAAGATTTCTCTTAGCCTAGACACAATTTATGGAAGCTAATTAGGTTCATGGATTCAATTCTAAGGCCATACAATTTGTTTAGACACTAGCTTGGTCTATAACCTCATAATGGTTCCATAATTGTACCTAATGAAGCAACACTCCTCAAATAAATTCTAGGCTCCATTCTTTCCTTTCAAATATGATTCTTAACTCTTTTTAAGCCTCTTGGAGTCATCACACAATTAAAACCAAGAGTCTAACTACATGTTTCTTCTTTAAGTCATAATATGGAACATAATGCACTAACTCACTTTCTATGGGTTCTAAATTTTTCCCAAGGCCTCCCTTCATTTTCTTTCATCATATATGACTTAAGAATGAACTTAGAAAAATTTAAAACTCTCCCTAGCTATGAGAACCTCCTTTGGCCGAGACAATGAGCATTTTTGGCTTCCATAGAGTTTGGTTTGTTTTCTCAAGGGAAGATGCATATGAGGAGCCTCTTAAGGATCTTAGGAACTCATTTAAACTCTTATTTATGCTTAAGAATCATCATACAAAATCAGATTTTATAAAGTACACTTAAAACCCTAGAAATTGCATCTTGAAATCTAATGATTTTTTGTTAATTCTCTTTGTATATTCTTAATCTCCACACCCTTTTTCTTTAGATTCATCCTTGGTTCTGCCTAAAAATCAAGTCCTCCTAGGGTTTCTCATGTTAGGTGAAATGGAGGAGGAGAGGAACCAAATGTAGCAACATAGAAAGAGAAATTACCTAGTTTTCTTGCTTGAATCTTACTTTATCCAAGCTCCTCTCTTCAAATCCGAAATTTTCCCTAAGTTTCTCCCTTAAATCAGATTTGTAAACTTTATTTTAAACAAAGGAAATAAAGGAGAATGGAGGAGAAGAGGTTTGGATGGAAGAAAGTATGAAAAACTACCAAGAAACCATACCTTAAAGCTTGAATTTCTTCTCTTCTTCTTCTTCCCTTGGTACGCCACTCTCCTGGGGTTTTTCTTCTAATTTTGGGCAGAACAATATGAAGCCAAATGAAAGGGAGGGTGAGGCACCACCTATATATAAGGGGAGGAAAATGGTTTTTTCAAAAATTTCTATTTTACCCTTCGTTCTTTGCATTTTTGTTTCTCCTTCGTTTTACCTCCTTTTTGAAAACTGTCTTTTTCATTATAAAATTTAGGTTCCCAATTTAGTAAAATGCCTTTGGAATCACTCAAATAAAAGCTAAAACCTTTCCAAATAAATTTATCAAAGTTTAAGTACACCGACATTGAAAAACGTCCACTGGAGGAGATTTAACCGTCTCAGGGCTTCCCATGGTTTTCAGGGTCTTTAAGAACCCGAAGAACTTAAAAATTTTATTTAAAAAGCCCTCCTATGTAAATTCCAAAATTTGCTCAAAATTATAAAAATGTCATTACATTTCGTAAGATTTTCGTCAAAATTTGTATCTTCATTCTATCTCCGTTTTTCCTTCTGTGCATCTAGAATGTTACTCAAAATTTTTAGGACCTTAATTAATTCATTTCAGAGGACTTGCTTTGAAAACATGCCCATTTCTGTCATTTAACAAAAACTGGACATTACATCTTGAATGATTATACATTCTATACTACTCATGCATGCATTTTTGAGATTGGTTTTGCATCTTTTATGTGTGATTGAAAAGGAGATGAGCTATTAGGATTCTTTGAATCTCATCTCCTCCTCTCCAATGTTTTAACACACTAGGTGGACAAAGGGAACAAGGAAATGGAAGCCAACCTCTTGAAAGATGAGAGGATATCATCAAAGTTCATGGATTTACCTACTTTAAGACCATTTAAGTGATAAATGTTGTAATTTATTATTGTATATGACCTATGACCTCTTGAGCATGTGTAATTATGTTAATATGTGATGTATAAATGAGAGATTATGTTATATGAATACTAGAATGTATATTGAGTATGTAATCGCAAATTTTGCTTCTTGAGAGTTTGATGTATTAGTGTATAAATGGAAGTGGAATGGCCAAATTAAGATGCATGAGGTTTAAGACCACTTAGGCAATTCATTCAAGTCACATTCATGCTTTGAAACTTGCCCAAAGGATGCCAAATACTAAGGGAAGCCATTTGGACATTTTGGTATCCTATATGGAGCAAAAATGTACCATATTGAAAACTTATACCACTTTTTGTCCAAATGAGCTCTTCTTGATATGAATTTGGCATGCAATTAGAGCTTGTTGTGAGCTTTTTGGAAAGCTAAAGCGCAAAATTTTTGGAGGTCTATAGAATATTTGATGAATTTTCAAAGTTGAAAAAAATTTTGATTTTGGTTCATGGTACTATTCACACTGGTCAGAAAATGAATTATGTCACTCAGGGGACAAATGATGTCGAATTGCTATAAAATTTTATAAGAAGAAACTAGACACTCCCAATGACTTGGGCCAACTAGAAGCACCTCATTTGGATGTCTAGAGAGGGAAATATGAAGTTTTAAAATTTTTGCCCAACATCAGGCATTAAGACAAACCTCAAGTATTGTTTGATTAGTTTTCGAGGTCTAGATATGCCTGGACTAGTCTTGTGACAACCCTCCCTTCTGATCATTGTAATTATGGTTAAATATACGATTAATAATTAATTATCAAGGTTTGAGTGGTTACAATTTATCACATTATAAAAATATGGGGAAAATTTGAACCTTGATGTTAGGGTCATCACCATACCACCTCAACAAAACAAAATTTACATAAAAGAAATCCTACTATCATAAAGGGTTTATGATTCAGCCGTCCATCTATTTCAATACCCAATAACCTTCCACAAATGTTCCTATATCATCTCTTCCCATTACCAGTGAAGAAATTGGGGTTTCTAGACTAAAAGGAATAGGTTGGGGACTTGCACCGCGGCTTATACCTTCCCCGCCGCGGCCAAGTTGCTCTCTGGAATCACTGGACAAATTTCATAAATCTTGCCGGACCTTCACCGCGGCCAACCTATATGGCGCCGCGGCGGAAACGCCTCTTGGAACTACTGTTCTCAACTCCCACGATTCTCGCCTCGACACAATATATTTGCGCCGCAGCGAGTTTTGCTTCTGTCCAACCCTTATTTTATTTCCTCAACTCGCGCCGCGGTAAGACATAATGCACCGCAGTGAATTCCGGTTCTGTTACCCTCCTAGGCAATTTTTCCCACTTTGCGCTGGGGTGAGATTTATCAGGTTGCGGTGCTCCTCGCCACTGTCATTCCCTGGGCCAATTTTCTTCCCTTACGCCGCGATGGGATTGGTTATGTCGTGGTGCCCTTCGGCTCTGTCTCTCATTTAGCCTTGGCGAAGCCTTCTTAGCTACGGCGTGACTCCCTCCTGTGACTACATTACCCAAATTTTGCCCCCTACACTCCAATTCTCATCTTAGAAACACTCCAAGTCCACCTACCCTCATTTTATGTGATTCTAATGGTGTTTATCTACCCTATTTACCTATCAATCTGTCCATCACCATTACAAAACTTAAATACTACTTCCTACTTGCCCAACTAGCTCATATCAGTATATTCATGAATATATGATAGCAAGAACACATGCATTAGCAGCAATTAACATCTCATGCACATTCCATAGAGATTCCATTCAACAATAGCTTATGTCCACATCCAAGGCATCATATGATTACAATTCTCATATAGTAATCCATATCACAATTTCAACAAAACTCATATATGATACTATAAGTTCATACATTAATATTCAACTATAATGAGACTTAAATCCTTAATGGTTACATTTCACTCAAACAAAATATGAACGCCTACACTTGGCAACATTAATACATGATGATGCTATGTAAACTAATAACAAAATTGCATCTCTACTAAATAAGCCAGCCTAAGTGTAGCCTTCTCTCATATATTGGAGCTCATGGATTTTCATCCACTTGCTTCCCTTTATCCTTACCCGAAGAACGTTCACCTGAAATATTAATCTCATGAAACGGGGTGAGATATAAATCTCAATAACCAAGGAAATTCCATCATATATCAATTTAATTAGCATATATGCATGAATCAAAATCAACATCAGAAACATATCCATCATATCAGCAAATGAAACAATTAGGCTATCATGATTACTATCCCATACTAGCAATCATATTATCACATGTTAAAGGCCATTAACACCAGGAGAGGCCCGTCCATGGCACCTACTCCCTATTGAGCACAACTGGGGCTCTGTGCATCTGGGGTTTGATCATAACCCGGTGCTCGATCGAAGCACATGCACGGGTGGCAGCCGCACCACAGCTCCACCATGGACTCACAAGGTCCAATCACAATTCAACAGATAGCCAACCAATTCATTCAACATTTCAAATCATTTATATATAGCAACATATGAAATTAAATCAAATATATACATGGAATTGATATAAACCCGGTTACCTTACTTGTAGATAAATTTGCAATAGCCATCACAAATCCCAAATTCAGATTAGAGTGTCCTTCACCAGAAAACTCAATATTCCACCCAAAATCCTAAGCCAATTCGTACAGAATTAATACCCATTTTATAAATCAGCTATAGGGGTCTCAAATTAACAAATGAAGCATCAAAATGGAGGGTTTAAACTCACCCAAGGTCAGCCCTAACCTCAACCTACGAATTTCACCAAGAAAACCCCCAAATTACCACATTTTAGATTTTGGGTAAGGTAAAAATACTCCAAATGAAAAACTAATCCGACCAAATTAAAGAGGAAGAGAAGAGGATTAAGATATATAACAAGTACCTTGACTGATTTTGAGCTTAGAGGTGAGAAATAGTAGAATTCTTGCCCCAAACCCTAGCCTCCTCTCCAAGCTCTGAATTTCTCTTTGTGTTTTATGTTTCAGCAAGTGTGAGGAAGAGGCTGATGTATTAGGGTTTTAGTTGGGCTTAAGTTGGGTCAAAAATAGGTCATGGGTTACTCCAAGGTCCATCTCCATTTGGGCTTCAAATTTTAAGTTATTGGGCCAGTTTCAAGGTGTTGGGTTGCTGAAATTCAATTGGCCAGACCAAGTTTTAAGAGCCTAAAGGTTTTGGGGTCTGCACAAAGGTTATTGGGCTAAGTATAAAAGCCTATATAAGGTGGGTATTGGGTCTCCATCACATTGGATCAAGTTGGGTCTGCACCTAGCTTATTGGGCCTCCATTAGCCTCTTATCATGGCCTCCTATATTAATTTGGGCCTAGATGAAATTTCTCTCCTAATTAAATCTCAAACCCATATTAATAAATTTACCTTTTTAAAATCTCCATTTACTTAACTTGCTTAATTATCCCATATTAATTATTTCTAATTAATCTAATCTATAATTAACATCTTAATTAATTATGGGATGTTACATTATCCATCTCTTTACTCACTTGGTCCACCTAGACATGTTTAGGTAATGAGGAGGGAAGAATGAGATTTTATGAATCTTAATAGCTCTTCACCTTTTTCAATCATATATAATGAATGCAAATTCAAGTCCAAAGATGAATGTATGACAATCTAGCAATTCATGAACATACATGAAACATTTCTCTCATTCAAGAAAACATACTCCTCATACATAGGCTTAACAAGACAAAGGTTTAGCCTCACCTATTCTCTTTGGGACTTTTGGACTTGCCTCACCCATTTTCAAGAGACTTTTGACTAAGTCTCACTCTTCTAGAGACTTTTGGCTTTGTCTCACCCATTCTTACGAACTTTTGACTTATCTTCACCCTTACTAAGGGACTTTTGGCTTCACCAAGCTCATGCAAGCCAAAATATATTCATAAAACATCTTTCAAAAATATAACAAAGGCATCATAGTACCATAGCATGTAAACATTTGCTAGAAACATTTTGCAGAGCATAATTATACATACACACATCCAAAGACAAGAAAAACACCTAAGAATGCAGGAGAGAAAGGAGAGAGAGCTACCTTGGAGCTAATGTTACACACTCTTCCTTTGAAATCTTCCTCCCTCTTCTCAGCCACATCTTTTCAAATTAGTGGCAATGGATTCTCTTGGCCTAAATACATTAAATGGGACATAATTACATCATTGAATCAAACTCTAGCATCACACAATTTCTATGGAAGCTTACTTAGTTCCAAAACTCCATTATGGTTCCATAAAACACCTAATGAAGCAACTACAAGAATTTATAATCTTGGCTCCATTCTTTCCTTGAATCTTTAACTCTTAACTCTATCGAGACTTTTTGGAGCCATCACACACTCATTTTAAGGAGTCTAGCTAAGAGTTGCTTCATTATGCTATATTATAGAACCTACACCTCTATCTCATTATCCATGGCTTCTAAAAATTTTTTAAAGCTTCCTCTCATATTGTCTCATTATATGTGATGCAAATCTAGGCTTAGAAAAATTTAAAACACTCCCAAGGTACTACTTCTAGCTTAGGCCGAGACTATGCTTCCTTTAGTACCAATGGAAGTTGTTTTGCTTTCTTTGATGGGAGATGCATGTGGGAGGCTTCCTTGATGTCTTAGAGACTTATAAAAACTCTTAGACACCTTAAATTATCACTAGAAAGCTTCATACAAACCAAGGTGCAAGTGAAACTCTAGACTAGACATCTTGCAAATCAATGGCTCTTTCTTAGATTTCTTTGCATATTCTTGTTTCCCACACTCTAAATCCTAAGTTTCACTCTTGGTTTGGTTCAAAAACAATTCCCTCTTGGCTATCCTAGGAGTAGTCTAAACTCACACACATGGGAGCAAGGAAGAAGAAACATAAAAAGCAATGAATTTACCTTAAATTCTAGCTTTTCTTAAGTGTTCTTTCAAGTGATGAATTCCTCTCCTTCAAATTCCACTCTTCCTCCTCTGGACTAGACCTAAAACAACACCAAATCTATCAAGAAAATTGTAGGAAGAAAGATAGAAAGGAGGAGAATTAAGTTGCTAAAGAGAAAGCCATAAAATTCCATCAATTTTCTTACCTTTTTGCCTTGTTTTCCTCCTCCTCCTTCCCCTCCTTTGTATGCCTCTCTCCCTTGTCTCTCTCTCTATTTTGGGTAGCAACTAAGTCAGTTCCAAAAGGAGAAGAGACAAACGCTGCATATAAGGCCATGTGTCTTAAAAATTGTTCATAAAAATTCCATTTACGTCCCATCTTTTTGGCTTTTCGTTTTAGGCTAATTTTAACTCCTTTTCGAGAACCATCTTTTCCATCATAAAATTTAGGCCCTCTAACTTATAAAAAGATTTTGAAATCACACAAATTGGATCTAAAACCTTCCCTAATGAAAAGGTTAAAGTTTGGGTCAACCAATATTATAAAACGTCAATCAGAGGGATTTTAAATGTTCTAGGGATTTCTATAGTTTTTAGGGCTTTTAAGAACCCTGAGAAACTTATTTTTCCCATTTAAAAATCTCTTCTATGATTTTTCCTAAAAGTACCTGAAATTACAAAAAAGCCACTGCTCTTCATTGAATTTTGTCTAATTATTTTGGCTCCATTTTTTGGACACCTCTTGTAATGACCCTAACTGCTAATCATGGTAATTAAGGTTTAAATGCATGATTAACAATCATAAATCAAGGTCTAGAACCATTTTAATTAATCAATTTTGGAAAATATAGAGAAATTTAAACCTTGATATTATTAGAGTTATTAACCAAATAATCATAACTGTTTATGCACATAAGTGAATCTAATCCTCAATCAAAAGCCTTTAATTTATTTATCCATTCATTCCAACTTATAAAAACTTCCTACAAGTGTTACTAAATCATTCCTTAACATTAATATAGGAGAAACCAAGGTTTCTAGGCTAAAAGTAAAGATTTGGGGACCTTCACCGTGACTTGGAACCTTTCTATCGCGGCTAAGTTGGCTACTGAAACTTAAAAATCAAATTTTGCATCTTGCACCACGGCTTAAAAGTTTCACGCTGTGATGAAGTTGCTCTCAGAGTTACTTTTCATATTTTGCAAATCTCGCTGTGGCTAGTTGGACCTTCGCCACAACGGCCTATATGGCACCGCAATTGAAAACACTGTGGAACCTATTGTAGTAAATTTCTCAATCCACACCATGGCAGGCTGTACTTGTGTCACAATGAAACTAGCTATTGGGACACTTGACACCTAATTTCCTCGACTTGTGCCGTGGCAAAACATGTTACGTTGCGACAAAATTGTGCTTTGTTACCCTCCCTGGGAACATTTTTGTAACACCCTAAAATTAATTAAGGTGTTAATAATGTATTTGGACTAATTAAGGATAATTATTATGGAATAATCGGATAAGCAATATGAACGAGAATTTATAGAGAGATAATTAGATTGAAGATTTCATTTGGGTTAAAGCTTAATTTGGGCCCAAAATCAATTTAAATAAGCCATGGGTAAGGATTTATGGAGGCCTAATGATTTTGGGTGCAAGTCCAACTCCTTATCATAAAATTTGGGCCAAGAGAGATCACCTAATAATAACCCAATTTAATTTAGTAGAATGGAGGCCCAAGACCCAATTTACATGAGCCCTTATAGTTAGCCCAACACACATTATGCAGACCCAAGTTGGATTGGCTCTTGGAATTTGGCCTAGCCCAATCAAATTTCTGCAACCCAACTCATGAAATAAGGCCCAACAAGTATGAAAATCTGAACCCACAATGAATTGGGCCATTGGGTCAGCACATCCCACTTCTAGCCTTAAATTTTCTGCAGCCCACTTGAAATAATGAGCCCAATTGGACCTTGGGCTGATGGGTCAACCCACAACCCACTTGGGACCCAACACACACATAACTAAACCCTAACTCTTTAGCCTCCCCTTCATTTGCTGAAACTCAAGAGAGGAAATTCGGAGGTTCAAGGGAGGCTAGGGTTCTACCAACATGGAGGCTCCATTTTTGACTCTTAGAGGATGATTTAGCCAAGGTGAGTTATATATAACTTGTCCCTCTCATCCTCCTCTTCATTTTGGTCCGATTAATTTCTGGTTTTGGGCATTTTCATCTCCTTTCAAATCTGAACCTTGGTGTTTTGGGGTTCCCTTGGAAGATTTTCAGAGTTAAAAGCTAGAGGGGTGATTGGGTAAGTATTTCCCTCTCATTTTGTGTATTATTTTGCTGGAAAATACCCCCAAGGGTTGATTTTCATAATGGGTTCTGCTATTGTGCGAAATTACAAGGAGAGGGAGGTGAAAAACTGAATTTTCTGGGCTTGATGACTGAAATCCGAATTTTGGAATTTCCCATGGTGTGTTCTTGGTAGTTGAGGCTCACCTCAGTCCATTTGACCCCTTAGGTATATGGGTAAGTGATCCCACTTCTCTTATATGGCATATATACTGAATTTCCATCATTTGGACTGACTTTTGGTGCATGGCTTATGTATGTGCGAAAATGGAAATATGGGGGGTGAACTATTGTGAGCTTTGATGACTTGACCTTGCATTAGTGCAATTGACCCTTAGGAAGCTTAGGTAAGAAGTTCTTAACGTACTCTTATTAAGATTAATCTGTGGATAGGGAAATTCTTTACTAATGGTAGTTAAATAATGATGATTATGCTTATGTTAGGTTTGATGTGCATTTGGATTGGATGGTAGCTAGAGGATGAGTAATTGGCTTCATTGAGGTAACTGGGTTATTTTTCTAATTCCATGTACATGCTCATGTTAATCTGCTATTTGTTATACATGCTTGATTTTGAAATGCTAAATGTCTGGTTGACTACTTGATTGTTATTGTAATTGGACCTTGTGAGTCCATGGTGGAGCTGTGGTGCGGCTGCCACTCGTGCATGTGCTTTGATCGGGCACCGGGTTGTGATCAGACCCCAGATGCACTGAGCCCTGGTTGTGCTCATTATGGAGTAGGTGCCGTGGACGGACCTCTCCCGGTGTTATTGGCCATTAACATGTGTATGATTGCTGGTATGGGACAGTAGTCATTGGTAGTTCAACTGGTTCATTTGTGAATTAAATTGATGATTCTGATATTGATGGCATGAAATTGCATTGGATTGATTGACTTGTACATGTATATGGAATCCGCCCTTTTGTTACTGAGATTGTATATCTCACCCCGTTGTGGGCTAACATTTTCAGGGACCGGACCTCTTAGTGGCAAGGAGAAAATTAATGGAAGATCATTAAATGGTTTGGTAGCACATAGGTTTGGGAGCTTTGACAAAATGTAATGTAACTAGTTTACAAGTTTTGTACCATTGTTGCATTGCATCATGAATTGCCAAGTGTAGAAGTTGTATTTTGTTAACATAGAATGTAATCCCATGATATGTCCCTTATACACTTGACTATTAATGCAAGAAATACCCAATGAAATATGATTGAATGACCATTGTGGGAGATTTATAATTTGTAGACGTAAAATCCTATAGATGAGTAGGAAAATCCACATCTAAATGCTAAAAGGGTAATGATAGATTAGTTGGGTAATTAAGGTACATAATTACCACTAAAGTTGCATAAATTAAGGTAGAATGGCCCTAAAGTGATATTGGAGGGGAATTGGAGAGCATAAGATGAAATCTTGGGAGTTGTAGGAACAGAAGGGAATTGGCCGCGGCCAACATTTAATTGGCCTAGGCCAAATCGTAACAGAGAAGAATTGGCCGCGGCCAACATTTAATTGGCCTCGGCCAAATGTGGCGAACCTGCCAGGGAAGAAAACAGAGAGCAATTGGCTGTGGCGAATGGTGACGTTAGCCGCGGCTAAGCCTGAGAGGCAGTTTTGGGGGTGTTCCAGAGGGTATTTGGCCGCGGCGAAAGGGGTATTTGGCCGCGGCTAAATGTGAAAAACTCATGAAGGCGTAAGGAGTTGAACCGAGAGTAATTGGCTGCGGCGCAAGTGAATTTAGCCGCGGCGAAAGTGCTCTATTTCTCATATTCACCTAGAAAACTTAGTTTCTCTTAAGGTAATGCTAAGGAAGGATTTAGAAACACTTGTAAGAGGATTTTAAGAGTTGGAAATGATGGATGGGAGAATCAAAGGCTCCTCATTAATAATTAAATTCACTCATGCATTCGAATAATTGTGATTGTCTAGCTAATGACTCTAGCAATATTAAGGTTTCAAATTTCCTCACTTGTTCCCGATGTAATTAATTTTAATGACTTCAAACTTTGATATATGATTATTAATCATGTACTTAACCTTAATTACTATAATTGGAAGTTAGGGTCGTTACAATTTTCGTCTCACCATGGTGCCTTTCGCTTCTGTCACTCTCCTGGCTATGACTCAATTTATTTGGACATGATGTGACTCGCTTCTACACCAATTCTCCTTAAGTTTTGCCCTATACACTCTAACTCTCCCTCTAGTAACACTCTAAGGCCACTCTACCTTAATTTGTGGGTCCTTAATAGCTTTCATCTACCTAATTTTACCTAGCTTATCTATCATAGCCAATTCAAGACATAAGTGTAAATTCTTACTCATCTAATTATCATATATCAACAAGTTCATGGATTAATGACAACAAGAATTCATAAACTACTAACAATTATTGTTCAAAAACATATTCCATTAGAGATTCCATGCATCACTAGTTCAAGTTAACATCTAATGTATCATATGATTACATTTCTAAATAGTAAACCATATTATAAGTTCAACAAAGTTTATAGCAAATGTTATAAGTTTATACATCCAATACCAAACTAATATGAGACCTAGCTTCTTAATAGTTACATCCTAAGTAATCAAAATACAACTCCTACACTTGGCAACATGATGATGCTATATAAGAAGAAATACAAAATTTAGCATCTATGCTACTCAAATCAGCCCAAGTGTAGCCTTCCCCCCATATGGTTGGAGCTCATAGATTTTCATCCACATGCTTCTCCTTATCCTAACCTGAAGAGCCTTCACCTGAAAGTATAATCCCATGAAACAGGGTGAGATGCAAATCTTAGTAACCAAAGGCAAATTCCATTCATATATTCTAATTTAATTAACATATATGCATGAATTAAGATGAGTATCAGAAAGTATATTAGTCATATAAGCAAATGAAACAATTAGGCTATCAATGACTACTATCCTATACTAGCAATTAAAAATCCATATGTTAAAGGCCAATAACATCGGGAGAGGCTCATCCATGGCACCTACTCCTTAATAAGCACAACTAGGACTCAGTACATTTGGGGTTTGATCATAATTCGGTGCCCGATCAAAGTACATTCACGAATGGCAGCCGCACCACGGCTCCACCATGGACTCACAAGGTCCAACCACAATATAACAGATAGCCAACTAATTTATTAGCATTTCAAAAACATAATTGTGTAGGAGATATAAAATTAAATTAGGCATATGCATGGAATTTAAAATAATCCCCAGTTACCTCACTTTTGTAGACAATTCTTAGAGAACCAACAATAATGCTACCTCAACCCAGCCACTACAAGAGTAAAATTTGGATTGGATGTTTCCTCTACCAGAAACTTCAAAGTATCACCTTAAATCCTAAGTAAATTCGTACAAAATTAATACCTATACTACAAATCAACTATGGGGGTCTTGAACTAGTAGAAAATACATAAAAAATAAAGAGTTTATACTTACCCAATATCCCTCCTAGCCTCTACCTTTGAAAATCCTCCAAGAAAATACCAAACAAATACATTTCAAATTTTAGGTATGGTGAAAATGTCCCAAATGAAAATCAATCTTGTCAAATTGAAGCGGAAAAGGAGAGAGTTAAGTTATATAACATTCACTTTGGCTAATTTTGGCTCTAAAAGTAGGAAATGATGGATTTCTTGCCAAGAACCATAGTCTCTCTCCAAACCTCCAAAAATTCCTTTGCCTCTTGTGTTTCTTTTCTGCAGAATGGGGTGGGGGCTAATGAGGGTTTAGGGTTTAAGTTGGGTTATGGGTTAACCCATGGGCCCAAGTCCATTTGAAATTTAAATTTTTCTTATTGGGCCAGACCCTAAGGATTGGGCTCTAGAATTTCTAACATTTTAGTATGGTTTTGAGCTTCTAACTCACTAAACTATATTGGGCTATTGCTAAATGATCTCTCTTAAGCTAAGTCTCATAATAAGGAGTTAGGTTGCACTCAAAGTCATTGGGCCTCTATTAGTCTCTATCTATCACCTCTTTAAATTAATTATGAGCTTAAATTAAATTCTAACCCAATTGAATCTTAAACCTACATTAATTATTTATTTCTCCATAAACTCCTATTCACATAGGTTTACCTAATTATTCTAAAATAATTATTCTTAACTAGTCTAAATTTATGATTAATACCTTAATTAATTTTGGAGTGTTAGACCTCTGACCTTGGATCCTCAATATTTGAGGTCTAGATTATCACTCTAATTTTATTGGATCTCAAATCATTCTATCTTGGGGACTTCCTTTTTATATCTAGTGAATTACGTACATTTACAGAGAAATCAGACATTTTGTTTCTTATGTTTACGGAGGAACTGGATGTTACACAATTAGAGCAAAAGGGACTTGAAAGTTAAAGCAAAACCAAAGGCAGAGGTCAAAGCCAAAGTGGCAAATTCAAGTAAATCCAAAGGTACTTTTATTTCTTAAAATTCTTGAAGTAGGGATATTTAATGTTATAAATGTCAAGGTAAGGGACACATTGCATTTGAATGTCCTAATAAAAGGAATATGGTTGTGAGGTTTAATGAGAAAATATAATTTAAGAACGATTATGATAATGAGAGTATGCCACCATTGCCAGAGGCAAGTGATGAAGAGGAGTATCGCATTAAAGGGAAAGCACTAGTTGTTAGGTGTGCCTTAAACATGGAAGTAAAAGAGGAGAATGAAGCATTTAAAATATAATATTTTCTATACTTGTTGTTATGTGAATAGTATAGTCTAAAACTTGATAATTGATATCAATAGTTGTACTAATATAGCCAGCACTATGTTGGTAGAGAAACTAAACTTACTTACTATTAAACACCCTAGCCCTTATAACCTACAATGGTTGAATGATTATGGGGAGATTAGAGTTAATAGGTAAGTATTCATGTCTTTCTCCATTATGAGGTATAAGAATGAAGTTCTTTGTGATGTAATGCCCATGCATCATGGTTATATACTTTTAGGATGTCCTTGGCAGTTTGATAAAAGGACTAAATATAATAGGTACACTAACAAGTATTCATTTGCTATGAAGGGCAAACCCATCACTCTTGTACAATTGAAACTCATTAAGTGCATGAAGATCAAATAAGGATAAAAAGAAAGCTTGAGAAAAAAAAATAAGAGGGAGGTAGATTTGAGTTTGTAATAAACGAAAGCAAAAGAAAAAGAGTAAAAGTGAAACTGAGAACTTAAACAAGAATGAAAAGCTATTTCAAAGAGAAATTCGAGCTTTTATACAAAGGAAAGTGAGGTTAAGAAAACATTTTTTTTGGAAAATCTATGATTATACTTATGTATAAGAAGGCCTATTTGAGTAGTAATAAGCTTAACCCTTCTTTTCCTAACTATATTGTTTCACTTTTACATGAATTTGATGATATCTTTCCTAAAGGGGCTCCAAGTGGCTTACCACTATTGAGAGGGATAGAGCATCAAATTGATTTTATATTTGAAGTTTTAACTCTAAACTAACCAACTTATTGAACTAGTCTTAAAGAGACAAAGGAAATTCAAAAGTAAGTTGAGGAGTTGATAGCACAAGACTATAAAAGGGAGAGCATGAGTCCATGTGTTGTACCTGTTTTGCTTATGCCTAAGAAGGATGGATCTTGGAAGATATGTGTGGACTACCATGTAATCAACAAAATCATGGTAAAGTATTGTCATCCTATTCTTAGGCTAGATGATATGTTAGATAAGTTGCATGGATCATATGTGTCTTATAAGATAGACTTGAAATTTAGTTATCATCAAATTAGAATACATAAGGATGATGAATGAAAAACTACCTTTGAAACTAAAATGGTATATGAGTAGTTAATAATGCCTTTTGAACTCATTAATACACCAAGCATATTCATGAGATTAATGAACCATGACTTATGTTAGTTTATAGAATGCATGTTAAGCATTTAACTTTTATCCCAAGTTTTTTTTTTTTGCATGAACAAAAATTGTATGCCAACCATGAGAAATATTCTTTTTGCACATATCAAATTGTATTCCTTGGTTATATGATAAGTGTGAGAGGCATTAAGGTAGATGGAGAAAAGGTTAAGGCAATCCAAGATTGGTTTACACCTAATGTAATTTCCTTAAACTCAAATTTAGCTAATGCACATAGTTAGGATTTAAAATTAAATTTAT
Source organism: Erythrophleum ivorense (assembly GCA_026724425.1). Classification (NCBI taxonomy): domain Eukaryota; kingdom Viridiplantae; phylum Streptophyta; class Magnoliopsida; order Fabales; family Fabaceae; genus Erythrophleum; species Erythrophleum ivorense. Next base: position 38,991,898 of record JAIUCV010000006.1, on the reverse strand, counting down.
TTTCCATTAAAAATCACCAAATAAATATTATTTGTCTAAAAAATGTCCAAATAATTATTTTCCTTAAAAATTCCCATTTTTCATAATTTTTCTTAATTCTTATGATAATTTTCTTATTTTATCAAATTAAATCCTTAATTTTCGTAACTTTGCTTAACTAATTTTAGGATGTTACATTTTTTTTCTCCTTTTAGGAATTCTATCCTCAAAATTAGATATACCTACTTAAAAGGTGCTAAATAATCTTTCCTCATTGCTTTTGTTTCTAAGTAGCTTTACTAGGAGTTAGCCTATTTTAAACTACTTTTACCAGGAGGATATTCTTAGGGAGAATTATAAAGAAGGACCCAGATGTTAAGAAATTTACCCTGAAAGACTTGTTACTATTGGGTTTTACTATTTTTTATTAAAATCAATGGTAATCAACCCTAAAATAATAGTAATAGATCTTTTAGAGAAAATATTTTTAACTCTAGGTCCTTAAACATAATTCTCCCATGTTCTTATTGCATAGTTATTTGAGCGTGTCCATAATCCTTTTAGGCAAAACCACATAAGACATGTTATCTTGCAAATGTACATTTTCATGCTCAATGACATGTAAAGAGTTTGCATAATACTTTTCCAATTGAGATACATGGAATACATCATGCACTTAGGCCAAATTGGGAGGTAATGCTATTTTTTGTGTTATGGGTCCTATTCACTCAAGGATTTGAAAAGGGCCAAGGTAGCGAGGATTGAAGTTTCTTGATTTTATGGAACACCCTATGCCTATTACTAGTGTAACCTTAAGAGACACATGGTTTCCTGCCTAAACTTTAGGGGTCTCCTTTTCTTATCTTTATAACTCTTTTGCTAACTTTGAGCACACAATAATTTCTTGTTAATGAGTTTAATTTGATGGGTGGTCTAATCTACTATATCAGGACCTAAAAGGATTCTTTCACCAAGTTCTATATAACACAAGGGTGATCTACACAATTTCTTATAAAGTGCCTTAAAGGGTGTTATCTAAATATTGGAATGATAACTATTGTTATAAGCAAACTCGGCTAAAGGCGAATATACACCTAACTTTCCTTTAACTTTAGCACATTGGCCTTAAGCATATCCTTAAAAGTTTAGATAGTCTTCTCAATCTATCCATCTAATTAAGGATAACAAGCAATGCTAAAATTAAGACTAATGCCTAAGGCTTCTTGTAATGATCATTGGAATTTTGATGTGAACCTAGGGTTTTTATCTGATACAAGGCTATTAGGAATGCTATGTAATCTCACAATCTCATGAACATATAGTTGTGCTATTTTATCTATAGGATAGGTGTCATACCTAACTTTGACTAGTTCATTCATGCAATATATGAAGATAATATTAAAGTTCACATTCATCCATAAGCTTTTAAATACCAAAATTAGGCTATTTATGGGTCATTTTGAGCCATAGGGGTCCAAACTTGATTCTAACCCTTCCTAAATTCATTTTTATCATAAAAAAGTTTGTTCATGCTCAATTAATGGTATATAACTCATGGAATCCCTTTAAACACCATTAGGCCTAAAGTGACAGCATAAGACTCAAATTCTACGCTAATTTTGAAAAATTATAACTTAGGCTATACAACTACAAATCATGCAAATTAGGTATCTATGAAAATTTTAGGAGGTGAAATACATGTTGTAAAAAATTCAACCGAAATTGAGCCCATTTTCCTAGCACAGGTTAGAATTAGAGGCATATAGTAGACTTGAACTTTGAAATTTTGTATCTTGAGCTACACAACTCCAAATTGGATGCTTTCAATGGACATGGAAAGCTTAAGATGAGACTTAATTTCTGTAAAAATTTTAAGAGCATTTGAGCTCATTTAACCCGCAAAAGACATTACATATCAATGGCTACTACAATACTTGTAATGTCCAGCTTTCATTAAACGATGAAAATATGCATGTTTTCAAAGCAAGTCCCTTGAAATGAATTAGATAAGGTCTCAAAAAATTTAAGTAACATTCTAGACTCCTAAAAATGAGAATTCTAGTCTCAGACGGAAGCAAAAACAAAGCTAGAATGAAGAAACAAATTTTAACAGAAATCTTACGAAATGTAATGGCATTTTCGTAATTTTGGGTAATTTTTGGAATTCACATAGAAGAGCTTTTTAAATGAAATTTTTGAGTTTTCCAAGGTACTCAAAGGCTCTGAAAACCATGGGAAGCCCCGGGACAGTTAAATCCCCTCCAGTGGATGTTTTTCAACGTCGATGTGCCTAAACTTTGACAGATCCTTTCGAAAAGGTTTTAGCTTCGATTTGAGTGATTCCAAAGGAATTTTTCTTGATTGGTAACCTAAATTTTATAATAAAAAAGATGGTTCTAAAAAAGGAACTAAAATGAAGGAAAAATAAAAATGCAAAGAACGAAGGGTAAAATTAGAATTTTTGAAAAAGTCATTTTTCCCTACCTATATATAGGTGGCACCTCACACTCTCCCTCATTTAGCATCAGATTTCTCAACCCCAAACCAGAAACAAAACCCTAGGAGAGAGGCGCCCAAGAGAGGAAGAAGAAATCTAAGCTTAAGGTATGTTTCCATGGTGATTTTTCATGCTTTTCTTCATCCACACCTCCTCTCCTCCCTTCTCCTTGATTTCCTTTGATTAAATGAAGTTTATAAATCTGATTCAAGGGAGAAATTAAGGAAAATTTTGTATTTAAAGAGAAGAGCATAGAAAAAGCAAGATTCAAGCCTAATCAAGCAAGGAAACTAGGTAAAATTGCATCCTATGGTTGATATCTTCCATCACCCTTCTTCTTCATTTCACCTAACCCTAGGAGCTATAGGAGGATCTGATTTTCAAGCCCAACCAAGCATGAATCTTAGGTATTTGATGGAGAAGAATAAGAATATGCAAAGAAAATAACAAAATAACCATTAGATTTCAAGATGCAAATTCTAGGGTTTCAAGTGTTCCTTTCAAATTTTGATTTTGTGTGATGCTTCCTAGGTCTAATTAAGAGTTTAAATGAGTTCTTGAGACCCCTAAGATGCTCCCCAAATGCTTCTTCCTTCAAGAAAACAAAGAAAACTCCAAAAAACCCTAACTTAGGCATAGTCTCGGCCAAAGCATGTTCATATTGCTAGGGAGAGTTTTAAATTTTTCTAAGGCCATTCTTGAGTCATATTTGATGAATGAAAATGAGTGGAGGCCTTGGAAAAAATTTAGAACTTATAGAAAGTGATTTAGTGCTTTAGGTTCCATATTATGGCCTAAAGAAGCAACATGATGATAGGCCCTTTGTTTTAATTGTGTGATGACTCCAAGAGGTTTAAAAGGAGTCAACATCATATTTGAATGAAAAGAATAGAGCCTAGAAATAATTTAAGGGGTGTTGCTTCATTAGGTGAATTTATAGACCATAATGGAATCTATGAAGTAATCTAGTATCTAAGCAAGTTATATAGCCTTAGAGATTGTTTCATGAATCTAATTAACTTCCATAAATTGTATCTAGGCCAAGAAAAACCATCTCCACAAGCTTTTGTGTGTGTGTGGCTGAAAGAGGAGGCTTGAAATCCAAGGAAAAAGTGTGTAATTGTGTGCAAGGTAGCTCTCTCCACCTTTTCTCATGCATGATGTGTGTTTAGCTTGTCTTAGAATATGTGTATGTGTATTTTCAAGCCATGAAAAGTATCCTAGTATGATTTTATATGCCATGATTTCATGATGTCATGTTATCTTTTCAAATAAATGTATGATATTTGTTGAGTTTGCTTGAGTGTAGAGAGGCCAAGAACTGTTGACCATGGTAAGGATGAGCTGAGAACCCTTGAGATTAGTTGAGACAAAGCAAAGAGTCTCCCAAAAGCAAAGTGAGCTCCCAAGAGTATGGTTGAATCCAAAGCTCTTAAAGAATGGGTGAGGCAAGTCTAAAATCCATGAGGAAAAGTGTGAGGCTAATCTAAACACCTGGTGAGCTCTTGAATGTCTTGTATGATTTGTTCACATGCTAAGCTTGTTTCTTGAATGTTCATAATTTGTATTATGTCCATGCATGCATTTTTAAGGCTTGCTTTGCATATATTATGTATGATTGAATGAGAGATGAGCTATTGGGATTCTTTGAATCTCATTCCCTCCTCTCCAATGATCTCACATGCTAGGTGGACCAAGTGGATATGCTAATGGGAGCTAACAACAATGAAGGAAGAAGATTGACATCCATATGTTTAGCATTTACCTTTTTAAAACCATAATGAACCATAATGATGTATGAGTGTTGTAAATGGCTTATGATCTTTGAGAAATATGTAATTATGATATTATATGATGTAGAAATGAAATTATGTGTTATGTGAATGATGGAATGTGAATTGAGCATGTATGGCAAGCATAGCTTCATGAATGAGTTTGTGGAAATGTGCATATGTGGGCATGGAAAGGCCAAAATGAGATGCATGGGGTTGGGACTATTTGGGTAACTCACACAAGTCCTAAATGTGCTTTTAGACTTACCCAAAAGGTGCCAAAACCAAAAGAAATCCATTTGGTAATTTTGGTATCCTATATGGAGCCAAAAATGACTATAATAAAATCCTATATCACTTTTTAGCTAAATGAGTTATTCTTGCTCTAAGATTTGGCATGCAATTAGGTCTCATTAAGAGTTTTTTAGGAAGCTAAAGATCATTATTTTTGGAGGTCTATAGAATATTTAATGATTTTTCAAAGTTGGCAATTTTTTTAGTTTTGGTCTGCTACACTATTCATTTGGTCTAAAAATGAATTCTATCACACAAGGCTCAAAGGATGTCCAATTGCTATGAAATTTTATACAGAGAAACTAGACATTCATAGTGACTCATGACAACTAGAAGCACCCCATTTGGAGTCTAGAGAGGGAGATATGAATTTTTGAACATTCTATCTAGTATTAGTAGTTTTACTCGACCTAATTTACTGTTCTATTGAATTCTGAGGTTTGGGCGTGATGAACTGGTCTAGAAATATTTTTCCCCTCTAGCTAATATCCACAAATTTTTAGATTGGTATCATTTGCATGGATTGGATTTTTTTGAAGTTAAAAGGACATTTTCAAATTTTTCTGTAGAATTCTATGACAGTTCCAGAGTGTAGCTTGACCTCTAGACCATTTCGGATGTCAAACATCCTCTGTGATGGATGTTATGGCCTGGGCATATTTTTAATGTGAATTAGACATCCATAGATTTCTAGACTGACCAAGAATGCATATTTTTTATTTTTCTAGATTTAATTATGATTTTCCAAAGTTTGGTCAGAAAAAGGGACAAACTTGGCCGAACATGCACATAAGAAATTTGACCTCTCCTTTGATTTCCATGAGTTGTGGGTATGATTTTATGATGCAAAAAGGTTGTATTGAAGTAATTAAATATGAGAATATATAGTATAAGCTCATACAGTCCACATGACATCGAACGGAATTTTGATATATGACGCAGCGTAATTAAATGCATTATTTTTAATAGACTTTTCTACTTCCCTCATGGAATTTAATGATGTAAAGCACATGAGTATCATGAAATGAGCTAGAATTTATGGTGTTACAATACTTAGACACAATCAAACCTTTAATTTCAAAAGTTCATAACTTCCTCTATAGAACTCCTTTTCATGCAAACTCAGTGGCCCTATAAAGCTTATAATGTCAATTATATTTTTGTAAAATTTCATGAGCATTGGACTTAATTTGTAAAATTTCATGAGTATCAATATGATGGACCTACACATAGCAATTTCAAGACAAATTAATCCTATAGGACTCATTCTAAGCTTTATTATTTTTCTTAAATCTCATTAAGGTTTAATGCAATACATAATTTTAGGTTCATACTAAAGCTACCTTTAGTTCTTGCTTTCTAAACGCCAAACTCTTTTCTTCCTACAAGTCTTATAATTCTCAAGAAACTCATTTGGATCATTACATGTTTAGTTAGAATAGTTTAGAACTAACTTGCTTTATTAACCTCATTTAGGCCCTTAAAATTTTAACTTCAATTCAATCCAATGCTTCTATAATTCTTTATTCATCATATCTATGTCTTTCAGTTCATTAGAACTCAAAGAAATACTCCCTAGGTACTTCTTCTAGGCTTGGCCAAATTCATGCTCATAAAGACACAACTTGGAGTTTTGCTATTTTCTCTTGGGAATTTGTTACATATTCTTGTTCCTTTGTTTCTCTAGAGTTTAGACATGATTAAATATGGCTTGGGTTATCCTCCTAAAGTTTCAAAACTCTCAAGGTGCAATTGGAACCTTAACTTCTTTATCTTGTTTCCTAATGCTCATTTCTTGAATCTAATTGCATAATTCAATTTCTTACACTCTAAAACCCTTGATTCTACCTTGTTACCATCCAAAACATTCTCATTCTTTATGGGCCCTAGGGTGGTTGGATATGAGAGGGAGAGAGAAGGCAAGGAGAAGCCAACTTTGCACCTTGTTCCATTCATCATCTTAAAGCTTTTCAAGAGAAGAATTTAGTGTAAAAGTTAGTTTTCACAAATCCTCTCCTTTTCCACAAGTTCATTCATGAAAAGCCTCCTCTTAGGAAACTAAAACCATGAGAAAAGGGGGCTTGAAGAGGAGAATCAACTTAGTGAAGGAAGAAGCATGAAAAAGTACCAAAATTCATACATTTTCTTGGTTTGTTTTCCTTCTTCTCTCCCTTGTCCTTAGTGTGGCTCTTGTTGTTGGTTCAAATGGTCTAATTTCTATTTTGAGGGGTTTGGGTCATGCTAGATAGATTTAAGAAGGAAGGGATTAAGTTATAACATTTTTCATCATAATCTTTATTTTGCCCTTCAACTTCATTTTTTCCATTTTTGCTCATTTTAACTTCTTTTTAAGAACCATCCTTTTCATATGAAAATTTAGGTCCTTTAATTCATAAAATGTCTTTGATTTCACCTAAATTGGATTTACAACCTTATCAAATTATTCAGTTATAATTCAGGTCAATCAATATCCTAAATCGTATGCTGGAGGATTTTTAACTATTATAAGAGTTCCTATAGTTTTTGGGGCCTTTGAAAACCCTAAAAAACTTAATTTTTTAATTTAAACTTTTCTCCTTTGAGTTTTCAAAAAATTTCTTCAAATTACGAAAATGCCACTGCCTTTCAGGTAATTTTATTTAGCCATCTTAGCTTTGGTTTTAGACCATTTTTAGCTTTGTATCATTATTTTTAAATGTTTAGATTATTATTTTAATCTTATTTAGTCTCTAATCATCTCATTCTAAGGTCTTCCTTTAATAACTTATTGGTTCTAGTTCAATTTTAGAAAGACTAGGTATTACAATAAGTGGCTTTAGTAAGTAGAAAATAGACATACTTTGTTAATTTATCCATAATCACTCCAATATTATCACAATCAATGGATGCCCTAGGTAAAGCCATTAAAAAAATTCATGGACATAATATTCCATTTCCACTCAAGAATATCTAAATGGGGGTAACAAGCTGACAAGTTTATGATATTCAATCTTAACCTTTTAACAAATTAGGCACTTAGTGTAACACCCTGAAATGAACTAAGAATAATAATGATGAATTAAGAGATTAACGAGGGGGATTTGGAAAGATTAAGGAAAATAAAGATTTTTAAAGAAATGAATTTATTTTAGACATTTTGAAATGATAATCATTTTTTGCCATCATTAGGTGAAGATATATTAATAATGGTTATAGGTTTAATTAGTGAAATTAATTGAAGAAAGACATTTGATTTAGGTCTTATGATTAGCTTAATTATGCCATGAGCCCATTATAAAAGCCTACTCCTAATTTGCAAGAAGGTCCAATCTCATCTTTAAGGGCCCAACTCACATTTGCATCAACTTAACCTATTAAACCCAAGGCCTAATAAGCACATATCTGAACTCAAGTGAATTTTGCACTTTTGGGTTAGCCCAAACCCATCTAAAACCCTAATCTAATTAGCCTCCACTTTTCTATTATGCAGACCATTTCATTTTTTAGCCAAGGAAAAGCCATTTTCACATAGGAAGAGAAGAGCCTAGAGTTTTTTGCATATTTCCTCCGTTTCCTACTCTTAGAAGGAGATTTAGCCAAAGTAATCTTTATGAAACTTGTTCCTTTCATTCTCTTCTACCATTTGGTCTAAATAGTTTTTAGGTTAGTGAATTTTTCTCTTTCATTTAAATCTAAAACCCTCGATTGCTCTATAAGCTCTTTTATGGTCCATAATTGCACCTAATGAAGCAACACTCCTCAAATAATTTCTAAGCCTCATTCTTTCCTTTCAAATATGATTCTTGACTCCTTTTAAGCCTCTTGGAGTCATCACACCATTAAAACAAAGGGCCTAACATCATGTTGCTTCCTTAGGCCATATTATGGAACCTAAGGCACCAAATCAATTCCTATGAGTTCTAAATTTTTTCCAAGGCTCCTCTCATTTTCATTCATCAAATATGACTCAAGAATGGCCTTAGAAAAATTTAAAACTCTCCCTAGCTATATGAAGCATGCTTGGCCGAGACTATGCCTAGGTTAGGGTTCCATGGAGTTTTCTTTATTTTCTTGAAGAAGGAAGCTTAACGGGAGCATCTTAGGGATCTTAGAAACTCATTTAAACTCTTAATTAAACCTAGGAATCATCACATAAGGTCAAATTTTACAAGGTGCACACAAAACCCTAGAATTTGCATCTTGAAATCTAATGATTTTTTGATAATTCCCTTTGCATATTCTTAATCTTCACACCCTTTTTCCTTAGATTCATGCTTGGTTCTGCCTAAAAATCATCTCTTCCTAGGGTTTTCTCAAGTAGGGCGAAATGGTGGAGGAGAAATTACCTAAGATGCTCACTTGAATCTTGTGTTCTTTGAGCTCCTCTCTTCCAATCCGAATTTTCCCCCCAATTTCTCCCTTAAAACAGATTTATAAACTTCATTTTAATCATAGGAAACAAAAAAAAATGGAGGATAGGAGGTTTGGATGGAAGAAAGCATAGAAAACTACCAAGAATCCATACCTTTTTCTTGATTTTTCTCCTCCTTTTCTTCCCCTTCTTGTGAGCCTAAGAGAGCAGATCATATTCTATATTTTTGACAGAAATTTCGTGCTTAAGAAGATGGGAGAAGAAAGGGGAAGTGTGTGGGAGCTTCTAGAAACACATTTTTTCAAAAATTCTAATTTTATCCTTCCATAATGGTAATTTTGTTTCGGCTTCGTTTTAGCTCCTTTTTTAGAATTGTCTTTTCCATTATAAAATTCAAGTTCCCAATTCAATAAAATGCCTTTGGAATCACTCAGTTTGGAGCTAAAACCTTACCAAATGAATAGGTCAAAATTTGGGTCAACCAACATTGGAAAAACATCCACTAGAGGGGATTTAACTGTCTCAGGGATTTTCATGGTTTTCAGGGCCTCTGAGAACCCTGGAAAACTCAAAACTTTCATTTAAAAAGCCTTCTTGTATGAATTCCAAAATTTGCTCAAAATTATGAAAATGCCATTACATTTCATAAGCTTTTTGTAAGAAATTGTTTCTTCATTATAGTTCTATTTTTCTTTCAGTCTGAGCCTGAAATTCTCATTTTTAGGAGTCTAGAATGCTTCCCAAATTTTTTGGGACCTTAGCTACATTGTTTCAGGGGACTTCCTTTTGTATCCGGTGAGTTTTGTTCATTTACAGAGAAACCATACATTACGTTTCTCACGTTTTTTCTCATTTTCAGAAAACTAGATATTACAATAAATATTTGATAAGAAATCTTAGCATGTGAGTAAATCATACAAGGCATCCATAGGCTTACTAAGCAAGTGGGTTAGCTTCACCCATTCATTTGTAGATTTTGAACTTGCCCTACCCATTTCTTTAAGAGGTCTTTTACTTAACCTTGTTCTTGGGAATCAACCTCACTTTTGGGAGACTCTTTACTTTGTTTCAACCAATTCTAAGGGTTCTTGGCTCATTCTCACCATGGCTAAGGGTTCTTGGCTTCACCATACTCAAGCAAACCTAAGCAAGTTTAACAAACATCATTTAAAAATATAATACATCATCATGGTACCATGGCATATGAAATCATGCTAGAATACTTTTCATGGCTTAAAACACACATACACACATTCAAAGACAAGCCAAGCATACATTCATGCATGAGAGAAGGAGGAGTGAGCTACCTTGGATGCAACCACACATTTTTTCTCTTGAATTTGCTCTCCCTTCCTCGGCCTCACACATACAAAGGTGTGGGAATGATTTCTCTTGGCCTAAACATAATTTATGGAAGCTAATTAGGTTCATGGAATTAATTCTAAGGCCACACATCTTCCTTAAACACTAACTTGATCTATAAACACTTTATGGTTCCAAAAATGCACCTAATAAAGCAAAACTTATCAAATAAATCCTTTCATATATGATTCTTGACTCCTTTTAAGCCTTTTGGAGTCATCACACAATTGAAACAGAGTCTAACTACATGTTGCTTTTTTAGGTCATATTATGGAACATAAGGCACCAATTCATTCTCTAGGCCTCCTAAATTTTTTCTAAGGCTTTCCTTCATTTTCATTCATCATATATGACTCAAAAATGGGTTTAGAAAAATTTAAAACTCTCTTTAGGTATCCAAACACTTCTTGCCCCAGACAATGAAGAAGTTTGGCCTCCATGGACTTTGCTTTGTTTTCTTGATGGAGAAACCACATGGGGAGACTTTTAAGGATCTTAGGAGCTCATTTAAACTTTCATTTATGCATAGAAATTAAGATATCAAGTCAGATTTTGCAATGAGCATATGAAACCCTAGAATTTCTATCTTGAATTTTCATAGTTATTTGTTAATTTCCGTTGCATATTTTTATTCTTCACACTCTTTTTCCTAATATTCACCCTTGGTTTTACCCAAAATCTAAGCCCTCCTATGGCTTCTTGAGTGGGGCGAACCATGGAGAGAAGAGAAGCAAGGGGTAGCAATCATGGAAGGAGAAAATACCTTGTTTTTCCTTATTTTCTCACTTGAATCTTCCCTTCTTTGGCCTCCTCTCTTCAAATCCGAATTTTCCCCTCAATTTCTCCCTTAAAACAGACCCATATACTTCAATATAATCATAAGAAAGGAAGGAAAATGGAGGAGAAGAGGTTTTCAAGGGAAAGAGCATGAAAAACTATCAAAAATCCATACCTTTTAGCTTTGATTTCTCCTCCTCTTCCTCTTCCTCTTGTGTACCACTCTCCTAGGGTTTTTCTCTTTGATTTTGGGCAAAAACATATGAAGCTAAATGAGTGGTTGTAATACCTTATATTTCTAACTCATTTCATGACATTCATAAGCTTCACATCATCAATTCCATGAGAATGTAAAGAAAAATGGAATAAAATAATGAATATTTTCTCGTTGCGTCGTGTTTAAAAATTTCATTCGGTGTCATGTGGACTGTGTGAGCTCATACTATATATTCTTATATTTAATTACATGAATATAACTCATTTGCACCATAAAATGTGGCCCACAACTTATGGAACTCAAGGGAAAGATCAAAATAGTCATGTGTATTTTCGGCCAAATTTGGTCCCTTTTCTAACCAAACTTTGGAAAATCATAACTAATTCTAGAAAAATCAAAATTATGAATTATTGGTCATTTTGGAAAGTTACAGATGTTTACTTCACACTAAAAATATGTCCAGACCATAAACTCCACCACAGAGGACCTTTTACATATGAGAAAAGGTCCAGAGGTCAAACTATCACTAATTTCTACAGCAAACTTTGCAAATGTCCAATTAATTCCACAAAAATTCAATACATTCAAATGATATCAATATGGAAATATGTGGATATTAGCTAGAGGAGAAAAATATCTCCAGATCAGCTCAGGCAACCCAGATTTCAAAATTCAATAGAACAGTAACTGTGGTCCGGTAAGGGTCCTAATACTGGACAAAATCTTCAAAACTTCATATCTCCCTCTCTAGACTCCAAATGAGGTGATTCTAGTTGTCATGAGTCACTGGGAATTTCTAGTTTCTCTGTATAAAATTTTGTGGCAATTGGACATCATTTGAGCCCTATGTGATAGATTTCATTTTCAGACCAAATGAATAGTGCAACAAACCAAAATCAGAAAAATTGTCAACTTTGAAAATTCATTAAATATTCTGTAGACCTTCAAAAATCATGTTCTTTAGCTTTCCAAAAAGCTCTCAACAAGCTCTAATCGTATGCCAAATCTCAAATCAAGAAGAGATCAGTTGGCCAAAAAGTGACGTAGGATTCCATTATGGTCAATTTTGGCTCCATATGAGGTACCAAAGTAACTAAATGGCTTTCCCTAGGGTTTGGCACCTTTTGGGCAAGTCTAAAAGCATGATTAAGACTTTTGTAAGCTGCCAAATGGTCCCAAACTCTATGCATCTCATTTTGGCCATTTTATCCACATATATGCATATTTCCATAAAGCCATTCATGAAACTAATGTGTCATCATATACTCAATTCATATTCTAGTGGCTACATAACATATTCTCTCATTCATACATGGCAAAATGTCATAACTACACATGTGTAAGAGGTCATAGACCATATACATCAAGGGATTACAACATTTGACACAATTATGGCCTTAAAGAACTAAAAACTTTGCATTTAATTGCCAAACTCTTTCCTTCAAGGTAATTGGCTTCCATTACCTTGTCCACTTGGTCCACCTAGCATGTGAGATCATTGGAGGGGAGGGAATGAGATTCAAAGAATCCCAATAGCTCATCTCCCATTCAATCATACATAATATATGCAAAGCAAGTCTTGAAAATGTATGCATGGATATCATAGAAGTCATGAACAATCAAGAAGCAAGCTTGGCATGTGAATAAGTCATAGAAGACATTCAAGAGTTCACCAAATGGATGGATTGCCCTCACACTTTTCCTCATGGATTTTGGACTTGCCTCACCCATTCTTTAAAAGATTCTTGGACTCAACCTTACTCTTGGTAGCCCACTTTGCTTTGTTTCAACCAATCTCAAGGGTTCTTGGCTCATCCTCATCATGGTTAAGAGTTCTTGGCCTCTCCACACTCAAGCAAAATCAAACAAACATCATATATTCATTTGAAAAACATAATATGTCATCATGAAATTATGGCATATAAAATCATGTTAGCCTACTTTTCATGGCTTGAAAATACACATACACACATTCTAAGACAAGATAAACACACATCTATGCATGAGAGAAGGTGGAAAGAGCTACCTTGCACACAATCACATACTTTTTCTCTTGAAAATCCCTCCCTTGCTCCGGCTACACACCCACAAAAGTGTGGGGAAGGTTTCTCTTTGTAACACCATATATTTCTAACTTGCTTCCTATCATTTCTAGGTTTCCCATGATGAATTGCACAAAAAGGAATGGAAGATGGCATTAAAATAATGCCTTATTTCGCGTTGTGTAGCGTATGAAAATTCCATTCGGTGTCACGCAAACCATATGAGTTCATACATCACATTCTCATATTTAATTACATACATAAAACTCATTTACATCACCAAAGTTGGCCCACAACTCATGGAAACCGAAATGGAACCTAGAATATGGAGGTTTATTTTCGGCCAGATTTGGCCCCTTTCTGGCACAATTTCGAAACATCATAACTAATTCTAGAAAAATCAAAATCACACATTCTTGGCCATTCTGGAAAGCTACAGATGTCTACTTCACAGTAAAAATATTTACAGACCATAACACCCATCACAGAGGGCGTTTGACATCCGAAAATGTCCAGGGGTCAAACTGCCTCCTGATGCTGTCACAGATTCTGCAGCAAATTTTGAAAATGTCCAATTAATTCCAAAAAAATCCAATCCATGCAAATGATACCAATATGGAAAGCTGTGGATGTTATCTAGAAAATAAAAATACTTTCAGACTAGTTCAGGTACCCAAAGTCTCGAAATTCAATAGAACAGTACATCAAGTCGGGTAAGGGTCCTGATACTGGACAGAATGTTCAAAAATTCATATCTCCCTCTCTAGAACTCTAAATGAGGTGATTCCAGTTGGAAAAAGTCACTGTGAATGTCTAGTTTCTCTGTATGAAATTTTGTGGCAATTGGACATCGTTTGCCCCATGAGTGACAGAATTCAATTTCGGACTAGTGCTACAGTACCAAGGACCAAAACCAGAAAATTTTCCAATTTTAACAATTTGCTAAATATTCCACAGACCTCCAAAAATTACCAACTTTAGCTTCTCAAAAAGCTCTCAATAAGCTCTAGATGCATGTCAAATTTCAGGTCAAGAAGAGTTCATTTGGACAAAAAGTGATATAACCTCATGAAATGGTCATTTTTGCTTCCTACCAAGAGTCACTTTGCACCAAATGGCCTCTTCTTGAATTTGGCACCCCTTGAGCAAGTTTCAAAGCACAAATATGACTTGTAGAGGCTGCCCAAGTGATCCCAAACCTCATGCAACTCATTTTGGTCTCTCAACATCTATTTATGCATAGTTACATCAAGCCATCCAAAAGCCAATTTGCACAATACTAGAGATTTAGTGTCATATAAAGTGTACATCATATTCATACATCATTTTACACTTGTCCATGGTCTTACATCACAAAAAGATTACATACATTATTACTTTGACATTTAACCACCATTTAAAGTACATAATCACCAAAACAAAGATGTTCAATGTCCTTGGCTTGCATCTCCTTGACTTGGAACACCACCTAGACAATTCAAGGATGAAGGGGAAAGGGGGGGTGAGATTCCAAGAATCTCAATAGCTTACACACCCATTCACACCACATTCAAGGCATACATATACCAAATGCATAATCATACAAGCATAAAGTGTGCAATAAATTCCATTCCATGCCACATTCACATGTCAAGATTACTTTCATGCTCTAGGGACTTTTGGTTTAGCCTCACCCCATTTCTAGGACTTTTGGATTTGCCTCACTCTTGGTCTAGGGACTTTTGACTTTGCCTCACCCATTCAAGGGACTTTTGGCCTTGTCTCACCCATGCCATGAGACTTTTGGCATCTTCTCACCTTCATCAAGGGACTTTTGGCATCACCTCACCCTTATGGGCTCTTACCACAACCATAGTCATTCAAGACAACACATTGGTACCAATGCACAACAAGGATCAAGTGGCATATTATCAAGTATAAAAAATGCATGCAAGCACACTAAGATATACATATGCACACAAGAATGCAAAGAGAATGAGGTGGAGAGCTACATTTTTATGTATGCAAGCTCACTTTGCAATTTCCTTCCCCTCTTTGGTTTCACAAGAGCACTTAGGTGGAGTAGGGTTCTCTTGGCCTAGACATTACAAACATCACACAATTACACATTTGAAGTAAGCCAAGACATTAAACTAAAGCTTATTACACACTTGGCTCCAAAATAGACATATTGGTTCCATAAATGGCCTATTGAAGCAACTCATATTATTCAAGTACTAAGCTCCATTCTCTTGTTCTTTCTAAACTTCTTGGACTCATTTAAGGTCCTTGGAGCCATCACACATTCAATTGCACAATTGGAAAACCAAGTTGCTTCACAAAGCACCATTATGGACACCATTAGGCCATCTCCCAATCTATGGCTCCTAAATTTTTCCCAATGGTTTCTCCCATCTTCTAACATCACATAAAGTCCCAAAACAAGGCTAGAACAAATTAAAACATCCCCTAGCCTAATGAACCTAGCTTGGTCGAAATATGCACCATAATAGAGGTTTATAGACTTTGTGATTTTTGCTTGATGGGAGAGCCAATTGGGAGGCTTTCTAAAGGTCTTAGGAGTTCAAGGAAACATTCAAATAGCCAAGGAAACATTCACACAAAATCAGATTTTGCAAAACCCTAGAAAACACTACACTTTTCTAACTTGTTTTCTATTGGTTTTTCTTGGAATTTCTTGCCATATGCCATCTCCCCATGGCCTAAAACCCTTGTTCCCTCCTTGTATTTGGACAGAACATCCTCCCCTCCTTTGGTTCTGTTCTTGGCTGAAATACACACAAAGTGAGGGGGAAGAGAAGATGCAACAAAAAGCAAAGATTACCTATGGTTCAAGTGAGCTTTCAAGTGTCTTTCTCCTTCATTCTCTTCTCCTTAGCAAATTCGAAATTCTCCCCTTAGGTCTGGGTCAAAAACAGAACCAAATCATTCAAAAAATCCATGGAAAGAAAGGAGGAAGAGAGGAAAACAAGATTGGAGGAAGATGGAGCAAGAAATCTCATGAAATTACCTAGTTTCTCCTTGGCTTTCTTCCTCTTTTTCTCTTCCCTTTGGTGTGCCTAAGAGAGCTGAAGATTTTCTGTATTTTGGGCAGAATGGGTCGTGCTCATTAAAGAGGATAAGAAGGGAGAAAAGTGTGGAACATTCAAGAAACCATAAATTCCAATTTTGCCCTTCTGTAATGGCAAGTTCGTTTCGGCTTCATTTTAGCTCCTTTTTTGAGAACCGTCTTTCCATCATAAAATTTAAGTTCCCAATTTAATAAAATGCCTTTGGAATCACTCAAATCGGAGTTAAAACCATCCCGAACGAATCGGTCAAAGTTCGGGTCAACCGACGTTGGAAAGAGTACACCGGAAGGGCTTTACCAGTCCCGGGGCTTCCTATGGTTTTTGGGGCCTCTGAGAACCTTGGGCAACTCAAAATTTTCATTTAAAAAGCCCTCCTAGGTGTTTTTCCAAAAGTACACTTATGTACGAAAATGCCACTGGCCTTTCGGCAATTTTTTGAATTGTTCCGACCTCAGTTTTTGGGTAACTCAAGGCTCAAATCCTCATTTTATATTATTTAAAATTTTATTCAAATTTTATTTGGCCTTGAATCACTCATCTCAGGGGACTTGCTTTTCAAATCGGCCCGTTTTAGTGATTAGATAATGTACCAGGCATTACACTCTTAGCCTAAACACAATTTATGGAAGCCAATTAGGTTCATGGAACAAATTCTAAGGCCACACAACTTGCTTAGATAATAGGTTGTTCTATAAACTCCATTATGGTCCATAAATGCACCTAATGAAGCAACACCCCTCAAATAACTTCTAGGCTCCATTCTTTCCTCTCAAATATGATTCTTGGCTTCTTTTAAGCCTCTTGGAGTCATCACACAATTAAAACAAAGAGCCTAATAATATATTGTTCTTTAGTTCATAATATGAAACCTAAAGCACCAAACCACTTTCTATGAGTTCTAAATTTTTTTTAAGGCCTCTCCTCATTTTCATTCATCATATATGACTCAAGAATGGCCTTAGAAAAATTTAAAACTCTCCCTAGCTATGGAATCTCACTTTGGCCAGGAATATGGAGCTTAATGGCTTCCTTGGAATTTTCTTGGTTTTCTTGAAGGAGAAAGCATGTGGGGAGTATCTTAGGGATTTTAGGAGCTCATTTAAACTCTTAATTAGGCCTAAGAATCATCACACAAGGTCAAATTTTACAAGGTGCACACAAAACCCTAGAATTTGCACCTTGGTTCTGCCTAAAAATCATTTCCTTCTAGAGTTTTCTCAAGTGGGGCGAAATGGTGGAGAAAGGAACCAAATATGACAACCATAGGAAGAGAAATTACCTTGTTTTCTTGCTGTTTCTCACTTGAATCTTTTGTTCTTTGAGCTCCTCTCTTCAAATATAAATTTTCTCTTGAATTTCTCCCTTGAATCAGATTTATAAACTCCATTTTAATCAAAGGAAACAAAGGAGAAGGGAGGAAAGGAGGTGTGGATGAAGAAAAGCATGAAAAACTACCATGGAAACATACCTTAAGCTTGGATTTTCTCTCCCTTTTCTTCTTCCCTTGGTGCGCCACTCTCCTAGGGTTCTTATTTTGATTTGGGGCAGAATAATCTGAAGCTAAGTGAGGGAGAGTGTGAGGTGCCACCTATTTATAAGGGAGGAAGAAGCACTTTTTCAAAAATTCCCATTTTGCCCTTTGTTCTTTGCATTTTCATTTCTCCTTCGTTTTAGCTCCTTTTTTAGAACCGTCTTTCTATTATAAATTTTAGGTTCCCAATTTAATAAAATGCCTTTGGAATCACTCAAATTGGAGCTAAAACCTTCCTGAACAAATTCATCAAAGTTTAGGTACATCAATGTTAGAAAACATCCATTGGAGGGGTTTTAACTGTCCTGGGACTTTCCATGATTTTCAGGGCCTCTGAGAACCCTGGGAAACTCAAAACTTTCATTTAAAAAGGCCTCTTGTATGAATCCTAAAATTTGCTCAAAATTATGAAAATACCATTACGTTTCGTAAGCTTTTCATAAGAAATTGTTTCTTCATTCTAGCTCTATTTTTCTTTCCATCTGAGCCTGAGATTCTCATTTTTAGGAGTCTTAACTACATCGCTTTGGGGGACTTCCTTTTATATCGGTGAGTTTTGTTCGTTGATGGAGAATTTGTACGTTACGTTTCTCACATTTTTTCTTGTTTTCAGAAAATTAGATGTTACAGTGGAAGAGTAGGGTGCCCTATATATATAGATGGAGGAAGAAAGACTTTTCAAAAATTCTTAGTTTGCCTTTTGTTCTTAGCATTTTCCTTTTTAATTCATTTTAACTCCTTTTTGAAAACCATCTTTTCCATTATAAAATTTAGGTTCCCAATATAGTAAAATGCCTTTGGAATCATTCAAATCAGAACTAAAACCTTTCCGAACGAATCCGTCAAAGTTTAGGTACACCGACATTAGAAAATGTCAATCGAAAAGGTTTTAATTGTCCTAGGGTTTCCTATGGTTTTCAAGGCTCTAAGAGCCCCAAAGAACTCAAAAATTTCATTAAAAATCCATCCTGTGTGAATTTCAAAATTTGCTCAAAATTATGAAAATGCCATTACTTTTATAAGTGTTTCATTAAATTTCATTATTTTATTCTAACTTTATTTTTCTTTCCGTCTAAGCCTAAAATTCTCATTTTTAGAAGTCTAGAGTGTTACTCAAATTTTTCGGGACCTTAACTAATTCATTTCAGGAGACTTGCTTTGAAAACGCACTTGTTTCCATCATTTAACAAAAATCAAATATTATACATAGGGTGCCAAAATGAGCTTTATAAGCAGCAAAATGGTTCAAAATGTGTCCAAATGCTTTCCTACCCTATCCAAGACTTCTCGAGCACATGATAAAGCATCAAAACAGAACTCCAAACATGTCTAAAGGGTCTAAAAACCCAGATCTTACAATTTCATTACCCCACTTATTACTATACATAAGAATCTAACATTCCCATTCTTGCATTTCAACGTCAAGACCATGTCATATCATTCAAATGCTATCCACTCTCACATATACATCACACATCCATATAGGTACACATGTTTAAAAGGTTATACATCATATACATCATGTATTATATCGTTTGACATCATTATGGTTACAATAAGAACAATAACAGCTCAATTGTCAATCTCCTTGCTTCCATGTATGGTGGCTCCCATTTCCTTATTCAATTGATCCACCTAGGCATGTTAGGTAATGGGGAGGAAAGAGTAAGATTCTAAGAATTCTAATAGCTCTATTCCCTTTCAAGCACACATAATGGATGCAAACTCAAGTCTCAAAAAATGCATGCATAGCTATCTTGAAACTTATAAATATACATGGAATATTTGTTGCATTCAAGAAGCCAAATATATCATACATAGGCTTGCCAAGATAATAGTTTAGCCTCACCCATTCCTTTTGGGACTTTTGGACTTGTCTTACCCACTTTCAAGGGATTTTTTACTAAGCCTCACTCTTTTTAGAGACTTTTGGCTTTGTCTCACCCACTCTTAAGGACTTTTGGCTCATGCTCACCTTAGTTAAGGAACTTTTGGTTTTACTAAGCTCATACAAGACAAAACATGTTCATAAAATCTCATTCAAGCACATAAATCAAACATCATGGTACCATGACATATATATACTTGCTAAAAACATTTTTCATGGCTTAAACATACACACACACACACACGTTCAAAGACAAAAAAACACCCAAACATGCATGAGAGAAAGGAGAAAGAGAGCTACCTTGCACACAAGAATGCACTTTTCTCTTTGTAATTCCTTCCTTTGCCTCGACCAAACACCTACAAGGAGGTGGAGATTGATTCCTTTAGTCTAAACATATAAAATGGGATCTAATTACACTCTTGAAAACATTTACTAAAGCCACACCCACTCTAGAATAGCCTTGGCACTCATAATGTGCAATTATGGTTCCATAAGGCACCTAATGAAGTAACCTTGGGAATTCATGATCTTGGCTCTATTCTTTCACTTAATTTATGACTCTTGACTCCATTTAGACTCCTTGGAGCCATCACACATTCAATTTGGGGAGCCTAGCTATGTGTTGCTTCATTATTCTACAATATGGAACCTATACCTCCATTACACTTTCTAGGTTCTCTAGACTTTTTCCAAGGCTTCCTCTCATACTCTCCCATCATATATGATGTAATTCTAAGTTTGGAAGAAATTAAAACACTCCCTAGGTGCTTCAACCCTCTTAGGCTGAGACAATGCTCTCCTTAGCACCAATGGAAGTGATTTTGTTTTTCTTGATGGGAGATGCAAGTGGGAAGCTCCCTAGGGGTCTTAAGAGCTCACAAAAACACTCACTTAGGCTTAGGAATTCTTGGATAAATCATATTTCAACCTAAGTTCTTGAACCCCTAGCCTCATTATCTTGCATTTCATTGACTTTTTCTTTGTTCCCTTTGCATATTCTTGTTTCCACACTCTAATTCTAAAGATTCATCCTTGGTTTAGGTTAGATTTTACTTCATCTTAGTAGTTCTCTATAAAATCATCTCTCAAGAAGCAAGAAGAAGAAAGCAAGGAAAGCTAGGATATCTACCTTGATTCAAGCCTTTTCCAAGAGTCTTCTCCTTTGCTTTGGCCTCTCCCTTGAATTTCGAACTCCTCTCCTCTGGACATTGTAATTGATGATTGTGTTGCATAATCTCAAATAAAACTAGGTTGGAAAAGGCTTGTAGATAATGGTGCACCCTAAGTCATTTCCCAAGAAGTTTTTGCCTCTAATTATATATGAAAAAGTATTCCAAGTATCACTAAATGAAAACTGTTTTAGGGATTTTGAATTACTGAAATTTAATTGAATTAAATGAAAAATAAAAAAACATAAAAACTTAAGACTAAGTGAAGCAAACAACTAGGAAAGTATGGTAACTAGCCTTTAGATGGACTCCCTAGAATTCAATTATCCTTGCTCCCTTTTTAATGTACCAAAATTGGATTTAAATTCTTGTTCATTAGTGTATTCTCCATAAAAACTCTTGAATTACCATTCAAAACTCAATTCACTAACAATTCAATGACTTTGCAACCACAGGGAACCTTAAAGAATTAATCAATTGAATTAGGAACAAGAACACACTAAAACAAATCTAAATGCTCAATAAAATCTACTAAATAATCCATTTAAAATGCTAATTAACCAATTAGATTAATAAATTCCTCAATGAACAACAATTGCACAAAAATTTCAATCACTTAATTTAATAACCATTGCATCAATTGGCCTAAAAACAAAAGGAATTTAATAGCAAATTGTGCAGCCACTAAGTTTGGACTTTCCACAAACATTTAAAGATCAAAATTAACATTCAAATATCAAATTGCAACCAATCTACAATTCAAATTAATCCAGTAAATTCCAGCAACTAAATTCCTAAATTAATAAGCTAAACCTAGTTAAATTAATAAAGAAAACAATGCGAAAATTAAAATATTAAGGAAGAAGAATTTATCCAATTTTGAAAAGCAATTTGGAGCTCAAATCTGCCTTAAGGGGGGCCCACTCTTTAACTAACTACCAAGAGAAAATCAAGCTACCATGGAAAAGATGGATGGAAGAATTTTGATGGAAGGATGAGCCATTCTTGATGGATGATTCAATCAAATTTTTCTTCCATCTCTGGAGTTTGTCAAAACCACGGTGTTACTTCATTCCCTTCTTTCTGGTCTTCGTCTCCCTCCTAGTACATGTGTTCTCCGTCACGTTAATCTCCAGCTTCCTTTAATCACATGCTTCCCACGTGCTTTTTTTCTTTTTTCATTATTTCATTTAATGGTCAAGTGCCTCATTTAAAATCTTCCAACAATCTCATGCTGATGTTACTTCATTCCTTCAACGTATGCTGACTTGCTAATCTTAACCTGCAGCTTAACGTTGCACTGTTCATATGGTTTTTGCTCGTGCTACTCATTTGATGTCCTTCTTCCTCAGGTGTTTTCTTTCTTTGCCATGAGTTTCCCATGTTAACTGCATTTTAGCTAGCTACGTTAACCTTCTACTCGCTCTCTGCTCAGTTTGCTCTCTTCTCCCCGCGTGTTCTGTGCATGCTTCATTCACTTCTTCAATGTTTCTCCTTCGACTCAAGCTTCATGCTTCGTGTTTTAGCTCTTTCTCACATGGTTCTGAATCTTCAACTCTGTTCCATGTCTATTTCAATTTAGCTTTTCAATACCTTGGAACCCGTGGCAACATCCTACACTTTTCTATATTCTGCTCATTCCTTCCCTCTGTTTATGCATGTGTGTGTTTGAGTTCTTTGTGTTTATTCCTCCTTCCCTGTTTTTCCCTTATGCTTCTTCTCATCACACCATCCCACATTACTCCTTCATTTTCAGCTCATTCTTTACTGTTCACATACAGCCCGTGGCTCTTTCAGCTCTTTAAACCTATGGCTTCTTCTCCATTCACCAAAGCTCATCATGTGCTCTGCCTTTGTTGCTCTCATTTCTCTTCATTCCCATGTCAAAGTCTTGCTAACCCATGGTTGCTTTTTCACATTAACCTCCTTCATTTTGCCATGTGAAACCTTTTTCTCCTACTCATGCTTCTTGATCATGTTCTACTTCACGAACCCTCTTTAGCTTGTGTTTAACTTAAGCCACCCCTTAATGATACAATATCAGTAGGTATGCCCATTGGAGCACTACAAGTTCAAGAAGCCCTCATCCATCAAGAAACCCAAATTATTCAAAAGCCTATGATTTAGGTCCAAATGGCTTATGAAAGGATGACCTATGCTCAAGAGGCCCAAATTGTGCTAGTATATGTCCAAAAATCTCAAAGAGTTCAAGATAATATCTATGTTGGACGTTGGCCTAAGTTTAGAGCCCAAGATCCATATTTGATCAATTTAAAACATGCTGAATTAGACTTTGGACATGAGATTTCCTTAAAGATGCAAAAGTGGAAGCCCAATGTAACAACCGAGAAAAAGAAAAGAGAAAAGAAAAGGGATAGAAAAGAAAAGCTGAAAATTTTCGAAGGCTGAAAATTTTCTAAGTCTGCTAGCTACAGCCTAGCTATAGCGAATGTACCTGTTCACTATAGCGAGAAATGGGCTAGCTATAGCGAGAGAGCCTTCTCGCTATAGCGAAAATGCTTCTAGCTATAGCGAGTGTGGGCATTCCATACAAAATCCAGGGAGTAGCTCGCCGTAGCGAGAGCTATAGCGAAGGCAGAGGTCTGGGACTTACACGAGCTCGTCGTAGCGAGGGTTATGGCTCGCTATAGCGAGGGTGAGTCCGAAAAAGCGTGAAAAGAGAGATTTTGACTTTTTAAAAGCTTCCCAACTTTCCTTTCTCTTAGAACCGACCTAAGCTTCGACCAAGGAGAGAGAAAAGAGCTGTGGAAAGAGAGAGAGACCTAGAGAAGCAAGGAGACCAAGCAAAGAGGTGAGTAATCTTTAGATTTTCATAGCTTTTCTCCTTAGCATGTTGTTCTCCTCCTTTTGCCCTCTCTTCCTATGGTTTTAGAAGTTGATTTGGGTTTGGTTCAGAAGAGGGAAGTGGGAAAACTACTCTAAAAGAAGGGTAGAACTCATATATCATCATTTCTTCTTCCTTGCTTTCTTCCTTGAGAGTTTGAGAGAGGAAGGAGAGTGAGTAAAGTTCTAGAGAGAGAATCCCTAGATCTTACAAGGGTAGTGGGGGTTTTGTTTCGGTGAAGAGCCCCTTTAGCTTTGTGAGTACTTATTTGAGTTAAGAGAGTAATTTGATGCTCTTGTTGTGCCTAGGCTCAAAGGAAGCAACTCCATCTAGTTGTGAGTGTGAGATCAAGAAGGGAGATGATAAATTGAAAGGGAAGACTTGTGTTATCCAATAAGGTAGCTCTCTACTCTTTTCTTGTTGCATCTTGGATGTGTAATAGTCATTGTATGTTGGTGTATGTGCTTGCATGATGAGATATGCTATTTGATATTGCCTTGATGCATTGGTACCAATATGCTTATGATATGAATTGTGAAAGTTGCTCGGGTGAGGTGGCGCCGAAAGTCCCTTGAGACGGGTGAGGTGGAGCCAAAAGTCCCTGAACTAAGGGTGAGGCCAATCCAAAAGTCCCAAGGCTCGGGTGAGGCTAGACCAAACGTCCCTAGAGCCTATCCTTGGCATTGATATGTTATCATGGCATGAAACACATATGTTGTGTTATTGTGACTTGTGTGCATGCTTGACTAGTTTATATGCCTTGATTGCATCTTGAATGAGTATGAGCTATTGAGATTCCCTCGAATCTCACCCCCTTCCCCTCCCATCTTAATATCCAGGTGGAGCTCAAGGAGAGTCAAGCATACCTCATGGAGCCTAGTAGAGTATAGTTAAAGAAATGTATAGTTCTTTTGATGTATAAGGTGCCAAAATGAATATGCACCTATTATTTTTGAGTTATAAATGTGGGAGCACATGTAAATATATGTATAGATGATGTATGGATTGTTTAAAGAGCCAAAGTAATGAGAATGTAGAAATTGGCCCTTTTGTGGCTTACATGTGCTAGTGTATTATGTTCCGTAGCATAGTGGTTTTGAAATGTATGATATTTTGGATCACTTAGACATTTCATATATGTTATGTTTGTACTATCAAACTTGCCCAAAAGAGATTAGAGCATGTGGGAGGTCATTTAGACCCATTTTAAACCACATGGGGTGCCAAAACCGCCAATTGGGTGAGCTCCGTCAAAGTATGACCGGATGAGCTCTTCTTGGTATGGAATTTGGCATGCCTCTAGAGTTTATTGAGAGCTTCTTGAGAAGCTAAAGTGGGTAATATTTGGAGGTCCAGAGAATATTTGGTGAATTATTGAAATTGGGGAATTTTGATGGTTTGGTCATGGTACTGTGCATTAAGTCCGAAAATGGAACCATGTCATTCATAGACCAAATGGTATCCAATTGTCATGAAATTTTATGAGCATAAACTAGATATCCATAGTGACCTATACCAACTGGAAGCACCTCAATTGGATGTCTGTAGAGAGAGAAACGACTTGCTGAAGTTCTGTATCAGCATCAGGGATGTTTCTGACCTTCGTTACTGTTCCATCAGTTTTCGAGGTCCAAGAGCTCCTGAACTGATCTGAACTTATTTTTCTCCTCTAGCTAACATCTGTAGATTTCCAAATTGGTATAGATTTCCCAGATTGGATTTTTTTACAATTAATTACGGATTTTCAAAGTTTATGACAGTAAACCGCACCAGTATCAGGGACAGCTGGACCTCTGTGTCTTTTTCGATGTCAATGATGGTCCAACCGTGGAGATCGTGGTTGAGAGTTATTTTTAGTGTAAATTTAACACCCAAATATTTCTAGAGAGCTATGATTTTCTTGATTTTCATTTTTCTAGAATTAGTTATGATTTTCCAAAGTTAGAGCCAAAAATCTGACTTATAGGCTCATTTGAGAAATTGTATTTTTTTGGTTTTTGGCCTCATATCCGTGGTTTGTGAGTTGTTTGAGGCTATGTACAAGTTGTATAAATGGTGTTTGAGTAGAGAGGGTGAGTTATGGGTTCACGGGACCCACGGGGCAAAATATGACCGGTTAAACCCCGACTTCAAATAGTAAAATACCACGGTTTCGGTCATTTTTCTGGGAAATCATATGGAATCAAGCCTAGAGGGAGATGAATTGGAGTCATATTAATATGGTGTTACACCCAATGTCCTAAGAAGGTCCATGGAGCAACTAAAGTCAATATCCAACATGTTGAAGGCCTAATGTAGTTATACACATATAAGAGGAGTGCCAAGGCCCAATTGGAGTCCAATTACAAGAAATTAAGAATTATGTGTCAACCATATGATTTTTAATGAAACATGAGCATCCCATGTGACTATTTAAAGGAGTTAATTAGTTTTGGCTAGGATTCCTTAAAATTTTCGTTATTTATTTATTTTATTATTTTTAAGACTTAGTCAAAGAGCTTATCTTGGAGATTAAGTTAAAATTAGTATCCTAATCTTATTCCTTGATTTTAGGCAGCATTTAAAATATTTCTAATCAGATTTTAGTATTTTACTTTTATTAGGATTTTAGTCTTTTAGAAACTTTGCCCATAAAAGACTCCCTATTGTATTTTATTGGGAAGATCATGAATGAATGAATTTGAGTATTATTCAATACTTTGTGAGGCTTTTGCTTCTTTTTGTTCTCTGAGAGTTCACGTGACTTATCAAAGGATTGGTCTTCCTTTATGGTATCTTGAGGCTAAGGTTCTAAGAGACAAGTTCTCTTAGGGTCTTTCCTTTAACTAACATTCTTGTTTTCTAGCCGATCCCGGGCAAAGTTTCAAATTGATGAAGGTTCTCTAGGCTATGTTCTTAGTGGGTCTTGCATCACTTAGCTGGTTTTTTTCTCATTCCATGTGTTCATTCTTGCTGGAACCCGTGGCTGATTACATCTTTCCTCGTGCTTCATGTGTGTGCAAGTGAGTGTGTTTTTCAACATGAGTTTGTGCTAGAAAATAGAGTGAATGGCTAGACAAGTGTTAGTGTGGCTGCCACATGGGTTAGTGGATGTGCTTAATGTGTTGTTTGTTGTGCATGTGATTATATGATTGAGTGTACATGGTTGGAGGTATGAGAGCTACGTGGAAGTGTGTGTGAGTAATGTGGAGAAGTTGCCTATGTGGAAAGACCCATGAGTGATATGTGTGTACAGACCAAGTGAGTGAAAGATGTGAGAATGAGAAGATGGAATGCATGGCTTCCTTGGACTTGGCAAACTTCCACCTCTTCTCCACACCAATCTCCTATTCAAATACTATTTTCCTATCAAAGTTTCTACACGAATAATAAACAAAAATCACATAGGAATATTCACAAAATTAGTTAAGATAAATTCAAGCATTGAAAATCAATAATTTGCAAATTAATTCCTAAAATGTAAAAATGACCAATTAAAATCAAATTCCATTCAATTACATCCATTAAGCCATATTTAATTATTAAAGTGCCAAAATTAAGAGGATTCATGTATATAAAACTAGCATTCATTAAATTTCCCCACACTTAAACCTTTGCACTCTTGGGCAAAACTCAACATCCAAAATAAAAGAATGAATTGAAACACCAGGCTAGTAGAATGACAAGTGAAAAATGAAAATGAAAAAGAAAAGTGTAAAAGTCATAAGCTAGAGATTAATCATAACCTTTCATCACTTCAACAATCCAAACTAAATTCACTTGCATCCAAAAAACAAATTCCATGGCAATTTCATTTGAAAAGAATGAATTGAAATGCATAGCCTTTCACATGGGGTAGTGTTTACTCTCAACTTTCAAGTGTTTAAGGGAATGTGTTTCACTCAAGTTCCACTTATCAAAACCTCACTATTATAGGCTTGTCAAGTTTCTAAATCTCCACCACCATGCTAAATGCAAAGCACAAATCAATAGGACTTATTCAAGGTTGTAATGGGACTAAGGAGATGAAATGAATGGATATCCAAAAACAAGGAAAAACAAACAACAAATTTATCCCTCAAAACTTCGAAAGCAATCAATGAAAATCTAGGATAGGGAAGAATGTGTTTCAAGGCCCTTTTGTTTTTCCAACTAGTAATAGTAAATGCAAACAAAATTCAAACACTACTTTCTTTTAATTTTCAATGGCTTTTCCTTTTCTTTCTTTTTTTTTCTTTTCAAACTTCTCATTCATTGTTTTCCTTGTTGCTTTTCTATCTCTTCTTTTTTAACTTTAAACATTTTTTCAACTTTTAATAACTATGGCCTAAATGGATTCAAAGCATACATTCACCCATCCTAATTAGATGTAATGCTCTTTGAAATCCAAAAGGTATCTTAAAATAAGGTGGGAAACTTTTTTTTTTTTGGCTATGGCTAAACAAGAAAATAAAACCAAGTCCAAAGTAGCTAAACAATGGATAAAGTGCATGTCAAGGTTGGCTTTTTAGTTATCTAGCTATAAAAGAAATGAATGCCTTATCATGTTCATGCATGCAAATGCAAATTGGTCTCAACAAAGAATCAAGACAAGTTCTAGAGTGAAAGCAATGATCGGTGAATACACACACTAGAAATGAATAGATAAGGCTCAAATCCTCACCAGCTAATGGCTATCAAATAATTCATTAAAATAAAATTCATTGCCACTTCACTTGAATCAAGACATAAGATCCATCACTTATCATGTCTAAATGAATCTAAGCTATAACATCTCAACTTGCAACTTCTACCAAAACAAGTTTTTTTTAACTAAAAAGCAACACAAAAGACTAAAATTCTAGAAAAATCAACTAACTAAAACAAAGTAAAACTACAAATTTTATTTGCATGCCCCCACACTTAAACACTGCATTATCCTTAATGCCAGCACATAATCCAATCAATAGAAAGAAAACATAATATAAAAAGGGAAAGGGGAAGGGTATAACCAGGTAATCAGGGTAAGTCATAAAGTTGGAGCTCTCTTCCTTGTCATCCTTTGGAACTCCTCCATGAAAGTTCTTGAGCCTATGTCCATTAACTTTGAATTTAGCTTCTATCTGCTCATTCAAAAGCTCAACTGCACCAAAAGGGAAAACATCAAAAACTATATATGGACCTTCCCATTTAGAACGAAGCTTACCTAGCATGAGTTTTGAGCGGGATTTATCAAGCAGAACTTTTTGGCCAACTAAAAACTCCTTTCTTGCAATCATCTTGTCATGGAACACCTTTTTCTTTTCTTTATAGATCCTTGCATTATCATAGGCTTCCAACCAGATCTCTTGAAGCTCTTAGAGTTGGAATTTTCTGAGACCTCGCTCCATTCAAATCTAAATTGCATTTCTTCATAACCCAGTAAGCTTTATGCTTCACTTCTACTGGTAAGTGATAAGCTTTCCTAAAAACTAGCCGATAGGGTGACATGCCAATAGGAGTCTTGTAGGCAATCCTATAGGCCCAAAGTGCATCATCTAGCCCCTTGCTCTAATCTTTCCTATTTGACTACACTGTTTTCTCCAAAATTTACTTCACCTTCTGGTTAGAAATCTCTACCTAGCCATTTGTTTGAAGGTGATATGAAGTAGCTACCTTATGCATAACACCATACTTGCTAAGCAAGCTTTGCATACTCTAGTTACAAAAATGAGTGCCCTGGTCATTGATAATGGCTCTAGGGATACCAAACTTGTAGAAAATGTGAGAGCGAACAAACTCTACAACCATAGAAGAGTCATTAGTCCAAGTGAGTTTTGCTTCCACCCATTTCAAAATATAATCAATAGCCAATAAGATGTATGCAAAACCAAAACAAGTAGGAAAATGTCCCATAAAATCAATGCCCCACACATCAAAGATTTCACAAAACAAAATGGGATGTTGTGGCATTTCACTTCTCCTAAATATGCTACCTATTTGTGGACACCTGACACATCTTTTTAGAAATCAAAGGCATCGTGAAACAAGGTAGGCTAATACAATCCACTATCTAGAACCTTCTAGCTATGTGTTTTGGACTAAATTGACCTCCACATGCATGTGTGTGACAAAATTTCAAAATAAAATCAAATTCTATATCAGGCATACAACGTCTAATCACTTGGTCACTACATAACCTCCATAAGTATAGATCATTCCAAATATAATACCTAGCTTTACTCTTAAACCTATTTAGCTGATGTTTATTCAAATTAACATGCAATTCAAAAGCAGCTAGATAATTTACTAAGTTAGCATACCAAGGGTAGAAACTATGCATAGCACACAAATGCTCATAAGGGAAATCATCATCAATAGGTAAAGAATCTACCTTTGGAGCCTCAATTCTGCTTAAGTGATCTGCCACTAAGTTTTCTGGTCTACTTTTATCCCAGATGTCAATATCAAACTCTTTAGTAAAAGCATCCATCTAATCAATCTTGGCTTTGCATCTGGCTTCTTCAGCAAGCACTTCAAGGCTGCACGATCAATGAAAACAATCACTTTAATATCAAGCAAATAAGATCTAAATTTATCTAAAGCAAAAACAATAGCAAGAAATTCTTTTTCTGTAGTTATATAATTTGCTTAGGCCCCATCTAGAGTCTTAGATGGATAAGCTATCACATGGGACCTTTTATTCACTCTTTGGCTCAAAACAACACCTACAATAAAATTAGAAGCATCACATAAAAACTCAAATGGGAGGTTCCAATTAAGGGGTTAAATAATGGGTGGGAAAGTCAATATTTTCTTAAGATCATTAAAAGCTATTTTACGTGCATCATCAAAATGAAAATCAACATCTTTTTGTAACAGCTTAGATAATGGCAAAGCAATTTTACTAAAATCCTGAATGAATCTTCTATAATAACCTGTATGACCTAGAAAAGATCGAACCTCCCGAACATATGTTGGGTCTGATAGAGAAGTAATAACATCTATCTTAGTCTTATCAACCTCTATGCCCTGTTCAGATACAACATGACCCAAAACATTGCTTTTCCAAACCATAAAATGACACTTTTCAAAATTAAGTACAAGGTTCTTCTCTATGCATCTTGTTAAGACTCTATCCAGACTACACAGGCAGTCATCAAAAGAGTTCCTATATATAGTGAAATCATCCATAAAAATTTCTATACAATGTTCCAAAACATCACTAGAAATAGAAACCATACACCGTTAGAAAGTTCTAGGGGCATTGCAAAGACCAAAAGGCATTCTCCTGTAGGCAAATGTTCGAAATGGGCATGTGAACGTTGTCTTGTCTTGATCCTCTGGGGCTATGCATATATCTAGAAATAACCTAAAAATCCATCAAGAAAATAGTAATGAGACTTCCCAGCTAAACGTTCAAGCATCTAATCAATAAAAGGGAGGGAATAATGATCCTTTCTAGTTACTAAATTAAGCTTCCTATAATCAATCCAAACCCTCTAACTGTTCTGTACATAGGTGGGAACCAATTCATTATTTTCATTTCGGACCACTATGATCCCTAATTTTTTTGGAACCACCTGCACAGGGCTAACCCACTAACTTTCAAAAATAGGATATATAATACAAGCAGATAAAAGTTTAGAAACTTCCTTTTTTACCACATCCAGAATAATAGGTTTAATCTCTTTTAAGGTTGTCTTACTGGTTTTGCCCCATCCTCCAACAAAATTCAATGCATGCATGTGTTAGGGCTAATGCCAGGTATGTCAGCCAAGGTCCACCCTATTACTTGTCTTCTCCTTCTCAAGACCTCTAGAAGCTTCTCTTCTTCCTCTGGAATAATGTCAGTAGCTACAATCATTGGAAGCTTCTCATTTTTCTCTAAATAGGTATACTTGAGATTGTCTGGTAGCGATTTGAGCTTTAAGGTAGGAGCTTGCTCAACCGTAGGTATAAGTGGTTTGATTTCAATCTCTTCCATGCTAAATGCCTATTTAGACAACTCATAAATAAAAGAAATAACTTTCCCATCCTTGGGAATATCAGTATCATGTGAAGAATCAAAAGAGTCAGTAATCAAGTGAATATCAGCATTATGATTACCCAAACTATCCATATCAACATGCAAAGGCACATCAAAACCAAAAAGATCAACAAATCCAGTAAAATCAATAGAGGTTCTAAATGAAATAGAATCAATCTTATCAGCAATAGATTCTCTAGAGTCAATACCATCATACAAGCTCAAAAATTCATCAATTTCTCTACATATAGTACAAGAATGAGAATCATCACAAGTGTGTCTCAAAGAATCATCAAGATCAGTGATATCACAAGAATCAGTCAACATGCTATCCCTTAACTTAGCACTGGCATCATCAACTAGCATATCAATTAGGCTAACACTAAAAATAGAGTTATCGTCATAAGTTTGTTTCATGGAATCAAATATATTAAATTGTATCACATTGCCAGCAAACTCCATTTGAAGAATATCCTCATAAACATTTATAATTGTCTTTAAAGCTTTTAAGAATGGTCTACCTAGGATGAGTGGGGCATGTCCACGAGACCTATATCTATCATCCTCCATGTTAAGGACATAAAAATCAGCTGGAAAAATCAAATCCTTTACCTTGACTAGGACATCCTCCAAAACTCCTGAAGGATAAGCGATGCTCCTATTTACCAGCTACACAACTACTTTAGTAGGTTTCAACTCTACCATCTGTAAAGATAAGTACATTGATTTAGGCATAACATTTATAGTAGCACTAAGATTAGTCAAAGCATCAGAAAACTCAAAATTTCTAATAGTGCATGGAATTGTAAAAGTGCTTGGATCTTGACACTTAATGGGCATTGTTGTCCATATAAGTGCTGAAATATTCTTGCCAAAATTGACTTTCTCATTCCCTCTTAGCTGCCTCTTGTTGGTTCATATTTCCTTGAGAAATTTGGTATACTTAAGGATGGTCTTAATTGCATCTAATAAAGGTATATTGACCTCAACCTTCTTGAAAGTCTTAAGAATTTCTTTTTTAATTTCTACTTTAGTTTACCTCTTTCCCAAAGTAGGTCTATATGGGAAAGGCAAAATCTTCTTTGGCTCCTCTTCTTTCTTAGGCTCATTTGGTGTAACGCGCGTGTTTGATGACGCTGGCTTTTTCATGGTAATGGTGTCTAAGGATCCCTAAACTGCCTTTCCACTTCTAAGAGTGATGGCATTAACATTGCTACTATTTCTTAGATTGACAATTGTCTATGATGGTAATTAGCCTAAACCTGAGATTTCACCTCACTGAGAGAGGTAGAAAACTGACTGAGTGTCAACTCTTCTTTCTAAGTTCTACATACTCATCTGCAACTATTGTTGTTGTTGCTGCAATTGTTGTGTAAGTTTTGCATTACTCTCTATTGTGACGACCATAACTTCTAATCATTGTAATTAAGGTTAAATATGTGATTAACAACTATAAATCAAGGTTACAAGACATTATGACTAATTACATTCAAAAAATGCAGGAGAATTTGAACCTTAATGTTATTGAGTCATCTATCAAATAATTACAAGCATTTATGTGCACAAGGGAAACAAACACTCATTTATAAGCCTTTGATTCTATTACCCATTAATTCCAACTCACAAGAATCTTTTACTAATGTTTCTAGGTTAGAATGAGAGTTTGGGTCTGTTAGTCGCGGCTAAATGTCCTTGTGCCGTGACCAATTGCTATCAGGTTCATCCTTATATCTTTACAGATTTCATTGTTGCGATAGCCGCAGTGTAATAACCCAAAATTAATTAAGGTGTTAATCATAGATTTGGGTTCATTATGA
Organism: Erythrophleum ivorense; assembly: GCA_026724425.1. Taxonomy (NCBI): domain Eukaryota; kingdom Viridiplantae; phylum Streptophyta; class Magnoliopsida; order Fabales; family Fabaceae; genus Erythrophleum; species Erythrophleum ivorense. Next base: position 38,958,317 of record JAIUCV010000006.1, on the reverse strand, counting down.
ATAATTAATATGAAATAATTGGGCAAGTTAAGTGAAAGAAAATTTTAGAGAGATAAATTATTAATATGAGTTTGAGATTTACTTGAGTTATAAACCCAATCTAGGCCCAAATTAAATTAAGTAAGCCAAGGTTACGAACTAATGGAGGCCCAATAATTGTAGGTACAAACCCAACTTATATAAGCCCTTGTAATTGGCCCAATACCCCTTATGCATACCTTAACTAAGTGGGCTCTTAAAAACTTGACTCAACCCAACTAAAAGTTTGAATTGTTGAAGTTGGCCCAACAACTTACAACTTTAGCCCAACAACTAGTGGGAGCCCAATAGGTCCTTGGACTGATGGGTTGACCCATAACCCAGTTAGAACCTAACTTGAAACCTTAAAAACCATTTTAGCCACCCCCATTCTACAGAAACATAAGAAACAAAAGGGAAACTCGGAGGTCCAAAGGGGAGGCTAGGGTTCTTGATATATTTCCACCATTTCTCACTTTTAGAGCAAGATTCAGCCAACGTGATAGTTATATAACTTAATCCCCTTTTCTTTCTCTTCATTTTGGCCTGATTAGTTTTTCATTTGAAGCATTTTCACCATACCCAAAATTTGAAATGTGGTTGTTTGGAATTTTCTTGGTGAAATTTCGTAGATTGAGGCTGAAGGTGTTAGTAGGTAAGTATAAACTCTTCATTTTGATGCATTTCCTACTGGTCTAAGACCCCCATAGTAGACTTATAGTATAGGCCTTAATTTTGTGCGAATTTTCCTATGGTTTGAGTGATATTCTGATGTTTCTAGTCTAGGGAAGGCAAAACCCGAAATTAGAGGTTCTTGGTGATTGGGTAAGTGTTTCTGAGTAGTTCTATATAGCTTAACTCCTTGAGTAATGGGTTTGTTGATATAAATTGTATTTAGGGATAGTAATGGCTTGATTTTATGTCCATAGGGTGAAGTAGCATTCAATTGGCTCTTAGAGGATTAGCTACAAGTAAAGTAACCAGGGTTTATGCTAATTCCATGCATATGTCTATTTAATTTTATATTTGTTGCAAGATTATGATTTTGAATGCTAAATGAATTGGTTGGCTATCTATTATATATGATTAGATGAATTGGTTAGCTATCTATTATATGTGATTAGACCTTGTGAGTCCATGGTAGAGCTGTGGTGCGACTGTCGCCCATACATATGCTTCGATCGAGCATTGGGTTATGATCAAACCCCAAATGCACTGAGCCCTGGTTGTGCTCATTGGGGAGTAGGTGCTGTGGATGGGCCTCTCTCGATGTTATTGGCCTTTAACATGTAGAATTATGATTGCTAGTATGGGACAGTAATCATAGATAGCCTAATTATTTTATTTACTGATATGGCCGGTACATTTTCTGATACTTATATGAAATCATGCATATATATGAACTAAACTAGAATATATGAATAGAATTTGCCTTGGTTACTGAGATTTGCATCTCACCCCGTTTCATGGGATTATACTTTCAAGTGAAGACCCTTCGAGTAAGGATAAGGGGAAGTAAGTGGATGAAAATCCATGGGCTCTAGCCATATGTGGGGGAAGCTACACTTGGGCTGATCTGAGTAGAATAGATGCAATTTTATTATTCGTTTATAAAGCATCATCATGTAATCATGTTGCCAAGTGTAAACATATTTTGATTAGCTGGATTATATCTATTAAGGAGTTAAGTCTCATTATAGTTTGGTATTGGATGTATGAACTTATAGTATCTGATGTATGAACTTTGTTGAATTCATGATATGGTCTACTATTGGAAATGTCATTATGGGATATATTAGATTGTTGATTGGAATCAATGATGTATGGAATCTCTAATGGAATATGTATTGAATGATAATGGTTGATAGTTCATGAACTCTTACTATTATTACTCTATGAACTTGCTGATATAGGGTAGTTGGAGGAGTAAAAATTAACATTTAAGTCTTGAATTAGTAATGATATATAAGCTGGGTAAATTAGGCTAGTGAAAGTTATTAGAACCCCACAAATTAAGGCAGAGTGGCCCTAGGGTGTCATTGGAGGGAGGGTGGAGAGTATGAGACAAGACTTTAGAAGTTGTAAGATCAGAAGGCATCTCACCACAACCAATAGAGGTGAAGTTGCCCAGGGATAGTACCAGAGAGCAATTCACCATGGCGAGAAGTAGAATTAGCTGCGGCGAAATATGAGAGGCCACACTGGGAGTCGTCTAGAAGGCAATTCATCGCAGCTAAATGGGAATTTACCGAGGCAAACTTTTGTGAAAATGAGTCAGGCATTCTAGAGAGGAATTAGCCACGGCGAAAGGGGGAATTGACTACAGCCAATAGTGAGAGGCGAGCGAGGTAGGCTCAGGAGGTTTCCTCACTACAGTGCCATGTAGATTAGCTGAAGCAAAATCTCTAAACATATAAGGGTGAACCCAAGAGCAACTAGTTGCGGCACAAGGACATTTAGCCGTGGCTAATGGTCCCAAACTCTTATTCTAACCTAGAAATCTTGGTGTTTCATATGGTAACCTCAAGGGATAACTTAGAAACATTGATAAAAGATTCTTGTGAGTTAGAATTAATGGGTAATAGAATCAAAGGCTTATAAATGAGTGTTTGTTTCCCTTGTGTACATGAATACTTGTGATTATTTGGTTGATGACTATAATAACATTACAGCTCAAATTTCCTTGCATTTTCTAAATGTAATTAGTCGTAATGTCTTGTAACCCTTATTTATGGTTATTAATCATGTATTTTACCTTAATTACAATGATTAAAAGTTAGGGTCATCACACGCAGCGAGTTGGAGCTTCGCCACGGCTAACCTACATGGCATCGCGGTGAGGAAACCTCTTAGAGCCTACCTCGCTTGCCTCTCGCTATTGGCCATGGCCAATTCCCCCTTTTGCCTTAGCTAATTCCTCTCTGGAATGATTGACTCGTTTTCACAAAAGTTTTCTACGGCCAATTCCCATTTAGTCGTGGTGAATTATCCTCTGGACAACTCCCAGTTTGGCCTCTCACATTTCACTGCGACTAATTCCACTTTTCGCCATAATGAATTGCTCTCTGGTACTCTCCCTGGGCAACTTTGCCTCTATTGACCGAGGCTAATAATATTTTAGCCTCGGTGAAATGCCTTTTGATCTTACAACTTTTAAAACCTTATCTCTTACTCTCTACTCTCCCTCCAATGACACCTTAGAGCCACTCTACCTTAATTTGTGGGGCTTCTATAGCTTCCACTAGTTTAATTTACCCAACTTATCCATCATTACTAGTTCAAAACTTAAATATTAATATCTACTCCTCCAACTATCCTATATCAGCAAGTTCATAGAGTAATAACAACAAGAATTCATGAACTATCAACAATTAACATTTAATTCACATTCCATTACAGATTTCATACATCAATGGTTCATATCATCATCTAATGTATCACAAGATTACATTTCCAATAGTAGACCATACCATAAATTCAACAAAGTTCATACATCCAATACTAAGCGAGGATGAGGCCTAACTCCTCAATAGATACATCCTAAGTAATCAAAATATAAACACCTACACTTGGCAACATGATTACATGATGATGCTATACAAAAAGGAATACAAAATTTAGCATCTATTCTAATTAAATTAGTCTAAGTGCAGTCTTCTCCACCCATGGTTGGAGCTCATGGATTTTCATCCACTTGCTTCCCCTTATCCTTACTCGAAGAGCCTTCACCCAAAAGTATGATCCCATGAAACGGGGTGAGATGTAAATCTCAGTAACCAAGGCAAATTCCATTCATATATTCCAGTTTAATTCACATATATGCATGATTTCATATAAGCAATAGAAAATGTACAAGTCATATCAGTAAATGAAATAATTAGGATATCTATGATTAATATCCTATACTACCAATCATAATTCCATATGTTAAAGGCCAATAATACCAGGAGAGGCCCGTCTACGGCACCTACTCCCCATTGAGCACAACCAGTGCTCAATGCATCTAGAGTCTGATCATAACCCGGTACTCGATTGAAGCACATACACAAGTGGTAGCCGCACTGCAGCTCCACCATGGACTCATAAGGTCCAATCACATATAACAGATGGCCAACCAATTCATTTAGCAAAATTATAATCATGTGGCAAATACAAAATTAAAACAGACATATGCATAGAATTAGCATGAACCCTGATTACTTCACTTGTAGCCAATCCTCTAAGAGCCAATTGAATGCTACTTTAGCCTATGGACACAAAATCAAGCCATTAGTATCCCTAATTACAATTTATATCAGCAAACCTATTACTCAAGGAGTTAAGCTACATAGAACTACTCAAAAACACTTACCCAACCATCAAAAGCCTCTAATTTTGGATTTTGCCTTCCCTAGACCAGAAACATCAAAATATCACTTCAAACTATAGGAAAATTTGCATAAAATTATGGCTCATACTATAAGTCTACTCTGGGGCCTTAAACTAATAGGAAATGCATCAAAATGAAAAGTTTATACTTACCTACTAACACCCTCAGCCCCAACCCACGAAATTTCACTAAGAAAATCCCAAACAACCACATTTCAGATTTTGGGTATAATGAAAATGCTCCAAATGAAAAACTAATCAGGCCAAAATGAAGAGAAAGAGAAGGGGATTAAGTTATACAACTATTACCTTTGCTGAATCTTACTCTAGAAGTAGGAAATGGTGGAAATATGTCAAGAACCCTAGCCTCCTCTTTAGACCTCCGAATTTCCCTTTTGTTTCTTGTGTTTCTGTAGAATGGGAGTGGCCAAAATGATTTTTAGGGTTTTAAGTTGGGTTCTAAATGGGTTATGGGTCAACCCATCAGCCCAAGGACCTATTGGGCTCCCACTAGTTGTTGGCCTGAAGTTGTAAGTTGTTGGGCTAACTTCAACAATTCAGACTTTTAGTTGGGTTGGGTTGGGTTAAATTTTCAAGAGCCCACTTAGTTGTGGTATGCATAAAGGGTATTGGGCCAATTACAAGGGCTTATATAAGTTGGGTCTGCACCTAAAATTATTAGGCCTCCATTAGTTCCCAACCTTGGCCTACTTAATTTAATTTGAGTCTAGATGGGGTTTATAACTCAATTAAATCTCAAACTCATATTAATAATTTATCTCTCTAAAATTTTCTTTCACTTAACTTGCCCAATTATTCCATATTAATTATTCTTAATTAACCCAAATCTATGATGAACACCTTAATTAATTTTGGGGTGTTATAAATCGCCTGTAAAAACTTTCATGGCCAAGAAAAGAATGCACTTCCTACATACAAGTGGGATAAGGTAAAGAAGCAATCACATCTACTTTACCTCTATCAACTTCAATGCCATTTTTAGACTCTATCAACTTCAATGCCATTTTTAGAAACCACATAGCCTAAAACAATTCCTTGCTCTATCATAAAATGACATTTTTCAAAATTTAAAACTAGATTTTTCTTAATGCATCTTTCTAAAACCATTCATAAACTCATCAAATAGTCATCAAAGGAAGTACCATAAACAGTAAAGTCATCCATAAAAACTTCGATGCAATGTTCAAGGAAATTAGAAAATATGCTCACCATACACTGCTGGAATGTACCTAGAGCATTACAAGGTCTAAACGACATCCTTCGATATGCAAAAGTACTAAATGGGTAGGTAAATGTAATTTTTTCCTGGTCTTCTGATGTAATATGAATTTGAAAATAACTGGAAAATCTATTTAAAAAATAACAATGAGATTTTCCTGTCAATCTCTCTAACATTTGGCTTATGAAAGGAAGAGGAAAATGGTCTTTTCTAGTAGCCTAATTCAATTTTTTGTAATTAATGCAGACTCTCCAACTATTCTAGACCCTTATAGGGATAAGCTCATTCTTCTCATTAGGCACCACTATGATACTGGTCTTCTTGGGGACTGCCTACACTGGACTCACCCATTCGCTATCAAATATGGGATAAATAATGTTAACTGAAAGTAATTTACTTACCTCTTTCTTCACGACATCTAAGATCATGAGATTAAGTCTTCTCTGTAGTTACCTTATTAGTTTGGCTCCTTCCTCTAATAAAATTATGTGCATACAAGTGGAAGGGCTAATCCCTGGAATATCTACCATTGTCTAACCTATTATTTTTTTCTTTTCCCTTAACAATTCTAACAACCTCATTTCATGATTAGGTGGAAGATTATTTGCTATTATTACCAGTAATTTATTTTCTTCTCCCAAGAAAGCATATTTGAGTTCAAGTGTGTGTGGTTACTATATGGAAGGTACTCATCTTTGTGAATTTAAATGTATAGCAGCCTCTATTTGTTCAATTTTCTCAACAAAGGAAATAGTATCAAATAAATTGACATAATCGGGATCGAAATCAAAAGCAAAAATAGAAGCAGAATCAGAATTCAAGAATGCATTAATCTCAGAATATATAGTACATTTATTAAGTCTATCATAACATTTTGAACATTGAATTGCATCTATAAATTCAACAATGTCAAGAAGTTTAGTATCCATGTCCATTGCAACACCCGATTTTTGTAAAAACGATGAAAATAGGCCAAATATAAAAGAGAGTCCTCTAAAATGAATGAGTTGAGGCCAAATAAAATTAGAATAAAATTCTAAATAATAGAAAATGAGGATCCAAGACTTAAGATGTCCAGAAATTGGAGTCAAAGTGGCTAAAGAAAATTTAACAAAATATAGTGGCATTTTCGTAATTTGTAGCACTTGTTAGAAATTTCAAAGGAGGGATCTTTAAATGGAAAAATTAAGTTTTTCAGGGTTCTCAAAGGTCCTAAAAATTATAGAAACCCCTAAAATAGTTCAAACCCATCCAATTTACATTTTAGAACATCAATAGACTCGAACTTTGACCCTTTCATTCATGAAGGTTTTAAATCTAATTTGAATTATTCCAAAGGCAATTTATAGATTCAGAGGCCTAAATTTTATGATAGAAAAGATAATTCTTAAAAAGGAGTTGAAATGAGCCTTAAGAGAAGAAACTAAGAACAAAGGGCAAAATTGGTATTTTAAAATGTCTTAAATGGATCCCTAGCTATATATATGAGGCGTCCCACTTCTCCCTCACACTTAGCCAACCTAAATTTCATCTCAAACCAAGGGAAAGTTTTGTGAAAGGAGGCACACAAGAAGGAGCTTCAAGAGAGGAGCTAAGAAAAGGTAAGAAAAACTAAGAAATTTCTTGCTCCTTCTTTCATTAAACTTATTCTCCTCTTTCTCCTCTTTCTTTCTATGATTTTTGTATGTGATTTGGGACTATTTTGAGTCTAGGTCAGAGGGAGGAGATTAGAAATTCAAGGAAAAGCCTATAACAAAGGAAAAGACTCTTGGAAAAGGCTTGAATCAAGGTGCGTATCATGGATTTCATTGCTTCCTTCTTCTTATTCTTCCAAAGATGATTTTCAGCCCCATATAGAACAACCAAGAAGGAGTAAATTCTGACCTAAACCAAGCATGAAACCTAGGTTTTTGAGGGTGAGAAACAAGTATATGCAAAGAGATTCTAAAAAGAAGTATTAATTTTCAAGTTTCTAAAACCTAGGAATTTTATTGCACCATGGTATGTATAAAGCTTTCTAATGGTATTTCTAATTATCTACCAGTGTATATGGGTTCTTGAGACACCTAGAAAGCCTCACATGTGCCATTCCCTTTAAGAAAATAAAGCTAGCTCTATAAGTCCATTTTGGTGGGGGTGTCTTGACCTAGGCAAGAGGAAGCACTTGAGGAGAGTTTTAAATTTTTCTAAGGGTAGAAAGGGACAAGATATGATGAAAGAACATTAAAGGAGGTCTTGGAAAAAATTTGGAAGCCTTGGTTGGTGAGATAGAGGTGTAGGTTCCATAATGAGACTTAAAGAAGCAACTTGTATCTAAGCTCTTGGAAATGAATTTGTGATGACTCCAAGAGGTCTAAATGGAGTTAAGAGACCTAGATAGAAGGAGAAAATGGAGCCAAGAGCATAAATTCTAGCAGTTGCTTCACTAAGCCTTATATGGAACCATTATGTAACTATATAAGGAAGTAAGCTTTCATAGAGTGTGTGTGATGCTAGAGCTTGCTTCAATGATGTAATTATGTCTCATTTGATGTGTTTAGGCTAAAGGAATCAAGCTCCACCTTGTTACAAGTGTGTGGCAAAAAAGGGGGAGGAACAACCAAGGAAAAAGTGTGTAAGTCTTACTTCAAGGTACCTTTCTAACCTTTTTCTCATGCATGGCTTAGATGTTCACTTATCTTTAAGTGCTTGTGTGTATGTTTAAACCATCAAAAATATTTTTAGCTATTGCTTACAAGCTATGGTACCATTATACTTCTTGAAATGTATTCATGTATGCAATATGGCTTGCATGGGTTTAGTTATGCCAAAAGCTCCTTAGCATGGGTGAGAATGAGACAAAAGCCCTTAAAAATGAGTGAAACAAAGCCAAAAGTCTCAAGAAGAGTGAGGTTAAGTCAAAAATCCCTTAAAAGTGGATGAGGCAAATCCAAAAGTCCCGAGAAAGACAAGTGAGGCTAAACCAATACTCTTAAGAGCTTATGTTTGTTATGTATGAGTTAATGTGCCAAGGAAAATGATTTATGTATGCTCACTAGTTGCTTGAATGTCATGCATGCATTCCTTAACTTGTATATACATCCATTATGTATGTTTGAAAGGATTAAAAGCTACTTTGAATCTCACTCTTCCCCCATATATGCCTAACCATATCTAGGTGAGCCAAGTAAACAAAGAAATGGAGGCCAACAACCTTGAAAATCAAGATTTTGATAAAGGGTTATGAAAAATAGGCTTTTTGTAACACTATATTTCTAGCTTATTTCATGACATTCTCATGCTTTACATCATCAATTCCATAAAAGAGTAAGGGAAAGAGATTAAAATAATACATTTCTTTGCGTTGCGTGGTGTATAAAAATTTTATTCGATGTCACGTGGACCATGTGAGCTCATACAACACATCCTTATATTTAATTACATGGATACAAATAATTTGAATCATTAAAAGTGGCCTACATCTCAAGGAATTCGAAAGGGAGCATGAAATATACATATTCATTTTTGGCCAAATTTTTCCACTTTTCTGTCACAACTTTGGAAAATCATAACTAATTTTAGAAAATTGAAATCATGCATCCTTGCCATTCTGGAAATCTGCAGATATTTACTTCATACAAAAATATGTCCAAACCATAACATCTATCACAAAGGATGTTTGACATTCGAAATGGTCTAGAGGTCAAACTGCTCACTGGTGCTGTCATAAAATTCTGCAGCAAACTTCAAAAATGTTCAATTAATTCCAAAAAAATCTAACCTATACAAATGATACCAATCTGGAAATATATAGATGTTAGCTAGAGGGAAAAAATAATTCTAGACCAGCTTAGGTACGTGAAGACCTCAAAATCTAATCAAAGAGTAACAGAGGTAGGCTAGAATTCCTGATACTGAATAGGATATTTGAAAATTCATATCTCCCTCTCTAGACATCCAAATAGGGTGTTTCTAATTCGTGCAAGTCACTATGAATGTCTAGTTTCTTTGTATAAAATTTTTTGGTAATTGTACATCATTTGGACCTGAGTGAACAGTAACCTAACCAAAACCAGAAAATTTGCCAACTTTAAAAATTTATCAAATATTCTGTAGACCTTCAAAAATTATGTTCTTTAGCTTTCCAAAAATCTCTCAACAAGCTCTAATTGCATGCCAAATCTCATATCAAGAAGAACTTATTTGGATAAAATGTGACATAAGGTTCTAAATTGGTAAATTTTGGCTCCATATGGGATACCAAAATGTCCAAATGGCTTTCCTTGGGGTTTGGAACCTCTTGGGCGAGTCTAAAAGTATAATTAGGACTTGTACAACTGCCCAAATGGTCCCAACCCTCATGCATCTCATTTTGGCTATTTCATCCACACATATGCATAATTCCATAATGTCATTCATGAAACCGCATTGTCCATACATACTCAATTTGCATTCCATCATTCATATAACACATTCTTTCATTTCTACATCACATATTATCATAATTATATATGTTCAAGGGGTCATATAGACCATATACAATAGTAGGTTACATCATTTGACATAAATATGGTCTTAAAGTAACAAAATTCAAGCACTTTGTTGTCAAACTCTTTTCTTCAAGATAGTTGGCTTCCATTACCTTGTCCACTTGGGCCACCTAGCATGTTAGAACATTGGAGAGGAGGGAATGAGATTCAAAGAATCCCAATAGCTCATCTCCCATTCAATCATACATAATGGATGTAAACAAGTCTCATAAATGCATGTATGGTTATGTTGACATACGCAAACATTCAAGAGATATTTTCATCATTTGAGAAAGTCATACATAGCATACAAAGGCTTACCAAGTAAGTGGCTTGGCCTCATCCAATTTCTTGTGGATGTTGGACTTGCCTCACCCATTCTTTAAGAAATTCTTGGACTCAACCATGCTCTTGGGAGTCCAACTTACTTTTGGGAGACTCTTAGCTTTGTTTCAACTAATTTCAAAGGTTCTTGGCTCATCCTCACCATGGCTAAGGGTTATTGGCCTCACCACACTTAAGCAAACCCAAGCATACATCATAAACATTGTATGAAACATAATATGTCATCATGGAATCATAGCATATAAAATCATGCTAACATACTTTTCATGGCTTGAAAATACCCATACACACATTCTAAGACAAGCTAAGCACACATCCATGCATGAGAGAAGGAGGAGTGAGCTACCTTGTACACATTCACACACTTTTCTTCTTGAATCTCCCTTCCTTGCTTTGGCCACACACACATAAAAGTGTGGGGAAGATTTCTCTTGGCCTAGACATAATTTATGGAAGCCAATTAAGTTCATGGACTCAATTCTAAGGCTATACAATTTGCTTAGATACTAGGTTGCTCTATAAACCCCATTATGGTTCCATAATTGCACCTAATGAAGCAACACCCCTTAAATATGATTCTTGACTCCTTTTAAGCCTCTTAGAGTCATCACACAATTAAAACCAAGAGGCTAACTACATGTTGCTTCTTTAGGTTATAATATGGAATATAATGCACTAACTTGCTTTCTATGGTTTCTAATTTTTTCCCAAGGCCTCCCCTCATTTTCATTCATCATATATGTCTCGAGAATGGGGTTAGAAAATTTTAAAACTCTCCCTAGCTATGGAGACTTGTTTAGGCTAAGACTAGGAGCATTCTTGACTTCCTTGGACTTTGCTTGATTTTCTCAAGGGAAGATGCATGTGGGGAGCCTCTTAGGGATCTTAGGAGCTCATTTAAACTCTTATTTAGGCCTAGGAATCATCACACAAAATTGGATTTTACAAGGTGCAATTGAAACCCTAGAAATTGCATCTTGAAATCTAATAATTTTTTGTTAATTTCCTTTGCATATTCTTAATCTCCATACCCTTTTTCCTTAGATTAATCCTTGGTTCTACCTAAAAATTAACTCTTACTAGGGTTCCTTAGGTTAGGCGAAATGGAGAAAGAAGGGGAACTAAGATAACAACCATAGAAAGAGAAATTATCTAGTTTTCTTGCTTTTTCTCACTTGAATCTTGCTTTCTCCAAGCTCCTCTCTTCAAATCCGAAATTTCCCTTAAATTTCTCCCTTAAATCAGATTTGTAAACTTCATTTTAATCAAAGGAAACAACGGAGAATGAAGGAGAGGAGGTTTGGATGGAAGAAAACATGAAAAACTACCAAGAAACCATACCTTAAAGCTTGAATTTCTTCTTCTCTTCTGCTTCCCTTGGTGCGCCACTCTCCTAGGGTTTTTCTTCTGATTTTGGGCAAAACAATCTGAAGCTAAATGAAGGGGAGAGTGACACCACCTATATATAGGGGGAAGAAAATGATTTTTTCAAAAATTCTCATTTTGCCATTCATTCTTAGCATTTTTGTTTCTCCTTTATTTTAGCTCCTTTTTTAGAACCATATTTTTTATTATAAAATTTAGGTTCCCAATTTAGTAAAATGCCTTTAGAATCACTCAAATCAAAGCTAAAACCTTTCCAAATGGATCCGTCAAAGTTTATGTACATCGACATTAGAAAATGTCCATTGGAGGGGATTTAACTATCCCAGGACTTCCCATGGTTTTTAGGGCTTCTAAAAACCCTGGAGAACTCAAAACTTTCATTTTAAAAGCCCTTCTGTGTGAATTCCAAAATTTGCTCAAAATTACGAAAATGCCATTATGTTTCGTAAGATTTTCGTCAAAATTTGTTTCTTCATTCTAGCTCTATTTTTCATTCCTTCTGAGGCTAGGATTCTCATTTTTAGGAGTCTAGAATGTTACTCAAATTTTTTGGGACCTTAACTAATTTATTTCAGAGGACTTGCTTTGAAAACGTGCCCATTTCTGTCGTTTAACGAAAACTGGACGTCACACATTTTGATGACATATTGATATCAAACTATGTAACCATGAGATGTTTATATGATGTAAACAATTGAACATGTTCTAACGCATGTATAAATGATGTATGTACCAATGTGGAAGCTAGATGAATAAAAATGTGAGTTTTTGCCACTCATTTGTTTTTATGTCCATGTGTATGTATGAAGTGGCAAGGTGAGAATGAGCTCTATGATGATTTGGATCATTTAGCATGCTTTTATATGTTGTATTTATGTTTTTGGATGTGCCCAAGTGGCTATGGGATGAGAGGAAAATAATTTAGTGTCTTAAAATCCCACTTTGGACTCCAAATTTGATCATTTTATGTGCTGAACCAAAGTCTAACCAAATGAGTGAATTTTTTCATGAAATTTGTCCAGTAGGTAGGTCTCATCTAGAGCTTTCCATAAAGCTAAAGAAAAATCAATTTGGAGCTCTAAAAAATTTATTATAAATTTTCAAAATTGGCCAAATTATGCAAAAATGATATAGTTACTATTCATTTAGTTAGTTTGCTTCTCTATATCACACATGGATCAAATGGAATCCAATGCTCATGAAATTTTACAAAAATATGCTAGACATCATAATCTTTCCATATCCACTAAGATCACCTAATTTGGAGCTCTGTAGAAGGAGAAATGAATTTTTGAAGTTGCATGATAGTACTAGTAATGCAACCTAACCTGAGTTACTATTCCATCAATTTCTATAGGTTAAAGGCCACTGCATTGGTCTAGAATTATTTTTATCATTAGTTAACATCAAGAGCTCTCCAGAATGGTATGGTTTACTTCATTTCAATTTTTCTAGAATTAGTTATGAATTTTCAAAATTCATATCAGAAATTTGGAAAGTGAACTCGAGAGCAAAACATTGATTTTGTGGTATGTGGTTTAAAATCCAAGACTCTTAGGATGTTTTGTGATGTGTATAACTTGTATGGATTTGTTATGGATTGAAAATGATATTGATGAGTTCACATGGTCTATGGAGCATAAAGTGAATTAATAAAGCCTCACGTAACACAATTATTCATGTTTAATTTATATATTTCCTTACAATTATGCGCCATTATGCATGCTATGGATTGAGATAGCCTATGGAACTATGGTGTAAGGGTAAAGAGGTTAAGGTATTACATCCACATAAGCATAAGTAACTAACAAATCTATCATATTTACATGCAACATGGAGTGTTCTTTTGAAAGGTGTCTCATGGCATCAAGAATATTAAAATGAGCAACATCACCACCAAATTCTATTGATAAAGTACCATCATACAAATTATTATTGTTTTAGCAGTTTTCAAAAAATGGTCTATGTAACATCCAGTTCTCTGAAAACGAGAGAAAACATGAGAAATGTAATGTACGATTTCTCCATCAACGAACAAAACTCATCGGATACAAAAGAAAGTCTCCTAAAATGAGATAGTTAAGGTCCTAAAAAATTTGGGAAGCATTCTAGACTTCTAAAAATGAGAATCCCAGGCTCAGACAGAAGGAAAAATAGAGCTAGAATGAAGAAATAATTTCTTATGAAAAGCTTACGAAACGTAATGGCATTTTCGTAATTTTGAGCAAATTTTGGAATTGACACAAGAGGGCTTTTTAAATGAAAGTTTTGAGTTCTTTGGGTTCTCAGAGGCCTTGAAAATCATGAGAAGCCCTAGGACAATTAAATCCCCTCTGGTGGACATTTTCTAATGTCAGTGTGCCCGAACTTTGATGGATCCGTTCAGGAAGGTTTTAGCTCCGATTTGAGTGATTCCAAAGGCATTTTATTTAATTGGGAGTTAAAATGAAAAAGACTGTTCTCAAAAAGGAGTTAAAATGAAGGAGAAACGAAAATGCAAAGTATAAAAGGTAAAATTAGAATTTTTGAAAAAGTCACTTTCCTACACCTATATATAGGTGGCGCCCTACTTTCCCCTTCATTTGGAATCAAAATTTTTCTGCATAATTTCAGAATAAGGGAGCTAGGGTTTGGGCGCACAAGAGAGGAAGAAAAAGAAGGAGAAAATCCATGCTTAAGGTATGTTTCCATGGTGATTTTTCATGTTTTTCCTCATCCACACCTCCTCTCCTCCCTTCTCCTTTGTTTCCTTTGATTAAAATGAAGTTTATAAATCTGATTCAAGGGAGAAATTCGAGGGAAATTTCGGATTTGAAGATAGGAGCTTGGAGAAAGCAAGATTCAAGCCAAAATAAGCAAGGAAACTAGGTAAAATCTCATCCTATGGTTGATGTCTTCACCCACCCTTCTTCTCCATTTCGCCTAACCCTAAGAGCTATAGGAGGATCTGATTTTTATGCCCAACTAAGCATGAATCTTAGGTATTTGATAGAGAAGAACAAGAATATGCAAAGAAAACAACAAAATAACCATTAGATTTCAAGATGTAAATTCTAGGGCTTTGTGTGCACCTTTCAAATTTTAATTTTATGTGATACTTCCTAGGTCTAATTAAGAGTTTAAATGAGTTCCTAAGACCCCTAAGATGCTCTCCACATGCTGCCTCCTTCAAGAAAACAAAGAAAACTCTAAGGAACCCTAAACCATGCATAGGTTTGGCCTAAGCAAGTTCTCCTAGCTATGGGGAGTTTAAAATTTTTCTAAGGCCATTCTTGAGTCATATTTGATGAATAAAAATGAGGGGAGGCCTTGGAAAAAATTTAAAACTCATAGAAAGTGATTTGGTGTCTTAGGTTCCATATTATGACCTAAAGAAGCAACATATAGTTAGATTCTTGTTTTAATTGTGTGATGACTCCAAGAGGCTTAAAAGGAGTCAAGAATCATATTTGAAAGGAAAGAATGGAGCCTAGAAATTGTTTGAGGGGTGTTGCTTTATTAGGTGCATTTATGGACCATAATGGGTGTAACAGCCAAGAAAAAGAAAAAAAAAAGAAAAGAGAAAGTTGAAAATTTTCGAAGAGAGCTGGAAAATTTTCTAAGTCTTCTCGCCATAGCGAGAAATGGCATCGCCATAGCGAGAATGCCCCCTCGCCGTAGCGAAGATGCTCCTAGCTATAGCGAGTGCGGCATTCCATACAAAAACTAGAGAGTTGCTCGCTGTAGCGACGCCATAGCGAAGGCAGAGGTCTGGAACAGACGCGATCTCGCCATAGCGACGCCATAGCGAAGGTCTAGAATAGACACGAGCTCGCTGTAGTGACGCCAAAGTGAAGGCAGAGGTCTGGAACAGACACGAGCTCGCCGTAGCGAGGGTAATGACTCGCTATAGCGAGAGCGGTCCAGAAAAGCGAGAAAAAGAGAATTTGACTTTTTAAAAGCTTCTAAATCTCTTCTTTCTTCTTCTAACCGACTCAAGCTCGTCTTAGGAGAGAGAAAAGGGCGGAGGAGAGAGAGAGAAGCTGAGGAGAAGAAGAAAGCACAAGAAAGGTATGAATTCTCATGGCTTCCTCTTAGTATGTTGCCCTTCTCCCCTTCCTCTCTCTTTCCTACGGTTTAGATAGCAAAAATGGTTAGGTCTTGAGGTTGGTTCAAAAGAGAGAGAGTGGGAAATCACTCTTGAGAGAGGTTAGAAGTATATAGTCTTCTCTTTCTTGCTTTACCTTTTCTTAAGAGCTTAAGAGTTGAGAAAAGAGAGAGGATAGCTAATGGACTCTAGTGAGAGGAAGAAACCTAGGTTGAGAAGCTCAGTAGAGTTGATTAGAAGTTATCCCTAGCTTAAGAATCAAGTATCAAGGAATTAATTCCATGCTTTTGTGTGGTTAGGCTCAAGAGAAGCTCTCCCATCTAGAAGTGGTAGTGAAATCCACAAGGGAGGAGACAATTGAAAGAGCAAGTAGTGAATAGCTAACAAGGTAGTTCTCTCCACTTTCTCTCATGTATAATTGTGTGTTTACATTGTCTTGCTTGTGTGTATGAATGATATGAGCTATGAGAAGTGTGTTAGCATGATGATGTGTTATAATTGAAATGATGATTTATATGATTGTTTTGGGGTTGCTTGAGGAAATGGAAAAGCCAATAACCCTATAGCCAAGGTGAGGATGAGCCAAAGCCCTAAATTGGTTGAGACAAGAGAAAAAGGTCTCCCAAAAGTGAGGTTGACTCCCAAAGAGTAAGGGTTGAGTCTAAGGACCTCTAAAGAGTGGGAAAGGCAAATCCAAAAGCCACAAGGGAATGGGTGAGGCTAATCCAAGTACTTAGCAAGCTCCTAGATGTTATGTATGACCTACTCACATGTTGAGAATGTTTTCCTTTATGCATGGCCAATTCATATGTTTTAAATGTTTTTATCATGGTTTTACATGCTAACATGCCATACATGCATAATGAGACTTGTTGCATGCAATATATGTATGTTTGAATGAGAGTTGAACTACTGAGATTCCATGAATCTCACCCTCCCTCTCCACCATCCAACCATGCCAGGTGGACCAAGTGAGCCTAGAAATGGGAACCACCACCAAGCATGAAGCTAGGGATAGAAATGAAGAAGAGTGTAAAGAATTCTTGTATATATCTTGTAAATGAGACATGAGATGTAAATGATGTATATGATGTAGCAATTATAAATGTTGTAAGACCATGTATGTAAGATGATGTATATATGAGAATGCAATTCATTTTGAGTGAGAAAGTAAGTTGTGAATGATGAATGTATGAGAATGAAATCTATGATGAATGAGAAATGCTCAATGGTAGCATAGGCTATATAGGCACATAAGTGGACATGGGGTAGTGAATTTCTCCAATCTAAGTTATTAGACACTTGAGACATGATTGATGGCCCCTAAAGATGCTTTCTCATGTGCTCAAGGAGTCATAGAAGTAGAAAAACCAAGATTGGACCCTATGAACCCCACTTTTGGCCAAGAAAGGGCCTTCTTGCACATGATGTCATAGATTAGCCATATGACCTCTTCTTGCTATGAGATTTGACATGTAGCTAGATTTTGTTTAGAGCTTTCTGGGAAGCTAGAGTTCATGTCATTTAGAGGTCTATAGCATTCTCTATGTTTTTTCAAAGTTGACATCAGAATTTCGGATTTCAGAAATCACTGTTCATTTGGTCAGTTTGAGAATCGTGTCATCCGAGGGGCAAACGTAGTCCAATGGCTACGAAATTTTATACACAGAAACTAGATTGTCACAGTGACTTGTAGGAACTGGAAGCACCTCATTTAGAGGTCTAGAGAGTGAGATATGTAATTTCGAAGTTCCTGCCCAGAATCAAACACCCAACCAGACCCGAGGTACTGTTTCATCGGTTTCCGGGAAATTGGCTTGGTGAACTGATCTGGAGATATTTTTCTCCTCTAGCTAACATCTACATATTTCCATAGAGATATAGTTTATGAGCATTGGATTTTTGTGGAACTAGTTAGACATTTTCAAAGTCCATATCAGTAAACTGTGACAGCAAAGAAGCCCCCTCTGACCAGTGAACGAGTTTGATGTCAAACGCAGAGTATGTGAGATATTGAGACTTCTACTTATTTTTAGCACAAAGTAGACATCTCAAGCTTTCTAGAATGACCCAGATCATGCAGTTACGATTTTTCTGCATTTAGTTATGCATTTCCAAACTTAGCCCAGAAATGAAGTAAAATCTGCCAATAGCGAAAATGCATGTCTCCAATCCCTTTTTGCTTTCCATGAGTTTAAAGCATATGTTTGGGATTGAAACAAGTCTCAATAGTGTAATTGAGCACGAGGAAGCATAGAGAGAGCTCAACCGGTCCATGTTACTTCTAAGTGGATCTCTACCCACACATAGTGCCATAGAGAAAGAAGCATAAGGTAGAGCAAATAACCTCCCTGGTATGCTTAGCATGTGTATATGAGTATGTGGGCATGATGGGTATGAGCTAGAAAGTAAGGTGTTACAATGGGGGTTATAGGGCAATCTTGTATTTAACCAAGTTGTATAGCCTTAGAGATTATTTCATGAATCTAATTGGTTTCCATAAATTGTGTCTAGGCCAAGAGAAACCATCTCCACAAATTTGTGAGTGTGTGGCCGAAAGAGGAGGCTTGAAATCCAAGAAAAAAGTGTGTGATTGTGTGCAAGGTAGCTCTCTCCACCTTCTCTCATGCATGGATGTATGTTTAGCTTGTCTTAGAATGTGTGTATGTGTATTTTCAAGCCATGAAAAGTATGCTAGCATGATTTTATATGCCATGATTTCATGATCTCATGTTATGTTTTCAAATAAATGTATGCTGTTTGTTGAGTTTGCTTGAGTGTGGAGAGGCCAAGAACTCTTGACCATGGTGAGGATGACCCAAGAACCCTTGAGATTAGTTGAGATAAAGTAAAGAGTCTCCTAAAAGCAAAGTGGGCTTCCAAGAGTATGGTTGAGTCCAAAGCTCTTAAAGAATGGGTGAGGCAAGTCCAAAATCCATGAGAAAAAGTGTAAGGCTAATTCGAACACTTGGTGAGCTCTTGAATGTCTTGTATGATTTGTTCACATGCCAAGCTTACTTTTTAAATGTTCATTACTTCCATTTTATCTATGCATGTAATTTTTAAGGCTTGCTTTACATATATTATGTATGATTGAATGGGAGATGAGTTTTTAGGATTCTTTGAATCTCATCCCCTCCTCTCCAATGATCTCACATGCTAGGTGGACTAAGTGGACATGGTAATGGGAGCCAATTACCTTGAAAGCACAAGAAAGCACAACCAAATGCTTAAGTTTTGCCACTTTAAGACCATAGTTATGTCATATGATGTACTCCTTTGATGTATATGGTCTATGACCTCTTAGACATATGTAATTATGATATTATGTGATGTATAAATGTATGAACATGATGTATGAATCCTAGAATAGAATTTGGATATGTAATGCCAAAGTATGCATTTTGGAAAGCTTGATGTAATGTGCATATGTGTGGATGGAAAGGCCAAAATGAGATGCATGGGGTTTAGGACCATTTGGGCAGCTCACACAAGTCCTAAATGTGCTTTTAGACTTGCCCAAAAGGTGTTAAAACTAAAGGAAAGCCATTTGGCAATTTTGGTATCCTATATGGAGCCAAAAATGATTATAATGAAACCCTATGTTACTTTTTAGCCAAATAAGTTATTCTTGGTCTAAAATTTGGACGCAATTAGGTCTCATTAAGAGTTTTTTGGGAAGCTAAAGACCATAATTTTTAGAGGTCTACATAATATTTGATGAATTTTCAAAGTTGGCAATTTTTCTGGTTTTGGTCTGTTGCACTATTCATTTAGTCTGAAAATGAATTCTATCACACAAGGCTCAAATGATGTCCAATTGCCACAAAATTTTATATAGAGAAACTAGACATTCACGGTAACTCTTTCCAACTAGGAGCACTTAAATTGGAGGTCTAGAGAGGGAGATATGAATTTTTGAACATTCTGTCCAGTATCAGAAATTTTGCCCAACCTGAGTTATTGTTCTATTGAATTCCGAGGTTTGAGCTGCCTGAGCTGGTCTAAAAATATTTTTCCCCTCTAGCTAACATCCACAGCTTTTCATATTGGTATCATTTTCATGGATTGGAGTTTTGTGAAATTAATTGGACATTTTCAAAGTTTGCTACAGAATTTTATGACAGTTCCAGAATACAGTCTGACCTCTAGACCATTTTGGATGTCAAACATCCTCTGTGATAGATGTTATGGTCTGGGCATATTTTTATTGTGAAGTAGACATCCGTAGGTTTCTAGAATGACCAATAATACATGTTTTCAATTTGTTTAGATTTAGTTATAATTTTTCAAAGTTTGGTCAGAAAAAGGGCCAATTCTGGCCGAAAGTGCACTTGGTTTTTTTGAGCTCTTCTTTGATTTCCATGAGTTGTGGATATGCTTTTATGATGCAAAAGAGTTGTATTGATGTAATTAAATATGGGAAAGTTTAGTATGTGCTCATGCAATCCACATGACGCAGAATGAAATTTTTATATACGACGTAATCCAAAGGAATGCATTATTTGCAATGGATTTTCTTACTTCCTTCATGGAATATATCACATGAGCATGTAAATATGATAGAAATGAGCTAGAAATATATGGTGTTACAGTCTACCTAGAATCAATAGTGCATGTCCATGTATATTGTCATCCACCATATTCAGAATGTAAAAATCAAAAGGAAAAATTAAATCTTTTACCTTTACTAGAATGTCTTCAAGTACTCCTGTAAGGTAGGCTATGCTTTTATTTGCTAAATGAATCACCGCTCCCATAGGCTTCAATTCTTCAATCTACAAATAAGAATACATAGACTTAAGCAATACATTAATGAAAGCTCCTAAATCTAACATAGCATTATTAAACTGCATATTCCTTATTGTGCAAAGAATGGTGAATGTGTATCTTTGCATTTAGTGGCATAAGTAGTTGAATCAAAGCTAATGCATTTCTCCCCATGCTAACTTTCTCATTCCCTTTCAACTTCCTCTTATATGTACATAGCTCCTTAAGAAACTTCAGATATTTTGGAATCTATTTAATTGCTTCTAAGAAAAGGATATTTACTTCCACTTTTCTGAACATCTCCATAATTTCCCTATCTAATTCATCCTTGGCGATTTTCTTAGATTGTGTAATTCGGTTAGGAAATGGAAGGGGTCTGGTGTATATGGAATTCTCTCCTTTTTCTGTGCTATTATTGCCTTAGATTGAAGGGGGTTATTGTTCTCTATCACCTTTTTTTTCTTGCAGCGCCTCTGTTAGAAGTGTGATGGGCCTATTTACTTGCTTGCCACTCCTCAAGGTTATTGCACTGACTTTGCCTCTCAGGATAGTCACGGGCTGTGAAGGTAATTGAATGAAACCGTGACTTCTCAACTCATTGATATTTGTTGCAAGTTAGCTAATCTGAGTCTCCAAACTCTAGATTGTTGTCTTTGTTCACTGTTGGAATTAGACTATATTTGTTGCCAACTGTATCACTATATCTTTTAGACTTGATTCTAACTTATTCATCTGTTATATAGGTTGCCTCATAAGCTGTTGGTTGCTTAGGCCAGGAGCATTGAATTTCTATTACTTTTATTGTTAGTTAGACCCACTGCCATATCTTAAATTCGGATGTTCTCTCCATCTGAGATTGTATGATGCTGTATAAGGGTCATATCTATTTTACTACTATAAAGGTCTACCAAGGAAGATACCAGCACATGATTCTGTATTATCTTGCAACTGGGGGCACTGATCTATGGCATATGTGGTTAATGAACAAATACCACACAAAGGTGTAAGGAGTTGTTGAGATTGTCTTTGCTCAAATGCTGACTGTCTGACCCTGAAAGAAAACTCCTCAAGTTTATTTTCATTTACACATCTAATTGGCATATTTATTCCAGTGCTAAATTATTGTGTATTTTATGCCATATTTACAATGAGGTCTCTGGCAACAGCTGGGGTTTTGTTAACCAATGTTCCTCCTGCAGCTGCATCAACTATACTTCTATCCATGGGTAACAAGCCTTCATAAAAGTATTGAATCAAAAGTTAGTCTCTGATCTAATGGTGAGGACAACTTATGCACAGTTTCTTAAACCTCTCCTAGTACTTATACAATGTTTCTCCATTCATCTATCTAATATCCCTAATATCTTTTTGGATGGCAACGATTCTTGAGGCAGGGAAGAATTTCTCCAGAAATATCCTCTTCAATTCATTCCATGAAGTGATGGTTTGATGTTGAAGATAATAAAGCCAATCCTTGGCTACCCCATCCAGCGAGAAAGGAAACACTCGAAGCTTGATGTATTCTTCTGAAACTCCTTGTGGCTTTATGGTGGAACAAACCATATGAAACTCCTTGAGATGTTTATGAGGATCCTCACTTACAAGACCATGGAACTTTGAAAGTAAATGTATTAATTCAGATTTAAGTTCAAAAGTAGCATCAAATTCAGGATATTGAATACATAGTGGTTGGTAATTAATATTAGATGCAGCCAATTTCCTAAAAGTCCTATCATTATTCCCACCCATATCTACTACTTCAGAGTCAAAATCCAAATCCAAATTCAATTCACAATTACTTCCTATATTATCTATTATCTTAGAAATCAAATCAGTAGTCATAGCATCTTTAATCTTACAATTTCTAAGTTGTGTATGAAAACTGTAACACCCTAAAATTAATTAAGATATTAATCATGAATTTAGACTAATTAAGAATAATTATTATGAAAAAATTAGGCAAGCTATATAAATAGGAATTTATAGAGAAATAAATAATTAATGTAGGTTTAAGATTCAATTGGGTTAGAACTTAATTTAAGCCCATAATTAATTTGAGTAGGTCATGGATAAAGATTAATAGAGGCCTCAATAATTTCAGGTGTAGACCCAATTTCCTATTATAAGACTTAGCCCAAATGAGACCACTTAGCAATGACCTAATTAAGTTTAATTAGTTAGAAGACGAAAACCCTACTAAAATTTTAGAAATTTTACAACCCAACTCATGAAATCTGGCCTAGTAAGACACAATTTAAACCCCCATATGGATTTGGGCCTTTGGGTTAGCCTATAACCCATTTAGGACCCAACTTATGCCCTAAAACCAACTTCAGCCTTCTTACTCTGTAGTACCACAAAACACACAAGAAACACACAAAGCATTTTCAGAGCTTTTCGAGAGAGGCTAGGGTTTTTAGCAAAAATCAATCTTTTCCCACTTTTA
Source organism: Erythrophleum ivorense (assembly GCA_026724425.1). Classification (NCBI taxonomy): domain Eukaryota; kingdom Viridiplantae; phylum Streptophyta; class Magnoliopsida; order Fabales; family Fabaceae; genus Erythrophleum; species Erythrophleum ivorense. The sequence continues at coordinate 38,935,149 of JAIUCV010000006.1, read as the reverse complement.
GAGTCAAAATCAACTAAGGTAAGTGTTATATAAATTGATCCCCTCCTCTTCCTCTTCAATTTGACCTGATTGGTTTTCCATTTGGAGCATTTTCACCACACCTTAAATCTGATATGGATCATTTAATGTTTTCTTGGAGGATTTTCAGAGGTTTAGGCTAGGAAAGGTATGAGGTAAGTATAAACTCCTCATTTTGATGCATTATCTACTGGTTTAGGACCCCCATAGTTGATTTATAGTATGGGTATTAATTTTGTGCGAATTTACCTAAAATTTGAAGTGATATTCTAAAGTTACTAGTGTGGAAACAATTAAATCTGAAATTGGAGACTTGTAGTGGCTAGGTAAGTGTTCTCTAAGTAGCCATTAGTATTTTAATTCTTTGGGTACTTATTTGCTACTATAAATGATGATTTGGAATAGTAATTTTCTGATGCTGTAATTATAGGGAGATTTTGGTACAACTGGTAGCTTTCCAATTTGTCTACAAAGTGAGGTAATCAAGGTTGATGTTAAATTCTATGCATATGTCTATTTTAATTTTATATTTGCTATACAAATATGATTTTGAATGCATAATGAAACATTGGCTATCTGAATTGTATATTTGGACCTTGTGAGTCCATGGTGGAGCTATGGTGTGGCTGCCACCCATGCATTATGCTTTAATAGAGCACCAGGTTGTGATCAGACCCTTACATGCACTAAGCCTAGGTTGTGCTCATTGGGGAGTTAGTGCCATGGACGAGCCTCACATGGTGTTAATGGCATTTAATATGTGGAAATGTGATTGCTAGTATGGGATAGTAGTCATCGATAGCCTAATTATTTCATTTGCTGATATGACTAGTATATTTTTCTGATGCTTATTTGATCTCATGCACATATGTTAATTAAATTGGAATATATGAATAGAATTTACCCTTGGTTACTGAGATTTGCATCTCACCTCCTTTCATAAGACAATACTTTTAGGTGAAGGCTCTTCAAGTAAGGATAAAGGAAAGCAAGTGGATACACATCCATGAGCTGAGGCCTTGTGTGGGAAGCTACACTTGGGTTGAGTTAATTTAAGGTAGATACTAATTTTGTTGTTCTTTTGTATAGCATCATCATCATGTAATCATGTTGCCAAGTGTAGGTATTTTGTGTTTTAGTAAACAATGATGTAACTAATAATAAGTTAGGCTTTACATAACTTGGAGTTTGATGTATACTTTCACTTACGATCTAATATGAAACCTCTTTAGTATAAATGTATAACTTGACTCTTGAGAGTATGCTTTTACATTTTCATGAATGACAATATTAGTTGCTTATGGATCTTGTTGTTATTAATACTTCATGAATTTATTGATGCATAATAGTTTGATGAGTAGGAATCAACCCCTAAGTCTTGAATTGGTAATGATAGGTATGTTAAATAAATCAGGTAGATTAATGCCATTAGAGCCCTATAAATTAAGGTAGGATGACCCTAGAATACTACTAGAAGGAGTGTTGGAGTGTATGGGCAAAATTTGGGAGGTATAGGTATAAAAGAGGGTTATGCTGTGACCAAGAATGGCTGAGTCATAGCTAAGAGTCAATCAGAAATGAGAAGCACCATGGCGCAGGATGTCTCGCCATAGCGCAAAACGAAAAATTCACCTAGGGTGAGTGACAAAGTGAAACATCACCATGGCACACTATGTTCAACCATGATGCAAGACAAAAATTTTACCCAAGAAAGGTAACAAAATTCAACTTTGCCATGGCGCAATTCTAATAAATTAGGTTGAGAGTCCCAGGAGGGATACCCATTGTAGCACCACATAGGCTCACTGCAGCAAGGGTCTAACTGTAGCAAGAATTGCGAAAACGTGAACAATAAGTCCCCAAGAGCACTCTGCACAGCACAAAAAACCCAAGCTACAGTGCAAGGTGCGAAATTTTAGTTTTGTGTTACAGTAGCCACTTATGTTATAGCATAAGTGTACCAAGTCACAACAAAAGTCCTTAAACTTGTTTTTTAGGTTCCAGTAACCAACTTATCTATGGCAGGGAAGGTCCAAGTCACAGCAAAGATTCCCAAACTTTTATTTTAACCTAAAAATCTTGGTTTTTCCTATGGCAATGCTAAAGGCTGACTTAGAAACACTTGTAGGAGGTTTTTGTGAGTTGGAAGTAATGGATAAATGAATTAAAGCTTTTAATTGATGATTATATTCACTCATGTGCATAAATAGCTACGATTATTTTGTTAATAACCCTAATAATATCAAGTTTCAAATTCCCTTACTTTTTTTGAATTTGATTATTTGAAATAGCTTTAAACCTTGATTTGTGATTATTAATTGCGTAATTAAGCTTAATTACTATAAGTAGAAGTTATGGTCGTTACAAAAACTCCTATCAATCTCTGGATTAAACTCAACCGAATCTCTATTTGAGGATCTTGTCATACACCAAGGATGAAATAAAATAAAAGAAAGCGCCCAAAAATTACCAAGAAAAATCAAAATAAATTTAGAAAAATTAGAAAAACCATAAAAAATCAAAGGAAAAAATACTAAAAATTTGAAAAAGTGGTCTAAAAATAGAATTTGGCCAAAAAGCGGCCTAGCACATAGCATAATTGTGACTTTGAATTCTCACAATACCTAGAACCTATATACCAAGTGTCAGCTCAATCGAAGTTAGGCACCTCTTATGCTGGTATTACCCAGAACAATCATAGAACATCAAAAGCACCAAAAATTGACCACAAACACTAAGTATAAATGCTAAAATCATAATTGAAACTAAGGAATTTTCTATTCTAATTGTTTGCGCCAAAATCTTGGTAAAGAAATTACTATTCACTCGTAGTTGTCGAATTCGACAAGATTAGTAAATTTTCACTGATTTCAGTATAATGCTCACCAAGTCGTCTCCCATGGAGTATTAATCAAATCAATTATTTTAGGAAACAAAAATATAAAATTGCAATGATTAAGGGTTCAAATAAAAAATTGTACTAATTAAATTGAATAACAAATCAATTAATAAAAATGAAACTTAATCAGAATGATGCAAAATCAATCCAAAATTCTTCCTCTGATATTTCGCTATCCTTATCACCTAAAAATACCTTTGGTTTGATTTTAATCCTCTGGTGATTTTCTATTAATATTCTTAAACTACCGTTTAGGATTTTAATTGATTCGTATTACTAATCAAAATGCAATCACGCTTCTATCAACAACACAAAGCCAAACTGTCTCACATTTGAACAAAGACGCACGCAGAATCCTAACGTGGTTCATAATAAATTTATTTGATTAATCAATTGATTGAATCAAATCACGTTCTCAAATAGATCAAATGAATCAAAATTCATGTGACAAAAATCATCTAACCAGAATGATAATAATTACATGAAAACAAAGAGAACAAAAATGAAATACTTCTTAAATTTAAATCCAAACTAGAGTTCTACATTGACTCAAGTTCCCTATCGGGTTCAGACTCTAGATTGATCACCAAAAAAAATTAGAAAGCCATGAAAAGATGAAAACAAGAATGAGAAGTAAAGAAGATGGAGTGTGTTCCATGGTGACATCTTCTTCTCTTTAAATAGATAGATGATGTTGGCTTCTTCACCAAGAAAGATCCAAGGGCTAAGAAGAGTTATTTGCATCCAATAGTCTAGAATTAAAAGAAATCTCACACTAATCTAGAAGTAACAATAGGATAACATCCAATCCTTTAGTGGCTTAATAAGATAACATCTAAATCCCTTTAGGAATCTTGTAACCTGCAAAATACAATTAAACAGTAATTGGGCCTTCATTGAATAAATATAATACGAATGCAATAAAAATTCATTAATCCAATTTTAACCCACTTAATATAAAATAAACTCAAAGTCATCAAATTACCCACTATAAATTATTAATAAGACTAAATATGAGGAATATAAATATAATAATATCAAAATATCAATGAATGGTGTGATCTGGCCTTGTGCTTCCTTTTCATATAAACCCGTGCATCTCTTTTCACATGATTCATCCATGGCTTTTTGTGATTCTCGACGTCCCAATATATGTGTGAATTAGTGGCAGCATGAGAATGATTCCAAGATTTGTCCACTTAAGATATTCATGCCTCATCTTCCAATTTTTCAATTTTCATTTCCTAAAAATGAATTAAGAAAAATCTACATAAGGAATCAAACAAAATATTAAGTAAGAGGAAATTCACAAAAATTTATTTAAAAGAATTTATGCATTAAAAATCTAAAATTTTGCAAATTAATTCCTAAAATGCACAAATGGCTAATAAAATCAAATATCACCTAATTAAATCTATTAAGCCTTAATTCATTATTAAAATGTCCAAATTAAAGGGAAATAAAATATGTAAAAATGATGTTTATCAATGGGGCACTTACTGAACTCTTCGAGGGTCCCATATTCTTCTATTGATGGACATTTCTTGGGAGTGGCCTCCTACCTCGAAAGCCGCTACCAATACCGGTGCCCTTCTTGCTTCTACCTTTAAAGGGCTCTATGCATCAATCATGCTTACCCTCTATTATCTTCTTCTTTTAGCCTAACTTTCTATTCAGGCCCTTTTAAAAGCCCTACACTTTTCCATTAATTCATCAAAATTACAGATCTGGAGGGGCATAATCTTGTCCTTCAATTTAGGTTTAAGGCCTCTCTCAAACTTGTAGGCCTTCCATGGTTCATCATCAAACCATTTTAGATATGAGGAGAAATGGGATAGTTAAATAAACTTCGTCGCATATTGGTCTACATTCATCTCAACCTTGCTCAAGAAAATTAAACTCAGCTTCTTTGTCAGACCTTACTAATGGTGGGAAGTACTTACTTTCAAAAGCTGTTTGAAAGCTCTCCTAAGTCAAGGCTATTCCCTTTTATGCTAGTAGCCTAGAAACACTACACCATCAATGCTCTGCCTCACCTTCCAGCTTGTAAATGGTTAGTCTAGCCTTTTATTTAGTAGTGCATGTCATTATCTCATAAATCTTCTCTAGTTGAATCAGTCATCTCTTAGCTTTTTTAGTATATAACTCCCCCAAAAATAGTGGAGGATCAACATTTTGGAACTTGCCATACAACCAAAATGTCATCCTCTCCCCCTCAGTGCCTCACACCAAGGTTTTGACCAGCACTAACTTGATTTCCAACTAGCACCTCTTGATTCTGTTCGTTCATGGTCTCATGTAGTCTCAACTTGCTCTTGAAGCTAATTAGTCATTACTCTTACAGTAGCCTCATGGGCCTCAGCTTGCTCCTTTATACGATTAGCCATTATAATCATGGCCTCTTGCACCTTTCTCAACATTTTAACAATTTCTTGATGTGCAACCATAGTATCCTGTAATGCCATAAGCACAACCGGGGGCTCCCCATTAAGTTACAACCTCAATGGCAAATCCCAACACAATATCACCCATATCAGGTATATACAAGCAAAATGACATTACCAAACCATATTATTCCTATCCCTAGCATGCATGCATCATAATTGCAAAGTTTTCTAACCACAAAGCAAAAATCTAGCATAATCTCTTGAACTATTGCTCTAATACCAAATGTAACAATTCTAATTACTAATCAAATTAATTAATCATAATTGAGTTCCTAATCACTAGTACAGAAGATCAATATCATTAATAATTTGTTTAAGGATGAAAATATGAAAGGATTTTCAACCTATTTAATTAATACCAATAACCATTTTAAGGAAAAAGAGAAATCATGTATGGTTAAATAAATCCTCATATTAGACTTCCATTTCATTCCTAGTCACTTAGAAAAGCATACAACTCCTTTACATTTGCTTTTGAGACTATATACGTCATTACTATATAGAAAATCAAGATTCATAAGTTTAAATAGGGGTTTGAAGACTTAAGCCATAACTTAGGAAGATTTAGCCACAGTGAAGTTAGCTTTTCTAACTTAAAAACTAAAATTTTAGACTTACATCGTGACTTGGAACACCCATGCTGCGACTTAACTTTTTACTAGAATTAAGAGGTGTATAATTCTCTTTCCTCATTGCGACTCAAGCTCCTCACATAGCGGCGAGGTTGGCCACTGTAGCTCCATTAGCCAAAAATTGATGATCCTCTATCACTAGAAAATTTTGCACTGTGGTGAGATGCACTACAAGAATACTATTCCCACTTTTTCCCTATTCTTGTAGTGATGAGCCCCACTTGCATCATGGCAAGATTGCTCTTTGGAACTCTCCCCTTATCTTTTCCTTGAGTTTTGTCGCCTCTAAGGGGCTTACACCGCAATGCTCTTAGTCTATGTTGCCTTTAATTCACCTTTTTAGCTACAACTTAGACTTCTACTGTAATAACTGGTAAATTAGGAATTGAACTGAACTCGATAAATTGAAATAGGAACAATTTAAAGCAAGGCAAATTAAGTCTACATAAGACTAGGATGTTAATTAGAATATCTTAGAATGTGGATTAGAGCCTAAGGTTAGCCCGGAATCAAAGCCAAAATGGCTAAACAGAAAGTTATAAAGGCCAGTGGCATTTTCATAATTTCGGGCAAGTTTTAGAAAACTCAAAGAAAGGATTTTTAAATGAAAAAATTGAGTTTCTCGGGGTTCTCAAAGGCCCTAAAAACCATAGGAACCCCTAGAATGGTCAAAATCCCTTTGGTTTATATTTTAGAATGTTGATTGACTAAAACTTTGACCAAATCATTCGATAAAGTTTTAAATTCAATTTGGGTGAAACCAAAGATATTTTATAAATTAAAAGACCTAAATTTTATGATGGAAAATATGGTTCTCAAAAAGGAGTTGAAATGAGCCCAAGTGGAAAGAACCAAGATGAAAGACTAAATTGGAATTTTAAAAAAGTGTCTTAATGAAGCCCCCACCTCCTTAAATCATGTCCCTCTCTTCTCCAGCCTTCTAACCGACATTCATTTGGTCCAAAATAGATTCAAGAGCTGCTCAAGGAGGTGCACCAAGTGAGGGAGCAAGGAGAAGGAAATTCAAGCCAAAAAGTGTAAGAATTCCTTACTTTTTCATGTATTCTCCTTCACTAAATCTTTTCTCCTTTCTCCTCTCTTCTCCCATGGTTTTGATAATTAATTTGGAGAATGTTTCATGGCTGGTTCAGTAGGAGGAAAAGAGAAATTGAAGCAGAGAGTGGAAGCATATAAAAGCTCTCTTAAAAAGCTTGTAAATAAGGTAAGAAAACTATGAACTAAGTGCCTCGTCTTCTTAACTTTCCTCCCCTTTTATATGTTTGACCATAATAAGCATCATATATAGAGGACCTTATTTTGATTCAAACTTGATAGAAATTAGGGTTTTGAAGCATGAGGAATCATTTGAAGCTATTAGGATTCAAAAAGAATCAATAGATAATAAGTTATGGCATCCAGGGCTTTGGTTGCACCTAGGAATTTATAAAGATTTCTAATGGTAATTTAGAGTAAGACAATGTTTGAGTTCTCAAGACATCTAGGAAGCTTCATGGATGGCAAATTCCCTAGGAAATGCAAGAAAACTCCATGAGCTCTTGAATTGTGCTATGTCTCAACCTAAGGGGGGATGATGCACCTAGGGAGAGTTTCTTTGATTCCAAGAATATAAATAGTCTAGAAATGAATAATAGACACCAAAGGAATCATTAGTTTGAATTTAGAAACTATATTTTGAAAGTTGAAAGTTTAGGTTCCTTTTAGGCATAATGAAACAACTTGATATTTGGTTCCTTGGATTGAGTTTATGATGGCTCTAATGACTTCAAATGGAGTCATGTGACTTAGATTAAGTGAGAAATTATAGCAAAGATCATGGATTATATGAGTTGCTTCATTATGCCTTTGTATAGAACCATAACTATGACATAAGCTAGATGTAGCTTATATAGAGATTATATGAGGCTAGAGATGGTTCCATTGATGTATTTGTGTCTTGTTTGATGTATCTAGGCTAAGCAAACCAAGTTCCTCTTAGGTGTAGGTGTGAGGCTGAGCCAAAGAGACAAGGAATCAAAGAGCAAATTGTGCTTCTTGAACTAAGGTAGCTTTTCTTATATGCATTTCTTGGTTGTTTGATTGTCATTGAATGCCTATATGTGTGTTTGAATCATGAGACTTGCCTATAGCTATTGGTTTGATGTTATGGTACCATTATACTTCTTAATTTGCTTTTGAATTGTGAGATTGCTCTTTATGGGTGAGGTTGTGCCAAAAGTCTCTTAGAATGGGTAAAGAGAAGCTAAAAGTCCCTAAGGATGGGTGAGACAAGGCCAAAAGTTTCAAGAATGAGTAAGGCTAAGTCAAAAGTCCTTGGAAAGTGGGTGAGGCTAATCCAAAAGTCCCAAATAATAGGGTGAGACTAGACTAAAAGTCCCTAGAGTTTGTTCTTGACTTTGACATATTTATATGATATGGAAAATATGATTTGAATAATTCTTAGAAGTGTTTAGTGCATACTTGTATTCCTTGACATGATTATATGCCATGTATGCTTACTTGAAAGGGTGAAAAAGCTATTGAAATTCTTTGAATCTCACTCCCCCTACTTTCCATCTAACCATGTTTAAATGAAACCCAAGGAGCAAAGACTAGGAACCAAGGAGCATAAATTGTATTACTTTGATAATAGGATAGTTTTTTATGTATATTGATATCAAAGTATGTACATATAAGTTGTTTATGAGTTGTAAACCCTTAAGCACTTGTAAAAGTATGTAAATATGGTGTATGATTCAAATTTGGAACCATATGTATAAGAATGCATGATTTTTGCATTTTGGATCCTTGACATGAATGTGTATATTTGTAAGTAGGATAGTGAATTTAAGCTCCATGATAATTTAGACCATTTGGAATATTTCTATATGTTATGTTTATGCTTTTGTACATACTCAAACGGTCATGACATGGTTAGAAAGTCATTTGGTGCACTTTGACCCCATTATGATCCTAAACTTTGCCTTATTCTTGGCCTAAACCACAAACTAACCAAATGGATAAATTTGTGCATGAAATTTGGCAAGAATATAGATCTCATCTAGAGATTTTCATAGAGCTAAAGAGCACTATTTTTGGAGCTCTAAAGAATTTATTATGATTTTTCAAAGTTGGCCAAATTATGCAGAAACTGTCACTATCACTGTTCATGTTGTCAGTTTGCTTTTTGGTGTCACTCAGGGGTCAAATAGAGTTGAATGCTCATGAAATTTTACAAAAATATAGTAGACATCCTAAGCTTTCTATAGCCATTGAGAGCACCCTATTTGGAACCCTATAGAAGGAGATGTTAATTTTTAAAATTTCTAATTTGCTGTAGAATGTCCTTTAGACCCAAATCACTGTTCCATTAGATTTCATGGGTCATGATATTGTTTCAATCTAAAATTTTTATGGTAGTCAGGGATGTCTTGAGCTTTCTAAAAAGGTATAATTTGCATGATTTGGATTTCTCTACCTTAGTTATGAATTTCCAAAGTTCATATCAAAAATGGAACTAGGAAAAAATGCAAGTGTGCTTCTTGATTTTATGCTGCTTGGTCCAACCCAAATTTCATGCTTCTAAATGTGGTGTTTCTGGTCCAATAAGTGTGTTATGAATGGAAGATGATATTGGTAAGCCCATGTGGTCCATTTAACCAAAATTGAATTGTTTTGGCTTTTAATAACGATTGTTTCCACTGCTAAAAGTGTGAATTTAATGAGAGTTGTTACTTTTAGCCATTGTTGCCACAAATTAAGTGCTAAATGAATATGGTGTTACACCTACTGCTCCTAAACTATTCCATATTCACCTCAACTCACTTTTAACTCTTGATACTTGCTGCTTAAGGCTATACTTCCTCTTATATATCTCACTTACTAACCTTCACAACTTAGGGACCTGGGATTGAATTATAACAACAAAAACTCAATTTATATCAACATATTCCCCTTTATGACAATAAAAGGATTGTGAAGTCTCAAGTGACTACCTTAAATGGTGTTATTCCTTACCAATTAAACTCAAACTACTCTTTTCAAGTTTTAACAGGCAAAGTAGGTTTGCTCCTGACCTCAAATGGCTATACTATCTTATCCATTTCACATCCAAGGCATAACGATGTAAAGACCTTTATGAAACAGAAATTCAGACCTTATTTTCTTATGATAGTAACATCCTCAATCATAAAATACCATTTAAGCTCCATATATACATGCCAGCCTATAATTGGTCAATAATAACATTACATTAAAATTCATGTAAATTAAAGCCTAGTCTTAGGTAATGCATCCCAAATTACAAAATGTCAAAATACCTACACTTCGTAAAAATAGATACATCATGATACTATACAATAAAAGTTAAACAAAATTGGCATTTATACAATCCATAAGCCCCCCAAGTGTAGGAGTCCCACACCGAGCCTAAACCTAGGGATGTTCGTCCACTTACTTCCCCTTTTCCTTATCCAAGGAACTTTCACCTAAAATTGTTAGCCTATGAAATAGAGTGAGATGTGAATCTTAGTAACCAAAAGAAAAATTCCATACATATGAAAACATTAATCAACATATTTGCATTTTATATTAGCAAATACCAAAATAATCAATTCAATTAGCAAATGAACTAGCTAAGCTACTGGTGACTACTATTGCATACTAGTAATCACATACAACGTGTTAATGGCCCAAAACAAAGGGAAAGGTCCATCCATGACACCAACTCCCTATCAAGCACACTCACAACTTAATGTATTCATTAGTTTGTCACAACTTAGTGCCTAATCGAAGCACAATACATAGGTGGCAGTAGCACCACACCTTCATCAGGGACCTACTCATGGTCCCAAAATAATAATTCAAGTAGCCAACCAATCATTTAGTATTTCAAAATCATACATAGGTAGCAAATATAAGATTAGAGTGAACATATGCAAAGAATTAAAAATTAACCCCTAGTTACCTCACTTAACTGTGTCAAATCCTAAAATTAAGACAAGTTACCAACTTTTTAATGATCCTAATTTACCAATACCAATTTTTAGTCAACACCCAATATAAAAATCAGTTACCAATCATTCTAGCATCATAAACTATCTAAAAGGCACTTACCTCAACTCCAATGAACCCAAATTCAGACTTGGGTCTTCTTACACCAAAGACCTCATTGTCTTCCCAATCCTTAGAATTTTCATGCATCAACAAAACCCATCATATAAGTCAATCCTTAAGGCCAATTTCTAGTATGAAATACATCAAAATAAGGATAAGATGATTACTTAATAATCCTTCTAACCTCAACCTCCAAAAATCAACAAAAGAGCCACCAAAAGAACAAATTTCAGATTTAGAGATGAGGTGGAAATTCACTAAACCAAAAACCATTTGGACCAATTTGTAGAGGAAAATGAAAGAAACATGTTTTATATATAACTCACCTTGGTTAATTCTTCCTCTAGGGGTGTAGAATGGAGCCAAACTATGATGAAACCGTAGCCTCCACCCTAAGATGTGAAAATGGAGTTCTCCCTTGGCTAAAAAATGATTTGGTCTACAAAATAGGGGGAAAAGGCTGAATATTTTAGGGGTTTAGATGGGTTTGGGCTAACCCAAGAGCCTATGACCCACTGGGGTCCAAGTTCTAAATCTTGGGCTTCCAAGGAATGAAATTAAGCCTTCTTAAAACTAAAATTGGGCTTCCATAGTTGGTTCTTGGCATGACAAATTGGTCATAAGCCCAAATTAAGTGTCTACCTTTCCTTAATTAATTTCTTAATCAACCTAACCTATAATTAATTTATTTTCACCTAATAATGCCCAAGTAATTATTATTGTCCCAAAATGTCTAAAATAAATCCATTTCTTTAGAAATCCTCATTTTCCTATATCTCCCCAAATCCCTCATATTAATTCCTTAATTCTTCACAATTATTCTTAATTAATTTCGAGGTGCTACAGATGAGGCATATTTCATACATGCATATCAATTCATAAGTATTCAATTATGTGTAAATATATTAGATTCCATATAAGTCAGAACCTAGTCTTCTAAAAATTAAATCCTTGATTACAAACATCAAAATACTTACACTTGGCAAAAATGAATGCATCATGATACTATATAAGTTAGATTACAAAAAGAATAGCATTTACTCTAAAACCAAAAAGCATCTAAGTGTAGGAGCCCCATACAAAAGCCTAAATATAGGGGTGATTATCCACTTGCTTCCCCCTTTCTTTAGCTGAGAAACCTTCACCTAAAATTGTTAGCCCATAAAATGGGGTAAAATATAAATCTCAATAACTAAAGAAAAATTCTATACATATTTACAAATTAATCAACATAAATGCCATTTATATAGAAAAATATCAAAAGTATCAATACAATCAGCAAATGAACTAGTTGGACTACTATTGACTACTACCCATACTTATAATCACATACAATATATTAATGGCCAAAAATAGAAGGAAACACTCATCCACGGCATCAACTTCCCATTAAGTAGGCTCACGACTTGATGCATTTTTCATTGAATCTGATCATAACTCAGTGCATGATCATAATACAATGCCCGGGTAGCAGCATGATCATAGCTTCCCTAAGAATGCTCACAATCCAAAATAAACAAGTAGCTAACCAATCATTTAGTATAGAAAACATAGATATATGTAGCAAATATCATATTAAAATGTAGGTATACATGGAATTAGAAATCCCTGGTTACTTCACTTAGTTATGTCAATTCCTTTAGAAGCCAAGAATAATTGCCAACATTCTAAAAGTTCTAAATTAACCAAAATCAAATTTTTGGTTATTATCCATTACAAAAATTAATTTCTCATTCATTTTAAGCATCATGAATTACCTAAGAATCACTTACCTAAACTCTAATGATTCCCAAATTCGAACTTGAGTCTTATAACACTAGAAACTACAATGCCCTATTCTAATTTCTTTGTATTTTCACACAATAACATAACACAATATATAAGTCGATCACTGGGGCCAATTTCTAGCATAAAACACATCAAAATGGAGGAAAAATACTTACCCCAATGGTTCCTCTAGCCTCCAGCTCTGAAAATCACGTAAGAAACTATTGAAACATCCAATTTCAGATTTGGGGATGAGGTGAACATCTACTAAATAAGAAACTAATCATACCAAAATGAAGAGGATGAAATGATTAACTTTTATATAACTTACATTAGCTAAAACTCCCTCTAAGAGGACAAATAAATGGCAAGAATGTAAAGGAACCTTAGCCTCTTCTCAAGGTGCAAAAATGCTCTTTCCCTTGGCTAAACAAGTGTTTGGTCTACAAAATAAGCAAAAAAGGCTGCAAAATTGTAGGATTTTAGGTGGTAATGTGTTGACCCAAGAGTTCATGGTCCAATTGGGGCCATTTCTTAAGTGTTGGGCCTCTACAAAAGTGAAGTTAAGCCTTTATAAATGGTTATTGGCATAATTAAATTAATCATAGAGCCAAATATGAAATGTTCACCTTTACTTAATTAATTTTCCTTAATCAAGCTTATATCCACTATTAAATTTATTTTTAGTCAATAGTGACTAATAATTATTATTTGTCTCAAAATGCCCAAAATGATCATTTTTTATAATTTATTCCTAAATTTCCATAATAATTCTCTATTCTTCCCACATTAAATGTTTAATTTTCTATTATTTTCCTTAATAAATTTCTAAATGTTATAGGAATTATTAAACCTTGTGATAGTTGAAATCTACATGACATAGATTGCATACTTGATCTCTTAATGTCTTACTATCTATTACATATATTTCAAACAAAGCGAAAAGAAAATATTTTCTATAGATGTACAGTTGAACCATTACTAGTTTTAAAAAATGATAGTGTTTTACTAATAATATAAATGATCACTCATTAGGGTAATGTCTTTAGGTGCCAACTGTACACTTCATAGTTAAGATTAAATGGATGTAAGTAGACATTCTTGGAATAGGGTAGGTTTAGGTCATAATCAACATAAAGTGAACCATCATCAATGAAGAAAGAGTGGTGCTTTATGCATTATAGAATAGTATAAGATGCAGTGAACTGGTTGAAGAGTCAGGGGCATTTTTTATGTATATATTTATTGAAACCATGGCTATACTAAATAACTTTTGTTAGTAGAACGCAATGGACTAGTTAAGTAACTCAAACTAGTTATTTTGTGAAAAAGAACTTACGAAAAAGTTTAGCTAAAAATAATATTTATAGATTATGCTATTGTATTGTAAAATTTTATCTTTCGTTATGGGTTAAAATTTTGTTGGTACTTGATGGTTATGCTGAGCAACTTTAAATAAACTAAGTTGAATAAAATTTGTAATATAAAATGCAATCTAGATCGTTTCCCTTGAAAATGGATTTTAATATTCAATTGAGCCTTCTGAGTGTAAGAGAAACCTAAAAGTTATATAATTCAAAGGGGTTTGGATTGAACTTAACTAGCTAAAATTTTGATTGAATTAAAAATACAAACCATTAACTAAAATGCATGAATTAACAAGCAAGTAATGGATGCACGCCTAACTTTAGAAGTGTCCCCTGATGTTCACTATCCTTATCCTAATTTAATTGTTAATGGTTCTGGTCTAAGAATTTCTACATGTGTTCATGGCAATTTATCTTCAGTTACCACACAAGATTCAAGACACTAACAATTCAATATTAATTGAGACATCAATTCCATAGTAAATCATTAATTCTTGTGATTAAGATCATTGAATACTAAAAAAGAATGATTAATCAATCAAATTAGCCTTTGAATTTTCATTTAACCAATTAAACTCTAAGGAAATCTCAAATTAAATATTCAAGCACACAATTTTCAACATACATTTCTTCAAACACCTTGATTGCACAAGCTAAAAATTAGAAATATATGAAAATTATAGCACTTAAATTAATCCATTAACCATCAAAATTCTTTCCTAATTGATGTTTAACTAACCACTAATTATGAATAACACATTTCTTAATCGAATATGTAACAACCATAATTCTTAATTCCGTGATTAGGCTTAATTATGCAGTTAATAATCATAAAGCAAGGCTAAAGTCATTAAAATTAATCAAATTAAAAAAAACAGTGAGGCAATTTGAACCTTGATATTGTTAAAGTTATTAGCCAAACAACCAACACCATTTAAATCCATAAGTAATTCTAATTATCATTCAAGACCCTTGATTTATGTTTCATTGATTTCAAACTCACAAATCCTTATATAATATCCTCAAGTCATTACATAACATTATCATAACAAATCTTAAGGTTTTTAAGTCAAAAATAAGAGTTTAAGGGCCTTTGTCATGACTTGGACCCTTCCCACGATAGCTAAGTTAGTTTGTGGAATCTAAAAACTAAGTTTGGAGACTCACACCGCAAATTAGTACACCTGCATCATGGCGTAAGAGGCTACTAGAGCTCAAAATAAAAAATACAAACCTTGCGCCGCAACTTAAGCGTGACATAAGTTGGTGTCTCACCATGACGGGCCTATATGGTGTCACGATAAGAGAGCCTCTTGGAACTCCCTAAACTTACCTCTTGATGCTCGTCGCGACTATAACACCATAAGTCTAGCTCATCTCATGCCTTTTAATAGTATAATTATCATGAAACATACACATAATTCTAATAGAGGAAGCATGAAAATTTGGATTTTTATTTGCAAGTTATCATATCCAAAAAATCCATTCGGTGTCACGTGGACCGGGTAAACTCATACTATGCCCCCTCATATTTAATTTCATTATTACAACTCATTTGTATCACAAAAACCCACCTACAACTCTTGGAAATCCAAAGGAGCTATGGGAAATGAGTATTCATTCTCGGACAGCACTGGCCTCAATTCTGGGTAAGCTTCGAAAAATCATAAATAAATCTAGAAAAATTAAAATCATGCAATCTTGGTCATTTTGGGAAGCTATGGATGTCTAATTTACATAAAAATACGTCTAGAGCATAAAATTTATCACAGAGGACGTTTGATATCAAAAAAGGTCCAGAGGTCGCTGCTGCCTGGGCTGCTGTTTCAGATTACTAATACAAACTTCTAAAATTCATAACTAATTATATAAAAATCAAAATCACACAAATTCAGTCATTCTGGAAAGCTAAAAATCTTAAATTTATGATAAAAATAATTCCAGAATGAAAAAAATACGTTTAGCCAGCTGGACCCTATGGAATAGTAACCGGACTCATGGGGCACTATTGATGCTGACAGTTAACTTCAAACATGCATAACTCACTACTCATACCTCCAAATAAGGTGATCTTGGTGGCCAAAGAAATCTTATGACTTCTAGTTTGTGCATGTAAAATTTCATAAGCATTGGACACCATTTGGCCATCGGGTGACGCAGAATTCAAAACTGCCAGTATGAACAGTAGCATACCAGAATCCATGAAAAATTTCAACTTTGAAAATTCATTAAATATTCTCTAGGTCTCCGAAAATTATGATCTTTAGCTCCTCAAAAATATCTTAATGAGACCTAATTACATGCCAAGTTTCAAGGCAAGACTAACTCATTTGGCTAAAAAATGGCATAGAGTTCTATTATGGTCAATTTTGGCTCCATATTGGGTACCAAAATTGCCAAATGGATTCCCCTTGGTCTTGGCACCTTTTGGGCAAGTTTAAAAGCATATTTTAGACTTGTGTGAGCTGTCCAAATGGTCCCAAACCTCATGCATCTCATTTTGGCCATTCAACCCACATTTATACACATTTGCATCAAACTTCCAATTTGCATAACTTGGCATTACATACCCAAATTCATTTCTAAAGTTCATACATCATATCCATACATGTATACATCACATAATATCATATTTACATGTGTCTCAAAGGTCATGTGCCATTCACAATAATCATATACATCATTATGGCTCAAAAAGGATAAAAGTTAGACATATGAATGCCAATCTCTCTTCTTCAATGTTGTTGGCTCCCATTAGCATATCCACTTGGTTCACCTAGCATGTTAGATCATTGGAGAGGAGGGGATGAGATTCAAAGAATCCCAATAGCTTATCTCCTATTCCATCACACATAATATGTGTAAGCAAGTTTCATATATGCATGCATGGAGAAAGTAGAAATCATAGGCATTTTAAAGCAACTTTGGCATGTGAATCAATCATGCAAGACATTCAAGAGCTCACTAAGTGTTTGGATTGGTCTCACACTTCTCCTCATGGATTTTGGACTTGCCTCACCCATTCTTTAAGCACTTTGGACTCAATCATACTCTTGGGAGCCCACTTTGCTTTTGGGAGACTCTTTACTTTGTCTCAATCAAGCTCAAGGGTTCTTGGCTCATCCTCACCAAAGGGAAGAGTTCTTGGCCTTTCCACACTCAGGCAAACTCACACAAACATCATGTAATCATTTGAAAACATAACATAGCATCAAGCATCATGGCATATAAAGGCATGCTAGCATACTTTTCTTAGCTTGAAAATACACATACACACATTCTAAAACAAGCTGAACACACATCCATGAATGAGAGAAGGTAGAGAAAGTTACCTTGCATAATTTCACACACTTTTTCCTTAGCTTTCAAGCCTTCTCTTTTAGCCACACACCCACAAGTTGGTGGAAATAGTGTCTCTTGGCCTAGACATAAATTATAGGAGCCAATTAAGTTCATGAAACAATGTCTAGGGCCATGCAACTTGCTTAAACCCTAGATTACTTTATAACCTCCATTATGGTCCATATTGGCACCTAATGAAGCAATAGCCCTCAAATGATTTCTAGGCCTCATTCTTTATTCTCAAATATGATTCTTGACTCCTTTTAAACCTATTGGAGTCATCATATCATTAAAACAAAGGGCCTAACATCATGTTACTTTCTTAGGTCACAATATGGAACCTAAAGCACTAACTCATTCTCTAAGATTCCTAAATTTTTTCCAAGGTTTTCCCTCACATTCATTCATCATATATAACTCAAAAATAGGCTTGAAATAATTTAAAACTCTTCCTAACTAGGACCAAAATTCATCTCCCTTTGATTGGGCTCTATATGGGACGAAATTATCACAAGGAGGAGAAAGGAAGAAGAAGCATGGAAGACAACAAGTTACCTTGATTTCCTAGCTTTTCTCAAGAGCTCTCTTCCTTGCTTCAACTCTTTCCTTGAATTTCAAAATTTACCCCTCTGTTCTGGGCTCAAAATAGAACCAAACACCTCACTAAATCTATAAGAAGAGAGGAGGAAAGGAGGGGAAGAAGTTTTCTAAAGGGAAGAGCAAAAGTTTTCATGAATTCATACCTTTCTCTTGGCTTTTCTTCTTCCCTTGAGCTTGCTCTTGTGCGCCACTCTCTCTCTCTATTTTCTGGGCAAAAACAGAGCATTTTACTTAGAGGAGCTGCTGGAACGTGGATAAGAAGAAGCTAAAAGTCACTTTATGTAACTTTTTACTTTTGCATTTTAGTCCCTTTTCTTGGCTTTTTCATTTTAAACTCATATCAACTCCTTTTTGAAATCCATCTTTTCCATCATATTCCTTAGGCTCTTAATCATAATAATTGCCTTTGGAATCACTCAAAAAGGATCTGAAACTATTCCGAACCATTCGGTCAAAGTTTTGGTCAACCTTTGTCGAAATTGCTCATCGGAGGGGTTTCAACTATTCTAGGGGTTCCCATAGTTTTCAGGGCCTCTGAGAACCCCGAAAAGCTCAAATTTTTCATTTAAAAAGCTCTCCTATGAGTTTTCAAAATTTTCCAAAAATTACAAAAATACCCCTACTTTCTTCGATAAATTTTCTGAGCTCTTCTGGCTCTAGTTTTTGGGCATCTCAAACCTCAAATGCTCATTTTCTAATATTTAAAATTTTATCATAATTTTAGTTGGCCCCAATTCCTTCTATTTCGAGGACTTTCTTTTATATTTGGCCTATTTCTGACGTTTACGGAGAAACCGAACATTGCGTTTCTCACGTTTACGGAGGGACCGGATGTTACAGCGACGAGTTTGCCCTTTGTTACTCTCCCTAGGCAAATTTCTTGTGTTGCACCACAACTAGCTTCTGGATCTCTCTTGGCCACAACTTAGGTAGTTTTGGCTGCAGCTCAATGTAACACTCTAAAATTAATTAAGGTGTTAATCATAGATTTGGGTTAATTAAGAATAATTAATATAGAATAATTAGGTAAGTTAAGTGAATAAAAATTTTAGAGAGATAAATTATTAATATGAGTTTGAGATTTAATTGAGTTAAAAACCCCATCTAGGCCCAAATTAAATTAAATAGGCCAAGGTTAGGAACTAATGGAGGCCTAATAATTTTAAGTGTAGACCTAACCTTTTATTGTGAAACTTGGCCTAAGAGAGAGCACCTGGTGATGGCCAATTCAATTTAATGAATTAGAGACCCAAGACCCAACTTGCATAAGCTCTTATAAATGGCCCGATAACCCTTGTGCAGACTCAAATCAATTGAGTTCTTTAAACTTAGTTTAACCCAATTAAAATTCTGTAGCCCAACACATGAAAGCTGGCCCAACAAGGCTTAAATCTAAAACCTACTTGGAAATTGGACCTTTTGGTCAGCCCATGACCCATATTAGACCCAACTAAAACCCTAAACACATTAGCCCCTCCACACTTTGTTGAAACACAAACATAAGAGGCATTTTCGCACCTTGAGAGGGAGACTAGGGTTCTAAGCAAGAAATCCACCATTTCTCACTTCTAAGCTCAAAATTAGCCAAGGTACTTATTATATTACTTAATCCCTTTCTCTTTCTCTTCATTTTGGCCTAATTAGTTTTTCATTTGGAGTATTTTCACCATACCCAAAATGTGAAATGTGATTGTTTAGGATTTTTTTGGTGAAATTTCATAGGTTGGGACTAAGGGTGTTATTAGCTAAGTGTAAACTCTCCATTCTAATATATTTTTTGCTGGTTTAAAACCCCCATGGTTGATTTGTAGTATGGGTATTCTGTATGAATTTGCTTAGGAATTAGGGTGATATATTGAAGTTTCTGGTAGAGGACATATTTAATCCGAATTTGAGGATTTGTAGTGGCTAGGTAAGTGTTCTCTAGGTAGCCATTAGTATTTTAATTCTTTAGGTACTTGTTGCTATTGTACATGATGATTTAAAGTAGTAATCTTCTGATGTTATGGTTATAGGGAGATTTTGGCACTGTTGGTGGCTTTTCAATTGTCTGCAGAGTGAGGTAACCGAGGTTCATACTAATTCCATGCATATATTTGTTTTAATTTTATATTTGCTGCATGATTATGATTTTGATGCTAAATGAATTAGTTGGCTATCTGTTATATGTGATTGGACCTTGTGAGTCTATGGCTTTTCAATTTTGCTGCATGTGCTTCGATCGAGCACTGGGTTATAATCAGACCCTAAATGCACTGAGGCCTAGTTGTGCTCATTGGGGAGTAGGTGTCATGGACGAGCTTCTCCCGGTGTTATTGGCCTTTAACATGTAGAATTATGATTGCTAGTACGGGATAGTAATCATAAATAGCCTAATTATTTCATTATTGATATGGCTGGTATATTTTCTGATACTTATATGAAATCATGCATATATGTTAATTAAACTAGAATATATGAGTGGATTTTGCCTTGGTTACTGAGATTTGCATCTCACCCCATTTCATGAGATCATACTTTCAGGTGAAGGCCCTTCGAGTAAGGATAAGAGGAAGCAAATGGATGAAAATCCATAAGCTCTAGCCATGTATGGAGGAGGCTATACTTGGGCTGATATGAGTAGAGTAGATGCAAATTTTGTTATTCTTTTATAGCATCATCATGTAATCATATTGCCAAGTATAGGTGTTTGTATTTTGGTTACTTAGAATATACTTATTAATGAGTAGGCCTTATTTCAACTTGGTATTGGATGTATGAACTTATAACATCTAATATATAAACCTTGTTGAATTTGTGATATGGTCTACTATTGGAAATGTAATCATGTGATATATTAGATATTGATATGAACCAATGATGTATGGAATCTCTAACGAAATGTGTATCAAATGATAATTGTTGATAGTTCATGAATTCTTGCTATTATTACTTTATGAACTTGCTGACATAGGATAGTTAGAGGAGTAAGAATTAACACTTAAGTCTTGAACTAGTAATGATAGATAAGCTGGGTAAATTAGGCTAATGAAAGCTATTGGAGCCCCATAAATTAAAGTAGAGTGGCCTTAGGGTGTCATTGGAGGGAGAGTAGAGAGTAAGAGACAAGATTTTAGAAGTTGCAGGATTAGAAGACATTTTACCGCGGCCAAAATAGTATTAGCAGCAACTAATAGAGGCAAAGTTACCCAAGGAGAGTACCAAAGAGCAATTCGCCATGGTGAGAAGTGGAATTAGCCATGGCAAAATGTGAGAGGCCAAATTGGAAGTCGTCCAGAGGGTAATTCGCTGCAGCTAAATAGGAATTGGCTGCAGCAAACTTTTGTGAAAATGTGTCAAGCATTCCAGAGAGAAATTAGCAGCGGCGAAAGGGGGAATTGGTTACAGCCAATAGCGAGAGGCAAGTGAGGTAGGCTCCAAGAGGTCTCCTTACCGCAGCACCATGTAGGCTAGCCGCAACGAAGTTCCAACTTGTCGCGATGATCTATGAAGATGTAAGAGTGAACTCGAGAGCAATTGGCCGTGGCGCAAAGACATTTAGCTGCAGCTAACAATCCCAAACTCTCATTCTAACCTAGAAACCTTGGTTTTTTCCATGGTAACCATAAGGGATGACTTAGAAACATTGGTAGAAGATTCTTGTGAGTTGGAATTAATGGGTAATAGAATCAAAGGCTTATAAATGAGGGTTTGTTTCTCTTGTCTACATGAATGTGTGTGATTATTTGGTTGATGGCTCTAATAACATTAAAGTTTAAATTTTTCCATATTTTCTAAATGTAATTAGTCATAATGACTTTTAACCCAGATTTATGATTATTGATCATGTATTTAACCTTAATTACAATTATTAGAAGTTAGGGTTATCACACTCAACTCCTTGCTGCACCTAAACTTTCTAAATTTTATACCACATATACTAGACCTCCCTCTAGCAACATCTTAAGGTCATTTTACCTTGATTTGTAGGGTTTTAATGGCATCCTATTATCTAAATCACTCAGCATACTAATTTTAATCAATTTAAAATTTAGGTTTTGATCCCTACCCGCCCATCTACCATATATCATATCTTAAAGTCAGCAAGGTTCCATATCAAATGTAAATGAGTGCATACATCATATTCCAAATTTGTATAAGGCCTAACTCCCTCTTACATACATCATAGATTACCAAAACATAAAACTCCTATACTTAGCAATATGATTACATGATGATGCTATGAAAAAGAATAACAAAAGGTAGCATCTATCCTAAATTAGATCAACCCAAGTACAGCATTCCCTATTCAGGGTCATAGCTTTTGGATGTTCATCCACTTGCTTCCCTTTATCCTTACCTAAAGAGCCTTCACCTGAAATAGTTAGCCTATGAAATAGGGTGAAATGGAAATTTCAGTAACCAAAGGTAAATTCCATTCATATACTTCAAATTAATCAACATCTATGTATTAAATCATATAAGTATCAGAAACAACAGAATATCAACAAAATGCAATAGTTGAGCTACCAGTGATCACTATCCTATACTAGCAATCACACACAACATGTTAAAGGCCAAAAACACTAGGAGAGGCCCATCCACGGCACCAACTCCCTAATGAGCTCAACTTGGGCTCAGTGCATACAAGAGTCTAATCATAACTCGGTGCCTGGTCAAAGCACGATACACGAGTAGCAGTTGTACCACAACTCCACTATAGACTCATAAAGTCCAACCACAATATATTAGATAGCTAACCATTCATTTAGCCTTTAAAATCATACATGTGCAGCAGATTTAAGATTAAATTGAATATATGCAAAGAATAAAAATTAACCCTAGTTACCTCACTTTGTAGACAATCCTTGAAGGTAACAACAGTGCCAAAATCACCATATGATCATAAAATCAGACAATCACTACTCTTAATCATCATTTATAGCGACAAACCAGATACTCATAGAATTAAACTACCAAGAAATACCTAGAGGATATTTACTTAGACACTACAAGCTCTAAATTCAAATTTGGTGTTCCTTGTAATGCCTATTCTAATTACCCATTTTTAGTGATTTTTTTAATGAGAAATTCTTAACTTGAGTTTAATTACCTTTTTCTATTTTAATTATTCCATCACAATAAAATCTAATCTATAGCATAGTAGAATACAAAAATAGATAAAAATAAACTGAAATTACTACAAACGAGTTTAAGAGTTCCAACATAAGGAAGTGGGGTCATACATATCACATCACATCAAAGGGGATTTATCCTATAACTATCCAAAAAGAAAACCCTAGATAACAAAAAAGGACCAAAAAAGTCAATCCCCTATTTTCACCAAAAAGTCAGTGTCAGTGACTGGACCACTACTCATGTATATGGAGGAGCAGGATGGCCAAATCCACCCACTGGGAATGAGTGGGATTCAAGCTCCCTTAGGGCCATAAAGCACATTAGTACAGCATGAACAATACCATCACATGATATCATTTGTATGTTATGAATCATAAAGACCCATCCCTAAAGTGGGAACTAGATCCATTCAGCCTGGAGTTCTAGGGTCACTCAATAAATCAGCATTTAAGAAAATTTAAACCATAATAGAATGAGAAATAATTTTCTTAGTATCATAGACAAGATTAATACGACATAATATCCATGAAGAAGAGTGAAGTAATAATTTTAACAGACAGCAAGTAATATGAACGGAAAGCTTACAAAGATAGTTAATTTACTAAATAATATAAATAGAGAGATATACCTGTTAGCAATATTTACTGTGAATATGAAATAACAAAGTGAACATACATATTACATATAAAAATAGAACATGGATAAAATACAAGAGTTATCTTAACAAATTTAATATTAAGCAATTGTAAGATATTCACGAGATTTCCGTATGCATAGAATACAGAGAATTTAGCAAACAATATTTATTCCTTCTTGACCATTAGGCCTTGGAGATTGCTAGGCTCAATACCCAGATCATATTGCACTGACTTTGGCAAGCTCAAGCCCAACTCATGTTGCACTGTTATGACATAACAGGCTCACCCCTACTTCTTTTACTGAGATGTCTCTCGGTAGATACCCAAGGAAAGTCGTATAAAAATATAATAATAATATGTCATCCAAGCCATTATTTGATAAGGATGTAGTATGTATATTTGGGAAAGAACTGCCTTGCACAACTCTGTGCATAATAAATAATCTCATAGCATGACAGTGTATTGGAATTTGAAAAATTATATTTAAATACTTAAAATTATCTTTTCACTTTTCTAAGTCCATATTTGTCCTAGGGCCCATCCGGTGTCCAAAATAATTTATAAATCAAGGTTTAACATCAAGGTACATAATTAAGTCCAATATTGCCATAAAAGGCTCATCCAAGTATACGAAAGGCTCAATAAAATCCAATAAGTCCAAAGTAAGTCCAAAATATCTAAATGGCCCTCACCGGTCCTAAATAGTAATTTAAATATTTTAAGTATCTTTCTTAATTAAAATTGGACATCCAACACAACAGCAGCTACCCAGTGGCCAACTCTAACACACACAGGGCTCATCCCTTGAATAAGGTTACTCTGCCATTTATATATATATATATATATATATAAACAAAGGAAATTCATTTACCAAATAACCAATACTCATAAAATTAGACAACAAATAGCATATTATCTATGTCAAGAAATTAGATAGTATATCAGCACAACAAATAGTGCAAATCCGGAACATATGTTATCACATTCCATTCTTGACATAACACTACGTAAATTTTTAACTATCACAAATGGGCTCTAAAATTCACAAAATAAGTATCAACATAATCTAGACAGCATGTAGAACATATTAGGCCATAAAAATCATCCAAAACATATCAAATAACATATGTAAAAATTCAAGATCTTCTTGGTCAATACTTTTTTCTCAAAAATTTGAATTTTTATATAATGATCCATAATTCACCAAAATTTCACTATAGGCCTTATTTTTATGTAGATTAACTTA
This sequence comes from Erythrophleum ivorense, assembly GCA_026724425.1. Lineage (NCBI taxonomy): Eukaryota > Viridiplantae > Streptophyta > Magnoliopsida > Fabales > Fabaceae > Erythrophleum > Erythrophleum ivorense. Next base: position 38,909,963 of record JAIUCV010000006.1, on the reverse strand, counting down.
ATTTAGTTGGATTTAAGAAAACTCTTCCCTAGGTATATGCACATGTGTTGGCCAAACCTGTTCATCAAGGAAGACATATGATTTTGCTTCAATTTCATGTGACCAAATAGCCACACATACATATTCAAGGGAGATAAACAAAAGCCCTCAATCAATTTCTAGAAATTTCCTATGTATTCTACAATTTTCTCAAGTTATAATTCAAGGGTTTCTTGCCAATTTAATAATGAAAATCAAAGTTATATTAATCTTTCTCTTCCTTAGGCTTCCTTCCATTATTTCCCCATTTAGTTTCTCTTCAATTTCTCCCATGGCTTCTTGAAATACAAAGTTTCATGGTTTGTAGAAAAAATGCCAAGAATAGGAATTTTCTTGAATCACATGAATTCATAAGCCATATATATGATTTTCTCCATCTTTTCTTAGCATGAATTCATGGAAACAACAAAATCTCCTTTCTTACTTGCCATGGCTGAAAACTAGAGAGGAAGAGAAGAGAAAAATTCTTGGAGAAAAATAGAAGAAAAACTAAGAAGAAGAAAGTCTATCTATGTTACCTTGGCTTCGCGGTGTTTGTTTCTTCCTAGTAGTTTTTCTCCCTTTCTTCCTCCTTCCTTTTCTTCTTCCTTAGGCTGAGCTTCTCCTCCTCCTTCTTCTCCTTGTCTTGGGCAAATTTATGTGTGTGTGTGTGTGTGTTTTGTGTGAAAGTGTGGCATGAAGGTGTGTATGTATTTTGTATATTTTATTTACAAATGAATTGTTAAGATTTAATCAACTTTAAGGTGGAAAATCTTGGCATTTAGATCAAATGAATGGTTAGGATTTAACCTTGAAATAAGAGATTAAAGTTAGGCTTTTAGATTAGATCAAAGGTTGCAATTTGATCTTAAAAAGGTGAAGAAATCTAAGCCATTGGATTACATCAATGGTTTAGATTGTATCACATTTTATAGATGAATATTAGCCATTGGATTGCCATGGTTACTTTTTTCGTAATGTGTGATGATAGGGTTGCATTTAATGCCACTTAAGTCAGTGTCTATGTCATGCTGATATCAATGGTAACTTTTTTGTAATGCATGGAATCTTCTAAGATTCGTTGACATAAGCCTGATAAACATGATTTTTATGTATTTTATTCTTCTTAACTTAAGCATTTTAATGATCAAATATGGCTTTAGAGGTTTAATTAGTTGGAATTTGATTTTAGTAGTCATTTTTCACTCAAGGAAATTATTTACAAGATTTTAGAATTTTAATGCATAAATTTCTTTAAATAATTTTATGAATTTTTCCTATTGAATTTTTCTCATTCTTTTGTGTAGATTTTAATGGGTAATTGAAGCTTGAATGAGAATTTAATTTAAAGAAGAGAAGGAGAAGAGTTGGGCTTCAATTGTACTTTTTGTTGGGCAATAGGAATTCTAAGGATGAAAATTAATTTGGAAAATGATTGAAGCTTCAAGATTGAATCAAGAGCTAAACTTCAAGGAAGGAAGCCACATTTTGCAACTAGAAATGAGGGATTTTTGGATGGAAGAAGACATACAAGCTCTCTCACCAAGTCATACATAAGAAGCCATGCATCCATTCCATTCATCTCACATCATTCACAATCATTCATACTCCACATAACACTCAAGGATGGGCAGCCTACTCTTAATGCACCCACTCACATGAAGACACCTCCTTTCATGTCCCTGCATCTCACATTGATTCATTTATACAAATGCCACAGGTCTAAGCATGCTGCATCTCACTCATGTAGCTTCACATACTCCATTTCACATAGCAATTTCTCCCTACATCTACACACACATGCATGGCTGGATTCACGTAGGAATAAAACACTCACTTAAGCTACGAGTTAGAGGAGATGAAGCTAGGAAATAAAGAAAGCAACATGTAAAAGAAGTCCTTGTTATTGGAAAATAGGAGAAGGAAACTTGTGGTCACTCATACAAACACACTCATAAGTCCATGAAGAAAAACATAGCATCTTGCATGTCTAGATCACCCACGTTAAACATATACATTACTCAACTCCATGTTGTAGCCACTGCACTTCCACGTAGCTTCCATGAGTCCAGTTCATACACATGCACATTGCCATGGTCCAGCCATGTTAACACATTCACATGTAGCACAAGAGCTGAGAGAAGCAACAAGTTTTGAAGAAGAAAGAAGCTACGGGTTAGTGGTGAAGAAAGCTAAAGCTCAGACACACACAACATGATTTTGGAGGCTCGAGTTGATGGTTTATGTGGAAGGAAGGCACATGAGAGAAGAAGAAAAAGAAGCTACAGTTTGGATAAGTAGAATAGAGAGGAAAACGTATGGTAAACACGAGCTGGGTAAAGTGGAATATAAATGATGTGAAGAATAGCAACAAGAACAGAGGAAAAGCCATGGTTTGGTGGGAAGAAAAACAGTTGAAACATGCAAAAGCTTTCATGGTAAAACACGTGAATAAGGTTGTGAACAGAAGCATGGGAAAATACGTTGAGGCAGTACTTGGGTTGGAAGAGAAGCAAGAGAGCAGCTGCTACACATTTTTTAGAGAAGGAAAAAGCCATGGGTATAGAGCATGGGCAGAGAGAAGCACAAGGTTTTCTTGATATAAAAACAAGCTCAAACACGTAAGGCAGCTGGAGGAGATTCATGTGATAATTAAAGGAATCCACATGCAGAAGTTTTCATGGAAAATACGTGGAAGCAACATGTGAGAAGTCGCGTGAACAAGAAAAGAGGGAAAGGGGAGCTGAGAACGAAAGGAGTTGACATGGAGGAGGAATAAAACACGTGGTAAGACTCAAAGAAGCATATGATTAGAGTAAGAAGGAGCTCTAGCTGTAGGAGGAATAAAAGAAAAAGAACATGAATCATTAAAAATGAAAAGGAAGGGCATGTGAATTAGTAACATACAGACAACACGTGATGAGAGGAGAAAAAGATGTCAAAACGCAAAAAGGGGAGCTAGGGAAAGAACGCGAGGATTTTGATGGAAGAACAATGCTGGGTTCTGACCTCCAGAGACGTGAAAAGGAGAGAAGAATTTGATTCAAAGAGGCTCGATGATTTTAACTTCTTCCCTCCTCCATTTTCTTCCATTCATCTTATCTATGGTAGCCTAATTTTTTTCTTGGTAGTTAACTCAAAATTAGATCTCCCTTGATACAGATTTGAGCTCTAAAATTGCCTCTCCAAATTAGATAAATTCTCCTTCCTTTATCTTTTAATTTTAGCATTGATTCCTTTGTTAATTTCACTAGGTTTAGCTTATTAATTTAGGAATTTAGTTGCTAGAATTTACTGGATTAATTTGAATTGTGGATTGATTGTAATTTCATATTTGAATGTTAATTTTGATCCCTAAATGTTTGTGGAAAGTCCAGACTTAGTGGCTGTACAATTTGCTATTTAATTCCTCTTGTTTTTAGGCTATTTAATGCAATGATTATTGAATTAAATGGCTGGAGTTTTTGGCAATTGTTGTGCTTGAGGAATTTATTAATCTAATTAGTTGATTAGCATTTTAAGTAGATTGTTTAGTAGATTCTATTGAGCAATTATGATTTTTTTATGTATTTTTGCTCCTAACTCAATTGATTAATTATTTAAGGTTTCTTGTGGTTGCAAAGTCCTTGAATTATTAATGAATTGAGTTTTGGATGGTAATTCAAGAGTTCTTATGGATAATACACTAATGAGCAAGAGTTTAAATCTAATTTTGGTACATTTAAAAGGGAGTATGGATAATTGAATTCTAGAGAGTCTATCTAAAGGCTAGTTACCACATTTTCCTAGTTGTTAGCTTCACTTAGTCTTAAGCTTTTAGCTCTTGTTATTTTTTATTTAATTCAATTAAATTTTAGTAATTCAAAATCCCCTAAACAATTTTTATTTAGTGATACTTGGAATACTCTTTCACAAATAATTAGAGGCAAAAACTCTTTAGGAAATGACATAGGTTGCACCATTATCTACAAGCCTTTTCCAACCTAGTTTTATTTGAGGTTGCACGACACAACCGTCAAAGGTAGCATAACTGCTTCATAGTTTGCGCAGTTTCCAAAATCCTCTTCCAATTTCTAGTCTCTTCTTCACACATGGCACCACATCAGCACCCTCCTAGCTCCATGGTGCCATGTTAGCTCTTCCTCGATTAGAATTTACAAAATTGCTATCGTTTCATAGGTTCTTCGTAATATTTTATTTAATCTGCATTCTTAGAGTTCTTCCTTATATTTTAATGTTATTTGGGCCTAAGTGGGTCTCATTTAATGTTCAACCATATATTTAAATATTATTTATTTCTCTAATAATATATTATTTTAGGATCTAAATGACCTTTTTGCCCCTAGTAGTGACGTAACAGACAAGAACTTCTATTCATTTTTCACTTATATCTTCTTTGTAACTCCATATTTATGGATTTCATCACCACCACCCAATAGATCTTTCTACATAGAATTTCCTAAGACAACTAACTCGAGTTTAGGGTTTTAGTTTGTCTCTATATGAGCTTGTAATCATTCTAGGCCATTTGCTAGTTCTAACGATTTCAAAATTTCACGGAACAAATTTTATAATTTTTTGCATATTATTTCCTAACTATTGATATATATATATATATATATTGGACTAGTTCTGAATTCCTCTTATTTCCAGAAAAATTATCAAAGTTCGTTCAGGTGACAAATGACAATTTTGTCTAAGCCCCCTGGATCCCCTAAAATTTTAAAAATTTCTATGGGCCCTATTTAGCTTATAGTTTTCATATATGAAGCTATTTTGTTCAAATTCCTCTTATTAAAACTTAATAAATTCATTACATAAAATAATAAATAATTAAAAAATCTTAATTTTAGGGATGTTACATTCTTCACATTAGAAACCTCAAGATACCTCTCAATTTTATAGGTAAATTTGTACAAAATTAATGCCCATATTATAAATCAACTATAGAGGTATCAAACTAATAAAAACTGCATTAAAATGGGAAGGAAACACTTATCTAACAACACCCCTAGCCTTAACCTCAAAAAATCCACCATAGAAACACCAAACAACACATTTCATATTTGGGTGTGGGTAAAAATGCTCCAAATAAAAACTAATTAGGTTAAATTGAGGATGAAAAAGAGAGGATTAAATTTTATAAAGATTACATTGGTTGATTTTGACTTTAAAAGGGAGAAATGATGAAAATATGTATAAAACCCTAACTTCCACCTTAGACCTCTAAAAATGCTCCTTGCTCTGCAAACCTTTAGAGTTTTTTTTTTTTTGAATTCAAGCGAATGGAAAAAAGAGCTTCTCTTAAAGTTTTAGTGAGAAATGGGCTGATCTATCAGCCCAAAATCTAATTGGGCTCTTTCCTAGTTGTTGGGCCTTGGTTTGATAAATTGGGTCGTAGAACACTTAGAGTTAAAGAGTGAAATATGCTTACCCAAAGGCCTAAAAATCTACTTGGGTTTAAAATTTTGGGTTGGTTAGGCCAAGTTATAAGAGTTCATTTAAGTTGGGTCTGCACAAAATCAATGTTAGGTCTTTAAGAAATGGAATTGGATCTCCCCATAGCTAAGATTAAGCTTTTACACTTAGCCCAAGGCTTAATCATAATGCCTAAATTAATTATCCACCTCTCTTGATTAATTTTTCTTAATTAAACCCATATTAACTCCTAATCCATCATAATTATTCTTAATAAAATTTTGGGTGTTACATAATACAATCTTAACTAAGATAGTACAAGAATAAGAAAAAAGTGATAAAAAGAGAGGAAAAATAAGATAGAAATCTTAGCTAAATCCCAAATTAATCTTCATGGATTCGAGCTCCTCATAAAGTTCTTCATCCAACTAACCATAAGATGGAATTAAACTTTCATGGAGTGCAAAATGATGGAAGGAATGGAGTTGCACACCCTTCGGTCTATGAGCTTCTAAATTGAAATGGAAAATTATGTTCTGCTCATGCTCCCTCTGCCCACCATCATGTGTTCTCTCCTACCTCTTAAAAACTCATACTTTCATCTAATCTTTTGATGTGAAAATCTTCCACGTGAGCTGCTCCTCTAATGAACTCGAGAGTCCCTCCTAATCCATGTGAATCCCTCATCCTCTCTCCATCACGTGCCTCTCTTGTGACGTGGACCAGTTGTGCATATGTGTCAACTTGTGCTTTAATATTTGTCAGCATAAGAGAGCTCGTGTGACCTATAGCTACATGTGTATGATTCATCTAGCCTTCATCCATTCCTTTGCTTTATGCATTACATCTACATGTGTGTACATCCTAGACCCATGTGTGAATCCTTGCATTGAACTTATGCCCATGCGCCAGCATGAATGGAATGTCGTGGCTTTTATTGGATGTGTGAATGCAAGGAAGTGGAGTGTTTGTCAAAGTGTCTTAGCGAGTGAATCAAAACTATGGACTGAGTGTTTACGTGGAAGCTTCCATCATCTAGGTGTGTGTACATGATAGCTACATGTGAGTGGATCTGCTCCTGTCCTCAATAAACCCATGAGTGAATATTATTGTGTGTGATTGTATGAGTGTAGTTGTGGATTCGTGCATGAGTTGAAGAGAGAGTGTGTCTATTCCTTCAGCCATGTGCACTTGTACTTGCAAGAGAGCATTATTGATGCATGAAATGAGGGAGCATCATGTGAGTGAGTCATGTGTGTAAAATAAAATATGGTGCTTAGTTGAGTTCCCTCCATATGCCATGTGTGCTTCTTCCATGTATTTCCACGTGATTCATGTGAGCCCAAAAGAGAGACATATATGAATTTATACCTCATATGAATTGTTTGCTACATCACCCCCCATTTTCCATTTTTATTTTTTAAAATTTCATTTAAAATGTGGGCAATTATTCCAAGCTTGGCATTGCACATATGAAGCTTCCATCCTTGAACTTTTGCTTCAAAGTTTAAAGCTTCAAAGTTTAAAGCTTTTTTCTATTTGGCCTATTCCTCGAGAATGAATTTCATAAATCACTATCATGCTTCCACTTTAACCTAGCATGTTCTCTTTGCAACTATTATTGTAACTGTAGGTGGAAGGGGGGAAAGTGAGGCTTACTGATCTGGGCATTTAGAATATGTGATACTCAGTGCCATGTTCCATAAAATTTGACAAGAGCAACAAATGCCACCAAGTTCCTTATAAATTTAAAAACAAAACATAAATAAATGGAGAACTCAACACCATTGCCATTGAGTTCCCTAAAAGTATAGCATTTGAATCCAATACTTTTCATACTCTAGGATTCGACAACTACTTTTTTTAAACTATAACATTTGGCTTAAAAACAAAAATTTTGGTGAGTGTTCCAAAAGAAAATGAAACCTATTACCAAACTACACTTTTGTAAAACCAAGTTTAAGCTAAGTCCTTAAATAAAGAGGTTTAGATTTTTTTTTGTTGGTTGAAAGAAAAAAAGGAAATCAAGAAAACACATATGTAAAAGGAATACTTCTCATGATTTTTTTTCTTTTTTTTAATACATTTGAGAAACTCCAAACAACTAATATATCACATTGTAAGAACTAGAATCTAAAACCATGAGATTCCTTATGGCCTATCTATCCAAATCTTGCCATAATGAGTCGACCATGATGACAACCTTTCTTGAAACAAATTGATTTTGCCAAATTTCAAAAGCCATTTCAAAACATTTGAATTCTCGCTTCAAACCTTTATTATGTTATTACCCACCTATAATGCAAAGAAGAATATATATTTTTTTAAAACTGAAGGATAACAATTTGAATCATTTATAACAACCTAAGATAACACAAATTGTAGTGGGCCTTCTTGCGTCCAACACATGCTAAATCTTAAACAATATGTAAGAGACCTTCCACTACTAAATTTAAAATGTAACACTATTAAAATAGCTATAAATCAATATTTGAGGTTGTCTCCTTTGTTTAGACTTTTGAGATACTTATATTCTAATTACCGACTTGTAATCCTCATTCCCATGTCTAAGCAAGGACGTAGCAGTCTGGTAAAGTCTGTGATCTTAAAGAAACACCTTTTTTGGAAATGCTAAGCCAATAGATATTGGGTATAAAGTCAATTGACCATTGAAATAGCTTGCATAGGTGTGACATTAGAAGTTTGAAAAAATTTCTTATTATGATAGCTCTATATAAACATAAAGAATAATAAGGGCCTATTTGGTATACTACATAGAATAACAAAATTTTAAGATTATATAGTGTTTGATATGACATTATATACGATAATATAGATAATATTATATCTATTTAGTGATGTACTATATGACACTAGAAAAGATAAAAATTAACTCTTTTGACAAAATATCCTTTACTTAAAAAATATATTACATTTATCTAAATTTAGTATGTTATATTAATTTTTATGAAAAGAGTACAGATGAATAAAACTGGATATAGTGCATGGTAGCCTGGGTGACTCGGTCTCGCCCGATCACATCAGGTTGAGTAGCTAAAAAATAATTTGGATAAATTAGGCTGAGTTAGCTATGTTGGTTAGTTTCGGTTGACCTAGGGCAATCCTATGAATTTTTTAAAAAATATTTATTTTATAAAAATTTTCTATTTTTAAAGGTAAAATATAATTTTATAAAAACTTATGTGAAATTAATATTTTTTAAGAGTCAATTTATAATTTTTACCAAATACTAAAAAAAAGTAGCTCAGCTAGCTTGGAAAATCAATCTAGCCAGCTTAATACTAAACCAACTGAGCTAGGTCTAATACTGAATTAATTTTGACGTAGCCTATCTTAATTTTATTTTTGTAGGAATATATATGAAATTTTTTAGTGATAAAATAAGAAAGTTTTATGTTTTTAGGGTTATTTTATAATTTTTATCCAAAAATTAAAAATGGTCTGAGCAACCCAATTCTAACCAATAAAAATTGAATTAAGTCAAGCCCAAGTATCAGGCATAAAAAACAAAATATGATGTAAAACCGAGCCAAGTATTAAGTTACATTAATACTCAATTCAAAACTTGTTTTAGCCTAACTATTGAATACTTTTATGGGTGGATGTTAGAATTGAAAAATGTTAATAAAGCCTTATATATACAAAATCTAATCAAACTTAATCTCACTCCCAACACTTGATTAAATTACATATTATTTTAATATATAAAAGAGATTTGTTATATAAATTTATACAATATATTGTTTACACCAAATAAGTGATAAACTCATAATGTATTATATTAATTTATAACATTAGGGCTTATATACTGTAACAATCAAGTCCTAAAGGTAATAGTAGTCTTCCATTTGTTGTAGGTTGGGAGAAGACTCAAGTCTATTGCCATTACTAAATATTTGCGGGTTGTAATTGATTTACTCTAGTCATAAGCAAAAATCCAAACCACAATACTTTAGCAAAAGGAAATTCTAAAAATAGGTGATTGATTATCTCTTATTCATGATAAGATATAAATCAGAAATGGATATATGATGTTCAACTAGAATATAAACAATTGATAAATATTTTGTCAGCAATTTCTATCCAAAAATAAGAAGTCTAATTTGAACCGATTGCATAATTAAGTAAAAGGCCAAAATATTAAAACTTTCTGAGTTGCACAATTTATTTTCTTAATTTTAAAAATGTTCTCATAATTTTTTTTAATATGACCATCTCATTAATATTTTTCATTCAAGAGCCTAAATACAATTTGTCCAAATAGATTGAATAAGGCCAGATCTACCCAAAAAAAAAATCCTATAAAATTTTTTCTGATAAATGTAAAAGAAAATAACAAATAAAAATTATTATTTTTATTATTTCAATGAATTGTTTTCAATTTAATTTTTTCATCTTGCATAGATAAATAATGTTAACCGAAATAAATTGAATAATTTTTTAAATCTAGGAATTTTTTTTGTATTTCGACTTAAATAAAAACAAAATTAAAAGAAATTATGAAAGATATTGCAGCAATGTTTTTTCGGTGAGAAAAGATATTGTAAGATCCACAAATTGATTCGAATTTGATCGACAATTTTGAAGCCTAAATTGAGTAAGAAGAGGCAAATTTTTGGATTTCTTTGAGATTCCACTCTCGATGACGGCGCGATTATAATAACAAAAAAAAAGTAGATTTGAAGAAGAGAGAGATAGAGAGAGGGGGGAGATTTTTTGTCTTTCCAATAGAATATAGGAAAAAGAAGAATACGGATCGGAAAAGAAAGGATATGGACATTTGGAGTTTACTTTCACCATTCACGGAAGATATCTAGCATCGTAGCCGAAGGCAAAGGAGCGGAGTATCAAACATGGATTGGTAGCAATATTCATCAAGCTTTTTGGACTCTGAGTGACACTGAGAGAGATTAAATCCAAATTCTTACCATCCCCGTCCCCCCCTCTCTTTTGCAATTTTCTTTTTTATCTCTTTCTTCCACCCGCTCTCTCTCTCGCCTCCCTGCAAGTGTGGTGTACAATACATTTCTAAATCTAAGGAACCTCTCACATCAAAGCTGTATCATCCACCAAACTCCACTCGAAGAAAAATTTCCTTCAGATTTTAGCTTCTGAAGCTGCTAATCCTTCTTTGCGTCGAAGATCCACCCAGTTGGAGTTCCCACTGGGTTGAGCACTAGGAAATCCAAGCATCGTTCGTGCAAAGTTAGGGTTTGTTCGTTTTTTTCTTTTTTGTCTCAGCCATGGCGAGCTGGCGTGACTCCTATAAGGGAATGTCCTCCGATAATATTAAGGGTCTTTGTCTTGCTCTGTCCTCTAGCTTCTTTATCGGTGGCAGCTTCATTGTCAAGAAGAAGGGGTTGAAGAAGGCGGGTGCTAGTGGAATCAGGGCAGGTATGTTTTCTCAAATCCTCATTGATTCTAGCCCTATGGGCCTTCATTCTGCAATTTAGCGGATACTCGAGTAAATATGGGTTAGTTGAGCCATAATGCGATGCGGTCTAGTGGGTTGGGGGTGAATTGGGTTGGCCAATTGAGATTTGTTCTGCTATTAGGCCTGATCATGGATCGGATGGAGGTAGGGAAGGGATATTGTTATTGACATGATAAAGACCATTTCCTCCTTTAGAAGAGATCTTTCTATTCGACCAGTGGGTTTTATTAGTATTTTTGTGATTATTAGTAGTTTAGTGACTTGATATGCCTTTATATATGGTTTCAATCTGGTCGTTGTTGGTCATGGTTAAGCCATATGATTCATCTCAGACTCGGAAATTAGTTGCTACAATTCCTTTATTTGCCTCATGTTTTGGGGCTGCTATTAGCCTATCTAGTTCATTTTGTAAATTTGGTTCATTGGATGTGAGATCTGAATTGAAATATTCTAACATCAGAAGGTTTTCATTTCAATGTAATTTGGTGTAATGGGAGTCTGAAGTTTAAAGTGGATGCATTGCTTTGTTAAGTTTCACATGTGCTTCATCTATTTGAACTCACAAAAAGCTGCAATCATGTAGATCAGGAGGTATTACTGTTAAAACTTGTCACTTCCCTAGCTGCATAACGCATGTATATCTCTAGCTTTTACACTTGCTGTTAGGATGCATATCATAGGATTTGTATATGCTTTACTGCTTTGCTTATGACTTGTCATATTAGTTCAACATCTATTCAGTGGATCATGGGCAATAGTGACTGACTTCTTTAGAAACCTTATTTGACAGGAAGTGGAGGCTATTCTTACCTATATGAGCCGCTTTGGTGGGTGGGCATGATAACCAGTGAGTTTATATATGATTCTGTTTGGTCATGGACTGACTATGAATTGAACGCTGGATTTTTTATTTTTACATTTTTTTTTGTGACAATCATTTATGAGATTCTTATGATCTCTTGAGAACTAAATTGTGTTGATCAAATTGGGATAGTGAAAAGGTAGAGAAAAATATAGGGGAGAAAGGAAATATATTACTAAGTCTCTGGACAGTTTCAGTATTCAAAAGTGAGCCAAAAGAGAAGGGGGGGCTCGGAAGACTCTTGTAAGTGTACATATTACTGATTCCTAATGGTGTGTTTATAATTATACTATGATTACATGCGGACTCTTATACCATTTACTTTGGGTACACTACCAGTAACTACTTTATTAATGCCACAACACTTATCTTATTATTTATTACTATCCAAAGTTCCTCAGCAGATTGCATTTGGCTGGTTTACTTGTAAAAGCTTTTATTTTGTACCCTAACAAAAAGAATGGGAGCCACTACTCCTATATGAACTCATAAGAATGAGATAGAGGGGTGATTCATTGATTGGTTTTTTAACATCAGAGAAGCTAATTTATTGAATCTATAAGGGCTATGGGGCATGCCATATTGAAGTTCTGGGAGCAGATGAAAAGGCTGACCGGTTCTAGATATGGGATGGAATGGAGGCGACTAACTTGAAAATTGAGTGATGTTGCTACTTGCTAATTATCTTGAAAGGGAAGATAGCAGTGCAGCTACTAGACTTGTTGAAGTATTTTGAATTCTTTGAAGAACCTTTAACAAACCCAAAGATACTGCCAATTTTTCACTAATCAGTTAATTATCTGAATTGGCTGTAGTTAATGATATTAGTTGAAATTTGTATTCTAACAGGCATTTGCAATTTCAACAGTGATTGTTGGAGAAATTGCTAATTTTGCAGCTTATGCATTTGCTCCAGCTATATTGGTGACCCCGCTTGGTGCTCTCAGCATTATTATCAGGCATGATAAAAACTAGCTTCATATGATGCTTCACTCTTTGGTGGTAAATGCTGATTGTGCTGTTGTATTGCAGTGCTGCACTCGCTCACATTATTTTACGAGAAAAGTTACATATATTTGGAGTTCTTGGTTGTGTTTTGTGTGTTGTGGGTTCTACCACAATTGTCCTACATGCACCTCAAGAACGTCAAATTGAATCAGTGATAGAAGTATGGGAGCTTGCTATGGAGCCTGGTAGCCAAGTTCCTGCCTGAAATGTTAATATCTTAATCCAAAATATCTTATTGGTTATTCCTTACTAACTGAGAGACAATAATCTTTATTTTGGCAGCATTTCTCATTTATGCAGCCTTGGTTCTAATAGCTGTCTTCATTCTTATTTTCCACTTTGTTCCACTATATGGCCAGACACACATACTGGTTTATATTGGTGTTTGTTCCCTCGTAGGTTCTCTATCGGTATGTCTCATCATCTAGTTGTCAATAAGTTTCTAGTATTCTTTTCTTTCCCTTTGTTATGTCCTTTCTTGGTGTTTTTATTCTAAAGTTTTTCTTTGCTAGGTCATGAGCGTTAAGGCACTTGGAATTGCCATAAAATTAACACTGTCAGGGATGAATCAACTACTTTTTCCCCAAACTTGGGCATTCACTCTAGTTGTGACCGCTTGTGTTCTTACCCAGATGAATTATTTAAACATGGTAATTTGATTGCTTTTCTTGTTAGTTTCCAGAACTCCTATATCCATTTTTATATCATAAATGGTTCATTTGACTTTCCACTTTGACTTTCAGTACAAACTGTAGAGTTATCCATGTCATGTACTTTGCTTATTTTCATGCCTTTATTTTTTTCAATGCTTTTTCCACACTTTACATGTGTATCATTTTCTTGCTTGTTATGGTTATAAGAAAAAACTGTCAGTGGAAGTTAATTTTCTTCTCATCTGAGTTGCACATGATATGTTTCTGATGGGCCCACAGTCGTTAGATTCAAGGGTTAGAGGATTTATGAAAGGAAAAAGAAGAGAAATATGGACCAGAGAGGGGATGAGTCAGATAAGAGAGAGGGAGGGGTATTTTCAGGAATGGGCAACAGCAACTAACATTGATGTCACATGGGTGAGAGAGAGAAAGAGGAAAACAGTTAGCAGAATATGGGGGTATCGTTTGGCATGAGGTGGTGTGGGAGATTTTGGATAGAGTTTGGGAGAGACATTGGCCTCTCGAAAGCCAGTGGTGTTCTTTTGTTGTTTTCTGTTTATTTGATGCTATTTTTCTCATCTTCTAGCTACTGTAATTCTGGTTCTAGTGTATCTTCCTCTGTCTCATTGTTTAGAGGAGATAACTCCCCTATTTGTTTGATAACTAATACTGACCAGAAGAGAGTTCCTTCAATTCTGATATCAGAGCAGGGAAGTCCAGGTAATGGTCGGTACAAGGATGGAGAGATGAAGGAACAGATGAATAGCATGATGTTGGTGATTATGGAGTTCTGTGATAAGCTGGTTGAGACCCAAAAGGCTGGGGAAAGTGACGCAAGACTTCTGACAAGGACGGAGGACCAGCCACCGGTTACTGGAGAGTCAAGTGGAGATACCCAAGTGGTTGGGGGAATGAACTTGACTCTGGGTGAAGGAGAAATAGAATGGCAGGTGGTGCGTGTGGTAGTGGCTTGGGCTGTCAATATCCTTAAAATATAAAAAAATCATAAAATATTCTACAAGTGTCCAAAAATTACAAAATTTGGCGAGGGGGGAGATTTTATCAATCTAAGCATACTTGCAAAAAATCATGCAAAATTTAATCTCTAGGTCCCCCCGGTGGCCCCCCCCTCCCAAAAAAATTGTGCTAGCAAATCAACAGTTCTCTTGTAGTAGGTTTAATTATTTTTGCGAAACTATTATCGATAAGGTAAAACTAGCCTATCTTATGATAGTCTAAACCCAACTCACGTTCCATATTGGTGGGTGAACATTCTAACACTTGGGGAATTGTGCTTCACAATGATAAGAAGAGCCAACATTGAAGGATCAAAAAGCAATGTTGGTATGAATGCAGAGAGTCAAAGAGTGGTTGAAATTATTAGAAGGGAAGCGGATGGGGGTTGGTGATGTGTCCTAATTGGATGTGGAACGGCACCAACCAGTCCGCTAATCAACTTGTGATGTGGACTGATATAGATTATGCCGCGGCCCAAGCTCAAGTTGTCAATATGCTCGTGGATACGTGTGTTTGGGGTTCCTTGCTTTTGTTGGAGAGGACCCCATTGGGTGGTTGTTTAGAGTAGAAAGATATTTTGTAGTCAATGGTGTTGAAGAATGTGAGAAGTTGGATGTCTTTGCTGTGAGTTTAGAAGGCAAAACCATAAATTGGTTTCAATGGTTAGAAAGAAACCCAGTGTGAACATTGGTTGAGTTTAAGGAGTTAGTTAGTGGGTTCCATTGCAATCAATTAGGAGATGGGTATGAGATGCTAATTGGTTGAAGCAACAAGGTATAGTGGCTGAATATAGGGATTGATTTGAGCTTCTATCAGCACCTTTAGAGGATGTATTGGACGAAGTACTAATGGGGGCTTTCAAGAATGGCCTCACTGAGGAGATGCGTGTTGAGATACACTTGAAGCAATCCAAAACTTTAATTTAGTTGATGGATTCAGCCTAACAAGTAGAAGGGAGAAACTTGATAGAGTTAGGGAAGCCAAGGTTACCCAGATTTTTAGGGTAATGACACCTCTTAAATGGAGTGCTCTAAGAACTAATTTTCTAGAGTTCTCTATCCCTATAGAAGGGCTCAAAAATCAAAGTAGTAGTGGGGGAAATGTCAATGGGTACAAGATTCTAGATAGCAATGGGGGAGAAGAGCAAAGGAAGGGTGAGAAATGCCATTCTAGATGGTAAATGTGCATATGAAAGAGCGAAATGCCATTATTTCTGAGTTGAAGGGGCAGCTAGAGAAAGCACAGAATTAGGTGCAAGAGTATGCTGATAAGAAGCGAAGGGAAGTGTAATTTGAAAAGTAGATTTCGTGTATCTCAAGCTTAGACCTTAAGCTATCTTCTAGGTACTATGGTCCTTATAAAGTACTGGAGAAAATTGGAGCAGTGGCATACCGGATGGAACTCTCTGAAACTACAAGGATTCATTTAGTGTTCAATGTTTCTTAATTAAAAAATCTCTGCAACTAGTAACAGTGCCGCAAGAGCTTCCTTCCTCACTTGCTGAGGACATGGAATTGCTGGTACTGCCAGAAGATGTGGTGAAGGTTCAAAAGCTAACCAATCGGAAAACAAATGTCCTTGTCAAGTGAAGGGATTGCTTGCTTGTGAAAGCACTTGGGAGGAATTAGATGTCATCAAAAGGCAGTCCATTGGCTTTCACCTTGAGGAGGAGGTGAAGCTTTATAGGGAGGGAAATAATGGGCCCACAGCCGTTAGGCCCACAGGTTGGAGGATTTATGAAAGGAAAAAGAAGAGAAATATGGGCCACAGAGGGGGTGAGTCAGATAAGAGGGGTATTTTCGGAAAGGGGCAACAGCAACTAACACTGATGTCACGTGGGTGTGAGAGAGTGGAAGACGGTTAGCAGAATATAGAGGGTATCATTTGGCATGAGGAGGTGTGACCTCTCTAAAGTCAATTGTGTTCTTTGTCGATTTCTGTTTATTTTCCTGTTATTTTCCTCATCTTCTAGCTACTTTAATTCTGGTTCTGGGGTATCTTCCTCTGTTTCGCTGTTTAGAGAAGATAACCCACTAATTTGTTTGATAAATGATACTGACCAGAAGAGAGTTCCATCAGTTTCCTAAACCACAAGTTATATTCTTATGATAAACTTTTAAGTGTACTAACATGGCCTGCAACCTTGAGATCTTTGAGTGAACTTCTGTAGTTGGTTTTGAAATTTATTTTTCTCTACTTAATCAGTGAAAGAACTGATTTGTGCTGCTGTCTAGTGTATAATGAAGAAATTGTAGTTGAAAAAAATGTACGGAGTAAATATTTGTTTCAAGATGATACTGGGAAACTACAAAGACTTAATAAATCATTGGCAATAAAATGAATAAAAAGGATTAATAGCCAGTAGGTTTAATAACATGGGAGAAGTTTGACTAATTTGTTTATCACTTGGCTTGGAATCCTTCTTTCTTTTGATTCTTTTGACAAACCACTTAAACAAATTTCATACTTTCACCTACGTACCCTGCAGAATGTTGAACTTAAAAGGATTTCCAAAATCATCCTATATTTTTAAGTATAGCCAATTAGGTGCAGGTTGATTAGTTTTGGCCTAATGTATAGAAAAGTGGGTTAGTATGAGTCAGAATCTGAGATGTGTCAAACTCCTAATAGAAAAGTGGGTCCTGGATGTTGTTTTCATTGCTGCTACTATTGAATAATGCAATTACTTTTACATATCATGGTCTCTCTTCTCTCTTTATGTTTTGATGGCTAGTGATTTCTGTTTTATTTCTCATGTGATAATAAGTTCACTTGTTAAATTCAGGCTCTGGATACCTTTAATACGGCAGTGGTATCTCCCATATATTATGTTATGTTCACATCGTTAACCATCGTGGCTAGTGTTATAATGTTTAAGGTAAGTATTCTTTGCTAACTGTTATTGTTGGGCTCGATAACATTCCTTTATTTTAAGGTACGGTTTATTGTGTTTAACAAATATCTGGATTGGCCGCCTGTTTATTGAAGGGTCATTCCAATGATTATATTTAATCTTAAATAACTATTTCATTTATGGTCATATATTGATCCTACTAAATATTAAAAAAAAAAAAGCATTGTGGGTTCTACATAGATCATCTAAAATGAACTGCTGGAAAAATTAAGAGACAGATTATTGTTGATTGCAAAGTCTTACATTTGATAGGGCGTGAAACTTCTTCCCTTCTGTACCTTGAACAAGCATGCATGAATAAGCAAATCCTGAGACACAAACAATATGATGACCTGTTTTTTCTTTGTATTTTATTACTTTAATCATCTTGTTCTTGGTGTTCTGCCAATATTTAGTCCATGAAATTAGTAATTTCAGTCTGTTATTTGAATTTTTTTTCCTAAATTGTATGTTCAACTGTTTGTTACACACTGGCTTGTTTACTGTTTTTCATTTTAGAAGATTGATCCTTAATCTAAGTTTTGAATTTGATATCAGGACTGGGATAGGCAAAGTCCAACACAAGTAGTCACAGAGATGTGTGGATTTGTGACTATACTATCAGGAACTTTTCTTCTTCACAAAACTAAGGATATGGCTGATGGTATGCTCTCTGTCTTTTATCTTTATCTTCAATCTTCAGGAAAGTTGCCCAGAGGAAGCATTTCATTTAGAATAGACTGAGCTCAAATTTGAGCTTGAGCTTTAATCAAGTTAAAAATTATGATTAAGCTCAAACTCATTTGATAAGTGAACCAAGTCAAACAATTCACAAACATAATGGTATGCACATATATGAGTTAAATTAATTAAAAAGGGAAAAATTCAAAGAGTCTCCTTAAATTTTGAGTTACTTACAAATAGCCTTTGGACATTCAAAATCGGCAGTTAAGTTCCTGAATTTTGACATTCCAACAAATAGGTCCTATTTATTTTTCTCGTACTGATAGTAATTCATTTGCCACCTACATTCTCATAATTGACGTGTTAGCATTGGAGACAAATGGGAGTTTGCTTTATCAATTATGGGATGTTTGAGGTGACAAATGAGTTAACTGAGATAAGAGTAGAATAGTCGAAAGGACCTACTTGCTAGAATGTAAAAGTTTAGAGGTCTAATTGCCCATTTTGAAAGTTCATATGGCTATTTGCAAGTGACTCAAATTTCAAGGAGGGTTTTTTTTTTCAATTAAAAATTATGAACTTTAGGATTTAGTATGTTTGTGTGTCGATGAAAAAAATTTGGAAAAAGAATATTAAATGGTGGATTTTCCAGGGCACATTAAGGAATTAGTTGCTCCTGTAGAACTAGTAATCTCCTTCACATCATGCTGGTACCTCTTTGCAACATGTTGGTAATGATTTACTGATGTGCTAGTAACGGCTAATAGTAATGTCTCGGTGGATTTTCCAAAACCTTGAGAATTCCGTTACTAGCACAATAAGAGGCCATGTACTGGTAATTTAGCTAATGGTAATGTTTACCAACACCTTGAGTAGCTGTAATTGGGATATTAAGAAGTCGTTACTAATTATACCACTGCACTATCCATCATATTAAAATTTTCAATGATATATAAAATATTGTATATATTAGTATTTTTTTAAAAAAAGTCATTTAATTAAGCAAGTTCAATATGTTACTCAAGTTCGTTCTTTTAATAAACAAGTCTAGCTTAAAACAACCTTTTAGCCACCTGAATCCAAAATTCATGAACATCTTAGTTCATTTGCATCCTTGTTCTGATTTATGTGCGCATGCTCTCTTGTACTGAAATCTTTACCTATGGATTATTAATATAATCTATTCGTGTGCAGGCTTGCAAACATCTTTGCCCATCAGACTTCCCAAGCATTCAGAAGAGGATGGCTTTGGTGATGGTGAAGGCATTCCTCTCAGACGGCAGGAATCTTTAAGAACACCGTGATATATTCTTTATGCTGTTCCGTGCAATTCTCACATACTTTTGTCTCTTTGGGAGGGACCGTGTGGAGGTCATTGTGTATTTCACCAAGAATTTCCCACTCCCATCATCATATTCTTTTTCTGATAAAGTTGGATCTGGAAGGATGAGATTTTCCTGTCATTGTTCTTTTGGCTTCCTGATGATTGATGTTGCCTTGTACACCTCCCTACGCTCCATACAGAAGACACAGTCCATTGTAATTTTCTGCACCCTGATTATATATGGTGTATCCCAGTTAAATCCAAGTAGTTCTGCCGCAAATATTGGAAATGTATTCTTATATACATTCTTTGCAATCATTTTGCAAGCAGTCAATTGAGATTTACGAAAATGGGTTTATTAATTTAGTGAGTTTTTATTGGTTTTGAATCTAACTCTGTATCAATATTTTCGAGTGTTTTTATTGGCATCCGCCCTTTGCACTTAGGGTGAACTTGATTTTTTCCTCAAGTACTAAGAGAAAAAGATGGCAATCATGATATGTAGATTTTGATTACAAATGAATTTCTTGAATGCATTACCCTTGAGCTGAAAATGACATTGCAGAAAGAAATTTTTAGGATTTTTTTAATTTCCTTCTCCCTCAAATTGCTTTCTATTTGTGTGAAAAATTTCAGGTGTCGACCTTGAAAAACGAAAAGCAAATTTGAAGTATGTGTGCAAATTGTCATTCAGCATTTTCGTGAAGGAGTATTCTTTAGGGAAAAAAAGGTAGGATACTTGTATAATTTTATAAATAAAAAATCAAAACAAATTCCCGGTGATTTAAGGATCAGGAAATTGCTTTTTCAAAAAAATTATCAAGAGAATATGTAGAGCCGTTTGTGTTTCATTAAATTTAGTACCAAATTATGTTTCATGTTTTGTACATTTCACTGCCATGTTGACTTTCAAAAGATTAAAATCAATTTGTAATTCAAGTAGAATCATTTTGCAATGTTTTATTTCATATCAGGGGAAGATTCTACTCATTTTTTTAAGGGAAAATTAGAATAGAGGATTCAGATGAGCCAAATATTATTATGAAGGACTTTAAAAATTAATATTACTATGTAGGATCAAATGAAAACTGATAATTCGATAAAGAATCAAACCTATTTAAATATTCTTGTTATTTTATATTTCCTTGAAAAAGGTGCTTGATCTACCAGAATTGTTCAAGATATATTATATATTTGTATTTGTATTTGTATTATATTTATTTTTTATTTTTTAATATTTATTTTTTTTATTTTTTAATATTATTAATATTAACTAAAAAATTTTAATTAATTAAAGTAGTAAATTAATAAAAAGATTAATGCAAAAAAAAAAATACAATAAAATATACAAAAAAATTTGGCCACCTCTTGCATATTTTATAACCTCTCGTCATCCAAGGTACAACACTCCACCACTTTGCTTAGCAGCATGACGCTTGTATTGCTCTCCCACAATCCTGTTTTCACTATTTTCAAAAATGTCCTCTGTTAAACAAGTTGTTCAAATCCAAAAGTGTTATTTGCCCTTCAAACACTATTCTCTTCCTCATCGGCCCTCCATTTGCATATCATTTGACAGTTTCTCTTGCAATCGATAACTGAAAATCCTTAAATGGTTTCTCTCGCAACCAGTCACTGAAAATCCTTGGATGATTTCTCACTGGACAAGTGTAACGAACGTAATTTTTGTAAAACGACAAAATGAGTTGTATAAAAGCAAGTTCTCTGAAATAATCTAGATAATGTCCCAAAAAAATTGGGTTGAGTCTTAAACTCCTAAAAATGATAATTCTAGGCTCAGACGGAAAGAAAAACGGAGTTAGGATGGAGAAATAATTTACGATAGAAACTGACGAAACGTAATGGCATTTTTGTAAATAAATGCAACTTTTGGAAAACCACATAGGAGGGCTTTTTAAATGAAAATTTTGAGTTGCCCAAGATTCTCAGAGGCTCCAAAAATTATGGAAAGTCCTGGGACTGGTAAAACCCCTCCGGTGTATATTTTTTAATGTCAGTTGATCTGAACTTTGACCGATTTATTCGGTAAGGTTTTAACTCCAAATTGAGTAATTCCAAAAGCATTTTATTAAATTAGGAACCTAAATTTTATAATAGAAAAGACGGCTCTAAAAAAGGAGCTAAAATGAAGCCGAAACGAAATTGTCATTACGGAAGGACAAAATTAGAATTTGTGGAAAAGTACGCTTCTAGAAACTCCCACACACTTCTCCTTTCTTCTTCCACCTTCTTAAGCACGAAATTTTTTGCCCAAAATACAAAAGTTGATCTGCTCTCTTAGGTGCATCAAAAGGGGAAGAAAATGAGGAGAAAAATCAAGGAAAAAGTAAGAAAATTTGTAGATTTTCATGCTCCATCATTCTCCAATCTTGTTCCTCTCATTTCCTCCTCTCTTTCTATGGTTTAGTTGAGCTTTTTGGTTCTGTTTTAGGTCCAGAACCAAGGGGAGAATTTCGAATTTGCCAAGGAGAAGAGAACCAAGGAGAAAGACACTTGAAAGCTCACTTAAATCCTAGGTAATCCTTGCTTTTTGTTGCATCTTCTCTTCCCCCTCCCTTTGTGTGTATTTCAGCCAAGAACAGAACCAAAGGAGGGGAGAATATTCTACCCAAATACAAGGAAGGAACAAGGGTTTTAGGCCATGGGAAGATGGAATATGGCAAGAAATTCCAAGAAAAACCAATAGAAAACAAGTTAGAAAAGTGTAGTATTTTCTAGGGTTTTGCAAAATTTGATTTTGTGTGAATGTTTCCTTGGCTATTTAAATGTTCCCTTGAGCTCTTAAGACCTCTAGAAAGCCTCCCAAGTGGCTCTCTCATCAAGAAAAAATCACAAAGTCCATGAACCTCCATTATGGTGTAAATTTCGGCCAAGCTAGGTTCATTAGGCTAGGGGATGTTTTAATTTGTTATAGCCTTGGTTTAGGACTTAATATGATGTTAGAAGATGGGAGAAACCATTGAAAAAAATTTAAGAGTCATAGATTGGGAGATAGGATAATGGTGTCCATAATGGTGCTTTGTGAAGCAACTTGGTTTTCCAATTGTGCAATTGAATGTGTGATGGCTCCAAGGACCTTAAATGAGTCCAAGAAGCCTAGAAATAACAAGAGAATGGAGCCTAGAACTAGAAATGTAAGAGTTGCTTCATTAGGCCAATTATAGAACCATAATGCCAAGTATGAAACCAAGTGTGTGTTTAAGCTTTAGTTTAATGTCTTGGCTTGCTTCAATTATGTGATTGTGTACTCCTTGTGATGTCTAGGCCAAGAGAACAATCAACCACCTAAGTGCTCTTGTGAAATCAAGGAGGGGAAGTAATTAGCAAAGTAAGGCTTGCATTAATTAAAAGGTAGCTCTCCACCTCATTCTCTTGCATTCTTGTATGCATATGTATATGTTGTGTGCTTGTGTATGCTCTTGTGATTTGAGAACATGCCACTTGAGGTTGCATTGGTACCAATGTGTTGTCTTGAATGCCATTGATTGTAAGAATGGCTCTCAAGGGTGAGGTGATGCCAAAAGTCCCTTAAAGTAGGTGAGGATGTGCCAAAAGTCTCAAAGCATGGGTGAGATTAGACCAATAGTCCCTTAGATAGGTGAGGCTAGGTCAAAAGTCCCAAGATCAAGAGTGAGGCAAATCTAAAAGTCCTAAAAATGGGGTGAGGCAAAACCAAAAGTCCCTAAAGTATGAAAATGGCTTGATGTGGAAATGTGGCATGACAATGTAGTATTATACACTTTATGTTTGAACACTTGAGATTTTGATGTATGTATGTTTTGAATGTATGTGTGAATGGATATGTGAGCTATTGAGATTCTAGGAATCTCACTCCCCTTCCCTCCATTATCTTAAAATGCCTAGGTGATGTTCAAAAAACAAGGAGTGCAAGCCAAAGACCTTGAGAAATTATATTTTGTATATTATGTAACCTTACTTGTATTTGGATTTCAAAGTGAGCTTGTACATATTATTTTTGTGATGTAAGACCATGAACAAATGTAGAATGATGTATGAATATGATGTAGACCTTATGTGACACTAAATCCATGGAATTATGCAAATTGGCTCTTGGATGGTTTGATGCAACTATGCATTCTTGGATGTGAAATGACCAAATTTTGATGCATGGGGTTTGGGACCATTTGGGCAGTTCCCACAAGTCATAATTATGCTTTTAAACTTGCCCAAGAGTTGCCAAACTCAAGAGGAGGCCATTTGGACTAAAATGACTCTTGAAAGGGAGAAAAAATGACCATTTCATGAGGCTATATTACTTTTTGTCCAAATGAGCTCTTCTTGGTCTGAAATTTGGCATGCATCTAGGGCTTATTGAGAGCTTTTTGGGAAGCTAAATTCAATAATTTTTGGAGGTCTATGGAATATTTTGTGAATTGTTGAAGTTGAAAATTTTTCTAGTTTTGGTCCTTGGTACTGTAGCACTGGTCCAAAATTAAATTTTGTCATTCATGGGGCAAATGATGTCCAATTGACATAAAATTTTATACAAAGAAACTAAACATTCCCAGTGACTTGTGCCAACTGGAAGCACCTCATTTGAAGTTTGGAGAGGGAGATATGAATTTTTAAAGATTTTATCTAGTATCAGGAACTTCACTCGACCTTAGTTATTGTTTGATTGGATTTCAAGATCTAGGCATGCCTGAGGTAGTTTGGAGTTATTTTTTCCCTCTAACTAACACCCACAGCTTTCCATATTGGTATCATTTGCATAGATAATATTTTTTTGAAATTAATTGGATATTTTTGAAGTTTGCTGCAGAATTCTATGATAGCACTAGGGGACAGCTAGACCTCAGGATATTCTCGAATGTCAAACATCCTCTATGTTGTGTTTCATGGTTAGGACATATTTTTTGCATGAAGTAGACATGTGTAGCTTTCCAAAATGGTAAAGAATGTAGGATTGCAATTTTTCTAAAATTAGTTATGATTTTTCAAAGTTTGTGACAGAAATGAGCCAAAGCTGGCCGAAAATGAATGTCCATATCTTATGCTTCATCTCGAGTTTCTTGAGATGTAGGCCACTTTTGGTGATCCAAATGAGTTGTATCCATATAATTAAATATGAGAATGCGTTATATGAGCTCACACGGTTCATGTGACACCAAACGAAATTTTTATACACGACGCAACGTAAAAATAATCAATATTTTAATACCATTTTCTTGTTTTTCATATAAATTGATTAATATTAGGTATAAAGATAGCATAGAATGAGCTAAGAAATTATGGTATTACAACAAGCATCCTCCAATAGTTTGAAAGACGTATGCCAGAGCTAGCCTTTAATGGGTTCTTCCTTGCTCGCAAATATGTGAGAAGCAACGATAAGCAACACCTCACTTTCTCATTTGATGAGTCATAAGATTCACAATTTCATTCCTTCTAAAATGCTAGTATTTACACGCTTTTACATCAAAATTGAAATATATCTGGATATTGTTAACAAAGGAAATTTGAGCAGTGAATGACAAAACTCTAGAATGGCAGCAAATGTCTTGATGATATAATGGCAGCTGCAATAGCAACAACCCAAAAAAAGAAAACTAGAAAAACGTAATGCATTGATTATTTTCTCCCTAGATTTTGTACTATTATAATTATAGACAAGAACATTCTACTATGAGGTTTGTAAAGGAATTGTTGTAATATTTAATTATTATGATTATAATAAAATTATGATATTCTTTGAAGTTCTTTTTTATGTTGTCATAATCGCCTTTGAAGTTTAGTAACTTGGCATTAACGGTTCTAAACCCAGATAGCCTAAACACGGTAGCAAATTCCTTGAAGTCCACCAGTAATATCTTTAAAATTTATAATAACGGACATAAATCACAATAGTAACTATACTCTAAAGGGTCCCTAAAAGTAGGTGTAAATTTTTTTAAATCTAATAATAACACCCCTAAACTTCTTAGTAATAGTCCTAAAACTATATACCATTAGATTATGAATCAAAAATAAGAAGAAGGATTTACAAAAATGAAAATCAAAGGAGAAGAGTTTCCCATCCAATGATTCTCGTTAAACTTGAAATGAGAACATCCCTTAATATGAAAATTAAGAGAAGGGCAAAAGGAAGGATATACTTGAGAGTTGATTTTTTTTAGTCTTATAGGACAATTCCAAACCAGCCAATAAACCTTTATTATTTCTAACTACTGGAAATCTCACATATTCTTCTTTGTCTCTTAATTTTGAAAAAGACTAATATCTTAAATGACATTAAAATATTTTAAATATTCATTTATTAGATATATAAATATTTTAAATATTAATATATCATATATCAAATGTAAATATTTTAATTTTTAAATATCTTCAAATATCCAAAATATTAGCATAAAGGCAAACCTTGCTGTATCATAGCCACTATTACTCAGCAGCTTACACTTCAAATATAATCAGATAACATTATTTTTCTAGGATGTAATGTGAAGACATTGAGACTGCAAAGCTAAAAGGGCATGGTGTAACACCCCAAAATTAATTAAGGTGTTAATCATGGTTTTAGATTAATTAAGAATAATTAATATGGAATAATCGGGTAAGTTAAGTAAATAGAAATTTTGGAGAGATAAATTATTAATATGGGTTTGAGATTTAATTAGGAGAGAAATTTCATCTAAGCCCAAATTAATGTAGGAGATCATGATAAGATGCTAATAGAGGCCCAATAAGCTAGGTACAGACCCAATTTGATTCAATGTGATAGAGGCCCAAGATCCACCTTGTATAGGCTCTTATAGTTGGCCCAATAACCCTTGTGCAGACCCAAAACCTTTGAGCTCTTAAAACTTTTTTTGGCCTAATGGAATTTCAGCAGTCCAATGCATAAGAGCTGACCCAAGAAAGCTAAAATCTAAAGCCCATTAGGAGTTGGATGCTTGGAGCAGCCCATGACCTATATTTGGCCCAATTTAACCCAACTAAAACCCTAAACACTTCAGCCCCTTCCCCCATTCTGCAAAACATAAAAACACAAAGAGAAATTCGGAGCTCTGGAGGGAGGCTAGGGTTTGGGGCAAGAATTCCACCATTTCTCACCTCTAAGCTCAAAATCAGCCAAGGTACGTGTTATATATCTGAATCATCTTCTCTTCCTCTTCAATTTGGCCTGATTAGTTTTTCATTTGGAGCATTTTCACTATACCCAAATTCTGAAACATGGTTGTTTGGTATTTTCTTAGAGAAAATTCGTAGGTTAAGGCTAGGGCTGACATTAGGTAAGTGTAAACTATCCATTCTAGTGTATTTTATGTTGGTTTAAGACCTGATAACCATGATTTTTATATGTTTTAATTTTTCTAACTTAGGCATTTTAATGATTAAATATGGCTCTAAAACTTCAATTAGATAAGATTTTATTTTAGTGGCCATTTCTATATTTTAGGAATTTATTTGTAAATTATTGGTTTTTAATGCTTAAATTTATCTTAAATAATTTTTTTTGAATATTCCTATTTGATTTTTCCCACCCTTTTGTGCAGAATTTTAATATGTAATTGGAGCTTTGAATAAAAAATTAAATTGAAGAAAAGCAAGAGAAGAGATGGGCTTCAAGTGTGTTAGTGTGCAATCTCAAGAGTTTCAAGAATTTCAATGGGCAATTAAAGCTTGAATGGTAAATTGATGTGGAGAAAAGGTGAGCTTCAAACACCATGCAATTCTTACGTGGAAGTTATACACTTGTACAGCACTTTTCCATGCAACCCACACACTTACATGAAGTCACGTGATCATCACACACATGCATGACTCAAGAAGAAGCTTGCCACGGGTTGAAGGAACTCGTGGAAAAGAAGCTCAGCTGGAAAAGCTATAGGTCGCACGAGTTGGTTATGGCTGAAACTGGAAAAGGAAAGAGATGCTTGTTGAGCTGGATTGCCACATGCACACACTCATTTGAACTCGAAGAAGAAGGAAGAAGTGCCACGGACAGCAGCTCACAAACTCGAGCAAATAAGTGGGAAGGAAGACGCTGGAGCTGACATGATTGCTAAAATGGCTACAGCAGAAAAGAAAAGCAAGCAACTTAGCTGAAACAAGAAGCCATGGCCACATGAAAAATGGGAGAAGAAACATGAAGCATGCAGCTTGAGATTTACGTGGAATGGGAGCTGAGAACGAAGAGAAGTAAGGAGCAGATTCGAAGTATAAGCTGAGAGCCAAAATGAGAAAAACGATGTCAGAAAGGTTGGAATTCATGTGGAATATAATAAAATAAAAGGAAGTGGGGCCTACATTCATATACACAAGAAGGAAGAATGAATTCGTGGAGAAGAGCTGAAGAGAAGCACGTGGAATCACTTAAAAAAACCACGTGAGAAATAAAATCATGCCAATCCATTCATCATATACGTGATTCATGCCCTTGATCCACTCCATTCAAATCCACCCATCTCACACCTCCATATTTTTGGAAACCCTCGTTTATATATTCATTCACGCCGCATTCATTCAGGGGGGAGACGCCGCATATTCCATTCATCATCCATTCATTCATTCGCCCATCCACCAAATTCACGCCATATTCCATTCACTCCACACCTCCACTCCATCTTCCATCCATCCACCATTCAATGAAGTTCTAATCCATCTATGACTAGCAAGGAAGAAGACCTTGGTGTAGCTTGAATCCATGGAGAAAAATTCAGAATTTCTAGCTAAGAATTCTCTATTTTCCTACACTTTTTCTCTTTCATATATTATCTTGGTTAAGTTATATTTGATAGGGAATTTGTGTAATTGTAATTAGTGGCTGGTTAGACACTAATTAGAAAACTTTTTGTTTGATTAATTGATTGGATTAAATACTGATTTTTCATTATTCTCTAATTTCCCATGTGTACCTCGAAGGTGTTCGATGCAATATATGAATGAAATTATGTGCTTGAAAGTTAAATTCGAGAATTCCTTAGTGTTCAGTTGGTTAATTAAACATTTTAGGATGATGATTCAGGGGCTAATTAATTAGTTAATCAATCAAATTAGGTGTTCATTGATCATAAAACAAGAATTGATAATTTAATGCAGGGTTAAGGTTTCAATTCAATATTAGATCGTTAATCTCTTAAATCTTGAGTGGTAACCTAAGATAATTTGTTATGAACACAATTAGGAACTCTTAGGCTAGAATCAATTACAATTAGAATAGGATAAGGATAGTGGATACCAAAGGACAATTCCAAAGCTAGTCATAAGACCATCATCCACCCATAATTCATCCAATTAGGTAGAATTTAGGAATTTAATTTTAATTTCATTTTACTTAGTTTAATTAAATTAAAACCCCTTTAGTTTAGAAATTTTTAGAGTTTTTTAATATTTGAAAAACTCAATTAAGCATTGAACTCTAATTCCAAGGGAGATGACTTAGGTTGTGCTACTAACTGCATATTTTATCAACCTAGTTTTATTTTGAGGGTTGCGCGACGAGCCTCTCAAGACCCCATAGTTGATTTATAGTATGGATGTTAATTATGTACGAATTTATTTAGGAATTTGGGTGAAATATTGAAGTTTCTGGTAGAGGATATTTCAATCTGAATTTGGGGACTTGTAGTGGCTGGGTAAGTGTTCCCTAGGTAGTCATTAGCATTTTAAATTCTTTGGGTACTTGTTGCTATTGTAAATGATGAATTGAAATAGTAATTCTCTGACGCTATGGTTATAGGGAGATTTTTGTACCATTGGTGGTTGTTACAAATTATCTACAAGTGAGGTAACTGGGTTTACATTAATTCCATGCATATATCTGTCTTAATTTCATATTTGCTGTATATGAATGACTTGAAATGCTAAATGAATTGGTTGGTTATCTATTGTATTGTGATTGGACCTTATGAATCCATGGTGGAGCTGTGGTGCAGCTACCACCTGTGCATGTGCTTCGATCGGGCACCGGGTTATGATCAAACCCCAGATGCATTAAACCCTGGTTGTGCTTAATGGGGAGTAGGTGCCGTGGATGGGCCTCTCCCGATGTTATTGGCCTTTAACATGTGAAAATGTGATTGCTAGTATGGGATAGTAATCATGATAGCCTAATTGTTTCATTTACTGATATGACTAGTATGTTTTCTGATGCTTATGTGAAATTATGCATATATGTTAATTAAACTGGAATATAAGATGGAATTGCTTTGGTTATTGAGATTTGCATCTTACCCTATTTTTTGGGATTAATATTTTAGGTAAAAGTTCTTCAGGTAAGGATAAGGGGAAGCAAGTTGATAAAAATCCATGAGTTTCAACATGTGGGGAGAAGGCTACACTTAGGCTATTTTATTCAGTATAGATGCTAAATTTTGTATTCCTTATTGTATAGCATCATCATGTATTCATGTTGCCAAGTGTAGGCTCTTATATTTTGATCATTTAGGATGTATTCATTGAGGAGTTAGACCTCATCTTAGCGTGATATTAGATGTATGAACCCATAACACCTGATGTATGAATTTTACTGAATTTATGATATGGTATTGTAACAGCCAAGAAAAAGAAAAGAAAAAGAAAATAGAAAAGAAATGAGAAAAGAAAAAGGAAGGAAAAGAAAAGCTGAAAATTTTTGGAAGCTGAAAATTTTCTAAGTCTGCTAGCTACAGCCTAGCTATAGCGAATGTACCTGCTCGCTATAGCGAGAAATGGTCTAGCTATAGCGAGAAAGCTTCTAGCTATAGCGAGTTCGGGCACCCCCATACAAAATCCAGGGAGTTGCTCGCCGTAGCGAACGCCATAGCGAAGGCAGAGTTCTGGGACTTATTCGAGCTCGCCGTAGCGAGGGTTATGGCTCGCTATAGCGAGGGTTAGTCCGGAAAAGCGTGAAAATAGAGAATTTGACTTTTTAAACCATCCCAACTCATCCTTTTACTCTGTAACCGACTTAAGCTCACTTTAAGAGAGAGAAACGGGCGGAGGAGAGAGAGAGAAGCTTAGGAGAGGAAGGAAGAACAAGAAAGGTAAGGAATTCCATGGCTTTTCTCTTAGCATGTTACTCTTCTCCCCTTCCCCTCTCTTTCCACGGTTTTAATAGTTAAAGTAGCTATGTTTTGAGTTTGGTTCAGAGGAGGGAGAGTGGAAAACCACTCTTAAGGGAGGTTAGAAGTCATGTAGCCTTCTCTTCCTTGCTTTCTCTTCTTAAGAGTTGGGAAAAGAGAGGGATAGCTCATGGGCCCTAGTGAGAGGAAAAGACCTAGAGTGAGAAGCTCAGTAGAGCTGATTAGAAGTGATCCCTAGCTTAAGAATTGAGTATTGAAGTATTGATTCCATGCTTTTGTGTGGTTAGGCTCAAGAGAAACTCTTCCATCTAGAAGTTGTTGTGAAACCAACAAGGGAGGAGACCATTGACAGAGCAAGTAGTAAATAGCCAGCAAAGGTAGTTCTCTCCACTTTCTCTCATGCATAATTGTGTGTTTACATTGTCTTGCTTGTGTGTATGAATGAGATGAGCTATGAGAAGTGTGTTAGCATGATTATGTGATATGATTGAGATGATGTTTTAAATGCTTGATTGGTTTGCTTGAGGAAATGGGAAAGCCAATAACCCTATAGCCAAGGTGAGGATGAGCCGAAGCCCTAAGTTGGTTGAGCCATGTCTCCAAAAAACGAGGTTGACTCCCAAAGAGTAAGGGTGAGTCTAAGTACCTCTAAAGTATGGGAAGGCAAATCCAAAAGCCATAAGGGAAGGGGTGAGGCCGATCCAAGTACTCAGCGAGCTCTTGAATGTTATCCATGGCCATTTCACATGTTTTAAATGTTTTCATCATGTTTTATATGCTAACATGCCATACATGCATAATGAGACTTGTTGCACACAATGTATGTATGTTTGAATGAGAGTTGAACTACTGAGATTCCATGAATCTCACCCTCCCTCTCCACCATCCAACCATGCCAGGCGGCCCAAGTTGTATTATGAGAATTGTACATGAGAAATGTAAAGCAATGATGTAGCTTATGTACATTTATAGTTTTTGCAAGATAATGTATATATGAATGATGAATGTATGAGAATGAGGTTTATGAAGAATGAGAAAGTAACTTTTGATATGAAATGCTCAAAGTAGTATAGCTTATATGGGTGCATAAGTGGGCATAGAGTAGTGAGTTTCCCCAATCTAAGTTATGAGACACTTGAGGCATGATTGATAGCTCCTAAAGATGCTTTCTCATGTGCTCAAAGAGTCATAGAAGTAGAAAACTTAAGATTGGACCCCATTAGCCACACTTTTGGCCAAGAAATGGCCATTTTGCACATGATGTCATAGAATAGCCATATGACCTCTTCTTGCTATGAGATTTGACATGTAGCTAGATTATGATTAGAGCTTTCTGGGAAGCTAGAGTTCATGTCATTTAGA
Source organism: Erythrophleum ivorense (assembly GCA_026724425.1). Classification (NCBI taxonomy): domain Eukaryota; kingdom Viridiplantae; phylum Streptophyta; class Magnoliopsida; order Fabales; family Fabaceae; genus Erythrophleum; species Erythrophleum ivorense. The sequence continues at coordinate 38,878,221 of JAIUCV010000006.1, read as the reverse complement.
GGTCTATAGCATTTTCTATGATCCATCAAAGTTGACATCAGAAATTCGGATTTCAGAAAATCACTGTTCATTTGGTCAGTTTTGAAATCATGTCATCCGAGGGGCAAACGTAGTCCAATGGCTACGAAATTTTATACACAGAAACTAGATGGTCACAGTGACTTGTAGGAACTAGAAGCACCTCATTTAGAGGTCCAGAGAGAAAGTTATGCAAGTTCGAAGTTCCTGCCCAGAATCAGACACCCAACCAGACCCGAGGTACTGTTTCATCGGTTTCCGGGGAATGGGCTTGGTGAACTGATCTGGAGATATTTTTCTCCTCTAGCTAACATCCACATCTTTCCATGGAGATATAGTTTATGAGCATTGGATTTTTGTGGAATTAGTTAGACATTTTCAAAGTCCATATCAGTAAACTGTGACAGCAAAGAAGCCCCCTCTGACCAGTGAACTATTTCGCTGTCAAACGCAGAGTATGTGAGAGATTGAGACTTCTACTTATTTTTAGCATGAAGTAGACGTCTCAACCTTTCTAGAATGACCCAGATCATGTGTGATCGGTAGAGGGGCCTGTGGGGGAACTTGCATGCAATCTCTGGCTATGTGCCCCGGCCTGCCACATCTATAGCATACATTCTGCCCCGCATAACACGGTCTGGTGCCGTGATTCCTGCCACACTGGGGACATATGAGAGGGGGAGCGCTGCCTCTACTAGACTGAGTCTTCTTCTTCCCTCTTTGGTTCCACTGACTCTTTCCACCTCTACGGCTTGTCACTGCCGGCTGGGAACCATCTCTAGATCTTTTAGGCTCAGGGAGGGGAAGTAATAGTCTAGCGCTGGAGGTAGGTTGCATCATCCTGAGATTTGTCTCTGTTACTCTGCATACTTCTACCAGGGTATGGAAGTGCTTGATTCTCTGGGGCACTACCCTGTCTCTGATCTCAGGGAGCAAACCCTTCTCTAGCCTATCTGCCCTCCATTTCTCATCATCATGTCTCTGTAGGTATGAGGAATATCTAGAGAGCTCGATGAACTTCGCTACATATTGGTCCACTTATTTTTAGCATGAAGTAGACGTCTCAACCTTTCTAGAATGACCCAGATCATGCAGATACGATTTTTCTGCATTTAGTTATGAATTTCCAAAGTTAGCCCAGAAAAGAGGCAAAATCTGCCACTAGCGAAAATGCATGTCCCCAAATCCCTTTTTGCTTTCCATGAGTTCTAAGCATATAGTAGGGATTGAAATAAGTCTCAATAGAATACTTGAGCATGAGGAACCATAGAGAGAGCTCAACCGGTCCATGTTACTTCTAAGTGGATCTCTACCCACACATAGTGCCATAGAGAGAGCAAGCATAAGGTAGAGAGTTTATCTCCCTTGTGAGTTCCGCATATGTATATGAGTAAGAGGGCACGCTGGGTATGAGCTAGAGGTTAAGGTGTCACAGGTATACTATTGGAAATATAATTATGTGATGTATTAGATATTGATATAAACTATTGATGTATGAAATCTCTAACGGAATGCATATCAAATGTTATTTCCAATAGTGCATGAACTCTTGTTATTACTCTATGGACTTACTAGTATAGGATAGTGGGAGGAGTGAAAATTTACATTTAAGTTTTAAATTGTTAATAGTAGAATAGTTAGGTGAATAGGGTAGATAAATACCATTAGAGACATATAAAATGAGTAGGAGTGGTCCTAGGGTATTCCTAAGATGAGAATTGGAGTGTAGGGAATGAAATTTGGGATATGTAGTTACAGGAGGGAGTCATGCCGTGACTAAGAAGGCTTCACCGCTGCCAAATGAGTGATAGAAGCGAGGGGCGCCGCGGCATGAATAATCTCACCGCGGCGTAAGCGAATAAATTTTCTTGGAGAGTAACAGTGGCGAGGAACGCCATGGCTTGAGAAATCTCGCCGTGGCTCAGAGTGAAAAAAATCGCCCATAAGGGTAACAGAATGAAACCTTGTCGAGGCGTTAATTGAGGGAACAAAGTAAGGAGTGTCCAGTAGCGAATCTTGCCGTGGTGCAAGGGTGTTCTGCCGATGCGAGGATCGTGGGACTTGGAATAGTAGCTCTAGGAGGAATTTTTGCCGCGACGAATTTCACGTAGGTTGCCCAGTGGTTCCAAAGAGTAACTATGCTGCGGCGCGAAATGTTAGGGCCTCGGCTCAGGACCCCAAACTCTTACCTTTGTCCTAGAAACCCCAATTTCTTCAATGGTAATGCTAGGGAATGATATAGGAATATTTATGGGAGGTTTTTGTGTGTTGAAACTAATACATGGATGAATTACAAACCCCTCATGATAATATAATTTCTTCTATGTAATTCTCACCTATGTAGTCGTTTAGTGATGACCCTAACATCAAGATCCAAATTTCCTTATATCCCCATAATGTATAGAAGTGTAATGACTCCAAATCTTGACCATTAATTATTAATTGCATATTTAACTATAATTACCATGATTAGAAGACAGGGTTGTCACACATGGAGTCACCCTTATTTGAATTTAATTTTTCTTCCTTTCATTTGGCACATCTGTTTATGGATTTTTGCAAAGATGTTAGAGACAACAGCAACAACTACTAAGCAAAGAGACAGAAGCCAACAAAGGTGCAGTGATTATAAGAGCAAACTTAAACTCTCTCACTCACTTACAAACCCCAAAAGCATATCATCAAAGCCATAAGTCTTATCCATGCACAGAAAGCAGATGCTACAACCAATAAATCCTTCAAATATGCCTTTCACTTCAAACACTTGAAGAAATCCATTTTCCTTTTGTCTTTGAAAGTTTTTAAGTTCTTCTTCTTCATCAATATATGGTTAAAATATTTATTTATATAAAAGTCTTTTATATCAAAAAATGATAAGTGTAACAAGTGCAAGATATAGGTCTCCTTTCACAACAATTCAGTGGCAAAAACTTGAACAACAAGATCTTATCGTTAAATACTTGGTTTCAAGAACCCCATCCCACCTAATCTCATTTACTCTATTCAAAGAAGCTAAGACTCTTCAATGTCTTCTTCTTTAAGGCTCTTTCCCCTCCATCCCAGTAAAAATGAAGCACATTATTTTTAGTTGATTCAGGTTTATGATTCCATTTTTCTTTTTTTTCTTTTTAATTTTATATGGCTGCAGTTGGATGGGGATGCCTTAAAATGAGATATGGTAGAAAAGCAGACCCAGAGCTAGGAAGGTGTAGAAGAACAAATGGCAAGAAATGGAAATGCTCAAAGGAAGCATATCTAGGCTCAAAGCATAGTGAGAGACACACGCACAAAGGGAGAACCCATCCAAGAAAGCCTGTGGAAGTTTCTTTGACAACAACAATAACAACAACAAGCATTTCAACAAACACATCACAACCAATGTTATCATCATATAGTAACAAAAGCCTTTTCATGTGTAAAACAAAAGGGTAACTTCTTACTCTGTTCTTCTTTTGATTGGTTACTTAATGAGTTCAGTTTATTATTTCTAACAGGCATATTCATGGAATGAGGGGAGGTGTGGAAGCATATACAGTTGTTGCATTCCCTGTTTTTTATCCTTGCATAACAACTGTAGTAGCTTCTCTTTGTATTCAAGTGAAGGGGGTCATTCCTATCATGTGTGATAGAAAATATACTCTGAATCTTCTTTAATCCCTTTGAGAATACTTGCAAGTTGTCAGAGGTCAATTTTATATCAATAATGTCCAATTTTTCATTTTTATTTTTTTCATTCCTTGTACTTATGTAGCGATTAGTTCCCAAAAATGATATTAGTTATCTTTATTATCTAAATTTGTTAATTTTATCTCTAATAATAATAATAATAATCAATTGCCTAGTTTTATGAGTTTCTAATGTAGTAATGTTTGTGTCAACCAAAATTTTCAGTCAAGTGCAGATAATAAGTATCTTTATTAGCTTTTCATTCTGCATCTATCCCCCTCCCAAACAGATTATAATCTTGTAATATTGGAATAAAGTCAAATTTAATATAAAAAGATTTGATTGATAGTGAAAAATCTAAGATTGTAAATGAAGTGATAAGAGAAAAGAAATGTAAATGCATGATAAGAGAAGAGAAATAGAAAATCTCCCTGAAAGGAGTGGTAAATTTCCTTAAATTCATTAGTAATACTCTTAAAATTTGTAGTAATGGCTCTAAAATTATGTACACTACAAAGAGTCTAAACATAGTAGTAAATTTCTTAAACTCTTATAGTAATATCTCTAAACTTTATAGTAATAGGTACAGCTTGATAGTAATTGACCTGAATCTCATTAGTGCTTTGCTGGCACCATTCATTCATCCTTAATGCTATACTTCGACCTAAGTGTTGGTTTTAACTTTAAATCATGCAAAGGCATGCACTTATCTAATGCATCACTAGATATAGTCTCACTTTGTGGTCTATTATATAGGACAGAAGCAGTCAGGGACTTCAAAGCTCTATACATGTACAAGGTAAGGGAAAGTGAAAATGATCAACTTATGATAAGCAACAACAGATACACTATGTACAATGCAGATTTGGGTCCTTGTAACTCTAGCCTAAATATTGTATACAATGTAGACTATAAGAAGAAGAAGACTTTGCCATTAACCATGGGATTTGAGAGACATAGCATATCATCGATTGCTACTTATTGAATCCTACAAAAAAAATCCTTCAATATTAGCAAATCAATAAGTCTCTCTAGGCTATTCCATTATGCTCATGTTATGACTATACATAGCTACAAAAGTCACGGGATGACAAGAGGACCAGATGAAGGGTGGAAGAAATGGGGGGGAGGAAGGATGAAGAAATGAAGGGAAGAAGGATGACAAACTGAAAGGAAGAAAGTTGAAGGACTAAGGGAAGGAAGATCATGGAGGAAGCTAGAACTGGTGAAGAACAAAAATGGTGGAAGAAGAAGAATTGACGGCAGGAGTAAATTGCACGAAATTCATAAGGCTTGTTAACAAAGTAAGGGCATTTTTTTCTATCGATTTTCATTTGGCCCTATAGAATAATAATGATTTTTAAGGTCCCTCATAATAATATTTAGCTGGTCTAGATCCTTCGTTCTAATTTTCCCTTTGCTTTGTAGCATTGACATTGGTGCTTTGACTCTAATCGAGCAACCTGTCTTGACACCCACACAGCAACAATTTTTAAATTTTTTTTTTTAAAATACATTTCATGCCTAAACAATCTCCTTTCTATCACATCAAAAGTTGACTTTAGTATTGAATTAACTTGGCATTTAAAAAGAAAAAACAAAGTCGTGCACTGGCAAAGAAAAAGACAAGTTAGAATGGTTAGGGAATATTTTTACCCATAAAGAGAAAAATAATGTGCTTAATTAGCTTAAAATTTTGAACACTCACAAGAAAATAGTTCACTGTGAAAAGAAAATGCTAGAATTATAGCATTATTACCAAATAATCTATGATACTCTGTCATTTATAATAATAACAAAAAATGATGCAAGAACAAAACTTATGTTATTATTAAGTTATTTAATAAAAAATATAACATCTAAATATTTTTTATAATTTAATATCATATTATTATTTCTTCAAATATATTCCTTCACATGTTGATATTTTATAGTAAAACTTGATGATACGCCAAAAAATTGCACCGAATCCATTCCTTGATCTCACCAATCCCCATTCTATTTTCATTTCTTGTTTTAATAGATAAAAGAGAAAGGTACATTTAAATACCCAAATTTTGTAAAATTTACAATTAAAAACCTTAAAAATATAATTATCTTTAAAGTTACTATTATATTTTGAAAGACTTACTATTAAAATTTAAGAAAATTATTACTAGATTTAACAAAATTACTTTTATAAAATTTGATAATAATTTTTCTGAACATTAACAATATTTGAAAGTAATTTTAATTTTTAAAATCTTTTATTGTAAATTTTTCTAGATCTAGGTTTCTTTACGTAATTTTCCCAAGATGAAAGGCAAATAGGTAAAGGGGGAAAAAATGTAAAACACAACTCCAACGGGTAACTCACTGACACATAAATATAAGATGAAATATATGATTCTGTATGTGTGAAAACATCACTAGCATGAGCATCTGTCCGGCTGCTCCTAGTTGCACATTTAGAAGACCATTTAAAAAATTTGGAAAATCTCCTCTCTCTCTCTCTCTCTCTCTCTCTTTTTATTAATCCTCCTTAGATCAACTATCCATCCTAAAGTCATGCCTCATGATTTTGTAGACAAAATGAAGAAAAAATTCTCATATATATTTAGTTTATAAAAGATATGTAAACCAAGCCAATCTGATAAATCGTATTAAAAAAAAAACTGACGTGCGTGCGTGTCTCTTCTTGATTGTATTGGTTTACACATATTTGGTGAACACAATTTACTAAAAAATCTCTCCAAAATGAAAGTAATCAATGTCATCACTCATCACTTATCAGTGATCTTAGAGTAGAACTCAGCTATCCTTTAGGTTTTTGCTTCAAAAGTCCCGAAAGGGAACCACAATGTGTTGAATTATAATTGCATTTCTCACAACAAGACTCCAACTTTTCAATGACTTTAAGGCACCTGCACAATGTGAAAGCAGTGATTAGAAGCTTTCAAGAACAAGGTTTACGAAATTCAATACGTCAAGGCTGCCAAAAAGGATAGAATTGTTACTTTAACATATAATTCAGAACATGTCAAATTATAATACAGTGGAACAAACACTGCACATTCTCCATACGATGCCAACTTTATACAATAGCACAATCAAGAACCCATCAATGAACCCCAAACTAGCTTTTAAAACTACGTAAAACAATTAGCAGCATTGCAATCTTGCTGATTCACAAATCGATTTTCCAAAATTTGTACCAAGTTCCACCCAATTTCAAGCGACAAAACTGCACCATTAAGTCTTCCATGTAACAGGCTACGCAAATCACACAGCTAACTAATATGACTAGGGGAAAAATGAGAAAGTTACTGCTGTTTCAAACTTCCACCACCTGCTAGTTAAGATAGCTGTTAAAAAAATGTTGCACAGTGAGCGAAACTTGCTACTTTCAGGCCTTTCATAATCTATTCCACAGCAGATTCAATTTCTTCAACACTGTATATACAACTCACCTAAAAGGATTTATTTGGAACAAGATTTAGATAAAGTTCATTTAAGTGTTTGCAATCAGATTTTCCAATAAGAACATAACATTTGAACATTTTTTACGATGTAGAATTATATGATTGATCATTCAAAAAAGATTTTCCACATGTCATAATTCTACTAAAAAAACCCTAATAGCACACATAAAAATTGCATCTAGATTTTCTCCAATAATTTAAGCCTTAGTACATTAAACCCTATCATTTTCAATACAACAACTTCAATTACATGTAACCAATAAATAAGTAAATATATAAGCGTATCAACAAGAATCCAAGTTATATACACAAGCAGACTAAAGAGGAAAGACTAGGTGGTAACATATACAAGTGCTCCAATGCCTTCATTGTCAACAACTTAAGATCCCGTTTGGTACACAGAATCGAAAGGAATGAAAAAAGTAATTTTGTAAATAAAAGATGACTTTCTTGCCCTCATAAAAAATAATAATAAAAAAGGATAATTATGGTTAAGCAATGATAACTAGGATAGAATAGATATTGCAAAAAATAAGAACCAAACGACCCCGAAAAACTATGCAAGCCAAGACATAAAATCAACATTCTGGATGAAGAAAGAAGCTAATTGGATACTTAAAGGTAGGTATATAAAATTTATATTAATTAGCCCTTATCAAGCAAGGTGATACATAATAGAACCCTTTCCATCTTCATACCAAATGACTCCAAAAAACTACATAAGCCAAGACATACAATAAACATACTAAATGAAGAAGCTAATAGGATACTTAAAGGTAGGTATAAAATTTATATTCATTAGCCCGTATCATGCAAGATGATATATAATAAAACCCTTAATATCTAAAAGGAAAAAGGCTTCCAAGTTCCATATTGGATGACAACCTCAAGCAATTATCATACTGCCCAGCATCTGTATGGGCCAAAATACAACTCTAATTATAGAACACAGCAGACATTATAGCAACACAATATGGGACACTTGCAGTTGCAGCAAGGGTGAAGTGCTTGAACTGCTTGCCTTGTGCATATGGAAACTATTGGAATCCCATGATCTATGCTCCAAATTATCTATGTATTTACCATACAAATGTCAACTTTATATTTCCTGCTTTATTCATCTTTATGGCTCATTTATTTTTACTGATTTCTTGGTCCTTGTTTATTTGGAGTGGGTGGCTGTTTTTTCCATGGCCAACCCTTTATATATATGCTTTTTCTTCATTCAATTCAACAAGATGAAATCAGAGATTCAATAGCTCTTTCATTCTTCTTGGTATTAGAGTTACACTCTGCCTGACCAAATTTTCATTAATTTTGCCCAAGGCTTGGCCTCCAATACAAAAGCCCAAGATGGACAAACTCAATTGGAATCCTTTCCCCATGCTTAGAATGCATAAGATAGTTTTAGGAGGTTCAAACACTGTTATTATAGGTTCATCACCTTGGACTTTGAAGACACATGCCAACTAGCCTTATTTAGAAGGATTTGATCGGCCAAGAACCAAAGTTTGGTGGCATTGTGTCTTGTTGCGCTATATGCCATGTGCTAATGCATGGGAGCGCATCACGTGTGAACTCTTGCTGCTGTTTGCCTAGAAAGACTTGACTTCGTCTCCTGTACATGCTTGGAACTTTATGCCTAAACTGAGCTTTTTAGAGCTTTACCAGAGAAGAAGCATAAAAATAATGACCTTTATATGCCAAATCAGCCCCAATCAGTTGGGCTTGTTGCCCAATCAGGTAAATTTTGTCACTGCTTGGATAGTTGACTCAGGAGCTATGGATCACCTAACATGTAATGCCTCACTCCTTGATGCCTTAGTACCTTCAAATGGAAATTTGGTTGTTAGAATTCCCAAAGGAACCTTGTCTAAGGTAGCTGAACTTGGGACAATAAAAATACATGAAGAATTGGTCTTTCAAAATGTTTTACTTGTACCAAATTTAACTTGCAATTTGCAGTCTATTAGCAAGCTCTTTAGGGATCTTAATTGTGTTGCAAAATTTTATGTTGGTGGCTGTAATTTCCAAGACTTGATGATAAGATCATTGGCATTGCTAAGGAGGTACATAGGCTATATCTCATTATAGAAGCCGAAACATATGAAGAAAAAGGCTCATGTTACTAGCTATTCTAATACTCCTTTTAGTGAAATCATGCTATGACACTAGACTAGGGCATCCCAACTTTTGGTGCTTCAAATTATTGTACCCTCACTTATACAAAAACAATGCTATTCCTTTCCAATGTGAAATGTGTCAACTTTCCAAGCATACCAAAAATTCCTATCTTTCACACAAGCACATACCCACTAAGCCATTCACAATATTTCACAGTGACATTTGGGGACCCTCAAACATACCAAAAATTCCTATCTTTCACACAAGCACATACCCACTAAGCCATTCACAATATTTCACAGTGACATTTGGGGACCCTCAAACATCAAAAAACTTATCCAAGGCTAGATGGCTCATCACTTTTGTTGATGATCACAAAACTCAAATGGGTTTACCTAATGAGGAAGAAATCTAAGACCACTAACATTTTCAAACAATTCAACACCTTTGTCCAAACACAATTTCAAACAAAAATAAAGATTATAAGATCTGACAATGCTAAAAATTATTTCGACACCAATCTCTCTAATACCTTACTCACCAACGGATTATTCATCAAAGTTCCTATGTTGATGTGCCACAGTAGAATGGAGTAGCTAGAAGAAAAAATAAGCATCTCTTTGAAGTTGCTAGATGCCTTATGAACACTACTAATGTTCCGAAATTTTACTAGAGGGAAGCCATTCTCACTACTATCTATCTTATCAATTGAATGCTTACTAAAACTTCAAATTTCAAAATCCCTTGTCATCAACTCCTTCAAACCTTTCCTCAAACACAAATTTTGTCCACTCTTTCCCCAAAGGTTTTTGGCTGCACCTCCTTCATTCATGTCTACCATAGAGGAAAATTGACCCAAAAGCCATCAAATGTATTTTTCTTGGGTACTTTTCTGCCGAAAAAGGCTATGAATACTACTCTCTAACCATGAAAAGCACCTAAATTACCATGAATGTCACATTCTTTGAGAACCAACCCTTCTACCCAAAAACACCCATTTAGGGGGAATGTGAGAACATGCAAGAATAGGGTTTGTGGTATAACATCAAACCTGAGACAAATGTCCACCCCACAGATAAACCTTGAACTTGAGACAAATGTCCCTAATCAGCCTATTGAAACCAGTATTATCTTCGAACCTGTGAACAACTCCCAACTCCCAACTCCAAACCTAAAACTGCCACTTTTGAACGAACAACACCTCAACAATTTTCCCTAAGATCCTGAGATTGAAAGTGCCAACAACCAGCAAAGTGAGTTTCTAGTTTATTTGAGGAGGAAGAAAGGGAATGAGATATAGCCTAGTGCACCTCTTGAGCTGTCTTCCCACACAAGTCCAAGGCCTGGAAGTCATGATGATTTACACTTGCCAATTGCTCTGATGAAAGGGATAAGGTCTTGCACTAAACACCCCCTATGTAATTACGTCTCATATAACAAATTGTCTCCTAGCTATCGAGGTTTTGTAGCTAGCATTTCACGTAAGCAAATCTCAAAGAATACTGATAAAGCAATGAAAACACCAAAATGGAAAAGGACCATTAAAGCTAAGATGAATGCCCTTGACAAAAATGGCACTTGGGAGCTTATTGATTTTGCCAAAGGGAAGAAAATTGTTGAGTACAAGTGAATATTTACTATCAAGTATAACCCTAATGGAAGCATCAATCATCATAAAACAAGGCTTGTAGCTAAAAGGTTTATTTAAACACAAGAGATTGATTTCCAAGAAATTTTTGCACTAGTAGCACAATTCAACACTATCAAGATACTTCTCTCTATGATGACTAATCTTGATTGGCCTCTTCATCAACTTGATGCGAAAAATGCTTTTCTAAATGGTGATTTGGAGGATGAAGTGTATATGGAAGTGCTACTTGGTTTCTAAGCCAGGAACAATGTCCATAAAGTGTGGAAATTGCATAAGTCACTTTACGCATTGAAGCAATCGCAAGGGTGTGATTTGATAAATTTACTAAGGCTATGAAAGGATATGGATATATTCAGAGGCAAGCTGACCACACACTGTTCACTAAATTTTCTCCTGAAGGTAAAATTTCTATTCTTATTGTCCACATTGATGACATTGTGGTCACTAGTGATTATACAAATGAAATAATAAAGTTAAAATCTACTCATGTTTGAGAATTTAGGATTAAAGGTGTTGGAAAATTGAAATATTTCTTGTGAATAGAAGTGGCAAGATCAAATAAGGGAATAGTTGTCTCTCAAAGGAAGTACAGTTTGGATTTACTTGAAAAGACAAGAATGCAGGAATGCAAGGGGTATAAACCTCCTAATACACCTATGGAGACTAATTATAATGTTGGTCTTAGGCATGAGAGTGCTCTATTGATAGGAAAAGTATCAAAAGCTATTAGATAAATTAATTTACTTCTCACATACTACACTTGATATTAGTTTTCCAATTAACGTAGTAAGTTAATTCATGAACAAACCAAATGAAGAACACTTGGAGATAGTGTTTAGAATACTCATGTATTTGAAAATGACCTTTGGCAAGGGAATCTACTTCAAGAGAAGTACAAATAGAGGATTTGAAGTCTATGCAAATGCAAACTGAGCTGGATCCATAGATGATAAGACATCTACCAGAGGGTATTGTACCTTTGTTTAGGGCAACCTTCTCACTTGGAGAAGCAAGAAACAACCAATGGTGGCAAGGAGCAGTGTTGAAGCAAAGTTTAGAAAATTTTTGGTTGAAGAGGCTAGTTGATGAACTTAGAGTTACTGTGGAAGGGTCATGACGGTTCTTTGTCACAATATGGCAACTATTAGCATTGCAAATAAATCTCATCTAGTCTCCTCCGATTTCCTAGTCATTAGAACCTTGTCTTCCAATCAATATATAAGGATCATGTTTATCCATGGTATAGAAGATCTAAAGCTTAGCCCTTATCTACACTTTCAAGGAAGTTGACCATTAAATCCACATGAATATGCTTGCCCTTGTTTCTCTTGGTCTTTTGCAAGGTCTCTTTTCCATCTATCTATTGTTGAATATATTTGGTTGCATTATTCTTAATCCCACTAAGATGTGCTTTTATTAAGACTTCCATTATTTATCCTCAATGTAATAGGGTTATCCCATTCCCCCCTATCCCATTGCTTTTTCAATAAAAGGAGAAATTTTAATGAAGAAACTATTATGTACTTTGACAACTCAAAGAAAAGGGTTATGTTTTAGATTATATTCAGGGATCAAGTAATGCATTTTTATATTCTATGTGCAAGTTGTTTCATATGCCGCACTATTTGGTTTGAAACAATAATAACTGCACCCTATGTCTTTTTGTGTAACAGGCTATGCAAATCATGCAACTAGCTCATTATGACTAGGGAAAAAATGAGAAAGCTATTGCTGTTCCACCACTTGCAAGTTGATAAAGCTACTAAAATAATGTTGTAAAAGTAAGTGAAACTTCTTAGTTTCATGCCTTCCATAATCTGTTCTACAATAGATTCAATTTCTTCAACAACACATGCACAACTCAACTAAAAAGATTTATTTAGGACAAGACTTGGGTAAAGTTCTTTAGGTGTTTGTTATTAGGTTCTTCAATAAAAACATAATAAATGGACATTTTTAACAACTCCGCATCACATGATTGATTCTTAAGAAAAAGTTCTTTCACATATCATAATTAAATTAAGAAAACTTGATAGCACACACATAAGAACTAAAGAGTTTCCTCTATTTATTTATGCCTTGGCACATTAAAGCCTATCATTTTCAATACACCAATTCAATTTCATGTGACCAAAATAAATAAATAAATAAACAAATATATAAGAATATCACATATAAAAAAGAATACTAGTTATATGCACAAGCAAAATAAAGAGGAACGACTAAGCGGCGGCATACAAAAGTAACCTAATGCCTTTGCAATAATGTCAACAAGTAATAAAGGTCCCAAACCAAAAACAACTACATAAGCCAAGATGCAATCTGTAACACCATCCTCCCAATCAGAATTATTAAAGCAATAATTGCATAATTTTAAAATAAATTAACCAGGATTAAAGGATATTTAGAGACTCAGTAATGGCCAAATAATAAAGATTTAGTGAAATATAAGTTTATAAAAGAAATTTTTTAAAATTATCTAGAATTTATTAGGAATTTTAGAGAATTTTTAAAGATTTTTGGTATTTGCTTTTATTATTAAATGAGAAGTAATTAGGAAATAAATGCTTAAAAATTTAATTTTTAGAAACTTCCAAGGCCAAAAAGGCCCTATAAATATTAGGAAAAAAAAACATTTGGGAAATAAAAATATTCAGGTTAAATTTTAGGTCAAAATATAATTAAAATTTTAGGGCTCCAACACATAATTTTCACAATATTGAATTACAAATTTGGCTAGGGCCAAAATGTAATTTTAGCCTGTGCCAAAATGTAATTATTATAGACAAACTGAAGCTATAAAAATAATGAATAAGAAAAGTTGAGAATCTTAGTACACAATTTTCCATAATTGGTAATAATTTCTATAACTAGTACTAACTAAATGAGTAATTATTTCATCTCAAATAATACATGTTAGACTGACTTTCTCACAAAGTTAGTGAATTAGAAAGTGCTAAAGAGATGGAATTTGTGGGAGATTTGAGGGAAGATACACTAAAACTTTGTACCTTCTATTTAATTCTCTTTCTGTTGTTTCCATTCACTAGACTCATTATCAAAGAGAGAAAGAGTTGAAAGAATAGAAGGAACAAAGAGAGAGAGAGTAAACGCAGAGAGCTCCAAAGGAAGAATAAGAGAAAGGATAAGAAGGAAGGAGAAGCTTTGATCCAAATATGAGGCTCCATCAAGTAAGACACCGTGTGTCTTACTGAGATTCATGGCTTTTTCCCTCCTCCTTCCTCCCCCATATGTCTGTTTTTCTCTCTCTAGAATCTCATATGGTAAAATTCAAAGATTTCACTTGTAGCTACCAAACCATCAAGTAAATGGTAAATTATGCATGAATACATGTTTAGAAGATGAGAGACCAACTTCCTATGCTATTTCCATGTCGTCTTCTTCACTAATCTACATTTTCTTTCTCTAGGGGGTATTGTGTGATGAGATTCAGACTTCATTTTAATGTTGTTGGATGACTTGGGTGTTGTTATTATGAAGGTTGGATGTTAGTAGCATGTTTAAAAGTATGTTGTGGGTGACTAAAATGGTAAATTATGTTGTGGATAATTAAATTAAGTTTTGAGAGTTGTTTTGTGATTATAAGAGCTTATGAAATGTTTTAATTGATCTCTGAGTTCAGATATGGAGATTTCCTTTTGATGAAAAGAAATAATACAATCATTGGAAGAAGAAGATGTGTCGCAATGCCACCCTCTCCATCCCACGGACTATGGCACCACGGCACCGCTATAGCAAAGTGGGAAAAACAACAAATTTTAATCCTGTTTCTTGTTGGTCTTGTACCTAGAACCTATAATGCATGTTAAATAGAGTTTAGAAAATATTATAACCTGCCTATGAGTCCTTGTTAGCTTGAGATCCTTTGCTAAGAATGAGTTTTATTTAAGTAGCCCACATTAACTCTTTTGGAACCCTCAAGAGAACTAAGACTAAAACCTTCATATGGTTGATCCCTTGTGATAAACCCGCATATAGACCCAATGCATAAATAACTTCTCTCCAGACAATGCCTATACATAGATGACTTTACTCTTTTATAGACTATAATTCCTATACACGGAGGGCTAAACTCTAAATGATGCATGTGTATAGATGATTGTACTCCCTCATATACCATGACTCCTATATATGGACGCCTAAACTTCAAATGATGCCTGTATATGGATGACCATTGCTTACGGAATACTGGATATGGTGTATGATTTACTAAAACATTTAAGATACTAAAAGACATTATAAGATCAATGGGTTCCATTGGAAATTACTATGGCAACTAGGAGTGCATCAGTCCCTATATATTGTGTGTGATGATGTTTATGCTGATGTATGTGTATACTTTGATATATTGATCCGAATTGATGAGTCATTTCCTTGAGAATAGAATTTTAGTATGCATGATATCATGATTGTATCTTGGGCATGTATGAGATTTTGAAACTTTAGATATCGTTAGTATCTAGGACAGATGATTTTCACAAGGATGATCTCTATATTAACTTCTCTTCAAAGATGTACCAATTTTTCTTTCAAGATGTATTAAGAAACCTTGTTTATGCATATATTGTGGATTCACTCTAGGGGACACCTTAGATAACATGTTTTTTGACTTGGTTTTTTTATAATTATGCATACTCTAATGGTTATTGTTTGCAAGTACAAAAAAGCTAAGGAAAGTGTTCCTTCATCCCTAGTTATGCAATGTTTTCAAAAACTTAAGCCTGTAATGGTATGGGACAATGGATACAATACCTATGTGCATTTTAATTTAATTGAACTGTATGACTAAGGATGGTGGACTCATGTTTCCATCAAATGAGAATATGTTGAATGCCTAAATATGCTAAGATATATGATTATTATAAGAAGTTTAAATTGATAATTTACATGCATAGCTCTATTATATGATGTTTCATATTACTGCCACCAGATGAGGTGTTTATTGTGAATAACTTGATTGGCATGCATTTTACTTACTTTTATGTACGATATAATTATATCTCAGACAGACAAGAGAAAAGAAAATATTTTCTACACACGTCACAACTGAAAAATTATTTGTTTTTTAAAATTATTATTGTCTTATTGAGAATTTTATAATTTTCATATGTATGATAATATGTTCAGATAATAAGAATTCTGACCACTCGTTATGTCATTGAAGTTGAGTAGATGTATATCAAGTTACTTAGGGTTGGGCGAGTTTAGGTAATAATAGGGGTGAAGACCTTAGTGGTGACCAAGGAGATTCAATTCCTCCCAACACAGGGATGTCAAACCTGAACACCTAGATTCCTAGAGGATTGGGGGAAAGCATTGTGGAGCCTTTTGATTGTATATAGTAGCTCCACTGGCTGACTCAGTGTTGATGACTTAGGAACTCCTTTTGATTGTATGATATTGTATATATTTATATCTTCAGTACTGACTAGTAATGTGTATTTTCGTTGACATATGATCGTTAATATCCTCATCATAAGAATACTTACTGAAGTAAATTGATGACATTAACCCTTATGCAATATGATGAATTAGATTATATAATATAATTATGCATTTTGTGACTCTTTTACTGCTTTAATTAGATTTTAGACAGCAAATAGCTTCCACTACGCATAATATGATTAGTTAATAATTGATAATAAATTAGTATTTAACTAGCTAAGGGGTTACACAGTCATCATTGTAAACTGAGTAAGAAGCCAATAGGAACCTTTCATTTCAATCATCTAAAACAAAAGAGGCTTCCAAGTTTAAACTAAATGACAACTTCAACCAATCATCATACTGCATGTCATCTGTATGGGCCAAAATACAACTCTAGTAGGACACAGCAGACATTATAGCAATAGTGCAATACAAGATGGATTGGCCTAAAAAAAATACATGATGGGACACTGTCAGTAGCAGCAAGAGTGAAATGCATGAACTGCATGCCTTCTGCATATGAAAACATTTCATTGTTAATGTTTGAATCACCCAAAAGGCACATAAATCTCTTCTGATTGTCTCCAATTTCCTAGTCATGAGAACCTTGTCTTCCAACCAAAATACAAGGATCATGCCATCTGTGGCACAGAAGATCTCAGGTTTAGTCCTTAAGCACTCTTACGGGGAAGCTGGCTGAGCATAATGCTATAAGGCCTCTTGTTCTTCTATGTGTCATTGAATATATTTGGCTGCACTGTTCCTAATCCTACAGTGATGTTCATTTATGGCGGCTTCCATTATTTATCATTGTTGTACTTGGGTTATCCCTCCTTCCCTGTCCCTTTTTTTGGATAAAATAAGAAATTTTAGTGAAGGGATGGTTATGCGCATAGAAAAGGAGTATACAGCTCAAAGAAGTTACAGAGCTATTATATTCTATAAGCAAGTTATTGCATTTTAATATTCTGTTTGCAAGTTGTTTCATTTTCTGTGGTACCCAGAGTCCAGACACAGACAGATGATGGACATAAACCGTAAACAGCTTATTATTTTAGAAGGGAGAAAGAAATAATTTTAATCAAATGAAGAAAAAAACAATACAGGACAGGCCATAATTCATCAGCTACTCCCATGCTTCAGCAAGAGACAGAAAGAACTTCTAGTCACTAAAAATCTACAGTAGATGGATGTTGGACCTACGCAGAGCATTAACAAGAGTGAAGAAAAGATAAAACAGGAACTAAAATCATTTAGTCCCAAACACCTAAAAATTTTGATATTCCAAGCCAAAGAAAGTAAGAGTTCATGCCTAATAAATAGCGAATATAAGCCACAATCTTAAATCTTGGCTGAGAAACCACGTGTTTAATGTCCTTTCAATTCTTCTACATTAAACATTTGACAGCTTTTATCTTAATTATGGTATCTTATGCTGAAGTCCCTTCACACTTGAAAATTATTCAAACAATATAACCTCCCAATAGAGGTATACTGATAGAAGCCATCATTTCCATTGTTATGCATTCCTAATAGTCAACTGGAGAGAATTACTATTCAAGCGCAACAAAGAGACCAACCAGATGAGGGGCATAGAAAGGGCATCGCCTCACCATAAATTCTCTCTTATCCATAATAATGATGCTTAATAGTGGATTTTGCCAATTGCAGCTGTTTATTTCCGGCTGAACTGTCTAAGTCTTTCAGTCTCAGACATTCTGTTCCATTTATCAATGAAATTCGGTTAGAGGGGACAAGAGGGCTTAGCCCACTAGGTGACTCACATATTAGGAAAATAGTAAAACAAAATATTAACTAATTTTAATTAACTAAGCGACTAAAAATAACAAACAAAAACCACAAGGAACAGATCATAAAACACCAACGCAGAAGAGCAGCTTATAGTGGGACCATTGTATGAGGAATGTTCCTAAGCAAACTTAGTCAAGCAAACCCCTCAACTAAGCACAATGGCCAGCACTGTCTCTAACTCCACCAAGATCGTTGTGTCAAAAACTCAAAATTCATTTGTTTATGTAACCAGACCAAACTTTGGCATCAAAAGCAAAAACTATACATCATCATCCAACAGCAAGAAACCCATTAGAATTGTGATTTATGCCTTGTTGAAAGTAGAAAAGTATTACCGATATTAATATGTCAATTGCTTGATTATTTGGCTTTCGCATCATAAGGCTAAAAGGAAGAGCAAGGGCTTTGATATTTGCATATAAATGGATCATAGTTCTTCCAAGAAAGCACCACAGAACATGGCCCATCTGAATAAATTATCGACATATGCAAATTCAACTAACCATGATGAGAGTCCTAAGACTAAGGAGTGATAAAATAATCCCTAAAAACACAGGCGACAAAACCTAGAAGATTAAAATGCTAATCAACGAAGGCCAAAGGCTAGGTCCTAGGTGAACGGGAATGCCATTCTCCTTTTACTAATTCATAAATCCTTTCCATGTTCAAGCATGTCCTGAGGAACCAAACAAAAATTTTAAGAGTCGATGAAGGTCTATGTACAATCAGATTTCAAAATTGATATCATACAACGCGTAAAGCAGGTACCTTTGAGGGATAAAGTTGTTCTTGGAGAGACAAGCTTGAATGTCGCAAGCCTCTTTCTTGCAGGGCTCTTTGCTTGGCTGAGGCATCACTCGTGAATTTTTGTGGGTCAGATAGTAGCTTCAATGGATACCTATGGCAGCCTTCGTTACCTTCGATGATGCTCTGATAGTGGTCATTGGAGGTGGAAGCGGAAGGAAACGATGCCTTCTAGTGTGGCACGCTTACGAAGGGAAGGAGAAATACCTGATGAACCGCGTTCTCCAAGTTCGAGTCTTTTTCGACCGGCTTGCAGTGGCAAGTGTCTCCACGCTAATCATAGTATCCGGTTCCTGACAAGGACCCGAACAATCTGGGTTTCCCACTGTAGCCAATTATATAATTTCGTGTATCTCGCTGAGCTCTCAATTTTTGGATTAATTGTGTTTTGATAATAAAAATGATTTTTTTGGGGGAAAAATGTCTAAATTAGAAAATATTTCTTTTATTATTAAAAAATATATAAGCATTTTTTAAGTAAAAAGATAATCAAAATGATTTTAAAATATTATTATTTTTTTAAAAAAATATAACTTGTTAGAATATGTATTTTTTAATTTTAATTTTAATTTTATTTGCATTGAAAATCATGATTTCAATTTATTTTGAATTTTAAAAATAATTATTTTGTATTGATCAAACATATATTTAATAATAAACCTAAGAGTATTTTAGTCAAAACATATATAATTATAACTTATCTTTTATAAAAGATATAAAATCTAAGTTTTTGTACTTTGGTAACTTTATATAGATTAGGAATTTATTAAAAAAATAAGAAATAATATTTAATTAGCATATGAAAATATAGATGGTAGAAAATATCAATATTTTAAAAATTGGATCAATAATTGAATTGGGAGAAGGAGTGATTCATGGATTAATGCTCTAACTAAAGTTAAATTAAGGTCTAACTATTTTTTATAATATATATTATAAAGTATAAATATAATATATATAATATTTTAAAATTAAATTAATTCATATATTGAAAAATAATATTTAAAATAAATATAAATATTTAAAGATATAAAAATTAGTTAACATATTTTACATATGACAATAAATCTATATGAAATAGGTTGAGTAAAGTTCAATAAACATTATAAATCTTTATTGAAGAATGCCAAAATTTTGATTTAGACAAAATAATAAAAAGCTGATTTTTGACCAGTTCTGTAATATTCGGTACTCAGAAAATGAGAGAAAATGCAAGAAACGTAATGTACGATTTCTCCATAGACAAACGAAATTCATCGAATATAAAAAGGAAATCTCCCGAAATGACTTAGTTTAAGTCCCAAAAAGTTTGGGAAGCATTTAAGACTCCTAAAAATGAGAATCCTAAGCTCAGACAAAAAAGAAAATGAAGCTAGAATGAAGAAACGAAATATAACAAAAGGTTGACGAAACGTAAGGGCATTTTTGTTATTTTGAGCAAATTTTGGAATTCATACAAGAGAATTTTTTAAATGAAACTTTTGAATTTTCTAGGGTTCTTAGGGGCACTAAAAATCATAGAAAGCGCCGGGACAGCTAAAGCCTCTTTGATGGATTTTTTCTAATGTTTGTGCACCAAAACTTTAACGGATTCGTTTGGAAAAGTTTTAGTTCTGATTTAAGTGATTCTAAAGGCATTTTACTAAATTAAAAACATAAATTTCATAATAAAAAATACGGTTCTCAAAAAAGAGTTAAAACGAATTAGAAAAAAAAATGCCAAAAATGAATGGCAAAATAAAAATTTTTTAAAAGTCTTTCTTCCTCCACCTATAGGATGCCCCACTCTCCCACTCATTTAGCTTGATGTTTCTACCCCAAATTAGAGAAAAAATCCTAGGAGAGTGGCGCACAAGAGGAAGAGGAAGAGGAAGAGAAATCAAAGTTAAAAGGTATGGATTTTTGGTAGTTTGTTTATGCTCTTTCCCTTGCAAACCTCTTATTTTCCATTTTCCTTTCTTTTTTTATGATTATATTGAAATATGTGGATATGTTTTAAGGGAGAAATTGAGGGAAAAATTCGGATTTGAAGAGAGGGAGCCAAAGAAGGGAAGATTCAAGTGAGAAAATAAGGAAAAACAAGGCAATTTCTCCTTCAATGATTGCTACCCATTACTCTTCTTCTCTCCATGGCTTGCCCCACTCAAGAAACAATAGGAGGGCTTAGATTTTGGGTAGAACCAAGGATGAATCTTAGAAAAAAGAGTTAGAGAATAAGAATATGCAAAGAGAATTAACAAATAACTATGGAAATTCAAAGTAGAAATTATAGAGTTTCATGTGCTCCTTGTAAAATCTGACTTGATACCTTAATTTCTATGCCTAAATGAAAGTTCAAATGGGCTCCTAATATCCCTAGAAGCCTCCCCATGTGCTTCCTCTATTAAGAAAACAAAGCAAAGTCTATGAAGGCCATTATGTTTCATTGTCTCGACCTAAGAGGGTTGGCATACCTAGGGAGAGTTTTAAATTTTTCTAAACCCATTTTTGAGTCATACATAATGAGTAAAGATGAAGGGAAGCCTTAGAAAAGATTTAAAAATTATAGAAAGTGAGTTGGCCTTATATGTTCCATAATATGACCTAAAGAAACAACATGTGTTAGGCTCTTTGTTTTAATTGTATAATAACTTCAAGAGGCTTAAAAAGAGTCAATAATCATATATGAAAGGAAAGAATGGAGCTTAGAACTCATTTGATGGGTGTTGCTTCATTAGGTGCATTCTTGGAATTATAAAGGGGTTAATAGACTAAGTTAATGTTTAAGGAAGAAGATGTGTGGCTTCAGAATTAATTCCATGGACCTAATTGGCTTCCATAAATTGTATTTAGGCCAAGAGAAACCAATCCCACACCTTTGTGTGTGTGAGGCCGAGGAAGGGAGAGCAAATTCAAGAAGAGAAGTGTGTGATTGCAACCAAGGTAGCTCTCCCTACCTTCTTTCATACATGATTGTATGCTTACATTATCTTTGAATGTGTGTATGTATATTTTAAGTTATGAAAAGTATTTTAGTATGAGCTTTTATCCCACGGTACCATGATGATATTTTATGCATTCAAATGATGTTTAATATGTGTGCTTGGGTTTGCTTGAGTGTGGAGAAGCAAGAACCCTCTAGTCATGGTGATAATGAGCTAAGAACCCTTGAAATTGGTTGAGGCAAAGTAAAGAGTCTCCTAAGAGTAAGGTTGACTCCTAAGAGTAAGGTTGAGTCAAAAACCTCTTAAAGAAAATGGGTAGGATAAGTCTAAAATCTACAAGTAAATAGGTGAGGCTAATCCACTCACTTAGCAAGCCTATGTATGCTATGTATGACTTGTTCAAATACTAAGGATGTTTCTTGAATGCTTACATATGTCAATATACCCATGCATGCATTTTCAAGGCTTATATTGCATACTTTATATGTAATTGAATGGGAGATGACCTATTGGGATTCTTTGAATCTCATTCCCTCCTTTCCAATGCCTTAACATGCTAGGTGGAGTAATTAAGCAAAGTAATGAAAGCCACCAAGTCTAGAAGAAGGAGATTGACATCAAAGTGTATGAGAATGCCTAGTTTTACTTCTTTTGTAGTCATACCAATGGCACATGATGTAATACTATGATGGAATGATTATATAATCATTTGAATATGTGTAAATACTCATAAATATTATGCATGTATAAAAGTTAATGCCATATGTATGATATAGTGCATTTTGAGTATGGAATGGCCAGACTAGACTTATGAATGTTTGTGTATATCATAGGGTAGATAAGTGAGTTTGAGAAATCTGGGTTTATGCACCTTTAATACAAGTTTAGAATGTTATTTTGGTGCATTTCCATGTGTTCAAGTGGCCACACAAGCTTTGGAAGTAAAATTGGACACTTTGATACTAGTAAAAGCCATAAAAATGACCAAATCGGAACCCTATGGCACAAACTGACAAAATGGATGAATCTTCCCATGAAATTTTGCAAACATGTAGGGCTCATTAAGAGCTTTTTGGAAAACTTTTTGGCGTGATCTGAAGTTATTTTTCCTTAAAGTTAACATATGTAGCTTCTCAGATTAACTGAGTTTGCATGATTTGGATTTTTCTAGAATTAGTTATAATTTTCTAAAATTTATGACAGTAAGTTGTGATAATAGCCTAGATAGTTGAGACCTTAGGTACTTTTCAAATGTTAAACATCTTCTACTTGACGTTTTATGACTTGTACATATTTTTATCATAAAGTAGACATCTGTAGCTTTCCAAAATGGTAAAGAATGCATGATTTCGATTTTTTTAGAATTAGTTGTGATTTTTCAAAGTTTGTAATAGAAAAGGGAAAATTCTGGCTGAGGTTGCAACTATAAATTTTATGTATTCTCTTGCCTTACACGAGTTCTAGCCCACTTTTAGTAATAAAAATGAGTTGTATCTATATAATTAAATATGAGAATGTGATACATGAACTCACATGGTCCACGTGACACCAAATAGAATTTTCATCCCTTATACAACGCAAATAAATTCATTATTTTATATGCCATTTTCTTGTGATTGTTCATAAGTACATGGTATAAGGCATAGAATTTGTATGAGAAAGGCTAGAAAGTTATGGTGTTAAAAGTTCAATGCCTAATCCACCTGAACTTTATCAATTTGTATAGTTTTTGACCAATTTTGTCAATTTTTTATTATTTTTTGCCTAATTGATTTTCAAAGTCAACTAGACTAAAACCATGGTAATTTTGATCAAGTCTTTTGAACTATATAAAATATTGTCTAATTAGTTTTTTAAATATTTTTGGGCTTAAAAGTTATATTAAGGAGTCATTTTGATATTTGTGTTATACCAATTGGATTCTCTTGTTTTTAAAAACTTGAAGTGTAACAACTTTAATAACTAATTAAGCTAATTATGCACAATTATATTCTAAATTAGTCACAACTAAGATTAAATTTAAATAATGATTTAACAATAGTTAAAACTATGGAGAAATTTGAACCTTTATGCCATCCATATTTATCGTCAAGGCATACAAGGGCATATATATTTTTAGAAAATCAAAATTCTGGTTAACCCTTTTTATTTCATTCAAATTATCTCCAAAAAACATAGAAACTCTTATATATTGGATTATTAGTCATCACTAACATGTTGGAAATCACATTTTTATAGTTAAATTAGAGATTTTAGGATTTAAGCTGCAGCTAATTGACCTTGTCATAAGGTCGCAATTTAAAATCTTGTTTGTAAAATAAAAATTATGTAGTAAAAGCGTGTAATCAAAGTCATCTCACACTAGAGCAACTAGAATAATATCCCTCAGATGAATGACTAAGTAATTAAGTATATATATATATATATATATTATTTAATTATTTTTCATGAACATGGAAAAGTATGCAAGTATGTAGGTAACTGTATGGAAGTATAAACAAGTGTATATGGGTGTTGAACAAGTATAGAAAATGTAAGTAGTGTAATTTATTTTAAATTTAAAAGCTAAATAAAAGGATGCTAATGCAATGACACTAACCTATATAAGGTTTAAACTAGTTATAAAATTTGGGGGTATTTTTTTTAGATGATTGAATTAAAAATTTAACTAAGAATAAAAGTTAAACCAAAACTAATTCAAGAGAGCTAATTATCCAAAATTGGATGGAATGAAAAATGCAAATGTAATGAAATGGAGATGACAATCTAGCAATACTGGAAGAGGGAAGAAAATTGAGCTCTAATTATTAATTGGACTTGGGACAATGACTGTAATATCTGATTCTTTGAAAATAAGAGAAAACATAAGAAACGTAATATACGGTTTCTCTGTGAACATACAAAATTCACTGGATACATAGAGAAGTCCCCCAGATAGAGTGATTTGAGATCCTAAAAAATTTATGTAGCATTCTAGACTCCTAAAAATGAGAATCCCGGGCTTAGAAGAAAAGAAAAACGGAACTAGAATGAAGAAACGAATTTGAACGAAAGGTTGATGAAACGTAATGGCATTTTCATAATTTTGAACAAATTTTAAAAATCTCATAAGATGGATTTTTAAAAGAAAAATTTGAGTTCTCTAGGGTTCTTAGAGGCCCTGAAAATCATGGAAAGCCTGAGATAGTTAAAGCCCCTCCGGTAGATGTTTTCTAACGGTGGTGAGCTCGAACTTTAACAGATTCGTTTGAGAAAGTTTTAGCTCCAATTTGAGTGATTCCAAAAGCATTTTATTAAATTGAGGACCTAAATTTCATAATAAAAAGGATGGTTCTAAAAAATGAGCTAAAACAAACTGGAAATGAAAATACCAAGACAAATGGACAAAATTAGAATTTTTGAAAAAGTATTTCTTAAACTTACCTATATATATGAGGCACCCCATCTTCTCCTTCATTTAACCACATTTGTTTTTGCCTTAAGTCAAAGAAAGAACCCTAAGGGTGAGGTGCATAAAAAGGAGGAGAAAGGAAGGAGAGAAATAAGGAAGAAGTATGGATTTTCTTGGCTTTTTTCATGCTTTTTCTTTAGTAAATTTCTTCTTCTCCATTTCCCCTCTGTTCTTCCCTAAAAAAAAATCCAAAAACTTCAATAAATAAATGTAATATTTGATTCTTTGAAAATGAGAGAAAATGTGAAAAACGTAGCATACGGTTTCTCCGTAAATGTACAAACTTCATTGGATACAAATGGAAGTCCCCCAAATAGAGTGATTTGAGGTCTCAAAAAATTTAGGGAGAATTATAATAAATGACCAAAAAGTGAAGATATTTATTCTTAAAGACCTGTTACCACTTGTTTTAGGATGATTACCACTGAGTTTAGCAATAAACTGTTGAATTTAATGGTAATGGTCCTTAAAAATAAAATGTTCTCTTATTGGTCCTTAAATGTAATTTTTCCAAAAATTTATGTAGCATTCTAGACTTCTAAAAATGAGAATCCCAAGTTCAAATAGAAAGAAAAATAGAGCTAGAATGAAGAAATAAATTTGAACGAAAGGTTGATGAAACATAATGGTATTTTCGTAATTTTGAACAAATTTTAAAATTCTCACAGGGGGATTTTTTAAATGGTAAATTTGAGTTCTCTGGGGTTCTCAGAGGCCCTGAAAACCGTGGAAAGTCTCGGACAGTTAAAGCCTCTCCAATAGACGTTTTCTAACAGCGGTGACTTAAACTTTGTTAGATTATTTCGGGAAGGTTTTAACTTTGATTTGAGTGATTCCAAATGACATTTTATTCAATTAAGGACCTAAATTTTATAATGAAAAAGATGATTATATAAAAGGAGCTAAAACAAACTAGAAACAAAAATTCCAAGATAAAGGGAAAAAATTGGAATTTTTGAAACAGTATTTCTTAAACCTACCTATATGTATGAGGCACCCCATCTTCTCCTTCATTTAGCCACATTTGTTTCTGCCCTCAATTAGAGAAAGAACCCTAAGGGTGAGGGGCACAAGAAGGAGGAGAAAGGAAGGAGAAAAACAAGGAAGAAGTATGTATTTTCTTGGCTTTTTTCATGCTTTTTCTTTAGCAAACTTCCTCTTCTCCATTTCTCCTTCTTTCTTATGGTTTTATTGAAGTTTTTGGCTCTGTTTTGAGGGAAGAACAGAGGGGAATATTCAGATTTGAAAAGAGGAGGTCAAGGAAAGGAAAAAACAAATAAGAAATCAAGGAAAAATAAGATAAGATCTCTATCTCATGGTAGCTTCTTTCTCCCCCTCTCTCTTGTAGGTTTAGCCACTTTAGGGAAGTCTAAGAGGGCTTGGATTTTGGGCAGAACCAAGGGTGAATCCTAGAAAATGGGTGTGGAGAATAAGAATATGCAAAGAAAATTAACAAAGAACCATTAGATTTCAAGATAGCAAAGTTAGGATTTCAAGTGCTCCACCAAAAATCTAATTTGATACAATTGTTCCTAAGCTTAAATGAATGTTTGAATGAGCTCTTGAGATCCCTAGAAAGCTCCTCATATGCATCTTTCATCAAGAAAACAAAGCAAACTCACTTGGTGTCTCTTTGGTCTATAGCCATGACCTAGAGAGGTTGGAGTACCAA
The DNA here is from genome assembly GCA_026724425.1 of Erythrophleum ivorense. Lineage (NCBI taxonomy): Eukaryota > Viridiplantae > Streptophyta > Magnoliopsida > Fabales > Fabaceae > Erythrophleum > Erythrophleum ivorense. The sequence continues at coordinate 38,851,190 of JAIUCV010000006.1, read as the reverse complement.
GAGGTAGTTTTAATATACTCCAAACTTATTTTTGAGTCATATATGATGGAAGAGAATGAGAGGAAGCCTTGAAAAAATTTTAGAAGTGATGGATAGTGAGATGGTATCATAGGTTCCATATTATGGTTTTAAGAAGTAATACTTAGCTAGGTTCCTTGATTTGATTGTGTGATGACTCCAAAAGGTTTAAATGGAGTCAAGAATCATAAATGAAGGAAAAGAATGGAGCCAAGATGATGCTTTCTTAAGGTTGCTTCATTAAGTGCATTATAGAACCATAAAAGAGCTATATGAGTTACCTAACTTTTCTAGTAAATGTATGGCTTTAAAATTTGATTCAAGAGTGTAATTGTCTTCCATATGATGTGTCTAGGCTAAGAGAAACAAGCCTTATATCATTGGGAGTGTGTGGCTGAGAGAGGGAACATAATTCTAAGAGAAAAAGTGTGCATGTATGGCAAAGGTAGCTCTCTCCACTTTCTCTCATGCATGAATGTGTGCTTACCTTGTCTTTGAATGTGGGTATGTGTGTTTTAAGCCATGAAAAGTGTTCTAGCATGATTTCATATGCCATGGTACCATAATGATATTCTATGCATTCAAATAATGTTTTATATGCTTGCCTTAGTTTGCTTGAGTTGGAGAAGTTAAGAACCCTCTAGCCATGGTGAAGATGAGCCAAGAACCCTTAAAATTGGTTGAGACAAAGTAAAGAGTCTCCCAAGAGTAAGGTTAACTCCTAAAAGTGAGGTTAGGTCAAAACCTCTTAGAGAAAATGGGCGAGGCAAGTCCATAATTCATAAGAGAATGGGTGAGGCTAATCCACTTACTTGGCAAGCCTATGTATGTTTTGTATGACTTGTTTAAGTGCCAAGAATGCTTCTTGAATGATTATGCACTTCATGATACTTATGCATGCATTTTTAAGACTTATTTTGTATTCTTTATGTGTGATTGAAAGGGAGATGAGCTATTGGGATTCTTTGAATCTCATTCCCTCCTCTCCAATGTCTTAACATGCTAGGTGGAGCAAATGAACCTGGTAATGGAAGCCACCAAGTTGGAAGATAAGAGATTAACATCAAGGTGTCTAGAATTTGCCTAGATTACTCCTTTTGTAGCCATAAACATGACATATGATGTAATACTATGATGAAAATATTGTATAATCATTTGAACATATATAATTACTCATATGTATGATGTATGAATGAGAATTAATGCCATATGCATGATATAACATGATTTAGGTATGAAATAACAAAACTTGACATATGCATTCTTGTGTATATCATGGGGCGGATGAGTGAGTTTGAGAAATATGAGTTTGTGCACTTTTGAGAGAAGTTTAGAATGTCATTTTGGTGCATTCCCACATACTCAAGTGGTTATGGTTGCCTTGGAGCTCAAAATAGACCATTTGGACCCTTTGAAGACTTAAAAATAACCATTTCACAACCTAAAGTCAAGATCTGACCAAATAAATGAATTTTTTCATGAAATTTGGCACACATATAGATCTTATCTAGAGCTTTTTGGGAAGCTAAAGAAAAAATTATTTGGAGCTTTGTGGAATTAATTATGAATTTCTAAAGTTGGCATTTTTTTGCTGAATTGATGCAGACACTGTTCATATAGTTAGAAAGTTGGGCTGTATAATTTGTGGGCCAAATGATTTCTAATACTCATGAAATTTTACAAAAATAAACTAGATATGATAAGATTTCCACAGCCACTGAGATCACCCCAATTGGACCTCTGAACAGGGAGATATGCATTATTGAAGTTGGAGGATAGTATTAGTAATGATAGTCGACCTCTGGTACTATTCCATCAATTTCTAGTGGCTAGTAGCCTCTATTATGATTTGGATTTATTTTTAACATAAATTTAACATCTATAGCTTTCTATAATGATATAGTGTGCTTGATTCAATTTTTCTAGAATTAGTTATGATTTTTCAAATTTCAGGCATAGAATCTGGAAATCCTACCTGAGGCTGCACACTATGTTTTATAGTATACCATCCATTTGCACGAGTTCTAGGCGACTTCTTGAGCTTGTTATGAGTTGTATTTATGTATTTAAATTTTAGAATGAAATGGATGAGTCTATATAAGCTGCAGAACATCGAATGAAAAATTTACCCATGATGTAATGCAATTAAATTGTATTTTTCTATAACTTTTTCTTGAGGAATTCATGTGCTTCATGGAAATAAGCCTACATATAATATGAGATGAGTCATAGAATCATGGTGTTACAACTACTATGATTAAATGCCACATACATTAAGACCATGAACTATCTAAGTGTAGGATGCAAAACCAACCACCTAGAATGAATGCTCACCTAAGTAATTTATCAAACACCTAACTTGCATGATAATATGACAATTAATCAAACTTGTAAGAATCGCACAATTAATCCATAACATTGGTTAAAAATTTATGCCCATAAAACCATATCCATCCAATAATTCCAATGCTTTAATCAAGAATAAAGCCACTTAATTAACACTTACAGTGCTAAATCAAGAAGCTAAAATTCAAGAATCAAAACATAGAAGCACAAGATGCAAAGGCCAATTTAAGCATAATCTCATATTAATAAAATAACAATTCATACAAATTCTAATCCACCAATCCAATAATTCATGTCTTGTCAAAAGACCTCAAAAGATACTAGGTTATAATAAAGATTTGTAGCTAATGGCATAGCCTAGGTCATTTCCCAAGGAGTTTGCTTTTAATTATCTATGAAAGAGTTCTCCTAGTGTGATTAAACCAGAGGCGTTTGGGGGAGTTTTGATTTACTAAAATTTAAATGAATTAAAGAAAATAACAAGAACTAAAATCTTAAAACTAAGTGATGACAATAATTAGGCAAAGAGTGGTAACTAGTTTTTGAATGAATTTCTTAAAATTTAATTATCCTTACTTCCTTTTAATATACTAAAACTTAGACTTAACTTCTTACTACTTAGTATATTCTTTATAAAAATTTTTGAATTACCATCCAAGACTTAAATTACTAATTATTAAGGAATTTTGCAACCACAAAGAATCATGGAAAAATTAGCTACTTGAGTTAGAAATAAAAACACATCACAATAGTACCTATATGCTCATTAAAGTCATTGAACATTTCACTTAGAGATGCTAATCAACCAATTACATTAAAGATTTTCTCAAGTACAGAAATCACACAAAATTTCAACCACTTACTATAATGACCATTACACTAAATTGCCTAAAACTAAGAAGAAATAACTAGCAAATTGGACAACTATTAAGTCTAAAATTTTTACAAATACTTAGGCATCAAAATGAGTCTCCAAAGGTGAAATTGCAATCAAAATTACAAAGCAAATAAATTCAATACAATCAGCCACCAAAATCTTCACTTAACAAGCTAAACCTAGCCAAATTAAATAAGGAAATTAGCGCTAAAAGTAAGCGATAAGGAAAAGAGAAGTTAGCCAAATTTGGAGATGAATCTTAGGGCTCAAATTTTCTTCCATGGAAGTCACATTCTCAGCTAGCTACTAAGGTGATTAAGCTTCCATTAATTTGAAGAATTGATGGAGGATTCGAAGAAAGGAGCCATGGTTCTAGAGCTTGAAGATGGATGGAAATAATGACGTCTTGTGCTCTTTCTGTTTTTCAGGCCCCAACCTCCTCTAACCTCCAAAACTCAAGGTTCTCCCAATCCCAGCCACTCATCTATTTTTGTGTATAATATTTATAGGTCCTTTTTTTTTCTAATTGTGCCTATGCGTCAGTATGAAAGTGTAAGCTAGTGCATGCTTGAATGAAGTAAGTTAATTTGCATAATTCGCTCGTGCCTCGTGTGTGTTATTTGTGTGAGGAAGAGCTGGACATGTAACCCGTGCCTTGACATGTATATTCTTTGAATGAGTGTGTCTTGGTCTCATGAGAATGAAGCTTGTGCCTCTCATGTGTGTTTCATTGTCCACGTGTACTGCTTCTTCTCTTCCCATGTAAATCCTGATAAGCCTGTGTGTACATACTTGACCTAGACATGTGCTTCTCATGTGTGAATGAATGATGTGAGGTGCTGCGTGAATGTGAATGAAAAATTGTGCTTATGTGTGCATGAATTTATGAATGGTTGGACGTGCTACGTGTGCATGTAGTGGATGAGAAAATCCTATGCCTCTTCCCTCATGCTCCCATTCATGTGCTGGCCCTGGTTTGTGTATCATGTGAGAGAGTTGGATGACATGTAAATGGATAAAGTCATGTGTGTGAGAAGTTATATGTAAATAGAGTGAATGTGCTTTATGTGTATGTGTGATTTATTCCCTTCACGTGCTAGCCATGTCAATTTTTTTAATTCTTAAAAAGGCATTAAAAATTATGACAATTAATCCTTCCTTGAAATTAAATAATTGAAGCTTCCATCTTTTCTCCATACCAATTTTCCATTTAAATTCCATTTTCCTATTAAAATATGCAAAAATAATAGAAAATATTAAGTAAGAAAATTTACAAAATTATTTAAAAAGAATTTATGCATTAAAAACCAATATTTTTGCAAATTAATTTATAAAGGGCATAAATGGCTAATAAAATCAATTCTCATCTAATTAAGTGTAATAAGCCATAATTATTAATCAAAATTCCAAATTAGGAGAAATAAAATATATAAAAATTGGCATTTATAATTCCCTCACACTTAAAACTTTTGCACTCTTGGGCAAAAGGAATTAAGACTCCAAGAAAAGGCCAATGAAAAGAAACCAAAAGAAAAATATGTAGGTTACTTAGCACAAAAAAGATCATAGCAAATCAATATCCCAACTCTCTAAGTCATATCACTTGCACCAATGCAACAAGTACCACAACAATATATTTAACAAAAATGAAATGCAATGATAGTCCCTCACATGGATTAGTATTTGTCACTCTATTCTCTAGTATTTAGGATGAAATGTTTACTCTCAAATTCCAACCTCTCTAATTTTACTACCATATGCTTGGCTATTATCTATATCTCTACCACTTAAAATCAAATGCCAATGTATGAATCCTAAGGTCTTTATTTTGGTTGACATGTAGGCTAAGGTAAGAAACAAGTGGTAACCCAAAAGGAATGAAGATAAATTAAGAAACAAAGCAAATATTTAAAATTATCAAGAGTATCAAGAGAGGATATAAAATGGAATGAATGTGCATTTCAAAGCCCTATTCACCGCAAACAAGCATATGCACTAAGAGAACAAAAGTAACTTTTCTTTCCTTCTCTTCCTTTTCTTTTTTTCATTTCATTTCATATACTTTTTTTTGCTTTTTTATATTTTTTATATTTTTCTATTTTATTTCTTCAAACTTTTTCTCTTTTTTCTTACTATGTATATTTTTCAACAGAAGCATCATCATTTTTTTTACTTGGTATATTTTTAAAAAGAGCAAACAAATCACCTAAAATTGATGTGAAAATGCACATCCATCCACCTATCAAGATACAATGCTCTTAATAATTAAAAGTATCCTAATTAAGGTAGGAAAAAATTTGTTTGGTTTTTTGTAACAACCCTAATTCTCAATTACTGTAATTAGGTTTAATAGCATAATTAGTAATTACAATTCAAGGACTAAAGTCATTATGATTAATTAAAATAGGAGAAAGTGAAAAAAATTTGAACCTTAATATCATTAGAGTTATTAGCTAAACAACCATAATAAATTAAATTCACAAGTGATCATAGTTATCATGTAAGACTTTGGATTCATCTTGCTACTGATTTTAACTCACAAAAAACCTCACATAAAGACTCCCAAGTCATTGCACAACATTAATATAGTGAAATCCAAGGTTTCTAAGTCAAAAATAAGAATCTGAGAACCTTCATCACGGCTTAGACCTTCTTCGTCGTGGTTAAGTTAGTTATTGGAACCTAGAAACCAAGTTTCTCATTTTGCACTGTTGCCTAAGATTTTTGCACCACAATGAAGTTGCTCTTAGGTTCAACTTCTCATATCTTCACAATATCACCATGGCAAGTGTAACACCATATATTTCTAGTTCATTTCATACTATCTTTATGCCTCATATCAAACAACTCACAAAGAGTTAAGGAAAAATAGCATTAAATAATGTATTTCTTAGCATTACGTCGCGTATAAAAATTTTATTCGATATCATGTGGACCATGTGAGTTCATACATCACATTCTCATATTTAATTACATAAATACAACTCATTTGCATCATCAAAGTAGCCCACATCTCGTAGAAACCAAAGGGAAGCATAAAATATATGTATATATTTTCGGCCAGATTTTCCTCTTTTCTGTCACAAATTTTGAAAAATCATAACTAATTCTAGAAAAATCAAAATCATGCAATCTTGGCTATTTTAGAAAGATACAAATATCTAATTTATGCTAAGAATATGCCTAGATCATAACATCCAACACAGAGGACGTTTAACATTCGAAATGGTCTAGAGGTCAGGCTATCCACTGATGCTATCACAGAATTCTGTAGCAAATTTTAAAAATATCTAATTAATTCCACAAAAATCTAATTCATGCAAATGATACCAATATGGAAATATGTGGATGTTAGCTAGAGGTGAAAAATAACTCCAGACCAGTTCAGGAATATCTAGACCTTGAAACTCAATCAAACAATAATTGAGGTCGATTGGAGTTCCTGATACTAGAAAGATTCTTTGAAAATTCATATCTCCCTCTCTAGACATCCAAATGAGGTACTTTTAGTTGAAAAAAATCACTGAGAATGTCTAGTTTTGCTGTATAAAATTTCATGTCAATTGGACATCATTTGTGCCCTGTGTGATAGATTTTATTTTCAGATTAGTATGAATAGTGACATGACCAAAACTAAAAAAAATTTTAACTTTGAAAATTCATCAAATATTCTGTAGATATCCAAAAATTTTGTTCTTTAGCTTTCCAAAAAGCTCTCAATAAGCTCTAATTACATGCCAGATCTCAAATCAGGAAGAGCTTATTTGGATAAAAAGTGATATAGGGTTCCATTATGGTCAATTTTGGTTCCATATAGGATACCAAAATGTCCAAATGGCTTTCCTTATGGTTTGGCTCCTCTTGGGCAAGTCTAAAAGCATAATTAGGACTTGTGTAAACTACCCAAATGATCCCAACCATTATGCATCTCATTTTGGTCATCTCACCTATACTTATACACAATTCCATAACATCATTCAAGAAGCTACAATGCCATAACATGCTCATATTGCATTCTAGTGATCACAAAATATATTATCCCATTTATACATAACATATTATCATAATTACATGTGTTTATAAGATCATAATACATATTCATCCATGAGTTACATCATTTGTCAATTGTATGGCCTTAAAGTTGCAAAATTCAAGCACTTTCACGTCGTCTTCTCATTTTCAAGGTAGTTAGCTTCCTTTACCTTGTCCACTTGGTTCACTTAGCATGTTAGATCATTAGAGAGGAGGGGATGAGATTCAAAGAATCCCAATAGCACATCTCCCATTCAATCATACGTAATGGATGCAAAACAAGTCTTACAAAAAATGCATGGTGAAAGAAACGAACTGTACACGCAGTGAAAATTTTAATTTGTTTCTTCTCATGGATCCGTCGACTTGATTAAATTGAGTGTGAAATAAAATATTACCTTTGTAGCACACTTTGTCCTTTCGAATCCTTGGAACTAACGTCTATGCGCAGCCCCCTCTACCGGTATCCACATGAACGATTTGACAACTTGAAAGGCGTGCTAGCACCTTCGTTCACCACATCCGTACGCTAATTGATGAGAAGATGATCTTCTCTCTCTGGGTGTCCGTACACTTTCTCTCTCTAGGTGTACGACCACTCTCTCTCTCTCTCTCTCTCTCTAGGGTGATGGCTTAAGGTTTTAGAAATTTGACCCTTTTTGTGTGTTTCTAAACCCTAGTCTACCTCTCCTTTTATAGAGGTATATTTAGATTAAATTAATTAATTTAAATACATTATTTAAATTAATCCAAATTAATCTTAAACAATTAGTTAAAATTCGAATTTATCTCATAAATTCAATTTGAACTAATTCATTTATAAATAAATATATATATATTGAAAAATATAATACAATATATATATTTATATCAAATATAAATATATATATATTTCGAATTTCTATATATATATATGAAATATATATTTTATATCTATATATCAAATAATATATATATACTTATATTTTGAATTAATTACATATATATAAAACATATATATATAATTATCTCACCCTAATTAAGCGTAACATTCATCGAATCTAAACACAATTCTAGCTTCAATGAATTTGAACCATTTTGTTCAAGTTGATTCGTTCTTTTGTGCGACCCAGTAAGCCTATATGATATTGGCAGTGGGCCAACAACGTTATTGCACCCACAAGTCACCAGCGGTCTCTAGCAAGATATAGTGACTACCCAAATCACATAAGGTTTGGTGATCCGATACAGTCTATCGTATAACCCTGTCACATCCCTTTTATCACATGATATCTTGATTGAGCATGAGGCATGGAAATGTCATCCTTACCTTACTCGATCATTAGTTTTTCGATTTGCGTGCAGACTGACGAACGAATGGAAAACCCTTCTATCCAAGTATGGCCATGCATTTCTCAGTCTTACTCATCGAGGGGCCCAGAGATATCTCTTTGTTAACCAGAGGGAAAAATTCCATCTTGACCACTCATCATCCCCTACATGGAATCCACTATGTCCGACAATTGCCTTTATGATCACCCGATCAAAAGTGACTTTTGACAATGCCAAAGCACAGTGTCCTTCATGTTGGAATCTATGATGATCTCAGGTATGAGGGATTAGTGACACGGTTATATATGAGGTATGCTTATGACCTAATCCATGAAGCTACCTCATGACGGGTCGATCCAGCACCCTATTCCCAACAGGCGCTTATGATTTTGATTTATATCTCCATACATGATTAACACATAACCATCAATTAAAATCATACTTGTCTTAATTCATCATCGTTCCCACAATGATGATCAATTAGGGATATTTGGATAACTAATATAATTTATCCGAGGATATAATTATTATAGAAACATGCAAATATAATAATTGTAACAGAAAAACTTTTATTCTTAATGAAGCACAATGTTTACAAATGATTAGCCTAGGTCACAATCTCCAATACATGGTATGTGGACATGTACAATCATTCAAGGAGCATTCTTAGCATTTAGAAAGGTCATACATAGCATATAAAGGCTTGCTAAGTAAGTGGATTGGCCTCGCTCAATTTCTTGTGGATGTTGGACTTGCCTCACCTATTCTTTAAGAGATTCTTAGACTAAACCATGCTCTTGGGAGTCCATCTTACTTTTGGGAGACTCTTTACTTTGTCTCAACCAATCTTAAGGGTTTTTAGCTCGACCTCACCATGGTTAAGGGTTCTTGGCTTCTCCACACTCAAACAAACCCAAACAAACATCATAACATCATTTAAAAACATAATATGTCATCATGAAATCATGGCATATGAAATCATGCTAGCATACTTTTCATGGCTTGAAAATACACATACACATATTCTAAGATAAGCTAAGCACATATCCATGCATGAGAGAAGGTGGAGAGAGCTACCTTGGAAGCAACCACACATTTTTTCATTTGAAGGAATGTTCCCTCTTTCGGCCTCACACACACAAATGTGTGGGGATGATTTCTCTTAGCCTAAACATAATTTATGGAAGCCAATTAGGTTCATAGAATTAATTCTAAGGCCATATAACTTTCTTAGACACTAGGTTGATCTATAAACTTCATTATGGTTCCATAAATACACCTAATGAAGCAACACCCCTCAAATAAATTCTAAGCTCCATTCTTTTCTTTTAAATATGATTCTTGACTCCTTTTAAGCCTCTTGAAGTCATCACACAATCAAAACCAAGAGTCTAACTACATGTTGCTTCTTTAGGGTATATTATGGAACATAAGGCACCATCTCACTTTCTATGCTTTCTAAATTTTTTCCAAGGCTTCCTTTCATATTTATTCATCATATATGACTCAAAAATGGGTTTAGAAAAATTTAAAACTCTCCCTAGCTATACTATCCCCTTTTGGTTGAACCTATGGAAGGTTTCAGGCTTCATGGACTTTGCTTTGTTTTCTTGATAGAGGAAGCACATGGGGAGACTTATAGGGATCTTAAGAGCTCAACTCTTATTTAGACTTAGGAATCACTATACAAAATCATATTTTACAAGGTCCAATTGAAACCCTAGAAATTGCATCTTGAAATTCTATGATTTTTTGTTAATTCCCTTTGCATATTCTTAATCGCCACACCCTTTTTCCTTAGAATCACCCTTGGTTCTGCCTAAAAATCAAATCCTCTTAGGTCTTCTCAAGTAGGGTGAAATGGTGGAGAAGGGGAAGAAAGGATATCAACCATGAAAGAAGAAATTACCTTGTTTTCTTGCTTTTTCTCACTTGAATCTTGCTTTCTCTAGGCTCCTCTTTCAAATCCAAAATTTTCCCCAAGTTTCTCCCTTAAAACAAATTTATAAACTTTATTTTAATCAAAGGAAATAAAGGAGAATGTAGGAGAGGAGGTTTGGATGCAAGAAAGCATGAAAACTACTAAGAAACCATACCTTTTTGCCTTGATTTTTCTTCTCCTTCTTCTTCCCTTGGTGTGCCACTCTCTTAGCATTTTTTCCTATGGTTTAGGATAGAACAATATGAGACTAAATGAATGGGAGAGTGGAGCGCCTCATATATATAGGCGGAGGAGAAAGGCTTTTTCAAAAATTTTCATTTTGCCCTTTGTTTTTGGCATTTTTATTCTCATTCGTTTTAGCTCCTTTTTGAGAACCATCTTTTCCATTATAAATTTAGGTTTCTAATTTAGTAAAATGCATTTGGAATCTCTCAAATTAGAGCTAAAACCTTTCTAAATGAATTTATCAAAATTTAGGTACACTAACGTTAGAAAGTGTCCACTGGAGGGGATTTAATTGTCTTGAGGCTTCCTATGGTTTTCAGGGCCTTTGAGAACCTTGGGGAACTAAAAAATTTCATTTAAAAAGCCTTCCTATGTGAATTCTATAATTTGCTCAAAATTACAAAAATGCCATTACATTTCGTAAGTTTTTCGTAAGAAATTGTTTCTTCATTCTAGCTCTATTTTTCTTTCTGTCTAAGCTTGGGATTATCATTTTTAGGAGTCTAGAATGTTTCTCAAATTTTTTAGGACCTTAACTACATCATTTTGGAGGACTTCCTTTTCTATCTGGTAAGTTTTTTTTGTTTACGGAGAAATCGTACGTTCTGTTTCGCACGTTTTTTCTCATTTTTAGAGAACCAAATGTTACAGCGAGCCTAGGTGGCACTACAACAGAAATGCATCCTGGAGCTACTGTAGCAATTTTCATGATTTGCATGCAATGAAATTAGCTAATGGGACACTTATCACTTGATTTTCTTGACTTGCGCCATGGCAGAACATGTTGCACTGCGACAAGGTTGCTCTGTGTTACCTTTCTTGGGCAACATTTTTATTTTTGTGCCTCGGCAAGACACCTCACGTCATGGTGATCCTCTCTTCTCCCTGACACATGGCCATGACTTAGCCCACTTTGGCCGTAGCGTGACCTTTTTCTACACCATTTTTCCCTAAGTTTTATCCCATACACTCACATTTTCCATCTAGTAACAATCCAAGGCCACTCTACCTTAATTTGTGAGGCTTTAATAGCTTTTATTTACCTGGTTTACCCAACATACCTATCATTACCAATTCAAAACTTAGGAGTTAATTCCTACTCATCAAACTATCATGTATCAGTAAATTCATAAAGAATTGATAGCAACAAGGTCCATAAGTAACTAATATCATCATTCATGGAGGTATAAAAGCATGCTCTCAAGAGTCAAGTCATACATTTATACTAAATAGGTCCCATATCATATATAAATAAGTACATACACCATATACCAAATTTATATAAGGCCTAACTCCCTATTAGATATATTATAGGTTAACAAAACACAAAATACCTACACTTGACAATATGATTACATGATAATGCTATACAAAATAATAACAAAAATTAGCATCTATCCTAAATTAGATCCATCCAAATGTAAAACTTTCCACGCATGGTTTTAGCTCATGGATGTTCAACCACTTACTTCCCTTTATCTTTACTTGAAGAATCTCACATGAAATATTTAGCCCATGAAACGAGGTGAGATGTAAATTTCAATAACCAAAGACAAATTCCATTCATATATTCTAATTTAATTAACATATATGCAATTAATCAAATAAGCATCATAAATAACAACCATATTAGCAAATTAAACAATTGGGCTATCAGTGACTATTATCCTATACTAGTAATCACATGTCCACATGTTAAAGGCCACTAACACTAGGAGAGGTCCATCTAGAGTGCCAACTCCCTAATGACCACAACCTAAGCTAAGTGCATGTAAGGGTCTGATCACAACTCGGTGCCCGATCGAAGCACAATGCACGGGTGGCAGTTGCACCACAGCTCCACCATGGACTCACAAGGTCCAAACACAATATATTAGATAGTCAACTATTCATTATGCATTTCAATCATACATATACAACAGATATAAAATTAAAGTAGACATATGCATGGAATTTAACATTAACCTTGGTTACCTCACTTGTAGCAATTTCTTGAGAGCCAATAACAATGCTGCCTTAGCCTATAAATACAAAATTAGACCATTACCATTCCTATTCATCAATTATAGCGGCAACCCAATACTTAAAGAATTAAACCACTAATGGCTACCTAGAGGACACTTACCCAGCCACTACAAGAACAAAATTCGGATTTGATTGTTCTCACACTACTAATTTCAAAATATCACTCTAAATCCTAAGCAAATTCATACAAAGTTAATACCTATACTATAAATCAACTATGGGAGTCTTAAATCAGTAGAAAATTCATTAAAATGAGGAGTTTAAACTTACCCAATATCCCTCCTAGCCTTAATGTAATGTCCAGTTTTTGCTAAACGACGAAAATAAGTGTGTTTTTAAAGCAAGTCCCCTAAAATGAAGTAGTTAAGGTCCCAAAAAATTTGAGTAACATTCTAGACTCCTAAAAATAAGAATCCTAGCCTCAAACAGAAGGAAAAATGGAGTTAGAATGAAGAAACAAATTTTGCTTGAAATCTTACAAAATGTAATGGTATTTTCGTAATTTTGAGTAAATTTTGGAATTTACATAAGGGGGCTTTTTGAATGAAAGTTTTGAGTTTTCTGGGGTTCTCAGAGGCTCTAAAAACCATGGGAAGCCCCAGGGCAGTCAAATCCCCTTCGGTGGACGTTTTCCAACGTCGATGCACCTGAACTTTGATAGATTCATTCGAAAAGGTTTTAGCTCTGATTTGAGTGATTCCAAAGGTATTTTACTAAATTGGGAACCTAAATTTCATAATGGAAAAGACAGTTCTCAAAAAGGAGCTAAAACGAAGGAGAAACAAAAATGTAAAGAACGAAGGGCAAAATGAAAATTTTTGAAAAAATCACTTTTCTCCCCCTGTATATAGGTGGGGCCCCACTTTCTCCCTCTTTTAGAATCAGAAATTTTTGCCTAATTTCAGAGGAGAGAGCTAGGGTTTTGGGTGCACAAGAGAGGAAGAAGAAGGAAGGAAGAATTCAAGCTTAAAGGTATGTTTCCATGGTAGTTTTTCATGCTTTCTTCCATCCACACCTCCTTTCCTTCATTCTCCTTTATTTTCTTTGATTAAAATGGAGTTTATAAATCTGATTCAAGGGAGAAACTCAAGGAAATTTTTGGATTTGAAGAGAGGAGCTTGGAGGAAGCAAGATTTAAGCAAGAATAAGTAAGAAAACTAGGTAATTTCTCTTCCTATGGTTGCTATATTGATCCTCCCTCCTTCTCCATTTCACCTAACCCTAGGAACCATAGGAGGAGTTAATTTTTAAATAGAACCAAGGATGAATCTAAGGAAAAAAGGTGTGGAGATTAAGAATATGAAAAGGGATTAACAAAAAACTATTAGATTTTAAGATGCAAATTCTAGGTTTCAAGTGCACCTTATAAAATTTTATTTTTTATGATAATTCCTAGGCCTAAATAAGAGTTTAAATGAGCTCCCAAGATTCCTAAGAGGCTCTTCACATGCTTCTTCCCTTGAGAAAACAAAGAAAGCGCCATGAAACCCATTAAAGCCCTATGTTTCGGCTAAGTAAGGAAAGGATAGCTAGGGAGAGTTTTAAATTTTTCTAAGTCCATTCTTGAGTCATATATGGTGAATGAAAATGAAAGGAGGCCTTGGAAAAAATTTAAAACTCATAGAAAGTGAGTTGGTGTTTTAGGTTCCATATTATGACCTAAAGAAGCAACATGTAGTTAGGCCCTTTGTTTTAATTGTGTGATGACTTCAAGAGGCCTAAAAGGAGTCAAGAATCATATTTGAATGGAAAGAATGGAGCTAACAAATTATTTAAGGGATGTTGCTTCATTAGGTGCATTTATGGACTATAATAAGGTTATAAGCCAACCTAGTGTTTAAGCAACTTGCATAGCCTTAGAATTTGTTTCATGAACCTAATTGGCTTCCATAAATTGTGTCTAGACCAAGAGAAACTATCTCCACAAGTTTGTGTGTGTGTGGCCAAAAGAGAAAGCCTTGATTCAAGAAGGAAAGGGTGTGATTGTGTATAAGGTAGCTTTCTCCACCTTCTCTCATGCATGGATGTGTGTTTAACTTGTCTTAGAATGTGTGTATGTGTATTTTCAAGCCATGAAAAGTATGCTGGCATGATTTTATATGCCATTATTCCATGATGACATATTATGTTCTAAATGATGCTATGATATTTGTTTGAGTTTGTTTGAGTGTGGAGAGGCTAAAAACTCTTAACTATGGTGAGAATGAGCCAAGAACCCTTGAGATTGGTTAAGACAAAGTAAAGAGTCTCCCAAAAGTAAAGTGGGCTCTCAAGAGCATGGTTGAGTCTAAGAAGCTCTTAAAGAATGGGTGAGGCAAGTCCAAAATCCATAAGGAAAAGGGTGAGGCCAACCCATCCACTTGGCAAGCTCTTGGATGTCTTGTATGACTTATTCACATGCTAAGCTTGCTTCTTGAATGTTCATGACATCTATTATATCCATGCATGCATTTTCAAGACTTGCTTTGCATATATTATATGTGATTGAAAGAGAGATGAGTTATTGGGATTCTTTAAATCTCATTCCCTCCTCTCCAATGATCTAATATGCTAGGAGGACCAAGTGGATAAGGAAATGGAAGCCAACCACTTTAAGGATGAGAGAATGACAACAAAATGTAAAGTTTTTTGTTCTTTAAGACCACATTTATGTCAAATGATGTAATCCGTTGATGTATATTGTCTATGACTTTTTGGACATGTGTAATTATAATAATATGTGATGTATAAATGAATGGATATGATATGTGAACCCTAGAATGTAATTTGGATATGTAATGCCAAGATATGCTTCTTGAAAGCTTGATGTGTGTGTGTGTATAATTGCATGTGGCATAACCAAAATGAGAGGCATGGAGTTTGAGACCATTTGGGAAGCTCACACAAGTCCCAATTATACTTTTAGACTTTCCCAAAAGGTGCCCAAAACCCAAGGAAAGTCATTTGGACAAGTTGGTACCCTATATGGAGCCAAAATTGACCATAAGGGAACCTTATATCACTTTTTATCCAAATGAGTTCTTCTTGATCAGAAATTTGGCATGCAATTAGAGATTTTTGGGAAGATAAAGAACATAATTTTTGAAATTCTACAGAATATTTGATGAATTTTCAAAGTTGGCAAATTTTCTAGTTTTGTTCATGTCACTGTTCATATTGGTCCGAAAATGAAATCTATCACACAGGGATCAAATGATGTCTAATTGCCATAAAATTTTATATGTAGAAACTAGATATTACCAATGACTTATGTCAACTAGAAGCACCTAAATTGGAGGTCTAGAGAGGGAGATATGAATTTTTAAAGATTTTGTCTAGTATCACGAATTTCACCCAACCTCAGTTATTGTTTGATTGGATTTCGAGGTTTAGGCATGCTTGAGATGATATGGAGTTATTTTTTCCCTATAGCTAACATTCACATATTTCCATATTGGTATCATTTGCATGGATTAGATTTTTTTGGAATTAATTGGACATTTTTGAAATGTGCTGTAGAAATCTATGACAGTACCAGTGGATAGTTTGACCTCTGGACCATTTTGAATGTCAAACATCCTCTGTGATTGATGTTATAGTCTAGATATATTTTTAATGTGAAGTAGACATCCATAGATTTCCAAAATGGCCAAGAATGCATGATTTTGATTTTTTTTATAATTAGTTATAAATTTCTAAAGTTTTGTCAGAAAAGAGCAAAATTCTGGCCGAAAATATATACTAGTATTTTGAGCTTCCCTTTGAATTCCATGAGTTGTAGGCCACTTTTGATGATGTAAATGAGTTGTAATCATGTAATTAAATATGAAAAGGTGTTGTATGAGCTCATACGGTCCACATGATATCAAATGAAATTTTTATACACAACACAGTATAATTAAATACATTATTTTAATGGACTTTTTCCATTTCCTTCATGGAATTGATGATGTGATGCATGAGGATGTTATAAAATAAGCTAGAAATATATGGTGTTACACTTAATCTCTAAAAATCCTCTAAGAAATCATCAAATAATCCATATCAAATTTTAGGTATCGTGAAAATGCTCCAAATGAAAAACTAATCAAGTCAAAATGAAGAGGAAGAGGAGAGGATTAAGTTATCACCTTGGCTGATTTTAACTCTAAAAGTCAGAGAACATGGATTTATACTGCTAGCCCTAGCCTCTTCTTTCAAGGTGTGAAAATAGACTTTTGTGTTCTGCAACACAAGTGTTTGGCTTCCAATTTCTTAAAGTGTGGCTACAAAATAGGGAATGGGCCTAACCACCATGCAAATCACCATCCACATAAAAGATGTCATTAAAATAAATAGAACATTTATTATTCCTAATAACTGAAGTAAAACCTTCCTTATCTAAATAAGAAAGTGAAACAATGTTTCTATTTAAAGCAGAAACATAATAACAATTGTTCAAAACAAACAAAAGCCCACTAGGCAAAACTAATTCATAAGTGCCTACGGCTAAAGCAGCAACTCTTGCTCTGTTTCTAACTCATAGGTATATTTCGCCCTTTTTTAGCTTTCTACTCCTTTTAAGACCTTATACATTTGTACAAATGTGAGTTCCCCATGTAGTATCTATTACCCATGTAGAAGAAGTAGAAAGATTAATTTCTATAACTTAAATACCTAAAGTAATAGCACCACTATTCTTCTTATTTTTTAAATCTTTTAGGTAGAGCTTGCAGTTTCTCTTCCAATGATGAGGCTTATTACAAAAGAAACAAAGTCCTTCCTTGGGAGGCTTTGCCTTCTTGGCTTCAAGCTTGGGTTTGGGCTTGGGCTTATTTTGGTCCTTAGACTTATTGTTCGGGCCCTTTTCCCTTGCTTTTGCCTTTCTTTTTCATTCTTTTTCCTTTCTGAACTATTAAAATAGTGCTTGTCTTTTTCTTGATATTTTGCTCAGCAGTTTTAAGCATCGAATGTAGTTCAGAAATTGATTTCTCCAAGCTGTTCATATTATAGTTCATGACAAACTGTTCATAACTTTCCAGGAGTGAGTTTAAGCTACCTCCTGGCTCATGAGAAATCTAAGCCTTTCAAGGTGATCAATATAGCCTTTCATTTTTAAGACATGAGCGCTAACTAATGCACCTTTAGCCATTTTGCAGAAATGTAAGACCTTGGTAGTTTTATATCTTTCTTGCCTCACCTGTTGTTGGAACATTTTCTTAAGATGTACAATCATCTCATAAGCCTCCATGTGTTCCAGATCTCTCTGAAGCTCTGGGATCATGGTGGCTAGCATCAAGCATCCTACATCTACAGGAATGGGTTGATCTAGGAGCATTGGCTGTCCTCAGGAATAGGTTGATCTAGGACATATGACTTTCTCTCCTGCTTGAGAACAATTCTCAAGTTCCTAAACTAGTCAAGAAAGTTGGTCCCATTTAGTTTGTCCTTCTCAAAGATGGATCACAATGATAGTGTAGCATAATTATTTGTTGACATTTTCTACAATAAAAATATGCAAAGTCAAGTTAACAATCTCCCACTAAAAATTAACCCTCAATTTAATTTAGCAAGCTAAGACTCATATTTCACTCAATTATAAGTTCACTTTGGCAAGACACTTAAAATTAAGTTATTTAGGTAGGTAAATTGTTTACCAATTAAATCACATGTAACTCTCAGATCTTTATGGGATTCCATCATCATATGATCCGGCATGTTTAATCCTATCTAATGCCTTGAGACCTAAAACTATTTTGATAGTCTTAATTAAGTCAAACCATTATGAACCTTATGAGTATCACCATTACCCAAGCTGCCTCACTAAGATAACCTAAGTATATCCACTTTGATGGAACATATACTTAGATGATCAAAGCTTTGACAAGTATTCATAAATGGGTGGCATATAAACTTAAAATTTGATTCGAGGGATTTTATTGTTATTATTTCATTATGATTCAAATATTTAATTAACTCATGATAATATACTACGATAGCATCTCATACATACATATGATCTCATCATGAAGTATAAAATAAATGTGTCACAATATGGCCCCATCTAACCTATCTCTTCCCAAGCCAACAAGAGGATTCTTCTAAGATAAAAATTACAAAGAGAAACCTCAATTAAACATTTGAGGGGAGTAAGATGAGAAGAGAATGTACATCCAGAATAAATAGAGAGAGGCATGACACGCAGGCTGTATTAAAAAAATTGCAAACCAGAAAAACCTAGGGCCATATTATGCACCATACCCATCCAATTCAAACAAACATAATTCATATATAAAGTTACAAACATCTCATTTCATAAGAAAGGTTGTAAGCATTATGATCTTAGTATTAAATCAAATTAGGTTGCGCTAAACATGTTTTCATATATACATATATGAGATTCATGTATCACATACATATATTACAGATTTAAATATATCCTATCAACGTGTCTGGTTTCTTCATCATATGCAAATCACTAATTCAAAATCATATTTACATACATATACGAATATGGATTGTTTGTTCATGTCATGAGAGCATGTTTGTAACATATATAAATATATATGTATGGAATAACATGTTATATACGAAAGCATTAAGAGACTTGTTAAACGAATTTGTAAACATCCAAAATGAACAATTTATAGTCCGAATTGAACAGATTTAGAATCAGATTCCAAATCAAATTTGAACCCTTTGTAATTCGCACACATATGTCGCACATAATATTGAATTGTAGAGTTTAAATATCACTTATATGAAATCAAATTTAAAATTGATTTGAACATATAATACATATATGAATGCCAGATTCAAACACTAATCATGTGAGCCCTAAGTTCGCATACTTATATCACATTGCAACATATTGCATCACATATAGGCCATGCGAAATCACAACAAAGGCAAAATTCACGAAACTTCACACAAAAACTCAATTTAAACAACCATTGACATGGCTCTGATACCACTGTTGGGAATTTTTGGGATGCATAGCAAAAAATTAAAACCCCGAATCCCTTCCCATGAATCCATCAATGTTGTTTAAATCAAATAGATCTAGAAATATTTACCTTTTTTTGTTAGATCTTAGGAACTGATTTACAGATTTGCTCCTTCTACCGGTTCCACACAAATGATTGCTCAACTCAAACGGCGTGCTAGCACCTCTAACCAACGTCTGTACACGTTCTTGGTAGAGAAGACACTCTCCTTTTTCTCTTTCTAGGCGTTCGTACGCCGTCCGTACGCTTTCTCTCTCCAGGGTTTTTCTTTTTTGTAGTTCTAGGAAACCCAAGCCTCCTACCTTTTTATAAAGGTATTTTATTAGGGTTTCAGATATATTTGATTAATTTAAAATATATTATTTTAAATCAAATTAAATCAAATCAAATTTAAATTAAATAGATTAGTTTAAATTTAAGTCTATCTAATATATTTAAATTTTAACTAATTATTTAATATAAATCTGAAACTTAATTCAAATTTAATTTATCTCATAAATTAAATTTAAATTATCATATTAGTTTAAATTTAAATCTATCATATAGATTTAAATTTAAAACTAATTGGTTTAAATTAATTAAAGGATATATATATTTTGAATATATATATATTTCAAATTTTATAAATTATATATATATCAAATATATATTTATTTATTTATAAAATTCTTTCACCATAGATTGAATGTGACATTCATTGAATCTAGATGCAATTTCACATTCAATGAATTTGGACATGACATTTATTGAATCTAGACGCAATTTTAGATTCAATGAATTTGGACATTTTAGCTCGAGTTGACTTGTTTTTGTGTGTGACCTTATAGGTCTAAATGACGTTGGCAGTGGGCTAATAACACTATTTGACCCACAAGTCATAAGTGGTTTCTAGCAAGACATTATGACTACCCAAATCATATAGGGATTGGTAATCCGATGCAATCTGTTATATAACCTTATTACATCCTTTTTGTCATATAATATTTAGATCAAGTATAAGGCATGGAAATGTCATCCTCATCTTACTTGATTGTTGCTTTTTTGATTTACGTGCAGACTAATAATACAAATGAAAACCCTTTCATTCGAGCACGGCTATGCGTTTCTCAGTCTCACTCATCGAGGGCCCCAGAGATATCTCTTTATTAATCAGAGGGACAAATCCTATCTTGATCACTCATCTTCTTCTACATGAATTTCATTATACCTGATCATAGCTTTTATGATCACCCAATTAAAGATAACTTTTGACTATGCTAAAAAATAGTGTTCCTCATATTGGAAACTATGGTGATCTCAAGTCTAAGGGCTCGGTGATAGGGTTATATATGAGAAACGCTTATGACTTAATCCATGTAGCTATCTTATAACGGGTCGATCTAACATTTTGTTCCCTAATAAGTGCCTATGATTTTGATTTGTATCTATATACATGATTAACACATCATCATCAATCAAAATCATATTAGTCTTAGTTCATCATCGTTCCCACAATGATAATCGAGTAGAGATATTTAGGATAATCTATATGATTTATCTAAGAATATTATTATATAGAACATGAAAACAATATAATAATGTAATAAAAGAAAACTCTTATTTCTTAATAAAGTACAATATTTGCAATACAATGATTGGCCTAGGGCACAATCACTAACACCTAGCATAAGCTTTAAGCAAGATTTGTAAAACAGAAGTTTTTCTCCAACTAGAAACTCCTTTCTTGCAATCATCTTATCATGGAAAGCCTTTGTTTTTTCTTTATAAATCCTTGCATTATCATAGGCTTCCAAATGGATCTCTTCAAGCTCTTATAGTTAAAATCTCCTTTAAGAACTTACTTTATGTAAGTTCATATTGCACTTCTTTATAGCCCACTATGCTCTATGCTCTATTTCCACCGATAAGTGACAAGCTTTTTCAAATACTAATTGATAGGGTGACATGCCAATAGGAGTCTTATAGGCTATCCTATAAGCCCAAAATGCATCATCTAGCCTCTTACTCTAATCCTTCCTATTTAGCTGCACTACCTTCTCCAAAATTTGCTTCACCATCTAGTTAGAAATCTCTGCTTGGCCATTTGTTTGAGGGTGATACGGAGTAACCACTTTATGCACAACATCATACTTGCTAAGCAAGCTTTATATACTCCAATTGCAAAAATGAGTGCCTTGGTCACTAATATTAGCCTTGGGAATCCTAAACCTATAGAAAATATGAGAGCGTACAAACTCTACAACCATAAAAGAATTATAAGTCCTAGTAGGTTTAACTTCTACCCACTTTGAAATATAATCAACATCCAAGAAGATATATGCAAAGCCTAAAGAAATAGGAAATGATCCTATAAAATCAATGCCTAAATATCAAAGATTTCGCAAAACAAAATAGGATGCTATGACATTTCATTTCTCTTAGATATGCTCCCTATTTTTTAACACCTAATATATCTTTTGCAAAAATCATAGGCATCATGAAACAAGGTAGGCTAATATAATCTGTAACACCCTAAAATTAATTAAGGTGTTAATCATGGTTTTAGATTAATTAAGAATAATTAATATGGAATAATCGAGTAAGTTAAGTAAATGAAAATTTTGGAAAGATAAATTATTAATATGGGTTTCAGATTTAATTGGAAGAGAAATTTTATTTAGGCCCAAATTAATGTAGGAAATCATGATAAGAGGCTAATGGAGGCCCAATAGGCTAGGTGCAGACCCAATTTAATTCCATGTGATAGAGACCCAAGATCCATCTTGTATAGGCTTTTATAATTGGCCCAATAACCCTTATGTAAACCTAAAACCTTTAAGCTCTTAAAACTTGTTCTAACCCAATGGAATTTCAGCAGCCCAATGCATAAGAGTTGGCCCAACAAAGTTAAAATCTGAAGCCCAAATGGAGTTAGACCTTGGAGCAACCCATGACCCACATTTGACCCAACTAAAACCCAATTTAAACCCTAGAAACTAACCTAGCCACCCCCATTCTGCAGAATACACAAAACACAAAAAGAAATTCAGAGCTTAGAAGGGAGGCTAGGGTTTGGGGTAAGAATTCCACCATTTCTCACCTCTAAGCTTAAAATCAGCTAAGGTACTTGTTATATATCTTAATCCTCTTCTCTTCCTCTTCAACTTGGCCTGATTAGTTTTTCATTTGGAGCATTTTCACCATACCCAAATTCTGAAATATGGTTGTTTGGTATTTTCTTAGAGGAAATTCGTAGGTTGAGGTTAGGGTTGACATTAGGTAAGTGTAAACTATCCATTCTAGTGTATTTTTTTCTGGTTTAAGACCCCCATAGTTGATGTATAGTATGGGTATTAATTATGTATGAATTTGCTTAGGAATTTGGGTGATATATTGAAGTTTCTGGTAGAGGACATACTCAATCCGAATTTGGGGATTTGTGATGGCTGGGTAAGTGTTCTTTAGGTAGTTATTAGTATTTAAATTCTTTGGGTACTTGTTACTACTATAAATGATGAATTAAAGTAGTAATTCTTTGATGCTATGGTTATAAGAAGATTTTTGTGCCATTGGTGGCTGTTGCAAATTGTCTACAAGTGAGGTAATCGGGTTCATATTAATTCCATATATATATCTATTTTAATTTCATATTTGTTATACATGAATGATTTGAAATGTTGAATGAATTGGTTGGCTATCTATTATATTGTGTTGGACCTTGTGAGTCCATAGTGGAGCTGTGGTGTGGCTGCCACCCATGCATGTGCTTCGATTGGGCACTGGGTTATGATCAAACCCCAGATGCACTGAGCCTTGGTTGTGCTCAATGGGGAGTAGGTGCCGTGGACGGGCCTCTCCCGGTGTTAATGGCCTTTAACATGTGAAAATATGATTGCTAGTATGGGATAGTGATTATAATAGCCTAATTGTTTCATTTACTAATATGACTAGTATGTTTTCTGATGCTTAAATGGAACCATGCATATATGCTGATTAAATTGGAATATATGATGCAAGTTCAGTATATCCAGAGCAATCATCAGTGATCAAGGCTCCCACTTTTGTAACACAAACAAGCAAGCCCTTATTCGCAAGTATGGTGTGCTCCATAAAGTAACCACCCCCTACCATCCACAAAAAAATGGTCAAGTAGAGGTTTCAAATAAAGAGACAAAACAAATTCTATAGAAAACTATACAACCTAATAGAAAAAGATTGGAGCAAAATATTGGAGAATGCACTATAGGCTTATTATACTACCTACAAAACTCCTATCAGCATGTCACCCTATAGGTTGGTTTTTTGTAAACATGTCACTTACTAGTTAAGATTGAACATAAAGCCTATTGGGCAGTAATATGGATCTATCTCAAACTGGTTCTCAAAGAAAATTACAACTTTAAAAGCTTGAAGAGATTCGGTTGAAAGCCTATGAAAACTCTAGAATTTACAAGGAGAAAACCAAGGCCATGCTTGATAAGATGATTGAAAGTAGAGAGCTTCTATAACACCATATTTATCTAACTTATCTCATCTCATTTCAAGTTCATTTCTTTTGGCCATGCAAAATTTCAAAAAGATATTCCATTAAAATAATGTCTTATTTTGCGTTGCGTAACGGATAAAAATTTTATTTTGTGTCCCATGGACCATACAAACTAATCCATCTCATTTTCCTATTTCAATATATACATAAAACATAAAACCTTCTTAAAATGTTGCCAAAAACTCGAGCTTATAGCATACACACACCAAATAATACAAGGCTATCTCGGGTTCTGCTGCCAGATTTCTAGTGCCAACTTTGAAAAATCATAACTAAATCTAGAAAATTCAAAATCATGCACATTATACCATTCTAGAAAGCTACAGATGTTACCTTTATTTTAAAAATAATTCTAGGCCAAAACAGGAATGTTTAGCTACTGGAAATTGATAGAATAGTACCAAAGGTACTACTATGCTACTGGTACTATCTCCAAACTTCAAAAACTCATATCTCTTTGCTCAAACATCCAATTGAGGTGATCTTGGTTGCCATAGAAATATTATTATGTCTAGTTTATGCCTGTAAAATTTCATGAGTATTGGATACCATTTGGCTCTCGAATGACACAGGAGAAGAAATTGACCATATGAACAGTAACTATATCAGTAAAGTAGAAATTTGGCAACTTTGAAAATTCATAATTAATTCTACAGAGCTCCAAATAATTTAATCTTTAGCTTCTCAAAAGGATTTAGATGAGATATATATGCATGCTAAATTTCATAAAGAAATTCTTCCATTTGGTTAGTTTGTGCCATAGGGATGCAATTTGGTCATTTTGTGCTTCTTAAAGGGTCACAGAAGGTCCAATTTAGCTTCCAAAACTTCTGAGACCATTTGTATAATATCTGATTTTTGTTAAACAATAGAAATGGATGCATTTTAAAATTAATTCCCTCAAAATAAATTAGTTAAGGTCTTAAAACATTTAAGTAGCATTCTAAACTCCTAAAAATGAGAATCACAGACTCAAACGGAAAGAAAAATGAAGCTAGAATGAAGAAATGAAATTGAATGAAAGGTTGACAAAACGTAATGGCATTTTTGTAATTTTGAGAAAATTTTGAAATTCTCATAAGAGGACTTTTAAATGAAATTTTTGAGCTCTCCGAGGTTTTCAGAGATCCTGAAAACCATGGGAAGCCCCGAGACAGTTAAAACTCCTTCGGTGAACATTTTCCTATGTCAATTAACCTGAACTATGACAAATTCGTTCAGGAAGGTTTTAGCTCTAATTTGAGTAATTTCAAAGGAATTTTATAAAAGTAGGAATCTAAATTTTATAATGGAAAAGACAGTTCTTAAAAAGGAGCTAAAACAAACTGAAAATGAAAATGTCAAGACAAAAGGGCAAAATTAGGATTTTTGAAAAGTCTTTCTTAAACCCCACCTATATATATAGGGCGGCCCACCTCCTTACTCATTTAGCTCATTTAGTTTATGCCCTAAACTAGAGGAAAAACCTTAAGAGTGAGGCGCATAAGAAAGAGAGGAAGAGAAGGAGAAAAACAAGACAAAGGTATGGAATTTCTTGATTTTTTCATGCTTTCTCTTTAGCAAACCTCTTCTCCTCCATTTCCCCTTTTCTTTCCTATGGTTTTATTGAAATTTTTGGATCTGTTTTGAGGGAAGAACAGAGGGGAAAATTCGGATTTGAAGAGAGGAGGCCAAGGAAAGGAAGAAACAACTAAGAAAACAAGGAAAAATAAGGTAAATCTTCCATCCCATGGTAGCGACTCCTCCTCTTCTCTCTTTGGTTTGTCCAACATAAGAAGCTACAAGAGGGCTTGGATTTTGGACAGAACCAAGGGTGAATCTTAGGAAATGGAGTGTAGAGAATAAGGATATGCAAAGAAAACCGTAAAAGAACTATGGAAATTCAAGATAGCAAGCCTAGGGTTTCTAGTGTTCCTTGAAAAATCTGATTGGATACTATGATGACCCTAACTTCTAATCATTATAATTAAGGTAGAATACGTGATTAATAATCATACATTGGGGTTACAAGACATTACAACTAATTACCTTCAGAAAATACAAGGAAATTTGAACTTTAATGTTATTAGAGTCATCAACCACATAATTACAAACACTCATGTACTTCAGGGAAACAAACATTCATTTATAAGCCTTTGATTCTATTACCCATTAATTTCAACTTACAAGAATCTTTTACTAATGTTTCTAAGTCATCCCTTGGGGTTACCATATGAGAAACCAATATTTCTAGGTTAGAATGAAGGTTTAGGACCGTTGGCTAAGGCTAAATGTCCTTGCACCGCGGCCAATTGCTCTCGGGTTCACTCCTTTTCTTTATAGATTTTGCCGCGGCGATAGCCGCAGCGAGTTGGACCTTCACCGTAGCTAACCTACATGGTGTTGTGGCTAGGAAGCCTCCTAGAACCTACCTGCTTGCCTCTCACTATTAGTCGCGGCCAATTCCCCCTTTCATCACGGCTAATTCCTTTCTAGAAAGCCTGACAAATTCTTGCAAAAGTTCACTGGACGACTACCAGTTTTGCCTTTCACATTTCGCCATGGTGAATTACCCTTTTCATCGCGACGAATTGCTCTCTGGTACTCTCCCTAGGCAACTTTGCCTCTATTGGCTGTGGCAAAATTTCTTCTGATCCTACAACTCTAAAAATCTTATCTCATACTCTCCACTCTCCCTCCAATAACACCCTAGGGCTACTCTACCTTAATTTATGCAACTCTAATGGTATTTATGTACCCTAATTACCTAGCTAATCTATCATTACTAGTTCAAGGCTTAAGTGTCAATTTCTATTCCTTCAACTACCCTATATCAACAAGTTCATAAATTAATAATTGCAGAATTTCATAAGCTTCTAGCAATTACCATTCAAGTATACATTCCATTAAAGATTCCATACATTGTAACACCCCATAATTAATTAAGGTGTTAATCACGGATTAGATTAATTAGGCGAAATTAATATGGGATAATTAGGAAAATTGAGTGAATGGAGATTTTAGAGAAATAAATTATTAATAGGGGTTTGAGACTTAATTGAGATAGAAATCCTATCTAGGCTTAAATTAATAGATCATGATAAGAGGCTAATGGAGGCCTAATGGGTTAGGTGCAGACCCAACCCAATTTAGTGTGATGGAGGCCCAAAATCCACCTTGTATAGACTCTTCTAAGAGGCCAATAACCCTTGGGCAGACCCACATTCTTGAGCTCTTCAAACTTGGCCCAAACTTAATTAAACTTCAGCAACTCAAATGCATAAAACTGGCCTAGTAAAATTCTGCAGCCCAACACTCTAAAACTGGTCCAACAACTTAAAAATCTGAAGCCCAAGTGAAGATGGACCTTGGAGCAGCCCATGACCCATTTTTGACCCAACTTAAACCCAAATAAAACCCTAATACACTAGCCTCTCCCTCACACTTGCTGAAACACAAAACACAAAGAGAAAATTCAGAGCTTGGAGAGGAGGCTAGAGTTGGGGGCACTAATTCTGCATTTTCTCACATTTAGAGCAAGATTCAGCCAAGGTAATAGTTATACAACTTAATCCCCTCATCTTTCTCTTTAATTTGGCCCGATTAGTTTTTCATTTGGAGCATTTTCATCCTACCCAAAATTTGAAATGTGGGTGTTTGGGGGTTTTCTTGGTGAAATTCGTAGGTTGAGATTAGGGCTGACCTTGGGTAAGTTTAAACCCTCTATTTTGATGCTTCATTTGTTAATTTGAGACCCCCATAGCTAATTTATAAAATGGGTATTAATTATGTACGAAATTGCTTAGGATTTTGGGTGGAATATTGAGTTTTCTGGTAGAGGACGTTTTAATCCGAATTTGGGACTTAAAGTGGTTGAGTAAGTGATCCTTAGGTAGTCATTAGCATCTTAAATTCTTTGGGTATTGATTGTAACTGTTAATGATGAATTAGAGTAGTAATTTTATGATGCTATGGTTATAGGAGGATTTCTGCACCATTGGTGATTGTTGCAAGTGTCTACAAGTGAAGTAACCGGGTTATGTCAATTCCATGTATATATTTGATTTAATTTCATATGTTGCTGTATATGAATGATTTGAAAGGTTGAATGAATTGATTGGCTATCTATTGAATTGTGATTGGACCTTGTGAGTTCATGGTGGAGCTGTGGTGCGGCTACCACCCGTGCATGTGCTTCGATCGAGCACCGGGTTATGATCAAACCCAGATGCACTGAGCCTCGGTTGTGCTCAATAGGGGATAGGTGCCGTGGACGGGCCTCTCCCAGTGTTAATGGCTTTTAATATGTGATAATATG
This sequence comes from Erythrophleum ivorense, assembly GCA_026724425.1. Lineage (NCBI taxonomy): Eukaryota > Viridiplantae > Streptophyta > Magnoliopsida > Fabales > Fabaceae > Erythrophleum > Erythrophleum ivorense. The sequence goes on along the minus strand of JAIUCV010000006.1, from coordinate 38,822,627 downwards.
ATGGCTAGTATGGGATAGTAATCATGATAGCCTAATTGTTTCATTTGCTGATATGGTGGATATGATTCTGATGTTAATTTTGGTTCATGCTTATATGCTAATTAAATTGGATATATGATGGAATTGCCTTGGTTACTGAGATTTATATCTCACCCCGTTTTATGGGATTAATATTTCAGGTGAAAGTTCTTCGGCTAAGGATAAGGGTAAGCAAGTGGATGAACATCCATGAGCTGAGGCCGGGTGTAGGGAGCTACACTTGGTCTGAGTAGAATAGGGTAGATGCAATTTTGTTATTAGTTTACATAGCATCATCGTGTAATCATATTGCCAAGTGTAGGCGTTCATATTTTGTTTGATTGAAATGTAAACATTAAGGATTTAAATCTCATTATAGTTGAATATTAATGTATGGATTTATAGTATCATATATATAGTTTTGTTGAAGTGGTGATATGGATTACCATACGGGAATTGTAGTTATATGATGCCTTGGTTGTGGACATAAGCTATTGTTGAATGGAATCTCTACGGAATGTGCATGGGATATTAATTGCTGCTAATGTATGTGTTCTTGCTGTCATATATTCATGAATTTGCTAATATGAGCTAGTTGGGTAAGTAGGAAGTAGTAATTAAGTTTTACAATGGTAGTGGATAAATTGATGGGTAAATAGGGTAGGTAAACACCATTAGGATCACATAAAATAAGGGAAAGTGGACCTAGAGTGTCTCTAAGATGAGATTTGGAGTGTAGGGGTCAAAATTTGGGTAATGTAGTCACATGAGGGAGTTCCACCGCGACTAAGAAGGCTTCACCGCGGCCAAATGAGAGACAGATTCGAAAGGCGTCACGGCACAACCAATCCTGTCATGGCGTAAGGGAAATAAATTGGCCCAGGGAGTGACAGCGGCGAGGCGCATCGCGGCTTGAGAAATCTCGCCATGGCACAAAGCGAAAAAAATCACCCAGAAGGGTAACAGAACCAAAACTCGCCGCGGCTCAATATGTCTTGCCACGGCGCGGGTCGAGAAAATAAAATAAGGGTTGGACAGAAGCAAAACTCGCCGCGGTGCGAATATATTACGCCGAGGCGAGAATCCTGGGAGTTGAGCAGTAGTTCCATGAGGCATTTCCGCCGCAGCGCCATATAGGTTGGCCGCAGCGCCGCAGTGAGATTTGCGAAATTAGGAGATGATATAGGAACACTTGTGAGAGATTATTGAGTATTGAAATTGATGGACGAGTGAATCATGAACCCCCTTATAGGAGTAGGATTTCGTTTATGCAAATTTTGTTTTGTTGTGGTGGTATGGTGATGACCATAACATTAAGGTTCAAATTTCCTCATATTTTCGTAATGTGGGAAAATATAACGACTTCAAACCTTGATCATTAATTAATAATCTTACATTTAACTATAATTACAATGAATACAAGGTAGGGTTGTCACATACATCACTTATTCAAATCAACAATCTAATATATCCCATGATGACATTCCCAATAGTAAACCATATCATGAATTCAACAAAGTTCATACATCAAATACTATAAGTTCATACATCCAAGACCAAGCTATATTGAGACTTAACTCCTTAATAAATACATTCCAACTAATCAAAATATAAACGCTTACACTTGGCAATATGATTACATGATGATGCTATATATATGACATTAACAAAATTGCATTTACTCTACTCAGATTAGCCCAAGTGTAGCTTCCTCCACACATGGCTAGAGCTCATAGATTTTTATCCACTTGCTTCCCTTTATCCTTACCCGAAGGGCCTTCACCTGAAAGTATAATCCCATGAAATGGGGTGAGATGCAAATCTCAGTAACCAAGGCAAATTTCATCATATATTCCAGTTTAATTAACATATATACATGATTTCACATAAGTATCAGAAAACATGCTAGTCATATCAGTAAATGAAACAATTAGGCTATCATGATTACTATCCTATACTAGCAATCATATTTTCACATGTTAAAAGCTGATAACACCGGAAGAAGCCTGTCCACGGCACCTACTCCCTATTGAGTACAACCAGGGGTCAATGCATTTGGGGTTTGATCATAACCTGGTGCCTGATCGAAGCACATGCATAGGTGGCAGCCACACCACAGCTCCACCATGGACTCACAAGGTCCAATCACAATATAATAGATAACCAACGAATTTATTTAGCATTTCAAATTATTCATGTATAGCAAATATGAAATTAAAATAGATATATGCATGGAATTAATATAGTCCCGGTTACCTCACTTGTAGCCAATCCTCTAAGGGCCAATTGAATGTTATTCAGCTTATGGACACAAAGCCAAGCCATTACTATCCCTAATCAAAATTTATATAAGCAAACCCATCACTTAAATAAAAGGTTAAGCTATATAGGACTACTCAGAAACACTTACCCAGTCACTTCTAAAACCAAATTCGGATTCGGTTGCTCCTACCCCAAAAACTTCAAAATAACACCTCAAATTCTGAGTAAATTCGCACAGAAACAATACCCATTTATAAATCAGCTATAAAGGTCTCAAACTAGCAAAGAAAACATCAAAATAGAGAGTTTATACTTACCTAATAACACCCTTAGCCCCAACCTACGAAATTTCACCAAGAAAATCCCAAACAATTACATTTCAAATTTTGTGTATAGTGAAAATACTCTAAATGAAAAACTAATCAGGCCAAAATGAAGAGAAAGAGAAGGGGATTAAGTTATATAACTATTACCTTGGCTGAATCTGACTCTATAAGTAGGAAATGATGGATTTCTTACCCAAACCCTAGCCTCCCTTCAAACCTTTGAATTTTACTTTTGTGTTTCAGCAAAATGGGGAAGGGCTGAAGTGTTTAGGGTTTTAGTTGGGTTGAAGTTGGGTCTAATGTGGGTCATGGGCTGACCCAAGGGTCTAATGGCAAGTGGATTCTGATTTAAACCTTATTGGGCCAGCTTCAATGTGTTGGGCTGCAGAAATTTAATTGGGCCAGACCAAGTTTAAAGGACTCAATTGATTTGGGTCTACACAAGGGTTATTGGGCCATCACTAGGTGCACTCTCTTAGGCCATGTCTCAATAAAAAGGTTGGGTCTACACCTAAAATTATTGGGCCTCTATTAGTCTTAAACCTAGCTTACTTAATTTAATTTAGGCCTAGATGGGGTTTATGACTCAATTAAATTTCAAACTCATATTAATAATTTATCTCTAAAATTTTCATTCACTTAACTTGCCCAATTATTCCATATTAATCATTCTTAATTAACCCAAACCCATGATTAATACCTTAATTAATTTTGGGGTATTACAGATACCATGATTCTTAGGCTTGAATGAATGTTTAAATGAGCTCCTAAGATCCCTAGAAGGCTCCCCATATGCATCTTCCATCAATAAAACAAAGCAAACTCCCTTGGTATCTTATTGCTCCATAGCCATAGCCTAGCATAGTTGGAGTACCTAAGGATAGTTTTAATTTGTTCTAAGCTCATTTTTGAATCATATATGATGAGTGAAGATGAGGGGAAACCTTGGAAAAAATTTAGGAGGCCTAGAGAATGAATTGGTGTCATAGGTTCCATAATATGACCTAAGGAAGCAACATGTAGTTATGATCTTTGTTTTAATTGTGTGATGACTCCAAGAGGCTTAAAAGAAGTCAAGAATCATAAATAAAAGAAAAGAATAGAGCCTAGAACTCATTTGATAGGTGTTACTTCATTAGGTGTGTTTAAAAACCATAAATGAACCATAGGACAAAACTAGAGTTTCAAGTAGATGTGTGGCCTTAGAAATGATTCTAGAAACCTAATTGGCTTCCATATATTATGTTTAGGCCAAGAGAAACTAATCCCACACCTTTGTGTGTGTGAGGCCAAGGAAGGGAGAGCATTTTCAAGAGGAAAAGTGTATGGTTGCAACAAAGGTAGCTCACTTCTCCTTCTCTCATGCATGAATGTAGGCTTAACTTATCTTTGGATGTGTGTATGTGTGTTTCAAGCTATGAAAGGTGTTCTAACATGTGCATATGTATTATGATACTATGATATTGCATTATGTCTTCAAATGATGCCTAGTATGTGTGCTTGGATTTGCTTGAGTTTGATGAAGGCAAGAACCCTTAGCTATAGTGAGGATGAGCCAATAACCCTTAAAGTTGGTTGAGACAAAGTCAATAGTCTCCCAAAAGTGAGGTTGACTCCCAATAATATGGTTGAGTCAAAAACCTCTAGAGAAAATGGGTGAAGCAAGTCCAAAATCTATAAAAGAATGGGTGAGGCTAATCTATTTACTTGACAAGCCTATGTATGCCTTGTGTGACTTGTTCAAGTGCCAAGAATGCTTCTTAAATGATCATGCACTTCATGATGCTCATGCATGCATTTTTAAGACTTGTTTTATATCCTTTATGTGTGATTGAAAGAGAGAGATGAGCTATTAGGATTCTTTGAATCTCATTCGCTCCTCTCCAATGTTCTAACATGCTAAGTGGACCAAGTGAGCAAGGTAATGGAAGTCATTAACTTGGAAGGTGAAAGTATGACAACAAAATGCCTTGATTTTGCTTCTTTATGGCCATATGAGTAGCAAATGTTATAATCCCTTATTGTATATGTCCTATAGACTTTATAAACATATGTAATTATGAAAATGTGTCATGTACAAATGAGATTTAATGTTATGTGTATGATATAGTGTATTTTGGACATTGAAGAGCAAGACTAACCTTGTATGTTCTTGTGTATGGCATGGGGTGAGAGAATGAGTTTTCAAATTCTGGGTTTATGCACCTTTGAGATAAGTTTAGAATATCATTTTGGTGCATTCCCACGTGGTCAAGTGGTCATGGTTGTCTTAGAACTCAAATGGACCATTTGGACCCCTTTGGTGACACAAAATGAACCATTTTGTAACCCAACGTCAAGATCTAACCAAATTAGCGAATTTGCTCATGAAATTTGGTACACATATAGATATTATCTAGATATTTTTGTGAAGACAAAGACCAGATTATTTTGAGCTCTATGGAATTAATTATGATTTTTCAAAGTTGACAATTTTCTATTGAATTGATACAGGTACTGTTTATAAGGTTAGAAACTTGGGCTACATCATTCATAGGCCAAATGATGTCCAATGCTCATGAAATTTTATAGGTATAAATTAGACATGATAAGATTTCCATGGTCACTAAGATCACCCCAATTGGACCTCTAATTAGGGAGATATGAATTTTTGAAGATGGAGGATAGTACTAGTAACACCAATCGACCTCTGGTACTATTCTATCAATTTCTAATGGATAGCAGCCCCTGTTGAGGTATGGACATATTTTTAACATAAATTAGACATCTTTAGCTTTCAAGAATAGTAAAGAACACATGATTTTGATTTCGATAGAACTAGTTATGATTTTTCAAATTTTATGATAGTAAACTGAATTTTTTGGCCGATGCTGCACCATGGTATTTTGTGTGCTCCATCCATTTGCACAAGTTCTAGGCCTTAGATGGTTTTGAGTTGTATTAGTGTAATTAAATATAAGAATGAGTTAAATGAGTTCATATAACTCATGGGACACTGAATGGAAAATTTATTCGCTACGCAACGCAAATATATTCATTATTTTAATGCTATTTTTCTCACTTCCTTATAAAGTGCATGGCATAAGCCATAGAAGTAGAATGAGGCAAGTTAGAAATTTGTGGTGTTACAACTTGAGCACATGGAAAATTTTAAGAAGAGCCTACTTAACATGTTCCCAAGGTCCAAATACCCAAACATTACAAATTCATTCTCCCACTCCAAGGTATACATAAAAGCATACATGAGCAATTTTTGTCATTCATTGTCAAAAACTTGCTATACCATTCAAATGGTGCCAATTCTTATATATACATCAAGTATCCATATAATTACACACGTTCAAAAGAGTTTACACCATATGCCATCAAAATGGCTACAAAGTGAATACATAACACATTTCCATGTCAATCCTCTTTCTTTAAGCTTGGTGGCTTCCATTCCTTTGCTCACTTGGTCCCTTAGACATGTTAAGTAATGAGGAGGAAAGAATGAGATTTTAAGAGTCCCAATAGCCGTTCTCCCTTTTAAACACACATAAAGGATATAATTTCAAGTCTAAAAATGCATGCATGGCTATCTTAGAATCTATAAACATACATGGAATATTTTTCTCATTCAAGAAGTCACATATAACATACATAGGCTTGCCAAGACAATAGTTTAGCCTCACCCATTCTTTTTAGGGCTTTTGGACTTGCCTCACCCTTTTTCTTAAGGGACTTTTGACTTTTGAATTTTGACTAAGTCTCACTCTTTTAGAGACTTTTGGCTTTGTCTTACCCATTCTTAAGGTATTTTGGCTTATTCTCACCCTAGCTAAGGGACTTCTAGCTTCACCATACTCAAGCAAGCCATTCATGTTCATAAAAATATCATTCAAGCACATAAGCATAGCATCATGGTACCATGGCATATAAATACTTGTTAGAAACATTTTTTATAGTTTAAAGATACACACACACATTCAAAGACAAGAAAACATCTAAAGATGCATGAGAGAAAGGAAAGAGGGCTACCTTGTATACAAGAACACATTTACTTTCTTGGAAAATCTTCCTCTTCATCGGCCAAACACTCACAATGATGTGGGACTTGATTCCTTTGGCCTAAACACATTAAATGGGATCTAGTTATGCTCTTGGAAGCAATTATAATGTCACACATACTCTAGAAAATCTAGATGGCTCATATGGTTCCATAAGGCACCTAATGAAGCAACCTTGGGAAAACATGATTTTAACTCGAATCTCTCCCTTAATCTATAACTCTTAACTCCATTTAGACTCATTAGAGGCATCACACATTCATTTCAAGGAGCCTTGCTAGGTGTTGCTTCATTATGCTACAATATGGAACCTATACCTCCATTACACTTTTTTGGATTTCTAAAATTTTTTCAAGGTTTCCTCTCATACTCTTCCATCATATATGATACAAAACTAAGATTAGAAGAAATTAAAATACTCCCTAGGTGTATAAACTGTAATACCTTGACCTCTTAGCTATTTTACCATGGTCTCATTATCCATCTCAATGCATTTCATATGGATTAGAGCATAATCATATAAAGAAGCCAACATTTCCCATGGAAAAGGCATTAAATTAATGGAATTAATTGTGTTATGTAAGATCCCAATTCCTTATTTTATGCTCCATGAACCATATAAACTCATCAACATCAATTTCTAGTCATAACACATCTATACAAGTCATACACATCATAATCAACCTCATTCATTTTAGGTTTGAAGCTACATCACACAAAGCTTATGGTTTGCTCTTAGGTTCCAATTTTAGTTTTCTAATACAAATTTTGGAAATTCATAACTAATTCTAGAAAAAATCTATATCAAGCAAACCATACCATTCTAGAAAGCTGTGGATGTCTACTATTGAATAAAAATAATTATAGACTAATGCTATAGCCTTAAGCCATCAAAAATTGATGGAATAATAACACAAGTCAGGCTACATTACTGGTACTATCATGCAATTTTAAAAATTCTTATCTCCCTCTACAAAACTCCAAATAAGGTGATCTTTATGGCTATGAAATGTTTATGGTGTCTAGTTTATGCCTGTAAAATTTTATAAGCATTGGACTTTATCTAGCCAATATCTGACATAGAGAAGCAAACTGACTAAATGAATAGTAACCATACCATTTCTACATAATTTGGCCAACCTTGAAAATTCATAATAAATTCTTTAGAACTCCAAATTAAGTACTCTTTAACTCTATAAAAAGCTTTAGATGAGACCTACTTGTGGCCACATTTCATGGAGAAACTCATTCATTTGGTCATACTTTGGTTTAGCTATCCATTTGGTCAATTTTGAAGTCTCAAATGGCATCTCAAGACATTAAATGGCCTTTTTTGCTTTCTACAACCACTTGAGCAAGTTTAAAAGCATAAACACCATACATAAAAGCTTGCCAAATGATTCAAATTACCATGGAGCTCAATCTCACCTTGCCACATCTATATATACACAAGAACATCAAGTCACATAATGACAAAGGAGTGACAAAATCTCACATTCTCATTCATCTAGCTTCTATATGGATACATATACTATTTATACATATATTAGAATATGCTCAAGGATCTACATCATAGATACATCTCATGGTTACATAGTTTGACATCAAAATACAAACAAAAAGCTCATTTCTCTATCCATTTGTCAAGATCTTGCTTCTCATGCTTGTTAGTTTCCATTTCCTTGTCTACTTGGCTCACCTAGCCATGGCTAGACATGTGTGAGGGAAAAGTGAGATTCAAATAATCTTAATAGCTCTTAACCCTTTCAAACATATATAATGGATGCTAAAACATGTTAAAGAATGCGAGCATGATATTTAAGCATCTAATGAACATGTATAAGGCATTTTCCTTATCATATAAACTCATACATAACAAACATAAGCTCTCAAGGACATTGGTCTAGCATCACCCATCTTTCTTGGAACTTTTGGATTTACCTCACCCACTTTCAAGGGACTTTTGACTAAGCCTCACTCTTCTTGAGACTTTTGGCTTTGTCTCACCCATTTCTAGGGACTTTTGGCTCATCCTCACCCTTGTTAAAAGACTTTTGGCATAACCAAACTCATGCAAGCCATTATGCAATCATAATCACATTTCAAGAAATATAATGGTACCATAACATGTGAGCATAGGCTAGAAACACTTCTTATGGCTCAAACACACATACAATCGCTCAAGGACAAGCAAACATCCAAGCCATGCATGAGAGAAAGATTAAAGAGCTACCTTAAAGCAAGAACACAACACTTTCTCTTGAAATTCTTCTTTCCCTTTTTCGGCCAAGCCTTACAATGAGGTGGCCCTTGGTTCTCTTGGCCTAGACATATTAAAAGAGACATAAATCACTTATGGAAACAAGCCTTGGCATCATACACACTCTATATGAAGCTACTTTGTTCTATGGCTCCATTATGCTTCCATACAAGACCTTATGAAGCAACTAGGAGAATTCATAGTCTTGGCTCCCATTTCTCATTCATTCTAGGTCTCTTGACTCCCTTTAGACTCCTTGGAGTCATCACACATTTATTTTAAGGAGCTTAGCTATAAGTTGTTTCATAATGTCATATTATGGAGCCTACACTTCCATCTCACATTCCATGACTTCTTAATTTTTTTCAAGGCTTCCACTAATATTCTTCTATCATACTTAGTCTTATTCTAGGCTTAGAACAAATTAAAACACTCCCTAGGTGCATGAAGTGGGTTAGGCCTAGACTATGGAGGCTTGGAGCATTCATGAAGTTTGCATCATTTCATTTAGAGAAATGGCATATTTGAGGCTTCCTAGCTATCTTGAGAACTCATTCATACTCTTAGACAACTTAAATTATCATTAGGAAGCTTTATATTTTCCAAGGTGCAACCAAATCCCTAAATTCTATAACTTGCATTCTAAAGCTTCCTTTTCAATTCTAGTTGTATATTCTTAATCCTCACACTCCATAACCCTTGGTTGCATCAAGAATACATGAAGAAAAACTCTCCTCCTTACTTTCTCTCTCTAGACCAAAGCTTAAATGGCTTGGAAATACAAGATTTTGCAAGTGTTTCAAGTAAAGTCTTACCTTAAAACAGAGTTTTCTTCACGTAGATTATTTTTCACCAATTGGTTTCTTGAAAAGAGTTCCTTTTTCGCTTAGGCCAGACCTAAATCTTCAAATTTTCAAGAAAATAAAACCACCATTAGAGAGCTCTTAGAGAGAGGAATAACTTTCCTAGCTGGCGCAGGATGAAATGGGGCAGTTTACTTACCTAAACGAAAACTTAAACTTCTTCTCTCTCTCCCCTCTTAGTGTCATTCCATAGCTCTCTAAAAATCTAAAAATGGAAACTTAGAGAAGATGATGAGGTGTAATCTTACTTAAGAAGCCTCTTTTACAATTTTTCAAAATGACCATTTTGCCCCTATGCACTGTTTGCTCTGTTTAGGCTCATTTTAACTCATTTTTTAGAACCATCTTTTTCATCATAAAATTAAGGTCCTTTAATTCATAAAATGCCTTTGATTTCATCCAAATTGGATTAAAAACCTTCCCAAATAAATCAGTCAAAGTTTAGGTCAATTGACGCTCCAAAACATAAACTGGAGGGGTTTTTAAACCATTCTTGGGGTTCCTATGATTTTTAAGGTTTTTGAGAACCCTGAGAAACTTATTTTTTTCCATTTAAAAATTTTTCCTTTGAGTTTTCTAAAAAGTGTCTAAAATTATGAAAATTCCACTGCATCTTCGTTAAAATTCATCTGATTATTCTGGCTCCTTTTTCAAGGTACCTCTAACCTTAGATCCTCATTATTTAAGGTCTAGATTATTACTATAATTTTATTGGACCTCAAATCATTCCATCTGGGGACTTTCTTTTATATCTGGTGTGCTTCGTACGTTTACAAAGAAACTGGACATTATGTTTCTCTCGGTTACGGAGGAACTAGATGTTACATGAACCCTTTTAGGTTGAGACTATGCTTCCATTTAGCACTAATGGAGTTTGTTTGATTTCTTTAATGGGAGAAGCATGCAAGAGGTTTCCTTGATGTCTTAGAAACTCATATGAACTCTTAGACACCTTAAATTATGGCAAGGAATCATCTTACAAACTAAGGTGCCTAAAACCCTAGGTTATGCATCTTGAAAAATCATGGTTCTTTCTTTGTTTTCTTTGCATATTCTTATTTTTCACACTATAATTCCTAAGATTCATCCTTGGTTTGGTTCAAAATTCAATCCCTCTTAGCTGTCCACATGGTGGCTGAAATACACAAGAAGAAGGACAAGGAAGAGTAAGCATGGAAGTAGCAAAACTACCTTAGTTTCCTAGCTTTATTTATATGCTCTTCCTCTAGTTTGGACTCTTTTTCCCAAATTCAAACTCCTCCCCTCTGGTCTGAGCTCAAAACAAAACCAAATACTTCAATATAACTATAGGAAGAAGGGGGAGAAGGAGGAGATTAAGTTTACTAAAGGAAGACCAAGAAAATCCATAAATTTCATACCTTTCTTGCCTTGTTTTTCCTCTTTCTCTTCCCTTCTCTTGTGTGCCTCTCTCCCTTAGTCTCACTTCTATTTTTAGACAGAATTAAAGTTGGTTAAGTGAGGGAGAGAAAGGGGCGTCCATATATATAAGAAGAAGGAATTAAATTGTTCATTAAAAATTACCATTATGTCCTGTCTTTTTGGCATTTTTGTTTCTAATTTGTTTTAGTTCCTTTTTTAGAACCATATTTTTTATCATAAAATTGAAGTTCTCAATCTTATAAAATGCCTTTGGAATCACTTAATTTGGAGCTAAAACCTTCCCAAATGAAAGGGTCAAAGTTCGAGTCAACCGTCATTAGAAAATATACACTGAAGAGGTTTTAACTGTCTCAGGGCTACCTATAGTTTTCAAGGCCTTTGAGAACCCTGGAGAGCTCAAAATTTTCATTTAAAAATCCCTCCAATGAGTATTCTAAAAATTTCCTGAAATTATAAAAATACCATTATGTTACGTAGCCATTTTATTAAATTCTATTTGGTTATTTTGGCTCCAGTTTTTTGGCCCCTCTGGCCTCCTATTTTCATTACTTAATTTCTAGATCATTATTCTATTTTTTTGGGCCTTAACTAATTCATTTCAAAAGACTTACTCTTAAAACGTATTTGTTTTTGTCATTTTTATGAAAACTGAACATGACAGCTTCATGTTGGTGAAAGAGCCCTTCTCTACAATTCTTTCCTAAAGCTGATGCCGGATAAGTTACATTCTAGATGGATTGGTCCATTTATGATACTCATGTTCTTCCTTATGGTGCAATTGAGATTATGAATGAATCAACCAATAGGTGCTTCACAATGAATGGGCAATAGCTTAAACATTTTTATAAGGGATTTCAGGAGCAGACAATTGAGGAGCTACATCTTTACAACACTCTATACACTTGAACCACTTGGTTGTATTTCTTTCCCTCCTCTTTTCCTGTCTTGTCTTCTCTTTAATTGATAAATTAGATTGTCGTTACATTAAGGACAATGTAAATATTAAGTAAGGGAGGAATCATTTTACTTTCTTTTTTATTTGGTCTTTCTTTTTTAGCATTTCCATTATTTTCTTATTTTTCTTGCAAATTTTTATTTTTTTTAGATTAAAAAAAACAAGTTGAAGCAATTTAAGTTTGGAAGTATTCCAACACAATTAGGAATCAATTTTATTTTCTGGAATTTAAGTAAATTGGAAATGAATTTGATTTCAATGGATTTCATGTGATAGTTTTTAAACCTGTGAGGATTTTGGGCCTTGTATTGTTTCTTTCTTGTGAAAGCATTCAGCTATCATGATTTTCACTTTAGAACTTGTTTTAATTCTTAATTGAAACTACATTTGCACAAGCATCTATAAAGATGATTAAGGCATTCTTTCTTCTTTTCTTTTATTGTAGACAAAACCAAATAGCTATCCTGCCTATGTTTTATCCTTTGTTTTTGTTCCCTTTTTGAGCCTTTTATGTTTTCTTTTTAATCCTTTAGCCTAAAAAAAAATTTATCCCACCTTGTTTAGGATACTTGAGATTATTAAGAACATTATATCTTCATAAGGTGGATGGATGTGCAATGCAATTTTGTGTCAATGTTGAGCTAATTAATTTGTTCTTCCTAAAGATATGTCAAAAATTTAAAAAAAATAAAAGCATGAAAAAAAAGAAAAAAATTATGAAAAAAAAAGAGAAAACAAATTACTTTGATTTTCATTGAGCATGTATTGGTTTATGGCAAATAAGACTTTGAGATGCATATCTATTCCATTCTATGTTCTTTTTTTATTGTTCTTGATGATTTAAGTGTCCACTTTGTGTCTCTTGTTGTGTCCTTAGTTCTTTTATTTACCATTGATTTTGTACCTTAGCCCCATTACAACCTTAAATAAAAGTCCTTTTAATTTATGTATTGCTTATGATTTAGTTAGTGGAGATTAAGAAGATATGCAAGCCTATAGTAGTGATATTGTGGAAGGTTGAATTTGAAAGGAATGCTTAACCTAAACACTTTAGAGAATTTGAGAGTAAATACATAACCAGTAAAAAGCTATTTGAGAGTAAACACATAACCAGTAAGGAGCTATCACTTTGATTCATTTTTTTATCAATTGGATTTGCCATGCTACTTGTTCTTCCTTGATTAGCAAGAAAGATTACCTTTGACTGTTGAATATCTAAATAGCTTAAATTGTATTTAGTTTGGCAGTTTTGCATTTTGATTTTGATTTCCTTTTTTTGTTTTTTGTGTGTGTTTTGCCCAGGAGTGCAAAAGTCTAAGTGTAGAGGAATTTAATATTTCAACATTATTATATTTTATATTCCTCATATTTTGTCTTATTAATAATTCATAGTGGGTAATTTGATGATATTGGATTTATTTTATATTAAGTGGGCTAAAATTAGATTAATAAATTTTTATTTCATTCTAATTATATTTATCCAACAAAGGCCCAATATTTTTTAATTGTATTTTATAGGTTAGAAGATTCCTAAAGAGATTTGGATATTATCTTATTAAACCATAAAGGATTTGGATGTTATCCTATTGTTACTTCTAGATTAGTATGAGATTTCTTTTAATTCTAGACCATTGGATGTGCGCAACTCATCTTAGCCCTTGGATCTTTCTTGAGGAAGAAGACAACATTATCTATTTAAAGAGGAGAAGTTGTTACCATAGAATACACTCCATCTTCTCTACTTTTCATTCTTGTCTTCATTTTTTTATGGCTTTCTAATTTTCTTGGTGATCAATCTGAAGTCTGAACCTAATAAGGAACTTGAGTCCATGTTTGTATAGAACTCTGGTTTGGATTTTGATTTTAGAAGGATTTCATTTTTCTTGTTCTCTTTGTTTTTGTATAATTATTATCATTCTGGTTAGATTATTTTTGTTGCATGAATTCTAATTCGTTTGATCTATTTGAGAATGCAATTTGATTCTATCAATTGATTAATCAAATAAATTAATTTTGAACCACGTTAGGATTCTGCGTATGTCTTTGGTCAAGTACAAAACAATTTGGCTTCATGTTGTTGACAGAAGCGCGATTGCATGTTGATCAACAATATGAACTAATTAAATTCTTGAACAATAGTTTAGGAATATTAATCGAAAATAACTAAAGGATTAAAATCAAACCAAAGGTATTTTTAGGTGACAAGGATAGAGAAATATCAGAGGAAGAATTCTAGATTGGTTACATATTATTCTGATTGAATTTTGTTTCACTACATTTTTGTTAATTGATTTATTATTTGGTTTAATTAGTGTGACTTTATATTCGAACCTCCAATCATTATAATTCTAGTTTGTCATTCCTAAACTAATTGATTTGATTAATAGCTCCATGAAAGATGACCTAGTGACCATTATACTATAAACTAACAAAAATTCACTAATATTGGCCAATGCAACAACTGCAAGTAAACAATATTTTTTTTACCAAACACCAAAAGCCAACTGGGTTACTTCAACCCCTAAATATCCCAAAGTGGAAATGGGATAGTATAGATATGGATTTTGTCATGGGATTACCTAAAACATCATTGGGGTATAATGCTATATGGGTGATAGTGGATAGATTAACTAACTCAACTCATTTCTTAGCAATTAGAACCACTTATACCCTAGACAAATTAGCCCAACTACACATAAAAAGAAATAATAAAACTACATGGTGTGCCTAAGAGCATAATATTATATAGAGATCTTAAATTCACTTCAAATTTTTAGAAATCATTACAGGATGCCTATGTAATACCATAGCAAGATATCCCTTAAGTTATATTACAAATGGCAATTACATCCATTTTTACCAAATTAACACTTTTAGCAACGAAAATAATGGTTATCAAAGGCCAAAATAATTCTTTTTTGGTTAAGTGGACCATTTGGGCTTACCATTCTTAACTTCCATCCTTAACACATTTATTCAACTAGAAACCTCACAATTTGAAGCATGAAATTAGGGTTTGGACCATGCATCACAATTTCAAAATCAAACATGCATTTTCCACATGTTCCATATTCTAATATGAAACTTTGAAAATTCATAACTAATTCTAAAAAATTTCACATCATGTAAATTATGACTTTATAGGAAGCTCAAGATGTCCTCTAACTAACATAAAAATTTCAAATCAAAACAATATCATTTGATCCATGAAAATCTAATGGAACAATAATTGGGTTTGGAGGATGTTCTATAGTAAACCAGAAACTTTAAAAATTCATATCTCTTTCTACAGATTTCCAAATTAGGTGCTCTTAGTGGTTGTGGAAATATTATGATATCTACTATATACCTATAAAATATCATGAGTATTGGACTTCATTTGTCCCCTGAATGACATTAAAATCCAAACTGACCATATGTACAATAACCATGATAGTTTCTACATAATTTAGCCAATTTTGAAAAATCATAATAAATTATCTAGAGCTCTAAAACTAATGCTCTTTAGCTTTATAAAAAGCTCTAGATCATATCTATATGTCTGCCAAATTTCATACAAAAATTCATCCATATGGTCTAGTTTTGGTTCAAGGCAAGAGTATGGCAAAAATTAGGATAAAATTGGCATCAAATGGTACCAAATGACCTTCTACACATACCATAACCATTTGATCATGTCCAAAAGCTTAAACACAGCATATAGAAGCACCTAAATAAGTCCAAATCACCATGGAGTTCAAATTCACTATCCTATTTGCATATATACACATAGACATCATGGCTCAAGGATGTCAAAATCATACATTCTCACACATGTGGTTCCAAATTTGGTTCATACAACATATTAATATGCTTTTACATATGCTTACATCTCATATATAACTTGTATATACATACTTTGACATTAATTTACATAAAAACTATCCTATTGTCAAAGTATTACAAACTATGCTCCTAGGCTCCTATTCTTTGGCCCTTGGGTTTCACCTAGATAAGGTTAGATGGAAAGTGGGAGAGAGTGAGATTCAAAGAATCCTAATAGCTCTTTCACCCTTTCAAGTAAGATACATAGCATATAATCATGTCAAAAAATACAAGTATGCACCAAACACTTTCAAGAACCATTCAAATCATGTATTCAAGATTACATAAGCATGTCAATATCAAAATCAAGCTCTAGGGACTTTTGGTCTACCCTCACCCTATTATTTGGGACTTTTGGATTAGCCTCATTCTTGAGACTTTTGGCTTTATCTCACTTATTCTTAAGGACTTTTGGCACAACCTCACCCATAAAGAGCAATCTCATAATTCAAAAGTAATTCAAGAAGTATAATGGTACCATAGCATCAAACTAATAGCTATACATGTCTCATGATTCAAACACACATTCAAGCATTCAATAATAATCAAACAACCAAGAAATGCATACGAGAAAGGATGGTGAGCTACCTTGGTTCAAGAAGTACAATTTTCTTCCTTGAACTTTACTTCCCCTTCTCGACCTCACACTTACACCTAGGAGGAACTTGGTTTGTTTGGCTTAAACATATCAAACAAGACACAAACACATCAATGGAATGATCTTTAGCTTCATATAAACTCTACACAAGCTATGTCTAGTTTATGCCATGGTTATGGCTCCATACAAGGGCATAATGAAGTAACTCATATAATCCATGATCTTGGCTCTAATTTCTCACTCAATCTAAGTCACATGACTTCATTTAAAGTCATTAGAGCCATCACAAACTCAACCCAAGGAGCCAAACATTAAGTTGCTTCTTTATGCCTAAAAGGAACCTAAACTTCCAACTTTCAAAATATAGTTTCTAAATTCAAACAAATGTCTCCTTTGGTATCACTACAAGAAAAACAAGAATTAGTGATAGAATTTTTTGTCACTAAATGTGGATAATTCTATCCCAAATTAATTAGCGACGAATTATTTTTGTTACTAATTTTGTTGTCACTAATTAATTAGCGATAGAAATGGAAATTTCGTCGTTAATTAGGGATGGAATATTCCATTACTTATAAAAATTTCGTCGCTAGTTGTGGATATAGCGCATTCTGAATTTGTGATGGATCAACGATGGAATTTTTTGTCCCTAATTAGCGATGGATTAGCACCAGAATTTTTCATCACTAATTAGCGACGGATCAACAACAAAATATTCTGTTACTAATTAGCAACAAAATATTTAGTTAGTAATTAGCAATGAATCAATGATGAAATGTTTCGTCACTAATTAGCGACGAATTAGTAACAAAATATTCTATCACTAATTAGTGACAGAATATTCCATCATAATCTGTCACTAATTACTGATAGAAAATTTCATCATTTATTAACAATGGAATATTCTATCATTGATCTATCATAAATTAGTGACAGATTAGTGACGAAAATTTGTTGCTATTTTTTTCATTATATTATGTTTTTTTAATATAGTCTCAATATTACTTTGCTACCTATCTAATAAAATAAAATAACATAATAATATTCAATAAAAAGTAACAAATAGATTAAAATGATCCTTAGTTAAATGTTTATAAAATAAAACATAACAATCCTTAACTTAAAATACATAACTTCAAATAACATGAAGAAAAATAAAATCATATTTATAAAGGAGGACAATCACCAGGGCCTGTCTTCTCAACTGCTGATTCTTTTGGTACAAGATCTAATGGGGCATAAGATAATCGTGATTCAAGTTCTTGCAACCTATTAAGTATTTGCTGATGCTGGTCTAGCAGAGACAAAATTCATTGATTTTGCTCTTTAAGCTCTTGGTTCTCCTGTCTCAAAGGTGTTGTCTCTATGGTAATCCTCCTGCATAATTCCTTCTCAAAATCTGAATGGAGTCCTGAGTTATGAATGGAAGAAGAGGTCCCACGAGAACAAATAGCATCAATATCATGAGTCTCAAATCCTACCCCAAAGATACAACCCTTCTTATTCTTACCACCTATAGCCTCTAACCATAAGGTGACTTCATCATCATCTACATCATTTAATGCTATGCCTGTTGAGTCCTGAGTAGAAGTTTTGGCATTCTTAAGCCTTAAATAATCAGCCTGTTAAAGGAAGCAAAGAAAAAAAATTTTATAATAAAGAAAACAATAACAATTCATCCAAAACTAAAAGTATGTACATGTTTAAACATATTTATATCATATAGTATCAATATGAAATGTGATCATATAAGAAAAACTAAGTATCTAGAAACTAAAAATATATTCAGCCATCATAATTAAAGCTATCAAATATTGAAATTGGACAATTATGTATATGAAAAGAATATGTAATGATGTTGATAGACACAACAATTAAATAAGTAAAAAACATTAAATAAAAGATCAACAATTCTAATGACAAAACAAAAAATGAAGACTCATGCTAAAACCAGTTAGGCCTTCAGTAGTCAACACAAATCCAATGATAATCAAAACCAAATATCAAGACCCACATTACATATTATAAGGCCTTCAACTGTCAACACAAGTCTAGTGACTAATGACAAAACAAAAAATGAAGACTCACGCTAAAACTAGTTAGGCTTTCAGTAGTCAACACAAATCCAATGATAATCAAAACTAAATATCAAGACCCACATTACATATTATGAGGCCTTCAACTGTCAACACAAGTCTAGTGACAATTGAAATAAAAAAGTAAAGACTTGTACTATATCTAGTTAGACCTCCTATCGTCAGCACAAGTCCAGTGACAATCAAAACAAAAAATAAAAATTCACACTACAGCTAGTCAGGCCTCTGGTTGTTAGCATATGTCCAGTTACAATCAAAACAAAAAATAAAGACTCACACTACAGCTAGTTGATAAATGCCATTTTTTACACATATTAATCCTTTTAATTTTGACATTCTTTTAGGATCAAATATGTTCAAGTGATTCAATTGAACAAGATTTGATTTTATTGACCATATTTGCAATTTAGGAATTAATTTACAAAATTTTGAATACATAAATCTCTTTTTAAATAATTTTGTAAATTATTCCTACTTAATTGTTTCCATTCTTTGTGTGCAGATCCAATTGGGCTTTCTCAATTTCATGCATGGATTGGGCTAGTATACACATAAGCATGACCTTTCTTGGGCCCCACCAACACTCATTCAGTAGCTCATACATGGAAGACACACACATGGACAGCTTTTATCACAGTCCATGCTTCTTTACACATACACACAATTCATGGGTTCACGTAGAAGCTTCATAGATACACTCCACATTAGCTAGCAAATCATCCATGATGCACTTCACACAACTTAATCTCATGTTAAGTACATGCATCATTTGCACACCCACATCCCCACGTCATAAAAGGCAGCATCCAGTGTTGAGCATTAATTCACCCATCATTCATGCCATCTTGAACACGTGAAAAGCATCAAAAGGAAGCTTAGCCTAAAGTTTAAATGGAGAGTAGAACAAAGAAGAGTGAGGCTAGGTTGGAAAGGGTTCTATTTGGAAATAAGCTTGCATGAAAAGAACATGAAGAAAAGCTACAAGACGAGTAAAAAAAGAATGACGTGAAGAATATGAAGGAAGAAGCAACTTCAGAATAATGAGCAGCTACTACACATTTTTGAGAGATGAAGAAGTAAGGAGCTGACATAGGGCAACTCGTGTGAGGAGTACATGGCAAGGGAAATGAGAATTACATGAGAAAGAACACCAAACCATGCAGTAGCTTCAATAAGGGATTGGCAAGGGTTAAAAGGTCTAGAGAGCATGTGAGTGTTAAAAGAAAATAAAGAAGTAAATGGAAAAGGTCTCGAGTTGAGAGGATGAATGGAAGACTTTTGTGAATAGAACCATGGGCAGCAATAGAAAATGAACACATAAGAAGCTACGCGTTGACGTGGAGAAGGAAACTTAAACACACATGTAGATTCTGACGTCGACATTATGTAGTGAGCAGCCACGTAGAAGAGTTTCACATGGGAAGGATTTAAGAAGAATGAGCACGTGAGAAGAGAGCTGAAGGAAGATGAACTAGAGGTTGAGGAAAAACCATGTGAACAATAAACAATTGAAGCATATGATTCATAAAGGAAAACACACTCGGGTAGCACGTCACAAGAGGAGAGCTTCATCCACGTATTCACTAATCCAGAGACAAAATTCACACTTCATTGAATCCAGATCATCCATCCATGTGTCATCTAAACACGTGAGTAGGCTTAGATTGATGAGGAAATTAAGAAGCATGTGATCTAGAGGCTGGAGGCATATTCTATTTGTGACATCCACACCATTCTATTCATCCAAAGGCTGAGAAGCTAAGAGTGCAAAGTACATGAAATGATCAATGAAGCATCGAATAAAAATAGATTCCATTCCATGCTAGATATCATCGTGATTCCATTCACACACTCCTTGGTCCATTCCTCATCCAGAGACTCACTCCATTCATCGTCATATTCATCCTTCGTCCAGCAGCCACTCCATGCCATTTCCACTTCATTCTCCACCATTTCTCTATTCAATGAAGCTCTAATCCTCCATCTTGTGATTAGCTTAGAAGAAGTCCTTGGAGAAGCTTGAATCCATGGTGAAGAACACCGAATTTTGGCTAAGGTTTTCTTAATTTCTTACACTTTTTCTT
Source organism: Erythrophleum ivorense (assembly GCA_026724425.1). Lineage (NCBI taxonomy): Eukaryota > Viridiplantae > Streptophyta > Magnoliopsida > Fabales > Fabaceae > Erythrophleum > Erythrophleum ivorense. The sequence continues at coordinate 38,801,854 of JAIUCV010000006.1, read as the reverse complement.
TTGTTGTACATGCTTGGTTAAGTTGTATTTGATTGGGAATTTGTGTAATTGTAATTAATGATTGATTAGACACTAATTAGGAAACCTTTTTGTTGATTAATTGATTGGATTAAATACTAAATTTTTGTATTTTCTTTTAATTTTCTATGTATGCCATGAAGGTATTTGATGAAATGCATGAGTAAAATTACGTGCTTAGTTGTTTCATTTAAGGATTCTTTAGAGTTTGATTGGTTAATTAAACATCCTAGGGTGTTAATTCAGAAGCTAGTTGATCAATTAATCATTCAATTCAAGTGTTCATTGATCTTAATGACAAGAGTTAGCGATTTGATGCGGGATTGAGGTTTTAATTCAACATTAGATTATTAATCTCTTGATTCTTATGTGGCAACTCAAGATACAATTGCCGTGATACAATTAGAGACTCTTAGACTAGAATTAATCACAATTGGATTAGAATAAGGATAGTGGATACTAAAGGACGAATCCAAAACTAGTCATAAATCCATCATTCATTCAATAGCTTACGCAATTAGGTAGTTAGTGATTTTGATTCAAATTAATTTTAGATAGTTTAATTAAACCAAAATCCCCCTAAATTAGGTAGTTCTAGGATCTTTATACACTTAGAAAGCCTAATTAAACAGTGAACTCCATTTTCAAGGGAGATGACCTAGGTTGTGCTACTAGCCATATATTTTTCAACCTAGTTTTATTTTAAAGGTTGCGCGACACGACCTGTCACTAGTCAAGCCTCCGGCCATTAACACAAGTCTTGTTACAAACAAAATTAAAAATCAAGACTCACATTATAGCTAGTCAGGAATTCGACCATCAACACAAGTTTAGTTACAATAAAAACCAAAAATAAAGACAAATTACCACTAATCAAGCATCTATCTATTAGTATAAGTCCAGTTATAATCAAAATAAAAAATAAAGACTCATACTACAGCTAGTCAAGTCTCTGTCCATCAGCATAAATCCAGTGACAATCAAAAATCAAGATTCACACTACAACTAGTCAAGTCATCAACATAAATCCAGTGACAATAAAACCAAAAAACAAAGACTCACACTATAGCTAGTCAAGCCTCTAGCCATCAGTATAGGTCCAATTATAATCAAAACAAAAACTAAAGACTCACACTAAGGATAATTAAGCCTTTAGCCGTCAGCACAAGTCTAGTTACAATTAAAATCAAAAATCAAAACTCACACTAAAGCTAGTCAAGCCTTTAGCCATCAATACAAGTCTAATTACAATAAAAAAAAATCAAAATTCACACTACAACTAATCAGGATGTCAGCACAAGTCTAATGACAATAAAACCTAAAAACAAAAACTCACATTATAACTAGTTAGGCCTTTAGCTATCAACATAAGTCTAGTTGCAATTAAAACTAAAAATAAAGACTCACACTACAGCTAGTAAGGCCTCTGACCGTCAGCACAAGTTCAGTTATAGTCAAAAATAAAAATCAAGACTCACACTAAAGCTAACCAGACCTCTGACCATTAACACAATCCTAGTAAGAAAGGAAAAGATAAATATATACATACATAAACTTCAGCTACCCTATGGTCCACAAATTGACTAGATGCTTAATCATAGTATGTTTGCTTGAACAATTCAAACGTTGTAGGTGGCTTTCCAAGTGCCAAAATTTAAGGTTATTTATTAATATTAGTTATCTCATGCGTTAAATAAAAGATGATTACATTTGAATTTAAATGCTTACCAACCTCCTCTTATACTCAATTGAAGGAATCTACCCCCTTTATGTTGCATGCCTCCTGTTGTAGATGCCTGGCTATTTTTAGTTGTCTGGCACACGGTCTTACATTCGTTTGTCTCCTAATAATGCTTTAACTAGATCAATATGTTGTCTGGCATCCAATTAGGTGTGATCCCCTTTTCCAAGTCTAGTCAGACTCTATGCATTGCATTTCGCAAGATGTCTCCACGCTTTGTTCCAATTGCATCTAATAATTTAGTCATATTGTGATAGCCATTTATACTTTTTTTGTATAAACACTAGAAAAATCGAAACCGACACAAATTGAGGAAAAAAATTATCAACACATGATACATATATACTGCCCATTCATCAAACCATAGTTGCCTAACCTTAAGAGACATTACTTTGCAGCTGTAACATGGATGTTAAAATTTTGCTTAGATTACAGGGAGAATATCATGAATAACAGCAATAACAATATTAAATCTAATCATTTAACATTAATAATTAAAAATGTTATAACGCATTAAGTTGTTAAATGAATAACAAATAAGATAATATAAACTTGATGACTTATGTATGCTTGTTAGGATACAACCATGTTCGACCATCTATGGAGTCATGACCAAAAGGTTAGATAGGTGACATTGGTGTACAATTAGTGGAAGGACCCTAAGGAGTGGGATGTGAGTGCTAGGATCTAGGGGATGGTACAGAAGGAGATAATATAGGTGATGCCAAGGGTCTCCTAGATGATTCAGGCATGATTGGAGTTTATGCAAGTGCAGTGGATGCATCTTGCGCTATAGGAGTTAAGGCAGGTGCTGAAGTTAAAGGATAATGAGATGATTCAGGGTGTAGAGGTGGCAATGTAGAGGTACTCCATTGGGCACAACCTCTCCTAAATCCATGACCTGACATCTAAATATACAATAGCAAACTTAAGTCAGTACAAGTTGACAAAAAATTAAATAAAATGTAAGCAAAACAAATTTAGACTCAAATCAAGAAAATATATTATCAAAAAAATCAAACGCAAAATTAAATAAAACCTAACCTTAATCTATCCATTATCTTTAGAATCATCATCTTTATTCTCATCATTATCATCTTCTTCTTCTTCAAACTATGTTAGTGGTTGACATATCTATTTCTTCATAAGAACCTTCAATATCTTTGAGGTTACAGAATTCATCATTTGGGACAATTGCAGGTAAATCCATCCACTTGAAATGGCCCTATGTTTGTTTTAGATGAAGGAGCATAAATTATGCTATAAGCCTTAACCTTAATTATGGCTAACTAATTAGCCTTTTGATGGCAACTAGGATAATACGCATAATACACTTGCATAACTTGTTATGCAAATATAAATGGATGAAACTTGTTACATCTCTTTAATTCATGAACTTCAACAATCCCATATTGTTTGTGAACCCTTATACCACGATTAGGTAAAGGGTCATACCATTGACAATTGAACAACACTAATTGCTTCATAGAAATCCTTGTGTATTCAATCTCTACAATTTCTTCTAGAATGCCATAAAATTCATATTTTGATTGTGCAAAGTCAATCCCCTTAATACATACACTACTATTTATTATAGATTTTTTATGGCTCAATGAATGTATGTGAAATCTATACCCATTAACAAAGTAAATAGGTCAAGTTCTAATGCTTCTCTTTGGTTCCCAAGCAATCTCATGTAAAAATGGATCTAGAATATTATTGGCTGGGTTTTGAACCTATGTGACATTTTTTAATATTTTATGTGAGTTAAGGTTAGTTTTAAGACATAATTAATTACAATTTATTACTACTTACATGTTCTCAAAACCATGAGAAAAAATTGGCTTCAATCCAAGCTTCTATCTCAACATCTGCAATTTGAGGATTAGACAAAGTTAACTCATAAACAAATAAACTACATAACAAAGAAATGTGTTAAGCATATACAAATAAGTGGTGTGTAAGCAATATTACTTACTTGATGTAAGGTTGCACTTCATCACAGTTTATTAAAATATATTTTGTGGCGGCCTCCACTTCTTGATCATTTAAGAAATGAGACTTGCATTTTCCAGAAGGCCTTCTAGGATAATTAAAAATGGAAATTACAAGAAGGCCTAATTCTCCACCATCATCATTTCTTGAAGGTTTCATAATTCTTGATGGCACATCATGCTCAAAGTAATGTGAGCAAAATGTTGCGATCTCCTCAATTATATAAGCTTTGCATATAGATTCTTCCACTCGAGCTTTATTCTTGTCTTTTTACTTTAATGTATAGAGGAACCTACATAAAGAGTAGTTGCACTAGTTTTATTACCTTTAAAGTATATATTTATTCCAAGCATATAGTAACAGGCTTTATTACCTTTCAAATGGATACATCCATTGATATTGAACGGGTCCTCTAGCCTTCGATTTATAAGGAAGTTGGATGGGCAGGTGCTCTATTGAGTCAAAAAACCCAGGGGGAAAGATCTTTCCTAACTTGCATAAGGTCACAACAATGTTATGCTCTAATAACTCTAGTTAAGCCATCATCAAGGTAGTAGAATAAAGTTCTCTAAAGAACTTACTAAGCTTAATTATAGGATTCCACACAGCTTCAGACAAAGTACTAAAGGCAATAGGAAGTGTAATGTTCAGTTTACATTAAACGATGAAAATGGGCACATTTTCAAAGCAAGTCCTCTAAAATGAATTAGTTCTAGCCTCCTAAAATGAGAATTCTAGCCTCAGATGGAAGGAAAAATAGAGTTAGAATGGAGAAACAAATTTTGACGAAAAACCTACGAAACGTAATGACATTTTCGTAATTTTGAGCAATTTTTGGAATTCACATAGGAGGGATTTTTAAATAAAAGTTTTGAGTTCTCCGGGGTTCTCAGAGGCCCTGAAAATCATGGGAAGCCCCAGGACAATTAAATCCCCTTCAGTGGATGTTTTTCAACGTCGGTATGCCTGAACTTTGACGGATCCGTTCGGGAAGGTTTTAGCTCCGATTTTAGTGATTTCAAAGGCATTTTTCTTAATTAGGAACCTAAATTTTATAATGGATAAGATAGTTCTAAAAAAAAACTAAAACAAAGGAGAAACGAAAATGCAAAGTACGAAGGGCAAAATTAGAATTTTTAAAAAAGTCACTTTTCCCTACTTATATATAGGTGGCGCCTCATTTTACTTCAGAAAATTCAGCCCCAAACCAGAAGCAAAACCCTAAGGGAGAGGCGCCCAAGAGAGGAAGGAGAAGGAGGAAGAAATCCAAGCAAAAGGTATGTTTTTAGGATTATTTTTCATGCTCTTCTCCATTCACACTACCTCTCCTTCATCCTCCTTGATTTCCTTTCATTAAAATGAAGTTTGTGAATCTGATTCAAGGGAGAAATTCAAGGAAAATTTCGGATTTGAAGAGAGGAGCTTGGAGAAAGCAAGATTTAAGCCAAACTAAGCAAGGAAACAAGGTAAAATTGCATCCGATGGTTGCTATATTGAGTTCCCTTTCCTCTCCACTTCGATACACACCAAGAACCCTAGGAGGATCTGATTTCCAAGCCCAATAAAGCCTGAATCTTAGGTATTTGATGGAGAAGAACAAGAATATGCAAAGAAAACAACAAACTAGCCATTAGAAATCAAGATGCAAAACTTAGGGTTTCAAGTGCACCTTCCAAATTCTGATTTTGTATGATGATTTCTAAGTTTAATTAAGAGTTTAAATGAGTTCTTGAGAACCCTAAGATGCTCCCCATAAGCTTCCTCCTTCAAGAAAATAAAGAAATCTCCATGTAGGCCAAAGATGCCCTATGTCTTGGCCAAAGGGCGTTCTTGTAGTTTGGGAGAATTTTAAATTTTTCTAAGGCCATTCTTGAGTCATATTTGATGAATGACAATGAAGGGAGGCCTTGAATAAAATTTAGAACTCATAGAAATTGATTTGGTGCCTTAGGTTCCATATTATGACCTAAAGAAGTAACATGGTGTTAGGCCCTTTGTTTTAATGGGGTGATGACTCCAAGAGGCTTAAAAGGAGTCAAGAATAATATTTGAAAGAAAAGAATGAGGCATAGAAACTGTATGAGGGGTATTGCTTCATTAGGTGCATTTATGGACCATAATGGGGGTTATAGAGTAATCTAGTGTTGAACCAAGTAGTGTAGCCTTAGAAATTGTTTCATGAATCTAATTGGCTCCCATAAATTGTATCTAGGCCAAGAGAAACTATCTCCACCAATTTGTGGGTGTGTGGCTGAAAGAGGAGGCTTGAATCCAAAAGGAAAAGTGTGTAATTGTGTGCAAGGTAGCTCTCTCCACCTTTTCTCATGCATGGATATGTGTTTAGCTTGTCTTAAAATGTGTGTATGTGTATTTTCAAGTCATAAAAAGTATGCTAGCATGATTTTCTATGCCATGATTTCATGATGTCATGTTATGTTTTCAAATGAATATATGATGTTTGTTTGAGTTTGCTTAAGTGTGGAGACGCCAAGAACTCTTCACCATGGTGAGGATGAGTCAAGAACCCTTGAGATTAGTTGAGACATAGCAAAGAGTCTCCCAAAAGTAAAGTGGGCTTCTAAGAGTATGGTTGTGTAACGACCCTAACTTCAAATTGTAGTAATTAAAGTTAAAGACATAATTAATAATCATAAATCAAGGTTTGAAGTCATTAAAATTAATTACATTAGGAAAAAGTGAGAAAATTTGAAACCTTAATGTTATTAGGGTTATTAACTAGACAACCACAATTATTCAAATATGCAAGTAAATTTAATTATCAATGAGGAGCCTTTAATTCTTCCATCCATTAATTCCAACTCACAAAATCCTTTTACAAGTGTTTCTAGATCATTCATTAGCATTACCATAAGAGAAACTAAGGTTTCTAGGTGAATATGAGAAAGTAAGCACCTTTGCCGCAGCTAAATTCCCTCGTGCTATGGCCAATTACTCTGGAGTTCAACTCCTTACACCTTCACAAATTTTGCACATTTTACCGCAGCCAAATACCCTCTGGAATAGCCCCAGACCTGCCTCTCAGACTTAGCTGTGGCTAACCTCTCTGTTTACCATAGCCAATTACTCTCTGTTTTCTTCCCTGGCAGCTTCGCCACATTTGGCCGAGGCCAATTAAATGTTGGCCACGGCCAATTACCCTCTATTACCATTTGGCTAAGGCCAATTAAATTTTGGCCCCAGCCAATTCGCTCTGTTACCCTCCTTGGGCAATTTTGTCACTTTTGGTCGCGACCAATTCTCTTCTGTTCCTATAACTCCCAAGATTTCATCTCATGCTCTCCAATTTCCCCTTTAGCAACACTCTAGGCTACTTTAACTTAATTTGTGAAGATTTAGTGTCTTTCTTTTACCTAATCTACCTAACACATCTATCATTACCCATTCAAAACTCAAATGGGGATCTTTAACCCTCTAGCTATTATAAACCAGTAAGTTCATAAATTAATAACAGCAAAGAGCTCATACACTACTCACATTACCATTCAAACATAAGTCCCATTAGAAATTCCATACATCACTAATTTAAGTTGACATCTGATGTATCAAATGCTTACAATCCCTATACTTGGAAATTCATGATGCAATGTGGCAATTACATAAAGCTAGTAGTCTAGTTATACAAATATAATCTGACAAGGTTTTTAAACCTACCTACTACTAAACCATATAATAAGCTTTCATTAATTTTCGCCCTGCCACTAAGAGGTCCGATCCCTAAAAATATTAGCTCAGAATCGGGGTGAGATATGCAATCTCAGTAACAAGAGGCAAATTTCATATATATGTACAAATTAATCAATACAATGCAATTTCATATCATCAATACCAGAACCATCAATTCAATTTACAAATGAACTAGTTGAGCTACCAATGACTATTGTCCCATAACAGCAATCATATACAACATATTAATGGCCAATAACACCAGAAGAGGTCCGTCCACGACACCTATTCCATAATGAGCACAACTAGGGCTCAGTGCATCTAGGGTCTGATCATAACCTGGTGCTCGATCGAAGCACATGAACGGGTGGCAGCCGCACCACAGCTCCACCATAGACTCATAAAGTCCAATCATAATAACAATTTTAAGTAGTCAACTAATTATTTGGCATCTCAAAATCAAACATGTGTAGTAAACATCAGATTAACATGGGCATATACATGGAATTAGGAAAGTAACCCCAGTTACCTCAATGAAGCCAATTACTCATCCTCTAGCTACCATCATGATTCAAAGCACACTAAGCATAACATAAGCATAATTATCATTATTCAACTACTATTAGTAAAGAATTTTCCTATCCACAGATTAATCTTAACAAGAGCACATTAAGAACTTCTTACCCAAGCTTCCTAAGGGTCTACTGCACCAATTCAAGGTCACAACAACAAGAACTCACAATGGGTCACTCCTGACATCTCCATTTTCGCACATGTAAAAGCCATGCATCAAAAGTCAGTCCAAATGATGGAAATTCTATATATATACCACACAAGAGAAGAGGGAACACTTACCTATATACCTAAGAGGTCAAATAGACTAAGTTAAGCCTCAACTATCAAGAACTCACTATGGGAAATTCCAAAATTCAAATTTGAGTCATCAAGCCCAAAAATTTTAGTTTTTCACCTTCATCTCCTTGTAATTTCGTACAATAGCAGAATCCATTATGAAAATCATTCCTTAAGGGCATTTTCCAGCAAGATAATACACAAAATGAGAGAGAAATGCTTACTTAATCATCCCTCTAACCTCCAACTCTGAACATCTTGCAAAAATCATCCAAGAACTATATTTCATCCTAAGAAGAGATGAAAAATTCTCAAAATGACAAACCAATCGGACCAAAATGAAGAGGAGAATGAGTGGGACATGTTTTATATAGATTACCTTAGCAAAATCTTCCTCTAAAAGTGAGAAATGGTGGAGGAATATGGAAAAACCCTAACCTCCCTCGAAACCTCCAAATTTTGCTTTACCTTTTTTGTTTTTTCTGCAAAATGGGGAGGAGGCTAAGTGTATTTAGGGTTTAGTTGTGTTTAAGTTAGGTCCCAAATGGGTTATGGGTAGACCCAAAGGCACAAATCCGCATGGGTTCAGATTTTTATGCTTGTTGGGCTTTATTTCATGAGTTGGGCTGCAGAAATTTAATTGGGTTAGGCCAAGTTCCAAGAGTCATTCTAACTTGGGTATGCATAATGTGTGTTGGGCCAATTATAAGGGCTCATGTAAATTGGGTCTTGGGCCTCTATTTCACTAAATCAGATTAGGTCATTGCTAAGTGATCTCGCTTGGCCCAAGTCTCATGATAAGGAGTTGGGCTTGCACCTAAAATCATTGGGCCTCCATAAATCCTTACCTATGGCTTACTTAAATTAATTTTGGGCTCAAATTAAGCTTTAATCCAATTGAAATCTTAAACCCATATTAATAACTTATTTCTCTATAAATTCTCATTCATATAGCTTACCCAATCATTCCATAATAATTATTCTTAATTAGTCCAAATCCATAATTAACACCTTAATTAATTTTACGGTGTTACAGGTTAAGTCCAAAGTTCTTAAAGAATGGGTGAGGCAAGTCCAAAATCCATAAAGAGAAGTGTGAGGCTAATCCAAACACTTGGTGAGCTCTTGAATGATATGTATGACTTGTTCATATGCCAAGCTTGCTTTTTGTATGTCCATGACTTGTATTATGTCCATGCATGCTTTTCTAAGCCTAGCTTTGCACATATTATGTATGATTGAAAGGGAGATGAGCTATTGGGATTTGGTTGGCTTTTATCTTTTTAGGATCATAATGATACTTCATGATGTATATTGTTGTTGTAAATGGTCTATGACCCTTGAGGCATGTGTAAATATGATATTATGTGATGTATAAATGTATGGATATGATGTATGAACTCTAGAATAGAATTTGAGTATGTAATGCCAAAGTATGCAATTTGGAAGTTTGATGTATATATGCATAAGTGTGGATTAAATGGCCAAAATGAGATGCATGAGGTTTGGGACCATTTGGGCAGCTCACACAAGTCTTAAATGTGCTTTTAGACTTGCCCAAAAGGTGTCAAAACCAAGGGAAAGCCATTTGGCAATTTTGGTACCCCATATGGAGCCAAAATTGACCATAATGGAACCCTATGTCACTTTTTAGCCAAATGAGTTATTCTTGATCTAAGATTTGGCATGCAATTAGGTCTCATTAAGAGCTTTTTGGAAATTTAAATATCATAATTTTTGGAGGTCTACAGAATATTTGATGATTTTTTAAAATTAACAATTTTCCTGGTTTTGGTCTGCTACACTATTCATTTGGTCCAAAATTAAATTATCACACGAAGCTCAAATGATGTCCAATTGTCATGAAATTTTATACAGAGAAACTAGACATTCACAGTGACTCATTTCAACTACAAGCACCTCATTTGGAGGTCTAGAGAGGGAGATATGAATTTTTGAACATTCTGTCTAGTATCAAGAATTTTTCCTGACTTGAGTTACTATTCCATTAAATTTCGAGCTCTGGGCTCGATGAACTAGTTTGGAGATATTTTTTCTCTCTAGCTAACATCCATATATTTCCATATTGGTATCATTTGCATGGATTATATTTTTTGTGGAATTAATTGGACTTTTTCAAAATTTTCTGCAAAATTCTGTGACAGTTCCAGAATGCAATTTGACCTCTAGACCATTTTGGATATCAAACATCCTCTGTGATAAGTGTTATGATCTAAATGTATTTTTAGTGTGAAGTAGATATCCATAGCTTTTCATAGTGACCAAGATTGCATGATTTTGATTTTTCTAAAATTAGTTACAATTTTCCAAATTTTGGGCAAAAAAAGGGGCAAATCTGGCCGAAATTAAACAAGCCCATTTTATGCTTCATTTCGGTTTCCATGAGTTGTGGGCATGATTTTGTGATGCAAATGAGTTGTATTGATATAATTAAATATAATAATGTATAGCATGAGCTCACTCAGTCCACGTAACACCGAAGGAAATTTTTAGATATTGATGCAATGCGAAAATAATCATTATTTCCTTGGCTTTTTCATGGGAAACCTATATGATTCATGATTCTAAGCCATTTAAAAGCATGAGATGAGCTAGCATTTATGGTGTTACAAGAAGCAAGTGTTGCATAAACACATGACAATTATGACTCTTCATTCTATATAGCTTTGCTTCCTTCATGTGAACACATTAGGCCAGATTAGATGCATACCCATAAGGGAGTCTCAAGTTCCTTACCCATTGACAAATAACTTATTTTTGTTCTATATTCAAAGTATATTGTGCTTTGGGCTTCAGAACTTTCCCTCCATTATTCACAAGTTCTAATTCTTTTCGTTGATAATATTCTTCCACATCCTACCAAGCTTGTGTATTATCTTTAGTCTTTCCTTTTGTGTCTATGATGGTGTAAAACACATTGTCAAACACAATTTTCTCAATGTGCATAACATCAAGATTATGTCGAATGATATTAGTTTTCTAATATAGCAATTTCTAAAATATGCTCTATTTCATCCAATGGTAAGTGTCATTATACCCTTTGATTGGAACAAGTTCTCCCCACTAGGTCACTTTTGGCAGATTGCACACTCTTTGCCAAATTTCCTCTCCATCTAACCGTGGTGAAAGCAATGATTTCTCAACCTTCTGTATGGTTAATTTGGTGGAAGAAATTGTCGATGACAATCGAAGAAAGATGTTTTCTATAACACCATATTCATCTAGCCTTGTTCTCATCTCATTTCTAGCTCTTTCCCTTAGGATAGCAACTTTTAAGGAAAACTCAATTAAAATAATAGAATATTTTGTGTTGCATAGTACTTAAATTTTTTCTTTCGCATTTTGTGGACCATATTAACTCGCTCATATCATTCTCCAATTAAAATACATTCATATAACTCAAAACCATATCGAAATGTCACAAGAATCCTGAGTTTGGATCATACATACATAAAATAACACAATCAGCCTCGGGTTTTGCTACCAGATTTCTGGTACCAAATTTGAAAAATCATAACTAAATCTAAAAATATTGAAATCAAGTACACTATATTATTATAGAAAGCTAAAGATGTTAAATTTATGATAAAAATAATTCCAGACCAAAAAAGGAACATTAACCTACTGGAACTCCATGGAACAATACCAAAGGTACTGTTACATTACTGGTACTGACTCCAAACTTTAAAAATTCATATCTCTCTTCTCAGACATCCAAATGAGGTGATCTTGATGGCCATAGAAAACTTGTAATATCTAGTTGATTTTTGTAAAATTTTATGAGCATTGGACATCATTTGACTCTTGAATGACACAGGAGAAGAAACTAACTATATGAACAATAACCATATCAGTTCAGTAGCTTTTTGGCAACTTTGAAAATTCACAATTAATTTTCTAGAACTCCAAATAATCTAACCTTTAGTTTTTAAAAATGATTTAGATGAGATCTATATGCATGCTAAATTTTATGAGAAAATTCATCTATTTGGTCAGTTTGTGGCATAGGGTTGCAAAATGTCACATTTTGGCCTCTTTAAGGGTCACAAATGGTTCCATTTAGCTTCTAGCTTTTCTAGGGCCACTTGAGCACGTGAGAAAGAATCAAAATAGCCTATTAAACATGTCTCAAGGTCCAAAAATCCATATCTCACAAATTCACTCTTCCACTTGATGACATACACATGGAATATACAAGATTTACTATGCCATTCAATATCAAAAACGTGTTATTCCATTCATTTGCTTCCAATTCTCATATATACATCACATATCCATGTATGTACATATGTTCAAAAGGTTATACATCATATACATCATTAAATTATACCTTGTGACAATAAGGTAGTTACAAAAAGAGCAAATAACACATTTCTTTGTCAATCTCTCATCTTCCAACTTGGTGGCTCCCATTTCCTTGCTTACTTGGTCCACCTAGACATGTTAGGTAATGGGAAGGGAAGAGTAAGATTCTAAGAATCCCAGTAGTCCTTTTTCCTTTCAAACACACATAAAGGATGTAATTTCAAATCTAAAAATGCATACATGGCTATCTTGAAATCCATAAACATACATAAAACATTTCTTTCATTCAAGAATCACATGTAACATATATAGGCTTGTCAAGATAATGGTTTAGCCTCACCCATTCTCTTTGGGACTTTTGGACTTGCCTCACCCATTTTCAAGGGACTTTTGACTAAGTCTCACTCTTTCAAGAGACTTTTATCTTTACCTCACCCATTCATAGGGACTTTTGGCTCATCCTCATCCTAACTAATGGACTTTTGGCTTCACCACACTCAAGCAAGCCAATCATATTCATAAAAACATATTCAAGTGCATAAGCAAAGCATCATGGTACCATGGTATACAAATACATGCTAGGAATATCTTTCACAGCTTAAACACACACACACACATTCAAAGATAAGAAAACACCCAACCATGCATGAGAGAAAGGAGAGAGAGCTACCTTGTATATAAGAACACACTTTCTTTTTTGGAAATTCTTCTTCTCCCTCAGCCAAAAACTCACAAGGAGGTGGAGCTTGATTCCTTTTTCCTAAACACATCAAATGGAATCCAATTATACTCTTGGAGCAATCTCTAATGCCACACACACACTAGAAGAGCTAGATTGCTCATATGGTTCAATTATAGTTCCATAAAGCACCTAATGAAGAAATACCAAGAATTCATGATCTTGGATCCATTCTATCCTTCTATTTATGGTTCTTGACTCCATTTAGACTCCTTAGAGCCATCACACAATCAATTTAAGGAACCTAGCTATATGTTGCTTCTTTAAGCTACAATATGGAACCTATACCTCCATCACACTTTCTAGGCTTTCTAAATTTTTTCCAAGGCTTCTTCTCATACTCTCCCATTATATATGATACAAAACTAAACTTGGAAGAAATTAAAACACTTTCTTGGTGCTCCTTCTAGGCTAAGCCGAGGCAATGCTTCTTCTTGACACCAAGGAGGTTGTTTTATTTTCTTTGAGAGGAAAAGCATGTGGGAGACTTCCTTGATGTCTTAGGGACTCTTATGAACTCTTAGACACCTTAAATTATGGTTAGGAATCATCCTAAAAACCAAGGTGTAACTAAAACCCTAGGTTATGCATCTTGAAAAATCATGATTCTTTCTTTGTTTTCTTTGCATATTCTTATTTCCCACACTTTAATTCCTAAGATTCATCCTTTGTTTGGTTCAAAATTCAATCCTTCTTGGTTGTCCATATAGTGACCGAAACCTACAAAAAGGAAGACAAGGAAGAGCAAGCATGGAAATAGCAAAACTACCTTAGTTTTCTAGCTTTCCTTGGATGCTCTTTCTTTTGCTTTGATTCTTCTCTCCAAATTCAAACTTTTCCCCCGTGGTCTAAGCTCAAAATAGTACCAAATATTTCAATAAAACTATAGGAAGAAGGAGGAGAAGAAGGAGATTAAGTTTACTAAAGGGAAGACCGAGAAAATCCATGAATTTCATACCTTTCTTGCCTTGATTTTCCTCTTCTTCTTCCCTTTTCTTGTGCACCTCTCTCCCTTGGTTTCATTTATGTTCTTGGACAAAATTAAAGTCGGTCACATGAAAGGAGGAGAGGGCATGCACCACTTAAGTAGGGAGGAATTAAAATTGTTTTAAGAAAATTCTATATACGTCTTGTCTTTTTGGCATTTTTGTTTCTGATTCATATTAGCTCATTTTTTAGAACTATCTTTTCCATCATAAAATTTAGCTTTTCTAACTTATAAAATGCCTTTGGAATCACTCAATTTAAAGCTAAAACCTTCTCGAATGAAAGGGTTAAAGTTTGGGTTAACCATTGTTAGAAAACATACACCAGAGGGGTTTTAACTGTCCTTGGGCTTCTCATGGTTTTCAGGGCCTCTAAAAACCCCAGAGAGCTCAAATTTTCTATTTAAAAAGCCCTCCTATAAGTATTCTAAAAATTACCTGAAATTATGAAAATGCCATTCCATTTCGTAACTATTTCATTAAATTCTGTTTAGTGATTTTGGCTCCGAGTTTAGGGTACCTCTGGCCTTTTATTGTCATTACTTAATATCTAGATCATTATTCTAATTTTTTTAGGCCTTAACCAATTCATTTCAAAGGACTTACTCTTAAAACATATTTGTTTCCATAGTTTTTACAAAAATTGGACATTACATTTTCCTCCCATGCTTCAATTAGAATAACTTTAAGTTCTCCATACATATAGGACATGACAATCTCCCTGCTGTCATCCAACCAGATAACATGCCATATGCTAGGAAGTCATTGATGGTCCATAATAGTGCAACATGCATCTAAAAGTTTTGTCTCAATGAGGCATCATATGTTAGGACACCTTCAGTCCATAATAATTTTAGTTCATCTATTAATGGTTGCAAATAAACATCTATTTTTCCTTTAGGATTGTTAGGACCAAGGATACTCAATGTCAAAAATATATACTCTTATCTCATGCACATTACTGGTGGTAGATTGTATGGAGTGACAATAACCAACTAACAAGAATACTTTCTCCCATGTTGACCAAATGGCATAAAGCCATCAGCACATAACTCGAGTTGAACATTTCGTGGATCATACGTAAAGTCAGGATATGTGCTATCAAACACCTTCCACACTTCTCCATCAGATGGGTGAGTAAGGATGCCAAATGCTCAATGGTTCTCATAATACCACCTTATTTCTTTTGTTATTTTTCTAAAAGCAAATAATCTCTGAAGTTTAGGGATTAATGGAAGCTACCACAACTACTTGGTTGCAATCTTTTTTTTTTCTTCCATACACTTTCTTGTGACATATCATGCTTCACCACAAAACTTACACTAGGTGGCATTTACATCATCTTTATGATATAACATACATTTAGCCACACAACAATTGATCTTCATGTAACTAAACCCTAATTTTAACACTAACTTTTTTGTTTGATACAAGTCTATAAGCATACGAATGTCTTTAGGTTGTGTCCTTCGCATAAGCCATGACATTAAATTGTAGCCTTATTGTGACATGTTAGTCTCTGCCTTAATGCTTAGTTACTACACAACTGCTGAAAGTTTAGATTCCTCTTCACAACCCTCCCACAAGGGCTATTGTGCAGTGTAACACCATAATTTCTAGCTCATCTCATGATATTCATATATTTCACATCATCAATTCCATGAGAGAGTGTAAGAAAAGGGGATAAAATAACTCAATTCTTTGCATTGCGTCGAGTTTAAAAATTCCATTTGATGTCATGTGGACCATGTGAGCTCATACTATACATTCACATATTTAATTACATGAATACAACTCATTTGCATCATAAAATGTGGCTCACAACTCATGAAACTCGAAGAAAGGCTTAGAATATTCATACATATTTTTTGCCAGAATTTGGCTCAATTCTTCTACAAATTTGGAAAATCATACCTAATTCTAGAAAAATCAAAATCATGCATTCTTGGCTATTCTGAAAACCACAGATGTCTACTTCATGCTAAAAATATTTTCAGACCATAACATCTAACACATAGGACTTTGACATGCAAAATGGTCCAGAGGTCAAACTGCCCACTGGTACTGTCACAGATTCCTGCAGCAAATTTCAAAAATGTCCAATTAATTTCAAAAAAATCAAATCCATGCAAATGATACCAATCTGAAAAGATATGGATGTTAACTAGAGGTAAAAAATAACTCCAGACCAGTTCAAGCAGTTCAAGCCTTAGAATTCAATGGAATAGTAACTGAGGTCGGGTAAAACTTCAGATACTGGACAAAATCTTTAAAAATTCATATCTCCCTCTCTAGACCTCAAAATGATATGCTTCTAGTTGTCACAAGTCATTGGGAATGTCTAGTTTCTTTGTATAAAATATTGTGGTAATTGGACATCATTTGAGCCCTGTGTGATAGATTTCATTTTCAGACCAGTATGAACAGTACCATTACCAAAACTAGAATTTTTGCCAACTTTGAAAATTCCTTAAATATTCTATAGACCTCCAAAAATTTCATACTTTATCTTCCCAAAAATATTTCAACAAACTCTAGATGCATGCCGAATTTTAGATCAAGAAGAGCTCATTTGGACAAAAAGTGACATAGGGATCTAAGATAGCAAATTTATGCCCCATATAGGGTATCAAAATGTCCAAATGGCTTCTCTCAATGTTTGGAACCTCTTGGACAAGTCTAAAAGCATGAATATGACTTGTTTGAACTCTCCAAGTGGTCCCAAACCTCATGTATCTTAATTTGGCCATGCCACCTCCACATATACACTAGTGCATCAAACTTTCAAGAAGCAAAAATAGCCATTTTATACTCATTTTACATACTAGTATTCACATGCCATAATCTCTCATTCATACATGATACATCAACATATTTATACATATTCATGACCTCATAGAACATATACAACCATGGATTACAAAATTTAACCATTCATATGGCTTTAAAGTAGCCAATTCCATGCACTTTAATGTCCTACTCTCTTCTCCCAAGGGGTTGGCTTCCATTACCTTGCTCTCTTAGTCTACCTAGCATGTTAGAACATTGGAGAGGAGGGGATGAGATTCAAAGAATCCCAATAGCTCATCTCCCATTCAATCACACATAATATATGCAAAGCAAGTCTTGAAAATGCATGCATGGATAAAATGAAAGTCATGAACATTCAAGGAGCAAGTTTGACATGTGAATAAGTCACACAAGACATTCAAGAGCTTGCCAAGTGGATGGATTTGCCTCACCCTTTTCCTCATGGATTTTGGACTTGCCTCACCCATTCTTTAAGAGATTCTTAGACTCAACCATACTCTTGGGAGCCTACTTTGCTTTTGGGAGACTCTTTACTTTGTCTCAACCAATTTTAAGGGTTCTTCGCTCATCCTCACCATGGTTCAGAGTTCTTGGTCTCTCCACACTCAAATAAACTCAAACAAGTATCATAGCATCATTTGACAATATAATATGTCATCATGAAATCATGGCATATAAAATCATGCTAGCATACTTTTCATGGCTTAGAAATACACATACACACATTCTAAGACAAGCTAAACACACATCCATACATGAGAGAAGGTAGAGAGAGCTACCTTGTACACAATCACACACTTTTCCTTTTGAAATTCCCTCCCTTGCTTCGGCCACACACATACAAACTTGTGGAGATAGTTTTTCTTAGTCTAGACACAATTTATGGAAGCCAATTAGGTTCTTGAAATAATTTCTAAGGTCACGTAACTTGCTTAGATACTAGGTTATCCTATAAACCCCATTATGGTCCATAAATGCACCTAATGAAGCAACACCCCTCAAATAAATTCTAGGCTCCATTCTTTCCTTTCAAATATGATTCTTGACCCTTTTAAGCCTCTTGGAGTCATCACATAATTAAAACAAAGAGCCTAACAATATGTTGCTTCTTTAGGTCATAATATGGAACCTAAAGCACTAACTCACTTTCTATGAGTTCTAAATTTTTTCCTAGGCCTCCCCTCATATTCATTCATCATATATGACTCAAGAATGGCCTTAGAAAAATTTAGAACTCTCCCTAACTACCCCAACCTTACTTGGCCGAGACATAGGGCTTGTTTGGCCTTCATGAAATTTGCTTGATTTTCTTGAAGGAGGAAGCATGTGGGGAGAATCTTAGGGATCTTAGGAGCTCATTTAAACTCTCATTTAGGCATAAGAATCAAGGTATCAAATCAGATTTTGCAAGGAACATATGAAACCCTAGACTTTGCATCTTGAATTTCCATGGTTATTTGTTAATTCTCTTTGCATATTCTTAATCTCCATACCCTTTTTCCTAAGAATTACCCTTGGTTCAACTCAAAAACCAAGTCCTCCTATGTTTTCTTATATGGGGCGAAATGGGTGGAGAAGGGAAGCAAAGGGTAGCAACCATGGAAGAAGAACTTGTTTTCATGGCTTTTCTCACTTGAATCTTGTGTTCTTTGAGTTCCTCTCTTCAAATCTGAATTTTTCCCTCAATTTCTCCTTTAAAACAGATCCATATACTTCATTATAATCATAGAAAATAAAGGAGAATGAAGGAGAAGAGGTTTGGAAGAGAAAGAGCATGAAAAACTACTAAATTTCCATACCTTAAAGCTTGAATTTTATCTCCTCTTCTTCTTCCCTTGGTGCGCCACTCTCCTAGGGTTTTTCCTCTGATTTTGGGGAGAACAATCTGAAGCTAAATGAGGGAGATTATGAGGCGCCACCTATTTATAAAGGAGGAAGAAACACTTTTTCAAAAATTCCCATTTTACCCTTCATTCTTGGCATTTTTGTTTATCCTTTGTTTTAGCTCCTCTTTGAGAATTGTCTTTTTCATTATAAAATTTAGGTTCTCAATTTAGTAAAATGCCTTTGGAATCACTCAAATCGAAGCTAAAACCTTCTCGAACAAATCCGTCAAAGTTTGGGCACACCAACGTTGAAAAACGTCCACCGGAAGGGCTTTAGCTATTTTGGGTCTTCCCATGGTTTTTAGGGCCTCTAAGAACCCTAAGAAACTCAAAAATTTCATTTAAAAAGCCCTCCTATGTGAATTTCAAAATTTTCTTAAAATTACAAAAATGCCATTACGTTTCGTAAGCTTTTCATAAGAAATTGTTTCTTCATTCTAACTCTATTTTTCTTTTCATCTGAGCCTGGAATTCTCATTTTTAGGAGTCTAGAATACTTCCCAAATTTTTTAGAACCTTAACTATCTCATTTTGGGGGACTTCCTTTTGGATCCAGTACATTTCGTTTGTTGACAAAGAAACCGTACATTACGTTTCTCACGTTTTCTCTTATTTTTAGAGAACCAGATGTTACATGCAGCATGCAACATGTCATGGAATGCCCTTACATCTGGATTTAGCATCTCTTCAGTGCTTCCATTGTAGTTATCCTTAAAACTTGGCCTACCTACATCCATCACCATGGTCTCATATTGTGTTAGTTGGTTTCCAAGCAACCCATGCGAGATATGTTAGACTCCTGGCATTGGAGACACAGGTGAATAATGTGCAATCGACATTTCACCATGACTAGTCCATGTATAGTAACCCAGCTTGAATCCAAGTTTATAAATATGCACTTTCACCTCGTCAAGACATAGATGGTTATTGCATTTACACCGGGCACATGGACACCTAATCTTCTCCAAATGCAAAAAGGAAGGCAATTAGCATGCATGGGTGAGAAACTCCTTGACACCTTGCTTGAACTCCATTGTAAAATGTCAATGACTCAACCTACTCTATTATACATCCATCTTTGATTTTTCGGCACTTCCATTCTATCTCCCAGTCAAACAAAACAAAAGAGACTTTGATTAATATCTCCTAATTGAAGCCCATGTTATTTGAATATGTAAGCTAGAAAAGTAGAACAAAGTACACTAGAGGGAAATGTACATGGTTCCCAAAAGCTCAAATGTGTCATGTGTTTCATAATATATTATATAGTGGTTTCTAACTTAACAAAACACACAAAAATAAAGCAAAATGAATTAAAAATAGAAAGATGGGAGTTAGACCAAATTTCTTTATGAACATGAGCCATAAAAAGAGAAGCTCTATGGTCTTCTCTATGATTCAATGAGACCCATTATCTAGACTCTTAAAGTTTATCTTTTGGCACTTAGGAAAGTTTAAATACTTATAGAAATTACGCAACAAAGGCTCAAGGAAATTAATTTACTAAATTTTAAGTAATTTGCAACAAGATATATGAATGCACAATTGGGAGACAGTTAGACTAGATTACAAGAAGATATATAATGAAAATAGTAGAATCAAACAAACATGCTTTTGCTTCTAATTTTACAAGAGGAAAAAAAACACGAATTATGAATAAAGTGAATAGTTCATATTGTAAGGGATTTTAGCTCAAGGCCTTATAGGGGAGCTAAGCATGGAAGGAAAAATGTGTGTGGTAAAATTTTTGATATAACAGGTTTCTCACTTTCTTTGCAAAAATCAAATTTTGCTTCTTTCTTCTACATATTGTGATAAGTCACCTTAAAAGAAGCAATTCTTGAGTGCTGTATTATAATGTTTGTATAATTAAGGATTTAAATTGAATCGAGACATGGGCCCCTTATAACATCCGATTCTCTGAAAATGAGAGAGAACATAAAAAAATGTAACGTACGATTTCTCCATAAACGAACAATAGTCACTGGATACAAAAGCAAGTTCTCCGAAATGATTTAGTTAAGGTCCCAAAAAATTTAGGAAGCATTCTAGACTCTTATAAATGAGAATCCCAAGCCCATATGGAAAAAAAAAATGGAGCTAGAATAAAGAAACGAAATATAATGAAAAGTTTACGAAACATAAGGGCATTTTTGTCATTTTGAGCAAATTTTGGAATTCTCATAAGAAGACTTTGTAAATGAAAGTTTTGAGTTCTCCAAGGTTCTCAGAGGCCTTGAAAATCATAGGAAGCCCTAGGACAGCTAAAACCCCTCCGGTGGACGTTTTTCAATGTCAATTGACCTAAACCTTGACCAATTCGTTCAAGAAGGTTTTTAATCCAATTTGGATGAAACCAAAGGCATTTTATGAATTAGAGAGCCTAAATTTTATGATGAAAAAGATAGTTTTCAAAAAGGAGTAAAAATGAGCCCAAACAGCACAAATAGGCTCATAAGGGCAAAATGGTCATTTTGAAACATTGTTAAAGAGGCTTCTTGTAACATCCAGTTCTTTGAAAATCAAAGAAAACGTGAGAAATGTAACGTATGGTTTTTCCGTAAATGGACGAAATTCACTGGATACAAAAGAAAGTCTCCCAAAATGAGATAGTTAAGGTCCCGAAAAATTTAGGAAGCATTTTAGACTCCTAAAAATGAGAATCCTAGGCTCAGAAGGAAAGAAAATCAGAGCTAAAATGAAGAAACGATTTCTTACAAAAAGCTTACAAAATGTAATGGCATTTTTGTAATTTTGAGCAAATTTTGAAATTCACACAAGAAGGCTTTTTAAATGAAAGTTGTGTTTTCCAAAGTTCTCAGAGGCCCTAAAAACCATGAAAAGGCCCGGGACAGCTAAAGCCCCTCCGATGGACGTTTTTCAACGTCTGTGTGCCCAAACTTTGGCGGATTAGTTTGGAAAGGTTTTAGCTCCAATTTGAGTGATTCCAAATGCATTTTACTAAATTGGGAACCTAAATTTTATAATGGAAAAGACGGTTCTAAAAAAGGAGCTAAAACAAAGGAGAAACAAAACTGCCAAGAACGAAGGGCAAAATGGGAATTTTTGAAAAGTGTAACTTCCTCCCACCTATATATATGATGCACCCTTCTTTTCCCTTCATGTTGCATGACCAAGTTCTACCCAAAACCAAAGGCAAACCCTAGGGAGAGTGGCGCAGAAGAGGAAGGCAAAGAGGAGGAGAAATCAAAAGCTTAAGGTATGGAAATTAGTAGTTTTTCATGCTCTTTCTCTTCCAAACCTCCTCTCCTTCATTTTATTTTATTTCTTATGATTATAATGCTTATATGGATCTGTTTTAAAGGAGAAATTGAGGGGGAAATTCGGATTTGAAGAGAGGAGTTCAAAGAATACAAGATTCAAGTAAGAAAAAGCAAGAAAACAAAGTAATTTCTCTTTCTATGGTTGTCATCTTTGGTTCCCTACTCCTCTATTTCACTCAATATGAGAAAACCCTAGGAGGACTTGATTTTTAAGCAGAACCAAGGGTGAATCTAAGGAAAAAGCATGTGGAGATTAAGAATATGCAAAAGGAATTAACAAAAAATTATTAGATTTCAAGATGCAAGTTCTAGGATTTCAATTGCACCTTGTAAAATCTAATTTTTTATGATGATTCCTAGGCCTAAATAAGAGTTTAAATGAGCTCCCAAGATCCCTAAGAGTCTCCCTATATGCATCATCCCTTGAGAAAACAAAGCAAACTCCAAAAAGTCTCATTCCTTTCATAGCCTCGGCCTAAAGGGGTTTGTGTAGCTAGGGAGAGTTTTAAATTTTTCTAAACCCATTTTGAGTCATATATGATGAATGAATATGAGGGGAAGCCTTGGGAGAAATTTAGAAACCATAGAAAGTGAGTTAGTGCTTTATGTTCCATATTATGACCCAAAGAAGCAACATGTAGTTAGGCTCTTGGTTTTAATTGTGTGATAACTCCAAGAGGCTTAAAAGGAGTCAAGAATCATATTTGAAAGGAAAAAATAGAGCCTAGAATTTATTTGAAGGGTGTTGCTTCATTAGGTGCAATCATGGAACCATAATGAGGTTTATAGATCAAGCTAGAGTTCAAGTAAGTTATGTGGCCTTAGAATTGAGTTCATGAACCTAATTAGCTTCCATGAATTGTGTCTAGGCCAAGAGAAAGCATCCCCACATGTTTGTGTGTGTGAGGCTAAAAGAGGGAGCATTCTTTCAAAGGGAAAAGTGTATGGTTGCTTCCAAGATAGTTCTCTCTACCTTCTCTCATGCATGGATGTGTACTTAGCTTGTCCTAGAATGTGTGTATGTGTATTTTCAAGCCATGAAAAGTATGCTAGCATGATTTTATGTGCCATGATTTCATGATGACATATTATGTTTCTAAATAATATTATGATGTTTGTTTGGGTTTGCTTGAGTGTGAAAAGGCTAAGAACTTTTAGCCATGGTGAGGATGAGCTAAGAACCCTGCGAATTGGTTGAGACAAAGTGAAGAAGTCTCCCAAAATGAGATGGACTCCCAAGAGCAAGGTTAAGTCTAAAAATCTCTTAAAGAATGGGTAAGGTAAGTCCAAAATCCATGGGGGAAAGGGTGAGGCCAATCCATCCACTTAGCAAGCCTTTGGATGCCTTGTATGATTTATTCACATGCCAAGCTTGCTTCTTGAATGTTCATACCATCTATTATATCCATGCATGCATTTTCAAGACTTGCTTTGCATATACTATGTGTGATTGAATGAGAAATAAGCTATTGGGATTCTTTGAATCTCATTCCCCCCTCTCCAATGATCTAATATGCTAGGTGGACCCAAAGAATAAGGCAATGGGAGCCAACCATATGAGAGATGAAGGAATGACATTAAAATGTGGGAATTTTATTACTTTAAGGCCATAAGAATGGCATATATTGTAAATCCATAGTTGTACATGTTTTATGAAGTCATGAATATGTATAAATGTGTTGATGTATCATGTATAAGTGAGAAATTATGGCATGTAAATACTAGAATGTAAAATGAACTTGTTATGTCAATGTAGTCTCTTGAATAATGTTATGGAAATGTGCATAAGTATGGGTGAGATGGCCAAAATGAGAGGCATGAAGGTTGGAATGATTTGGGTAGCTCACACAAGTCCTAATTATTCTTTTAGACTTGCCCAAAAGGTGCCAAACCACAAGGAAAGTCATTTGGACATTTTGGTATCCCATATGGAGCCAAATTTCACCAATTTAGAACCCTATATCACTTTTTGTCTAAATGAGCTCTTCTTGATATGATATTTGGCATGCAATTATATCTTTTTGAGAGATTTTTTGGAAGCTAAAGAACATAATTTTTGGAGGTCTACAGAATATTTGATAAATTTCCAAACTTGGGATTTTCTATTGATTATGGTATATGCACTGTTCACACTGACATATTTGTGTTCTATGTCATCCGATGGGCAAATGGTGTCCAATGCTTGTGAAATTTTACAGGCATAAACTAAAGGTCATAAATTTCTGTAGCCACCAAGATCACCTCATTTGGAGGTCTGAGTAAAGAGTTATGCAATTTTGAAATTTGCTATTAGTAGTAGTAGCCTCCCCTGAGTCTAGTTACTATTTTATAGATTTCCAATGGCTAAAAGTATCTATTTCATTCTAGAATTATTTTTTACATAAATTTAACATCTGTAGCTTTCCACAATGACCAAATTTGTGTAATTTAAATTTTTATAAAATTAGTTATGAATTTTGAAAGTTTAGATTAGTAATTTGAACCAGCAGCCCAGACAGCAGCAATCTCAGTGGCTTTTCAGATGTCAAACGTTCTCCCCTTAATGATTCATGAACTGAAATTATTTTTACCATGGGGTAGACATCTAGAGATTTTTAGAATGATAAATTTTGTTGGATATCAATTTTTGTGGATTTAGTTATGAATTTCTGAATTTGTGACAGAAAAATTGAAAATTTGACCGTGGCTAATTCATGGAAATTGGTGTTTCATCCACTTGTATGAGTTCCAAGCCACTTTCTTGGATGGTTTTGAATTGTATTAGTATAATTATATATGAGAATGAGTTTAATGAGCTCCTTTGGTCCATGGAATGCCGGATGAAAAATTTATCCACTACGTAACGCATGAAAATGTAATATTTTAATTATTTTTCATGGAAACTCATATGCTTCATAGAATAGAACCTAGAAATGGCATGAAATGAGTCATAGTATGATGGTGTTACACTTCTTAAGTAAGATTATACCTCATCACCTTCTCCAAGCTTCCATTTGTAGAAAAATGGGCAGCCATGGCATGACATTAAGCGGGGGAGAGAGAGAAGAAGTTTAAGCTTCTGTTTTAGTAAGTAAACGGCACCGTTTCATCCCGTGCCAGTTAAGAAAGTTGTTTCTCTCTCTAAGATCTCTCTAATGGTGGTATTATTTTCTTGAAAACTTAAAGATTCAAGTTTAACCCAAGCCAAAAAGGAACTCTCTTCAAGAAATCAATCGGTAGAAAATAATCTATACGAAGATAGCTCCGTTTTAAGGTAAGACTTCACTTGAATCACTTGCAAAATCTTTTATTGTCAAGCCATTTAAGCTTTGGTATAAAGAGAAAAAGTGAGGAAGAGAGTTTTTCTTTATGTGTTCTTGATGTAACCAAAGGTTATGGAGTGTGAGGATTATGAATATACAACTAGAATTGAAAAGAGAGCTTTAGAATGCAAGTTATGGAATTAGGGTTTTAATTGCACCTTGAACTCTACCATGAACCCTAGCCATATTTTATCATGTTTAAGTGTTCATATGAGTTCCTAAGACACCAAGAGAGCTTCTTACATGATTCTCCCATCAAAGGATGCAAAGAAGAGTATATGCTTCGGCCTAGAGTAGAAATGGCACCTAGGGGTAGTTTTAATTTGTTCTAAGCTTATTTTTTAGTCATGTATGATGGGAGAGTATGAGAAGCCTTGAAAAAATTTTAAAAACCATAGAAAGTAAGATGGCCTTGTATGTTCTATATTATGGCTTAAAGAAGCAACGCCTAAATAAGCCCCTTGATTTAATTGTGTGATGACTCCAAGAGGTTTAAATGGAGTCAAGAATCATAAATGAATAGATAGAATGGAGCCAAAATGATGTTTTCTTAAGGTTGCTTCATTAAGTGCATTATGGAACCATAAAAGAGCCTTATGAGTCACCTAGCTTTTCTAGTAATTGTGTGGCCTTAGAATTTGATTCAAGAGTATAATTAGCTTCCATATAATGTGTCTAGGCCAAGAGAAATGATCTCATCCTTCTTGGGTATATAAGGTCAAGGGAGAGGACTCAAGACTTAGGGAAAAGTGTGTAAATGTAAGCAAGGTAGCTCTTTCCACCTTCTTTCATGCATGAATGTGTGCTTACATTGTCTTTGAACATGTATATATATGTTTTAAGCTATAAAAAGTGTTTTAGCATGAGGTTTTACTCCACGGTATCATGATGATGCTTTATGCATTTAAATGATGTTTTATGTGCTTGTCTTGGTTTGCTTGAGCGTGGAGAAGCTAAGAACCCCCTAGCCATGGTGAGGATGAGCCAAGAACCCTTGAAATTTGTAA
This sequence comes from Erythrophleum ivorense, assembly GCA_026724425.1. Lineage (NCBI taxonomy): Eukaryota > Viridiplantae > Streptophyta > Magnoliopsida > Fabales > Fabaceae > Erythrophleum > Erythrophleum ivorense. The sequence continues at coordinate 38,775,223 of JAIUCV010000006.1, read as the reverse complement.
CATCCGGTCCCTCCGTAAATGTGAGAAACGCAATGTTCGGTTTCTCTGTAAACGTCAAAAATATGCTAAATATAAAAGGAAGTCCTCGAAATAGAAGGAATTGGGGCCAACTAAAATTATGATAAAATTTTAAATATTAGAAAATAAGGATTTGAGGTTTGAGATGCCCAAAAACCAGAGTCAGAAGAGCTCAAAAAATTTGCTGAAAAAAGTATGAGTATTTTTGTAATTTTTGGAAAATTTTGAAAGCTCACAGAAGAGCTTTTTAAATGGAAAATTTGAGCTTTCTGGGGTTCTCAGAGGCCCTAAAAACCATGGGAACCCCTAGAACAGTTGAAACCCCTCCGATGAGCAATTTCGGCAAAGGTTGACCAAAACTTTGATCGAATGGGTCGGAATAGTTTCAAATCCTTTTTAAATGATTCCAAAGGCAATTCTTATGATTAAGAGCCTAAGGAATATGATGGAAAAGATAGATTTTAAAAAGGAGTTGATTTGAGCCTAAAATGAAAAGGCCAAGAAAAGGGACTAAAATGCAAAAGTAAAAAGTTGCATAAAGTGACTTTTGGCTTCTTCTTATCCACGTTCCAGCAGTTCCTCTGAGTAAAATGCTCTGTTTCTGCCCAGAAAATAGAGAGAGAGAGTGGCGCACAAGAGCAAGCTCAAGGGAAGAAGAAAAGCCAAGAGAAAGGTATGAATTCATAGAACTTTTGCTTATCCCTTTAGAAAACTTCTTCCCCTCCTCTCTCCTATCTTCCTATGGATTTAGTGAGGTGTTTGGTTCTGTTTTGAGCCCAGAATAGAGGGGTAAATTTTGAAATTCAAGGAGAGAGTTGAAGCAAGGAAGAGAGCTCTTGAGAAAAGCTAGGAAATCAAGGTAACTTGTTGTCTTCCATGCTTCTTCTTTCCTTCTCCTCCTTGTGATAATTTCATCCCATATAGAGCCCAATCAAAGGGAGATGAATTCTGGTCCTAGCAAGGGAGATTCATAGATTTTGGAGTATGAGAAGCAAGTAGGTGCAAAGAAATCAAAGAAAGAAGCATGAAAACACAAGATAGAAAAGTGAGGGATTCACGGAGACATTGTGAAATCTGTTTTGATCCATGAATTCCCTAGCTTAGATGAGTGTTTTCTTTAGTTCCTAAGATCCCTAAGAGCTCCCCCATATGCCTCTTCCTTCATGAAAATGAACAAAACCCCATGGAAAGTCATGAACCTAAAAGTTAGAAAAGTGTAGAGCATTTAAGGGGATTGTAAAAACTGATTTAATCTATGAGTTCTCTTGGCTATTTAAGTGTTTTCTTGACCTCTTACAACTTTTAACAACCTCCCTAAATGGTTCTCCCATCAAGGAAAAATCAAGAAGCCATGAAATCCCATTTATGCTCTAAGTTTCGGCCAAGTAGGGATGGCATAGTTAGGGAGAGTTTTAAATTGTTTCAAGCCCATTTTTGAGTCATCTATGATGAATGAATGTGAGGGGAAACCTTGGAAAAAATTTAGGAAGCTTAGAGAATAAGTTAGTGCTTTAGGTTCCATATTGTGACCTAAGGAAGTAACATGATGTTAGGCCCTTTGTTTTAATGATGTGATGACTCCAAGAGGTTTAAAAGGAGTCAAGAATCATATTTAAGAATAAAGAATGAGGCCTAGAAATCATTTGAGGGGTGTTGCTTCATTAGGTGCCAACATGGACCATAATGGAGGTTGTAGAGTAATCTAGGGTTTAAGCAAGTTGCATAGCCCTAGACATTGTTTCATGAACTTAATTGGCTCCCATAATTTGTGTCTAGGCTAAGAGACACTATTTCCACCAACTTGTGGGTGTGTGGCTAAAAGAGGAGGCTTGAAAGCTAAGGAAAAAGTGTGTGCTTGTATACAAGGTAGCTCTCTCCACCTTCTCTCATGCATGAATGTGTGTTTAGCTTGTTTTAGAATGTGTGTATGTGTATTTTCAAGCTAAGAAAAGTATGCTAGCATGCCTTTATATTCCATGATCCTTGATGCCATGTTATGTTTTAAATGAATCTATGATGTTTGTATGAGTTTGCTTGAGTGAGGAGAGGCCAAGAACTCTTCCCTTTGGTAAGGATGAGCCAAGAACCCTTAAGCTTGGTTGAGACATAACAAAGAGTCTCCCAAAAGTAAAGTGGGCTCCCAAGAGTATGGTTGAGTCCAAAGCTCTTAAAGAATAGGTGACACAAGTCCAAAATCTATGAGGAGAAGTGTGAGGCCAATCCAAACACTTGGGGAACTCTTGAATGTCTTGTATGATTGATTCACATGCCAAGGTTGCTTTGAAAATGTCCATGACTTCCATTTTTCCATACATGCATTGGAAAAGCTTGCTTTGTACATATTATGTGTGATTGAATGGGAGATGAGCTATTAGGATTCTTTGAATCTCATCCCCTCCTCTCCAATGCTCTAAAATGCTAGGTGAACCAAGTGGATATGCTAATGGGAGCTAACAATATTGAAGAAGAGAGATTGACATTCATATGTCTAGCTTTTATCCTTTTTGAGCCATAATGATGTATATGATTATTGTAAATGGCACATGACCCTTGAGACACATGTAAATATGATATTATGTGATGTATACATGTATGGATATGATGTATGAACTTTAGAAATGAATTTGGGTATGTAATGCCAAGTTATGCAAATTGGAAGTTTGATGCAAATATGTATAAATGTGGGTTGAATGGCCAAAATGAGATGCATGAGGTTTGGGACTATTTGGGCAGCTCACACAAGTCTTAAATATGCTTTTAAATTAGCCCAAAAGGTGCCAAGACCAAGGGGAATCCATTTGGCAACTTTGGTACCCAATATGGAGCCAAAATTGACCATAATGGAACCCTATGCCATTTTTTGGCCAAATAAGTTAGTCTTGCCCTGAAACTTGGCATACAATTAGACCTCATTAAGAGTTTTTTGAGAAGCTAAAGATCATAATTTTTGGAGACCTAGAGAATATTTGATGAATTTTCAAAGTTGGGATTTTTCATGAATTCTGGTATGGGTACTGTTTATACTGGCAGTTTTGAATTCTGTGTCACCTGATGGCCAAATGGTGTCCAATGTTTATGAAATTTTACATGCATAAACTAGAGGTCGTAATATTTCTGTGGCCACTGAGATCACCTCATTTGGAGGTCTGAGCAGTGAGTTATGCATGTTTGAAGTTAACTGTCAGCATTAGTAGCGCCCCATGAGTCTGGTTACTGTTCCATAGGGTCCAGATGACTAAACGTATTTTTTTCATTCTGGAATTATTTTTAACATAAATTTAAGATTTTTATCTTTCCAGAATGACTGAATTTGTGTGATTTCTATTTTTATATAATTAGTTATGAATTTTAGAAGTTTGTATCAGTAATCTAAAACAGCAGCCCAGGCAGCAGCGACCTCTAGACCTTTTTGGATGTCAAACGTTCTCTTTGATAAATTTTATGCTCTGGAAGTATTTTTAGTGTAAATTATACATCCATAGATTCCCAAAATGACCAATATTACATGATTTCAATTTTTCTAGATTTAGTTATGAATTTTCAAACTTTGGTCAGAAAGAGGGCCAAACCTGGCCGAACTTAAATAGCCACTTTTTATGCTCCATTTCGATTTCTATGAGTTGTAGGCATGATTTTGAGATGGAAATGAGTTGTATTGATGTATTTAAATATGATAATATATAACATGAGCTCACACAGTCCACATGACCCCGAATGGAATTTTTAAGTATGACGCAACACAAATAAAACCATTATTTTCATTCCCTTTTTCATGTGCTCTCATGGAAATAATGAGATGAAGCTTATGAATGACATGAAATGAGATAGAATTTATGGTGTTACAAAATTAGTTGAGACACATTAAAAAGTCTCCCAAAAGTGAGGTTGGCTCTTAAGAGCAAGGTCGAGTCAAAATCCTCTTACAGAAAATGGGTGAGGCAAGTCCAAAATCCACAAGTGAATAGGTGAGGCTAATCCATTCACTTGGCAAGTCTATGTATGCTATGTTCAAATTCCAAGAATGTTTCTTGAATGTTCACATGTTTCAATATGTCCATGCATGCATTTTCAAGGCTTGTATTCATATTTTATGTGTGATTGAAATGGAGATGAGCTATTGGGATTCTTTGAATCTCATCCCCTTCTCTCCAATATCTTAACATGCTAGGTGGAGTAATTGAGTAAGGTAATGGAAGTCACTAAGCCTAGAAGAAGGAGATTGACATCAAAGTGTATGAAAATGCCTAGTTTTGTCTCTCTTGTAGCCATACACATAGCATATGATGTAATCCCATGATGAAATTGTTATATAATCATATGAGCATATGTAATTACCCAAATGTATGATGTATGAATGAGATTTGATGCCAAATGTATGATATAACATGGTTTGGGTATGGAATGGCAAGACTAGATATATGCATTCTTATGTATATCATGGGGTGGATGAGTGAGTTTGAGAAATATGGGTTTATGCACGTTTGATACAAGTTTATAATGTCATTTTGGTGCATTTTCACCTACTCAAGTGGTCATAGTTGCCTTAGAGCTCAATTTGGATCATTTGGACCTTTTGTAAAGCTTGAAAATGACCATTTCACAACCTAATGTCAAGATTTAACCAAATGAATGAATTTGCTCATGAAATTTGGCATAAATGTAGATCTTATCGATATATTTTTGGGAAGCTAAAGACTATATTATTTGGAGCTCTATGAAATTAATTATGATTTTCCAAAGTTGCCATCTTTCTATTAAACTAATATAGGTATTGTTCAAATGGTTAGAAACTTGGGCTACGTCATTTGTGGGCCAAATAATGTCCAATACTCATGAAATTTTATAGTCATAAACTAGACATGATAATATTTCCATAACCACCAAGATCACCCCAATTTGACCTCTAAGCACAGAGATATGAATTTTTGAAGATAGAGATTAGTACTAGGGATGATAGCTGACCTCTGGTACTATTCCATCAGTTTCCGATGCCTAGCAGCCTTTGTTTTGGTCTGAATTTATTTTTCACATAAAGTATAAATTTTTAGATTTCTACAATGGCATAGTGTGCGTAATTTTGATTTTTTTTATAATTATAATTTTTCAAAATTTAGGCTTAGAATCTAGAAAACTGATCCAAGGCTGCACTAGTATATTTTGTGTATTTGCTCCCTTTGCTCGAGGTATGGACCATTTCTTGAGCTTGTTATGAGTTCCAATTGTCCATTTAATTATGAGAATGAGATGGATAAGTCCATATGACACACAAGACACCGAAAGAGAAAATTTATCTGTGGCAAAATATAACTTATCCATGAGAATTAATGCCATTATATTGCCTCCTATAGAACAAGCATAAGATGAGGTATGGGAATTGCATGAATTGAGTCTTAGAAGTATTGTGCTACACCCCTTGCTTTTTGAGTGGGCCTTATCTTGCTCTTATTCTAATTCTAATGCCAAAGGCAAAATAGGTTTGACCAATGTATATAAATATGAGAAAGAAAGAAAAATTTTGCACATATTGTGTAAAGAAATGTATCTTATTATTATTTTTATATAATTTTATATATCCTATATCTGATGTAAGATATTAAAAATTAATGTATCTTGTGTAACACCATAAATTTTTAGCTTATCCTATGCTATCTCCATGTCTCATACCATGTATTCTATGAAGAAGCAAGGAAAATGGCATTAAAATAATGAGTATTTTTGCGTTGCGAAGCGTATGAATTTTTTATTCGATGTCCCGTGGATCATATGCACTCATTAAACTCATTCTCATATTTAAATACACTAATACAACTCAAAAATATCCAAGAAAGTGGCCTAAAACTCGTGAAAGTGAAAGAAACACACAAAATACCATAGTGCAACTTTGGCCAAAGTTTCTAAATTTCTGTCACAAACTTTGAAAAATCATAACTAATTTTAGAAGACTTGAAATCATACATTCTTTACCATTCTGGAAAGCTACAAATGTCTACTTTATGCTACAAATATTTTTAGGTCATAAAACATCAAGCAGAGGACGTTTGACATTCAAAAAGCACCCAAGGTCTCTACTATTTGGGCTACTATTGTAAGTTACTGTCATAAATTTTGGAAATTTATAACTAATTCTAGAAAAAATCCAAATTATGCAACTTCAGTCATTTTGAGAAGTTACAGATGTTAACACTAAGGAATAAATATCCCCAAACCATGTCAAGGTCATTTAGGAACTGAATTATGATGGAACAATATAGGAGGTCAAGTGGCATTATTGGTACTGACATGAAACTTCAAAAATTTATAACTTTACTCAAACCTCCAAATGAGGTGATCTTAGTGGCCACAAAAAGCTTATAACCTCTAGTTTATTCTTGTAAAGGTTCATAAGCATTGGACACTATTTGGCACTCAGATGACACAAAATACAAAATTGACCTATGAATAGTACATGCACCAAAACAGTAGAAAAATCTCAACTTTGAAAATTCATAATTAATTCTATAGAGCTCTGATTTTTCTGCACTTTAGCTTCTCAAAAAACTCTGGATAAGATCTATAATTGTTCCAAATTTCATGAGCAAATTTATTTATTTGGTCAGATTTTGACATTGGGTTGCAAATTGGTCACTTTTGTGCCATATAATGGGTCCAAATGGTTCATATTGAGTTCCAAGGCCACCATGACCACTTGAGCATGTGGAATTGCACCAAAATGACATTCTAAACCTATCTCAAAGGTGCACAAGCCCAGAATTTGCAAACTCACTCTCTCACTCCATGCTATACACAAGATTACATAATGTTAGTCTTGCCATTCCATACCCAAATTGCATTACATCATGCATATACCATTAAATCTCATTTGTACATAATACATTAATATAATTACACATGTTCATGAGTCATGAGACATATACAACAATGTATTACAACATTTGCCACTTATATGGTCATAAAGAAGCAAAATCAAGACACTTTCTTGTCATATTCTCATCTTCCAAGTTGTTGGCTCCTATTACCTTGTCTACTTAGTCCACCTAACATGTTAGAACATTGGAGAGAAAGGAATGAGATTCAAAGAATCCCAATAGCTCATCTCCCTTTCAATCAGACATAAAATATACAAAACAAGTCTTGAAAACATGTGTAAGCATAATAGATGACATGATCATTCAAGATGCATTCTTGACATGTGAATAAGTTATACAAAGGATCCATAGGCTTGCCAAGTAAGTGGATTAGCCTCACCCATTCACTTATGGATTTTGGACTTGCCTCACCTATTTTCTTAAGGAGGTTTTGACTCAACCTCACTCTTGGGAGACACTTTGCTTTGTCTCAACCATTTTTAAGGATTCTTAGCTCATCCTCACCATGGCTAAGAGTTCTTGGCTTCTTCACACTCAAGCAAATCTAAGCAAACATAATAAACATCATTTGAAAATATAATGCATCATCATGGTACTATGAAATAAGAGCTCATGCTAGAACACTTTTCATAGTTTAAAACATACATACACACATTCAAAGATAAGTCAAGTATACATTCATGCATGAGAGAAGGAGGAGTGAGCTACCTTGGTTGCAACCACACTTTTCTCCTTGAATTTGCTCTCCCTTCCTCAACTTCACACACACAAGGGTGTGGAATTAATTTCTCTTAGCCTAAACACAATTTATGGAAGCCCATTAGGTTTATGGAATCAATTCTAATGCTACACATCTTCCTTAAGTACTAACTTGGTCTAATAACCCCTTTATGGTTCCAAGAATACACCTAATGAAGCAACACCCATCAAATAAGTTTTAGGCTCCGTTCTTTCCTTTCATATATGATTCTTGACTTCTTTTAAGCCTCTTGGAATCATCACACAATTAAAATAAAGAGTTTAACTATATATTGCTTCCTTAGGTCATATTATGGAACATATAAGGCCATCTCACTTTCTATAGTTTTTAAATTTTTTTCCAAGACTTCCCCTCATCTTCACTCATCATATATGACTCAAAATGGATTTGAAACCAATTAAAACTATCCCTAGGTACCTCATCCCCTTTAGGTTGAGACTATGAAGCATTTGGCCTTCATGGAAGTTTGCTTTATTTTCTTGATGGAGGATGCATATGGGGAGACTTCTAGAGATATTAAGAACTCATTCCAAAACTTATTTTGGCCTAGAAATTGAGGTATCAATTCAGATTTTACAAGGAACACATGAAACCCTAGATTTGCTATCTTTAATTTCCATGGTTATTTATTAATTCTCTTTGCATATTCTTATTCTCCACACTCCTTTTCCTAAGATTCACCCTTGGTTCTACCCAAAAGCCAAGCCCTCTTGTAGCTTCTCATGTTAGACAAACCAAGGAAGAAGAGGGAGGAAGAGTGGCTACCATGGGACGGAAGATTTACCTTGTTTTTCCTTGTTTTCTTGCTTGAATCTTCCTCTCCTTGGCCTCCTCTCTTCAAATCCGAATTTTTCCCTTTGTTCTTCCCTCAAAACAAATCCATAAACTTCAATATAACCATAGGAAAGAAAAGGAAATAGAGGAGAAGAGGTCTGCTAAAGAAAAACCATGAAAAATAACCAAGAATGCATACCTTTCTACCTTGTTTTCTCCTTCCTTTCTCTTCCTCTTGGTACACCTCAAACCCTAGCTCTCTCCTCTAGTTTAGGGTAAAAACAATTGCGTCTAAGTGAGTAAGGAGGTGGGGCACCATATATATAGGGGTGGTTTTAAGAAAGACTTTTCAAAATTTTTAATTTTGCCCTTTTGTTTGGCATTTTTGTTTCTAGTTTGTTTTAGATCCTTTTTTAGAATCGTATTTTTCATTATAAAATTTAGGTTCCCAATTTAGTAAAATGTCTTTGGAATCACTCAAATCAGAGTTAAAACCTTTCTGAATGAATCCGTCAAAATTCGGGTCCACCGACGTTGGAAAACATCCACTAGAGAGGTTTTAATTGTCTCAGGGCTTCACATGGTTTTCAGGGCCTCTGAGAACCCCGAAGAACTCAAAATTTTCATTTAAAAATCCCTCCTGTGTGAATTCTAAAATTTACTCAAAATTACAAAAATACCATTGTGTTTCATAAGTCTTTTGTTCAATTTTATTTCTTCATTCTAGCTCTATTTTTCTTTCCATCTAAGTCTGGAATGCTTATTTTTAGGAGTCTAGAATGCTACCCAAATTTTTTAGGACCTTAACTAATTCATTTCAAGGGACTTGCTTTGAAACACACCTATTTCCATCATTTAACGAAAACTGGATATTACATCTTGCATATTATATGATGATGACATATATAAATATACATACATGTATCAATTCTTCTTAAATTATCAGATGTGAATGATGATTTAAATGTTGAGCATAGATCCTATATAGTAAAAGGATCATATGTTTTTCTTTTTAATTAAGTTGACAACTTATCATAACGCCCAAGACCTACTTTCTCTACACTTAAAAGAGTTAAGAATGGAAGAGAAGTGAGACCTGAGAAGCAAGGAGAAAAACATCTTTATGGAGATAAAGCTTTTACCTTAAGTAAAATTTTTATATATAATAGCAATTTGTGAAGCATGAGTACCATGTATAAAAGGAAAATACCTTCTAATTTTATCATTTTGTGTGGATGTTGTGTTTTAAGAATTTATGCACATAGAAAGTGTCTAAAAATGGAACACTCACAATGAATTTCAATTTGTCTTTAGTGGTCTACCTCCCCCTCCCCCCAAAAAAAGAAAATTGCATTTAATGTTTTGCAAACACTTGTTATAGTGTACATGTTATAATAAAACTTATGTTGGTTTAGAAGTAATATACACTGTCACGTGATTAACACTAGCTATAAGTTTTTATTAGAGTTGTTTAATATTTAGACTATAAAAAGAATATAATGATAAAAAGAATTAAAAAGTGATTTTAATAATTAAAATTAACAAATTCAATAGCAACTTTCTTCTCACTTGATTCAAAAGGTTGGAAAAAAATAACTTATTAAAATTTGAACCTGTGATTATAAGAACTACACGTTATATATTCATTTTCATTAACAGATCCACCATTGGGGTTAAAATTTCAATTTATTGAACTTATACTTATTTTTTGGGTTAGTCAATTTTGAAGATCGATGTGCAATATAGATTTTAGTCAATGTTATTTACTACTTCCTTGAGTGTCCAATTGTCAGCAAAATGTTAAGGCAGACAATTCTATTCCATGCTATACTCTACATCTAATTCATGTACACAAATCTAGGTATAGGCTAAAAGTCAAAATTTATCTTTGATATGTTTACATTCATGTTTATAAAATCTAATGACAAACTCAAGTAATGAATATGTTAAAAAGAGAAGGAAGCAAGTATAAATTTTAAGTTCAAAAAGAGATGAAAGCAAGTACAAAATCCCCATGTTCTTTTCATTTTTACTTTCACTTATAACTTTTTGTACATCAACATGATTCTTAAAATATTATATTGTTACTAACCATTCAGGTTGTTCATTTATCCTCTCACATGGTTTGTAATAGACCAAAACATTAAAAAAAATAAGAAAAATAATAATAAATCATGAATAAATTGTAGACAGCACCCAATACTATTAATGGAAAGCTTATCAGTCTAGACAAAAAATACTTATAAAGATTCTTTGGTTATCCACAGACTTGGGAATAGAGTTTGTAGCTTTCAATTGAGTTTGGAAAATCAAGATCTACAATCTATAAACCAAAGATAAATTATTCATCTAAAGTCATACAACAGCAATTACAAAAACAAATTCCATAAATTTTACATTTAAGCAACTAAATGATCCAAAAGGTTCATGAGAAAAAATTGAAGTCTTGTTACAAAGTCATTATAGCTTTACCAAAAAATTTTGGCACTACTACCCTAGAGGCACCAAAATCTTGGGAATAGGGAATAGGAAAAGGGAAAAACCAAAGAATATTAGCATGATCTTTGAATACCAAAATGATGTTTTAGATATTAGGCATTCAATCATTAACTTCAAAACAAGCTTCAAGTTGGCTAGGAAAAATAAAAATGATGTACAATTCCTTAAAAATAAAAAAGTACATCTAGCATTCCTACTAACCTAACATTTGGATATTATTTAGTTATAAAACACAAAAGCCACTATCCAGTTAAGCTGAAACTTGTATGATTGAAAAACTAGAGAAGTCTAATGGGAAGTTGAGAGGCATATTTCTAAGGGATATGGCTCAATTTTCTAGCCTTTCTCATGGTCATTCTTAGAAAATTTGGAGGAAATGTTCACATATCAGAGTCAGAATTAAGAGGAGATAGTCTAACTTCCTAAGGATTTAAGGATAATGTATAAGATGTCTACTTATGTGGTGGTTAATTCAAGGCATTCAATCCAAGTTCAGGTTCATGAAGTTTATTTAGCTGAGAATAAATTTTTAACCTATTTTGTTTAACAAATTAGTATCAATATTGTCAAGGGGCTGCAAAGTACTATATGAAAAAGTACAAAGACATTAATTAGGTTTTTTTTTAATATATTGCTACCATGATATTTTTGGGACAAGACAGGTGAAGTTTTTAAAGTGTTTTGTTTTCTTTTCTACAGAAGAAAGTATATGTGAGAACCTAAATCTTTTGCTAATTATTCATGCCCTTGGCCACTATATCATATACCTATTGGTCTAATTTCTTAAGTGTTTATTTTGAGATTAATTAAAAAAAACATAATATGTAGATTTTTTTTTTTGATCTTGCATCTTAAATATAATAAGTCTTGTTCAACATTTAATAATGAAGCGTAATGTTACAAAACACATCATTCTTGTTTCTAATATGAACTCTCTCTTTTTTCAGAGAAATTATCCATCTTTCAATTTTTTTTAATTTTAATCATTTTTTAAGTTGAAAGTTAAAAGATTATTTTTATCTTATGTTTTATTTTTTCAAAATAAAAAAAATCAAAACTTAGAAAATTGAAATTTAAAATGCCCATATCAAATTTAAATAGTTTAAATCTACTTTTAAAAAAAAGCAACAACAGATATTTGTGTTCAGTGGGATAGATATCAAACATTCATATTAATTATGATACCCTATGCCTATATGATTGTATCATGTTCAATTAATATACACACGTAGACCCATCAAAGTAATGACTCTTTGGCTCAAAAAGGTAGGGTTGACTCATAATTTTCTGCCCCATATGATCAAAGAGTGAATGAAAATTATATGCAGCTTCTAAAAGAAGCAGTCTTGAGTAATTGAAAAATCAACATGTTTTGGACAAGGAAAAGGGATCCTAAATAGAATCCTATGTCTATATGAGTTTGTTAGGGATAAACTAAGAGTAAACAACTTATTCAAGGCGAAAAAAATTGAAACAAAACAAGTTAAATGGTGCAGGGTAACGAAAATGTAAATTTTGAAATTTTGCTTAAACTTGCTATAACGACTTTATCCTTGCCATAGCGAGGAAGAACACTATTCCCAAAAATGCGAATGTGAACTCAAAACACCTAAACAAAAGGAGACACCTACACAAAAAGAAGCAAAAAATAGACTCAAACCAATTATTACTAACCTAGTCACCTACATTTACCAAATCAAAGGCATTCAACTTCTCAACCCTAAGCTCTTAAAAACACACAATTTCACGTAAAAAAAGAAAGAAAAGGTCAAGAAAAAGTGTACCTAGTGTTGCATAAAGAGTAAGGGATGAAGATGAAGGCATGAAAAGGAAGGATTGGGGCAAAGAAAGCAAGAGGAACTGAAGGGGGAGTAACTACGTAATAGCGAGGGATAAGTGCAGCAATGGGAAGTAACTACACAAGAGGTACTGAAATTGCGTTGATTCAACCTCCAATCTTCAATCCAAGCTCCTTAGTGCATTTTCTCCTTAAAAGTTCTCCCCCCAGGCTCAGAATGACGAATCCTTAGTTGTACATCGAGTTTTTAACCCAAAAGTCAAAACTATGCATTTTAGTAAATGGGTCTTGTTATAGTGAGGAGCACCTCTCGCTATAGCAAGAGGTTATCAGTTCCAAACTCCAAGTGTTCTCAGCTTGCATTATTGTTAGAAGTTTCATAGATTTTGCATGAGCCATGAACTCACTATAGGGAATTGGCATCCTCGCAATAGCGAGAAAACTTAGATAGCTGGTTTTTTATTTTCTAGCCTCTCCTTTTCTTTATTCCTTTCTAGTAGGACTCTATCCTTCTCCTAAAAATAAAATCAAAATAAAAGAAGACACAAAGCTATTAAAAATTACTACAAATGATATATTTTATTTATTTACTCTAATTAGATAAAAATCTATACAAAATCTATAAAGAAAGAACTAAATGACTCCCTAATCAATTATAAAATATGCCATACAATACCAAAATTAAGGAGTCATTAGAATTTAACTTAGAATTTACAATATGATAGAGAGGGAAAACTAATTAGGAGAGCAAAGACGTGAGAGACAGGAGGTTATAGCCACTAATTTTGCAATAGATTCTACAAGTGTACAAATCGATTACATAGTGTATTGAATCAAAGTCATCTCACAAGGAATTAATTTAGATGCAATTAGGCCTAAGAAGTTTCACTTTTATTTAAGTCAAGACAAACACTAAATTACCAATGTAGAAAAAATAAAAATGAACTTAGAAGAATAACTGAGTATTGGGATTGTTCTAATAAGAATTAGCATTGAGAAGCATCCTAAGTTCCTATCCCTTTATTGCCACAAATTGAGTTGCTCAGTTAATTAGTTTAATTGGTGATATGAGGGTTAGGGAATTTAAGTGAGCCTAAATATCTCTCGACCACTTAGACTTTTATCCTATTTAATCATAGATTTTTCTCACAATTAATTAGGTTAATTATGCTCAATCCCTTTTTAAACCACTTAGGGTTCTTAGATATATTTCTATGCCTAGAAACGAAATTACAACAACCTAATCCTAAATTGCTCAATCGATTATTCCATTAAGATTACTCTTTCTCAAGAGCTAAACTCAAACCCCAATGTAATACCATATTTCTCTAGCCTTTCTTACTCATTTACTTAACTCAGATCCCTTGGTATAGCAATTTCCACAAGAAAATGGAATAAAATAATGGATTATTTTTTGTTACATAGGAATTAAAATTTTCATTTCACATCCTATGGGCCATAGGAATTCACCCATATCATTCCCTAATTAAAATACATTCATACAACTCAAGACCATCACAAAAAATTCCATATACCTCGAATTTTCACACCATGCACCAAAAAAATGTAAGTCTACTTTCAGGTTCTAATGTCAAATTTCTGATGCAACTTTGAAAACTTAAAATTAAATCTAGAAAAATCAAAATTAAGTGAATGATAGGTTTTTGGAAAGTTTTAAATGTCAACTATAGGTGAAAAATCACTCTAGGCCATGAAAACATCATCTGGACTATGATTGACAATAGAAAAGAACCAAAGGTCTAGCTACCCAAGTTTGCTATCACAAGTTACTGATATAAATTTCAAAAATTCATAACTAATTTTAAAAAAATCAAAACCCAGAAAACCATACTATTTTAGAAACCTATGGATATTAACTAAAGGATAAAAATATTTTCATACCAAAACAAAAGCATTTGCCCTATAGAATTGGTTAGAATAGTACCAGAGGTACTACTGCATTATTGGTACTGACCACCAACTTCAAAAATCATATCTCCTTCTACAGAACTCTAAATGGGGTGATCTTAGTGATCATAGAAAGCTTATCATATATAGTTTATTCTTGTAAATTTTCATAAGTATTAGATAACATTTGTCCCTTGGATGACACAGGAGAAGAAACTAACTATATGAACAATGTCTAAACCATTTCAACAACTTTTTGCCAATTTTGAAAATTCATAATTAATTCTCTAAAGCTCCAAATAATCTAGTTTTTGACTTTTCAAAATTTTCTAGATAAGATCTATATGAATGTAAAATTTCATAGGGAAATTCATCCATTTGGTCAGCTTGTGACATGGGCTTGCAAAATGACACTTTAAAGTCTCTTTAAGGGTCAAGAATTGTCCATTTTGGCTTTTAGCTTTTCCAAGACCACTTGAGCACATGGGAAAGCATCAAAAAATACCTCAAAACATGTCTAAAAGGTCTAGATATCCATACATTGCAAAATCACTCTACCACTTGTTGGCACACACAATGATCTTACATGCTTATCTTTGCCATTCAATGTAAAAAACATTCAATATCACTTATATGCTTCCAAGTCTCATACATACATCACATATCCATGTATTTACATATGTTCAAGTAGCTATACATCATATATATCATGAGATTACATCTTTTAACAACCAAAATAGTTACAATACAAATATTTAACAACTCCTTTGTCAATCTTCTTGCCTTTAAGTGTGGTGGCTTTCATTTCTTTGCTCACTTAGTCCACTTAGACACATTAAGGCAATGGAGAGGGAAGAGTGAGATTTTAGGAATTTCAATAGCTCTTCACCCTTTCAAACATACATGATAGATGTAATTTCAAGTCTAAAAATGCATGCATGACCATCTTGAAATTCATACACATACATGGAACAATTTTCACATTTAAGAAGACATATTCTTCATGCATAGGCTTGCCAAGACAATGGTTTAGCCTCACCCATTTTTCTTGGGACTTTTGAACTTTTCTCACCCACTTTCAAGAGACTTTTGACTAAGCCTTACTCTTCCAAAGACTTTTGGCTTTGTCTCACCCACTCTTAGGACTTTTGGCTCATCCTCTCCCTTACTAAGGGACTTTTGGCCTCACCAAGCTTATACAAGCCAGAACATATTCATAAAACATCTTTTAAGAACATATACAAAGCATCATGGCACCATGGCATGTAAACATTGGCTAGAAGCATTTGTCAAAGCATAAGCATACCTACACACACTTAAAAATAAGAACACCCAAAGATGCATGAGAGAAAAGAGAGAGCTACCTTGAATGCAAGAACACAATTTATCCTTTAAAATTCCTTCCTCTCCCTTGGCCAAACACCTATAAAGAGGTAGAGCTTGATTCCTTTGGCCTAAACATATCAACTAGGATCTAATCATACTCTTGAAATAATCTCTAATGCCACACACACTCTAGAAAAACTTTGGCACTCACATGGTTCAATTATAGTTCCATAAAGCACCTAATAAAGTAACACCAAGAATTCATGATCTTGGGTCCATTCTATCCTTCCATCTATGGTTCTTGACTCTATTTAGACTCCTTGGAGTCATCACACCATTAATTTAAGGAGCCTAACTATATGTTACTTCTTTAAGTTACAATATGGAACTTACACCTCCCTCTCACTTCTTAGGCTTCCTAAAATTTTTTCAAGGCTTCCTCTCATACTTTCGCATCATATGTGATGCAAATATAAGTTTGGAAGAAATTAAAACACTTCCTAGGTGCTTCCCCTTTTCTTGGCCAAGACATGACTTCCAATTGCATCCATGGAAGTTGTTTTGCTTTCTTTGATGGGAGATGCATGTGAGAGGCTTCTTTGATGTCTTAGGGGCACATACAAACTCTTAAAATCTTAAATTATGGCTAGAAACTTTCCTACAAACTAAGGTGCAACTAAAATGCTAGGATATGCATCTTGCAAATTCATAGTTCTTTCTTTGTTCTCTTTGCATATTCTTGTTTTCCACATTCTAATTCTTATGTTTCACTCTTGGTTTGGTTCAAAACTCATCTCCCCTTGGCTGTCTTAGGAGTGGCTGAACCACACAACCATAGAGACAAGAAGAAGCAAGCATGGAAACAATAAATTTACCTTAGTTTTCTAGCTTTTCTTAAGAGTTTTTTCCTTTGCTTTAGTCCTCCCCTTGAAATTCAAACTTCTCCCCTCTGATTATAGCTCAAAACAAAACCAAATACTTCAATAAAACCATAAAAAGAAAGAGGAGAATGAGGAGAACAAGCTAACTAAAGGAAAGATGAAGAAATTCCATTAAACTTCCCCCCTCTAATTATAGCTCAAATCATTAATTGAACTAATTAACTAAGCAACTCAATTTTTGGTAATACAAGGATAGGAACCTAGGATGCTTCTCAATGCATATTCTCGTCAGAGCAATCTCAACAATCAGTTATTCTTTCAAGTTCAATTTTATTTTCTTTCATGGCTATTTGAGTGTTTGTCTTGACTTAAACGAAAGAGAAACTAGCCTAATTATGTCTAAATCAATCCCTTGTGGGATAACCTTGATTCACTATACTATATAATCGATCTATACACTTTCAAAATTTGTGGAATCTATTGCAAAATTAGTGCTTATCAGCCCCAGGCTCAGAATGTCCAATACCTAGCTGCCCATCGCGTTTTAAACCTAAAAGTCGAAGTTGTGCATTTTAGTATACGGGTCTCGCTATAGCAAGGAGCACCTTTTGTTATAACAAGAGTCTATTAGTTCCAGGCTCTAAGTATTCTCACCACAGCCTGCACTATTGCTAGAAGTTCCCTGAATTTTGTATGAGCTACAAACTCACTATAGCGAATTGGCATCCTCGCTATAGCGAGAAAACTTAGATAGTTTGTTCTTGATTTTTCCAACCTCCTCCTTTTCTTTATTACTTTCTAACAAGTTTCTATCCTTCTCCTGAAAATAAAATCAAAATAAAATGAGACACAAATCTACTAAAAATTACTACAAATGATATATTTTATTTATTTACTCTGATTAGATAAAAATCTATACAAAATCTACAAAAAAAAAAGAACCAAATGACTCCCCGATCAATCATAAAATATGCCATACAATATCAAAATTAGGGAGTCATCAGGAGGTGTCATTGAAACATAATGGATGCGAGGAGTCATTTTCTACATTTGTAAAATCTTGGAAAAGAAACTTATTTTCATATTTTTTTATCTCATTTATCTTTTGCATTTTTTAGTTAACTTTTTATTTCACTTTTATTTATTTTTAGTGAAATCATTTTTTATAGGCATTTGTTTAATTAAATTATAATTTTAAATTTGAGAAGTTTTTACTATTTTTAATTAATTAAATGTATTCTACATTTATATTAATACATGGTTTAAAATAAATAAATTGTAAATGTATACATTTTGAACATAAATGGAGGCCTTTTGTCAACCATAAAATAATTAAGTCGTATATTTATTTATTGTATTTTACTATCTTGATATTGAAATTATTAAATTATAATATATATATATAATATTTAAATCATTTTCAATCATTCTATCATATAATCATTAAAAAATTCATATTATATCATATAAATCATATGTATGAGTTAAAGTATTTGCAACGGATTAGCAACGAAAAATTTTTGTGACAAAAAATTATGTAGCAAATTTAGAGATGGATTTTCCATCGCAAAATTTCATCACAGATTTGGATTTACGTATCCTTCTTATTAATGACGAAAAATTTTGTCACTAAACTTTGTTGCTAACTTGATTAGAGATAAGATGAAAATGTATGAGAATGTGAATTTTGACATTCTTAGGCAATGCTATGCATGTGTATATGAACAAAGAGGATGATAGATTTGAGTTCCATAATGATTTATACTTGTTATGATGCTTCTATATGCTATATTTGAGCTTTTGGATGTGCTCAAATGGTCATGGTTCTTGTAGGAAGTCATTTTGGACCATTTGATGCTATCTTAGTACCAAATTTGACCATAATCTTACTTTGAACCAAAACTAGACCAAATGGACAAATTTTGGTATGAAATTTGGCAAACATATAAATCTCATCTAGATCTTTCACAAAGATAAAGAGCACTATTTTAGAGCTCTAGAAAACTTATTATGATTTTTAAAAGTTGGCCAAATTATGTAGAAACTGTCCAAGTACTATTCATTTAGTTAGTCTGATTTTCAATGTCATTGAAGGGACAAATGAAGTTCAATGCTAATGAAATTTTACAAGCATATAGTTGATATCATAAGTTTTTTATATCCATTAAGATCCCCAATTTGGAGTTCTGTAGAGTGAGATATGAATTTTTGAAGTTGCTAATCTGTTGTAGGACGAGAATCAAACCCAGTTACTGTTCCAATAGCATTTCATGGGCCAATGATATTGTTTTGATCTAAAATTTTTATAGTAATTAGATGATGTCCTAAGCTTTTCAAAGAGTTCAAGTTTGCATGATTTGAAATTTTCTACCTCAAGTTATGAATTTCTAAAATTTGTGACAAAATATGGAACCTATGGAAATTAAGAGTGTGATCTTGAATTTGATATGCATGGCTTGAACCCGAAATGCATGCTTCAAATTATGATGTTTATGGTTGAATAAGTATGTTATGGATGAAATATGAGTATGGGAAGCTCAAATGGTTCATTTAATAAAAAATGAATTAATTTGGCTTTTAAGAATAGTTCTTTCCGTTACTAAAAGAATTTATTTCTTAAAATTGGATGTCATATGCCAATTGTGATGTAATTAAGGTGATACCCTATTATGGTATTACACTAAGCATTAAAATTACCTAGGAATCACTTACCCAAGCCTCCAATGAATTCCAAATTTGGACTTGAGTCTTCTAACACCAGAAACTACAATGTTCCACTCCTACTTCTTTGTACTTTCGCATAATAACAAAACCCAATATGAAAGTCAATCATTGAGGCCAATTTCTGGCATATCACATCAAAATGGAGGGAGCCTCAAGCTTCGAAAATCATGTAAGAAATAACCAAACACTTTCAGATTTAGAGATAAGATGAAAATCAACCAAACACAAAACTAATTAAACCAAAACAAAGAAGAAGATGAAATGATTAACTTTTGTATAAACTTACCTTGGCTAGATCTCCCTTTATGTATGCAAATCAACAGCAAAATGCTAAAAAGACCTTAGGCCCCCTCTCAGGATATGAAAATGCTCTTGTATGTTCTATAGCCAAATATGTTTCAATGATAAAATAAATGGGCAATTAAGCTTCTTAGGGTTTTAAAGAAAATGGGCTAATCTAACGAGCCTCTTGTCCAAGTGGGCTGTGAAACAACCCTAACTACTAATCATGCTAATTAAGCATAATTGAACCCCAAATCACTAGTACTTAAGGTCCAATGCTGATAATAGTTTACTAGTGGATGAAAATATAGGGAAAGTTGAACTTTTTAATCATCAATATTCATCGTTCAGATAAATAGAAAGGTTTATATTTATAGGAAATTTAATTTTTCATTTAAAACTTCCATCTCATTTATAAATGGTCCCAAATAGGCATAAAACTTCTCCGTGTTAGTTTGCAAGTCATTACTTATCATTGACACAGGAAATCTAGGATTTAATAGCTAAAATGAGCATTTAGGGACCGAAGTCACAACTTAGAAAGGTTTAGTCATGGCTAAGTTGGGCTCTAAAATCTCCAGAAAGCATCAGAATACACTTATGCTACAACTTAAACACTTCTTGCTATGACTTAAATCAAATTTGGGACTCTAGAATTAAAAATTAGAACTTACGTCACAGCTAAATTTGAGTTTAGGACCAAAATTTACAAAAATCACTTATTCTTGCCGTGGCCCAAATCACCTACACTATAGTGAGGTTCCTCCTTGACCTCAATCTCGTTATGGCAAGGCTACCTAAGGCTACCTAAGTTTTATGATAGAAAATATGGTTCTCGAAAAGGAGCTAAAATGAGCCTCAAATGAATTAGCCAAGGATGAAGGACAAAAGTGGCATTTTTAAAAAGCTTTTATGAATCTCCTTTTGATATATGAAGTGTCCCTCTTCTCCTTCATCTTAATAAACCCTTCATTCTACCCAAACCAGAAAGAGAAGCCAGAGAAGAGAGACGCACTAGGAGAGAGCTCAAGGAGGAAAAACCAAGAAAAGGTATGAAAATCAAGACTTTTTTTAGTTTTCTCTTTAGCAACTCTCTTCTCCTCCTTCCCACCTTCCTTTCTATAGTTTTATTTGATGAAGTGGGGCTGTTTTTTTGTTTGGTTCAAAGGGAGAAGAGCAGGAATTCATGGAGGAGTTTACACCAAGTGAAAGAGGCTTTGACAAAACCAAGAAACTAAGGTATTTCTTCTTATTTTGTTGCTTCTCCATGCTTACTTCCTCCATGACATTTTCGTTCAGCTTAAGGCCCATTCCATAGGAGATAAATTTTGACCATGTTAAGCTAGAATTAGGGGTTCTAAGATGTGAGGATTAAAAAGATACAAGTGAAATTAATTAAGAAGCAAAAGAGAACTAAGAATGGGAAGTTAGGGATTCAAAGACATAGGCAAAAATTTGATTTTATCCAAGGGTGTTCTAGATGATGTGAGGATTTAAATGATTTCCTAAGACCTCTAGGAAGCTTCCCAAGTGTGTCTCCCACCAAGGAAAAATCAAAAAGTCCATAGGCTCTTCCTCCCTCCATAATCTCGGCCAAAGCTAGAGCAATAGGTTAGGGGATGTTTTAATTTATTCTAGGCTTGGTTTAAGACTTCATATGATGGTAGAAGGTGGGAGGAACCCTTGGGAAAAATTTAAGAGCCATAGATTGGGAGATGAGACAATGGCTTCCATAATGTAGTCTTATGAAGTAACATGTATCTAAGCTTTTAAAAGTGAGTGTGTGATGACTCCAAGGACCTCAAATGAGATCAAAAGGCCTAGATATGGTAAGAGAATAGAGCCAAGAGCTTGAATTATGGTAGTAGCTTCATTAGGCCATTAAGGAACCAATATGAGACTAATGGGACAAAGTGTGCTTCTTAAGTATAAGTTTAATGTTTTGAATTATTCTGAGAGTATAATTGAGTGTTATTTGTTATGTTTAGGCCAAGGAAATCAAGGCCCATCTAGTTGTGATTGTGGAACCAAGAAGGGGAAGGAATAATCAAAGTAAAGCTTGGATTTCCATCAAGGTAGCTCTTCACCTTATTCTTGTTTGGATTCTTGGTTATATATGTGTCATTGTATGCTTGTGTGTGCATTTGTAACTTGAGACATGCCACTTGATGCTATATTGATGCATTGGTACCAATATGCTTTCTTGAATGCTACTTGTTTGTGAAATTGCTTATAAGGGTGAGGTGATCCCAAAAGTGCCTTGATATAGGTGAGGAGATGCCAAAAAGTCTCTAGGCATGGGTGAGACAAAGCCAAAAGTCTCATGGATGGATGAAGCTAAGTCAAAAGTTCCTAGGCCAAGGGTGAGGCTAATCCAAATATCCTAGACATAGGGTAAGGCTAAACCAAAAGTCCCTAGAGCTCATTATTGACTTTGTTATGACTTTGTGGCATGGAAATGTGATTTGAATGCTTTATGGTTGATTTAGAAAGCATACTTGCACTCTTTGACATGTTGTATG
The DNA here is from genome assembly GCA_026724425.1 of Erythrophleum ivorense. Lineage (NCBI taxonomy): Eukaryota > Viridiplantae > Streptophyta > Magnoliopsida > Fabales > Fabaceae > Erythrophleum > Erythrophleum ivorense. The sequence continues at coordinate 38,752,865 of JAIUCV010000006.1, read as the reverse complement.
ACTTGAATGTATACTTGAATGGGTGTATGAACTATTAAGATTCCATAAATCTCACCCCCTTCCCTCTCCTATCTCATATTATCTAGGTGGAGCTCAAGAGCCAAAGAATGAAAGTCATGGAGCCTAATTGGCTATGTTAGGACAATGGTATCAATTGTATATCTTTTGAATGTAAAGAAATGCCACAATGCTTATGTATATATTATTTTTGAGTTGTAAACATTTGGACAAATGTAAAAGCATGTATGGATGATGTATGAACCACATTTGGTACCAAATTAATGTAAATGTGAATTTTGGATATTGGATGCTTGTATATGCTAGTGCATTCTTGCATGTAGCATAGGGAAATTATGATTTATGGTAGTTCAGACCACTTGAGGACCTCCTATATGCTTTTTTTATGCTTTGAAATTTGCTCAAAATGTAGTAGAGGCCTTGGGAGACCATTTGGACCAAATTGGTACCTTGAGATGCAAAATGGACTATAGTTGGGAGCTATTGAAAAATTTGTCCAAATGAGCTCTTCTGGGTCTAAAATTTGGCCTACATTTAGATCTTGTCTAGAGCTTTTTGAGAAGCTAAAGTGCATAATATTTGGAGCTCTAAAGAAATTGGCAAAATTTTCCATTTTGGTACTGTCACTGTGCATTATGGATAGAAATTTCATCTCTGTCATCCATGAGGCATATGGTGTCCAATGGCTATGAAATTTTACATGGAGAAACTAGATAATCACAATGACTTATACCAACTAGAAGCACCTTAATTTGAGGTCTAGAGAGGGAGATACATTTTTTTGAAGTTCCAGGTATGTTCAGGCACACAGTCAAACCCCTGGTAGTATTCTATTGATTTTCAAGGTCTGAATGCTTCTAAATTGGTCTGGAACTATTTGTATCCTCTATTTAACATCTTCACCTTTCCAAACTAGTCTGGTTTGCCTAGATTGGATTTTTTTAGAATTAGTTATAAATTTTTGAAATTTATATCAATAAGTTGTATTAGAAACGTTGAGCAGTTTAACCTCTGTTCATTTCCTATTATCAAACGTGGTCCAAATGATATTTTCATGGCTTGGAATTATTTTTATTATAAAGTTAACATTTAAGATTTCCATAAAACTATGGATTGCTTGATTTTGATTTTTCTAGAATTAATTATGATTTTTCAAAGTTACTATCAATAAACTGGAATTCTAACCCGAGGCTAAAATGTGATGTTTCTGGTTTTTAGTTCTTGATCTGTGGTTTATGCAAAGTTTTGGAATGTTTGTGACTTGTTTAGATGGAAAATAAATAGAAAATGATAGTGGTGAGTTCACAGGGCCCACAAAATGTGAAATAGATTTTTAAAACCCTGACATAACGCAAGAAAATCCTACTTTTATTCCTTTTTCTTGGTATTTTATTGGCTTCACATGAAATTGAACTTGGATAAGGGAATATAATGCTAGATGAACTATGGTGTGACATCAAAGCTCTAAAGAAATCTTATATGCAAATTATGGCTATGACATATCTCCAAAAATCACATGGGATATATATGACAGCAGAATATATATATAGCAGAACTAGGACTAGCCATAAAAGCAAAGTAACAGCCATATAAGGCAAATTTCATACATGCATATTAGTTCATAAGTACTTAATTATGTGTAAATATATTGGAATCCATGTAAGTCAAAACCTAATCTCCTAAGGGTTAAATTCTCGGTTACAAACATCAAAATACCTGTGCTTGGTAAAAATAAATGCATCATGATGCTATACAAGTTAGATTAAAAAAAAAATAGCATCTACACAAGAACCAAAAGCTTCCAAGTGCAGGAGTCTTACATAAGACCTAAATCTATGGGTGGTCGTCCACTTGCTTCCCCTTTTCTTTAATCAAAGAATCTTCACTTGGAATTTTAGCCCATGAAATAAGGTGAGGTATGAATCTCAATAACTAAAGGAAAATTCCATACTTATGTACAAATTAATCAATATAAATACATTTTATACTTTTAAATACCAAAATCATTAATTAATCAACAAATGAACTAGTTGGACTACTAGTGACTATTATCGCATACTAACAATCACATACAACATGTTAACAGATAAAAACAGGAGGAAAGGCCTATCCATAGCACCAACTCTCCATTGAACATGCTCACAGCTCAGTGCATTTTATTAAGTCTAATTACAACTTAGTACATGATCATGGCACAATGCACAAGTGGCAACATGATCACAGCTCCACCGAGGACATGCTCATGGTCCAAAACAACCAAATAGCCAACCAACCATTTAGCATAGAAAACATATATGTGCAGTAAATATCATATTAAAATGTACATATACATAAAATTAGAAATCCCTAATTATCTCACTTAGTTGTGCCAATTCTCTCATAAGCCAAGAACAAATGCCAACATTCTAAAAGGCCTAAATTAACTAAAATCAAATTCTTAGTTATCATCTATTGCAAAAATCAATTACTCATTCATTCCAAGCATCATGAACTACTTAAGAATCACTTACTTAGTCTCCAATGAATTCCAAAATTAGACTTGATCCTTCAAACACCAAAAACAACAATGCCCCACTCTAATTTCTTTATATTTGCGCATAATAATAGAACCCAATATAAAAGTCAATCACTGGAGCCAATTTCCAGCATAAAACACATCAAAATGGGGGGAAAAAACTCACCTACCCTTTAACCTCAAGCTCTAAAAATCATGCAACAACCCACTAAAACATCCAATTTTAGATTTGGAGATAAGGTGAAAATCCACCAAACAAGAAACTAATCAGACCAAAATAAAGAGGAAGATGAGAGGATCATCTTTTATATAACTTTGGCTAAATCTCCCTCTAAGTGTGCAAATCTTAGCCAAAATGATGGTGAAACCCTAGCCTCCCTTCCATGTGTGAAAATGCTCTTTGCTTCTACATAACAAGTGTTTTGTCTCCAAAAAAATTTTAGTGACTACAAAATTTTAAGGTTTATGTAGAAGTGGGCTGACATGAAGGGCCTTTGGTCTATTTAGGCCCATTTCTTAAGTTTTGGCTCATGGTCAAGGGGGTTTATTTAAGTTGGGTTTGGTTAAAATTAAGTTGGGCTCCTAGGAATTTTTTCTTGCCACTAGGAAATTAATTATGTAGCTCAATTTAAAATTCAACCCAATTAACTCAATTCCATAATAATATTTTATATTTATCAAAATTGCCAAACAATCATTATTTACCTCAAAATGCCTAAAAATAATTATTTTCCTTAAAATTCTTACTTTCCATAATTCTCCCTTATTTTCTTATAATAATTTCTCAATTCCTCATTATTTTCCTTAATAAATTTCCAAATGTTACAAGCTAATTTACTAAGTGTTGGGCCATAGATAGACAAGCTCAATTGTGTTAGGTCTCCATAAAACTAAAATTGGGCCTCTACAATTTATGCCTGATATAATTAAATTAATCATGGAGCCTCAATAAAATTTTGACCCAATTAAATTCAAATTCATTATAACATTCATTTTTCTTTAAAAATTGCCAAATAATAATTATTTGTTTCAAAATGCCCAAAATAATAGTTTTATATATTTATTCTTATTTTTCATAATTTTTCCAACATTTCTCCTAATAATTCCTTAATTATCCATTATTTATCTTAATTAATTTCCATATGTTACAAGTGCACTAGGATGCAAGTGTGGACCACCTCATCCAATCATCACTAAGAAATATTTTTCTTGGAACTTTTACCCAAAGCATAGTTCCTTCGGACTTTCACCCAAAGCATAACATAACATCAATTCATATGAGCATACATTTGAAAACATCACATAACATCATAAAAACATCTCACTTCAATTATACAGCAAGCCCAATATATGTATATCATTTTCATTGCATAAGAGAAAAATCATAATTTCATCAACACTTTTCCTTCAATTCAACATATTAAATTATCAACTCAATGAATATTCTCTCAAGTACTTGAAGTGTAATGCAAAGCATTTCATAAACATTATTTCATAAATATGAGAATGCATGTAGAATTATATTTATAGGTAATAGCTATCTCAATTAAATGCCAAAAAGACACAATCCAAGAAATCCCAAAAGTCTCCAACTAAGTATCTACAGTAAATGGAAAAAATAAATACATAAATTATATTAAATTCTAATATTATATAATTCATTTTTAAATAATCTAATTCTACTACTTACCACCAACAAAAGCCTTTTTAAGCTAAATACTTTCCCAAACATGCCTCACCTCACTTGATCCAACCCTTTGACTTCCAATAATAACACCAAACCAATAAATTAAACCACCATAATTAATTTAGTGGCATTTGATATAAATATATATAATTATAGAGTATAGAAATTACCCTAATTCTACCTGTATCACAAACTTAAATTCTGTCATATCTTTTTTTATAACACTTTTCCTACAACAATTACCTCATATAAAACTTAAAGGAGTCAACGGAAACCTAAACTGATAAAAATTTTTCATTTTAAAACTTCCTCATACAATTTTACTATTCATTTGGTCATTTTCAAATTCTTATCTAACTTTGAAAATACATACTTAATTATAGAAAAATCGTATGAGGTTAATTCAGAACTTTACTTCAAGCTCTCTAAGCCCTTTACACGAGGAAAATACTTACTTAGCAAAGCACATATAAATTCATATAAAGTTGCCCCTACAACAAATTGGACAGTTTTACCCCTCATTGGTTATATTATTATTATTATTATTATTATTATTATTATTTTGCCTTATATAAGCATAGGCATTCTTGCATCTTAGGCATGCTAGTCATACTCTTTTTACTTCAGGGTTAGGTATATACATAGCTTTCCATTTCATACCTGAGTACCTTACAGTGTCATAATATAACGCATACACGCAGTAATCTAAATTACTTAATTACATGACAAAATATGGTGCATAAAAGTAAGGTCCTTGATTTATGTCTCCACATTCTTTGCTCTTTCTTTGCTTGAACTAGGACCTAGCATGGGTTATATTTGGGATGAGATTATAAAATCTTAATAGTAGTAAGCTAGTATCATTCATAAGCAAGCATGTAAGTACATAACATAATGCCAATCAAAGTGCCATATAACATATAGTAATACAAGGAATTTCATATAAGGCCAAGCACAATCTAAACATACATGTCTCATTGTATAGCATCAATGACAACTTGATATAGTATAACACTCATCATTATACAAACATACAAGTTTAAGGAAAGAGAGAGGAAAACTACTACCTTAGCAAACTTTGCTCCTCAATCCTTGGAACTCGGTTTACTTACTTTTTAAGTTCCCAGAGCAAATATCGAACCCTATAATTATAATGATAATTCATTACAATTAACACATAAACCTTAACTTCTAATATAGTATGACCTTTTTAAACTTAATGGGACTATTGGAATTGGAAAAATCTAACTCTTTCCCTTCCCATTCACTATGGCCGAATAGTATGCATTTCTTGGCCAAAATTTAAAAATTTTATTCCATGAGTTTTAGGGGCTTTGCCATAGGTATTACTAGCTAAAAACACCTTTTTGAATCCATTGGAATGGATAAAATTATGAAATTCTAGCCCCAACATCACATTTTGGTCATAACATAATCTAGTTCCGTTTTATGCTCAAAAGTGAGTTTCTTTGGTTCTAAAAATTCCATAGCCTCTTCCTTTATGTTTTAGGACTTGAAATTTGGTATACATGACTTTAAGACATTAAGAAAATACTATAAAAATTTTGGGAAAATTCGGATAGCATCTCCCCATGATTTCTATTTTTCCAAAATTTACAATCTTTGTATTTTTCAAAGTCTCAGCACATAACAACAATAACTAAGCTCATATGGCCTTCATATTCAACATATATACTTCATTTCAAGGCTTTCATATTCAATATATAAACTCCATTTCTAATGATCCATATGCTGTCCAAAAGTGTCTCATAGCTAGGGTTTAACAAAACTAACTTAAAGCATGTGATTTTCAAGTACAAGATGGAGAAAACTTACTCTTTAAGCGTAATCCTTGCTTTCTTTGCTTTTCTCACACTAAACTCCCTTCTCTTCCCACTTAGAGCAACATTCCACCTTGAAGAAAAGATGAATATGCAGCTTCCCTTTGGAGAAAATGGTTAGAGGATGAAGAAGATGAAGAAATTTGGTGAAGAATGGTGGTAATTTTGCTTGGTTTCACTTCTTCTTCCACTTTTTCTCCCTCTCTCTCTCTCTCTCTTCACATTTTTCTTTCTTTCTCCCTTGTGTGTGGTGTGAAAATGGTGGAATGGAGGTGAAGGAGATGAATTTAGATGAAGTTAAATGGTCATACTAAATTTGGACCATTGGATAAATCTTTTTAAGATCAAATCTTAACCTTCCATTTCTTTTTCTTTTGATTTTCTAATTTCATGACTAAGTACCTTCTTCCAAAAATTCTTGTCCACACACTTGGATACCTTTTCTTAGCCCTTAAGTCATGAATAGTAACCATGGTTAATTTTCTTAACTTAACCATGGTCAACTTTTAACTCAACCATAGTTAGTTTTTAACTTAACCATGGTTAATTCTTTAAAATAACTAAAATCCTTTTCTCCTTTCCTTTTCATTTTAAATTTATATTTGGGTTTTATCTTCTCTAAAACCTTAATTATATCTTCTTTTCTCTTATTGGGCCTTTAGAATCGGCTATTGGGCCTTACAATAGTTTAAAAAACGGTGTTCGGGCCCGATTAAGGTTTTATGATACAATACATACCTTTAGACTTTCTACAATTTATAAATATTGTTTCCTCTACTTTCTAGCCATATTGAGCCTCAAACATGGATCAAGGGCCCTCAACCTCAATCCTCATAAATTGCGGTGTCAATCAAACACATGGGTCTATAGGTGTAATTTTCACCATTCTATATTATGATTGTGCTATAAAATTTTTATTTACTGCAATTTAGTCCCTAAAGCTCCTTCAGGGTTTCTTAACCCTTTAGCTATTCTTATTTCTATAGTTGTTACAACTTCCTTTTTTTATTTTGCTCATGGCTACTGATCGGGATAACCAGATCCCAAACCAAATCCCGCCCAACCATCTGGACAACTTGGCATCATTGGACCCGTCTCATTAACTTAAGTTTAACTGTGGGTCACAAATTTATGAGATTCTTGTCGAATTTTTTGATATTCGTGCTTAAACCCACGAATAGAAGGTGAAACTAGGGTTCCCTGAACTTTCGGGTAATTTATACATTTTGCCCAGCATACAACTTTTCTTTGCATTTTAGTCCCTGGCTCCTTCATACTTGACTTCGAAGACTTTTCGAAACCTTTTTCTGATCTTTTCTTTTTTCATCTATTTTGGCCTCAATTTTAGGGCACCTCTATCCTTGACTCATCATTATTTGCGGTTTAAAATATTATTCTAATTTTATTAGACCTCAATTTACTCTATTTAGAAGACTTCCTTTTATATCTGGTAAATTTCGTATATTGACAGAGAAACCATATGTTACGTTTCTTGCGTTTCCTTACATTTTTTTGGATTTTCAGAAAATCGGATGTTACAAATTCCACCTAGACAATACATCAAACACTTTGTGTGCATCCAACATGATCAACATAAATTAAACACCTATTCATTAATCCAACCCCACCAATTACATCCCTAAAGGTTCAATTACATATTTAATTACTCAATTGCAACCTTAATTAAGAAAATCCCCAAATCACCAAAACCTAGAATTTCAACATCAACAATTTCAAATTATAATAAGCTCCCAAAAAGAAATCTAGAGATGAGTAAAACATTTTATTCTTCAATTACCCTAACTAAAATCCTTTGGAAATCCTTCAAATGGAGCTTGTAAGTTGATGAAATAAAGATGAAGATCCCTTCCTCTCCCTTGTAGTGTTGGCCTTGGGGAGTAAGTGGGGTGTTTGATTTTCTAGAAGGATGATTAGGGTCATTTAAGTGATATGGGTATGAGTTAGGGTTATGGACATGGATTTAGGTTAATATCCATGAAAAGTCACCCTAGGTAAAGGTAATTCACTTAAAAAGTTACTATTGGGCTATTTTGTTAATAAAAAATTAATTTAAATAATGGGCATTTCTATTTCAATATATTTTATTTAGGCTAAGATTTAGGCTTTTGTCATTTTCCTATCATCTTTTTTAACTTAATTTTTTATTAACTAAATTAATAAAGCAAATCAATAAAAAGAATAAAGCAAAATGGTTCACTAACTAAGACTTCAACATTTAATAAAAAATTAATTTAAATAATGGGCATTTCTATTTCAATATATTTTATTTAGGCTAAGATTTAGGCTTTTGTCATTTTCCTATCATCTTTTTTAACTTAATTTTTTATTAACTAAATTAATAAAGCAAATCAATAAAAAGAATAAAGCAAAATGGTTCACTAACTAAGACTTCAACATTCCGTATAATTAAAATAATTTCCTATGATTCCCCAATTATTTAAATAATATTTTTTCACTAAATTCTTAATTTCCCAATTAATGAAACTAATCCTTAAATCACCAAAACTAGCACAATTTATGCCTAGCCAATATCTTTCATTAAATAATTTAACAAAATACCAATAAATACTTAAATGCTCTCTCACACATTTCACATGTTTAATTGCTATAATCTATATTAGTTAATAAGTCCACAACTAAATTATATTCATTGATTTATTAATTCAAGATTTTACAAGATACCTATAGAAAGAAAAAGTGAAACGGTGAAAGTTGATGAAGGAAATAAAGCTTTTAAGATAGTATGTCCCCACCTTAAACATCACAACTCAGCAAAGGCATCATCTATAGCACTACAAAACATTAAACAAGCTAAACCAAAAATTCACCATTTAAGCTTCCATTTTTTTGTTTAAAGAAGGGAAGAAAAAAGAATTAGAAACAAAAATGAAACCTAATAGGATAAGAGGTGTCTTACTTGGTGGCTTCAAACTTTGAATCTTCAAACCCCTTCTTTCCTTTTGTTCCTTTCCTTTTGCTGCTTGTCCTTTCTCTCTTCTTACTTTGTTTGTTCTCTAACTCTAGGTTCTCTTTTTGTCTTTATGTTCTATTTATGTTCTAGTAGAAGGTATAAAAAGGAATTCAAAGAACAAAATAAATAGAGGAGTATGAATTGTTTCCTTCTAAAATCTTACTTGTCTCTCTTAGTAGGTTTCATCCCACCTACGTCATGGGGAAGTCAGTCTAGCATGTACAATTTATAGATGAAATTATGCTTATTTAGCTAGTCCTAGGTATAAAAATTATTACCAATTATGGAAAACGCATATTAAAATTCTAAGCTTTTCCTCATTATCTTTGCAGTTTCAATTTGTTAGCAAAAATTACATTTTGACATAGGCTAAAATTACAATTTAGTTTGCCAAAATTACATTTAGTCCTATAAAATTACTTGTTTTGCCATGCCCTAAACTTTTAATTATTATATTTTGACCTTTAAATTTTAACTAAACTATTTTTATTTTTCAAATGTTTTTCTTATATTTTTAGGAACTTTTTGACTTTGGGAGTTTCTAAAAATTATTTTGATTAATATTTATTTTATAAAATTTTCCTAATTCATAATTATAAAATTTGCCAATTAATCTTCCAAAATTCTAAAATCAATAATAAATTCCAAATAATTTTAAAAATTTCTTTATATTATATAAATTTATATTTTGGTAAATCTTCATTATTTGGCCTTTAATTTTTAAATATTAATTTTACAAAGTTTGATTTCATGACAAAGTCACGTCAACTAGTCAACCAACCTTCTTTCAAAAAAATTCACCATCAATGATAAAAGTGAAGATATGCATGACATGTAACTTAGAAGATTAGTACATATGGCTACAAATGTTAAAGGTTCAAATATCCCACCTCACTCACAACCAATGAAAAAGATTTTAATGGTCATATGCATGCTAAAATTTATCCCAAAAAAAAATCTTCCAAACATTTAATATACAAGGAAGCTTTTATTTATTTATTTATTTATCCTTGTTTTGGCCAACAAAATACATGGAAGTTAAGCTAAACTAAACATACATAAGTTTTTTTTTCTTTACCAATTAGCAACCTGTTTCCTTGATAGAGTGAAACAATTTGTTATAGCTCAATTAAAATAATCTTTTCTTGTACTTTTGATTTGGTTCTAAGGAAATCATAATTGTAGAATTGGAAATAATCACCTGAGGAAATTAATTATTTACTACTTAACGTTTAAATACAAAATGGAAAAAGAAATTTCATAATTGCTTGAAGGAAAACCCAAAGTTGTTGTATCTAGCTTCTGCTTGAGTACATAATAATAATGTTTGATTACAAAATACAAAATCAATTATTGGATGGGGAATTTTTTTAAAAAATTGATGTATACAATTTTAGAATGTGGTAAAATATCATGAGATCAAAGTTCTCTTAGAATAAAACTTTTGTCACCAAAGATCAAACAAAAGTCAAAATTACGTAATAACAATAATTAACATTTGAAAAGTAAAAATAAATAAATATATAAATAAAAGGCCATGGGAGGTTGCTCAATGGCTAGATTTGTGATAAAAATGAAGAGACGTGTGACCTATAGCTTAGAAAATTGGAACATATAAATACAAATCATAAATGTGAGAGGTCAAAAAAAGTTTAACAATCATGTCCATGTTCAAATATATCCCCAAAAAAAATCATCTCAAACATTCATTTAAAACATAAAAGCTCGGCTAAAATGTAAAAGTTTATGTGTTTTACCAACTAGTGGTGTTCAAAATATTGAGTATTGATTGAGCATTGTTTGGGCATCTATACTCATTAGATTGAGACTACAATCTCTATTTAAAAGTAAATATAAGTTTGAATAGTCTATGATACATCAAATATAAAAAAATACTCATATACTTTAACTTAAGAAGTTATTAGAGCACACTTGATTACGTCATTGAAATTGATTTATATGATACGTTGGATTGATCTGACTTAATCAGTAGTTTAGTGGACACAGATTTTTTTTTAATTTATGTGCACTATTTTAAATTGCCTTAAAATATCATAAAACTAAAAGCTTCTAAAAATAAACTTTGTCACCAGTGATCAAACAAAAGCCAATGTTGCAAACTTGCGACAATGATTTCAATTAACATTTAAAGAAAAAAAAAAGGTTAACGAAAGTCATTTAATAACTAAACTTGTTGTAAAAGTAAAGACATGCATGACTTGTTGCTCAAAAAATTAGAATATATAACAACAAAAGACAAGTTTGAAAAGTTCAAGTCTTGCTAACTCGCCACCCATCGGACAGTTGTAATAGTTTGGAGATAAACACATAAAGCAATCGACTATCTAGAACTTAATTTTTGAATAACAAAATAGAAAAAGAAATTTCATGAAGCCTTGGAGAAAAATTCAAATGTATTTAGCTAGTTTGAATAGGCTATTATAGATCAAATATCAAATAATACTCATATATTCTCTAACTTAAGAAGTTAGAGTTGATTAGAGCACACTTAATTATGTCATAGAAATTGATTTATATGATAAGTTGGATTGATCTAACTTAGTCAATAATTTATTGGATAAAGATTATTTTTATTGATGTGTACTATTTTAAATTACCTTAAAAGATCATAAAACTGAAAGTTTCAAAAACTAAACTTTGTCATCAATAGTGAAACAAAAGTCAAAGTTACAACAACAATTTTAATTAACATTCGAAAAGGAAAAAAGGAAAATTACTGTTGTAGGTCATTTATTAACTAAATTTGTTGTACAAATGGAAACATACATGACTTGTTGCTCAAAAAATTAGAACACATGACAACAAACAACAAATATGAAAAGTTCAAATCTCGCCAACTCATGACCAATCAAACAGTAGTAATAGTTATGTGCACATCAAAATATAACAAAACACTTTTTCCAAAACATTTATAACATGGATCCTGAGCTAAAATGAAGAAATATAAGTGCTTTTACCTAGTAGCATTCTTCAAGAGTGATATTAGCTTATCGTTCATTTAAAAGTAATTATTTTTTGTATTTTTTATATTATCTAACGGAAAATTAAGATTGTATATGTTTGGAATACATGTGAGGAAATTGATTATATAGTACTTAATTTTTTAATACAAAAAAGGAAAAAAATTTCAGGAATTCTTGAAAAAAGAAAAAATTTAAAATTATTATATTAAACTAGTTTAGATTAGTTATGACAAACATTCATATACTCTAACTTGTAGAATTGACTAAGAGATAAATATTATTAAGTAATAATGAATAATAATTATAAAAATATAATAAATATTACATATAATTATATTAAAAAAATACATATGTATTGTACAAAACTAAATAAATCCTTGATAGGATTGTGACTGCATATTTTCAAGTAACTGATGCAACCATGGAAATGAAAATCTCATGGGCTGGGGGCAATTCTGTCTTCTTATTGCCTCAATATTACAAAAAGGAATTTTTTTTTCTTTTTTGAAAAGCAATAGCAAACAAAGGCATTGTGGGTATTGTGATAGGATGAGCTGTCAAACGGCATAAGATGCCTTTATCCGATGCTTACCTGTGCTGTCTAGCCACACGGCTTGCTTTGCAACATTTTTTGTAATTTACCATCCCACCGGCTATTGCCTTCCTTTCTCCTCCCAAATCCCAACATTAGTTTTTATCTATTCCAGCTTCATTTTTAAATAACATTTCATTAAAATAAATATATATATGTAAAAATCTATCTTATTTAAAAAAATATCTTAAACATATTTACATATTTTTTAGAATTAAATTTATTTATTTATTTGTAATTGATTAAATATATCTTAAAATATCTGAATAGCTGCATCTTAAATTTATTTTTGTTATTTTTTCTTCTCAAAATTAGACTAATGATATCTGGAGCCCTAATAGTGTGCACTTTTACACATTCAAATTCTTTTTATGTTAATTTGTGAAAATTAAATTGTAATAAATTTTATTGTTTAGGTGAATTTTTTAATCTCAATATAAATTATCTGTTTTTTATTCAACTGAAAGAAGTAATTGATTAAAATACATATAAGAATATCACTGACAACAATACTAAAATATTCATGCGGTTTCAACACTTCGGCATTCACTAATTTATAATTTGAAAATATTATGTACCTGATTTAATAATTATCAAATATAAAATAATATTTTATTAAATAATTACTTACAACATTAATTTTAATTTAATTTTTACATATTAATAAATATAATTATCACAATAAATTTAATGACATAAACAAAATATTATTTCATTTTTAATAATTAATTTTTCTATAATTAAAAATATTCATAACATAACACTCTTTAATTTGTAAGCCGGGGACAGATTTTCATAATAAAAAGTGTTTAACCGATAATTGACGCGAGGAGAACTGAAAAAATCTATTCAGGTTATGTGAATAAGAAAAAGCTTTTTTTTTTTGGAATTCCTTTTCCTATATACCCCACGAGTGGCCTTATCTTATTTACTTTTCAGTTTTCTTCCCCATTGAGGTCCCCTCTCTCCCCCTCTCTCCCCTCTGTCTAAAACCTACTTTCCCTTCTTCTCTCTATGTCTGTCCCTCTGAGCATAGAGTAAGACAGCAGTCAATCAAAATCCAAGAAACCCCACTCACACTATCACTTAAGGGTGAGTCCAAACTCCAAACCCCTTTCTCTCTCTATCTTCCAATCTTTCTCTCTCTACACCCACAGAAAGAAAGTAAGGATGGGGATGATCATGACTTTTAGAAGCAAAAGATGAATCCTCTTTGAAACCCCAAACAAAAAAATTTTGAAAATAAAAAAAAAAAGAAAAAAATTAAGTTCCCATCTCAGCCCCTTATCCCCCACCTAAATGGAACTATCAGATTTGCAAAGCAACAACACGAACTCACCCAGACCTAGTCACCCCCACCACCACCACCAACAACACCACCACCACCATCATCATCATCATCGCCAGCCGCAGCAACAAAAACAGTTAGAGTTACCTTCATCGCAGGTTGTGGTCCCTTTTGATGGAGCAGGAGGACGTCCCTCCCCCTTCTTCAATATGGGCTCCATCTCCATCCAAGCTGGTCTCTCTCGTGCTCCAACCACCCCTTCTTCATCCTCTTCTTCGTCTTCGAATTCTGCCTCCTCATCGCCTTCGGCCGCTTCTGCGTCTGTTTCATCCACAGCTCCCCCTCATCTCATTGATGCCTCGCTAGCCATCGCCACCAGATCTGAGCCCCGCCCATCTACTCGATCCGGACTCGTCCTTGATTCGAACAAGAAACCCCAAATTCAGCAACAATTGTCAATCTCTACGACGGCGGCGGTAGCTGGGAACCCTTCAAAGCGATCCACCAAGGACAGACACACCAAGGTGGACGGTCGCGGCCGGAGAATTCGAATGCCGGCGACGTGTGCGGCAAGGGTTTTTCAATTGACCCGAGAGCTGGGTCATAAATCCGACGGAGAGACAATAGAGTGGCTGCTGCAGCAGGCGGAGCCGGCAATCATCGCCGCCACTGGCACCGGCACGATCCCGGCGAACTTCTCTACGCTCAACGTGTCGCTGCGGAGTAGCGGGTCCACTCTTTCGGCTCCGCCGTCGAAGTCCGCTCCTCATACGTTTCATGGAGCTCTAGCCCTTTCTGCTCATTATCACCCCTACGAAGAAGCTTTGCAGCATTCCGCTTTGTTAGGGTTCCATCATCAACATCAGCAACTGGAACATCAACCTCATCTATTGACTGCCGATCAAATTGCAGAAGCGCTTCCGAGTGCCGCCGGCGGCAGAGAGGGCAATGGTGAGTCGACCGAGAAATATAGAAAAAGCTTCAGAGAGGATATATTCAAAGACGAAGGTAATCAACAACAAAGCGAAAGCAGAGATGGTCGGAACTCTCCCAAGGCATTCAAAGCCGACTTGCAATTACAGAAGCAACAACAACAGCAAGAAGCAGGATCTTCGAATTCGAACATTCTTCGTCCTTCTAATTTAACCCCCGCCGCCGCAATGTGGGCGGTCGCGCCAGCTGCTGCCAGCGGTGGTTCTGCTGCTCTTGGTAGCACATTTTGGATGCTAACCCCCGGCGGTGGTGGAGCTGGTGTCTCCGCCGTACACACCGGCGGTTCCGGCTCTGCAGCTGCGTCGTCGGAGACGACCCAGATGTGGCCATTTCCGACGGTGCAGACTGGTGGGGGCATTAATACCCTACAAGGCCCTCTGCAATTCATGCCCAGGTTCAATTTTCCTCATGGTAGTCTAGAATTCCAAGGTGGTCGTGGAGGAGGAGGAGGTCTTCAATTGGGGTCGATGATGTCGTTGATGCAGCCTCATCAGCAGCAGCAACCATCGCAGCATCTGGGGCTTGGAATGTCTGATCAGTCGAACCTGGGAATGCTTGCGGCTTTGAATGCTTACTCTAGAACTGGTTTGAATGAGAACTCTGACCAGCAGAATCAACCATTGGAGCATCATCATCAAGCTACTGATAGTGGAGGAGAAGAAGGTCCTAATAGTTCTCAATGAATAATTAATTACTTCCGGAAGGTTTGAAAAAAAAAAAGGCAAGAATTTGGTGGTCACTGGTTAGTTGCTTTTGATCTGTATATACCCAGCTTGGTTAATTCCTTGCATTAGCATGTAGGGTTTATTGGGCTTTTTTTCTTTCTGGGCATATTGGGAATTGAATTTGAGTGCTTTGAAAAAATTCATAGTGGTTCTCTCTCTCTCTCGTGTGGAAGTTGATCACCATTTCTGTAGTTTGATTTGGAGGGTTTGCTGTGTGATTTATCTGTTTGATTTTGGTCCAAACAGGACCGAAAGTAAGCTGGCAGAGAGTTTGTATAGGAGGAAATTTCTGTTGGAATTATTGTTTCTGCTTCTTTTGTATGACAATATATGAAAGAAAAAAAAAATTCAAAGAGTATTTAATGGGAAATTGAATGGCTTCCGTCTTGTTGATCATATTCCATTTCATTCCCCTCATTTTAATCTTCATTTTAATCAAAGAGTATTATTATTATTATTATTATTATTGGGCAAAGAATTTCAAGTTTCTCTCTTCCCATTTCTTAATTACTTTTAGACTAAAAAAGAATATGACAGCGATTATATTGGACAAAATGTGAGACATTGCTGGATTAGGCACACTTTCAATGCTAATATTATTTATAAATTTTACTCACAAAATGAGTTTCCTTACAAAGTCTAGAAGGGTTCTTTTATATTAGAATTGTATATTTTAATGCTATATTATTTATGACAATGATTATGTTGGATAGGCATTTTTAGGACTTTATTGTTTATATTTAAGTGATACTGAGTATTTGGTATTATTTTTATTTATGTTTTGTCGCATAATTTGTTAATAAAATTCATATAATTTAGTTTTAAATTATGATTGAGTTAGATATCAAATTTTAAACAAAAATCATTTATTTATCAAAATTTAATTAATTAGTGTGTAATACTGAAGGGCGTGTAGTAAATTTTCCTCTTAGATTGATGCTCTATGGCTTACATATGAGCTTATCCTACAAAATTTAGGAATTTTATTATATTAAAATATCTTCTTGTTAATTCTTATTTATTTGCAATTATGATTTGGTAAAGAAAAGATAGAAACTTTACACTTAAGAAAAATTCAGTTTTTTGAAATATTTATTATAAATTTTTTAAAATATAAATATAACATTATATATATATATATTAAAGCGTTATTGTAACTAAAATTGAAAATAGCAATAAGTAAACCAAACTAAAATCGATTGCACGGGTTAAAATTGAATTAGTTCAAAGTTTTGTTGTTTTTAATTCGTTCTTATTTTATTTTGAACAAATATGAACAAAACAAAAATATAAGACAACAAGAGAAAGAAGGGATTAAAAAAAAAAAAAGAGAAACAAAATGCATATATTTAATCTTTTTCAGTGTTTATTCTCTATCATGATCTATCTCTTAATACATCTCTTAGATATTAAGATATTTGATTAACCTTATTTATTTTTATTCATTAACATTTAAAATTAAAAATTAGTAATATTTAAAATTTATTAATATTTATTTATTATATTAAAATTTATATAAAAGTTTAAAAATATATATTTAACTATTATTAATTCAACTATAATGAAACCAATAAATTATCAACTGTGCTTTTATTAATTTAATAATTAATTTAATTTAAAAAATATCGATTAAAATCTTAAAAATAAAGTTGCTGCTTTTTCATATAAAAGAGAGATTATATATATATATATATATATATATAACTCATTCTAAGCAAACTATTAGTTTAATAAAAAATAAAAAAAATTATTATTCAAGACTTTAAAATAAAAATATTTATATTAAAGGATTTTAATTTTTAAATTATTTTAAAAAAATTTAAAATAAAAAATTTTAACTATAGATCTTACATTTTTTTTACAGTCTATCTTAAAAATATGTTAAAATAATTTTAAATTTTCATACTTTTTAAATATAAATATCTTTATTTAAAGTTAAAGTCTAATTTTTCTTTAATACAATTCTGAGTACGCCCAATCACTTTTTGAGTAATTCTTACATACACTAAGTGCACCATGTCATCTGTGCATTAAACGGTTAAGATTTACTCTACACGTGAACCCCACTTGTACAAATTCAATTTCAACCTTAAATTTTCTTAAGTGCACCATGCTCCAGGTGCACATAAAAAAATTTCTCACCTTTCACTAGCGTTGTCAGGAGGGCGTTATTAACTCTTGCCTCTTTTCTAATCCTTCTCGCACTCTCCATGCCATTTTATTAAAATAATAATATAATAAAAGTTATATTAATGTTTTATTAACTTAATTGTGATGTTAATAATTAAGAGAGGCAATTTGTTTTTCTAGAAATTATCTCTATTATTTATAACATTGTCATGGTGGACCCACTTGAAATTAGATATAATTATATATCAATTATAAAAATTATAATAAAAAGAGGAGCAAATCATATTACTTCCAAAATAAGATTAACCGAGGAAAAATAATACCATTTATATTATATATATATATATTGCATTTTTCTTTACACATGTGATTGTATTGGACAAGACACTTTGGTCATTTCCTAATATGAGGATATATAGTGATATTTTGCTTATTATGCCAAGTAAATCCCCCATAGGATACCATAGTTCCTAGTTTATAAGCAGACAAAACTAAGCTTTCATCCACTTCGAAATATCACTTTTATCTTAAAAATAAAATAAAATAAAGCCAAGCATATTCACATACATATCTTTATCCCTTTGGCGTTGTTTGGGCATTTGCTTTCATTGTACCAAACCGCAAATTCCGCTAGCAAAAGCTAGAATATTGGATTAGTATATTAACCACTACTTAACTATTATAATAAGACATTTAAAAAGGAAAATATGTTGACTTTCGCATTATTATAATAAAAAAATAATTGTGACATTTTCCTAAGGTTGTATCCTTTACATGGTTCTTGAAAAATGTGTTTTCCTTTGAAGAATAACAGTTTTTGCATAACTAACTACTGTTTCCCACAACTTATATATACATATAACTTACTATTTTAAAAAAGCTTAAGTGAACTCATATGTTATTACTTTTAATTAAGAGTGACCTTAGAGTTTTAAATAAAATCTTTTTAATATTTATAACTTACTTAAGTTATCAAACATGAACATATTAGATAACATTTTATGTAAATAAATGTATCTTTTAAGATTGTTTGTGCAAAACAAAAAACTAATTTCAGGCCAAAAAAAAAACTTTGAAAGAACTCCTTGATTATAACTTTAAAAATACCTTTAACATGCTGATAACTTGTTTAATAAATATTATTTCTGACGTGTGCATTTAGCTATAACTCGTTAATTTAATATACAATAGATAAAAATATTCAAAACACTTGATTTTTGTAGTGTCGAAGTAGTATTTTTATTTTTATTTTTTGTCATGAAAAAGCTGATCTATGGCCAAAACAAGCAAAAGAAAAAGCTGATCTGAATGTTGAGGATGATATGATTATGAATGGTTGAAATGCGAACATGTGATCACGGATGTGTAGTGTACATAAATTTGAATATCAACTTTTGGGACCACCTGCACTGAATGAAAAAGCTAAAAATACGAAAAATAAATACCACGCGCTTCACGTGCTCCAATCTTACGTAACTGCGGGGTTTGGCTTTTGTGTGCGTACGAATGAACGACAGTACAGCGCGTGGGCTTAAAATTAGGCGACAAAGATTCTTCACCCGTTCAAGAAGTGTGCATAATTTACCAATTTGTTTCAAAGAGAAATAACCGTCTATATCAGGTGTACAGGTCAAAAGATTTTAAATTTTAGAATTACTTTTAAAAGATTTAAGATTAAAAATTTAAAAATTATTATAAACAATTTCAAAACTAAAAATTTTAATCTGAGATCTAAATTATTTTTTAAAGTCTTTTAATATAAATATTTTTATGCTGGAGTTATGAATTATAATTTTTTCTTATATTAGGTCAAATTTGAAATAGTAATAATAATAATTCCAAATGAGTTAATGAGTTTGTATGTGTAAAATTTTGTGTAAAAAATCATGTTCATTCAGTTTAGTCAAGTTTAGAGTTTTACAACTGCATGTAATGTAAGATGTAAAGATCAACATGTTTTGTAATATAACTCGACCAATTTGTTGAACCCGATTCACGTATATGAAGATTGACATATTTTGTGGTATAACCAAACCAATTTATCAAACTCAATCCACTTGAACTTGACTTTTTAAAGTAAACAAATTGTTGGAAAATAGACCACCTTTGATTAAGAAAATTGAGAACTCTTCTTCAAAGAGAACTCCCTACACACAAAACATAGAGAAATTTAGGAGGGCCTGTTTAAAAATGTTTTTGTTTTAATGTTTTTAAAATAGATGTTTTTTGGAACAAATTTTGAGAACAAAAAAATTAAAAAATTCGTTTAAATCATTATTCTGAAAAAGTAGCTATTTTCTATTTTTTCTCTAATTCTTTAGAACAAAAATTACAAAACACTTAAAAAGTGTTCTGATTTTTTTGTTTTTGAAAACAAAATTCTGTTTTTTTTTGTTTTACAAAACACCTCGTTAAAAACACATTATCAAACAAGTTTTTTTTTATTTTTTTATTCTTAAAAATAGAAAACTGTTCTGAAAACAAGAAACCAAACAGGGCCTGTTCTTCTTCTCTGGTATCTATGGTGCCTTCTACTAGGATAAAGATTAGTTTTCATTTGTTATTCAAATCTATGCTGCATGGGATAGAGACCCATCAAAATCCATTTTTACATCACTATGTAAGCACCTGGATTTGTAACTTTCCTTCATTGTTTTCCCTTGATTTATTTAAGAATTTTTATGCTTAATTTTATGATATTAGACAAGAATCACAAAAATTACATGAGAAAATTAATAATTGAACCTTAGAGGCCATTAATGGTGGATTTTGATAGAGACCAAATTAAGCCACAAATTGATATGATAGGTAGCCTATATAATGATAATATTGTGGTAAAAATTTAGTACAAATCAAATTGGTCATTGGGGAGAAATCTAAAAAGTTTGGAAAATTGGTGATGAAAAACACAAAGTTTTGAGGCCTGGCATTTTTACCACAAACAACAAATTGATGCAAATCATATATATTTGGAAAACTTATTAAATAAACTTTCCAATGCCACCAAATTTGTCCAAAATAGATAAGAATTAACTGACATATGATTGTTTGAAGTTGGGGGTTTTAATTTGGAATTTTTGAAAAAAGTGATGAAATAGCTACATTTCAAGGGTTGTTTCTCCTTTTTAGACGTCAATTAGTACAAACTTTATATCATTGGAAAGATCATTTTGCAAACTTTCTAATGATATATAGTTTATCCAATTTAGACAAGAAACAAAGGAGATATGACTCTTCAAATATAGCCCTTCAAAACTAAATTTTTTGAAGATTTTTAGAAAAATTGCCCAAGTCCAAAGTTGAAGATAGAGTGGAGTTTTTGGCATGTAAATCTCACCCTTTTGGAGTTTTGGCTCAAACATGGTACTAATAGAAAGAGAAAGAAGAAGGGAATGGTAGCAGTCCCACCACTAGAGAAGTTCCATATGATAGCACATGGCCTAGGCATGTGAGGTTCCTCCATTTTTTTAAAAACTTTTAGGATGAAGTATTTGGATAGTGCATGAGGGCATATGCCAAGCCCAAAATGAGTTATTTTTTGCTTTAAAAATTCCTAAAATCATCCTTTATATGGTGGTATATGGTTTGGATATATTTGGACAAGTGTGGGTACTGTTCAAATGTGTGATGGAAACTTAGAAGACCTTTTAAACGGATCTAAAGATGAAATCATTTCTTGTTGGTCTTAAACTTGATCAACATACTTCCAAATGACATTTAGTAGATATCAATCAATAAGGACCTAAGGGAGAAATGTGGATAACCAAATTAAAACAAGAATTTGTCCTTTAAATAGTATGCATTAGAAAAGCTTCGTGAAGAATATCACGTTGTCACAAATGTTGTTGAACCACTTTAATTTCTCTCTCTCTCTCTCTCTCTCTCTCTCTCTCCCTCCATATGTGTGAAATGCAATAATACTTCACAAATAGTGCACAAGAATGGACAATTTACTACAAAAGATTGATCAAATATGCAAAGCACATTTTTTTGAAATATGCTATAGTGACCCTTATAATTGAAAATATGCCTTGATGGTCAAAAGCGATTGGAGATAGGCGTATGATGGCCAAAGAAAAAGTATCTTATGAAAATAAACATCTTTAGAATAAGGTCTCTTTAAATGTAGTTTTTTATATTCATGTAATTTATAAATGTGTTAAATTAAAGAAATTAAATTGGAAATATAAGAAATATCCTATTCTTAGATTGATAGATTTGGACTCATTTGAGAACTAAATTTGATTAATTTAATAATAAAAAATTAAAAGAAATACTTTTATTAAGTGGAAGTTCTTAAATTAATAGCTTAAGACTAAATAACTAAAACAATATTTGCAGATGAATTTGGTGGAAAGGTAATGACATTCTTAAGACACATGTGACGAAAGTAATACAAATGTAGACTTCTTATCATGAACTTAATATTGTTATTATTGGTCTAATTGAAGTTTTTTGCAAATATAAATGTAGCATTGTGTATATGTGGTCATTTTATGCTATGCCTATATAAGAATTAGATTATGATTGTAACAACTCTAATTACCAATAAAGTTAATTAAGCATAATTGTGTTCTTGATCAAGTGTACTTAATGTCTAATTTAGTTAATGAGTTAATAGTGGTGAAAATATGAGAAAATTTGAACCTTTAAATAATCAATATTCACTCTCAAGTTGTACAATAGGATTATTGTTTCTAGTTATTCAAAACTCTTATTAACAATTTTGTTTCAACCAAAATACTTCTAAGAAGCCTAAAAACCTATATATGTTGGACTAAAAGCTATTACTCATCACTACTATAGTGAAAATTAAGGATTTATAACTAAATTGCGGGTTTCAAGACTTAGGCCGTGGCTTAGAATGGTTGTGTCGCAACCTACTTGGCTCTTGGAACCTCTAAAAGTTAAATTCTACATTTATGTTGCGATTTAAAGAACTTATACCACGGCTAAACTCGAGTTTGGATCAAATTTTAACACAGACATAATTTGCACCATGGCCAAAAATATTTACACTAGGGTCAAAATATTTGCGTTGTGGCCAAATTAGCCTTTAGATGATTTTGTGTTGTGGCGAAGTGCTTGTGCTATGGCAAAAATTTTTTGTGCTACAACTAAAATCACTACTAGACACTAGTTGCTCATTTTGGTCATGACTTGGGAAAACTTAGTTGTGACTTGAAAACCTACTGCACCCAAACATTTAAAGAAATAAAACTAACAACCTGCTACCACTTCAAGATCAATCCTAGGGTCTT
Organism: Erythrophleum ivorense; assembly: GCA_026724425.1. NCBI lineage: Eukaryota > Viridiplantae > Streptophyta > Magnoliopsida > Fabales > Fabaceae > Erythrophleum > Erythrophleum ivorense. The sequence continues at coordinate 38,729,839 of JAIUCV010000006.1, read as the reverse complement.
TTAATGACTAAAAGGCAAGGTTATTAAAGGGTTTACATTTCTAAAATCTCCATCCAATTGTCTTACCTAAATTAAGGATTAAAAGCTAATCTAATCATTCTAACTTCAATTATAACAGCAAAGGTGCATAAAGCCACAAGTGACAACTTCATAAATGTATTTTTCCTACCAATTGACCTTAAATCACTTTGAACAAGTTTTAATGAACCAAATAAACATGTCTCTATCCCCAAAACCCCAGAACGACCTCAAATGCAACATATAACTATGTAACATCCACAAAATCACCCAATGACTTCTCATGACAGCAAATTGAGCCGAGGTATGCCTAGCGGATGGATTGACTCATAACCAACATGACCAAAACAACCTAACCATGTTCCTTAAGGCTCCTAAACCATAACTAAACTCAGAAACACAATTGGCCAAGTTTTAATGTCCACTTTACACATTATATGATAGCAAAATGACTATAATGACAACAAAAATAAAGAGTTACTTCTAAAACTTTCAGGTGACAACTTAAAACCCAAAGGATGGCTTTTAAATTCCTCTAAACACCTTAAGTAGGTGTAGAAAAAACATTTAAACTAGACCAAACCTACAAATCTTTTATACCAATAGCTTAAACTTTAATTTTATAATACTAATTGTTTAGAGGTTATCGAATATTAGGGTGCTCATTAATAATCATCCAAATACAATCACATGTACCAATTCTATGATGTCTTATATTATAAAATTAGTTCCTATACTTGGCAATTCATGATGTAATGTGGCAAATACATAACAACTAGTATTCTCATTACACAAACCCAATCTAATAAGTTTTCCAAACATATGTGCTACCAAACCATACAATAGGCCTATTAATTTCTCTTTGTCACTTAGAGGTCCAGTCCATAAAAATATTAACCCACAATTGGGGTGAGATTTACAATTTCAGTAATAAGAGAAAAATTCTATACATATGTACAAATTAATCAACATAATGCAATTATATAAAAAATATACCGAAGGCATCAATATCATCAGTAAATAAATTAGTTAGACTACTAGTAACTACTATTTCATACTAGCAATCACATATAATATGTTAATAGCTAATAACACAGGGAAAGGCCCATCCATGGTGTCAACTCCCTATTGAGCATACTCTGGGTTTAATGCATTTAAGAGTCTGATCACAACTTTATGCCTGATCGAAGCACAATGTACAGGTGGCAACCACACCAGAGCTCCACCAAGAACATGCTCGCGGTCCACAACAATAACAATTCAAGTAGCTAACCAATTATTTAACATTTCAAAATTATATATGTACAGCAAATATCATATTAAAATGAGCATATACATGGAATTAGAAAATTAACCTTAGTTACCTTAATGAAGCCCAATTACTCTTCCTTTAGCTACCAACATAATCTAAAGGCCAGTCAAGCTTATGATAAGTATAATTATTATCATTTAACCATTATTAATAAAAGAGTCTCTTATCCATTCATCCATTTCATCAAAAATCCATTAGAAATTACTTATCCAAGTTCTCAAAGAATCCATTACACCAATTAAGGTTAAAACACTAAGAACTCACAATGGCTTACTCCTAATATCTCTATTTTCGCACATGTAAAAGGTATGCACCAAAAGTCAATCCAAATGATAGAAATTCAGCACATGCACTTCACAAAAGAAGAGGAAATACTTACCCATGCATCTAGGAGATCAAATGGACTGGGTTGAGCCTTAACTACTAAGAACACACCATAAGATATTCCAAAAACTTGAATTTTCACACATACCATCAGCTATATACCAAAGTCAGCCTATAACATGAAATTTGAGCAAGGTCACACTATAAAATGAAGGCAAACACTTACCCTATGATTCCACTAACTTCAAACTTTCAAAAATTTTGTAATAACACACCATGAACACATATTTTAGACCTAGGGTTTGAGTGAATCTCCATCAAACAAAGAACCAATTAGACCAAAATGAAGAGAAAGATGAGAGGATTGATTAAGTTTTATAGAACCTACCTTGGCTAAATCTCCCTCTAAGAGTGTAAATCTAAGCCATAATGTTGAGAAAACCTAGCTCCTCTTCTAACAAGCAAATTTCTTCTTCTTGTTCTGCAAAACATGAATGTCTTAGTAACCAAATATGTGGGGGGAAGGCTTTTTAGGGTTTTAGTGAAGACGGGTTGGTCCAATGGGTTCATTATTCTAAGTGGACTAATGCTTAACATGTTGGGCCACGATATATAGGTTAATTGCATTTAAAATGGGTTAGGCTTCTATAAGAGTAGAGTTGGGTCATATTTAGATGAAGTTGAGCCTTCATAAGAATAAGATTAAGCTTCTAATAATGTTCTTTGCACATTTAAATTAATTATGGGCCCAAATCATCCTTAAATCCATAAAAATTATCTTATTTTCCACAAAATAATCTAATTAGTAATTATTAGGATAAGATATTCAAACTTTCCATTCTTCTTAAAATTCTTATTTCCTCATAATTTCCTTATGTAACACCCTAAAATTAATTAAGGTATTAATCATGGATTTGGAATAATTAAGAATAATTAATATGGGATAATTGGGCAAGTTAAGTGAATGAAAATTTTAGAGGAATAAATTATTAATATGAGTTTGAGATTTAATTGAGTTAGAAACCCCATCTAGGCCCAAATCAAATTAAGTAGGCCAAGGTTAAGAACTAATTGTAACATCTAGTTCTTTGAAAACTAGAGAAAATGTGAGAAACGTAACGTACAGTTTTTCTGTCAACGAATGAAATTCACCAAATACAAAAGGAAGTCCCCCGAAATGAGATAGTTAAGGTCTCAAAAAATTTGGGAAGCATTCTAGACTACTAAAAATGAGAATCCCTGGCTAAAATGGAAAGAAAAATAGAGCTAGAATGAAGAAACAATTTCTTATGAAAAGCTTACGAAACGTAATGACAATTTTGTAATTTTGAGAAAATTTTGGAATTCAGATAGAAGGGCTTTTTAAATGAAAATTTTGAGTTCCCCAGGGTTCTCAAAGGCCTTGAAAACCATGAAAATCCTTGGGACAACTAAAACCCATTCAGTGGACATTTTTCAATGTCGGTGTACCTAAACTTTGATGGATTCGTTCGAGAAGGTTTTAGCTTTGATTTAAGTGATTCCAAAGGCATTTTATTAAATTAGGAATCTAAATTTCATAATAGAAAAGATGGTTCTAAAAAAGGAGTTAAAACAAAGGAGAAACAAAAATGCCAAGAACGAAGGGCAAAATGAAAATTTTTGAAAAGTGTAACTTATTCTCACCTATATATATATAATGCACCCTTCTTCTCCCTTCATTATGCACAACTATGTTTTGCCCAAAACCAGAGGAAAACCCTAGGGGATGAGGCGCACAAGAGGAGGAAGAAAAGGAGGAGAAATTCAAGGTAGAAAGGTATAGATTTTCACGATTTTTCATGCTCTTTCTCTTCCAAACCTCTTCTCCTTCATTCTCCTTTATTTCTTATGATTGTAATGAAGTATATGGATCTGTTTTAGAGGAAAAATTAAGGGAAAAATTTGGATTTGAAGAGAAAAGCTCAGAACACAAGATTCAAGTGAGAAAAAGTAAGAAAATAAGGTAATTTCTCTTCTTATGGTTGTCATCTTTGGTTCCCTTCTCTACCATTTTGCCCCACTCAAGAAAACCCTAGGAGGACTTGATTTTCAGGCATAACCAAGGGTGAATCTAAGAAAAAGGGTGTGAAGATTAAGAATATGTAAAGGGAATTAATAAAAAACCATTAGATTTCAAGATGCAAGTTTTAGGGTTTCAATTGCACCTTGTAAAATTTGATTTTATATGATGATTCTTAGGTCTAAATAAGAGTTTAAATGAGCTCCTAAGATCCCTAAGAGGCTCCCTATATGCTTCTTCCCTTGAGAAAACAAAGTAAACTCCAAGGAGCTCCATTTCCTCCATAGCCTTGGCCAAGCAAGGATAGCATAGCTAGGGAGAGTTTTAAATTTTTCTAAGCCCATTCTTGAGTCATATATGATGAATGAAAATAAAGGGAGGCCTTGGAAAAAATTTAGAACTCATTGAAAGTGAGTTGGTGCTTTAGGTTCCATATTATGACCTAAAGAAGCAACATGTAGTTAGGTTCTTTGTTTTAATTGTGTGATAACTCTAAGAGGCTTAAAAGGAGTCAAGAATCATATTTGAAAGGAAAGAATAGAGCCTAGAAATTATTAAAGGGGTGTTGCTTTATTAGGTGCATTTATGGACCATAATAGGGTTTATAAAACAACCTAGTGTCTAAGCAAGTTGTGTGACCTTAGAATTTGTTTCATGAACCTAATTGGCTTTCATAAATTGTGTCTAGGCCAAGAGAAAGCATCTCCACAAGTTTGTGTGTGTGGCCAAAAAGAGGAGCTTGAATCCAAAGGAAAAAGTGTGTGATTATGTGCAAGGTACTCTCTCCACCTTCTCTCATGCATGAATGTGTGTTTAGCTTGTCTTAGAATGTGAATATGTGTATTTTCAAGCCATGAAAAGGATGCTAGCATGATTTTATATGCCATGATTTCATGATGACATATTATGTTTTCAAATGAATGTATGATGTTGTTTGAGTTTGCTTGAGTGTGGAGAAACTAAGAACTCTTAACCATGGTGAGGATAAGCTAAGAACCCTTGAGATTAGTTGAGATAAAGCAAAGAGTCTCCCAAAAGCAAAGTGGGCTCCCAAGAGTATAGTTGAGTCCAAGAATCTCTTAAAGAATGGGTGAGGCAAATCCAAAATCTATGAGAAAAAGTGTGAGGCCAATCCATCCACTTAGTGAGCTCTTGAATGCCTTGTATGACTTGTTCACATGCCAAACTTGCTTCTTGAATATTTATGACTTCTATGATATCCATGCATGCATTTTCAAGACTTGCTTTGCATATATTATATATGATTGAATGGGAGATGAGCCCTTGGGATTCTTTGAATCTCATTCCCTCCTCTTCAATGATCTCACATGCTAGGTGGACTAAGTGGACAAGGTAATAGAAGTCAACCACCTTGAAGAGAAGAGTTTGACACCAACATACTTAGTCTTTGCTTTTAAAACCATAATGATGTCAAATGTTGTAACCCCTTGATGTATATGGTATATGACCTCTTAGACATGTGTAATTATGATGATATATGATGTATAAATGAATGGATACGATGTGTGAACCCTAGATTGTAATTTGGGCATGGAATGCCAAATTATGTTTCTCGAGAGTTTGATAGAATTATGTATATGTGTGAATGAAATGGCCAAAATGAGATGCATGGAGTTTGGGACCATTTGGGAAACTTACACAAGTATTAATCATACTTTTAGACTTGCCCAAAAGGTGACAAACCCTAAGAAAAACCATTTGGTTACTTTGGTACCTCATATAGAGCCAAAATCGACCATAATGGAACCCTATGTCACTTTTTGGCCAAATGGGCTCTTATTGATATGAGATTTGGCATGACATTAGAGCTTATTGAGAGATTTTTGGGAAGCTAAAGAACATAATTTTTGGAGGTTTACAGAATATTTCATAAATTTTCAAAATTGGCAAATTTTCTGATTTTGGTCTGTTGCATTATTCATTTAGTCCAAAAATGAAATTTGTCACACAAGGGTCAAATGATATCCAATTGCCACAAAATTTTATACAGAGAAACTAAATATTCAAGTGACTAGTGCCAACTAGAAGCACCTCATTTGGATGTCTAGAGAGGTAAATATAAATTTTTAAAGATTCTATCCAGTATCAGGAGCTTCAACCGACCTCAGTTATTTTTTCATTAAATTCTGAGATCTGGCTACCTAAGCTGGTCTAGAATTATTTTTTTCCTCTAGCTAACACCCACAATTTTCCATATTGGTATCATTTGCATGGATTAGATTTTTGTAGAATTAATTGGACATTTTCAAAGTTTGCTATAGAAATCTGTGACAGCATCAATGGTAGTTTGACCTCTAGACTTTTTTCAGATGTCAAACGTCTTCTGTGATAGATTTTATGGTCTAGAAATATTTTTAGTATGAAGTAAACATCTGTAGCTTTTTAGAATGACTAAGAAGGTATGATTTTAATTTTTCTAGAATTAGTTATGATTTTCCAAAGTTTGGACAGAAAAGAGGCAAAATCTAGCCGAGAATATATGTGAATGTATCATGCTTCCCTTCGTGATTCTTGAGATATAGGCCATATTTTATGATGTGAGTGAGTTGTATTCATGTAATTAAATATGAGGATGCATGGTATCAGCTCACACAGTTCACGTGACATCGAACAAAGACGTAACGTGAAAATAATTAATATTTTATATGCCATTCCTTGTGATTTTCATGAAGTGCATGGCATGAGGCATTCCAATTACATGAAAAAGGCTAAGATATTTATGGTGTTACACTAATGGAGGCCCAATAATTTTAGGTACAGACCCAATCTTTTAATGTGAGACTTGGCCCAAGAGAAAGCACCTAGGGAAGGCCCAATCTGATTTAATGAATTAGAGACCCAATACCCAACTTGTATAAGCTCTTATAAATGACCCAATAATCCTTGTGTAGACCCAAATTAATTGAGTTCTGTAAATTTGGTCTAACCCAATTAAAATTCTGTAGCCCAATACATGAAAGCTGGCTTAACAAGGCTTAAATCTAAAACTCACTTGGAATTAGATCTTTGGGTTAGCCCATGACCCATATTAGACTCAACTTAAACTCAACTAAAACCCTAAACACATCAGTCCCCACACTTTGCTAAAACACAAACACAAGAGGCATTTTTGCACCTTGAGAGGGAGGCTAGGATTCTAAGCAAAAAATCCATCATTCCTCACTTTTAAGCTCAAAATCAGCCAAGGTACTTATTATATAACTTAACCCCCTTCTCTTTCTCTTCATTTTGGCTTAATTAATTTTTCATTTAGAGCATTTTCACCATACCCAAAATCTAAAATGTGGTTGTTTGGGATTTTCTTGGTGAAATTTTGTAAGTTGGGACTAAAGGTGTTATTAGATAAGTGTAAACTCTCCATTCTAATGTATTTTTTGCTAGTTTAAGACCCTCATGGTTGATTTGGAGTATGAGCATTAATTCTGTACGAATTTGCTTAGGAATTAGGGTGATATATTGAAGTTTCTAGTAGAGGACATATTCAATCCGAATTTGGGAATTTGTAGTGGCTGGGTAAGTGTCCTCCGGGTAGCCATTAGTATTTTAATTCTTTGGGTACTTGTTGCTGATGTACATGATGATTTAAAGTAGTAATCTTCTGATGTTATGGTTATAGGGAGATTTTGGCACTGTTGGTGGCTTTTCAATTGTCTGCAGAATAAGGTAATTGGGGTTCATGCTAATTTCATGCATATGTTTATTTTAATTTTGTATTTGCTGCATGATTATGATTTTGAATACTAAATGAATTAGTTGGCTATTTGTTATATGTGATTGGATCTTGTGAGTCTATGGTGGAGCTGTGGTGTGGCTGCCACCCGTGCATGTGCTTTGATTGGGCACTGGGTTGTGATCAAACCCCAAATGCACTGAGCCCTAGTTGTGCTCATTGGGGAGTAGGTGCCGTGGATGAGCCTCTCCCGGTGTTATTGGTCTTTAACATGTGGAATTGTGATTGCTAGTATGGGATAGTAATTATAGATAACCTAATTGTTTCATTTACTGATATAACTAGTATATTTTCTGATGCTTATATGAAATCATGCATATATGTTAATTAAAATGGAATATATGAATGAAATTTGCCTTGGTTACTGAGATTTGCATATCACCCCGTTTCATAGGATTATACTTTCAGGTGAAGGTTTTTCGGGTAAGGATAAGGGGAAGCAAGTAGATGAAAATCCATAAGCTCTAACCATATGTGGAAAAGGCTACACTTAGACTGATTTAAATAGAATAGATGCTAAATTTTGTATTCTTTTTATATAGCATCATCATGTAATCATGTTGCCAAGTGTAGTCGTTTATATTTTGATTACTTAAGATATATCTATTGAGGAGTTAGGCCTCATCTTAGCTTGGTATACCATTAGAAATGTAATTATGTGATACATTAGATGTCAATATGAACAATTAGTGTATGAAATCTCTAATGGAATGTGTATCAAATGTTCATTGTTGATAGTTCATGAATTCTTGCTGTTATTACTCTATGAATTTGCTGATATCAGGTAGTTAGAGGAGTAGAAATTAACATTTAAGTCTTGAACTAGTAATGATAGATAAGCTGGATAAATTAGGCTAGTGAAAGCTATTGAAGCCCCCACAAATTAAGGTAGAGTGGCCCTAGGGTGTCATTGAAGGGAGAGTGGAGAGTATGAGATAAGACTTTAGAAATTGTAGGATTAGAAAGCATTTAGCCGTGGCCAAAATATTATTAACTGTGACCAAGAGAGGCAAAGTTGTTAGGGAGAGTACCAGAGAGCAATTTGCCGCGGCAAAATATGAGAGGCCAAACTAGAAGTTGTCCAGAGGGTTATTCACCGCGGCTAAATGGGAATTGGCTGCGATGAAATTTGGTGAAAATGTGTCAGGCATTCTAGAGAGGAATTAGTTGCGATAAAAGGGGGAATTGGCAGCAATCAATAGCAAGAGGCGAGCGAGGTGGGCTTCAGGAGGTTTCCTCGCCACGGCGCCATGTAGGTTAGCCGCAGCGAAGATCCAACTTATCGTAGCTATCACCGCAGCGAAACCTATAAAGATAAAAATGTGAACCCAAGAGCAATTGGCTACAGTGCAAAGACATTTAGCTGTGGCTAACGGCCCCTAACTCTCATTCTAACTTAGAAATCTCGATTTTTCCTATAGTAACCTCAAGGGATGACTTAGAAACATTGGTAGAAGATTCTTGAGAGTCGGAATTAATGGGTAATAGAATCAAAGGCTTATAAATAAGTGTTTGTTTCCCTTGTATATACATAAATGCTTGTAATTATTTGGTTGATGACTCTAATAACATTAAAGTTCAAATTTTTCTACATTTTCTGAGTGTAATTAGTCATAATGTCTTGTGACCCTAATTTATGGTTATTAATCACGTATTTAACCTTAATTACAATGATTAGAAGTTAGGATTGTCACACCTTAAATCCCTCTTAATAATTTCATAATCCCTAAATAATCACTATTAATTAATTTCAGGGTATTACAATGATTATAGTTGTTTAAAAACATCATTGCCTAACATGATAAAAAAGACAAGCTAGATGGTGTTAATTAGGAAATTTAGCACCGCAAGCTTCTTACATCTTGGAAAAAGAATAGGATGCTAAGAAATCATTGAATAATATCATATAGGAGTTTTAAAATGGAAATACAACTCACCTAAGGAAAGGTCTAGTTTTTTTAATTAAAAACAAAAGAAACATATTACTTGCATAATAGTGCTGAGCAATATAGCTGTCAACATCATATGTAAGTGTGAGTCATATTCAAATGTTCAAGTCATATGAACTGTAATATCAGCTTCTCTGAAAATAAGAGAAAACATAAGAAACATAATGTACAGTTTCTCTGTAAACGAAATAAATTCATCGTATACAAAAGGAAGTCCCCCAAAAAATTTGGGAAGCATTCTAGAATTCTAAAAATAAGAATCCTAGGCTCAGACGGAAAGAAAAATGGAGCCAGAATGAAGAAACAATTTCTTACGAAAAGCTTACGAAATATAATGACATTTTTGTAATTTTGAGCAAATTTTAGAATTTACATAGGAGGGCTTGTTAAATGAAAGTTTTGAGTTCTCTGGGGTTCTCAAAGGCCCTGAAAACCATAGAAACCCCTGGGACAGTTAAAACCCCTCCGATGGATGTTTTCCAATGTCGGTGTATCTAAATTTTGACAGATTTGTTCGGGAAAGTTTTAGCTCTGATTTGAGTGATTCCAAAGGCATTTTATTAAATTAGGAACATAAATTTTATAATGGAAAAGACGATTCTAAAAAAGGAGCTAAAACGAAGGAGAAACGAAATTACAAAGTACAAAGGGCAAAATTAGAATTTATGAAAAAGTCACTTTCCTACACCTATATATAGGTGGCGCCTCACTTTCCCCTTCATTTGGAATCAGAATTTTCTGCACAATTTCAAAAGGAGGGAGCTAGGGTTTGGGTGCACAAGAGAAGTAGAAGAAGGAGGAAGAAATCAAGCTTTAAGGTATGTTTCCATGGTGATTTTTCATGCTTTTCTCCATCCATACTACCTCTCCTTCATGGTCCTTGATTTCCTTTGATTAAAATGAAGTTTATAAATCTAATTCAATGGAGAAATTCAAGGAAAATTTTGGATTTGAAGAGAGGAGCTTAGAGAAAGCAAGATTCAAGCCAAAATAAGCAAGGAAACTAGTAAAATTTCATCTTATGGTTGATGTCTTCACCCACCCTTCTTCTCCATTTTGCCTAACCCCAGAAGCTATAGGAGGATCTGATTTTCAAGCCCAACCAAGCATGAATCTTAAGTATTTGATGGAGAAGAACAAGAATATGCAAAGAAAATAACAAAATAACTATTAGATTTCAAGATACAAATTCTAGGGTTTTGTGTGCACCTTTAAAATTCTGATTTTGTGTGATACTTCCTAGGTCTAATTAAGAGTTTAAATGAGTTTCTAAGACCCCTAAGATGCTCCCCACATGCTTCCTCCTTCAAGAAAACAAAGAAAACTCCAAGGAACCCTAAACCATGCATAGGCTCGGCCAAAGGGAGTTCTCCTAGCTAGAGGGAGTTTAAAATTTTTCTAAGGTCGTTCTTGAGTCATATTTGATGAATGAAAATGAGGGGAGGCCTTGGAAAAAATTTAAAACTCATAGAAAGTGATTTGGTGCTTTAGATTCCATATTATGACCTAAAGAAGCAACATGATGTTAGGCCCTTTGTTTTAATTGTGTGATGACTCCAAGAGACTTAAAAGGAGTCAAGTATCATATTTGAAAGGAAAGAATGGAGCCTAGAAATTGTTTAAGGGGTGTTGCTTCATTAGGTGCATTCATGGACCATAATGGGGGTTATAAAGCAATATAGTGTTTAACCAAGTTGTATGGCCTTAGAGATTGTTTCATGAACCTAATTGGCTTCCATAAATTGTATCTAGGCCAAGAGAAACCATCTCCACAAGTTTGTGGGTGTGTGGCCGAAAGAAGAGGCTTGAAATTCAAGGAAAAAGTGTATGATTGTGTGCAAGGTAGAGCTCTCCACCTTCTCTCATGCATGGATATGTGTTTAGCTTGTCTTAGAATGTGTGTATGTGTTTTTTCAAGCCATGAAAAGTATGCTATATGCCATGATTTCATGATGTCATGTTATGTTTTCAAATGAATGATGATGTTTGTTTGAGTTTGCTTGAGTGTAGAGAGGCCAAGAACTCTTAACCATGGTAAGGATGAGCCAAGAACCCTAAAAATTGGTTAAGATAAAGTAAAGAGTCTCCCAAAAGCAAAGTGGGCTCCCAAGAGTATGGTTGAGTCCAAAGCTCTTAAAGAATGGTGAGGCAAGTCCAAAATCCATGAGGAAAAGTGTGAGGCCAATCCAAACACTTGGTGAGCTCTTGAATGTTTTGTATGACTTGTTCACATGCTAAACTTGCTTCTTGAATGTTTATGACTCCCATGATATCCATGCATGCATTTTTAAGGCTTGCTTTGCATATATTATGTATGATTGAATGGGAGATGAGCTATTAGGATTCTTTGAATCTCATTCCCTCCTCTCCAATGACCTAATATGCTAGGTGGACCAAGTGGACATGGCAATGGGAGCCAACTACCTTGAGGAAAGAAGATTGATATCAGTATGTCTAGTTTTTTCTTTTTGAACTATAATGATGCTTAATGATGTATATTATTGTTGTAAATGGTTTATGACCCTTGAGACATATGTAATTATGCTATTATATGATGTAGAAGTGAAAGTATGTGTTATGTCAATGATGAAATGTGAATTGAGTATGTATGGCAAAGATAGTTTGATGAATGAGTTTAAGGAAATGCGCATATGTGTGGATGGAAAGACCAAAATGAAATGCATGGGGTCTAGGACCATTTGGGCAACTCACACAAGTCCTAAAAGTGCTTTTAGACTTGCCCAAAGGTGCCAAAACTAAAGGAAAGCCATTTGGTAATTTTGGTATCCCATATGGAGCCAAAAATGACCATAATGGAACCCTATATCACTTTTTAGCCAAATGAATTATTCTTGATCTAAGATTTGGCATGTAAATAGGTCTCATTGAGAGCTTTTTGGAAAGCTAAAGATCATAATTTTTCGAGGTCTACAAAATATTTGATAATTTTTCAAAGTTGGCAATTTTTTTGGTTTTGGTCTACTGCACTATTTATTTGGTCTTAAATTAAATTCTATCACACGATGCTCAAATGATGTCCAATTGCCATGAAATTTTATATAGAGAAACTAGACATTCAAAGTGACTCATACCAACTAGAAGAACCTCAATTGGAGGTCTAGAGAGGGAGATATGAATTTTTGAACATTCTATCTAGTATCTGGAATTTTGCCCAACCTGAGTTACTGTTCTATTGAGTTTCGAGGTTTGGGCTACCTAAGCTGGTTTAGAAATATTTTTTTTCTCTAGATAACATCCAAATATTTCTAGATTGATATCATTTGCATGTATTAGATTTTTTTGGAATTAATTAGACATTTTCAAAGTTTGCTGCAGAATTCTGCGATAGTTCCAGAATGCAGTCTGACCTTTGGACAATTTTGGATGTCAAACGTCCTCTATGATGGATTTTATGGTCTGGGAATATTTTTAATGTGAATTATACATCTGTAGCTTTCTATAATAACTAAGAATATATGTTTTCAATTTTTATAGATTTAGTTATGATTTTTCAAAATTTGGTCAAAAAAGGGGTCAATTCTGGCCGAAAATGCACTTGGGTATTTTGAGCTCTTCTTTGATTTTCATGAGATGTGGCCATAATTTTATGAGGAAAAAGAGTTGTATTGATGTATTTAAATATGGGAAAGTATATTATGTGCTCATACGGTGCACGTGACACTGAATGAAATTTTTATATACGACGTAATGCAAAAATAATCAATATGTATATGCTACTCCTTGTGATTTTCATGAAGTGCACGACATGAGGCATTCTAATTACATTAGAGAGGCTAAGATATTATGGTGTTACATGAATAGCCTTTAAGGACAAGTTTAACTATAGAAGTATGACCAAATAAGAAGGCTAACAATTAAGGAATTTATGTCAGTTCTTTATATCCTTACTAATAAGCAATAAGTTTAGGCTATCATAAAAACTCTTTGTATCAATTGGGAATATAACAAAGTGAATTTGACCCATAAAGAAATATCATTTTTTAATGATGTAGCTCACCATGTAGAGTTTGGGATTAAGCACTCAGAAGTTGCCTAAACCCCTAGAAATGCCTATTTGATTGAGACTATTATGACTTTAAAGTCTAAGCACAAGTAGGATAACACTTTCACATTAAGAAAAGATCTGGCCAATACTTCAATGAGGTCAAAAAACAAATTAAGAAGAGAGGCAAAGGTGGTAAAAAAGAATCTTGATTTAACAAAGATCAATATTGTACTTGTTAACAAGTTGGTCAATTTGCTCATGATTACAATGTGTAAGATAAGTTAGAAACCACAAACAAGTAGTTAAGGATTGAGAATCCTTAAAAAAACATCATCGGCTATTTTCAAAATAGATAACTTTATATAGGAATGAATTCAAGAATTGAAGTAAAAAATAATCGAAACATGCAAAATTGTCTTTACATGGAGGACAAATCCTTATCCATAGTGTTTTTATACACTTTAGATGCACAATGAAATAGGATCTTTATCATTTTTCTTTTTAATATGAAGTTATAATGTTGATTTTCCATTACAACTCCATTGACATTAGAAAAGGGATAAATAGTAAGACTCTAGTTTCCTTTAAGATGGTGTTATTATGCTAGGCATAATTATGAACGTAGTTGCTTTGCCCAATACTTTGCTTCCAACATAGTTTTTGGATATAGATGATTGACACACTAGGCTAATCTTGTAGGTGAATAAAAGATGAGTAAACTAGCAAAATGAAAGATGTTAGAATCCATTTCTATTTTAGAAATGATATTATAAGAATGTGGCCTAATGGATGAAGCAAATTTGAAAACCATCTAAAAAAGAAACTATAGCTTAAAATCCATTGCAATTAATTTATTTTGATATATATGGTCCAAAAAGAGTAAGGGCAAGACAATTATTTGTAATATAGTCAAGTCCGTTTAGTCTTCTATAAGTTAGAAACACTTGAGTACTTTAGACATTACCAAACATGGTTGAGAATCAAATAGACAATGAAATAAAACTTTGAGATGTGATTGAGGACATGAATATTTGTCTGATTAATTTAATAAACTTTATGAAGAGAAAGGAATCATGATGTGACGACCTTAACTTCTAATCATTGTAGTTAAGGTTAAATATGTGATTAGAAATCATAAATTGGGATTACAAGACATTACTACTAATTACCATAAGAAAATACAGGAAAATTTGAACCTTAATGTTATTAAAGTCATCAACCACATAATTACAAGCACTCATGTACATCAGGAAAACAAACATTCATTTATAAGCCTTTGATTCTATTAGCCATTAATTTCTACTCACAAGAATCTTTTACCAATGTTTCTAAGTCATCCCTTGGGGTTACCATATGAAAAACTAAGGTTTCTAGGTTAGAATGAAGGTTTAGGATCGTTAGCCGCCACTAATGTCCTTGTGCCACTGCAAATTGCCCTCGGGTTCACTCCTTGTTTTTATAGATTTTGTCGCAGCGAGTTGGACCTTCGCCGCAGCTAACCTACATGGCACCGCGGTGAGGAAGCCTCTTGGAACCTACCTCGCTTGCCTCTCACTATTGGCTGTGGCCAATTCTCCTTTTTGCCGCAGCTAATTCCTCTCTAAAATGCTTGACAAATTCTCATAAAAGTTTGCTGCGACTAATTCCCATTTAGCCGCGATGAATTACCCTTTAGACAACTCCCAATTTTGCCTCACACATTTTGCCGCAGCTAATTCCACCTTTTGTTGTGATGAATTGCTCTCTGGTACTCTCCGGGCAACTTTGCCTCTATTGGCCGCGACTAATGATATTTTGGCCGCGGTGAAATTCCTTCTGATCCTACAACTCCGAAAATCTTGTCTCACACACTCTCCCTCTAATAACACCCTAGGGCCACTCTACCTTAATTTATGCAACTCTAATGGTATTATGTACCTTATTTATCCAACTAATCTATCATTACTAGTTCAAGGTTCAAGTGTCAATTTCTACTCCTCTAACTACCCTATATCAAAAAGTTCATAGATTAATAACTGCAGAATTCCATAAGCTTCTAGCAATTACCATTCAAGTATACATTCCATTAAAGATTCCATACATCACTGATTCAAATAAACAATCTAATATATCCCATATTGACATTCCCAATAGTAAACCATATCATAAATTCAACAAAGTTCATATATTAGATACTATAAGTTCATACATCCAAAACCAAGCTATATTGAAACTTAACTCCTTAATAAATACATTCCAACTAATCAAAATATAAACACCTACACTTGGCAATATGATTACATGATGATGTTATATATATAAGATTAACAAAATTGCATTTACTCTACTCAGATTAGCCCAAGTATAGCTTCCTCCACACATGGTTAGAGCTTATAGATTTTCATCTACTTACTTCCCCTTATCGTTACCCAAAAGGCCTTCACCTGAAAGTATAATCCCATGAAACGGGGTGAGATACAAATCTCAGTAACCAAGGAAAATTTCATCATATATTCCAGTTTAATTAACATATATGCATGATTTCACATAAACATAAGAAAACATACCTGTGATATCGGTAAATGAAATAATTAGGCTATCATGATTACTATCCCATATTAGCAATCATATTTCCACATGTTAAAGGCTAATAACACCGGGAGAGGCCCGTCCATGGCACCTACTCCCCATTGAGCACAACCAGAGCTCAGTGCATCTGGGGTTTGATCATAACCTGGTGCCTGATTGAAGCACATGCACGGGTAGCAGCCGCACCACAGCTCCACCATGGACTCACAAGGTCCGATCACATATAACAGATAGCCAACCAATTCATTTAGTATCAAAATCATTCATGTACAGCAAATATAAAATTAAAACAGATATATGCATGGAATTAATATAGTTCCAGTTACCTTACTTGTAGGCAATCCTTTAAGAGCCAATTGAATGTTACTTCAGCCTATGGACACAAAACCAAGCCATTACTATCCCTAATCACAATTTGCATAAGCAACCCATCACTTGAAAAAGGTTAAGCTATATAGGACTACTCAGAAATACTTACCCAATCATCACTAAAACCAAATTCGAATTCGGTTGCTCTTAACCCTAAAACCTCAAAATAACACCTCAAATTTTGAGTAAATTCGCATAGAAATAATACCCATATTATAAATCAGGTATAAGGGTCTTAAACTAGCAAAGAAAGCATCAAAATGGAGAGTTTATACTTACCTAATGTCAGCGCTAGCCTCAACCTACGAATTTTCACCATGGAAACATCAAATGGCAAGTTTCAGATTTTAGGTGTGGATGAAAATACTCCAAATAAAAAACTAATCAGGCTAAAATGAAGAGAAAGAGAAGGGGATTAAATTATATAACTATTATCTTGGCGGAATCTTGCTTTAGAAGTGAGAAATGGTGAATTTCTTGCCCCAAACCCTAGCCTCCCTTCAAAGCTCTGAATTTCTCTTTTGTGTTTTTGTGTTCTGCAGAATGGGGGCTGGCTAGGTTAGTTTTTAGGGTTTAAGTTAGGTTTTCTATGGGTTATGGGCTGCTCCAAGTATCTAGCTCCTTATGGGCTTCAGATTCAAGCTTTGTTAGGCCAGCTTCATGTGTTGGGCTGCAAAATTTTAATTGGGCCATACTAAATTTTAAGAGCTCAGAGGATTTGGGCCTGCACAAAGGTTGTTAGGCCAATTATAAAAACCTATACAAGGTGGATCTTGGGCCTCTATCACATTGAATCAAATTGGGTTTGCACATAGTTTATTGGGCCTTCATTATCCTCTTATCATGATCTTTTACATTAATTTGGGCCTAGGTGAAGTTTCTATCCCAATTAAATCTCAAACCCATATTAATAATTTATCTCTCCAAAATTTCCATTCACTTAACTTACCTGATTATTCCATATTAATTATTCTTAATTAATCCAAATCCATGATTAACACCTTAATTAATTTTGGGGTGTTACACATGAGACATTTAAAGATTTCTAACACTCTACAACAAGTGGAAATGCTGAGAGAAATAATAAAAACATTACTCAAAATGGTTAAGTTAATAATGGCTCAAGCAACCTTACTTATTAAGGTAATAAGTTATGAATTGATGTCTTCAAACTTGACCAAGTGCCTTTTAAGTAAGTTACCTTCACACCTTATGAATTGTAAACAAAATAATATGCTAGTTTTGAGCATCGCAAGGTCACACGATTGATTATTTGCGTCTATGATAATTCCCATAAACATGAAAATTAGGCTCAAAGAGTAAGGAGTGTATCTTTACAAGATACTTAGAATAATCAAAGGGATATATCTTCATTGATGATAATAAAGGTGGAAGTATAATAGAAATTGAATCCAGGAACACCACATTTAGAAAATGAATTTTCCAATAGGGGAATGATTGACAAGTATACATCTCTTTATGAGACACAAGACTAAGTTAATGATGACAAATAGTTATGACTCAACCTACTAATCCAGGTGAGAGCTTAGTGTGAGATGAGGATGTTGCACAGATAACTCCATTATTTTAGAGTACAAAAGTGTGCCTAAACATCATTTTGAGATCAAAGGGCAACACTCATATGTACTCATCTAGATAATGAGGTGACGAATACAATTCAAGTGGTTTAATTATACCCTACTATAGAAAATTGGATGAGCGCAAAGGACTAAGAGATAGATATGATGAGGACAAACCATGTATAGGATTTGGTTGACCATCTATCTAACTGAAATGTAATTAAAAACAAATGGTTCTTAAGATAAATAGAAGATGTAACAACTAGTTCTAATTAATAACTCCTTTATGGATTAAATAAAGAGATTTGGATAATTAATTGTAAAAAAAATAAGATTATAACTCTAACTAGTTTTAAGTAATAACTCTAAAACTTTTGTTATAAACAAATTGTTAAACTTTATGTCCATCACAAGACAATTGAGTACACAAACTATTAAATATGTAATTATAACATCCCTCACTAAAAATATCACTCAACTTAGAAAGCAAATAAATATTTTTGTAGGTAAATCAAAACTTAAGTTAACACTTAACCTAGCCCATCACAAACTAGGAGGAAATTTGAACCTTTTTAAAACTATGGCACTTAAATTTAAAAGATAATCCACCACACCCTTCTTTTAAATAGATGAACATTTTAATGGGCATACACTAGGAGAAAATCTTAAAAATCACCTAATTGAAAGTCTAGAAAAAACACCCTAAACAAACCCTTACAAAGCAAGTAATAAAACCCATTTGAATATGCCCAAAAGCTACCCCCAAACAGTGCTAAACATGGCTTGGTCGTGTCCAAGTATTGCCCTGGCATGGCTTGATTGTGTTCAAGGTTGTTCACTTAACATGAATTGCATAGAGCCTTCTATTCCACATAGCTTGGTCATCTACAGCAACAGGGCACTAGAAAACTCCATACAACTTCTCCTAATTTGGCTAGATGGTTTGGGCACCTACACTACTATGAAAACAACCGAATTTGATAAGAAGGGATAGTTATGCTTGGTCTAAAGAAATGCCAGAACTAACACTTAAACTCTAACCCTTAGGCCTTTAAATCTACCAAGTTCTTAAACTACCTTATTTATGCTTAAAAATGCTAAAGGTATCAATTTTGGTGCACCAAATAGCACTTTGGCCATCTCCAAATCTTACCAAACTTCCTTAAGCAAATGTCAATGCCTAAAACTAACTTAAATGTGGTACCACCAAGGTCAAAACCTCTAAAAATCAAAATTTGGCACCCTAACTTCCTCTAGCCACTAACCACATCACTACCTCTCTCTTTATCAATACTCTTGGATCACCATAAAATCATCCTTAAGACATGATACATATCCATGCCACCTTAGACAAGTTTAAGAAACCCACCAAGCAACTTAAATACATACTTGGGTAGTTCAAACCTCCATTTCCTTCTTTGTGATAGCTAAGGTACTTGACAGTGAAATAAAACTTCAAAAACTACCAAATGACGACCCAAAATTCAAGATATATCTTCTAAATTCCTCTAACTACTTGGAGCAAGTTTTAAATGCATATTTAAGCTTGTTTGACCTTCCAAACCTTAAAAAAAAAATTAGTGAAACAAAAAGCGATCACCTCAAACCACACTTACATGTACTTACAAGGGCTAGTTTTTAAATAAGTTTATAACTTGGGTTTCACACACTCAAATCTTGCAATTCAATTCCAGTTGGCCTAAAACCACTTCTACTCACTCTAATTTACTAAACTAAAATTACTTGAAGTGGAAAATTTTAAAAAACATTCCAAATGGTCATAATGATATTCTTAAACCTCTTTAGTCCTCTTATTAGGACTCATGTATCCCAAATTAAGAAATCTAGTCATACTCTTTGTCAAATCTATTTAACATATTGTAAATAACATATTTAACCTATTCAAACCAAAGGAACCCTAAAAACATAACCGATACTAAATATGGCCGCCTAGTACCCCTTTTTAAAATCATAAGTTGTCACTTTATATATACTTGCACCAAATTAGCTTCTTCAAGGTAAGTATTCAATGATGTACAATAACAAGAGATAAATTTCATGACAACCCTATTTACACACATCAATCCTACACTTGGCAATACGTAATACCCATTTGTTCTAAAAGTCTTAAAACTAAGGAGATTACAAAAGGAAGTCCCCTAAATCGTATGATTAAAGGCTAAATAAAATTAAGAGATAATCTAGGCATCAAAAAAAGGGAATATAAGGCTAAAGATGTTTGAAAACTAGAGCTCGAATAACTAAACAAAATTAGACAAAGGGGCAGTGACATTTTTGTAATTTTGGTTAACTTTTAGAAAACTCAAAGGAGAGATCTTTAAATGAAAAAATTAAGTTTTCTAGGGTTCTCAGAGGCCCTAAAAACTATAAGAACCCCTAGAATAGTTAAAACCCCTTCGATATGCATTTTAGAATGTCAGTTGAAAAACTTTAATCAGATCGTTTGATAAGGTTTTAAATCTAATTTGGGTAAAACCAAAAATATTTTATGAATTAAAGGATCTAAATTTTATGATGGAAAAGACGGTTTACAAAAAGGAGTTGAAATGAACTTAAATGGAAAAAAACAAAATTTAGGCACTAAATTGAAATGTTGGAAAACTTTATAAATTAGCCCCTTTAGCCCCTTAAATCATGACCCTCTCTTCTCTATTCTTCTAACCAACTTCTATCTGGTCTTAAATAAAACCCAAGCAAGTTCCAAGAGGCACACAAGAAGAGGGAGTGAAGGGAAGGAAAACAAGGTTTGAAAGTGTAAGAAATCACCACATTTTCATGCTTTATGTTTCATCAAACTTCTTCTCCTCTTTCTTCTTTCTTCTCTCATGGTTTTAATGTCTTAATTGAACATGTTTGGTGATTCAATGGAAAAGGGGAAGAGTTTGAAGGAAGGCTTGGAAGCTATAGAAAATCCTCTTGAAAAAGCTTTGAAATAAGGTAAAAACCATGGTCCTTCTTGCTTCTTCTCAGTTGCTTCTTCCATGAGCATTTTGATCGGACCTAAGCCTGTAACATCCGGTTCCTTCATAAACATAAGAAATGTAATGCCTGGTTTCTTTGTAAACATACAAAACACATCGGATATAAAAGGAAGTCCCTTAGATAGAATGATTTGAGGTCCAATAAAATTCGAGTAATAATTTCGACCTCAAATAATGAGGAACCAAGACCAGAGGTGCCTTGAAAATGAAGATAGAATAACCAGATGAAATTTAATGAAGATGTAGTGACATTATTTATAATTTTAGAAACTTTTTAGAAAACTCAAAGGAGGGATTTGTAAATGAAAAAAATGAGTTTCTTGGGATTCTCAAAGGCCCTAAAAACCATAGGAATCCTTAGAATGGTTTAAACTCCTCTGGTTTACGTTTTAGAGCGTTTGTTGATCCAAAATTTGATCGTTTCATTCGAAAAGGTTTTAAATCTAATTTAGATGAAACCAAAGGAATTTTATAAATTAGAGGACCTAAATTTTATGATGGAAAAGACGGTTGTAAAAAAGGAGTTGAAATAAACCTAAACGGAGTAAACAGGCGCGTATAGGCAAAATGGTCATTTTGAAAAATTGTAAAAGAGGCTTCTTAAGTAAGATTACATCTTAAGTAAGATTTCATCCATGCCATTTAGGAAAGTTGTTCCTTTCTTTAAGAGCTCTCTAATGGTAGTTTTCTTTTCTTGAAAACTTAAAGATTTAAGTTTGACTCAAGCTAAAAAGGAACTCATTTCAAGAAACAAATTGATGAAAAATAATCTACGTGAAGAGAGCTTTGTTTTAAGGTAAGACTTTACTTGAAACACTTGCAAAATCTTATATTCTAAGCTATTTAAGCATCAGCCTAGAGAGAGAAAGTAAGGAGGAGAGTTTTGCTTCATGTGTTCTTGATGGAACCAAGGGTTATGAAGTGTGAGGACTAAGAAGATGCCATTGAAATTGAATAAGAAGTATTAGATTGTAAGTTAGCAAACCTAGGGATTTAATTGCACCAAGGCCAAGATGAAGCTTCCTAGCAGTAATTTAAGTTGTCTAAGGGTATATATGAGTTCTCAAAACATCTAGGAAGCCTTCACAAGTGCTAATTCCCTAAGAGAAAACTTTTAAAATCCATGGGTGCTCCTAGGCTTGCTATGTCTCGGCCAAACATGGTTCTAGTACCTAAGGAGAGTTTTAAATTTTTTTAAGGCTAGAAAGGGATTAAATATGATGGAAGAACATCAAAGGAAGGCTTGAAAAAAATTTAGAAACCTTGGTTTGTGAGATAGAGGTGTAGGCTCCATAATGAGACTTAAAGAAGTAACTTATGTCTAGGTTCTTGGGAATGAATTTGTGATGACTCAAAGGAGTCTAAATAGAGTCAAAAGACTTAAAATGAATGAGAAATGGGAGTCAAGATCATGAATTCTGACAGTTGCTTCATAAGGTCTTGTATGGAAGCATAATGGAGCCATAGAACAAAGTAGCTTCACATAGAGTGTGTATGATGCCAAAACTTATTTCCATGAGTGATTTATGTTTCTTTTAATGTGTTTAGGCCAAGAGAACCAAAGGCCACTTAATAGCAAGGCTTGGCTAAGAAAGGGGAGAAGAGTTCAAGAGGAAAGTATTGTATTCTTACTTCAAGGTAGCTCTCTAACATTTTTCTTACCATGGCTTGGATGTTTAATTGTCTTGAATGCTTATATGTATGTTTATGCCATGATAAATGTTCCTAGCAATCGCTTACAAGCTATGGTACCATTATGCTTCTTCATATGTGTTTATGTATGCAATATGACTTGAATGGGTTAGGTTGTGCCAAAAGTCCCTTAGCAAGGGTGAGGATGAGCCAAATATCCCTAGAAATGGATGAGGCAAAGCCAAAAGTCTCAATAAGAGTGAGGCTAAGTCAAAAGTCCATTGAAAGTAGGTGAGACAAATCCAAAAGCCTCAAGGAAAGTAGGTGAGGCTAAACCAATGCCCTTAAGAGCCTTTGTATGTTATGTATAAGTTTCTTGAATATGGAAAATGTTATGTATATGTTTATTGGTAGCTTGAAAACCATGCATGCATTCTTTGACATGTTTTAGCATCCATTATGTATGTTTGAAAGGGTTAAGAGCTATTGAGGTTCTTTGAATCTCACTCTTCCTCCACACATGCCTAACCATATTTAGGTGAGCCAAATGGACAAAAAAATGGAAACCAACAAGCATGAGAAGTAAGACTTTGACAAATGGATAGAGAAATGAGCTTTATAACTGCATTATGATGTCAAAAACTGTAACCATGAGATGTATATATGATGTAAATCCTTGAACATGTTCTAATGTATGTATAGATGATGTATGTATCAATGTGGAAGCTAGATGAATGACTATGTATGTTCTTGCCACCAAGGAGCCTTTATGAGATGTGATATTCATGTGTATGTATGCAAGTGGTAAGGTGAGATTGAGCTTTATAATGATTTGGATCATTTAGTATGCTTTTGTATGTTGTATTTATACTTTTAAACTTGCCCATATGGTGGTGGAAAGTGTAGAAGACTATTTGGTGCTTGAAATGCCCACTTTGAACTTCAAATTTGACCAAATGATGAGGTGAACCAAAGTCTGATCAAATGAGTGATTTTTTCTATGAAATTTGGCCAGCAAGTAGGTCTCATCCATAGCTTTTTACAGAACTAAAGAGCACTTATTTTAGAGCTCCAGAGAATTTATTATGATTTTTCAAAGTTAGCCAAATTATATAGAAATGGTATAGTTACTATCCATTTGGTCAGTTTTCTTCTCCATATCACATATAGACCAAATGAAGTCCAATGATCACAAAATTTTACATGCATAAACTAGACACCATAGGCTTTCCATAGCCATCAAGATCACCTCATTTGGGGCTATGTGGAGGGAGAAATGGATTTTTGAAGTTGCATGATAGTACTAGTAATATAACCTAACTTGAGTTACTGTTCCATTGATTTTCGTGGGTTTAAGGCCATAACATTGGTCTGGAATTATTTTTGTCAATGGTAGATATCATAGATTTTCAAAATGGTATGATTTTTTGATTTCAATTTTTCTAGAATTAGTTATAAATTTTCAAAATTTGTATCAGAAAGCTAGAATTTGAACCTGAGAGTAGACAATTGATTTTGTGACATGTAGCCTAAAACTCGAGGTTTTTGAGATATTTGGTGATGGTTATGACTTGTATGGATGTGTTATAAATAGAAAATGATATTGATGAGTTTACATGGTTCATGAGGCATGAATTAAAGAAATAAAATCTTATGTAACGCAATCAATACTATTAAATTTATTGCCCTTTTCATGTGAGGTGCATGGTTTCTTGCATTTGTGCTCCAATCTATATGAAATGCATTGAAATAGATAATGCGGCCATAGTATAATAAGTAAGAGGTTAAGGTATTACATTTATTGGTATTAAAGCAAAGTTCCAAGCTTTCTAGGATTGTAGATGGCTTGAGGAAGTAATGTTACAAGTATGTATGAGCTTATTTGTGGCATTTTGGGTGTGTGAATGTGGCATATGTTTAAGTTTCTATTAAGTAAGTTGTTAGAATGGTCTTTTGAGCAGGTAGTGAACATTAGGAGAGGTAGGCCTCTAGGGCTAACCTAATAAGGCGAGAATAGAGTAGATTGATCCTATGGTTAGAGCTCTAGGCTATGGTAGCTCGCTGGGATCCGTGGCAAGCTGTGTGTATTTGTAGCAAGAGGTTATTATCATGTAGTTGCAAAAGAAGCTTGCTCAGAGAGACCATGAGATGCCTAATCCTCATTGATTATCATATTCTGACCATTCTAAGATGTTTTGCTTGAGGCAAATACAGGTAGTGATATAGCACAGTATGAAATGAAAATGCTACTGGCTAAGAATCAGTTAAAGGTGAAATGAGAGAGAGCTATCCCCTTAGCCATGACACCCAGATGTCTAGATGAATTAGAAAGTCTAGAAAGTTATTCCCTCAAGCCAAAGGTTGGAGTTTATAAGAAACACTCCATATGGAAGGCCTTATTGGTCATATTCGGTTAAAATGAGAAATGAACTGTTATGGGGTCAAACAAAATACAAAGAGTAAGACCCCTAGTGTGAGTAAGATAAAAGAGAGATAAATTACCCACTAGCAGGTGTTGAGAATAATTAAGTAATAGATGAGCAGCAGGCCTAGTGTGTAATATCCAGTTTTCATTAGTTAATGTCCCAAAAAATTTAAGTAGCATTCTAGATTTTAAAAAATGAGAATCCTAGGCTTAGATGGAAAGAAAAATGGAGTTAGAATAAAGAAATGAATTGTAATGAAACATTGACGAAATGTAATGACATTTTTGTAATTTTGAGAAAATTTTGGAATTCACACATGAGAGATTTTTAAATGAAAATTTTGAGTTCTCCAGGGTTCTCAGAGGTCCCAAAAACTATGGAAAGCACGGGGATAGTTAAAACCCCTCTGGTGGTCATTTTCCAAAGTCGATTGACCCGAACTTTAACGGATTCGTTCAGGAAGGTTTTAGCTTTGATTTGAGTGATTCTAAAGGCATTTTATTCAATTGGAAACCTAAATTTTATAATGGAAAATACAGTTCTTAAAAAGGAGTTAAAACGAACTAGAAACAAAAATGCCAAGATGAAAGGGCAAAATTGAAATTTTTGAAAAGTGTTTCTTAAACCTACCTATATATATGAGGTGCCCCACCTCCTCACTCATTTAGCCACATTTGTTTCTGCCTTAAACTAGAGGAGAGAGCTAGGGTTTGAGGCACACCAAGAGGAGGGAAAAGGAAGGAGAAAAACAAGGTAAAATGTATGGTTTTTCTTAATTTTTCATACTTTCTCCTTAGCAAACTCCTTCTCCTCCACCTTCCCTTCTTTCCCATCATTTTATTAAAGTTCTTGGATCTATTTTGAGGATAGAATAGAGGGGAAAAATTCGGATTTGAAGAGAGGTGGCCAAGGAAAGTGAGAAACAAGGAAGAAACTAAGGAAAAACAAGCTAAATCTTCCTTCCATGGTAGCTATCTCTTGCTTCCTCCTTTTCCATGGTTCGTCCAACGTAGGGAAGTCCAAGAGGGCTTGGATTTTGGGTAGAACCAGGTGTGAATCTTAGGAAATGGAGTGTAGAGAATAAGAATATGTAAAGGGAATTAACAAACAACCATGAAAAATCAAGATAGCAAACCTAGGGTTTCAAGTGTCCCTTGCAAAATCTGATTTGATACAATAATTTTTAGGCCTAAATGAATATTTGAATGAGCTCATAAGATCCCTAGAAGGCTCCGCATATGCATATTCCATCAAGTAAACAAAGACAACTCCAAGGGTAGCCTTAAGGAGTATAGTTTTGGCCGAGTGTAGTTAGGACACCTAAGGATAGTTTTAAATTTTTTCAAACCCATTTTTGAGTCATATATGATGAGTGAAGATGAGAGAAAATCTTAGAAAAAATTTAAGAGGCCTAGAGAATGAATTGGTGTCATAGGTTCTATAATATGACCTAAGGAAGCAACATGTAGTTAGGCTCTTTTTTTTAATTATGTAATGACTCCAAGAGGTTTAAAAGGAGTCAAGAATTATAAATGAAAGAAAAGAATAGAACCTAGAACTCAATTGATGGGTGTTGCTTCATTAGGTGTATTTAGGAACCATAAATGAACCATAAGACAAAGTTAGAGTTTCAAGTAGATGTATGGCCTTAGAAATGACTCCCAGAACTTAATTGGCTTCCATATATTATGTTTAGGCCAAGAGAAACAAATACCACACCTTTATGTGTGTGAGGCCGAGGAAGGGAGATCATTTCCAATAAAGTGTGTGGTTGTGTAACACCATACTTTTAGGACTCAATTCATACAATTTCCATGCCTCATCTTATGTTTATTTTATGGAAACAATATAGTGGCATAGGAAGTTATGAATAAAAGTACATTTCTCTACTGGTAAAATTTTTCTTTCGGAGTCCCGTAGGCCATATGAAAGCATCTATCACTTTATCATACTTAAACACATGAATATAACTCATTTCCATCATCAAATTTGGCCTAGAACTCGTAGAAAGCAAAGGAGCATATGAAATCCATGTTTGTATTTTCGGCCAGAATTTCCTCTTTTCTGTCACAAACTTTGGAAATTCATAACTAAATCTATAAAAATAGAAAACATGTAATCTCAGTCATTCTGGAAAGCTTAAGACGTCTACTTCATGCTAAAAATATGTAGAAGTCTTAAAATCTCATATATAATGCTTTTGACACGCGAGATCATCTACTGGTCGGAGGGTTCCTGATACTGTCACAGTTTACTGATATGGACTTCAAAAATGTCTAAATAATTCCACAAAAATCCAATGCTTGCAAATGATATCACTATGGAAAGATGTGGATGTTAACTAGAGAGAAAAAATATCTCTAGATCAGTACATCAAGCTAAACTCCCGGAAATCGATGGAACAGTACCTCGGGTCTGGCAAGAAGTCTGATACTGGGCAGAACCTTTGAAAATGCATATCTTCCTCTCTAGACCTCCAAATGAGGTGATCTCGGTGGCTACAGAAAGCTTATGACCTATAGTTTATGCATATAAAATTTCATAAGCATTGGATACCATTTGGCCATCGGGTGACACATAATTCAAAACTGCCAGTATGAACAGTACCCATACCAGAATCCATGAAAAATCCCAACTTTCAAAATTCCTCAAATATTCTCTAGGTCTCCAAAAATTATGAACTTCAGCTTTCCAAAAATATCTTAATGAGACCTAATTGCATGCCAAGTTTTAGGGCAAGACTAACTCATTTGGCCAAAAAATGGTATAGGGTTCCATTATGGTCAATTTTGGCTCCATATTGGGTACCAAATTTGCCAAATGGATTTCCCTTAGTCTTGGCACCTTTTGGGCAAGTTTAAAAGCATATTTAAGACTTGTGTGAGCTGCCCAAATGGTCCCAAACCTCATGCATCTCATTTTGGCCATTCAACCCTCACTTATACACATTTGCATCAAACTTCCAATTTGCATAACTTGACATTACATACCCAAATTCGTTTCTAAAGTTCATACATCATATCCATACATGTATACATCACATAATATCATATTTACATGTATCTCAAGGGTCATGTGCCATTTACAATAATCATATACATCATTGAACATCATTATGGTTCAAAAAGAATACAAACTAGGCCTAGGCTTGTCAATCTCCTTCTTTCATGGTTGTTGGCTCCCTTCACCATAGCTACTTGGTCCACCTAGCATCTTAGAGCATTGGAGAGGAGGGGATGAGATTCAAAGAATCCCAATAGCTCACACACCCATTTACATCACATTCAAGGCATACATATACCAAATGCATAACCATACAAGCATAAAGTGTGCAATAAATTCCATTCCATGCCACATTCACATGTCAAGATTACTTTCATGCTCTAGGGACTTTTGGTTTAGCCTCACCCCATTTCTAGGACTTTTGGATTTGCCTCACTCTTGGTCTAGGGACTTTTGACTTTGCCTCACCCATTCAAGGGACTTTTGGCCTTGTCTCACCCATGCCATGAGACTTTTGGCATCTCCTCACCTTCATCAAGGGACTTTTGGCATCACCTCACCCTTATGGGCTCTTTCCACAACCATGGTCATTCAAGACAACACATTGGTACCAATGCACAACAAGGATCAAGTGGCATATTATCAAGCATCAAGAATGCATGCAAGCACACTAAGACATACATATGCACACAAGAATGCAAAGAGAATGAGGTGGAGAGCTACCTTGCACAATTTCACACACTTTTTCTTTAGCTTTCAAGCCTCCTCTTTCGGCCACTCACCCACAAATTGGTGGAGATGGTTTCTCTTGGCCTTGTTTTCTTGCTTTTCTTTGCTTGCTCTTCCACTTGGTTGGCTTGCTCCCTCAATTTTCGAAATTTCCCTCTCTGTTCTTTTTCTTGAATTTCTTCCTCCAAAATCCTCCTTCTCTTGTGCGCCTAAGAAGCTGGAGTTCTTCTCTGAAAATGGGCAGAAGCAAGTCGGTTTAATGAAGGAGAGGAAGAACGTGACTTATAAAAAGAGTTTGGAAGCTTCCTTTAACACTTAAATTCCATTTTTGCCCTTTCATACTTTGCATTTTCGTTTCTTCTTCGTTTTAGCTCCTTTTTTAGAACCGTCTTTTCCATCATAACAAATAGGTTCCCAATTTAATAAAATGCCTTTGGAATCACTCAAATCGGAGCTAAAACCTTTCCGAACGAATCGGTCAAAGTTTGGGTCAACCGATGTCGGAAAGAGTACACCGGAGGGGCTTTACCGGTCCCGGGGCTTCCCATGGTTTTTGGGGCCTTTGAGAACCCTGGGAAACTCAAAATTTCCTTTTGAAAAGCCCTCCTATGAGTATTTCAAAAAGTGCCCATATTTACGAAAATGCCACTGGCCTTTCGGCAAATTTATCGAATCACTCTGGCCTTGATTTCTGGGCAACTCAAGACTCAAATCCTCATTTTTTATTATTTAAAATTTTATCATAATTTTAGTTGGCCCCAATTCCTTCTATTTCGAGGACTTCCTTTTATATTTGGCCCATTTTTTACGTTTACGAAGAAACCGAATATTGCGTTTCTCACTTTTAGGGAGGGACCGGATGTTACATTCCTCCGCCCCTTAAATAAATTTCGTCCTCAAAATTTAGGGTACATTTTCTCTTACTCTTTCCTGACTAACTGTTCTTTTCTTTCCCTTCTTCCTGGCTCTATACATTTTTTTCAGCGATTTCATTCTTTTCAATTTTCTCTTAGCCAGGGAACTTTTATCACTAGCTCTTAGTAAGGGCTCTATTGCTCTTAAATACTAGCTAGTTCTTTTCATAAGGGAAAATAATTTTTTGACTCTGGAGGCCTATCCTGGAGAGCTTACTAATCATGTCGAGTTAATGTTAACTCGTTCACAGTATTAACATTTCTTTTTAGTGGACTCATTACACATCTCGGGAGGTAACTTATTTCATATCACGTCTCCCGGATCCTCTCTGAATGGCTTCTCATAATATGTCATTATCTTTTCTAATCATTAGAGCCATCAGAGGTTTCTATCTGTCTACTCATTTACATGTTCCGTCCACTATTTATCTCTGCGTTCTTTCTTACCAGCTCATCCCATGATTACAATTCACATTTCATTCTGTCATAGGCCTCATATCTTAGTTACTTACTAGGATTACAACTCCTTTGAGGAGTTTCTACTTTTAATGTTCTCAATTTCCCTGTTTACTATTACATCTGTCTCTATAGGCCGGGACTTTTCTCACTTATAGTGGCATTATATAGTCCCTTATTTCAACACTGATAGGCCTAACATATGTATCTCATACTAGCACCGAAGAGCTACTACCACTGACTACTACTGAGTTCTAGTGGGATGCTAGCTATTTTCACAATTTTGCTCACTGGAGATGTACTGTACCACTTACCTCATGTACAAACTGTACCTGACCCCTTTCTGAATACTTAAACTAGCATGCGGGGATCTCTCTATCCCTTGGTCAAGGCTACTATCTGCTAGGTAGTGGTTAATCTGGCTCTAACTCTGGAAAGTTAATTTCTTGCTTTCCTCATCCCATACTCTATGCTCATCTCTAGAGAGAGCTAGTCAGTGGTCTAATTGTCTGAGTAAAGCCTTTATGTCTCTGTGGCAACGGTCTACCAGACTTAGGAGGTCTGTAGCCTCTAAGATAAAAGTTAGCTGAAATTGTACTGGTCTCTGAGACTAATTATTCTGTAAAACTATCTCAGGCTGTCATCTCTACCAGAGATCTATCATGATGTGGCTAGGGCTCTCTATAGCTCTGTAGGATCTACTGTGACCCCTAGGTCTTTTGCGACCTCTCAGAGCCCTGCTAAGGTCTACTGCAACCCGCTGTGACATACTAGGATCTACTGTGATCCATCTCTGGAAGATGTCAAAGCCTAAGATCACTGTATCTGATAGGGAAATACATACTCACCAAGTCTGGTTACTATTGCTCATAATAACTGAGGCTAAACTCAGAAGTACATCGTGCTCTTCGTGCGAAGTGGGTTCTATGCCATTTCATTCTCTAGGATCCTGTCATACTAATACTAGGGAGCATTTTAATTTTCATTCATCGCTCCTCATAGGATCCTCAGATTCCCACTTCAGCCCCTTTTTACTTGGGCTTTCTTTTCTTACTCTATTGACTTACTTATACTCGTTTTAGCCCTCCTCTCATATCCTGCAGTTCTCACTATGCCCATGTTTTACTTTTAAGTGCCTTGGCACTAGGGCATCTCACACACTGAATGCGGTGAATATCTCTAGCAGGGGAAAGATTATACACTAGTCCCTATTCATTTCATTTACATATACTATAAGGGACTCGGGCTATACATACTGAATCTGAACATTTTCTATTGGGGATTCCCCTTTGCATGTTTTTCTTACTATTCTAATATCACTGGAATCCCTTTACCTTTCTTTTCTGACTCATCTCATTATCTAGCTAACTAGGGTACCCTTCGATTATCAGGACACTTTGGTGATTGATGTCGTCGTTTGCTACACACTCAAGCTACATTACTATTAGGTTGATCAAGCCTAATATCATGTAACCATCGTTGCAAGCAAACCATAACATCAAACACTAATACACGAGCGCCTCATGCCTGAGCTCAAGGCCATTATTGCTTGTATATTGCGAGTTTCCTAATAATCTAAAGTACCCCTCTCTTATTTATTTATTTTTCTATCTGCCCTATTTTCGTAAAGTGCTCAGGGAGAGTAGGATTCTTCATCTACTACATCCCGAGACCTTTCTGCATTGCCTGGCTATTTTTACTTCGGGCAGTATCATGCTAGAAAGGCATCCATGCCAAGGACAAGTGTGATTTCTTGAGTACTCAAGCACATTAACTGCATGTCTAATATGTCCTCAGCTTGAACACTGTTATGTCTTCTCTTTCTACCTTTCTTATCCTCTTACTTAAGTAAAAGGATGTTTTGCTACTGGCTGTTATTTCTGCTGCCAGTGCAAATTTCTTTATGCTTGAGAGCACTTGTATTTTCTCGGGTTCCTCTACTAATTTACTCTTTGTAACATCAAAGGGGTCAAATTTTCGTTCATATTCTTACTCTGCCCTTAACTAGACCATCCCTTAGTAAGAAGGATTTTATTTCATATAATCCCAGGAATTTCATTCTATTGCACTCTCAGCTTACACTCTTTCTCTATATAATGCAAGACTTACCTTCTGAGGCAGTCCTTAACTTCCTCGAGCTTCCCTAAGGAATCCCTAATAAAGAACAATGATGAGAAAGGGAACGTGCTAACAGTATTAGAATGTTAAAAGTCAGATAGCATGAATTTAGTATGTATAAGATGAGTCCTTTATAATATAACTAAATGAAGTCAAAATGGACTAGCATACGATCTCTATCCTGTGAGAGATGTTAGATAGACTTGATGTGTGTGATGCCCTAATGCTGAAGGCACTTGAAAGTAGAATAGGGGTATAGTTAAAAAATTGTGGGATA
The DNA here is from genome assembly GCA_026724425.1 of Erythrophleum ivorense. Taxonomy (NCBI): domain Eukaryota; kingdom Viridiplantae; phylum Streptophyta; class Magnoliopsida; order Fabales; family Fabaceae; genus Erythrophleum; species Erythrophleum ivorense. The sequence continues at coordinate 38,697,364 of JAIUCV010000006.1, read as the reverse complement.
TAAGAAGAAAGACAGAAAAAGTACAGGTAAAGTGTAGTAAGCCAGTAAGAGTAGAGAAAGAAAGCCTAAATGAAAAGGCTTGAAGTGGGAACTCGAGGATCCCATAGAGAGTAGTAAATGAAAATTAGAATACTCCTAAGTAGTGTCTAATGGGATCAATAGAGAAATAAGCGAAATAGGATCCACTTCATATGAAAAGCATAGCAGACCCTTAAGTTCAGCCTTAGTAATTATGAACAATGGTTACTGGACTTAGTAAACATGTGTTTTACTATCAGATACAGTGATCTTAGGCTTTGACATCCCCTAGGGATAGATTGCAGTAGATCTAGCATGGTATAGTAGGTTGCAGTAGATCCTAGCAGAGTTCTGAGAGGTCGAAGTAGACCTAAGGGTCACAATAGATCCCACAGAGATATAAAGAGCCCATAGTTATAACACAATAGCTCTCTAGGGAGATGATAGCCTAAAATAGTTTTCATAGATTAGTTAGCCTTAGAGACCAGTACAGTATTAGATAGTTTTTATCTCAAAGATTAGAGATCTCCTAAGTCTAGTAGACTATTGCCACAGAGATAAAGGCTATACTTAGACCGCGAGACCACTAACTAGACCTTTTTGAGAGATGAGCATAGTGTGTAAGATAAAGAAAGCAAGAAAGTAGCTTTCCAATAATATAGCTAGATGAATCGCTACCCAATAGATGTTAGACCTGACCAAGGGATAGAGAGATCCTTATATACTAGAGTTATACAATCAGAGAGGGGTCAGGTATGGTTTTTCTTGATAGGGTAAGTGGTAAACTATGTCTCTAACAGTTGAGATTATGAAAAGTTAGCATCCCGCAAGAATTCAGCAGTAGTTAGTGGTAATTGCTCTTCAATGTTAGTACAAGAAAGAGTAAGAGTTATGATGATCAGTTATTAAATTGAAAGGTTAAATAAGACCAGTTCTCAAGTGAATAAAGAGAGTAAAATACAGATCAGGCCTAAAAAGGCAAGGGTTAGAGTACGAACTAAAACTAGGACAATTGAGAATAACAGCCTTTTTTAAAGGAGTTATGATCCTAATAAGTGATAAAAATATAAAGCCTCTGATAGAAAGAAATAAGGAGAATTCGAGTTAAGGACCCAAAGTTCAAAATATTTACTCTGAAGGACCTGTTACCACTACTTAAAGTCAATGGTAATCTATCTTAAAACAATGGTTTTAGATCCTTCAGAGTAAATATTTTTAACTTTAGGTCCTTAACTCTAATTATCCCAAAGAAATATAATGATGTGTTGGAGATTGTGCCCTAGGGCAAAATTGTATTTCATTAAGAAAAAAGGAGTTTCTCTTTTATTACATTTATTTTATTGTTTGCATGTTTACTATAATAATAATATCTTTAGATAAATCCTATTGATTACCCTAAATATCCCTAGTCGGTCATCTTTGTGAGAACAATGATGAACTAATGCTAGTATGATTTTGATTGATGATTATGTGTTAATCATGTATGAAGATAGGAATCAAAATCATAGGCACTTGTTAGAAAATAAGGTGCTGGATTGACCTATCATGAGAACTACATGGATCAAGTCATAAGTGTATCTTATATATAGTTGTGTCACTGAACTCTCAGACCTGAGATCACTATAGATTCCTACATGAGGAACACCATGTTTTGACATAGTCAAAAGTCACCTTTAACTCGGTGATCATAAAGGCTGTGATCGGATATAGTAGAATCCATATAGAGGAAGATAAGTGGTCAAGATGAAATTTGTTCCTCTCATCAGTAGAGAGATATTTCTGGGCCACTTGATAAGTGAGACTGAGAAATACATGGCTATGCTTGGATGGTAGGTTTTCCATTTATTCTGTTAGTTTGCTCAAAGATCGATAAAGTGATGATCGAGTAAAATGAGGATTACATTTTCATGTCTCATACTTAACCTTGATATTGTGTGACGAAAGGGTTGTGATAGGGTCATATGATAAGTTGCATTATATCATTGATCCTCATATGATTTAGGTAGTCACTATAGATTCTTACATGAGGAACACTGTGTTTGACATAGTTAAAAGTCACCTTTAATTGGGTGATCATAAAGGTTGTGATTGGGCATAGTGGAATCCATGTAGAGAAAGATAAGTGGTCAAAATAAATTCAAATCCCTCCTATGGATCCGTTAATGTCATTTAAGTAAATTAAAGTTACAAATTTTTACCTTTGTTGCGTGATTCCTCAGGCTCTCTTTCTATTGTCGGATCTCAAGAACTGACACTTCAAACTAGTTCCCTCTATCTGTATCCACACGAACAGTCACTGCAAGTCAAACGACGTGCTAGCATCGCTAATGATGAATGTTTATACATTCAAGGAGAGAAGATGTTCTTCTTTTTCTCTCTCTAAGCATCTGTACGCTTCCTCTCTCTAGGGTAGGAGGTGGCTCTCTTTAAAAAAAATCATCATCCACTTAGAAAATCCTAACCTCTTTATTTATAGAGGTGTGTTATATTAGGGTTTTAAGATAGATATGATTAATTTAAATATATTATTTAAATTAATCCCAATCATAATTAAATAGATTAGTTTAAATTTAAATCTATCCTATAGAATAAATTTAAACTAACTACTTAATCTAAATCTAGAATCAAATTTAAATTTAATTTATCACAGAGATTAAATTTAAATTATCACATTAATTTAAATTTAAATATATCATATAAAATCAAATTTAAAACTAACTCATTTAAATTAATTAGATGATATATATATTTCAAAATATACAATATATCAAATATATATTTTGAATTATATATATATCAAATATATTTATAAAATTCCTCCACCCTTAATTGAATGTTATATTCATTGAATCTAGACACATTTTTAGGTTTAATGAATTTAGACATTTTAGCTCAAGTTGGTCCATTCTTGTATGTGATCCTGTAGGCCCATATGATGTTGGTAGTGAGCTAATAACATTATTCTATCTACAAGTCACAAGTGGCCTCTAGCAAGACATAATAACTACCCAAATCATATGAGGATCGGTAATCTGATTCAACTTATTATACAACCTTATCATAACCTTTTCGTCACACGATATCAAGGTCGAGTATGTGGTATGGAAATGTCATCCTCATTTTACTCGACCGTCACTTTCTCGATCTCCAAGCAGACTGATAGAATAAATGGAAAACCCTTCCATCCAAGCATGATCTTGCATTTCTCAATCTCACTCATCTAGTGGCTTAGAGATATCTCTCTACTAATGAGAGGGACAAATTCCATCTTGACAACTCATCTTCCTCTACAAGGATTCTACTATGCCCGATCACAGCCTTTATGGTCACCCAGTTAAAGGTGACTTTTGACTATGTCAAAACACGGTGTTCCTTATGTAGGAATCTATTGTGATCTCAGGTCTGAAGGTTCAGTAACATAGCTATATATGAGATACACTTATAACTTGATCCATGTAGTTATTTCATGATGGGTCGATCTAGCACCCTATTTTCTAACAAGTGCCTATGATTTTGATTCGTATCTTCATATATGATTAACACATAATCATTAATCAAAATCATACTAGCCTTAGTTTATCTTGTTCCCACAAAGATGACCGACTAGGGATATTTAAGATGATCAATATGATTTATCTAAGGATATTATTATTATGGTAAACATGCAAATAATATAATAAATGTAATAAAAGAGAAACTCCTTTTTCTTAATGAAATACAATGTTCATAATACAATGTTTGGCCTAGGGCATAATCTCCAACACCTCCCACTTGCATTAGGCCCAATTATTAATGTGTCTAATACCCATTGACCTAACATGACACTCATGCTTTACCTGTGCAAGTAGCTTAGTAAGAGGATCAGTGACATTGTCATTAGTTAGTACTTTGCAATCTTCATATCACCCCTATCAATGATTTCTTTGATGAGGTGATATTGTCTGAGTATGTGTTTGGTTCTTTGATGTGACCTAGGCTCTTTAGCCTATGTTATTACACCGTTGTTGTTATAGAACAGATCTATTAGATTTGAAATGGTAGACACCACCCCTAACTCAGTGATGGACTTCTTAATCCAAACGGCTTCCTTAGTTGCATCTGATGCTGCTATATACTCAGCTTCTGTTGTAGAATTGGCTATAGTGCTTTGTTTAGAGCTCATCCAATTAACTGTTCCACCATTCAAATAGAATACAAATCTTGATTGCGATCTAGAGTCATCCTTGTCAGATTGGAAACTTGCATCTGTGTAACCATTTACAACAAGCTCATTGTCTAATCCTCTATACACCAAGAATACATCCTTAGTCCTTCTTAAGTACTTTAGGATATTCTTGACAGCAGTCCAATGATTCTTACCTGGATTTGACTGATATTTGCTAGTCATACTTAAGGCATATGAGACATCTAGTCAAGTGCACAACATGGCATACATAATAGATCTAATGGCTGAAGCATATAGAATCTTGCTCATGTGTTCTCGCTCATCATGTGAACTAGGACACTGTGATTTGTTGAAATTGATGCCATGAGACATGGGTATATGACCTTTTTTTGAATCTTTCATACTAAACCTATATACAGTACCTTATCTATGTAAGTGTTTTAACTTAGGTTAGTTAGCCTCTTGGATTTATCTCTCTAGATCCTAATCCCTAGGATATAAGTGGCTTTGCCTAAATCCTTCATCGAGAAACACTTTCCTAACCAAGTTTTAACATTCTGCAAGGTAGGAATGTCATTCCAAATGAGTAGAATGTCATCAACATAAAGTACTAAAAATACAATTGTGCTCCCACTAACCTTCTTGTAAACACAAGGTTTATCAACATTTTGGACGAATCTAAACTCTTTGACTACTTCGTCAAAATGATGATTCCAACTCTGAGATGCTTGCTTTAATCCATAAATAGATTTTTAAGGCTTGCAAACCTTCCTAGAATCCTTTAGATGTACAAAACCTTTAGGCTCTGTGTCATACCCTATTTTCTAAGACTTTTCCTACTACAATTACCTCATATAAAACTTAGAGGAGTCAATGGAAACCTGAACTGGTAATTTTTTTTTTCCTTTTAAAAACTTCCTCATATAATTTCACTATTCATTTGGTCATTCCCCGAATTTTGTCCAACCTTGAAAATACGTAATTAATTTTAGAAAAATCTTATGAGGTTGATTCAGGGCTCTACTTCAAGTTCTCTAAGCCCTTTACAAGAGAAAAATACTTTCTCAGCGGAATGCGTATAAATTCATATTAAAGTGTCCCTACAAAAATTGGACAATTTTATCCCTCACTTGATATATTATTATTATTTTGCCTTTATATAAGTAGATGCATTTTTGCATTTTTGGCATGCCAGTCATATTCTATTTACTCAAAGGTTGATTATATTCATGACTTTCTATTTCATACCTGAGTGCCTTATAGTGTCATAATATAACTCATACATGCAGTAATTTAAAATATTTAATTACATGACAAAATGTGGTGCATAAAAGTAAGGTCTTCAATTTATGTCTCCACATTCTTTACTCTTTCTTTGCTTGAACTCAGACTTAGCATAGGTTATATTTGGGGTGAGATTATGAAATCTTAGTAGTAGTAAACTAATCTCATTCACAAACAAGCATGTAAGTACATAACATAATGCCAGTCAAGATGCCACATATCGCATAGCAATACAAAGAATTTCATACAGGGCCAAGCACAATCTAAGCATACATGTCTCATCTTATAGCATAATTGACAACTTGATATAGCATAACACTCATCATTATACAAACATACAAGCTTAAGGAAAGAGAGAGGAAAACTACTACCTTAGCAAACTTTGCTCCTCATCTTTAAGACTCGATTTACTTGCTTTTGGAGTTCCCAAAACAACATCAAACCCTATAATCATAATGATAATTCATTACAATCAACACATAAACCTTAACTTCTAAAGTAGGATGACCCTTCTAAACTTAATGGGACCATTGGAATTGGAAAAATCTAACTCCTTCCCTTCCCATTCACTATGGCCGAATAGTATGCATTTCTTGGCTAAAATTTAGAAATTTTATCCCATGAGTTTTGGGGGCTTTCCCATAGGGGTTGTTGGAGATTGTGCCCTAGGCCAATCATTTGTAAACGTTGTGCTTCATTAAGAATAAAAGTTTTTCTGTTACAATTATTATATTTGCATGTTTCTATAATAATTATATCCTTGGATAAATTATATTAGTTATCGTAAATATCCCTAGTCGATCATCATTGTGGGAATGATGATGAATTAAGACAAGTATGATTTTGATTGATGGTTATGTGTTAATCATGTATGGAGATACAAATCAAAATCATAAGCGCCTGTTGGGAATAGGGAGTTGATCGACCCGTCATGAGGTAGCTTCATGGATTAGGTCATAAGCATACCTCATATATAACCGTGTCACTAATCCCTCATACCTGAGATCATTATAGATTCTAACATGAAGGACACTGTGCTTTGGCATTGTCAAAAGTCACCTTTGACTGAGTGATCATAAAGGTTATGGTCGGACATAGTGGACTCCATGTAAAGGATGATGAGTGGCCAAGATGGAATTTGTCCCTCTGGTTAACGGAGAGATATCTCTGGGCCCCTCGATGAGTGAGACTGAGAAATGCATGGGCATCTTGGATGGAAGGGTTTTCCATTTATTCTGTCAGTCTACACATAAATTGAGAAACTAATGATCGAGTAAGATAAGGATGACATTTTTATGCCTCATACTCGATCAATATATCGTGTGATAAAAGGGATGTGATAGGGTTATACGGTAGGCTGTATAGGATCACTAAATCCTATGTGATTTGGGTAGTCACTATGTCTTGCTAGAGGCCACTGGTGACTTGTGGGTGCAATAACGTTGTTGGCCCACTGCCAATATCATATAGGCCTACAGGGTTGCACACAAGAATGAATCAACTTGAACAAGAATGTCCAAATTCATTGAACTTAAAATTGTGTCTGGATGAATGTTATGCTTAATTAAGGTGAGATAATTATATATATATGTTTTATATATATGTAATTAATTCGAAATATAAGTATATATATATTATTTGATATTTATATATATAATATATATTTCATATATATATATATATAGAAATTTGAAATATATATATTTATATTTGATATAAATATATATTGTATTATATATTTCAATATATATATTTATTTATAAATGAATTAGTTAAAATTGAATTTATGAGATAAATTCGAATTTCAACTAATTTGTTTAAGATTAATTTGGATTAATTTAAATAATGTATTTAAATTAACTAATTTAATCTAAATATAACTCTATAAAAGGAGAGGTAAGCTAGGGTTTAGATACACAAAAAAAGGAATCAGATTTCTAAAAAACTTAAGCCGTCACCCTAGAAAGAGAGAGAGCGGCCGTACACCTAGAGAGAGAAAGTGTACTGACGCCTAGAGAGAGAAGATCGTCTTCTCGTCAATTCGCATATGGACTTGGTGAACGAAGGTGCTAGCACGCCTTTTAAGTTGCTAGATCGTTCATGTAGATACTGGTAGAGGGAGCTGCACATAGACGTTAGTTCCAGAGATCCGAAAGGACAAAGCGCGCTGCAAAGGTAATATTTTATCTCATACCTAGTTTAATTAAGTCAACAGATCCATTTAAAAATGAATTAAAATTTTCACTGCATGTACAGTACGTTTCTTTAAGGTATTCCTAGCTAAAAACACCCTTTTGAATCCATTGGAATGGATAACATCATCAAATTCCAAACCCAACATCACGTTTTAGTCATCACATAATCTAGCTCTGTTTTAGGCTTAAAAGTGCATTTCTTTGGTTTTAAAAATTCCATAGCCTTTTCCTTTATGTTTTAGGACTTGAAATTTGGTAAACATGACTTTAAGACATCAAGAAAATGCCATAAAAATTTTGGGAAAATTTGGACAGCATCTCCCCATGATTTCTATTTTCTAAAAAATTACAATCTTTGTGTTTTTCAAAGTCCTAGCACATAACAATAATAACTAAGCTCACATGGCCTTCATGTTCAAAATATAAATTTCATTTCAAGGCCTTCATATTCAACATATAAACTCTATTTCTAATGATTCATATGCTATCAAAAAATGACTCATAGTTTGGGTTTAACAAAACTAGCTTAAAGCATGTGATTTGCAAATATAAGATAGAGAAAACTTACTCTTTAAGCTTAATCCTTGCTTCCTTTTCTTTTCTCAACTAAAATCCTTTCTTTTCCCACTTAGAGCAACATTTCACCTTGAAGAAAAAATGAATATGCAGCTGTCCTTTGGAGGAAATGGTTGGAGGATGGAGAAGATGATAGTTTTGCTTGATTTCACTTCTTCTTCCACTTTTTCTCCCTCTCTCTCTTTCTCTTCACGTTTTTCTTTCTTTCTCCCTTGTGTGTGGCATGAAAATGGTGGAATGGAGGTGAAGGAGATGAATTTGGATGAAGTTAAATGGTCATACTAAATTTGGACCTTTGGATCAACCTTTTCATGATCAAATCTTAACCTTCCATTCCTTTTTCTTTTGATTTTCTAATTTCATAACCAAATATCTTCTTCCAAAAATTCTTGTCCACACACTTAGATTCCTTTTCTTAGCCCTTAAGTTATGAATAGTAACCATGGTTAATTTCTTAACTCAATCATGGTCAACTTTTAACTCAACCATAGTTAGTTTCTAACTTAACCATGGTTAATTCTTTAAAATGACTAAAATCCTTTTCTTTTTTTCCTTTTATTTTATATTTATCTTTGGGTTTCATCTTCTCTGAAACCCTAATTATATCTTCTCTTCTCTTTTGGGCCTTTAGAATCAGCTATTGGGCCTTACAGCAGTCTAACAATCGGTATCCGGGCCCGATTAAGGTTTTACGGTACAATACATACCTTTAGACCTTCTAAAATTTATGAATATTATTTCCTCTACTTTCTGGCCATACTAAGCTTCAAACATGGTTCGAGGGCCCTTAACCTCAATCCTCATAAATTTCAGTGTCAATCTGACACCTGGGTCTATAGGTGTAATTTTCACCATTCTATTTTATGATTGTGCTATAAACTTTTCATTTACTGCAATTCTGTCTCTGAAACTCCTTCAGGGTTTCTTAGCCCTTTAACTATTTTTATTTCTATAGTTGTTACAACTTCCTTTTTCTATTTTGCTCATTGATACTGATTGGGATAACCAGATCCTGGATCAAATCTCGCCCGGCCATCCAGACAACTTGGCATCATTAGACCCGTCTCATCAAACTGAGTTTAACCGTGGGTCACAGATTTCTGAGATTCTTGCCCGATTTTTTGATATTTGTGCTTAAAGAATTTCATATGTTGATGGAGAAACCATATATTACGTTTCTCACGTTTCCTTACGTTTTCTTGGATTTTCTGAAAATCGGATATTACACTTTGTCATGTACACATCCTCAAGAAGCTTCCCATTAAGGAATGCTGTTTTGATGTCCATATGCTAAATCTCGTAATCATAGTATGCTGCAATGGCAAGAAGGATCTTGATCGATTTAATCTTAGTGACTAGTGAAAAAGTTTCATCATAGTCTATACCATTGGTCTATTTGAATCCTTTTGCAACCGATCATGCTTTGAAGGTATGCACTTGGGCATCCATGTCGGTTTTCTTCTTAAAAACCCATTTGTACCTAATGATTTTTATACCTTCAGGTGGGTCAATCAAGGTCTATACCTGATTATCATACATGGATTGCATCTCAGACTTCATGGCATCTAGCCATTTCTCAGAGTTTGATCCCACTATAGCCTCTTGATAGGTAGTTAGCTCATCTTGATCAATGAGCAAGGCATCACAACTTTTGGTTATAAGAAATCCATATCTTTGAGGTTGACGTTGTGTCCTATCAAACCTTTGTGGGCCTCGTGTTACTTGAGTAAGTTTAACAACTTGTTGTGAGTCTTCTCGTTTTTCCATCTTCAGTTCAATATGATTTTGTGGCTCTCAAACTTCTTCGAGATGTATCTTACTCCCACTAATTCTTTTGGAGATAAATTCTCTTTCTAGAAAGACACCATTTTGAGCAATAAATAGTTTATTCTCATTGGGATTTTAGAAGTAGTATCCCTTAGTTTCCTTAGGATACCCCACAAAAAGGCATTTTATAGATTTGTGTGCTAACATATTTGAGGCTTGTTGCTTAACATATGCCTTACATCCTTAAATTTTAAGAAAAGATAAACTAGGCTTCTTTCTAGTCCATATCTCATATGGTGTCTTTTCAACCGCCTTAGGTGGAAACACAATTTAGTGTGAATGCAGCTGTCTCTAATGCATAGCCCCAAAAGGACAATGGAAGATCAGTTTGACTCATCATAGATCGAACCATATCTAATAGGGTTCGATTCCTTCATTTAGAAATGCCGTTCCATTATAGTGTTCTGGTGGGGTTAATTGTGAGACAATTCTACAATTTCTAAGATGGTAAAAAAATTCTTGGCTTAAATATTCACCACCTTGATCAAATCAAAGTGCTTTAATAGATTTGCTAAGTTGATTTTGTACCTCATTTTGGAAGGTTTTGAACATTTCAAAAGATTTAGATTTGTGTCTCATTAAATAGATGTATCCATATCTACTAAAGTCATCTATACAAGTAATGAAATACTGGTGACTGCTTCTGGTAGTGGTACTTAGTGGACCGCAAGCATCGGTATGTATTAAGCCTAATAAATCAATAGCCCTCTCACTATGCCTAATAAAAGGTGCATTCGTCATCTTTCCTAATAAACAAGATTCGCAAGTATCAAATGATTCAAAATCAAATGAGTTGAGAAGCCAATCTAAATGGAGCTTTGAAATGCGTTTCTCATTTATGTAGCCCAGACGACAGTGCCACAGGTAGGTTGGATTCAAATCGTTTGACTTGATCCTCTTGGTAGTTATGTTATAGATATTTTCATTATTGGGAGCTTCAAAATTTAAGTAATAATGATAATCATGCAAATCACTATCCACATAAAAGATGTCATTAAGATAAATAGAACATTTATTATTCCTAATAATTGAAGTAGAACCTTCCTTATCTAAATAAGAAAGTAAAATAATGTTTTTACTCAAAGTAGAAAAAGCCTACTGGGCAAAATTAATTCATAAATGCCTATGGCTAAAGCAGCAACTCTTGTTCTATTTCTAACTCGTAGTTCTAGTTCATCCTTTTCAGCTTCTTACTCCTTTTGAGACCCTGCACATTTGTAGAAATGTGAGAACCACATGCAGTATCTAATGCCCATGTAGAAGAAGTAGAAAGATTGATCTCTATAACATAAATACTTGAAGTAATAGCCTAACTATTCTTCTTTTTCTTTAGATCTTTTAGGTAGAGCTTGCAATTCTTCTTCCAATAACTAGGCTAATTGCAAAAGAAATAAACTCCTTCCTTAAGAGGCTTTGCCTTCTTGGCTTTAAGTTTGGGCTTGATTTGCTCCTTGGACTTACAGTCTAGCCCTTTCCCTTGTCTTTGCCTTTCTTTTTCATCCTCTTTTCTTTTTAAACCAATAAAATAGAGCTTGGCTTTTTCTTGATATTTTGCTCAGCAGTTTTAAGCATTGCATGCAGTTTAAAAATTGATTTCTCCATGTTATTTATATTGTAGTTCATGAAAAATTGGTCATAACTTTTTAGGAGTGAGTTTAAGATCATATTTGTAGCTAACTCCTGGCTTATGGGAAATTTGAGCCTTTCAAGGTGATCAATGTAGCCTTTCATCTTTAAAACATAAACGTTAATTGATGCACCCTCAATCATTTTGCAGGAATGTAAGGCCTTTGTGGTTTCAAACCTTTCTTGCCTTGCCTGTTGTTGGACCATTTCCTTGAGATGCACAATCATCTCATGAGACTCCATATGTTCTAAATCTCTTTGAAGTTTTAGGACCATGGTGGCTAACATCAGGCATCCTTCATCCACAAAATCATTAAGATGCTTAGTGTAGGCATCCCTTTGAGCTCTTGTAGCATTGGCTACAGGCTCTTCAGGAATGGATTCATCTAGGACATATAACTTTCTCTCCTGCTTGAGAACAATTCTCAAGTTCTTGAACCAGTCAAGAAAGTTGGTCCCATTGAGTTTATCCTTCTCAATGACAGATCGCAATGATAGTGTAGCAGAGTTATTTGTCGACATTTTTTCTACAACAAAAATATGCAAACTCAAGTTAATTATCTCCCACTAAAAATAATCCTCAATTTAGTTTAGCAGACTAAGACCCATATTTCACTTAACTTTGGTAAAGCGCTTAAAATTAAGTTATTTAGGTAGGTAACTCGTTTACCAATTAAATCACATGTAACTCTTAGATCTTTATGGAATCCTATCATCATATGATTTGGCATGTTTAATCCCATCTAATATCTTGAGACTCAAAATCATTTTGATAGTCTCAATTAAGTCAAACTGTAATATCCAGTTTTCATTAAATAACAAAAACGGGTGCATTTTCAAAGCAAGTCCCTCAAAATGAATTAGTTAAGGTCCCAAAAAATTTGAGTAGTATTCTAGACTGCTAAAAATAAGAATTCTAGGCTCAGATGGAAAGAAAAATGAAGCTAAAATGAAAAAATAAAATTGGATGAAAGACTTACAAAACATAATACATTTTTGTAATTTTGAGAAAATTTTATAATTTACACAAGAGGGCTTTTTAAATGAAAGTTTTGAGTTCTCCAGGGTTCTCAGAGGTCCTAAAAATCATAGGAAGCCCTAAGATAGTTAAAACCCCTCCGGTAGATGTTTTTTAATGTCAGTGCACCCAAACTTTGATGGATTTATTTGGGAAGGTTTTAGCTTTGATTTGAGTGATTCCAAAGGCATTTTACTAAATTGGGAACCTAAATTTTATAATGGAAAGGATGGTTCTCAAAAAAGAGCTAAAATGGACCAGAAACAAAAATGCCAAAACAAAAGGGCAAAATTAGAATTTTTGAAAAGTCTTTCTTCCTCCCACCTATATATATAGGGCGCCTCACCTCTCCACTCACTTAGCCACATATGTTTCTGCCCTAAACTAGAGAAAAACCCTAAGGAGAGAGGCACACAAGAGGGAGAGGAAGAGAGAAGAAATCCAAGGTAAAAGGTATGGATTTTTGGTTATTTTTCATGCTCTTTCTTTAGCAAACCTCTTCTTCTCCATTTCCATTTCTTTCCTATGGTTATATTGAAGTTTATGGATCTGTTTTGAGGGAAGAACAGAGGAAAAAATTTGGATTTGAAGAGAGGAGGCCAAAGAAAGGGAGGTTCAAGCAAGAAAAAAAGGAAAAACAAGGTAATTCTTCCTTCCATGATAGCTACCCCTTGCTCCTCTTCTCTCCTTAGTTTGCCCTACTCAAGAAGCTACAAGAGGGCTTGGATTTTGGGCAAAACCAATGGTGAATCTTAGGAAAAAGAGTGTGGAGAATAAGAATAAGAATATGCAAAGGGAATTAACAAATAACCATAGAAATTTAAGATAGCAAATCTAGGGTTTCATGTGTTCCTTGTAAAATAAGAATATGTAAATGAATGTTTGGATAAGCTTCTATGATCCCTAGAAGTCTCCCCATATGCATCTTCCATGTAGAAAACAAAGCAAAGTCTATGGGTGCCAAAACCAAGCATAGTCTCGGCCTAGATGAGTTAGGGTACCTAGGGGGAGTTTTAATTTATTCCAAGCCCATTTTTGAGTCATATATGATGAGTGAAGATAAAAGGAAGTCTTGGAAAAAATTTAGAAACCATAGAAAGTGAGATAGTCTTATATGTTTCATAATATGACTTAAAGAAGCAACATATAGTTAGGTACTTTGTTTTAATTGTGTGATGACTCCAAAAGACTTAAAAGGAGTCAAGAATCATATATGAGAGGAAAGAATGGAGCCTAAAACTCATTTGATTGGTGTTGCTTCATTAGGTGCATTCTTGGAACCATAAAGGGGTTAATAGACTAAGTTAGTGTTTAAGGAAGATGTATGGCCTTAGAATTAATTCCATGAACCTAATTGGCTTCCATAAATTGTGTTTAGGCCAAAAGAAATCAATTCCACACCTTTGTATGTGTGAGGCCGAGGAAGGGAGAGCAAATTCAAGGAGAAAAGTGTGTGGTTGCATTTAAGGTAGCTCACTTCTCCTTCTCTCATGCATGAATGTATGCTTGGCTTGTCTTTAAATGTGTGTATGTGTATTTTAAGTTATGAAAAGTGTTCTAGCATGAGCTCTTATTTTATGGTACCATGATGATGCATTATGTTTCCAAAGGATGTTTATTATGTTTGCTTGGATTTGCTTGAGTGGAGAGAAGCCAAGAACTCTTAGCCATTGTGAGGGTGAGCCAAGAACCTTTAGAAATGGTTAAGACAAAGCAAAGTGTCTCCCATGAGTGAGGTTGAGCCAGAACCTCCTTGAGAAAATGGGTGAGGCAAGTCCAAAATCTATGAGTGAATGGGTAAGGTTAATTCACTTACTTGGCAAGCCTACGGATGTCTTGTATGACTTACTCATATGCCAAGATTGCTTCTTGAATGTTCATGTCATTCATTATGCCCATGCATGCATTTTCACAACTTGTTTTGCATATTTTATGTGTGATTGAAAGGGAGATGAGTTATTGGAATTCTTTGAATCTCATTCCTTCCACTCGAATGTTCTAACATGCTAAGTGGACCAAGTGGACAAGGTAATGGGAGCCAATAACTTAGAAGTTGAGAATATGACAAGAAAGTGTCTTGATTTTACCTCTTTATGGCCATATGAGTGGCAAATGTTGTAATCTATTATTATATATAACCTATGACCTCATGAACATATGTAATTATGCTAATGTATCATGTACAAATGAGAATTTATGTTATGTGAATGTTACAATGCAATTTGGGTATGTAATGGTAAAACTAGCATTATGGAAATTTGTGTATGACATGGGGTGAGAGTGTGAGTTTCTAAATTTTGGATTTGTACACCTTTGAGAAAAGTTTAGAATGTCATTTTGGTGCAATCCCACGTGCTCAAGTGGCCACACAAGCTTGGGAAGCAAAATTGGACACTTTGATGCTAATTAAGACCATAAAAATGACCAAATCGGAACCCTATAGCACAAACTGACCAAATGGATGAATTTGCCCATCAAATTTGGCACACATGTAGATCTTATCCAGAAATTTTTGAGAAGCTAAAGTTCATAAAAATCGGAGCTCTACAGAATTAAGTATGAATTTTCAAAGTTGTAATTTTTCTGTTATTTTGGTGTATGTACTGTTCATATGGTCAGTTTTGTGTTCTATTTCATTTGATGGTCAAATAGTGTCCAATACTTGTGAAGTTTTACAGGCATAACTAGAGGTTATAAGCTTTCTATGTCCACTAAGATCATCTCATTTGGAGGTCTGAGCAGAGAGTTATGAATTTTTGAAGTTTTATGTCAGCACCAGTAATGCCACTTGATCTCTAGTACTGTTCCATCATAATTTAGTTCCTAAATGGACTTCATATGAACTAGATATATTTTCCCTTAAATTTAACATCTATAGCTTCTTATGTTGAACAAATTTGCATGATTTGGATTTTTTTAGAATTAGTTATGAATTTCCAAAGTTTATGACAGTAACTTGTGACAGTAGCCCAGGCAGTTGAGACTTTGAGTGTTTTTTGAATGTCAAAAATATTCTACTTGATTTTTCATGAATTAAAAATATTTTTAGCATAAATTAGATATCGGTAGATTTCCAGAATGATAAATAATGCATGATTTCTATTTTTCTAAAATTAGTTATGATTTTTCAAAGTTTATGACAGAAACTATGGAATTCTGGCCAAAGCTACACTATTATATTTTATGTGTTTCTTGCACATGCACGAGTTCTAGGCCACTTTTGGGGATGGAATTGAGTTTTATCTATATAATTAAATATGAGAATATGATACACAAGCTAACATGGTCCATGGGACACTGAATGAAAATTTCATCCCCTACATAACATAAAATATTCATTATTTTAATGTCATTTTCCTTGCCTCTTGATGAAATTCATGGCATAAGACATGGAGATAGTATGATATAAGTTAGAAATTTATGGTATTACAGGAACCATTATGAACTTTATAAGTATCACCATTACCCAAGCTGCCTTACTAAGATAACCTAAATTTATCCCATTTTGGTGGATCTTACATTTAGGTGATCAAAGCCTTGATAGGTGTCCATAAATGGGTGACATTGTTACTTAAAATTTGATTCAAGGGATTTTATTATTTTGTTGTTATTTATATATTTATTCATTGTATGATCATATACTGCAATAGCATCTCATATATACACTTGTGAATGAACACATTATAAAGCATAAAATAAATGTGTCACAATATGGCCCATATAACCTATGTTCTCCCAAGCCAATAAGAGCATTCCTCTAAGATGAAATTTATATACATAAAGAAACCTTAACTGTACATTTGAGGTGTGATGAACTTAACTTCTAATCATTATAATTAAGATAAAATACGTGATTAATGACCATAAATCAGGGTTACAAGACATTACGACTAATTACATTTGGAAAAGGCAAGGAAATCTGAACCGTAATGTCATTAGAGTCATCAACCAAATAATTACAAGCATTCATATATATAAGAAAAACAAACACTCATTTATAAACTTTTAATTCTATTACCCATTAATTCTAACTCACAAGAATCTTCTACTAATGTTTCTAAGTCATCCCTTGAGGTTACCATATGAAAAACCAAGATTTTTAGGTTAGAATAAGAGTTTGGGACCGTTAGCTGCGGCTAAATGCCCTTGTGCTGCGATCAATTTCTCTTGGGTTCACTCTTTAACTATCATCGTGGTGAGTTGGAGCTTCACCCTAACTAACCTATATGGCATCGCGACCAGGAATCCTTCTGGAGCCTACCTCACTCGCCCCTCGCTATTGGTTGCGGCCAATTCTCCCTTTTCCATGGCTAATTCCTCTCTGGAATGCTTGACAAATTCTCACAAAAGTTCGCCATAGCAATTCCTATTTAGCCGCGGCGAATTACCCTCTGGACGACTCCCAATTTTGTCTCTCACATTTTGCTATGGCTAATTCCACTTTTCGCCGCGATGAATTACTCTTTGGTATTCTCCCTGGGCAACTTCGCTTCTATTGGCTGAGGCGAAATGCCTTCTGGTCCTACAACTCCTAAAATCTTGTCTCATACTCTCCACTCTCCCTCCAATGATACCCTAGGGCCACTCTACCTTAATTGTGGGGCTCCAATAGCTTTCGTTAGTTTAATTTACTCAGGTAATCTATCATTACCAGTTTAGGACTTAAGAGTCAATTTCTACTCCTTCAACTACCCTATATCAACAAGTTCATGGATTAATAACAGTAGAATTTCATAAGCTTCTAGCAATTATCATTTAAATATACATTCCATTAAATATTCCATACATCACTTATTCAAATCAACAATTTAATATATCTCGTAATGACATTTTCAATAGTAAACCATATCATGAATTCAACAAAGTTCATATATCAGGTACTATAAGTTCATACATCTAATACTAAGCTATAATAAGACTTAACTCCTTAATAGATATATTCTAACTAATCAAAATATAAATGCTTACACTTGGCAATATGATTACATAATGATGCTATATAAACTAACAACAAAATTGCATCTATTCTACTTAGATCAGCCCAAATGTAGCCTCCTTCACACATGGCTGGAGCTCATGGATTTTCATCCACTTGCTTCCCCTTATCCTTACCCGAAGGGCCTTCACCTGAAAGTATAATCCCATGAAACAGGGTGAGATGCAAATCTCAGTAACCAAGGAAGATTCCATTCATATATTCTAGTTTAATCAACATATATGCATGATTTCATATAAGCATCAGAAGACATACCAGTCACATCAGTAAATGAAACAATTAGGCTATCTATGATTACTATCCCATACTAGTAATCACAATTCCACATGTTATAGGCCAATAACATCGGGAGAGGCCCATCCATGACACCTACTCCCCATTGAACACAACCAGGGCTCATTGCATTTGGGGTCTGATCATAACCCAGTGCTCGATCGAAGCACATGCACGAGTGGCAGCTGCACCACAGCTCTACCATGGACTCACAAGGTCCAATCACATATAACAGATAGCCAACCAATTCATTTAGCATCAAAATCATAATCATGCAGCAAACACAAGATTAAAACTAACATATGCATAGAATTAGCATAAACCTCAGTTACCTCACTCTGCAGATAATTAAAAAGCCATCAGCAGTACCAAAATCTCCCTATAACCATAACATCAGAAGGTTACTACTTTAAATCATCATGTATAGCAACAACAAGTACCCAAAAATTAAAATATTAATAGCTACTTAGAGGACGCTTACCCAGCCACCACAAATCCTTAAATTCGGATTGAATATGTCATCTACCAGAAACTTCAATATATCACCCTAATTCCTAAGCAAATTCATACATAATTAATACCTATACTATAAACTAACTATGGGGATCTTAAACCAGTAGAAAATACATTAGAATGGAAAGTTTACACTTACCCAATATCCCTCCTAGCCTCTACCTCTGAAAATTCTCTTAGAAAATACCAAACAACCACATTTCAAAATTTGGGTATGGTGAAAATGCTCCAAATGAAAAACTAATCAGGCCGAAATGAAGAGAAAGAGAAGGGGATTAAGTTATATAACAAGTATCTTGGCTGATTTTGAGCTTAGAAGTGAAAAATGGTGGATTTCTTGCCTCAAACCCTAGCCTCCCTCAAAACCTCCGAAAATGAGTTGTGTGTTTGTGTTTCAGCAAAATGTGGAGGGGCTGAAGTGTTTAAGGTTTTAGTTGGGTGTAAGTTGAGTCTAATCTTGTGTAGGTCATAGGCTGACTCAAAGGTCCAATTGCAACTGGGTTCTGATCTAGGCCTTGTTGGGCCAGCTTTAAGGTATTAGGCTACAGAAATTTAATTAGGCCAGACCAAGTTTAAAGAACTCAATTAATTTACGTCTGCATGAGGGTTATTGGGCCATCACTAGGTGCTCTCTCTTAGGCCAAGTCTCATAATAAAAGGTTGGGTCTGTACCTAAAATTATTAGGCCTCCATTAGTCCATAACCTTGGCCTACTTAATTTAATTTGGGCCTAGATAAGGTTTCTAACTCAATTAAATCTTAAACTCATATTAATAATTTATCTCTCTAAAATTTTCATTCATTTAACTTACCCAATTATCCCATATTAATTATTGTTAATTAACCCAAATCCATGATTAACACCTTAATTATTTTTTGGGGTGTTACACAAGGGGAATGAGATGAGAAGAGAATGTACATCCAGATAAAGAGAGAGGCACGACACGTAGGCCGTTTTTAAAATTACAAACCATAATAGATTCCTAGGGTCATATCATGCACCATACCCATCCAATTTAAACAAACAAATCACAATACATATATCACAAACATCTCATTTGACATGAAAAGCTATAAACTTTGTGATTTTAGTGTTAAATTAGATTATGTTCTGCTAGGATTAGATAGTCATGGTGGTCTCGCTAGCTAGTTAGCGGGCAGGGTCAAAGGGCAGCACCTTATGAAACTTTTGAAATTTCACTATTTTGAATGAGTTGTTGCCTGAATAAAAACCCAGAGGATCCGTCAATCGCATTGAAAAATCCATCCGTCAAACACATCGCATACATATCACAGATTCAAATCTATCCATAAACATGTATCGCATACACATATTACAAATTCGAATCCTTCCATTAAACATGTATCGCATACACATCACAGATTTGTTAAGCACGTATCGCATACACATATACAAAAATGGATTCATTAATCTAATCAGCATCATGTTCATTCGCATACATACATACATATATATATATATCACAATGTCATGTTCATTTACGCATATATATATCACAGCGTCATATTTATTTGCACATATATATCATAGCATCATATTCATTCGCACAAATATATATATATCATAGCATCAGATTTAATAATCCAATCAACACGTCATGTTCATTCATACATATATCATATATATGAAATCAGATTCAATAATCCAATTAAGGTGTTTAAGATCTAATCGACTATCTTATGGTTTGTATATCTCATATTCATATATACTCCTGTGATAGGAAGGAACCATACGACAACACAAAAAAGATAGCTCTAGGAAGATATCACATCGCGACATTTTATATCACATATAATTCATGCAAAATTACAACAAAGGCGAAAGCTTTACGTAAATTTCACTTAAAAACTCAATTTAAACAAGCATTGACATGGCTCTGATACTACGATTAATTTAAATAATGTATTTAAATTAATCATATCTATCCTAAAACTCTAATATAACACATCTCTATAAGTAGAGAGGTTAATGTTTTTTAGGTGGATGATGATTTTTTTAAGAGAGCCGCCTCCCACCCTAGAGAGAGAAAGTGTACAGACGCTTAGAGAGAGAAAGAGAAGAACATCTTCTCTCTTTGGATGTACAAACGTTCATCTTTAATGGTGCTAGCATGCCGTTCGAGTTATAGTGACCGTTTGTGTGAATATTGGTAGAGGGAACTAGTTTGAAGTGTCAATTCCTGAGATCCGACGATAGAAAGAGAGCTTGAGGAATCATGCAACAAAGGTAAAAGTCTGCAATTTTACACTATTTAAATGACATTGATGGATCCATGGAAGGGATTCAAATTCATTTTTTTAAAATTTTCATTGTGCGTGTCCTAAGAATCCCAACACGATATCCATGGGATGAGCTAATGAGAAAACGAATAAGATTAAATGGTGGACTGACTATTTAAGTAAGTTAAGTAAGCAAACACAAGTCTCTAATGGTTGCTAATGAATAGAGTAAGGTAATGAGGTTTTATAGAAAGCCATTAGGAGATTTAATATTAACTAAGTTATCTCCCAAGGCATATACAAGTGAACCTACTAAGCATAAAAGTTAACCCTCATGAACGGGTTAAGGCTAATCAGCTGTGAAATAGTAAGCTCTTTTAGGAGATAGGCTAGAGTTATAAGAGTGTATGTAGTGTCAGAAATTACTTTCCCTTATGATAAGAGCAAGTCAAATGCTCTGTAGCAATAGCACAAAAAAAGAGAATCAGATACAGTAAATTAGTGACATAAATTCCTTGGCAGAAGATCTTAGTCTCTAAAGGAAGTAAATAGAGCTAGGAAGAAGGGAAAGAAAAGGCCAGTTAACAAGAATATGAGAAAAGCTAGATGAAGTTATACCTCTAAATTTCGAGGACAAAATTTATTTAAGGGGGGAGGAAATGTAACATTCAGTTCCTTCATAAATGTATAGCTTTCCAGAATGGTATGGTTTTCTTGATTTCAATTTTCTTAGAATTAGTTATGAACTTTCAAAATCTGAACCTGAGAGTAATCCATTGATTTTGTGACATGTAGCCTAAAACCCAAGGTTCTTGAGATATTTGGCGATGGTTATGACTTGTATGGATGTGTTATGAATAGAAAATGATATTGATGAGTTCACATGGTTCATGGGGCATGAATTAAAGAAATGAAATCTTATGTTACACAATTAATACTATTAAATTTATTACCCTTTTCATGTAAGGTGCATGGTTTCTTGCATTTGTGCTCCAATCCATATGAAATGCATTAAGATGGATAATGAGACCTTGGTATAATGGGTAAGAGGTTAAGGTATTACAAAGCCCATCTTGGAGAGGGTGAATTTTGTTCATAGCAAGCTAGAAACAAAGGTTTTAGAGCATGAGGAACAAGAATATGCAATTGAAACTAAAATAGAAGTTTTAGAAATCAAGTTAGGATGCCTAGGGTTCTAGTTGCACCTAACAATTTTTAAAGCTTTCTAATAATAATCTAACCTATATAAGAGTATGTATGAGTTCATAAGTGGTCTAGGAAGTTTCATGGATGCCAAAACTCCTAGGAAATTGAATGAAACTCCATGGACTCTTTATTTGCTACATATCTCAGCCAAGGAGAAGAACAAGCACCTAGGGAGATTTTTCTTTGATTTTTGGGGATATAAATGGTCTAGATATAAATATAAACACTAAATGAACTATTGGTTTAAATTTAGAAGTCATAGTTTGAAAGATGAAAGTTTAGGTTACTTTTTAAGCATGAAGAAGCAACTTGGTATTTGGCTCCTTGAATTAAGTTTGTGATGACTCTAGTAAGTTTAAATGGAGTCAAGAGACTTAGATTGAATGAGAAATTAGGGCCAAGATTATGAACTATATAGGTTGCTTTATTGTGCCTTTGTATGGAATCATAACTATACTACAAGCTAAAATATGTTTGCATAGAGTTTATGTGAGGCTAAAATTGGTTCCAATGATGTAATTGTGTCTTACTTGATGTATCTAGGCCAAGCAAATCTAGCTCCACCTAGGTGTGTGTGTGAGGCCAAAGAGGGGAAGTAGAATCTAGGGAAGAAAGCTTGTGTTTCTTGGCTCAAGGTAGCTCTCCATCCTTTCTTGTATGCATTCCTTGGTTGTTTGATTGTCATTAGATACTTGTATATATGTTTGAGTCATGAGATATGCTTATAGCTATTAGTTTAATGCTTTGGCACCATTATGTTTCTTAAATGACAATTTGAATGTGTATGCCTTTTAATGAAAAGTCCCTAAGAATAGGTGAGACAAAGCCAAAAGCCCCAAGAATGAGTGAGGCTAAGTAAAAAGTCCTTAAAAGTGGGTGAGACAATTCCAAAAGTCCCAAAGAAATGGGTGAGGCTAGACCAAAAGCCCTTAGTGCCTATGCTTGACTTGAATGAGTTTATGTGACATAAAAATATGTTTATGTATATTTATTAGAAGTTTTTATGGCATGCTTGCATTCTTTGATATAAAAATATATCATATATGTATGCTTGAAAAGGTAAAAGAGCTATTGGGATTCTTTGAATCTCATTCTTCCCTACATGATCTCTAACCATGTCTAGGCGAACCTCATGGAGCAAGAAATGGAAGCCAAGGAGCTTGGAGAATGAGACTTTGACAATAGAATAGAATTTTATGTAATTTGATGTCAAAATTTGTATATATAAGTAAATTATGAGTTGTGAACTCTTGAGCATGTGTAAAAGTATGTAATTACGATTATAAATCAAATTTAGAACCTAATGTATGAATATAAGAGTTTTTGACATCCTTAAACCTTAGTGTATATGTGTATAATGTGACAATCCTCCCTTCTAATCATTGTAATTATGGTTAAATATACGATTAACAATTAATTATCAAGGTTTGAGTGGTTACAATTTATCACATTGTAAAAATATGGGAAAATTTTAAACCTTGATGTTAGGGTTATCACCATACCACCACAACAAAACAAAATTTGCATAAAAGAGATCCTACTACCATAAGGGGTTTATGATTCAACCATCCATCAGTTTCAATACCTAATAACCTCTCACAAGTGTTCCTATATATGTTTCCTACCATTACCATTGAAGAAACAGGGGTTTCTAGGTTAAAATTATGAGTTTGGAGATTTACGCCGTGGCTTATACCTTCCCCGCCGCGGCTAGGTTACTATCTAGAATTACTGGGCAAATTTCGTAAATCTCGCCGCGGCGAGTTAGACCATCGCCGCGGCCAGCCTATATGGCGCCGCGGCTGAAATGCCTCCTGGAACTACTGTTCCCAATCCCTACGATTCTCGCCTCGGTGCAATACATTCACGCCGCGACGAGTTTTGCTACTGTCTAACTCTTAATTAATTTCCTCGATTCGCGTCGCGGCAGGACATAATGGACTGCAGCGAGTTTTGGTTCTGTTACCCTTCTGGGCGATTTTTTTTACTCTGTGCCGCGGCGAGATTTATTAGGCCGCGACGCTCCTCGCCACTGTCACTCCCGGGGCTAATTTTCTTCTCTTACGCCGTGGCGGGATTGGTTATGCCATGGCGCCCTTCGGCTTTGTCTCTCGTTTGGCCACGGCGAAGCCTTCTTAGCCACGGCGAGACTCCCTCCTGTGACTACATTACCCAAATTTCGCCCCCTACACTCTAAATCTCATCTTAGAAACACTCCAGGTCCACCTTCCCTTATTTTTTTGTGATTCTAATGGTGTTTATCTACTCTATTTACCCATCAATCCGTCCATTACCATTGCAAAACTTAAATACTACTTCCTACTTGCCTAACTAGCTCATATCAACAAATTCATGAATATATGACAGCAAGAACACATGCATTAGCAGCAATTAACATCCCATGCACATCCCATAGAGATTCCATTCAACAATAGCTTATGTCCACATCCAAGGCATCATATGACTACAATTCCCATATGGTAATCCATATCGCAATTTCAACAAAGCTATATATATGATACTATAAGTTCATACATTAATATTCAACTATAATGAGACTTAAATCCTTAACGGTTACATTTCAATCAAACAAAATATGAACGCCTACACTTGGCAACATGAATACATGATGATGCTATGTAAACTAATAACAAAATTACATCTCTACTAAATAAGCCAGCCTAAGTGTAGCCTTCTCCCATATGTTGAAGCTCATAGATTTTCATGCACTTGCTTCCCTTTATCCTTACCCGAAGAACCTTCACCTGAAATGTTAATCCCATGAAACGGAGTGAGATATAAATCTCAGTAACCAAGGCAATTCCATCATATATCCAGTTTAATTAGCATATATGCATGAATCAAAATCAACATCAAAATCATATCCATCATATCAGCAAATGAAACAATTAGGCTATCATGATTACTATCCCATACTAGCAATCATATTATCACATGTTAAAGGCCATTAACACCAGAAGAGGCCCATCCACGGCACTTACTCCCTATTGAGCACAACCGGGGCTCTGTGTATCTGGGGTTTGATCATAACCCGGTGCCCGATCGAAGCACATGCACGGGTGGCAGCCATGCCACAACTCCACCATGGACTCACAAGGTCTAACCACAATTCAACAGATAGCCAACTAATTCATTCAACATTTCAAATCATTCATATACAGCAACATATGAAATTAAATCAAATATATACATGGAATTGATATAAATTCAGTTACCTCACTTGTAGACAACTTTGCAACAGCCATCACAAATCCCAAATTCGGATTAGAGTGTCCTTCACCAAAAAACTCAATATTTCACCCAAAATCCTAAGCAAATTCGTATAGAATTAATACCCATTTTATAAATCAGCTATAGGGGTCCCAAATTAACAAATGAAACATCAAAATAGAAGGTTTAAACTCACCCAAGGTCAGCCCTAACCTCAACCTACGAATTTCACCAAGAAAATCCCCAAATTCCCACATTTTAGATTTTGGGTAGGATGAAAATGCTCCAAATGAAAAACTAATCGAGCCAAATTAAAGAGAAAGATGAGGGGATTAAGTTGTATAACTATTACCTTGGCTAAATCTTGCTCTAAATGTGAGGAAATGCAGAATTCTTGCCCCCAACCCTAGCCTCCTTCTCAACCTCCGAAATTTGCTTCTTGAGTTTTAGCAAATAAGAAAGTGGCTGAAGCATTAGGGTTTTAAGTTGGGTTTTAGTTGGGTCAAATATGAGTCATAGGTTGCTCCAAGGTCCAACTTCATTTGGGCTTCAAATTTTAGCTTGTTGGGCTAGTTTTAAAGGTGTTGGTTTGCTGAAATTTAATTAGGCCAGACCAAATTTTAAAAGCTCAAGAATGTGGGTCTACACAAGGATTATTGGGCCACTTAGAAGAGTCTATACAAGGTGGATTTTGAGCCTCCATCACACTAAATTGGGTTGGGTCTGCACTTAACCCATTAGGTCTCCATTAGCCTCTTCTCATGATCTATTAATTTAAGCCTAGATAGAATTTCTATCCCAATTCAATCTCAACCCATATTAATAAATTTACCTTTCTAAAATCTCTATTTACTTAACTTGCCTAATTATCCCATATTGATTATTCCTAATTAATTTAATCTGTGATTAACACCTTAATTAATTATGGGGTGTTACATATAAGAATAAGTGGAAGGGTGATTTTGAGTTCTATAATGGTATGGACATATTTTGATGCTTCTATATGCTATAATTGAAGTGTTTGACATACTCAAATGGTCATGGTTCAAGAGGAAAGTCATTTTGGACCATTTGGAACCATTATGTAACCATTTTAAGGCATATTCTTGCCCTAAACCAAAGTTTAACCACATGGACAAGTTTCTACATGAAATTTGGCAAGCATATAGGTATTATCTAGATCTTTTTACAGATCCAAAGAACACCATTTTTGGAGTTATAGAGAATTTATTATGAATTTTCAAAGTTGGCCAAATTATACAGAAATTATCACTGTTATTGTTTATATGGTCAATTTAGTTTTTAGTGTCTTCTTGGGGGCAAATGAAGTCCAATACCATAAAATTTCATAGGCATATAGTGGATATCATAAGCTTTCCATAGCCACTGAGAACACTCAATTTGGATATGTACAGAGAGAGATATAAATTTTTGAAAATTCTAGTTTGCTATAAAATGCCCTCCAGACCCAAAGTACTGTTCTATTGGATTTCATGAGTCAAAAGTTGTTGTTGTGATCTAAAATTTTATGGTAGTTAGAGACATCCTGAGCTTTCTAGAAAGATATAATTTGCATAAGTTAGATTTTTCTATAATTAGTTATGAATTTTCAAAATTTATATCAGAATATAGAGCATGTGGAAAATTGCAAGTGTGATGTAATTTGTGATGTATGCCTTGGATCCAAAATTTATTATTCAAGTTGTGATATTTCCAATTGAACAAATGTGTTATGGGTGGAAAATAAGTTTAGTAAGTCCACGTGGTCCATTTAGCTAAAGATGAATTATTTTGACTTTTAATAACAACAAGTTCCGTTGCTAAAAGTATTAATTTCATGAAAATGGATAATTTTAGCTAGTTTTGGTACGTATTAAATGTTAGATAGATATGGTATTACACAATACATAATGCAATGTGGCATATGTTATAAAATAAAGTTTAATTACATGATAGTAAGCAAGCATAACAAGTGTAAAACCTAGAACTTCCATATGTAAAATAATAGTATTTCTAATAATATAATCCTTATCTATCATTAGTGAAAGCTAAAATGAACAATCCATATTATAACTCCAACACATAATCTATACAAAATATAAAACATCCATAAAAAATCTCAAAATAAACTCTTCTAACAATGTAGACAAATGCTATGAACCATATCAAGTATCATAATCTCTTATTACATAAAAAATCCTACTACAACATTGACTAGACTACTCTAACTAAGGTACTCATTATATGGCTTCTCCTTGCTAACCATAGCTCTTCATCCTATAAATCCCATTAATAAAAAGTGAGATGAAATCCTAATAGCTAGTGAGTTCCAAAATTGCAATCCTAGCCATAAATGTAATTCTTTTACTTTAAATAAAAATAATTTGTAAAAGGTAAAATTAAGCATGTTAAAAGGATATCTTTTCGAAATATTCATAAACTATAGTAATCAACAATTCCCACAAATCATTTTCATATGTCATTAGTAAGGAACAACATTTGATACAAATCAATTTCACAAACAAACTTTACTTTAGAAAACCATATGCTCGGCAATACTTAGATGGGACTTCACTACCATAACCCCTAGTTTCCATCTAATGGTATTCATAGTGTAAGTTGGCTATATCATTCACTCATATGTCTCACACCGAATAAGATTTGTGACCTTAACCATGGCCCTAGGCTAACAATGATCACTTGTTAGAGTACAGACATGCACACCTTACCCAGCAACCTCGCCCAGTGGCCTAATAATCAATAATATCAAATCTAATCTCATAATCATAATTATAGCCATTAAATAAATATTCTTGATTGGGTTATAAACAACAAGTTTCCATCTTAAAGACAAAAAAGCATATGTTTTGGAAATATCATATAACAATTTCAAAATCAATTCATCTAAAAAAAATCAAGTGAACATGAATCATTTATTCTTCATTTCTAATAATCAACGACCCCACTACAAGAATATTTCAATTTCATAATGTTGGAACATAATTCATCATTTCAAAATATAATCCAATCATTTCATAAGGGTAATGTAACAACCATAACTCCTAATTAAGCTAATTAAGCATAATTGTACTTTTAATTACTAATACTTAAGGTCTAATACCAATAATAGTTTAGTAACAGATGAAAATATGAAAAATTAGAACCTTTAGGTCATTAATAATCATCATCAAGATATACATGAGGGTTTGTGATCATAGGAAATTAAAATTTTCATTTAACACCTTTATCTCGAATAACAATGATTTTAAGAAGCATAAAATTCATTTATGTTGGTTTACAAGTTAATACTCATCATCTACAAGCTAAGAACTAGGATTATATAACTAAAATGAGGGTTTCTAGAATTAGAAAAATTGAAAAAATCCTAAAAAAAATTCAAAAAAATACTAAAAAATTAGAAAAAGTGTCTTAAACATTGGAATTTGACCTAAAAATGGTGCACCAAAGTTTAACTATTATTTTTGCTCAAAACACCCAAAAACCTTAGAAAAAAAGTTTGAGAATTTTCTAAGCACGTCAAACAAAAAGTTCAGCAAGCAGAACAATTGATACGCAACACCGAAATGTCCAAAAACTAAGTTCAAAACAGGGAAACCACTAAACAAAAATAGAGTTAAAACACCTAGAAAATCTTTTCAAACAATTAAGAATCCAATTTCCCCGACAACGACACCAAATTTTAAATGGCTGTGTCGTGCAACCCAAAATAAAACTAGGTTAAAAAGTATTTGTAATATAGGGTGCAACCTAGATCGTCTCCCTTGGAAATAGATTTCAATATTCAATTGAGTTTTCTAAGTGTAAAAAAACTCTAAAAACTATCTAACTAAAGGGGAGGTTTTGATTGAATTTAATTAGCCTAAATTTAAATTGAATTAAAACTCCTAACTACTACCTAAATTCATGAATTAATAAGTAACTAATATACTTGTGACCAGCCTTGGATTCATCCCTTGGTATCCACTATCATTATCTTAATTCAATTATTATTGGTTTTGGTCTAAGAGTTCCTATTTGTGTTCATGGCAAATAATCTTGAGTTACTACTCAAGATTCAAAATACTAACAATTTGATGTTAATTGAGGTTTCAACTCCCATTAAATTACTGATTTTTGTGATTGAGATCTTTGAACACTTAAATGAGTGATTAATCAATCAATTAGCTTCTGAATTTTCACCTTAGGATGTTCAATTAACCAATCAAACTCCAAGGAAACCTTAAATTAAACAATTAAGCACATAATTTCTTACATGCATTTCATCAAATACCTTGACTGCACACATGGATAATTGTAGGTAATTGAAAATCTAGCACTTAATTCAATCAATTAATCATTCAAATAGTCTCCTAATTAGTGTCTAACCAGCCACTAATTATAAACTACACCAATCTTAGTCAATTACAAGCTCAACCAAGCAAGTTCAATAACAAAAATTGATGTAGAAAGAGGGAAAAATAAAATAAGTATCTTAGCCTAATTCCTTGACAATCTCCTTGGATTCAAGCTTCAATCATGGTCTTCCTCCAAGCTAGCCACCAAGTGAATCAAGCTCTCATGGAGGTGGAAGGAGATGGGTCAGAGTAATCGATGGAGAATGGATGAAGGGAATGAGATTGTGAATGATGGATTGATGTCCTACTTTTCAATTCTGCCCAATTGTTTACTAAACCATGTGCTCTCCAATTACTCTGCTCACATGTTCTAGATGGTGGAATAAATGAATGGATTAGATGAAGTGGACACTGAATAGGTCGTGTGAATGAATGAAATGAGATGAAGTATGGATGGGCCTTGGATACATGCTGGCTGAGCCTCCTTAATCACATCTTCCTATGTGTTCTCATTTTGCTCTTCATGTGCTCTCATTTTAATCTTTACGTGTTCTGCATCAGCCTCCTTTCATGTTGCTTTTACTTTTCCTTGTGTTTCCCACGTGAGCTTTCTTTCATTACTTCCTCTCTGATCTTGTGGCTCCACCTCAGCTGCCATTCACTATGTGTTTTACTCTCTTCCTTGTAAACTCGTACATGTGTGTGTGAAAGGAATGGATGGATGATGATGCTCTCTATTTTGGACTGAGCCTCTCCTTTAAGCTTGTTCACGTGCTTTCTTCGTCTCCAGCTTGTGCTTCCCATTCCACATGTTTTCCTTTCTAGCTCATGTTTCTTCTCGTTCTTAGCTCCCTTCTCTATCTCGAGTCCAAGTGTTGTGTCTATGCTATGTGGAAGTGTGAGCTGTGTTGCTACGGTTGAGTGTGGCTAAATGTGTATATTAGTGGTTCTGCATGCTGCCTACATATGTGTGAAGGAGTGAACTGGTTCTGTAATCCATGCCTCGAGTGAAAGGAGTCAAAGTGTATGTGATGGAAGCTTGTGTAAGAAGACCACATGAGTGAAATAAGCTGAACCAAACTATATGTGCATGAAAGTACAAGAAGTTGATGCATTAAGTGGGCCCATATGAATGGATGAGTCAATGCATGAAAGAGGGGCATGGATGTGCCTCGTGTGACTTGAAAAACTTGGTGGAAGATTTAGTGAGGCTGCATGAGTGTTAATGATAGGAAGGAGTGTGTGGCAATGTGAGCTTTTATGAAGTGAGTGGATGTGATTGTGTGTGTGGTAAGAGTGTGAGAGGTTTCTCCCATCTAGACTTTTAAAAGCGTGGGTGTGTGTAAATTTTCTTCTACGTGGAACCACCCTTGCTGCTACGTGGAAATGATAAGAATGACATGGCTTCTTGTGATATGAAAGTGTAATGAGAATGAAGCCATGTATATTTGCTACGTGGAATTGATTCTGAGCATGTTGTTGTGCATTTGATACATGGATGAATGGAATGCTTTACAATGAGTGTATGCTCCTTCCATGTGCCCTTCTAACCATAAATCTGTGCCATTTCAATTTATTTCTCCTGTTTTTTCCATTTTTATTTTCCAAAAATTTATTAGAAAATATGCACACACACAAAAAATGAGAAAAATTAAGTAGGAATATTCACAAAATTATTTAAAAGAAATTTATGCATTAATATTCAATAATTTTGCAAATAAATTCCTAAAATAAAAAAATAGTTAATAAAATCAAATATCATGTAATTGAATCCATTAAGCCTTAATTCATTATTAAAATGCCCAAATAAAGAGGAAATAAAATATATAAAAATGGTGTTTATCACATTCTCACTCGAGATTTCATGAATGCTTAGCTTCTGTTACTCCCTAAACTCATTTTGGCCATGACTTGGCCATCCTCTGATCCAAAACTCCTAGATACATGTCCCAACTATTTGCCATCACCTTTAATTAAATCCTAGAGTCCCTCTATGGCTAAAATGCAAGGTTTTTATGGCATATAATCTTTTATAGACCCCAGCACACCAACTTACATCATTTAAGGACCTAAAAATCAATTAGACTAATTAAATCTTGCTTTATATCAACAATTACCTATTATGGCAGTAAAATGGTATATGAAGCCTTAAGTAACAACTTCAAAATATGCAATTCTCTACCAACTATCCTTAAATCACTTTGAACAAGTTTCAATGGACCAATCAAATATGTTCCTGCCCTTAAATCTTTAAAGTAACCTCAAATGCAAAATATGGCTATAGCACATCCCTAAATCACCCATAAGGCATAAATAATAGTAGGAAATATCATGTATTAGAATTTAGGCTAAACATTCATTTAACAACATAACCACATCCATGAATTGCTTATTCAAACTTCATATATTCACAACAGTTCATATTTGCTCAGCATTAGATAAATACATCAAATTTCATGTAAATTAAATTCTAGCTTGATTTAAATTTTTGTAGATTTAGTTATGATTTTTCAAAATTGGCACTAGAAATCTGACAACAGAATCCGAGGCTGATTATGTTATTTTATGCATGTATGATCCAAGTTCAGGATTCTTGTGACATTTTGAGATGGTTTTTGAGTTATATGAATCTATTTTAATTGAAGGATGATATGGATGAGTCAATATGGTTCGTAGAATGCAAAACAAAAACTTTAAGTTCTATACAACACAAAATATTCTATTATTTTAATTGAGTTTTTTCTTGAAAGTTGCTACCATAAGGGAAAGAACTACAAATGAGATGAGAACCTAGCCAGATGAATATGGTGTTACAGTGGCTAGGAGTTAGTCAAAAGTGAGGAGCACTGTGGCATGGGATGTCTCGCCACGGTGCAAGGTAAAAAATTCACCCAATAAGAGTAACAGAGAGTAGCCTCACTGCGGCGCACGATGTTTAGCCACGGTGCAAGTCAAAAAAGTCAGGTAGGGAGTGCTCCAGAGAGCAGATTCACTAGGGTGCGAGAGGATCAAGTTGTGTAACACCATATATTTCTAACTTTGCTTCATGCTATCTCCAAGTCCTATGTAAGGCATTACACAAGAAACCAAGAAAACAACATATAAAAAGTGAGTATTTTAGCGTTGTGTCACGTATAAAATTTTCATTTGGTGTCCCGTGGACCATGTGAGCCCATGCATCATATTCTCATATTTAATTAGATAGATAAAACTCATTTCCATCCCCAAGATTGGCCTAGAGCTCATGTATGGCAAGGGGATAAATAAAATTCATGAACATAATTTCAGCCAGAATTTTCTCACTTCTGTCACAAATTTTGGAAATTCGTAATTAATTCCAAAAAAATAAAAATCAAGAATACTATGGCATTATAGAAAGCTACAGATGTTTTATTTATGATAAAAATATGTTTAGGCCATGAAACATAACATAGAAGGCGTTTGACATTCAAAAATGTGCAGAGGTCTAAATAATTACTGGTACTGATGCAAGTGTCTGCTATAAATTTCAAAAATATCCAATTAATTACAAAAAAATTAAATCCATGCAAATAATACTAATTTAGGAAGCTATAGATGTTAGCTTTGTGGTAAAAATAAATTCAAACAAAAAAAAAACGTTTAGCCACTGGAATTCAATGGAACAGTGACTAAGATCGTGCTGCGCTACTGTTACTATTCCAGAAATTCAAAAATTCATAACTCTTAGCTCAGACCTCCAAATGAGGTGCTTCCAATTTCTACAAGTTACTGTTAATGTATATTTTTTGCCTATAAAATTTCGTAGCCATTGGACCACATTTGTCCCTTGGATGACGCAATTTCACAACTGACCAAATAAATAGTGATTCTGTAGATCAGAAATTCTAATACTACTTTGAAAAATCATAAAAAAATTACACAGACCTCCAAATGACCTGGTCTTTGACTTGTCAAAAAACCCTAGGAAATATCTAATTGCATGCCAAATTTTAAGTCAAGAAGAGGTCATTTGGTTAGACTTTGCTATAACTTAAGATTATGGCACATTTAGATCCAACAAAAGGGCAAATTTGGTCCAAATGTGCCATACATTGTTCTACACCCATTTGAGCAACTTAGGAAGCATAAATACAACATAAATAAGTCTCTCATAAGGTCTAAACCATCATGCAACTCAAATTCATCGTGCCACTTCCACAAACATACATGCACAATTGGGCTCCTAAGTGATCAAATTGCACATTTCCATTCATTTAGCTCTATTCTTGATACATATACTATCTTTACATAGTTTTACACTTGTTCAAGGTGTCATAGCTCAAAAATAACATATACATATATACTGATATTCTAGTACATCAAAAATATCAAGATTTGCTAAGAGATAGATATTTAAGCTCCTTGGCCTCCATCTTTGGATCTTGAACTCCACCTAAACCATATAAGATGAGAGAAAGGAGGGGTTGAGATTTATTGAATCTCAATAGCTCATACACCTATTCAAGCACATTTTCAAGGCATACAACATGTCAAAGGTACAAGTATGTAACTAATCAATCTATGAAGCATTAATTTTCATATTTTTATGCCACAAACTCATGTCAAGCAGAAGAATGAGTTCTAGGGACTTTTGGTTTGGCCTTACCCCATTTCTAAGACTTTTGGATTATCTCACTCTTGGTTTTAAGGACTTTTGACTTAGCCTCACCCATCCAAGGGACTTTTGGCCTTGTCTCACCCATGCCATAAGATTTTTGGCATCTCTTCACCCATATTAGGGGACTTTTGGCACTACCTCACCCTTATGAGCCATTTCCA
Source organism: Erythrophleum ivorense (assembly GCA_026724425.1). Classification (NCBI taxonomy): domain Eukaryota; kingdom Viridiplantae; phylum Streptophyta; class Magnoliopsida; order Fabales; family Fabaceae; genus Erythrophleum; species Erythrophleum ivorense. The sequence goes on along the minus strand of JAIUCV010000006.1, from coordinate 38,663,040 downwards.
CAATTCAAAGACATTCAAGAAGACATATTGGTATCAAAATAACAACATAGCATCAAGTGGCATGTCTTAAAAATATAAATATATCCACAAGCACACAATGACACATGCAACAAGAAAAGGTGGAGAGCTACCTTGGAGATAATTCAAGCTTTACTTTGCTTGTTCTTTCTCCTTTTTGGTTCACAAACACAGTGAGGTGGGGTTGGATTTTCCTGGCCTATTCACAATAAACAATAGTCAATTATACTCTTGGAACAAGCTATGACATCCAACTTACTCTTAAGAATACACTTTATTCTATTTGTCACAATATGGTTCCATTAATGACCTAATAAAGCAACTACTATAATTAAAATTCTTGGTTCCATTCTCTTACCATATCTAGGACTCTTGACCTCATTTAAGGTCCTTGGAGCCATCACACACTCACTTTCACAAATCTAGGTATATGTTGCCTCATAAGGTCACATTATGGAAGCCATTGCCTCATCTCCCAACCTAAGGCTTCTAAATTTTTTCCAAGGGTTTCTCCTATCTTCTTTTATCATATAAAGTCCTAAATCAAGCTTGGAAAAATTTAAAACATCCCCTAGTTATCTCTATGGGTCTTGGCCGAAATATGCCTTCATTAAGGACCCATAGAGCTTGAAATTTTTCCTTAATGGATGGGGTATGTGGGAGGCACCCTAGGAGTCTTAGAAACTCAAACAAACACTCATATATGCTAGGGAATTCTTGAATCAACTTAGATTTTAAATTATGTTCAAGAACCCTACACTTTCCTAACTTGCATTTCACTAGTTTTCCATGCAATTTCTTGGTATTTCCCAACTCCCCATGATTTAAAACTCTCAATTTTCTCTTATTTCAGAACAAAATCTCCTCCCCTCTCATGGCTCTAGTCTAACCGAACACACACACTAAGGGAACAAGAAGAAGTGATGGAAAGTCAAGAATTTACCTTAAATCAAGCCTTCTTCAAGAATTCTTCCTCTTCCCTCTTCCTCCCCCTTGAATTTCAAATTTATCCCCTTTGGTTTGACCCCAAACTAGCACCAAAACTTCATTAAAACCATGGAAAGATAGAGCAAGAATAGAAGAATGAAGTTTCAAGAGGAAGAAGCATGAAAATCCTAAACTTTCTCACCTTGCTTTAGCCTTTTCCTTCCCCCTTCTTGAGTTCTCTCGTGCGTCCTTCTCCTTAGTTCTCCCCTCTGGTTTGGATGCTGTAGCAAGTCGGTTAAGGAGAGCTAAGCATGGGACACTACATATAAAGGGGAATTAAGAGAGAATTGTTTTAAAAAATGACGATTTTGTCCTTCGCGTGTGGCATTTTTGTTTTAGGCTCGTTTTAGCTCCTTTTTGAGAACCTTCTTTTCCATTATAAAATTTAAGTTCCCAATTTAATAAAATGCCTTTGGAATCACTCAAATAGGAGCTAAAACCTTCTTGAACAAACTGGTCAAAGTTTGGGTCATCTGACGTCGGAAAGAGTACACCGGAGGGCTTTACCGATCCCAGGGCTTCCCATGGTTTTTGGGGCCTCTAAGAACCCTAGGCAAATCAAAATTTTCATTTAAAAAGCCTTCCTAGGTATTTTTCCAAAATTGCACTTAGTTACAAAAATATCACTGACCTTTCGGCAAATTTTTTGAATCACTTCAGCCCTAGTTTTTGGGCAACTCAAGGCTCAAATCCTCATTTTTTATTATTTAAAATTTTATTTAAATTTTATTTGGCCTTGAATCACTCATCTCAGGGGACTTGCTTTTCAAACCGGGCTATTTCAATGTTTTAACAACATACCGAGCGTTACAAGTTGCGGCAAGAATCAAAGGAGGAAAATTCTAGGTTTTAGTAGCTAGTTTTACCGTAGCTCAAGTATGGCTTGTCATGGCGCAGATCGTGAAAATTTTTACAATAGGTTTCGCGAAAGTGTGAATAGTAGTTCCCAAGAGCACTTATGTTACAGCGCGGGTATACCAAGTAGCAACGGGAGTCCCTAACTTGGTTTTTAAGTTTCAGTAACCAATTTGGCTGTGGTGGGGGGGTCTAAGTCACGACGAATGTTCCAAAACTCTTATTTTTGACTTAGAAACCTTGAGATTTACTATGATAATATTATGTAATGACTTGGGAATATTTATAAGAGGTTTTATGAGTTGAAATCAGTAGTATGATAAATTAAAGGCCTTAATTGATAATTATAATCACTTATGGATTCAATTAGTTGCAGTTGGTTAACTAATAACCCTAATGATATCAAGGTTTAAATTTTCTCACTTTTTTTCAATCTAATTAATTGTAATGTCTTTAAACCTTGATTTATGATTATTAACCACTCAATTAAGTCTAATCACTGTAATTAGGAAATGGGGTTGTTACAACTTAGGCCTTATGAAGAGAATTACCCCACTCATGATCTAATGCTAGCTGTTGTAGTTTTTGCCCTTAAGATTTAGAGACATTATCTCTATGGTACATAATTCGAGGTGCATAATGACTATAAGAGTTTAAAGTACTTCTTTGATCCAAAGGAACTGAATATGAGACAAAAGAGATGGATAGAATTCCTTAAGGATTATGACTTCTCCTTAAAATATCATCTAGGGAAGGAAAATGTTGTCACTAATGCCTTTAGTAGGAAATCTATTCATATGGTGATGATGATGCTTAGGAAGTAAAAAATGATTGAGCAATTGAGAGATTTAAATTTGTCCATAACCATGCACCTTAATAGCCTTCTTTTGGGTGAGTTGAGAATAGAAAGTGATTTTAAGAGGAGAATTAAAGAGGCCCAAGATCTAGATGAACATTTGGGTAGGATCAAAGAGCAATTAGGGAATGGAGAGGTGAAGGACTTTAACTTATCAGATGATAGTCTAGTGAGGTATCAAGTAGAGTGTGCATACCTAAGGATAAGGAAGCGAGAAATATAATGCTGTTTGAAGCCCATAAGTGTAGGTACATCATTCATCCAGGCACCATTAAGATGTATAGAGACCTTAAGAAAAGTTTTTGGAGACCTAGAATGAAGTTAGACATAGTAGATTTTGTTGCTAGATGTCTTGTTTGTCAAAGGGTTAAAATTAAACATAAAAAACCCACGGGATTATTACACCCTTTAGAGGTTCTAGAATAGAAATGGGATAACATATCCATGGATTTTGTGATGGGTTTGCCCAGGACATCCTCAGGGTACAATGTTACTTGGGTGATTATGGAAAGATTGACGAAATCTACCCACTTTCTACCTATTATAGCCATTTATCCTCTAGATAGACTAGCAGAACTGTATATTTGTGAGATTATGAGATTACATGGTATCCCTAATAACATTGTGTTAGATAGAGACCCTAGGTTTATATCAAAATTTTAGTGGTCTCTATAAGAAGCCTTAGACACTAGTTTTAACTTTAGCACTGCTTATCACGCCCAGTTGGATGGGTAAACTGAAAGAACCATTCAGACCCTTGAGGATATGCTCAGAGTTAGTATGCTAGAGTTAAAGGGAAATTGGGATATGTATTTGCCTTTAGTCAAGTTTACTTACAATAATAGTTACCATTCCAATATCCAGATGGCACCATTTGAGGCACTTTGGGGGAGGAAGTGCATATCACCCCTATGTTGGGTAGAACTTGGTGAGAGAAGTCCTTTAGGTCCAGATATAATGGACCGAACCACCTGTCAAATAGAACTCATCAAGAAGAAATTGCTAGGAAATTGCTAGCTATCCAGAGTAGGTAGAAGAGTTATATGGATAAGAGAAAGAGGTCCTTAGAATTTGAAGTGGGAGGCCATGTGTTTCTTAAGGTTACTCTAGTGACAGACATAAGATAGTCTATAAAGTCAAGAAAGCTTAATCCTCATTACCTTGGTCTTTTTGAAATCCTTGAGAGGATCTAACCCATAGTCTATAAAGTGGCTTTACCCCTAAATTTAGTCTAATTGCATGATGTGTTTCACGTATCCCAATTGAAAAAGTAACACCTAGACCCTTCACATGTCATTGAGCATGAGAATGTGCATATGCAAGGTAACTTGTCTTATGTGGTTAAGCCAGAAAAGATAGCAGACTCAAAAGTGAAACAGCTACGTAATAAGAACATCCTCCTAGTAAAAGTGGTATAAAAAGAACTAACTCCTGATAAAACAACTTGGAAGATGGAGGAAGTAATGAAGAAGGATTATCCAACACTTTTTGAGTAAGGTACGTCTAATTTTGAGGACAACATTCAAGGAAGAGAAAATTTAACACTTAAAAGTAATTAAGAATAATTATGATGAATTAAGGAATTAATATGGGGGATTTGGGGAGATTAAAGGAAATAAGGATTTTTAAAGAAATCGACTTATTTTAGACCTTTCAAGGTAATAATCATCTTTAGCCATGGTTAGGTGAAAATATATTAATTATAGTTATAGGTCTCATTAATGGAACTAATTGAGCAAAGGTGGATATCTAATAATTGGGCCTATGATCAACTTATGCGTGCTAAGGACAATTATGAGAAGCCTAACCTCTAAAATAAACTAGGTTGGAAAATATGTGCAATATAGGGTGCAACCTAGATCGTCTCCCTAGGAAATGCAATTCAATATTTCATTGGCTTTTCCAAGTGTAAAAAGGTCCTAAAAGTATCTAATTAAATGGGGTTTTGATTGAATTAAACTAATCAAAATAAAATTGAATTAAAGTTCTTAATTACTACCTAAATGTACGAGCTAAGAGGCAAATAATGGACTTGTGACTAGTTTTGGATTTATCCCTTAGTATCCACTATCCTTATCATATTTCAATTTCACTAGTTCTAGTCTAAGAATTCCTTTTTGTGTTCACAACAAGTAATCTTGGGTTACCACTCAAGATTTAAGGGATTAACAATTTAATGTGTAATTGAAACGTCAATCCTACATCAAATCATTAACTCTTATCATTAGGATTAATGAACAATTAAATTTGATTGAGTAATCGATCAATTAGCCTCTAAATTATCACCTTAGGATGTTTAATTATCAATCAAACTCCAAGGAATCCTCAAATTAGACATTCAAGCACTCAAATTCTCATATGCATTTCATCAAACACCTTGACTGCACACATAAATAATTGAAGAAAAATGAAAATTCAGTACTTAATTCAATCTAATAATCATTCAAAAAGTCTCCTAATTAGTGTCTAACTAGCTACTAATTATAAACAACACAAATTCTCAATCAAATACAATTTTAACCAAGATAATACAAGAAAAAGAAAAGTGCTAGAAAAAGAGGAAATCTTAGCCAAAAATCCCTTGTTATCTCCATGGATTCAATCTTCTCCAAGGTTGTTTTCCAAGCTAGCCACAAAAGTAGATTAATGCTTCATGGAATGGATAGATGGAGATGGAGGAAATGGGTGGAGAAAAAGCTATGGCGTGGAGGTATGGCTAAATAGAGTGTTCTCTGGATGGAATCAATTATACGATAGAATGGATGATGGATTCATGAAGCATGATCTCTCTCATCACGTGCCCTCTTTTATTCTTCACATGTCTACAGAATGATGATGGATTTTTGAATGATGGATATAATATCCAGTTCTTTGAAAATGAGAAAAAACGTGAAAGACGTAACGTACAGTTTCTCTATAAATAAACAAAATTCACCATATACAAAAGAAAGTCCCTCGAAATGAATTAGTTAAGGTCTCAAAAAATTTAAGAAGTATTATAGGCTCCTAAAAATGAGAATCTTAGACTCAGACAGAAAGAAAAATGAAGCTCGAATGAAAAAATGAATTTGAACAAAAGGTTGACGAAACGTAAGGGCATTTTCATCATTTTGAGTAAATTTTGAAATTCACACAAGAGGGCTTTCTAAATGAAAGTTTTGAGTTTTTCGGGGTTCTCAAAGGCCCTGAAAACCATGAGAGATGGAATAATGATGTCTATAATGGTGCCTTATGAAGTAACTTGTGTTTCCAATTGTGTAAGTGAATGTGTGAGGGCTCCAAGGACCTTAAATGAGTCTAAGAAGTCTAGAAATAACAAGAGAATAGAGCCTAAAATTTGAAATATGAGGTTGCTTCATTGGGTCAATTATGGAATCATTATGCCCTTTTGAAACCAAGTGCGTATTCAAGCTTTAGTTTGGTGTCTTGGCTTGCTTCAAGTGTGTGATTATGTGTTGTTTATGGTGCTTAGGCCAAGAGAACATCCACCCACCTAGGTGCACTTGTGAGGCAACAAAAAGGGAAGGAAAAGATCAAAAAAAGTTTGCATAAATCCAAGGTAGCTCTCCACCTCATTCTCCTTGCATTCTTGTGTGCATATGTATGTTATTGTATGCTTGTGTGCGTTCTTGTGACTTAATGATATGCCACTTAATGCCTTACTTTACATTGGTACCAATGTGTCTTCTTGAATGACTATGGTTATGGAAATGGCTCATAAGGGTGAGGTGATGCCAAAAGTCCCTTAATGAAGGTGAGGAGATACCAAAGTCTCATGGCATGGGTGAGACAAGGCCAAAAGTCTCTCAGAAGAGCGAGGCAAATCCAAAAGTCCTACAAATGGGGTGAGAAAAAACCAAAAGTCTCTAGAGCATGGTCTTGGCTTGAATGTGAATAAGTGGCATGCGAATTGTGACTTTGCATACTTTATGGTTGCCAAACCTTCCATATATGTGTTTAGATGTATATATGCCTTGAATGTGTGTGTGAATGGGTGTGTGAGCTATTGAGATTCTTAGAATCTCACTCCGCTTTCCCCTTCCATCTTGAATTGTCTAGATGGCTCATAAGAAGCAAAGAAAGCAAACTAAGAGCCTTGAAGGGCTATACTTTAAACCTTTTGTAGTTTTCTTTGTATATCAATGTAAGAGTGATATTGTACATATTAATTTTGTAATGTAAGGCCATGAACAAATGTAATATTATGTATGAATGATGTATGAACCTTGTGTGGTGCCAAGACATTGGAAATATGGAAATTGAACACTTGGGTGCACACTTGAATGTGTGTATTCTTGAGTGTGAGATGGTTAAAATGAGATCCATGGTGTTTGGGACCACTTGGGCAGTTTCTACAAGTCATAATCATGCTTTTAAACTTGCCTAAGGGGTGCAAAACACTAAAGAAGACCAATTGAACTAAGTTGGTACCTCATATGAAACAAAAGTGACCATTTTGTGAGGCAATATCACTTTTTGTCCAAATGAACTCTTCTTGGTCTGAGATTTGGCATGTATCTAAAGCTTGTTGAGAGATTTTTGTGAAGCTAAAGTGTAGAATTTTTGGGGGTCTACAGAATATTTGATAAATTTTTTAAGTTGGGAAATTTTTTTATGATTTGGTTATTATTACTATAGCTATGGTCCAAAATGAAACTCTATCACTCATGGGGCAAATAATGTCCAATTGCCATAAAATTTTATAGAGAGAAACTAGACCTTCCAGTGACTTGTTCCAATTGGAAGCATCTCATTTAGATGTCTTGAAAGGGGGATATTAATTTTTGAAGTTGTTGTCTAGTATCAGGCATTCAATTAGACCTATGTTAATATTTGATTAGTTTTTGAGCCCTAGACGTACCTAGACTGGTTTAGAGTTATTTTTTTCTCTAGATAACATCTGTAGCTTTCTAGATTGGTATCATTTACATGGATTGGATTTTTATAAAATTAATTAGACATTTTTTAAGTTTATGATAGTAAACTATATTAGTACCAGGGATAGCCAGACCTTTATAGCTATTTTATTGTCAAACGTGGTCCAAAGGCCATTATTATGTCTTGAAATTATTTTTATGTGAATTTAACATCTAGATCTTTCTAGAAAGATATGATTTGCATGATTTCTATTTTTAAAAATTTAGTTATGATTTTTCAAAGTTACCTTTGAAATTTGCCACTGTACAGCCTTGGGAAATGAAGAAATTTTGGAGTTTTTGACCATTGATCCATGGTTTGTGCCATTTTTTGAGAATTTTATGACTTGTATGTATGGAAAATAATTAGAGAATATTGTTAATGAGTTCATGGGGTCCCGGAGACGCGAAATGAAAAATTTATCCCTTACGTAACGTAATTTAATACATTATTTTAATGCTTTTTCTTGAGATCTCTTTGATAAAGTGCATATTCCACTTGTAAGAGAAGGATAAATGTTAGAAATAATATGGTATTACACTATACCTCGAGCAAAGGGAGTAAATACACAAAATACAATGGTGCAGCCTCAGGCTGATTTTTCAGATTATGTGCCTGAACTTTGAAAAATCATAACTAATTTTAGAAAAATTGAAAACTGGTGCACTATACCATTCTAGAAAGCTACAAATGTCTAATTTATGTAAAAATAAATCCAGACCACAAAAGAGGATAGTAGTCACCAAAAATTGATAGAATAATACCAGAGGTTGACTGTCATTAGTGATACTATCCTCTAAATTCAAAAATTCATATTTCCTAGCTCAAAGGTCTAATTGGGGTGATTTTAGTGGTCATGGAAAGCTTATCATGTCTAGCTTATGTCTATAAAATTTCATGAGTATTGGACATCATTTGTCCCACAAATGATACAGTCCAAATTTCTAACCATATGAACAGTATCTGCATCAGTTCAGCAAAAAAATACAATTTTGGAAATTCATAATTAATTCCATAGAGCTCCAAATAATTTGCTCTTTAGCTTCCCAAAAAGCTTTGGATAAGATCTATATGTGTGCCAAATTTCATGGGCAAATTCATTCATTTGGTTAGATATTGATATTGGGTTGTAAAATAACTCATTTGTGTCATATAAGGGGTCCAAATGGTCCATTTCAAGTTCTAAGACAACCATGATCACTTGAGCACTCGGGAATGCACCAAAATGACATTCTAAACTTGTCTCAAAGGTGTATAAACCCAGAAATAAAAAACTCACTCTCTCACCCCATGCCATACACAAGGTTTCACATGCTTGAACTTGCCATTCACTACCCAAAATGCACATTACCACTCATTTGGCACTAAAACTCATACATACATCAAACATTTGGGTCATTACATATGTTCATATGATTACATAACAATTTCATCATGGGATTACATCATATATTGTGCGTATGACTATAAAAGAAACAAAACTAGACATTTTTATACACTTTGATATCAATCTCCTTCTTCTAGGCTTGGTGGTTTCCATTACCTTACTCAATTGCTCCACCTAGCATGTTAAGACATTGGAGAGAAGGGGATAAGATTCAAAGATTCCCAACAACTTATCTCCCTTTCAATCACATAAAGTATACAATACAAGCCTTAGAAATGCATGCATGAGCATAATGACATGTATGATCATTCAAGAAGCATTCTTGGCATTTGAACAAGTCATACAAAGCATACATAGGCTTGCCAAGTAAGTAGATTAGCCTCACCTATTTTCTCTAGGAGACTTTTTACTTTGTCTTAACCAATTTTAAGGGCTCTTGGCTCATCCTCACCATGGCTAGAAGGTTTTTGGCTTCTCCACACTTAAGTAAACCAAGGCAAGTATATAAAATATCATTTTAATGCATAAAACATCATCATGGTATCATGGCATATGAAATCATGCTAGAATACTTTTCATGGCTTAAAACACACATACACACATTCAAAGACAAGGTAAGCACACACTCATGCATGAGAGAAAAGTGGAGAGAGCTACCTTTGCTACACAAGCACACTTTTTCCTTAAGCCATGAGTCCTCTTCTTCAACCTCACACACACAAGGAGGTGGAGATAATTTCTCTTGGCCTAGACATATCATATAGAAGCCAATTATACTCCTGAATCAAATTTAAGGCCATACATTCACTAAAAAAGCTAGGTGGCTCATATGGCTCTTTTATGGTTCCATAATGCACTTAATGAAGCAACCTTAAGAAAACATCATATTGGCTCCATTCTCTCCATCTATTTATGATTCTTGACTCCATTTAAACTTCTTAGAGTTATCACATAATCAAATCAAGGAGCCTAGTAAGGTGTTGCTTCTTTAAGCCATAATATGGAACCTATGATACCATCTCACTTTCTATGGCTTCTAAAATTTTTCCAAGGCTTCCTCTCATTTTCTTCCATCATACATGACTTAAAAATAAGTTTGGAACAAATTAAAACTAGCCCTTGGTGCTTCATCTAGTCTAGGTCGTGGCTATACTTCATATGAACATCAAGTGAGTTTGCTTTATTTTCTTGATGGAAAATGCATATGAGGAGTGATGCAAGACCTTCTAGGAACCTCGTCCTAGGAACCTTCAGCAAGATGACACTTTGCTCAGAAAATACCCTAAGAGAACTCGCCTCTTAGAACCCTAGTCTCAGGACACCATAAAGGAAGACCAATCCTTTAATAAGTCACGTGAACTCTCAGAGAACACAAAGAAGTAAAAGCCTCACCGAGAATTGAATAATACTCAAGTTCATTCATAATCTCTAAAATAAAGTACAATAGAAAGCCTTTTATAGGCAAATTTTTTAAAAGTCTAAAATCTTAATAAAAGTAAAACACTAAAATCTGATTAGAAATATTTAAAATGGTGCCTAAATTCAAGGAACAAGATTAGGATACTAATTTTAACTTAATCTCTAAGATAAACTCTTTGACAAAGTCCAAAAAAATAATAAAAATGATAAAAAATAAAATTCATGAAGAATTCTAGTCCAAAACAATCAGCTTCTTTAAGTAGTCACATGGGATGTTCATGCTTCATTAAAAATCACATGGTTAACACATGATTCTTAATCTCTTGCAATTGGACTCCAATTGGGCCTTGGCACTCCTTTTGTATGTGTATAATTGCATTAGGCCTTTAACATATTGGATATTGACTCTAGTTGCTCTATGGACCTTCTTAGGACATTGGACTTCCACTTTTGCATCTTTAAGGAGATTTCATGTCCAAAGTTCAATTCAACTCCAAGATCAGCATGCCTAACGTGTTGCTTCTTATTAGCTCTATCTCGTGTTTGGAAGCTCCGATAAGGATGATTGCAAAACAAGGTAAAAGCTGAGGGTTTAAGATTCAAGATTGACCCATTAATCATTTGAAAATTCTGTGAAACGATAATGAAATCATTTACCAAAATTGAGTGACGTCTAGTATGTTTTGAATTGATCAAATATGGATCTTAGGCTTTAAGCTTGGGCCGATGTCAAACATAGAGATTATCTTGAGCTCTTTGAAGTTCTTGGACATATACTAGCACAATTTGGGCCTCTTGAGTATCGGCCATCCTTTCATGAGCCATTTGGACCTGAATCATGCGCTTTTGAATGATTTAGGTTTTTTTACAGATGAAGGCTTCTTGAACTTGTTGTGCTCTAATGGGCATGCCTATTGGTATTGTATCAAGGAGCCTTCTAGGGATCTGAAGAGCTTATCTAAACACTCATTTAGGCCTAGGGACAATTGCATCAAATCAGATTTTCAAGGGAGCCTATGAAACCATAACTTTGCTATCTTAAAAACTAATGGCTTTTACTTGATTTTCTTTACATATTCTTACTCTCCTCCCTTAAACTCCTAGGATTCACCCTTGGTTCTACCCAAAATCCATGCCTTCTTGGGGCTACATACATGGGACGAACCAAGGAAGAAAGGGAAAGGAAGTGGCTACCATAGGAATGAAAATTTACCTTGTTTCCTTAGCTTTTCTTACTTGTTTCTCACTTTTCTTGGCCTCCTCTCTTCAAATCCGAATTTGTTCCTCTGTTCTTCCCTCAAAACATATCCAAAAACTTCAATAAAACCATAGGAAAGAAGGGGAAATGGAGAAGAAGAGGTTTGCTAAAGAAAAAGCATGAAACAACTAAGAAAACCCATACTTTTTAGCTTGCTTTTCTCCATCCTTTCTCTGCCTTCTTGTGCGCCTCACCCTTAGGGTTCTTCCTTTAATTTAGGGCAGAAGCAATTGTGTCTAAATGAAGGAGGAGATGGAGCGCCTCATATATAGGTCGGTTTAAGAAACACTTTTCAAAAATTCTAATTTTGCCCATTCGTCTTGGTATATTCGATTCCACTTCGTTTTAGCTCCTTTTTTAGAATCATCTTTTCCATCATGAAATTTAGGTCTCAATTTAATAAAATCCCTTTAGAATCACTCAAATCGAAGCTAAAACCTTCCCGAACTAATCTATCAAAGTTTGGATCTACTGACATTAGAAAATATCTACTGGAGGGGCTTTAACTGTCTTGGGACTTCCTATGGTTTTTAGGCCTCTGAGAACCCCAGAGAACTAAAAATTTCATTTAAAAAGCCCTCCTATGAGAAGTTTAAAATTTACTCAAAATTACAAAAATGCCATTATGTTTTGTTAACCTTTTGTTCAAATTCGTTTCTTCATTCTAGCTCCATTTTTCTTTCCGTCTAAGCCTGGGATTCTCATTTTTAGGAGTCTAGAATGCTGCTTAAATTTTTTGGGACCTTATCTAATTCATCTCAGGGGACTTCCTCCTGTATTTAGTGAATTTTGTACGTTTATGAAGAAATTGTACGTTATATTTCTCACGTTTTCTCTCATTTTCAAAGAATTAGATATTACATCATACCTCTATTTGGGTCCACACTTTATCTTCAATTAATCAAACCAAAAAGAAGAATTAGACCACTTCTATTAATTTAAATCACTTAATTATATAAATTAGGAATTATGGAATCCTAACTTTTCCCAAAATATATCTTTAGAAGAAGTCAAATTTTCAACTAGACTTCATATTAAACACTTAAAGTCCATTAGCTCAACAACTATCAAATACATAATTTAAACACAATCTAATCTAGCAATTAACAATAAATAAAGTAGAAATTTTACCTCAATTAGTCCAATTTCACTTCAAGCACCCAATTCACACTTCACCATATTTGGTACACTTATTTTCCACATTTTATACCAACATAATGAATTAAGCTTCTACATTAATTTAGTAAAAATAAATATAAATATAAATAATTTTGGAAAAGTAAACTTACCTAAATTCCATTTCTAGAAAAAAGTCAACTTTTCCACCTAGGCATTTCATCAAACCTTCAGTGTGCAACTATTGAACCTAACAACAATTAACATCTAATCAATATTCCAACCATCCTACTTGCGTTACTGGAAGCTTAATTGCACTTTTAATTAACCAATTTCAATATCAATTATCAATTCCCCCAAAATTCCCAATTGACAAATCTTAGGATTTATATAATCTATTTTAAATTCTAATCAATTCAAAATGAAGCTAACAAAGAGTAAAATGTTTTTCTCTTCATGTATCTTAGCTAAATCCTCAAGCTAGCGCATTAAATGGAACTTGCAAGTTAAGAAGATGAAAATGGAGTCCTCCTTTGCTCTACATGGCATCGACTTTGATGGAGAGAGTGTGAGGGATTGTTTTGATTTGATGAATAGGGTAATTTTAATGTAATTGGGCATGAGTTTGGATCTTAAGTATGGGTAATGGCTAATATCGATCCAAATTTACCTAAGATAATCGTAATTCATTAAAATAGTTATGTTTTTGCTATCTAAAAAAATAAAAATTTTGATTCTAATATTGGCTTTTCTATTTTCATTTATTTTATTTAGGCTAAGCTTAGCTATTTGAGCCTTTATCCTTTTCCTTTCATCTTTTAAACCTATGACACTAAAATCAATTAACCCACTAACTAAATGTATAAAATTTCACTAAATAATATATTTTCCTAATATTTTTTAATTATATAAATATTATCTACTCATTAAATCCTCAAATACTCATTAATGATATAAATTCCCAATCATACACTCTTACCACCAAATTGATGCCTATATATATAACTCATAAAATAATTATTACCAATAATTAAATAAATAATTCACAACTCTTAAAATGCCTCAATAATTAATTAATTATTAATTTTATTTTAATTACATTATTATTTTATAATTAATTATATTTTAATTTAATTATTAATTAGGAGAATATAGTAAGGCCCATAAGGAGTATAGCAAGGTTCCAAGTGGTCAAAATGGTGTATAGCAAGACCCTAGGAACATTGCTAGGTCCCCTTCAACTACCATCTACTATTAGAATATAGCTAGGTCTATGATAGATAATAAAGTAGTCAAATTTCATATGGCAATACAACAAAACACACATTCATGTATAAGGAATCAAGCAAGTTTAATCTAACCATTATGAATGGAATAACCCCCTGTTACCTCAAATGAAGTTAATTACTTTTCTCTCTACTTACCAACATGTCCCAAGAGGCCTATTAAGCCTAAAACAAGTATGAACAACCATTATACACCCATCATTAACCAAAAAGCCCAATATCCAACAACTAATTGCATGTATAATCATATAGGAAACACTTACCTAAGCTTCTAAGAAGCCAAATGCACTAAATTAAGCTCCATTTTACAAGCATACACATTAGGTCACCTTAACCTCTTGCATTTTCATACATGTAAGAAGACCATTATAACATTCAATCCCAATGATGGAAATTTAGCACATATTCATTATAAAATAGAGGGAGACACTTGCCTCCAAATAACTAATGGTACTGATTTGAAGCTAAAACAACTTGAATCCATAATGAAGCACTTTCAAAGCTCTAATTTTTGCTCATTGTATAGCCTACACCAAAAATTAGTCTAAGAGATAAAATTTAAGCATAAACTCATCAAAATGAAGGAGAATACTTACCTAATAGCTCCACTAGCATCCAAGGTCAAAAATTAAGTAAGAGAATACCTAAAAACTCAAAGTCTAGCCCTAGAGAAAAAACAAAAATCCTCTAAATAAGAAGTTATTTAATTCAAAATATAGAGAAAAAGGAGTAGATCATTTTTCTCAACACTAACCTGAGCCAAATCTCGCATTTTCCCCTTGTTTTCTAATCTTCTTATCTATAATGTCTTTTATAAATACCCATTTTAGCGATTTTTTTTACAAGAGATTCTTGATTTGAGTTTAATTACCTTCTTTTATTTTAATTACTCCTTCACGATAAAATCTAATTAATGGCATAGTGGAATATGAAAATAACAGAAATAAAGTGTAATTAATACAAACTAGCTTAAGAGTTCCATCATAAAAGAGTGGGGTCATACAGATCACATCACATCAAAGTGAATCTATCCTATAACTATCCAAAAAGAAAATCCCCAGATAACAAAAAAGACCAAAAAGGTCAGTCCCCTATGTTTATAAAAAGGTCAATGTCAGTGACTGGGCCACTATTCATGTAAATGGAGGAGTAGGAAGGTCAAATCCACCCATTAGGAATGAATGGAATTCAAGCTCCCCGAGGGGCACAAAGTACACTAGTACAGTACGAACAACATCATCACATGATATGATTTGTATGTTATGGATGACAAAGACCCATCCCCAAAGTGGGAATTGGATCCATTGTGCTTAGAGTTCTAGGGTCACTCGATAAATTGGCATCTAAGAAAATATAAACCACAATAGAGTGGGAAATAATTTTTTTAGTAATATAGATAGGATTAATTGACATAATACCCATAAAGAAAAGTCAAGTAATGATTTTAGTAGACGACAAGAAATATGAACGAAAAGCTTACAACGAAAATTAATTTACCATATAATATGAACAAAGAGATATACTTTTTAGTAATGTGAAATGTGAATATGAAATAACAAAGTGCACATACATATTATGTATAAAAATAGAACATGAATAAAATACAGAAATTTTCTCAACTGATTTGGTATTCAACAATTGCAAGATATCACAAGATTTCCATATGCATAAAATACAGGGAATATAACAAACAATATTTATTCCCTCTTGACCATTAGGCCTTGGAGACTGCCATGCTCAATACCTAGATTATGTTGCACTACCATGACATAACAGGCTCGCCCTTGCTTCCTTTACTGAGGCATCCCTCAGTGGGTACCTAAAGAAAGTCATATAAAAATATCATAACAATATGTCATCCAGGCCATCATTTGATCAAGACATAATAGGTATATTTGGGAAAGAAGTGCCTTGCACAACTTTGTGCATAAATAAATAATCCCGATAGTGTAACAATATACTAGAGTACGAAAAATTATATTTAAATACTTAAAATTATCTTTTCACTTTTCTAAGTCTAGATTTGTCCTGGGGCCTATCTGGTGTCCAAAATAATCCATAAATCAAGGTTCAATGTTAAGGTATAGAATAGAGTCCAATATAGCCATAAAAGGCTTGTTCAGGTATATGGAAGGCTCAATAAAGCCCAATAAGTCCAAAATAGGTCCAAAATCTCCGAATGGCCTTCATCAATCCTAATTAGTAGTTTGGATATTTTTGTGTCTTTCTTAATTAAAATTGGACATCTAACACAGCAGCAGCTACCCAGTGGCCAACTCTGGCACACACAAGGCTCATCCCTGAATAAGGCTACTCTGCCACGGCTACTCTACCATATTATATATATAATGGCCAGTCCTTTGCCAAATAACTTATACTCATAAAATCAAATAGTAACAGCATGTTATCCATGTCCAGAAATTAGATAGTATATCAGCATAGCAAACAACACAAATTCAAAACACATGTTATCACATATTCCATTCTTGATGTAACACTACGTAATTTTCTAACTATCACAAATGGGCTCCAAAATTCACAAAATAAATATCAGCATAATCCAGATAGCATGTAGAATATATTTAGCCTAAAAAATCATCCAAAACATATCAAATAACATAAGTAAAAATTCAAGAACTTCTTTTTCAATACTTTTTCTCAAAAATTTAACTTTCTATATAATGATTCATAATTCACCAAAATTTTACCATAGGCTTTATTTTTTATGTAGATTAACCTAATTTAGTTGGATTTAAGAAAACTTTTCCCTATGTACATGTGTTGGCTGAACCTAGACATCAAGCAAGACATATGATTTTGCTTCATTTTCATGTCACCAAATAGCCACACATGCATATCCAAAGAAGATAAACAAAAGCCCTCAATTAATTTCTAGAGATTTCATATGTATTCTACAATTTCCTCAAGTTAAGATAAGGTTTCTTGCCAATTCTTCATAAAATCAAAGCTATATTAATCTTCCTCTTCCTTAGGCTTTCTTCCATTACTTCCCTATTTATTTTCCCTTCAATTTCTCCCATGGCATCTTGAAATACAAAACTTTTTAGTTTGTAGAAAAATTGCCAAGATTAGGAATTTTCTTGAATCACATGAATCCATAAGCCATATATATGATTTCTCCATCTTTTCTTGGCTTGAATTCATGGAAACAACAAAATATCCTATCTTACTTGCCATGGCTGAAAATTAGAGAGGAAGAGAAGAGAAAAATTGTTGAAGAAAAATAGAAGAAAAACCAAGAAGAAGAAAGTCTATCTATGTTACCTTGGCTCCATGGTGTTTGTTCTTTCTCGGTAGTTTTTCTCCCTTCTTCCTTTTCTTCTTCCTTAGGCTGAGCTTCTCCTCCTTCTCCTTCTCCTTGTCTTGGCCAAATTTAGGTGTGTGTTTTGTGTATGAGTATGGCATGAAGGTGTGTGTGTGTGTTTTATATATATTTTATTTACAGATGAATGGTTAAGATTTAATTAACTTTAAGGTGGAAGATCTAGGCCTTGTAGATCAAATGAATGGTTAAGGTTTAACCTTGAAATAAGATATTAAATGTAAGTCGTTGGATTAGGTCAAAGGTTGTAATTTGATCTTGAAAAAGTAAAGAAATCTAAGCCATTGGATTGCAACAACAGTTTAGATCGTATCACGTTTTATGAACAAATATTAGCCATTAGATTTCCATGGTTACTTTTTCATAATGTGTGAAGATAGGATTGCATTTAATTAAGTCAGCATATATGTCATGCTGATTTTAGCGGTAACTTTTTCGTAATGCTTGAGATTTTTTAAGATTCGTTGACGTAAGCTTGCGTAACTGTTTCGTAGTTCGTGTAGTTTCCATAATTCTCTTCCAATTTCTAGTCTCTTCTTCACACATGGCACCACATCAGCACCTTCCCAGCTCCATAGTGCCATGCTAGCTTTCTCCCTGGTTAGAATTTATAAAATTGTTATCGTTTCATAGGTTCTCTGTAATATTTTATTTAATTTGTATTCTCTGAGTTCTTTGCTATATTTTAATATTATTAGGTCTATGTGAGTCCCATTTAATGTCTCCAACCATATATTTAAATATTATTTATTTTTCTAATATTTTATTATTTTAGGGTTCAAATGACCATTTTGCCCTTAGTAGTGCTATGACAAATAAGCACCTCTGTTTGTTTTTCGCCTATATTTTCTTCATAACTCCATATTTCTGGAGTCTGTCACCATCACCCAGTAGATTTTTCTACATAGAATTTCCTAAGATAGCTAACCTGGGTTTAGGGTTTTAGTTTGTCTCTGTATAAGCTTGTAATCGTTTCGAGCTATTTTCTAGTCCTAACGAATTTAGAATTTCACGCAACAATTTTTTTAATTTTCTATGCATTATTTCATAATTGTTCATATATATATGTATATATATTAGACTAGTTTTAAATTTCCCTTCCTTCCAAAAAAATTATCAAAGTTCATCTAAGTAACAAATGATGATTTTGCCCCTAGGCCCTCGAACCCCCCTAAAATCTCAAAAATTCATATAGGTCTTATTTAGCTTATAGTTTTCATATAAGAAGCTATTTCATACAAATTCACCTTATTAAAACTTAATAAAATCATTATATAAAATACTAAATAATTAGAAAATCCTAATTTTAGGGATGTTACACTATTCGTGCTTGTGCATTCTAAACAAGAGAATGAGAGAGTTTAAGGGTTTGGGTCATGTAATTTATTGAATTGGATCATAGGTAATGGACTTAGGTTCATGGGTTAAGTATCTAGGTTTTGAGTTTGTCCCTTTTCACTTTATTTGGGCTTTGGGTCTACTAGATCCATTTAAGTTGGTCTCTACATATTTCTTATTTTAGACACCAAAAACTTATTTTTGACTTAGTCATAATAATTATTTGGCCCTTAATTAGTTTTCCATAATGTCTCTAATTAATTTCTACACAATAAATTTAAATTTCATAACTAAATTTCTTTTCCTCAAAATTCCTAGATAAATATTTCCTTAAAATCCCTACTTTCCATAATAAATCGTTATTTTTCAATAATTCTGCTTAATTAAATTTTGGGATGTTACAAAAGGATAAGTAGACTAAATAAAAGATAAAAGACACACTTAGTTGCTAAAGGTATACATAACATAAAGGTATAAATTTTGAAAATACATTCCCATATGTTGTATGATTTAGTTCAAATTAAAGTAATCTTAGCTATTATAAGTTTATACTTTGAATCACATCAAAAGGATATGAGAATCATATCTTGGAATGGAGAACTAGATGAAGAAAGTACATGATGCGACTTTTAGGTTCCATAGAAAAAGAATGGATAAAAAGATTTATATACTCAAAAAGTCCATTTGTGAAATAAAACAATCATCTAGATAGTGATATTTAAAATTTCATTGAATAATGACCTCTTAAGAATTTCAAATAATTAATGAAAGCTACTATATTTGCATTAAGCAATTTTAGAAGAAATTTGTAATATTATCCTTTATATGAATAGTATGCCATTAGTTAGGAATTTTGATATAAAAGATATGGGTAAAAGCAAAGTATATTCTTGGAATTAAAATCCAAATGAATTGCTCGAACATATTAATTTCTCTTTCATAAGAGAATTTAAATTAAAAAGCCCTTGAGTGGTTTAGAATAAATGACTGTAAACCTATCATTACCCTTATAGTAAGAACCAATAGTCTAAATAGTGAGATATATCCTCAAATTTAAGTCTACATTGAAAATTGTAACGTCTCTTCTAATACCCTTCTTTATCTTATATATTTATGAAAAATCCCTTATTTGAGTTTAATCACTTTTTCTAGTTTAATTATTCCTTCACAATAAAATCTAATGAAAGGCGTAGCGGACTACAGCAATAACGACAATACACTATAATTTATACAAAACTAGTTCAAGAGTTCCTTCGTACGGGAATGAGGTCATACAAGTCACATCACATCCAAAGGGAATCTATCCTATAGCCATTCAAAAAGAAAGTTCTCAGATAACAAAAGGGTCAGTATCAGCGATTGGGCCTATGTTCATGCAAATGGAGGAGCGGGAGGGTCAACTCCACTCACTGGGCATGTGTGGGACTCCAGCTCTCTAGGGGACACAAAGTATACTGGTACAGCACGAACAATGTCATCACATGATATGATGCGTATATTATGGATGACGAAGACCCATCCCTTGAGTGGGAACTGGATCCACTCTGCCTGGAGTTCTAGGGTCACCTGATAGATTGGCATCTAAGAAAAATATAAACCACACTAGAGTGAGAAATAATTTTCTCAGTAACATAGACAGGATCAATACCACCTAATATCCATGAAGAAGAGTCAAGTGCTTTTAACAGACAACAAGCAATATAGTGATAAGACAGTTAATTTACCGAACAATATAAGTAGAGAGACATACTTGTTAGCAATATCTAACATGAATATGAAATAGCAAAGTGAATAGGCATATTACATCTAAAGATAGGACATGAATGAAATACAAGAATTGTCTCAACGTAATTGATATTCAGCAATTGCAAGATATTCAAGAGATTTCTACATGCATCTACATGTATAGAATAGAGAAGGTATCACAACAATATTTATTCTCTCTTGACCATTAAGCCTTGGAGACCGCCAGGCCCAGCACTTAGACCGTACCGCACTGGCTTCAGTAGGCTTGCCAAGCCCAGCACTTAGATCGTGCCGCACTGGCTTCAGTAGGCTCAAGCCCAGCTCGTCTTGTACTGCCATGACATAGCAGGCTCACCCCTACTTCCTTTACTAAGGTGTCCCCCAGTGGGTACCCAAGGAAAGTCATATAAAATACCACAATAATATGTCATCCAAGCCATCATTTGATCAAGGCATATAGGTATATTTGGGAAAGAACTGCCTTGCACAACTCTGTGCATAAATAATTGCAGTAGCATGACCATGTCCTGGAGTCCGAAAATTAATGGTTTAGAAAAGTATTTTTGAAGTTAGACATCCAACACAATAGTAGCTACTCAATGGCCAACTTTGGCACACACAGGGCTCATCCCGCTGGATAAGGCTACTCCGCCATATATGTTGGTCGGTCCTTTACCAAATAACCCATGCTCATATAATCAAGCAACAAACAATATATTATCCATGTCAAGAAATCAAACAGTGTATCAGCATAGCAAACAGCGCAATTTCAGAACACATGTTACCATATATTCTATTCTTGACATAATACTGCATAATTTTTCAGCTATCATAAATAAGCTCCAAAATTTACAAAATAAATATCATCATAATCCAGATAGCACATAGGACATCTTAGACCACAATAATCACGCAGAACATATCAAATATCATCAAGGAAAATTCAAGAACCTTTTGGTCAACACTTTTTCTCAAAGATTTGACTTTTTATACAATGATCCAGAATTCACCAAATTTCACCATACGCTTTATTTTTCATGTAGATTAACCTAATTTAGTTGGGTTTAAGAAAATTCTTCCTTAGGTATATGTACATGTGTTGGCCGATCCTATGCATCTAAAAAGACATGTGATTTTGCTTCATTTTCATGTCACCAAATAGCCACACATACATATTCAAGGATGATAAACAAAAGACCTCAATCAATTTCTAGAGATTTCATATGTATTGTACAATTTTCTCAAGTTAAGATTCCAGGGTTCCTTACCAATTTCTTCATGAAAATCAAAGTTGTATTAATCTTCCTCTTCCTTAGGCTTTCTTCCATCACTTCTCCATTTATTTTCTCTTCAATTTCTCCCATGGCATCTTAAAACACAAATCTTCTTGATTTATAGAAAAATTGCCAAAATTAGGAATTTTCTTGAATCACATGAATCCATCAACCATATATATGATTTATCCATCTTTTCTTCATCTTTTCTTGCCTAGAATCCATGGAAACAACAAAATTTCCCATCCCCTCTTACCATGGACGAAAATTTAAGAAAAAGAGAAGAGAAGTTTCTTGGAGAAAAATAGAAGAAAACCAAGAAGAAGAAAGGCTATCTATGTTACCTTAGCTCCACGGTGTTAGATTTTTTTCAGTGGCTTTTCCTTTTCTCTTCCTTCTCTCTTCTCTTCTTCCTTAGGCCGAGCTCCTTCTCCTTCTCCTTCTCTTTGTCTTGGCCGAATTTTCGTATGTATTTTGTGTGTGAGAAAATGGCATGAAAGTGTGGATGGTTCATACATATATACTAGTTATGAATGGTCAAGATTTAATTAACTTTAAGGTGGAAGATCTTGGCCTTTGGATTACATGAATGATCAAGATTTAACCTTGAAATAAGAGATAAAATGTAAGCCTTTAGATTAGATCAAAGGTGATGGTTTGATCTTGAAAAGGTGAAGAAATCTAAGCCATTAGATTGCATTAACGGTTTAAGATTGTATCACGTTTTACGGATGAATATTAGCCATTGGATTATCCAAGTTACTTTTTCGTAAAGTGTGAAGATAAGGTTGCATTTAATACCGCTTAAGTCAGCATCTATGTCATGCTTAAGTCAGTGGTAACTTTTTCGTAATGTGTGAGATTTTCAAGATTTGTTGACACAAGCCTGTGCAATCACTCCGTAGCTCGTGTAACTTCCAAAATTCTCTTCCAACTTCCAGTTTCTTCTTCACACATGGTGCCACATCAGCACCTTCCCAGCTACCTGGTGCCACGTCAGCTCTTCCTCTGTTAAACTTACAAATTTGTCACTGTTTTCCTAGGTTTTCCATAATATCTTATTAAATTTGCATTTTCTAAGTTCTCTGCTAATGTGGGTCCCGTTTAATGTTTCCAAAAGTCCCGAGGAGTCTCCAAAGTCAAGTATGAGGAGCCGGGGACTAAAATGCAAAGAAAAGTTATATACCGGGCAAAATATATAACTTGCCCGAAAGTTTAAGAACTCTAGTTTCACCCTCTATTCGTGGCTTTAGGCATAAACATCAAAAAATCGGGTAAGAATCTCATAAATCCGTGACCCACGGTTAAACTCAGTTTGATGAGGCGGATCTAACGATGTCACGTTGTCTCGATGGCCAGGCGGGATCCAGTCCAAGATCTGATTAGCCCGATCAGTAGCCATGAGCTAAATAGAAAAGAAGTTGTAATAACTATAGAAATATAAATAGCTAAAGGGCTAAGAAACCCTGAAGGAGTTTCAGGGGTTATTTATTCCCCTAATATTCTCATTCCTTCTAGAAAAACTATCAAGTTTTGTTTGGGTGGCAAATGATAATTTTGCCCCTAGACCCCCTAAAATCTCAAAAATTCCTATGGGTCCTATTCAGCTCATACTTCTCATATACAAGCTATTTCGTTCAAATTCTTTTTATTAAAGTTTAATAAATTCATTACATAAAATACTAAATAATTAGAAAATCCTAATTTTAGGGATGTTACAAAAATCATGTAGAAAGTCCCTTACTTTAATGTTGTTAGGTATTGTATGCAATGATATGTACAAGATAAGACATTTATAAGTGATTCACCTTGTGTATTAACAATAGTTAAATTCCAGCCAATAACATTAGAATGATATTAAAAGAATCCTGAGATACTTGTAAAGCATAAAAAATTAGGCACTTTATTAAAGAGAAGATCCAAATATACAAACTAAGCTTCTGATACACTTTCTTACTAATAAGTGACATTATCTCTTAAAACAATAAGAAGTAGACATGCATAGTGTAATTTAACTAGGAAATAAAGTTTATTGCATATTCTTAAATAATCTAAGAGACTATATGGTTAATTGTGAAAATTTAAGGATAATTGGTAGGATGATAAGTCTAATATTGACCAATTGTTAAAAGACAAAAAGCGATAGCCTTTACAAAAGTCCCTAAGTATCATATTGACAGTATAAACACATAGATATAAGAATGAGAGAGATCAATAGCATAGAAAAGTATTACTCCTGAATATGTCTACGCATAAAATGTTAGTAGATCCCCTGATGAAACATATACCTAGAGACGTGCATGATGAAGATATAAAGTCTCTTGGTTTATATAGATCATAGAGTATCACGTCCTAAGTACAACATAAGTGTTGACTAAGTAGATGTTGTTATGCCATAGTCATAGATAATATTTACATGATGATAGTATGTCATACATGTTGATGAGGTTGGCTTTCTTGTATGAGTAACCACTTTTGGCATTCATAAGGAGCAAGCAAAGATGAGACATTTGTATTCACCATGTTAGTAGTAGAAGTGCTAGTATAGAATAGAAAGGAATACAAAACATGAATATGTCACCTCAAAAAAGTGAGAAAAAGAAGGTCAAGATGACATCTAAACACACATAATATATATATATATATGATTGAAAATATGAATTTCCACCATTTATAATGCTTATAGCTAAATCTGAATTCTCTTCTATGGTACCATGAAAGGTGAGTAGAATGGTAGAATTCAAGTTAGATATAGTGTGTAACTAGACTAAGATATGTATGGTGTTGAAAATAAAATCAAATCAAGATACATTCTTATGAAATAAGATAAATGACATAGTATACAATTCATATTACATGTGCTTAATGACGGTGGTCAAAAAACAAGTGAATAAATCCCTACTTCATTGTTGAATGAGTCCCAGAAAGAAAGAATCCTTTCATTTGTGCTCTTATGACTTTAACAATATCATGAGGAAATAAGTCAATATTTATAATAATTTAATATAAAGGAGTATTATTAGGAAAGCAATTAATTCTGACCTAAATGATATATGAGTAAAAGGAATATTATCTAAGACATACACAACTATGCTAGTATGAGGATGCCCATTATGAATTACCTTTAGTAACATCATAAGTGTAGATACTATGCATATGAGAAAAGCAATTTGAGTAAAATTAAAACTCAAGAGGGATTAGATTTGCTATGAGTGTAAAATATGGTGTATATAGGTAAATATAAGGCATCGAAGGTCTATAAATGTACATGAAAAGTATATCTAAGGATGTGTTTCTTATGTTAATCCATTAATAGGATTTTTAATATAAGAGATCTAAAAGATTGTGCTTAAGCAGTCATGATAGAGCACATGGTATGAAAGTCTAAGAGGAGCTAAGAGTTCTGTGTGGTACATCCTATCATACGTGAGTAGATGTTGGAAAATGGGCCATCTTTGATATGCTAACCAATGGCCTGATTCAATTTAAACAAGAAATTAATTTATTTATGAATTTTGATTTTTGAGAGAAAAAGTGGGAAAATTGATAGGATAGTATTAATGAACAATTTGTTACTCCTTTTTCTCTCTCAAATTAAGAAAACTGAGAACTTTCCTTCAGAAAGAACTTCTTTGACATAGAATGTAACATTATAAAATTCATTTAAGTGAAATTATGGAAATTAAAAATTTAATGTGGGAGAAATAAGGAATTATCATGGAAGTTAAAGGAAAATTATGGAAAATAGGAACTCTTAAGGAAAGTAATTATTTGGGCATTTGTAAAGCAAATAATAATAATTTGATAATTTTTAACAAAAAATAGATTCAATTGTGGAATCTAAAATTATTAGTGAAATTAATTGGAGGGAGTTTTGGAAAATTAATTTAAGACCCAATAATTAGTTTGAATTTGCTAAAAATAATTTTTAGGAGCCCAAACTAAGGTATTAGCTTAGATACAACCCTTTTAGACATAGTAGACTATGACATAGTATCTAAATATGAACCGAATTGGATAGAAATGCTGTTTTTTAGCCACACACTTACTAAAACAGTTGGGGAGGCATTGCACACTTCATTTCTTATATATTAAAGATTTGGATAGCCACTTAAAGGAGAAAAAATGCAGAAGAGCAAGGGTGTGCTAGGGTTTACTACTTCTAAACTTCAACCTACTAATTTGGAAGGAGATTTGGGCAAGGTGCATGTTATAAAAGTTTTTTGTCTCATTTTCCTCTACATTTTGGTCCAATTAATCTTCCATTTTAGCAATTTTTGTCCAAAACCTTAGGTCTAAAATTATGTTTCTAGGTGTTTTTTTACATGATATTCAAAGATTGAGGCTAAAGGAACTATTGGGAAAGTATCCCCCTCCATTTTGATGTGTTAATATGCTGAAAATTGGCCCTTATAATTGACTTTTGTTTTAGGCTATGTTCATGTGTGATAATTGAAGAAACTATGGTGACCCATTGTTGTCTCTTAGTATTAAGATGGTAACTATTGCCGAATAGTTCAAAATAACAAGGTTGTGCAAATAAGTTTGTAGATTGCGATGCAACCATGGTTATTCCCCATGGTAATGGATTCCAATTACTAAAGAAAGTTTTCTAAATGTCTAAGATAACCTAAGAACTAATAATTTCAAAGGTTTGTTGGGAGTTTAATGACTAAAATTAAAAGTAATTCAAGAAGTAAAATGCAACTACAAGCTAGAATCAAAGAAATTTATAATAACCAAACAATTAAGTATAGTTAGCCATGAGTGAATTCCATGAAGTTCAATTATCATTATCCAAATTATATTTGACTAAGGACTGGACTTAATCCTCTTTAATGTATTCATAATAGATTTTCTCAAGTTACCACTTAAGAATGCAAGAAACTAGCAAGTAAATGATTCTTGAAACCTAAAGACTACATTAGCTTACTAATTCTTGAATTAAGCTAATTGAATGCATTAAAATTAGCGATTAATTGATCTTAAAACTATTGCACTTTCGTCCTAGATGCATAGTATAACATCTAGTTCTCTGAAAATGTGAGAAATGAAACGTACGGTTTCTCTGTAAATGAATAAAATTTACCAGATACAAAAAGAAGTCCCCTAAAATGACTTAGTTAAGGTCCCAAAAAATTTGGAAAGCATGCTAGACTCCTAAAAATGAGAATCTCAGGCTCAGGCGAAAAGAAAAATGGAGCTAAAAAGAAAAAACAATTTCTTATGAGAAACTTACGAAACATAATGGTATTTTCGTAATTTTGAGCAAATTTTGGAATTCATAAAGGAGGGCTTTTTAAATGAAAGTTTTGAGTTCTTCAAGGTTTTCAGAGGCCCTGAAAACCATGGGAAGCCCCGGGACATTTAAAGCCCCTTCGGTGGACGTTTTCTAATGTTGGTGTACCTGAACTTTGACAGATTCATTTGAGAAGGTATTAGCTCTAATTTAAGTGATTCCAAAGGTATTTTACTAAATTAGGAACCTAGATTTCATAATAGAAAAGATGGTTCTCATAAAGGAGCTAAAATGAGTTAGAAACGAAAATGCCAAAAACGAAGGGTAAAATTAGAATTTTTAAGAAAGTGGAAGCTTCTTGAACACTCTTTTAAGTTTCTTATTTCTTCTCCTTTTCATTTGCACGACCCATTCTACCTAAAAAGCAGAGGAAAGCACCAACTCTCTTAGGGGGACCATGGAGGAGAAGAAAGGAGGAGAAAAAGCAAAGAAAAGGCAAGGAATTTCATAGATTTTCATACTCCTTCTTCTTCCAAACTTGTTCCTCTCCTTTTGAGCTTTCTTCCTATGGTTTTATTGAAGTTTTGTGATCTATTTTAAGGGAAGAACAGAGGGGAAATTTCGGATTTGAAGAGAGGAACTCAAAGAAGACAAGATTTAAGTGAGAAAACAAGGAAAAACAAGGTAATTTCTTCTTCCATGGCTGCTATCCCTTCCTCCTCTTCCTCCACCATTTCGCCCCACTCAAGAAACCCTAGGAGGGTTTGATTTTTAGGTAGAACCAAGGGTGATTCTTAGGAAAAAGGATGTGGAGATTAAGAATATGTAAAGAGAATTAACAAACAACTATAGAAATTTAAGATGCAAAGTTTAGGGATTCATATATTCCTTGCAAAATCTAATTTGATACCTTGATTCCTATGTCTAAATGAGAGTTTAAATGAGCTCTTAAGATCCCTAGGAGTCTCCCCATGTGTTTCCTCCATCAAGAAAACAAAACAAACTCCATGGAAGCCAAAGTCTTCCATAGCCTCGGCCTAAAGGGGTTAATATAGCTAGAAATAGTTTTAAATTTTTCTAAGCCCATTTTTAAGTCATATATGATGAATGGATATGAGGGGAAGGCCTTGAGAAAAATTTAGAAAGCTTAGAGAATGAGTTGGTGCCTTATGTTCCATAATATGACCTAAAGAAGCAACATGTAGTTAGGTACTTTATTTTAGTTGTGTGATGACTCCAAGAGGCTTAAAAGGAGTCAAGAACCATATTTGAAGGGAAAGAATGGAGCCTAGAATTTATTTGAGGGGTGTTAGTTCATTAGGTGCATTTTGGAACCATAAAGAGGTTTATAGGTCAAGTTAGATTTTAAGCAAGTTCTGTGGCTTTAGACTTTACTCCAAGAGTATAATTAGCTTCCATATGATGTGTCTAGGTAAACAAAAAAATGATCTACACCTTCTTGGGTGTGTGAGATCAAGGGAGAGGATTCAAGGCTTAAGGAAAAAGTGTACAAATGCTAGCAAGGTAGCTCTCTCCACCTTCTCTCATCCATGATTGCTTGCTTTATTTGTCTTTGAATGTGTATATATGTATTTCAAGCCATGAAAAATGTTCTAGCATGAGCTCTTACTCCATGGTACCACGATGATGCATTATGTTTTCCAAATGATGTTTACGATGTTTGCTTTGATTTGCTTGAGTGTGGTGAGGCCAAGAACCCTTAGCCATAGTGAGAATGAGCCAAGAACCTTTAAGATTGGTTGAGATAAAGTAAAGAGTCTCCCAAAAGTGAGGTTGACTCTCAAGAGTATGGTTGAGTCTAAGAACCTCTTAAAGAATGGGTGAGGCAAGTCCAAAATCCACAAGTAAATTGGTGAAACCAATCCACTTGCTTGGCAAGCCTTTGTATGCCATGTATGACTTGCTCAAATGATGAAAATGCTTCTTGAATGTTTACACATGACAACATGCTCATGCATGCATTTGTAAGACTTGTTTTGCATGCTTTATGTATGGTTGAATGAGAGATGAGCTATTAGGATTCTTTGAATCTCATCCCCTCCTTTCTAATGTTCTAACATGCTACGTGGATCAAGATAGTAAGGAGATAGGAGGCAATCACATGAGAGATGAGAGATTGACATCAAAGTGCATAGTCTTTGGTTCTTTAAGGTCATATTGATGTCTAATGATATAATCCATTGTTGTATATGGTCTATGACATCTTTAACATGTGTAATTATGTTAATAAGTGATGTATAAATGAGAGATTATGTTATGTGACTATTAGAATGTAAAATGAGTATGTTATGGCAATTTGGCCTCTTGAATGGTTTTATGTAAATGTGTATAAGTGTAAGTAAGATGGCCAAAATGTGATGCATGAGGTTTGGGACCATTTGGGTAGCTCACATAAGTCATAATCATGCTTTTAGATTTGCCCAAGAGGTGCCAAACCCCAAAGAAAGTCATTTGAACATTTTGGTATCCTATATGGAGCCAAAATTGATCATAATAGAACCCTACATCACTTTTTATCCAAATGAGTTCTTCTTGATATAATATTTGGCATTTAATTAGAGATTATTGAGAGCTTTTTGAGAAGCTAAAGAACAAAATTTTTGGAGATCTAGAGAATATTTGATGAACTTCCAAAGTTGGCAAAAATTCTGGTTTTTGGTCATGTTACTATTCACTCAGGTCCAAAAATGGAATCTATCACACAGGGATCAAATGATGTCCAATTGCCACAAAATTTTATACAAAGAAACTAGACATTCCCAATGAATTTTTACAACTAGAAGCACCACATTTGGATGTCTAGAGAGGGAGATATGAATTTTCAAAGATTCTATCTAGTACTAGATGCTCCAACTGACCTCAGGTACTATTTGATTGGGTTTGAGATCTAGGCATGCTTGAACTAGTCTAGAGTTATTTTTCCCTCTATCTAACATCCATAGAGTTCTAGATTGGTATCATTTACATGGGTTGGATTTTTGTGGAATTAATTAGAATTTTTTGAAATTTGTTGCAAAATTTTGTGATAGCACCAGTGGATAGCCTGACCTCTGGACCTTGTTGAATGTTAAACACTTTTTGTGTGGGTGTTTCATGGTCTAGAAATATTTTTAGAATAAAGTAGACATGTTTATCTTTCCAAAATAGCCAAGAATGTATGATTTCAATTTTTATAGAATTAGTTATGATTTTTCAAAATTTGTGACAGAATAGGGAAAATTCTTGCCAAAAATACATATATGTATTTTATGCTTCCCTTTACTTTCCATGAGCTATAGGCCACCTTTGATGATGAAAATGAGTTGTAATTGTAACATCATAATATATTATCCTTTCTCATGTAATTAGAATGTCTCATGTCATGCACTTCATGAAAATCACAAGGAGTAGCATACAAATATTGCTTATTTTTACGTTACGTGGTATGTAAAAATTTCATTCGATGTCACGTGGACCATGTGAGTACATACTATAATTTTTCATATTTAATTACATCAATATAACTGTTTTGCATCATAAAATCATGGCTACAACTCAGGGAAATCAAAGAAGAGCTCAAAATAGGCATATTAAATTTTTACCAAATTTGACCCCCTTTTTTGACCAAATATTGGAAAATCTTAATTCTAGAAAAATTGAAACTATGCATTATTGATCATTTTGGAAAGCTATGGATGTCTACATCATACTAAAAATATGCCCAAACCATAACATCTATCACAAAGGATGTTTGACATCCGAAATGGTCCAGAGGTCAAACTACACTCTGAAACTATCACAAAATTCTATAGAAAACTTTGAAAATGTCCAATTAATTCCAAAAAAATCTAATCTATGAAAATGATACCAATCTAGAAAGCTGTGGATGTTAGCTAGAGGGAAAAAATATTTCTAGACCAGCTTGGGCAACCCAAACCTCAGAACTCAATAGAACAGTAACTTAGGTCGGGCAAAACCTTGGTACTGGACAAAAGGTTCAAAAATTCATATCTCCCTCCCTAGATCTCCAATTGAGGTGCTTCTAGTTGACACGAGTCACTATGAATTTTTAGTTTATCTGTATAAAATTTCATGGCAATTAAACATCATTTGAGCCTTGTGTGATAGAATTCAATTTTGGACTAAATGAATAGTGCAGCAGACCAAAACTAGAAAAATTGCCAACTTTGAAAAATTATCAAATATTCTGTAGACCTCCAAAAATTATAATCTTTAACTTTCTAAAAATCCCTTAATAAGACATAATTGCATGCCAAATTTCAAACCAAGAATAACTCATTTGGCCAAAAAGGATATGGGGTTCCATTATGGTCATTTTTGGCTCCATATGGGATACCAAAATTACTAAATAGCTTTCCTTTGGTTTTAGCACCTTTTGGGCAAGTCTAAAAGCACATTTAGGACTTGTGTGAGCTGTCCAAATGGTCCAAAACCTCATGCATCTCATTTTGGCCTTTCTATGCACATATATGCACATTTCCATAAACTCATTCATGAAGCTATCCTTGCCATACATGCTCAATTCACATTCCATCATTCACATAACATATACTTTCATTTCTACATCATATAATATCATAATTAATGTCTCAATAGTCATAAGCCATTTACAACACTCATATACATCTTTATGGTTCATTATGGTTTTAAAAAGGTAAATGTTAACATATGGATGTCAATCTTCTTCCTTCAATATTGTTGGCTCCCATTACCATAGCCACTTGGTCCACCTAGCATGTAAGATCATTGGAGAGGAGGGAATAAGATCCAAAAAAATCCTAATAGCTCATCTCCCATTCAATCATACATAATATATGTAAAGCAAGCCTTAAAAATGCATGCATGGGTATCATGGAAGTCATGGACATTCAAGAAGCAAGCTTGGCATGTGAACAAGTCATACAAGACATTCAAGAGCTCACTAAGTGTTTAGATTGGTCTCACACTTTTTCTCATACATTTTGGACTTACCTCACCTATTCTTTAAGAACTTTAGACTCAACCATACTCTTGGGAGCCCACTTTACTTTTGGGAGACTCTTTGCTTTGTCTCAACCAATCTTAAGGGTTCTTGGCTCATCTTCACCATGGTCAAGAGTTCTTGGCCTCTCCATACTCAAGCAAACTCAACAAACATCATACAGTCATTTGGAAACATAACATGACTTCATGAAATCATGGTATATAAAATCATGCTAGCATACTTTTCATGGCTTGAAAAGATACATACACACATTCTAAGATAAGCTAAACATACATCCATGCATGAGAGAAGGTGGATTTGGAAACATAACATGACATCATGAAATCATGGCATATAAAATCATGCTAGCATACTTTTCATGGCTTGAAAAGATACATACACACATTCTAAGACAAGCTAAACACGTATCCATGCATGAGAGAAGGTGGAGAGAGCTACCTTGCACATAATCACAACTTTTTCCTTGGATTTCAAGCCTCCTCTTTCGGCCACACACCTACCAATTTGTGGAGATGGTTTCTCTTCACCTAGACACAATTTATGAAAGCCAATTAGGTTCATGAAATAATCTCTAAGGCCATACAACTTGTTTAGACACTAGATTGCTCTATAACCCCTATTACGGTCCATACTTGCACCTAATGAAGCAACACCCCTCAAAAAATTTCTAGATTCCATTCTTTCTTTTCAAATATGATTCTTGACTCCTTTTAAGACTCTTGGATTCATCACACAATTAAAACAAATGGCCTATCATCATGTTGCTTCTTTAGGCCATAATATGAAACCTAAAACACTAAATCACTTTCTATGAGTTCTAAATCATTTTTCAAGGCCTCCCTTCATTTTTATTCATCAAATATGACTCAAAAATGGCCTTAAAAAATTTTTAAACTCCCCCTAGCTATGAAAACTTGTTTTGGCCGAGACATAGGGGGTTTTTGGGCTCTTTGGAGATTTCTTTGCTTTCTTGAAGGAGGAAGCTTATGGAGAGCATCTTAGGGGTCTCAAGAACTCATTTAAACTCTTAATTAGACCTAGGAAGCATCACACAAAATCAGAATTTGAAAGGTGCACACAAAACCCTAGATTTTGCATCTTGAAATCTAATGGTTATTTTATTATTTCTTTGCATATTCTTGTTCTTCTCCATCAAATACCTAAGATTCATGCTTGGTTGGGCTTAAAAATCAGATCCTCCTAGGGTTCTTAGTGTGTGTCAAATTGGAAAAGAAGGGGAAATCAATATAGCAACCATGGGATGTAATTTTACTTAGTTTCCTTGCTTAATTTGGCTTGAATCTTGCTTTCTCTAAGCTCCTCTCTTTAAATCCGAAATTTCCTTTCAATTTCTCCCTTGAATCAGATTTATAAACTCCATTTTAATCAAAGGAAATCAAGGAGAATGAAGGAGAGGTGGTGTGGATGGAGAAAAGCATGAAAAATAACCATAAGAACATACCTTTAGCTTGGAATTTCTTCTCCTTCTCCTCTTCTCTTGGTGCACCCAAAACCCAAGCTCTCTCCTCTGAAATTATGCAAAATTTTCTGATTCCAAATGAAGGGGAAAGTAGGGTGCCACCTATATATAGGTGTGGGAAAGTGACTTTTTCAAAAATTTTAATTTTGCCCTTCATGCTTTGCATTTTTGTTTTTCCTTCATTTTAGTTTCTTTTTAAGAACCATCTTTTTCATTATAAAATTTAGGTTTCCAATTAAATACAATGCCTTTGGAATCACTCAAATCGGAGCTAAAACCTTCCCAAACAAACCTGTCAAAGTTCGGGCACACCGACGTTGAAAAACATCCACCAGAGGGGATTTAACTGTGCCGGGGCTTCCCATAGTTTTCAAAGCCTCTGAGAACCCCGAAGAACTCAAAACTTTCACTTAAAAAGCCCTTCTTTGTGAATTCCAAAAATTACTCAAAATTATAAAAATACCATTACGTTTCAGAAGATTTCTGTCAAAATTTGTTTCTTCATTCTAGCTCTATTTTTCCTTCCTTCTGAAGCAACAATTCTTATTTTTAGGAGTCTAGAATGTTGCTCAAATTTTTTGGGGCCTTAACTAATTCATTTCAGAGGACTTGCTTTGAAAACACACTCGTTTTTGTCGTTTAACGAAAACTGGACATTACAGTACTTATGTAATTAAATATGAGAATGTGATACATGAGCCCATATGGCCTATGGGACTCTGAGGACAAATTTTATACACAACGTAATGCTAAGAAATGCATTATTTAATACTATTTTCCTTGCCTCTTTGTGGATTACTTGATATGAGGCCTAAAGATATCATGAAATGAGCTAAGAAATTATGGTGTTACATTTATGGTATCAGAGCAAAGTTCTAGGTTCTCTCGGATTAGATTTGGCTTAAGAATATAGTAAAAAGGGCTATGTAAAGGCTTGAATGTATATGAAAAGCCTTGTATGAGACATTTTAGGTGTATGAAGATAGTTTGTGGCTTTGCTCATGATGAGTAAGTTGTATGATGGTCTTAGAGTAGCTAGTGGACATAAGAAAAGAGTGGCCTCTAGAGTAGCTTGAGCAGAGTTAAGCTTAAGAAAAAATAAGGGATTCTACGGCTAGAACTTGATGAGATGTGATAACTCGCCGGGATCAGTGGCAAGCCCTAGATATAAATGATGAGAAATGATCTTGTTGATAGGAAAAGGCTTACCAGAGAGAGTATGTGAGGCCTAATTCTCACTGATAGTAATACTCAAGCCATTCCAAGATGTCCTGCTTAATGTAAAGACAAGTAGTGATGCAGCACAGTATGAGATGAGACTATGGCTGCACGAGACTAGACTAGAGGGGAAATGAGAAAGAGAGTTATCCCTTAGCCACAACATCTAAATGTCTAGATAAGTATTAGAGCCTGAAAAGTTAATTCCCTTAAGCCAAGAGTTTGAGTTACAAGCTACACCCTTTAGAGCCCTGACAGTCCGAAGGTGATAGTTAGCTATTCATGAACAAAACAAGAGGTAAAACTCTCTAGCTTGATGATGGGCTAGGTATAGAGGCAATGAGGCTCAGGTTGGTAGCTAAAGATGAAAATCCAATCCCTTAAAAAGCAAGCCAATCAAAGGCCGTTAGCCATGACCAATTAATTGCTTAGCCATGGCCAATTATTTCAAGAAGCAGTGAGGTGAGGTAATCTAGAGAGTTCCTCTCAGTGGCCAATTGAGAAGTTAGTTGCGGCCAATACTCAGACAAAAATACTAGGGTAAGCTCGAGGCTAATTAGCGACGACAAATGATATGTTAGCCACAGCGAATGGTAATATGAATGCCTTGTTAGTCATTTTCAGGCCAATTTAAGGAATGAACTGATGAGGGATCCACTGATCCACAGAGAGCAAGAAACACTAGTATAAGTAGAGAAAAGGGTAATTAATAGTTACGAAAGATTTGTAAGAGATCCATGGGCCTAGCAAATGAGACTGAGAAAAGAGCTCAGCATAGAGAAAGTTAGACACAAAGATGATAAGGTTATTGAGACTTGCCTTTAAGGCGTTGACTCTAACCTAGGGTGCTACTCTGTGAGACACTGAATGATAAAATGTTAGTGTAGCCTCAAAATA
Organism: Erythrophleum ivorense; assembly: GCA_026724425.1. Classification (NCBI taxonomy): domain Eukaryota; kingdom Viridiplantae; phylum Streptophyta; class Magnoliopsida; order Fabales; family Fabaceae; genus Erythrophleum; species Erythrophleum ivorense. The sequence goes on along the minus strand of JAIUCV010000006.1, from coordinate 38,627,401 downwards.
ACATAAGATAAGACTACCAGCAGTGAGGCACATAGTGAATGGCCTAGAAAAGATATACCTCATAAGTAACACCTAGAGGTAAGTATGAGTAGCCTAGTAACAAAGACTTAGAAAAGAATGAGGATAATTAGTAAGCTACAGGTTCGATGAGATGGCTAGCCTAGGCTAAGCATAGGCAAAAACCTGGGAAGATGACCAGTAGCATCATTCCAAGTGAGATATGTAAATGAGAAGCTCAGTAAAAGTTCTCCCTAGATTGAGAAAGGAAAGATGAGACATCCTGATGTCGGGGAAACCATCCAGTAGTGGTTAGTAAATTCCCCTAGATAAACCCTCCTGAGTCATAAAGTATAGTGATAAGGGAAGTAAGGAAGAGCTGAGAAACTAGCTATAGAAAAGATCCCTCACTTTAGTAATGACTAAATGAATAGACTAAGTGAGTGGCTCGTCGCGCAACCTTCAAAATAAAACTAGGTTGATAAAATATGTAGCTAATGGCACAACCTAGGTCATCTCCCTTGGAATTGGAGTTTAATTCCTAATTGAGTTTTCCAAATGTTAAAAGACTCTAAAAATTCCTAAACTAAAGGGGGTTTTAATTGAATTAAACTAACCTAAAACTAAATCGAATTAAAATTCCTAAATTCTACCTAATTGGGTGAATTATGGGTGAAAGATGGGCTTGTGACTAACTTTGGATTCGTCCCTTAGTATCCACTATCCTTATCCTATTCTAATTGTGATTAATTCTGGTCTAAGAGTTTCTAATTGTGTTCATAACAAATTATCTTGGGTAACCACTCAAGATTCAAGAGATTAACGATCTAACGTTGAATTGAGACCTCAATCCTGCATTAAACTGTTAAATCTTGTCTTTAAGATCTTGAACACTCAATTTGATTGATTAACTAATTGATTAGCCTCTGAATCATCCTAAATATTTAATTAACCAACTAAACATTAAGGAATCCTTAAATTAAACATTCAAACAAATAATCTCACTCATGTATTTTATCGAACACTTTCGAAGCACACATGGGAATTCAGATAATATTGAAATTAATCAGATCAATTAATCAACAAAAAGGTTCCCTAATTAGTGTCTAACCAGCCACTAATTACAATTACATAAATTCCCTATCAAATACAACTTAACCAAGATGATATATGAAAGAGAAAAAAATGTAGGAAAATAAAGGAATCCTTAGCCAAAATTCTGAATTTTCTCCATGGATTCAAGCTTCTCCAAGGCTTCCTCCTAGCTAGCCACAGATGGATTAAAACTTCATGGAATGGTGGAGATGGATGGAAGATGGAGTGGAGGTAGGATGGATGAATGAATGGATGATGAATGGAATGGATGGAATATGGCCGAATGAATGAATGAATGGTGCCTGGAGTCTTGCGTATGAATAAATAAATAGGAGAATGAATGGAGTTGCGTGAATGGACTAGGATATCCGAATGGAGGCGTGAGTGAAGTGTAGAGACATGAATGAAGTATAGAGACATAAATGAAGTGGATTCTGGATGATGTACGCTGCTGCCCAGTCCTTAGCTTCTTCTTTAATGATTCACGTGCTGCTCGAGTGTTTTTAATTATCATGTGCTCCCTTTTCCACATAGCCTTAGCTCATGCAGTTCAAACCTGCTTCTTTTCCATCCATCATTCAGCTCCAACCTTCTCCTTTAACTCGTAGCTAGTTCTCCCAGCTCATGCAAGCTTCAGCTCGTTTTCCTTGTTCAACCAAAGTTCCCTCGTGCTTCGTTTGGTTCTGCGCTTCTTCTCTACCCAGCTGCTTCTCTCTTGTTCAACTTGCTTTTTCTCGAGCTAAAGACGTTGTTCTTCATGCATGGTTCTGCCCATGCGTGGTTCTTCCTGCAGCTGCCAATTCTCTCCAGTTTCTTCTCCCATTTTTCACATGGCCATGGCTTCTTGTTTCTTTGCTCGAGTTTGTGAGCTAACTTTTCTATGTGGAGCTGCTTCATCCATTCATCTTGTTTTGAACCTCTGTTTTGCTTATTCTGTTTCAGCTCAAGACTCGAGGCTTTCCTACTTATTCATGTAGCTCCTCCATACCTAGTGCAGATCCTTTCTTCGTGTTCTTTCTTCAGCCAAGCTCAAAGCTTCTTCCACGTCGTGTTTAGCTCAGCTTCTTCATCTCCCAGCTTGTGCAGCACCCAACTCTTGCTTCTCTTTATTTGTTTCCACGTTGGCTCCTTCTGCTGCTCCTTTATTCATTCATCTCGTTTCTAAACCTTTGTTTCAGCTGCTGTATTACTAGAGCTACGTGGATAAAGCTCATGCATGATCTAGCCAAACATGTAGCTTCTCTCGTGTTCACATTCTGCTTGAGCGTGTTTGTTGCTATTGTAGCCTCTTATTTCTACTACAATCCGTGGTTACTTCTTCATTCACTCAACGTAGCTTGCATGTGTGTGTATTTATGGCCTAAACTTCCCCTCAAGCTTTTTCTTTATACATTCTTTTATTCCCATATTCTACCACTTCTTCTCCACGTTGCTTCCACTCTATTTCCTCCAAACTGTACACATGAAGCCTTCATCTTTTCTTTAAATCAATTTCCATTCAAGCTCAATTTTGCATTGAAAATCTGCACAAAAATAATGAAAGAATGAAATAGAAATATTCACAAAATTCATTTAAAAAATTTATGCATTAAAATTCCATAATTTTGCAAATAAATTCCTAAAATGTAGAAATGGCTTCTAAAACAAAATCTTATCTAATTAAAGTCTTAAAACCATAATTTATTATTAAAATGCCTATGTTTAGGAGAATAAAATAGATAGAAATATGTGTTTATCATTAAGCCCAAAAAGATAAATAGATAAGGGTCCAATAATTAGTTAGATGAGCTCCCTAATATGAGATGATATAGGATTAAGGCACATAAATGATTAGAGCACCCAGTAGAGCATAAACTTTTAGTAAGGTAAAATCCAGATAGCGAAAGTACATGTCCTGGATTGGGTGAGTAAAACCTTAGAAATAGTATACTGTGCTCCTGGAGATGAAGCTAAAGAGGCTAAACAGAGAGAAAGCCTAGCTCTAATTTGAATATAGAAGCAAGTTGAGATAAACAACTAGTGCCTTAGTACCCTTAGGGAAGCTCGAGGAAGTTAAAGATCGCCTAAGAAAGCGAGTCTTATATTATACAAAGAAAGAGTGTAAGCCAAGAGTGCCATAGAATGTAATTCCTGAGGTAACAGGTAATAGAACTCTTCTTACCGAGGGATGGTCTAGTTAAAAATAAAGCAAGAATATGAGCAAAAAGTATACCCCTTTGCTATTACAGAGAGTGAATAAGTAAAGGAATCTCAAGAAATGTAGGTGCTCTTGAGCGTAGAGAAAACCAAATTGGCAACAGAGACAGCCAGTAGTAGAATATCCTTTTACCGAAGTAAAAGGATAAGAAAGATAAAGAAAAAGAAAATATAATAGTGTTCAAGCTGAGGATATACTGGGTTGAGAATAGATATCCAGTTAATATGCTTGAGTACTTGAGAATGTGATGACCCTATCTTCTAATCATGGTAATTATGGTTAAATACACAATTAATGCTTAATGATCAAGGTTTAGAGTCATTAAAATTAAATACATCGTGAAAATTATAGAAAAATTTAGACCTTGATAATATTAGGTTCATTAACTACACAACCACAATTGTGAGAATGCATAAAAGGAATTGTACTATCATTAGGGGTTTGTGATTCATCCATCCATCAATTTCAACACACAAGAACTTCCCACAAGTGTTCCTATATCATTTCCTAGCATTACCATTGAAGAAACTGGAGTTTCTAGGCTAAAGGTAAGAGCTTGGGAACCTTCACCGTGACTTAAAACTCTTCTGCCATGACTAAGTTAGGTACTGAAGCTCGAAAACTAAGTTTTTCACTTTGCTAAGTTACTCTTGGGAATCTTATTGGGCAACTCACGCAAATTTCGTTGCGGCAATCATCGCAACAAGTTGAATCGTCACCGCGGCAAACCTAAGTGGCACCGCAGTGGAAATGCCTCATAGAGCTACTGTTCAAAGTCCAATAATTCTCGCCTTGGCGGAATACACTTGCGCTATGGCAAGGCTTGCTACTGTACACTCCTTACCTAGTTTCCTTGACTTGCACCGTGGCAGGACTTGTTGCATCACGATGATGTTTCTTTCTTGCTGTAAGATTTCTTAAGCTGCGACATTTCTCACCACTGTTACTCTCCAAGATACGGCGAGGCCTTCCTAGCCATGGCGTGACTCCTTCCTATAACTGCACCTCCCAAATTTCATCCCATGCACTCTAATTCTCTTCCTGAGAACACCCTAGAACCCCTCCCCCTCATTTCATATGACTCTAATGGTATTTATTTGCCTTATTTTCCTAGCTATTCTACCATTACCATTTTAAAGCTTAAATGTTAATTTCTACTCCTTTAATTATCCTATATCAGCAAGTCCATAGAGTAATAACAATAAGAATTCATGAACTATCAACAATTAACATTCGATATACATTTCATTAGAGATTTCATACATCAATGGTTTATATCAACATCTAATGCATCACATAATTATATTTTCAATAGTATACCATACCATAAATTTAGTAAAATTCATACATCAAGGGTTACAGGTTCATATATCCAATACCAAGCTAAGATGAGGCCTAACTCCTTAATATCTACATCTTAAGTAATCAAAATATAAGAGCCTACACTTGGCAACATGATTACATAATGATTCTATATAAAAAAGAATACAAAATTTAGCATCTATTCTAAATAAACTAGTCTAAGTGTAGCCTTCTCCCTACATGGTTGGAGCTTAAGGATTTTCATCCACTTACTTCCCTTTATCCTTACTCGAAGAGCCTTCACCTGAAAGTAGGATCCCATAAAACGAGGTGAGATGCAAATCTCAGTAACCAAGGCAAATTCCATTCATATATTCCAGTTTAATCAACATATATGCATGATTTCACATAAGCATAAGAAAACATACTAGTCATATTAGTAAATGAAACAATTAGACTATCTATGATTACTATCTCATACTGGCAATCACAATCCACATGTTATAGGCCAATAACATTGGGAGAGGCCTGTCTACGGCACCCACTCCCCAATGAGTATAACCAGGGCTCAGTGCATCTAGGGTTTGATCATAACTCGGTGCTCGATCAAAGCACATGCACGGGTGACAGCCGCACCACAGCTCCACTATGGACTCACAAGGTCCAATCACATATAACATATAGCTAACCAATTCATTTAGAACCAAAATCATAATCGTGCAGAAAATACTAAAACTAAACAGACATATGCATGGAATTAGCATGAATCTCAGTTACCTTACTTTGTAGACAATTAAAAAGCCACCAGCAGTGCCAAAATCTCCCTATAACCATAACATCAGAAGATTACTACTTTAAATCATAATGTACAGCAGCAACAAGTACCCAAGGAATTAAAATACTAATGGCTACCCAGAAGATGCTTACCCAGCCACTACAAACCCCTAAATTCATATTGAATATGGCCTCTACCAGAAACTTCAATATATCACCTTAATTGCTAAGCAAATTCGTATAGAATTTATACCCATACTATAAATCAACCATGGGGGTCTTAAACCAGTAGAAAGTACAATAAAATGGAGAGTTTACACTTACCCAATGTCCCTCCTAGCCTCTACCTCCGACAATCCTCTAGGAAATACCAAACAACCACATTTCAAATTTTGGGTATGGTAAAAATACTCCAAATGAGAAATTAATCTGGTCAAATTGAAGAGAAAGGGAAGGGGATTAAATTATATAATAAGTACCTTAGCTAATTTTGAGCTTAGAAGTAAGAAATGGTAGATTTCTTGCCCCAAACCCTAGCCTCCCTTCAAACCTCCAAAAATAAGTTGTGTGTTTGTGTTTCAGCAAAATGTGGAGAGGCTAAAGTGTTTAGGGTTTTAGTTGGATTGAAGTTGGGTCTAATGTGGGTCATGGTCCAATTGCAAGTGGGTTCTGATTTAAACCTTGTTGGGCCAACTTTAATGTGTTGGGCTGCAGAAATTTAATTAGGCTAGACCAAGTTTGAAGGACTCAATTGATTTGGGTCTACACAAGGGTTTTTGGGCCATCACTAAGTGCTCTCTCTTGGGCCAAGTCTCACAATAAAAGGTTAGGTCTGCACCTAAAATTATTGGGCCTCCATTAGTCCTTAACATTAGCCTACTTAATTTAATTTGGGCCTAGATGGGGTTTATAACTCAATTAAATTTCAAACTCATTAATAATTTATCTTTCAAAAATTTATTCACTTAACTTACCCAATTATCCCATATTAATTATTCTTAATTAACCCAAATCCATGATTAACACCTTAGTTAATTTTGAGGTGTTATAGAGAAAGCACATGTGTCCTTGGCATAAATGCCCTTCTAGCATAGTAGTGCTTGAAGTAAAGACAGTCGGGCAATGTATAGTGATCTTGGGATGAAGTAAAAGAAAGAACCCTATTTTCCTTGAGTATCCTATAAGAATAGGGCAGATAAAGAAAAGTACGAAAGGAATACTTTAGATTATTGAAAAACTTATAATATACTGGCGATAATGGCTCTAAGCTCAGTCATGAAGTGCTAGCATATTAGTGTTTGATGTTATGGTTTGCTTGCAACAGAGGCTACATGATATGGGGTTTAGCTAACATAGTAGTAATATGGCTTAAGTGCATAGCAAACGATGGCATCAATCACCAAAGTGTCCCGATAATCAAAAGGTGTCTTAGTAAAAGAATGAGATAAGTCAGAAAAGAAAGGTAAAGGGATTCCAGTGATATCAAAATAGTAAGAAAAGCATGAGAAAGGAATCCCCAGTAGAAAATGTTTAGATTCAGTATGCATAGCCCGAGTCTTTTATAGTATATGTAAATGAAATAAATAAGGACCAGTGTATAGCCTCTCTCCTACCATAAATGTTAATCACACTTAGTGTGTGAGATGCCCTAGTGCCAAGGCACTTAAAAGTAGAAGTGGGTATAGTTAGAAATTGCAGGATATGAGAGGAAGGTTAGAACGAGTACACACAAAGTAAATAAGCTAATAGAGTAAGGAAAGAAAGCCCAAGTGAAAAAGGGCTAAAGTGGGAATCTGAGGATTCCATAGGGAGCGATGAATGAAAATTAAGATGCTCCTAAGTGTCAGTATGATAAGATCATACAAAATTAGATAACACAGAACCCACTTCGCACGAAGAGCATAATGTACTTATGATTTTAGCCTCAGATATTATGAGCAATGGTAACCAAACTTAGTGAGTATGTATTTTACTGTCAGATACAATAATCTTAGGCTTTGACGTCTCCCAAAGATGGATCGCAGTAGATCCCAACATAGCATAGTAGGTTGCAGTAGACCCTAACGGGGCTCTGAGAGGTCACAGTAAATCCTATAGAGTTATAGAGAGCCCTAACCACAACATGATAGTTCTTTGGTGAGATGATGGCTTGGGATAGTTTTATAGAGCAATTAGTCTCAGAGACCAGTACAGTTTCAATTACTTTCATCTCAAAGACTATAGACCTCCTGTGTTTAGTAGACCGTTGCCACAGTGATATGAAGGCTTACTCAGACAGTTAGACCACTGACTAAATCTCTTTAGAGATGAGCATAGTGCATAGGATGAGAAAAGCAATAAACTAGCCTTCTAAAGTTAAAGCTAGATGAACCACTACCCAGCAGACATTTACCCTTACCAAGGGATAGAGAGATCCCCACATACTAGTCTATGTATTCAAAAAAAGGTCAGGTGCAGTTTTACATTAGGTAAGTGGTACAATATGTCTCTAGTAAGCAAAACTATGAGAATAGCTGGCATCCCACCAGAGCTCAACAGTGGTCAGTGGTAGTAGCTCTTCAGTGCCAGTATGAGATACACATGTTAGACCTATCAATGTTGAAATGAGGGACTATAAAATGCCACTATAAGTGAGCAAAGAAAATGAGGAAAAGTCTTGGCCTATAGAGACAGATATAGTAGTAAATAAAGAAACTAGGATCATTAAAAGCGAAAACTCCTTAAAGGAGCTATAATCCCAGTAAGTAATTGAAATTTGAGGCCTGTGACTGAAAGAAATGTGAATTTTAATCATGGGATGAGCTAGTAAGGAGGAACGTAGAGATGAATAGTAGACAGAACATGTAAATGAGTAAGCAGACAGACAGAAACCTCCAAAACTATAATGATTAGAAAAGATGATAAGATGTTATGAGAAGCCATTGAGAGAGGACACGGGAGACTTGATGCAAAATAAATTACCTCCCTAGATGTGTAAATGAGTCCACTGAAAGAAACATTAACCCCTACAAACGAGTTAAGACTAACCAGATATGATTACTAAGCTCTTCCAAGATAGGCCTCCAAAGTTAGAAATTTTTCTCCCTTATGAGAAGAATTGGCTAGTACTCTATAATAATAGAGCCTTCATTATAGGCTAGCAATGAAAATCCCCTGGCTAAAAGAAAATGCAAATGAGTGAAATTGCTAAGAAAAGCATATAAAGCCAGGAAGAAGGGAAAGAAGAAAGCAATTAGCCAGAAAAGAAAAGAGCAAGAGGAAAGCATGCCCTACATTTTAAGGACAAAATTTATTTGGGGGGGGAGAAATGTAACATTTGGTTCATAGAAAATAAGAGAAAATGTGAGAAACGTAACATATGGTTTCTCTATAAATAAACGAAATTCACTAGATACAAAAGCAAGTCCCCTGAAATGACTTAGTTAAGGTCCTAAAAAATTTGGGAAGCATTCTAGACTCCTAAAAATAAGAATCACAGGCTCAGATAGAAAGAAAAATGGAGCTAGAATGAAGAAATAATTTCTTACAAAAAACTTACGAAATGTAATGGCATTTTCATAATTTTGAGCAAATTTTGAAACATAGAAGGGCTTTTTAAATGAAAGTTTTAACTTCTGAGTTTTTTGAGGCCCTGAAAACCATGGGAAGCCCCGAGATAGTTAAATCCCCTCCAGTGGACGTTTTCCAATGTCGATGTATCTGAACTTTGACGGATTCGTTCGGGAAGGTTTTAACTTCGATTTGAGTGATTCCAAAAGCATTTTACTAAATTGAGAACCTAACTTTCATAATGAAAAAGATGGTTCTTATAAAGGAGCTAAAATGAGTTAGAAACAAAAATGCCAAAAATGAAGGGCAAAATTGGAATTTTTAAGAAAGTGGAAGCTTCTTGAATACTCTTTAAGTTTCTTATTTCTTCTCCCTTTCATTTGCATGACCCATGCTACCCAAAAACCAGAGAAAGCACCAGCTCTCTTAAGGGCACCATGGAGGAGAAAAAAGGAGGAGAAAAAGCAAGGAAAAGGTAAGGAATTTCATGGATTTTCATGCTCTTTCTTTTTCCAAACTTGTTCCTCTCCTCTTGAGCTTTCTTCCTATGATTTTATTGAAGTTTTACCATCTTTTTTTAGTGAAGAACAGAGAAGAAAATTTGGATTTGAAGAGAGGAGCTCAAAGAAGACAAGATTCAAGTGAGAAAACAAGGAAAAATAAGATAATTTCTTCTTCCATTGTTGCTATCCCTTCCTCCTCTTCCTCTACCATTTCGCCCCACTATAGAAATCCTAGGAGGGTTTGATTTTTAGGTAGAACCAAGGGTGATTCTTAGGAAAAAGGGTGTGAAGATTAAGAATATGCAAAGAGAATTAACAAATAACTATAAAAATTCAAGATGCAAAGTCTAGGGATTCATATGTTTCTTGTAAAATCTGATTTGATACCTTGATTCCTATGTCTAAATGAGAGTTTGAATGAGCTCCTAAGATCCCTTGAAGTCTTCCCATGTGCTTCCTCCATCAAGAAAACAAAGCAAGCTTCATGGAAGCTAAAGTCTTCCATAGCCTCGGCCTAAAGGGGTTTATATAGCTAGAGATAGTTTTAAATTTTTCTAAGCCCATTTTTGAGTCATATATGATGAATGAATATGAGGGGAAGCCTTGGGAAAAATTTAGAAAGCTTAGAGAATGAGTTGGTGCCTTATGTTCCATAATATGACCTAAAGAAGCAACATGTAGTTAGGTCCTTTATTTTAATTGTGTAATGATTCCAAGAGGCTTAAAAGGAGTCAAGAACCATATTTGAAGGGAAAGAATGGAGCCTAGAATTTATTTGAGGGGTGTTGCTTCATTAGGTGCATTTTGGAACCATAAAGGGGTTTATAGGTCAAGCTAGAGTTTAAGCAAGTTCTGTGGCCTTAGACTTTACTCCAAGAGTATAATTAGCTTCTATATGATGTGTCTAGGCCAAAAGAAATGATCTCCACCTTCTTGGGTGTGTGAGGTCAAGAGAGAGGATTCAAGGCTTAAGAAAAAAGTGAACAAATGCTAGCAAGGTAGCTCTCTCCACCTTCTCTCATGCATGATTGCTTGCTTTACTTATCTTTGAATGTGTGTATATGTATTTCAAGCCATGAAAAATGTTATAGCATGAGCTCTTACTCCATGGTACCATGATGATGCATTTTGCTTTCCAAATGATGTTTACGATGTTTACTTTGGTTTGCTTGAGTGTGGTAAGGCCAAGAACCCTTAGCCATGGTGAGGATAAGCCAAGAACCCTTAAGATTAGTTAAGATAAAGTAAAGAGTCTTCCAAAAGTGAGGTTGACTCCTAAGAGTATGGTTGAGTCCAAGAACCTCTTAAAGAATAGGTGAGGCAAGTCCAAAATCTATAAATAAATGGGTGAGGCCAATCCACTTGCTTGGCAAGCCTTTGTACGCCATGTATGACTTGCTCAAATGATGAAAATGCTTCTTGAATGTTTACACATGACAACATGCTCATGCATGCATTTGTAAGACTTGTTTTGCATGCTTTATGTATGATTGAATGGGAGATGAGATATTGGGATTCTTTGAATCTCATCCCCTTCTCTCCAATGTTCTAACATGTTAGGTGGATCAAGATAGCAAGGAGATGGGAGGCAATCACATGAGAGATGAGAGCTTGATATCAAAGTGCATAGTTTTTAGTTCTTTAAGGTCATATTGATGTCTAATGATATAATCCATTGTTGTATATGGTCTATGACATCTTGAACATGTGTAATTATGTTAATAAGTGATGTATAAATGAGAGATTATGTTATGTGACTATTAGAATATAAAATGAGTATGCTATGACAATTTGGCCTCTTGAATGGTTTTATGTAAATGTGTATAAGTGTAAGTAAGATAGCCAAAATGAGATGCATGAGGTTTGGGACCATTTGGACAGCTCACACAAGTCATAATCATGCTTTTAGACTTGCCCAAGAGGTGCCAAACCCCAAAGAATGCCATTTGGACATTTTGGTATCTTATATGGAATCAAAATTAACTATAATGGAACCTTATATCACTTTTTATCCAAATGAGCTCTTCTTGATCTAAGATTTGGCATATAATTAGATATTGTTGTTATCTTTTTAGGAAGCTAAAGAATAGAATTTTTGGAGGTCTAGAGAATATTTGATGAATTTTCAAAGTTGAAAAAAATTCTGATTTTGGTCATGTTACTGTTCACTCAGGTCCAAAAATGGAATTTGTCACACAGGTCTCAAATGATGTCCAATTGTCACAAAATTTTATACAAAGAAACTAGACATTCCTAGTGACTTGTTCTAACTAGAATCACCCATTTGGATATCTAGATAGGGAGATATGAATTTTCAAAAATTTTGTCCCATACCAGGTGCTCCAATTGACCTCAGGTATTGTTTGATTGGTTTCAAAGTCTGGTGTGCCTAAACTAGTCTAGAGTTATTTGTTTCCTCTAGCTAACATCCACAGCTTTCTATATTGTTATCATTTGCATGGTTTGGTTTTTGTGGAGTTAATTGGACATTTTTGAAATTTGCTACAGAATTTTGTGACAACACCAATAGACAGCTTGACCTCTAGACCTTTTTGAATGTCAAACGTATTTTGTGTGATGGTTCATGGTCTAGAAATATTTTCAGCATAAATTAAACATGTTTATATTTCCAAAATGGCCAAGAATGCATCCTTTTAATTTTTATAGAATTAGTTATGATTTTTCAAAGTTTGTGACAGAATAGGAAAATTTTTGGACGAAAATGCATATATGTATTTTATGCTTCCCTTTGCTTTTCACGAGCTGTAGGCCGCCTTTGATGATGAAATTGAGTTGTAATTATGTAATTAAATATGAGAATGTGATACAAGAGTCCATATGGCTCACGAGACTTTAAGGAAAAATTTTATACGTTACGTAACGCTAAGAAATGCCTTATTTAATGCTATTTTCCTTGCCTCTTTATGAATTGCTTGATATAAGGTCTAAATATAGCATGAAATGAGGTAAGAAATTATGGTATTACACCTAGTTAACCAATTAAATATCAATATTCCTCAAATCAAAAATTAAGCACAAAAATCCAGCAAGTTCATATAATAACCATTGCATTAATCAAGCCAAAAATTTAAAGGAGAAGGGAATGAAATGTACAAGTATAAAAAAGAAAAATATTTGAACAATTAATCCTCCAATTCAATTTCCAAAATGTCTATTCAATAGCTCAACAATCTCAAGAATTCAATCCAAAATTATAGTCAAAATCATCAAGTTAATACAAGCTAAACTAGTCTCATATAGCCAAAAAATTGCAACTAAAAAGGAGAAGAAACAGATAAGAGAATTAGTTAAATCTTGGAATAATTTTCTTTTATTCAAATCTGCACCTCAAGGCCTTCATCCCAAGTTAGCTACATGGAGGAATTAAGCTTCCATTGAATGAAATTGATGAAGGAATTGGATATGAAAACTTTTGGCTATGGGAAGCTTCAATGTGAGGAATGATATTTTGGTTCGTGAATGATCCATGCATGACGTCCCAGTAATTGAGACTCTTAAGCCTCTCCCTTTTTTTTGTGCGTGAATATGATGTGTAGTATCATTCATCTATTCCTTCCACATGAGACCCGATGAGCTTGTATGTGTTTTCGTGCCTGAATGAGAGACCTCGAGAGTGTGTGGAATGGATCTACACTAATTAGTGGGCCGCGTGTGTATATTAGAAAGTCATGGAAGGAATGAATTAGATCTCCACTCCTTTGCACAACAAAGCTTGTGGAAAGAGAGATGAATTTGCTTTTTTTGTTGCATGAAAAGCCCGTCCCATTCATCTCATTTTTTTCAATTTTCATTTTCTAAAAATCTGCTAAAAATCTAGACATTTATTCCATACTTTAAGATGTATATATGTAGCTTCCAACTTTAAATATTAGCTCTTACTTTAATCTTGTAGCCTTCAATTCTCCTCCAAATTAATCTCCACCATTTAAATTCTATTTGCCCATTAATAATCTACACAAATAATAGAAAATATTAAGTGAAAAAAATTTTCAAAATTATTTAAAAAGACTTTATGCATCAAAAACCAAGAATTTTGCAAATTAAGTCCTAGAGTGCAAAAATGGCCAATAAAATCAAATCTCATCTAATAAAATTCATTAAGTCATAATTCATCATTAAAAAGTCCAAAAATAGAGGAATAAAATATATAAAAATGACATTTATTAATTCCCTTACACTTAAACTTTTGCACTCCTAGGCAAAAGAAATTAAAACTCTAAGGAAAAGAGAATGAAAGGAAACAAAAAGGAAATATGTAAGGCACTAAGCACAAGGAATATTATAGCATGTCAACACCCCAACTATCTAAGTCATATCACTTGCATTAATGCAACAAGTACCATGACAATATACTTAACCAAAAATGAAATGCAATGATAATCTCTCATATGGATTAGTGTTTGTCACTCTACTCTTTAGTGTTTAAGGTTAAGTGTTTATGCTCAAATTTTGACCTATCCAACTTTACTATCATACACTTGGCTATTATCTATATCTCCACCATTCAAAATCAAATGTCAATGTATGAACCATAAGGTGTTTATTATGGTTGTAATGTAGGCCAAGGTAAGAAATAAGTGGTAAACAAAAGAAATAAAGATGTAACAAGTGTAATAATCGGTAATTTAGAATTTACACTAAACCCAATAAATTGATATAGGAACACCCTAAAGCAGGGCAAATTAAGTCTAAATGAGAACTAAAACATCTCAAAATGTGGATTAAAACCTAAGGTTAACTTGGAATCAGAGCCAAAACGGCCAAATGGAAAGCTACAAAGGCCAGTGGCATTTTTGTAATTTCAGCCAACTTTTAAAAAAATCAAAAGGGATATCTTTAAATGGGAAAATTGAGTTTTTCGAGATTCTTATAGGCTCTAAAAATTATAAGAACCTTTAGAATAGTCAAAATTCCTCCAGTTTGTATTTTAGAGTATTAGTTGACCAAAACTCTAACCCAATCGTCCATTAAGGTTTCAAATCCAATTTAGGTGAAACCAAAAGTATTTTATGAATTAGATGACCTAAATTTTATGATAGAAAAGATAGTTCTAAAAAAATAGTTGAAATGAGCCCAAATAGAAAGAACCAAGCTAAGGGACTAAATTGAAATTTTAAAAAATGTTGTAAATGAACCCTTAGCCTCTTAAATCATATCCCACTTCTGTCCACTCTCTTAACCAACATTCCTTTGGTCCAAAATAGATTCAAGAGCTATCCCAAGAGGCACACCAAGTGAGGAAGCAAAGGGAAGATAAAGAAGCATTGAAAAAGTAAGAATTCAACATTTTTTCACGCATTCTCCTTCACTAAACTTCTTTGCCTCCTTTTCCTCTCTCTTCTTATAGTTTTGATGATTTATTATTTTATGACTGGTTCAGTAAAGGAGATGTAATACCCAGTTCCTCTATAAATGGCCTAAAATTAATAAGTTATAAAAAGAAGTCCCCAAATGGGTAGTGTTGAGACCAAACAAAATTAGAGCAATAATCTAGACATCAAAGAATAAGAATACAAGGCTAAAGGTGCCCTAAGAACGGAGCCAGAACAGCTAAACAAAATTTTTTGAACATGTAGTGGCATTTTTATAAATTTAGGCACTTGTAAATGGAAAAATTGAGTTTCTTGGGGATCTCAGAGGCTTTGAAAACCATGGAAACCTCTAGAATGATTCAAACCCCTCCAGTTTATGTTTTAGAATGTCAGTTGACCTAAAGTTTGACCGATTCATTTGAAAAGATTTTAAATCCAATTTGGGTGAAACCAAAGACATTTTATAAGTTAGAAGACCTAAATTTTATGATAGAAAAGATGATTCTTGAAAAGGAGTTGAAATGAACCTAAATAGCAAGAGCCAACAAAAGAGGACATAAAGGGAATTTTAAAAAGTGTTATATTCCATCTCTTACTCTTAAAACATATCCCACCCTTACTCCTTCTCATAACGGACTTATTTTCTATCTCAAACCAAAAAAGAGTTCTACCAAGGGAGACGCACAAGAAGTGAGCAAAGGAGGAAGGAAAAGTCTAGGAAAAAGGTAAGAAAATTATGGATTTTCATACTCCTTCCTTTATTAATCTTGTTCTCCTCCTTCTCCTCTCTTTTCTTATGGATTTGATGAGTTAATTGGGATTGATTTATGGCTGGTTTAGAGGGAGGAAATCAAAATTTGAAGGAGAAGCTAGAAGCAAGGGAAAGAGGTCTTGAAAAGCTTTGAAATCAAGGTAAACTTCCATAGTTTCTTGCTTTTCTTAGTTGTTTCCTCCATGCCTAAGTTAGGGCAACACTAAGCCCAAGCAAGAGGGATGATTTTTAGTCTAAGTGTAATATCTGATTGTTTTGAAAACATTAAAAACAAGCCATATACAAAAGCAATCCCCCTAAATAGAAATATTTGAAACCAAATAAAATTAGGATAAAATTCTAAATAATGGAACATGAGGATCCAAGGCTTAAGATGCCTAGAAACCAGAGCTAGAGTAGCTAAATAAAATTAGACAAAAGGTAGTGGTATTTTCATAATTTTTGGCACTTTTTAGAAAACTCAAAGGAGGGATCTTTAAATGAAAATTTTAAATTTTTCAAGGTTCTTAAAAGGCCCTAAAAACTATAAGAACCCCTAGAATGGTTCAAACCCTTCCGATTTAGGTTTTAGAATGTCAGTTGACCTGAAGTTTGATCAGTTTATTCAAAAATATTTTAAATCCAATTTGAGTGACACCAAATGCATTTTATAAGTTAGAGGACCTAAATTTTATGATGGAAAAGACGTTTCTCAAAAAAGAGTTAAAATGAACCTAAATAACAATAGCCAAGAAAAGGGGACAAAATGGGAATTTTTGAAAAGTGTATTAAGTAACCTTGCTTCTTATATGTCACAGCCCACCTCTCCCTTATTTTAACGACCTTGTTTCTATCCCAAATTAGAGGAGAGACTAGCTGAGTGAGGCGCACAAGAAGGGAGCAAAGGAAGAAGGAAAAGCTTAGGGAAAAGGTAAGAAAAGTATGGATTTTCATGCTCCTTCCTTCATTAAACTTGTTCTCCTCCTTCTCCTCTTTCTTCTTATGGTTTTAGTGTTCAATTTGGGACTATTTTAGGACTTCTTCAATAGGGGAAGGTTAGAAATTGAAGAAGCTTGAAGCAAGGGAAAGTAATCTTAAAAAGACTAAGAACTTAGGTAAAAACCATGGCCTTCCTTGCTTTCTCTTATTTGTTCTTCAAGGAGTGAATTTCGGCCAAGTATAGCCCATATAATAGGAGATGAAATTTGACCAAACCAAGGTAGAAACATAGGTTTTAGATTATGAGAAACAAGATTATGCAATGAAATTCCAAAGAGAAGCATTAGAAATTAAGTTACTAAAATCTAGGGATTTTATTGCACCTTGATATGTATCAGACTTTCTAATGTTATTTTAAGTTGTCTAAGAGTGTATATGGGTTCTCAAAACACCAAGGAAGCCTCACATATGTCAACTCCCTAGTGAAAATTTGCAAAAATCCATGGGTACTCTTAAGCTTGCATAGTCTCAACCAAACATGCTCCATGCACCTGGGGAGCGTTTTAAATTTTTCTAAAGCTAGAAAGGGACTAAATATGATAAATGAATATCAAAGGAAGCCTTGGAATAAATTTAGAAACCTTGGTTTGTGAGATAAAGGTGTAGGTTCCATTTTAAGACTTAAAAAAACAACCTGTATCTAGGCTCCTAAGAATAAATTTAAAAAAGCAACTTGTATCTTGGGTCCTAGAAATGAGTTTGTGATGGCTTCAAGGAGTCCAAAGGGAGTCAAGAGGCTTTGATTGAAGGAGAAATGAGAGCCAAGATCATGAATTCTAAGAGTTGCTTCATTAGGTCTTGTATGGAACCATTATGGAGTCATATAGGAAAGTTAGTTTCCATGGAGTGTGTATAAAGCTAAAACTTGTTCCTATGATTGAAATATGTCCTATTTGTTGTGTTTAGGCTAAGAGAACCAAATGCTACCTAGTTGCAAGTGTGTGGCCAAGAGAGGGAAAGAATAAGCAAAGGGAAGAGTTGTATTCTTGCTTTAAGGTAGCTCTCTAACCTTTCTCACTTGCATGACTTGGATGTTTACTTGTCTTTAAGTGCTTGTGTGTATGTTTGAACTATGAGATATGTTTCTAGCCATTAGTTACATGTGATGGTACCATTATGCTTCTTAAAAGATGTTTATGAGTGCAAAGTGGCTTGAATGGGTATGGTTATATTAAAAGTCCCTTAACATGGGTGAGGATAAGCTAAGAATCTATAAGAATTGGTGAGACAAAGCCAAAAATCTCAAGAAGAGTAAGGCTAAGTCAAAAGTCCCTTGAAAGTGGGTGAGACAAATCTAAAAGTCTTAAGGAAGTTGGGTGAGCTAGACCAATATCCTTGAGAGCCTATGTTTGATATGTATAAGTTCATATGACAAGGAAAATGATTTATGTATGTTCATTAGTAACTTAAATATCATGCGTGAATTCTTTGACATGAAATTGCATCCATTATGTATGTTTGAAAGGGTAAAGAGCTATTAGGATTATTTGAATCTCACTCTTCCCCTACATATGTCTAACTAGGTCTAGGTGAGCCAAATGGACCAAGAAATGGAGGCCAACCACCTTGAAGGGCAAGACTTTAACAATAAAGTAGAGAAATAGGCTTTTTAATAGCATTTTGATATTAAAAATTGCAACCATATGAAGTATATATGATGTAAACCTTTGAACATGTTCAAATATATATAAATATCATGTATGTATCCATTTTGAAACTAAATGAATAAATACATGAGTTTTTGCTACCCATATGCTATTATGTCTATGTGTATAAATGTGGTAAGGTGAAAATGAGCTCCAAGATTATTTGAACCATTTGGCATGCTCGTATATGCTATAATCATGCTTTTGGGAGTGTCCAAGTGGTTATGGAATGTTAAGAAAGTCATTTGGTGCCTTATGAACCTATTATGGACTTCCAAATTGACCATTTCTTAAGCTGAACGAAAGTCTGACTAAATAGATGATTTTTTGCATGAAATTTGGCCAAAAAATAGGTCTTATCTAGAGCTTTTCATAAAACTAAAGAGCACTTAATTTGGAACCCTAGAGAATTTATTATAACTTTTCAAAATTGGCCAAATTACAGTATTGACAAAGTTACTATTCATATGGTCTATTTACATTTTTATATCATTTGTGAGTCAAATGAAATCCAATGATTATGAAATTTCACCAGCATAAACTAGACATCCTAAGCTTTCCATATCTATAGAGAGTACCTAATTTGGAGCTCTGTAAAGGGAGAAATTTTTTTTTGAAGTTCCAGGTCCTATAGCTATCTGAGAATAGACCTAATGTACTATTCTATTATTTTTCCTAGACGGAATGCTATTATCTTGGTCTGGAATTATTTTTAATCATTATTTACATCTAGAGATTTCTAAAAAGCTATCATATACATGATTTTAATTTTTTTATAATTAGTTATGAATTTTCAAAGTTTATATCAAAAATTTGGGACAGCAAATCTGAGAGCCAAAATCTAGTATTATGTTGTGTGGTCCAAAATCCGTGATTTATGAGGTGAAATGTGATGTTTCTGATATGGTTGCATATGTTATGGATGGAAAATGATATTGATGGGCTCACATGGTCCCTAAAGCATAAAATGAATTAATTGAGCTTTCCGTTACGCAAATTTTTGTTGTTATATGTAATATGTGACGATCCTAACTTCTAACCATTGTAATTAAGGTTAAATATGTGATTAATAACCATAAATCGGGGTTACAAGAATTAATGTTATTAGGGTCATCAACCAAATAATTACAAGCATTCATGTACACAAGGGAAAGAAACACTCATTTATAAGCTTTTGATTTTATTACCCATTAATTCCAACTCACAAGAATCTTCCACCAATGTTTCTAAGTCATCCCTTGAGGTTACCATAGGAAAAACTAAGATTTCTAGGTTTGAATGAGAGTTGGGGTCATTAGCCACAACTAAATGTCTTTGTGCTGCAGCCAATTGCTCTTGGGACCACTTTTTATCTTCTCAGATTTGAATGAGAGTTGGAGCTTCGCCGCAGAGAGAAATCCTCCTGGACCCTACCTTGCTCGCCTCTCGCTATTGGCCATCACCAATTTCCCCTTTCATTGTAGCTAATTTCTCTCTGGAATTCCTGACACAATTTCACAAAAGTTTGCTGCGGCCAATTCCCATTTAGCAGCGGCGAATTACCCTCTGGACGACTCCTAGTTTTGCCTCTCACATTTTGCCATGGCTAATTCCACTTCTCGCCGCAGCAAATTGCTTTCTGGTGCTCTCCCTGGGCAACTTCACCTCTATTGGTCGCGGCTAATAATATTTTGGCCACAGGGAAATGCCTTCTGATCCTATAACTCCTAAAATCTTGTCTCATACTCTCCATTCTCCCTCCAATGACAACCTAGGGCCATTCTACCTTAATTGTGGGGCTTCAATAGCTTTTATTAGCCTAATTTACCCAGCTAATCTATCATTACTAGTTTAAGACTTAAGAGTCAATCTCTACTCCTCCAACTACCCTATATCAGCAAGTCCATAGAGTAATAATAGTAAGAGTTCATGAACTATCAACCATTATCATTTAGTACATATTCCATTAGAGATTTCATACATCACTGATTCTAATCAACAATCTAATATATCCTATGATGACATTTCTAATAATATACCATATCATAAATTCAACAAAGTTTATACATCAGATACTATAAGTTCATACATCCAATACCAAGCTATAATGAGACTTAACTCCTTAATAGATACAATCCAACTAATCAAAATGTAAATGCCTACACTTGGCAATATGATTACATGATGATGCTATATAAAAGATTAACAAAATTGCATCTACTTTACTCAGATCAGCCCAAGTGTAGCTTCCTCCATACATGGCTAAAGCTCATAGATTTTCATCCACTTGTTTCCCCTTATCCTTACCTGAAAGGCCTTCACCTGAAAGTATGGTCCCATAAAATGAGGGAGATGCAAATCTCAGTAACCAAGGCAAATTCCATTCATATATTCCAATTTAATCAACATATATGCATGATTTCATATAAGCATAAGAAAACATACCAGTCATATTAGTAAATGAAACAATTAGGCTATCTATGATTACTATCCTATACTAACAATCACAATTCCACATGTTAAAGGCCATTAACACCGGGAGAGACCCGTCCACGGCACCTACTCCCCAATGAGCACAACCAGGGCTCAGTGCATCTAGAGTTTGATCATAACCTGGTGCCCGATCAAAGCACATGCACCGATGGCAGTCGCACCACAACTCCACCATGGACTTACAAGGCCCAATCATATATAACAGATAGCCAACCAATTCATTTAGCATCAAAATCATAATCATGCAATAAATACACAATTAAAATAGACATATGTATGGAATTAGCATGAACCTCGGTTTCCTCACTCTGCAGACAATTGAAAAGCTACCAGCAGTGCCAAAATCTCCCTATAACCATAACATCAAAAGATTACTACTTTAAATCATAATGTATAGTAGCAACAAGTACCTAAGGAATGAAAATACTAATGGCTACCTGAAAGACGCTTACCCAGCCACTACAAATCCCTAAATTCGGATTGAATATGTCCTCTACCAGAAACTTCAATATATCATCCTAATTCCTAAGCAAATTCGTACATAATTAATACCCATACTACAAATCAACCATAGGAGTCTTAAACCAGCAGAAAATGCATTAAAATGGAAAGTTTATACTTACCTAATATCCCTCCTAATCTTTACCTCCGAAAATCCTTTAAGAAAATATCAAACAACCACATTTCAGAATTTGGGTATGGTGAAAATGCTCCAAATGAGAAGCCAATCAAGTCAAATTGAAGAGAAAGAGGAGAGGATTAAGTTATATAACTGTTACCTTGGCTGAATCTTGCTCTAGGAGTGGGAAATGGTGGAAATATGTCGAGAACCCTAGCCTCCCCTTTAGACCTCCGAATTTCCCTTATGTTTCTTGTGTTTCTGCAGAATGGGGGTGATCAAACTGGTTTTTGGGATTTTAAGTTGGGTCCTAATATAGGTCATGGGTTGACCCAAAGGTCTAATTGCAAGTGGATTCTGATTTAAGCCTTGTTGAGCTAGCTTTAATATGTTGGACTGTAGAAATTTAATTGGGCCAAACCAAGTTTAAAGAACTCAATTGATTTGGTTTTGCACAAGGGTTATTGGACTATTTATAAGAGCTTGTGCAAGTTGGGTCTTGGGTCTCTAATTCATTAAATCAGATTGGGCCCTCCATTAGTTCCTCCTAACCTTGGCCTACTTAATTTAATTTGGGCCTAGATGGGGTTTCTAACTCAATTAAATCTCAAACTCATATTAATAATTCATCTCTCTAAAATTTTCATTCACTTAACTTGTCCAATTATCCCATATTAATTATTCTTAATTAACCCAAATCCATGATTAACACCTTAATTAATTTTTAGGGTGTTACATACTAGTCTCATATAAATGTGTAACAATAAGCCTATAAGATATAGATTAAAGGCTAGGGAGCTAAGGTATTATAGGAGAGGGAGAGTTTGAAGGGAAGCTTGGATGCATAAAAAAGCTTTCTTGAAAAGCTTGCAAATAAGGTAAGAAAACCATAACCTAAGTGCTTCTTCTTGGCTTCCTTTTGCCTTTATGTTTCGGCCAAAATAAGGGGTATATGTAAGGGACTTTATTTTGATCCAAACTTAATAGAGATGGGGTTTTGAAGCATGAGGAGTCATATGAAGCAATTAGGATTCAAAAAGAACCTATAAATAACAAGTTATGGCCATTAGGGTTTTGGTTACATTTAGGGATTTATCGAACTTTCTAGTGATGATTTAGATTGTGTAAGACCATATTTAAGTTCTCAAGACATCTAGAAAGCTTCACAAGTGGCAAATTCTCTAGGAAAACCAACAAAAACCTATGGGCTCTCAACATGCTCTATGTCTTAACCTAAGAGGAAAGACGATACCTAGGGATAGTTTTCTTCAATTCCAAGGATAAAAATCGCCTAGAAATGAATAATAGACACCAAAGGAACCATTGGTTTGAATTTATAAACCATATTTTGAAAGTTAGAAGTTTAGGTTTGTAACACCATATATTTCTAGCTTGCTTCCTATCATTTCTAAGCTTCCCATGATGAATTGCACAAAAGGGAATGGAAGATGGCATTAAAATAATGCCTTATTTCATGTTGCGTAGCGTATAAAAATTCCATTTGGTATCACGCAGACCATATGAGTTCATACATTATATTCTCATATTTAGTTACATATATGCAACTCATTTATATCACGAAAGTTGGCCCACAACTCGTGGAATTCAAAGGGGAGCATCAAACTCACACTATTATTTTCGGCTAAATTCTCAGTTTTTTGTCACAACTTCAGAAATTCATAACTAAATCCAAAAAAATAGAAACTCAACAAACTTTATCATTCCAGTCTAGATGTCTACCCCATGCTAAAAATAATTTCAACTTATGAATCATTAAGGGGAGAACATTTGACATCCGAAAAGCCACTGAGGTCGCTGTTGTCTGGGCCACTGGTTCAGTTTACTGATATGAAGTTTTAGAATTCATAACTAATTCTAGAAAATTTGGAATCATGTATTCTTGGTCATTATGGAAATAAACACATGTCTAATTTATTATAAAAATATTCCCAAGCCATGAAACATAACACAGGAAGCGTTTGACATGCGAAAAGGGGCAAAGGTTTGGACAGCTACTGGTACTGATGCAAGTGTCTGTTATAAACTTCGAAAATGTCCAATTAATTCCAAAAAAATATAATCCATACAAATAATACCAATTTGGAAAGCTATGAATGTTAACTTTATGATAAAAATAGACTCAGACCAGAGAAAGCATGGTTACCTACCCAAATTTAATGGAACAGTAACTCAGGTCGTGCTGAGCTACTGCTACTGTCCCAGAAATTCAAAAATTCATATCTCTTAGCTCAGACCTCCAAATGAGATGTTTCTAGTTGCTACAAGTCACTGTGAATGCCTAGTTTCTGCATATAAAATTTTTTAGCCATTGTACCACGTTTGTCCCTCAGATGACACAATTTCAAAACTGACCAAATGAACAATACTGGTGCAAATCCAAAATTCTGATAGCAACTTTGAAAAATCATAGAAAATTCCACAGACCTCCAAATGACCTGATCTTTAGCTTTCCAAAAAGCTCTAGGCAAGATCTAGTGCATGCAAGATTTCAAGTCAAGAAGAGGTCATTTGGTCAGACTTTGCCATAGCTCAAGAATATGGCAATTTTGGTCCCAACAAGAGGCTAATTTGGTTCACATGAGCCATCCATTGTTCCACACACATTTGAGCAACTTAGAAAGCATAAATATAGCATAAATAAGTCCCTCATAAGGTCTGAACCCTCATGCAACTCAAATTCACCATATCACTTCCATAAACATACATGCACAAGTGGGCTCCCAAGTGGTCAAAATACACAATTCTATTCATTAAACTCTATTCTTGATACATACACTAACTTTACATAGTTTTACACTTGTTCAAAGTGTCATGGCTCAAAAATAACATTTACATATCTACTTTGACATTCTAGACATCATAGTACATCAAAAATGAAAAGATTTGCTAAGAGATAGAGATTTAAGCTCCTTGGCTTCCATCCTTTAGATCTTGAACTCCACCTAAATCATATGAGATGAGAGAAAGGAGGGGGTGAGATTCATTGAACCTCAATAGCTCATACACCTATTCAAGCACATCTTCAAGGCATAAAACATGTCAAAGGTACAAGTATACAATCAATCAATCTATGAAGCATTCATCTTTCACATTTTTGTGTCACAAACTCATGTCAAGCGCAAGAATGAGCTCTAGGGACTTTTGGTTTGGCCTCACCCCATTTTTAGGACTTTTGGATTGCCTCACTCTTGGTTCTTGGGACTTTTGACTTAGCCTCGCCCATCCAAGGGACTTTTGGCCTTGTCTCACCCATGCCATGAGACTTTTGGCATTTTCTCACCCACATTAAAGGACTTTTGGCACTACCTCACCCTTATGAGCCATTTCCACCATTCAAAGACATTCAAGAAAGCATATTGGTACCAAAATAGAAACATAGCATCAAGTGGCATGTCTTAAACATATAAACATACACACAAGCACACAATGACACCATATACAACAAGAAAATACAACAAGAAAAGGTGGAGAGCTACATTGGTGCAAATTCAAGCTTTACTTTGCTTGTTTCTTCTCCTTTTCGGTTTCACAAACACAAGGAAGTGGGGATAGATTTCTTTGGCCTATTCACAATAAACAACACTAAATTATACTCTTGGAACAAATTATGACATCCAACTAACTCTTAAAACTACACTTTGGTCTATTTGTCACAATATGGTTCCATTAAGGACCTAATTAAGCAACTACCATAATTAACATTCTTGGTTCCATTCTCTTACCATATTTAGATCTCTTGACCTCATTTAAGGTCTTTGAAGCCATCACACACTCACTTTCACAAACCTAGGTCCATGTTGCTTCATAAGGTTACATTATGGAAGCCATTGCCTCATCTCCCAACCTAAGGCTTCTAAATTTTTCCCAATGGTTTCTCCCATCTTCTAACATCATATAAAGTCCCAAACCAAGGCTAGAACAAATTAAAACATCCCCTAGCCTAAGGAACCTAGCTTAGCCGAAATATGCACCATAATGAAGGTTCATGGACTTTGTGATTTTTCCTTGATGGGAGAGCCACTTGGGAGGCTTTCTAAAGGTCTTAGGAGCTCAAGAAAACATTCAAATAGCCAAGGAAACATTCACATAAAATCAGATTTTACAAAACCCTAGAAAACACTACACTTTTCTAACTTGTTTTCTATTGATTTTTCTTGGAATTTCTTGCCATATACCATCTCCCCATGGCCTAAAACCCTTGTTCCCTCCTTGTATTTGGACAGAACATCCTCCCTTCCTTTGGTTCTATTCTTGGCTGAAATACACACAAAGGGAGGGGGAAGAGAAGATGCAACAAAAAGCAAAGATTACCTATGGTTCATGTGAGCTTTCAAGTGTCTTTCTCCTTCATTCTCTTCTCCTTAGCAAATTTGAAATTCTCCCCTTAGGTCTGGGTCAAAAACAGAACCAAATCATTCAAAAAATCCATGGAAAGAAAGGAGGAAGAGAGAAAAACAAGATTGGAGGAAGATGGAGCAAGAAATTTCATGAAATTACCTAGTTTCTCCTTGGCTTTCTTCCTCTTTTTCTCCTCCCTTTGGTGTGCCTAAGAGAGCTGAAGATTTTCTTTATTTTGGGTAGAATGGGTCGTGCTCATTAAAGAGGAGAAGAAGGGAGAAAAGTGTGGAACTCTTTAGAACATTCAAGAAATCATAAATTCCAATTTTTTCCTTCCGTAATGGCAAGTTCATTTCGGCTTCGTTTTAACTTCTTTTTGAGAACCATCTTTTCCATTATAAAATTTAGGTTCCCAATTTAATAAAATGCCTTTGGAATCACTAAAATCGGAGTTAAAACCATCCCGAATGAATCGGTTAAAGTTCGGGTTAATTGACGTTGGAAAGAGTACACCAGAGGGGCTTTACTAGTCCCAGGGCTTCCCATGGTTTTTGGGGCCTCTGAGAACCTTGGGCTACTTAAAATTTTCATTTAAAAAGCCCTCCTAGGTTTTTTTCCAAAATTACACTTATTTACGAAAATGCCACTAGCCTTTCGGCAATTTTTTTGAATCTCTCCAACCCCAGTTTTTGGGCAACTCAAGGCTCAAATCCTCATTTTCTATTATTTAAAATTTTATTCAAATTTTATTTGGCCTTGAATCACTCATCTCAAGAGACTTGCTTTTCAAATCGGCTCGTTCCAGTGATTGTACAATGTACCGAGCGTTACAAGGTTCCTTTTAGGCATAAAGAAGCATCTTGATATCTGACTCCTTGAAATGAGTTTGTAATGACTTTGATGACTTTAAATGGAGTCATGTGACTTAGTTTGAGTGAGAAATTGGAGCCAAGATCATGAATTATATGGGTTGCTTCATTATGCCATTATATGGAACCATAAGTATGGCATAAACTAGAAATAGCTTGTGTAGACTTTATGTGAGGCTAGAAATGGTTCCATTGATGTGTTTGTATCTTATTTTATGTGTCTAGGCTAAGCAAACCAAGCCTCCTCCAAGTGTGTGTGTGTGAGGCCAAACTAAGGAGCTAGAGAATCAAAGATGAAATTGTGTTTCTTGAACCAAGGTAGCTCTCCATCCTTTCTTATATGCATTTCTTAGTTGTTTGATTATCATTGAATGTTTATATGTGTATTTGAATTGAGACATGCCTATATCTATTGGTTTGATGCTATGGTACCATTATGCTTCTTGAATTGCTTTTGAATTGTGAGGTTGCTCTTTATGGGTGAGGTTGTACTAAAAGTCTTTTGGAATGGTGAAGCCAAAAGTTTCTAAGAATGGATGAGACAAAACCAAAAGTTTCAAGAATGAGTGAGGGCTACGTCAAAAGTCCCTAGAAAGTGGATGAAGCTACTCCAAAAGTTTCAAATAATAAGGTGAGGCTAGACTAAAGAACTTAACTTTGATATTGACATATTTATGTGATCTTGAAATATGTTTATGATTGGTTTTTGAAAGCTTGTGATGCATGCTTATGTTCTTTGACATGATTACATGTCATCCATGCTTACTTGAAAGGGTAAAAGAGCTATTAGGATTCTTTAAATCTCACTCTTTCCCATTTTCCATCTACTCTGGTCTAGGTGAAGCCCAAGGAAACAAAAATGGAGGTCAAGGAGCATGATTTTGCATTACTTTGACAATAGGATAGTTTTGATATAATTTGATGTCAAAGTATGTATGTATAAGTTATGTATGAGATGTAAACTCTTGAACATATGTAAAAGCATGTAAATATGTTGTATGAACCAAATTTGAAGCCAAATGAATGAGAATGTATGATTTTGATATTTTAGAGCCTTGCCATGCATGTGTATATAAAAAAGTAGAATGGTAAATTTAAGTTCCATGATGATTTAGACCTATTGTGATGCTTCTATATGCTTTGTTTAAGCTTTTGGATGTGCTCAAATAGTAATGATATGTTTAGAAAGCCATTTGGTACCATTTAATCCCAATTTTGACCATCCTTTTACCCTGAACCAAAATCTGACCAAATGGTTGAATTTTGGCATGAAATGAGATTCTCACAGAGCCAAAAAGTAATATTTTTGGAGCTTTAAGGAATTTATTATAATTTTTCAAAGTTGACCAAATTATGCAAAAACTCTCATGTTGTTGTTTATTTTGGTCAGTCTAATTTTTAGTGTCTTTGAGGGGACAAACAAAATTCAATACTTATGAAATTTTATAGACATATAATTGGCATCATAAGCTTTTTATAGCCATTGAGATCACCCAATTTGGATCTCTGTAGAGTGAGATATGAATTTTTTAATTTGTTGATCTACTATAGGATGTGAATCAGACCTAGTTACTATTCCATTGGCATTTTCGTGGGTCAAATGATATTGTTTTGATCTAAAATTTTTACAATAGTTAGATGATATCTTGAGCTTTCTAGAAAGTTCTAATTTGTATGATTTGGAAATTTTTAGAATTAGTTATAAATTTTCAAATTTCGGATTAGAATATGGAATCAAGGAAAATGCAAGTATGTTATGGAATTTATGATGGATGGTCTAAACCCGAAATGCATGCTTCAAATTGTGATGCTTCTAGTTGAATAAATGTATTAAGGATGGAAGATGAGGTTGGTATGCCCAAATGGTCCATTTGACCAAAAATGAATTAATTTGGCTTTTAATAACAATTATTTTCACTGCTAAAAGTGTTAATTTTATGAAAATAGATGTTTTATGTCAATTGTAATATATATTAAGTGTTGTCTTAATATGGCATTACAACAAGAAACAAAGTGAATACTTAAAATCATCAAGAGCATAAAGAAAAGGATGTAGAATGGAATAAATATGCATTCCAAGGCTTTATTCACTATAAACAAACATATGCACAAAAAACCAAAAAGTAACTTTTCTTTTTTTTTCTTTTTCTCATTTCATTTTTTCTCTAAATATATAGATTTTTATATTTTTATATTTTCTTTCTTCAAACTTTTTTTTGCAATTATGTATATTTCCTCAATGGAAGCACCATTTAAAAAAAAAAACATTTTTCCAACTATGTACATTTCCTAAAAGAACAAACTAAATGGCCCAAAAATGATGTGGAAATGCACATCCGTCCACCTAGCTAGATAAAAATGCTCTTAATAACCAAAAGTATCCTACAACAAGGTGGGAAAGATATTTATTTATTTTTCATGACTAAAAGATTAAAAAGAAAACATATAAAACTCAAAAGGGTAAACAAAGGGTAAAGCACATGTAGGATGTCTATTTGGCTCTCTCTACAACAAAAGAAAAGAAAAATAAATGCCTTAATCCTTTCCATGCATGGCAAATGCGCAAATGTGGCCTTAAATAAGATTCAAGCGAAGTTTTAAAGTAAAAGTAAAATAGGAGATACACACTAGAAATGAACATCAATAGGCACAAAATCTCACAAAGTAAATTAACCATCATTAAAGTTCATTAGAACTAAGGTAATTGCCATTTAATTTGCATTCTCAATGCAAGGTCAATTTCTTATCAAGTCAAGACATATCAAAGCTATGATTATACTTCAATACTAACAACTTCCCATAAAAATATTTTTTTTTCAAAAATTTTTTAAAACACACAAACAACACAAAAACTAAAAATCAATTAACAAAACAAAGCAAAACCAAATAATTGTTTGAATGCTCACCCCGACATTTAAACATTGCATTATTCTCAATGCAAGTTCAAGATTCAACCAAAAGATAGATAACACAATATAAAAGTGGAAGGGAAAGAATACAACTGGGCAAACTAGGTGATATCTCACAGCTGAAACTCCTCCTTCTCATTCCTTGGGATTCCTTCATAAAAATGCTTGAGTTTATGGCCATTCACTTTAAATTTCCCTTTGGTAGCATCATTCAATTACTCCACTACACTAAAAGGAAAAAAATAAAAACAAAATATAGATAACAGAATGAAGCTTACCAGGCAAAAGCTTTACTTGGGACTTATAGAGTAAAACTTTATCTCCAACCACAAACTCCTTTAAACTTGTGCATTGTCATAGGCCTCCAAATGGATCTTTTTAAGCTCTTGTAGTTGAAATCTCCTTTTAGAACCCACTCCATGTAAGTCCAAATTGCATTTCTTCATAGCCAACAAGCTCTATGCTCCACTTCCACTAGTAGGTAGTAAGTTTTCCCAAAGACTAGCCAATAAGGTAACATGCCAATTAGAGTCTTGTAGGTGGTCCTATAAGCCCATAAAGCATCATCTAACCTCTTGCTCCAATCCTTCCTATTTGACTGCACTGTCTTGTCTAAAATTTGCTTCACTTCCCGATTGGAAATTTTAACTTGGCCATTTGTTTGGGGGTGATATAGAGTAGCCATTTTATGCATGACTCCATACTTGCTAAGCAGACTTGCATACTCCAATTGCAAAAGTGAATGCCCTGGTCACTAATGATAGCCTTAAGAATACCAAACCTATAGAAAATCTAAGATTGAACAACCTCTACAACTATAAAGAATCATCAGTCCTAGTGGGCTTTGCTTCCACCCACTTCGAAACAAAATCAACAGCCAATAAGATATATGCAAAGCCAAAAGAAATAGAAATGACCTTATAAAATCAATGCCCCAAACATCAAATATCTCATAAAATAAAATGGGATGCTATGGCATTGCATTTCTCTGAGATATGCTCTATATTTGTTGACACCTAACACATCTCTTACAAAAATCATAGGCATCATGAAATAAGGTAGGTTAATACAATCCACTATCTAGAACCTTCCTAGCTATATGTTATGGACTAAAGTGACCTCTAGATGCAAGAATACAAGAATATGATAGAATTTCAAAATAGACTTAAACTCTACATTAAACACATAACATTTAATCACTTGGTCATTACATATCTTCCACAAGTATGGATCATCCCATATATAGTATCTAGCTTTACTCCTAAACTTATTCAACTAATGTTTACTCAAGTCAACAAGTAACTTAGATGTAGCTAGATAATTGACTAAGTCCGCATACTAAAGGTAGAAACTATACATAACATACAAATACTCATTTAGAAAGTCATCATCAATAGGAATAGAACCTGCCTTTTGAGCATCAATCTAGCTTAAATGGTCAGTCACTAAGTTCTTTGCTCCACTTTTATCACATATGCTAATACCAAACTCTTAGAGTAAAAGCATCTATCTAATTAACCTTGGCTTCACATTGAGCTTTTTTATCAAGTACTTCAAGGCTGCATAGTCAAGGAAAACAATAACCTTAGTATTAAGCAAATAAGATATAAATTTATCCAAAGCAAAAATAATAACAAGAAACTCCTTTTTGTGGTGGTATAATTTGCTTGGGCCCCATCTAAAGTCTTGGATGCATAAACTATCACATGCGGCTTTTTATCCATTCTCTAGCTCAACATTACTCCTATAGCATAATGGGAAGCATCACACAAAAGCATAAATGGAAGACTCCAATCAGGGGGCTGGATAATGGATGGGGAAGTCAATCTCCTCTTAAGCTCATCAAAGGCTACTTTGCATGCATCATTAAACTAGAGCTTAACATCTTTTTTGTAAAAGCTTAGACAATGGCAATGCAACCTTTCTAAAGTTTTATATGAATCTTTGGTTAAAACTTAGGTGACCTAGGAAATATCAGACTTCTCGAACACATGGCGAGTATGGTAAAGAAGTGACAACATCTATCTTGGCCCACCCTCTATGCCTTTTTTAGATACAACATGACCCAATATAATGCCTTTTCAAACCATAAAAAGACATTTTTCAAAATTAAGTACAAGGTTTTTCTCTACACATCTATTTAAACCTCTATCAAGATGCGACAAACAATCATTAAAAGAATTCCCATACATAGTAAAATCATCCATAAAGACTTCCATACAATTTTTTAGAAAATCATTAAAAATGGAAACCATGCACCACTAGAAAGTTCCAGGGGCATTACAAAGACCAAAAGGTAGCTTTTTGTAGGTGAACATTCTAAATGGGCAAGTGAATATTGTCTTTTCCTAGTCCTCTAAGGCTATGCAAATCTGGAAATACCCTAAAAATCCATCAAGAAAATAGTAATGAAACCTCCTTGCTAAACGCTCAAGTATCTAATCAATAAAGGGAAGGGGATAGTAGTCTTTTCTAGTGATTAAATTAACATACCTACAATCAATGTAAACCCTCCAGGTGTTTTACATACGAGTCAGCACTAACTCGTTCTTTTCATTTCAGACCACTGCAATCCCTATCTTTTTATGAACAACTTGCATAGTACTAACAAATAGGCTATCAGAAATCAGATATATAATACCAGCAAAAAAAGTTTAGATACTTCCTTTTTAAGCACATCAAGAATAAGTGGGTTAAGTCACCTTTGAGGTCACCTTACTGATTTAGCTTCATCTTCTAACAAAATCCAATACATACAAGTCTTAAGGCTAATGCCTGGTACATTACCAAGGTCCATCCTATTACTTGCCTCTGCTTCCTCAAGACCTTTAGAAGTCTTATCTCCTTATCCTAGGCAATATCACTCGCTATAATGACAGGAACTTGTCTCTTTCTTCTAGGTAAGCATAATTTAGTGTATCTAGAAGTGGCTTAAGCTCTAGGGTAGGAGCTTGCACAACAAAAGGTATGAGCTTGTTAATCCCTATCTCCTCTATGCCATACACCTACTCAAAGGACTCACAAGAAACAAAAGAATCTTTTCCAGCATGGGAAGCATCAATTATAATATCTGGTCCTTTTTAAATTGAATCAAAACTAATGAGATAACAAAAAAAGACCCCAAAATAGAATGAATAAGGTCCAGTAAGAATATAATGATAATTTGAGCATCCAAGATTGAGGTAATAAAGTTAAAGATGGTGCGAAACCAAAGATAAAGTGGCTAAAGGAAATAAATCAAAAGGGTAGTGGCAAAATTGTAATTTTGAGTAACCTTCTAGAAACTCAAAGAAGAAAATTTTAAATGGTAAAATTAAGTTTCTTAGGATTCTCAAAGGCACTAAAAACTATAGGAACCATTAAAATGACCAAAACCCCTTTGATGTGAATTTTAAGCCGTCAATTAACCTGAACTTTGACCAGATGATTCAAGATAGTTATAGACCCCATAAATTTGGAAGTAAATGTTTTTAATAAAATAGAGGATCTAAATTTTTATATGGAAAAGACAGTTTTTAAAAAGGATTTAAAATGAGCCTAAACGAGTGGTCAAAGTTGTAGGCTGAACGAAAATTTTGTAATTGTTTTAAAAAATCACTTTTTCTCCTTTATATCAGGCCAGCCACATTCCACCAGCTCCCAAACTAACTTAAGACACTCTTAAACAAAATTGAGGATGCACCAAAAGGAAGGAAGAAGAAGAGGAAGGGGAAGCCATTCTAAGTAAGAAACTATGCCATTTTTCATGTCTTTCCCTTCACAAAACTTCTCTTCTCTAAACCCTTTTTATGGATGATTTTGGCTTCTTGAAAGAATCAATTTTGTGGCTGAACTCTTGGAAGGAGGAGAAAGTTTAAAGAAACTAATAGCATCACAAGATCCTCTATTTCACAAGGAAACCAACAAGGTATGATACTATGTAGGATTTTGCATTCCTTGTTCTTCCCTCTTCTCCATAGTATGGCCAACACTAGGAGACATTAGAGGGAGTTGAATTTCAACTGAAACAAAATGGGAACAAAGGTTTTAAGGCATAGAGACTAAGAATATACAATTGGAATCCTTGAAAGATCCTTAGAAATCAAGATTTGATAGTTAGGGTTTCTATTACACCTAAAGAGTTATGGAATCCTAGAAGGATAATTTAAGCTTTATAAGAGTATAATTAGACTAAAAATAGGCCAAGGAATGTTTAAATGCATTAAAATCTTAGAAGAAACCAATGAAACTACAATATGCTTCTATAGGTGTGTTATTTTGGCTAAGGGGTACTTGAAACACTTACAAAATGTTTTCTTGGGTTTCAATGATTTAAAAGGCTTAGATATGATGAAAAAATAATTATGGAACTGAATTGAATTTAGAAGCCCTAGATTAAAAGTTGAATTTTTAAGACCTAAAGTAGGTTAAAGAAGCAAGTTAGTATTAAACCCCTCTAATCATACATATGATGATTCAAATGAGTTTTCTTAGAGGTATAAGACTTATAGCAAGTGAGAATTTGGGATTTAGAAAGTGAAAACTATAATATCCTATTCTTTGAAAATGAGAGAAAACACAAGAAATGTAACGTATGGTTTCTCTGTAAATGCACAAAATTCACCAAATACAAAAGAAAGTCCCCCAGATAGAGTGAATTGAGGTCCAATAAAATTAGAATAATATTCTAGACCTCAAATAATGATGAATCAAGGCCAGAGGTGCCCTGAAACTAGAGCCAAAATAGCCAAACAGATTTTAATGAAAATGCGATGAAACATAATGATATTATCATAATTTTGAGCAAATTTTAGAATTCTCATAGTAGGGCTTTTAAAATGGCAAATTTGAGTTCTCTAGGGTTCTCAAAGGCCCTGAAAATCATGGGAAGCTCTGGGACAATTAAAGCCCCACCGGTGCGTATTTTCCAATGTCGAATAATCCAAGCTTTGACTGATTCGTTCGAAAAGGTTTTAGATCCAATTTGAGTGATTCAAAAGGCATTTTATAAAATTAGGAATCTAAATTTTATAATGGAAAAGATGGTTCTCATAAAAGAAGCTAAAACGAAGCTAAAACAAAAATGCCACAAAGAAAGGACAAAATGGGAATGTTTGAAATGTTATGTTTCTTGAACCTTCTTTAACTCACGCCCCACTCTCCTTCATTTCTTAGACCAACCTATTCTACCCAAAAACCATAGAAGACTTAAGGGAGGAAGGAGCAAAAGAACAAGGCAAAAGAGAAGGAGAAAAATCAAGAAAAAGGTAAGAATTTGTTGGAATTTCCTAGCCTTTTCTTTAGGAAATTTCTTCTCCTCCTTCTCCCCTTTCTTCCTATGGTTTTCTTGAAGTTTTTAGTGCTATTTTGAGGGCAGAATAGAGAGGAAAATTTCGTGTTTGAGGAAAGGAAGCCAAGCCAAGTCAAGAACAAACAAAGGAAGCCAAGGAAACAAGGTGAAATCTCACTTTTATGGTAGCTTCTTCCTCCCTCTCTCTCTTGTAGGTTCAGCCACCTTAAAGAAGTCCAAGAGGGCTTGGATTTTGGGCAGAACCAAGGGTGAATCTTAGAAATTAAATGTGGAGAATAAGAATATGCAAAAAGAATTAACAAACAACCATGGAAAATCAAGATAGAAGCATTAGGGATTCAAGTGTTCCATTAAAAATCTGATTTGATGCAATACACCTCATATGCATCTTCCATCAAGAAAACAAAGCAAACTCACTTAGTGCTCACATGCTCCATAGCCATGACCTAGAGAGGTTGGAGCACCTAGGGGTGTAACATTCCAAAATTAATTAAGGTATTAATCATAGGTTTGGATTAATTAAGAATAATTAATATGGAATAATCGGGTAAGTTAAGTGAATAGAAATTTTGGGGAGATAAATTATTAATATGGGTTTGAGATTTAATTGGGATAGAAGCTTCATCTAGGCCCAAATTAATGTAGGAGATTATGATAAGAGGCTAATAGAGGCCCAATAAGTTAAGTGCAGGCCCAATCTAATTCAATGTGATAGAGGCCCAAGATCCACCCTTGATAGGCTCTTATAATTGACCCAACAACCTTTGTGCAGACCCAAATCCTTTGAGTTCTTAAAACTCAGTCTGGCCCAATTAAAATTCTGCAGCCTAACACCTTAAAGCTAGCCCAACAAAGCTAAAATCTGAAACCCATTTGGAGTTGGATCTTTGGAATAGCCCATAACCCATAGAAAACCCAACTTAAACCCTAAAAACTAACTTAGCCACCCCCCATTCTACAGAACCACAAGAAACACACAAAATTCAGAGGTCTAAAGGAGAAGCTAAGGTTCTTGGCATGTTTCCACCATTTCTCACTTCTAAAGCAAGATTCAGCCAAGGTAATAGTTATATAACTTAGTCCTCTCATCTTTCTCTTTTATTTGATCTGATTAATGTTCCAATTGGAGCACTTTCACCCACACCCAAAATCTGAAACTTGCCATTTGATGTTTCCATGGTGAAATTTCGTAGGTTGAAGCTAGGGCTGACATTAAGTAAGTATAAACTATCTTTTTAAGGTATTTCTGTTGGTTTGCGACCCCAATGATTGGATTATAATATGGGTATTAATTTTTCACGAATTTGCTTAGGGTTTAGGGTGATATATTGAAGTTTCTGGTATAGGACACCTCCATTCCAAATTTTGGGAATTAGTAGTGGCTGGGGAGATTTTTGTATCACTGGTGGCTTTTGCAAATTTGTCTACAAGTGAGGTAACCAGGACTATATTAATTCCATGCGTATATCTGTTTTAATTTCATATTTGCTATACATGAATGATTTGAAATGCTGAATGAATTGGTTGACTATCTATTGTATTGTGATTGGACCTTGTGAGTCTATGGTGGAGCTATGGTGCGGCTGATACCCGTGCATGTGCTTCGATCGAGCACCGAGTTATGATCAAACCCCAGATGCCCTAAGCCTTGGTTGTGCTCAATGGGGAGTAGGTGCCGTGGACTGGTCTCTCCCAGTGTTATTGGCCTTTAACATGTGAAAATATGATTGCTAGTATGGGATAGTAATCATGATAGCCTAATTGTTTCATTTACTAATATAACTGGCATATTTTCTGATGCTTATGTGAAATCATGCATATATGTTAATTAAACTGAAATATATGATGAAATTTGCCTTGGTTACTGAGATTTGCATCTCATCCCGTTTCATGGGCTAAAAATTTCAGGTGAATGTTCTTTGGGTAAGGATAGGGGCAAGCAAGTAGATGAACATCCATGAGCTAAGGCCTGGTGTGGAGAGCTACACTTGGTCTAACTGGAATAAAGTACATGCTAATTTTTGTTAACCTTTTGTTACACCCGAAAATGCGACCACGTGGCGCCTTTCTCAAAGAAATTCAATTTTCAAATGAAATCGAAAAACAAAATCAAAATTAAAATAATTATAAGGATTCAGGAGTCGCCACCAAAATTTTATTTTTAAAAAAGTAAAACTTTGGAAAATCCTTTATTTGGAAAATAGTCCACAAACCAGAAATTGAATCTGAGAGTCGATTGTGAGTGGGGAAGGTGTTAGACACCCCACTACACCCGTTACTAAGAACGATTACCCTAAATTAATCGTGCAAAAATAAAATGACCTTAATTCTATTTCAATTATCCTTAACAAATCACATATAACATAGGAATAAAGAAATTAAAGGAAATAAAGTTAAAAGTAGAAAAAGAAAGGAAATCAATTTTAAAATAAAACATAAAGAAATTCAAGAATTAAAATAAGAAGGAAATGAATAAAATTAAAAGAAAAAAAATATTTATTTACAAAAGCGGACTTGACCTAAGATGAAAGTTTAGGACCTACGTACCCTTTGAAAGGGATCAAAGTCCACGTAGTTTAGTGGAGATTGTATTTGTTGGTTTTTTTTATGTTTTGTTTTTTTTTTTTTGGTTATTTTTGTTTGATTTCTTAATTTTTGATTGATTTTGTTTTGTTTTTTTTTTTTAATTTTTACTTTTGTTTTTTTTTATTCTTTTTTTGTTTGTTTTTTGTTTGTTTTGATTGAAAAGACGAAGAGATTAAAATTTACTTTTTCTTTTAGCAAATAAAACAATTTTGAAATTGGTTGATGTGTTTTAATTTGCTAAAAGTAAATGTAATTTTACTTTCTTTTATGTTTTCAATCTTTTCCTTTTGTGTTTTTTTTTGTTTTTTTTGTTTTTGTTATTTTTTTTTCTTTCTTCTTTGGTTAATTTTTATTTTGTGCTCTATTTTTTCTTGTGTTTTGTTATTTTTTTTGTTTTCTTTAATTTTAATTTTTTTTTTTGTTTTTAATTTCATTTTTAATTTTATTTTTTTTCTTTCTTTCTTTTTGCATTTTGTTTTTTTTGTTTTATTATTATTTTTGTTTTCTACTTTTGTTCTCTATTTTTTGTTATTGTTATTTTTTTTTTCTATTTGTTTCACTTACTTTCTTTTTTTTTAATTGATTTTGTTTTGTTTTTTTCTTTTGTTCACTCTTTTAGTTTTTTTTTGTTTCCTTTTATTTGTTTTGTTTTTTTGTCTTTGTTTTTTTTTCTTTTTTGTTTTCTTTAAAAAAAATTAATTGTTCTTGTTTTGTTTTATTGTTATTATTTTCTTTTTTGTTTAAGTGATGAGTGAAAAAAAGAGGTAAAAAAAATCATTAAGTTTTTTCATTTTCTCATTTTTTTTAAATAATCTTAAAAGTGATTTATAAATTTTCAACTTGCAAAAACTAAATTGATCCTACTTCTTTGTTATTATTTTTTTTCTTCTTTTTAATGGTTTTTTCTTAGTCTTTTAAAAAATTTTAGTAATTGATTTGCAGGTTTTTGAATTTTTTTTTTGTCTTTTTGTTTTTCTACTTTACTTATTTTACATTTTATTTAGGAATGATGTTGCTTTATGTTTTTTTTTATTCCCTTTTCTTTTCTGTGAAGCATATTTTAATCTCTAATTTTTGTCCAAAAGAAAATTTGAGGAAAATTTATAAATTTAAGAAGGAAATTAATCATTTTGATTTTTTTCTTGAAAAGAGAAAATTTATTTGATTTTCTGACAATTATATTTTTTAATCAGCATTTAAACTCTCTTTTTTTTTTATTCGAAAAGAAGCATACTTTGCTTTCTAAAAAAAATATTTATTTCATTTTTGAAACACTTTTTTTTTTGAAAATTTACCCTCTTTCTTAATATTTCTTTTTTTTTTTTACGTGTTAATTGTTGAACCCCAAAATTTGTGCAAAAATACTTGATGACCCAATCAGATGACTGTGGAGACTTATTGTCACACACAGCCAAGATGCCTCTTAGATGCCTGAGGAGATATAAAATTTCACACGGCTACTCTAAAAAATATGAGAAAAATAAAACAATAAAATAACATATTTACAACAATGCAATGATTGTGTTCATGTGTGTTTATGTGACCAATTAAATATCACATTCATATACATTTCAAGTACAAATAAAAAGAAAAATAAAATAAAGTAAAACACAGAACCACTTTATTTTCATGAATGTGCCTTCATCCTTCAGCTTTTTTATGCTTCCCCAAGTCTTTAGTAATTGGAATCCCTGTCATACTGTCTTCTTTCCTCCGGGTCCAGCCTTCCTTTCAGTCTTGATCCTCTATTTATCCTCTAGTTTGCAATCAATTGACTCCGCTTGTGTGCCTTTACATCACTTTGCTCCATATCCTCCACAATCCCATTTCTCTTTTCCAGTGAAACTCAATGCAAAAGGAACAAAATCAAAAGAAGTAGTGTCAACTATCAAATACAATTTTGTGAAGAAATCATTTCAAGTGAAGTTCTACCATGTCCAAAATCATAAAAAAAACAAAACAAAACAAAAACAAAAAAAGATCACTAGAACAATGGACTCTGTGTGCTAAACCCAATAGGTATCTTGAATCAATGAAATGGCTGGCATTGCTTTTGCAAAGCTTAATTCAATTTCAAAGGCAAAATGACAAACTAATAGCTACCTAATCATTTCATTCTTTGATAACAGAAATAGAATCAAAGGTGACACAAACCCAAAAACAAAGCCATAACACTACATGATCAACATCATTTCTGCAACATGAAAATCTAGGAAACACCGGGTTTTTCTTATCTCTTGATTATGCGACATACGATCAAAGCAAAAGAAATAAACCCATTATGACCCAAAATTGCCCCACTGCACAGCTAACAACCTTACTAAGCTCAGGAAACTTATCAGATAGCCCATGGTAACAAGGAACAAATGAGCAGAGTTAAGCTTATTTACAGACAATCTTTCAGCATGAAAAACAGATACCTACCAATCACAAAGGCAGAATCCAAATACAGAATTTTTGCAAACACATAAATGGAAAAAGAACCCAAAAAAAATAAATAAATAAATAAAATCTATGGCAAACTCTGCTTATGGATTCTAAGATGATGCTTTGAGAACCATCACTGCACTAAGCATTCACAACTATGTATGTAACAACATATGGATTCTTCTATTCCTTCTAAACTATGCAGCAAACGACCAGGATCACACAGCAGGATAAGCCTCCATTAATATAGAACTAAATCAGAGCATACAAGGGCAAGGAACATTTTGAAATCAAAGCCCAATCTTCCACAAACCTAGACCTTCTGTAACAGTATACTTAGAAGAACTAGAAGCCAGGAGAACAATAGTTAGAGATATTACCTCTAAGAAGCAGAGATGGTGAATCTTCTTCCAAGCTCTCTTTCCTTGCAACTCCCTCCTCCTTCCTTGAGAACTCTAAGCCTCCCCGGTTCGCCAGATATTGGCATGCTTCTTCTCTATTTGCTTGATACTTTCCTTCTTCTCGCCATCACTCCCTTTGGTTCATATCTACTACTCTCTCTCTTTTTCTTGCTCTCAGTTCTCTTCCTCTCTCCCTCGCGTAACGGTGACCACCTTTTCCTTCCTCTCTCTCTCTCTCTCGCTCTTGCTCACTACTTTCTCCTTAGCTCTCTCTCAATCACTTCTTACTCTGCTTCCTTAACCCTATCGATTTGAATGGTATGTTAGGTGCAACGTATGATGGTCGTTCAAGAGAAATGTGCGATGTAGGAACGACAAGAAAGTGGAATAGGGATGAGGCATCAAATGAAGGTAGAATCAGATCTGGTTCTTAGGAGCACAGCGTTAGGGAAGCTCTTCTCTTGTTCTCAGGATCATGGCGTGAGGATGAATCCTGTCCTGCTTTCGAGATCACGGTGTGAGAGAGCCTTCTTTGATGCGTTGGTAGTCACCATCATGAGGGAAGTTAAAGGAAGAGGCTAACATAATAAAGGGTCTAGGCAAAGGCACGATTTCCTACAGGATTTTTTTTTATTTTTCCTTCTGATGCCTTCCCTTTCTCTTTTTCTCCTCCCCTTCCCTTCAGTCCAAAAATGTCTTGCTACTGTCACTAGGCTTCAATCCATTAGGTTGGCTGCTGCTTTTCATTGGCTTCAATGGGTGTATTGGTTTTATGGATGGTGGCAGTCTAAGAGAGATGTACGTTGTAGGAATGGGCAAGGCTAGAGAGTGGGCTTCGGAAGAGACACCAGGTGAGGGAGGATCTCCTCTGGTCCCCACGGTGCTACTGCGTGCTGCTTCTGTGCGTGCGTCTATCTTCCCCCTTTCTCTTTTCTCTGACGCCTCTGCGTGTGCCCTTCTCCTCCTCTCTGTGCATGTTGCATTTTTTCCTCTCTCTTTTCTCTGTTTCTTTTGCTTTCCCCACTCCCTTGATTTTTCCCCGTCTCTCCCCCACCAGCCTCTGCTCCACTATCTTCCTTTTTCCCGTCCCCCTTTTCGCTTAACCTCTACTTCCCCTTTTATGCTAAAAGGAGAATCCCCTCCCCTCCTCCTCAATCTCGCCTCTCAGTTTTTTGTGTCTCTGCGTATGTTGCCTTTTCTTCCTTTCCCTGTGTGTTGCGTTTTTTTCTTCTTTTTCGTCCTTGCGTCTCTGTGTCTGTCCCTCTACTTTTGTGCATCTGTCCGTCTTTTCTGTACATCTGTCCATTTTTGTCTCTGCCAGAGGAGAGGACAAAATGGAAGGGGGGGACCATGGGGGCACCGGGTAGGGTTTCATTTAAATCCAGGTTGGGCACCGGGTAGGATTTCATTTGAGTCCAGGTTGGGCTTCCTCTTTGAGTTTTTTTTTTTCTTTTGTTCTGGTAGCTGGGCTTTAGATTGAGCTAAAAAATTTCTTTTGTTTTTTTTTTTTTGATTTTTTTTTTTGGGTTTGGACTCTCTTGGATCAAGCCCCAAAATCTTAATTAATTAAAAATTTTTTATTTTAGATTTTCCCTTAAATATGTATTATTTTGGTTTTTTTTGTAGTTTTTTTTATGAAATTTTTTTTTAAATTATTATTCTTTTAACTATTATTTTTTTTGGTATCTCATTTTTATTTTCTTTTAGTCCCTTTTTTTTATTTTAATTCATTTTTTCTTTTCTTTTTCTAGTCTCTTTTTGATTTTTTTATTCCATTTGTTTTGGATTTTTGTTACTCCTTCTTTAATTTTTTTTTCTTGTTTTAATTTTGGATTAATTGGCCTTTACTCCCTTTTTTTATTTTTGAGTTCTTTCTCCTTTGATTTTTTTCTTGAGTTTAAGCTGAAATGACCTATTGATTTTTTTTTTTTTTTTGATTTTTTTTCTATTTTTTTATTAGCTTAATTTTATCTTTATTTTTGGAGTATACCCAGACAAAATACGATGTTCACACCTTTGTATAATATCATCATGTATATGTATTGCCAAGTGTAGGAGTTTGTAAAAATAGGCTTTATATTAGTTGTTGATGGATGTATGAGTTTATGACACTTATTATGGCTTGTAAGCCTGTGTTTTAACTGACTATTTAAGTAATGAAATTATGTGATATATTGATTGTGGATTTGAGCTAGCAATGCATGAATTATCCGATGAAAACATGATTGAATGACCATTGTGAGAAATTTATAAATTTGCTGATATAAGACCAATGAATGAGTATGAGAATCTATCTTTAAATGTGGGATGGGTAATGATATAATGGCTAGGGCAAATCAGCTAGATAGATGCTTTAGAATCTCATAACAAGTGGGAGAGTGGCCCTAGAGAGCCCCTAGATAAAGAGTGGAGAGTATGAGGTAAGATTTTCAAAGTTGTAGGATCAGAAGGAATTTTGTCGTAGCCAAAATATTGTTAGCCGCTGCCAATAGAGGCGAAGTTGCCTAGAGAGAGTACCAAAGAGCAATTCGCCGCGACAAAATATGAGAGGCAAAATTGGGAGTCATCTAGAGGGTAATTCACAGCGACTAAATGGGAATTGGCCGCAGTGAACTTTTGCGAGAATTTGTTGGGCGTTCCAAAGAGGAATTAGCCGTGGCGAAAAGGAGAATTGGCCACGGCCAATAGTAAGAGACGAGCAAGGTAGGTTCCAGGAGGCTTCCTTGCTGCAGCACCATGTAGGTTAGCCGCGGCGAAGGTCCAACTCGCTGCGACTATCACCGCAGCAAAATCTATGAAGAAAAGGAGTGAACCCGAGAGCAATTGGCATTCCCTCTTGAATTTATGTACTGTTTCATAATTTCCAATGGCTAGACATTCCTTTTTTTGGTCTATACTTATTTTTATCATAAAGTAGACATCTGTAGCTTTCCAAAATGGTATAATGTACTTGATTTTGAATTTTCTAGAATTAGTTATGATTTTTCAAATTTCATAATAGTAACTTAGAACACCAACCCGAGGCTGTACATGTGATTTTTATGTATGTGTTATGAGCTCGAGTTTTCGGTAACATTTTGGGATGGTTTTAAGTTGTATGTATGTATTTAAATAAGAGAATGAGACGAATGAGTTCATATGGTCTACAGGACATGAAATGAAATTTTTATCCGCGGCGTAATGCAAATATAATGTAATATTTTAATGGAGTTTTTCTTGAAAGCTTGCTATATCAAGGGAATGCCATTAAAAATGAGATGAGATAGGCTAAATATATATGGTGTTACACATGGAGGGAATGAATTATATCTGCACTCCTTTGTGTGACAAAGCCAGTGGAAAGAAAGATGAATCTGTTCCTTTTGTTGCTTGAAAAGCTTGTCCCATTCATCTCATTTTTTCCAATTTTTATTTTCTAAAAATTCATTAAAGATTTGGACATTTATTCCATACTTTAAGATGTATATATATAGTTTCCAACTTTAAATTTTGGGCCTTGATTTAATCTTGTAGCCCTCAATTCTCCTCCAAATTAATCTCCACCATTTAAATTTCATTTATGCATTAAAAATCTGCACAAATAATAGAAAATATTAAGTAAAAAAAATTTACAAAATTATTTAAAAAGACTTTATGCATTAAAAACTAAGAATTTTGTAAATTAATTCCTAGAGTACAAAAATAGCCAATAAAATCAAATCTCATATAATAAAATGCATTAAGCTGTAATTCATCATTAAAAAGTCCAAATAAAGAGGAATAAAAGATATAAAAATAACTTTATCACAAGAGCTCAAATCAATCCATTTGACCTTTTGGAAGCTTGAATGAGTGTTTTCTAACTAATTTTATGGCATTTTGTTTAAGTAGGTATATGACTCCTCTAGTGGATGATGGCTAAAATTGGTGTTTTAGCTTGTTTAGGATTTTTGGGTGCTCTTAGTGTTTATTGGTAGCAATTGAAAGAGTTGGTAATTCTAAGTGAGGTAACTAGGGGTTTTAAATTCCATGTTTAATTATGATCATAAGTCTACTTGAACATGAATTTTATGATAAATGATAAATTTGGCTACTTCTTCTTTGT
The DNA here is from genome assembly GCA_026724425.1 of Erythrophleum ivorense. NCBI lineage: Eukaryota > Viridiplantae > Streptophyta > Magnoliopsida > Fabales > Fabaceae > Erythrophleum > Erythrophleum ivorense. The sequence goes on along the minus strand of JAIUCV010000006.1, from coordinate 38,583,239 downwards.
GGATCGTGATCGTGTCCTTATGTGAAGTTGTGATCATTGATAAAGGCTATTTTCATATATTTTAATTCTCCTAATTTGGACATTTTGACAAATAATTATGGCTTATTACATTTAATTAGATGAGTTTTGACTTTATTAGCCATTTATGCACTCTATGAATTAATTTGTAAAATTATTAGTTTTTAATGTATTAATTCTTTTAAATAATTTTGTAAATTTTTCCTATTGAATATTCCCTATTATTTATGCAGATTTTGATGAGCAAATGGAAGTCAAATGGGAAATTTAATTGGACACATTATATGTAGCCACTTTTTGCACATCTCTTGGTTTTGGTTCATGGAAAAACAAAGGCTACATGAGCTCTCTTGTTCACACAAGGGAAGCACACACTCAAGACAGCAACTCCACATAGCAGGCTCATGTCCATTCACTAAAAGGCACAATTTATTATGCTCATCCACATCACACGTACATAGGTAGCATGCAAAACCACTAATATACACCTTCAGCATACATTGACAAACACACATAGTAGCTGAGGAAGCAACACACATTCACTCATGGGTCTGCTTACTTCACTCCACAACCATCCATTCCACATAACACCAGCATAAGGCATGCATCACCTCCAACACTCTTAACTTCATTCACCCATATAGGCACTTCCACCTTCATTTGTTAGCAATATCTAATGTATCTAACAGCAAGTAATATAATAGAAGGCTTACCAAGATAGTTAATTTACTAAATAATATAAACAGAGAGATATACTTGTTAGCAATATCTAACGTGAATATGAAATAGCAAAGTGAACAGACATATTACATCTAAAAATAGAACATAAATTAAATATAAGAATTGTCTCAATGTAATTGATATTTAGCAATTGCAAGATATTCACGAGATTTTCACATATATAGAATATAAAAAATATCACAAACAATATTTATTCTCTCTTAGCCATTAGGCCTGGAGACTGCCAAGCCCAACACTCAAATCGTGTCGCACTAGCTTTGGTAGGCTCAAGCCCAGCTCATGTTGCACAGCTATGATATAACAGGCTCACCCCTACTTCCTTTACTAAGGCGGACCCAGTGGGTACCCAAGGAAAGTCATATAAAATATCACAATAATATGTCATTCCAAGCCATCATTTGATCAAGGCATAATAGGTATATTTGGGAAAGAACTGCCTTACACAACTCCGTGCGTAATAATCCCGATAGCATGATAGCGTACTGAAGTCTGAAAAATTAGTGATTTAGATATTTTTAAGTATATTTAAGATTGGACATCCAACACAACAGCAACTACCCAGTGGCCAACTCTAGCACACACAGGGCTTACCCCCTTCCGCCCTATATATTGGTCAGTCCTTTACCAAATAACCTATACTCATAGAATTAGGCAGTAAATAGCATATTATCCATGTCAAGAAATTAGACAATATATCAGCATAGCAAATAGTGCAATTCTAGAACACATGTTATCATATATTCCATTCTTGACATAACATTGTGTAATCTTCCAACTATCACAAATGGTCTCCAAAATTCATAAAATAAATATCAGCATAATCCAGAGAGCATGTAGAACATATTAGGCCACAATAATCATCCAAAACATTTCAAATAACATAAATAAAAATTCAAGAACTTCTTGGTCAATACTTTTTCTCAAAAATTTGACTTTTGTATACTGATCCATAAATCATCAAAATCTCACCATAGGCCTTTATTTTTTATGTAGATTAACCTAATTTAGTTGGATTTAAGAAAATCCTTCCCTAAGTATATGTACATGTGTTGCTCGAACCTAAGCATCAAAGAAGACATGTGATTTTGCTTCATTTTCATGTCACAACATAGCCACATATACATATTCAAAGGGGATAAACAAAAGCCCTCAATCAATTTTTAGAGATTTCATATGTATTCTACGATTTTCTCAAGGTAAAATTCTAGGTTTTCTTGCCAACTTCTTCATGAAAATCAAGGCTATATTAATCTTCCTCTTCCTTAGGCTTTCTTCCATCACTTACTTATTTATTTTCTCTTCAATTTCTCCCATGGCATCTTGAAATACAAAGCTTCTTGATTTGTAGAAAAATTGCCAAGATTAGGAATTTTCTTGAATCACATGGATCCATAAGCCATATATATGATTTCTTCATCTTTTCTCTATCTTTTCTTGGCTAGAATTCATGGAAACAACAAAATTTCCCATCTCTTCTTGCCATGGACGAAAATTAGAGAAGAAGAGAAGAGAAAAGTTATTGGAGAAAAATAGAAGAAAAACCAAGAAGAAGAAAGTCTATCTATATTACCTTAGCTCCGCGGTGTTTGATTTTCCTCGGTGGCTTTTCTTTCTCTCTTCCTCTTCCCTTTTCTTCTTCCTTAGGCTAAGCTTCTTCTCCTTCTTCTTCTTCTTGTCTTGGCCGAATTTGGTGTGTTTACTTTAAAAGTGTGTTATATATATATATTGGTTATGAATGGTTAAGATTTAATTAACTTTAAAGTGGAAGATCTTGGCCTTTAGATTACATGAGTGGTTAGGATTTAATCTTGAAATAAGAGATAAAATGTAGGCCTTGGGATTAGATCCAAAGGTTGTGGTTTGATCTTGAAAAGGTGAAGAAATCTAAGCTTTTGGATTGCATCAACGGTTTAGATCACATCACGTTTTATAGACGAATATTAGCCGTTGGATTACTATAGTTATTTTTTCATAATGTGTAAAGATAGGATTGCATTTAATGTTACTTAAGTCAGTGTTTATGTCATGTTGAAGTCAACAGTAACTCTTTCGTAATATGTGAGATTTCTAAGATTTGCTTATGTAAGCCTGCGTAATTGCTTCGTAGTTTATGCAGTTTCCAGAATTTTCTTCCAACTTCCAGTCTCTTCTTCACACATAGGCCACATCAGCACCTTCCTAACTCCCTGGTGCCATGTCAATTCTTTCCCAATTAGACTTCCAAAATTGCCATTATTTCATAGGTTCTCTGAAATATTTTATTTAATTAGCATTTTCTAAGTTCTTTATTATATTTTAATATTATTTAGCCCTATGTGGGTCCTATTTAATGTTTCCAACCATATATTTAAATGTTATTTATTTTTCTAATATTTTATTATTTTAGGGTCCAAATGACCATTTTGCCCTGGTAGTGATGTGACAGACAAACACCTCTATTTGTTTTTCGCTTATATCTTCTTCGTAACTCCATATTTCTGGATTCTGTCACCATTACCCAGTAGATTTTTCTGCATAGAATTTCCTAAGATAGTTAACATAGGTTTAGGGTTTTAGTTTGTCTCCGTATAAGCTTGTCATCGTTTCTGGGCCATTTTCTAGTCCTAATGTATCTAGAACTTTATGCAACAAATTTTATAATTTTCTACACATTATTTCCTAACTATTGATATATATATATATATATATATTCAACTAGTTCTGAATTTCCTTCCTTCTAGAAAAATTGTCAAAGTTTGCCCAAGTGACAAATGACAATTTTGCCCCTAGGCCCCCTGGACCCCCCTAAAATCTCAAAAATTTCTATGGGTCCTATTCAACTTATACTTCTCATATACGAAACTATTTCATTTAAATTCTTCTTATTAAAGCTTAATAAATTCATTGCATAAAATACAAAAAATTAAAATATCCTAATTTTAAGGATGTTACAATTTTGGCTAAGCTTTCTATTTTATTTTTTCTCTCTTTCTAGCATTTTAGGATTCATGTATTTGCTTGGTTAAACTTGTAAGGAATGAAGATTATGTGGTTTGTAATTGATAGCTAGTTAAATATCAATTAGGAGAGTAATTGATGATTAATGGATTGATTTAAGTACTGAATTTTTCATTGACCTTCAATTATCCATGTATGTAATCAAGGTGTTTGATGAAATGCATGTGAGAAATTTATAGGTTTGAATGTCTAATTTAAGGTATCCTTGGAGTTTAATTGGTTAATTAAACATCCTAAGATGATAATTCAGAGGCTAAATTGATGGATTAATCATTCAAATTTAGTGCTCATTGATCTTAATGACAAGAATTAATGATTTAATGCAGATTTGAGGTTTCAATTCAACATTAAATTGTTAATCTTTTGAATCTTGTGTGGTAACTCAAGATACATTGCCATGAACACAAATAAGGACTCCTAGATCAAAACCATTAATAATTGAATTGGAATGAAGATAGTGGATATCAAGGGATGAATTCAAAGCTAGTCACAAGTCCATTAGTTGCTTCTTAATTCATGCGTTTTCCTAGTAATTAGTAATTTTAATTCAATTTAACTTTAGTTAGTTTAATTCAATCACAATTTCCTTTCAATTATTGCTTTTAGAGTTCTTTTACACTTAGAAAACTCAATTGAATATTGAAATTTATTTCTAAGAAAGACGATCTAAGTTGTGTCACTAGCTATAAATTTTTACTCAACCTAGTTTATTTGAGGTTGCTCGACACAACCATCAATCATACTACCACTTTAACATTTTGTGCCATGATCATACATTGAGTCATGAATGTACTCTATTTAATGCACCTAAACCATGATCATACTTAAATGAGAGTTTATGTTGTAATTGTGTCCCTCCCTTGGTTTGTGACCAATAACATGTTGTTTGTGACTGTTAGTATAAGATAGCAATCATGAGTAATCAAACTAGTTCACTTGAGAATTTGCATGACATGCCTTTGTTACTTTTTACCATGTTGAGTATTATGCTGATTAAATTGTACATATAAATGAAATTTCTCATGGTTATTAGGATTTACATCTTACCCTAGTTATGGACTAATATTTGTTGAAATTTTTGGGACACGGACAACGAAAATTTGAAACAAAAAATGAATTTGAATCCCTCCCATGGATCTGTCAATGTCGTTTAAATGGAATAAAGCTAGAGACTTTTACCTTTGTCATGTGATTCTTTAGGTTTTTTTTCTATTGTTGGATCTCAAGAATTAACATTTCATACCAGTTCCCTCTACTGGTATCTACATGAACAATCACTACAACTCGAACAGTGTGCTAGTGCCACTGAACATGAATATCCGTATGTTCAAGGAGAGAAGACGTTCTTCTCTTTCTCTCTCTATGTGTCCATGCGCTTTCTCTCTCTAAGCATCCATACGCTTTTTTTCTATAGGGTGGGAGATGGCTCTCTTAAAAAAAGATCATCATCCTAGAAAACCCTAACCTCTCTATTTATAGAGATGTGTTATATTAGGGTTTTAGGATAGATTTGATTAATTTAAATACAATATTTAAATTAATTCAAATCATAATTAAATAGATTAATTTAAATTTAAATTTATCCTATAGAATAAATTTAAACTAATTATTTAATCAAAATCTAGAATCAAATTTAAATTTAATTTATCATATAGATTAAATTCAAATTATCACATTAGTTTAAATTTAAATATATCATATAGAATTAAATTTAAAACTAATTTATTTAAATTAATTAGATGATATATATATTTCAAATATCAAATATACATTTCAAATTTTATAAAATATCAAATATATTTATAAAATTTCTCCACCATAAATTAAACACTACATTTATTGAATTTAGAGGCATTTTTAGGTTCAATAAATCTAAACATTTTAGCTTGAGTTGATTCGTTCTTGTTTGCAACCTATAGGCCCACGTGACGTTGGCAGTGGGCCAATAACGCTATTCTACCCACAAGTGACCTCTAGCAAGACATTGTGACTATCCAAATCATATAAGGATCGGTGATCCAATGCTACCTATCATACAACTCTGTCACAACCCTTTTATTACACGATCTCAAGGTCAATTATGAGGCATGGAAATATCATCCTTATTTTACTCAACCGTCACTTTCTCAATCTCTAAGCAGACTAACAGAATAAATGAAAAACCCTTCAATCCAACCATGGCCATGCATTTCTTAATCTCACTCATCGAGTGGCCCAAAGATATCTCTCCACAAGTGAAAGGGACAAATTCTATTTTGATCACTCATCTTCCTCTACATGGATTTCACTATGCCCAATCACATCATTTATAATCACCCAGTTAAAGGTGACTTTTCACTATGTCAAAGTACAATATTCCTCATGTAGAAATCTATGGTGATCTTGAGGCCTTATGTGGCATTTTACACTTGGATATTTTGGTTTAGTTGTAGAAGCTAAATTTTGTAAGCTAAACTTTGTAACTTAAGGGTCAATCCTATAAGATAGGCTTTAAATCATGTGTAACATGATGATTTTACTTATAATTGACTAATTATGACCTATTATGGTTATATGATGGCTCATTTTATTAAATAATAAAATTGGACATTATTGCACCTACCTTGGTGTTTAATTTGTTACTATCAAATGGAGGATTTTGCTATCATATAAGGTGCAATATTGATGTTAATACTTGAACAATTGTGATTCTAGATTTGGTAGTGGTGTAGAAGCCTTAGGAATGTTTATTTGGTGTCCTAGCCATATGGAGTGGGAAGTTGGATCATTTTTAATATTGCCATAGCTTGTTTTGCTGTCATAAGTCATTATTAGGTAATTTGGGGTGTAACATAGACATATTTTAAGTTAGAGGTTGTTTCAAAGCTTTGGGTGCTTGGACAAACTTATATTGACATTTAAAATTTGTCTAAAGTGGTTAGATACATTGAGGAGGTGTATTATGGATTTTGAGTGGCCATCTGGTGGTTTCTGAAGTTGTATTTTGTTGTCAAATGCCTTGTGGTCATAAAGGGGTTTAGTTGCTATCATGGTTAAATGCTAGAGAGAAAAATGATTATAGTTTGGTTTTGGTTAGTCTTTAAATCCTTGAACTATTAAGGGTGTTTAGGTGAAGATTATGGGAAGGAAAATCCCTCACAAAGTCTTACTTTGTTGTCATTGAAAGGCTTTAGAATCAAGTATGGGTGGTAGTAACTTAGTAGTTTATTCCATTTGGTTAGTAGGGACAATGCAATTAAGTCATAACTTAGTCCCTTAAGGTTGCAGTCAAAAATGAGTTTAATATGAAGGCAATTGTCCAGAGACAAGTTATGCCATGGTAGACATGCTTTACACCATGGCCCAATCATTTGTTGTGAGTATTTTGCCTAGAACATGATTTAGGTTGCAACATAGCTCCTCCAATTTAGGGCGCAAATTGTGTTTTGGCATTTTTAAGGATTTCAAAGAAGAATTATGTTGCCACTTAACCATTTTAAGTCATGACTTAGTTTGTGAATCTTTTAGGCAACCTTTTGAAGCTTGTTTCCTTTTGTACTTTGATGAATATAGGTTAGAGACTTAACTTACACTTACTTAATCCTTTTAAAGGAGTATTAAATAGGGATAATTAGGCAAAAAAGAGATTATGAAATTAAAATAAACATGAAATTACTTTCTTTGTTAAAGTAATATACCTTGTTTCTCAACTCTTTAGCTATTTGGTGTAAAGTTATTCAAGGTGAGTCTAGTTATTTAGAGTAACTCTAAACTAAGTTGTTTTCACTTAAAAGATACTTGTGATTCAAATCTATACTGCATGGGATGGAGACCTGTCAAGATTCTTTTGTGCATCATGGGGTAAGTACTTGAATTTGTAACTTCCCTTTACAAAGAATTCAATCAAATTTGGATGCTAATTTTCTCACCCTAAAAAGAAATCAAGGAGGTTAGTCACTGGCCAATTCAACCCAATCGAACTTGGCTAATGCAAAGATATTAAAAGTTGAAAATTAATTAGCATCAAGTTTGATGAACATCTCCTTTAACCACGTAATCTTATATTCCTTACTCAAGATACTAGCCAAGTGACACATACAAAACACATGATTTACATATGGTGGATGTTGGAGTGTGGCCAAATGGATATGGAATTTGAATTTTGTACATTAGGATGCAAGTCATAACCTTAGTCCCTTCAAACCAATGAAGCCAACCACATTGATATATTTATGGATATTTGAAAACAATATTGTGAGCTCGTGACGCATTTTTACTTTTTTGCTATATGCATGCAATCATTGTTAACCCCATTGTTATACTTATCTTAGTTTTGATGATAAAAAATAATTTGGATAACTTCTCAAGAGATTATTTCAAGTCCTAAGGTTAACTTGCTATATGATCTTATGATCTTGAAGACCTTAATGAGCTTGGACTTAAAATATATTGTAAAGGATTAAATGTATTTTGAGCTCTAAAGAGTCTTTCAAACTTGTTAGTTGGAGCTTATATCTTTTAAATATGGACTTAATTGCCTTCTTAGGCAATTTCTTTGAAAATTTATGGAAGTCTTAGGCTACTAGTTGACTATTAGAGAGTTGTAAGTCAACTAGAAGACTAAGATTTATCATCCAATGAACTATCAATTGATTGGCAACCTAGAAATGAGAAACAAAAACTACCATTTGACTATAGTAAGCTACAAGCTAACTAGAACCCTCATAAAGACCTACTAGTCAATTGATAAGTTGATAGTGTTCTCAAGAATTGAACTTAAGAGCTACCAATCAACCGGAAGCCCCTACTTTGGCCAAAAGCTTCTCTCCCATTTTGAAATTCAATTTTTTTTTTCTAGAGAAACAAGTGTACTAGTTGACTGCTATAGTATGAAAAAGCAATTGAACAACTTTTCAATTGCTAGTTTCATACCATTTAACTTCTAGCTTGTTTCTACCAACAATTTTGAAGGAAATACCATAAATATAAGGCCATATGTTTGAAGATCACTTAAAAGAACTTGCTCCTAACTTATTGTGATTACCTTTGAGATCTTGATACTTCTTCTCCTTTATAAAGCACTTTCATTTGTAAATCCACTTTTTAAGAGAGTTTTTATCTATAAACCTCCATTCTCTTCTTGTGAGATAAAAATCTTAAGGATAGGAATTCCTTAAGTTGAGATTGGGTTAAATCCCATTGCAAGGGGGAGAGATCTTAGTTTATGAAGCTCTTGTGAGTTGTTGTTGTACTAGCTTACAAGTGCCCTTTTTAAACTTGTAAATACAATGAAAAATCTTAAGTTGAAGTTTGGAGGCAGGATGTAGGCTTGATTTTAAACTAAATTATAAATTGCTTGATTTTGATCTTTTTCTTTTACTTTTTTATTATCGCTTCATCATAATCTAACTTTAAACTTATTTTTTTCTCCACTTTCAAGCTAGATTGTTCTTGTACTATGTTTTAGTGTTGTTTAATTTGTATTGTAATCTCTCATTTTTCTTTGCCTTCAACTTTTATCTAAAGCTCTTGAAGATCAAGTTCTTCATTTGAGAAAATTTTTATTTTGATCATGACACCCAATTCACCCCCTCTTGGATGCCAAGCCATTCCTAACAATTATAAGATCTTGATAAATGTCAAAGTTAACCAATCAACTAAATATGTCGCTTGCATCCTTAAGTTTTATATAATTGCTAATTTAGTCCCAAATATTTGTCATATTTTCATAGAAGCCCAAGTTATATTTCATTATGAAATTTTCTCTCAACCATTATGAAAATTTCTTTCAAATACTTACATTTTATCCCTCACGTGACTTTTAAAACTATTCTTAAAAGCACAGCAACCAACTTTGTCATCCCTATATTTAAACCTAGAGCTTAGAAATTTTCAAATAATACTAGAGTAGCATAATGAATTTATGCAATAACTGCAGTAACAATCAACCATATCAATCAATCTGTTGATTGTTGTTAGAAAATTAAATTCATCATCCTTGTTCTGTGAATACTCCTTGCCTATAAATTTTGTTTAAAGAAAAAAAAACTCAGAAAACTAGATCCATAACTTATTGTTTTTGACATTCGGGGTTATTATGCCATTCTAGTGCAATTTGGATTTGAAAACCAATTTTTTCCTTTTTCCTTCGGTGACCTATTCATTTGGCTTCCCTCCCTTCACTTATCACCATTACATCAACTTAATGATCAGGATTGTATCATGTAAGTTGCATCTTAGAAAAATCCAAATATATGGGAAAGTTGAATGCACAATACTTTCATTTTTTTAAAATATGGTCATTTCTTAGAGATAAAAGTATTGAACCTAGGATTTTATAATTATGTCATTAAAATCGATTTATTGATATAACTTGGTCATTACCTTATTGAATCTTTGTTTTTTAATTGTTGTACACAAATTTAGAATGATTTAAAGTATAATATTAAAAGCTTAAAAAAATTAAACATTTTGCCACCAGCAATCAAACAGATGTCAAAGTTACATCAATAATAATTATCATTCAAAAAGCAAAAACGATAAGATCGCTTGAGGTTGCTCAATGGCTAAATTTGTAATAAAAGGAGAGTCAGGCATATGTTGTAGCTAAGAAGTTCAGAAAATAAGAACAGATGGCTACAAACCACAAATGTTAGGAGGTTCAAAATTCATGTCTTGCTCACAACTAATCGAAAATTTTTTTGACGGTTATATGCATGTCAAAATATATCAAAAAAATTTCTCCCAAACATGTATAACATGGAAGTTGAACTAAAGAGATCCAAGTATTTTACCAACTAGCGTTCTTCAAGATTGTTGAGTATTGCTCCATAAGCTATGATAAATAAGATAATACTCATATTCTAACATGAAACGTTAGTTGAAGAAAGAACTTTTGATTAGTTAAACTGTTGATGTTACAGCTCATTTACTCACAAAATGGTTACTTGACCTATTTCAGTCAGCCAAGTATTTAACTATTAGTTAATAAATTTTCTGTGAAGATCATTTCGAAATAGAAACAATCGTTGAAAAACAAAAATAAAATCTTTAATTTTTAAGAGATTAAATTAAAATAAAAATATCTTTAAAGGACTAATAAAATAATTTATTATTAGAAAAATTTAAATTTCTTAGATTGTTTTACATTCTAAGGCACTAATTTTCATTAACAACAAAAAAATAATTTCTAATAAAAATAATCAATCTGTCCAAATATTGTAACCCCCAACAGTTGATATTTGACAAAATCACTTCATAATATACTTGTTAGTGTTACTAATATTTTATTACTTTCAAAATAGTAGTTTTTACAACTAAATTATGAAAAAAAAGCTGGAATAAATTATACAAACCTTCCCCAAAATAAAAAAAATTATCTTATACTTTGATCAAATTATAAATTTTTAGATAAAAATACTCTTCATTAACTTAAATACATATACATTAAAATAAATAAATATAGCATATTTTGGTTTAAAAAGAATCGAACTAACAGGTAAGATAACTTCATGTTTTTTTTAAAAAATTATGTATATTACAAAAATAGAAAAAAAAAATTATAATTTACTCAAAAAATGTCATTATTTATATCTTTATAATTATTAAAATTTTCAATTAAAACATAACGTATATAGTTTTCTAATACTAACATGACATGTTTAATTTTTGCACACAAAATTGTAATTCTTTTATTAAATGATCTTTTGATTAGAAAATCATATACTCATATTTTAATTACATCTAAATCTAATTTATTAAAAAGGATGAGGATGGATAATGATTGTAAGTTTTTAAATTTCATATTTTTGTTCAAAAGCAAAATTACTTTTCACTTCTAATTATGTTTTAAAAAAATTCCTATTTCCTACTTCTCTCCAAAAAAAATATTCTGCTATTAGTCAAAAATATATAAAAACCTAAAAAGAATACATTTAAAAAATAAACAATAAAAAACTTTTTCTCCCGTTGACGACTAGGCCCTCACAAGCTTGTGGTGCTATTTGATTACAGTTCAGTGGAAGGTTCACCTTGTGTAGAACTCAAGTTCCAACCAGAACTAGCTCGGGACAAAAATTGTGGAAGCTTTAATATGCCAAGGTATCTGGTGCAGATTTCATTCCAGATATATCAATACAACATGCACAGAATGTCTGGTTCAGAGCAGTTAAATTAGCACATAAAGGTCAATCGCCAATACTATTACTCCAATAATAGCACACTTGAAACCCCTCCAATCCATTCTTCTTCCTCGTTCCTCCGTAAACATGTCATTGTCACTATACATATAATCTCTTAAACACAACTATCAATATGCACCGAAAAGCAGGATAGATCTTAGTGAAGCAGCAACTTAAGTTATTGACACTACGCCAGCACAGTCTCACCCATCTACTCGTTATAAAGCATTTTATCTGCTGCATTAAACACAAGGTTTTATGAAGAAACAAATAACAGAAGTGAGAAGTATGATTTTTGCTGAATCAGAACATTTGATCCTCAAAAATTTGCATAATCTCATTTTAATACCTCTGAAAAGGTGAAATTGCAATGAAATCATACTTTCGGGTAATACAAAAGATTTTGAGTATTAAATTGATAACTATGTCATTTTATGAGGACCAAAATAAGGTTTTTGTCTATATCAAACAAGTATACCATATTGCAGGCAAAGTAACATTAAAGAGCAGAACACAGAATCAAGTAAAAATAGGTACATAGGGACAAAATCACTTTCTGTGTTCCTACCAGTCATCGGTAATGCAAGAATCATTGCCGAATAACCATCTTATCATGCTTTGTTGTCTTTCGTCCGGTCTTCATTCTCCAATGGGAGCAGAGATAACATCCACATCCTACAGAAGTGCCAACCAAGGTATGCACAAAATCAAGCTAAAATGATAATAAAAAAATTCAGATAATAGTAATTTTCTGAAGTTCATCACACAATCATAAGTATAAAAAACTTGATTAGGCATTTTGCTGACCTAATATTTCTTTCTTCTTTTTTTTTTTGTTTTTGTTTTTTCTGGAAGGGGGGGGGGGTACAAGATCTAATATTATAGTCATAGCATGATGGAGGTGAGATAGGAGATTTGAAAAAACTTGAACAAAATCAAGAACTTAGAAACAAAAGAACTGGACGTGACTTTAAAAGATGGCTAAATAAAGATCCATTACAAGGTATGAGAGGCCCATGCACAAGATCAAGAGCCAAAGCTATGAAGGAGGCCTTGAATGGAGTGATCCAAAAACTAATAGACTCCAGCCCATAGTCTTGGCTGAATATGAAGCCCAAAAGGAACAAATTGGCATAAAGATTATTTCATTCCTACAAGATGCTAGCCCAAGCCCAAAAGGAGCCTAACTGAAGGAGTCTAGCCATTTTCCACAAAATTCTTAGTTTTATTTTGTTTTAATTTGATTGTTGCTGTTTCATATTTTTAGGCACCATTCTTGGTGAATTTGTTCAGATTTAAATTTCTTTTATTTTTCACGCCATGTAAAAAGCGCCACCTAGGAATTATTCTGTTTAGGGTTTTATTTTTCAAATGCCTATATAAGGCCCACTTGTACTCCAAGAATGGCAGATTGAATGAATTATCTTTTCAGAATCATTTTTAATTTGTGAGGTTTCTCTTGTGGCCTTTGTGTGCTGGAGAAAATCTTTGACTTATCAAAGGAGTGGTTTCCTTTGTGGCGTCCCGGATTAGGGTTCTAAGAGACGGGTTCTCTTAGGGTTCAATTCCATTGACCAACATCTCTTCTTCTTCTTCTTTGTTCTTTGTTCTTTGTTCTTTGTTGCTTATTGTCCATGTTATTTGTTCTTGTGCTGTATGCCAAAATTCGATCACTGATTCATGTTATTTGGGGTTCTTAGAACGGGTTTCTAAGGGGTCTCACATCATAACAGGGAACTCTACATAGGTTTGAATTATATAAAAGGTGTCATGTTACATGTTTTAAGTATGGATATGGTAGATTTCGTAAATCTATGTCAGCCTAAAAAACTACATTATTTAAGATATCTTAGCAGAAAGAACTGGGTACAATTGTTAGTTACCATCCTTCCATTAGACCTGCAATAGCATCCAAACTTCACAAGAAAACAAGGATGGTAATGGACCCAACGTCAGTGGGGGAGTTTACAAAAGAACAAAAAAAAGTGAGGCCCTTAAATGTGGCGAGGTGGCAGAAGAAGGACAAAAGGGAGAATTATATAAGAATAACCAACTTTGACCATCATGAGATGCGTGAAAGAAGAGAGAGAATTTGGTAGGGTGTGTGTGTGTGTGAGGGGTTTATTATCAGGGCTGAAGGTGGAGGAGGAAGTTTTCAGTCAGGATTAGGAGAATTTTCTGGCCTCTCAAATGCCATAGGAGTTTTTTAGCTTTCATTTGTTTTCCTTTCCTTTCTTTGTTTTCTTTTTCTGCTATAAGCTCTCTTTTGTGGTTCATCATCCTTCCATTTTACTCTAGTTTTGGGAGGAGGATTACTATTTCGTACATAAATAATACGAGCTATTTAGAGGTTTTCATCATTTTGGTATCAGAGTGATTGTATCTAGGGCATCGTGAACAACAAAATGGAGTGGACTCACTAGAGAAAAACTTTGGTTTGTTGCAAAAAGAACAAGAGGAGACGAAAGAAGAACTTATGCCCATGAGCGCAATGGTGATGGAGCTATATGATCAAGTAGCTAGGATTATTGGTGATTTTAAAGAGATGAAGTTGTAATTCCAATCTAGCATCCTTCATAATCAAGGAAGGCAAGAAACATTGGCATAAAGGCCCTTTCAGCAGAGCTAAGAAGGGAGAAGGCAGAATTAAGAAAAATGATAGGGAAAGAAATTAAAGAAGAGAAACCACCGCCAATGGTTGAACTTGAAGAAGAAAGTAAGGAGGAACCCACCAAAGTCTAGCAATCAGAGCCTCCCTCATTATTAGAAGATGGTGGAGTTATTGGATTTACAGTTACTGAGATTGGTGAGAACAAACTAATAGAAAAGATGAAACCATTAACTACTGAATTTTTAGGGCCTGTGAAGATCATACAAGTTGATAGCTCATTATCAAACAACGAGGTTGATCAAGTGAATGGAGAGGAGATGATTTCTTTCATGGCTTTGGTGCCAATTGGATACATGGAATTATAGCATCCAATCAATGTTGACAACACCATCAAAGAGGAGCTGCAATGAGGTTGCAATAGAGAGAAGATCGGCGCAAATTGTTGGGAAGGTAAATAGTGTTATTGATGACAAGGGAGGACGCCATTGACAACAAAGAGAAGAGAAATTGGGCTATGGATTGGGTTAAAGAAGTTGGATGGGGTAGAGACCCAAAACTAAATTGGAGAAGCAAATGTTATGGGCCTAATTACAGCATAAGAGTGGCCCAATTACCCTCTTAGTTCTATCACCCCAAGCCTAATACCTAGCTAAATGGTGAACCCTACGTGAAATGTTGGAGCAATATGACCCAATGCAACCTACTGATGCTACCTTCCTCTTCCTTTGTCCCTTCTGAAATGCTAAAGCATCTTCCATTAGGTGTGAAGGTAATGATCAGGAAGGCGCATGTGGAGATGCATAAAATTCAAGATCGTATAGGAGGAAAAGCTAGGGTTAATGCTTAGAAACTAACACCAACAGATCCTAAAGGTATGTTGGTCGAAGCAGCCCAAGGTGGGTTTAGCAAGGATATACAAGCTGAATTGGGATTGAAGGCCCACATGGTTGAAGGAAGGAGTGCAACAATGGAGAACACACTTGAGGCTGAATTAGGAAAGATATTCAGAAGTGGTTTTGGCCCAAAATGCAATGAGATTAAAAGCTAGTTGTTGCAGGTCATCTATGTACTTGACCTGACCCAAAATACCACCCCAGGATTATACAAAGGTTGCGATGCAATCAAAAGAGACAAGTCTAAGGCCCAAACAGCATGCCTCCATCGATGAAAGACTCTGGGAATTTTCAAACACCCACAAGAGCAAGAGAGCATAAATCCTTCTTCCATCATGCTGAAACTCAAGGAATGTCCTATTAGAACCAGCATCGACTTCGTCACGAAGAGAATAAGAATGTTGAATGGGGAAGAATAGCTAAGAAGAGGAGAAAATCTAAAAGTGATGGAGAGATAGTAGTTGAATCTAAGAGTGATGGAGAAGACTCGTATTAACTAGGAAAAAAGAGAATGAGCCCCCGATTCAAGAAACTCAACAAGGGGATATTTCTTAATTACACTTGCTGGAGATAAACCCTGCCTATAACGAGCCTTGATGCAAATTATTTTTCATAGCCGGTCCCAAGCCTGGAAAAAAGAAAAGGGTTGTGTTAGGCAATCGAAAGCCAACGTAAAACTTTGTCGAATCTTTATGACATGGACAATCGATATATTAAACGTAATGCTAGGGCGTTGCCCGGAAGTAACGTGCTATATAGCTCGAGTACAGTGACAAATGAACAAGAACCGCTGCATCATCGCCTGAGTGTAGTGAAAAATAAGCAAGGGCTTCCACATTTTCATGAACGAATGTGGATAAAGAAATTAGTTCACGAGAGTAGGATTCGTTTTGGGACTTGGAATATAGGTACACTTACGGGTAAGTCAATAGAAATAATAGATACCATGATTAGGAGGAAAATTAATTTTATGTGTTTACAAGAAACTAAATGGGTAGGAAAAAAAACGAAATAATTAGACACTTAGGATTTTAAACTTTGGTACACTGGGAAGGCTAAATCTAGAAATGGGGTAGGTATAATTGTAGATAAGTTTTGAAAAAATGTTATAATGGATGTAAAAAGATTAAGAGATAGAATCATTGCATTAAAGTTAGTAGTGGAAAAAGAAATCTTTAATGTTATTAGCGCCTATGCACCACAAGT
The DNA here is from genome assembly GCA_026724425.1 of Erythrophleum ivorense. NCBI lineage: Eukaryota > Viridiplantae > Streptophyta > Magnoliopsida > Fabales > Fabaceae > Erythrophleum > Erythrophleum ivorense. The sequence continues at coordinate 38,566,614 of JAIUCV010000006.1, read as the reverse complement.
AGGATTAGAAAAATATCACAAAATAAAATTTTGGGAGAATTTAGAATGTTTAGTTCAGAAAATACCATTAGGAGAAAAGATTTTTCTAGGAGTGGATCTAAATGGTCATGTGGAAAGTGTATTTGTAGGTTACGATGGTGTTCATGGAGGACATGACATAGGGGAACCAAATACAAAGAGTAAAACTATTCTAGACTTTTCATTAACGTTCAATCTCATATTAGCTAACCCTTGTTTTAGAAAGCGTGAGGAACATCTTAGCACGTACAAAAGTGGAAGGATATGTTCTCAAATTAATTTCTTTCTTATAAGGAAATCATATAGAAAACTTTGTATGGATTGCAAGGTTATACCTGAAGAGAATTTAACTACTCAACATAGAGTTTTGTTTATGGATGTACGAGTTAGAAAGAGAGTAAAAAGCAAAAGTGAAAATAGGGTGTTAAGGACTAAGTGGTGACAACTAAAAGGGGATAAAAAAAGAATGTACAGAGACGGATTGTGGAGGAAGGACCTTGGGAAATACAAGGAAGTGCTAACGATATGTAAAATGGAATTGCTAAAAAGATTAGAAAAGTGGCAAAGGAAATATTAGATGAATCAAAAGGTTTTGGACTTAGAGATAAAGAATCCTGGTAATGAGATGCAAGCGTGCAAGATAAGGTTAAAGTGAAGAGGGAGTGTTATAAAGTGTGGTCATTATATAAGAGTAATGAAAATTGGAAGAAATATAAAGTAGCTAAGAAAAACACTAAGAAGGCAGTGAGTGAAGCGAGAACGAGGCATTCAATGGGTTATACCAATTTTTAAGTACTAAAGTTGGAGAAAGAAATATTTACAAGTTAGCTAAAAGTAGAAAAAGAAAGACGAGACGTGGACCAAGTAAAATGCATTAAGAATGAAGAAAGGGAAGTCTTGGTCACGGAACGAGATATCAGAGAACGGTAGAAGAGTTATTTTCATAGACTTTTTAATAAAGGCCACGAGATTTCATTACAATCGGATAGATTAAACACTAGACAAGATGATCAAAATTATACTTTTTATCGTAAGATTTATGAAACAGAGGTAAAAGAAGCATTAAAGCGAATGAAAAGTGGCAGAACAGTTATACCGAATAATATACCTATTGAAGTATGGAAGGGTTTAGGAGTGAAAAGTATAAGTTGGCTTACAAAGTTATTTAATGAAATTATGAGATCTAAGAAAATGCCAGATGAGAAGAGAAGTTTTTTATTTCCTATTTATAAGAGTAAGGAGGACATTCAAAATTGTGCAAATTATAAAGAAATTAAGCTCATGAGCCACACTATGAAATTATGGGAAAGAGTAATTGAGTGACGATTAAGGAAAGAGACCCAAATTACGGAAAATTAATTTGGTTTTATGTCAGGAAGGTCAACTATGGAAGCAATATATTTGTTATGAAGATTAATGGAGCGGAGAGAATCAAAGAGATTTACACATGGTGTTTATCGATTTGGAAAAAGCATATGATAGAGTACCAAGAGAGGTTCTATGGAAGGTTATAGAGAAAAAAAAGAGTTCGTATAACTTATATTCGAGCAATACAAGATATGTATGATGAAGCTACAACTAGGGTAGTAGCAAAAGGTAGACCTACAGAAGATTTTCCGATAACTATTGACCTACATCAAGGATCAACTTTGAGCCCTTATCTTTTTACTCTAGTATTGAATGTGCTTATTGAATATATCCAAGAGCCGGTGCCACGGTGTATGCTTTTTGCAGACGATATTGTCTTAGTTGGAGAATCGATAGTGGAAATGAATGAGAAGTTGGAGAGGTGAAGATTAGCTTTAGAAACTCGTAGATTTCGTTTAAGTAGAAGTAAAACAGAGTATATGGAGTGTAAGTTTAGTAAGAGACACACCACTTCTAGCGCAGAAGTGAAAATTGAAGAACATATTATACCACAAGTCACACGATTTAAATATCTTAGATCTATCATACAACATAACGGGAAAATAGAAGAAGACGTAACACATAGGATTCAAGCGGGATGGATGAAGTGGAGGAATGCTTCGGGTGTTATTTGTGATAGAAAAGTACCACTCAAATTTAAGGGTAAATTCTACCGTACAGTTATAATGTTATATGGAACTGAGTGTTGGGCAATAAAAAGTCAACAAAAGAATAAATTCAATATTGCAGAGATGAGAATATTGAATTTGATGAGTGGACACACTAGACGAGATCGAATTAGAAATAAATACATTAGAGAGAAGGCGGAAGTCGCACCTATTGTGAAAAAAATTGTAGAATCAAGACTTAGATGGTTCGGTCATGTCGGGAGGAGACTTATAAAAGCCCCAATTAGGAGAGTAGATGAGATGGAGAATAGTCCAATAATTAGAGGTAGAGGAAGACCAAGAAGAACTATAGAAAAAATTATTAAGAGAGATTTAGATTTAAATAATTTGTCTAAAAATATAATTTAAGATAGGTGTTTATGGCGTCGATTGATCTATGTAGCCAAGCCTACTTAGTGAGAAAAGGTTTTGTTGTTGTTGTTATTGTTGTTGTACACTTGCTGGAGATAATAGTGAGGAAACCAGAACACTTGTAGGGGACAACAGATTGGTTGAAGTATTTTTTCAATTTTTGCATTTGACAATACATAAGGAAATGGAGTTCAAGGCGTATTATGGCTTTCAGACTTTGATAAACTTGGAGAAGAATTCATGGGACAGAATCACCTCTTAGAGAATCTTGCTGAGTATCTAGTTGTTCAACTCTTGATAGATGGTTTACGTGAGGTGAAGAATTTTGGTTCTTGCTTAAAGTGCTGAAATTCTTTTAAAAGCTAGAGAATACTTGAGTTCTGATAGATGGCCAGGCTCTTCAACTAAAATCAGGAACTACACTGGTCCTAAAGAATTACCTAGACACGCTGACGATCCAGAGCTGCCTTTGCTCACTGCTATATTGGTTTCATTACTCGATGTGCACCCTGTACTAGAGGATCAGGCCAAGAACACAATGGCATCACCAAGAGAGGTGAGAATGTCATTTGTGCAGACAAAACAAATGCAGACAATGGATCAAGAGAACAAACACACGCTCTTCAAGAATATGTGCTTCTCGATTGGTGGTGTGTCATGTCAATTTGCAGCTAGCACCAAATGTGTTGAAACCTTGGCGGCAATAACTGTGGGAACATCTCAGACCACCATTGAAGCTAGCATTGTTATGGTAATAATTCCACACACATAATTGGAGGTCATTTAGGGATTTTCAGCAGTCAAGAGAATTTTGCTTGTACAGTTCATTATGGGTCTATTTGGGAATCCTCTAACTGACCTTAGTGTAGTCAATGAGCTTTGGAGTCAGGAACAAAAGGACCTAGCCAGGGAAGCAAATGGTAATGTGGACACCAGGGGAACAATTGTTCTTAGTGCAAAATTGGAAGTTGATCCCAGCACAAAATTTCAGAATTTGATGGTGCTTGTTCAATGGAAAGACATACTAGAATTTGAGAATGCTTTGAAAAATTTTCAAGTTATTAAAGTACAATTCCCTGATTTTCACCTTGACAAGGTGAAACTTGGTGGGGAAGATAACAATGGATCCAACATCAGTGGGGGAGTTTACAAAAGAAAAGTAAGAAAGAATGAGGCCCTTGAATGTGGTGAGGTGGCAGAAGAACAACAAAAGGGAGAATTATATAGGAAAAACCAACTCTAACCATCATGAGATGCATGAGTGAGGAGAAAGAATCTGGGGGGGGTGTGTGTGTGTGTGTGTGAAGGGTCTATTAGGTGGAGGTAGCAAATGGTGGAGGAGGGAGGAAGTTTTCAGTGAGGATTGGGAGAGTCCTCTGGCCTTTCAAATCCAGAGGAGTTTCTTTTAGCTTTCATTTGTTTTCCTTTCCTTTCTTTGTTCTCTCTTTCAACTGTAAGCTCTCTTTTGTGGTTCATCCTTCCATTTTACTCTGTTTTTGGGAGGAGGATTATTGTTTCATACATAAATAATATGAGCTATTTAGAGGTTTCCATCAAATGGCAAATGGAACGAGATGAACATAACTCCCAAACTATAGCTCACACACCAAAAAAAACGTGATCTTTCAACCAAGGCTTGAAAATTACTTCTTATTAACTGATCTTTCACTTGAAAGTCAGCATTAAAGAATAGTAATATTTGACAAACAATTAGTCCATTCTTTAGATGAGTTGAAAACAGAAACGAACAAAAACAATTAAGCCAATTAGTAAGGAACTAAGATCCTAGGGCCTAAGCAATTGTCAACCATCTTGCAGAGGCTCATACAAGGCAATTGTTGCAATATAACAATGCTTTTTTTTTCATGCCAAGCTTAAACAAGACTAGGAGACTTCTCAGTGAGTTTTAATATTAACAAACCATGATCAACAATTTTTCCTTAATAAAATGAGGGAAAGAAAAGCACTTGTAAGAAAAAAAGCTCCAAATAAGTCCAAACAATTCGTATAGTTGGCATAACACTGATGATACTTAAAAAAAGAAAAAGAAATTGCACCTTAATACATCAAACTATCCCAGAGAAAGAAAGAAATTTTGCTACATTTTTTATCAAACAAACCACTAATCTTAAGAATTTTGAAGTCTGGATTCAGAGGCAGGATATAAGGGGGAGGGCGGAGAAGGTGAAGGAGTGACTAATAAACAATGATATGAGGACCTCAAAATTGATGAATAACCATTAAATCAATGCATTTTGCATCATTAATGCATCACCTCACAATTATTATAGTGATGATTAGACTTCATTAATCACCAGATTAATGCCTTTTTAAGTCATCTGTCAAGTAGTTAAGCTTCAAATAGCCATGTCTTTAGAGCAAAGAGATGAGTAATGGAGAGCTTACGACACTTTGTCTGCAATATAAAATATCGGAAGCCATCCCACTCTTGCACCTCTCCATTTGCATTTTTTCAAATGACATTTCTTGCTCGACCCTTGACCCACTTGCAGTTAAAACAAACTGAAAAATAGAAGTTACTATCATTGATTCATAATAATATAAAATCATGAGGGGAAATTAAAATATGCATCCAATATTAAGAAAATAAAATTCAATGTAGGAAGGAAGAAAAGTTTTTTTTCTTCTTTTTTTTCCTTTTTCTTTGGTATTTTTGGTGGTTTTTTTGGGGGGGGGGGGGGGGGGAGTCAAACATACCAGTGGAAAAAGAATCGCCATAATCCCATAACTGACAAGAGGTGAGAAAAAGAATATGGCCAAAACACAGGGGCTTCCTGGAAGGCCATAGCCAACTCATTAATATTATAATTTATAAATGAAAAGAAACAGAAGGGGAATTTTGCACCATATTTCAATGTTATTTACAATAAAGCAGAAAAGCATTATTCGTATTAGGCGGAAAATTTTAAACATGAATATGCCACCAAGGTCACAAGATATGTGGATTAGTGTTGCATTCTGCTCAACATTCTTTGCAATTCCCACGGTAAAAATTCCCAATCTTTGTCCCATGGTAAAAATCCCCAATCTCCGTCCTGGTTTTCTTCTCAACCTGTCCAACCTCCTCCCCACCACACACATTATATCCCTTCAAAAACAGCCCGACAGTGTTACTAGTTACTATCACTTCTTCAAAGATATTTGAAACCTTAACAGCCAAGTAAGCACAATATAGGTATCCAAGACTTTTCAAAAAACTCATTTAACTATGTATACTAATATCATACATGAAATACATTATTTATTATCTGATTCATTTCATAGCTATGCTCTACTGTTTCAACTAATCCAAAGCTTGAAGGATATAAATTATTTAATGATGCATGGGATGCACAAGTAAACATGCACAAACTGACAATAACTACTAGAGGGATTTCCACAACTAACACTGTGGATGTCAGCGTCATCATAAATAGTAGTTGTGACACATGAAAACTCACTTCAACATCTTTAACTAGCCTCTTATGCTACCAGCATGTTATAAATACTGACTACAGTTGTACTTATTAGTGAACATGCAGAAAATTTGAGATGTGCTTTCCTAAGATGTGCTTTCCTAAGGCCATAATCATGAGTTCACCCATCTCCAAAGAATCAAATCAAACAGTGAAATAAAAGCCGCCAGATCTAAACCAAATGATTTCTCTCTAGCTACGTAAACAGGTATACCCAATAAAGTGAAAATGTAAATGACTGGAAGAGAAATTCTCCAGTGAAAAATATATTTACCAAAACCAGCAAAAAATGCCCAGGAAGACTGAAAGTAGTCCAGCCTCTTGTCCAGAGCCACTTCATTAAAATTCCATTTGTACCTAATTATAAAGAAAATTTTATTGACCAAAAAAATGAAAAAGCAAATTTTGAATCATATAACAAACTGTAGAGGAAAGGCATCAAGCAAAGATGTATATGAACCACATACTCGAAGCAGTAATTGCATACATCAGGAAAGAAGTAAAAAATTGAGCACCTTCCCTATGAAAGGTATAAAATCCCATAGCATAGACCTGCATATAATATAAGACATTGCTAGTTATCTAAACAGCAAAAATATAACAAGGTGAAACTGAGTTTATTGCATACCAAGTATATAACTTTCTAATCAATATGCAAACAAGAATTACAAAATCAATTCTTTGAATATACCCAATGCATTGCAAAATCAAACGCATATATATGTATGTGTGTGTGTATAACGATAATAATTATATCACCCTTGAGGAAGAATACACTCAAAAGGAGTATTGAGTAAACTGCTCTCCTATTCCAATCATGACCCTGGATTAAGCAAATATGGTAGAGCTGAACCATTTAATGCATAATTTACACAGTAAGAATTACTAGCAATTGTCAAATAAAAAATAAAAGCACAGTTCAATACAGTATTACTATTAAGTATCTAGGATTCAAAACTTACCCTCCAAGCCAGAAAGTCGTTTTATGTGAGAAGGCATTTGGTTTCTCCAAAATTTGGCTTGAGCTTTGCTCTTCAGTAGATTTGGATCTACCCATTGCATCATATCCATACTTGGCAATATCATTGTACCTGAAAGTCAAACATTCTTAAATATTTCTCCTTTTTTTTTCTGATTACAAAGGAGGCACAAAGCCCTTGGGAGTAAGAAGAGGAGAAGAGGCAGGGTAGAGATCAAACACACACACATCAAGATCCCCTGGAACTTATGTCCAGGAAAGGTCCCACTCGAGCTAAGCTCTAGGACTTCTTTTATCATTTCTTGTTTAGATGACAAATAACAAGCTAGTTTATGTCCACCTTATATAATAACTTATTGAATATGGAGATTCAAAAGAGAGAACACATTGCCTGTTACTGCTTTAATGCTCAAATGACCATTGACCAAGGCATTTGCCTTCGCAAGTAAATTCTATTTGGCATAGGTATGCATAATACTTTCATCGCTAGTTGTCAAGGTCTCAATCTAGATCGTTAGATCATAAGGTCTTATAATCTTACCTAGAGAAATCAATCCTGATTTTAGATATTATCAAAATCTACTAGAATTGCATTAGGATCGTGATCCGGATCATCCAGAAACCTACATTTATTTAGAATAATTTGAAGCCAGAACAGCAGATATCACACCAGTTCTTGTTTCTTTACACCGCACACAAGAACATACCACACCACCCTTCCCTTCATTTTGCTAGCACATTTGTGGAAAGTACTAGTTTGATGGGAAGAGGAGAATTGATTCTTGTCCCAATAGTATGCAACAATGAGAAAAAGTGGCTTGCATAATGTATGGATGTAGACACTTCAGAGATATTTGAGTTGTTCTAATGTATGGAATTTAGTGACTTTTGCAACTTATGACTTATGTTGTTAATGTTTGATGAGATTTTGATAATATTATCCTTATTTAAGAATTTCATATAAGTGGTAGGATCTTACCATGCTAGATCTATTTGGTCATTTTGGACAATAGGCCAATCCTACATGAGATGTCAATTTTGACAAGCTTGCTAGCTGTTACTCTACAGTTGGCTTGATCAACTCTTGAAATTGTCAATCTGAATGTTGGAGAATTTGGCGACCTTGTTCCTTTATTTGATTTTTTTTTTCGCGCCATTATTCTAGCATTGGAAACATTTATGCTTGTTATTCCATTCTTCAAGTACCTGGATTGATCTCGGACAGAGGATCTACCACTCAAGTTCTAATTTCTTACGGAGGATTAATAGAGTAGAGGCATTTTGGTTAAAGTTGGACTAGGTCACAGAAGTTGGAGAAGTTCTTAATTATTAATACGCTTTCGAGGCTCTAGAGGGGAGAAGAAACCAAAGTATCATGGAAATGTAAAAGTGTGCTGTTAGCGGTAGTTTGATGTCAATGGCTAGAGTCGGGTTTCCACGAATTACTTTAATTCACAACAATTATTGTTGGATGAGGATTGTCTATATAGTAAAAGGGGATTGGAGAGTTTTGCTAGATCAATGGTATTCTACCTTTTCTGATGTATATACTCTTCCTGGTTGCACTTTTTTTGTCCAATTTATTAAAATTCCATTCCTTATTTAAGAAGAGACACACATATACCAAATAACTTGACAATTAGCAACACCAAACCCAAAAGAACGATGAAAGAGGAAGTAAGATTCACAGGATAATATTACCAGATGGTGCTTAAAACTATGCTGAACACATATAATGGGTAAAACCAGAAGACCTGCAGGGAACAATCACATGCAAGTTAACATGATATCTAATAATCAGAAAAACACAGCATCTAGTAGATACAGACAGGTATCTTAAATACATTTAATCAATAAAACTCAAGGAGCCCCCAGGTAAGCATGCGGCCAGCTTGAAATGATCAATAAATTTTGAATAAATATACTAATCAAGAAAGCCCTGGCCATTTCTGAAGGAAAAACTCTAATTAGGTAACATAGCAACAAAAAGCCCATAAGGATACAAGGCTTGTATTTTTCAAAAAGTGTGCACATCAGTATCAGAAGATTGTAATTACATACTTACATAAAAGAAATGAATGAGTCCAACACGTAAGAAAGAATAAAATTTCAAAGTGCCACCAAAGTCACACAAATTTTGAGAACCAAACTGTGAGCATCGATCAGGTAATATCCACTGCAATGTTGGGATGACAACTGAGTTCAGGACGAATAAACTGTACAAAGATTTGAAGATGTTCATATTATTGAAACCAACGTACAAACATGATTGCATAATCCACCAACAGCTAAAGTATGTAGGTATTAACCAACAAGTGATAACTGGGAAATAAAGAATTGTATAACAGAAGATCTATAACAGTAAAAATTAGCTTATTCTTCAACTCATCAATCATAACAATTCCTCAGATTAACAAAACCAAGTGTCATGCTTTTAATTATAAAATTTGAAACTTTTCTGGTCCCATAATGATCCTTGTTTCTCCCCTCTCATGATTATTATTATTCACTTGGTAAAAGCGACAAAAACGAAAAGTTAAGACAGAACTACACCCAAATATGACATGGAGACCAGGTAGATGGATAGCAAGTGCTTCCAAGTGCAAGAATCTGCCTCTTCCTAGCAATAAACACACTTGAAGTTGCAAAGGGAAAAAAAAACTACAGATAAAAGAACTCCTATTGCAGTAAAATTGATATTCTCTCCCTCCACTGTTAAAATGTAATCTCAACAACATAATCCAGGCTACTCCAGTGAATTAGTGACCAATTACACATCACTTAATTATCCAGAGGATACAATCATCTAAAGATAAACTGATTTCTTCCAAGTTCCAACCATCTTCAAACTGTCATAATGTAAAATATGTACATAATTAGTTGCTGCAATTTATCATTCATTATGTAAATTAAATTTTCAGCTAATTTAATGAAGCTGACCCCTCCACCTTTTTTTAAACCTTAGATAGAGGAGTAACCTTAAGTCTCCTAACTCAAATGGACACCCCTTTTTTCCCTACAATGCTTAACAATTCAACTACTCGAATTTAATAAACATTTGCATTAAAAAAGGCAAAATATGACTTTCACCCTCCATGACAATAGTTTTTAGTTTATAATTTAAAAGCTCAAATTCTAAGTAGTTAAACTTCTAAGACTTTCCAGAATCACCAAAATAATTAGTAAGATTGGAATAAGCCCATCAAGTTTATCACTAATGGGTTATCTGGAACTAAATTTGAATACACATTGTGAACACTGAAACTATGCATTTGTCCAAGTTGTTTGTGGAGGCAAAGAGAAATTACCTGCCTAAGAAAATAAAACCATTTAAGAGGAAACACTGCCCGGTCCGCACCAAAAGCTTTGTAGACCTATGTCAGAAATTAAGAAGGAAAAGCAGAAATCAGAGAAACATTATTCGATCAGAGCTCTTGTTCGACTATATAGAAAGCAAAGAAAAGAAAGAACCCGATTTGAAAACCTTAACATCATATTTGTATTCTTAATTTTCTAATGACATTGGTTTAAAAGCATAAATCAAACTGAAAAATATTACAGAAATTCACAACTCACAAAACAAATTTACCAAGCTAGGTAAATATAAAATATAAAGATATGAAAATTGTTTCCTTAAATTTTTCTACGGGTTTCTTGTAAACCAAACAGAGATTAGAGGGAAAACCGATGCAAAAGCGTGCAAAAGAGTAAAGATGAGAAAGAGAAGGACCTGAAGCAGAGAATTACAACGCGATGAAGACAACAAGCCTCCTTGAAACCCTCGAGCCATAGAAGAACCGCTAGCTTAAGTTTCGCGGTCGTTGTGTTTACTAGCGGCCTTGTGGCTTCCATGGTTGATTATGAGAAAGAGCTTTCTCGCAGAAGGTTCTGACACCCGACTATGCATCTGCCATCAGCCGAGGGCAAGTTTCCAAATAGAGCAAAGTAGGAAACTGATAACTCAAGAGACAACCTTTTACTTCAACGATTAAAATTAAAAAATCTATTTGAATCAGTAATTATTTTGTGTTTTCTTGGTGAGTTTTTTATTTTTAAAAATAAAATTTTATTTTTTTATTTTATAAAATATTTTATTAAAAATATATTATTAAATAAATTTTTTTATTTTTTTATTCTTAAAAATAAAAAAATTATTTTATAAAATCAAATCAAACAAAGCCATAATTTTTCTATTAAATAAAATTTTAATTAATTTTCATTTAGTTCACTTTTGTCGCTCTATTTTTTTCTGTCAATATAAATTAGTCTTTGTCAATTTTAGTTAAATTAGTATTATACACCAATACACCAATAATCAGATGGTTGAGTTATTTTTTTGGTTATTATAATTTTATTTAATATTTATTTGATTTTTATAATTTAAAATATTATAATTGGAATCTCATAATTTAAAAGATTTTTAATTTAGTTATTATTATTGAATTTTTATCAATGTATCATTAAGTTTTATTAATATGATCAATCATATAGTATTTTGATATTCTAAATATACATGATTTATGTTAAAAGAAAGAATAAAAACATGTAACTTATGTCAAATGAGTTGAATGAATTGGTTTGAATTATACATATTAAAAAAATAACATATGATTAATTATATCAATAAAATTTAATAATATATTGATTGACTAAATTTTATAATTGAGTAAAATCATAAAGATGTAATTATAAGTTTTTAAATTATAAGGACTAGACTAAAATGGAATGAACTGTGCTAGAAGAGGAGTTTATCCAAATCAAAATAACTAAAAAAAGAAGAAGAGTAGTTTATCCAAATCAAAATAATTGAAAAAAGAAGTAACCTAAATTTTGAATAAAAATAATTAGAATAAATACATACTTTAGTCATTAAATGATATACCTTCAATACATATAAATTATACAGACAATAATATTGAAATACAAGAAAAAGAAACTATTGCACAAACTATGTTAAGATTTAATAAAAGAGATATTATAAAAATAAAATTATATGTTGAATCAGAAATAAGAAATCAAACTCATAAGATTATCTTAGGAAAAGATTTCCTAAAACATGTAAAACCGTATAGAATACAGGAAAACAGAATTCTAATCAATATAGAACGCCAAGTAGTAATTCTAGAAAAAGCAAAATTAATTTTTTAAGGCTTCAAAGATATTCATGGCTTTAGGTTTAGGTTGTCTGAGAAATCCTCAATAGGACAAGAAGAAACCCTAATAAAAAGAAAACAAAGAAAAGAAAAACCCAGTATATATTTCCCCTGTAAAACCCTCAATAGAAACACCTGTATTTGATATTCCAGAACCTAAAGAAGAACCCAATCTCAATAAAAACCAAGAAAAAGATATTAAATTAGAAAAAGAAAAAGCAACAGAAAATATAACCGACTCAGAAGAATCAGACATAGAAATTATTTTAAAATTTGAAGAAACTAATTATTTAATAATTGAAGAAAATAAAATTAATATGATGCTATGACGATAGAATCATAGAATGGAATAAAGAGGAATTTAACAAAATATGGAAAGAACTAGAAAAAGAACAATTAGAAGAAACACTAGAAGAAAAATTAGAAAAGAAAGTAGAAGATTTTGAAAAAGATTTGACCAAAGACCTAGAAAATTTAATACTCGTAAAAGTAACCCAAGAAGACAATTGGATAGAAATAATAACTTTAATAGACCCTGAAACAACAAAAAGTTTAATACATATAAATTATACAGACAATAATATTGAAATACAAGAAGAAGAAATTATTGCACAAACCATGTTAAGATTTAATAAAAGAGATATTATAAAAGTAAAATTCTATGTTGAATCAGAAATAAGAAATCAAACTCATAAGATTATCTTAGGAAAAGATTTCCTAGAACATGTAAAACTGTATAGAATACAGGAAAACAAAATTCTACTTAACATATTATGGCTTATTTGAGTAGAATTCTGCACAGTTTTACATGTTCTAGAAGTCCTTTGCCTTAATACTTATATGTTCTTGTAATACTTATATGTATTGAACTTTTTGTTGTTTCAAGGTCTATTAAAGCTATTATTTCTATCCAATTGTCTTCTTGGGTTATTTCTACGAGTATTAAATTTTCTAGGTCTTTGGTTAAATCTATTTCTGGGATATTTGTTTGAATTTCTAATAATTCTGATTTTATAGGTATTTCTGTTAGATAATTTAGTTCATAGTGACTGTGACTTTCTAGATCTGATCAAGATTCTTTCTAGTGGTCTTGATTCTTGTATATTTTTTCGTGGATTTATAGTTATAATTTCTTGAAGTGTATTAATTCTAATACTTCGACTTCCTAATTTGTTGTTGAATGAAATTCTAAGGGAATTTTCTTTTCCTAATTCTTTTGTGTTATCGAGTTCTAGCTGTAATTGTCCTGGTATAGTGATTCTTCATTTATCTAAAGGTAATTCTTCTAAGACTGGCATAAAGTGTTTGTCTATAGTTATATTTTCAATATTCCTTTTATAAATTTTATGTTCAATCATAGCATGGTATTTATTTCCCTTGTATCATAGTGCACTGGTAGTCAGTTGTAACTTTTTACATGTTAATCCTTCCCTTAGACCAAATTGTAATTTTGTTAGTACAAAAATTTTATATTTACTCTACTTTGAGAAACTAACTTAATATATATGTGTAGAAAATTGCACACTTTAACAGACTAATTTGCCTAAAGAAATAAATCCAATAACTAAAGTGAAAAAAAAATACATTTTTAAGGAATCAAAATATATATTTTCTCAAATAATAAAGATGTAAAATCATTTTAAAAACTTTACAAAATACCTTCATAAACTGTCATTAAAAAATGAAAATGTTTTATTGGTGCTTTATAGACTCAATATCTTCATGGGCCTAAAATGATTTGAACCACACTATTAAAATTCAAATAATTCTATGATCACAATCCAATAAACCACATACAATGAATTAAACAATATTTTAAAAATTAAATCGATTATTGAATTAGGATAAAATGTGGTTTATAATTTAATAGTCTAATTATAGTAAAAAAATTTTTATAATATATATAAAAAATAAATATATACAATAATTTATAATTAAACTAATACATATATTGTAAAATAATATTTAAAATAGATATAAATATTTAAAAATATAAAATTAGTTAAGATATTTTGAATATCACAACAAGCTTATTTAAAATGAGTTAGATAAAAGTTAAATAAATAAATAAAAATAATTGACTATTATAATATATATATATATATATAATAAATATATACAATAATTTATAATTAAACTAATACATATATTATAAAATAATATTTAAAATAGATATAAATATTTAAAAATATAAAATTAGTTAAGATATTTTGAATATCACAACAAGCTTATTTTAAATGAGCTAGATAAAAGTCAAATAAATAAATAAAAATAATTGACTAATATATATTACACATTTAATATCCTTGCAATTTGCACGTAAGGCCTTAACTTTGATATTCTCCATGTTGTTGGAAACCACAATCTGAAAGGAAGTAATGAAAGTGCTTTGCTTATTAATTGAATTACCTTACCCATCTCTTATTGCTTTACCTTTACCCATATGGAAGATTGAGAGCACTATGTAACATCTCATAAATTATATAAATTGGAATTATAGAAAAAATGAGATTTATTATCAAATTATAGAGGAAATTAATTTAATTTAGGGGTTTGATTAATTTAGAAAAATTAGTAATTTACCCAAAAGAATATCTAAGACCTTTTTCCCAAAAAATTTGATTATTTGGAATTAGAAATTATTTTGTTTTTATAAGACCTTATATTTCTTTAATTATAGGATTGAAATCCAACACTCATAGCGTAGATCTAATAAAAAACACTAAACTCCACCTTTTCTTGCCCTAAAATGTGACCCATTTTAGCCCATATAACCAAACTCAACTAAAACCTCTCATCTCATTCGCCTTCTCTAGTTTTCACAAGAAGCAAAATGAGAGAGAAAGAGAGAAAAAAGTGAGCTCCCATAATGTTAGAAACTTGCTAGAGGATAAAAGAAGATTTAGATTATGTAACTTTAAAAAAAATTTCATCTACTCCTCTTCCTCTTCATTATGATTCAAATAGCTTGAGATTCCATTGCCATTTATAGAATCATAGGGTTTGATATTTGAAAATTTTAGGGTGATTTTGAGCAAAAAGATGAAGAAGTGAAACCAAGATATGGATATGAGTTTCCCCTCCATTTACACTTGTTTTTCTCTCATATCCTTTTGTGAATTTAAGTTTAGTGTTTGGGCCTTGTGAATTTGCAAAAATAGAAGACCCATTTGCAAAGCTTGGTGTTTAATGCTAAAGGTTGAAGATTTGTGGCCTTAAGAAGCTTTGTAAGGTAAATCACTTGACTTTAGAAGCTTTAATCTATTAAAGTTGAGGATTTGCTTATATTAAGTACAATTGATTATATTTGAATGCTCTAGGCTTAGATTATTTGCAGGAAGTGTGTTAGTAGTAGCATAGGAAGCAAAAGGCATCTCTAGGAGATAACTAGGGTTCAATTTCATTCATATTTGTAGTAATATCCTATTAATTGCTTGTACATATGATTGTATAATGCTAATGATAAGTTTGACTAATTATATTTATGGGCTATCATGAATCATGATTATGTCTAGAAGATGGAGTTATGACTATACTCCTATTTATGCATATGTGTCGTGACCATGCACAAAGCCATGAGCATGTTCATGTTAATGCATATGCTACCATGACCATGCAAAGAGCTATGACCATGCTCATTTTATAGGAGAAGTTGCTATGATAATGCTACTCCTTAAGTTGTTGGCCAATAACTAGGTATTTTTGGTTTTGAATCAAGATGGAAGTAAATGATGGATATTGTAACACCATATTTTACTAGCTCATTTTATAACATTTCTATGCTTTACATTCATAGATTCTATGAAAGAGCAAGAAAAGGGAATTAAAATAATGCATTTTCTTACGTTGCGTCGTGTATGAAAATTTCATTCAATGTCACGTAAACCATACGAGCTCATACAACATATCCTCATATTTAATTATATGAATACAATTTATTTGCATCATTAAAAGTGGCCTACATCACATAGAACTCGAAGGGAAGCATGAAATATACACATATATTTTCGGCCAACTTTTGTTCCTTTTCTGTCACAATTTTGAAAAATCATAACTAATTCTAGAAAAATTGAAATCATGTATTCTTAGCCATTCTAAAAAGCTACACATGTATACATTATGGTAAAAATATGTCCAAACCATAACATCCAACATAGAGGATGTTTGACATGTGAAATAGTCCAAAGGTCAGGCTGTTCACTGGTGTTGTCATAGAATTATGCAGCAAACTTCAAAAATATCCAATTAATTCCAAAAAAATCCAATCTATGAAAATGATACCAATCTGAAAAGATGTAGATGTTAGATAGAGGGAAAAAATAACTCCAAACCAGTTCAGGCATGCCCAAATCTTGAAATCTAATCAAATAGTAACTGAGGTCGGGTAGAGTTCCTAATATTGGACAGATTCTTTGAAAATTCATATCTCCCTCTCTAGATATCCAAATGAGGTGCTTCTAGTTGGCATAAGTCACTGGGAATATTTAGTTTCTTTGTATAAAATTTCGTGGCAATTAAACATCATTTGGGCCTTGTGTGACAGATTTCATTTTCGAACCAAGTGAATAGTATATCAGACTAAAATTAGAAAATTTACCAATTTTGAAAATTCATCAAATATTTTATAGATCTCCAAAAATTATTTTCTTTAGCTTCCCAAAAACTCTCAACAAGCTCTAATTTCATGCTAAATCTCAGATCAAGAAGAGCTCATTTGGATAAAAAGTGATATAAGGTTCTATTATAGCCAATTTTGGCTCCATATAGGATACCAAAATGTCCAAATGGTTTTCTTTAGGGCTTGGCACCTCTTGGGAAAATCTAAAAGCATAAATGGGACTTGTGTGAGCTGCCCAAATGGTCCCAAACTCTAGGCCTCTCATTTTGGCTATGCCATTTGCAATTATACATACTTACATCAAACTTCCAAGAAACAATACTTAGCATTACATACTCAAATTACATTCTAGCATTCACATATCATATCCTCTCATTTATACATTATACATCAACATATTTATATATGTTCATAACTTCATAAGATACATACATCCATGAATTACAACATATGCCATTCTTGTAGCCTTAAAGTAGCAAAATTTCCATATCTTAATGTCATTCCTTCATCTCTCATGTGGTTGACTCTCATTGCCTTGCTCTTTGGGTCTACCTAACATATTAGAACATTGGAGAGGGGGAATGAAATTCAAAGAATTCCAATAGCTCATCTCTCATTTAATCATACATAATGGATACAAATAAGTCTCATAAATGCATATATGATCATGTTGACATGTGCAAATATTCAAGAGATATTTTTACCATTTGAAAAAGTCATACATAGCATACAAAGGCTTGTTAAGCAAGTAGATTGGCCTCACCCAATTTCTTGTGGATATTGGACTTGCCTCACCCATTCTTTAGGACATTCTTAGACTCAACCATACTCTTAGGAGTCCATCTTGCTTTTAAGAGACTCTTTGCTTTGCCTCAACTAATTTTAAGGGTTCTTGGCTCATCCTCATCATGGCTAAGGGTTCTTGGCCTCACCACACTCAAGCAAACCCAAGCACATATCATAAATATCATATAAAATATAATATGTCATCATAAAATCATGGCATATGAAATCATGCTATCATACTTTTCATGACTTAAAAATACACATACACACATTCTAAGATAAGCTAAGCACACATCCATGTATGAGAGAAGGTGGAGAGAGCTACCTTGGAAGCAATTACACATATTTTCCTTAAGCCTTGAGTCCTCTCCCTTGACCTCACACACCCAAGAAGGTGGAGATTATTTCTCTTAGCCTAGACACACCAAAAGAAATATGAATTACTCATGAGAATAAGCCTTGGCATTATACACACTTTACATGATGCTACTTTGGTTTGTGGCTCCATTATGCTTCTATAAGGCACTTAATGAAACAACTATAAAAATTCATGATCTTGGCTCCCTTTTCTCCTTTAATTTATGATTCTTGACTCCATTTAGACCCCTTGGAGTTATCACACAATTATTTTAAGGAGCCTAACTAGGAGTTGCTTCCTTATGCTACATTATGGAGCTTACACCTCCATTTCACTATCTATAGCTTCTAAATTTTTCCCAAGGGTTCCTCCCACCTTCTACCATCATATGAAGTCCCAAATTAAGGCTAAAATAAATTAAAACACTCTCTAACCCCTCCATCTGTCCTAGGCCAACATTATGGAAGTATTTGGGTTTAAGGGGTTTTCAATTTTTTTCTTGATGGGAGAGCTACTTGGGAGGATTTTTAGAGGTCTTAGAAGCTCAATGGAACATTTAAATGACCAAGAAAATTCATAGATTAAATTAGTTCTTACAATTCCTTCAAATGCACTGCACTTTTCTAACTTAGATTTCATTAGTTTTTCTTGCAATTTCTTTGCTTTCTTGGATGGGAGGTGCATGTGGGAAGCTCTCTAGAGGTCTTAGGAACTCATACAAACATTCATATAGGCTTGGAAACTCTTAGATAAAATTAGATTTTTGCCTATGTCTTTGAATCCCTAACTTCCCATTCTTAGTTCTCTTTTGCTTCTTAATTAATTCCATTTATATCTTCCTAATCCTCACATTATAGAACCCCTAATTCTACCTTAATATGATCAGAATTTATCTCCTATGGAATGGGTCCTAAGGTGAACGAAAATTCCATGAAGGAAGCAAGCAAGGAGAAGTAATAAAACAAGAAGGAATACCTTGGTTTCTTGTTTCCTTTAAAGCCTCTTTCACTTGGTGTAAACTCCTCCTTGAATTCCTACTCTTCCCCCTCTGAACCAGACCCCAAAACAGCCCCACTTCATCAAACAAAACTATAGAAAGGAAGGTGGGAAGGAGGAGAAGAGAGTTTCTAAAAAGAGAATTAGAAAAAGTCTTGATTTCCATACCTTTTCTTCTTAGTTTTTCTCCCTCCTTGAGCTCTCTCCTAGTGTGTCTCTCTTCTCTAGCTTCTCTCTCTGGTTTGGGTAGAATGAAGGGTCTGTTATGATGAAGGAGAAGGGGGACATTTTATATATCAAAAGAAGATACATAAAAAGCTTTTTAAAAATGTCACTTTTGTCCTTCATTCTTGGCTAATTCATTTGAGACTCATTTTATCTCCTTTTTTAGAACCATCTTTTCTATCATAAAATTTAGGTTCTCAATCTTATAAAATACCTTTAGAATCACTCAATTTAGAGCTAAAACCTTCTCAAATGATCCGGTTAAAGTTCAGGCTCACCGTCATTGGAAAACGTATACCGAAGGGGCTTTAACTGTCCCGGGGCTTCCCATAGTTTTCAAGGCCTCTAAGAACCTCGAAGAACTCAAAATTTTCATTTAAAAAGTCCTCCTATAAGTTTTTTAAAAAAGTATCCATATTTACGAAAATATCACTGTCCTTTCGACAAATTTTTTGAATCACTTTGGCCTTTATTTCTGGGCAACTCAAGGCTCATTTTCTATTATTTATAATTTTATCATAATTTTATTTGGCCCCAATTCCTTCTATTTTAAGGACTTTTTTTTATATTTGGCTCATTTTTTACATTTACGGAGATAGAGGGACTAGATGTTACAGATATTGTGTATATATTATTACTTTTGTATAGCATTATGTTGCATCATGACTTGTTAAGTGTAGGATTTCTTATGATATTGTGTTTCTGGGATGATTGTATAACTTGAAGGTTCTTGTTGATTTTTTCTTTTTATATGAATTCTTCCAATGCACATATGGCTTAATTGTGAAGTGATATGAAAAGCTTATTTCTCTTCTAATACTTAGTAATGATGATTAGGGAATTTGTTGCTTGTGATTGTATATGAATAATAATAGATGAATTTTGATTAAGTTGACTATTAAGTGGTGATGAATTTGAACTTGAGTAGGTGTGGTAGCATAGGTGACTTAAGAAGTCATCTGGTCAAAATTTGATCTAGAAAGATTTAGATCTTGGTTATATTGGTTTTGGAAAGTTTTAGTCAATTGAATTTTGTCTCAAAAGATTTGGTTACTGTCAATAAGGTTTAGAATGGTTAAAGTGGTTGATTGCAACGAGGTTTGGGATAACCATTTTTTAGCATTTCTTGTGATAGCTTGGTTCTTTTGCCCTAGAATAATGTCTTTTGGTATTTTAGACTTGTCGCAAGTGGTTTGGATTGGTTTGGTTAAACATTGACTAGTTTGGGTATGTCACTTAAGGCTTCAAACCATCTTTTGTTGTCATAAATTTAGTATTTTCTTTTCTAGTTCTGATTTAGATAGTAGCATGCAAAGTCACAACTTCACTTCCCTAAGCCATGACTTCCATTGAGCCTAAAGGTTGAGTGTTGAACTTGTGTGTTGTAGAGTCAAAACTTCACTTTTCCAAGTTGTAACTTCAATCTTGAAGTGTTGAGACCTCATTTTTCTTAGGCAATTTCTTGGGTTTTGTTAGGAATAGTGTAACACCTAATATAATAATAAGTTTGATTAACAAGAAGTTTGATTAATAAAATATACCAACTATCGAGTGAAAACAAAATTATTTGAAACTTTAAAATCACAACTCTAATAAGAACTCGACAATAATGAATGGGTACTCTCCAAAATAGCCTAACTCATCTCGAAACAGTCAAAGAATCCTAATACTTTTATTTATTCTAAGTAGGGATTAACAGGTGCAAGATGTGAGCATTCAAGGAATGAAATGAGGCATATAATGAAAAATGGTTAAAACCTAAAAACCTAGGAGAACATAACCCATGCTCAATAACAAATGCCTAATTGTAATATCTTGAAATTAATTAGGAGTGATCATAAAGAATTAAAGAATTATTATGAGGAATTTAGGAAAAATATGAAAAATAAGAATCCTTTTAAAAATAGATTATTTTGGGCATTTTGAGACAAATAATAACTATTAGCCATTATTGAGTAAAAATTGTTAATAGTGGATTTGGGTTGATTAAGGAAATTAATTAAGGTAAGGTGGATATTTAATTTGGACTTTATGATCAATTTATTTATGTCAAGAACCAACTATAGAAGTCTAACCTTAGTTTTTATGAAGGCTTAGCTTATTTGAATCAACTTGAACCCTAACACCCATGGCCTAACATGCAAAATTTTAGATCCAATTGAAACAAGGGCTCTTGGGTCAGCCTATATTGCTTAAAAACCTAAAAAGGAGGTTGCCACTTATTACTCTTATGTTAAAACAAAGTATGGGTAGCAAAACAAAGAGAGAAAATTATGCTTGGAAAGGAGGCTAGGGTTTCTTCAGCATCTTGCTACTATTTTGCGTTTCTAAAGAAAGATTTAGCCAAGGTAAGGTATATAAAACTTGACTCTCTTATCCTTCTTTTCATTTTGGACCAATTGGCTTTTTGTTTGGAAAATTTTCACCTTCTTCTCAAATCTGAAACTTGTTGTTTTGGTAGCTTCTTGTTGATTTTCAGAGTTTGAGACTAGAGGTGGGTAAGTATCTTCTCTTTATTTTGATGTATTTTTTGCTGGATATTGGCCCCAATGATTGACTTATATAATAGAATTTGATTTTGTCCAAAATGCTAAAAATTAAAAGTAGGACATTGAGGTTTCTGGTGTAAGAATACCTAAGTCCAAATTTAAAGCTTATTGGAGTCTAAGTCAGTGACTTTTAGATAGTTCATGCTGCTAGGAATGATGAGTAACTAATTTTTGTATTGGATGTTAACTAAGAAATTGGTTTTAGTAAATTAAGACCTCTAGAGAGTTAAGAATTAATCTTGGCTTCAAAATTCGGCATAACTAAGTGAAGTAACTAGGTTAACTAATTCCTTAAATATGTTCATTTTATTCTAATATTTGTTGCATAATATATATTTTTTATGCTAAATGATTGGTTGTTACTTGATTGTTGTTTTAAACCGTGAGCGTGTCCTTAGTAAAACTGTGGTTATATTGCTACTTGTGTATTATGCTGTGATCGGGCACTGAGTTGTGATTAGACTCATGAATGCATTGAGCTGTGAGTATGCTCAGAGGCAATTGGCATCGTGGATGGGTCTTTCCCTCTATTTTTGGCTATTAACATATTGTATGTGATTGCTAGTATGGGATAGAGTCACTAATAGTCTAACTAGTTTATTTGCTAAGTATGGGGATGCTTCTAGTATTTTCTATATAACATGCATTTTTGTTGATTAAATTGCATATATGTATGGAATTTCCTTTGATTATTGAGATTCATATCTCACCCTATTTTATGGGCCAACAATTTCATGTGAAGGATCCTTAGTTAAGGAAAAAGAGAAGTAAGTGAATGAACATCTTTAATTTGAGGCATTGTATAGGATTTCTATACTTAGCCCATTTTCACTTATAGTAGATGCTATTCTTTTTTTGTAATTTATTTTGTATAGCATCATGATGCATTCACATTGCTAAGTGTAGGTATTTTGATGTTTTGTAACTAAAGATGCAACCATTAGGAAGCTAAACTTTAAATTACATGGATTCCAATATATTTACCAAATGTTGATTTGATATGAATTTCTATGAATACATGAAGTTTAAATGGTTAATCTATGAATAAGAATTTTGTTACTATATGAATACTAGCCTAAAATCCAAACATATGAAGATTTGTGCTGATATTGATGCCTTATATGTAGAATTATGGTGTGTCATAGTTATAATAATATTTAAGGCTACTTTAGCATTTTATGGTTAGTAAACAGTTCATTTGGTTCATTGAGACTTGTCTAGAGTGGTTTGAGATTAGATGATAGGAAATTACACATTATAATCTTGTCACTTGTGGCTTTAGGCACTTCTTGTAAAAAATGGATACATTTTTACTGATATGTAGTGATATCCAATTGATATAAACATTCTTAAGTCTTTAAATAATGAGTTAGTAAGTTAAGGTAGTTAAGAGACCATATGTCATGTAAACCATGCCATTTAGCCATAGAAAGACCCTGGAGTTTAAATTATGGTGGTAGTAAAGAGTTGGGCATGAACATAAAGGTTTAAGATCAATGGTATTTTGAGTCATGGTTAGAGCCCTTACAAAACCAAAGAGCCATTGCGATGCATGTAACATCGTATGTAGCTAACATTTCTTCTACATCACAACTAGTTAAAAGTATTCATTTTCATGAATTTAGCACTTTTGGCAGCGGATATTTGTGTCATTGAAAGCTAAACTAATTCATTCATGACTTAATGGATCTTGTGAGCTTACCAAATTTATTTTCCTTCCCTAACACATTTGTTCAATTAAAAATATCATAAAATGAAGCCCAAAATTCGGGTTCAAGGCATACATCTCAAAATCACATCACATTTTGCAAATTCTCAATGAATTCCATATTTTGATATGAAAATCATAACTAATTCTAAAAAAATCTAAATCATGCAAACTAGCTTTCTAAAAAGCTTAGGATGTCATCTAATTGCCATCAAAATTTAGATTAAAACAACCATATTTGACCCATAAAAATCAATAGAACAATACTTCAAGTTTGGTGGTCATTCTACAGCAAACCAGAGACTTTAAAAATTCATTTCTCCCTCTATAGAGCTCCAAATCAGGCGCTCTCAGTGGCTATAAAAATCTTATGATGTCTACATGCCTATAAAATTTTATAAGTATTGAACTTCATTTGGCCTTTGAGTGACATTGAAAACTAAACTGACCATATGAATAGTAACAATAACAGTTTTTACATAATTTGGACAACTTTGAAAAATCATAATAAATTCTCTAGATTTCCAAAAATTGTGCCATTTAGTTTTGTGAAAAATTCTAGATGAAACCTATTTACTTGCTAAATTTTATGTAAAAACTCATCGATTTGGTCAAATTTTGGTTTAGGGCTTCAAAATGGTCAAAAATGGAATCATAAAGGTTCAAATTATGCCAAATGGTCTTCTAACCATACCATAACTGTTTGAGCACATCCAAAAGCATAAACACAGTATATAGAAACATCCCAAATGATTCAAATCATCATAAAACTCAAAATCACCTTCCTAGTTGTTATATATACATGTACATCACACCTCATGAATGTTCAATAATTCACATATTCATACATTTGGTTCTAAAATTGATTCATACACCATAATTACATGCTTTTACTTGTGCTCAATGATTTACATCTCATCAATTCATATACATACAAACTTTGACATCAAAATGCATAAATTTCCTATTCTATTGTCAAAGTTTTATCTTTAAGTTGCTTGGCTCTCATTTCTTGCTTCATGTGGCTCATCTAGACATGGTTAGACATAATATAGAGATGAGTGATATTCAAAGAATCCCAATAGCTCTTTTACCCTTTCAAACATACATGCATGGCACATTTTCATATCAAAGAATGCAAGCATGCAATGAAAGCTTCTAGAAAACATACATAATCATTTTCAAGTCACATAAACTCATTCAAATCAAATATAGGCTTTAGGAACTTTTAGTTTAGCCTCACCTAATTTCATTGGGACTTTTGGATTTACTTCATCCACTTTTAGAAACTTTTGACTTAGCATTACTTCTTCTTGAGACTTTTGGCTTTGTCTCACCCGTTCTTAGAGATTTTTGGCTTCTTCCCACCCATTTCAAGGGACTTTTAGCATAACCTCACCTATTAGGAGACATCTTGCATTTAAAACATGTTTCAAGAAGTATCTTGGTACCATAACATTTATTCAATGGTTATAAACATATCTTATGATTCAAACATACACACAAGCATCCAATAACAATCAAACATCCAAGAAATGCATATAAGAAAGGATAGAGAGCTACCTTAAGTCAAGGAACACAAGTTTTCTTCTTGGAATTTTTCTTCCCCTTCTCGGCCTCACACGCACACCTAGGAGGATCTTGATTTGCTTAGCCTAAACACATCAAATAAGACACAATTACATCATTAGAAAAAGTTTTGGCCTCATACAAACTCTATGCAAGCTTGTCTTAATTTATAACATGGTTATGGTTCCATATAAGAGCATAATGAAGCAACCTCTAAAATTTATGATCTTGGCTTTAACTTTTTATTCAATCTAAGTCTCATGACTCCATTTAAACTTCTTAGAGTCATCACAAACTCAATTTAATGAGCCTAAATTCAAGTTGCTCCTTTATTTCTTAAAAAGGAACCTAAATTCCATCTGATAAACCATGGTTTCTAAATTCAAACTAACACTTCCCTTGGTATTTATTAATCATATTCATACCATTTTTATTCTTGGAATTAAAGAAAAATCTCCCGAGGTGCCTCATCCTCTCTTGGATGAGACATGCATACCTATAAGAGCCCATGGAGTTTTTTTATTTTCTTTAGGGAATTTGGCCTCCAAGAATCTTCCAAGACCTTTTAAGAATTCATACATACTTTTACATAAGCTAGATTATTATTAGAAAGCTTTAAAAATTGTTAAATGCAATAAGAACCCTAGGTGACATAACTTAATTTCCAAAGCTTCTTTTTTAGTTCTAATTGCATATTCTTAATCCTCATGCTCTAAAACCCTTGTTCCTACTTTGTTATGACCAGAAATCCTTCCCTCCTTTATAGGCCAAGGGTTGGCCAAAATCATGCTCAAGAAGAACAAACAAAAGGAAGCAAGAAAGCCATAGGTTTTGACCTTATTTTCAAGCTTTTCTAAGGAGCTTTCTAAAGCTTCTAATCTCTCCTTCAAATTCTCTCTTCCACCTATTGAACTAGCCATGAAATAGCTCCAAATTAATCATCAAAACTATAGGAAAAAAGAAGAGAAAGAGGATAAGAAGTGTGATGAAGCAAGAAGTATGGAAAAGCTTTGATTTCTTACCTTTTCTACTTGGTTTTCCCTTCCTTTCTCCTTACCTTTTGGTGTGCCACTTCAAGTATCTAAGAATCTGGTTTGATGCAAAGCAAAGTCGATTTAGGCATAAGGGAGAAGTGGGGCATAATTTATGAAGGGCTGGACTAAGTTACGACACTTTTTAAATTTTTAATTTTGTCCTTTTTCTTGGTTCTTTCCATTTATGCTCATTTTAATTACTTTTTGAGAACTGTCTTTTCTATCATAAAATTTAAGTTCTTTAATTCATAAAATACTTTTGGTTTCATCCAAATTGGATTTAAAACCTTCCAAATGAATCGGTTAAAGTTTTGGTTAACTGATACTCTGAATTGCATACCAAAATAATTTTAACCATTCTAAAGGTTCTTATGATTTTTAGGGGCTATAAGAACCTCGGGAAACTCAATTTTTTTATTTAAAGATCTCTTCTTTGAGTTTTCTAAAAGTTGCCTAAAAATTTAAAAATACCATTACTTTTCGTCTAATTTTATTGAACTATTTTGGTATGATTTTAGGGCACTTTTTGTAATATCCAATTTTTTGAAAATGAGAGAAAACATGAGAAATGTAACGTACTGTTTCTTCATAAATGAACAAAATTCACCGGATATAAAAGGAAGTCCCCCAAAATGATATAGTTAAGGTTTCAAAAAATTTGGGAAGCATTCTAGACTCTTAAAAATGAGAATTCCAGGTTCAAATGGAAAGAAAATAGAGTTATAATGAAGAAATAATTTCCTATGAAAAGCTTACAAAAGTAATGGTATTTTTATAATTTTGAGCAAATTTTAGAATTCACATAGGAGGGATTTTTAAATGAAAGTTTTGAGTTTTTCAGGGTTCTCAGAGGCCCTAAAAACATAGGAAGGTCTGGGATAGCTAAAGCCCCTCCAGTGGACGTTTTCTAACATCGGTGTACCCGAACTTTGACGGATTCATTCAGGAAGGTTTTAGCTCCGATTCGAGTGATTCCAAAGGCATTTTACTAAATTGGAAACCTAAATTTCATAATGGAAAAGACGATTCTAAAAAAGGAACTAAATGGAAGGAGAAATGAAAATGCCAAGAACAAAGGGCAAAATAGAAATTTTTGAAAAGTGTAACTTCCTCCCACCTATATATATGATGCACCCTTCTTCTCCCTTCATGTTGCACGACCAAGTTCTGCCCAAAACTAGAGGAAAACCCTAGGGAGAGTGGCACACAAGAGGGAGGCAAAGAGGAGGAGAAATCAAAGGCTTAAGGTATGGAAATTTAGTAGTTTTTCATGCTTTTTCTCTTCCAAACCTCTTCTCCTTTATTCTCCTTTATTTCCTATGATTATAATGAAGTATATGGATTTTTTTTAAAGGATAAATTGAGGGAAAAATTCAGATTTGAAGAGAAGAGCTCAAAGAACACAAGATTCAAGTGAGAAAAAGCAAGAAAACAAGGTAAATCTTGCATCCCATGGTAACTACTCCTCCCCCTTTCTTCTCCATATTTCGCCCCATGTATGTAGATGCTAGAGGGTTGGAATTTTGAGGGGAACCAAGGTGAATTCCATAAATTTGAGGGAGGAGAGTAAGAATATGCAAAGAAATTCAAGACAAGGCTATGGAATTTCAAGGTGTAAAACCTAAAGTTTCAAATATACATTGTAAAATCTGATTTTGTATAATGATTCCTAGGCCTAAATAAGAGTTTAAATGAGCTCTCAAGATCCCTAAGAGGCTCCTTATATGCATCCTCCCTTGAGAAAACAAAGCAAACTCCAAAAAGCCTAATTTCTTCCATAGCCTCAGCCTAAGGGGGTTTGTGTAGTTAAGGAGAGTTCTAAATTTTTCTAAGCCCATTCTTGAATCATATATGATGAATGAAAATGAAAGGAGGCCTTGGGAAAAATTTAGAACCCATAGAAAGTAAGTTAGTGCTTTAAGTTTCATATTATGACCTAAAGAAGCGACATGTAATTAGGCTCTTAGTTTTAATTGTGTGATGGCTCTAAGAGGCTTAAAAGGAGTCAAGAATCATAATTGAAAGAAAAGAATAGAGCCTAGAAGTTCTTTGAAGGGTATTGCTTCATTAAGTGCAATTATGGAACCATAATGAGGTTTATAGAGCAAGTTAGTGTCTAAGTGAGTTGTGTAGCCTTAGAATTAATTCCATGAATCTAATTGGCTTCCATAAATTGTGTTTAGGTCAAGAGAAACTATCCCTACACTTTTGTGTGTATGTGGCTGAAAAGAGGGGCTTGGATTCAATAGAAAAAGTGTGTAATTGTGTACAAAGTAGCTCTCTCCACCTTCTCTCATGTATAGATGTGTTCTTAGCTTGTCTTGAATGTATGTATGTGTATTTTTAAGCCATAAAAAGTGTTCTAGCATGACTTTAATTCTATGGCGCCATGATGTTACAATATGCTCTTATATGATGTTTTTGACGTGTGCTTGGGTTTGCTTAAGTGTGATGAGGCCAAAAACTCTTAGCCATGGTGAGGATGAGCCAATAACCTTTGAGATTGGTTGAGGCAAAGCAAAGAGTCTCCCAAAAGAAAGATGGGCTTCCAAGAGTATGGTTGAATCTAAGAGTCCCATAACAAATGGGTGGGGCAAGTCCAATATTCATAAAAAATTGGGTGAGGCCAATCCACTTGTTTGGCTAGCCTTTATATGCTAGTATGACATTCTCAAATGATGAAGATGCTTCTTGAATGTTTGCACATGTCAACATGACCATACATGCATTTTATGAGACTTGTTTGCATCTATTATGTATGATTGAATGGGAGATGAGCTATTGGGATTTTTTGAATCTCATCCCCTCCTCTCCAATGTTCTAACATGCTAGGTGGACCAAGAGAGTAAGGAAATGGAAGCTAACCATTTGAGAGATGAGAGTATGACATTGAAATATATGAAATGTGCTTCATTAAGGCCATCAAGGTGGCAAATGTTATCTTCTATGGTTGTATATAATCTACGACCTCTTGAACATATGTAATTATGATAATATGTTATGTTTAAATGGGAGAATGTATTATGTGACCACTAGAATGCAATTTGAGTATGTAATGCTAAGTTATGCTTCTTGGAAGCCAAACCCCAAGGAAAGCCATTTGGACATCTTGGTATCCTATATGGAGCCAAATTTGACCATAATAGAACCCTATATCACTTTTTTTATCTAAATGAGCTCTTCTTGATATGAGATTTGGCATGCAATTAGAGTTTGTTGAGACCTTTTAGGAAAGCTAAAGAACATAATTTTTGGAGATCTAGAGAATATTTAATGAATTTTCAAAGTTGAGAGATTTTCTAGTTTTAGTCATGTCACTATTCATACTGGTTCGAAAATAAAATCTATCACACAAGGCCCAAATGATATCCAATTGCCATAAAATTTTATACAAAGAAAATAGATATTCCCAATGACTTGTGCCAACTAGAAGCATCTCATTTGGATGTTTAGAGAGGGAGATATAAATTTTTTAAAATACTATCCAATATCAGACCCTCCAACTGACCTCTGTTACTGTTCAATTAGATTTTGAGGTCTAGGCATGCCTAAACTGGTATGGAGTTATTTTTTCCCTCTAGATAACATTCATAGCTTTTCAAATTGGTATCATTTGCTTAGTTGGATTTTTTTAGAATTAATTGGACATTTTTTAATTTTGCTACAAAATTTTGTGACAGCACCAGTAGACAGCCTGACCTCTGGACCATTTCGCATATCAAACGTCCTCTGTGTTGGATATTATGGTCTGGACATATTTTTAGTATGAAGTAGATATGTGTAGCTTTCCAGAATGACAAGAATACATGATTTTAATTTTTTTAGAATTAGTTATGATTTTCCAAAATTGTGACAGAAATTAGCCAAATTCTGGCCGAAAATATGTATGTATATTTTAAGCTTCCTTTTCAAGTTTCATGAGTTGTAGGCCATATTTCATGATATAAATGAGTTGTATTCATGTAATTAAATATGAGAATGTATTTTATGAGCTCACATGGTCCACTTGACACCAAATAAAATTTTTATACACAACGCAATGCAAAGAAATGTATTCTTTTGATGAATATTTCTCACTTCCTTCATGGAATGTTTTATGTGAGCGTGCAAATGTGTATGAAATGAGTTAGAAATACATGGTGTTACACTTTTAGTTTTGTATTCTCATTTTTAGATGTCTAGATTATTACCCTAATTTTATTTAGCCTTTAATCATTCAATTTAGGGGACTTCCTTTTGTAATTTTCTTAGTTTAAGGCTTATAGAATAATGAGATATTACATTGCACATGGTCTCAATTATCTATATGTATAAGCTGCCATTCTACCATTTTATATGAGCACACATCCTAACCGCTTTCTAGATGCATCACTATAGACTACAAAAGTCCTTCTCAGATGAGGGAGCATTAAGATTGGTGCTATGGTGAGCTTATGCTTCAACTTTTGACAACTTTGCTCACACCTCTTATCCCACACAAATGGCATACCTTTCTTGGTAAGTTGATTTAGTGGCAAAGCTATTTGAAAAAAAGCCTTGTATGAACCTCTTGTAATAGCTTACCAAACTTAGAAAACTTCTAATCTTAGTCATTGTTCTAGGTGTCTCGCACTTTAGTATAGCTACTACTTTACTAGAATCTATTGGGACCCTACCTATGAGATCACATGTCTTAGAAATCTAATCTTCGTAAGCCAAAACTCATACTTACTAAGTTTGGAAAACAACTAATATTCTCTCAGGAATCTAAGGACTATTCTTAGATATGTCTCATACACTTTTGCTAATTTGAAGTACTCTAAATGTAATATCCGATTTTCTTAAAAATGTTAGAAATGGACTAGTTATAAAAAGAAGTCCCTTAAATAAAAATATTTAAGGCCAAATAAAATTAAGACAATAATCTATAAAATTGAAAATAAGGATTCAAGGCTTAATTTGCCCTAAAACTAGAGCCAGAGTAGTTAAATAAAATCAAGTATAAAGTAATGACATTTTTGTAATTTTGAGCACTTTGAAAAAAACTCAAATGAGAGATTTTTAAATAGAAAAATTGAGTTTATTAGGATTCTTAGAGGCCCTAAAAACTATAAGAACCCCTAGAAGGATTGAAACCCTTTCGGTTTACGTTTTAGAGTGTCAATTGACATAAATTTTGACCAATACATTTGGGAAGGCTTTGAATCCAATTTAGATGAAACCAAAGATATTTTATAAGTTAGAGGACTTAAATTTTATAATGGAAAAGAAAGTTCTAAAAAAGGAGTTGAAATGAACTTAAAAGGAAAGAACTAAGAAAAGGGGATAAAATGAAAAATTTTGAGAGAAGTGTTTTAAGTAGCCTCCCTTCTTATATGTCACGCCCCATCTCTCCCTCATTTTAACTGACTTTATTTCTATTCCAAACCAGAGGAGAGACTAGCTGTGAGAGGTGCACAAGAGGAAGGGAAGAAGAAGAAGAAAAGCTTAGCAAAAAAGTAAGAAAACTCTGGTTTTTCATGCTCTTTCCTTCACCAATCTTGTTTTCCTCATTCTCCTCTTTTTTCCTATGGTTTTAATGTTTGATTTGGGATTGTTTTAGGACTGGTTAAGTAGGAGAGAGTTAGAGATTGAAGGAGAGGACTAAGGCATAAGAAAGCTCCTTGGAAAAGCATTTAATCAAGGTAAGAATCATAACTTCTTGTTGCATCTCTTGGTTGTTCTTTATGGGGGTAGTTTTGACCAACTATAGAACACCTAGAAGGGAATGAGTTTTGACCAAAACCAAATAAGGAACAAGGGTTCTAGAGTGTAGGAATTAAGAATATGTACTTGGAATTCTGCATTAGAAATTGAGTTATAGAATTTAGGGATTTAATTGCACCTTGATAAATATGAAGCTTTATAGTGATAATTTAGGTTGTCTAAGAGTATGTATGAGTTCTCAAGACACCTAACAAGTCTCACTTGTGCCAATTCCCTAAAGCAAATTTGCAGAACCCCATGGGTCAATAACCATGCCCGTGTCTCGGCCAAGAAGACTTGAAGTACCTAGGGAGAGTTTTAATTAATTCTAAGGCTAGAAAGGGACTAAATATGATTAGTAAATATCAAAGGAAGCATTGGAATGAATTTAGGAATCATAGTTTGTGAGATAGAGGTGTAGGCTCCATTTTAAGACATAAAGAAGCAACTTGCATTTAGACTCCTTGAATTGAAATTGTGATAGCTCTAAGGAGTCTAAATAGAATCAAGAAACTTGGATTGAATGAGAAGTTAGAGGCAAGATTATGAATTCCAAGTGTTGCTTCGTTGTGTCTTGTATGGAACCATAATATAATCATATGAGAAAGTAGGCATGCATAGAGTTTCTATAAAGATAGAGCTTATATCAATGATTGAATCATGTCTCATTTGATATGTCTAAGCTAAGAAAATCAAGCCCCACCTAGTTGCATGTGTTTGGCTAAAAAGAGAAAGAAATAAATAAAGAGAAATGCTTGTTTTCTTGCTTCAAAGTAGCTTTCTAACCTTTTTCACATGCATTACTTGGATGTTTGCTTGTCATTAAGTGCTTGTGTGTATATTTGAACTATGAGATATGTTTCTAGCCATTAGTTACATGTGAGGTACCATTATGCTTCTTAAAATGTGTTTATGAATGCAAAGTGGCTTGAATGGGTATGGTTATGCCAAAAGTCCCTTAACATGGGTGAGGATGAGCCAAAAGTCTCAAAAAGAGTGAAACTAAGTTAAAAGTCCCTTGAAAGTGGGCGAGGCAAATCTAAAAGTCCTAAGGAAGTTGGGTGAGGCTAGACTAATGCCCCTTGAGAGCCTATTTTCACATGTATAAGTTTATATAGCAAGAAAAATGACTTATACATGTTCATTAATAACTTATATGGCATGTATCCATTCTTTGGCATATAAATGCATCCTTTATGTGTGTTTGAAAAGGTAAAGAGCTATTGAAATTCTTTGAATCTCACTCTTCCCCATATATATCTAACCATGTCTAAGTGAGCCAAGTGGACCAAAAAATAGAGGCTAAACATCTTAAAGAGCAAGACTTTGACAATGGAGTAAAATATTACACATTTTGATGTCAAGATTTATAACTACATGTTGGATATGTGATGTAGACCTTTGAGCAAGTCCAAATACATGTAAATATGATGTATGTATCCATTTTGAAGTCAAATGAATGAATATGTGAGTTTTTATCATCCATATGCCATTATATTTATATGTATAATTGCAAGTGGCAAGGTGAGAATGAGCTCATGATAATGTGAATCATTTGGTATGCTTCTATAGGTTGTAGTTATACTTTTATACTTGCTTAAGTAGTTGTGGAAAGACGAGAAAGGCATTTGGTGCACGTTGAACCTTTTTTAGACTTCAATTTTGACCATTTCTTGAGCTAAATCAAAGTATGACCAAATAGATAAGTTTTCGCATGAATTTTGACCAAAAAATAGGTCTAATCTAGAGCTTTTCACTAAGTTAAAGAGTACTCACTTTAGAGCTCTAGAGAATTTATTATAATTTTTCAAAGCTGGCTAAATTATGCAGAAACTGTCAAGGGTACTATTCATATGGTCAATTTATTTTCTTGTATCATTAATGGGACAAATGAGGTCCAATGTCTATGAAATTTTATAACCATAAACTAGACATCATAAGCTTTCCATATCCACTAAGAGCACCTCATTTGGAACTTTGTAGAGAGAGAAACAAAATTTTAAAGTTCCAAGACTTGCAGTTGTCTGAGAGCATTAACTAATATACTATTCCATTATTTTTCATGGGCTATATGCTATTGTCTTGACTAGAATTATTTTTAGTTGTTAATTAGCATCTAAAGCTTTCCAAAAAGCTATTATATATATGGTTTCAAGTTTTTTTAAATTAGTTATGAATTTTCAAAGTTTATATTAGAAATTTGGAACACTAACCTGAGAGCAAAACTTTGGTTTTGTGTAATATGGTTCCAAATCTAAGATCCTTAAGGTGAATTGTAATGTTTCTAATATGAATGGATATGTGATGGATGGAAAATGATATTTGTAAGTCCACATGGTCCCTAAAGCCATAAATGATGCAAATGGGTTTCTAAATATGCAATTAACCATTGATAAAAAGTGCCACTTTCATGCAAATGTGTATCATATGCCAAGTATGCCATAAGTTAAGAGCTATATAGAAATGGTGTTACACTAAAATATCATTTGTGAAGGCCATAACAAATTTGTCTAAAGATAGCCTAAATATCCTATTCATGTAATCCATGAATACTAGTATTAGTCAAATTGAAGGGCATAACTAAAAATTCATAATGCCTATATCTAGTTCTGAAAGCTGTCTTAGAGATATCCTTAATTTTCATTCTTAACTAGTAGTACCTAGATTTTAAATTTATTTTGGAAAATACTAATGATTCTATTAATTGATCTAAGAGGTAATGATTTCTAGGTAATGGGTATTTATTCCTATTGGTGACCTTATTTAATTCTTTATAATCTATACACAGTCTAAGGTTCCCATATTTCTTCTTAAAAAATAGCATAGGGGGCTCCTCAGAGTGACAAGTTGGTTTAATAAATCCTTTCTCTAATAGCTCCACTAATTGTTTCTTCAACTCTGCTAATTAAGGTGGAGCTATTCTATAGGGTGCTTTAGACATTGGACTTGCTTGAGGCATTATGTCTCTAGACACTCAACTTCTCGATCAAGGGGTAGGCTGCTATTATCTTTAACGAATACTTTTGGAAACTCCTTTTGTAACATCCTTAAAAATTAGGGTTTTCTAATTATTTAGTATTTTATAAAATGAATTTATTTTAGCTTAAATTAATAAATTAGAGTGAAATAACTTTATACATAAGGAATATAAGACTAATAGGACCTATAGGAATTTTTGAAGTTAAATAGGGCTAAGGGCAAAATTATCATTTTTCACCTAGACAGACTTTAATAATTTTTTTAGGAGAACTAGCATGATATATATCATTATTTAGGATAAAATTCATTCTATAATTTTTAAAGATTATTATGATTAAAAATAGTATCGACTGTTTAAAAACTTGTACAAAACCGAATTAGATTCTAAAGTTTGAATTAACTACTTTAGAAGGTTTAGTCAAAAAGAACTATCAGATGGTGGTGATAGAATATAGAAAAGTGAGGTCAAAACGAAGATATAATCAAAAAAAATGAATAGAGGTGCTTGTCTATATGATATTTCCTAAACTTAGACTAGGACCAAAATGGTCATTTGTACTTTAAATAATAAAATAGTAAAATAAATAATTATAAAACACAAGTGGGCATGCATATAGGTATAATTAATATTAAAATACGATAGAAAACATGATAACACCAATCAAATAAAATATGATGGAGAACCTATGGAAGGATACATAGGCGAATTCTTCCAAACGATAGCATTTTTGTAAGTTCAAACTAGCCAAGAAGGATATGGCGCCATGTGTAAGGAGATTTCTAGAAAATACATGCATTTCGAGGCATTTCGAGGCAATGATGACAATGACATCAACAAATCTAAGTAAAAGATTGATATCGTACATTTACTGAGAAAATATGACTGATTTGACTACTAATATTGTCGTTAACATCAGCAGTAATTATGATAAAGTAACTGATTCAATTACTTTAACCATACTGGAAGGAAAATATGGTTAAAATGGAATTGGATAGTTAGAAAAAGAAGATCCTACAGTGAAGATTTATCCTTAACCCAAGATGCTATCTTAATTGTTGAGATGATTCGATGGTTCAGATTTTTTCTTACTTTGAAGAGTTTAATCTCAACCATCCATCTAATTCAAAGGCTCATATCCATTCTTTAATATTAAGATTTAATCCTAGTCATCTATCTAATCTAATGGCTTAGATCTTTCACCATAAAAAAACATTTAATCTTAACCATACATTAAAAACAAAACATGCATAAAAACACACACATACTTACACAACACACACACACCCATGGCCAAAAAGAGAAAGAAAGGGAGGAGCATGGCTAAGGAGAGAAGGAGATGAAGAAAGGGAGAAAAAGGAAGAAGGAAGAAAAGGGAAGAAAAAGCCACAAAAATAAGGTGACATGGATTGTTTTCTTCTTCTTGGTTTTCTTTCACTTTTTCACCATGAAATTTTCTCTTCTTTTCTTCTCCAAGTTTTGGCCATGGCTCTTGATGTTTTATAAAATCCTTATCAAGAAAAGATGGAAAATTTTAACATATGGAAAAAATATTCATTTACTTTAATATTTCTAATTTTTAGAGACTTTCCATAACTTATGAAACTTTTAATTTCTCAAGAAGCAATGGAAGAGATTGAAGGGAAATAAATGAGAAAATGATGGAACAAGGCTCAAGTGGAAGATTGGTTAATATAATCTTGATTTGTATGAACTTATGGCAAGTTGTTCTTGAAATTTCATCTTGATGGAATCTTTAAAAATTCAAGGAATTTTCAAAAATTGATTTTAAATTTTTGTATATCTACCTTGATTATGTAAGAATAGCCATTTGGTAATAAGAAAATGAGAAAAATTTCACACCCACACACACATACATAGCCTTGACCTAACACATATAAATTACCAAAGGAAGAGTTTTCCAAAATCTAATTAAATTAGATGAATCTACACTAAAAATAAGATTTATGGTGAATTTAGTAATTTTTAGATAATTATATAAAAATTCAGCTTAATATGTGAAAAGTATTGACCATATGTTGTTTGAATTTTTATTTGTGTTATTTGAATTATTTTGGATGATCCATATGGCTTGAAACTCTCTATATGCTGTTTGGATTATGTTAATATTTATTTTGTAATTTTTGAAGTTTATTTGTGAGAGCTAGAATTTTACGAGTATTATGTTGATTTTGATCAAACGGTGTATAATTGATCTAATAATATCTATTTGCTACTTGATTCATGATTTATATAGTTGCGGGTTGTTTAGTAAAGGATTAGCCTATATATAATATAGCAGAGTTACCTTGATCAAGGGATGAGCCTTGATCAAATGGTGCATAATTAATCTAATAATATTTGTTTGCTACTTGATTCATGATTTATATGGTTGCGGGTTGTTTAGTAAAGGACTAGTCTATATATAATGTAGCAGAGTTGCCTTGATTAGGGGATAAACCTTATGTGTGGTAGAGTAGACACTAGGTAGCTACAATTATATTGGATGTCCAATTTTAATTAATAAGGATACTTAAAATATTTAAAATAATTAAGTAAAACTGGTGAAGACTATTAAGATATTTTGGACCTATTTGGACTTATTGGGCCTTTTGAGCCTTCCTTGTACTTGAATAAGCCTTTTTATGGCTATATTGAACCTTGACTCTAGATTTTGACTAATGGACTATTTTAGATACCAAGTGGGTCCCAGAACAATTCTAGGCTTAAAAAAATGAAAAGCTAATTTTAATTATTTAAATATAATTTTCTAGACTACAGTACGTTGATATGCTATCAGGATTATTTCATTATGTACAGAGTTCTACAATGTAGTTTTTTCTCAAATATATTTGTTATGTTTTGATTATATGATAGTTTAGATGACATATTATTATGATATTTTAATATGACTTTCCTTAGGTACTTACTAGGGGACGCCTCAGTAAGGGAAGCATGGATAAGCTTGTTAAGTTATGACAGTGTATTATGATATGAGTATTGAGTCTATTGATACCAACACAATATGATCTAGGTATTGAGTCTAGCAATCTCTAAGGTTTAATAGTTAAGTTAACATGGAAAAAATAAGGGAAAATTAGAATAGATGATGTAACACCCCAAAATTAATTAAGGTATTAATAATGAGTTTGAGTTAATTAAGAATAATTAATATGAAATAATCGGGAAAGTTAAGTGAATAAAAATTTTAAAGAGATAGATTATTAATTTGAGTTTGAGATTTAATTGGGATAGAAATTTCATCTAGGCCCAAATTAATGTAAGAGATCATGATAAGAGGCTAATGGAGGCCCAATAAGTTAGGTGCAGGCCCAATCTAATTCAATATGATATAGGCCCAAGATCTACCTTTTATAGGCTTTTATAATTGGCCTAACAACCTTTGTGCAAATCCAAATCCTTTAAGCTCTTAAAACTTGGTTTGGCCCAATTAAAATTTTACAGCCTAACACATGAAGCTGGCCTAACAAAGCTTAAACCTGAAGCCTATTTGGAGTTGGATACTTGGAGCAACCCATAACCCATAGTGTATGTAGTGGCTAAAAGCACACCCTTCCTAAGTGTGTGAACCTTTTGTAGTGAGCATGTGCACTCAGCACAAGATAACTTAGTAGTATCTCACAAGTAAAGGGTAGACTTAGTAGCATCTATAATGGGTGAGAATGTCAGATCAAGTAGAGATAAAACACCGAATGATATCCATAGTGAGCTATTCAGAGAATATGGATTGGCACTAAGTTACCATCAAGCATGGAGGGAGAAGGAGAAAGCTTTCACTGATATCGATGGGCCAGTAGACCGGTTGTACATACTAATCCCTTGGTTATGCAACTGTTTAATGGAAACAGATTCAGAAACTATTGCAATGTGGACTTCATCGATGAACAATCATTTTGAAAGGCTGTTCATTACATATGGATGCTGTATAACTAGCTTCATGCTTAATGCACGACCGATATTGTACATTGATGGTTGCCACATGGACCATACTTAGGGACTTTCTTAGTTGCATCTATATATGACACAAACAATTACTTGTTTTCACTTGCTTATACAATTGTAGGTGTAAAACATATAATAATTAGGTGTGGTTCCTTTGAAAGGTTAAAGACTTAACTGGCGGTATAGAAATAACTCTAGTTTCAAATTGCCACAATGCCATAATTAGTGCAGTAAGAAAAGTGTTTGGTGGGGAGAGATATGCATTTTGCTGTCGACATATAAAGGAGAACTTTAGTAGTGAGTTCTTAAAAGTTTGCAAAGGGCAAAGAAGATGGTATAGGATGATGCGCTGAAATTGTTAGACAAGATTGCATATGCTAGGTTGGACATAGACTATGTGAAAGCATTGGGAAAATTGAGGTTATTCTCCTCTAAGTTAGGTAGATGGGTAGAGACCCAGGCTAATGTTAATAGGTGGGCATTAGCCAGATTTCTAAACCGACGATGGGATAATATCACAACTAACTTTACAGAATCTTTTAATGCATAGATAGTGAAAGAGAGGAAGGACAATGTTTGTGTATTAATCAATGATCATAGGGATAACCTAGTTAAACAACTATATGCTAGCAAAGAAGGCATGACTAAATAGATAAATGGGGTGGGTCCAAAGATTAAGGCAATGCTGAAGGAGAATATTGCAAGGGTAGAAAATATGATAGTAGAGCAATATGGTATTAATCGACTCCTAATTCAAATAGGAAGCAATGATTTGAGGGTGAATGTGGCATTAAAAGAGTGTACTTGTCAAGCTTGGCAAATGTCTGGCATCCTATGTCTTCATGCATGTGCAGCAATAAAGAAGGTGCATAGGAATGTGTACTCATATGTGGAAGAATACTACTTACTGAGCTCGCAGCAAAAGATGTATATGAAAACTATGTTCTTGTAGAGACTCATGATATGCCAAATCTGAACAATCTTTCGATTTATGATTATACTAGCAACACCTTCCTACTACCACCCATCACAGGTCGTCCAGCTAGAAGACTGTAGAAAAGGTGACGTGAATCACAATTTCAAGATAATGTTTAGTACCAATGTTCTCGTTGTCAAGAGGTAGGGCATAATAGAGTTAGGTGCAAAACTCCCAATCCTTCTTTATCCTAATGCTATAAAAGTAGCTCCTAAGTGGTTATATATTAGTGTAAAAGTAGTGCTTGATGCTGTAAATGTGTGAAAGTTAAGCTCTCTTTATACATGGGCAGCCACAACCTATTTTTGTTTGAAGGTCTAGAAGTTAGGCTCTTTTGTACATGGGTAGACAAAACTTATTTTTTGAAGTTATGGAAGTTAGGCTCTCTTTTATATATGGACAAACGTAACTAATTTTTTTGTACATACATCAAGGACATGTAAAGGTTCTTTATAGTGGTTACAGGAAAGTGAAGTTTGAATTTATTGGTCTATTGGCAACTGTATGTAATACAAATAGAAAGTAATGAAAATGAAGCTTTATGTTACAAGTGCTATGGGCATGTAATATTTGTTTATGTCTAATTTGTGTGCATAGGTTATGAAAAGAATTTATAGCATATTAGTATTTGATTGAATTGATTTTTAAAGCCTTTACTGCAAGGTTTAAGTGTAGGCATTTTTGTGCATCTTTTCCCTCCATACTATACTATTTTTTGTTAGTTTTGTAACTTTTCCTTCCCTTATATAAGTGGATGTTGACATGTGGGACATGCATTTTCACTTTCAAAAATAAGATTTGCTGTTGCTTATCATAAGTTGATCATTTTTAACTTTCCTTAAGGTCTGGAGCAAGCAAAGTAAAAATGCCTATATAGCAGACCATGCATTTTCATCATCTTGTACTCAATGATGAGTCCACACATGGAACTCCTACACTTGAGGTATTCAAGTCATTTTATTTTAAGGGCATGGCTGAAAAGAATTTGAATGTGGCTATTGTTCATTGTTGCATCAGAACTCCAGTTTATTTTACTGATCTTCATGTGAATCACAATTTTAGTTGCAGCTAACATTGTCGGTTTGCACCCTCTATGCCTGATTAGTGAAACAACAACAACTGGCTTGGCTTATGGGATTTATAACACATAGCTTCCTAAAAATGATCAACCCAGATAGTATCACACATAGCAAATCTAGAGGCACCTCTAAACTCTGAGATTCATCAAGTTAGAGAAGGATGTCAGGGGATTTAGCCAATGTGAGGGTTTTGAGCAACTAAGTGTTCATATTTTGGATTGTGTTTGGTATTGATGGAATTGATATTACAATCCACCATTGGCATGGATTGCAAAAGAAGACTGATATTACAACCATATGTCAGCAACCATATGTCGAGAATGGAGCACTTGTGTATAACACTAAACAACAATCCACCATTGGCATGTCAACAGAAAGAAAGAAAGAAAAATACAGCCAAATGATCAATTATTTCAAAAGGTCAATTCACAAAAAGTTCTATGCA
The DNA here is from genome assembly GCA_026724425.1 of Erythrophleum ivorense. Taxonomy (NCBI): domain Eukaryota; kingdom Viridiplantae; phylum Streptophyta; class Magnoliopsida; order Fabales; family Fabaceae; genus Erythrophleum; species Erythrophleum ivorense. Next base: position 38,525,534 of record JAIUCV010000006.1, on the reverse strand, counting down.
TAGGTGGTCCATTATAGCATTACATATTCATAACCAATTTTAAGGGAATTTATGCTATTTTCTTAAACTTGTGAATCTTTGGGTGGGGAGCTTTTCTTCTCTGGTTTTCATTTTTGTGAATCCAATGGTATAGAGTTTTAGGACTATTACCATGAAATTTAGAGGTATTACTATTGGATTTAAGCAAATTTTCATCCACTTTTAAGGACCTTCCAGAGTATAATTACTAGTGCTGTTTAGGCCCGTTACTACAGATTTTAAAGATATTGCTAGTGGACTTCAGGGATTTTACTACCATATTCAAGCTATGAGTTTAGGATGTTAATGGCAAGCTTAGTGATATGACTTCGTGGAACTTAAGAAAATAGACGATTATGTCGGCAAAAAAAAGCAACTCAAGGAATTTCATAATCTTATTATAATCATAGCAATCAAATATTTACAACCATTAGTTTACAAGGTGACAAAATGTTCTTATTTGTAATTATAATAGTACAAAGTCTTAGGGACGAAACTATCAATGCATCACGACTTTCTGGTTTATTTTCCTTTGATTATTGCCTTGCAGCTGCAATTATATCACCCCAGCACTTGTTCAGTGGATAGTTCACTAGGTCCCACATGAGTTAGACACAGAACGCATCCAACTCTTCTTGAAACCACAACCATTTACCCATAAGCCATCAGGAAATAAAATATAACAAACAATAAAAGAGATGCTCAAACTGAAGTATATGTTGGCATGGTGAGCTTTTCCCACTCAGGCTTTAGTTCCCTAATCTACAGTTGCAAGTATTTTATCAAATATATTCCATAATCATCACTTAGCAACAAATGAGATATCATAAAGTTAAGGTTATACATGCAGTACTACAAATATCAAAAGTTCAAAGTAATTCACTTACATGTTTGGTTGTTAAGGTAACTCAACATATTTCACGGTGACAACTGGGCTTGTCCCTCGAATTTCTTAAGTTTCAATAGCTTTAATAGCGTGGCCAACTGATTTTTCTATTATATCACTTAAATAATATCACACACAACTTAACTATTACAATTAACTTTAAAAACTACATACCAGTAGAACACAACATAATTTTACCATGTTGTTGGTCATCTTCTTCTGGCCTGCATTGGTCCTATGACTCAATGAGTTAAGGATGTATAAAATGCATGCATGAGAGTCCATAACAAAGCAGAACCAGTGGTTCAGAAATAGCACAGGGGTGAATACCTACAACCATTTCCAAATGACCAACACTTTCCAGGGCACAGGCCAATAGAAAACAACAAATACCTTACAAGTACGTTACCAAGGTGCAATCCATGATATTATAGCCGATTTTGTTAGGCCACAGTTTTTCCAGCAAATCATCCACATTGTACTACCTTATAGGCTTTAAGAGGGTTCTCTACACTAATAATTTCATAAAGTGTATCAAAACAAGACTTAAAGCAACGGATCATTAACATTGATATGAAAGGAAAGACATATTAGTCACCATGAAATCTTCATCCAGAAATGTGTCGTCTGATAGTCAAGTTCTCCGGCTTTTGGTCTTCTATAAGTACTCTGGACACCATGGTTATCACTTACACGCACTGATAAGCATGATTTTTATATTTTTTAATGCTCCTAACTTAAGTATTTTAATGAGCAAATATGGCTCGAGGAGTTTAATTAGATGGAATTTGGTTTTAGTAGCCATTCTCTGCACTTTAGGAATTTAACTGCAAAATTATTGATTTTAAATGCATAAATCATTTTAAATGAATTTTGTAAATTTTTCTCCTTTGTTTTTATGTAGATTTTAGGCAAATCATCTCTCATGTTGATGAAGGAATGGATGAATCATGCTACATAATTCCTACATTGAACCATGCTCCATGTTGCAACACCTGGGTTGGAAGAGAATAGCTACATGAAGCTTGGTTGTAAACAAAAGAGAGGAAGCTAGAGGAGAAGAAGACATGGAAATGAAGGACTAAACACTTAAGGTAGCTCGTGTGAGGAACCTTATGGAAAGGAGTATAAAGTCACAAGTTTTGGAAGCCTCTAAGAGAGCAAAACACATGAAACAATTGGTTAAGAGAAGATGGATTAAGAGCCATCCATGTATGCACACTTACGGGTTAGAATAAGCTACTTGTGGAGAGAAGTTCAGGCCACAAAAACACACATACAGAACAAAGAAGAAGGTTTTCAAGCAGAAATGTTAATGTGGGAAAAACATAAAGAAGCTAGCTGAATCACGTGGAAGCTACATGGAGAGTAAGGAGTAAAACACGAGGATAAAAAGCTCGAGTAAAGAAGTTATGTAGAATGAATTAGCAAACACAAAGAAGCCATAGGCAGAACATCCAGAAAGAAAGAGAAACAAGCATGTAGAAGCTATAGTCTCGATTTCACGTGGGAAGGATTCACAAGGAATGAGCACTTAAGCAAAGAGCTATTGGTTTTTGAAGAGGGGGAAGCCAGCATGGGAACTCATGGCAGAATATGGGAATGAAGAAGCATAGAGAAGAGAAGCTTCGAGCCAATAGAATAAAGCAAACAGAGCACGTAGAGTAGAATGAGAAATAAACGAAGAATCAACAGGAGCTGATGTGCATGGAAATCATGTGAAAAACACGAGCTGGAGTTGGAGAATAAGGCATGAAAGAAGCTACACATGCATACAAAAATGGAGAAAAGCACGTGATGAAGGAGCTCTCAGCTGGAAGAGTACTAGGCAGCAGTGTGTAATAAAACACGAAGATGAAGCTGCAAGTTTTAAAACATGGATGAATGTAACACCTCTTCTAATACCCTTCTTTATTTTTTATATTTGTGAAGAATTCCTTATTTGAGTTTAATCACTTTTTCTATTTTAATTATTCCTTCACAATAAAATCTAATTAAAGGTGTAGCGGACTACAGCAATAACGAAAATACATTGTAATTTATACAAACTAGTTCAAGAGTTCCTTAATAAGGGAATGAGGTCATACAAGTTACATCACATCAAAAGGGAATCTATCTTATAGCCATTCAAAAAGGAAGTTCCCAGATAATAAAAGGGTCAGTATTAGTGACTGGGCCTATGTTCATGCAAATGGAGGAGCAGGAGGATCAACTCCACCCATTGGGAATGTGTGGGACTCCAGCTCTCCAGGGGACACAAAGTATACTGGTACAGCACGAACAATGTCATCACATGATATGATGCGTATATTATGGATGATGAAGACCCATCCCCTGAGTGGGAACTGGATCCACTCCGCCTGAAGTTCTAGGGTCACTTGATAAATTGGCATCTAAGAAAAATATAAACCATAATAGAGTGAGAAATAATTTTCTCAGTAACATAGACAGGATCAGTACCACATAATATCCATGAAAAAGAGTCAAGTACTTTTGACAGACAATAAGCAATATAATGGCAAGACAGCAAATTTATCAAGCAATATAAGTAGTGAAATATTCCTGTCAGCAATATCTAACATGAATATAAAATAGCAAGGTGAATAGGCATATTACATCTAAAGATAGGACATGAATGAAATACAAGAATTGTCTCAACATAATTGATATTCAGCAATTGCAAGATATTCAAGAGATTTCTACATGCATCTATATGCATAGAACAAAGAAGGTATCACAACAATATTTATTCTCTCTTGACCATTAGGCCTTGGAGATTGCCAGGCCCAACACTTAGATCATGTTGCACTGGCTTTGGCAGACTCAAGCCCAGCTCATCTTGCACTGCCATGACATGCAGGCTCACCCTTGTTTCCTTTACTGAGGCGTCCCCCAATAGGTACCCAAGGAAAGTCATATAAAATATCACAATAATATGTCATCCAAGCCATCATTTGATCAAGGCATGTAGGTATATTTGGAAAAGAACTACCTTGCACAACTCTGTGCATAAATAATCTCAATGGCATGATTGTGTATTAAAGTTCGTAAACTAGTAGTTCAAACATTTTCAAATATCTTTGAGATTAGACATCCAATACAACAGCAGCTACCCAATGGTCAACTCTAGCACATACGTAAGGCTCACCCCCTGTCCACCTTATATATTGGCCAGTTTTTTGGGCTCATCCCCTGTTCGCCCTATATATTGGCCAGTCCTTTACCAAATAACCCATGCTCATATAATCAAGCAATAAACAGCATATTATCTATATCAAGAAATTAGATAATATATCAACATAGCAAATAGTGCAAATCCAGAACACATATTACCATATATTCTATTCTTGACATACTACTGCATAATCTTCAAACGGGCTCCAAAATTCACAAAATAAATATAAGCATAATTCAAGCAGCACATAGAACATCTTAGGCCACAACAATCATCCAAAACATATTAAATATCATTAGGGAAAATTCAAGAACATTTTGGTCAACACTTTTTCTCAAAGATTTAATTTTTTATACAATGATCCATAATTCACCAAAATTTCACCATAGGCCTTATTTTTCATGTAGATTAACCTAATTTAGTTGGATTTAAGAAAATTCTTCCCTAGGTATATGTACATGTGTTGGCCAAATCTATACATCTAAGAAGGCATGTGATTTCGCTTCATTTTTATGTTGCCAAATAGCCACACATATATATTCAATGATGATAAACAAAAGCTCTCAATCAATTTCTAGAGATTTCATATGAATTCTACAATTTTCTCAAGATAAAATTCTAGGGTTTCCTTGCCAATTTCTTCATGAAAATCAAAGTTGTATTAATCTTCCTCTTCTTTGGGCTTTCTTCCATCACTTTCCCTTTATTTTCCTCTTCAATTTCTCCCATGGCATCTTGAAATACAAAGCTTCTTGATTTGTAGAAAAATTGCCAAGAATAGGAATTTTCTTGAATCACATGAATCTATAAGCCATATATATGATTTCTCTATCTTTTCTTGGCTAGAATTCATGGAAACAACAAATTTTTCCATCTCCTTATGTCATGTACGAAATTTAGAGAGAAAGAGAAGAGAAGAATTCTTGGAGAAAAATAGAAGAAAAACCAAGAAGAAGAAAGTCTATCTATGTTACCTTAGCTCTGCGTTATTTGATTTTCCCCCAGTGGCTTTTCCTTTTCTCTTCCTTCCCCTTTTTCTTCTTCCTTAGGCCAAGCTCCTTCTCCTTCTCCTTGTCTTGGCCGAATTTTGGTGTGTATTTTGTGTGTGAGAAAATGGCATGAAAGTGTGAGTGGTTTATATATTTATTCTAGTTATGAATGGTCAAGATTTAATCTTGAAATAAAAGATAAAATGTAGGCCTTTAGATTAGATCAAAGATGGTGATTTGATCTTAAAAAGGCAAAGAAATCTAAGCCATTAGATTGCATCAACGGTTTAGATCGTATCACATTTTACGGATGAATATTAACCATTGGATTACCTTGGTTATTTTTTCATAATATGTGAAGACAAGATTGCATTTAATGCCGCTTAAGTCAGCGTCTATGTCATGCTGAAGTCAGTGGTAACTTTTTCTAAGATCGCTTCGTAGCTCGTGTAGTTTCCAGAATTCTCTTCTAACTTCTAGCTTCTTCTTCACACATGATGCCACATCATTTCTTTCTTTTCTATATGGTGCCACATCAGCACCTTCCTAGTTTTCTGGTGCCACGTCAGATCTTCCCCGATTAGACTTATAACATTGCCACTATTTTCCTAGGTTTTCCATAATATTTCATTTGTATTTTCCAAGTTCTTTGCTATATTTTAATATTATTTGTCCCTATGTGGGTCCTATTTAATGTTTCCAAAAGGTCCCAAAGAGTCTCTGAAATCAAGTATGAAGGAGTTGGGGACTAAAATGCAAAAAAAAGTTATATGTTAGGCAAAATGTATAATTGCCCAAAAGTTTAGGGAACTCTAGTTTCACCCTTTATTTGTGGCTTTAGGCACAAACATCAAAAAATTGGGTAAGAATCTCAGAAATCTGTGACCCATGGTTAAACTCAGTTTGATGAGACGAATCTAATGACGTCACAATGTCCGGATGGTCGAGCGGGATTTGGTCCGGAATTTGGTTAGCCCGATCAGTAGCCATAAGCTAGATAGAAAAAAAGTTGTAATAACTATAGAAATAAAAATAGCTAAAGGGCTAAGAAATCCTAAAAGAGTTTCAGGGGTTATTTATTCCCCTAATATTCCCATTCCTTTTAGAAAAATTATCAAAGTTTGTCCTGGTGACAAATGACAATTTTGCTCCTGGACCTCCCCCGAACCCTCTAAAATCTCAAAAATTCCTATGGATCCTATTCAGCTTATACTTCTCATATACGAAGTTATTTCATTCAAATTTTTTTTATTAAAGCTTAATAAATTCATTACATAAAATATTAAATAATTAGAAAATCCTAATTTTAAGGATGTTACACTGAGAGGTTCATAGCCGTGTACGGGCAAAAACAAAAGAATAAGCTATGATGGAGCAACATGAATGTAATAAAAGAAATAAAATAAAGCTCACATGGGAAGGAATGGGGCCCACACTTATACACACATGCATGACACATGAATAGTGAGAAGAATTCAGCTCTAAGCACAATACACATAAGAGAATATATGGGCTGAGCGTGACACACGAAAAGAAGAGGTTGGGCACGTGACTTTTAATGAGGGGTTGGAGGCATTGATTCATCAAATAAAAATCATGCTACCATCATCAATTCATCAACATTTCATCCAAACACTTCATCCATTATCTTTTCCATTCGCAGAACATCCACCATGCCATTCCATTCATTTCATCCTCCATTCTTCCACCTAATGAAGTTCTAATTCCCCTTGAGGCTAGCTAGGAGGAAGACCCTTGGAGAAGCTTGAATCCATGGAGAAAAACACATAATTTTGGCTAAGATTTTCTTGATTTCCTACACTTTTTCTCTTTCATATATTATCTTAGTTAAGTTGTATTTGATGGGGAATTTGTGTAATTGTAATTAATGGCTGGTTAGACACTAATTAGGATACTTTTTGTTGATTAATTGATTGGATTAAACACTAGATTTTTCATTATTCTCTAATTTTTCATGTACGCTATGAAGGTGTTCGATGAAATGCATGAGTGAGATTATGTGCTTTATTATTTGATTTGAGGATTTCTTGGTGTTTAGTTGGTTGATTAGACATCTTAGGGTAATGATTCAGAGGCTAACTAATCGATTAATCAATTAAATTGAGTGTTCATTGATCTTAAAGACAAGAATTGACGATTTAATGCGGGATTAAGGTTTCAATGCAGCATTACTTTGTTAATCTCTTGCTTCTTGAGTGGTAACACAATATAACTTGTTAAGAACACAATTATGGACTCTTAGACCAGAATTAATCATAATTGAAGTAGGATAAGGATAGTGGATACCAAGGGACGAATCCAAAGCTAGTCACAAGTCCATCATTCACCCATTAATTCATCCAATTAGGTAGTTAGTCATTTTGGTTCAATTTCATTCTAGTTAGTTTAATTAAACCAAAACCCCTTTTTTAATTAGATAGTTCTAGGATCTTTTAACACTTAGAAAATCTAATTAAAAATTGAATTCTATTTCCAAGGGAGATGACCTAGGTTGCATCACTAGCTATATAATTTCTCGACCTAGTTTTATTTTGAGGGTTGCACGACACGACTTGTCACACACCCAATGAAAGCAAGCATAAACTAATCACTTTTAAAAGTATTACACTAGTCGAGGCATGCAAAGTTAGACTCATTGAGGTGCTGATCCACTTCTGTCTACCAAGGCACTGACACTCAGCATGGGTGAGGTAAAAGTCAAACAAATCAACTACTACCCTAGTAACAAACGAGGCACATTCACTCACTAATATTAGTACATTAAATACATTTCCACTGTTAGCGATATCAAATGAAATCATCAACATAGATTCTACAAAAAATGTGAATTTTCCCATACTGATATACATACTCATTGTTATTTGCTTGGGCAGCACATAAAGTGCAATATTCATACACTGTCTTTTTCTCTTTCTCTGTTTTAGCATTAAGGGCTTCCTCCACAGATTGTGACCATTTGACGACCTTATGATGTTGTCTTACTGACTTGTGTGTGGTGTTCTTGTCCTTTAACTTTATCCTTCAGGCTAAGGGCATCTAGTGTTTTCCTCTTCTTCAACTCAATCCCACTAGCACTTCTGGATGATTCATCCAATTCATCATTCTCCCCATCTCCGCTTGACATGTGCCCAGGTGATGCATTTGCTTCTTCTCCATCCCCTACCTCGTCACCAGCCACGTTGCCTGTAGAGGTTCCCTTCATGTCACCCACAAGAGTCACTTCATGGGTAAGGGTTGTAAGTTTCGTTTGCAGCATCAAAAGATCTTCAAGAAAGCCATGAGCAAAGTTCAGGAGTCTTTTATACTTTTCCTTGATACCCTACAAGGTTCCCATAATAATAGTTAGTTCAGAAATGACTAAGAACTCTCAACACAATTGATATTCAGGGAGAATTAGAGTTAAGGATCTAAATATGAAAAAAATTCCTTTACAGGACTATTACCATTAGGTTTAGGATAGATTACTACTGACTTAAAGTAAAACCCCTTAAACTCAGTGGGAATAGGTCGTTCATAGTAGAAAAACCTCAACTCCAATTCTCCTTTGAGTTGATTCAAATATAGGAAGTGGGCCTTTGGTATTAAAGATTCCCTGCATCTAGAAGTAATATTAGAACAGTTGGCAAATCACCAAATAATCGTATAAGCCTATATAGTAGCTTACATGTATTATCATATATAACCAAATAGAGAGTAGCTTACCTGAACATTGTAATACTATATTATTTCTAACATTGAACCCCTTCTTGCGTGTGAGGTTATACAATTCATCCAAGAAATCTCAAGAAAATATATTAAAATAATGAATTAAATTGCGTTGCGTAGTGGATAAATTTTTCATTTCGTGTCTCTGGGACCCCATGAACTCATCAACAACATTCTCTAATTATTTTCCATATATACAAATCATAAAATTTTCAAAAATTAGCATAAACCATGGACCAAGAGTCAAAAACCTCAAATAGTTACATTTTGCCTCAGGTTCTAGGATAGCAGAATTTGAGGCAATTTTGAAAAATTATAAATAAATGTAAAAAAATCAAAATCACATAAACCATAGCTTTTTGGAAAGCTTTGGATGTCAAATTTACATATAAATAATTCCTAGCTATGAAAATCCCATCTGGACCATGTTTGATAATAAATTAGCTACAAAGGTCCGACTGCTATCTGATACTGATACAATTTATTGTTATAAACTTAAAAAATGTTCAATTAATTTCACAAACATCTAATCCATAAAAATGATGCCAATTTGGAAAGCTATAGATGTTAACTAGAGGGAAAAAATAACTCTAGGCCAATCAAAGAATGTTCAGACCCTGAAAATCAATCAAATAGTAACACGAGTTTGACTGGTCGCCTAGTATTGGACAGCAACTTCAAAAATTAATATATCTCTCTTTAGACATCCAAATGAGGTGCTTCTAATTGGAACAAGTCACTAGAAAGGTCTAGTTTTTTCATATAAAATTTTGTGGCAATTGGACATCATTTACCTCATGAATGATAGAGAATAATTTTCAGACTATATGAACAGTACTAGTGGCCAAATTAGAAAAATTTTCTAATTTCAAAAATTCACCAAATATTCTGTAGACAGATGGTGCGAACCCACTAGGAGTCAAGTCTCCTTGAACCCACAACCGATCTCAAATATACACACCCCAAGAAAGCTAAATCAAGTATGAACGATCCACTTGGAACCCTTGAATACGAAGAGACAAGGACCCCGAGTGTTGGAAGACGCCACAAGGTTGATCAAGCCTTGATAAGTCTACAAGTTCAATGAAGAACCCTAGAGAGCACTCCTCTCAAGTCTGGGATTTCCAGAAAATACAATTTTATTAATTCAAAATCTGATTACAATGGGAGGCAGAGTACAATTATATAGTGTGTAAGTCAAATCTGCCTTCAATGCTCATAGAAAAGGAAAACTAGGGAAATTAATGGCAATTATCCTAATTAATGACCTATGCAATCAGAATTATAAAAGTCAAATTCTCTTAAAGACTGAAAAGGAAATAAATCCCCCTAAGTAAGCTAAATTCGTCCAAATACATTAAGGTTCTACAAATCAGCTCATTAAGCCCAAAATGGCATTATTTAGCCCTAAATGAGCCCACCAATGGATGGTCCATGGTTCAGGTACTTCAATTTATAATGTTTGGCCCAATTTAGCCTCAGCAACTCCATCTTCAGCCCATATGATGTTGAGGACGTCCACATTAGAAATGTTTGGATCTCGCTTGACTTTTATTGCTTCAATTGCTAGTTGCTTAGTCCAGGTCTCTTGAACAAGTCCACTTAAGGCTTCTCTCATTCTGTTAGCTCGTGCTCTTGTCATTGGGCCACTTGGAATTTGTAGAGGATCATTCCAAGCATTTGAGACAGCTTGCTCCCTTTGATGGATCGCATCATCCCCTCTCTCCTCAAAAGGATTCGTCCTCGAATCATCACCTACATCATAAGGAGATAAATCAGCAACGTTAAAAGTAGCACTAACATTATACTCACCTGGTAGATCTATCTTATAAGCATTATCATTGATTTTCTCAAGGACTTGAAATGGTCTATCTCCTCTTGGAGCTAATTTAGATTTCCTTTGTGCCGGAAACCTCTCTTTTCTCATATGCACCCATACCCAATCACCAGGTTCAAAAGTGACATGCCTTCTCCCTTTGTTTGCCTTGGATGCATATTGCTCATTCTTCTTTTCAATTTGCAATTTAATCTTTGCATGAAGTTGCTTAACCACCTCAGCTTTCTTTTTGCCATCAAGGCTTGCTCTCTCATTAATGGGCAATGGTAACAAATCCAAAGGGGTTAGTGGATTAAAACCATAAACAACTTCAAAAGGAGAATAATCAGTAGATGAATGCACACTTCTATTATATGCAAATTCAATGAATGACAAGTAATCCTCCCAATTTTTCAAATTTGTTTGGATGATGGTCCTAAGCAATTGAGTTAAGGTTCTGTTAACAACTTCAGTTTGTGGATGACAAGCTGTAGAAAATAATAACTTAGTTCCAAGCTTTCCCCATAAAACTCTCCAAAAATGACTCAGAAATTTTGCATCCTTATCGGAGACAATACTTTTAGGAACACCATGAAGCCTCACAATTTCTTTAAAGAACAAATTAGCAATATAAGTAGCATCATCAGTTTTATGGCATGCAATAAAATGTGCCATTTTTGAAAATCTATCAACAACCACAAATATTGAATCCATTCCTCTTTTTGACCTAGGTAATCCCAAAATAAAATCCATTGAAATGTCTACCCAAGGTTCACTAGGTACAGGTAATGGAGTATACAAACCATGTGGTAAGACTCTAGACTTAGCCCTTTTACATGTTATGCATCTACCACAAATCCTTTCCACATCACGCTTCATTTTAGGCCAAAAGAAATGTTCATCGCAAAACATCCAATGTCTTTTTCACACCAAAATGTCCCATTAGTCCTCCCCCATGTGCTTCCCTCACAAGCAATTCACGCATAGAGCATTGAGGCACACATAATTTATTTTCTCTGAACAAAAATCCATCAAGCTTATAGAATTTTTCGAAAGCTCCTTTTTCACAAGCAACAATTATTTCAGCAAAATCACTATCATTGGAATACAAATCCTTGACATATTCAAAACCAAGCAATCTTGCATTCAGAGAAGTGAGAAGAATATACCTTCTAGATAATGCATCTGCAACCACATTCTCTTTACCTTTCTTGTATTTGATCACATATGGAAAAGGCTCGATGAACTCTATCCATCTAGCGTGTATTTTGTTCAGCTTACCTTGACCTTTAATGTACTTCAAAGATTGATGATCTGTATGAATCACAAATTGTTTAGGCCAAAGGTAGTGTTGCCAAGTCTCCAATGCTCTCATAAGTGCATAAAGCTCCTTGTCATAAGTTGGGTAATTCAAGGTGGCACCGTTCAGCTTTTCACTGAAATAAGTAATTGGCCACCCTTCCTGCATCAGAACAGCTCCTATCCCTACTCCTGAGGCATCACACTCAATCTCAAAAGTTTTGTTAAAATCAGGTAAAGCTAAAATAGGTGCAGAACACAATTTTTCTTTAAGAACATTAAATGCATGATCTTGTACTTTTTCCCATCTAAAGCCAACTGATTTCTTAATTACTTCAGTGAGTGGTGCAGCAATTGTGCTAAAATCTTTCACAAACCTCCTATAAAAGCTAGCCAACCCATGAAAACTTCTAACCTCAGTTACATTTGTTGGTGTTGGCCATTCTTTAATAGCCCTTACCTTCTCTTCATCAACTTGTACTCCCTCAGCACTCACCACAAATCCAAGGAAAACAACTTTTTCCATGCCAAAGCTACACTCTTTCAGGTTAGCATACAACTTTTCTTTTCTCAAAACATCAAGCACACAGCGCAAATGATTCAAATGCTCATCAAGACTCTTACTAAAAATTAGAATATCATCAAAATAAACTACAACAAATTTTCCAATATATGCACGCAAAATATGATTCATCAACCTCATAAAAGTACTAGGTGCATTTGTTAGCCCAAATGGCATGACTAACCATTCATACAGCCCATGCTTTGTTTTGAAAGCAGTTTTCCACTCATCTCCTTCCCTCATCCTAATTTGATGATATCCAGATTTTAAATCAATTTTTGAGAAAATAACAGACCCATGCAATTCATCAAGCATATCATCTAATCTAGGAATGGGATGGCGATACTTTACAGTGATATTGTTGACAGCTCTACAATCAATGCACATCCTCCAAGATCCATCTTTCTTTGGTACTAAGAGGACTGGTACAGCACATGGACTCAAGCTTTCTCGAACATACCCTTTTGCCATGAGCTCTTCAACTTGCTTTTGAAGCTCTTTTGTCTCCTCAGGGTTAGTTCTATAAACTGGCCGGTTAGGAATTGTTGCTCCAGGAATGAAGTCAATTTGATGCTCAATGCCTCTTATGGGTGGCAATCCACTAGGGATATCTTCTGGAAATATATCTTCAAATTCCTGCAACAAAGAACTAACAACACTCGGAAATGAAGAGTCAAGGTCATTAGTGCCTAAATAGGCCTCCTTGTAAACAAGTACAAGTAAAGGCTGTTCAGCAAGATATGCACTCCTCACCTCACTTTCTTTTGCATAGAAACTCACTTTTTCTCTTTCTTTTCTCTCCACTTTCTTTTCTTTCTTCTGAATCTCTTTTTTTGAGCTCTCAGATTTTCTTTCTTTCTCACTCTCATTTCTTTTTGATCTCTCTTCTCTATTTTTCTTATCACCCTCTCTTTTATCTCTCTCTTGTTTCATTTTGAGCTGATCTTCATACACTTGCTTGGGTGTTAATGGTACAAGAGTGACAGGTCTGTCATTCATTACAAATGAATATCTATTGGTAAACCCATCCTTTGTCGCCTTCCTATCAAATTCCCAAGGTCTACCCAAAAGTATATGTCCAGCATGCATAGGAACAACGTCACATAAAATCTCATCACAATATCTTCCAATTGAGAATGAAACAAGAACTTGTCTATCAACCTTAATCTCCCCACATTCATTCAGCCACTGCAACTTGTATGGTCTAGGGTGTTTAATGGTAGACAAATTTAATTTCTCAACTAAAGTGGTACTAGCAACATTGGTACAACTCCCACCATCAATAATCATATTGCATACCTTATTGCTTATGAGACAGCGAGTATGAAAGATGTTTTCTCTTTGTTGCTCCATGTCATCTTCCTTAACTTGAGAATTCAAAGCTCTTCTAGTCACAAGTGCTTCTCCTTCTACAGCATACTCAAACCCATCATCACTAGCATCTTCAAGTGACGGCATGGAATCATCACTTTCACTTTCAGTCACCACTTCACGGTCCTTCATGATCATTACTCTTTTGTTGGGGCATTGTGAAGCTATATGACCTGTTCCCAAACACTTGAAACATTTAATATCTCTATTTCTAGATGATTGGGAATCAGATTTACCTTTGTTCTTAAATGAAGCTTCCTCTTTGCCTTTTGAGACTTCTCTTTGAACATCTTTTTCTTCCTTCTTCCATTTTGGTCTCATTGAAGAACTAGAGCCTGAAAGGTACCTTGCTACTCCTTTTTGTTTAAGTTGCCTTTCAACCTTCATTGCCATGTGCAACATGTCTTCTAACTCCACATAATGCTGCAACTCCACAGTATTAGCAATTTCTTTATTCAACCCATTCAAAAATCGAGCCATTGTTGCTTCCCTATCCTCCTTCACATTTGCTCTAATCATAGCCACTTCCATCTCCTTGTGGTATTCCTCTACACTCTTAGAGCCTTGTGTAAGGGACTGCAATTTTTGAAAGAGATCTCTATAGTAATGATTAGGTATAAACCTCTTCCTCATGAGAGCCTTCATCTCCCTCCATGTTTCTATGGGTCTCTCACCATTCCTCCTCCTCTCTAAGACCAATTTATCCCACCAAATTAATGCATAATCCGTAAATTCAATGACTGCTAATTTCACCTTTTTTGCTTCAGAATAATTATGGCACTCAAAAATGAACTCAATTTTCTTCTCCCACTCCAAATAAGCTTCAGGATCATTTCTACCTTGGAAAGAAGGTATCTTCATCTTAATACTCCTAAGGTTTCCATCCACCCTATTTCTAACCCTTGGAACATCTTTACCACGTCTCCTTTCATGCCTAACTTCCCTAGGCCTATTTCTACCCAAATCAAATTCAGATTCATAATCTTCTTCACTACCACCTCCTACTTCATTTTCAGACTCAAAATCATCCATAAAATCATCTCTACACCTCTCATATCTTCTAGGATTAGGACTTACAGTAGGTGGTCTTCTCTGCAAGTTTGCAATCATTGTGTCTTGCTTATCCATCCGGTCTCTTATCCCTCCAAGCACCACATTAAGACGTTCAAATTGCTGCTGCATGGCCTTTACAACGAGGTCCATGTTCTGTGCACTACCTCCTTCACTTGATGTTTCCTCCCTATTAGACATTATAAGCTGCAAGAAAATAAAGATCCTCACAAATTTTCCTCACGTGTTTACCCTCAAAGATGTCACTCTTCACTCGTGTTTCACACTTTAAAGGCTTTTCAAATAATGGATTCACACACTTGCCTTTTTCCACTCTTAGTCTCTCTATAGGCTCTTTAAAGAAACTAATCAGACTATACAAAGCTATCACAATTCTTGTAAGATTCAACCCAACACTTGGAGATAATGAGTAGTAAGTGGGTACTATAGTAGAGAAATCAGGGAATGAAAGTTAAGGATGTAGAATTTTGTAAAAGCTTAGCTCAAACCAATACTACTTCCAGAAACAGCACAATTTTTTTTTTTGCCTTTTCTTTTCAGCAATTGTTTTTTTCTCTATATATTTTTTTTTTGCCTTGCCTTTTTTTTTTTCTGGAATATGAAGAACAAAAACGAAATTTGAATAAACAGAGCAGAAATAGCAGATTCAATCAGGAGAGCCCTGAAAACGTGTCTGAATTTAAACAACAATATCTCAAGTTAGAGAACTCCAAATGAGATGATTTTAAAGCGATATGAAAGAAGAGAATTTGGGGTATAAGAAAGACCTACTACACGTTCAGAAACTCAACGAAGAACATGACAAACAAAGGATTACATTCAGCATGTCCATAAGAATGGAAAACAATAGAATTTCAAAAAGGAAACAGAAACACAATATGGAAAATTACAAAGACAAACGGATATGACCTGATTTAGGGACCGAAGCTCTGATACCAAGATGGTGCGAACCCACTAGGAGTCAAGTCTCCTTGAACCCACAACCGATCTCAAATATACACACCCCAAGAAAGCTAAATCAAGTATGAACGATCCACTTGGAACCCTTGAATACGAAGAGACAAGGACCCCGAGTGTTGGAAGACGCCACAAGGTTGATTAAGCCTTGATAAGTCTACAAGTTCAATGAAGAACCCTAGAGAGCACTCCTCTCAAGTCTGGGATTTCCAGAAAATACAATTTTATTAATTCAAAATCTGATTACAATGGGAGGCAGAGTACAATTATATAGTGTGTAAGTCAAATCTGCCTTCAATGCTCATAGAAAAGGAAAACTAGGGAAATTAATGGCAATTATCCTAATTAATGACCTATGCAATCAGAATTATAAAAGTCAAATTCTCTTAAAGACTGAAAAGGAAATAAATCCCCCTAAGTAAGCTAAATTCGTCCAAATACATTAAGGTTCTACAAATCAGCTCATTAAGCCCAAAATGGCATTATTTAGCCCTAAATGAGCCCACCAATGGATGGTCCATGGTTCAAGTACTTCAATTTATAATGTTTGGCCCAATTTAGCCTCAGCAACTCCATCTTCAGCCCATATGATGTTGAGGACGTCCACATTAGAAATGTTTGGATCTCGCTTGACTTTTATTGCTTCAATTGCTAGTTGCTTAGTCCAGGTCTCTTGAACAAGTCCACTTAAGGCTTCTCTCATTCTGTTAGCTCGTGCTCTTGTCATTGGGCCACTTAGAATTTGTAGAGGATCATTCCAAGCATTTGAGACAGCTTGCTCCCTTTGATGGATCGCATCACTTCTAAATAATACCTACTTTAGCTTTTCAAAAATATCTCAACAAGATCTAGATGCATGCCAAATTTCAAACTAAGAAGAGCTCATTTGGATAAAAAGTGACATAACTCACAAAATTAGTCACTTTTGCTCCATATGAAGTACCAACTTAGTTCAATTGGCCTCATTTAATGTTTGGCACCCCTTGGGTAAGTTTAAAAGCATGAATATGACTTGTATGAACTGCCCAAATGGTTCTAAATACCATGCATCTCAATTTGGTTATCCACATCCAAGAATGCATGCATTCAAGTGTGCACCCAAGTGTTCAAATTCCATATCTCCATTGTCTTGGCACCATACAAGATTCATACATCATTCATACATAATATTACATTTTTTTATGAGCTTACATCTCAAAAATAATATGTACAAAGTAACTTGCATATTCAAATACATAACAAGCTACATAATAGACAAGTATGACTTTTCAATGCTCTTGGCTTACCGTCCTTGCTTCTTGGACATCACCTAGGCATCTCAAGATAATGGAGGAAAAGGGGTGAGATTCCTAAAATCTCAATAGCTCACACATCCATTCACACACACATTCAAGGCATATACATATCAAAGCATATGTATGGAAGGTTTGGCAACCATAAAGTATGCAAATTCATAATTTCCATGCCACTCATTCACATTCAAGCCAAGACCATGCTCTAAGGACTTTTGGTTTTGCTTTACCCCATTTCTAGGACTTTTGGATTTTCCTCACTCTTGGCCTCGGGACTTTTGACTTGGCCTCATCATTCCAATAGACTTTTGCCCTTGTCTCACCCATGTCATGAGACTTTTGGCATCTCCTTACCTTTATTAAGAGACTTTTGGCATCACCTTACCCTTATAAGCCATTTCCACAACCAAGTCCATTCAAGGAAACACATTGGTACCAATGTAATGTCAAGGCATCAAGTGGCATATTCTCAATTTACAAGAGCATACACAAGCACACAATTACATACATATGAACACAAGAATGCAGGGAGAATGAGGTGGAGAGCTACCTTGGATTTATGCAAGCTTTTCTTGATCCTTTTCCTTTCCTTTTTCGTTCCCACAAGCACACTTAGGTGGATGTATGTTCTCTTGTCTTAGACACCATAAAGAATACACAATTACAAATTTGAAGCAAGCCAAGACACTAAACTCACTCTTGAATACACACTTGGTTCCATAAGTGGCATAATGGTTCCATAAATAGATTATTGAAGCAACTTTCACAATTCAAGCTCAAGGCTCCCATCTCTTTCCATTTTTGGGCCTCTTGTCCTCGTTCAAAGTCCTTGGAGCCCTCACACATTCACTTGCACAATTGGAAAACCAAGTTGCTTCATAAGGCACCATTATGGGCACCATTGTTCCATCTTCCAATCCATGGCTCCTAAATTTTTGCCAATAGTTTCTCCCATCTTCTAACATCATATAAAGTCCCAAACCAAGGCTAGAACAAATTAAAACATCCTTTAGCCCAATGAACCTAGCTTGTCGAAATATGCACCATAATGAAGGTTCATGGAGTTCTTGACCTTTCTTTGATGGGAAAGCCACTTGGGAGGCTTTCTAAGAGTCATAGGACCTCAAGGAAACATCCAAATAGCCAAGGAATTACTCACACAAAATTAAATTTTCTAAAACCCTAGAAAACACCACACTTTCCTAACTTAATTTCTATTGGTTTTTCTTAGAGTTTCTTGCCATATTCCCCTTCTTCATAGTCTAAAACCCTAGTTCCTCTCTTGTGTTTGGATAAAAAAATCCCTCCCCTATATGGTTCGGGTCTAAGCCGAAATACACACAAGGAAGGAGCAAGAGAAAGAAGCAACCAAAACAAGAAATTACCTTGGATTCAAGCTTGCTTTTAAGAGCCTTTCTCCTTAATTTGCTTCTCCTCAAGAATTTCAAATTATCCCCCCTTGTTCTGGACTCAAAATAGAACCAAAACCATTTAATAAAACCATGGAAAGAAAGCTTGAAGGGAGGAGAATAAAATTGGAAGAAGAAGAAGCATGAAATTCCTTGAAATTGGCTACCTTTCCTTGGCTTTCTTCCTCCTTTCTCTCCTTCTCTTGTGTGCCTAAGAGAGAGCTTCTTTTTTTTTTTGTATTTTGTGTAGAGAGGGTTGTGCTATATGAGGGGGAAAAGAGACAATAAGCTTATAGAACATTCAAGAAATTTACTTTTTCCAAAATTCTAATTTCATCCTTCTGTAATGATAATTTCATTTTGGCTTTGTTTTAGCTCCTTTTTTAGAATTGTCTTTTCCATTATAAAATTTAGGTTTCCAATTTAATAAAATGCCTTTGGAATTACTCAATTTAGAGTTAAAACCTTCCTGAAAGAATTTATCAAAGTTTGATCTCACTGATGTTGGAAAATGTACACAGGAGGGACTTTACTAGTCTTGGGGCTTCCTATGGCTTTTGGGGCCTCTGAGAACCTTGGGCAACTTAAATTTCCCATTTAGAAAGCCCTCCTATGTGTTTTTTCAAAAGTTGCATTATTTACGAAAATACCATTACATTTCGTCAGTTTTCGTCACAAATTGTTTCACCATCCTAGCTCCTTTTTTCTTTCCATTTCAGCCTAGAATTTTCATTTTTAGGAGCCTAGAACTCTACCCAAATTTTTTGGGATATTATCTAATTCATTTCAAAGGGCTTACTTTTATATAGCTCATTTCGTCATTTTACAAAAATTACGTTCGTTACAAACATGCTCCTTCTCAAGCTTATCCCTTTCTTGGATGCGTTGTTGGGTCCAAAATTTGATAGCATTAGCATTGCTTTACATTTCCAAGAGGAAAATGCTACAGGAAAAAATACTGACCAAAATTTAATTTGTTAGATGTATAAAATAATAGGTCAAATAAATATACAAGTAATAAACCATACCATCAGGAGTGGCAAACATCCTCTAATGCTCTTCTTCTCTGCTCCTTTATGTGGAGCTATTTTGAAACTTACCACTTCCTTTATAAGAGTAGACAGGACAAATTCTGCCTAATCATACGTGTCTACATGGTCGATGTCCACAATTGCAAGAAGTAGTTTATCATTCACGTATAAGCTAGATGTTGGGCATAGGAATGTCCCTAAGGCAAATAGAAAAAAAAGCCCACTTGAAGTCTTTGCCAACCTTTCTTCTTAATATAATATCTTATAGATCCTTCAATTTTTTCTCTTGAACTTTCTTTTGACTACAACTATGCCTTTTCCCTCTAAACTATTAGGTATAGGCTAGCCACCGATGAGGAATGCCCATTATGCCATGGACATCTTGGGCTTTGAGCAGTACTCGTTTACCTCTGATTAATAGCGATCTAGTTAGAACATCAAAGGCTATAATTAGCTCCATGCACAAGTCCTTTGATAAGGTTTGGAATACCAAATCTAGCAATTTTCCAAACCCCATTTCCTCTACCAATTTATTATGTACAGTGTTATTTTTGATAAATTCTCCAGCTTCCTTGAACTGAGAGAGCAAGCACCTTGTCCCAATGGTATCTATAGAACATAAATAATTCAATACCATAGCATGAACTCATTAAATGAGGGATTTTAGGGATGAATAATAATGAATATTTCCTTACACGAGAATTTCCTAGAACATGCTCCTTCTTGTGCTCCATTCACTCTTCATATGCTTCATCCTTATACCTCTTTTGCTCACTTGGCTCCAAGTTCTTCCACTCTGCTAGGACTACAACATTCCCTTGTAAAAGGATAACAAACAATCTTACTCATTTTCCCACCATATTTTGGACATCATTTACTTTACAACAATTATGTTGCCTACCTCTTTAACATTGTGGAACTTTCCTTTGTTTTTTCTATAAAATTCAGCCCCAAAAATGAAAACACCTACCTGATTAAGTCTTTTTTTGATTACCATAAATCATCACCATGTCATAAAATATAAAAAAAAATCACATGAACTTCTGCAATCCAAATCTATATTTGTGTGAGGTATTGTCTTTATCTTTCATGGTACTCTATCTTGATAGTTATAAATCAATACCCTTCAACCATAGCTACAAATAACCAAAGAAACTACCAATAATCTTTTCCTATACAAACAACCAAGTGTGATTGACAATGACTCCATACATGCCAGCTAGAAGGAATACGACCATTGCATTATAACTAACAAGTAAAACAGAAAATTTGTGTAGTACACATGCTTGTCATATATGTTACATTATATAATTAAACAATGAAGGTTCTATACTCAACCTCTATTCATACATTCATTGTCATATTCTAAATTGCTAGAAATGGTAACATAACCAAATTAGCTAAAGAAAAACCTCAATGAAAATGTTAGAAAACTAACCAAAGTCATTTAGGAACTAAGGAATGTAATTAGGACTAGGAAGGAGGATATGTATTAGGAAGCTTAACTAAGACATCAACTTGATCACTTAGTTAGCATGGAAGCATATGACTATGAAGCAAGATGAACTTACAACCATTCTTATCAAAATATATGTATCCATGTATGGTTCTGCTGTCCAGAATAGTTAGCCATGTGGATTGCTATAGGTTTCATCTAAGGTAATGAGATAGGGACGAGACATTAAGCATAAACAGTGGAGTGGGCCATGGAGGAAAGAAACTTTAATAAACAAATCTACATCTTATGTATTAACCATGCAATATATGTATATATATACAAATGGTGATTGATTACTGCTTGCTTCTTTCTTGGATGTGGGAATTAAATACCAATGACACCTCATGCTTTCTTATGTAAGATGTGTACATATATGTGTGTAGATGGCATTTGATTGACTTAAGTGGTGCGTTTAGCCAAGGAGAGAGCATCCATTTAATGTAGATTTATGGGAGGAAAGGATATATATATATATATATATATGTATATATATCATGTGTTGCCATTTAACATGTAAATCGAATAGGAAATGGAGTTAGCAAAAGAATTAAATAAACACCTTTGACACCTCATGCCTCACTTTTCAAAGACATATATATAATTGCCATTAGTTAGTGCTCATATGCTAGTTGTCATGGAAGTTAAAGGCCAATTGCAATATATGTATTAAGTGGAGATAACATAGATAGGATGCTGCCACCTAGCCTTACACCATGCAAGAAATGGAGAGAATGAATACTTAATCACTTGAAGGAATCCAAATAGCGATGGGAAACCATGAGCTATCCATTGCCTTGATTATCCTTCACTTAGCTTTATTTTCTAGCTGAAAGAAAGAGTGGTAAGAAGGGAAAGAGAACTCAAAAAACCATAGAGCTGCAAGGAACAAACAAATCATAAATGTGGGAAGGAAATTCCAAGGAGAATCAATAGAGGTAAGTATAGGAGAACATTTAGACTTCTTAACCACTTCCATTTGACTAATTAAATTAATTAATTAGGATGTTTAATCTTGGTTGGGTAGCAATAGAATTTTAGAGGAAAGTCTATTGGGATTAAGTTGTGGACAATCAAAGGTAAAGGACTGAATTTTGCTTCCTTGAAGTCAATTGAGACTGAGAGAAGGAAGGATAAGAATATGGGCACATTTAAGTATATTAGCAATAGGGATAGCATGTTAGAAACATTCTACCTTGCATAAGAAAAATGGTACTAAGTGATAGAGCAGAGGAGAGATAATTAGGCACTTAATAGACCACACAATAGGCTACTAGGCAAAGGACACACATATATTGACATAAGTTAAAAAAAAAAGAGAATTAGAATTTTCGTATAAGGATTAGTAGCTTACTTGAAGTGTAAATATTAACCTTGACCTATCCCTAATTAAGGTAATATGTGACTAAAATTTTAGGAAAAAAAACCAGTGGAGCAACAAGAACCAAGGAATAACTCTACATAACAGCGGTAACAAAATAAGTAGCCAACATGGTATTCTGTCTGTTTACATACATAATTGCACTGAATGATTTTCAAATTTCTTATGCTATGTATGGTTTCATTTATGCCCACTAAAGTGACTTTCATGAGTATTAGATCACTGTTATTGGCTAATGATCAAAGTTTATTAGCCTAACGAACAAAAGTACCCTGCTATCTAGGATTTATGTGCTCCTACATTGAATTGTGCATTGATTATACCTTGTTTAATATTCAGTGTTCCTTATGTGTGTATACCATGAATATGTTGTTATCTACTGGGATTATATCTCATTATAAAGCTAACCATTTATTTTAGGTAATATCCATAAGATAAATGGGGTTCAACTAAGAGAATAACCGAACTAATTAAAAGACTATGTACTGACTATAGTTGGTTGTAATTTCCTGAATTATGTTAAATGCTAAAGTCTGACTCTAGTTGAGTATTTAGTGTTATCTTACTCTTTTCTCATTGGTATCTATATAAATATCATACATGAGAAATTTACTATAGCATAACGACAATATGTATTAGAACCACTAAACCCTATGTATAAGTAATTCCTCGTAATTGTGTTTGCAAGAAACTGATTATCACAATTTTGAAAGTAATTCTTGAATAATGGTATGTATTTAACTAGTGTGGAAAAGACTGTGTTAAAGTTTGTATAGAGACTTATTGAATGGAAAAAAACAACAAAACGTATGTAATACGACGTCATTGTGTTGTTGTGTTTTAGAGATAGCTAGCGTTTGCCTATTGTGGACATAGTTAGAGGAGGATTTTAACGTCCAATATTCTATATTAGGTTGTCCTTTTCTTAAATTGCAAATTTGGAAGATTAGGGAATTTTTGGGGTAAGACAGATTAGGAAAATTACTCTATTATTGTCATAAATTGAGAATTTCAAGAATAGAGGGGAATTGGCCGCGACCAAAATGAAATTAGCTGCAGCCAAGAGTGGCGAATTTGCTCAGGGGAGGAAGCAGAGAGTAATTGGCCATGGCTACATGTGGAGTTAGCCACAGTGAAAAGTGAGAGACTAAATTGGAAGCCATCCAGAGAATAATTAGCCATGGCATAAAAGGTAACCTTGGTTTTCCTATAGCTACGTCAAGGATGACTTGGAAACAGTGGTAGGAGATTCTCGAGAGCTAAAAGTTAATAGGAAATAATTTAAAGACCTTTAATTGAGGGTCAGTTTCTCTTATGTACAATAATGCTTATAAATATTTGGTTAATGACTCTAATAATATTAAGGTTCAAATTTTCTCACTTTTTCCTAAAATGATTAATTTAAATGGTGCAAAACCTTGATTTATGATCATTAACCACATGTTCAAGCCTAATTACTATGATTAGAAGTTAGGGTCATCACGTTCATTTTGCCACATTATTACCAGCTTTAGTATTGTAGCCCATTACTACTAGGTTTAGATGTGCTATTATTGCACCTAAGGACAAATACTACCATGTTTAGGGATATTCACACATACTAACTTACTTCATTTGAGTACATTTAGAACTGTGCTTTGCTATTGAGCTTTAGCTATGTGACCATTATGTTTAGGTGTTTTCTACTCCATTTAAGGAAATTTATCAAGGACCATAGATAGCCATTACTACCATGTTTATAGATGTTACTCTTATGCTTAAGGACATTTATTACCAGGTTTTAGGAACTGTCATCTATTATTGACTTTTAGGTGCTTTACTTCCAACTTTAGTTATGTTACCACTAAATTTCAGCAAATTTACTACCATGTTTATGGATTTACCATAGCATACTTATAGTTTTAGAACTCTTACTCTCAGGTTTAAGGACTTTGCTAATGGAATTAGGGAATTTTACACCATCGAGTTCCAGACCCATTACTAGCTACTGGATCATCAAAACTTATCCCCCAACTTATCCCATATCCCAAATCCCAAATCCAGGTTTTAAACAATATCTAATACATAATAACATTCATCCAAAGCCAAAAGGAATTTCACATCCATAAGTCTAAATCTAGAGCCTCGTCATTCACTACCCAAATTCCCTTTGCCAACAATACCTAGTTTGCTTTTGATGAAAACCGTGTAAATACTAGCATTTGTGAAGCAATGAAAGTGCAAATCTTTGGACCTATCGCATGAGAAGGAGAGGTGCTTCTTACCTTGCTTCTCACAGATTTTTGAGCACAGGAGAACCCGTCCAAGGTTAGTATTGGCAAGCATCATTCAAATAATAAGAAGCTATCTACCAATTTTCAATAATCGATTGCAAGAGAAAACTTCCAACGATTTTCAGTTACCAATTATAGGAGAAACAGTCAAATGCTCGACAATGGAGGGAGGGAGAAGTGACCAACATTTGGAGGGAAAAGAGTAGGTTTGGATTCCATTTGATTTAAATGGCTTATTCAATAGAGAAGAGAAGGGTATTTTTATCTGTCAAATTTTCCTTGGTCTTACAGCGTAATATTAATTCTTCAGGTCCTTCATAATAATATTTGCATTATTTGGGTCCTCCATACTAATTTTCCCAAAAAATAATTCTTGAATTAATTATTCATTATATTTCTTTTATCATGCCTATATTTGTTTATTCATGACATATAAATCCTGAGTTTGATAATGTTTATTTATTTAATTATATTTAATCCCTAATTTAACTAATATGTTGGTTATTCTGAAATTTATACATTACTCTATTTATTAAATCACATGAAATTATCTGTCATCCTTTCTTTACATTCTTCTCTATTTATGTTGCATATTCTAAAATTTTATGTTATTCTCTATTTATGTTATTTTGAAAATTTAATTATTCTTTGTTAGGATATTTTGTTTATGTTATTCTTCGTTTATTAATCAAATGCTTGACTTTTCTTCATGATTATTAAATTTCATTAATCATATCTATTTTATTGAGAAAATTATTTCTCATTCCATTCTGGTTTATATTTTCTTAAATGCCTATTTACAGCATAACACTCAAACTTCAAGCAAAGTGGATCCAATCCCATTTTAGGGATAGGTGTTTGTAATATACAACATTTGTAACATTTCAAAATTAATTAAGTGAAATTATAGATAATTAAGAATTTAATTTGAGAAAATTAAAGGATTATCATAAGAATTAAGGATAATTATGAAAAATGAAAATTTTCAAGAAAAATAATTATTTTGGGCATTTTAAGGCAAATAATAATAATTTGGCAATTTTTTGCAAAAAGTATATTTAATTATAGATTTGAAATTTTTGTGGGAAAAATTTATTGATGGATGTGGAAATTTAATTTGACCTCTATAATGAATTTAATTGCACTAAAATAGTTTTGGGAGCCCAATTTAAGTTTTAATGAAGATCCAACTCAATTAGACTTATCTGGCCATGACCCAATACCTAGATATTAATCTAATTGGACAAAAATGCCTCTAGGTCAGCCACATTACTACTAAATCCTAATATTAGTGCTACCCATTCCACTTACTCGTAGAACACAATTTAGGTAGCCAAGGGAGAGAGGAAAAATGCACAAAAGGAGAAAAGGCTAGGGTTTTCCAATTTCTTAGCTTTGATCTACATATCTAGAGAAAGATTTATCCAAGGTAAATGATATAAAAGCTTATCCTCTCATCATCTTCTTCATTTTGGTCTGATTGGTTTCTCATTCAAAGATTTTTTTATCAAACCTCGGTGTTGTAAATTGGAGATTTTGATGCTTCTTTGCTTAATTTTCGACCTTGTAGGCTAATAGAGTAGTTGGGCAAGTATTTCTCTTTATTTTGATGAGTGTTCTCACTCAAATTTCATCCCTTGGATTGATTTTCACTTGGTAGCTATCACATGTGTGAAAATGGAGATGTTGGAAGTGACCGCTTATGGACTCAAGTTGTTTTAGCCTCAAATTAGTATCATTAGTTATATGGAAGATTGGGTAAGTGCCTCCTATCATTTTATGCTATGTATAAGCTAAAATTTTATTATTTGGGGTTGATTTTTTGTGCATGGCTTTCACATATGTGAAAATAGATATGTCAGGTGTAAGCTATGGTTTGTTCTTGGCGATTTAACCTTAAATTTGTGCAATTGACTCTTAAAAAACTTGGATAAGTGATTTCTAATAGATTCTTGATAAAATTGATCAATGGGTATGAAGCTCTTTTGTTAATGATGGTAACTCTACTTATCTTAGGTTTGATGGGCCTTTTGGAACATGTTAGTTACTAGAGGAAGAGTATTTGAATTTCATTGAGATAACTAAGGGTTAATTCCATGGATATGTGCAGTTTCGATCATATGTTTACTTGTACATGTAATTTTGATGACTAATGATAAGTTTGACTACTAATTATATAACTTAAACCATGATCGTATCCTTGTATGTGGGGCTGTAATCATGGTTCCAGTTGTGTATTATGCCGTGATTATGCATTGAGTCATGATCATACTCTTGTGAATGCATAATGCCATGATCATGCCCAATAAGGAGCTTGTGTTGTGATTGTTGTAACAACCCTAACTCTCAATTATGGTAATTAAGGTTAATTATATAATTAATGATCATAAATTAAGGTCTAATGTGAATACAAATAATTAAATTAGGAAAAAAGTAAGGAAATTTGGGCCTTATTATCATTGGAATTATTAATTAGAGAACCAAGTGATTTAAACCTACAAGTAATTCAAGTCATCAAATAAATCCTTCAATTCATTCTATCAATGATTTTCTATCCACAAGACCCTTGTATAATTGTTCCTAAGTCATTACATAACATTACCATAGTGAAATCCAAAGTTTCTAGGTAAAAATAAGAGTTTGGGGGCTTAGGCTATGACTTAGACCTTCTTCACCATGGCTAAGTTGGTTACTAAAACTTAAAAGCCAAGTTTATGAATTTACACCGTGACTTGGTATAGCCGCATTGTGACTTAAGTGGTTGTTGGAACTCAAAACCAAATTTCACACCTTGCATTACAACTTAGACCTCTTACATCATGGTGAAGTTGCCCACTGGACCCTACTATTTAATTTTTCATGATCCATGCCACGATGGGCTTCTATTGCATCGCAGCAAAAAAAGTTACTGGAGTGCTATTCACTTCCCTCAATTCTTGCTGCGGCGAGTCCTACTTGCATCATAACGAAGTTACTCTTTAGAAACCTCCCACTTAATTTTCCCTGAGTTGTGCTACAGCTAAAGGTTTTGCATCATGGTAGAACTCTAATTTTTTTGCCTCCTGGGTGAAATTCATACCCTGCACCATGGCAAGACATCTCATACTGTGACACTCCTAGCCTCTAGAGGAGCTCTAGCTATGAATTAAGTAGTTTTGGTTGTGGCTTAACCTTATTTTACACTTAGACTCTCTAAATTTCATCCTACACGTTCTAGCTCTCCCTTTAGTGGCATCCTAAGGTCATTCTATCTTGCACTATGACTCAGACCTCCCACGTTGCGATGAAGTTGCCCATTAGACCCTACTATTTAATTTTTCATGATCCATGCCATGGCAGGCTTCCATTGCGCTGTGGTGAAACGATATTAGAGCGCTATTCACTCCCTTTGATTCTTGTTGTGGCGAGTCCTACTCCCGTTGCAGCAAAGTTACTATTTGGAAACCTCCTACTCAATTTTCCCCAAGTTGCACCATAGCAAAGGGTTTTATGCCACGACAGAACTCCATTCTATTTACCTCATGGGTGAAATTCCTACCTTACACCATGATAAGACATCCACCCTTAGCTTCTAAAGGAGCTCTGGTTGTGACTTAAGTTCTGGCTGCAACTTAACCCTATTCTGCACTTAGACTCTAAATTTCATCCCACACATTCTAGCTCTCTCTTAATTTGTAAGGCTTTAATGGCAACCAACTACCTAAATTACTTAGCATACCTATCATAACCACTTAGAGACTCAAGTGTTGATCTCAAATCCCTCTATCAACCATACATAAGCAAATTCATGAATTTGATAGCAAGGAGTGCATAACCATTGATAACATCATTCAAAGGGTGGTCTAACAGAAGTTCCATACAACATTGATTCAGTATTACCATTCATGATGATAAAAAAATATACTTTCAAATTACAAGTCATATTTTCATACTAGCAAGGTTCCATATCATTGTATAAGTGAATACATACATTATAATGCACTATTACAAGTTCTATCTTCCTAATGGCTACACCATTGTTTACAAAACACCAGAGTACCTACACTTGGCAATATAATTATATGATGATGTTATACAAAATGAACCACAAAATTAGCATATATCCTAAGTTAGATTAGCCCAAGTGTAGCATTCCTATGGATGGTCTCAGCTCATGGATATTCATCAACTTGCTTTTCTTTATCCTTATCTGAAGAGCCTTCACTTGAAATATTAGCTTATAAAATGGGGTAAGATGCAAATCTCAATAACCATTAGGTAAATTCCATTCATATGTATCAATTTAATCAACATATGTGCATTTCAATCAAATAAGCATGATAAATATCCATCATATCAACAAATGAAATAGTTGAGCTACTAGTGACTACTATCTTATACTAACAATAATAATCAACATGTTAAAGGCCAATAACACTAGGAAAGGCCTGTCTATGGTGCCAACTCCTTATTGAGTGCAACATGAGCTCAGTGTATTCGGGGGTCTTATTACAGCCTGGTGCCCAATCAAAGCATGATGCATAAGTGGCAGCTGCACTACAGCTCCACCATAGACTCACATAGGGTCCAAACACAATAATTCAAATAGCCAACCAATCATTTAACATTCAAAACTATACATGTGCAATAGATATAAGATTAAAGTGGATATATGCAAGGAATTAAAAATTAACCCTAGTTACCTCACTTTGTGAATAATCTTTGAAGACCAACAATAGTGCTAATTTACCCTATGATCACAAATTCAAACAATTACTACTATTAATCATCATTTATAGTAGTAAACCAGATACCCAAAGAGTTGAACTACCAATGACTATCTGAAAATTACTTACCTAACCACCAATGGATTTAGATTTCAAGTTTTAGCTTTCCCATACTAGAAACCACAATATTTCACTTTAACTTTGATGTAATTTTGCACAAAATCAAAGTTTATACCATAAGTCAGCTATAGGGGTCTCTATCCAAAAGAAAATATATCATAATAGGAAGGAAACACTTACCCAATAACCCTTCTAGCCTCAACATTTGAAAATCATGCGAGAGCAACCCAAAATAATTAGCTTAAGACCTTGGTGTAAGGTGAAAATATTCTAAACAAAAAACTAATTAGGTCAAATTAAAGAGGAAGAAGAGAGGCTTAAGTTCTATATAGGTTGCCTTGGCTAAATCTTGCTCTAGAAGGGAGAAATAGCGGAAATGTGCTGCTAAACCTAGCCTCCCCGTTTGGACCTCAGAATTTCTCTTGTGTTCTCCTTGTGTTTCTATAGAATGGGAAAAAAGGAGAAGGGCTTTTAGGGTTTAGATGGGTTGTGGGTTGACTTAAAAGCCCAAGATCCAGTTGGGTTCAGAATTTGGCATATTAGGCTAGTTATATAGATCCATTTAAATAGGGTCTGCACAAGATCAAGGTTGGCCTCTAAGAAATGGGTTGGGCCCACCATGACTAAGAATGGGCTTTTATATTTGGCTCAGAGCATAATTAATTTAATCATAAGGCCCAAATTAAATGTTTAAATTAATTATAGGCCTAAATTAAAATTTTATCCTAATTAAATCTTAAATCCATACTAATAATTCATTTCTCCATAAATTTCTATTTCCCATGATTTGCTTAATTATCTTTATAATAATTCCTTAATTTCTTGTAATTACTCTTAATAAATTTTGGGGTGTTACATTCTCCCCTCCTTTTAGAAAATTTGTCCTTAAAATTAGACATACTTTAATCAAATAGTGCTGGATAGTCCTTCCTTATAACTTCCTCCATCTCCTAAGTGGCTTCATTCATAGTAAGTCCCTTCCATATCACTTTTACTAGGAGGATGTGCTTATTACGTAGCTATTTGACTTTTGAGTCCACTATCTTTTATGGCTTAACCACATAAGACAAGTTATCTTGTAAATGCACATTCTTATGCTATGTGACTAGTTCGGGTGATACTTTTTCAACTAGGATACATGGAACACATCATGCAATTAGGCCAAATTTGGGGGTAAAGTGTCATACGTTACTATGTAATGCTTTTCCTACTACAAATACCTCATATAGAACTTAGAGGAGTCAATAGAAATCTGAACTGATTAAAATTTTCTTTTTACTTCAAGGTTGGGTATATACATGGCTTTCTGTTACATGCCTTATTATCATATAGCATTATAACACAACTCATACATACCATAATCCAAAGATATTTAATTACATGACAAAATGTGATGCATAAAAGTAAGGTCCTCAATTTATGCCTCCACAACCTTTGCCCTTTCTTTGCTTGAACTCAGACCTAGCATGGGTTATATTTGAGGTGAGATTATGAAATCTCAGTAGTAGTAAACTAATCTCATTCATAAGTAAGCATGTAAGTACATAACATAATGCCAATCAAGATGCCACATACCACATAGTAATACAAGAAATTTTATAAAAGGCCAAGCATAATCTAAGCATACATGTCTCATCTTATAGTATAAATGTCAACTTGATATGGCATAACACTCATCATTATACAAACATACAAGCTTAAAGAAAGAGAAAGGAAAACTACTATCTTAGTGGCCTTGCTCCTCAAGCCTTAGGACTCGGTCTACTTGCTCTTGGAGTTTCTAAACAATTATCAAACCCTATAATCATAATGATAATTCATTACAATCAATATATAGACCTAAAATCCTAAAATAATATAGCCCTTTTTAAACTTAATGGGACCATTGGAATTGGAAAAATCCAGCTCCTTTCCTTCTAATTCACTAGGGTCGAATAGTATGCATTTCTTGGCCAAAATTTAGAAATTTTATTCCATGAGTTTTGGGGGCTTTCCTATAGATTCTCCTAGCTAAAAACACCCTTTTGAATCCATTGGAATGGATAAAATCATCAAATTCCAGCCCCAACAACACGTTTTGGTCATAACATAATTTAGCTCTGTTTTAGGCCTAAAAATGAGTTTCTTTGGTTCTAAAAATTTCTTAGCCTCTTTCTTTATGTTTTAGGACTTGAAATTTGGTATACATGACTCTAGGACATTAAGAAAACACCATGAAAATTTTGAGGAAATTCGAACAGCATCTCCCCATGATTTCTATTTTCTCAAAAATTACAATCCTTGTGTTTTTCAAAGTCCTAGCACATAACAATAATAACTAAGCTCATATAGCCTTCATGTTCAACATATAAACTTAATTTCAAGGCCTTCATATTCAACATATAAAATCTATTTCTAATGATCCATATGCTGTCCAAAAGTGACTTATAGCTAGGGTTTAACAAAACTAACTTAAACCATATGATTTTCAAGTGCAAGGTAGAGAAAACTTACTCTTTAAGCTTAATCCTTGCTTCTTTTGCTTTCCTCACACTAAAGTTCCTCATTTTCCCATTTAGAGCAACATTCCACCTTGAAGAAAGGATGAAGATGCAGCTGCCCTTTGGAGAAAATGGTTAGAGAATGAAGAAGACGAAGAAATTTAGTGAAGAAGGTAGTAGTTTTGCTTGATTTCACTTCTTCTTCCACTTTTTCTCCCTCTCTCTTTCTCTTCATGTTTTTCTCTTTTTCTCCCTTGTGTGTGGTGTGAAAATGGTGGAATGGAGGTGAAGGAGATGAACTTAAATGAAGTTAAATGGTCATACCAAATTTGGACCCTTGGATCAACCTTTTCAAGACCAAATCTTAGCCTTCCATTCTTTTTTTCTTTTGATTTTCTAATTTCATGACTAAATATCTCCTTCCAAAAATTCCTTGCCCACACACTTGGATGCTTATTCTTAGCCCTTAAGTTATGGTGATTTGATGGTTTATAACCATAGTTAATTTTTTTTAACTCAACCATAGTTAATTTCTAACCTAACCATGGTTAATTTTTTAAACTAACTAAAATCCTTTCTTTCTTTCCTTTTTATGTTATATTTATATTTGGGTATCACCTTCTCTAAAGCCCTAATTATACTTCTTTCCTCTTATTGGGCCTTTAAAATCGGCTATTGGGCTTTATAGTAGTCTAAAAATTAGTGTCTGGGCTAGATTAAGGTTTTACGATATAATACATATCTTTAAACTTTCTAAAATTTATAAATATTATTTTCTTTACTTTCTGGTCATACTGAGCCTCAAACATGGATCCAGGGCCCTCAACTCGATCCTCATAAATTTCGGTGTCAATCGGAGATTGGGATCTTTAGGTGTAATTTTTAATGTTCTGTATTATGATTGTACTCTAAAATTTTTATTTATTGTAATTTAGTCCTTGAAACTCTTTCAGGGCTTCTTAACCCTTTAGTTATTTCTATTTCCATGGTTGTTACATCTTCTCTTTTTATTTTGCTTATGGCTACTGATCGGGCTAACCAGATCCCAGACTGGATCTCGTCCGGCCATCCAAACAACATGGCGTCATCAGACCTGTCTCATCAAACAAAGTTTAACCGTGGGTCACAGATTTATGAGATTCCTATTTGATTTTTTGATATTCGTGCCTAAAGCCATGAATAGAGGGTGAAACTAGGGTTCTCGAAACTTTCGGGTAATTTATACATTTTTCCCGGCACATAACTTTTCTTTGTATTTTAGTCCCTGGCTCCTTCATACTTAACTTTGGAGACTCTTCAGGACCTTTTCTAATCCATTTTTTTTCATTTATTTTGGCCCCAATTTTAGGGCACCTCTGGCCTTGACTTATCATTATTTGCAGTTTAGAATATTATTCTAATTTTATTGGATCTCAATTTACTTTATTTAGGGGACTTCCTTTTGTATCTGGTGAATTTTGTACATTGACAGAGAAATCGTATGTTACGTTTCTCGCGTTTCCTTACGTTTTCTTGCATTTTTGAGGGACCAGATATTACATAAAGCAACTCTATAGGCCACGAGTCCCATCTGCTCAAGGATTTGAAAAGGATTAAGGTAATGAGGACTGAGTTTTCTTAACTTGATAGACTAACCTATGCCCATCACCAGAGTAACCTTAAGGAATATATGGTATCTTGCCTCAAATTCTAGGGGTCTCCTTCTCTTATCTATATAGCTCTTTTGCCTACCTAGGTAGCTAATAACTTTTTCCTAATAAGTTCTATTTGATAGGTGGTTTAGTTTACTATGTTCAGACTTAAAAGACTCCTCTCACCAAGTTCTACTAAACACAAGGGTGATCGGTATTTCCTCTCATAAAGTACCTCAAAGGGTACCATTTGAATACTGGAATAGTAACTATTATTGTAGGCAAACTAGGCTAAAAGCAAGTACACATCCTAGTTCCCCTTTAATTCTAGCACGTCAACCTTAAGCATATCTTCAAAAGTCTGAATGGTTCTCTTAGTCTGTCCATCTGACTGAGGGTGATAGGTAATACTAAAGTTTAGGTTTGTGCCTAAAGTTTCTTGTAGAGACCACTAAAATTTCGATGTGAATCTTGAGTCTTTATATGACATAATGCTATTAGAGACACTGTGTAATCTCATAATCTCATGGACATATGGTTGAGTTAGTCTATCTAAAAGATAAGTGGCTTTGATAGGTAGAAAGTGAGAGGACTTTGTGAGTCTATTCATAATCACCCAAATGGCATCATAACTCGAGGATGTCTTGAGCAAACTCATCATAAAATCTATAGACATACTATCCCATTTTCATTCTAGAATCTCTAAAGGGTGTAACAATCCTTTAGGTTTTTAGTGTTCAATCTTAACATTCTGACAAACTAGACATCTAGCAATAAATTCAACTATGTCTAACTTCATTCCAGGCTACCAAAAACTCTTCCTAAGGTCCTTGTGCATCTTAGTGGTGCCTGTATAGATGGTGTACCTACTCTGATGAGCTTCAAACAGTACTATGTTTCTTAACTTTAGCAAACTCATCATAAAATCTATGGATATACTATCCCATTTCTATTTCAAAATCTCTAAAGGGTGTAACAATCCCGTAAGTTTTTGGTGTTCAATCTTAATGTTATGACAAATTAGACATTTGGCAATAAACTCCTCTATGTCCAGCTTCATTCCAAGCCACCAAAAACTCTTCCTAAGATCCTCGTACATCTTAGTGGTGCCCGTATGGATGGTGTACCTACTCTTATGAGTTTCAAATAGTACTATGTTTCTCAACTCTTCATCTTTGGGTATGCACACTCTACCTGACTACCCTAGTATCTTGCTAAACCATCCTTTGATAAGTCAAAGTCTTTGACCTTTCCACTCCTCAGTTGTTCTCTAATCCTTCTTAAATGTTCATCTAATTCCTAGGCCTCTCTAATTCTCTTCCTAAAGTCATTTTCTATCCTTAATTCCCCCAAAAGTAAGCTACTAGGATGTATTGAAATGGACTAATTCAAATCTCTCAACTCCTTAATCAACTTTTGCTCCCTAAGCATCATCATTGTCATATGAATAGATTTCTTACTCAAGGCATCAATAACAACATTCGCTTTCCCTGGATGATACTTTAAGGAGAAATAATAATCTTTAAGAAACTCCATCCACCTTTTTGCTCCATGTTTAACTCCTTTTGGTGAAATAAATACTCTAAGCTTTTATGGTCACTGTACACCTCAAATTGTGCACCATAAAAATAGTGCTTCCAAACTATAAGGGGAAAAACCACAACTGCTAGCTCCAGGTCATGGGTGAGATAATTTTTCTTATGGGGCCTAAATTGTCTAAAAGCATAGGTTATTACCTTATCTTGTTGCATCAAAATACAACCTAAACCTTTTTTAAATGTGTCAGGTATCACTAACACAGGTGTGATGGTCAACTTATCCTTAAATTCTTGAAAGGTATTCTCACACTTGATATTCCACACAAATAGTTAGTCCTTCCTGGTCAATTTGGTCAAGGGCATGGCTAATTGTGAAAATCCCTTAATGAACCTCCTATAATGTAATACCAAATTGTTCTAAAAGTCTTAAAACTAAAGAGATTACAAAAGGAAACCCCCAAAATTGAATGATTAGAGGCTAAACAAGATAGGAATAATGATTTAGGTATTTAGAAATGAGAATACAAATATAATGATGGTCTAAAATCGAAGAAAATAATTAAACAAAAAGCTACAAAGGTCAGTGGCATTTTTATAATTTCAGGTAACTTTTAGAAAATATAAAGAAGGGATCTTTAAATTGAAAATTTGAGTTTTCTAGGGTTTTTTAGAAGCTTTAAAAATCATAAGAACCCTTGGAATGGTCAAAACCCCTCCAGTTTGTATTTTAGAGTGTCAGTTGATCGAATCGTTCGGTAAGGTTTTAAATCCAATTTGGGTGAAACTAAAGGCATTTTATGAATTAGATGACTTAAATTTCATGATGGGAAATATGATTCTAAAAAAGGAGTTGAAATGAGCCCAAATAAAAAGAACCAAGATGAGGGACTAAATTAGAATTTTGAAAAAGTGTTATAACTTGGCCTTTTACTCCTTATATCACATCCCACTTCTGCCTAGCCTTCTAAGTGACTTTCCTCTAGTCCAAAATAGATTCAAGGGTAGATCAAAGTTGTAACACCATAAATTCTAGCTCATCTCTATCATTTTTGCATGCTCATATAATGTATTACATGAGGGGAAGCAAGAAAATCTATTTAAAATAATGCATTTCTTTGCGTTGTGTCATATCTAAAAATTTCATTTGATGCCACATGAACTGTGTGAACTCATACAACACATTCTAATATTTAATTATGCAAATACAACTCATTTGGATCATAAAATGTGGCCCACAACTCATGGAACTCAAAGGAAAACTCAAAATACTCATGTATAATTTTGGCCAAAATTTGGCTCTTTTCTGACCAAATTTGGAAAATCCTAAATAATTTTAGAAAAATCAAAATCATATATTCTTAGCCATTCTAGAAAGCTACAGATGTCTAATTCATACTAAAAATATGTCCAGACCATAACATCCATCACAGAGGACGTTTGACATTCGAAAAGGTCCAGAGGTCAAGCTGTCCCTTGGTGCTGTCACAGCTTTCTATAGAAAACTTTGAAAATATCTAATTAATTACAAAAAAAATCTAATCTATGTAAATAATATCAATATGGAAAGATGTAGATGTTAGCTAGAAGGAAAAAATAACTCCAGATTAGATCAAGCATGCCAAGACCTCGAAATCAAATCAAACATTAATAGAGGTTGGTTAGAATTCCTGATATTGGACAGAATCTTCAAAAATTCATATATCTCTCTCTAAACATCCAAATGAGATGCTTCTAGTTGACACAAGTCACTGTGAATTTCTAGTTTCTCTGTATAAAATTTCATGGCAAGTGGACATCATTTGAGCCCTGTGTGACAAATTTTATTTTTGGACCAAATAAATAGTGCAACAGACCAAAATCAAAAAATTTGTCAACTTTGAAAATTTACCAAATATTTTGTAGACTTCCAAAAATTATGTTCTTTAACTTCCCAAAAATCTCTCAACAAGTTTTAATTGTATGTCAAATCTCAGATCAAGAAGAGCTCATTTGGCTAAAAAGTAATATAGGGTTCTATTATAGTCAATTTTAGCTCCATATGAGGTACCAAAGTAACCAAATGGCTTTCCTTAGGGTTTGGCACCTTTTGGGCAAGTCTAAAAGCATGATTAAGACTTGTGTAAGCTACCCAAATGGTCTCAAACTCCATACATCTCATTTTGACCATTTCATCCACACATATGCATAATTCTATCAAACCACCAATGAAGTTAATTTGCCACCATATACCCATTTCACATTCTAATAACTATAAAACATATTTTCTCATTCATACATAGCATAATATCATAATGACACATGTCTAAGGGGTCATAGACCATATACATCAAGGGGTTACAACATTTGACATCATTATGGTTTTAAAAAGCAAAGACTAAGCATGTTGGTGTCAAACTCCTCTCTTCAAGGTGGTTGGCTTCCATTACCTTGTCCATTTGGTCCACTTAGCATGTAAGATCATTGGAGAGGAGGGAATGAGATTCAAAGAATTCTAATAGCTCATCTCCCACTCAATCATACATAATGGATGCAAACAAGTCTCAAAAATACATGTATGGTCATGTAGACATGTGCAAGCACTCAAGAAACATTTTCATCATTTAAGAAAGTCATACATAGCATACAAAGGCTTGCCAAGCAAGTGGATTGGCCCCACCTAATTTCTTATGGATATTGAACTTGCCTCACCCATTCTTTAATGCATTCTTGGACTCAACCATGCTCTTGGGAGCCCACTTTACTTTTGGGAGATTTTTTGCTTTGTCTCAACCAATCTTAAGGGTTCTTAGCTCATCCTCACCATGGCTAAGGGTTCTTGGCCTCACCACACTCGAGCAAACCCAAGTATACATCAAAACATCATATGAAACATAATATGTCATCATAAAATCATGGCATATGAAATCATGCTATCATATTTTTCATGGCTTGAAAATACACGTACACACATTCTAAGACAAGCTAAGCATACATCCATGCATGAGAGAAGGTGGAGAGAGCTACCTTGTATACAATCACACACTTTTTCTCTTGAAATTCCTTCCCTTGCTTTGGCCACACACCCACAAAAGTGTGGAAAAGATTTCTCTTAACCTAAACACAATTTATGAAAGCCAATTAGGTTCATAAAAAAAATTCTAAGGCCATACAACTTACTTAGACACTAGGTTGATCTATAAACCCCATTGTAGTCCATAAATGCACCTAATGAAGCAACACCCCTCAAATAAATTCTAAACTCCATCCTTTCCTTTCAAATATGATTATTGAATCCTTTCAAACCTTTTGGAGTCATCACACAATTAAAACAAAGAGTCTAATTACATGTTGCTTCTTTAGGTCATAATATGGAACCTAAAACACAAACTCACTTTCTAAGTTCAAAATTTTTTCCAAGGCCTCTCCTCATTTTCATTCATCATATATGACTCAAAAATGGGTTTAGATAATTTTAAAACTCTCCCTAGCTACACAAACCCCTTTAGACTGAGGCTATGGAAGAAATAGGGCTTTTTGGAGTTTACTTTGTTTTCTCAAGGGGGGATGCATATGGGGAGCCTCTTAGGGATCTTGGGAGCTCATTTAAACTCTTATTTAGGCCTAGAAATCATCATAAAAAATCAGATTTTACAAGGTGCAATTGAAACCCTAGAACTTGATCTTGAAATCTAATAGTTTTTTGTTAATTCCCTTTGCATATTTTTAATCTCCACACCTTTTTTCCTTAGATTCACCCTTGTTTCTGCCTAAAAATCAAGTCCTCCTAGGATTTTCACATGTTGGGAGAAATGGAGGAGGAGGGAACTAAATATGACAACAATAGGAAGAGAAATTACCTTGTTTCCTTGCTTTTTCTCACTTGAATGTTGTGTTCTTTGAGCTTTTCTCTTCAAATCCGAATTTTTCCCTTAATTTCTCCTCTAAAACAGATCCATATACTTCACTATAATCATAGAAAATAAAGGAGAATGAAGGAGAAGAGGTTTGGAAGAGAAAGAGCATGAAAACTACTAATTTCCATACCTTAAGCCTTTGATTTCTCCTTCTCTTTGCATTCCTCTTGTGCGCCACTCTCCCTAGGATTTTCCTCTGATTTTGGGCAGAACTTGGTCATGAAACATGAAGGGAGAAGAAGGGTGCATCATATATATAGGTGGGAGGAAGCTACACTTTTCAAAAATTTCTATTTTGCCCTTTGTTCTTAGCATTTTCGTTTCTCCTTCGTTTTAGCTCTTTTTTAAGAACCATCTTTTCCATTATAAAATTTTGGTTCCCAATTTAGTAAAATGCCTTTGGAATCACTCAAATTGAAGCTAAAACCTTCCCGAACGAATCCGTCAAAGTTCAGGCACATCAACATTGAAAAACGTCCACTGGAAGGGCTTTAGTTGTCTCGGACCTTCCTATGGTTTTTAGGGCCTCTGAAAACCCTGGGGAACTTAAAACTTTCATTTAAAAAGCCCTCTTATGTGAATTCCAAAATTTGCTCAAAATTATGAAAATACCATTATGTTTTGGAAGCTTTTCGTAAGAAATTGTTTCTTCATTCTAACTTCATTTTTCTTTCTATCTGAGCTTGGGATTCTCATTTTTAGGAGTCTAGAATGCTTTCCAAATTTTTTAGGACCTTAACTACATCATTTTGGGGGACTTCTTTTTATATCCAATGAGTTTCATTCATTAATGGAGAAATCGTACATTATGTTTCTCACGTTTTCTCTTGTTTTCGGAGAATTGGATATTACAAAAGTGGCACACCAAGTGAGGAAGAAAGGGGAAGAGAAAGAAGCCTTAAAAGTGTAAGAATTTCACACCTTTTCATGCCTTCTCCTTGACCAAATCTCTTCTCCTCTTTCTCCTCTCTCTTCTCATGGTTTTGATGATTTATTTAGTGACGTTTTGTGGTTGGTTCAGTAAGAGGAAAAGAGAGGTTGAATGAGAGATTGGAAGCTTTAGAAAGGTCCTTGGAAAAGCTTGAAAACAAGGTAAGATATCATAGTCCTTCTTGCTTCTCCTTGGTTGTTTCTTCTATGTATGTCTTGGCTAGACTTAGGCCCACCTAGGAGGGTTTGAATTCTGGTCATAGTAAGGTAGGAACAAGGGTTTTAAAGCTTGAGGAGTAAGAATATGCAATTGGAACTAAAAGAGAAGCTTTAGAATTCAAGTTATGATGCCTAGAGTTTTTGTTATGCCTAACAATTTTTAGAGCTTTCCAATGATAATCTAGCTTATGTAAAAGTATGTATAAATTCATAAGAGACCTAAGAAGCAACACAAGTGGAAAATTCCTAGGCAAACCAAGCAAACTCCATAGGCTCTCACCTTAAGCTATATCTTGGCTAAAGAGAGAAAAGGCACCTCGGGAGAGTTTTATTTAATTCCAAGCATAAAAATGGTCTAGATATGATTAATAAACACCAAAAGAACCATTGGTTTGAATTTAGAAATCATGGTTTATAAGATGGAAGTTTAGGTTCCTTTTTAAGGCATAAAGAAGTAATTTGATATTTGACTCATTGAATTGAGTTTATGATGACTCTAATGAGTTTAAATGAAGTTAAGAAACTTAGATTGAATGAGAAGTTAGAGCCAAGTGATATTTTGACATTATTATATTTTATATTCCTCATATTTAGTCTTATTAATAATTCATAGTAGGTAATTTGATGACTTTGGGCTTATTTTATATTAGGTGAGCTAAATTTAAATTAATGTACTTTAAATGCATTTTTATTATATTTATCCAATGGAGGCCCAATTATTTTTTAATTGTATTTTGCAGGATAGAAGATTCCTAAAATGATTAGGATAGAAGACTCCTAAAAGAATTTTAATATTATCTTATTAGATCCTAAAAGGATTTGGATATTATCTTATTGTTACTTCTAGAATGGTATTGGATTTCTTGAGGAAGAAAGCAACATCATCTATTTAAGGAGGAGAAGACGTCAACATAGAACACTTTCCATCTTCTCTATTTCTCATTCTTGTTTTCGTCTTTTTCATAGCTTTTTTATTTTTTTTGGGGATCAATCTAGAGTTTGAACTTGATAGAAAACTTGAGTCCATGTTTGTATAGAACTTTGGTTTGAATTTTGATTTCAGAAGTATTTCGTTCTTGTTCTCTTTGTTTTAGTGTAATTATTATCATTCTGGTTAAATGATTTTTGTTGCATGAATTTTAATTCATCTAATTTATCTGAGGACGTATTTTGATTTAATTGGTTAATTAATCAAATAAATTCATTCTGAACCACATTAGAATTATGCATACGTCTATAGTCAAGTGCAAAATATTTTGGCTTCGTACTATTGATAGAAGTGTGGTTGTGTTTTGATTAGCAATACAAACCAATTAAAATTTTGAATAGTAGTTTAGGAACATTAACAAAAAATAACTAGAGGATTAAAAATCAAACAAGAGTTACTTTTAAGTGACAAAGATAGGAAAATATCAGGGGAAGAATTCTGGATTGGTTAGGTATTATTCTAATAGAGTTTGTTTTCACTGATTGATTTGCTATTCGATTTAATTAGCGCAATTTTATATTTGAACCCTCAATCATCATAATTTTAGTTTTGTCATTCCTAAACTAATTAATTTGATTAATAGCTTCATGGGAGACGACTTGGTGAGCATTATACTACAAACCAACGAAAATTCACTAATCTTGGCCAGTTCGACAACTATAAGTAAATAATATTTTCTTTACGAAGATTTTGGCACTATTGCTGAGGAGTGAATCAATCATAATCAATTAGAAAAGAAATTTCTTAGTTTCAATTTTGATTTTAGCATTCATATGTAGTATTTGTGGTCTTTTTTTAGTGTTTTTTTGTGTTCTGCGACTGTTCTGGGTAATACTGGCATAAGGGGTGACTAACTCTGATTGAGCTAAACTTGGTATATAGGTTTTAGGTGTTGTGAAAATTTAAAATTGCAACCACGTTGCATGCTATGACACTTTTTGGCCAAATTCCACCGTTTAGACCATTTTTTCAATTTGTTAGTATTTTTTTCTTTTGATTTTTTGCAATTTTTCTAATTTTTTTGAATTTATTTTGATTTTTCTTGGTAATTTTTGGATGTTTTATTTTATTTCATTCTTGGTGTATGAAAAGATCTTCTAATATAGATTTGGTTGAGTTTAATTCAAAGATTGATAGGAGTTTTTATACACAACTTAGAAATCGTAAGATTAAAGAAGCAGTGACTACTGATTTGATTTCTGATATAATAGATAATACACAAAGTAATTGTGAATTGAATTTAGATTTGGATTTGAATTTTAATTCTGAAGTAGTAAATATGGTGGGTAATGGTAATAAGGATAGAACTCTTAGGGAATTGGTTACACTTAACATTAATTATCAACTACTATGTATTTAATATCTTGAACTTGATGCTACTTTTGAACTTAAATTTGGATTAATACATTTGCTTCCAAAGTTCCATAATCTTGCAGGTGAAGATCCTCATAAACATCTTAAGGAGTTCCACGTGGTTTGTTCCACCATGAAGCCACAAGGAGTTTCAAAAAAGCACATCAAGCTTAGATCATTTCCTTTCTCATTGGATGGGGTGCCCAAGGATTGGCTTTATTATCTTCAACCTCAAGCCATCACTTCGTGGAATGAATTGAAGAGGATATTTTTGGAAAAATTCTTTCCTCCCTCAAGAACTGCTGCTAT
The DNA here is from genome assembly GCA_026724425.1 of Erythrophleum ivorense. Classification (NCBI taxonomy): domain Eukaryota; kingdom Viridiplantae; phylum Streptophyta; class Magnoliopsida; order Fabales; family Fabaceae; genus Erythrophleum; species Erythrophleum ivorense. The sequence goes on along the minus strand of JAIUCV010000006.1, from coordinate 38,482,616 downwards.
CCGAAAAGAGATTAGTGGTATTAGACAAATGAATGGAGAAATTGTATAAGTACTAGGAGAGGTTTAAGAAACTATATGTAAGTTGTCCTCACCATCAAATCAATGACCAACTTTTGATATAGTACTTTTATCAAAGCTTGTTACCCATGGAGAAAAGTATGATTGATGCAGCTGCAAGTGGAGCATTGGTTAACAAAACCCTAACTGCTACTAGAGACTTTATTGCAAATATGGCACAAAATATACAACAATTTGGCACCAGAATAAACATCCCAACCAGAGGTGTAAATGAAATCTATGTTACTCATATGGATCAATAAAGAATAAAAAATAAACTTGAGGAGTTGGCTTCCATGGTTAGACAGCTAGCAATTAGACAAAGACATCTTTAACAACTCCTTACACCTCTGTATGGTATTTGTTCGTTAACCACACATGCCACATATCAGTGTCCCCAATTGCAAGATTATACAGAATCATGTGTTGGCATCTTCCCTGGTAGGCTTTTACAATAGCAACAGGATAGATATGACCCTTATGCAACATCATACAATCCTAGATGGAGAGATCATTCGAATTTGAGATATTGTAATAGGTCTAACCAACAACAACAATAGAAATTTAATGCTCCTGGTCTAAGAAACCAATAGCCTATGAGACAACCCATGCAACATATGAACAAGTCAAAACTAAGTTTAGAAGATATAGTGAAGCAATTGGCAACAAATACAATCCAATTCTAATAGTGAACAGGGACAATAATCTAGAGTTTGGAGACTTAGATTGGCCAATTTGCAATAAATATCAATGAGTTGAGAAGTTAAAGTTCTGGCCAATTACCTTTACAACTTGTGATCAACCCGAGAGGTAATGTCAGTGCAATAATCTTGAGGAGTGGCAAGCAAGTAAATGGGCCCATCACACCTTTAACAGAGGTGCTATAAGAAAAAAAAGGTGATAGAGAACAACAACCCCCTTCAATCCAAGACAAGAATGGCATAGAAAAGGGAGAAAATTCCATATACACCAGACTTCTTCCATTCCCCAACCGAATTACACAGTCTAAGAAAATCGCAAAGGCTAAATTAGATAGGAAAATTATGGAGATGTTTAGAAAAGTGAAAGTAAATATCCCTTTCTTAGAAGTAATTAAACAGATTCCAAAATATGGAAAGTTTCTTAAGGAGCTGTGTACATATAAGAGGAAGTTGAAAAGGAATGAGAAAGTTAGCATGGCGAGAAACATATAAGCTTTGATTCAATCAGCTATACCTAACAAATGCAAAGATCCTGGCACATTCACCATTCCTTGCATAATATGGAATATGCAGTTTAATAATACTATGTTAGATTTAAGAGCTTCCATTAATGTAATGCCTAAGCCTATGTATTCCTCTTTGTAGATTGGAGAATTGAAGCCTACGGAAGTGGTGATTTAGTTAGCAAACAGAAGCACAACCTACCCTATAGGAGTACTTGAAGATGTTCTAGTAAAGGTAAAAGATTTAATTTTTCTTGTTGATTTTTATGTTTTGAATATAAAGGATGACAATATACATAGATATGCACCATTAATTCTTAGTAGACTATTTTTGAAAACTACTACAACAATAATTAATGTGCATAATGGTACTTTATCGGTGGAATTTGGTGGTGATGTTATTCATTTAATATTCTTGATGCCATGAGACACCTTTCTGAAGAACATTCCGTGTTGCATGTAAATATGATAGACCTATTAGTTCTAATACTTGTGTGGACATGGATATTGACATTGTTGAATTTATAAATGCAATTCAATATTCAAAATGTTATGATGGACTAAATAAATGTACTTCTTGTTCTGAGATTGATATATTCTTTAATTTTGATTTTATTTCTACTTCTAATTTTAATCCTAATTATGCCAATTTACTTGATACTATTTCCTCTTTTGAGAAAAATGAACAAGTGGAGGCTATTGTACATTTAAATTCACAAAGATTGTACCTTTCATATAGTAACCACCTACACTTGAACTCAAACGTTTACCTAACAATCTCAAATATGCTTTCTTGGAAGAAGAAAATAAATTACCAGTAATAATAGCAAATAACCTCCACCTGATCATGAAATGAGGTTGCTAAAATTGTTAAGGGAAAAGGAAAAAAGAAATAGGTTGGACATTTATAGATATTCTAGAGATTAGCCCTTCCACTTGTATACACAGAATTTTACTAGAGGAATGAGCTAAACTGGTGAGGCAACCACATAAAAGACTTAACCCCATGATTATAGATTTTGTGAAGAAAGAGGTAAGCAAATTACTTTCAATTGATATTATTTATCCCATATCTAATAGCAAATAGGTGAGTCTAATGCAGGTAGTCCCAAGAAGACTAGTATCACAGTGGTATCCAATGAAAAGAATGAGCTTATCCTTATGAGAGTGCAGAATAGTTGGAAAGTCTATATTGATTACAAAAAAGCTAAATCAGGCTACTAGAAATGACTATTTTCCTCTTCCTTTCATAGATTAAATGTTAGAGAGGTTGGTAGGCAAATCTCATTATTATTTCTTAGATGGCTTTTTTGGTTATTTTCAAATTTATATTGCACTAGAGGACCAGGAAAAAACTGTATTTACCTACTCATTTGGTACCTTTGCATATAGAAGGATGCTATTTGGACTTTGTAAAGCTCTAGGTACATTCTAGCAGTGTATGGTGAGCATCTTTTCTAATTTCCTTAAACATTGCATGGAAGTTTTCATGGATGACTTTATTGTTTATGGCACCACCTTTGATAACTATTTGATGAATTTAGGAATGGTATTAGAAAAATGTATTGAGAAAAATTTGGTTTTAAATTTTAAAAAATATCATTTAATGGTAGAGCAAGGAATTGTTTTAGGCCATGTGGTTTTTAAAAACAACATTAAAGTTGATAGAGCTAAAGTAGACGTAATTTCTTATTTACCTTACCCTACTTATGTGCGAGAAGTGCATTTTTTTCTTGGCCATGCAGGTTTTTATAGGCGATTCATTGAAGACTTTAGCAAGATTTCTCTACCATTATCTAGACTTCTTCAAAAGGATGTAGATTTTAATTTTGATAAGTCATGCAGATTAGCATTTGATGAGTTAAAGAGAAGACTAACCACCCTACTTATCATCTGACCTCCTAATTGGAAATTTCCATTTGAATTGATGTGTGATGCATTCAACTTTACTGTGAGTGCAATTCTTTCCTACAGGATAGATAAGAAGCCTCATGTGATCTCTTATGCATCGCGCACCTTAGATGAGGCTCAAGCTAATTATACAGCCATTGAAAAGTGGCTTTTAGTTGTTATTTTTGCTTTAGATAAGTTTTGTTCTTATTTGCTTAGTTTTAAAGTTATTGTTTATTTTGATTTGATCATGTAGCTTTAAAGTTCCTTGTAACGTCCTAAAATTAATTAAAGTGTTAATCATGGATTTGGATTAATTAAGAATAATTATTATGGAATAATTGGGTAAGGTATATGAATGAGAATTTATAGAGAAATAAGTGATTAATATGGGTTTAAGATTTAATTGGGATAGAAGCTTAATTTTGAACCCATAATTAATTTAAGTAGGCCATGTTTAGAGACTAATTAAGACCCAATGATTATTAGTGTAAACCTAACTTCTCCTTGGGAAACTTAGCCTAAAGGAGACCACCTAGCAGTGACCTAATTTGGTTTAATGAGTTAGAGGCCCAAAACTCAACTTACATAAGCTCTTATAATTGGCCCAACAACTCTTATACAGACCCAAATCAAATGATCTCTTAAAACTTAGTCTAACCCAATCAAAATTCTACAACCCAACTTATGAAACTCAACCCAATCCAACTCAAAATCTGAACCCATATGGATTTGGACCTTTGGGTTAACCTATAACCCATTTAGGATCCAACCTAAATCCAACTAAACCCTAAAAACATGCAGCCCCTCCCATATTCTGCTGAAACACAAACACAAGAAGCATTTTCGCACCTTGAGGGGAGGCTAGGGTTCTCGCCAACCTTTTGGCTCTATTTTGCACTTATAAAGGGGAATTCAGCCAAGGTAACCTTCATAAAACTTAACCCTCTCATTCTCCTTTATAATTTGATTTGAATAGCTTTTGGTTTAGTGGATTTTCATCTTCTTCCTAAGTCTGAGATTTTCATTATTGGTGCTTTCATAGAGGATTTTCAAAGGTTAGGGCTAGAAGGGATATTGGGTAAGTATAAACTTTTCATTTTAATGTATTTTCTACTAATTTAAGACCCCCATAGTTGATTTGTAGTATGGGTATTGATTTTATACGAATTTGGTTATGATTTAGAGTGATATATTGAAGTTTCTGGTAAAGGAAACATTCAATCTGAATTTTACTCTTGTAGTGGCTTGGCTGAGGTAGCATTGTTGTTGGTTCTTTAGAAAATTATCCGTAAGTGAGGTAATCGAGGATTTTGTAATTCCATGCATATATCTGCTTTAATTTCATATTTACTACACATGAAAGATTTGAAATACTAAATGAATTGATTAGTTATCTGTTGTATTGTGTTTGGACCTGGTGAGTCCATGGTAGAGTTGTGGTGCGGTTGCCACCCGTGTATGTGCTTCAATTAGGCATTGGGTTATGATTAGACCCCAAATGTACTGAGCCTTGGTTGTGCTCATTAGGGAGTGGGTGCCATAGATAGGCCTCTCCCAGTGTTATTGGCTTTTAACATGTGGAAATGTGATTACTAATATGGGATAGTAATTATAGATAGCCTAATTATTTCATTTGTTGATATGAATAATATGATTTTGATGTTCATTTTGATTTATGCATATATGTTAATTAAATTAGAATATATGAATGCAATTTACCTTTAGTTACTAAGATCCGTATCTCACCTTGTTCCATGGGATCATACTTTCAGGTGAAGGCTCTTTGGGTAAGGATAAGGGGAAGCAAGTGGATGAAAATCCATGAGCTCCAACCATGTATGGGGGAGGCTACACTTGGGCTGATCTGAGTAGAATAGATACTAAATTTTGTATCCCTTCTTGTATAGCATCATCGTGTAATCATGTTACCAAGTGTAGGAGTTTATATATTGATCACTTAAGGTGTAACTATTAAGGAGCTAGACTTTATATTAGTCTGGTATGGAATGTATGAACTTATAAGATCTACTATGAACTTGTTGAATTTTTTATATGGTCTACTATCCAAAAATGTAATCATATGATACATTAGATGTAACTTGAACCAATGATGCATGGAATCTCTAATGGAATATGTATTTGAATGGTATTGTTAATAATTCATGAATTCTTGCTGTCATTACTTTATGAACTTGCTGATATATGGTAGTTAGATAAGTAGAAATTAACACTTAAGTCTTGAACTAGTAATGATAGATAAGCTAGATAAATTAGTTAAATGAAAGCTATTAGAGCCCCGCAAATTAAGGTAGAGTGGCCTTAGGGTGTCATTAGAGGAAGATAAAGAGTTAGAGTGTATAAGATAAGATTTTAGAAGTTATAGGAGTAGAAGGTGTTTTGTCGCAACCAATAGAGGCGAAGTTGCCCATGAAGAGAGAGCAATTTGCTATGATGAGAAGTGGAATTAGCCACGGTGAAATGAGAGAGACCAAATTGGAAGTTGTCCAGAGAGTAATTTGCCATAGCGAAATGGGGAATTGGTCGCGGTGAACTTTGTGAAAATGTGTCAGGTGTTCCAGAAAGGAATTCGCTGGGCCAAAAATGGGAATTGGTCACAGCCAATCGTAAGGCAAGTGAGGTAGGCTCCAAGAGGTCCTCTCGCTGCGGCGTCGTGGTGAAATTTGTAAAGTTATAAGAAGTGAACTTGAGAGCAATTAGCCGTGATGCGAAATCATTTGGCTGCAGCAAATGTTCTCAAACTCTTATACTAACCTAGAACCTTGGTTTTTCCTATAGCAATATCAAGGGATGACTTGGAAACACTGGTAAGAGGTTTTTAAGAGTTGAAAATGAATGGATAATATATTTAAAGGCTTTTAATTGGAAATTTGTTTCACTTATGTACATGAATACTTGTAAATGTTTGGTTAATGATTTTAATAATATTAAGGTTCAAATTTTCTCGCTTTTTCCTAAATTAATTAATTTAAATGGTACTAGACCTTGATGTATGACTATCAATTGCATGTTTAAACTTAATTACCATGATTAGAAGTTAAGGTCATCACATTCCTACTCAAGAAGTCTAATGCAAAATCGAGACTCATTAGGTGGATGCTGCTCCTACAAGAATTTGACATAGAAATCAGAGATAAGAGTGGAGTAGAAAATCTTATGGCTAATCATTTGAGTAGAATACCTCACTTTTTAGATTCATCTACTATTATGGATAGTTTTCTAAATGAACAGTTGTACTCATTGCATGGTAAAGATCCCTGGTATGCAAATATGGTAAATTTATGAGTTGCTTCTGAATTGCCTATTTATTTTAAAAAGCACCAAATTAATAAGCCTAAAAATGAGGCAAAATATTATTTTTGAGATGATCCTTACTTGTGGCACATGTGTAATGACCAGATTATTAGGAGATGTGTTCTTGACCATGAGTTCACATCTATTTTGCATTTTTGTCACACACTTACGTGTGGTGGCCATTTTGGCCCTTAGTGTACTACTAGGAAGGTTCTGAATTCTAGACTATTCTAGCCCACCTTATTTAGGGATGCATATGCTTTCTATAAGAGCTGTACACAATGTCAACAGACAGGTAATATTCCTCGTAAGAATGAGATGCCTTAACAACCATTGTTATGCTATAAGATATTTGATGTTTGGGGTATTGACTTCATGGGACCATTTTCTATTTCTTTTGGTTTCATATATATTCTTTTAGCTGTTGATTATATTTCAAAGTGGGTGGAAGAAAAAGCCACTAGGATTGATGAATTTTTTATGGTTGTGGACTTTGTTAGATCTCACATTTTTTTGTAGGTTTGGTATACCCAAAGTAATCATCAGTGACCAAGGCTCCTACTTTTGTAACATAAACATGCAAGCCTTCCTTCACAAGTATGGTGTGCTCCATAAAGTAGCCACCTCCCACCATCCACAAATAAAGTGTCAAGCAGAAATCTCAAATAGAAAGACAAAACGAATTCTAGAGAAAATAGTACAACCTAATAGAAAGGATTGGAGTAAAATATTGGAGGATGCACTATAAACTTACCATACTGCCTACAAAACTCCTATAAGTATGTTACCCTATAGGTTAGTTTTTGGTAAAGCATGTCACTTACCAGTTAAGATTAAGCATAGAACTTATCAGGTAGTAAAAAAGTTTAATATGGATTTATCTTAAGTTAGTTCTAAAAAAAATTGCAACTTCAAGAGCTTGAAGAAATTCAAGTCTATGAAAACTTTAGAATTTACAAGGAGAAAACCATGGCTGTGTATGATAAGATGATTGAAAGAAAAGAGCTTTATATTGGTGAAAGAGTCCTCCTCTATAATTCTCATCTAAAGCTGATACCTGGTAAGTTACATTCTAGATGGACTGATCCATTTATGGTTACTGTAACATCCGGTCCCTCCGTAAATGTGAGAAACGCAATGTTCGGTTTCTCTGTAAACGTAAAAAATGGGCCAAATATAAAAGGAAGTCCTTGAAATAGAAGGAATTGGGGCCAACTAAAATTATGATAAAATTTTAAATAATGGAAAATGAGGATTTGAGTCTTGAGTTGCACAGAAATCAAGGCCAGAATGATTTGATAAATTTGCCGAAAGGCCAGTGGCATTTTCGTAAATATGGGCACTTTTTGAAATACTCATAGGAGGGCTTTTTAAATGGAAATTTTGAGTTGCCCAGGGTTCTCAGAGGCCCCAAAAACCATGGGAAGCCCCGAGATCGGTAAAGCCCTTCCGGTGTACTCTTTCCAACGTCGGTTGACCCAAACTTTGACCGATTCGTTCGGAAAGGTTTTAGCTCCGATTTGAGTGATTCCAAAGGCATTTTATTAAATTGGGAACCTATTTGTTATGATGGAAAAGACGGTTCTCAAAAAGGAGCTAAAACAAAGGAGAAACAAAAATGCAAAGTATGAAAGGGCAAAAATGGAATTTAAGTGTTAAAGGAAGCTTCCAAACTCTTTTTATAAGTCACGTTCTTCCTCTCCTTCATTAAACCGACTTGCTTCTGCCCATTTTCAGAGAAGAACTCCAGCTTCTTAGGCGCACAAGAGAAGGAGGATTTTGGAGGAAGAAATTCAAGAAAAAGGTAAGAAACTTTAAGAAATTCCATATCCTTTCTTCTTCAAACTTGCTCCCCTCCTCTCAAGCTTTTATTTCTATGGTTTTAATAGAGAGTTTGGTGCTGTTTTGGGGGCAGAACAGAGAGGGAAATTTCGAAAATTGAGGGAGCAAGCTAACCAAGTGGAAGAGCAAGCAAAGAAAAGCAAGAAAACAAGGTAAAACTTCCATTCTTTGGTAGTTTCTCCCTCCCCCTTCCTCTTGCACGAATTTGGGCACCATGAGCCCAATTCTTAGGGGCTGTTTTCTGCCCAATTTATGGAGGGATTAGAGGTTTTAGATGGCAAGGATTAAGAAGGAACCAATAGAATCAAGAAAGGAGCATTAAGAGACAAGATAGAACCATTAGGGATCCAAATGCTCCCTTACAAATCTGATTTTATATGAGTGTTCTTAGACTTAATTGAATGTTTAAACATGCTCCTAAGACCCCTAGAGAGCTTCCCACATGCACCTCCCATCCAAGAAAGCAAAGAAATTGCAAGAAAAACTAATGAACTCTAAGCTAGAAAAGTGTAGAGCTCTTGAACACTTTGCAAAAACTGATTTGATATATGAGTTTCCTTGCATGTGTGAGTATTTGATTGAGCTCCTAAGACCTCTAGGAAGTCTCCCAAGTGTGTCTCCCATCAAGGAAAAATCAAGAAGGCCATGAACTCTTCTTCCCCCCATAGTCTCAGCCTAGGCAAGTTCCTATAGCTAAGGAGAGTTTTAGATTTTTCTAAGGCTATTCTTGAGTCATATGTGATGAGTGAAAATGAGTAGAGGCCTTAGAAAAAATTTAGAACTCAAAGAAAGTGAATTGGTGCCATAGGTTCCATATTATGACCTAAAGAAGCAACATGGTGCTAGGCCTTTTGTTTTAATGATGTGATGACTCCAAGAGGTTTAAAAGGAGTCAAGAATCATATTTGAAAGGAAAGAATGAGGCCTAGAAGTCCCTTGAGGGGTGTTGCTTCATTAGGTGCCTTTATGGACCATAATGGAGCCTATAGAGCAATCTAGTGTTTTATCAAGTGATGTAGCCTTAGAATATGTTTCATAGACCTAATTGGCTCCCATAAATTGTATCTAGGCCAAGAGAAACTATCTCCACCAAATTGTGGGTGTGTGGCTGAAAGAGGAGGGTTGAAAGCTAAGGAAAATGTGTGTGAAATTGTGCAAGGTAGCTCTCTCCACCTTCTCTCATGCATGGATGTGTGTTTAGCTTGTTTTAGAATGTGTGTATGTGTATTTTCAAGCTAAGAAAAGTATGCTAGCATACCTTTATATGCCATGATGCTTGATGTTATGTTATGTTTTCAAATGATTACATGATGTTTGTGTGAGTTTGCTTGAGTGTGAAAAGGCCAAGAACTCTTCCCTTTGGTGAGGATGAGCTAAGAACCTTTGAGCTTGGTTGAGACAAAGTAAAGAGTCTCCCAAAAGCAAAGTGGGCTCCCAAGAGTATGGTTGAGTCCAAAGTGCTTAAAGAATGGGTAAGGCAAGTCCAAAATCCATGAGGAGAAGTGTGAGGCCAATCCAAACGCTTAGTGAGCTCTTGAATGTCTTGCATGATTGATTCACATGCCAAAGTTGCTTTAAAATGCCTATGATTTCTACTTTCTCCATGCATGCATATATGAAACTTGCTTGCACATATTATGTGTGATGGAATGGGAGATGAGCTATTGGGATTCTTTGAATCTCATTCCCTCCTCTCCAATGCTCTAAGATGCTAGGTGGACCAAGTAGCTATGGTGAAAGGAGCCAACAACCATGAAAGAAGGAGATTGACAAGCCTATGCCTAGTTGTATTCTTTTTGAACCATAATGATGTTCAATGATGTATATGATTATTGTAAATGGCACATGACCCTTGAGATACATGTAAATATGATATTATGTGATGTATACATGTATGGATATGATGTATGAACTTTAGAAATGAATTTGGGTATGTAATGTCAAGTTATGCAAATTGGAAGTTTGATGCAAATGTGTATAAGTGAGGGTTGAATGGCCAAAATGAGATGCATGAGGTTTGGGACCATTTGGGCAGCTCACACAAGTCTTAAATATGCTTTTAAACTTGCCCAAAAGGTGCCAAGACCAAGGGAAATCCATTTGGCAAATTTGGTACCCAATATGGAGCCAAAATTGACCATAATGGAACCCTATACCATTTTTTGGCCAAATGACTTAGTCTTGCCCTAAAACTTGGCATGCAATTAGGTCTCATTAAGAAATTTTTGGGAAGCTAAAGATGATAATTTTCGGAGACCTAGAGAATATTTGAGGAATTTTCAAAGTTGGGATTTTTCATGGATTCTGGTATGGGTACTGTTCATACTGGCAGTTTTGAATTCTGTGTCACCCGATAGCCAAATGGTGTCCAATGCTTATGAAATTTTACATGAATAAACTAGAGGTCATAAGCTTTCTGTGGCCACCAAGATCACATCATTTGGAGGTCTAGAGAGGAAGATATGGATTTTCGAAGGTTCTGCCCAGTATCAGACATCTTGCCAGACCCGAGGTACTGTTCCATCGATTTCCGGAAGTTTGGGTTGATGAACTGATCTGGAGATATTTTTCCTCTCTAGTTAACATCCACATATTTCCATAGTGATATCATTTTCAAGCATTGGATTTTTGTGGAATTAGTTAGACATTTTTGAAGTCCATATCAGTAAACTGTGACAGTATCAGGAACCCCTCCTACCAGTAGATGATTTCGCATGTCAAACACATTATATATGAGATTTTAAGACTTCTAAATATTTTTAGCATGAAGTAGACGTCTTAAGCTTTCCAGAATGACTGAGATTACATGTTTTCGATTTTTCTGGATTTAGTTGTGAATTTCCAAACTTTGCCCAGAAATGAGGCCAAGTCTACCGAAAATGAATCTACATGTCTCATATCCCTTTTTGGTCTCCATGGGTTTAAAGCTAGTTTTTGTGATTGAAATGAGTTCTAATCATGCAAATAGATATGAGGATGCATAGAATGAGCTCACACAGTCCACGTTTGACCGAAGGGTTTTTGGATATGATGACTTGCAAATAGAAGTCCAAATCTTCATGCCTCCTTTATGAGAATTATGTGTATGTTTCATGATAATTATGCTATTCAAAGGCATGAGATGAGCTAGAATGAAGGTGTTACAGTTACTCATGTTTTTCCTCATGGTACAGTTAAGATTATGAATGAGTTAACCAACAAGTGCTTCATGGTGAATAGGCAACGGCTTAAACATTTTTATGAGGGATTTTGGGAGTAAATAGTGGAAGAGCTACATCTTTACAATGCTTCATACACTTGAACCACTCGGTTGTATTTCTTTCTCTCCTCTTTTCCTTTCTTGTCTTCTCTTTAATTGGTGAATTAGATTGATATTACATTAAGGATAATGTAAATATTAAATGTGTGTGTGCGTGGGGGGGGGGAATCATTCTGTTTTCTTTTTCATTATTTTCTTAATTTTCATGAAATTTTTAGATTTTTAGGGTTCTTCTTTTTAAAAATAAAAAATAATTAAATATAATTAAAAAAAACAAGTTGAAGTAATTTAAGTTTCGAAGTATTTCAACATGATTAGGAATCAATCTTGTTTTCAAGAATTCAAGTAAACTGGCAATGAATTTGATTTTAATGGATTGCATGTGGTAGTTTTTAAACCCGTGAAGATTTTAGGCTTTTATTATTTCTTTCTTGTGAGAACATTCGCCTATCATAATTTTCACTCTAGAACTTGTTTTAATTCTTAATTGAAATTACATTTGCACAAGCATTCGCATTCATAAAGATGATTAAGGCATTCTTTCTTCTTTTCTTGTAGACAGAGCCAAATAGCTATCCCGCCCATGTCTTATCCTTTGTTTTGTTCCCTTTTTGAGCCTTTTTATGTTTTCTTTTTAACCCTTTAGCCAAAAAAAAAATTTCTACCTTGTTGATGTGTAGTGCAATTTTGCGCTAATTAATTTGTTCTTCCTAGAGATATGTCAAAATTTAAAAAAAAAAAAACAAAAGTAGGAAAAGAAAAGAAAAAAAGTGGTGAAAATGAAAAAAAAAAAATTACTTTGATTTTTCATTGAGCATGAATTAGTTTACGGCAAATAAGATTTTGAGATGTATATCTATTTCATTTTATGTTCTTTTTTTTATTGCTCTTGATAATTTTAAGTGTCTGCTTTGTGTCTCTTGTTACATCCTTAGTTTTTTTATTTACCATTTGTTTCGTACCTTAGCCCCATTATAACCTTGAATAAAAGTCCTTTTGATTTATGTATTACTTTTGACTTAGTCATTGGAGATTGAGAAGATATACAAGCCTATGGTAGTGATATTGTGAAAGGTTGAATTTGAAAAGAATACAAAACCTAAACACTTGAGAGAATTGAGAGTAAACACAAAACAGTGAGAAACTACCACTTTAATTAATTTTTTTATCAATTGGAATTGTTATGCTACTTGTTCTTCCTTAATTAGCAACAAAAATTGCCTTTGATTGTTGAATATCTAAAAGCGTTAATTGTGTTTAGCTTGATAGTTTTGTATTTCAATTTTGTTTTCCTTTTTTTTTTTTATCTTTTTGTGTTTTGCCTAAGAGTACAAAAGCCTAAGTGTAGGAGAATTTGATATTTCAACATTATTATATTTTATATTCCTTATATTTAGTCTTATTAATAATTCATAGTGAGTAATTTAATGACTTTGGACTTATTTTATATTAAGTGGGCTAAATTTAGATTAATAGACTTTAAATGCATTTTTATTATATTTATCCAATAGAGAACTAATTATTTTTTAGTTGTATTTTACAGGATAGAAGATTCCAAAAGGATTAAGATAGAAGACTCCTAAAAGGATTTGGATATTATCTTATTAAGTCCTAAAAGGATTTAGATATTATCTTATTATTACTTCTAGAATGGTATTGGATTTCTTGAGGAAGAAGGCAACGTCATCTATTTAAGGAGGAGAAGACGTCACCATAGAACACTCTCCATCTTCTCTATTTCTCATTCTTGTTTTTGTCTTTTTCATAGCTTTTTAATTTTTCTTGAGGATCAATCCAGAGTCTGAACCTAATAGGAAACTTGAATCCTTATTTGTATAGAACGTTGGTTTGGATTTTGATTTCAGAAGTATTTCGTTCTTGTTCTCTTTATTTTGGTGTAATTATTATCATTCTAGTCAGATGATTTTTGTTGCATGAATTATGATTCATCTAATTTATCTAAGGATGTAATTTGATTTAATTGGTTGATTAATCAAATAAATTCATTCTGAGCCATGTTAGGATTCTACATGCGTCTATGGTCAAGTGCAAAATATTTTGGCTTCATATTGTTGATAGAAGCGTGGTTGTGTTTTGATTAGCAATACAAACCAATTAAAATCCTGAACGGTAGTTTAAGAACATTAATAAAAAATAACCAGGGGATTAAAAATCAAACTAGATGTACTTTTAAGTGACAAAGATAGGGAAGTATCAAGGGAAGAATTTTGGATTAGTTACATAACATTCTGATAGAGCTTTGTTTTCGTTAATTGATTTGTTATTTGGTTTAATTAGTGCAATTTTATATTTGAACTCCCAATCATCATAATTCTAGTTTTGTCATTTCTAAACTAATTGATTTGATTAATAGCTTTGTGGGAGATGACCTGGTGAGCATTATACTACAAACCAGTAAAAATTTACTAATCTTGACCAATTCAACAACTGCAAGTGAACAATATTTTCTTTACCACCAAGATCATGAATTATGTAGGTTGCTTTATTGTACCTTTGTATAGAACCAACTAAGCTAGAATATGTTTGTATAGAGTTTATGTGAGGCTAGATTTGGTTCCAATGATGTATTTGTGTCTTATTTGATGTATATAGGCCAAGCAAATCAAGCTCCTCCTAGGTGTATGTGTGTGAGGCTGAGAAAGGAAAAGAGAAATCCAAGGAAGAAAACTTGTGTTTCTTGTCTGAAAGTAGCTCTCTATCCTTTCTTGCATGCATTTCTTGGATGTTTGATTGTCATTGGATGCTTGAGTGTATATTTGAATAATGAAATAAGTCTATAGCCATTGACTGAATGTTTTGGTACTATTATACTTCTTAAAATTTTTTTGAATGCAAGATGGCTCTTAATGGGTGAGGTTATGCCAAAAGTTTCTTAGAATAGGTGAGACAAAGCCAAAAGTCCTAAGAATGAGTAAGGCTAAGTCAAAATTCCTTAAAAGTGGGTGAGGAAAATCCAAAAGTCCCAAAGAAATGGGTAAGGCTAGACCAAAAGCCCTTAGAGCTTATGCTTGACTTGAATGAGCTTATGTGACATGAAAATATATTTATGTGTGCTTACTAGAAGTTTTTATGGCATGCTTGCATTCTTTGACATGAAAATGTATCATATATATATGCTTGAAAGAGTAAAAGAATTATTGGGATTCTTTGAATTTTATTCTTCCCCATATTATGTCTAACCTACTAGGTGAGTCTTATGGAACAAGAAATGGAAGCCAAGGAGCTTGAAGAATGAGACTTTAGCAATAGAATAGAAATTTATGTAATTTGATATCAAAGGTTGTATGTATAAGTAAATTATGAGTTGTGAACTCTTGAGCATGTGTAAAAGTATATAATTATGATGTATGAATCAAATTTAGAACCTAATGTATGAATATGTGAGTTTTTGACATCTTTAAACCTTAGTGTATATGTGTATAAGAACAAGTGGAAGGGTATTTTGAGTTTCATATTGGTATAGACCTATTTTGATGCTTCTATATACTATAATTGAAGTGTTGGACATGCTTAAATGGTCATGGTTCAAGAGGAAAGTCATTTTAAACCATTTGGAACCATTATGAGACTATTTTAAGCCATATTCATGCCTTGAACCAAAGTCTAACCAAATGGATGATTTTTGCATAACATTTGGTAGGCACATAGGTCTTAGCTAAAGCTTTTCACAGAGTTAAAGAGCATTATTTTTAGAGTTCTAAAGAATTTATTATAAATTTTTAAAATTGGTTAAATTATGCAGAAACTGTCACTGTTACTGTTCATATGGTCGGTTTACTTTTTGGTGTCATCTAAGGGTCAAATGAAATCCAATGCTCATGAAATTTATAGGCATATAGCTAACATCATAAGCTTTCCATAGCTACTGAGAGAACTCAGTTTGGATTTGTACGGAAAGAGAGATGAATTTTTGAAAATTCTGATTTGCTGTATAATGCCCTCTAGACCCAAAGTATTGTTCCATTAGATTTCATGGGCCAAACGTAGTTGTTTTGATCTAAAATTTTTATGGTAGTTAGAGGACATCTTAAGCTTTCCAGAAAGCTAAAATTTTCATGATTTGGATTTTTCTAAAATTAATTATAAATTT
Source organism: Erythrophleum ivorense (assembly GCA_026724425.1). Classification (NCBI taxonomy): domain Eukaryota; kingdom Viridiplantae; phylum Streptophyta; class Magnoliopsida; order Fabales; family Fabaceae; genus Erythrophleum; species Erythrophleum ivorense. The sequence continues at coordinate 38,466,938 of JAIUCV010000006.1, read as the reverse complement.
TCAAAATTTATATCAGAATATGGAGCATGTGGAAAATTGCAAGGGTGATGTAATTTTGTGATGTATGCCTTGGACTCGAAATTTATGGTTCAAATTGCGATATTTCCAATTGAACAAATATGTTATGGATGGAAAATGAGTTGGGTAAGTCCACATGGCCCATTTAGCCAAAGATGAATTATTTTGGCTTTTAATAACAACAAATTCCGCTACTAAAAGTATTAATTTCATGAAAGTGGATACTTTTAGCTAGTTTTGGTACATATTAAATGCTAGATAGACATGGTATTACATATAGTAGCCAGCTAGATCTAGGAAACTACAGATTTCAATCACTATTTTGGGTCTTTCCCAATTTAACATTGCTTCCACCTTACTAGGATCTATTACTACTCCTTGCTCTGATATTACATGATCTAGGAATTTAACCTCCTATAACTAAAATTCACATTTACTCAACTTAGCATACTACTGATGCTCCCTCAAGGTTTGAAAAACTATCCTAAGATGCTCTTTATACACTTCACTAGTCTTGGAATACACAAGTATGTCATTGATAAATACTACCACAAATTGGTCAAGGTATGGTATAAAAATCCTTTTCATGTAATCTATGAAAATAATAAGGGCATTGGTTAATCTAAAAGGCATGACTAGGAACTCATAATGGCCGTAACGAGTCCTAATGGTTATTTTAGATATGTTCTTAGCCTTGACTCTAAGTTAATGGTATTTGGATTTGAGATCAATCTTTGAAAAGATTGATGCTCCAGCTAATTGGTCAAGCAAGTCATCAATCCTAGGCAAAGGGTATTTGTTTTTTATAGTCACTTAGTTCAATTACCTGTAGTCAATACAAAACCTAAGGCTACCATCCTTCTTCTTGACAAACAACATTGGTGCTCCCCATAGAGACACACTAAGCCTAATGAACCCTTTCTCAAGCAACTCTTCTAATTGGCTCTTCAACTCAACCAACTCAATGGGTGCCATTCTATTTGGGGCCTTGGAGATCAGACTTGTACCGAGTACTAAATCAATGGAGAACTCTAACTTTCTCTTTGGAGGTAGTCCACTAAACTCTTTTAGGAAAACTTCTGGGAATTCTCTAATCACAGGTATATCCTTCAACCCATCATCAACCTCAATATGCAATGAAAAGAACACTAGAAACCCTTGGCAACCATGCCTAAGGTACCTTCTAGCTTGGGCAGTGGACACACAAGCAAGCTTAGTCACAAGACAAGATTCAGGTATATTAGTAGGTAAGGAAACTATCTTATGGTTACAATCAAGTATCACATCATTAGTTGACAACCAATCCATACCAATGATCACATCAAAGTCATGCAAAGGGATGCAAATCAGGTCAAGGGTAGTACAATAACTGTCCAATTATACAATATAATTTAAACATACATAAGATGTAATCATGGAATATCCAATAGGGGTAGATACAAATAACTCAAATGGCAACTGGAAAATTTTAAAACCTAAATGATTAACATAATCATATGAGATGAATAAGTGGGTTGCACCCGAGTCAAATAATGCATCTACAACATGATTATGGACAAGTACCTCGGATCAAATTAGGGGACCTATTAGCCTCTTGCTACATAAGCACACATACCTGTCCTTGTGTAGGTGGTTATTAGATAAGGCCGACTTTATAGATGTAACAAACTTAGCTACTAAAAAAGTTAATTAAGTATAATTGTATTCTTAATCGAGTACACTTAAAGTCTAATTTGGTTAATGAGTTAGTAGTAGATGAAAATGCAGGAAATTTTGAACCATTAAATAATTGATATTCACCATCAAGTTGTACAATGGGATTATTGTTCCTAAGAATTCAAAATTTCTCATTTTCAATTTTTGTCTAAACCAAAATACTTTCAAGAAGCCTAAAAACTCATATTTGTTGGACTAAAGGTCATTACTCATCATTACCATGGTGAAAATTAAGGATTTATACCTAAATTGGGGTTTTCAAGACTTAGGCCACGGCTTAGAATGGTTGTGCCACGGCCAACTTGGCCTCTAGAACCTCTAAAAATTAAATTCTACACTCACACCATGACTTGAAAGGACTTACACCAGGATTAAACTCAGGTTTGGACCAATTTTTCATACAGACACGATTTGTATTGCATCCAAAAATATTTATGCCACGGCTAACTACTTGCATCGCGGCCAAAATACTTGCGCTATGGCTAAATTAGCCTCTAGATGATTTTGTGCTGTAGTTAAAAATTTTTGCACCACAATCAAATAGTTGTTGGAACACTATTAGCTCACTTTGGTCACGACTAGGAAAACTTGGGTGCGACTTGAAAACCTACTACACCCAAACATTTAAAAGAATGAACTAACAACTTGCTATCACTTCAAGATCAATCCTAGGGCCTTTTAATGGCTAAATGTAAAGTTATTAAAGGGTTTACATTCCTAAAATCTCCATCCAATTGTCTTACCTAACTCAAAGATTAAAAGCTAATCTAATCATTCTAACTTCAATTATAACAGTAAAGGTACATGAAGCCATAAGTGACAACTTCATAAATGTATTTTTCTTACCAATAACCTTAGACCACTTTGAACAAGTTTCAATGAACCAAATAAATATGTCCCTATCCTTAAAACTCCAGAACAACCTTAGATGCAATATCCACAAAATCACCCAACGACTTCTCATGACAGCAAAATGTGCTGAGTATACCCAGGGGATGGATTAACTCATAACTAACATGACCAAAACAGCCTAACCATGTCCTTTAAGGCTCCTAAACCATAACTAAACTCAAAAACACAAATTGGTCAAGCGTTAATGTCTACTTTACACCTTATATGACAGCAAAATGACTATAATGATGCAACACAAAGAGTTACTTCAAAAACTTTCAAGTGATAACTCAAAACCTAAAGGATGGCTTCCAAATTTCTCTAAACACCTTAAGCAGGTATAGAGAATGCATTTAAACTAGCCCAAACCTCCAAATCTTTTATACTAATAGCTCGAATGTCAACTTTACAATACTAATTGTTTAGAGTTCATAGAATATTAAGGTTCTCACTAATAATCATCTAGATACAATCGCACATACCAATTCCATAATGTCTTATATTATAAAATCAGTTCTTATACTTGGCAATACATGATGCAATGTGATAATTATACAGTACAATAAGAAATATTAGATACCTACTATACAAACCCAATTTAAATAGGGCATTCAAGCCTATACATTACTAAACCACCATGGTAGTTTCCATTAACTTCTCCTTGCTACTACGAGGTTTAGTCCCTGAAAATGTTAGCCCATAACCGAGGTAAGATATACAATCTCAGTAACAAGAGGTAGATTCTATATATATGTGCAATTTAATCAACATAATGCATTTATACAAAAAAGCATATCGAAGACATCAATATCATCAACAAATGAACTAGTTGGACTACCAGTAATTACCATCCCATACTAACAATCACATACATCATGTTAATGGCTAGTAACATAGGGAAAGGCCTGTTTATGGTGTCGATTCCCTATTGAGCTCACTTTGGGCTCAGTGCATTCATGAGTCTGATCATAACTTGGTGCCCAATTGAAGTACAATGTATAGGTGGTAGTCACACCATAGCTCCACCAGGGATATATTCACAGTCCACAACAATAACAATTTAAGTAGCCAACTAATCATTTAGCATTTTAAAATCATACATGTACAAAAAATACCATATTAAAATGAGCATATACATGGAATTAGGAAATTAACCCCAATTACCTCAATGAAGCCTAATTACTCTTCCTCTAACTACTAATATAATTCAAAGGCCTACTAAGCTTATGACAAGTATAATTATTATCATTTAACCATTATTAACAAAAGAGTTTCCTATCCATTGATCCATTTAATCAAGAATCCATTAGAAATCACTTACCCAGGTTCCTAAAGCATCCATTGCACCAATTTAAGGTCACAATTCTAAGAACTCACAATGGGTTACTCCCAACATCTTCATTTTCGTATATGTAAAAGCTGTGCACCAAAAGTCAATCCAAATGATAGAAATTCAATACATACACCTCATAAAAGAAGGGGAAACACTTACCTATACATCTAAGAGCTTAAATGGATTGATTTGAGCCTTAATTACTAAGAACACACCATGGGTCATCCTACAATTTAGATTTTCGCACATATAATCAATCATATACCAAAGTCAGCCTATAACATGAAATTTAAGTAAGGTTACACTATAAAATAAAGGTAAACACTTACCCTATTGTTCCACTAACTCCAAACTCCAAAAATCTTGCAAGGAATCACCCAAATACCAAATTTCATATTTGAGAAGGAGATGAAAATCTACCAACCATAAACTAATTGGACCAAAATGAAGAGGAGAATGAGATGGACATGTTTTATAGAGATTACCTTGGCCAAATCTTCTTTTAAAAGTAAGAAATGGTGAAAGAATGTAGAAAAACCTTCGACTCTCTTCTCAAATGCGAATTTCCTCTTCTTGTTCTGCAAAACATGTAGGTTTTTGCAGCAAATGAATGGAAAAAAGACTTCTTAGAGTTTTAGAGAGAATGAGCTCGTCCAATAGGCCCATTATTTAAATAGGCTTATTTTTACTAAGTGTGGGCCAAAATTAGATAAGTCTAATAGTATTGGGTTAAGGTTTATTAAGTTTAATAGAGTTAGGTTACATTAAGATGAAGTTGGACCTCTAATAAGAATAAAGTTGGGCTTCTAATAATGTTTTTAGTACACATAAATTAATCATGGGCCCAAATATACTTAAATCTATAAATATTATTTTATTTTCCTCAAAATGATCTAATTAATAATTATTATATTAAGATACTCAAATTTGCCAATTTGCTTAAAATTCTTATTTCCTTATAATTTTCCTTAAGTCCCTCTTAATAATTCCATAATTCCCAAATAATCATGATTAATTAACTTTAAGGTGTCACACTAGACACTGTGCAAATCCGTGCATAATGTTTGGGCTTTCCATAATTATAGCACACAGGGTAAAGTCCACTCCTATGATTCTTTCTACACTTGCCACAAATTAATGGGACACTTACTGAGATCTTTGGGGGTCCCATACTCCTTTTTTGAGGAATATTTCTTAGGGGTGATCTCCTACCCTAAAAGCCACTACCACTGCTAGTCCCTTTCTTACTCTTGCCCCTAAAGGGCTTCATGCGTCTGTCATGTTTATCCTCTATGGTCTTCTTTATTTTAGCCTCGCTTTCTATCAAGGCCTGTTCAATCACCTTACACTTCTCCACCAATTTGGAGGGGCACAATCTTGTCTTTTAACTCTGGTTTAATGCCTTTTTCAAACTTGTCGACCTTCCATGGTTCATCATCAAACCATTTCAGATATAAGGAGAAATGAGACAGTTGAATAAACTTTGTTGCATACTGATCCACATTCATTTCTCCTTGCTTAAGGAAGTTGAACTCTACTTCCTTGTTGGCCCTCACTAATAGTGGGAAATATTTTCCCTCAAAGGTGGTTTGAAAACTCTCCTAAGTCAAGAGTATTCCCCTTGAAGTCAGTAACTTTAAGGCATTTTGCCACCAATGCTCCACCTCACCTTCTAACTTATAGATGGCTAACTTCACCTTTTTCTCAGTGGTGTAGTTATAACTTAAAAAATATTCTCTAGTTGCATTAGCCACCTCTCAACCTTTTCGGTATCCAACTTCCCCAAAAATGATGGAGGATCCGCTTCTTAAACTTGGCCAATACAATTGAGATATCATCATTCTCCCCTTGATGCCCCGCACCAAGGTTCTAACCAGCACCAACTCGATTTTTAACCAGCACCTCCTGATTCTGCTTATTCATAGTCTTATGCAATTGTTACAACACTTGAATAGTAGTTGCATGAGCCTCAGCTTGCTCTTGAAGTTAATCAATCATTAGCCTAACAGTAGCTTCATGGGCCTCAACTTGTTCCTTCATAAGATTGGCCATTGAAGTCATTACCTCTTGCACTTCTCTTATTTTCATGATGTGCAGCCATAATACTCTACAATGCCACAAGCACAACTAAAAGCATCCCCTATTGAGCTACAGTCCAAAGGCAATTTAAACACAACCCTACCCATAATAGGTATACATAAGTATAAGAGGCATCACTAGGTCACAAGGTTCTTATTCCTAACATGTATGCATCATAATTGCCAAGTTTTCTAACTACAAGGTTCAAAACCTAGTATAATTTCCTAAACCATTGCTCTGATGCCAAATGTAACAACCTTGATTCCTAATTATGGTGATTAAGCTTAATTGCATGATTAATGATTGTAAATCAAGATCTAATGTGAGTACAAATAATTAAATTAGAAAAAAGAAGTGAGAAAATTTGAACCTTATTATTATTGGAATTATTAATCAGAGAACTAAGAGATTTAAGCCTACAAGTAATTCAAGTCATCAAATAAATCCTTGAGTTCATTCTATCAATGAATCTCTATCTATAAGACCCTCTTATAATTGTTCTAAAGTCATTACATAGCATTACCATAGTGAAATCTAAGGTTTCTAAGTAAAAATAAGAGTTTGGGAAAACTTATCTACTGTGGCAAAGTTGGTTACTAGAACTTAAAAACTAAGTTTATGAACTTACGCCATGACTAGGTATACCCACGCCATGACTTAAATGGTTGCTAGAACTTAAAACCAAAATTTTGCACCTTGTGACATGTAATACCCCGAAATTAATTAAGGTATTGATTATGGATTTTGACTAATTAAGAATAATTATTATGAAATAATTAGGCAAGTTATGTGAAAAGAAAATTATGGAGAAATAAATTATTAATGCGGGTTAAGATTCAATAGGGTTAGAAACTCAATCTAAGCTCATAATTAATTTAAGTATGTCATGGATAAACATTAATAGAGGCCCAATTATACTTTTTAGCAGACCTAACTTCCTATTGTGAGACTTAACCTAAGAGAGACCACTTAGCAATGGTCCAATTTGGTTTAGTGAGTTAGAGGCCTAAGATCTTACCAAAATCCTAGAAATTCTGCAACCCAACTCATGAAATCTGGCCCAGTAAGATAAAAATCTGAACCCCTATGTGGATATAGGCCTTTAGGTCAGTCTATAACCTAAATAGGACCCAAACTTAAACTTTAAACCCTTGATAGACCCCTTCACTCTATAGAAACAAAACACACAAAACATTTTCGAAGGTATAAGGTGAAGGCTAAGGTTTTCTACCTATTTTCACCATTTTCCACTTCTAATGTCAAAATTAGCCAAAGTAGATGCTGTATAACTTAATCCTTTCCTCTTCCTCTTCAATTTGACCTGATTAGTTTTTTATTTAGAGCATTTTTGTAACATCCAATTTTCTGAAAATCCAAGAAAATGTAAGGAAACGCAAGAAACGTAACATATGGTTTCTCCGTCAACGTACGAAATTCACAGGATATAAAAGGAAGTCTCCTAAATAGAATAAATTGAGGTATAATAAAATTAGAATAATATTCTAGGTCATAAATAATGATGAGTCAAGGCCAGAGGTGCCCTAAAATTGGGGCTAAAATAGATGAAAAAAAAAGAGATCAGAAAAAGGTCCCGAATAGCCTCCAAAGTTAAGTATGAAGGAGCCAGGGACTAAAATGCAAAGAAAAGTTATATGTCGGGCAAAATGTATAAATTGTCCTAAAGTTCAGGGAATCCTAGTTTCACCCTCTATTCGTGGCTTTAAGCACGAATATCAAAAAATCAGGCAAGAATCTCAAAAATCCGTGACCCATAGTTAAACTCAGTTTGATGAGACGGGTCCAATGATACCAAGTTGTCCGGATGGCCGGGCGGGATCCAGTCTGGGATCTAGTTATCCCGATCAGTAGTCATGAACAAAATGGAAAAAGAAGTTGTAAGAACTATAGAAATAAAAATAGCTAAAGGGCTAAGAAACCTTGAAGGAGTTTTAGGGACAAAATTACAGTAAATGAAAAGTTTATAGCACAATCATAATACAGAACGATGAAAATTACACCTATAGACTCGAGTGTCCGATTGACATCAAAATTTATGAGGATTGAGGTTAAGGGCTCCTGACCCATGTTTGAAGCTTAACATGGCCAGAAAGTAGAGGAAATAATATTCATAAATTTTAGAAAGTCTAAAGGTATGTATTGTACCGTAAAATCTTAATTGGGCTCAGACATTGATTTTTAGACTGCTGTAAGGCCCAATAGTTGATTCTAAAGGCCTGATAAGAGAAGAAAAGATATGATTAGGGTTTTAGAGAAGATGAAACCCAAATATAAATATAGAATGAAAGGAAAAGAAGAAAAAAGATTTTAGTTATTTTAAAGAATTAACTATGGTTAAGTTAGAAACTAACTATGGTTGAGTTAAAAGTTGACCATAGTTGAGTTAAGAAATTAACCATGGTTACTCTCCATAACTTAAGGGCTAAGGCAAGGCTTCCAAGTGTGTGGCCAAGAATTTTTGGAAGAATATATTTAGTTATGAAATTAGAAAATCAAAAGAAAAAAAGGAATGGAAAGTTAAGATTTGATCTTGAAAAGGTTGATCTAAGGGTCCAGATTTTGTATGACCATTTAACTTCATTAGATTCATCTTCTTCACCTCCATTCCACCATTTTCACACCACACACAAGGAAGAAAGAAAGAAAAATGTGAAGAGAGAGAGAGAAGGAGAAAAAGTGGAAGATGAAGTGAAACCAAGCAAAGCTACCACCATACTTCACCAAATTTCTTCATCTTCTCCATCCTCCAACCATTTCTTCCAAAGGGCAGCTGCATATTCATCTTTTATTCAAGGTGAAATGTTGCTAAGTGGGAAAAGAAAGGATTTTAGTGTGAGAAAACCAAAAGAAGCAAGACTTAAGCTTAAAGAGTAAGTTTTCTCCATCTTATACTTGTAAATCACATGCTTTAAGCTAGTTTTGTTAAACCCTAGCTATGAGTTATTTTTGGACAGCATATGAATCATTAGAAATGGAGTTTATATGTTGAATATGAAGGCCTTGAAATGAAGTTTATATGTTGAACATGAAGGCCATATGAGCTTAGTTATTGTTGTTATGTGCTGAGACTTTGGAAAACACAAAAACTGTAATTTTTGGAAAAATAGAAAGCATGGGGAAATGCTGTCTGAATTTTCCCAAAATTTTTATGGTGTTTTCTTGATGTCTTAAAGTCATGTATACCAATTTTCAAGTCCTAAAACATAAAGGAAAAGGTTATGAAATTTTTAGAACCAAAGAAACACACTTTAAGCCTAAAACGGAGCTAGATTATGTGATGACCAAAACATGATGTTGGGGCTGGAATTTGATGATTTTATCCATTCCAATGGATTAAAAAGGGTGTTTTTAGCTAGGAATGCCTATGGAAAAGCCCTCAAAGCTCATGGGATAAAATTCTTAAATTTTGGCCAAGAGATACATACTATTCGGCCATAGTGAATGGGAAAGGAAGGAGTTAGATTTTTCCAATTCCAATGGTCCCATTAAGTTTAAAAGGGGTCATCCTTTTTGAGAACCTAAGGTTTATGTGTTGATTGTAATGAATTATCATTATGATTATAGGGTTTGATGTTATTTTGGGAACTCCAAAAGCAAGTAAACCGAGTCCCAAGGATTAAGGAGCAAAGTTGGCTAAGGTAGTAGTTTTCCTCTCTCTTTCCTTAAGCTTGTATGTTTGTATAATGATGAGTGTTATGCTATATCAAGTTGTCATTTATGCTATAAGATGAGACATGTATGCTTAGATTGTGCTTGACCTTATATGAAATTCCTTGTATTGCTATGCGATATGTGGCATCTTGACTGGCATTATGTTATGTACTTACATGCTTGCTTGTGAATGAGATTGGTTTACTACTACTGAGATTTCATAATCTCACCCCAAATATAACCCATGCTAAGTCCGAGTTCAAGCAAAGAAAGAACAAAGAATGTGGAGACATAAATCGAGGACCTTACTTTTATGCACCACATTTTGTCATGTAATTAAATATTTTAGATTACTGCGTGTATGAGTTATATTATGACACTGTAAGGTACTCAAGTATGAAATGGAAAGCCATGTATATACCTAACCCTTGAGTAAATAGAATATGATTGGCGTGCCAAAAATGCAAAAATGCATCTGCTTATATAAAGGCAAAATAATAATAACAATATGTCAAGTGAAGGGTAAAACTGCCCAGTTTGTTGTAGGAGCAACTTTATATGAATTTATATGTGCTCTGCTAAATAAGTATTTTCCCCCTATAAAGGGCTTAGAAAGCTTGAAGTAGAGCCCTGAACCAACCTCATATGATTTTTTTCATAACTAATTATGTATTTTCAAAGTTAGTTAAGAAATTGGAATTGACCAAATGAATAGTGAAATTGTATAAGGAAGTTTTTAAGAGGAAAAATTTTAATTAGTTCAGGTTTCCATTGACTCCTCACGGTTTTTATATGAGGTAATTGTAGTAGGAAAAGTGTTATAAAATAAGGTGTGACAATTTTCACCTACACCTCAAATTTGATATGAGTTATTTGGTGTTTTCTTGGAGGATTTTCAGAGGTTGAAGATAGGAAGGATATTGAGTAAGTATAAACTTCTCATTTTAATGCATTTTCTATGGGTTTAAGACCTCTATAACTGATTTAAGATATAAGTAGTGATTAAGTACGAATTTGCTTAGAATTTAGAGTGTTATTATAAGGTTATCGATGTAGGCACAACCAAATCTGAATTTAGTTCTTGTAATGGCTGGGTAAGTCTTTTCTCAGTAGTCCTTTGTAGTTTAATTCCTAGAGTAATGGATTTACTGATATAAATGATGAATAGGGATAATAATGGTTTGGTTTTGTATCCACAGGCTGAAGTAGGATTTTGTTAACTCTCAAAGAATTATCTACAAGTGAGGTAACCGGGGTTAATGTTAAATTCCATGCATATGTCTACTTTAATTTTATATCTATTGCACAATTATAATATTAAATGTATAATGAATGGTTAACTATTTGGATGTTGTGATTGGACCTTATGAGTCCATAGTGGAGCTGTTGTGTAACTGCCACCTATGCAATGTGCATCGATCAGGCACCGAGTTGTGATCGTCTCCTTATATACACTGGGCCTAGGTTGTACTCATTAGGGAACTGGTGCCATGCATGAGCCTCTCCTAGTGTTAATGGCCTTTAACATGTGAAAATGTGATTGTTAGTATAGGATAGTAGTCACTAATAGCCTAATTGTTTCATTTACTAATATGACTGGTATATTTTTCTTATGTTTATCTGATTTCATGTACATATGTTAATTAAATTGGAATATATGAATAGAATTTGCCTTTGATTACTGAGATTTGCATCTCACCCCATTTCATAGAATAATACTTTCAGGTAAAAGTTCTTCAGGTAAGGATAAGGGAAAGCAAGTGGATACACATCCATAAGCTGAGGCCTTGTGTGGGAAGCTACACTTAGGCTAAGTTAATTTAAGGTAGATGCTGATTTATTGTTCTCTTGTATAACATCATCATGTAATCATATTACTAAGTGTAGAAGTTTTATGTTTTGATAACCCATGATGTATCAAATAGGGAGTGAGGCCTTATACAAATATGGTATATGGTGTATGTACTTATTTATATCTGATGTGGAACCTTAATAGTATGAATATATGACTTGACTTTCGAAAGTATGCTTTCTAGTACCATGAATGATTATATTAGTGGCTTTTGAATCTTGTAACTGATATAAATACATGATTTTGCTTATGTGTGGTGTTAGTATATTTAAGATTATTGCCTAAACTTCAAGTGGCTATGATAGAAATGATGATGAATTTAGGTTGTTGGATGCCATTAGAACCTTACAAATTAAGATAGAATGGCCTTAGTTATTAAAGGGAGAGTTAGAGTGTATGAGATGAAATTTAGGAGTTATAAGTGTATAAGAGCAACTTTGCTATAACATAAGTACTTTCATCATGGTGTAATTTAAATAAATTGGGTTGACAGTTCTAGGAGACATACCTACCATGGCAAGAATTGCAAAAATGTGAACAATAAGTCCTCGAGAACACTTTGTTATGGCGTAAAAAATCCAAGTCCTGGTGCAAGGTGCGAAATTTCAGTTTTAAGTTACAGTAGCCACTTAAGCCATGGCCCGAGTGTACCAAGTCACAGTGGAAGTCCCCAAACTTGATTTTTAGGTTCCAATAACCAACTTAGCCATGGCAAAGAAGGTCTAAGTCACGGCAAAGATTTCCAAACTCTTATTTTTGACTTAGAAACCTTGAATTTCACTATGTTAAGGTTATGTAATGACTTGGGAATATTTATAAGAGGTTTTTATTAGTTGAAATCAGTAGCAAGATGAATCAAAGGTCTTAAATGATAATTATGATCACTTGTAGATTTGATTAGTTGTGGTTATTTAGCTAATGATCTTAATGATATTAAGATTCAAATTTTCCTGCTTTCACCTATTTTAATTAATTATAATGACTTTATACCTTAATTTTCTATTACTAATCATGCTATTAAACCTATTCATGGTAATTAACAATTAGGGTTGTTACATTTGGTATTAGAATAATGGTTTAGAAAATTATGTTAGATTTAGAACCTTGTGGTTAGAAAACTTTGCAATCATGATGCATGCATATTAGGAATAAGAACATTATGATCTAATGATGACTCTTATACTTATATATACCTACTATAGATGGAGTTGTGTTTGGACTGCTTTTAGATTATAGCTTAATGGGGGATGCTTTTAGTTGTGCTTGTGGCATTGCAGAATGATAAGGCTGCAAGTAGAGAAACCACTGAGATGTTAAGAGAAGTGTAAGAGGCCATGATTGCAATGGCCAACCATATGAAAGAACAAGTTGAGGCCCATGGAACTATAGTTAGGGCAATGCCTGACTGGCTTTAAGAGCAAGTTGAGGCCCATACAGCCACTGTTCAAGTGCTATAACAGTTACATGAGACCATGACCAGTAAAATCATGAAGTGCTGGTAGAAAACCAAGTTGGTGCTAGTCAGAACCTTAGTATGGGACACTAAAAGGAGAATGATGACCTAAGTTATGACATACATTATAGAACAAAAGGCAAAGTTAGCCATTTATAAGGTAGAGGGTGAGGTTGAATATTAGTGGCAGAGTACCTCTAGATTGTTGATTTCAAAGGGGATGCCCTTGACTTGGAAAAGTTTCTAAACCACCTTTGAAGGGCAAGTATTTCCTACCTTCAATGAGGTTTGACAAGGAAGTTAAACTTAACTTCCTTGAGTAAGGAAAAATGAGTCTCGATCAATATGTAGCCAAATTCATCCAATTATCCCGCTTATCCTCTTACCTGAGACAGTTTAATGATAAACTATGGAAGGCTAATAAATTTTAAAGAGACCTAAAACTGAAATTGAAGGACAAGATAGTATCCCTGTAAATCTATAATTTTGATGCATTGGTAAAGAAATGTAGGGTGACGAAGAGGGTTATGATTGAGAGTAAGGCTAAAAGAAAGAAGACCATGAAAGGTAAGTGTGACCGGGGTGAAGAGCCCTTTAGGGGCGAAAGTAAGAAAAAAGTCAGCAATGGTAGTAGCTATTAGGGTAGGAGACCACCCCTAAGAAACGTTCTTTAGAGAAAGAGTATGGAACCTCCAAAGAGCACAGCTAGTGTCCCATTAGTTTGGCAAATATAGAAAAAGCCACGATAATGATCCATGCCTAATATGCTATTATTGTGGGAAGTCTGGACACGATACACAAACTTGTATGGTGTCAAGAAAGTTGACCTCATCTATTAAACCACCTGCACAAGGATGGGTGTTCGCACTTATGCAGTAAGAGGCAAGTAGATCCCCTAATCTGATTTGAGGTACTTTACTTGTCCATAATCATGTTGTAGATGCATTGTTTGATTCGAGCGTGACCCACTCATTCATCTCATATGACAATGTTAAGCATTTGGGTCTTAAAATTAGCCTATTTCCATTTGAACTATCTATGTCCACCCCTACTGGATGTTCTATGATTATGTCTAATGTGTGCTTGAATTGCATTGTACAATTAGATAGTCGTTGTACTACCCTTGACCTGATTTGTATCCCTTTATGTGACTTTATTGTAATCATTGGTATGGATTGGTTGTTAGCTAATAATGTGATACTTGTTGTAACTATAAGATGTTTCCTTACCTCCAAATATACCTAAAACTTGTCCTGTGACTAAGCTTACTTGTGTGTCTACATCCCAAGCCAGGTACCCTTTAGGTATGGTTGCCAAGGGTTTCTAGTATTCTTTTCATTGCATGTTGAGGTTGATGATAAGTTAGAGGATATACTTATGATTAGGGAGTTTTCTGAGGTTTTTCCTAAGGAGTTTAGTGGACTACTTTTAGAGAGAGAGAGTTAGAGTTTTCCATTGATTTGGTACCCGGTACAGGTCCAATCTCTAAGGCTCCATATAAAATGGTACCCACTGAGTTAATTGAGTTGAAGAGTCAATTAGAGGAGTTACTTGAGAAATGGTTCATTAGACCAAGTGTGTCTCCATGAGGAGCACCAGTGTTGTTTATTAAGAAGAAGGATGGTAGCCTTAGGCTTTGTATTGACTATAGGTAACTAAATTAAGTAACCATAAAAAATAAATACCCTTTGCCTAGAATTGACGATTTACTTGACCAATTAGCTAGAGCGTTAGTCTTTTCAAAGATTAATCTTAGATCAAGATATCACCAACTTAGAGTCAAGGTTGAAGATGTACCTAAAACTGCTTTTAAGACTCAATATGGCCATTATGAGTTCCTAGTTATACCTTTTGGGTTAACCAATGCCCTTGTCATTTTTATGGATTACATGAATAGGATCTTTAGGCCTTATCTTGACTAATTTGTGGTAATGTTTATTGATGATATTCTTATTTATCCTAAGAGTAGTAAAGAGCATAAAGGTATCTTAAGATAGTCCTTCAAACCTTGAGGGAGCACCAATTGTATGCTAAGCTGAGCAAATGTGAGTTTTGGTTGTGAGAAGTTAAATTTCTAGGTCATGTGATATCGGAATAAGGGGTAATGGTAGATCCTAGTAAGGTAGAAGCAGTACTGAATTAGGAAAGACCTAAAATGGTGGCCGAAATCTATAGTTTCTTAGGTCTAACCAGCTACTATAAAAGATTCATTAAGGGATTTTCTCAGTTAGGTATGCCTTTGACCAAGTTGACTAGGAAGGACTAACTGTTTGTGTGGGAGTCCAAGTGTGAAAATGCCTTTCAAGAACTTAAAGATAGGTTAACCACTGCACCTGTGCTAGTAATACCTGACCCTAAAGAAACCTTTATGGTCTATAGTGATGCATCCAAGAAGGGATTAGGATGTGTTTTGATGCAACAAGATAGGGTGATAGCCTATACTTCTAAGTAAGTCAAACCCCATAAAGATAATTATCCCACCTATGATTTAGAGCTAGCAACTATGGTTTTTTCCCTTAAGATTTGGAGGCACTATCTTTATCATGCACAATTTAAGGTGTATAGTGACCATAAAAGTTTGAAGTACTTGTTTGACCAGAAAGAGTTGAACATGAGGCAAAGAAGGTGGATAGAATTTCTTAAGGTTTATGACTTCTCCTTAAAGTATCATCCAAGAAAAGTGAATGTTGTCATTGATGCCTTGAGTAGGAAATCTATTCATATGACAATGATGATACTTAAGGAGCAAAAATTGATTAAGGAGTTTAGAGATTTGAATTTGTCCATTTCAATACATCCTAATAGCCTTCTTTTAGGAGAATTAAGGATAGAAAATGACTTTAGGAAGAAAATTATAGAGGCCCAAGAGCTAGATGAACATTTGGGAAGAATTAGAAAGCAATTGAGAAGTGGAGAGGTTAGAGACTTTGACCTATTAGTGGATGGTTTGGTGAGATACTAAGGTAAAGTGTGTATACCTAGAGATGAAAAGTTAAGGAATATAGTTCTATCTGAAGCTTATAAGAGTAGGTACACCATTCATCCGGGAACCATTAAAATGTATAGAGATCTTAAGAGGAGTTTTTGGTAGCCTGGGATGAAATCAGATATAGCTAAGTTTGTTGCAAAATGTCTAGTTTGTCAGAGGATTAAGATTGAACACCAAGAATCCACAAGCTTGTTACACCCTTTAAAGATTTTGGAATGGAAATGGGATAATATATCCATGGATTTTATGGTAGGTTTGCCTAGGACATCCTTAGGTTATGATGCCATTTAGGTAATTATGGATAGACTAACAAAGTCTGCCCACTTTCTACTTATTAGAGCCACGTATTCTTTAGATAGACTAGCATAACTATATGTCCGTGAGATTGTAAGATTACATAGTGTCCCCAATAACATTGTATTAGATAGAGACCCAAGGTTCACATTGAAATTTTGGCGATCTTTACAAGAAGCTTTATGGCACTAGCCTTAATTTTAGCACTACTTATCATCCTCAGTCAAATGGATAGACTGGGAGGACCATTCAGACCTTGAGGACATGCTTAAAGCTAGTGTGCTGGAATTGAAGGGAAACTAGGATGTGTACTTGCTTTTAGCCGAGTTTGCCTATAATAATAGTTACCATTCTAATATATAGATGGCATCCTTTAAGGCACTTTATGGGAGGAAGTGCAGATCACTTTTGTGCTAGGTAGAGCTTGGTGAGTGGAATCTCTTAGGTTCAGACATAGTATACCAAACCACCCATCAAATAAAACTCATTAGGAAGAAGTTGTTGGTTGTCCAGAGTAGGCAGAAAAGCTATGCTAATAAGAGAAGTAGACACTTAGAATTTGAGGTAGAAGACCATATATTCCTTAAGGTTACTCCAGTGACAGGTGTAGGATAATCTATTAGGATAAGAAAGCTCAGTCCTCATTATCTCGGTCCTTTCTAAATCCTCGAGAGGATAGGACCCGTAGCCTATAGAGTTGCTTTACCTCCAAACCTAGCCAGATTGCATGATGTGTTCCGCATGTCCCAATTGAAAAAGTATCATCCAAACCTTTTACATGTCATTAAGCATGAGAATGTACATCTATAAGATGATTTGTCTTATGTGGTTAAATAAGAAAAGATAGTGGACTCAAAAGTTAAACAACTGTGTAATAAGGATATTCTCCTAGTAAAGGTGGTATGAAAAGGACTTACTCTAGATGAAGCAACTTGGGAAATGGAGGAAACAATAAGGAAGGAATATCGAGCACTATTTGAGTAAGGTACATCTAACTTTGAGGAACAAATTTCTAAAAAGAGGGGAGAATATAACACCCTAAAATTAATTAAGGTATTAATAATGAATTTAGACTTATTAAAAATAATTGTTATAAAATAATTAGGCAAGCTATATGAATAAGAAATTATAGAGAAATAAATTATTAATGGGGGTTTAAAGATTCAATGGGGTTAAAAACTCAATCTAAGCTCATAATTAATTTAAATATGTCATGGATAAACACTAATAGAGGCCCAATTATATTTTTGAGCAGAGCTAACTTGCTATTATGAAGCTTAGCCCAAGAAAGACCACTTAGCAATGGCCTAATTTGGTTTAGTGAGTTAGAGGCTTAAGACCCTCCTAAAATTCTAGAAAATCTGTAGCCCAACTCATGAAATCTAGCCCAGTAAAACAAAAATCTGAACCCCTAAGTGGATCTAAGCCTTTGGGTTAGCCCATAGTCCAAATAAGACCCAAACTTAAACCCTAAACCCTTGATAGCCCCCTTCACTCTACAAAAATAAAACACACATAGCATTTTTAGAGGTCTAAGCTGGAGGCTAGGATTTTCTACCTATTTTCACCAATTCCCACTTTAAAAGTCAAAATCAATCAAGGTGAGTGTTGTATAACTTAATCCTCTCTTCTTTCTCTTCAATTAGACCTAATTATTTTTTCATTTGGAGCATTTTCACTTACACCTCAAATTTGATATTGGTTATTTGGTGTTGTCTTGGAGGATTTTTAGAGGTTGAGGTTAGAAGGGATATTGGGTAAGTATGAACTTCTTATTTTGATACATTTTCTATTGGTTTAGGACCTCTATAGCTGATTTAATATATGAATAGTGATTTAGTGCGAATTTGCTCAAAATTTAAAGTGTCATTCTAAGGTTACTGGTATAGGCACAACTAAATCCAAATTTGGTTCTTGTAGTGGCAGGGTAAGTGTTTTCAAAGTAGTCCTTTGTAGTTTAATTCTTTAAGTAATGGGTTTGCTGATATAAATGATGATTAAAGATAGTAATGATTTGGTTTTGTGCCCATAGGCTGAAGTAGCATTTTGTTGGCTCTCAAAGAATTGTCTACAAGTGAGGTAACCAAAGTTAATGTTAAATTCCATACATATATATACTTTAATTTTATATCTGCTGCACAATTATAATTTTGAATGTATAATGAATGGTTGGCTATCTGAATATTATGATTGGACTTTGTGAGTCTATGGTGGAGTTGTAGTGCGGCTGCCACCCATGCAATGTGCTTCAATCAGGCATTGGGTTGTGATCAGATCCTTATATGCACTGAGCCCAAGTTATGCTCATTGAGGAGTTGGTGTCATAGATGATCCTTTTCCAGTGTTAGTGGCCTTTAACATGTGAAAATGTGATTACTAGTATGGGATAGTAGTCATTGATAGCCTAATTGTTTCATTTGCTAATAGAACTAGTATATATTTATCTGATGCTTATTTGATTTCATGCACATATATTAATTAAATTGGAATATATGAATGGAATTTGCCTTTGATTATTGAGATTTGCATCTCACCCCATTTTATGGGATAATACTTTTAGGTAAAGATAAGGGAAAGCAAATGGATATACATCTATAAGCTGAAGCCTTGTATAGGAAGCTACACTTAGGCTGAGTTAATTTAGGGTAGATGCTGATTTTATTGTTCTCTTGTATAGCATCATTATGTAATCATATTGCCAAATGTAAGAGTTTTGTGTTTTGATAACCCATGATGTATCTAATAGGGAGTGAGGCCTTATACAAATATGGTATATGGTGCATGTACTTATTTATATATGATGTGGAACCTTAATAGTATGAATATATGACTTGACTATTGAAAATAATGCTTTCTAGTACCATGCATGATTATACTAATGGCTTTTGAATCTTGTAACTGATCTAAATACATGATTTTGTTTATGTGTGGTGTTAGATATATTTAAGATTATTGCCTAAACCTCAAGTGGCTATGATAGAAATGATGAGGAATTTAGGTTGTTGGATGCCATTAGAACCTTACAAATTAAAGTAGAGTGGCCCTAAAGTGTTGCTAGAGGAAGAGCTAGAGTGTATGGGACAAAATTTGGGAGGTATAGTGGTAGAAGAGGGTCACACTATAGCCAAGAATAGCTGAGTCATGGCCAAGAGTTAGTCAGAAGCAAGGAGAACCGCGATGCAAGATGTCTCACCATAGCGCAAAGTGAAAAATTTACCCAAGGAGGGTAATAGAATGCAACTTCGCCATAGTGCAGGTACTTCCATTACGATGCAATTTGAATAAATTAGGTTAAGAGTTCCAGGAGGCATACTAACCGTACTACCACATAGGCTTGTCACGAAGAAAATTGCGAAAATGTGAACAGTAGGTCCCTAAGAGCACTTCGCCGCAATGCGAAAAACCTAAGTCGCGGCGCAAGGTACAATAGCCACTTACACAATGGAGCGAGTGTACTAAGTCACAACGAAAGTCCCTAAACTTGGTTTTTAGGTTCTAGTAACCAACTTAGCCATGATAGAGAAGGTTTAAATCACGGAAAATGTTCCCAAACTCTTATTTTTGACTTGGAAACCTTGAATTATGTTAAGGTTATGTAATAATTTAGGAATATTTATAAGAGGTTTTTGTTAGTTGAAATTAGTAGCAAGATGAATCGAAGGTCTTAAATGATAATTATGATCATTTATGGATTTGAATAGTTATGGTTTTTAGCTAATGACTTTAATGATATCATGGCTCAAATTTTCTCACTTTCTCCTATTTTAATTAGTTATAATGACTTTAGACCTTGATTTGTGATTACTAATTATGCTATTAAGCCTAATCATAGTAATTAAGAATTAGGGTTGTTACATGCTGTAACTCAAACCTCTCGTGCCATGATGAAGTTGCCGACTATACCTTACTATTTAATTTTTCATGATCCATCCACGGTTCCGTAGCACTGTGATGAAAAAAGCTACTGGAGCGCTATTCACTCCTTTCAATTCTTACTATGGCGAAGTTACTCTTTGGAAACCTCCCACTCAATTTTCCTCGAGTTGTGTAACGGCTAAAGGTTTTGCACCACGGTGGAACTTCAATCTGTTTTCCTCCTAAGTGAAATTCCTAACCTATGCCACTATGAACCATCTAGCATTATGACACTCCTTACCTCTGGAAGAGCTCTGGCTGTAACTTAAGTAGTTTTGGCTATGACTTAACCTTATTCTACACCTAAACTCTCTAAATTTTGTCCCACACATTCCAGCTCTCCCTCTAATAGCATCTTAAAGTCATTTTATCTTAATTTATAAGGCTTTAATGGCATCTAGCTACCTAAATTACTTAATACCTATCGTAACCACTTAGAGACTTAAGTGTTGATTTCAAATCCCTCTATCAACCATACATCAGCAAATTCATGAATTTGACAACAAAGAGTGCATGGCCATTGATAACATCATCCAAAGGGTGTTCTAACAGAAGTTCCATACAACACTGATTCAATATTACTATTCATGATGATACAAAAATATACTTTCAAATGACAAGTCATATTTTCATACTAGCAAGGTTCCATATCAGAGTATAAGTGAATACATACATCATAATTCACTATTACAAGTTCTATCCTTTTAATGGCTACAACATTGTTTACAAAACACTAGAGTACCTATACTTGGCAATATGACATGATGATGCTATATAAAATGAACCACAAAATTAGCATCTACCCTAAGTTAGATTAGCCTAAGTATAGCATTCCCACACATGGTCTCAACTCATGAATGTTCATCCACTTGTTTTCTTTTATCCTTACCCGAGGAGCTTTCACATGAAATTATTAGCCCATAAAACAAGGTGAGATGCAAATCTCAGTAACTAAGAGGTAAATTCCATTCATATATACCAATTTAATTAACATATGTGCATTTCAATCAAATAAGCATGAAAAATATTCATTATATCAGCAAATGAAATAATTAAGCTACCAATAACTACTACCTTATACTAGCAATCATAAACAATATGTTAAAGGCCAATAACACTGCAAAAGGCCTATCCACATCGCTAACTTCTTATTGAGCATAACTTCGGCTTAGTGCATTTAAGGGTCTAATCACAACCTGTGCCCAATCAAAGCACGATGCATAGGTGGTAACACACTACAGCTTCTCTATGGACTCATATGAGGTCTAAACACAATAATTCAGATAGCCAACCAATCATTTAACATTCAAAACTATACATGTACAGCTGATATAAGATT
Source organism: Erythrophleum ivorense (assembly GCA_026724425.1). NCBI lineage: Eukaryota > Viridiplantae > Streptophyta > Magnoliopsida > Fabales > Fabaceae > Erythrophleum > Erythrophleum ivorense. Next base: position 38,445,390 of record JAIUCV010000006.1, on the reverse strand, counting down.
AAAGTGGATATATGCAAGGAATTAAAAATCAATCCCAGTTACCTCACTTTGTGGATAATCTTTGAAGGTTAACAGCAACACCAATTTACCCTATGATCATAAAGTTAGACACTTACTACCATTAATCATCATTTATAACAATAGACCAGATAGACCAGATACCTAAAGAGTTGAACTACCAATGACTACCTAGAGGTTACTTATTTAACCACCAATGGATTTAGATTTTGGGTTTTAGCTTCCCTACACTAGAAACCATAATATTTCACTCCAACTTCTATGTAATTTCACACAAAATCAAAGCTCATACCATAAGTCAGCTACAAGGTCTCTATCTAGAAGAAAACACATCAAAATAGGAAGGAAATACTTACCTAATAACCCTCCTAGCCTCAGCCTCTGAAAATCATGGAAGAGCAACCCAAAAATAATCTATTTCAAATTTAGGTGGAAAGTGAAAATACTCTAAATGAAAAACTAATCGAGTTAAATTGAAAAGGAAGACGAAAGGGTTAAATTCTATATAGGTTATATAACATTTGGTATGTTGTAAAAACACGAAATGAGCTAGTTTGAAAAGCAAGTCCCTTGAGCTAAGTGATTCAAGGCCAAATAAAATTTGGATAAAATTTTAAATAATAAAAAATGAAGATTTGAGCCTTGAGTTGCCCAGAAACTGAGGCTAGAGTAATTCAAAAAATTTGCTGAAAAGTCAGTGACATTTTTGTAAATTCGAGAAATTTTTGGAAAACTCATAGGAGGGCTTTTTAAATGGAAAATTTGAGTTCTTTGGAGTTTTCAGAGATCCTAAAAATCATAGAAAATCCTGGGACAGTTAAAACCCCTTTGGTGTCCGTTTTTGTGTGGTGGTTAACTTGAATTTTAACCTTTTCATTCGAAAAGGTTTTAGCTCCAAATTGCGTAGTTCCAAAGCAATTTTATAAATTAGAGAACCTTAATTTTATGATAGAAAAGACGATTTTCAGAAAGGAGCTAAAACCAGCTTAAAATCGAAGTGCCACGCACAAGGGACGAAATCTTCATTTTTTTGGAACAATTATCTCTTAATTTTCCTTTATATGTGGCACCCATACTTGGCTCTCCTTAACTGACTTGCTATGGTGTCCAAATTAGAGAAGAGAGCTAAAAAGAAGAATGCACAAGAGGAACCAAGAAGGAGGAAGGAAAAGGCTAAAGAAAGGTGAGAAAGTTTAGGATTTTTATTCTTCTTCCTCTTGAAAATTCATTCTCCTCTTCTTGCTTTATCTTTCCATTGTTTTAATGAAGTTTTTAGTGCTGGTTTGGGGTAAGACCAGAAGAGATAAATTCAAAATTCAAGAAGGATAAAGAGGGAAGAGGAAGAACTCTTAAAGAAGGCTTGATTTAAGGTAAATTCTTGCCTTTCCATCATCTCTCCTTCTTGTTCCCTTAGTATGTGTGTTCGGTCAGACCAAAGCCATGAGAGGGGAGGAGATTTTGTTCTGAAATAAGAGAGATTTGAGGGTTTTAAACCATGGAAAGTTGGGAAATACCAAGCAATTACATGGAAAACTAGTGAAATGCAAGTTAGGAAAGTGTAGGATTCTTGAACAATTGGGTTGATTCAAGAATTCTCTAGCATATGTGAGTGTTTGTTTGAGTTTCTAAGACTCCTAAGGAGCCTCCCAAGTGTCCCATCCATTAAAGAAAAATTGCAAACTCCATGGATCCCTAATGAAAGCATATTTTAGCCAAAACCCATAGAAATAGCTAGGGAATGTTTTAAATTGTTTGAAGCTTGATTTGGGATTTTGTATGATAAAAGAAGGTAGGAGAAACCTTTGGGAAAAATTTAGAAGCCTTAGGTTGAGAGATGAGACAATGGTTTCCATAATATAGCCTTGTGAAGCAACATATATCTAGACTAGGGAGAGTGGGTGTATGATGGCTCCAAGGACTTTAAATGAAGTCAAGAAGCCTAGATAAGGGAAGAAATTGTAGCCAAGAACTTGAATTATGGTAGTTGCTTCATTAGGCCATAATGGAACCATTATGTGACCATTAGGCAAAGTGTGTGTCTCAGGTGTGAGTTTGATGTTTTAGCTTGCTTCAAGAAAGTAATTGAATGTTATTTATGGTGTTTAGGCCAAGGAAGTCAAGCTCCATCTCATTGTGAGTATGTAGCTAAGAAAGGGAAGGTGTAGCCAAGTGAAGCTTAAAAATTCCCTAAGGTAGCTCTCCATCTTTTCTTGTTGCATTTCTTGTTGCATATGTGTCATTGTGTGCTTGTGTGTATATTTATATTTTTTGAGACATGCCACTTAATGATATATTGTTATTTTGATACCAATATATCTCCTTGAATGTCTTTGAATCGTGGAAATGGCTCATAAGGGTGAGGTGGTACCAAAAGTCCTTTAATGTGAGTGAGAAAATGCCAAAAGTCTCATGGCATGGGTAAGACAAAGCCAAAAGTCCCTTGGATGGGTGAAGCTAAGTCAAAAGTCCCTAAACCAAAAGTGAGGCAAATCCAAAAGTCCTAAAAATGGGGTGAGGCCAAACCAAAAGTCCCTAGAGCTTATTCTTATGCTTGACATGAGTTTGTGGCATAAAAATATGAAATTGAATGCCTCATAGATTAATTAGTTGCATACTTGTACCCTTGACATGTTGTATGCCTTAAAAATGTGATTGAATAGGTGTATGAGCTATTGAGATTTAATGAATCTCATCCCCTCCTTTCTCTTATCTTATATGGCCTAGGTGGAGTTTAAGATCCAAAGGATAGAAGCCAAGGAGCTTAGATATCCATCTCTTGGCAATCTTGCTATTTTTCATGTACTAGGATATCAAAGTATATATGTATATGTTATTTTTGAGCCATGGAACCTTAAACAAGTGTAAAACTATGAAATGATAGTGATGTATCAAGAATGGAGCTAAATGAATGGAAATGTGCAATTTGATCACTTGAGAGCCCATTTGTGCTTGTATGTTTATGGATGTGTCATGATGAATTTGAGTTTCATGATGGTTCAGACCTTATGAGAGACTTATTTATGCTTCCCAAGTTGCTCAAATGGGTGTGGGAAAATGTATGGATCATTTGGACCATATTTGCCCCCTTTTTAGAGCCAAAAGTGTCATAATCTTGAGCTATGGCAAAGTCTAACCAAATGACCTCTTCTTGACTTGAAATTTGGCGTGCACTTAGATCTTGCCTAGATCTTTTTGGGAAGCTAAATTCTAGGTCATTTGGAGGTCTGTGGAATTTTTTTATGATTTTTCAAAGTTGGTATCAAAAATTTGGGTCTGCAGAATTACTATTCATTTGGTCAATTGTGATTGTGTCATCCGAGGGGCAAACGTGGTCCAATTGCTACAAAATTTGGTAGACATAAACTAGACATTCACAATGACTTATAGCAAATAGAATCACCTCATTTGGAGGTCTGAGCTACGAGTTATGAATTTTTGAAATTCTAGAATAACAATAATAGTGCAGCACAACCTTGATCACTATTCTATTGAATTCCAGTGGCTAAACGTGTTTGTTTTGGCTGAATTTATTTTTACCATAAAGCTAACATCTATAGCTTTCCAAATTGGTATCATTTGCATAGATTGGATTTTTGTGAAATTAATTGGATATTTTTGAAATTTAAATCAGAAATTTGTATCAGTATTAGTAGCTAGTCAAACCTTTGTGCCTTTTTCAATGTCAAACATAGTCCAAATGCTATGTTCATGACTTGAAATTATTTTTAATGTAAATTTAACATTCAAAAATTTCCAGAAAGCTATAGCATGGCAGATTTCAATTTTTGTACATTTAATTACGAATTTTCAAATTTGATGCACAGAATCTGCAGACTGAACCCGAGGCAAAACCATTAATAATTATGTATGCTTGATGTAAGCTCAGGTTTTTGGCAATGTTTTGAAATGGTTTTGAGTTGTATTGGTTTAATTAAATTTAAGAATGATATGAGAAAGTCCCCAAGGCCCATGGAGCCAAAACAAAAAAATTATGGATGACGTAATGCAATTAAATTGTATTATTTTCTTTGTTTTCTTGGGAAAATCCATGTATGAGACTTATGTATGTAAGGAGGCTAACTAAGATAGCTACGGTATTATAGGTTACCTTAGCTGAATCTTGTTCTAGAAAGGGGAAATGGTGAAAATGTGCTACTAGCCCTAGCCTCCCCTTTGGACCTCTAAATTTCTCGTGTTTTCCTTGTGTTTCTGTAGAATGGGCAAAAGGGAGAATGGTTTTTAGAGTTTAGAACCTAAAAGTCCAAGACCCAAATGGGTTCAAAATTTGGCATGTTGAGCTAGCTATGTAGGTTCATTTAAATTGGGTCTACATAAGATCAAGGTTGGGCATCTAAGAAATGAGATTGGGCAGCCCTTATGACTATGAATGGGCTTCTATATTTGGCTCAAAGCATAATTAATTTAATTATAAGGCCCAAATTAAATGTCTAAATTAATTATGGGCCTAAATTAAATTTCTATCTTAATTAAATCTTAAATCTATATTAATAATGTAACGAACATAAATTTTGTAAAAATGATGAAATGAGCCGTATAAAAGCAAGTCCTCTGAAATGAGCTAAATAATGTCCTAAAAATTTTGGATAGAGTCCTAAACTCCTAAAAATGATAATTCTAGGCTTTGACGGAAAGAAAAATGGAGTTAGGATGGAGAAATAATTTGTGATGGAAACTGACAAAACGTAATGGCATTTTTGTAAATAAGTGTAAATCTTGGAAAAACACATAGGAGGACTTTCTAAATGGGAAATTTTAGTTGCCCAAGGTTCTCAGAGGCCCCAAAAATCATAGAAAGCCTCAAGACTAGTAAAGCCCCTCCGACGTACATTTTCCAATCTCAATGAGTCTAAACTTTGACGAAGTCATTCGGTAAGCTTTTAGCTCCAATTTGAGTGACTCCAAAGGTATTTTATTAAATTGGAAACCTAAATTTTATAATGGAAAATACGGTTCTAAAAAAGGAGCTAAAACGAAGTCGAAACAAAATTGCCATTATGGAAGGACGAAATTAGAATTTTTGGAAAAGTATCCTTCTAGAAGCTCCCACACACTTCTCCCTTCTTGTCCCACCTTTTTAAGCACGGCTTTCTCCACCCAAATTACAAAAAAATAGTAGCTCTTCTAGGTGCACAAGGAGAAGGAGAGAAATAGGAGAAAAATCAAGAGAAAGATAAGGAAATCTAAGGAATTTCATACTCCATCTTTCTCCAATCTTGTTCCACTCCTTTCCTCCTCTCTTTCCATGGTTTATTTGAGATGAATGGTTCTGTTTTGGTCCAAAAATTTAGGGAGGAGTTTGAATTCCTTATGGTGGAACAAACCAAGAAGAAAGAGCTTGGAAAACACACTTGAATCTAAGGTAAATTCTCACTTTAGTTGCTTTCTTCTCTTGCTTCTTCTTAGTGTCTGATTTCGGCCTTATATAGAACCATATAAGGGGGAGTTTTCTATCTAAAAGCAAGAGAGAAAGAAGGGTTTTAGGCCATGGGAAGATGGAATATAGCAAGAAATTCTTAGAAAAACCAATAGAAATCAAGTTAGGAAAGTGTGGAGTTTTCTAGGGTTTTGTAAAATTTGATTTTGTGTGGATGTTTCCTTAGTTATTTGAATATTTCCTTGAGCTCCTAAGACCTCTAGAGACCCTCCCAAGTGGCTCTCCCATCAAGGAAAAATCAAGAACCTTGTGAACTCCTTTCTTGGTGCATATCTTGGCCTAGGCTAGTTTATAGAGCTAGGGAGTGTTTTAATTTATTCTAGCCTAGGTTTAGGACTTTATATGATGTTAGAAGATGAGAGAAATCATTGAAAAAAATTTAGGAGCCATGGAATGAGAGATGGAGCAATAGTGTCCATAATGGTGCTTTTATGAAGTAACTTGGATTTCCAATTGTGCAAGTGAATGTGTGAGGGCTCCAAGGACCTTAAATGAGTCCAAGAAGTCCAAAAATAATAAGAGAATGGAGCCTAGAACTTGAAATATGAAAGTTGTTTCATTGGGCCAATTATGGAACCATTATGCCACTTAGGAGACTAAGTATGTATTCAAACTTTAGTTTAGTGTCTTGGCTTGCTTCAAGTGTGTAATTGTGTGTTGTTTATGGTGGCTAGGCCAAGAGAACCCTACTCCACCTAGGTGCACTTGTGGGACCGAAAAAGGGAAGGAAAAGGATCAAGAAAAGCTTGCATAAATCTAAGGTAGCTCTCCACCTCATTCTCCTTGCATTCTTGTGTGCATATGTATGTTATTGTATGCTTATGTGTGTTCTTGTGACTTGATGATACACCACTTGATGCCTTAATTTTATATTGGTACCAACGTGTCTTCTTGAATGATTATGATTGTGGAAATGGCTCATAAGGGTGAAGTAATACCAAAAGTCCCTTAATGAAGGTAAGGAGATGCCAAAAGTCTCATGGCATGGGTGAGACAAGGCCAAAAGTCTCTTAAAAGGGCAAGGCTAAGTTAAAAGTCCCTAGGGCAAGAGTGAAGAAAATCTAAAAATACTAGAAATGGGGTGAGGTAAAACCAAAAGTCCCTAAAGCATAGTCTTAGCTTGAATGTGAATAAGTGACATGAGAATTGTGACCTTGCATACTTTATGATTGCCATACCTTCCATACATATGCTTTGATGTGTATATGCCTTGAATGTGTGTGTGAATGTGTGTGTAAGCTATTGAGATTTTTGGAATCTCATTCCTCTTTCCCTCTCACTCTTGACTTGTCTAGATGGTGCTCAAAGGCAAGGAAATGCAAGCCAAGAACAATAGAAAGTCTTACTTTACCTATTATGTAGTATAAATTGTAGTTGAATGTCAAAGTGACTTTGTACATATTATTTTTGTCATGTAAGACCTTTAGCAAATGCAATATGATGTATGGATACTATATATATTCTATGTAGCATGAAAATAATAGAAATGTGAATTTTGAATCATGGATAGCATATATGTGTTAGTGTATTATTAGATGTGAAATTGTCAAAATCAGATGTGTGGTGTTTGAAACCATTTAGACAGTTCAAACAAATCATATTCATACTTTTAAACTTGTCTAAGAGGTGCCAAATACTAAAGAAGGCCAATTGAACTAAGTTGGAACCTCATATTGAGCAAAAGTGACCATTTTGTGAGGCTATATCACTTTTTGCCCAAATGAACTCTTCTTGGTTTGAGATTTGGCATACATCTAGAGCTTATTGAGAGCTTTTTAGGAAGCTAAAGTGTAAAATTTTTGGAGGTCTATGAAATATTTGATGAAATTTTGAAGTTGAGAAATTTTTCTGATTTGGTCACTTTACTGTAGCTATGGTTCAAAATGAAATTCTATCACTCATAGGGCAAATGATGTCCAATTGCCACAAAATTTTATAGAAAGAAACTAGACCTTCCCAGTGACTTGTGTCAATTAGAAGCACCTCATTTGGATGTCTGGAGAGGGAGATACTAATTTTTGAAGATGTTGTCGAGTGCTTAGTGACCAGTCAGACCTTTGTTACTGTTTGATTAGTTTTCCAGCTTTGAATGCTCTTGGCTTGGTCTGGGACTATTTTTTCCCTATAGATGATATCTGTAAATTTCTAGATTGATATCATTTGTATAGATTATATTTTTTTGGAATTAATTGGACATTTTTGAAGTTTATGACAGTAAGCTGTATCAGTACCAGAGACAGCTGGACCTTTGTTCTTATTTAATTGTCAAACATGGTCCAAATGCTATGTTCATGTCCTAGAATTATTTTTATTGTGAAGGTAACATCTAGATCTTTGTAAAAAGTTATGGTTTGTGTGATTTTGATTTTTTTACATTTAGTTATGATTTTTCAAAGTTGCCCCTGAAAACTGCCACTGTGCAACTGTGGGAAATGAAGAAATTTTGGGGTTTTTGACCTTTGATACGTGGTTTGTGCCATTTTTTGAGAATTTTATGATTTGTATGTATGAAAAATAATTAGAGAATGTTGTTGATTGTAAGACCATAATTCTAGCTCATCTCATGCCTTTGGATAGTATAATTATCATGAAAGATATATATAATTCTCATAGAGGAAGCATGAAGATTTGAACTTTTATTTGCATGTCATCATATCTAAAAATCCATTCGGTGTCACATGTGTAACACCATAAGTCTAGCTCATCTCATGCCTTTGAATAGTATAATTATCATGAAACATACACATAATTCTAATAGAGGAAGCATGAAAATTTAGATTTTTATTTGCAAGTCATCATATCCAAAAACCCATTCGGTGTCACGTGGATCGGGTAAACTCATACTATGCCCCCTCATATTTAATTTCATTATTACAACTCATTTGTATCACAAAAACCCACCCACAACTCTTGGAAATCGAAAGGAGCTATGGGAAATGGGTATTCATTCTCGGACAGCACTGGCCTCAATTCTGGGCAAGCTTCAGAAAATCATAAATAAATCTAGAAAAATTGAAATCATGCAATCTTGGTCATTTTAGGAAGCTATGGATGTCTACTTTACACTAAAAAGGCGTCCAGATCATAAAATTTATCACAGAGGACGTTTGACATCCAAAAAAGTCCAGAGGTCGCTGTTGCCTGGGCTGCTGTTTCAGATTACTGATACAAATTTCTAAAATTCATAACTAATTATATAAAAATAGAAATCACACAATTTCGGTCATTCTGGAAAGATAAAAATCTTAAATTTATGGTAAAAATAATTCCAGAATGAAACAAATACGTTTAGTCAGCTGGACCCTATGGAACAGTAACTGGACTCATGGGGCGCTACTGATGCTGATAGTTAATTTCAAACATGCATAACTCACTGCTCAGACCTCCAAATGAGGTGATCTCAGTGGCCACAGAAATATTATGACCTCTAGTTTATGCATGTAAAATTTCATAAGTATTGGACACCATTTGACCATCGGGTGACACAGAATTCAAAACTGCCAGTATGAATAGTACCCATACCAGAATCCATGAAAAATCCCAACTTTGAAAATTCATCAAATATTCTCTAGGTCTCCAAAAATTATGATCTTTAGCTTACCAAAAAGCTCTTAATGAGACCTAATTGCATGCCAAGTTTTATGGCAAGACTAACACATTTGGCAAAAAAATGGCATAGGGTTCCATTACAGTCAATTTTGGCTCTATATTGGGTATCAAAATTGCCAAATAGATTCCCCTTGGTCTTGGCACCTTTTGGGCAAGTTTAAAAGAATATTTTAGACTTGTGTGAGCTGTCCAAATGGTCCCAAACCTTATGCATCTCATTTTGGCCATTCAACCCACATTTATACACATTTGCATCAAACTTCCAATTTGCATAACTTGGCATTACATACCCAAATTCATTTCTAAAGTTCATACATCATATCCATACATGTATACATCACATAATATCATATTTACATGTGTCTCAAGGGTCATGCTCCATTTACAATAATCATATACATCATTATGGCTCAAAAAGGGTAAAAGCTAGACATATGAATGTCAATCTCTCTTCTTCAATGTTGTTGGCTCCCATTAGCATATCCACTTGGTTCACCTCGCATGTTAGATCATTGGAGAGGAGGGGATGAGATTCAAAGAATCCCAATACCTCATCTCCCATTCCATCACACATAATATGTGCAAGCAAGTTTCATATATGCATGCATGGAGAAAGTAGAAATCATAGGCATTTTAAAGCAACTTTGGCATGTGAATCAATCATGCAAGACATTCAAGAGCTCACTAAGTGTTTGGATTGGCCTCACACTTCTCCTCATGGATTTTGGACTTGCCTCACCCATTCTTTAAGCACTTCGGACTCAACCATACTCTTGGGAGCCCACTTTGCTTTTGGGAGACTCTTTACTTTGTCTCAACCGAGCTCAAGGGTTCTTGGCTCATCCTCACCAAAGGAAAGAGTTCTTGGCCTTTCCACACTCAAGCAAACTCACACAAACATCATGTAATCATTTGAAAACATAACATAGTATTAAGCATCATGGCATATAAAGGCATGCTAGCATACTTTTCTTACCTTGAAAATACACATACACACATTCTAAAACAAGCTAAACACACATCCATGTATGAGAGAAGGTGGAGAGAGCTACCTTGCATAATTTCACACTCTTTTTCCTTAGCTTTCAAGCCTCCTCTTTTAGCCACTCACCCACAAGTTGGTGGAAATAGTGTCTCTTGGCCTAGACACAAATTATGGGAGCCAATTAAGTTCATGAAATAATGTCTAGGGCCATGCAACTTGCTTAAACCCTAGATTACTCTACAACCTCCATTATGGTCCATATTGGCACCTAATGAAGCAACACCCCTCAAATGATTTCTAGGCCTCATTCTTTATTCTCAAATATGATTCTTGACTCCTTTTAAACCTCTTGGAGTCATCACATCATTAAAACAAAGGGCCTAACATCATGTTACTTCCTTAGATCATAATATGGAACCTAAAGCACCAACTCATTCTCTAAGCTTCCTAAATTTTTCCCAAGGTTTCCCCTCACATTCATTCATCATATATGACTCAAAAATGGGCTTGAAACAATTTAAAAATCTCCCTAACTATGCCATCCCTACTTGGCTGAAACTTAGAGCATAAATGGGATTTCATGGCTTCTTGATTTTTTCTTGATGGAAGAACCATTTAGGGAGGTTGTTAAGAGTTGTAGAAGGTTAAGGAAACACTTAAATAGCCAAGAAAACTCATAGATTAAATCAGTTTTTACAATCCCCTTATATGCTCTACACTTTTCTAACTTTTAGGTTCATGACTTTCCATGGGGTTTTGTTCATTTTCATGGAGGAAGAGGAATATGGGGGACCTCTTAGGGATCTTAGGAACTCAAGCAAACACTTATCTAAGCTAGGGAATTCATGGATCAAAACAGATTTCACAATGTCTCCATAAATCCCTCACTTTTCTATCTTATGTTTTCATGCTTCTTTCTTTGATTTCTTTGCACCTACTTGCTCCTCACACTCCAAAATCTATGAATCACCCTTGCTAGGACCAAAATTCATCTCCCTTTGATTGGGCTCTATATGGGATGAAATTATCACAAGGAGGAGAAGGGAAGAAGAAGCATGGAAGACAACAAGTTACCTTGATTTCCTAACTTTTCTCAAAAGCTCTCTTCCTTGCTTCAACTCTCCTTAAATTTCAAAATTTACCCCTCTGTTCTGGGCTCAAAATAGAACCAAACACCTCACTAAATCCATAGGAAGAGAGGAGGAAAGGAGGGGAAGAAGTTTTCTAAAGGGAAGAGCAAAAGTTTCCATGAATTCATACCTTTCTCTTGGCTTTTCTTCTTCCCTTGAGCTTGCTCTTGTGCGCCACTCTCTCTCTCTCTATTTTCTGGGCAGAAATAGAGCATTTTACTCAGAGGAGCTGCTGGAACGTGGATAAGAAGAAGCCAAAAGTCACTTTATGTAACTTTTTACTTTTGCATTTTAGTCCCTTTTCTTGGCTTTTTCATTTTAGGCTCATATCAACTCCTTTTTAAAATCTGTCTTTTCCATCATATTCCTTAGGCTCTTAATCATAAGAATTGCCTTTGGAATCATTTAAAAAGGATCTGAAACTATTCCGAACCATTCGGTCAAAGTTTTGGTCAACCTTTGCCGAAATTGCTCACCGGAGGGGTTTCAACTGCTCTAGTGGTTCCCATGGTTTTCAGGGCCTCTGAAAACCCCGAAAAGCTCAAATTTTCCATTTAAAAAGCTCTCCTATGAGTTTTCAAAATTTTTCAAAAATTACAAAAATATCTCTACTTTTTTCGACAAATTTTTTGAGCTCTTCTGGCTCTGGTTTTTGGGCATGTCAAATATCAAATCCTCATTTTTTAATGTTTAAAATTTTATCATAATTTTAGTTGGCCTCAATTCCTTCTATTTCGAGGACTTCCTTTTATATTTGGCCCATTTCTGACGTTTACGGAGAAACTGAACATTGCATTTCTCACGTTTATGGAGGAACCGGATGTTACAATATGGACCGGGTGAACTCATACTTTGCCCCCCTCATTTTTAATTACATGATTACAACTCCTTTGTATCACAAAAACATGCCTACAACTCATAGAAACCGAAAAGAGACATGGGAGATGGCTATTCATTCTCGGCCAACACTGGCTTCAATTCTGGGCAAACTTTGGAAAATCATAACTAAATCTAGAAAAATTGAAATCATGCAATATTGGTCATTCTGGAAATATTGGGATGTCTACCTCATGATAAAAATATGTAAAAGTCATAAAATCCCACACATAGAGCGTTTGACATGAGAAATTGTCTGGAGGTCGGACTAGGTTCTGGTACTGCCACAGTTTACTGATATAAATTTCAAAAATGTCCAATTAATTCTAAAAAAATCCAATCCATGCAAATGATACCAATCTGGAAATTTGTGGATGTTAACTAGAGGGAAAAAATATCTCCAGATCAGTTCATCAAGCCTAGATCTCAGAAATTGATGGAACAGTACTTCTGGTCGGGCTAGGTTACTGATACTGGATAGAAACTTTAAAAATTCATATCTCCCTGTCTAGACCTTCAAATGAGGTATTTCTAGTTGTTATGAGTCATTGTGATTATCTAGTTTCTCTGTAAAAAATTTTGTGGCAATTGGACATCATTTGAATTTCAGGTGACAGAAAACAATTTCGGACCAAATGAATAGTGCAGCAAACCAGAAACATGAAATTTTTCCAACTTTGAAAAATCCTCAAATATTCTATAGACCTCCAAAAATTATGATCTTTAGCTTCCTAGAAATCTCTCAATGAGACCTAATTGCTTGCCAAATCTCAGATCAAGACTAACTCATTTGGCCAAAAAGTGACACAGGGTTCCATTATGGTCAAATTTGGCTCTATATGAGGTACCAAATTTGTCAAATGGCCTTCCCTTAGTTGTGGCACCTTTTGGGCAAGTCTAAAAGCACATTTAAGACTTGTGTAAGCTACCCAAATGGTCCCAAACCTCATGCATCTCATTTTGGCATTCAACCCACACTTATGCATACATTCATCAAAGTTCCATATTGCACACTTTGGCCTTATATACTCAAAATAAGTGCTATAGGTCATATATCATTTTCATACATCTAAACATCACATAATAGTATAGTTATATATGTCTCAAGGTGTATGGTACATATACAACATCCTATACACTATGAACCATCATTATGGTTCCAAAATAGGCAAAATACTACATAGGCTTGTCACCCCTTGCTCTTTATGGTTGTTGGCTCCCTTCACCATAAGTGCTTGGTCCACCTAGCATGTTAGATCATTGGAGAGGAGGGGATGAGATTCAAAGAATCCCAATAGCTCATCTCCCATTCAATCACACATAATATGTGCAAAGCAAGCTTTACAAATGCATGCAGGGAGAAAATAAAAGCCATGGACATTTTATAAGCAAACTTGACATGTGAACAACTCAAACAAATCATTCAAGAGCTTACCAAGTGTTTGGATTGGCCTCACACTTCTCCTCATAGGTTTTGGACTTACCTCACCCATTCTTGAGCATTTTGGACTCAACCATACTCTTAGGAGTCCACTTTGCTTTTGGGAGACTCTTTGCTTTGTCTCAACTAAGCTCGAGGGTTCTTAGCTTATCCTCACCCAAGGGAAGAGTTCTTGGCCTCTCCACACTCAAGCAAACTCATACAAATCATGGATTCATTTAAGACATAACATGGCATCAAGGATCATGACATGTAAAGGCATGCTAGCATACTTTCCAAAGCTTGAAAATACACATGCACACATTCCAAAACAAGCTAGACACACATTCATGCATGAGAGAAGGTGGAGAGAGCTACCTTGCACAATTTCACACACTTTTTCCTTAGCTTTCAAGCCTCCTCTTTTGGGCACACACCCACAATTTGGTAGAGATGGTTTCTCTTGGCCTAGATACAAATTATAGGAGCCAATTAGGTTCATGGAACATATTCTAAGGCTACATAACTTGATGAACCACTAGATTACTCTATAGACTTCACTATGGTCCATAATTACACCTAATGAAGCAACATCCCTCAAGTGATTTCTAGGCCTCATTCTTTCTTATCAAATATGATTCTTGACTCCTTTTAAGCCTCTTGGAGTCATCACATCATTAAGACAAAAGGCCTAGCACCATGTTGCTTCTTTAGGTCATATTATGGAACCTAAGGCACCAAATCACTTTCCATGAGTTCTAAAATTTTTCCAAGGCTTCCCTTCATCTTCATTCATCAAATATGACTCAAGGATGGCCTTAGAAAAATTTCAAACTCCCCCCACCTACACAAACAAGCCTAGGCCGAGACATAGGCTTCCTTTGAGCTTCTTGGAGTTCTCTTGATTTTCTTGAAGGAAAAAGCTTGTGGGGAGCATCTTAGGTGTCTCAAGAACTCATTTAAACTCTTACTTAGACCTAGGAATCATCATACAATTTCAGAAATTGGAAGGTGCACTTAAAACCCTAGATTTTGCATCTTGATTTCTAATGCTTATTTCTTGGTTTTCTTTGCATATTCTTATTCCTCTCCATCAAATACCTAAGAATCATGCTTGGTTGGGCTTGAAATTTAACTCCCTAGGGCAGAACACAAGTGGGGCGAAATGGAGAAGAAAGGCCATGGAAGGTATCAACCAAAGGATGCATTTTTACCTTGTTTCCTTGCTTAGTTTGGCTTGAAACTTGATTTCTCCAAGCTCCTCTCTTCAAATCCGAACTTTCCCTTGAATATCTCCCTTGAATCAGATTTATAAACATCATTTTAATCCAAGGAAAGTAAGGAGAATGAAGGAGAGGTGGTGGAGATGAAGAAAAGCAAGGAAAAACATCATGAAAGCATACCTTAAGCTTGGATTTCTTCCTCCTTCTTCTTCCTCTCTCGGGTGCCTCTCCCTTAGGGTTTTGCTTCTAGTTTGGGGCTAAATTTTCTGGAGTTAAATGAGGGCAAGTGTGAGGCACCATATATATATAGGTAGGGAAAAGTGACTTTTTCAAAAATTCCAATTTTGCCCTTCATATTTTGCATTTTCGTTTCTCCCTCGTTTTAGCTTCTTTTTGAGAACCATCTTTTCCATTATAAAATTTAGGTTCCCAATTAAGAAAAATGGCTTTGGAATCACTCAGATCAAAGCTAAAACCTTTTCAAACGGACCCGTCAAAGTTTAGGCACACTGATGTTGGAAAACGTCCACCGGAGGGGATTTAACTGTCCTGGGGCTTCCCATGGTTTTCAGGGCCTCTAAAAACCCCAGAGAGCTCAAAAATTTGGTTTAAAATGCCCTCCTGTGTGAATTCCAAAAATTACCCAAAATTACGAAAATGCCATTATACTTTGTTGGGTTTTCGTCAAAATTTATTTCTTCATTCTAGCTCCATTTTTTCTTCCATCTAAGGCTACAATTCTCATTTTTAGGAGGCTAGAATGTTACTCAAATTTTTTGAGACCTTAACTAATTCGTTTCGGGGGACTTGCTTTGAAAACACGCCCATTTCTGTCGTTTAAAGAAAATTGGACATTGCATTGATGAGTTCATGGGGTCCCAAAAACGCGAAATGAAAAATTTATCCGCTACGCAACACAATAAAGTTCATTATTTTAATGTATTTATTGATATTTCTTGAATAAATTGTATATTCTCACTTGTGAAATGAGGTTCAATGTTAGGATATAATATCATATTACATTTATTGGTATCAAAGCAAAGGTTCAAGTACTTTTACTTGGTATTTGGCTCTTAAGTGGTGTAATTAGCCTATTTTCGAGTGGAATATCTATATATATGTGCTTGAACTATATTTGTGGGGTAAGGTTGTGATTCTTTTTCAGTGAAAATGGTTAAGACAAGAACAGGCAAAGGCAGGGGCAAACTGGCTAAGGGCTCAAAGGTTGAATTTGAAGACCTTCAGCTAGTTGTCATAGAATGGCTCGATAGATTTGAAAATGTGATGGCCCGCAGCATTTATGATTTAGCAGTAGCATGAGATGATTGTGCGGCTGCAGGAATCCCTGGCTAGACAAGAGGAAGCTAGGAGAGAGGTCCCTCCGCCTCAGCCTCAACCCTCCATTTTTGGCACCCCATAGCCTTCCACCTCAGGTGCTCCACCCCCACCTCCCCAAGAGCCAGCTCAATCTCCGCCATCCATTCAAAAACAGTTAAATTAATTTAGAAAGAATAACCTACCAGTTTTAATAAGGAATTAGATATGGACAAAGTGGAGGCCTAGGTGATGGAGATGGAGAAGATTTTCATTGTAATGGATTGCAGTCCTAAACAGAATGCTCAACTTGCCATCTTTATGCTACGAAAAGAATCCAACAAGTGGTGGTGTAATACAAAGTCTCTAATAAAGACTAGAAATTTACAGATTACCTGGGAGAACTTCTTGGTATAATTTTATGAGAAGTATTTCCCCAATTTTGTAAGAAAACAGAAAGAGGTGCAATTTAGGGGGCTAAAACAGGCCAATGATATGACAGTAGATCAATACGTGGCCAGATTCATAGAGTTGTCTCGGTACTCTTCCTACCTTCAGAGATATGACGATGAGCCATGGAGGTGCAAACAATTTGAACTCGAGTTGAAGCCTCATATTAGAGACAAAGTGACTTCACATAGGATCCAGAACTTCAATGCTATTGTGGAGATCAATAGGGTGATAGAAAATAATTTGAGAGAGATTATGCCTGCTGCTATAGTCTCTAACTAGAGAAAAGCCCCAAAGTCCAAGAGACCGAGACCAGAGGAGGGTGTCAGGTCCGCACCTACTAGTAAAAAGAAGAGCAAGGTGTAGTGGAGCAAGAGGCCACCAAAAGGAAAGAAGGTGCAGCTTCAAAAGACTCAGTCATCCACACAGCAATCCATAGTGACATGCTATAAGTGTGGGAAGCCAAGGTACATTGCCAGAAAATTACCCCCAAGTAGATTCAGAGCCTCCGTTTAGACCGCTTCCTTCCAAGCCACAGACCCAGGGCAGGGTGTTCACCTTTTCTCAATAGGAGGCTAATGCATCTCTTAGTCTTATTCGAGGTACGCTCATAGTGAATGATTTTTCTATAATTGCTATGTTTGATTCGAGTGCTAGTCACTCATTTATATCCTATGACTGTGTGAGACGTTTAGGTCTGGCCATCAGTACTTTACCATTTGATTTGTCTGTCACCACACCTACTGGAGGCCACGTGATTACTTCTCATGCTTGCTTAAATATCACTGTACAGTTTAACCATTGTTACACTACCATTGATTTAATCTGTATGCCATTTTATGACATTGATTTGATTGTTGGCATGAACTGGATAACTACTAATAATGCTATCCTTGCTTGTGAGTATCACACCATATCTGTACCTTCTTATGGGACCATACTTAGGATAGGGATTAAGTTATCCTTTATGACTACTGCCCAGGTTGAGAGACACTTAGAGCACAAGTATTAGGGGTTCTTAGTCTTTTTTTCTATTCAGGTCGAGGTAGAAGAAGGGATAGAGGAGATCTCGATAGTTAAGGAATTCCCAGATGTCTTTCTTAAAGACTTTGATTTTAGTGGCTTACCCTTTGAAAAAGAAATATAGTTCCCCACAGATATAGTGCCTGGGGCTAAACCGATGTCCAAGGCTCCCTATAGGATGGTTCCCACCAAGCTTATTGAGCTAAAGAAATAGATAGAGGAGCTGTTAGAGAAAGGATTCATATGCCCTAGTGTGTCACCCTAGGGAGCTCCAATGCTATTTGTGAAAAAGAAATATGGTAGTTTGAGATTGTGTATAGATTATAGAGAATTAAATAAAGTTACCTTCAAGAATAAGTATCCTTTCTATAGAATAGATGATTTGTTAAATTAGTTAGCTGGGGCATCTGTATTCTCTAAGATAGATCTTAGATTTGGGTATCACCAGCTGACAGTGAGAGCTGAAAATGTCCCAAAGACGGCCTTCAGATTGTGATGCCATTTAGGCTGATGAATACGCCCACAGTGTTTATGGACTATATGAATAGGGTATTCAAATTGTATCTAGATAAATTTGTTGTGGTCTTTATTGATGATATTTTAGTGTATTCCAGATCTTTTGAGGAGCATGAGAAGCATCTAAGATTAATCCTAGAGACTTTGAGAAATAAGAGATTGTATGCCAGATTAAGTAAATGTGAGTTTTGGCTAATCGAGATGAAATTCTTAGGTCATGTGATCTCACGAGACAGGGTCGCAGTAGATTCCCATAAAGTTGAGGCTGTGTTACAGTGGTATAAGCCTAGGATGATCACCGAGGTTAGGAGTTTCCTTAGTTTAGTAGGATATTATAAACAATTTATTCAGGGTTTTTTCAAATGGCCTTGCCACTCACGAAGCTGACTCGAAAGGATACACCTTTTGTGTGGGATGATAAATATGAGAGGAGTTTCCAGGAGTTGAAACTCCAATTGACCACTGCCCCTGTGTTAGTTATTCTTGCCCTAATTTACCATTTGTGGTATATAGTGATGCCTCGAGGAGAGGGTTAGGATGTGTGCTGATGCAGTAGGGTAGGATAGTAGCATATGCCTCTAGGCAGCTGAGGCCTCATGAGAAGAATTATCCCACACATGACCTAGAGTTAGTCGCAGTAGTCTTTGCTCTTAAGATTTAGAGGCACTATTTGTATGGTGCGAGTATAGAAATCTATAGTGACTACAAGAGTCTGAAATACCTATTCGATCAGAAAGAACTCAATATGAGATAAAGGAGATAGATGAAGTTTCTAAAAGATTACGATTATATGTTGAAATATCACCCAGGTAAGGCCAACGTGGTGGCCAATGCCTTGAGTAGGAAATCCATCCACACTGCCCATATAATGATTAGGGAGCACGAGCTCCTAGAAAAGTTTAAAAATTTAAACCTCTCCTGTCAGCTGGTGCCAGATAGATATATTTAAGTAAGACCCTAATTGAGAATGAGTTGAGAGTTTAGATCTTAGATGCCCAGAGAGAGGATGAGTTTTTAAGATAGATTAGGAGCAAGATTTCCCAGGATAGGACCTCAGAGTTCGGGATATTTGAGGATGGTATAGTACTATATTGGGATAGAATTTATGTGCCTAATAATAATGATTTGAGAAAGAGAATTCTAGAAGAGGCACACAAGAGTAAATATACTATCCACCCAAGTACCACCAAGATGTATCAAGATCTGAAAAGAATTTTCTAGTGGCCAGGAATGAAGAATGACATCACAGATTATGTGGCGTGATGTTTAGTGTGCCAGAGAGTTAAGATAGAGCACCAGAGACCAATTGGATAGTTGCAACCCTTAGATATCCCAAAGTGGAAATAGGATAGTATAGTTATGGATTTTGTTATGGGGCTACCTAAGACATCCTCTAAACACGATGCTATCTGAGTAGTTGTAGATAGATTAACGAAGTCCACAAACTTCTTAGCAATCAGGGCTACTTATTCATTAGATAGATTAGCCCAATTATATATGCATGAGATAGTTCGACTTCACGGAGTACCTAGTAGCATAGTATCTGATAGAGACCCTATGTTCACATCGAACTTCTAAAGGTCGTTACAGCATACCTTAGGGACCAGGTTGCGATTTAGCACTACTTACCACCCACAGACAAATGGTTAGACTGAGAGGACTATCCAGACCTTAGAGGACATGTTGAGGGCATGCGTGTTAGAGACGAGGGGTAACCGGGATGTGTATCTGCCGTTAGCAGAGTTTGCTTATAATAACAGCTACCATTCCAGTATCCAAATGGCCCTTTATGAGACTCTATATAGGAAAAAGTATAGATCTCCATTATGTTAGGTTGAGCTAGGTGAGAGGAGCTTACTAGGACCTAAGTTAGTGGCTATCCAGCAGATAGAATTGATTAAAAAGAAACTCCTTACGACCCAAAGTAGACAAAAAAGTTATACTGATAGAAGAAGGAGGTGGTTAGAGTTTGAGATTAGAGACTATGTATTCATCTGGGTGTCTCCAGTGACTGGGGTAGGTTGGTCTATGAGGGTAAGGAAGCTCAATCCTAGGTATATTGGTCTATTTAAAATCCTTGAGAAAATTAGACCCATGGCCTACCGGATAGCCCTATCCCCTAACCTAGCCTAAATCTATAATGTTTTTCATGTCTCCCAACTAAAAAAGTACTTACTAGACTCCTCACATATCATAGAATATAAGCATATTCAATTGTAGGAAAATCTTTCCTATATAGTGAAGCCAGAGAGGATTGTAGATTCCAAACTGAAACAGTTGAGAAATAAGAACATCTCTTTAGTGAAAGTGGTCTAGAAGGGTCTAACATCTGAGGAGGCAACCTGAGAGCTACAGGATGAAATGAGATAGAAATATCTAGAGCTATTTCCCTAAGGTACATATTTAAATTTCGAGGATGAAATTTATTTTAAGGGGGTGGAAAATGTAACGAAGGTAAATTCCGTAGAAAGGACAAAATGAGCCATATAAAAGAAAGTCCTCTGAAATGAGCTAGATAATGTCCCAAAAATTTTGGGTAAAGTTCTAAGCTCTTAAAAATGATAATTCTAGGCTCTAACGGAAAAAAAATAGAGCTAGGATGGAGAAACAATTTGTGATGAAAACTGATGAAATGTAATGACATTTTCGTAAATAAGTGCAACTCTTGGAAAAACACATAGGAAGGCTTTCTAAATGGGAAATTTGAGTTGCTCATTCTCAGAGGCCCTAAAAACCATGGGAAGCCCCGAGACTGGTAAAGCCCCTCCAACGTATGTTTTCCAACTTCGGTAAGCCTAAACTTTGACGAAGTCATTCAATAAGATTTTAGCTCCAATTTGAGTGATTCCAAAGGTATTTTATTAAATTGGAAACCTAAATTTTATAATCAAAAAGATGATTCTCAAAAAGGAGATAAAATGAAGACGAAACGAAATTACCATTACAGAAGGACGAAATTAAAATTTTTGAAAAAGTATGCTTCTAGAAGCTCCCGCATACTTCTCCCTTCTTCTCCCACCTTCTTAAGCACGACTTTCTCTGCGCAAATTATAGAAAAATAGTATCTCTTTTAGGTGCACAAGGAGAGGGAGAGAAAGAGGAGAAAAATCAAGAGAAAGGTAAGGAAATCTAAGGAATTTCATGCTCCATCTTCCTCCAATCTTGTTCCTCTTCTTTCCTCCTCTCTTTCCATGATTTTATTTAAGTGAATGGTTCTATTTTGGTCTAAAAATTTAGGGAGGAGTTTGAATTCCTTGTGGTGGAACAAACCAAGAAGAAAGAGCTTAGAAAACACACTTGAATATAAGGTAAATTCTCACTTTGGGTTCTTTCTTCTCTTGCTTCTTCTTAGTGTTTGATTTCAGCCTTATACAGAAACATATAAGGGGGGAGTTTTTTGTCCAAAAGCAAGAGAGAAACAAGGGTTTTAGGCCATAAAAAGATGGAATATGGCAAGAAATTCTAAAAAAAACTAATGGAAATCAGGTTAGGAAAGTGTGAAGTTTTCTAAGGTTTTGTAAAATATGATTTTGTGTGATTTCAATTTTTCTACATTTAGTTATGACTTTTCAAAGTTGCCCCTGAAAATTGCCACTGTGTAGCCATGAGAAATGAAGAAATTTTGGGGTTTTTGACCCTTGATCTGTGGTTTATGCCATTTTTTGAGAATGTTATGATTTGTATGTATTTCATAATTAGAGAATGTTGTTAATGAGTTCATGGGGTCTCGAAGACGCAAAATGAAAAATTTATCTACTATGTAACATAATTAAATTCATTATCTTAATGTATTTCTTGAGATTTCTTGAATGAATTGTATATTCTCACTTGTGAGATGAGGTTCAATGTTAGAATATAATATGGTATTACAAATAATTCATTTCTCCATAAATTTATGTTTCCCATTATTTGCTTAATTATCCTCATAATAATTCCATAATTACCTGTAATTACTCTTAATAAATTTTAGGGTGTTACAATCGTGCCCCTCCCTTAGTTGTTGGCTAATAACTTGTTAGATGTGATTGCTAATATGGGATAATAGTCACTTATTCATTTGAAATGATACATGCATTGTTCTTTTTATAATTGTTCATACAAAGCATTATGTTGATTAATCTGTATATATATATATATATATATATGAAATTTGTCTTTTGTTACTGAGATCTTTTATCTCACTTTGGTTGTGAGCTAACATTTTTAAGGATCAGACCTCTTAGTAGCAAGGAAAAGCTAATGGAAGCCTACCGCAATGGTTTAATAGTGTATAGGCTTGAATGCTTTGTTTAATTAGGTTTATATAATAGAGATACTAGCTCTTATGTAATTGCTTATTATGTTATAGAATTGCCACATTACATCATATATTACTAAGTATAAGGGCTAATTATATAATTTGAGTCATCGTGGAATTGGTACTTGTAACTGTATTTAGATGATACTTAATGAGTAACTTGGAATTATATGACCAATGAACAATTAGCACTGTGAAATTAATATGAGATATTAGTACCTGTGAATTATAGTTGAAGTGCCCACTTAAGTATTCTAGTCAATATTTTGGGTATAACATGACTACTTGGAGCATTTCAAGTGTTGTTGGTAAATTTCTTATGTTATGCAATTGTATTTAAGTGGTTTAAGAAGGTTGGATGTGATTTGAAGTCACTTAGACTCAATTTACAAAATTGGGTGTGTGAACCTAAGTAACAAGCTCATTTAGAAACTAGCCCTCATAAATAAGAGTTGAAACTGTCACTTTTGTCCCACTCATTATAATGAAGGTTTAGATTTTTAGACAAGCATAAATATGTACATTAGACTTGCTCAAGGTGTTTAAAGGAATTTAAGAGGCATGGTTTGGATTTTCATCTATCAGTTTGAGGTTTTAGAAGTAGGTCTTTAAATTTTGCTATCATATAAGGTGTATAGTGGATCTCAATACTTGAACAATTGTGGTTTAAGGTTTAGTTGTAGCTTAGGAGCCTTGGGAATGTGCTTTTGGTGCTTTGGCCAAGTGGAATGTGAAATAGACCATCCCTTAGGTGTTATCATAGCATATTCTATTGTATGTGTCCTATTTAGATGATTTTAGGGTGTGGCATAGTTATATTTTGAGTTTGAGGTTATGTTAAAGCTTTGAGGATATGGACAAGCTTAATTTGTCAATTGAAACTTGCTCAAGGTAGTTAGATGAATTTAGATGAGGCATTGTGGATTTTAGGTAGCCACTTGAAGTCATACCCTACTATTTGCTATCATAGAGGAGTCTTGTGCTGATATACTTGAAGTTGGATTGGTGTGATTAGCTTTTAAATCCACGGGCTAGGTAAGATAATTGGATGGAGATTATATGAATGTAAACCCTTTAAAAACTTTACCTTTTAGCCGTTAAAAGATTTTAGGATTGATGATAGCAACTTGTTGGTTTGCTTGTTTAAGTGTTTAGGTTCAGTAAGTATTTAAGTCATAGCCAAATTTTCTTAAGTTGTAACCAAAATGAGCTAGTAGTGTTCCAGTAGCAAATTTAGTTGCAGTGCAAAAGTGATTCAGTAGCTAATTTGGCCATGGTATAAATATTTTGGCTACTGCATAAATAGTTTGCCACAATGTAAATATTTTGGTTACAGCTCAAATTGTGTCTATGTGGGAAAATTGGTCCAAACCCAAACCCATGTTTAGTTGCAGTGGAAACCTTCTAAGTTGCAGCAAAAAATGCTAAATTAAGGTTTTTAAGAGTTCTAGAGGCCAAATTGGTCATGGCCTAACTATTCTAGAGGCTAATTTAGGTATAAAAAATTAGTTTCCATCATGTTAATGATGAGTAATGACTAGTAGTTTGACATATATGAGTTTTCATGCTTCATAGAGGCATTTTGAATGAAATAACTAGTGTAAATGAAAATTTTGATTTACTATAAACATAGATCCTCTTGTATTCATTGATAGTGAATATTGATGATATGAAGGTTCAAATTTCTCGTATGTCCATTTGTTGCTAATTTTTTATCTAAATTAAATCTTAATTGCAACTTATTAGGAATATAATTATGTATAATTAGCTTAATTAGGAGTTAAAGTTATTATCAGATCTAGATCTTATCTTGTGATGAACTTGTTCATGTCATCCCAATCATCTTTATGGCAATAGGGGAACTGGAGTCTCCTTCATTCCCAATAGGAAGGGTGCCTCTTCCATTTCCATAAACAAGAGTTGTGACCCACCATGAAATTTAACTCTTTTTGTTAATAGAGGATTGACTTGAGTAGTTTTTTGTTATCTAAGGTTCTCTTTTTGTGTAATTTTTGGCTAAACCCTAACAATCTATATAGAATGTAAATTCACCCCATTCCCCTACTATGCAAACAAATAGACTTATGTGCAATAGTATGAATCTTTGATATTACTAACTATTCGTCGCGTTACTATTAATATATTTGGTGCATAGTGTAATTTTATACTGTAAAAAACCATTTAAGAAAATAAGGTATTTAGGAATTTAGAAATAAATTGAATTAATATTTATGCTACAAGAAATTTTTTTTTTCTAAAAATGGGTAATTAAAAGAGAGTTTTAGACCCTTACTACTAGTATTTCTTCTATTGCCTCTTCTACCTTGGGTTGTACTAAAAAGAAGACTACAAATCGTTGACACCCCTTTCCTAAACATCTTTCAACATGGGCAGTGGTCATAAAGCTAAGTTTAGCCCTAGTATTAGGTATAGTTCCATAAGAAGGCATAGTAATGGATTTATTCAAACAATTAAGCAAGGCATTATTTGCTAACATCCAATCAATATCGATAATCACATTAGTATCAGTCAAGGGTATGCAAATCAAGTTAAGTGTAGTAAAATAATCATTAAACAAAATGATGCAATTCAAACAACCATAGGATATGGCAACCTTGCCTCTTATAGGGGTAGAAATAAGCAAATCAAAAGGCAAAGGACTCATGCGTAAGCCTAACCTCCCAACATAATCATATAAAATAAAAGGATGACTTACACCTAAATTAAACATACAAGATAATCATTTACTTTAATAGTATCTTATATAAGATTTGGGGACTATGTAGCTTCATGCTGGATCAAGGCAAAGACTCTTTCCTAAGTCTATGGCCTAAGGGTAGGCCCTAGCTCCTTATGCTAGGCACACTCTCTGACTAAGTGTCCTAGCTATCCACATTAATAATGAATGAAAGTTCTGGCCTACTAAACACAATCTTGTCTTATGGTGCTGCCACACTGACCACATATAACACTAAGTGCACTGGCCTGACTAGAAAGGTTAGACTTTCTGCTCTTCTTATGCTACCTTCTTATCTAGTTTCTTTTATTACTCTTTATTGTATTCATTCCAATACTTGGATTACTACTTTCTTCTTTGAACCTTTTTCACTAAACCACTAGTAGTCTAATTTACTAAAGGAGCTGCTAGAGCCACTAATGTAACTGCTAGTGTCACAAGAGTATCAATTAGGGGTTCTCCTACAAGCTCTATAAATTCCTCTCAGCTACTCTACATACATCTACCATGGTGTTATAAGTCTGAATCCTCTTAAGGGTAACCTTGCCTCTAATAGCTAGTCTCAAGCCCCTCTCAAATTTCTCAGTTGTCCATCTTTCATCACCATACTACTATAAGTAAGAGGAATATCTAAACAATCCTATAAATTTAACCACAAAGGTATTAGCTCTTATATCTTTAGGCTACCTTAGCAATTCAAAGTCTAACTCCTTCTCATCTCTGATAGAGCTAGGAAAATACTTCTCATAAAACTCCGCTAGAAAAGTCTCCTAATTGATAAGAATACCTTTGAACCTCATAATCTGCTCTATACTCTTCCATCAGTGGTCTACCTCCTTCTCTAACATAAATGGTGCAAGGATGGCTTTCTGTTTTAATGTCACCTCTATGACTTTGAATATTTTCTCCAACTGCATTAACCAAGCTTCAGCCTTCTCTATATTGAACTCTCTGTCATAAGTAAGTGGTCTATTATTTCTAAACTAATTCAACACCTATTGTATGGTAAAATGGCTAGTGGTAAAGTATGTGTGGGTATACGAGAGGGTAACCTAAAGGGTAAACTAGGGGCTATGGCATCTGAGGTTAGGGTAAAGGTATTTCTAACTGTGGTAGTGTTACATGAGGGTTTTCTCTCCCTCTATCCCTCTGGGCTAAGGCTTCCCTCCACTCTTGGATAGTAGCTTATTGCTCATTATTGCTTGCTACTAATAATCTAGTCCCTATACTATCACCTGTAAAGCCCTTGTTACTAAATCTATAGGTGTTTCCCTAGGTGGTCTACCCCTGCCCCTTCTAATAGTCACCATCCTCCTCCATCTTCTTTACTGAAATAAAACCACATATTTTAGCACACTTCAATATAAAACCTTTGCACACACTTTCCCCAATTTTCCCAACTCATTCATACTTAACCTACACAATGTACTGAGCATATTCTATCACATGTTCCCACACAAACCATATTCTCAACCATCATGTTCCCACTCAAGCATATTCTCAAGTATGCAATCATATTCTTAAATAATTATTCAAGTAGGCAAGAATTCATCCAACCATGTTCCTCTCCTAGGAAAACTTAACCTAATGTCTAACCTTAGCTTGAAATAGACTTAACCAGGCTTAAGCCACTACTCTAATACCAACTCTAATTATTTGATCTTTTTATTAACCTCTTTACATTTAAGTATTACCT
This sequence comes from Erythrophleum ivorense, assembly GCA_026724425.1. Taxonomy (NCBI): domain Eukaryota; kingdom Viridiplantae; phylum Streptophyta; class Magnoliopsida; order Fabales; family Fabaceae; genus Erythrophleum; species Erythrophleum ivorense. The sequence continues at coordinate 38,418,641 of JAIUCV010000006.1, read as the reverse complement.
CAATGCTTATTATTAATGCCCAAATCATGTTTAAGTGAGTAATATCTTCATGGTTGCCAATTTAAGCAATGAAAACATAATAAAAAGTATGAAATTACAAAACTTTTTCTTTCATGAACTCATTACTATTTGAATCCTGGCATATGCATAACTCTAGCACTTAAAGGTCCTAGATGGTACACTAGACTGGAGGCAACGTAGGAGCGGATCTTAATAGTCTAGAACTACTTCTAGGTCACTAAACCTCTATTCCTAATCATTACACAATCAATTAACACATTTCAATCTCATGTTTGTTTGTACTTACCAAAAGTTCGGTAGCATAACAACTAGAAACCATATGCTGCTTGGGCATTCTAGCCTTCTCTTCCACTAAAATACCTTACCTGCATATAACTTAAATATAGTGTATATATATATATTTCTAACTAAATTCTAATAGTCCTTAGACTTAATTATCAACTAACCCTTAGATTTGATCTCATTAATCAACTGAGAATAACTAGATGCTCATTGTCATGACCCGAATTTATTAAAATTGAATCGAAATCAATCCGATTATAAAAGGAGGTCCCCATAATGAAATGAAATAAGGTAAGATAGAGCTAGAGTAATAAATAGAATATCTAGTAATGAGGGTAAGGATCTAGAGGTAACTCAAAATTGCAGTCAAAATAGCTAAATGGCTTAATCCAAGACACGATGGCAGAAATCATAATTTTAAGCAACTTCTCAAAAATTTAAAAAAAATTAAATGATAAAATTGAGCTCACTAGGGTTCTTAGAGGTCCTAAAAACCATAGGAACCATCAAAATGGTTAAAATCCTTCCAATGTGCAATTTCGACAAATAGTTGACTAAAATTTTGACTAGATGATTTGGGATGGTTCTAAACCCCATAAAATTGAAAGAAAATGTTTTTAATAAACTAGAGGGCCTAAACGTTCATATGGAAAAGACGATTCTAAAAAAGGAGCTAAAACAAGCATGGACGGAATAGCTGAAGCAAAGGGGCAAAATAGGCATTTTGAAATTTCATTAAATCATAACCTTTTTTCCATTTAAGCATGCCATCCACTCTCTCTTCTTCATTAGACTGACTTTCTCCAGCCTTGAAGCAGCCATCCATGGCATGAAGAGAGAGGGAGGAGAGAGAAAGGAAGAACAACCTAGAAAGGTATGAAAATGACTTTTTTTTTGTGCTCTTCCCTTCACAAATCTGATTCCTCTCTTTAAGAGCTTTTCTTTTAATGGTCTTAGTTCTTTGAAAGGACCATCTTTATGGCTGGTATGTTAGAGGAAAGAAGGAGTTTGAAGAAAGTAAGCTAACCACAAGATTCTTTATCACATAAGGAAGTTATCAAGGTATGAAACTATGGAGGATTTTTGTATTTCTTTGTTCTTCCATTGCTTCATGGTTTTGGCCAACCATAGAACCATATGAAAGGAGTATGTTTTGCATGGAAACAAGATAGAACCAAGGATTTTGAAGTATGAGAAACAATAATAGGTAATTGGAAGCAACTAAAATCCTATAGATCGCAAAATGTAGCAATTAGGATTTCAAATGAACCATAGAAGATTTTGAACTATATAAGGGTATTTTAAGCTATATGAAACCACAATTTAGCTAAAGAGAAGCTAGAGAACATAGCCATGAATCATAATCCATGAAGGAAGTGAGAAAATAATGGCCTTTCCTTGAAGTGTGTCTCAGCCAAGGTGTGGATGAAGCACCTAGGGAGAGTTTTTTGGGTTCCAATGATTTAAGAGACTTAGATGAGGGAAATAAATAATTATGGAACTAATGGATTGAATTTAGAAGCCTTAAAATGAAAGTTGAAATTTTAGGGCTTATAATGGGGTAAAGAAGCAAGTCAGCTTAAAACCCCTTTAGCTAAAGATATGATGGCTCAAATGGGTTCTATTAAGGTCATGTGGGTTCTATTAAGGTCATGTGGCATGTAGCCTATGGGAAATTGGGACCTAGATGAAGAAAAATGGACGTTGCTTCCTAATAAGCCTAAATTGACCCTAAAACACAAGTTAGACTAAAGTGGGGACAAGTGTTAGTGCTAAGGCTTTAGATGGATTCAAATGGGCTAATTTGTAATATGGATTGATGCTTGTGGGCTAAACTAGCCCAAATACACCAAGTTGTGGGTGTTGAGTGGTGGAAAACCAAGATAAAGAACAAGAAAAAGAGGTTGGTAGCAATTTGAGCCTCTATCAAGCTTAAGGTAGCTTTCTCTCCACTTCTTGCATGCAATTGAGTATTTGAATGAGTGATATGCTTGTATGTGTTGTTGCTTAATGCTTTCATAAAATATGACCTATTATATTTTCATATGAGCTTTATGAGCACCTTATGTTTATGAGAGATTTATGTGATGGCTCCTAGCTCCCTAAGGCATAGAATTAAGTACAGTAGCTTTTTCTTAGCTATGGGTTGAGATTAGTGGAGCCCAACTAGTTTTATGATGTTGCCATGGCTAAAAATGAATGAGTTCTCATGTTATATGATGCAAATGATTTACATGATGCATGTGCATAGCATTCTTGCACCACAGACATTGCATTCACTAATGGAATTCTTGTTTGCATTGATTTGGATGAGTTACACTATTGAGATTCTCCCAAATCTTACCCCCTTACTTCCACTAATCATTTTCAAGTTCACCAAGTAAGGAGAAAGATGTTGATAAAGCTTAGATGATAGTTATCATGTAATAGGAAGCTATTATGTATTACGTTTTGGTTTATGTATCAATAATGACATGGATGATACTCTTGATCTATACGTAACCATTTTGATATAACATAATGTATAATATTATGTTTTATATTGGAAATCAATATATTAGCATGAGAATATGCATGAATGGTGATTTATGGTTAGTTATAGGCCTTATGTAAGTAAATGGCATACGATGAGCCAATGTGTATATATGTATAAGTGGATGCCAATGGGTCAAATTTTGATCCAACCATTTGTACATGATATGAAATGATTATAAAAGCCATTTAGGTTGAAAGAAATGTACTCAAAGTGGAAGAAAACCAATTGGAGCTAAAGTTAGTCTTAAAACTTCTATAAACAACTCCTATGTCAAAAGTGGCCTAAATGATCTAGTTTAAGCCTAAGATTTGGCATGCATTTAGAAATTTCCTAGATCTTTTTATCAAGTGAAGAATCAAAAGTTTTGGAGTAGTACAAAATATTTTATGAATTTCCAAAGCTAGACAGAAATTCATTTAGCTCCTGGTACTATTCACATAAAATAGATTTAGTTTTTTGGATTTTTCAAGAAACAAATGAAGTCCAATTCTCATGAAATTTTACAGATATATAGCTGACATTATAATATTTCTAGAGCCATTAATATTTCATGAAAAAAAGTTGTATAGAGGAAGTTATAAATTTGTGAAGTTAGGGGTCTGATGGTATCTACATACTATAGTAGCCACTGATATGTCATGCCTTTTGTAGGCCAAATGAGCTCAGGTGCTCTTGAAATTTTTATAACAATTAGATCTCATCTTAATACTTCTATATCCACTAAGAGCACCTAATTTGGAGTTGTGTAGCTTATGATATGCAATTTCAAATTTTAGGTCTGCTATATGCCTCCATTTTTTACCCATGTTATTATTCCATTGTATTTGACTAGACAAATGAGCTCAATTTTTCTTTAAATTTTTACATCATGTAGATCACTTCCTAATCTTTCCATAGACACCTAATTTGTATAATTTGGAGTTGTATAACCCAAGTTATGAATTTTCAAAGTTGATGCAGATTTTGGCACCTATGCTATCATTTCAAGTTCTATGGGGAATTAAGGGGTTCCATGAGTTGTGCACCATAAATTGAGTATGAACAAACCTTTTTATGATAAAAATGAGTTAAGGAAAGGTAAGAATCAAGTTTAGACTTGTATAGATCAAAAAGACCTGTAAATGGATCGATTTTGATGTCTAATTTCATGTAAATGGATGCGATTCTTATATTTATACTTCATATGTGTATGAATATGCTAAAGAGAAACTAAGTATGACACATAAAATATCAAATGATATTTACATTACTCAAAATTATCTATACATTTATTAGTTCATCTCTAATTATCCTCTTTAGGATAATCTCATATACATCAGAGTCATTATATATAAGTCTATCACAAAATACAATCTAACAAATCACAATACAAAAATACAACATTAAGGGCATAATTCTTCATGGAGCTGAAGTCTTTCCTTGGTTTGGTCTGCTACTGTCACCTGGCAAGGGGGTAATGGATAAAAGAGTGAGATTTAAGGAAAATCTCAGTAGTATAATCTTACTCTAACATTCATTAACCACTCAAGTACATAGGTATGCATGTATATAACTTTTCTAACATCTGTGGTTTCTAAACATGTGAAAATATATATGCATGTAACTAGAATTTGGCCAAGCTTATAGATTCTTTCCTAAGTGGCTTTGATATTTAGCACAGGGAAAATTTGTTATGCTTAATTTCCTAGCCCTCTTCTCTTAGCCATCATTAGGTAAACCTTTGCTTACTAGGCTAGAAATTGATAAAAATGTTATAGAACTCATATAACTCATATAAGTAATCAAGCAAACACATTATACAAACAATCCAAGCACTCAAACAATTAAAGACATGACAAAGAAGAGGAAAATGCTACCTGTTATTATAAGTTTATTCTTTGATGCTGCGGGTACTAGACTTCTCTCCCTTTTGATCTTTTTCTTTCTCAGTTTAACATTGTGCTTCCTTATTACTCTGGTAATCTACAATATTTTATTATATTTAAATTAGTGCCAAGGCTTCAAAATACTATTTTATGCCAGACTATGCCATGACTTATGCAAATTTCAACCCTTTGGCGACACTTTAAGACTCTTTTTCTAGAACTTTCTTTCCATAACTCATTGACCACATTTTTAAGACTCAACTAGTTCACCATTTGCCTTAAAATAGAGCTTGAAACTTTTCTAATTTAGTTAGCTAGCTAGCTTTTTTGGGTTTCCCTTCATTTAGGCCCTAAAACTAGTATTTTACTATTTATTTAGTCATGATGTAGAGAGAAAGATGCTTTCTCTCTCTAGGCATGATCATCATAGCTTAGAGTTCTTGGAATTTTAATTTGAAACATAGTAAGCTATACCTCAATTTAGAGCTTTTTTGACACTCTTTGATTTCCCCTTATTAGAATTCCTAATAGAGCTCTTTCTCCCCTCTTGAAAAAGCTCAACTTCCTCCTTTTGAAATTATAAGACCATAGATGAAGAGATTAGAAGGAGAGGAGTAATTTTTCTAACTGTAAAAATTATTAAAAATAAATATTTTACCTCAAATCCCTTAATTTTTCCTTTCTCTTTCTTCTTTCCACTAGGATGCCATGGATGACATGCTAGAGCTTGCTAGGTTAGAAATGAGGAGGTGGAATTAATAAGAAAGAAGACCAAGTGCTTATATTAGAAAAAGGCTTGATACAATATCAGTAGGCATACCCATTAGAGTACTACAAGTTCGAGAAGCTCTCATCCATCAAGAAACCCAAATCATTCAAAAGCCTATGGTTCAGGTCCAAATGGCTCATGAAAGGATGGCTTATGCTCAAGAGGCCTAAATTGTGCTAGTATATGTCCAAAAATTTTAAAGAGCTCAAGATAATATTTATGTTGGACGGCGGCCCAAGTTTAGAGCTTAAGATCCATATTTGATCAATTCAAAACATGCTAAATTGAACTTTGAACATGAGATCTCCTTAAAGATGCAAAAGTGGAAGTCCAAGTGGAAGCCTAATATCTAAGAAGGACCATAGAGAAGCTAGAGTCAATTGTTTGATTCATGAGCTTCATGACTTAGAGCCCATTTATTTGAGTCAAGAAAGGGCCCAAGAAGATGTAAAAAGTGTGATCATGCTAACCATTCTACAAAAGGAGTGCTAAGGCCCAATTGGAGTCCAATTGCAAGAGATTAAGAATCATGTGTCAACCATGTGATTTTTAATGAAGCATGAGCATCTCATGTGACTACTTAAAGAAGCTGATCAGTTTTAACTAGGATTCTTTATGATTTTTGTTTTTTATTTATTTTATTATTTTTTTGAACTTGGTCAAAAAGCTTATCTTGGAGATTAAGTTAAAATTAGTATCATAATCTTATTCCTTAATTTTAGGTACCATTTAAAATATTTCTAATTAGATTTTAGTGTTTTACTTTTATTAGGATTTTAGTCTTTTAGAAACTTTGCCTATAAAAGGCTTTCTATTGTACTATATTTTAGAAGATCATGAATGAATTTGAGTATTATTCAATTTTTTGTGAGGCTTTTGCTTCTTTGTGTTCTTTGAGAGTTCACGTGACTTTCAAAGGATTGGTCTTCCTTTGTGGCGTCTTGAAACTAGGGTTCTAAGAGACAAGTTCTCTTAGGGTTTTCCCTTTGACTAACATTCTTGTTTTCTAACCGATCCCGGGCAAAGTGTCATCTTGTTGAAGGTTCCTAGGACAAGGTTCCTAGAGGGTCTTGCATCATTTGGTATCAGAGTTTTGGTTCACTAGTACAAAGTATATCTTTAGGTTTCCCTACCGTTGTTCTTCATACTTTCTTTCCTTCCATTTGTGTTACCTTTTTCATCTTTGCCTTTGTCTTCCATCTTCTTCTTTCTTCCATTGTTGTGTGCCTCCATCCTCATTCAAAAAAAAAAAAGAGTTTGATACTAAAAAAAATTCAAAAAAAAATCCAAAAAAATTGCAAAAAAAGAAAATTCAGAAAAAAAGTGAAAAACAAAGAAAGAGTGAAAAAAAAAGAAAAAGGAAATTACAAGTTGTGCAAATTCAAAGTTAAAAGCTTAAAGCTTGGAGTTAGTTTCCTAATTGGAGTCAATTTCCTAATTGGAGTTAGTTTCCTAATTGGAGTTAGTTTCTTAATTGGAGTCAATTTCCTAATTGGAGTTAGTTTCCTAATTTGATTACATTGAGTAGCTAACAAGTTATCTACTTTCCTATTTTGCATTCAGGTAAGAATTTTCTTTCCTAATTGTTCTAAACTTAAATTGCAAGTAGTTTCCTATTTTGATTAACTTGGTTTTCAAATAGTTTCTTATTCTTAAAGTATTCTATTTTTAGATTTTCCCTTTCCTTCTCCTTCCTTCCAAGCCATCCAAACCTCCCTTCCTCCTTGTTCCCTTTTTGTTACACACCCCTTTTTCTCCTTTGTTTGATTCTTTGGAAATTTACATTTTAGGATTCTAGTTTTTTTTATTGCCACTAGTTTGATCTTTTCTTTTGATTTTCTTGTAACTTGCTTAGAACACTTGTAAGAAGTAAATTGTTGAGTGGTAAAAGGCAAGAGTGCAATTAACATTAAAGAAAAAGCCAAAAAGAGAGTTAAACACGAGTGAACTTATCATCTTTTGAGTGTAAACACGTGAGAAGAGTATGTAAGGTCCTATTCCTTCTTTTTTTCTTTAACTAACTTTTCAGGTGACAAGATGCCCAATGAGTACAAATTCCTTAAAGAGGCTAACAAAGAGCGATTCAAGCAAACTTGTGCATGGTTAGATGCATTTCAATCTAATTCCAACTCTACAGGACAAGATAAGAAAAAGTCATCCCCTGATTTCCATACTAGATGCCTTATCAAGAGAAATTTTGCAGCGTGGCTATTGATAATAGTAGCTATATAAATGTTACTAGTACCTTCCTAGTTGAGAAATTAAACTTGCCTACTATAAAGTATCCTAGGCCCTATACATTGTTGAAGGGTAGTGCTGAATTTAGGGTTAATAAGCAAGTTTTGATTTCTTTCTCTATTGGTAAATATCATGATAAAGTGTTATGTGATGTAGCTCAAATGTATGATGGACATATTATGCTTGGTAAACCATGGAAACATGTGAGAAAAGCTAAATATGTCAAGCATAAGCATAAATATTGCTATTGCTATTGCTATTCATTTGTATTCAATGAAAAAAATCATGTATTGATACCTCTTGATCCTATAGATGCTTATGAGGATCAAATGAGAATAGTACAAGCATACAAAATGAAAGAAAAAGAGAGCGCAAAAGAAAAAGAGAGAGAATAAGAGAGAAAGAGAATAAGAGAAAAAGAGAGAGAACATGAGTTAGAGAGAGAAAAAGAAGAGATTGAAAAAGAAAAGAGTGTGAGTGAAAAGAAAGAGCTAGAGAGTTGTGAGAAAAGTGAGGAAAGCATGAGTGTGAGCTTGTTTGATAAAAAAAGAGAGGTTGAGAGTGTGTGTAAGGATCTTTGTTTATCTACTAACAATCTTAACCCATCTTTGCCCATTGTTGGTTCTAGCTCCTTGCAGGTATGTGGAGAGTTATTTTCAAAGAAGCCACCCAATGGACTCTCATCTTCAACTAGCATTGAAAAGAGTTGTGATTGCCTAGATTTGTTTCCTAAGAAACCACCTAATGGTTTCTAATATTTAATGTGCTTTCAAAAGTGCTTTAATTGCATAGATTTTGTTATTCCTGATGAATTATTACCTTTCAAAAGCATTGAGCACCACACATTGATTTTGATAGTTTTATGAATTTTGTGGCTGTTAAGAATTCATATTACATTAATTTTATGGTTAAAAGGTTATTGTGTTACTTGGATTTTGTTATGGCCCTTGGAATTATTGCAAGTGCATGTGGGATCAAAATTATCATTTATATTTGGGTGCATGAGGGAAAGAAATACTTCCTAACTCAAAGCGAGTTCAAAGAGTTTCCCAACTTGGAGTATTCTAAGTTGCCTCAAAGAATTGATGACCTCTTTGAAAGGAGCCCTTTAGTTTACAAAATTATTCCACTTGATGAATATAGTGTTATCATTATTTTTGGAAAGTCTAATTTATTTCCATATGATACAGGCAAAGATTCGAGGATGAATCTTTTCAAAGAGGGAGGGAATGATACAATATCAGTAGGCATGCCCATTAGAGCACTACAAGTTTGAGAATCCCTCATCCATCAAGAAACCCAAATCATTCAAAAGCCTATGGTTCAAGTCCAAATGGCTAATGAAAGGATGGCCTATGCTCAAGAGGCCCAAATTGTGCTAGTATATGTCCAAAAATTTTAAAGAGCTCAAAATAATATTTATGTTGGATGGCAGCCCAAGTTTAAAGCTCAAGATCCATATTTGATCAATTCAAAACATGCTAAATTAGACTTTGGACATGAGATCTCCTTAAAGATGCAAAAGTGGAAGTCCAAGTGGAAGCCCAATGTCTAAGAAGGGCCATGGAGCAACTAGAGTCAATTGTTTGATTCATGAGCTTCATGACTTAGAGCCTATTTATTTGAGTCAAGAAAGGGCCTAAGAAGATGTAAAAGGTGTGATCATGCTAACCATTCTACAAAAGGAGTGCCAAGGCCCAATTGGAGTCCAATTACAAGAGATTAAGAATCATGTGTCAACCATGTGATTTTTAATGAAACATGAGCATCTCATGTGACTACTTAAAGAAGCTGATCAGTTTTGACTAGAATTCTTTATAATTTTTGTTATTTATTTATTTTATTATTTTTTTGAACTTGGTCAAAGAGTTTATCTTGGAGATTAAGTTAAAATTAGTATTCTAATCTTGTTCCTTGATTTTAGGCACCATTTTAAATATTTCTAATTAGATTTTAGAGTTTTACTTTTATTAGGATTTTAGACTTTTAAAAACTTTGCTTATAAAAGGCTTCCTATTGTACTCTATTTTGGAAGATCATGAATGAATTTGAGTATTATTCAATACTTTGTGAGGCTTTTGCTTCTTTGTGTTCTCTGAGAGTTCACATGACTTATCAAAGGATTGGTCTTCCTTTGTGGCATCTTAAGGCTAGGGTTCTAAGAGACAAGTTCTCTTATGGTCTTTCCTTTGACCAACATTCTTGTTTTCTAGCTGATCCCAGGCAAAGTGTCATCTTGTTGAAAGTTCCTAAGACAAGGTTCGTAGAGGGTCTTGCATCAAGGCGACTTTATTAAAGATGCTCATAATTACAAAATTGCTACTGATTTGTTCTTTACTCTATTTTCAGCTTTCTAACATAATTTTTTTTGCAGTATAAAGCTCCATATTCTTATCTAGGACCTCTTAAAACCCTTAGGGCAACTTTCTTGGGCTACAAGGCCTCAAAACAATATAAAACATCTCAAAACCACATTATACTACTAGCTTCCTCTTTTTCCATGCCATCAATGTTTTAATCAATTTTATGCTTCTTTGGTATTTTATTTAACTTATTTAACTCATATATAGAGAGAGAAGTACCATTATCTCACTCTATTTTGTTTTTTGTTTTAATTTAACTCTATGTATCTTTAGTTTTACATTATACCACTACATATCATTACCCTTGATTCTTATTCTTTTTCTACTTTTCTCTCTATTTTCTTTCTTTAGTTGGCCTTCTACTCCTTTTCTGATGTACTTCCTACTTATTAAGATTAGAAATTACTAGATGTTACAAATCACTAGATGCCACCCCTTAAAAGAAAGCTAAAATTTTTTGCATACTCATTTTTTAAGTAGTGTTGTGGCATGGTTTAGTGACATCATGCATGTTTTGTCCCTCAAGATAGAATGGCTAGCACTATAGTGACATGCCTTGTTCTTCGTTTACTTGTAATTCCATTTACTATTCACCAAAGCAAAATTTCCATATCTAACATTAAAGACATCAATAACCATTTTAATCATCATATAAACTTCTAACAACAATCAAAATATAATTTAAATCATAAATCAACACCTAAAACATCAATTCATGAGATTCCTAAAGATACCCCTAAAAGAGAAAAAGTATGATGAAGAGGTAGAGGAACAACTTTAATGGATTCTAATGACATAATATACTTTTAATCTCATTTAAAGATCATGTTTGAAGCTTAAACCATCAACTAAAGCATGGATCTCAAGAATCCACCATTAGAGGTCTTGCAAGAGAAATAATGAAAAAGGGATGAAGAAGAAGACATGAAAGTCACTTAAGCATGAAGCAAGTATGTAATCTGTAGCAACCCTAACTTCTAAACACATTAATTAAGCTTAATTGGTCTCTTAAATGCGAGTACTTAAGGTTAAACATTAATAATGGTTCGTTAATGGATTAAAATTTAGGGAAATTTGAACCTTTTTAGTTATTCCTAAGTGCCAAATAAATAAACAAGAAGATTCATATCTAAAAAATATAAAAATTCTCCTATAAGATCTCTACTCTATTCACATTAACTTATAAAAGGTATAAAACTCATTTACATTAGTTTACAAGTTGATATGTGTCATTATCATAGTAAAAACCAAGGTTCCTAAGCTGAAATAGGTGATTAGAGACTTAAGTCGCGACTTGAAGAAGTTTGGCTGTGGCCAAGTTAGCTTCTAAAACTCTTAAAGCTTTAGAATATACTCACGTCGTGACTTAAACACTCTTTGCTGTGGCTTAGTTCGCTATTGAAGCTATTCTTCTAAGATATGCAACTCTTGCCATGACTTAGAACTCCTATGCCACAGTGAAACTCTCCTCTAGGACTTCACTATTTAAATCTTCACGATTCTCACCGTGGTAGGCTTCCTTTGTGTCGCAGTGAGATGAGTTACTAAAACACTATTCTCACTCCTCTAGATTCTCACCATGGCAAAGTTCCTCTCTAGAATCCTTCCCTCCTATTTTTCTCAAATTGTGCCATGGTGAAGAGACCTATGCCAGGGCGAAGTTTAGTTCTATTGCCCTTTGGAGGTGTTTTAGCCATAACTTGCTTAATTTCAACCGTGACTCAAGTACCTTTTGGTCCTATACTCCTCACATACACGTTCCTAACAATGAGTACCTTCCTCTAATTGATATCAAGGGTCTTCCTATGACAAAAATACATGTCTTGGTGTAATATTTTCCTCAAATCTCCCAATTTATCAATTTTCATGACTTAGGAATCTAGGTTTGGGCTAAAGTAACTAAGGATGGATCCTTATCAGTAAATTTTCCTCTAAGATAGCAAGAAGAAATGTGGAACCTTAAGTGACTACCTAAGACTATGTTATTCCTTACCAATTGTCCTCAAATCACCTTGCACCTATCTTAATGGTCCAAATTGATATGTTCCTACTCCTAAGTCTGCCAAATGACCTCAAATAAAAAAGTAAGCTATGGCACTTCCATATTTCCTATATGAAACCCATTTAGAAGTAAAAGTCACATACATGGAACCCAAGTCAAACATTTAAGAGTCTTTATATCGATATCCATTAGTTTAAAGTAACATCTCCATGCAACAATATTGAAATTGAACATTCATGACAAGGCATAATTATATTCTCAAGAGGTAAGTCTTAGTTCTTGATAAACATTAATCCATATAAGATCTTAAATAAGTACATACACTAGAGTTCAAGTGTTATATAGTCTGACTTCCTATTAGATACATCATTGCTTACAAAACATCAAAATACCTATACTTGACAATATGAATGCATGATGATACTATACAAAATAAATCACAAAATTCTACTCTAATTTAAAATGGTCCAAGTGTAGAAATCCCACACATGGCTTTAGATTATGAGTGCTCTTCTATTTATTTCCCCTTTCTTTTATCCGAGGAACTTTCACTTGAAATTTGTTAACCTATAAAATGGGATGAGATATGAATCTCAATAATCAAGTGATAATTCCAAATGTATATACAATTTAATTGGCATAAATGCATTTTAATAAGATGAACATCATAATCATTCATCATATCAACAAATGAACTAGTTGAGTTACTAGTGATTGTTATCCCAATCACATATATGTTAATGGCCAATATCATAAAGAAAGGCCCATCCATGGCGCTAATTCCCAATAAGCATAACTTGAGCTCAGTGGATTCATGAATCTGATCACACCTCGGTGCCTAATCAAAACACAATGCATAGATGGTAACTACACTAAAGCTCCACCAAGGATACGTTCACGGTCCATAATAACAATCAAGTAGCTAACCAATCATTTAGCACAACAAAACATATTTATACAACAAATATCATATTAACAAAGCACATATACAAGGAATTAAAATTTAAACCCTGGTTACCTCACTTAATTGCACCAAACTCTGAAGTCGAAGATAAATGTTCACACTCTAGAGGTTTTAATACATCAAAAATCAATTTCATAGTTAATAGCAAATACCACAATCAGTCACCTATCATTCCTAATATGTTAAGCATTTAAGAAACACTCACCTAGACCTCAATGAATCAAGTTTCAAATGTGAGCCTTCCCACATCAAAAACTTCAATATGCTACTTAAAATCTTGATTTTTCGTGCAAAATCATAACCTACTATACAAGTCAGCTATTAGGGCCAATATTCAGCAGAGAATACATCAAAATAAGGAAAAGATACTTACCTAACAATCCTTCTAACCTCAACCTTCAAAAATTAACCAAAAACTACCAAAAAAGAAAGTTTCAAATTTGAGTGATGGAGAAAAATTCACTAAACCAAAAACTATTTGGACCAAAATGTAGAGGAGAACGAGAGGAATAAGTTTCATAAAGATTACCTTGGTTAAATCTTTCTTTAGATGTAGGAAATGGTGGAAATGTGTAGAAACCCTAGCCTCCTCTATTCCTATGCAAAATGGACTTCTCTTTGGTTGAAAAATGAAATGATCTGCAGAATGGGGAATGGGGGTTAACTATGTTAAGGTTTTAAATGGGTTTGGACTGACCGAAAAGCCTAAAATCCTTTTGGGTTCAGATATGTATTTATTAGGCCATGGGTTTAATGGGTTAAGTTGATGTAAATGTGACTTGGGCCCTTTAGAGATGAGATTGGACCTTCTTACAAACTATGAGTGGGCTTCTTACAAAATGTAGAAGAGAATGAAAGGAACAAGTTTTATATAGATTACCTTAGCTAAATCTTCCCCTAGATGTGGGAAATAATGGAAATGTGTAGAAAACCCTAACCTCCTCTCTTCCTATGCAAAAATGGACTTCTCTTTGGCTGAAAAATGAAATGGTTTGTAGAATGGGGAATGGGGGTTGACTATGTTAAGGTTTTAGATCGGTTTAGACTTACCCAAAAGCCTAAAATCCTTTTGGGTTCAGATATGTGTTTATTGGGCAATAGGTTTATTGGGTTAAGTTGGGCCCCTTGGAGATAAGATTAAGCCTTCTTATAAATTATGAGTGGGCTTCCCTGCTTAGCTCATGATATAAATAAATTGATCATAAGGCCTAAATTAAATGTTTATCTACCCTCAATTATTTTCACTAATTAAACCCATAACCATAATTAATATATCTTCACCTAACAATGGCCAACAATGACTATTGTCTCGAAACGTCCAAAATAATTTTATTTCTTTAGAAATCCTTATTTTTCTTAATCTTCCTAAATTCTCCACATTAACTCTTAATTCGTCATAATTACTCTTAATTAATTTTGAGGTGTTATATAATCTCAGCAAAAGTATTATTTAAAGCATAACATAAACCTAAACATGTAGATCCAAAGTTCCACTATGTGAGAGTTTAAAGAAAGAAACAAAGATATAAGGAAGGGAAAAGATAGAGGAAGTAGCTAAGGATGAATCTTCATAAGACAAGAGAGTTTTACCTTGGTAAAGCCTTGAGTTTGCTTCACAAATATGCTTTTTTTCCTTTTGAATCTCCTTCCTCCATAAATTCTTCTGCTCTCTACATCTCTCTCTCTCTCTCTACGTGCTCTTAGTTTTCTCTTTCTAATTCTTAAGAATGCTACACATGAAATGAACATAATGGATTTAAATGGAAGCAAACAAATGTCCCCTCTAAATCTTCTACAGATCCCCTTCTCTTTTAACATATTTTTGCTTCATAAGCAAGCCAGAAAATTGATCTAAACTGTATTGTGGCAAATAAATTTGTTTTTATTCATTTAGTGTAATACCTAGTTATTCCAAAATGGCCTGAAACTAATCAGTTATAAAAAGAAGTCCTCCAAATTGAATGAATTGAGACCAAATAAAATTAGAACAATAATCTAAATATCAAAGAATGAGAATACAAGGCCAAAGATGCCCAGAGATTAGAGCCAAAACAACTAAATAAAATTTAGTAAAAAACTAGTATTTTTGTAATTTTGAGAACTTTTAAAAAACTTAAAGAAGAGATTTTTAAATAGAAACATTGAGTTTTCAGGGATTCTTAAAAGCCTAAAAACCATAGGAACCTCTAGAGCAGTTAAAACCTCTTTGATTTATGTTTTTGGTTATTTGTTGACCAAAACTTTGATCAAATAGTTTGAAATAATTTTAAATCCAATTTGGATAAAACCAAAGGTATTTTATGAATTAGAGGACCTAAAATTTATGATAAAAAAGATAGTTCTAAAAAAAGAGTCGAAATGAGCCCAATTAGAAAGAAATAAGAAGAGAGACTAAATTATAATTTTTAAAAAGTTGTATGAATGGACTTTTTGCCTTCTTAAAAACTGTCCCACATCTGGCAAGCCCTTATAACTGACCTTTTCACATATAAAATAGAACTGGGAGTAGATGAGAGTGGCGCACAAGATGGAAGGAAGAAGGAGGAGAGAAACCTAGCAAAAAGTGTAAGAATTTCATGTTTTTCACGCTTTCTCTTTCACCAATCTTCTTCTCCTCTTTGTCCTCTTTTCTCCCATGGTTTTTATAACTAATTTGGGACTGATTTAGGGTTGGTTCAGTAGAAGGAAGTTAGAATTTGAAGGAGAAGCTAGAACCAAGTGAAAGCTCCTTGAAAAAGCTTTGAAATCAAGGTAAACTTCCATGACTTTCTTGCTTTTCTTGGTTGCTTCCTCCATGCACAATTTCATCCAATGTAAGGCCTACTCAATAGAAAATGAATTCAAGACAAAACAAGGTACAGGCAAGGGTTTTCAAGCATGAGGAATAAGAATATACCATTAGATGTAAATGAGAAGCTTTAGAAATCAAGTTATGTGATTTGAAATTTTTGTTGCACCTAGACATTTTTGAAACTTCCTAATGATAATCTAGTCTATGTAAGAGTATGTAGGAGTTCTTAAGACATCTAGTGATGCAAAATCAAGGGGTGGCCCAATCTTCATGACGTAAGTTGATGGATAGATGATGATTCGAGACCCGACGGAAGCAAATAGCTAACCAACATTATAAGAACGTTGACCTGCTACTTAGACAACACACCTAACCACAAACACAGTAAACTAACCCACACAACGACGCACTTGGATCGAAGCACGAATTGGGGGCTTTTGTGAACTTGATTCACCAACCTAAAAATAGGTTGATAAGACAAAGGTTTCACAAGAGCAAAAAAAAGATAAGATTCTCACAATTAGAGAAACACTCAGAATAATTCTATTACTTCCAATCTGATCTAAATGAAGGCAGAATACATATATTTATAGTGTAGCTCAAACTTATTTACTGGAGGAAAAGTAAGAAACTAACTACATAATCCTAACTGAAAGATCTAAAAAATAGGGATACAAAATCAAATCTTTTTAAAAACAGAAAAGGAAAGATAATCAGCCTAATAGAAACTAATTAATACTGATGGGCTAGACATCTTGTATTTAAAGTACTATTCACGTCCTCTAGCTTCAATAGGCTATTTAAGCATCAACTTGGGCTTGAATAAGCATGATGAAGGCTCAATTTGCTTCCTTAATGCATGCACTAACATTATGGGCTTCTAATTCAGCAAGTTGAAGCCCAATTGCTCTTTGTAGATGCTTAACTCTTCCTCTTATCATTGGGCCATCTATCATCAAGTCCTTCTCCACACGAGCATCCTTCCCCACATGAGTCTGGTTCATATCATCTAAGAAGCTTCACATGTGCCAATTCCCTAAGAAAAACTAAGCAAACTCCATGAGGAATTAATTAAAACTCTCCCTAGGTGTTCTTTCTCTCTTAAGGCTGAGACATGTACAAGGATGGGAATGGCCTAGATATGATTAGTAAACACCAAGGAAACCATTAGTTTGAATTTAGAAGCTATGATTTATGAGATGGATGTTTAGGCTCTATTTTAAGACATAAAAAAGCAATTTAAGTCTAGGCTCCTTAAATTGAAATTGTGATGACTTTAAAGAGTTTAAATAGAGTCAAGAGACTTAGATTGAATGAGAAATTGGAGCCAAGATCATGAATTCTAGGGGTTGCTTCCTTGTGCCCTATTATGGAACCATATTGGTGGCATTAGACAAAGTAAAGCATGCATAGAGTTTGTGTAAGGCTAGAATTGGTTCCAATGATTGAATTATATCTTATTTGATGCGTCTAAGTCATGCAAATCAAAATTCTCCTAAGTGCAAGTGTGTGGCCAAAAAAGGGAAGGAAAGAATAAAAGAAAAAGTGTGTGATTTTGATATAAGGTAGCTCTCTAACTTTTCTTGCATGCATTTCCTAAATGTTTGCTTGTTATTGGATGCTTGTGTGTATATTTGAACTAAGAGATATTTTTCTAGCTATTGATTACATATTATGGTACCATGATGTTTCTTGAAATATGATTTTGAATGCAAAGTGACTTGAATGGGTATAGTTATGCCAAAAGTCCCTTAGCATGGGTGAGGATGAGCCAAAAGTCTCTAAAAATGGATGAAACAAAGCCAAAAATCTCACGAAGAGTGAGGCTAAGTCAAAAGTCCCTCAAGAGTAGATGAGGCAAATTCAAAAGCCCTAAAGAAATTGGGTGAGACTAGACCAATACCCTTTAATGCCTATGTTTGACATGTATGAGTTCACATGATAAGGAAATTGATTTATGTATGTTCATAAGAAATGTTTATGGTATGCATGCATTCTTTGACATGTAAATGTATCATATATTTATGTTTGAAAGGGTAAAAAACTATTGGGATTCTTTGAATCTTACTTTTCCCTCATATATGTCTAACTATGTCTAGGTTAACCAAGTGGACTAAGGAATGGAAGCCAAACATCTCGAAGCATGGGACTTTAATAATGGAATAGAAATTTTAGGAATTTTGATGTCAAAGTTTATAACCCAATGATGTTTATGAGATGTAAATTATTGAGCATGAGTAAGAGTATGTAAATATGATGTATGAATCTATTTTGGAACCTAATGTATGCATATGTGAATTTTTGCCATCCATGTGATGTATATGTGTATATTAGCAACTAGGATCATGATTTTGAGATGCATGATGATTTCAACCATTTGGGATGCTCACATAGGCTACATTTATACTTTTGGACATGCTCAAATGGTTGTAGATTGAGTAGAAGACTATTTGGTGCCTTTTTTCCCTTTATGAACTTCAAATTGACCATTTCTTGAGTTGAAACAAAATATGACCAAATGTATGAGTTTTTGCATGAAATTTGACAAGCAAATAGGTCTCATCTAGAACTTTTTATAGAGCTAAAGAGCACTTAATTTGGAGCTCTAGAGAATTTATTATAATTTTTTAAAGTTAACTAAATTATGCAAAAACTGTCAAGGATACTATTCATATGGTCAATTTGCATTCCTTTGTTACTCATGGGCCAAATGAAGTCCAATGCTTATAAAATTTTACAAACATAAACTAGACATCATAAAATTTTCATAGCCACTAAGAGCACTCAATTTGGATCATTGTAGAAGGAGTTATGAATTTTTGAATTTTAGGGTCTGTACTAATCTAAGAGCATGACCCAGGTTACTATTTTATTGATTTCTATAGGCTAAATGCTTTTATCTTACTCTAGAATTATTTTTACTAGTTAGTTAACATCTAAAAATTTCTAAAAAACTATAGCATGCATGATTTTGATTTTTCTAAAATTAGTTATAAACTTTCAAAGTTCATATCATAAAACTGGCCCTACAACCCGAGAGCAAAATTCTGATATTATGTAATGTGGTCCAAGATCTGAGATTTGTGTAACGACCCTAATTCTTAATTACTATCATTAGGATTAACAACATGATTAGTAATCGCAAATCAAGGTCTAAAGTCATTATAATTAATTAAAATAGGAAAAAGTGGAGAAAATTTAAACCTTAATGTCATTATGATCATTAGTTAAACAATTCACAACTAATCAAGTCCACAAGCGATTATAGTTATCATTTAATACTTTGGATTCATCTTGCTATTGATTTCAACTCACAAAAACCTCATATAAAGACTCCCAAGTCATTGCATAACATTAACATAGTAAATTTTAAGGTTTCTATGTAAAAAATAAGAGTTTAGGAACCTCCATCGTGGCTTAGACCTTTCTCACCACGGCTAAGTTGGTTACTAGAATCTAAAAAGACCAAGTTTCGCATCTTGCACCATGGCCTAAGATTTTCATGTCGCAACAAAGTTGCTTTTAGGTTTAACCTTTCACATTTTCACCGCAGCGAGTTGGACCCTTACCACAACGAGCCTATGTGGCGTCGCGGCGTAAAAACATCTTGGAACCTACTGTAGCAAATTTCTTGATTTGCGCCATGACATAAAAATACCTTAAAACCTATTATAGCAACTTTTCAATTTGCACCGCAGCAGGATATACTAGTACCATGGTAAAACTAACTACTGAGACACTCATCACCTGATTTTCTCAACTTGCATACAGTGAACACATGTTGCACTGCGGCGAGGTTGCTCTTTGTTATCCTCCTTGAGCAATATTTTCATTTTGTGTACCAGCAAGACACCTCGCGTCGCGGCGCTCCTCGCCTCTGCCTGACACCTAGCCACAGTTCAGCTCTTCTTGGTCGCGGCATGACTAACTTCTGCATTATTACTCCCTAAGTTTTATCCTATACACTCCAACTCTCTCTTTAGTAACAATCTAAGGCCACTTTACTTTAATTTGTGAGGCTCATCTACCTAATTTACCTAACATACCTATTATTATTAATTCAATATCTAGGGGTTGATTCCTACTCATCAAACTATCATGCATCAATAAATTCATAAAGTATTGACAGCAGCAAAATCTGTAAGCAACTAATATTATCATTCATGAAGATATAAAAACATACTCTCAAGAGTCAAGTCATACATTCATTCTATGGAGGTTCCATATCAGATTTAAATAAGTACATACACCATATATCAAATTTGTATAAGGCCTAACTCCCTATTAGATACATTATAGGTTAACAAAACACAAAATACCTACACTTGGTAACATGATTACATGATGATGTTATACAAGATGAAATATAAAATTTAGCATCTACTCTACTCATATTAGTCTAAGTGTAGCCTTTCACACCATGGTTGGAGCTCATAGATTTTCATTCACTTACTTCCTTTTATCTTTATCCAAAGAGCTTTCACCTGAAAGTATTATCCCATGAAACAGGGTGAGATGCAAATCTCAGTAACTAAAGGCAAATTTCATTTATATATTCTAATTTAATTAACATATATGCATGAATTAAGATTAGCATAAAAAATTATATAAGTTATATCAGCAAATGAAACAATTAAGCTATCAGTGACTATTGTCCCATACTAGTAATTACAATTCCACATGTTAAAGACCATTAACATCGGGAGAGGCCCATCCATGGCACCAACTCCCCAATGAGCACAAATTAGGCTCAGTGTATATAAGGGTCTAATCATAACCTAGTGCTTGATCGAAGCATAATACACGGGTGGTAGGCACACCACAACTTCACCATGGACTCACAAGGTCCAAATACAATATATCAAATAGCCAACCTCATTATGTATCTTAAAATCATACATGTGCAACAGGTATAAAATTAAAATAGACATATGCATAGAATTTAATATTAATCCCGGTTACCTCACTTGTAGACAATTTGGAAAGCTACCAATAGTACTAAAATCCCCCTATAACCACAACATCAGAAAATTACTACTCTAAATCATCATTTATAATAGCAAACAGGTACCCAAAGAATTAAAACACTAATAGATACCTAGAGAACACTTACCCAACTATTACAAAAGTCTTTAAATTCAAATTTGATTGTTCTCACACTAGCAACTTCAGAATATCACCCTAAATCCTAGGCAAATTCATGTAAAATTAATACACATACTACAAATTAACTATGAAGGTTTTAAACCAATAGAAACTACCTCAAATTGGGAAGAAAATACTTACCTAACAATACCTCTAGCCTCAACCTTCAAAAATCCTCCAAGAAAACACTAAACAACACATTTAAAATTTTGGGTGTGGTGAAAATGCTCCAAATGAGAAACCAATTAGGTCAAATTGAAGAGAAAGAGAAGAGGATTAAGTTATATAACAACTACCTTGACTGGTTTTGACTCTTGAAGTGAGAAATAGTGAAAATATGTGGAAAATCCTAGCCTCCACCTTAAACCTCTGAAAATGTTTTGTGTCTCTTGTGTTTCTGCATAAGGAAAGGGAAGGGCTGAAGGAACTTTAGGTTTAGATGGGTCTAGTTGGATTGTGGGCTAACCCATGGGCCCAAGTTCATTTGGAGTTCAGATTTTGCTTCTTAAGTTAGACCTTAGGGATTGTGTTACATAATTTCTAGCATTTTAGTATGGTTTTGGGCTTCTAACTCACTAAACTAGATTGGAGTCATTGCTAGGTGGTCTTTCTTGGGCCAAGTCTTACCATAAGAAGTTGGGTCTGCACCTAAAATCATTGGGCCTCCATTAGTCTTTATCCATGACCTACTTAAATTAATTATGTGCCTAAATTAAGTTTTAACCCAATTGAATCTTAAACCTACATTAATTATTTATTTATTCATAAACTCCTATTCACATAACTTGCTTAATTATTCCATAATAATTATTCTTAATTAGTCTAAATCCATGATTAATACCTTAATTAATTTTGGGGTGTTACAATTTGTGTGATGCATTATAATGTTTTTGATATGAATGGATATGTTATGCATGGATAATGTTATTGGTAAGCCTACAAGGTTCCTAAAGTCAAGAATGAATTAAATAGGCTTCCAATTACACAATTAACCATTGCCAAAAAAATGCTATTTTCATATAAATGTGTATTATATGCAGAGTATGCCATGAGTTAAGAGTTATATAGAGATAGTGTTACATTTAGTACTAGATATAAAAATTTTGTCTATTTATGGAAAGGCACATGTCAAAATTCCTAGCTCTTCTAGCTTGTTATTTCTACAATGATCTTTCTTAAGGAAAATTATATTTTGGCCTAGGCTAAAATTATGCTATGGGCCCACCCAAATTGCCTTAGTCCTGGTGAAAATTATGACCTTGAACTATAAGTTTTTAATATTTATATTTTGATAACAAAATCTCACCTAAAAACTTTTATTACCTAAATATTTTTCTTATATTTTTAGGGCCTTTTTTGGCCTTGGAAATATTTAGAATTTAAACTTTTGAGTATTTATTTCATAATTACTTTCTATTTAACAATTAAGAAAACCACTAAATAATTCTTAAAAATTCTCTAAAATTCCTAATAAATTCTAAATAACTCTAGAAAATTTACTTTACATTCTATAAAAATGTGAATCCACCCATTCCTCATTATATGGTCATAACATGGTCTCTAAATATTTTTTAATGTTGGGTAATTTCTCTAAAATTATTTAAATATTATCTAATAAATCCTAATGGGAAAGAAGGCTATTATATGGTGCACCTTGGATATTTACCATGTGGACAGTGATTGGCTACTAAGAAGGTATTAAGCTTTAGGCTTTCTGATTGTTTCTGAGTTATTTGCCCATGTTTGATTATATGGTTACTTACCCTCATGGGACATGTGTCCATGTTTGAATGTAGAAGATTTGCACACACTTTTTTTATTATAATAATGGTATTATAATATTTGTTATAACTGTATCCCTTACTTTTATACATTAAATTTCAAAAGTGTGAATTTAACATTATTCATCATTCATCGATTTATTTCATTAATTTTATAACTTGATTAAACTATTAGGTGTTTACTTATTCTCTGAATTTATTGCATTAATAAATGCAATAATCAAGTTTTCATTAACTTAAATTTCTTGAATTTATATATATATTTCATGCATTTTCCATTTAAATGCTTCTAAATTCATTTTGATACAAAAATCATTTCTCCCCTTTTTCTTAGTAAAGTTATTTTTACCGTTACTATATCAAAACTTATTTTCATTAAAAATTTTCGGTGCCTGCTTGTCCCTTTTGTTATTGTGTTTTATTTTTTACTCACCTATTCCTTTATTTTCTATTCACCTATTACTACAACATATTTCTTTTTATTATTACGGATAGTTACGTTGTGTCTAATCATTCTTCTTTAGCATAACTAGATCATCATTTTGGTGAGCCTAGTAGTGATAGCTTGGGAATGTTTATTTTGCGATCACATGTATATTCATTTTATATTATGTACTCTATAGGTTGGCTTCACATACTTACAAAGCAGGATCCTTATTCCTCATATTTTATGTTTTGTTGTTTAATGTTAAAAGTAGAGTTCTCTTTTTGCGTATGCCTAGACTGGTTGTTTGTGGATGAATTTGGGATGTCTCAATTTTAAGGGGGACTCAACCAAAATTTCTACAAAAGCTAAGTGTGACCTAAGATGATTCGAAGAAGATATGTGAACTTTGAATTCAATACAAGTGAAAGATATTTTATGGAATTATGTTTCAAATTGGAATGATCACTTATAATTTGATTATGCATTGAAATTAAATAAGGATTCATGGTCATGATTGTACATTTGTTAGGCTTACAGATGTAGGGTTTCTCATGTTCCTTACTGGTCATGTCTTTGTTTTGAGGCATGAGAATAAGATCTTCACATAAGATGTTTCAGTCACAAGAGAAAGTTCATTTAATGAATGGTATACTTTATGGAACATTTGGATGCTCTTTCATGTGATGTTATTCTTATGGAAGCTTTTATCTAATGCTTTATTAGTTTTGGACAATTTGGTCAAGCATAATTTATGATTGCATGATCTATTAAATATATTACGAAATCTCTTAATTTTTTTACTCAATGATTTTTTAGACAGACAATATCGTTTGGATCATTGTTATCTTTGTGCACAGAATTTTGCCACCCTCAAGATATACAACTTTGATTACAAGAATGGTTTGTTAAGTATAGAAAGGCACCATAAGGTTTTGATAAATACACAGTACTATTTTTTTTTTAATCACAAAGGAGACACAAGGCCTTAAGATTGGGAATAAGGGTGGGGTTAGGATTGAACTTAGGTACAAAAGATCCCTTTAGCACTTATGTCAAGAGGAAGAGCCATTTGAGCCATTTGAGGTCACTTCCCTGTGGAGAAGGTGGATTGCACCAGTTGATTTGGCATCTTAATGGGTATTCTAGAGTGTAGACAAAATACAGAACAAGATTTATGTGAAAGGACTAATCAAATTTAGCATATTAATTGGTTTACCTTATTATGGTGAGAAATTTATTTGCTTAATATGGCACAATCACTACCTTAAAAGGAAATGAGGTTGGGAGGAATGAATCTACAGGAAAGAAGCCAGGTTTTCCTATTTGCTGCACATAAAAGTCTTATATTAGTACTTCAACAGAAAGGTATGACTAATTTAACTCTTTAACCTTTAAGATTTCTTATTTTTCTCATTTATAGTTAGATTATTAGTGAATACTACAAATCGAATAAGGAGTTAGGGCAGCAATTTTTATTCTCTCAACGATAAATTTGTGATGGCTTAGATTCTCGTGTGTACATGAGAAGCACTTGCCAAATAGTGTGATTGAGATATGCAATGTTTTCAAGGCATGTTTATAATGTTTTACTTTCATTTTTTGTGTTTGCTATTTTGGTTTAACATAATTTTTAACTGTTGTATAAAAAAATAATAGAAAAATTATATTTAATAGCTTAAGCTTTACAAAATTTATAATAAAAGATTTTAAAAATTAAAATTATTCTTAATAATCAAAGTTATTATTAAGTTTTAGGCAATTAATTATTAAAGTTTAAAAAAATTATTATTAAAATTATTTAAATTGTAACTTTTTAAAAATGTAATAATAATTTTTTTTAAACTTTAACAATAAGTCTCAATAATTTTGACTTTTGGGTAATTTTAATTTTTTAAATTTTTTGTTATAAATTTTTCAAAACCTATATCTTTGAATATAATTTTTTCAAAATAAAAAAGTCAATAAGAAAAAAAAAAGATAAAAGAAAATAAATAAAATAAAAAATTAATATCTAAATGTTCATATTTAAACCCTTAATTGGAGGAGATATCAAACCCGAATTGGGGATGGTTACGGGGTTGGTTGAGTCAACAGAGACGGGGAAGGCAGAGATGGTAGAGGACAAGCTCACTAGTCTTCCCGATGAAATTCTTCAACACATTCTCTCGTTTCTCGAGACGAAGATGGCAGTCCAAACGAGTGTTCTGTGCAGGAGGCTGAGGTACCTTTGGATTTCCCTTCCCGTCCTCAACATTGACAGTGAGTCTTTCCGTTATTACTCTTCCTTCGCAAATTTCGTTGTCTTTGTCCTTTCTCGCAAAGACGCCTCTGTCAGCAACTGCAAGTTCTGGTTTGACATATCCAACCCCATCTACTCTTCTATTCAAATGTGCATAGATAGCCATGATTTATTTGAGCCTCTTGTGAAAAGGGTCATCGGCCACGTCGTCGATCATGGGGTTCAACATCTGAGCCTGCATTTTCCTCGCATTGTGGATGACTTGCCCCAGCTTTTCTATTGCCAGTCCTTGAAAACCCTTGAATTGCTTGAAATAATTATTCTACCCAACAAAAACTTGGATTTTCTTACCTTGACTACTTTACATCTTGTGAAATGCTCCTTTATACTGGATGGAGAAGGTACCTTAAACCCCTTTGAATATTGTTTCAATATGAAAAATTTACTGATAAGTGATTGTCGAATTCCATCTAGAGTTAAAATTTTTGAAATTTCTGCACCCCAGCTCACCAACTTCACAATATCAAGGATGGAACATGTTCGAAATCTTAATCTAAACTGTAAGATTGTGCTTTCTTCAACAAAAATCAGATCTTTCAAATTTGTTGACTCCCATATTCTCGAATTCTCCATTGCTGCCCTTCCCTTAATTGAAAGCCTAGATGTTGATGCTATTCTAGCTGATTATCTATTTGGTACCATGCGATTGGCAAAAAGAAAGTTCATTTCTCATTTGATTGATATGTTTCGGGCGATTGGTGGTGCGGAGACTGTGATATTATCTTTTGAAACTATAAGTGTGAGTGTAATCTACTTTGCTTATGTTCTTTTTGATTCTACGTACTTTTTTTAATGGATGAGTTTTATTGCTGATCGTTCTATGATGGATTTCTTGCTCTTTGGTTGTGCAGATGCTTTCCATGTTTCCTGATGTTCTGTGCCGTCCTTCTCCTTTTAGTAGAATGAAGGTTTTAAAAGTTAAAGTGCCAAATGAACCCAACTCCTTCACCATTCCTGTCGAGGTCATAACCTTCTTGTTCAGTGGATCTTCAGCTAAAGCTTTCAAGGTGGAATACCTTAAGGTATTTGTTGAACCAGAGTTTATTCTTTATTGGTAGGAACATATTGAAACGTATTGTTAGAATAGTAAAAGTCTCTCATTGAACATTTTTTTACCATTGACATCATTCTTCTTCTTATATTGGCATTCTGGAATCTGTTTTAGTTCAACATCTGTTATTATATCAGATGTTACATAAGAAGCAAAACTGGTTTAGACATGATGCTAACCACCAATAACATATCTAACTCAGCTGGAGTTATTTACTATCTCCAGCTGGGTTAATATTTGTTTTGGTAGGTTGTAACTACATAATTTCATGTAGGTAAATTCTATGGAATAATGCACCAGTACTCTGCTTAGTTGGCAGTGACATTGACCATTTCATGAGGACATCCAAATTTTTCCACCTGTTGATAGATACCAACTAAGCAGAGTTCTAGTACTGAAGAACCTTTTGTAAATCTGATAAGAAAATGCAATTACAAATTTGACCTCACTGACATAATTTGTGCCTTTGTGATAGAAGCGCCAAGGAGGAGCTTGAAAGAGGTTAAATATCTGATTTTGGTGAATTGATAAGGTACAGAGTTGTCTTTAGTCTTACCCCTTCCCTCCCCTCCCCTTGCTTGTTTGGTATGCATTGTTAGAGGGGAGGGGAGGGAAAGTTTAATGAAATTTTCCCTCCCCTCCCCCTCTACCCCTCCCCTCCAATTTGGGGGGATTGGGAGGGAAAGTTGTAGAAAAAAAAGTTTTTGGACTAAAATACCCTTATTTTTATCTGGACTAAAATAAAATAATTATTTAGTTAATTTTATTTATTTACAATTTTTTTTAAATAATTATAATTATAGATAATTTCTGATATTTATTTAATTTGATGATAAAAATATTAAATTTTTAAAAATAAAAGAATAATTAATTATATTGCCATTGCTTTTAAAATATATAAGGATAAAATGGTCTATATATTATTATTTTCCCTCCCTTCCCCTTCTGAACCAAACAATATATCATTAAAATCTCTCCCCTCCCCTCCATTAAAATCTCTCCCCTCCGTTGAACCAAACAAGGCCTTAACGTTTCTTTCATGGGATTGGTATTCGTAAACAAGTTCCTTCATTGGTAATAAAATCAAGTAGTCAAATCTAAGGATCCCTGATTGATTCAATTAACTACTTTCTAAACTGCTAATTTGAATGCGTTGAACTTTACTTAAAAGAGATGTGTATAAATGGTTATGACTCCAAGAATGCCAATTAAATTGATCATATTTTGTAGCCAATAGGCCATCCTAAAAATTGATAACCTTGCAGAATGAACATATATACAATCTATGGTGATTGTATACTTTCTTTAAATATCTCATATTGTAAATATACACTCATTTCTTTTGTGTACACTACTTTGAAATGAATATTTTATTCTGAAATCTCACATTGGTTGGACAAATAAATTCAAGGTACTTAGGCTACAATTTGCATGATGTGGGCAGTGACTATTTGGGCCATTGCATAATGCTTAAGGAATCATACCTAGGTCATGAATTCATGGGGAAGGAGTTTGGCAAGGGGATTCTTTATTCCTCTGTCTACTTTTCCTTAGTGGTGGATGTGCTATGTACAATGATTATGAGGACAGTTGATACTTGATAGAGATCTTATTGAGGGAATTAAGGTACGATCTGAGGATATTACAGTGTCCCATCTTGCGAATGATATTGTTCTCTTTCTAGAATAGGAAAGGGCAAGTCTTTCGAATTCTCCTAGTGTTTTGCGTGTTTTTGAGGATATTTCAGGTCTAAAAGTTGATTTGGCAAAGAGTAGTTTAGTGGGTATTAATGATGATACAGACATTCTTTCTTCTTGAGCCTCGTACTTAGGTGTTCCTGTGGGAGGAAACCTATGAGTTGCCTCTTTCTTGGATCTTGTGGTGCAAAAAGTATTTAAGCATCTGAATAATTTAAATAGCTCATTTTCTCTTTAGCAGATCATATAACTTTCATTCAATCTTGCCTTTTTAGTATTTCACTTTTATCTTTCCCCTTGTCAAATTCTTTTGGGGGTTGCATGAAGATTGGAAATGATTATTCAGGATTTTCTTTGGTTGGGTATGGGAGAAATAAGAAGGATCCATCTGGTTAATTTGGAAATATGTTGTAGACCAAGCAAGCAACTGTATATGCCATTTTCATCTAGCAACTACTTCATGGCATCATGTTATTCAAAGTAAGGATGGTTTGTACCAAAATGGATGGGATGTCAACATGTTGAATACTACTACTCATGCTAGGCCATGGAAATTTAGGGTCTGTTTGGTTTCCTGTTTGATTTTCTGTTTCCAGAACAATATTCTATTTTTAAGAACAAAAAAATAAAAAACTTATTTGATAATGTGTTTTTAAAAAGTGTTTTGTAAAATATAAAAACGGAATTGTGTTTTCGAAAACAAAATAATCAGAACATTTTTTAGATGTTTTGTTAACTTTTATTCTATAGAATTAGAAAAAAGAAAGAAAACAATGATTTTTCAAAATAATGATTTAAACAGATTTTTTAATTTTTTTTTGTTTTCAAAATTTGTTCTAAAAAACATCTGTTTTGAAAACATTAAAATTAAAACAGAATCAAATAGGCTCTTATTTATCAGTTTTCTGGTTCCTTTGGATCACATGTCTCTTTAAGGTTTGGTGATGGTTGTTGAATTTGGTTTTGAGAGGACAAAGGAATAGGGAATACTCCTTGTCAAGCCTTCTAAATCTCTTTATTATCTTTCTTATCTGCATAATGCCCTGTTTCTAAAATTTTTTTCAATCCAGGAGAATATGTACTATTGGAATCTTCACTCTCTAAGGGGTTAGAGATTTAAATAAATTAGAAACTCTTTTGCCTCTGCTTTACATTGTTTAATTGTTCACAACTAAGGATAGGAGAATTTGGAATATAGAATTTTCAATACTTCAGGAGCCTATACTTGTAAACCTTACTTTCACTTCGTTATGTCATCTCCTACTACAGAAGTTTTCCTTCTAGAAAGCCCCATTTAGTTATTGAAAGATTCTTAGAAAATCAAATAATTTTATTTGGATAGCAGTACTCAATATAGGTTAAACAAATGACATGTTGCAAATTTGTAAATCTAACACAGCATTGTCTCCTAACATTTGTATTATGTGCATGAATAGTGCAGAGGCTGGAACACAGTTATGTCTATATTGTCAAGAGACCACTTTCTTATGGAATAAATTGTCTGGATCTTTGATGAGAATTTGGTTTATCCACAGGACTTAGAGCAATTTCTCCTTATACGGGTCAAAGGTTTTGGCTGAACAAATGGGGTAGATTGTTGTGGCTATGTGCGATTTCTGCTGTCATTTGGAATATTTGGCCAAAGCAAAATGCTAGTATTTTCTGGGTGTTTCCTTGTCTTTAGATACCCTATGGGCAACGGTTCTGTATGGGGCTATTCTGTGGTATTTGACTCTCTTTTTAACGGCTTGTCTTTTTTAGATGTGCAAAGGGATTGGGCAGCTTTGCCGCATGTTTAACATTCTATTTTGCATATTTGTTTTGTTTAGGTCTTGGACCTTTTTTCTAGGAGGATACTCATTCCTCTTTATTCAATCTCTTCTCTTTCTTAATATGTATTTCTTTCATTGAAAAAAAAAAAAAGTGGACTAGGTTTAGTGATATATGATGGGAAACTATTCATTTTGTCAAGGGGGAGCCCTTGTGGATGGGAGGAGGATATAGTATGCTTGAAGCTACCAATATAGGCTTTGATTCATTTTCATGAACTTCGTTGATCATAGTGTCAAATATGGAGGAAAAGGGAGAAATGCTAAATGTGAGCTCTGTTATTGCATAATTTTCAATGAATTACGAGGATGTGAGATATATAAATTGTAAATTATATTCAATATGTACTCTCAAGTGATAACATTGCAGATCTTTATCTGTATGAAAAAACTTAGTTGCTCTCTTCTTTTAGCCCTGTATATCTAATGAGGTAGAAAGACCCAGTCAAAGTATGTGTCAAGTGAGGGATGGAATATGTTACACTAATGCCTCATATTGGTGGGACTGGACAATTGAGTTGAATTCTTCAACATACATTAGGTTTAATTTCCTAAATTTGAACTTCATTTTTTCTGGTCCATGTGGTTGAGACCCTTTATAGTTGCCTAAATTAACTGCTTGATCATTCCATAATGCTTGAGAAAGTTTATTAAGCTTAGTTATAAATGATAAGAAAGTTATCTTTCCTATTCGAAGAAGGATCTCTTGGATTTGAAAATCATGTAGTAAGCTTCTGTCAAGTGATTAGCATAGGACATTAAATGTAATTTTGTGGGCTGTTTATAAGAAAAGTGTTTGAACTTGATATGATGCCATATACTTTTTAAGGGAAAATGCTGCATATCAACATGCTCGAATTAAATATTATTGCTAAATGACATGTGCTCTATCAAGCCGCACAGGAATCATACAAACTCTATCCTACAGAAAGCTATCATTTCAGCCCGTGTAATATTTTTGTCATTAACAGGGTAATGGTACTGGAGATACTTTTCTTATAGTTAATACGTGTCCTGTAAGCTGGGCAAGCCACATCTCATATTTGCTTGAGCATTACGCCCAAAGTCTCTTTTTTTAGTTTGCTTTCCCCGATTGCAAGAAGAGGCAAGTCTCTGCAAACTCATTTGGGTGATTTTCTGGCCTTGTAGGTGGTAGATGTAGTTCCAAAAGTTGGCTTCAGAAAGCCTGTTCAAACATGTACAGAGGTGGAATAATGACTTGAGAAATCAAATACTTTGGGTGACACTCTAAAAACGTAGTTTTGTTTTGAACAACATTGTGTTTCGGGTTAAAGATTGTTTCAGTTATATCATGAGTTTGCAGGTAGGAACTAAGAATTATCGGAACTGAGAAATTAGTGCGAGGAAGAGCACAGCAAGCATGGTAAAGCTTTGAACTATTATGTCATTGTTTTTTTGTGATTGTTACTGAGGTCGAAAGCACCCTATGGTTAAATCTTTTTCTGCTCCGCTGCAATTGTTTCCAGAGGAGCATTTCAAAATTCAGAGTCTGTTTGGTTTCAAGCCATCTTCACGCATTGAAGACGGTGCCATTTAAGACGCTTAGCGCCTATTTGGCTGTGATTTGAATGTGTTTAAATTTTTTTTCCCCAAAATGAGTTTCCCAAAAAATGCTGTAAAAAAGCGATTAAAATTTGGTCGAATCATCCAATAAGCATTCTTTTTTAAACAATGGTGTTAGTTTTTGCCAATTTTACACAAGTATTTTTACTATAAGATTACTGAAAAGGTATATTTAGAACTACATTGATAATCCGTACCTTTCACTGGAGAAATAGTTCTAAATGTTCACTATGATAAATTCAATCAAGTTTTGAATTTTTATAAATGAAATGTAAGAAATAAAATTACAACAAATATAAGTAAACTATGTAATAAAAATAAAAATATAAAATGAAGAGAAAGAGAGATGAAAGTTAGTTTGACTGTTACAAGGGTAGATAATTTTATTCTTTTCAGAGGGGATACTTTTGTTCGAAAAAAGGAAATTGAGTTTTTGCTTTTGCTAGTACTCAAATGAGTTGGCCTGGCCCATCGTGGGCTAGTCCTAAACGGGCTGGGGTGTGCAAACCAACTTATTAAACAAGCTAGAAGATAAAAGTCCTTTGCCGTCCATTTGATCTTGTGGGATAAATGGGTTCGTCTCGATTTGTGTACTTTTTAATTTAATTTTTTCATGGGAAAAGTAGTTTTAGGTTAATTAATGATAAAGATTTTCATAAAGATATATAAAAATGTAATAAAAATGTGTATTTAATAAAATAATATAAAAAATCCTTAAAAACCTATTTTTATTTTTCTTTTATTTTCTCATTCACAAATTGCTAGCGCCAGCTTGTTTGGGCCACTTGTCAAACAATCTGGTCCATTTAAGCCCACATTTAAAGGGGCCAAAAATCTCTAGACCATATTTCCCCAATAGGCAAGTTAAACGGGTCAGTCTGCTGGTTGTATCCCGCTTCAACAGTGCTAATTCTCTTTAACTGAGAAAACTCAAACTTCTAACTTTTTTCTTACGTTTAAAAAAAATAATTCATTCTTCCCAACTAAGCCGAACAGGCTCTTAACCTCAGCAATTTCGACTAACAAAGTCTAGAGAGACAAACGAGCTGTCATCCTAATCAATCTAGAACCAAGGCTGATGTAGTAATGAGTTTTACTTTATCCACACACTGTAGTTAAACTCCTTGACATGTCTAGAAGTTTTGCAATATTCATTATAAGACGACGAACAGCTTTTGGTCAATTTTACAAAAAATTTGCTTTGTCCCAAAATATATATTTTTGGTCCATTCTTATCCTAGGTATACGGATTTAGTTTCAACGTCTTCCCTTCCATTAGTGTTTCCTATACCTCGTTTGTTTAAAAATGTAATTCTATATTTTTAATATTGATATCTCAAAACACACTTTTATACATCCAAGTAAAATTCATTTTAATGATTCGTGTTTGCATACAACTATGGTTGGAGAATCATCAATTACTGATCAATTTAGGGAATGAAGGTAAGGTATCCTCTATTGTTTTATTCTATGTTATTTGATATTGTTGTAATTCAAGAATTTTCGAGGATGCAAATTGAGCTCCAAAATGTTGTTTCTTCGTTTGGGCAAGTTGTAGTCCACAAATGTTGATCCATCATATCAAAATTTCCATGTAACTAAAAATTACCATCTCACATACAAGAGTACATATATACATATAGGAACTCAAGGTACTAAATTAATTATATTATGTATTATAAGTCTCAAATGGTCTCTATAGCATAGTCTTTGTACTCTTAAATATATTTGCATTTTTATACATCAAATTATAAGAGTACATATTCATATATTTAAGAATATAACCTAGAGTAAATTCCATTGTCAAAGTTGTTCTTTTTAGATCTTTTGCTTATCATTCTTTCTTTTTTGAGAGTCATTTAGTCACGATTAGTAAAAATAGGGAAAAAAGTGAGATTCAAAAACTTTTAATAGTTAATCTAACATTAAAAAATATACATATAGCTTGCTCAAGATCAAAGATGCATGTATGCATGTAATACAACTATAGCTAAACCATATTCATGCTTTTAGGATCATGGCTCTACTAAAAACAATTTGATATTTAAGGACTTTTGGTCTAACTTCACCTAACATCTAAAGTTTTTTTGTTCAGCCTCACCTATTTTTTGGAATTTTTGACTTAATCTCACCTACAATTGAGACTTTTGGCGGGCCTCAATTTATTACCAAGGGACTTTTGGCCTTACTTTACTCATTGCTAAGGGTTTTTTTTGGTATAACTTCACCCATCAAGTGCCAATTCAATCTCAAATGCAATGAATATCATCTAAATATATATGATAATCAAGTAATCAATAATAAATATAATTGGTAAACAAGACATACAAATAATTTAAGACACTCAAGTAAACTAAGCATATGTATACAAGAATGGATGAAAAGCTACCATGACACAAGAATTTTGATCAGTTCCTTTTGGTGTCCCTCTCTCCTTTCATGACCTTACACATACACTGGTGCAAACCCACAAGGAGTCGAGTCTCCTTGAATCCACAACTAATCTAAAATATACGCACCCCAAGAAAGCCAAATCAAGTCTGAACGATCTACTTGGAACCCCTGAATACGAAGAGACAAGGACCCCAAGAGTTGGAAGACGCCACAAGGTTGATCAAACCTTAATAAGTCTATAAGTTCAATGAAGAACCCTAGAGAGCACTCCTCTCAAGTCTGAGATTTCCAAAAAATATAATTTTTATTCATTCAAATATGGTTACAATGGGAGACAGAGTACAATTATATAGTGTGCAAGTCAAATCTGCTTTCAATGCTCATAGAAAAGGAAAATGATGCGATCCATCAAAGGGAGCAAGCTGTCTCAAATACTTGGAATGATCCTCTACAAATTCCAAGTGGCCCAATGACAAGAGCACGAGCTAAAAGAATGAGAGAAGCCTTAAGTGGACTTGTTCAAGAGACCTGGACTAAGCAACTAGCAACTGAAGCTACAAAAGTCAAGCGAGATCCAAACATTTCTAATGTGGATGTCCTCAACATCATATGGGCTAAAGATGGAGTTGCTGAGGCTAAATTGGGCCAAACATTATAAATTGAAGTACTTGAACCATGGACCATCCATTGGTGGGCTCATTTAGGGCTAAATAATGCCATTTTGGGCTTAATGAGCTGATTTGTAGAACCCTAATGTATTTGGACGAATTTAGCTTATTTAGGGGGATTTATTTCCTTTTTAGTCTTTAAGAGAATTTGAATTTTATAATTCTGATTGCATAGGTCATTAATTAGGATAATTGCCATTAATTTCCCTAGTTTTCCTTTTCTATGAGTATTGAAGGCAGATTTGACTTACACACTATATAATTGTACTCTGCCTCCCATTGTAATCAGATTTTGAATTAATAAAATTGTATTTTCTGGAAATCCCAGACTTGAGAGGAGTGCTCTCTAGGGTTCTTCATTGAACTTGTAGACTTATCAAGGCTTGATCAACCTTGTGGCGTCTTCCAACACTCGGGGTCCTTGTCTCTTCGTATTCAAGGGTTCCAAGTGGATCGTTCAGACTTGATTTAGCTTTCTTGGGGTGTGTATATTTGAGATCGATTGTGGGTTCAAGGAGACTTGACTCCTAGTGGGTTCGCACCATCTTGGTATCAGAGCTTCGGTCCCTAAATCAGGTCATATCCGTTTGCCTTTGTAATTTTTCCAGATTGCGTTTCTGTTTTCTTTTTAAATTCTATTTGTCTTCCATTCTTTTGGACATGCTGATTGTTAATCCTTTGTTTGTCATGTTCTTCGTTGAGTTTCTGGATGTGTAGTAGGTCTTTCTTATACCCCAGATTCTCTTCTTTCAGATTGCTTTAAAATCATCTCATTTGAAGTTCTCTAACTCAAGATATTGTTGTTTAAATTCAGACACATTTCAGGGCTTTCCTGATTGATTTTTCTGTTTCTGCTCCGTTTATTCAAATTTCGTTTTTTTTGTTCTTCATATTCCAGAAAAGAAAAAAAAAAGCAAGGCAAAAAAAAAATATAGAGAAAAAAAAATTTGCTGAAAAGAAAAGGCAAAAAAAAAAAAATTGTGCTGTTCTGGAAGTAGTATTGGTTTGAGCTAAAGCTTTTACAAAATTCTACATCCTTAACTTTCATTCCCTGATTTCTCTACTATAGTACCCACTTACTACTCATTATCTCCAAGTGTTGGGTTGAATCTCACAAGAATTGTGATAGCTTTGTATAGTCTGATTAGTTTCTTTAAAGAGCCTATAGAGAGACTAAGAGTGGAAAAAGGCAAGAGTGTGAATCCATTATTTGAAAAAGCCTTTAAAGTGTGAAACACGAGTGAAGAGTGACATCTTTGAGGGTAAACACGTGAGGAAAATTTGTAAGGATCTTTATGTTCTCTAATCAATTTTCTTGCAGCTTATAATGTCTAATAGGGAGGAAACATCAAGCGAAGGAAGTAGTGCACAGAACATGGACCTTGTTGTAAAGGCCATGCAGCAGCAATTTGAACGTCTTAATGTGGTGCTTGGAGGGATAAGAGACCGGATGGATAAGCAAGACACAATGATTACAAACTTGCAGAGAAGACCACCTACTGTAAGTCCTAATCCTAGAAGATATGAGAGGTGTAGAGATGATTCTATGGATGATTTTGAGTCTGAAAATGAAGTAAGAGGTGGTAGTGAAGAAGATTATGAATCTGAATTTGATTTGGGTAGAAATAAGCCTAGGGAAGTTAGGCATGAAAGGAGACGTGGTAAAGATGCTCTAAGGAGTAGAAATAGGGTGGATGGAAACCTTGGAAGTATTAAGATGAAGATACCTTCTTTCTAAGGTAGAAATGATCCTGAAGCTTATTTGGAGTGGGAGAAGAAAATTGAGTTCATTTTTGAGTGCCATAATTATTCTGAAGCAAAAAAGGTGAAATTGGCAGTCATTGAATTTACAGATTATGCATTAATTTGGTGGGATAAATTGGTCTTAGAGAGGAGGAGGAATGGTGAGAGACCCATAGAAACATGGAGGGAGATGAAGGCTCTCATGAGGAAGAGGTTTATACCTAATCATTACTATAGAGATCTCTTTCAAAAATTGCAGTCCCTTATACAAGGCTCTAAGAGTGTAGAGGAATACCACAAAGAGATGGAAGTGGCTATGATTAGAGCAAATGTGAAGGAGGATAGGGAAGCAACAATGGCTCGATTTTTGAATGGGTTGAATAAAGAAATTGCTAATACTGTGGAGTTGCAGCATTATGTGGAGTTAGAAGACATGTTGCACATGGCAATGAAGGTTGAAAGGCAACTTAAACAAAAAGGAGCAGCAAGGTACCTTTCAGGCTCTAGTTCTTCAATGAAACCAAAATGGAAGAAGGAAGAAAAAGATGTTCAAAGAGGAGTCTCAAAAGGCAAAGAGGAAGCTTCATTTAAGAACAAAGGTAAATCTGATTCCCAATCATCTAGAAATAGAGATATTAAATGTTTCAAGTGTTTGGGAACAGGTCATATAGCTTCACAATGCCCCAACAAGAGAGTAATGATCATGAAGGACCGTGAAGTGGTGACTGAAAGTGAAAGTGATGATTCCATGCCGTCACTTGAAGATGCTAGTGATGATGGGTTTGAGTATGCTGTGGAAGGAGAAGCACTTGTGACTAGAAGAGCTTTGAATTCTCAAGTTAAGGAAGATGACATGGAGCAACAAAGAGAAAACATCTTTCATACTCGCTGTCTCATAAGCAATAAGGTACGCAATATGATTATTGATGGTGGGAGTTGTACCAATGTTGCTAGTACCACTTTAGTTGAGAAATTAAATTTGTCTACCATTAAACATCCTAGACCATACAAGTTGCAGTGGCTGAATGAATGTGGGGAGATTAAGGTTGATAGACAAGTTCTTGTTTCATTCTCAATTAGAAGATATTGTGATGAGATTTTATGTGATGTTGTTCCTATGCATGCTGGACATATACTTTTGGGTAGACCTTGGGAATTTGATAGGAAGGCGACAAAGGATGGGTTTACCAATAGATATTCATTTGTAATGAATGACAGACCCGTCACTCTTGTACCATTAACACCCAAGCAAGTGTATGAAGATCAGCTCAAAATGAAACAAGAGAGAGATAAAAGAGAGGGTGATAAGAAAAATAGAGAAGAGAGATCAAAAAGAAATGAGAGTGAGAAAGAAAGAAAATCTGAGAGCTCAAAAAAAGAGATTCAAAAGAAAGAAAAGAAAGTGGAGAGAAAAGAAAGAGAAAAAGTGAGTTTCTATGCAAAAGAAAGTGAGGTGAGGAGTGCATATCTTGCTGAACAGCCTTTACTTGTACTTGTCTACAAGGAGGCCTTTTTAGGCACTAATGACCTTGACTCTTCATTTCCAAGTGTTGTTAGTTCTTTGTTGCAGGAATTTGAAGATATATTTCCAGACGATATCCCTAGTGGATTGCCACCCATAAGAGGCATTGAGCATCAAATTGACTTCATTCCTGGAGCAACAATTCCTAACCGGCCAGCTTATAGAACTAACCCTGAGGAGACAAAAGAGCTTCAAAAGCAAGTTGAAGAGCTCATGGCAAAAGGGTATGTTCGAGAAAGCTTGAGTCCATGTGCTGTACCAGTCCTCTTAGTACCAAAGAAAGATGGATCTTGGAGGATGTGCATTGATTGTAGAGCTGTCAACAATATCACTGTAAAGTATCGTCATCCCATTCCTAGATTAGATGATATGCTTGATGAATTGCATGGGTCTATTATTTTCTCAAAAATTGATTTAAAATCTGGATATCATCAAATTAGGATGAGGGAAGGAGATGAGTGGAAAACTGCTTTCAAAACAAAGCATGGGCTGTATGAATGGTTAGTCATGCCATTTGGGCTAACAAATGCACCTAGTACTTTTATGAGGTTGATGAATCATATTTTGCGTGCATATATTGGAAAATTTGTTGTAGTTTATTTTGATGATATTCTGATTTTTAGTAAGAGTCTTGATGAGCATTTGAATCATTTGCGCTGTGTGCTTGATGTTTTGAGAAAAGAAAAGGTGTATGCTAACCTGAAAAAGTGTAGCTTTGGCATGGAAAAAGTTATTTTCCTTGGATTTGTGGTGAGTGCTGAGGGAGTACAAGTTGATGAAGAGAAGGTAAGGGCTATTAAAGAATGGCCAACACCAACAAATGTAACTGAGGTTAGAAGTTTTCATGGGTTGGCTAGCTTTTATAGGAGGTTTGTGAAAGATTTTAGCACAATTGCTGCACCACTCACTGAAGTAATTAAGAAATCAGTTGGCTTTAGATGGGAAAAAGCACAAGATCATGCATTTAATGTTCTTAAAGAAAAATTGTGTTCTGCACCTATTTTAGCTTTACCTGATTTTAACAAAACTTTTGAGATTGAGTGTGATGCCTCAGGAGTAGGGATAGGAGCTGTTCTGATGCAGGAAGGGCGGCCAACTGCTTATTTTCAGTGAAAAGCTGAACGGTGCCACCTTGAATTACCCAACTTATGACAAGGAGCTTTATGCACTTGTGAGAGCATTGGAGACTTGACAACACTACCTTTGCCCTAAACAATTTGTGATCCATACAGATCATCAATCTTTGAAGTACATTAAAGGTCAAGGTAAGCTGAACAAAAGACACGCTAGATGGATGGAGTTCATCGAGCCTTTTCTATATGTGATCAAATACAAGAAAGGTAAAGAGAATGTGGTTGCAGATGCATTATCTAGAAGGTATATTCTTCTCACTTCTCTGAATGCAAGATTGCTTGGTTTTGAATATGTCAAGGATTTGTATGCCAATGATAGTGATTTTGCTGAAATAATTGTTGCTTGTGAAAAAGGAGCTTTCGGAAAATTCTATAAGCTTGATGGATTTTTGTTCAGAGAAAATAAATTATGTGTGCCTCAATGCTC
Source organism: Erythrophleum ivorense (assembly GCA_026724425.1). Lineage (NCBI taxonomy): Eukaryota > Viridiplantae > Streptophyta > Magnoliopsida > Fabales > Fabaceae > Erythrophleum > Erythrophleum ivorense. Next base: position 38,379,110 of record JAIUCV010000006.1, on the reverse strand, counting down.
TATGCGTGAATTGCTTGTGAGGGAAGCACATGGGGGAGGACTAATGGGACATTTTGGTGTGAAAAAGACATTAGATGTTTTGCATGAACATTTCTTTTGGCCTAAAATGAAGCGTGATGTGGAAAGGATTTGTGGTAGATACATAACATGTAAAAGGGCTAAGTCTAGAGTCTTATCACATGGTCTGTATACTCCATTACCTGTACCTAGTGAACCTTGGGTAGACATTTCAATGGATTTTATTTTGGGATTACCTAGGTCAAAAAGAGGAATGGATTCAATATTTGTGGTTGTTGATAGATTTTCAAAGATGGCACATTTTATTGCATGCCACAAAACTGATGATGCTACTTATATTGCTGATTTCTTCTTTAAAGAAATTGTGAGGCTTCATGGTGTTCCTAAAAGTATTGTCTCAGATAGGGATGCAAAATTTTTGAGTCATTTTTGGAGAGTTTTGTGGGGAAAGCTTGGAACTAAGTTATTATTTTCTACAGCTTGTCATCCACAAACTGATGGTCAAACTGAAGTTGTTAACAGAACCTTAACTCAATTGCTTAGGACCATCATCCAAACGAATTTGAAAAATTAGGAGGATTGCTTGTCATTCATTGAATTTGCATATAATAGAAGTGTGCATTCATCTACTGATTATTCTCGTTTTGAAGTTGTTTATGGTTTTAATCCACTAACCCCTTTGGATTTGTTACCATTGCCCATTAATGAGAGAGCAAGCCTTGATGGCAAAAAGAAAGCTGAGTTGGTTAAGCAACTTCATGCAAAGATTAAATTGCAGATTGAAAAGAAGAAGGAGCAATATGCATCCAAGGCAAACAAAGGGAGAAGGAGTGTCACTTTTGAACCTGGTGATTGGGTATGGGTGCATATGAGAAAAGAGAAGTTTTCAGCATAAAGGAAATCTAAATTAGCTCCAAGAGGAGATTGACCATTTCAAGTCCTTGAGAAAATCAATGATAATGCTTATAAGATTGATCTACCAGGTGAGTATAATGTTAGTGCTACTTTTAATGTTGCTGATTTATCTCCTTATGCTGTAGGTGATGATTCGAGGACGAATCCTTTTGAGGAGAGAGGGGATGATGCGATCCATCAAAGGGAGCAAGCTGTCTCAAATACTTGGAATGATCCTCTACAAATTCCAAGTGGCCCAATGACAAGAGCACGAGCTAAAAGAATGAGAGAAGCCTTAAGTGGACTTGTTCAAGAGACCTGGACTAAGCAACTAGCAACTGAAGCTACAAAAGTCAAGCGAGATCCAAACATTTCTAATGTGGATGTCCTCAACATCATATGGGCTAAAGATGGAGTTGCTGAGGCTAAATTGGGCCAAACATTATAAATTGAAGTACTTGAACCATGGACCATCCATTGGTGGGCTCATTTAGAGCTAAATAATGTCATTTTGGGCTTAATGAGCTGATTTGTAGAACCCTAATATATTTGGACGAATTTAGCTTATTTAGGGGGATTTATTTCCTTTTTAGTCTTTAAGAGAATTTGAATTTTATAATTCTGATTGCATAGGTCATTAATTAGGATAATTACCATTAATTTCCCTAGTTTTCCTTTTCTATGAGCGTTGAAGGTAGATTTGACTTACACACTATATAATTGTACTCTGCCTCCCATTGTAATCAGATTTTGAATTAATAAAATTGTATTTTCTGGAAATCCCAGACTTGAGAGGAGTGCTCTCTAGGGTTCTTCATTGAACTTGTAGACTTATCAAGGCTTGATCAACCTTGTGGCGTCTTCCAACACTCGGGGTCCTTGTCTCTTCGTATTCAAGGGTTCCAAGTGGATCGTTCAGACTTGATTTAGCTTTCTTGGGGTGTGTATATTTGAGATCGGTTGTGGGTTCAAGGAGACTTGACTCCTAGTGGGTTCGCACAAGAAAACTAGGGAAATTAATGGCAAATATCCTAATTAATGACCTATGCAATCAGAATTATAAAAGTCAAATTCTCTTAAAGACTAAAAAGGAAAAAAATCTCCCTAAATAAGCTAAATTCGTCCAAATATATTAGGGTTCTACAAATCAGCTTATTAAGCCCAAAATGACATTATTTAGCCTTTAATGAGCCCACTAATGGATGGTCCATGGTTCAAGTACTTCAATTTATAATGTTTTGGCCTAAATTAGCCTCAGCAGCTCCATCTTCAGCCTATATGATGTTGAGGATGTCCACATTAGAAATGTTTGGATCTCGCTTGACTTTTGTTGCTTCAATTGCTATTTGCTTAGTCCAGGTCTCTTGAACAAGTCCACTTAAGGCTTTTCTTATTCTTTTAGCTCGTGCTCTTGTCATTGGGCCACTTGGAATTCGTAGAGGATCATTCCAAGTATTTAAGATAGCTTGCTCCCTTTAATGGATTGCATCATCCCCTCTCTCCTCAAAAGGATTCGTCCTCAAATCATCACCTGCATCATAAGGAGATAAATCAGCAATATTAAAAGTAGCACTAACATTATACTCACTTGATATATCTATCTTATAAGCATTATCATTGATTTTCTCAAGGACTTGAAATGGTCAATCTCCTCTTGGAGCTAATTTAGATTTCCTTTATGCTGAAAACTTCTCTTTTCTCATATGCACCCATACCTAATCACCAGGTTCAAAAATGACACGCCTTCTCCCTTTGTTTGCCGTGGATGCATATTGCTCATTCTTCTTTTCTATCTATAATTTAATCTTTGCATGAAGTTGCTTAACCACCTCAGCTTTCTTTTTGCCATCAAGGCTTGCTCTCTCATTAATGGGCAATGGTAACAAATCCAAAGGGGTTAGTGGATTAAAACCATAAACAACTTCAAAACGAGAATAATCAGTAGATGAATGCACACTTCTATTATATGCAAATTCAATGAATGACAAGCAATCCTCCCAATTTTTCAAATTCGTTTGGATGATGGTCCTAAGCAATTGAGTTAAGGTTCTGTTAACAACTTCAGTTTGACCATCAATTTGTGGATAATAAGCTGTAGAAAATAATAACTTAGTTCCAAGCTTTCCCTACAAAATTCTCCAAAAATGAATCAGAAATTTTGCATCCCTATCTGAGATAATACTTTTAGGAACACCATGAAGCCTCACAATTTCTTTAAAGAACAAATTATCAATATAAGTAGCATCATTAGTTTTATGGCATGCAATAAAATGTGCCATTTTTGAAAATCTATCAACAACCACAAATATTGAATCTATTTCTCTTTTTGACCTAGGTAATCCCAAAATAAAATCCATTGAAATGTCTACCCAAGGTTCACTAGGTACAGGTAATGGAGTATACAGACCATGTGATAAGACTCTAGACTTAGCCCTTTTACATGTTATGTATCTACCACAAATCCTTTCCACATCACGCTTCATTTTAAGCCAAAAGAAATGTTCATGCAAAACATCTAATGTCTTTTTCACACCAAAATGTCCCATTAGTCCTCCCCCATGTGCTTCCCTCACAAGCAATTCACGCATAGAGCATTGAGCATACATAATTTATTTTCTCTGAACAAAAATCCATCAAGCTTATAGAATTTTCCGAAAGCTCCTTTTTCACAAGCCGCAATTATTTCAGCAAAATCACTATCATTGGCATACAAATCCTTGACATATTCAAAACCAAGCAATCTTGCATTCAGAGAAGTGAAAAGAATATACCTTCTAGATAATGGCATGTGCAACCACATTCTCTTTACCTTTCTTGTATTTGATCACATATAGAAAAGGCTCGATGAACTCCATCCATCTAGCGTGTCTTTTGTTCAGCTTACCTTGACCTTTAATGTACTTCAAAGATTGATGATCTGTATGGATCACAAATTGTTTAGGGCAAAGGTAGTGTTGCCAAGTCTCCAATGCTCTCACAAGTGCATAAAGCTCCTTGTCATAAGTTGGGTAATTCAAGGTGGCACCGTTCAGCTTTTCACTGAAATAAGCAGTTGGCCGCCCTTCCTGCATCAGAACAGCTCCTATCCCTACTCCTGAGGCATCACACTCAATCTCAAAAGTTTTGTTAAAATCAGGTAAAGCTAAAATAGGTGCAGAACACAATTTTTCTTTAAGAACATTAAATGCATGATCTTGTGCTTTTTCCCATCTAAAGCCAACTGATTTCTTAATTACTTCAGTGAGTGGTGCAGCAATTGTGCTAAAATCTTTCACAAACCTCCTATAAAAGCTAGCCAACCCATGAAAACTTCTAACCTCAGTTACATTTGTTGGTGTTGGCCATTCTTTAATAGCCCTTACCTTCTCTTCATCAACTTGTACTCCCTCAGCACTCACCACAAATCCAAGGAAAATAACTTTTTCCATGCCAAAGCTACACTTTTTCAGGTTAGCATACACCTTTTCTTTTCTCAAAACATCAAGCACACAGCGCAAATGATTCAAATGCTCATCAAGACTCTTACTAAAAATCAGAATATCATCAAAATAAACTACAACAAATTTTCCAATATATGCACGCAAAATATGATTCATCAACCTCATAAAAGTACTAGGTGCATTTGTTAGCCCAAATGGCATGACTAACCATTCATACAGCCCATGCTTTGTTTTGAAAGCAGTTTTCCACTCATCTCCTTCCCTCATCCTAATTTGATGATATCCAGATTTTAAATCAATTTTTGAGAAAATAATAGACCCATGCAATTCATCAAGCATATCATCTAATCTAGAAATGGGATGGCGATACTTTACAGTGATATTGTTGACAGCTCTACAATCAATGCACATCCTCCAAGATCCATCTTTCTTTGGTACTAAGAGGACTGGTACAGCACATGGACTCAAGCTTTCTCAAACATACCCTTTTGCCATGAGCTCTTCACCTTGCTTTTGAAGCTCTTATGGATATGAACCAGATTCATGTGGGGAAGGATGCTCGTGTGGAGAAAGACTTGATGATAGATGGCCCAATGACAAGAGGAAGAGTTAAGCGTCCACAAAGAGCAATTAGGCTTCAATTTGCTGAATTAGAAGCCCATAATGTTAGTGCATACATTGAGGAAGCAAATGAAGCCTTAATCATGCTTATTCAAGCCCAAGTTGATGCTTAAAGAGCCCATTGAAACTAGAGGACGTGAATAGTACTTCAAATGCCAGATGTCCAACCCATTAATATTAATTAGTTTCTATTAGGCTGATTATCTTTCCTTTTCTGTTTTCAAAAAGATTTGATTTTGTATCCTTATTTTTTAGATCTTTCAGTTAGGATTATGTAGTTAGTTTCCTACTTTTCTTCCAGTAGATAGGTTTGAGCTATACTATAAATATATGTATTCTGCCTTCATTTGAATCGGATTGGAAATAGTAGAATTATTCTAAGTGTTTCTCTAATTGTGAGAATCTAATCTTTTCTTTACTCTTGTGAAACCTTTATCTTGTCAACCTATCTTTAGGTTGGTGATTCAAGTTCGCAAAAGCCCCCAATTCGTGCTTCGATCCAAGTGCGTCATTGTGTGGATTGGTTTACTGTGTTCGTGGTTAGGCGCATTGTCTAAGTAGCAGGTCAACGTTCTTATAACGTTGGTTGGCTATTTGCTTCCGTCGAGTCTCGAACCATCATCTATCCATCAACCTACGTCGTGAAGATTGGGCCACCCCTTGATTTCGCATCATTTGGTATCAGAGCTTTGGTTTACACGGTAGGTTGTCTATCATACATTCATCATCCACCATTCTACTTCCTTTCTAGCCTCCATATATTTTTTTCTTTTCCATATCCGTTCATTGCTACCTTTTATTATATAAACAAAAAAAATACTAAACTTTCTACCTTCCCTTGATTCCAGATTTGATCCTTAGTGTGCAAGATTTGGTTTTTATGCTACAAGAGCCATTCATTTTGTAATCTGAAAAAATTTTGTTGTTTTGGACGTTGTTATTTTTCCCTTATCTGTTCAACCCCTTTCCTTTTGAGATTTTGGACGATTAATGGGTCAATCCTAAGTTTCAGAATCTTAACTTTCATTTCGTTTTAGAATCATCAAATTCGGAGTTCTCTAGAGGAAGTTATTGTCATTTTTAGTGGTAACATTTTCTGATTTGATTTGTAATATTGTGTGATCTTGTGATTCTCTTTTATCTGATCCAAAAAAAAAAGAGGCAAGAAAAAGAGAAAAAGAAAATGAATAGAAAAGAAAGGCAAAAAAAAGGGGTTAGCTAAAAAAAAAAGTGAAAAAAAAACGAAAAAAAAATTGGGATCAGATTTCTTTCATTTGTGATCAGCATTGTTTCCTCTTCCATTTGTTTCCTAATTTTTGTGATCCACTTTTGATGCGAAATCAAGGGGTGGCCCAATCTTCACGACGTAGGTTGATGGATAGATGATGGTTCGAGACCCGACGGAAGCAAATAGTCAACTAACGTTATAAGAACGTTAACCTGCTACTTAGACAATGCGCCTAACCACGAACACAATAAACCAATCCACACAACGACACACTTGGATCGAAGCACGAATTGGGGGCTTTTGCGAACTTGAATCACCAACCTAAAGATAGGTTGACAAGACAAAGGTTTCACAAGAGCAAAGAAAAGATAAGATTCTCACAATTAGAGAAACACTCAATAATTCTACTACTTCCAATCTGATTCAAATGAAGGCAGAATACATATATTTATAGTGTAGCTCAAACCTATCTACTGGAGGAAAAGTAGGAAACTAACTACATAATCCTAACTGAAAGTTCTAAAAAATAGGGATACAAAATCAAATCTGTTTAAAAACAGAAAAGGATAGATAATCAGCCTAATAGAAACTAATTAATACTAATGGGCTGGACATCTTGCATTTGAAGTACTATTCACGTCATCTATCTTCAATGGGCTCTTTAAGCATCAACCTGGGCTTGAATAAGCATGATTAAGGCTTCATTTGCTTCCTCAATGCATGCACTAACATTATGGGCTTCTAATTTAGCAAATTGAAGCCCAATTGCTCTTTGTAGACACTTAACTCTTCCTCTTGTCATTGGGCCATCTATCATCAAGTCCTTCTCCGCACGAGCATCCTTCCCCACATGAGTTTGGTTCATATCATCCTCCCCCTCTTGAAAAGGAGTCGTCCTCGACTCTTCAAAGTCTGCACCAAAATAAGGGGAAAGGTCAGAAACATTAAAAGTAGCACTTACACCATACTCACCTGGTAAATCTATCTTGTAGGCATTATCATTAATTCTTTCTAGCACGCGGAAAGGCCCATCCCCGCGAGGCATAAGTTTAGACTTTCTTTTGTCAGGAAACCTCTCTTTTCTAAGGTGCAACCAAACCAAATCTCCTGGTTCAAAGACAACCCTCTTTCGTCCCTTATTAGCACGTTCTACATATTGTTGAGTCATCCTCTCAATGTTTTGTTTTGCTTTCTCATGGATTTGCTTAACAAACTCAGCACGTTTCTGTCCATCCATATTGATTCTTTCCTGCAAAGGCAAAGGAGCTAAGTCAATGGGTGCAAGAGGATTATACAATCTCAAATGGTGAATATTTAGTAGTAGAATGAACAGCCCTATTGTATGCAAACTCGACATGTGGGAGACACTCCTCCCAATTCTTCAGGTTCTTTTTAACCATAGTTCGTAACAAAGAAGATAGTGTCCTATTAACAACTTCAGTTTGTCCATCAGTTTGCGGATGACAAGTAGTAGAGAATAACAATTTAGTTCCAAACTTGCTCCACAAAGTCTTCCAAAAATAGCTTAGAAACTTAGCATCACGATGTGACACTATAGTCCTCGGAATCCCATGAAACCTCACAACTTCCTGAAAGAATAAATTAGCAATATTAGAAGCATCATTAACCTTATGACATGCAATGAAGTGTGCCATTTTAGAAAACCTGTCCACCACAACAAAAATAGAGTCCCTCCCCCTCTTAGACCTAGGTAATCCCACAATAAAATCCATGGAAACATCTTCCCAAGGTACACTAGGAATAGGGAGGGGAGTATACAGTCCATGGGGATTTAATTTAGATTTTGCTTTATGACATATAACGCATCTCCCCACAAGCTTTTGAACATCCCTACGCATCTTAGGCCAATAAAAATGCTCATTCAAGATATCAAAGGTTTTAATAATGCCAAAGTGTCCCATTAAACCTCCTGAATGTGCTTCCTTCATTAATAACATGCGCAAAGAACAATTAGGAATGCAAAGTTTATCAACACGAAACAAGAATCCTTGATGCAAGTAAAATTTGTCCCAACCAACTCCAGGCTTGCAATAGTTAAAAGCTTCACCAAAATCAACATCATTAGTATATAATTCCTTGATGAACTCAAAACCAAAAACCTTAGAGTCTAACATGGAAAGAAGAACATACCTACGTGAAAGTGCATCAGCAACAATATTCTCCTTACCTTTCTTATGCTTAATCACATATGGGAAAGATTCAATGAATTCAACCCAACTAACGTGTCTTCGATTCAATTTGTTTTGGCTCTTAATATGTTTTAGAGCCTCATGGTCAGAATGTATGATAAATTCTTTAGGCCACAAATAATGTTGCCAAGTTTCCAACACTCTAACTAAAGTATATAGCTCCTTATCATATGTAGGATAGTTAAGACTAGGACCACTTAGCTTTTCACTAAAATATGCAATGGGCTTACCTTCTTACATGACTACACCTCCTATGCCAATTCCACTAGCATCACATTCAATCTCAAAAATCTTACCAAAATCTAGAAGGACTAATAAAGGTGCATGTATGAGCCTCTCCTTGATGGTTTGGAAGGCTTTCTCTTGAGCTTCTCCCTACTTGAATGGAACATTCTTCTTTGTCAACTCATTCAAAGGGGCTGCCAGTGAGCTGAAGTCCCTCACGAATCTCCTATAAAAGCTTGCAAGTCCATGGAAGCTCCTCACTTGTCCGATGGTGGTAGGGGTTGGCCAATCTTGAATGGCTTTGATTTTCTCTTCATCTACCTCAACCCCCTCAGCACTCACAACAAAACCAAGAAAAACAACTTTATTAGTGCAGAAATCACACTTGTTCAAATTGCCAAACAATCTTTCTTTTCTTAGAACCTCTAGGACTTGTCTCAAGTGATCTACGTGCTCATGCAAAGTCCTACTGTACACAAGGATATCATCAAAGTAAACTACCACAAATTTACCTATGAATGCACGCAAGACATGATTCATCAACCTCATAAATGTGCTAGGTGCATTAGTGAGACCAAAAGGCATAACTAATCATTCATAAAGTCCATGTTTAGTCTTAAATGCAGTTTTCCATTCGTCTCCTTCTTTCATCCTAATTTGATGGTAGCCACTTTTTAAATCAATTTTAGAGAAGATAGTGGAGCCATTTAATTCATCAAGCATATCATCTAACCTAGGGATAGGATGACGATATCTTACGGTTATATTATTGATGGCTCGATAATCAATGCACATTCTCCATGTGCCATCCTTTTTAGGCACGAGCAACACTGGTACTGCACATGGGCTAAGGCTCTCCCTCACATATCCCTTTTCCAGCAGCTCTTGCACTTGTCTTTGAATCTCCTTAGTCTCTTCAGGATTAGCTCGGTAAGCTGGACGATTGGGCAAAGGTGCTCCAGGTATAAAATCAATTTGATGTTCTATCCCTCTAATTGGTGGCAACCCAAGTGGTACCTCTTCGGGAAAGACATCTTCATATTTCTGCAAAAGAGTCATAACAACACTAGGCAAAGTAGAGGTTAAGTCGTTAGTATTCAACATAGCCTCTTTGTAGATAACTACTAGGAGGTTTTGTTGAGAAAACAAAGCTTGTTTGATCTCACTCTTTCTTGCTACTAACAAACTTTTCTCTCTATCTCCCTCTTTCTCTCTTTTACCTTTAGCTCTCTCTCCTTTTCCTCTCTCTTCTCTTGGCTTGCTCTCTTTTCTTTTCTCAATTTCACTCTCCTCTTTTTCAGATACTTTTAGACACTCACTTTCTCTTTTCTTCTCTCTCTTGATTTGATCTTCTAACACTTGCTTTGGTGACATAGGAAGGAGGGTTATAGGTTCCCCTCTAAGTACAAAAGAATAATGATTTAGAAAACCATCATGTGTAACACGTCTATCATACTGCCAAGGCCTACCTAACAAAATATGACATGCTTTCATTGGTACAACATCACAAAGCACTTCATCCTTATACTTGCCAATTGAAAATATTACCTTAACTTGCTTGGTTACTCTCAATTCTCCACATTCATTGAGCCATTGGAGTTTGTAAGGCCGTTGATGCTTGAAAGTAGACAAATTCAACTTCTCCACTAGCTCGGTGCTTGCCACATTGCAACAACTTCCTCCATCTATAATCACACCACATATCTTTCCCTGGATTTGGCAACGAGTATGGAACAAGTTTTCTCTTTGCTTATCTTCGTCTGCCATCATCTGGGCGCTAAGGGCTCTCCTAGTTACAAGGAGTTCTCCTTCTTCTGCATACTCTCCACCTTCATTTTCCATGAATAGCTCTTCTTCTTCCTCTGTTGTTTCTCCTTCAGTTTCCCACTCATCAAGGTTGTTGATATTCATGGTTCGCTTGTTAGGACATTCACTAGAGATGTGTCCTCTCCCTTGGCACTTGAAGCATATTATGTCTCGGCTTCTTGAAGGATTAGGCCCACTTTGACCCTTCTTGGGTGGTGTAGCCAGCTTTTCTTCTTTCTTTATTTCATTTCCCTTTGAACTTGAAGTGGAGGGAATATCTTTCTTTGGGTTGCTCCTCCATGAGTTTAAAAAAGTTGAATTGGAGTTCTTCCTTGCAATATTCTTCCTTTTGAGTTGTTTTTCCACCTTAGTAGCTTGGTGGACTGATATGAACCAGATTCATATGGGGAAGGATGCTCGTGTGGAGAAGGACTTGATGATAGATGGCCCATTGACAAGAGGAAGAGTTAAGAGCAATTGGGCTTGAATTTGCTGAATTAGAAGCCCATAATATTATTGTATGCATTGAGGAAGCAAATGAAGCCTTAATCATGCTTATTCAAGCCCAAGTTGAGGCTTAAAGAGCCCATTGAAGCTAGAGGACGTGAATAGTACTTCAAATGCAAGATGTCCAGCCCATTAATATTAATTAGTTTCTATTAGGCTGATTATCTTTTCTGTTTTTCAAAAAGATTTGATTTTGCATCCCTATCTTTTAGATCTTTCAGTTAGGATTATGTAGTTAGTTTCCTACTTTTCCTCCAGTAGATAGGTTTGAGATATACTATAAATATATGTATTCTGCCTTCATTTGAATCGGATTGAAAATAGAAGAATTATTCTAAATTGTGAGAATCTGATCTTTTCTTTACTCTTGTGAAACCTTTATCTTGTCAACTTATCTTTAGGTTGGTGATTCAAGTTCACAAAAGCCCCCAATTCGTGCTTCGATCCAAGTGCGTCGTTGTGTGGGTTGGTTTATTGTGTTCGTGGTTAGGCGCGTTGTCTAAGTAGCAGGTCAACGTTCTTATAACGTTGGTTGGCTATTTGCTTCCGTCGGGTCTCGAACCATCATCTATCCATCAACCTACGTCGTGAAGATTGGGCCACCCCTTGATTTCGCATCATGGACTAAGTCATGAATCTCAACATAGTGGTAAACATAACATGATACGAGACCCACTAGGAATATGCCCTAGAAAACCTCCAACAATTTGAAACTTTGCCCAGGACCGGCTAGAAAACAAGAATGTTGGTTAAAGGAAAGACCCTAAGAGAACTTGTCTCTTAGAACCCTAGCCTCAAGATGTCACAAAGGAAGACCAATCCTTTGATAAGTCACGTGAACTTTCAGAGAACACAAAGAAGCAAAAGTCTCTCAAAGTATTGAATAATACTCAAGTTCATTCATGATTCAAAATAGAGTACAATAGGGAGCCTTTTATAGGCAAAGTTTCTAAAAGACTTAAAATCCTACTAAAACTAAAACTCTTAAAATCTAATTAGAAATATTTTAAACAATGCCTAAAATCAAGGAACAAGATTAGGATATTAATTTTAACTTAATTTCCTAGATAAATTCCTTGACTAAATCCAAAAATAATAAAATAATAAAAAAAACGAAATTCAAAAAGAGTTCTAGTTAAAACTAGAGTCCTAGTAAAAACTAATTAATATTAATGGGCTGGACATCTTGTATTTGAAATACTATTCACGTCCTCTAGCTTCAATAGGTTCTTTAAGCATCAACTTGGGCTTGAATAAGCATGATTAAGGCTCTATTTGCTTCCTCAATGCATGCACTAACATTATGGGTTTCTAATTCAGCAAATTGAAGCCCAATTGCTCTTTGTAGACGCTTAACTCTTCCTCTTGTCATTGGGCCATCTATCATCAAGTCTTTTTCCATACGAGCATCCTTCCTCACATGAGTCTGGTTTATATTACTTGGTGTTATTGCATCATTCCCTCCCTCTTGAAAAGGATTCGTCCTCGAATCTGCAATATCAAAGGAAGAGAGATCAGTTACATTAAAAGTAGCACTAATATTTCCATAAGAACTAGGCAAGTCAATTTTATAAGCATTATCATTAATCCTTTCAAGACCTTGAAAGGGACCATCTCCTCTAGGTTGGAGTTTTGACTTCCTTTTCTCCGGGAAACGTTCTTTCCCAAGTGAACCCACACCCAATCGCCGGGTTCAAATACCACACGCCTTCTACCCTTGTTAACTTGGTTAGCAATTTGCTCATTCTTTCTTTCAATATTGGCTTTCACCTTCTCATGCAAATCCTGTACAAACTTTGCCTTCCTAGCACCATCAAGGTTAGTAAACTCATGTGAAGGTAAAGGAAGCAAATCTAACGGGGTTAGAGGATTAAAGCCATAAACAATTTCAAAAGGAGAGAATTTTGTTGCAGAATAAATAGCATGATTATAAGCAATTTTGATATGGGGCAAACACTTCTCCCAATTCTTAAGATTCTTTTGAATGATAGCTCTTAATAAAGTAGAGAGGGTTCTATTAACAACCTCGGTCTGCCCGTCAATTTGTGGATGCGCTGTAGTAGAAAATAAAAGCTTAGTGCCAAGTTTATTCCACAATGTTTTCCAGAAATAACTCAAGAATTTCACATCTCTATCACTAACAATAGTTTTTGGCACACCATGCAATCTAACAATCTCCTTGAAAAATAATTCTGCCCATACATAGCATCATTAGTTTTGGAACAAGCAATAAAATGAGCCATTTTACTAAACCTATCCACAACAACAAAGACACTATCTTTCCCAGTGGGAGATTTAGGCAAACCCAAAACAAAGTCCATAGAAATATCAGTCCATGGGTGAGAGGGAACTGGTAAAGGAGAATACAAGCCATGTGATTGAATTCTAGACTTAGCATGCTTACAAGTAATACATCTAGAACAAACAACAACCACATCTTTTCTCATGCCAGGCCAATAAAAATGCTCATTCAAAAGAGCCAAAATCTTTTCTACACCAAAATGGCCCATCAATCCTCCACCATGAGTTTCCTTAACAAGAAGCTCACGAATGGAACACATAAGAATGCATAACTTGTCCTTTTTGAAAAGGAATCCATCAAACCTATAATAGTCATCAGCACCATACAATTCACAAGATTTCCAAATATCAGTGAAATCAAAATCAGATTCATACATGCCTTTTAACATCTCAAAACCTATCAATCTAGCATGCATGGAAGTAATCAAAATGTAGACAATGCATCAGCTACAACATTTTCCTTTCCCTTCTTATGCTTAATCACATAAGGAAAGGTTTTAATAAATTCAAGCCAACTTGCATGCCTTTTGTTCAATTTACCCTGAGACTTAAGAAACTTAAGACTTTGATGATCAGAATGGATAATAAATTCTTTAGGCCACAAATAATGTTGCCAAGTTTCTAAAGTTCATTTCAAGGCATACAACTCTTTATCATATGTGGAATAATTTAAAGCAGGACCACTCAATTTCTCACTGAAATATGCAATAGGTTTAGAATCCTGCATCAACACACCATCTATGCCTATACCAGAAGCGTCACACTCAATTTCAAAAACTTTAGTAAAATTAGGCAACACAAGTACAAGGGCATTAGTTAGTTTTTCCTTCAGTATGTTAAAAGCACGCTCTTGTGCTTCACCCCACTTGAATATCACATTCTTTCTTACCAAATCATTTAAAGGGACAGCAAGAGTAGAGAAGTCCTTCACAAATCGCCTATAGAAGCTTGCCAATCCATGGAAACTTCTTACTTCACTCGCATTCTTTGGAGTTGGCCACTCTCGGATTGCTTTGACCTTTTCCTCGTCCACTTGTATGCCACGAGCTCCTACAACAAATCCAAGAAAAACCACAAAATCCAAACAAAAAGAGCACTTCTCTAAATTGGCAAAAAGTTTATTCTCCCTAAGCACAACAAACACATCATGCAAATGATTCACATGTTCTTCTAGACTCTTAGAGTAGATCAAAATATCATCAAAGTAAACCATAACAAATCTTCCAATGAAAGGTCTAAACACATGGTTCATTAAACTCATGAAAGTGCTAGGTGCGTTAGTCAAGCCAAATGGTATAACTAACCATTCATATAATCCAAACTTGGTCTTAAAAGCAGTTTTCCATTCATCACCTTCTTTCATTCTAATCTGATGGTAACTACTTCTAAGATCAATTTTAGAGAAAACACATGCACCATGCAACTCATCAAGCATATCATCTAACCTAGGGATAGGATAGCGATATTTTACCGTTATTTTGTTGATGGCACGACAATCTACACACATTCGCCACTTGCCATCCTTTTTGGGTACAAGAATCACCGGGACAGCACACGGACTCAGACTTTCACGAACAAAGCCTTTCTTCATGAGCTCTTCCACTTGATGTTGTATTTCCTTAGTCTCCTCTGGATTTGCTCGATAAGCAGGTCTATTGGGAATAGATGCCCCTGGGATAAAGTCTATCCGATGCTCAATGCCTCTTAGCGGGGGCAATCCATCAGGTATTTCCTCTGGGAACAAGTCACAAAATTCCTGTAATAAAGATGTAACACTAGCAGGCAAAGAGTGATCAAGATCATCGATAGTAAGATAAACATCTTTATAAAGTAATAAGAAGGCATTTTCACAAATAAGAGCTCTCTTGATCTCACTTTTACCCGAAAATAAACTCACTCTCTTTTCCTCATATTTTTCTCTAATTTTCTTTTCCTTTCTACTCAGCTCTCCTTTCTCCTGCTTCTTCTCATTCTCAACACTCACACTCACTTTACCTTTCTTTTCTTGCTCTCTCTTCTTACACTCTCTTTCAATTTTTAATTGATCCTCATATGCTTGAACAGGACGAAGAGGGGTCAACACAATGGTCTTACCATTAAAAACAAAAGAATAATAATTTATATATCCATCATGTTTTACTTTTCGGTCAAACTGCCATGGCCTACCAAGTAACAAGTGACCAGGATACATGGGTGCTACATCACAAAGAATCTCATCATGATAATTACCAATAGAAAAAGATATGAGCACCTGTTTTGTTACCTTTATCTCCCCACTATCGTTAAGCCATTGTAATTTATAAGGGGTAGGGTGCCTCAAAGTAGGTAAGTTCAGCTTTTCCACAAGTAAAGTACTAGCTACATTTGTGCAGCTACCACCATCAATAATCAAACTACATACCTTCTTGTGGATGAAACATCGAGTATGGAAAATATGCTCACGCTGCTCTACCTCAAGATCTTCTTTAGGTTGAATGTTGAGAGCACGCCTAGCCACAAGGGCTTCACCATTTACAGCTTCCGTTAACTCTAAATCTGAGTCATCAGTCAGGGGTGGCATCTCATCCTCCTCAGACTCACTACTAGCACTAGTCACATCACCATTCTCAAGAACAATCATAGTTCGTTTGTTCGAATATTGTGAAGCAATGTGACCGAAACCATTACATTTAAAGCATATAAGCTTAGAGGAGGAAGCAGTAGGATTAGAAGATGAAAAAGGTTTTGACTCAGTTTTACCCTTAACCTGAAAGGGTTTTACCTTACTTTCCTCCTTAGACTTGAAATCAGTCTTTGGTTTGAAGGGGACTTTGGAATCCCTCCAAGAACTCGAGTTAGATGTCACTTTCAGCTTTTGTCGAGCCCTTAGTTGCTTTTCCACCTTGATAGCTCTATGCAAGAGCTCCTCCATATCTAGGTAATTGTATAAATCAACTTGGGCAGCTATATCAGGATTTAAGCCCTCAATGAATCGAGCCATGGTTGCTTCACGGTCTTCCTCCACATTTGCCTTAATCATGGCAATCTCCATTTCTTGATAGTAATCTTCCACACTCATAGAACCTTGCTTCAGCTTTTGGAGCCTCTTATGCAATTCCCTATAATAGTAACTAGGGATAAACCGTTTGCGCATGATAATTTTCATCTCTTGCCAATCACGAATTGGACCTTCACCGGTACGTCTTCGGGTGAGTAAGAGTTGATCCCACCAGATGCTAGCATAGTCAGTAAACTCTACTGCAGCAAGTTTTACTTTCTTCGCCTAAGTGTAAGAGTGGCACTCGAATACATGCTCCACTTTTCTTTCCCAATCTAAGTACTGGTCTGGGTCATTTTTCCCAGGGAATGATGGAATCTTCATCTTGATATTTCCGATACCACCATCCTTATTGCATGATGATTGTCTACCTCTCTGAGTATGGGACTCCTCAAAGTCAGACTCAGCATCATCATCAAGCTCCACTTGAGCTCGCCTTCTATGGGTCCTCTTATTGGAAGAAGACTCCACATCATCTAATCTGGCATTTAGTTTCTCAAGAGTACTTTGAATAGCTTTAACCCAGACTTTCATGTCAAAGTCACTATGATGCAAGACCCACTAGGAACATGCCCTAGAGAACCTTCAACAATTCGAGACTTTGCCCGGGACCGGCTAGAAACAAGACTGTTGGTCAAAGGAAAGACCCTAAGAGAACCTGTCTCTTAGAACCCTAGCCTCAAGACGCCACAAAGGAAGACCAATCCTTTGATAAGTCACGTGTACTCTCAGAGAACACAAAGAAGCAAAAGCCTTTCAAAATATTGAATAATACTCAAGTTCATTCATTCATTCATGATTTAAAATAGAGTACAATAGGGAGCCTTTTATAGGCAAAGTTTCTAAAAGACTTAAAATCCTACTAAAACTAAAACTCTTAAAATCTAATTAGAAATATTTTAAACAATGCCTAAAATCAAGGAATAAGATTAAGATATTAATTTTAACTTAATCTCCTAGATAAGCTCCTTGACCAAGTCCAAAAAATAATATAATAATAAAAAACGAAATTCAAAAAGAGTTCTAGTCAAAACTAGAGTCCTAATCAAAACTAATTAATATTAATGGGCTGGACATCTTGTATTTGAAATACTATTCACGTCCTCTAGCTTCAATGGGCTCTTTAAGCATCAACTTGGGCTTGAATAAGCATGATTAAGGCTCTATTTGCTTCCTCAATGATGCACTAACATTATGGGCTTCTAATTCAGCAAATTGAAACCCAATTGCTCTTTGTAGACGCTTAATTCTTCCTCTTGTCATTGGGCCATCTATTATCAAGTCTTTTTCCACACGAGCATCCTTCCTTACATGAGTCTGGTTCATATTACTTGGTGTTATTGCATCATCCCCCCCTTCTTGAAAAGGATTCGTCCTCGAATCTGCAATATCAAAGGAAGAGAGATCAGTTACATTAAAAGTAGCACTAATATTTCCATAAAAACTAGGTAAGTCAATTTTATAAGCATTATCATTAATCCTTTCAAGAACTTGAAAGGGACCATCTCCTCTAGGTTGGAGTTTTGACTTCCTTTTCTCTGGGAAACGTTCTTTTCGCAAGTGAACCCACACCCAATCGCCGGGTTCAAATACCACACGCCTTCTACCCTTGTTAACTTGGTTGGCAATTTGCTCATTCTTTCTTTCAATATTGGCTTTCACCTTCTCATGCAAATCCTGTACAAACTTTGCCTTCCTAGCACCATCAAGGTTAGTAAACTCATGTGAAGGTAAAGGAAGCAAATCTAACGGGGTTAAAGGATTAAAGCCATAAACAATTTCAAAAGGAGAGAATTTTGTTGCAGAATGAACAGCACGATTATAAGCAAATTCGACATGGGGCAAACACTTCTCCCAATTCTTAAGATTCTTTTGAATGATAGCTCTTAATAAAGTAGAGAGGGTTCTATTAACAACCTCGGTCTGCCCGTCAGTTTGTGGATGCGCTGTAGTAGAAAATAAAAGCTTAGTGCCAAGTTTATTCCACAATGTTTTCCAGAAATAACTCAAGAATTTCACATCTCTATCACTAACAATAGTTTTTGGCACACCATGCAACCTAACAATCTCCTTGAAAAATAATTCTGCCACATATATAGCATCATTAGTTTTGGAACAAGCAATAAAATGAGCCATTTTACTAAACCTATCCACAACAACAAAGACACTATCTTTCCCAGTGGGAGATTTAGGCAAACCCAAAACAAAGTCCATAGAAATATCAGTCCATGGGTGAGAGGGAACTGGTAAAGGAGAATACAAGCCATGTGATTGAATTCTAGATTTAGCATGCTTACAAGTAATACATCTAGAACAAACAGCAACCACATCTTTTCTCATGCCAGGCCAATAAAAATGCTCATTCAAAAGAGCCAAAGTCTTTTCTACACCAAAATGGCCCATCAATCCTCCACCATGAGTTTCCTTAACAAGAAGCTCACGAATGGAACACATAGGAATGCATAACATGTTCTTTTTGAAAAGGAATCCATCAAACCTATAATAGTCATTAGCACCATGCAATTCACAAGATTTCCAAATATCAGCAAAATCAAAATCAAATTCATACATGCCTTTTATCATCTCAAAACCTATCAATCTAGCATGCATGGAAGTAATCAAAGTGTAACGCCTAGACAATGCATCAGCTACAATATTTTCCTTTCCCTGCTTATGCTTAATCACATAAGGAAAGGTTTCAATAAATTCAAGCCAACTTGCATGCCTTTTGTTCAATTTACCCTGAGACTTAAGAAACTTAAGACTTTGATGATCAGAATGGATAATAAATTCTTTAGGCCACAAATAATGTTGCCAAGTTTCTAAAGTTCGTTTCAAGGCATACAGCTCTTTATCATATGTGGAATAATTTAAAGCAGGACCACTCAATTTCTCACTGAAATATGCAATAGGTTTAGAATCCTGCATCAACACACCACCTATGCCTATACCAGAAGCGTCACACTCAATTTCAAAAACTTTAGTAAAATCAGGCAACACAAGTACAGGGGCATTAGTTAGTTTTTCCTTCAGTATGTTAAAAGCACGCTCTTGTGCTTCACCCCACTTGAATATCACATTCTTTCTTACCAAATCATTTAAAGGGGCAGCAAGAGTAGAGAAGTCCTTCACGAATCGCCTATAGAAGCTTGCCAATCCATGGAAACTTCTTACTTCACTCGCATTCTTTGGAGTTGGCCACTCTCGGATTGCTTTGACATTTTCCTCGTCCACTTGTATGCCACGAGCTCCTACAACAAATCCAAGAAAAACCACAGAATCCAAACAAAAAGAGCACTTCTCTAAATTGGCAAAAAGTTTATTCTCCCTAAGCACAACAAACACATCATGCAAATGATTCACATGTTCTTCTAGACTCTTAGAGTAGATCAAAATATCATCAAAGTAAACCACAACAAATCTTCCAATGAAAGGTCTAAAGATATGGTTCATTAAACTCATGAAAGTGCTAGGTGCGTTAGTCAAGCCAAATGGCATAACTAACCATTCATATAATCCAAACTTGGTCTTAAAAGCAGTTTTCCATTCATCGCCTTCTTTCATTCTAATCTGATGGTAACCACTTCTAAGATCAACTTTAGAGAAAACACATGCACCATGCAACTCATCAAGCATATCATCTAACCTAGGGATAGGATAGCGATATTTTACCGTTATTTTGTTGATGGCACGACAATCTACACACATTCGCCACTTGCCATCCTTTTTGGGTACAAGAATCACCGGGACAGCACACGGCCTCAGACTTTCACGAACAAACCCTTTCTTCATGAGCTCTTCCACTTGATGTTGTATTTCCTTAGTCTCGTCTGAATTTGCTCGATAAGCAGGTCTATTGGGAATAGATGCCCCTGGGATAAAGTCTATCCGATGCTCAATGCCTCTTAGCGGGGGCAATCCATCAGGTATTTCCTCTGGGAACAAGTCACAAAATTCCTGTAATAAAGATGTAACACTAGCAGGCAAAGAGTGATCAAGATCATCGATAGTAAAATAAACATCTTTATAAAGTAATAAGAAGGCATTTTCACACATAAGAGCTCTCTTGATCTCACTTTTACCCGAAAATAAACTCACTTTCTTTTCCTCATGTTTTGCTCTAATTTTCTTTTCCTTTTTACTCAACTCTCCTTTCTCCTGCTTCTTCTCATTCTCAACACTCATACTCACTTTACCTTTCTTTTCTTGCTCTCTCTTCTTACACTCTCTTTCAATTTTTAACTGATCCTCATATGCTTGAACAGGACGAAGAGGGGTCAACACAATGGTCTTACCATTAAAAACAAAAGAATAATAATTTTTATATCCATCATGTTTTACCTTTCGGTCAAACTGCCATGGCCTACCAAGTAACAAGTGACCAGCATACATGGGTGCTACATCACAAAGAATCTCATCATGATAATTACCAATAGAAAAAGAGATGAGCACCTGTTTTGTTACCTTTACCTCCCCACTATCGTTTAGCCATTGTAATTTATAAGGGGTAGGGTGCCTCAAAGTAGGTAAGTTCAGCTTTTCCACAAGTAAAGTACTAGCTACATTTGTGCAGCTACCACCATCAATAATCAAACTACATACCTTCTTGTGGATGAAACATCGAGTATGGAAAATATGCTCACGCTGCTCTACCTCAAGATCTTCTTTAGGTTGAATGTTGAGAGCACGCCTAGCCACAAGGGCTTCACCATTTACAGCTTCAGTTAACTCTAAATCTGAGTCATCAGTCAGGGGTGGCATCTCATCCTCCTCAGACTCACTACTAGCACTAGTCACATCACCATTCTCAAGAATAATCATAGTTCGTTTGTTCGGACATTGTGAAGCAATGTGACCGAAACCATTACATTTAAAGCATCTAAGCTTAGAGGAGGAAGTAGTAGGATTAGAAGATGAGAAGGGTTTTGACTCAGTTTTACCCTTAACCTGAAAGGATTTTACCTTACTTTCCTCTTTAGACTTGAAATCAGTCTTTGGTTTGAAGGGGACTTTGGAATCCCTCCAAGAACTCGAGTTAGATGTCACTTTCAGCTTTTGTCGAGCCCTTAGTTGCTTTTCCACCTTGATAGCTCTATGCAAGAGCTCCTCCATATCTAGGTAATTGTATAAATCAACTTGGGCAGCTATATCAGGATTTAAGCCCTCAATGAATCGGGCCATGGTTGCTTCACGGTCTTCCTCCACATTTGCCTTAATCATGGCAATCTCCATTTCTTGATAGTAATCTTCCACACTCATAGAACCTTGCTTCAGCTTTTGGAGCCTCTTATGCAATTCCCTATAATAGTAACTAGGGATAAACCGTTTGCGCATGATAATTTTCATCTCTTGCCAATCACGAATTGGACCTTCACCGGTACGTCTTCTGGTGAGTAAGAGTTGATCCCACCAGATGCTAGCATAGTCAGTAAACTCTACTGCAGCAAGTTTTACTTTCTTCGCCTCAGTGTAAGAGTGGCACTCGAATACATGCTCCACTTTTCTTTCCCAATCTAAGTACTGGTCTGGGTCATTTTTCCCAGGGAATGATGGAATCTTCATCTTGATATTTCCGATACCACCATCCTTTTTGCATAATGATTGTCTACCTCTCTGAGTATGGGACTCCTCAAAGTCAGACTCAACATCATCATTAAGCTCCACTTGAGTTCGCCTTCTATGGGTCTTTTTATTGGAAGAAGACTCCACATCATCTAATCTGGCACTTAGTTTCTCAAGAGTACTTTGAACAGCTTTAACCCAGACTTTCATGTCAAAGTCACTATGCTCAGATTCTTCAGACATCCTGAAATATTAGTTTGTACAAAAAAAAAAAAAAACAAGCAAAGAAAGATATAGGACCTCGCAACTCACTAGCTCACGTGTTTACACTCAAAAGATGATAAGTTCGCTCGTGTTTAACTCTTTTTGGCTTTTTCTTTAATGTTAATTGCACTCTTGCCTTTTACCACTCAACAATTTGCTTCTTACAAGTGTTCTAAGTGAGTCACAAGCAAATCAAAAGAAAAGATCAAACTAGTGGCTATAAAAAAAGAACTAGAATCCTAAAATGCAAATTCCCAAAGAATCAAAACAAAGGAGAAAAAGAGGTGTATAACAAAAAGGTAAAGAGGAAAGGAAAACAAGGGGGGAGAGGAGGTTGGGATGGCTTTGAAGGAAGGAGAAGAAAAGGGGAAAATCTGAAAATAAGAAACTTTAAAAATAAGAAACTACTTGGGAAATTAGGAAACCAACTTTAAGAAAATCTGAAAATTAGAAATTGAGTCCAATTAGGAAATTAATTCCAACTAGGAAACTAACTCTAATTAGGAAGTTGTCTCCAATTAGGAAACTAACTCCACAACTTGCAACGTTTTTTTTTTTTTCACGCTTTCTTTCTCTTTTTTTTTCACTTTTTTTTTTCGAATTTCTCTTTTTTTTTTCACTTTTTTTTTTTCGAATTTCTCTTTTTTTTTCACTTTTTTTTTTCGAATTTCTCTTTTTTTTTCTCTTTTTTTTCACTTTTTTTTTTTGAATTTTTTTTTTGGAGTATCGCACTCTCCCTTTTTTTTTTTTTTGAATGAGTATAGAAGCACGTAACAATGGAAGAAGGAAGAAGATAGAAGACAAAGATGAAGATGAGAAGATAACACAAATGGAAGGAGAGAAGGTATGAAGAACAACGATAGGAAAAACACAAAAATATACCTTGTACTAGCGAACCAGGCTTTGATACCAAATGATGCAAGACCCACTAGGAACATGCCCTAGAGAACCTTCAACAATTCGAGACTTTGCCCGGGACCGGCTAGAAACAAGACTGTTGGTCAAAGGAAAGACCCTAAGAGAACTTGTCTCTTAGAACCCTAGCCTCAAGACGCCACAAAGGAAGACCAATCCTTTGATAAGTCACGTGAACTTTCAGAGAACACAAAGAAGCAAAAGCCTCTCAAAGTATTGAATAATACTCAAGTTCATTCATTCATGATCTTCCAAAATAGAGTACAATAGGGGGCCTTTTATAGGCAAATTTTCTAAAAGACTTAAAATCCTACTAAAACTAAAACTCTTAAAATTTAATTAGAAATATTTTAAACAATGCCTAAAATCAAGGAATAAGATTAGGATACTAATTTTAACTTAATCTCCTAGATAAACTCCTTGACTAAGTCCCAAAAAAAATAATAAAATAATAAAAAACGAAATTCAAAAAGAGTTCTAGTCAAAACTAATTAACTTCTTTAAGTAGTCACATGGGATGCACATGCTTCATTAAAAAATCACATGGTTAACACATGATTCTTAATCTCTTGCAATTGGACTCCAATTGGGCCTTGACATCTCTATGGGCCTTCTTAGGACATTGGGCTTCCACTTGGACTTCCACTTTTGCATCTTTAAGGAGATCTCATGTCCAAAGTTCAATTCAGCATGTTTCGAATTGATCAAATATAGATCTTGGGCTCTAAACTTGGGCCGACGTCCAACATAAATATTATTTTGAGCTCTTTGAGATTTTTGGACATATACTAGCACAATTTGGGCCTCTTGAGCATAGGCCATCCTTTCATGAGCCATTTGGATCTGAATCATAGGCTTTTGAATGATTTGGGTTTCTTGATGGATGAGGGCTTCTCGTTGGGTTTCTTGATGGATGAGGGCTTCTCGAACTTGTAGTGCTCCAATGGGCATGCCTACTGATATCGTATCAGAACCCTAGCCTCAAGATGCCACAAAGGAAGACCAATCCTTTGATAAGTTACGTGAACTTTCAGAGAACACAAAGAAGCAAAAGCCTCTCAAAGTATTGAATAATACTCAAGTTCATTCATGATTCAAAATAGAGTACAATAGGGAGCCTTTTATAGGCAAAGTTTCTAAAAGACTTAAAATCCTACTAAAACTAAAACTCTTAAAATCTAATTAGAAATATTTTAAACAATGCCTAAAATCAAGGAACAAGATTAGGATATTAATTTTAACTTAATCTCCTAGATAAATTCCTTGACTAAATCCAAAAATAATAAAATAATAAAAAAACGAAATTCAAAAAGAGTTCTAGTTAAAACTAGAGTCCTAGTCAAAACTAATTAATATTAATGGGTTGGACATCTTGTATTTAAAATACTATTCACGTCCTCTAGCTTCAATGGGTTCTTTAAGCATCAACTTGGGCTTGAATAAGTATGATTAAGGCTCTATTTGCTTCCTCAATGATGCACTAACATTATGGGTTTCTAATTCAGCAAATTGAAGCCTAATTGCTCTTTGTAGACGCTTAACTCTTCCTCTTGTCATTGGGCCATCTATCATCAAGTCTTTTTCCACACGAGCATCCTTCCTCACATGAGTCTGGTTCATATTACTTGGTGTTATTGCATCATTCCCCCCCTCTTGAAAAGGATTCGTCCTCGAATCTGCAATATCAAAGGAAGAGAGATCAGTTACATTAAAAGTAGCACTAATATTTCCATAAGAACTAGGCAAGTCAATTTTATAAGCATTATCATTAATCCTTTCAAGACCTTGAAAGGGACCATCTCCTCTAGGTTGGAGTTTTGACTTCCTTTTCTCCGGGAAACGTTCTTTTCACAAGTGAACCCACACCCAATCGCCGGGTTCAAATACCACACGCCTTCTACCCTTGTTAACTTGGTTGGCAATTTGCTCATTCTTTCTTTCAATATTGGCTTTCACCTTCTCATGCAAATCTTGTACAAACTTTGCCTTCCTAGCACCATCAAGGTTAGTAAACTCATGTGAAGGTAAAGGAAGCAAATCTAACGGGGTTAGAGGATTAAAGCCATAAACAATTTCAAAAGGAGAGAATTTTGTTGCAGAATGAACAGCACGATTATAAGCAAATTCGACATCGGCTATGTCACGATTAAGCCCATCTAAGAAACGAGCCATTGTTGCTTCTGGATCCTCCTCTACATTAGCTCTAATCATGGCTATTTGCATTTCCTTGTAGTACTCATCCACACTCTTGGATCCTTGAGCGAGGCGTTGAAGTTTATTATGAAGTTCCCTTCGAAAATAGGATGGAATGAATCGCCTCCTCATGATAGCTTTCATCTCTTCCCATGTTGAGATGGGGTGCTCTCCATATCTAATCCACTCCTTTTGCATCTGGTCCCACCAAATAAGAGCATAATCAGTAAACTTAAGAGCAGCAATTTTGACCTTCTTACCCACAGAGTAGTAATGGCATGAAAAGATTTGCTCTACACGCATCTCCCACTCCAGGTATGCTTCCGGATCACTCTTGCCTTGAAAGGAAGGAATTTTGACTTTGACTCCTCCAAGGCCTTCTTCTTCATCTCTAGGCCTCCTCAGTGGTCTTCTTTGTATGTTGAGTGGCCTTCTTCTTGGCTGAGTCTCCTCTCCTTCATAATCTTCATCATGGCTCTCCATGTCTTCCGCATATTCACGGTGTTGTGGGCGTGCAGCATGAGCTTGTCTTTGGTTAGTTTGAGTAGTCCTTTGGCTAGAGGTTCTACTCTCCACTCGATCTAAGCGTTCATGGAGTCCTTCCAACTTCTTATCAAGCATCCTTTCAAAATGACTCACTAGCACTTTCATTTGCAAAGGCGCTACTCCAAATGAATTGTGATTATCATTATCACTTTCATGTGCAACTCCCTTTTCTCGATTATCTGCCATGTTAGTGAAAAAGAAACAAAAGTATATAGGACCTCACAAATATTTCCTCACGTGTTTCACTCAATTGAGATATAACACTCTCACTCGTGTTTACTCTCTCTTATTGGCTTGATCTTATCCACTCTTGCCTTTTACCTCTCAATATCAAATCCCAAGCTCTTATGTTACCTAAGACCTCGTCAAGTGATCAAGGACTGCCAATTCTCGGTTCACCAAAGTATGTGCTGGTGGATGGTATGAAAAGTTGTGATTGGCGCATACAAGTCACAAGTAAAGGTAAGGGTTTGGTTAGGCTAGGGTTCCAATACAAAAAAGGGAAGATTTAACCACCTAGCAATGCAAAATCAAGTTTAAAATACCAAAGAGCCAATTGCAATGATTCTACAAACCCAAGATATGAGAAATCAATGGAGGATTAGATGAGGAATGTTCAAATCAAAGGAATAGGAAAATGGATCACAAAAATTAGGAAACAAATGGAAGAGGAAATAATGTTGATCACAAATGAGAGAAATCTGATCAAATTTTTTTTTTCACTCTTTTTTTTTTTGGCGAACCCTTTTTTTTTTGCCTTTCTTTTCTATTCCTTTTCTTTTTCTCTTTTTTTTTTTTGCCTCTATTCTTTTTGGGATCAGATAAAAGAGAATCACAAGATCACACAATAGGAAACAAATCAGATCAGAAAACGTTACCACTAAAAATGACAATAACTTCCTCTAGAGAACTTCGAATTTGATGATTCTAAAACGAAATGAAAGTTGAGATTCTGAAACTTAGGATTGACCTATTAATCGTCCAAAATCTCAAAAGAAAAGGGGTTGAACAGATAAGAGAAAATAACAATGTCCAGAACAACAAAAATTTTCCAGATTACAAAATGAATGGCTCTTGTAGCATAAAAACCAAATCTTGCACACTAAGGATCAAATCTGGAAACAAGGGGAAGGTAGAAAGTTTAGTATTTTTTTTTATAATAAAAGGTAGCAATGAACGGATATGGAAAAGGGAAAAAAAATATGGAGGCTAGAAAGAAAGTAGAATGGTGGATGATGAATGTATGATAGACAACCTACCGTGTAAACCGAAGCTCTGATACCAAATGATGCGAAATCAAGGGGTGGCCCAATCTTCACGACGTAGGTTGATGGATAGATGATGGTTCGAGACCCGACGGAAGCTGATACAATATCAGTAGGCATGCCCATCGAAGCACTACAAGTTCAAGAAGCCCTCATCCATCAAGAAACCCAAATCATTCAAAAGCCTATGATTCGGGTCCAAATGGCTCATGAAAGGATGACTTATGCTCAAGAGGTTCAAATTATACTAGTATATGTCCAAAAATCTCAAAGAGTTCAAGATAATATTTATGTTGGACGTCGGCCCAAGTTTAGAGCCCAAGATCCATATTTGATCAATATCTCTTTAAAGATGCAAAAGTGGAAGTCCAAGTGGAAGCCCAATGTCCTAAGAAGGTCCATGGAGATGTTAAAGTCCCAATGTAGTTTTGCACATACAAGAGGAGTGCCAAGGCCCAATTGGAGTCCAATATCAAGAAATTAAAAATCATGTGTCAACCATGTGATTTTTTAATAAAGCATGAGCGAATCATATGGACTATTTAAAAGAGCTAATTAGTTTTGACTAGGAGTCTTTTTGAAATTCGTTTTTTATTATTTTATTATTTTTTTAGACTTGGTCAAGGAGTTTATCTAGGAGATTAAGTTAAAATTAATATCTTAATCTTGTTCCTTGATTTTAGGCATTATTTAAAATATTTCTAATCAGATTTTAGAGTTTTAGTTTTATTAGGATTTTAAGTCTTTTAGAAATTTTGCCTATAAAAGGCCCCCTATTGTACTCTATTTTAAGAAAAATGATGAATGAATGAATAAATTTGAGTATTATTCAATATTTTGAGAGGCTTTTGCTTCTTTGTGTTCTTTGAAAGTTCACATGACTTATCAAAGGATTGGTCTTCCTTTGTGACGTCTTGAGGCTAGGGTTCTAAGAGACAAGTTCTCTTAGGGTCTTTCCTTTGACCAACATTCTTGTTTCTAGCCGGTCCCGGGCAAAGTTTCGAATTGTTGAAGGTTCTCTAGGGCATGTTCCTAGTGGGTCTTGCATTAGAAGCAAATAGCCAACCAACATTATAAGAACGTTGACCTGCTACTTAGACAACGCGCCTAACTACGAACACAATAAACCAACCCACACAACGACGCACTTGGATTGAAGCACGAATTGGGGGCTTTTGTGAACTTGAATCACCAACCTAAAGATAGGTTGACAAAACAAAGGTTTCACAAGAGCAAAGAAAAGATAAGATTCTCACAATTAGAGAAACACTCAAAATAATTCTATTACTTCCAATTGTGTTTCAAATGAAGGCAGAATACATATATTTATAGTGTAGCTCAAACCTATCTACTAGAGGAAAAGTAGGAAACTAACTACATAATCCTAACTAAAAGATTTAAAAAATAGGGATACAAAATCAAATCTTTTTGAAAACAGAAAAGATAATCAGCCTAATAGAAACTAATTAATATTAATGGGCTGGACATCTTGCATTTGAAGTACTATTCACGTCCTTTAACTTCAATGGGCTCTTTAAGCATCAACTTGGGGTTGAATAAGCATGATTAAGGCTTCATTTGCTTCCTCAATGCATGCACTAATATTATGGGCTTCTAATTCAGCAAATTGAAGCCCAATTGCTCTTTGTAGACGCTTAACTCTTCCTCTTGTCATTGGGCCATCTATCATCAAGTCCTTCTCCACACGAGCATCCTTCCCCACATGAATCTGGTTCATATCATTAGATGATATGCTTGATGAATTAAATGGCTCCATTATCTTCTTTGAAATTGATTTAAAAAGTGGCTACCATCAAATTAGGATGAAAGAAGGAGACGAATGGAAAATTGCATTTAAGACTAAACATGGACTTTATGAATGGATAGTTATGCCTTTTGGTCTCACTAATGCACCTAGCACATTTATGAGGTTGATGAATCATGTCTTGCGTGCATTCATAGGTAAATTTGTGATAGTTTACTTTGATCATATCCTTGTGTACAGTAGGACTTTGCATGAGCACGTAGATCACTTGAGACAAGTCCTAGAGGTTCTAAGAAAAGAAAGATTGTTTGGCAATTTGAATAAGTGTTATTTTTGCAGTAATAAAGTTTTTTTTCTTGGTTTTGTTGTGAGTGCTGAGGGGGTTGAGGTTGATGAAGAGAAAATCAAAGCCATTCAAGATTGGCCAACCCCTACCACCATCAGACAAGTGAGGAGCTTCCATGGACTTGTAAGCTTTTATAGGAGATTTGTGAGGGAGTTCAGCTCACTGGCAGCCCCTTTGAATGAGTTGACAAAGAAGAATGTTCCATTCAAGTGGGGAGAAGCTCAAGAGAAAGCCTTCCAAACTATCAAGGAGAGGCTCATACATGCACCTTTATTAGTCCTTCCAGATTTTGGTAAGATTTTTGAAGTTGAATGTGATGCTAGTGGAATTGGCATAGGAGGTGTACTCATGCAAGAAGGTAAGCCCATTGCATATTTTAGCAAAAAGCTAAGTGGTCCTAGTTTTAACTATCCTACATATGATAAGGAGCTCTATGCTTTAGTTAGAGCGTTGGAAACTTGGCAACATTATTTGTGGCCTAAAGAATTTGTCATACATTCTGACCATGAGACTCTAAAACATATTAAGAGCTAAAACAAATTGAATATAAGACATGCTAGTTGGGTTGAATTCATTGAATCTTTCTCATATGTGATTAAGCATAAGAAAGGTAAGGAGAATATTGTTGCTGATGCACTTTCATGTAGGTATGTTTTTCTTTCCATGTTAGACTCTAAGGTTCTTGGTTTTGAGTACATCAAGGAATTATATACTAATGATGTTGATTTTGGTGAAGCTTTTAACTATTGCAAGCCTGGAGTTGGTTGGGACAAATTTTACTTGCATCAAGGATTCTTGTTTCGTGTTGATAAGCTTTGCATTCCTAATTGTTCTCTGCGCATATTATTAATGAAGGAAGCACATTCAGAAGGTTTAATGGGACACTTTGGCATTATTAAAACCTTTGATATCTTGAATGAGCATTTTTATTGGCCTAAGATGCGTAGGGATGTTCAAAAGCTTATGGGGAGATGCGTTGTATGTCATAAAGCAAAATCTAAATTAAATCCCCATGGACTATATACTCCCCTCCCTATTCTTAGTGTACCTTGGGAAGATATTTCCATGGATTTTATTGTGGGATTACCTAGGTCTAAGAGGGGGAGGGACTCTATTTTTGTTATGGTGGACAAGTTTTCTAAAATGGCACACTTCATTGCATGTCATAAGGTTGATGATGCTTCTAATATTGCTAATTTGTTCTTTCAGGAAGTTGTGAGGTTTCATGGGATTCCGAGGACTATAGTGTCAGATCGTGATGCTAAGTTTCTAAGCTATTTTTGGAAGACATTGTGGAGCAAGTTTGGAACTAAATTGCTATTTTCTATTACTTGTCATCCGCAAATTGATGGACAAACTAAAGTTGTTAATAGGACACTATCTTCTTTGTTATGAACTGTGGTTAAAAAGAACCTGAAGAATTAGGAGGAGTGTCTACCGCATGTCGAGTTTGCATACAATAGGGCTGTTCATTCCATTACTAAATATTCACTATTTGAGATTGTATATAGTTTTAATCCTCTTGCACCCATTGACTTAGTTCCTTTGCCTTTCCAAGAAAGAATCAATATGGATAGATAGAAACATGCTGAGTTTGTTAAGCAAATCCATGAGAAAGCAAAACAAAACATTAAAAGGATGACTCAACAATATGTAGAACATGCTAATAAGGGGTGAAAGATGGTTGTCTTTGAACCAGGAGATTTGGTTTGGTTGCACCTTAGAAAAGAGAGGTTTCCTGACAAAAGAAAGTCTAAGCTTATGCCTCGCAGAGATTGGCCTTTCCACGTGCTAGAGAGAATTAATGATAATGCCTATAAGATAGATTTACCAGGTGAGTATGGTGTAAGTGCTACTTTTAATGTTTCTGACTTTTCCCCTTATTTTGGTGCAAACTTTGAAGAGTCGAGGATGACTCCTTTTCAAGAGGGGGAGGATGATATGAACCAGACTCATGAGGGGAAGGATGCTCATGTGGAGAAAGACTTGATGATAGATGGCCCAATGATAAGAGGAAGAGTTAAGCGTCTACAAAGAGCAATTGGGCTTCAATTTGCTGAATTAGAAGCCCATAATGTTAGTGCATGCATTGAGGAAGCAAATGGAGCCTTAATCATACTTATTCAAGGCCAAGTTGATGCTTAAAGAGCCCATTGAAGTTAGAGGACGTGAATAGTACTTCAAATGTAAGATGTCCAGCCCATTAGTATTAATTAGTTTCTATTAAGCTGATTATCTTTCCTTTTCTGTTTTTAAAAAAATTTGATTTTGTATCCCTATTTCTTAGATCCAATTAGGATTATGTAGTTAGTTTTCTACTTTTCCTCCAGTAGATAGGTTTGAGCTACACTATAAATATATGTATTCTGCCTTCATTTGAAACACATTTGGAAGTAATAGAATTATTTTGAGTGTTTCTCTAATTGTGAGAATCTTATCTTTTCTTTGCTCTTGTGAAACCTTTGTCTTGTCAACCTATCTTTAGGTTAGTGATTCAAGTTCACAAAAGCCCCCAATTCATGCTTCGATCCAAGTGCGTCGTTGTGTGGATTGGTTTACTGTGTTCGTGGTTAGGCGCATTGTCTAAGTAGCAAGTCAACGTTTTTATAACGTTGGTTGGCTATTTGCTTCCGTCAGATCTCGAACCATCATCTATCCATCAACCTACGTCGTGAAGATTGGGCCACCCCTTGATTTCACATCAAAGGTGGATACAATGCTTGTGTTTTCTACAGTTGCCCATCCTCAAACGGATGGACAAACCGAAGTAGTGAATCGAATACTTTCTTCCTTATTACATGTTGTGATTCAAAAAAATTTAAAGAATTGGGAAAAGTGTTTGCGACATTGAGTTTGCATATAACCATGCCTTGCATTCTACAACTGAGTTTTTTTTGTTTTGAAATTATATATGATTTTCATCCTTTGACTCCCTTGAATTTACTTCCTTTGCCTCGTAATGAGTTTGGTAACCTTGATGGTGCAAAGAAAGCAAGTTTGTGCAAGATCTTCATGCTAAGGTTATTGCAAACATTGAGCGCAGAAATGAGCAATATGCTCAACATGCTAATAAAAGCCGAAGGAATGTTATCTTTGAACTAGGAGATTGGGCGTGGGTTTATTTGAGGAAAGAAAGGTTTGCTGAACAAAGAAAGTCCAAATTACACCCAAAAGGCGATGGTCCTTTCCAAGTGTCAAAAAGAATAAATGATAATACATATAAAATTAATTTACCTAGTTCTTATGGGAATGTAAGTGCAACTGGTACAATACCAGTAGGTATGCCCATTGGAGCACAATAAGTTCGAGAAACCCTCATCCATCAAGAACTTCAAAGAGCTCAAGTGGCCCAAATTGTGCTAGTATATGACCAAAAATTTCAAAGAGCTCAAGATAATATCTATGTTGGACGTCAACCCAAGTTTAGAGCCCAAGATCCATATTTGATCAATTCAAAACATGCTAAATTAGACTTTGGACATGAGATCTCTTTAAAGATACAAAAATGGAAGTCCAAGTGGAAGCCTAATGTCCTGAGAAGGTCCATGGAGCAACTAGAGTCAATATCCAATATGTTGAAGGGCTAATGTAGTTATACACATACAAGAGGAGTGCCAAGGCCTAATTGGAGTCCAATTGCAAGAGATTAAATTAAAAATCATGTGTCAACCATGTGATTTTTAATGAAATATAAGCATCTCATGTGACTATTTAAAAGAGTTAATTAGTTTTGACTAGGATTTTTTAAGAATTTCTTTTTTTATTTATTTTATTATTTTTAGGACTTAGTCAAAGAGTTTTTCTTGGAGATTAAGTTAAAATTAGTATCCTAATCTTGTTCCTTGATTTTAGGCACTATTTAAAATATTTTTAATCAAATTTTAGAATTTTACTTTTATTAGGATTTTAGACTTTTAGAAATTTTTGCCTATAAAAGGGTTCCTATTATACTCTATTTCAGATCATGAATGAATGAATTTGAGTATTATTCAATACTTTGTGAGGCTTTTGCTTCTTTGTGTTCTCTGAGAGTTCACATGACTTATCAAAGGATTGGTCTTCCTTTGTGGCATCTTGAGGCTAGGGTTCTAAGAGACAAGTTCTTTTAGAATCTTTCCTTTGACCAACATTCTTGTTTTCTAGTCAGTCCCGGGTAAAGTTTCGAATTGTTGAAGGTTCCTAGGACGAGGTTCCTAGAGGGTCTTGCATAATTTGGTATCAGAACTTTGGTTCGCTAGTACAAAGTATATCTTTGTGTTTTCCTACTGTTGTTCTTCATATTTTCTTTCCTTCCATTTGTGTTACCTTTTCATCTTTGCCTTTGTCTTCCATCTTCTTCTTTCTTCCATTATTGTGTGTCTCCATCCTCATTCAAAAAAAAAAAGAGTGTGTGATACTCCAAAAAAAAAATTGAAAAAAAAAAATTCGAATAAAAATAGAAAAAAAAAAAGAAGAAATTGCAAGTTGTGCAAATTCAAAAAGCTTTGAGTTAGTTTCTTGGTTGGAGTCAATTTCCTAATTGGAGTTAATTTTCTAATTAGAGTTAGTTTCCTAATTGGAGTCAATTTTCTAATTGGAGTTAGTCTCCTAATTAGAGTTAATTTCTTAATTTGATTGCATTGAGTAGCTATCAAGTTATCTTATGCAAGACCCACTAGGAACATGGCCTAAAGAACCTTCAACAATTTGAAACTTTGCCTGGGACCAGCTAGAAAACAAAAAATGTTGGTCAAAGGAAAGACCCTAAGAGAACCTGTCTCTTAGAACCCTAGCCTCAAGATGCCACAAAGGAAAACCAATCCTTTGATGAGTCACGTGAACTCTCAGAGAACACAAAGAAGCAAAAGTCTCACAAAGTATTGAATAATACTCAAATTCATTCATGATCTTTCAAAAATAGAGTACAATAGGGAGCCTTTTATAGGTAAAATTTCTAAAAGTCTTAAATCCTAATAAAACTAAAACTCTAAAATCTGATTAGAAATATTTTAAATAATGCCTAAAATCAAGGAACAAGATTAGGATACTAATTTTAACTTAATCTCCTAGATAAGCTCCTTGACCAAGTCCAAAAAATAATAAAATAATAAAAAACGAAATTAAAAAAGAATCCTAGTGATGAGAGACCCCGTAGGAATAAGTCCTAGAAGCCTTCAACAAGATGATACGTTGCCCGGGACCGGCTAAGAACAAGAAATGTTGGTCAAGTGGATAAGACCCTAAGAGAACTCGTCCCTTAGAACCCTAGCCTTGAGACGCCATAAAGGAAGACCATTCCTTTGATAAGTCACTTATATTCTAACGAAGAACACACAGAAGTAAGAATTCTTACAATGAGAAATAAAATTCTGAATTCATTCCCATCTTCCAAAAGTACAATAGGTGGCCTATTAAATAGGCATAAAAGAAAAACCTAAACCTAACTTAATCTCTAAGAATTCTCCTCCACGAAATAGGAAACAAAGAATCCAATTTTAATGGGAGGAGATGATGCCATTTACTACAAAAAATCTTAAAGAAAAGGAAAGAAAGTAATAAGTTTTCAGCAACTAACGAAAATGGAAATAAACAAAATCTGAAACTTAAATCCTAAGTCTTGACTAAATGGCCTTGTTCAAACTAATGGAAATGGAAACTAATGAAAATCAAATCAAAGACACCTAATAAGATTTAAAACTCCTATTCACGTCACTTTTGTTGCCCATGTGAATTGCACATGCTTGTTAATTGATTTCTTCAAGTTGGACTCTATTTGGACCTTGCAGCATGTCTTGTTGGGCTTGGACAATGAGGATCAAGTCCCTTGGGCCTTGTAACTCTTCAAATTGATGCAAAAACATGGGTTCAAGCTCTTGAACTTCTTGGACAATGCAACTCAAAGCTTGTTTCATGGCTTAGCTCTTCCTCTAGTCATTGGGCCTTCTATGCCTTGTAATGGGTCCATTTGCATGTTGAACTCTCTTGCACATCCTCCATGCTCTTTTAGGTCATTACACCATGCTCCCTTGTCTACAAGCTCATGGGCCCCTTTATCACCTAGTCAAAACTAATTAGCTTTTTTAAGTAGTCACATAGGATGCACATGCTTTATTAAAAATCACATGGTTGACACATGATTCTTAATCTCTTGCAATTGGACTCTAATTGGGCCTTAGCACTCCTCTTGTATGTGTTGCATTGGGCCTTTAATATATTGGATATTGATTTTAGTTGCTCCATGGACTCTTCTTAGAAAATTAGGCTTCCACTTGGACTTTCACTTTTGCATATTTAAAGAGATATTGATCAAATATGGATCTTGGGCTTTAAACTTGGGCCGACGTCCAACATAGATATTATTTTGAGCTCCTTGAGATTTTTGGACATATACTAACACAATTTGGGCCTCTTGAGCATAGGCTATCCTTTCATGAGCCATTTGGGTTTGAATTATAGGCTTTTGAATGATTTGGGTTTCTTGATGGATGAGGGTTTCCCAAACTTGCAGTGCTCCAATGGGCATGATGCGAAATCAAGGGGTGGCCCAATCTTCACGACGTAGGTTGATGGATAGATGATGGTTCGAGACCCGACGGAAGCAAATAGCCAACCAACGTTATAAGAATGTTGACCTGCTACTTAGACAATGCGCCTAACCACGAACACAGTAAACCAAACCACACAACGACGCACTTGGATCGAAGCACGAATTGGGGGTTTTTGCGAACTTGAATCACCAACCTAAATATGGGTTGACAAGACAAAGGTTTCACAAGAGCAAAGAAAAGATAAGATTCTCACAATTAGAGAAACACTCAATAATTCTACTACTTCCAATCTGATTCAAATGAAGGCAGAATACATATATTTATAGTGTAGCTCAAACCTATTTACTGGAGGAAAAGTAGGAAACTAACTACATAATCCTAACTGAAAGATCTAAAAAATAGGGATACAAAATCAAATCTTTTTAAAAACAGAAAAGGATAGATAATCAGCCTAATAGAAACTAATTAATACTAATGGGCTGGACATCTTGCATTTGAAGTACTATTCACATCCTCTATTTTCAATGGGCTCTTTAAGCATCAACCTGGGCTTGAATAAGCATGATTAAGGCTCCATTTGCATCCTCAATGCATGCACTAACATTATGGGCTTCTAATTCAGCAAATTAAAGTCTAATTGCTCTTTGTAGACGCTTAACTCTTCCTCTTGTCATTGCGCCATCTATCATCAAGTCCTTCTCCACACGAGCATCCTTCCCCACATGAGTCTGGTTCATATCATCCTCCCCCTCTTGAAAAGGAGTCGTCCTCGACTCTTCAAAGTCTGCACCAAAATAAGGGGAAAGGTCAGAAACATTAAAAGTAGCACTTACACCATACTCACCTGGTAAATCTATCTTGTAGGCATTATCATTAATTCTCTCTAGCACGCGGAAAGGCCCATCTCCGCGAGGCATAAGTTTAGACTTTCTTTTGTCAGGAAACCTCTCTTTTCTAAGGTGCAACCAAACCAAATCTCCTGATTCAAAGATAACCCTCTTTCGTCCCTTATTAGCACGTTCTACATATTGTTGAGTCATCCTCTCAATGTTTTGTTTTGCTTTCTCATGGATTTGCTTAACAAACTCAGCACGTTTCTGTCCATCCTTATTGATTCTTTCCTGCAAAGGCAAAGGAGCTAAGTCAATGGGTGCAAGAGGATTAAGACCATATACAATCTCAAATGGTGAATATTTAGTAGTGGAATGAACAGCCCTATTGTATGCAAACTCGACATGTGGGAGACACTCCTCCCAATTCTTCAGGTTCTTTTTAACCACAGTTCGTAACAAAGAAGATAGTGTCCTATTAACAACTTCAGTTTGTCCATCAGTTTGCGGATGACAAGTAGTAGAGAATAACAATTTAGTTCCAAACTTGCTCCACAAAGTCTTCCAAAAATAGCTTAGAAACTTAGCATCACGATCTGACACTATAGTCCTCGGAATCCCATAAAACCTCACAACTTCCTGAAAGAACAAATTAGCAATATTAGAAGCATCATCAACCTTATGACATGCAATGAAGTGTGCCATTTTAGAAAACCTGTCCACCACAACAAAAATAGAGTCCCTCCCCCTCTTAGACCTAGGTAATCCCACAATAAAATCCATGGAAACATCTTCCCAAGGTACACTAGGAATAGGGAGGGGAGTATACAGTCCATGGGGATTTAATTTAGATTTTGCTTTATGACATACAACGCATCTCCCCACAAGCTTTTGAACATCCCTACGCATCTTAGGCCAATAAAAATGCTCATTCAAGATATCAAATGTTTTAACAATGCCAAAGTGTCCCATTAAACCTCCTGAATGTGCTTCCTTCATCAATAACACACGCAAAGAACAATTAGGAATGCAAAGCTTATCAACATGAAACAAGAATCCTTGATGCAAGTAAAATTTGTCCCAACCAACTCCAGGCTTGCAATAGTTAAAAGCTTCACCAAAATCAACATCATTTGTATATAATTCCTTGATGAACTCAAAACCAAGAACCTTAGAGTCTAACATGGAAAGAAGAACATACCTACGTGAAAGTGTATCAGCAACAATATTGTCCTTACCTTTCTTATGATTAATCACATATGGGAAAGATTCAATGAATTCAACCCAACTAGCGTGTCTTCGATTCAATTTGTTTTGGCTCTTAATATGTTTTAGAGCCTCATTGTCAGAATGTATGACAAATTCTTTAGGCCACAAATAA
The DNA here is from genome assembly GCA_026724425.1 of Erythrophleum ivorense. Classification (NCBI taxonomy): domain Eukaryota; kingdom Viridiplantae; phylum Streptophyta; class Magnoliopsida; order Fabales; family Fabaceae; genus Erythrophleum; species Erythrophleum ivorense. The sequence continues at coordinate 38,341,229 of JAIUCV010000006.1, read as the reverse complement.
TGTTGCCAAGTTTCCAACACTCTAACTAAAGCATATAGCTCCTTATCATATGTAGGATAGTTAAGAGTAGGACCACTTAGCTTTTCGCTAAAATATGCAATGGGCTTACCTTCTTGCATGAGTACACCTCCTATGCCAATTCCACTAGCATCACAATCAACCTAAAAAATCTTACCAAAATCTGGAAGGACTAATAAAGGTGCATGTATGAGCCTCTCCTTGATGGTTTGGAAGGCTTTCTCTTGAGCTTCTCCCCACTTGAATGGAACATTCTTCTTTGTCAACTCATTCAAAGGAGCTGCCAGTGAGCTGAAGTCCCTCACAAATCTCCTATAAAAGCTTGCAAATCCATGGAAGCTCCTCACTTGTCCGATGGTGGTAGCCAATCTTGAATGGCTTTGAGTTTCTCTTCATCAAACTTAACCCCCTCAGCCCTCACAACAAAACCAAGAAAAATAACTTTATTAGTGCAAAAATCACACTTATTCAAATTGCCAAACAATCTTTCTTTTCTTAAAACCTCTAGGACTTGTCTCAAGTGATCTACATGCTCATACAAAGTCCTACTGTACACAAGGATATCATCAAAGTAAACTACCACAAATTTACCTATGAATGCACGCAAGACATGATTCATCAACCTCATAAATGTGCTAGGTGCATTAGTGAGACCAAAAGGCATAACTAACCATTCATAAAGTCCATGTTTAGTCTTAAATGCAGTTTTCCATTCGTCTCCTTCTTTCATCCTAATTTGATGGTAGCCACTTTTTAAATCAATTTTAGAGAAGATAGTGGAGCCATTTAATTCATCAAGCATATCATCTAACCTAGGGATAGGATGACAATATCTTACCGTTATATTATTGATGGCTCGACAATCAATGCACATTCTCCATGTGCCATCCTTTTTAGGCACGAGCAACACTGGTACTGCACATGGGCTAAGGCTCTCCCTCACATATCCCTTTTCCAGCAGCTCTTGCACTTGTCTTTGAATCTCCTTGGTCTCTTCTGGATTAACTCGGTAAGCTGGACTATTGGGTAAAGGTGCTCCAGGTATAAAGTCAATTTGATGTTCTATCCCTCTAATTGGTGGCAACCCAGGTGGTACCTCTTCGGGAAAGACATCTCCATATTCCTGCAAAAGAGACATAACAAGACTAGGCAAAGTAGAGGTTAAGTCGTTAGTATTCAACATAGCCTCTTTATAGATAACTACTAGGAGATTTTGTTGAGAAAACAAAGCTTGTTTGATCTCACTCTTTCTTGCTACTAACAAACTTTTCTCTCTTTCTCCCTCTTTCTCTCTTTTACCTTTAGCTCTCTCTCCTTTTCCTCTCTCTTCTCTTGGCTTGCCCTCTTTTCTTTTCTCAATTTTACTCTCCTCTTTTTCAGACACTTTTACACACTCACTTTCTCTTTTCTTCTCTCTCTTGATTTGATCTTCTAACACTTGCTTTGGTGACATATGAAGGAGGGTTATAGGTTCCCCTCTAAGTACAAAAGAATAATGATTTAGAAAACCATCATGTGTAACACGTCTATCATACTGCCAAGGCCTACCTAACAAAATATAACATGCTTTCATTGGTACAATGATGGAGGTGAGATAGGAGACTTGAAGAAGCTTGAACAAAATCAAGAACTTGGAAACAAGAGGGCTGGACGTGACTCTAAAAGATGGCCAACTAAAGATCCATTGCAAGGTATGGGAGGCCCATGCACAAGATCAAGAGCCAAAGCTATGAAGGAGGCCTTGAATGGAGTGATCCAAAAACTAATAGACTTGGAGCCCATAGTCTTAGCTGAATATGAAGCCCAAAAGGAACAAATTGGCATAAAGATTATTTCATTCCTACAAGATGCTAGCCCAAGCCCAAAGGGAGCCTAATTGAAGGAGTCTAGCCATTTTCCACAAAATCAGCCATTCTCCACAAAATTCTCTTAGTTTTATTTTGTTTTAATTTGATTGTTGCTGTTTCAGATTTTTAGGCACCATTCATTCTTGGTGAATTTGTTCAGATTTAAATTTCTTTTATTTTCATTATGTTGTTTAGGGTTTTATTTTCAAATGCCTATATAAGGCCCATTTGTACTCTAAGAATGGCAGATTGAATGAATTATCTTTTCAGAATTATTTCTGATTTGTGAGGTTTCTCTTGTGGCCTTTGTGTGCTGGAGAAAATCTTTGACTTATCAAAGGAGTGGTTTCCTTTGTGGCGTCCCGGATTAGGGTTCTAAGAGACGGGTTCTCTTAGGGTTCAATTCCATTGACCAACATCTCTTCTTCTTCTTCTTCTTTGTTCCTTTCCTTTGTTTTTTGTTCTTTGTTGCTTATTGTCCATATTATTTGTTCATGTGCTGCATGCCAAAATTCGATCACTGATCCGTGTAATTTGGGGTTCCTAGAACGGGTTTCTACGGAGTCTCACATCATCTGGTATCAGAGCATTGGTTGAGGTTGGTTTCATCTACTTTTTCTTTGTTCTTTTCCCTTATTTCGTTTGATTAGTTTCTGTTCGTCCTTATTTTCGTGCGGCTGTGTTTGGAGTTTTCCTTCGTCTTTTTGGACGTGTAATAGGTCGTTCTTGTGTCTTAAGATCTCTTCTTTCTTTTCGTTTTGGAATCACGTCAATCCGATTTTTGTAGAGAAAGTTATAGCTGTTTCTTGCGTGCATGTCATTCTGATCTTTCAGAAATCTGGTGTTCTGTTTGCAAATTTCAGCACCTTTGAGATTCGGAAAAAAAAAAAAAAAAAAGAGAGTATATTACACTGAAAAAAAAAAGGGAAAAGAAAAGAAAAGAAGGAAAAAAAAAAAAAAGAAGTCAAAATCTTTGAAAAAGAAAGTTGTGCTGGAAATTATAAATTGTTGACTTAAATTGCAATTGCTGAAGATTATCTATTCTTAGAATTACCATTTTTGATTCCTTGAGTTGATCTGGTCATTAAATGTCATATTGTGCACAATTCATAAAAGGAAAATTTGCATTCATTCACCTTGTTCTAAATTTCAAATTTCTGATTGCTTCATTATTGATTTCAGATTCCAATTTCCTTTCCATCCTTTCCTCTTGATAATTAATCATTTAACCATTTGTTCTCTCATAATCTGCTACATACCATTTGTTCCATAAATTCATTGTCTTCATTTCCTTTCCTAGTCACTTGCTGTATTTTCCATTGGCTGCACCTACGAATTTTTTTTTTTTTAAAATGTTGGACTTTTGTTGTCTCTTGGAGAACTTTGCATCTTGAATTCTAATTTGAGATTGCCACTTCAGTTGCTACTTCTTTTGATTTGTTGGATTTAATTTAGTACACTATAGGAAGCAAGTTGAGAGGAAAAAGGCAAGAGTGTTTTCATCATTGTAAAAGCCATTACAAGTGTGAAACACGAGTGAATTTGCATCATTTAGAGTGAAACACGAGAGGGAGTGGTCAGGTCCTTTCTCTTGCTATTCACTAACATTTCAGGTGCCAATCATGTCTGAAAGTGAAGATAACCAAGTTGACCTTAAATTGTTCATCAAATCTGTTCAAGAACAATTCAAGAGGCTAAATACTAGGTTGGATCAAATAGATTCTTCTTCTTCCAATAGCAAGGCAAGACGTGGTAAAAACGTTCTAGGAGGAGATGAATCTGATTTTGAGGAGGAAAGCCAACATGAAAGAGTTAGGAGAGCTCCACCTCAAAAGAAAGATGCATTTAGTAATATCAAGATGAAAATCCCTTCCTTTCAAGGGAAAGCTGATCCTGATGTATACCTTGAATGGGAAAGAAAAGTTAAGTTTATATTTGACTGCCAATCTTTTTCAGAGGAAAGTAAAGTGAAATTAGCTGCTTTGGAGTTTACAGATTATGCAAGCCTATGGTGGGATCAATTAACCACTAGTAGGAGGCGTTCTGGAGAGGGTCCAATTCGGTCTTGGCTAGAAATGAAGGCTCTCATGAGGAAGAGATCTGTCCCTACCCATTACTATAGGGATGTGCACAAAAGGCTCCACAAAATCAAACAAGGATCTATGAGTGTGGAAGAATATTTTCAGCAAATGCAAATTGCCATGATCAAAGCTGACATTGAGGAAGATTCAGAAGTTACAATGGCAAGATTTCTTGGTGGCTTAGACCCTGAAATTGCTACAGAAGTTGAATTGCAAAACTACCTTGATATGGAAGAGTTGTTGCATAAAGCCATTAAGGTGGAGAAGCATTTTAAAGCAAAACAGAAATTGAAATCACATGCTAGTTCCAACAAAGACTTCAAGTCCTCCTTCAAGTTTAAGGGAGAGACCAAGCCTAAAGAGGGGAATAAGTTGAAGATGCAAACACCTACTTCTAAAGGTAAATCTGAACCTAAATCTTCTTCTAGTTCTTCTAAAATTAAATGCTTTAAATGTCAAGGTTTTGGTCACATTGCTTCACAATGTCCAAATAAAAGGACTATGATTTTGCTTGAGAATGGTGTTGTTACTAGTGAAAGTAGTGGTGATGAAGAAGTGGAAGCTGAGTTGAGCTCCAATGGAGGTGATGAATCTGATGTGGAGGTAGCTGAAGCTGTATTTGGTGAGGTTCTAGTGTCAAGGCGTGCTCTTAGCATTCAACCTAAAGAAGAGCTTGAAAAAGAACAACGAGAGCATATATTTCACACTAGGTGTTTTGTTAACAACAAGGTATGTAGTCTTATCATTGATAATGGGAGCTGCACTAATGTTGCTAGTACCTTGTTAGTAGAAAAGCTAGGTTTACCAACTAGAAAACACCCCACTCCTTATAATTTGTTGTGGTTCAATGATAATGGGGATGTTAAAGTAACTAAACAGGTTGTTGTAGCATTTTCCATAGGAAGTTACCATGATGAGGTTTTGTGTGATATAGCTCCTATGTATGCTGGACACTTATTATTGGGTAGACCTTGGCAATTTGATAGGAAAGTTAAGTATGATGGTTATACTAACAGGTATTCTCTTGAGTTTAATAAGAAAACCATTATGCTAACCCCTCTCAGACCCTTGCAGGCATATGAGGATCAAAAGCGAATTACTCAAGAATGCAAGCTAAGAGAGAAAGAAAAGAAAGTGCGTGAGAAAGAAAGAAAAGAAAGTGAAATGGAGAGAAAAGGAAAGAGAGCTACTGAAAAGAAAAGTCAAGAGAGTGAAGAAAAGAAAGTAACATTATTTTCTGGTAGAGGAGAGATTAAGAGGGCTTTATGTAGTGAGACATCTTTTGTACTTTTGTATAAGGATGTTTATCTAACCCTTAGTGACCTTGATGAATCTCTTCCTTCTAGTGTTTTGAGTTTGTTGCAGGAATATAAAGACTTGTTTCCGGAAGAGGTACCGGATGGATTGCCTCCCATAAGAGGCATTGAACACAGGATTGATTTTATTCCTGGAGCATCTCTTCCTAACCGACCTGCTTATAGGGCAAATCCAGAAGAGACTAAGGAAATTCAGAGACAAGTGGAAGAACTCATGAAAAAGGGGTTTGTGCGAGAGAGCCTTAGTCCATGTGCTGTTCCGGTAATACTTGTGCCCAAGAAGGATGGCAAATGGAGGATGTGTGTGGACTGCCGAGCCATTAACAAAATCACAGTTAAGTATAGATATCCCATTCCTAGACTTAATGACATGCTTGATGAGTTGCATGGTGCTTGCTTGTTTTCAAAAATAGATCTTAGGAGTGGTTATCATCAAATTAGGATGCAAGAGGGTGATGAGTGGAAGACTGCATTTAAGACTAAGTTTGGTTTGTATGAATGGCTTGTTATGCCCTTTGGCTTAACTAATGCTCCTAGTACATTCATGAGCTTAATGAATCATGTGTTTCGCCCTTTCATAGGAAAGTTTGTTGTTGTGTATTTTGATGACATTCTTGTATTTTCTAAGAATCTAGAAGAGCATGTTAAGCATTTGCATTCTGTGTTTATTATTTTGAGAGAAAATAAACTCTTTGCAAATTTAGAGAAATGCTCTTTTTGCTTGGATTCTGTTGTTTTCCTTGGTTTTGTTGTAGGTAGTAATGGCCTCCGGGTGGATGAAGAGAAGGTGAAGGCAATTCGGGAGTGGCCAACACCTAAGAATGCTAGTGAGGTGAGGAGTTTCCACGGACTTGCAAGTTTCTACCGACGTTTTGTAAAGGACTTCTCAACCCTTGCTGCACCTTTAAATGAGCTGGTAAAGAAAAATGTTGTCTTTAAATGGGGTGAGGCACAAGAGGCGGCTTTTAACACTTTGAAAGATAAATTGACCAATGCCCCTCTACTTATTCTTCCTAATTTCTCTAAAGTTTTTGAAGTTGAATGTGATGCTTCTGGAATTGGTATTGGTGCTGTTTTGATGCAAGAGTCTAGGCCTATTGCTTACTTTAGTGAAAAGCTTAGTGGTGCTTGTTTGAGTTATTCAACTTATGACAAGGAATTGTATGCTTTAAAAAGAGCTCTGGAACATTGGCAACATTATTTATGGTCTAAGAAATTTGTTTTGCATTCTGATCATAAGAGTCTTCAATACCTAAAGACCCAAGATAACTTGAATAAGAGGCATGCTGTGTGGCTTGAATTCATTGAGTCATTTCCTTATGTACTTAAACATAAAAAGGGGAAAGAAAATGTTGTGGCTGATGCTTTGTCTAGGAGGTATAGTCTCATTACATCTATGCAAGCTAGGTTAATTGGTTTTGAATCTTTCAAAAGCATGTATGAATGTGATGCTGATTTTGCTGAAACTTGGAAGTTGTGTGAAAAACATGGTGCTCATGATTTCTTTAGATTTGATGGTTTCTTGTTTAAAGGAAATAAATTGTGTGTGCCTGTTTGTTCTATGCGTGAGCTTTTGGTTAAAGAATCTCATGGGGGTGGTTTGATGGGACACGTTGGGATAGAAAAGACTTTATCCATGTTGAAGGAACATTTTTATTGGCCTCATATGCGTAGGGATGTGATTGCTATATGTAAAAGGTGCATTGCATGCAAGCACGCTAAATCTAAAATGCAACCACATGGTTTGTATACTCCTTTACCTGTTCCTTCTCATCCTTGGGTAGATATTTCAATGGATTTTGTGCTTGGATTGCCTAGAACATCTAGTGGAAAGGATAGCATATTTGTTGTTGTTGATCGATTTAGTAAAATGGCTCATTTCATTGCTTGCACAACAACAAATGATGCTGTCCATATTTCTGATTTGTTTTTCAAGGAGATTGTTAGATTGCATGGTTTGCCCCGATCTATTGTGAGTGACCGTGATGTTAAATTTGTTAGTCACTTTTGGAAAACTTTGTGGGCTAAGTTGGGTACAAAGCTTGTGTTTTCTACAGTTGCACATCCTCAAACAGATGGACAAACCGAAGTGGTGAATCGAACACTTTCTTCCTTATTACGTGTTGTAATTCAAAAAAATTTAAAGAATTGGGAAAAGTGTTTGCCTCACATTGAGTTTGCATATAATCGTGCCTTGCATTCTACAACTGAGTTTTCTCCTTTTGAGATTGTATATGGTTTTAATCCTTTAACTCCCTTAGATCTACTTCCTTTGCCTTGTAATGAGTTTGCTAACCTTGAAGGTGCAAAGAAAGCTAAGTTTGTGCAGGATCTTCATGCTAAGGTTAAGGCGAATATTGAGCGCAAGAATGAGCAATACGCTCAACATGCTAATAAAGGTCGAAGGAAGGTTATCTTTGAACCAGGAGATTGGGTGTGGGTTCATTTGAGGAAAGAAAGGTTTCCTGAACAAAGGAAGTCCAAATTACACCCAAGAGGCGATGGTCCTTTCCAAGTGTTGGAAAGAATAAATGATAATGCATATAAAATTGATTTACCTAGTTCTTATGGGAATGTAAGCGCAACTTTCAATGTGGCTGACCTTTCTCATTTTGATATTGCAGATTCGAGGACGAATCCTTTTCAGGAGGGAGGGAATGATGGAGGTGAGATAGGAGACTTGAAGAAGCTTGAACAAAATCAAGAATTTGGAAACAAAAGGGCTGGACGTGACTCTAAAAGATGGCCAACTAAAGATCCATTGCAAGGTATGGGAGGCCCATGCACAAGATCAAGAGCCAAAGTTATGAAAGAGGCCTTGAATGGAGTGATCCAAAAACTAATAGACTTGGAGCCCATAGTCTTAGCTGAATATGAAGCCCAAAAGGAACAAATTGGCATAAAGATTATTTCATTCCTACAAGATGCTAGCCCAAGCCCAAAGGGAGCCTAATTGAAGGAGTCTAGCCATTTTCCACAAAATCAGCCATTCTCCACAAAATTCTCTTAGTTTTATTTTGTTTTAATTTGATTGTTGCTGTTTCAGATTTTTAGGCACCATTCTTGGTGAATTTGTTCAGATTTAAATTTCTTTTATTTTCATTATTTTGTTTAGGGTTTTATTTTTAAATGCCTATATAAGGCCCATTTGTACTCTAAGAATGGCAGATTGAATGAATTATCTTTTCAGAATTATTTCTGATTTGTGAGGTTTCTCTTGTGGCCTTTGTGTGCTGGAGAAAATCTTTGACTTATCAAAGGAGTGGTTTCCTTTGTGGCGTCCCGGATTAGGGTTCTAAGAGACGGGTTCTCTTAGGGTTCAATTCCATTGACCAACATCTCTTCTTCTTCTTCTTTGTTCCTTTTCTTTGTTCTTTGTTCTTTGTTGCTTATTGTCCATATTATTTGTTCTTGTGCTGCATGCCATAATTCGATCACTGATTCGTGTAATTTGGGGTTCCTAGAACGGGTTTCTACGGAGTCTCACATCAAGAGGTACCAATACATGATTTTTTTCATTGAATACAATTGAATAGCAATAGCAATATTTGTGCTTATGCTTGACATATTTAGCTTTTCTCACATGTTTCCATGGTTTACTAAGCATAATATGTCCATGATACATAGGAGCCACATCACATAACACTTTATCATGATATTTACCAATGGAGAAAGAAATTAATACTTGCTTATTGATCCTAAATTCAGCACTACCCTTCAACAAGGTATAGGGCCTAGGATGCTTCATAGTAGGCAAGTTTAATTTGTCAACTAGTAAGGTATTAGCAACATTTACATAGCTACTATTATCAATAGCCACGCTACAAACTTTCTCTTTGATAAGGCATCTAATATGGAAATCAGGGGATAACTTTTCCTTATATTGTCCTGTAGAGCTGGAGTTGGATTGGAATGCATCTAACCATGCACAAGTTTGCTTGAATCGCTCTTTGTTAGCCTCTTCAAGGAATTTGTATTCATTGGACATCTTGTCACCTAAAAAGTTAGTCAAAGAAAGAAACAAGAAATAGGACCTCACACACTGTTCTCACGTGTTTACACTCATGAATAGTAATTCACTCACATTTACTCTTAAAATTTGGCTTTTATCAAGATGGTATACTCTAGCCTTTTACCTCTCAATAATTTGCTTCTTACAAGTGTTCTAAGCAAGTTACAAGCAAATTAAATGAAAAGATCAGACTAGTGGCAATCAAAAACTAGAATCCTAAAATATAAATTCCCAAAGAATCAAACAAAGGAAAAAAAGAGGTATGTAACAAAAAGGGAAGAGGAAAGGAAAACAAGGAGGAAGGGGAGGTTGGGATGGATTGGTGATGCAAGACCCACTAGGAACATGCCCTAGAGAACTTCAACAATTCAAAACTTTGCCCGGGACCGGCTAGAAAACAAGAATGTTGGTCAAAAGAAAGACCCTAAGAGAACTTGTCTCTTAGAATCCTAACCTCAAGATGCCACAAAGGAAGACCAATCCTTTGATAAGTCACGTGAACTCTCAGAGAACACAAAGAAACAAAAGCCTCACAAAGTATTGAATAATACTCAAATTTATTCATTCAAGATCTTTCATAGAGTACAATAGGGAGCCTTTTATAGGCAAAGTTTCTAAAAGATTTAAAATCCTACTAAAAGTTGAACTCTAAAATCTAATTAAAATTATTTTGAATGATGCTTAAAATCAAAGAACAAGATTAGGATATTAATTTTCACTTAATCTCCTAGATAAGCTCCTTGACCAAGTCTAAAATAATAATAAAATAATAAAAAACAAAATTAAAAAAGAATCCTAGTTAAAACTAATTAGCTTCTTTAAGTAGTCACGTGGGATGCACATGCTTCATTAAAAATCACATGGTTGACACATGATTTTTAATCTCTTGTAATTGGACTCCAATTGGGCCTTAGCACTCCTTTTGTATGTGTATAACTGCATTGGGCCTTTAACATATTGGATATTGACTTTAGTTGCTCCATGGACTCTTCTTAGAAAATTAGGCTTCCACTTGGACTTTCACTTTTGCATATTTAAAGAGATATTGATCAAATATGGATCTCGGGCTTTAAGCTTGGGCCGACGTCCAACATAGATATTATTTTGAACTCTTTGAGATTTTTGGACATATACTAGTACAATTTGGGCCTCTTGAGCATAGGCCATCCTTTCATGAGCCATTTGGACCCGAATCATAGGCTTTTGAATGATTTGGGTTTCTTGATGGATGAGAGCTTCTCGAACTTGTAGTGCTTCGATGGCATGCCTACTGATATTGTATCATTCCCTCCCTCTTTGAAAAGATTCGTCCTCGAATCTTCGCCATCAGGTGGTTTCTTAGGAAGCAAATCTAGGCAATCACAACTCTTTTCAATGCTAGTTGAAGATAAGGGTCCATTGGATAGCTTCTTTGAAAACAAATCTTCATATACTTGCAAGGAGCTAGAACCAATAATAGGCAAAGATGGGTTAAGATTGTTAGTAGATAAACAAAGATCCTTACACACATTCTCAACCTCTCTTTTTTCATCAAACAAGCTTACACTTATACTTTTCTCACTTTGCTCACAACTCTCTAGCTCTTTCTTTTCACTCACATTCTTTTCTTTTTCAAACTCATCTTTTTCTCTCTCTAACTCATGTTCTCTCTCTTTTTCTTTTTTTTTCTCTAACTCATATTCTCTCTCTTTTTCTTTCATTTTGTACGCTTTTACTATTCTCATTTGATCCTCATAAGCATCCATAGGATTAAGAGATACCAATACATGATTTTTTTCATTGAATACAAATGAATAGCAATATCTGTGCTTATGCTTAACATATTTAGCTTTTCTCACATGTTTCCATGGTTTACTAAGCATAATATGTCCATCAGACATAGGAGCCACATCACATAGCACTTTATCATGATAATTACCAATAGAAAAAGAGATGAGCACCTGTTTTGTTACCTTTGCCTCCCCACTATCGTTAAGCCATTGTAATTTATAAGGGGTAAGGTGCCTCAAAGTAGGCAAGTTCAGCTTTTCCACAAGTAAAGTACTAGCTACATTTGTGCAGTTACCACCATCAATAATCAAACTACATACCTTCTTGTGGATGAAACATCGAGTATGGAAAATATGCTCACGCTGCTCTATCTCAAGATCTTCTTTAGGTTGAATGTTGAGAGCACGCCTAGCCACAAGGGCTTCACCATTTACAGCTTCCGTTAACTCTAAATCTGAGTCATCAGTCAGGGGTGGCATCTCATCCTCCTCAGACTCACTACTAGCACTAGTCACATCACCATTCTCAAGAACAATCATAGTTCGTTTGTTCGGATATTGTGAAGCAATGTGACCGAAACCATTACATTTAAAGCATATAAGCTTAGAGGAGGAAGCAGTAGGATTAGAAGATGAAAAAGGTTTTGACTCAGTTTTACCCTTAACCTGAAAGGGTTTTACCTTACTTTCCTCCTTAGACTTGAAATCAGTCTTTGGTTTGAAGGGGACTTTGGAATCCCTCTAAGAACTCGAGTTAGATGTCACTTTCAGCTTTTGTCGAGCCCTTAGTTGCTTTTCCACCTTGATAGCTCTATGCAGGAGCTCCTCCATATCTAGGTAATTGTATAAATCAACTTGGGCAGCTATATCAGGATTTAAGCCCTCAATGAATCGGGCCATGGTTGCTTCACGGTCTTCCTCCACATTTGTCTTAATCATGGCAATCTCCATTTTTTGATAGTAATCTTCCACACTCATAGAACCTTGCTTCAGCTTTTGGAGCCTCTTATGCAATTCCCTATAATAGTAACTAGGGATAAACCGTTTGCGCATGATAATTTTCATCTCTTGCCAATCACGAATTGGACCTTCACCGGTACGTCTTCGAGTGAGTAAGAGTTGATCCCACCAGATGCTAGCATAGTCAGTAAACTCTATTGCAGCAAGTTTTACTTTCTTCGCCTCAGTGTAAGAGTGGCACTCGAATACATGCTCCACTTTTCTTTCCCAATCTAAGTACTGGTCTAGGTCATTTTTCCCAGGGAATGATGGAATTTTTATCTTGATATTTTCGATACCACCATCCTTATTGGATGATGATTGTCTACCTCTCTGAGTATGGGACTCCTCAAAGTCAGACTCAGCATCATCATCATGCTCCACTTGAGCTCGCCTTCTATGGGTCCTCTTATTGGAAGAAGACTCCACATCATCTAATCTGGCACTTAGTTTCTCAAGAGTACTTTGAACAGCCTTAACCCAGACTTTCATGTCAAAGTCACTATGCTCAGATTCTCCAGACATCCTGAAATATTAGTTTGTACAAAAAAAAAATAAGCAAAGAAAGATGTAGGTATTGAATAATACTCAAATTTATTCATTCATGATATTTACCAATGGAGAAAGAAATCAAAACTTGCTTATTAACCCTAAATTCAGCACTACCCTTCAACAAGGTATAGGGCCTAGAATGCTTTATAGTAGGCAAGTTTAATTTCTCAACAAGTAAGGTACTAGCAACATTTACATAGTTACTATTATCAATAGCCATGTTGCAGACTTTCTCTTTGATAAGGCATCTAGTATGGAAATCAGGAGATGACTTTTCCTTATCTTGTCTTGTAGGGTTGAAGTTGGATTCGAATGCATCTAACCATGCACAAGATTGCTTGAATCGCTCTTTGTTAGCCTCTTCAAGGAATTTGTACTCACTAGACATCTTGTCACCTGAAAAGTTAGTCAACGAAGAAATAGGACCTCACACACTCTTCTCACATATTTACACTCAAAAGATGATAAGTTAACTCATATTTTACTCTCTTTTTGGCTTTTTCTTTAATGTTAATTGCACTCTTGCCTTTTACCACTCAACAATTTGCTTTCTTACAAGTGTTCTAAGCAAGTCACAAGCAAATGAAAAGAAAAGATCAGACTAGTAGCAATCAAAAAGAACTAGAATCCTAAAATGTAAATTTCCAAAGAATCAAACAAAAAAGAAAAAAAAGGGTGTGTAACTAAAAGGGAAGGAGGAAAGAAAAAAAAAGGAGGAAGGGGAGGTTTGGATGGCTTGGAAGGAAGGAGAAGAAAACAAAAAATTTAAAAAAAATAGGAAATTTTAAGAATAGGAAACTACTTGGGAAATTAGGAAACCAACTTTAAGAAAATCTAAAAATTAGAAAACAAACTCCAATTAGGAAATTAACTCCAATTAGGAAATTGACTCCAATTAGGAAACTAACTCTAATTAGGAAATTGATTCCAATTAGGAAACTAACTCCAATTAGGAAATTAACTCCAAGCTTTTGAATTTGCACAACTTGCAATTTCCTTTTTTTTCACTTTTTTTTTTCAATTCTTTTTTGAATTTTTTTTTTTCGATTTTTTTTTTTTGAATAAGGATGGAGGTACACAACAATGGAAGAAAGAAGAAGATGGAAGACAAAGGTGAAGGTGAAAAGGTAATACAAATGGAAGGAAAGAAAATATGAAGAATAGTGGTAGAAAAACACAAAGATATACCTTATACTAGCGAACCAAAGATCTGATACCAAATGATGCAAGACCCACTAGGAACATGCTCTAGAGAACCTTCAATAATTTGAAACTTTGCCCGGGACCGGCTAGAAAACAAGAATGTTGGTCAAAGGAAAGACCCTAAGAGAACTTGTCTCTTAGAACTCTAGCCTCAAGACGCCACAAAGGAAGACTAATCCTTTGATAAGTCACGTGAACTTTCAGAGAACACAAAGAAGCAAAAGCCTCACAAAGTATTGAATAATACTCAAATTTATTCATTCATGATCTTTCATAGAGTACAATAGGGAGCCTTTTATAGGCAAAGTTTCTAAAAGATTTAAAATCCTACTAAAAATTAAACTCTAAAATCTAATTAAAATTATTTTGAATGATGCCTAAAATCAAGGAACAAGATTAGGATATTAATTTTAACTTAATCTCCTAGATAAGCTCCTTGACCAAGTCCAAAAAAATAATAAAATAATAAAAAACGAAATTAAAAAAGAATCATAGTTAAAACTAATTAGCTTCTTTAAGTAGTCACGTGGGATGCACATGCTTCATTAAAAATCACATGGTTGACACATGATTTTTAATCTCTTGTAATTGGACTCCAATTGGGCCTTAGCACTCCTCTTGTATGTGTATAACTGCATTGGGCCTTTAACATATTGGATATTGACTTTAGTTGCTCCATGGACTCTTCTTAGAAAATTGGGCTTCTACTTGGACTTTCACTTTTGTATATTTAAAGAGATATTGATCAAATATAGATCTCGAGCTCTAAACTTGGGCCGACGTCCAACATAGATATTATTTTGAACTCTTTGAGATTTTTGGACATATACTAGTACAATTTAGGCATCTTGAGCATAGGTCATCCTTTCATGAGCCATTTGGACCTGAATCATAGGCTTTTGAATGATTTGGGTTTCTTAATGGATGAGGGCTTCTCGAACTTGTAGTGCTTCGATGGGCATGCCTACTGATATTGTATCACTTGGAAGGAAGGAGAAGAAAAGGGAAAATCTGAAAATAAAAAACTTTAAAAATAGGAAACTACTTGGGAGCCAAGTTAATAGGAAACTACTTGCAATTCAAGTTTAAAACAATTAGGAAAGAAAATCCTTACTTAATTGCAAATAGGAAAGTAGATAACTTGGTGGCTACTCAATGCAATCAAATTAGGAAACTAACTCCAATTAGGAAATTAATTCAAATTAGGAAATTAACTCCAATTAGGAAACTAACTCTAATTAGAAAATTAACTCCAACTAGGAAACTAACTCCAAGCTTTTTGAATTTGCACAACTTGCAATTTCTTCTTTTTTTTTTTTCTTTTTTTTCACTTTTTTTTTCTTTTTTTTTTTGATTTTTTTTTTTGATTTTTTTTTTCAAATTTCTTTTTTTTGGAGTATCACACTCTCCTTTTTTTTTTGAATGAGGATGGAGGTACACAACAATGGAAGAAAGAAGAAGATGGAAGACAAAGGTGAAGATGAAAAGGTAACACAAATGGAAGGAAAGAAAATATGAAGAACAACGGTAAGAAAACACAAAGATATACCTTGTACTAGCGAACCAAAGCTCTGATACCAAATGATGCAAGACCTACTAGGAACATGCCCTAGAGAACCTTCAACAATTCGAAACTTTGCCCGGGAACGGCTAGAAAACAATAATGTTGGTCAAAGGAAAGACCCTAAGAGAACCTGTCTCTTAAAACCCTAACCTCAAGACGCCACAAAGGAAGACCAACCCTTTGATGAGTCACGTGAACTCTTAGTGATATGAACCAGATTCATGTGGGGAAGGATGCTCGTGTGGAGAAGGACTTGATGATTGATGGTCCAATGACAAGAGGAAGAGTTAAGCGTCTACAAAGAGTAATTGGGCTTCAACTTGCTGAATTAGAAGCCCATAATGTTAGTGCATGCATTGAGGAAGCAAATGGAGCCTTAATCATGCTTATTCAAGCCAAAGTTGATGCTTAAAGAGCCCATTGAAGTTAGAGGACGTGAATAGTACTTCAAATGCAAGATGTCCAACCTATTAATATTAATTAGTTTCTATTAGGCTGATTATCTTTCCTTTTCTGTTTTTAAAAAGATTTGATTTTGTATCCCTATTTTTTAGATCTTTCAGTTAGGATTATGTAGTTAGTTTCCTACTTTTTTTCTAGTAGATAGGTTTGAGCTACACTATAAATATATGTATTCTACCTTCATTTGAATCAGATTGGAAGTAATAGAATTATTTTGAGTGTTTCTCTAATTGTGAGAATCTTATCTTTTCTTCGCTCTTATGAAACCTTTGTCTTGTCAACCTATCTTCAGGTTGCTGATTCAAGTTCGCAAAAGCCCCCAATTCGTGCTTCGATCCAAGTGCGTCGTTGTGTGGATTGGTTTACTGTGTTCGTGGTTAGGCGCATTGTCTAAGTAGCAGGTCAACGTTCTTATAACGTTGGTTGGCTATTTGTTTCCGTCAAGTCTCGAACCATCATCTATCCACCTACGTTGTGAAGATTGGGCCACCCTTTGATTTCGCATCATTTGGTATCAGAGCTTTGGTTTATACGGTAGGTTGTCTATCATACATTCATCATCCACCATTCTACTTCCTTTATAGCCTCCATATGTTTTTCCCTTTTCCATATCCGTTCATTGCTACCTTTTATTATAGAAAAAAAATACTAAACTTTCTACCTTCCCTTGTTTCCAGATTTGATCCTTAGTGTGCAAGATTTGGTTTTTATGCTAAAGAGCCATTCATTTTGTAATCTGGAAAATTTTTGTTGTTCTGGATGTTGTTATTTTTTCCTTATTTGTTCAACCCCTTTCCTTTTGAGATTTTGGACGATTAATAGGTCAATCCTAAGTTTTAGAATCTCAACTTTCATTTCATTTTAGAATCATCAAATTCGGAGTTCTCTAGAGGAAGTTATTGTCATTTTTAGTGGTAACATTTTCTGATCTGATTTGTTTCTTATTGTGTGATATTGTGATTCTCTTTCATCTGATCCAAAAAAAAAAGAGGCAAAAAAAAAAAGAAAAGGAAAAGGAATAGAAAAGAAAGGCAAAAAAAAAGGGTTAGCCAAAAAAAAGTGAAAAAAAAACGAAAAAAAAAATTTGTGATCAGATTTCTTTCATTTGTGATCAGCATTGTTTCCTCTTCCATTTGTTCCCTAATTTTTATGATCCACTTTCCTATTCCTATATTGTTTTTTATCTTGTGATTGTGGACTTTCCTATTATGACTTCAACTTGTTTCCTATTCCTTTGATTTGAACTTTCCTAATCTAATCCTCCATTGATTTCTCATATCTTGGGTTTTTAGAATCATTGCAATTGGCTCTTTGGTATTTTAAACTTGATTTTGCATTGCTAGGTGGTTAAGTCTTCCCTTTTTCATATTGGAACCCTAGCCTAACCAAACTCTAACCTTTACTTATGACTTGTATGCACCAATTACAACTTTTCATATCATTCACCAGCACATACTTTGGTAAATCGAGAATTGGCAATCCTTGATCACTTGACGAGGTCTTAGGTAACATAAGAGCTTGGGATTTGATATTGAGAGGTAAAAGGCAAGAGTGGATAACATCATTGTAGAAAAAGCCAATAAGAGAGAGTAAACACGAGTGAGAGTATTATATCTCAATTGAGTGAAACACGTGAGGAAATATTTGTGAGGTCCTATATACTTTTGTTTCTTTTTCACTAACATGGCAGATAATCGAGAAAAAGGAGTTGCACATGAAAGTGATAATGATGATCACAATTCATTTGGAGTAGCGCCTTTGCAAATGAAAGAGCTAGTGAGTTATTTTGAAAGGATGCTTGATAAGAAGTTGGAAGGACTCCATGAACGCTTAGATCAAGTGGAGAGTAGAACCTCTAGCCAAAGGACTACTCAAGCTAACCAAAGACAAGCTCATGCTGCACGCCCACAACACCGTAAATATGCGGAAGACATGGAGAGCCATGATGAAGATTACGAAGGAGAGGACACTCAGCCAAGAAGAAGGCCACTCAACATACAAAGAAGACCACCGAGGAAGCCTAGAGATGAAGAAGAAGGCCTTAGAGGAGTCAAAGTCAAAATTCCATCCTTTCAAGGCAAGAGTGATCCGGAAACATACCTGGAGTGGGAGATGCGTGTAGAGCAAATCTTTTCATGCCATAACTACTCTGAGGGTAAGAAGGTCAAAATTGCTACTCTTGAGTTTACTGATTATGCTCTTATTTGGTGGGACCAGATGCAAAAGGAGCGGATTAGATATGGAGAGCACCCCATCTCAACATGGTAAGAGATGAAGGCTATCATGAGGAGGCGATTCATTCCATCCTATTTTCGAAGGGAACTTCACAATAAACTTCAACGCCTCACTCAAGGATCCAAAAGTGTGGATGAGTACTACAAGAAAATGCAAATAACCATGATTAGAGCTAAAGTAGAGGAGGATCCAGAAGCAACAATGGCTCGTTTCTTAGATGGGCTTAATCGTGACATAGCCGATGTTGTGGAGATGTACCACTATGTTGAGATTCATGACTTAGTCCACCAAGCTACCAAGGTGGAAAAACAACTCAAAAGGAAGAATATTGCAAGGAAGAACTCCAGTTCAACTTCTTTCAACTCATGGAAGAGCAACCCAAAGAAAGATATTCCCTCTACTTCAAGTTCAAAGGGGAATGAAATAAAGAAAGAAGAAAAGCTGGCTACACCACCCAAGAAGGTTCAAAGTGGGCTTAATCCTTCAAGAAACTGATACATAATATGCTTCAAGTGCCAAGAGAGAGGACACATCTCTAGTGAATGTCCTAACAAGCGAACCATGAATATCAACAACCTTGGTGAGTGGGAAACTGAAGGAGAAACAACAGAGGAAGAAGAAGAGCTATTCATGGAAAATGAAGGTGGAGAGTATGCAGAAGAAGGAGAACTCCTTGTAACTAGGCGAGCCCTTAGCGCTCAAATGATGGCAGACGAAGATAAGCAAAGAGAGAACTTGTTCCATACTCGTTGCCAAATCCAGGGAAAGATATGTGGTGTGATTATAGATAGAGGAAGTTGCTGCAACGTGGCAAGCACCGAGCTAGTGGAGAAGTTGAATTTGTCTACTTTCAAGCATCAACGGCCTTACAAACTACAATGGCTCAATGAATGTGGAGAATTGAGGGTAACCAAGCAAGTTAAGGTAATGTTTTCAATTGGCAAGTATATGGATGAAGTGCTTTGTGATGTTGTACCAATGAAAGCATGTCATATTTTGTTAGGTAGACCTTGGTAGTATGATAGATGTGTTGATGTGAAATCAAGGGGTGGCCCAATCCTTACGACGTAGGTTGATGGATAGATAATGGTTCGAGACCCGACGGAAGCAAGTAGCCAACCAACGTTATAAGAACGTTGACCTGCTACTTAGACAATGCGCCTAACCACGAACACAATAACCAACCCATACAACGACACACTTGGATCGAAGCACAAATTGGGGGCTTTTGTGAACTTGAATCACTAACCTAAAGATAGGTTGACAAGGCAAAGGTTTCACAAGAACAAAGAAAAGATAAGATTCTCACAATTAGAGAAACACTCAAAATAATTCTATTACTTTCAATCTGATTCAAATGAAGGCAGAATACATATATTTATAGTGTAGCTCAAACCTATCTATTGGAGGAAAAGTAGGAAACTAACTACATAATCATAACTGAAAGATCTAAAAAATAGGGATACAAAATCAAATCTTTTAAAAAACAGAAAAGAAAAGATAATCAGCCTAATAGAAACTAATTAATATTAATGGGTTGGACATCTTGCATTTGAAGTACTATTCACGTCCTCTAGCTTCAATGGGCTCTTTAAGCATCAACTTGGGTTTGAATAAGCATGATTAAGGTTCCATTTGCTTCCTTAATGCATGCACTGACATTATGGGCTTCTAATTCAGCAAATTGAAGCCCAATTGCTCTTTGTAGACGCTTAACTCTTCTTCTTGTCATTGGGCCATCTATCATCAAGTCTTTCTCCACACGAGCATCTTTCCCCACATGCGTCTGGTTCATATCATCCTCCTCCTCTTGAAAAGGAGTTGTCCTCGACTCTTCAAAGTCTGCACCAAAATAAGGGGAAAGGTCAGAAACATTAAAAGTAGCACTTACACCTTACTCACCTGGTAAAACATGCGAGTTCCAACAAAGACTTCAAGTCCTCTTTCAAGTTTAAGGAAGAGACCAAGTCTAAGTAGGAGAATAAGTTGAATATGCAAACACCTACTTCTAAAGGTAAATTTGAACCTAATCTTTTTCTAGTTCTTTAAAAATTAAATGCTTTAAATGTCAAAGTTTTGGTCACATTGCTTCACAATCCAAATAAAAGGACTATGATTTTGCTTGATAATGGTGTTGTTACTAGTGAAAGCAGTGGTGATGAAGATGTGGAAGCTGAGTAAAGCTCCGATGGAGGTGATGAATCTGATGTGGAGGTAGCTGAAGCTATGATCGGTGAGGCTCTATTGTCAAGGCATGCTCTTAGCATTCAACCTAAAGAGGAGCTTGAAAATGAACAACGAGAGCATATCTTTCACATTAGGCGTTTTGTTAACAACAAGGTATGTAGTCTTATCATTGATAATAGGAGCTGCACTAATGTTGCTAGTACCTTGTTAGTCGAAAAGCTTGGTTTACCAATTAGAAAACACCCCACTCTTCATAATTTGTCTTGGTTCAATGATAATGGGGATGTTAAAGTTACTATACAGGTTGTTGTAGCATTTTTGATGGAGGTGAGATAGGAGACTTGAAGAAGCTTGAACAAAATCAAGAACTTGGAAACAAGAGGGCTGGACGTGACTCTAAAAGATGGCCAACTAAAGATCCATTGCAAGGTATGGGAGGCCCATGCACAAGATCAAGAGCCAAAGCTATGAAAGAGGCCTTGAATGGAGTGATCCAAAAACTAATAGACTTGGAGCCCATAGTCTTAGCTGAATATGAAGCCCAAAAGGAATAAATTGGCATAAAGATTATTTCATTCCTACAAGATGCTAGCCCAAGCCCAAAGGGAGCCTAATTGAAGGAGTCTAGCCATTTTCCACAAAATCAGCCATTCTCCACAAAATTCTCTTAGTTTTATTTTGTTTTAATTTGATTGTTGCTGTTTCAGATTTTTAGGCACCATTCTTGGTGAATTTGTTCAGATTTAAATTTCTTTTATTTTCATTATTTTGTTTAGGGTTTTATTTTCAAATGCCTATATAAGGCCCATTTGTACTCTAAGAATGGATATTGAATGAATTATCTTTTCAGAATTATTTCTGATTTGTGAGGTTTCTCTTGTGGCCTTTGTGTGCTGGAGAAAATCTTTGACTTATCAAAGGAGTGGTTTCCTTTGTGGCGTCCCGAATTAGGGTTCTAAGAGACGGGTTCTCTTAAGGTTCAATTCCATTGACCAACATCTCTTCTTCTTCTTCTTCTTTGTTCCTTTTCTTTGTTCTTTGTTCTTTGTTCTTTGTTGCTTATTGTCCATATTATTCATTCTTGTGCTGCATGCCAAAATTTGATCACTGATCCGTGTAATTTGGGGTTCCTAGAACGGGTTTCTATGGAGTCTCACATCATCTGGTATCAGAGCATTGGTTGAGGTTGGTTTCATCCACTTTTTCTTTGTTCTTTTCCCTTATTTCGTTTGATTAGTTTCTGTTCGTCCTTATTTTCGTGCGGCTGTTTCTGGTGTTTTCCTTCGTCTTTTTGGACATGTAATAGGTCGTTCTTATGTCTTAAGATCTCTTCTTTCTTTTCGTTTTGGAATCAGGTCAATCCGATTTTTGTAGAGAAAGTTATAGCTGTTTCTTGCGTGCATGTCATTCTGATCTTTCAGAAATCTGGTGTTCTGTTTGCAAATTTCAGCACCTTTGAGATTCGAAAAAAAAAAAAGGAGTATATTACACTGAAAAAAAAAAAGGGAAAAGAAAAGAAAAGAAGGAAAAGTTGCAAAAAAAAAGAAAAAAAAAAAGGAAGTCAAAATCTGTGAAAAAGGAAGTTGTGCTGGAAATTATAAATTGTTGACTTAAATTGCAATTGCTGAAGATTATCTATTCTTGGAATTACCATTTTTGATTCCTTGAGTTGATCTGGTCATTAAATGTCATATTGTGCACAATTCATAAAAGGAAATTTTGCATTCATTCACCTTGTTCTAAATTTCAAATTTCTGATTGCTTCATTATTGATTTCAGATTCCAATTTCCTTTCCATCCTTTCCTCTTGATAATTAATCATTTAACCATTTGTTCTCCCATAATCTGCCGCATACCATTTGTTCCATAAATTCATTGTCTTCATTTCCTTTCCTAGTCACTTGCTGTATTTTCCATTGGCTGCACCTACGAATTTTTTTTAAATGTTGGACTTTTGTTGTCTCTTGGAGAACTTTGCATCTTGAATTCTAATTTGAGATTGCCACTTCAGTTGCTACTTCTTTTGATTTGTTGGATTTAATTTAGTACACTATAAGAAGCAAGTTGAGAGGAAAAAGGCAAGAGTGTTTTCATCATTGTAAAAGCCATTACAAGTGTGAAACACGAGTGAATTTGCATCATTTAGAGTGAAACACGAGAGGGAGTGGTAAGGTCCTTTCTCTTGCTATTCACTAACATTTCAGGTGTCAATCATGTCTGAAAGTGAAGATAACCAAGTTGACCTTAAATTGTTCATCAAATCTGTTCAAGAACAATTCAAGAGGCTAAATACTAGGTTGGATCAAATAGATTATTCTTCTTCCAATAGCAAGGCAAGACGTGGTAAAAACGTTCTAGGAGGAGATGAATCTGATTTTGAGGAGGAAAGCCAACATGAAAGAGTTAGGAGAGCTCCACCTCAAAAGAAAGATGCATTTAGTAATATCAAGATGAAAATCCCTTCCTTTCAAGGGAAAGCTGATCCTGATGTATACCTTGAATGGGAAAGAAAAGTTGAGTTTATATTTGACTGCCAATCTTTTTCAGAGGAAAGTAAAGTGAAATTAGCTGCTTTGGAGTTTACAGATTATGCAAGCCTATGGTGGGATCAATTAACCACTAGTAGGAGGCGTTCTGGAGAGGGTCCAATTCGGTCTTGGCTAGAAATGAAGGCTCTCATGAGGAAGAGATCTGTCCCTACCCATTACTATAGGGATGTGCACAAAAGGCTCCACAAAATCAAACAAGGATCTATGAGTGTGGAAGAATATTTTCAGCAAATGCAAATTGCCATGATCAAAGCTGACATTGAGGAAGATTCAGAAGTTACAATGGCAAGATTTCTTGGTGGCTTAGACCCTGAAATTGCTACAGAAGTTGAATTGCAAAACTACCTTGATATGGAAGAGTTGTTGCATAAAGCCATTAAGGTGGAGAAGCATTTTAAAGCAAAACAGAAATTGAAATCACATGCTAGTTCCAACAAAGACTTCAAGTCCTCCTTCAAGTTTAAGGGAGAGATGCCTAAAGAGGAGAATAAGTTGAAGATGCAAACACCTACTTCTAAAGGTAAATCTGAACCTAAATCTTCTTCTAGTTCTTCTAAAATTAAATGCTTTAAATGTCAAGGTTTTGGTCACATTGCTTCACAATGTCCAAATAAAAGGACTATGATTTTGCTTGAGAATGGTGTTGTTACTAGTGAAAGTAGTGGTGATGAAGAAGTGGAAGCTGAGTTGAGCTCCAATGGAGGTGATGAATCTGATGTGGAGGTAGCTAAAGCTGTATTTGGTGAGGTTCTAGTGTCAAGGCGTGCTCTTAGCATTCAACCTAAAGAAGAGCTTGAAAAAGAACAACGAGAGCATATATTTCACACTAGGTGTTTTGTTAACAATAAGGTATGTAGTCTTATCATTGATAATGGGAGCTGCACTAATGTTGCTAGTACCTTGTTAGTTGAAAAGCTAGGTTTGCCAACTAGAAAACACCCCACTCCTTATAATTTGTTGTGGTTCAATGATAATGGGGATGTTAAAGTTACTAAACAGGTTGTTGTAGCATTTTCCATAGGAAGTTACCATGATGAGGTTTTGTGTGATATAGCTCCTATGTATGCTGGACACTTATTATTGGGTAGACCTTGGCAATTTGATAGGAAAGTTAAGTATGATGGTTATACTAACAGGTATTCTCTTGAGTTTAATAAGAAAACCATTATGCTAACCCCTCTCAGACCCTTGCAGGCATATGAGGATCAAAAGCGAATTACTCAAGAATGCAAGCTAAGAGAGAAAGAAAAGAAAGTGCGTGAGAAAGAAAGAAAAGAAAGTGAAATGGAGAGAAAAGGAAAGAGAGCTACTGAAAAGAAAAGTCAAGAGAGTGAAGAAAAGAAAGTAACATTATTTTCTGGTAGAGGAGAGATTAAGAGGGCTTTATGTAGTGAGACATCTTTTGTACTTTTGTATAAGGATGTTTATCTAACCCTTAGTGACCTTGATGAATCTCTTCCTTCTAGTGTTTTGAGTTTGTTGCAGGAATATAAAGACTTGTTTCCGGAAGAGGTACCGGATGGACTGCCTCCCATAAGAGGCATTGAACACAGGATTGATTTTATTCCTGGAGCATCTCTTCCTAACCGACCTGCTTATAGGGCAAATCCAGAAGAGACTAAGGAAATTCAGAGACAAGTGGAAGAACTCATGAAAAAGGGGTTTGTGCGAGAGAGCCTTAGTCCATGTGCTGTTCTGGTAATACTTGTGCCCAAGAAGGATGGCAAATGGAGGATGTGTGTGGACTGCCGAGCCATCAACAAAATCACAGTTAAGTATAGATATCCCATTCCTAGACTTGATGACATGCTTGATGAGTTGCATGGTGCTTGCTTGTTTTCAAAAATAGATCTTAGGAGTGGTTATCATCAAATTAGGATGCAAGAGGGTGATGAGTGGAAGACTGCATTTAAGACTAAGTTTGGTTTGTATGAATGGCTTGTTATGCCCTTTGGCTTAACTAATGCTCCTAGTACATTCATGAGCTTAATGAATCATGTGTTTCGCCCTTTCATAGGAAAGTTTGTTGTTGTGTATTTTGATGACATTCTTGTGTTTTCTAAGAATCTAGAAGAGCATGTTAAGCATTTGCATTCTGTGTTTATTATTTTGAGAGAAAATAAACTCTTTGCAAATTTAGAGAAATGCTCTTTCTGCTTGGATTCTGTTGTTTTCCTTGGTTTTGTTGTAGGTACTGATGGCCTCCGGGTGGATGAAGAGAAGGTAAAGGCAATTCGGGAGTGGCCAACACCTAAGAATGCTAGTGAGGTGAGGAGTTTCCACGGACTTGCAAGTTTCTACCGACGCTTTGTCAAGGACTTCTCAACCCTTGCTGCACCTTTAAATGAGCTGGTAAAGAAAAATGTTATCTTTAAATGGGGTGAGGCACAAGAGGCGGCTTTTAACACTTTGAAAGATAAATTGACCAATGCCCCTCTACTTATTCTTCCTGATTTCTCTAAAGTTTTTGAAGTTGAATGTGATGCCTCTGGAATTGGTATTGGTGCTGTTTTGATGCAAGAGTCTAGGCCTATTGCTTACTTTAGTGAAAAGCTTAGTGGTGCTTGTTTGAATTATTCAACTTATGACAAGGAATTGTATGCTTTAAAAAGAGCTCTGGAACATTGGCAACATTATTTATGGTCTAAGGAATTTGTTTTGCATTCTGATCATAAGAGTCTTCAATACCTAAAGACCCAAGATAACTTGAATAAGAGGCATGCTGTGTGGCTTGAATTCATTGAGTCATTTCCTTATGTACTTAAACATAAAAAGGGGAAAGAAAATGTTGTGGCTGATGCTTTGTCTAGGAGGTATAGTCTCATTACATCTATGCAAGCTAGGTTAATTGGTTTTGAATCTTTCAAAAGCATGTATGAATGTGATGCTGATTTTGCTGAAACTTGGAAGTTGTGTGAAAAACATGGTGCTCATGATTTCTTTAGATTTGATGGTTTCTTGTTTAAAGGAAATAAATTGTGTGTGCCTGTTTGTTCTATGCGTGAGCTTTTGGTTAAAGAATCTCATGGGGGTGGTTTGATGGGACACTTTGGGATAGAAAAGACTTTATCCATGTTGAAGGAACATTTTTATTGGCCTCATATGCGTAGGGATGTGATTGCTATATGTAAAAGATGCATTGCATGCAAGCACGCTAAATCTAAGATGCAACCACATGGTTTGTATACTCCTTTACCTGTTCCTTCTCATCCTTGGGTAGATATTTCAATGGATTTTGTGCTTGGATTGCCTAGAACATCTAGTGGAAAGGATAGCATATTTGTTGTTGTTGATCGATTTAGTAAAATGGCTCATTTCATCGCTTGCTCAAAAACAAATGATGCTGTCCATATTTCTGATTTGTTTTTCAAGGAGATTGTTAGATTGCATGGTTTGCCCCGATCTATTGTGAGTGACCGTGATGTTAAATTTGTTAGTCACTTTTGGAAAACTTTGTGGGCTAAGCTGGGTACAAAGCTTGTGTTTTCTACAGTTGCACATCCTCAAACGGATGGACAAACCGAAGTGGTGAATCGAACACTTTCTTCCTTATTGCGTGTTGTAATTCAAAAAAATTTAAAGAATTGGGAAAAGTGTTTGCCTCACATTGAGTTTGCATATAATCGTGCCTTGCATTCTACAACTGAGTTTTCTCCTTTTGAGATTGTATATGGTTTTAATCCTTTGACTCCCTTAGATCTACTTCCTTTGCCTTGTAATGAGTTTGCTAACCTTGAAGGTGCAAAGAAAGCTAAGTTTGTGCAGGATCTTCATGCTAAGGTTAAGGCGAACATTGAGCGCAAGAATGAGCAATACGCTCAACATGCTAATAAAGGCCGAAGGAAGGTTATCTTTGAACCAGGAGATTGGGTGTGGGTTCATTTGAGGAAAGAAAGGTTTCCTGAACAAAGGAAGTCCAAATTACACCCAAGAGGCGATGGTCCTTTCCAAGTGTTGGAAAGAATAAATGATAATGCATATAAAATTGATTTACCTAGTTCTTATGGGAATGTAAGCGCAACTTTCAATGTGGCTGACCTTTCTCATTTTGATTTTGCAGATTCGAGGACGAATCCTTTTCAGGAGGGAGGGAATGATGGAGGTGAGATAGGAGACTTGAAGAAGCTTGAACAAAATCAAGAACTTGGAAACAAGAGGGCTGGACGTGACTCTAAAAGATGGCCAACTAAAGATCCATTGCAAGGTATGGGAGGCCCATGCACAAGATCAAGAGCCAAAGCTATGAAAGAGGCATTGAATGGAGTGATCCAAAAACTAATAGACTTGGAGCCCATAGTCTTAGCTGAATATGAAGCCCAAAAGGAACAAATTGGCATAAAGATTATTTCATTCCTACAAGATGCTAGCCCAAGCCCAAAGGGAGCCTAATTGAAGGAGTCTAGCCATTTTCCACAAAATCAGCCATTCTCCACAAAATTCTCTTAGTTTTATTTTGTTTTAATTTGATTGTTGCTGTTTCAGATTTTTAGGCACCATTCTTGGTGAATTTGTTCAGATTTAAATTTCTTTTATTTTCATTATTTTGTTTAGGGTTTTATTTTCAAATGCCTATATAAGGCCCATTTGTACTCTAAGAATGGATATTGAATGAATTATCTTTTCAGAATTATTTCTGATTTGTGAGGTTTCTCTTGTGGCCTTTGTGTGCTGGAGAAAATCTTTGACTTATCAAAGGAGTGGTTTCCTTTGTGGCGTCCCGAATTAGGGTTCTAAGAGACGGGTTCTCTTAGGGTTCAATTCCATTGACCAACATCTCTTCTTCTTCTTCTTCTTTGTTCCTTTTCTTTGTTCTTTGTTCTTTGTTCTTTGTTGCTTATTGTCCATATTATTCATTCTTGTGCTGCATGCCAAAATTTGATCACTGATCCGTGTAATTTGGGGTTCCTAGAATGGGTTTCTATGGAGTCTCACATCAATTTTTCATAGGAAGTTACCATGATAAGGTTTTGTATGATATAGCTCCTATGTATGCTGGAACACTTGTTATTGGGTAGACATTGGCAATTTGATATCAAAGTTAAGTATGATGGTTATACTAATAGGTATTCTCTTGAGTTTAATAAGAAAACCATTATGCTAACACCTCTCAGACCCTTGCAGGCATATGAAGATCAAAAGCGAATTACTCAAGAATGCAAGCTAAGAGAGAAAGAAAAGAAAGTGAGTGAGAAAGAAAGAAAAGAAAGTGAGATGGAGAGAAAAAAAAAATAGAGCTATTGAAAAGAAAAGTCAAGAGAGTGAAGAAAAGAAAGTAACATTGTTTTCTAGTAGAGGAGAGATTAAGAGGGCTTTATGTAGTGAGACATCTTTTGTACTCTTGTATAAGGATGTTTATCTAACCTTTAGTGACCTTGATGAATCTTTTCCTTCTAGTGTTTTGAGTTTGTTGTAGGAATACAAAGACTTGTTTTTGAAAGAGGTACCAGATGGATTGCCCCCCATAAGAGGCATTGAACACAGGATTAACTTTATTCCTAGAGCATCTCTTCCTAACCGACCTGCTTATAGGGCAAATCCAGAAGAGACTAAGGAAATTCAAAGGCAAGTAGAGGAACTCATGAAAAAGGGGTTTGTGAGAGAAAGCCTTAGTCCATATGTTGTTCCAGTAATAATGGTGCCCAAGAAGGATGGCAAATGGAGGATATGTGTGTGGACTATCGAGCCATCAACAAAATCACAGTTAAGTATAGATATCCCATTCCTAGACTTGATGACATGCTTGATGAGTTGCATGGTGCTTGGTTGTTTTCAAAAATAGATCTTAGGAATGGTTATCATTAAATTAGGATGAAAGAGGGTGATGAGTGGGACACTGCATTTAAGACTAAGTTTGGTTTGTAGGAATAACTTGCTGTGCCCTTTGGCTTAACTAATGCTCCAAATACATTCTCTTAATGAATCAGGTGTTTCGCCCTTGCATAGGAAAGTTTGTTGTTGTGTATTTTGATGACATTCTTGTGTTTTCTAAAAGTCTAGTAGAAGAGCATGTTAAGCCTTTGCATTATGTGTTTGTTATTTTGAGAGAAAATAAACTCTTTACAAATTTAGAGAAGTGCTCTTTCTGCTTGGATTTTGTTGTTTTCCTTGGTTTTGTTGTAGGTACTAATGGCCTTCGAGTGGATGAAGAGAAGGTGAAGGCAATTCAGGAGTGGCCAACACCTAAAAATGCTAGTGAGGTGAGGAGTTCCATGGACTTGCAAGTTTCTACCGACATTTTGTAAAGGACTTCTCAACCCTTGCTGTACCTCTAAATGAGCTGGTAAAGAAAAATGTTATCTTTAAATGGGATTTGAGGGAGAATCCTTTTCAAGAGAGAGGGGATGATGGAGGTGAACTAAGAAGCTTGAAAGAGTTTGAACAAAATCAAGAACTTGAAAACAAAAAGGCTGGACATGACTCTAAAATATGGCCAACAAAAGGCCCATTGCAAGGTCGAGGCTTAAAGACAAGATCAAGAGCCAAACCTATAAAGAAGGCCTTGAATGGAGTGATCTAAAAACTAATGGACTTGGAGCCCATATTCTTAGCTAAATATGGAGCCCAAAAGGAATAAAATGGCATGAAGATTATTTCATATCTACAACATGCTAGCCCAAGCCAAAAAGGAGCCATATTGAAGGAGCCTGGCCATTTTCCACCAAATTCTCTTAGTTTTATGATGAATGGGCTCATGATCTTGTAGACAAGGGAGCATGGTGTAATGACTTAAAAGAGCATGGAGGGTGTGCAAGAGAGCCCAACAAGCAAATGGATCCATTACAAGGCATAGGAGGCCCAATGACTAGAGGAAGAGCTAAAGCCATGAAGCAAGCTTTGAGTTACTTTGTCCAAGAAGTTCAAGAGCTTGAACCCATGTTTTTACATCAATTTGAAGAGTTACAAGGCCCAAGGGACTTGATCCTTATTATCCAAGCCTAACAAGATATGCTGTAAGATCCAAATAGAGTCCAACTTGAAGAAATCAATTAACAAGCATGTGCAAATCACATGGGCAACAAAAGTGATGTGAATAGGAGTTTTAAATCTTATTAGGATGTCTTTTATTTGCTTTTCATTAGTTTCCATTTCCATTAGTTTGAACAAGGCCATTTAGTCAAGACTTAAGATTTAAGTTTTAGGTTTTGTTTATTTCCATTTTTCTTAGTTGTTGAAAACTTATTACTTTCTTTCCTTTTCCTTAGGATTTCTTGTAGTAAATGGCATCATCTCCTCCCATTAAAATCAGATTCTTTGCTTCCTATTTTGGAGGAGAATTCTTAGAAATTAAGTTAGGTTTAGGGTTTTCTTTTATGCCTATTTAATAGGCCACCTATTGTACTTTTTCGAGATTTGAATGAATTCAAAATTTTATTTCTCATTGTGAGAATTCTTGCTTCTGTGTTCTTCTTTAGAATACAAGTGACTTATCAAAGGAGTGGTCTTCTTTTGTGGCGTCTCAAGGCTAGGGTTCTAAGGGATAAGTTTTCTTAGTGTCTTATCCACTTGACCAACATTTCTTGTTCCTAGCTGGTCCCAGGCAATGTATCATCTTGTTGAAAGTCCCTAGGACTTATTCCTATGGGGCCTCTCATCATTTTATCTTGTTTTAATTTGATTGTTTCTGTTTCAGATTTTTAGTTTTATTAGGTGTCATTCTTGGTGAATTTGTCTAGACTTAAATTTCTTCTATTTTCCTGCCATGTAAAAGGCTCCACTTAGGAGTTATTTTGTGTTTAGGGTTTTATTTTTCAAAGGCCTATATAAGGCCCACTTGTACTCCAAGAAGGACAAATTGAATGAATTATCTTTTTCAGAATCATTTCTGACTTGTGAGGTTTCTCTTGTGGCCTTTATGTGTTGGGAAAAATCTTTGACTTATCAAAGGAGTGGTTTCCTTTGTGGCATCTTAGATTCGGATTCTAAGAGACGGGTTCTCTTAGGGTTCAATTCCATTGACCAACATCTCTTCTTCTTCTTCTTCATTCCTTTCTTTGTTCTTCATCGCTTGGTGTCCAGATTTGTGTATTTGCTTGTTCTTGTGTTGTAGCCAAATTTTGATCACTGATCCGTGTCATTTGGGGTTCCTAGAACAGGTTTCTATGGGGTCTCACATAAGTTGGCCAATCTTTTATTGCTCTCACCTTTTTCTTATCAACTTCTACTCCTTTAGAACTCACTACAAAACCAAGGAAAACAACCTTATCCATGCAAAAACTATATTTTTTAAGGTTAGCATACAACTTTTCCTTTCTCAAAACATCAAGCACATGATGCAAATGATTCAAATGTTCATTAAGACTTTTACTATAAATCAAAACGTCATCAAAATATACTACAACAAACTTTTAAATGAATGCACACAAAACATAATTCATTAACTTCATGAAAGTACTAAGTGCATTAGTCCATGCTTTGTTTTGAATATAGTTTTCCACTCGTCCCCTTCCTTCATCCTAATTTGATGATACCCAGATTTTAAATCAATTTTCAAAAAGATACTAAACTTATGCAATTCATCAAGCATGTCATTTAATCTAGGTATGGCATGATGATATTGTACAGCAATATTATTTACAACTCTGCAATCAATGCACATTGTAACGACCCTAACTTCTAATCATCATAATTAAGGTTAAGGATGTAATTAATAATCATATATCAAGGTTTAAAGTCATTAAGATTAATTATATCGGGAAAAAGTGAGGAAATTTGAAACCTTAATGTTGTTAGGGTCATTAGCTTGACAACCACAATTATTCGAATGTGCAAGTGAATTTAATTATCAATGAGGAGCCCTTGATTCTCCCATCCATCAATTCCAACTCATAAAATCCTCCTACAAGTGTTTCTATATCATTCCTTAGCATTACTGATGGAGGTGAGATAGGAGATTTGAAGAAGTTTGAACAAAATCAAGAGCTTAGAAACAAAAGGGCTGGACGTGACTCTAAAAGATGGCCAACTAAAGATCCATTGCAAGGTATGGGAGGCCCATGCACAAGATCAAGAGCCAAAGCTATGAAGGAGGCCTTGAATGGAGTGATCCAAAAACTAATAGACTTGGAGCCCATAGTCTTAGCTGAATATGAAGCCCAAAAGGAACAAATTGGCATAAAGATTATTTCATTCCTACAAGATGCTAGCCCAAGCCCAAAGGGAGCCTAATTGAAGGAGTCTAGCCATTTTCCACAAAATCAACCATTTTCTACAAAATTCTCTTAGTTTTATTTTGTTTTAATTTGATTGTTGCTGTTTCAAATTTTTAGGCACCATTCTTGGTGAATTTGTTTAGATTTAAATTTCTTTTATGTAACCTAGGAATTATTCTGTTTAGGATTTTATTTTTCAAATGCCTATATAAGGCCCACTTGTACTCCAAGAATGGCAGATTGAATGAATTATCTTTCAGAATCATTTCTGATTTGTGAGGTTTCTCTTATGGCCTTTGTGTGCTGGAGAAAATCTTTGACTTATCAAAGGAGTGGATTCCTTTGTGGCGTCCCGAATTAGGGTTCTAAGAGACGGGTTCTCTTAGGGTTCAATTCTTCTTTGTTCTTTGTTCTTGTATTGCTTGCCAAAATTCGATCACTGATCCATGTTATTTGGGGTTCCTAGAACGGGTTTCTACGGAGTCTCACATCAATTACCTTAAGAGAAATTAAGGCTTTTAGATGAATATGATAAATAGAGCACTTTCTCCACGGCTAAATTCCCTCGTGCTGCGGCTAATTACTCTCAGGTTCAACTCCTTATTATGCCTTCACAAATTTTTCACATTTTGCCGCGACCAAATACCCCTTTTGCTGCTGCCAAATACCCTCTGGAACACCCCTAAATGTGCCTCTCAAACTTAGTCACGGCTAACCTCACTGTTCGCCGCGACCAATTGCTCTTTGTTTTCTTCCCTGGTAGGTTCGCCACATTTGGCCGAAGCCAAATGTTGGCCACGGCCAATTCCCCTCTGTTACCATTTAGCCGAGGCCAATTAAATGTTGGTTGCGGCCAATTCCCTTCTATTCTTATAACTCTCAAGATTTCATCTCATGTTCTTCAATTCCCCCTCTAGCAACACCCTAGGCCACTTTAACTTAGTTTGTGAATATTTAGTGTCTTTCTTTTATCTAATCTACCTAACACATCTATCATTACCCATTCAAAACTCATATGTGGCTCCTTAACCCTCTAGCCACTATAAACCCATGAGTTCATAGATCAATGACAGCAAATAGTTCATACACTACTCACATTTCCATTCAAACATAAGTTCCATTATAGCTTCACAATGCCCCAACAAGAGAGTAATGATCATGAAGGACCGTGAAGTGGTGACTGAAAGTGAAAGTGATGATTCCATGCCGTCACTTGAAGATGCTAGTGATGATGGGTTTGAGTATGCTGTAGAAGGAGAAGCACTTGTGACTAGAAGAGCTTTGAATTCTCAAGTTAAGGAAGATGACATGGAGCAACAAAGAGAAAACATCTTTCATACTCGCTGTCTCATAAGCAATAAGGTACGCAATATGATTATTGATGGTGGGAGTTGTACCAATGTTGCTAGTACCACTTTAGTTGAGAAATTAAATTTGTCTACCATTAAACACCCTAGACCATACAAGTTGCAGTGGCTGAATGAATGTGGGGAGATTAAGGTTGATAGACAAGTTCTTGTTTCATTCTCAATTGGAAGATATGATGCGATCCATCAAAGGGAGCAAGCTGTCTCAAATGCTTGGAATGATCCTCTACAAATTCCAAGTGGCCCAATGACAAGAGCACGAGCTAAAAGAATGAGAGAAGCCTTAAGTGGACTTGTTCAAGAGACCTGGACTAAGCAACTAGCAACTGAAGCTACAAAAGTCAAGCGAGATCCAAACATTTCTAATGTGGATGTCCTCAACATCATATGGGCTGAAGATGGAGTTGCTGAGGCTAAATTGGGCCAAACATTATAAATTGAAGTACTTGAACCATGGACCATCCATTGGTGGGCTCATTTAGGGCTAAATAATGCCATTTTGGGCTTAATGAGCTGATTTGTAGAACCCTAATGTATTTGGACGAATTTAGCTTATTTAGGGGGATTTATTTCCTTTTCAGTCTTTAAGAGAATTTGAATTTTATTATTCTGATTGCATAGGTCATTAATTAGGATAATTGCCATTAATTTCCCTAGTTTTCCTTTTCTATGAGCATTGAAGGAAGATTTGACTTACACACTATATAATTGTACTCTGCCTCCCATTGTAATCAGATTTTGAATTAATAAAATTGTATTTTCTGGAAATCCCAGACTTGAGAGGAGTGCTCTCTAGGGTTCTTCATTGAACTTGTAGACTTATCAAGGCTTGATCAACCTTGTGGCGTCTTCCAACACTCGGGGTCCTTGTCTCTTCGTATTCAAGGGTTCCAAGTGGATTGTTCAGACTTGATTTAGCTTTCTTGGGGTGTGTATATTTGAGATCAGTTGTGGGTTCAAAGAGACTTGACTCCTAGTGGGTTCGCACCACTAAAAATGTTAGCCCATAATGGGGTGAGATATATAATCTTAGTAACAAGGCAATTTCCATATACGTGTATAAGTTAATCAATCCAATTCAATTTCATGTCATCAATACCAAAATCATCAATTCAATTTGCAAATGAACTAGTTGAGCTACCAATTACTACTGTCCCATACCAGCAATCATACACAACATGTTAATAGCCAATAACACTGGGAGAGGTCTGTCCACGACACCTACTCCATAATAAGCACAACAAGGGCTCAGTGCATCTGGGGTCTGATCACAACCCAATGCTCGATCGAAGTACATAAACGAGTGGTAGCCGCACCACAGCTCCACCATGGACTTACAAGTTCCAATCACAATAACAATTCAAGTAGTCAACCAATCATTTAGCATTTTAAAATCATATATGTGCAAACAATATCATATTAACATGAACATATACATGGAATTAGAAAATTAACCCCACTTACCTCAATGAAGCCAATTACTCATCCTCTAGCTACCATCATGATTCAAAGTACACCAGGCCTAACATAAGCATAATCATCATTATTCAACTACCATTAGTAAGAAATTTCCCAATCTATAGATTAATCTTAATAAGAGTATATTAAAAACTTCTTACCCAAGCTTCTTAAGGGTCTACTGCACCAATTTAAGGTTACAACAACAAGAACTCATAATGGGTCACTCTTAACATCTCCATTTTCGTACATGTAAAAGCCATGCACCAAAAGTCAGTCCAAATGATAGAAATTTTGTATATATACCACACAAGAGAAGAGGGAACACTTACCCATACACCCAAGAGGTCAAATGAATTGGGTTGAGCCTTAACTACTAAGAACACACCATGAGACATTCCCAAATTCGGATTTGAGTCATCAAGCCCAGAAAATTCAGTTTTTCACCTTTATCTCCTTGTAATTTCGCACAATAGCATAACCCATGATGAAAATCAATCTTTTGGGACATTTTCTAGCAAAATAATACACAAAATAAGAGGAAAATACTTACCCAATCACCTTTCTAGCTTCTAACTCCGAAAATCTTACAAGATAACACCCAAACACCAAATTCCATATTTGAGAAGGAGATGAAAATGCTCAAAACCAAAAACTAATCGGACTAAAATAAAGAGGAAAATGAGAGGGTCAACTTATATATAACTCACTTTGGCCAAATCATCCTCTAAGAGTCAAAAATAGAGCTGCAATGTTGGTAGAACACTAACCTCCATTAAACCTCCGAATTTTCTCCCTTGCCTCTTGTGTTTTTTGCTCAATGGGGAGGAAGACTGCTGAACCTTTAGGGTTATTAGGGGGAAATGGGCCAACCATCAGCCCAAGGTCCATTTAGGCTCATTCCTAGTCATTGGGCCTTTGGTGAAATGGCTTGCAGAATACTTTGAATTTAGGTGAAGTGTGCTGACTTTAAGGGCTAAATTCTAGTGGGTTCAAGGGTTGGTGTTAGTAGGGCTAAGTATTATGAGTTGGGCTTTAGAGTTGTAGTTGGGTCAGGCTAAATTTCAAGTGTCAATCCAATTTGGGTCTGCATAATGTGTTGGGCCAACTATAAGGGCTCATGTAAATTACGTCTTGGGCTTCTATTTAACTAAATCAGATAGGGATCTCTCTTGGGCCAAGTCTCATAATAAGGAGTTGGGCTTGCACTTAAAATCATTGGGCCTCCATAAATCCTTACTCATGGCTTACTCAAATTAATTTTGGGCCCAAATTAAGCTTTAATCCAATTTAAATTTTAAACCCATATTAATAACTTATTTCTTTATAAATTTTCATTCATATAACTTACCCAATTATTCAATAATAATTATTCTTAATTAGTCCAAATATATTATTAACACTTTAATTAATTTTTGGGGTGTTATACACATTCTCCAAGTTCCATCTTTTTTTGGCACCAAAAGTACTGGAATTGCACAAGGACTCAAACTTTCTCTAACATATCCCTTGGCCATGAGCTCTTCAACTTGCTTTTGAATACCTTTGTCTCCTCCGAATTAGCTCTATAAGCTGGCAGATTGGGATTTTTCGCTCCAAGAATGAAGTTAATCTGATGTTCAATACCTCTAATGGGTGGTAAACTACTAGGAATATTTTCAAGAAACACATCCTTGAATTCCTGCAACAAGGAACTAACAGCACTAGAAAAAGAAGAGTTAAGGTCGTTAGTGTTCAAAAAAACCTCATTGTAAACAAGTACAAGCAAAGGTTGTTTAGTAAGATAAGCACTCCTCACTTCACTTTCTTTTGCATAAAAACTCACTTTTTCTCTTCTTTTCTCTCTGCTTTCAGCTCCTTTTTTTTAAATTTCTTTTTGAAACTCTCAGCTTTTATCTCTTTTTTCCACTCATTTCTTTGTGATCTATCTCCCTCATTCTTCAGATTGCTCCCTTTCTTCTCTCTCTCTTTCATCATCTTGAGCTGATCTTTATACACTTGCTTTGGTATCAAAGATACAAAAGTAATGGATCTATTATTCATTACAAATGAATATCTGTTAGTAGACCCATCCTTAGTTGCCCTTTTGTCAAACTCCTAAGGTCTCCCTAAAAGTATATGTCCAGCGTGCATAGGAGTAACACCACACAAAACTTCATCATTATATTTACCAATTGAGAATGAAACCAAAACTTGTCTATCAATCTTAATTTCTCCACATTCATTTAACCATTGCAACTTGTATGGCCTAAGGTGTC
Organism: Erythrophleum ivorense; assembly: GCA_026724425.1. Taxonomy (NCBI): domain Eukaryota; kingdom Viridiplantae; phylum Streptophyta; class Magnoliopsida; order Fabales; family Fabaceae; genus Erythrophleum; species Erythrophleum ivorense. The sequence goes on along the minus strand of JAIUCV010000006.1, from coordinate 38,304,203 downwards.
TAATGGTAAACAAATTCAATTTCTCAACTAAAGTGGTACTAGCAACATTGGTACAACTTGCATCATCAATAATCATACTACATACCTTGTTATTTATGAGCCAACGAGTATGAAAATGTTTTATCTTTGTTGCTCCATGTCATCTTCTTTAACTTGATAATTCAAAGCTCTTCTAGTCACAAGAGCTTCTCCCTCCACTACATACTTAAGTCCATCATCGCTTTCGCTTTCAATCACCACATCCCCATTATCCTTCATTACCATGACTGACTTGTTAGGATATTGTGAAGCTATATGACCTATTCCCAAACATCTGAAAACATTTAATATAGTTCTAGAGGGTTGGGAATCAGATTTAACTTTTCCTTTTGTTGAAATCTCATCCTTGCCTTTGTAATTCTCCTTGGATATAGCTTTTTCCTTCTTTTTCTAGTTTGACTTCAATGAAAAACTAGAGCTTGAGATGTATTTTACTGCTCCTTTGCACTTGAGTTGCCTTTCAATTTTCATTGCCATATGCACCATGTCTTCTAAACCCACATAATGCTACAATTTTACTATGTTTGTTATATCTCTATTCAACCTACTCAGGAATTGAGCCATTGTAGCTTCCCTATCTTCCTTCACATTAGCTCTTATCATAACCACTTCCATTTCCTTATAATATTCCTCCACTCTCTAGAACCTTGTGTGAGGGTCTAGAACTTTTGATAGAAGTCTCAATATCATTTTATAGGCCTCTCACCATTTCTCTTCCTATTTAAAATCAATTTATTCCACCAAATGATCGCATAGTCAATAAATTCAATCACAGCCAACTTCACCTTTTTTTCTTTAGAATAATTATGACACTAAAAAATCAACTATATTTTTTCTCTCATTCCAAATAAGTTTCAAGGTCATTTCTACCTTGGAAAGAAAGTATTTTCATTTTAATATCCCAATGTTCTAATCTACTTTATTTTTGTTTCTTGAAGCATTTCGGCCATATCTCCTTTTACCCCTAACTCCTCTAGGCCTATTTCTACCTGGTTGAACTACAGAATCAAAATCTTCTTCACTACACCTCTTACTTCATTTTCAGATTCAGAGTCATCCATAGATACATCCTTACGCCTATCATGCCTTCTAGGGTTAAGACTCACAGTAGGTTGCCTTCTTTGCAAGTTCGCAATCATTGTGTTTGCCTATCCATCCTATTCTTTATTCCTCTAAGAACCACATTGAGACGTTCAAACTTCTATTGCATAGCTTTTACAACAAAGTCTATGTTCTGTTGGTGATGCAAATCATGAGACAAAGTGATGCAAGACCCTCTAGAAACCTTGTCTTAGGAACCTTCAACAAGATGACACTTTGCTCGGGACCGGCTAGAAAACAAGAATGTTGGTCAAAGGAAAAACCCTAAGAGAACCCATCTCTTAGAACCCTAGCCTCAAGATTCCACAAAGGAAGACCAATCCTTTGATAAGTCACATGAACTCTCAGAGAACACAAAGAAGCAAAAGCCTTATCGAAAATTGAATAATACTCAAGTTCATTCATAATCTTCCACACTCATAAAACCATGTTTCAGCTTTTGGAGCCTCTTATGCAATTCCCTATAATAGTAACTAGGGACAAACCATTTGTGCATGATAGTTTTTGATGAGAGACCCCGTAGGAATAAGTCCTAGGATTCTTCTTTTTGACAACATAACCCGGATCGTGCAAGATGATGCGAAATCAAAGGGTGGCCCAATCTTCACGACGTAGGTTGATGGATAGATGATGGTTCGAGACTCGACGGAAGCAAATAGCCAACCAACGTTATAAGAACGTTGACCTGCTACTTAGACAATGCGCCTAACCACGAACACAGTAAACCAATCCACACAACGACGCACTTGGATCGAAGCACGAATTGGGGGCTTTTGCGAATTTGAATCACCAACCTAAAGATAGGTTGACGAGACAAAGGTTTCACAAGAGCAAAGAAAAGATAAGATTCTCACAATTAGAGAAACACTCAATAATTCTACTACTTCCAATCTGCTTCAAATGAAGGCAGAATACATATATTTATAGTGTAGCTCAAACCTATCTACTAGAGGAAAAGTAGGAAACTAACTACATAATCCTAACTGAAAGATCTAAAAAATAGGGATACAAAATCAAATCTTTTTAAAAACAGAAAAGGATAGATAATCAGCCCAATAGAAACTAATTAATACTAATGGGCTGGACATCTTGCATTTGAAGTACTATTCACGTCATCTATCTTCAATGGGCTCTTTAAGCATCAACCTGGGCTTGAATAAGCATGATTAAGGCTTCATTTGCTTCCTCAATGCATGCACTAACATTATGGGCTTCTAATTTAGCAAATTGAAGCCCAATTGCTCTTTGTAGACGCTTAACTCTTCCTCTTGTCATTGGGCCATCTATAATCAAGTCCTTCTCCACACAAGCATCCTTCCTCTTGGTCTTTGTAGACGCTTAACTCTTCCTCTTACCAAAATCTGGAAGGACTAATAAAGGTGCATGTATGAGCCTCTCCTTGATGGTTTGGAAGGCTTTCTCTTGAGCTTCTCCCCACTTGAATGGAACATTCTTCTTTGTCAACTCATTCAAAGGAGCTGCCAGTGAGCTGAAGTCCCTCACAAATCTCCTATAAAAGCTTGCAAGTCCATGGAAGCTCCTCACTTGTCCGATTGTGGTAGGGGTTGGCCAATCTTGAATGGCTTTGATTTTCTCTTCATCAACCTCAACCCCCTCAGCACTCACAACAAAACCAAGAAAAACAACTTTATTAGTGCAAAAATCACACTTATTCAAATTGCCAAACAATCTTTCTTTTCTTAAAACCTCTAGGACTTGTCTCAAGTGATCTACATGCTCATGCAAAGTCCTACTGTACACAAGGATATCATCAAAGTAAACTACCACAAATTTACCTATGAATGCACGCAAGACATGATTCATCAACCTCATAAATGTGCTAGGTGCATTAGTGAGACCAAAAGGCATAACTAACCATTCATAAAGTCCATGTTTAGTCTTAAATGCAGTTTTCCATTCATCTCCTTCTTTCATCCTAATTTGATGGTAGCCACTTTTTAAATCAATTTTAGAGAAGATAGTGGAGCCATTTAATTCATCAAGCATATCATCTAACCTAGGGATAGGATGACGATATCTTACCGTTATATTATTGATGGCTCGACAATCAATGCACATTCTCCATGTGCCATCCTTTTTAGGCACGAGCAACACTGGTACTGCACATGGGCTAAGGCTCTCCCTCACATATCCCTTTTCCAGCAGCTCTTGCACTTGTCTTTGAATCTCCTTGGTCTCTTCAGGATTAGCTCGGTAAGCTGGACGATTGGGCAAAGGTGCTCCAGGTATAAAGTCAATTTGATGTTCTATCCCTCTAATTGGTGGCAACCCAGGTGGTACCTCTTCGGGAAAGACATCTCCATATTCCTGCAAAAGAGATATAACAAGACTAGGCAAAGTAGAGGTTAAGTCGTTAGTATTCAACATAGCCTCTTTATAGATAACTACTAGGAGGTTTGTTGAGAAAACAAAGCTTGTTTGATCTCACTCTTTCTTGCTACTAACAAACTTTTCTCTCTTTCTCCCTCTTTCTCTCTTTTACCTTTAGCTCTCTCTCCTTTTCCTCTCTCTTCTCTTGGCTTGCCCTCTTTTCTTTTCTCAATTTTACTCTCCTCTTTTTCAGACACTTTTACACACTCACTTTCTCTTTTCTTCTCTCTCTTGATTTGATCTTCTAACACTTGCTTTGGTGACATAGGAAGGAGGGTTATAGGTTCCCCTCTAAGTACAAAAGAATAATGATTTAGAAAACCATCATGTGTAACACGTCTATCATACTGCCAAGGCCTACCTAACAAAATATGACATGCTTTCATTGGTACAACATCACAAAGCACTTCATCCTTATACTTGCCAATTGAAAACATTACCTTAACTTGCTTGGTTACTCTCAATTCTCCACATTCATTGAGCCATTGGAGTTTGTAAGGCCGTTGATGCTTGAAAGTAGACAAATTCAACTTCTCCACTAGCTCAGTGCTTGCCACATTGCAGCAACTTCCTCCGTCTATAATCACACCACATATCTTTCCTTGGATTTGGCAACGAGTATGGAATAAGTTCTCTCTTTGTTTATCTTCGTCTGCCATCATCTGGGCACTAAGGGCTCTCCTAGTTACAAGGAGTTCTCCTTCTTCTGCATACTCTCCATCTTCATTTTCCATGAATAGCTCTTCTTCTTCCTCTGTTGTTTCTCCTTCAGTTTCCCACTCACCAAGGTTGTTGATATTCATGGTTCGCTTGTTAGGACATTCACTAGAGATGTGTCCTCTCCCTTGGCACTTGAAGCATATTATGTCTCGATTTCTTGAAGGATTAGGCCCACTTTGAACCTTCTTGGGTGGTGCAGCCAGCTTTTCTTCTTTCTTTATTTCATTTCCCTTTGAATTTGAAGTAGAGGGAATATCTTTCTTTGGGTTGTTCCTCCATGAGTTGAAAGAAGTTGAACTGGAGTTCTTCCTTGCAATATTCTTCCTTTTGAGTTGTTTTTCCACCTTGGCAGCTTGGTGGACTAAGTCATGAATCTCAACATAATGGTACATCTCCACAACATCGGCTATGTCACGATTAAGCCCATCTAAGAAACGAGCCATTGTTGCTTCTGGATCCTCCTCTACATTAGCTCTAATCATGGCTATTTGCATTTCCTTGTAGTACTCATCCACACTCTTGGATCCTTGAGTGAGGCGTTGAAGCTTATTGTGAAGTTCCCTTCGAAAATAGGATGGAATGAATCGTCTCCTCATGATAGCCTTCATCTCTTCCCATGTTGAGATGAGGTGCTCTTCGTATCTAATCCGCTCCTTTTGCATCTGGTCCCACCAAATAAGAGCATAATCAGTAAACTCAAGAGCAGCAATTTTGACCTTCTTACCCTCAGAGTAGTTATGGCATGAAAAGATTTGCTCTACACGCATCTCCCACTCCAGGTATGCTTCCGGATCACTCTTGCCTTGAAAGGAAGGAATTTTGACTTTGACTCCTCCAAGGCCTTCTTCTTCATCTCTAGGCCTCCTCAGTGGTCTTCTTTGTATGTTGAGTGGCCTTCTTCTTGGCTGAGTCTCCTCTCCTTCATAATCTTCATCATGGCTCTCCATGTCTTCCGCATATTCACGGTGTTGTGGGCGTGCAGCATGAACTTGTCTTTGGTTAGCTTGAGTAGTAGTCCTTTGGCTAGAGGTTCTAATATGAAAAAGGGAAGATTTAACCACTTAGCAATACAAAATCAAGTTTAAAATACCAAAGAGCCAAATTACAATGATTCTAAAAACCCAAGATATGAGAAATTAATGGAGGGTTAGATTAGGAAAGTTCAAATCAAAGGAATAGGAAACAAGTTGAAGTCACAATAGGAAAGTCCACAATCACAAGATAAAAGGAAACAAATGGAAGAGGAAACAATGCTGATCACAAATGAAAGAAATCTGATCACAATTTTTTTTTTTTCGTTTTTTTTCACTTTTTTTCTTGGCTAACCTTTTTTTTTTTTTTGCCTTTCTTTTCTATTCTTTTCCTTTTCCTTTTTTTTTTTTTGCCTCTTTTTTTTTTTGGATCAGATGAAAGAGAATCACAAGATCACACAATAAGAAACAGATCAGAAAATGTTACCGCTAAAAATAACAATAACTTCCTCTAGAGAACTCCGAATTTGATGATTCTAAAACGAAATGAAAGTTGAGATTCTGAAACTTAGGATTGACCTATTAATCGTCCAAAATCTCAAAAGGAAAGGGGTTGAACAGATAAGGGAAAAATAACACGTCCAGAACAAAAATTTTCCAGATTACAAAATGAATGGCTCTTGTAGCATAAAAAACCAAATCTTGCACACTAAGGATCAAATCTGGAAACAAGGGAAGGTAGAAAGTTTAGTATTTTTTTTTTTTTATAATAAAAGGTAGCAATGAATGGATATGGAAAAAAAAATATGGAGGCTAGAAAAGAAGTAGAATGGTGGATGATGAATGTATGATAGACAACCTACCGTGTAAACCGAAGCTCTGATACCAAATGATGCGAAATCAAAGGGTGGCCCAATCTTCACGACGTAGGTTGATGGATAGATGATGGTTCGAGACCCGACGGAAGCAAATAGCCAACCAACGTTATAAGAACGTTGACCTGCTACTTAGACAATGCGCCTAACCACGAACACAGTAAACCAATCCACACAACGACGCACTTGGATCGAAGCACGAATTGGGGGCTTTTGCGAATTTGAATCACCAACCTAAAGATAGGTTGACAAGACAAAGGTTTCACAAGAGTAAAGAAAAGATAAGATTCTCACAATTAGAGAAACACTCAATAATTCTACTACTTCCAATCTGCTTCAAATGAAGGCAGAATACATATATTTATAGTGTAGCTCAAACCTATCTACTGGAGGAAAAGTAGGAAACTAACTACATAATCCTAACTGAAAGATCTAAAAAATAGGGATACAAAATCAAATCTTTTTAAAAACAGAAAAGGATAGATAATCAGCCCAATAGAAACTAATTAATACTAATGGGCTAGACATCTTGTATTTGAAATACTATTCACGTCATCTATCTTCAATGGGCTCTTTAAGCATCAACCTGGGCTTGAATAAGCATGATTAAGGCTTCATTTGCTTCCTCAATGCATGCACTAACATTATGGGCTTCTAATTTAGCAAATTGAAGCCCAATTGCTCTTTGTAGACGCTTAACTCTTCCTCTTGTCATTGGGCCATCTATCATCAAGTCCTTCTCCACACAAGCATCCTTCCCCACATGAGTCTGGTTCATATCACAAGATTCAAGAACACAATCACGCAAATAGAAGATAAAAACACTAGTAAAGAATAAGAACACGTATAAACAAAAATAGTTGGTCAAGTGGGTAAGACCCTAAGAGAACTCGTCCCTTAGAACCCTAACCATAAGACGCCACAAAGGAAGACCACTCCTTTGATAAGTCCGAGTTAAATTCACTCCATCGCTCAAGGAGCAAGAGGAATCTCACAAAAATAGAACACAAGTCCTGAAAAGAAAATTCTATTTGTTCATCTCATCTCTTTCAATTGAATACAAAGATAGCCTATTTATAGGCAAAGGAAATCCAAAACTTGAATACTAAGCAAACCCTAAAAGTAAGACTTAAGAAACTTCCTAACACATAATGCCCAATGTTGTGCACTGTTCACATGCACTGTTCATCCGGAAATAGAAAGAAAATAACCTAAATAAATAAAAACAAATCAACCCCTAAAAGAAATGGAAACAAATAATTATAAAATAATAAAGAAATAAAACTTTCTAAAAACTTAATTGACCACATGGCCTTATTTAAATCACTAAAATAAAAACTAATTAATATTAATGGTCTGAAAATTGATGCTCACGTTCAGCAACTTGCCCAAGCTTTCCTTGACGGTTACGCCATGCATGGTCTCTTTGAAGATGGTCATTAAAGCTCCGCGGTACTCTATCAGTTTTCATCTTCTGCCAATCACGAATTGGACCTTCACTGGTACGTCTTCTGGTGAGTAAGAGTTGATCCTACCAGATGCTAGCATAGTCAGTAAACTCCACGGCAGCAAGTTTTACTTTCTTCGCCTCAGTGTAAGAGTGGCACTCAAACACATGCTCCACTATTCTTTCCCAATCTAAGTATTGGTCTGGGTCATTTTTCCCGAGGAATGAGGGAATCTTCATCTTGATGTTTTCAATACCACCATCCTTATTGGATGATAATTGTTTACCTCTCCAAGTATGGGACTCCTCAAAGTCAAACTCAGCATCATCATCAAAGCTCCACTTGAGCTACTGATGCAAGACCCTCTAGGAACCTTGTCCTAGGAACCTCAAACAAGATGACACTTTGCTCGAGACTGGCTAGAAAACAACAATGTTGGTTAAAGGAAAAATCCTAAGAGAACCCATCTCTTAAAACTCTAGCCTCAAGACGCCACAAAAGAATACCAATTCTTTGATAAATCACGTGAACTTTCAGAGAACACAAAGAAGCAAAGGCCTCACAAAGTATTGAATAATACTCAAATTCATTCATGATCTCCCTAAAATAGAGTACAATAGAAAGCCTTTTATAGGCAAAGTTTTTTTAAAAGATTAAAATCCTAATAAAATTTAAACTCTAAAATCTGATTAAAAATATTTTAAATGGTGCCTAAAATCAAGGAATAAGATTAAGATACTAATTTTAACTTAATCTCCAAGATAAGCTCTTTGACCAAGTCTTAAAAATAATAAAATAAATAAATAACGAAATTCATAAAGAATCCTAGTCAAAACTAATCAGCTTCTTTAAATAGTCACATGAGATGTTCATTAAAAATCATATGGTTGACACATGATTCTTAATCTCTTGCAATTAGACTCTAATTGGGCCTTAGCACTCCTCTTATATATGTATAACTGCATTGGGCCTTCAGCATGTTGCATATTTACTCTAGTTGCTCCATGGACCTTCTTAGGATGTTGGGCTTCCACTTGGGCTTCCACTTTTGCATCTTTAAGGAGATCTCATTTCCAAAGTCCAATTCAACTCCAAGATCAGCGTGCCTGACGTGTTGCTTCTTCTAGCTCTATCTTGTGTTTGGAAGCTCCGATAAGGATGATTCCAAAATAAGGTGAAAGCTAAGAGTTTAAAATTCAAGACTGACCCATTAATCATTTGAAAACTCTATGAGATGATGATGAAAGCATTCACCAAAATTGAGTGACGTCCAACATGTTCTGAATTGATCAAATATGGATCTCAGGTTCTAAACTTGGGCTAACGTCTAACATAGAGATTATCTTGAGCTCTTTGAAGTTCTTGGACATATATACTAGCATAATTTGGGCCTCTTGAGCATAGGCCATCCCTTCATGAGCTATTCGAACTTAAATCATGCGCTTTTGAATAATTTGAGTCTCTTAATGGATGAGGGCTTCTTGAACTTCTTGTGCTCCAATGGGCATGCCTACTGGTATTGTATCATTCCCTCTGATACCCTTAAAAGTCACTTAAAACTTGTGTTTCACTTTTTTTCATTCTTAAGTCCCTCTTTTGGCTCTTCAAAGTGTCCACCCGTTCAAAGGCTATCAAAATACTTGCAGAGCCAACTCAACACTCAGAGATAGCAAATGGTGAGTATTGAGAATCAGAGAATAAGAATTTGAAGGATAAAATTTTTTAGGAAATTTAGCCCAAGTCAAGTAATTTTTTTCTAGAATAGCACAATTTTTTCCTTTTTTTTCTTTTTTGTTTTTTTTTTCAGTACAGAGCTCTTTTGTTTCTTTTACTATACTCTTTTTTTTATTGAAATAGAAAGAGAATATGAAATTCACACAAATAAGATACAAACAACCTAATCAATCTTAAAAGTTCTGAATGATACGTTTAGATAGAAATAGCTATATCACTAAAAAAAACTCTGATTTATGTGATTCCAAAACAACTAGAAAAATGAGATTTTGAACTATGAAAATGACTTATTAAATGTTGAAAAACTTGAAGGAAAACATGATGAAATAGGGGCACAAAAAGATGACATTCAGACACGAAGAAAATGAACAAATACAAGAATAGAACACAATAAAAAAATGAAGACACAAAAAAAATACAAAAACATGACTAGAGTTTGGAACCGAAGCTCTGATACCAAGATGGCGCGAACCCACAAGGATAAGATCCTTTGAGCTCACAACCAATGCTAACGTATACGCATCTTAAGAAAGATAAACAAAAGTTTGGTGATCTACTTGGAACCTTTGAATAGACAAACAAGGATCTCGAGTGTTGAAAGACACCACAAGGATGATCAAGCCTTGATAAGTCTGATAGTTTTATGAAAAACCTTAAAAAAAATCATTCACAAGTTTGGAATTTACTAGAATTAAAACTTCATTCATTCATCCAATCAGATTACAAATGAAGATAGAATATATGTATTTATAGTGTAAGTCAAATCTATCTGTTAGACGAAACCTAAGAACTAACAACATAATCCTAACTAAAAGACCTAGAAATTAGGAATACAAAATAATTAAATCTTTTTAAAAATAGAAAAGAAAGAGAATTTGCTTAATTGGTCTTAATTTTTGTCCTAATACAAAAAGCTTTTAGAAGTCAACATTTTAAACCCATAATAGCATTATTTAAGCCTAATTGAGTTAATCCATATATGGTCCTTGGCCCAAACTTTTTATTTTGCAATATTCTAACCTAAAATAACTCCTACAGCTCCATCTTTAGCCCAAATAATATTAATGATATCTGGATTAATGCTTGGATTAAATTTGTCCAACTTTTGCTTAGCCCAAGTCTTTTAAACAAGTCTACTCAGTGCTTTTTTAAGTCTTTTAGTCCTAGTCCTTATGATAGGTCCAACAAGAAGACGCAAATGATCATTTAAAGGTTTTGATGCTTATTCTTCTAAGCTAGCTAATTTTGTCCCATGATTCGCATCACTTGGCCTACATGTTTTAGACTTCATTTCAGCTCCAACATCATGCACTACATGTCCTAAATCAAGTCTCACAAGTTCAACAATTTGCTCAAGCTTTTTTTTATGGTCACGCCATGCATTTGTTGGGATTCTTAGGATACGTACAATGAAAATTTACAAAATGAATTCGAATCCCTCCCATGGATCTGTCAATGTTGTTTAAATAGAGTAAAGTTATAGACTTTTACCTATATTGCATGATTCCTCAGGCCCTCTTTCTACCATTGAATCTCAAGAGCTGACGCTTCAAACCAGTTCCCTCTACTGGTATTGATGGAGGTGAGCTAAGAGATTTGAAAAAGCTTGAACAAAATCAAGAACTTAGAAACAAAAGGGCTGGACGTGACTCTAAAAGATGGCCAACTAAAGATCCATTGCAAGGTATGGGAGGCCCATGCACAAGATCAAGAGCTAAAGCTATGAAGGAGGCCTTGACTGGAGTGATCCAAAAACTAATAGACTTGGAGCCCATAGTCTTAGTTGAATATGAAGCCCAAAAGGAACAAATTGGCATAAAGATTATTTCATTCCTACAAAATGCTAGCCCAAGCCCAAAGGGAGCCTAATTGAAGGAGTTTAGCCATTTTCTACAAAATTCTCTTAGTTTTATTTTGTTTTAATTTGATTGTTGTTGTCTCAGATTTTTAGGCACCATTCTTGGTGAATTTGTTCAGATTTAAATTTCTTTTATTTTTCCCACCATGTATAGTCTCATTACATCTATGCAAGCTAGGTTTATTGGTTTTGAATCTTTCAAAAGCATGTATGAATGTGATGCTGATTTTGCTGAAACTTGGAAGTTGTGTGAAAAACATGGTGCTCATGATTTCTTTAGATTTGATGGTTTCTTGTTTAAAGGAAATAAATTGTGTGTGCCTGTTTATTCTATGCATGAGCTTTTGGTTAAAGAATCTTATGGGGGTGGTTTGATGGGGCACTTTGGGATAGAAAATACTTTATCCATGTTGAAGGAACATTTTTATTGGCCTCATATGCGTAGGGATGTGATTGCTATATGTAAAAGGTGCATTGTATGCAAGCACACTAAATCCAAAATGTAACCACATGGTGTGTATACTCCTTTACTTGTTCCTTCTCATCCTTAGGTAGATATTTCAAAGGATTTTGTGCTTGGATTGCCTAGAACATCTAGTGGAAAGGATAGCATATTTGTTGTTGTTGATCAATTTAGTAAAATGGCTCATTTTATTACTTGCTCAAAAACAAATGATGCTGTCCATATTTCTAATTTGTTTTTCAAGGAGATTGTTAGATTACATGGTTTGCCCCGATCTATTGTGAATGATCGTGATGTTAAATTTGTTAGTCACTTTTGGAAAACTTTGTGGACTAAACTGGGTACAAAGCTTGTGTTTTCTAAGGTTGTACATCCTCAAACAGATGGGCAAACTGAAGTGGTGAATTAAACACTTTCTTCCTTATTGCGTGTTGTAATTCAAAAAAATTTAAAGAATTGGGAAAAGTGTTTGCCTCATATTGAGTTTTCATATAATCGTGCCTTGCATTCTACAACTGAGTTTTCTCCTTTTGAGATTGTATATGGTTTTAATCCTTTGACTCCCTTCCTTTCCCTTGTAATGAGTTTGCTAACCTTGATGGTGCAAAGAAAGCTAAGTTTGTGCAGGATCTTCATACTAAGGTTAAGGCAAACATTGAGCGCAAGAATGAACAATATGCTCAACATGCTAATAAAGGTCGAAGGAAGATTATCTTTGAACCAGGAGATTGGGTGTGGGTTCATTTGAGGAAAGAAAGGTTTCTTTAACAAAGGAAGTCTAAATTACACCCAAGAGGCGATGGTCCTTTCCAAGTGTTGGAAAGAATAAATGATAATGCATATAAAATTGATTTACCTAGTTCTTATGGGAATGTAAGCACAACTTTCAATGTGGCTGACCTTTCTCTTTTTGATATTGCAAATTCGAGGACGAATCCTTTTCAGGAGGGAGGGAATGATGGAGGTGAGATAGGAGATTTGAAAAAGTTTGAACAAAATCAAGAACTTAGAAACAAAAGAGCTAGACGTGATTCTAAAAGATGGCCAAATAAAGATCTATTGCAAGGTATGGGAGGCCCATGCACAAGATAAAGAGCCAAAGCTATGAAAGAGGCCTTGAATGGAGTGATCCAAAAACTAATAGACTTGGAGCCCATAGTCTTAGCTAAATATGAAGTCCAAAAGGAACAAATTGGCATAAAGATTATTTCATTCCTACAAGATGCTAGCTGATGCAATAACACCAAGTAATATGAACCAGACTCATGTGAGGAAGGATGCTCGTGTGGAAAAAGACTTGATGATAGATGGCCCAATGACAAGAGGAAGAGTTAAGCGTCTACAAAGAGCAATTGGGCTTCAATTTGCTAAATTAGAAGCCCATAATGTTAGTGCATGCATTGAGGAAGCAAATAGAGCCTTAATCATGCTTATTCAAGCCCAAGTTGATGCTTAAAGAGCCTATTGAAGCTAGAGGACGTGAATAGTATTTCAAATACAAGATGTCCAGCCCATTAATATTAATTAGTTTTGACTAGGACTCTAGTTTTGACTAGAACTCTTTTTGAATTTCGTTTTTTTTATTATTTTATTATTTTTGGATTTAGTCAAGGAATTTATTTAGGAGATTAAGTTAAAATTAATATCTTAATCTTATTCCTTGATTTTAGGCATCATTTAAAATATTTCTAATCAGATTTTAGAGTTTTAGTTTTAGTAGGATTTTAAGTCTTTTAGAAACTTTGCCTATAAAAGGCTCTCTATTGTACTCTATTTTGAGATCATGAATGAACTTGAGTATTATTCAATACTTTGAGAGGCTTTTGCTTCTTTGTGTTCTCTGAAAGTTCACGTGACTTATCAAAGGATTGGTCTTCCTTTGTGGCGTCTTGAGGCTAGGGTTCTAAGAGACAAGTTCTCTTAGGGTCTTTCCTTTGACCAACAGTCTTGTTTCTAGCCGGTCCCGGGCAAAGTCTTGAATTGTTGAAGGTTCTCTAGGGCATGTTCCTAGTGGGTCTCGCATCATTTGGTATCAGAGCTTTGGTTCGCTAGTACAAGGTATATTTTTGTGTTTTTTTTCTATCGTTGTTCTTCATACCTTCTCTCCTTCCATTTGTGTTATCTTCTCATCTTCATCTTTGTCTTCTATCTTCTTCCTTCTTCCATTGTTGCGTGCCTCTATACTCATTCAAAAAAAAAAAAAAGGGAGAGTGCGATACTCCAAAAAAAAAAAATTCAAAAAAAAAAAGTGAAAAAAAAGAGAAAAAGAAAAAAAAAGAGAAATTCGAAAAAAAAAAAAGGTGAAAAAAAAAGAGAAATTCGAAAAAAAAAAGTGAAAAAAAAGACAAATTCGAAAAAAAAAAAAGTTGCAAGTTGTGGAGTTAGTTTCCTAATTGGAGACAATTTCCTAATTAGAGTTAGTTTCCTAGTTGGAATTAATTTCCTAATTGGACTCAATTTCCTAATTGCACTTAGTTTTCTAATTTTTAGATTTTCTTAAAGTTGGTTTCCTAATTTCCCAAGTAGTTTCCTATTTTTAAAGTTTCTTATTTTCAGATTTTCTCCTTTTCTTCTCCTTCCTTCCAAGCCATCCCAACCTCCTCTCCCCCCTTGTTTTTCTCCCCCCTTGTTTTCCTTTCCTCTTTACCTTTTTTGTTATACACCTCTTTTCTCCTTTGTTTGATTCTTTGGGAATTTGCATTTTAGAATTTTAGTTTTTTTGATTGCCACTACTCTGATCTTTTCTTTTGATTTGCTTGTGACTTGCTTAGAACACTTGTAAGAAGCAAATTGTTGAGTGGTAAAAGGCAAGAGTGCAATTAACATTAAAGAAAAAGCCAAAAAGAGTTAAACACGAGCGAACTTATCATCTTTTGAGTGTAAACACGTGAGCTAGTGAGTTGCGAGGTCCTATATCTTTCTTTGCTTGTTTTTTTGTACAAACTAATATTTCAGGATGTCTGGAGAATCTGAGCATAGTGACTTTGACATGAAAGTCTGGGTTAAGGCTGTTCAAAGTACTCTTGAGAAACTAAGTGCCAGATTAGATGATGTGGAGTCTTCTTCAAATAAGAGGACCCATAGAAGGCGAGCTCAAGTGGAGCTTGATGATGATGCTGAGTCTGACTTTGGGGAGTCCCATACTCAGAGAGGTAGACAATCATCATCCAATAAGGATGGTGGTATCGGAAATATCAAGATGAAGATTCCATCATTCCCTGGGAAAAATGACCCAGACCAGTACTTAGATTGGGAAAGAAAAGTGGAGCATGTATTCGAGTGCCACTCTTACACTGAGGCGAAGAAAGTAAAACTTGCTGCAGTAGAGTTTACTGACTATGCTAGCATCTGGTGGGATCAACTCTTACTCACCAGAAGACGTACCGGTGAAGGTCCAATTCGTGATTGGCAAGAGATGAAAATTATCATGCGCAAACGGTTTATCCCTAGTTACTATTATAGGGAATTGCATAAGAGGCTCCAAAAGCTGAAGCAAGGTTCTATGAGTGTGGAAGATTACTATCAAGAAATGGAGATTGCCATGATTAAGGCAAATGTGGAGGAAGACCGTGAAGCAACCATGGCCCGATTCATTGAGGGCTTAAATCCTGATATAGCTGCCCAAGTTGATTTATACAATTACCTAGATATGGAGGAGCTCTTGCATAGAGCTATCAAGGTGGAAAAGCAACTAAAGGCTCGACAAAAGCTGAAAGTGACATCTAACTCGAGTTCTTGGAGGGATTCCAAAGTCCCCTTCAAACCAAAGACTGATTTCAAGTCTAAAGAGGAAAGTAAGGTAAAACCCTTTCAGGTTAAGGGTAAAACTGAGTCAAAACCCTTCTCATCTTCTAATCCTACTACTTCCTCATCTAAGCTTAGATGCTTTAAATGTAATGGTTTCGGTCACATTGCTTCACAATGTCCGAACAAACGAACTATGATTGTTCTTGAGAATGGTGATGTGACTAGTGCTAGTAGTGAGTCTGAGGAGGATGAGATGCCACCCCTGACTGATGACTCAGATTTAGAGTTAACGGAAGCTGTAAATGGTGAAGCCCTTGTGGCTAGGCGTGCTCTCAATATTCAACCTAAAGAAGATCTTGAGGTAGAGCAGCGTGAGCATATTTTCCATACTCGATGTTTCATCCACAAGAAGGTATGTAGTTTGATTATTGATGGTGGTAGCTGCACAAATGTAGCTAGTACTTTACTTGTGGAAAAGCTGAACTTACCTACTTTGAGGCACCCTACCCCTTATAAATTACAATGGCTTAACGATAGTGGGGAGGTAAAGGTAACAAAACAGGTGCTCATCTCTTTTTCTATTGGTAATTATCATGATGAGATTCTTTGTGATGTAGCACCCATGTATGCTGGTCACTTGTTACTTGGTAGGCCATGGCAGTTTGACCGAAAGGTAAAACATGATGGATATAAAAATTATTATTCTTTTGTTTTTAATGGTAAGACAATTGTGTTGACCCCTCTTCGTCCTGTTCAAGCATATGAGGATCAGTTAAAAATTGAAAGAGAGTGTAAGAAGAGAGAGCAAGAAAAGAAAAGTAAAGTGAGTGTGAGTGTTGAGAATGAGAAGAAGCAGGAGAAAGGAGAGCTGAGTAGAAAGGAAAAGAAAATTAGAGAAAAACATGAGGAAAAGAAAGTGAGTTTATTTTCAGAGGAAATACCTGATGGATTGCCCCCGCTAAGAGGCATTGAGCATCGGATAGACTTTATCCCAGGGGCATCTATTCCCAATAGACCTGCTTATCGAGCAAATCCAGACGAGACTAAGGAAATACAACATCAAGTGGAAGAGCTCATGAAGAAAGGCTTTGTTCGTGAAAGTCTGAGTCCGTGTGCTGTCCCGGTGATTCTTGTACCCAAAAAGGATGGCAAGTGGCGAATGTGTGTAGATTGTCGTGCCATCAACAAAATAACGGTAAAATATCGCTATCCTATCCCTAGGTTAGATGATATGCTTGATGAGTTGCATGGTGCATGTGTTTTCTCTAAAGTTGATCTTAGAAGTGGTTACCATCAGATTAGAATGAAAGAAGGTGATGAATGGAAAACTGCTTTTAAGACCAAGTTTGGATTATACGAATGGTTAGTTATGCCATTTGGCTTGACTAACGCACCTAGCACTTTCATGAGTTTAATGAACCATGTCTTTAGACCTTTCATTGGAAGATTTGTTGTGGTTTACTTTGATGATATTTTGATCTACTCTAAAAGTCTAGAAGAACATGTGAATCATTTGCATGATGTGTTTGTTGTGCTTAGGGAGAATAAACTTTTTGCCAATTTAGAGAAGTGCTCTTTTTGTTTGGATTCTGTGGTTTTTCTTGGATTTGTTGTAGGAGCTCGTGGCATACAAGTGGACGAGGAAAAGGTCAAAGCAATCCGAGAGTGGCCAACTCCAAAGAATGCGAGTGAAGTAAGAAGTTTCCATGGATTGGCAAGCTTCTATAGGCGATTCGTGAAGGACTTCTCTACTCTTGCTGCCCCTTTAAATGATTTGGTAAGGAAGAATGTGGTATTCAAGTGGGGTGAAACACAAGAGCGTGCTTTTAACATACTAAAGGAAAAACTAACTAATGCCCCTGTACTTGTGTTGCCTGATTTTACTAAAGTTTTTGAAATTGAGTGTGACGCTTCTGGTATAGGCATAGGTGGTGTGTTGATGCAGGATTCTAAACCTATTGCATATTTCAGTGAGAAATTGAGTGGTCCTGCTTTAAATTATTCCACATATGATAAAGAGCTGTATGCCTTGAAACGAACTTTAGAAACTTGGCAACATTATTTGTGGCCTAAAGAATTTATTATCCATTCTGATCATCAAAGTCTTAAGTTTCTTAAGTCTCAGGGTAAATTGAACAAAAGACATGCGAGTTGGCTTGAATTTATTGAAACCTTTCCTTATGTGATTAAGCATAAGAAGGGAAAGGAAAATGTTGTAGCTGATGCATTGTCTAGGCGTTACACTTTGATTACTTCCATGCATGCTAGATTGATAGGTTTTGAGATGTTAAAAGGCATGTATGAATCTGATTTTCATTTCACTGATATTTGGAAATCTTGTGAATTACATGGTACTAATGACTATTATAGGTTTGATGGTTTCCTTTTCAAAAAGAACAAGTTATGCATTCCTATGTGTTCCATTCGCGAGCTTCTTGTTAAGGAAACTCATGGTGGGGGATTGATGGGCCATTTTGGTGTAGAAAAGACTTTGGCTCTTTTGAATGAGCATTTTTATTGGCCTGGCATGAGAAAAGATGTGGTTGCTGTTTGTTCTAGATGTATTACTTGTAAGCATGCTAAGTCTAGAATTCAATCACATGGCTTGTATTCTCCTTTACCAGTTCCCTCTCACCCATGGACTGATATTTCTATGGACTTTGTTTTGGGTTTGCCTAAATCTCCCACTGGGAAAGATAGTATCTTTGTTGTTGTGGATAGGTTTAGTAAAATGGCTCATTTTATTGCTTGTTCCAAAACTAATGATGCTATGTATGTGGCAGAATTATTTTTCAAGGAGATTGTTAGGTTGCATGGTGTGCCAAAAACTATTGTTAGTGATAGAGATGTGAAATTCTTGAGTTATTTCTGGAAAACATTGTGGAATAAACTTGGCACTAAGCTTTTATTTTCTACTACAGCGCATCCACAAACTGACGGGCAGACCGAGGTTGTTAATAGAACCCTCTCTACTTTATTAAGAGCTATCATTCAAAAGAATCTTAAGAATTGGGAGAAGTGTTTGCCCCATGTCGAATTTGCTTATAATCGTGCTGTTCATTCTGCAACAAAATTCTCTCCTTTTGAAATTGTTTATGGCTTTAATCCTTTAACCCCGTTAGATTTGCTTCCTTTACCTTCATATGAGTTTACTAACCTTGATGGTGTTAGGAAGGCAAAGTTTGTACAGGATTTGCATGAGAAGGTGAAAGCCAATATTGAAAGAAAGAATGAGCAAATTGCCAACCAAGTTAACAAGGGTAGAAGGCGTGTAGTATTTGAACCCGGCGATTGGGTGTGGGTTCACTTGCGAAAAGAACGTTTCCCAGAGAAAAGGAAGTCAAAACTCCAACCGAGAGGAGATGGTCCCTTTCAAGTTCTTGAAAGGATTAATGATAATGCTTATAAAATTGACTTGCCTAGTTCTTATGGAAATATTAGTGCTACTTTTAATGTAACTGATCTCTCTTCCTTTGATATTGCAGATTCGAGGACGAATCCTTTTCAAGAGGGGGGGAATGATGCAATAACACCAAGTAATATGAATGTTAACAAAACACCTAGTGTGAAATATATGCTCTCGTTGTTCTTTTTCAAGCTCTTCCTTAGGTTGAATGCTAAGAGCACGCCTTGACACTAGAACCTCACCAAATACAGCTTCAGCTACCTCCACATCAGATTCATCACCTCCATTGGAGCTCAACTCAGCTTCCACTTCTTCATCACCACTACTTTCACTAGTAACAACACCATTCTCAAGCAAAATCATAGTCCTTTTATTTGGACATTGTGAAGCAATGTGACCAAAACCTTGACATTTAAAGCATTTAATTTTAGAAGAACTAGAAGAAGATTTAGGTTCAGATTTACCTTTAGAAGTAGGTGTTTGCATCTTCAACTTATTCTCCTCTTTAGGCATCTCTCCCTTAAACTTGAAGGAGGACTTGAAGTCTTTGTTGGAACTAGCATGTGATTTCAATTTCTGTTTTGCTTTAAAATGCTTCTCCACCTTAATGGCTTTATGCAACAACTCTTCCATATCAAGGTAGTTTTGCAATTCAACTTCTGTAGCAATTTCAGGGTCTAAGCCACCAAGAAATCTTGCCATTGTAACTTCTGAATCTTCCTCAATGTCAGCTTTGATCATGGCAATTTGCATTTGCTGAAAATATTCTTCCACACTCATAGATCCTTGTTTGATTTTGTGGAGCCTTTTGTGCACATCCCTATAGTAATGGGTAGGGACAGATCTCTTCCTCATGAGAGCCTTCATTTCTAGCCAAGACCGAATTGGACCCTCTCCAGAACGCCTCCTACTAGTGGTTAATTGATCCCACCATAGGCTTGCATAATCTGTAAACTCCAAAGCAGCTAATTTCACTTTACTTTCCTCTGAAAAAGATTGGCAGTCAAATATAAACTCAACTTTTCTTTCCCATTCAAGGTATACATCAGGATCAGCTTTCCCTTGAAAGGAAGGGATTTTCATCTTGATATTACTAAATGCATCTTTCTTTTGAGGTGGAGCTCTCCTAACTCTTTCATGTTGGCTTTCCTCCTCAAAATCAGATTCATCTCCTCCTAGAACGTTTTTACCACGTCTTGCCTTGCTATTGGAAGAAGAATAATCTATTTGATCCAACCTAGTATTTAGCCTCTTGAATTGTTCTTGAACAGATTTGATGAACAATTTAAGGTCAACTTGGTTATCTTCACTTTCAGACATGATTGACACCTGAAATGTTAGTGAATAGCAAGAGAAAGGACCTTACCACTCCCTCTCGTGTTTCACTCTAAATGATGCAAATTCACTCGTGTTTCACACTTGTAATGGCTTTTACAATGATGAAAACACTCTTGCCTTTTTCCTCTCAACTTGCTTCCTATAGTGTACTAAATTAAATCCAACAAATCAAAAGAAGTAGCAACTGAAGTGGCAATCTCAATTAGAATTCAAGATGCAAAGTTCTCCAAGAGACAACAAAAGTCCAACATTTAAAAAAAATTCGTAGGTGCAGCCAATGGAAAATACAGCAAGTGACTAGGAAAGGAAATGAAGACAATGAATTTATGGAACAAATGGTATGCGGCAGACTATGGGAGAACAAATGGTTAAATGATTAATTATCAAGAGGAAAGGATGGAAAGGAAATTGGAATCTGAAATCAGTAATGAAGCAATCAGAAATTTGAAATTTAGAACAAGGTGAATGAATGCAAAATTTCCTTTTATGAATTGTGCACAAGATGACATTTAATGACCAGATCAACTCAAGGAATCAAAAATGGTAATTCCAAGAATAGATAATCTTCAGCAATTGCAATTTAAGTCAACAATTTATAATTTCCAGCACAACTTCCTTTTTCACAGATTTTGACATCCTTTTTTTTTTTCTTTTTTTTGCAACTTTTCCTTCTTTTCTTTTCTTTTCCCTTTTTTTTTTCAGTGTAATATACTCTCTTTTTTTTTTTTCGAATCTCAAAGGTGCTGAAATTTGCAAACAGAACACCAGATTTCTGAAAGATCAGAATGACATGCACGCAAGAAACAGCTATAACTTGCTCTACAAAAATCGAATTGACGTGATTCCAAAACGAGAAGAAAGAAGAGATCTTAAGACACAAGAACGACCTATTACACGTCCAAAAAGACGAAGGAAAACACCAAAAACAGCC
Source organism: Erythrophleum ivorense (assembly GCA_026724425.1). Lineage (NCBI taxonomy): Eukaryota > Viridiplantae > Streptophyta > Magnoliopsida > Fabales > Fabaceae > Erythrophleum > Erythrophleum ivorense. Next base: position 38,283,181 of record JAIUCV010000006.1, on the reverse strand, counting down.
GCACGAAAATAAGGACGAACAGAAACTAATCAAACGAAATAAGGGAAAAGAACAAAGAAAAAGTGGATGAAACCAACCTCAACCAGGCTCTGATACCAGATGATGTGAGACTCCGTAGAAACCCGTTCTATGAACCCCAAATTACACGGATCAGTGATCGAATTTTGGCATGCAGCACAAGAACAAATAATATGGACAATAAGCAACAAAGAACAAAGAACAAAGAACACAGAAAAGGAACAAAGAAGAAGAAGAGATGTTGGTCAATGGAATTGAACCCTAAGAGAACCCGTCTCTTAGAACCCTAATCCGGGACGCCACAAAGGAAACCACTCCTTTGATAAGTCAAAGATTTTCTCCAGCACACAAAGGCCACAAGAGAAACCTCACAAATCAGAAATAATTCTGAAAAGATAATTCATTCAATCTGCCATTCTTGGAGTACAAATGGGCCTTATATAGGCATTTGAAAATAAAACCCTAAACAAAATAATTCCTAGGTGGCGCCTTTTAAATGGCAGGAAAATAAAAGAAATTTAAATCTGAACAAATTCACCAAGAATGGTGCCTAAAAATCTGAAACAGCAACAATCAAATTAAAACAAAATAAAACTAAGAGAATTTTGTGGAGAATGGCTGATTTTGTGGAAAATGGCTAGACTCCTTCAATTAGGCTCCCTTTGGGCTTGGGCTAACATCTTGTAGGAATGAAATAATCTTTATGCCAATTTGTTTCCTTTGGGCTTCATATTCAGCTAAGACAATGGGCTCCAAGTCTATTAGTTTTTGGATCACTCCATTCAAGGCCTCCTTCATAGCTTTGGCTCTTGATCTTGTGCATGGGCCTCCCATACCTTGCAATGGATCTTTAGTTGGCCATCTTTTAGAGTCACGTCCAGCCCTTTTGTTTCCAAATTCTTGATTTTGTTCAAGCTTCTTCAAGTCTCCTATCTCACTTCCATCATAGATGCTAAGTTTTCTATTTCTCCTTATATAGCATCATCATATAATCATGTTGCTAAGTGTAAAAGCTTTACATTTTGGTAACTTATGATGTATCTAATAGGAAGTTAGGCCTTATACAATCTAGTATTTGATGTATGTGCTTGTGCATCTGATTTGAGACCTTGTTGACCCTGTGACATGGTTCTCTATTTGGAAATATAATCATGTGATGCCTTGATGCTAACTCAAATTAATGATGTATGAAACTTCTAATGAGATATGTATATGAATGATAGTATTGGTTGTTTATGAATTTGGATGTTCATTAGTATCACATGGAACTTGTTTATATGTGGTAGATTGAAGAATAGGAATCAATACGTAAATCTTGAAGTGGATAATGATAGATTAGCTAGGTAAATCAAGCAGATAAAATGCCATTAGGGTGTCATTAGAGAGAGTTGGAGTGTATGAGGCAATTTTAGAAATTGTATGACCAAAAGGCATTTCGCTGCAACCAAAATAGTCTTAGCCGATACCAATAGAGGTGAAGTTGCTCAAGGAAGGAAACAAAGAGGAATTTGGCCACAGCGAAGAGCGATGTTAGCCATGGCAAAATGTGAGAGGCAAGTCTAGTGGTGTTCCAAAGGGTAATTCGCCGCGGCAAAATGTGCGAAATTTGTGAAAGTGTAAGGAGTTGAACTTGAGAGTAATTGGTCGTGGCGCAGAATTAAGCCGCAGTGAAGGTACTCAATTTCTTATATTTACCTAGAATCCTTAGTTTCTCTTATGGTAATGCTAAGAAATGGTTTAGAAACACTTTTAGGAGATTTCTAGTGAGTTAGAATTGATGGATGGAGGCATCAAAGGCTCCTCATTGATAATTAAATTCACTTACACATTCGAATAATTGTGGTTGTTTAGTTAATGACCCTAATAATATCAAGGTTCAAATTTCCCTATATTTTTTGAATGTAATTAATTGTAATGACTTTCAACCTTGATTTATGATTACTAATCACATATTTAACCTTAATTACGATGATTAGAAGTTATAGTCATTACATTATAAATATATATACCAAAAATATTTATAAAATTCTTCTACCCTAAATTGAATGTTACATTCATTAAATCTAGACATATTTTTAGGTTCAATGAATCTAATATTTTAACTCAAATTAGTCTATTCTTATGTACGACCCTATAGGCCTATATGACATTGCCAGTGGGCCAATAACGCTATTCTACCCACAAGTCACGAGTGCCTCTATCAAGACATTGTGACTACCCAAATCACATAAAGATCGGTGATTCGATACAACCTATCATACAACCCTATCATAACCCTTTCGTCACACAATATCAAGGTCAAGTGTGAGGCATAGAAATGTTATCCTCATTTTACTCAACTGTCACTTTATCAATCTCCAAGCAAATTGACAAAATAAATGGAAAACCTATCCATCCAAGCATGCCCATGCATTTCTTAGTCTCACTCATCGAGTAGCCCAGAGATATCTCTTTACTAATAATGAGAGGGACAAATTCTATCTTGACTACTCATTTTTCTCTACATAGATTTCATTATGCCTGATTACAGCCTTTATGATCACCCAATTAAAGGTGACTTTTGACTATGTCAAAAACACAGTATTCCTCATGTAGGGATCTATGGTGATCTCAAGTCTAAGGGTTCAATGACATTGCTATATATGAGATACACTTATTGATGTGAAACCCCTTAGAAACCCGTTCTAGGAACCCTAAATAACACGGATCAGTGATCGAATTTTGGCATGCAGCATAAGAACAAATAATATGGATAATAAGCAACAAAGAACAAAGAACAAAGAAGAAGAAGAAGAGATATTGGTCAATGGAATTGAACGCTAAGAGAACCCATCTCTTAGAACCCTAATCCGGGATGCCACAAAGGAAACCACTCCTTTGATAAGTCAAAGATTTCTTTCAGCACACAAAGGCCACAAGAGAAACCTCATAAATCAGAAATGATTCTGAAAAGATAATTCATTCAATCTGCCATCCTTGGAGTACAAGTGGGCCTTATATAGGCATTTGAAAAATAAAACCCTAAACAGAATAATTCCTAGGTGGCGCCTTTTACATGGCGGGAAAAATAAAAGAAATTTAAATCTGAAAAAATTCACCAAGAATGGTGCCTAAAAATCTGAAACAGTAACAATTAAATTAAAACAAAATAAAACTAAGAGAATTTTGTGGAAAATGGCTGATTTTGTGGAAAATGGCTAGACTCCTTCAATTAGGCTCCCTTTGGGCTTGGGCTAGCATCTTGTAGGAATGAAATAATCTTTATGCCAATTTGTTCCTCTGGGGCTTCATATTCAGCTAAGACTATGGGCTCCAAGTCTATTAGTTTTTGGATCACTCCATTTAAGGCCTTCTTCATAGCTTTGGCTCTTGATCTTGTGCATGGGTCTCCCATACCTTGCAATGGATCTTTATTTGGCCATCTTTTAGAGTCATGTCCAGCCCTTTTGTTTTTAAGTTCTTGATTTTGTTCAAGCTTTTTCAAACTCCTGTCTCACCTCCATCATTCCCTCCCTCCTGAAAAGGATTCATCCTCGAATCTGCAATATCAAAAAGAGAAAGGTCAGCCACATTGAAAGCTACGCTTACATTCTCATAAGAACTAGGTAAATCAATTTTATATGCATTATCATTTATTCTTTCCAACACTTGGAAAGGACCATTGCCTCTTGGGTGTAATTTGGACTTCCTTTGTTCAGGAAACCTTTCTTTCCTCAAATGAACCCACACCCAATCTCCTGGTTGAAAGATAACTTTCCTTCGGCCTTTATTAGCATGTTGAGCATATTGCTCATTCCTGCACTCAATGTTTGCCTTAACCTTATGATGCGATCCATCAAAGGGAGCAACCTGTGTCAAATACTTGGAATGATCCTCTACAAATTCCAAGTGGCCCAATGACAAGAGCACGAGCTAACAGAATGAGAGAAGCCTTAAGTGGACTTGTTCAAGAGACCTGGACTAAGCAAATAGCAATTGAAGCAACAAAAGTCAAGCGAGATCCAAACATTTCTAATATGGACGTCCTCAACATCCTATGGGCTGAAGATGGAGTTGCTGAGGCTAAATTGGGCCAAAACATTATAAATTGAAGCACTTGAACCATGGACCATCCATTGGTGGGCTCATTTAGGGCTAAATAATGCCATTTTGGGCTTAATAAGCTGATTTGTAGAACCCTAATGTATTTGGACGAATTTAGCTTATTTAGGGGGATTTATTTCCCTTTTAGTCTTTAAGAGAATTTGACTTTTATAATTCTGATTGCATAGGTCATTAATTAGGATAATTGCCATTAATTTCCCTAGTTTTCCTTTTCTATGAGCATTGAAGGCAGATTTGACTTACACACTATATAATTGTGGGCGTGCAGCATGAGCTTGTCTTTGGTTAGCTTGAGTAGTCCTTTGGCTAGAGGTTCTACTCTCCACTCGATCTAAGCGTTCATGGAGTCTTTCCAACTTCTTATCAAGCATCCTTTCAAAATAACTCACTAGTGCTTTCATTTGCAAAGGCGCTACTCCAAATGAATTGTGATCATCATTATCACTTTCATGTGCAACTCCCTTTTCTCGATTATCTGCCATGTTAGTGAAAAAGAAACAAAAGTATATAGGACCTCACAAATATTTCCTCACGTGTTTCACTCAATTGAGATATAACACTCTCACTCGTGTTTACTCTCTCTTATTGGCTTTTTCTACAATGATCTTATCCACTCTTGCCTTTTACCTCTCAATATCAAATCCCAAGCTCTTATGTTACCTAAGACCTCGTCAAGTGATCAAGGACTGCCAATTCTCGGTTCACCAAAGTATGTGCTGGTGGATGGTATGAAAAGTTGTGATTGGCGCGTACAAGTCACAAGTAAAGGTAAGGGTTTGGTTAGGCTAGGGTTCCAATATGAAAAAGGGAAGATTTAACCACCTAGCAATGCAAAATCAAGTTTAAAATACCAAAGAGCCTATTGCAATGATTCTAAAAACCCAAGATATGAGAAATCAATGGAGGATTAAATTAGGAAAGTTCAAATCAAAGGAATAGGAAACAAGTTGAAGTCACAATAGGAAAGTCCACAATCACAAAATAAAAGGAAACAATATAGGAATAGGAAAGTGGATCACAAAAATTAGGAAACAAATGGAAGAGGAAACAATGCTGATCACAAATGAAAGAAATCTGATCACAATTTTTTTTTTCGTTTTTTTTTTCACTTTTTTTTTAGCTAACCCCTTTTTTTTTGCCTTTCTTTTCTATTCATTTTCCTTTTCTCTTTTTCTTGCCTCTTTTTTTTTTGGATCAGATGAAAGAGAATCACAAGATCACACAATATTACAAATCAGATCAGAAAATGTTACCACTAAAAATGACAATAACTTCCTCTAGAGAACTCCGAATTTGATGATTCTAAAACGAAATGAAAGTTAAGATTCTGAAACTTAGGATTGACCCATTAATCGTCCAAAATCTCAAAAGGAAAGGGGTTGAACAGATAAGGGAAAAATAACAACGTCCAAAATAACAAAATTTTTTCAGATTACAAAATGAATGGCTCTTGTAGCATAAAAACCAAATCTTGCACACTATGGATCAAATCTGGAATCAAGGGAAGGTAGAAAGTTTAGTATTTTTTTTGTTTATATAATAAAAGGTAGCAATGAACGGATATGGAAAAGAAAAAAAAATATGGAGACTAGAAAGGAAGTAGAATGGTGGATGATGAATGTATTATGACAACCTACCGTGTAAACCAAAGCTCTGATACCAAATGATGCGAAATCAAGGGGTGGCCCAATCTTCACGACGTAGGTTGATGGATAGATGATGGTTCGAGACCCGACGGAAGCAAATAGCCAACCAACGTTATAAGAACGTTGACCTGCTACTTAGACAATGCACCTAACCACGAACACAGTAAACCAATCCACACAATGACGCACTTGGATCGAAGCACGAATTGGGGGCTTTTGCGAACTTGAATCACCAACCTAAAGATAGGTTGACAAGATAAAGATTTCACAAGAGTAAAGAAAAGATCAGATTCTCACAATTAGAGAAACACTAAAAATAATTCTACTATTTCCAATCTGATTCAAATGAAGGCAGAATACATATATTTATAGTATAGCTCAAACCTATCTACTGGAAGAAAAGTAGGAAACTAACTACATAATCCTAACTGAAAGATCTAAAAAATAAGGATACAAAATCAAATCTTTTTGAAAACAGAAAAGGAAAGATAATCAGCCTAATAGAAACTAATTAATATTAATGGGTTGGACATCTGGCATTTGAAGTACTATTCACGTCCTCTAGTTTCAATGGGCTCTTTAAGCATCAACTTGGGCTTGAATAAGCATGATTAAGGCTTCATTTGCTTCCTCAATGCATGCACTAACATTATGGGCTTCTAATTCAGCAAATTGAAGCCTAATTGTTCATTGTGGACGCTTAACTCTTCCTCTTGTCATTGGGCCATCTATCATCAAGTCTTTCTCCACACGAGCATCCTTCCCCACATGAATCTGGTTCATATCCATAAGAGCTTCAAAAGCAAGGTGAAGAGCTCATGGCAAAAGGGTATGTTTGAGAAAGCTTGAGTCCATGTGTTGTACCAGTCCTCTTAGTACCAAAGAAAGATGGATCTTGGAGGATGTGCATTGATTGTAGAGCTGTCAACAATATCACTGTAAAGTATCGCCATCCCATTTCTAGATTAGATGATATGCTTGATGAATTGCATGGGTCTGTTATTTTCTCAAAAATTGATTTAAAATCTGGATATCATCAAATTAGGATGAGGGAAGGAGATGAGTGGAAAACTGCTTTCAAAACAAAGCATAGGCTGTATGAATGGTAAGTTATGCCATTTGGGCTAACAAATGCACCTAGTACTTTAATGAGGCTGATGAATCATATTTTGCGTACATATATTGAAAAATTTGTTGTAGTTTATTTTGATAATATTCTGATTTTTAGTACGAGTCTTGATGAGCATTTGAATCATTTGCACTGTGTGCTTGATGTTTTGAGAAAAGAAAAGTTGTATGCTAACCTGAAAAAGTGTAGCTTTGGCATGGAAAAAGTTGTTTTCCTCGGATTTATGGTGAGTGTTGAGGGAATAGAAGTGGATGAAGAGAAGAAGGTAAGGGCTATTAAAGAATGGCCAACACCAACAAATGTAACTGAGGTAAGAAGTTTTCATGGGTTGGCTAGCTTTTATAGGAGGTTTGTGAAAGATTTTAGCACAATTGCTGTACCACTCACTGAAGTAATTAAGAAATCAGTTGGCTTTAGATGGGAAAAAGCACAAGATCATGCATTTAGTGTTCTTAAGGAAAAGTTATGTTCTGCACCTATTTTAGCTTTACCTGATTTTAACAAAACTTTTGAGATTGAGTGTGATGCATCAGGAGTTGGGATAGGAGCTGTTCTGATGCAGGAAGGGCAACCAATTGCTTATTTTAGTGAAAAGCTGAACGGTGCCACCTTGAATTACCCAACTTATGACAAGGACCTTTATGCACTTGTGAGAGCATTGGAGACTTGGCAACACTGCCTTTGGCCTAAACAATTTGTGATCCATACAGATCATCAATCTTTGAAGTACATTAAAGGTCAAGGTAAGTTGAACAAAAGACATGTTAGATGAATGGAGTTCATCGAGCCTTTTCCATATGTGATCAAATACAAGAAAGGTAAAGAGAATGTGGTTGCACATGCCATTATCTAGAAGGTATATTCTTCTCACTTCTCTGAATGCAAGATTGCTTGGTTTTGAATATGTCAAGGATTTGTATGCCAATGATAGTGATTTTGCTGAAATAATTGCGGCTTGTGAAAAAGGAGCTTTTGGACAATTCTATAACCTTGATGGATTTTTGTTCAGAGAAAATAAATTATGTATGCCTCAATGCTCTATGCGTGAATTTCTTGTGAGGGAAGCACATGGGGGAGGACTAATGGGACATTTTGGTGTGAAGAAGACATTAGATGTTTTGCATGAACATTTCTTTTGGCCTAAAATGAAGCGTGATGTGGAAAGGATTTGTGGTAGATACATAACATGTAAAAGGGCTAAGTCTAGAGTCTTATCACATGGTCTGTATACTCCATTACCTGTACCTAGTGAACCTTGGGTAGATATTTTAATGGATTTTATTTTGGGATTACCTAGGTCAAAAAGAGAAATAGATTCAATATTTGTGGTTGTTGATAGATTTTCAAAAATGGCACATTTTATTGCATGCCATAAAACTAATGATGCTACTTATATTGATAATTTGTTCTTTAAAGAAATTGTGAGGCTTCATGGTGTTCCTAAAAGTATTATCTCAGATAGGGATGCAAAATTTCTGATTCATTTTTGGAGAATTTTGTAGGGAAAGCTTGGAACTAAGTTATTATTTTCTACAGCTTATTATCCACAAATTGATGGTCAAACTGAAGTTGTTAACAGAACCTTAACTCAATTGCTTAGGACCATCATCCAAACGAATTTGAAAAATTGGGAGGATTGCTTGTCATTCATTGAATTTGCATATAATAGAAGTGTGCATTCATCTACTGATTATTCTCGTTTTGAAGTTGTTTATGGTTTTAATCCACTAACCCCTTTGGATTTGTTACCATTGCCCATTAATGAGAGAGCAAGCCTTGATGGCAAAAAGAAAGCTGAGGTGGTTAAGCAACTTCATGCAAAGATTAAATTATAGATAGAAAAGAAGAATGAGCAATATGCATCCACGGCAAACAAAGGGAGAAGGCGTGTCACTTTTGAACCTGGTGATTAGGTATGGGTGCATATGAGAAAAGAGAAGTTTTCGGCATAAAGGAAATCTAAATTAGCTCCAAGAGGAGATTGACCATTTCAAGTCCTTGAGAAAATCAATGATAATGCTTATAAGATAGATATATCAAGTGAGTATAATGTTAGTGCTACTTTTAATATTGCTGATTTATCTCCTTATGATGCAGGTGATGATTTGAGAACGAATCCTTTTGAGGAGAGAGGGGATGATGCAATCCATCAAAGGGAGCAAGCTGTCTTAAATACTTGGAATGATCCTCTACGAATTCCAAGTGGCCCAATGACAAGAGCACGAGCTAAAAGAATGAGAAAAGCCTTAAGTGGACTTGTTCAAGAGACCTGGACTAAGCAAATAGCAATTGAAGCAACAAAAGTCAAGCGAGATCCAAACATTTCTAATGTGGACATCCTCAACATCATATAGGCTGAAGATGGAGCTGCTGAGGCTAATTTAGGCCAGAACATTATAAATTGAAGTACTTAAACCATGGACCATCCATTAGTGGGCTCATTTAAGGCTAAATAATGTCATTTTGGGCTTAATAAGCTGATTTGTAGAACCCTAATATATTTGGACGAATTTAGCTTATTTAGGGAGATTTATTTCCTTTTTAGTCTTTAAGAGAATTTGACTTTTATAATTCTGATTGCATAGGTCATTAATTAGGATATTTGCCATTAATTTCTCTTTGGGCTTGGGCTAGCATCTTGTAGGAATGAAATAATTTTTATACCAATTTGTTCCTTTTGGGCTTCATATTCAACTAAGACTATGGGCTCCAAGTCTATTAGTTTTTAGATCACTCTATTCAAGGCCTCCTTCATAGCTTTGGCTCTTGATCTTGTGCATGGGCCTCCCATACCTTGCAATGGATCTTTATTTGGCCATCTTTTAGAGTCATGTCCTGCCCTTTTGTTTCCAAGTTCTTGATTTTGTTCAAGTTTTTTCAAATCTCCTGTCTCACCTCCATCACTTATGACTTGATCCATTTAGTTATCTCATGACAAGTCAATCCATCACCCTACTTCCTAACAAGTACATAGATTTTGATTTGTATCTTCATACATGATTAACACATAATCATCCATCAAAATCATCCTACCCTTAGTTCATCTTCATTCCCACAAAGATGATCGATTAGGGATATTTAGAATAATCAATATGATTTATCCAAGGATATTATTGTTATAGTAAATATGCAAACAATATAATAAATGTAATAAAAGAGAAACTTTTTTTCTTAATGAAATACAATATTCATAATACAATGATTGGTCTAAGGCACAATGTCCAACAACATTATCTCCTTGAAAATGGTTATAAGAGCTTTATGGTACTCTATCAATTTTCATTTTTAATGTTCCTAAGGTTCCCATCTACCATATTTCTATTTCTTGGAACATTTCGGCCTTGTCTCCCTTTCATACCTAACTCCTCTAAGCTTGTTTTTACCCAACTCAACTATAGAATTAAAATATTCTTCACTACTATCTCTTACTTTATTTTTAGATTCAGACTCATCTATAAACATATCCTTACACTTATCATGTCTTCTAAGATTAGAACTTACAATAGGTTGCCTTCTTTGTAAGTTTACAATCATTGTATCTTGCCTATCTATTTGATCTCTTATTCCTCCAAGAACCACATTGAAGTGTTCAAACTACTATTGCATGGCTTTTACAACAAAGTGCATGTTCTGCTAACCTCTATCAAATGTTTCCTCCCTGTTAGACATTTTGAAAAGTTGCAAGAAATTTTGTTGGTGAAATAAAGTTCCTCATGTGTTTCCCCTCTAGAGATGACATTCTACACTTGTGTTTCATGCTTTATATAGGCTTTTCTTGATGTTGGTCCCACACCCTCTTGTCTTTTTCCACTCTTAAGTTTCCCTTTTGGCTCTTCAAAGTAACTAGTCAACCTAATCAAAGGCTATCACAGTACTTGCGAAATCAACTCAACACTTAGAGATTTTGAGATAGCAAAAGGTGGATATTGAGAATCAAGGAATCAATAATTCAAATGTCAAAAATTTTTGTAGAAGTTTAGCTGAAGTGAAGCAATATCTCCAAAATAGAATAATTTTTTCTCTTTTTTTAAGAATAGCACATAATTCTATTTTTTTCATTGTATTCCTTCCTTTTTTTCTTTCTTTCCTTTTTTGACTAAAATATTAAGGAAATATGAAAATCACACAAATAGGACACAAACAACCGTATCAATATGAAAGTCCTGAATGACATGTCCGGCTGGAAATAGCTATATCTTGCTCTAGAAAACTCTGATTTGTGTGATTCTAAAATGACTAGAAAAATATGATTTTGAGCTATGAAAATGACATATTAAATGTCAAAACACTCAAAGGAAAATATGACAAACAGAGGCATAAATAAAGGTGATGTCCAGACATAAAGAAGATGAACAGACACATAAACAAAACACACAATCCAAAGGAAAAATGAAGACACAAAAGAACACAAGGACCTGAGTTTAAGACTAAAGCTCTAATACCAAGATAGTATGAATCCACAATGATTAGATCCCTCGAACTCACAACCAATGTTAAAGTATACACACCTCAAGAAAGTTAAACAAAGATCTAGTGATCCACTTAGAACCTTTAAACCCAGATGAACAGGGGCCTCAAATGTTGGAAGCTAAAGTATACGCACCTCAAGAAAGTTAAACAAAGATCTAGTGATCCACTTAGAACCCTTAAACATAGATAAACAAGGACCTTAAATGTTGGAATAAGCCACAAGGTTGATCAAGCCTTGATAAGTCTATTAGTCCAACGTAGAACCCTAGAGAGAATCTACTCTCAAGTCTGGAATTTCCATAATTAAAATTTTATTTCTTCATCTAATCTACTTACAAATGGAGGCAGAATAAAAGTTTATATAGTGTAAGTCAAATCTGGCTTTTAAAAGGGAAACTAAGGAAAATAATTGCATTATCCTAATTTAACGACTTAAGAATCAAGAATTCAAAATAGTCAAATATTCTTGAAAATTGAAAAGGAAAAAAAAATCTATCTAATTAATTATAATTTTCATCTAAATACATAAAACTTCTAGAAGTCAGCATATTAAGCTCATAATATAATTATTTAGGCCCAAATGAGTTAATCCATGTATGGTTCTTGATCTAAGCTCCTTAATTTGCAATGTTCTAACCCAAAATAGTTTTAGTAGCTCCATTTTTAGTCCAAATAATGTCGAGGATGTCTTGATCAATGCTTGAATCGAATTTGTAAAAATTTTGCTTAACCTAAGTTTTTTGAACAAGTCCACTAAATCTTCTTTAAGTCTTTTAACCCTAGTTTTTATGACAGGTCTAACTAAAAGATGCAAAGGATCATTTGAAAGTTTTGAATTAACTTGTTTTAGATTAGCTGACAACGCTTTTGAGTTATCTTATTCTTTCAAGTTAGTTAATTTTGTCCCATGATTCATGTAAGCTATATTAGATTGTTTACTATTCGAAGACATTAAACCAAAGTAACCTTTTAAACACAAATTAAAAGAATCATACTAATGTCAATTCCCAACTATTTTTGTGTCATACTATGCATCACACAAGTAATGAGCTAGAGAATATTAATGTTGACAATTTCTTGATTCGGTCTATTGAGGTGGAATCAGGTGAATATTATGCAGCAGAGTTTATTTTTGGCATATGATGTTGTAATTGTTGATTTTAAAGATATCAAAATTCCTAAATTCCATATAAAGGTTAAAATGTAAATTAGTCAATTACAATGGGCGTGCTAGTTCCACGGACTTTGACACTCCTTATTGATTTGAGTGCTAGATTTTTTTTTTTTATTTAGAGCTTGTTACCCAAATTGTGGTTAATATCCCGGTAAGTTATGAGCCATTATATGTAACTTCTGATTGTTTCATATTAACACATGGTGCTCATTGAGCTAATTGGGATGATAATGGCGTTGGATAATTTATACTCTTTAAATATGAAGGCCAATAACTTCATAGTTGTGAAGAATTTTCGGAGTGAAGGGCTTCTTTGATACTGCTTTGCTACATAATATATAGATAGTTTTATTAGAGCCAATGTGTAACACCATAACTTCTAGCTCATTTGATGCCATTTATAAGCTTTGTATTATCAATCCCACAAGATCATATGAAAAGGGGATGAAAATAATAAACTTTTATTGCGTTGCACTATGTAAAAAAAATTCAATTTGGTGTCACGTGGATTGTGTGAGCTCATACTATACTTCCTCATATTTAATTTCATTATTACAACTCATTTGTATCACAAAAACATACCCACAACCCATGGAAACTGAAATGGAGCTCAAAATAAACAAGCACATTTTCAGTCAGATTTGCTCTATTTTCGGACCCAAATTTAGAAAATCATAACTAAATCTAGAAAATTCGAAATCATGCAATCTTCATCATTATGGAAATCTCAGGATGTCTACTTCATAATAAAAATACACCCAGGTCATAAAATTCATCACACAAGACGTTTGACATCCAAAAAGCTACAGAGTCACTACCTACCTGGGCTGTTGTTTAGTTTACTGATACAAATTTTTGAAATTCATAACTAATTCTATAAAAATCGAAATCACACAAATTTAGTTATTCTAGAAAGCTACAAATGTTAACTTGATAGTAAAAATAATTATAGAATGAAACAGATATGTTTAGTCAACTGGACCCTATGGAACAGTAACTAGACTTATGGGGCGCTACTGATACTGACAGTTAACTTCAAATATACATAACTCACTGCTCAGACCTCCAAATGTGGTAATCTCAGTGGCCACAGAAATATTATGACCTCTAGTTTATGCATATAAAATTTCATAAGTATTGGACACCATTTGGCCATCGGGTGACACAGAATTTAAAACTGCCAGTATGAACAGTACCCATACCAGAATCCATGAAAAATCCCAATTTTGAAAATTCATCAAATATTCTCTAGATCTCCGAAAATTATGATCTTTAGCTTCCCAAAAATCTCTTAATTAGACCTAATTGCATGCCAAGTTTCAGGACAAGACTAACTCATTTGGCCAAAAAATGGCATAGGGTTCCATTATGGTCAATTTTGGCTCCATATTAGGTACCAAAATTGCCAAATAGATTTCCCTTGGTCTTGGCACCTTTTGGGCAAGTTTAAAAGCATATTTAAGACTTGTGTGAGCTGCCCAAATGGTCCCAAATCTCATGCATCTTATTTTGGCCATTCAACCCACATTTATACACATTTTCATCAAACTTTACATTCTCATACCATAGCATTTTATACTCAAAACATGTGCTAATGATCATATATCATTTCCATGCATCTAAACATCACATAATAGTATGTTTACATCTATCTCAAGGTTCATAATACATATACAACATCATATACATCTTGGACCATTATCATGGTTCCAAAATAGATAAAATAAGCATAAGCTTATCAATTGTCCCTCTTCATGGTGATTGGCTCCCTTCACCATAATTGCTTGGTCCACCTAGCATGTTAGGACATTTAAGAGGAGGGAGTGAGATTCAAGAATCTCAATAGCTCATCTCCCATTCCATCACACATAATATGTGCAAGCAAGTTTCACAAATGCATGCATGAAGAAAGTAAAAATCATAGGCATTTTAAAAGCAACTTTGGCATGTGAATCAATCATACAAGACATTCAAGAGCTCATTAAGTGTTTGGATTGGCTTCACACTTCTCATGGATTTTGGACTTGTCTCACCCATTCTTTAAGCACTTTGGACTCAACCATACTCTTGGGAGCCCACTTTGCTTTTGGGAGACTCTTTACTTTATCTCAACCAAGCTCAAGGGTTCTTGGCTCATCCTCACCAAAGAAAAGAGTTCTTGGCCTTTCCACACTCAAGCAAACTCACACAAACATCATGTAATCATTTCAAAACATAACATAACATCAAGCACACACTTTTTCCTTAGCTTTCAAGCCTCCTCTTTTAGCCACACACCCACAAGTTGGTGGAAATAGTGTCTCTTGGCCTAGACACAAATTATGGGAGCCAATTAAGTTCATGAAACAATGTCTAGGGCCATGCAACTTGCTTAAACCCTAGATTACTCTACAACCTCCATTATGGTCCATATTGGCACCTAATGAAGCAACACCCCTCAAATGATTTTTAGGCCTCATTCTTTATTCTCAAATATGATTTTTGACTCCTTTTAAGCCTCTTGGAGTCATCACATCATTAAAACAATGGGCCTAACATCATGTTACTTCCTTAGGTCACAATATGGAGCCTAAAGCACCAACTCATTCTCTAAGCTTCCTAAATTTTTCCCAAGGCTTCCTCTCACATTCATTCATCATACATGGGATTGAGACAATTTAAAACTCTCCCTAACTATGCCATCCCTACTTGGCCGAAACTTAGAGCATAAATGGGATTTCATGGCTTCTTGATTTTTCCTTGATGGGAGAACCATTTAGGGAGGTTGTTAAGAGTTGAAGGAGGTCAAGGAAACACTTAAATAGCTAAGAGAACTCATAGATTAAATCAGTTTTTACAATCCCCTTAAATGCTCTACACTTTTCTAACTTTTAGGTTCATGACTTTCCATGGGGTTTTGTTCATTTTCATGGAGGAAGAGGCATATGGGGGATCTCTTAGGGATCTTAGGAGCACATTTAAACATTCATTTAAGCCTAATAACATTCATATAAAATCATATTTGCAAGGGAGCATTTGAATCCCTAATGATTCTATTTTGTTTCCGAATGCTCCTTTCTTAATTCTATTAGTTCATTCTTAACCCTTGCCATCTAAAACCTCTAATCCCTCCACAAATTGGATAGAAATCAGCCCATAAGACTTGGGTTCATGGTGGTCAAATTCGTGCATGAGGAAGGGCGAGGGAGAAACTATCAAAGAATGAAAGTTATACCTTGTTTTCTTGCTTCCTTTGGCTTGTTCTTCCACTTGGTTGGCTTACTCCCTCAATTTTAGAAATTTCCCTCTCTGTTCTGCCCCGAAAACAACACCAAACTCTCCATTAAAATCATAGAAAGAAAGCTTGAGAGGAGAGGAGCAAGGTTCAAGAAGGAAGGATATGGAATTTCTTAAAGTTTCTTACCTTTTTCTTGAATTTCTTCCTCCAAAATCCTCCTCCTTTTGTGCGCCTAAGAAGCTGGAGTTTTCCTCTGAAATTGGGTAGAAGCAAGTCGATCTTAGAGAGGAGAGAAAGAACGTGGCATATAAAGAAGCTTCCTTTAACACTTTAATGCCAATTTTGCCCTTCGTTCTTAGCATTTTCGTTTCTCCTTTGTTTTAGCTCCTTTTTGAGAACCATCTTTTCCATCATATAGGTTCCAATTTAATAAAATGCCTTTGGAATTACTCAAATCGGAGCTAAAATCTTCCCGAACGAACCGGTCAAAGTTTGAGTCAACTGACGTCGGAAAGAGTACACCAGAGGGGCTTCACTGGTCCCGGGGCTTCCCATGGTTTTTGGGGCCTCTGAGAATCCCTGGAGAACTTAAAACTTTCATTTAAAAAACCCTCCTATGATTTTTTCAAAAAGTGCCCATATTTACGAAAATGCCACTGGCCTTTCGAAAAATTTATCGAATCACTCTGCCCTTAATTTCTGGGCAACTCAAGACTCAAATCCTCATTTTCCATTATTTAGAATTTTATCATAATTTTATTTGGCCCCAATTCCTTCTATTTCAGGGACTTCCTTTTGTATCTGGCTCATTTCTGACGTTTACGGAAAAACCAAGCATTGCGTTTCTCAAGTTTACGAAGGGATTGGATGTTACATTTCTCCCCCCTTAAATAAATTTCGTCCTCGAAATTTAGGGGTACACTTTCTCTTACTCTTTTATATTTTGGCTAACTGTTCCTTTCTTTCCCCTCTTTCCTAACTCTATATGCTTTTCTCTCAGTTTTACTTGTTTAAGTTTTCTCTCAACCAGGAAATTTTCATTGCTAGCCTATAATTAAGGCTCTATGATTATAGAGTACTAGCTAATTGTTCTCATAAGGGAAAGAAATTCCTAGCTTTGGAGGCCTATTTTGGGAGAGCTTACTAATTATATTGGGTTAGTCTTAACCCATTTGTAGGAGTTAATATTTCTTTTAATGGACTCATTTATACATCTAGGGAGGGAACTCATTTCATATCACATCTCCCGTATCCTCTCTAAATGGCTTCTCATAACATCTTATCATCTTTTCTGATCATTAGAGCCATCGGAGGTTTTTGTCAGTTTATTATTTTGAAGTATATTGTCCATTGTTCATCTCTACATTCTTTCTTACTAACTCATCCCATGATTACAATTCATATCTCTTTCTGTCACAGGCCTCATATCATAACTACTTACTGGGATTACAGCTCCTTTGAGGAGTTTCTGCTTTTAATGATCCCAATTTCTCTATTTATTACTATATTTGTCTTTGTAGGCCAGGACTTTTTTTCACTTTCTTTACTCACTTATAGTGGTATTTTATAGTCCTTCATTTCAGCACTGATAAGCCTAACATGTGTGTCTCATATTGGCATCGAAGAACTACTACCACTGACTACTACTAAGTTCTGCTGGGATGCTAGCTATTCTCACAGGTTTGCTCATTGGAGATATACTGTACCACTCACCTCATATAAAAACTGCACCTGACCCCTTTCTGAATATATATAAATTAGCATGCAGAGATCTCTCTATCCCTCGGTCAGGGCTATTGCCTATTAGGTAGTAGTTCATCTAGCTCTAACTCTGGAAAGCTAATTTCTTACTTTCCTCATCCCATACATTATGCTTATCACTAAAGGGAGCTAGTCAGTAGTCTAACTGTCTGAGTAAAGCCTTCATATCTCTATGGCAACAGTCTACCAGACTTAGAAGGTCTGTAGTCTCTGAGACAAAAGTTAGCTGAAACTACATTAGTCTCTGAGACTAATTGCTCTATAAAATTATCTCAAGTTGTCATCTCTACCAAAGATCTATCATGTTGTAACTAGGGCTATCTGTAACTCTGCGGGATCTACTGTGACCCCTAGGTCTACTGCGACCTCTCGAGCCCTGCTAGGATCTGCTGCAACCCGCTGTGGTATGCTAGGATCTACTGCAATCCATCTCTGGGAGATATCAAAGCCTAAGATCACTGTATCTGACAGTAAAATACATACTCACTAAGTCCGGTTACCATCGCTCATAATAGCTGAGGCTAAACTCAGAAGAACATCATGCTCTTCATGCGAAGTAGGTTCTGTATCATCTAATTCTCTAGGATCACGTTATACTGATACTAGGGGGTGTTTTAAATTATTATTCATCGCTCCTCATAGGATCCTCATATTCCCACTTTAGCCCTTTTTTGGTTGGTCCTTCCTTTCTTACTCTAGTGACTTACTTACTTTACATGTACTCATTCTAGTCTTCCTCTCATATCTTACAGTTTCTAACTATGCCCACATTCTTCTTTTAAGTGCTTTAGTATTAGGGCATCTCACACACTGAGTGTGGCTAACATCTCTGGCAGGAGAGAGGCTATGCACCGGTCCCTTCTCATTTCATTTACATATATTATAAGGGACTCAAGTTATGCATACTAAATCTAGACATTCTCTATTGGGGATTCCTTTCTACATACTTTTCTTACTATTTTAGTATTCTTAGAATCTCTTTACCTTTCTTCTCTGACTCATCTCATTCTTTAACTAACTAGGATACTCTTCAATTACCGGGACACTTTGGTGAGTGATGTCATCGTTTGCTACGCACTCAAGTCACATTACTATTAGGTTGATCAAGCCTAATATCATGTAACCATTATTGCAAGTAAACTATAACATCAAACACTAATACACAAGTGCCTCATGATTGAGCTCGAGGCCACTAGCACCTGTATAGTACAAGTTTCCTAATAATCTAAAGTACCTTTCTCTTTTACCTTTTATATCAGCCCTATTCTCGTAAAGTGCTTCGAAAAAGTAAGATTCTTCCTCTACTACATCCCAAGATCTCTCTGTATTACCTGGCTATTTTTACTTTGGACAATATCATGCTAGAAGGGCATCTATGCCAAGAACAAGTGTGCTTTCTGAAGTACTCAAGCACATTAACTGATTATCTATTCTCAATCTAAGATGTCCTCGGCTTGAATACTGTCATATTTTCTTTCTTTTTACCTTTATGATCTTACTTAGGTAAAAGGATGTTTTACTACTGACTATTTCTGTTGCCAGTTTAGGTTTTTCTATACTCGAGAGCACCTACAATTTTCCTGGGTTCCTCCACTTATTCACTCTCTATAACATCAGGGGTCTACTTTTTTGTTCATACTCTTACTCTGCTCTTAGCTAGACCATCCTTAGGTAAGAAAATTCTATTTCATGAAATCCTAAGAATTACATTTTGTGGTGCTCTCGGCAAGCACTCTTTTTCTACATAATATGAGGCTCGCCTTCTTAGGCGGTCTTTAACTTTCTCGAGCTTCCCTAAGGGTACTAAGGCACAAACTGTCTATCTCAACTTATTTCTACATTCATATCAGAGCAGGGCTTTCTCTCTACACAATATACTATTTTTAGGGTTTTGCTAACCTAATCCAGAACACGTACTCTCAATGTTTGGATTCTACCTCACTGAAGCTAATGCTCTATTGGGTGCTCTAATCACTCACGTGCCTTAACCCTATCTCATATTAAGGAGTTCGTCTGACTAACTATTGAACCGCTATCTGTTTATCTTTCTGGGCTTAGTTTACTGATTTAATCTTGACTAGAGTGGGGGCATCTTTTCTGTAGTTAGTTTATTAGCTCTTCCTCGCTTCCCTTTATGACTCAAGGGGGGTTTATTTAGGAAAATTTACTAACCACTACTGGGGGGTTTCCCCGACATTAGGATGTCTCATCTTTTCTTTCTTGATCCAGGGAAAACTTTCATTGAGCCTTTCATTTACATATCTCACCTGGAACGATGCTACTGGTTATCTCCCCAAGCTTTATGCTCAGCCTAGACTAGCCATCTCATCGGACTTGTAGCTTACTAACTATTCTCATTCTTTTCTGAGTCTCTATTACTGGCTACTCATACTTACTTCTAGGTGTTACCTATGAGGTACACCTTTCTAGATCACTCACTATGTGTTTCATTGCTAGTAGCCTTATCTCACATTATTTCAAGGCTACACTAACATTCTATCATTCAGTGTCTCATAGGGTAGCATCTTAGGTTGGAGTCAATGCCTTAAAAGCGGCTCTCAACAACCTCATCATCCCTGAGTAACTTTCTCTGTGTTGAGCTCTTTTTTCAATCTCATTTATTAGGTCCACGGATTTCTTACTTATCTTCTGTAATCATTCATTATTCTTTTCCTCTACTTATACCAGGGGTTCCCACTTTCTGTAGGTTGTCTGACCCCTTATCAACTCCTTTCTTAAATTGGCATGAATATGACTAATAAGGCATTCATGATGCTATTCGCCGCGACTAACACATCATTCACCGCGGCTAACTTCTTGATTGGCCGCGGTGAGAAACTCTCTGGATTGTCTCGCTACTATCTGGAATAATTGGCCGCGGCTAACAGCCTCTGATTGGCTTATTTTTCAGGGATTGAATTTTCATCTTTAGCTACTAAATCGAGCCTCATTGCCTCTATATCTAGCACATCATCAAGCTAGAGGGTTCTACCTTGTGCTTCATTCATGCATAGCTAGTTGTTACCTCTGGGCTGAGCTATTACCTCTAGGCTATCAGGGCTCTAGGGTGTAGCTTGTAACTTAACCTCTGGCCTGAGGGAATTAGCTTTTTGGTTTTGAAATTCATCTAGACATTTAGATATTGTGGCTAGGGGATAATTCTCTTTCGTATTCCCCTCTACACTGGTCCTGTACAGCCGCGGTCTCATCTCATACCGCCCTACATCCTACTTGCCTCTGCATTAAGCGAGACATCTCGGAATGGCATAAGTATGACTACCAGGGAGGATTAGGCCTCACACACTCTCTCTAGCAAGTCTTTTTATATTAACGAAATCATTTCTCATCGTTTATGTCTAAGGCTTGCCACTGATCCCGGCGAGCTATCATATCTCATCAAGCTCTAGCCGTTGGATCTCTTAACTTCGCTCAAGCTAAGCTCTGCTCAAGCTACTCTAGAGGCCACCCTGTCCCAGTGTCCACTAACTATTCCAAGACCATTCTACAACTTACTCATCATAAATAAAGCCACAAATTATACTCATAAACCCAACAATCCTTATACAAGGCTCTACCTATCCATTCAAGCCTTTTACATAACCCTATTACTACATCCTCAAGTCAAATCCAATCCGAGAGAGCCTATAATTTGCTCTGATACCAATAAATGTAACACTATAACTTCTAGCTCATTTGATGCCATTTATAAGCTTTGTATTATCAATCCCACAAGATCATATGAAAAAGGGATGAAAATAATAAACTTTTATTGCGTTGCGCTATTTCAAAAAAATTCAATTTGGTGTCACGTAGACTGTGTGAGCTCATACTATACTTCTTCATATTTAATTTCATTATTACAACTCATTTGTATCACAAAAACATACCTACAACCTATGGAAACCGAAATGGAGCTCAAAATAAACAAGCACATTTTCAGCTAGATTTGCTCCATTTTTTGACCTAACTTTGAAAAATCATTACTAAATTTAAAAAATTCAAAATCATGAAATCTTCATCATTATGGAAATCTTAGGATGTCTACTTCACAGTAAAAATATGCCCAGGTCATAAAATTCATCATACATGACGTTTGACATCCAAAACACTACAGAGTCACTGGCTGCCTGGGTTGTTGTTTAGTTTACTGATACAAATTTCTGAAATTCATAACTAATTTTATAAAAATTGAAATCACACACATTCAGTTATTCTAGAAAGCTACAAATGTTAACTTGATAGTAAAAATAATTTTAGAATGAATCAGATACATTTAGTCAGCTGGACCCTATGGAACAGTAACTAGACTCATGGGACACTACTGATACTGACAGTTAACTTCAAATATACATAACTCACTGCTCAGACCTCCAAATGAGGTGATCTTAGTGGTCACAGAAAGCTTATGACCTCTAGTTTATGCATGCAAAATTTCATAAGCATTGGACACCATTTGGCCATTGGATGATACAGAATTCAAAACTACCAGTATGAACAGTACCCATACCAGAATCCATGAAAAATTCCAAATTTGAAAATTCATCAAATATTCTCTAGGTCTCCAAAAATTATAATCTTTAGCTTCCCAAAAATCTATTAATAAGACCTAATTGCATGCCAAGTTTTAGGGCAAGACCAACTTATTTGGCTAAAAAATGACATAGGGTTCCATTATGGTCGATTTTGGCTCCATATTGGGTACCAAAATTGCCAAATAGATTTCCTTTAGTTTTGGCACCTTTTGGGCAAGTTTAAAAGCATATTTAAGACTTGTATGAGCTGCTCAAATGGTCCTAAACCTCATATATCTCATTTTGACCATTCAACCAACATTTATACACATATTCATCAAACTTTACATTCTCATACCATGGCATTTCATACTCAAAACATGTGCTAATGATCATATATCATTTCCATACATCTAAACATCACATAATAGTATGTTTACATCTATCTCAAGGTTCATAATACATATACAATATCATATACATCTTGGACCATTATCATGATTCCAAAATAGATAAAATAAGTATAACTTGTCAATTGTCCCTCTTCATGGTGGTTGGCTCCCTTCACCATAATTGCTTAGTCCACCTAGCATGTTAGGACATTTAAGAGGAGGGAGTGAGATTCAAGAATCTCAATAGCTCATCTCCCATTCCATCACACATAATATGTGCAAGCAAGTTTCACAAATGAATGCATGGAGAAAGTAGAAATCATAGGCATTTTAAAAGCAACTTTGGCATGTGAATTAATCATACAAGACATTCAAGAGCTCACTAAGTGTTTGGATTGGCCTCACACTTCTCCTCATAGATTTTGGACTTGCCTCACCCATGCTTTAAGTACTTTGGACTCAACCATACTCTTGGGAGCCCACTTTGCTTTTGGGAGACTTCTTTACTTTGTCTCAACTAAGCTCAAGGGTTCTTAGCTCATCCTCACCAAAGGAAAGAGTTCTTGGCCTTTCCACACTCAAGCAAACTCACACAAACATCATGTAATCATTTGAAAACATAACATAGCATCAAGCATCATGGCATATAAAGGCATGCTAGCATACTTTTCAAAGCTTAAAAATACACATCCATGCATGAGAGAAGGTGGAGAGAGCTACCTTGTATACAAGCACACACTTTTTCCTTAGCTTTCAAGCCTCCTCTTTTAGCCACACACCCACAAGGTGGTGGAAATAGTGTCTCTTAGCCTAGACACAAATTATGGGAGACAATTAAGTTCATGAAACAATGTCTAGGGCCATGCAACTTGCTTAAACCCTAGATTACTCTACAAGCTCCATTATGGTCCATATTGGCACCTAATGAAGCAACACCCCTCAAATGATTTTTAGGCCTCGTTCTTTATTCTCAAATATGATTTTTGACTCCTTTTAAGCCTCTTGGAGTCATCACATCATTAAAACAATGGGCCTAACATCATGTTACTTCCTTAGGTCACAATATGGAACCTGATATGATATCAGTAGGCATGCCCATTGGAGCATAACAAGTTCAAGAAGCCCTCATCCATCAAGAAAACCAAATCATTCAAAAGCATATGATTCAGGTCCAAATGGCCCATGAAAGGATGGCCTATGCTCAAGAGGCCCAAATTGTGCTAGTATATGCCCAAAAATTTCAAAGAGCTCAAGATAATATCTATATTGGACGTCGGCCTAAGTTTAGAGCCCAAGATCCATATTTGATCAATTCGAAACATGCTGAATTGGACTTTGGACATGAGATCTCTTTAAAGATGCAAAAGTGGAAGTCTAAGTGGAAGCCCAATGTCCTAAGAAGGTCCATGGAGATGTTAAAGGCCCAATGTAGTTATACACATATAAGAGGAGTGTCAAGGCCCAATTAGAGTCCAATTGCAAGAGATTAAGAATCATGTGTTAACCATGTGATTTTTAATGAAGCATGTGCATCCCATGTAACTACTTAAAGAAGCTAATTAGTTTCGACTAGGATTCTTATGAATTTCGTTTTTATTATTTTATTATTTTTTAGGACTTGGTCAAAGAGCTTATCTAGGAGATTAAGTTAAAATTAATATCCTAATCTTGTTCATTGATTTTAGGCATCATTCAAAATAATTCTAATTAGATTTTAGAGTTTAACTTTTATTAGAATTTTAAGTCTTTTAGAAATTTTGCCTATAAAAAGTCCCCTATTGTACTCTATTTTAAAAGATCATGAATGAATACATTTGAGTATTATTCAATACTTTGTGAGGCTTTTGCTTCTTTGTGTTCTCTGAGAGTACACGTGACTTATCAAAGGATTAGTCTTCCTTTGTGGCGTCTTGAGGCTAGGGTTCTAAGAGACAAGTTCTCTTAGGGTCTTTCCTTTGACCAACATTCTTATTTCTAGCCGGTCCCGGGCAAAGTTTTGAATTGTTGAAGGTTCTCTAGGGCATGTTCCTAGTGGGTTTGGCCCCCTATTGTACTCTATTTTAGAAGATCATGAATGAATAAATTTGAGTATTATTCAATACTTTGTGAGGCTTTTGCTTCTTTGTGTTCTCTGAAAGTACATGTGACTTATCAAAGGATTGGTCTTCCTTTGTGGCGTCTTGAGGCTAGGGTTCTAAAAGATAAGTTCTCTTAGGGTCTTTCCTTTGACCAACATTCTTGTTTTTAGCCGGTCCCAGGCAAAGTTTCGAATTGTTAAAGGTTCTCTAGGGCATGTTCCTAGTGGGTCTTGCATCAGAACCTAAAGCACTAACTCATTTTCTAAGCTTCCTAAATTTTTCTCAAGGTTTCCCCTCACATTCATTCATCATATATGACTAAAAAATGAGTTTGAAACAATTTAAAACTCTCCCTAACTATATCATCCCTACTTGGCCGAAACTTAGAGCATAAATGGGATTTCATGGCTTCTTGATTTTTCCTTGATGGGAGAACCATTTAGGGAGGTTGTTAAAAGTTGTAGGAGGTCAAGGAAACACTTAAATAGCTAAGAGAACTTATAGATTAAATCAGTTTTTACAATCCCCTTAAATGCTCTACACTTTTTTAACTTTTAGGTTCATGACTTTTCATGGGGTTTTGTTCATTTTCATAGAGGAAGAGGCATATGGGGGACCTCTTAGAGATCTTAGGAGTACATTTAAACTTCATTTAAGCCTAAGAATATTCATATAAAATCATATTTACAAGGGAGCATTTGGATCCCTAATGATTCTATTTTGTTTCCTAATGCTACTTTCTTAATTCTATTGGTTCATTCTTAACCCTTGCCATCTAAAACCTCTAATCCCTCCACAAATTGGATAGAAATCAGCCCATAAGACTTGGTGATAGAGTACCACAGAGCTTCAATGACCACCTTCAAGGAGACCATGCATAGCGTAACCATCAAGGAAAGCTTGGGCAAGTTGCTGAACGCGAGCATCAATTTTCAGACCATTAGTATTAATTAGTTTCTATTTTAGTGATTTGAATAAGGCCATGTGGTCAATTAAGTTTTTAGAAAGTTTTATTTCCTTATTATTTCATAATTATTTGTTTCCATTTCTTTTAGGGGTTGATTTGTTTCCATTTATTTAGGTTATTTTCTTTCTATTTCTGGATGAACAGTGCATGTAAACAGTGCACAACCTTGGGAATTATGTTTTAGGAAGTTTCTTAAGTCTTATTTTTAGGGTTTGCTTAGTATTCAAGTTTTGGATTTCTTTGCCTATAAATAGGCTATCTTTGTATTCAAAAAAGCAATAAGATGAATAAATAGAATTTTCTTTTCAGGACTTATATTCTTTTTTTTTTTTGTGAGGTTCCTCTTGCTCCTTGAGTGATGGAGTGAAGTCAACCCAGACTTATCAAAAGAGTGGTCTTCCTTTATGGCGTCTTATGGCTAGGGTTCTAAGGGACGAGTTCTCTTAGGGTCTTACCCACTGACCATTATCTTCGTTTATATGTGTTCTTATTCTTTACGAGTATTTTTTTCTTTTATTTGCATGATTGTGTTCTTGAATCTTGCACGATCCGGGTTATGTTGTCAAAAAGAAGGTTCCTAAGACTTATTCCTACGGGGTCTCTCATCATTTGGTATCAGAGCTCTAGGTTTGCAAGTTAAGGTGTGATCTTTTCTTGTCTTTCATTTGTGTTCTTCATTTTTTTTCCTTTTTATTGTCTAGATTTAAAATGTTCTTACTTGTCTTCTTGTTTTCTAGCTGGTCCTTGTGCGTGACCTATGTTGGGGTTCTTAAAGCAAGTCGTCTAGTGGGTCTCACATCTCAGGCATGACCTACGGTGGTTGGGGTTCCTAGAGCATGTCGTCTAGTGGGTCTCATATCAGTAGTTTGTCTTCTTGAGTGTTAGAACTCAAGGTTCTATTTGTGTGCTTTATTTTTTTTTTTGGTCTCCTTTCTGTTTCTTTTGGTGTCTTGCTAGTCATCATTCTTGTGAGTTTTTTGTCTAGATTCCAAAAAAAAAAAGAAAAAAAAAAGAAAAGGAGCTGAAAAAAAAAGGAGGAAGGAAATTGTCCAACTCCAAAAGGAAAACGAAAAGAAAGAAAAAGAAAAGAGCTGAAATTAAAAAAAAAATTGGAAGAATTTAGTATATTCTGATTTGTTTCCTATTTGGTTTGTGATTCAATTAAAGTAGCACACAAGCAATATTTTCTTTCCTATTAACATTCAAGAGAGATTCAAGGACGAATCTTTTCGAAGAGGAAGGGAATGATAGAGTACCACGGAGCTTCAATGACCACCTTCAAGGAGACCATGCATGGCGTAACCATCAAGGAAAGCTTGGGCAAGTTGCTGAATGCGAGCATCAATTTTCAGACCATTAGTATTAATTAGTTTCTCTTTTAGTGATTTGAATAAGGCCATGTGGTCAATTAAGTTTTTAGAAAGTTTTATTTCCTTATTATTTCATAATTATTTGTTTCCATTTCTTTTAGGGGTTGATTTGTTTCCATTTATTTAGGTTATTTTCTTTCTATTTCTGGATGAATAGTGCATGTAAATAGTGCACAACCTTGGGAATTATGTTTTAGGAAGTTTCTTAAGTCTTATTTTTAGGGTTTGCTTAGTATTCAAGTTTTGGATTTCTTTGCCTATAAATAGGCTATCTTTGTATTCAAAAATGCAATAAGATGAATAAATAGAATTTTCTTTTCAGGACTTATATTCTTTTTTTTTTTTTGTGAGGTTCCTCTTGCTCCTTGAGTGATGGAGTGAAGTCAACCCAGACTTATCAAAAGAGTGGTCTTCTTTTATGGCGTCTTATGGCTAGGGTTCTAAGGGACGAGTTCTCTTAGGGTCTTACCCACTGACCATTATCTTCGTTTATTTGTGTTCTTATTCTTTACGAGTATTTTTTTCTTTTATTTGCATGATTGTGTTCTTGAATCTTGCACGATCCGGGTTATGTTGTCAAAAAGAAGGTTCCTAAGACTTATTCCTACGGGGTCTCTCATCATTTGGTATCAGAGCTCTAGGTTTGCAAGTTAAGGTGTGATCTTTTCTTGTCTTTCATTTGTGTTCTTCATTTTTTTTTCCTTTCTATTGTCTAGATTTAAAATGTTCTTACTTGTCTTCTTGTTTTCTAGCTGGTCCTTGTGCGTGACCTATGTTGGGGTTCTTAAAGCAAGTCGTCTAGTGGGTCTCACATCTCAGGCATGACCTACGGTGGTTGGGGTTCCTAGAGCATGTCGTCTAGTGGGTCTCATATCAGTAGTTTGTCTTCTTGAGTGTTAGAACTCAAGGTTCTATTTGTGTGCTTTATTTTTTTTTTGGTCTCCTTTCTGTTTCTTTTGGTGTCTTGCTAGTCATCATTCTTGTGAGTTTTTGTCCAGATTCCAAAAAAAAAATGAAAAAAAAAAGAAAAGGAGCTGAAAAAAAAAGGAGGAAGGAAATTGTCCAACTCCAAAAGGAAAACGAAAAGAAAGAAAAAGAAAAGAGCTGAAATTAAAAAAAAAATTGGAAGAATTTAGTATATTCTGATTTGTTTCCTATTTGGTTTGTGATTCAATTAAAGTAGCACACAAGCAATATTTTCTTTCCTATTAACATTCAAGAGAGATTCAAGGACGAATCTTTTCGAAGAGGAAGGGAATGATAGAGTACCACGGAGCTTCAATGACCACCTTCAAGGAGACCATGCATGGCATAACCATCAAGGAAAGCTTGGGCAAGTTGCTGAACGCGAGCATCAATTTTCAGACCATTAATATTAATTAGTTTCTATTTTAGTGATTTGAATAAGGCCATGTGGTCAATTAAGTTTTTAGAAAGTTTTATTTCCTTATTATTTCATAATTATTTGTTTCCATTTCTTTTAGGGGTTGATTTGTTTCTATTTATTTAGGTTATTTTCTTTCTATTTCTGGATGAACAGTGCATGTAAACAGTGCACAACCTTGGGAATTATGTTTTAGGAAGTTTCTTAAGTCTTATTTTTAGGGTTTGCTTAGTATTCAAGTTTTGGATTTCCTTTGCCTATAAATAGGCTATCTTTGTATTCAAAAATGCAATAAGATGAATAAATAGAATTTTCTTTTCAGGACTTATATTCTTTTTTTTTTTTTTGTGAGGTTCCTCTTGCTCCTTGAGTGATGGAGTGAAGTCAACCCAGACTTATCAAAGGAGTGGTCTTCCTTTGTGGCGTCTTATGGCTAAGGTTCTAAGAGACGTGTTCTCTTAGGGTCTTACCCACTGACCAACTATCTTCGTTTATATGTGTTCTTATTCTTTACGAGTATTTTTGTCTTTTATTTACGTGATTGTGTTCTTGAATCTTGCACGATCTGGGTTATGTTGTCAAAAAGAAGGTTCTTAGGACTTATTCCTATGGGGTCTCTCATCACTTGGGCTCATGGTGGTCAAATTCGTGCAAGAGGAAGGGGGAGGGAGAAACTACCAAAGAATGGAAGTTTTACCTTATTTTCTTGCTTCCTTTGGCTTGTTCTTCCATGTGGTTGGCTTACTCCCTCAATTTTCAAAATTTCCCTCTCTGTTCTGCCCCAAAAACAGCACCAAACTCTCCATTAAAATTATAGAAAGAAAGCTTGAGAGGAGAGGAGCAAGGTTCAAGAAGGAAGGATATAGAATTTCTTAAAGTTTCTTATCTTTTTCTTGAATTTCTTCCTCCAAAATCCTCCTCCTCTTGTGCGCCTAAGACGCTAGAGTTTTCCTCTGAAATTGGGTAGAAGCAAGTTAGTCTTATAGAGGAGAGAAAGAACGTGACATATAAAGAAACTTCCTTTAACACTTTAATGTCAATTTTGCCCTTCGTTCTTAGCATTTTCATTTTTCCTTCGTTTTAGCTCCTTTTTGAGAACCGTCTTTTCCATCATAACAAATAGATTCCCAATTTAATAAAATACCTTTGGAATCACTCAAATCGAAGCTAAAACCTTTTCGAACAAATCGGTCAAAGTTTGAGTCAACTGACATCGAAAAGAGTACACCGGAGGGGCTTCACTGGTCTCGGGGCTTCCCATGGTTTTTGGGGCCTCTCAGAACCCTGGAGAACTCAAACTTTCATTTAAAAAGCCCTCCTATGAGTTTTTCAAAAAGTGCCCATATTTATGAAAATGCTACTGGCCTTTCGGTAAATTTATCTAATCACTCTGACCTTGATTTCTGGGCAACTCAAGGCTCAAATTCTTATTTTTCATTATTTAGAATTTTATCATAATTTTATTTGGCCCTAATTCCTTCTATTTCAGGGACTTCCTTTTGTATCTAACTCATTTATGATGTTTACGGAAAAACCAAACATTACGTTTTTCACGTTTACGGAGGAATTGGATGTTACACAATGTTTGATAAGTAACTTTAATATTTTATTTGGAGTGAGACATTGATGTTTTGTACTTATATTTTTGGTATGAGATCTACCTTTATTGCTTTCTATATGTTTTTGTTTTGTGCAATTATTTTAGGCAGTTTATATTTAAAGAATATTGAACCGCAATAGCCTTTTAAAATGAATTAAAATATTCATATTAATGTAAACTTTAAACTATTGGTGTAATATAATCGCCCGGGAACTATAATCTAACTGAAAACAAAAAGAAGCAGATGGTATAAGCTAGCTGGTAGTTTCGAAAGTGATGGTTTAATGTCTCTGGATTCTTCTATACTATAATTAATGGAATGATCTGGGACTCCACTAACTTCTAAGCATTTTATATTACTTGTAATTTTATTTTAATTTCACTTGAGAGGTGGGTGTGTTTTGTTTTTTGACATAAACCTAATTAAAGTATATATTACATGCAAAATGGCATTTTCTTTTCCTCTTAAATTCTATAGATATGTGTGGCTGGAATTTACTGACAATGACAACATCAAACTCTCAAACAATTTTCCTAGAATCCACTGATTGTTCTAGTGGACTTATTTCAGCGATGAAAATTAAATCACACCCTCAAAGAAATTATAATTTAAAAAATATATGCTCGCATAAGATATTATATAATTGTAATAAATCATAATTTTAGAGTTTACTTATGCTCATTAGAAATTTATCACACTAAAAATATTACAATCATTATTGTCAATTAAAATTGTAATTTCAAAATTTATGCCTCTATTAGCAGCAGTAGCATACACTCTTGACATGTGAGTAAGCAAAACACACATGGGGCCAAGTCAAGAAAGCCTCTTAAAAGGAAATTTTTTAAAAGTAAATTGAATTATGAAAAATAAATAGTTAATTTAATTATAATGAAATATGCAGTTAGATACATCTACACGCATAGTTTTTATTAGAATTTACCTCTGATATATTTATAAATAATTTCATAATTAAATTCATTTATTTATCCACATGTTTTTGGGGTTATTTGGTGTCTTAGTCTCATAACTGGTACAAAAAATATTATAAAAAATAATACAAAAAATAAATATTTAAAAAATCAATATAAATTATGATATAAGGAAGTGAAAATTTAAAGTGATATGAGAAAGGATGAAGTCAACTTCCTACTATTTTATTTTATTACTTTTAAAATATAAAAACAATTAATGACAATTTAATTTTTTCAAAAAAATATTTAAAAATATGTTAAAGAAAGAAAATGACATGTACTCATTGGTATTATACAAGGGTTGGTAAACTTTTTTATGTATTTACAATTTGTTATATTTTCTTTTCATAGAAGCAAACATTGTTCACAGCTCAAAATTTTAATACTGACTCTTTCAAGAAAAAAAAATTAAATTATATAAATCTATTTAAAAACTTAACAATAAATATTCAAACAACTTTAGTTTACATTTTTTACTTTTTTATGTTAGTGGAATGGGGTTAAAAAAATCTTTCCCACTAATTGAAGCCAATAAGATATTTATGCAGCGGCAGCGGCCAGTGCGAGAAGACGTGTTTGAGTAAGAGACATTTTTGTTTGTGCGCTTTCAATGGTGAACCACCTTTTTTTATTTTAATAAAAAGAATATTTTAAAATTTTTTATAAATTTTATGTAAAAAAAATAAAAAATATATATAATTTATTTTCTCTCTTTCTTTTTTTTTTCTTAGCTTACAAAAATTTTATAATAAAAAAATTTAAAAAATTCAAACTCTTTTTCTGCACAATAATCAAAGGGTGACGTGGGAAACAACAACAACTGAACAAGCATTGCTACATGGAATCGCAATATTTTGTTTCTCCATAAATTCCCCCTCTTCCTACAATCTTTCGTCACAAACACTTACATTCCATCTCTCTCTCTCTCCCTCTCATTATTTCATTTTCCAACTATATATATATATATATATATTTACGGCGGCAGCTGGTGGCGCGGCTGTTGGGTTGGTAACGATAGTTGCAGCAATGTTGACGATGACGACGAGCGATATATGGGAGGTGGTGGATGGGCTGAAGCCAGCCATGCTAATGGTGATGGTGCAATTAACATTTGCTGTGGTTAATGTGCTGTACAAGCTCGCAGTCAATGATGGCATGAACTTGCGAGTGATTATCGCCTACCGCTTTGTTTTTGCTACTGCCTTCATAGCTCCTCTTGCTCTCATGTTTGAAAGGTTATTCAACTGTTTCCTTACATTTTCTTTTTCGGTTATTTATATGTCTTGGACATTTCATATTTCATTACATATAGTATCTATATGATTAACGTGTCCCGTATCAAAGCATATGTCTTTTTAGTTCTTTGATGATGATGAAATTTATAATTGAATCATATGGCTCAATTCATTGTAAAATATAGTAATTGTTTTTTTCTTGGTGTGGGATTAACTTATTACTTCCATTTATAGACTTGTTAATAATGAAAATTTATAACTTTAAAATGGAAGTCTATGAATCATGTGCAGTAAATATTTAGGAAAAATAAAATTCAGAACATCAAATTAAAGATATTTATATTAAAAAATCTTAAAATTTGAAATTATTCTTAAAGAATCTAAAATTAAAATTTTAAATTGTATAAGAAAATTAAAGTTCAGGACTCTCAAATTAAAATTGTTTGTTTTAAGATCCTTTAGAATAATTTTAAAATTTAAAACTCTTTAATATAAATATTTTCAATTTAAAATATTGAACTATAATTTTCCTTTATATTAATTGGGTGAACTTATATAAAATGTTTTTAACTTTCGGATTCAATTAGATTATTAAAATATAAACCAATTAGGTGATGGATAAAGAGAGCGAAGCCTTCTAATTTGAACTACGTAAACTAAGCTTAAGAAGAGCTTTTAATATTTTCCATCAAATCCCTAACTCAAACTAAATTTATTGTTTTCCAATTATTTGCAGGAAGAAGGGGTCAAAGATGACTTGGGCAATACTGTTTCAAGCATCTCTCTGTGGCCTATTTGGGTATGTATATATTTATTTATAAAGTAAAATATACAACGTTGGGTCATCTATACAAAATCTCCTTATCCTTAAAATTTAGCATTAAACACCCATGAACTTTCACTTTTATGCAATTCGCTATTGATCCTGTCAAATCACTAATAGATAAGTGATATATCATAGTTATTGAAGTCACATGATGTCTATGTGGTATCTGAGATGGAATAATTATATTAAATATCCAATATTTACAGCTTAAATTACAAGGGTAAAAAGAGAATTTCAAACTATAAATTTTTGTTAATAAAAATACAATAAATCCAATCCAAATGCATCTCCTTCATCTGTAACGCACAGCAGCTCCAGCAACGACAGTATTGCCAAGAAAAATCTCCATGACATGGTTGAAACCTTCTCAACAAAGATTTAAGCATGTAGGGCCAAGAAAAATCAATTTTTGATGAAAACAAAAAACCCCCAAAATATCTGAAAATTTTCTTTCATCAATCCAACTCAGAATGTATTACAAGCATGTGAGGAACATTTCCCTTATAAAAATCAAACCCAAAATCTTCCAAAAATTGCTACACAGATTCAGCTATGGGTTTCGATTTTTTCCCCCCTTTGCAAGAAGACAAAACGCAGCTTGAGCACGATTAAGAGAAAAAATATGCTTCACTGCATGCTGGATCTGAAGCAACAAGCTCTCAAAGATGTAGAAAACTCCAAATCATTCAATAAACATATCAGATGCCAAAAATTTTCCCAGAAAAAAAAAACAAAATTTTCCAAAATTCCATCACACAAGTTCGTGTTCGTAAGTATGAAAAAGCCCACAAAAAAAAAAATACATGTACAAGAACCACTAAATTCCAAATCAACCTAGATTAGTCTCATATTCATATGTATAAAATTTTGTTGAACAAAAACTGCTATAAATAATAGCAATTTTCTTTTTTGCCTTTTAATTTAAGGTATAGATATTAAGTATTTAATAAAATGCCATATTATGTGCTACAAGGGCCCTATAGATACCACATGGCTTTACTAAGTATGACATATCTTAGTAAATTGACAGGATCAATAACGGAGGGAAGTTCTCAACATAAAAGTGGAAGATTAGGAGGATTTAATGTCAAGTTTTAAATATCAAAAAATTTTGTGCATATGACGCAAAATTCAAGAAGATTATATACATTTTAGCCTTATTTTAGTATGTTTTTTAGGCTTTTGTGTGCTAGCCTAGTAAAAAATACAAAATAAATTGTCTTAGTAAGAAAAAGTAAATAGTTATTTGATTAATCAGTAATATATAATTTTAGTAATAGAAAAGAGCGGTGGGTAATTATTTAATAGTTTGTA
Organism: Erythrophleum ivorense; assembly: GCA_026724425.1. Lineage (NCBI taxonomy): Eukaryota > Viridiplantae > Streptophyta > Magnoliopsida > Fabales > Fabaceae > Erythrophleum > Erythrophleum ivorense. The sequence continues at coordinate 38,249,010 of JAIUCV010000006.1, read as the reverse complement.
AGTTCATACTTTTTCTTTTTATTTGTTTAAAATATTTTCTCATACACTTAGGATATGAATAATTAAAAATTAATTTCGTTTTTATGACTTTTTATTTACGGCTTAACCTTAGATATTAATAGAATTTTTTATACCAAGTAAATTATTTTACTTATTTAATTTGAATAAAATCTCAATTAATGAACATATAGGTTAATTAGTACATGTGAAGCTAAAGTTTATATATCTATATATATACACACATTTATCAATTTATTAATAACTTAGTTGAGAGATGTTCAACATTCAATTTTTTTTCTCTCTGTGACTGTCTCTCAGGACACACTTAATGTTCACGAAATTATTTAAATTAATTATAAAATAATTTGATGTTATTTTTCAATTTTTTTCTCATTAATTACGTTCTAAATTTTTTTTTGGAAAAAAATATTGCGACATTTTCTACTAATGTCATCTATTTGAGGCTTATATAATTCCATGTATAATAGTGCAACGGACATACAGTGGCATGCAATACTTCATTAGTTTTGAATAAAATTATTCAGGATATGTGAGAGAATATTTTATGTTAATTGTCGTAATAATATAATATATGAGATTCAAATAAGATTTAGTTTAAATAAATTCAAATTCAAATATATAATTATGAAAAATTATAAATTATGTAAGTAGTGTTTATTTCATATTATATAAAACAATAAATTATACAAAGGTTTTATGAGTTTTATTGAAATTACATGAATCTTTTTTTTATTTTTAAAAAATATATTTTTTAAAAAAAATAAAAATTATATTATACTTTATTCTGATTTTAAATTTGTTACCTAAAATACCTTCTATTAGTCTAAATACATATTTTTGTTAAATTTAATAAAAAAAATTATTCCTTCCTTTTAATTATGCACAAATAAATAAAAAAGTATATTTTTTCTTTCTTAAATTAATTTAACAAAGAATGTACTTAAATTAATGGAGGATATTTTCATTAAAAAAAACTTAAAATTAGACTAAAGTATATATTTTGAAAATAGAAAAAAAAGTTATATGATTTTAACAAAATTCCAAAAAAAAAATCGTATAATTTACTCTATATAAAATAATGTCTCGATAGAAATGATCAAATAAACGTAAGAGGTTCTTTTTCTCGTTTACTCTCAAGTCAAATTAATAGAAAAAATTGCTTAACATTTGTTTGCTAGATTTATATATTATTGTGAAGAACAATTAAAATTAAAATTATATATATGAGTAAGTTCTACTAATATATATAATATTATATATACACATGCAGAGGAGTGCTGGCGCAAACCTTATACTTGGAGACGCTGGCTTTAACATCAGTGACGTTTGCTTCCGCCATGTCCAATCTTAATCCAGCCGTCACCTTTCTGTTGGCCCTCTGCTTCGGGTAAACTTGCTTAATTGCATTTAAATTTGTATGTTTTAAAATTAGAATAAATTGCACATATTTTTTTAAAAGTTTTGTTAAAATTATATAAATATTTCTTTTATTTTAAAAATATATATAGATCTTTTTTACAAAAAAAAATTTAACTTTATATTTTAATCAAATTTTAAAATTTTAAATTAAAATATCTTTCATTAATTTAAATATTTCTTTACTAAAAAAATTTTAAATGGAATCGTTGTTGATTAAAAAAAATAAAAATTGAATCAAAATATAAAATAATTTTTTATTTTAGATGAAGTGTATTTATATTTTAAAAATAAAAAAAAATTTGTATAATTTTAACAAAACTTAAAAAATATTTGAATAATTTACTCTTAAAATTAACTAGTACCTATATTGAAATGTAAAATAATTATAAATTATATTTAATATAAATAATAAATTTCAATATAAATTAAACTGGCCTATTTTGATCGTTTTTCAATTATAGTATTTCTCAGTGAATTATTTTTTTTTTCACAATTTACTTATTAATGAACTTGTCTCATTGTAACATTTTTAATTTTATTGTTTAAATTAAAAGTTTTCTCTCACTCAACAATAAGAAGACAAAATACAGTTACTCAAGATGCATGATGATGTTTTATCCCCATTACAATTTATTTTCTAATCGAATAACTTTTATAATTAACTAACTGATTAATTTGTTTAACGCATAGCAAGTAATTAGTCAATTAGGTGAGAAATGATCATGAGTACAAGTTGAAGATGAATAAATGTTAGATTTCTTCTTGTCATAGGTATGTGATGTCAGTTGAATTAAAAATGCCTTAAGCTTCTCTGCAGATCGTGCGGCAAAATAACCGTGTCCAGTCAGGTCAAATAGCCCTATTTTTACTTTAATTTTTATTTTTTTAGATTATAAAATTTTTGACTTCACAATTATAGTTTTTATATTTATATTTAAATTTTATAACCTATAACAATAAAAAAAAATTAAAAAAATAAAAGGCCATTTGGCCTAACTGGACATGGTCATTTTGCTACACTCTTAAAAATAGCATCTGCTTTTAAATGATAATAATGTTACAACAGAAAAAATAAATTACAAAATAAATTATAAAAAGTAATTGGTTTAAACCTTTAAGTTGTAATTGAATTAAGTGAGTAAATATAATTTTACATAAATTTTCAATTAATTAATTTTTATGATTAACTCTTTAATCTCTTCCTCAACAATAAGAAGACAAAATACACTTACTGAGCATGCATGATCTCTGCTTCCATATATTACAATTTCTTTTCTAACAGATTAGCTTTTATAATTAACTAATTCATAAATTTGTTTATCACATTGCAATTAGTCAAATAAGTGAGAAAATATAATTAAAAATAAAGTTCAAGATCGATGGATAAGTATATTTCTTTTTTTCTTTTCACATGATAGGTCTACGATGTCAATTCACGTAAAATTGTCTAATTTAAATGACGAGGAGGGAGCAATAGAAAAATCAGAATAGAAAGTGAATTAAGAAATTATGTTGTTTAGACTTTAGAGTTGTTATTCAAATAAAGTGAGAAAATACAATTTTTCATATATATATATATATATATATATGGCTCTGTGCTTATTTTATTATGATTATTATTTTTTTTTAAGTTTTTGTGAAATTTTTAAAAATAAATTGTACAAACCTATTGGTAGACCCTTGGCTATGGAGGCGCATCTACTTTTATATATATTTGGAATTGGAATGCTTTTGATGAAACATTTAAATCTGTGATCAGATTGGAAAGATTAAATTTCAGAACGGCAGCCGGGAAGGCGAAGGTCATGGGCACGCTGATTGGAATTGGCGGGGCAATGCTTCTAACTTTCTTCAAAGGTGCGCAAATACACACAGACTCCTTCCACGTCAACCTCTTGCATCACCATAACGGCCACGTGGCATCACCACATTCTTCCTCTGCTGGTAGCACCGTACTAGGTGCCCTCTGCGCTCTGGGCAGCAGCATCTCTTTTGCCCTATGGCTCATAGTTCAGGTCCCCTTCTGTCGTTTCACTCTTCGGTGTTGTCGTTGTCGTTTATCGCACCACTAATGTACGGTATCGTCATTAAATTTGTGGCAGAGTAAGATGAGTGAGAAATACCAAAGTCATTACTCAAGCACATGTTTGATGTCCCTGATGGCATCACTGATATCTACTGTATTTGCTCTCTGCCTTGAGAGGGATTGGAGTCAATGGAGGTTGGGTTGGAATATCAGGCTTCTCACCGTGGCTTATGCGGTATCATTTATTTTCAATAATCGTACAATCATTTTAAAACTTAAAAAATAAGTTATATATATATATATATCTCTTTTAAATTTTATTAAAATTATATAATTTTTTTAATTTTTAAATATACATAATTTTTTTAAAACCAAAAGTTACTTTTATTTCAGTCCAATTTTATATTTTTATTTTACTAAAATATTCTCATTTAATCTAAATATACTTTATTGTTCAATTTAATGAAAACAATGTCTACTCATTTTTTATTTGTATTTATATATTTAAAAATAAAATCTAATATTTTTAATTTTATTTGTATATATTTGATATAATGTATATTCGTATATTTAGATTAATAAAAAGTATTTCAATTAAAAAATTTAAAATTGGAAATAAATTTATATTATAAAAATAAGAGGGAAATTTTTGTAATTTCAATAAAACTAATTAATCTAAAATTTATAATAAATAATATTTATATTCATATACATATTTTGAAACAAGATTAAATGATACTTCTTGAGAGATAAACTTTCTCCTATCCTCTTCTTATGAGAAACTTATTGACTATTTTAAGTAGGCCTAATTAATAAAAATAGAGTATATATATAAGTTAATTATATAAAAATACACATAAATATATTAGCTATATTAATTGATAAGACTCATTTTAAACAAATATATGTATTTTTTTCATTAATTTAATTTATAAATATTTAATAAATTGAATTTATCTACAAAATTTTTTTGAAAGTGTCAATTTTGATTGTTATATGCATGCATAGGGAATGGTGCCTTCTGGATTAACGGTAGTAATGATTGCATGGTGCGTGCACGTGCGAGGCCCTCTCTTCGTGTCTGCTTTCAGCCCTCTATTGCTTGTAATTTTGGCCCTCGTTGGATCTCTCCTCTTGGACGAAATGCTACACCTCGGAAGGTATCTCTCGGCCTTTTTTACCATTTTCATATTAATAAATATTCATAATGTCTCACGTATATATATATATATATATATATATGTATATATGTATATATTAACACATAAAAGAAGTCATATATGAGTTTAATACGTAAACAATATAAAATTTTAAATTATACATAAATATTTTATTTACAAACTTTTTAGCTTTTATTCATTAACCACTTGTTAGTGAAAAAAAAGGCAAATATATATATATATATATTCTCTAATAACTAACGTAAAATGAATAAAAAATTTCTAAAAATAAATTTTGTAAAAATAAAATTTAAGGATGAAATAATTAAAACATATATCTTTTATGAATATAAAAAACTATTTTTTTTCCTATTTTAAAACTTAGAGTAGATTACACTGATTTCCTTTGAATTTTATTACAATTGCACATAATTCTTTTTTATTTTTAGAATATACACTTCAGTTTAATTTAATTTAATTTTTACCAAAATATCTTTCATAAAAAAATATGTAAAAGTGGTTGATGGAATTTTTTAGTTAAAAAATTTAAAAGACTAAAACATAACATAATTTTTATTTTGAAGGAGATCCATATATATTTTTAAAATAAAAATATATATAATTTTAACAAAATTTAAAAAATATTTATATAATTTATTCTAATTATTTTTTTTGCCATTTACTCTAAATCTTAATGTGTTGCAAAATTCATATCTATGTTATCTCTTGTGTCAATTTCTTTATTTCTTTCTTAGGCTACAGATAGTATTTATCCCCCGCGCACGCGTACACACATACATATATATTTCCTATTTAATATGGGCTTAGGCATGGCCCATTTTATTAATGGATTTAAGTTTGCCCAACTTTTGGGCCTAATAATTTAGTCCAATATTAAAAATTTAAATGCTCTGTGTCAACAATCCAACAAGTTGTGTTAAATTTAAAAATAAATGACATTATTTCTTGTAATTTAATTAAGTTAATATATTTTTTATTTTAAAAATTATACTTAAATGCTTTCTGGTTATTTTTTGTTAAAAAAGTGAATTTCTATACATTATGTGTATTTTTTCAAAAATAAAATTACTTGAGTGTTTAATCCATTATATTAAAACTAAAAATTACAGTCTCATGTTGGACTTTAATATCACTTTAGCTATTTTTACTATTATATTAAACATAAAATCATAATATCATGTATGCAATTTTCACCACAAAAAAAAATAACTTAATTTTATAATAGAAAATAAATTAAAGGAGGCATTTTTCCAATATATATCAAAACGTGTCAAGGGAGCCAACTGTAATTTTATAAAATAAAAGGAAAATAATGTATAATGTAACTAAATTTAGAAGAAATTAACATAATTTACTTCACCTTACCCTACACTAGAAGCACTTGAATTAAATCAGTTATTTTTATCTATTCATCAATAATATGCATGAACACAAAAGAAAATTAATTCTTTTTCTTTTTTGAGACTTGAAGTCCCACTCTCAAAAGATGAATCTGAGCATTGCAAGTCCACTTACATCAAAAACACAAAATGCATTAAATGCTTTTTATTTTTTTAGCCAGGTGCTCACGAAAAAATCACCCAAAACAGCACAATATTCTGGTTAATAATAGTGTTCTTTCTGTTCAAGCTAGTTACTATTAAGTTCTAAGAGTGAAATATGCTAAATTGATTAACAACCATATGGATAGTGTAATGAAATCTGATTTGATTTATAATATGGAATTGTGAAATTTATTAATTGGTGTATGCAGTCTGATGGGCGGGGTGTTGATAGTGTGTGGGTTATACGTGGTTCTATGGGGAAAAGGCAAAGAGATGAGGAAGATGAATCTTTTAGTGCCATCACAGACCCTCCCCGTGTCCCCCACGGTCGAAATCATCGTCAAATCTCCTCTAGACGACGAGAAAAGCAACCACAACAACAATATTAATCCTTCAAATGTTGCTAGGGACCATGAAGATTTAGAAAATGGAAATGAAGCAGGGCATGACAGTCCACAATAAGAGGAAGAAAGAAGCAGAAGCAGTAATATCAAGAAATGTCTCTCTACACGAAAATAAAAAATAAAAGAATGTCTCAGAAATATGGACTTTTATATTCAATTTTAAGAGTTGAGACTAGCTCTTGTTATTATAGGCATTTTTGGTGGTTTAGAAAAGACATTAAGTAGTATCAACTTTATGAAAAACCTATAAATGTGGTTTCTTTTTGCCTCTCAAAATTGCGAAATTTTATATTGTGTGTTATGCTCGTGCAACCAGAAAATCCAAAGGAAAAAGAAAACATATGGAAACTCTTTCGAGTCGAGAGGAAACTCCAAAATCACTCTAATTCATTTCTTGCATGTGCTCTAGTACAATGAGAAGCATAAAAGGAGTTAAATTACAGACAAACACGCAAACACTAGTAATGAACTAAAACCAAGGTCAATTATCATAGGAATGCAGGAAGGATAACTAATCATTTTGCCAAATAGAGTCATATAAAGAAATTGCTTGACCAACTAAGCATTTCGTAATAATATTTATGCCTTTAAAACAACCTTGTCCTCAAGGCTGATGTTGGCAAAAATAATCCGCCAGTGTACTGGTGACTAATAACTTGCTGTGTGAAAAGAAGCTTGAGACAGATCCTGAGAAGTGCTGCAATGGCCTTTTCTGCAAAAGCGATGGGGAAGAAGATAGGAAATTGAGCAACTGTTAGAAGGTACTCATGGAACTGAGGCAGAAATGTTTGGGACCTGTGAACATTGGCTAACACAATTGCAGTAATCAAATCCCAACGAAACCCAACAGTTTCTTCTTCTTCAATGGGTGTGCTCAACTTTTGACCTCCTCCAATCAGCTTCTGCAAATCCACGTCATGCACCACCATGTCATAAGCCCTCTGCATGAATGATGAGTACGTTGCACGGAAAGGCTTAAGGCTTTCACAAGTCAGGCCTATAGCAAAAGTAACAACATGCTTTTCCGCTATCCCCGCATCAAAGCATCTTGTCGGGAATTGGCCAAAAAAGAGATTCAGGCCAGTTCAAGCTCCCATTGCAGCAAGGATTGCAACAATTTCGTTGTCAGCTTCAGCTTCCGCAATCAAAGCCTCTGCAAAGTACGTTGTGTAAGATTGTGTAATACCTTATAATTCTATTATCATACTCTTTCATTTTGGGCAATTGATACACGAAACAAGACAAAAGTAAAGAAAAGTATGAAATAATACACTTTTATTGTGTTGTGTTGGGATAAATTTCTTCAATTTGCATTACATGGCCTCGTGGATTATCTAACAACACTCTTTAGTCATTCACCATTGGAACAAATCATAATCAACTCAAAATATCAAGCAATCCATAGTTTCTAAGTCAAAAACTCTGAAATTTATACTTAAGCTTGTGGGCAGCACATAGCAGATTTCAAGGATAATTTTAAAAAATCATAACTAAATGTAGAAAAATTAAAATTACACAAACCATAGCTTTCTGGAAAGCTTTGGATGTCAAATTTACATAAAAATAAACCCCAGCCACAAAAATCCCATCTAGACCATGTTTGACAATGAAATAGTCACAAAGGTCTGACTGCCACCTGATACTGATATAGCTTACTATCATAAATTTCAAAAATATCCAATTAATTTCACAAAAATCCAATCCATAAAAATGATACCAATATAGAAAGCTAAGGATGTTAGCTAGAGGAAAAAAATAACTCCAGACCAATCCAAGAACGTTCAGATCCCAAAAATTAATTAAACAATAACATAGGTCTGACTAGTCACCTGGTACTGGATAACAACTTAAAAAAATTAATATATCCTTCTCTAAACATTCAAATGAGGTGCTTTTAATTGATACAAGTCATTGGGAAGGTCTAGTTTCTTCTTGTAAAATTTTGTAGTAATTGGACATCATTTGCCTCATAAATGATGTAGAACAAATTTTAAATTATATAAACAGTACTAGTGGCCAAACCAGAAAATTTTTTTAATTTCAAAAATTCACCAAATATTCTATAGATCTCTAAATAATACCTATTTTAAATTTTCAAAAAACTCTCAACAAGGTCTAGATGCATGCCAAATTTTAGACCAAGAAGAGTTCATTTGAATAGAAACTAACATAGCTCACCAAAGTGGCCAATTTTGCCTCTCATAAAGTATCACTTTAGTCCAAATGGCCTTTCTTTGAATTTGGCACCTCTTGGGCAAGTTTAAAAATATGAATATGACTTGTAGATACTACCCAAGTGGTTTTAAACCTCATGCATCTTAATTGGATCATCCAACATCTATTAATGCATAGTTACATACAAGCCATCCAAGAGCCAATTTGCATAATTTCATGGATTTGGTGTCATATAAGGTCTACATCATATTCATACATCATTTTATATATGTTCATGGTCTTGCATCACAAAAATGATATGTACAAGCTCACTTTGATATCCAACAACAAAAAAGGTCACATAATATACAAAATGCAATCTCTCAAGTTCTTTAGCTTGCAATCCTTGCTTCTTGAACATCACCTAGGCATTTCAATATAATGAAGAGAAGGGAAGTGAGATTCCTAGAATCTCAATAGCTCACACATCCATTCACACACACGTTCAAGGCATATATGCATCAAAACATATGTATGGAAGATTTAACAATCATAAAGTATGCAAAATCCTAATTTCCATGCCACTTATTCACATTCAAGCCAATACCATGCTTTAGGGACTTTTGGTTTTGTCTCACCGCATTTTTAAGACTTTTGAATTTGTCTCACTCTTGACCTAAGGACTTTTGACTTGGCCTCACTCTTCCAAGAGACTTTTGGCATTGTCTCACCCATGCCATGAGACTTTTAGCATCTTCTCACCTTCATTAAGGAGCTTTTGCATCACCTCACCCTTATGAGCCATTTTCCATAACCATAGTCATTCAAGGAAACACATTGCTACCAATATAATGTCAAGGCATCAAGTGGCATGCCGTCAAGTTACAAAAACACACACAAGCATACAATAACATATATATGCACACAAGAATGCAAGAAGAATGAGGTGGAAAGCTACCTTTCAATGGATGCAAGCTTCCTTTGTTTTACTCTCTCCCTTTCTCAGCCTCACAAGGACACTTAGGTAGGTGGATGTTGTTGGCCTAGATACCACACATTCCTAACTTGATTTCTATTAGTTTTTCTTGGAATTTCTTGCCATATTCCTCTTTCTCATGGTCTAAAACTCTAGTTCCTCTCTTATTTTTGGACAGAACATCTCCCCCCCCCATATGCTTCTAGTTTGGCCAAAATCATACACAAGGAGAAGTAAGAGGAGAAAGCAACATAAGCAAGAATTTACCTTAGATTCAAGTATATATTCAAGACTTTTTTTCCTCGGTTGGCCTCCTCTCAATTAAGTTGAACTCTCCCCTTGTGTTTTGGACCAAAAATAGAACCAATTGTCTCAAGAAAGCCATAGGATGAAAGCAAAGAAGGAGGATAGCAAGATTGGAAGAGAAAGAAGTATAAAATTCCATGAATTTACCTATCTTTTTTGCCTTTTTCTTCCCCCTTTTCTTCCTCTTCTTGTGTGCCTAAGAGAGTAGGTCATTTTTTGTATTTTGGGCAGAGGAAATCGTACTTAAGAAGGTGGGAGAAAAAGGGAGAAGTGTGTGGAAATTTCAAGAAACACACTTTTTCAAAAATTTTAATTTCATCCTTCCCTAATGGCAATTTTATTTCGGCTCTATTTTAGCTCCTTTTTGAGAACTGTCTTTCCCATTATAAAATTTAGGATCCCAATTTAATAAAATGCCTTTGGAATCACTCAAATTGGAGTTAAAACCTTCCTGAACGAATCCATCAAAATTTGAGTTCACCAACGTTGAAAAACATACACCAGAGGAGCTTTACCAGTCCCGGGGCTTTCCATGATTTTTGGGACCTCTGAGAACCTTAGGTAACTCAAATTTCTCATTTAAAAAGCCCTCCTATGTGTTTTTCCAAAAGTTACACTTATTTACGAAAATACCATTATGTTTCGTTAGTTTCTGTCACAAATTGTTTAACCATCATAACTCCATTTTTCTTTTCATTTGAGCTTGAGATTATCATTTTTAGGAGTTTAGGACTCTGCCAAATTTTTTTGGAACATTGTCTAGGTCATTTCATAGAACTTGCTTTTATACGGCTCATTTGTCGTTTTACGAAAATTACGTTCATTACAGATTATGTGGCAACCTTGGTTGTGAGTTGCTTTCCAATTGCTGGATCGAACTTGGCAACACCGTGAAATTTGTCTACTACTTTTTCTTCATACAAAAATGGATCAATATAGGACCGGTTGTTTTAGCTCTTTTAGCTTTTTTGAGAATGGCAACAAGATCATCTATGTTATGACCATCAACTAAACCAATGTGGAGTCTAAGCTCTTCAAATAGCGTTGATCCATAACCACTGATTATGCCACATGCATACTCATCAACTTTAGCAGCAAACGTTAAAATATTTTAAATAAAAAAATAAGGTATTTTATATTTTGTTATTGGATATTTTAATATTAAAATATTTCAAGTTATTTGAATTTTAAATATTAAATATTCTAATTAATGGCTTGAAAATCAAGGAATTAGTTTTTCCAAATAATACGGGTGAGTGGCTTTAAAGATAAGTTATTATTGAATGACTAAATATATCACTCCATTTGATGAGAAGATATGATATATTTTCTATTTAATCTATTTTGATTGAGAGATTCTTTGACAAAAGAGAGTCTTTCAAAAGTCACTATCATTGAGATCTTTTAACTTGTCAAAAGAAGTTTACGATAAGGCTAAATTATTATACTTTTATTTTGGTATTTACAAATTGTAGATTAGAAAATTGGTTCTGTAGATTTTGATTTCTACATTAAATTTATATGCATGATCCAGGTATTTGTGATATTTTATTGCTTCTAGTAAATTCTTGAATTGATATTTATGTAAGTGAAATTACATGATTAAATTTACATGTTATTAAAGCTTTAGGTTTTAAACCTCTACCTGCTGTATAAGAATTTTGAAGAACCTTAAATTTTTATGGAAGAAGAAAAATTGGGATTTTCTTATTAAAATGAAGTTAATTAATTCTAATTGTTTTAAGTACATTATTGGTGTATATGAAGTTCATATGATTGCTCATGATTAAATATGGAATACTCATGTTGAAACCAAAAATGCAAAACATGTTTGAGCTTCGTTATTGTGCATTATTTTTCTTTGGATATGAACTTTTCATGCATATATTTTGAGTTTTATTGCTAAAAAATGATTCTGTATGCAAAATTCGATCATAATCACCATTGGAAGCACTCAAAATGTAAGATCTAGTGCTTTTATACTAGATTAGACTCTGAGGTAAAGATATAAAAAGTGATGAGACGATGTAAAAGCCCAATTGGATGAGAAAAGAGACTCAGAAAGGGTTAAAATCAAATTCAGGGGCAATCGAAAAGAATTCTCACAGTATAATAGGAGAAAATTATGAACTTAAAATTAGTTAGTAATATCTTAAGAGAGAAAGATACATCCCATTATTATGTGACTAAAATAAAGATGCCGAATTAACCAAAGGTAATGAAATTGGCTAGAACTTTGATTACACATAAATTAAGGTAACCAGTGGCATAGGTGTAAATGGAATTCTTTTAAGATATTCTAAGTCATTATGGACCCAGAGAATGATTATATGAGTAAGGATGTCGAAACATGTTATGCCTTAGAGTCATTCAGAAAGATTGAAGTTTTTGGGCAAAAATCAAAGTGAAATGAAAGTAGTGAAAAAATTATAATTTCGATCAAAATAGTATAGAAAACCAGAGTTTTGTTTTAAACGAAAAATAAATAGAGATGAGGATAATCTTCATTAGCTTAAGGTAAAAGAGTACTTAAAGTTTAACTAGAGGACCTAGTTTAGCCAAAGTCCCTAAAGTGTAATAGAGCAAGTAGTTAGGGGCAATATTGAAATGTGAAAGAAAATTAAGGATTTAAATATCATAATATTTAACATGAGAAACACATATCCCTCATCATAATATAATCAAATAAAATTAGTAGATTAACCAAATGAAGTCAAATTGATTAAAACCCTAATAGTGTACAAAATTAGGCTTCTCGATAGTAATATTTTAGACTAAATTTTTTAAAACTGTTTTAAGTCCTAAATCATCTAAGTAGATATTCTTAATGAAGTAAAGAGTCTAAAATTTAATATGGAAATTTTGTTTTCTAAAAAAAAATGAAAAACGAGCTCAAACAGAGGAAATAAAGTGAAGGAATGTAATTGATATTTTTAAATTTATTAAAAATATCTTCCATTTTCTTTTATATTAGTCACAACAATTCTCCTTCTCATTAGAACCACTATTAAATAGCTGATTTTAGCCATAGTGATATGAACCAAGCTAGCTCAAAAGAACAAGTTAATTTAAAATTTTCAAATGATCCTTTATATCTTTTAATTGGACCTATCACAAGGGCAAGGGCCAAAAGACTTAAAGAAGCATTGAATAGACTTTTTCAAGAGACTTGGACTAAGTAAAATTTTGACAAATCTCATTCAAGTATTAATTAGGATGATGCAATAGCACTAAGAGACCTTACTTAGCATAGAAGTGGACCTAATGAAGGATATGGTGCTAAGTTTCAAGCCCAAGGACATGATTTGCAAATTAAAACCCAAGAGTTCAAGTCAAATGTGCCTAAAGATCCATTGTAAGGCATGGGAGGCCCAACAATAAAAGTTAGGGCTAAAGCAATGAAAGAAGTCTTCAATTGTTTGATTCATAAGTTTCATAACTTAGAGCCCATTTATTTAAGTCAAGAAAGGGTCCAAGAAGATGTAAAAGGTGTGATAATGCTAACCATTCTACAAGAGGAGTGCCAAGGCCCAATTGGAGTTCAATTGTAAGAGATTAAGAATCATGTGTCAACCATGTGATTTTTAATGAAACATGAGCATCCCATGTGACTATTTAAAGGAGCTGATTAGTTTTGAGTAGAATTCTTTATGAATTTCATTTTTATTTATTTTTATTATTTTTAGGACTTGGTCAAAGATCTTATATTTGAGATTAAGTTAAAATTAGTATCTTAATCTTGTTCCTTGATTTTAGGCACCATTTAAAATATTTCTAATCAAATTTTAGAGTTTAAATTTTATTAAAATTTTAGACTTTTAGAAATGTTTGCCTATAAAAGGTTTCCTATTGCACTCTATTTTGGATTATGAATGTATTTGAGTATTATTCAATTCTCTATGAGGCTTTTGCTTCTTTATATTCTCTGAGAGTTTACATGACTTATCAAAAGATTAGTCTTCCTTTGTGGCATCTTGAGTTAGGGTTCTAAGAAACAAGTTCTTTTAGAATCTTTCTTTTGACCAACATTCTTGTTTTCTAGCCAGTCCTGGGCAAAGTGTCATCTTGTTAAAGATTCTTAGGACAAGGTTCCTAATCCTAAAGGGTCTTGCATCATTTAGTATCAGAGCTTTGATTCGCTAGTGCAATACGTCTTTGTGTTTCCCTTCCGTTATTCTTCATACTTTCTCTCCTTCCATTTGTGTTATCTTTTTCATCTTCAGCTTTGTCTTCTATCTTCTTCCTTTTTCCATTGTTGTGTGCCTTTATACTCATTCCAAAAAAAAAAAAAAAGAGTGTGATGCTCCAAAAAAATTTTGAAAAAAAATTAAAAAAAAGGTGAAAAAAAGAAAAGATTCAGATTGCAAAATTCAAAATTGCAAATTCCTTGGAGGCTTAAAAGCTTAGAGTTAATTTCTTAATTGGAGTTAGTTTCCTAATTGGAGTCAATTTCCTAATTGGAGTTAGTTTCTTAATTGAAGTAAGTTTCCTAATTTGATTGCATTGAGTAGCTACCAAGTTATCTACTTTCCTATTTGCATTCAAGTAAGGATTTTTTTCCTAATTGTTCTAAACTTGAATTGCAAGTAGTTTCCTATTTAGATTAACTTGGTTCTCAAGTAGTTTCCTATTCTTAAAGTATCCTATTTTCAGATTTTCCCTTTCCTTCTCCTTCCTTCCAAGCCATCAAACCTCTCCTTCCTCCTTGTTTCCCTTTTAGTTACACATCTCTTTTTCTTCTTTATTTGATTCTTTAGGAATTTGCATTTTAGGATTCTAGTTTCTTTTTATTACCACTAGTTTGATCTTTTCTTTTGATTTGCTTGTGACTTGTTTAGAATACTTGTAAGAAGCAAATTGTCGAGTGGTAAAAGGCTAGAGTATACCATCTTGATAAAAGTCAAATTTTGAGAGTAAACACGAGTGAATTACTATTCTTGAGTGTAAACACGTAAACTAGTGAGTTGCGAGGTCCTATATCTTTCTTTGCTTAGTTTTTTTGTACAAACTAATATTTCAGGATATCTGGAGAATCTGAGCACAATGACTTTGACATGAAAGTCTGGGTAGAGCCATTCAAAGTACTCTTGAGAAATTTAGTGCTAGATTAGATGATGTGGAGTCTTCTTCCAATAGGAGGACTGATACAAATATTAGTAGGTATGCTTATCGGAGCACTACAAGTTCGAGAAGCTCTCATCCATCAAGAAATCCAAATCATTCAAAGGCCTATGATTTGGCTCCAAATGGCTCATGAAAGGATGACCTATGCTCAAGAGGTCCAAATTTAGAGCCTAAGATCCATATTTGATTAATATCTCTTTAAAGTTGCAAAAGTGGAAGTCCAAGTGGAAGCCCAATTTTCTAAGAAGAGTCCATGGAGCAATTAAAGTCAATATCCAATATGTTAAAGGCCCAATGCAGTTATACACATACAAGAGGATTGCCACTAGAGAACATGCCCTAGAGAACCTTTAACAATTTGAAACTTTGCTCGGGATCGACTAGAAAACAAGAATGTTAGTCAAAGGAAAAACCTTAAGAGAACTTGTGATGCAAGACCCACTAGGAACATGCCCTAGAGAACCTTCAACAATTCGAAATTTTGTCCGGGATCGGCTAGAAAACAAGAATGTTAGTCAAAGGAAAGACCTTAAGAGAACTTCTCTCTTAGAACCCTAGCCTCAAGACGCCACAAAGGAAGATCAATCCTTTGATAAGTCACGTGAACTCTTAGAGAACACAAAGAAGCAAAAAACCTCACAAAGTATTGAATAATACTCAAATTCATTCATGATTTTCCAAAATAGAGTACAATAGGGGGCCTTTTATAGAAAAAGTTTCTAAAAGACTTAAAATCCTAATAAAAGTTGAACTCTAAAATCTGATTAGAATTATTTTGAATGATGCCTAAAATCAAGGAACAAGATTATGATATTAATTTTAACTTAATCTTCTAGATAAGCTCCTTCACCAAGTCCAAAAAATAATATAATAATAAAAAACGAAATTAAAAAAGAATCCTAGTCAAAACTAATTAGCTTCTTTAAGTAGTCACATGGGATGCATATGCTTCATTAAAAATCACATGGTTGACACATGATTTTTAATCTCTTGTAATTGGACTCCAATTGGGTCTTGGCACTCTTCTTGTATGTGTATAACTGCATTGGGCCTTTAACATATTGGATATTGACTTTAGTTGCTTAATGGACTCTTCTTAGAAAATTGGGCTTCCACTTTTGCAACTTTAAAGAGATATTGATTAAATATGGATCTTAGGCTCTAAACTTGGGCCGACGTCCAACATAAATATTATCTTGAACTCTTTGAGATTTTTGGACATATACTAGCACAATTTGGGCCTCTTGAGCATAGGTCATCCTTTTATGAGCCATTTGGACCCGAATCATAGGCCTTTGAATGATTTGGATTTCTTGATGGATGAGGGCTTTTTGAACTTGTAGTGCTCCGATGGGCATGCCTACTGATATTGTATCATTCCCTCCCTCTTTAAAGAGATTCATCCTCGAATCTTTGCCATTAGGTGGATTCTTAGGAAACAAATCTAAGCAATCCCAACTCTTTTCAATGCTAGTTGAAGATAATGGTCTATTGGGTGGCTTCTTTGAAAACAAATCTCCATATACCTGTAAGGAGCTAGAACCAACAATAGGCAAAGATAGGTTAAGATTGTTAGTAGATAAACAAATATCCTTACACATGCTCTCAACCTTCCTTTTTTCATCAAACTTGCTCACACTCATGCTTTTCTCACCTTTCCCACAACTTTCTTGCTCTTTCTTTTCACTCATACTCTTTTCTTTTTCAATCTCTTCTTTTTCTCTCTTTAACCCATGTTCTCTCTCTTTTTCTCTTGCTCTCTCTTTTTCTTTTTCTCTCTCTTTTTCTTTTTCACTTTCTTTTTCTTTCATTTTATATGCTTGTGCTATTCTCATTTGATCCTCATAAACATCTATAGGATCAAGAGGTACCAATACATGATGTTTTTCATTAAATATAAATGAATAGCAATAGCAATATTTGTGTTTATGCTTAACATATTTAGCTTTTCTCGCATGTTTCCATGGTTTACCAAGCATAATATGTCCATCAAATATAGGAGTTACGTCACATAACACTTTATCATGATATTTACCAATTGAGAAAGAAATCAAAACTTGCTTATTAACCCTAAATTCAGCACTACCCTTCAACAAGGTATAGGGCCTAGGATGCTTTATAGTAGGCAAGTTTAATTTTTCAACTAGTAAGGTACTAGCAATATTTACATAGGTAGCCATGCTGCACACTTTCTCTTTGATAAGGCATCTAGTATGGAAATCAGGAGATGACTTTTCCTTATCTTGTCTTGTAGAGTTGGAGTTGGATTGGAATGCATCTAACCATGCACAAGATTGCTTGAATCGCTCTTTGTTAGCCTCTTCAAAGAATTTGTACTCACTAGACATCTTGTCACCTGAAAAGTTAGTAAATGAAGAAATAGGACCTCACATACCTTTCTCACGTGTTTACACTCAAAAGATGATAAGTTCACTCGTGTTCTCTTTTTAGCTTTTTCTTTAATGTTAATTGCACTCTTGCCTTTTACCACTCAACAATTTGTTTCTTACAAGTGTTCTAAGTAAGTCACAAGTAAATCAAATGAAAGATCATACTAGTGGTAATCAAAAAACTGGAATCCTAAAATATAAATTCCCAAAGAATCAAACAAAGGAGAAAAGAGGGGTATGTAACAAAAAGGTAAAGAGGAAAGGAAAACAAGGGGGGAGAAGAGGTTGGGATGGCTTGGAAGGAAGAAGAAGAAAAGGGAAAATCTGAAAATAAAAAACTTTAAAAATAGGAAACTACTTGGGAACCAAGTTCAAAATTAGGAAAGAAAACCCTTACTTGAATGCAAATAGAAAAGTAGATAACTTGGTGACCACTCAATGCAATCAAATTAGGAAACTAGCTTCAATTAAGAAATTGACTCCAATTAGGAAATTAATTCCAACTAGGAAACTAACTCTAATTAGGAAATTGTCTCCAATTAGGAAACTAACTCCGCAACTTGCAACTTTTTTTTCACTCTTTCTTTCTCTTTTTTTTTCACCTTTTTTATTTTTTTTTTGAATTTTTTTCTCTCTCTTTTTTTTTCCTGTTCTTTTTTTTTTTTAACTTTTTTTTGGAGTATCGTACTCTTTTTTGTTTTGAGTGAATATAGAGGCACACAACAATGGAAGAAGGAAGAAGATAGAAGACAAAGATGAAGATGAGAAGATAACACAAATGAAAGGAGAGAAGGTATAAAGAATAGCGGAAGGGAAACACAAAGATATACCTTGCACTAGCGAACCAAAGCTCTGATATCAAATGATGTAAGACCCACTAGGAACATGCCCTAGAGAACTTTCAACAATTCGAAACTTTGCTTGAGATCGGCTAGAAAACAAGAGTGTTGGTCAAAGGAAAGACCCTAAGAGAACTTGTCTCTTAGAACCCTAGCCTCAAGACGCCACAAAGGAAGATCAATCCTTTAATAAGTTACGTAAACTCTCAGAGAACACAAAAAAGCAAAAAGCCTCACAAAGTATTGAATAATACTCAAATTTATTCATGATCTTCCAAAATAGAGTACAATAGGGGGCCTTTCATTGAAAAAGTTTCTAAACGACTTAAAATCCTAATAAAAGTTGAACTCTAAAATCTGATTAGAATTATTTTGAATGATGCCTAAAATCAAGGAACAAGATTAGGATATTAATTTTAACTTAATCTCTTAGATAAACTCTTTCACTAAGTCCAAAAAATAATATAATAATAATAAACAAAATTTAAAAAGAATCCTAGTCAAAACTAATTAGCTTCTTTAAGTAGTCACATGGGATGCATATGCTTCATTAAAAATCACATGGTTGACACATGATTTTTAATCTCTTGCAATTGGACTCCAATTGAGCCTTGGCACTCCTCTTGTATGTGTATAACTGCATTGGGCCTTTAACATATTGGATATTGACTTTAGTTGCTCCATGGACCCTTCTTAGAAAATTGGACTTCCACTTTTGCAACTTTAAAGAGATATTGATCAAATATGGATCTTGGGCTCTAAACTTGGGCCGACATCCAACATAGATATTATGTTGAACTCTTTGAGATTTTTGGACATATACTAGCACAATTTGGGCCTCTTAAGCATAGGTCATCATTTCATGAGTCATTTGGACCTGAATCCTAGGCCTTTGAATGATTTGAATTTTTTGATGGATGAGGGCTTCTCGAACTTGTAGTGCTATGATGGGCATGCCTACTGATATTGTACTAAGGACCCATAGGAGGCAAGCTCAGGTGGAGCTTGATGATGATGCTGAGTCCGACTTTGAGGAGTCCCATACTCAGAGAGGCAAATAATCATCATCCAAGGATGGTGGTATTGTAAACATCAAGATGAAGATTCCCTCATTCCCGGAGAAAAATGACCCGGACCAGTACTTAGATTGGGAAAGAAGAGTGGAGCATGTGTTCGAGTGCCACTCTTACACTGAGGCGAAGAAAGTAAAAATTACTACAGTGGAGTTTACTGACTATGCTAGCATCTGGTGGGATCAACTCTTACTCACCAGAAGATGTACCGGTGAAGGTCCAATTCGTGATTGGCAGGAGATGAAAACTATCATGCCCAAATGGTTTGTCCCTACTTACTATTATAGGGAATTGGATAAGAGGCCCTAAAAGCTGAGTGTGGAAGATTACTATCAAGAAATGGAGATTGCCATGATTAAGGCAAATGTGGAGGAAGACCGTGAAGCAACCATGGCCTGATTCATTAAAGGCTTAAATCCTGATATAGCTGCCCAAGTTGATTTATACAATTACCTAGATATGGAAAAGCTCTTGCATAGAGCTATCAAGGTGAAAAAGCAACTAAGGGCTCAACAAAAGCTGAAAGTGACATCTAGCTCGAGTTCTTGGAAGGATTCCAAAGTTCGCTTTAAGCCAAAGACTGATTTCAAGTCTAAGGAGGAAAGTAAGGTAAAACTCTTTCAGATTAAGGGTAAAACTGATTCAAAACCTTTCTCATCTTCTAACCCTATTGTTTCTTCTTCTAAGATTAGATGTTTTAAATGTAATGGTTTTGGTCACATTGCTTCACAATGTCCAAACAAATGAATTATGATTATTCTTGAGAATGGTGATATGACTAGTGCTAGTAGTGAGTCTGAGGAGGATGAGATACCACCCTAACTGATGACTCAGATTTGGAGTTAACTAAAGCTGTAAATGGTGAAGCCCTTGTGGCTAGGCGTGCTCTCAACATTCAATCTAAAGAAGATCTCGAGGTAGAGCAGCATGAGCATATTTTCCATACTCGTTGCTTCGTCCACAAGAAGGTATGTAGTTTGATTATTGATGGTGGTAGTTGCACAAATGTAGGTATAGTACTTTATTTGTGAAAAAGCTGAACTTGCCTACTTTGAGACACCCTACCCCTTATAAATTACAATGGCTTAATGATAGTGGAGAGGTAAAAGTAACAAAATAGGTTCTCATCTCTTTTTCTATTGGTAATTATCATGATAAGATTCTTTGTGATGTAGCACTTATTACTTGGTAGGTTATGGCAGTTTGACAAAAAGGTAAAACATGATAGATATAAAAATTATTACTCCTTTGTTTTTAATGGTAAGACCATTGTGTTGACCCCTCTTTGTCCTGTTCAAGCATATGAGGATCAATTAAAAATTGAAAGAGAGTGTAAGAAGAGAAAGCTAGAAAAGAAAGGTAAAGTGAGTGTGAGTGTTGAGAATGAGAAGAAGCAAGAGAAAGGAAAGCTGAGTAGAAAGAAAAAGAAAATTAGAGAAAAACATGAGGAAAAGAAAGTGAGTTTATTTTCAGGTAAAAGTGAGATCAAGAGAGCTCTTATTTGTGAAAATGCTTTCTTATTGCTTTATAAAGATGTTTATCTTACTATCGACGATCTTGATCACTCTCTGCTTGCTAGTGTTACGTCTTTATTGCAAGAATTCTGTGACTTGTTCCCAAAGGAAATACCTAATGGATTGCCCCCTTTAAGAGGCATTGAGCACCGTATAGACTTTATCCCAAGAGCATCTATCCCCAATAGACCTGCTTATCGAGCAAATCTAGAAGAGATTAAGGAAATACAACATCAAGTGGAAGAGCTCATGAAGAAAGACTTTGTTAATGAAAGTCTGAGTCTGTGTGCTGTCCCGATGATTCTAGTGCCCAAAAAGGATGGCAAGTGGCAGATGTGTGTGGATTGTCATGCCATCAACAAAATAATGATAAAATATCACTATCTTATCCCTAGGTTAGATGATATGCTTGATAAGTTGCATGGTGCATGTGTTTTCTCTAAAATTGATCTTAGAAGTGGTTACCATCAGATTAGGATGAAAGAAGATGATGAATGGGGAACTACTTTTAAGACCAAGTTTGGGTTATATAAATGGTTAGTTATACCATTTGGCTTGACTAACGCACCTAGCACTTTCATAAGTTTAATGAACCATGTCTTTAGACCATTCATTGGTAGATTTGTTGTGGTTTTACTTTGATGACATTTTGATTTACTCTAAGAGTCTAGAAGAGCATGTGAGTCATTTGCATGATGTGTTTGTTGTGCTTAGGGAGAATAAGCTCTTGCCAATTTAGAGAAATGCTTTTTTGTTTAGATTCTGTGGTTTTTCTTAGATTTGTTGTAGGAGCTCATGACATACAAGTGGACAAGGAGAAGGTTAAAGCAATCTAAGAGTGGCCAACTCCAAAGACTGTGAGTGAAGTAAGGAGCTTCCATGGATTGGCAAGCTTCTATAAGCGATTTGTGAAAGACTTCTCTACTCTTGCTGCTCCTTTGAATGATTTGGTAAGAAAGAATGTGATATTCAAGTGGGGTGAAGCACAATAGCATGCTTTTAACATACTAAAGGAAAAACTAACTAATGCCCCTGTACTTGTGTTGCCTGATTTTACTAAGGTTTTTGAAATTGAGTGTGACGCTTCTGTTATAGGCATAGGTGGTGTGTTGATGCAGGATTCTAAACCTATTGCATATTTCAGTGAGAAATTAAGCGGCCCTGCTTTAAATTATTCCACATATGATAAAGAGTTGTATGTCTTAAAACAAACTTTAGAAACTTAGCAATATTATTTGTGGCCTAAAAAATTTATTATCCATTCTGATCATAAGAGTCTTAAGTTTCTTAAGTCCTAGGATAAATTAAAAGGCATGCAAGTTGGCTTGAATTTATTGAAACCTTCCCTTATGTGATTTAGCATAAGCAGGGAAAGAAAATGTTGTAGTTGATGCATTGTTTAGACATTACACTTTGATTACTTCCATGCATGCTAGATTGATAGGTTTTGAGATGTTAAAAGGCATGTATAAGTTTGATTTTGATTTTGCTGATATTTGGAAATCTTGTGAATCGTATGGTGCTAATAACTATTACAGGTTTGATGGGTTCCTTTTCAAAAAGAACAAGTTATGTGTTCCTATGTATTCCATTGTGAGCTTCTTGTTAAAGAGACCCATGGTGGGGGATTGATGAGCCATTTTGGTGTAGAAAAGACTTTGGCTCTTTTAAATGAGCATTTTTATTGGCCTAGCATGAGAAAAGATGTGGTTGCTGTTTATTCTAGATGTATTACTTATAAGCATGCTAAGTCTAGAATTCAATCACATGGCTTGTATTCTCCTTTACCAGTTCCCTCTCACCCATGGATTGATATTTTTATGGACTTTGTCTTGGATTTGTCTAAATCTTCCACTAGGAAAGATAGTATCTTCCACATTTTATTACTTATTCCAAAACTAATGATGCTATGTATGTGGCAGAATTGTTTTTCAAGGAGATTGTTAGGTTGCATGATGTGCCAAGAACTATTGTTAGTGATAGAGATGTGAAATTCTTGAGTTATTTCTAGAAAACGTTGTGGAATAAACTTGGCACTAAACTTTTGTTTTCTACTACAGCACATTCACAAACTGACAAGCAGACCGAGGTTGTTAATAGAATCTCTACTTTATTAAGAGCTATCATTCAAAAGAATCTTAAGAATTGGGAGAAATGTTTGCCCCATATCGAATTTGCTTATAATCATGCTGTTTATTCTGCTATAAAATTCTCTCATTTTGAAATTATTTATGGCTTTAATCCTTTAACTCCATTAGATTTTCTTCCTTTACCTTCACATGAGTTTACTAACCTTGATGGTGCTAGGAAGGCTAAGTTTGTGTAGGCATGAGAAGGTGAAAGCCCACATTGAAAGAAGGAATGAACAAATTGGCAACCAAGTTAACAAGGGTAGAAGGCGTGTAGTGTTTGAACCCGGTGATTGGGTGTGGATTCACTTGTGAAAAGAACATTTCCCAGAGCAAAGGAAGTCAAAACTCCAACCCAGAGGAAATGACCCTTTTCAAGTTCTTGAAAGGATTAATGATAATGCTTATAGAATTAACTTACCTAGTTCTTATGAAAATGTTAGTGCTACTTTTAATGTAGCTGATCTCTCTTCCTTTGAAATTGTAAATTCGAAGACAAATTCTTTCCAAGAGGGGGGGAATGATGCAATAGCACCAAGAGACTTTGCTGAGCATAGAAGTGGACCTAATGGATATGGTACTAAGCTTCAGGCTTAAGGACATGATTTGCAAATTAAAACCCAAAAGTTCAAGTCAAATGTACCTAAAGATCCATTGCAAGGCATAGGAGGGACTAACAAGAGCTAGGGCCAAAGTAATGAAAGAAGCCTTCAATTGTTTGATTCATAAACTTCATAACTTAGAGCCCATTTATTTGAGTCAAGAGAGGGCTCAAGAAGATGTAAAAAGTGTGATAATGCTAACCATTCTACAAGATGAGTGCCAAGGCCCAATTGAAGTCCAATTGCAAGAGATTAAGGATCATGTGTCAACCATATGATTTTTAATGAAGTATGAGCATCCCATGTGACTATTTAAAAGAGATGATTAGTTTTGAGTAGGATTCTTTATGAATTTCATTTTTATTTATTTTTATTATTTTTAGGACTTGGTTAAAGATCTTATCTTTAAAATTAAATTAAAATTAGTATCCTAATCTTATTCTTTGATTTTAGGCACCATTTAAAATATTTTTAATCAGATTTTAGAGTTTAACTTTTATTAGGATTTTAGACTTTTAGAAAATTTTTCCTATAAAAGGTTTCCTATTGTACTCTATTTTGGCGATTATGAATGAATTTGAGTATTATTCAATTCTCTATAAGGCTTTTGCTTCTTTGTGTTCTCTGAGAGTTCACATGACTTATGAAAGGATTGGTCTTCCTTTGTGGCATCTTAAGGCTAGAGTTCTAAGAGACAAGTTCTCTTAGGGTTTTTCCTTTGACCAACATTCTTGTTTTCTAGCTGGTCCCAGGCAAAGTGTCATCTTGTTGAAGGTTCCTAGAGGGTCTTGCATCATAGGGTATCCTCAATATTATTTGGGCTAAAGATAGAGGTGCTAAAACTATTTTGAGTTATAATATTACCAATTAAAAAGCTTGGACCAAAGCCATGCATAGATTGACTCATTTGGATATAAATAATGTTATTATGGGCTTAATATGTTGACTTCTAGAAGCCTTATGTATTTGGACGAAAATTAGAATTAATTAGATAAAGCCTCTTTCCTTTTCTGTTTTTAAAAAGATTTGATTATTTGTATTTCTAATTTCTAGATCTTTTAGTTAGGATTATGAACTTAATTTTCTAGTTTTCCTCTAACAAGCAGATTTGACTTACATTGTAAATACATTTATTCTACCTCCATTTGTAATCAGATTGAAAATAATATAATTATTCTAAATGTTTCTCTAATTGTGAGAATATTATCCTTCTTTTGCTCTTGTGAAATATTTGTTTTATCAACCTAGTCTTCGGTTGGTGATTTAAGTTCGTAAAAGCCCCCCAAATTCTTACTTCAACCCAAGTGCATTATTGTGTGGGTTAGTTCATCATGTTCGTAGTTGGGCATATTGATTAAGTAGTAGGTCAATGTTCTTATAACATTGGTTAGCTATTTGCTTTTGTTAGGTCTCGAACCATTATCTATCCTTTAACCTATGCTGTGAAGATCGAGTTTGATGTGAGACCCTCTAGGAATCTTCAACAAGATGACACTTTGTCCGGGACTGGCTAGAAAACAAGAATGTGGTCAAAGAAAAGACCCTAAGAGAATTTGTCTCTTAGAACCCTAGTATCAAGACACTACAAAGGAAGACTAATCCTTTGATAAGTTATGTAAACTCTCAAAGAACACAAAGAAACAAAGGCCTCACAAAGAATTAAATATCAACTTCATTCATCTTCTCCAAAATAGAGTACAATAGAAAGCCTTTTATAGGTAAAGTTTCTAAAATACTAAAATCCTAATAAAAGTAAAACACTAAAATCTGATTAAAAATATTTTAAATGGTGCCTAAAATCAACGAACAAGATTAGGATACTAATTTTAACTTAATCTCCAAGATAAGCTCTTTGACCAAGTCCTAAAAAATAATAAAATAAATAAATAAACAAAATTCATAAAGAATCCTAGCCCAAAACAATAAGCTTTTTTAAGTAGTCACATAGAATGCTCATACTTCATTAAAAATCATATGGTTGGCACATGATTCTTAATCTCTTGCAATTGGACTCCAATTGGGCCTTAGCACTCCTCTTGCATGTGTATAAATACATTGGGCCTTCAATGTGTTAGAGATTGACTATAGTTACTCCATAGACCTTCTTAGGACATTGGGCTTCCACTTGGACTTCCACTTTTGCATCTTTAAGGAGATATTATGTCCAAAGTCCAATTTAACTCCAAGATCAGTATGCTTGACGTGTTGCTTCTTACTAGCTCTATCTTGTGTTTGGAAGCTCTGATAAGAATGATTCCAAAATGAGGTAAAAGCTGAGGGTTTAAAATTCAAGATTGACCCATTAGTCATTTGAAAATTTCGTGAAACGATGATGAAATCATTCACCAAAATTAAGTGACGTCTAGCATGTTCTGAACTAATCAAATATGGATCTTGGGCTCTAAACTTGGGCTGACGTCCAATATAAAAATTATCTTGAGCTCTTTGAAGTTCTTGAACATATACTAGCACAATTTGGGCCTCTTGAGCATGGGCCATCTCTTCATGAGCTATTCAGACCTGAATTATGCCCTTTTGAATAATTTAGATTTCTTAATGGATGAGGGCTTCTCGAACTTGTTGTACTCCAATGGGCATGCGTATCCATCATTTGGTACCCATAATTGTATCAGAGTCACCCAATGATTTCATATCATTTGGTATCAGAGCTTTAGTTTACATGGTAGGTTACCCATCATTAACCATCTTTTTTTACTTCTAGCCTCCATAATTTCCTATTTACCATATCTCTTCTTTACCACCCTTTAATACAAAAAAAAAAAAAATACTTTCTAGAAACCTTTTCTTGTTTCCAGATTTGATCCTTAATGTGTAAGATTTGATTTCATAACTATATAAGAGCCATTCATTTTGTAATCTAGAAAATTTCCTTATCTAGATGATGCAATAGCACCAAGAGACCTTGCGGAGTATAGAAGTAGACCTGATGAATGATATGGTATTAAGCTTCAGTCTCAAGGATGTGATTTGCAAATTAAAACCCAAGAGTTCAAGTTAAATGTGCCTAAAGATCCATTGCAAGGCATAGGAGACCCAATAATAAGAGCTAGGGCAAAAGTAATGAGAGAAGCCTTCAATTATTTGATTCATAAGCTTCATGACTTAGAGCCCATTTATTTGAGTCAAGAGAGGGCCCAAGAAGATGTAAAAGGTGTGATAATGCTAACCATTCTACAAGAGGAGTGCCAAGACCCAATTGGAGTCCAATTGTAAGAGATTAAGAATCATGTGTCTACCATATGGTTTTTAATGAAGTATAAACATCCCATGTGACTACTTAAAGAAGCTGATTGGTTTGGGTTAGGATTCTTTATGAATTTCGTTATTTATTTATTTTATTATTTTTTGGACTTGGTCAAAGATCTTTTCTTTAAGATTAAGTTAAAATTAGTATCCTAATAATCATATTCTTTGATTTTAGACACCATTTAAAATATTTCTAATCAAATTTTAAAGTTTAACTTTTATTAAGATTTTAAACTTTTAGAAACTTTGCCTATAAAAGACTTCTTATTGTATTCTATTTTCAAATCATAAATGAATTTGAGTATTATTCAATTCTTTATGAGGCCTTTGCTTCTTTGTGTTTTTTGAAAGATCATGTGACTTATCAAAGGATTGGTTATTCTTTGTGGCATCATTGGCTAGGCTTCTAAGAGACAAGTTCTCTTAAAGTTCTACCTCCAACCAATAATCCCTTTGTGTGCTTCCGTTTTCGTGTGAGATGTACCCAATCTTGAGTAATCAATTTCTGTGCCAAGGTTCCTAAAGGGTCTTATATCACTAGATGTTTTTTTTTATTTCTTACCTGTTTGACCTCTTTTTGTTTGAGTTTTTAGATGATTGATAGACGTTTCTTAAAGTTTAGAATTTCAACATTCATGTCGTTTTGGAATTGTTCCAATCAGAGTTCTCTACATCGAGATATATTAGGTTTTAATTGGTAACATTTTTTGATTCACAAATATGATTTGTCTAGCTTGTTTCCTATTTTGTGATTTTGTGAGCTTTTGGTTATTTCATCTGATCAAGTTAGAAGAAAAAAGCCAAAAACAAAAAAACCAAAAAACAAAAAAATTGTTGATAAGATAACTTTCCATTCTATATGTTTCCTATTTCCTTTGATCTTGTGTTATGCACTTTCCTATTTTGATTTGCCTTTGTTTCCTTTTTTTTTTCTTTGTTTGAACTTTCTTATTTTGATATTGCATTATTTCTTCATAGTTGAAATTTTTCAGAATTGCATTACGTGTGGCTCTTTGGGATTTTAAACTTCATCTTGCATTACTAAGTGGTTAAATCTTTTTCACTTCTCTTTGGAACCCACCAAGCCTAACCAAATCCTAACGTTAATTGTGACTTGTATGCGCCAATCACAACTTTTCAGACCACCACCTTCACATACTTTGTTGAACTAAGAATTGGCAATATTGGATCACTTAACGAGGTTTTAAGTAACATAAGAGTTCAGGATTAATATTGAGAGGTAAAAGGCAAGAGTGGATAGGAGATTTGAAGAAGCTTGAACAAAATCAAGAGCTTGGAAACAAAAGGGCTGGACGTGACTCTAAAAGATGGCCAACTAAAGATCCATTACAAGGTATGGGAGGCCCATGCACAAGATCAAGAGCTAAAGCTATGAAGGGGGCCTTGAATGGAGTGATCCAAAAACTAATAGACTTGGAGCCCATAGTCTTAGCTGAATATGAAGCCCAAAAGGAACAAATTGGCATAAAGATTATTGCATTCTTACAAGATGATAGCCCAAGCCCAAAGAGAGCCTAGTTGAAGGAGTCTAGCCATTTTCCACAAAATCAGCCATTTTCCACAAAATCCTCTTAGTTTTATTTTGTTTTAATTTGATTGTTGCTTTTTTAGATTTTAGGCACCATTCTTGGTGAATTTCTTTAGATTTAAATTTCTTTTATTTTTCCCGCCATGTAACCTAGGAATTATTCTGTTTAGGGTTTTATTTTTCAAATGCCTATATAAGGCCCACTTGTACTCCAAGGATGGCAGATTGAATGAATTATCTTTTCAGAATTATTTCTGATTTGTGAAGTTTCTCTTGTAGCCTTTGTGTGCTGGAGAAAATCTTTGACTTATCAAAGGAGTGGTTTCCTTTGTGGCGTCCTGGATTAGGGTTCTAAGAGACGGGTTCTCTTAGGGTTCAATTCCATTGACCAACATCTCTTCTTCTTCTTCTTCTTTGTTCCTTTTCTTTGTTCTTTGTTCTTTGTTCTTTGTTGCTTATTGTCTATATTATTTGTTCTTGTGCTGCATGCCAAAATTTGATCACTGATCCGTGTAATTTGGGGTTCCTAGAACAGGTTTCTACGGAGTCTCACATCATCTGGTATCAGAGCATTGGTTGAGGTTAGCTTCATCCACTTTTTCTTTGTTCTTTTCCCTTATTTCGTTTGATTAGTTTCTGTTCGTCCTCATTTTCGTGCGGCTGTTTCTGGTGTTTTCCTTCGTATTTTTGGACGTATAATAGGTCTTTCTTGTGTCTCAAGATCTCTTCTTTCTTCTCGTTTTGGAATCACATCAATCCGATTTTTCTAGAGCAAGTTATAGCTGTTTCTTGCGTGCATGTCATTCTGATCTTTCAGAAATCTTGTGTTCTGTTTGCAAATTTCAGCACCTTTGAGATTCGAAAAAAAAAAAAGAGTGAGATATTACAGTAAAAAAAAAAGGGAAAAGAAAAGAAAAGAAGAAAAAGTTGCAAAAAAAAAGAAAAAAAAAAAGGGAAGTCAAAATCTGTGAAAAAGAAAGTTGTGCTGGAAATTATAAATTGTTGACTTAAATTGCAATTGCTGAAGATCATCTATTCTTGGAATTACCATTTTTGATTCCTTGAGTTGATCTGGTCATTAAATGTGCACAATTCATAAAAGGAAAATTTGCATTCATTCACCTTGTTCTAAATTTCAAATTTCTGATTGCTTCATTACTGATTTCAGATTCTAATTTCCTTTCCATCCTTTCCTCTTGATAATTAATCATTTAACCATTTATTCTCCCATAATCTGCCACATACTATTTGTTCCATAAATTCATTGACTTCGTTTCCTTTCCTAGTCACTTGCTGTATTTTCCATTGGCTGCACCTACGAATTTTTTTTTTTAATGTTGGACTTTTGTTGTCTCTTGGAGAACTTTGCATCTTGAATTCTAATTTGAGATTGCCACTTCAGTTGCTACTTCTTTTGATTTGTTGGATTTAATCTAGTATATAGGAAGCAAGTAGAGAGGAAAAAGGCAAGACTGTTTTCATCATTGTAAAAGCCATTACAAGTGTGAAACACGAGTGAATTTGCATCATTTAGAGTGAAACACGTGAGGGAGTGGTCAGGTCCTTTTTCTTGCTATTCACTAACATTTCAGGTGCCAATCATGTCTGAAAGTGAAGATAACCAAGTTGACCTTAAATTGTTCATCAAATCTGTTCAAGAACAATTCAAGAGGCTAAATACTAGGTTGGATCAAATAGATTCTTCTTCTTCTAATAGCAAGGCAAGACGTGGTAAAAACGTTCTAGGAGGAGATGAATCTGATTTTGAGGAGGAAAGCCAACATGAAAGAGTTAGGAGAGCTCCACCTCAAAAGAAAGATGCGTTTAGTAATATCAAGATGAAAATCCCTTCCTTTCAAGGGAAAGCTGATCCTGATGTATACCTTGAATGGGAAAGAAAAGTTGAGTTTATATTTGACTACCAATCTTTTTCAGAGGAAAGTAAAGTGAAATTAGCTGCTTTGGAGTTTACAGATTATGCAAGCCTATGGTGGGATCAATTAACCACTAGTAGGAGGCGTTCTGGAAAGGGTCCAATTCGGTCTTGGCTAGAAATGAAGGCTCTCATGAGGAAGAGATTTGTCCTTACCCATTACTATAGGGATGTGCACAAAAGGCTCCACAAAATCAAACAAGGATCTATGAGTGTGGAAGAATATTTTCAGCAAATGCAAATTGCCAGGATCAAAGCTGACATTGAGGAAGACTCAAAAGTTACAATGGCAAGATTTCTTGGTTGCTTAGACCCTGAAATTGCTACAGAAGTTGAATTGCAAAACTACCTTGATATGGAAGAGTTGTTGCATAAAGCCATTAAGGTGGAGAAGCATTTTAAAGCAAAATAGAAATTGAAATCACATGCTAGTTCTAACAAAGACTTCAGGTCCTCCTTCAAGTTTAAGGGAGAGACCAAGCCTAAGGAGGAGAATAAGTTGAAGATGCAAACACCTACTTCTAAAGGTAAATCTGAACCTAAATCTTCTTCTAGTTCTTCTAAAATTAAATGCTTTAAATGTCAAGGTTTTGGTCACATTGCTTCACAATGTCCAAATAAAAGGACTATGATTTTGATTGAGAATGGTGTTGTTACTAGTGAGAGTAGTGGTGATGAAGAAGTGGTGTTGTTCTTGTTACTAATGGTGTTGTTCTTGTGCTGCATGCCAAAATTTGATCACTGATCCGTGTTATTTGGGGTTCCTAGAACGGGTTTCTACGGAGTCTCACATCATATTATTTTCTACAGCTTATTATCCACAAATTGATGGTCAAACTGAAGTTGTTAACAGAAAGAACCTTAACTCAATTGCTTAGGACCATCATCCAAACGAATTTGAAAAATTGGGAGGATTGCTTGTCATTCATTGAATTTGCATATAATAGAAGTGTGCATTCATCTACTGATTATTCTCGTTTTGAAGTTGTTTATGGTTTTAATCCACTAACCCCTTTGGATTTGTTACCATTGCCCATTAATGAGAGAGCAAGCCTTGATGGCAAAAAGAAAGCTGAGGTGGTTAAGTAACTTCATGCAAAGATTAAATTATAGATAGAAAAGAAGAATGAGCAATATGCATCCACGGCAAACAAAGGGAGAAGGCTTGTCACTTTTGAACCTGGTGATTAGGTATGGATGCAATTGAGAAAAGAGAAGTTTTCGGCATAAAGGAAATCTAAATTAGCTCCAAGAGGAGATTGACCATTTCAAGTCCTTGAGAAAATCAATGATAATGCTTATAAGATGATAAGGAGAGCGCCATTACTCCCTCCACAAAAGAGATCTCTGATGTGGTGCGCAGCCCGCCCCCTTATATTCACTTAGCCCCAGGTCTCCTCACTCGATGTGGGACTTGAAGCTAGCGGGAACCCATCCCGATTCACATCATTCCCTCCTTCTCTGAGGAACCTGTCCTCAGGTTCGACACTGAATGGGCTAGGCTCTGATACCAAATGATAAGGAGAGCGCCATTACTCCCTCCACAAAAGAGATCTCTGATGTGGTGCGCAGCCCGCCCCCTTATATTCACTTAGCCCCAGGTCTCCTCACTCGATGTGGGACTTGAAGCTAGCGGGAACCCATCCCGATTCACATCATTCCCTCCTTCTCTGAGGAACCTGTCCTCAGGTTCGACACTGAATGGGCTAGGCTCTGATACCAAATGATAAGGAGAGCGCCATTACTCCCTCCACAAAAGAGATCTCTGATGTGGTGCGCAGCCCGCCCCCTTATATTCACTTAGCCCCAGGTCTCCTCACTCGATGTGGGACTTGAAGGTGAGATAGGAGACTTGAAGAAGCTTGAACAAAATCAAGAACTTGGAAACAAAAGGGCTGGACGTGACTCTAAAAGATGGCCAACTAAAGATCCATTGCAAGGTATGGGAGGCCCATGCACAAGATCAAGAGCCAAAGTTATGAAAGAGGCTTTGAATGGAGTGATCCAAAAACTAATAGACTTGGAGCCCATAGTCTTAGCTGAATATGAAGCCCAAAAGGAACAAATTGGCATAAAGATTATTTCATTCCTACAAGATGCTAGCCCAAGCCCAAAGGGAGCCTAATTGAAGGAGTCTAGCCATTTTCCACAAAATCAGCCATTCTCCACAAAATTCTCTTAGTTTTATGATAAGGGTGAGCCATTACTCTCTCCCTAAAAGCCAGGCTGGTAGGGTGCGCAGCGCTCCCGCTTATATACACTCAGCCCCAGTCCCCCTCGCTCGATGTGGGACTTGACGCTAGTGGGAACCCGTTCCAGTTCACATCATTCCCTCCTCCCCTGAGGAACCTGTCCTCAGGTTAGGCACCGTAGCGGGTTAGGCTCTGATACCAAATGATAAGGGTGAGCCATTACTCTCTCCCTAAAAGCCAGGCTGGTAGGGTGCGCAGCGCTCCCGCTTATATACACTCAGCCCCAGTCCCCCTCGCTCGATGTGGGACTTGACGCTAGTGGGAACCCGTTCCAGTTCACATCATAAGATAGATATACCAAGTGAGTATAATGTTAGTGCTACTTTTAATATTGCTGATTTATCTCCTTATGATGCAAGTGATGATTCGAGGACGAATCCTTTTGAGGAGAGAGGGGATGATGCAATCCATCAAAGGGAGCAAGCTGTCTTAAATACTTGGAATGATCCTCTACGAATTCCAAGTGGCCCAATGACAAGAGCACGAGCTAAAAGAATGAGAAAAGCCTTAAGTGGACTTGTTCAAGAGACCTGGACTAAGCAAATAGCAATTGAAGCAACAAAAGTCAAGCGAGATCCAAACATTTCTAATGTGGACATCCTCAACATCATATAGGCTGAAGATGGAGCTGCTGAGGCTAATTTAGGCCAAAACATTATAAATTGAAGTACTTGAACCATGGACCATTCATTAGTGGGCTCATTTAAGGCTAAATAATGTCATTTTGGGCTTAATAAGCTGATTTGTAGAACCCTAATATATTTGGACGAATTTAGCTTATTTAGGGAGATTTATTTCCTTTTTAGTCTTTGAGAGAATTTGACTTTTATAATTCTGATTGCATAGGTCATTAATTAGGATATTTGCCATTAATTTCCCTAGTTTTCCTTTTCTATGAGCATTGAAGGCAGATTTGACTTGCACACTATATAATTGTACTCTGCCTCCCATTGTAACCATATTTGAATGAATAAAAATTATATTTTCTGGAAAGGGGACTTGAGAGGAGTGCTCTCTAGGGTTCTTCATTGAACTTATAGACTTATTAAGGCTTGATCAACCTTGTGGCGTCTTCCAACTCTTGGGGTCTTTGTCTCTTCGTATTCAGGGGTTCCAAGTAGATCGTTCAGACTTGATTTGGCTTTCTTGGGGTGCGTATATTTTAGATCAGTTGTGGGTTCAAGGAGACTCGACTCCTTGTGGGTTTGCACCAATGTATGTGTAAGGTCATGAAAGGAGAGAGGGACACCAAAAGGAACTGATCAAAATTCTTGTGTCATGGTAGCTTTTCATCCATTCTTGTATACATATGCTTAGTTTACTTGAGTGTCTTAAATTATTTGTATGTCTTGTTTACCAATTATATTTATTATTGAGTACTTGATTATCATATATATTTAGATGATATTCATTGCATTTGAGATTGAATTGGCACTTGATGGGTGAAGTTATACCAAAAAAACCCTTAGCAATGAGTAAAGTAAGGCCAAAAGTCCCTTGGTAATAAATTGAGGCCCGCCAAAAGTCTCAATTGTAGGTGAGATTAAGTCAAAAATTCCAAAAAATAGGTGAGGCTGAACAAAAAAACTTTAGATGTTAGGTGAAGTTAGACCAAAAGTCCTTAAATATCAAATTGTTTTTAGTAGAGCCATGATCCTAAAAGCATGAATATGGTTTAGCTATAGTTGTATGACATGCATACATGCATCTTTGATCTTGAGCAAGCTATATGTATATTTTTTAATGTTAGATTAACAATTAAAAGTTTTTGAATCTCACTTTTTTCCCTATTTTTACTAATCGTGACTAAATGACTCTCAAAAAAGAAAGAATGATAAGCAAAAGATCTAAAAAGAACAACTTTGACAATGGAATTTACTCTAGGTTATATTCTTAAATATATGAATATGTACTCTTATAATTTGATGTATAAAAATGCAAATATATTTAAGAGTACAAAGACTATGCTATAGAGACCATTTGAGACTTATAATACATAATATAATTAATTTAGTACCTTGAGTTCCTATATGTATATATGTACTCTTGTATGTGAGATGGTAATTTTTAGTTACATGGAAATTTTGATATGATGGATCAACATTTGTGGACTACAACTTGCCCAAACGAAGAAACAACATTTTGGAGCTCAATTTGCATCCTCAAAAATTCTTGAATTACAACAATATCAAATAACATAGAATAAAACAATAGAGGATACCTTACCTTCATTCCCTAAATTGATCAGTAATTGATGATTCTCCAACCATAGTTGTATGCAAACACGAATCATTAAAATGAATTTTACTTGGATGTATAAAAGTGTGTTTTGAGATATCAATATTAAAAATATAGAATTACATTTTTAAACAAACGAGGTATAGGAAACACTAATGGAAGGGAAGACGTTGAAACTAAATCCGTATACCTAGGATAAGAATGGACCAAAAATATATATTTTGGGACAAAGCAAATTTTTTGTAAAATTGACCAAAAGCTGTTTGTCGTCTTATAATGAATATTGCAAAACTTCTAGACATGTCAAGGAGTTTAGCTACAGTGTGTGGATAAAGTAAAACTCATTACTACATCAGCCTTGGTTCTAGATTGATTAGGATGACAGCTCGTTTGTCTCTCTAGACTTTGTTAGTCGAAATTGCTGAGGTTAAGAGCCTGTTCGGCTTAGTTGGGAAGAATGAATTATTTTTTTTAAACGTAAGAAAAAAGTTAGAAGTTTGAGTTTTCTCAGTTAAAGAGAATTAGCACTGTTGAAGCGGGATACAACCAGCAGACTGACCCGTTTAACTTGCCTATTGGTCTAGAGATTTTTGGCCCCTTTAAATGTGGGCTTAAATGGACCAGATTGTTTGACAAGTGGCCCAAACAAGCTGGCGCTGGCAATTTGTGAATGAGAAAATAAAAGAAAAATAAAAATGGATTTTTAAGGATTTTTTATATTATTTTATTAAATACACATTTATATTACATTTTTATATATCTTTATGAAAATCTTTATCATTAATTAACCTAAAACTACTTTTCCCATGAAAAAATTAAATTAAAAAGTACACAAATCGAGACGAACCCATTTATCCCACAAGATCAAATGGACGGCAAAGGACTTTTATCTTCTAGCTTGTTTAATAAGTTGGTTTGTACACCCCAGCCCATTTAGGACTAGCCCACGATGGGCCAGGCCAACTCATTTGAGTACTAGCAAAAGCAAAAACTCAATTTCCTTTTTTTGAACAAAAGTATCCCCTCTGAAAAAAATAAAATTATCTACCCTTGTAACAGTCAAACTAACTTTCATCTCTCTCTCTCCATTTTATATTTTTATTTTTATTACATAGTTTACTTATATTTGTTGTAATTTTATTTCTTACATTTCATTTATAAAAATTCAAAACTTGATTGAATTTATCATAGTGAACATTTAGAACTATTTCTCCAGTGAAAGGTACGGATTATCAATGTAGTTCTAAATATACCTTTTCAGTAATCTTATAGTAAAAATACTTTTGTAAAATTGGCAAAAACTAACACCATTGTTTAAAAAAGAATGCTTATTGGATGATTCGACCAAATTTTAATCGCTTTTTTACAGCATTTTTTGGGAAACTCATTTTGGGGGAAAAAGTGTACCATTTTAGAAAACCTGTCCACCATAACAAAAATAGAGTCCCTCCCCCTCTTAGACCTAGATAATCCCACAATAAAATTGATGCGATCCATCAAAGGGAGCAACCTGTCTCAAATACTTGGAATGATCCTCTACAAATTCGAAGTGGCCCAATAACAAGAGCACGAGCTAAAAGAATGAGAGAAGCCTTAAGTGCACTTGTTCAAGAGACCTGGACTAAGCAAATAGCAATTGAAGCAACAAAAGTCAAGCGAGATCCAAACATTTCTAATGTGGACATCCTCAACATCATATGGCCTGAAGATGGAGTTGCTAAGGCTAAATTGGGCCGAAACATTATAAATTGAAGTACTTGAACCATGGACCATCCATTGGTGGGCTCATTTAGGGCTAAATAATGCCATTTTGGGCTTAATAAGCTGATTTGTAGAACCCTAATGTATTTGGACGAATTTAGCTTATTTAGGGGGATTTATTTCCTTTTTAGTCTTTAAGAGAATTTGACTTTTATAATTCTGATTGCATAGGTCATTAATTAGGATATTTGCCATTAATTTCCCTAGTTTTCCCTTTCGATGATGAGCATTGAAGGTAGATTTGACTTACACACTATATAATTGTACTCTGCCTCCCATTGTAACCAGATTTGAATGAATAAAAATTGTATTTTCTGGAAATCCTAGACTTGAGAGAAGTGCTCTCTAGGGTTCTTCATTGAACTTGTAGACTTATCAAGACTTGATCAACCTTGTGGCATCTTCTAACACTCGGGGTCATTGTCTCTTAATATTCAAGGGTTCTAATTGGATCGTTCAGACTTGATTTAGCTTTCTTGGGGTTTGTATATTTGGGATCGGTTGTGGGTTCAAGGAGACTTGACTCCTGGGTTCGTGATATGAACCAGATTCATGTGGGGAAGGATGCTCGTGTGGAAAAAGACTTGATGATAGATGGTCCAATGACAAGAGGAAGAGTTAAGCGTCTACAAAGAGCAATTGGGCTTCAATTTGCTGAATTAGAAGCTCATAATGTTAGTACATGCATTGAGGAAGCAAATGGAGCCTTAATCATGCTTATTCAAGCCCAAGTTGATGCTTAAAGAGCCCATTGAAGTTAGAGGACGTGAATAGTACTTCAAATGCAAGATGTCCAGCCCATTAATATTAATTGGTTTCTATTAGACTGATTATCTTTCCTTTTCTGTTTTTAAAAAGATTTGATTTTATATCCCTATTTTTTAGATCTTTCAGTTAGGATTATGTAGTTAGTTTTCTACTTTTCCTCCAGTAGATAGGTTTAAGCTACACGATAAATATATATATTTTGCCTTCATTTGAATCAGATTGGAAGTAGTAGAATTATTCTAAGTGTTTCTCTAATTGTGAGAATCTTATCTTTTCCTTGCTCTTGTGAAACTTTTGTCTTGTCAACCAATCTTTAGGTAGGTGATTCAAGTTCGCAAAAGCCCCCAATTCGTGCTTTGATCCAAGTGCGTCGTTGTGTGGATTGGTTTACTGTGTTCGTGGTTAGACGCATTGTCTAAGTAGCAGGTCAACATTCTTATAACATTGGTTGGCTATTTGCTTCCGTCGGGTCTCGAACCATCATCTATCCATCAACCTACATCGTGAAGATTAGGCCACCCCTTGATTTTGCATTTGTTCGCACCATCTTGGTATCAGAGCTTCAATCCCTAAATCAGGTCATATTCGTTTGTCTTTGTAATTTTTCCAGATTGTGTGATACAATAACACCAAGTAATGTGAACCAGACTCATGTGAGGAAGGATGCTCGTGTGGAAAAAGACTTGATGATAGATGGCCCAATGACAAGAGGAAGAGTTAAGCGTCTACAAAGAGCAATTGGGCTTCAATTTGCTGAATTAGAAGCCCATAATGTTAGTGCATGCATTGAGGAAGCAAATAGAGCCTTAATCATGCTCATTCAAGCCCAAGTTAATGCTTAAAGAGCCCATTGAAGCTAGAGGACGTGAATAGTATTTCAAATACAAGATGTCCAGCCCATTAATATTAATTAGTTTTGACTAGGACTCTAGTTTTAACTAGAATTCTTTTTGAATTTCGTTTTTTATTATTTTATTATTTTTGGATTTAGTCAAGGAATTTATCTTGGAGATTAAGTTAAAATTAATATCCTAATCTTGTTCCTTGATTTTAGGCATTGTACTCTATTTTGAATCATGAATGAACTTAAGTATTATTCAATACTTTGAGAGGCTTTTGCTTCTTTGTGTTCTCTGAAAGTTCACGTGACTTATCAAAGAATTGGTCTTCCTTTGTGGCATCTTGAGGGTAGGGTTCTAAGAGACAAGTTCTCTTAGGGTCTTTCCTTTGACCAACATTCTTGTTTTCTAGCCGGTCCCGGGCAAAGTTTCAAATTGTTGGAGGTTTTCTAGGGCATGTTCCTAGTGGGTCTCGCATCATTGTGTTTCTGTTTCTTTTTGAAATTCTATTTGTCTTCCATTCTTCTGGACATGCTGAATGTTAATCCTTTGTTTGTCATGTTCTTCGTTGAGTTTCTGGACATGTAGTAGGTCTTTCTTATACCCCAGATTCTCTTCTTTCAAATCGCTTTAAAATCATCTCATTTGGGGTTCTTTAACTCGAGATATTGTTGTTTAAATTCAGACACGTTTCAGGGCTTTCCTGATTGATTTTGCTGTTTCTGCTCTGTTTATTCAAATTTCGTTTTTGTTCTTCATATTCCTGAAATAAAAAAGGCAAGGCAAAAAAAAATATAGAGAAAAAAAATTGCTGAAAAGAAAAGGCAAAAAAAAAAATTGTGCTATTCTAGAAGTAGTATTGGTTAGAGCTAAGCTTTTACAAAATTCTACATCCTTAACTTTCATTCCCTGATTTCTCTACTATAGTATCCACTTACTACTCATTATCTCCAAGTGTTGGGTTGAATCTCACAAGAATTGTGATAGCTTTGTATAGTCTGATTAGTTTCTTTAAAGAGCCTATAGAGAGACTAAGAGTAGAAAAAGGCAAGAGTATGAATCCATTATTTGAAAAAGCCTTTAAAGTGTGAAACACGAGTGAAGAGTGACATCTTTGAGGGCAAACACGTGAGGAAAATTTGTGAGGATCTTTATTTTCTCTAATCAATTTTCTTGCAGCTTATAATGTCTAATAGGGAGGAAACATCAAGTGAAGGAGGAAGTGCACAGAACATGAACCTCGTTGTAAAGGCCATGCAGCAGCAATTTGAATGTCTTAATGTAGTGCTTGGGGGGATAAGAGACCGAATGGATAAGCAAGACACAATGATTGCAAACTTGCAGAGAAGACCACCTATTGTAAGTCCTAATCCCAGAAGATATCAGAGGTGTAGAGATGATTCTATGGATGATTTTGAGTCTGAAAATGAAGTAGAAGGTGGTAGTGAAGAAGATTGTGAATCTCAATTTGATTTGGGTAGAAATAGGCCTAGGGAAGTTAGGCATGAAAGGAGACGCGGTAAAGATGCTCCAAGGGGTAGAAATAGGGTGGATGGAAACCTTGGAAGTATTAAGATGAAGATACCTTCTTTCGAAGGTAGAAATGATCCTGAGGCTTTATTTGGAGTGGAAGAAGAAAATTGAGTTCATTTTTGAGTGCCACAATTATTCTGAAGCAAAAAAGGTAAAATTGGCAGTCATTGAATTTACGGATTATGCATTAATTTGGTGGGATAAATTGGTCCTAGAGAGGAGGAAGAATGGTGAGAGACCCATAGAAACATGGAGGGAGATGAAGGCTCTCTCATGAGGAAGAGGTTTATACCCAATCATTACTAAAGAGACCTCTTTCAAAAGTTGCAGTCCCTTACACAAGGGTCTAAGAGTGTAGAGGAATACCACAAAGAGATGGAACTGGCTATGATTAGAGCAAATGTGAAGGAGTATAGGGAAGCAACAATGACTCGATTTTTGAATGGGTTGAATAAAGAAATTGCTAATACTATGGAGTTGCAGCATTATGTAGAGTTAGAAGACATGTTGCACATGGCAATGAAGGTTGAAAGGCAACTTAAACAAAAAGGAGCAGCAAGGTACCTTTCAGGCTCTAGTTCTTCAATGAGACCAAAATGGAAGAAGGAAGAAAAAGATGTTCAAAGAGAAGTCTCAAAAGGCAAAGAGGAAGCTTCATTTAAGAACAAAGGTAAATATGATTCCCAATTATCTAGAAATAGAGATATTAAATGTTTCAAGTGTTTGGGAACAGGTCATATAGCTTCACAATGCCCCAACAAGAGAGTAATGATCATGAAGGACCGTGAAGTGGTGATTGAAAGTGAAAGTGATGATTCCATGCCGTCACTTGAAGATGCTAGTGATGATGGGTTTGAGTATGCTGTAGAAGGAGAAGCACTTATGACTAGAAGAGCTTTGAATTCTCAAGTTAAGGAAGATGACATGGAGCAACAAAGAGAAAACATCTTTCATACTCGCTGTCTCATAAGCAATAAGGTACGCAATATGATTATTGATGGTGGGAGTTGTACCAATGTTGCTAGTACCACTTTAGTTGAGAAATTAAATTTGTCTACCATTAAACACCCTAGACCATACAAGTTACAGTGGCTGAATGAATGTGGGGAGATTAAGGTTGATAGACAAGTTCTTGTTTCATTCTCAATTGGAAGATATTGTGATGAGATTTTATGTGATGTTGTTCCTATGCATGCTGGACATATACTTTTCGGTAGACCTTGGGAATTTGATAGGAAGGCGACAAAGGATGGGTTTACCAATAGATATTCATTTGTAATGAATGACAGAGCCGTCACTCTTGTACCATTAACACCCAAGCAAGTGTATGAAGACCAGCTCAAAATGAAACAAGAGAGAGATAAAAGAGAGGGTGATAAGAAAAATAGAGAAGAGAGATCAAAAAGAAATGAGAGTGAGAAAGAAAGAAAATCTGAGAGCTTAAAAAAAGAGATTCAGAAGAAAGAAAAGAAAGTGGAGAGAAAAGAAAAAAAAAGTGAGTTTCTATACAAAAGAAAGTGAGGTGAGGAGTGCATATCTTACTGAACAGCCTTTACTTGTACTTGTTTACAAGGAGACCATTTTAGGCACTAATGACCTTGACTCTTCATTTTCGAGTGTTGTTAGTTCTTTGTTGCAGGAATTTGAAGATATATTTCCAGAAGATATCCTTAGTGGATTGCCACCCATAAGAGGCATTGAGCATCAAATTGACTTATTCCTGGAGCAGCAATTCCTAACCGGCCAATGATGTGAGACTCCGTAGAAACCCGTTCTAGGAACCCCAAATAACACGGATCAGTGATCGAATTTTGGCAAGCAACACAAGAACAAATAATATGGACAATAAGCAACAAAGAACAAAAAGAACAAAGAAGAAGAAGAAGAAGAAGAAGAGATGTTGGTCAATGGAATTGAACCCTAAGAGAACCCATCTCTTAGAACCCTAATCCGGGATGCCACAAAGGAAACCACTCCTTTGATAAGTCAAAGATTTTTTCCAGCACACAAAGGCCACAAAAGAAACCTCACAAATCAGAAATAATTCTGAAAAGATAATTCATTCAATCTGCCATTCTTGGAGTACAAGTGGGCCTTATATAGGCATTTGAAAAATAAAACCCTAAACAGAATAATTCCTAGGTTACATAAAAGAAATTTAAATCTAAACAAATTCACCAAGAATGGTGCCTAAAAATCTGAAACAGCAACAATCAAATTAAAACAAAATAAAACTAAGAGAATTTTGTAGAAAATGGCTGATTTTGTGGAAAATGGCTAAACTCCTTCAATTAGGTTCTCTTTGGGCTTAGGCTAGCATCTTGTAGGAATGAAATAATCTTTATGCCAATTTGTTCCTTTTAGGCTTCATATTCAGCTAAGACTATGGGCTCCAAGTCTGTTAGTTTTTGGATCACTCCATTCAAGGCCTCTTCATAGCTTTGGCTCTTGATCTTGTGCATGGGCCTCCCATACCTTGCAATGGATCTTTAGTTGGCCATCTTTTAGAGTCACGTCCAGCCCTTTTGTTTCCAAGCTCTTGATTTTGTTCAAGCTTCTTCAAATCTCCTATCTCACCTCCATCATTCCCTCCCTCCTGAAAAAGATTCGTCCCCGAATCTACAATATCAAAAAGAGAAAGGTCAGCCACATTGAAAGTTGCGCTCACATTCCCATAAGAACTAGGTAAATCAATTTTATATGCATTATCATTTATTCTTTCCAACACTTGGAAAGGACCATCGCCTCTTGGGTGTAATTTGGACTTCCTTTGTTCAGGAAACCTTTCTTTCCTCAAATGAACTCACACCCAATCTCCTGGTTCAAAGATAACCTTCCTTCGGCCTTTATTAGCATGTTGAGCATATTGCTCATTCTTGCGCTCAATGTTCGCCTTAACCTTAGCATGAAGATCCTGCACAAACTTAGCTTTCTTTGCACCTTCAAGGTTAGCAAACTCATTACAAGGCAAAGGAAGTAGATCTAAGGGAGTCAAAGGATTAAAACCATATACAATTTCAAAAGGAGAAAACTCAGTTGTAGAATGCAAGGCACGATTATATGCAAACTCAATGTGAGGCAAACACTTTTCCCAATTCTTTAAATTTTTTTGAATTACAACACGCAATAAGGAAGAAAGTGTTCGATTCACCACTTCGGTTTGTCCATCCGTTTGAGGATATGTAACTGTAGAAAACACAAGCTTTGTACCCAGCTTAGCCCACAAAGTTTTCCAAAAGTGACTAACAAATTTAACATCACGGTCACTCACAATAGATCGGGGCAAACCATGCAATCTAACAATTTCCTTGAAAAACAAATCAGAAATATGGACAGCATCATTTGTTTTTGAGCAAGCAATGAAATGAGCCATTTTACTAAATCGATCAACAACAACAAATATGCTATCCTTTCCACTAGATGTTCTAGGCAATCCAAGCACAAAATCCATTGAAATATCTACCCAAGGACGAGAAGGAATAGGTAAAGGAGTATACAAACCATGTGGTTGCATCTTAGATTTAGCGTGCTTGCATGCAATGCACCTTTTACATATAGCAATCACATCCCTACGCATATGAGGCCAATAAAAATGTTCCTTCAACATGGATAAAGTCTTTTCTATCCCAAAGTGTCCCATCAAACCACCCCCATGAGATTCTTTAACCAAAAGCTCACGCATAGAACAAACAGGCACACACAATTTATTTCCTTTAAACAAGAAACCATCAAATCTAAAGAAATCATGAGCACCATGTTTTTCACACAACTTCCAAGTTTCAGCAAAATCAGCATCACATTCATACATGCTTTTGAAAGATTCAAAACCAATTAACCTAGCTTGCATAGATGTAATGAGACTATACCTCCTAGACAAAGCATCAGCCACAACATTTTCTTTCCCCTTTTTATGTTTAAGTATATAAGGAAATGACTCAATGAATTCAAGCCACACAGCATGCCTCTTATTCAACTTATCTTAGGTCTTTAGGTATTGAAGACTCTTATGATTAGAATGCAAAACAAATTCCTTAGACCATAAATAATGTTGCCAATGTTCCAGAGCTCTTTTTAAAGCATACAATTCCTTGTCATAAGTTGAATAATTCAAACAAGCACCACTAAGCTTTTTACTAAAGTAAGCAATAGGCCTAGACTCTTGCATCAAAACAGCACCAATACCAATTCCAGAGGCATCACATTCAACTTCAAAAACTTTAGAGAAATCAGGAAGAATAAGTAGAGGGGCATTGGTCAATTTATCTTTCAAAGTGTTAAAAGCCGCCTCTTGTGCCTCACCCCATTTAAAGACAACATTTTTTTTTACCAGCTCATTTAAAGGTGCAGCAAGGGTTGAGAAGTCCTTCACAAAACGTCGGTAGAAACTTGCAAGTCCGTGGAAACTCCTCACCGCACTAGCATTCTTAGGTGTTGGCCACTCCTGAATTGCCTTCACCTTCTCTTCATCCACCCGGAGGCCATCAGCACCTACAATAAAACCAAGGAAAACAACAGAATCCAAGCAGAAAGAGCATTTCTCTAAATTTGCAAAGAGTTTATTTTCTCTCAAAATAATAAACACAGAATACAAATGCTTAACATGCTCTTCTAGATTTTTAGAAAACACAAGAATGTCATCAAAAATACACAACAACAAACTTTCCTATGTAAGGGCGAAACACATGATTCATTAAGCTCATGAATGTACTAGGAGCATTAGTTAAGCCAAAGGGCATAACAAGCCATTCATACAAGGTCTTAAATGCAGTCTTCCACTCATCACCCTCTTGCATCCTAATTTGATGATAACCACTCCTAAGATCTATTTT
The DNA here is from genome assembly GCA_026724425.1 of Erythrophleum ivorense. NCBI lineage: Eukaryota > Viridiplantae > Streptophyta > Magnoliopsida > Fabales > Fabaceae > Erythrophleum > Erythrophleum ivorense. The sequence continues at coordinate 38,204,339 of JAIUCV010000006.1, read as the reverse complement.
TGAAAACAAGCAAGCACCATGCAACTCATCAAGCATGTCATCAAGTCTAGGAATGGGATATCTATACTTAACTGTGATTTTGTTAATGGCTCGGCAGTCCACACACATCCTCCATTTGCCATCCTTCTTGGGCACAAGTATTACCGGAACAGCACATGGACTAAGGCCCTCTCGCACAAACCCCTTTTTCATGAGTTCTTCCACTTGTCTCTGAATTTCCTTAGTCTCTTCTGGATTTGCCCTATAAGCAGGTCGGTTAGGAAGAGATGCTCCAGGAATAAAATCAATCCTGTGTTCAATGCCTCTTATGGGGGCAATCCATCCGGTACCTCTTCCGGAAACAAGTCTTTATATTCCTACAACAAACTCAAAACACTAGTACTAAGGGTTAGATAAACATCCTTATACAAGAGTACAAAAGATGTCTCACTACATAAAGCCCTCATAATCTCTCCTCTACCATAAAATAATGTTACTTTCTTTTCTTCACTCTCTTGACTTTTCTTTTCAGTAGCTCTCTTTCCTTTTCTCTCCATTTCACTTTCTTTTCTTTCTTTCTCACACACTTTCTTTTCTTTCTCTCTTAGCTTGCATTCTTGAGTAATTTGCTTTTGATCCTCATATGCCTGCAAGGGTCTGAGAGGGGTTAGCATAATGGTTTTCTTATTACACTCAAGAGAATACCTATTAGTATAACCATCATACTTAATTTTCCTATCAAATTGCCAAGGTCTTCCCAATAATAAGTGTCCAGCATACATAGGAGCTATATCACACAAAACCTCATCATGGTAACTTCCTATGGAAAATGCTACAACAACCTGTTTAGTAACTTTAACATCCCCATTATCATTGAACCACAACAAATTATAAGGAGTGGGGTGTTTTCTAGTTGGCAGACCTAGCTTTTCAACTAACAAGGTACTAGCAACATTAGTGCAGCTCCCATTATCAATGATAAGACTACATACCTTGTTGTTAATAAAACACCTAGTGTGAAAGATATGCTCTCGTTGTTCCTTTTCAAGCTCTTCTTTAGGTTGAATGCTAAGAGCACGCCTTGACACTAGAACCTCACCAAATACAGCTTCAGCTACCTCCACATCAGATTCATCACCTCCATTGGAGCTTAACTCAGCTTCCACTTCTTCATCACCACTACTCTCACTAGTAACAACACCATTCTGAAGCAAAATCATAGTCCTTTTATTTGGACATTGTGAAGCAATGTGACTAAAACCTTGACATTTAAAGCATTTAATTTTAGAAGAACTAGAAGAAGATTTAGGTTCAGATTTACCTTTAGAAGTAGGTGTTTGCATCTTCAACTTATTCTCCTCTCTAGGCTTGGTCTCTCCCTTAAACTTGAAAGAGGACTTAAAGTCTTTGTTGGAACTAGCATGTGATTTCAATTTCTGTTTTGCCTTAAAATGCTTCTCCACCTTAATGGCTTTATGCAACAACTCTTCCATATCAAGGTAGTTTTGCAATTCAACTTCTGTAGCAATTTCAGGGTCTAAGCCACCAAGAAATCTTGCCATTGTAACTTCTGAATCTTCCTCAATGTCAGCTTTGATCATGGCAATTTGCATTTGCTGAAAATATTCTTCCACACTCATAGAGCCTTGTTTGATTTTATGGAGCCTTTTGTCCACATCCCTATAATAATGGGTAGGGACAAATCTCTTCCTCATGAGAGCCTTCATTTCTAGCCAAGATCGAATTGGACCCTCTCCAGAACGCCTCCTACTAGTGGTTAATTGATCCCACCATAGGCTTGCATAATCTGTAAACTCCAAAGTAGCTAATTTCACTTTACTTTCCTCTGAAAAAGATTGGCAGTCAAATATAAACTCAACTTTTCTTTCCCATTCAAGGTATACATCAGGATCAGCTTTCCCTTGAAAGGAAGGGATTTTCATCTTGATATTACTAAACGCATCTTTCTTTTGAGGTGGAGCTCTCCTAACTCTTTCATGTTGGCTTTCCTCCTCAAAATCAGATTCATCTCCTCCTAGAACGTTTTTACCACGTCTTGCCTTGCTATTGGAAGAAGAAGAATCTATTTGATCCAACATATTTAGCCTCTTGAATTGTTCTTGAACAGATTTGATGAACAATTTAAGGTCAACTTGGTTATCTTCACTTTCGGACATGATTGGCACCTGAAATGTTAGTGAATAGAAAGAGAAAGGACCTGACCACTCCCTCTCGTGTTTCACTCTAAATGATGCAAATTCACTCGTGTTTCACACTTGTAATGGCTTTTACAATGATGAAAACACTCTTGCCTTTTTCCTCTCAACTTGCTTCCTATAGTGTACTAAATTAAATCCAACAAATCAAAAGAAGTAGCAACTGAAGTGGCAATCTCAAATTAGAATTCAAGATGCAAAGTTCTCCAAGAGACAACAAAAGTCCAACATTTAAAAAAAAAAAAATTCGTAGGTGTAGCCAGTGGAAAATACAACAAGTGACTAGGAAAGGAAATGAAGACAATGAATTTATGGAACAAATGGTATGCGGCAGATTATGGGAGAACAAATGGTTAAATGATTAATTATCAAGAGGAAAGGATGGAAAGGAAATTGGAATCTGAAATCAGTAATGAAGCAATCAGAAATTTGAAATTTAGAACAAGGTGAATGAATGCAAAATTTCCTTTTATGAATTGTGCACAATATGACATTTAATGACCAGATCAACTCAAGGAATCAAAAATGGTAATTCCAAGAATAGATGATCTTCAGCAATTGCAATTTAGGTCAACAATTTATAATTTCCAGCACAACTTTCTTTTTCACAGATTTTGACTTCCTTTTTTTTTTTCTTTTTTTTTGCAACTTTTTCTTCTTTTCTTTTCTTTTCCCTTTTTTTTTTCACTGTAATATACTCACTCTCTTTTTTTTTTTTTCGAATCTCAAAGGTGCTGAAATTTGCAAACAGAACACAAGATTTCTGAAAGATCAGAATGACATGCACGCAAGAAACAGCTATAACTTGCTCTAGAAAAATCGGATTGATGTGATTCCAAAACGAGAAGAAAGAAGGGATCTTGAGACACAAGAAAGACCTATTACACGTCCAAAAATACGAAGGAAAACACCAGAAACAGCCACACGAAAATGAGGACGAACAGAAACTAATCAAACGAAATAAGGGAAAAGAACAAAGAAAAAGTGGATGAAGCTAACCTCAACCAATGCTCTGATACCAGATGATGAGAGACTCCGTAGAAACCCGTTCTAGAAACCCCAAATTACACGGATCAGTGATCCAATTTTGGCATGCAGCACAAGAACAAATAATATGGACAATAAGCAACAAAGAACAAAGAACAAAGAACAAAGAAAAGGAACAAAGAAGAAGAAGAAGAAGAAATGTTGGTCAATGGAATTGAACCCTAAGAGAACCCGTCTCTTAGAACCCTAATCCAGGACGCCACAAAGGAAACCACTCCTTTGATAAGTCAAAGATTTTCTCCAGCACACAAAGGCCACAAGAGAAACCTCACAAATCAGAAATGATTCTGAAAAGATAATTCATTCAATCTGCCATCCTTGGAGTACAAGTGGGCCTTATATAGGCATTTGAAAAATAAAACCCTAAACAGAATAATTCCTAGGTTACATGGCGGGAAAAATAAAAGAAATTTAAATCTAAACAAATTCACCAAGAATGGTGCCTAAAATCTGAAACAGCAACAATCAAATTAAAACAAAATAAAACTAAGAGGATTTTGTGGAAAATGGCTGATTTTGTGGAAAATGGCTAGACTCCTTCAATTAGGCTCCCTTTGGGCTTGGGCTAGCATCTTGTAGGAATGAAATAATCTTTATGCCAATTTGTTCCTTTTGGGCTTCATATTCAGCTAAGACTATGGGCTCCAAGTCTATTAGTTTTTGGATCACTCCATTCAAGGCCTCCTTCATAGCTTTGGCTCTTGATCTTGTGCATGGGCCTCCCATACCTTGCAATGGATCTTTAGTTGGCCATCTTTTAGAGTCACGTCCAGCCCTTTTATTTCCAAGTTCTTGATTTTGTTCAAGCTTCTTCATGTCTCCTATCTCACCTCCATCACTATGTTGAATACTAACGACTTAACCTCTACTTTGCCTAGTCTTGTTATGTCTCTTTTGCAGGAATATGGAGATGTCTTTCCCGAAGAGGTACCACCTGGGTTGCCACCAATTAGAGGGATAGAACATCAAATTGACTTTATACCTGGAGCACCTTTGCCCAATCGTCCAGCTTACCGAGCTAATCCTGAAGAGACCAAGGAGATTCAAAGACAAGTGCAAGAGCTGCTAGAAAAGGGATATGTGAGGGAGAGCCTTAGCCCATGTGCAGTACCAGTGTTGCTCGTGCCTAAAAAGGATGGCGCATGGAGAATGTGCATTGATTGTCGAGCCATCAATAATATAACCGTAAGATATCGTCATCCTATCCCTAGGTTAGATGATATGCTTGATGAATTAAATGGCTCCACTATCTTCTCTAAAATTGATTTAAAAAGTGGCTACCATCAAATTAGGATGAAAGAAGGAGATGAATGAAAAACTGCATTTAAGACTAAACATGGACTTTATGAATGGTTAGTTATGCCTTTTGGTCTCACTAATGCACCTAGCACATTTATGAGGTTGATAAATCATGTCTTGCGTGCATTCATAGGTAAATTTGTGGTAGTTTACTTTGATGATATCCTTCTGTACAGTAGGACTTTGCATGAGCATGTAGATCACTTGAGACAAGTCCTAGAGGTTTTAAGAAAAGAAAGATTGTTTGGCAATTTAAATAAGTGTGATTTTTGCACTAATAAAGTTGTTTTTCTTGGTTTTGTTGTGAGTGCTGAGGGGGTTGAGGTTGATGAAGAGAAAATCAAAGCCATTCAAGATTGGCCAACCCCTACCACCATTGGACAAGTGAGGAGCTTCCATGGACTTGCAAGCTTTTATAGGAGATTTGTGAGGGACTTCAGCTCACTGGCAACTCCTTTGAATGAGTTGACAAAGAAGAATGTTCCATTCAAGTGGGGAGAAGCTCAAGAGAAAGCCTTCCAAACCATCAAGGAGAGGCTCATACATGCACCTTTATTAGTCATTCCAGATTTTGGTAAGATTTTTTAGGTTGAATGTGATGCTAGTGGAATTGGCATAGGAGGTGTACTCATGAAAGAAGGTAAGCCCATTGCATATTTTAGCGAAAAGCTAAGTGGTCTTACTCTTAACTATCCTACATATGATAAGGAGCTATATGCTTTAGTTAGAGTGTTGGAAACTTGGCAACATTATTTGTGGCCTAAAGAATTTGTCATACATTCTGACCATGAGGCTCTAAAACATATTAAGAGCCAAAACAAATTGAATCGAAGACACGCTAGTTGGGTTGAATTCATTGAATCTTTCCCATATGTGATTAAGCATAAGAAAGGTAAGGAGAATATTGTTGCTGATGCACTTTCACGTAGGTATGTTCTTCTTTCCATGTTAGACTCTAAGGTTCTTGGTTTTGAGTTCATCAAGGAATTATATACAAATGATGTTGATTTTGGTGAAGCTTTTAACTATTGCAAGCTTGGAGTTGGTTGGGACAAATTTTACTTGCATCAAGGATTCTTGTTTCGTGTTGATAAGCTTTGCATTCCTAATTGTTCTCTACGTATGTTATTGATGAAAGAAGCACATTCAGGAGGTTTAATGGGACACTTTGGCATTGTTAAAACATTTGATATCTTGAATGAGCATTTTTATTGGCCTAAGATGTGTAGGGATGTTCAAAAGCTTGTGGGGAGATGCGTTGTATGTCATAAAGCAAAATCTAAATTAAATCCCATGGACTGTATACTCCCTTCCCTATTCCTAGTGTACCTTGGGAAGATGTTTCCATGGATTTTATTGTGGGATTACCTAGGTCTAAGAGGGGGAGGGACTCTATTTTTGTTGTTGTGGACAGGTTTTCTAAAATGGCACACTTCATTGCATGTCATAAGGTTGATGATGCTTCTAATATTGCTAATTTGTTCTTTCAGGAAGTTGTGAGGTTTCATGGGATTCCGAGGACTATAGTGTCAGATCGTGATGCTAAGTTTCTAAGCTATTTTTGGAAGACTTTATGGAGCAAGTTTGGAACTAAATTGTTATTCTCTACTACTTGTCATCCGCATACTGATGGACAAACTGAAGTAGTTAATAGGACACTATCTTCTTTGTTACGAACTGTGGTTAAAAAGAACCTGAAGAATTGGGAGGAGTGTCTCCCACATGTCGAGTTTGCATACAATAGGGCTGTTCATTCCACTACTAAATATTCACCATTTGAGATTGTATATGGTTTTAATCCTCTTGCACCCATTGACTTAGCTCCTTTGCCTTTGCAAGAAAGAATCAATATGGATGGACAAAAACGTGCTGAGTTTGTTAAGCAAATCCATGAGAAAGCAAAACAAAACATTGAGAGGATGACTCAACAATATGTAGAACGTGCTAATAAGGGACGAAAGAGGGTTATCTTTGAACCAGGAGATTTGGTTTGGTTGCACCTTAGAAAAGAGAGGTTTCCTGACAAAAGAAAGTCTAAACTTATGCCTCGCGGAGATGGGCCTTTCCATGTACTAGAGAGAATTAATGATAATGCCTACAAGATAGATTTACCAGGTGAGTATGGTGTAAGTGCTACTTTTAATGTTTCTGACCTTTTCCCTTATTTTGGTACAGACTTTGAAGAGTCGAGGACGACTCCTTTTCAAGAAGGGGAGGATGATATGAACCAGACTCATGTGGGGAAGGATGCTCGTGTGGAGAAGGACTTGATGATAGATGGCCCAATGACAAGAGAAAGAGTTAAGCGTCTACAAAGAGCAATTGGGCTTCAATTTGCTGAATTAGAAGCCCATAATGTTAGTGCATGCATTGAGGAAGCAAATGGAGCCTTAATCATGCTTATTCAAGCCCAGGTTGATGCTTAAAGAGCCCATTGAAGATAGAGGATGTGAATAGTACTTCAAATGCAAGATGTCCAGCCCATTAGTATTAATTAGTTTCTATTAGGCTGATTATCTATCCTTTTCTATTTTTAAAAGGATTTGATTTTGTATCCCTATTTTTTAGATCTTTCAGTTAGGATTATGTAGTTAGTTTCCTACTTTTCCTCCAGTATATAGGTTTGAGTTACACTATAAATATATGTATTCTGCCTTCATTTGAATCAGATTGGAAGTAGTAGAATTATTGAGTGTTTCTCTAATTGTGAGAATCTTATCTTTTCTTTGCTCTTGTGAAACTTTTGTCTTGTCAACCTATCTTTAGGTTGGTGATTCAAGTTCGCAAAAGCCCCCAATTCGTGCTTCGATCCATGTGCGTCGTTGTGTGGATTGGTTTACTGTGTTCGTGGTTAGGCGCATTGTCTAAGTAGCAGGTCAACGTTCTTATAACGTTGGTTGGCTATTTGCTTCCGTCGGGTCTCGAACCATCATCTATCCATCAATCTACGTCGTGAAGATTGGGCCACCCCTTGATTTCGCATCAGGAGGTTTGAGAGAAGAAACACTATAGCTTTGTACCTTTTATTTAAGTCTATTTTTGTTCATTCCATTCACTGGACTCATTATCATTAGAGAGAGAGACAGAGAGAAAGAGAGAATCAGAAAGGGATGAGATAGAAAGGAAGAGAATAAGTGCAAAGAAGAAGAATGAAGAGGCAGGAAAAGATAAAGGAAAACTACAACAAACTCAGGCCAAATTCCAAGCTCTAACTTGAGCCAAAAATGCCTCCTTCCTAGCAAATTAGAGCTTCAAAGTCTAAGAACCTAAGCTTTCTCCCTTCTCTATGTTTTCTCTCTTTCTATGTGCTCTTTCTTCTTTTTCTCCTGGTTGTACATGTGTGTGGTTGAATTAGGGAGGGAGGCCAGTTTAAAGTGAGTTAGATCATAGGTCATGGTTCTAGGTCATTGGCTTCCTTATTCTTAATGAGTTTCAACTTATTTTTCACTTTAGGGCCCTTTTAATCATGTTTTAACTAAACTTTAGGGGATAGTGGGCTCTAATTCATTTCTTAAGGTCACTTACTAATTTTCACTTAATCAATTTAAAACCCCTAAATAAATTTATTTTTCTTAAAATTTCCTATTTTATTTATTTTTTCTCTATAATCTATATCAAATATTTTTAGGAAACATCTAACTTAATAACTTTAGTATACTCACTGAAGAAAAGAGTCTACTTCTCTATAGTTAGTTAGCACATACTAATGTGCTTGTAATCTCTCCTTAAGCGAAAGAGTGAAGTATTTCAAAATCACCAACCAATTTCCAATTGTTGGAAACGCCGAGCCTTTATTAGCTGAACCAACCATTAGGTTGATCATCAACAAATCCAAGTTGATCAAATCCTACCTCCACTCCATTCAAATACCTCAAGTAAAAAGTTAAAACCTCTTTAGCTAAGTAACTTTTAACTATTGTGCTCTCTGACCAAGCCCTATTTCATACATTAAAATGATCCATTCAAGTCATTGGTACAAATAAAAATATTTAAAAGAATTGAGAAGTTTGAAAGTTATGTATATACTTACCTTTTATGGAATACATCCATTGATATTAGACAAGGCCTCTAAGTTTGGCTTCTTTGGCTAAGTGTACAATCAAATTAGCCATGAGTATGAAGAACAAAGGTAGGAATATCATTTCTAGATGACAATGTCTAAGGATAACTCTGATTTGGAGCTAGTCAAGTTATGCACATTTGACACTTTATTACACAATTACTTAAATAACGAACACAAATCAATTAGTACTGTAACACCCCATAATTAATTAAGGTATTAATCATGGATTAGAATTAATTAAGAGTAATTAATATGGGCTCATTGGGCAAGTTAAGTGAATGGAGACTTTAGAGAGATAAATTATTAATATGGGTTTGAGATTTAATTGGGATAGAAATTCTATCTAGGCCTAAATTAATAGATCATGAGAAGAGGTTAATGGAGGCCCAATGGATTATGTGCAAACTTAACATAATTTAGTGTGATGGAGGCCCAAGATTTACTTTGTATAGACTCTTCTAAGTGGCCCAATAATCCTTGTGCAGATCCACATTCTTGAGCTTCTCAAACTTGGCCCAAACTCAATTAAATTTCAGCAACCCAAATGCATAAAAAAAAAAAAACTAGCCCAGTAAATTCTGCAGCCCAACACCTCTAAACTGGCCCAACAAACTTAAAAATCTGAAGCCCAAGTGGAGATGGATCTTGGAGCAGCCCATGACCCATACTTGACCCAACTTAAACCCTAATACCCCACCCACTTACTCACTTGCTGAAACATAACATTCAAGAGGCAAAATCGGAGGTGGAGAAGGAGGCTAGGGTTTGGGACCAAAATTCTGCGTTTTCTCATACTTAGAGCAAGATTCAGCCAAGGTAATAGTTATACAACTTAATCCCCTCATCTTTCCCTTTAATTTGGTCCGATTAGTTTTTCATTTGGAGCATTTTCATCTTACCCAAAAATCTGAAATGTGAGTGTTTGGGAGTTTTCTTGATGAAATTCGTAGGTTGAGCTTAGGGCTGACTTTGGATGAGTTTAGACCCTCCATTTTGATGCTTTAATGGTTAATTTGAGACCCCCATAGCAAATTTATAAAATGGGTATTAATTATGTACGAATTTGCTTAGGATTTTGGGTGGAATATTGAATTTTCTGGTGGAGGAAACTTAAATCCGAAATTGGGTCTTGTTGTGGCTGGGTAAATGATTCTTGGGTAGTCATTGGCATTTTAAATTCCTTGGGTACTGATTATGATTATTAATGATGAATTAGAGTAGTAATTATGTGATGTTATGCTTATAGGAGGAATTCTGCACCATTGGTGATTGGTACAAGTGTCTACAAGTGAGGTAACCGGGTTTATATCAATTCCATGTGTATATTTGATTTAATTCCATATGTTGCTATATATGATTGATTGAAAAATGCTGAATGAATTGATTGGCTATCTGTTGATTTGTGATTGGACCTTGTGAGTCCATGGTGGAGCTGTGGTGCGGCTGCCACCCATGCATGTGCTATGATCAAGCACCGGGTTATGATCAAACCCCAGATGCACTGAGCCCCGGTTGTGCTCAATGAGGAGTAGGTGCCGTGGACGGGCCTCTCTGGTGTTAATGGCCTTTAACATGTGGTAATATGATTGCTAGTATGGGATAGTAATCATGATAGCCTAATTGTTTCATTTGCTGTTAAAATGGATATGATTCTGATGTTGATTTTGATTTATGCATATATGGTAATTAAACTGGATATATAATGGAATTGCCTTGGTTACTGAGATTCATATCTCACCCCGTTTTATGGGATTAACGTTTCAGGTGAAAGTTCCTCGGGTAAGGATAAGGGTAAGCAAGTGGATGAACATCCATGAGCTGAGGCCGGGTGTGGGGAGCTACACTTGGTCTGAGTAGAATAGGATAGATGCGATTTTTGTTATTAGTTACCTAGCATCATCATGTAATCATATTGCCAAGTGTAGGCGTTTATATTTTGCTTGATTGAAATGTAACCGTTAAGGATTTGGAGTACATCATAATGGAATATTAATGTATGAACTTATAGCATTATATATATGTATGTGGTTTTGCTGGAATTATGATATGGATTACCATATGAGGATTGTAGTTATATGATGCCTTAGAGGTAAGCTTTTGTTGAATGGAATCTTTATGAAATTTGCATGGGATGTAAATTGTTGATAATGTATGTGATCTTGTTGCCATTTATTTAAGAATTTGTTGGTATGAGTTAGTGGAACAAGTAGGAAGTGACATTGAGTTTCACAATGATAATGGATGGATTGATGGGTAAATAGGGTAGATAAACACCATTAGGATCACTTAAAACAAGGGTAGGTGGACCTAGAGTGTTGTTAAGGTGAGAATTGGAGTGTAGAGGGTGATATTCGGGTAAAATGGTCACAGAAGGAAATTCCGCCGCGGCCAAAGTAGGGACAGAGCCAAAAGGCGCTGCGGCGCGAAGCGAAAAATTCACCCAGGGGGGTAACAGAACCAAAACCCGCCGCGGCGTAGTGTTTTCAGCCGCGGCGCGAGTCGAAAAATTAGAATTGGTGTTGGACAGAAGCAAAACTCGCCGCGGCGCGAATATATTGCGCCGAGGCGAGAATTCTGGGAGTCGAGTAGAGGTTCCAGGAAGCATTTCCGCCGCGGCGCCACATAGGTTGGCCGCGGCGAAGGTCCAACTCGCCGCGGGTATCGCCGCGGCGAGATTTGTGAAAATTGGGGAATGATTTGACAGTACAAGCCTGGAGGTTATTGAGTGTTGAAATTAATGGATGATTAAATCATGAGCCTCTTATGGTAGTAAGATTTCTTTTATGCACATTTTATTTTGCTAAGGTGGCATGGTGATGACCCTAACATCAAGGTTCAAATTACCTCACATTTTCGTAATACGGTAAAATATAATGACCTCAAACCTTGATCATTAACTAATAATCTTGTATTTAACCATAATTACAATGAGTAGAAGGTAGGGTTGTCACAAGTACCATAGACACTAGATTAGAAAGTGTCTTTCTTATGGCTAAAAGTAGAAATTCTCCATAAGAACATGTGAGTATTAACTTTTTAATCCTCCAATCTTGCATTAACTAAAATCAATGAATATAGAAATGTTACTTGAATATCCATCAAGTCTGGTGATATACTTTAAAGTCAGGAGAAAGATAGTCTTGTTTGCTTTTATCGATGTGAACAAAGCTTGTAGATATCTATCATTGTCATTAGGCCAGAGCTCAAACCAAATGCCCATTTCTTATTCTCTTTGTGCATATAAACGGTCTTTTGATCTTCCAAATTCAATAAGCAAAGTGAATATCATATTATCATAGACATTCTTCTTAATATATATCACGTTAAGACTGTGGGGTAACAAATTGTTAGTCCAATAGGGAAGTTTAAAAAATATAATCTTCTTCTATCATTATTAAGTGTCACCATCGACACTATTAGCTCTTCGAGGTCTTCTTCTCTAGCATTCAGCTTTATCCTTTTTCCAAATATAACGTCAATGTTTTTCAGTTGTCTTATGATTTTTGAGTTAGTTGTTGCTACTAAAGGATTTCTCTTCTCTTCCCTTTGATCAAACTGACTTAGGGCTAATCTAAATTGATGTCTTGGGTTTAAAAAATAATGATGACCTATAAAACTCCACTTCTCACTAGGATAGAAAAAAGTTAAGTCAATGTTAAAAGATGAATAAACTAACACAATATGTACATTCTAGATAGATAATGTTCTAAGCCTCGAAGAATCACTAACAATCAACATCATAGTTACACACATATTTAAGACTTCATTAGTGTAAGAATAAAAAATCTCAATCCCTAAATTTCATAAATCTATTAACTCTACTATTACAATTAGTAAATAGACATCTATATCATTCCCTAGTGCTCACCTTCCGAGAATTATTATTGAAAGAAAGAATGAATTATATTTCATTCACATTTAAGGAGGAAGGTTGTGAGGCACCATTGGCCAGATGTTGTAACTAGTACTTAAGTTGCCAAATAGATTGAAACCATTGGTAGCTAACCCTAGGTGTAAATTTCAAGGATATGAAGCAAATTCAGGATTTATTATGTGAAATCTCCTTCATGCCTCTAAGTCTTTGAATGCCTCATCATGTTATCACTATTCTTATCCATGGCATGCCATCTCATGTGTTCAACAATTTTAGAGGATATAAACAACCTTTGCAATTGAGGCTTCAATGGAAAGTATTTGAAGATTTTTACAGGCTTCTTCTTTCACTTTTCACCTTTGCTTTTTAGTTTCCATTTAGATGTGTTGCACATTTATACACATTATCGTTCGTATCCTCCCCCCAATATAGCATATAATCATTTAGATGTGCTTGAATTTTTATGTAGTTGAGTCCTAATTTATTAATGGTTTTCTTGGTAGAAGGAAGTGGAATCTTTGCATATTCAAAAGCATCTACTCCAGTATCATAGATATAGCCTTATTATTTGTTCCATACATATACTTAATGTGATATAATGTTACCAAAAAAGAGAAATTTGAGTACTTATTGCACCCTTCATACCATTTCTATTACCTATCCTTGATTAATTTGTAAAACTTTTTATCATCTTCATTATGTCCTGGTAAGAGGGTGCAACTGAACGTTTAACATTATCCACACTTTCATTTTCATTATGAACCCCAAATACATTACAAACCATGTCATACACAAGGTTATCTCTACAAATCCATTCTTTTCTCACTCGTGGCCCTAATATAAATTTTGCAAGAGGCTCTTCTTTAACCCATCTCTCTTTGTGCCTAACCCAAAAAGTGTACCATTGTGGAAATGGTTTAACAATCAAGTGGTCACATATAACTTCTTTGATATGCTATTTTGACATAAGCATATTATTCTACCCTTAGCACTTTTGTTGGCAAATACAAAGTTTAAAAATCCTTCAAGTCTCTCTAAATATTCTCAATTATTTTAAAGCTTAACTTTCCAAGTTTTTATCCATATGTAAAAGACAATAAGTTTATACAATATTGATCTAATTAAAAATTAGTGAATAGTTTTTATACTAAATAAATTTAAAAAGACAATAATTCTTCAATTACAACTGAAAAAACTAAAATTGCTCCCTTCAATAAATTATAAGGACTAAACTTACAACTAAGCTTCTAATTTAATCTTCACTAATTTTTAGGAAGTTGGAAAACTAAAGTTTAAAATGTAATGACTAACACTCCATTACAACAAATGAAACTATTAACCTTCTTGATTATTGATGAAGGGGCCCGTGAGCTTGTAGACAAGGGAGCATGGTGTAATGACCTAAAAGAGCATGGAGGGTGTGCAAGAGAGCCCAACATGCAAATGGACCCATTACAAGGCATAAGAGGCCCAATGACTAGAGGAAGAGCTAAAGTCATGAAGCAAGCTTTGAGTTGCATTGTCCAAAAAGTTCAAGAGCATCAATTTGAAGAGTTACAAGGCCCAAGGGACTTGATCCTCATTGTCCAAGCCCAACAAGACATGCTGCAAGGTCCAAATAGAGTCCAACTTGAAGAAATCAATTAACAAGCATGTGCAAATCACATGGGCAACAAAAGTGACGTGAATAGGAGTTTTAAATCTTATTAGGATGTCTTTTATTTGCTTTTCATTAGTTTCCATTTCCATTGGTTTGAACAAGGCCATTTAATCAAGACTTAGGATTTAAGTTTCAGATTTTGTTTATTTCCATTTTCGTTAGTTGCTGAAAACTTATTACTTCTTTCCTTTTCTTTAGGATTTCTTGTAGTAAATGGCATCATCTCCTCCCACCAAAATCGGATTCTTTGTTTCCTATTTCTTGGAGGAGAATTCTTAGAGATTAAGTTAGGTTTAGGGTTTTCTTTTATGCCTATTTAATAGGCCACCTATTGTATTTTTGGGAGATTGGAATGAATTCAGAATTTTATTTCTCATTGTGAGAATTCTTGCTTCTATGTGTTCTTCTTTAGAATACAAGTGACTTATCAAAGGAGTGGTCTTTCTTTCTGGCGTCTCAAGGCTAGGGTTCTAAGGGACGAGTTCTCTTAGGGTCTTATCCACTTGACCAACATTTCTTGTTCTTAGCTGGTCCCGGGCAACGTATCATCTTATTGAAGGTTCCTAGAACTTATTCCTACGGGGTCTCTCATCAATTATCACCCAGTCATATATAAAAATATCCGAAATAATTCTTCATATGTAACATGTCAAAGACCTTTTAACCAAGCAAATGACAACAAACAAGAAAAAAATCAATAAGAATTCTTTATATGTGACATCATCATTGTTTAATGGCCTAATGTAATCAACTTATGATACTTAGTGTGTCACAAAATTGCAATTTATACCAGGCTAGCCTAAGCAAACAAATCAACAAAATTCTCAAGTCCAACAGTTAATAAATCCTAAGTAAGAGATGCATTAGCACAAATCCTAGTCCCATTTCAAGAATTCCCACAAATATATTAATTCAAATAAGAAGTATTACAAAAGAAAGGTATGAAGAAATTGTGAAGAAAAGAAAAAAAATAATTATCAAAGCATTGCAAGCATAACATCTTAATGTCTCAAAGTAATTTCTTCAAGCAAGAAAAAAAACTTCTACCCATTAACAAGCATAGCTTCACAAGCAGCATAAGAGATCTAAAATATTGCAAAAGGAAGACAAATCAAGGGCTATTGAAGGGAAAAAAACTTCTTCATGGTAGCAAGAACCCTGGTGGACAAACACTAGTATGTAGTGAGCTAAACAAAATAGCTTTTTGGAACAATATAGCAGATGGTGAACAATAGGGTTGATAATTGGCATGTCATTGGTTGGTTAGTTGATGTCCTTTGTCATGCCCTCAGTTGTTGACAACCATTTGTGGGTTTGTTGGAGCTTCCTCTCTCTTGCTAGTGTTGTGAAGTTTTTGTCTTTTGGGGGGGGGGGGGGGGGGAGATGGGTCTAATACCATTTTTGAGTTAAGGCCGTGGTTCCCTTAGAATTGGGGTTAGGACTATAAACCTAACTACAGTTTATATAAATCACGGTTTGGTCAAACAAGTCTAATTGTGGTTTATATAAATTAGGATTAGAACTATGCTTTTACTGCATTGATGAACCAATCCAATTAAGCCACAAATCCTAATTGTGATTAAATTAATAGTTGGTTTTAAAAATCAAATCAAATTGGCAGGTTCGACTAAGAACTGGTCCCTAATTCGATTTGGTTAGTCTAGAAAACAGATAATCTAAAAAATCGGTCAAAACAATTTGAACTAGTCCGAACCAATTTTATTTTTTTAATTTTTTTATATAATGATAAATGTTAGGAGCTTTTTGAAATTATGCTGTAAGACATGAAAACTCAAGAAATTTTCCACCAACATATCATTAGCAATCATTTTAATCATTAATTCTCTCCTTAAACATATATTTATAGGTGTATTAATTCTTTAGCATAAGTTAAGAAAGTGTATTAGTGAATGGCTTCTTATTATGCTGGTGATGATTATTATAATATGTTGGTAATGATACTTTAAATAGCTAACTACCAATAAAGAAATCGTTACTATTTATATACTTAAAGTGTTTATAATTATATATTATTATTCTTAATAGTTAGTTACTAACACATTAACTAAACATTATTAATACATTATAACAACCATTAGACCAACGCATTAAAAAGTCACTGTTAATATGTTGGTGCACCTAATTCCTTAATTTTGGTTATATAAATTCTACCAAACACATATTTATAGCCTCAACAAGAAAAAGTTTTAAGCCATCATGTAGCATATAGGTAGATTATGATCCTCTTTAATTAAATACAATTGCAAAGAAAAGACACATATAATAAACCCTCAAGGAGTTCGGTTTTATCACTTCCTTATTTCTTTTCTTTTTTATGCTTGCTTTTTATTATATTTCATTTCCTAATGATATTTCTTTTAAATATCAAGATACTTAGCTAAAATTACTATTTTATTTTTTATTTTTTATTTTTTAATGATAAGTAAGATCTTAATATAATTTAGAAACTTTAAAAATTTAATATTAAATATTGTTAACTTTTAATCATAGATAATTTTTGTAATATTTTAAGAAATATTGAATTAGTAATCAAATATTTAAAATTTACTAATATTTATTTATTATATTAAAATTTTAATATATAAATTTTTTAAAAAAATTATACTTAATTATTACCAATTAGATTACGGTTCGACTAATAAATTATGAACTAGTACCTCCATTGGTTCAATGACTGGTTCAATTTTAAAAACATTAGTAATTAGGACCTAGAATTGTTGTGAAATTAAGCCACCATGGTAATCTGTTTATTTTTTAGTAGTGTCATTTATGTTTAAAGTATATACAAACCTCCCTGTAAATGAAAAATTATGTTACATTATAGTTCAATTTAAAATTTTTTTATTAAAATACCCTTTATTAAACTAAATATATATATATAAATCTATTAGATTCAATAAAAGCAAAATCTACTCTTTTTATTTTTATTTATGCATATTTGAAAAAAAAAACTCTTTTTTTACTTGTATGTATTTGAATATAATACATATTTATATAAGTTAATAGAGGGTATTTTAGGTAAAATGTTTAAATTAAACTAAAGTGTATATTTTGAAAGTAAAACAAAATTTGTATAATTTTAGTAAAACTGATAGGATATCCATATAATTTATTTTTTTTATAAAGGTAAAAATATTATATATTTTATATATTTATTATTTTTTTGCCAAATAAATTTATTAGTTTATATAAATATATTTTCCCATACCTGAACCCTATATCATTTTAAAAAGTTGTCATTCCCTACTAGTGCAGAATGTAATGACCAAATATATAATTTAACCAAAAAACCATAACAACTTGACTTGACTCTCAAAAGACCTAATTGGATAGGAATGTTTAGATTAAAGAAAATAGATAAAAAGGGAAGAGAAGTAAAATTTTTAATTTAACATTTTCTGTGATCTAAATTTAAATAAACATTTTGTTCTCTCATTCCTTTACCATTCATTATCCTCAATTCCAATGTATTTGAAGAGAAAAGATGTTAAATTTTAATATTAATGAAAAACAGCATTATTTTTCCTGTAATTTTTTGAGTCCAAACATACTCAAGGATGCTAACGATACCAATCATAATTGCTGCTCATCTTTTTTGTTTATAATTAGCCAATAACTTAATGAATGATAAGAAAGCATGTAGTAGAATGACTTCATTACTAAACTAACATATAGGCTCGGAAACTTATCAATTTTATTTCTTAAAAAAATTATCATAATTTTAGCTCATTAATATGATCATGTTTTAACTTATATGAACTATCAATTTAATTGATAACTGGACCATATTATTGTTTATTGATATTTTTAAGCATAATAATAATAATAATCAATTCCTAAAGGCTAAATTGATAACGTAAGTTACTTAATTAATAATTTACTTTAATTTCATTGAATATCTATAATATTAATTTCTGAAGGGGTATCAACTATTTTTTCAGTCAAACATTTTTTGGGGTTGGCAGCCTTTGGGCCGTATTTTTCATGCCGTAATTAATATCACTTATTCACTTTTAATCTCCCATTTCTATAGCTTCGGCAAATGCGGTTGATAATTAAATGATATATGCACATTTTTTCCCCGTGAATTACACGATTCTTTCCACTCGCCAACAACCCACTAGTTAACTTGCGAGTGTGCCCTTTTGAATCATCAAAAAATTATCCAGTAGAGATAAATTATTATTAAATAATTATATATTTTTCATATTTTGATTGATAAAGTTGATAATAAAAATATAAAAAAATTGTAAGCAAATTTTTAAAAAAAAATTATTTCTTTTTCCTCAAACTGTTAGTTAAAAATGTACTATATATAGAGTTTTGAAAAGACCGATGGTCGTAGGTTGTTTAATTGTTTTACTTTATATATCTTTAAGTGGATGCATACCATCGATTGTTTGGTATCAAACCATACAAACTATATCGGAAAAATGCATTAAACCTTGATCATATGTTATATACAGCATTCCAAATTTCAAGCTCACGATTTGAAACCTCCCTAATTTTGCCCTCCACTTTTTCACATGTCCTTAATTAAATCTTAGTGGTATTTATTTTTTACATGTACTTTTCACTAAAAACACATGCATCAGGAAGTCCTTCAAAAATTAATGTAATCAAATTCTAAGAGGTAATTAGAGTCATTTGATATACCATAATTTTTATTATGATATTTTTTATATCAAAGGATATTCAAGATATCTGTGTTTAGTATGCTAGTTAGTATTATAAAATGTCAGCGGATCAAATTATATTTCATACAACAAAAAATAATCGTGAAGATCTTACATTTGTTTTTTAATATTTTTGACGCTATTAATTTCTGTAAATTTACTAATCGTAGATTTTTCCTTAAAACAAATGGCAAAAGCCAAGTATAAATTTTCAGTTGTTTCAATTAATGATAGAAGACATCTTAGGAAAAGTTAGTCAAATTGACAACGGGATGATGCTTATCCAGAAAGAAAATAATATTTAAGAACTTCATTAAAAGGCCAGGAGGATGATGGGATGATGTTTCCTCTCTGTTGTCTGAACAAGCAAGATAACAGACAGAAGGGTAATGGAAACCTTGTTAGGGAAAGTGTGTTAATTAAAACACAATTAATCAAACCTTGAAGCACGTTCTGTATCTCTACCAAATCCTCCACTTTGGCTTGGTGATGTAAATGTAATATACCACAATTAAGATTAATAATGCCAATTGTTAGACAAGCATGTTAATTTTTTTCTTTTATTAAAATGAATTTATCTAAAAATTTCTCTATATCTGATTAGTACATATAATCAAGAAATAATCACCTTTCCCATCTCAAATCTTTGTCCCTAGAATATACCTTTTTTTTGGTGGCCTTGTGTCTCAATCTTCTTCAATCTCTTCATTAATTGGAAAACAAAAAGTTGGAAGAAGCTTCCAATGGTAGCTATAGATTCAAAAGTGATGGCCATATTCTAATGGAGTGATCCGAGACTCCACTAAACCCCTTGAGGGCTTTCGCGATCGTTGATCTCTTTTGATAAGGTGGGTATTGTTTTTTTTTTTTCTTTTTGGGGACATTAACCAAAGTAAAGTACATAACATCCAAAATGACATTTGCTTCTTCTTAAATTCTATGTCGGATGGTTATATGCTGACAAGGATAACCTCAAAACAATTGTGTCCTACTAATTAAAAATAATTCTTCCAAAAGGATCTCATACGCCACACATGAAGACTGGTCATGATCACTTGTATCTTCCAAGCAAAAATCAACACTTTAAAAGGGATTAAAGTATAGCTATGCATGTATTGGCACACTGTTGATGTGTTTACATAGGGCACAATGGTGGAGGTCCTAGGACAAGGGATGAGATGGCAAGCCAAGCCTTTCTCAGTAGGATTGTACATGAGTTGGATTAGTCGAGTTAGACTTTGGCTTAACTTGATGTTTAATCTAATTTTTATTAAGTTTCAAAATTAAACCTCAATACCCAAGCCTAATGCTCTCAGGTTGGCCAAACCTTTTTTTAAAACAAGTTTTTAGTAAAAATTATAAAATAATTCTTATAAAAATTTATATAAATTTTTATAAAATTCTTTTGAATAAGAAAATTAAGTTGGATTGAACCATACTGGCTCTAGAGCCTGCTCACCCCAATCCTAAAATTTTTTTTTGGTCTACCCAACCTAGCATTGTAGCTAGGCCAGTTGGGTCATGAATTACCCTATGTCTTAATAGAGAGATTTTCAATAGAATTAATTTACATAATATAAATAAAATCAATTATAAATGTTTAAATCTTGGGCCAATATATAAGGAAATTTATTCTAAATACATTAAGTTAACGTGCATGTTTTACTGTTAATTAAAATTATTTGAAAGGGACTTAATCTCGGTTGATGCATAAACTTACTTGAGGATACCATTACTGTACAATGAAAAAAATAATTATAATTAAATATATATATTGAAAAGGAAAAATGTTTGATAAAACTGTATACTTATTTGCTATCAATTCATCTAATAAAATAAAGTAAACTACCATATTAGTCCTTAAAAATTATTATTATTATTATTATAGCCTTTAAAAGTTTCCTACCATCAATTCAATATTAATAATTTTAACAATAAATTATTTTAGTTTTAATCTTAACTATATCACCGCTTAATATGGAATGTATTTGTTAAATCTGAACTAAAATGATATATTCTTTAAAATGCTATGAATAAATTGATGACAATAAATTTTTAAAAATTAAATTAATAGCGTATTTTGTATATGGATTCCCTTCAGTTAGAAAACTTAAAGTAAGGGTAAAGTTAGACTTCGAGAGAGAGGCCTCCCCTTCTCTCTAATTCTTTTTTTGTTTTTTGATCAACTTCTCTCTAATTCTAACTTTACCCTTACATTTAAGTTTTTTATAACTTTTAATTAATTATAAATACATAAAATATTGAATTTACTAAAACGGATACTTTTAACATATGTACCTCTCTATTAATAATCAGATTAATTTATTTACCTTATAATTGGCAGAGTCAATATTTAAAAATTATAGTAACGAGAAGAGGCATGTGAGTGAGATTGTGTCAAAACGGTGCGGCAATCGTGAGCCTTTTCCACATTACTAACGCAAAGGATGACGTGGGAAAAACAACAACACTCACTCCTTGGGAAATTGCAATCTCCATTTCCCCCATAAATACCCTTCACCCACACACATCACAAACACAATTAAACACCACGTACACCTCCTTCCTTCTCTCTCGCTATCTCGATTCTCAATCCTAATTCCAGCTGGTGGCGCTGCCGCTTGTGGTGGTGGTGACAATGATGATGACGAAGATGGATGTATGGAATGTGATGCATGGCTTAAAGCCGTCGATGTTGATGGTGGGAGTGCAGATAGCATTTGCTGGTGTCAATGTGCTGTACAAGCTCGCCGTCAATGATGGCATGAACTTGAGAGTGGTCGTTGCCTACCGCTTTATTTTCGCCACTGCTTTCATTGCACCTCTTGCTCTCATTTTGGAAAGGTTAATTCATTATCCCCTACTTTATCGTGCCCCATACCTGCATAAACACAACAATATTTTGAATTGCATGAGTACAATATATCATACTGTGTCTTGAATTGGTTTGTTTTACATATTTCTTTTTATGACGCACTAATGCATCAAAATCAATATCGTATCTCATTTACTACGTATCTTATATTTTAACTATGACATGACTCTTCATACTGCGTTGTAGTCTGTGTTCGTGCCTTTTTAAAGGTTTTTTTTTTCCTTGAACATTTATCCGTCATGATGATCAAGTATATTTTTTATAATCTGGGTTACACACACACACACACACACACACACAACTATGAATCTAAGAAGTACATATTTAAACCATGCATACAATAATAATAATTTTCTTGATTATAAAGCTAGAAATACCCTTAAGAATGATATTATTATTAAGGTAGTGCGAGATATATATAGCAAGTCAAATGAAAATGATTATAGATTTAGGTTTCTGTCAGTTCAAAGCTTTGTAGTGATAATGGAAATCTTCTATTTGAGCTAGATGATGAAATTATTGAGCCCCCACTTGAGTTGTGCAATATAGATTATTATATTACTTTGAGAAGGTTCATGGTGAGGGAATATATCAAGATTTCATCACCCTTTTGAGAGAATTCACGAAGCAGTCGCAATAGCAAAACCCCGTCAGAATAAAATTAATATTAAAATATAACTAAAAAGAACGATGATGGAGGGGAAAAATAAAATGAAAGAAAGAAAGAGGAAAAGGTCCTCTTCGTGGTACAATATACTTAAGAAACTAAGGAATTAAGAGCTTATATTTTATCAAAGCTTTACTAAAATGACTGTTGGTCAATCATTTGCAGGAAGAGAAGACCAAAGATGACTTGGACCATACTGTTTCAGGCGTTTCTATGTGGGTTATTTGGGTATGAATCAAAACATTATTAATTAGTAATTACTCTATATATGTGCTCATTTATAAGTAGCTAGCTCCATTGTTTCATATTGCTCTTTATACCTGGGAAGAGGCGGTCTTAGACGGAATTAAATGCAGAGTTAAGTATGGGAAAGCCAACTGTGCAATGCGCATAGAATCGTAACGATGCATGACTCTTTCTCCATCCTCCATTTTTAACTTTACGTGAACTATGTAGTATTTTCTAGACCTCCTCAAATTAAACATCCTCTAGCTTCTCTGTCTCTCCCCATTAAAATAATTTTTTTAAGAAAATAGAAGATATTATTTTATTTTATTTTTCCCCCTCAAGTCAATCGGTTGTGTATTTAAGACACTATTTCTATAAAAATTTATTGGGACATTTCTTTTTCATCAATTTGATGTTTACTTCCATATATAATTGACATGCATTAATACTTGCATTTCATTCATTTCAGATAAAATTATTCAGATTATGCTTGTTAATTAATTATGCACAATTACTGATATGATAAGATTAAAGGTTAAATTAGTATTTTAGTCCTTTAACTTTATTTAATGTTTCAAATAGGTCCTTTAATTGTAAAGTGTTATTTCAAAATGATTCTTTAATTTTATTTAACATTTTAAATTGATCCCTTAATTTTAAAATATTTCAAAATGGTCTTTTAACTTTATTTAATATTTTAAATTAATCTCTTAACTTTGAAATATTTCAAATTAATCTCTTAACTTTTAAAATTTTATTTTATTTAATGTTTCAAATTGAAATATTTATTTTAATATGAAATATTTAAAACAAGTAATTTAAAAATATATAAATTTTTTTTACAAATAAAATTATTGAAAAGGTCATGTAGAAGTACTTTTTTAATTTAATCACTTTGAAAAAAAAAACACGTATTATAAAATTTTAAAAATTATTTCACTAAAATAAAATAATCTAAAAAATAATATTATTTTTGTTCATATTAAAATATTTATTTTAATTCACTATAATATTATTAGCGATGGATGGATTTTCATATTAAAATAAACATTATTTTGTAAAATATTTTATTTTAGTGAAATTTTTAAGCATTTTCTAATTTTTAAGATTTTATAATAAATATTCTTTTATTCAAGTGATTAAATTAAGAATTTTTTTTATAATAAGTGAACTTTTTAAGAAACTATTTTAAAATATTTCAAAGTTAAGGGATCAATTTAAAATGTCAAATAAAATTAAAGGATCATTTTAAAATATTTCATAGTTAAGAGACCAATTTAAAATATTAAATAAATTTAAGGAACTAAAAAATACTAATTTAACCAAGATTAAAATATAATTTTATAAAGAGTCATACTGATTTAATTTTTTTAATCGCTAGTAGCATTTTAAAATTTTTAGTCTAACTTTTTAAATATTAAGATGAGAACCTCAAGTTCAAAATCTAATGGTAAATACAATCATATGTGTGATTTATTCAATTTAGTAATTAAATTTTATTATTTTTCATAAAATTATTCATAATCTATTTTAAAAGTAATTTGATGATGAACAATTTAGATAGTTTATATAATCTTTTTAATTTTAATCATTTACGTAGTTGTGTACCAAAAAAAAGTTAGTCTAATTCTATCATTTTGTTTTTTGTAAAAGAAATTTCTTAACATGTATTTGCTAGATATAGTTCTCAGATATTATTTTAAGTAACAACTAAATATGATTAATTAATTAATATTATGATATATAATTATTATGCAGAGGAGTATTGGCGCAAAACTTTTACTTGGAGGCATTGGCTTTAACATCAGCAACGTTTGCTTCGGCTATGGCCAATCTTATTCCAGCCGTCACCTTTGTCATGGCCGTCTCCTTCCGGTGAGTTTCATTGCAATTATGCATCTATACTTTTTTCTTTACTTTTTTTTTATTATAATTAGTTTGAATCTTTTTCTGTTTGTTTGTTTGTTTTCCTCACAATTATAACCTGGCTAGGTGCAATGATCATTTGCCTTTTAACTTGTAACACATTTCCAATTTCGCCTCCACAAAAGTTTTCCTTTTATGGCTTTATTTAACTTTTTTTTTGTTTTTCCCTAAAAGCAACTTTTATATATAGTATACTGATGTATAAATTATATTTGAGTACTGGGTCTCTAATTTGGAAAAATAAATGTTATCGTATATATAGGAAAAAAATAATGATTGAAAATGAAATTAATAACTTACTTTTATAACATAATAATAATTCAAGAGATTATGAATTTATAAATTTGATTTAAAACTGTGCAAATTATAATCATAAAACGACATTCATTTGTGTTTAGTATTCAAAATAGAATAGAGTATCTAAATGATAAGAAACATGAGATCATTACTATTGCAGAAAGGTCATAAAATCTGTTTTACACTCCTATACTTTTAATTTTGTTAATTTTTATAAAAATTTAATATTTTTATACTTTTGTGACAATTTCTAACTTTCAATTCTTTGTAGTTAACATTAGATAGTGAAAGCTTTTTGAATAATATCTTATACACATAAAAGATAAAAAAAATGAGCGTTACATTCCTATACTTTTAATTTTGTTAATTTTCATAAATTATTAATATCTTTATTTTTTATGACAATTTTAAACTATCAATTCTTGTTTTTTAGGCTCCTCTTTGCTTCTTCCACCAAAAAAAAAAATTGAACTTTCGATTTTAAACACCAAAATACTATATATTTTGACATCCTATACCACGAAATTGAAGATACCAGGAAAAAAAAAAAGAAATAAGAGTGTACTACCTAATGGCCCATTTAGTATGTAAAATGTCAAAGGAATACAATCCCAATAGAAAAAAAAAAGTAATTTTGACAATAAAAATAATCTTTGTACTCTTACTTTAGAAAAAGTAATAAAAAATATTATGATATTGTTGAGTAATAATTATAAAAATATAATAAACATTACATAAGAATTATATAAAGACAATCCCTTCACATAATTAAAAATTATCAAACACCTCTATCTAAATCCTAACCACCACAAAAGCTTCAATACACCTCAAAGTTTGAGTCATCTTTCTCTTGGACCAAACTTTTTGAATAACCTCTTAAATTTCTCCAATTTATTTTATGAGCAAATTATATTGATTTCTTTGAGTGTTATTGAAATTATATAGACTTTATTTTTATTTTCAAAATATATACATATTTTCTTTGAAATAAAAAATTGTGTATACACTTCAGTCTAATTTTAAATTTTTTTGACTAAAATATCCTCTATTAACATAAATAGATAAATATATATTGGTTAAATTTAATGAAAGTAAAATCTATTCTTTTTTAATTTTATTTATGTATATTTGAAATGAAAAGAAAAATTTACTCCTTTATTTTTATTTGAACATATGTGAACATGATACATATTTGTATATTTAGATTAATAAAAAATATTTTAAGAAAAAATTAAAATTAGATTAGAGGATATATTTTTAAAATACAAAAATATTTGTGTAATTTTAATAAAATTTAAAGGATATCTGTGTAATTTATTTATTTATTTATTTTTGATAAAGAAGAAATTGAAACCCTTTTGTGGTGCGTTTAAATTTGTGATTAGTTTGGAAAGACTGAATTTGAAAACAGCGGCGGGAAAGGCCAAGATCCTTGGAACATTAACAGGAATAGGTGGGGCCATGATTCTAACTTTCTTCAAAGGTACAGAAATAGACACCGGCTCCTTCCACGTCACCCTCTTGCATCACCATAACGGCCATGTGGCATCACCACACTCTTCCTCTGGTGGTAGCACCCTCTTGGCTGCTCTCTGTGCTCTGGGAAGCTGCTTCTCTTATGCTTTGTGGCTCATCATACAGGTCTCTCTCTGATTGACCCAACTGTTGTTTTATTTCTTCTTGTTGTCGTTGCCGTTTACTGCAAATTTAACATTCTTTTGTTATTGCGGCACAGTCTAAGATGAGTGAAAGATACCCATGTCATTACTCAAGCACAGCTTTGATGTCTCTAATGGGGTCACTGTTATCTATTGCTTTTGCTCTTTGCCTTGAGAGGGATTGGAGTCAATGGAAGTTGGGTTGGAATGTAAGGCTTCTCACTGCGGCTTATTCGGTATGTGATTAATTTGAATATGAGAATATTTTATTTATAAAAAAATTATTAGACTAAATTAATCATGAATGTTATATAGTATAAGTGAGATTATTGAACAACTATTAATACGCTTGCAAATTCATTCATGGTTTTTTTCTTTTTCTAAATTGAACTTATCCAAGACAAATGAATTTTTCTGAAAAATTTCTCTTTTCTTTAGTCATAGAATTACTGTAGCATACAATGCTTTATCTGGCTTTAATTTGTTGATATATCAATTAATTTGACTGAGACTTAATCATGTGAATTAATTATAAATATAGGGAATAGTGGTTTCTGGAGTAATGGTGGTAGTGATCGCATGGTGTGTGCACATGAGAGGCCCTCTTTATGTCTCCGTTTTCAACCCCCTATTGCTTTTGATTGTGGCCCTTGCTGGATCTTTCATGTTGGACGAGAAGCTACACCTTGGAAGGTATCTGCCTGCCCTTCACAGGCTCACGCAATGAATTACACAATTTTTTTTTTAATTTTTATTAAAATTATATAGATTTCTTTTAAAATAAAATATTGTATTATATTTTGGCCTTATTTAAAATTTTGTTATCAAAATATTCTCTATTTACTTAAAATATATTTTTAATTAAAACAAAATATATTCTTTTTTATTTTTATTTGTACATATTTAGGTATAACTCTCACTTACACACACACATATATAAATTTATTCTCAAATTAGTTTTTTCCTTTTCTTTTTTGCAAACAACTAACTAACCTAATCTAAATTTATAAATTTGATTTAATTTATAACTGGGTTTTGTAAATCTGATGCATGTATGCAGTATAATTGGAGGGGTGTTGATAGTGTGTGGATTATACGTGGTTCTATGGGGCAAAGGCAATGAGATGAAGAGGATAAACCAACTGGTGCCTTCACAGAGCCTTCACGAAATCATAGTGAGATCTCCAGCGGAAGATAAAAGCAACCACCACAACAATAGTGACGCAGAAGTTGTTAGAGATCATGAAGATTCCTCAGAAATTAATAGAAGTGAAGTAGTGCACGAGAGCCAGAATAAAAGGAAGAAAGAGGAGGAGGAAGAAAAAGTAATATCAAGAAATGTCTCGAATACCTAAACGTCCTATATTCAGCTCTATGGATACAGGTAATTAAAGGTAGTGTTGTTAGCATATGCCATCCTTTTCCAAAAAGCCCACACACTTGTTATCGGCATTTTTATTTTATTTGTTTTTAAATTCCATCAGCAAAGCATATTTCCAATTGTAACATAAAAGGTAGTTATAAATGCTAACGTTTGTTTTTTTTTGGTTTACTGTATGATTATATTTTTTAAAAAAAAATTGTAACATAAATAGAAGTGTTTTGAGTTTTGACCAAAAAAATAGGGCTAAAACACTCACCACCTATGTGAGAAGTGGTTTAATTACATGATCGTTTTTTCTATTATTATAAATATATAAGTGAAGTCATGCTAAAAAAAAAAATGCTTTACAACTAAACCCATTCTAAACTGGACCTACTATAAGAAAACCAATTCCTTCATATAGAGTTGGTTTGTAATTTGAAGAGAGAAGTGTTACAGAAAAGCAGCAAGAAATTTAAAGAATCTGATTAAAAATTTTCTTATTATTATTCTTTATTTTGTTTATTTTTGTACCTATTGGTGGATTAAAAAAAAGTGCGCTAATTAATGGTCATCTAGTCCAATTTCACATGATTAATGACTACTGACACTATGGGTAGATACAAAATAAGTTTAATTGTATGATATTTTTAGTTTCTAAGAAAACGTGTGTATTTTTTATAATAATTAAAGAGAAGAGTTATGTACTTAAAATATCTTTCAGGAAAAAAAATATTAATTTACTAAAAAAATTATAACCCACGTAAAGTCTTCAGGTACTAAATACAGTTTGTAAAGGGTGATGCACCTTTCTTTTATATGATAAAATGCTTACTTTTATTTTATCTAAAAAAAAACTTACTTTTAAAAAGTAGCTTGGGCAAAAAATCCAAATAAAAAGCATAAGAAATTGTAAAAGACATTTCGGAAGCAAAGTTTAGTGGAAAAACCTATACATTTGATTTCTTTTCACTTCCTAGTCCTCTCTATCCAACAATGGAAAGGGCAAATATATGTTGAAATTTTGGCAGATAAGATGTGGACACTTGCTTTTTTCTCTTTCCTACACAAGATTGGTTTTTTTTTTTTGGCTTAATATAAAAGATGGTCACTCATTGAATTTATCAAATTTACGTTTTGTACATAAAAAATTGTGTTAACTCATTTTATAGACTTGGACTCAATATAATTTTGGGTTTACTCGCATCCGATTTAGACAAACTTGATTGACTTAATGTTTTTGACTTGAGTTTTGGTGAGTTATTACATGACTTATTCAAACTAAGTTTTAAAAAGAATTCCTAATCACAACCCAATTTAATAGCCAAGAAAGATAATAATAATAATAAGCAAAGCCTTGTCTATTTGACATCTTTGCTTTAGAGTTTTGCACCATGCCGTTCTCTATTCTACCTTCTGTGTATTTGAGAGAGAGAGAGCATCATGGCAGGTTCACGGCATTCTTTGTTTTGCCTTCTTTGTCTTTGAGAGAGAGAGCATCATGAGGAAGGAAGGTGATCCTTCTCTGATCTATACCTAAAAGAGTGTGAGACAGAGAGAATAGGCGAGAGTGAAAGAGAAGGAGCCACAGCCCATAGGTCCTTTTGAACATCATGATTTGGTTTCTAGGAAAGTCATAGGAAAAATGGAGAAAAAAAGAGAGAGAAAGATATAAAAGTAGAGAGTTTGAATTTTAAATCATAATAAAAAGATAAAAAAAAATTTTTTCGAGGTATGTGCTTTTTTATTAGTTGAAATTTCAACTACTGAATCCTATGGCCTCTTTTTTCTTTTCTTTTTTTAAAAAAACTTTTTTAAGGTATTATTATCCTAATCAAAATTATTATATTCTTATACTTTTTGTAAAGTAAAAATTTGAACTTGACAAAATAATTTTTAATGTACTAGTTGTGATGATGATAATTAAATTTTTAAAAAAATTTATTTATATTTTTGAGATTTGATTATATTGTTTGTTTATTTACGTATCAATTTGATTGAAGTTTTTATATTGAGTACTATAAATTATGAAATATGGATATATTATTTTGAAATAGGATGATTTAAATTGTATTTAAATAAATTTTTGACCGTATATGATATTTTAATTATATAATTATATATTTAAATAGCTATATCTTAACAAAAATAAACATTTATAAATTTACAATATGAGTCCATCTTATGAGTCCATTTTCTTTGTACGAGTTTATTTAAATTTGTGAGTTTAACAACTTTGATCTCTTCCTCATTTTTTTTTAATTTTTGAGAAATATATATTAATTAAATATTGTACAATTCCTAATTCATAATAATTTTTTTTAAATCGTTAGACTAATAATATCTCAACTATATCTAATTTTGATGACATCTAATTAGTGGTGAGTAATTTTTATTTGATAATAAGAAGTTTTTGTCATAAAAAGCTCAATACCTTTTTAAGAGGTTAATTTGGCCGGCTATTGAAAGAAAAAGCTTGCATCTGCTCTCCCTATTATATAACCGGTCCCATCTCTCTCCAAACCTAACGTGATAGTTTCCCATCATAGGGCTTTCTATCTATAGATTGAGCCATTACCAAGGAGCTAATTCGTTCAGAACTCAGTTGACTGCTTCTATAGATAGATAAGGCGGAGCGTCCTTGGCTCAGCATTCTAGCACATAGGGCTTCGGCCCTACTACAGCGCTTCGCTAACTCGAAGCGCCTCGCTATGAGAATCTAGCTTCGCTAACGCTCGGCTAAGTCTTGAACCTTCGCGTGATTTTCCGATAACTGTTGGTTTACATCAAGGGTCAACTCTGAGCCCTTATCTTTTTACTTTAGTCTTAGATGTGCTTACTGAACATATCCAAGAGCCGGTGCCACAGTGCATGCTTTTTGCAGATGATATTGTCCTAGTTGGAGAATCGAGAGAGGAAATGAATGAGAAGTTAGAGAGGTGGAGACTAGCCTTGGAAGCTTATGGATTTCGTTTAAGTAGAAGTAAAACGGAGTATATGGAGTGTAAGTTTAGTAAGAGGCACACCATTTCTAGCGTAGAAGTAAAAATTGGAGAACATATCCTACCACAAGTCACACGATTTAAGTATCTTGGATCTATCATACAACATAACGGAGAAATAGAAGAAGATGTAAAGCATAGGATTCAAGCGGGGTGGATGAAATGGAGGAGTGCCTCGGGTGTTATTTGTGATAAAAGAGTACCACTCAAACTTAAGGGTAAATTCTACCGCACAGTTATAAGACCTGCAATGTTGTATGGAACTGAGTGTTGGGCAATAAAAAGTCAACAAGAAAATAAGTTAAATGTTGCAGAGATGAGAATGTTGCGTTGGATGAGTGGACACACTAGAAGAGATAGAATTAGAAATGAATGCATTAGAGAGAAGGTGGAAGTCGCTCCTATTGTGGAAAAGATGGTAGAATCGAGACTTAGATGGTTTGGTCATGTGGGGAGGAGACCTATAGAAGCCCCAATTAGGAGAGTAGATGAGATGGAGAATAGTCCAATAACTAGAGGTAGAGGAAGACCAAGAAAAACTATAGGAGAAATTATTAAGAGAGATTTAGATTTAAATGGTCTATCTAAGAATATGATTTATGATAGATGTTTATGGCGTCGATTGATCCATGTAGCCGACCCCACTTAGTGGGAAAAGACTTTGTTGTTGTTGTTGTTGTAATTTTTTTACTTTTTAAGTTTGCGCATGTATGTGCCTGTGTGTGTGTGTTTTTTTTAATGTGTGTTATTTTATTTGATAAATAAATCATTTAAACAAAAATATATTAATATTCAATAATTTTATTTTAAATGTTGGTGACTGTAAAGTGAGAGCTCAATATTTTGCCTGAGAAAGATATACAACCACCTTAATTTGAATGTATTACTTGAGGTTAATACACGTTCGGTTTGATTAATTTTGAAGGACCTGACCAGCTGATCCCAACTGTTTTGGAGGAGGGTAGTTTGGTTTGATGAATCTAGTTTAGGCCTAAAATCTGAAGCAAACTAGACCTGCTAATTAAGAGCTTGGTTCGGTTAATTCAATCACACGTGAGGAGAATAATACAAAAATTGATTCAATGATCAATGTGAAAGAATTGCGTACTTGATAAAATTTTCACTTGATTACTTGTAAAATCATTTAAGTAGACTTTGCGTTTTGATTTTACAGCAAGTACATTCAGTAATCTAGAGGAAGTGGCTACATTCTGACTTTGTGTGTTTCTGATATTTTTCTATTAGAATTAAACTATTACCTTAATTCCCTACTTATATATTTCTTAAAAAGAGACACTACACCAAGAGAAGGCTTTATTGGCGGTTATTTTTTACATTCATTGGTGGATAGTAACCGCCAATAATGTAATCACCAACAAAGCTAACCAGCTAACGGCCAACAAATAATGGATTCTTTGTTGTCAGTTAATTAAAAACGACCAACAAAAAAGGATTCTTTATTGGCGGTTAATTACACACCGCCAACAAAGGTCTTATTTTAATCGCCAATAAAAATCCATTTTTATTGGCGATTATTCTTAATAACTACCAACAAATGTAAATTTGTTGTTTGGCATCGCCAACTTTTTAGAAATATTATTTTAAAACAAATTTTATATCAAAGAACTACCAACTTTTTCTTTTTCTTATTTCAACATACAGTTTATGCACCTGGAGCGCCATTTGGCACTTGGTTTGTCCTTATTCTTTATTTGATTTCAACTATCAATATTCAGAAACTCAAAACAATCAAAGAACTTTTATTCTTTTAAGAAGAAGAATTATAAAAAATAATTATAGTTATTTAATTAGAAAAACTATTATTTCTTTGTAATCAATCAAAGAACAATTACAATCAATAATCAAATTAAAACAAAGCTAAAAATTAACACAAGCTAATACTAAACCAATATACATTGTTGGAACATGTATTGAGACTACTCTTCACTGGGTTCATCTATTTAAATATCAAAGTATTATTTGCAATATGAATTCGGGAAGTACTACAAAATAAAATAAGAACAATTTGCAGTTAGATAATTGGAATTTAGTCAAATTTTAGAAATATTATTTTAAAACAAATTGTATATTAAAGAAAAATTAGCAACAAAATGACTTAAAAATAAAGATTCCCCGATCTTAAGCCCTCTCTTTATAGCTAATAACAATAAATTATATACTAATATCAACAAATACAACTAGTACCAGCAAATTACTAACAAAATAAGCAAAATTAGTTCAAAGATTAAAAGTAAAAATATTTAAGACATTCAAGGGGATACAAAAGGATATTGAAAAATAAAAAAAAAGCATACATGTTTAAGTCAATCTTTTTCTTTTTTAGTCTAATTTAGACTTCTTTGCCTCTTCTTTAGAATCCAAATACCTTCTTTATGACCATCTCTCATATACAGGACATCATCTTTAATGGAATTACTTTCAAGCTATGTCTCCAAAAAAGAGATCATCCTCAACATCGATATCATGATCATGTTGAACATCATTTTTGTTCTCATTCATTTCGTTTATCAACAGAACAATGGACCACTTCTTAATACCAAGATCAAAGACATAGAACACTTGTTAAGTTTAGAATACAAAAATAAAAGGCTCATCTTTATACCCCACTTTATGAAGATCCACCTGGATAAACCTTGACTCATCAATTTGAAGGTCGTTCTTATTGTCAACCCACTTCCAACCGAAGATCAGCATCGAAAACAAAATGTAGTCCAACTTCCCTATGTGTTCAATTATCTCAAAGTATGACATATTTGCATAGATAGGATTTTTGTCTTTAGCACTAGAAATATACATAGATTGAGCTATAAGAGTTACATCACTATTTTGCATTGTGCTCCAATTATCATATGCTTTTGTATAGAATGTGTAGCCATTGATGAGATAATCGGTATAAGAGAGGACATGTAAGCTTGGACCTTTTGCCAACCATCTCAATTTTTCAGAGATTGCACCAGGATTCACTTATAACTCTCTAAAAATGTGATTTTTGAACCAATTTATAAAAAGTCAATTATGTTCTTTTGATATCCAACTTGGGGTTCAAACTTCTAAATATCTCCTTATACTTCCATATATATGGCTCAACCTCATCAAAGTTATGCAAAACATATAGTTATGCTTGCTCCCACTATGTACTTGAAATGCTAACTATTTCATTTCCCATAATCCCTTCCCCAATAGTTCTTCCCATGTGTCGAGATACTGAAAGCCTAATATTATCGACATTGGATAAGTATTCAATATAGAATTCAACAACTTCTTTGACTATGTACCTTTCAACAATGCAACCCTCTAATCAACTTTGATTTTTCACATACCCTTTTAATATCTTTATGTAATGCTCAACCGGATACATCCACCTCAAATAAGCTCGGCCACACATCTGTGTCTCCCTAACTAAGTAAATAATTAGGTGAACCACCACGTCAAAAAACAAAGGCAGGAAATACATCCCAAGCTCACACAAAGTGATCATAATTTTATCTTTGCAATGCTAGTAATTTCAGAGCATCAATTACTTTGTTGCAAATAGACTTACAAAAGAAGCATAATTTAGTGATTGTCCCTTGCACCTTTTTGGGAAAAATGGAGCATAAAGCCACTAGAATCAAATGCTCCATCAGAACATGACAATTATGAGACTTGAGACCCTTTAATTTCAGATCTTTCAGTGATACAAGCTTTCTAATGTTTGAAGATTTCTCTGGAATCTTGACTTTGTCAAGGAATTAACAAAAAGCAAATTTTTTTCTTTTCTAGATAGAGTATGAGCTATAAGAGGTAGATAAGTACAATGTCCCTCCTTTACTAGTGCCAGTTCTTCTCTTATTCAAGTCCAATTTGATACGAGACCCACTAGACGACTTGCTTTAGGAACCCCAACCAACATAAGTCACGCCCAAGGATCGGCTAGAAAACAAGAAGACGGTAAAAGCTACTTAGATCTAGATAATAGAAAGGAAAGAATGAAGAACACAAAAGAAAGACAAGGAAAGATCACACCTTAACTTGCAAACTTAGAGCTCTGATACCAAATGATATGGGATGCCTATGGAACCTTAGGTACCTCTTTTTTTTTACAACATTACCCAGATTGTGCAAGATTCAAGAACAAAATCACATAAACAAAATTCAATCACGAAGAAAAAGAAGAACATGCATAAATAAAGATAATTGGTCAAGAGTGTAAACCCCAAGAGAACTTAGCCTTTGGGACGCCACAAAGGGTAGCAATCCTTTGATAAGTCTGGGTTGAATTCACTCCATGCACTCAAGGAGGAAGAGGAACCTCACAAGAACATAACATAATTTCTGAAAAGAAAATTCTCTTGATTCATCTTATTGCTCTCTTTCTAAGTACATATGAGGCCTTTATACAGGTAAGAGGAGACCTAAAATTTTCTAAAAATAATTCCCTAAAGGTGGCACCATTTATTATAAGAATTTGAAAAGCTAAGAATGGCGCTATAAAAAAAAAAAGGAAAGAAACTAACTTATTTTTGAAGCATAAGTTTTGACTATATGGCCTTATTCAAACAACTAAAATAGAAACTTCTTATATGGTCTAGAAATTGATGATCACATGTTAGTCACATGAGACTTCAAGTGAGCTCTTCGAATTGGACTTCTATTGGGCCTTCAACACCTTGTAATGGATCTTTAGACACATTGGACTTGAATTCTTAGGTTTTAATCAATGAATTTCATTCAACTCCTTGGCCTTTTTGTTCAAACTTCATTTTAGCTCCAACATGATGCTCTACATGTCCCAAACATGTCTCACATATTCAGTAAGTTGCCCAAGCTTTCCTTGATGGTTATGCCATGCATTGTCTCTTTGAAGGTGGTCATAGGAGCTCTGATAATACTTTATCACAATCTTGTCTTGATGCCATCTTTGGTCTTTCCTAGCACATTGAGTAATGTACCAATTACACTGTTACATATATTTTTCTCGATATGCATTACATCAAGGAAATGGCTCACATACAAGGACTTCTAATATGGCAATTCAAAGCAAATAGACCTTTTCTTTCGCCTGCTTGTCCCACGGTGTCCCGCAAAAGATTTGCCAAAATAGTTATGCAAATCCTTTATCTTTTTGTACAGTTGCTCACTAGTTAAAAGCAAAGGTACACTACCTTCCTCTGTATTTCCATTGAAAGCTTTTCTCCACCACTGGTAATGATGTCTTGAAGGCAAAAATCTGCAATGCTTGAGGAAGACATTCTTCATACAATGTTGCAACCATATGATATGTGTGCCCTCCTTGCGAATAGGGTATCTGCAATGTCTTTTGATATTATATCCTGACAAATTACCATACGCTGAAAAGTCATTAATTATCCCAAATCGCATTGCTCACAAATTGAATCTTTGCTCCCTATACGCATCATATTCCTCCTCCCCTTCCAACTTCCATATTATCTTCAACTCTTTAATTAGAGGAGCCAATTATATGTTTATATCATTCCTTGGTTGCTTAGGCTTAGAAATTAGTATAGACAACATCATAAACTTGTGCTTCATACAAAACCATGGAGGTAGGTTATAAATCACCAACATCACCGGCCATGTACTGTGGATACTACTTTGGACACCATGTAGGTTCATTCCATCGATAACTAGTGCAAGGTGTAGGTTTTTGTCTTCTTGCCCAAAGTTAGGATACTTATAATCAATTTTTTTCTATTGAGGAGAATTTGCAGGATGCCTAAACTTGCCATCTTGAATCCTTTCATCCGCATGCTATGTCAAGTGCTTCCCATCTTCTGCACTACTATACATGCTTTTGAATTTGGGTATGATGGGAAAATACCACACTACCTTCATCGGACTCAATTCTTTCTTCTTATATCGTGAGGCATTACATTTAGGACACTTTTCTAACAATGTATACTCATTTCGAAATAAAATGCAACTATTGGGACAAGTGTAACACCGTAATGTGTTAACCTCAACTAATCTATACTCAAACTTGATTCCATGAAATTCCAAAGAAAAAGAGTAAAACAGTGGTATTTTAAGGCATTATGTCAGAGTTTAAACAGTCATATTTCGTCCCGTGGGTCTCATGAACCTATCAATTATATTCTCTACTCAAACTTCATTCATACAACTCATATATAGCATAAATCAATTTATAAACCATGGATATGAAGCCAAAAACTAGACAAATGCAATTTCTTTCATGGGTTTAAAAGTTAGATTTTTGGCTCAAACTTTGAAAAATCGTAATTAATTTTAGAAAAATGAAAATTAAGAAAATCATAGCTTTCTGAAAAAATTTATACTAAAAATAATTCTAAATCACATTCTCAGCATTTGGACCACGTTTGACAACAGAAAACTCAAAAGGTCAGATTGCCTAGCGTTTCTAATATAGATTTTTGATATGAAATTCAAAAATTCATTATTAATTCCATGAAAATCCAAATTGAGCAAACTATACTAATTTGAAAAGCTACAGATGTTAAATAGAGGGAAAAAATAAGTTCAAACCAGTTTAGTAGACTTTAAGTCTCGAAAACTGATGAAATAATAGCCAAGGTCAGCTAACATTCCTATTGCTAATATGGAGATTTAGAAAATTATTTCTCCCTTTACAAGCTTCCAATTGAGGTGTTTCTAGTTTATAGGTCACTATGAATGTCTATTTTCTCCCTATAAAATTTTATAGTAATTGGATATCATTTGTCCCATGAATGATACAGATTTATTTTTGGACTAATTGTACAGTGCACTGACCAAAATTAAAAAAATTTTTAACTTCAACAATTCACCAAAAATTTCACAGACCTCCAAATAATACCCACTTTATCTTTCTAAAAAGCTCTCAATGAGCTCTAGATGCATGCTAAATTTCAGATCAAGAAGAGCTCATTTGGACAAAAAGTGATACAACTCACCAATATGGTCACTTTTGCTTCTCATAATGCAACTCTTTGGTCCAAATGACCCCTTTTAGTATTTGGCACCTCTTGGGTAAGTTTAAAAGCACTATTACATCATATATGACTTGCTCAAGTGGTCCAAACCATCACGTATCTCAAACTCACTATGCTATAGGCAATAATACATTATTAAGAGTGAGTTACCAAGTGGGAGAATTATAAATTCTTAATGCTTTGGCTCTAATATTGATATATACAATGTATTCACATACTTTTACATTTGCTCCAAGGTTTACATTTCAAAAATAACATATACATATGAATATTGACATCTCTTTACATCAAAGGCCGTACAAAACTATACAAAGTGCCAAGAGATGGCCATTTATGCTTCATGGCCTTTAATCTTTGGCTCTTGAGCTCCACCTAGACCATATGAGATGGGAGAAGGAAGGGGGGTGAGATTCATGGAATCTCAATAGCTCATGCACTCATTCAATGAAGCAATCAAGGCATATAAATACGTCAAAGCATGCAAGTAGGCATCCAACTATTCAAAATCATACAACATATGATTTACATGCTATGAATATCATATCAATGCCAAGAATAAGCTTTAGGGACTCTTGGTCTAGCCTCACTTATTTTAGGGACTTTTGGATTGACTTTACCCTTGGTCTAGGGACTTTTGACTTAGTCTCACTCATCCATGAGACTTTTGGCCTTGTCTCACCTATTCTTAGGGACTTTTAGCACCATCTCACCCATCATAAGAGACTTTTAGCACCACCTTATCCATTAAGAGCAATTTTCACAACCTAAAATATAAGTATATTGGTACCAATGCATCAAGACAACATCAAATGGCATGTATCACAATACAAGTGTACACACAAGCATACAATGACCATCATGTATCCAAGAATGCTACAAGAAAAAGTGAAGAGCTATCTTACAAGCCAACACAAGCCTTTCCTTTTAATTTCTCTTTTCCCTTCTCGGTCTCACAATCACAACTAGATGGAGCTTGATCTTTTTGACCTAAACACAACAAATAGCATGTAATTACTCTCTTAGAACAAGCCAAGGCATCAACCACATATTTAAGAAGCATACTTTATCTATGCTTCCACAAAAGGTCTAATGAAGCTTCTAAATTTTTCTTGAAGAGAAAGGCACTTGGGAAGCTTCCTAAGGGTCTTAATTATTTAATGAAATACTCATATAAGTTAGGGGATTCATTCATAAAATCAGAAATTACAAAGTGTTCAACAATCCCTAGTTGCTCCCTTTTGAATTTCACTAGCTGCTCTTCTACTTCCTTTGCATTTCCTAACTCCCCATACTCTAATTCAAGGGTTTCATACTTGTTCTAGGTCAGAACTTCCTCCCTCTATCAAGCTCTCTCATTAACTGAAATATCACACATGAAGAGCAAGGGAAGAAGAGCAAAAGCAATTATGAATCATACCTTGGTTTCCTTGCTTCTTCAAAACCTTTCCCCCTTTGCCTTAGCCTTCTCTAGGAATTTCTCAACTTCTCCCCTTTGCTCATGGCTCAAAATAGAACAAATTCAACAACCAAGACTTTGAAAAGGGAGAGGAGGAGAAGAAGAATGAATTTGTCAAAGAAAGAAGCTTGAATCTCAAGAATTCTCTTACCTTTCTCCTTGTTCTTTCTTGGTTCTCCTTGAATTTCCCTTGTCTCTCACTCTCTTAAGTAGAGCTCCTTTAAGTTTTAACCAACCTAAAGTTAATTAAAGGAAGAGAAAAGAATCTAGACTCTTTAAGAAGCCAAATTCTCCTTTTTCACGCTTTTTCCGGGCTAACTCTCGCTATAGTGGAAAATAACCCTCGCTACGACGAGCATGTATCAATCCCAGGCCCCTGTTCTCACTACAGTGTGTGCACTATTGCGAGAAACTCCCTACTTTTTGTATGGGACACCTGAACTTACTATGGCTAACTGCATTCTCACTATAGCGAATTGGTATATTTGTTATAGCTCGTTGTAGCGAATTGGCACACTCGTTATAGCCAACAGAGGTCCTGGCTATAGCCAGCAGACTTAAAAAATTTTCAAAAATCTTGGTTGTTACAACAAGCATGTATCCTCTTATAACTTATGCCAATAGGGTATAACATTTGTTTAGCCTTATATGTTCAGCTAGGAAGCTCATTATCCTCTGGTAGCATATTTTTTAAAAGAGTAAGCAATTTTGTAAAGCTCTTATCACTCCATCCATTTCCTACTTTACATTTGTATAACTTCAATATCACTGACAATCTTGTGAATTTAGTACATCTAGAATACAATGGCTTTTCTGCATCAATTTTCAACCTCTCAAATATTTTAGGACAATCTTGAAGAACCTCTTCAACCACATTTGCTATC
Source organism: Erythrophleum ivorense (assembly GCA_026724425.1). Lineage (NCBI taxonomy): Eukaryota > Viridiplantae > Streptophyta > Magnoliopsida > Fabales > Fabaceae > Erythrophleum > Erythrophleum ivorense. Next base: position 38,164,177 of record JAIUCV010000006.1, on the reverse strand, counting down.
TCTTTACGCCTTATATATACTTGTGTCGAACTTGTTTGAGAGACAACTCCCACTATACTCCCAGTTACTATGTGCATCCTTTGTCTCACCATGCTTTGTCTAACATGTATAACTTTGGTCAATTTCATTACACACTAAATGATCTTCCAACTCAACTACACTAATTTGGTTCACATGGTAGAAATTTAAACAAGGACATATAATTTTACTTGAGTCTTTTGCATGCTTAACTGCAAACTTAATAAACTTTTTCACTCTATCCTTATATTCCTTAGACAAATGATTGACAGACATCCATCTCCGGTCCATACCTTTTGGATCTAGCAAGAACCAATTTGAGTAGAATGTGGTTAGTAACTCCTAATATGCTTGGACTCCTACCTATAACTTTACTAAATATTACCCAATTGTAAGCTTTCAAATTATTCTTTTTTTTCAATCTATATCTTAAAGAAAAATCGGTAGCATAATGGCTTAAAAATATAATTTTCCCAAGCTAAGCCCTCTCTTCATACTAAAATTATAATATTCTAGTAGTCTATAATAACAACGCAATGATAGGAAGTGTTAAGAAACTCATGCTTTATAATTTTTACATAAAATGGGCTTTGACAACGACAAGGGAGCTGATGTTTTATTTCAACTCGGCAACACACACAAAAGCCAAATAATTTATGCATATTTTATTTCAACTCTGCAATACACACAAAAGCTAAACAATTAACTAAGAACTTGCTACTTGATATGTTCTATACACATTCTAGAAAATGTTAGTGAATAATGCATTTGTGGCATGAACAACAACTAGAAAATCATTCAAAATTAAAGAACAAAAAAAAAAAAGAAATTTACATATAGGGTAGAAGGAGAGTCAAGAATACCTTTGTATTCCTAATAAGACAATGAGTGAAGAGGAACAAGTTGCGAAGGAGGCTGAATAAACTAGTGGGGTGCGAAACTGATGCCATTGGTGTGGAAGCTATAGGAAAAGGAGGAAAGCCACCGAAAAATGGGGAGAAAACTATTGAGGAATAGCACCAAAGATAATGGGATGGTTATGGCTGTGCAAGAGCTTCTGCCTGGAGAACACTAGAAATAGGGTTTTATAAATTATTTTGATAGAAAAAATGATTTTAAAATGACCTTACTTGGCAGTTTTACCAAAAACCGCCAACTTTAATATGATTTTAGTTGGTAGTTATAAAAAAATTGCCAACATTGATCAGGTTTTATTTAACGGTTAATACAAAGCTGTCAATTAGACTCAATTACATTTTTAAATATTCTTTTATAAAAAATTGTATAATTGGTAGTTTTTTAAGAACCGCAAACTATAATAATATAGTTGGTGATTCTCTAAGAACTGCCAACTAAATTCAATATTTTTGTTGGCAATTTTTTTAATAACTACTAACAAAAGTGTTTCGTTGATAGTTTTTAAAGAACTGCCAATGAATATGCACCAACATATCTTTTTTTTTGTGGTAGTGAGATATAATAAGATATTAATAACTTATTTTTGAAGTGATAAAGATAAGATATGACAATCCATCTTAAATTTCCAAAATTCAAAATCTAAATAATTATTAGATTATAATTAATTATTTTCATTTTTTAAGATAATAATTAATTATCCTAACAATTTAAGATAATTATTATCCTAACACTTTAAGATAATAATTATCCCAACAATTTAATTAATCCAAATAATTAAATTAACAAGTTGGATCGAGTTATATATTGGTTAGTCTATCATAGGTATTCCAAAATCCAATATCTCCTAATCGTTTGTGATGAGATGATTTTATAAAGCATTTTTCTTAAAAAGGAAATTTCTACATTGATAAGTTCCTTAATTATTAGTGTGTAATTACTAATCAAGGAATTTTTATGGTTTTTTGTCTCATTTGCATCATTTTCATTATATTTTGAATTTAAAGCATTTCAAGTGTATTTGAGAAAAATTATGTATTAAATTCTTAACTTAGGACTAAAGTACATTAATTTTGTATTTGTGGTTAAGTATATAATTTCCCAAGTTTTATGGTGGGTTTGATGTTTAATTCTTAGCTACTTCTTTTATTAGGAATGATTAAGATTAGTTTATAATTTTCGTTTTAGTTTAATTTGCATTTTCAATGATTGTGCAATCTAGTTTGTGGTTTGTAGGACTTAAGATGCCTTGTTATATACCAGTTACTAATTAGCGAGGCATTTTTTTTCTTTTCCTAATTCTTCGCTAAATTTTTTTGTTGAAAAATTTGCTAACTTTTTTTTTTAAAATCAATTTAGAGAGGGAATTGTGAGAAAATATCCCTTACTATATGAAGTAATTATGAGGAACTTTTCTTGCTAAAGGAAAAAAAAAGAAATTGCTTAAAAGGAGACTCAAATTCTTCCCTTTCATTATTGACACTAACAGGTTACTAAATGTTTCAATATATGTCTATATTAAGTAGAGCTATGAATGGCCAAAAAGAAAAAGAAAAGAGTAGTGCAATTAAAATGCTTTTGGCCAAAATACATAGAATTCTTTAAAAAGATAGGTCATGTGTATATAACTTTTTAAGTTTCAAAATTTTAAAATGATTTCTCCAAATTTGAAATTTTATGTGAGTGATTCTTACTACCAATGAGTTTATTATTTTACTAATGGAAGTATGATATGTCAATGGGTTAATCTACACATATCTCAAAGTTTATGGGGTTTATTTGCATAAAAAAAAAATAGAATTTCGAAGTCCATTTAATGAGATATATCACCTTTCCATTAATAAATTAATGGATTCACTAATGGCTCGAGTTATTTACATAAAAAAATAGAATTTGGGGCTTCTATTTTCAAGTTTAAAAAGTCAAAGAGATTGTTTAAACGTAATTCAAAATCCAAAAAAATTATGTATATTTTTGGTAAATATTTTTTTTCAAAGAAATGAGAGTACTTTAATTTTTTTTGTGTAAGTATATCGCAAAACCTAGCTTTAGTGAAGTGCTTAAGAACTAACTATCGTTATATTTTATTGGGTAATGTACCTTATCTTTTATAAGATAAAATGCTTACTTTTAAAAAGCTGGTTGTCTATCTAATAAAAGCAAAAGATTTCCAAATAGAAAGCATAAAAATGGAAAAGACATTGTAAAATACATTTTGGAAGCATCTGGTTTGTGGAAAACTATTACATTTTGTTTCTTTTCACTCCCTAGTCAGATCACAAGATAAGTAGGTGTTTTTTTAAATTTGGATAATCTAAATTTGATATTTATTTTTTAATTTAAATTATCATTTTTTTAAATTGAAAATTAAAATATTATTTTTATTCTTCATCATGTATTCTTTTAAATAAAATAAAATCAAAATATAAAAGCTAAAAGAACAAATATAACTCGGATTAGAATGAGTGGGGAATGAATAAAAGGAGTATAAGCAGGGGAGCCAATTACCTTCCTACTCTCTATCTGACAATGAAAAAAGCAAATATGTGTTGAAATTTTGGTAGATAAGATGAAGACACTGAGCTTTTTCTCCCTATATAAACCGCACGTAAGGTTCACATCCTAATGCTAAAAGGGCTTTCTTTTTCTTCTTTCTTTTTTTTTAATGATTTTTAGTAAAATTACTTAAACATTGTACAATTTCTTTTTTATTAATTATTATTTTTATATATTTCAAGTAATAGTATGTCAAATATGTCTAATTTTTATGATATCTTATTTGTGGTGGCTAATTTTTATTTGATAAATAAAAAACGTTTTATCATGAAAAGCTCAATATCCTCTTGAGAAGATAAGCCTTTTCACTCTTAAGTTTTTACATTTTTTTTCTCCCTAAATATGTTTGTTATTTTATTATATGATAATAAAAATGTTTAAACAAAAATTTAAGTTTAATGTTTTTCTATATCAACACTCAATAAAAATAAAAAGTAATGACAACATTTTACGCTAGAAAGTTAGAACACCTTAATGGGAATGTATTGTTCTAAAAATGTTCACAATTTTTTTTTTAGTTTTTTTTTTTGAACTTTTAGATATGTGAAGAGGTTGGCACTACTCTTTGATGATAAGTTGGAGTAAATGTTTGTTCCATTAATTTAGTTTTGAAAGATTGATTAGTCAATCCACAATTTTTGAAAAGTACGCCAATTTGATCTTATCATAAGTTATGTGCTAATCTCATACTAATAGTGATGCGAGACCCACTAGGAACATGCCCTAGAGAACCTTCAACAATTCGAAACTTTGTCCGGAACCGGTTAGAAAACAAGAATGTTGGTCAAAGGAAAGACCTTAAGAGAACTTGTCTCTTAGAACCCTAGCCTCAAGACGCCACAAAGGAAGACTAATCCTTTGATAAGTCACGTGAACTTTTAGAAAATACACAGAAGCAAAAGCCTCTCAAAGTATTGAATAATACTCAAGTTCATTCATGATCTTTTTTAAAATAGAGTACAATAAGAGGCCTTTTATAGGCAAAATTTCTAAAAGACTTAAAATCCTAATAAAACTAAAACTCTAAAATCTGATTAGAAATATTTTAAATGATGTCTAAAATCAAGGAACAAGATTAGGATATTAATTTTAACTTAATCTCCTAGATAAGCTCCTTGACCAAGTCCAAAAAATAATATAATAATAAAAAACGAAATTCAAAAAGACTTTTAGTCAAAACTAATTAGCTCTTTTAAATAGTCTACATGGGATGCTCATGCTTCATTAAAAATCACATGGTTAACACATAATTCTTAATCTCTTGCAATTGGATTCCAATTGGGCCTTGACATTCCTCTTGTATGTGTATAACTACATTGGGCCTTCAACATTTCCATGGACCTTCTTAGGACATTGGGCTTCCACTTGGACTTCCACTTTTGTATCTTTAAAGAGATTTTATGTCTAAAGTCCAATTCAGCATATTTTGAATTGATCAAATATGGATCTTGAGCTCTAAACTTGGGCCGACGTCCAACATAGATATTATCTTGAGCTCTTTAAAATTTTTGGACATATACTAGCACAATTTGGGCCTTTTGAGCATAGGCCATCCTTTTATGAGCCATTTGGACCTAAATCATATGCTTTTTAATGATTTGGATTTCTTGATGGATGAGGGCTTCTTGAACTTGTTGTGTTCCAATGGATATACCTACTGCTATTGTATCAAATAGAGCTGACAAGAAATTTATTGTAAAAACACTAGCCCTGTGAACTATCGAGCCGCTTGTTAACAAAAATTGGTGGCATTTTGACAAGCATCCTTAGATATGTTGCCACCGCTTTTATCCCCACTTTAAAATCCAAAGTGCCATTTTTTTTAAAGCGCCTCGTCGGATATGTTTCTAACTATTCATTTTAATCACTAATGTTCTATATTGGAGAATATTAGTTCATGTAGACAACAACTATTAATATGAGACTAATTAACAGAACTCCAGGAAGGATCTTCTTCTGTGCAGAATTGTGTGCGCAGTTTTTTTTTTCTTATTTTTTAAAATATAACTATATCTTTTTATTAATAATATTTGTAATATTTTACATGTATACTGTTTGTTTTAAAAAGATCTATGAGAAAAAATAATTCAAAATTAAAAAAATACACAATACACAATAGTTCTTACCAGTAATTCTATTTTGAGATATTCTTTTAATAAATTTTATTAGATTAAATAATATACATGTCAAATATAGCAGATCTTATTAATATGCAAATTAACTATATTTAAAAAAAAAAAGTTGTTCACTACATGCGCAACACAAGATCCTTCCTCACAGAATTCGAAGTAAGACTGATTTATTTTTTCTTTTTTAAATTCTTTAGACTTAAAATTGAGTTAATGACAGGACAAGTATCTTTAAGGAGCAAAAATGGAAATTTTCTTACAATTAAAATCCATAATTCTATAGTAATGTTGATTTAGCTGTATTCCTTTTAATTTAATCTGTTTTCAAATATATATATATATATATATATATTATAAGGATTAACTCAAAATTTTCTATTCTAGTTTGTTCCCTTCTAGAAAGTTTGAAATTGATTAAAGAAAGAAGTAAAGAGGAAGTAGTTAAGCCCAATTTGAACTCTAATTAAATATAGTGGTCCTATGTGTACCCCGCAAAACAATTCTTTTCTTTTCTTTTTTGTTTTGGTTTTAAATCATTAGTCAATTAATTGTATTAAACTAAGGTTCCTTTAAAGGAATCAACAGAACACTGTCCTTTAGTCGTAATAATATGAACGGATCGAGAATGATGTTATATAGTTGCATATATAATTTCCTTTTTATTTTATCATTTTCTCAAATGAAATATAACTGTATTTAAATTCAGGTTATGAATTTATATAAAAAGTAAAATTTAAAAAATTAATATCATTAGTCAAATTGATGAAAAAAATTATAGAATAAAAAATCGTTGTGAAAGTAACATATATATTTCTATGAACCTGGGTGCCGTGTATGTAACCCTGGCCCCTGCATGCAATCTAATATATGAATACGATACATTGGTTTTGACTTTTTGACTTGCTTCGTTTTTGCCTTTGGTCGTATTGAAGTGGAAGAAAAAATTCACGTCTTCATCAATAGTCTCATAAAGTGTGCAAAATTTCACTCTGTGGATTTGAAAGCCAGTTTTTTGGCAGACACAATAGTACTGATCACACAAAATAAAAGTTTTTATAATCTTTTCTTAAAATTTATACATGACTTTAACAATAAAAAATTAATGCCATTTTAACTTGTTAAATTAATCATTACAAACTAACTAGTTTGTGACAACTCATTTCTCTAAATTACTACTTCTTGGATACATGATGGTGTGGTGCTTCAAAATATAAAATACTCAAATTTTTTTCACATATTTAATGATCTTGACTGTGTATGTAACATTGATCATATATATATATATGCATTTTCTAAATGACTACGAACAAGCTTTTCAAATAATTTATGACATCAATTTTTTTTAAATGAATCAATAATAAACTGCTAAGTTAGAAATAATACTATATATTGTATTTTTATGAAAAAAATTCAACAACGAAATTTGAATAGACTGTATCTAAATTTTGTCTTTAAATTACATAATTTTGAAGGTATACGGGGTAGGCATATTGCAATTTCTTTGAAGCTAGCTTTATAAAACAGAAAAATAGCAGAAGCATCAGACTTGAACTTCAACGTGTACATGACCTTGAAGATGGTTCAACTCCCTCCAAATTTGAAGCAAAACTATGAACCACATTCAAAAGAGGAAGGTTGTCCCAAATTCAACAACTTAGATTCACCCGCATCACATGTCAACAAAAGCGTGTTTTTCTTTAAAAATTGTGACTGTTTTTGAAACCTAAATTATATTCTTCATTCATTCATTGCCCATTATAATTATTATAAGTACCCCTTTTGCTTCCCCACAACTTTCATATAGATTCCTTCAATAGCTCAAAGACTCAAACCCATTTTGCAGAAGCTTGATTAAGTTGAAAGCAATTAATTACTGTGTAAAGGATGAAAAATATATGGAAAACAGCGGATGGGTTGAAGCCAGCCTTGTTAATGTTGAGTGTACAGATTGCATTTGCTTCTGTGAATGTTCTCTACAAGGTTGCTATTAACCATGGAATGAGCGTCAGGGTTCTCACTGCCTATCGCCTCATTTTTGCCTCAGCTTTAACTATTCCTCTTGCTCTTGTTTTTGAAAGGTACGTTTATTTCTCCTGCAACTTCTTTCATTTCTAGTTTCTAAAATTTCTCATTCCAATGGGGGTAGATATTATAATTATGTATGAGTTTAAGTTCACTCAACAGTTTAAATTTTTTTAGTTGAAATGATATATTTAACTTGGTAACAGGGCCTCTTTATGACCAAAGAGTCAGGAAGTTAATCCTTACGACTTGTAGTTCTGTTCTGTACTTCAACCAATACACTTCATGAATAAGAGATTTTCTCCAGTATTACTTGATTAATATTGGCTTAAAACTTTTAAGTTTAAACAACCCTTAACTACTAATAACATTAGTACAAGGAAATTTTGGGGTTCTTATTTGAACCAAGCCAGTTAGGGTGATATATATATACAAGATTAATTTGGCTAACACCTTTTCTTTTTTTCCTCCCTTCTTTTTATTTGCAGGAACAAGAGACCAAAGCTGACTTGGAGGGTGCTTTTTATGGCATTTCTTTGTGGCCTATTTGGGTGGGGATTTAATTAATCATTAGATTTTCCCTTCTTGACCCTTTAATATTTTGCCTTATTGAATATCATATATATAGCTTTAAATTGATAAACAAAATTTCCTATGGGTTACGTTATAATGATATTGCAGGGGAAGTTTGTTTCAAAACCTTTACTTTGAGGGCCTGGCTTTAATTTCTGCAACGTTTGCTTCTGCGGTCTATAATCTCATTCCGGCTGTCACATTTATCTTGGCCCTCTGCTGCGGGTAGCTTTCCACTTCTATTTATATCTTGGATTTCTGGACTCTGACATTTTGGTTCTCAATTATGGCAAGTGTTATTCAAAATATTAGGGTCTTATGATAAGATTACGCCATTTTGGATAATATAACACTAAAGAATTATGGGATCTCATATCACATATTTTTTAACTTTGTTAACTTATATACAGAATACTATTTGTCTCTTTTCTAGAATAATTTTTAATTGTTATACCAAATATAGATATGTTAAATACCATAATATGTTATACTTTGGTTTCTTATGCATGGTATTTTATATCATGATATCCAAAATATCATAGAAAGATAAAAATATTCCAACCCCTCACCAATATACAAGGTTCTCAAATTTGTATCATTTAATAAATGACTAATTTGACCAAGATTCATAAATTCCTTCAAATTTTAGAGTGCTAGATCTGTTATTTATTTATTTTTTAAATAAAAAATATGAGTAAAATTGTGTTTTTTAGAATTTATAAAAAAACATTTTGATAATATGTTTTTAATTTTTGTCTAGTTTTCTACTCAATGATAAGTGATATTTTTACAAATTTATAAGAAATTATTAGTACGCTCTTATTGTCAAATCTCAAAATCAAGTATGATGTAAAATTAAAACTGAAGAAAATTTTGACTTCACAAAAGAAACAATTTTTTAAGTAATAACAACTTACAAATAAAAATAGAAAAAATTAAAGATATTTTAAGAAACCAAAAGGATTCTCAACTCAACTTTTTCAATAAACAAATTTCAAACTAATCTTATATTTTGTTGCAAGAGCAAAAACCCAGCCGACTTGATTTCAAAGAGTCTTAAACTTATAATTGTAAATTTTTTAATATAATTAATATGCAGCAAAAGAGTGAAAACTTACATCTATACTTGTCCCAACTCATATCAATTTTTTATTTATCTACTTCTTTTTTGGGGTCTAGTTTTGAAAGATTAAATTTGAATAAGGCAGCGGGGAAGGCCAAGGTGTTAGGAACAATAATAGGAATTGGAGGGGCAATGATGCTAACGTTCATGAAAGGCATAGAAATTAACATTTGGTCCTTTCACATTCACCTTTTGCGTCACAACGTTGCAACATCACATGGTAGCAAATTGCTGGGTGTTCTCTGTGGTATTGCAAGCTGCTTCTGTTTTGCACTTTGGCTCATCATTCAGGTCAGCTTCATTAATTATTTGTTCCTTTTCTCCAAAACCAATAATTGTTGCAGTTCCATCGTTCGCCAATTCTTTTAGCTTCTAGTCCTTTAATCACCCTAAAATAATTATTTGATTCTTAAATTATTAATTAGTTCTATTTTAGTTTTAATTATCAAAATTAATAATGTATAAGTTAATTTATAATAATAAACTTGTTACAAATTGATTTTTTGTCAAATGATTCATGAAAACTGAAAAAATTAACATGTAACAAATTTATTATTATTATTGAAAAATAAACTCCTAAACTCACTAACTTTTAAAATATTCAATTAAACAAGTCTAAAAATCTATGAATTTTACTTTTTAATTGCAAAATTGTAAGTTGTTTAACTTGCGTTGCTTCATGTCAATATTGATGATAGCGCAGGCAAAGATGAGTGAAGAATACCCAACTTATCATTCAAGCACCGCTTTGATGTCTACAATGGGAGCAATGCAGGCCACTGTGTTCGCTCTTTGTGTTGAAAAGGATTGGAGCCAATGGAGATTGCACTGGAATGTTAGGCTTCTAACTGCGGCTTATTCGGTATATATACGTACTTGCATAACTTAAAATTAGTCAGATCAGTTAATTAAAAGTACTCGAGTTAATTAAGATTTTATATTCCTCATGTGCAAGGTTAATTTGAATTTGTTTCTTCAATTAATAATCTTGATGATCAATCATTTTTGGAGAGATCTTGTATCGGAGATTAGTTGAATAGCTTTTTGTGGGAAGATAATTCTCAGAGGTTTGAGCATCTGTATCCTTTTGGAATCTTAGATATGTATAAAATAGTTTTGAAGAACTTGTCTTTACTATCATTTTATTTACTAAAAAAATCAGATCTATTTTTAAGCAAGTTTTAAGCTTTATTTCGAATTAAAAAATTATTGAATTGTATGTTGGATTTAAAAAATTACCAAAAATCAAACTCACAACACATAAGACATGATCACTCTAATTGATGCCCCATTTGATTTATAGAATAGAATGACATAAAATGGAAAATAAAAAAAAGGAAAAGGCGATTCCAATGATAAAAAATTATCATTGTATCTCTATTTTTAAAAAATAATCAAAAAATAAAAATTATTTAGTAATGATTATAAATATGTACCAGACATTGTGAAAAAAGAAGAAGAAGAAAAGAATGAAATTCCATTCCTTTCCTAGCTACCCACCAAACGGGGCATGATATTACGCTTAATTATATGAATTATGATGAAATCAAGGTGGGCTCATGATGTGGATATTAAATGTTTTGCAGGGAATTGTGGCCTCTGGGGTAATGGTAATTGTGATTGCATGGTGTGTAAGGATGAGAGGCCCACTGTTTGCCTCTGTTTTCAACCCTCTCATGCTTGTGCTTGTGGCCATTGCTGGTTCATTGATGTTGGATGAAAACCTATACTTGGGAAGGTATATACACTAGCGCACTAAATACTTTTTCACCATAATATATATAATTATGAGTAAATTATGTTCATAATTCACTTGATGGTGGTTTTTGAAACCTACACTTACATCCTCTTTAGTGTCAATTTTTCATGATTACATCCTTTTTATTTTTAAAACATCATCTTGGTTTAGTTTTTTATATAATATTTCAAAACACTGCATTCAATTAATTATGCATTGGGTGTTTCTAAGAGAGAAACCCGGTAAAAGTGCGTAGGATATAAACTTTTTGTCAATAATTTATAAATTGAAATCAGAAGATGATTTTAGGTTTCAAAAACTTCAAGGAGAACATAATTCACTCTACAAATTTGTGATATGGTAACTTTAGATACTTAGTTGATAATTTTAAATCTATAAGAAACATCAAATAATCATTTTTTCCTATTCTGTTTAATTTTGGAACCTCTAACATGATGAAATAACATGCCGCGATAAAAGATATATTAGACAATAAATAATTATTCACAAAAAGATCATTAATCCACGTAATTTTCTCTCTTTCCATGATTATGATATCACATGATAGGGTTCAAATTGGTTGAAGATATTTATATTGATAATTTGATTTTGGGAACATATATATGTACGTATAGTGTGCTTGGAGCAGTGCTGATAGTGGTTGGGTTGTACATGGTGTTATGGGGAAAGAGCAAAGAAGTGAAAAGGATGACTCAGTCAGTGCCATCGGATCAAATCGCCCAAGAATCTGGAGCAATTGTGGTTGTTGTAGATCATGATCAAGCCAACCAGGTTGACGATGGTCCATCAAAGAGTGAACATGAAGAACTTGACATTCACAATAAGAGGAAAGATGACGTACCGTCTAGTCTGTAACAAATTAATGTCTCACGTATTTTATTGCCTAACTATGCACTATATGCCTTCTTCTACATTTTTAGTAGCAATTTTAGTTATATTAAGAACAAATATAGCTAAAGTTATTATTTGGGCAATCTGTGTATTCTATGTTTTATCCTTAAGTATTTTGTCCTGCAAAATAAAATTATAATAAATCAATTTATCCAGACAAGTAATTATAAAATTCCCTTCAATTTTGATAATTTACATTACATAATAACTTATTGAATAAACTAATTAAAAATTTAGTCTATAAATTATTAAATCTATGTGATTCTTAAAATTAGCAAATACATAAGTTGGTCTTAAAAAATAACAAATTAAACTCATTACCTGTCATCATATTTGCTAATTTCATTTACATAGATTAATAGAAGGATATTATTGATAATATTTTATTTGTGAGATATTAAATTAAAAAATAACTTATTTACAAGAGACCAAAATGAAGTTTTACTCTTTTATTTTTCCTTTGTCAAACACTGTTATTAATCATCCCATTCAGATACAACAAGATATTATAGTGCCCTCAAGTACACAAGATCCATCGTAAAGCTAAATTACATATCACAACAACCACAAGAATGCTAGAAATGAACTTGAGATGTAGTCACTTCTCTTTAGCTTGGTAAGTTGGGTTCACGCCGCCCTTTATTTTTAAAGTAAATTAATGATTTAACTTTTGAAAGTTACTCTTATTTCAATTTGATGTTTTCAAAAATTGATAATAAGCTTTTCAATTTAATTTTTGAAAGATTATTCTCCTATTAATTTTGTCCTTTTATCTTTCAATTTAGTCTCTCAAATATTTTCTTACAATCAAAATGACCATTTTATTATGCAAAAAACAGGATCCACGCCACTAGCCATTAACTAATATATGGACTAAGCTTTGTATCTTTAACCCCAAAATGATGCTTCTTTTGTATCAAAGTTAAATTTCACTGTGCCAAAGAACCATAAATGTTTCTTGAAGGGATCATTTTAATTGAAACAAAATAAATGAGGACTAAATCAAAAGACTTTATTTTTAAAAGATTGTTAACTCTCCATTATTCAAGTTATGTTGCACATTTTTGCTAGGATTTTAGGGTTAATTGACTATTTTTAGAATTAAAACAATTAATTTTAGGCAAAATGTGTAGACATGTTGTATATAACTCCATGCTTATATTTTGATGCTGCAAATGACAAATTTTGGCTTGAATTTGGTAAATTCAATAATTGATTATAATTTGACTATTTTCATAGGTTATAAACACAAGAAAAATTAAGCCGATGTCATCTTAGAGCAAGATTACTAGAAGCTAGAAGTTAAGAGGCCTAAAAAAGGGAATTATTAAGGAAAAGAGTTATGGCGCAATGACCTTAGAAAGCCAAGTTGTGACCCCACACAAATGAAGAGTTATCCTATATCTAGTATGTTAGGGAGCTGAGGCACCCAAAGCTGGCACTGTGTGAGAAACTACTATATTCTTTATTATCCAATATGCGAGGGCGCCACAACAAAGTCACAGTACCTTTTGGATAAATAAGAACAATGTCATTTTAAGTGCTGGTTTTTATTAGGTTTTAAGCCATATAACCCCATTCTCTATTCTTGGTCATCGTTCAAGGACTCTTAAAGGTTTGGAGTAGCTGTAAGGTGACTCTTGGTGATACAATACTAGTAGGCATGCCCATTGGAGTACAATAAGTTCGAGAAGCCCTCATCTATCAAGAAACCCAAATCATTCAAAAGCGCATGATTTAAGTCCGAATGGCTCATAAAGGGATGGCCCATGCTCACAAGGCCCAAATTGTTCTAGTATATGTCCAAGAATTTCAAAGAGCTCAACATGATCTCTATGTTAGATGTAAGCCTAAGTTTAAAGCCTAAAATCCATATTTGATCAATTCAGAACATGCTGGACATCACTCAATTTTGGTGAATGCTTTCATTATCATCTCACGGGAGTTTTCAAATGATTAATGGGTCAATCTTGAATATTAAACCCTCAGCTTTCACCTCGTTTTGGAATCACCCTTATCGGAGCTTCCAAACACGAGATAGAGCTAATAAGAAGCAACACGTCAGGCATGCTGATCTTGGAGCTAAATTGGACTTTGGACATGAGATCTCCCTAAAGATGCAAAAGTGGAAGTCCAAGTGGAAGCCCAATATCCTAAGAAGGTCCATGGAGCAACTAGAGTCAATATCTAACATGTTGAAGGCCCAATGTAGTTATACACATACAAGAGGAGTGTCAAGGCCCAATTGGAGTCCAATTGCAAGATATTAAGAATCATGTGTCAACCATGTGACTTTTAATGAAACATGAGCATCCTATGTGACTACTTAAAGAAGCTGATTGTTTTGGAGTATGATTCTTTATGAATTTCGTTATTTGTTTATTTTATTCCTTTTAGGACTTGGTCAAAGAGTTTATCTTGGAGATTAAGTTAAAATTAGTATCCTAATCTTGTTCCCTGATTTTAGGCACTATTTAAAATATTTCTAATTAGATTTTAGTGTTTTACTTTTATTAGGATTTTAGTATTTTAGAAATTTTGCTTATAAAAGGCTTTCTATTGTACTCTATTTTGAAAGATCATGAATGAATTTTGAGTATTAATCAATTCTCTGTGAGGCTTTTGCTTCTTTTGTGTTCTTTGAGAATTCATGTGACTTATCAAAAGATTGGTCCTCCTTTGTAGCATCTTGAGGATAGGGTTTTAAGAGACGGATTCTCTTAGGGTCTTTCCTTTGACCAATATTCTTATTTTTTAGCCGGTCTTTGGCAAAGTGTCATCTTGTTGAAAGTTCCTAGGACAAAGTTCCTAGAGGGTCTTGCATCACTTGGAGCAAGGAAAAGCCAAGAATAATCACTAGTTTCCTTTATTTCTCCTCTTTTCTTTGCATTTCTATGATGTTGCTATTACATACTTTGGTTTTATTGATAGTTAATCTTTTAATGAGTAGTTAATCACCTCAATCTAAGGTTATTATGAACCTTTATATAGATTAGAGTTTGTTTACCCTCTTTATTTTTGTTTAATGGTAAATATATGTTGAGTTAACTTTATGCTTTGTGCTTTCTGGTTAATTGGCCACTAATTGGAATGATTTGTTGCTCTAGTTGAACTTGGAAGTGGGATGTTAGAGTTAGGATTTGAGTTTATTGTGTGGGTACTTGAAACTTACTTGGATATGTGGATAGTTTAGTTAATGAGATAGGAATGTATTTGTTAGTCTTACGTAACTAAATTAGGGATTGTACAATTGATGTGTGTTTAGTTAATATTATAAGAGATTGTGAAATTAATTAGGAAAATATATGTAACATCTTTAAAATATTTAATATGGATTTTAGAGGAAAAATAATTAAAATAAAGGATTATTGAGGAAAAATAAATAAATTAGGACTTATTGAAGAAAAATGGATAAATAGTGAATTATTAAAAAATGATTTATTTAGGAATTATTGAAAAAATAAATTTATTTATGAGTTAAAAATTAAGTGAGTGAAAAATTATAAGTGACTTTAACAAAAATTAGTTAAAGCCTATTATCTCTTAAGGTTTTGCAAAAACATGTTAAGTATAACATTCAAAAATTAATTAAGAGGGATTATAGAAAATTCAGCATTTAATTTGGAAAAATAAGGGATTATTATGAGAAATTCAGAAAAATTATGAAAAATAAGAATTTTTGAGGAAAATAATTATTTTTGAGTATTTTGAGGCAAATAATAATTTTTGTGCAATTTTTGGCAAGAAACTAAATTTAATTGTAGATTAGGATTTAATTGGAGGAAATTTAATTAAAGTTCCATAAATTATTATACAAGCTTAATTTAAGTTTTGATAAAGATCCAACCCAATCGGGCCTCTTTAACCATGACCTAACTATGGAGACAAGATCTACTTGGACAAAAATGCCCTTAGGTTAACCACCCTTTTTTAAAACCCTAAATTATGAGTTGAACCCCATATAACTCCAGCTGAAACATTGAGTAGCCAAGGGAGAATATAATTTTTTCACATAGATGGAGAGGCTAGGGTTCTTCATCAATTTGGCTTAATCTACACACCTAAAGGGAGATTTAGTCAAGGCAAGTTATACAAAAGTTAATCCTCTTATTTTTCTCTTCATTTTAGTCGATTAGTTCTTTATTTGGTGGATTTTCATCTAAACCCTAAATTTGAAAATGGGTGTTTTGGTATTTTTTTGCATGATTTTTGAAACTTGAATTTAGAGAAATTATTGAGTAAGTATTTCTCTCCCTTTCGATGCATGAATATGCTGAAACGTGGCCCCTATGACTAATTTTTATTTTGAGTTTTGTTCATATGGGAAATTACAAAGAATTGGTGTGACCCATTGTAGTTTCTAGGTTTGGAGGGCTCAAATCTATATCTTGAAGTTATTGGAGACTTAGGTAGGTGTTTGCTAAGGGATTTTTTATGATTGGGATGAATGAGTATAATTCTTGTAATGGATAATGACTAAAAGTTGGATTTCAATTGATTTAGGATACTTAGGGTGTTTGACACTTGTTGATAGCTTTTAAGAAAATTGGCTATTAAGTGAGGTAACCAGGGGTTTTTATTCCATATATATATATATAGATTAATCTTATAACGATAGCATATATATGTTTTTCATGATAAATGATTAGTTTGGCTACTTGTTATCATTGGATTGTTATGATGTCCTTATGTGGAGCTGTGATTGTCATACCATAAGTAGCTAACATTTATTTTGCATCACAAATGACTAAAAGTGTTTATTTTCATGAATTTAGCACTTTTGGCAATGGAATTTACTATCATTGAAAGCTAAATTAATTCATTCTTGGCTTAATGAACCATGTGAGTTTGCCAAACTTATTTTCCATCCCTAACACATTTGTTCAATTAGAAATATCACAATTTGAAGCTTAAAACTCGGGTTTAAGGTCTAGAACACAATTTCACATTACATTTGCATTTTCCTTTAAGTTCCACATTCTGATATGAATTTTGAAAATTCATAACTAATTCTAGAAAAATCCAAATTATGCAAATTATGGCTTTCTAAAAAGCTCAAGATGTCATCTAGCTACGATAAATATTTTAGATCAAAACAATCACATTTGGCCCACAAAATGGCAATGGAATAGTAATTGGGTCATTAGTTCAGACAACAGCAGACCTGGAACTTCAAAATTTTATTTCTCGCTCTACAAAGCTCCAAATTAGGTGCTCTCAATGGATATAGCTTATGATGTATGCTATATGCCTATAAAATGTTATTAGTATTGGACTTTATTTGGCCCCTAAATGACATCAAAAAGCAAACTAATTATATAAACAATAACAGTAACAATTTTTACATAATTTGGTCAACTTTGAAAAATTATAATAAATTCTTTAGAGCTCCAAAAATAGTGCTCTTTATCTCTGTGAAAAGCTATAAGTCTATATTTTTGTCAAATTTCATGTAAAAACTTATTTATTTGGTTAGACTTTGGTTGAGGGCATCAAAATGGCCAAAAATGGAATCATAATGGGTTCAAATGATGCCAAATAGACTAACTGTACCATGACCATTTGAACACATCTAAAAGCTCACATATAGCCTATAGAAACATTTCAATAGGCCCAAATCATCATGGATCTCAAAATTACCTTCTTAGTTATTCATATACACATGTACATCAAAGTCATGAATGTAAAAGACTCACATACTCAACATTTGGTTCCAAATTTAATTAATACATCATAATTACATACTTTTACTTGTGCTTAAGGGATTACATCTCATAATTATCATATACATACAAACTTTGACATCAAAATACATAAATTCCTATTCTATTGTCAAAGCCTCATTCTTCAAGTCCCTTGGCTTCTATTTTTTGCTCCATGAGGCTCACTTAGACATGGTTAAACATAATGTAGCGAAGAGTGAGATTCAAAGAATCCTAATAGCTCTTTTACCCTTTCAAGCATACATATATGACATATTTTCATGTTAAGGAATGCAAGCATGCAATGAAAGCCTCTAGTAGACATACCCATAATTATTTTTCAAGTCACATCAACTCATTCAAATTAGACATAAGCTTTAAGGGCTTTTGGTTTAGCCTTATTTAATTTTTTAGGACTTTTTTGCCTTACTCACTTTTAGGAACTTTTGACTTAGCCTCACTCTTGTTTGAGACTTTTGGTTTTGTCTTACTTATTCTTAGGGACTTTTGGCTTCTCCTCGTCTATTCTAAAGGACTTTTGGTACAACTTCACCCATTAGGAGCCATCTTGTATTCAAAACATATTTTAAAAAGTATAATGGTACCAAAGCATTAAATTAATGGTTATAAACATACCTTATGGTTCAAACATACACATAAGCATCTAATAACAATTAAACATCCAAGAAATGCATACAAGAAATGATAGAGAGCTATCTTTAGTCAAGAATTACAAGCTTTCTTCTTGGGATTTTCCTTCCCTTTCTTGGCCTCACACACACACACACACACCTAGGAGAAGCTTGATTTGCTTGGCCTAGACACATTAAATAAGACACCATTACATCATTGGAACCAATTCTAGCCTCACATAAGCTCTACATAACCATATTCTAACTTATGACATACTTATGGTTCCATACAAGGGCACAATGAAGCAACCTATGTAATTCATGATCTTGACTCCCATTTCTTACTTAATCTAAGTCTCATGACTCCATTTAAACTCATTAGACAAGTTCAATCCATAGAGTCAAATATAAAGTTGGTTCTTTATGCCTAAAAAGGAATCTAAACTTCCATCTTTCAAACCATGGTTTCTAAATTCAAACCAATAGTTCATTTGGTGTTTATTATTCATATCTAGACCATTTCTATCTTTGGCATAAAAGAAAACTCTCTTTAGGTTCCCTCTCTTGGCTGAGACATTACAAGGTGTGGGAGCCTATGGAGTTTTGTTGTTTTCTTTAGGGAGTTTGCCACTTCTAAAGTTTCCTAGATCTCTTATGAACTCATACATACTCTTAGAAGCTTCAAAAACTACTAGATGCAACAAGAACCCTAGGTAACATAACTTGAATTTGAAAGCTTCACTTTTACTTCCAATTGTATATTCTTAATCCTCATGCTCTAAAACCCTTGTTCCTATCTTTTTATGATCAAAATTCACTCTCTCCTTCATGGGCATAGGTCTGGCTTAAACAAGCATAGAAGGAGACAAGATGAAGAAAGAAAAACCTTGATATCTTACCTTGTTTTCAAACTTTTCCAAGGAGCTTTCTAAAGTTTCCAATCTCTCCTTCAAACTCTCTCTTCCTCCTATTGAACCAGCCGTAAAACATCATGAAATAAATCATCAAAGCCATGATAAGAGAGAGGAGAAAGAGGAGAAGAGGTTTTGTGAAGGAGAAGGCATGAAAAAGCATGAATTTCTTACTCTTTCAAAGCTTCTTTCTCTTCCTTTTGCTCCCCCACTTGTGTGCCTCTTTAAGCAGTCCTTGAATCTATTTTAGACAAGAGGAAAGTTAACCATAAGGGCTAGGTAGAAGTGGGACATAATTTAAGGGAGGTGGAGGCTTATTTATAACATTTTTCAAAATTCTAATTTAGTCCCTCATCTTAGTTCTTTCCATTATGACTCATTTCAACTCTTTTTTGAGAACCATCTTTTTTATTATAAAATTTAGGTCATATAATTCATAAAATGCCTTTTGTTTCACCCAGAGTGGATTTAAAACATTACCGAATGATCCAATTAATGTTTAGGTCAATTGACATTGTAAAATGCAAACCAAAGGGGTTTTGACCATTCTAGGGGTTTCTATATTTTTAAGGCCTCTGAGAATCTCAGAAAATTCAATTTTTTCATTTAAAAATCCCTCTATTAAGTTTTCTAAAAGTTGTCTGAAATTACAAAAATGCCATTGGCTTATGTAGCTTTCCATTTAGCTATTTTTGCTCTGATTTTGGGCCATTATTAGTTTTGTATTCTCATTTTTAAATATCTAGATTATTATTATAATCTTGTTTAACATCTAATCAATCAATTTAGGGGACTTCCTTTTGTAGTCTCCTTAGTTTTAGGATTTTTAGAATAACTGGGTATTACAATGATCATGCTTCCACCTATGCATTATGCTATGATCATGCATTGAGTCATGATCATACTCATTGGAATGCATTGAGCTATCATCATGCTCAATAGGGAGTTGGTGCTGTGATTGTGCCCTTTCCTTCAATTTTTGGCCATCAACATGTTGTATGTGATTGGTAATATGGGATAGTAGTCATTAGTAGTCAAACTTACTCATTTGCTAATTTACTTTTATTCTTCTAATATTTATTTGTATGAAATGCATTTATATTAATTAATTTGCACATATAAATATAATTTCTTTTAATTACTGAGATTCATATCTCACCCCTATTATGGGTTACCAATTTCAAGTGAAGGTTCTTTAGCTAAGGAAAAGGGAAAACTAGTAGATGACAACCCCTAGTCTAAGGTCTTGCATGGGCATTCTGTAGTCGAACATTTTGATTTAGTGTAGATGTTAATTTTTGACACTTAACTTATACAACATCAAGGTGTATTCATATTGCCCAATGTAGGTATTTTGATGTTTTGTAACTTGGAATGAATCCTAATTGATACTAAGCTTTAATTTGTGATGAATCTGATGTAATTGCATATTACTAAGCAAATATGAACTGATATGATGTATGGAGGATTGCTTTATCAATCAAAGGATATGGTGATGACATTAATTGTCTTCTTAGCCTGGATTCTATCATGTGGTTTTTCTGCTGTCATATGTGCCTAATGGATGACTTTGGGATGTGCCATAGCCATATTTTTGCATTTGGGGTTGCTTTAAAGTTTTAAGGAGGGGAACATGTTTAATTGGTTTGTTGAAACTTGGTCAAAGTGGTTTGAAGCCAATAGGTAGTGAAATGTATATTTTAGATTGCTACTTGAGGTTGTATTGGCCATTTTGCTATCATGATGGGTGTTATACCGATATGATTTAAGATTTGATAGGTTTAATTCAGTCTTAGATCCTTAAATAATGTAAGTTTATAAATTGAGGATTATAAGAGATTATGCCTTAAAAACCTTGCACTTTAGTCATATGAAGGCCTTAGAACTTAATTTGATGTAGTGGTAATTGGTTAGGATGCATATTTAAGAGTTTAGGATCAGTGGGTAGTCAAGTCACCATCAAAACACCTTTGAGTTATAGCCAAATTGAGTTTTGAGAGTAGTAGAGCTATGCACTGTGGCAGGAGATTTTTGGCCACAGCATAAGTTAAGAAAGTAAAGGGAGATGGTGATATAATACTAGTAGGCATGTCCATTGGAGCACTACAAGTTCGAGAAGCCCTCATCCATCAAGAAATCCAAATTATTCAAAAGCCTATGATTCAAGTCCAAATGACTCATGAAAGGATGGCCTATACTCAAGATGCCCAAATTGTATTAGTATATGTCCAAAAATTTCAAAAAGCTCAAGATAATATTTATGTTGGATGTCGGCCCAAGTTTAAAGCCCAAGATCCATATTTGATTAATTCAAAACATGCTGAATTGGACTTTGGACATGAGATCTCCTTAAAGAAGTCCAAGTGGAAGCCCAATGTCCTAAGAAGGTACTAGAGTTAATATCCAACATGTTGAATGCCCAATGTAGTTACAAGAGGAGTGCTAAAGCCTAATTGGAGTCCAAATACAAGAGATTAAGAATCATGTGTCAACCATGTGATTTTTAATGAAGTATGAACATCCCATGTAACTATTTAAAGGAGCTGATTAGTTTTGACTAAGATTCCTTAAGAATTTTGTTTTTTATTTATTTTATTATTTTTAGGACTTAGTCAAAAAGCTTATCTTAGAGATTAAATTAAAATTAGTATCCTAATCTTGTTCTTTGATTTTAGGCACCATTTAAAATATTTCTAATCAGATTTTAGAGTTTAACTTTCATTAGGATTTTAGACTTTAAAAATTTTTGCCTATAAAAAGCTTTCTATTGTACTCTATTTTGGAAGATCATGAATGAATGAATTTGAGTTTTATTCAATACTTTGTGAGGCTTTTGCTTCTTTATGTTCTCTGAGAGTTCACGTGACTTATCAAAGGATTGGACTTCCTTTGTGGTGTCTTAAACCTAGGGTTCTAAAAGATAGGTTCTCTTAGGGTCTTTCCTTTGACTAACATTCTTGTTTTTTAGCTGGTCCCAGGCAAAGTGTCATCTTGTTGAAGGTTCTTAGGACAAGGTTCCTAGAGGGTCTTACATCATTTGGTATCAGTGCTTTGGTTCGCTAGTACAAGGTATATCTTTGTGTTTCCCTACCGTTGTTCCTCATACTTTCTTTCCTTCCATTTGTATTACCTTTTTTATCATCGCCTTTGTCTTTTATTTTCTTTTTTCTTCCATTGTTGTGTGCCTCCATCCTCATTCAAAAAAAAAAAAAGAGAGTGTGATACTCCAAAAAAAATTGGACAAAAAAATTTTCAAAAAAAAAATTAAAAAAAAGTGGAAAAAAAGAGAAAGAGTGAAAAAAAAAATTGCAAATTGTGCAAATTCAAAGTTGAAAGCTTAAAGCTTGAAGTTAATTTCCTCATTAGAGTTTGTTTCTTAATTGGAGTTAATTTCCTTATTAGAGTTAGTTTCCTAATTTGATTGCATTGAGTAGCTACAAGTTATCTAATTTCCTATTTGCATTTACTTGGTTGTCAAGTAGTTTCCTATTCTTAGAGTTTCCTATTTTCAATTTGTCCCTTTCCTTCTCCTTCCTTCCAAGCCATCCAAACCTCCCCTTCCTCCTTGTTTCCCTTTTAGTTACACACCCTTTTTTCTCCTTTATTTGATTCTTTGGGAATTTGTATTTTAGGATTCTAGTTTTTTTTATTGCCACTAGTTTGATCTTTTCTTTTGATTTGCTTGCGACTTGCTTAAAACACTTAAAGAAAAAGCAAATTGTTGAGTGGTAAAAGGCAAGAGTGCAATTAACATTAAAGAAAAAGCCAAAAAGAGAGTTAAACACGAGTGAACTTATCATTTTTTGAGTGTAAACACGTGAGAAGAGTGTGTGAGATCCTAGTCCTTCTTTCTTTCTTTAACTTACTTTTCAGGTGATAAGATGTCCAATGAGTACAAATTCCTTGAAGAGGCTAACAAAGAGCGATTCAAGCAATTTTGTGCAAGGCTGGATGTATTCAATCCAATACCAACTCTACAGGACAAAATAAGGAAAAGGCATCCCCTAATTTCCATACTAGATGCCTTATCAAAGAGAAAGTCTGTAGCATGGCTATTGATAATAGTAGCTATGTAAATGTTGCTAGTACCTTACTTGTTGAGAAATTAAACTTGCCTAGACTCTATACCTTGTTGAAGGATAGTGCTGAATTTATGGTTAATAAGCAAGTTTTGATTTCTTTCTCCATTGGTAAATATCATGATAAAGTATTATGTGATGTGGCTCCTATGTCTGATGGACATATTATGCTTGGTAAACCACGGAAACATGTGAGAAAAGCTAAATATATTAAGCATAAGTACAAATATTGCTATTGCTATTCATTCATATTCAATGAAAAACATCATGTATTGGTACCTCTTGATCCTATGGATGTTTATGAGGATCAAATGAGAATAGTACAAGCATACAAAATGAAAGAAAAAGAGAGAGCAAAAGAAAAAGAGAGAGAACATGAGTTAGAGAGAGAAAAATATGAGATTGAAAAAGAAAAGAGTGTGAGTGAAAAGAAAGAGCTAGAGAGTTGTGAGAAAAGTGAGAAAAACATGACTGTGAGCTTGTTTGATAAAAAAAGAGAGGTTGAGAGTGTGTGTAAGAATCTTTGTTTATTTACTAACAATTTTAACCCATCTTTGCCTATTGTTGGTTCTAGCTCCTTGTAGGTATGTGGAAATTTGTTTTCAAAGAAGCCACCCAATGGACCCTCATCTTCAACTAACATTGAAAAGAGTTATGATTGTCTAGATTTGTTTTCTAAGAAACCACTTGATGGTTCTCAATCTTTAATGTGCTTTCAAAAGTGCTTTGTTTGCATAGATTTTGTTATTCCTGATGAATCATTGCCTTTCAAAAGCATTGAGCATCACACATTGAGTTTTAATTATTTCATGAATTTTGTAGCTGTTAGGAATTCATATTACATTAATTTTATGGTTAAAAGGCTATCGTGTTACTTGGATTTTTTTATGGCCCTTGGATTTATTGCAGGTGCATGTGAGATCAAAATTATCATTTATATTTGGGTGCATGTGAGAAAGAAATACTTCCTAACTCAAAGCGAGTTCAAAGAGTTTCCCAACTTGAAGTATTCTAAGTTGCCTCAAAGAATTGATGATCTCTTTGAAAGGAGTCCTTTAGTTTATAAGATTCTTCCACTTGATAAATATAATGTTATCATTATTTTTGGAAAGTCTAATTTATTTTCATATGATACAGGTGAAGTTTCGAGGACGAATCTTTTTAAAGAGGGAGGGAATGATACAATACTAGTAGGCATACCCGTTGGAGCACTACAAGTTTGAGAAGCCCTCATCCATAAAGAAATCCAACTCATTCAAAAGCCTATGATTTAGGTCCAAATGACTCATGAAAGGATGGCCTATGCTCAAGAGGCCCAAATTGTGTTAGTATATGTCCAAAAATTTTAAAGAGCTTAAAATAATATCTATGTTGGACGTTGACTCAAGTTTAGAGCCTAAGATCCATATTTGATCAATTTAAAACATGTTGAATTGGACTTTGGATATGAGATCTCCTTAAAGATGCAAAAGTGGAAGTCCAAGTGAAAGCCCAATGTCCTAAGAAGGTCCATGGAGCAACTAGAGTCAATATCCAATATGTTGAAGGCCCAATATAGCTATACACATACAAGAGGGTGCCAAAGCCCAATTAGAGTCCAATTGCAAGAGATTAAGAATCATGTATCAACCATATGATTTTTAATGAAGCATGAGCATCCCATATGACTACTTAGAGAAACTGATCAGTTTTGATTAGGATTCTTTATGAATTTTGTTTTTTATTAGTTTATTATCTTTTGAATTTTTTTTGGAGTATCACACACTTTTTTTTTTTGAATGAGGATGGAGGCACACAACAATGGAAGAAAGAAGAAGATGGAAGACAAAGGCAAAGATGAAAAAGGTAACACAAATGGAAGAAAAGAAAGTATGAAGAATAACGGGAGGGAAACACAAAGATATACCTTGTACTAGTGAATCAAAGCTCTGATACCAAATGATACAAGACCCTCTAGGAACCTTCAACAAGATGACACTTTTTCCTGGGACCGACTAGAAAACAAGAATGTTGGTCAAAGAAAGAAAGAAGGACTAAGATCTCACACACTCTTCTCACGTGTTTATACTCAAAAGATGATAAGTTCACTCGTATTTAACTCTTTTTTTAGCTGTTTCTTTAATGTTAATTGCACTCTTGCCTTTTACCACTCAACAATTTGCTTTTTACAAGTGTTCTAAGCAAGTCGCAAGCAAATCAAAAGAAAAGATCAAATTAGTGGCAATTAAAAAAAACTAGAATCCTAAAATACAAATTCCTAAAGAATCAAACAAAGGAGAAAAAGGGGTGTGTAACTAAAAGGGAAACAAGGAGGAAAGGGAGGTTTGGATGGCTTGGAAGGAAGGAGAAGGAAAGGGAAAAATTGAAAATAGAAAACTCTAAGAATAGGAAACTACTTGAGAACCAAGTGAATGCAAATAAGGAAATTAGATAACTTGGTGGCTACTCAATGCAATCAAATTAGGAAACTAACTCTAATAAGGAAATTTACTCCAATTAAGAAACAAACTCCAATTAGGAAATTAATTCCAAGCTTTAAGCTTTCAACTTTGAATTTGCACAACTTGCAATATTTTTTTCACTCTCTCTTTTTTTCACTTTTTGATTTTTTTTTGAATTTTTTTTTGGAGTATCACACACTTTTTTTTTTTTGAATGAGGATGGAGGCACACAACAATGGAAGAAAGAAGAAGATGGAAGACAAAGGCGAAGATGAAAAGGGTAACACAAATGGAAGGAAAGAAAGTATGAGGAACAACGGTAGGGAAACACAAAGATATACCTTGTACTAGCGAACCAAAGTTATGATATCAAATGATGCAAGACGCTCTAGGAACCTTTTCCTAGGAACCTTCAACCAGATGACACTTTTTTTGGAACCGGCTAGAAAACAAGAATGTTGGTCAAAGAAAGAAAGAAGGACTAGGATCTCACACACTTTTCTCACGTGTTTACACTCAAAAGATGATAAGTTCACTCGTGTTTAACTCTCTTTTTGGCTTTTTCTTTAATGTTAATTGCACTCATGCCTCTTACCACTCAATAATTTACTTTTTACAAGTGTTCTAAGCAAGTCACAAGCAAATCAAAAGAAAAGATCAAACTAGTGGCAATAAAAAAAACAAGAATCCTAAAATACAAATTCCCAAAGAATCAAACAAAGGAGAAAAATGGGCGTGTAACTAAAAGGGAAACAAGGAGGAAGGGGAGGTTTGGATGGCTTGGAAGAAAGGAGAAGGAAAGGGAAAAATTGAAAATAGGAAACTCTAAGAATAGGAAACTACTTGAGAACCAAGTGAATGCAAATAGGAAATTAGATAACTTGGTGGCTACTCAATGCAATCAAATTAGGAAACTAACTCTAATTAGGAAACTAACTCCAATTAAGAAATTAACACCAAGCTTTAAGCTTTCAACTTTGAATTTGCACAACTTGCAATTTCTTTTTTTTTTTCACTCTTTCTCTTTTTTTTTTTTCTCTTTTTTACTTATTTGTTTTGAAATTTTTTTTTTGAATTTTTTTTTTAGATTATCAAACTCTTTTTTTTTTTTTTGAATGAGGATGGAGGCACACAACAATGGAAGAAAGAAGAAGATGGAAGACAAAGGCGAAGATGAGAAAGGTAACACAAATGGAAGGAAAGAAAGTATGAAGAACAACGGGAGGGAAACACAAAGATATACCTTGTACTAGCAAATCAAAGCTCTGATACCAAATGATGCAAGACCCTTTAGGAACCTTCAACAAGATGACACTTTTCTTGGGACCGGCTAGAGAACAAGAATGTTGGTCAAAGAAAGAAAGAAGGACTAGGATCTCACACACTTTTCTCACGTGTTTACACTCAAAAGATGATAAGTTCACTCGTGTTTAACTCTCTTTTTAGCTTTTTCTTTAATGTTAATTGCACTTTTGCCTTTTACCACTCAACAATTTGCTTTTTACAAGTGTTCTAAGCAAGTCGCAAGCAAATCAAAAGAAATGATCAAACTAGTGGCAATAAAAAAAACAAGAATCCTAAAATACAAATTCCCAAAGAATCAACCAAAGGAGAAAAAGGGTGTAACTAAAAGGGAAACAAGGAGGAAGGGGAGGTTTGGATGGCTTGGAAGGAAGGAGAAGGAAAGGAAAAAATTGAAAATAGGAAACTTTAAGAATAGGAAACTACTTGAGAACCAAGTGAATGCAAATAGGAAAGTAGATAACTTGGTAGCTACTCAATGCAATCAAATTAGGAAACTAACTCTAATTAGGAAATTAACTCCAAGCTTTAAGCTTTCAACTTTGAATTTGCACAACTTGCAATTTCTTTTTTTTTTCACTCTTTCTCTTTTTTTTCACTTTTTTTTATTTTTATTTTTTTGAGCTTTTTTTTCCTAATTTTTTTTTGGATTATCACATTCTCTTTTTTTTTTTTTTTTGAATGAGGATGGAGGCACACAACAATGGAAGAAAGAAGAAGATGGAAGACAAAGGCAAAGATGAAAGAGGTAATATAAATGGAAGGAAAGAAAGTTTGAAGAATAATGGTAGGGAAACACAAAGATATACCTTGTACTAGCGAACTAAAGCTCTGATACCAAATGATGCAAGACCCTCTAGCAACCTTGTTCTGAGAACCTTCAACAAAATGACACTTTGCAGCCGGATAGAAAACAAGAATGTTGGTCAAAGGAAAGACCCTAAGAGAACCCGTCTCTTAGAACCCTAGGCTCAAGACACCACAAAGGAAGACTAATCCTTTAATAAGTTACGTGAACTCTCAAAGAACATAAAAAAAGCAAAGGCCTCACAAAGTATTGAATAATACTCAAATTCATTCATTCATGATCTTCCAAAATAGAGTACAATAGAAAGTCTTTTATAGGCAAAAATTTCTAAAAGTCTAAAATCCTAATGAAAGTTAAACTCCGAAATCTTATTAGAAATATTTTAAATGGTGCCTAAAATTAAGGAACAAAATTAGGATACTAATTTTAACTTAATCTCTAAGATAAGCTCTTTGACCAAGTCCAAAAAAATAATAAAATAATAAAAAAAGAAATTCATACAGAATCCTAGTCAAAATTGATTAGCTTCTCTAGGTAGTCACATAGGATGCTCATACTTCATTAAAAATCATATGGTTGACACATGATTCTTAATCTCTTTCAATTGGACTCTAATTGGGCTTTGGCACTCCTCTTGTATATGTATAACTACATTGGGCCTTCAACATGTTGGATATTGACTCTAGTTGCTCCATGGACCTTTTTAGGACATTGGGCTTCCACTTGGACTTCTACTTTTGCATCTTTAAGGCGATCTCATGTCCAAAGTCTAATTCAACATGTTTTAAATTGATTAAATATGGATCTTGGGCTCTAAACTTGGACTGACGTCTAACATAGATATTATCTTGAGCTTTTTGAAATTTTTGGACATATACTAATACAATTTGGACCTCTTAAGCATAGGCCATCCTTTCATGAGTCATTTGGACCTGAATCATAGGCTTTTGAATGAGTTGGGTTTCTTAATGGATGAGGGCTTCTCAAACTTGTAGTGCTCCAATGGACATGCTTACTGGTATTGTATCAGATGGGCTTTTCTAAGTCCTATATGAGGCATCAGTAGTGGGAGAGGCGTTATATAGGGAGGTATTACGTGAAGCATATTATGTCTCAGTTTCTTGAAGGATTAGGCCCACTTTGAACCTTCTTGGGTGGTGTTGCAAGCTTTTCTTCTTTCTTTAATTCGACTTGAATTTGAAGTAGAGGGAATATCTTTCTTTATGTTGCTCCTCCATGAGTAGAAGGAAGTTGAACTGAAGCTCTTCCTTGCAATATTCTTCCTTTTGAGTTATTTTTCCACCTTGGCAGCTTGGTGGACTAAGTCATAAATCTCTACATAGTGGTACATCTCCACAACATCGGCTATGTCACGATTAATAGGTCTTTCTCGTGTCTCAAGATTTCTGAAAGATCAGAATGACATGCACGCAAGAAACAGCTATAACTTGTTCTAGAAAAATCGGATTGACGTGATTGCAAAACGAGAAGAAAGAAGAGATCTTGAGACACAAGAAAGACCTATTACACATCAAAAAATATGAAGGAAAACACCAGAAACAGCCGCACGAAAATGAGGACGAACAGAAACTAATCAAACGAAATAAGGGAAAAGAACAAAGAAAAAGTGGATGAAGCTAAGCTCAACCAATGCTCTGATACCAGATGATGTGAAACCCCTTAGAAACCCGTTCTAGGAACCCCAAATAACACGGATCAGTGATTGAATTTTGGCAAGCAACACAAGAACAAAGAACAAAGAAGAAGAAGAAAAGATGTTGGTCAATGGAATTGAACCCTAAGAGAACCCGTCTCTTAGAACCCTAATCCAGGATGCCACAAAGGAAACCACTCCTTTGATAAGTCAAAGATTTTCTCTAGCACACAAAGGCCACAAGAGAAACCTCACAAGTCAGAAATGATTCTGAAAAGATAATTCATTCAATCTGCCATTCTTGGAGTACAAATGGGCCTTATATAGGCATTTGAAAATAAAAACCTAAACAAAATAATTCCTAGGTGGCGCCTTTTAAATGGCAGGAAAATAAAAGAAATTTAAATCTGAACAAATTCACCAAGAATGGTGCCTAAAAATCTAAAACAGCAACAATCAAATTAAAACAAAATAAAACTAAGAGAATTTTGTGGAGAATGGCTGATTTTGTGGAAAATGGCTAGACTCTTTCAATTAGGCTCCCTTTGGGCTTGGGCTAACATCTTGTAGGAATGAAATAATCTTTATGCCAATTTGTTTCTTTTGGGCTTCATATTCAGCTAAGACTATGGGCTCC
Organism: Erythrophleum ivorense; assembly: GCA_026724425.1. Classification (NCBI taxonomy): domain Eukaryota; kingdom Viridiplantae; phylum Streptophyta; class Magnoliopsida; order Fabales; family Fabaceae; genus Erythrophleum; species Erythrophleum ivorense. The sequence continues at coordinate 38,134,025 of JAIUCV010000006.1, read as the reverse complement.
AAGTCTATTAGTTTTTGGATCACTCCATTCAAGGCCTCCTTCATAGCTTTGGCTCTTGATCTTGTGCATGGTCCACCCATACCTTGCAATGGATCTTTAGTTGGCCATCTTTTAGAGTCACATCCAGCCCTTTTGATGGAGGTGAGATAGGAGATTTGAAGAAGCTTGAACAAAATCAAGAGCTTGGAAACAAATTGCCAAACAATCTTTCTTTTCTTAAAACCTCTAGGACTTGTCTCAAGTGATCTACATGCTCATACAAAGTCCTACTGTACACAAGGATATCATCAAAGTAAACTACCACAAATTTACCTATGAATGCACGCAAGACATGATTCATCAACCTCATAAATGTGCTAGGTGCATTAGTGAGACCAAAAGGCATAACTAACCATTCATAAAGTCCATGTTTAGTCTTAAATGCAGTTTTCCATTCGTCTCCTTCTTTCATCCTAATTTGATGGTAGCCACTTTTTAAATCAATTTTAGAGAAGATAGTGGAGCCATTTAATTCATCAAGCATATCATCTAACCTAGGGATAGGATGACGATATCTTACCGTTATATTATTGATGGCTCGACAATCAATGCACATTCTCCATGTGCCATCCTTTTTAGGCACGAGCAACACTGGTACTGCACATGGGCTAAGGCTCTCCCTCACATATCCCTTTTCCAGCAGCTCTTGCACTTGTCTTTGAATCTCCTTGGTCTCTTCTGGATTAACTCGGTAAGCTGGACTATTGGGTAAAGGTGCTCCAGGTATAAAGTCAATTTGATGTTCTATCCCTCTAATTGGTGGCAACCCAGGTGGTACCTCTTCGGGAAAGACATCTCCATATTCCTGCAAAAGAGACATAACAAGACTAGGCAAAGTAGAGGTTAAGTCGTTAGTATTCAACATAGCCTCTTTATAGATAACTACTAGGAGATTTTGTTGAGAAAACAAAGCTTGTTTGATCTCACTCTTTCTTGCTACTAACAAACTTTTCTCTCTTTCTCCCTCTTTCTCTCTTTTACCTTTAGCTCTCTCTCCTTTTCCTCTCTCTTCTCTTGGCTTGCCCTCTTTTCTTTTCTCAATTTTACTCTCCTCTTTTTCAGACACTTTTACACACTCACTTTCTCTTTTCTTCTCTCTCTTGATTTGATCTTCTAACACTTGCTTTGGTGACATATGAAGGAGGGTTATAGGTTCCCCTCTAAGTACAAAAGAATAATGATTTAGAAAACCATCATGTGTAACACGTCTATCATACTGCCAAGGCCTACCTAACAAAATATAACATGCTTTCATTGGTACAATGATGGAGGTGAGATAGGAGACTTGAAGAAGCTTGAACAAAATCAAGAACTTGGAAACAAGAGGGCTGGACGTGACTCTAAAAGATGGCCAACTAAAGATCCATTGCAAGGTATGGGAGGCCCATGCACAAGATCAAGAGCCAAAGCTATGAAGGAGGCCTTGAATGGAGTGATCCAAAAACTAATAGACTTGGAGCCCATAGTCTTAGCTGAATATGAAGCCCAAAAGGAACAAATTGGCATAAAGATTATTTCATTCCTACAAGATGCTAGCCCAAGCCCAAAGGGAGCCTAATTGAAGGAGTCTAGCCATTTTCCACAAAATCAGCCATTCTCCACAAAATTCTCTTAGTTTTATTTTGTTTTAATTTGATTGTTGCTGTTTCAGATTTTTAGGCACCATTCTTGGTGAATTTATTCAGATTTAAATTTCTTTTATTTTCATTATTTTGTTTAGGGTTTTATTTTCAAATGCCTATATAAGGCCCATTTGTACTCTAAGAATGGCAGATTGAATGAATTATCTTTTCAGAATTATTTCTGATTTGTGAGGTTCCTCTTGTGGCCTTTGTGTGCTGGAGAAAATCTTTGACTTATCAAAGGAGTGGTTTCCTTTGTGGCGTCCCGGATTAGGGTTCTAAGAGACGGGTTCTCTTAGGGTTCAATTCCATTGACCAACATCTCTTCTTCTTCTTCTTCTTTGTTCCTGGAAACAAGGGAAGGTAGAAAGTTTAGTATATTTTTTTTATATAATAAAAGGTAGCAATGAACAGATATGGAAAAGGAAAAAAAAATATGCAGGCTAGAAAGAAAGTAGAATGGTGGATGATGAATGTATGATAGGCAACCTACCGTGTAAACCGAAGCTCTGATACCAAATGATGCGAAATCAAGGGGTGGCCCAATCTTCACGACGTAGGTTGATGGATAGATGATGGTTCGAGACCCGACGGAAGCAAATAGCCAACCAATGATAAGGAGCTATATGCCTTAGTTAGAATGTTGGAAACTTGGCAACATTATTTATGGGCTAAGGAATTTGTCATACATTCTAATCATGAGGCCCTCAAACATATTAAAAGCTAAAACAAATTGAATCAAAGACATGCTAAGTGGGTTGAATTCTGTAACACCCCATAATTAATTAAGGTGTTAATCACAGATTAGGTTAATTAAAAATGATTAATATGGGATAATTGGGCAAGTTGAGTGAATGGAGATTTTAGAAAAATAAATTATTAATATGGGTTTGAGATTTAATTGGAATAGAAATTCTATGTAGGCTTAAACTAATAAATCATAAGAAGAGTCTAATGGAGGCCTAATGGGTTAGGTGCAGACCCAACCCAATTTAGTGTGATGGAGGCCCAAAATTTACCTTGTAGAAATAAGTCCTAAGAACCTCCTTTTTGACAACATTACTTAGATCGTGCAAGATTTAAGAACACAATCACACAAATAGAAGACAAAAACACTCGTAAAGAATAAGAACACATATAAAGAAAGTTAGTTGGTCAAGTGGGTAAGACCCTAAAAGAACTCGTCCTTTAGAACCCTAACCATAATACGCCACAAAGGAAGACCACTCCTTTGATAAGTCCGGGTTGACTTCACTCTATCACTCAAGGAGCAAGAGGAACCGCACAAAAACAAAACATAAGTCCTGAAAAGAAAATTATATTTATTCATCTTATTGCCCTCTTTTCTAAGAACATATGATGCCTTTATATAGGCAATGAAAGACCTAAAAGTTTCTAAAAATAATTCCTTAAAAGATGGCACTATTTATTACAAGAATTTAGAAAGTTAATAATGGTGCCATAAAAAAAGGAAAGAAACTATGAAGAAGAAAAAAGGAAAGAAACTAACTTATTCTTGAAACATAAGTTTTGACCACATGGTCTTATTCAAAGAAAAATAGAAACTTCTCGCAATGTAAAAATTGATGCTCACGTTCAGCAACGTGCCAAGCTTTCCCTTATGGTCATGCCATGCATGGTCTCCTTGAAGGTGGTCATTGAAGCTCCGTGATAGTCTATCATTCCCTTCCTCTTCAAAAAGATTGGTCCTCGAATCTCTCTTGAATGTTAATAAGAAAGAAAATATTGCTTGGGTGCTACTTTAATTGAATCACAAACCAAATAGGAAACAAATCAGAATATACTAAACTTTCCAAAAAAATTTTTCTAATTTAAGCTCTTTTCTTTTTCTTTCTTTTCGTTTTTTCTTTTTGGAGCTGGACAATTTCCTTCCTCCTCTTTTTTTTCAGCTACTTTTCTTTTTTTTTTTGGGATCTGGACAAATACTCACAAGAATGATGACTAGCAAGACACCAAAAGAAACAGAAAGGAGACAAAAAATAATAATAAAGCGCACAAATAGAACCCTGAGTTCTAACACTCAAGAAGACAAGCTACTGATATGAGACCCACTAGACGACATGGTCTAGGAACCCCAACCAATGCAGGTCATGCCTGAGATGTGAGACCCACTAGATGACTAGCTCTAGGGACCCAAATATAGGTCACGCACAAGGACCAGCTAGAAAACAGGAAGACAAGTAAGAACTTTTTGAATCTAGACAATAGAAAGGAAAAAAAAATGAAGAACACGAATGAAAGACAAGAAAAGATTACACCTTGACTTGCAAACCTAAAGCTCTGATATCAAATGATGAGAGACCCCGTAGGAATAAGTCCTAAGAACCTCCTTTTTGACAACATTACCCGGATCGTGCAAGATTCAAGAACACAATCACACATATAGAAGACAAAAACACTCGTAAAGAATAAGAACACATATAAAGAAAGTTAGTTGGTCAAGTGGATAAGACCCTAAGAGAACTCGTCCCTTAGAACCCTAACCATTGGACGCCACAATGGAAGACCACTCCTTTGATAGGTCCGGGTTGACTTCACTCCATCACTAAAGGAGCAAGAGGAACCTCACAAAAACAGAACATAAGTCCTGAAAAGAAAATTCTATTTATTCATCTTATTGCCCTCTTTTCTAAGTACATATGATGCCTTTATATAGGCAATGAAAGACCTAAAACTTTCTAAAAATAATTCCGTAAAAATGGCACTATTTATTACAAGAATTTGGAAAGTTAATAATGGTGCCATAAAAAAAAGGAAAGAAACTATGAAGAAGAAAAAAGGAAAGAAACTAACTTATTCTTGAAACATAAGTTTTGACCACATGGTCTTATTCAAAAAAAAATTGAAACTTCTCGTAGTGTAAAAATTGATGCTCACGTTCAGCAACGTGCCAAGCTTTCCCTGATGGTCATGCCATGCATGGTCTCCTTGAAGGTGGTCATTGAAGCTCCGTGATAGTCTATCATTCCCTTCCTCTTCAAAAAGATTTGATACGATATCAGTAGGCATGCCCATTGGAGCACTACAAGTTCGAGAAGCCCTCATCCATCAAGAAACCCAACGAGAAGCCCTCATCCATCAAGAAACCCAAATCATTCAAAAGCCTATGATTCAGATCCAAATGGCTCATGAAAGGATAGCCTATGCTCAAGAGGCCCAAATTGTGCTAGTATATGTCCAAAAATCTCAAAGAGCTCAAAATAATATTTATGTTGGACGTCGGCCCAAGTTTAGAGCCCAAGATCTATATTTGATTAATTCGAAACATGCTGAATTGAACTTTGAACATGAGATCTCCTTAAAGATGCAAAAGTGGAAGTCCAAGTGGAAGCCCAATGTCCTAAGAAGGTCCATGGAGATGTCAAGGCCCAATTGGAGTCCAATTGCAAGAGATTAAGAATCATGTGTTAACCATGTGATTTTTTAATGAAGCATGTGCATCCCATGTGACTACTTAAAGAAGTTAATTAGTTTTGACTAGAACTCTTTTTGAATTTCGTTTTTTATTATTTTATTATTTTTTTTGGGACTTAGTCAAGGAGTTTATCTAGGAGATTAAGTTAAAATTAGTATCCTAATCTTATTCCTTGATTTTAGGCATTGTTTAAAATATTTCTAATTAAATTTTAAGAGTTTTAGTTTTAGTAGGATTTTAAGTCTTTTAGAAAATTTGCCTATAAAAGGCCCCCTATTGTACTCTATTTTGGAAGATCATGAATGAATGAACTTGAGTATTATTCAATACTTTGAGAGGCTTTTGCTTCTTTGTGTTCTCTGAAAGTTCACGTGACTTATCAAAGGATTGGTCTTCCTTTGTGGCGTCTTGAGGCTAGGGTTCTAAGAGACAAGTTCTCTTAGGGTCTTTCCTTTGACCAACAGTCTTGTTTCTAGCCGGTCCTGGGCAAAGTCTCGAATTGTTGAAGGTTCTCTAGGGCATGTTCCTAGTGGGTCTTGCATCAAGATTCGTGCTTGAATCTATCTTGAATGTTAATAGGAAAGAAAATATTGGTTGGGTGCTACTTTAATTGAATCACAAACCAAATAGGAAACAAATCAGAATATACTAAACTTTCCAATTTGTTTTTCTAATTTCAGCTCTTTTCTTTTTCTTTCTTTGCATTTTTTTTTGAAGTTGGACAATTTCCTTCCTCCTCTTTTTTTTCAGCTACTTTTCTTCTTTTTTCTTTTTTCTTTTTTGCGATCTGGACAAATTCTCACAAGAATGATGACTAGCAAGACACCAAAAGAAACAGAAAGGAGACAACAAATAATAATAATGCACACAAATAGAACCTTGAGTTCTAACACTCAAGAAGACAAGCTACTGATATGAGACCCACTAGACGACATGGTCTAGGAACCCCGACCAACGTAGGTCATGCCTGAGATGTGAGACCCACTAGATGACTTGCTTTAGGGACCCCAACATTGGTCACGCACAAGGACCAGCTAGAAAACAAGAAGACAAGTAAGAACTTTCTAAATCTAGACAATAGAAAGGAAAAAAAATGAAGAACACAAATGAAAGACAAGAAAAGATCACACCTTGACCTGCAAACCCAGAGCTCTGGTACCAAATGATGAGAGACCCCGTAGGAATAAGTCCTAAGAACCTCCTTTTTGACAACATTACCCAGATCGTGCAAGATTCAAGAGCACAATCACATAAATAGAAGACAAAAACACTCGTAAAGAATAAGAACACATATAAAGAAAGTTAGTTGGTCAAGTGGATAAGACCCTAAGAGAACTCGTCTCTTAGAACCCTAACCATTGGACGCCACAATGGAAGACCACTCCTTTGATAGATCCGGGTTGACTTCACTCCATCACTCAAGGAGCAAGAGGAACCTCACAAAAACAGAACATAAGTCCTGAAAAGAAAATTCTATTTATTCATCTTATTGCCCTCTTTTCTAAGTACATATGATGCCTTTATATAGGCAATGAAAGGCCTAAAAGTTTCTAAAAATAATTCCTTAAAAGATGGCGCCATTTGTTACAAGAATTTGGAAAGTTAATAATGGTGCCATAAAAAAAAGGAAAGAAACTATGAAGAAGAAAAAAGGAAAGAAACTAACTTATTCTTGAAACATAGGCTTTGACCACATGGTCTTATTCAAAAAAAAAAATAGAAACTTCTCGTAGTGTAAAAATTGATGCTCACGTTCAGCAACGTGCCAAGCTTTCCCTGATGGTCATGCCATGCTTGGTCTCCTTGAACGTGGTCATTAAAGCTCCGTGTTAGTCTATCATTCCCTTCCTCTTCAAAAAGATTCATCCTCGAATCTCTCTTGAATGTTAATAGGAAAGAAAATATTGCTTGGGTGCTACTTTAATTGAATTGTGACCAATAGGAAACAAATCAGAATATACTAAACTTTCCAATTTTTTTTTCTAATTTCAGCTCTTTTCTTTTTCTTTCTTTTTGTTTTTTCTTTTTGGAGCTCGACAATTTCCTTCCTCCTCTTTTTTTTCAGCTACTTTTCTTTTTTTTTTTCTTTTTTTTTTGGGATCTGAACAAATACTCACAAGAATGATGACTAGCAAGACACCAAAAGAAACAGAAAGGAGACAAAAAATAATAATAAAGCGCACAAATAGAACCTTGAGTTCTAACACTCAAGAAGACAAGCTACTAATATGAGACCCACTAGACGACATGCTCTAGGAACCCTAACCAACGTAGGTCATGCCTGAGACCCACTAGATGACTTGCTCTAGGAACCCCAACATAGGTCACGCACAAGAACCAGCTAGAAAACAAGAAGACAAGTAAGAACTTTCTAAATCTAGACAATAGAAAGGAAAGAAATGAAGAACAAAAATGAAAGACAAGAAAAGATCACATCTTGACTTGCAAACCTAGAGCTCTGATACCAAATGATGAGAGACCCCGTAGGAATAAGTCCTAAGAACCTCCTTTTTGACAACATTACCCGGATCGTGCAAGATTCAAGAATACAATCACATAAATAGAAGACAAAAACACTCGTAAAGAATAAGAACACATATAAAGAAAGTTAGTTGGTCAAGTGGGTAAGACCCTAAAAGAACTCGTCCTTTAGAACCCTAACCATAATACGCCACAAAGGAAGACCACTCCTTTGATAAGTCCGGGTTGACTTCACTCCATCACTCAAGGAGCAAGAGGAACCTCACAAAAACAGAACATAACTCCTGAAAAGAAAATTCTATTTATTCATCTTATTGTCCTCTTTTCTAAGTACATATGATGCCTTTATATAGGCAATGAAAGACCTAAAAGTTTCTAAAAATAATTCCTTAAAAGATGGCACTATTTATTACAAGAATTTGGAAAGTTAATAATGGTGCCATAAAAAAAAGGAAAGAAACTATGAAGAAGAAAAAAGGAAAGAAACAAACTTATTCTTGAAACATAAGTTTTGACCACATGGTCTTATTCAAAAAAAAAAAAAAAGAAACTTCTCGTAGTGTGAAAATTGATGCTCACGTTCAGCAACGTGCCAGGCTTTCCCTTATGGTTATGCCATGCATGGTCCCCTTGAAGGTGGTCATTGAAGCTCTGTGTTACTCTATCATTATCTTATTGCTTTTTAATCGAATACAAAGATAGCTTATTTATAGGCAAAGGAAATCCAAAACTTGAATACTAAGCAAACCCTAAAAGCAAGACTTAAGAAACTTCCTAAAACATAATTCCCAAGGGTGTGCACTGTTCACGTGCACTGTTCATCCGGAAATAGAAAAAAAAATAGAAACTTCTCATAGTGTGAAAATTGATGCTCACGTTCAGCAACATGCCATGCTTTCCCTAATGGTTATGCCATGCATGGTCCCCTTGAAGGTGGTCATTGAAGCTCCGTGTTACTCTATCACTTAGTTGGGACAAATTTTACTTGCATTATGGTTCTTATTTTGTGTTGATAAGCTTTGCATTTTTAATTGTTCTATACATATGTTGCTAGTGAAGGAAGCACATTCAGGTCGTTTAATGGGATATTTTGGCATTGCTAAAACATTCGATATCTTAAATGAACATTTTTGTTGGCCTAGAATGCAATGTTGAAAAGTCTATAGATCTGTATTGTATGTCATAAAGTTAAATCTAAATTAAATCCCCATGGATTCTATACTCCCCTCCCTATTCCTAGTATACCTTGGGAGGATATTTTCATGGATTTTATTATGGGATTACCTAGGTCTAAGAGGGGGAGGGACTTCATTTTTGTTGTTGTGGATAGATTTTGTAAAATGACACACTTTATTGCATGTCATAAGATTGATGATGCTTCTAACATTGCCAATTTGTTCTTTCAAGAAGTTGTATAGCTTCATGGGATGTCGAGAACTATAGTGTCGAATCGAGATGCTAAGTTCTTAAGCTATTTTTGGAAGACTTTGTGGAACAAGCTTGGGACCAAATTGCTATTTTCTACTACCTGATGGGCAAAACTAAGGAAAGAGTCAATATGGATGGCAAGAAGTGTGTTGAGTTTGTTAACCAAATCCCTAAAAAGGCTAAGCAAAACATTGATAGGATGACTCAACAATATATAAACTGTGCTAACAAGGGATGAAAGAGAATAGTATTTGAACCAGGGGACTTAGTTTGGTTGCACCTTACAAAAGAGAGATTTCCTGAGAAAAGAAAGTCTAAGCTTATACCTCGAGGAGATAGGCCTTTCTGAGTGCTAGAGGGGATTAATGATAATGCTTACAAGATTGATTTACCTGGTGAGTATTGATATGAACCAAACTCATGTGGGGAAGGATGCTCATATGGAGAAGGACTTGGTGATAGATGGCCCAACGACAAGAGGAAGAGTTAAGCATCTACAAAGAGTAATTGGACTTCAATTTGCTGAATTAGAAGCCCATAAGTTAGTGCATGCATTGAGGAAGCAAATGGAGCCTTAATCATGCTTATTCAAGCCCAAGCTGATGCTCTTAAAGAGCCCATTAAAACTAGAGGACGTGAATAGTACTTCAAATGTAAGATGTCCAGCCCATTAGTATTAATTAGTTTCTATTTTAGTGATTTGAATAAGGCCATGAGGTCAATTAAGTTTTTAGAAAGTTTTATTTCCTTATTATTTCAGAATTATTTGTTTCCATTTATTTAGGTTATTTTTCTTTCTACTTTCGGATGAACAGTGCAGGTGAACAGTTGACAACCTTGGGCATTATGTTTTAGGAAGTTTCTTAAGTCTTACTTTTAGGGTTTGCTTAGTATTCAAGTTTTGGATTTCCTTTGCCTATAAATAGGCCAGCTTTGTATTTAATTTAAAAAAGATGATGATTGAAGAGAATTATTCTGAGTATTTTCTCCAAATTCTGAAAGTTATCTTTCCCTTGCTCTTGTGAAGCCTTTGTCTTGTTAACCTATCCCTAGGTTGGTGATTCAAGTTCACAAAAGCCCCCAATTCGTGCTTCGACCTGGGTGTGCCGTTGTGTGGCATTCATCGTGTTCGTGGTTGGGCGTGCAGTTTAAGTCGTAGGTCAACGTTCCTTTAATGTTGGTTGGCCACTTGCTTTCGTCAAGTCTTGAACCATCCTTTTACTTAACCTACGCCGTGAAGATTGGGCCACCCCTTTGATGAAAGTCCACATTCACAAGATAAAAGGAAACAATATAGGAATAGGAAAGTGGATCACAAAAATTAGGAAACAAATGGAAGAGGAAACAATGCTGATCACAAAAGAAAGAAATCTGATCACAATTTTTTTTTCTTTTTCTTTTTTTATTCACTTTTTTTTGGCTAACCCTTTTTTTTTTGCCTTTTTTTTCTATTCCTTTTTTTTTTTTGCCTCTTTTTTTTTGGATCAGATGAAAGAGAATCACAAGATCACACAATAGGAAAACAAATTAGATCAGAAAATGTTACCACTAAAAATGACAATAACTCCCTCTAGAGAACTCTGAATTTGATGATTCCAAAACGAAATGAAAGTTGAGATTCTGAAACTTAGGATTGACCTATTAATCATCCAAAATATCAAAAGGAAAGGGGTTGAACAGATAAGGGAAAAACAACAACGTCCAAAACAACAAATATTTTCTAGATTACAAAATAAATGGCTCTTGTAGCATAAAAACCAAATCTTGCACACTAAGGATCAAATCTGGAAACAAGGGAAGGTAGAAAGGTTAGTATTTTTTTTATAATAAAAGGTAGCAATGAACGGATATGGAAAAGGAAAAAATTATGGAGGCTAGAAAGGAAGTAGAATGGTGGATGATGAATGTATGATAGACAACCTACTATGTAAACCAGGCTCTAATACCAAATGATGCGAAATTAAAGGGGTGCCCCAATCTTCATGGCGTAGGTTAAGTAAAAGGATGGTTCAAGACCTGACAGAAGCAAGTGGCCAACCAATCTTAGAGGAATGTTGACCTGTGACTTAGACTGCATGCCCACCACGAACACGATGAACCAACCTACACAACGACAAACCAAGGTCGAAGCACAAATTGGGGGCTTTTGTGAACTTGAATCACCAACCTAAGGATAGGTTAACAAGACAAAGGCTTCACAAGGGCAAGGGAAAGATAACTCACAATTTGGAGAAAACACTCATAATAATTCTATTACTTCAATCATTGTCTTTGAATCTCCTTGGTCTCTCCAAGATTAGCTTAGTAAGCTGGATGATTGGGCAAAGGTGCTCTAGGTATAAAATCAATTTGATGTTCGATCCCTCTAATTGGTGGCTACTCAGGTGGTACCTCTTCGGGAAAGACATCTTCATATTCCTGCAAAAGAGACATAACAACACTAGGCAAAGTAGAGGTTAAGTCGATAGTATTCAACATAGCCTCTTTGTAGATAACTACTAGGAGGTTTTGTTGAGAAAACAAAGCTTGTTTGATCTCACTCTTTCTTACTACTAACAAACGTTTCTCTCTTTCTCTCTCTTGCTCTCTTTTACCTTTAACTCTCTCTCCTTTTCCTCTCTCTTCTCTTGGCTTACCCTCTTTTCTTTTCTCAATTTCACTCTCCTCTTTTTCAGATACTTTTACACACTCACTTTCTCTTCTCTTCTCTCTCTTGATTTGATCTTCTAACACTTGCTTTGGTGATATAGGAAGGGAGGTTATAGGTTCCCCTCTAAGTACAAAAGAATAACGATTTAGAAAACCATCATGTATAACACGTCTATCATACTGCCAAGGTGTACCTAACAAAATATGGCATTCTTTCATTGGCACAACATCACAAAGCACTTCATCCCTATACTTGCCAATTGAAAACATTACCTCAACTTGCTTGGTGACCCTCAATTCTCCACATTCATTGAGCCGTTGAAGTTTGTAAGGCCATTGATGCTTGAAAGTAGACAAATTCAACTTCTCTACTAGCTCGGTGCTTACCACATTGCAGCAACTTCCTCCATCTATAATCACACCACATATCTTTCCTTGGATTTGGCAACGAGTATGGAACAAGTTCTCTCTTTGCTCATCTTCGTCCACCATCATCTAGGCGTTAAGGGCTCTCATAATCACAAGGAGTTCTCCTTCTTCTATATACTCTCCATCTTCTTTTTCCATGAATAGCTCTTCTTCTTCCTCTGTTGTTTCTCCTTCAGTTTCCCACTCACCAAGGTTGTTGATATTCATGGTTCGCTTGTTAGGACATTCACTAGAGATGTGTCCTCTCCCCTGGCACTTGAGGCATATTATGTCTCAGTTTCTTGAAGGATTAGGCCCACTTTGAACCTTCTTGGGTGGTGCAGCAAGCTTTTCTTCTTTCTTTAATTCATTCCCCTTTGAATTTGAAGTAGAGGGAATATCTTTCTTTGGGTTGCTCCTCCATGAGTTGAAGGAAGTTGAACTGGGGCTCTTCCTTGCAATATTCTTTCTTTTGAGTTGTTTTTCCACCTTGGCAGCTTGGTGGACTAAGTCATGAATCTCAACATAGTGGTACATCTCCACAACATCGGCTATGTCACGATTAAGCCCATCTAAGAAACGAGCCATTGTTGCTTCTGGATCCTCCTCTACATTAGCTCTAATCATGGACATTTGCATCTCTTTATAGTACTCATCAACACTCTTGGATCCTTGAGTGAGGCGTTGAAGCTTTTTGTGAAGTTCCCTTCAAAAATAGGATGGAATGAAATGTGTAACATCCCAAAATTAATTAAGGTATTAATCATGGATTATATTAATTAGGTGTAATTAATATGGGATAATTAGGCAAGTTGAGTGAATGGAGATTTTAGAGAAATAAATTATTAATATGGGTTTGAGATTTAATTGGGATAGAAATTCTATCTAGGCTTAAATTAATAAATCATGAAAAGAGGCTAATGGAGGCCCAATGGGTTAGGTGCAGACCCAACCCAATTTAGTGTGATGGAGGCCCAAAATCCACCTTGTATAGACTTTTCTAAGTGGCCCAATAACCCTTGTGTAGACCCACATTCTTGAGCTCTTCAAACTTAGCCCAAACCTAATTAAACTTTAGCAACCCAATGCATAAAAACTGGCCCAACAAAATTTTGCAGCCCAACACTTTAAAACTGGCCCAATAAGCTAAAATTTGAAGCTCAAATGAAGTTGGACCTTGGAGCAACCCATGACCCATTTTTGACCCAACTTAAACCCACCTAAAACCCTAATGCTTCAGCCACTTTCTAATTTGCTGAAACTTAAGAAGCAAAATTCGGAGGTTGAGAAGGGAGGCTAGGGTTAGGGGCAAGAATTCTACATTTTCTCACATTTAAAGCAAGATTCAGCCAAGATAATAGTTATACAACTTAATCCCCTCATCTTTCTCTTTAATTTGGCCTGATTAGTTTTTGATTTGGAGTATTTTCATCCTACCCAAAATCTGAAATGTGGGTGTTTGGAGATTTTCTTGGTGAAATTCGTAGGTTGAGGTTAGGGCTGACATTAGGTGAGTTTAAACCCTCCATTTTGATACTTTATTTGTTAATTTGAGACCCCCACAGCTGATTTATAAAATGGGTATTAATTCTGTACGAATTTGCTTAGGATTTTAGGGGAAACATTGAGTTTTCTAGTGAAGGACACTCTAATCCGAATTTGGGATTTGTGGTGGCTGTGCAAAGTTGTCTACAAGTGAGGTAACCGGGTTTATATTAATTCCATGTATATATTTGATTTAATTTCATATGTTGTTGTATATGAATGATTTGAAATGTTGAATGAATTGGTTGACTATCTGTTGAATTGTGAATTGGACTTTGTGAGTCCATGGTGGAGCTGTGGTGCAGCTGCCACCCGTACATGTGCTTTGATCAAGCACCAGGTTATGATCAAACCCAGATGCACTGAGCCCCGGTTGTGCTCAATAGAGAGTAGGTACTGTGGACGGGCTTCTCCCGCTGTTAATGGCCTTTAACATGTGATAATATGATTGCTAGTATGGGATAGTAATCATGATAGCCTAATTGTTTCATTTGCTGATATGATGGATTTGATTTTGATGTTGATTTTGATTCATGCATATATGCTAATTAAACTGGATATATGATGGAATTGCCTTAGTTACTGAGATTTATATCTCACCCCGTTTCATGGGATTAACATTTCAAGTGAAAGTTCTTCGGGTAAGGATAAAGGGAAGCAAGTGGATGAAACTCCATGAGCTCCAACATATGGGAGAAGGCTACACTTAGGCTGGCTTATTTAGTAGAGATGCAATTTTGTTATTAGTTTACATAGTATCATCATGTATTCATGTTGCCAAGTGTAGGCGTTCATATTTCGTTTGATTGAAATGTAACCGTTAAGGATTTAAGTCATATTATAGTTGAATATTAATGTCTGAACTTATAGTATCATATATGTAGTTTTGTTGAAATTGAGATATGGATTACCATATGGGAATTGTAGTCATATGATGCCTTGGATGTGAACATAAGCTATTGTTGAATGGAATCTCTATAGAATGTGCATGGGATGTTAATTGCTGCTAATGCATGAGTTCTTGCTGTCATATATTCATGAATTTGTAGATATAAGCTAGTTGGGCAAGTAGGAAGTAGTATTTAAGTTTGGCAATGGTAATGAATAGATTGATGGGTAAATAGGGTAGATAAACTGATATGAACCAGATTCATGTGGGGAAGGATGCTCGTGTGGAGAAGGACTTGATGATAGATGGCCCAATGACAAGAGGAAGAGTTAAACGTCTACAAAGAGCAATTGGGCTTCAATTTGCTGAATTAGAAGCCCATAATATTAGTGCAAGCATTGAGGAAGCAAATGAAGCCTTAATCATGCTTATTCAAGCCCAAATTGATGCTTAAAGAGCCCATTGAAGCTAGAGGACGTGAATAGTACTTCAAATGCAAGATGTCCAGCCCATTAATATTAATTAGTTTCTATTAGGCTGATTATCTTTTCTGTTTTCAAAAAGATTTGATTTGTATCCCTATTTTTTAGATCCTTCAGTTAGGATTATGTAGTTAGTTTCCTACTTTTCCTCCAATAGATAGGTTTGAGCTACACTATAAATATATATATTCTGCTTTCATTTGAAAGACAATTGGAAGTAATAGAATTATTTTGAGTGTTTCTCTAATTGTGAGAATCTTATCTTTTCTTTGCTCTTGTGAAGCCTTGTTTTGTCAACCTATCTTTAGGTTGGTGATTCAAGTTCACAAAAGCCCCCAATTCGTGCTTCGATCCAAGTGTGTCGTTGTATGGGTTGGTTTATTATGTTTGTAGTTAGGCGCGTTGTCTAAGTAGCAGGTCAACGTTCTTGTAACGTTGGTTGGCTATTTGCTTCCGTCAGGTGTTGAACCATCATCTATCCATCAATCTACGTCGTGAAGATTGGGCCACCCCTTGATTTCACATCATTTGGTATCAGAGCTTCGGTTTACACGGTAGGTTGTCTATCATACATTCATCATCCACCATTCTACTTTCTTTCTAGCCTCCATATTTTTTTTCCCTTTTCCATATCCGTTCATTGCTACCTTTTATTATAAAAAAAAATACTAAACTTTCTACCTTCCCTTGTTTCCAGATTTGATCCTTAGTGTGCAAGATTTGGTTTTTATGCTACAAGAGCCATTCATTTTGTAATCTGGAAAATTTTTGTTGTTCTGGACATTGTTATTTTCCCTTATCTGTTCAACCCCTTTTCTTTTGAGATTTTGGATGATTAATAGGTCAATCCTAAGTTTCAGAATCTCAACTTTCATTTCATTTTAGAATCATCAAATTCGGAGTTCTCTAGAGGAAGTTATTGTCATTTTTAGTAGTAAGGTTTTCTGATCTGATTTGTTTCCTATTGTGTGATCTTGTGCAAAAAAAAAAGAGGCAAAAAAAAAAAGAGAAAAAGAAAAGGAATAGAAAAGAAAGGCAAAAAAAAAGGGTTCGCCAAAAAAAAAAGTGATGCGAAATCAAGGGGTGGCCCAATCTTCACGATGTAGGTTGATGGATAGATGATGGTTCGAGACCCGACGGAAGCAAATAGCCAACCAACGTTATAAGAACGTTGACCTGCTACTTAGACAATGCGCCTAACCACGAACACAGTAAACCCATCCACACAACAACGCACTTGGATCGAAGCACGAATTGGGGGCTTTTGCGAACTTGAATCACCAACCTAAAGATAGGTTGACAAGACAAAGGTTTCACAAGAGCAAAGAAAAGATAAGATTCTCACAATTAGAGAAACACTCAACAATTCTACTACTTCCAATCTGATTCAAATGAAGGCAGAATTCATATATTTATAGTGTAGCTCAAACCTATCTACTGGAGGAAAAGTAAGAAACTAACTACATAATCCTAATTGAAAGATCTAAAAAATAGGGATACAAAATCAAATTCTTTTAAAAACAGAAAAGGATAGACAATCAACCTAATAGAAACTAATTAATACTAATGGGCTGGACATCTTGCATTTGAAGTACTATTCACGTCCTCTATCTTCAATGGGCTCTTTAAGCATCAACCTGGGCTTGAATAAGCATGATTAAGGCTCCATTTGCTTCCTCAATGCATGCACTAACATTATGGGCTTCTAATTCAGCAAATTGAAGACCACTCTTTGTAGACGCTTAACTCTTCCTCTTGTCATTGGGCCATCTATCATCAAGTCCTTCTCCACACGAGCATCCTTCCTCACATGAGTCTGGTTCATATCATCCTCCCCCTCTTGAAAAGGAGTCGTCCTCGACTCTTCAAAGTCTGCACCAAAATAAGGGGAAAGGTCAGAAACATTAAAAGTAGCACTTACACCATACTCACCTGGTAAATCTATCTTGTAGGCATTATCATTAATTCTCTCTAGCACGCGGAAAGGCCCATCTCCGCGAGGCATAAGTTTAGACTTTCTTTTGTCAGGAAACCTCTCTTTTCTAAGGTGCAACCAAACCAAATCTCCTGGTACAAAGATAACCCTCTTTCATCCCTTATTAGCACGTTCTACATATTGTTGAGTCATCCTCTCAATGTTTTGTTTTGCTTTCTCATGGATTTGCTTAACAAACTCAGCACGTTTCTGTCCATCCATATTGATTCTTTCCTGCAAAGGCAAATGAGCTAAGTCAATGGGTGCAAGAATATTAAAACCATATACAATCTCAAATGGTGAATATTTAGTAGTGGAATGAACAGCCCTATTGTATGCAAACTCGACATGTGGGAGACACTTCTCCCAATTCTTCAGGTTCTTTTTAACCATAGTTCGTAACAAAGAAGATAGTGTCCTATTAACAACTTCAGTTTGTCCATCAGTTTGGGAATGACAAGTAGTAGAGAATAACAATTTAGTTCCAAACTTGCTCCACAAAGTCTTCCAAAAATAGCTTAGAAACTTAGCATCACGATCTGATACTATAGTCCTCGGAATCCCATGAAACCTCACAACTTCCTGAAAGAACAAATTAGCAATATTAGAAGCATCATTAACCTTATGACATGCAATGAAGTGTGCCATTTTAGAAAACTTGTCCACAACAACAAAAATAGAGTCCCTCCCCCTCTTAGACCTAGGTAATCCCACAATAAAATCCATGGAAACATCTTCCCAAGGTACACTAGGAATAGGGAGGGGAGTATACAATCCATAGGGATTTAATTTAGATTTTGCTTTATGACATACAACGCATCTCCCCACAAGCTTTTGAACATCCCTACGCATCTTAGGCTAATAAAAATGCTCATTCAAGATATCAAATGTTTTAACAATGCCAAAGTGTCCCATTAAACCTCCTGAATGTGCTTCCTTCATCAATAACATACGCAGAGAACAATTAGGAATGCAAAGCTTATCAACACGAAACAAGAATCCTTGATGCAAGTAAAATTTGTCCCAACCAACTCCAGGCTTGCAATAGTTAAAAGCTTCACCAAAATCAACATCATTTGTATATAATTCCTTGATGAACTCAAAACCAAGAACCTTGAGTCTAACATGGAAAGAAGAACATACCTACGTGAAAGTGCATCAGCAACAATATTCTCCTTACCTTTTTCATGCTTAATCACATATGGGAAAGATTCAATGAATTCAACCCAACTAGCGTGTCTTCGATTCAATTTGTTTTGGCTCTTAATATGTTTTAGAGCCTCATGGTCAGAATGTATGACAAATTCTTTAGGCCACAAATAATGTTGCCAAGTTTCCAACACTCTAACTAAAGCATATAGCTCCTTATCTGTAAGATAGTTAAGAGTAGGACCACTTAGCTTTTTGCTAAAATATGCAATGGGCTTACCTTTTTGCATGAGTACACCTCCTATGCCAATTCCACTAGCATCACATTCAACCTCAAAAATCTTACCAAAATCTGGAAGGACTAATAAAGGTGCATGTATGAGTCTCTCCTTGATGGTTTGGAAGGCTTTCTCTTGAGCTTCTCCCCACTTGAATGGAACATTCTTCTTTGTCAACTCATTCAAAGGAGCTGCCAGTGAGCTGAAGTCCCTCACAACTCTCCTATAAAAGCTTGCAAGTCCATGGAAGCTCCTCACTTGTCCGATGGTGGTAGGGGTTGGCCAATCTTGAATGGCTTTGATTTCCTCTTCATCAATCTCAACCCCCTCAGCACTCACAACAAAACCAAGAAAAACAACTTTATTAGTGCAAAAATCACACTTATTCAAATTGCCAAACAATCTTTCTTTTCTTAAAACCTCTAGGACTTGTCTCAAGTGATCTACATGCTCATGCAAACTCCTACTGTACACAAGGATATCATCAAAGTAAACTACCACAAATTTACCTATGAATGCACGCAAGACATGATTCATCAACCTCATAAATGTGTTAGGTGTATTAGTGAGACCAAAAGGCAAAACTAACCATTCATAAAGTCCATGTTTAGTCTTAAATGCAGTTTTCCATTCATCTCCTTCTTTCATCCTAATTTGATGGTAGCCACTTTTTAAATCAATTTTAGAGAAGATAGTGCAACCATTTAATTCATCAAGCATATCATCTAACCTAGGGATAGGATGACGATATCTTACCGTTATATTATTGATGGCTCGACAATCAATGCACATTCTCCATGTGCCATCCTTTTTAGGCACGAGTAACACTGGTACTGCACATGGGCTAAGGCTCTCCCTCACATATCCCTTTTCTAGCAGCTCTTGCACTTGTCTTTGAATCTCCTTGGTCTCTTCAGGATTAGCTCGGTAAGCTGGACGATTGGGCAAAGGTGCTCTAGGTATAAAGTCAATTTGATGTTCTATCCCTCTAATTGGTGGCAACCCAGGTGGTACCTCTTCGGGAAAGACATCTTCATATTCCTGCAAAAGTGACATAACAAGACTAGGCAAAGTAGAGGTTAAGTCGTTAGTATGCAATATAGCCTCTTTATAGAAAACTACTATGAGGTTTTGTTGAGAAAACAAAGCTTGTTTGATCTCACTCTTTCTTGCTACTAACAAACTTTTCTCTCTTTCTCCCTCTTTCTCTCTTTTACCTTTAGCTCTCTCTCCTTTTCCTCTCTCTTCTCTTGGCTTGCCCTCTTTTCTTTTCTCAATTTTACTCTCCTCTTTTTCAGACACTTTTACACACTCACTTTCTCTTTTCTTCTCTCTCTTGATTTGATCTTCTAACACTTGCTTTGGTGACATAGGAAGGAGGGTTATAGGTTCCCCTCTAAGTACAAAAGAATAATGATTTAGAAAACCATCATGTGTAACACGACTATCATACTGCCAAGGCCTACCTAACAAAATATGACATGCTTTCATTGGTACAACATCACAAAGCACTTCATCCTTATACTTGCCAAGGAGTTCTCCTTCTTCTGCATACTCTCCATCTTCATTTTCCATGAATAGCTCTTCTTCTTCCTCTGTTGTTTCTCCTTCAGTTTCCCACTCACCAAGGTTGTTGATATTCATGGTTCGCTTGTTAGGACATTCACTAGAGATGTGTCCTCTCCCTTGGCACTTGAAGCATATTATGTCTCGATTTCTTGAAAGATTAGGCCCACTTTGAACCTTCTTGGGTGGTGCAGCCAGCTTTTCTTCTTTCTTTATTTCATTTCCCTTTGAATTTGAAGTAGAGGGAATATCTTTCTTTGGGTTGCTCCTCCATGAGTTGAAAGGAGTTGAACTGGAGTTCTTCCTTGTAATATTCTTCCTTTTGAGTTGTTTTTCCACCTTGGCAGCTTGGTGGACTAAGTCATGAATCTCAACATAGTGGTACATCTCCACAACATCGGCTATGTCACGATTAAGCCCATCTAAGAAATGAGCCATTGTTGCTTTTGGATCCTCCTCTACATTAGCTATAATCATGGCTATTTGCATTTTCTTGTAGTACTCATCCACACTCTTGGATCCTTGAGTGAGGCGTTGAAGCTTATTGTGAAGTTCCCTTCGAAAATAGGATGGAATGAATCGCCTCCTTATGATAGCCTTCATCTCTTCCCATGTTGAGATGAGGTGCTCTCCATATCTAATCTGCTCCTTTTGCATCTGGTCCCACCAAATAAGAGCATAATCAGTAAACTCAAGAGCAGCAATTTTGACCTTCTTGCCCTCAGAGTAGTTATGGCATGAAAAGATTTGCTCTACACGCATCTCCCACTCCAGGTATGCTTCCGGATCACTCTTGCCTTGAAAGGAAGGAATTTTGACTTTGACTCCTCCAAGGCCTTCTTCTTCATCTCTAGGCCTCCTCAATGGTCTTCTTTGTATGTTGAGTGGCCTTCTTCTTGGCTGAGTCTCCTCTTCTTCGTAATGTTCATCATGGCTTTCCATGTCTTCCGCATATTCACGGTGTTGTGGGCGTGCAGCATGAGCTTGTCTTTGGTTAGTTTGAGTAGTCCTTTGGCTAGAGTTTTTACTCTCCACTCGATCTAAGCGTTCATGGAGTCCTTCCAACTTCTTATCAAGCATCCTTTCAAAATGACTCACTAGCGCTTTCATTTGTAAAGGCGCTACTCCAAATGAATTGTGATCATCATTATCACTTTCATGTGCAACTCCTTTTTCTCGATTATCTGCCATGTTAGTGAAAAAGAAACAAAAGTATATAGGACCTCACAAATATTTCCTCACATGTTTCACTCAATTGAGATATAACACTCTCACTCGTGTTTACTCTCTCATTCCTACAAGATGCTAGCCCAAGCCCAAAGGGAGCCTAATTGAAGGAGTCTAGCCATTTCCACAAAATCAGCCATTCTCCACAAAATTCTCTTAGTTTTATTTTGTTTTAATTTGATTGTTGCTGTTTCAGGTTTTTAGGCACCATTCTTGGTGAATTTGTTTAGATTTAAATTTCTTTTATGTAACCTAGGTTTAAATTTCAAATGCCTATATAAGGCCCACTTGTACTCCAAGAATGGCAGCTTGAATGAATTATCTTTCAGAATCATTTCTGACTTGTGAGGTTTCTCTTGTGGCCTTTGTGTGCTGGAGAAAATCTTTGACTTATCAAAGGAGTGGTTTCCTTTGTGGCGTCCCGGATTAGGGTTCTAAGAGACGGGTTCTCTTAGGGTTCAATTCCACTGACCAACATCTCTTCTTCTTCTTTGTTCTTTGTTCTTTGTTGCTTATTGTCCAAATTATTTGTTCTTGTGTTGCTTGCCAAAATTCGATCACTGATCCGTGTAATTTGGGGTTCCTAGAATGGGTTTCTAAGGGGTCTCACATCATCTGGTATCAGAGCATTGGTTGAGGTTAGCTTCATCCACTTTTTCTTTGTTCTTTTCCCTTATTTCGTTTGATTAGTTTCTGTTCGTCCTCATTTTCGTGCGGCTGTTTCTGGTGTTTTCCTTCGTATTTTTGGACGTGTAATAGGTCTTTCTTGTGTCTCAAGATCTCTTCTTTCTTCTCGTTTTGGAATCACGTCAATCCGATTTTTCTAGAGCAAGTTATAGCTGTTTCTTGCGTGCATGTCATTCTGATCTTTCAGAAATCTTGTGTTCTGTTTGCAAATTTCAGCACCTTTGAGATTCGAAAAAAAAAAAAAAGAGAGTGAGTATATTACAGTGAAAAAAAAAGGGAAAAGATAAGAAAAGAAGAAAAAGTTGCAAAAAAAAAAAAGAAAAAAAAAAGGGAAGTCCAAATCTGTGAAAAAGAAAGTTGTGCTGGAAATTATAAATTGTTGACTTAAATTGCAATTGCTGAAGATCATCTATTCTTGGAATTACCATTTTTGATTCCTTGAGTTGATCTGGTCATTAAATGTCATATTGTGCACAATTCAAAAAAGGAAATTTGCATTCATTCACCTTGTTCTAAATTTCAAATTTCTGATTGCTTCATTACTGATTTCAGATTCCAATTTCCTTTCCATCCTTTTCCTCTTGATAATTAATCATTTAACCATTTGTTCTCCCATCATATGCTACATACCATTTGTTCCATAAATTCATTGTCTTCATTTCCTTTCCTAGTCACTTGCTGTATTTTCCATTGATTGCACCTACAAATTTTTTTTAAATGTTGGACTTTTGTTTTCTCTTGGAGAACTTTGCATCTTGAATTCTAATTTGAGATTGCCACTTCAGTTGCTACTTCTTTTGATTTGTTGGATTTAATTTAGTACACTATAGGAAGCAAGTTGAGAGGAAAAAGGCAAGAGTGTTTTCATCATTGTAAAAGCCATTACAAGTGTGAAACACGAGTGAATTTGCATCATTTAGAGTGAAACACGAGAGGGAGTGGTCAGGTCCTTTCTCTTGCTATTCACTAACATTTCAGGTGCCAATCATGTCCGAAAGTGAAGATAACCAAGTTGACCTTAAATTGTTCATCAAATCTGTTCAAGAACAATTCAAGAGGCTAAATACTAGGTTGGATCAAATAGATTCTTCTTCTTCCAATAGCAAGGCAAGACGTGGTAAAAAAGTTCTAGGAGGAGATGAATCTGATTTTGAGGAGGAAAGCCAACATGAAAGAGTTAGGAGAGCTCCACCTCAAAACAAAGATGCGTTTAGTAATATCAAGATGAAAATCCCTTCCTTTCAAGGGAAAGCTGATCCTGATGTATACCTTGAATGGGAAAGAAAAGTTGAGTTTATATTTGACTGCCAATCTTTTTCAAAGGAAAGTAAAGTGAAATTAGCTGCTTTGGAGTTTACAAATTATGCAAGCCTATGGTGGGATCAATTAATCACTAGTAGGAGGCGTTCTGGAGAGGGTCCAATTCGGTCTTGGCTAGAAATGAAGGCTCTCATGAGGAAGAGATTTGTCCCTACCCATTACTATAGGGATGTGCACAAAAGGCTCCACAAAATCAAACAAGGATCTATGAGTGTGGAAGAATATTTTCAGCAAATGCAAATTGCCATGATCAAAGCTGACATTGAGGAAGATTCAGAAGTTACAATGGCAAGATTTCTTGGTGGCTTAGACCCTGAAATTGCTACAGAAGTCGAATTGCAAAACTACCTTGATATGGAAGAGTTGTTGCATAAAGCCATTAAGGTGGAGAAGCATTTTAAAGCAAAACAGAAATTGAAATCACATGCTAGTTCCAACAAAGACTTCAAGTCCTCCTTCAAGTTTAAGGGAGAGACCAAGCCTAAGGAGGAGAATAAGTTGAAGATGCAAACACCTACTTCTAAAGGTAAATCTGAACCTAAATCTTCTTCTAGTTCTTCTAAAATTAAATGCTTTAAATGTCAAGGTTTTGGTCACATTGCTTCACAATGTCCAAATAAAAGGACTATGATTTTGCTTGAGAATGGTGTTGTTACTAGTGAAAGTAGTGGTGATAGTGGAAGCTGAGTTGAGCTCCAATGGAGGTGATGAATCTAATGTGGAGGTAGCTGAAGCTGTATTTGGTGAGGTTCTAGTGTCAAGGCGTGCTCTTAGCATTCAACCTAAAGAAGAGCTTGAAAAAGAACAACGAGAGCATATATTTCACACTAGGTGTTTTGTTAACAACAAGGTATGTAGTCTTATCATTGATAATGGGAGCTGCACTAATGTTGCTAGTACCTTGTTAGTTGAAAATCTAGGTTTGCCAACTAGAAAACACCCCACTCCTTATAATTTGTTGTGGTTCAATGATAATGGGGATGTTAAAGTTACTAAACAGGTTGTTGTAGCATTTTCCATAGGAAGTTACCATGATGAGGTTTTGTGTGATATAGCTCCTATGTATGCTGGACACTTATTATTTGGTAGACCTTGGCAATTTGATAGGAAAGTTAAGTATGATGGTTATACTAACAGGTATTCTCTTGAGTTTAATAAGAAAACCATTATGCTAACCCCTCTCAGACCCTTGCAGGCATATGAGGATCAAAAGCGAATTACTCAAGAATGCAAGCTAAGAGAGAAAGAAAAGAAAGTGCGTGAGAAAGAAAGAAAAGAAAGTGAAATGGAGAGAAAAGGAAAGAGAGCTACTGAAAAGAAAAGTCAAGAGAGTGAAGAAAAGAAAGTAATATTATTTTCTGGTAAAGGAGAGATTAAGAGGGCTTTATGTAGTGAGACATCTTTTGTACTCTTGTATAAGGATGTTTATCTAACCCTTAGTGACCTTGATGAATCTCTTCCTTCTAGTGTTTTGAGTTTGTTGCAGGAATATAAAGACTTGTTTCCGGAAGAGGTACCGGATGGATTGCCTCCCATAAGAGGCATTGAACATAGGATTGACTTTATTCCTAGAGCATCTCTTCCTAACCGACCTGCTTATAGGGCAAATCCAGAAGAGACTAAGGAAATTCAGAGACAAGTGGAAGAACTCATGAAAAAGGGATTTGTGAGAGAAAGCCTTAGTCCATGTGCTGTTCCGGTAATACTTGTGCCCAAGAAGGATGGCAAATGGAGGATGTGTGTGGACTGCCGAGCCATTAACAAAATCACAGTTAAGTATAGATATCCCATTCCTAGACTTGATGACATGCTTGATGAGTTGCATGGTGCTTGCTTGTTTTCAAAAATAGATCTTAGGAGTGGTTATCATCAAATTAGGATGCAAGAGGGTGATGAGTGGAAGACTGCATTTAAGACTAAGTTTGGTTTGTATGAATAGCTTGTTATGCCCTTTGGCTTAACTAATGCTCCTAGTACATTCATGAGCTTAATGAATCATGTGTTTCGCCCTTACATAGGAAAGTTTGTTGTTGTGTATTTTGATGACATTCTTGTGTTTTCTAAAAATCTAGAAGAGCATGTTAAGCATTTGCATTCTGTGTTTATTATTTTGAGAGAAAATAAACTCTTTGCAAATTTAGAGAAATGCTCTTTCTGCTTGGATTCTATTGTTTTCCTTGGTTTTATTGTAGGTACTGATGGCCTCCGGGTGGATGAAGAGAAGGTGAAGGCAATTCGGGAGTGGCCAACACCTAAGAATGCTAGTGCGGTGAGGAGTTTCCACGGACTTGCAAGTTTCTGCCGACGTTTTGTGAAGGACTTCTCAACCCTTGTTGCACCTTTAAATGAGCTGGTAAAGAAAAATGTTGTCTTTAAATGGGGTGAGGCACAAGAGGCGGCTTTTAACACTTTGAAAGATAAATTGACCAATGCCCCTCTACTTATTCTTCCTGATTTCTCTAAAGTTTTTGAAGTTGAATGTGATGCCTCTGGAATTGGTATTGGTGCTGTTTTGATGCAAGAGTCTAGGCCTATTGCTTACTTTAGTGAAAAGCTTAGTGGTGCTTGTTTGAATTATTCAACTTATGACAAGCAATTGTACGCTTTAAAAAGAGCTCTGGAATATTGGCAACATTATTTATGGTCTAAGGAATTTGTTTTGCATTCTGATCATAAGAGTCTTCAATACCTAAAGACCCAAGATAAGTTGAATAAGAGGCATGCTATGTGGCTTGAATTCAATGAGTCATTTCCTTATGTACTTAAACATAAAAAGGGGAAAGAAAATGTTGTGGCTGATGCTTTGTCTAGGAGGTATAGTCTCATTACATCTATGCAAGCTGATACAATATCAGTAGGCGTATTGGAGCACAACAAGTTCGAGAAACCCTCATCCATCAAGAACTTCATAGAGCTCAAGAGGCCCAAATTGTATTAGTATATGTCCAAAAATCTCAAAGAGCTCAAAATAATATATATGTTGGATGTCGGCCCAAGTTTAGAGCCCAAGATCCATATTTGATCAACATCTCTTTAAATATGCAAAAGTGGAAGTCCAAGTGGAAGCCCAATGTCCTAAGAAGGTCCATGCAGCAACTAAAGTTAATATCCAACATGTTAAAAGCCCAATGACAAGAGGAAGAGTTAAGCGTCTACAAAGAGCAATTGGGCTTCAATTTGCTGAATTAGAAGCCCATAATGTTAGTGCATGCATTGAGGAAGCAAATAGAGCCTTAATCATGCTTATTCAAGCCCAAGTTGATGCTTAAAGAGCCCATTGAAGTTAGAGGACGTGAATAGTATTTCAAATACAAGATGTCCAGCCCATTAATATTAATTAGTTTTGACTAGGACTCTAGTTTTGACTAGAATTCTTTTTGAATTTTGTTTTTTTATTATTATATTATTTTTTGGACTTGGTCAAGGAGCTTATTTAGGAGATTAAGTTAAAGTAAATATCTTAATCTTATTTCTTGATTTTAGGCATTGTTTAAAATATTTCTAATTAGATTTTAAGAGTTTTAGTTTTAGTAGGATTTTAAGTCTTTTAGAAACTTTGCCTATAAAAGGCTCCCTATTGTACTCTATTTTGAATCATGAATGAACTTGAGTATTATTCAATACTTTGAGAGGCTTTTGCTTCTTTGTGTTCTCTGAAAGTTCACGTGACTTATCAAAGGATTGGTCTTCCTTTGTGGCGTCTTGAGGCTAGGGTTCTAAGAGACAAGTTCTCTTAGGGTCTTTCCTTTGACCAACAGTCTTGTTTCTAGCCGGTCCCGGGCAAAGTCTCGAATTGTTGAAGGTTCTCTAGGGCATGTTCCTAGTGGGTCTTGCATCACAAGCTAGGTTAATTGGTTTTGAATCTTGCAAAAGCATGTATGAATGTGATGCTGATTTTGCTGAAACTTGGAAGTTGTGTGAAAAACATGGTGCTCATGATTTCTTTAGATTTGATGGTTTCTTGTTTAAAGGAAATAAATTGTGTGTGCCTGTTTGTTCTATGCGTGAGCTTTTGGTTAAAGAATCTCATGGGGGTGGTTTGATGGGATACTTTGGGATAGAAAAGACTTTATCCATGTTGAAGGAACTTTTTTATTGGCCTCATATGCGTAGGGATGTGATTGCTATATGTAAAAGGTGCATTGCATGCAAGCACGCTAAATCTAAGATGCAACCACATGGTTTGTATACTCCTTTACCTATTCCTTCTCATCCTTGGGTAGATATTTCAATGGATTTTGTGCTTGGATTGCCTAGAACATCTAGTGGAAAGGATAGCATATTTGTTGTTGTTGATCGATTTAGTAAAATGGCTCATTTCATTGCTTGCTCAAAAACAAATGATGCTGTCCATATTTCTGATTTGTTTTTCAAGGAAATTGTTAGATTGCATGGTTTGCCCCGATCTATTGTGAGTGACCGTGATGTTAAATTTGTTAGTCACTTTTGGAAAACTTTGTGGGCTAAGTTGGGTACAAAGCTTGTGTTTTCTACGGTTGCACATCCTCAAATGGATGGACAAACCGAAGTGGTGAATCAAACACTTTCTTCCTTATTGCGTGTTGTAATTCAAAAAAATTTAAAGAATTGGGAAAAGTGTTTGCCTCACATTGAGTTTGCATATAATCGTGCCTTGCATTCTACAACTGAGTTTTCTCCTTTTGAGATTGTATATGGTTTTAATCCTTTGACTCCCTTAGATCTACTTCCTTTGCCTTGTAATGAGTTTGCTGACCTTGAAGGTGCAAAGAAAGCTAAGTTTGTGCAGGATCTTCATGCTAAGGTTAAGGCGAACATTGAGCGCAAGAATGAGCAATATGCTCAACATGCTAATAAAGGCCGAAGGAAGGTTATCTTTGAACCAGGAGATTGGGTGTGGGTTCATTTGAGGAAAGAAAAGTTTCCTGAACAAAGGAAGTCCAAATTACACCCAAGAGGCGATGGTCCTTTCCAAGTGTTGGAAAGAATAAATGATAATGCATATAAAATTGATTTACCTAGTTCTTATGGGAATGTAAGCGCAACTTTCAATGTGGCTGACCTTTCTCTTTTTGATATTGCAGATTCGAGGACGAATCCTTTTTAGGAGGGAGGGAATGATGGAGGTGAGATAGGAGATTTGAAGAAGCTTGAACAAAATCAAGAGCTTGGAAACAAAAGGGCTGGACATGACTCTAAAAAATGGCCAATTAAAGATCCATTGCAAGGTATGGGAGGCCCATGCACAAGATCAAGAGCCAAAGCTATGAAGGAGGCCTTGAATGGAGTGATCCAAAAACTAATAAACTTGGAGCCCATAGTCTTAGCTGAATATGAAGCCCAAAAGGAACAAATTGGTATAAAGATTATTTCATTCCTATAAGATACTAGCCCAAGCCCAAAGGGAGCCTAATTGAAGGAGTCTAGCCATTTCCACAAAATCAGCCATTCTCCACAAAATTCTCTTAGTTTTATTTTGTTTTCATTTGATTGTTGCTGTTTCATATTTTTAGGCACCATTCTTGGTGAATTTGTTTAGATTTAAATTTCTTTTATGTAACCTAGATTTAAATTTCAAATGCCTATATAAGGCCCACTTGTACTCCAAGAATGGCAGATTAAATGAATTATCTTTCAGAATCATTTCTGATTTGTGAGGTTTCTCTTGTGGCTTTTGTGTGCTGGAGAAAATCTTTGACTTATCAAAGGAGTGGTTTCCTTTGTGGCGTCCCGGATTAGGGTTCTAAGAGACGGGTTCTCTTAGGGTTAAATTCCACTGACCAACATCTCTTCTTCTTCTTTGTTCTTTGTTCTTTGTTGCTTATTGTCCAAATTATTTGTTCTTGTGTTGCTTGCCAAAATTCGATCACCGATCCGTGTTATTTGGGGTTCCTAGAACGGGTTTCTAAGGGGTCTCACATCATGGTGGATGGTATGAAAAGTTGTGATTGGTGCATACAAGTTACAAGTAAGCTTAGGGTTTGGTTAGGCTAGGGTGCCAATATGAAAAAGGGAAGATTTAACCACTTAGCAATGCAAAATCAAGTTTAAAATACCAAAGAGCCAATTACAATGATTCTAAAAACCCAAGATATGAGAAATCAATGGAGGGTTAGATTAGGAAAGTTCAAATCAAAGGAATAGGAAACAAGTTGAAGTCACAATAGGAAAGTCCACAATCACGAGATAAAAGGAAACAATATAGGAATAGGAAAGTGGATCACAAAAATTAGGAAACAAATGGAAGAGGAAACAATGCTGATCACAAAATGAAAGAAATCTTATCACAAGTTTTTTTTTTCGTTTTTTTTTCACTTTTTTTTTGGCTAACCTTTTTTTTTTTGCCTCTTTTTTTTTTTGGATCAGATGAAAGAGAATCACAAGATCACACAATAAGAAACAGATCAGAAAATGTTACCACTAAAAATAACAATAACTTCCTCTAGAGAACTCCGAATTTGATGATTCTAAAACGAAATGAAAGTTGAGAATCTGAAACTTAGGATTGACCTATTAATCGTCCAAAATCTCAAAAGGAAAGGGGTTTGAATAGATAAGGGAAAAATAACACGTCCAAAACAAAAATTTTCCAGATTACAAAATGAATGGCTCTTGTAGCATAAAAATCCAAATCTTGCACACTAAGGATCAAATCTGGAAACAAGGGAAGGTAGAAAGTTTAGTTTTTTTTATAATAAAAGGTAGCAATGAATGGATATGGAAAAGGAAAAAAAAAATGGAAGCTAGAAAGGAAGTAGAATGGTGGATGATGAATGTATGATAGACAACCTACCGTGTAAACCGAAGCTCTGATACCAAATGATGCGAAATCAAGGGGTGGCCCAATCTTCACGATGTAGGTTGATGGATAGATGATGGTTTGAGACCCGACGGAAGCAAATAGCCTACCAACGTTATAAGAACGTTGACCTGCTACTTAGACAATGCGCCTAACCACGAACACAGTAAACCAATCCACACAATGACGCACTTGGATCGAAGCACGAATTGGGGGCTTTTGCGAACTTGAATCACCAACCTAAAGATAGGTTGACAAGACAAAGGTTTCACAAGAGCAAAGAAAAGATAAGATTCTCATAATTAGAGAAACACTCAATAATTCTACTACTTCCAATCTGATTCAAATGAAGGCAGAATTCATATATTTATAGTGTAGCTCAAACCTATCTACTGAAGGAAAAGTAGGAAACTAACTACATAATCCTAACTGAAAGATCTAAAAAATAGGGATACAAAATCAAATTCTTTTAAAAACAGAAAAGGATAGATAATCAGCCTAATAGAAACTAATTAATACTAATGGACTGGACATCTTGCATTTGAAGTACTATTCACGTCCTCTATCTTCAATGGGCTCTTTAAGCATCAACCTAGGCTTGAATAAGCATGATTAAGGCTCCATTTGCTTCCTCAATGCATGCACTAACATTATGGGCTTCTAATTCAGCAAATTGAAGCCCAATTGCTTTTTGTAAACGCTTAACTCTTCCTCTTGTCATTGGGCCATCTATCATCAAGTCCTTCTCCACACGAGCATCCTTCCCCACATGAGTCTGGTTCATATCAAAAAGAGTGAAAAAAAAAACGAAAAAAAAAATTTGATCAGATTTCTCTCATTTGTGATCAACATTATTTCCTCTTCCATTTGTTTCCTAATTTTTGTGATCCATTTTCCTATTCCTTTGATTTGACATTCCTAATCTAATCCTCCATTGATTTCTCATATCTTGGGTTTGTAGAGTCATTGCAATTGGCTCTTTGGTATTTTAAATGTGATTTTGCATTGCTAGGTGGTTAAATCTTCCCTTTTTTGTATTGGAACCCTAGCCTAACCAAACCCTTACCTTTACTTGTGACTTGTATGCGCCAATCACAACTTTTCATACCATCCACCAGCACATACTTTGGTGAACCGAGAATTGGCAGTCCTTGATCACTTGACTCTTAGGTAACATAAGAGCTTGGGATTTGATATTGAGAGGTAAAAGGCAAGAGTGGATAGATCATTGTAGAAAAAGCCAATAAGAGAGAGTAAACACGAGTGAGAGTGTTATATCTCAATTGAGTGAAACACGTGAGGAAATATTTGTGAGGTCCTATATACTTTTGTTTCTTTTTCACTAACATGGCAGATAATCGAGAAAAAGGAGTTGCACATGAAAATGATAATGATGATCACAATTCATTTGGAGTAGCGCCTTTGCAAATGAAAGCGCTAGTGAGTCATTTTGAAAGGATGCTTGATAAGAAGTTGGAAGGACTCCATGAACGCTTAGATCGAGTGGAGAGTAGAAACTCTAGCCAAAGGAGTCAAACTAACCAAAGACAAGCTCATGCTGCATGCCCACAACATCGTGAATATGCGGAAGACATGGAAAGCCATGATGAAGATTACGAAGAAGAGGAGACTCGCCAAGAAGAAGGCCACTCAACATACAAAGAAGACCATTGAGGAGGCCTAGAGATGAAGAAGAAGGCCTTGGAGGAGTCAAAGTCAAAATTCCTTCCTTTCAAGGCAAGAGTGATCCGGAAGCATACCTGGAGTGGGAGATGCGTGTAGAGCAAATCTTTTCATCCCATAACTACTCTGAGGGCAAGAAGGTCAAAATTGCTGCTCTTGAGTTTACTGATTATGCTCTTATTTGGTGGGACCAGATGCAAAAGGAGCGGATTAGATATGGAGAGCACCCCATTCAACATGGGAAGAGATGAAGGCTATCATGAGGAGGCGATTCATTCCATCCTATTTTCGAAGGGAACTTCACAATAAACTTCAACGCCTCACTCAAGGATCCAAGAGTGTGGATGAGTACTACAAGGAAATGCAAATAGCCATGATTAGAGCTAATGTAGAGGAGGATCCAGAAGCAACAATGGCTCGTTTCTTAGATGGGCTTAATCATGACATAGCCGATGTTGTGGAGATGTACCACTATGTTGAGATTCATGACTTAGTCCACCAAGCTGCTAAGGTGGAAAAACAACTCAAAAGGAAGAATATTGCCAGGAAGAACTCCAATTCAACTCCTTTCAACTCATGGAGGAGCAACCCAAAGAAAGATATTCCCTCTACTTCAAGTTCAAAGGGAAATGAAATAAAGAAAGAAGAAAAGCTGGCTGCACCACCCAAGAAGGGTCAAAGTGGGCCTAATCCTTCAAGAAGCCGAGACATAATATGCTTCAAGTGCCAAGGGAGAGGACACATCTCTAGTGAATGTCCTAACAAGCGAACCATGAATATCAACAACCTTGGTGAGTAGGAAACTGAAGGCGAAACAACAGAGGAAGAAGAAGAGCTATTCATGGAAAATGAAGGTGGAGAGTATGCAGAAGAAGGAGAACTCCTTGTAACTAGGAGAGCCCTTAGTGCCCAGATGATGGCAGACGAAGATAAACAAAGAGAGAACTTATTCCATACTCGTTGCCAAATCCAGGGAAAGATATGTGGTGTGATTATAGATGGAGGAAGTTGTTGCAATGTGGCAAGCACCGAGCTAGTGGGGAAGTTGAATTTGTCTACTTTCAAGCATCAACGACCTTACAAACTCCAATGGCTCAATGAATGTGGAGAATTGAGGGTAATTAAGCAAGTTAAAGTAATGTTTTCAATTGGCAAGTATAGGGATGAAGTGCTTTGTGATGTTGTACCAATGAAAGCATATCATATTTTCTTAGGTAGGCCTTGACAGTATGATAGACGTGTTACACATGATGGTTTTCTAAACTATTATTCTTTTGTACTTAGAGGGGAACCTATAACCCTCCTTTCTATGTCACCAAAGCAAGTGTTAGAAGATCAAATCAAGAGAGAGAAGAAAAGAGAAAGTGAGTGTGTAAAAGTGTCTGAAAAAGAGGAGAGTGAAATTGAGAAAAGAAAAGAGAGAGGAAAAGGAGAGATAGCTAAAGGTAAAAGAGAGAAAGAGGGAGATAGAGAGAAAAGTTTGTTAGTAGCAAGAAAGAGTGGGATCAAACAAGCTTTGTTTTCTCAACAAAACCTCCTAGTGGTTATATACAAAGAGGCTATGTTGAATACTAACGATTTAACCTCTACTTTGCCTAGTGTTGTTATGTCTCTTTTGCAGGAATATGAAGATGTCTTTCCTGAAGAGGTACCTCCTGGGTTGCCACCAATTAGAGGGATAGAACATCAAATTGATTTTATGCCTGGAGCACCTTTGCCCAATCATCCAGCTTACCGAGCTAATCCTGAAGAGACCAAGGAGATTCAAAGACAAGTGCAAGAGCTGCTGGAAAAGGGATATGTGAGGGAGAGCCTTAGCCCATGTGCAGTACCAGTGTTGCTCGTGCCTAAAAAGGATGGCACATGGAGAATGTGCATTGATTGTCGAGCCATCAATAATATAACCGTAAGATATCATCATCCTATCCCTAGGTTAGATGATATGCTTGATGAATTAAATGGCTCCACTATCTTCTCTAAAATTGATTTAAAAAGTGGCTACCATCAAATTAGGATGAAAGAAGGAGACGAATGGAAAACTGCATTTAAGACTAAACATGGACTTTATGAATGGTTAGTTATGCCTTTTGGTCTCACTAATGCACCTAGCACATTTATGAGGTTGATGAATCATGTCTTGCGTGCATTCATAGGTAAATTTGTGGTAGTTTACTTTGATGATATCCTTGTGTACAGTAAGACTTTGCATGAGCACGTAGATCACCTGAGACAAGTCGTAGAGGTTCTAAGAAAAGAAAGATTGTTTGGCAATTTGAATATGTGATTTTTGCACTAATAAAGTTGTTTTTCTTGGTTTTGTTGTGAGTACTGAGGGGGTTGAGGTTGATGAAGAGAAAATCAAAGCCATTCAAGATTGGCCAACCCCTACCACCATCGGACAAGTGAGGAGCTTCCATGGACTTGCAAGTTTTTATAGGAGATTCATGAGGGACTTCAGCTCACTGGCAGCCCCTTTGAATGAGTTGACAAAGAAGAATGTTCCATTCAAGTGGGGAGAAGCTCAGGAGAAAGCCTTCCAAACCATCAAGGAGAGGCTCATACATGCACCTTTATTAGTCCTTCCAGATTTTGGTAAGACTTTTGAGGTTGAATGTGATGCTAGTGGAATTGGCATAGTAGGTGTACTCATGCAAGAAGGTAAGCCCATTGCATATTTTAGTGAAAAGCTAAGTGGTCCTAGTCTTTACTATCTTACATATGATAAGGAGCTATATGCTTTAGTTAGAGTGTTGGAAACTTGGCAACATTATTTGTGGCCTAAAGAATTTGTCATACATTCTGACCATGAGGCTCTAAAACATATTAAGAGCCAAAACAAATTGAATCGAAGACACGCTAGTTGGGTTGAATTCATTGAATCTTTCCCATATGTGATTAAGTATAAGAAAGGTAAGGAGAATATTGTTGCTGATGCACTTTCACGTAGGTATGTTCTTCTTTCCATGTTAGACTCTAAGGTTCTTGGTTTTGAACTCATCAAGGAATTATATACTAATGATGTTGATTTTGGTGAAGCTTTTAACTATTGCAAGCCTAGAGTTGGTTGGGACAAATTTTACTTGCATCAAGGATTCTTGTTTCGTGTTGGTTATGCTTTGCATTCCTAATTGTTCTCTGCGCATGTTATTAATGAAGGAAGCACATTCAGGAGGTTTAATGGGACACTTTGGCATTATTAAAACCTTTGATATCTTGAATGAGCATTTTTATTGGCCTTAGATGCTTCTAATATTGCTAATTTATTCTTTCAGGAAGTTGTGAGGTTTCATGGGATTCCGAGGATTATAGTGTCAGATCATGATGCTAAGTTTCTAAGCTATTTTTGGAAGACTTTGTGGAGCAAGTTTGGAACTAAATTGCTATTCTCTACTACTTGTCATCCACAAACTGATAGACAAACTGAAGTTGTTAATAGGACACTATCTTCTTTGTTACGAACTGTGGTTAAAAAGAACCTGAAGAATTGGGAGGAGTGTCTCCCACATGTCGAGTTTGCATACAATAGGGCTGTTCATTCCACTACTAAACATTCACCATTTGAGATTGTATATGGTTTTAATCCTCTTGCACCCATTGACTTAGTTGCTTTGCCTTTTGATGCGAAATCAAGGGGTGGCCCAATCTTCACGACGTAGGTTGATGGATAGATGATGGTTCGAGACCCGACGGAAGC
Source organism: Erythrophleum ivorense (assembly GCA_026724425.1). Taxonomy (NCBI): domain Eukaryota; kingdom Viridiplantae; phylum Streptophyta; class Magnoliopsida; order Fabales; family Fabaceae; genus Erythrophleum; species Erythrophleum ivorense. The sequence goes on along the minus strand of JAIUCV010000006.1, from coordinate 38,098,689 downwards.
AAATAGCCAACTAACGTTATAAGAATGTTAACCTGCTACTTAGACAATGCGTCTAACCACGAACACAATAAACCAATCCACACAACGACACACTTGGATCGAAGCACGAATTGGGGGCTTTTGCGAACTTGAATCACCAACCTAAAGATAGGTTGACAAGACAAAGGTTTCACAAGAGCAAAGAAAAGATAAGATTCTCACAATTAGAGAAACACTCAATAATTCTACTACTTCCAATCTGATTCAAATGAAGGCAGAATACATATATTTATAGTGTAACTCAAACCTATCTACTGGAGGAAAAGTAGGAAACTAACTACATAATCCTAACTGAAAGATCTAAAAAATAGGGATACAAAATCAAATCTTTTTAAAAACAGAAAAGGATAGATAATCAGCCTAATAGAAACTAATTAATACTAATGGGCTGGACATCTTGCATTTGAAGTACTATTCACGTCATCTATCTTCAATGGGCTCTTTAAGCATCAACCTGGGCTTGAATAAGCATGATTAAGGCTTCATTTGCTTCCTCAATGCATGCACTAACATTATGGGCTTCTAATTTAGCAAATTGAAGCCCAATTGCTCTTTGTTGACGCTTAACTCTTCCTCTTGTCATTGGGCCATCTATCATCAAGTCCTTCTCCACACGAACATCCTTCCCCACATGAGTCTGGTTCATATCACCTTTGCAGGAAAGAATCAATATGGATGGACAGAAACGTGCTGAGTTTGTTAAGCAAATCCATGAGAAAGCAAAACAAAACATTGAGGGGATGACTCAACAATATGTAGAACGTGCTAATAAGGGGCGAAAGAGGGTTGTCTTTGAATCAGGAGATTTGGTTTGGTTGCACCTTAGAAAAGAGAGGTTTTCTGACAAAAGAAAGTCTAAACTTATGCCTCGCGGCGATAGGCCTTTCCGCGTGCTAGAGAGAATTAATGATAATGCCTACAAGATAGATTTACCAGGTGAGTATGGTGTAAGTGCTACTTTTAATGTTTCTAACCTTTCCCCTTATTTTGGTGCAGACTTTGAAGAGTCGAGGACGACTCCTTTTCAAGAGGGGGAGGATGATATGAACCAGATTCATGTGGGGAAGGATGCTTGTGTGGAGAAGGACTTGATGATAGATGGCCCAATGACAAGAGGAAGAGTTAAGCGTCTACAAAGAGCAATTGGGCTTCAATTTGCTGAATTAGAAGCCCATAATATTAGTGCATGCATTGAGGAAGCAAATGAAGCCTTAATCATGCTTATTCAAGCCCAAGTTGATGCTTAAAGAGCCCATTGAAGCTAGAGGATGTGAATAGTACTTCAAATGCAAGATGTCCAGCCCATTAATATTAATTAGTTTCTATTAGGCTGATTATCTTTTCTGTTTTCAAAAAGATTTGATTTTGTATCCCTATTTTTTAGATCTTTCAGTTAGGATTATGTAATTAGTTTCCTACTTTTCCTCCAGTAGATAGGTTTGAGCTACACTATAAATATATGTATTCTGCCTTCATTTGAAAGACAATTAGAAGTAATAGAATTATTTTGAGTGTTTCTCTAATTGTGAGAATCTTATCTTTTCTTTGCTCTTGTGAAACCTTTGTTTTATCAACCTATCTTTAGGTTGGTGATTCAAGTTCACAAAGCCCCCAATTCGTGCTTCGATCCAAGCGCGTCGTTGTGTGGGTTGGTTTATTGTGTTCGTGGTTAGGCGCATTGTCTAAGTAGCAGGTCAACGTTCTTATAACGTTGGTTAGCTATTTGCTTCCGTCGGGCCTCGAACCATCATCTATCCATCAACCTAGGTCGTGAAGATTGGGGCACCCTTTAATTTCGCATCATAAACACCATTAGAATCACATAAAATAAGGGAAGGTGGACCTGAGGTGTTTCTAAGATGAGATTGAGAGTGTAGGGGGCAAAATTTGGATAATATAGTCAAAGGGGGGAGTCCCACCACGGCCAAATGAGAGACAGAGCCGAAGGGCACTATGGCATAACCAATCTCGCCGCAACGCAAGGGAAGAAAATTGGCCCAGGGAGTGACGGTGGCAAGGAGCGCCGCGGCCTGATAAATCTGGCCGCGGTGCGAAGTGAGAAAAATCGCCCATGAGAGTAACAGAACCAAAACTCGCTGCGGCGTATTATGTCCTACCGTGGCGCAAGTCGAGGAAATAAAAATAAGGGTTGGACAAAAGCAAAACTTGCCGCGGCGCAAATATATTGCGCTGAGGTGAGAATCGTGGGAGTTGAGAACAATAGTTCCAGGAGGCGTTTCCGCCGCGGCGCCACAGGTTGGCCGCGGTGAAGGTCCAACTCGCCGCGGCGATAAATTTGTCTAATGATTCTAGAGAGCAACTTAGCCGTGGCGCAAGTCCCTAACCCACTCCTTTTAGCCTAGAAACCCCAATTTCTTCAACGGTAATGGTGAGAGATGATATAGGAACACTTATGGGTGGTTATTGGGTATTAAAATTGATGGACGGTTGAATCATAAACCCCTTATAGTAGTAGGATTTTTTCTATGTAAATTTTGTTTTGTTGTGGTGTTATGGTGATGACCCTAACATCAAGGTTCAAATTTCCTCATATTTTCATAATGTGGTAAAATATAATGACCTCAAATCTTGATCATTAATTATTAATCGTATATTTAACCATGAATCGCCTCATGCTAGCTTTCATCTCCTCCCATGTTGAGATGGGCGCTCTCTATATCTAACTCGCTCCTTTTGCATCTGGTCCCACCAAACAAGAGCATAATCAGTAAACTCAAGAGCAGCTATCTTTACCTTCTAACCTCAGAGTAGTTATGGCATGAAAATATTTGCTCTATGCTCATCTCCCACTCCAAATATGCTTCTGGATCACTCTTGCCTTGAAAGGAAGGGATTTTTATTTTAACTCCCCCAAGGCCTCCTTCGTCATCTCTAAGCCACCTCGATGGTCCTCATTGTTGGTTGAATGACCTCCTTCTTTGCTGGACCTCCTCCTCTTCATACCCTTCATCATGGCTCTCTATGGCTTCCTCATGCTCACGGTCATCTATGTGCCATTTGAACATGTCTTTGGTTAGTTTGAGTAGTCCTCTGACTAGAACTACTACCCTCCACTCGATCTAGGCATTCATGGAGACCCTCTAGCTTCTTATCAAGCATCCTCTCAAAATGGCTCACAATTGCTTGCATTTGTAATGGTGCTCACTCAAGTGGATTGTTCTTTGAGTCATTTCTTTCATGTGCAACTCCTTTTTCTCGGTTATCTGCCATGTTAGGGAAAAGAAACAAGAAACAAAATATATTGGACCTCACAATCACACCCTCCGTGTTTCACTCAAATAAGAGATGACACTCCCACTCGTGTTTTCTCTCTCTTGTTGGCTTTTTCTGCAATGATCTTACCCACTCTTGCCTTTTACCTCTCAATATCAAATCCCAAGCTCTTATGTTACCTAAGATCTCGTCAAGTGATCAAGGACTACCAATTCTCGGTTCACCAAAGTATGTGCAGATGGTATGAAAAGTTGTGATTGGCACATACAAGTCACAAGTAAGGTTAGGGTTTGGTTAGGCTAGGGTTCCAATACGAAAAAGGGAAGATTTAACCACCTAACAATGCAAGATCAAGTTTAAAATACCAAAGAGCCAATTACAATGATTCTAAAAACCTAAGATATGAGAAATCAATGGAGGATTAGATTAGGAAAGTTCAAATCAAAGGAATAGGAAACAAGTTGAAGTCACAATAGGAAAGTCCACAATCACAAGATAAAAGGAAACAATATAGGAATAGGAAAGTGGATCACAAAAATTAGGAAACAAATGGAAGAGGAAACAATGCTGATCACAAATGAAAGAAATCTGATCACAATTTTTTTTTCTTTTTCATTGTTTTTTCACTTTTTTTTTGGCTAACCCTTTTTTTTTGCCTTTCTTTTCTATTCCTTTTCTTTTTCTTATACTTAATCACATATGGAAAAGATTGAATGAATTCAACCCAACAAGCATGTCTTCGATTCAATTTGTTTTGACTCTTAATATGTTTTAGAGCCTCATGGTCAGAATGTATGACAAATTCCTTAGGCCAAAAATAATGTTGCCAAGTTTTCAACACTCTAACTAAAGCATATAGCTCCTTATCATATGTAGAATAGTTAAGAGTAGGACCACTTAGCTTTTTGCTAAAATATGCAATGGGCTTACCTTATTGCATGAGTACACCTCCTATGCCAATTCCACTAGCATCACATTCAACCTCAAAAATCTTACCAAAATCTGGAATGACTAATAAAGGTGCATGTATGAGCCTCTCTGATGGAGGTGAGATAGGAGATTTGAAGAAGCTTGAACAAAATCAAGAGCTTAGAAACAAAAGGACTGGACATGACTCAAAAAAATGGCCAATTAAAGATCCATTGCAAGGTATGGGAGGCCCATGCACAAGATCAAGAGCCAAAGCTATGAAGGAGGCCTTGAATGGAGTGATCCAAAAACTAATAGACTTGGAGCCCATAGTCTTAGCTGAATATGAAGCCCAAAAGGAACAAATTGGTATAAAGATTATTTCATTCCTATAAGATGCTAGCCCAAGCCCAAAGGGAGCCTAATTGAAGGAGTCTAGCCATTTCCACAAAATCAGCCATTCTCCACAAAATTCTCTTAGTTTTATTTTGTTTTAATTTGATTGTCGCTGTTTCAGATTTTTAGGCACCATTCTTGGTGAATTTGTTTAGATTTAAATTTCTTTTATGTAACCTAGATTTAAATTTCAAATGCCTATATAAGGCCCACTTGTACTCCAAGAATGGCAGATTGAATGAATTATCTTTTTAGAATCATTTCTGACTTGTGAGGTTTCTCTTGTGGCCTTTGTGTGCTGGAGAAAATCTTTGACTTATCAAAGGAGTGGTTTCCTTTGTGGCGTCCCGGATTAGGGTTCTAAGAGACGGGTTCTCTTAGAGTTCAATTCCATTGACCAACATCTCTTCTTCTTCTTCTTCTTTGTTCCTTTTCTTTGTTCTTTCTTCTTTGTTCTTTGTTGCTTATTGTCCATATTATTTGTTATTGTGCTGCTTGCCAAAATTCGATCACTGATCCGTGTAATTTGGGGTTCCTAGAACGGGTTTCTACGGAGTCTCACATCACTCTCCTTGATGGTTTGGAAGGCTTTCTCTTGAGCTTCTCCCAACTTGAATGGAACATTCTTCTTTGTCAACTCATTCAAAGGGGCTGCCAGTGAGCTGAAATCCCTCACGAATCTCCTATAAAAGCGTGCAATAACAAAACCAAGAAAAACAACTTTATTAGTATAGAAATCACACTTATTCATATTGCCAAACAATCTTTCTTTTCTTAGAAGCTCTAGGACTTGTCTCAATTGATCTACATGCTCATAGAAAGTCCTACTGTACACAAAGATATCATTAAAGTAAACTACCACAAATTTGCCTATGAAGGCATTCAAGACATGATTCATCAACCTCATAAATGTGCTAGGTGCATTAGTGAGACCAAAAGGCATAACTAACCATTCATAAAGTCTATGTTTAGTCTTAAATGCAGTTTTCTATTCATCTCCTCCTTTCATCCTAATCTGATGGTAGCCACTTTTAAAATTAATTTTAAAGAAGATAGTGGAGCCATTTAATTCATCAAGCATATCATTTAACATAGGGATAGGATGACGATATCTTACCGTTATATTATTGATGGCTCGACAATCAATGCACATTCTCCATGTGCCATCCTTTTTAGACACGAGCAACACTAGTACTACACATGGGCTAAGGCTCTCCCTCACATATCCCTTTTCCAGCAGCTCTTGCACTTGTCTTTGAATCTCCTTGGTCTCTTCAGGATTAGCTCGGTAAGCTGGACGATTGGGCAAAGGTGCTCAAGGTATAAAATCAATTTGATGTTCTATCCCTCTAATTGGTGGCAACCTAGGTGGTACCCCTTTCGGAAAGACATCTTCATATTCCTGCAAAAGAGACACAACAACACTAAGCAAAGTAGAGGTTAAGTCGTTAGTATTCAACATATCCTCTTTGTAGATAACTACTAGGAGGTTTTGTTGAGAAAACAAAGCTTGTTTGATCTCACTCTTTCTTGCTACTAACAAACTTTTCTCTCTTTCTCCCTCTTTCTCTCTTTTACCTTTAGCTCTCTCTCCTTTTTCTCTCTCTTCTCTTGGCTTACCCTTTTTTCTTTTCTCAATTTCACTCTCTTCTTTTTTAGACACTTTTACACACTCACTTTCTCTTTTCTTCTCTCTCTTGATTTGATCTTCTAACACTTGCTTTGGTGACATAGGAAGGGGGGTTATAGGTTCCCATCTAAGTATAAAAGAATAACGGTTTAGAAAACCATCATGTGTAACACGTCTATTGATGCAATAACACCAAATAATATGAACCAGACTCATGTGAGGAAGGATGCTCGTGTGGAAAAAGACTTGATGATAGATGGCCCAATGACAAGAGGAAGAGTTAAGCGTCTACAAAGAGCAATTGGGCTTCAATTTGCTGAATTAGAAGCCCATAATGTTAGTGCATGCATTGAGGAAGCAAATAGAGCCTTAATCATGCTTATTCAAGCCCAAGTTGATGCTTAAAGAGCCCATTGAAGCTAGAGGACGTGAATAGTATTTCAAATACAAGATGTCCAGCCCATTAATATTAATTAGTTTTGACTAGGACTCTAGTTTTGACTAGAACTCTTTTTGGATTTCGTTTTTTATTATTATATTATTTTTTTGGACTTGGTCAAGGAGCTTATCTAAGAGATTAAGTTAAAATTAATATCTTAATCTTATTCCTTGATTTTAGGCATTGTTTAAAATATTTCTAATTAGATTTTAAGAGTTTTAGTTTTAGTAGGATTTTAAGTCTTTTAGAAACTTTGCTTATAAAAAGGCTCCCTATTGTACTCTATTTTAAAATCATGAATAAACTTGAGTATTATTCAATACTTTGAGAGGCTTTTGCTTCTTTGTGTTCTCTAAGAGTTCAACGTGACTTATCAAAGGATTGGTCTTCCTTTGTGGCGTCTTAAGGCTAGGGTTCTAAGAGACAAGTTCTCTTAGGGTCTTTTCTTTGACCAACAATCTTGTTTCTAGCCGATCCCGGGCATAGTTTCGAATTGTTGAAGGTTCTCTAGGGCATGTTCCTAGTGGGTCTTGCATCATTTGGTATCAGAGCTTTGGTTCGCTAGTGCAAGGTATATCTTTGTGTTTCCATTCCACTATTCTTCATATTTTCTCTCATTCCATTTGTGTTATCTTCTCATCTTCATCTTTGTCTTCTATCTTCTTCCCTCTTCCATTGTTGTGTGTCTCCATCCTCATTCAAAAAAAAAAAAAAGAAAAAAAATTCGAAAAAAAATCAGAAAAAAAAGTGAAAAAAAAGAAGAAATAGCAAGTTGTGCAAATTCAAAAAGCTTGGAGTTAGTTTCCTAATTAGAGTCAATTTCCTAATTGGAGTTAATTTCCTAATTGGAGTCAATTTCCTAATTGGAGTTAGTTTCCTAATTGAACTCAATTTCCTAATTGGACTCAGTTTCCTAATTTTCAGATTTTCTTAAAGTTGGTTTCCTAATTTCCCAAGTAGTTTCCTATTTTTAAAGTTTCTTATTTTCAGATTTTTCCTTTTCTTCTCCTTCCTTCCAAGCCATCTAAACCTTACCTTCCGCCTTGTTCTCCTTTCCTCTTTCTCTTTTTGTTATACACCTCTTTTTCTCCTTTGTTTGATTCTTTGGGAATTTGCATTTTAGGATTCTAGTTTTTTTTTTATTGCCACTAGTCTGATCTTTTCATTTTATTTGCTTGTGACTTGCTTAGAACACTTGTAAGAAGCAAATTATTGAGTGGTAAAAGGCAAGAGTGCAATTAACATTAAAGAAAAAGCCAAAAAGAGAGTTAAACACGAGTAAACTTATCATCTTTTGAGTGTAAACACGTGAGAAGGGTGTGTGAGGTGCTATTTCTTTGTTGACTAACTTTTCAGGTGACAAGATGTCTAGTGAATACAAATTCCTTGAAGAGGCTAACAAAGAGCAATTCAAGCAATCTTGTGCATGGTTAGATGCATTCCAATCCAACTCCAACTCTACAGGACAAGATAAGGAAAAGTCATCCTCTGATTTCCATACTAGATGCCTTATCAAAGAGAAAGTCTGCAGTATGGCTATTGACAATAGTAGCTATATAAATATTGCTAGTACCTTACTTGTTGAGAAATTAAACTTGCCTAGCATCCTAGGCCCTATACCTTGTTGAAGGGTAGTGCTGAATTTAAGGTTAATAAGCAAGTTTTGATTTCTTTCTCCATTGGTAAATATCATGACAAAGTGCTATGTGATGTGGCTCCTATGTATGAGGGACATATTATGCTTGGTAAACCATGGAAACATGTTAGAAAAGCTAAATATGTTAAGCATAAGCACAGATATTGCTATTGCTATTCATTTGTATTCAATGAAAAAAATCATGTATTAGTACCTCTTGATCCTATGGATGCTTATGAGGATCAAATGAGAATAGTACAAGCATACAAAACAAAAGAAAAAGAGAGAGAATATGAGTTAGAGAGAGAAAAAGAAAAAGAGAGAGAACATGAGTTAGAGAGAGAAAAAGATGAGTTTAAAAAAGAAAAGAGTGTGAGTGAAACAAACGAGCAAGAGAGTTGTGAGAAAAGTGAGAAAAGCATGAGTGTGAGGCTTTTGCTTCTTTGTGTTCTCTGAGAGTACACGTGACTTATCAAAGGATTGGTCTTCCTTTGTGGCGTCTTGAGGCTAGGGTTCTAAGAGACAAGTTCTCTTAGGATCTTTCCTTTGACCAACAATCTTGTTTCTAGCCAGTCCCGGGCATAGTTTCGAATTGTTGAAGGTTCTCTAGGGCATGTTCCTAGTGGGTCTCGCATCATTTTTTTTTTTTTACCTGATGGCGAAGATTCGAGGACGAATCTTTTCAAAGAGGGAGGGAATGATACAATATCAGTAGGCATACCCATTAGAGCACAAGAAGTTCGAGAAACCCTCATCCATCAAGAACTTCATAGAGCTCAAGGGATTCCAAAGTCCCCTTCCAGCCAAAGACCAATTTCAAGTCTAAGGAGGAAAGTAAGGTAAAACCCTTTCAGGTTAAGGGTAAAACTGATTCAAAACCTTTCTCATCTTCTAATCCTACTGTTTCCTCCTCTAAGCTTAGATGCTTTAAATGTAATGGTATTGGTCACATTGCTTCACAATGTCCGGACAAACAAACTATGATTATTCTTGAGAATGGTGATGTGACTAGTGCTAGTAGTGAGTCTGAGGAGGATGAGATGCCACCCCTGACTGATGACTCAGATTTAGAGTTAACTGAAGCTGTAAATGGTGAAGCCCTTTTGGCAAGGCGTGCTCTCAACATTCAACCTAAAGAAGATCTTGAGGTAGAGCAGCGTGAGCATATTTTCCATACTCAATGTTTCATCCACAAGAAGGTATGTAGTTTGATTATTGATGGTGGTAGCTGCACAAATGTAGCTAGTACTTTACTTGTGGAAAAGCTGAACTTACCTACTTTAAGGCACCCTACCCCTTATAAATTACAATGGCTAAACGATAGTGGGGAGGTAAAGGTAACAAAACAGGTGCTCATCTCTTTTTCTATTGGTAATTATCATGATGAGATTCTTTGTGATGTAGCACCCATGTATGCTGGACACTTGTTACTTAGTAGGCCATGGCAGTTTGACCGAAAGGTAAAACATGATGGATATAAAAATTATTATTCTTTTGTTTTTAATGGTAAGACCATTGTGTTGACCCCTCTTCGTCCTGTTCAAGCATATGAGGATCAGTTAAAAATTGAAAGAGAGTGTAAGAAGAGAGAGCAAGAAAAGAAAGGTAAAGTGAGTGTGAGTGTTGAGAATGAGAAGAAGCAGGAGAAAGGAGAGCTGAGTAGAAAGGAAAAGAAAATTAGAGAAAAACATGAGGAAAAGAAAGTGAGTTTATTTTCGAGTAAAAGTGAGATCAAGAAGCTCTTATTTGTGAAAATGCCTTCTTATTACTTTATAAAGATGTTTATCTTACTATCGATGATCTTGATCACTCTTTGCCTGCTAGTGTTACATCTTTATTACAGGAATTTTGTGACTTGTTCCCAGAGGAAATACCTGATGGATTGCCCCCGCTAAGAGGCATTGAGCATCGGATAGACTTTATCCCAGGGGCATCTATTCCCAATAGACCTGCTTATCGAGCAAATCCAGACGAGACTAAGGAAATACAACATCAAGTGGAAGAGCTCATGAAGAAAGGCTTTGTTCGTGAAAGTCTGAGTCCGTGTGCTGTCCCAGTGATTCTTGTACCCAAAAAAGATGGCAAGTGGCGAATGTGTGTAGATTGTCGTGCCATCAACAAAATAACGGTAAAATATCGCTATCCTATCCCTAGGTTAGATGATATGCTTGATGAGTTGCATGGTGCATGTGTTTTCTCTAAAGTTGATCTTAGAAGTGGTTACCATCAGATTAGAATGAAAGAAGGTGATGAATGGAAAACTGCTTTTAAGACTAAGTTTGGATTATATGAATGGTTAGTTATGCCATTTGGTTTGACTAACACACCTAGCACTTTCATGAGTTTAATGAACCATGTCTTTAGACCTTTCATTGGAAGATTTGTTGTGGTTTACTTTGATGATATTTTGATCTACTCTAAGAGTCTAGAAGAACATGTGAATCATTTGCATGATGTGTTTGTTGTGCTTAGGGAGAATAAACTTTTTGCCAATTTAGAGAAGTGCTCTTTTTGTTTGGATTCTGTGGTTTTTCTTGGATTTGTTGTAGGAGCTCGTGGCATACAAGTGGACGAGGAAAAGGTCAAAGCAATCCGAGAGTGGCCAACTCCAAAGAATGCGAGTGAAGTAAGAAGTTTCCATGGATTGGCAAGCTTCTAAAGGCGATTTGTGAAGGACTTCTCTACTCTTGCTGCCCCTTTAAATGATTTGGTAAGAAAGAATGTGGTATTCAAGTGGGGTGAAACACAAGAGCGTGCTTTTAACATACTGAAGGAAAAACTAACTAATGCCCCTGTAATTGTGTTGCCTGATTTTAGTAAAGTTTTTGAAATTGAGTGTGACGCTTCTGGTATAGGCATAGGTGGTGTGTTGATGCAGGATTCTAAACCTATTGCATATTTCAGTGAGAAATTGAGTGGTCCTGCTTTAAATTATTCCACATATGATAAAGAGTTTTATGCCTTGAAACGATGAACTTTAGAAACTTGGCAACATTATTTGTGGCCTAAAGAATTTATTATCCATTCTGATCATCAAAGTCTTAAGTTTCTTAAGTCTCAGGGTAAATTGAACAAAAGGCATGCAAGTTGGCTTGAATTTATTGAAACCTTTCCTTATGTGATTAAGCATAAGCAGGGAAAGGAAAATATTGTAGCTGATGCATTGTCTAGGCGTTACACTTTGATTACTTCCATGCATGCTAGATTGATAGGTTTTGAGATGATAAAAGGCATGTATGAATCTGATTTTGATTTTGCTGATATTTGGAAATCTTGTGAATTGCATGGTGCTAATGACTATTATAGGTTTGATGGATTCCTTTTCAAAAAGAACAAGTTATGCATTCCTATGTGTTCCATTCGTGAGCTTCTTGTTAAGGAAACTCATGGTGGAGGATTGATGGGCCATTTTGGTGTAGAAAAGACTTTGGCTCTTTTGAATGAGCATTTTTATTGGCCTAGCATGAGAAAAGATGTGGTTGCGGTTTGTTCTAGATGTATTACTTGTAAGCATGCTAAGTCTAGAATTCAATCACATGGCTTGTATTCTCCTTTACCAGTTCCCTCTCACCCATGGATTGATATTTCTATGGACTTTGTTTTGGGTTTGCCTAAATCTCCTACTGGGAAAGATAGTATCTTTGTTGTTGTGGATAGGTTTAGTAAAATGGCTCATTTTATTGCTTGTTCCAAAACTAATGATGCTATGTATATGGCAGAATTATTTTTCAAGGAGATTGTTAGGTTGCATGGTGTGCCAAAAACTATTGTTAGTGATAGAGATGTGAAATTCTTGAGTTATTTCTGGAAAACATTGTGGAATAAACTTGGCACTAAGCTTTTATTTTCTACTACAGCGCATCCATAAACTGACGGGCAGACCGAGGTTGTTAATAGAACCCTCTCTACTTTATTAAGAGCTATCATTCAAAAGAATCTTAAGAATTGGGAGAAGTGTTTGCCCCATGTCGAATTTGCTTATAATCATGCTGTTCATTCTACAACAAAATTCTTTCCTTTTGAAATTGTTTATGGCTTTAATCCTCTAACCCCGTTAGATTTGCTTCCTTTACCTTCACATGAGTTTACTAACCTTGATGGTGCTAGGAAGGCAAAGTTTGTACAGGATTTGCATGAGAAGGTGAAAGCCAATATTGAAAGAAAGAATGAGCAAATTGCCAACCATGTTAACAAGGGTAGAAGGCGTGTGGTATTTGAACCCGGCGATTGGGTGTGGGTTCACTTGCGAAAAGAACGTTTCCCGGAGAAAAGGAAGTCAAAACTCCAACCTAGAGGAGATGGTCCCTTTCAAGTTCTTGATAGGATTAATGATAATGCTTATAAAATTGACTTGCCTAGTTCTTATGGAAATATTAGTGCTACTTTTAATGTAACTAATCTCTCTTCCTTTGATATTGCAGATTCGAGGATGAATCCTTTTCAAGAGGGGGGGAATGATGCAATAACACCAAATAATATGAACCAGACTCATGTGAGGAAGGATGCTCGTGTGGAAAAAGACTTGATGATAGATGGCCCAATGACAAGAGGAAGAGTTAAGCAGACACAAAGAGCAATTGGGCTTCAATTTGCTGAATTAGAAGCCCATAATGTTAGTGCATGCATTGAGGAAGCAAATAGAGCCTTAATCATGCTTATTCAAGCCCAAGTTGATGCTTAAAGAGCCCATTGAAGCTAGAGGACGTGAATAGTATTTCAAATACAAGATGTCCAGCCCATTAATATTAATTAGTTTTGACTAGGACTCTAGTTTTGACTAGAACTCTTTTTGAATTTCGTTTTTTATTATTATATTATTTTTTTTGGACTTGGTCAAGGAGCTTATCTAAGAGATTAAGTTAAAATTAATATCTTAATCTTATTCCTTGATTTTAGGCATTGTTTAAAATATTTCTAATTAGATTTTAAAAGTTTTAGTTTTAGTAGGATTTTAAGTCTTTTAGAAACTTTGCCTATAAAAAGGCTCCCTATTATACTCTATTTTAAAATCATGAATGAACTTGAGTATTATTCAATACTTTGAGAGGCTTTTGCTTCTTTGTGTTCTCTAAGAGTTCACGTGACTTATCAAAGGATTGGTCTTCCTTTGTGGCGTCTTAAGGCTAGGGTTCTAAGAGACACGTTCTCTTAGGGTCTTTCCTTTGACCAACAATCTTGTTTCTAGCCGATCCCGGGCATAGTTTCGAATTGTTGAAGGTTCTCTAGGGCATGTTCCTAGTGGGTCTTGCATCATCTATCATACTGCCAAGGCCTACCTAATAAAATATGGCATGCTTTCATTGGTACAACATCACAAAGCACTTCATCCCTGTACTTGCCAATTGAAAACATTACCTTAACTTGCTTGGTAACCCTCAATTCTCCACATTCATTGAGCCATTTAACTTTGTAAGGCCGTTGATGCTTGAAAGTAGACAAATTCAACTTCTCCACTAGCTCAGTGCTTGCCACATTGCAGCAACTTCCTCCATCTATAATCACACCACATATCTTTCCCTTGCTCTTGTGAAGCCTTTGTCTTGTTAACCTATCCCTAGGTTGGTGATTCAAGTTCACAAAAGCCCCCAATTCGTGCTTTGACCCGGGTGTGTCGTTGTGTGGGTTGGTTCATCGTGTTCGTGGTTGGACGTGCAGTCTAAGTCGCAGGTCAATGTTCCTCTAACGTTGGTTAGCCACTTGCTTCCGTCAGGTCTCGAACCATCCTTTACTTATCTTATGCCATGAAGATTGGGCCACCCCTTTGATTTCACGTCATTTGGTATCAGAGCCTTAGTTTACACGGTAGGTTGTCTATCATACATTCACCATCCACCATTCTACTTCCTTTCTAGCCTCCATAATTTTTTCGTTTTCCATGTCCGTTCATTGTTACCTTTTATTATAAAAAAAATACTAACCTTTCTACCTTCCCTTGTTTCCAAATTTGATCCTTAGTGTGCAAGATTTGGTTTTTATGCTACAAGAGCCATTTATTTTGTAATCTGAAGAATTTTTGTTGTTCTGGACTTTGTTGTTTTTCCCTTATCTGTTCAACCCCTTTCCTTTTAAGATTTTGGATGATTAATAGGTCAATCCTAAGTTTCAGAATCTCAACTTTCATTTTGTTTTGAAATCATCGAATTCAGAGTTCTCTAGAGGGAGTTATTGTCATTTTTAGTGGTAACATTTTCTGATCTGATTTGTTTCCTATTGTGTGATCTTGTGATTTTCTTTCATCTGATAAAAAAAAAAAGAGGCAAAAAAAGAAAAGAAAAGGAAAAGGAATAGAAAACAAAGGCAAAAAAAAGGGTTAGCCGAAAAAAAAAGTGAAAAAAAAAACGAAAAAGAAAAAAAAAATTATGATAAGATTTCTTTCATTTGTGATCAGCATTGTTTCCTCTTCCATTTGTTTCCTAATTTTTGTGATCCACTTTCCTATTCCTATATTGTTTCCTTTTTATCTTGTGATTGTGGACTTTCCTATTGTGACTTCAACTTGTTTCCTATTCCTTTGATTTGAACTTTCCTAATCCAATCCTCCATTGATTTCTCATATCTTGGGTTTTTAGAATTATTGCAATTGGCTCTTTGATATTTTAAACTTGATCTTGCATTGCTAGGTGGTTAAATCTTCCCTTTTTCGTATTGGAACCATAGCCTAACCAAACGCTAACCTTACTTGTGACTTGTATGTGCCAATCACAACTGTTCATACCATCCACCAGCACATACTTTGGTGAATCGAGAATTGGCAGTCCTTGATCACTTGACGAGTTCTTAGGTAACATAAGAGCTTGGGATTTGATATTGAGAGGTAAAAGGCAAGAGTGGATAAGATCATTGCAGAAAAAGCCAATAAGAGAGAGAAAACACGAGTGAGAGTGTCATCTCTTATTTGAGTGAAACACGTGAGGGTGTGATTGTGAGGTCCAATATATTTTGTTTCTTGTCTCTTTTCCCCTAACATGGCAAATAACCGAGAAAAAGGAGTTGCACATGAAAGCAATGACTGAAAGAACAATCCACTTGAGTTAGCACCATTACAAATGCAAGCAATTATGAGCCATTTTGAGAGGATGCTTGATAAGAAGCTAGAGGGTCTCCATGAACGCCTAGATCGAGTGGAGGGTAGTAGTTCTAGTCAGAGGACTACTCAAACTAACCAAAGACAGGTTCAAATGGCATGTAGACATGACCGTGAGCATGAGGAAGCCATAGAGAGCCATGATGAAGGGTATGAAGAAGAGGAGGTCCAGCAAAGAAGGAGGCCATTCAACCGACAACGAGGACCATATAGGTGGCCTAGAGATGACGAAGGAGGCCTTGAAAGAGTTAAAATAAAAATCCCTTCCATATGGTCTATGCTCAAAAGGCCCAAATTGTGCTAGTATATGTCCAAAAATCTCAAAGAGCTCAAGATAATATCTATGTTGGACGTCGGCTCAAGTTTAGAGCCCAAGATCCATATTTGATCAATATCTCTTTAAAAATGCAAAAGTGGAAGTCCAAGTGGAAGCCCAATTTCTAGGAAGAGTCCATGGAGTAACTAAAGTCAATATCCAATATGTTAAGGGGCCAATGCAGTTATACACATATAAAAGGAGTGCTAAGGCCCAATTGGAGTCCAATTTCAAAAAATTAAAAATCATGTGTCAATCATGTGATTTTTAATGAAGCATGAGCATCCTATGTGGACTATTTAAAGGAGCTAATTAGTTTTGACTAGGATTCTTTTGAATTTCGTTTTTTATTATTTTATTATCTTTTTAGACTTGGTCAAGGAGCTTATCTATGAGATTGAGTTAAAATTAATATCCTAATCTTGTTCCTTGATTTTAGGCATCATTCAAAATAATTTTAATCAGATTTTAGAGTTCAACATTTATTAGAATTTTAAGTCTTTTAGAAACTTTGCCTATAAAAAGCTCTCTATTGTATTCTATTTTGGAAGATCATGAATGAACTTGAGTATTATACAATACTTTGTGAGGCTTTTGTTTCTTTGTATTCTCTGAGAGTTCAAGTGACTTATCAAAGGATTGGTCTTCTTTTGTGGCGTCTTGAGGCTAGGGTTCTAGGAGACAAGTTCTCTTAGGGTCTTTCCTTTGACTAACATTCTTGTTTTCTAGCCAGTCTCGGGCAAGGTTTCGAATTGTTGAAGGTTCTCTAGGGCATGTTCTTAGTGGGTCTTGCATCATTTGGTATCAGAGCTTTGATTCTCTAATACAAGGTATATCTTTGTGTTTTCCTACCGTTGTTCTTTATACTTTCTTTCCTTTCATTTGTGTTACCTTTTCATCTTCACCTTTGTCTTCCAACTTTTTCTTTTTTCCATTGTTGTATGCCTCCATCCTAAAAAAAGAAATCCAAAAAAAAATTCAAAAAAAATTGAGAAAAAAGTGAAAAAAAAAAGAGAAGAAAAAAAAAGAAGAAAATTGCAAGTTGTGGAAAGTCAAAGCTTAAAGTAGTTAGTTTTCTAATTGGAGTTAGTTTCTTAGTTGGAGTTAATTTTCTAATTGGAGTTAGTTTCTTAATTTGACTGCATTGAGTAGCCACCAAGTTATCTACTTTCCTATTTGCATTCAAGTAAGGATTTTCTTTCCTAATTGTTCTAAACTTGAATTGCAAGTAGTTTTCTATTTCAATTAACTTGGTTCTCAAGTAGTTTCCTATTCTTAAAGTTTCCTATTTTCAGATTTTCCCTTTCCTTCTCCTTCCTTCCAAGCCATCCAAATCTCCCATTCCTCCTTGTTTCCCTTTTAGTTACATATCCCTTTTTCTTCTTTGTTTGATTCTTTGAGAATTTGCATTTTAGGATTCTAGTTCTTTTTTTATTGCCACTAGTCTGATCTTTTCTTTTGATTTTCTTGTGACTTGCTTAAAACACTTGTAAGAAGCAAATTGTTAAGTGATAAAAGGCTTCTAGTCTATCTACCATCTTGATAAAAGCCCAAATTTGAGAGTGTTTACAAGTAAATTACTATTCTTGAGTGTAAACACGTGAGAAGAGTGTGTGAGGCCCTATTCCTTCTTTCCTTCTTTGACTAACTTTTCAGGAGACAAGATGCCCAATGAGTACAAATTCCTTGAAGAGGAACAAAGAGAAATTCAAGCAAACTTGTGCATGGTTAGATGCATTCCAATCTAATTCTAACTCTACAGGACAAAATAAGGAAAAGTCATCCCCTGATTTCCATACTAGATGCCTTATCAACGAGAAAGTTCGTAGCATGGCTATTGATAATAGTAGCTATGTAAATGTCACCAGTACCTTACTAGTTGAGAAATTAAACTTGCCTACAATATCCTAGGCCCTATACCTTGTTGAAGGGTAGTGCTAAGTTTATGGTTAATAAGCAAGTTTTGATTTCTTTCTCCATTGATAAATATCATGATAAAGTGTTATGTGATATGACTCCTATGTATGATGGACATATTATGCTTAGTAAACCATGAAAACATGTGAAAAAAGCTAAATATGTCCAGCATAAGCACAAATATTACTATTGCTATTCATTTGTATTCAATGAAAAAATCATGTATACTAACCTTTTTTGATCCTATAGATGCTTATAAGGATCAAATGAGAATAGTACAAGCATACAAAATGAAAGAAAAAGAGAGAGAATATGAGTTAGAGAAAGAAAAAGAAAAAGAGAGAGAACATGAGTTAGAGAGAGAAAAAGATGAGATTGAAAAAGAAAAAATGTAAGTGAAAAGAAAGAGCTAGAGAGTTGTGAGCAAAGTGAGAAAAGCATGAGTATGAGCTTGTTTGATGAAAAAAGAGAGGTTGAGAGCATGTGTAAGGATGTTTATTTATCTACTAACAATCTTAACCCATCTTTTCTTATTATTGGTTCTAACTCCTTGCAGGTATGTGGAGATTTGTTTTCAAAAAAGCCACCCAATGGACCCTTATCTTCAACTAGCATTGAAAAGAGTTGTGATTGCCTAGATTTTTTCCCTAAGAATCCACTTAATGGTGAAGATTTGAGGACAAATCTTTTCAAAGAGGGAGGGAATGATACAATATCAGTAGGCATGCCCATTGGAGCACTACAAGTTCGAGATGCCTCATCCATCAAGAAACCCAAATCATTCAAAAGCCTATGATTCAGGTCCAAATGGCTCATGAAAGGATGGTTTATACTCAAGAGGCCCAAATTGTGCTAGTATATGTTCAAAAATCTCAAAGAGCTTAAGATAATATCTATGTTGGATGTCGGCTCAAGTTTAGAGCCCAAGATCCATATTTGATCAATATCTCTTTAAAGATGCAAAAGTAGAAGTCCAAGTGGAAATCCAATTTCTAAGAAGAGTCCATGGAGTAACTAAAGTCAATATTCAATATGTTAAAGGGCCAATGCAGTTATACACATACAAGAGGAGTGCCAAGGCCCAATTGGAGTCCAATTGCAAGAAATTAAAAATCATGTGTCAACCATATGATTTTTAATGAAGCATGAGCATCCCATGTAGACTATTTAAAGGGCTAATTAGTTTTGACTAAGATTCTTTTGAATTTCATTTTTTATTATTTTATTATTTTTTTGGACTTGGTCAAGGAGCTTATCTATGAGATTGAGTTAAAATTAATATCCTAATCTTGTTCCTTGATTTTAGGCATCATTCAAAATAATTCTAATTAGATTTTAGAGTTCAACTTTTATTAGGATTTTAAGTCTTTTAGAAACTTTACCTATAAAAGGCTCTCTATTGTATTCTATTTTGGAAGATCATGAATGAATGAACTTGAGTATTATTCAATACTTTGTGAGGCTTTTGCTTTTTTGTATTCTCTGAGAGTTCATGTGACTTATCAAAAGATTGGTCTTCCTTTGTGGCATCTTGAGGTTAGGGTTCTAGGAGATAAGTTCTCTTAGGGTCTTTCCTTTAACCAACGTTCTTATTTTCTAACTGGTTCCGGGCAAGGTTTCGAATTGTTGAAGGTTCTCTAGGGCATGTTCTTAGTGGGTCTTGTATCAATATGAGTTAGAGAAAGAAAAAGAAAAAGAGAGAACATGAGTTAGAAAGAGAAAAAGATGAGATTGAAAAAGAAAAGAGTATAAGTGAAAAGAAAGAGCAAGAGAGTTATGAGAAAAGCATGAGTATGAGCCTGCTTGATGGCAAAAGAGAGGTTGAGAACATGTGTAAGGATATTTATTTATCTACTAACAATCTTGACCTATCTTTGCCTATTGTTGGTTGTAGCTCCTAGCAAGTATGTGGAGATTTGTTTTCAAAGAAGCCACCCAATGGACCCTTATCTTCAACTAGCATTGAAAAGAGTTGTGATTGCTTTGATTTGTTTCCTAAGAAATCACCTGATGATTTCTAATCTTTAATGTGCTTTCAAAAGTGCTTTGATTGCATAGATTTTGTTATTCCTGATGAATTATTGCCTTCAAAAGCATTGAACACCACATATTGAGTTTTAATTGTTTCATGAATTTCATAGCTGTTAATAATTCATATTACATTAATTTTACAGTTAAAAGGTTATCGTATTACTTGGATTTTGTTATGGCCTTTGGATTTATTACAGGTGCATGCGGGATCAAAATTATCATTTATTTTAGGTGCATGTGAGAAAGAAATATTTCCTAACTCAAAATGGGTTCAAAGAGTTTCCCAACTTAGAGTATTCTAATTTGCTTCAAAGAATTGATGATCTCTTTGAGAGGAGACCATTAGTTTACAAGATTCTTCCCTTTGATGAATATAGTGTTATCATTATTTTGGAAAGTCTAATTTATTTCCATATGATACAGGCAAAGATTCGAAGACGAATCTTTTCAAAAAGGGAGGGAATAATACAATACTAGTAGGCATGCCCATTGGAGCACAATAAGTTCGAGAAACGCTCATCTATCAATAACTTCAAAGAGCTCAAAATAATATCTATGTTGGATGTCGGCCCAAGTTTAGAACCCAAGATCCATATTTGATCAATTCAAAACATGCTGAATTAAACTTTGGAAATGAGATCTCCTTAAAGATGCAAAAGTGGAAGTCCAAGTGAAAGCCCAATGTCCTAAGAAGGTCCATGGAGCAACTAGAGTCAATATCCAACATATTAAAGGCCCAATGTAGTTGTACACATACAAGAGGAGTGCCAAGGCCCAATTGGAGTCCAATTGCAAGAGATTAAGAATCATGTGTCAACCATGTGATTTTTAATTAAGCATGAGCATTCCATTTGACTATTTAAAAGGAGTTGATTAGTTTTGACTATGATTCTTTATGAATATCATTTTTATTTATTTTTATTATTTTTAGGACTTGGTCAAAGATCTTATCTTTGAGATTAAGTTAAAATTAGTATCCTAATCTTGTTCCTTGATTTTGGATACCATTTAAAATATTTCTAATTAGATTTTAGAGTTTAACTTTTATTAGGATTTTAGACTATTAGAAAATTTTGCCTATAAAAGGCTTCCTATTGTACTCCATTTTAAGATCATAAATGAATGAATTTGAGTATTATTTAATACTTTGTGAGACCTTTGCTTCTTTGTGTTCTCTAAGAGTTCACGTGACTTATCAAAGGATTGGTCTTTCTTTGTGGTGTCTTGAGGCTAGGGTTCTAAGAGACAAGTTCTCTTAGGGTCTTTCCTTTAACTAATATTCTTGTTTTCTAGTCGGTCCCGGGCAAAGTGTCATCTTGTTGAAGGTTCCTAGGACAAGGTTCCTAGAGGGTCTTGCATCAGTGCCTCCTTGGAATAAAATCATCAAAGTCAGATTCTCCTCCATATTCCTTCAAGATCATGCCTTTTTGGAATTTTAGAGTTAGATGGAGATTCAAAGTCATCCAGTCTGACATTGAGCCTTTTGAATTGCTCATACACTTTTCATGAAAACTTTAAGATCAACATCATTAGAGTCATTTTTAGCCATTTTACAACCTGAAATGCTTGTGGACAGAATAGAAACAATAATATGAAGTAGGACCTCACACACTCTTCTCACATGTATCACTCAAAATATTGCAAATCCACTTATGTTTCACTCAAAATTTGGCTTTTATCTTTAATATGACACTCTTGCCTTTTACTACTCACTTGCTTCTTTTTAATGCTCTTAATTAGAAACAAAACAAATCAATAGGAGCAAAGAATAAAGTGGCAATCCCAAAATCAGAAAAATTCTAATTAAAGTCCTCAAAGAGCTAAAAGAAAAAAGGGGGGAAAAGAAAAAGGAGAAAGGAACATGAAACAACAACAAAGGAAAGGGAGCAGATTCAGCAAAAAAATTTTTTTGACAAAATGGATGTGAGAGGGGAGGTTAAATCACGTTTTAGACCTGATCAAGGAAGGAGAGAGGCACAACTTGAAAGATTTGGAAAGAAAACAATGAGATCTAAAGCAAAAAAAAAAAGGAAAGAAAGAAAGTCAACAAATCTGGAAATAGGAAGGAAATAAGAAATAGGCAAGAAGCAAATTACAAAGCAGATAAGAATTTAGAAGACCAAGGATCAGAAACAAGCAGTTTGGAAAGAAAAGAAAAATAGGAAAGAATTAAAAAAAAAGGAAAAGTCGGATTCAATTTAGGAAATTTGGAAGCTTACCACCCAAGTTTACAAAATTAGGAAAATGATTGCTACTTGTAATGTAAGTTCTTCACAAATTGGTAACTTGCTACAACTTGCAATTCAGGTTAGTGAAAATAGGAACTTTGAAAATAGGAAACTAAGGGGATGCCCAGCAATTGCAATCAGTCACAATGAAATAGGAAATTTGTTACTTGAACACAAAATGAAAGAACTTGATAGCTACTCAACTCAAACTGGAAATTCTTTTTTGTTTTCTTTTTTTTCACTTTTTTTTGAATTTTTTTTTTGAGTATCACACACACTTTTTTTTTTAAGAAAAAAAAAACAAAAATTTGGAAAAGAGGACAAAACTCACACACAAGTTAGCAAATCACAAGAAAAAAACAAATTATGGATGGTATGAAAAGGAGGATGGAGGAAGAAGGAAGAAGGATTGATGAAAGACAAAGGAAAAGATGAAAATGGTTACACAAATAGAAGGAGAGAAGGTATGAAGAACAGTGGAAAGGAAATACAAAGATATACCTTGTACTTGTGAACTTATGCTCTAATACCGAATGATGGGAGACCCTGTAGAAATAAGTCCTAGAAACCTTCAATAAGATGATACATTGCGTGAGACTAGCTAGAAATAAGAAATGTTGGTCAAGTGTATAAGACCCTAACAGAACTCGTCCCTTAGAAGCCTTAAGACGCCACAAAGGAAGACCACTTATCTAATAAAGTCACTTGTATTCTAAAAAAAAACACACAGAAGCAAGAATTCTCACAATGAGAAATAAAATTCTAAATTCATTCTTATCTCCCAAAAGTACAACAGGTGGCCTATTAAATAGGCATAAAAGAAAACCCTAAACCTAACTTAATCTTTAAGAATTTTCCTCCAAGAAATAGGAAATAAAGAATCTAATTTTAATGGGAGGAGATGATGCCATTTACTACAAAAAATCCTAAGGAAAAGGAAAGAAAGTAATAAGTTTTCAGTAACTAAGAAAAATGGAAATAAACAAAATCTGAAATTTAAATCCTAAGTCTTAACTAAATGGCCCTGTTCAAACTAATGGAAAAGGAAACTAATGAAAAGCAAATAAAATACATCCTAATAAGATTTAAAACTCCTATTCATGTCACTTTTGTTATCCATGTGATTTGCACATGCTTGTTAATTGATTTCTTCAAGTTGGACTCTATTTGGACCTTGCAGCATGTCTTGTTGGGCTTGGACAATGAGGATCAAGTCTCTTGGGCCTTGTAACTCTTCAAATTGATGCAAAAACATGGGTTCAAGCTCTTAAACTTCTTGGAGAATGCAACTCAAAGCTTGCTTCATGGCTTTAACTCTTCTTCTAGTCATTGGGCCTCCTATACCTTGTAATGGGTCCATTTGCTTGTTGGGCTCTCTTGCACACCATCTATGCTCTTTTAGGTCATTACACCATACTCCATTGTCTCCAAGCTCACAGGCCCCTTCATCACTTACTGTGCAAGTTTGGTTTTTATACTATAAGAGCTATTTATTTTGTAATCTGAAAAATTTTCTTGTCTGGATGTTCTATTTTATTTTTTATTTATTTGACCCCCTTTGGGTAGAGTTTTTGGACGTTTGATAGACATTTTTTAAAGTTCAAAATTTCAACTTTCATGTCATTTTGAAATCATCCCAATCAAATTTTTTTACGTTAAGATATATTAGGTTTTAATTTGTCTAGTTTGTTTCTTATTTTGTGATTTTGTAAGTTTTGAACTATTTCATCTAATCAAATTAGAAGAGAAAAGCCCAAAAAATAAATAAAAAATAAAAAATAAAAAACAAAAAAGGCAAAAAACAACAAAAAAAGCCAAAAAAATGTTGATCAGATAATTTTTTTTATTGGTTTCCTATTTTACCTTATTTCATTTGATATTATATCGTGCACTTCCTTATTTTGATTTGCTCTTATTTCCTTTTTTTTTTCTTTCTTTATTTGAACTTTCTTATTTTGATCTTGTTGAAATTTTCAGAATTACATTATGTGTGGCTCTTTAGGATTTTAAACTTGATTTTGCATTATTAAGTGGTTAAATCTTTCCTCTTTTCTTTAAAACCCAAGCCTAACCAAATCGTACTCTCCATTGTGACTCGTGTGCACCTGATACAATACCTCAAGCTAATCTCTATGTTGGACATCGGCCCAAGATCCATATTCAATTAATTCAAAACATGCTAGACGTCACTCAATTTTGGTGAATGATTTCATCATCGTTTCACGGAATTTTCAAATAATTAATGGGTCAATCTTGAATCTCTCTCAGCTTTCACTTTATTTTGGAATCATCCTTATCGGAGCTTCCAACACGAGATAAAGCTAGTAAGAAGCAACATGTCAGGCATGCTAATCTTGGAGTTGAATTGGACTTTAGACATAAGATCTCCTTAAAGATGCAAAAGTGGAAGCCCAATGTCCTAAGAAGGTCCATGGAGCAACTAGAGTTAATATCCAACATGTTGAAGGCCCAATGTAGTTGTACACATACAAGAGGAGTGCAAGGCCCAATTGGAATCCAATTGCAAGAGATTAAGAATCATGTGTCAACTATGTAATTTTTTAATGAAGCATGAGCATCTAGTGTGATTATTTAAAAGAGCTGATTAGTTTTGAGTAGGATTCTTTATGAATTTCGTTTTTTATTTATTTTATTATTTTTAGGACTTGGTCAAAGAGCTTATCTTGGAGATTAAGTTAAAATTAGTATCCTAATCTTATTTCTTGATTTTAGGCACCATTTAAAATATTTCTAATCAAATTTTAGTATTTTACTTTTATTAGGATTTTAGTCGTTTAAAAATTTTGCCTATAAAAGATTTCTATTTGTACTCTATTTTGGAGATCATGAATGAATTTGAGTATTATTCAATTCTCTATGAGGCTTTTGCTTCTTTGTGTTCTTTGAGAGTTCACGTGACTTATCAAAGGATCGGTCTTCCTTTGTGGCATCTTGAGGCGAGGGTTCTAAGAGACAGGTTTTCTTAAAGTATTTTCTTTGACCAACATTCTTGTTTTCTAGCTGGTCTTAGGCAAAGTGTCATCTTGTTGAAGGGCAAGGTTCCTAGGACTTATTCCTAGAGGGTCTCTTATCATTTGGTATCAAAGCTTTAATTCGCTAGTACAAGGTATATCTTTGTATTTCCCTTCCTTTGTTCTTCATACTTTCTCTCCTTCCATTTGTGTTACCTTTTTCATCTTCGCCTTTGTCTTCTATCTTTTTTCTTCTTCCATTATTGTGTGCCTCCATCCTCATTCAAAAAAAAAACAAAAGGAGAGTGTCATACTCAAAAAACAAAAATTGAAAAAATTCGAAAAAAAAAATCGAAAAAAAAGTGAGAAAAAGTGAGAAAAAAAGTTTAAAAAAAAGATTTAGATTGCAGATTTCAAAATTGCAAGTTGTGCAAATTCAAAGTTGAAAGCTTAAAGCTTGGAATTAATTTCTTCATTGGAGTTAGTTTCCTAATTGGTGTTAGCTTCCTAATTTGATTGCATTGAGTAGTTACCAAGTAATCTACTTTCCTATTTTGCATTCAAGTAAGAATTTTCTTTCCTAATTGTTCTATACTTGAATTGCAAGTATTTTCCTATTTTGATTAACTTGGTTCCTAAGTAGTTTCTTATTTTTAAAGTTTTCTATTTTCATATTTTCCCTTTCCTTCTCCTTCTTTCCAAGCCATCCAAACCTCCCCTTCCTTCTTGTTTTTCCTTTCCTCCTTCCCTTTTTGTTATACACCTCTTTTTTTCCTTTGTTTGATGTTTTAGGAATTTGTATTTTAGGATTCTAGTTTTTTTTATTGCCACTAGTCTAATCTTTTCTTTTGATTTACTTGTGACTTGCTTAGAATACTTGTAAGAAGCAAATTGTTGAGTGGTAAAAGCCTAGAGTATACCGTCTTGATAAAAGCCAAATTTTGAGAGTAAACACGAGTTAATTACTATTATTGAGTGTAAATACATGAGAAGAGTGTGTGAGGTCATATTCCTCTTTTCCTTCTTTGGCTAACTTTTCTGGTGACAACATGTCCAATGAGTACAAATTCCTTGAAGAGGCTAACAAAGAGCGATTCAAGCAAACTTGTGCACGGTTAAATGCATTCCAATCCAATTCCAACTCTACAGGACAAGATGAGGAAAAGTCATCCCCTGATTTTCATACTAGATGCCTTATCAAAGAGAAAGTTTGCAACATGGCTATTGATACTAGTAGCTATGTAAATGTTGTTAGCACCTTACTTGTTGAGAAATTAAACTTGCCTACTATAGGCTAGGTCGTATACATTGTTGAAGGGTAGTGCTGAATTTAGGGCTAATAAAGAAGTTTTGATTTTTTTCTCCATTGGTAAATATCATGACAAAATGTTATGTGATGTAGCTCCTATGTATGATGGACATATTATACTTGATAAACCATGGAAACATGTTAGAAAAGTAAAATATTGCTATTGCTATTCATTTGTATTCAATAAAAAAAATCATGTATTGGTACCTCTTGATCTTATGGATGCTTATGAGGATCAAGTGAGAATAGTATAAGCATACAAAATGAAAGAAACAAAGAGAGCAAAAGAAAAGAGAGAGAACATGAGTTAGAGAGAGAAAAAGAAAAGAGTGTGAGTGTAAAGAAAGAGCAAGAGAGTTGTGAGAAAAGTGAGAAAAGCATGAGTATGAGCTGGTTTGATGAAAAAAGAGAGGTTGAGAGCGTGTGTAAGGATGTTTGTTTATCTATTAACAATTTTAACCCATCTTTGCCTGTTGTTGGTTCTAGCTCCTTACAGGTATGTGAAGATTTGTTTTCAAAGAAGTCACCCAACAGACCCTCATCTTCAACTAGCATTGAAAAGAGTTGTAATTGTCTAGATTTGTTTCCTAAAAGACCACATGATGGTTTCCAATCTTTAATGTGCTTTCAAAAGTGCTTTGATTGCATAGATTTTGTTATTCCTGATGAATTATTGCCTTTCAAAAGCATTCAGCACCACACATTGAGTTTTAATTGTTTCATGAATTTTGTGGCTATTAGGAATTCATATTACATTTATTTTATGGTTAAAAGGTTATCATGTTACTTGGATTTTGTTGGCCCTTGGACTTATTACAGGTGCATGTGGGATCAAAATTATCATTTATATTTGGGTGCATGTGAGGAAGAAATACTTCTTAATTCAAAGTGAATTCCAAGAGTTTTCCAACTTGGAGTATTCTAAGTTGCCTCAAAGAATTGATGATCTCTTTGAAAGGAGCCCTTTAGCTTACAAGATTTTTCCACTTGATGAATATAGTATTATTATTTTTGGAAAGTCTAATTTATTTCCATATGATATAGGTGGAGATTCGAGGACGAATCTTTTCAAAGAGGGAGGGAATGATACAATACCAATAAACATGCCCATTGGAGTACAACAAGTTTAAGAAGCCCTCATCTATCAAGGAATCCAAATAATTAAAAAGGGCATGATTCAGGTTTGAATGGCACATGAAGGTATGGCCCATGCTCAAGAAGCTCAAATTGTGCCAGTATATGTCCAAGAACTTCAAAGAACTCAAGATAATCTCTATGTTGGACGTCGGCCTAAGTTTAGAGTCCAAGATCCATATTTGATCAATTCAAAACATACTAGACGTCATTCAATTTTGGCGAATGATTTCATCATCGTTTCATAGAATTTTCAAATGATTAATGGGTCAATCTTGAATCTTAAACCCTCAACTTTCACCTTGTTTTGAAATCATCTTTATCGAAGCTTCCAAACACGAGATAGAGCAACACGTCAAGCTAGTAAGAAGCAACACGTCAGGCATGCTGATCTTGGAGTTGAATTGGACTTTAGACATGAGATCTCCTTAAAGATGTAAAAGTGAAAGCGTAATGTCCTAAGAAGGTCCATGGAGCAACTAGAGTCAATTTCCAACATATTGAAAGTCCAATGTGTTATACATACAAAAGGAGTGTCAAGGCCTAATTGGAGTCCAATTGTATAAGATTAAAAATCATGTGTCAACCGTGTGATTTTTTAATGAAACATGAGCATCCCATGTGACTATTTAAAGGAGCTGATTAGTTTTGAGTAGGATTCTTTATGAATTTCATTATTTATTTATTTTATTATTTTTAGGACTTGGTTAAAGAACTTATCTTGGAGATTAAGTTAAAATTAGTATCCTAATCTTGTTCTTTGATTTTAGGCATCATTTAAAATATTTCTAATCAAATTTTAGTGTTTTACTTTTATTAGGATTTTAGTCGTTTGAAAACTTTGCCTATAAAAGATTTCTATTTGCACTCTATTTTGGAAATCATGAATGAATTTGAGTATTATTCAATTCTCTGTGAGACTTTTGCTTCTTTGTATTTTTTGAGAGTTCATGTGATTTATCAAAGAATTGGTCTTCCTTTGTAGCGTCTTAAGTCTAAGAGACGAATTCTCTTAGAGTCTTTCCTTTGACCAACATTCTTGTTTTCTAACTGGTCCTGAGTAAAGTGTCATCTTGTTGAAGGACAAGGTTCCTAGGACTTATTCTTAGAGGGTCTCTCATCAGCACCAATCCCGACTTTTTAAATCACCCATCTACACATACTTGGTTAAACTGAGAATTGGCAATATTGGGTCACTCGATGAGATCCTAGGTGACATAAGAGTCCAATACTGAGAGATAAAAGGCAAGAGTAGTAGGTAAGATCATTACCCAAAAAAAAAAGCCAAAAAGAGGAAGAAAGCAAACAAGAGTGAGAATGTTATATTTTAATTGATTGAAACACGTAAGAAAGTGTTTGTGAGATTGATGCAAAATCAAAGGGTAGCGCAATCTTCACGACGTAGGTCGATGGATAGATGATGGTTCGAGACCCGACGGAAGCAAATAACCAACCAACGTTATAAGAACGTTGACTGGCTACTTAGACAACGCGCCTAACCACGAACACAATAAACCAACCCACACAACGACACACTTGGATCGAAGCACGAATTGGGGGCTTTTGTGAATTGAATCACCAACCTAAAGATAGGTTGACAAAATAAAGGTTTCAGAAAAGCAAAGAAAAGATAAGATTCTCACAATTAGAGAAACACTCAAAATAATTCTATTACTTCTAATTGTGTTTCAAATGAAGGCAGAATACATATATTTATAGTGTAGCTCAAACCTATCTACTGGAGGAAAAGTAGGAAACTAACTACATAATCCTAATTGAAAGATCTAAAACATAGGGATACAAAATCAAATCTTTTTGAAAACAGAAAAGATAATCAGCCTAATAGAAACTAATTAATATTAATGGGCTGGACATCTTGCATTTGAAGTACTATTCACGTCCTCTATCTTCAATGGGCTCTTTAAGCATCAACTTGGGCTTGAATAAGCATGATTAAGGCTTCATTTACTTCCTCAATGCATGCACTAATATTATGGGCTTCTAATTCAGCAAATTGAAGCCCAATTGCTTTTTGTAGATGCTTAACTCTTCCTCTTGTCATTGGGCCATCTATCATCAAGTCCTTCTCCACACGAGCATCCTTCCCCACATGAATCTGGTTCATATCATCCTCCCCCTCTTGAAAAGGAGTTGTCCTCGACTCTTCAAAGTCTGCACCAAAATAAGGGGAAAGGTCAGAAACATTAAAAGTAGCACTTACACCATACTCACCTGGTAAATCTATCTTGTAGGCATTATCATTAATTCTCTCTAGCACGCGGAAAGGCCCATCGCCGCGAGGCATAAGTTTAGACTTTCTTTTGTCAGGAAACCTCTCTTTTCTAAGGTGCAACCAAACCAAATCTCCTGGTTCAAAGACAACCCTCTTTCGCTCCTTATTAGCACGTTCTACATATTGTTGATTCATCCTCTCAATGTTTTGTTTTGCTTTCTCATGGATTTGCTTAACAAACTTAGCACGTTTCTGTCCATCCATATTGATTCTTTCCTGCAAAGGCAAAGGAACTAAGTCAATGGGTGCAAGAGAATTAAAACCATATACAATCTCAAATGGTAAATATTTAGTAGTGGAATGAACAGCCCTATTGTATGCAAACTCAACATGCGGTAGACACTCATCCCAATTCTTCAGGTTCTTTTTAACCACAGTTCGTAACAAAGAAGATAGTGTCCTATTAACAACTTTAGTTTGTCCATCAGTTTGCGGATGACAAGTAGTAGAGAATAACAATTTAGTTCCAAACTTGCTCCACAAAGTCTTCCAAAAATAGCTTAGAAACTTAGCATCACGATCTGACACTATAGTCCTCGGAATCCCATGAAACCTCACAACTTCCTGAAAGAATAAATTAGCAATATTAGAAGCATCATCAACCTTATGACATGCAATGAAGTGTGCCATTTTAGAAAACCTGTCCACCACAACAAAAATAGAGTCCCTCCCCCTCTTAGACCTAGGTAATCCCACACAAAAAATCCATGGAAACATCTTCCCAAGGTACACTAGGAATAAGGAGGGGAGTATACAGTCCATGGGGATTTAATTTAGATTTTGCTTTATGACATACAACGCATCTCCCCATAAGCTTTTGAACATCCCCACGCATCTTAGGCCAATAAAAATGCTCATTCAAGATATCAAAGGTTTTAATAATGTCAAAGTGTCCCATTAAACCTCCTGAATGTGCTTCCTTCATTAATAACATGCGCAGAGAACAATTAGGAATGCAAAGTTTATCAACACGAAACAAGAATCCTTGATGCAAGTAAAATTTGTCCCAACCAACTCCAGGCTTGCAATAGTTAAAAGCTTCACCAAAATCAACATCATTAGTATATAATTCCTTGATGAACTCAAAACCAAGAACCTTAGAGTCTAACATGGAAAGAAGAACATACCTACGTGAAAGTGTATCAGCAACAATATTCTCCTTACCTTTCTTATGCTTAATCACATATGGGAAAGATTCAATGAATTCAACCCAACTAGCGTGTCTTCGATTCAATTTGTTTTGGCTCTTAATATGTTTTAGAGCCTCATGGTCAGAATGTATGACAAATTCTTTAGGCCACAAATAATGTTGCCAAGTTTCCAACACTCTAACTAAAAGCATATAGCTCCTTATCATATGTAGGATAGTTAAGACTAGGACCACTTAGCTTTTCACTAAAATATGCAATGGGCTTACCTTCTTGCATGAGTACACCTCCTATGCCAATTCCACTAGCATCACATTCAACCTCAAAAATTTTACCAAAATTTGGAAGGACTATTAAAGGTGCATGTATGAGCCTCTCCTTGATGGTTTG
The DNA here is from genome assembly GCA_026724425.1 of Erythrophleum ivorense. NCBI lineage: Eukaryota > Viridiplantae > Streptophyta > Magnoliopsida > Fabales > Fabaceae > Erythrophleum > Erythrophleum ivorense. The sequence continues at coordinate 38,067,584 of JAIUCV010000006.1, read as the reverse complement.
GAAGGCTTTCTCTTGAGCTTCTCCCCACTTGAATGGAACATTCTTCTTTGTCAACTCATTCAAAGGGGCTGCCAGTGAGCTGAAGTCCCTCACGAATCTCCTATAAAAGCTTGCAAGTCCATGGAAGCTCCTCACTTGTCCGATGGTGGTAGGGGTTGGCCAATCTTGAATGGCTTTGATTTTCTCTTCATCAACCTCAACCCCCTCAGCACTCACAACAAAACCAAGAAAAACAACTTTATTAGTGCAGAAATCACACTTATTCAAATTGCCAAACAATCTTTCTTTTCTTAGAACCTCTAGGACTTATCTCAAGTGATCTACGTGCCCATGCAAAGTCCTACTGTACACAAGGATATCATCAAAGTAAACTACCACAAATTTACCTATGAATGCACACAAGACATGATTCATCAACCTCATAAATGTGCTAGGTGCATTAGTGAGACCAAAAGGCATAACTAACCATTCATAAAGTCCATGTTTAGTCTTAAATGCAGTTTTCCATTCGTCTCCTTCTTTCATCCTAATTTGATGGTAGCCACTTTTTAAATCAATTTTAGAGAAGATAGTGGAGCCATTTAATTCATCAAGCATATCATCTAACCTAGCAATAGGATGACGATATCTTACGGTTATATTATTGATGGCTCGACAATCAATGCACATTCTCCATGTGCCATTCTTTTTACGCACGAGCAACACTGGTACTATACATGGGCTAAGGCTCTCCCTCACATATCCCTTTTCCAGCAGCTCTTGCACTTGTCTTTGAATCTCCTTGGTTTCTTCAGGATTAGCTCGGTAAGCTGGACGATTGGGCAAAGGTGCTCCAGGCATAAAATCAATTTGATGTTCTATCCCTCTAATTGGTGGCAACCCAGGTGGTACCTCTTCGGGAAAGACATCTTCATATTCCTGCAAAAGAGTCATAACAACACTAGGCAAAGTAGATGTTAAGTCATTAGTATTCAACATAGCCTCTTTGTAGATAACTACTAGGAGGTTTTGTTGAGAAAACAAAGCTTGTTTGATCTCACTCTTTCTTACTACTAACAAACTTTTCTCTCTATCTCCCTCTTTCTCTCTTTTACCTTTAGCTCTCTCTCCTTTTCCTCTCTCTTCTCTTGGCTTGCTCTCTTAACTTTTCTCAATTTCACTCTCCTCTTTTTCAGACACTTTTACACACTCACTTTCTCTTTTCTTCTCTCTCTTGATTTGATCTTCTAACACTTGCTTTGGTGACATAGGAAGGAGCGTTATATGTTCCCCTCTAAGTACAAAAGAATAACGGTTTAGAAAACCATCATGTGTAACACGTCTATCATATTGCCAAGGCCTACCTAACAAAATATGACATGCTTTCATTTGTACAACATCACAAAGCACTTCATCCCTATACTTGCCAATTGAAAACATTACTTTAACTTGCTTGGTTACCCTCAATTCTCCACATTCATTGAGCCATTGGAGTTTGTAAGGCCGTTGATGCTTGAAAGTAGACAAATTCAACTTCTCCACTAGCTCGGTGCTTGCCACATTGCAACAACTTCCTCCATCTATAATCACACCACATATCTTTCCCTGGATTTGGCAACGAGTATGGAACAAGTTCTCTCTTTGCTTATCTTCGTCTGCCATCATCTGAGCGCTAAGGGCTCTCCTAGTTACAAGGAGTTCTCCTTCTTCTGCATACTCTCCACCTTCATTTTCCATGAATAGCTCTTCTTCTTCCTTTGTTGTTTCGCCTTCAGTTTCCCACTCACCAAGGTTGTTGATATTCATGGTTCGCTTGTTAGGACATTCACTAGAGATGTGTCCTCTCCCTTGGCACTTGAAGCATATTATGTCTCGGCTTCTTGAAGGATTAGGCCCACTTTGACCCTTCTTGGGTGGTGCAGCCAGCTTTTCTTCTTTCTTTTCCCTTTGAACTTGAAGTAGAGGGAATATCTTTCTTTGGGTTGCTCCTCCATGAGTTGAAAGGAGTTGAATTGGAGTTCTTCCTGGCAATATTCTTCCTTTTGAGTTGTTTTTCCACCTTAGCAGCTTGGTGGACTAAGTCATGAATCTCAATATAGTGGTACATCTCCACAACATTGGCTATGTCACGATTAAGCCCATCTAAGAAACGAACCATTGTTGCTTCTGGATCCTCCTCTACATTAGCTCTAATCATGGCTATTTGCATTTCCTTGTAGTACTCATCCACACTCTTGGATCCTTGAGTGAGGCGTTGAAGTTTATTGTGAAGTTCCCTTCGAAAATAGGATGGAATGAATCACCTCCTCATGATAGCCTTCATCTCTTCCCATGTTGAGATGGGGTGCTCTCCATATCTAATCCGCTGCTTTTGCATCTGGTCCCACCAAATAAGAGCATAATTAGTAAACTCAAGAGCAGCAATTTTGACCTTCTTACCCTCAGAGTAGTTATGGCATGAAAAGATTTGCTCTACACGCATCTCCCACTCCAGGTATGCTTCCGGATCACTCTTGCCTTGAAAGGAAGGAATTTTGACTTTGACTCCTCCAAGGCCTTCTTCTTCATCTCTAGGCCTCCTCAATGGTCTTCTTTGTATGTTGAGTGGCCTTCTTCTTGGCTGAGTCTCCACTTCTTCGTAATCTTCATCATGGCTCTCCATGTCTTCTGATGCGAAATCAAGGGGTGGCCCAATCTTCACGACGTAGGTTGATGGATAGATGATGGTTCGAGACCCGATGGAAGAAAATAGCCAACCAACGTTATAAGAACGTTGACCTGCTACTTAGACAATGCGCCTAACCACGAACACAGTAAACCAATCCACACAATGACGCACTTGGATCGAAGCACGAATTGGGGGCTTTTGCGAACTTGAATCACCAACCTAAAGATAAGTTGACAAGACAAAGGTTTCACAAGAGCAAAGAAAAGATAAGATTCTCACAATTAGAGAAACACTCAATAATTCTACTACTTTCAATCTGATTCAAATGAAGGCAGAATACATATATTTATAGTGTAGCTCAAACCTATCTACTGGAGGAAAAGTAGGAAACTAACTACATAATCCTAACTGAAAGATCTAAAAAATAGGGATACAAAATCAAATCTTTTTAAAAACAGAAAAGGATAGATAATCAGCCTAATAGAAACTAATTAATACTAATGGGCTGGACATCTTGCATTTGAAGTACTACTCACGTCATCTATATTCAATGGGCTCTTTAAGCATCAACCTGGGCTTGAATAAGCATGATTAAGGCTTCATTTGCTTCCTCAATGCATGCACTAACATTATGGGCTTCTAATTTAGCAAATTGAAGCCCAATTGCTCTTTGTAGACGCTTAACTCTTCCTCTTGTCATTGGGCCATCTATCATCAAGTCCTTCCCCACATGAGTCTGGTTCATATCATCTTCTGCATATTCACGGTGTTGTGGGCGTGCAGCATGAGCTTGTCTTTGGTTAGTTTGAGTAGTCCTTTGGCTAGAGGTTCTACTCTCCACTCGATCTAAGCGTTCATGGAGTCCTTCCAACTTCTTATCAAGCATCCTTTCAAAATGACTCACTAGCGCTTTCATTTGCAAAGACGCTACTCCAAATGAATTGTGATCATCATTATCACTTTCATGTGCTACTCCCTTTTCTCGATTATCTGCCATGTTAGTGAAAAAGAAACAAAAGTATATAGGACCTCACAAATATTTTCTCACGTATTTCATTCAATTGAGATATAACACTCTCACTCGTGTTTACTCTCTCTTATTGGCTTTTTCTACAATGATCTATCCACTCTTGCCTTTTACCTTTCAATATCAAATCCCAAGCTCTTATGTTACCTAAGACCTCGTCAAGTGATCAAGGACTGCCAATTCTTGGTTCACCAAAGTATGTGCTGGTGGATGGTATGAAAAGTTGTGATTGGCGCATACAAGTCACAAGTAAAGGTAAGGGTCTGGTTAGGCTAGGGTTCCAATACAAAAAAGGGAAGATTTAACCACCTAGCAATGCAAAATCAAGTTTAAAATACCAAAGAGCCAATTGCAATGATTCTACAAACCCAAGATATGAGAAATCAATGGAGGATTAGATTAGGAATGTTCAAATCAAAGGAATAGGAAAATGGATCACAAAAATTAGGAAACAAATGGAAGAGGAAATAATGTTGATCACAAATGAGAGAAATCTGATCAAATTTTTTTTTTTCGTTTTTTTTCACTCTTTTTATTTTGGCGAACCCTTTTTTTTTTTGCCTTTCTTTTCTATTCCTGTTCTTTTTCTCTTTTTTTTTTGCCTCTTTTTTTTTTGGATCAGATGAAAGAGAATCACAAGATCACACAATAGGAAACAAATCAGATCAGAAAACGTTACCACTAAAAATGACAATAACTTCCTCTAGAGAACTCTGAATTTGATGATTCTAAAACAAAATGAAAGTTGAGATTCTGAAACTTAGGATTGACCTATTAATCGTCCAAAATCTCAAAAGAAAAGGGGTTGAACAGATAAGGGAAAATAACAATGTCCAGAACAACAAAAATTTTCTAGATTACAAAATGAATGGCTCTTGTAGCATAAAAACCAAATCTTGCACACTAAGGATCAAATCTGGAAACAAGGGAAGGTAGAAAGTTTAGTATTTTTTTTTTATAATAAAAGGTAGCAATGAATCTGGTTCATATCAGAGATCCTATATACTCTTTTTCTTTCATTTCTTTTTCACTAACATGGCAGATAATTGAGAAAAAGAAGTTGCGCATGAAAGTGATAATAACAGTCACAATTCATTTGGGGTAGCACATTTGCAAATAAAAGCACTAGTGAGCTTTTTTCAGAAGATGCTTGATAAGAAGTTGGAAGGACTCCATGAACGCTTAGATCGAATGGAGAGTAGAACCTCTAGTTAAAGGACTACTTAAGCCAACCAAAGACAAACTCATATTGCACGCCTAAAACACCGTGAATATGTGGAAGACATGGAAAGCCATGATGAAGATTATGAAGGGGAGGAGACTCAGTTGCTCATGATGCAATAGCACCAAGAGAACTTGTTTCAGCTTTTGGAGCCTCTTATGCAATTCCCTATAATAGTAACTAGGGACAAACCGTTTGCGCATTATAGTTTTCGTCTCCTACCAATCACGAATTGGACCTTCACCAGTACGTCTTCTGGTGAGTAAGAGTTAATCCCACCAGATGCTAGCATAGTCAGTAAACTCCACTGCAGCAAGTTTTACTTTCTTCGCCTTAGTGTAAAAGTGGCACTCGAACACATGCTCCACTCTTCTTTCCCAATCTAAGTACTGGTCTAGGTCATTTTTCTCAGGGAATGATGGAATCTTCATCTTGATATTTCCAATACCACCATCCTTATTGGATGATGATTGTCTACCTCTTTGAGTATAGGACTCCTCAAAGTCAGACTTAGCATCATCATCAAGCTCCACTTGAGCTCACCTTCTATAGGTCCCTATTGGAAAAAGACTCCACATCATCTAATCTAGCACTAAGTTTCTCAAGAGTACTTTGAACGGCTCTAACCCAGACTTTCGTGTCAAAGTCACTAGGCTCAGATTCTCTAAACATCCTGAAATATAAACTTGTACAAAAACAAGAAAAGAAAGATATAGGACCTCGCAACTCACTAGCTTACATGTTTACACTCAAGAATAATAATTCACTCGTGTTTATTCTTAAAATTTGGCTTTTATCAAGATGGGTAGACTCTAGCCTTTTACCACTCAATAATTTGCTTCTTACAAGTGTTCTAAGCAAGTTATAAGCAAATCAAATGAAAAGATCAGACTAGTGGTAATAAAAAAAAAACTAGAATCCTAAAATGTAAATTCCCAAAGAATCAAACAAAGAAGAAAAAGAGGTGTGTAACAAAAAGGGAAAGAGAAAAGGAAAACAAAGAGGAAGGGGAGGTTGGGATGGCTGGGAAGGAAGGAGAAGAAAAGGGAAAATCTGAAAATAAGAAACTTTAAAAATAAGAAACTACTTGGGAACCAAATTAATAGGAAACTGCTTGCAATTCAAGTTCAAAACAATTAGGAAAGAAAATCCTTACTTGAATGCAAATAGGAAAGTAAATAACTTAGTGGCTACTCAATGCAATCAAATTAGGAAACTAACTCCAATTAGGAAATTAACTCCAATTAGGAAATTAACTCCAACTAGGAAACTAACTCCAATTAGGAAATTAACTCCAAGTTTTAAGCTTTGAATTTACACAACTTGCAATTTCCTTTTTTTTTCTTTTTTTTTCACTCTTTCTTTTTTTTTCACTTTTTTTTTTGAATTTTTTTTTTGAATTTTTTTTTGGAGTATCACACTCTCCTTTTTTTTTTTTTTTGAATGAGGATGGAGGCACACAACAATGGAAGAAAGAAGAAGATGGAAGACAAAGGCAAAGATGAAAAAGGTAACACAAATGGAAAGAAAGAAAGTATGAAGAACAACGGTAGGGAAACACAAAGATATACCTTGTACTAGTTAACCAAAACTCTGATACCAAATGATGCAAGACCCTCTAGGAACCTTGTTCTATGAACCTTCAACAAGATGACACTTTGCCCGGGGCCGACTAGAAAACAAGAATGTTAGTCAAAGGAAAGACCTTAAGAGAACTTGTCTCTTAGAACCCTAGCCTCAAGACGCCACAAAGAAAGACCAATCATTTGATAAGTCACGTGAATCCTCAGAGAACATAAAGAAGCAAAAGCTTCACAAAGTATTGAATAATACTCAAATTCATTCATTCATGATCTTCAAAATAAAGTATAATAGGGAAGCCTTTTATAGGTAAAGTTTCTAAAAGTCTAAACTCCTAATAAAATTTAAACTCTAAAATCTGATTAGGAATATTTTAAATGGTGCCTAAAATCAAAGAATAAGATTAGGATACTAATTTTAACTTAATCTCTAAGATAAGCTCTTTGACTAAGTCCAAAAAATAATAAAATAAATAAAAAACGAAATTCATAAAGAATCTTACTCAAAACTAATCAGTTTTTTTAAGTAGTCACATGAGATGCTCATGCTTCATTAAAAATTATATGGTTGACACATGATTCTTAATTTCTTGCAATTGGACTCAAATTGGGCCTTGGCACTCCTCTTGTAGAATGGTTAGCATTATCACACCTTTTACATCTTCTTGGGCCCTCTCTTGACTCAAATAAATGGGCTCTAAATTATGAAGCTTATGAATTAAACAATTGAAGGCTTCTTTCATTGCTTTGGCCCTAGGTCTTGTTATTAGGTCTCTTGTGCCTTGCAATGGATCTTTAGGCACATTTGACTTTCTCTTGGGTTTTAATTTGCAAATCACATTCTTGGGCTTGAAACTTAGTACCATATCCTTCATCAGGTCCACTTCTATACTCAACAAGGTCTCTTGGTGTTATATAGCATCATTAGTTTTAGAACAAGCAATAAAATGTGCCATTTTACTAAACCTATCCAGAACAACAAAGACAGTATCTGATACAATTAATAGGTATGCCCATTTGAGCACTACAAGTTTGAGAAGCCCTCATCCATCAAGAAACCCAAATCATTTAAAAGTCTATGATTCAGGTCCAAATGGCTCATGAAAGGATGACCTATGCTCAAGAGGCCCAAATTGTGCTAGTATATGTCCAAAAATCTCAAAGAGCTCGAGATAATATATATGTTGGACGTCGGCCCAAGTTTAGAGTCTAAGATACATATTTGATTAATATCTTGTTTAAAGATGCGAAAGTGGAAGTCCAAGTGGAAGCCCAATTTCCTAAGAAGAGTCCATGGAGCAACTAAAATCAATATTCAATATGTTAAAGGCCCAATGCAATTATACACATACAAGAGGAGTGCCAAGGCCTAATTGGAGTCTAATTGCAAGAGATTAAAAATCATGTGTCAACCATGTGATTTTTAATAAAGCATGTGCATCCCATATGACTACTTAAAGAAGCTAATTAGTTTTGACTAGGATTCTTTATGAATTTCGTTTTTTATTTATTTTATTATTTTTAGGACTTGATCAAAGAACTTATTTTTGAAATTAAGTTAAAATTAGTATCCTAATCTTGTTCCTTGATTTTAGGCACTATTTAAAATATTTCTAATCAGATTTTAGAATTTTACTTTTATTAGGATTTTAGACTTTTAGAAATTTTTGCTTATAAAAGGCTTCCTATTGTACTCTATTTTGGAAGATTATGAATGAATTTGAGTATTATTCAATACTTTGTGAGACTTTTGCTTCTTTGTGTTCTTTGAGAGTTCACGTGACTTATCAAAGGATTGGTCTTCCTTTGTGGCGTCTTGAGGCTAGGGTTCTAAGAGACAAATTCTCTTAGGGTCTTTTCTTTGACTAACATTCTTGTTTTCTAGCCAGTCTCGGGCAAAGTTTCGAATTGTTGAAGGTTCTCTAGGGCATGTTCCTAGTGGGTCTTGCATCATTTGGTATCAGAGCTTTGGTTCGCTAGTACAAGGTATATTTTTGTATTTCCCTTCCGTTGTTCTTTATACTTTCTCTCCTTCCATTTGTGTTACCTTTTTCATCATCTTCACCTTTGTCTTCCATCTTCTTCTTTCTTTCATTGTTGTGCGCCTCCATCCTCATTCAAAAAAAAAAAGAAAGAGTGTGTGATACTAAAAAAAAATCCAAAAAAAAGTGAAAAAAAAGAAAAAGGAAATTGCAAGTTGTGCAGATTCAAAGTTGAAAGCTTAAAGTTTGGAGTTAGTTTCCTAATTGGAGTTAATTTCCTAATTGGAGTTAGTTTCCTAATTGGAGTTAATTTCCTAATTGGAGTTAGTTTCCTAATTGGAGTTAATTTCCTAATTGGAATTAATTTCCTAATTGAAGTTAATTTCTTAATTGGAGTTAGTTTCCTACTTTGGTTGCATTGAGTAGCCACCAAGTTATCTACTTTCCTATTTGCATTCAAGTAAGGATTTTCTTTCCTAATTGTTTTCAACCTAAATTGCAAGTAGTTTCTTATTTTTAAAGTTTCTTATTTTCAGAATTTTCCTTTTCTTCTCCTTCCTTCCAAGCCATCCCAACCTCCCTTTCCTCCTTGTTTTCCTTTCCTCTTTCTCTTTTTGTTACATACCTCTTTTTTTCTTTTGTTTGATTCTTTAGGAATTTGCATTTTAGGATTCTAGTTTTGTTTGATTGCCACTAGTTTGATTTTTTCTTTTGATTTGCTTGTGACTTGCTTAGAACACTTGTAAGAAGCAAATTGTTTAGTGGTAAAAGGCAAGAGTGTAATTAACATTAAGGAAAAAGCCAAAAAGAGAGTTAAACACGAGTAAACTTATCATCTTTTTAGTGTAAACACGTAAGAAGAGTGTGTGAGGTCTATTCCTTCTTTCTTTCTTTGACTAACTTTTCAGGTGATAAGATGTCCGATGAGTACAGATTCCTTGAAGAGGCTAACAAAAAACAATTCAAGCAATCTTGTACAAGGTTGGATGCATTCCAATCCAATACCAATCTACAGGACAAGATAAGGAAAAGACATCCCTTGATTTCCATATTGGATGCCTTATCAAAGAGAAAGTCTGTAGCATGGCTATTGATAATAATAGCTATGTAAATGTTGCTAGTACCTTACTTGTTGAGAAATTAAACTTGCCTACTATAAAGCATCATAGGCCCTATACCTTGTTGAAGGGTAGTGCTGAATTTAGGGTTAATAAGCAAGTTTTAATTTCTTTCTCCATTGGTAAATATCATGATAAAGTGCTATGTGATGTGGCTCCTATGTGTGAGGGACATATTATGCTTGGTAAACCATGGAAACATGTTAGAAAAGCTAAATATGTTAAGCATAAGCACAGATATTGCTATTGCTATTCATTTGTATTCAATGAAAAAAATTATGTATTAGTACCTCTTGATCCTATGAATACTTATGAGGATCAAATGAGAATAGTATAAGCATACAAAATGAAAGAAAAAGAGAGAGAGAATATGAGTTAGAGAAAGAAAAAGAAAAAGAGAGAGAACATAAGTTAGAGAGAGAGAAAGACGAGATTAAAAAAGAAAAGAATGTGAGTGAAAAGAAAGAGCTAGAGAGTTGTGAGAAAAGCATGAGTGGGAGCTTGTTTGATGAAAAAAGAGAGGTTGAGAGTGTGTGTAAGGATCTTTGTTTATCTACTAACAATCATAACCCATTTTTGCCTATTGTTAGTTCTAGCTTCTTGCAGGTATGTGGAGATTTGTTTTCAAAGAAGCCACCCAATGGACGATCTTCAACTAGCATTGCGAAGAGTTGTGATTGCTTAGATTTGTTTCCTAAGAAACCACTTAATGGCAAAGATTCGAGGATGAATCTTTTCAAAGAGGGAGGGAATGATACAATATCAGTAAGCATGTCCATCGGAGCACTACAAGTTTGAGAAGCTCTCATCCATCAAGAAACCCAAATCATTCAAAAGTTTATGATTCAGGTCCAAATGGCTCATGAAAGGGTGGCCTATGCTCAAGAGGCCCAAATTGTGCTAGTATATGTCCAAAAATCTCAAAGAGCTCAAGATAATATCTATGTTGGACGTCGGCCCAAGTTTAGAGCCCAAGATACATATTTGATTAATATCTCTTTAAAGATGCGAAAGTGGAAGTCCAAGTGGAAGCCTAATTTTCTAAGAGTCCATGGAGCAACTAAAGTCAATATCCAATATGTTAAAGGCCCAATGCAGTTATACACATACAAGAGGAGTGCCAAGGCCCAATTGGAGTCCAATTGCAAGAGATTAAAAATCATGTGTCAACCATGTGATTTTTAATGAAGCATGTGCATCCCATGTGACTACTTAAAGAAGCTAACTAGTTTTGACTAGGATTCTTTATGAATTTTATTTTTTATTTATTTTATTATTTTTAGGAATTGGTCAAAGATCTTATCTTTGAGATTAAGTTAAAATTAGTATCCTAATCTTATTCCTTGATTTTAAGCACTATTTAAAATATTTCTAATCAGATTTTAGAGTTTTACTTTTATTAGGATTTTAGACTTTTAGAAATTTTTGCCTATGAAAGGCTTCCTATATTTTGGAAGATCATGAATGAATTTGAGTATTATTCAATACTTTGTGAGGTTTTTGCTTCTTTGTGTTCTCTGAGAGTTCACGTGACTTATCAAAGGATTGGTCTTCCTTTGTGGCGTCTTGAGGCTAGGGTTCTAAGAGACAAATTCTCTTATGGTCTTTCCTTTGACTAACATTCTTATTTTCTAGTCGGTGTCAGGCAAAGTTTTGAATTGTTGAAGGTTCTCTAGGGCATGTTCCTAGTGCATTACTTTTTTTTTCGAATCTCAATGGTGCTAAAATTTGCAAACAGAACACAATATTTCTGAAAGGTCAGAATGACATGCACGAAAGAAATGGCTATAGTTTGCTCTAGAAAAATTGGATTAATGTGATTCCAAAATGAGAAGAAAGAAGAGGTTTTGAGATACAAGAAAGACTCATTACACGTCCAAAAACATGAAGGAAAACATAAGAAACAGCCACACAAAAAATGATGATGAAGAGACACGAATCAGATGAAATAAGAGAAAAGAACAAGGAAAAGTGGATGAAACCAACTTCAACCAATGCTCTGATACTAGATGATGAGACCCCATAGAAACCCGGTCTAGGAACCCCAAATGACATAGATAAGTGATCAGAATTTGGCTGCAACATAAGAACAAGCAAATACATAGATCTGGATAACAAGCAACGAAGAACAAAGAAAGGAACGAGGAAGAAGAAGAGATGTTAGTCAATAAAATTAAATCCTAAGAGAACCCGTCTCTTAGAACTCTAATCTGGGACACCACAAAAAAAACCACTCCTTTGCTAAGTCAAAGATTTTTTTCCAGCACACAAAGGCCACAAGAGAAACCTCAAGTTAGAAATGATTATGAAAAAAGATAATTTATTCAATCTGCCAATTTTTGGAGTACAAGTGGGCCTTATATAGGCATTTGAAAAATAAAACCCTAAACATAGAATAACTCCTAGGTGGCGCCTCTTAGATGGTAGGAAAATAAAAAAAATTTAAGTATGGACAAATTCACCAAGAATGGCAGGCAATAAAGCTAAAAATCTGAAATAGAAACAATCAAATTAAAATAAAATAAAACTCAGAGAATTTGGTGGAAAATGATTGGGCTCCTTCAATTAGGCTCCTTTTAGACTTGGGTTAGCACCTTTTAGATATGAAATAATCTTCATGCCATTTTGTTCCTTTTGGACTTCACATTCAGCTAAGAATATGGGCTCCAAGTCCATTAGCTTTTGGATCACTCCATTCAAGGCCTCCTTTATAGCTTTGGCTTTTGATCTCGTCATTGGACCTCCCATACCTTGCAATGGGTCTTTTGTTGGCCATCTTTTAAAGTCATGTCTAGCCCTTTTGTTTTCAAGTTCTTAATTTTGTTCAAGCTCTTGTAAGTCTACTAGCTCACCTCCATTAGTTTAGAGCCCATTTATTTAATTCAAGAGAGGGCCTAAGAAGATATAAAAGGTGTGATAATGCTGACCATTCTACAAGGGAGTGCCAAGGCCCAATTGGAGTTCAATTGCAAGAGATTAAGAATCATGTGTCAACCATGTGATTTTTAATGAAGCATGAGCATCCCATGTGACTACATAAAGAAGCTGATTGGTTTGGGTTAGAATTCTTTATGAATTTCATTTTTTTAATTGTTTTTAGGACTTGGTCAAAGATCTTATCTTGGAGATTAAGTTAAAATTAGTATCCTAAACTTGTTTTTTTATTTTAGGCACCATTTAAAATATTTCTAATCAAATTTTAGTGTTTAACTTTTATTAGGATTTTAGACTTTTAGAAACTTTGCTTATAAAAGGCTTCCTATTATACTTTATTTTCAGATTATGAATGAATTTGAGTATTATTCAATTCTTAGTGAGGCCTTTGCTTCTTTGTGATCTCTGAGAGTTCATGTGACTTATCAAAGGGTTAGTATTCCTTTGTGGCGTCTTGAGGTTAGGGTTCTAAGAGAGGGGTTCTCTTAGGATCTTTCCTTTAACCAACATTCTTGCTTTCTAGCCAGTTCCGGGCAAAGTGTCATCTTGTTGAAGGTTTCTAGAACAAGGTTCTTAGAGGGTCTTGCATCAGCATGCCATCTTTTATTAGGTAGGCCTTGGCAATATGATAGACATGTTATAGATGATGATTTTCTAAATCAGTATTCTTTTGTACTTAGTGGGGAACCTATAACCCTTCTTCCTATGTTACCAAAGCAAGTATTAGAAGATCAAATTAAGAGAGAAAAGAAAATAGAACAGGAGAGTATAAATATGTCTAAAAAAGAAGATAGTTTAAATGAGAGAGGGAAATAGAGTAAGCCAAGAGGAGAGAGAGAAAAGAAGGAGAAATCTAAGGGCGAGAGAAAACAAGGGAGAAGGAGAGAAAAGTTTGTTAGTGGCAAGAAAGAGTAAAATTAAGTAAGCTTTGTTTTTTCAACCAAATTTCATACTATTTATATATAAAGAAGCTATGTTAAATACTAATGACTTAACCTTTACTTTGCCTAGTATTGTTAAGTCTCTGTTACAAGAATATGAAGATGTATTTCTCAAAAAGATATCACCCGAATTGGTACCAATTAGAGGGATAGAATATCAAATTGATTTTATACCTAGAGTACCTTTACCAAATTGCCTAGCATACCGCACCAATCTAGAAGGGGCTAAGGAGATTCAAAGTAAGTGCAAGATCTGCTAGATAAGGGATATGTGAGGGAAAGTCTAAGCCCATGTACCACTGCCAGTGCTACTTGTGCTTAAGAAAGATGGCACATAGAGGATGTGTTTTGACTATAGAGCCATGAATAATATAATGTTGAAATATAGTCATCCTATCCTTAAGTTAGATGATATGTTTGATGAATTAAATGGCTACACTATTTTCTCTAAAATTGATTTAAAAAGTGGCTACCATCAAATTAGAATGAAAGAAGAAGAAGAATGAAAAATTGCATTTAAAAGTAAACATGGTAATGCACTAGCACCAAGAGAGCTTGCTGAGCATGGAAATGGACCTAATGGAGGATATACTACTGCTAAGCTTTAGACCCAAGGATGTGATTTGCAAATTAAAGCCCAAGAGTTCAAGTCAAAGATTCCTAAGGATCCATTGCAAGGCATAGGAGGCCCAATAATGAGAGTTAGGGTCAAAGCAATAAAAGAAACCTTCAATTGTTTGATTCATAGGCTCCATGACTTAGAGTGATATGAACTAGATTCATAAAGATGCTAATTCAAAATTCTCAAATGATCTTTTGTATCTTTCAATTGGACCTATTACAAGGGCGAAGGCGAAAATACTTAAAGAAGTATTGAGTAGACTTGTTCAAGAGATTTGGACCAAGTAGAATTTTGATAAACTTGAGTCAAGTGTTAATCAAAATGTCCTCAACATTATTTGGGCTAAAGATGGAGCTATTAGGCTAATTTGGGTTAAAATGTTATAAATTAAAAAGTTTGGACCAAGGATCATACATAGATTGACTCATTTGGGTCTAAATAATAATATTATGAGCTTAATATACTAATTTCTAGAAGTTTTATATATTTGGATGAAAATTAGAATTAATTAGACAAATTATCTTTCCATTCCTATTTTTAAAAAGATTTGATTTTGTATTCCTAATTTTTACGTCTTTTAGTTAGGATTATGTAGTTAGTTTCCTACTTTTCTCTAGTAGATAGATTTGAGTTACATTATAAATATATTTTGCCTCCATTTGGATCAAATTGGAAATAATAGAATTATTCTGTTTCTCTAATTGTGAGAATACTATCTTTTCTTTGTTCTTGTGAAACCTTTGTCTTATCAACCTAACCTTAGGTTGGTGATTCAAATTCGCAAAAGCTCCCAATTCGTGCTTCGACCCTAGTATGTCATTGTGTGGATTGGTTCATCGTGTTCGTGATTAGGGGCATTATCTAAGTAGCATGTCAACATTTTTATAATGTTGGTTAGCTATTTGCTTTTGCGGGTCTCGAATTATCATCTATCCATCAATTTACATTGTAAAGATTGGGGCACCCCTTGATTTAGCATCATTTGGTATCAGAGCTTTGGTTTACACGGTAGATTACCCATCATTAACTAATATCTTTTGTTTCTAACCTCTAGATTTTCTCTTATTTATTTCTTTGTCACCTTTAATACCAAAAAATAAAACTTTCTACTTTGTTTCCATATTTAATTCTTAGTGTGCAAGATTTGGTTTTTATATTATAAAAGCCATTTATTTCGTAATTTGAAAAATTTTCTTGTTTCCACATCCTATTTTATTTCTTATTTGTTTGACCCCCTTTTGGTTGAGTTTTTGGACGATTGATAGACATTTCTTAAAGTTCAAAATTTCAACTTTCACGTTATTTTAGAATCATCCCAATCAAACTTTTTCTACATTGAGATATATTAGGTTTTAATTTGTCTAGTTTGTTTCTTATTTTGTAATTTTGTAAGTTTTGGACTATTTATTTGATCAAATTAGAAGAGAAAAAAGCAAAAAAAAAAAAGGTTAAAAAAAAGCAAAAACAAAAAAAAGACAAAAAAAAAACCCAAAAAAAATTACTGATCAGATAATTTTTTTTTTCATTTGTTTCCTATTTTACCTTATTTCCTTTGATATTATATCATGCACTTCCTTATTTTGATTTGCCCTTATTTCCTTTTTTTTCCCCCTTTATTTGAACTTTCTTATTTTTGATCTTGCATTTTTCCTCATAGTTGAAAATTTCAGAATTACATTATGTGGTTCTTTGGGATTTTAAACTTGATTTTGCATTATTAAGTGGTTAAATCTTTCCTCTTCTCTTTGGAACCTAAACCTGACCATACCCTACCCTCAATTGTGCCTTGTGTGCACCAATCATGACTTTTCAAACCACCCATCTACACAAACTTGGTTGAACTGAGAATTGGCAATATTCACTTGACGAGATCTTAGATGACATAAGAGTTCAAGATTGATACTAAGAGGTTTTTAAGCAAGAGTAGGTCAGATTATTACCAAAAGAAAAAAAGCCAAAAAGAGGGAGAAAGTAAATACGAGTGAAAATGTTATATCTTAATTGAGTGAAACACATGAGGAATTGGTCCTATATACTTTTGTTTCTTTAATTTCCTTTTCACTAGTATGGCAGATAATCTAGAAAAAGGAGTTGCACATGAAAGTGATAATGACTGTCACAATTCATTCAGAATAGCGCATTTGCAAATGAAAGCACTAGTAAGCCATTTTGAGGGGATGCTTGATAAGAAGTTGGAGGAACTTTCCATGAACGCTTAGATCTAGTGGAGAGTAAACCTCTAGTCAAGCCAACCAAAGACAAGCTCATGCTGTACTACCACAACACCATGAATATGTGGAAGATATGGAGAGCCATGATGAAAATTAGACTCAGTTGAGTCTCAACATACAAAGAAAACCACTGATAAGGCTTAGAGATGAAGAAGAAGAAGGCCTTAGAGGAGTCAGTCAAAATTCCTTCCTTTCAAGGTAAGAGTGATCCGAAAACATACTTGAAGTGGGAGATGCATGTAGAGCAAATCTTTTCATGCCATAACTACTCTGAGGGTAAGAAGGTCAAATTGTTGCTCTTGAGATTACTGATTATGCTTTTGTTTGGTGGGACCAGATGTAAAAAGAGTGGATCAAATATAGAAGGCACCCCATCTCAACATCATGAGAGACCCCGTAGGAATAAGTCCTAGGAACCTTCAACAAGATGATACATTGCCCGGGACCGGCTAAGAACAAGAAATGTTGGTCAAATAGATAAGACCCTAAGAGAACTCGTCCCTTAGAACCCTAGCCTTGAGACGTCACAAAGGAAGACCACTCCTTTGATAAGTCACTTGTATTCTAAAGAAGAATACACAGAAGCAAGAATTCTCACAATGAGAAATAAAATTCTGAATTCATTCCAATCTCCCAAAAGTACAATAGGTGGCCTATTAAATAGGCATAAAAGAAAACCCTAAACCTAACTTAATCTCTAAGAATTCTCCTCCAAGAAATAGGAAACAAAGAATCCAATTTTAATGGAAGGAGATGATTCCATTTGCTACAAGAAATCCTAAAGAAAAGGAAAGAAAGTAATAAGTTTTCAGCAACTAACAAAAATGGAAATAAACAAAATCTGAAACTTAAATCCTAAGTCTTGACTAAATGGCCTTGTTCAAACTAATGGAAATGGAAACTAATGAAAATCAAATAAAAGACATCCTAATAAGATTTAAAACTCCTATTCACGTCACTTTTGTTGCCCATGTGAATTGCACATGCTTGTTAATTGATTTCTTCAAGTTGGACTCTATTTGGACCTTGCAGCATATCTTGTTGGGCTTGGACAATGAGGATCAAGTCCCTTAGGCCTTGTAACTCTTCAAATTGATGCAAGAACATAGGTTCAAGCTCTTGAACCTTTTGGACAATGCAACTCAAAGCTTGCTTCATGGCTTTAGCTCTTCCTCTAGTCATTGGGCCTCCTATGCCTTGTAATGGGTCCATTTGCATGTTGAACTCTCTTGCACACCCTCCATGCTCTTTTAGGTCATTACACCATGCTCCCTTGTCTACAAGCTCATGGGCCCCTTCATCATTCCCTCCCTCTTCAAAAGGATTCGTCCTCGAATCTGCATAATTAAAGGGAGATAAATTAGTAACATTGAATGTAGCACTAATATTTCCATAAGAGCTTGGCAAATCAATTTTGTATGCATTGTCATTAATTCTTTCCAAAACTTGGAAAGGTCCATCCCCTCTAGGGTGTAATTTTGACTTTCGTTTCTCAGGGAATCTTTCCTTTCTCAAGTGCACCCAAACCCAATCTCCAGGTTCAAATACCACACGCCTTCTACCCTTATTAGCATGCTTGGCATATTGTTCATTCTTCCTCTCAATGTTAGCCTTAACTTTGGCATGTAATTCCTGCACAAACTTAGCTTTCTTCAAACCATCAAGATTAGCAAACTCATTAGAAGGTAAAGGAAGAATATCAAGAGGAGTTAAGGGATTAAAACCATAGACAACCTCAAATGGAGAAAATGAAGTAGAAGAGTGCACTGTTCTATTATATGCAAACTCAATGTGAGGCAAGCATTTTTCCCAATTCTTTAAGTTTTTTTGAATGATAGAACGAAGCAAGGTAGTAAGAGTACGATTCACAACTTCAGTTTACCCATCCGTTTGAGGATGTGCCACAGTATAAAACAACAATTTAGTTCCTAGCTTAGACCATAAAGTTCTCCAAAAATGGCTAAGGAACTTTACATCTCTATCACTCACAATAGATTTAGGTAAACCATGCAACCTCACAATTTCTTTAAGGAACAAGTCAGCAATATGTATGGCATCATTAGTTTTTTAACATGCAATAAAGTGTGCCATTTTGCTAAATCTATCAACCACAACAAAAATGCTATCTTTTCCACTTTGAGCTCTAGGTAAGCCCAACACAAAATCCATAGAAATATCAGTCCAAGGTTGAGAAGGCACGGGGAGGGGAGAATACAAACCATGAGATTGAACTTTAGATTTTGCATGCTTACATGTCACACATCTATCACAAACAGCAATTACATCTTTCCTCATGGTTGGCCAATAAAAATGTTCATGCAAAAGAGCTGAAGTTTTCTCCACACCAAAGTGTCCCATCAAAGCACCCCCATGAGTCTCGTTAACAAGCAATTCACGCATAGAACAAGATGGAATACATAATTTATCTTTCTTAAACAAAAATCCATCAAATCTGTAAAAGTCATTAAAACCATGTTTCTCACACAATTTCCAGATTTCACCAAAGTCACAATCAGATTCATACATGCTTTTTAACATCTCAAAACCAAGTAATCTAGCATGCAATGATGTAAGAAGACTATATCTCCTAGATAATGCATCAGCCACAACATTCTCTTGACCCTTTTTGTGCTTGATGACATAAGGAAAAGTTTCAATGAATTCAAGCCATCTAGCATGTCTCTTGTTCAATTTACCTTGAGACTTTAAAAATTTCAAGCTTGCATGATCAGAATGTATAATGAATTCTTTTGACCACAAATAATGTTGCCAAGTCTCTAAGGTTCTTTTTAAAGCATACAACTCTTTGTCATATGTGGAATAATTCAAAGTAGCTCCACTTAATTTTTCACTAAAGAAAGCGATGGGCTTAGAATCTTGCATTAAAACAGCCCCAATTCCAATTCCAGATGCATCACATTCAATTTCAAATACTTTAGAAAAATCAGGTAAAACAAGTAAAGGAGCATTAGTTAATTTTTCTTTCAAAGTGCTAAATGCAACCTCTTGTGTTTCACCCCACTTGAAAACTACATTTTTCTTTACCAAATCATTCAAAGGTGCAGCAATGGAGGAGAAGTCCCTCACAAAACGTCTATAGAAGCTAGCCAAGCCATGGAAACTCCTTACTTCATTTGCATTCTTTGGTGTAGGCCACTCACGGATAGCTTTCACCTTCTCTTCATCCACACGAGTCCCTTGAGCACCTACAACAAATCCAAGAAACACAACAGAATCCAAACAAAAAGAACACTTTTCTAAATTTACATAAAGGCTATTCTTCCTAAGAATGCAAAAGACCTCACGCAAATAACCAAGATGATCATCTAAACTCTTACTATAAATCAAAATATCATCAAAATAAACAACAACACATTTCCCAATGAGAGAACGAAAAACATGATTCATTAAGCTCATAAATGTACTGGGTGCATTAGTTAATCCAAATGGCATAACTAACCACTCATACAATCCAAACTTAATTTTAAATGCAGTTTTTCATTCATCACCTTCTTTCATTCTAATTTGATGATATCCACTCCTAAGATCAATTTTAGAAAATAAAGATGCACCATGCAACTCATCAAGCATATCATCTAATCTAGGAATGGGATAACGATACTTTACTGTGATTTTATTGATGGCTCTACAATCCACACACATTCTCCACTTGCCATCCTTCTTAGGCACTAGGATCACTGGAACCGCACAAGGACTTAAGCTCTCTCTAACAAAGCCTTTCTACATGAGCTCTTCAACTTGGCATTGAATTTCCTTAGTTTCTTCCGGATTGGCTCTATATGCTGGTCTATTAGGAATGGATGCTCCAGGGATGAAATCTATACGATGTTCAATGCCTCTCAAAGGGGGCAAACCATCGGGAATTTCCTTTGGAAACAAATCACCAAAATCTTGCAAAAGAGACACAACACTAGAGGGCAAAGAGGGATCAAGTTCATTAGTAGAAAAATAAATTTCCTTGTACAAGAGTACAAGTACTTGCTCATCAGCCAACATAGCTCTCTTAATCTCTCTTTTTTCCAGAAAAGAAACTCACTTTTTTTTCATCAATTTTCTCACTTTCATGCTTTTTCTTTTTAATCACTTTCTTTTCTTTTTCCCTCTCCTTTCTTTCTTTTCTCTCTTTCTCTCTCAATTTGCACTCATTTTCAATTCTAAGTTGATCCTCATAAGCTTGCATGGGTCTGAGAGGAGTAAGCACAACAATTTTACCATTGAAAGGAAAAGAATGGCAATTTTTATATCCATCATGTTTAACACGTCTATCAAATTGCCATGGTCTACCAAGCAAAATATGTCCAGCATACATAGGAGCTATATCACACAAGACCTCATCATGATAATTACCAATAGAAAAAGAAATTAACACTTGCTTAGTAACTTTAACTTCACCACAATCATTAAGCCATTGCAACTTATAAGGATTAGGATGCTTTAAAGTAGGCAAATTCAGTTTATCAACAAGCAAGATACTAGCAACATTTGTACAACTACCACCATCAATAATCATGCTACATACCTTGTTCTGGACAAAACATCTAGTATGGAAAATGTGCTCACGCTGCTCTTTCTCATGATCTTCCTTGGGTTGAATATTTAGAGCACGCCTAGACACCAAAACCTCTCCATGCACGGGGTCACTAAGCTCCAACTCAGAATCCTCCACCAAAGATGGCATACTTCCATCCGAATCTTCATCACTAGTCTCCTCACTAACTACATCACCATTCTCAAGCAAAATCATAGTTCTCTTGTTTGGACATTGAGAAGAGATGTGACCAAAACCTTTGATGCGAAATCAAGGGGTGGCCCAATCTTCACGACGTAGGTTGATGGATAGATGATGGTTCGAGACCCGATGGAAGCAAATAGCCAACTGACGTTATAAGAACGTTAACCTGCTACTTAGACAATGCGCCTAACCACGAACACAATAAACCAATCCACACAACGACACACTTGGATCGAAGCACGAATTGGGGGCTTTTGCGAACTTGAATCACCAACCTAAAGATAGGTTGACAAGACAAAGGTTTCACAAGAGCAAAGAAAAGATAAGATTCTCACAATTAGAGAAACACTCAATAATTCTACTACTTCCAATCTGATTCAAATGAAGGCAGAATACATATATTTATAGTGTAGCTCAAACCTATCTACTGGAGGAAAAGTAGGAAACTAACTACATAATCCTAACTGAAAGATCTAAAAAATAGGGATACAAAATCAAATCTTTTTAAAAACAGAAAAGGATAGATAATCAGCCTAATAGAAACTAATTAATACTAATGGGCTAGACATCTTACATTTGAAGTACTATTCACGTCATCTATCTTCAACGGGCTCTTTAAGCATCAACCTGGGCTTGAATAAGCATGATTAAGGCTTCATTTGCTTCCTCAATGCATGTACTAATATTATGGGCTTCTAATTTAGCAAATTGAAGCCCAATTGCTCTTTGTAAACGCTTAACTCTTCCTCTTGTCATTGGGCCATCTATCATCAAGTCCTTCTCCACACGAGCATCCTTCCCCACATGAGTCTGGTTCATATCATCCTCCCCCTCTTGAAAAGGAGTCGTCCTCGACTCTTCAAAGTCTGCACCAAAATAAAGGGAAAGGTCAGAAACATTAAAAGTAGCACTTACACCATACTCACCTGGTAAATCTATCTTGTAGGCATTATCATTAATTCTTTCTAGCACGCGGAAAGGCCCATCCCCGCGAGGCATAAGTTTAGACTTTCTTTTGTCAGGAAACCTCTCTTTTCTAAGGTGCAACCAAACCAAATCTCCTGGTTCAAAGACAACCCTCTTTCGTCCCTTATTAGCACGTTCTACATATTGTTGAGTCATCCTCTCAATGTTTTGTTTTGCTTTCTCATGGATTTGCTTAACAAACTCAGCACGTTTCTGTCCATCCATATTGATTCTTTCCTGCAAAGGCAAAGGAGCTAAGTCAATGGGTGCAAGAGGATTAAAACCATATACAATCTCAAATGGTGAATATTTAGTAGTGGAATGAACAGCCCTATTGTATGCAAACTCGACATGTGGGAGACACTCCTCCCAATTCTTCAGGTTCTTTTTAACCATAGTCCGTAACAAAGAAGATAGTGTCCTATTAACAACTTCAGTTTGTCCATCAGTTTGCGGATGACAAGTAGTAGAGAATAACAATTTAGTTCCAAACTTGCTCCACAAAGTCTTCCAAAAATAGCTTAGAAACTTAGCATCACGATCTGACACTATAGTCCTCGGAATCCCATGAAACCTCACAACTTCCTGAAAGAACAAATTAGCAATATTAGAAGCATCATCAACCTTATGACATGCAATGAAGTGCGCCATTTTAGAAAACCTGTCCACAACAACAAAAATAGAGTCCCTCCCCCTCTTAGACCTAGGTAATCCCACAATAAAATCCATGGAAACATCTTCCCAAGGTACACTAGGAATAGGGAGGGGAGTATACAGTCCATGGGGATTTAATTTAGATTTTTCTTTATGACATACAACGCATCTCCCCACAAACTTTTGAACATCCCTACGCATCTTAGGCCAATAAAAATGCTCATTCAAGATATCAAATGTTTTAACAATGCCAAAGTGTCCCATTAAACCTCCTGAATGTGCTTCCTTCATCAATAACATACGCAGAGAACAATTAGGAATGCAAAGCTTATCAACACGAAACAAGAATCCTTGATGCAAGTAAAATTTGTCCCAACCAACTCCAGGCTTGCAATAGTTAAAAGCTTCACCAAAATCAACATCATTTGTATATAATTCCTTGATGAACTCAAAACCAATAACCTTAGAGTCTAACATGGAAAGAAGAACATACCTACGTGAAAGTGCATTAGCAACAATATTCTCCTTACCTTTCTTATGCTTAATCACATATGGGAAAGATTCAATGAATTCAACCCAACTAGCATGTCTTCGATTCAATTTGTTTTGGCTCTTAATATGTTTTAGTGCCTCATGGTCAGAATGTATGACAAATTCATTAGGCCACAAATAATGTTGCCAAGTTTCCAACACTCTAACTAAAGCATATAGCTCCTTATCATATGTAGGATAGTTAAGAGTAGGACCACTTAGCTTTTCGCTAAAATATGCAATGGGCTTACCTTCTTGCATGAGTACACCTCCTATGCCAATTCCACTAGCATCACATTCAACCTCAAAAATCTTACCAAAATCTGGAAGGACTAATAAAGGTGCATGTATGAGCCTCTCCTTGATGGTTTGGAAGGCTTTCTCTTGAGCTTCTCCCCACTTGAATGGAACATTCTTCTTTGTCAACTCATTCAAAGGAGCTGCCAGTGAGCTGAAGTCCCTCACAAATCTCCTATAAAAGCTTGCAAGTCCATGGAAGCTCCTCACTTGTCCGATGGTAGTAGGGGTTGGCCAATCTTGAATGGCTTTGATTTTCTCTTCATCAACTTCAACCCCCTCAGCACTCACAACAAAACCAAGAAAAATAACTTTATTAGTACAAAAATCACACTTATTCAAATTGCCAAACAATCTTTCTTTTCTTAAAACCTCTAGGACTTGTCTCAAGTGATCTACATGCTCATGCAAAGTCCTACTGTACACAAGGATATCATCAAAGTAAACTACCACAAATTTACCTATGAATGCAAGCAAGACATGATTCATCAACCTCATAAATGTGCTAGGTGCATTAGTGAGACCAAAAGGCATAACTAACCATTCATAAAGTCCATGTTTAGTTTTAAATGCAGTTTTCCATTCATCTCCTTCTTTCATCCTAATTTGATGGTAGCCACTTTTTAAATCAATTTTAGAGAAGATAGTGGAGCCATTTAATTCATCAAGCATATCATCTAACCTAGGGATAGGATGACGATATCTTACTGTTATATTATTGATAGCTCGACAATCAATGCACATTCTCCATATGCCATCCTTTTTAGGCACGAGCAACACTGGTACTGCACATGGGCTAAGGCTCTCCCTCACATATCCCTTTTCCAGCAGCTCTTGCACTTGTCTTTGAATCTCCTTGGTCTCTTCAGGATTAGCTCGGTAAGCTGGACGATTGGGCAAAGGTGCTCCAGGTATAAAGTCAATTTGATGTTCTATCCCTCTAATTGGTGGTAACCCAGGTGGTACCTCTTCGAGAAAGACATCTCCATATTCCTGCAAAAGAGATATAACAAGACTAGGCAAAGTAGAGGTTAAGTCGTTAGTATTCAACATAGCCTCTTTATAGATAACTACTAGGAGGTTTTGTTGAGAAAACAAAGCTTGTTTGATCTCACTCTTTCTTGCTACTAACAAACTTTTCTCTCTTTCTCCCTCTTTCACTCTTTTACCTTTAACTCTCTCTTCTCTTGGCTTGCCCTCTTTTCTTTTCTCAATTTTACTCTCCTCTTTTTCAGACACTTTTACACACTCACTTTCTCTTTTCTTCTCTCTCTTGATTTGATCTTCTAACACTTGCTTTGGTGACATAGGAAGGAGGGTTATAGGTTCCCCTCTAAGTACAAAAGAATAATGATTTAAAAAACCATCATGTGTAACACGTCTATCATACTGCCAAGGCCTACCTAACAAAATATGACATGCTTTCATTGGTACAACATCACAAAGCACTTCATCCTTATACTTGCCAATTGAAAACATTACCTTAACTTGCTTGGTTACTCTCAATTCTCCACATTCATTGAGCCATTGGAGTTTGTAAGGCCGTTGGTGCTTGAAAGTAGACAAATTCAACTTCTCCACTAGCTCAGTGCTTGCCACATTGCAGCAACTTCCTCCATCTATAATCACACCACATATCTTTCCTTGGATTTGGCAACGAGTATGGAATAAGTTCTCTCTTTATTTATCTTTGTCTGCCATCATCTGGGCACTAAGGGCTCTCCTAGTTACAAGGAGTTCTCCTTCTTCTGCATACTCTCCATCTTCATTTTCCATGAATAGCTCTTCTTCTTCCTCTGTTGTTTCTCCTTCAGTTTCCCACTCACCAAGGTTGTTGATATTCATGGTTCGCTTGTTAGGACATTCACTAGAGATGTGTCCTCTCCCTTGGCACTTCAAGCATATTATGTCTCGATTTCTTGAAGGATTAGGCCCATTTTGAACCTTCTTGGGTGGTGCAGCCAGCTTTTCTCCTTTCTTTATTTCATTTCCCTTTGAATTTGAAGTAGAGGGAATATCTTTCTTTGGGTTGTTCCTCCATGAGTTGAAAGAAGTTGAACTGGAGTTCTTCCTTGCAATATTCTTCCTTTTGAGTTGTTTTTCCACCTTGGCAGCTTGGTGGACTAAGTCATGAATCTCAACATAGTGGTACATCTCCACAACATCGGCTATGTCACGATTAAGCCCATCTAAGAAACGAGCCATTGTTGCTTCTGGATCCTCCTCTATATTAGCTCTAATCATGGCTATTTGCATTTCCTTGTAGTACTCATCCACACTCTTGGATCCTTGAGTGAGGTGTTGAAGCTTATTGTGAACTCCCTTCGAAAATAGGATGGAATGAATCGCCTCCTCATGATAGCCTTCATCTCTTCCCATGTTGAGATGAGGTGCTCTCCATATCTAGTCCGCTCCTTTTGCATCTGGTCCCACCAAATAAGAGCATAATCAGTAAACTCAAGAGCAGCAATTTTGACATTCTTACCCTCAGAGTAGTTATGGCATGAAAAGATTTGCTCTACACGCATCTCCCACTCCAGGTATGTTTCCGGATCACTCTTGCCTTGAAAGGAAGGAATTTTGACTTTGACTCCTCCAAGGCCTTCTTCTTCATCTCTAGGCCTCCTCAGTGGTCGTCTTTGTATGTTGAGTGGCCTTCTTCTTGGCTGAGTCTCCTCTCCTTCATAATCTTCATCATGGCTCTCCATGTCTTCCGCATATTCACGGTGTTGTGGGCGTGCAGCATGAGCTTGTCTTTGGTTAGCTTGAGTAGTAGTCCTTTGGCTAGAGGTTCTACTTTCCACTCGATCTAAGCGTTCATGGAGCCCTTCCAACTTCTTATCAAGCATCCTTTCAAAATGACTCACTAGCGCTTTCATTTGCAAAGGCGCTACTCCAAATGAATTGTGATCATCATTATCACTTTCATGTGCAACTCCTTTTTCTCGATTATCTGCCATGTTAGTGAAAAGAAACAAAAGTATATAGGACCTCACAAATATTTCCTCACGTGTTTCACTCAATTGAGATATAACACTCTCACTCATGTTTACTCTCTCTTATTGGCTTTTTCTACAATGATCTATCCACTCTTGCCTTTTACCTCTCAATATCAAATCCCAAGCTCTTATGTTACCTAAGACCTTGTCAAGTGATCAAGGACTGCCAATTCTCGGTTCACCAAAGTATGTGTTGGTGGATGGTATGAAAAGTTGTGATTGGCGCATACAAGTTACAAGGTTAGGGTTTGGTTAGGCTAGGGTTCCAATATGAAAAAGGGAAGATTTAACCACTTAGCAATGCAAAATCAAGTTTAAAATACCAAAGAGCCAATTACAATGATTCTAAAAACCCAAGATATGAGAAATCAATGGAGGGTTAGATTAGGAAAGTTCAAATCAAAGGAATAGGAAATAAGTTGAAGTCACAATAGGAAAGTCCACAATCACAAGATAAAAGGAAACAATATAGGAATAGGAAAGTGGATCACAAAAATTAGAAAACAATACTGATCACAAATGAAAGAAATCTGATCACAATTTTTTTTTTCGTTTTTTTTTTGGCTAACCTTTATTTTTTTGCCTTTCTTTTCTATTCCTTTTCCTTTTCCTTTTTTTTTTGCCTCTTTTTTTTTTTGGATCAGATGAAAGAGAATCACAAGATCACACAATAAGAAACAGATCAGAAAATGTTACCACTAAAAATAACAATAACTTCCTCTAGAGAACTCCGAATTTGATGATTCTAAAACGAAATGAAAGTTGAGATTCTGAAACTTAGGATTGACCTATTAATCGTCCAAAATCTCAAAAGCAAAGGGGTTGAACAGATAAGGGAAAAATAACACGTCCAGAACAAAAATTTTCCAGATTACAAAATGAATGGCTCTTGTAGCATAAAAAACCAAACCTTGCACACAAAGGATCAAATCTGGAAACAAGGGAAGGTAGAAAGTTTAGTATTATTTTTTTTTTTTAATAAAAGGTAGCAATGAATGGATATGGAAAAGGGAAAAAAAAATATGGAGGCTAGAAAAGTAGAATGGTGGATGATGAATGTATGATAGACAACCTACCATGTAAACCGAAGCTCTGATACCAAATGATGCGAAATCAAGGGGTGGCCCAATCTTCACGACGTAGGTTGATGGATAGATGATGGTTCGAGACCCGACGGAAGCAAATAGCCAACTGACGTTATAAGAACGTTAACCTGCTACTTAGACAATGCGCTTAACCACGAACACAATAAACCAATCCACACAACGACACACTTGGATCGAAGCACGAATTGAGGGCTTTTGCGAACTTGAATCACCAACCTAAAGATAGGTTGACAAGACAAAGGTTTCACAAGAGCAAAGAAAAGATAAGATTCTCACAATTAGAGAAACACTCAATAATTCTACTACTTCCAATCTTATTCAAATGAAGGCAGAATACATATATTTATAGTGTAGCTCAAACCTATCTACTGGAAGAAAAGTAGGAAACTAACTACATAATCCTAACTGAAAGATCTAAAAAATAGGGATACAAAATCAAATCTTTTTAAAAACAGAAAAGGATAGATAATTAGCCTAATAGAAACTAATTAATACTAATGGGCTAGACATCTTGCATTTGAAGTACTATTCACGTCATCTATCTTCAACGGGCTCTTTAAGCATCAACCTGGGCTTGAATAAGCATGATTAAGGCTTCATTTGCTTCCTCAATGCATGTACTAACATTATGGGCTCTAATTTAGCAAATTGAAGCCCAATTGCTCTTTGTAGACGCTTAACTCTTCCTCTTGTCATTGGGCCATCTATCATCAAGTCCTTCTCCACACGAGCATCATTCCCCACATGAGTCTGGTTCATATCAACCTTGACATTTAAAACACTTAATTTTTGAATTAGAAGAAGAAGAAGAGGAGTTAGAGTTGCCAAATGATGAGAGACCCCGTAGGAATAAGTCCTAGGAATCTTCTTTTTCACAACATAACCCGGATCGTGCAAGATTCAAGAACACAATCACGTAAATAGAAGACAAAAACACTAGTAAAGAATAAGAACACGTATAAACAAAGATAGTTGGTCAAGTGGGTAAGACCCTAAGAGAACTCGTCCCTTAGAACCCTAACCATAAGATGCCACAAAGGAAGACCACTCCTTTGATAAGTCCGAGTAAAATTCACTTCATCGCTCAAGGAGCAAGAGGAACCTCACAAAAACAGAACATAAGTCCTGAAAAGAAAATTCTATTTATTCATCTCATCGCTTTTTTTTTTAATACAAAGATAGCCTATTTATAGGCAAAAGAAATACAAAACTTGAATACTAAGCAAACCCTAAAAGTAAGACTTAAGAAACTTCCTAAAACATAATTCCCAAGGCTGTGCACTGTTCACGTGCACTGTTCATTCGGAAATAGAAAGAAAATAACCTAAATAAATGGAAACAAATAATTATGAAATAATAAGGAAATAAAACTTTCTAAAAACTTAATTGACCACATGGCCTTATTCAAATCATTAAAATAGAAACTAATTATTCTGGGTTTGGTCTGAAAATTGATGCGCACGTTCAGCAACTTGCCCAAGCTTTCCTTGATGGTTACGCCATGCATGGTCTCTTTGAAGATGGTCATTGAAGCTCCGTGGTACTCTATCAGAGTTATATTTACTTTTAGGAGGTGGATCGGAACTTTTAGGCATTGCTTCCTCCTTTGGCTTGCTTTCTTTGGATTTGAAGGAGGATTTGGAATCCTTCAAACCTTGCTTCCAAGACCCAGAACCAGTAGCAAATCTGAATTTCTGTAGAGATTTAAGTTGTTTCTCCACTTTAATAGCTTTGTGTAATAGCTCTTCCATGTCAACATAATGTTGGAGATCAACAATTGCAGCAATTTCAGGGTTCAAACCATCTATGAATCTTGCCATGGTTGCCTCTTTGTCTTCCTCAAGATTGGCTCTAATCATAGCCATTTCCATCTCTTGATAATACTCCTCAACACTCATAGAGCCTTGTCTCAATTTCTGCAATTTCTTGTGCAAATCCCTATAGTAATAACTAGGGACAAATCTCTTTCTCATAGTGATTTTCATCTCATGCCAAGTCTGAATTGCAGGCTCTCTATTTCGCCTTCTATTGATGAGAAGTTGATCCCACTAAATACTAGCATAATCTGAAAATTCAACGGCTGCTAATTTCACGTTTTGCCCTTCAGAATAATGATGGCACTCAAAAACATGCTCAACCTTTCTTTCCCACTCCAAATAAAGCTCTGGATCATTCTTTCCTTGAAAGGAGGGAATTTTCATTTTGATGTTGCCTAGACCATGCTCCTTATGTGGGGGAGCTTGCTTGTGCCTCCTTGGAGTGAAATCATCAAAGTCAGATTCTCCTTCATACTCCTCTTCAAGATCACGCCTTTTTGGAATTTTAGAGTTAGATGGAGATTCAAAGTCATCCAGTCTTGCATTGAGCCTTTTGAATTGCTCATAGACACTTTTCATGAAAACTTTAAGATCAACATCATTAGGCTCATTTTCAGCCATTTTACAACCTGAAATGTTAGTGGACAGAATAAAAATAATAATAATATGAAGTAGGACCTCACACACTCTTCTCACGTGTATCACTCAAAATATTGCAAATCCACTCGTGTTTCACTCAAAATTTGGCTTTTATCTTTAATGACACTCTTGCCTTTTACCACTCACTTGCTTCTTTTTAGTGCTCTTAATTAGAAACAAAAACAAAATCAATAGGAGCAAAGAATAAAGTGGCAATCCCAAAACCAGAAAATTCCAAGTTAAAATCCTCAAAGAGCCAAAAGAAAAAGGGGCAAGGGGGTAGTAATAATAATGCAAAAGAAAAGAAGAAAAATGTGTAGCAATATGGGGAAAAGAAAGAAATCAAAACAAGAAGGAAACAAGAGAAAGGAACATGAAACAACAATAGAGGAAAGAGAGTAGATTCAGCCAAAAAAAAAAAGGAAAAACGAAATTTGACAAAATGGATGTGAGATGGAGAGGGTAAATCACGTTTTAACCTGATCAAGGAAGGATAGAGGCACAACTTGAAGGACTTGGAAAGAAAACAATGAGATCTAAAGCAAAAAAAATGGAAAGAAAGAAAGTCAGCAAATTTGGAAGTAGAAAGGAAATAAAAAAAATAGGCAAGAAGCAAATTAGGAAGTAGATAAGAATTTAAAAGGGCAAGGATCAGAAACAAGCAGTTTGGAAAGAATTAAAAAAAAAAAGGAAAGTCAGGTTCAATTTAGGAAATTTGGAAGCTTACCACCCAAGTTTACAGAATTAAGAAAGTGATTGCTACTTGTAATGTAAGTTCTTCACAAATTGGTAACTTCCTACAACTTGCAATTCAGGTTAGCCAAAATAGGAACTTTGAAAATAGGAAACTAATGGGATGCCAAGCAATTGCAATCCATCACAATGAAATAGGAAATTTGTTACTTGAACATAAAAGGACAGAACTTGATAGTTACTCAACTCAAATTGGAAATTCTTCTTTCTTTCTTTCTTTCTTTTTTACTTCTTTTTTTTTCACTTTTTTTTTTGAATTTATTTTATTTCTTTTTTTTTGAATTTTTTTTTTTGAGTATCACACACTCTTTTTTCTTTTTCAAGAAACAAAAAATGAAAATATGGCAAAGAGGACAAAACTCACACACAAGTTAGCAAATCACAAGAAAAAAAAAACAAACATACTATGGATGGTATGAAAAGGAATATGGAGGCACACTACAATCGAAAAGGAAAAAGATGGAAGACAAAGATGAAGATGGAATAGGTAACACAAATGGAAGGAGAGAAGGTATGAAGAAAATAGCCAACCAACGTTATAAGAACGTTGACCTGCTACTTAGACAATGCGCCTAACCACGAACACAGTAAACCAATCCACACAATGACGCACTTGGATCGAAGCACGAATTGGGGGCTTTTGCGAACTTGAATCACCAACCTAAAGATAAGTTGACAAGACAAAGGTTTCACAAGAGCAAAGAAAAGATAAGATTCTCACAATTAGAGAAACACTCAATAATTCTACTACTTTCAATCTGATTCAAATGAAGGCAGAATACATATATTTATAGTGTAGCTCAAACCTATCTACTGGAGGAAAAGTAGGAAACTAACTATATAATCCTAACTGAAAGATCTAAAAAATAGGGATACAAAATCAAATCTTTTTAAAAACAGAAAAGGATAGATAATCAGCCTAATAGAAACTAATTAATACTAATGGGCTGGACATCTTGCATTTGAAGTACTACTCACGTCATCTATATTCAATGGGCTCTTTAAGCATCAACCTGGGCTTGAATAAGCATGATTAAGGCTTCATTTGCTTCCTCAATGCATGCACTAACATTATGGGCTTCTAATTTAGCAAATTGAAGCCCAATTGCTCTTTGTAGACGCTTAACTCTTCCTCTTGTCATTGGGCCATCTATCATCAAGTCCTTCCCCACATGAGTCTGGTTCATATCATCTTCTGCATATTCACGGTGTTGTGGGCGTGCAGCATGAGCTTGTCTTTGGTTAGTTTGAGTAGTCCTTTGGCTAGAGGTTCTACTCTCCACTCGATCTAAGCGTTCATGGAGTCCTTCCAACTTCTTATCAAGCATCCTTTCAAAATGACTCACTAGCGCTTTCATTTGCAAAGACGCTACTCCAAATGAATTGTGATCATCATTATCACTTTCATGTGCTACTCCCTTTTCTCGATTATCTGCCATGTTAGTGAAAAAGAAACAAAAGTATATAGGACCTCACAAATATTTTCTCACGTATTTCATTCAATTGAGATATAACACTCTCACTCGTGTTTACTCTCTCTTATTGGCTTTTTCTACAATGATCTATCCACTCTTGCCTTTTACCTTTCAATATCAAATCCCAAGCTCTTATGTTACCTAAGACCTCGTCAAGTGATCAAGGACTGCCAATTCTTGGTTCACCAAAGTATGTGCTGGTGGATGGTATGAAAAGTTGTGATTGGCGCATACAAGTCACAAGTAAAGGTAAGGGTCTGGTTAGGCTAGGGTTCCAATACAAAAAAGGGAAGATTTAACCACCTAGCAATGCAAAATCAAGTTTAAAATACCAAAGAGCCAATTGCAATGATTCTACAAACCCAAGATATGAGAAATCAATGGAGGATTAGATTAGGAATGTTCAAATCAAAGGAATAGGAAAATGGATCACAAAAATTAGGAAACAAATGGAAGAGGAAATAATGTTGATCACAAATGAGAGAAATCTGATCAAATTTTTTTTTTTCGTTTTTTTTCACTCTTTTTATTTTGGCGAACCCTTTTTTTTTTTGCCTTTCTTTTCTATTCCTTTTCTTTTTCTCTTTTTTTTTTGCCTCTTTTTTTTTTGGATCAGATGAAAGAGAATCACAAGATCACACAATAGGAAACAAATCAGATCAGAAAACGTTACCACTAAAAATGACAATAACTTCCTCTAGAGAACTCTGAATTTGATGATTCTAAAACAAAATGAAAGTTGAGATTCTGAAACTTAGGATTGACCTATTAATCGTCCAAAATCTCAAAAGAAAAGGGGTTGAACAGATAAGGGAAAATAACAATGTCCAGAACAACAAAAATTTTCTAGATTACAAAATGAATGGCTCTTGTAGCATAAAAACCAAATCTTGCACACTAAGGATCAATTCTGGAAACAAGGGAAGGTAGAAAGTTTAGTATTTTTTTTTTATAATAAAAGGTAGCAATGAATCTGGTTCATATCAGAGATCCTATATACTCTTTTTCTTTCATTTCTTTTTCACTAACATGGCAGATAATTGAGAAAAAGAAGTTGCGCATGAAAGTGATAATAACAGTCACAATTCATTTGGGGTAGCACATTTGCAAATAAAAGCACTAGTGGGCTTTTTTCAGAAGATGCTTGATAAGAAGTTGGAAGGACTCCATGAACGCTTAGATCGAATGGAGAGTAGAACCTCTAGTTAAAGGACTACTTAAGCCAACCAAAGACAAACTCATATTGCACGCCTAAAACACCGTGAATATGTGGAAGACATGGAAAGCCATGATGAAGATTATGAAGGGGAGGAGACTCAGTTGCTCATGATGCAATAGCACCAAGAGAACTTGTTTCAGCTTTTGGAGCCTCTTATGCAATTCCCTATAATAGTAACTAGGGACAAACCGTTTGCGCATTATAGTTTTCGTCTCCTACCAATCACGAATTGGACCTTCACCAGTACGTCTTCTGGTGAGTAAGAGTTAATCCCACCAGATGCTAGCATAGTCAGTAAACTCCACTGCAGCAAGTTTTACTTTCTTCGCCTTAGTGTAAAAGTGGCACTCGAACACATGCTCCACTCTTCTTTCCCAATCTAAGTACTGGTCTAGGTCATTTTTCTCAGGGAATGATGGAATCTTCATCTTGATATTTCCAATACCACCATCCTTATTGGATGATGATTGTCTACCTCTTTGAGTATAGGACTCCTCAAAGTCAGACTTAGCATCATCATCAAGCTCCACTTGAGCTCACCTTCTATAGGTCCCTATTGGAAAAAGACTCCACATCATCTAATCTAGCACTAAGTTTCTCAAGAGTACTTTGAACGGCTCTAACCCAGACTTTCGTGTCAAAGTCACTAGGCTCAGATTCTCTAAACATCCTGAAATATAAACTTGTACAAAAACAAGAAAAGAAAGATATAGGACCTCGCAACTCACTAGCTTACATGTTTACACTCAAGAATAATAATTCACTCGTGTTTATTCTTAAAATTTGGCTTTTATCAAGATGGGTAGACTCTAGCCTTTTACCACTCAATAATTTGCTTCTTACAAGTATTCTAAGCAAGTTATAAGCAAATCAAATGAAAAGATCAGACTAGTGGTAATAAAAAAAAAACTAGAATCCTAAAATGTAAATTCCCAAAGAATCAAACAAAGAAGAAAAAGAGGTGTGTAACAAAAAGGGAAAGAGAAAAGGAAAACAAAGAGGAAGGGGAGGTTGGGATGGCTGGGAAGGAAGGAGAAGAAAAGGGAAAATCTGAAAATAAGAAACTTTAAAAATAAGAAACTACTTGGGAACCAAATTAATAGGAAACTGCTTGCAATTCAAGTTCAAAACAATTAGGAAAGAAAATCCTTACTTGAATGCAAATAGGAAAGTAAATAACTTAGTGGCTACTCAATGCAATCAAATTAGGAAACTAACTCCAATTAGGAAATTAACTCCAATTAGGAAATTAACTCCAACTAGGAAACTAACTCCAATTAGGAAATTAACTCCAAGTTTTAAGCTTTGAATTTACACAACTTGCAATTTCCTTTTTTTTTCTTTTTTTTTTCACTCTTTCTTTTTTTTTCACTTTTTTTTTTGAATTTTTTTTTTGAATTTTTTTTTGGAGTATCACACTCTCCTTTTTTTTTTTTTTGAATGAGGATGGAGGCACACAACAATGGAAGAAAGAAGAAGATGGAAGACAAAGGCAAAGATGAAAAAGGTAACACAAATGGAAAGAAAGAAAGTATGAAGAACAACGGTAGGGAAACACAAAGATATACCTTGTACTAGTTAACCAAAACTCTGATACCAAATGATGCAAGACCCTCTAGGAACCTTGTTCTATGAACCTTCAACAAGATGACACTTTGCCCGGGGCCGACTAGAAAACAAGAATGTTAGTCAAAGGAAAGACCTTAAGAGAACTTGTCTCTTAGAACCCTAGCCTCAAGACGCCACAAAGAAAGACCAATCATTTGATAAGTCACGTGAATCCTCAGAGAACATAAAGAAGCAAAAGCTTCACAAAGTATTGAATAATACTCAAATTCATTCATTCATGATCTTCAAAATAAAGTATAATAGGGAAGCCTTTTATAGGTAAAGTTTCTAAAAGTCTAAACTCCTAATAAAATTTAAACTCTAAAATCTGATTAGGAATATTTTAAATGGTGCCTAAAATCAAAGAATAAGATTAGGATACTAATTTTAACTTAATCTCTAAGATAAGCTCTTTGACTAAGTCCAAAAAATAATAAAATAAATAAAAAACGAAATTCATAAAGAATCTTACTCAAAACTAATCAGTTTTTTTAAGTAGTCACATGAGATGCTCATGCTTCATTAAAAATTATATGGTTGACACATGATTCTTAATTTCTTGCAATTGGACTCAAATTGGGCCTTGGCACTCCTCTTGTAGAATGGTTAGCATTATCACACCTTTTACATCTTCTTGGGCCCTCTCTTGACTCAAATAAATGGGCTCTAAATTATGAAGCTTATGAATTAAACAATTGAAGGCTTCTTTCATTGCTTTGGCCCTAGGTCTTGTTATTAGGTCTCTTGTGCCTTGCAATGGATCTTTAGGCACATTTGACTTTCTCTTGGGTTTTAATTTGCAAATCACATTCTTGGGCTTGAAACTTAGTACCATATCCTTCATCAGGTCCACTTCTATACTCAACAAGGTCTCTTGGTGTTATATAGCATCATTAGTTTTAGAACAAGCAATAAAATGTGCCATTTTACTAAACCTATCCAGAACAACAAAGACAGTATCTGATACAATTAATAGGTATGCCCATTTGAGCACTACAAGTTTGAGAAGCCCTCATCCATCAAGAAACCCAAATCATTTAAAAGTCTATGATTCAGGTCCAAATGGCTCATGAAAGGATGACCTATGCTCAAGAGGCCCAAATTGTGCTAGTATATGTCCAAAAATCTCAAAGAGCTCGAGATAATATATATGTTGGACGTCGGCCCAAGTTTAGAGTCTAAGATACATATTTGATTAATATCTTGTTTAAAGATGCGAAAGTGGAAGTCCAAGTGGAAGCCCAATTTCCTAAGAAGAGTCCATGGAGCAACTAAAATCAATATTCAATATGTTAAAGGCCCAATGCAATTATACACATACAAGAGGAGTGCCAAGGCCTAATTGGAGTCTAATTGCAAGAGATTAAAAATCATGTGTCAACCATGTGATTTTTAATAAAGCATGTGCATCCCATATGACTACTTAAAGAAACTAATTAGTTTTGACTAGGATTCTTTATGAATTTCGTTTTTTATTTATTTTATTATTTTTAGGACTTGATCAAAGAACTTATTTTTGAAATTAAGTTAAAATTAGTATCCTAATCTTGTTCCTTGATTTTAGGCACTATTTAAAATATTTCTAATCAGATTTTAGAATTTTACTTTTATTAGGATTTTAGACTTTTAGAAATTTTTGCTTATAAAAGGCTTCCTATTGTACTCTATTTTGGAAGATTATGAATGAATTTGAGTATTATTCAATACTTTGTGAGACTTTTGCTTCTTTGTGTTCTTTGAGAGTTCACGTGACTTATCAAAGGATTGGTCTTCCTTTGTGGCGTCTTGAGGCTAGGGTTCTAAGAGACAAATTCTCTTAGGGTCTTTTCTTTGACTAACATTCTTGTTTTCTAGCCAGTCTCGGGCAAAGTTTCGAATTGTTGAAGGTTCTCTAGGGCATGTTCCTAGTGGGTCTTGCATCATTTGGTATCAGAGCTTTGGTTCGCTAGTACAAGGTATATTTTTGTATTTCCCTTCCGTTGTTCTTTATACTTTCTCTCCTTCCATTTGTGTTACCTTTTTCATCATCTTCACCTTTGTCTTCCATCTTCTTCTTTCTTTCATTGTTGTGCGCCTCCATCCTCATTCAAAAAAAAAAAGAAAGAGTGTGTGATACTAAAAAAAAATCCAAAAAAAAGTGAAAAAAAAGAAAAAGGAAATTGCAAGTTGTGCAGATTCAAAGTTGAAAGCTTAAAGTTTGGAGTTAGTTTCCTAATTGGAGTTAATTTCCTAATTGGAGTTAGTTTCCTAATTGGAGTTAATTTCCTAATTGGAATTAATTTCCTAATTGAAGTTAATTTCTTAATTGGAGTTAGTTTCCTACTTTGGTTGCATTGAGTAGCCACCAAGTTATCTACTTTCCTATTTGCATTCAAGTAAGGATTTTCTTTCCTAATTGTTTTCAACCTAAATTGCAAGTAGTTTCTTATTTTTAAAGTTTCTTATTTTCAGAATTTTCCTTTTCTTCTCCTTCCTTCCAAGCCATCCCAACCTCCCTTTCCTCCTTGTTTTCCTTTCCTCTTTCTCTTTTTGTTACATACCTCTTTTTTTCTTTTGTTTGATTCTTTAGGAATTTGCATTTTAGGATTCTAGTTTTGTTTGATTGCCACTAGTTTGATTTTTTCTTTTGATTTGCTTGTGACTTGCTTAGAACACTTGTAAGAAGCAAATTGTTTAGTGGTAAAAGGCAAGAGTGTAATTAACATTAAGGAAAAAGCCAAAAAGAGAGTTAAACACGAGTAAACTTATCATCTTTTTAGTGTAAACACGTAAGAAGAGTGTGTGAGGTCTATTCCTTCTTTCTTTCTTTGACTAACTTTTCAGGTGATAAGATGTCCGATGAGTACAGATTCCTTGAAGAGGCTAACAAAAAACAATTCAAGCAATCTTGTACAAGGTTGGATGCATTCCAATCCAATACCAATCTACAGGACAAGATAAGGAAAAGACATCCCTTGATTTCCATATTGGATGCCTTATCAAAGAGAAAGTCTGTAGCATGGCTATTGATAATAATAGCTATGTAAATGTTGCTAGTACCTTACTTGTTGAGAAATTAAACTTGCCTACTATAAAGCATCATAGGCCCTATACCTTGTTGAAGGGTAGTGCTGAATTTAGGGTTAATAAGCAAGTTTTAATTTCTTTCTCCATTGGTAAATATCATGATAAAGTGCTATGTGATGTGGCTCCTATGTGTGAGGGACATATTATGCTTGGTAAACCATGGAAACATGTTAGAAAAGCTAAATATGTTAAGCATAAGCACAGATATTGCTATTGCTATTCATTTGTATTCAATGAAAAAAATTATGTATTAGTACCTCTTGATCCTATGAATACTTATGAGGATCAAATGAGAATAGTATAAGCATACAAAATGAAAGAAAAAGAGAGAGAGAATATGAGTTAGAGAAAGAAAAAGAAAAAGAGAGAGAACATAAGTTAGAGAGAGAGAAAGACGAGATTAAAAAAGAAAAGAATGTGAGTGAAAAGAAAGAGCTAGAGAGTTGTGAGAAAAGCATGAGTGGGAGCTTGTTTGATGAAAAAAGAGAGGTTGAGAGTGTGTGTAAGGATCTTTGTTTATCTACTAACAATCATAACCCATTTTTGCCTATTGTTAGTTCTAGCTTCTTGCAGGTATGTGGAGATTTGTTTTCAAAGAAGCCACCCAATGGACGATCTTCAACTAGCATTGCGAAGAGTTGTGATTGCTTAGATTTGTTTCCTAAGAAACCACTTAATGGCAAAGATTCGAGGATGAATCTTTTCAAAGAGGGAGGGAATGATACAATATCAGTAAGCATGTCCATCGGAGCACTACAAGTTTGAGAAGCTCTCATCCATCAAGAAACCCAAATTATTCAAAAGTTTATGATTCAGGTCCAAATGGCTCATGAAAGGGTGGCCTATGCTCAAGAGGCCCAAATTGTGCTAGTATATGTCCAAAAATCTCAAAGAGCTCAAGATAATATCTATGTTGGACGTCGGCCCAAGTTTAGAGCCCAAGATACATATTTGATTAATATCTCTTTAAAGATGCGAAAGTGGAAGTCCAAGTGGAAGCCTAATTTTCTAAGAGTCCATGGAGCAACTAAAGTCAATATCCAATATGTTAAAGGCCCAATGCAGTTATACACATACAAGAGGAGTGCCAAGGCCCAATTGGAGTCCAATTGCAAGAGATTAAAAATCATGTGTCAACCATGTGATTTTTAATGAAGCATGTGCATCCCATGTGACTACTTAAAGAAGCTAACTAGTTTTGACTAGGATTCTTTATGAATTTTATTTTTTATTTATTTTATTATTTTTAGGAATTGGTCAAAGATCTTATCTTTGAGATTAAGTTAAAATTAGTATCCTAATCTTATTCCTTGATTTTAAGCACTATTTAAAATATTTCTAATCAGATTTTAGAGTTTTACTTTTATTAGGATTTTAGACTTTTAGAAATTTTTGCCTATGAAAGGCTTCCTATATTTTGGAAGATCATGAATGAATTTGAGTATTATTCAATACTTTGTGAGGTTTTTGCTTCTTTGTGTTCTCTGAGAGGTCACGTGACTTATCAAAGGATTGGTCTTCCTTTGTGGCGTCTTGAGGCTAGGGTTCTAAGAGACAAATTCTCTTATGGTCTTTCCTTTGACTAACATTCTTATTTTCTAGTCGGTGTCAGGCAAAGTTTTGAATTGTTGAAGGTTCTCTAGGGCATGTTCCTAGTGCATTACTTTTTTTTCGAATCTCAATGGTGCTAAAATTTGCAAACAGAACACAATATTTCTGAAAGGTCAGAATGACATGCACGAAAGAAATGGCTATAGTTTGCTCTAGAAAAATTGGATTAATGTGATTCCAAAATGAGAAGAAAGAAGAGGTTTTGAGATACAAGAAAGACTCATTACACGTCCAAAAACATGAAGGAAAACATAAGAAACAGCCACACAAAAAATGATGATGAAGAGACACGAATCAGATGAAATAAGAGAAAAGAACAAGGAAAAGTGGATGAAACCAACTTCAACCAATGCTCTGATACTAGATGATGAGACCCCATAGAAACCCGGTCTAGGAACCCCAAATGACATAGATAAGTGATCAGAATTT
Organism: Erythrophleum ivorense; assembly: GCA_026724425.1. Classification (NCBI taxonomy): domain Eukaryota; kingdom Viridiplantae; phylum Streptophyta; class Magnoliopsida; order Fabales; family Fabaceae; genus Erythrophleum; species Erythrophleum ivorense. The sequence goes on along the minus strand of JAIUCV010000006.1, from coordinate 38,027,357 downwards.
GGCTGCAACATAAGAACAAGCAAATACATAGATCTGGATAACAAGCAACGAAGAACAAAGAAAGGAACGAGGAAGAAGAAGAGATGTTAGTCAATAAAATTAAATCCTAAGAGAACCCGTCTCTTAGAACTCTAATCTGGGACACCACAAAAAAAACCACTCCTTTGCTAAGTCAAAGATTTTTTTCCAGCACACAAAGGCCACAAGAGAAACCTCAAGTTAGAAATGATTATGAAAAAAGATAATTTATTCAATCTGCCAATTTTTGGAGTACAAGTGGGCCTTATATAGGCATTTGAAAAATAAAACCCTAAACATAGAATAACTCCTAGGTGGCGCCTCTTAGATGGTAGGAAAATAAAAAAAATTTAAGTATGGACAAATTCACCAAGAATGGCAGGCAATAAAGCTAAAAATCTGAAATAGAAACAATCAAATTAAAATAAAATAAAACTCAGAGAATTTGGTGGAAAATGATTGGGCTCCTTCAATTAGGCTCCTTTTAGACTTGGGTTAGCACCTTTTAGATATGAAATAATCTTCATGCCATTTTGTTCCTTTTGGACTTCACATTCAGCTAAGAATATGGGCTCCAAGTCCATTAGCTTTTGGATCACTCCATTCAAGGCCTCCTTTATAGCTTTGGCTTTTGATCTCGTCATTGGACCTCCCATACCTTGCAATGGGTCTTTTGTTGGCCATCTTTTAAAGTCATGTCTAGCCCTTTTGTTTTCAAGTTCTTAATTTTGTTCAAGCTCTTGTAAGTCTACTAGCTCACCTCCATTAGTTTAGAGCCCATTTATTTAATTCAAGAGAGGGCCTAAGAAGATATAAAAGGTGTGATAATGCTGACCATTCTACAAGGGAGTGCCAAGGCCCAATTGGAGTTCAATTGCAAGAGATTAAGAATCATGTGTCAACCATGTGATTTTTAATGAAGCATGAGCATCCCATGTGACTACATAAAGAAGCTGATTGGTTTGGGTTAGAATTCTTTATGAATTTCATTTTTTTAATTGTTTTTAGGACTTGGTCAAAGATCTTATCTTGGAGATTAAGTTAAAATTAGTATCCTAAACTTGTTTTTTTATTTTAGGCACCATTTAAAATATTTCTAATCAAATTTTAGTGTTTAACTTTTATTAGGATTTTAGACTTTTAGAAACTTTGCTTATAAAAGGCTTCCTATTATACTTTATTTTCAGATTATGAATGAATTTGAGTATTATTCAATTCTTAGTGAGGCCTTTGCTTCTTTGTGATCTCTGAGAGTTCATGTGACTTATCAAAGGGTTAGTATTCCTTTGTGGCGTCTTGAGGTTAGGGTTCTAAGAGAGGGGTTCTCTTAGGATCTTTCCTTTAACCAACATTCTTGCTTTCTAGCCAGTTCCGGGCAAAGTGTCATCTTGTTGAAGGTTTCTAGAACAAGGTTCTTAGAGGGTCTTGCATCAGCATGCCATCTTTTATTAGGTAGGCCTTGGCAATATGATAGACATGTTATAGATGATGATTTTCTAAATCAGTATTCTTTTGTACTTAGTGGGGAACCTATAACCCTTCTTCCTATGTTACCAAAGCAAGTATTAGAAGATCAAATTAAGAGAGAAAAGAAAATAGAACAGGAGAGTATAAATATGTCTAAAAAAGAAGATAGTTTAAATGAGAGAGGGAAATAGAGTAAGCCAAGAGGAGAGAGAGAAAAGAAGGAGAAATCTAAGGGCGAGAGAAAACAAGGGAGAAGGAGAGAAAAGTTTGTTAGTGGCAAGAAAGAGTAAAATTAAGTAAGCTTTGTTTTTTCAACCAAATTTCATACTATTTATATATAAAGAAGCTATGTTAAATACTAATGACTTAACCTTTACTTTGCCTAGTATTGTTAAGTCTCTGTTACAAGAATATGAAGATGTATTTCTCAAAAAGATATCACCCGAATTGGTACCAATTAGAGGGATAGAATATCAAATTGATTTTATACCTAGAGTACCTTTACCAAATTGCCTAGCATACCGCACCAATCTAGAAGGGGCTAAGGAGATTCAAAGTAAGTGCAAGATCTGCTAGATAAGGGATATGTGAGGGAAAGTCTAAGCCCATGTACCACTGCCAGTGCTACTTGTGCTTAAGAAAGATGGCACATAGAGGATGTGTTTTGACTATAGAGCCATGAATAATATAATGTTGAAATATAGTCATCCTATCCTTAAGTTAGATGATATGTTTGATGAATTAAATGGCTACACTATTTTCTCTAAAATTGATTTAAAAAGTGGCTACCATCAAATTAGAATGAAAGAAGAAGAAGAATGAAAAATTGCATTTAAAAGTAAACATGGTAATGCACTAGCACCAAGAGAGCTTGCTGAGCATGGAAATGGACCTAATGGAGGATATACTACTGCTAAGCTTTAGACCCAAGGATGTGATTTGCAAATTAAAGCCCAAGAGTTCAAGTCAAAGATTCCTAAGGATCCATTGCAAGGCATAGGAGGCCCAATAATGAGAGTTAGGGTCAAAGCAATAAAAGAAACCTTCAATTGTTTGATTCATAGGCTCCATGACTTAGAGTGATATGAACTAGATTCATAAAGATGCTAATTCAAAATTCTCAAATGATCTTTTGTATCTTTCAATTGGACCTATTACAAGGGCGAAGGCGAAAATACTTAAAGAAGTATTGAGTAGACTTGTTCAAGAGATTTGGACCAAGTAGAATTTTGATAAACTTGAGTCAAGTGTTAATCAAAATGTCCTCAACATTATTTGGGCTAAAGATGGAGCTATTAGGCTAATTTGGGTTAAAATGTTATAAATTAAAAAGTTTGGACCAAGGATCATACATAGATTGACTCATTTGGGTCTAAATAATAATATTATGAGCTTAATATACTAATTTCTAGAAGTTTATATATTTGGATGAAAATTAGAATTAATTAGACAAATTATCTTTCCATTCCTATTTTTAAAAAGATTTGATTTTGTATTCCTAATTTTTACGTCTTTTAGTTAGGATTATGTAGTTAGTTTCCTACTTTTCTCTAGTAGATAGATTTGAGTTACATTATAAATATATTTTGCCTCCATTTGGATCAAATTGGAAATAATAGAATTATTCTGTTTCTCTAATTGTGAGAATACTATCTTTTCTTTGTTCTTGTGAAACCTTTGTCTTATCAACCTAACCTTAGGTTGGTGATTCAAATTCGCAAAAGCTCCCAATTCGTGCTTCGACCCTAGTATGTCATTGTGTGGATTGGTTCATCGTGTTCGTGATTAGGGGCATTATCTAAGTAGCATGTCAACATTTTTATAATGTTGGTTAGCTATTTGCTTTTGCGGGTCTCGAATTATCATCTATCCATCAATTTACATTGTAAAGATTGGGGCACCCCTTGATTTAGCATCATTTGGTATCAGAGCTTTGGTTTACACGGTAGATTACCCATCATTAACTAATATCTTTTGTTTCTAACCTCTAGATTTTCTCTTATTTATTTCTTTGTCACCTTTAATACCAAAAAATAAAACTTTCTACTTTGTTTCCATATTTAATTCTTAGTGTGCAAGATTTGGTTTTTATATTATAAAAGCCATTTATTTCGTAATTTGAAAAATTTTCTTGTTTCCACATCCTATTTTATTTCTTATTTGTTTGACCCCCTTTTGGTTGAGTTTTTGGACGATTGATAGACATTTCTTAAAGTTCAAAATTTCAACTTTCACGTTATTTTAGAATCATCCCAATCAAACTTTTTCTACATTGAGATATATTAGGTTTTAATTTGTCTAGTTTGTTTCTTATTTTGTAATTTTGTAAGTTTTGGACTATTTATTTGATCAAATTAGAAGAGAAAAAAGCAAAAAAAAAAAAGGTTAAAAAAAAGCAAAAACAAAAAAAAGACAAAAAAAAAACCCAAAAAAAATTACTGATCAGATAATTTTTTTTTTCATTTGTTTCCTATTTTACCTTATTTCCTTTGATATTATATCATGCACTTCCTTATTTTGATTTGCCCTTATTTCCTTTTTTTTCCCCCTTTATTTGAACTTTCTTATTTTTGATCTTGCATTTTTCCTCATAGTTGAAAATTTCAGAATTACATTATGTGGTTCTTTGGGATTTTAAACTTGATTTTGCATTATTAAGTGGTTAAATCTTTCCTCTTCTCTTTGGAACCTAAACCTGACCATACCCTACCCTCAATTGTGCCTTGTGTGCACCAATCATGACTTTTCAAACCACCCATCTACACAAACTTGGTTGAACTGAGAATTGGCAATATTCACTTGACGAGATCTTAGATGACATAAGAGTTCAAGATTGATACTAAGAGGTTTTTAAGCAAGAGTAGGTCAGATTATTACCAAAAGAAAAAAAGCCAAAAAGAGGGAGAAAGTAAATACGAGTGAAAATGTTATATCTTAATTGAGTGAAACACATGAGGAATTGGTCCTATATACTTTTGTTTCTTTAATTTCCTTTTCACTAGTATGGCAGATAATCTAGAAAAAGGAGTTGCACATGAAAGTGATAATGACTGTCACAATTCATTCAGAATAGCGCATTTGCAAATGAAAGCACTAGTAAGCCATTTTGAGGGGATGCTTGATAAGAAGTTGGAGGAACTTTCCATGAACGCTTAGATCTAGTGGAGAGTAAACCTCTAGTCAAGCCAACCAAAGACAAGCTCATGCTGTACTACCACAACACCATGAATATGTGGAAGATATGGAGAGCCATGATGAAAATTAGACTCAGTTGAGTCTCAACATACAAAGAAAACCACTGATAAGGCTTAGAGATGAAGAAGAAGAAGGCCTTAGAGGAGTCAGTCAAAATTCCTTCCTTTCAAGGTAAGAGTGATCCGAAAACATACTTGAAGTGGGAGATGCATGTAGAGCAAATCTTTTCATGCCATAACTACTCTGAGGGTAAGAAGGTCAAATTGTTGCTCTTGAGATTACTGATTATGCTTTTGTTTGGTGGGACCAGATGTAAAAAGAGTGGATCAAATATAGAAGGCACCCCATCTCAACATCATGAGAGACCCCGTAGGAATAAGTCCTAGGAACCTTCAACAAGATGATACATTGCCCGGGACCGGCTAAGAACAAGAAATGTTGGTCAAATAGATAAGACCCTAAGAGAACTCGTCCCTTAGAACCCTAGCCTTGAGACGTCACAAAGGAAGACCACTCCTTTGATAAGTCACTTGTATTCTAAAGAAGAATACACAGAAGCAAGAATTCTCACAATGAGAAATAAAATTCTGAATTCATTCCAATCTCCCAAAAGTACAATAGGTGGCCTATTAAATAGGCATAAAAGAAAACCCTAAACCTAACTTAATCTCTAAGAATTCTCCTCCAAGAAATAGGAAACAAAGAATCCAATTTTAATGGAAGGAGATGATTCCATTTGCTACAAGAAATCCTAAAGAAAAGGAAAGAAAGTAATAAGTTTTCAGCAACTAACAAAAATGGAAATAAACAAAATCTGAAACTTAAATCCTAAGTCTTGACTAAATGGCCTTGTTCAAACTAATGGAAATGGAAACTAATGAAAATCAAATAAAAGACATCCTAATAAGATTTAAAACTCCTATTCACGTCACTTTTGTTGCCCATGTGAATTGCACATGCTTGTTAATTGATTTCTTCAAGTTGGACTCTATTTGGACCTTGCAGCATATCTTGTTGGGCTTGGACAATGAGGATCAAGTCCCTTAGGCCTTGTAACTCTTCAAATTGATGCAAGAACATAGGTTCAAGCTCTTGAACCTTTTGGACAATGCAACTCAAAGCTTGCTTCATGGCTTTAGCTCTTCCTCTAGTCATTGGGCCTCCTATGCCTTGTAATGGGTCCATTTGCATGTTGAACTCTCTTGCACACCCTCCATGCTCTTTTAGGTCATTACACCATGCTCCCTTGTCTACAAGCTCATGGGCCCCTTCATCATTCCCTCCCTCTTCAAAAGGATTCGTCCTCGAATCTGCATAATTAAAGGGAGATAAATTAGTAACATTGAATGTAGCACTAATATTTCCATAAGAGCTTGGCAAATCAATTTTGTATGCATTGTCATTAATTCTTTCCAAAACTTGGAAAGGTCCATCCCCTCTAGGGTGTAATTTTGACTTTCGTTTCTCAGGGAATCTTTCCTTTCTCAAGTGCACCCAAACCCAATCTCCAGGTTCAAATACCACACGCCTTCTACCCTTATTAGCATGCTTGGCATATTGTTCATTCAAAAGGGAAAAGAAAAGAGAAAGTGCGAGTATAAAAGTGTCTAAAAAGGAAGATAATGAAAATGAGAGAGGAAAAGAGAGTAAGCCAAGAGGAGAGAGAGAAAAGAAAAAAAAATCTAAAGGCAAGAAAGAAAATGAGAGAGAAGGAGAGAAAAGTTTATTAGTGGCTAGAAAGAGTGAAATCAAGCAAGCTTTATTTTCTCAACAAAACCGTATAGTATTTATCTACAAAGAAGCTATGTTAAACTGATGCAAGACCCACTAGGAACATGCCCTAGAGAACCTTCAACAATTCGAAACTATGCCTGGGACCGGCTAGAAACAAGATTGTTGGTCAAAGGAAAGACCCTAAGAGAACTTGTCTCTTAGAACCCTAGCCTCAAGACGCCACAAAGGAAGACCAATCCTTTGATAAGTCACGTGTACTCTCAGAGAACACAAAGAAGCAAAAGCCTCACAAAGTATTGAATAATACTCAAATTTATTCATTCATTCATGATTCAAAATAGAGTACAATAAGGAGCCTTTTATAGGCAAAGTTTCTAAAAGACTTAAAATCCTACTAAAACTAAAACTCTTAAAATCTAATTAGAAATATTTTAAACAATGCCTAAAATCAAGGAATAAGATTAAGATATTAATTTTAACTTAATCTCCTAGATAAGCTCCTTGACCAAGTCCAAAAAATAATATAATAATAAAAAAACGAAATTCAAAAAGAGTTCTAGTCAAAACTAATTAATATTAATGGGCTGGACATCTTGTATTTGAAATACTATTCACGTCCTCTAGCTTCAATGGGCTCTTTAAGCATCAACTTGGGCTTGAATAAGCATGATTAAGGCTCTATTTGCTTCCTCAATGCATGCACTAACATTATGGGCTTCTAATTCAGCAAATTGAAGCCCAATTGCTCTTTGTAGATGCTTAACTCTTCCTCTTGTCATTGGGCCATCTATCATATTGGATATTAACTTTAATTGCTTCATGGACTCTTCTTAGAAAATTGGGCTTCCACTTGGACTTCCACTTTTGCATATTTAAAGAGATATTGATCAAATATGGATCTTGGGCTCTAAACTTGGGCCGACGTCCAACATAGATATTATTTTGAGCTATTTGAGATTTTTGGACATATACTAGCACAATTTGGGCCTCTTGAGCTCTATGAAGTTCTTGATGGATGAGGGTTTCTCGAACTTGTTGTGCTCTAATGGGTATGCCTACTGATATTGTATCATAAACACTAACGATTTAACATCTACTTTGCCTAGTTGATGGAGACAACCTTGGAGAGCTTGAATGAGAGCAACGATGTGAGCCAATGCAACCAACTAGGAAGATTAAGGAGCTATTGCGAGGCTTAGGAGGACCAGTGACAAGATCAAGAGCTGAAGTGATTAAAAAAGCCTTGAATGAGTAATACATAAATTAATAGAGATAGAGGTCTTATACTTATCTGAATTTGAAGCTAAAAAGAGTAGAGAAGGCTTCCACATGTTGTGCCTAATCAATGGACTAGATTCAAGCTAGAAGAAGATCTTGTGGCTAAGATTAGTTCACTTAAAAGTCATGTGCCATCTATGTGTTGTTTTCAGCATCCTCTTGACTGATTATTTAGTTTATTTTATTTACTTTATATGAATAAAAAAGGCACCACCTTGATTATATTATTCAGATTGTTAGTTTCCTATTTTATCATGTAATGTGGCTGCCACCTAGATTGAGTTTAATTGACTAGGATTATCTTTGCAGACTTGGATATTTTATTTTCTGTATTTTATGTGCCATTTAGGAGGGATAAATATTCAGATTGTGAATTCCCAAAATACCCTCAGATATGGTGCTACTTTTAGGACTTTGTAGTAATTTTGTTTGGCTAGGGTTTCATTATTCTTTTAAGACTATCTTGTATGCCACTTTGGAGACAGAAGATGAATGAATGAAAATTTCAGAATTCTTGTGTTGTTGTTCTTGCTCGCTCTTGAGTGCTAGAAAGAATTAAAGATTTTTCAAGGGTAGTCTACCTTGTGGCATCTCTTGAAAGAGACAGGTTCTCTTGAAGTCTAGTCCCCCCAATACCAACTATCCTCTTTCTTTCTCCTTTGTGTTATTTCTGTTTTTTCCTTTTTTTTTTGTGATTCTGATTTGCATTTCTTTGTGCACTTGTCTTGACAATTGCATGATCTAATGTTGAGTAGAATCTGAGAAGGCATCTTGGACGGGTTTCAATAGACAGCCTCCATCATTTGGTATCAGAGCCCTAGGTTTGCAAGACAAGGTGTGATCTTTCCTTATCTTTCTCTTGTAATTCATTAGATTTGTGTCTGCTCTTCGTTTTTGTGTGTCTGTTTCTTGTGATTGGCTTCCTGTTTCTGGATGTGTAATAGGTCTTCTCATGTTTTAAGATGTCTTCTTTTTACTTGTTTTGGAATCACATCAATCCGATATTTCTAAAGCAAGTTATAGCCATTTCTTTTCGTGCATGTCATTCTGACCTTCACAAATAGTGTTCTATTTGCAAGTTTTTTTTTGTGCATTTGTTTCTCGTGTTTCCCTTTGTGTTTCTGGATGTGTAGTAGTCTTTCTTGTTTTAAGATCTCTTCTTTCGGCTCATTTTGTAATCCACATCAATCTGATATTTCTAGAGCAAGTTATAGCTATTTCTTTTGTGTATGTCCCCTCAGAAATATTGTGTTCTGTTTGCAAGTTTAAGTGCCTTTCATATTTTAAAAAAAAAAGAGTATATTGAAGTAAAAAAAAAAAAGAGAAGGGAAAATAAAAAGTGAAAAAAAAGAAATAAAAAAAAATCGAAATTGCTGGCTGCCCAGAAATTCCACATTGTTCTCTGTTGAATTGGTTATTCATATTGATTTGTTTCCTAATTGCTTGAGACCCTATTTTGATGCCAATTGCAATCTTGAAGGAAATTTTCCTAAAAGTAAGGCCTTTGGTCAAGAAGCTATATTAGTTTCTTAAATTCCTTAAATTTGGATGGTAATTTTCTTTCTTTTTACTAATCCTTTCCATAATTTAAAATTTATCCTCTCCACTAGTTTTCCTAATTTCCCCCTTCCATTCCTAATTTCTGCCCAGAATTTTTTTTTTATCTTGTCTAAGTCTCCTTTCCTCCTGTTTATCAGATTTTGTGTCTTCCAAGTAAGTCTTCCTTGCTCCAAGTAACACACCACTTCTTCCTCTTACTCCATTGATCTTTCCTTTTTTTTTTTTATCTTGTTTCATTTCTGTTTTGGTGTCATTTTCCAGCAAATTCTCTTCTGTCCAATTGCATTTTTGTGCATTCTAAGTTGGAAGATTCTGTTCTGTTTAAAATGTTTGGTGGTTGGTCTTTTATTTTAGGATTCTTACGGAACTTAAATCTTGAATCTTAGCCTTGTGTTTGTCACCTAATTCTCACCACTTCTTTGTTTGAGTTAGAAATTCAATTTATCACTCTTATAGGTAGCAAGATTTGAGTGGTAAAAGGCAAGAGTGTTTCATTATTGAAAAAGCCAGCTTGTTGTGAGTAAACACGAGAGAATTGCATTTTTTTGAGTGTAAACATGTGAGCTGAGTGGTGAGGTGACGGAGCTCAGTACTAACATTTCAGGAAACTTAACCATGTCTGGTGGTGATGGAGCTCATATTCCTGACCTTAAATGTTTCATGGATGCTGTGAGTGATCAACTCAAGAAGTTGAGCATGAGATTGGATGTCATGGAAGCTTCTCCCTCTCATTCTGAGACAAGTCGAGGGAAGAAAATTGTGATTAAGTCTGGTAAGGGTGAGGATTAAATAGAATCTGAATTTGGGGAAACTAAAGTGCCATCAAGGAGAGTTAAACAAAATAGAAATGAACAACAAAAGAAAGATCCTCTGGGGAACATTAAAATGAAAATTCCCACATTCCAAGGGAGAAATGATCCATATGCTTATTTGGAGTGGGAAAGACATGTGGAGAATGTATTTGACTATCACTATTCTAAGGAGAGTAAAGTCAAGACAATCACCTTGGAGTTCACCAACTATGCTAGTATTTGGTGGAATCAGCTGGGAATTACTAGAAAGCAAAATGGTGAGAATCCTGTGAGAACTTGGCAAGAGATGAAGGCCATTATGAGAAAGTGGTTTGTCCCTAATCAATATTATAAGGAGGTGCATAAGAGGCTTTAGAAGTTGAAACAAGGTTCTATGAGTGTGGAAGACAACCAAGAGATGGAGATTTCCATGATAAAGGCAATTGTGGAGGAGGACCCCAAAGCAACTATGGCACGATTCATTGAGGGTTGTAATCTTGAAATTGCTGCTGCTATAGACATTTAGAGTTATCTTGACATGAAGGAGCTTTTGCATAAAGCTATCAAGGTAGAAAAGCACTTGAAGGAAAACCATAAATTGAAGTCCTTTGGTAGTCCCAACAAAGAATACAAGATGCCCTTCAAACCAAAAAAATGATTCCAAGCCTAAAGAGGAGAATAAGTGGAAGATGTAGGCACCTGCTTCTAAAGGTAAGTTTGAAGGTAAATCTTCTAATTTGTTGAAGTCTTCAAAAATCCAAAGTTTTAAATGTATGGGTTATGGTCACATTTCTTCTCAATGTCTTAACAAACAGACTATGGTTGTTCTTGAGAATCGTGTTGTGACTAGTGAAAGCAATTTTGATGAGCATGAAGATGATGATGATATGCCTCCTTTAAAGGAAGCTTCCAATGTGGAGATAGTTGAGGCTGCAGTTGGAGAAATTGATGGAGGTGAGATAGGAGATTTGAAAAAACTTGAACAAAATCAAGAACTTAGAAACAAAAGGACTGGACGTGACTCTAAAAGATGGCCAAATAAAGATCCATTGCAAGGTATGGGAGGCCCATGCACAAGATCAAGAGCCAAAGCTATGAAGGAGGCCTTGAATGGAGTGATCCAAAAACTAATAGACTTGGAGCCCATAGTCTTAGCTGAATATGAAGCCCAAAAGGAACAAATTGGTATAAAGATTATTTCATTCTCACAAGATGCTAGCCCAAGCCTAAAGGGAGCCTAATTGAAGGAGTCTAGCCATTTTCCACAAAATCAGCCATTTTCCACAAAATTCTCTTAGTTTTATTTTGTTTTAATTTGATTGTTGCTGTTTCATATTTTTAGGCACTATTCTTGGTAAATTTGTTCAGATTTAAATTTTTTTTATTTTCCCGCCATGTAAAAGGTGCCACCTAGTAATTATTCTGTTTAGGGTTTTATTTTTCAAATACCTATATAAGGCCCACTTGTACTCTAAGAATGGCAGATTGAATGAATTATCTTTTCAGAATCATTTCTAATTTGTGAGGTTTCTCTTGTGGCCTTTGTGTGCTGGAGAAAATCTTTGACTTATCAAAGGAGTGGTTTCCTTTGTGGTGTCCCGAATTAGGGTTCTAAGAGACGGGTTCTCTTAGGGTTCAATTCCATTGACCAACATCTCTTCTTCTTCTTCTTCTTTGTTCTTTGTTGCTTATTGTCCATATTATTTGTTCATGTGTTGCTTGCCAAAATTCGATCACTGATCCGTGTTATTTGGGGTTCCTAGAGTGGGTTTCTAAGGGGTCTCACATCATCTGGTATCAGAGCATTGGTTGAGATTAGTTTCATCCACTTTTTCTTTGTTCTTTTCCCTTATTTCGTTTGATTAGTTTTTGTTCGTCCTCATTTTCGTGCGGCTGTTTCTGGTGTTTTTCTTCGTATTTTTGGACGTGTAATAGGTCTTTCTTGTGTCTCAAGATCTCTTCTTTCTTCTCGTTTTAAAATCATGTCAATCTGATTTTTCTAGAACAAGTTACAGTTGTTTCTTGCGTGCATGTCATTCTGATCTTTCAGAAATCTTGTGTTCTGTTTGCAAATTTCAGCACCTTTGAGATTCGAAAAAAAAGAGAGAGAGTATATTACAGTGAAAAAAAAGGGAAAAGAAAATAAAAGAAGGAAAAGTTGCAAAAAAAAAAAAAAGGAAGTCAAAATCTGTGAAAAAGAAAGTTGTGCTGGAAATTATAAATTGTTGACTTAAATTGCAATTGCTGAAGATCATCTATTCTTGGAATTACCATTTTTGATTCCTTGAGTTGATCTGGTCATTAAATGTCATATTGTGCACAATTCATAAAAGGAAATTTGGCATTCATTCACCTTGTTCTAAATTTCAAATTTCTGATTGCTTCATTACTGATTTCAGATCCTAATTTCCTTTCCATCCTTTCCTCTTGATAATTAATCATTTAACCATTTGTTCTCCCATAATCTGCCACATACCATTTGTTCCATAAATTCATTGTCTTCATTTCCTTTCCTAGTCACTTGCTGTATTTTCCATTGGCTGCACCTACGAATTTTTTTTTTATGTTGGACTTTTGTTGTCTCTTGGAGAACTTTGCATCTTGAATTCTAGTTTGAGATTGCCACTTTAGTTGCTACTTCTTTTGATTTGTTGGATTTAATTTAGTACACTATAGGAAGCAAGTTGAGAGGAAAAAGGCAAGAGTGTTTTCATCATTGTAAAAGCCATTACAAGTGTGAAACATGAGTGAATTTGCATCATTTAGAGTAAAACACGAGAGGGAGTGGTCAGGTTCTTTCTCTTGCTATTCACTAACATTTCAGGTGCCAATCATGTCTGAAAGTGAAGATAACCAAGTTGACCTTAAATTGTTCATCAAATCTGTTCAAGAACAATTCAAGAGGCTGAATACTAGGTTGGATCAAATAGATTCTTCTTCTTCCAAAAGCAAGGCAAGACGTGGTAAAAACGTTCTAGGAGGAGATGAATCTGATTTTGAGGAGGAAAGCCAACATGAAAGAGTTAGGAGAGTTCCACCTCAAAAGAAAGATGCGTTTAGTAATATCAAGATGAAAATCCCTTCCTTTTAAGGGAAAGCTGATCCTGATGTATACCTTGAATGGGAAAGAAAAGTTGAGTTTATATTTGACTGCCAATCTTTTTCAGAGGAAAGTAAAGTGAAATTAGCTGCTTTGGAGTTTACAGATTATGCCAGCCTATGGTGGGATCAATTAACCACTAGTAGGAGGCGTTCTGGAGAGGGTCCAATTCGGTCTTGGCTAGAAATGAAGGCTCTCATGAGGAAGAGATTTGTCCCTACCCATTACTATAGGGATGTGCACAAAAGGCTCCACAAAATCAAACAAGGATCTATGAGTGTGGAAGAATATTTTCAGCAAATGCAAATTGCCATGATCAAAGCTTACATTGAGGAAGATTCAGAAATTACAATGGCAAGATTTCTTAGTGGCTTAGACCCTGAAATTGCTACAGAAGTTGAATTGCAAAACTACCTTGATATGGAAGAGTTGTTGCATAAAGCCATTAAGGTGCAGAAGCATTTTAAGGCAAAATAGAAATTGAAATCACATGCTAGTTCCAACAAAGACTTCAAGTCCTCTTTCTAGTTTAAGGGAGAGACCAAGCCTAAAGAGGAGAATAAGTTAAAGATACAAACACCTACTTCTAAAGGTAAATCTGAACCTAAATCTTCTTCTAATTCTTCTAAAATTAAATGCTTTAAATGTCAAGGTTTTGGTCATATTGCTTCACAATGTCCAAATAAAAGGACTATGATTTTGCTTGAGAATGGTGTTGTTACTAGTGAAAGTAGTGGTGATGAAGAAGTGGAAGCTGAGTTGAGCTCCAATGGAGGTGATGAATCTGATGTGGAGGTAGTTGAAGCTGTGTTTGGTGAGGCTCTAGTGTCAAGACGTGCTCTTAGCATTCAACCTAAAGAAGAGCTTGAAAAAGAACAACGAGAGCATATCTTTCACACTAGGTGTTTTGTTAACAACAAGGTATGTAGTCTTATCATTGATAATGGGAGCTGCACTAATGTTGCTAGTGCCTTGTTAGTTGAAAAGCTAGGTTTGCCAACTAGAAAATACCCCACTCCTTATAATTTGTTGTGGTTCAATGATAATGGGGATGTTAAGGTTACTAAACAGGTTGTTATAGCATTTTCCATAGGAAGTTACCATGATGAGGTTTTGTGTGATATAGCTCCTATGTATACTGGACACTTATTATTGGGTAGACCTTGGCAATTTGATAGGAAAGTTAAGTATGATGGTTATACTAACAGGTATTCTCTTGAGTTTAATATGAAAACCATTATGCTAACCCCTCTCAGACCCTTGCAGGCATATGAGGATCAAAAGCGAATTACTCAAGAATGCAAGCTAAGAGAGAAAGAAAAGAAAGTGCGTGAGAAAGAAAGAAAAGAAAGTGAAATAGAGAGAGAAAAGGAAAGAGAGCTACTCAAAAGAAAAGTCAAGAGAGTGAAGAAAAGAAAGTAACATTATTTTCTGGTAGAGGAGAGATTAAGAGGGTTTATGTAGTGGTCTTTTGTACTCTTGTATAAAGATGTTTATCTAACCCTTAGTGACCTTGATGAATCTCTTCCTTCTAGTGTTTTGAGTTTGTTGCAGGAATATAAAGACTTGTTTCCGGAAGAGGTACCGGATGGATTGCCTCCCATAAGAGGCATTGAACACAGGATTGATTTTATTCCTTGAGCCTCTCTTCCTAACCGACCTGCTTATAGGGCAAATCCAGAAGAGACTAAGGAAATTCAGAGACAAGTGGAAGAACTCATGAAAAAGGGGTTTGTGAGAGAGAGCGTTAGTCCATGTGCTGTTCCGGTAATACTTGTGCCCAAGAAAGATGGCAAATGGAGGATGTGTGTGGACTGCCAAGCCATTAACAAAATCACAGTTAAGTATAGATATCCCATTCTTAGACTTGATGACATGCTTGATGAGTTGCATGGTGCTTGCTTGTTTTCAAAAATAGATCTTAGGAGTGGTTATCATCAAATTAGGATGCAAAAGGGTGATGAGTGGAAGACTGCATTTAATACTAAGTTTGGTTTGTATGAATGGCTTGTTATGCCCTTTGGCTTAACTAATGCTCCTAGTACATTCATGAGTTTAATGAATCATGTGTTTCGCCCTTACATAGGAAAGTTTGTTGTTGTGTATTTTGATGACATTCTTGTGTTTTCTAAGAATCTAGAAGAGCATGTTAAGCATTTGCATTCTGTGTTTATTATTTTGAGAGAAAATAAACTCTTTGCAAATTTAGAGAAATGCTCTTTTTGCTTGGATTCTGTTGTTTTCCTTGGTTTTGTTGTAAGTACTGATGGCCTCGGGGTGGATGAAGAGAAGGTGAAGGCAATTCGGGAGTGGCCAACACTTAAGAATGCTAGTGAGGTAAGGAGTTTCCACAGACTTGCAAATTTCTACCGACGTTTTTTGTAAAGGACTTCTCAACCCTTGCTACACCTTTAAATGAGCTGGTAAAGAAAAATGTTGTCTTTAAATAGGGTGAGGCACAAGAGGCGGCTTTTAACACTTTGAAAGATAAATTAACCAATGCCCCTGTACTTATTCTTCCTTATTTCTCTAAAGTTTTTGAAGTTGAATGTAATGCCTCTAGAATTGGTATTGGTGCTGTTTTGGTGCAAGAGTCTAGGCCTATTGCTTACTTTAGTGAAAAGTTTAGTGGTGCTTGTTTGAATTATTCAACTTATGACAAGGAATTGTATGCTTTAAAAAGAGCTCTAGAACATTGGCAACATTATTTATGGTCTAAGGAATTTGTTTTGCATTCTGATCATAAGAGTCTTCAATACCTAAAGACCCAAGATAAGTTGAATAAGAGGCATGCTGTGTGGCTTGAATTCATTGAGTCATTTCCTTATGTACTTAAACATAAAAAGGGGAAAGAAAATGTTGTGGCTGATGCTTTGTCTAGGACGTATAGTCTCATTACATCTATGCAAGCTAGGTTGATTGGTTTTGAATCTTTCAAAAGCATGTATGAATGTGATGCTGACTTTGCTGAAAGTTGGAAGTTGTGTGAAAAACATGGTGCTCATGATTTCTTTAGATTTGATGGTTTCTTGTTTAAAGGAAATAAATTGTGTGTGCCTATTTGTTCTATGCGTGAGCTTTTGGTTAAAGAATCTCATGGGGGTGGTTTGATAGGACACTTTGGGATAGAAAAGACTTTATCCATGTTGAAGGAATATTTTTATTGGCCTCATATGCGTAGGGATGTGATTGCTATATATGTAAAAGGTGCATTGTATGCAAGCACGCTAAATCTAAAATGCAACCACATGGTTTGTATACTCCTTTACCTGTTCCTTCTCATCCTTGGGTGGATATTTCAATGGATTATGTGCTTGGATTGCCTAGAACATCTAGTGGAAAGGATAGCATATTTGTTGTTGTTGTTGATCGATTTAGTAAAATGACTCATTTCATTGCTTGCTCAAAAACAAATGATGCTGTCTATATTTCTAATTTGTTTTTCAAGGAGATTGTTAGATTGCATGGTTTGCCCTGATCTATTGTGAGTGACTGTGATGTTAAATTTGTTAGTCACTTTTGGAAAACTTTGTGGGCTAAGCTGGGTACAAAGCTTGTGTTTTCTACGGTTGCACATCCTCAAACGGATGGACAAACTGAAGCGGTGAATCGAACACTTTCTTTGTTATTGCGTGTTGTAATTCAAAAAAATTTAAAGAATTGGGAAAAGTGTTTGCCTCACATTGAGTTTGCATATAATCGTGCCTTGCATTCTACAACTGAGTTTTCTCCTTTTGAGATTGTATATGGTTTTTGATGCGAAATCAAGGGGTGGCCCAATTTTCACGATGTAGGTTGATGGATAGATGATGGTTCGAGACCTGACGAAAGCAAATAGCCAACCAACGTTATAAGAACATTGACCTACTACTTAGACAATGCGCCTAACCACGAACACAGTAAACCAATCCACACAACGACGCACTTGGATCAAAGCACGAATTGGGGATTTTGCGAACTTGAATCACCAATCTAAAGATAGGTTAACAAGACAAAGGTTTCACAAGAGCAAAGAAAAGATAAGATTCTCACAATTAGAGAAACACTCAGAATAATTCTACTACTTCCAATCTGATTCAAATGAAGGCAGAATACATATATTTATAGTGTAGCTCAAACCTATCTACTGGAGGAAAAGTAGGAAACTAACTACATAATCCTAACTGAAAGATCTAAAAAATAGGGATACAAAATCAAATCTTTTTAAAAACAGAAAAGGAAAGATAGTCAGCCTAATAGAAACTAATTAATACTAATGGGCTGGATATCTTGCGTTTGAAGTACTATTCACGTCCTCTAACTTCAATGGGCTCTTTAAGCATTAACTTGGGCTTGAATAAGCATGATTAAGGCTCCATTTGCTTCCTCAATGCATGCACTAACATTATGGGTTTCTAATTCAGCAAATTGAAGCCCAATTGCTCTTTGTAGATGCTTAACTCTTCCTCTTGTCATTGGGCCATCTATCATCAACTCTTTCTCCACATGAGCATCCTTCCCCACATGAGTTTGGTTCATATCAGTTTTAATCCTTTGACTCCCTTAGATCTACTTCCTTTGCCTTGTAATGAGTTTGCTAACCTTGAAGGTGCGAAGAAAGCTAAGTTTGTGCAGGATCTTCATACTAAGGTTAAGGCGAACATTGAGCGCAAGAATGAGCAATATGCTCAACATGCTAATAAAGGCCGAAGGAAGGTTATCTTTGAACCAGGAGATTGGGTGTGGGTTCATTTGAGGAAAGAAAGGTTTCCTGAACAAAGGAAGTCCAAATTACACCCAAGAGGCGATGGTCCTTTCCAAGTGTTGGAAAGAATAAATGATAATGCATATAAAATTGATTTGCCTAGTTCTTATGGGAATGTAAGCGCAACTTTCAATGTGGTTGGCCTTTCTCTTTTTGATATTGCAAATTCGAGGACGAATCCGTTTCAGGAGGGAGGGAATGATGGAGGTGAGATAAGGGATTTGAAAAAGCTTGAACAAAATCAAGAACTTGGAAACAAAAGGGCTGGACGTGACTCTAAAAGATGGCCAAATAAAGATCCATTGCAAGGTATGGGAGGCCCATGCACAAGATCAAGAGCCAAAGCTATGAAGGAGGCCTTGAATGGAGTGATCCAAAAACTAATAGACTTGGAGCCCATAGTCTTAGCTAAATATGAAACCCAAAAGGAACAAATTGGCATAAAGATTATTTCATTCCTACAAGATGCTAGCCCAAGCCCAAAGGGAGCTTAATTGAAGGAGTCTAACCATTTTCCACAAAATCCTCTTAGTTTTATTTTGTTTTAATTTGATTGTTGCTGTTTCAGATTTTAGGCACCATTCTTGGTGAATTTGTTTAGATTTAAATTTCTTTTATTTTTCCCGCCATGTAACCTAGGAATTATTCTGTTTAGGGTTTTATTTTTCAAATGCCTATATAAGGCCCACTTGTACTCTAAGAATGGTAGATTGAATGAATTATCTTTTCAGAATCATTTCTGATTTGTGAGGTTTCTCTTGTGGCCTTTGTGTGCTGGAGAAAATCTTTGACTTATCAAAGGAGTGGTTTCCTTTGTGGCGTCGCAGATTAAGGTTCTAAGAGACGGGTTCTCTTAGGGTTCAATTCCATTGACCAACATCTCTTCTTCTTCTTCTTCTTCTTCTTTGTTCTTTGTTCTTTGTTCTTTGTTCTTTGTTGCTTATTGTCCATATTATTTGTTCTTGTGTTGCTTGCCAAAATTCGATCACTGATCCGTGTTATTTGGGGTTCTTAGAACGGGTTTCTAAGGGGTCTCACATCAGTGGGTAGGGACAAATCTCTTCCTCATGAAAGCCTTCATTTCTAGCCAAGACCGAATTGGGCCCTCTCCAGAACGCCTCCTACTAGTGGTTAATTGATCGCACCATAGACTTGCATAATCTGTGAACTCCAAAGTAGCTAATTTCACTTTACTTTCCTCTCAAAAAGATTGGCAGTCAAATATAAACTCAACTTTTCTTTCCCATTCAAGGTATACATCAGGATCAGCTTTCCCTTGAAAGGAAGGGATTTTCATCTTAATATTACTAAACACGTCTTTCTTTTGAGGTGGAGCTCTCCTAACTCTTTCATGTTGGCTTTCCTCCTCAAAATCAGATTCATCTCCTCCTAAAACGTTTTTACCACGTCTTGCCTTGCTATTGGAAGAAGAAGAATCTATTTGATCCAACCTAGTATTTAGCCTCTTGAATTGTTCTTGAACAGATTTGATGAACAATTAAAGGTCAACTTGGTTATCTTCACTTTCAGACATAATTGGCACCTGAAATGTTAGTGAATAGCAAGAGAAAGGACCTGACCACTCCCTCTCATATTTCACTTTAAACGTTGCAAATTCACTCGTGTTTCACACTTGTAATGGCTTTTACAATGATGAAAACACTCTTGCCTTTTTCCTCTCAACTTTGATGGAGGTGAGATAGGGGATTTGAAAGCTTGAACAAAATCAAGAACTTGGAAACAAAATGGCTGGACGTGACTCTAAAAGTTGGCCAAATAAAGATCCATTGCAAGGTATGGGAGGCCCATGCACAAGATCAAGAGCCAAAGCTATGAAGGAGGCCTTGAATGGAGTGATCCAAAAACTAATAGACTTGGAGCCCATAGTCTTAGCTGAATATGAAGCCCAAAAGGAACAAATTGGCATAAAGATTATTTCATTCCTATAAGATGCTAGCCCAAGCCCAAAGGGAGCCTAATTGAAGGAGTCTAGCCATTTTCCACAAAATTCTCTTAGTTTTATTTTATTTTAATTTGATCGTTGCTGTTTCAGATTTTTAGGCACCATTCTTGGTGAATTTGTTCAGATTTAAATTTCTTTTATTTTTCTCGCCATGTAAAAGGTGCCACCTAGGAATTATTCTGTTTAGGGTTTTATTTTTCAAATGCCTATATAAGGCCCACTTGTACTGATATGAACCAGATTCATGTGGGGAAGGATGCTCGTGTGGAGAAGGACTTGATGATAGATGGCCCAATGACAAGAGGAAGAGTTAAGCGTCTACAAAGAGCAATTGGGCTTCAATTTTCTGAATTAGAAGCCTATAATATTAGTGCATGCATTGAGGAAGCAAATGAAGCCTTAATCATGCTTATTCAAGCCCAAGTTGATGCTTAAAGAGCCCATAGAAGCTAGAGGACGTGAATAGTACTTCAAATGCAAGATGTCCAGCCCATTAATATTAATTAGTTTCTATTAGGCTGATTATCTTTTCTGTTTTAAAAAAGATTTGATTTTGTATCCTCATTTTTAGATCTTTCAGTTAGGATTATGTAGTTAGTTTCCTACTTTTCCTCCAATAGATAGGTTTGAGCTACACTATATATATATATATATGTATTCTGCCTTCATTTGAAACACAATTAGAAGTAATAAAATTATTTTGAGTGTTTCTCTAATTGTGATAATCTTATCTTTTCTTTGCTCTTGTGAAACCATTGTTTTGTCAACCTATCTTTAGGTTGGTGATTCAAGTTCACAAAAGCCCCCAATTCGTGCTTCGATCCAAGTGTGTCATTGTGTGGGTTGGTTTATTGTGTTCGTGGTTAGGCGCGTTGTCTAAGTAGCAGGTCAACGTTCTTATAACGTTGGTTGGCTATTTGCTTTCGTCGGGTCTCGAACCATCATCTATCCATCAACCTACGTCGTGAAGAGTGGGCCACCCCTTGATTTCGCATCATTTGGTATCAGAGCTTCGGTTTACACGGTAGGTTGTCTATCATACATTCATCATCCACCATTCTACTTTCTTTCTAGCCTCCATATTTTTTTTCCCTTTTTCCATATCCGTTCATTCCTACCTTTTATTATAAAAAAAAAATACTAAACTTTCTACCTTCCCTTGTTTCCAGATTTGATCCTTAGTGTGCAAGATTTGGTTTTTATGCTATAAGAGCCATTCATTTTGTAATCTGGAAAATTTTTGTTGTTCTGGACATTGTTATTTTCCCTTATCTGTTCAACCCTTTTTCTTTTGAGATTTTGGACGATTAATAGGTCAATCCTAAGTTTCAGAATCTCAACTTTCATTTCGTTTTAGAATCATCAAATTCGGAGTTCTCTAGAGGAAGTTATTGTCATTTTTAGTGGTAACATTTTCTGATCTGATTTGTTTCCTATTGTGTGATCTTGTGATTCTCTTTCATCTGATCAAAAAAAAAAGGGGCAAAAAAAAAGAGAAAAAGAAAAGGAATAGAAAAGAAAGGCAACAAAAAAAAAGCGTTCGCCAAAAAAAAAAGAGTGAAAAAAAAAAGAAAAAAAATTGATCAGATTTCTCTCATTTGTGATCAGCATTATTTCCTCTTCCATTTGTTTCCT
Organism: Erythrophleum ivorense; assembly: GCA_026724425.1. Taxonomy (NCBI): domain Eukaryota; kingdom Viridiplantae; phylum Streptophyta; class Magnoliopsida; order Fabales; family Fabaceae; genus Erythrophleum; species Erythrophleum ivorense. Next base: position 38,005,872 of record JAIUCV010000006.1, on the reverse strand, counting down.
AATTTTTGTGATCCATTTTCTTATTCCTTTGATTTGAACATTCCTAATCTAATCCTCCATTGATTTCTCATATCTTGGGTTTGTAGAATCATTGCAATTGGCTCTTTGGTATTTTAAACTTGATTTTGCATTGCTAGGTGGTTAAATCTTCCCTTTTTTGTATTGGAACCCTAGCCTAACCAAACCCTTACTTTTACTTGTGACTTGTATGCGCCAATCACAACTTTTCATACCATCCACCAGCACATACTTTGGTGAATCGAGAATTGGCAGTCCTTGATCACTTGACAAGGTCTTAGGTAACATAAGAGCTTAGGATTTGATATTGAGAGGTAAAAGGCAAGAGTGGATAAGATCATTGCAGAAAAAGCCAATAAGAGAGAGTAAACACGAGTGAGAGTGTTATATCTCAATTGAGTGAAACACGTGAGGAAATATTTGTGAGGTCCTATATACTTTTGTTTCTTTTTCACTAACATGGCAGATAATCGAGAAAAAGGAGTTGCACATGAAAGTGATAATGATGATCACAATTCTTTTGGAGTAGCGCCTTTGCAAATGAAAGCGCTAGTGAGTCATTTTGAAAGGATGCTTGATAAGAAGTTGGAAGGACTCTATGAACGCTTAGATCGAGTGGAGAGTAGAACCTCTAGCCAAAGGACTACTCAAACTAACCAAAGACAAGCTCATGCTACACGCCTACAACACCGTGAATATGCGAAAGACATGGAGAGCCATGATGAAGATTACGAAGAAGAGGAGACTCAGCCAAGAAGAAGGCCACTCAACATACAAAGAAGACCATTGAGGAGGCCTAGAGATGAAGAAGAAGGCCTTGGAGGAGTCAAAGTTAAAATTCCTTCCTTTCAAGGCAAGAGTGATCCGGAAGCATACCTGAAGTGGGAGATGCATGTAGAGCAAATCTTTTCATGCCATAACTACTCTGAGGGTAAGAAGGTCAAAATTGCTGCTCTTGAGTTTACTGATTATGCTCTTATTTGGTGGGACTAGATGCAAAAGGAGCGGATTAGATATGGAGAGCACCCCATCTCAACATGGAAAGAGATGAAGGCTATCATGAGGAGGCGATTCATTCCATCCTATTTTCGAAGGGAACTTCACAATAAACTTCAACGCCTCACTCAAGGATCCAAGAGTGTGGATGAGTACTACAAGGAAATGCAAATAGCCATGATTAGAGCTAATGTAGAGGAGGATCCAGAAGCAACAATGGCTCGTTTCTTAGATGGGCTTAATCGTGACATAGCCGATGTTGTGGAGATGTACCACTATGTTGAGATTCATGACTTAGTCCACCAAGCTGCTAAGGTGGAAAAAGAACTCAAAAGGAAGAATATTGCAAGGAAGAACTCCAATTCAACTCCTTTCAACTCATGGAGGAGCAACCCAAAGAAAGATATTCCCTCTACTTCAAGTTCAAAGGGAAATGAAATAAAGAAAGAAGAAAAGCTGACTGCACCACCCAAGAAGGGTCAAAGTGGGCCTAATCCTTCAAGAAGCCAAGACATAATATGCTTCAAGTGCCAAGGGAGAGGACACATCTCTAGTGAATGTCCTAACAAGCGAACCATGAATATCAACAACCTTGGTGAGTGGGAAACTGAAGGAGAAACAACAGAGGAAGAAGAAGAGCTATTCATGGAAAATGAAGGTGGAGAGTATGCAGAAGAAGGAGAACTCCTTGTAACTAGGAGAGCCCTTAGCGCCCAGATGATGGCAGACGAAGATAAGTAAAGAGAGAACTTGTTCCATACTCGTTGCCAAATCCAGGGAAAGATATATGGTGTGATTATAAATGGAGGAAGTTGTTGCAATGTGGCAAGCACTGAGCTAATGGAGAAGTTGAATTTGTCTACTTTCAAGCATCAACGGCCTTACAAACTCCAATGGCTCAATGAATGTGGAGAATTGAGGGTAACCAAGCAAGTTAAAGTAATGTTTTCAATTGGCAAGTATAGGGATGAAGTGCTTTGTGATGTTGTACCAATGAAAGCATGTCATATTTTGTTAGGTAGGCCTTGGCAGTATGATAGACGTGTCACACGTGATGGTTTTCTAAACCGTTATTCTTTTGTACTTAGAGGGGAACCTATAACCCTCCTTCCTATGTCACCAAAGCAAGTGTTAGAAGATCAAATCAAGAGAGAGAAGAAAAGAGAAAGTGAGTGTGTAAAAGTGTCTGAAAAAGAGGAGAGTGAAATTGAGAAAAGAAAAGAGAGCAAGCCAAGAGAAGAGAGAGGAAAAGAAGAGAGAGCTAAAGGTAAAAGAGAGAAAGAGGGAGATAGAGAGAAAAGTTTGTTAGTAGCAAGAAAGAGTGAGATCAAACAAGCTTTGTTTTCTCAACAAAACCTCATAGTAGTTTTCTATAAAGAGGCTATGTTGAATACTAATGACTTAACCTCTACTTTGCCTAGTCTTGTTATGTCACATGGGTTGCCACCAATTAAAGGGATAGAACATCAAATTGATTTTATACCTGGAGCACCTTTGCCCAATCGTCCAGCTTATCGAGCTAATCCTGAAGAGACCAAGGAGATTCAAAGACAAGTGCAAGAGCTGCTGGAAAAGGGATATGTGAGGGAGAGCCTTAGCCCATGTGCAGTACCAGTGTTGCTCGTGCCTAAAAAGGATGGCACATGGAGAATGTGCATTGATTGTCGAGCCATCAATAATATAACCGTAAGATATCGTCATCCTATCCCTAGGTTAGATGATATGCTTGATGAATTAAATGGCTCCACTATCTTCTCTAAAATTGATTTAAAAAGTGGCTACCATCAAATTAGGATGAAAGAAGGAGACGAATGGAAAACTGCATTTAAGACTAAACATGGACTTTATGAATGTTAGTTATGCCTTTTGGTCTCACTAATGCACCTAGCACATTTATGAGGTTGATGAATCATGTCTTGCGTGCATTCATAGGTAAATTTGTGGTAGTTTACTTTGATGATATCCTTGTGTACAGTAGGACTTTGCATGAGCACGTAGATCACTTGAGACAAGTCCTAGAGGTTCTAAGAAAAGAAAGATTGTTTGGCAATTTGAACAAGTGTGATTTCTGCACTAATAAAGTTGTTTTTCTTGGTTTTGTTGTGAGTGCTGAGGGGGTTGAGGTTGATGAAGAGAAAATCAAAGCCATTCAAGATTGGCCAACCCCTACCACCATCAGACAAGTGAGGAGCTTCCATGGACTTGCAATTTTATAGGAGATTCGTGAGGGACTTCAGCTTACTGGCAGCCCCTTTGAATGAGTTGACAAAGAAGAATGTTCCATTCAAGTGGGGAGAAGCTCAAGAGAAAGCCTTCCAAACCATCAAGGAGAAGCTCATACATGCACCTTTATTAGTCCTTCCAGATTTTGGTAAGATTTTTGAGGTTGAATGTGATGCTAGTGGAATTGGCATAGGAGGTGTACTCATGCAAAAAGGTAAGCCCATTGCATATTTTAGTGAAAAGCTAAGTGGTCATAGTCTTAACTATCCTACATATGATAAGGAGCTATATGCTTTAGTTAGAGTGTTGGAAACTTGGCAACATTATTTGTGGCCTAAAGAATTTGTCATACATTCTGACCATGAGGCTCTAAAGCATATTAAGAGCCAAAACAAATTGAATTTAAACAACAATATCTCGAGTTAGAGAACTCCAAATGAGATGATTTTAAAGCAATCTGAAAGAAGAGAATCTGGGGTATAAGAAAGACCTACTACACATCCAGAAACTCAATGAAGAACATGACAAACAAAGAATTAACATTCAACATGTCCAAAAGAATGGAAGACAAATAGAATTTCAAAAGGAAACAGAAACACAATCTGGAAAAATTACAAAGACAAACAGATATGACCTGACCAAAGCTCTGATACCAAGATGGTGCGAACCCACTAGGAGTTAAGTCTCCTTGAACCCACAACCAATCTCAAATATACACACCCCAAGAAAGCTAAATCAAGTCTGAATGATCCACTTAGAACCTTTGCATACGAAGAGACAAGGACCCTGAGTGTTAGAAGACGCTACAAGGTTAATCAAGCCTTGATAAGTCAACAAGTTCAATGAAGAACCCTAGAGAGCAGTCCTCTCAAGTTTGGGATTTCCAGAAAATACAATTTTTATTCATTCAAATCTGGTTACAATGGGAGGCAGAGTACAATTATATAGTGTGCAAGTCAAATCTGCTTTCAATGCTCATAGAAAAAGAAAACTAGGGAAATTAATGGCAAATATCCTAATTAATGACCTATGCAATCAGAATTATAAAAGTCAAATTCTCTTAAAGACTAAAAAGCAAATAAATCCCCTTAAATAAGCTAAATTCGTCCAAATACATTAGGGTTCTACAAATTAGCTTATTAAGCCCAAAATGGCATTATTTAGCCCTAAATGAGCCCACCAATGGATGGTCCATGGTTCAAGTACTTCAATTTATAATGTTTTGGCCCAATTTAGCCTCAGCAGCTCCATCTTCAGCCCATATGATGTTAAGGACGTCCACATTAGAAATGTTTGGATCTCGCTTGACTTTTGTTGCTTCAATTGCTATTTGCTTAGTCCAGGTCTCTTGAACAAGTCCACTTAAGGCTTCTCTCATTCTTTTAGCTCGTGATCTTGTCAGTGGGCCACTTGCAATTTGTAAAAGATCATTCCAAGTATTTGAGACAGCTTGCTCCCTTTGATAGATCGCATCAATATGTCTCATTTGCATGATGTCTTTGTTGTTTTGTGTGAAAATAGGATCTTTGGAAATTTAGAGAAATGCACATTCTGTTTGGAATCTACTATTTTCCTTGGCTTTGTTGTAGATGCTGAAGGTGCTCATGTGGACGAGGAGAAAGTGAAAGTGATTCATGATTAGCCTACATTGAGGAATGCTAATGAAGTGAGATTAAGTTATTGTTTTATTATTTTCCTTGTCTTTGTTTCATTTTTTTATTATTTTATTATTTTTGGATTTAGCTAAGGAATTTATCTAGGAGATTAAGTTAAAATTAATATCCTAATCTTGTTCCTTGATTTTAGGCATTATTTAAAATATTTCTAATTAGATTTTAAGAGTTTTAGTTTTAGTAGGATTTTAAATCTTTTAGAAACTTTGCCTATAAAAGGCTCCCTATTGTACTCTATTTTGAATCATGAATGAACTTGAGTATTATTCAATACTTTGAGAGGCTTTTGCTTCTTTGTGTTCTCTAAAAGTTCACGTGACTTATCAAAGGATTGGTCTTCCTTTGTGGCGTCTTGAGGCTAGGGTTCTAAGAGACAAGTTCTCTTAGGGTATTTCCTTTGACCAATATTCTTGTTTTTTAGCTAGTCCTGGGCAAAGTTTCAAATTGTTGGAGGTTTTTTAGGGCATGTTCCTAGTGGGTCTCACATTATTTGGTATCAGAGCTTTGGTTCGCTAGTACAAGGTATATTTTTGTGTTTTTCCTACCGTTGTTCTTCATACCTTCTCTCCTTCCATTTGTGTTATCTTCTCATCTTCATCTTTGCCTTCTATCTTCTTCCTTCTTCCATTGTTGTGTGCCTCTATACTCATTCGAAAAAAAAAAAGGAGAGTGTGATACTCCAAAAAAAAATTCAAAAAAAAAAAAGTAAAAAAAAAAAAGTTGCAAGTTGTGGAGTTAGTTTCCTAATTGGAGACAATTTCCTAATTAGAGTTAGTTTCCTAGTTGGAATTAATTTCCTAATTAGACTCAATTTCCTAATTGGACTTAGTTTCCTAATTTTTAGATTTTCTTAAAGTTGGTTTCCTAATTTCCCAAGTAGTTTCCTATTTTTAAAGTTTCTTATTTTCAGATTTTTCCTTTTCTTCTCCTTCCTTCCAAGCCATCCAAACCTTACCTTCTGCCTTGTTCTCCTTTCCTCTTTCTCTTTTTGTTATACACCTCTTTTTCTCCTTTGTTTGATTTTTTGGGAATTTGCATTTTAGGATTCTAGTTCTTTTTTATTGCCACTAGTCTGATCTTTTCTTTTGATTTGCTTGTGACTTGCTTAGAATACTTGTAAGAAGCAAATTATTGAGTGGTAAAAGGCAAGAGTGCAATTAACATTAAAGAAAAAGCCAAAAAGAGAGTTAAACACGAGTGAACTTATAATCTTTTGAGTGTAAACACGTAAGAAGAGTGTGTGAGGTCCTATTCCTTCTTTGATTAACTTTTCAAGTGACAAGATGTCCAATGAATACAAATTCCTTGAAGAGGCTAACAAAGAGCGATTCAAGCAAACATGTGCATGATTAGATGCATTCCAATCCAACTCCAACTCTACAGGACAAGATAAGAAAAAGTCATCCCTTGATTTCCATACTAGATGCCTTATCAAAGAGAAAGTTTGTAGCGTGGCTATTGATAATAGTAGCTATGTAAATGTTGCTAGTACCTTACTAGTTGAGAAATAAAACTTGCCTACTATGAAGCATCCTAGGCCCTATACCTTGTTGAAGGGTAGTGCTGAATTTAGGGTCAATAAGCAAGTTTTGATTTCTTTCTCCATTTGTAAATATCATGATAAAGTGCTATGTGATGTGGCTCCTATGTATTGGTAAACCATGGAAACATGTTAGAAAAGCTAAATATATTAAGCATAAGCACAGATATTGCTATTTCTATTCATTTGTATTCAATGAATAAATGAATTTGAGTATTATTTAATACTTTATGAGGCTTTTGCTTCTTTGTGTTCTTTGAGAGTTCATGTGACTTATCGAAGGATTGGTCTTCCTTTGTGGTGTCTTGAGGCTAGGGTTCTAAGAGACAAGTTCTCTTAGGGTCTTTCCTTTGACCAACAATCTTGTTTTTAGCCGGTCCCGGGCATAGTTTCGAATTGTTGAAGGTTCTCTAGGGCATGTTCCTAGTGGGTCTCGCATCATTTGGTATCAGAGCATAGTGACTTTGACATGAAAGGGTTTTACCTTACTTTCCTCCTTAGACTTGAAATCAGTCTTTGGTTTGAAGGGGACTTTGGAATCCCTCCAAGAACTTGAGTTAGATGTCACTTTCAGCTTTTGTCGAGCCCTTAGTTGCTTTTCCACCTTGATAGCTCTATGCAAGAGCTCCTCTATATCTAGGTAATTGTATAAATCAACTTGGGCAGCTATATCAGGATTTAAGCCCTCAATGAATCGGGCCATGGTTGCTTCACGGTCTTCCTCCACATTTGCCTTAATCATGGCAATCTCCATTTCTTGATAGTAATCTTCCACACTCATAGAACCTTGCTTCAGCTTTTGGAGCCTCTTATGCAATTCCCTATAATAGTAACTAGGGATAAACCGTTTGCGCATGATAATTTTCATCTCTTGCCAATCACGAATTGGACCTTCACCGGTACGTCTTCGGGTGAGTAAGAGTTGATCCCACCAGATGCTAGCATAGTCAGTAAACTCTACTGCAGCAAGTTTTACTTTCTTCGCCTCAGTGTAAGAATGGCACTCGAATACATGCTCCACTTTTCTTTCCCAATCTAAGTACTGGTTTGGGTCATTTTTCCCAGGGAATGATGGAATCTTCATCTTGATATTTCCGATAACACCATCCTTATTGGATGATGATTGCCTACCTCTCTAAGTATGGGACTGATGCAAGACCCACTAGGAACATGCCCTAGAGAACCTTCAACAATTTAAAACTTTGCCCGGAACCGGCTAGAAACAAGAATGTTGGTCAAAGGAAAGACCCTAAGAGAACCTGTCTCTTAGAACCCTAGCCTCAAGACGCCACAAAGGAAGACCAATCCTTTGATAAGTCACGTGAACTTTCAGAGAACACAAAGAAGCAAAAGCCTCTCAAAGTATTGAATAATACTCAAGTTCATTCATGATTCAAAATAGAGTACAATAGGGAGCCTTTTATAGGCAAAGTTTCTAAAAGACTAAAAATCCTACTAAAACTAAAACTCAAAATCTATTTAGAAATATTTTAAACAATGCCTAAAATCAAGGAATAAGATTAAGATATTAATTTTAACTTAATCTCCTAGATAAGCTCCTTGACCAAGTCCAAAAAAAAATAATATAATAATAAAAAACGAAATTCAAAAAGAGTTCTAGTCAAAACTAGAGTCCTAGTCAAAACTAATTAATATTAATGGGCTGGACATCTTGTATTTGAAATACTATTCACATCCTCTAGCTTCAATGGGCTCTTTAAGCATTAACTTGGGCTCGAATAAGCATGATTAAGGCTCTATTTGCTTCCTCAATGCATGCACTAACATTATGGGCTTCTAATTCAGCAAATTGAAGCCCAATTGCTCTTTGTAGACGCTTAATTCTTCCTCTTGTAATTGGGCCATCTATCATCAAGTCTTTTTCCACATGAGCATCCTTCCTCACATGAGTCTGGTTTATATTACTTGGTGTTATTGCATCATTCCCCCCCTCTTGAAAAGGATTCGTCCTCGAATCTACAATATCAAAGGAAGAGAGATCAGTTACATTAAAAGTAGCACTAATATTTCCATAAGAACTAGGCAAGTCAATTTTATAAGCATTATCATTAATCCTTTCAAGAACTTGAAAGGGACCATCTCCTCTAGGTTGGAGTTTTGACTTTCTTTTCTCTGGGAAACATTCTTTTCGCAAGTGAACCCACACCCAATCGCCGGGTTCAAATACCACACGCCTTCTACCCTTGTTAACTTGGTTGGCAATTTGCTCATTCTTTCTTTCAATATTGGCTTTCACCTTCTCATGCAAATCCTGTACAAACTTTGCCTTCCTAGCACCATCAAGGTTAGTAAACTCATGTGAAGGTAAAGGAAGCAAATCTAACGGGGTTAGAGGATTAAAGCCATAAACAATTTCAAAAGGAGAGAATTTTGTTGCTGAATGAATAGCACGATTATAAGCAAATAAGACATGGGGCAAACACTTCTCCCAATTCTTAAGATTCTTTTGAATGATAGCTCTTAATAAAGTAGAGAGGGTTCTATTAACAACCTCGGTCTGCCCGTCAGTTTGTGGATGCGCTGTAGTAGAAAATAAAAGCTTAGTGCCAAGTTTATTCCACAATGTTTTCCAGAAATAACTCAAGAATTTCACATCTCTATCACTAACAATAGTTTTTGGCACACCATGCAACCTAACAATCTCCTTGAAAAATAATTCTGCCACATATATAGCATCATTAGTTTTGGAACAAGCAGTAAAATGAGCCATTTTACTAAACCTATCCACAACAACAAAGACACTATCTTTCCCAGTGGGAGATTTAGGCAAACCCAAAACAAAGTCCATAGAAATATCAATCCATGGGTGAGAGGGAACTGGTAAAGGAGAATACAAGCCATGTGATTGAATTCTAGATTTAGCATGCTTACAAGTAATACATCTCGAACAAATAGCAACCACATCTTTTCTCATGCCAGGCCAATAAAAATGCTCATTCAAAAGAGCCAAAGTCTTTTCTACACCAAAATGGCCCATCAATCCCCCACCATGAATTTCCTTAACAAGAAGCTCACAAATGGAACACATAGGAATGCATAACTTGTTCTTTTTGAAAAGGAATCCATCAAACCTATAATAGTCATTAGCACCATGCAATTCACAAGATTTCCAAATATCAGTGAAATCAAAATCAGATTCATACATGCCTTTTAACATCTCAAAACCTATCAATCTAGCATGCATAGAAGTAATCAAAGTGTAACGCCTAGACAATGCATCAGCTATAACATTTTCCTTTCCCTTCTTATGCTTAATCACATAAGGAAAGGTTTCAATAAATTCAAGCCAACTTGCATGCCCTTTGTTCAATTTACCCTGAGACTTAAGAAACTTAAGACTTTGATGATCAGAATGGATAATAAATTCTTTAGGCCACAAATAATGTTGCCAAGTTTCTAAAGTTCGTTTCAAGGCATACAACTCTTTATCATATGTGGAATAATTTAAAGCAGGACCACTCAATTTCTCACTGAAATATGCAATAGGTTTAGAATCCTGCATCAACACACCACCTATGCCTATACCAGAAGCGTCACACTCAATTTCAAAAACTTTAGTAAAATCAGGCAACACAAGTACAGGGGCATTAGTTAGTTTTTCCTTCAGTATGTTAAAAGCACGCTCTTGTGCTTCACCCCACTTGAATATCACATTCTTTCTTACCAAATCATTTAAAGGGGCAGCAAGAGTAGAGAAGTCCTTCACGAATCGCCTATAGAAGCTTGCCAATCCATGGAAACTTCTTACTTCACTCGCATTCTTTGGAGTTGGCCACTCTCGGATTGCTTTGACATTTTCCTCGTCCACTTGTATGCCACGAGCTCCTACAACAAATCCAAGAAAAACCACAAAATCCAAACAAAAAGAGCACTTCTCTAAATTGGCAAAAAGTTTATTCTCCCTAAGCACAACAAACACATCATGCAAATGATTCACATGTTCTTCTAGACTCTTAGAGTAGATCAAAATATCATCAAAGTAAATCACAACAAATCTTCCAATGAAAGGTCTAAAGACATGGTTCATTAAACTCATGAAAGTGCTAGGTGCGTTAGTCAAGCCAAATGGCATAACTAACCATTCATATAATCCAAACTTGGTCTTAAAGGCAGTTTTCCATTCATCACCTTCTTTCATTCTAATCTGATGGTAACCACTTCTAAGATCAACTTTAGAGAAAACACATGCACCATGCAACTCATCAAGCATATCATCTAACCTAGGGATAGGATAGCGATATTTTACTGTTATTTTGTTGATGGCACGACAATCTACACACATTCGCCACTTGCCATCCTTTTTGGGTACAAGAATCACTGGGACAGCACACGGACTCAGACTTTCACGAACAAAGCCTTTCTTCATGAGCTCTTCCACTTGATGTTGTATTTCCTTAGTCTCATCTGGATTTGCTCGATAAGCAGGTCTATTGGGAATAGATGCCCCTGGGATAAAGTCTATCCGATGCTCAATGCCTCTTAGCGGGGGCAATCCATCAGGTATTTCCTCTGGGAACAAGTCACAAAATTCCTGTAATAAAGATGTAACACTAGCAGGCAAAGAGTGATCAAGATCATCGATAGTAAGATAAACATCTTTATAAAGTAATAAGAAGGCATTTTCACAAATAAGAGCTCTCTTGATCTCACTTTTACCCGAAAATAAACTCACTTTCTTTTCCTCATGTTTTTCTCTAATTTTCTTTTCCTTTTTACTCAACTCTCCTTTCTCCTGCTTCTTCTCATTCTCAACACTCACACTCACTTTACCTTTCTTTTCTTGCTCTCTCTTCTTACACTCTCTTTCAATTTTTAACTGATCCTCATATGCTTGAATAGGACGAAGAGGGGTCAACACAATGGTCTTACCATTAAAAACAAAAGAATAATAATTTTTATATCCATCATGTTTTACCTTTCGGTCAAACTGCCATGGCCTACCAAGTAACAAGTGACCAGCATACATAGGTGCTACATCACAAAGAATCTCATCATGATAATTACCAATAGAAAAAGAGATGAGCACCTGTTTTGTTACCTTTACCTCCCCACTATCGTTTAGCCATTGTAATTTATAAGGGGTAAGGTGCCTCAAAGTAGGTAAGTTCAGCTTTTCCACATGTAAAGTACTAGCTACATTTGTGCAGCTACCACCATCAATAATCAAACTACATGCCTTCTTGTGGATGAAACATCGAGTATGGAAAATATGCTCACGCTGCTCTACCTCAAGATCTTCTTTAGGTTGAATGTTGAGAGCACGCCTAGCCACAAAGGGCTTCACCATTTACAACTTCAGTTAACTCTAAATCTGAGTCATCAGTCAGGGGTGGCATCTCATCCTCCTCAGACTCACTACTAGCACTAGTCACATCACTATTCTCAAGAATAATCATAGTTTGTTTGTTTGGACATTGTGAAGCAATGTGACCAATACCATTACATTTAAAGCATATAAGCTTAGAGGAGGAAGCAGTAGGATTAGAAGATGAGAAAGGTTTTGAATCAGTTTTACCCTTAACCTGAAAGGGTTTTACCTTACTTTCCTCCTTAGACTTGAAATTGGTCTTTGGCTAGAAGGGGACTTTGGAATCCCTTGAGTTAGATGTCACTTTTAACTTTTGTCGAGCCCTTAGTTGCTTTTCCACCTTGATAGCTCTATGCAAGAGCTCCTCCATATCTAGGTAATTGTATAAATCAACTTGGGCAGCTATATAAGGATTTAAGCCCTCAATGAATCGGGCCATGGTTGCTTCACGGTCTTCCTCCACATTTGCCTTAATCATGGCAACCTCCATTTCTTGATAGTAATCTTCTACACTCATAGAACCTTGCTTCAGCTTTTGGAGCCTCTTATGCAATTCCCTATAATAGTAACTAGGGATAAATCATTTGCGCAAAATAATTTTCATCTCCTGCCAATCACGAATTGGACCTTCACCGGTACGTCTTCTGGTGAGTAAGAGTTGATCCCACCAGATGCTAGCATAGTCAGTAAACTCTACTGCAGCAAGTTTTACTTTCTTCGCCTCAGTGTAAAAGTGGCACTCGAATACATGCTCCACTTTTCTTTCCCAATCTAAGTACTGGTCTGGGTCATTTTTCCCAGGGAATGATGGAATCTTCATCTTGATATTTTCGATACCACCATCCTTATTGGATGATGATTGTCTACCTCTCTGAGTATGGGACTCCTCAAAGTCAGACTCAGCATCATCATCAAGCTCCACTTGAGCTCGCCTTCTATGAGTCCTCTTATTGGAAGAAGACTCCACATCATCTAATCTGGCACTTAGTTTCTCAAGAGTACTTTGAACAGCCTTAACCCAGACTTTCATGTCAAAGTCACTATGCTTAGATTCTCCAGACATCCTGAAATATTAGTTTGTACAAAAAAAAGCAAAGAAAGATATAGGACCTCGCAACTCACTAGCTCACGTGTTTACACTCAAAAGATGATAAGTTCGCTCATGTTTAACTCTTTTTGGCTTTTTCTTTAATGTTAATTGCACTCTTGCCTTTTACCACTCAACAATTTGCTTCTTACAAGTGTTCTAAGCGAGTCACAAGCAAATCAAAAGAAAAGATCAAACTAGTGGCAATAAAAAAAGAACTAGAATCCTAAAATGCAAATTCCCAAAGAATCAAACAAAGGAGAAAAAGAGGTGTATAACAAAAAGGTAAAGAGGAAAGGAAAACAAGGGGGGAGAGGAGGTTGGGATGGCTTGGAAGGAAGGAGAAGAAAAGGGGAAAATATGAAAATAAGAAACTTCAAAAATAAGAAACTACTTGGGAAATTAGGAAACCAACTTTAAGAAAATCTGAAAATTAGAAATTGAGTCCAATTAGGAAATTAATTCCAACTAGGAAACTAACTCTAATTAGGAAGTTGTCTCCAATTAGGAAACTAACTCCACAACTTGCAACTCTCTTTTTTTTCACGCTTTCTTTCTCTTTTTTTTCACTTTTTTTTTTTGAATTTCTCTTTTTTTCACTTTTTTTTTCTTTTTCTCTTTTTTTCACTTTTTTTGTCTTTTTCTCTTTTTTTTCACTTTTTTTTTTGGAGTATCACACTCTCCTTTTTTTTGTGAATGAGTATAGAGGCACGCAACAATGGAAGAAGGAAGAAGATAGAAGACAAAGATGAAGATGAGAAGATAACACAAATGGAAGGAGAGAAGGTATGAAAGAACAACGGTAGGAAAAACACAAAAATATACCTTGTACTAGCGAACCAAAGCTCTGATACCAAATGATGCAAGACCCACTAGGAACATGCCCTAGAGAACCTTCAACAATTCGAAACTTTGCCCAGAACCGGCTAGAAACAAGAATGTTGGTCAAAGGAAAGACCCTAAGAGAACCTATCTCTTAGAACCCTAGCCTCAAGACGCCACAAAGGAAGACCAATCCTTTGATAAGTCACGTGAACTTTCAGAGAACACAAAGAAGCAAAAGCCTCTCAAAGTATTGAATAATACTCAAGTTCATTCATGATTCAAAATAGAGTACAATAGGGAGCCTTTTATAGGCAAAGTTTCTAAAAGACTAAAAATCCTACTAAAACTAAAACTCAAAATCTATTTAGAAATATTTAAAACAATGCCTAAAATCAAGGAATAAGATTAAGATATTAATTTTAACTTAATCTCCTAGATAAGCTCCTTGACCAAGTCCAAAAAAATAATAATATAATAATAAAAAACGAAATTCAAAAAGAGTTCTAGTCAAAACTAGAGTCCTAGTCAAAACTAATTAATATTAATGGGCTGGACATCTTGTATTTGAAATACTATTCACATCCTCTAGCTTCAATGGGCTCTTTAAGCATTAACTTGGGCTTGAATAAGCATGATTAAGGCTCTATTTGCTTCCTCAATGCATGCACTAACATTATGGGCTTCTAATTCAGCAAATTGAAGCCCAATTGCTCTTTGTAGACGCTTAATTCTTCCTCTTGTAATTGGGCCATCTATCATCAAGTCTTTTTCCACACGAGCATCCTTCCTCACATGAGTCTGGTTTATATTACTTGGTGTTATTGCATCAGGGACTCCTCAAAGTCAGACTCAGCATCATCATCAAGCTCCACTTGAGCTCGCCTTCTATGGGTCCTCTTATTAGAAGAAGACTCCACATCATCTAATCTGGCACTTAGTTTCTCAAGCGTACTTTGAACAGCCTTTACCTAGACTTTCATGTCAAAGTCACTATGCTCAGATTCTCCAGACATCCTGAAATATTAGTTTGTACAAAAAAAACAATGGCTTAACGAGAGTGGGAAGGTAAAGGTAACAAAACAAGTGCTCATCTCTTTTTCTATTGGTAATTATCATGATGAGATTCTTTGTGATGTAGCACCCATGTATGCTTGTCACTTGTTACTTGGTAGGCCATGGCAGTTTGACCGAAAGGTAAAACATGATAGGTATAAAAATTATTATTCTTTTATTTTTAATGGTAAGACCATTGTGTTGACCCATCTTCGTCCTGTTCAAGCATATGAGGATCAGTTAAAAATTGAAAGAGAGTGTAAGAAGAGAGAGTAAGAAAAGAAAGGTCAAGTGAGTGTGAGTGTTGAGAATGAGAAGAAGCAGGAGAAAGGAGAGCTGAGTAGAAAGGAAAAGAAAATTAGAGAAAAACATGAGGAAAAGAAAGTGAGTTTATTTTCGGGTAAAAGTGAGATCAAGAGAGCTCTTATTTGTGAAAATGCCTTCTTATTACTTTATAAAGATGTTTATCTTACTATCGATGATCTTGATCACTCTTTGCCTGCTAGTGTTACATCTTTATTACAGGAATTTTGTGACTTGTTCCCAGAGGAAATACCTGATGGATTGCCCCCGCTAAGAGGCATTGAGCATCGGATAGATTTTATCCCAGGGGCATCTATTCCCAATAGACCTGCTTATCGAGCAAATCCAGACGAGACTAAGGAAATACAACATCAAGTGGAAGAGCTCATGAAGAAAGGCTTTGTTCGTGAAAGTCTGAGTCCGTGTGCTGTCCCGGTGATTCTTGTACCCAAAAAGGATGGCAAGTGGCGAATGTGTGTAGATTGTCGTGCCATCAACAAAATAACAGTAAAATATCGCTATCTTATCCCTCGGTTAGATGATATGCTTGATGAGTTGCATGGTGCATGTGTTTTCTCTAAAGTTGATCTTAGAAGTGGTTACCATCAGATTAGAATGAAAGAAGGTGATGAATGAAAAACTGCTTTTAAGACCAAGTTTGGATTATATGAATGGTTAGTTATGCCATTTGGCTTGATAACGCACCTAGCACTTTCATGAGTTTAATGAACCATGTCTTTAGACCTTTCATTGGAAGATTTGTTGTGGTTTACTTTGATGATATTTTGATCTACTCTAAGAGTCTAGAAGAACATGTGAATCATTTGTATGATGTGTTTGTTGTGTTTAGGGAGAATAAACTTTTTGCCAATTTAGAGAAGTGCTCTTTTTGTTTGGATTCTGTGGTTTTTCTTGGATTTGTTGTCGGAGCTCGTGGCATACAAGTGGACGAGGAAAAGGTCAAAGCAATCCGAGAGTGGCCAACTCCAAAGAATGCGAGTGAAGTAAGAGGTTTCCATGGATTGGCAAGCTTCTATAGGCAATTCGTGAAGGACTTCTCTACTCTTGCTGCCCCTTTAAATGATTTGGTAAGAAAGAATGTGATATTCAAGTGGGGTGAAGCACAAGAGCGTGCTTTTAACATACTGAAGGAAAAACTAACTAATGCCCCTGTACTTGTGTTGCCTGATTTTACTAAAGTTTTTGAAATTGAGTGTGACGCTTCTGGTATAGGCATAGGTGGTGTGTTGATGCAGGATTCTAAACCTATTGCATATTTCAGTGAGAAATTGAGTGGTCCTGCTTTAAATTATTCCACATATGATAAAGAGTTGTATGCCTTGAAACGAACTTTAGAAACTTGGCAACATTATTTGTGGCCTAAAGAATTTATTATCCATTCTGATCATCAAAGTCTTAAGTTTCTTAAGTCTCAGGGTAAATTGAACAAAAGGCATGCAAGTTGGCTTGAATTTATTGAAACCTTTCCTTATGTGATTAAGCATAAGCAGGGAAAGGAAAATGTTGTAGCTGATGCATTGTCTAGGCGTTACACTTTGATTACTTCCATGCATGCTAGATTGATAGGTTTTGAGATGATAAAAGGCATGTATGAATCTGATTTTGATTTTGCTGATATTTGGAAATCTTGTGAATTGCATGGTGCTAATGACTATTATAGGTTTGATGGATTCCTTTTAAAAAAGAATAAGTTATACATTCCTATGTGTTCCATTCGTGAGCTTCTTGTTAAGGAAACTCATGGTGGGGGATTGATGGGCCATTTTGGTGTAGAAAAGACTTTGGCTCTTTTGAATGAGCATTTTTATTGGCCTGGCATGAGAAAAGATGTGGTTGCTGTTTGTTCTAGATATATTACTTGTAAGCATGCTAAGTCTAGAATTCAATCACATGGCTTGTATTCTTCCTTTACCAGTTCCCTCTCACCCATGGACTGATATTTCTATGGACTTTGTTTTGGGTTTGCCTAAATCTCCTACTGGGAAAAATAGTGTCTTTGTTGTTGTGGATAGGTTTAGTAAAATGGCTCATTTTATTGCTTGTTCCAAAACTAATGATGCTATGTATGTGGCAGAATTATTTTTCAAGGAGATTGTTAGGTTGCATTGTGTGCCAAAAACTATTGTTAGTGATAGAGATGTGAAATTCTTGAGTTATTTCTGGAAAACATTATGGAATAAACTTGGCACTAAGCTTTTATTTTCTACTACAGCGCATCCACAAACTGACGGGCAGACCGAGGTTGTTAATAGAATCCTCTCTACTTTATTAAGAGCTATCATTCAAAAGAATCTTAAGAATTGGGAGAAGTGTTTGCTCCATGTCGAATTTGCTTATAATCGTGCTGTTCATTCTGCAACAAAATTCTCTCCTTTTGAAATTGTTTATGGCTTTAATCCTCTAACCCCGTTAGATTTGCTTCCTTTACCTTCACATGAGTTTACTAACCTTGATGGTGCTAGGAAGGCAAAGTTTGTACAGGATTTGCATGAGAAGGTGAAAGCCAATATTGAAAGAAAGAATGAGCAAATTGCCAACCAAGTTAACAAGGGTAGAAGGCGTGTGGTATTTGAACTCGGCAATTGGGTGTGGGTTCACTTGCGAAAAGAACGTTTCCCGGAGAAAAGGAAGTCAAAACTCCAACCTAGAGGAGATGGTCCCTTTCAAGTTCTTGAAAGGATTAATGATAATGCTTATAAAATTGACTTGCCTAGTTCTTATGGAAATATTAGTGCTACTTTTAATGTAACTAATCTCTCTTCCTTTGATATTGTAGATTCGAGGACGAATCCTTTTCAAAAGGGGGGGAATGATGTAATAACACCAAGTAATATGAACCAGACTCATGTGAGGAAGGATGCTCGTGTGGAAAAAGACTTGATGATAGATGGCCCAATGACAAGAGGAAGCGTTAAGCGTTTACAAAGAGCAATTGGGCTTCAATTTGCTGAATTAGAAGCCCATAATGTTAGTTCATGCATTGAGGAAGCAAATAGAGCCTTAATCATGCTTATTCAAGCCCAAGTTGATGCTTAAAGAGCCCATTGAAGCTAGAGGACGTGAATAGTATTTCAAATACAAGATGTCCAGCCCATTAATATTAATTAGTTTTGACTAGGATTCTAGTTTTGACTAGAACTCTTTTTGAATTTCGTTTTTTTATTATTTTATTATTTTTGGATTTAGTCAAGGAATTTATCTAGGAGATTATGTTAAAATTAATATCCTAATCTTGTTCCTTGATTTTAGGCATTGTTTAAAATATTTCTAATTAGATTTTAAGAGTTTTAGTTTTAGTAGGATTTTAAGTCTTTTAGAAACTTTGCCTATAAAAGGCTCCCTATTGTACTCTATTTTGAATCATGAATGAACTTGAGTATTATTCAATACTTTGAGAGGCTTTTGCTTCTTTGTGTTCTCTGAAAGTTCACGTGACTTATCAAAAGATTGGTCTTCCTTTGTGGCGTCTTGAGGTTAGGGTTCTAAGAGACAGGTTCTCTTAGGGTCTTTCCTTTGACCTACATTCTTGTTTCTAGCCGGTCCCGGGCAAAGTTTCAAATTGTTGAAGGTTCTCTAGGGCATGTTCCTAGTGGGTCTCGCATCAGTTTGCCTACTAGAAAACACCCCACTCCTTATAATTTGTTGTGGTTCAATGATAATGGGGATGTTAAAGTTACTAAACAGGTTGTTGTAGCATTTTCCATAGGAAGTTACCATGATGAGGTTTTGTGTGATATAGCTCCTATGTATGCTGGACACTTATTATTGGGTAGACCTTGGCAATTTGATAGGAAAGTTAAGTATGATGGTTATACTAACAGGTATTCTCTTGAGTTTAATAAGAAAACCATTATGCTAACCCCTCTCAGACCGTTGCAGGCATATGAGGATCAAAAGCGAATTACTCAATAATGCAAGCTAAGAGAGAACGAAAATAAAGTGCGTGAGAAAGAAAGAAAAGAAAGTGAAATGGAGAGAAAAGGAAAGAGAGCTACTAAAAAGAAAAGTCAAGAGAGTGAAGAAAAGAAAGTAACATTATTTTCTGGTAGAGGAGAGATTAAGAGGGTTTTATGTAGTGAGACATCTTTTGTACTTTTGTATAAGGATGTTTATCTAACTCTTAGGCTATGTTTGGTTCAACTGAGGGGAGGGGAGGGGAGGGATTTTAATGGAGGGGAGGGGAAGGGAGGGAGGGATTTTAATGAAGGGGAGGGGAGGGATTTTAATGATATATTGTTTGGTTCATGAGGGGAAGGGAGGGAAAATAATAATATGTAGACTATTTTACCCTTGTATGTTTTAAAAGTAATAATAATATAATTAATTATTTTTTTATTTTTAAAAATTTAATATTCTTATTACCAAATTAAATAAATATTAGAAATTATTTATAATTATAATTATTTAAAAAAATTTATAAATAAATAAAAATAAATAAATAAATATAGGGGTATTTTAGTCCAAAATATAACTTTCCCTCCCAATCCCCCCAAATTGGAGGGGAGGGGGAGAGGGGGAGGGGAGGGAAAGTTTAATGAAATTTTCCCTCCCCTCCCCTCCAATTATGCAAACCAAACAAGGGGAGGGGAGGAAAATCCCTCCCCTCACTTCCCCTCACCTCAAACCAAACAAGGGGTTAGTGACTTTGATGAATCTCTTCCTTCTAGTGTTTTGAGTTTGTTGCAGGAATATAAAGACTTGTTTCTGGAAGAGGTACCGGATGGATTGCCTCCCATAAGAGGCATTGAACACAGGATTGATTTTATTCCTGAAGCATCTCTTCCTAACCGACCTGCTTATAGGGCAAATCCAGAAGAGACTAAGGAAATTCAGAGACAAGTGGAAGAACTCATGAAAAAGGGGTTTGTGAGAGAGAGCCTTAGTCCATGTGCTGTTCCGGTAATACTTGTGCCCAAGAAGGATGGCAAATGGAGGATGTGTGTGGACTGCCGAGCCATTAACAAAATCACAGTTAAGTATAGATATCCCATTCCTAGACTTGATGACATATTTGATGAGTTGCATGGTGCTTGCTTGTTTTCAAAAATAGATCTTAGAAGTGGTTATCATCAAATTAGGATGCAAAAGGGTGATGAGTGGAAGACTACATTTAAGACTAAGTTTGGTTTGTATGAATGGCTTGTTATGTCCTTTGGCTTAACTAATGCTCCTAGTACATTCATGAGCTTAATGAATCATGTGTTTCACCCTTACATAGGAAAGTTTGTTGTTGTGTATTTTGATGACATTCTTGTGTTTTCTAAGATTCTAGAAGAGCATGTTAAGCATTTGCATTCTGTGTTTATTATTTTGAGAGAAAATAAACTCTTTGCAAATTTAGAGAAATACTCTTTCTGCTTGGATTCTGTTGTTTTCCTTGGTTTTGTTGTAGGTAGTGATGGCCTCCGGGTGGATGAAGAGAAGGTGAAGGCAATTCGGGAGTGGCCAACACCTAAGAATGCTAGTGAGGTGAGGAGTTTCCACGGACTTGCAAGTTTCTACTGACGTTTTGTAAAGGACTTCTCAACCCTTGCTACACCTTTAAATGAGCTGGTAAAGAAAAATGTTGTCTTTAAATGGGGTGAGGCACAAGAGGCGGCTTTTAACACTTTGAAAGATAAATTGACTAATGCCCCTCTACTTATTCTTCCTGATTTCTCTAAAGTTTTTGAAGTTGAATGTGATGCCTTTGGAATTGGTATTGGTGCTATTTTGATGCAAGAGTCTAGGCCTATTGCTTACTTAGTGAAAAGCTTAGTGGTGCTTGTTTGAATTATTCAACTTATGACAAGGAATTGTATGCTTTAAAAAGAGCTCTGGAACATTGACAACATTATTTATGGTCTAAGGAATTTGTTTTGCATTCTGATCATAAGAGTCTTCAATACCTAAAGACCCAAGATAAGTTGAATAAGAGGCATGCTGTGTGGCTTGAATTCATTGAGTCATTTCCTTATGTACTTAAACATAAAAAGGGGAAAGAAAATGTTGTGGCTGATGCTTTGTCTAGGAGGTATAGTCTCATTACATCTATGCAAGCTAGGTTAATTGGTTTTGAATCTTTCAAAAGCATGTATGAATGTGATGCTGATTTTGCTGAAACTTGGAAGTTGTGTGAAAAACATGGTGCTCATGATTTCTTTAGATTTGATGGTTTCTTGTTTAAAGGAAATAAATTGTGTGTGCCTGTTTGTTCTATGCGTGAGCTTTTGGTTAAAGAATCTCATGGGAGTGGTTTGATAGGACACTTTGGGATAGAAAAGACTTTATCCATGTTGAAAGAACATTTTTATTGGCCTCATATGCATAGGGATGTATATGTAAAAGGCAAGAACGCTAAATCTAAAGTGCAACCACATGGTTTGTATACTCCTTTACCTGTTCCTTCTCATCCTTGGGTAGATATTTCAATGGATTTTGTGCTTGGATTGCCTAAAACATCTAGTGGAAAGGATAGCATATTTGTTGTTGTTGATCGATTTAGTAAAATAGCTCATTTAATTGCTTGCTCAAAAACAAATGATGCTGTCCATATTTCTGATTTGTTTTTCAAGGAGATTGTTAGATTGCATGGTTTGCCCCGATCTATTGTGAGTGACCGTGATGTTAAATTTGTTAGTCACTTTTGCAAAACTTTGTGGGCTAAGCTGGGTACAAAGCTTGTGTTTTCTATAGTTGCACATCCTCAGACGGATGGACAAACCGAAGTGGTGAATCGAACACTTTCTTCCTTATTACGTGTTGTAATTCAAAAAAATTTAAAGAATTAGGAAAAGTGTTTGCCTCACATTGAGTTTGCATATAATCGTGCCTTGCATTCTACAACTGAGTTTTCTCCTTTTGAGATTGTATATGGTTTTAATCCTTTGACTCCCTTAGATCTACTTCCTTTGCCTTGTAATGAGTTTGCTAACCTTGAAGGTGCAAAGAAAGCTAAGTTTGTGCAGGATCTTCATGCTAAGGTTAAGGCAAACATTGAGGGCAAGAATGAGCAATATGCTTAACATGCTAATAAAGGCCGAAGGAAGGTTATCTTTGAACCAGGAGATTGGGTGTGGGTTCATTTAAGAAAAGAAAGGTTTCCTGAACAAAGGAAGTCCAAATTACACCCAAGAGGCGATGGTCCTTTCCAAGTGTTGGAAAGAATAAATGATAATGCATATAAAATTGATTTACCTAGTTCTTATGGGAATGTAAGCGCAACTTTCAATGTGGCTGACCTTTCTCATTTTGATATTGCAGATTCGAGGACGAATCCTTTTCAGGAGGGAGGGAATGATGGAGGTGAGATAGGAGATTTGAAGAAGCTTGAACAAAATCAAGAACTTGGAAACAAAAGGGCTGGACGTGACTCTAAAAGATGGCCAACTAAAGATCCATTGCATGGTACGGGAGGCCCATGCACAAGATCAAGAGCCAAAGCTATGAAGGAGGCCTTGAATGGAGTGATCCAAAAACTAATAGACTTGGAGCCCATAGTCTTAGCTGAATATGAAGCCCAAAAGGTACAAATTGGCATAAAGATTATTTCATTCCTACAAGATGCTAGCCCAAGCCCAAAGGGAGCCTAATTGAAGGAGTCTAGCCATTTTCCACAAAATCCTCTTAGTTTTATTTTGTTTTAATTTGATTGTTGCTGTTTCAGATTTTAGGCACCATTCTTGGTGAATTTGTTTAGATTTAAATTTCTTTTCTTTTTCCCGCCATGTAACCTAGGAATTATTCTGTTTAGGGTTTTATTTTTCAAATGCCTATATAAGGCCCACTTGTACTCCAAGGATGGCAGATTGAATGAATTATCTTTTCAAAATCATTTCTGACTTGTAAGGTTCTCTTGTGGCCTTTGTGTGCTGGAGAAAATCTTTGACTTATCAAAGGAGTGGTTTCCTTTGTGGCATCCCGGATTAGGGTTCTAAGAGACGGGTTCTCTTAGGGTTCAATTCCATTGACCAACATCTCTTCTTCTTCTTCTTCTTTGTTCCTTTTCTTTGTTCTTTGTTCTTTGTTCTTTGTTGCTTATTGTCCATATTATTTGTTATTGTGCTGCATGCCAAAATTCGATCATTGATCCGTGTAATTTGGGGTTCCTAGAATGGGTTTCTACGGAGTCTCACATCATCTGGTATCAGAGCATTGGTTGAGGTTAGCTTCATCCACTTTTTCTTTGTTCTTTTCCCTTATTTCGTTTGATTAGTTTCTGTTCGTCCTCATTTTCGTGCGGCTGTTTCTGGTGTTTTCCTTCGTAGTTTTTGACGTGTAATAGGTCTTTCTTGTGTCTCAAGATCTCTTCTTTCTTCTCGTTTTGGAATCACGTCAATCCGATTTTTCTAGAGCAAGTTATAGCAGTTTCTTGCGTGCATGTCATTCTGATCTTTCAGAAATCTTGTGGTCTGTTTGCAAATTTCAGCACCTCTGAGATTCGAAAAAAAAAAGAGAGTGAGTATACTACAGTGAAAAAAAAAAGAGAAAAGAAAAGAAAAGAAGAAAAAGTTGCCAAAAAAAAAAGAAAAAAAAAAGGGAAGTCAAAATCTGTGAAAAAGAAAGTTGTGCTGGAAATTATAAATTGTTGACTTAAATTGCAATTGCTGAAGATCATCTATTCTTGGAATTACCATTTTTGATTCCTTGAGTTGATCTGGTCATTAAATGTCATATTGTGCACAATTCATAAAAGGGAAATTTGCATTCATTACTGATTTCAGATTCCAATTGACCGAAAGGTAAAACATGATGGATATAAAAATTATTATTCTTTTGTTTTTAATGGTAAGACCATTGTGTTGACCCCTCTTCGTCCTGTTCAAGCATATGAGGATCAGTTAAAAATTGAAAGAGAGTGTAAGAAGAGAGAGCAAGAGAAGAAAGGTAAAGTGAGTGTGAGAGTTGAGAATGAGAAGAAGCAGGAGAAAGGAGAGCTGAGTAGAAAGGAAAAGAAAATTAGAGAAAAATATGAGGAAAAGAAAGTGAGTTTATTTTCGGGTAAAAGTGAGATCAAGAGAGCTCTTATTTGTGAAAATGCCTTCTTATTACTTTATAAAGATGTTTATCTTACTATCGATGATCTTGATCACTCTTTGCCTGCTAGTGTTACATCTTTATTACAGGAATTTTGTGACTTGTTCCCAGAGGAAATACCTGATGGATTGCCCCCGCTAAGAGGCATTGAGCATCGGATAGACTTTATCCCAGGGGCATCTATTCCCAATAGACCTGCTTATCGAGCAAATCCAGATGAGACTAAGGAAATACAACATCAAGTGGAAGAGCTCATGAAGAAAGGCTTTGTTCGTGAAAGTCTGAGTCCGTGTGCTGTCCCGGTGATTCTTGTACCCAAAAAAGATGGCAAGTGGCGAATGTGTGTAGATTGTCGTGCCATCAACAAAATAACGGTAAAATATCGCTATCCTATCCCTAGGTTAGATGATATGCTTGATGAGTTGC
This sequence comes from Erythrophleum ivorense, assembly GCA_026724425.1. NCBI lineage: Eukaryota > Viridiplantae > Streptophyta > Magnoliopsida > Fabales > Fabaceae > Erythrophleum > Erythrophleum ivorense. The sequence goes on along the minus strand of JAIUCV010000006.1, from coordinate 37,981,363 downwards.
ATGGTGCATGTGTTTTCTCTAAAGTTGATCTTAGAAGTGGTTACTATCAGATTAGAATGAAAAAAGGTGATGAATGGAAAACTGCTTTTAAGACCAAGTTTGGATTATATGAATGGTTAGTTATGCCATTTGGCTTGACTAACGCACCTAGCACTTTCATGAGTTTAATGAACCATGTCTTTAGACCTTTCATTGGAAAATTTGTTGTGGTTTACTTTGATGATATTTTGATCTACTCTAAGAGTCTAGAAGAACATGTGAATCATTTGCATAATGTGTTTGTTGTGCTTAGGGAGAATAAACTTTTTGCCAATTTAGAGAAGTGCTCTTTTTGTTTGGATTCTGTGGTTTTTCTTGGATTTGTTGTAGGAGCTCGTGGCATACAAGTGGACGAGGAAAAGGTCAAAGCAATTCGAGAGTGGCCAACTCCAAAGAATGCGAGTGAAGTAAGAGGTTTCCATGGATTGGCAAGCTTCTATAGGCGATTCGTGAAGGACTTCTCTACTCTTGCTGCCCCTTTAAATGATTTGGTAAGAAAGAATGTGATATTCAAGTGGGGTGAAGCACAAGAGCGTGCTTTTAACATACTGAAGGAAAAACTAACTAATGCCCCTGTACTTGTGTTGCCTGATTTTACTAAAGTTTTTGAAATTGAGTGTGACGCTTCTGGTATAGGCATAGGTGGTGTGTTGATGCAGGATTCTAAACCTATTGCATATTTCAGTGAGAAATTGAGTGGTCCTGCTTTAAATTATTCCACATATGATAAAGAGTTGTATGCCTTGAAACGAACTTTAGAAACTTGGCAACATTATTTGTGGCCTAAAGAATTTATTATCCATTCTGATCATCAAAGTCTTAAGTTTCTTAAGTCTCAGGGTAAATTGAACAAAAGGCATGCAAGTTGGCTTGAATTTATTGAAACCTTTCCTTATGTGATTAAGCATAAGCAGGGAAAGGAAAATGTTGTAGCTGATGCATTGTCTAGGCGTTACACTTTGATTACTTCCATGCATGCTAGATTGATAGGTTTTGAGATGATAAAAGGCATGTATGAATCTGATTTTGATTTTGCTGATATTTGGAAATCTTGTGAATTGCATGGTGCTAATGACTATTATAGGTTTGATGGATTCCTTTTCAAAAAGAACAAGTTATGCATTCCTATGTGTTCCATTCGTGAGCTTCTTGTTAAGGAAACTCATGGTGGGGGATTGATGGGGCATTTTGGTGTAGAAAAGACTTTGGCTCTTTTGAATGAGCATTTTTATTGGCCTAGCATAAGAAAAGATGTGGTTGCTGTTTGTTCTAGATGTATTACTTGTAAGCATGCTAAGTCTAGAATTTAATCACATGGCTTGTATTCTTCCTTTACCAGTTCCCTCTCACCCATGGAATGATATTTCTATGGACTTTGTTTTGGGTTTGCCTAAATCTCCCACAGGGAAAGATAGTGTCTTTGTTGTTGTGGATAGGTTTAGTAAAATGGCTCATTTTATTGCTTGTTCCAAAACTAATGATGCTATGTATGTGGCAGAATTATTTTTCAAGGAGATTGTTAGGTTGCATTGTGTGCCAAAAACTATTGTTAGTGATAGAGATGTGAAATTCTTGAGTTATTTCTGGAAAACATTATGGAATAAACTTGGCACTAAGCTTTTATTTTCTACTACAGCGCATCCACAAACTGACGGGCAGACCGAGGTTGTTAATAGAATCCTCTCTACTTTATTAAGAGCTATCATTCAAAAGAATCTTAAGAATTGGGAGAAGTGTTTGCCCCATGTCGAATTTGCTTATAATCGTGCTGTTCATTCTGCAACAAAATTCTCTCCTTTTGAAATTGTTTATGGCTTTAATCCTCTAACCCCGTTAGATTTGCTTCCTTTACCTTCACATGAGTTTACTAATCTTGATGGTGCTAGGAAGGCAAAGTTTGTACAGGATTTGCATGAGAAGGTGAAAGCCAATATTGAAAGAAAGAATGAGCAAATTGCCAACCAAGTTAACAAGGGTAGAAGGCGTGTGGTATTTGAACCCGGCGATTGGGTGTGGGTTCACTTGCGAAAAGAACGTTTCCCGGAGAAAAGGAAGTCAAAAATCCAACCTAGAGGAGATGGTCCCTTTCAAGTTCTTGAAAGGATTAATGATAATGCTTATAAAATTGACTTGCCTAGTTCTTATGGAAATATTAGTGCTACTTTTAATGTAACTGATCTCTCTTCCTTTGATATTGCAGATTCGAGGACGAATCCTTTTCAAAAGGGGGGGAATGATGCAATAACACCAAGTAATATGAACCAGACTCATGTGAGGAAGGATGCTCGTGTGGAAAAAGACTTGATGATAGATGGCCCAATGACAAGAGGAAGAGTTAAGCATCTACAAAGAGCAATTGGGCTTTAATTTGCTGAATTAGAAGCTTATAATGTTAGTGCATGCATTGAAGAAGCAGATAGAGCCTTAATCATGCTTATTCAAGCCCAAGTTGATGCTTAAAGAGCCCATTGAAGTTAGAGGACGTGAATAGTATTTCAAATACAAGATGTCCAGCCCATTAATATTAATTAGTTTTTACTAGGACTCTAGTTTTGACTAGAACTCTTTTTGAATTTCGTTTTTTTATTATTTTATTATTTTTGGATTTAGTCAAGGAATTTATCTAGGAGATTATGTTAAAATTAATATCCTAATCTTGTTCCTTGATTTTAGACATTGTTTAAAATATTTCTAATTAGATTTTAAGAGTTTTAGTTTTAGTAGGATTTTAAGTCTTTTAGAAACTTTGCATATAAAAGGCTCCCTATTGTACTCTATTTTGAATCATGAATGAACTTGAGTATTATTCAATACTTTGAGAGGCTTTTGCTTCTTTGTGTTCTCTGAAAGTTCACGTGACTTATCAAAGGATTGGTCTTCCTTTGTGGCGTCTTGAGGTTAGGGTTCTAAGAGACAAGTTCTCTTAGGGTCTTTCCTTTGACCAACATTCTTGTTTTCTAGCCGGTCCCAGGCAAAGTTTCAAATTGTTGGAGGTTTTCTAGGGCATGTTCCTAGTGGGTTTCGCATCAAGAAGCTTCCTTGGGCTTGCAAGTTTCTATTGGAGATTTGTGTGGGACTTCTCTACCAATGTTGCACCTTTTAATGAACTGGTAAAAAAAAACATTGAGTTTAAGTAGGGTGAGGCATAAGAAAGGGCATTTCAGATTCTGAAAGATAAGTTAACTAATGCCCCTTTGCTTATTTTGCCTAATTTCTAAGGTTTTCAAAGTTGAATGTGATGTTTTTGGTGTTAGTATTGGTGCTATTTTGATGCAAGAGACTAGATCAATTGCATTTTTTAGTGAGAAATTGACTAGTACATGTTTGAATTATTCTACGTATTGACAAAGAGTTATATGCACTAAAAAGAATCTTAGAGCATTGGCAGCATTATTTGTGGTTTAGAGAGTTTGTTTTACATTCTGATCATGAAAGTCTGAAATACCTTAAGACCTAGAATAAGTTGAATTATAGGCAGGCCATGGTGCGAACCCACTAGGAGTCAAGTCTCCTTGAACCCACAACCAATCTCAAATATACACACCCCAAGAAAGCTAAATCAAGTCTGAACGATCCACTTAGAACCCCTGAATACGAAGAGACAAGGACCCCGAGTGTTAGAAGATGCCACAAGGTTGATCAAGCCTTGATAAGTCTACAAGTTCAATGAAGAACCCTAGAGAGCACTCCTCTCAAGTCTGGAATTTCCAGAAAATACAATCTTTATTCATTCAAATCTGGTTACAATGAGAGGCAGAGTACAATTATATAGTGTGTAAGTCAAATCTGCCTTCAATGCTCATAGAAAAGGAAAACTAGGGAAATTAATGGCAAATATTCTAATTAATGACCTATGCAATCAGAATTATAAAAGTCAAATTCTCTTAAAGACTAAAAAGCAAATAAATCCCCCTAAATAAGCTAAATTCGTCCAAATATATTAGGGTTCTACAAATCAGCTTATTAAGCCCAAAATGGCATTATTTAGCCCTAAATGAGCCCACCAATGGATGGTCCATGGTTCAAGTACTTCAACTTATAATGTTTTGGCCCAATTTAGCCTCAGTAGCTCCATCTTCAGCCCATATGATGTTGAGGATGTCCACAATACTTTTAGGAACACCATGAAGCCTCACAATTTCTTTAAAGAAGAAATCAGCAATATAAGTAGCATCATTAGTTTTGTGGCATGCAATAAAATGTGCCATTTTTGAAAATCTATCAACAACCACAAATATTGAATCCATTCCTCTTTTTGACCTAGGTAATCCCAAAATAAAATCCATTGAAATGTCTACCCAAGGTTCACTAGGTACAGGTAATGGAGTATACAAACCATGTGGTAAGACTCTAGACTTAGCCTTTTTACATGTTATGCATCTCCCACAAATCCTTTCCACATCACGCTTCATTTTAGGCCAAAAGAAATGTTCATGCAAAACATCTAATGTCTTTTTCACACCAAAATGTCCCATTAGTCCTCCCCCATGTGCTTCCCTCACAAGCAATTCGCGCATAGAGCATTGAGGCACACATAATTTATTTTCTCTGAACAAAAATCCATCAAGCTTATAGAATTTTCTGAAAGCTCCTTTTTCACAAGCAACAATTATTTCAGCAAAATCACTATCATTGGCATACAAATCCTTGACATATTCAAAACCAAGCAATCTTGCATTCAGAGAAGTGAGAAGAATATACCTTCTAGATAATGCATCTGCAACCACATTCTCTTTACCTTTCTTGTATTTGATCACATATGGAAAAGGCTCGATGAACTCCATCCATCTAGCGTGTCTTTTGTTCAGCTTACCTTGACCTTTAATGTACTTCAAAGATTGATGATCTATATGGATCACAAATTGTTTAGGCCAAAGGTAGTGTTGCCAAGTCTCCAATGCTCTCACAAGTGCATAAAGCTCCTTGTCATAAGTTGGGTAATTCAAGGTGGCACCGTTCAGCTTTTCACTTAAATAAGCAATTGGCCGCCCTTCCTGCATAAGAACAGCTCCTATCCCTACTCCTGAGGCATCACACTCAATCTCAAAAGTTTTGTTAAAATCAGGTAAAGCTAAAATAGGTGCAGAACACAATTTTTCTTTAAGAACACAAAATGCATGATCTTGTGCTTTTTCCCATCTAAAGCCAACTGATTTCTTAATTACTTCAGTGAGTGGTGCAGCAATTGTGCTAAAATCTTTCACAAACCTCCTATAAAAGCTAGCCAACCCATGAAAACTTCTTTCCTCAGTTACATTTGTTGGTGTGGGCCATTCTTTAATAGCTCTTACCTTCTCTTCATCAACTTGTATTCCCTCAGCACTCACCACAAATCCGAGGAAAACAACTTTTTCCATGCCAAAGCTACACTTTTTCAGGTTAGCATACAACTTTTCTTTTCTCAAAACATCAAACACACAACGCAAATGATTCAAATGCTCATCAAGACTCTTACTAAAAATCAGAATATCATCAAAATAAACTACAACAAATTTTCCAATATATGCACGCAAAATATGATTCATCAACCTCATAAAGGTACTAGGTGCATTTGTTAGCCTAAATGGCATGACTAACCATTCATACAGCCCATGCTTTGTTTTGAAAGCAGTTTTCCACTCATCTCCTTCCCTCATCCTAATTTGATGATATCCAGATTTTAAATCAATTTTTGAGAACATAACAGACCCATGCAATTCATCAAGCATATCATCTAATCTAGGAATGGGATGGCGATACTTTACAGTGATATTGTTGACAGCTCTACAATCAATACACATCCTCCAAGATCCATCTTTCTTTGGTACTAAGAGGACTGGTACAGCACATGGACTCAAGCTTTCTCGAACATACCCTTTTGCCATGAGCTCTTCAACTTGCTTTTGAAGCTCTTTTGTCTCTCCTCAGGGTTAGTTCTATAAGCTGGCCGGTTAAGAATTGTTGCTCCAGGAATGAAGTCAATTTGATGCTCAATGCCTCTTATGGGTGGCAATCCACTAGGGATATCTTCTGGAAATATATCTTCAAATTCCTGCAACAAAGAACTAACAACACTTGGAAATGAAGAGTCAAGGTCATTAGTGCCTAAAAAGGCCTCCTTGTAGACAAGTACAAGTAAAGGCTGTTCAGCAAGATATGCATTCCTCACCTCACTTTCTTTTGCATAGAAACTCAAATTTTCTCTTTCTTTTCTCTCCACTTTCTTTTCTTTCTTCTGAATCTCTTTTTTTGAGCTCTCAAATTTTCTTTCTTTCTCACTCTCATTTCTTTTTGATCTCTCTTCTTTATTTTTCTTATCACCCTCTCTTTTATCTCTCTCTTGTTTCATTTTGAGCTGATCTTCATACACTTGCTTGGGTGTTAATGGTGCAAGAGTGACAGGTCTGTCATTCATTACAAATGAATATCTATTGGTAAATCCATCCTTTGTCGCCTTCCTATCAAATTCCCAAGGTCTACCCAAAAGTATATGTCCAGCATGCATAGGAACAACATCACATAAAATCTCATCACAATATCTTCCAATTGAGAATGAAACAAGAACTTGTCTATCAACCTTAATCTCCCCACATTCATTCAGCCACTGCAACTTGTATGGTCTAGGGTGTTTAATGGTAGACAAATTTAATTTCTCAACTAAAGTGGTACTAGCAACATTGGTACAACTCCCACCATCAATAATCATATTGCATACCTTATTGCTTATGAGACAACGAGTATGAAAGATGTTTTCTCTTTGTTGCTCCATGTCATCTTCCTTAACTTGAGAATTCAAAGCTTTCTAGTCACAAGTGCTTCTCCTTCTACAGCATACTCAAACCCATCATCACTAGCATCTTCAAGTGACGGCATGGAATCATCTCTTTCACTTTCAGTCACCACTTCACGGTCCTTCATGATCATTACTCTCTTGTTGGGCATTGTGAAGCTATATGACCTGTTCCCAAACACTTGAAACATTTAATATCTCTATTTCTAGATGATTGGGAATCAGATTTACCTTTGTTCTTAAATGAAGCTTCCTCTTTGCCTTTTGAGACTCCTCTTTGAACATCTTTTTCTTCCTTCTTCCATTTTGGTCTCATTGAAGAACTAGAGCCTGAAAGGTACCTTGCTGCTCCTTTTTGTTTAGGTTGCCTTTCAACCTTCATTGCCATGTGTAACATGTCTTCTAACTCCACATAATGCTGCAACTCCACAGTATTAGCAATTTCTTTATTCAACCCATTCAAAAATCGAGCCATTGTTGCTTCCCTATCCTCCTTCACATTTGCTCTAATCATAGCCACTTCCATCTCTTTGTGGTATTCCTCTACACTCTTAGAGCCTTGTGTAAGGGACTGTAATTTTTGAAAGAGATCTCTATAGTAATGATTAGGTATAAACCTCTTCCTCATGAGAGCCTTCATCTCCCTCCATGTTTCTATGGGTCTCTCACCATTCCTCCTCCTCTCTAAGACCAATTTATCCCACCAAATTAATGCATAATCCGTAAATTCAATGACTGCCAATTTCACCTTTTTTGCTTCAGAATAATTATGGCACTAAAAAATGAACTCAATTTTCTTCTCCCACTCCAAATAAGCTTCAGGATCATTTCTACCTTGGAAAGAAGGTATCTTCATCTTAATACTTCCAAGGTTTCCATCCACCCTATTTCTACCCCTTGGAACATCTTTACCACGTCTCCTTTCATGCCTAACTTCCCTAGGCCTATTTCTACCCAAATCAAATTCAGATTCATAATCTTCTTCACTACCACCTCCTACTTCATTTTCAGACTCAAAATTATCCATAGAATCATCTCTACACCTCTCATATCTTCTAGGATTAGGACTTACAGTAGGTGGTCTTCTCTGCAAGTTTGCAATCATTTCGTCTTGCTTATCTGATAGAGTACCATGGAGCTTCAATTCACCTTCAAAAAGACCTTGCATGGCGTAATTATCAAGGAAAGCTTGGGCAAGTTGCTGAACGTGAGCATCAATTTTCAGACCAAACTCGAAATAATTAGTTTCTATTTTAATGATTTGAATAAGGCCATGTGGTCAATTAAGTTTTTAAAAAGTTTTATTTCCTTATTATTTCATAACTATTTGTTTCCATTTATTTAGGTTATTTTCTTTCTATTTCCGGATGAACAGTGCACGTGAACAGTGCCACACCTTAGGAATTATGTTTTAGGAAGTTTCTTAAGTCTTACTTTTAAGGTTTGCTTAGTATTCAAGTTTTGGATTTCCTTTGCCTATAAATAGGCTATCTTTGTATTCAATTGAAAGAGATGAGATGAACAAATAGAATTTTCTTTTCAGGACTTGTGTTCTATTTTTGTGAGATTCCTCTTGCTCCTTGAGCGATGGAGTGAATTTAACTCAGACTTATCAAAGGAGTAGTCTTCCTTTGTGGCGTCTTATGGTTAGGGTTCTAAGGGACGAGTTCTCTTAGGGTCTTACCCACTTGACCAACTATTTTTGTTTATACGTGTTCTTATTCTTTACTAGTGTTTTTATCTTCTATTTGTGTGATTGTGTTCTTGAATCTTGCACGATCCGGGTTATGTTGTCAAAAAGAAGGTTCCTAGGACTTATTCCTACGGGGTCTCTCATCATTTGGTATCAGAGCTCTAGGTTTGCAAGTCAAGGTGTGATCTTTTCTTGTCTTTCATTTGTGTTCATTTTTTTTTTCCTTTCTATTGTCTGGATTTAAAAAGTTCTTACTTGTCTTCATGTTTTCTAGCTGGTCCTTGTAGCGTGACCTATGTTGGGGTTCCTAGAGCAAGTCGTCTGGTGGGTCTCACATCTCAGGCATGAGTTATGTTGGTTGGGGTTCCTAGAGCATGTCGTCTAGTGGGTCTCATATCAGTAGCTTGTCTTCTTGAGTGTTAGAACTCAAGGTTCTATTTGTGCGCTTTTTTTTTTGTCTCCTTTCTGTTTCTTTTGGTGTCTTGTTAGTCACCATTCTTGTGAGTTTTTGTCCAGATTCCAAAAAAAAAAAAAGGAGCTGAAAAAAAAAGGGAGGAAGGAAATTGTCCAACTCCAAAAAAAAAAAAACGAAAAAAAAAAAGAAAGCAAAGAGCTGAAATTAGAAAAAAAAAAAATGGAAAGTTTAGTATATTCTGATTTGTTTCCTATTTGGTTTGTTATTCAATTAAGTAACACCCAAGCAATATTTTCTTTCCTATTAACATTCAAGAGAGATTCGAGGACGAATCTTTTTGAAGAGGAAGCGAATGATAGAGTACCACGGAGCTTCAATTCACCTTCAAAAAGACCTTGCATGGAGTAATCATCAAGGAAAGCTTGGGCAAGTTGCTGAACGTGAGCATCAATTTTCAGACCAAACTCGGAATAATTAGTTTCTATTTTAATGATTTGAATAAGGCCATGTGGTCAATTAAGTTTTTAGAAAGTTTTATTTCCTTATAATTTCATAACTATTTGTTTCCATTTATTTAGGTTATTTTCTTTCTATTTCCGGATGAACAGTGCACGTGAACAGTGCCACACCTTAGGAATTATGTTTTAGGAAGTTTCTTAAGTCTTACTTTTAAGGTTTGCTTAGTATTCAAGTTTTGGATTTCCTTTGCCTATAAATAGGCTATCTTTGTATTCAATTGAAAGAGATGAGATGAACAAATAGAATTTTCTTTTCAGGACTTGTGTTCTATTTTTGTGAGATTCCTCTTGCTCCTTGAGCGATTGAGTGAATTTAACTCGGACTTATCAAAGGAGTGGTCTTCCTTTGTGGCGACTTATGGTTAGGGTTCTAAGGGACGAGCTCTTAGGGTCTTACCCACTTGACCAGCTATTTTTGTTTATACGTGTTCTTATTCTTTACTAGTGTTTTTATCTTCTATTTGCGTGATTGTGTTCTTGAATCTTGCACGATCCGGGTTATGTTGTCAAAAAGAAGGTTCCTAGGACTTATTCCTACGGGGTCTCTCATCATTATCCATCCGGTCTCTTATCCCTCCAAACACCACATTAAGACGTTCAAATTGCTGCTGCATGGCCTTTACAACGAGGTCCATGTTCTGTGCACTACCCCCTTCACTTGATATTTCCTCCTTATTAGACATTATAAGCTGCAAGAAAATTGATTAGAGAAAATAAAGATCCTCACAAATTTTCCTCACGTGTTTACCCTCAAAGATGTCACTCTTCACTCGTGTTTCACACTTTAAAGGCTTTTTCAAATAATGGATTCACACTCTTGCCTTTTTCCACTCTTAGTCTCTCTATAGGCTCTTTAAAGAAACTAATCAGACTATACAAAGCTATCACAATTCTTGTGAGATTCAACCCAACACTTGGAGATAATGAGTAGTAAGTGGGTACTATAGTAGAGAAATCAGGGAATGAAAGTTAAGGATGTAGAATTTTGTAAAAGCTTAGCTCAAACCAATACTACTTCCAGAGCAGCACAATTTTTTTTTTTGCCTTTTCTTTTCAGCAAATTTTTTTTTTCTCTATATTTTTTTTTTGCCTTGCTTTTTTTTTTTCTTTTCTGGAATATGAAGAACAAAAAACGAAATTTGAATAAACAGAGCAGAAACAGAAAAATCAATCAGGAAAGCCCTGAAATGTGTCTGAATTTAAACAACAATATCTTGAGTTAGAGAACTCCAAATGAGATGATTTTAAAGTGATCTGAAAGAAGAAGAGAATCTGGGGTATAAGAAAGACCTACTACACATCCAGAAACTCAACAAAGAACATGACAAACAAAGGATTAACAATCAGCATGTCCAGAAGAATGGAAGACAAATAGAATTTCAAAAGGAAACAGAAACGCAATCTGGAAAAATTACAAAGACAAACGGATATGACCTGATTTAAGGACTGAAGCTCTGATACCAAGATGGTGCGAACCCACTAGGAGTCAAGTCTCCTTGAACCCACAACCAATCTCAAATATACACACCCCAAGAAAGCTAAATTAAATCTGAACGATCCACTTAGAACCCCTGAATACGAAGAGACAAGGACCCCGAGTGTTAGAAGACGCCACAAGGTTGATCAAGCCTTGATAAGTCTACAAGTTCAATGAAGAACCCTAGAGAGCACTCCTCTCAAGTCTGGAATTTCCAGAAAATACAATCTTTATTCATTCAAATCTGGTTACAATGAGAGGCAGAGTACAATTATATAGTGTGTAAGTCAAATCTGCCTTCAATGCTCATAGAAAAGGAAAACTAGGGAAATTAATGGCAAATATTCTAATTAATGACCTATGCAATCAGAATTATAAAAGTCAAATTCTCTTAAAGACTAAAAAGGAAATAAATCCCCCTAAATAAGCTAAATTCGTCCAAATACATTAGGGTTCTACAAATCAGCTTATTAAGCCCAAAATGGCATTATTTAGCCCAAAATGAGCCCACCAATGGATGGTCCATGGTTCAAGTACTTCAATTTATAATGTTTTGGCCCAATTTAGCCACAGCAGCTCTATCTTCAGCCCATATGATATTGAGGACGTCCTTATTAGAAATGTTTGGATCTCGCTTGACTTTTGTTGCTTCAATTGCTGCTTGCTTAGTCCAAGTCTCTTCAACAAGTCCACTTAAGGCTTCTCTCATTCTTTTAGCTCGTGCTCTTGTCATTGGGCCACTTTGAATTTGTAGAGGATCATTCCAAGTATTTGAGACAGCTTGCTCCCTTTGATGGATCGCATCAGGCCGTTTGGCTTGAATTTATTGAATTCTTTCCATATGTGCTTAAGCTTATACATGGTAAAAAGAATGTTATAGCTAATGCCTTGTCTAGAAGATATAGTCTCATTACATCTATGCAAGCTAGGTTGATAGGCTTTGAGTCTCTTAAAAGCATTTATGAATATGATGTTGACTTTGTTGATATTTGGAAGTTGTGTGAAAGGCATGGTGTTGACAACTTTTATCATTTTGATGGCTTCTTGTTTAAGCAAAATAAGTTGTGTGTGTCTATGTGTTCTATGCATGAATTGTTGGTAAAAGAGTCCCATGGGGTGGTTTAATGGGACACTTTGGAGTAGAAAAAGACTTTGGCTGTTTTGCACAAACACTTTTATTGGCCACTAATGTGTAAAGATGTTATATTGGCTAACTCTGGCACACACAGGGCTCATCCCTTGGATAAGGCTACTTCGCCATATATATTGGCCACTCCTTTACCAAATAACCCATGCTCATATAATCAGGCAATAAACAGCATATTATCTATGTCAAAAAATCAAACAGTATATCAGCATAGTAAATAGTGTAATTCTAGAATACATGTTATCACATATTTCATTCTTGACATAACGCTGCATAAATTTTCAACTATCACAAATGAACTCCAAAATTTACAAAGTAAATATCAGCATAATCCAGACAGCACATGTTCATATTAGATCACAATAATCATGCAAAATACATCAAATATCATTAGGGAAAATTCAAGAACATCTTGGTCAACACTTTTTCCCAAAAATTTGACTTTTTATATAATGATCCATAATTCACCAAAATTTCACCATAGGCCATTTTTCATGTAGATTAACCTAGTTTAGTTGAATTCTTCCCTAGGTATATGTACATGTGTTGGCCGAACCTATACATCTAAGAAGACATATGGTTTTGCTTCATTCTTATGTTGCCAAATAGCCACACATACATATTCAAGGATGATAAACAAAAGCCCTCAATCAATTTCTAAAGATTTCATATGGATTCTACATTTTCTTAATATAAAATTCTAGGGTTTCCTTGCCAATTTCTTCATGAATATCAAAGTTGTATTAATCTTCCTCTTCATTAGGCTTTCTTCCATCACTTCCCCATTTATTTTCTCTTCAATTTTCTCCCATGGCATCTTGAAATACAAAGCTTCTTGTGGTGCGAACCCACTAGGAGTCAAGTCTCCTTGAACCCACAACCAATCTCAAATATACACACCCCAAGAAAGCTAAATCAAGTCTGAACGATCCACTTGGAGCCCTTGAATACGAAGAGACAAGGACCCCGAGTGTTGGAAGACGCCACAAGGTTGATCAAGCCTTGATAAGTCTATAAGTTCAATGAAGAACCCTAGAGAGCACTCCTCTCAAGTCTGGGATTTCCAGAAAATACAATTTTATTAATTCAAAATCTGGTTACAATGGGAGGCAGAGTACAATTATATAGTGTGTAATTCAAATCTGCCTTCAATGCTCATAGAAAAGGAAAACTAGGGAAATTAATGGCAAATATCCTAATTAATGACCTATGCAATCAGAATTATAAAAGTCAAATTCTCTTAAAGACTAAAAAGGAAATAAATCCCCCTAAATAAGCTAAATTCGTCCAAATACATTAAGGTTCTACAAATCAGCTTATTAAATCCAAAATGGCATTATTTAGCCCTAAATCAGCCCACCAATGGATGGTCCATGGTTCAAGTACTTCAACTTATAATGTTTTGGCCCAATTTAGCCTCAGCAGCTCCATCTTCAGCCCATATGATGTTGAAGACGTCCACATTAGAAATGTTTGGATCTCGCTTGACTTTTGTTGCTTCAATTGCTATTTGCTTAGTCCAGGTCTCTTGAACAAGTCCACTTAAGGCTTCTCTCATTCTTTTAGCTCGTGCTTTTGTCATTGGGCCACTTGGAATTTGTAGAGGATCATTCCAAGTATTTGAGACAGCTTGCTCCCTTTGATGGATCGCATCTTCTTGATTTGTAGAAAATTGTCAAGAATAAGAATTTTCTTGAATCACATGAATCCATAAGCCATATATATGATTTCTCCATCTTTTCTTGGCTAGAATTCATGGAAACAACAAAATTTCCCATCTCCTCATGCCATGTATGAAATTTAGAGAAAAAGAGAAAAGAAAATTCTTGGAGAAAAATAGAAGAAAAACTAAGAAGAAGAAAGGCTATTTATGGTGCCTTAGCTCTGCGGTGTTTGATTTTCCCTCTCTCTTCCTTCTACCTTCTCTTCTTCCTTAGGCCTAGCTCCTTCTCCTTCTCTTTGTCTTGGCCGAATTTTAGTGTGTATTTGCGTATAAGAAAATGTCATGAAAGTGTGTGTATGGTTCATATATATACTAGTTATGAATGGTTAGGATTTAATTAACTTTAAGGTGGGATCTTGGCCTTTAGATCACCTAAATGGTCAAGATTTAACCTTGAAATAAGAGATAAAATGTAGGCCTTTAGATTTAGATCAAAGGTGGTGGTTTGATCTCAAAAAGGTGAAGAAATCTAAGCCATTAGATTGCATCAATGGTTTAAATCGTATCATGTTTTACGGATGAATATTAACCATTGGATTACCTGGGTTACTTTTTCGTAATATGTGAAGATAAGATTGCATTTAATGTCGCTTAAGTTAGTGTTTATGTCATGCTGAAGTCAGCGGTAACTTTTTCGTAATGTGTGAGATTTCTAAGATTTGTTGACACAAGCCTGTGTAATCGCTCCGTAGCTTGTGCAATTTCTAGAATTATCTTCCAACTTCTAGCTTCTTCTTTACACATGGCACCACATCATCTCTTTCTTTTCTACACGGTGCCACATCAACACCTTCTAGCTTTCTAGTGCCACGTCAGCTCTTCCAGGTTAGACTTACAAAATTGCCACTATTTTCCTAGGTTTTCCATAATATCTTGTTTAATCTGTATTTTCTAAGTTCTCTGCTATATTTTAATATTATTTGTCCCAATGTGGATCCCATTTAATGTTTTCAAAAGGTCCCGAAGAGTCTCCGAAGTCAAATATGAAGAAGTCGAGAACTAAAATGCAAAGAAAAGTTATATGCAGGGCAAAATGTATAAATTACCTAAAAGTTTAGGTAACTCTAGTTTCACCCTTTATTCGTGGCTTTAGGCATAAATATCAAGAAATCGAGCAAGAATCTCATAAATCCGTGACGCACAGTTGAATTATAGGCAGGCCGTGGTGCGAACCCACTAGGAGTCAAGTCTCCTTGAACCCACAACCGATCTCAAATATACACACCCCAAGAAAGTTAAATCAAGTCTGAACGATCCACTTAGAACCCCTAAATACGAAGAGACAAGGACCCTGAGTGTTAGAAGACGCCACAAGGTTGATTAAGCCTTGATAAGTCTATAAGTTCAATGAAGAACCTTAGAGTACAATTTTTTACAAAAAATACAATTTTTTTCATTC
Source organism: Erythrophleum ivorense (assembly GCA_026724425.1). NCBI lineage: Eukaryota > Viridiplantae > Streptophyta > Magnoliopsida > Fabales > Fabaceae > Erythrophleum > Erythrophleum ivorense. The sequence continues at coordinate 37,966,183 of JAIUCV010000006.1, read as the reverse complement.
AAATCTTGTTACAACGGGAGGCAGAGTACAATTATATAGTGTGTAAGTCAAATCTGCCTTCAATGCTCATAGAAAAGGAAAACTAAGGAAATTAATGCAAATATCCTAATTAATGACCTATGCAATCAGAATTATAAAAGTCAAATTCTCTTAAATACTAAAAAGGAAATAAATCCCCCTAAATAAGCTAAATTCGTCCAAATACATTAGGGTTCTACAAATCAGCTTATTAAGCCCAAAATGGCATTATTTAGCCCAAAATGAGCCCACCAATGGATGGTCCATGGTTCAAGTATTTCAATTTATAATGTTTTGGCCCAATTTAGCCTCAGCAACTCCATCTTCAGCCCATATGATATTGAAGACGTCCACATTAGAAATGTTTGGATCTCGCTTGACTTTTGTTGCTTCAATTACTATTTGCTTAGTCTAGGTCTTTTAAACAAGTCCACTTAAGGCTTCTCTCATTCTTTTAGCTCGTGCTCTTGTCGTTGGGCCACTTGGAATTTGTAGAGATCATTCAAAGTATTTGAGACAGCTTGCTCCCTTTGATGGATCGCATCATCAAGAGAGGGCCCAAGAAGATGTAAAAGGTGTGATTATGCTAACCAACAAGAGGAGTGCCAAGGCCCAATTGGAGTCCAATTGCAAGAAATTAAAAATCATGTGCCAACCATGTGATTTTTAATGAAGCATGAGCATACCATGTGGACTATTTAAAGAAGCTAATTAGTTTTGACTAGGATTCTTTTTGAATTTTGTTTTTTATTATTATATTATTTTTTTAGACTTGGTCAAAGAGCTTATCTAAGAGATTAAGTTAAAATTAATATCCTAATCTTGTTTCTTGATTTTAGGCACTATTTAAAATATTTCTAATCAGATTTTAGAGTTTTAGTTTTATTAGGATTTTAAGTCTTTTAGAAATTTTGCCTATAAAAGGCCCCCTATTGTACTCTATTTTGAAAGATCATGAATGAATGAATTTGAGTATTATTCAATACTTTGTGAGGCTTTTTGCTTCTTTGTGTTCTCTGAGAGTTTACGTGACTTATTAAAGGATTGGTCTTCCTTTGTGGCGTCTTGAGGCTAGGGTTCTAAGAGATAATTTCTTTTAGGGTCTTTCATTTGACCAACATTCTTGTTTTCTAGTCAGTCCCGGGCAAAGTTTCGAATTGTTGAAGGTTCTCTAGGGCATGTTCCTAGTGGGTCTTGCATCATTTGGTATCAGAGCTTTGGTTTGCTAGTATAAGCTTTGTGTTTCCCTTCCGCTGTTCTTCATACCTTCTCTCCTTCCATTTGTGTTATCTTCTCATCTTCATCTTTATCTTCTATCTTCTTCCTTCTTCCATTGTTGTGTACCTCTATACTCATTCAAAAAAAAAAAAGAGTACGATACTACAAAACAAAAGTTAAAAAAAATTCAAAAAAAAATTCAAAAAAAAAGTGAAAAAAAAGAAAGAAAGAGTGAAAAAAAAGTTGCAAGTTGTGGAGTTAGTTTCTTAATTGGAGTTAGTTTTCTAATTGAACTCAATTTCCTAATTGGACTTAGTTTCCTAATTTTCAGATTTTCTTAAAGTTGGTTTCCTAATTTCCCAAGTAGTTTCCTATTTTTAAAGTTTCTTATTTTCAGATTTTTCCTTTTCTTCTCCTTCCTTCCAAGCCATCCAAACCTTACCTTCTGCCTTGTTGTCCTTTCCTTTTTCTCTTTTTGTTATACACCTCTTTTTCTTCTTTGTTTGATTCTTTGGGAATTTGCATTTTAGGATTCTAGTTCTTTTTTATTGCCACTAATTTGATTTTTTCTTTTGATTTGCTTGTGACTTGCTTAGAACACTTGTAAGAAGCAAATTGTTGAGTGGTAAAGGCAAGAGTGCAATTAACATTAAAGAAAAAGCCAAAAAGAGTTAAACACGAGTGAACTTATCATCTTTTGAGTGTAAACACGTGAGCTAGTGAGTTGCGAGGTCCTATATCTTTCTTTGCTTGTTTTTTTTTTGTACAAATTAATATTTCAGGATGTCTGGAGAATCTGAACATAGTGACTTTGATATGAAAGTCTGGCTTAAAGCCGTCCAAAGTACTCTTGAGAAACTAAGTGCCATATTAGATGATGTGGAGTCTTCTTCCAATAAAAGGACCTATAGAAGGCGAGCTCAAGTGGAGCTTAATGATGATGCTGAGTCTGACTTTGAGGAGTCCCATACTCAGAGAGGTAGATAATCATCATCCAATAAGGATGGTGGTATTGGAAATATCAAGATGAAGATTCCGTCATTCCCTAGGAAAAATGACCCAAACCAGTACTTAGATTGGGAAAGAAAAATGGAGCATGTATTCGAGTGCCACTCTTACACTAAGGCGAAGAAAGTAAAACTTGTTGCAGTAGAGTTTACTGACTATGCTAGCATCTGGTGGGATTAACTCTTACTCACCCGAAGATGTATCGGTAAAGGTCCAATTCGTGATTGGTAGGAGATGAAAATTATCATGCGCAAACGGTTTATCCCTAGTTATTATTATAGGGAATTGCATAAGAGGCTCCAAAAGCTGAAGCAAGGTTCTATGAGTGTGGAAGATTACTATCAAGAAATGGAGATTGCCATGATTAAGGCAAATGTGGAGGAAGACCGTGAAGCAACCATGGCCTGATTCATTGAGGGCTTAAATCCTGATATAGCTGCCCAAGTTGATTTATACAATTACCTAGATATGGAGGAGCTCTTGTATAGAGCTATCAAGGTGGAAAAGCAACTAAGGGCTCAACAACAACAAAAGTTGAAAGTGACATCTAACTCAAGTTCTTGGAGGGATTCCAAAGTTCTCTTCCAGCCAAAGACTGATTTCAAGTCTAAGGAGGAAAGTAAGGTAAAACCCTTTCAGGTTAAGGGTAAAACTGATTCAAAACCTTTCTCGTCTTCTAATCCTACTGCTTCTTCCTCTAAGCATAGATGCTTTAAATGTAATGGTTTTGGTCACATTGCTTCACAATGTCCTAACAAATGAACTATGATTATTCTTGAGAATGGTGATGTGACTAGTGCTAGTAGTGAGTCTGAGGAGGATGAGATGCCACCCTTGATTGATGACTCAAATTTAGAGTTAACTAAAGCTGTAAATGGTGAAGCCCTTGTGGCTAGGCGTGCTCTCAACATTCAACCTAAAGAAGATCTTGAGGTAGAACAGCATGAGCATATTTTCCATACTCGATGTTTCATCCACAAGAAGGTGTGTAGTTTGATTATTGATGGTGGTAGCTGCACAAATGTAGCTAGTACTTTACTTGTGGAAAAGTTGAACTTGCCTATTTTGAGGCACCCTACTCCTTATAAATTACAATGGCTTAATGATAGTGGGGAGGTGAAGGTAACAAAACAGGTACTCATCTCTTTTTCTATTGGTAATTATCATGATGAGATTCTTTGTGATGTAACACCCATGTATGCTGGTCACTTGTTACTTGGTAGGCCATGGCAGTTTAACCGAAAGGTAAAACATGATGGATATAAAAATTATTACTCCTTTGTTTTTAATGGTAAGACCATTGTGTTGACCCCTCTTCGTCCTATTCAAGCATATGAGGATCAGTTAAAAATTGAAAGAGAGTGTAAGAGGAGAGAGTAAGAAAAGAAAGGTAAAGTAAGTGTTGAGAATGAGAAGAAGCAAGAGAAAAGAGAGCTGAGTAGAATGGAAAAGAAAATTAGAGAAAAACATGAGGAAAAGAAAATGAGTTTATTTTTGGGTAGAAGTGAGATCAAGAGAGCTCTTATTTATGAAAATGCTTTCTTATTTCCTTATAAAGATGTTTGTCTCACTATCAACGATCTTAATCACTCTTTGCCTGCTAGTGTTCTTTATTGCAGGAATTCTGTGACTTATTCCCAGAAGAAATACCTGATGGATTGCCCCCTCTAAGAGGCATTGAGCATCGTATAGACTTTATCCCAGGGGCATCTATTCCTAATAGACCTGCATATCGAGCAAATCCAGACGAGACTAAGGAAATAAAACATCAAGTGGAAGAGCTCATGAAGAAAGGCTTTGTTCGTGAAAGTTTGAGTCCATGTACTGTCCCGATAATTCTTGTGCCCAAAAAGGATGGTAAGTGGTGAATGTGTGTAGATTGTCGTGCCATCAACAAAATAATGGTAAAATATCGCTATCATATCCCTAGGTTAGATGATATGCTTGATGAGTTGCATGGTGCATGTGTTTTCTCTAAAGTTGATCTTAGAAGTGGTTACCATCAAATTAGGATGAAAGAAGGTGATGAATGGAAAACTGCTTTTAAGACCAAGTTTGGGTTATATGAATGGTTAGTTATGCCATTTGGTTTGACTAACGCACCTAGCACTTTCATGAGTTTAATGAACCATGTCTTTAGATCCTTTATTGGAAGATTTGTTGTGGTTTACTTTGATGATATTTTGATCTACTCTAAGAGTTTAGAAGAGCATGTGAGTCATTTGCATGATGTGTTTGTTGTGCTTAGGGAGAATAAACTCTTTGCCAATTTAGAGGAGTGCTCTTTTTGTTTGGATTCTATGGTTTTTCTTGGATTTGTTGTAGGAGCTCGTGGCATACAAGTGGACGAGGAAAAGGTCAAAGCAATCCGAGAGTGGCCAACTCCAAAGAATGCGAGTGAATTAAGAAGTTTCCATCGATTGGCAAGCTTCTATAGGCGATTCGTGAAGGACTTCTCTACTCTTGCTGCCCCTTTGAATGATTTGGTAAAAAAGAATGTGATATTCAAATGGGGTGAAGCATAAGAGCGTGCTTTTAACATACTGAAGGAAAAACTAACTAATGCCCTTGTACTTGTGTTGCCTGATTTTACTAAAGTTTTTGAGATTGAGTGTGACGCTTCTGGTATAGGCATAGGTGGTGTGTTGATGCAGGATTCTAAACCTATTGCATATTTCAGTGAAAAATTGAGTGGTCCTGTTTTAAATTATTCCACATATGATAAAGAGTTGTATGCCTTGAAACGAACTTTAGAAACTTGGCAACATTATTTGTGGCCTAAAGAATTTATTATCCATTTTGATCATGAGAGTCTTAAGTTTCTTAAGTCTCAGAGAAAATTGAACAAAAGCCATGCAAGTTGGCTTGAATTTATTGAAACCTTTCCTTATGTGATTAAGCATAAGCAGGGAAAGGAAAATGTTGTAGCTGATGCATTATCTAGGCGTTACACTTTGATTACTTCCATGCATGCTAGATTGATAGGTTTTGAGATGTTAAAAGGCATGTATGACTCTGATTTTGATTTTGTTGATATTTGGAAATCTTGTGAATTGCATGGTGTTAATGACTATTATAGGTTTGATGGATTCCTTTTCAAAAAGAACAAGTTATGTGTTCCTATATATTCCATTCGTGAGCTTCTTGTTAAAGAAACTCATGGTGGGGGATTGATGGGCCATTTTGGTGTAGAAAAGACTTTAGCTCTTTTGAATGAGCATTTTTATTGGCCTGGTATGAGAAAAGATGTGGTTGCTGTTTGTTCTAGATGTATTACTTGTAAGCATGCTAAATCTAGAATTCAATCACATGGCTTGTATTCTCCTTTACTAGTTCCCTCTCACCCATGGACTGATATTTCTATGGACTTTGTTTTGGGTTTGCCTAAATCTTCCACTGGGAAAGATAGTGTCTTTGTTGTTGTGGATAGGTTTAGTAAAATGGCACATTTTATTGCTTGTTTCAAAACTAATGATGCTATGTATGTGGCAAAATTGTTTTTCAAGGAGGTTGTTAGGTTGCATGGTGTGCCAAAAACTAATGTTAGTGATAGAGACGTGAAATTCTTGAGTTATTTTTGGAAAACATTGTGGAATAAACTTGGCACTAAGCTTTTATTTTCGACAACAGCACATCCACAAACCGATGCGCAAACCAAGGTTGTTAATAGAACCCTCTCTACTTTATTAAGAGCTATCATTCAAAAGAATCTTAAGAATTGGGGTTTGCCCCATGTCGAATTTGCTTATAATCGTGCTGTTCATTCTACTACAAAATTCTCTCCTTTTGAAATTGTTTATGGCTTTAATCCTTTAACCTCGTTAGATTTGCTTCCTTTACCTTCACTTGAGTTTACTAACCTTGATGGTGCTAGGAAGGCAAAGTTTGTGTAGGATTTGCATGAGAAAGTGAAAGCCAATATTGAGAGAAGGAATGAGCAAATTGCTAACCAAGTTAACAAAGGTAGAAGGCTTGTGGTGTTTGAACCCGGTGATGGGGTGTGGGTTCACTTGCGAAAAGAACGTTTCCCAGAGCAAAGGAAGTCAAAACTCTAACCTAGAGGAGATGGTCCCTTTCAAGTTCTTGAAAGGATTAATAATAATGCTTATAAAATTGACTTGCCTAATTCTTATGGAAATATTAGTGCCACTTTTAATGTAACTGATCTCTCTTCCTTTGATATTGCAGATTCGAGGATGAATCCTTTTCAAAAGGGGGGGAATGATGCAATAGCACCAAGAGACCTTGCTTAGCATGGAAGTGGACTTGATGAAGGATATGGTGCTAAGTTTCAAGCCCAAGGACGTGATTTGCAAATTAAAACCCAAGAGTTCAAATCTAATGTACCCAAAGATCCATTGCAAGGCATAGGAGGCCCAATTACAAGAGCTAGGGCCAAAGCAATGAAAGAAGCCTTCAATTGTTTGATTCATAAGCTTCATAACTTAGAGCCCATTTATTTGAGTCAAGAGAGGGCCCAAGAAGATGTAAAATGTGACAACCCTATCTTCTAATCATTGTAATTATAGCTAAATACAAGGTTTATTAATTAATGATCAAGGTCTTAGGTCATTATGTTTTACCGCATTACGAAAATGTGAGGGAATTTGAACCTTGAGATTAGGGTCATCACCATGCCACCTTAACAACATAAAATGTGCATAAAAGAAATCTTACTACCATAAGAGGCTCATGATTCAACCATCCATTAGCTTCAACACTCAATAACCTCCCGGCTTGTAATCTTATATGTGGCACCGCGGTGGAGATGCTTCTTGGAACTTCTACTCGACTCCCAGAATTCTCGCCTCGGTGCAATATATTCGCGCCGCGGCGAGTTTTGCCTCTGTCCAACACAATTTTAATTTTTCCGACTCGCGCCGCGGCTGGAAACACTGCGCCGCGGCGGGTTTTGGTTCTGTTACCCCCTTGGGTGAATTTTTCGCTTCGCATCGCGGCTAGGTTTGTTGCGCTGCGGCGCCTTTGGGCTCTGTCTCCCCTTTGGCCTCGGCGAAGCCCTCTTGGCCGCGGCGGGATTCCCTTCTGTGACCATATTACCCGAATTTCACCATCTACACTCCAATTCTCACCTTAGTAACACTCTAAGTCCACCTACCCTTGTTTTAAGTGATCCTAATGGTGTTTATCTACCCTATTTACCCATCAATCCATCCATTATCATTGTGAAACTCAAATGTCACTTCCTACTTGTTCCACTAACTCATACCAACAAATTCATAAATAAATGGCAGCAAGATCACATACATTATCAGCAATTTACATCCCATGCAAATTTTATAAAGATTCCATTCAACGAGAGCTCACCTCTAAGGCATCATATGACTACAATCCTCATATGGTAATCCATATCATAGTTCCAGCAAACCCACATATATAATGCTATAGGTTCATACAATAATGTTCAACTATAATGAAACTTGAATTCTTAGCGATTACATTCCAATCAAACAAAATATGAGCGCCTACACTTGGCAATATGATTACATGATGATGTTAGGTAAACTAATAACAAAAATTGCGTCTATCCTATTCTACTCAGACCAAGTGTAGCTCCCCACACCCGGCCTCAGCTCATGGATGTTCATCCACTTGCTTACCCTTATCCTTACCCGAGGAACCTTCACCTGAAATGTTAATCCCATAAAACGGGGTGAGATATAAATCTCAGTAACCAAGGCAATTCCATTATATATCCAGTTTAATTACCATATATGCGTAAATCAAAATCAACATCAGAATCATATCCATTAAAACAGCAAATGAAACAATTAGGCTATCATGATTACTATCCCATACTAGCAATCATATTATCACATGTTAAAGGCCATTAACACTGGAGAGGCCCGTCCATGGCACCTACTCCTCATTGAGCACAACCGGGGCTCAGTGCATCTGGGGTTTGATCATAACCCGGTGCTTGATCATAGCACATGCACGGGTGGTAGCCGCACCACAGCTCCACCATGGACTTACAAGGTCCCATACAATATAACAGATAGCCAATCAATTCATTCAACATTTTCAATCAATCATATACAGCATCATATGAAACTAAATCAAATATATACATGGAATTGATATAAACCCGGTTACCTCACTTGTAGACACTTGTAACAATCACCAATTGTGCAGAATTCCTCCTATAACCATAACATCACATAATTACTACTCTAATTCATCATTAATAATCATAATCAGTACCCAAGGAATTTAAAATGCTAATGACTACCCAAGAATCATTTACCCAGCCACAACAAGTCCTAATTTCGGATTTAAGTTTCCTCCACCAGAAAACTCAATATTCCACCCAAAATCCTAAGCAAATTCGTACATAATTAATACCCATTTTATAAATTAGCTATGAGGGTCTCAAATTAACCATTAAAGCATCAAAATGGAGGGTTTAAAGTCACCCAAGGTCAGCCTTAATCCCAACCTACGAATTTCATCAAGATAATCCCCAAACACTCACATTTCAGATTTTGGGTAGGATGAAAATGCTCAAAATGAAAAACTAATTGGACCAAATTAAGGAGGGAGATGAGAGGATTAAGTTGTATAACTATTACCTTGGCTGAATCTTGCTCTAAGTATGAGAAAATGCAGAATTTTGGTCCCAAACCCTAGCCTCCTTCTCCACATCCGATTTTGCCTCTTGAATCTTATGTTTCAGCAAGTGAGAAAGTGGTTGGGGTATTAGGGTTTTAGTTGGGTTTTAGTTGGGTCAAGTATGGGTCATGGGCTGCTCCAAGATCCATCTCCACTTGGGCTTCAGATTTTAGCTTATTGGGCCAGTTTTTAGAGTGTTGGGCTGCAGAATTTTACTGGGCCAGTTTTATGCATTTGGGTTGTTGAAGTTTAATTGAGTTTGGGCCAGGTTTGAAGAGCTCAAGAGTCTTAGGTCTGCACAAAGATTATTGGGCCACTTAGAAGAGTCTATACAAGATAAATCTTGGGCCTCCATCCCACTAAATTATGTTAGGTCTGCACATAATCCATTGGGCCTCCATTAGCCTATTCTCATGATCTATTAATTTAGGCCTAAATAGAATTTCTATCCCAATTAAATCTTAAACCCATATTAATAATTTATCTCTCTAAAGTCTCCATTCACTTAACTTGCCCAATGAGCCCATATTAATTACTCTTAATTAATTCTAATCCATGATTAATACCTTAGTTAATTATGGGGTGTTACATTAGGCGCGTTGTCTAAGTAGCAGGTCAACGCTCTTATAACGTTGGTTAGCTATTTGTTTCCGTCGGGTCTCGAACCATCATCTATCCATCAACCTATGTCGTAAAGATTGGGCCACCCCTTGATTTCACATCATTACCCATTGATCAACTATCTTCGTTTATATGTGTTCTTATTCTTTATGAGTATTTTTGTCTTTTATTTGCGTGACTGTGTTCTTGAATCTTGCACGATCTGGGTTATGTTGTCAAAAAGAAGGTTCCGAGGACTTATTCCTACGGGGTCTCTCATCATTCCTACTCATCAATCTACCAATGTATCAGCAAGTTTCATTTGACATTAATAAACAACTAGATTCATAAACAACCAACCAACTCATTCAAATAGGAATCCCTATATGGTGCCATGCATTACCAATCTAAATCATTATTTAAGTTAATACATGATTACATTTCCAAATAATAAACCAAATCATTAGATCCATAAGGTTTCATATTAGATGTTGTAAATTCATACATCAAATTTTAGAATGTATAAAGCCTAGGTCCCTACAGGTATGTCATAAGTTATCAAATACAAAACTCTTACACTTGGCAATATAATTACATGATGATGCTATACAAATGAATAACAAAATTAGCATTTATCCTAAGTTAGGTCAATCCAAGTGCAGCTTCTCCACACATAGTTTCAGTTCATGGATGCTCATCCACTTACTTACCCTTATCTTTACTAGAGGATCTTTCACCTTAAATAGTTAGCCCATGAAATGGGGTGAGATGCAAATTTAGTAACTGAGGTAATTTCCATTCATATAATCCAATTTAATTAACATATATGCATAAATCAAAATAAGCATCAGAATTATATTAGTCATATTAGCAAATGAAATGATTAGGCTACTATGATTACTATCACATATTAGCAATCACATTTTCACATGTTAAAGGCCAATAACACCGAGAGAGGTCCATCCACGGCACCCACTCCCCAATGAGCACAACCAGGGCTCAGTGCATCTGGGATTTGATCATAACCCGGTGCTCGATAGAAGCACATGCACAGGTGGCAGCTGCACCACAATTCCACCATAGACTCATAAGATCCAAATACAATACATTAGATAGCCAACCAATTCATTTAGCATTTCAAATCATTCATGTGAAGTAAATATACAATTAAAGCAAATATATGTATGGAATTAATATAATCCCCAATTACCTCACTTGTAGCTAATTTGGGAACCTAACAGTAGTACCAAAATCCTTTTATAATCACAGCATCAGAAAATTACCACTCTAAGTTAGTCCATTACCATCTCCATTCATTAATTATAGCAATAACCCAATAATCAAAGAATTAATCCATCAATACTTGCCTAAGGGACACTTACCTAGCCACCAAGAGACTCAATTTCGGATTTTGCCTTCCTTATCCCAGAAACTTTAAAATATCACCCTATATTATGGATATTTTCGTATAGAAATGGAGTCTGTATCATAAATCAGCTAATGGGGTCTCTAAGCAGCAAAGAAAGTATCAAAATGAGGAGTTTATACTTACCTAACAACACCCCTAACCTCAACCTATGAAATTTCACCATGAAAACACCAAAAATAGATTTTCATAATTTGGGTATGGTGAAGGTGCTCCAAATAAGAAGCCAATTGATACAATACTAGTAGGCATGCCTATTGGAGCACTACAAGTTTGAGAAGCCCTCATCCATCAAGAAACCTAAATCATTCAAAAGCCTATGATTCAGGTCCAAATGGCTTATGAAGGGATGGCCTATGCTCAAGAGGCCCAAATTGTGTTAGTATATGTCTAAAAATTTCAAATAGCTCAAGATAATATCTATGTTGGACGTCGGCCCAAGTTTAGAGCTCACGATCTATATTTGATCAATGCAAAACATGCTGAATTAGACTTTGGACATAAGATCTCCTTAAAGATGCAAAAGTCAAAGTCCAAGTGGAAGCCCAATGTCCTAAGAAGGTCCATGGAGCAACTAGAGTCAATATCCAACATGTTGAAGGCCCAATGTAACTTATACACATACAAGAGGAGTGCCAAAGCCCAATTGGAGTCCAATTGCAAGAGATTAAGAATCATGTGTCAATCATGTGATTTTTAATGAAGCATGAGCATCCCATGTGACTATTTAAAGGAGCTGATTAGTTTTGACCAGGATTCTTTATGAATTTCATTTTTTATTTCTTTTATTATTTTTAGGACATGATCAAAGAGCTTATCTTGGAGATTAAGTTAAAATTAGTATCATAATCTTGTTCCTTGATTTTAGGTACCATTTAACATATTTCTAATCAGATTTTAGAGTTTAACTTTTATTAAGATTTTAGTCTTTTAGAAACTTTGCCTATAAAAGGCTCCCTATTGTACTCTATTTTTGAAGATCATGAATGAATTTGAGTATTATTGACTTTGTGAGGCTTTTGCTTCTTTGTGTTCTCTAAGAGTTCATGTGACTTATCAAATGATTGGTCTTCCTTTGTAGCATCTTGAGGCTAGGGTTCTAAGAGACAAGTTCTCTTAGGGTCTTTCCTTTGCCGGTCCCAGGCAAAGTGTCATCTTGTTGAAGGTTCTTAAGACTAGGTTCATAGAGGGTCTTGCATCATTTGGTATCAGAGCTTTGGTTCACTAGTACAAGGTATATCTTTGTGTTTCCCTACCATTGTTCTTCATACTTTCTTTCGTTCCATTTGTGTTACCTTTTTCATCTTTGTCTTTGTCTTCTATCTTCTTCCGTCTTCCATTGTTGTGTGCCTCCATCCTTATTCAAAAAAAGAAAAAAGAGAGTGTGATACTCCAAAAAAACATTCAAAAAAACATTTGAAAAAAAAGTGAAAAAAAGAAAGAGTGAAAAAAAAGAAGAGAAATTGCAAGTTATGCAAATTCAAAGCTTAAAGCTTAGAGTTTTACTTTCTTTGCCTTAGTATAAGAGTGGCACTCGAACATATGCTCCACTCTTCTTTCCCAATCTAAGTACTGGTCCAAGTCATTTTTCCCAGGGAATGACGGAATCTTCATCTTGATATTTCCAATACCACCATCCTTATTGGATGATGATTGTCTGCCTCTCTGAGTATGGGACTCCTCAAAGTCGGACTCAGCATCATCATCAAGCTCCACTTGAGCTCGCCTTCTATGGATCCTCCTATTGGAAGAAGACTCCACATCATCTAATCCGACACTAAGTTTCTCAAGAGTACTTTGAACAGCTTTAACCTAGACTTTCATGTCAAAGTCACTGTGCTCAGATTCTCTAGACATCTTGAAATATTAGTTTGTACAAAAACAAGCAAAGAAAGATATAGGACCTCGCAACTCACTAACTTACGTGTTTACACTCAAGAATAGTAATTCATTCATGTTTATTCTTAAAATTTGGCATTTATCAAGATGGTAGACTCTAGCCTTTTACCACTTAATAATTTGCTTCTTACAAGTGTTCTAAGCAAGTCACAAGCAAATCAAATGAAAAGATCAGACTAGTGGCAATAAAAAAACTAGAATCCTAAAATGTAAATTCCCAAAGAATCAAACAAAGGAGAAAAAGAGGTGTGTAACAAAAAGGGAAAGAGGAAAGGAAAAACGAGGAAGGGGAAGTTGGGATGGCTTGGAAGAAAGGAGAAGAAAAGAGAAAATATGAAAATAAGAAACTTTAAAAATAGGAAACTAACTCCAATTAGGAAATTGACTCCAATTAGGAAACTAACTCCAAGCTTTAAGCTTTGAATTTGCACAACTTGCAATTTCCCTTTTTTTTCACTATTTATTTTTTTTTCACTTTTTTTTCGATTTTTTTGAATTTTTTTTGAATTTCTTTTTGATTTTTTTTTTGACATTTTTTTTATTTTTTTTGGGAGTATCACACTCTCCTTTTTTTTTTGAATGAGGATAGGGCACACAACAATGGAAGAAAGAAGAAGATGGAAGACAAAGGCGAAGATGAAAAAGGTAACACAAATGGAAGGAAAGAAAGTATGAAGAACAACGGTAGGGAAACACAAAGATATACCTTATACTAGCGAACCAAAGCTCTGATACCAAATGATGCAAGACCCTCTAGGAACCTTGTCCTAAGAACCTTTAACAAGATGACACTTTGCTCGGGACCGGCTAGAAAACAAGAATGTTGGTCAAAGGAAAGACCCTAAGAGAGCTTGTCTCTTAGAACCTTAGCCTCAAGATGCCATAAAGGAAGACCAATCCTTTGATAAGTCACGTGAACTCTTAGAGAACACAAAGAAGTAAAAGCCTCGCAAAGTATTGAATAATACTCAAATTCATTCATGATCTTTAAAATAGAGTACAATAGAAAGCCTTTTTATAGGCAAAAATTTCTAAAGTCTAAAATCTTAATAAAAGTTATACTCTAAAATTTGATTAGAAATATTTTAAATGGTGCTTAAAATCAAGGAATAAGATTATTATACTAATTTTAACTTAATCTCCAAGATAAGCTCTTTGACCATGTCATAAAAATAATAAAAGAAATAAAAAAACCAAATTCATAAAGAATTCTAGTCAAAACTAATCAGCTCCTTTAAATAGTCACATAGGATGCTCATGCTTCATTAAAAATCACATAATTGATACATGATTTTTAATCTTTTGCAATTAGACTCCAATTGGGCTTTGGCACTCCTCTTGTATGTGTATAACTACATTGGGCCTTCAACATGTTGGATATTGACTCTAATTGCTCCATGGACCTTCTTAGGACATTGGGCTTCCACTTGGACTTCAACTTTTACATCTTTTAGGAGATCTCATATCCAAAGTCTAATTCAACATGTTTTGAATTGATCAAATATGGATCTTGGGCTCTAAACTTGGGCCGACATCCGACATAGATATTATCTTGAGCTCTTTGAAATTTTTAAACATATACTAACACAATTTGGCTCTCTTGAGCATAGGCCATCCCTTCATAAGCCATTTGGACCTGAATCATAAGCTTTTGAATGATTTGGGTTTCTTGATGGATGAGAGTTTCTCAAACTTATAGTGCTCCAATAGGCATGCCTACTAGTATCGTATCACCAATTGAGTCAAATTGAAGAGAAAGAGAAGAGGATTAAGTTATATAACATTTACCTTAGCTAATTTTGACTTTAGAAGTGAGAAATGGGGCCAAGAAGGTGGTGATAAACCTAGCCTCCAAGGGACTTCGAATTTGCTTCTTGTGTTTCTTGTGGTTCTGCAGAATGGGAGTGGTTAAACTAATTTTAGGGTTTAAGTTGGGTCCTAAGTGGGTTATGGGTTGACCCATCAGCCCAAGGACCTATTGGGCTCCCACTAGTTGTTGGGCTAATATTTTAATTTGTTGGACTAACTACAAGAGTACAAATTTTTAGTTAGGTTGGGTCAAGTTTTCAAGAGTCCATTTAGTTTGGGTCTGCATAAGGAATATAGGGCCAATTATAAGGGTTCATGTAAATTGGGTCTTGGGCCCCTATCTCCTTAAACCAAGTTGGGCCATTGCTAAGTGGTCTCTCTCTCTTGGGCCAAGTCTCACAATAAGAAGTTGGGTCTGCATCTATAATCATTGGGCCTCCATTAGTCTCTAACCATAGCCTACTTAATTTAATTTGTGCCTAGATGAAGTTTGTAACCCAATTAAATATTAAACCTATATTAATAATTTATTTCTCTCTAGATTCCCATTCATATGGTTTGTCTAATTATTCCATAATAATTATTTTTAAATATGTCTAATCCATTAGTAATACCAAAATTAATTTTGGGGTGTTACACCACCTCCATTCACAAGAACATGTGTACATTTGACCAAAGAAAGAAAAGAATAGGAGAGCCACAGCTAAGTAAGGAGAAGAAGGAGAAGGAAGGAGTAAGGAGAAAAAAGATGACAACCAAAGGAAGAAAACATTAAAGATCCTAGATAACATAGACTAGTTCTCTTTTTAGTTTTTCTTTCATTTTTCACCATGAATTTTCTCTCTTCTCCTATTCTTCAAATTTTGGCCATGGAAAGAACAATTTGTGTTGTTTCATGAATCCATGCTAATAAAAAAGTAGAGAATATACACATGTAGCTAATGGATTCATATGATTCAAGAAAATTTCTAAATCTTGGAGATTTTCTATGATTTATGAAACTTTGATTTTTAAGAAGCCCTGGAAGAAATTGAAG
This sequence comes from Erythrophleum ivorense, assembly GCA_026724425.1. Taxonomy (NCBI): domain Eukaryota; kingdom Viridiplantae; phylum Streptophyta; class Magnoliopsida; order Fabales; family Fabaceae; genus Erythrophleum; species Erythrophleum ivorense. The sequence goes on along the minus strand of JAIUCV010000006.1, from coordinate 37,950,539 downwards.
AGAAAATGAATGAGAAATTGATGGAAGGAATCTTAAAAGAGAGAATAATTAATGTGATCTTGATTTTCATGAAGATTTTGGCAAGTTTGCTTATCTGGCTTGATTATGCAAGAATTGGCATTTATTGGTAAGAAAACATGAAAATCCCACCCACACACACACCTACATAGGTTTGCCCAAGTATGCTTAAGGTACGTAGGGAAGAGATTTTCAAAAGCCAATTAAATTATGTTGATTTGCACTAAAAATAAGGCCTATGATAAAATTCTTATGAATTATGGATAACTATATAAAAGTTAACTTATAGGGAGAAAGCATTGACTAGGAATTTATTAAATTTTTAGTGGTATTATTTGATGTATTTTGGATAATTTGTATAGTCTGATATGTTCTACATGTTGTCTAGATTATACTGATATTAATTCTATAATTTTTGGAGCTTATTTATGCAAGTTAGAATATTATGAAGTATTATGTTGATTATTGAATAAATGATGAATGTTTGCTTTGGTAATATCCTACCTGATATCATATTTGAATAGTTACGAGTTATTTGGTAAAGGATTGGCCATAGTGAATCCTGACAGAAATGCCTTAATCAGAGGATGAGCCTTGGATGTGCCAAATTTGGCACTGGATGACTGCTGTTGTGATGGATGTCCAATTTTAATCAAGAAAGGTACTTAAAATATTTAAAATAATTAATTAGGATCGATGAGAGCTATTTAGATATTTGGACCTATTTGGACTTATTGGGTTTTATTAAGCCTCCCGTATACTTGAATAAGCCTGAAGGTTCTTTTCTGCAATTGATCTTAGGTTAAGGCTCCACCAGATTAGGGTTAGGATAGAAGACATACCCAAGACTACTTTTAAGACTTAGTATAGACATTACAAGTTTCTAGTAGTGTCTTTTGGAATAACCAATGCCTCTACTTTAGGATAGAAGAAAAGCATAAGAAGCACCTTTGAATGGTACTACAAACATTAAAGGATAACCATTTGTCATTAAGATTTAAAGTTCTTTAGGTCTTGATGCAAGACCCACTAGGAACATGCCTTAGAGAACCTTCAACAATATGATACGATATCAGTAGGCATGCCCATTGGAGCACTACAAGTTCGAGAAGCCTTCATCCATCGAGAAACCCAAATCATTCAAAAGCCTATGATTCAGGTCCAAATGGCTCATGAAAGGATGGCCTATACTCAAGATGCCCAAATTGTGTTAGTATATGTCCAAAAATATCAAGCAACTCAAAATAATATCTATGTTAGACGTCGGCCCAAGTTTAGAGCCCAACATCCATATTTGATCAATATCTCTTTAAATATGCAAAAGTGGAAGTCCAAGTGAAAGCCCAATGTCCTAAGAAGGTCCATGGAGATGTTGAAGGCCCAATGTAGTTATACTCATACAAGAGGAGTGTCAAGGCCCAATTGGAGTCCAATTGCAAGAGATTAAAAATCATGTGTCAATCATGTGATTTTTAATGAAGCATGAGCATTCCATGTGGACTATTTAAAAGAGCTAATTAGTTTTGACTAAAAGTCTTTTTTAATTTTGTTTTTTATTATTATATTATTTTTTGGACTTGGTCAATGAGCTTATCTAGGAGATTAAGTTAAAATTAATATCCTAATTTTGTTCCTTGATTTTAGGAATTATTTAAAATATTTCGAATTATATTTTAGAGTTTTAGTTTTATTAGGATTTTAAGCCTTTTAGAAATTTTGCCTATAAAAGGCTCTCTATTGTACTCTATTTTGGAAAATCATGAATGAATGAATGATTAAATTTGAGTATTATTTAATACTTTGTGAGGCTTTTTGCTTCTTTGTGTTCTCTGAGAGTACACGTGACTTATCAAAGGATTGGTCTTCCTTTGTGGCGTCTTGAGGCTAGGGTTCTAAGAGACAGGTTCTCTTAGGGTCTTTCCTTTGACCAACATTCTTGTTTTCTAGCCAGTCCCGGGCAAAGTTTCGAATTGTTGAAGGTTCTCTAGGGCATGTTCCTAGTGGGTCTCGCATCATTTGGTATCAGAGCTTTGGTTCGCTAGTACAAGGTATATCTTTGTGTTTCCCTTCCGCTGTTCTTCATACCTTCTCTCCTTCCATTTGTGTTATCTTTTCATCTTCACCTTTGTCTTCCATCTTCTTCTTTATTCCATTGTTGTGTACCTCCATCTTTATTCAAAAAAAAAATTCAAAAGAATTCGAAAAAGAAAATTTCAAAAAAAGAATTCGAAAAAAAAAGTGAAAAAAAGAAAGAGTGAAAGAAAAAAAAAAGAAAAAAAAAGGAAATTGCAAGTTGTGCAAATTCAAAAGCTTGGAGTTAATTTCCTAATTAGAGTTAGTTTTCTAATTGGAATTAATTTCCTAATTAGAGTTAGTTTCTTAATTGGAGTCAATTTCCTAATTAGAGTTAGTTTCCTAATTGGAGTCAATTTTCTAATTGGAGTTAGTTTCTTAATTGGAGTTAATTTTCTAATTAGAGTTAGTTTCCTAATTTGATTGCATTGAGTAGCTACCAAGTTATCTACTTTCCTATTTTGCATTCAAGTAAGAATTTTCTTTCCTAATTGTTCTAAACTTGAATTGCAAATAGTTTCCTATTTTGATTAACTTGGTTTCCAAATAGTTTCCTATTCTTAAAGTTTTCTATTTTCATATTTTCCCTTTCCTTCTCCTTCCTTCCAAGCCATCCAAACCTCCCCTTCTTCCTTGTTTCCCTTTTAGTTACATACCCTTTTTTCTCCTTTGTTTGATTCTTTAGGAATTTGCATTTTAGGATTCTAGTTTTTTGATTGCCACTAGTTTGATTTTTTCTTTAGATTTGCTTGTGACTTGCTTAGAACACTTGTAAGAAGCAAATTGTTGAGTAGTAAAAGGCAAGAGTGCAATTAATATTAAAGAAAAAGCTAAAAAGAGAATTAAACACGAGTGAACTTATCATCTTTTGAGTGTAAACATGTGAGAAGAGTGTGTGAGGTCCTTTTCCTTCTTTCTGTCTTTGACTAACTTTTCAGGTGACAAGATGTCCAATGAATACAAATTCCTTGAAGAGGCTAACAAAGAGCGATTCAAGCAATCTTGTGCATGGTTAGATGCATTCCAATCCAACTCCAACTCTACAAGACAAGATAAGGAAAAGTCATCTCTTGATTTCCATACTAGATGCCTTATCAAAGAAAAAGTGTGCAGCATGGCTATTGATAATAGTAGCTATGTAAATGTTGCTAGTACCTTACTAGTTGAGAAATTAAACTTGCCTACTATAAAGCATCCTAGGCCCTATACCTTGTTGAAGGGTAGTGCTGAATTTAGAGTTAAGAAGCAAGTTTTGATTTCTTTCTCGATTGGTAAATATCATGATAAAGTGCTATGTGATGTGGCTCCTATGTACGAGGGACATATTATGCTTGGTAAACCATGGAAACATGTTAGAAAAGCTAAATATGTTAAGCATAAGCACAGATATTGCTATTGCTATTCATTTGTATTCAATGAAAAAAATCATGTATTAGTGCCTCTTGATCCTATGGATGCTTATGAGGATCAAATGAGAATAGTACAAGCATACAAAATGAAAGAAAAAGAGAGAGAATATGAGTTAGAGAAAGAAAAAGAAAAAGAGAGAGAACATGAGTTAGAGAGAGAAAAAGAAAAAGAGAGAGAACATGAGTTAGAGAGAGAAAAAGACGAGATTGAAAAAGAAAAGAATGTAAGTGAAAAGAAAGAGCTAGAGAGTTGTGAGAAAAGCATGAGTGTGAGCAAGTTTGATGAAAAAAGAGAGGTTGAGAGCATGTGTAAGGATATTTGTTTATCTACTAGCAATCTTAACCTATCTTTGCCTATTGTTGGTTCTAGCTCCTTACAGGTATGTGGAGATTTGTTTTCAAAGAAGCCACCTAATGGACCATTATCTTCAACTAGCATTGAAAAGAGTTGGAATTGCCTAGATTTGTTTCCTAAGAATCCACCTAATGGCGAAGATTCGAGGACGAATCTTTTCAAAGAGGGAGGGAATGATACGATATCAGTAGGCATGCCCATTGGAGCACTACAAGTTCGAGAAGCCTTCATCCATCGAGAAACCCAAATCATTCAAAAGCCTATGATTCAGGTCCAAATGGCTCATGAAAGGATGGCCTATACTCAAGATGCCCAAATTGTGTTAGTATATGTCCAAAAATATCAAGCAACTCAAAATAATATCTATGTTAGACGTCGGCCCAAGTTTAGAGCCCAACATCCATATTTGATCAATATCTCTTTAAATATGCAAAAGTGGAAGTCCAATGTCCTAAGAAGGTCCATGGAGATGTTGAAGGCCCAATGTAGTTATACTCATACAAGAGGAGTGTCAAGGCCCAATTGGAGTCCAATTGCAAGAGATTAAAAATCATGTGTCAATCATGTGATTTTTAATGAAGCATGAGCATTCCATGTGGACTATTTAAAAGAGCTAATTAGTTTTGACTAAAAGTCTTTTTTAATTTTGTTTTTTATTATTATATTATTTTTTTGGACTTGGTCAATGAGCTTATCTAGGAGATTAAGTTAAAATTAATATCCTAATCTTGTTCCTTGATTTTAGGAATTATTTAAAATATTTCGAATTATATTTTAGAGTTTTAGTTTTATTAGGATTTTAAGCCTTTTAGAAATTTTGCCTATAAAAGGCTCTCTATTGTACTCTATTTTGGAAAATCATGAATGAATGAATGAATGAATTTGAGTATTATTTAATACTTTGTGAGGCTTTTTGCTTCTTTGTGTTCTCTGAGAGTACACGTGACTTATCAAAGGATTGGTCTTCCTTTGTGGCGTCTTGAGGCTAGGGTTCTAAGAGACAGGTTCTCTTAGGGTCTTTCCTTTGACCAACATTCTTGTTTTCTAGCCAGTCCCGGGCAAAGTTTCAAATTGTTGAAGGTTCTCTAGGGCATGTTCCTAGTGGGTCTCGCATCAGGTCTAGTAGGCTATTATAGAAGATTCATCCTAGGATGTTTCAATTGGCTTAACCTATGACTAGACTGAACCGTAAAGGGGATCCTTTTGTTTGGACTCTTAAGTGTAAGAATAGTTATCAAACGCTAAACGAAAAGTTGACTAGCTAACCTATTTTGATAATCCTTGATCCATAAGGAAACTTTAAGGTAAGTAATGCATTAAAAAAGAGTTTAGGATATGTGTGAATGCAAAACAAGAAAGTTGTAGCATATGCTTTTAGCAACTTATACCATATGAGGAAAATTATCTCACTTATGACTTGGAATTAGTTGTAGTAGTGTTTGCTTAAAAATTTGGTGACACTATCTTTGTAGTGTTGTTTTTGAAGTCTTTAGTGACCATAAGAGCCTTGAGTATCTGTTTAACCAAAAGGAATTGAACATAAGGCAAAGGATCCATGGATGGAATTAATTAAAGACTATAATTTTGAATTGAGAGGAAAGGCTAATATAGTAGTAAATGGCCTTCGTAGAAAATCCTAAAAGTGGCTAAGATGATGATAGAGGAAATTGAAATGCTAGAATACTTTAGAGACATCTAACTCTCCATGACCATCTTATTCCATACCTTACATATAAATGAACTCGGTTAGAGTGTGACCTCTGAACCTAAAATAAAGAAGCCTAGGAATTAGACTTGTCCTTGCAGGAGCAATTAGGACATATGGATTTTCAATAGCCTTTGATAGAACCATCTTCTTTCAAGGAGAATATGGTTCTAAATCAAGCCAAACTCAAAGAGAAAGTTTTAGACAAGGCTTATGAAAGTGAATGTACTATTCACCTTGGTTCTATGGTTCATTAGCTAAAACTATCTATATACATATCACAAATTAGTTATCCATAATTCACCAACACCAGAAGGTGTGGAACCGTGCTCAGAATTTGCTGTAACGTAAAGAACAAGCAAGAACAAAATTGTATAGCAAAGGAAACAATGAGTAGAAAATGAAAATAAGAAAATAAATAGAATGTTGGTCAATAACGTAGAACTTTAAGAGAACTTATCTCTTAGAACTCTAGTCTAGGATGCCATGAAGGGAACCACCCCTTTAATAAGTCAAGGATTTTCTCTAGCACACAAAGGTCACAATCACAAGGTTCAAAAATAATTCTGAAAATAATATTCATTTAAGTCTCTCCTTTCTTGAGTACATAAGCTCCTTATATATGGGAAAGGCAAATGAAAACCCTAAACTTAACATAACTCCTAGGTGGTGCCTCTTACATGGTAGGAAAATTAAAATCATTAATTTTGGACAGATTCACCAAGGAAGGTAGTGCCTAATAAAAGATGATATTCTATAAAAAGAAAACAATCATTCAAATCCTAAGCTTGTCTTTGACCACTAAGCCTTATTACATGGACATAATTAAAACAAAATATTTCTAAGAGAATCAAATTAGAAAATGACACCATTCTTGAAGTCACATGATGCACACATGATACTTAAGTGAGCTCCTCCAAGTATGCTTCTTTTGGGCTTGAGCTAGCATCTTGTAGAAAAGAAATTATCTTCACACCATTCTATTTTTATTGGGCCTCTAATTCAATAAAGTACATAGGCTCCCATCCTATTAGCTTTTGGATCACTCCATTCAAGGCTTGATTCATGGCTTTGGATTTTGACCTAGTCATTGGACCTTTCATGCCTTACAATGGATATCTTGTTAGCCACCTTTGAGAGACATGTCCAGCCTCTTTGTCTCCAAGATCTTGAGTTTGTCCAAATTCTTTTGAGTCTCCTAGCTTGCCTCAATCACCAAGACGCACTAAGATCTAAAGAGGATGTATTAGCAACTAAGAATAAATAGAGAAATTGTAGAATATGTAGCAAAGTGCCTTGTAAGCCAAAAGCTCAAAATAGAACACTAGAGGCCTTTAGGTTTGTTTTAATCTCTTGAGATCCTTGAATGAAAATGTGATAATATTACCATGGACTTTGCTATGGGATTAAGTAGGACCTAGACTTGTAAAGACTCTTTATGGATAGCTGAAGATAGATAAATTAAGTTTACTCACTTCTTACCCATTAAGGCTAAGTACTCTATAGATAAGCTTGCTCAGTTGTATCTCTAGGAGATTGTAAGGTCGCATGAAGTACCTTCAAGTATAGTGTCTAACTAAGATCTTAGATTTACACTAGGTTTTAGTGTATTACAAGAAGCTTTTAGCACTAAATTGCATTTAAATGTGGCTTATCATCCCTAAATGGATGCTCAATCAAAATGAATGATTCAAACCTTACAAGACATGTTGAGAGCTTGTACCTTAGACTAAGGGGAGAGATGGGATAGATACCTAACATTAATATAGTTTGCTTACAATGAGAGTGATATGAACCAGGTTCATGAAGATGCTAATTCAAAATCTTCAAATGATCATTTGCATCTTCTAATTGGACCTATTATAAGGATGAAGGCTAAAAAACTTAAAGAAGCATTGAGTGGACTTGTTCAAGAGATTTAGACCAAGTAGAGTTTTGATAAATCTGATTCAAGTATTCATCAAAACGTCCTTAATATTATTTAGGCTAAAGATGGAGCTATTAGAGCTAATTTGGGTTAGAATGTTGCAAATTAAAGAGTTTGGACCAAGGGCCATATATAGATTGACTCATTTGGACTTAAATAATAATATTATAGGTTTAATATGATGACTTCTAGAAGCTTTATGTATTTAGATGAAAATTAAAATTAATTAGGTAGATTATCTTTCCTTTTCTGTTTTTAAAAAGATTTGATTTTGTATTTCTAATTTTTAGGTCTTTCAGTTAGGATTATGTAGTTAGTTTTCTACTTTTCCTCTAGTAGATAGGTTTGAGTTACACTATAAATACATGTATTCTACATCTATTGGAATCAGATTAGAAGTAATAGAATTATTCTAAGTGTTTTTCTAATTATGAGAATATTATATTTTCTTTGCTCTTGTAAAACCTTTATCTTGTTAAACCTATCCTTAGGTTGGTGATTCAAGTTCATAAAAGCCCCCAATTTGTGCTTCGACCCAAGTGCATTGTTGTCTAGGTTAGTTCATTGTGTTTGTGGTTAGGCATGTTGTCTAAGTAGCAGGTCAATATTCTTATAATGTTGGTTGGCTATTTGTTTCCGTTGGGCCTCAAACCATTATCTATCTATCAACCCACACCGTGAAGATTAGGCCATCCCTTGATTTTGCATCATTTGATATCAGAGCTTTGGTGTACACGGTAGGTTACCCATTATTAACCAACATCTTTTCCTTCTAATCTCTAGATTTTCTTATTTACCATATCTTTTCTTTGCCACCTTTAATACCAAAGAAAGAAAAACTTTTTACCTTGTTTCCAGATTTGATCCTTAGTGTGCAAGATTTGGTTTTTATACTATAAGAGCCATTTATTTTGTAATCTAAAAAATTTTCTTGTTTGGACGTTCTATTTTATTTCTTATCTGTTTGACCCCTTTTCGGTTGAGTTTTTGAATGATTGATAGGTGTTTCTTAAAGTTCAGAATCTCAACTTTTACCTAGTTTTTGGAATCATCCCAATCAGACTTTTCTACATCGAGATATATTAGGTTTTAGTTGATAATATTTTCTAAATCTCACAAATATAATTTATCTAATTTGTTTCCTATTTTATGATTTTGTAAGTTTTGGGCTATTTCATCTAATCAATTCAGAAGAGAAAAGTCAAAAAAAAGTAAAAACAAAATAAAAAGAGCAAAAAAAAAAGGCAAAAAAAGGCCAAAACAAAAAAGCAAAGAAAAAAGCAAAAAAGAAAAAGAATTGCTGATCAGATAATTTTTTCCATTTGTTTCCTATTTTACCTTATTTCCTTTGATATTGTGTTGTGCACTTCCTTATTTTGATTTGCCCTTATTTCCCTTTTTTTTCCTTTGTTTGGACTTTCTTATTTTGATCATGTATTTTTCCTCATAGTTAAAATTTTCAAAATTACATTATATGTGGCTCTTTGAGATTTTAAACTTGATCTTGCATTATTAAGTGGTTAAATCTTTCCTCTTTTCTTTGAAACCTAAGCCTAACCAAACCCTACCCTCAATTGTGACTTGTGTGTGCCAATCACAACTTTTTAAACCACCCATCTATACATACTTGATTAAATTAAGAATTGGCAATATTGGATCACTTGACAAGATCTTCGGTGACATAAGAGTTTAGGATTGATATTGAAAGGTAAAAGGCAAGAGTAGGTAAGATCATTGCCCAAAAGAAAAAACCAAAAGGAAGGAGAAAGCAAACACGAGTGAGAGTGTTATGTTTTAATTAAAAAGTGATAATGAGAAAAAGGAGTTGCTTATAAAAGTGATAATGATGGTCACAATTCATTTAGGGTAGCGTCTTTACAAATGAAAGCACTAATGAGCCATTTTGAGAGGATGCTTGATAAGAAGTTAGAAGGACTCCATGAACACTTAAATCAAGTGGAGAGTAGAACCTCTAGTTAAAGGACTACTCAAGCCAACCAAAGACAAGCTCATGCTACACGCCTGCAACACTGTGAATATATGGAAGACATGGAGAGTTATGATGAAGATTATGAAGGGGAGGAGACTCAACTAAGAAGAAGGTCACTCAACATACAAGAAGACCACTGAGGAGGCCTAGAGATGAAGAAGAAGGCCTTAGAGGAGTTGAAGTTAAAATTCTTTCCTTTTAAGGCAAGAGTGATCCAAAAATATACCTGGAGTGGGAGATGTGCGTAGAGCAAATCTTTTTATGCCATAACTACTCTAAGGGTAAGAAGGTCAAAATTGCTGCTCTTGAGTTTACTAATTATGCTCTTGTTTAGTGGGACCAGATGCAAAAGGAGCAGATTAGATATGGAGAGCACCCTATCTCAACATGGGAAGAGATGAAGGCTATCATGAGGAGGCAATTCATTCCATCCTATTTTCGAAGAGAACTTCACAATAAGCTTCAACGCCTCACTCAAGGATCCAAGAGTGTAGATGAGTACTACAAGAAGATGTAAATAGCCATGATTAAAGCTAATATAGAGGAGGATCTAGAAGCAACAATGGCTCACTTCTTAGATGGGCTCAACTGTGACATAACTAATATTGTGGAGATGTACCACTATATGGAGATTCATGACTTAGTTCATCAAGCTGCCAAGGTAGAAAGATTGTAATACCTCCCTATATAACGCCTTTCCTACTACTGATGCCTCATATAGGACTTAGAAAAGCCATTGGAAATTTAAACTGATGAAAATTTGCTTCCCCAACATATGTTTTCTGAACTTGCTCATACAATTTTACTATTCATTTGGTCATTCCCATAATATTGTCTAACTTTATGAGGTTAGTTCAAGGCTCTAATTCAAGCTCTCTAAGTCCTTTACAAGGGAAAAATACTTACTCAACAGAATACATATGAATTTGTATAAAATATCCTTACAAAAATCAGATGATTTTTACCCCTCCTTTAACATATTATTGTATTTATATTGATTTGCCCTTACATGAGTGCATGTATCTTTGCATTCTAGGCACGCTAGCCATATTCTCTTTACTTAAGAGTTGAGTATATACATGGTTCTTTATTACATACATGAGTACCTTACAACACCATAGCATAACTTATACATACAAGAATTCAAGATATTTAATTACATGACCAAAATGTGATACATAAAAGTAAAGTCCTCGGTTTATGCCTCCACACCTTTTGCCCTTTCTTTGCCTGAGCTCAGACCTAATATAAGTTATGTTTAAGGTGAGATTATGAAATCTCAGTAGTAGTAAACCAATCTCATCCACAAGCTAGCATGTAAGTACATAACATAATGCCAATCAAGGTATCACATACTACATAGTGATGCAAGGAATTTCATACAAGGCCAAGCAATATTCTCGCATATATGTCTCATCTTATAGCATAAATGACATTTAGTATAACATAATACTCATCATTATACCAACACACAAGCTTAAAGAAAGAGAAAAGAAAACTAATACCTTAGAAATCTTGCTCCTTAAGCTTTAGGACTCGGCCCACTTACTCTTGGAGTTTCCAAACAATTATCAAACCCTATAATCATAATGATAATTCATTAAAATTAACACATGGACCCAAAATTCTAAAGTAATATAGCCCTTTTTAACTTAATAGGACCATTGGAATTGGAAAATCTAACTTTTTCTCTTCCAATTGACTATGGCTGAATAGTATGTATTTCTTGGCCAAAATTTAGCAATTTTATTCCATGAGTTTTGGGGGCTTTCTTATAGGTATTCTTAGCTAAAAGCACCCTTTTGAATCTATTGGAAAGGATAAAATTATCAAATTCCAGCCCCAACAACACGTTTTGTTATAACATAAGCTAGCTCTGTTTTAGGTCTGAAAGTGAGTTTCTTTGGTTCTAAAAATTCCATAGCCTCTTCCTTTATGTTTTAGGGCTTGAAAATTGGTATACATGATTTTAAGACATTAAGAAAACACCATAAAAATTTTGGAAAAATTCGGACAGTATCTCCCTAACATTTGCATTTTCCCAAAAATTTAGAAGCTTTGTGTTTTTCAAGGCTCCAACAAACAACAAAATGGATGAGCTCATGTGCCCTCCATAGCCAATAAATAAACTCCATTCCTAGGCCTTCATATTCAACATATAAACTCAATTTCTAATGATCCATATGCTGTCCAAAAGTGACTCATAACTAGGGTTTAACAAAACTAACTTAAAACATGTGATTTTCAAGTGCAAGGTGGAGAAAACTTACTCTTTAAGCTTAATCCTTGCTTCCTTTGCTTTCCTCACTCTAAAATCCTTTCTCTCCCCACTTAGAGCAACACTCGACCTTGAAGAAAAGATGAATATGCAGCTGCCCTTTGGAGAAAATGGTTGGAGGATGGAGAAGATAAAGAAATTTGGTGGAGAATGGTGATAATTTTGCTTTGTTTCACTTCTTCTCCCACTTTTTCTCCCTCTCTCTCTCTCTTCACGTTTTCTTTCTTTCTCCCTTGTATGTGGTGTGAAAATGGTGGAATGGAGGTGAAGGAGATGAATCTAATAAAGTTAAATGGTCATACTAAATTTGGACCCTTGGATCAACCTTTTCAAGATCAAATCTTAATCTTCCATTCCTTTTTCTTTTTGATTTTCTAATTTTATAACTAAATATCTTTTTCCAAAAATTCTTAGCCACACACTTGGAAGCCTTTTCTTAGCCCTTAAGTCATGGTTAGTAACCATGGTTAATTTCCTTAACTCAACCATGGTTAACTTTTAACTTAACCATAGTCAGTTTCTAACTTAACCATGGTTAGTTCTTTAAAACAACTAAAATCCTTTCCTCTTTCCTTTTTTTTTAATTTATATTTGGGTTTCATCTTCTCTAAAACCCTAATTATATCTTCTCATCTCTTTTGGGCCTTTAGAATCGGCTATTGGGCCTTACAGCTATCTAAAAATCGGCATCCGGGCTCGATTAAGGTTTTACGGTACAATGCCTACCTTTAGATTTTCTACAATTTATAAATATGATTTCCTCTACTTTCTGGCCATACTGAGCTTTAAACATAGATCAGGGGCCCTTAACCTCAATCCTCATAAATTTTGGTGTTAATCGGACACCCGGGTCTTATAGGTGTAATTTTCACCGTTTTGTATTATGATTGTGCTATAAAATTTTTATTTATTACAATTTAGTCTCTGAAACTCCTTTAAGATTTCTTAACCCTTTAGCTATTTTTATTTTTGTAGTTGTCATAACTTCTTTTTTCTACTATTTTGCTCATAGTTACTGATCGGGCTAACCGGATCTCGCCTGGCCATCTAGATAACTTGGCCTTATTGGACCCGTCTCATCAAATGGAGTTTAACCATAGGTCATGAATTTTTGAGATTCTTGCCCGATTTTCTGATATTCGTACCTAAAGCCACAGATATAGGGTGAAACTAGAGTTCCCTGAACTTTTGGGTAATTTATACATCTTGCCCTGCTCATAATTTTTTATTTGCATTTTGGTCCCTGGCTCCTTCATACTTGACTTTGGAGGCTCTTCGGGACCATTTTTTGATCCTTTTTTTTCATTTGTTTTAGCCCCAATTTTAGGGCACCTCTGGCCTTGACTCATCATTATTGGTGGTCTAAAAGATTATTCTAATTTCATTAGACCTTAATTTACTCTATTAGGGGGATTTCCTTTTGTATCCGGTGAATTTCGTACGTTGACGGAGAAACCATATGTTACGTTTCTCACGTTTCCTTATATTTTCTTGGATTTTTAGAAAACTGGATGTTACAAAGATAACTTAAGAGAAAGAATTTTGTAAAGAAGAATTCTAATTCAAGTTCTTTCATGGAAGAAAAACTTAAAGAATGATATTCCCTCTTCTTCAAATTCTAAGGAGAATGAAACTAAGAAAGGAGAAAAGCTAGTTGCCCTACCCAAGAAGGTTTAAAGTGGACCTAGTTCTTCCAAAAATTGAGACATATAATGCTTCAAGTGTTAAGGGAGAGGACATATCAGAGTAAATGTCTTAACAAGCGAACCATGACTATCAACAACCTTGGTGAGTGGGAAACTGAAAGAGAAACAACTGAAGAAGAAGAAGATTTATTCATAGAGAATGAAGATGGAGAATATGCGGAAGAAGGAGAACTCCTTGTAACTAGGAGAGCCTTTAGTGCCTAGATGATGGTAGAAGAAAATAAACAAAGAGAGAACTTGTTTCATACTCGCTATCAAATCCAAGTGAAAATATGTGGTGTAATCATAGATGGAGGAAGTTGCTGCAGTGTGGTAAGCACTAAGCTAATAGATAAGTTGAATTTATCTACCTTCAAGCATCAACAGCCATACAAGCTTCAATGGCTTAATGAATGTGAAGAGTTAAGGGTAACAAAACAAGTAAAGGTAATGTTTTCTATTTTAAGTATAAAGATGAAGTACTATGTGATGTTGTACCAATGAAAGCATGCCATCTTTTATTAGGTAGGCCTTGGCAATATGATAGGCATGTTACACATGATGGTTTTCTAAACCATTAGTCTTTTGTACTTAGAGGGCAACCTATAACCTTCCTTCTTATGTCACCAAAACAAATATTAGAAGATCAAATCAAGAGGGAAAAGAAAAGAGAGTGAGAGTATAAAGATGTTTAAAAGGAAGGTAATGAAAATGAGAGAGGAAAAAAGAGTAAGCCAAGAGGAAGGAGAGAAAAGAAAGAAAAATCTAAAAGCAAGAAAGAAAATGAGAGAGGAGAGAAAAGTTTATTAGTGGCAAGAAAGAGTGAAATCAAGCAAGCTTTGTTTTCTCAACAAAACCTCATAGTATTTATCGACAAAGAAGTTATGTTAAACACTAACAATTTAACCTCTACTTTGCCTAGTGTTGTTAAGTCTCTATTGTGGGAAAATGAAGATGTCTTTTATGAAGAAATACCACTTAGATTGCCACTAATTAGAGGGATAGAACATCAAATTGATTTTATACCTAGAGCACTTCTACCAAACCACCCAGCATACCGTATCAACCCTGAAGAGACTAAGGAGATTCAAAGACAAGTGTAAGAGCCTCTAGATAAAGGATATGTAAGGGAGAGCCTAAACTCGTGTGCGGTACCGGTGCTACTTGTGCCTAAGAAAGATGGTACATAGAGGATGTTTGTTAATTGTAAAGCTATTAATAATATAACGATGAGATATCATCATCCTATCCCTAGGTTAGATGATATGTTTGATGAATTAAATAACTCCACTATTTTCTCTAAAATTGATTTAAAAAATGGCTACCATTAGATTAGAATGAAATGAATGGAAAATTGCATTGAAGACTAAGCATGGACTTTATGAATGGTTAGTTATGGCTTTTGGTCTCATTAATGCACCTAGCACATTTATGAGGTTAATAAATCATGTCTTATGTGCTTTCATAGGAAAGTTTATGGTAATTTACTTTGATGATATTCTTGTGTATAGTAGGACTTTGCATGAGCATGTAGATCACTTAAGATGAGTCATAGAAGTTCTAAGAAAAGAAAGACTGTTTCGCAATTTAAAAAAAGTGTGATTTTTGCACTAACAATGTTGTTTTTCTTGGTTTTGTTGTGAGTGTCAAGGGGATCAAGGTGGATGAAGAAAAGATCATAGCCATTTGATATTGGTCGACCCTTACCACGATCGGACATGTGAAGAACTTCCATGGACTTGCAAGCTTTATAGAATGTTTGTGAAGGACTTTAGCATGCTGGTAGCCCTATTGAACGAGTTGACAAAGAAAAATGTTCCATTCAAATAGGGAGAAGCTCAAGAAAAAGCCTTCCAAACTCTTAAGGAGAAGCTCACCCAAGCACCAAGCACTTCTAGACTTTGGTAAGATTTTTGAGGTAGAATGTGATGCAAATGGAATTGGCATAGGAGGTGTACTTATGCAAGAAGGTAAGCCCATTGCTTATTTTAGTGAAAAGCTAAGTGGTCCTACTCTTACCTATCCTATATATAATAAGGAGATATATTCCTTAGTTAGAGTGTTAGAAACTTGGCAACATTATTTATGGCCTAAGGAATTTGTCATACATTCTGATCATGAGGCTCTCAAACATATTAAGAGCCAAAACAAATTGAATTGAAGACACATTAAGTGGGTTAAATTCATTGAATCTTTTCCATATGTTATTAAGCACAAGAAAGGTAAGGAAAATATTGCTAAAGATGCACTTTCACATAGGTATATTCTTCTTTCCATGTTAGATTCTAAAATTCTTAGTTTTGAGTTCATCAAAGAATTATATACTAACAACGTTGACTTTGGTGAAACTTTTAGCCATTGCAAACCTGGATTTGGTCGGGACAAATTTTACTTGCATAATGGATTCTTATTTTGTGTTAATAAGCTTTGCATTCCTAATTGTTCTATGTGTATGTTATTGGTGAAGGAAGTACATTTAGGTGATTTAATAGGACATTTTGGCATTGCTAGAACATTTTATGTCTTAAATGAACATTTTTATTGGCTTAGGATGCATGGGGATGTTGAAAAATTTGTAGGTAGATTTATTGTGTCATAAAGCTAAATCTAAAATAAATCCTTAAGGATTGTATACTCCCCTCTCTATTCCTAGTGTACCATAGGAAGATATTTCTATGGACTTTATTGTGGGATTACTTAGGTTTAAAAGGGGCTCCATTTTTGTTGTAGTAGATAGATTTTCTAAAATGGCACACTTCCTTGCATGTCATAAGGTTGATGATGCTTTTAACATTTCCAATTTGTTCTTTCAAGAAGTTGTATGGCTGCATGGGATGCCAAGAACTATAGTATCGGATCGAGATGCTAAATTCCTAAGTTATTTTTGGAAGATTTTGTGGAGCAAGTTAGGAACTAAATTGCTCTTTTCTACTACCTACCACTCATAAACTGATGGGTAAACTAAAGTTGTGAATATGACACTTTCTTCTTTGTTACAGACAATTGTTAAGAAGAACTTGAAGAATTGGGAGGAGTGTCTATCACACATCGACTTTGCTTATAACAAGACCATTTATTCTACTACTAAATATTCGCCTTTTGAGATGGTATATGATTTTAATCCTTTTACACCCATTAATTTAACTCCTTTACCTTTGCAAGAAAGAGTCAATATGGATGGGAAGAAGTGTGCTAAGTTTGTTAGGCAAATCCATGAAAGGGCTAAGTAAAACATTGAGAGGATGACTCAACAATATATAAATCATGCTAATAAGGGATGAAAGAAGATAGTATTTGAACTAGGGGACTTAGTTTGGTTGCACCTTAGAAAAGAGAGATTTCCTGACAAAAGAAAGTCCAAGCTTATGCCTCAAGGAGATGGATCTTTCCAAGTATTAGAGAAAATCAATGATAATGCTTACAAGATTGATTTACTATATGAGTATGACATGAGTGTTACTTTCAACATTTTTACCCTTTGTCCTTGTTTTGGTACAGATTTTGAAGAGTCGAAGATGACTCCTTTTCAAGAAGGAGAGGATGATATGAACCAGGTTCATGAGATGTTAATTCAAAATCTTCAAATGATCATTTGCATCTTCCAATTGGACCTATTACAAGGACGAAGGCCAAAAACTTAAAGAAGCATTGAGTGGACTTGTTCAAGAGATTTGGACTAAGCAGAGTTTTGATAAATTTGATTCAAGTATTAATCAAAATGTCCTCAACATTATTTGGGCTAAAGATGGGGTTATTAGAGCTAAGTTAGGTTAGAATGTTGCAAATTAAAGAGTTGGACCAAGGGCCATATATAAATTGACTCATTTGGGCTTAAATAATAATATTATGGGTTTAATATGTTGACTTCTAGAAGCTTTATGTATTTGGACGAAAATTGGAATTAATTAGATAAATTATCTTTCCTTTTCTGTTTTTAAAAAGATTTGATTTTGTATTCCTAATTTTTAGGTCTTTCAGTTAGGATTATGTAGTTTATTTCCTACTTTTCCTCTAGTAGATGGATTTGAGTTACACTATAAATACATGCATTCTGCATCCATTGGAATCAAATTAGAAGTAATAGAATTATTCTAAGTGTTTCTCTAATTATGAGAATATCATTTTTTCTTTGCTCTTGTGAAACTTTTGTCTTATCAACCTATCCTTAGGTTGGTGATTCAAATTTGCAAAAGCCCCCAATTTGTGCTTCAACCCAAGTGCATCATTATGTGGGTTAATTCATTGTGTTCGTGGTTAGGTGCATTGTCTAAGCAGCAAGTCAACGTTCTTATAATGTTGGTTGGCTATTTGCTTCTATCGGGTCTTGAACCATTATCTATCCATCAACCTACTTTGTGAAGATTGGGCCACTCCTTGATTTTGCATAAGATAGTTTCTATCCTAATATAAGAATGGCTCCTTATGAAACACTCTATGGTAGAAAGTATAGGTCACCCCTATGTTAGATTAAAGTCAAGGAAAGGAAACTCCCAGGACTAGAATTGGTGTAGGAGACCTCTCAATGGCTTAAGTTGACCTTGAAAAGAATGCTTATTGCTCAAGATAGGCAAAATAATTACTTTGGTAGATTTGAGGAGGGAGCACACATGTTTCACAAAGTCACTCTTACTATGGAAATAGGCAGATCCATTAAATTCAAAAAGTTAAGCTTAGATACATTGGACCTTTTCAAATCATAAAGAGGATTGGACCTATTGCTTACCAAATTGTGGTGCCACCTAAACTATCTAATTTTCACCTTGTATTTCATGTATCTCAACTTTGAAAGTACATCTTTGATCTTTCACACATCACAGAAGAAGAGTTAATGCATATTAAAGAGAATTTGTTGTTTCAACCAAGAACTATACAAATTGTGGACACTAACCAAAAGCACTTAAGAAATAAGACAATCTCCCTAATCATGGTAATTGGGAAAGGCTAACCTTGGGGAAGGGCATGTGGGATATGAAGGATAAAATCAATGAGAAATACCCAAAGTTATTCCAATAAGGTGATTTTAATTTATGGACAAAATTCCTAAAAGGTAGAGAGAAATGTAACATCCTCCTTTTAATTAGGGTTTATTTAATAATAATCAAGCAACTTAAGTAAATTAGATAATATTAAGAAAATAATTAGAATCTAATTTATTGCAAAATAATGAAGATTTAATTAGTTCTATAATTATAAAACATAAAGAAAATATTTTGGAATTTTTTGGGATTTAACATGAATTTTAGGAATTAATTTTAATTGGAAAATTAGAAAAAAATTATAAAATAAATACTTGGAAAGTTAATTTCTAGAAACTCTTAATTAAACCCTAGAAATATAAAAAATATATATTTAAAAAATAAAAGTTTTTAAGTGAAATTTTAAGTTAAAATATAATTATTAAAAATTTAAAGCAAAATGCATAATTTTCATAGGACTAAAAGGCAATTTTGGCAAGACCAAAACGCAATTTTAAGTTGGGCTAAAAAGTCAAATTTTCCCAAGAAATGAATGTTATAAAAATTATAAGTGCAACGAGTTGAAAATTTTAATATACATTTTTCCAAAAAGGCAAATAATATTTATAACTAGCATTAATCAAATTTAGATAAAGTTTATCTATCAACTGCTCAAGTTGTAACATTATATATTTCTAACTTATTTCATATTATCTCTATGTCTCACATCATGCATTTCATGAAGGAGTAAGAAAATAGCATAAAAATAATGAATTTCTTAGCGTTGTGTCATGTATAAAATTTTCATTCAATGTTCCGTGGACCGTGTGAACACATGCATCACATTCTCATATTTAATTACATAAATATAACTCATTTCGATCCTTAAAAGTGGCCTACACCTCGTGCAAGGCAAGGGAATACATAAATTTCATGATAGTTGCCTTAGCCAGAATTTTTCCATTTATGTCACAAATTTTGAAAAATCATAACTAATTCTAGAAAAATTGAAATCATGCATTTTTTGCCATTCTAGAAAGCTACACATGTCTACTTTATGCTAAAAAAAGGCTGAGCTATGAAACACAACATAGAAGGTGTTTGACATTCGAAAATGTGTAGAGGTTTGACTAGTTACTGGTACTATCATAAGTTTCTACTATAAACTTCAAAAATGTCCAATTAATTCTACACAAATATAATCTATGCAAATGATACCAATATGAAAAGCTACATATGTTAACTAGAGGTAAAAAATAACTTTAGACCAGTTTAGGCACATCTATACATCAAACACTAATTAAATAGTAACCTAGGTCAGTCTGGATACCTGAAACTAGATAGAAATTTCAAAAATTCATATCTCCCTCTTTAGACATCCAAATGAGGTTCTTCAAGTTGGCACCAGTCATTAGAAATGTCTAGTGTCTCCCTATAAAATTCTATGGCAATTGGATATCATTTGCCCCTTGAGTGACAGAATTCATTTTCGAACTCGTGTGAACAGTACCATGAACCAGAATCAGAATTTTTCCCAACTTTGAAAATTCATCAAATATTCCATAGACCTCCAAAAATTCTGCACCTTTGCTTCTCAAAAAACTCTCAACAATCTCTAATTGCATCCAAATCTTAGATCAATAAGAGTTCATTTGGACAAAAAGAGGTATAGGTTTCCAATATGGTCAATTTTTGCTTCATATAATATACCAAAGTGTCCAAATGACTTCCCTTAATATTTGGCATCTCTTAGACAAGTTTAAAAGCATGAATATGAATTGTATGAACTAACCAAGTGGTCCTAAACCTCGTGCATCTCAATTTGTCCATTCCATTTCCACTTATACATTAATGCTTTAAGTCTTTAAGAAACTAAAATTGCCATTACATGCTCAAATTACATTCTAGTATTCACATAACATAATCTCTTATTTATACATAACATATTAACATAATTACATATGCTCAAGAGGTCATAGGTCATATAAAATAATAGATTACATCATTTGCCATTCATAAGGCCTTAAAGTAACAAAATCTATGCACTTTAATGTCAAACTTTCATCTCTCAAGTGGTTAGCTCCCATTTTCTTACTCTCTTGGTCTACCTAGCATGTTAAAATATTGGAGAAGAGGGAATGAGATTCAAAGAATCCCAATAGCTCATCTCCCTTTCAATCACACATAAAAGATGCAAAACAAGTCTTGAAAATGCATGCATGAGCATATTTACATGTGAAATCATTCAAAAGACATTTTCAACATTTGAGCAAGTCATACATAGCTTACAAAAGCTTGCCAAGTAAGTGGATAAATCTCACCATTCACTTATGAATTTTGGACTTACCTCACCCATTCTTTAAGAGGTTTTTGACTCAACCTTGCTCTTGTGAGTCAACCTCACTTTTGGAAAATTATTTACTTTGTTTCAACCAATCTTAAGGGTTCTTTGCTCATCCTCATCATGGCTAAGAGTTTTTGGCTTCACCACACTCAAGCAAACCTAAGAAAGTATCATAGACATTATTTAAAAACATAATGCATCATTATAGTACCATGCCATATGAAATCATACTAGAATACATTTCATGGCTTAAAACAAACATCCACTCATTCAAAGACAAGCCAAGCATACATTCATACATGAAAGAAGGAGAAGTGAGCTACCTTGGAAGTAACTACACACTTTTTCTCTTGAGTCAATACTCCCTTCCTCGGCCTCACACACACAAAGGTGTGAAAATGATTTCTTTTGGCCTAAACACAATTTATGAAAGCCAATTAGGTTCATGGAATTAATTCTAAGGTCACACATCTTGCTTAGACACTAACTTGGTTTATAAACCGTTTTATGGTTCTAAAAATACACTTAATGAAGCAACGCCCATCAAATAAATTCTAGGCTTCATTATTTCCTTTCATATATGATTCTTGACTCCTTTTAAGCCTCTTGGAGTCATCACACAATTAAAACAAAGAGCCTAACTACATGTTGTTTCTTTAGGTCATATTATGGAACATATAAGGCCAACTCACTTTCTATGGTTTCTAAATTTTTCCCAAGGCCTCCCCTCATCTTCTCTCATCATATATGACTCAAAAAAGGGACTTGGAACAAATTAAAACTATCCCTAGGTACCTAAACTCCTCATTTAGGCATAAAAATCAAGATATCAAGTCAGATTTTACAAGGAACATATGAAACCCTAGAATTTGCATCTTGAATTTCCTTAGTTATTTGTTAATTTCCTTTGTATATTCTTATTCTTCACACTCTTTTTCCTAAGAATCACCCTTGGTTCTACCTAAAAATCAAGCCCTCCTATAATGTCTTGAGTGGGGCGAAATATGGAGAGAAGAGGAGCAAGGGGTAGCAACCATGGAAGAAGAAATTACCTCATTTTTTTCCTATTTTTTCACTTGAATCTTGTCTTCTTTGGCCTCCTCTCTTCAAATCCAAATTTTTCCCTTAATTTCTCCCTTAAAATAGATTCATATACTTCAATATAATCACAAGAAAAAAAGAAAAATTGAGGAGAAGAGGTTTGGAAAGGAAAGAGCATGACAAACTACCAAAATTAAGCCTTTGATTTCTCCTCCTCTTTGTTTTCCTTTTGTGCGCCACTCTCCTTGGGTTTTCTCTCTAGTTTAGGGCAGAAACATATGAAGCTATGTGAGTGAGGAGGTGGGGTACCATCTATTTATAGGTGAGAGGAAGAAACACTTTTCAAAAATCTCCATTTTGCCTTTCATTTTTGGCATTTTAGTTTCTAATTCATTTTAACTTCTTTTTTAGTACCATCTTTTCTATTATAAAATTTAGGTTCCTAATTTAGTAAAATACCTTTGGAATCACTCAAAATGGCTAAGGGTTCTTGCTTCATCCTCACCATGGTTAAGGGTTCTTGGCCTCACCACACTTAAGCAAACCAATGCAAGCATCATAAACATCATTTAGAAACATAAAGCATCATCATGATACCATGGCATTTGAAATCATGATAAAATACTTTTCATGGCTTAAAACACACATACACACATTCAGAGACAAGCCAAGCATACATTCATGCATGAGAGAAGGAGGAGTGAGCTACTTTGGAAGCAAGCACACACTTTTTCTCTTGAATTTCCTCTCCCTTCTTTGGTCTCACACACACAAAGGTATAAAAATGATTTCTCTTGGCCTAAACACAATTTATGGAAGCCAATTAGGTTCATGGAATTAATTCTAAGGGCATACATCTTGCTTAGATATTAACTTGGCTCATTAATCCCTTTATGGTTCCAAGAATGCACCTAATGAAGCAACACCCATCAAATGAATTCTAAACTCCATTCTTTCTCTTTATACATGATTCTTGACTCCTTTTAAGCCTCTTGGAGTCATCACATAATTAAAATAAAGAGTCTAACTACATGTTACTTCTTTAGGCCATATTATGGAACATATAATGCCAACTCACTTTCTATGGTTTCTAAATTTTTTCCAAGGCATCTCCTCATCTTTACTCAACATGTATGACTCAAAAATAGGTGCGAAACAATTTAAAACTATCCCTAGGTACACAACCCCATCTAGGCCAAGGCTAAAGAGAAAATTGGTCTTATTGGACTTTGCTTTGTTTTGTTGATGGAGGAAGCAAATGGGGAGACTTCTAAGGATCTTAGGAACTCATTTAAACTCTCATTTAGGCATAGAAATCAAGGCATCAAATCAGATTTTATAAGGAACATATGAAACCCTAGAATTTGCATCTTACATTTCCATAATTATTTGTTAATTCTCTTTGCATATTCTTATTCTCCATATCCTTTTTCCTAAGAATCGCCCTTGGTTCTACCTAAAAACCAAGCCTTCCTATGACTTCTTAAGTGGGGAGAACTATCGGGAGAAGAGGAGCAAGGGGTAGCAACCATGGAAGAAGAAATTACCTTGTTTTTCCTTGTTTTCTTACTTGAATCTTGTCTTTTTTGGCTTCCTCTCTTCAAATCCGAATTTGACCCTTAAAATAGATTTATAAACTTCATTATAATTATAGGAAATAAAGGAGAATGGAGGAGAAGAGGTTTGGAAAGGAAAAAACATGAAAAACTACCAAAATTCCATAACTTCAAGCTTTAATTTCTCCTCTTCATCTTCTTCCTCTTGTGTGCCACTCTCCTAAGGTTTCTTCTCTAGTTTGGGGCAGAAAAATATGAGGCTAAATAAATGGGAGAGTGGGCACCCTATATATATAAGTGGAGGAAGGAAGACTTTTCAAAAATTCTCATTTTGTCCTTCATTTTTGATATTTTTATTTCTAATTCGTTTTAGCTCTTTTTTGAGAATCGTATTTTCCATTATAAAATTTGGGTTCCCAATTTAGTAAAATTCCTTCGGAATCACTCAAATTAGAGCTAAAACCTTCTTGGACGAATCTATCAAAGTTCAGGTATACCAACATTAGAAAACATTCACCAGAGGAGTTTTGACTGTCTCGGGGCTTCCCATGATTTTCAGGGCCTTTGAGAACCCCAAAATACTCAAAAATTTCATTTAAAAAGCCCTCCTATATGAATTCCAAAATTTGTTCAAAATTATGAAAATGCCATTACGTTTCATAAGTTTTTCGTTAAATTTTGTTTCTTCATTCTAGTTCTATTTTTCTTTCTATTTAAGCCTGGAATTTTTATTTTTAGGAGTCTAGAATGTTACTCAAATTTTTTGGGACCTTAACTAATTCATTTCGGGGGACTTGCTTTGAAAATGCACCCATTTTCGTCGTTTAACGAAAACCGGACATTACAATATGCATACTCAAACCCAACCTCCTAACACAGTCATATGACATGAAAGAATGGCTAGCAACCAAATCAAATAATGCAGTTATAAAAAAATTATTTATTCTAATAGTACCTTGAATCAAACTTGGGGACTAACTAGCCTTCTGCTGTGACAGGGCAAAGACTCTACCCTAGGTCTGAGGTTTGGGAGCAAGAACCATTTCCCTCTGCTATGTGAACTATGGAGGAGCTTAGGTGTAGTCCCTAGGCATATGTCCTAGCTTATCACACCGGAAGCATACATTCTACCCTGCGTAGCATGGTTTGGTTTTGTGGTTCTTGCCACACTAGGGACATGTCATGGGTGTAGAGTTGCCTCTACTAGATTGAGTTCTCTATTTCTTGCCCTTTTGACTCCACTAGCTTTTGCCGTGTCTCCTACTGGTAATTGCGGCCTGTGATCCCTTTCTAAATCTCTTGGGCTTAAGGAGGGGTGGTCTGGTACTAGAGGTAGGTTGCATTGTTCTGAAGTTCACCTTCGTTACTCTGCATATCTCAACCAAGGTGTTAAAGTGCCTAATTCTCTGTGGCACTACCTTGTCTCTGATCTCAGGGAGCAAACCTTTCTCAGCCTATCTACTCTTTACAGTTTATCATCATGCCTCTATAAATAGGAGGAATATTGGGAGAGCTCTACAAATTTGGCCACGTACTGGTCCACGAAATCCCTTCTATTTATTTTAGAAGTATAAACTTTGACTCCTTCTCATCCTTGACTAAACTGGGGAAGTACATTTCATAAAAGGCCTGGAGGAACACCTCCCATGTAATTGGAAGGTTCCTCGCCTGTAAGATAAGCTCAGTGCCTCTCCACTAGAAATCTACTTCTTTTTCCAGCTGGAAGATAGCCATAGTGGCTTTCTACTCAGATGTGCACTTCATCACCTGGAAGATTTTCTCTAACTGCATAATCCAAACCTTAGCTTTCTTTGTGTTCATCTCATCATCAAAGGTGGGAGGCCCACATTTCTTAAACTGAGTGATGACCTGGCTAATAGAGTGCTGCTCCTAGGTTGGAGGTGTCTGAGCTGGTGGAATAGGGGTAACCATCTGAATGTGTGGCTACGAGTCTGAGTGAGTCACCCCTGAATGCTCGGGACGATCTGAATGGTGAGGTGGTTATAGAGGAGGAGGTGTAGGGCCCTAACTGTCTCTCTTAGCAAGTCATTCCTGTAATTGCATAATCACGGCTGCTGTTGATCTAGGTGAGCCATAATAGACTGTAAGGCTCCAACTACTGGATCACTGGGCTCAACTTTATCGTCTGCATGAGCCTCTCTGGAGGGCCAACCTCTCCTAGTGTTCACCATAGCTTTGAAATATCATAACAAACTTTAACATGAAAAAGGAACACTTTCACACTATCACACACTCAATTCATCCATAAACAAGCTCATATCTAGGAAACGCATAAACACAAGCCATACCCGCATCAAGAACCTGAACCTTTGCTCTGATACCAATAAATATAACATCATATATTTCTAGCTTATTTCATGCTATCTCCATGTCTCACATCATGCATTTCATGAAGGAGTAAGAAAATAGCATAAAAATAATGAATTTCTTTACGTTGCGTTGCGTATAAAATTTTCATTCGGTGTCCCGTGGACAATATGAGCTCATGTATCATATTCTCATATTTAATTATATAGATACAACTCATTTCCATCCCCAAAAGTGGCCTACAACTCGTGCAAGGCAAGGGAATACATAAATTTCATGATAGTTGCCTTGGCCAGAATTTTTTCATTTCTGTTACAAAGTTTGGAAAATCATAACTAATTTTAGAAAAATTAAAATTATGCATTTTTTGCCATTCTAGAAAGCTACACATGTCTAACTTATGCTAAAAAAAAAGATTTAGGCTATGAAACACAACATAGAAAGTGTTTAACATTCGAAAATGTGCAGAGGTCTAACTAGCTACTGGTACTATCATAGGTTTCTACTATAAACTTCAAAAATGTCCAATTAATTCTACAAAAATTTAATCTATACAAATGATACTAATATGGAAAGCTACAGATGTTAGCTAAGGGAAAAAAATACTTTAGACTAGTTTAGGCATATCCAATCATTGAAAATTAATCAAACAGTAACCTAGGTTAGTCTGGACATTTGATACTGGATAGAAATTTCAAAAATTCATATCTTCCTCTCTAAACATCCAAATGAGGTGCTTCTAGTTAATACCAGTCAATGGAAGTTTGATAGAGTACCACGGAGCTTCAATGACCATCTTCAAAGAGACCATGCGTGGCGTAACCATCAAGGAAAGCTTGGGAAAGTTGCTGAACGTGAGCATCAATTTTCAGACCAAACCTGGAATAATTAGTTTCTATTTTAATGATTTGAATAAGGCCATGTGGTCAATTAAGTTTTTAGAAAGTTTTATTTCCTTATTATTTCATAATTATTTGTTTCCATTTCTTTTAGGGGTTGATTTGTTTCCATTTATTTAGGTTATTTTCTTTCTATTTCTGGATGAACAGTGCACGTGAACAGTGCACAGCCTTAGGAATTATGTTTTAGGAAGTTTCTTAAGTCTTACTTTTAGGGTTTGCTTAGTATTCAAGTTTTGGATTTCCTTTGCCTATAAATAGGCTATCTTTGTATTCAATTAAAAAAATGAGATGAATAAATAGAATTTTCTTTTCAGGACTTATGTTCTGTTTTTGTGAGGTTCCTCTTGCTCCTTGAGCGATGGAGTGAATTTAACTCGGACTTATCAAAGGAGTGGTCTTCCTTTGTGGCGTCTTATGGTTAGGGTTCTAAGGGACGAGTTCTCTTAGGGTCTTACCCACTTGACCAACTATCTTTGTTTATACGTGTTCTTATTCTTTACTAGTGTTTTTGTCTTCTATTTGCGTGATTGTGTTCTTGAATCTTGCACGATCCGGGTTATGTTGTCAAAAAGAAGGTTCCTAGGATTTATTCCTACGGGGTCTCTCATCATTTGGTATCAGAGCTCTAGGTTTGCAAGTCAAGGTGTGATCTTTTCTTGTCTTTCGTTTGTGTTCTTCATTTTTTTTTTCCTTTCTATTGTCTGGATTTAAAAAGTTCTTACTTGTCTTCATGTTTTCTAGCTGGTCCTTGTGCGTGACCTATGTTGGGGTTCCTAGAGCAAGTCGTCTAGTGGGTCTCACATCTCAGGCATGAGTTTTGTTAGTTGGGGTTCCTAGAGCATGTCATTTAGTGGGTCTCATATCAGTAGCTTGTCTTCTTGAGTGTTAGAACTCAAGGTTCTATTTGTGCGCTTTTTTTTTTTTGTCTCCTTTCTGTTTCTTTTGGTGTCTTGTTAGTCATCATTCTTGTGAGTTTTTGTCCAGATTCCAAAAAAAAAAAAACGAAAAAAAAGAGAAAAGGAGCTGAAAAAAAAAGGGAGGAAGGAAATTGCCCAAGTCCAAAAAAAAAACGAAAAAAAAAAATAGAAGAGCTGAAAAGAGAAAAAAAATGAAAAGTTTTGCATATTCTGATTTGTTTCCTATTTGGTTTCTAATTCAATTAAGTAGCACCCAAGCAATATTTTCTTTCCTATTAACATTCAAGAGAGATTCGAGGACGAATCTTTTCAAAGAGGAAGGGAATGATAGAGTACCACGGAGCTTCAATGACCATCTTCAAAGAGACCATGCGTGGCGTAACCATCAAGGAAAGCTTGGGAAAGTTGCTGAACGTGAGCATCAATTTTCAGACCAAACCTGGAATAATTAGTTTCTATTTTAATGATTTGAATAAGGCCATGTGGTCAATTAAGTTTTTAGAAAGTTTTATTTCCTTATTATTTCATAATTATTTGTTTCCATTTCTTTTAGGAGATGAATAAATAGAATTTTCTTTTCAGGACTTATGTTCTGTTTTTGTGAGGTTCCTCTTGCTCCTTGAGCGATGGAGTGAATTTAACTCGGACTTATCAAAGGAGTGGTCTTCCTTTATGGCGTCTTATGGTTAGGGTTCTAAGGGACGAGTTCTCTTAGGGTCTTACCCACTTGACCAACTATCTTTGTTTATACGTGTTCTTATTCTTTACTAGTGTTTTTGTCTTCTATTTGCGTGATTGTGTTCTTGAATCTTGCACGATCCGGGTTATGTTGTCAAAAAGAAGGTTCCTAGGACTTATTCCTACGGGGTCTCTCATCAAAGTTTCTAGTTTCTCCCTATAAAATTATGTGATAATTAGACATCATTTGCCCCCTAAGTGATAGAATTCATTTTCAGGCCAGTGTGAACAGTACCATGAACCAAAATTAACATTTCCCCAACTTTGAAAATTATCAAATAATCCATAGACCTCCAAAAATTTTGAACTTTAGCTTCCTAAAAAGCTTTCAACAAGATCTAATTTCATACCAAATCTCATATCAAAAAGAGTTCATTTGGACAAAAAGCGGTATAGGTTTCCAATACGGTTAATTTTTGCACCATATAAGATACCAAAGTGTCCAAATGACTTCCTTTGATGTTTGGCACCTCTTGGACAAGTTTCAAAGTATGAATATGACTTGTATGAACTACCCAAGTAGTCCCAAACCTCATACATTTCAATTTATCCATTCCACTTCCACTTATACACTAGTGCATCAAGTCTTTAAGAAACTAAAATTGCCATTACATGCTCAAATTACATTCTAGTATTCACATAACATAATTTCTCATTTATACATTACATATTAACATAATTACATATGCTTAAGAGGTCATAGGTCATATACAATAATAGATTACATCATTTGCCATTCATAAGGCCTTAAAGTCATAAAATCTATACACTTTAATGTCAAACTTTCATCTCTTAAGTAGTTGGCTCCCATTTCCTTGCTCTCTTGGTCCACCTAGCATGTTAAAACATTAGAGAGGAAGGAATGAGATTCAAAGAATCCTAATAGCTCATCTCCCTTTCAATCATACATAAAAGATGCAAAACAAGTCTTAAAAATGCATGCATGAGCATATTTACATGTGCAATTATTCAAGAGACATTTTCAACATTTGAGCAAGTCACACATAGCATACAAAGGCTTGCCAAGTAAGTGGATTACCCTCACCATTCACTTGTGGATTTTGGACTTGCTTCACCCATTTTTTAGAGGTTTTTGACTCAACCTTGCTCTTGGGAGTCAACCTCACTTTTGGTCTCCTCTTTACTTTATCTCAACCAATCTTAAGGGTTCTTGGCTCATCCTCACCATGGTTAAGGGTTTTTTGGCTTCACCACACTCAAGCAAATCCAAGTAAGTATCATAGACATCATTTAGAAATATAATGCATTATCATGGTACCATGGCATATGAAAATCATACTAGAATACCTTTCATGGCTTAAAACACACATACACACATTCAAAGACAAGCCAAACATACATTCATGCATAAGAGAAGGAGGAGTGAGCTACCTTGGAAGCAACTACACACTTTTTCTCTTGAATCAATGCTCCCTTCCTCGGCCTCACACACACAAAGGCGTGAAAATTATTTCTCTTGGCCTAAACATAATTTATGGAAGCCAACTAGGTTCATGGAATTAATTCTAAGGTCACACATCTTTCTTAGACACTAACTTAGTCTATAAACCCCTTTAAAGTTCTAAAAATACACCTAATGAAGCAACACCCATCAAATAAATTCTAGGCTTCATATATGATTTTTGACTCCTTTTAAGCCTCTTGGAGTCATCACACAATTGAAACAAAGAGCCTAACTACATGTTGTTTCTTTAGGTCATATTATAGAATATATAAGGCCAACTCACTTTCTATGATTTCTAAATTTTTCCCAAGGCCTCCCCTCATCTTCTCTCATCATATATGACTCAAAAATGGACTTGGAACAAATTAAAACTATCCCTAGGTACCTAAACCCCTCTTAGCCAAAACTAGGAAGCAATTTGGTACCAATGGATTTTGCTTTGTTTTCTTGATGGATGAAGCACATGGGGAGACTTCTAGGGATCTTAAGAGCTCATTTAAAAATTCATTTAGGCATAAAAATCAAGATATCAAATCGGATTTTACAAGGAACATATGAAACCCTAGAATTTGCATATTGAATTTCCTTGGTTATTTGTTAATTTCCTTTGTATATTCTTATTCTTCACACTCTTTTTCCTAACAATCACCCTTGGTTCTACCTAAAAACTAAGCCCTCCTATGACATCTTGAATGGGGCGAAATATGGAGAGAAGAGGAGCAAGGGGTAGCAACCATAGAAGAAGAAATTATCTTATTTTTCCTTATTTTCTCACTTGAATCTTGTCTTCTTTGGCCTCCTCTCTTTAAATCTGAATTTTTCCCTTAATTTATCCCTTAAAATAGATTCATATACTTCAATATAATCACAAGAAAAAAAGGAAAATTGAGGAGAAGAGGTTTGGAAAGGAAAGAGCATGAAAAACTACCAAAATTAAGCCTTTGATTTCTCCTCCTCTTTGTCTTCCTTTTGTGCACCACTCTCCTAGGGTTTTCTCTCTAGTTTAGGGCAGAAACATATGAAGCTATGTGAGTGAGGAGGTGGGGCACCATCTACTTATAGGTGAGAGGAAAAAACACTTTTTAAAAATTTTCATTTTACCCTTTGTTTTTGGCATTTTGGTTTTTAATTTGTTTTAGGTCTTTTTTTTTAACCATCTTTTTAATTATAAAATTTAGGTTCCAATATTGTAAAATGCCTTTGGAATCAGTCAAATTGAAGCTAAAACCTTTCTGAACGAATCCGTCAAAGTTTGGGTACATCGACATTGCAAAATGTCCACCAGAGAGGTTTTAATTATCTCAAGGCTTCCTATGGTTTTCAAGGCCTTTGAGAACCCTGAAAAGCTCAAAAATTTCATTTTAAAAGCCCTCATATGTGAATTCCAAAATTTGTTCAAAATTACAAAAATGTCATTACGTTTCGTAAGTTTTTTGTTAAATTTTATTTCTTCATTTTAGCTCTATTTTTCTTTCTGTTTGAGCCTAGGATTCTCATTTTTAGGAGTCTAGAATGTTACTCAAATTTTTTGGGACCTTAACTAATTCATTTTAGGGGACTTGCTTTGAAAACGCACCTGTTTCTGTCGTTTAACAAAAATCGGGTATTATAATTTTCCCCCTTTAAAAAGTTTCATCCTCAAAATTTATACAACATACCTTATGGGAAGTGTTCTGGATGTTTCTTTCTCATATCATCCTCTAGCTCCCAGGTAGCTTTTTCGGGAGATAACCCTTTCTAAACCATTTTCACCAGTAATATTGTCTTATTCCATAACTGCTTGAGTCTAACATCCACAATCTAATCTGGTGATACTATGTATGATCGATCATCTTGTAACTGTACATTCTCATATTCTATGACATGTGAGGGGTCGGGCTGGTACTTTTTGAGCTATGAAACATAAAATATATTATGTACTTGGCTCAAGTTTGGGGGAAGGGCTAGTTTGTAGGCCACAGGTCCTACTTTATCAAGAATATGAAATGGACCTATGTACTTTGAATAGAGATTTTTACTTTTTATAGATCGACCTATCCTTGTGACCAAAGACACTTTAATAAAAATATGGTCTCTAACCTCAAACTCTAATGACCGTCTACGTTTATCTGCGTAACTTTTCTATCTACTCTAGGCCGTAGAAGTTTCTTTCTAATGGTCTCAATCTATCTAAAGGTCTAGTTCACTAATTCTAAGGCTATAAGGCTTTGCTCTCCTAGCTTAACCCCACACATCAGAGACTTACACTTTCTCCCATACAATGCCTTATACGGTGCCATCTATATGCTTGCATGATAACTGTTATTATAGGCAAATTCCACTAGAAGCAAGTGTGTATCCCAGTTTTCTTTCATTTCTAAGACACACGCCCTCAGCATGTCCTCTAGGGTTTGGATGGTTCTCTCCATTTGACCATCTATTTGTGGGTGATAGGCTGTGCTAAATCTAAGTCTGGACCTAGAGCATCCTATAATAATCTCTAGAAATTCGAAGTGAATCTGGGATCTTTATCTGATACTAAGCTCCTAGGCACACCATGTAATCTAATTATCTCCTGTATGTATAGTTGGGCTAGTTTATCTAGGGTATAAGTGGCTTTCATAGCTAAGAAATATGCTGACTTTGTTAATCTATCCACTATTACGCATATTGCATCATGCCCCGATGATGTCCTGGGCAAACTCATGATAAAATTCATAACTATGCTATCCCATTTCCACTCTGGGATATCTAGAGGCTGAAGTAACTCAGCTAGTTTTTGATGTTCTATCTTAACTCTTTGACATACTAAACATCGGAAGACATATTCTGCTATGTCTGTTTTCATTCTAGGCTACTAGAACATTTTCTTTAAGTCTTGATATATTTTATTGCTATTAGGATGAATGGTATACTTGCTCTTATGTGCCTCATCTAATATTTTCTGTCTGATTTCTATATTTCTAGGCACATACAACATATCCCTATATCTTACTATATCATCCTCAGACAGATTGAAATCTTGAATGCTACCCTGGGCTATCTAGGCTCTAATCTTACTTATATAATTATCTGTCTACTAGGCTTCTCTTATTTGCTCCCTCAGGTCATTTGGTACCAATTGATTGCACCTAAGGATTTATGAAGCTTTCTAATGATAATTTAACTTAGGTAAGAGCATGTTTATAACACTCCAAAATTAATTAAGACTAATTATGATGATTAGGGAATTAATCTAGGTAATTAGTAAAACTAAGTAAGTGGAAAGTTGAGGTGGAACGTATAGAGGAATAAATTGTTAATATGGGTTTAATTAGAAAAATCAATTAAGAGAGGGAGACATTAAATTGGGCCTTATAATTAATTTAATTATTACTTTGGGTTAAGTGTATAAGCCCAATCTTAACTTTAAGGAGATCTAACCCCATTTCTTAGAGGCTCAATATTTATTTGTGCAGGCCTAAATGTTAATGGACTTTTATAGTAGGCCAAACTCTCATGTATTACCCATGTAACCTTATAACCCATAGTTCAACAAGCTTATGACTGAGCCCACTTAGATTTCGGGCCCTTGGGTCAGCCCATAACCTATCTAAACTCTAATTTTACTTTAGCCCTTCCACCCTTCTGCAGAAACATTTTGAGACACAAAGCAAAAATTTTGAGGTCTCTTAGAGGCTAGGGTTTTCACCATCTTCTTGGCCTCATTTTCCACTTCTAAAAGTCAAAATCAGCTAAGGTAATTATTATATAACTTAATTCTCTTCTCTTTCTCTTCAATTTGACCTTATTAGTTTTTTATTTGGAGCATTTTCACCTACACCCAAAATCTGAAACTTGTTGTTTGGTGTTTTCATGGTAGAATTTCAGAGGTTGAAGCTAGAGGTGTTGTTAGGTAAGTATAAACTTCTCATTTTGATGCATTTTCTACTAGTTTGGGACCTATCACTGATTTATGATATGAGTATTGTTTTTATACGAATTTACTCAGAATTTGGAGTATTGTTCTGAGGTTATTGGTGTAGGCACAACCAAATCCGAATTTGGTTCTTGTAGTAGTTGGGTAAGTGCTTTCTAAGTAACCTTTGTAGTTTAACTCCTCGAGTAATAGGTTTGCTAATATAAATGATAATTACAAATAGTAATAGTTTGGTTTTGTGTCCATAGGCTGAAGTAGCATTTTGTTAGCTCTTAAAGAATTGTCTACAAGTAAGGTAACTAGGGTTATTATTAATTCCATGCATATGTTTACTTTAATTTTATATTTGCTGCAAATATATGATTTTTGAATGCTAAATGAATGGTTAGCTATTTAATATATATTGTGTTTGGACCTTGTGAGTCCATGGTAGAGTTGTGGTACAGTTGCCACTCGTGCATTGTGCTTCAATTGGGCACCAAGTTGTGATCAGACCCTTGTATGCATTGAGCCAAGGTTGTGCTCATTAGGAAGTTGGTGCCGTGGATGGACCTCTTTCAATGTTAATGGCCTTTAACATGTGGAATGTGATTGCTAGTATGAGATAATAGTTGCTGATAGCCTAATTGTTTCATTTGCTGATATGGCTAGTATATTTTCTTATGCTTATTTGAATTTATGTACATATGTCAATTAAATTGAAATATATGAATGGAATTTGTCTTTGGTTACTAAGATTTGCATCTCAACTTGTTTCATGGGTTAACTATTTCAAGTAAAGGTCCTTCGGGTAAGGATAAAGGAAAGCTAGTGGATGAACATCCATGAGCTTAGGGCCTATATGAGGAATGCTACACTTAGGTTGATTTAACTTAGGATAGGTGCTGATTTTGGTTATTCTTTTGTATAGCATCATCATGTAATCATATTGTCAAGTGTAGGAGTTTTGTCTTTTGGTGAACTATGATGTACTTAATAGGTAGATAGTTTTATATAACTTGGAATTTGATGTATGCACTTATATATATATGATATGGAACTTAATTGGTCCCAAGATATGGTCTATTATTTGAGGATGTAATCATGTGATACCTTAATTGTTGACTCATACTAGTAATGTGATAATTACTATTTCTATATACTTTATTCCCTTTAATTTAGGCATTTTGATGATAAATTATGGTTTAATGGATTTAACTGAAGGATAATTGAATTTATTGGCCATTTTTGCACTTTAGGAATTTATTTGCAAAATTATTGAATTTTAATGTATAAATTCCTTTTAATGATTTTGTGAATTCTTCCTATTGAATTATTTTTTTCCTATTATTATTTGTGCAGAATTTGTATCTCTTTCTATGGTTTTGAAATGGAGAAAAGAGGAAGAAGCACTTGAAAAAAATGAAGAGGCTTAAAGGACCCCATGAGTTTTCATCATGTTCCAACTCATCAATCACATGGTTCAACACCTTCATAGCTAGTTTTCTTTGTCCACATTTCAATGTCATCAATCACATGGCAGAGGCATACACATTAGCTAGGTTTTTCCATTGGTTAATGACATGATTACATCACCTCATTTCCATCGTGTTTCTTTGTCAGCAAAGCATTCCTTTAATCCATTCATTCTTGTGGCAACTCCATCAGCATATCTTCCCTCGCGTGATTCTTATTTGGTGGATGATACATTATGTTTTGTTACACATAGGAAATCCTATGATGAAGGATCTAAGAAGCCATGAGTCAACTCCAACACTCTTGACTTCATTCATTCACTCATGTGTCATCTTCCACGTAGCATATATCTCTATCCACTCACTTATTCCATGAGCACAACCACTATTTCTTCCATAATGCTTGCTTCGTTCACTTTCCTCCAGCCCAGCTTCCACTCCCTTGAAGCACACACTAACATGTAGCAAACCCATTGATGCAAAGAACCATGTGGTAGCCCTTTTAACTTCATAAAAATAGACATAGCCACTACACTACACAAACACACACCATTAAACATGTAAGCACCAATCCACACTCACATGCACTCATCTAGCACACACATTTGCACACTCAAGTTTTTCAAGGAGAATGAGAAGCATAGAGAGTCTTGGGGGCAGCTCACTTGTTAAGAGTGGAGCAGAATAGAGCATGAGCAGCAGAAGAGGTAGTTTCAAGCTTATAGGAAGAAAAAGCTACGTGTTAGGTTGGATGGAGAAGAAACAAATGAAAAAGGCAGAAGCATGATGCTCTATTTTAGTAAGAAGCAACGGGTTTTCATGTGAAGGCTGGAACAAAGGCAGTAATGGAACAAGCATGTAAAAGGTTTGAAGAACACAAAACAAAGCCATGCATAGGATTATATCAAGGAGAAGTCTTGGGTTTGGATTGAGAGGAGAGGAATAGTAGAAGCAACAAGATGCATGACACGTGAATAGTAAACAAATGAGCTGGGAATGAAGAGAAGCTTATGTGGGAAGTGACATGGGAAAAATTAAAAAGAAAAACCACATGAGCATAGCACATGAAGCTCAAGTAGCTGATTGTAGAAAGCATGAGCAGATTCTAGGTGAGCATGTGATTCATTAAAGGAATAAACACACACTGGGTAAAACATAACAAAGGGGGGATTAACGTGAAAAAAAAAGAGAGGAATGAAAGAGGATGGCTGGAGATTAACACGAGAAAAAAAAAACTCGAGGGATGTGAATGAAGAGGAGATTGATCCATCATCCTTTCTATATGGCTCATCCTTCCATCAAAACTCCTCCATTCATCTTCTCCATGATAGCTTGAATTTCTCTTAGTAGCTAGCTGAAGATTAGATCTCCCTTGATGCAGATTTGAGCTCCAAGATTGCCTCTCCAAATTGGATAACCTCTTTTCTTTTTAGCTTTTAATTTCAACATTAATTCCTTTGTTAATTTGACTAGGTTTAGCTTATTAATTAGGGAATTTAGTGGCTGGAATTTACTAGATTAAATTGAATTGTGGTTTGATTGTAATCTCATACTTGAATGTTAATCTTGATCCCTAAGTGTGTAGAAAATCCAAAATTGATGGCTGTACAATTTGCTATTGAATTCGTCTTGTTTTGAAGCCAATTAATGAAATAGTTATTGAACTAAGTGGTTGAAATTTTTGTGTGATTGTTGTGCTTAAGGAACTTATTGATCTAATTGGTTGATTAGCATTTTAAGTGGATTGTTCAGCAGACTTTAGTGAGTATTTAGGTTCTGTTTTAGTGTGTTCTTATTTCTAACTCAATTGATTAATTATTCAAGGTTTCTTGTGGTTGCAAAGTCCTTGAATCATTAATGAATTGAGCCTTGGATGGTAATTCAAAAGTCTTTATGGAGAATACACTAAGAAGCAAGAGTTTAAATCTAATTTTGGTACATTAAAAAGAGAACAAAGATAATTGAATTCTAGAGAGTGGAATCTCAAGGCGAGTGATGAATGCTAGTTTTATATAATCCTACTAATTTGGGTACTTTAATAATTAAATATGGCTTAATGGATGCAATTGAATGAAATTTGATTTAAATTGGCCATTTTTACATTTTAGGAATTAATTTGCAAATTATTGATTTTTAATGCTTAAATTATCTTAAATAATTTTGTGAATATTCCTATGTGATTTTTGTCTATTATTCTTGCAGAAATTTTTATGGGCAAATAGCATTTGAATAGGAGATTGGTTTGGAGAAGAGGTAGAAGCTTTCAAAGTCCAATGAAGCAACATTAAGAGAACATGTGAGAGGAGAGCATTCATATT
Source organism: Erythrophleum ivorense (assembly GCA_026724425.1). NCBI lineage: Eukaryota > Viridiplantae > Streptophyta > Magnoliopsida > Fabales > Fabaceae > Erythrophleum > Erythrophleum ivorense. Next base: position 37,913,183 of record JAIUCV010000006.1, on the reverse strand, counting down.
AATGAAAGGGATATTGAAGCATGAGTTTTGAAAGATGTAGCCATAAGATGGATGAGAAATAATAGAAGGAGAAATAGAACCATGTGTCAGCCCACTCTTGATGCACCCACTCTCATGAAGACACCTCCTTTCAAGTAGCATGCATCATTCATTCCATTTCCCTCACTCGAGCAACCATTCACTCACACTCCACAACACTTAAGTTGCCACGAGTTCCACAACACTTAACTTGTACATGGTTTCATGCATAAACACATGGTCACACTTGCACATATACAGCATTATGCACAACAACCCTTTCATATCACCTCACTCCATGAAGCACTTGAATGAAGCTCATGTCATCACACACTAGCTACGAGCTCTGACAGTAACACACATAGCTCGCATGGGCAGGAGGTTTTAAATGGAAGATGAGGCCATAGGTTTAGTGAGGAAGAAGACACAAGAGAGGAAAGACTCGAGCTTACATGGAAAGTTAACGTGGTAAATAAGCTGAATGAACAAAAGAAGAAGCTTCAAGCACTTACGGGTTGACGTGGAGTAGCAGTATAATTAATAATGAAGCCACGTGATGAAGGAGCCAATGTGGAAAAGGAAAAACGTAAAAAAAAGACATCAAAATAATACGAAAGAAGGGCTGGGAGCTAGCTGAAGAAAAACACTTGGATTGCCACGGGCTAGGGATAAGTCCATGCCACAAACACACACACATGCAAAAAAAGAGGTAGCCATGAGCTTGATAGAAAGATGAAGCAGAATAGCTACGAGTTTAACTCACAAACACATAGAGGAATCATGTGGAGCAGAGAGAAAATGAAGAAGGTAAAGTAGAGTTACATGAAGAAGCTTATGAGCATAGAAGAAGAAAGAGAAGTTGCAGTTTGGACAAGCAGAAGCAAGAGAAGGAGCTTAAGTTTGATGTAGGGAAGCATGGGCTAAATAACGCATGCAAAGAACACATGATTATTAAAAGAGTTAAATAAAGAAGTACGAATGGGAAGAAACATGAGAAAAGAGAAGGAGCTTCACATTAACACACACATAACAGCTAGATAAAGCGTGGAGAATGAAGAGAAGCAAGCAGAAGGTACTAGATGGGCATGAGTTGGAAAGAAAGGAGCACTCGAGGAAGTCACGCATGATACACACACAGGCTGCAAAATATGTAAAAGACATATGAAGAATAGGCAGCTCGTAAAATGTTACAAAAGGTAAAAAAGTGGGGTCTGCTAATTAAAAAAAAAGAAAAGAAAAAAAGGAAGTACATGAGAAGGAGCTATAGGTGACTTGTGGAGAGCACATGAGAAATTAAAAAGTACATGAAGGCTTATCCATGCCATTCCATCAAATAAAATAATCCATCAATCCATCGAATAAAAGAACCCATCCAGAAGACACTCCATCGTCATTCTACATCCATATTCCACTCTATTTGGCCGTAGCATTCTCCATCTCATTTCCTCCATCCTTCCACCTCAATGAAGCTCTAATCCTCTCCTGTGATTAGCTTGGAAGAAGATCCTTGGTGGAAGCTTAAATTCAAAGAGAAGAACAAGGGATTTTGGCTAAGCTTCCTATTTTTATTTTCTTTTTCTACATCAATTTTTGTTATTTTATTTGCTTGGTTAAGCTTGTAAATGCTTGAGATTGATGTAATTTATGATTAATGGCTGGTTAGACATTGATTAGGAGAAAATTTGTTGATTAATTGATTGGATTTAGCATTGAATTTTCATTATTCTCTAATTTCACATGTATGCCATCAATGTGTTCGATGAAATGCATGAATGAGATGGTGTGTTTAAATTGTTTCATTTGAGGATTCCTTAGAGTTTAATTGGTTAATTAAACATCTTAGTGTGATAATTTAGAGGCTAATGAATTGATTAATCAATCAAATTGAGTGTTCATCAATCTTAAAGGCAAGAATTAATGATTTGACGTAGGATTAAGGTTTTAATTTAACATTAGATTGTTAATCTCTTAAATCTTGAATGGTAATTCAAGATCATTTGCCATGAACACAATTAGGGACTTTTAGACCAGAATTAATTACAATTGAATTAGGATAAGGATAGTGGATACCAAGGGATGAATCCAAAGCTAGTCACATGTCTATCATTCAACCAATAATTCATACAATTTGGTAGTAGTTAGTCATTTTGTTTTAATTTAATTCTAGTTAGTTTAATTAGATCAAACCCCCCTTAATTAGGTAGTTCTAGGATCCTTTACCACTTAGAAAAACCAATTAAACATTGAATTCCATTTCCAAGGGAGATGACCTAGGTTATGCCACTAACTATATATTTTCTCAACCTAGTTTTATTTTGGAGGTTGCACAACACAACCGTCAGCTAGTTATCACACTTTCCTAGTTGTTAACTACACTTATTCTTAAGCTTTTAGTTCTTGTTACTTTTCTTTAATTCAATCAAAATTCAATAACTTAAAACCTCTATAAACAATTTTCATTTAATGTTACTTGGAAAACTCTTTCACAAATAATTGAGGCAAAAAATCCTTGGGAAATGACCTAGATTGCACCATTAGGTACAAGCCCTTTTCCAATCTAGTTTTATTTGAAGTTGTGCGACACAATCGTCAAAATGCATGAAACTTATATTGACATTTATATTTGGATGAAGATTGTTGGTAGTCACAAATCCTTCTTGTCATCATTAATACATAAATTGCTTATGCATGATAGTTGATGAGTAAGAATCAACCCCTAAGTCTTGAATTAGCAATGATAGGTATGTTGGGTAAATCAGGTAGATTAATGCCATTAGAGCCCCATAAATTAATGTAGAGTGGCCCTAGAGTACTACTAGAGGGAGTGTTAGAGTGTATGAGATGAAATTTGAGAATTATAGGTGTAGTAAGGGGACGAGCTGTAGCCAAATATCACAAGTCATGACCAAGGGTCATTTAGAAGTGAGTTTCACTGTGGCACGAGGCGAAATTTTACCCAGGGAGGGTAACAGAACTGAATTTGTCACGGCAAAATTCGAAACATTTTAGGGTGAGTACTAGGAGGTATCTCGCCATAACACTACATAGGTTAGTCATGGTGGGACTCTAGTCAGTGAGCAAACTCAACGCAGTGAAGGTCCACGGCGAGAATAGTGAAAACGTGAATAGTAGGTCCTAAGGGTACTTTGTCACAGCGCGAAAAACCTAAGTCGTGGCGAAAATTTCCAAACCCCCATTTTGACTTAGAAACTTTGAGATTCATTATGATAATGTTGTGTAATGACTTGGGAATGTTTATAAGTGGTTTTGTGAGTTGAAATTAGTAGTAAGATGAATTGAAGGCCTTAATTAGTATTTATGATCACTTGTAGATTTAATTAGTTATGATTGTTTAGTTAATGGCCCTAATGATATCAAGTTTAAATTTTCTCCACTTTTTCTTAATCTAATTAATTGTAATTAGACTTTAGGCCTTGATTTATGATTATTAACCACTTAATTAAGCTTAATCATGGTAAATAGGAATTAGGGTTGTCATAATGTTTAGGTTCTTAAGAGACCTAGGAAGCTTCATGGATGGCAATTTCCCAAGAGAAATGAATGAAACTCCTTTAGGGCCTTCTTTAAGTATAGTCTCAGCCAAGAGGGATTCCAAGTACCTAGGGAGAGCTTTCTTTGATTCTAAGTCTATGGATGGTATAGATATGAATAATAAATACAAAAGGAACTATTAGTTTGAATTTAGAAGCCATATTTTGGAAGGTGGAAGTTTAGGGTTCTATTAGGCATAAAGAAGCAACTTGGTGTTAGGCTCTTTGATTTGAGTTTGTGATGACTCTAAGGAGTTTAAATGGAGTCATTGTGACCTAGATTGAGTAAGAAATTAGAGCCAAGATAATGAATTATATGAATTGCTTCATTATGCTACAATATGGAATCATATGGATGCCAAAAGATAGAATTAGCTTGTGTAGAGTTTATGTAAGGCTAAAGATGGTTCCATTGATGTCTTTGTGTGTTGTTTGACGTGTCTAGGCCAAGCAAAGCAAACCTCTCCCAAGTGTGTGCGAAGCCAAGAGGAAAAGCTAGGGAACCAAGGAAGAAAAGTTGTGCTTTTTTAGAAAGGTAGCTCTTCATCTATTCTTATATGTATGTCTTGGTTGTTTAATTGTCATTGATTGCTTATTTATGTGTTTAAATCATGAAACATGTCTATTGCTATTGGTTTGATGATTTGATGACATTATATTTCTTGAATTGCTTTGGAAATGTGAGATGGCTCTTAATGGGTGAGGTTGTGTCAAAAATCTCTTGAATTGGCTAAGGTGAAGCCAAAAGTCTCTAAGTAAGGTTGAGACAAGGCCAAAAGTCTCATGAAATGAGTGAGACTAAGTCAAAAGTCCCTCAAATAAGTGAGACTAATCTAAAAGTCCTAAATAATTGGGTGAGGTTAGACCAAAAGTCCCTAAAACTTATTCTTGACCTTGATGAATCTATATGACTTTATAAATATGATTATGTTTGATATTTAGAAGCATTGGATGCATGCTTACTTTCTTTGACATAATAACATGCCATAAATTTATGCTTAAAAGGATGAATAAGCTATTGAGATTTTTTGAATCTCACTCTCTCCATTTTATGTGTAACCTTGTCTAGGGACTTCTCAAGGAACAAGGAATGAAGACCAATAAGCATAAATGATGCTACTTTGACAATAGAATAGGAATTTATGTAAGTTCATATCAAAATATGGTTGCATAAGTTATTTATATAATGTAAACCTTCACTTATGAGTAAAAGTATGATATTATGATGTATGAACCACATTTGGAAGCATATATGTAAGAGGGTGAATTTTTGGTGTATATGTCCCCATGGAAAGTGTGTGTATAAGGCCAAGTGAGAGAGTGGTTTTGAGTTTCATGATATTTTGAATCTGATATGATGGCTATATACGCTATAAATTATATGTTGGATGTGCTCAAATGGTTACTTGCACAAAGGAATTTCAATTTGGACCATTTGGAGCCACTTGGGTGTCAAAATGAGCCATAGTTTGCCTCTAAACCAAAACTAGACCAAATGAATGCATTTTGGCATAAAATTTGGCAAGCATATAGGTCTCAGTTAGAGCTTTTCACAGAGGCAAATAACACAATTTTTGAAATTTTGTATAATTTCCTTTGATTTTTCAAAGTTGGCTAAATTATGTAGAATTGCCTTGTCATTGTTCATTTGATCAATTCTGGTTTTCTATATATTCGAGTGGTCAAATGAATTCCAATGCTCATGAAATTTTTACAACATATAGTTGGCATTATAATCTTTCCATATCCACCAAGATCAATTAATTTGGAACTGTGTGGCTCAAGATATGCATTTCTAAAGTTTTAGGTTTGCATATGCATAAAAATATGATAGTGTCACTATTTCATTAGATTTTTGTACTTCACACAAATTTTTTTATCTAAAATTTTTACAGCATATAGTTCATGTCATGAGCTTTTTAGAATGTCATCATTTGCATGATTTGAAGCTCTCTAACTCAAGTTATAAATTTTGGAATATTGTGACAGAATTATGAAATGACATAGAAATGGTGTAATGGTGCTAGTATGTGATGCTTGACCTTAAACCCGAATTCCATGCTTCTTTTTGTGATATTTCTAATTGAACAAGTATATTAAGGATGAATGATGAGATTGGTAAGTTGAAATGGTGCAATTAAGCAAAAATAAAATATTTTGACCTTTAATGTCAATAAATTCCTTTGCTAATTGTGTGAAATATATGAAAAATGGTATTATAGATACAATGTGATATAGAAATTGTGTTATCCCATCATGGTATGACAACTTAGAAGGCATGAATTTAGAATAGGCACATTGGCATTCTAGATTATTTCTTTTTTTAATTTGTGTTTACTTAAAAATGAGTAAAAGTTTAAGTTTTAGGGTATGTTAACTCTCCATTTTTCATTTTATGTTGCACATTTTTGCCAGGATTTTAGGGGTTAGTCAACTATTTTCAGGATTAAAACAATTAAGTTTAGGAAAAATGTGCATACATGATGTATATAGCTCTAAGCTTATATTTTAATATTATAAATGACAAATTTTAGCTTGATTTTGGTAAATTCAAGAAATGATCATACTTTGACTATTTTTATAGGTTATAAACATAAGAACAATTAAGTTGGAGTCATCATGGAGCAAGATGATTGGAAGCCTTGTAACACCCCGTAATTAATTAAGGTGTTAATCACAGATTAGATTAATTAGGAATAATTAATATGGGTTGAGATTTAATTGAGATAGAAATCCTATCTAGGCTTAAATTAATAGATCATGATAAGAGGCTAATGGAGGCCCAATGGGTTAGGTGCAGAACCCAATTTAGTGTGATGGAGGCCCAAAATCTACCTTGTATAGACTCTTCTAAGTGGCCCAATAATCCTTGTGCAGACCCACATTATTAAGCTCTTCAAACTTGGCCCAAACCTAATTAAACTTCAGCAACCCAATGCACACAAAACTGGCCCAGTAAAATTCTGCAACCCAACACTTTAAAAACTGGCCCAACAAGTAAAAAAAAACCTGAAGCCCATTATGAGCTGGACTTTGAAGCAACCCATGACCCATATTTGACCCAACTAAAACCCAACTTAAACCCTAATGCTTCAGCCACTTTCTCATTTGCTGAAACTCAAGAGGCAAATTTCGGAGCTTAGAGAGGAGGCTAGGGTTTAAGGCAATAATTCTACATTTTCTCACATTTAGAGCAAGATTCAGCCAAGGTAATAGTTATACAACTTAATCCCCTCATCTTTCTCTTTAATTTGGTCCGATTAGTTTTTCATTTGGAGCATTTTCACTCTACCCAAAAATCTGAAATGTGAGAATTTGGGAATTTTCTTAGTAAAATTCGTAGGTTGAGGTTATGGCTGACCTTGGGTGAGTTTAAACCCTCCATTATGATGCTTCAATTGTTAATTTGAGACCCCTATAGCTGATTTATAAAATAGGTATTAATTATGTAAGAATTTGCTTAGGATTTTGGGTGGAATATTGAGTTTTTTGGTGGAGGACACTTTAATCCAAATTTGGAACTTATAGTGGCTGAGTAAGTGATTCTTAAGTAGTCATTAGCATCTTAAATTCTTTGGGTACTGATTGTAACTGTTAATAATGGATTAGAGTAGTAATTCTATGATGCTATAATTATAGGAGGAATTCTGCACCATTGGTGACTGTTGCAAGTGTCTACAAGTGAGGTAATCGGGTTTATATCAATTCCATGTATATATCTAATTTAATTTCATATGTTGCTATATATGAATGATTTGAAATGTTGAATGAATGTTAGCTATCTGTTGAATTGTGATTGGACCTTGTGAGTCCATGGTGGAGCTGTGGTGCGGCTGCCACCCGTACATGTGCTTCGATCGAGCACCGGGTTATGATCAAACCCAGATGCACAAAGCCCCGGTTGTGCTCAATAGGGAGTAGGTGCCGTGGACGGGCCTCTCCCGGTGTTAATGGCCTTTAACATATGATAATATGATTGCTAGTATGGGATAGTAATCATGATAGCTAATTGTTTCATTTGCTGATATGATGGATATGTTTCTAATGTTGATTTTGATTCATGCATATATGCTAATTAAACTGGATATATGATGGAATTGCCTTGGTTACTGAGATTTATATCTCACCCCGTTTCATGGGATTAACATTTCATGTGAAGGTTCTTCGGGTAAGGATAAAGGGAAGCAAGTAGATGAAAATCCATGAGCTCTAACATATGGGAGAAGGCTACACTTAGGCTGGCTTAGTTAGTAGGGATGCAATTTTGTCAGTAGTTACATAGCATCATCATGTATTCATATTGCCAAGTGTAGGCGTTCATATTTTGTTTGATTGAAATGTAACCGTTAAGGATGTAAGTCTCACTATAGTCGAATATTAATTTATGGACTTATAGCATAATATATATAGTCTTGTTGAAATCATGATATGGATTACCATATGGGAATTGTAGTCATATGATGCCTTGGATATGGACATAAGCTATTGATGAATGAATATATATGGAATGTGCATGGGATGTTAATTTTTGCTAATGCTTGTGTTCTTGCTGTCATATATTCATGAATTTGCTGATATGAGCTAGTTGGGCAAGTAGGAAGTAGTATTTAAGTTTTGCGATGGTAATGGACGGATTGATGGGTAAATAGGATAGATAAACACCATTAGAATCACATAAAATAAGGGTAGGTGGACCTGGAGTGTTTCTAAGATGGGAATTGGAGTGTAAGGGGCAAAATTTGGGTAATGTAGTCATAGGAGGGAGTCGCGTCGTGGCTAAAAAGGCTTCGCTGCGGCCAAATGTGAGACAGAGCTGAATCCCGCCGCGGCATAACCAATCCCGCTGCGGTGCAAGAGAGGAAAAGTGGCCCAGGGAGTGACAGTGGCGAGGAGTGTCGTGGCCTGATAAATCTCGCTGCGGTGCAGAGCGAAAAAAATTGCCCAAGAGGGCAACAGAATCAAAACTCGCCGCAGTGCATTATGTCCTGCCGCGGCGCGAGTCGAGAAAATAAAATAAGGGTTAGACAAAAGCAAAACTCGCTACGACGCAAATATATTGCACCGAGGCGAGAATCGTGAGGGTGGAGAATGGGAGATCCAGGAAGCATTTTCGCCGCGGCGCCATGTAAGCTGGCCGCGGCGAAGGTCCAACTCGCCATGAAGGCTGATCGCGAGAGATCCAGGAAGCATTTGTCCAGTGATTCCAGAGAGCAACGTGGCCGCGGCGGGGAAGGTATAAGCCGTGGCATAAATCCCCAAACTCATAATTTTAACCTAGAAACCCCCGTTTCTTCAATGGTAAGGGTAGGAAACGATTGGGTATTGAAATCGATGGACGGTTGAATCATAAACCCCTAATGGTAGTAGGATTTCTTTTATGCAAATTTTGTTTTGTTGTGGTGGTATGGTGATGACCCTAACATCAAGGTTTAAATTTCCTCATATTTTCGTAATGTGGATATATATATAGTGACCTCAAACCTTGATAATTAATTATTAATCTTGTATTTAACCACGAATACATTGATAACAAGGTAGGGTTGTCATAAGCCTAAAGTTAAGAAGCCTAAAAAGGGAATTATTAAAGAAAGGAGGTATGGAGCTGCAAGCTCAGAAAGCCAAGTCATGATGCCACATAAATGAAGAGTTATCCCTTATCTAGTATGTTAAGGCATCACAGCATTGCATGAGAAAATACTATATTCTTGGTCTTGATGCGAGACCTACTAGGAACATGCCCTAGAAAGCCTCCAACAATTTGAAACTTTGCCCGGGACAGCTAGAAAACAAGAATGTTGGTCAAAGGAAAGACCCTAAGAGAACTTGTCTCTTAGAACCCTAGCCTCAAGATGCCACAAAGGAAGACCAATCCTTTGATAAGTCATGTGTACTCTCAGAGATCACAAAGAAGCAAAAGCCTCACAAAGGATTGAATAATACTCAAGTTCATTCATTCATGATTCAAAATAGAGTACAATAGGGAGCCTTTTATAGGCAAAGTGTCTAAAAGACTTAAAATCCTACTAAAACTAAAACTCTTAAAATCTAATTAGAAATTTTAAACAATGCCTAAAATCAAGGAACAAGATTAGGATATTAATTTTAACTTAATCTCCTAGATAAATTCCTTGACTAAATCCAAAAATAATAAAATAATAAAAAAAACGAATTTCAAAAAGAGTTCTAGTCAAAACTAGAGTCCTAGTCAAAACTAATTAATATTAATGGGCTGGACATCTTGTATTTGAAATACTATTCACGTCCTCTAGCTTCAATGGGCTCTTTAAGCATCAACTTGGGCTTGAATAAGCATGATTAAGGCTCTATTTGCTTCCTCAATGCATGCACTAACATTATGGGCTTCTAATTCAGTAAATTGAAGCCCAATTGCTCTTTGTAGACGCTTAACTCTTCCTCTTGTCATTGGGCCATCTATCATCAAGTCTTTTTCCACATGAACATCCTTCCTCACATGAGTCTGGTTCATATTACTTGGTGTTATTGCATCATTCCCCCCCTCTTGAAAAGGATTCGTAGTCGAATCTGCAATATCAAAGGAAGAGAGATCAGTTACATTAAAAGTAGCACTAATATTTCCATAAGAACTAGGCAAGTCAATTTTATAAGCATTATCATTAATCCTTTCAAGAACTTGAAAGGGACCATCTCCTCTAGGTTGGAGTTTTGACTTCCTTTTCTCTGAGAAACGTTCTTTTCGCAAGTGAACCCACACCCAATCGCCGGGTTCAAATAATACCACACGCCTTCTACCCTTGTTAACTTGGTTGGCAATTTGCTCATTCTTTCTTTCAATATTGACTTTCACCTTCTCATGCAAATCTTGTACAAACTTTGCCTTCCTAGCACCATCAAGGTTAGTAAACTCATGTGAAGGTAAAGGAAGCAAATCTAACGGGGTTAGAGGATTAAAGCCATAACCAATTTCAAAAGGAGAGAATTTTGTTGTAGAATGAACAGCACGATTATAAGCAAATTTGACATGGGGCAAACACTTCTCCCAATTCTTAAGATTCTTTTGAATGATAGCTCTTAATAAAGTAGAGATGGTTCTATTAACAACCTCGGTCTGCCCGTCAGTTTGTGGATGTGCTGTAGTAGAAAATAAAAGCTTAGTGCCAAGTTTATTCCACAATGTTTTCCAGAAATAACTCAAGAATTTCACATCTCTATCACTAACAATAGTTTTTGGCACACCATGCAATCTAACAATCTCCTTGAAAAATAATTCTGCCACATACATAGCATCATTAGTTTTGGAACAAGCAATAAAATGAGCCATTTTACTAAACCTATCCACAACAACAAAGACACTATCTTTTCCAGTGGGAGATTTAGGCAAACCCAAAACAAAGTCTATAGAAATATCAGTCCATGGGTGAGAGGGAACTGGTAAAGGAGAATACAAGCCATGTGATTGAATTCTAGACTTAGCATGCTTACAAGTAATACATCTAGAACAAACAGCAACCACATCTTTTCTCATGCCAGGCCAATAAAAATGCTCATTCAAAAGAGCCAAAGTCTTTTCTACACCAAAATGGCCCATCAATCCCCCACCATGAGTTTCCTTAACAAGAAGCTCACGAATGGAACACATAGGAATGCATAACTTGTTCTTTTTGAAAAGGAATCCATCAAACCTATAATAGTCATTAGCACCATGCAATTCACAAGATTTCCAAATATCAGTGAAATCAAAATCAGATTCATACATGCCTTTTAACATCTCAAAACCTATCAATCTAGCATGCATGGAAGTAATCAAAGTGTAACGCCTAGATAATGCATCAGCTACAACATTTTCCTTTCCCTTCTTATTCTTAATCACATAAGGAAAGGTTTCAATAAATTCAAGCCAACTTGCATGCCTTTTGTTCAATTTACCCTGAGACTTAAGAAACTTAAGACTTTGATGATCAGAATGGATAATAAATTCTTTAGGCCACAAATAATGTTGCTAAGTTTCTAAAGTTCGTTTCAAGGCATACAACTCTTTATCATATGTGGAATAATTTAAAGCAGGACCACTCAATTTCTCACTGAAATATGCAATAGGTTTAGAATCCTGCATCAACACACCACCTATGCCTATACCAGAAGCATCACACTCAATTTCAAAAACTTTAGTAAAATCAGGCAACACAAGTACAGGGGCATTAGTTAGTTTTTCCTTCAGTATGTTAAAAGCATGCTCTTGTGCTTCACCCCACTTGAATATCACATTCTTTCTTACCAAATCATTTAAAGGGGCAGCAAGAGTAGAGAAGTCCTTCACGAATCGCCTATAGAAGCTTGCCAATCCATGGAAACTTCTTACTTCACTCGCATTCTTTGGAGTTGGCCACTCTCGAATTGCTTTGACCTTTTCCTCGTCCACTTGTATGCCACGAGCTCCTACAACAAATCCAAGAAAAACCACAGAATCCAAACAAAAATAGCACTTCTCTAAATTGGCAAAAAGTTTATTCTCCCTAAGCACAACAAACACATTATGCAAATGATTCACATGTTCTTCTAGACTCTTAGAGTAGATCAAAATATCATCAAAGTAAACCACAACAAATTTTCCAATGAAAGATCTAAAGACATGGTTCATTAAACTCATGAAAGTGCTAGGTGCGTTAGTCAAGCCAAATGGCATAACTAACCATTCATATAATCCAAACTTGGTCTTAAAAGCAGTTTTCCATTCATCACCTTTTTTCATTCTAATCTGATAATAACCACTTCTAAGATCAACTTTAGAGAAAACACATGCACCATGCAACTCATCAAGCATATCATCTAACTTAGGGATAGGATAGCGATATTTTACCGTTATTTTGTTGATGGCACGACAATCTACACACATTCGCCACTTGCCATCCTTTTTGGGTACAAGAATCACCGGGACAGCACACGGACTCAGACTTTCACGAACAAAGCCTTTCTTCATGAGCTCTTCCACTTGATGTTGTATTTCCTTAGTCTCATCTGGATTTGCTCGATAAGCAGGTCTATTGGGAATAGATGCCCCTGGGATAAAGTCTATCCGATGCTCAATGCCTCTTAGCGGGGGCAATCCATCAGGTATTTCCTCTGGGAACAAGTCACAAAATTCCTGTAATAAAGATGTAACACTAGCAGGCAAAGAGTGATCAAGATCATCGATAGTAAGATAAACATCTTTATAAAGTAATAAGAAGGCATTTTCACAAATAAGAGCTCTCTTGATCTCACTTTTACCCGAAAATAAACTCACTTTCTTTTCCTCATATTTTTCTCTAATTTTCTTTTCCTTTCTACTCAGCTCTCCTTTCTCCTGCTTCTTCTCATTCTCAACTCTCACACTCACTTTACCTTTCTTCTCTTGCTCTCTCTTCTTACACTCTCTTTCAATTTTTAACTGATCCTCATATGCTTGAACAGGATGAAGAGGGGTCAACACAATGGTCTTACCATTAAAAACAAAAGAATAATAATTTTTATATCCATCATGTTTTACCTTTCGGTCAAACTGCCATGGCCTACCAAGTAACAAGTGACCAGCATACATGGGTGCTATATCACAAAGAATCTCATCATGATAATTACCAATAGAAAAAGAGATGAGCACCTGTTTTGTTACCTTTACCTCCCCACTATCGTTAAGCCATTGTAATTTATAAGGAGTAGGGTGCCTCAAAGTAGGTAAGTTCAACTTTTCCACAAGTAAAGTACTAGCTACATTTGTGCAGCTACCATCATCAATAATCAAACTACATACCTTCTTGTGGATGAAACATCGAGTATGGAAAATATGCTCACGCTGCTCTACCTCAAGATCTTCTTTAGGTTGAATGTTGAGAGCACGCCTAGCCACAAGGGCTTCACCATTTACAGCTTCCGTTAACTCTAAATCTGAGTCATCAGTCAGGGGTGGCATCTCATCCTCCTCAGACTCACTACTAGCACTAGTCACATCACCATTCTCAAGAACAATCATAGTTCATTTGTTCGGATATTGTGAAGTAATGTGACCGAAACCATTACATTTAAAGCATCTAAACTTAGAGGAGGAAGCAGTAGGATTAGAAGATGAGAAAGGTTTTGACTCAGTTTTACCCTTAACCTGAAAGGGTTTTACCTTACTTTCCTCCTTAGACTTGAAATCAGTCTTTGGTTTGAAGGGGACTTTGGAATCCCTCCAAGAACTTGAGTTAGATGTCACTTTCAGCTTTTGTCGAGCCCTTAGTTGCTTTTCCACCTTGATAGCTCTATGCAAGAGCTCCTCCATATCTAGGTAATTGTATAAATCAACTTGGGCAGCTATATCAGGATTTAAGCCCTCAATGAATCGGGCCATGGTTGCTTCACGGTCTTCCTCCACATTTGCCTTAATCATGGCAATCTCCATTTCTTGATAGTAATCTTCCACACTCATAGAACCTTGCTTCAGCTTTTGGAGCCTCTTATGCAATTCCCTATAATAGTAACTAGGGATAAACTGTTTGCGCATGATAATTTTCATCTCTTGCCAATCACGAATTGGACCTTCACCGGTACGTCTTCGGGTGAGTAAGAGTTGATCCCACCAGATGCTAGCATAGTTAGTAAACTCTACTGCAGCAAGTTTTACTTTCTTCGCCTCAGTGTAAGAGTGGCACTCGAATACATGCTCCACTTTTCTTTCCCAATCTAAGTACTGGTTTGGGTCATTTTTCCCAGGGAATGATGGAATCTTCATCTTGATATTTCCGATACCACCATCCTTATTGCATGATGATTGTCTACCTCTCTGAGTATGGGACTCCTCAAAGTCAGACTCAGCATCATCATCAAGCTCCACTTGAGCTTGCCTTCTATGGGTCCTCTTATTGGAAGAAGACTCCACATCATCTAATCTGGCACTTAGTTTCTCAATGGTACTTTGAATAGCTTTAACCTAGACTTTCATGTCAAAGTCACTATGTTCAGATTCTCCAGATATCCTGACATATTAGTTTGTACAAAAAAAAAAAGCAAAGAAAGATATAGGACCTCGCAACTCACTAGCTCACGTGCTTACACTCATAAGATGATAAGTTCGCTCGTGTTTAACTCTTTTTGGCTTTTTCTTTTAATGTTAATTGCACTCTTGCCTTTTACCACTCAACAATTTGCTTCTTACAAGTGTTCTAAGCAAGTCACAAGCAAATCAAAAGAAAAGATCAGACTAGTGGCAATAAAAAAGAACTAGAATCCTAAAATGCAAATTCCCAAAGAATCAAACAAAGGGGAAAAGAGGGTATGTAATAAAAAGGTAAGGAGGAAAGGAAAACAAGGGGGGAGAGGAGGTTGGGATGGCTTGGAAGGAAGGAGAAGAAAAAGCAAAAATCTGAAAATAAGAAACTTTAAAAATAGGAAACTACTTGGGAAATTAGGAAACTAACTTTAAGAAAATCTGAAAATGAGGAAACTAAGTCCAATTAGGAAATTGAGTCCAATTAGGAAATTAATGCCAACTAGAAAACTAACTCTAATTAGGAAATTGTCTCCAATTAGGAAACTAACTCCACAACTAGCAACTTTTTTTTTCTCTTTCTTTCTCTTTTTTTTTCACTTTTTTTTTTCGAATTTCTCTTTTTTTTCACTTTTTTTTTGAATTTCTCTTTTTTTTGTCTCTTTTTTTTTCTAACTTTTTTTTAAAATTTTTTTTTTTGGAGTATCACACTCCTTTTTTTTTTTGAATGAGTATAGAGGCACGCAACAATGGAAGAAGGAAGAAGATAGAAGACAAAAATGAAGATGAAAAGATAACACAAATGGAAGGAGAGAAGGTATGAAGAACAACGGTAGGAAAAACACAAAAATATACCTTGTACTAGCGAACCAAAGCTCTGATACCAAATGATGCGAGACCCACTAGGAACATGCCCTAGAAAACCTCCAACAATTTGAAACTTTGCCTAGGACAGCTAGAAAACAAGAATGTTGGTCAAAGGAAAGACCCTAAGAGAACTTGTCTCTTAGAACCCTAGCCTCAAGACACCACAAAGAAAGACCAATCCTTTGATAAGTCATGTGTACTCTCAGAGAACACAAAGAAGCAAAAGCCTTACAAAGTATTGAATAATACTCAAGTTCATTCATTCATGATTCAAAATAGAGTACAATAGGGAGCCTTTTATAGGCAAAGTTTCTAAAAGACTTAAAATCCTACTAAAACTAAAACTCTTAAAATCTAATTAGAAATTTTAAACAATGCCTAAAATCAAGGAACAAGATTAGAATATTAATTTTAACTTAATCTCCTAGATAAATTCCTTGACTAAATCCAAAAATAATAAAATAATAAAAAAACGAATCTCAAAAAGAGTTCTAGTCAAAACTAGAGTCCTAGTCAAAACTAATTAATATTAATGGGCTGGACATCTTGTATTTGAAATGCTATTCACGTCCTCTAGCTTCAATGGGCTCTTTAAGCATCAACTTGGGCTTGAATAAGCATGATTAAGGCTCTATTTGCTTCCTCAATGCATGCACTAACATTATGGGCTTCTAATTCAGCAAATTGAAGCCAAATTGCTCTTTGTAGACGCTTAACTCTTCCTCTTGTCATTGGGCCATCTATCATCAAGTCTTTTTCCACACGAGCATCCTTCCTCACATGAGTCTGGTTCATATTACTTGGTGTTATTGCATCAGGTCTGGTATGCTAAGGCACCACAATGCCCAAAGCAAAGTAAGGGCACCCTTTGTATAAATCAAAATGATGTCATCTTAATTGCTGATTCTAGCTAGGTTTTGAGCCATATAATTCCATTCTCCATGCTTAGCCATCATTAGGGGACTTTTAAAGGCTTAAAGTAATTGTGAGGTGGCTCTTAGAGCAACGAAGAGCTAAGAATTGAAGAGAAGCCAACAATCATCACTTGTTTCCTCTACTTCTCCTATTTCCTTTGCATTTCCATGATGTTGTTGTTACATACTTTGGTTTAATTTATTGATAGTTAATCTTGTAATGGGTAGCTGAACTTCTCAATTTAGGGTTATTATGGACCTTTGTATGGATTAGAGTTTGCTTACCTTTTCTACTTGTGATTAATGGTAAATATATATTGACCTAACTTTGTGCTTCATGCTTTCTACTTGATTGTCCACTAGTTCGAAAAGATTTGTTGCTCTTGTTAAAGTTGGAAGAGGCATATTAGAGTTAGGACTCTAGTTAAAATTGTATGGGTACTTGAAGCTTACTTGGTTGAGTGGATAGTTTAGCTAATGAGATAAAAATATACTTATTTGCCTTACATAGCTAAGTTAAGGATTGTGCTATTGATGCGTACACATAAGGGATTGTAAAATTAATTAGGAATGTACCTATATGAGATTTGGAAAAATACTTATTTGTGAAATTGAACTCTAGTCTAGCGTGTAACACTATTAAGAGCAAGGAAAAGAGGGTTAAATTGAGTCTCTATGAAGTATTCGGGGGATTATTAATCTTGGATTCCTTTAGTTGTTGGGTAATCCAAATTTTATTCTTAATCTCAGCTTTACATAGCTTTAAAATACTCTCCATGCATATATACTTTTGATTAATTCTCTTAATTTAAGTTGAGGTATGAATTTTGGTATTTGACAACAGATTGACAACAAATCCTTGGAGAAATGGTACTCACTTATCATTTTATTATTGCTACAATATGTATACTTATGTGTGGGTACTTATATTCTCAAATCCAACAAAGATTACGTTAAAAAAATAATAAATTTTCATAAATTAAATAATTAATGCTAGATCAATAATGTAAGCTAATTGAGTGATGATACTATATAAACTCAGAAATATCATGTTTCTTAATTATAACACAATAATTACTAAATATTATTAAGTATAAAATTGTTGTAAATGATATAATTATGTGAATATCTATAACCCTCAAAGAATGATCTTCTAGGATCCTTTTTTATGTTTAATGTCATATACCCTATAACCTCCCAAAAAAATTCATATTGTACAATTATATGGATATTTATTTATGTTGTTGTAACTCCTAAATTAATTATTATGACCGAAGGTTCATAAATAGAGGCTATATACTAAGTATGTGGGACTCTAAGTAAATGAGAATTGCCTACTTCTTTCTCCTCTCAAATTTCTCTATTGCTATTGTTTTATTTCTTATAATTTTTATTAGCATTACAACAAAAATAACATTTTACTTATTCTAAGAGATTTATTATTATAATTATACTAATTAATTGCACAAAAATCAAACTAATTCTTTTCAGAACTATTAATTATTAAATAAGTTAATGTTATAAGTAATTATTTAATAAAATATTATTTTATATTTAATAAAAATATATGATATTTTCAAGTTCATGGTATCATGATTCAAACTAATTAACTTACTTCGTGTATCTTCTTTGAAGTAGTAGGTAGAAGACACAACGCAATTGCATTTCGCTGAAGGGGCCGGCTCGAGGGCTAAAGTTCATCTTAAAATGTTGACTCAGACGAGAATATTGAAGGGAAAGTGAGTATATATTTTTAAAGTATATACTTAATAAAAAATGTGTTTCATTTTATCATTAATATATTTTGGATACATTAATTCTTTAGTAAAAATCAATATTTGACCTCAGCACAATTTATTTTTGTATAGCTTCAACATAACTCGCAACTCCAAGAGGTTGGCGTTATATAGTTAATAAAGTGTACTTTTTTTTTTTTTTTTACTTTGACTACTATTAAATTCAAATTTTGTGATTAGTAGTTAATTTTTTTTTTCTTTTAAAATACCAAATTGATGGAGAGAGTTTAACTGCCTGAGTGGTTAAATTTTCAACCATTAAATCATAAAAATCATCTCAAATTTATGCATATTACAAAAAATCATTTTATACATATCTTGAAACTACACAAAACAGAAAGATTTATATTGAGCTGGCTCTCTTCAAGCACTACATATATAACAAATGTGTTTGACACTTTGGCATAGAAGTTAAGTCGAGTAACAACCAAGAGCTCTACCTATAAGATAGGGTGTCAAGGAATTTTCATAAAAAGAAATTAATTTCCGATATAAACTGATCTGGATTTCTTTTTGAAGTTAAATATGAATTTTGATGTGTCTTGTCGCGCTCAAAGAAGAAGTAGAGGTACATATAGGCAGCTATAAAACAAGACATAAAAGATGACCAAACATCTATGCAGCAATAAAACAAGACAAAGCCAAACTAAACTCCTGAAATTACATATGAATAACTGTGAAACTGCTTTTGCGAATGAACTAACACTATTTGATGTATCTTGACGCATTTAAAAGAGAAAGTATGAAGCTATAAAACAAGACATAGCAAAAGGTGACCAAACATCTATGCAGCAATTAAACAAGAGAAAGCCAAGTTAAGAAAGCTAAGCAAAAGTACCATAACTTCCACATGTATATTAATTTGACGATCTCGAGGGTCCTGCATTATTAAAAATTCTCGACAGTGTTCATTAATGAATTGAATCTGCACTAGCATGAACTATCTTATACCAGGTTCTCTTAATTGGATAGCTGTACCCATCTAAATAAAGCTCAAGCACTATCAAAAGCACAAGGTCTCAGTGGCAAATGGCAAGACGTCCTCATTGACCAAACTTCGAAAAGCGTGCCTCTCCTTGGCTTTATTACATATACAGTGACGTTGAGGTGGTGGAACACGAGCATGATTTATCTATTCAACCTGCATCTTTGTATTCAGGAGTGAATACACAGGTATGTAATTAAAGAGAGATAGGATATTAGGCTAAAGAATTTTGGGAGAATTATAATAAATGATCTAAAAATAAAAAATTATTTTTAAAGACTTGTTTTTATTTATTTTAAAATGATTATTATTGAGTTTAGTAATAAATAGTTTGATTATTATTGAGTTTAGTAACAAACACTAAATTTAGTAACAAACAATTGATTATTATTATTGAGTTTAGTAACAAACAGTTGAACTTAACAGTAACAAGTCTTTAAAAGTAATTTTTTTTACTTTTTGATTCTTAAATATAATCTTTTAAAGAATTTTTAACATTGGAAGGTCTTTACTCTTTCTTTTTCTAATTGCACCTGGTGCAATATTACCAAAAATTCATTTGAATATTTTTACAACTTAACATTATTTGATTGATTTCTTTGAAAAAAAATAATTTTTCTATTATGTTTTTACCAAATAATATAATAGTAAATATTTCAAAAAATTTTAAAAGTTCTTAAATATATATAATGAATTAGCTTATTACAATACAATGAATCAACAAAATTTCTTTAAAATAAATATTTCAAATAGTATAATTTAACAACACATTCACTTTAATTAATTTGTATTGAGTCACTGCATCAACTGATTGTGCAATATATAAGATTTAAAATTTTTCCTTGGAACTTTAGCTAAGTCGTTCTATAAATATACCCATTTTGCTGCGCTTCAGCATCCACAACAACTCCATCTATACCTCTCTCTCTCTCTCTCTCTCTCTATATTTTCCTTCACTCTAACTCAGAAACACCCACTCCAACAAAGTGTGTGAAGATGGAGAATTTACGTAAAATGTTGAATGGGTTAAAACCTGTGGTGTTAATGGTGCTGGTGCAGATTGCATTTGCTGCGGTGAATGTGATCTACAAGCTCGCCATTAACGACGGAATGAGCATGAGGATCGCCACTGCCTATCGCCTTCTCTTTGCATCTGCTTTCACTCTTCCTCTCGCTATTGTCTATGAAAGGTTTCCACCATATATTGTTCTTCAATCTCTCTTTTGTTTTCAATAGAAATTAACACGTTGTAACTGGAGTTCATTAACTTGGCCAAAATGATTTATTTTTTTCTTTTTGACAGGAACAAGAGACCAAAGCTGACTTGGAGGCTGCTTTTCTTGTCATTTCTTTGTGGCTTGTTTGGGTATATCATTCTTACCCTTTTGCATACCGTAGCGTCTTTGGGCATGAAAATTGTAGATTTTAGTGCTATGCACTAAAAGAAGTATGGACCTGTTTGGTTTCTTGAAGAACATTTGTTTGTTCTTAAGAATAAAAAAATAAAAAAATTTGTTTGATAATATGTTTTTAATGAAGTGTTTTGTAAAATAAAAAAATAAAATTTTATTTTCGGAAACAGAAAAATCAAAACATTTTTTTGGTGTTTCGTAATTTTTGTTCTGCAGAATTAGAAAAAAACAAAAAACAGTTACTTTTCAGAATAATAATTCAAACATATTTTTTAATTTTTTTGTTCTCAAAATTTGGTCTGTTTGAAATTGTTTTTGTTTTAATGTTTTTAAAATATATGTTTTTAAGAACAAATTTTTGAGAACAAAAAAATTAAAAAATTCGTTTGAATCATTATTTTGAAAAGTAATTGTTTTCTATTTTTTACCTGATTCTATAAAACAAACATTACAGAACACTGAAAAAGTGTTCTGAATTTTTTATTTTTGAAAACAAAATTTTATTTTTTTGTTTTACAAAACACTTTATTAAAAACACATTATCAAACAGATTTTTTTGTTTTTTTGTTCTTGAAAACAAAAAAATTGTTCTATAGAATTAAATCAAATAAGGTATTTTTTTTGTTTTCTTGTTTTTTTGGTTATATATAGCTGCCACTGAAGATATTCTCACAGATTTTCAGTGATAACTTTTGCCCTCAGGGAAAGGAGTATAATTTCCTGCAGCGAACATATATAATTAAGATGTAAAACTAACATGGTTTATGTACTTCTAATTATATGTCAGAGGATGTTTATTTCAAAACCTTTTCTTTGAGGCTCTGGCTTTGACATCGGCAACATTTGTTTCTGCTATCTACAACCTTATTCCAGCCATCACCTTCGTCATGGCCATCTCCTGCGGGTATACCTTATCTTCATTTTATTTTTTTATAATAAATTAATCTTTTGTCCTCTAAAAAATATATCTTGTAACTTGATCTCCAAAAAACAAAGCATATCATTTTAATCCATAAAAAATTGTTTTTGTTTTGAAAGTAGTTCGCATATTAAACCTGTTAACGAAAAGGGGATAGTTGATGTGACCAATGAGATGAGTGATGTGACTCTTAATTGTTTAAGAAATTATCCAAACATTTTATATACACTCCTCCAAATAGAGTTTAAGTTCTCAAGGTTTACATTTAAAATGCAACGTTTGTGATAGTACGTAAACATTTAACAATTTTATCGTTAAGTCAGCTCACCTGTTTCACTAACTATTTGTTAACGAGTTGAACTTAAAGACTACATTAAAATAAAAATAATTTTTGGAGGTCTAAAATTAAATATTAATCTTTAAAGAGATAATATTGAAACAAAGTGCATCTTTTTGAATGACGAGAAGTCAATTCACTCTTCTTTTCAATTTTCATTATTCACTTACTTTATGAAACCATAATTATTTTATTCTATATGTAATTAGATAACATCTTGTTTAATTAAATAAATTTTATTTCAACAAAGCTATATTGAAGTCACATCCATCATAGAATGAATAATAAATAAATGACAACTTATAGTGGAAATTGAAGTTACCTATGATAGTTCTATATTTTTCTACTAACATATGCACAGCTATAATTTAACATTTTGTCAATTTTGTTTTCTCTTAAATGTATAAAGGTTTGAAAGATTGAACTTGGGAGCAGCAGGAGGGAAGGCCAAGGTGTTAGGAACTATAATTGGGATTGGTGGGGCAATGTTTCTTACTTTCTTCAAAGGTGTAGAAATTGGCGTTTGGTCCTTCCACATTAATCTTTTGAACCCACATCATGACCAAAACGGCAGCGCAGCAACAGCACTACATGCTCACCCAGAGCACAGATTTCTAGGTGTTCTTTGTGCCATAGCAAGCTGCTTCTCCTTTGCTTTATGGCTTATTATTCAGGTCAGCTTAATTATTAATTTTCACACCCACTAATTAACTTCATCTGCATGTTGTTTGATGTGTAGTTCACAGTTATCTGAATTGTCGTTTTGGTTTATGACAGGCTAAGATGAGTGGAGAATACCCAAGCCATCTCTCAAGCACAGCTTTGATGTCCACAATGGGAGCAATACAAGCCACTGTGTTTGCTCTTTGTGTTGAGAGAGATTGGAGCCAGTGGAAGTTAGGATGGAATGTTAGGCTTCTGGCTGTCTCTTACTCGGTATGCTTTGATCAATCACTCCATTTATAATCATTAGACGGGATCATGAATGGGCATTTTCTAAAAAAAAGAAAAATAGTTCTGGGTGCAACCTAGTCCATATCAAAACCAGAAAGGCCAAATATAATTTAGAACTCAAACTTAGAATCAAAATCGGTCTATCAAGCTAACACATGTTTTTAGATAGTTAATAGATGCATGAACCTTGTAGCCACTCATAGTTTGGATCTTGCCTTAGGTTTACATTGTTGGTCTTCTATCCCTTCTTTTCTTAGTCTAACTCTTCTCTCGGAGTATATAGGCACCTATTTTACCCATGGTAGTTTGTTGTCTCTTGTCTTTATCTGTTCAGTCTTCATACCCCTTTTATTTATCCCAAAAAAAAAACTGTTTTTCCAAGACACATGAACTAAGTCTAAATTTAATTCAAGAATTAAATTTGAAGATTGCATGACTAGGTCTAATCAATATCAATTATGCATTTACCAAACATCTGGACAATGAAATAATATAGATTCATTTAAAAAAATATTTATTTTTGCAGGGAATTGTTGCGTCTGGAATGGTGGTGATTGTGATTGCATGGTGTGTAAGGATGAAAGGTCCTCTATTTGCTTCTGTATTCAACCCTCTGATGCTTGTCCTTGTGGCCTTTGCTGCTTCTTTGATGTTGAATGAGAAACTCTATTTAGGAAGGCATGTACACTAAATCCTATTCAAGACTAAATTTTATTACGTATCAAGTATCAAAATTAGATCTTGATGAATATGATTAATTTGGTTTCGTTTCGTTTTTAATTGTACAGTGTGCTTGGAGCTTTGCTGATAGTGTGTGGGCTCTACATGGTGCTATGGGGTAAGGGCAGAGAAATAAGAATGATGACTCAGCTTGTGCCATCAGAAATTACCCACCAAGAATATGAAGCAACTGAGGTTGTTGTCATATCCACCAATAGGGCAGATCATGATCATAAAATTGACCAAAGCAATATTAGTATCAGCAATAATTCTGCTAAAGTTCATTATGATTCATCAAATACTCAGCATCAAGCTAGCAATTGTCTCTAGGAATGTCTCAGAAACTTGAAAACACAATGTGCAAAGAATTCGTAAGGCTAAGGTAGATAAATACATTGCATAAAGCTAGGGCCTTCTCCAATTGACTAACTACTATTGCGTGTATGTGGATGCATTTTCTGGTGGGCGTAGAAAAAGGAAAAGCTATTGCTTTTGTGGCTCCCCGCCCCTACTATCTCCTTATATATATTTCTTTTGTTTCTTCAATTATTTGCACTCTATTATTAGTCAATGAAGTATTCAATTGGAACTCAAAATTTTATCTACCAAGTATATATCGTGTTCTGAATTCTCATCTATACTCAGATGTTAATTAGCTGGTAAAAAAAAAATGAGTCTTTTTTATTTCCATATTTCTAGTCAAGGCACACGTGTATAAATATAATACGATATTGCATGTAGGCACAAAGCAAGTTGGCTTAACTTGATAACTTAACTTGAGGCCCAAGACCAACAATAGTTAATTACTATTAATGTGCCATAAATAATTGCTTCTGCTAGCACAGTTGATAACCTCATATGTTGGATATGACTCAAAAGTTGAATACCTTGGTCCAAGTGTTGGGAGTATCTATATTGTGTTTTTGAAAAAGAGAAAGAAAAAGGATAGGAGATACATAAAAAGACTTATATTAATTGAATGAGATGTTGATATTTGTTAATTAGTACATGCATTTTGATTTTAAATATAAAAATATATACTAATTATCCATACTTATTACTATTTCCAACTAAAAATGCATAACGCGATGTGAAAATTTGAATGTTCCTCCAATGTCCTTTTTTTCCTATAAAGAAGACACAAGGTCTTGAAAGTAAGAGTTAAAGAAAGGGGTAAGAATGGGTAAATTAGAACTTCTAACCACTTATGTCCGAAGTGTTATTTAAGCAAAAGCATTTAGAATCCTCCGCTAAAACGGCACTTAAAACTGCCACTAAACTTACCACGGCACTGACAATTTCTACCGCTAAAGCATCCATCACATAGGAAATAATGCTAGTTAAAATCAAGCACATGAATAACCGTCGCTATACCTGAAATAGCAGCGAACTTACAGCTGCCACTAAATAAATTGCATTTAGTAGCGGTTTACTTAGAATTGCCACTAAATCCATTTACATATAACTACCACAAATTATGTTTCTTTTTAATGGTGGCTAAAGATAAAACTGCCACTATTACCATGGTAATAAAATGAATTTTTTTTAAAAAAAAACTTTTTTCTACCTCCTTTTATTATAATATACATGAACTTATATATAGCCACAACTAAAACTTATTTCAAATAATAACCACATCCAAAATGACTTTTAAATTATAGCCATATGAAAAGTCAAATTGCCATTAAAATTATGGCCTGAGAAAACTATATGTAATTATATTGTCGTTTAGAAAAGAGTACGACAAGTCACTATGCAAGTTATATCTATTGAAAACGTTCATGGGAAGGTAGCCTGCTACACTTAATTGATGTCCATTTTCCTAATTAGGTGCTTAAATTATAATATAAAATACTATTAGGAATGTATGAAAATTATATTATAAGAAATAAATATTGTTAAATTTGCAATATTGAACTACAATATTGAATACATAACAAACATTATTGTTGGAGTTTGGAAGATAACAAGTTTAGGAGACACTTGGCCCTAAAGTTTTAGAGAAGGAAAGCCATTACTGTAACATCCTCAAATTTCCTAACTCATAAATTAAGATAAAAATAATTATTAGAAATTGTTTAACAAAAATGCTTAGTGAAACCTTGAGTATCCAAATGAATTATTAGTATTCGGGCACTCTAAAAGTTTATTGGGATTGCCAAGGATTTTTATGAATTTTTTGGGAATTTTTATGAATTATTAGGATTTTATTTGGAATTTATTGGAAATAATTGGGATTAATTCCTAATTATTAAATAAAAAATAATTATCGAATAAATACTTAAGAAATGAAATTTTGGAAACACATTGAACTATTAGATTCCCAAGAATATAAGAAAATAATTTAGTAAATGAAAGTATTTTGGTACAAATTTGGAGTCAAAATATAATAATTAAAAGGTTAGGGTAAACATATGAAATTTGAACAGTGGGGTAAATTATAATTTTTGCCAAAAGTTTAGCCTAACTCTTGCATCTTAAGCAAGAGTGAGTTATAAGAAGCTTCAAGGAAAGTCTCTTAAGCCACCGAACTTGCATAACCTCAGTTAGCATATTTTTCGATAGAAAATCCCCATCCTTCATCAAGCTTCTATGTGGCACCATTCTAGCTCCCTTCGTTGGCTATATAAGGCACCCCAACTTCTCCCATTTGCATCAAGCAATTCAACCAAGAGCCAAGGAAAGAAAAAGAGAGAGAGTAGCTAGAGCAAGATTGAAAGTTTCAAGAGAGAGGGAAATTGAGAGCCCGTTCGTTGTGCTTGGAATAGAGGAGGGAAAGGGAAAAGGGGAAAGAAAGTTGAAAAAATTATAATTTACCATTATAATCATTATTCAATCATTATTTAATACTATATAATAATAATAACTATTTAATCATTAAAAGTAACTTCCTATATACCAAACAGGCCTTGAAAGCTATACAAGGAGCTAAATGTGTAGCATCCCTAAAAATTAGGAATTTTTAATTATTTAGTATTTTATAAAATGAATTTATCAAATTTTAATTTGATGAATTAGAATGAAATAACTTCATACAAGAGAAGTACAACGCTAATAGGACCCATAGGAATTTTTAAAGTTAAACAAGATCCAAGGGCAAAATTGTCATTTACTACATGGATAGATTTTGATGATTTTTTTGGAAGGATAGAGCATTAAGGCTGGTATGATATATATATATATATATCATTAGCTGGGAAATAATGTGCAAAAAATTATAAAATTTATTATGTAATTTTTGGAGATCATTAAGATAAAAAATAGCATTAAATAGTTAACAGCTTATATAGAACTGAATTGGACCCCAAAGTTTGAATTAGCTACTTCAGGTTTAGTGCAGAAAGAACTACTAGATGGTAGCAATAGAATCCAAAAATGTGAAGTTAAAATGGACATATAAGCAAAAAAGAACATGGGTGCTGTAATACCTAAATATACATATATATATATAATAAAAATAAATAAATAAATAATACATATTTGGTTATTAAAATAAAAACTAAATAATTTTTTTGAATTTATTTTGGAGTATATAAAAATTTTAAAGGACTTTTCCAATCATTTTAAATCTTAATTAAAGCATATTAGACTTGTTGGGGGCAAAAGTGCGAATTGAGCCGAAGATATTTTAATAATCCTAAAAGCACACACTCTCTCCACCTTTCCCATCTGCTGCAACGTCTCCTTCTTGTTTCAACTTTTTCTCTCTCCTGAAGCCACTTTCCCTTGTCTCTTGCGTGACTTTTCATTTCTTTTTGTTTTGCTTGAGTCGTTCCTCCTTTCTCCCACCATAGCTCTTCCATTGAAGCGTGTATCTCAGCCAACCACAAGGATCCATCACCCTCTTCTTGTTGGACGCCATTACGCACTCATCTCCGACAGATTTAGTTGCTATAAAACTTATATTTGGAAAAGATTTCATCTCCCTTCTCATTCTCTTTTTTTGCTACTCAACCATGGAAATTTTCTGAATTTTGTAAGGATTAGTTATTCCATTTTCTTCTTCCATTTCTTTCATCAATATTTATCTTTCTCCATGATTTATTGAAGCTAATAGGATATTCAATTTTTGTTGTTCAAGTTGCCGTGGGTGGGCTCCATAATTGGGGTTTCTTGAATTTCAACATTTAAATATAAATTAACCCTTCTAAAGTTATCTTTAGAGTTTCTAGAAGTAAGTTTTGAACTTAATTTGAGTTATGGAAGGTTAGATTGAAAAATCCCAAATTTATGGTTAGTATTTAGGATAGAAATGTATATAAGAATTTAGGGATTCATGTTTTAGGGAGTACATTAGGTTATATAAATAATCATGGATATTATTGGAGTGGTTAATATAATTAATTTATGTTGGTTATAATTTTAGGTGATACCAGGGAAACTCATTCAACTGAGGCTCAACATTAAACAATAGGAAATAGGGACTTATACTATTAGTCCCAACTAGTGAGTGTGTAGATAATGGAGTGGTATACCTACTTCATTCCATTTTATATTTTCTATGGTGAAATTTTTAATTATGTGATTTATGGGCTCTATCCCTTGGGGAAATAAATCGGTGTTTTCAAGACCTCAAATGGGATATATATATATATATTCTTATGATGATTTAATAAATTTATCAACACAAATTGATAGTTGAAATGTGGCGTGATATATTCTTGTGGAACGCAAAAGAATGAATTGGATGAAAAGAAAGTGGTGGTGGGTATATGATTATTTATGAGGAGAGTATTTTATGTTGTCTTGTGGTTTCATATATTATAAAGATTTTATTGAAGGTTAACTTGCCGTATTTAATTATTTATTTACTTCTTGATTTCCTTATTTATTTTTAATAGCTAAATTCCATTTGAAGGAATTTTATTTTAATTATTTTTATTTTATATAATGAATGGGAATCTAGTTAGGATCCCGTAGCCATTAGTGGAGATAACGGCATTGGTGCACCTATAATAAATTGTGAACTGTGATGACACTGTGATGTGATGTATCCAATGCTGCGATATGAGATATTAGATATATTGTGAAATTGATAAGATGGGATAAATTCAAAGAAACGCTATGATATATGATGATGTGGTTTGATGATTTGGTTCCTCTCTATGATACCCATTCCTATAATATTTTTTCATATTTAGAAAATATAGATTTATCTAAAAGTTTCTTCTTATTTAAATAATTGTTCTTCATTTCATCTAATAATTTTATTGCCTAAATTATTCGATGATCATTGATTTTTAAAAATTTCTGTATGCACTTATTATTTTTTCTTTATGCACTTTATTATTTATACACTCACTAATCCAGTGGTAGGCTTATCCCTCTTCTTTCCTTATTTTTTAGACCAACAAGTTAAGGAGTGAAGTGATCTGGGAGCTTGAGAGCTACCAGACCCTTAGAGTAGGTGTTTAATTTTGTGAAATTGTATCAGACTCCATGATGTGAAGGAATTTTGGAATTGTATGATCACTTATAATGTGTAAATATTGTCTTTACTTTCCTAACTAGACATTTTGGGTTATATATAACTTGTTATTGCTGGTGCTGGTGCTGGTTTAAAGTATTTTTTTCAGGTTGGGATGTCTAATTTTTAGGGGAGGTGCTGACAAATTTTCGGTAGCCTCTAATGATATAATAGTTGATTGTAGATTTTGTAAGGCTTGCTAGGCTAACTAAATCTCCAAATTAGTTTAGCCTATGCGCCGGTCATGGCCTAGAAATTGGGTCGTGACAAAGTTGGTATCAGAGCCGTGGTTATGTCTAGGTCCTTGTAGCCACAGGATTGGGAAGTAGTAGAATCTTGTGTGTAATTGTGTACCTGGCCAGCACATTTTACATGCAAGAGGCTATTATTGCCATATCCTAATCATGGAGTCTCATGCCATAGTCTGTGTGTAGCTTATATTTAATTTTTATGTTTTTATGAAAATTATCAACCGTGTGCATATTACCTTTATTTTAGGATGATGCCGCCAAGAAAAAGGATAGCACTTAGGAGATATGTTCCTGATGAGGCTTCTAACTTGCCTCATAACACTGCTCTGGCACCTAGAGGCCGAGGGCGACGGGGTGGTAGAGGTCGCAGACGCGGTGGTGGGCGTAGACCTGAAAATGATCAAAGAGTTGAAGCTGTTCAAGCAGCAAGGGTTGAGGTGCCTGAGGCTAAGCAAGCTAATCCAACATTAGCTGATGTTGTAGCTGGGATGCATGCGATGCAGCAGACTATGATGGTAATGTTGGGCATGATGCAGCAGCAACAACAACAACAGCAGCAACAACAGGAGCAAGAACAACATATAGACCCTAGGCCTAAACAAGAACCTAGGCCACAAGGGGAGCAGCTAGTTCCACAGGAAAGGGGTAATGAGGTTCGATTGGCTGAATTTATGAAACTTAAACCTCCTTCCTTCTCGGGTACAGAAGCAAGTGAAGACCCATAGTACTTCTTGGATGAGATAGGTCGACTTTGCGGGGCACTGGGGTGTACATCTACTAGATTAGTTAAATTAGTAGAGTTTCGTTTGGTGAGTATGGCTCGGATATGGTATGAGACCATGATGCAAGGAAGGCCACAAGATTCACCCCCTCTGGGTTGGGGAGAGTTTTTAGAATTATTTATGAGACGATTCCTTCCACAGACGGTCAGAGATGCTAGAGCAAGGGAGTTTGAACTTCTTAGACAAACAGAGGATATGACAGTTTCAGAGTATGATATATTATATACTCAATTGTCTAGATATGCTCCACACTTGGTGGCTACTGAAGAAATGCGGGCAAAATGGTTTGTTCAGGGTCTTCTAGATTATTTATTTCAATCTGTAGTGAGGACCCATTATGATTCATATGAAGAGGTGGTTGAAAGTGCTAAACTGTTTGAAGCTCATAGTAAGAGGAGTAAGGTACTACAAGAGCCGCGTAAGCGACAATGTATTGAGAGTACTCGGGGTGGCTATCAGGGCCAAGGTAGTGGTCATGCATCAAGAGAGATTGGGGTAAGCTATCAAGGCCATCAGCTGGGTTCTCGGCATTAGAGGGGCTATAGTAGTCATTCATCTAGTATGATACCAGTTAGTGAAAATGATCAGCCACGCTCCTCTCAGATCAGCCGTGATAGAGGGAGATCTTTTAAGACTCTCCCCTTTTGCCTTACTTGTGGGAGAGTTCATACTGGAGTCTGTTTTGGACCAGGGAAAGTGTGTTATCAGTGTGGTCAGCAAGGCCACCTCAGAAAAGATTGTCCTATATTATCAGCTCGACCATCCTCTAGTCATGCATCAAACCCTTCAGCGTTATCGTCTTCTCCAATACCTATAGCACCTTTAAGGTAGATTGGGGGTTCTGGAGGTCGAGGTTCTAGTGAGGCCTAGTCTAGTGGTAGAGGGTTCAGAGGTAGAGGTCAAGGACAAGCTGGGAGAGGTCAAGCTTGTGTTTTTGCTATGACCCATCAGGATGCTCAGACATCAAATGTAGTGGTTGCAGGTATACTTTCGATTTGCTCTTTTGATGCACATGTTTTATTCGATCCTAAGGCTACACATTCTTTTGTATCTCCCTTCTTTGCATTGCGATTTGGCAGAGATACATCACCTCTTGACGAACCATTAGCGGTGGCTACACCTATAGGAGATGTAATTATAGCTGACAGTGTGTATAGATCATGTGAAATTCTAGTGGGAGAAAATCGGTTACTAGTAGACTTAATAGTCCTCGACATGACAGACTTTGATGTGATCTTGGGTATGGATTTGTTATCTTTTTCTCATGCCATACTTGATTGTCATAATAAAGTCGTGAAACTTAAACTGTCAGAAGGAGAGATTATTACTTTTCAAGGTGATCGAAGCTTGGCACCCAGTAATTTAATCTCTACCTTGGGTGCTAAAAGGTTATTGAGAAAGGGGTGCAAAGGCTATCTAGCAATGGTTAGAGGCACAGGGTGACAGAAGTAAATCTAAAAGAAGTACCTATAGCATGTGAATTCTCTTATATTTTTCCAAAAGAGTTGCCGGGTTTACCACCAGACAAAGAGATTGAGTTCTCTATAGATTTGATTCCTGGCACTTCACTTGTGTCTATACCCCCATATCGTATGGCTTCAGTAGAACTTAGAGAGTTGAAAGAACAATTACAAGATCTTCTTGATAAAGGTTTCATACACCTTAGTTTTTCTCCGTGGGGTGCTCCAGTGTTATTTGTAAAGAAGAAAGATGGATCTATGCGGCTGTGTGTTGATTATAGGCAATTGAATAAGGTGACAGTAAAGAATAAATATCCATTGCCATGGATAGATAACTTGTTTGACCAACTTCAAGGAGCTCAATGCTTCTCTAAAATTGATTTGAGGTCAAGGTACCATCAATTGAAGATCAGAGGAGAAGATATTCCAAAGACAGCTTTTAGGACTCGTTATGGGCACTACGAGTTCTTGGTCATGTCTTTTGGGCTTACAAATGCTCCAGCAGCTTTTATGGACTTGATGAATCAAGTCTTTAGACCATATTTAGACCACTTTGTGATTGTATTTATTGATGATATTCTTGTATATTCGAAGAGTAAGGAGGAACATGAACAACATTTACACATGGCCTTACAAACCTTGAGAGAGCATCGTTTGTATACTAAATTTTCAAAATGTGAGTTTTGGTTAGACAGTGTGGCTTTCTTAGGACACATAGTATCCAAGGTTGGGATTAGTGTGGATCCGAAGAAAAAAGAGGCAGTTCAGAATTGGCCTAGACCTACTATGGTGATGGATATACGTAGTTTTCTTGGACTAGCAGGATATTATCGTAGATTTGTTAAAGATTTTTCTAAGCTTGCAGCTCTTTTAACCAAGTTGACAAGGAAGGGCATAAAGTTTCAGTGGTCTAATGCTTGTGAGCATAGTTTCCAATAGCTAAAAGACTGTCTGACTTCTGCACCGGTGTTGGCTCCTCCATCTGGGAGTGGGGGCTATACAGTCTATTGTAATGCCTCAAGAGTGGGTTTGGGTTGTGTCTTAATGCAACATGGAAAGGTGATAGCTTATGCATCTAGAAAACTTAAGAAACATGAGTAGAACTACCCTACTCATGATCTTGAAATGGCTGCAGTGATCTTTGCCTTAAAAATATGGAGGCATTACTTGTACGGTGAGACCTATGAAATTTACACTGATCATAAGAGTCTCAAGTATATTTTCCAACAGCGAGATTTGAATTTAAGGCAAAGGAGATGGATGGAGCTTTTAAAAGACTATGATTGTAATATTTTGTATCATCCTGGTAAAGCTAATGTGGTTGCAGATGCATTAAGTAGAAAATAAATGGGTAGCTTGGCCCATATAGCTGAAGTCAAAAGGCCTATGGTGAAGAATTCCAGAAGCTCAAAAAGGGTGGAGTAAGATTAGAGATTACAGGATCTGGCACTTTATTAGCCCATGTTCAGCTCTGATCTAGCCTGGTAGATAGAATCAATGCAGCGCAAGATCAAGACCTTCAAATGAAGAAGATCATTGAAGAAGTTCATGAAGGAAGGCTACAAGAGTTCTCAGTGGACTCTGAAGGCATTTTAAGGTGCGGTCATAGGTTATGTGTGCCGAACGTAGAAGACTTACGGAGCAAAGTGTTAGAGGAAGCTCATCATTCAACTTATACTTGTCATCCAGGTTTTAATAAAATGTACCAAGATTTGAAGGGATTATATTGGTGGAAAGGGATGAAAAAGGATGTGGTGGAGTTTGTATCTAAATGCTTAGTGTGTCAACAGGTGAAAGCCGAGCACCAAAAGCCTGCAGGCTTGCTTTAGCAAATTCGAAATACTAGAATGGAAGTGGGAGAGAATTACTATGGACTTTGTAACTGGATTGCCTAAAACTATTAAAGGTTATGATTCAGTATGGGTGATTGTAGACCGCTTAACCAAATCTGCTCACTTCTTGCCTGTGAAGACTACTTACAGTGCAATATGCTAAGCTTTACTTGGATGAGATTGTCTCTCTTGATGGTGTACCGGTATCTATTATTTCTGACCGAGGCCCACAATTTACAGCTAAATTCTGGAGGTCTTTTCAAGAATCACTTAGAACCAGATTGGATCTTAGTACTGCCTTTCATCCTCAAATGGACGGGTAGTTTGAACATACAATTCAAATATTAGAAGATATGATACGTTCATGTGTCTTGGACCTTGGTGGGAGTTGGGATAAATACTTGTCTTTGATGGAATTTGCTTACAAAAATAGTTATCAATCAAGCATTCAGATGGCTCCTTTTGAAGCATTATATGGTAGGCGTTGTAGGTCGCCTATTGGATGGTTCGAAGTGGGTGAATCAACACTATTAGGCCCAGACCTAGTTCAAGAGTCAGTAGCCAAGGTAAAGCTTATCCGTGAAAGGCTATTGATCGCTCAAAGTAGACAGAAGTCTTATGCCGATCATAGGAGACGTGATTTAGAGTTTGCAGTTGGAAGATCTTGTGTTCCTACGTGTATCGCCAATGAAAGGTGTCTTAAGGTTTGGTAAGAAGGGAAAGCTCAGCCCTAGGTACCTTGGGCCATTTGAGATTCTTGAAATGATAGGAAATGTAGCTTATCGTTTGGCTCTTCCACCGAACTTTGCAAATGCTCATCCTGTCTTTCATGTATCAATGCTTCGGAAGTATTTACTTGATCCTTCTCATGTGCTTCAACCACAAACAATATAGTTGGATGAATAACTCTCTTATGAGGAGCAACCCATGGCTATAGTTGATAGACAAGTCAAGAGATTAAGGAACAAAGATATAGCTTTGGTGAAAGTGATGTGGCTGAACCATCTTAGGGAGGAAGCGACATGGGAAGTGGAGGAAGTTATATGTGAGAAGTATCCGTATCTCTTCGAATCCTTTGGTAAGGAGCTTGTTTGAAAATTCGGAGGACCAACTTTCTTAAGGGGGGGAGAATGTAATACCTAAATATACATATATATAATAAAAATAAATAAATAAATAATATATATTTGGTAATTAAAATAAAAACTAAATAATTTTTTTGAATTTATTTTAGAGTATATAAAAATTTTAAAGGACTTTTCCAATCATTTTAAATCTCAATTAAAGCATATTAGACTTGTTAGGGGCAAAAGTGCAAATTGAGCTAAAGATATTTTAATAATCCTAAAAGCACACTCTCTCTCCACCTTTCCCATTTGCTGCAACATCTTCTTCTTGTTTCAACTTTTTCTCTCTCCCGAAGCCACTTTCCCTTGTCTCTTGCGTGACTTTTCATTTCTTTTTGTTTTGCTTGAGTCGTTCCTCCTTTCTCCCACCGTAGCTCCTCCATTGAAACGTGAATCTCAGCCAACCACAAGGATCCATCACCCTCTTCTTGTTGGACGCCATTACCCACTCATCTCCGACAGATTTAGTTGCTATAAAACTTATATTTGGTAAAGATTTCATCTCCCTTCTCATTCTCTTATTTTGCTACTCAACCATGGAAATTTTCTGAATTTTGTAAGGATTAGTTATTCCATTTTCTTCTTCTGTTTCTTTCATCAATATTTATCTTTCTCCATGATTTATTGAAGCTAATAGGATATTCAATTTTTGTTGTTCAAGTTGCCGTGGGTGGGCTCCATAATTGGGGTTTCTTGAATTTCAACATTTAAATATAAATTAACCCTTCTAAAGTTATCTTTAGAGTTTCTAGAAGTAAGTTTTGAACTTAATTTGAGTTATGGAAGGTTAGATTGAAAAACCCCAAATTTATGGTTAGTATTTAGGATAGAAATGTATATAAGAATTTTGGGATTTATGTTTTAGGGAGTACATTAGGTTATATAAATAATCATGGATATTATTGGAGTGGTTAATATAATTAATTTATGTTGGTTATAATTTTAGGTGATACCAGGGAAACTCATTCAACTGAGGCTCAACATTAAACAATAGGAAATAGGGACTTATACTATTAGTCCCAACTGGTGAGTGTGTAGATAATGGAGTGGTATACCTACTTCATTCCATTTTATATTTTTTATGGTGAAATTTTTAATTACATGATTTATGGGCTCTATCCCTTGGGGAAATAAATCGGTGTTTTCAAGACCTCAAACGGGATATATATATATATATTTTTATGATGATTTAATAAATTTATCAACACAAATTGATAGTTGAAATGTGGCATGATATATTCTTCTGGAATGCAAAAGAATGAATTAGATGAAAAGAAAGTGGTGGTGGGTATATGATTATTTATGAGGAGAGTATTTTATGTTGTCTTGTGGTTTCATATATTATAAAGATTTTATTGAAGGTTAACTTGACGTATTTAATTATTTATTTACTTCTTGATTTCCTTATTTATTTTTGATAGCTAAATTCCATTTGAAGGAATTTTATTTTAATTATTTTTATTTTATATAATGAATGGGAATCTAGTTAGGATCCCATAGCCGTTAGCGGAGATAACGGCCTAGGTGCACCTAGAATAAATTGTGAACTGTGATGGCATTGTGATGTGATGTATCCAGTGCTGCGATCTGAGATATTAGATATATTGTGAAAGTGATAAGAAGGGATGAATTCAAAGAAACGCCATGATATATGATGATGTGGTTTGATGATTTGGTTCCTCTCTATGATACCTATTCCTATAATATTTTTTTATATTTAGAAAATATAGATTTATCTAAAAGTTTCTTCTTATTTAAATAATTATTCTTCATTTCATCTAATAATTTTATTGCCTAAATTATTCAATGATCATTGATTTTTAAAAATTTTTGTATGCACTTATTTTTTTTCTTTATGCACTTTATTATTTATACACTCACTAAACCAGTGGTAGACTTATCTCTCTTCTTTCCTTATTTTTCAGACCAACAAGTTAAGGAGTGAAGTGATCTGGGAGCTTGAGAGCTACCAGACCCTTAGAGTAGGTGTTTAATTTTGTGAAATTGTATCAAACTCCATGATGTGGTGGCATTTAGGTGTAGAGAAGGAATTTTGGAATTGTATGATTACTTATAATGTGTAAATATTGTCTTTACTTTTCTAACTAGACATTTTGGGTTATATATAACTCGTTATTGCTGGTGCTGGTGCTGGTGCTAATTTAAAGTATTTTTTTCAAGTTGGGATGTCCAATTTTTAGGGAAGGTGCTGCCGAATTTTCGGTAGCCTCTAATGATATAATAGTTGATTGTAGATTTTGTAAGGCTTGCTAGGCTAACTAAATCTCCAGATTAGTTTAGCATATACGCCGGTCATGGCCTAGAAATTAGGTCGTGACAGGTGCTTTTTTGTTACCCTTCTATCAGAGGCAAAATGGTCATTTGGACCTTACAATAATAAAATAATGATAAAAAACTATAATTATAGAACATAGGTGAGACTTACATAGGCATAAAATAATATTAAAATATCGCAAAAGGCACAATGACACTAACCAAATAAAATATTACAAAGAACCTATGAAAGGACACATCAAGAAACGATGGCATTTTCATAAATTCTAGTCAACAGGAGATGATGTGGCGTCATGTGCAGGGGAGGAGATGATGTGGCACCATATGTAGGGAAGAATTTTAGAGATTGCATGCATTATGAAGTAATGATGATACTTACAACAACAAATCTTAATAAAATATTGTAATCACACATTTTATGAAAAAGTAGCCACTAATGTCACCACTGACTTTAGCAATAATTATGACAAAAGTAAGTGATTTAATTACTTTAACCAAATGAGAAGGAGAATAGTTAAATTGTAACTAAATCATTAGAAAAAGGGAATCCAATAATTGATATTCATCCTTAATCCAAGATGCGATCTCAACCGTTGAAACGATACAGTGGTTTAGATTCTTTCTTATTTTTAGGAATTAAATCCCAACCATTCATCTAATCTAAAGGCTCAGCTCTAATCTCTAATCTCAAGATTCAATCCTAGCCATCCATCTAATCTAATGGCTTAGATCTTCCATTATAAAACAACTTTAAATCATAACCATCCATTTTAAACAAAATTTCACATGAACACTCACACACATCAAATGTCCCATTCATTCATAAAAACACACGCAGTCTCCCACAGCCAAGAGAGGAAAAGAAAGGGAGGAGCTTGACCAAGGAAAAAGAAGAAAGAGTAAGGAAGAAGAAAGGGAGAAGAAGGAAGATAAGGGAAAGAAAAGTTGCATATTCAAAGTCACATAGATTATTTCTCTTCTCCTTTGTTTTCTTTCACTTTTCACAATGGATTTTCTCTTATCCTCTCCTTCATGTTTTGGCCATGGTAAGAATAAAAGGGAATTGTTGATGTTTCATAAATCCTTGCCAAGAAAAGATGAAGAATTTACATATATAGCAGATGGATTCATTTACTTCAACAAAATTCCTAATGTTTGGAGACTTTTTCATAAATTATGAAACTTTAAATTTCATGAAGCCATGGAAGAAATTGAACAAAAAATAAATGGGAGAATGATAGAAGAAGACTTAGGTGGAAGATTGATTAATATAATTTTGATTTTCATGAAGTTATGGCAAGTTGTTCCTTGAATTTCATCATGGTGGAAGCTTGGGAAATTTCATGAATATGTAGAAATTGATTTGGGGATTTTGCATATCTACTTTGATTATATATTAATGGCCATTTAGCAAGGGAAAAATGAAGAAAATCACACATCAACACGCACACCCTTGCCTCAGCCCAACACACTTACAACACTTATGGAAGAACTTTTCAAAATCTAATTAAATTAGGTTAGTATACACTAAAAATAAGGCTCATAGTGAAATTATAGTGACTTTTAAATAAGCATATAAAAAGTCAACGTTGTGGGTGAAAGTGTTAACCATAAGTTTCTTGAATTTTTAATTATGTTATTAAGGTATTTTGGATGATCCTTATGGTTTGATATACTCAATATGTTTTTTAGATTATGTTGGTATTTATTCTAAAATTTTTGGAGCTACTTGTGGAAGTTAGAATTTTATGAAGCATTATATTAATATTTGATCAAATGGTGAATATTTGTTCTGGTAATATGATGCTTGATCTCATGTTTATATGGTTGTGGGTTATCTAGTAAAGGACTAGTTAGTATGAATTATGGTTGAGTTACCTTAATCAAGGGATGACCCCTGTATGTGCCAAAGTTGGCACTGGATAGCTTTAGTTGTGTTGAATGTCTAATTAAGATGTTTAAAATATTTAACATAACTAATTTGGACTAAATAGACTCATTTGGATATATTGGATCTATTTGGACTTATTAGGATTTATTGAGCCTTCTTTGTACTTGAACAAGTCTATTGTGGCTTTATTGTACCTTAATTTTAGACCTTGATTTATAGACTATTCTGAACACTAGATGGGCTTAAGACAAATTCGGACTTAGAAAAGTAAAAAGATAAATTTTAATTATTCAAATATAATTTTTTGGACTCCGATATACTATTATGCTATCAGGATTATTTGATTATGCACAGAGTTGTGCAAGATAGTTCTTTCCCAGATATGCCTATTATGTCTTGATCAGATGATGACTTGGATGACATATTATTGTGATATTTTGATATGACTTTCCTTAGATACCTACTAGAGATGCCTTAGTAAAGGAAGCAAGGATAAGCCTACTAAGTCATAGTAGTGCAACATGATCTAAGTATTGAACCCGCCAATACCAATGCAACATGATCTAGATATTAAACATGGTAGTCTCTAAGGCCTAATGGTCAAGCTAATATGGAGAAAAAAATATTTGAAATTATAGCATTTCCTATACAATGCCTATATTTGTTTACTTATCGCATGTGAATTTTGAATTCGTTAATGTCTTATTTATTAGTTATATTTAAATTGTGCTTTTAACTAATATCTTAGAAAATTCCAAAATTCACATTTATTCTCTGTTTATTTAATCACATAAGATTCTCTGTTATCCATCATTTTTATTATTCTTTATTTATATTAATATTATGAAATATTAAGTTATTCTCTATTTATATTATTTCTAAAAATTTAATTATTCTCTATTTAGAGTATTATATTTACCTTATTCTATGTTTATTAATTGAATGCTTGACTTCTCTTCATGATTATTATCTTATATTAATCTTATCTATGTTAGTGAGAAAATTATTTCTCACTCTATTGTTGTTTATATTTTTCTTAGATATTGATTTATAGAGCAACATTAGAACTACAGGTGGAGTGGATTCAATTCCCTTTACTAGGATGGGTGTACGTGTGTGATACACAACATCTGAATAATACCATGGGATGAAATGGTACATGTCGTCCTAGTCATTTTCGTGGCAATAGGAGAATAGAAATCTCCCCTCTATCCTACGGGAGGGATGCCTCCTTTGTTCCCATGAAATGGAGACTAGGATTGCTAACATCTTTTTTTTTTTTTTGTGGATAACAGATTGACCATAATAGATCTTTCTGTTATTTGATGATTTCTTTTTGGGTAGCTTTAGGTTGAATTCCTAGTGATCTGATATAGTTTGTACTATTATTGACTCACTCCCCTATTTTTTGAATAGATAGTTAATATGTAATAATGGTAACATATTTCTATCATATGCTGTTATCTACCATGACAAAGTAGGTTTAGTTGATGCATAGTAAAATTTTATACCATGAAAGTATATTTAAAAGGTAAGGTATTATATATAAATGAATTAGTATCTTAAGATGTAAAAAAAATGGCAAAAAGTGGGTAAATAAATGAGGTGTTACAAAGTAAGAAATAATGGGAAGGGGATAAAGAAGACAAAAGAGACATTCTTGAGACAAAAACACACCCATTTGCCATTATTTAGCATATAAGAATAGTTTATGTGCTCCTAAAATACCCAAAATTAATATTTTTAGTATATAATTCATAGATATATTTAATTTATATAATGAAATAATGAT
Source organism: Erythrophleum ivorense (assembly GCA_026724425.1). NCBI lineage: Eukaryota > Viridiplantae > Streptophyta > Magnoliopsida > Fabales > Fabaceae > Erythrophleum > Erythrophleum ivorense. The sequence goes on along the minus strand of JAIUCV010000006.1, from coordinate 37,872,832 downwards.
TATATTTAATTGAGGATTGTTATTATGAAATATTAGGTATATTTAATTGAGGATTGATATTATAAAGTATTGGATACATTTAATTGATGATTGTTATTATGAAACAATGGATATATTTTATTGATGATTGTTATTATGAAATATTAGATATATTTAATTGAGGATTGATATTGTGAAATATTAAATATATTTAATTGAGGATTGTTACTATGAGATATTAGATATATTAAATTGAGAAATTTTATTGTGAAATAATTCATATATGTAATCGAGGAATTTTATTATGAAATGTTTTGGATATTTAATTGAGAAAATTATTACTGAATGTTGGTATAAATAAGATAAAAATTTATTGTATGTTGGGATTAATTAAATATTGGGATTGTTAAATATTGAAAATTATTATTAAATGCTGATGTGAATAAATTTAGGAAATTATTATTAAATGCTGGAATTTATTAATTATAGGTCATATGTCACCTTGTTGCATCAAATTAGGTACAATTGAATTACATAAGGATTGCTTGTAAGAGCCTAGGGAGTAGTTTATTCTTAAAAAACCACACAATTAATCAACAAATAGAATTTGAATATATTTTAGGCATGGCCAATTCTCATTTTAGAAGAAACTTAAATATATAAGTTAAGTGTTACAATATATGTTCATAAGCATGAGCTAGTCTAGATTCAATAGTTATGACGCAAGGTCATCTATGCTTATAACTTGGATAACCTAAAAGAGGAAAGTTATATAATATGATGATTATATGTGACCTTACAATCAATGCATAACATGTATAATGGCATGTTATATGTAACAATCAGAAAAAAAAAAGCTGAAAATTTCGGAAGGCTAAAAATTTTCTAAGTCTGCTAGCCATAGCCTAGCTATAGCGAATGTACTTGTTTGCTATAGCGAGAAATAGTCTAGCTATAGCGAGAAATAGTCTAGCTATAGTGAGAGTGCCTTCTCGCTATAGCGAAAATGCTTCTAACTATAGCGAGTGCGGGCATCCCATACAAAAACTAAGGCGTTGCTCGCCGTAGCGCGCGCCATAGTGAAAGCAAGGGTTTGGGACTGATACGTGCTCGCCGTAGCGAGGGTTAGTCCGAAAAAGTATGAAAAAAGAGAATTTGACTTCTTAAAACGTCCAGATCTATTCGTTCTCCTTTAATCGACCTAAGCTTTGGCCAAAAGAGAGAAAAGAGCTGTAGAGAGAGAGAGAGACCTAGAGAAGGAAGGAGAACAAGTAAAAAGGTAAGCAAGCTTGAGATTTCCATAGCTTTTCTTCTTAGCATGTTGTTCTTCTTTCTTTGACCTCTCTTTCTATGGTTTTGGTAATTGATTTGGGTTTGGTTCAGAAGAGGGAAAGTGGAAAAAACACTCTTGAAGAAGGCTAGAACTCATGTATCTTCACTTCTTCTTCTTTGCTTTCCTTTTGAGAGCTTGAGAGAGGAAGGAGAGTGAGAGAAATTCTAGAGAGAGAATCCCTAGTTTCTTACATATGTAGTGGGGGTTTGCTTCGATGAAGAGCCCCTTAGCTTTGTGAGTATTCATTTGAGTTATAAGAGAGTAATTCCATGCTCTTTATTGTGTCTAGGCTCAAAAGAAACAACTCCATCTAGTTGTGATTGTGAAACCAAGAAGGAAGAAGAGAAATTGAAAGGGAAGGCTTGTGTTAGCCGATAAGGTAGCTCTCCACTCTTTCTTGTTGCATTCTTGGATGTGTAATAGTCATTGTATGCTTGTATATGTGCTTGTATGATGAGACATGCGATTTGATGTTGCCTTGATGCATTGATACCAATATGCTTATGATATGAATTGTGGAAATTGCTCGAGTGAGATGGTGCCGAAAGTCCTTTGAGAGGGGTGAAGTGGAGTCAAAAGTCCCTAAACCAAGGGTGAGGCCAATCTAAAAGTCCCAAAAACTCAAATGAGGCTAAACCAAAAGTCCCTAGAGCTTATTCTTGGCAATGATATGATATTCATGGTATGGAAAGCATGTATTGTGTAATTGTGAATGGTTTGCATGCTTTGACTTGTTTATATGCCTTGATTGTTTCCTTGAATGAGTATAAGCTATTGCGATTTCCTGAATTTCACCCCCTTCCCTCTCCCATCTTAACATGTTAGGTGGAGCTGAAGGAGAATCAAGTGCACACCAAAGAACCTAGTTGAGCATGCTTAAGAAGTTGTGTAATTATTTTAGTTCTTTTGTTGTAAAAAGGTGCCAAAATGAATATGCACATATTATTTTTGAGATGTAAATATTTGAGCAAGTGTAAAAGTATGTATGAATGATGTATGAACTATGTAGAGAGGCAAAGCAATGAAAATGTGAAATTTGGCCCTTTTGTGGCTTACATGTAAAAGTGCATTTTGGCCGTAGCATAGCGACTTTGAGATGTGTATTGATTTGGACCACTTGAGTATTTCATATATGCTATGTTTATACTTTCAAACTTGCCCAAGAGCTGCTAAAACATGTGGGATGCCATTTGGACCCACTTTGATCCATTTTGGGTGCCAAAACCATCATATTTGTGAGCTCCGTCAAATTATGACCAGATGAGCTCTTCTTGATATGGAATTTGGCATGCCTTTAGAGTCCATTGATAGTTTCTTGAGAAGCTAAAGTGGGTAATATTTGGAGGTCTAGGGAATATTTGGTGAATTGTTGAAATTGGAGAATTTTCTGGTTTTAGTTATTGTACTGTGCAACTAGGTCTGAAAATGAATCTGTGTCATTCATGGGCCAAATAGTGTTCTATTGTCTTGAAATTTTATGGGTATAAACTAGATATCCACAGTGACCTATACCAACTAGAAACACCTCAATCGGAGGTCTGTAGAGGGAGAATGAACTTTCTGAAGTTCTATGTCAGTATCAGGGAAGCCATCCGACCTTTGTTACTGTTCCATCAGTTTTCGAGGTCCAAGGGCTACTGAAATAATCTGAAATTATTTTTACCCTCTATTTAACATCTGTAGCTTTCCAAATTTGTATATTTTGTCCAGATTGGATTTTTTTGGAATTAGTTACGAATTTTCGAAGTCCATGACAGCAAGCTGCACTAGTACCAGGGACAGTTGGACCTCTGTCTCTTTTTTGATGTCAAAAAGGTCCCAACGCTGAGATTGTGGTTGGAAGTTATTTTTATTGTGAAGTTAACATCCAAATATTTTCAGAGAACTATGATTTGCTTAATTCTCATTTTTATAGAATTAGTTATGATTTTCCAAAATTAGAGCCAAAAATCTGACTTTTGGGCTCATTTGAGAAATTGCATCTTCTTAGTTTTTGGCTTCATATATGTGGTTTATGGGTTGTTTGAGGCTATGTACAAGTTGTATAAATGGTGTTTGGGTAGAGAATGTGAATGATGGATTCACGGGACCTACGAGGCAAAATATGACTGGTTAAACCCCGACTTAAAGTAATAAAATACCACAGTTTTGGTCATTTTCCTTGGAAATCATATGGAATCAAGCCTAGAGGGGGATTAGTTAGAGTTAAGTCATTGTAGTGTTACATTTTTGGTATCAGAACAAAGGTTCAGGCACTTTTGCTCGATGTTGGGCTCTTGAATGATATGCTTTGCTTGTGTTTGGTGTGAATTGCCATGGAAGTGGTAGCATCCATATGCATATGTGTTAGTACTTTAAGTGTGAACTAAGCATCGCTACTTCTTTTCAAATATGGTTGGGACTAAATGAGGCAGGCCTCCCAGGGCTCAGAGAGCTGAGCCAGAGGTTCTTGTTGGGCTAGAGGATTCTCTGCAGACCATCATGGAGAGACTTGATCGGTATGAGGCCGTGATGGGCCAGCACCAGGAGATGCTGGAACAACAGAGGTACATTGCCCAGCAACAACATGATATGATCATGCACCTATAAGATACCCTGGCTAGGCAAGAAGAAGCTAGGAGGGAAGCCCCTGTACCTCAGCCATCCACATCTGACATTCCACCTGCACCTCCCCAAGAGCCTATGGTTGCTCAGACCCAGACGCCTATCCAGAAACTATTGAAGCAGTTTAGGCAAAATAGTTCACCCTCGTTTGACGGGGAGTTAGATGCGGATAAGGTGGAGGCTTGGGTTAGGGAGCTAGAGAAAATATTATCGGTGATGGATTGTACCATTAAGCAGAAAGCTCAGCTAGCTACTTTCATGCTACAAAAGGAAGTTGATAGATGGTGGTGTAGCACGAAACCCCTGATAGAGACCAAGGATATACAGATAACTTAGGAAAGTTTCTTGGTTGAGTTTTATGCGAAATATTTCCCTAGTTTGGTAAGGAAAAAGAAAGAGATGGAATTTATGAGTTTAAGACAGACAGATGAGATGACTGTAGACCAATATGTGGCCAAGTTCATGGAGTTGTCTCGGTATTCCCCGTACCTCCAGAGGTATGATCATGAACCCTGGAGATGTGAGCAGTTTGAAACTAGATTGAAGCCCCTGATTAGCGACAGAGTTACTCCACAGCGGATCAGGAAGTTTAATACCCTTGTGGAGGTTAATAGGGTGATTGAGACTAACCTGCGAGTCATCATGCCTATTGCGGCTATAGCTAGTTAGAAGGAGGTTTCGAAATTGAAAAGGCTGAGACCAGAAGAGGGTTCTAGTGTGACACCCAGTGCCAAGAATAGAGGCAAGGGGCCATGGAATCGAAGGCCACAGCGGGGCAAGCCGGTGCTGCCTCCTCGGGGCCAATCATCTTTCCAGCAGCCTCTGGTGACTTGCTTTAAGTGTAGGAAGTTGGGGCACATTGCTAGATACTATTCACAGATAGATACAGCGCCTCCTCCTAGGCCATAGACCCAGGGTCGAGTGTTCGCCCTCACTCAGCAGGAAGCCAGCACGTTCCCCAGTTTGATTTGAGGTACGCTGATAGTGAATGGCTTTCCTGTAGTTGCTATGTTTGATTCAGGTGCTAGTCACTAGTTTATATCCTATGATTGTGTGAGGCAATTAGGTCTGATTGTTAGTATCTTGCCATTTGACTTGTCTGTCACTACACCTACTAGAGGCCACATGGTTACTTCCTATACTTACTTAAATGTCACTGTTCAGTTTAATCATTGTCATATCACTATTGATCTGATCTATATGCCCTTCCATGATATTGATTTGATTGTTGGTATGAACTAGTTGGCCGCGAATAATGCGGTACTTGATTGTAAACACCAAACCATTTCCTTACCTACTTATGGGACCATACCTAGGGTAGGAGCTGAGTTATCTTTTATGACTACTGCCCAAGCTGAGAGGCATTTAGAGTGTGGATGTCAAGGGTTTCTAGTCTTTTTCTCTATTCGGGCTGAGGTAGAGGAAGGGATAGAGGAGATCCCAGTTGTCAGATAATTCCCAGAAGTTTTCCCTAAAGAGTTTGACTTTAGTAGTCTACCCCCTGAGAGAGAATTAGAGTTCCCTATAGATATAGTGCCTGGGGTTGGACCGGTGTCCAAGGCTCCTTACAGGATGGCTCCCACCGAGCTTGTTGAGTTGAAAAAGCAAATAGAGGAATTGTTAGAGAAAGGGTTTATCTACCCTAGTGTTTCACCTTAGGGAGCTCCGGTGTTATTTATGAAAAAGAAGGATGGTAGCTTGCGTTTGTGCATAGATTACAGAGAGTTGAATAAAGTTACCATCAAGAATAAATATCCTCTCCCTAGAATTAATGATTTGTTAGATCAGTTGGCTGAGGCATCTGTGTTTTCCAAGATAGATCTTAGATCTGGGTATCACCAATTGAGAGTGAGAACTGAAGACATCTCCAAGACGGCCTTCAGAATGAGATATGGGCACTATGAGTTCCTTATGATACCATTTGGGTTGACGAATGCGCCTGTTGTGTTCATGGATTACATGAACAGGGTATTCAGACCGTATCTAGATCAATTTGTGGTGGTCTTCATTGATGACATCCTAGTGTATTCCAAAACCTTTGAGGAGTATGAGAGGCATTTGAGATTAGTCCTAGAGACCTTAAGAGAGAAAATGTTGTATGCCAAACTTAGTAAATGTGAGTTTTGGCTGACCAAGGTGAGATTCTTAGGTCATGTGATCTCACGAGATGGGGTCGCGGTTGATCCCCATAAAGTTGAGGCTGTGTTATAGTGGGATAGACCTAGAATGATTACTAAGGTCAGGAGCTTTCTAGGTTTGGCAGGGTACTATAGACGATTTATTCAGGGCTTTTCTCAGATAGCCTTACCACTGACGAGGCTAACTAGGAAAGAAACACTATTCGTGTGGGATGATAGATGTGAGAGGAGTTTCCAAGAGTTGAAACTTCGTTTGACCACTGCCCCTGTACTGATTATCCCTGACCCTAGTGAACCATTCGTGGTTTATTGTGATGCCTCGGGCAAAGGGTTAGGATGTGTGTTGATGCAGCAGGGTAGAGTAGTGGCATATACCTCTAGGCAGTTGAGGCCTCATGAGGAAAATTATCCCACGCATGATTTGGAGTTAGCCGCCGTAGTATTTGCTCTTAAAGTTTGGAGGCACTATCTGTATGGCACTACCATAGAGATTTACAGTGACCACAAGAGTCTGAAATACTTGTTTGACCAAAAAGAACTCAATATGAGACAGAGGAGATGGATGGAGTTTCTGAAAGACTATGATTATGTGTTGAAATATCATCTGGGTAAGGCCAATGTGGTGGCAGATGCCCTGGGTAGGAAATCCATCTATGTAGCCCATATGATGATTAGGAAGCAAGAACTCCTAGAGAAGTTCAGAAATATAAACCTCTTTTGTTAGGTGGTATCGGGTAAATTGTATCTGAGTGAAACCCGAATTGAGAATGTATTGAGAACTCAGATCTTAGATGCCCAGAGAGAGGATGAGTTCTTGAGACGGATCAGGAATGAGATCTCCCGAGGTAGGACCTCAGATTTCAAGATGTCTGAGGATGGTATGATAGTATATCGAGATAGAATCTGTGTGCCTAGTCAAAATGAGTTGAGAGAAAGCATTTTAGTAGAAGCACATAAGAGTAAGTATACTATCCACCCAGGTGCTACCAAGATGTATTAGGATTTGAAACAGATTTTCTGGTGGCCGGGAATGAAGAGTGATGTGACGAACTATGTGGCCAGATGCCTAGTGTGTCAGAGGGTAAAAATAGAACATCAAAGACTGGCTGGGTTGTTGCAACCCCTAGATATCCCTGAGTGGAAGTGGAATAGTATAGCCATAGACTTTGTTATGGGGTTACCCAGGACATCCTCTGGACACGATGCTATTTGGGTAGTTGTGGATAGACTGACGAAGTCTGCACACTTTTTAGCTATCAAAGCTACTCATACACTGGAGAGGTTAGCCCAGTTGTATATCAGAGAGATAGTGTGACTTCATGGAGTACCCAGTAGCATAGTTTCAGATAGAGACCCCAGGTTCACGTCGAACTTCTAGAGGTCGTTACAGCATGCCTTAGGGACCAGGTTGCTGTTTAGTACTGCATATCACCCCCAGATAGATGGTTAGACTGAGAGAACTATCCAGACCTTAGAAGACATGTTGAAGGTGTGTGTTTTAGAAATGAAAGGTAACTGAGATGTGTATTTACCATTAGCAGAGTTTACTTATAATAATAGTTACATTCTAGTATTTAGATGGCCCCTTATGAGGCTTTGTATGGGAGAAAATGTAGATCCCCTCTGTGCTGGGTTGAGCTAGGTGAGAGAAGTATGATAGGACCTGAGATTATGGACCAGACCACCTAACAGATAGAATTGATTAGAAAGAGACTCCTCAAGGCCCAAAGTAGGCAGAAAAGCTATGCTGATAAGATATGGAGGCCGTTAGAGTTTGAGATTGGAGACCTTGTATTCATTCGAGTGTCTCCAATAATGAGAGTATGTCAGTCAATGAGGGTAAGGAAGCTCAGTCCTAGGTATATTGGTCTATTTGAAATCCTTGAGAAAATTGGACTCGTGGATTACCAAATAGCCTTGCCTCCTAACCTAGCCTAAATCCACGGTGTTTTTCATGTCTTCCAATTAAAAAAGTATTTACCTGACCCCTCACATATCATAGAATATGAGCATGTGTAATTGCAAGAAGATCTTTCCTATGTAGTGAAATCGAAGAGAATTGTGGATGCTAAGCTGAAACAGCTGAGAAACAAGAGCATTCCTCTGGTGAAAGTGATCTAGAAAGGTTTGACATCTGAGGAAGCAACTTGGGAATTGGAGAATGAAATGAAGCAAAAATATCCAGAGTTATTCTTTTGAGGTATGTCTTTAAATTTCAAGGACGAAATTTCTTTTAAGGAGGATGGAAATGTAACAACTAGAAAAAAAAAAGCTGAAAATTTTGGAAGGCTGAAAATTTTTCAAGTCTGCTAGCTATAGCGAATGTACCTGTTCGCTATAGCGAGAAATGGTCTAGCTATAGCCAAAGTACCTTCTCGCTATAGTGAAAATGCTTCTAGCTATAGTGAGTGCGGGCATCCCATACAAAAACTAGGGCGTTACTCGCCGTAGCGCGTGCCATAGCGAAAGCAGGGGTCTGGGACTGATATGTGCTTGCCGTAGCGAGGGTTATTCCTTTCTATAGTGAGGGTTAGTCTGAAAAAGCGTGAAAAAAGAGAATTTGACTTCTTAAAATGTCCAGATCCATTCTTTCTCCTTTAATCGACCTAAGCTTCGACCAAAAGAGAGAAAAGAGCTGTAGAGAGAGAGAGAGACCTAGAGAAAGAAGGAGAACAAGCAAAAAGGCAAACAAGCTTGAGATTTCCATAGCTTTTCTTCTTAGCATGTTGTTCTTCTTTCTTTGACCTCTCTTTCTATGGTTTTGGTAATTGATTTGGGTTTGGTTCAGAAGAGGGAAAGTGGAAAAAACACTCTTGAAGAAGGCTAGAACTCATGTATCTTCACTTCTTCTTCTTTGCTTTTCTTTTGAGAGCTTGAGAGAGGAAGGAGAGTGAGAGAAATTCTAGAGAGAGAATCCCTAGTTTCTTACATATGTAGTGGGGGTTTGCTTCGATGAAGAGCCCCTTAGCTTTGTGAGTGTTCATTTGAGTTATAAGAGAGTAATTCCATGCTCTTTATTGTGTCTAGGCTCAAAGGAAACAACTCCATCTAGTTGTGATTGTGAAACCAAGAAGGAAGAAGAGAAATTGAAAGGGAAGGCTTGTGTTAGCCGATAAGGTAGCTCTCCACTCTTTCTTGTTGCATTCTTAGATGTGTAATAGTCATTGTATGCTTGTGTATGTGCTTGTATGATGAGACATGCCATTTGATGCTGCCTTGATGCATTGATACCAATATGCTTATGATATAAATTGTGGAAATTGCTCGGGTGAGGTGGTGCCGAACGTCCTTTGAGACGGGTGAGGTGGAGCCAAAAGTTCCTAAACCAAGGGTGAGGCCAATCCAAAAGTCCCAAAAACTCGGGTGAGGCTAGACCAAAAATCTCTAGAGCTTATTCTTGGCAATGATATGATATTCATGGCATGGAAAGCATGTATTGTGTAATTGTGAATGGTTTGCATGCTTTGACTTGTTTATATGCCTTGATTGCTTCCTTGAATGAGTATGAGCTATTGAGATTCCCTGAATCTCACCCCCTTCCCTCTCCCATCTTAACATATTAGGTGGAGCTGAAGGAGAATCAAGTGCACACCAAGGAGTCTAGTTGAGCATGCTTAAAAAGTTGTATAGTTATTTTAGTTCTTTTGTTGTAACAAGATGCCAAAATGAATATGCACCTATTATTTTTGAGATGTAAATATTTGAGCAAGTGTAAAAGTATGTATAAATGATGTATGAACTATGTAGAGAGGCAAAGCAATGAAAATGTGAAATTTGGCCTTTTTGTGGCTTACATGTAAGAGTGCATTTTGGCCGTAGCATAGCGACTTTGAGATGTGTATTGATTTGGACCACTTGAGTATTCCATATATGCTATGTTTATACTTTCAAACTTGCCCAAGAGATGCTAGAACATGTGGAAGGCCATTTGGACCCACTTTGATCCATTTCGGGTGCCAAAACTATCATATTTGTGAGCTCTGTCAAAGTATGACTAGATGAGCTCTTCTTGATATGGGATTTGGCATGACTTTAGAGTCCATTGAGAGCTTCTTGAGAAGCTAAAGTGGGTAATATTTGGAGGTCTAGGGAATATTTGGTGAATTGTTGAAATTGGAGAATTTTCTGGTTTTAGTTATTGTACTGTGCAATTAGGTCCGAAAATGAATCTGTGTCATTCATGGACCAAACGGTGTCTGATTGTCATGAAATTTTATGGGTATATACTAGATATCTACAGTGACCTATAACAACTAGAAGCACCTCAATCGGAGGTTTGTAGAGGGAGAATGAACTTTCTGAAGTTCTGTGTCAGTATCAAGCAAGCCATCCGACCTTTGTTACTGTTCCATCAGTTTTCGAGGTCCAAGGGCTACTAAAATGATCTGAACTTATTTTTACCCTCTAGTTAACATCTGTATCTTTCCAAATTGGTATAGTTTGTCTAGATTGGATTGTTTTGGAATTAGTTACGAATTTTTGAAGTCCATGATAGCAAGCTGCACCAGTACCAGGGACAGTTGGACCTCTGTCTCTTTTTCGATGTCATCCCATCACTGAGATTGTGGTTGGGAGTTATTTTTAGTGTGAATTTAACATCCAAATATTTCCAAAGAGCTATGATTTGCTTGATTCCCATTTTTCTAGAATTAGTTATGATTTTCCAAAATTAAAGCCAAAAATCTGACTTTTGGGCTCATTTGAGAAATTGCATTTTCTTGGTTTTTGGCTTCATATATGTGGTTTATGGGTTGTTTGAGGCTATGTACAAGTTTTATAAATGGTGTTTGAGTAGATAATGTGAATAATGGGTTCACGGGACCCACGGGGCAAAATATAATTGGTTAAACCCCGACTTAAAGTAGTAAAATACCACAGTTTTGGTCATTTTCCTTGGAAATCATATGGAATCAAGCCTAGAGGGAGATTAGTTGGAATTAAGTCATTGTGGTGTTACATTATATTTGTAATGTATGCAAAAGTATGGTAATAAGCAGCCTAAGTGAAGTAAAGATAAATAGAGGAATAGACTCCATAGGAGAAAATCTTTGGAGATGGGATTTTATGGATTTCCAATCTTATAATAAGTCTCCAAGAGATAAGATTTATTAAGGGGGGACATTCTAAGAACACAAGCTTCAACAAAGAGAGACAAATTTTTGGTATATATAAAAAGAGACAACTCTCCATCTATATAGAGGAAAAAGTATGATTATTTGGATTTAGCATGGGGGCTAGAGTCCCTCATGGTTTATGTCCTATTCTCCTAAGACTAGGTTATGATAAGCGGGTCATTGAAGGTTAAGAGACCTTTATGTGGCTTCAAATTTTAGGTTTTAAATTATAGTTTGTGGATCCACATTAGGGAACACCCTAGCTTTGTTTACTCCTATTTACAATATTACGTACCAATGATTATGAAGACTAGAAAGAGTAGTTTTCCCTTTTGATAGTGCTAAGGACTTAGGTCTCACACCAAATAGTATAGATGCCTAGTGGATTACCTATGATTGCGAAAACCTAAATCTATATTGTAATAACTAATTTTCTAAAAACTAAACCGAAACTGATCAAATGATATGAAAGCACCCTAAAGCAAAGTAAATTGAGGTTAATTGAAAATAAAATGTTAATTAGAACAATTAAAAATATGGTTGAGTCTAAAGATAGCCCAAAATTACAGGCAAAATGGCTAAACGGAATGCATTGAAGCATAGTGGCAAAATTATAATTTCAGATGATTTTTTGAAAACTTAAAGAATGAAGTTTTAAATGATAAAATTGAGCTCATTAAGGTTTTTAGAGGCCTAGATAACCATAGAAATTGTCAAAATAAATAAAATCCCTCCGGTGTACAATTTAAGTCGTCAATTGATTGAAACTTTGACCTAATGGCTTGGTAAGATTTTAAATCCAATTAATGTAAAACCAAAGGCTTTTAATAAACTAGGGACCTAAATTTTATGATAAAAAAGACGGTTTTAAAAAAGGAGTTGAAATAAGTTCAAATAGAGAAATTGAAGTGGAGAGGCATAATGGGTATTTTGAAAAATGTTATAAAACAACTTTTTTCTCCTTATATCATACCAGCTCGCCTCCTTCAGCCTAAAACCTACTTTTTTGGTCTAAGACAAAACTTGGAACGTAGAGAAAGAAGGAAGAAGAAGCAAGGGAAAAGAGGCTCCATATAAATATTGTTTCATGCAATTTTCCTATCTTGCCTTTATAAAAGTTGTTCTCCTCTTCCTCCTCTCTCTTTCCATGGTTTTGGAATTTTGAATGGTAGTGTTTTGTGATTGGTTCAATGGAGGAAAGGAAGAGATTGGAAAAAACTCTAGCAACATAAGAAACACTATTTGATAAGGAATTAAACAAGGTATGTTCTTCCATGCAAAACTTACTTTTCTTAGTTTTTTTCTTTGCTTCCTTAATTTGGCCAGCCTAGGAAAAGTATGGAGGGAGTTGGTTTTTAATGAAATCAAGATGGGAACAAGGGCTTTGGAGTGTAGAGATTAATATGAAACTAATAGAAATCACTAAAAGGCCATAGGTTGTAAATTTTTGTACCTAGGGTTTTGATCGCACCTTAGGGAAGATAAGGCCTTAAATTGATATTTTGATTTATGTAAGAGTATGATTGAACTAAGAAGAGGCTAGAGGTTTCATTTGGATGTTAATCTCCCAAGAAATGAGACAAAAGCTCCATGGAAGCCATATGGAAGGGGTGGTTCGACCAAGAGCTAGATAGAATACCTAGGAAGAGTTTTCTTTGATTTTAAGAATAAAAATGATCTAGATATGAATTATAAATATCAAAGAAACCATTGGTTTGGATTTACAAATCTTATTTTAAAAGGTGAAAATTTTAGGGTTTCATTATGCATAGAGAAGCAACTTGGTGTTAGGCTCATTGAATTGAGTTTGTGATGAATCTATTGAGTTGAAATAGAGTCATATGACTTATATTGAGTAAGAAATTGGAGCCAAGATAATGAATTATATAAGTTAATTCATTATGCCACTAAATGGAGCCATATGGAAGCCTAAAACTAGAATTTGCTTATATAAGGCTTATGTGAGTCTAGAGATGGTTCCAATGATGCATTTATGTCTTATTTGATATGTCTAGGCTAAGCAAGTCAAGTTTCTCCCAAGTGTGTTTGTGAGCTCAAGAAAGAGAAGTGAGAAACCAAGGAGAGAAATTGTGCTCTTTAAGTAAAGGTAGCTTTCCATCCATTATTGTATGCTTATCTTAGTTGTTTGATTGTCATTGATTACTTGTATGTATGTATGAATTATAAATAATACCTATGGCCATTGGTTTGATGATTTGATGCAATTATGTTCATGGAATGTGTTAGAAATATGAAATGGCTCTTATTGGGTGAGGTTGTGCCAAAAGTCTCTTGATTTGGGTAAGGTGAAGCCAAAGGTCCCTAAGTAAGGGTAAGGGTAAGCCAAAGGTTGTGCCAAAAGTCTCATGAATAAGTGAGGCTAGGTTAAAAGTCCCCAAACGTGGGTAAGGCTAATCCAAAAGTCCCAAATAATTGGGTGAAGGTAGACCAAAAGTCCCTAGATCTTGTTTTTACCTTAATGGATTTATATGACTTCAAATATTTGATTATGTTTAATATTTGAATGCCTATTATGCATGTTTGCTTTCTTTGACATGATAATATATCATATAAGTATGCTTGAAGGGTGAACGATGTAATATCCGATCTTTCTAGAACTAGACTAAAACCAATGAGATTACAAAGGAAGACCCTTGAATGAAATGATCAGAGGTTAAACAAGATTAGAATAATAATTTGGATATTTAGAAATGAGAATACAAAGTTAAAGATGTCCTAAAACTGAAGCCATGATGGCTAAATAAAATTGCCTAAAACAGTAGTGGTATTTTTGTAATTTTGGGTAATTTTTTGAAAACTCAAAAGAGGGAGTTTGAAATGGAAAAATTAAGTTTTCTGGGGTTCTTGCCTTAAAAATCATAGAAATTCCTAGAGTGGGTAAAACCCCTCCAATGCAAATTTTAGGTTATCGATTGACCAAAATTTTAACAGGATAATTCAGTAAGGTTTTAAATCTAATTTGGATGAAAACAAAGGCATTTTATGATTTAGAGGACCTAAATTTTCATATGGAAGAGACAGTTCTGAAAAAGGAGCTAAAATGAGAAAAAATGAAAAAAATAAAGTTGAAGGATAAAATGGGAATTATAGAAATTATTATAACTTGACCCCTTCCTTCTTAAATATGTCTAGCATGACCTAAGCCCCTCAAAATAGAACCTAGACTATCTGACCCAGTAGCAAGAGGTACACCAAGGAGAAGGGAGAGAAGAAGGAAAACAAACTAAGAAAAGGTATGAATTTTGGCACTTTTTCATGCTTCTTCATTAACTAAGATGATTCTCCTCTTCAAGCTCTCTCTCTTCTTGGTTTTAGTTTCCTAGGAGGAGGATTTTCATGGCTGAACTTGTGGAAGAAGGAAAGGATTTAAGAAAACCAAGTTTTGCACCAAATTCTTCTCTTGAAAAGCTTTAAGATGATGTATGAAACAAGGTGCAAAGTTGGCCTCTCCTTGCCTTCTCTCTACCTCTTTTGTTTGGCCACTATAGGGTCCATGGAGAATGAGAATGTTTTGGATGGTAACAAGGTAGAATCAAGAGTTTTAGAGCGTGAGAAATTGAATTATGCAATTAGATTCAAGAAAGGAGCATTAGGAAACAAGATATGAAAGTTAGAGTTTTAATTGCACCTTGAGAGTTTTAGAACTTTAAGAGGATAACCCAAGTCATATTTAATCATGTCTAGACACTAGAGAAGCCAAGGAATATGGGTATGTAATTAAACTCCCAAGAAAAACAAAAAAAAACTTTATATAGCTTTCAAGGAATTCAAGGTTCGGCCAAGGGGTGGAATGGATAGCTAGAGAGTGTTTCTTTGAGTCCTAATGAATTTAGAGCCTTAGATATGATGAATAAAGAATTATGGAAGCATTGGATTGCATTTAGGAGCCTTAGAGTGAAAGTTGAAATTTTAAGGGCCTAAATGAGGTTAATAAAGCAAGTTAGTTCTAAACCCTTATAACCAAGCATGTAATGATCCAAATGAGCTTCTTGAGTTATAAGACTTGTAGAAAGTAAGAGTTTGGGGTTTAAAAAGCAAAAACCAAAGGTTACTTCATAATGGGCTTAAACTAGTCTCAATTGGCACTTTGAGTCCTAATGAGATTAAGTGAACATCATGGAACTTAGAATGAGTTCTATGGGATTGATTTACCTTCTGATTGTTCTATATAGGTCAAACGAATTTGTGGGTATCAAGCCAAAGAAAGTAAAGGAAAAAAAAGATTATAAGTGGGATAGTGTTATCTCCAAGTTCCTAAAGTCACAAGGTAGTTTTATCTCCCTTTCTTGTACACTTTTGAGTGTTTGAATGAGTTTGAATACGTGTATGTGTTGTTGCTTGATGCATTCATGAAATATATTTAGCATACTTTCCATAATGAGACTTATGTATAAATGTGAAATGTTTTCTGACTTCTAACTTTCCTAAGGCTTGGAATTGAGCATAGTAGCTTTTCTTTGGCCCCAGGTATAGTAGAGTTAAGTCTAGCAAGGTTTATGATGATGCCATGGCTTATGTAAGAATGATTTTTCATGTTCTATGATGCAGTTGATTCATATGAAGCATAAACATAGAATTCTTACATCACATGCATGACATACACTCATGGTATTCTTGTATGTAATGAATTGGTTGAGATTAGCTACTGAGATTCTCTCAAATCTCACCCCCATACTCCAACTGACCATTTCAAGTTCTCCAAGCCAAGGTCAAGACCATGAGAGGCGATAGACATTAGGCAATCATGTATAAGAATCCCATTTTGTACTAAATTTTTGTATATGTATATGATGCCTTACATGTACCATGACATACCTACAATGCACATGATAATGCTATTTCATGTTTAATGATGGAACCATGTGTAAAAGTATGAAAATGACAATATATGACTATTTATGACCATGTATGTGCATTATGTTAGGAAATGGTATGTGAGATTGTATGATGCATGTATGTATAACTAGATGTCAAGGGGTTAAATTTTGATCCAACCATTTTGGCATGATATGGAATGGTTAGAAAAGCCATTTTGTATGGAAGGAATGTGCTCAAAGTGGAAGAAAACCAATTGGACACCAAATGGTCTAAATTGGTACCAAAAGTGGTATTAAATTTTTCATAAACAACTCCTATGTTAAAAGTGGCTTAAATGATAGTTTAAGCCTAAGATTTGGCATGCATTTAGAGCCCTCCTAGAGCTTTTTGTTAGGCCAAGAACCATAATTTTTAGAGTTATACAGAATATTTTACAAATTTTCAAAATTGGATAGAAATTTCAATTAGGTCCTAGTACTGTTCACACAAAATAGTTGTGATGTTTCAGGTATTTTAAGGGCTAAATAAAGTTCGATACTTGTGAAATTTTACAAAAATATAGTTGAAATTATAATATTTCTAGAACCACTAACTTTGCATAAAATGGAATTGTATAGAGGAACTTATGAATTTTTGAAATTAGGGGTCTGATTATGCCTGAGTACTATAGTAGCCATTGATATGTAAGGCTTTTCATGGGCTAAATGACCTCAGCTACTCTTGAAAATTTCACAACACTTAGGTCTCATCTCAAGCTTTTTGTGCCCATTAAGAGCACCTAATTTGGAGTTGTGTAGCTCAAGATATGCAATTTCAAAGTTTAGGTCTACTACATGCCTCTAATTCTAACCTATGTTATTGTTCCATTACATTTGACTAGGAAAATAAGCTCAATTTTGCCTAAAATTTTTAAAAACATGTAGTTCACATCCTAAGCTTTCCATAAACACCTAATTTGCAAGATTTAGAGTTATATGACCCAAGTTATGAATTTTCAAATTTAGTGCAGATTTTGGAACTTATGTTGTCATTTCGGGTTCCATAGGGATTTGGTGTATTCCATGAGCTAGCCATGGTAAAATAGACATGAACAAACTTATTTATGATAAAAATGAATTAAGAAAAAAAATGAAGTTTGGAAGCCTATTGCTCAAAAGACCTATAAGAGGCCCGATTTAGATGTTGAAAACTTATGAATGGATGTGAATTTTTCATGAAAATCCATAATTGTTATGCATGAGTTGGCTAGATAAGTTTGTTAAGGATAAGTTTGCATCAAATCTTGTCAATATAAGAGCTAACATAATATCTTGTCAATAAGGTTGAGAATCTTATTAACAAGATCTTGTATTCAGCAATGTGAAATCCAAGACCATGTCAACAAAGTTTTCTGTCAATAAGCATAAGGTTATCTAACATAGTAAATTGTAGCATATAGTATGCGATAGTGTGACAAATGAGTTATTGGGATTCAAAGAATCTCACTCTTCCCTATATTATTTTTAACCATATTAAGGAAATTCTCAAGGAGTCAAGAATAGAGATCAACATGCTTGAATATTATCATTTTGACAATAGTTTAGGTTTTTATGTAATATATTGCACATGAGAGATTGTACATGTTATTTTTATAATGTAAACATTTCCACAATTGTAAAAGTATGGGATTATGATGTAGGCGTCAATTTTAAATGCAAAAGTGGAAAAATATGCAAGTTGGGTTTGTATGTGCCATGGAATATGTATGTATAATGCCAAGTGGATGAGTAATTTTGAGATGCATGTTTTTTAGGACCTAATATAATAGTCATTTATGCTGTATTTTTATATTTAGGATGTGCTCAAATGGTCACAAGACTTGAAAGAGGCCATTTTGAACCAATTGAGTACCATTTTAAGCCACATGTTGTCCCTGAACCAAAACTAGGCCAAATGAATGAATTTTTAAATGAAATTTGGTAAGCAATAGATCTCATTTAAAGCTATTCACAGAGCCAAAGAACAAAATTTTTGGAACTCTGTAGAATTTATTATGATATTTCAAAATTGGCTAAAAGTTGTAAAATTGCATGGGATTATGGTTAGTTCTAGTTTTTTTTATGTATTTAAGAGGCTAAATGGACTCCAATACTCATTAAAATTTTATAGGCATATAGTTGGCATTATAAGCTTTCCATACCACTGAGTTTGTACAAAATGGAGTTGTTTAGCCAAAGATATGCACACTTAAAGTTTCAGGTCTAGTTATGCCCAAAAATCGGAGGTAGTTACTATTTCATTGGATTTTCATGGCCCTAATGAATTTGTTTTGATTTGAAATATTTACAGCATGTATTTCATGTGCTAAGCTTTCATAGAGTCCTAATTTAAGAAAATCGGAGTTTCTAGCTTAAGATATGCATTTTTAAAGTTAATGGCTAAAATGAGAACCTATGAGAAATTGTGCAAAAGTGTTAGTTTGATCTGTAATGTCCAATTTTCTGTTAAACGTTAAAATTGAGTCAATTATAAAAGCGGGTCCCCTGAGATGAATGATTTAAGGCCAAATAAAATTAGGATAAAATTTTAAATAATGAAAAATGAAGTTGAGTCTTGAGTTGCTCAGAAATTGGAGTCGGAATGGTTTAATAAAATTGTTGAAAGTATAGTAGCATTTTTGTAAATATCAACAACTTTTGAAAACTCATAGAAGGGTTTTTTAAACAAAAAATTTGAGTTCTCTGATGTTCTCAGAGGCCTTGAAAACCATGGAAAGCCCCGAAACAGTTAAAACCTCTTCGGTGTATGTTTTTGAATAACGATTAACTTGAATTTTGACTAGTTTGTTCAAGAAGGTTTTTAATCTAAATTGAGTGCTTCCAAAGCTATTTTATAAGTTTAAGGGCCTAAATTTTATGATAGAAAAGGAAATTCTAAAAAAGGAGCTAAAATGAAGTTAAAACAAAAATGTCACGCACACAGGACATAAATGTCATTTTTTTTGGAACAATTCTTTCTTAATTCTTCTTTTATTTAGGAGTCCCACTCCTCCCTCATTCTAACTAACATTTCATCTACTTAAGACTAGGGGAGACCTCATCTAAGAAGGGCACATAAAAGAGGAGGAAGGGTGTAATGTCCGATTTTCATTAAATAATGGAAACAGGCGCGTTTTCAAAGCAAGTCCCCCGAAATGAATTAGTTAAGGTTCCAAAAAATTTGAGTAACATTCTAGACTCCTAAAAATAGAATCCCAGGCTTAAATGGAAAGAAAAAATAGAGTTAGAATGAAGAAACAAATTTTGACGAAAAGTTTACGAAATGTAATGGTATTTTCATAATTTTGAGCAAATTTTAAAATTCACACAAGAGGGCTTTTTAAATAAAATTTTTGAGTATTTCATAGTTCTCAGAGGTCCTGAAAACAATAGGAAGCCCGGGAAAAGTTAAATTCCTCCAATGGACATTTTCTAATATCGGTGTACCCGAACTTTGACTGATTTATTCAAGAAGGTTTTAGTTTTGATTTGAATGATTCCAAAGACATTTTACTAAATTGGGAACCTAAATTTTATAATGGAAAAGGCAGTTCACAAAAGGAAGCTAAAACAAAGTAGAAACAAAAATGCCAAAAATAAATGGCAAAATGAGAATTTTTGAAAAGTCATTTTTCCTCTACCTATATATATAGGGCGCCCCACTCTCTGATGCGATCCATCAAAGGGAGCAAGCTGTCTCAAATGCTTGGAATGATCCTCTACAAATTCCAAGTGGCCCAATGACAAGAGCACGAGCTAACAGAATGAGAGAAGCCTTAAGTGGACTTGTTCAAGAGACCTGGACTAAGCAACTAGCAATTGAAGCAACAAAAGTCAAGCGAGATCCAAACATTTCTAATGTGGACGTCCTCAACATCATATGGGCTGAAGATGGAGTTGCTGAGGCTAAATTGGGCCAAACATTATAAATTGAAGTACCTGAACCATGGACCATCCATTGGTGGGCTCATTTAGGGCTAAATAATGCCATTTTGGGCTTAATGAGCTGATTTGTAGAACCTTAATGTATTTGGACGAATTTAGCTTACTTAGGGGGATTTATTTCCTTTTCAGTCTTTAAGAGAATTTGACTTTTATAATTCTGATTGCATAGGTCATTAATTAGGATAATTGCCATTAATTTCCCTAGTTTTCCTTTTCTATGAGCATTGAAGGCAGATTTGACTTACACACTATATAATTGTACTCTGCCTCCCATTGTAATCAGATTTGAATGAATAAAGATTGTATTTTCTGGAAATTCCAGACTTGAGAGGAGTGTTCTCTAGGGTTCTTCATTGAACTTGTAGACTTATCAAGGCTTGATCAACCTTGTGGCGTCTTCTAACACTCGGGGTCCTTGTCTCTTTGTATTCAGGGGTTCTAAGTGGATCGTTCAGACTTGATTTAGCTTTCTTGGGGTGTGTATATTTGAGGTCGGTTGTGGGTTCAAGGAGACTTGACTCCTAGTGGGTTCGCACCACTCTCCCACTCACATAGCCTCATATTTTTCTGCCTCAAACCAGAGAAGAAACCCTAGGAGAGTGGCGTACCAAGGGAAGAAGAAGAGGAGGAGGAATCAAGGCTTGAAGGTATGGAATTTTGGTAGTTTTTCATGCTTTCTTTTTTCCAAACCTCTTCCCCTCCATTCTCCTTTGTTTCCTATGATTATAATGAAGTATATAAATATGTTTTAAGGAAGAAATTAAGGAGAAAATTTGGATTTGAAGAGAGAGGCCCAAAGAAGACAAAATTCAAGTGAGAAAATAAAGAAAAATAAGGTAATTTCTTCTTCCATGGTTGCTATCCCTTGCTTCCCTTCTTCCTAGGTTTTGCCCCACTCAAGAAGCCCTAGGAAGGCTTAGTTTTTAGGCAAAACCAAGGGTGATTCTTAAGAAAAAGGGTGTGGAGATTAAGAAAATGCAAAGAGAATTAACAAATAACTATGAAAATTCAATATGCAAATTCTAGGGTTTCATATATTTTTTCCAAAATATGTTTTGATACCTTGATTTCTATGTTTAAATCAGAGTTTAAATGAGCTCCTAAGATCCCTAGAAGTATCCCCATATGCTTCCTCCATCAAGAAAACAAACCAAAATCCAAAAAGGCCAAAATACTTCATAGGTTCACCCAAGTGAGTTCCATATACCTAGGGATTATTTTAAATTTTCTAAGTCTATTTTTGAGTCATATATGATGAGTGGATGTAATGTCCCACATTGGGTAGGAGACCCTAGCGCTAAGGCCTTATAAGTGGGAGCGAAACTCTCCCCACCAACGGCACACTCTTGGGGTAAAACTCAAGAGACAAAACCCCACCCTTGTCAGTGAAATGAGAGTAACCGAAGGGGGCGAGATCGGGGACAATACTATTGGAGGCTCTATAGGGTATTTGGTATCAAAGTCGGCCTGGCTGCATATGCAACTTGAGGACGGGTTGACTCCAAGAGGGGTGGAATGTAATGTCTTACATTAGGTAAGAGACCCTGGGGCTAAGGCCTTATAAGTGGGAGTAAAGATCTCCCCACCAATGGTGTACTTTTGGGGTAAAACCTAAGGGACAAAACCCCACCCTTGCCAGTGAAATGAGAGTAACTAAAGGGGGTGAGATCGGGGACAATACTATTGGAGGCTTTGTGGGGTATTTGGTATCAGAGCCTGCCTGGCCGCATGTGCAACCCGAGGATGAGTTGGCCCCAAGATGGGTGAAATGTAATGTCCCACATCGGGTAGGAGACCCTAGGGTAAGGCCTTATAAGTGGGAGTGAAGTTTTCTCCACCAACGGCACTCTTTTGGGGTAAAACCCAAGGGACAAAACTCCACCCTTACCCGTAAAATGAAAGTAACCGAAGGGGGCAAGATTAGGGACAAAACCCAAAATGCACCGTTGGTGGAGAGAGCTTCGCTCCCACTTATAAGGACTTAGCCCTAAGGTCTCCTATCCGATATGGGACATTATATTTCACCCCTCTTGGGACCTACCCATCCTCAGGTTGCACATTCGGCCAGGCTGGCTCTGATACCAAATACCCCATAGAGCCTCTAACAGTATTATCCTTGATCTCAGCCCCTTTGGTTACTCTCATTTCAACGGCAACGTTGGGGTTTTGTCTCTTGGGTTTTATCCCAAGAGCGTGCCATTAGTGGGGAGAGCTTCGCTCCCACTTATAAGGTCTTAGCCCCAGGGTCTCCTACCCGATGTGGGACATTACATTCCATCCCTCTTGGGGCCAACCCGTCCTCGGGTTGCACATGCGGCTAGGCTGGCTCTGATACTAAATACCCCATAGAGCCTCCAACAATATTGTCCCCAATGTCGCCTGTAACACCATCATTTCTAGCTCATACCCATCATGCCTTACATGCTCATATGAGGTATAGGAAGAATAAGGTGAGATCTTCCTCATTGGATTCATACACTTTCTTACATGGCGTCATGGTTAAAAATTCATTTTAGTGTCACATGGACTGTGTGAGCTCATTCTATGCATCCTCATATTTAATTGCACCATTAAAACTCGTTTCAATATTAAAAACATGCTTTTAGCCCATGGAAACCAAAAAGACGTATGGAACATGCATGTTCATTTTCGGCCAGGCTTGGCCTCATTTCTGGGCAAAGTTTGGAAAATCACAACTAAATTTAAAAAAATCAAAAACATGTAATCTCAATCATTCTGAAAATCTTGGGATGTATACTTCATGGTAAAAATATGTACATGTCCTAACATCCAACACACAAAGCGTTTGACATGCGAAATCATCTAGAGGTCGGACTGGTCCTGATACTGTCACAGTTTACTGATATGAATTTCAAAAATGTCTAACTAATTCCAAAAAAATCCAATGCATTCAAATGATACCAATATGGAAAATGTGGATGTTAACTAAAGAGAAAAAATGTCTCCAGATTAGTTCATCAAGCCCAACTCTCAGAAATTGATGGAACAATACCTCTAGTCAGGCAAGATGACTGATATTAGGAAGAAACTTTGAAAATTCATATCTTCCTCTCTAGACCTCCAAATGAGGTGCTTCTAGTTGCTACAAGTCCTTATGACTGTCTAGTTTCTGTCTATAAAATTTTGTAGCCATTGGACCACGTTTGCCCCTCGAATGACAGAATTTCACAACTGACCAAATAAACAGTGTTTATGCAAATCTGAATTTCTGATACCAATTTTGAAAAATCATGAAAAATTCCATAGACCTCCAAATGACCTAATCTTTAGCTTTTCAAAATTCTCTAGACAAGATCTAGTCACATGCCAATTTTCAAGGCAAGAAGAGGTCATTTGATCAGACTTGGACATCATGGGGCAAAGTGACCAATTTCTCTTACTAAAGAGAGCTCCAAGAGTTCAAATTGGCTTCTCCTACTTCTAAGGCTCTATGTGCACATGGGAAAGTTTCAACATAGGCTATCAAACATGGCTCAAATGTCTAACAACCCAGATTTGCAAAACTCACTCTCCCACACTAACACATACACCATGTACATAATGCCAAGATCTTACTATTCATACCGAAACTTGCTACATCATGCACTATAATTCTAATTCTCATACATATACAATGAGTACATCTATTTACAAGTGTTCATAAGTACCTACAACATGTACATCATTAGATTACATCCTTTAGCAACATAACGGTGACAAAATGGCTAATTTACAATTTCTTCACTGAACTCCCTAGCTTCAAGCTTGGTGGCTCCCATCTCTTGTTTCACTTGGTCTACCTAGCATGTTAGGATGGTGGAGAGGGGGAGTGAGATTCAAAGAATCTCAATAGCTCATCTCTCATTCACTCATACATAAAGCATGCAAACAAGTCTCACAAATGTATGCATGGGCATATTAGCATGTGAAATCATAAGAAAAGTATTTTCAACATTTGAGTCAGCCATACATAACATACAAGAGCTTGCCAAGCAAGTGGATTAGCCTCACCCATTTACTTGTGAATTTTGGACTTGCCTCACCCATTCTTTAAGAGGTTCTTAGACTCAACCTTACTCTTGGGAGTCAACCTCACTTTTGGGAGACTCTTTACTTTGTCTCAACCAACTTTAGGGTTCTTGGCTCATCTTCACTATGGCTAGAGGGTTGTTGGCTTTTCCATACTCAAGAAAACCAAGGTAATCACAATAATACATCATTGAAATACATAAGGCATCATCATGCTAGCATACTTTTCATGGTTTAAAAACATACATATACATATGCAAGACAATGTAAGCACACATCTATGCATAAGAGAAGGTGGAGAGAGCTACCTTATTAGCTAATCACAATCTTTCCCTTTCAATTTGTCTCCTCCCTTGTTGATTTCATAAGCACCACTAGATGGGAGTGCTTCTCTTGAGCCTAGACACACAAGAGCATGGAATTACTTTCTCATAGCTCAATACTTATTCACAAAGCTAGGGGTTTCTTTATAGCAAACCCTACCAAGCATATAAGAAACTAGGGATTCTTTCTTTCTCTAGAAGTTTACCAACTATCCTTCCTCTCTCAAGCTCTCAAAAAAGGAAAGCAAAGAGGACGAAGTGAAGATACATGAGTTTCTTGCTCCCTCTAGGTTAGAACAAAACTTTCTTACTCATTAACCCATGGAAAAGGGAGCTTAGAAGGAGAAGAATAAAATCAAGAAGAAGGAGCATAAAGAGCTATAAAGGTTTTCACCTTTCTTCCTTAGCTTCCCTTCTTTCTCTCTTGGTTTCTCCTAGTTTCCCTCTCTCTCTCAAGCTTTTTTCTGTGCTTGGATGAAGTTTAAGTCGGTTTAGAGAGAAAGGATGAGTTGGGGCACTTTAAGAAGTTAAATTCTTTTTTTTTCACGCTTTTTCGGATTTACCCTCGCTATAGCGAAGAATAACCCTCGCTACGACGAGCACGTATCAGTTCCAGACCCCTGTTTTCGCTATGGCATACGCTACAACGAGCAACGCCCTGGTTTTTGTATGAGATGCCTGCACTCGCTATAGCTAGAAGCATTCTCACTATAGCTAGAAGGCACTTTCGCTATGGCTAGGCCATTTCTCACTATAGCTAGCAGACTTAGAAAATTTGCAGCCCTTCAAAAATTTTTCAGCTTTTTTTTTTCTGGTTGTTACATCGCCCCCTTCAGTTACTCTCATTTCACTGGCAAAGGTAGGGTTTTCCCCCTTGGGTTTTACCCTAAGAGTGCGCTGTTGGTGGGGAGAGCTTCGCTCCCACTTATAAGGCCTTAGCCCCAGGTTCTCTTACTCGATGTGGGGTATTATATTCCACCCCTCTTGGGGCCTACCTGTCCTCGGGTTGCACATGCGGCCAGACCAGCTCTAATACCAAATATCCCACAAAGCCTCCAATAGTATTGTTCCCGATCTCGCCCCCTTCGGTTACTCTCATTTTATTGACAAGGGTGGGGTTTTGTCCCTTGGGTTTTACCCCAAGAGCATACCATTGGTAGGGAGAGCTTTGCTCCCACTTACAAGGCCTTAGCCCTAGGGTCTCCTACCCGATGTGGGACATTACATTCTACCCCTCTTGGGGCCAACCCATCCTCGGGTTGCACATGCGGGTAGGCCAACTCTGATACCAAATACCCTTCAGAGCCTCCAACAGTATTGTCCCTGATCTCGCCCCTTTTAGTTACTTTCATTTCATGGCAAGGGTGGGGTTTTGTCTCTTAGGTTTTACCCCAAGAGTGCGCCATTGATGGGGAGAGTTTCGCTCCTACTTATAAGGCCTTAGCCCTAGGGTCTCCTACCTAATGTGGGACATTACATTCCACCCCTCTTAGGGCCAACCCGTCCTCTAGTTGCACATGCAACCAGGCCAGCTCTGATACCAAATACCCCACAAAGCCTCTAACAGTATTGTCCTCGATCTCACCCCTTTTGGTTACTCTCATTTCACTGGCAAGGGTGGGGTTTTGTCCTTTAGGTTTTACCCTAAAAGTGCACCGTTGGTGGAGAGAGTTTCGCTCCCACTTATAAGGCCTTAGCCCTAGGGTCTCCTGCCCGATGTAGGACATTACAGTGGAGGCCTTGGGAAAAATTTAGGAAGCCTAAAGAATGAGTTGGTGCCCTATGTTCCATTATATGACCTAAAGAAGCAACATGTAGTTAGGCTCTTTATTTTAATTGTGTGATGACTTTAAGAGGCTTAAAAGAAGTTAAGAATCATATATGAAAGGAAAAAATGGAACCTGGAATTTATTTGATGAGTGTTGCTTCATTAAGTGCATTTTTTGAACCATAAAGGGGTTTATAGGTTAAGCTAGAGTCTAAGCAAGTTGTGTGGCTTTAGAATTAATCCCATGAACCTAATTGGCTTCCATAAATTATGTCTAGGCCAAGAGAAATCATTCCCACACCTTTGTGTGTGTGAGGCCGAAGAAGGGAGAGAAAATTTAAGAGAAAAAGTGTGTGCTTGCATCCAAGGTAGCTCAGTCCTTCTTCTCTCATGCATGATTGCATGCTTAGCTTGTCTTTGAATGTGTGTATGTGTGTTTTAAGCCATGAAAAGTATTTTAGCATGATTTCACATGCCATAGGACCCTGATGATGTATTATGTTTCCAAATGATGTTTATGATGCGTATTTTGGTTTGCTTGAGTGTGGTGAGGCCAAGAACCCTTAGCTATGGTGAGGATGAGCCAAGAACCCTTAGAATTGGTTAAGATAAAGTAAATAGTCTCTCAAAAGTGAGGTTGACTCCCAAGAACAAAGTTGAGTCCAAAAACCTCATAAAGAATGGGTGAGGCTAATCCACTTACTTGGCAAGCCTTTGTATGTTAAATATGACTTGCTTAAATGTTGAAAATGTCTCTTGAATGATTATACATCTTATGATACTCATGCATGCATTTGTAAGATTGGTTTTACATCTTTTATGTGTGATTGAAAAGGAGATAAGCTATTGGGATTCTTTGAATCTCATTCCCACCTCTCCAATGTTCTAACATACTAGGTGGACAAAGAGAGCAAGGAAATGGAAGCCAACCTTTTGAAAGATGAGAGGATGCCATCAAAGTGCATGGATTAGGCTACTTTAAGGCCATTTAAGTGATGAATGTTGTAACCTATCATTGTATATGACCTATGACCTTTTGAGCATGTGTAATTATGCTAATATGTGATGTATAAATGAGAGATTATGTTATGTGAATACTAGAATGCATATTGAGTATGAAATGGCAAATTTTGCTTCTTGAAAGTTTGATGCATTAGTGTATAAGTGGAAGTGGAATTGCCAAATTGAAATGCATGAGGTTTGGGACCATTTAGGTAGTTCATACAAGTCATAATCATGCTTTTAAACTTGCCCAAGAGGTACCGAATATCAAGGGAAGTCATTTGGACACTTTGATATCTTATATGGAGTAAAAATTGACTATATTGAAAACTTTTAACACTTTTTTTCAAATGAACTCTTCTTGATTTGAGATTTGGCATGTAATTAGAGCTTTTTGGGAAGCTAAAGTGCATAATTTTCGGAGGTCTATGGAATATTTGATGAATTTTCAAATTTGAAAAAAATTCTAATTTTGGTCATGTTATTGTTCATACTAGTCTTAAAATGATTTCTATCACTTAGGGGATAAATGATAGCCAATTGCCATAAAATTTTACAAAGATAAACTAGACATTCCTAGTGAATTGTGACAACTAAAAGCACCCCATTTGGATGTCTAAAGTGGGAGATATAAATTTTTAAAGATTCTATCTAGTATCAGGCACTCAAACTGACCTTAGGTGTGGTTTGATTGGGTTTTGAGGTCTGGCCATATCTAAACTGGTCTAGAATTATTTTTTCCCTCTAGCTAACATTTGTAGCTTTTTAAAATGGTATCATTTGCATAGATTAGATTTTTGTGAAATTAATTGGATATTTTTGAAATTTGTAGCAGAAAGCTGTGATAGTACCAGTAGCTAGTCAGACCTTTGTACCTTTTTGAATGTCTACCATCTTCTGTGTTATGTTTCATAGACTGTACATATTTTTATATAAATTAGACATGTGTAGATTTCCATAATGGTAAAGAATGCATGATTTTGATTTTTCTAGAATTAGTTATGAGTTTCCAAAATTTGTGACAGAAGTGGAGAATTTCTGGCCGAAAATGCAATTATATATTTTATGCTTCCCTTTGCCTTTCATGAGTTGTAGGCCACTTTTGGTGATAGAAATGAGTTGTATCTATGTAATTAAATATGAGAATGTGATATATGAGCTCACATGGTTCACAAGACACTGAATAAAAATTTTATACACGACGCAATGTTAAGAAATCCATTATTTTAATATCTTTTTTTCTTGTCTCTTCATGGAATTGGTGGTGTGAATACCGTATTTTATCCGAGCATGCTCCAAAAATAATGATAAAATTAAACTAACAAAAAATAGAAAACAAAATAATAAAAAAAAGAGAGAGAGAAAATGATAAAATATCATCAAATCAAATGCTAAAATATATATAAGGAAAAAGAAGAAAAAGAAAGAAAAAGAAAGAGAGAAGTATCTCTTTTTCTTTCAAATTTTAAAACTCATTGAGCCCAAATCAAATAGGGAGGTCCAAGAAAAAAGCCCACTAACTTAATACCAAAAGACCAAAAAAAAAGAAAAAGAAAAAAGAGAAGAAGAAAAAGTTAAAAAAGAATCAAATTCCAAAAATAATAATGAACCAAAAAAAAATGGAGAAACAAAAAAAAAGAACTTAAAAAAAAGTATCTCTTTCTCTTTCAAATTTCAAAATCCATTCCAAAATAGCCCAACACAAAAACCAATAACCCAAAAAAAAAGAAAGAAAAAGAAAAAGAAAAAAAAAGAAAAAATCAAAATCCAAAAAAAAAAATAATAAGATGTTGAACAAGAAACAAAAGCAAATAAACAAAAAAAAAGGAAAGAGAAACAAGCAAACAAAAAAGGTGAGCAGAAAATAGAAATAATAAACCCAAATAGCTCCAGAACCCACAAGTTCAGCCCAATAAAGTGATGGAAAAATGGAAGGATGATATGGGCTCAAACTTAAAAGTCCACTAACTCAGAAAATAAAAATAAAAAATAAAAAAAAAGACTAAAAAAACAAACAAAGGAACAAAGCAAAAATAACAAAAATCAAATTAAGTTTAAAGACTCTAAATTGAAAGCCTACTTCCTTCTTCTCTGTACTTAAAATAAAAGCCCAACACCCCAAAAGAAAAATTGAACCTGACCCCACCAAAAACCGACAGCCCAGTAAAAAGGAGGAAAAATGAAAAAGTCCAAGAGAAGATGAAATTTGATCCATCTCTCAAATCCATCTGGTAACCCTATCTGTGGCCTCACCTCCCTCGTACTCCTGTCGAGTCGTTCAAGAAGTGGAAAAAAGAAAACCACGCTGAGATGGTAGGGGACCATAACACCATAACGTGCACTAACATTGCAGGATTGTGGTGCAGAGGAGAATGAAGGTAGTACAAGATCAGCCATTCCAACGGCATGGTACGGAGGAATCCTATGAATTAATGTATGGGAACTTAGGAAATGCAAAGAAAATGGGAGAAAAGCTAGTGAATTTGAAGATAAGAAAGTTAAGAATTCTTGAACACTTTGTAAATTCTATTTTCATCCATGAATTTCCTAGCCTATGTGAGTATTTGCTTGAGTTCCTAAGACCCCTAAGAAGCCTCCCAAGTGCCTCTCCCTTCAAGAAAAAATTGCAAAAGTCCATGGGTCTATAATGCTTCCACTATCTTGGCCTAAAGGGTTTGGAAGGGCTAAGGAGTATTTTAATTTGTTCTAAGCGTGGTTCAGGACTTTATGTGATGAAAGAAGATAGGAAGAACCCTTGAAAAAAATTTAGAAGCCACAGATTGAGAGTTAGGTTGATAGGTTCCATAATATAGCCTTAAGAAGCAACTTGTATCTAGGCTCTTGGAAATGAGTGTGTGATGGCTCTAAAGACTTCAAATGAAGTCAAGAGGCCTAGATAAAATAACAGAATAGAACCAAGAACTTGAATTATGGTAGTTGCTTCATTAAGCCGTTAATGGAGCTATTAAGTAACCAATAGACAAAGTGTGCTTCTTAAATGTGTGTTTCATACTTTGGCTTGTTCCAAGAGTGTAACTAGATGCTATTTGTTATGTCTAGGCTAAAAAAAAAAAAACTCCACCTAGTTGTGGGTGTGAAACCAAAAAGGAAGCTTGTGTTTAATTACTAAGGTAGCTCTCCATCCTTTTTCTTGTGTGCAATATGGTTGTATAAATGTCATTTGATGCATATATGTGTGTTTGAATCTTGACAAATGACATATGCTATTACTTGAATTTTATGGTACCATTATATTTCTTGATTGCCATTTGATTGTGAAATTGTGCTATATGGGTAAGGTTATGCTAAAAGTCCCTTGTGATGAGTGAGGTGAAGCCAAAAATCCCTAGGAATAGGCGAGACA
The DNA here is from genome assembly GCA_026724425.1 of Erythrophleum ivorense. Lineage (NCBI taxonomy): Eukaryota > Viridiplantae > Streptophyta > Magnoliopsida > Fabales > Fabaceae > Erythrophleum > Erythrophleum ivorense. Next base: position 37,842,377 of record JAIUCV010000006.1, on the reverse strand, counting down.
AGGCCAAAAGTCTCTTAGATGAGTGAGGCCAAGTCAAAAGTCCCTAGACCAAAGGTGAGACTAATCCAAAAAGTCTTAAAAATGGGATGAGGTTAGACCAAGAATCCCTTGAGCATTTTCTTTGGCTTTGATATGTTATGGCATGAAAAGTGGAAATGTAATGCTTCTTGAAAGTGCTTGTGACATGCTTATATCTTATGACATAAATATATGCCTAATTGCTTACTTGAAAAGATGTTTGAACTATTAAGATTCCATGAATCTCATCCCCTTCCCTCTCTTATCTTAACATGTTTAGGTGGAGCTTAAGAAGGCCAAAGTGGAAGCCATGGAGCTTGATTAGCCATATTTTGTCATTGATGTAATTCTTGATGTAAAGAATTGTCAAAGTTTGTATGTACCTATTATTTTTGAGATGTAAATGCTTGAGCAAATGCAAAAGTATGTATATGTAGTGTATGAACCAAATTTGAAACTAAATCAATAGGAAAATGAGTTTTGGGTACTTGGTGGCTTGTATTTAGTAGTGTATTCTTGTAGGTAGCATGATGAGTTTGAGATATATGATAGTTTGGACTATTTGAGCAGCTCATATATGATGTGTTCATGTTTTGAAATGTGCCCAAGAAGTGGTAGAGCATTTAAGAAGTCATTTGGACCACTTTTGACCCATATATAGTCTTCAAATGACCATATTTGAGAGCTATGTCAAGATATGACCAAATGAGCTCTTCTTGGCTTAAAATTTGGCATGCATATAGGCCTTGTCTAGATATTTTTGGAAAGCTAAAGTTCACATTATTTGGAGCTCTAGAGAATTTTTGGTGAATTTTCAAAATTGGCAATTTGTGATAGATTTAACCTGGGTACTGTGTAGGTCAAAAATTTTGTCTTCTTCAGTCATTTGTCAAATGGTGTCCAATGGCTATGAAATTTTACAAGCATAAATTAGACATGATAAAATTTTTATAGCACTTAAGGGCACCTCATTTAGATTTATATTAAGGGAGAAATGAAATTTTGAACTTCCAGATCAATATCAGGGATGCAGTTAGACCTCCATTATTGTTCCATTAGTTTTCATGGTCTGATTACTTCTGTTTTGATCTAGACTTATTTTTCCCCTTAGGTTAACATTCATAGATTTCAAGAATGATATGTTTTTCTGAGTTTTGATTTTTATAGAATTAGTTATGAATTTTTGAAGTTCATATCAGTAACTTGTGATAGCAAACCTCAGCAGCCAGACCTTTCAAGGCTTTCTGATGTCAATCATAGTCTAGCTAGGTTTTCATGGCCTGGAATAATTTTTAACCTATATTTGACATCTAGAGCTTTCTAGAAATCTATCATTTACTTGAAATTTATTTTTTAATAATTAATTATGATTTTCCAAAAGGTGCCAAAAATCTAAATTCTAGACCTGCAAACAAATTGAAATTTTTTTGGTTTTTGGCTTCAAATTTGTGGTTCATTGGTTGTTTTATAATATTTACGAATTGTATGGATGGATTATAAATAGAGAATGCTATTGATGGGTCCATACGGACACTTAGAGAGAGAAAAAGGAGAGTGTCTTCTCTACCAAGAATGTATACAGACGTTGGTCAGAAGTGCTAGCAAGTTGTTTGAGTTGAACAATCGTTCGTGTGGATACCAATAGAGAGAGCAAATCTGAAGATCAGTTCTTGAGATCTAATAGCAAAAGGTAAATATTTCTAGATCTACTCGATTTAAATGACATTGATGGATCTATGGGAAGGGATTCGGGTTTTAATTTCCTAACAATGGTATTAGAGCCGTGTCAATGATTGTTTAAATTGAGTTTTTGTGTGAAGTTCCATGAATTTTGCCTTTGTTGTGATTTTGCATGACCTATATGCGATGTAATATGTTGCAATGTGATATAAGTATGCAAACTTAGGGCTTACATGATTAGTGTTTGAATCTGGCGTTCATATATGTATTATATGTTCAAATCAATTTTAAATTTGATTTCATATAAGTGATATTTGAACTTTACAATTCAATATTATGCGCGACATATGTGTGATAATTACAAAGAGGTTCGAATTTGATTTGGAATCTAATTCTAAATCTATTCAATTCAAACTATAAATTGTTCAATTCAGATATTTACAAATTTGTTTAACAAGTCTCTTCATGTTTTCATATATAACATGTTATTTCATACATATATATTTATATATGTTACGAACATGCTTTCATGACATAAATGAACAATCCATATTTGTATATGTATATAAATATGATTTCGAATATGTGATTTGCATATGATGAAGAAACTAGACATGTTGATAGGATATGTTTAAATCTGTAATATATGTATGTGATACATGAATCTCATATATGTATATATGAAAATGTGTTTAGCGCAACCTAATATGATTTAACACTAAGATCATAATGCTTATAACCTTATGAGATGAGATGTTTGTAACTTTATATATGAATTATGTTTGTTTGAATTGGATGGGTATGGTGCATAATATGGCCCTAGGTTTTTGTGGCTTGTAATTCTTTAAATACGGCTTGTGTGTCGTGTTCCTCTCTATTTATTCTAGATGTACATGCTCTTCTTATCTCACTCCCCTCAAATGTTCAATTGAGGTTTCTCTTTGTAGTTTCTTTTTATCTTAGAAGAATCCTCTCATTGACTTGGGAGGAGATAGGCTAGATGGGTCATATTATGACACATTTATTTTATACTTCATGATGAGATCATATGTATGTATGAGATGCTATCATAGTAAATTATCATGTGATGATTAAATATTTGAATCACAATGAAATAATAATAAAATCCCTCAAATCAAATTTTAAGTTAATAAGCCACCCATTTATGAATGCCTGTCAAGGCTTTGATAGCCTAAGTGTATGTTCCATCAAAGTGGATATGCTTAGGTTATCTTAGGGAGATAGCTTGGGTAATGGTGATACTCATAAGGTTCATAATGGTTTGACTTAATTAGGACTATCAAAATAGTTTTGGGTCTTAAGGCACTAGATGGGATTAAACATGTTAGATTATATGATGATAGAATCTTATAAAGATCTAAGAGTTACAAGTGATGTAATTGGTAAACAAGTTACCTACCTAAATAACTTAATTTTAAGCGTCTTGCTAAAGCGGACTTACAATTGTGTGAAATATGGGTCTTAGCTTACTAAATTAAATTAAGGGTTAGTTTTTAGTGGGAGATTATTGACTTGGCTTTGCATATTTTTGTTGTAGAAAATGTCAACAAATAATTCTGCTACACCATCATTGCAATCTGTCTTTAAGAAGGACAAACTAAATGGGACCAACTTTCTTGACTTGTTTAGGAACTTAAGAATGTTTTCAAGCAGGAGAGAAAGTCATATATCCTAGATCAACCTATTCCTGAGGAGCCTATAGCCAATGCTCCAAGAGTCCAAAAGGATGCCCACACTAATCATCTCAATGACTCTGTAGATGTAGAATGCTTGATGCTAGCCACCATGATCCCAGAACTTCAGAGAGATCTGGAACACATGGAGGTTTATGAGATGATTATATATCTCAAGGAAATGTTCTAGCAACAGGCGAGGCAAGAAAGGTATGAAACTGCTAAGGCCTTACATTCTTGCAAAATGGTTGAAAGTGCATCAGTTAGTGCTCATGTCTTAAAAATGAAAGGCTATATTGATCACCTTGAAAGGCTCGGATTTCCCATGAGCCAGGAGCTAGCTACAGATTTGATCTTAAACTCACTTCCAAAAAGCTATGGTCAGTTTCTCATGAACTATAATATGAACAACATAGAGAAATCAATTTCTGAACTACATTTGATGCTTAAAACTGCTGAGCAAAATATCAAGAAAAAGCCAAGCACTATTTTAATGGTTTAGAAAGAAAAAGGAATGAAAAAGAAAAGCAAAAGTAAGGGAAATAGAAAGGGCCCGGACAATAAATCCAAGGACCAAAACAAGCCCAAGCCCAAACCCAAGTTTGAAGCCAAGAAGGCAAAGCCTTCCAAGGAAGGACTTTGTTCCTTTTGCAATGAGCTCGGTCATTGGAAGAGAAACTGCAAGCTCTACCTAAAAGATCTAAAGAATAAGAAGAATAGTAGGGCTATTACTTCAAGTATTTATGTTATAGAAATTAATCTTTCTACTTCTTCTAAATGGGTATTAGATACATGTGGAACTCACATTTGTACAAATGTGCAGGGTTTTAAAAGGAGTAAAAAGCTGAAAAATGGCGAAATAGACTTACGAGTTGGAAATAAAGTAAGAGTTACTGCTTTAGTCATAGGCACTTATGAATTAGTTTTGCCCAATGGGCTTTTGTTTGTTTTGAACAATTGCTATTATGTTCTTGCTTTAAGTAGAAACATTGTTTCACTTTCTTATTTAGATAAGGAAGGTTTTACTTCAGTTATTGGGAATAATAAATGTTTTATTTATTTTAATGACATTTTTTACGTGAATGGTGATTTGCATGGTGGTCATTATTACTTGAACCTTGAAATTCCCAATAATGAAAATATCTATAATGTAACTACCAAGAGGATCAAGTGAAACAATTTGAATCTGATCTACCTATGGCATTATCATCTAGGCCATATAAATGATAAACGCATTTCAAAGCTCTATCAAGATGGATTACTTAACTCATTTGATTTTGAATCATTTAACACCTGTGAATCTTGTTTATTAGGAAATATGACTAAGGCATCTTTCACTGGGCATAGTGAAACAGCCATTGACCTATTGGGCTTAATACATATCGATGTATGTGGTCCACTAACCACTACCAGAGGCAGTCACTTATACTTCATTACGTTTATAGATGACTATAGTAGATATGGATACATCTATTTAATGAGACACAAATCTGAATCTTTTGAAATGTTCAAAACCTTCCAAAATGAGATACAAAATAAGCTTGGCAAATTTATTAAAGCACTTGATCTGATCAAAGTGGTGAATATTTGAGGCAAGAATTTATTAACCATCTCAGAAATTGTGGAATTGTCTTACAATTAACCCCATCAGGAACACCACAATGGAATGGTGTTTCTAAACGATAAAATCGAACCCTATTAGATATGGTTTGATCTATGGTGAGTCAAACAGATCTTCCACCATCCTTTTGGGGCTATGCATTAGAAACAGTTGCGTTCACACTAAACCATATCCCATCTAAGGCAGTTGAAAAGACCTTATATGAGATGTGGACTGGGAAGAAGCCTAGTTTAGCTTTTCTCAAGATTTGACAATGCGAGGCCTATGTTAAACAACAAGCCTCGGATAAGTTAGTACCTAAATCTATAAAATGTCTTTTTGTGGGTTATCCTAAGCAAACTAAAGGATACTACTTCTACAATCCCAATGAGAATAAACTATTTATTGCTCGAAATGGTATATTTCTAAAAAGAGAATTTATCTCTAAAAGAACCCGTGGGAGTAAGATACATCTTGAAGAAGTTCAAGAGCCACAAAATCCCATTGAGCCAAAGATGGAAATACGAGAAGACTCACAACAAGTTATTGAGCTTTCTCAAGTAACACAAGGTCCACAAAGGTCTGATAGGACACGACATTAGCCTCAAAGATATGGATTTCTTTTAACTGAAAGTCATGATGTGTTGAGCCAACTACCTATCAAGAAGTTGTAGTAGGATCAGACTCTGAGACATGGCTAGAAGTCATGAAGTCTGAGATGCAATCCATGTGTGATAATCAGGTATGGACCTTGATTGACCCACCTGAAGGTATAAAAACCATTGGGTGCAAATAGGTTTTTAAGAAGAAAATTAACATGGATGGCCAAGTGTATACCTTCAAAGCACGATTGGTTACAAAAGGATTCAAACAAACCCATGGTATAGACTATGATGAAACCTTTTCGCCAGTCGCCATGATTAAATTAATCAGGATCCTTCTTGCCATTATAGCATACTATGATTACAAGATCTGGCAAATGGACGTCAAAACAACATTCCTTAATGGGAAGCTGCTTGAGGATGCGTACATGACATAACCTGAAGGTTTTGTACGTCCAAAGAATTCTGGGAAGGTTTACAAGCTTCAAAAATCCATTTATGGGTTAAAACAAGCATCTCAAAGTTGGAATCATCGCTTTGACGAATTAGTCAAAGATTTTAGATTTATCCAAAATATCGATGAACCTTATGTTTACAAAAAGGTTAATGGGAGCACAATTGTATTTTTAGTGCTTTATGTTGATGACATCCTAATCATTGGAAATGACATTCATACCTTGCAGAATGTCAAGACTTGGTTAGGAAAGTGTTTCTCAATGAAAGACTTAGGCGAAGCCACTTACATCCTAAGGATAAGGATCTATAGAGGTAGATCCAAGAGGCTAATCAGCCTAAGTCAGAGCACTTACATAGACAAAGTATTGCATAGGTTTAATATGCAAGATTCAAAAAGGGGTTATATACCCATGTCTCTTGTACACATGATGAGCAAGATCGCATGAGCAAGATTCCATATGCCTTAGCTATTGGATCTATCATGTATGCTATGTTGTGCACTCGACCGAATGTCTCATATGCCTTAAGTATAACTAATAGATATTAGTCAGATCCAGGTGAGAGTCACTGGATTGCTGTCAAGAATATCCTGAAATACTTAAGAAGGACTAAGTATGTATTCTTGGTCTATGGAGGATTGGAAGACGAGCTTGTTCTAAATGGTTACACAGATGCAAGTTTCCAGTCTGATAAGGATAATTCTAGATCGCAATCAGGATTTGTATTCTGTTTGAATGGTGGAGCAGTCAGCTGGAAGAGCTCCAAGCAAAGTATAATAGCTAATTCTACAATAGAAGCTAAGTACCTAGTAGCATCAGATGTAGCTAAGGAAGCCGTTTTGGATTAAAAAATTCATCACTGAACTAGGAGTGGTGTCGACCATCTCAAATCCAATAGATCTATTTTGTGACAACAACGGTGCTATAGCACAACTTAAAGAGCCGAGGTCACATCAAAGAACTAAACACATATTCGAGTGATATCACCTCATCAGAGAAATCATTGATAAGGGTGATATAAAGATATGCAAAGTACCAACTAATGACAATGTTGCTAATCCACTTACTAAACCGCTTTCACAGGCAAAGTATGAGCATCATGTTAGGTCAATGGGTATTAGACACATCAACGATTAGACTTAGTGCAAGTGGGAGTTATTGGAGATTGTGCCCTAGGCCAATCATTGTATTGCAAACATTGTACTTTATTAAGAAATAAGAGTTTTCTTTTATTATATTATTATTATATTTTTTGCATGTTCTATATAATAATATCTTTGGATAAATCATATTGATTATCTTAAATATCCCTAATCAATCATCATTGTGGGAACGATGATGAACTAAGACTAATATGATTTTGATTTATGATTATATGTTAATCATGTATGTAGATACGAATCAAAATCATAGGCGCAAGATGCTGGATTGACCTGTTATGAGATAGCTACATGGATTAAGTCATAAGCGTATCTTATGTATAATTATGTCATCGAACCCATAGACTTGAGATCACCATAGTTTCCAACATGAAAATTACTATTTTTTGGTATAGTCAAAAGTCATCTTTAACCGGGTGATCATAAAGGCTATGATCGAGTATAGTGAAATTCATGTAGAAGAAAATGACTGGTTAAGATAAGATTTGTCACTCTGATTAATAGAAAGATATCTTTGGGCCCCTCGATGAGTGAGACTAAGAAATGCATGGTCGTGCTCGAATGGAAGGGTTTCCATTTGTACTGTCAATCTACACGTAGATCGAGAAAGCGATGAACAAGTAAGATAAGGATGACATTTCCATGCCTCATACTTGATCTAAATATCATGTGATAAAAGGGATGTAATAAGGTTATATGATAGGTTGTATCGGATGACCGATCCCTATATGATTTGGGTAGTCACAATGTCTTGCTAGAGACCGCTTGTGACTTGTAGGTCAAATAGTGTTATTAGCTCACTGCCAATATTATATGAGCTTATAAGGTCACACATAAGAACGAGTCAACTCGAGTTAAAATGTCTAAATTCATTGAATCTGAAATTGCATCTAGATTCAATGAATGTCACGTTCAATCTAGGGTGAAATAATTTTATAAATAAATAAATATATATAATTTATAAAACTCAAAATGTGTATACATATTTATATATTCGAAATATATATCATTTAATTAATTTAAACTAATTAGTTTTAAATTCAAATCTATATGATAAATTTAAATTTAAACTAATATGATAATTTAAATTTAATTTATGAGATAAATTAAATTTGAATTAAGTTCTAGATTTATATTAAATAATTAGTTAAAATTTAAATCTATTAGATACACTTAAATTTAAACTAATCTATTTAATTCAAATTTGATTTGATTTAAAATAATGTATTTTAAATTAATCAAATATATTTGAAACCCTAATAAGATACCTCTATAAAAAGGTAGGAGGCTTGGGTTTCCTGGAACTACAAAACAAAAAAAAAACTGTAACACCATAATTTCTAGCTCATCTCATGCCTTTAATTAACTCAATTCCATGAATCATACGAGTTTCCAATGAAAAAGGCAATAAAATAATGAATATTTTTGCGTTGCGTTGTGTATAAAAATTTCATTCGGTGTCATGTAGACTGTATGAGCTCATACAACATATTCTCCTATTTAATAACATGGATACAACTCATTTGGATCATCATGGCCTACACCTCAAGAAACTCGAAGGCAAGTATGAAATAAACACATATTTTTGGTCGGCTTTTGCCTATTTTCTGTCTCAATTTTGAAAAATCATAACTAATTCTAAAAAAATTAAAATACATTCTTAGCCATTATGGAAAGCTATAGATGTTTACTTCGTACTAAAAATATTTCCAGATCATAACATCAATCACAAAGGACGTTTGACATTCGAAATAGTTCAGAGGTCAAACTATCCACTAGTGCTGTTACATATTTTTGTAGCAAACTTCAAAAATGTCTAATTAATTCCACAAATATCCAATCCATGCAAATGATGCCAATCTAGAAATCTGTGGATGTTAACTAGAGGAAAAAAAAATCCAGACTAGCGCAGGTATGCCCAGACCTTGAAATCTAATCAAACAGTAACTAAGGTCGGGTGAAGCTTCTAATACTGGGCAGATTCTTTAGAAATTCATATCTCCCTCTTTAGAGCTCTAAATGAGGTGCTTCAAGATGAAAAAATTCATTGGGAATATCTAGTTTCTATGTATAATATTTCATGGCAATTGGACATCATTTGAGCCCTGTGTGACAGATTGCATTTTCGGACCAGTATGAATAGTGATATGACCAAAACCAGAAAATTTGCCAACTTTAAAAATTCATCAAATATTCTATAGACTTCTAAAAATTATATGCTTTAGCTTCTCAAAAGTCTCTCAACAAGCTCTAATTACATACCAAATCTCATATCAAGAAGAGCTTATTTGGCTAAAAAGTAATATAGGGTCCATTATGGCCAATTTTGGCTCCATATAGGGTACCAAAATGTCCAAATAGTTTTCCTTGAGTTTTGGCACCTTTTAGGCAAGTATAAAAGCATAATTAGGACTTGTGTGAGCTGCTCAAATAGTCCCAAACCTCATACATCTCATTTTTGCCATTTCATCCACACATATGCACACTTACATTAACTTTTCAAGAAACATAACTTGGCATTACATACTCAATTTACATTTTAGCATTCTCATATCACATTCTTTTATTTATACATCACACATTATCATAATTACACATGTCCAAGAGGTCATAGACCATATATATCAATGGATTACATCATTTGACATAAATATGGTCTCAAAGAACTAAAAACTTTGCATTTTGTTGTCATTCTCTCATCCTCAAGGTGGTTAGCTTCCATTTCCTTGTCCACTTGGTCCACCTAGCATATTAGATCATTGGAGAGGAGGGATTGAGATTCAAAGAATCCCAATAGCTCATCTCCCTTTCAATCACATATAATATATGCAAAGCAAGTTTTAAAAATGCATGCATGGATATAATAGATGCCATGAACATTCAAGAACCAAGCTTGGCATGTGAATAAGTCATACAAGACATCCAAGAGTTTGTCAAGTGGATGGATTGGCCTCACCCTTTTCTTCATGGATTTTGGACTTGCCTTACCCATTCTTTAAGAGATTCTTAGACTCAACTATGCTCTTGGGAGCCCACTTTGCTTTTGGGAGACTCTTTGCTTTGTCTCAACCAATCTTAAGGGTTCTTGGCTCATCCTCACCATGGTTAAGAGTTCTTGGCCTCTCCACACTTAAACAAATTCAAACAAATATCATAACACCATTTAGAAATATAATATATCATCATGAAATCATGGCATATAAAATCATGCTAGCATACTTTTCATGGCTTAGAAATATATATACACACATTCTAAGACAAGCTAAACACACATCCATATATGAGAGAAGGTGGAGAGAGCTACCTTGCACACAATCACACACTTTTCCCTTTGAAAGAATGCTCCCTTTTTCGGCCACACACACACAAAAGTGTGGGGATGCTTTCTCTTGGCCTAGACACAATTTATGGAAGCTAATGAGGTTCATGAACTTAATTCTAAGGCCATACAATTTACTTAGACACTAGCTTGGCTTATAACCTCATTATGGTTCCATAATTGCACCTAATAAAGCAACATCCCTCAAATAAATTCTAAGCTCCATTCTTTCCTTTCAAATACGATTCTTGACTCCTTTTAAGCCTCTTGGAGTCATCACACAATTAAAAGAAAGAGCCTAACTATATGTTGCTTCTTTAGGTCATAATATGGAACCTAAAGCACTAATTCACTTTCTATGAATTCTAAATTTTTCCCAAGGCCTCCCTTCATTTTCATTCATCATATATGACTCAAAAATGGGTTTGAAAAAATTTAAAACTTTCTTTAGCTACCCTAACCTACTTAGGTTGAGATAAGGAGCATTTTTGGCTTCCTTAAAGCTTTCTTTGTTTTCTCAAGGGGAGAAGCATATGGGGAGTCTCTTAGGAATCTTGGGAGCTCAATCAATCTCTTATTTAGGTCTAAGAATCATCATACAAAGTCAGATTTTACAAGGCGCAATTGAAACCCTAGAAATTGCATCTTGAAATCTAATGGTTTTTTGTTAATTACCTTTGCATATTCTTAATCTCCACACCCTTTTTCCTTAGATTCATCCTTGGTTCTGCCTAAAATTCAAGTCCTCCTAGGGCTAATTCCCTAAGAAAATAAACAAAACTCCATGGGTTGCTAAGTGGTAGTGAGTCTCAACCTGGAGAGAGAGAGCACCTAAGGAGAGTTTTTCTTGATTCCAAGGTAAAAAATGGTGTAGATATGAATTATAGACACTACAAGAACCATTGGTTTAAATTTAGAAGTCATGGTTTATAAGATGGAAGTTAAGATCCCTTTATGGATATAAAGAAGAAACCTAGTATTTGGCTTCTTAAATTGAACTGATAATGACTCCAATAAGTTTAAATAAAGTCATATGACTTAGAATGAATGAGAAATTAAAGCCAAGAACAAAAATTATGAGAGTTGCTTCATTATGCCTTATATGGAGCCATAATTGAACCATAAGCTAGCATATGAGTGTGTATAGCTTATGATATGTTAGAGTTTGTTCCAATGATACGTTTGTGCCTTGTTGGATGTAGCTAGGCCAAGCAAATCAAGCTCTTCGCCATTGGGTGTGTGAGGCTGAGAAGAGGAGAGAAGTTTCAAGGAGAAAAGTGTGCTCCTTGCCTTAAGGTAGATTTCTATCCTTTTTTGTATGCATTTGTTGGATAATTTAATGTCTTTGGATATTTGTGTTTATGTTTGAACTATGAGATATACTTATAGCTTTTGATTACATGTTATGATACCATTATATGCATTAAATGTGTTTTAAATACAAGATAGGTTGAATTGGGTGAAGTTGTGCCAAAAGTCTCTTAGATTAGGTGAGGAGAAGCCAAAAGTCCCTAAGAGTGAATAAGACAAAGCCAAAAGTCTTAAGAGTGAGTGACGCTAAGTCAAAATGTAACATCTAGTTCTCTGAAAATGAGAAAAAAATGTGAGAAACGTAGCGTATGGTTTCTTCGTAAACGAATGAAATTCACCAGATTCAAAAACAAGTCACCCAAAATGACTTAGTTAAGGTCCCAAAAATTTAGGAAGTATTCTAGACTCCTAAAAATGAGAATCCCAGGCTCAAATGGAAAGAAAAATGGAGCTAAAATGAAGAAACGAATTTGAACGAAAGGTTGACAAAACATAAGGGCATTTTCATCATTTTGAACAAATTTTGGAATTTACATAGGAGGAATTTTTAAATAAAATTTTTGTATTCCTCAGGGTTCTCAGAGGCCCTAAAAACTATGGGAAGCCTCGGGACAGTTAAAACCCCTCTGGTGGATATTTTCCAATGTCAGTTGACCTGAACTTTGACTGATTCGTTCGGAAATGTTTTAGCTCTGATTTGAGTGATTCCAAAGGTATTTTACTAAATTGGGAACCTAAATTTCATAATGAAAAAGATGATTCTAAAAAAGGAGCTAAAACGAGTACAAACAAAAATGCCAGAATGAAGGGTAAAATAGAAAATTTTGAAAAGTCTTCCTTAAACCTCCCTATATATATGAGGCGCCCCACCTCCTCACTTGATTTAGCCACATTTGTTTCTACCCTAAACCAGAGAGAAGCCCTAAGAATGAGCCGTACAAGAGGAGGCAAGAAGAAGGGGAAAAGCAAGGCAAGAAAGGTATGAAAATCTTTGTTTTTCAAGCACTTTCCTGCACCAAACTTCTTCTCCTCCTTCTCCTCTTTCTTTCCATGGTTTTATTGAGGTTTTTAGTGCTGTTTTGAGGTTAGACCAAGAGGAGAAAATTCGGATTTGAAGAGAAGAGGCCAAGGAAAGTGAGAAACAAGCAAGAAAAGTCATGGAAACAAGGTAAAATCTCCATCCTATGGTAGCTATTCCTTCCCTCTTCTTCTCCCTATTTTTCCTTATATATGTAGCTATAAGAGGGTTTGAATTTTGGGCAGAACCAAGGATGAATTCTATGAAATTAAGGGAGGAGAGTAAGAATATGCAATTCAAGTAAAAGCCATTGATTTTCAAGATAGTAAACCTAGGGTTTCATGGGTTCCCTTGAAAATTTAATTTGATGTAATTGTTCCTAAGCCTAAATGAGTGTTTAGATGAGTTTTTGAGATCCATAGAAGGCTCCCCATATGCATCTTCCATCAAGAAAATAAAGCAAACTCCCTTGGTATCCTATTGCTCCATAGCCACAGCCTAGCATAGTTGGAGTACCTAGGGATAGTTTTAATTTGTTCCAAGCTTATTTTTGAGTCATATATAATGAGTGAAGATGAAGGGAAGCCTTGGAAAAAATTTGGAAGCCATAGAAAGTGAGATGGCCTTATAGGTTCCATATTATGGCTTAAAGAAGCAACACCTAGCTAGGCTCCTTGATTTAATTATGCGATGACTCCAAGAGATTTAAATAGAGTCAAGAATCATAAATAGATGGAAAGAATGAAGCCAAGATGATGTTTTCTTAAGGTTGCTTTATTAAGTGCATTATGGAACCATAAAAGAGCCATATGAACCATCTAGCTTTTCTAGTGAATGTATGGCCTTAGAATTTAATTCAAGAGTATAATTGGCTTCCATATAATGTATCTAGGCCAAGATAAATGATCTCCATGTTCTGGGGTGTGTGAGGTCAAGGGAGAGGACTCAAAGCTCAAGGAAAAAGTGTGTAAATGCAAGTAAGGTAGCTCTCTCCACCTTCTCTTATGCATGAATATATGCTTGACTTGTCTTTGAATGTATGTATATATGTTTTAAGGTTTGAAAAGTGTTTTAGAATGAGCCTTTATTCCATGGTACCATGATGATGTTTTATGTATTCAAATGATGCTTTATGTGCTTACCTTAGTTTACTTGAGTGTGGAGAAGCCAAGAACCCTCTAGTCATGGTGAGGATGAGTCAAGAACCCTTAAACTTGGTTGAGACAAAGTAAAGAGTCTCCCAAGAGTGAGGTTGACTCCCAAGAGTAAGGTTAAGTCAAAAACCTCTTAAAAAAATAGGTGAGGCAAATCTAAAATCTACAAGTGAATGGGTGAGGCTAATCCACTCACTTAGCAAGCCTATGTATGCTATGCATGACTTGTTCAAATGCCAAAAATGTTTCTTGAATGCTCACATATATTAATATGTCTATGCATGCATTTTCAAGGCTTGTATTGTATACTTTATATGTGATTGAAAAGGAGATGAGTTATTGGGATTCTTTAAATCTCATCCCCTCTTGTCCAATGTCTTAACATGCTAGGTGAATCAATTGAGCAAGGAAATAGAAGCCACCAAGCCAAGGAGAAGGAGTTTGACATCAAAATGTATGGAATGGCCTAGTTATATTTCTCTTGTAGCCACACACATGGCATATGATGTAATCCCATGATTAAATTGTTATGTAATCATATGAACATATATAATTACCTAAATGTATGATGTATGAATGAAATTTGATGCCAATTGTATGAGATAACATGTTTTGGGAATTGAATAGCAAGACTAGCATTATGTAATCTTGTGTATAGCATGGGGTGAGAGAATGAGTTTCCAAATTCTGGGTTTCTTCACCTTTAAGACATGTTTAGAATGTCATTTTGGTGCATTCCCACATGCTCAAGTGGTCATGGTGGCCTTGAAACTCAATATGAACCATTTGGACCCATTATATGGTACAAAAGTGATCAATTTGCAACCTAATGTCAAAATCTAACCAAATGAATGAATTTGCCCATAAAATTTGGCACACACATAGATCTTATTTAGACCTTTTCGGGAAACTAAAGTGCAAAAAAACTTGGAGCTCTACAGAATTAATTATAAATTTTCAAAGTCAGGATTTTTCTATTATTCTAGTGCATGTACTGTTCATATGGTCAGTTTGGTATTCTGTGTCATCCGATGGAAAAATGGTGTCCAATGCTTGTAAAATTTTATAAGAATATACCAGAAGTTATAAGCTTTTTGTAGCCACCAAGATCACCTCATTGGGATGTCCGAGTAGAGAGTTATGAATTTTTGAAGTTTAATATTAGTACCAAATGCGCCACTTGACCTCCAACATTATGCCATTATAATTCAGTTCTTAAATGGACTTTTCATGGTTTAGAGATATTTTTTCCTTAAATTTAACTTCTGTATCTTCTCATATTGACCAAATTTTCATGATTTGAATTTTTTTAAAATTAATTATGAATTTCCAAAGTTTATGATAGTAACCTATGATAGTAGCCTAGGTGGCTAAGATCTTGGGTGCCTTTTGAATGTCAAACGTATTCTACTTGGTGTTTCATGACTTGGACATATTTTTAGCATAAAGTAGACATCTGTAGGTTTCTAAAACAGTAAAAAATGCATTATTTTAATTTTTTTTAGAATTAGTTATGATTTTTCAATATTTGTGATAGAAAGTATGCAATTCTGGCCGATGCTACACTATGGAATTTTGTGTGTTTCTTGCACTTGCACAAATTCTAGGCCACTTTTGATTATGCATTTGAGTTATGTCTATGTAATTAAATATGAGAATGTGATATATGAACTCACATGGTCTGCGGGACATTGAATGGAATTTCATCCCCTATGCAACGCAAAAATATTTACTTTTTATATGCCATTTTCTTGTGTTCTTGAGAAATACATGGCATGAGACTTAGAAATAGCATGAGGCAAAGCTAGAAATCTATGATATTACAAAAAAGTCCCTAAAAGTGGGCGAAGAAAATCCAAAAGTTCCTAGAAATTAGATGAGGCTAGACCAAAAGTCATTAGAGGCTATTCTTGAATGAAATGAGTTTGAATGAAATGAAAAAATATTTATGTATGTCTTCTATAAGCCTTTAGAGAATGCTTGCATTCATTGACATGAAAATATGCCATATATGTGTGCTTGAAAGGTAAATAGCTATTGAGATTCTTTGAATCTTACCCTTCCCTATTTTATCACTAACCATGTCTAGGTGAGCCATATGGAGCAAAGGAAGAGAGCCAAGGAGCATAAGAGGTGATACTTTGACAATAGAATAGGTTTATGTGCATTTTGATATCAAAGTATATAATTATGTGATGAACATGAGATGTCAATGAGATCTCAAGTGTAAATGTATGTATATATCATATATAAATCATATTTGGGCTCAATTGAACAAGAATACATTTTTTTGACACTCTTGAGAATTGATGTGAATGTATGTGAATTCATATGGAAGAGTGAAATTGAGTGCCATGATGATTTAGACTAATTGGAATGCTTATAAATGTTGTATTGGTATTGTAATACCTTAACCTCTTAGCTTTCAAATCATTGTCCCATAAGCTATCTCAACATATCCCATGTATATTGGAAGAAATATGTAAGAAAACATACACTTTCACACATGGAAAGTTGCATAATTAGGAGGCCACATATATAATTCAAAGCTTTAGGGACCATATGAACTCATCAATATCATTTTCCATTCATATCAAATTTGTACAAGTCATAAATATCATATTTGGTCTCAAAAATATCGGGTTTGGAACCATATTAGACAAAATTAGGATTTTGCCTTGGATTCCATATTCCAATTTTCTACCATCAAATTTGGAAAATCATAATTAATTCTTGAAAAATTGAAATTAAGCAAATAATAACTTTCAAGAAAGCTTTAAATACTATAGGTTAAAAATCATTCCATGCCATGAAAATATCATCTAGACCATGATTGACGATAGAGAAACGCTAAAAGTCTAGCTGCCCAGGTTTGTTGTCACAGGTTACTGATATAAACTTCAAAAATTCATAACTAATTTTAGAAAAAACCAAAACCTAGCAAACCATACCATTCTAGAAAGCTATGAATTTTAAATTGAGGATAAAAATGTTTTCAGGCCAAAAAAGAAGCATTTACCCCACAGAAGTGGATGGAACAGTACTGAAGGTCATACTGCATTACTGGTACTGTCTCCAAAACTTAAAAATTCATATCTCCCTCTACAGACCTTCAAATGAGGTGATCCTGATGGCCATAGAAATTTTATCATGTCTAGTTTATGTTTAAGTTTATGAGCATTGGATAACTATAACATCTAGTTTTCTAAAAATCTAAGAAAACATAAGGAAACGCAAGAAAAGTAACATACGGTTTCTTCGTCAACATACGAAATTTACCGGATACAAAAGGAAGTCCCCTAAAGAGAGTAAATTAAGGTCTAATAAAATTAGAATAATATTCTAGATAACA
Source organism: Erythrophleum ivorense (assembly GCA_026724425.1). Taxonomy (NCBI): domain Eukaryota; kingdom Viridiplantae; phylum Streptophyta; class Magnoliopsida; order Fabales; family Fabaceae; genus Erythrophleum; species Erythrophleum ivorense. The sequence goes on along the minus strand of JAIUCV010000006.1, from coordinate 37,825,014 downwards.
AATAATGATGAGTCAATGCCAGAGGTGCCCTAAAATTGGGGCTAAAATAGATGAAAAAAAAAAGAGATCAGAAAAAGGTCCCGAAGAGCCTCCGAAGTCAAGTATGAAGAAGCCAGGGACCAAAATGCAAAGAAAAATTATGAGCAGGGAAAGATGTATAAATTTTCTAAAAGTTCAGGGAACCCTAATTTCAGCCTATATTTGTGGCATTACGCACGAATATCAAAAACTTGGGCAAGAATCTCAAAAATCCGTGACCCACGGTTAAACTCCATTTGATAAGACGGGTCCAATGATGCCAAGTTATCCAGATGGCCGTGCGGGATCCAATTCGGGATTTGGTTATCCCGATCAGTAGCCATGAGCAAAATAAAAAAAGAAAGTTGTAACAACTATAAAAATAAAAATAGCTAAAGGGCTAAGAAACCCTGAAAGAGTTTCAGGGATAGAATTGCAGTAAATGAAAATTTTATAGCATAATCATAATACAGAATGGTAAAAATTACACTTATAGGCCCGGGTGTCCGATTGACACCGAAATTTATGAGGATTGAGGCTAAGGGCCCCTGAACCATGTTTGAAGCTCAGTATGGCCAGAAAGTAAAGGAAATAATATTCATAAATTTTAGAAGGTCTAAAGGTATGTATTGTACCGTAAAACCTTAATCGGGCCCAGATATCGATTATTAGACTACTGTAAGGCCCAATAGCTTATTCTAAAGGCCCAATAAGAGAAGAGAAGATATAATTAGGGTTTTAGAGAAGATGAAACCCAAAGATAAATATAAAATAAAAGGGAAAGAAAGAAAAGGATTCTAGTCATTTTAAAGAATTAACCATGGTTAAGTTATAAACTAACTATGGTTGAGTTAAAAGTTGACCATGGTTAAGTTAAGAAAGTTAACCATAGTTACTATTCATGACTTAAGGGCTAAGAAAAGGTGTCCAAGTGTGTGGTCAAGAATTTTTGGAAGGAGATATTTAGTTATGAAATTAGAAAATCAAAAGAAAAAGGAATGAAAGGTTAAGATTTGATCTTGAAAAGGTTGATCCAAAGGTCTAAATTTAGTATGACCATTTAACTTCATCCAAATTCATCTCCTTCACCTCCATTCCACCATTTTCATGCCACACACAAGGGGGGAGGAGAGAAAAACGTGAAGAGAGAGAGGGAGGGAGAAAAAGTGGAAGAAGAAGTGAAACCAAGCAAAACTACCACCATTCTTCACTAAATTTCTTCATCTTCTCCATCCTCCAACCATTTCCTCCAAAGTGCAACTGCATATTCATCTTTTCTTCAAGGTGAAATGTTGCTCTAAGTGGGAAGAGAAAGGATTTTAGTGTGAGAAAAGCAAAGGAAGCAAGGATTAAGCTTAAAGAGTAAGTTTTCTCTATCTTATACTTGCAAATCACATGTTTTAAGCTAGTTTTGTTAAACCTTAGCTATGAGTCATTTTTGGATAGCATATGAATAATTAGAAATGGAGTTTATATGTTGAATATGAAAGCCTTGAAATGAAGTTTATGTTGAACATGAAGGCTATAACAACCCTAACTTCGAATCATAATAATTAAGGTTAAGTACGTGATTAATAATCATATATCAAGGTTTGAAGTCATCAAGATTAATTACATCAGGAAAAAGTGAGGAAATTTGAAACCTTAATGTTGTTAGGGTCATTAGCTAGACAACCATAATTATTCAAATGCATAAGTGAATTTAATTATTAATGAGGAGCCTTTGATTCTCCCATCCATCAATTCCAACTTATAAAATCCTCCTACAAGTGTTTCTAGATCATTCCTTAGCATTACCTTAAGAGAAACTAAGGTTTCTAGGTGAATATGAGAAATAGAGCACTTTTGCTGCAACTAAATTTCCTTACGACGCGGCCAATTAATCTTGGTTCAACTCCTTACGCCTTCACCAATTTTTCACATTTCGCCGTGGCCAAATATCCTCTGGAACACCCCCAAATCTGCCTCTCAGACTTAGCCGCGGCCAACGTCACTATTCGCTACAGCCAATTGCTCTCTGTTTTCTTTCCTGGTAGGTTCACCACATTTGGCTGAGGCCAATTAAAGGTTGGCCATGGCCAATTCCCCTCTGTTACCATTTGGCCGAGGCCAATTAAATTTTGGCGGCGACCAATTCCTTTTGATCCTACAACTCTGAAAATCTTGTCTCATACTCTCCATTCTCTTTCTAGAGACACTTTGGGACCACTCTCCCTCTATTTGTGAACCTTTAATGGTATTTATCTACTTGATTTACCTAGTTAATTTATCCTTATCCATCTCAAGATTTAAAGTATTGGTTTCTACTTACCAGACTACCACACATCAACAAAACCATAATTTAATGACAGTAAATGTATTCTGGTCACAAGGTGCATGGGGCCCATGCTTAATGTTCATACAAGATCAAGTCACTTATCTATTGTTAACTAATTACAACCATAATGTTTAATCCCATGATAATTAAATTACATATACAATCCCTATACTTGGCAATTCATGATGCAATGCAGCAATGATGCAAAACTTACAATCTAGTTACAATACAATTCGACAAGGCCTCCAAACCTATGTGTTACGAAACCATTTAATGTGCTTCCATTAATTTTCTCCTTGCCACTAAGAGGTCCGATCCCTGAAAATATTAGCCCACAAAGGGGTGAGATGTATAATCTCAGTAACAAAAGGCAATTCCCATATATATGTACAAGTTAATCAATCCAATGCAATTTCATATCATCAATACCAGAATTATCAATTTAATTCGCAAATGAATTAGTTGAACTACCAATAACTACTGTCCCATACCAGCAGTCAAACACAACATGTTAATGGCCAATAACATCGGGAAAGGTCCATCCACGACACCTACTCCATAATGAGCACAACCAGGGCTCAGTGCATCTGGGGTCTGATCACAACCTGGTGCTCGATCCAAGCACATGTATGGGTGGCAGCCGCACCACAGCTCCACCATGGACTCACAAGGTCCAATCACAATAACAATTTAAGTAGTCAATCAATCATTTAGTATTTTAAAATCATATATATGAAAACAATATCAGATTAACATGAACATATACATGGAATTGAAAAATTAACCCCAGTTACCTCAATGAAGCCAATTACTCATCCTTTAGCTACCATCATGATTCAAAGCACACCAGGCCTAACATAAGCATAATCATCATTATTCAACTACCATTAGTAAGAAATTTCCCTATCTATAAATTAATCTTAATAAGAGTACATTAAAAACTTCTTACCTAAGCTTCCTAAGGGTCTACTGCACAAATTTAAGGTTACTACAACAAGAACTCACAATGGGTCACTCTTAACATCTCTATTTTCGCACATGTAAAAGCCATGCACCAAAAGTCAGTCCAAATGATAGAAATTCTGTATATATACCGCACAAGAGAAGAGGGAACACTTACCTATACACCCAAGAGGTCAAATGGATTGGGTTGAGCCTTAACTACTAAGAACACACCATGAGACATTCCCAAATTCGGATTTGAGTCATCAAGCCCAGAAAATTTAGTTTTTCACCTTCATCTCCTTGTAATTTCGCACAATAGCAGAACCCATTATGAAAATCAACCCTTAGGGACATTTTCCCGCAAAATAACATACAAAATGGAAGGAAAATGCTTACCCAATCATCCCTCTAACTTCTAACTCAGAAAATCTTACAAGGGAACATTAAAACACCAAGGTTCAGATTTGAAAAGGAGATGAAAATGCTCAAAACTAGAAACTAATTGGACCAAAATGAAGAGGAGAATGAGAGGGACATGTTTTATATAGATTACCTTGGCCAAATCTTCCTCTAGAAGTGAGAAATGGTGGAAGAATGCAGAAAAACCCTAGCCTCCCTCTCAACCTCCGAATTTTGCTTTGCCTCTTGTGTTTTTTCTGCAGAATGGGGAGGAGACTAAGTGTATTTAAGGTTTAGTTGTGTTTGAGTTGGGTCTCAAATGGGTTATAAGTTGACTTAAAGGCCCAAATCCTCATGCGTTCAGAGTTTTATACTTTTTAGGCCTTATTTCATGAGTTGGGTTGCAGAAATTTGATTGGGTTAGGCCAAGTTCTAAGAGTCAATCTAACTTGGGTCTGCATAATGTGTGTTGGGCCAACTATAAGGGCTCATGTAAATTGGGTCTTGGGCCTCTATTTTACTAAATCAGATTGAGCTATTGCTAAGTAATCTCTGTAATACCATAATTTCTTAGCTCATTCCATGCTACCTTTATACCTCATATCAATCAATACATATAAGAGGCAAGAAAATGGCATTAAAATATTAGTTATTTTTGTGTTGCATTGAGTATGGAAATTCTTTCCATGCCGTGTGAGCCAAATGACCCCATACTATACTTTCCTATATTTAATTACATGTATATAACTTATTTGCATCATAAAATCATGCCCACAACTCATGGAAACCGAAATGGAACCTAGAATATAGAGGTTTATTTTCGGCCAGATATGGCCCCTTTCTGGCACAATTTCGAAAAATCATAACTAATTCTAGAAAAATCAAAATCATACATTCTGGGCCATTATGGAAATCTAAAGATGTCTACTTCACAGTAAAAATATGTACAGACCATAACACCCATCACAAAGGGCGTTTGACATCCAAAAATGTCCAGGGGTCAAACTGCCTCCTGATGCTGTCACAGATTCTGTCGCAAACTTTGAAAATGTCCGATTAATTCCAAAAAAATAAAATCCATGCAAATGATACCAATATGGAAATCTGTGGATGTTAGCTAGAGGAAACAAATACGTTCAGACCAATTCAGGTACCCAAAGTCTCGAAATTAAATAGAACCGTACATCAGGTCGGGTAAGGGTCCTGATACTGAACAGAATGTTCAAAAATTCATATCTCCCTCTCTAGAACTCCAAATGAGGTGCTTCTACTTGTAACAAGTCATTGTGAATGTCTAGTTTCTCTGTATGAAATTTCATGGCAATTGGACATCGTTTGCCTCATGAGTGACAGAATTTAATTTCGAACCAGTGCTACAGTACCAAGGACCAAAACCAGAAAATTTTCCAATTTCAACAATTCGCTAAATATTCCACAGACCTCCAAAAATTACCAACTTTAGCTTCTCAAAAATCTCTAAATAAGATCTAGATGTATGTCAAATTTCAGGTCAAGAAGAGTTCATTTGGATAAAAAGTGACATAGCCTCATGAAATGGTCATTTTTGCTTCCTACCAAGAGTCACTTTGCACCAAATGGCCTCTTCTTGAATTTGGCACTCCTTGAGCAAGTTTCAAAGCACAAATATGACTTGTGGAGACTTCCCAAGTGATCCCAAATCTCATGCAACTCATTTTGGTCTCTCAACATCTATTTATGCATAGTTACATCAAGCCATCCAAGAGCCAATTTGCACAATACTATTGATTTAGTGTCATATAAAGTCTACATCATATTCATACATTATTTTACACTTGTCCATGGTCTTACATCACAAAAATATTACATACATCATTAATTTGACATTTAACCACCATTTAAAGTACATAATACACTAAAACAAAGATGTTCAATGTCATTGGCTTGCATCTCCTTGACTTGGAACACCACCTAGACAATTCAAGGATGAAGGGGAAAGGGGAGTGAGATTCCAAGAATCTCAATAGCTCACACACCCATTCACACCACATTCAAGGCATACATATACCAAATGCATAACCATACAAACATAAAGTTTGTAATAAATTCCATTCCATGCTACATTCACATGTCAAGCTTACTTTCATACTCTAGGGACTTTTGGTTTAGCCTCACCCTATTTCTAGGACTTTTGGATTTGCCTCACTCTTGGCCTAGGGACTTTTGACTTTGTCTCACCCATTCAAGGGACTTTTGGCCTTGTCTCACCCATGCTATGAGACTTTTGGCATCTCCTCACCTTCATCAAGGGACTTTTGGCATCACCTCACCCTTATGGGCTCTTTCCACAACCATAGTCATTCAAGACAACACATTGGTACCAATGCACAACAAGGATCAAGTGGCATATTATCAAGCATCAAGAATGCATGCTAGTACACTAAGACATACATATGCACACAAGAATGCAAAGAGAATGAGGTGGAGAGCTACCTTTTTATGTATGCAAGCTCACTTTGCAATTTCCTTCCCCTCCTTGGTTTCACAAGAGCACTTAGGTGGAGTAGGGTTCTCTTGGCCTAGACATTACAAACATCACACAATTACACATTTGAAGCAAGCCAAGACATTAAACTAAAGCTTATTACACACTTGGTTCCAAAATAGACATATTGGTTCCATAAATGGCCTATTAAAGCAACTCATATTATTCAAGTGCTAGACTCCATTCTCTTGTTCTTTCTAAACTTCTTGGACTCATTTAAGGTCCTTGGAGCCATCACACATTCAATTGCACAGTTGGAAAACCAAGTTGCTTCACAAAGCACCATTATGGACACCATTAGGCCATCTCCCAATCTATGGCTCCTAAATTATTTCCAATGGTTTCTCCCATCTTCTAACATCATATAAAGTCCCAAAACAAGGCTAGAACCAATTAAAACATCCCCTAGCCTAATGAACCTAGCTTGGCTGAAATATGCACCATAATAGAGGTTCATAGACTTTGTGATTTTTCCTTGATGGGAGAGCCACTTGGGAGGCTTTCTAAAGGTCTTAGGAGCTCAAGGAAACATTCAAATAGCCAAGGAAACATTCACACAAAATCAGATTTTGCAAAACCCTAGAAAACACTACACTTTTCTAACTTGTTTTCTATTAGTTTTTCTTGGACTTTCTTGCCGTATGCCATCTCCCCATGGCCTAAAACCCTTGTTCCCTCCTTGTATTTGGACAGAACATCCTCCCCCCCTTTGGTTTTGTTCTTGGCTGAAATACACACAAAGGGAGGGGGAAGAGAAGATGCAACAAAAAGCAAAGATTCAAGTGAGCTTTCAAGTGTCTTTCTCCTTCATTCTCTTCTCCTTAGCAAATTCGAAATTCTCCCCTTAGGTCTAGGTGAAAAACAGAACCAAATCATTCAAAAATTTATGGAAAGAAAGGAGGAAGAGAGGAAAACAAGATTGGAGGAAGATGGAGCAAGAAATTTCATGAAATTACCTAGTTTCTCCTTGGCTTTCTTCCTCTTTTTCTCTTCCCTTTAGTGTGCCTAAGAGAGCTAAAGATTTTCTGTATTTTGGGCAGAATGGGTCGTGCTCATTAAAGAGGAGAAGAAGGGAGAAAAGTGTGGAACTCTTTAGAACATTCAAGAAACCATAAATTCCAATTTTGCCCTTTTGTAATGGCAAGTTCGTTTTAGCTTTGTTTTAGCTCCTTTTTTAGAACCATCTTTTCCATCATAAAATTTAGGTTCCCAATTTAATAAAATGCCTTTGGAATCACTCAAATCGGAGTTAAAACTATCCCGAACGAATAAGTCAAAGTTCGGGTCAACCGACGTTGGAAAGAGTACACCGGAGGAGCTTTACCAGTCCTGGGGCTTCCCATGATTTTTGGGGCCTCTGAGAACCTTGGGCAACTCAAAATTTTCATTTAAAACGCCCTCCTAAGTGTTTTTCCAAAATTACACTTATTTATGAAAATGCCAATGGCCTTTCGACAATTTTTTTGAATCACTCCGACCCCAGTTTTTGGGCAACTCAAGGCTCAAATCCTCATTTTCTATTATTTAAAATTTTATTCAAATTTTATTTGGCCTTGAATCACTCATCTCAGGAGACTTGCTTTCCAAATCAATCGTTCCAGTGATTGTACAATGTACCGGGCGTTACAATCTCCCTTGGCCCAAGTCTCATGATGAGGAGTTGGGCTTGCACCTAAAATCATTGGGCCTCCATAAATCCTTACCCATGGTTTATTCAAATTAATTTTGGGCCCAAAGTAAGCTTTAATCTAATTAAAATCTTAAACCCATATTAATAACTTATTTCTTTGTAAATTTTCATTTATATAGCTTACCCAATTATTCAATAATAATTATTTTTAATTAGTCTAAATATATTATTAACACCTTAATTTATTTTGGGGTGTTACAAAGGCCATATGAGCATAGTTATTGTTGTTATGTGCTGGGACTTTGAAAAACACAAAGATTGTAATTTTTGGGAAAATAGAAATCATGGGGAGATGCTGTGCGAATTTTCCCAAAATTTTTTATGGTGTCTTTTTGATGTCTTAAAGTCATGTATACCAAATTTCAAGTCATAAAACATAAAGGAAAAGGATATGGAATTTTTAAAACCAAAGAAACTCACTTTTGAGCCTAAAACGGAGCTATATTATGTTATGACCAAAACATGTTGTTGGGGCTGGAATTTGATTATTTTATCCATTCCAATGGATTCAAAAGGGTATTTTTAGTTAAGAGTACCTATGGGAAAGCCCCCAAACCTCATAGGATAAAATTCTTAAATTTTGGCCAAGAAATGCATACTATTCGGCCATAGTGAATGCGAAAGGAAGGAGTTGGATTTTTCCAATTCCATTGGTCCCATTAAGTTTAAAAGGGTCATACTACTTTAGAAGTTAAGGTTTATGTATTGATTGTAATAAATTATCATTATGATTATAGGATTGGATATTTGTTTGGGAATTCCAAAAGCAAGTAAACCGAGTTCCAAGGCTTGAGGAGCAAAGTTTGCTAAGGTAGTAGTTTTCCTCTCTCTTTCCTTAAGCTTGTATGTTTGTATAATGATGAGTATTATGCTATATCAAGTTGTCATTTATGCTATAAGATGTGACATGTATTGTGACAACCTTATCTTCTACACATAGTAATTATGGTCAAATACGCGATTAAAAATTAATGATTAAGGTTTGGAGTCGTTACAATTTATTATATTAACAAAATATAGGAAAATTTGAACCTTGATGTTAGGGTCATCACTAAACAACCACAAACATGAAAATGCATAAAAAAGAGATCATACTATCATGAAGGGTTTATGATTCATCCATCTATCAATTTCAACACACAAAAACCTCCCATAAGTGTTCATATATCATTTTCTAGTACTACTATTGAAGAAACTAAGGTTTCTAGGCTAAAGGTAGAAGTTTGGAGACCTGAGCCATGGCCCCGACCTTTCATGCCACAGCTAAGTTACTCTTAAGAACCACTAGGCAACTTTTGTGAAATAGCCGCGGCGAGTTAGACCATCGCCGTAACCCTCCTACATGGCACTGCGGCGGAAATCCCTCATAGAGCTACTGTTCTAGGTCCCACGATCCTCGCTTCGACGGAATACACTCGCATTGTGGCGAGACACACTACTGGACACACCTCACTTTGTTTCCTTGACTAGTGCCGCAGCTGTACATGCTGCGTCATGGCGAGGTTTCATTCTGCCACCCTACTGGGTGAATTTTTTTGCACTAAACCACACTAAGATTCTTCAAGCCGCGGCATTTTTCGCTACTGTTACTCTCCAGACCAATTTTCTTTACTTACGCTATAGTGAGATGTCTCATGCCGCGGCGCCCCTTGCCTCTGTCACTCATTTGGCCGCGGCGTGACTCCTTCCTGTAACTACATCTCCCAAATTTCGTCCCATACACTCTAATTCTCATCTTAGGAACACCCTAGGACCCCTTTCTCTCATTTTATGTGACTCTAATGGTATTTATCTACTCTATTCACCCCGCTATTCTACCATTACCAATTCAAAAATTAAATGTAAATTTTCACTCCTCGAGCTACCCAATATCAACAAGTCCATAGAGTAATAACAACAAGAATTTATGCACTATTGATAATTAACATTCATTACACATTCCGCTAGAGATTTCATACATCCATGGTTCATATCAATATCTAATATATCACATAATTATATTTTCAACAATATACCATACCATAAATTCAGTAACATTCATACATCAGGTGTTATGGGTTCATACATCTAATATCAAATTAAGATGAGGTCTAACTCCTCAATAAATACATCATAAGTAAGCAATATATGAGAGCCTACATTTGGCAACATGATTACATGATGATGTTATACAAAAAGGAATACAAAATTTAGCATCTATACTAAATAAATCAACCTAAGTGTAGCCTTCTCCCTACATGGTTGGAGCTCATAGATTTTCATACACTTGCTTCCCCTTATCCTTACCTGAAGAGCCTTCACCTGAAAGTATAATCCTATGAAATGGGGTGAGATGCGAATCTCAGAAACTAAGGCAAATTCCATCATATATTCCAGTTTAATTAACATACATGCATGATTCCACATAAGCATCAGAAAACATACTAGTTACAACAGTAAATGAAACAATTAGGCTATCTTGATTACTATCCCATACTAGCAATCATAATTCCACATGTTAAAGGCTTAATAACACCGGGAGAGGCCCGTCCACGGTACCTACTCCCTATTGAGCACAACCAGGGCTCAGTGCATCTGAGGTTTAATCATAACTCAGTACCCGATCATAGCACATGTATGGATGGCAACCGCACCACAGCTCCACCATGGACTTACAAGGTCCAAACACAATACAATAGATAGCCAACCAATTCATTTAGCATTTCAAATCATTCATGTACAGCAAATATGAAATTAATGTAGATATATGCATGGAATTAATATAGTTCTTGGTTACCTCACTTGTAGACAAATTGCAAAAGCCACTAGTGGTACAAAATCCTCCCCCACACTACAAAGTCCCAAAATTCGGAATGGAGGTGTCCTCTACCAGAAACTTCAATATATCACCCTAAATCTTAAGAAAATTCTTGAAAAACTAATACCCATACTATAATCCAATCATTGGGGTCTCAAACCAGCAGAAATACATCAAAAAGGTGAGTTTATACTTACCTAATGTCAACCTTAGCCTCAACCTACGAAATTTCACCATGGAAACATCAAATGACAAGCTTCAGATTTTGGGTGGGGTGAAAGTGCTCTAATTGGAACATTAATTAGGTCAAATTAAAGAGAAAGATTAGAGGATTAAGTTTTATAACTATTACTTTAGCTGAATCTTACTCTAGAAGTGAAAAAAATGTGGAAACATGCTAAGAACCCTAGCCTCTCCTTTGGACCTCCGAATTTTGTGTGTCTCTTGTGGTTCTGTAGAATGGGGGGAGGCTAGGTTAGTTTTTAGGGTTTAAGTTAGGTTTTCTATGGGTTATGGGCTGCTCCAAGATCTAACTCTAAATGGGTTTCAGATTTTTAGCTTTGTTGGGCCAGCTTTAAGGTGTTGGGCTGCAGAATTTCATTGGGCTAGATCTAGTTTTAGGTTGTTTTGGGTCTGCATAAAGTTTAGTGCGTGTTTGGAACGGCTTCATCCCACCTGCGTTTCAGCTCAAATTGGGGTTTGCATAGGAAAAGCCCATTTGGAACATGTTTGGCCCCGCGTTGAGATGGCCGCACCAGGCTTCTGGGAGATCCGAAAAGCACGTTGCATTGAAGCAACTCGATCTCGCTTTCTGCCAACGCGAACGTGTTGCATTGAAGATGCATTAACGTTTCCAACAACCAATGTCCTTTATACCCAATGCACAAACAAGTCCGAGGATACAGATCATCGCTGCAAACCTCAGTTGCATAAACTCCTCTGTTTGACTCTGTTTTGCATATATACTGCAGTGGTGAGCATTTTGGACGTCTCTGGTTGAAGGTTCAGGCTTTTGTGTCTTAGACGTGTTGCTTCTCCATCTTCTTCCTCTGTTTTGTTTCAGGTAACATCTTCTTCCTCTAACATGCATTCTTCTCAAATCTCTGCTGCATTGTATCGTCTGCTGCATGAAGTCCAGTTAGTAAGGAGGTCTTTTTTCCTGTGCTAGGAGTTCTTTATTAATCTGCTTTAGGGAGCGTGCAGAATGTTTCCTTTCACTGGCCTTTGGTAGAGAAACTCACGCCATGGGGGAGGACTCGTAATAGAATAAGAAATGTTCGGTAGCTGATCCTTTGGTAGAGAAACTCACGCCATGTGCTTTTCTCTCTTTTGCCTTCTAACCTTGTAGTACGAAGGGGGAATTGGCCCAAGTGCCCCCCGAACTGCGCGAAATGGTCGCCTATTACACAGCTCACTAACTCTTGCATTTTAACAAAAGCCTTCCTTTTGTTTGAAAGACACGATCAAGCCATATATTTAAGTGTTGTACCGTATTATTTCAATTTTAAATGAGAGATTGCATTCTAGTGTTTCCTTCGTGGAGGAGCCTACGATCCAAACTTTTCCAAGTAGCTCCCTTGCATAAGATTTACATGTTACATGGCCAATCGGTGCACCCATTACGTTTCATGTAAGTTTCTAACAAATGGTGTTAATTAGTAATGTACTATCCTATTATTATAAGATTTACATGTTGCTCTTTAGGCTTTCATAAAATCATCTCTCTCACTTCTGTTTAAGGGTATAGATAGCTAAACTTGGAGTCCCTTAAATTTTTGGAAAGTTTAGAATTAATAACAGAAGGGCTCTGCATTTGTTGCTGCTACTTTTGGTTTAAAGAAAAATAATACTTGACTTGTAGCCCTGAAGCAGAGAACTTTTATGGTGGGGGGCTTGTCTTTCCATCGGCCATCTTCACAGTTGACAGCATGAATGCATCAGAAAGAGAATTTATCAATGTAATCATATTATGGGTAGTAGCTGGGCTCCCTTTACATGTGAAAAGAAAAAGCAAATTAACTCATAACTTTAACCTTCCCATTATAACCGCAACTACTCCTCTTCCTTAGAATTAGCACTTGCAATTATAATCAAACAATTCATTACTTTCTTGGTTGTACCTTTAAGAATGATTAAAAATTCTGCAGGTCCCATTTGTATATATACTATTATGTATATCCGCTTCGAATTTCACAGCTCATAGCCTCATATCTGTTTGAAAAAGGAAAATAGAAGAGCTAATAAGGTGTTTTCTTTTTTTAACAAAATGATAATGTAGATAAATTATTTTAACATTGCCGGTGAGAGTGACAGTGACATGCTCAATAATGTAGATAAATAATATGACAAATGTATAATTTAATTAAAAATTATACACTTACTTATAAAAATTATATATTTATTATGTTATTAATAGAAAGCTATACTTTTATTATGTTTCACTTTGGAAACAAAGATATAAAAAATATCATAAAATTGATTGTTTGAAATAAATCAAATATAACAAAAAATGCTACTAATTGGACAAACAAAGTAATATGAATACCCTTTCTGGTAATTTCACACCTAAAAGTGATTCTGCTATATAATATCCAAACAAAATTAATTCTATCAGAATCACTTTTTACCTAAAATTTCCAAACATAAATCACGTTCAAGTAAACCTACTTTTACACAAAATCAATTTTGCAAACTCAAGTTTATCAAAATCAATTTTACTCACCGTCAATCCAAACACACACTTAGTGTGCAATTTATAAGAGCTTATGGAAGTTGGGTCTTAGGCCTTTAATTCATTAAATCATATTGGGTTTGCACCTAACTTATTGAGCCTCCATTAGCCTCTTATCATGATCTCCTATATTAATTTAGGCCTAGATGAAGTTTCTATCTCAATTAATTCTCAACTCATATTAATAATTTATCTCTCTAAAATTTTCATTCACTTAACTTACCCGATTATTCCATATTAATTATTCTTAATTAACCTAAATCCATGATTGACACCTTAATTAATTTTGGGGTGTTACATGTATGCTTAGATTGTGCTTAGCCTTGTATGAAATTCCTTGTATTGCTATGCGATATGTGGCATCTTGACTGGCATTATGTTATGTACTTACATGCTTGCTTGTGAATGAGATTGGTTTACTACTACTAAGATTTCATAATCTCACCCCAAATATAACCCATACTAGGTCCAAGTTCAAGCAAAGAAAGAGCAAAGAATGTGGAGACATAAATCGAGGACTTTACTTTTATGCACCACATTTTGTCATGTAATTAAATATTTTAGATTACTGCGTGTATGAGTTATATTATAACACTGTAAGGTACTCAGGTATGAAATGGAAAGCCACGTATATACCTAACCCTGAAGTAAAAAGAGTATGACTAGCATGCTTAAGATGTAAGAATGCCTGTGCTTATATAAAGGTAAAATAATAATAATAATAATAATAATAATAATAATAATAATATGACTAATGAGGGGTAAAATTGTCCAATTTGTTGTAGGGACAACTTTATATGAATTTATATGTGCTCTGCTAAGTAAGTATTTTCCCGTGTAAAGGGCTTAGAGAGCTTGAAGTAAAGCTCTGAATTAACCTCATGATTTTTCTATAATTAAGTATGTATTTTTAAAGTTAGATAAAAATTTGGAAATGACCAAATGAATAGTGAAATTATATGAGGAAGTTTTAAAATGAAAAATTTTTATCAGTTCAGGTTTCCGTTGACTCGTCTAAGTTTTATATGAGATAATTGTAGTAGGAAAAGTATTATAAAATAAGGTATTACAATAACATTTAGCCCTCAGATGACATAGGAGAAGCAATTGACCATATAAATAGTAAACTGACCATTTTAACAACTTTTTACCAACTTTGGAAATTCATAATTAATTCTCTAGAGCTCCAAATAATTTGATTTTTAGCTTCCCAAAAAGCTTTAGACAAGACCTATATGCAAACCAAATGCCATAGAAAAATTCGTCCATTTGGTCAATTTGTGACATAAGGTTCCAAAATGGCCATTTTATGCATCCTAAAGGGTCAAATATGAACCAATTATACTTCTACCTTGCCCATGACCACTTGAACACGTGAAAAAGCTTAAAAATAGTCTATTAACCTTGTCCAAGAGGTCCAAATGCTCATGTATCACAAAATCACTATCCCACTTGTTCATATATACAAGGTTTCACGAATTCATCAAGGCATTTCAATGTTAAAAACTTACATTCTCATTCTTATGCTTTCAAATTCCATACATACATCATGTATCCATGTAATTACATATGTTCAAGAGGCTATACATCATTACAACATAAGATTTCATCATTTGATGACAATATGTCTACAAAACAACCATTTTGCATTTCCTTCATTAATCTCTTTGTCTTCAAGATTGGTGGCTTCCATTTCTTAGTTCATTTGGTCCATCTATACATATGTAGACATTGAAGAGGGAAGAGTGAGATTCCAAGTGTTGGAATTCTTGGGATATGCACAACGAAAATTAAAAAAAATGAATTCAAATCCCTCCCATAGATTTGTCAATGTCGTTTAAATAGAGTATAAAGTTACAGATTTTTACCTTTGTTGTGGGATTCCTTAAGTTCTTTTCTACTGTCAAATCTCAAGAACTGACGCTTTAGACCAGTTCCTTCTATTGGTATCCACACAAATGGTCAATGCAACTTAAACGGTGTGCTAGCGCCACTGAAGATGAACGTCCATAGGTTCAAGAAAAGAAGACATTCTTCTCTTTCTCTCTCTAAACATCCGTATGCTTTCTCTCTCTAAGGTGAGAGACAGCTCTCTTAAAAAAATCATCATCCTCCTAGAAAACCCTAGCCTCTCTATTTATATAGGTGTGTTATATTAGGGTTTTATGATAGATATGATTAATTTAAATACATTATTTAAATTAATCCAAATGATAATTAAATAGATTAGTTTAAATTTAAATATATCCTATAGAATAAATTTAAACTAGCTACTTAATATAAATTTAGAACCAAATTTAAATTTAATTTATCACATAGATTAAATTTAAATTATCACATTAGTTTAAATTTAAATCTATCATATAGAATCAAATTTAAAACTAACTCATTTAAATTAATTAGATGATATTTTCAAAATATACAATATATCAAATATATATTTCAAATTTTATAAATATATATATATCAAATATATTTATAAAATTCCTCTACCCTAAATTGAATATTGCATTCATTGAATCTAGACACATTTTTAGATTCAATGGATCTGGACATTTTAGTTCAAGTTAGTTCATTCTTGTGTGCGACCCTGTAGGCCCATATATTATTGGTAGTGGGCCAATAATCCTATTCTACCCACAAGTCACAAGTGGCCTCTATCAAGGCATTATGACTACTCAAATTATATAAGAATTGGTGATCCGATGCAACCTATCATACAACCCTATCACAACCCTTTCATCACACAATATCTAGGTCAAGTATGAGGCATGGAAATGTCATCCTTATTTTACTCGACTGTCACTTTCTCAATCTCCGAGCAGATTGATAGAATAAATGGAAAACTTATCCATCCAAGCATGGTCATGCATTTCTCAGTCTCATTCATCAAGTGGCCTAGAGATATCTCTATATTAATAAAAGAGACAAATTCCATCTTGACTACTCATCTTCCTTTACATGGGTTCCACTATTCCCGATCACTGCCTTTATGAACACCCTGTTAAAGGTGACTTTTGACTATGTCAAAGCATAATGTTCCTCATGTAGGAATCTATGGTGATCTCAGGTTTGATGGTTCATTGACATGGCTATATATGAGATACACTTATGACTTGATCTATGTAGTTATCTCATGACGGATCAATCTAACACCTTGTTTCCTAACAAGTGCCTATGATTTCAATTTGTATCTTTATACATGATTAACACATAATCATCAATCAAAATCATACTAGCCTTAGTTTATCATTGTTCCCACAAAGATAATCGACTAGGGATATTTAGGATAATCAATATGATTTATCTAAGGATATTATTATTATAGTAAATATGTAAATAATATAATAAATGTAATAAAAGAGAAACTCCATTTTCTTAATGAAATACAATATTCATAATATAATGATTGGCCTAGGGCACAATCTCCAACACCAAGAATCCCAATAGCTCTTCACCCTTTCAAACATATATAATGGATGCATTTACAAGTCTAAGAATGAATGCATGGAAATCTTACCACTTATAAACATACGTAAAGCATTTCTCATATTCAAGAACTCATACACATCAAACATAGGCTTACCAAGGCAATGATTTAACTTCACCCATTCTCTTTGGGACTTTTGGACTTGCCTCACTTAGTTTTATGGGACTTTTGACTAAGCCTCACTCTTCTAGAGACTTTTGGCTTGGTCTTACCCAATTTTAGGGACTTTTGACTTATCCTCACCTTTGCTAAGAGACTTTTGGCTTCACCAAACCCATGCAAGCCAAATTCATAAAACACATTTCAAGGACATAACAAAGGCATCATGGTACTATGGCATGTAAGCATTTGCTAAAAATATTTTGTATAGCAAAATCATGCATACGCACATCCAAAAACAAGAAAACATCCAAGAATGCATGAGAGAAAAGTTAGAGAGCTACCTTGAAGCAGGAATTGCAAACTTTCTCTTAAATTCTCTTCCCCTCTTTTAGCCACACACTTACAATGAGGTGGAGCTTGGTTCCTTTGGCCTAGACACATCAAATGTGACTCAATTACATTCTTGAAACAAACTCTAACATCACACATCCTCTAAGGAGGCTTGATTTCTGATATAGTTCAATTATGGTTCCATAAAGCACCTAATGAAGTAACTATAAAAATTTGTGATCTTAGCTCTATTCTCTCCTTCAATCTATGACTCTTGACTCCATTTAGACTCTTTGGAGCCATCACACAATCATTTTGAGGAGCCTAGCTATATGTTGCTTCTTTAAGTCATATTATGGAACTCACACCTCCATCTCACAATCTAGGCTTTTTAAATTTTTTCCAAGGCTTCCTTTCATATTCTCCCATCAAATATAGGCCTAATCTAGACTTAAAAAAAATTTAAAATACTCCTTAGGTTGCATGAACCCCTTTAGGCCAAGGCTTTGCTTCCAATTGGTAGAAGTTTGTTTTGTTTCCTTGATAGGAGATGCATTTGGGAGGCTTCTTAGTGTTCTTAGGAACTCACACAAACTCTTAGACACCTCAAATTATGGCTAGAAAGTTTCCTACAAGCCAAGGTGCAAGTGAAACCCCATGCTTGGTATTTTGAATTTCAATGATTCTTTCTTGGATTTCTTTATATTATCTTGTTTCCCAGAAATCATAAGTTTCACACTTGGTTTGGTTTAGAAACAACTCCTCCTTGGCTATCCTATATGAGGCCCAAACTCACCCAAAGGGAAGCAAGGAAGAAGAAGTATGAAAGCATGGATGTTTACCTTGGTTTCTACCTTGTTTCAAATGCTCTTTCAATTGATGAACTCCTCTCCTTCAAACTCCACTCTTCCTCCTCTAAACTATACCCCAAAATAGTACAAAACAAATAATTAAAACCATGGGAAGAGACGTAGGAAGGAGGAGAACCAAATTACTATAGGAAGAACCATGAAAAATCATCATTTTCCTTACCTTTTCTTAGAGTTTTCCTTCCTCTTTTCTCCTCCTCTTATGCATTTCTTTTCCCTAGTCTTCTCATCTATTTTGGGCATAAAAGAAAGTCAATTAAATGGGGCAAAAGTAGGATGCCACTTATAAAAGGAAGAAGGACTTAAAATTATTGCAAAAAAATTCCTTTTACATCCTCTTGGCATTTTCGTTTTAGACTCATTTCAATTCTTTTTTAGAACCATATTTTCCATTATAAAATTTAGGTTCTCTAACTTACAAAATGTCTTTGGAATTATTCAAATTGGATCTAAAACTTTCCCAAATGAAAGGGTCAAAGTTTGAGTCTACCGACATTCTAAAATGTAAACCGGAGGGGTTTTAACTATTTTGAGGGTTCCAATAGCTTTAGGGCCTCTGAGAATCCTAGAAAACTCATTTTTTCCATTTAAAAATTCTTCCTTTGAGTTTTCCAAAAAGTATTTAAAATTACAAAAATGTCACTACATCTTTGTTGAATTTCGTTTGGTTATTTTGGCTCCATTTTTAGGGCATCTCTAACCTTGGATCCTTATTATTTGAGGTCTAAATTATTAATCTAATTTCATTGGACCTCCAATCATTATATCTGGGGGACTTCCTCTTGTATCCAGTAAGTTTCATACATTTACAAAGAAACTGGACATTACGTTTCTCATGTTTACAAAGGAACTGGATGGTACAAGTACTATGGGATGTGCTCAAAGGGCCATAGGTTATGAAGAAGGTCATTTGGTACCCTTTAGGGTCATTTAGAAGCAAAAATTTAACCATAAATTAACCCTAAACAAAACTTTGACCAAATGGACTAGTCTTGGCATGAAATTTGGCATACTTATAGAGCTCATCTAGAGCTTTTCACCGAGCTAAAGAGCATTCGATTTGGAGTCCTATAGAATTATTATAAATTTTCAAAGTTGGCCAAATTATATAAAATTGCTTCAGTCATTGTTCATATGGTCAGTTTGCATTTGTGTCATTCAGGGGCCAAATGAAGTGCAATGCTCATGAATTTTTTATAGTCATATGACATTATGAGCTTTCTAGGGCCACTAAGTATGCATGAAAAGGAGTTGTATAAAGAGAGTTATAAATTTTTGAAATTAGAGGTCTGGTGGTGCCCAAATACTATAGTTACCTCTGATATGCAATGGATTTTGTGGCCCAAATGAACTCATAATGATGTTGAAATTTTTACAATGATTAGGTCTCTTCATAAGATTTTTATAACCACTAAAAGCACTCAATTTGGATTAGTATTGAGAGAGATATGAATTTTTAAAAATCAAGGTTTGCAGCAGTCCAAGAGCATAACCTAGTGTATTGTTCTATTGATGTTCATAAGTTAAAGGCTATTGTCTTGATCTAGAATAATTTCTAATCATTAGTTAACATTTAGAGCTTTCTAGAAAGCTAGCATTTGCATGATTTGATTTTTCTAAAGTTAGTTATGAATTTCCAAATTTCATATCAGAAAATGGATGTTGCAACTTGAGAGCAACTTGTGGAATTTATGATGTATGGTTCAAAAGCCAAGATGTAAACCATGAATTATGGTATTTCTAATATGAATGAGTATGTTATGGTATGAAGATAATTTAGATAAGTTCAAATGCTTCATTTTCTTTAAATTGAATTAATTTGGTTTCTAATGATGGTTAAAACTGCTGCAAAAAATGTCATTTTCATGTAAGTAAATGATAAATGCCTCTTGTGATGTAGTTTGAAGGCTAAGAAAGCTAAGGTATTACAAAAATAGAATTAAAAACCTGTATTTTTGTAATAATATAGTAAGAATCTTCTAGATATGACATGTATAGAAGAATATTTCATGAATTTCTAAAGTTCTACAAAATTTTCATTTTGGCCCTAACACTATTCACTCAGTGTAGATTTGGTTTTTCATGTATTTAAGGAGCCAAATGAACTTCAAAGCTTATGAAAATTTATAAGCATATAGTTGACATTATAAGCTTTCCATAGCCACTAAGAATACATAAATCAGAGTTGTGTAGCAAAAGTTATGCATTTTTGAATTTGGGGTCTAATTTAGGTGCATAGTGTTCACATTCTAAACTAGGTTACTATTCCATTTGTGTTTGTGGTCCAAATGAACTTAGATTGACTTGAAATTTGAAGGCATGTATTTCACATCCTAGGCTTTCCATGGACACCTATTTTGCATGATTCGAAGTTATATGGCTCGAGTTATAAATTTTCAAGATTAGTGTAGAATTTTATGTGTATGTCATCTTGGGTCAAATTCATTTGTGAGGCTTCCTGTAATATCTGGTCCCTCAAAAATGTGAGAAAAATGTAAGAAAATGTGAGAAACGTAACTTACGATTTCTTTGTCAATGTACGAAATTCATTGAATACAAAAAGAAATCCTCCAAATAGAGTGAATTGAGGTCCAATAAAATTAGAATAATATTCTAGACTACAAATAATGATGACTCAAGACTAGAGGTGCCTTAAAATTGAGGCCAAAATAGGTAAAAAAAAAAAAAAAGGTCCTGAAGAGTCTCTAAGGTTAAGTATGAAAGAGCCAGGACTAAAATGCAAAGAAAAATTGTGCACTGAGAAAAATGTATAGATTGCCTGAAAGTTCAGGGAACCCTAGTTTCACCCTCTATTCGTGGCTTTAGGCATGAATATCAAAAATTCAGGTAGAAATCTTAGAAAATCTATAACCCACGATTAAACTCCATTTGATGAGATAGATCAAATGATGTCATATTGTTTGGATGGCCAGGCGGGATCCGGTTTGAGATCCGATTAACCTAATCAGTAGCCATGAGCAAAATAGAAAGAGGAAGTTGCAACAACCATGGAAATAGAAATAGCAAAAGGGCTAAGAAACCATGAAAGAGTTTTAGGGACTAAATTACAATAAATAAAAATTTTAGAATACAATCATAATACAGAACAAATTACACCTAAAAACTCGGATGCCCGATTAACACCAAAATTTATAAGGATCGAGGTTGAGGGCCCCTGATCCATTTTTTAGGCTCAATATGGCCAGAAAGTAGAGGAAATAATATTTATAAATTTTAGAAAGTCTAAAGATATGTATTGTACCATAAAACCTTAATCGGATCCGAACACCAATTTTTGTACTATTGTGACCCAATAGCTGATTCTAAAGGTCTAATAAGAGGAAAGAAGATATAATTAAGGCTTTAGAGAAGATCAAACCCAAATATAAATATAAAATAAAAAGAAAAAAAGAAAGGATTTTAGTTAGTTTAAAGAATTAACCATGGTTTGGTTAGAAATTAACCATGGTTGAGTTAAGAAAATTAACCATGGTTGCTAACCATCAAATCACCATAACTTAAGGGCTAAGAATAAGCATCCAAGTGTGTAGCTAAGGAATTTTGGGAAGAAGATATTTAGTCATGAAATTAGAAAATCAAAAGAAAAAAAGGAATGGAAAGCTAAGATTTGATCTTGAAAAGGTTAATCCAAGGGTTCAAATTTAGTATGACCATTTAACTTCATTTAAGTTCATCTTCTTCACTTCCATTCCACCATTTTCAACGCCACACACAAGGAAAAAAGAGAGAGAAAAATGTGAAGAAGGAGAGCAAGGGAGAAAAGGTGGGAGAGGAAGTGAAATCAAATGAAATTACCACCATTCTTTAAATTTCTTCATCTTCTTCATCCTCCAATCATTTTCTCCAAAGGGCAACTACATCTTCATCATTTCTTCAAGGTGGCTTGTTGGTCTAAGTGGGAAAAGAAAGGATTGTAGTGTGAGAAAAGCAAAGGAAGCAAGGATTAAGCTTAAAGAGTAAGTTTTCTCTACCTTGCACTTGAAAATCACATAGTTTAAGTTAGTTTTGTTAAACCCTAGCTATGGGTCACTTTTGGATAGCATATGAATGATTAGAAATAGAGTTTATATGTTGACTATGAAGGCCTAGGAATGGACTTTATATATTGACCATGGAGGCCATATAAGCTTATCCATTGTTGTTATGTGCTAGAACTTTGAAAAACACAAAGATAGTAATTTTTGGGAAAAGGGAAAGGTTAGGGAGATGCTGTCCGAATTTTCTCAACATTTTTATGGTGTTTTCTTAATGTCCTAAAGTTATGTATACCAAATTTCAAGTCCTAAAACATAAAGGAAGAGGCTATGAAATTTTTAGAACCAAAGAACTCACTTTGGGGCCTAAAACAGAGCTAGGTTACGTTATGATCAAAACATATTGTTAGGGCTAGAATTTGATAATTTTATCCATTCCAATGGATTCAAAAGGAAGTTTTTAGCTAGGAATAATTATGGTAAAGCCCCCAAAACTCATGGAATAAAATTTTTAAATTTTGGCCAAGAATGCACACTATTTGGCCATAGTGGATTGGAAGGGAAGGAGTTGGATTTTTCCAATTCCAATGGTTTCCAATGAGTTTAAAAGGGTCATACTACTTTTCAAGTTAAGGTTTATGTGTTGGTTGTAATGAATTATCATTATAATTATAGGGTTTGATATTTGTTTGAGAACTCTAAAAGCAAATAAACCGAGTTCTAAGGCTTGAGGAGCAAAGTTTTTTAAGGTAGTAGTTTTTCTTTCTCTTTCTTTAAGCTTGTATGTTTGTATAATGATGAGTGTATCAAGTTGTCATTTATGCTATAAGATGAGGCATGTATGCTTAGATTATGCATGGCCTTGTATGAAATTCCTTGTATTACTATGTAGTATGTGGCACCTTGATTGGCATTATGTTATGTACTTACATGCTTGCTTGTGAATGAAACTGGTTTACTACTACTGAGATTTCATAATTTCACCCTAAATATAACCCATGTTAGGTCCGAGTTCAAACAAAGAAAGGGCAAAGGGTGTGGAGGAATAAATTGAGAACCTTACTTTTATGCATAACATTTTGTCATGTAATTAAATATCTTTGGATTATGGTATGTATGAGTTGTGTTATAATACTATATGATAATAGGGTATGTAACAAAATGTCATATATATACCCAACCCTGAAGTAAAAAGAATATGAATAGCATGCCTAAAATGCAAGGATGCTTGTGCTTATATAAAGGCAAAGTAAGTATTTTTCCCTTGTAAAGTGTAACGCCCGGTACATTGTACAATTATTGGAACGGGCCGATTTGAAAAGCAAGTCCCCTGAGATGAGTGATTCAAGGCCAAATAAAATTTGAATAAAATTTTAAATAATAGAAAATGAGGATTTGAGCCTTGAGTTGCCCAAAAACTGGGGTCAGAGCGATTCAAAAAAATTGCCGAAAGTCTAGTGGCATTTTCGTAAATAAGTGTAATTTTGGAAAAACACCTAGGAGGGCTTTTAAATGAATCTCAGAGGCCCCAAAAACCATAGGAAGCCCCGGGACTGGTAAAGCCTCTCCGGTGTACTCTTTCCAACATCGGTTGACCCGAACTTTGACCGATTCGTTAGAGATGGTTTTAACTCCAATTTGAGTGATTCCAAAGGAATTTTATTAAATTGGGAACCTAATGGAAAAGACGGTTCTAAAATAGGAGCTAAAACGAAGCCGAAATGAACTTGCCATTACGGAAGGGCAAAATTAGAATTTATGGTTTCTTGAATATTCTAAAGAGTTCCACACTTTTCTCCCTTCTTCTCCTCTTTAATGAGCATGACCCATTCTGCCCAAAATATAGAAAATCTTCAGCTCTCTTAGGCACACCAAAGGGAGGAGAAAAAGAGGAAGAAAGCCAAGGAGAAACTAAGTAATTTCATGAAATTTCTGGCTCCATCTTCCTCAATCTTGTTTTCCTCTCTTCCTCCTATCTTTCCATGGATTTTTTGAATGATTTGGTTCTGTTTTTCACCCACACCTAAGGGGAGAATTTTGAATTTGCTAAGGAGAAGAGAATGAAGGAGAAAGACACTTGAAAGCTCACTTGAACCATAGGTAATCTTTGCTTTTTGTTGCATCTTCTCTTCCCCCTCCCTTTGTGTGTATTTCAGCCAAGAACAGAACCAAAGGAAGGGAGGCTGTTCTGTCCAAATACAAGGAGGGAACAAGGGTTTTAGGCCATGGAGAGATGGCATATGGCAAGAAATTCTAAGAAAAACCAATAGAAAACAAGTTAGAAAAGTGTAGTGTTTTCTAGGGTTTTGCAAAATCTGATTTTGTGTGAATGTTTCCTTGGTTATTTGAATGTTTCCTTGAGCTCCTAAGACCTTTAGAAAGCCTCTCAAGTGGCTCTCCCATCAAGGGAAAATCACAAAGTCTATGAACCTCCATTATGGTGCATATTTCGGCCAAGCTAGGTTCATTAGGCTAGGGGATGTTTTAATTGGTTTTAGCCTTGTTTTGGGACTTTATATGATGTTAGAAGATGGGAGAAACCATTGGAAAAAATTTAGGACCCATAGATTGGGAGATGGCCTAATGGTGTCCATAATGGTGCTTTGTGAAGCAACTTGGTTTTCCAATTGTGCAATTGAATGTGTGATGGCTCCAAGGACCTTAAATGAGTCCAAGAAGTCTAGAAAGAATAAGAGAATGGAGCCTAGCACTTGAATAATATGAGTTGCTTCAATAGGCCATTTATGGAACCAATATGTCTATTTTGGAACCAAGTGTGTAATAAGCTTTAGTTTAATGTCTTGGCTTGCTTCAAATGTGTAATTGTGTGATGTTTGTAATGTCCTAGGCCAAGAGAATCCTACTCCACCTAAGTGCTCTTGTGAAACCAATGAGGGGAAGGAAATTGCAAAGTGAGCTTGCATACATAAAAGGTAGCTCTCCCTCTCATTCTCTTTGTATTCTTATGTGCATATGTATGTCTTAGTGTGCTTGCATGCATTCTTAATGCTTGATAATATGCCACTTGATCCTTGTTGTGCATTGGTACTAATGTGTTGTCTTGAATGACTATGATTGTGGAAAGAGCCCATAAGGGTGAGGTGATGCCAAAAGTCCCTTGATGAAGGTGAGGAGATGCCAAAAGTCTCATGGCATGGGTGAGACAAGGCCAAAAGTCCCTTGAATGGGTGAGGCAAAGTCAAAAGTCCTAGGCCAAGAGTGAGGCAAATCCAAAAGTCCTAGAAATGGGGTGAGGCTAAACCAAAAGTCCCTAGAACATGAAAGTAAGCTTGACATGTGAATGTAGCATGGAATGGAATTTATTGCACACTTTATGCTTGTATGGTTATGCATTTGATATATGTATGCCTTGAATGTGGTGTGAATGGATGAGTGAGCTATTGAAATTCTTGGAATCTCACTCCCCTTTCCCCTTCATCCTTGAATTGTCTAGGTGGTGTTCCAAGTTAAGGAGATGCAAACCAAGGACATTAAACATCTTTGTTTTAGTGTATTATGTACTTTAAATGGTGGTTAAATGTCAAAGTAATGATGTATGTAATATTTTTATGATGTAAGACCATGGACAAGTGTAAAATGATGTATGAATATGGATGTAGACTTTATATGACACTAAATCAATAGTATTGTGCAAATTGGCTCTTGGATGGCTTGATGTAACTATGCATAAATAGATGTTGAGAGACCAAAATGAGTTACATGAAGGTTTGGGATCACTTGGGCAGCCTCCACAAGTCATATTTGTGCTTTGAAACTTGCTCAAGGGGTGCCAAATTCAAGAAGAGGCCATTTGGTGCAAAGTGACTCTTGGTAGGAAGCAACAATGACTATTTCATGAGGCTATGTCACTTTTTGTCCAAATGAACTCTTCTTGACCTGAAATTTGACATGCATCTAGAGCTTATTGAGAGATTTTTGAGAAGCTAAAGTTGGTAATTTTTGGAGGTCTGTGTAATATTTAGCGAATTGTTGAAATTGGAAAATTTTCTGGTTTTGGTCTTTGGTACTGTAGCACTGGTCCAAAATTGAATTCTGTCACTCATGAGGGAAACGATGTCCAATTGCTACAAAATTTCATACATAGAAACTAGACATTCACAGTGACTTGTTACAATTGGAATCACCTCATTTGGTGTTCTAGAGAGGGAGATATGAATTTTTGAACATTCTGTCCAGTATCAGGACCCTTACCTGACCTGATGTACTGTTCTATTGAATTTCGAGACTTTGGGTACCTGAACTGGTCTGAAAGTATTTTTGACCTCTAGCTAACATCTAAATCTTTCCATATTGGTATCAATTGTATGGATTGGATTTTTTTGAAATTAATTGGATATTTTCAAATTTTGCTGTAGAATCTGTGACAGCATCAGGAGATAGTTTGACCCATGGACATTTTCGAATGTCAGACGCCCTCTGTGATGGGTGTTATGGTCTGTACATATTTTTATTGTGAAGTAGATATCCGTTCTTTCCAGAATGGTCGAGAATGTGTGATTTTGATTTTTCTAGAATTAGTTATGATTTTTCAAAATTGTGCTAGAAAGGGGCCAAATCTGGCCGAAAATAAACCTCCATATTCTAGGTTCCATTTCGGTTTCCATGAATTGTGGGCATGATTTTATGATGCAAATGAGTTGTATATATGTAATTAAATATGAGAACGTGATGTATGAACTCATATGGTCTGCGTGACACTGAATGAAATTTTCATACGCTACGCAACGCAACGCGAAATAAGGCATTATTTTAATGCCATCTTCCATTCCCTTTTGGGCAATTCATCATGGGAAACTTAGAAATGATAGGAAGCAAGTTAGAAATATATGGTGTCACATAAAGGACTTAGAGAGCTTGAAGTAGAGCCATGAACCAACCTCATACGATTTTTCTAAATTTAATTATGTATTTTCAAGGTTAGACAAAATTTTGGCAATGACCAAATGAATAGATAGTGAAATTGTATGAAGAAGTTTTTAAAAACGAAAATTTTAATCAATTCAAGTTTTCATTAACTCCTTTAAGTTCTATATGAGGTATTTATAGTAGGAAAATTGTTATATAGTAATGTATAACACTTCCTATGCATATTTTCTAATCCAATGGGTTGATTTAAGTTTTTTTATGATGAATATGAATAAAGAAAAAGAAAGAATTGAATTTGGACCCTTATAGCTCTATATGACCCATAAATGGACCAATTTTCAGTGTTGAAAAACCTAAAAGTGAATGTGAACTTTACCTTAAATTTCATGTATTTATGAATGAGTTAGATAAAGCTAGGTATGACATGAACCCTCATGTATATTTTGATAATGGTTATTAATGACCTAAAAGGTTAAATTTCTCTGTATTTTCTTTTGTTACTAAATTATTATCGGTATTAAACCTTAAGTACTTGTGAGTAAGAGTATAGTTACACTTAATTAGCTTATTTAGGAGTTAGGGTTGTTACATCATTGATTTGTGTAACACTTTAACTATCTAGCTCTTATTTAACTACTATGGATCAATAGCAAGTTCATTTACTAATGAAGGAATATACTGAATCCAAATTTCTGAAATATAACTATTTGCCTTTTTCATAATTTCCATGTCCATCCAATTTTAACCATAAAAATAAAATGTACATAACATTCTGGGGAAAATCCAATAGAGTTTCCCCTTATAAAATTGACTATTCAAACCAATCAAATGGTCACATTTTAGCCCAAACTCATAAACATGGAGAAATATAGATAATAATAGTATCAAATAACAATCTGGACATATAACATCATCTGGAACTGGATAACTTAAAATGGAGTTACATCACTATTAATAGTATACCGGTGCACATAGATATATTACCAAGAAAGTAAAACATAATATATATTCATCATAACGTTACAACAAAATTAGTTACAAAACATTCATATGATTTTGCTAATCCAAACATAATTCTTTCTCTTTTCCTTTATTGACATTAGAACTTCCACCTGGCACTGATTAGAGGGAAAATAGTGGTGGTGTGATTCAAGAGAATCTCAATAGCTATACTCAAATCATCTAGAACAAGCATGAGACAGTTAAGTAAGAATAAGGCAAGTATGCATGGTCACATAAAACTAAAATAAATGCTTTACATTACATGCTAACAACATACTCTATCATGGCCATGAATCTCAACTTAGCTTAAGTTTTCCTCTTGGACTTAAGAGAACTACTACATTCATTCCCATTGCCTATCTTTATCTTATAGCATCATCTCATTAAACATAACATGCAATACCTAGCATATAACTGATGCAATGTAATATAGCATATACTATGATAAAACAACCAATATAATACAATACATATCAAGCCCAAACAAGTCTGCATGCAAGTGAATAGGGAAAGAGTAAGCTACCTTGTATAGGTGATAAGAACCCAATAAAACCTCTAACTTTCCTGCTCAATTTCTTGCTTAGTTTCCTTCTCTTTCTCAGCTCTACACCTATAATGAGATGGAGCCTCAATAAAATATCACATAAACATATCATCAACATCTAAAGCTCAAAACAGCCTCTCTTAAATCTCTATGACTTTTATCTATACTTTAGGCCATTTAAGGTGTACTAAAAAATCATCTTTTACACACTTTCAAGATATATGCTTATTGGGTGGCAAATATGTCATCTGAAATACTCAAATTTGACCATATTCAAGGGCCTAACTTTATGAAATTCCTTTTGGATTTTAGCTTCCCTTAATTAGTTCATCACTTAGGTTTTAGGTTAGAGATTTCACTAAGCTTAAATCCTAAGCAAACTTATACTTGTAGAATTCATAATTCAAGCTACAAATTCCACATTTACTATTCATATGGTCATTAGCATTATTCATTTGGTATTTTCACTTTTCCATATAATGGAACTCATTATGTGATCTTAAGCCTCAAAGGATTACTTCAAAAATTCAACTTTCAGGGTTCAAAATCTGATCATATATGATCTATATAACCACATTAGGATATATTAGAAGCATTACAAGCTTACTCACACAAACTTAATGCCAATTGGTTCCATAAAACCCTTTCTTGAGCCCTAAATTCTCAACTTCCAAAATCTAGATTCTAAATTCAATCTAATGCTTCCATTATTGTTCTTATATCATTTTAAGACTATCCATGTCCCTAAAATCCATTGAATAATTTCCTAACCCCTTGAATTTCTTCTTGGCCAAAATGGAACCATAAAACCCTAACTTGGAGATTTTCAAAGTTTCAATTAATTCTAGAATTAGTGTAATACCATAATTTCTTAACTCATTCCATGCTATCTTTATACCTCATATCAATCAATACATATAAGAGGCAAGAAAATGACATTAAAATATTAGTTATTTTTGCGTTGCATCGAGTATGGAAATTTCGTTTCGTGCTGTGTGAGCCAAGTGACCCCATACTATACTTTTCCATATTTAATTACATGTATACAACTCATTTACGTCATAAAATCATGCCCACAACTCATGGAAACCGAAATGGAACCTAGAATATGAAGGTTTATTTTCGGCCAGACTTGGCCCCTTTCTGGCACAATTTCGAAAAATCATAACTAATTCTAGAAAAATCAAAATCACACATTCTTGGCCATTCTGGAATGCTACGGATGTCTACTTCATAGAAAAAATATGTACAGACCATAACACCCATCACAGAGGGCATTTGACATCCGACAATGTCCAGGGGTCAAACTGCCTCCTGATGCTGTCACAGATTCTGCAGCAAACTTTGAAAATGTCCAATTAATTCCAAAAAAATCCAATCCAGGCAAATGATACCAATATTGAAAGCTGTGGATGTTAGCTAGAGGATAAAAAATACTTTCAGACCAGCTCAGGTACCCAAAGTCTCGAAGTTCAATAGAACAGTACATCAGGTTGGGTAAGGGTCCTGATACTGGATAGAATGTTCAAAAATTCATATCTCCCTCTCTAGAACTCCAAATGAGGTGCTTCTAGTTGAAACAAGTCACTGTGAATGTCTCGTTTCTCTGTATGAAATTTTGTGACAATTGGACATCGTTTTCCCCATGAGTGACAGAATTCAATTTCGGACCAGTGCTACAGTACCAAGGACCAAAACCAGAAAATTTTCCAATTTCAACAATTCGCTAAATATTTCACAGACCTCCAAAAATTACCAACTTTAGTTTCTCAAAAAGATCTCAATAAGCTATAGATGCATGTCAAATTTCAGGTCAAGAAGAGTTCATTTGGACAAAAAGTGACATAGCCTCATGAAATGGTCATTTTTGCTTCCTACCAAGAGTCACTTTGCACCAAATGGCCTCTTCTTGAATTTGGCACCCCTTGAGCGAGTTTCAAAGCACAAATATGACTTGTGGAGACTGCCCAAGTGATCCCAAACCTCATGCAACTCATTTTGGTCTCTCAACATCTATTTATGTATAGTTACATCAAGCCATCCAAGAGCCAATTTGCACAATACTATTGATTTAGTGTCATATGAAGTCTACATCATATTCATACATCATTTTACACTTGTCCATGGTCTTACATCACAAAAATATTACATACATCATTACTTTGACATTTAACCACCATTTAAAGTACATAATACACCAAAACAAATATGTTCAATGTCCTTGGCTTGCATCTCCTTGATTTGGAACACCACCTAGACAAGTCAAGGATGAAGGGGAAAGGGGAGTGAGATTCCAAGAATCTCAATAGCTCACACACCCATTCACACCACATTCAAGGCATACATATACCAAATGCATAACCATACAAGTATAAAGTGTGCAATAAATTCCATTCCATGCCACATTCACATGTCAAGCTTACTTTCATACCCTAGGGACTTTTGGTTTTAGCCTCACCCTATTTCTAGGACTTTTGGATTTGCCTCACTCTTAGCCCAGGGACTTTTGGCTTTGCCTCACTCATTCAAGGGACTTTTGGCCTTGTCTCACCCATGCCATGAGATTTTTTGCCATCTCCTCACCTTCATCAAGAGACTTTTGGCATCACCTCACCCTTATGAGTTCTTTCCACAACCATAGTCATTCAAGAGAACACATTGGTATCAATGCACAACAAAGATCAAGTGGCATATTATCAAGCATCAAGAATGCATGCAAGCACACTAAGATATACATATGCACACAAGAATGCAAGGAGAATGAGGTGGAGAGCTACCTTTTTATGTATACAAGCTCACTTTGCAATTTCCTTCCCCTCCTTGGTTTCACAAGAGCACTTAGGTGGAGTAGGGTTCTCTTGGCCTAGACATTACAAACATCACACAATTACACATTTGAAGCAAGCCAAGACATTAAACTAAAGCTTATTACACACTTGGTTCCAAAATGGACATATTGGTTCCATAAATGGCCTATTGAAGCAACTCATATTATTCAAGTGCTAGGCTCCATTCTCTTGTTCTTTCTAGACTTCTTGGACTCATTTAAGGTCCTTGGAGCCATCACACATTCAATTGCACAATTGGAAAACCAAGTTGTTTCACAAAGCACCATTATGGACACCATTAGGCCATCTCCCAATCTATGGGTCCTAAATTTTTCCCAATGGTTTCTCCCATCTTCTAACATCATATAAAGTCTTAAAACAAGGCTAGAACAAATTAAAACATCCCCTAGCCTAATGAACCTAGCTTGGCCAAAATATGCCCCATAATGGAGGTTCATAGACTTTGTGATTTTTTCTTGATGGGAAAGCCACTTGGGAGGCTTTTTAAAGGTCTTAGGAGCTCAAGGAAATATTCAAATAGCCAAGGAAACATTCACACAAAATCAGATTTTGCAAAACCCTAGAAAATACTACACTTTTCTAACTTGTTTTCTATTGGTTTTTCTTAGAATTTCTTGCCATATGCCATCTCCCCATGGCCTAAAACCCTTGTTCCCTCCTTGTATTTGGACAGAACATCCTCCCCTCCTTTGGTTCTGTTCTTGGCTGAAATACACACAAAGGGAGGGGGAAGAGAAGATGCAACAAAAAGCAAAGATTACCTAGGGTTCAAGTGAGCTTTTAAGTGTCTTTCTCCTTAGAAAATTCAAAATTCTCCCCTTAGGTTTGGGTCAAAAACAGAACCAAATCATTCAAAAAATCCATGGAAAGAAAGGAGGAAGAGAGGAGAATAAGATTGGAGGAAGATGGAGCAAGAAATTTCATGAAATTACCTAGTTTCTCCTTAGTTTTCTTCCTCTTTTTCTCCTCCCTTTGGTGTGCCTAAGAGAGCTGAAGATTTTCTGTATTTTGGGCAGAATGGGTCGTGCTCATTAAAGAGGAGAAGAAGGGAGAAAAGTGTGGAACTCTTTAGAACATTTAAGAAACCATAAATTTAAATTTTGTCCTTCCGTAATGGCAAGTTCGTTTCGGCTTCGTTTTAGCTCCTTTTTGAGAACCGTCTTTTCCATCATAAAATTTATGTTCCCAATTAATAAAATGCCTTTGGAATCACTCAAATCGGAGTTAAAACCATCCCGAACGAATCGGTTAAAGTTCAGGTCAACCGATATTGGAAAGAGTACACCGGAGGGGCTTTACTAGTCCCGGGGCTTCCCATGGTTTTTGGGGCCTCTGAGAACCTTGGGCAACTCAAAATTTTCATTTAAAAAGCCCTTCTAGGTGTTTTTCCAAAATTACACTTATTTACAAAAATGCTATTGGCCTTTCGACAATTTTTTTGAATCGCTCCGACCCCAATTTTTGGGCAACTCAATGGTTAAATCCTCATTTTTTATTATTTAAAATTTTATTTTTATTTGGCTTTGAATCACTCATCTCAAGGGACTTGCTTTTCAAATCGGGCCATTCCAGTGATTGTACAATGTACCGGGCCTTACATTTAGATTCTTATTCCTTGCATCATAAAGCATCTAAACATACTAATTAGGAGTTGAAAATAACATGGTTACCCATTCATCTAGCCTTGATTAAACCTATAGTAGAACATAGTCTAAATTGCTTCCTTTCATGATTTAATGAAAACCATTGTTAGATATGAAATCCTTGCATGCTAGAACCCTTAGTTCCATAAAAAACTCATGAAGAAAAACTCTTCTCTTCACTTTCTCTGTCATAGTCAAAATTCACATAGCCTAGAAACACAATTTTGCAAGTGTTTCAGGTAGAAATTTACCTCAATGCGAAGTACTCTTTGCATAGACTAATTTCCACTGATTGGTTTCTTAAAAAGAGCTCCTTTTTTCCTTTGATTAGATCTGAACTTCAAGATTTCATGGAAAGAAAAGCACCATTAGAAAGCTATTAGAGAGAGAAATAACTTTCCTAATTGGCATGAGGTGAAACAAGGTCATTAACTTGCCTAAATGGAAGCTTAAAATCTTTCTCTCTCCTCCTGTAGCAAGACGCCATTAATGGCTTCTCCAAAATTGATTTTAGAGGGTGGTAGAAGAAGGATAGGCATGGCTTACTTAAGAAGCTCCATTTATTATTTTTCAAAATGACCATTTTACCCATACTCGCATATTTGCTCTATTTGGATTCATTTTTTAGGCTTTTTAGGATATGATTGCTCCTTAAAAATTTTTAAGTGCTCTTTAACATAAAAACATTATTTTTGGGGTTTAAATGGCTTAAAATATGAAAAGTAGGTCAACTTAAAGTACCAACATTGTCTAACTCTTTTAGCGTACTAGAAGAGTCTTAACTAATTATAACTATCCTTACGGTTTTTAGAACCTCTGAAAACCTTGTTGATCTTAGTTTTGGGCTTTAAAACTATTTTCGTTGAGTTTTCTAAAATTTACTCAAAATTACAATTTTGCCACTAATATACTCTTTTTCTCCGTTTAGCCATTTTAACTTTATTTTCTTTCTGTTTATGATTTCCTAACCCATTCTTAATATGCTGATTATCATTTTATCCATATCTGACTTTAGGGTCTTCTTTTATTAATATATTGGTTCCAGTTTAGTTAACAAGCTAGATGTTACAATTTAATTGTTTAGTTCCTGTAATCCAAGAGGTGATATCCTTTAAGGAGTTATAGAAATTGTTCCTATTCCAAGTATGAGGTCAAAAGAAAACTCTATCTTTCCCTCAAAAGGCAATCCTGGAATTTCATTTGGAAAAACTTTAGGGAAGTCACAAACCATAAGATTTTGAGTTATCTTCATTTTGACCTTTAATGAATTCAAGAGGATATTTTTTGAATTCATAAAATCATATTCCTTTCCACGAGAATCAATAGGGGTCTTTGGAGGAATGAAAATAGTTTTGTTATGGCAATCAAAGGTAACATGGTTAACAGATAACTAATCTATTTCTAAAATAATGGCAAGATCAAGCATAGGCAAAAGATAAGGTCAACAATGAAATCTTATTCATAAACATGGATAAGACTATTTAGACAAGCATGGAAAGTCACCACCATTTTAGTAGGGGTAACCATAACAAGATCATAAGGAAAAATAAAGATGGGAAATTGCAAGTTCCTTACATAGTCTATAGAGATAAATGAATGGGTAGCCCCAAAATCATATAATGCATGTAAAATATTATTTTTAATGTAACATATACCTTATATGAATCTAAATGCCTGAGCCATATCCCTTTTGTCTAAGGACTAAACCCTTCCTTTTGTTGTGGTTGGGTAGGATTCTGGTCCATCTTCTATAATGTCCCACATCAGAGAGAATGGTCCTAGACTAGGCACATATAAGTAAGGGTGTGATACCCCTCTAATAATAAGGCCTTTTCAAGGGTGTGGCCTAGCAAGAGACTTAGCACTACGACGAAGCAAAACCCTTACCTGCGGAGGGTGTCATAGAAAGGGATAATATTTGTTAGAGGAGCTAGCTTATATGTTGATTTGGTATCAAAGCTAGCCTAGCCAAGTGTGCACCATGAGGACTAGGTGACCCTAAAGGAGATTGGATTGTAATGTCCCACATCAAAGAGGATGGTCCTGGGCTAGGCATATATAAGCCAAGGTATGATCCCCCTCTAATAGTAAGGCCTTTTTAAGGTTGTGACCTGGTAAGAGGCTTAGCATTACAATGAAGCAAAATCCCTACCTGGGGAGAGTGTCGTAAAAGGGGACAATATCTGCTAAAGGAGTTAGCTTGTATGTTAATTTGATATTGGAGTTGACCTAGCTAAGTGTGCACCTTGAGGACAAGGTAGCCCAAAAAGGAATGGATTGTAATATCCCATATCAGAAAGGATGGTCTTAGGCTAGGTGCATATAAACGGGGGGGTATGATCCCTCTAAAATAGCAAGGCCTTTTTAAGTGGTGAGGCCTGGTGAGAGGCTTAACATTGCAATGAAGCAAAACCCTTACCTGCGAGGGTGCCATAAAAGGGGCCAATATGGTTAGAGGAGTTGGCTTGTATGTTGATTTAGTATCCGAGCTGGCCTAGTCGAGTGTGCACCTTGAGGATGAGGTGGCCCTAAAGGGGGATGGATTGTAATGTCCTACATCGGAGAGAATAGTCTTAAGTTAGGCTCATATAAGCCAGGGTGTGATCCCCCTCCAATAGCGAGGCCTTCTCGGAAGTGCGGTGATGATGCCTTAGTCACTTAAGCACTCAATTAAACTAAGACTGATTTAACATAGTATAGGTCAACCCTAGGTCATTCTTCCCAATGAGCAATTTAGGGGTTAGTCAGATTGATTTTAGGTGATTATATTATGCAAATTCTAGAAAACTATCTCTACGCTAAATGCAAAATTAATTGAACTAAATGCATGCAAATGGGGGGTTTTGAATTAAGAAATTAAATTTTAACTAAAAGAGAAAAACCAAACAAGTAATTAAACTAGAATGCTCTAAATTGAAATTAAAATTGTGAAAATGCAAAGAACAAACAGGAGGCAACCAAGGTTTTGCAAGGGAATTCTGGCTCTCATCACGCACCAAAGATTGATTGAGACCAAGAGAGAAGTGATTAGATAGTAAACCAATGAATTTAATTAACTTAATCCAAGGATAGGAAACCCTAAGCTTAAATGCACATCACTTGACTTAACTAGGAAACCCTTAGCTAATTCAAGTAATTTGCAAGTAATTAAGCCAATTAAACTCATCAAATCCTTCAACAATTAGATTCAATTAATTCTGAAAATTTTGGTTTTAATTACCTAATTGAACAATTAAGCAATTATACTACCCAATTCAACAATCAAGTAGTGCAAGAGACCAAGATATGCAATTAAAATCATAATATTAATCAAATTAATGTAAAGAACTCAAACATCAATCCAATCAACATTATAAGGTCTAGAAACCAAAATTCCAGTAGCTACAAAACATAATTCCAGTCCCAAATAACATCAATTCCAATTACAATCCAAGATAAAATCATTGTCCAACCTAAAACTAGGTCTCAACATTCAATCCACATAGAAATTCCTAAAACTAGAAAATCTCTAAGTTCTTGAAATTGAAAGAGGAAAAGATAGGAAGAAAAGAACTCCCCAATGGTTTTCAATCCAATTAATTCAAGAGCTCAAGCCTTCCTCCTCCATGCTCCACCTTGGTGCCACCTTTCCTTAAGCTTCCATAAATTTTGTGCCTCTAAACTCCTTCAATCTTGCTATCATGAAGTGATGATGAAGGAAAATAAATAGATGATGGTTGTTCTCGGCGCTCTACGTGAAGTCCATAAAAACGAAAGAAGAATGAAGCAATTCCTAATTCCTCGGTTCCTTCCAGGTTAGGCCGTCCTTGCTTCTCACTTCCGAAGGGAAAAGATGAATCAAAAGAAATGGTGCCAGTGAGGGAGAGACGTCCTCTACGTCTAGTCCAAAAAATGAATCAAAGTGAATACGCAGCAATTCATTCTTCTCCAGGTGCTGGCATCCTGCGTGCAGTACAGAGGCTAGAGAAGAAAAATGAAGCAGCAAATCGGCGTCCTTTAGGTGCACCTCTCCTATGTGTACGTGAAGTCTCCCTCCAGTCCAAAAAGGCAATGAATATATGAAGAGCAGCAATTCGTCATTCTTCCTCCAGGTCAAGTCCAAAATTCCTGCTCCCACGTCCAGACCGAAAAGAAAAATGAATGAAGCAACCAATCTCTCTCACCAGTATTTCAGCACCCTGACCCATCTTTAAAAAAAACAAAAATTAAACCTAATATTCTATTTACAAAAATGCCATTATCAAGTAATTAATAAAAGTAAAAATTCTGCTCCAATCTTGACCCTTGATTCACTTTAAATCTTCAATTTATTTGCCTAAAATTATCTTCACCATTGATTCCTAATTCATCTCCAAAAATCTGCACAAATTTAATAAATATTTTAAAGATTGGAAATATTCAATCCATCAAAGAAATATGGAAAATAAAATGTTATCAATTTAAACCCAAAAATTCTCCTAATTAATTCAAAATTATATTATTTTCCAAAATTGACCAAAAATTCAAATATTGTATAATAAATCCATTTAAGCTCAAATTAATCATTAAAAACAATAATAAATGTGGGAAAAAATATATAAAAGTTAGCACTTATCAATTCTCCCACACTTATCTCTTTGCACTCTTGGGCAAAGCAAACCAAAATCAAGGAAAAACAAGAAAACAAAATAAAATTGCAAAAAGTGAACGTTCTAATCACAAGCCAAAAGTAAACCGAAACATTTAACATCTTTCTTATCCAAATAATCATTACATGCATTAAGATTAAAGACATCATGGCAATTAACTTGATAAGGGAAAACCCAAGCTAGTAATCCCTTACCAAAGGTAATGTGTATATCACTCTCACTCAAAAGTGTTTAGGCTTGTATGTGCACTCAAAACTAACCTATCCAAATCTCTTTTCAAAAGCTTGACAAAAATGTAAGTTCTCCACCACCAACAAGCAAATGCAAACATATATCAAAAGGGCTTTGTTAGGTTGTACTGGGCTAAGGTTAAGAAAAAAGGAAGGGTCAAATGATAGGAAAAACCAAAATTGAATGCCTTAGGAGAATGAAAAGCAATGCCACATAAGATAATATGGAATGAAAGAAACAAAACAAACAAAACTTGGATAGGGCCTTTATTCTTTTCCTTTTTTTATATTATTATTATTATTTCTATTCTATTTCTTTTCTTTTGAATATATACAATTATTCTTTCTTTGTTTTCTTTCTTGTTTTCTTTCAACTTATTTTTTTTTTCTTTTTTTCATAATGACCCAAATTCCAACTATTTACATGTTCTTTCATCCAAAACAAGAAAATTAACTTGCTAATCAACTCCCAAGACATTCAACAAGGATAGGAAAAATATTTATTTGTAATGGCTATGGGTTTGGGTTAAAAGAAAGAAAGTAAATAAAGGCTCAAAGGGGTTAAAACAAGGGATAAAATGCATGAAAGGGTAGGTTTTTTTTGTTTTTGTTTTCCACAAGATAGAAACAAAATGAATGCCTTTATCACTTCTATGCATGCAAATGCACAAAATGTAGTCTCAAACAAGATTTAAGCCAAGCTCTAGAGCAAGAAATAGATAGGTGGTATACACACATGAAAAGAAATATGCAATAGGCTTAAAAATCTCACTAGGTCATGACTACTAGCCTAGATCTTCCTAAGTAAGAACAAATGCCATTTAGCTTTATCTATTTAAAACATGATCAATTACTCTTCAAATCAAGAATGTATCATATCTAAGCCACTTGAAGCTTGCAATTGTCACATTCAAAACAAAATTTTTATAAATTTTCAAAAAATTTCTATATTTTTTTTCTTTTTTTTCAAAAATTTGCTTTCGACAACACCAAAAACTGTACAAACCAAAAACTCAACAAACTATTTACAAGCAAAAGTAAATCATCCCTCCCACACACTTAAACAATGCATTATCCTCAATGCATAGCAAACAGAGCAAATCATGAACAAAGAACATCCAACACAGCCCAGCTCAGTAATATGACAATGTAAAGTAAAAAGAGTAAAGGGAAGGAATACGACCAGAGTTACGTGGCATCCTGTAGTGCAGCAACCTCCACTGCTTGAGTGGGGTATCCTTCAGAGAAAGGTTTCAAGCGGTGCCCATTGACCTTGAAGCATCTCCCGGTTGGTTCCCTTTGGATCTTTACAACTCCATAAGGAAAAACATTAGTGACAATAAAAAGGTCCCTCCCATCTAGAACGGAGCTTTCCAGGCATTAACTTCAATCTAGAAACATAAAACAACACTTTTTAGCCCACTTGAAATTCTTTCCTCACTATAAACTTATCATGGATAGCCTTGGTTCTCTCCTTGTAGATCCTAGAATTTTCATAGGCTTCTCTTCTTATCTCCCTCTTGCAATTACAATTTCCTTTCAACACCAGCACTAGTAAGATCTAGGTTGCACCTCTTCATCGCCCAATATGCCTTGTGCTCCACCTCTACTGGCAAATGACACGCTTTCCCAAAGACTATCCAGTATGGAGACATTCTAATAGGACTCTTATATGCTGTGCGATATGCCCAAAGTGCATCATCTAACCTCTTGCTCTAATCCTTTCGGTTGGGTTGCATAGTCTTCTCTAAAATGAGCTTGACTTCTCTATTGGAGATCTCTGCTTGGTCATTCGTTTGAGGGTGATACGGAGTAGCCACCTTATGCATCACACCATACTTGCTAAGCAAGCTTTGCATACTCCAATTGCAAAAATGAGTGCCTTGATCACTGATGATGGCTCTTGGAATCCTAAATCTACAAAAAATGTAAGACTTGACGAAAGAAACCACTATAGAAGAATCATCAGTATGAGTGAGGATTGCCTCAACCCGCTTTGACACATAATCCATAGCCAACAAAATGTAAAGATAGCCAAATGAAATAGGGAAAGGCCTTATAAAATCTAAGCCCCAAACATCAAAAACTTCACAAAATAAAAGGGGTTATTGAGGCATCTCTTGCTTCCTAGAAAGATTACCCACAAATTGACATCTTGAACAATTTCTACAAAACACATGGGTATCATGGAAAAGGGTAGGCCAAAATAACCCGCTATCTAACACCTTCCTAGCGGTATGCTTAGCACTAAAATGTCCCTCACATGTAAGAGTGTGACAAAAATGCAATATGGATTCATGCTCATGCTCTGGAACACATTGCCTAATCATTTGATCGCTACCTATATGCCATAAATCAGGATCATCCCAGATATAGTACCTAGCCGCTCTCTTAAATTTATCTAACTGGTTTTTATTCAATTGAGCAGGCAAAACAGATGCAGCTAGATAATTGGCTATATTAGCATATCAAGGAACAGACATACCAACCACACAGAGCCTATCATCAGGAAAATCATTAGGTGATCAGCTACCATATTCTCTACACCACTCTTATCACAAATCTCCATATTAAACTCTTGTATTAATACTACCCATCTAATCAAATAGGGTTTGGAGTTTGGCTTCTTGAACAAATACTTGATAGCTGAGTGATCTGTAAAGACGATCACCTTTGTGTGGATGATGTAGGATCAAAATTTCTCTACCCCAAAGACAATTGCAAATAACTCCTTCGTGGTGGTGTAATTAGCTTGAGTAGCATCCAATGTTCTTGAGGCATAGACCATGACATGATGTCGTTTCTCCACTCTTTGGGCAAGAACTGCACCTGGTGTATAATTTGAAACATCACACAGGAGCTCAAATGGAAGGTTCTAATCAGGTGGTCGAATGATGGGAGGTGTAGTAAGTCTCTTTTTCAACTCATCCCAAGCACACCTACATGCATCATTAAAATTAAAACCCACATCTTTTTGCAGTAATCGAGACAATGGCAATGCTATCTGTAACACCCCAAAAATTAATTGTGTTAATTATGGATTAGGTTAATTAGGAATAATTAATATGGAATAATTGGATAAGTTAAGTAAATAAAAATTTTGGAAAAATAAATTATTAATATGGGTTTGAGATTTAATTGGGAGAGAAATTTCATCTAGGCCCAAGTTAATATAGAAGATCATGATAAGAGGCTAATGGGGGCCCAATAAGCTAGGTGCAAGCCCAATATAATTCAATGTGATAGAGGCCCAAGATCCACCTTGTATAGGCTCTTATAATTGGCCCAATAACCCTTGTGTAGACCCAAAACCTTTGAGCTCTTAAAACTTGTTCTGGCCCAATGGAATTTCAGCAGCCTAATGCATAAGAGTTGGCCCAACAAAGCTAAAATCTAAAGCCCAAATGGGATTGGACCTTGGAGCTACCCATGACCCATCTTAGACCCAACTTAAATCCAACTAAAACTTTAAATGCTTTAGACACTATCCCATTTTTCTGAAACACAAACACACATCTTGATGTGAGACTCCGTAGAAACCCGTTCTAGGAACCCCAAATAACACGGATCAGTGATCGAATTTTGGCAAGCAACACAAGAACAAAGAACAAAGAAGAAGAAGAAGAAGAAGAAGAAGAGATGTTGGTCAATGGAATTGAACCCTAAGAGAACCCGTCTCTTAGAACCCTAATCCGGGATGCCACAAAGGAAACCACTCCTTTGATAAGTCAAAGATTTTCTCCAGCACACAAAGGCCACAAGAGAAACCTCACAAATCAGAAATGATTCTGAAAGATAATTCATTCAATCTGCCATTCTTGGAGTACAAGTGGGCCTTATATAGGCATTTGAAAAATAAAACCCTAAACAGAATAATTCCTAGGTTACATAAAAGAAATATAAATCTAAACAAATTCACCAAGAATGGTGCCTAAAAATCTGAAACAGCAACAATCAAATTAAAACAAAATAAAACTAAGAGAATTTTGTGGAAAATGGCTGATTTTGTGGAAAATGGTTAGACTCCTTCAATTAGGCTCCCTTTGGGCTTGGGCTAGCATCTTGTAGGAATGAAATAATCTTTATGCCAATTTGTTCCTTTTGGGCTTCATATTCAGCTAAGACTATGGGCTCCAAGTCTATTAGTTTTTGGATCACTCCATTCAAGGCCTCCTTCATAGCTTTGGCTCTTAATCTTGTGCATGGGCCTCCCATACCTTGCAATGGATCTTTAGTTGGCCATCTTTTAGAGTCACGTCTAGCCCTTTTGTTTCCAAGCTCTTGATTTTGTTCAAGCTTCTTCAAATCTCCTATCTCACCTCCATCATTCCCTCCCTCCTGAAAAGGATTCGTCCTCAAATCTGTAATATCAAAAAGAGAAAGGTCAGCTACATTGAAAGTTGCGCTTACATTCTCATAAGAACTAGGTAAATCAATTTTATATGCATTATCATTTATTCTTTCCAACACTTGGAAAGGACCATCACCTCTTGGGTGTAATTTGGACTTCCTTTGTTCAGGAAACCTTTCTTTCCTCAAATGAACCCACACCCAATCTCCTGGTTCAAAGATAACCTTCCTTCGGCCTTTATTAGCATGTTGAGCATATTGCTCATTCTTGCGCTCAATGTTTGCCTTAACCTTAGCATGAAGATCCTGCACAAACTTAGCTTTCTTTGCACCTTCAAGGTTAGCAAACTCATTACAAGGCAAAGGAAGTAGATCTAAGGGAGTCAAAGGATTAAAATCATATACAATCTCAAAAGGAGAAAACTCAGTTGTAGAATGCAAGGCACGATTATATGCAAACTCAATGTGAGGCAAACACTTTTCCCAATTCTTTAAATTTTTTTGAATTACAACACGCAATAAGGAAGAAAGTGTTCGATTCACCACTTCGGTTTGTCCTTCTGTTTGAGGATGTGCAACCATAGAAAACACAAGCTTTGTACCCAACTTAGCCCACAAAGTTTTCCAAAAGTGACTAACAAATTTAACATCACGGTCACTCACAATAGATCGGGGCAAACCATGCAATCTAACAATCTCCTT
This sequence comes from Erythrophleum ivorense, assembly GCA_026724425.1. NCBI lineage: Eukaryota > Viridiplantae > Streptophyta > Magnoliopsida > Fabales > Fabaceae > Erythrophleum > Erythrophleum ivorense. The sequence continues at coordinate 37,781,972 of JAIUCV010000006.1, read as the reverse complement.
GAAAAACAAATCAGAAATATGGACAGCATCATTTGTTTTTGAGCAAGCAATGAAATGAGCCATTTTACTAAATTGATCAACAACAACAAATATGCTATCCTTTCCACTAGATGTTCTAGGTAATCCAAGCACAAAATCCATTGAAATATCTACCCAAGGATGAGAAGGAACAGGTAAAGGAGTATACAAACCATGTGGTTGCATCTTAGATTTAGCGTGCTTGCATGCAATGCACCTTTTACATATAGCAATCACATCCCTACGCATATGAGGCCAATAAAAATGTTCCTTCAACATGGATAAAGTCTTTTCTATCCCAAAGTGTCCCATCAAACCACCCCCATGAGATTCTTTAACCAAAAGCTCACGCATAGAACAAACAGGCACACACAATTTATTTCCTTTAAACAAGAAACCATCAAATCTAAAGAAATCATGAGCACCATGTTTTTCACACAACTTCCAAGTTTCAGCAAAATCAGCATCACATTCATACATGCTTTTGAAAGATTCAAAACCAATTAACCTAGCTTGCATAGATGTAATGAGACTATACCTCCTAGACAAAGCATCAGCCACAACATTTTCTTTCCCTTTTTTATGTTTAAGTACATAAGGAAATGACTCAATGAATTCAAGCCACATAGCATGCCTCTTATTCAACTTATCTTGGGTCTTTAGGTATTGAAGACTCTTATGATCAGAATGTAAAACAAATTCCTTAGACCATAAATAATGTTGCCAATGTTCCAGAGCTCTTTTTAAAGCATACAATTCCTTATCATAAGTTGAATAATTCAAACAAGCACCACTAAGTTTTTCACTAAAGTAAGCAATAGGCCTAGACTCTTGCATCAAAACTGAACTAATACCAATTCCAGAGGCATCACATTCAACTTCAAAAACTTTAGAGAAATCAGGAAGAATAAGTAGAGGGGCATTGGTCAATTTATCTTTCAAAGTGTTAAAAGCCGCCTCTTATGCCTCACCCCATTTAAAGAAAACATTTTTCTTTATCAGCTCATTTAAAGGTGCAGCAAGGGTTGGGAAGTCCTTTACAAAACATCGGTAGAAACTTGCAAGTCCGTGGAAACTTCTCACCTCACTAGCATTCTTAGGTGTTGGCCACTCCCGAATTGCCTTCACCTTCTCTTCATCCACCCAGAGGCCATCAGTACCTACAATAAAACCAAGGAAAACAACAGAATCCAAGCAGAAAGAGTATTTCTCTAAATTTGCAAAGAGTTTATTTTCTCTCAAAATAATAAACACAGACTGCAAATGCTTAACATGCTCTTCTAGATTTTTAGAAAACACAAGAATGTCATCAAAATACACAACAACAAACTTTCCTATGTAAGGGCGAAACACATGATTCATTAAGCTCATGAATGTACTAGGAGCATTAGTTAAGCCAAAGGGCATAACAAGCCATTCATACAAACCAAACTTAGTTTTAAATGCAATCTTCCACTCATCACCCTCTTGCATCCTAATTTGATGATAACCACTCCTAAGATCTATTTTTGAAAACAAGCAAGCACCATGCAACTCATCAAGCATGTCATCAAGTCTAGGAATGGGATATCTATACTTAACTGTGATTTTGTTAATGGCTCGGTAGTCCACACACATCCTCCATTTGCCATCCTTCTTGGGCACAAGTATTACCGGAACAGCACATGGACTAAGGCTCTCTCGCACAAACCCCTTTTTCATGAGTTCTTCCACTTTTCTCTGAATTTCCTTAGTCTCTTCTAGATTTACCCTATAAGCAGGTCGGTTAGGAAGAGATGCTCCAGGAATAAAATCAATCTTGTGTTCAATGCCTCTTATGGGAGGCAATCCATCTGGTACCTCTTCCGGAAATAAGTCTTTATATTCCTGCAACAAACTCAAAACACTAGAAGGAAGAGATTCATCAAGGTCACTAAGGGTTAGATAAATATCCTTATACAAGAGTACAAAAGATGTCTCACTACATAAAGCCCTTTTAATCTCTCCTCTACCAGAAAATAATGTTACTTTCTTTTCTTCACTCTCTTGACTTTTCTTTTCAGTAGCTCTTTTTCCTTTTCTCTCCATTTCACTTTCTTTTCTTTCTTTCTCACGCACTTTCTTTTCTTTCTCTCTTAGCTTGCATTCTTGAGTAATTCACTTTTGATCCTCATATGCCTGCAAGGGTCTGAGAGGGGTTAGCATAATGGTTTTCTTATTAAACTCAAGAGAATACCTATTAGTATAACCATCATACTTAACTTTCCTATCAAATTGCCAAGGTCTTCCCAATAATAAGTGTCCAGCATACATAAGAGCTATATCACACAAAACCTCATCATGGTAACTTCCTATGGAAAATGCTACAACAACCTGTTTAGTAACTTTAACATCCCCATTATCATTGAACCACAACAAATTATAAAGAGTGGGGTGTTTTCTAGTTGGCGGACCTAGCTTTTCAACTAACAAGGTACTAGCAACATTAGTGCAGCTCCCATTATCAATGATAAGACTACATACCTTGTTGTTAATAAAACACCTAGTGTGAAAGATATGCTCTCGTTGTTCTTTTTCAAGCTCTTCTTTAGGTTGAATGCTAAGAGCACGCCTTGACACTAGCACCTCACCAAACACAGCTTCAGCTACCTCCACATCAGATTCATCACCTCCATTGGAGCTCAACTCAGCTTCCACTTCTTTATCACCACTACTTTCACTAGTAACAACACCATTCTCAAGCAAAATCATAGTCCTTTTATTTGGACATTGTGAAGCAATGTGACCAAAACCTTGACATTTAAAGCATTTAATTTTAGAAGAACTAGAAGAAGACTTAGTGATGCAAGACCCACTTGGAACATGCCCTAGAGAACCTTCAACAATTCGAAACTATGCCCGGGATCGGCTAGAAACAAGAATGTTGGTCAAAGGAAAAACCCTAAGAGAACTTGTCTCTTAGAACCCTAGCCTCAAGACGCCACAAAGGAAGACCAATCCTTTGATAAGTCACGTGAACTTTCAGAGAACACAAAGAAGCAAAAGCCTCTCAAAGTATTGAATAATACTCAAGTTCATTCATGATTTAAAATAGAGTACAATAGGGAGCCTTTTATAGGTAAAGTTTCTAAAAGACTTAAAATCCTACTAAAACTAAAACTCTTAAAATCTAATTAGAAATATTTTAAACAATGCCTAAAATCAAGGAATAAGATTAAGATATTAATTTTAATTTAATCTTCTAGATAAGCTCCTTGACCAAGTTCAAAAAATAATATAATAATAAAAAAACGATATTCAAAAAGAGTTCTAGTCAAAACTAGAGTCCTAATTAAAACTAATTAATATTAATGGGCTGGACATCTTGTATTTGAAATACTATTCACGTCCTCTAGCTTCAATGGGCTCTTTAAGCATCAACTTGGGCTTGAATAAGCATGATTAAGGCTCTATTTGCTTCCTCAATGCATGCACTAACATTATGGGCTTCTAATTCAGCAAATTGAAGCCCAATTGCTCTTTGTAGACGCTTAACGCTTCCTCTTGTCATTGGGCCATCTATCATCAAGTCTTTTTTCACACGAGCATCCTTTCTCACATGAGTCTGGTTCATATTACTTGGTGTTATTGCATCACTTAGGTTCAAATTTACCTTTAGAAGTAGGTGTTTGCATCTTCAACTTATTCTCCTCTTTAGGCTTGGTCTCTCCCTTAAACTTGAAGGAGGACTTGAAGTTTTTGTTGGAACTAGCATGTGATTTCAATTTCTGTTTTGCTTTAAAATGCTTCTCCACCTTAATGGCTTTATGCAACAATTCTTCCATATCAAGGTAGTTTTGCAATTCAACTTCTGTAGCAATTTTAGGGTCTAAGCCACCAAAAAATCTTGCCATTGTAACTTCTGAATCTTCCTCAATGTCAGCTTTAATCATGGCAATTTGCATTTGCTGAAAATATTCTTCCACACTCATAGATCCTTGTTTGATTTTGTGGAGCCTTTTGTGCACATCCCTATAGTAATGGGTAAGGACAAATCTCTTCCTCATGAGAGCCTTCATTTCTAGCCAAGACCGAATTTGACCCTTTCTAGAACGCCTTCTACTAGTGGTTAATTGATCCCACCATAGGCTTGCATAATCTGTAAACTTCAAAGCAGCTAATTTCACTTTACTTTCCTCTGAAAAAGATTGGTAGTCAAATATAAACTCAACTTTTCTTTCCCATTCAAGGTATACATCAGGATCAGCTTTCCCTTAAAAGGAAGGGATTTTCATCTTGATATTACTAAATGCATCTTTCTTTTGAGGTGGAGCTCTCCTAACTCTTTCATGTTGGCTTTCCTCCTCAAAATCAGATTCATCTCCTCCTAGAACGTTTTTACCACGTCTTGCCTTGCTATTGGAAGAAGAAGAATCTATTTGATCCAACCTAGTATTTAGCCTCTTGAATTGTTCTTGAACAGATTTGATGAACAATTTAAGGTCAACTTGGTTATCTTCACTTTCAGACATGATTGGCACCTGAAATGTTAGTGAATAGCAAGAGAAAGGACCTGACCACTCCCTCTTGTGTTTCACTCTAAATGATGCAAATTCACTCGTGTTTCACACTTGCAATGGCTTTTACAATGATGAAAACACTCTTGCCTTTTTCCTCTCCACTTGCTTCCTATAGTGTACTAAATTAAATCCAACAAATCAAAAGAAGTAGCAACTAAAGTGGCAATCTCAAATTAGAATTCAAGATGCAAAGTTCTCCAAGAGACAACAAAAGTGCAACATTAAAAATAAAAATAAAAATTCGTAGGTGCAGCCAATGGAAAATACAGCAAGTGACTAAGAAAGGAAACGAAATCAATGAATTTATGGAATAAATGGTATGTGGCAGATTATAGGAGAATAAATGGTTAAATGATTAATTATCAAGAGGAAAGGATGGAAAGGAAATTAGAATATGAAATCAGTAATGAAGCAATCAGAAATTTGAAATTTGGAACAAGGTGAATGAATGCAAATTTCCTTTTATGAATTATGCACAATATGACATTTAATGACCATATCAACTCAAGGAATCAAAAATGGAAATTCCAAGAATAGATGATCTTCAGCAATTGCAATTTAAGTCAACAATTTATAATTTCCAGCACAACTTTCTTTTTCACAGATTTTGACTTCCCTTTTTTTTCTTTTTTTTTTCGAATCTCAAAGGTGCTGAAATTTGCAAACAGAACACAAGATTTCTGAAAGATCAGAATGACATGCATGCAAGAAATAGCTATAACTTGCTTTAGAAAAATCAGATTGAGGTGATTCTAAAACGAGAAGAAAGAAGAGATCTTGAGACACAAGAAAGACCTATTACACGTCCAAAAATACGAAGGAAAACACTAGAAAAAGCTGCACGAAAATGAGGAAGAACAGAAACTAATCAAACGAAATAAGGGAAAAGAACAAAGAAAAAGTGGATGAAGCTAACCTCAACCAATGCTCTGATACCAGATGATGTGAGACTCCGTAGAAACCCATTCTAGGAACCCCAAATAACACGGATCAGTGATCGAATTTTGGCAAGCAACACAAGAACAAAGAACAAAGAAGAAGAAGAAGAAGAGATGTTGGTCAATGTAATTGAACCCTAAGAGAACCCGTCTCTTAGAACCCTAATCTGGGACGCCACAAAGGAAACCACTCCTTTGATAAGTCAAAGATTTTCTCCAGCACACAAAGACCACAAGAGAAACCTCACAAATCAGAAATGATTCTGAAAGATAATTCATTCAATCTGCTATTCTTGGAGTACAAGTGGGCCTTATATAGGCATTTGAAAAATAAAACCCTAAACAAAATAATTCCTAGGTTACATAAAAGAAATATAAATCTAAACAAATTCACCAAGAATGGTGCCTAAAAATCTGAAACAGCAACAATCAAATTAAAACAAAATAAAACTAAGAGAATTTTGTGGAAAATGGCTGATTTTGTGGAAAATGGTTAGACTCCTTCAATTAGGCTCCCTTTGGGCTTGGGCTAGCATCTTGTAGGAATGAAATAATCTTTATACCAATTTGTTCCTTTTGGGCTTCATATTCAGCTAAGACTATGGGCTCCAAGTCTATTAGTTTTTGGATCATTCCATTCAAGGCCTCCTTCATAGCTTTGGCTCTTAATCTTGTGCATGGGCCTCCCATACCTTGCAATGGATCTTTAGTTGGCCATCTTTTAGAGTCACGTCCAGCCCTTTTGTTTCCAAGCTCTTGATTTTGTTCAAGCTTCTTCAAATCTCCTATCTCACCTCCATCAAATCTCAAAATTCGGAGGTCCAAAGGAGGCTTTAGGGTTCTTGGCATAAATCCACCATTTCTCACCTCTAAGCTCAAAATCAGCCAAGGTACTTATTATATATCTTAATCCTCTTCTCTTCCTCTTTAATTTGGCCTGATTAATTTTTCATTTGGAGTATTTTCACCATACCCCAAAATCTAAAATATGGTTGTTTGGGATTTTCTTGGTGAAATTCGTCGGTTGAGGTTAGGGCTGACATTAGGTAAGTATAGACCCTCCATTTTGATGCTTTTTTTGCTAGTTTGAGACCTCCATAGCTGATTTATAATATGGGTATTAATTTTGTATAAGTTTGCTTAGGATTTTGGGTGAAACATTAAGGTTTCTGGTAGAGGACACATCAATCCAAATTTGGGACTTGTAATGGTTGGGTAAGTGATTCCTAGGTAGTCATTAACATTTTAAATTTTTTGGGTACTTATTGCAATTATTAATGATGAATTAGAGTAGTAATTCTATGATGCTATGATTATAGGGAGATTTTGGTACCATTAGTGGCTGTTGCAATTGTCTACAAGTGAGGTAACAGGGTTTATATTAATTTCACGCATATATCTGTTTTAATTTCATATTTTGCTATACATGAATGATTTGAAACGTTAAATGAATTGGTTGGCTATCATTATATTGTGATTAGACCTTGTGAGTCCATGGTGGAGCTGTGGTGCGGCTGCCACCCGTGCATGTGCTTCGATCGGGTACTGGGTTATAATCAAACTCCAAATGTACTGAGCCCTGGTTGTGCTCAATGGGGAGTAGGTGCCGTGGACGGGCCTCTTCTAGTGTTAATGTCCTTTAACATGTGGAAATATGATTGCTAGTATGGGATAGTAATCATGATAGCCTAATTGTTTCATTTACTGATATGACTGGTATCTTTCCAATGCTTATGTGAAATTATGCATGTATGCTAATTAAACTGGAATATATGATGAAATTGCCTTGGTTACTGAGATTTGTATCTCACCCCGTTTTATGGGATTAAACATTCCAGGTGAAGGTTATTCGGTAAGAATAAGGGCAAGCAAGTGGATGAACATCTATGAGCTGAGGCTTGGTGTGGGGAGCTACACTTGGTCTGAGTAGAATATAGTAGATGCTAATTTTTGTTAACCTTTGTATAGCATCATCATGTATCTGTATTGCCAAGTGTAGGAATTTGTATTTTGTTAACCTAGAATGTAACCATTGAGAAATAGGCTTCATATTAGCTGTTGATGGATGTATGAACTCTGACACTTATCTTGGCTGGTGAATCTATGATATAATTGACTATTTGAGTAATGTAATCTTATGATATATTGATTGTAGATTTGAACTATTGATGCATGAAATACCCAATGAAAGTATGATTGAATGACCATTGTGAGAAATTTGTAAATCTATTGATATAAGACTAATGAATGAGCAGGAGAATCCATTTTTAATTATGGGATGGGTAATGATTTAATGGCTAGGGAATTCAGTAGATAAATGCTATTAGAACCTTATAACAAGTGGGGGAGTAGCCCTAGAGAGTCCCTAGATAGAGAGTGGAGAGTATGAGGCAAGGTCTTAAGAGTAGTAGGATCAGAAGGCATTTGGTCGCAGCCAAAATATTGTTAGTCGCGGCCAATAGTGGCAAAGTTGCCCAGGGAGAGTACCAGAGAGCAATTGGCCGTGGTGAAATATGAGAGGCTAAACTGAGAGTCGTCTAGAGGAAAATTCGCCACAGTGAAAGGAGGTATTGGCCGCGGACAATAGCGGGAGGCAAGCGAGGGAAGTTCCAGGAGGGTTCTTCGCCACAGCGCCATGTAGGTTGGCCGCAGCGAAGGTCCAACTCATCGAGGCGATAAATAACGATGCGAGGGGTGAAGCTGAAAGGAATTGGCCATGGCTAAGGGTAAATTGACCATAGCGAATGTCCTGAAACCTTTACAGTGACTAAAAGATCTTGGTTTTTCATATGGTAATCTCAAAGGATGACTTAGAAACATTAATAAAAGGTTTTTTTATGAATTGGAAATGATAGGTAATAGAATCAAGGCCTATAAATGAATGTTTGTTTTGCCCTGATGTACGTAAGTGTTGGTAATTATATGGTTGATGACTCTAATAAAATTAAGGTTCAAATTTCTCCATATTTCCATAATGCAATTAGTCTTAATGATATGTAACCTTGGATTATGGTTATTAATCACATATTTAATCTTAATTACGAGGATTAGAGGTTAGGGTTGTCACACTATCTTACTAAAATCCTTAATAAATCTCCTGTAAAATCCAGCATGCCCAAGAAAAGAATGCACATCTTTCACACAAGAAGGATATAGAAGAGATGAAATGATATCAACTTTAGCTTTATCTACTTCAATGCCATCATAAGAAACATGTCCTAAAAAAATTCCTTTCCTAACCATGAAATGGCATTTCTCAAAATTCAGCACAAGATTATATTTAATGCATCTTTCTAAAACCTTATCCAAATCAGCTAAGCATGCATCAAAAGAATTACCATAGACAGTGAAATCATCCATTAAAATTTCCATGCAATGCTCAAGTAAATCAGAAAATATGGAAACCATGCAACGCTGAAAAGTGCTTGGTGCATTACACAGGCCAAATGGCATGCGTCTATATGCAAAGGTTCCAAATGGACATGTAAATGTGGTCTTATCCTGATCCTCAGGTGTAATACAAATATGAAAATATCCTAAAAAGCCATCTAAAAAGCAATAATGAGATCTACCAGTAAGTCTCTCTAACATCTGATCAATAAAAGGGAGGGGGTAATGGTCCTTCCTAGTCACAGAATTCAATTTCCTATAGTCTATACATACCTTCCAACTATTCTAGACCTTAGTAGGAACTAATTCACCCTCATCGTTATGCATCATAGTAAGACCAATCTTTTTCGGGACTGCCTGAACTGGACTAACCCACTGACTATCAGAAATAGGGTAGATTATACCTGCAGAAAAAAGTTTAGAAACCTTTTTCTTTACCACATCAAGAATCAGGGGATTAATTCGTCTCTGTGGCTATCGCATAGCTTTGGCACTATCCTCTAGCAAAATCCGATGTATGCATACATCAGGACTAATCCTAAGAATATTAGAGAGAGTCCATCCAATGGCTTTTATCCTTCACTTCAATACCTTAAGGAGGCAGATTTTCTCTTCCATGGCTATGTCACTAGCTACAATCACTGGTAACTTCTCACTTTCTTCTAAATAGACATATTTCAGTGAGTCAGGAAGCAGCTTTAACTTTAAAGAAGGAGCTTGCTCAGCTAAAGGTATAAGCGGCTTCAGATTAATGTCAACCAAACTAGAAACCTGCACTGAAGACTCACAAATAAAAGAAGAGACTTTCCCAACTTGGGAATCATCAGTAGAAATAGTGATAGCAAAAAAATCAGGAAATACATCACAATCCACAAAATCATCAACAGAAGTAGTGCCATCAGTAGCACTCAAATCCAAAATAGAATCAGGAACAACCTCTACATCAGAAACATGATCAATACTAATCAACAATTTAGAATCAAGTAATGAACACATATCAACTTCATCTATAGCATCAATCACACTAAGTAATTGAGAAAATCCATCTGAATCAATGGAAGTGGTAGATAAATGATCATTAGTACCACTATTACAATGAATAGACATAGAAACATCATCTCTGGCATGTCTAGCACTCTCAATAAAATCAGTGAAAACATGAACATCAACAAGATTTATACCAGTATAAGCATCACAACCATCAATTTCAAGACATGAATAAGAGATAGAATCATCTAAACCAACAATATCATATGATCTACTCAGCATGCTATCTCTGAAGTCCATAACAGTATCATCAACAAGCACATCAATGAGACTAACCCCTATCTCAGCACAATCATCCAACAGGTGTCTCATAGAATCAAGTACATCAAATCTAATGATATTCCCAGCAAATTCCATAGTCAAAGTACCAGCATGTACATCTATCACAGCCCTAGCAGGCCTACCTAAAATCAAAGACGAATGTCCCTATTGCCTAAACCTACGGTCATCCATATCAAGAACATAGAAATTTGCAAAGAATATGAAATCTTTTACCTTAACCAGGACATCCTTTAAGACTCCTTTTGGGACTACACAACGTTTATCAGCAAGGGAGGCAATCAGGCTAGTTGGCTTGAGATCTATTCCTTGAAGTTGAGAAAAGACTGATTTTGGCATAACATTGATTGCTGCTCCTAGATCTACCAAAGCATCTGAAAACTCAATGTCACCAATGGTGCATGGTATGAGGAAACTACCAGGATCCTTACACTTCACTGGCATTGGCATCTGATAAAGAGAAGAGACAACTGCTCCCAAATCAACTTTACTGTCATGCTTAAGCCTTCTTTTTGTGGTGCACAACTCCTTCAAAAACTTTGCATACTTAGGCACTTGTGCAACCAAGTCAACTAATGGAACATTGATCACCACCTTTTTGAAAATGTCATCGACCTTTTTAAACATCTCTGCTTCCTTCTTCTTTCTCTCGGTCTTAGCTACCCTAGTAGGAAAGGGTAGAACCTGTCTGCTCAATTCCTCCTCTTTCTTCTCTTGCTCTTCTTGTGGCGCCATTTGTGTTTTTGCTAAAGTGGACTTATCCTGTGATGTAAAGGTGGAAGGAGAATCATCATCAATAGTGTCCTTGTCCTTGGAAGCATAAGTGGCAACAGGATTATCTTGCCACTTCTAAGAGAGATATCATTAACTCCAAGATGATTAGGATTCTGCTGGGTCCCAACATTAGGATTAACTACCACTTGGGATGGAAGCTTTCCTGAACCTTGACTCTTTATGTTACTATTGCATTAGACAACTGCCCAATCTAAGTCTAAAGAGTTTGAATCCCTTGTCTATATTGTAAATCCTTTTGTTGATGTTCCTTCTCTGTTTGGTCTAACCTATCCATCAAAAGCTTTATCATAGTATCCATCTTATTTTCTAACCTTGAATTCTCCTCTTGAATAGGCACAGTTTGCCTAACTGGTTGGAACACCTGACCACTAGAACCAGCACCCTGATTGAACCGTGGTTGCTGAGGTTGGCCACTACCATATCTAAAGTTTGGGTGATCACGCCATCCAGGATTATATGTGGTAGAATATGGATCATATTTTTTTCCACCTTGATTATTAGGCTCAGAAGAATACATAGCATTACAAGGCTCAGCTTTATCATTCAAGAATGGGCAAGCATCAGTAACATGAGTAGCTAATGAGCAAATAGAGCAAAGTGGGCCAATTAGAGCTAAAGAGCTCGGTTGTGGGGTGAAAGAGGTAGAAGATCCCATAGAATTGGCTATGTTGGAAGGATTATGCAATTGGAGCATAGCGATTTTCTCCATAACAGATGTAAGCTTATCTATCTTGTTCTCAAGACGAGACTCAGAAATTGAGGAATATGACCCAACTTCATTTACTCTAGCTTATTGTCTAGTACCAAATTGTTAGGTATTCTCAGCTTTCTTTTCAATCAATTCGCAAGCAGCATTAACAGTCAAGTGAAGAAGAGCACCTCTAGTAGTAGAATCTAATAAATCTCTCTCTAGAGGCAAAAGACCTTCATGAAAATATTGTATCAATAAAGTATCTAGGATCTGGTGATGAGGGCAACTAGATAGCAATGTCTTAAACCACTCCCAATACTCATGCAAGGACTCCCCAGGCATTTGTCGGCAACGACATATGTCCTTCCTAATAGAGAAAGTGCGAGATGCTGGGCAATACTTCTCCAAAAACATCTTCTTAAGTTGGTCCCATGTAGTTATGAATCCAGGGGGTAGTCAAAGTAACCAATTCTCAGCAAACCCCTCTAAAGAAAATGGGAAGGCATGCATCTTAATCTGATCCTCAGACACACTACTAGGTCTCATAGCAGTGCAAATCATATGAAAAGTCTTCAAATGATTGTATGGATCTTCACCTATAAGTCCATTAAATTTAGGAAGTGTATAAATATAGGTTTCAACTCAAGATCAGTATTAATATTAGGATAATTAATGCACTAATTTTGAAAATGCAAATAAGGTGAAACTAGCTCTTTAATGGTCTTAGCAGGAACATTATTATCAGCATTAACATCAGCATACTCTAAACATGCCTGATTATTTATATTTCCCTCATTATCTTCCATTTTAGTTTCAGAATTAGAAGAATCAACAGATGACTCAACAGAACAAGATTTAGAAGAACTACTACCTATAAGATTACTAACTTTAACTCTTCTTCGTTGATGAAATGTCCTCTCAATTTCAGGATCAAAGTCAAACAATTTTTCAAAAGAGGATTGAGTCATACAACATCAACAAAGTAGGATAAAAGTAGTAAATAAAAAAAATGCAAAATATTCAAACTACCAAAGAAATAAATTCAAAACAATCTAAAAGACTCAATACACACTAGGGAACTCAGAAAACACTAAGAAAACACAAGAAAAATCACACAAAAATTCAAAAAGAAAATCTGAAAAAATTAGAAAATTCAAGAAAAATTCGCAAAAATCAAAGAAAATTCAGAAAAGTGGTTAAAATGATTAAATTTGCCCTAAAAACACTAGACCTAATACTTAAAGGTATTAGTCTTGCTTAGAACACCCAAAAACCTTGGAACACCAAAGATCAGAATTTTCTAGGCACTACAAACAAAATTTCAGAACAGAACACTTAGGAAAATTCAACCGAAATGACAAAATCAGAATGAAGAAAATAGAAGAAAACACCTAAAAACTCAAACTTAAACCATTGCTCCCCAGCAACGATGCCAAAATTGATGATGCCTTAGTCGCTTAAGCACTCAATTAAACTAAGACTGATTTAACATAGTATAGGTCAACCCTAGGTCATTCTTCCCAATGAGCAATTTAGGGGTTAGTCAAATTGATTTTAGGTGATTATATTATGCAAATTCTAGAAAACTATCTCTACGCTAAATGCAAAATTAATTGAACTAAATGCATGCAAATTGGGGGTTTTGAATTAAGAAATTAAATTTTAACTAAAAGAAAAAAAACCAAACAAGTAATTAAACTAGAATGCTCTAAATTGAAATTAAAATTGTGAAAATGCAAAGAACAAACAGGAGGCAACCAAGGTTTTGCAAGGGAATTCCGGCTCTCATCACTCACCAAAGATTGATTGAGACCAAGAGAGAAGTGATTAGATAGTAGACCAATGAATTTAATTAACTTAATCCAAGGATAGGAAACCCAAAGCTTAAATGCACATCACTTGACCTAACTAGGAAACTCTTAGCTAATTCAAGTAATTTGCAAGTAATTAAGCCAATTAAACTCATCAAATCCTTTAACAATTAGATTCAATTAATTCTAAAAAATTTGGTTTTAATTACTTAACTGAACAATTAAGCAATTATACTACCGAATTCAACAATCAAGTAGTGCAAGAGACCAAGATATGCAATTAAAATTATAATTTAATCAAATTAATGCAAAAAAACTCAAACATCAATCCAATCAATATTATAAGGTCTAGAAACCAAAATTCTAGCATCTACAAAACATAATTCCAATCCTAAATAACACCAATTCCAATTACAATCCAAGATAAAATCATTGTCCAACCTAAAACTAGGTCTCAACATTCAATCCACATAGAAATTCCTAAAACTAGAAAATCTCTAAGTTCTTGAAATTGAAAGAGGAAAAGATAGGAAGAAAAGAACTCCCCAGTGGTCTTCAATCCAATTAATTCAAGAGCTTAAGCCTTCCTCCTCCATGCTCCACCTTGGTGCCACCTTTCCTTAAGCTTCAATGAATTTTATACCTCTAAACTCCTTCAATCTTGCTGCCATGAAGAGATGATGAAGGAAAATAAATGGATGATGGTAGTTCTTGGCGCTCTGTGTGAAGTCAAGAAAAACCAAAGAAGAATGAAGCAATTCCTAATTCCTCTGGTTCCTTCTAGGTCAGGCGTCCTTGCTTCTCACTTCAGAAGGGAAAAGATGAATCAAAAGAAATGGTGCCAGTGAGGGAGAGATGTCCTCTACGTCTAGTCTAAAAAATGAATCAAAGTGAATACGCAGCAATTCGTTCTTCTCCAGGTGCTGGCATCCTACATGCAGTACAAAGGCCAGAGAAGAAAAATGAAGCAGCAAATCGGCGTCCTCCAGGTGCACCTCTCCTGTGTGTATGTGAAGTCTCCCTCCAGTTTGAAAAGGAAATGAAATATGTGAAGAGTAGCAATTCGTCCTTCCTCCTCCAAGTCAAGTCTAAAAAATGAATGAAGAAGCAGCAAAATTCCTGCTCTCGTGTCCTCTCCCTCCAGATCGAAAAGAAAAATGAATGAAGCAGCCAATCTCTCTCACCAGTATTTCGGTGCCCTGACCCCCTGATTCATCTAAAACAAAAACAAAAATTAAACCTAATATTCTATTTACAAAATGCCATTATCAAGTAATTAATAAAAGTAAAAATTCTGCTCCAATCTTGACCCTTGATTCACTTTAAATTTTCAATTTATTTGCCCAAAATTATCTTCACCATTGATTCTTAATTCATCTCCAAAAATCTGCACAAATTTAATAAATATTTTAAAGATTGGAAATATTCAATCCATCAAAGAAATATGGAAAATAAAATATTATCAATTTAAACCCAAAAATTCTCCTAATTAATTCAAAATTATATTTTTTTTCCAAAATTGACCAAAAATTCAAATGTTGTATAATAAATCCATTTAAGCTCAAATTAATCATTAAAAACAATAATAAATGTGGGAAAAAATATGTAAAAGTTAGCACTTATCATGTGGCCTGGGAAGGGGTTAACACTGCAATAAAGCAAAAACCCTACCAATGGAGGGTGCAATAAAAAGGGACAATTTTAGGTGGAAGAGTTGGCTTGTATGTTGATTCTCTCCGATGTGGGACATTACATCTTTCGTTATGGGCAATCTCTAATGAAATGTCTTATCTGGTCACACTTGTAACAAGTAGGAGGTTCTGACAAACATGGTTTACTAGAGTGTTATTTTTTACACCTTTTCCACATTATGGCATTATTACATTTGAGTTGATAAGGGGCAAGTTTCTTCCCATTCTATAGGTTCTTACAAAAAGATTTAAATTTTCCTCCTTTCTTTTTTAGCCATATCTTCCTTCAAATTCTTCACCACCACCTTACATTGGTATACTTGCTCTAGATAATTTATGATCATTAGAAAGGATATAACCTTCTTCATTTCTATTTGTAGTACTGACTTTATCTTTTGACACTTTTAGGCTTCACCTTGTGTAACATCCTTAAAAAATTAAGATTTTCTAATTATTTAGTCTTTTATGAAATGAATTTATTAAGCTTCAATAAGATGAATTTGAACGAAATAACTTCATATATGAGAAGTATGAGATGAATAGGATTTATAGAAATTTTTTAGATTCTAGGAATTTTTAGGGGGAAAATCATCATTTATCACTTAGATAAACTTTGATAATTTTTTTGGAAGAGTAAACAAATAAGAACTAATATGAATATATATATATATATATATCACTAGTTAGGAAATAATACGTAGAAAATTATAAAATTTAGTTCATAAAATTTTAAGATTGTTAGGGTCAGAAATGGCTCAGAACAATTAAAAGCTTATATGGAACTAGACAAGGCCCCAAAGCTCAAGTTAATTGTTTAAGGAGGTTAAGTGTAGAAAGATCTATTAGATGGTGATGATGGAATCTAAAAACGTGAGATTAAATAGAGATATAAATGAAAAACAAACAACGATGCTTGTTTGTTACTCTTCCATCTAGGGCAAAATACTCATTTGGACCCTAAAATAATAAAATATTAAGAAAATAAATAATAATAAAATATATGACTTAAGAACTTAAGCGGGACCCACATAGGGCTAAATAACATTAAAATATAGTAGAAAACTTAAAGAACATAGGTCAAATAAAATATTACAGAGAACTTATGAAGGGATATATCGGTAAAACGATGGCATTTTGGTAAATTTTGATTGGAAAGAAGTTGAAGTGGCACCATGTGCAGGGGAGATTTCTAAAAACTACATGTATTACATAATGATGACATTAGCTTATGTCAGCAAATCATAATAAAATATTGTGATCACACATTTTATGATAAATTTACTATTGACATCGTCACTTACATCAACTTTAATAAACACCAAGTAACTGATTCAATTACTTTAACCAAATAGGATAGTAAATATAGTTAGATTATAGCTGAAAAGAAGATCAAATAGTAGATATTCATCTATAACGAACAATATGATCTTAACCATTAAAAAAATCCAACGATATATAATCTTTCTTATTTTTAATCCAATGGCTCATATCTAATCTCTAATGTCAAGATTAAATCTTAGCCATCTATTTAATCTAATGGCTCTAGTGAATCATAACCATCCATTTAATATAAGATTTACCTTAAAACACACACACACACACACCCCTTATGCCACCTCCATTCATAAAAACACATGCACACATTTGGCCAAAACAAAAGAGAAAAAGGGAAGGAGAGCCACAACTAAGGAAGGAGAAGAAGCAAGGAGAAGAAAGAAAGAAAAGGCAACCAATGAAAGAAAATACCATGGATTCAAGATAACATAGAGTAGTTCTCTTCTTCTTGGTTTTCCTTTTATTTTTCTCCATGAATTTTGTAATACCCACTCTTTCTAAATTGAACTTAAATTGATGAGTTATAAAAGGAAGACCCTAGAATCAAAGGAATAGAGGCTAAATAAAATTAGAATAATAATTTAGACATTTAGAAATGAGGATACAAAACTAAAGATGTCTTGAAATCAGAGCCAAGATGGCTAAATAAAATTACTCAAAAAGGCAGTGGTATTTTGGTAATTTAAGGCAACTTTTGAAACTCAAAGGAGGGAGTTTTAAATGAAAAAATTGAGTTTATTAGGGTTCTCAGAGGCCCTAAAAACCCATAGGAACCCTTAAGATGGTTAAAATCCCTCTAGAGTACGATTTAGTCCATTGGTGGACCTGAGCTTTGACCTGATGGTTCAGTAAGGTTTCAAATCTTATTTGGATAAAACGAAAGGCATTTTATGACTTAGTGGACCTAAGTTTTCATATGG
Source organism: Erythrophleum ivorense (assembly GCA_026724425.1). Lineage (NCBI taxonomy): Eukaryota > Viridiplantae > Streptophyta > Magnoliopsida > Fabales > Fabaceae > Erythrophleum > Erythrophleum ivorense. The sequence goes on along the minus strand of JAIUCV010000006.1, from coordinate 37,764,519 downwards.
AACAAACAGGTCTAAAAAAGGAGCTAAAATGAGCAAAAACGAGAAAAATAAAGTTGAAGGGCAAAACAAGAATTATGAAAAATGTTATAACTCACCCCCTTCCTTCTTAAATTTATCTAGCATGTCCTCCACACTTCAAAACAAACCTTGAAGCTTCTGGACCAAAGGAGAGAGGTACACCAATGAGAGGAGAAAGGAGAAGGAGAGAAGACCAAGAAAAGGTAAGAAAATGGCACTTTTTCATGCTCTTGTCTTCACCAATTTAGTTCTCCTCCTTAAGCTCTTTCTTTCAATGATTTTGGCTTTTAGAAACAAGCATTTTTATGGCTAGTTTGTTGGAGGAAGGAGAGAGTTTGAAGGAACCAAGCCAAGTATCAAATTTCTCACCTGAAAGACATTAGAACAAGGTATGTTTCCATGGTTGAAACTTGCTTCTCCTTGGCCTCCATCTTTTGTGTGTGTGTTCAACCAAATCTAGAGGAGGATGAAGGGAGATGATTTTGACCAAAAACAAGGCTAACCCAAGGGTTTTGAAGTATGGAGAATTAGAATATGCAATTGGAATCAATAAAGAAGCATTAGGAAACAAGGTAGAGAAGTTAGGGTTTCAATTGTACCTTGAGACTTTTGGAACTTTAAGAGGACAACCCAAGCCATATTTAATCATGTCTAGACTCTAGAGAAACCAAGGAACAAGAATATGTGTCAAATTCTCAAAGAAAACAAACAAAACTCCATATGGCTTCTTACATGTATATGGTTCGGCCAAGGAAAGAAATGTATAGCTAGGGAGTGTTTCTTTGAATTCTAATGAATTTAGAGACTTATATATGATGAATAAATAATTATGGAAGCATTGTATTGAATTTAGGAAGCATAGAATGAAAGTTGAAATTTTAAGGACCTAAATGAGATTAATGAAGCAAGTTGATTTTAAACCCTTCTAACTAAGTATGTAGTAATTCAAATGAGTTTCTTGAGAGTTATAAGACATGTAGAAAGCAAGAGCTTGGGTTTAGAAAAGCAAGAAACAAAGGTTGCTTCATAATGGGCTTAAATTAGTCATAATTGACACTTTGAGTCCTAATGAGATTAAGTAAGAAATGTGAAACCTAGAATGAGTTCTATGGGATTAATTTTCCTTGTAATTGTCATAAGTAGGTCAAGCTAACCCAAAATCGCTCACTTGTGGGTGTCAAGTGTAATGCCTCACATTGGATAGGATGATCTTAGCTTAAGGCCATATAAGTGAGAGTAGTACTCTCACCACCGTGGATGTGTTTTCCCAGCGATGGGAGGATCAAAACCTGGAAAGGTGTGATAGATTGAGGTTCCTCTAACCCAAGGCAATATCTACAGAGGCTCTATGTGGTGTTTGGTATCAGAGCCAGGCTAGCTGTATGTGCAACTCGATGACAAGTTTGCCTCAAAGGGGGTGAAAATGTAAAGTCCCACATTAGATAGGAAGATCCCAAGCTAAGGCCATATAAGTGGGTTTTATCCAAGATTGGAGGCACCTCAATTGATCACACCTCTTTGGGATTTATTCCTCCCATCACTGGGAAAAAGCATCCATCGTGGGGAGATACTACTCCCACTTCTATGGCCCTAGTCTAAGATCCTCCTATTTGATATAGGACATTACATTTCTAGCCCCCTTTAGGGCCAATTGGTCCTCAAATTGCACATGCAGCTAGGTTGGCTCTAATACCAAATGTAATATTCGGTTCTCTAAAATAAGAAAAAATGTGAGAAACGTAACATACAGTTTCTCCATCAACGAGCGAAACTTACCGGATACAAAAGGAAGTCCTCCAAAATGAGATAGTTATGGTCCCAAAAAATTTGGAAAGCATTTTAGACTCCTAAAAATCAGAATATCAGGCTCAGAAGGAAAGAAAAATAGAGCTAGAATGAAGAAACAATTTCTTACGAAAAGCTTACGAAACATAATGACATTTTTGTAATTTTGAGCAAATTTTGGAATTCACACAGGAGGGCTTTTTAAATGAAAATTTTGAATTTTCTAGGGTTCTCAGAGGCTCTGAAAACTATGGAAAGCCCTGAGACAGTTAAATCCTCTCTAGTGGACGTTTTTCAATATCAGTGCACTCGAACTTTGATGAATTTGTTCGGGAAGGTTTAACTCCGATTTGAGTGATTCCAAAGTCATTTTACTAAATTGGGAACCTAAATTTCATAATGGAAAAGACAGTTCTAAAAAAGGAGCTAAAACAAAGGAGAAACAAAAATGCCAAGAATGAAAGGCAAAATTAGAATTTTTGAAAAGTGTAACTTCCTCCCACCTATATATATGATGCACCCTTCTTTTCCCTTCATGTTACACGACCAAGTTCTGCCCAAAACTAGAGGAAAACCCTAGGGAGAGTGGCGCATAAGAGGAAGGCAAAGAGGAGGAGAAATCAAAGGCTTAAGGTATGGAAATTAGTAGTTTTTCATGCTCTTTCTCTTCCAAACCTCTTCTTCTCCATTCTCCTTTGTTTCTATGATTAAAAAAATGAAGTTTATAAATCTGTTTTAAGGGAGAAATTGAAGAAAAAATTCGGATTTGAAGAGAGGAGCTCAAAGAACACAAGATTTAAGTGAGAAAAAAAATAAGAAAACAAGGTAATTTCTCTTCCTATGGTGGTCATCTTTGGTTCCCTTCTCCACCATTTCGCCCTACTTGAGAAAACCCTAGGAGGAGATGAATTTTAGGCAGAACCAAGCATGAATCTAAGGAAAAAAGGTGTGGAGATTAAGAATATGCAAAGGGAATTATCAAAAAACCATTAGATTTCAAGATGCAAATTTTAGGGTTTTGTGTGCACCTTCCAAAAGTTGATTTCATATGATAATTCCTAGGCCTAATTAAGAGTGGGACATTATATAAACACCATACAGAGCCTCTGTGAAAATTGTCCCAGACTAGAGGCACCTAAATAGGTCACACCTCTTTAAGTTTTGTTCCTCTTATCACTAAGAAAATGTGTCCATGATGGGGAGAGTACTACTTCTACTTATATGGCCCTAGTCCAGGATCCTCCTATCTAATATGTGAGATTACATAAACACTACATAGAGCCTCCATGGATATTGTCCTGAGCTGGAGGTACCTCAATCAGTCACACCTCTCTAGGTTTTACTCCTCCCATCACTGAGAAAATGCGTCCATGGAGGGCAGAGCATTACTCCCACTTATATGGTTTTAGTCCAAGATCCTCTTATTCGATGTGGGACATTATATTTACACCCCCTTTTAGGGCTAATTTGTACTCGAGCTGCATAGTATCATATTAAGATAACACTTAATATATATCACAATTGGCAAAAAACATTCATTTTCATGAAATTAACACTTTTAGCAATGGAAACAACCTTTATCAAAAGCAAAATTAATTTCATTTTTGGTTAAATAGACTATTTAGGCTTACCAACCTCATCCTTAATACATTTATTCTACCAGAAGCATCATAATTTAAAGCATGCATTTCGTGTTTAGGCCATCCATCATAAATTCCATAACATACTTGCATTTTCCTTGGTTCCATATCCTGACCCAAAATTTGAAAATTCATAACTAATTCTAGAAAATTTTTGGAAATCTCAAAACATCATCTAACTACTATAAAAATTTTAGATAAAAAAAATATCATTTGGCCCACAAAATTCCAATGGAATAGTAATCGAGTCTAAGACACATTCTACAATAAGCAAAAAACTTTAAAAATTCATATCTCACTCTACAGAGTTCCAAATTCAGTGATCTAGATGGCTATGTAAAGCTTATGATGCCAAATATATGCCTGTAAAATTTCATGAGCATTGGACTTCTTTTGACTCCTAAAAAACACCAAAAACTAGACAGACCAAATAAACAATACCATAATAGTTTCTACATAATTTGGGCAACTTTAAAAAATCATAATAAATATTTTAGAGCTTTAAAAATAATACTCTTTGGCTTTTTGAAAAGGTTTAGATGAGATCTATATGTTTGCCAAATTTCATGCCAAATTTTCTCCATTTGATTAGATTTTGATTTAGGGAAAAAGTATGGTCAGAATTTGGGATCAAATGGTACCAAAGTTCCCCAACATCATTCTCTAATTATTTTCCATCTATATAAGTCATAAAATCTCAAAATTCCACATAAATGACATATTAAGGGTCAAAAACCCTAAAATTTTCTTCATTCATCGTGGCTGTGTAGTGATAGATTTTACTGGCAACTTTGAAAAAATCATAACTAAATGTAGAAAAATCAAAATCACACAAACCATAGTTTCTAGAAAGCTCTGGATGTAAAATTTACACTAAAAATAATTTCTAGCCACGAAAATCCCATCTGGACCACTTTGACAATAAAATAGCCATAAGGTCTGACTGCCCTCTGATACTGATACAGTTTACTGTCACAAACTTCAAAAATATCCGATTAATTACATAAAAATCCAATCCATATAATCTATATCAATTTGGAAAGCTATAGATGTTAACTAGAGGGGAAAATTGTAACACCTTATATTTCTAGCTTATTCCATCACATTTCTATGCTTTACATTATATATTCCATGAAGGAGCAAGAAAAAAGGGATTAAAATAATGCATTTTCTACCGTTGCGTTGCGTATAAAAATTCTATTCAATGTCACGTGGACCATGTGAGCTCATACACCCCATTCTCATATTTAATTACATGAATACAACTCATTTTCATCATTAAAAGTGGCCTACATTTCATGGAAACCTAAAGGAAGCCTAAAATACATATATATATATATATATATATATATATTTATGGCCAGATTTTTCTCTTTTCTATCACAACTTTGGAAAATCATAACTAATTCTAGAAAAATCTAAATCATGCATTCTTAGAAAAACTAGAAAGCTACAATGTCTACTTTATGCTAAAAATATGTCTAGACCATGACACCCAATATAGAAGACGTTTGATATTCAAAATGTTCCAGAGGTCTAGCTGTTCACTGGTGCTGTCACAAAATTCTACAGCAAATTTAAAAAATATCTAATTAATTTAAAAAAAAATCCAATCTATGCAAATGATACTAATCTGAAAAGCTGTGAATATTAGCTAGAGGGAAAAAATAAATCTAGACCAATTTAGGCACGCCTAGACCTTAAAATCTAATCTAATAGTACCTGAGGTCAGTTGGAGTGCCTGGCACTGGACAGATTCTTTGAAAATTCATATCTCCCTCTCTAGACCTCCAAATGAGGTACTTTTAGTTGACAAAAGTCACTGGGAATTTCTAGTTTCTATGTATAAAATTTCATGGCAATTGGACATCATTTATACCCTATGTGATAGATTTTATTTTCGAACCTAGGTGAACATTGACATGACTAAAATCGAAAATTTTGTTCTTTAGCTTTTCAAAAAACTCTTAACAAGCTCTAATTGCGGGCTAAATCTCAAATCAAGAAGAGTTCATTTGGACAAAAAGTGATATAGGATTCCATTATAATCAATTTTGGCTCCATATAGGATACCAAAATATCCAAATGGTTTTTCTTAGGGTTTGATACCTCTTGGGTAAGTCTAAAAGTATAAATAAGACTTGTGTGAGCTGCCTAAATGATCCCAAACTCTATGCATCTCATTTTGGCTATTCCACTTCTATTTATGCACATTTTCATAAAACCATTCAAGAAGTCACATTGTCATAACATACTCAAATTACATTCTAATGGTCATATAATATATTCTCCCATTTATACATGACATATTATCATAATTACATATGTTCATAATATCATAGTACATATACAACCATTGATTACATCAATTGTCATTTAAAGTAGCAAAATTCAAACACTTTAATGTCATCCTCTCATCTTTAAGGTAGTTGGCTTCCATTTCCTTGCTCTCTTAGTCCACTTAGCATGTTAGAACATTGGAGAGGAGTGGATGAGATTCAAAGAATCCTAATAGCTCATCTCTTATTCAATCATGCATAAAAGATGCAAAACAAGTTTTACAAATACATGCATGGCACATAGACATGTGCAATCATTCAAGAAGTATTCTTAGCACTTGAGAAAGTCATACACAGTATACATAGGCTTGCCAAGCAAGTGGATTGGCCTCACCCATTCTTTAAGAGGTTCTTGGACTCAACCATGCTCATGGGAGTCATGATAAGCATAATTTATATATATTTTATTCTCCTTATCTCAAGCATTTTAGTGTCCAAATATGGCTTTAAGGGTTTAATTATATATAAATTGATTTCATTAGCCATTTATGCACTTTATGAATTAATTGGCAAATTTATTGAGTTTTAATGCATGAAATTCTTCTAAATGATTTTGTGATAATTCTATTGAATATTTTCCATTCATTTGTGCAGAATTTTGATGGGCAAATAGCTTGAATGAGAATAATGGTTAAAGAAGAGAAAGGAATGACTAAAGAAGCGTATGAGTAGCCCTTCACTCAACATCAACATATATGCATGAAGCAACTATCCATGGGGGCAGAACCAATGCAACAAGAGGCAGCCATCTTGAACACAAGAAGCATGTGAAGGAAAAGGAGAAGAGCCTATGGAAAGAAGCAGCAACATTGAACAGAAACAGCTACAGAAGAAGCTTGAGTAAGGAGCAGAACGTGGGCTGGAATTTAGAGAAGAAGCTTGTAAGCAACGAGCAAAACAGAGCATGTAAATAAATGAAGGAAGCTCGAGCTTGCATGAAAAGAAAAGAGGAAAAGCAACACGTATTCAATGGTGCATGAAGCAAGAAGAAGAAAGAGCATCGAGCTGAACGAGCTGAAGCTTGCATGAGCTGGGAGAACTAGCTACGAGTTAAAGGAGAAGGCTGGAGCTGAATGAGCTGAACAAGCTAAACGAGAAGAACGAGCTAAACGAGGAAGCACCAGCTGAGCTCACACTCATGCAGAAATAGCTGAAAACGAATGAAAAAAAGCTTAGAGAACAACGTGAGACCAGAAGATGCAGCTCCAGAACAACAAGAATGCTCAAGTCTATGAACAAATGCATGAAGACGCTGGATCGAAAAGCTACACGTGGATGAAGGATTAAATGAAAGGAAGCAACGTGAAGAAGCTGAGCAGAGAACGATGAAGCTGCATGATACGAAGGAAACCACATGAAAAACGCATGAAGAAGCTAAGAAGCTACGGGCGAGAAGAAGCGGTTGAGCACGTGGGGTTTAAAGGAATAAGTGGATTATTATATTCATAATGGGGCCCACCTCTTATATACATGAAGTAGCTTCAGGGAATTAGAAATAATGCATTGCATGGAGTGAATAAAAAATCACGTAAAAGATGCATTAGTTAACACGTGAAGCAGAACGAAGAGAAGCACGTGAATTTTAAAGGAGATAGAAGCTTCATTCAGCACGCCTCCTTCATTCAATTCATACCCTCATCCATTCGCACAGTACAAGTCATCCACGTCTCTATATTTTCGCAAATCCTCACCTATATATACACACCATTCATTCATTCATTCGCTGCATTCCATTCACCCCTTCATTCATCCATTCCATCCAATCATTTATCCTCCACTCCATCCCATCCATCTCCAATGAAACTCTAATCTCCATCTTGAGGCTAGCTAGGAGGAAGCTCTTGGAGAAGCTTGAATCCATGGATGAACATAGAAAATTTGGCTAAGAATTTCTTTATTTTTCCTACACTTTTTCTCTTTCATTTATTGTCTTGGTTAAGTTGTATTTGATAGGGAATTTATGTAATTATAATTAGTGGCTGGTTAGACACTAATTATGAAGTATTTTTGTTGATTAATTGATTTGATTAGATCTTGGTTAATTTCAATATTATCTAATTTCCCATGTGTGCTTCGAAGGTGTTCGATAAAATACATGAGTGAAATTATTTGTTTGAACATTTAATGTAAGAATTCCTTAATGTTTAGTTAGTTAATTAAATATTTAGGATGATTCAGAGGCTAATCAATTAGTTAATCAATCAAATTGAGTGTTCAAGATCTTAAAAACAAGATTTAATAATTTAATGCGGAGTTGAGGTTTCAATTCAACGTTAGATCGTTAATCTCTTGAATCTTGAGTGGTTACCCAAGATAATTTGTTATAAACACAATTAGGAACTCTTAGACCAGAATTAATCACAATTAGATTAGGATAAGGATAGTGGATACCAAGGGACGAATCCAAAGCTAGTCACAAGACCATCTTTCACCCATAATCTATATAATTAGGTAGAATTTAGGAATTAAATTTTAATTTCATTTTGCTTAGGTTAATTAAATCAAAACCCCCTTAGTTTATGAATTTTTAGAGTCTTTTAACATTTGAAAAACTTAATTAGGCATTGAACGCCAATTCCAAGGGAGATGACCTAGGTTGTGCCATTAGCTACATATTTTATCAACCTAGTATTATTTTGAGGGTTGTGTGACGAGCCACTCAAGTCAACCTCATTTTTTGGGAGACTGTTTACTTTGTCTTAACTAATTTTATGGGTCCTTGGCTCATCCTCACTAAGGCTAAGGATTCTTGGCCTCACCACACTCAAGCAAACCCAGGCACACATCATAAACATCATATGAAAGCATATTGTAACATCATGGCACCATGGAATCAAAGTCATGCTAAAACACTTTTCATAGCTTAAAAATACACATACACACATTCAAAGACAAGTAAAGCAAATAACCATGCATGAGAGAAGGAGAAGTGAGGTATGTTGGATACAATCACATGCTTTTTCTCTTGAACCAAAGCTCCCTCCTTTAGCCACACACACACAAAAGAGTGGGGATGATTCCTCTTAGCCTAAACACAATTTATGGAAGCCAATTAGGTTCATGGAATTAATTATAAGGCCACACAACTTGCTTAGATACTAACTTGATCTATAAACCTCATTATGGTTCCATAAATGCACTTAATGAAGTAACACCATTCTAGGCTCCATTCTTTCCTTTCAAATATGATTCTTGACTCCTTTTAAGCCTCTTGGAGTCATCACACACTCAAAACTAAGAGCCTAAGTACATGTTGCTTTTTTAGGTCATATTATGGAACATAAAGCACCATCTCACTTTCTATGGTTTCTAAATTTTTTCTAAGGCTTCCTATCTTATTTATTCATCATATATTACTCAAAAATAAGCTTAGAAAAATTTAAAACTCTCCTTAGCTATCCTAACCTCTCTTGGCCGAGACAATGGAAGGTTTTGCTCTCCATGGACTTTGCTTTATTTTCTTAAGGGAGGAAGCACATGGGGAGACTTCTAGGGATCTTACAAACTCATTCAAACACTTATTTAGGCATAGAAATTAAGAGATCAAATTAGATTCTTTAAGGAATACTTGAAACCTTAGAAATTGAATTTTGAAATTTTATGTTTTTTTTGTTAATTCTCTTTGCATATTCTTAATCTCCACACCCTTTTTCCTAAGAATCACCCTTAGTTCTACCTAAAAATCAAGTCCTCCTAGGGTTTCTTAGGTGAGACAAAATGGAGAAAGGAGAGAAACAAAAGGTAGCAACCATGGGAGAAGAAATTACCTTGTTTTCTTGCTTTTTCTCACTTAAATCTTGTGTTCTTTGAGCTCTTGTCTTCAAATCCGAATTTTTCCCTTAATATCTCCTTTAAAACAGATTTGTAAACTTCATTTTAATCAAAGGAAATAAAGGAGAATGGAGGAGAGGAGGTTTGGATGGAAGAAAGCATGAAAAACTACCAAAATTCCTTACCTTCAAGCCTTGATTTCTCTTCTCCTTCTTCTTCCCTTGGTGTGCCACTCTCCTAGGGTTTCTTCTCTGATTTGTGGTAGAAAAATATGAGACTCAAATGATGGAAGAGTGGGGCGCCTCCTATTTATAGGTGAAGGAAAATGGCTTTTTCAAAAATTCCTATTTTGCCCTTCATTTTTGTCATTTTTGTTTCTAATTCTTTTTAGCTCCTTTTTTAGAACCACCTTTTCCATTACAAAATTTAGGTTCCCAATTTAGCAAAATGCCTTTGGAATCACTCAAATCGGAGCTAAAACCTTCCTGAACGAATCCGTCAAAGTTTGGGTACATTGACATTAGAAAACATCCATCGTAGGGGATTTAACTGTCCCAAGACTTCCCATGATTTTTAAGGCCTCTGAGAACCTCGAAGAACTTAAAATTTTCATTTAAAAAGCCTTATTGTGTGAATTCCAAAATTTGCTCAAAATTATAAAAATGCCATTACGTTTCGTAAGATTTTCATCAAAATTTGTTTCTTCATTCTAGCTCCATTTTTCTTTCCATCTGAGGCTAGAATTCTCATTTTTAGGAGTCTAGAATGTTACTCAAATTTTTTGGGACCTTAACTAATTCATTTAGGGGGACTTGCTTTGAAAACATATACGTTTATTCATTTAATGAAAATCGGACATTACAATTCTCCCCCCTTTAAAAATTTTATCCTCAAAATTTAGATAGCATACCTCATGGGAAGAGTTCTAGATATTTCTTTCTCATATCATCCTCTAGCTCCTAGGTAGCCTTTTCGAGAGATAACCCCTTTCAAACCACTTTCACCAAGGGTATTGTCTTATTCCGTAACTGCTTGAGTCTAACATTCACGATCTGATCTGGTGATATTATGTATGATAGATTATCCTGTAACTACACATTCTCATATTCTTTGACATGTAAGGGGTTAGGCTGATACTTTTTAAGCTGTGAAACATGGAATACATTGTGTACTTGGCTCAAGTTTGGGGAAAGGACTAGTCTGTAGGTCATAGGTCTTACTTTATCAAGAATTTGGAAAGGACATAGTACTTTGGACTGAGCTTTTTACCTTTTATGGACCGACCTATCCCTATGGCTGAAGACACTCTAATAAAGACATGGTATCCGATCTCAAACTCTAACGGCGGTCAACATTTATCTGCATAACTTTTCTGTCTACTTTGGGCTGTCAAGAGTTTCTTTCTAATGGTCTCAATTTGTCTAGATGTCTGATCCACTAATTCAGGTCCTATAAGGCTTTGTTCTCCTAGCTCAACCTAACACATTGGAGATTTACACTTCCTCCCATACAATGCCTCATACGGTGCCATCTGTACACTTGCATGATAATTGTTATTATAGGCAAACTCCGCTAAAGGCAAGTGTGTATCCCAGTTTCCTTTCATTTTTAGCACACATGCCTTTAACATGTCCTTTAGGTTTTGGATGGCTCTTTCCGTCTGTCCATCCATTTAGGGGTGATAGGCTGTACTAAATCTAAGTCTAGTACCTAGAGTATCCTATGATGATCTCCAGAAATTTGATGTGAATCTAGGATCTCTATCTGACAATATGCTCCTAGGTACACCATGCAATCTGACTATCTCCCTGATGTATAGCTGGGCTAATTTATCTAGGGTATAAGTGGCTTTCATAGGTAAGAAGTGTGCTAACATTGTTAACCTATCCAGTATTACCCATATTGCATCATGCCTCGATGATATCCTGGGTAAACCCATGACAAAATCTATTACTATATTATCTCATTTCCACTCCGGGATATCTAGGGGCTGAAGTAATCCAGTTGGTTTCTAGTGTTTGATTTTCACTTTCTGGCATACTAGACATCGGGAGACATACTCTGCTATATTTGTTTTCATTCCAGGCCACTAGAACATCTTTAAATCTTGGTATATTTTATTACTCCTTGAATGAATAGTGTACTTACTTTTATGTGCCTCATCTAATATTTTCTCTCTAATTTTTGTATTTTAGGTACATACAACCTATCTCTATATTTCACTATGTTATCCTCAGACAAATTGAACTCCTGTATGCTACCTTGGGCTTTTTGGGCTTTAACCTTACTTATGTGGTCATCTATTTGCTGAGCCTCTCTTATCTGATCCCTCAAGTCATTTTCAATTCGAGTTTTACTCATTAATAATTTCTTTAAATACACCTCGCAGGAAAGGCTCATATCTCTAAATCTCTTAATCAATTCCTGCTCTTAGATCATCATACAGGCCATGTGTATAGATTTCCTATTTAGGGCATCAGCTACCACATTAACCTTACTGGGATGGTATTTCAATATGAAATCATAGTGTTTCAAAAATTCTAACCATCTCCACTGTCTCATATTCAACTCTTTCTGTTCAAATAAATATTTAAGGCTCTCGTGGTCGCTGTAAATTTCTATAGCTACCCCGTATAAGTAGTGTCTCTATATTTTTAAAGCAAACACCACTGCGGAATACTCTAAATCATGTGTAGGGTAGTTTTCCTCATGAGGTTTTAACTGTCTGGAAGCACAAGTTACCACTCGGCCTTTCTGCATAAGCACACATCCTAATCCTTTCTTTGAAGCATCACTATAAACTACAAAAGTCTCTCTAAGGTCAGGGAGTACTAAAACTGGGGTCGTGGTTAACTTGTGCTTCAACTCCTGAAAACTACTCTCACATTTCTCATTCCACACAAATAGTACATTCTTTCTAGTAAGCTGGGTCAGTGGCATCGTTATCTGAACTTCCTATACTAACATGTTAAACCTAAGAAGCTCCTGATTTCTATCACTGTCCTAGGTCTCTCCCACTATAATACTGTCTCTACCTTATTGGGATCTACTGCGACCCTTGCCTGGGAGATCACATGACCTAGAAACTGAACTTCAATGAGCCAAAACTCACATTTACTAAGTTTAGCATATAGTTGTCTCTCTCTCAAGGTCTCCAAGGTTAATCTCAGGTGCTGTTCATATTCCTCTCTACTTTTTGAGTAGATAAGGATGTCATCTATGAAGACAACTACAAATCTATCTAAGTATGGCCTGAAGACTCCATTCATGTAATTCATGAATACTACAGGTGCATTTGTCAATTTGAAGGGTATAACTAAAAACTCATAACACCCGTATCTAGTTCTAAATGTTATTTTGGGAATATCCTTAGCTTTTATTCTAAGCTGATGGTATCTCCCAACCTAAGGTCTATTTTAAAAAATACTGATGCTCCTACTAACTGATCTAAGAGGTCATCTATGCGAGGGAGAGGGTACTTATTCTTAATAGTTATCTTATTGAGTTTCTAGTAGTCTATACATAGCCTAAGGCTCCCGTCTTTCTTCTTAATGGTTATCTCATTGGCCGATGCCTTGAGTAGGAAATTCATCCATGTTGCCCGTATGATGATTAGGGAGCAAGAGCTCTTAAAGAAATTTAAAAATTTGAACCTCTCCTGTCAGCTGATACCGAGTAGATTATATTTGAGTAAGACCCGGATTGAGAATGAGTTAAGGGCCCAGATCTTAGATGCTCAGAGAGAGGATGAATTATTGAGACAGATTAGAAGTGAGATTCCCCAAGGTAGGACCTTAGATTTCAGAATATCTGAGGATGGTGTAATAGTATATCGAAATAGAATCTGTGCCTAGTAATAATGATTTGAGAGAGAGAATTTTAGAGGAGGCATACAAAAGTAAATAAACTATCCACCCAGGGGCCACCAAAATGTATCAAGACCTAAAAAGAATTTTCTGGTGGCCAGGAATGAAGAATGACATCACAGTTTACATGGTGAGGTGTTTAGTGTGCCAAAGGTTTAAGATAGAGCATCAAAGACCCACTGGATTATTGCAACCCCTATATATCCCTGAGTGGAAATGTGATAGTATAATTAAGAATTTTGTTATAGGGCTACCCAGAACATCCTTTGGACATGATGCTCTCTGGATAGTTGTAGATAGAATAATAAAGTCAACATACTTTTTAGCGATCAGGGCTACTTATTCATTAGATAGATTAACCCAGTTGTATATACGTGAGATAGTGCGACTTCATGGAGTACCCAATAACATAGTATCCGATAGAAACCCTAGGTTTACATCGAACTTCTGGAGGTCATTACAGCACACCTTAAAGACCAGGTTACGGTTTAGCACTGCTTACCACCCCCAGAAATATGGTTAGATTGAGAGCACCATCTGGATCCTAAAGGACATGTTGAAGGCGTGTGTATTAGAGATGAGGGGTAACTAGGATGCGTATCTACCATTAACAGAGTTTACTTATAATAATAGCTACCATTCTAGTATTCAAATGGCCCCTTATGAGGCTCTGTATGGGAGAAAGTGTAGATCTTTATTGTGTTGGGTTGAGCTAAGTGAGAGGAGCCTACTAGGACCTGAATTAGTGGATACTACCTAGTAAATAGAGATGATTAGAAAGAAACTCCTTACGGCCCAGAGTAACAGAAGAGTTATGTTGATAGGAGAAGGAGGCTATTAGAGTTTAAGATTAGAGACCGTGTATTCATCTAGGTGTCTCTTGTGACTGAGGTAGGTCGGTTTATAAGGATAAGAAAGCTCAATCCTAAGTATATTGGTCCATTTGAAATCCTTGAGAAAATTGGACCCGTGGCCTACCAAATAGCCCTACCTCTTAACCTAGCCTAAATCTATAATATTTTTCATGTCTCCTAGTTGAAAAAGTACTTACCAGACCCCTCACATGTTATAGAAAATGAGCATGTTCAATTTTAAGAAAATCTTTCCTATGTAGTGAAACTAGAGAGGATTGTGGATACCAAGCTGAAACAGCTGAGAAATAAGAGCATCCCTTTAGGTAAAGTGGTCTAGAAGGGTCTGACATCTGAGGAGGCAACCTGGGAGTTGGAAGATGAGATAAGACAGAAATATCTAGAACTATTTCCTTAAGGTACGTATTTAAATTTTGAGGATAAAATTTATTTTAAGGGGGGTGAAAAATGTAACGAATGTAATTTTTGTAAAATGATAAAATGAGATGTATAAAAGCAAGCCCTTTGAAATGACCTAGATAATGTTCCAAAAAAATTGGGTTGAATCCTAGGCTCCTAAAAATAATAATTTTAGGCTCAGACGGAAATAAAAATGGAGTTAGGACAAAGAAACAATTTGTGACGAAAACCGATGAAATGTAATGGCATTTTCATAAATAAGTGTAACTTTTGGAAAAACATATAGGAGGGCTTTTTAAATGAAAATTTTGAGTTGCCCAGGGTTCTTAGAGGCCTAAAAACTATGGGAAGCATTGGGACTGGTAAAGCCCCTTCAGTGTATGTTTTTTAACGTCAATTAGCCCAAACTTTGATCAGTTTGTTTGGTAAGATTTTAGCTCCAATTTTAGTAATTCCAAAAGTATTTTATTAATTTGGAAACTTAAATATTATAATGGAAAAGATGGTTCTAAAAAAAGAGCTAAAACGAAGCCGAAACAACATTGCCATTATGAAAGGACAAAATTAAAATTTTTGGAAAAGTATGCTTCTAGAAGCTCCAACACACTTCTCCTTTCTTCTCCCACCTTCTTAAGCACAAAATTTTTTACCCAAAATACAGAATATGATATGCTCTGTTAAGAACACAAGAAGGGGAAGAAAAGGAGGAGAAAATTCAAGAAAAAGGTAAGGAAATTTGTAGAATTTCATACTCTTCCTTCTTCCAATTCTTTTCCTCTCCTTCTTGGCTTTCTTTCTATGGTTTTCCTAAGATGATTGATTCTAATTTTGGGCCAGAACACAAGGGAAAAATTTGAATTTCATAAGAGGAAGCAAACCAAGGAAAAAGAGCATTGAAAGGAAGCTTAAAACCAAGGTAATTACTTGTTGTTGTTGCTTCTCCTTATTGCTTCTTTCTTGGTGGATTTTTGGCCTAAACCAGAACCATATGGGGGAGGGAATTTTTGTCCAAAACCAAGAGAGAAACAAGGGTTTTAGGCCATGGGAAGATGGAATATGGCAAGAAATTCTAAGGAAAACTAATAGAAAACAAGATATAAAAGTGTGAGATTTTCTAGGGTTTTGTAAAATCTGATTTTGTGTGAATGTTTTCTTGATTATTTGAATGTTTCCTTGAGCTCCTAAGACCCTTAAAAACCTCCCTAAATGGCTCTTCTATCAAGGAAAAATCAAGAAGCTCTTGAACCCCATGTATAAATATGTTTTGCTTTGTTAAATGACTGGTTAGCTACTTGATTATTGTTGTTTTGGATCGTGTGTGAGTCCTTGGTGGAATTGTGGTGTGGCTACCACCCTTGCACTATGCTTCGATTGAGCACTGGGTTATGATCAGACCCATGAATGCACTAAGCCTAGATTGTGCTTAATAAGGAGTTGGCATTGTGGATAGGCATTTTCCTATGTTATTTTAACATGATATGTGTATGATTACCAGTATGGGATGGTAGTTTTTGGTAGTTTAACTAGTTCATTTGCTGATATGATGGATGATCATGATGTTTATTTGATTAAATTGCACTTATACTGATTGAATTGTATGTATATTTGGAATTATCCCTTGGTTACTGAGATTCCTATCTCACCTCATTTTATGGGCTAACAAATTTTAAGTCAAGGTTCCTCAGACAAGGGGAAGGGAAAATAAGTAGTTGAGTACCCCTGACATAGAGGCCATGTGTGGGTTCTTTGGCTCTTTAAGCTAAAGTCGTTTTTGTCTAGAATAGATGCTATTATTTTTGTAATCTCTTTTGTATAGCATTATGATACATTATGTAATAACTAATAAATCGGGAATTAAATTGAGCTCGATAAACTGAAATAGGAACACCCTAAGCTAGGCAAACTAAGTCTAAATGAGACTAAGATGTTAATTAGAACATCTTAAAAACTATAAAGGTTTAGAGCATTTTAGTAATTTTGATAAAGTTTTAGAAAACTTAAAGGAGGAATTTTTAAATGGAAAATTTGAGTTTTTCGAGGTTCCTAGAGGCCCTAAAAACTATAGGAACCCCTAAAATGGTCAAAACCCCTTCGTTTTTCATTTTAGAGTATTGGTTGACCAAAACTTTGACCGAATTATTTAGTAAGATTTTAAATCCAATTTGGGTGAAACCAAAGGCATTTTATGAATTAGATTATCTAAATTTTATGATGGAAATGATGGTTCTCAAAAAGGAATTGAAATGAGTCCAAATGGAAAGAACCAAGATGAGGGACTAAATTATAATTTTAGAAAATGTTGTAAATAGTTCCTTAAGCATCTTAAAACACGTCCCTCTTCTACCCACTCTCTAAATTAACTCACTTTCACTCTGAAATAAAAACAAAACCAGTCCCAAAGAGGCACACATGTGGGGGGGCAAAGGGAAGAGAAAGAAGCTTTGACAGGGTAAGAAATTATCACTTTTTCTTGCCTTTTCCTTCGCTAAATCTCTTTTCCTCTTTCTCCTCTCTTCTCACATGTTCTAATGATTAATTTAGAGATGTTTCATGGCTAGTTCAATAGGAGGAAGAGAGAAATAAGCATATAAATGCTCTCTTGAAAAGCTTGTAAATAAGGTAAGGAAACCATAAACTAAGTGCCTCTTCTTAGCTCTTCTCCCTCTCCCCATGTTTACCTAGATTAGGGATCATATATTAGGGGCCTTATTTTGATCTAAATTTAATGGGAATTAGGGCTTTAAGGCATGAGAAATCAAATGGAACAATTAGAATTCAAAAGGAATTAATAGATAACAAGTTTTGGCATTTAGGGTTTTCATTGCACTTTGGGAATTATAAAACTTTTTAATGGTAATTTAGATTGTCTAAGGGTATGTATGAGTTCATAAGACATCTATAAAGCTTCACAAATGAAAAATTCCTTGAGAGAACCATGAAAACTCTATGGGCTCCAAGTGTGTGTGTGTGTGTCTCGGCCTAAGGAGGGAGTGTGCACCTAGGGAGAGTTTTTTTTTATTCCAAGGTTAGAAATGGTTTAGATATGAATTATAGACACTAAATGAACCATTGGTTTGAATTTATGCTCACTAACCTCGGCCAAGGCAAGAGCATGAGGTTGGAGGATGTTTTAATTTGTTATAACCTTGATTTGAGACTTTATATAATATTAGAAGATGGGAGAAACTATTGGAAAAAATTTAGGAGCTATGAAATGAGAGATGGAGCAATGGCATCCATAATAGTGCTTTATGAAGCAACTTGGATTTCCCATTATGCAAATGAATGTGTGATGGCTCCAGGGACCTTAAATGAGTCTAAGAAGTCTAGAAATAACAAGAGAATGGAACCTAGAAATTAAATTCCAAGAGTTGCTTCATTAGACTAATTATGGAACCATAATGCAAAGTATGGAATCAAGTGTATGTTTAAGCTTTAGTTTAATGTCTTGGCTTGCTTCAATTATGTGATTGTGTGTTCCTTGTGATGTCTAGGCCAAGAGAATAATCAACCACCTAAGTGCTCTTGTCAAATCAAGGAGGGGAAGGAATTAGCAAAGTAAGCTTGCATAAATTATATGTCATTGTGTTCTTTCTTCATACTTTCTTGTGTGCATATGTATGTCATTGTGTGCTTGTATGTATTCTTATGATTTGATAATATGCCACATGATCTTATGGAATTGCATTAGTACCAATGTGTGCTCTTGAATGCCTTTGAATGTGAGATTAGCTATAAGGGTGAGGTGATGCCAAAAGTCCCTTAAAGTGAGTGAGGCTAAGTCAAAAGTCCCTAAACCAAGAGTGAGACAACTCCAAAAGTCCTAGAAATGGGGTAAGGCAAAACCAAAAGTCTTTAGAGCATGAGAATGATCTTGATGTGTAGATGTGGTATGAAATGGTAGCCTTGCACACGTTATGTTTCATAATTGTGTCATTGATGTATGTATGCCTTGAATGTATATGAATGGGTATGTGTGAGCTATTAAGATTCTTGGAATCTCATCCCCCTTCCATCTTGAAATGTCTAAGTGGCCCTTAAGATACAAGGAAGGCAAGCCAAGAACGTTAACTAGCTACACTTGGGAGATGTTGTAGTTTTCTTTGTATATAAATATCAAAGTGGTCTTGTATATATTATTTTGGTAATGTAAGACCTTGAGTAATGGTAATATGATGTATGAATATTATGTAGCCTATGTGTGACATTAAATCAATGCAAATCATGGAAATTGCCTGTTGTGTGGTTATGGTTACATATGTATTATTAGACGTGGAGTGGCCAAATTAAGATGCATGGGGTTTAGGACCACTTGAACAGTTCCTAAAAGTCATAATTATACTTTTAAACTTGCCCAAGAGGTGACAAACTCAAGAGGAGGCTATTTGGACTAAAGTGACTCTTGATAGGAAGCAAAAGTGAGCATTTCATGAGGTTATGTCACTTTTTATCCAAATGAGCTATTCTTGGTCTGAAATTTGGCATGCATCTAGAGTTTATTGAAATATTTTTGGAAAGATAAAGTAAGTAATTTTTGGAGGTCTGTGGAATATTTGGCGAATTGTTGAATTTGGGATTTTTTTTGGTTTTGGTCATTGGTACTGTAGCATTGGTCTGAAATTGAATTCTATCACTCATGAGGAAAATGACATCCAATTGCCACCAAATTTTATATAGAGAAACTAGACATTCCTAGTGACTTGTGCCAACTAGAAGCACCTCATTTGGATGTCTAGAGAGGGAGATATGAATTTTTGAAGTTCTTACCCAATATCAGGCTCCCCAACTAACCTCAGGTATTATTTGATTGAGTTTCGATACTTGAACATACCTGAACTGGTCTAAAATTATTTTTCTCTCTAGTTAACATCTATATCTTTCCATATTGGTATCATTTTCATATATTGGATTTTTTTGGAATTAATTGGATATTTTTTAAGTTTGCTATAGAAACTTGTGATAGCACCAGTGGATAGTCAGACCTTTGGACATTTTTGAATGTCAAACATCTTTTGTATTGTGTTTCATAGTCTGAACATATTTTTAACATAAATTAGACATGTTTAGCTTTATAGAATGGCCAAGAATGCATAATTTTGATTTTTTTAGAATTAGTTACGATTTTCCAAAGTTTGTGATAGAAGTGAGGAAATTCTGTCCAAAAATGCATGTATAAATATTATGTGTCTCCTAGCTTTCCACGAGTTATAGGCCACTTTTGGTAATAAAAATGAGTTGTATCCATGTAATTAAATATGAGAATATGATACATGAGTTCATATGGTCCACGTAATACCGAATAAAATTTTTATACATGACGCCACACTAAATAATGTATTATTTTAATGTTATGAGTTGTAAGCCATTTGCACAATTCATGACATAAGACATGAAAGTAGCATATATTGAGCTAGGAAATATGGTGTTACAATAGCAATTTCAAAAATTCATATCTTCCTCTCTAGACATCCAAAATGAGGTGCTTCCAATTGACACAAGTTATTAGAAAGGTCTAGTTTCTCCTTGTAAAATTGCATAGCAATTGGACATTTTTTACCACATGAATGATAGAGAACAAATTTCGGACTATATGAACAGTACCAATGGCCAAACTAGAAATTTTTTTCAACTTCAAAAATTCGCCAAATATTCTATAGATGTCCAAAAATTACCCACTTTAGTTTTCCAAAAAGTTCTCAACAAGATCTAGATCATGCCAAATTTTAGACCAAGAAGAGCTCATTTGGATAGAAAGTGATATAGCTCACTAAAATAGCAAATTTTGCCTCTCATAAGGTATCACTTTCGTCCAAATGGCCTTCTTTTAAGTTTCACACCTCTTGGGCAAGTTTAAGAGCATGAATATGACTTATATGAACTGTCCAAGTGGTCCCAAACCCCATGCATCTCAATTTGGCCATTCCACTTCCATTAATGCACTAATACATCAAGCCATTAAGAAGTCAAAATTCCCATTTCCATTGATTTCATGCCACATATGGTCTATACAAGAGTCATATATCATATTACATTTGTCAATGAGCTTACATCTCAAAAATAATATGTACAAAGTAACTTTAGTATTCAAATACATAACAAGCTATATAGTGGACAAAGTATAACTTTTCAATGCTCTTGGCTTGCCTTCCTTGCTTCTTGGACATCACCTAGGCATTTTAAGATAATGGAGGGAAGGGGAGTGAGATTCCTTGAATCTCAATAGCTCACACACCCATTCACACAGACACATTCAAGGCATATACACATCAAAGCATATGTATGAAAGGTTTGGCAATCATAAAGTATGCAAACTCACAATTTCCATACCACTTATTCACATTCAAGCCAAGACTATGCTCTAGGGACTTTTGGTTGTGCCTCACCCTATTCTAAGACTTTTGGATTTGCTTCACTCTTGGTCTAGGGACTTTTGACTTGGCCTCACCCTTCCAAGAGACTTGTGGCCTTGTCTTACCCATGCCATGAGACTTTCGGTATCTTCTCACCTTTATTAAGGGACTTTTGGCATCACCTCACCCTTGTGAGCCATTTACACAACCATAACCATTCAAGGAAATACATTGGTACCAATGTAATGTCAAGGCATCAAGTGGCATGTTCTCAAGTCATAAAAGCATACACAATCACACGACTACATACATATGCACACAAGAATGCAAGGTGAATGAGGTAGAGAGCTACCTTTTAATGGATGCAAACTTCCTTTGCTTTACTCCCTCCCTTTCTCGGCCTCACAAGGACACTTAGGTGGGTGGATGTTCTCTTGGCGTAGACACCATAAACAGCACACAATTACACACTTAAAGCAAACCTTTAAACTCACTCTTAAACACACCCTTGGTTCCATAAGTGGCATAATAGTTCCATAATTAGCCCATTGAAGCAACTCTCACATTTCAAGTTCTAGGCTCCATTCTCTTGTTATTTTTAGACTTCTTGGACTCATTTAAGGTCCTTGGAGCTCGTACACATTCATTTGCACAATTGAAAAACTAAGTTGCTTCATAAGGCACCATTATGGACACCATTGTTTCATCTTCCAATCCATGGCTCTTAAATTTTTTTAATGGTTTCTTCCATCTTCTAACATCATATGAAGTCCTAAACTAAGGTTAAAACAAATTAAAACACTCCCTAACCTAGTATTCTTGCCTTGGCCGAAGCTAGTACCATAAATTGGGTTCTTGGACTTCTTGATTTTTCCTTGATAGGAGAGCCACTTGGGAAGGTTTCTAGAGGTCTTAGGAGGTCAAGAAAACATTCAAATGGCCAAGGAATTTGTCACACAAAATGAAAATTTTGAAAACCCTAAAGAAGCCTACACTTTTCTAAATTGTTTTCTATAGGTTTTTCTTGGAATTTCTTGCCATGTTCCTCTTCCTCATGGTCTAAAACCCTAGTTCCTTTCTTATTTTTGGACAAAAAATCCTGCCCCTATATGGCTCTAGTTTAGGCCGAAATACACACAAGGAAGGAGCAAGAGAAAGAAGCAACTAAAACAAGAAATTACCTTAGATTCAAGCTTGCTTTTAAGAGCCTTTCTCCTTGATTTGCTTCTTCTCAAGAATCTTGAATTATCCCCCTTGTTCTGGACTCAAAATAGAACCAAAACCACTTAATAAAACTATGGAAAGAAAGCTTGGAGGGAGAAGAAAAAAATTGGAAGAAGAAGTATGAAATTCCTTGAAATTGGCTACCTTTTCTTAGCTTTCTTCCTCCTTTCTCTCTTTCTCTTGTATGCCTAAGAGAGAGCTTCCTTTTTTTGTATTTTGGGTAGAGAGGGTCGTGCTATATGAGAGGGAGCAGAGACAAGAAGCTTATGGAACATTCAAGAAACTTACTTCTCTAAAAATTTCAATTTCATCCTTTTGTAATGGCAATTTTGTTTTGGCTTCGTTTTAGCTCCTTTTTTAGAACTGCCTTTTCTATTATAAAATTTAGGTTTCCAATTTAATAAAATGTCTTTGGAATCACTCAAATTGGAGTTAAAACCTTCCCAAACGAATCCATCAAAGTTTAGGGTCACTAACATTGGAAAACATACACTAAAGGAGTTTTACTAGTCCTGGGACTTGTCATGGTTTTTTTGGGGCCTCTGAGAACCTTAGGGTACTCAAATTTCCATTAAGAAAGCCCTCCTATGTATTTTTCCAAAAGTTACACTTATTTATGAAAATGCCATTATGTTTTGTCAGTTTTCGTCACAAATTATTTCACCATCCTAACTTCATTTTTCTTTCCCGTTTGAGCTTGGGATTATCATTTTTGGGAGTCTAGGACTCTTTCCAAATTTTTTGGGATATTATCTAGCTCATTTCAGAGGACTTGCTTTTATTCGACTCATCTCGTCATTTTATGGAAATTACGTTTGTTACATTCCACTTGTTCATATATATATGCATGACAAGGCTTTAGAATGTCAAAATCATACATTCTTATTCATTTGACTCTAAAATTGGTTCTTATAACATATTTACATGCTTTTACATATGTTCTAGGGTTTACATCTTATACATAACTTATGCATACATACTTTTACATCAAATTACATCAAAACTATCCTATTGTCAAAGTAATGCAAATCACACTCTTTGCCCTCCATTTTTTATTCCTTGGGCTTCATGTAACACCATAAATTCTAGCTCATTTTATGTCATTCATAGGCTTTACATCATCATTCCTATGAGAGTATATGAAAGAAGAAGTGAAAAGAATAGGCTTATTTGCATTACGACATACTTTAAAATTTTGCAATCAGTGTCACGTGGACCGTGTGAGCTCATGCTATGCATCCTCATATTTAATTACATCATTATAACTCATTTGCATCACAAAAATATGCCTACAACCCATGAAAACCGAAAAGAGGCATTGGAAATGGGTCTTCATTCTCGGCCAGGTTTGGCCTTATTTCTGGACAAATTTTGAAAAATCATAACTAAATCTAGAAAAATCTAAATCATGAAATCTTGGTCATTCTGGAAAGCTTGGGATGTATACTTTATGTTAAAAATATGTAAAAGTCATAAAATCCCACACACAGGGCGTTTGACATGCAAAATTTTCTGGAGGTCGGACTGGGTTCTGATGCTGTCACAGTTTACTGATATGAACTTCAAAAATATCCAATTAATTCCAAAAAAATACAATCCATGTAAATGATGCCAATATGGAAAGCTATGGATGTCAAATAGAGAGGAAAAATATCTCCAGATCAGTTCATCAAGTCTAGATCTCAGAATTCAATGTAATAGTACTTCTGGTCGGGCAAGGCTACTGATACTAGACAGAAACTTCAAAAATTTATATCTTCCTCTCTAGACCTCCAAATGAGGTGCTTCTAGTTACAAGTCACTGTGATTTCCTAGTTTCTTTGTATAAAATTTCATGACAATTGGACATCATTTGAATCTCAAATGATAGAAAACAATTTCGGACCAATTGAATAGTGCAGCAGGCCAAATCCATAAAATTTGCCAAGTTCAAAAAATCATCAAATATTCTGTAGACCTCAAAAAATTATGATCTTTAGCTTCCCAAAAAGCTCTTACTGAGACCTAATTCCATGTCAAATTTCAGACCAAGAATAACTCATTTGGCCAAAAAGTGACATAAGGTTCCAAAATGGTCAAATTTGGCTCCATATGAGGTACCAAACTTGCCAAATGGTCTTCCCTTAGTGTTGGCACCTTTTGGGCAAGTCTAAAAGCATATTTAAGACTTATGTGAGCTACCCAAATGATCGCAAACCTCATGCATCTCATTTTGGCCATTCAACCCTCACTTATACACATATTCATCAAACTTTAAATTCTCATTCTATAGCCTTACATACTCAAAATATGGGCTAGTGGTCATATATCATAATCATACATCTAAACATCATATAATAGTATATTTACATGTGTCCCAATGATGCAAGACCCACTAGGAACATGCCCTAGAGAACCTTCAACAATTCGAGACTTTGCCCGGGACCGGCTAGAAACAAGAATGTTGGTCAAAGGAAAGACCCTAAGAGAATTTGTCTCTTAGAACCCTAGCCTCAAGACGCCACAAAGGAAGACCAATCCTTTGATAAGTCACGTGAACTCTCAGAGAACACAAAGAAGCAAAAGCCTCACAAGTATTGAATAATACTCAAGTTCATTCATGATTTTAAAATAGAGTACAATAGGGAGCCTTTTATAGGCAAAGTTTCTAAAAGACTTAAAATCCTACTATAACTAAAACTCTTAAAATCTAATTAGAAATATTTTAAACAATGCCTAAAATCAAGGAATAAGATTAAGATATTAATTTTAACTTAATCTCCTAGATAAGCTCCTTGACCAAGTCCAAAAAAATAATATAATAATAAAAACCGAAATTCAAAAAGAGTTCTAGTCAAAACTAGAGTCCTAGTCAAAACTAATTAATATTAATGGGCTGGACATCTTGTATTTGAAATACTATTCACGTCCTCTAGCTTCAATGGGCTCTTTAAGCATCAACTTGGGCTTGAATAAGCATGATTAAGGCTCTATTTGCTTCCTCAACGCATGCACTAACATTATGGGCTTCTAATTCAGCAAATTGAAGCCCAATTGCTCTTTGTAGATTCTTAACTCTTCCTCTTGTCATTGGGCCATCTATCATATTGGATATTAACTTTAGTTGCTCCATGGACTCTTCTTAGGAAATTGGGCTTCCACTTGGACTTCCACTTTTGCATATTTAAAGAGATGTTGATCAAATATGGATCTTGGGCTCTAAACTTGGGCCGACGTCCAACATATATATTATTTTGAGCTCTTTGAGATTTTTGGACATATACTAGTACAATTTGGGCCTCTTGAGCTCTATGAAGTTCTTGATGGATGAGGGTTTCTCGAACTTGTTGTGCTCCAATGAGTATGCCTACTGATATTGTATCATTCCCTCCTTCTTTGAAAAGATTCGTCCTCGAATCTTTGCCATCAGGTGGTTTCATAGGAAGCAAATCTAAATCACAACTCTTTTCGATGCTAGTTGAAGATGAGGGTCCATTGGATAGCTTCTTTGAAAACAAATCTTCACATACTTGCAAGAAGCTAGAATTAACAATAGATAAAGATAGGTTAAGATTGTTAGTAGATAAACAAACATCCTTACACACGCTCTCAACCTCTCTTTTTTCATCAAACATGCTCATACTCATGCTTTTCTCACTTTTCTCACAACTCTCTAGCTCTTTCTTTTCACTCACACTCTTTTCTTTTTTAATATGTTCTTTTTCTCTCTCTAACTCATGTTCTCCCTCTTTTTCTCTTGCTCTCTCTTTCTCTTTTTCTCTCTCTTTTTCTTTCATTTTGTATGCTTGTATTATTCTCATTTGATCCTCATAAACATCCATAGGATCAAGAGGTACCAATACATGATTTTTTTCATTGAATACAAATGAATAGCAATAGCAATATCTGTGCTTATGCTTAACATATTTAGCTTTTCTAACATATTTCCATGGTTTACCAAGCATAATATGACCCTCGTACATAGGAGCCACATCACATAGCACTTTATCATGATATTTACCAATGGAGAAAGGAATCAAAACTTGCTTATTAACCTTAAATTCAACACAACCCTTCAACAAGGTATAGGGCCTAGGATGCTTTATAGTAGGCAAGTTTAATTTCTCAACAAGTAAGGTACTAGCAACATTTACATAACTACTATTATCAATAACCATGCTGCAGACTTTCTCTTTGATCATGCATCTAGTATGGAAATCAGGGGATGCCTTTTCCTTATCTTGTCCTGTAGAGTTGGTATTAGATTGGAATGCATCCAACCATGCACAAGTTTGCTTGAATTGCTCTGATACCAAATGATGTAAGACCCACTAGGAACATGCCCTAAATCTTCAACAATTCGAGATTTTGCCCGGGACCGGCTAGAAACAAGACTGTTGGTCAAAGGAAAGACCCTAAAAGAACTTGTCTCTTAGAACCCTAGCCTCAAGATCTTCTTTAGGTTGAATATTGAGAGCACGCCTAGCCACAAGGGCTTCACCATTTACAGCTTCCATTAACTCTAAATCTGAGTCATCAGTCAGGGGTAGCATCTCATCCTCCTCAGACTCACTACTAGTACTAGTCACATCACCATTCTAAAAAACAATCATAGTTCGTTTGTTCGGACATTGTGAAGCAATGTGACCGAAACCATTACATTTAAAGCATCTAAGCTTAGAGGAGGAAGCAGTAGGATTAGAAGATGAGAAAGGTTTTGACTCAATTTTACCCTTAACCTGAAAGGGTTTTACCTTACTTTCCTCCTTAGACTTGAAATCAGTTTTTGGTTTGAAGGGGACTTTGGAATCCCTCCAAGAACTCGAGTTAGATGTCACTTTCAGCTTTTGTCGAGCCCTTAGTTGCTTTTCCACCTTGATAGCTCTATGCAAGAGCTCCTCCATATCTAGGTAATTGTATAAATCAACTTGGGCAGCTATATCAGGATTTAAGCCCTCAATGAATCGGGCCATGGTTGCTTCACGGTCTTCCTCCACATTTGCCTTAATCATGGCAATCTCCATTTCTTGATAGTAATCTTCCACACTCATAGAACCTTGCTTCAGCTTTTGGAGCCTCTTATGCAATTCCCTATAATAGTAACTAGGGATAAACCGTTTGCGCATGATAATTTTCATCTCTTGCCAATCACGAATTGGACCTTCACCGGTACGTCTTCGGGTGAGTAAGAGTTGATCCCACCAGATGCTAGCATAGTCAGTAAACTCTACTGCAGCAAGTTTTACTTTCTTCGCCTCAGTGTAAGAGTGGCACTCGAATACATGCTCCACTTTTCTTTCCCAATCTAAGTACTGGTCTGGGTCATTTTTCCCAGGGAATGATGGAATCTTCATCTTGATATTTCCGATACCACTATCCTTATTAGATGATGATTGTCTACCTCTCTGAGTATGGGACTCCTCAAAGTCAGACTCAGCATCATCATCAAGCTCCACTTGAGCTCGCCTTCTATGAGTCCTCTTATTGGAAGAAGACTCCACATCATCTAATCTGGCGCTTAGTTTCTCAAGAGTACTTTGAACAGCCTTAACCCAAACTTTCATGTCAAAGTCACTATGCTCAGATTCTCCAGACATCCTGAAATATTAGTTTGTACAAAAAAAAAGCAAAGAAAGATATAGGACCTCGCAACTCACTAGCTCACGTGTTTACACTCAAAAGATGATAAGTTCGCTCGTGTTTAACTCTTTTTGGCTTTTTCTTTAATGTTAATTGCACTCTTGCCTTTTACCACTCAACAATTTACTTCTTACAAGTGTTCTAAGCGAGTCACAAGCAAATCAAAAGAAAAGATCAAACTAGTGGCAATAAAAAAAGAACTAGAATCCTAAAATGCAAATTCCCAAAGAATCAAACAAAGGAGAAAAAGAGGTGTATAACAAAGAGGAAAGGAAAACAAGGGGAGAAAAGGGAAAAATCTGAAAATAAGAAACTTTAAAAATAAGAAACTACTTGGGAAATTAGGAAACCAACTTTAAGAAAATCTAAAAATTAGAAAACTAAGTGCAATTAGGAAATTGAGTCCAATTAGGAAATTGAGTCCAATTAGGAAACTAACTCTAATTAGGAAATTGTCTCCAATTAGGAAACTAACTCCACAACTTGCAACTTTTTTTTTCACTTTTTTTTTTCGAATTTCTCTTTTTTTTCACTTTTTTTTTCGAATTTCTCTTTTTTTTTCTTTTTCTCTTTTTTTTTCACTTTTTTTGAATTTTTTTTTTTAGAGTATCGCACTCTCCCTTTTTTTTTTTTTTGAATGAGTATAGAGGCACGCAACAATGGAAGAAGGAAGAAGATAGAAGACAAAGATGAAGATGAGAAGATAACACAAATGGAAGGAGAGAAGGTATGAAGAACAACGGTAGGAAAAACCCAAAAATATACCTTGTACTAGCGAACCAAAGCTCTGATACCAAATGATGCAAGACCCACTAGGAACATGCCCTAGAGAACCTTCAACAATTCGAGACTTTGCCCGGGACCGGCTAGAAACAAGAATGTTGGTCAAAGGAAAGACCCTAAGAGAACTTGTCTCTTAGAACCCTAGCCTCAAGACGCCACAAAGGAAGACCAATCCTTTGATAAGTCACGTGAACTCTCAGAGAACACAAAGAAACAAAAGCCTCACAAGTATTGAATAATACTCAAGTTCATTCATGATTTTAAAATAGAGTACAATAGGGAGCCTTTTATAGGCAAAGTTTCTAAAAGACTTAAAATCCTACTAAAACTAAAACTCTTAAAATCTAATTAGAAATATTTTAAACAATGCCTAAAATCAAGGAATAAGATTAAGATATTAATTTTAACTTAATCTCCTAGATAAGCTCCTTGACCAAGTCCAAAAAAATAATATAATAATAAAAACCGAAATTCAAAAAGAGTTCTAGTCAAAACTAGAGTCCTAGTCAAAACTAATTAATATTAATGGGCTGGACATCTTGTATTTGAAATACTATTCACGTCCTCTAGCTTCAATGGGCTCTTTAAGCATCAACTTGGGCTTGAATAAGCATGATTAAGGCTCTATTTGCTTCCTCAACGCATGCACTAACATTATGGGCTTCTAATTCAGCAAATTGAAGCCCAATTGCT
The DNA here is from genome assembly GCA_026724425.1 of Erythrophleum ivorense. Classification (NCBI taxonomy): domain Eukaryota; kingdom Viridiplantae; phylum Streptophyta; class Magnoliopsida; order Fabales; family Fabaceae; genus Erythrophleum; species Erythrophleum ivorense. The sequence continues at coordinate 37,735,160 of JAIUCV010000006.1, read as the reverse complement.
CTTTGTAGATTCTTAACTCTTCCTCTTGTCATTGGGCCATCTATCATATTGGATATTAACTTTAGTTGCTCCATGGACTCTTCTTAGGAAATTGGGCTTCCACTTGGACTTCCACTTTTGCATATTTAAAGAGATGTTGATCAAATATGGATCTTGGGCTCTAAACTTGGGCCGACGTCCAACATATATATTATTTTGAGCTCTTTGAGATTTTTGGACATATACTAGTACAATTTGGGCCTCTTGAGCTCTATGAAGTTCTTGATGGATGAGGGTTTCTCGAACTTGTTGTGCTCCAATGAGTATGCCTACTGATATTGTATCACCCAAGGTTCATGGTACATATATAATATCATATACATTATGAACCATCATTATGGTTCCAAAATGGGCAAAATAATACATAAGCTTGTCAATCCTTGCTCATCATGGTTGTTGGCTCCCTTCACCATAATTACTTGATTCACCTAACATGCTAGATCATTGAAGAGGAGGGGATGAGATTCAAAGAATCCCAATAGCTCATCTCCCATTCATCACACATAATATGTACAAAACAAGCTTTTCAAATGCATGTATGGAAAAATGGATGTCATGGACCTTTTCAAAGCAACCTTGGCATGTGAATTAATCATACAAGATATTCAAGAGTTCCCCAAGTGTTTGGATTGGCCTCACACTTCTCCTCGTGGATTTTGGACTTGCCTTACCCATTCTTTAAAAGCTTTAGACTTAACCATACTCTTGGGAGCCCACTTTGCTTTTGGGAGACTCTTTGCTATGTCTTAACTAAGCTCAAGGGTTCTTGGCTCATCCTCACCAAAGGAAAGAGTTCTTGGCCTCTCCTCACTCAAGTAAACTCATACAAACATCATAGATTTATTTGAAACATAACATGGCATCAAGGATCATGGAATATAAAGGCATGCTAGCATACTTTTCTTAGCTTGAAAATACACATACACACATTCTAAAATAAGCTAAACACACATCCATGCATGAGAGAAGGTGGAGAGAGCTACCTTGCACAATTTCACATACTTTTTCCTTAGATTTCAAGCCTCTTCTTTCAGCCACACACCCACAATTTGGTGGAGATAGTTTCTTTTGGCCTAGATACAATTTATGGGAGCCAATTAGATCCATGAAACATATTCTAAGGCTACATCACTGATAAAACACTAGATTTCTTTATAGGCTCCATTATGGTCCATAAAGGCACCTAATGAAGCAACACCCCTCAAGGGACTTCTAAGCCTCATTCTTTCCTTTCAAATATGATTCTTGACTCCTTTTAAACCTCTTGGAGTCATCACATCATTAAAACAAAAGGCCTAGCACCATGTTGCTTCTTTAGGTCATAATATAGAACCTAAGACACCAAATCACTTTCTATGAGTTCTAATTTTTTTCCAAGGCCTCTACTCATCTTCACTCATCACATATGACTCAAGAATGGCCTTAGAAAAATTTAAAACTCTCCCTAGCTATAGGAACTTGCCTAGGCTGAGACTATGGGAGGAAGAAGAGTTCATGGCCTTCTTAATTTTTCCTTGATGGGAGACACACTTGGGAGGCTTCTTAGAGGTCTTAGGAGCTCAATCAAACACTCATATATGCTAGGGAATGCATGAATCAAATCAGTTTTTACAATCCCTTCAAATGCACTACACTTTTTCTACTTAGAGTTCATTAATTTTTCTTGCAATTTCTTTGCTTTCTTGGATGGGAGGTGCATGTGGGAAGCTCTCTAGGGGTCTTAGGAGCATGTTTAAACATTCAATTAAGTCTAAGAATATTCATATAAAATCAGATTTGCAAGGGAGCATTTGGATCCCTAATGGTTCTATCTTGTCTCCTAATGCTCCTTTCTTGATTCTATTGGTTCCTTCTTAATCCTTGCCATCTAAAACTTCTAATCCCTCCATAAATTGGGTAGAAAAAAGCTCCTAAGAATTGGGCTCATGGTGCCTAAATTCGTGCAAGAGGAAGGGGGAGGAAGAAGCTACCAAAGAATGGAAGTTTTACCATGTTTTCTTGCTCTTTCTTAGTTGCTTTTCACTTTCCTTGGTTGCCTCACTCCAAACACGAATTTTTCCCCTCTGTTCTGCCCCCAAAATAGCACCAAACTCTTCATTAAAACCATAGAAAGAAAGCTTGAGAGGAGAGGAGCAAGTTTCAAGAAGGAAGGATATGGAATTTCTTAAAGATTTTTATCTTTTTCTTGAATTTCTTCCTCCAAAATCTTCCTCCTCTTGTGCACCTAAGAAGGGCAGCTTCTCCTCTGGTTTTTGGCAGAATTAAGTTGGTCTTAGAAAGGAGAGAAAGAATGTGGCATATAAAGAAGAAGAAAGAAGCTTCCTTTTTAAAATGGTTTCCAATTTCGCCCTTCATAATGGCATTTCCGGTTTGGCTTTATTTTAGCTCCTTTTTGAGAACTGTCTTTTTTATCATAAAATTTAGATTCTCAATTTAATAAAATACTTTTGGAATCACTCAAATCGAAGCTAAAAAACCTTCCCAAACGAACTGGTCAAAATTTGGGTCAACCGATATCAGAAAGAGTACACTGGAGGGGCTTCACTAGTCCCGGGGCTTCCTATGATTTTTGGGGCCTCTGAGAACCCCGAAAAACTCAAAACTTTTATCTAAAAAGCCCTCCTATGAGTTTTTCAAAAAGTACCCATATTTACGAAAATGCCACTGGCCTTTCAACAAATTTATCAAATCACTCTAGCTTTGATTTCTGCGCAACTCAAGGCTCAAATCCTCATTTTTCATTATTTAAAATTTTATCATAATTTATTTGGGCCCAATTCCTTCTATTTCAGGGACTTTCTTTTGTATCTGGCCCATTTCTGACGTTTACGGAGAAACCGAACAATTCGTTTCTCACGTTTACGAAGGGACCAGATGTTACTCTTCACCTAGAGAATAGTAGATGGAAAATGGGAGAGAGTAAAATTCAAAGAATTTCAATGGCTCTTTCATCCTTTCAAGTACGCATATGTGGCATATAACCATGTCAAAGAACACAAGTATGTATCAAACACTTTCAAGAACTAAATAAATCATGTTTTCAACATCACATAGACATGTCAATATCAAAACCAAGCTCTAGGGACTTTTAGTCTAGCTTTATCTTATTATTTGGGACTTTTGGATTAGCCTCACTCATTCCTAAAACTTTTGGCTTTGTCTCATCCATTCTTAGGGACTTTTGGCTTCACCTCACCTATTCCAAGGGACTTTTGGCATAACCTCATCCATAAAGAGTAATCTCACAATTTAAAAGCAATTCAAGAAGTATAATGATACCATAGCATTAAACCAATAGCTGTAAGCTTGCTTTATGATTCGAATACACATACAAGCATTTAATGACAATCAAACAACTAAGAATTGCATACAAGAAAGGATGGAGAGGTACCTTGGTTCAAGAAACACAAATTCCTTCTTTGATTCCTAGCTCCTTAGTTTGGCCTCACACACACATACACACACTTGGAGGAAGCTTGCTTTACTTGGCCTAGATATATCAAATACTACACAAATACATCAATGGAACCTTCTCTAGCTTGATATAAACTCTACACAAGCTATTTCTAGTTTATGCCATGCTTATGGTTCCCTACAAGGGCATAATGAAGTATAATCCATGATCTTAGGTCCAATTTCTCACTTAATCTAAGTCATATAACTCTATTTAAACTCATTAGAGTCATCTCCAACTCAATTCAAGGAGCCAAACACTAAGTTGCTTCTTTATGCCTAAAGGAACTTAAACTTCCAACTTTCAAAATATGGTTTCTAAATTCAAACCAATGGTTCCTTTGGTGTCTATTATTCATTTGTAGGCCATTTGTATCCTTGGAATTAAAGAAAACTCTCCCTAGGTATGAGATCCCTCTCTTGGCCAAGACATACACTTGCTTAAGGAGCCTATGGAGTTTTCTTCCATTTCCTACAGAATTTGCCATCCATGAGGCTTCTTAGAAGTCTTGAGAACTCAAATAGGGTCTTACACAATCTAAATCATCACTAGAAAACTCTATAAATCCCTAAGTGCAACCAAAACCTTAATGGCCATAACTCGTTATCTATAAGTTCTTTTTGAATCCTAATTGCTTCATATGATTCCTTATGCTTCAAAAACCCAATTCCTATCAAGTTTGAATCAAAATAAAGTCCCTAACATACACCCTTTACTCTAGTCAAAACATGAAGGCAAGAGGAAGCCAAGAAGAAGCACTTAGGTTATGGTTTTGTTACCTTATTTGCAAGCTTTTCAAGAGAGTTTTTCTATGCTTCCAAGCTTCCTTTCAAACTCTCCCTCTCCTCTACTAAACCAATTATAAAACATGTCCAAATGGAATCATCAAAGCCATGAGAAGAGAGAGGAGAAAGAGGAGAAGAAGTTTAGTGAAGGAAAAGGCATGGAAAAGTGTTGACTTTTTACTCTTTCTAGGCTTCTTTCTCTTCCCTTTCCTCCCCCACTTGGTACGTCTCTTAGGACAGGTCTTAAATTTATTTTGGACCAGAGGAATGTTAGTTAAGAGAGTGGGTAGAAGTGGGACATGATTTAAGAGGCTAGGGGTTCATTTACAACATTTTTCAGAATTTCAATTTAGTCCATCATCTTGGTTCTTTCCATTTAGGCTTATTTCAACTCCTTTTTCGAACCATCTTTTCTCTTATAAAATTTAGGTTCTCTAATTCATAAAATACTTTTGGTTTCACCCAAATTGAATTTAAAATCATATTATACAATTCGGTCAAATTTTTGGTCAACTGACACTTTAAAATGCAAACTGGAGAGGTTTTGATCGTTCTAGGGGTTCCTATAATTTGTAAGGCCTCTAAGAACCTAAAATACTCAATTTTTTATTTAGAAATTTCTTCTTTGAATTTTCTAAAAGTTTCCTAAAATTAAAAAAATGCCATAGGTCTTTGTAGCTTTCTGTTTGGCCATTTTGGCTCTTGGTTCAGGCTAACCTTAGGCTTTAATCTACATTTTAAGATACTCTAATTAAAATCCTAGTCTCATTTAGCCTTAATTTGCACATGTGGCTAGGCCCCCTTTAATACCAAACACCACACAGAGCCTCTGTGGATATTGTCCTGAACTGAAGGCACCTTAGTTGATCACACCTCTTTGGGTTTTGCTCCTCCCATCATTGGCAAAACACGTCCACAGTAGGGAGAGTACTACTCCCACTTATATGGGCCTAGCCCAGGATCCTCCTATCCGATGTGGAACATTACATAAACACCACACACAACTTCCATAGATATTGTCCCAGACTTGAGGCACCTCAATTGTTCACACCTCTCTAGGTTTTATTCCTCCTATCACTGGGAAAACGCATACATGGTGGGGAGAGTACTACTCCCACTTATATGGACCTAACCTAGAATCCTCTTATATGATGTGGGACATTACATCAAGCCAAAGAAAGTAAAGAAAAAGGAAGTCAATAAGTGGGATTATGGTACATCCAAGTTCCTAAAATCACAAGGTAGTTTTATCTCCCTTTCTTGTATACATTTGAGTGCTTCAATGAGTTGAAATACTTACGTGTGCTATTGCTTGAGGTTTTCATGAGGAATATTTCATTATGTTTTCCATATGAATTATATAAGCATTATATGTATATAAATGGTAATGAGATGGCTCCTAGCTCTTCCAAGGTATGGAATTGAACATAATAGCTCTTCCTTTGCTTCGGGTTGAGAATAGTTGAGCTTAGTAAAGTTTATGATGATGCTGTGACTTATGTATGAATAAGTTTTCATGTTTTATGATGCATTGGATTCCTACGAGGCATATGCATTGCATTCTTGCACCACAAGCATGGCATTCTTGTATGTATTGAATTGGTTAAGATTAGCTATTAAGATTCTCTCGAATCTCACCCCTATGGTTCCACTAACCATTTCAGGTTCTCCAAGCCAAGGACAAGACCATGAAAAGTAATAGACATTAGGCAATTATGTATTAAAATCCCATTTTGTACTAGCATTTTTGTATATTTATGCATATGAGGCTTTTTATGTACCATGACATACTTATGATGTATATGACAATGCTATTTCATGTTTAATGATGGAACCATGTGTAAAAGTATAAGAATACCAATGTATGACTCTTTGTGGCAATGTATATGTATTATGGTGGAGTTTCATATATGGAAAGACATGATGAATATATCTATTCTTGGGTATTCAAGGGTTAAATTTTGATCCACCTATTTTGGAATGATATGGAATGGTTAGAAAAGCCATATAGGATGGAAGAAATGTGCTCAAAATGGAAGAAAACCAATTGGACCCTAATTGATCCAACTTGGAACCAAGAATGGTCTTAAATTTTTCACAAACAACTCCTATGTCAAAAGTGGCATCAATGATCTAGTTTAAGTCTAAGATTTGGCATGCATGTAGACCCCTCTTAGAGCTTTTTTTAAGCTAAGAACCATGATTTTTGGGGTTGTACAGAATATTATACAAATTTTTAAAGTTTGATAGAAAATTCATTTAGGTCCTATACTATTCACACAGAAAAGGTTTAATGTTTCAGGGTATTTTATAAGCCAAATGAAGTTTAATGCTCATGAAAATTTACAAGCTTATAGTTGACATTATAAGCTTTCTAGGGCCACTAAGTTTGCATAAAAAAGGAGTTGTATAGAGAAAGTTATACATTTTTGAAATTAAGGGTCTGATTATGTATAAGTACTATAGCAGCCACTAATATGCAATGTCTTTCATGGGTCAAATTAGGTTTGATTTCCATGGCCACTGAGAGCATCTAATTTAGAGTTTTGTAGCTTAAGATATGAAATTTCAAATTTCGAGTCTGCTACATGCCTCCAATTTTGACCTGTGTTACTGTTATATTGTATTTAACCATGCAAATAAGCTTAATTTTGCCTAAAATTTTTATAGCATGTATTTCACCTTCTAAGCTTTCCATAGACACTTAATATGTATGATTTGGAGTTGTATAATGTAACACCCCTAAAATTAGGATTTTCTAATTATTTAGTGTTTTATGTAATGAATTTGTTAAGCATTAATAAGAAGAATTTGAACGAGATAGCTTCGTATACGAGAAGTATAAGTTGAATAGGACCCATAGGAATTTTTGAGATTTTAGAGGGTGATGCAAGACCTTTTAGGAACCTTGTCCTAGGAACCTTGGCACACAAATTGATCACCCAAGATCAGCTACGTCTCACACGAAAGCGGAAGTACACAAAGGGATTATTGGTCGGAGGTAGAACTCTAAGAGAACTTGTCTCTTAGAACCCTAGCCAATGACACCACAAAGGATGACAAATCCTTTGATAAGCCACATGAACTCTCAGAGAACACAAAGAAGCAAAGGCCTCATAAAGAATTGAATAATACTCAAATTCATTCATGATCTCCAAAATATAGTATAATAGAAAGCCTTTTATAGGCAAAGTTTCTAAAAGTCTAAAATCCTAATAAAAGTTAAACTCTAAAATCTGATTAGAAATATTTTAAATGGTGCCTAAAATCAAGGAACAAGATTAGAATACTAATTTTAAATTAATCTCCAAGATAAGCTCTTTAACCAAGTCTTAAAAATAATAAAATAAATAAAAAACAAAATTCATAAAGAATCCTAGCCCAAAACAATCAACTTCTTTAAGTAGTCATATGGAATACTCATGCTTCATTAAAAATCACATGGTTGACACATGATTCTTAATTTCTTGCAATTGGACTCCAATAGAGCTTTGGCACTCCTCGTGTATGTGTATAACTACATTGGGCCTTCAACATGTTGGATATTGACTCTAACTGCTCTATGGACCTTCTTAGGACATTGGACTTCCACTTTTACAACTTTAAGGAGATGTAACACCTTAACCTCTAGCTCATACCCAACATGCCCTCTTATACATATGCACATGCGGAACTCACAAGGGAGACAATTTCTCTACCTTATGCTTGCTTTCTCTATGGCACTATGTGTGGGTAGAGCTCCACTTAGAAGTAACATGGACTGGTTGAGCTCTCTCTATCCATCCTCATGCTCTATTACACTTTTGAGACTTATTTCAATCCCTACTATATGCTTCAAACTCATGGAAAACAAAAAGGGATTGGAGACATGCATTTTCGCTATGGGCAGATTTTGCTTCTTTTCTGGGCTAAGTTTGGAAATTCATAACTAAATGCAGAAAAATCGTAACTGCATGATCTAGGTCATTATAGAAATCTTGAGACGTCTACTTTATGCTAAAAATCTTAGAAGTCTCAATCTCTCACATACTCTGCGTTTGACATCGAAATAGTTCACTGGTCAGAGGGGGCTTCTTTGCTGTCACAGTTTATTGATATGGACTTTGAAAATGTCTAACTAATTCCACAAAAATCCAATGCTCATAACTCTATCTCTATGGAAAGATGTGGATGTTAGCTAGAGGGGAAAAATATCTCCGGATCAGTTCACTACGCCAATTTCTCGGAAACCGATGAAACAGTACCTCGGGTCTGGTTTGGTGTCTGATTCTGGGCAGGAACTTCGAAATTGCATAACTTCCTCTCTAGCCCTCTAAATGAGGTGATTCTAGTTCCCACAAGTCACTATGACCATCTAGTTTTTGTGTATAAAATTTCGTAGCCATTGGACTACGTTTGCCCCTCGGACAACACGTTTCTCAAACTGACCAAATGAACAGTGATTTCCACAAATCCGAATTTCTGATGTCAACTTTGATAAATCATAGAAAATGCTATAGACCTCTAAATGACATGAACTCTAGCTTCCCAGAAAGCTCTAAACATAATCTAGCTACATGTTAAATCTCATAACAAGAAGAGGTCATATGGCTAATCTATGACATCATGTGCAAGAAGGCCCTTTCTTGGCCAAAAGTGGGGTTCATAGGGTCCAATCTTGGCTTTTCTACTTCTATGACTCTTTGAGCACATAAGAAAGCATCTATAGGAGCTATCAATCATGCCTCAAGTGTCTAATAACTTAGATTGGGGAAACTCACTATCTCATGCCTACTTATGCACCCATATAGTCTATGCTAACATTGAGCATTTCTCATTCAAATATGCCTTTTCATTCATCATAAACCTCATTCTCATACATACATCACTCATACATACATTGTCTTACAAAACTATTAGGAACTACATCATATACATCATTGCTTTACATTTACAACTCTCATGTACAATGTATTACAAAAAGCCTTTACACTCTTCTTCATTCCTATCCCTAGCTTCATGCTTGGTGATGGTTCCCATCTCTAGCCTCACTTGGTCCACCTGACATGGTTGGATGGTGGAGAGGGAAGGTGAGATTCATGGAATCTCAGTAGTTCAACTCTCATTCAAACATACATATATTGCATGCAACAAGTCTCATCATGTATGTATGGCATGTTAGCATATAAAACCATGATGAAAACATTTAAAACATATGAAATGGCCATGCATAAAATCCAAGAGCTTGCTAAGTACTCGGATCGGCCTCACCCATTTCCTTGTGGCTTTTGGATTTGCCTTCCCATACTTTAGAGGTCCTTAGACTCAACCCTTACTCTTTGGGAGTCAACCTCACTTTTGGGAGACCTTTTTCTCTTGTCTCAACCAACTTAGGGCTTCGGCTCATCCTCACCTTGGCTATAGGGTTATTGGCTTTTCCATTTCCTCAAGCAAACCAAACAATTATTTAAAACATCATTTCAATCATAACACATAATCATGCTAACACACTTCTCATAGCTCATATCATTCATACACACAAGCAAAACAATGTAAACACACAATTATGCATGAGAGAAAGTGGAGAGAACTACCTTGCTAGCTATTCACTACTTGCTCTTTCAATTGACTCCTCCCTTGTTGGTTTCACAACAACTTCTAGATGGGAGAGCTTCTCTTGAGCCTAACCACACAAAAGCATGGAATTAATACCTCAATACTTGATTCTTAAGCTAGGGATTACTTCTAATCAGCTCTACTGAGCTTCTCTATCTAGGTTTCTTCCTTACACTAGGGTCCATAGCTATCCTCTCTCTTTTCATAACTCTTAAGCTCTTAAGAAAGGGGAAAAGTAAGAAAGAGAAGACTATGTGCTTCTAATCTCCCTCAAGAATGGTTTCCAACTCTCTCTCCTTTGAACCAGACTCAAGACCTAACCATATTTACCATCTAAACCGTAGGAAAGAGGGAAAAAGGGGAGAAGGGCAACATACTAAGAGGAAGCCATGAGAATTCATACCTTTCTTGTGCTTTCCTCTTCTCTTCAGCTTCTTTCTCTCTCCTCCACCCTTTTCTCTCTCCTAAGACGAGTTTGAGTCGGTTAGAAGAAGAAAGAAGAGATTTAGAAGCTTTTAAAAGTCAAATTCTCTTTTTCTCGCTTTTCTGGACCGCTCTCCCTATAGCGAGTCATTACCCTCGCTATGGCGAGCTCGTGTCTGTTCTAGACTTCTGCCTTCGCTATGGCGTCGCTACGGCGAGATCGTGTCTATTCTAGACCTTCGTTATGGCGTCGCTATGGCAAGATCGTGTCTGTTCCAGACCTCTACCTTCGCTATAGCGTCGCTATAACGAGCAACTCCCTGGTCTCTATATGGAATGCCGCACTCGCTATAGCTAGGAACACATTCGCTACGGCGAAGGGGCATTCTCGCTATGGCGATTCTATTTCTCGCTATGGCGAGAAGACTTAGAAAATTCTCAGCTCTTCGAAAATTTTCTAGCTTCTCTTTTCTCATTTCTTTTCTCTGGGTTGTTACAGGAGATCTCATGTTAAAAGTCTAATTCGACTCCAAGATCAGCACGCTTGACGTGTTGCTTTTTACTAGCTCTATCTTATGTCTGGAAGCTCCGATAAAGATGATTCCTAAATGAGGTGAAAGCTGAGGGCTTAAGATTCAAGATTGACTTATTAATCATTTGAAAATTTCATGAAACGATCATGAAATCATTCACTAAATTTGAGTGACGTCTAGCATGTTCTGATTTAATCAAATATGGATCTTGGGCTCTAAATTTGGATCAACGTCCAACATAGAGATTATCTTAAGCTTTTTGAAATTCTTAGACATATGTTAGCACAATTTAGGCCTCTTGAGCATAGGCCATCCCTTCATGAGCCATTCGGACCTAAATCATGCGTTTTTGAATGATTTGGATTTCTTGATGGATGAGGGCTTCTCGAACTTGTTGTACTCTAATGGGCATGCCTACTGGTATTGTATCAGGGGGCCCAGGGGCAAAATTAGCATTTGTCAGCTGGATGAACTTAGACAATGTTTTAGAAGGAAGGGGAATTAAGAACTAGTCCAATATGTATATATCAATAGTTAGAAAAATAATGCATAGAAAATTATAAAATTCATTACATGAAATTTTGGATTCGTTAGGGCCAGAAAATGGCCCAGAATTATTACAAGCTTATACAGAGATGAACTAAAACCCTAAACCCGTGTTAGCTATCTCAGGAAATTCTATGCAAAAAAATCTACTAGGTAGTGGTGACAAAATCCAAAAATATGGAGTTACGAAGAAGATATAAGCAAAAAATGAACAGAAGTGCTTGTCTGTCACATCATTACCAAGGGCAAAATGATCATTTGGACCCTAAAATAATAAAATATTAAAAAAATAAATAACATTTAAATATTTTGATTGGAGACATTAAATGGCACCCACATAGGGCCAAATAATATTAAAATATAGCAGAGAACTTAGAAAATGCAGATTAAATAAGATACTATGGAAAACCTAGGAAATGGTGGCAATTTTGTAAGTCTAACTGGGGAAAAGCTGATGTGGCACTAATGAGCTAGGAAGGTATTAATGTAGTGCCATGGAAGAGAGAGAAAGTGATGATGTGGTGCCATGTGTAAAGAAGACTCTAGAAGTTGGAAGAGAATTCTAGAAACTGCATGAACTATGGAGCGATTATGCAGGCTTACGTAAGTGAATCTTAGAAATCTCACACATTACGAAAAAGTTACCACTGACTTCAACATGACATAGAGGCTAACTTAAGCAGCATTAAATGCAATCTTATCTTCACACCTTATGAAAAAGTAACCATGGTAATCCAACGGCTAATATTTACTCGTAAAACGTGATGCGATCTAAACCATTGAGCAATCCAATGGCTTAGATTTCTTCACCTTTTCAAGATCAAACCACAACCTTTAATGTAATCCTTTGGCCTACATTTTATCTCTTATTTCAAGGTTAAATCTTAACCATTCATGTAATCTAAAGGTCAAGATCTTCCACCTTAAAGTTAATTTAATCTTAACCATATAAATATACATACCACACACACACTTTCATGCCATTCTCACACACAAAACACACGCCAATTAGGCCAAGAGGGGGAGAAGAAGAAGGAGAAGAAGCTCGGCCTAAGGAAGAAGAAAAAGGAGGAGGAAGAGAGAAAGAAAAACAACCAAGGAAAATCAAACACTACGGAGCTAAGGTAACATAGATAGACTTTCTTCTTCTTGATATTTCTTCTATTTTTCTCCAAGAATTTTCTCTTCTCTTCTTCTCTAATTTTCGTCCATGGCAAGTGGAGATGGGAAATTTTGTTGTTTCCATGAATTCTAGCCAAGCAAAGATGGAGAAATCACATATATGGCTTATGGATTCATATGATTCAAGAAAATTCCTAATCTTTGCAACTTTTCTACAAATCAAGAAGCTTTGTATTTCAAGATGCCATGGAAGAAATTAAAGAGAAAATAAATAGGGAAGTGATGGAAGAAAGCCTAAGGAAGAGGAAGATTAATATGGCTTTGATTTTCATGAAGAAAGTGGCAAAGAAACCCTAGAATTTTACCTTGAGAAAATTATAGAATACCTATGAAATCTTTAGAAATTGATTGAGGGCTTTTGTTTAGCTTCCTTGAATATGTATGTATGGCTATTTGGTGACATAAAAATGAAGCAAAATCATATGTCTTCCTTGATGTATAGGTTTGGCCAACACATGTACATATACTTAGGGAACAGTTTTCTTAAATCCAACTAAATAAGGTTAATCTACATAAAAAATAAGGCCTATGGTGAAATTTTGATGATTTATGGATCATTATATAAAAAGTGAAATTCTTAAGAAAAAGTGTTGACCAAGATGTTCTTGAATTTTCCTTGATGTTATTTTATATGTTTTGGATGATTGTTATGGCCTAATATGTTCTACATGCTATCGAGATTATGCTGATATTTTTTTTGTGAATTTCGGAACCCATTTGAGATAGTTAAAAAATTATGCAATGTTATGTTAAGAGTGGAATATGTGATAACATATGTTTTGGAATTACACTGTTTGCTATGCTGTTTACTGGTTGATTATATATGGGTTATTTGGTAAAGGACTGGCCAATATATAGGGTAGGCAGGGGGTGAGCCCCAAGGACTGGCTAATATATAGGACGAACAGGGGATGAGCCTTGTGTATGTGCCAGAGATGGCCATTAGGTAGCTGCTATTGTATTGGATGTTTAATCTCAAAGATACTTAAAAATATCTAAACCATTAATTTTTGGACTCCAGTATGATGTCATGTTATTGGGATTATTTATGGACAGAGTTGTGTAAGGTAGTTCTTTCCCAAATATACCTATTATATCTTGATCAAATGATGGCTTGGATGACATATTATTGTGGTATTTTATATGACTTTCCTTGGGTACCCACTAGGGGATGCCTCAGTAAAGGAAGCAGGGATGAGCCTGTTATGTCATGGCAGTGCAGCATAAGTTGGGCTTGAGCCCTGCCAAAGCCAATGCGACACGATTTGGGTGTTGGGCCTGGCAGTCTCCAAGGCCTAATGGTCAAGAGAGAATAAATATTGTTTGTGATATCTTCTATATTCTATATATGCACAAAATCTAGTGAATATCTTGCAACTGTTAATATCAATTACGTTGAGATAATTCTTGTATTTTATTCATGTTCTATCCTTTTAAATGTAATATGTTTGTTCACTTTGCTATTTGATATTGACGTTAGATATTGCTAATAGGTATATCTCTCTGTTTATATTATTTAGTAAATTAACTGTCTTGCCATTATATTACTTGTTGTCTGTTAAAATTACTTAATTTTTCTTCATAGATATTATGTGGTATTAATCCTATCTTTGTTACTGAAAAATATTATTTCTCACTCTATTGTGGTTTATACTTTTCTTAGGTGCTGATTTATCAAGTGACCATAGAACTCCAAGGAGAGTGGATCCAGTTCCCACTTCAGGGATGGGTCTTCGTCATCTATAATATATGCATCATATCATGTGATGGCATTGTTCGTGTTGTACTAGTGTACTTTATGTCCCTAGGGGAGCTTGAGCCTTACACATTCTTAGTGGGTGGAGTTGACCCTCCTGCCCCTCCATTTGCATAAATAGAGGTCTAGTTACTAACATTGGCCTTTTTGTGAACATAGGGGATTGACCTTTTTGGTCCTTTTATTATCTGGGGATTTTCTTTTTAGATAGTCATAGGATAGATCCCCCTTTTGATGTGATGTGACTTGTATGACCCCAATCCCTTATGAGGCAACTCTTAAACTAGTTTGGATAAATTACAATGTATTTCCATTATTTTCATATTCTGCTAGGCTATTAATTAGACTCTATTGAGAAAAAAAATTTATAGCCAAAAATGAGTATTTGGAAGAGACATTACATATAACCCAATTTATAATTTTTCAAAGTCAATGTAGAATTTGAGTCTTATGCTATCAATTTGGGCCCAATGGTGTTGAAAGGGATTCTACAACTTATATATCATAAATTGAGTATGAACAAACTTGTTTATAATAAAAATGAATTTAGGAAGGGTTAGAATCAAGTTTTGACCTCTATGGCTTAAAATGACCCATAAATGGCCAATTTTAGTTTTTAAAATCTTATAGATGAATGTGAACTTTGATGTTTTCTTCATATATTGCATGAATGAACTAGTAAAACTAGGTATGACAAATTTTCTCTTGCCTCTTCCTTTGAGTTTCAGTCATGGCATGAAGGAAATGGGAATTCTTGTTGTTTTATGAATCCAGGGCAAGAAAGGGTAAAGAATACATATATGTAGCTAATGGATTTATATACTTCAAGAAAATTCCTGATCTTAGAGACTTTTTCTATGAATTATGGAACTTTGATTTTCAAGAAGCCATGGATGAAATTGAAGAGAAAATAAATGGGATGTTGATGAAGAAAGCCTAAAGGAGAGATTGATTAATATAATATTGATTTTTATGTATGAGTAGCCTTTTGCTAGCAAAAAAAAAGAAACAAATCACACACTCACACTATGATATACATTTGGACAAGCCTACTTCAAGTACTTTGGGAAGAGTTTATAAAAAAAACCAACTAAATTAGGTTAATCTACACTAAAAATAAGGCTTATGGTAAAATTTTGGTGAATTTTGAATAACTATATAAAAAGTCAACATTTTAGGAAGAAGTGTTGACCATGAGCTCCTTAAATGTTTAATTAAGCGATTTGATGAATTTTGGATGACTTATGGTCTAGTATGTTTTATATGCTATTTGAAATATGCTTATATTTATTTTGTAATTTTTAGAGCTTATTTTTGCTAGTCATAATGTTATGAAGTATTATGTTGATTATTAAATAAATGGTGAATATTTGCTTTGGTAATATGCTACCCCGATTTTATGTTTGAAAAGCTGCGGGTTATTTGGTGAAGGACTCATTGGAGTGAATTGTGGTAGAATTTCTTTAATTAGGGGATGAGCCCTGCATGTGCCAAAGTTGGCACTAGATAGCTGTCGTGTACTAGATGTCCAATTTTTAATTAAAATAGATACTTAACATATTTTAAATAATTTATTAAAACTAGTGAGGGCCATTCGATTATTTTGGACCAGTTTGGACTTATTGGGCTTTATTAAGCCTTTTGTTATCTAAACAAGCCTTTTATGGCTATACTATACCTTGACATTAGACCCTAATTTATGGACTATTTTGAACATGAGATGGGCCCTAAGACAAATCTAGACTTAGAAAAGCGAAAAGATAATTTTAATATTTAGTTATAAATTTTCCTAAACTCCAGTGCACTATTATGGCATCAAGATTATTTGGTTATACACTGAGTTGTGCAAGGAAGCTTTTTTCCAAATATATATATTATGTTTAGATTAGATGATGGCTTAGATGGCATATTCTTGTGATGTTTTGATATGACTTTTTCTTGGGTACCTATTAGGGCATGCCTCAGTAAAGGAAGCAGGGGTGAACTTGCTAAGTCATGACAATGCAACATGATTTGGGTATTGAACCTACCGATACCAATGCAACATAATTTGAATATTCAGCCTGGCAATTTCTTTAACACTATATTTATAGGACTCATCTCATATCATATCCAAGCTCACATCCTTGGAATATGCAAGCTTGCCAAGGGAAATCATTAAAATTATTCAATTTAATTGCATTACGTCATGAATAAAATTTTCATTCAGTGTCCTGTGGGCCATATGGACTCATCCATCTCATTCTCATATTTAAATATACAAGTAAAACTCATAACAAGCTCAAGACGTAGCCTAGAACTCGTGTAAGTGGAAGGTATCCATGAAAATAAAGTGTGTAGCCTCGGGTTGGAATTTCAGAATTCTGACATGAACTTTGAAAAATGATAACTAATTCTAGAAAAATTGAAATCATGCATAGTATACCATTTTGGAAAGATACAGATGTCTAATTTATGTAAAAATAATCCTAAGCCAAAAAGAAGCATCTAGCCATTGAAAATTGATGGAATAGTACCAGAGGTCGTCTGTCACTACTAGTATTATCCTTCAACTTCAAAAATTCATATCTCCCTAATTAGATGTCCAATTGGTATGATCTTAGTAGCCATAGAAATATTATCATGTCTAGTTTATGTCTGTAAACTTTCATGAGCATTGGACATCATTTGGCCCTCGAATGACATAGTCCAAGTTTCTGACCATATGAACAGTGTCTGCCTCAATTTAGCAGAAAATGCCAACTTTGGAAATTCATAATAAATTCCACAGAGTTCCAAATAATCTATTCTTTGGCTTCTCAAAATTTTTTAGATAAGATCTATATGTGTGCCAAATTTTATGGGCAAATTCGTTCATTTGGTTAAATCTTGGCATTGGGTTGCAAAATAGCTCATTTTGATCATATAAGAGTCTCAAATGGTCCAAATTTGCTTCTAAGACAACCATGGCCACTTGAGTATGTGAGAAAACACCAAAATGGTCTACTAAAATTGTCTCAAAGGTGCACAAGCCCAGATTTCTCAAACTCACTCATCCACCCCCAAGTTATACACAAGACCATGCATAGGAAGGCTTGCCATCCAATGCCTAAAATGCACTATATCATACACATGGCATTAAATCTCATACATACATCAAATATATGAGTAATTACACATGTTCAAATGATTATACAACATTTCCATCATAGTACTACATCACTTTCCATTCATAAGGCTACAAAAGAGACAAAAATAGGCAATTCTAGACACTTTAATGTCAATCTCTTATCTCCCAACTTGGTGGCTTCCATTACCTTGCTGACTTGGTCCACCTAGTATGTTAAGACATGGGAAAGGAGGGAATGTGATTCAAAAAATCCTAATAGCTCATCTCCATTTCAATCACACATAAAAGTGCAATACAAGTCTTGAAAATACATACATGGGCATAATGGAATGTGTAATCATTCAAGAAGCATTCTTAGCATTTGAATAAGTCACACAAAGCATACATAGGCTTGCCAAGTAAGTGGATTAGCCTCACCCATTCTCTTATAGATTTTGGACTTGCCTTACCCAATTGTTGTAAGAGATTTTGACTCAACCTCATTCTTGGGGGCCTCTTTACTTTGTCTCAACCATTTCTAAAGGTTTTTGGCTCAACCTCACCATGACTAAGGGTTCTTGGCTCCACTACACTCAAGCAAACCCAAGCACACATACTAGGCATCTTTTGAGAACATATTACAACATCATGATACCATGGAACAAAAGCATATGCTAGAACACTTTTCATGACTTAAACACATATTCAAACATAAGGTAAGTACACATTCATGCATGAGAGAAAGTAGAGAGAGCTACCTTTACTATTCTTGCAAACCTTTCCCTTGAACCTTGAATCCTCTCCCTCGACCTCACACACAAAAGGTTGTGGGATTTGTTTCTCTTGGCCTAAACACATCATATGGAAGCCAATTATACTCTTGAATCACATTCTAAAGCCGTACATTCACTAGAAAAGTTAAGTAGTTCATATGGCTCTTTTATGGTTCCATAATGCACTTAATGAAGCAACCCTATGGAAACATGATCTTTGCTTCATTCTCTTCACTCATTTATGATTCTTGACTCCTTTTAAGCCTCTTGTAGTCATCACACAATCAAATCAAGGAGCCTAGCTAAGTGTTGCTTCTATAAGCCATAATATGAAACCTATGATACCATCTCACTATCCATGGCTTCTAAAATTTTTTCAAGGCTTCTTCTTATCCTCTCATCCTCTTCCATCATATATGACTCAAAAATAAGCTTGGAACAAATTAAAACTACCCTTAAGTGCTCCAACCTCTCTAGGTCATGGCTATGGAGCATGTGAGCACCAAATGAGTTTGCTTTTATTTTCTTGATAGAGGATGCATATGAGGAGCCTTATAGGGATCTCAAGAGCTCATCCAAACACTCATTTAAGCCTAAGAATTATTGTATCAAATCATATTTTTGGTGGAACACTTAAAACCCTAACTTTGCTATCTTAAAATCTAATGGCTATTTGATTGTTTCCTTTACATATTCTTATTCTCCTCCCTCATTTTCCTAAGATTTATCCTTGGTTTAGCTAGAAATCTAACCCCTCTTGGCTGGTCTCATAAACGACGAAATGGAGAGAAGAAGAGCAGGAAGATTAAATTGGAAAATGACAAAAAACCTTGGTTTTCTTGGCTTTTCTTGCTTGTTTCTCACTTTGCTTGGCCTCGTCTCCTCAAATATAAATTTTTCACCTCTGTTCTACCCTCCATATAGACAAAAACTTCAACAAAACCATAGAAAGAAAGAGAAGAAAGAGGAGAAGGAGATTGGTGAAGGAGAAAGCATGAAAAACTATGAATTCTTACACTTTATGTTAGGTTTCTTTGTTCCTTCTTCCCTCCATCTTGTGCGCCATTCTCCACTGCCCTTGGTTCTATTTTAGCGCAGAAAATTCATTCATAAGGAGTGAGGCAAAAGTGGGAATGTTTTTATAAGCCTAGGGGTTCATTTAAGCAACTTTTAAAATTTATAATTTAGTCCCTCTTCTTAGTTTTGTCCATTTGGACTCATTTCAACTCCTTTTTTAGAACCGTCTTTTCTATCATAAAATTTGGGTCTTATAATTCATAAAATGGCTTTGGTTTCATCCAAATTGAATTTAAAATCATTCCAAACTATTTGGTTAAAATTTTGGTCAATCAACGGTCGAAATTGCTCATCAGTAAACTGTTCTGGGGCTTCCCATGGTTTTCAGGGTTTCTGAGAACCCCAAAAATCTCAAATTTCTCATTTTAAAAGCCCTCCTATGAGTTTTATAAAAATTACCTAAAATTACAAAAATGCCATTACGTTTCGTTGCATTTTCATTAAAATCTGTTTGGCTATTCTAACTCTAGTTTTAAGGCATCTCTGGCCTTGACTCATCATTGTTTGAGGTCTAAAATATTATTCTAATTTTATTGGATCTCAACTCACTCTATCTGGGGGACTTCCCTTTGTATCCAGTGAATTTCATGCATTTACAGAGAAACTATATGTTACATTTCTCGTGTTTTCTCTCATTTTCAAAGAATCGGATATTATAGTTTCCAAGGCCTAATGGTCAAGCTAAATAATATTCATTATTTGATGTATTTTCTTTATTTTGTTTACACAAAATGGTTGTAGCATGTGAATTTTGAATCTACTAATGTCATATTTATTATCTGTTTATATTACATCATCTTATTAATATGTTAGAAATCTTGAAATTTATATGTTATTCTCTGTGTATTAGTAAAGAAAATACTGTTCACTTAGAGTTGTCAAATTGGCTAGTATTAGTGAATTTTTGCTGGTTTGTAGTATAATGCCTACCAAGTTATCTCCTATGGAGCTATTAATGAAATCAATTATTTTAGAAAACAAAAATATAAAATTGCAATGATTGGGAGTTCAAATATAAAATTACAATTAATTAAACAGAATAGCAAATCAATTAATGATAATGAAACTCAATCAGAATGATGCATAACCAATCCAAAATTCTTCTCCTCATATTTTCCTATCATTGTCACCTAAAAATACCTTTCGTTTGATTTTAATCCTCTGGTTATTTTTTATTAATGTTCCTAAACTACTGTTCAGGATTTTAATTAGTTTGTATTACTAATCAGAATGCAACTGTGCTTCTGTCAACAACACGAAGCCAAACTATTTCACACTTGACTAGAGATGCACGTAGAATCCTAACATGGTTTAAAATGAATTTATTTGATTAATCAACTGAATAAATCAAAATAAGTCCTTAGATAAATCAGACGAGTCAGAATTTATGCAACAAAAATCATCTAAATAGAATGATAATAATGACATGAAAACAAAAAGAATAAAAATGAAATACTTCTAAAATTAAAATCCAAACTAGAGTTCTATACAAACATGGATTCAAGTTTCCTATTAAGTTTAGACTTTGGATTGATCACCAAAAAAATTAGAAAGCCATAGGAAAGATGAAAACAAGAATGGGAAATAGAGAAGATAAAATGTGTGTTTTATGATAACATCTTCTCCTCCTTAAATAGATGACGCTGCCTTCTTCCTTAAAAAATCCAACACCATTCTAGAAGTAACAATAAGATAATATCTAAATCTTTTTATGACTTAATAAGATAATTTCTAAATCCTTTTAGGAATCTTCTATCTTGCAAAATACAGTTAAAAAATAATTAGGCCTCCGTTAGATAAATATAATGAAAATGCATTTAAAGTCTATTAATCTAAATTTAGCCAACTTAATATAAAATAAGCCCAAATTTATCAAATTACCCACTATGAATTATTAATAAGAATAAATATAAGGAATATAAAATATAATAATGACAAAATATCAAAATTTCCCACACTTAGGCTTTTGTACTCCAGGGTAAAATACAAAAAGATAAAAAAGGAAAACAAAATTGAAATACAAAACTACCAAGCTAAATACAATTCAAGCTTTTTAGATATTCAATAGTCCAAGGTACTCTTTCTTGCTAATTAAGGAAAAACAAGTAGTATGGCAAATCCAATTAATAAAAAAAATGAATCAAACTAGTAGCTCCTCACTGGTTATGTGTTTACTCTCAATTCTCTTAAATGTTTAGGTTAAGCATTTGTAACACTCCAAAATTAATTAAGAATGATTATGACTAATTAGGGAGTAATATAAGTTTAATTAGGAAAATTAATTAAGGGAGGAGGATATTAAATTGGGCTTTATAATTAATCTAATTGTTGAATTGGGTTAAGTGTAGAAGCCCAATCTTAGCCTTAGGGAGGTCCAATTCCATGTCTTAGAGGCCTAATATTTATTTGTGTAGACCCAAATGTTAATGGACCTTTTTAGCTTAGCTTAACTCTCATATATGACCCATGTAACTTATAATCCATAGTCTAAAAAGCATATGACTGAACCCACTTGGATTTTGAGCCCTTGGGTCAACCCATCTAAACCCTAATTTTACTTCAGCCTTCCCTTCATTCTATAGAAACATTTAGAGACACAAAGCAATTTTTGGAGGTCCAAAGGGGAGGCTAGGAATCGCAACAAAATTCAATCATTTCCTATTCCTAGAGCATGATTTAGCTAAGGTAACTTATACATAACTTAATCCTCCTTTCTTCCTCTTTAATTTGAACTAATTAGTTTCCTATTTGGAGCATTTTCATCTTTCACCCAAAACTGAAACTTGTTGTTTAGTGTTTCCATGGTGGATTTTCGAAGGTTGAAGCTAAGGGTGTTGTTAGGTAAGTATAAACTCCTCATTTTGATGCATTTTTTGCTAGTTTAGGACCCCTATAGTTGATTTATAATATAGGTATTCATTTTGTGCGAATTTACTTAGCATTTTAAGTGATATTCTGAAGTTACTAGTGTGAGAACAATCAAATCCAAAATTGGAGACTTGTAATGGTTGGGTAAGTGTTCTCTAGGTAGCCATTAGTATTTTAATTCTTTGAGTACTTGTTTGCTACTATAAATTAATGAATATGAATGATAATGGTCTAATTTTGTGTTCATAGGCTGAGTAGCATTGTTATTGGCTTTTCAAAAAATTGTCTACAAGTGAGGTAACTGAGTTAATGTTAAATTCCATGCATATGTCTACTTTAATTTTATATCTACTGTACATAAATAATTTTGAAATGCATAATGAATGGTTGGCTATTTGATATACTATGCTTGGATCTTGTGAGTCTATGGTGGAGCTGTGGTGTGGGTGCCACCCGTGCATTGTACTTCAATCAAGTACTAACTTATGATAAGACCCTTATATGCACTGAGCCTAGTTTATGCTCATTGGGGAGTTAGTGCCGTGGACGGGCCTCTTATAATACCTTAGTCTCTTTACCCTTATATATTAGTACCATCAGCCATCTCATCCATAAGGGGCATGATGGAGCACCATTTCAAGGAAGAACATACCTTATATAAAGAAAATATTAAATATTTAAATGTATATATTTGTGTTACGTAAGGTTTCATTTCCTCATCTTACGCTCTATGGGCCTTGTGAATTCATCCACACCATTTTCTAGTCATAGCACATCCATACAAGTCATATTCATCATATTTGATCTCATTCACTTCGGGTTTGAAGCTACATCACACAAATTCCATGGTATGCCCTAGGGTTCAAAATTCAATTTTTTGATGCAAATTTTGAAATTTCATAACTAATTCTAGAAAAATCGAAATCAAGCAAACCATACCATTTTGGAAGGTTGTGGATGTTGAATTTTGAGTAAAAATAAGTCTGGACCAATGTTGGGTGTAACACCATAATTTCCTAACTTGTCTCATGTTATTCTCATATCCATTACTATGCAATTCATAAAAGAGGTAAGAAAATGGCATTGCAAAGTGAATAAATTTGCATTGCACTATGCATAGATTTTTCTATTTGGAGTTCAGTAGGCCATATGGGTTCATACATCACATTCTCATATTTAATTACATGAATACTACTCATTTGCATCATGAAAAGTGGCCTACATCTTAAGGAACTCAATGGGAAGCTCAAAATACACACATTTATTCTCAACCAAATTTTGCCTCTTTTCTGTTCAAACTTTGGAAAATCGTAACTAATTCTAAACAAATTAAAGTCATGCATTCTTGGTCATTATGGAAAGCTATGGATGTCTACTTCATGCTAAAAATATGTCCAGACCATAACACCCAACACAGAGGACATTTGATATTCAAAATAGTCTAGAGATTAAGTTGTCCACTGGTGCTGTCATAGATTTCTGTAGCAAATTCAAAAATGTCCAATTAATTTAAAAAAAAATAATCTATACAAATGATATCAATCAAAAAATCTATGGATGTTGTAACACCCCATAATTAATTAAGGTGTTAATCATATATTAGAATTAATTAAGAGTAATTAATATGGGCTCATTGGGCAAGTTAAGTGAATAGAGACTTTAGAGAGATAAATTATTAATATGGGTTTGAGATTTAATTGGGATAGAAATTCTATCTAGGCCTAAATTAATAGATCATGAGAAGAGGCTAATGGAGGCCCAATGGATTATGTGCAGACCTAACATAATTTAGTGGGATGGGGGCCCAAAATCTACCTTGTATAGACTCCTCTAAGTGGCCAAATAACCCTTGTGCAGACCCACATTCTTGAGCTTCTTAAACTTGGCCCAAACTCAATTAAACTTCAGCAACCCAAATGCATGAAACTGGCCCAGTAAAATTCTGCAGCCCAACACTCTAAAAACTGGCCCAATAAGCTAAAATCTGAAGCCCAAGTGGAGATGGATCTTGGAGCAGCCCATGACCCATACTTGACCTAACTAAAACCCAACTCAAACCCTAATACCCCAGCCACTTTCTCACTTGCTGAAACATAAGACTCAAGAGGCAAATTCGGAGGTGGAGAAGGAGGCTAGGGTTTGGGACCAAAATTCTACATTTTCTCATACTTAGAGCAAGATTTAGCCAAGGTAATTGTTATACAACTTAATCCTCTCATCTTCTTCCTTAATTTGGTCCGATTAGTTTTTCATTTGGAGCATTTTCATCCTACCCAAAATCTGAAATGTGAGTGTTTGGGGATTTCTTGATGAAATTCGTAGGTTGGGATTAGGGCTGACCTTGGGTGAGTTTAAACCCTCCATTTTGATGCTTTAATGGTTAATTTGAGACCCCCATAGCTAATTTATAAAATGGGTATTAATTATGTACGAATTTGCTTAGGATTTTGGGTGGAATATTGAGTTTTCTGGTGGAGGAAACTTAAATCCTAAATTGGGACTTGTTGTGGCTGGGTAAATGATTCTTGGGTAGTCATTGGCATTTTAAATTCCTTGGGTACTAATTATGATTATTAATGATGAATTA
Source organism: Erythrophleum ivorense (assembly GCA_026724425.1). Lineage (NCBI taxonomy): Eukaryota > Viridiplantae > Streptophyta > Magnoliopsida > Fabales > Fabaceae > Erythrophleum > Erythrophleum ivorense. The sequence goes on along the minus strand of JAIUCV010000006.1, from coordinate 37,710,454 downwards.
GAGTAGTAATTATATGATGTTATGGTTATAGGGGGATTTCTGCACCATTGGTGATTATTGCAAGTGTCTACAAGTGAAGTAACTGGGTTTACATTATTTCCATGCATATATATGTGTTAATTTCATATTTTGCTATACATGAATGATTTGAAATGTTGAATGAATTGGTTGGCTATCTATTGAATTGTGATTGGACCTTGTGAGTCCATGGTAGAGCTGTGGTGCGGCTGCCACCCGTGCATGTGCTACGATCGAGCACCGGGTTATAATCAAACCCAGATGCACTGAGCCCCAGTTGTGCTCAATAGGGAGTAGGTGCCGTGGACGGGCCTCTCCGATGTTAATGGCCTTTAACATGTGATAATGTGATTGCTAGTATGGGATAGTAATCATGATAGCCTAATTATTTCATTTACTGATATGAATGGTCTACTGCTGGTGTTTATGTGAAATTATGCATGTATGCGAATTAATATGGAGTATATGATGGAATTGCCTTGGTTACTGAGATTCATATCTCACCCCATTTTATGGGATTAATATTTCAGGTGAAAGTTCCTCGGGTAAGGATAAGGGTAAGCAAGTGGATAAACATCCATGAGCTGAGGCCGGGTGTGGGGAGCTACACTTGGTCTGAGTAGAGTAGGATAGATGCAATTTTTGTTATTAGTTTACATAGCATTATCATGTAATCATGTTGCCAAGTGTAGGCGTTTATATTTTGCTTGATTGAAATGTAACCGTTAAGGATTTAGAGCACATCATAGTGGAATATCAATGTATGAACTTATAGCAATATATATATGTATGTAGTTCTGCTGAAATTGTGATATGGATCACCTTATGGGAATTGTAGACATATGATGTCTTAGAGGTAAGCTATTGTTGAATGGAATATCTATGGAATGTGCATGGGATGTAAATTGTTGCTAATGCATGTATTCTTGCTGCCATTTATTTATGAATTTGTTGGTATGAGTTAGTGGAATAAGTAGGAAGTGACATTTGAGTTACACAATGGTAATGGATGGATTGATGGGTAAATAGGGTAGATAAACACCATTAGGATCACTTAAAACAATGGTAGGTGGACCTAGAGTGTTGCTAAGGTGAGAATTGGAGTGTAGAGGGCAAAATTCGGGTAATATGGTCACATAAGGGAATCGCGCCGCGGCCAAGAAGGCTTCGCCGTAGCCAAAGGGGAGACAGAGCTGAAAGGCGCCATGGCGCAACAAACCTAGCCGCGGCGCGAAGCGAAAAATTCACCCAGGGGGGGTAACAGAACCAAAACCCGCCGCGGCGCAGTGTTTCCAGCCGCGACGCGAGTCAAAAAATTAAAATTGTGTTGGACAGAGGCAAAACTCACCGCGACACGAATATATTACGCCGAGGCGAGAATTCTGGGAGTCGAGTGGAAGTTCCAGGAAGCATTTCCACCGCGGTGCCACATAGGTTGGCCGCAGCGAAGGTCCAACTCGTCGCGGCTATCGCCGCGGCGAGATTTGTGAAATCAGGAGAATGATATAAGATTACAAGCCGAGAAGTTATTGAGTGTTGAAACTAATGGATGGTTGAATCATGAGCCTCTTATGGTAGTAAGATTTCTTTTATGCACATTTTATTTTGTTAAGGTGGCATGGTGATGACCCTAACATCAAGGTTCAAATTCCCTCACATTTTCGTAATGCGATAAAATATAATGACCTAACACCTTGATCCTTAATTAATAAACCTTGTATTTAGCTATAATTACAATGATTAGAAGATAGGGTTGTCACAGATGTTATCTAGAGGGAAAAAATAACTCTAGACCAGCTCAGGTACATCCAGACCTCGAAATTCAATAGAATAGTAATTAAGGTTGGGTGGAGTTTCTGATACTAGACAGAATCTTTAAAAATTCATACCTCCCTCTCTAGACCTCTAAATGAAGTGATTCTAGTTGGCACAAGTCACTAAAATGTATAGTTTCTTTGTATAAAATTTTGTGATAATTGAACATCATTTGAGCTCTATGTGACAGATTTCATTTTCGGACCAAAGTGAACAGTACCATTACCAAAACTAGAATTTTTGCCAATTTTGAAAATTCCTCAAATATTCTATAGACCTCCAAAAATTTCATACTTTAGCTTCCCAAAAATCTCTCAACAAGCCCTAAATGCATGCCAAATATCAGATCAAGAAGAGGTCATTTGGACAAAAAGTGACTAAGGGATCTAGAATAGCAAGTTTATGCCCTATATAGGGTACCAAAATGTCCAAATGGCTTCTCTCAATATTTGGCACCTCTTGGGCAAGTCTAAAAGCATGAATATGACTTATTTGAACTTTCCAAGTGGTCCCAAACCTTATGCATCTCAATTTGGCCATGCCACTTCCACATATACACTAATGCATCAAACTTTCAAGAAGCAAAAATGGCCATTTCATACTCATTTTACACTCTAGTATTCACATGCCATAATCTCTCATTCATACATGATACATTAACATATTTATACATATTCATAACCTCATAGAACATATACAACCATGGATTACAAAATTTGTCATTCATATGGCTTTAAAGTAGCCAATTCCATGCACTTAATGTCCTACTCTCTTCTCCCAAGGGGTTGGCTTCCATTACCTTGCTCTCTTGGTCCACCTAGCATGTTAGAACATTGGAGAGAAAGGGATGAGATTCAAAGAATCCCAATAGCTCATCCCCTATTCAATCATACATAATGGATACAAACAAGTCTTACAAATGTATGTATGGTCATATGGACATGTGCAAACATTCAAGAAGCATTTTCATCATTTAAGAAAGTCATACATAGCATACAAAAGCTTGCCAAGCAAGTGGATTGGCTTCACCCAATTTCTTGTGGATTTTGGACTTGCCTCACCCATTCTTTAATGCATTCTTAGACTTAACCATGCTCTTGGGAGCCCACTTTGCTTTTAGGAGATTCTTTGCTTTGTCTCAACCAATTTTAAAGGTTCTTAGCTCATCCTCACCATAGCTAAGGATTCTTGGCCTCACCACACTTAAGAAAACCCAAGCATACATCAAAATATCATATGAAATATAATGTCATTATAAAACCATGGCATATGAAATCATGCTATCATACTTTTCATGGCTTGAAAATACACATACACACATTCTAAGACATGCTAAGCATACATCCATGCATGAAAGAAGGTGGAGAGAGCTACCTTGTACATAATCACACACTTTTTCTCTTGAAATTTCCTCCTGTGCTTTGGCCACACACCCACAAAAGTGTGGGGAAGATTTCTCTTGGCCTAAACACAATTTATGGAAGCCAATTAGGTTTATGAAATAATTTCTAAGGTCACATAACTTGCTCAGACACTAGGTTGTTCTATAAACCCTATTATGGTGCATAAATGCACCTAATGAAGCAACACCCCTCAAATAAATTCTAAGCTCCATTCTTTCCTTGCAAATATGATTCTTGACTCCTTTTAAGCCTCTTAGAGTCATCACACAATTAAAACAAAGAGCCTAATTATATGTTTCTTCCTTAGGTCATAATATGGAACCTAAAGCACTAACTTACTTTCTATGAGTTATAAATTTTTTCCAATACCTCCCTTCTTTTTCATTCATCATATATGACTCAAGAATGGCCTTAGAAAAATTTAAAACTCTCCCTAGCTATCCCATCCATGCTTGGTCGAGACTATGGAACTTATTGGCTTCCATGGATTTTGCTTGATTTTCTTGAAGGAGGAAGCATGTGGGGAGCATCTTAGGGATCTTTGGAACTCATTTAAACTCCTATTTATGCTTAGGAATCATCATACAAAATCAGATTTTAGAAGAAACACTTGAAACCCTAAAAATTGTATCTTGAAATCTAATGGTTTTTTGTTAATTCCCTTTGCATATTCTTAATCTTCACACCCTTTTTCCTTAGATTCATGCTTAGTTCTGCCTAAAAATCAACTCCTCCTAGGGTTTTCTCATGTTGGGTGAAATGGAGGAGGAGGGAACCAAAGATGACAACCATAGGAAGAGAAATTACCTTGTTTTCTTGCTTTTTCTCACTTGAATCTTATGTTCTTTGAGCTCCTCTCTTCAAATCCGAATTTTTCCCTCAATTTCTCCTTTAAAATAGATCCATGTACTTCATTATAATCATAGGAAATAAAGTAGAATGAAGGAGAAGAGGTTTGGAAGGAAAGAGCATGAAAAATCATGAAAATCCATACCTTTCTACCTTGAATTTCTCCTCCTTTTCTTCCTCCTCTTGTGCGCCTCATCCCCTAGGATTTCCTCTGGTTTTGGGCAGAACATGGTAGTGCATAATGAGGGGAGAAGAAGGGTGCATCATATATATAGGTGGGAGGAAGTTACACTTTTCAAAAATTTCTATTTTACCCTTCGTTCTTGGCATTTTTGTTTCTCCTTCGCTTTATCTCCTTTTTTAGAACTGTCTTTTCCATTATGAAATTTAGGCTCCCAATTTAGTAAAATGCCTTTGGAATCACTAAAATCGGAGCTAAAACCTTCCCGAATGAATTCATCAAAGTTCAGGTACACCGACATTGGAAAACGTCCACTGGAGGGGATTTAACTGTCCCGAGGCTTTTCATGGTTTTTTAGGGCTTCTGAGAACCCTAAAGAACTCAAAACTTTCATTTAAGAATCCCTCCTATGTGAATTCCAAAATTTACTTAAAATTACGAAAATGTTATTACGTTTCGTAAGCTTTTCTTAAGAAATTGTTTCTTCATTCTAGCTTCTTTTTTCTTTCTATCTAAGCCTGGGATTTTCATTTTTAGGAGTCTAGAATGCTTCCTAAATTTGTTTGGGACCTTAACTATCTCATTTCGGTAGACTTCCTTTTGTATTCAGTGAATTGCACTCATTTACGGAGAAATCATATGTAATGTTTCTCAGGTTTTCTCTCGTTTTCAAAAAATCGGATGTTATATTAGGCATAGTGGAATTCATGTAGAGGAAGATGAGTGATCAATATGAAATTTGCCCCTCTCATTAGTAAAGAGATATCTTTGGTTCACTTAATGAGTGAGATTGAGAAATGCATGGCCATGCTTGGATGAAAAGTTTTCCATTTATTCTGTCAGTTTGTAACAAACGTAATTTTCTTAAAATGACAAAATGAGCCATATAAAGGTAAGTCATCTGAAATTACCTAGATAATATCCCAAAAAATTTGGGTTAAGTCCTAGACTCCTAAAAATGATAATTGTAGGCTCAGACAGAAAGAAAAACGGAGTTAGGATGGAGAAATAATTTGCGACGGAAACTAACGAAATATAATGGCATTTTTGTAAATAAGTGAAACTTCTGGAAAACCACATAGGAGGGCTTTTTAAATGAAAGTTTTGAGTTGCCCAAGGTTCTTAGAGGCCCCAAAAATTATGGGAAACCCTGAGACTGGTAAAGCCCTTCCGGTGTATGTTTTTCAACGTCAGTTGACCCAAACTTTGACTGGTTCATTCGATAAGGTTTTAGCTCCAAATTGAGTGATTCCAAAGGCATCTTATTAAATTGGGAACCTAAATTTTATAATGGAAAAGATAGTTCTCAAAAAAGAGCTAAAATAAAGACAAAATGAAATTGCCATTACGGAAGGACAAAATTAGAATTTTTGGAAAAGTATGCTTCTAGAAACTCCCACACACTTCTCCTTTCTTCTTCCACCTTCTTAAGCACGAAATTTTCTGCCCAAAATACAGAAGTTGATCTGCACTCTTAGATTCATCAAAAGGGGAAGAAAAGGAGGAAAAAAGTCAAGGAAAAGATAAGGAAACTTGTAGATTTTCATGCTCCATCTTCCTCCAATCTTGTTCCTCTCCTTTCCTTCTCTCTTTCTATGGTTTAGTTAAGCTTTTGGGTTCTATTTTAGGTCTAGAACCAAGGGGAGAATTTTGAATTTTCCAAGGAGAAGAGAACCAAGGAGAAAGACACTTGAAAGCTTACTTGAATCCTAGGTAATCCTTCCTTTTTGTTGCATCTTCTTTTCCCCCTCCCTTTGTGTGTATTTCAGCCAAGAGCAGAACCAAAGGATGGGAGAATGTTCTATCCAAATACAAGGAAGGAACAAGGGTTTTAGGCCATAGGGAGATGGAATATGGCAAGAAATTCCAAGAAAAACTAATAGAAAATAAGTTAGAAAAGTATAGTGTTTTCTAGGGTTTTACAAAATCTGATTTTGTGTGAATGTTTCCTTGGCTATTTGAATGTTCCCTTGAGCTCCTAAGACCTTTAGAAAGCCTCCCAAGTGGCTCTCCCATCAAGGAAACATCACAAAGTCCATGAACCTCTATTATGGTGCATATTTCGGCCAAGCTAGGTTCATTAGGCTAGGGGATGTTTTAATTTGTTCTAACCTTGGTTTGGGACTTTATATGATGTTAGAAGATGGGAGAAACCATTGGAAAAAATTTAGGAGCCATAGATTGGGAGATGGAACAATGGTATCCATAATAATGCTTTGTGAAGCAACTTGGTTTTCCAATTGTCCAATTGAATGTGTTATGGCTCCAAGGACCTTAAATGAGTCCAAGAAGCCTAGAAATAATAAGAGAATGGAGCTTAGAACTTGAAATGCAAGAGTTGCTTCATTAGGCCAATTATGGAACCATAATGCCAAGTATGAAATCGTGTGTTTAAGCTTTAGTTTAATGTCTTGGCTTGCTTCAATTATGTGATTGTGTACTCCTTGTGATGTCTAGGCCAAGAGAATAATCAACCACCTAAGTGATCTTGTGAAATCAAGGAGGGGAAGGAATTAGCAAAGTAAAGCTTGCATTAATTGAAAGGTAGCTCCCCACCTCATTCTCTTGCATTCTTGTGCACATATGTATGCTTTTGTGTGCTTATGTATGCTCTTGTGATGTGAGAACATGCCATTTGATGTCTTGAGGTTGCATTGGTACCAATGTGTTGTCTTGAATGCCATTGATTGTAAGAATGGTTCTCAAGGGTGAGGTGATGCCAAAAGTCCCTTAAAGTGGGTGAGGATGTGCCAAAAGTCTCAAGGCATGGGTGAGATTAGACCAAAAGTCCCTTGGATGGATGAGGCTAGGTTAAAAGTCCTAGGACCAAGAGTGAGGCAAATCCGAAAGTTCTAAAAATGGGGTGAGGCAAAACCAAAAGTCCTTAGAGCATGAAAATGGCTTAATGTGGACATGTGGCATGAAAATGTAGTATTATACAATTTATGTTTGCACACTTGAGATTTTGATGTATGTATATTTTGAATGTATGTGTGAATGGGTGTGTGAGCTATTGAGATTCTAGGAATCTCACTCCCCTTCCCTTCATTATCTTGAAATGCCTAGGTGATGTTCAAGAAACAAGGAGTGCAAGCCAAAGAACTTGAAAGATTGTATTTTGTATATTATATTACCTTACTTGTAATTGGATGTTAAAGTGAGCTTGTACATATTATTTTTGTGACGTAATACCATGAACAAATGTAAAATGATGTATAAATATGATGTAGACCCTATGTAACACTAAATCCATGGAATTATGCAAATTGGCTCTTGGATGGCTTGATGCAACTATGTATTCTTGGATGTGGAATGACCAAATTTAGATGCATGGGATTTGGGACCATTTGGGCAGCTCCCATAAGTCATAATTATGTTTCAAAACTTGCCCAAGAGGTGCCAAACTCAAGAGGAGGCCATTTGGACCAAAGTGACTTTTGGTAGGGAGCAAAAATGACCATTTCATAAGGCTATATCACTTTTTATCCACATGAGCTCTTCTTGGTCTGAAATTTGGTATGCATCTAGAGCATATTGAAAGCTTTTGAAAAGCTAAATTTGGTAATTTTTGGAGTTCTATGGAATATTTGATGAATTGTTGAATTTGAGAAATTTTCTGGTTTTGGTTATTGGTACTGTAGCACTAGTCCGAAATTAAATTCTATCACTTATGGGGCAAATGATGTCCAATTGACACCAAATTTTATACAAAGAAACTAAAAATTCCTAGCGACTTGTGCCCACTAAAAGCACCTCAATTGGAATATTCTGTCCAGTATCAGGAGTTTTACCCGACCTAAGTTACTGTTCTATTTAATTCCGAGGACTAGGCTGCCTGAGCTGGTTTGGAAATATTTTTATCCTCTAGCTAATATCCACATATTTCTAGATTGATATCATTTGAATGGATTGGATTTTTGTGGAATTAATTGGACATTTTTAAAGTTTGCTATAGAATTTTGTGACAGTTCTAGAATGCAGTTTGACCTCTGGAATCTTTTGGATGTCAAACGTCTTCTATAATGGTTGTTATGGTCTGGACATATTTGTAGTGTGAAGTAGAAATCCATAGCTTTCCATAATGACCAAGAATGGATATTTTTGATTTTTCGAGAATTAGTTATGATTTTTCAAAGTTTGCACAGAAAAGAGGCAAAATCTGTTTGAAAATAAACCTCCATGTTTTATGCTTTATTTCGGTTTTCTTGAGTTGTGAGCCACATTTTGTAATTCAAACGAGTTGTATACATGTAGTTAAATATGTAAAAGTATAGTATGAGCTCACACGGTCCACGTGACACTAAATGGAATTTTTATACACGACGTAATACGAAAATATTCATTATTTTAGTCCCTTTTCTTTACATTCTCATGGAATCGATGATGTGAAGCTCACGAATGTCATGAAATGAGTTAGAAATTATGGTATTACACAGTCTGCTCAATGATCGTGAAAGTGAAGGTCGAGTAAAATGAGAATGACATTTCCATCCCTCATTAGATATCGTGTGACAAAAGGATTGTGACAGGGTTGTATAATAGGTTGCATCGGATCACTGATCCTTATATCATTTGGGTAGTCACAATGTATTGCTAGAGGCCACTTGTGACTTGTAGGTAGAATAGCGTTATTGGCCTACTACCAACATTATATGGACCTATAGGGTCGCACACAAGAACAGACCAACTCGAACTATCATATCCAGATTCATTGAATCTAAAAATGTGTCTATGTTCAATGAATATAATATTCAATTTAGGATAGAAGAATTTTATAAATATATATTTGATATATATTTTATAAAATTTGAAATATATATTTATGTATTTTGATATATTTTGAAATATATATCATTTATTTAATTTAAATAATTAGTTTAAAATTATTCTATAGGATATATTTAAATTCAAAATAATATGATAATTTAAATTTAATCTATGTGATAAATTAAATTTAAATTTGGTTCTAGTTTTAGGCTAAATAATTAGTTTAAATTTGTTCTATACGATAGATTTCAATTTAAACTAATGTGATAATTTGAATTTAATCTATGTAATAAATTAAATTTAAATTTAGTTCTAAATTGAGATCAAATAAATTAGTTTAAATTTATTCTATAAGAGAGATTTAAATTTAAACTAATATATTTAATCATAATCTAAATTAATTTAAATAATATATTTAAATTAATTAAATCTATCCTAAAATCTTAACACATCTCTATAAATAGAGAGGTTAGGATTTTCTAGGTGACTAATTTTTATGAAAGAGCTGCCTCCTACCTTAGAGAGAAAATAAGCAAGAAAGTGTATGGACGCTTAGAGAGAGAAAGCATATGGACACTTAGAGAGAGAAAAGAAGAACATCTTCTTTTCTTGAATGTACTGACATTTGTCTTCAGGGGCACTAGCACGCTGTTCGAGTTGCAATGACCATTCATGTGGATATAGATAGAGGGAGCTAATCTGAAGCGTCAGTTCCTAAGATTCAACAGCATAAAGAAAACCTAAAGAATCACATGACAAAAGGTAAAAGTTTCTAGCTTTATTCCATTTAAACAACATTGATGGATCCATGGGAGGGATTCGAGTTCAATTTTTAAATTTTCATTGTACGTGTCCCAAAAATCCCAACACTAGGGGTTGAAGTAACCCAGCTAGCTTCTAGTGTTCTATCTTGACTTTTTGACATACCAAACACTGGGAGACATATTTTGCTATATCGTTTTCATTGCAGGCCACTAGAACATTTTCTTTAAATCATGGTACGTCATGTTACTATTTGGATGAATGGTGTATCTACTCTTGTGTGCCTCTTCTAATATCTTTTCTCTTAATTCAAACTCTTTTAGGTATATACAACCTATTCTTATATCTCATTATTCTATTCTCAGACAAATTAAAGTCTGACACACCACTCTAGGATATATGGGCTCTCATACATACTCATCTCTTTGCTGAGCTTCTTGCATCTGACTCTTCAGCTCACTCTCTATTCGGGTTTCACTCATTAACAATTTCCTTGAATGCACTTGACAGGAGAGATTTAGATCCCTGAACCTCTCAACATCATGTAGGCAGTATGTATAGATTTTCTACTCAAGGCATCAGCTATCACGTTAGCCTTATCGGGATAGTATTTTAGGGTAAAATCATAATCCTTTAAAAACTCTAACCATCTCCTTTATCTCATATTCAATTTCTTTTATTCAAATAGGTACTTAAGGCTTTTGTAGTCACCATAAATCTTTATGGCTGTCCCATACAAGTAGTGTCTCCATATCTTAAGAGCAAACACCACTGTTGCTAGCTCTAAGGCATGAATGGCATAGTTTTCTTTATGTGGTTTCAACTGTCTAGAAGTATAAGCTACTACTCTGTCTTCCTGCATAGGTACATATCTTAACCCTTTCTTTGAGGTATCACTATAGACTACAAAAGTCTCTTTTGGGTCAAGAAGTACTAAAATTAGGGTTGTGGTTAGTCTATGCTTCAATTCTTGAAAATTCTGTTCACATTTCTCATCCCACACAAAAGGTATATTCTTTTCAGTGAGTCTAGTCAATGGCATCGCTATCTGAGAGAAGCCTTGAATGAACCTTTTGTAATAACTTGCTCAACTTAAAAAGCTCTTGATCTCTGTCACTGTCCTAGGTCTCTTCCACTGAAGTACTGCCTCTACTTTATAGGGATCTACTGTGACCCTTGCCAAGGAGATCATATGGCTTAGGAATTGAACCTCAATGAGCCAAAACTCACATTTACTAACTTTAGTATTTAACTATTTTTGTCTTAAGGTCTCTAGGACTAGCCTCAGATACTGCTCATGCTCTTCTCTGCTTTTAGAATAGATGAGAACGTCATCTATAAAGACAACTACAAACCTATCTAGATATGGCCTAAACACTTTGTTCATATAATCCATAAATACTGCAGGTGCATTTGTCAACCCGATGAGCATAACTAAAATTCATAATGCCCGTATCTAGTCTTAAAGGCTGTCTTAGGAATATCCTCAACCTTAATCTTGAGCTAATGATTTTTTGGCCTAAGGTCTATCTTAGAGAAAATTGATGCTCTTACTAATTAGTCTAAGAGGTCATCTATTCTAGGTAGGGGGTATTTATTCTTAACTGTAATCTTATTGAGCTCTCTATAATCTATATATAATCTAAGACTCTTATCTTTCTTCTTTATAACTAGGCTAGAGCTCCCTATGGTGAAACACTGGGTCTAATGAAACCCTTCTCTAAGAGCTCTTTTATCTATTTCTTAAGCTCTACTAGCTCTTGGTGGGAGCTATCCTAAACAGGGCCTTAGATACTGGACCTGCCCTAGGCACAATATCTATGGAGAAATCTACTTCTTTATTAAGGAGTAATCCACTAATTTCTTTAGGAAATACCTCTGGGAATTCTCTCACTATAGGTATCTCTTCTATGCCCTTTTCTATCTTAGCCTATAGGAAAAAGAATATTAAAAACCCTTGACAACCATGCTTTAAGGAATGCTAAGCTTGGGAGGTGGTCATAAAAGCTAGCTTAGTTTGAATACTAGGTAAAGTTCTACATTCAAGCAAAGAAACACACATATGGTAACAATCAAGCATACCATTAGTGGCAGAGTGCAGTCTCTGTCTATGTGCCCCGACCTACCGCACTTGAAACATACATTTTAGCCCAAGTAGCATGGTCTATTCCCATGATTTTTGCCACACTGAGCGCAAGCTACTGGAGTGGAACTAACTTTATTAGATTGAGCTGGTTTTCTTCTGTTCTTACCTTTCCTATTCCACTGGCTTCTGCCACCTCTTTTATTGCTACTAATGGTGGGTGTTTCCTTACATGGCCTCTTACTCTCTGGGAGGGGAGGTGTAGCACTCAAGGCAAGATGCATCGTCCTTAAATTCACCTTGGTGACTCTGCATACCTCAACAAAGGCATTAAAATTCTTGATTCTCTGGGGCACCACTCTATCTTTGATCTTTGGTAGAAGCGTCTTCTCTAATTTATCTACTTTCCACCTCTCGTCATCATGTTTCTGTAAATAAGAGAAATATCTGGAGAGCTCTACAAATTTGGCCACGTACTGGTCCATATACATCCTCTAAGTTTGTCTCAAGAGTACAAACTCTGACTTCTTCACATCTCAAGTATAGCTCGTTGTGACTCGAATTGAGAAATTTACTACAGTAGGTTCAAAGGTGTCTTTTTGCCGTGACAAAATTTACAAAAATGTGAGAAGTTGAACTCGAGAGTAACTTTGCCGGAGTGCAAAAATCTTAGGCCATAGTGTAAGATGCGAAACTTAGGTTTTAGGTTCCAATAACCAACTTTGCTATAGAGGGGAAGGTCCAAGCCACAACGACAATTCCCCAAACCCTTATTTTTGACTTAGAAACCTTGAATTTCACTATGTTAATATTGTGCAATGACTTGGGAGTCCTTATATGAGGTTTTTATGAGTTGAAATCAGTAGCAAGATGATTCCAAAGTCTTAAATGATAACAATAATCACTTGTGGATTTGATTAGTTGTGGATGTTTAGCTGATGATCATAATGATATCAAGGTTCAAATTCTTCCCGCTATCTCCTATTTTAATTAATCATAATGACTTTGAACCTTGATTTGTGATTACTAATCATGCTATTAAGCTTAATTATGGTAATTAAGAATTAAGGTCATTATAGCGTTCCTCTCAAATTCAACCTTTCACAACATCACTATCATAGGCTTGTATATCTTCTTAATCTCTACAAACTAATTCACAAGCAACATATAAATCAAAAGGACATTTATTTAAGGTTGTAATGGGCCTAAGGTACGAAACAAATGGTAAACAAAAGAACTAAAGACATAACAAGAGACATAAGGCAGGCACTTAAAATCATCAAGAGCAATAAAAAAAAGAACATAGAATGGAGTAGATGTGCATTTTAAGGTCTTATTTGTTGTAAACCAAAACATGCTCAATGAAAATCAAAGTAATTTTCTTTTCTCTCTTTTATTTTCATCATTATTTTTTCACCACTTTTTTTCATTATTTTTTTCTTTTCTTTTCATGCTTTGGTTTTTTTTTGTTTTTTGTTTTTAATTTATTTTTGACATATCTTTAGGAAGAACAAATTAATTAGCTCAAATTTGATGCAAAATTGCATTGCATATCCATCCACCCTACAAAGATATAATGCTCTTAATAATCAAAAGTATCTTATACAAGGTGGGAAATAATTTTCTTTTTTAGGTTAAAGGGTTAAAAAGAAAACATGAAAGGCTTAAAAAGGGAACAAAAACAAAGGATAAAACATAGGTGGGATAGCTATTTGGCTCTGTCTATAATAAAAGAAAATAAGAAAGAATGCCTTAATCATCTTTATGAATGCTTATGCAAATGTAGTTCGAATTAAAAATCAAGACAAGTTCTAAAGTGAACATCATGATAGGCATTCGCTTTCATAAGAAAAAAATAGAAGGCCAAAAATTATCATGGGTTTAAAAACTACCATATGTAACTAATTAAAATCAAATTCATTGCTAGTTTATTTGAGTTCCATAAAATAAGATTGATTCCTAATTATGTTGAAATACTTCAAAACTTAAATTGCTTCAATTTGTTTTTTTTAAAACTAAAAATTTGCAAGAAAAACAAGAAAATAATAGAAACACAAAAAAAAAAAGAGCATAATGATTCCTCCCCTCACACTTAATATTTACATTGTCCTCAATGTAGTAATAATCTAATTTATTAATTAAAGAGAAGACAAGAAAGGAAAAATGAGGGAAAAAATGCTACCAGGTGGCTTAAGTGTATGAAGCATTATAAAGATGTAACTCCTCCACTATCTGCTCTTGAAATCCCTCATAAAAATGCTTAAGCTGTTGCCTATTCACCGTGAAGCACTTATTGGTTGACTCATTCATAATTTCAACTGCATTATAAGGAAAAACATGAGTAACCACAAATTGACCAATCCATCTAGAACATAACTTATTGAGCATCAGCTTTAGGTGAGAATTGTAGAAGAGGACTCTTTCACCAACATGAAGCTCTTTTCTTTCAATCATATTGTCATACATGGCCTTGGCTTTTCCTTGTAAATTCTAGAGCTTTCATAGGCTTCTAACTAAATCTCTTCAGGTTCTTAAAGTTCCAATTTGCTTTGAAAACTAGCTTGAAATAGATCCATATTACATTTCTTTACTACCCAATAGGCCTTATGCTCAATCTCAACTAGTTTGTGACATGCTTTACCAAAAACCAACCTATAGGGTGACATGTGTATAGGAGTTTCGTAGGTAGTATGGTAAGCCCATAGTGTATCCTCCAATCTTTTACTCTAATCCTTTTCTATTAGGTTGCACTATTTTCTCTAGAATTTGTTTTATCTTTCTATTTAAAACCTCTACTTGACCATTCATTTGTGGATGGTAAGGGGTGGTTAGCCTTCTCTTTAACTCATCAAATGCTAATCTGCATGACTTATCAAAATTAAAATTTACATCCTTTTAAAAAAGTCTAGACAATGGTAAAGAAATCTTGCTAAAGTCTTTGATAAATTACCTATAAAAACCTGCATGACTAAGAAAAGAAGCAATCATGTCTACTTTAGTTCTATCAACTTCAATGCCAATTTTAGAAACCACATGGCTTAAAACAATTTCTTCCTCTACCATAAAATGACATTTTTCAAAATGTAAGACCAGATTTTTCTCAATGCATATTTCTAAAACCATTCCTAAACTAATCAAAGAGTCATCAAAGAAGGTGCCATAAATAATAAAGTCATCCATAAAAACTTCCATGCAATGTTTAAAAAAAGATGCTTACCATACACTGCTAGAATGTACCTAGAGTATTACAAAGTCAGAATGGCATCCTTTGATATGCAAAGATACCAAATGGGTAGGTAAATGTAGTCTTTTCCTAGTCCTCTAGTGCAATATTAATTTCAAAATAACCAAAAAAGCCATATAAGAAAAAAATAATAAGATTTGCCTACTAATCTCTTTAACATTTGATCTATGAACGGAAGAGGAAAATGGTCCTTTCTAGTGGCCTGATTCAGTTTTTTGTAATCAATGGAGACTTTCCAACTATTCTAAACTCTCATAGGGATGAGCTCATTTTTCTCATTGGGCACCACTATGATATCATCTTCTTAGGGACTTCCTACATTGGATTTACCCATTTGCTATTAGATATGGGATAAATAATACTAGCTAAAAGTAATTTACTTATCTCTTTCTTCATAACATCTAGGATTGTGGGATTGAGTCTTCTCTATGGTTATCTTATTGGTTTAGCCCCTTCTTCTAATAAAATCCTATATATACATATGGAAGGGCTAATCCCTAGAATATCTGCCAATGTCCAACCTATTACTTTTTTCTTTTCCCTTAAAATTCTAACAACCTCATTTCATGATCAGGTGGAAGGATATTTGCTATTATTAATGGTAATTTATTTCCTCTTCTAGGAAAGCATATTTGAGATTGTCAGGTAAAGGTTTGAGTTCAAGTGTGGGTGGTTGCTATATGGAAGGTACTAATCTTTGTGAATTTAAATGTACAGCAGCCTCCACTTGTTCATTTTTCTCAACAGAGGAAATGGTATCAAATAAATTGACAAAATCAGGATGAAAATCAAAAGCAGAATCAAAATTCAAGAATGCATCAATCTCAGACCATGTAGTACATTTATTGAGTCCATTATAACATTCTGAACATTGAATTACATCTATAAATTCAACCATGTCAGTATCCATGTCCACACAAGCATCAGTGACTAACAAGTCTATCATATTTATATGCAAGATAAAGTGTTCTTCTAAAGGTATCTCATGGCATCAAGAATATTAAAATGAACAATATCACCACCAAATTCCATTGATAAAGTACCATCATGCACATTAATTATTGTTTTAGTAGTTTTCAAAAATGATCTTCCTAGAATCAGTGGTTCATATCCATGTATAGTGTCATCTTCCATATTTAGAACATGCAAATTAGCAAAGAAAATTAAATCTTTTACCTTTACTAGAGCCTCTTCAAGTACTCTTACAGGGTAGGCTATGCTTCTATTTGCTACCTAAATCACCACTCTCGTAGGCTTCAATTCTCCAATCTTCAAAAAAGACTATTGTAATATCTGGTTCTCTGAAAATGAGAGAAAATGTGAAAAACAACATATGGTTTCTCCGTAAACGCATGAAATTTACTGGATACAAAAGGAAGTCCCTCAGATAGAGTGATTTGAGGTTCTAAAAAATTTATGTAGCATTCTAGACTCCTAAAAATGAGAATCCTAAGCTCAGATAGAGCTAGAATGAAAAAATAAATTTGAACGAAAGGTTGATGAAACATAATGGCATTTTCATAATTTTGAGCAAATTTTAGAATTCATATAGGAAGGCTTTTTAAATAAAATTTTTGAGTTCTCCGAGGTTCTCAAAGGCCCTGAAAACTATAGGAAGCCCCACAATAGTTAAAACCCCTTTGGTGGACGTTTTTCAATATCGGTTGACTTGGACTTTGACAGACTCATTTGGAAAGGTTTTAGCTTTTATTTGAGTGATTCCAAAGGAATTTTATTAAATTGGGGACCTAAATTTCATAATGAAAAAGTTGATTCTAAAAAAGGAGCTAAAATGAACTAAAAACGAAAATGCTAAGACAAAGGGGCAAAGTTGGAATTTTTGAAAAGTGTTTCTTAAACTTACCTATATATATGAGGCACCCCATCTCCTCCTTCATTTAGCCACATTTGTTTCTATCCTAAATTAGAGAAAGAACCCTAAGGGTGAGGTGCACAAGAAGGAGGAGAAAGGAAGGAGAAAAACAAGGAAGAGGTATGGATTTTCTTGGATTTTTTCATGCTTTTTCATTAGCAAACTTCTTCTCCTCCATTTCCCTTTCTTTCCTATGGTTTTATTGAAGTTCTTGGATCTGTTTTGAGCATAGAACAGAAGGGAAAATTCGGATTTGAAGAGAGAAGGGCAAGGAAAGTGAGAAACAAGCAAGAAAAGCTAAGAAAACAAGGTAAATCTTCATTCCATGGTAGTTATCTCTTGCTCCCTTCTTCTCCTTGGTTCGTCCCACACATGGAGCTTCAAGAAGGCTTAGATTTTGAGTAGAACCAAGGATGAATCTTAGGAATTTAAGGAAGGAGAATAAGAATATACAAAGAAAATTAACAAAGAACCATTAGTTTTCAAGATAGCAAAGTTAGGGTTTCAAGTGCTTCACTAAAAATCTGATTTGATGCAATTGTTCCTAGGCCTAAATCAGTGTTTAGATGAGCTCTTGAGATCCCTAGAAGGCTCCTCATATGCATCTTGCATCAAGAAAACAAAGCAAACTCACTTGGTGTCTCCTCGGTCTATAGCCACGGCCTAGAGAGGTTGGAGCACCAAGGGGTAGTTTTAATTTTATTCAAGCTCATTTTTGAGTCATATATGATGGAAGAAGATGAGAGGAAGTATTGAAAAAATTTTAGAAGCCATAGATAGTGAGATGGAGGTGTAGGCTCCATAATATAGCATAATGAATCAACTCCTAGTTTGGCTCCTTAAAATAATTGTGTGATGACTCCAAGGAGTCTAAATGGAGTCAAGAATCATAGATTGAAGGAAGAAGGGAGCCAAGATCATGAATTCTTGTAGTTGCTTCATTAAGTGCCTTATGAAAGCATAATGGAGCCATAGACTAAAGTAGCATTTGTAAAGTGTGTATAATGCCATGGCTTATTCCCATGAGTAATTTATGTTTCTTTTGGTATGTTATGGCAAAGAGAAACAAGTCTCCCACCATTGTGAGTGTGTGGCCGAGGAAGGGAGAGCATTTCCAAGAAAAAAAGTGTGTGGTTGCAACAAAGGTAGCTCTCTCCACTTTCTCTCATACATGAAAACATGCTTACCTTGTCTTTGAATGTATGTATGTGTGTTTTAAGCCATGAAAAGTTTTCTAGCATGATTTCATATGCCATAGTACCATGATGATGTTTTATGCATTTAAATGATGTTTTATATGCTTGCCTTGGTTTGCTTGAGTGTGGAGAAGCCAAGAACCCTTTATCCATGGTGAGGATGAGCGAAGAACCCTTAAAATTAGTTGAGACAAAGTAAAGAGTCTCCTAAGAGTGAGGTTGAGTGAAAACCTCTTAGAGAAAATGGATGAGGCAAGTCCAAAATCCATAAAAGAATAGGCAAGGCTAATTCACTTACTTGGGAAGTCTATACGTGCTTTGTATGACTTGTTGAAAAGCCAAGAATGCTTTTTGAATGATCATACATGTCATTATGCTATGCATGCATTTTTAAGACTTGTTTTGCATTCTTTATGGGTGACTGAAAGGGAGATGACCTATTGGGATTCTTTGAATCTCATTTCCTCCTCTCCAATGTCTTAACATGCTGGGTGGAGTAAATGAACAAGGTAATGGAATCCACCAAGTTAGGAGATAAGAGATTGTCATCAAAGTGTATAGAATTGCCTAGAATTACTCCTTTTGTAGCCATACACATGGTATATGATGTAATACTATGATGAAAATGTTGTATAATGATTTGAACATGTGTATTTACCCATATATTTTATTTATGTATGAGGTTTGATGCCATATGTATGATATAGTGCATTTTAGGCATTGGATGGCAAGCTTTGACATGTATGCTCTTGTGTATAACTTGGGGTGGATGAGTGAGTTTGAGAAATCTGGTTTTTTGACCTTTGAGACAAGTTTAGTAGACCATTTTAGTGCTTTCCCAGGTGCTCAAGTGGCCATGGTTGCCTTAGAAGCAATGTTGGACCCTTTGGACCCTTTTGATGATACAAAATAGATCATTTCACAACCCAACATCAAGATCTGACCAAATAAACTAATTTGCACATCAAATTTGGCACACATATACATCTTATCTAGAGATTTTGGGTAGCCAAAGACCAGATTATTTGGAGCTCTGTGGAATTAATTATGAATTTCCAAAATTGGTATTTTTTTATTAAACTGATGTAGACATTATTCATATGGTTAGAAACTTGGGCTATGTTATTCATTAGCTAAATGATGTCCAATGCTTATGAAATTTTACAAGCATAAACTAGACATGATAAGCTTTACATGTCCATTAAGATTACCCCATTAGGACCTCTGAGTAGGGAGATATAAAATTTTGAAGTTGGAGAATAGTACCAGTAATGACAGTCGACCTCTAGTACTATTCCATCAATTTCTAGTAGTTGGCACCCCTATTGTGGCCTAGATTTATTTTTAAATATAGTAGACATCTGTATCTTTCCAAAATAGTAAAGTATGCATGATTTCTATTTTTCTAGAATTATTTATGATTTGTTCAAAGTTTATGACAGTAAGTTAGAAATTCTAGCCGACCTAGTGTTTTTATGTATTTCATCCATTTGCATGAGTTCTAGGCTACTTCTTGGGATGGTTATGAGTTGTATTAGTGTATTTAAATATCAAAATGAGATGGATGAGTCCATATGGCCCACGAGACACTAAATGAAAATTTTACCCATGACGTAACATAATTTAATGAGTATTTCTAATGCTTTTTCCCTGGCAAACTTATGTGATCCAAGGAAGGGAACTTAGAAATGAGGTAAGATGAGCTTAGTAAATATGGTGTTACAAATACACAGGTTTAGGCATTACATTAATGGAAGCTCTTAAATATAACATAGCATTATTGAACTACATATTCCTTATTGTGTAAGAAATGGTGAATGTGCTAGGATCTTTGCATTTAGTGGGCATAGCTGCTTAAATCAAAGCTGATACATTTCTCCCTATGTTAACTTTCTCATTCCCTTTCAACTTCCTCTTATGTGTACACAACTCCTTAAGAAACTTTGCATATTTTGGAATCTGTTTGATTGCTTCTAAGAAAGGAATATTTACTTCCACTTTTCTGAACGTCTCCATAATTTCCCTATGTAATTCAACTTCTATGCTTTTCTTGGATTGTGTAATTCTATTAGGGAATGGTAGGGGTCTAGTATATGTGGAATTCTCTCCCTTATTTGTGATGTTCTTGCCTTGGATTAAAGGAGCTATTGTTCTTTGTCACCTTCTTTTTCTTGCAACACCTCTATTGGAGGTGTGATGGGCCTATTCACTTACTTACCGCTCTTCAAGGTTATTACACTAACATTGCCTCTTAGGTTGGTCATGGGCTGCAAAGGTAATTGGCCAAAACCTTGACTTAATTCATTGATATTTGTTGCAAGTTTACCAATTTGGGTCTCTAAACTTTAGATTGTTGTATTTGTTTGTTGTTGGAATTAGACTGTATTTGTTGCCAATTGCTTCACTATATCTTCTAGACTTGGTTTTGACTTGTTCATCTATTGCATGGGTTGTCTTATAGGCTGTTGGTTGCTTGGGCTAGGAGCATTAAATTTGTGTTGCTACTGTTGTTGGTTAGACCCATTGCCATATCTTAAATTCAGATGATCTCTCCATCTAGGATTGTATGATGTTGCATAAGGGTTGTATCTATTCTATTGCTACTGTAAAGGTCTACAAGGGAAGATACCAGCATATGATTCTATATTATCTTGCAACTGGGGGCACTGATTTGTGGTATGTGTGGTTAATGAACAAATACTACATAGAGGTGCAAGGAGTTATTGAGGTTATCTTTGCCTGAGTGCTAGCTATCTAATCATGGAAGCCAACTCTTCAAGTTTATTTTCTATTCTTTGTTGATCCATATAAGTGGCATATATTTCATTTACACCTTAGGTTAGCGTATTTATTTTGGTGCCAAATTGTTGTGTATTTTGTGCCATATTTACAATGAGGTCTCTAGCAACAGCTGGGGTTTTGTTAACCAATGCTTCTCTTATAATTGCATCAACCATGTTGCTGTCCATGGATAACAAGCCTTCAAAAAAGTACTAAATCAAAAGTTAGTCATTCATTTGATGGTAAAGATAGATTACACATAGTTTCTTAAACTTCCCCCAGTACTCATGCAGTGTTTCTTCAATCATCTATCTAATACCATTAATCTTTTTTTGGATGGCAGCAATTCTTGAGGCAGGGAAAAATTTCTCCAAAAATATCTTTTTCAATTCATTCCATGAAGTGATGGCTTGAGGTTGAAGATAATAAAGCCCATCTTTGGCCACCCCATCTAGTAAGAAGGGAAACACTTTAAGCTTAATGTGCGCTTCTAAACTCCTTATGGCTTCATGGTGGAACAAACCATGTGGAAACTCTTTGAGATGTTTATGAGGATCCTCATCTGCAAGACTATGAAACTTTGGAAGCAAATATATTAATCTAAATTTAAGTTCAAAAGTGGCATCAAGTTCAGGATATTGAATACATAGTGGTTGGTAATTAACATCAGGTGCAACCAGTTCCCTAAGAGTCCTATCATTATTCCAAGCCATATCTACTACTTCAGAATCAAAATTAAAATCCAAATTCAATTTGCAATTACTTTGTATATTGTCTATTATCTCAGAAGTCAACTCAATAGTCACAGTTTCTTTAATCTTATGACTTCTAAGTTGTATACAAAAACTCCTATCAATTTATAGATCAAACTCAATTAAATCTCTATTAGAAGATCTTATCATACACAAAGAATAAAATAAAATAAAATAAAACACCAAAAAATTACCCAAAAAAAATAAAATAAATTTGAAAAAATAGAAAAATAACAAAAAATTAAAAAAATACTAAAAAATTGAAAAAGTTGTATAAACGATGGAATTTGGCCAAAAATGGCCTAGCACGTAGCAGTGCTACAAGTTTTATTTCTCACAATACCTAGAACCTATATACTAAGTGTAACACCATAAATTTTGGCTCATTTCATGACATTCATGGGCTTCACATCATCAATTCCATGGGAATGTAAAGAAAAAAGGAATAAAATAATGAATATTTTCGCATTACGTCGTGTTTGAAAATTCTATTCGGTGTAACGTGGATCGTGTGAGCTCATACAATACATTCTCATATTTAATTACATAACTATAACTCAGTTGCATCATAAAATGTGGCTCACAACTCAAGAAAACTGAAATGAAGCACAAAACATAGAGGTTTATTTTCAGACAGATTTTGCCTCTTTTCTGTCTAAATTTTGGAAAATCATAACTAATTTTAGAAAAATTGAAATCATATATTCCTGGTTATTTTGAAAAGCTACGGATGTCTACTTCACAAAAAAAATATGGTCAGACCATAACATCCATCACAGAGGACGTTTGACATCCCAAAAAGTCCAAAGGTTAAACTGCATTCTGGAACTATCATAGATTTCTGAAGCAAATTTTGAAAAAGTCTAATTAATTCTCAAAAAATCAAATCCATGCAAATGATATCAATCTGGATAGTTGGGGATGTTAGCTAGAGGGAAAAAATATTTTAGGACCAGCTCAAGTAGCGTAGACCTCATAATTTAATAGAACAGTAACTCAAGTTGGGCAAAATTCCTGATACTGGATAGAATGTTCAAAAATTCATATCTCCCTCTCTAGACCTCCAATTGAGGTGCTTTTAGTTGACAGAGTCGCTATGAATGCCTAGTTTCTCTGTATAAAATTTCATGGAAATTGGATATCATTTGAGCCTTGTGTGACCAAATTCATTTTCAGACTAAATGAATAGTGCAGCAGACCAAAATCAGAAAAATTGCCAACTTTGAAAATTCATCAAATATTTTGTAGACCTCAAAAAATTATGATTTTTATCTTTCCAAAAAGAGAATTGCATGCCAAACCTCATATCAAGAAGGGCTCATTTGCCTAAAAAGTGACATAGGGTTCCATTATGGTTATTTTTGGCTCCATATGGGGTACCAAAGTGACCAAATAGTTTTTCCTTAGTCTTGACACCTTTTGGGCAAGTCTAAAAGCACATTTAGGACTTGTGCGAGCTTTCTAAATGGTTCCAAATCTCATGCATCTCATTTTGTCCTTTTCATCCACACATATGCACATTACATCAAACTTTCCAAAATGCATACCTTGGCATTACATATCCAAATTCTATTCTAAGGTTCATACATCATATCCATACATTTATACATCACATAATATTATAATTACGCATGTCTAAGAAGTTATAAACCATATACATCATTGGATTACAATATTGGACACCAATATGGCCTTAAAATGACAACTCCAATACTTTGTTGTCAAATTTTTTCCTTCAAGGTGGTTGGCTCCTATTACCATATCCACTTGGTCCACCTAGCATGCGAGATTATTGGAGAGGAGGGGATGAGATTCAAAGTATCCCAATAGCTCATCTCCCATTCAATCATACATAACATATGCAAAGCAAGCTGAAAAAATACATGCATGGATATCATGGAAGTCATGAACATTCAAGAAGAAAGTTTAGCATGTGAATAAGTCATACAAGTGATTTAAGAGCTCACCAAGTGGATGCAATGGCCTCACACTTTTCCTTATGAATTTTGGACTTGCCTTACCCATTCTTTAAGAGATTCTTGGACTCAACCATACTCTTGGGAGCCCACTTTGCTTTTGGGAGACTCTTTGCTTTGTCTCAACTAATCTCAAGGGTTCTTAGCTCATCCTCACCATTGTTAAGAGTTCTTAGCCTCTCCACAGTCAAGCAAACTCAAACAAATATCATACATTCATTTGAAAACATAACATGTCATCATGAAATCATGGCATATAAAATCATGCTAGCATAAATTTTATGGCTTGAACATACACATACATATACACACATTCTAAGATAAGCTAAACACACATCCATACATGAAAGAAGGTGAAGAAAGATACCTTGTATAAAATCACACACTTTTTCCTTGGAATTCAAGCCTCCTCTTTCGCCCACACAGCTATAAACTTGTGGAGATGGTTTCTCTTGACCTAGATACAATTTATGGAAGCCAATTAGGTTCATAAAACAATCTTTAAGGCCATACAACTTACTTAGACACTAGGTTGCTCTATGAATCCCATAAATGCACCTAATGAAGCAACACCCCTTAAAAAATTTCTAGGCTCTATTCTTTCCTTTCAAATATGATTCTTGACTCCTTTTAAGTGTCTTGGAGTCATCATACAATTAAAACAAATGGCCTAACATAATGTTGCTTCTTTAGGTCATAATATGAAACCTAAAGCACCAAATCACTTTCTATGAGTTCTAAATTTTTTCCAAGGCCTCCCCTTATTTTCATTCATCACATATGACTCAAGAATGGCCTTAGAAAAATTTAAAACTCTCCCTAGCTATAGGAACCCCCTTTGGTCAAGACTATGGAGCTTTATGGCTTCCATGGAATTTGCTTGGTTCTCTTGAAGAAGGAAGCATGTGAAAGCATCTTAGGGATCTTAGGAACTCATTTAAACTCTTAATTAGACATAGAAATCATCATAAAAAATCAGAATTTACAAGGTGCACACAAAACCCTAGAATTTGCATCTTGAAAACTAATGGCTATTTTGTTGTTTCCTTTGCATATTTTTGTTCTTCTCCCTCAAATACCTAAGATTCACCCTTAGTTTGGTTGAAAATTTAACTCCCTAAGGCTGACCATATATGGGTCAAAATATGCACAAAAGAAGGGAGAAGGAAGATCAAGTGGAGGGATTGCATGATACCTTGTTTTCCTTGAACTTCCTTGCTTGTTTCTTGCTTTCCTTGGCCTCCTCACTTGATTTTCGAAATTTTCCCTCTATTCTTCCATCAAAACAGCCCTCAGAACTTTAGAAAAATCATGGAGGAGAAGAGGGAAAAAGAGGAGAAGAGATTGGCTAAGAGAAATCATGAAAAACAAGCAAATTTCCATACCTTAAGGTTAGATTTTCTTCTCTTCTTCTTCCTCCTTTGGTGCGTAGGGTTTTTCTTATGATTTGGGGTAGAATAATCTGAAGCTAAATGAGGGAGAGTGTGAGGCGCCACCTATTTATAGGTAGGAAGAAGTGGCTTCCCATGGTTTTCAGGGCCTCTAAGAATCCCAGAAAACTCAAAACTTTCATTTAAAAATGCCATTATGTTTCGTAAGATTTCCATCAAAATTTGTTTCTTTATTCTAGCTCCATTTTTCCTTCCGTCTGATACAGAATTCTCATTTTTAGGAGTCTAGAATGTTACTCAAAATTTTTGAGGCCTTAACTAATTCATTTCAAGGGACTTGCTTTGAAAACGTGTCTGTTTTTGTCGTTTAACGAAAATCAGACATTATAATTCTCCCCCCTTTAAAAATTTTGTCCTCAAAATTTAGATAACATACCTCATGGAAAGGGCTCTGGATATTTCTTTCTCATATCATCCTCTAGTTCCTAGGTGGCCTTTTCGGGAGATAACCCCTTCCAAACCACTTTCACCAATGGTATCGTCTTATTCCGTAACTACTTGACGATGATTTAATCTGGTGATACTATATATGACAGATCATCCTATAACTATACATTCTCATATTCTATGACATGTGAGGGGTCGGGCTGGTACTTTTTAAGTTGGGAAACATGGAATACGTTGTGGTCTTAGCTTAGGTTCGGAGGAAGGGCTAGTTTATAAGCCGCAGGTTCTACTTTATCAAGAATCTGGAAAGGACCTATGTACTTTGGACTGAGCTTTTTACTTTTTATGGACCGACCTATCCCTATGACTGGAGATACTCTAATGAAGTCATGGTTTCCAATCTCAAACTCTAACGGCCATCTACGTCTATTTGCATAACTTTTTTGTCTATTATGGCCTGTCAGAAGTTTCTTTCTAATGGTTTCTATTTGTCTGGAAGTCTGGTCCACTAATTCTAGGCCTATAAGGCTCCACTCTCCTAGCTCAACCCAACACATCAGATACCTACGCTTCCTCCCATACAATGCCTCATACGATGCCATCTATATGCTTATGTGATAACTATTATTGTAGGCAAACTCTACTAGAGGCAAGTATGTATCCCAATTTCCTTTCATTTCTAAGACACACGCCCTCAACATGTCTTCTAGGGTTTAGATGGTTCTCTCCATCTATCCATCCGTCTGAGGGTGATAGGCTGTGCTAAATCTAAGTCTAGTACCTAGAGCATCCTACAATGATCTCTAGAAATTCAATGTGAATCTGGGATCTCTATCTGACACTATGCTCCTAAGTACGCATGCAATCTAACTATCTCCCTGATGTACAATTGGGCTAACTTATCTAGGGTATAAGTGGCTTTCATAGGTAAAAAGTGTGCTGACTTTGTTAACCTATCCACTATTACCCATATTGCATCATACCCTGATGATGTTCTGGCTAAACCAATGACAAAATCCATGGCTATACTATCTTATTTTCACTCCGGGATATCAAGGGACTGAAGTAACCCAGCTGGTTTCTGATGTTCTATTTTGACTCTAAGGCATACTAGCCATCGGGAAACATAGTATGCTATATCTGTTTTTATTCCAGGCCACTAGAATATTTTCTTCAAATCTTGGTACATTTTATTACTGCCTGGATGAATGGTGTACTTGCTCTTATGTGCCTAATATAATGTCTTCTCTCTAATTTCTGTGTTTCTTGGCACATACAGCCTATCCATGTACCTTACTATATTATCCTTAGACAGATTGAACTCCTAAATGCTACCCTAGGCTATCTGGACTCTAATCTTATTCACATGATCATCTGTCTGCTGGGCCTCTCTTTTCTGGTCCCTCAAGTTATTTTCTATTTGAGTCTCACTCATTAATAACTTCCCCAAATGCACCTCGCAGGAGAGATTCACGTCTTTGAATTTCTCAATCAATTTATGTTCTCGGATCATCATACAGGCCATGTGTTTGGATTTTCTACTTAAGGCATCAGCTACCACATTAGTCTTATTGGGATGGTATTTTAATGTGAAATCATAATCTTTTAAAAATTCTAACCATCTTCGTTGTCTCATATTCAACTCTTTCTATTTAAATAAATACTTAAGGCTCTTGTAGTTGCTGTAAATTTCTATAACTGCCCCATATAAGTAGTGTTTCTATATTTTCAAAGCAAACACCACTGTGGCTAACTCTAAGTCGTGTGTGGGGTAGTTTTCCTCATGGGATTTTAACTGTCTAGAAGCATAAGCTACCACTCCTCCTTTCTACATAAGCACACATCCTAACCCTTTCTTAGAGGCATCACTGTACACTATAAAAGTTTCTTTAGGGTTAAGGAGTACTAAAACTAGGGCCGTGGTTAACTTATGCTTCAATTCTTGAAAACTACTCTCACATTTCTCATTCCACATAAATGGCACATTCTTTCTAGTAAGCCAAGTCAGTGGCATCACTATCTGAGAAAAGCCCTAAATGAGCCTCCTATAACAACCTGTTAAACTTAGGAAGCTCCTAATCTCTGTTATTGTCCTAGGTCTCTCCCACTGTAATACTACCTCTACCTTATTGGGATTTACTGTGACCCCTGCCTGGGAGATCACATAACCTAGAAACTGAACCTCAGTGAGCCAAAATTCACATTTACTAAGTTAGCATGTAACTGCCTCTCTCTCAGGGTCTCCAAGGCTAGTCTTAAGTGCTGCTTATGTTCCTCTCTACTTTTTGAGTAGATGAGGATGTCATCTATGAAGACAACTATGAATCTGTCTAAATATAGCCTGAAAACTCTGTTCATGTAATCCATAAATACTACAGGTGCATTCGTTAACTCGAAGGGCATGACTAAAAATTCATAATTCCTGTATCTAGTTCTAAACGTTGTTTTAACAATATCCTCAGCCTTTATTCTAAGCTGATGGTATCCCAACCTAAGGTCTATCTTGGAAAATACTGATGCTCTTAGTAACTAATCTAGAAGGTCATCTATGTGAGGGATAGGGTACTTATTCTTAATGGTGATCTTATTGAGTTCTCGGTAATCTATGCATAATCTAAGGCTCCTGTCTTTCTTCTTTATGAATAAGACTGGAGCTCCCCATGGCGAGACACTGGGTCTAATAAAACCATTCTCTAAAAGTTTATCTATTGTTTCTTAAGCTCTACTAGCTCGATGGGAGCCATCCTATACGGCGCCTTAGACACTGGACCTGCCCCAAGTATAATGTCTATAGGAAACTCAACCTCTCTCTCTGGGGGTAGTCGGCTAATCTCTATGGGGAATACCCTTGGAAACTCCCTCACTATGGGAATCTCATCTATACCCTCTTCTACGTCAGCCTGAACCGAAAAGAAAACCAGATACCCCAAACAACCATGCCCTAGAGATCTCTCAGCCTCGGAGGTGGTCATGACAGATAACTCAGCCCTCGTACTAGGCACAGTCCCACACTCAGGTAAAGTAATACATTTGTGGCTACAATCTAGTGTGGTATTATTTGTAGACATCCAATTCATGCCAATAATCACATCAATATCAATAAGGGGCATACAAATTAAATCAAAGGTGGTAAGGCAATAATTAAACTAGATCATACAATTCAAATAGGCATGTGAGGTAATGGCTCAGTTTCCTGTGGGGGTGGATACATGCAAATCATATGGCAATGTATGCATACTCAGACCTAACTTTCTAGCACAGTCATATGAAATAAAAGAATGGCTAGCACCTGAATCGAATAATGCAATTATAAAAAAATCATTTATTCTAATAGTACCTTGAATCAGACTCGGGGACTAGCTAGCCTCCTATTGTGACAAGGCAAAGACTCTACCCTAGGTTTGAGGTCTGGGAGGAGGAGCCATCTCCCTCTGTTGTGTGATCAGTAAAGGAGCTTGTGGAGAAGCCTGGGTGCAATCCCTAGCCATGTGCCCGGGCCTACCACACCTGAAGCACACGTTCTACCCTACATAGCACTGTCTGGTGCCATGGTTCCTGCCACACTGGGGACATGCGATAGGTACAAAATTGCCTCTACTAGACTGAGTCCTCTGTCTCTTTCCCTTTTGGCTCCACTGGCCTCTGCCTCTTCTACAGCTAGTAACTGCAGCCTGTGAACCCTCACTAGGTCTCTTTGGCTCAGGGAGAGGTGGTCTAGCATTGGAGGTAGGTTGCATCATCCTGAGATTCATCTCAGTTACTCTACATACTTCAATAAGGGTGTTAAAGTGCCTGATTCTCTGTGGCACTACCCTGTCTCTGATCTCAGGCAGTAAACCTTTCTCTAATCTGTCCGCTCTCCATCTCTCATCATCATGTCTCTGTAAATAAGAAGAATATCTGGAGAGCTCAACAAACTTCACCATATACTAGTCCATGGACATCCCCTCAGTTTGCTTGAAAAGAATAAACTCAGATTCGTTCTCATCTCTAATAGAACTAGGGAAGTATTTCTGGTGGAATACCTCAAGGAACGCCTCCCATGTAATCGGGGAGTTCCTTACCCTCAGAATATGGTCAGTGCCCTTCCACCAATAATCTACTTCTCTCTGCAATTAGAATACAGCCATCTTGGCTTTCTATTTAGATGTACACTTCATCACCTCAAATATCTTCTCTAGCTGCATAATCCAGGCCTCAGCTTTATTTAAGTTCATCTCACCATCAAAGGTGGGAGGTTCGAATTTTCTGAACTAAGTAATAATTTTTCTGGTCAAGGGCTACTGCTGAGCAGGAGGTGTCTAAGTTGGAGGAATAGGGGCAACAGCCTACATGTATGGCTATGGATCTGGATGAGTCATCCCTGAATGCTCAGGACAATCTGAGTGTGGAGGTGGCTGAGGAGGAGTAAGTGTAGGGCCTTGGCTATCTCTCTCAGCAAGCCGTTTTTGAAGCTACATAATGATGGCCTGCTGTTGATCCAAGCGAGCCATAATGGACTGTAAGGCTCCAGCTATAGGATCACTAGGCCTAGCTTCATTAGAATGAGCCTTTCTAGAGGGCTGACCTCTCCTAGTGTTCACCATTGTGCTGAAACATCATAACAAACTATAATATAAAACAATGAAACACTTCCACCATCACACACACTCAATTCATCCGAAAACAAGCTCATATGCATCTAGGCAACTCATAAACACAAGCCACAAGCCACATCAAAAGCCTAAACCTTTGCTCTAATACCAATAAATGTAACACCATAAATCCTTGCTCATTTCATGATATTCATAGGCTTCACATCATCAATTCCATGGGAATGTAAAGAAAAAAGGAATAAAATAATGAATATTTTTGCATTGCGTCGTATTTGAAAATTTCATTCAGTGTCACATGGGTTGTGTGAGCTTATACAACACATTCTTATATTTAATTACATGAATACAACTTATTTGCATCATAAAATGTGACTCACAACTCAAGAAAACCGAAATGAAGCATAAAACATGGGGGTTTATTTTCGGATAGATTTTGCCTCTTTTCTGTCCAAATTTTGGAAAATCATAACTAATTCTAAAAACATCAAAATCATGAATTCTTGGTCATTCTGGAAAGATACAGATGTCTATTTCACACTAAAAGTATTTACAGACCATAACATCTATCACAGAGGACGTTCAACATCCAAAAATGTCCAAAGGTCAAACTACATTTCTGGAACTGTCACAGATTTTTGCAGCAAACTTTGAAAATGTCCAATTAATTCCAAAAAAATCCAATCTATGCAAATGATATCAATCTAGAAATATATGGATGTTAGCTAGAGGGAAAAAATATTTTCAAACCAGCTCAGATAGCCCAAACCTCAAAATTTAATAGAATAGTAACTTAGGTCGGGCAAAAGTCCTGATATTGGACATAATGTTCAAAAATTCATATCTCCCTCTCTAGACATTGAATTGAGTGCCTCCAGTTATCACGAGTCACTATGAATGCTTAGTTTCTCTGTATAAAATTTCATGGCAATTGGACATCATTTGAGCCTTGTGTGACAAAATTCATTTTCAGACCAAATGATAGTGCAACAGACCAAAATCAAAAAAATTACCAACTTGAAAAATTCATCAAATATTCTGTAGACCTTCGAAAATTATGGTCTTTAGCTTCCCAAAAAGCTCTCAATGAGACTAATTGCATACCAAAACTCAGATCAAGAAGAGTTTATTTGGCCAAAAAGTGACAAAGTTCCATTATGGTCATTTTTTGCTCTATATGGGGTACCAAAGTGACTAAATGGTTTTTCGTTGATCTTGGCACCTTTTGGGCAAGTCTAAAAGAACATTTAGGACTTGTGTGAGCTACCCAAATGGTCCCAAATCTTATGCATCTCATTTTGGCCTTTTCATCCACACATATGCACATTACATCAAACTTTCCAAAATGCATACCTTGGCATTACATATACAAATTCAATTCTAGGGTTCATACATCATATCTATACATTTATACATCACATAATATCATAATTACACATGTCTAAGAAGTCATAAACCATATACATCATTGGATTACAATATTAGACACCAATATGGCCTTAAAATGACAAAACTCCAATACCTTGTTATCAAACTTTTTCCTTCAAGGTGGTTGGCTCCCATTACCTTGTCCATTTGGTCCACTAGCATGTGAGATCATTGGAGAGGAGGGGATGAGATTCAAAGAATTTCAATAGCTCATCTCCCATTCAATCATACATAATATATGCAAAGCAAGCCTTAAAAATGCATGCATAGATATCATGGAAGTCATGAACATTCAAGAAGCAAGCTTGGCATGTGAATAAGTCATACAAGTCATTTAAGAGCTCACCAAGTAGATGGATTAGCATCACACTTTTCTTCATGGATTTTGGACTTGTTTCACCCATTCGTTAAGAGATTCTTGGACTCAACCATACTTTTGGGAGCCCACTTTGCTTTTGGGAGACTCTTTGCTTTGTCTCAACTAATCTCAAGGGTTTTTGGCTCATCCTCACCATGGTTAAGAGTTCTTGGCCTCTCCACAGTCAAGCAAACTCAAACAAGCATCATACATTCATTTGAAAACATAACATGTCATCATGAAATCATGGCATATAAAATCATGCTAGCATAATTTTCATGGCTTGAACATACACATACACACATTCTAAGATAAGCTAAACACACATCCATGCATGAAAGAAGGTGGAGAGAGCTATCTTGTATACAATCACACACTTTTTCCTTGGAATTCAAGCCTCCTCTTTCGGCCACACACCCACAAACATGTGGAGATGGTTTTTCTTGGCCTAGATACAATTTGTGGAAGCCAATTAGGTTCATGAAACAATCTCTAAGGCCATAAAACTTGCTTAGACATTAGGTTGCTCAATAAATCCCGTTATGGTCCATAAATGCACATAATGAAGCAACACCCCTCAAACAATTTCTAAGCTTCATTCTTTCCTTTCAATTATGATTTTTGACTCATTTTAAGCCTCTTAGAGTCATCATATAATTAAAACAAAGGGCCTAACATCATGTTGCTTCTTTACGTCATAATATGGAACCTAAAGCACTAAATCACTTTCTATTAGTTCTAATTTTTTTCCAAGGCCTCCCCTTATTTTCATTCATCAAATATGACTCAAGAATGACCTTAGAAAAATTTAAAACTCTCACTAGCTATAGGAACCCCCTTTGGCCGAGACTACAGAGCTTTATGGCTTCCATGGAATTTGCTTAGTTATCTTGAAGGAGGAAGCATGTGGGGGGCATCTTAGGGATCTTAGGAACTCATTTAAACTCTTAATTGGACCTAGGCATCATCAAAAAAATCAGAATTTACAAGGTGCACACAAAACCCTAGAATTTGCATCTTGAAAACTAATAGCTATTTTGTTGTTTCCTTTGCATATTTTTATTCTTCTCCCTCAAATACCTAAGATTCACCCTTGGTTTGGTTGAAAATTTAACTCCCTCAGGCTGACCATATATGGTTCAAAATATGCACAAAAGAAGGGAGAAGGAAGATCAAGTGGAAGGATTGCATGATACCTTGTTTTCCTTGAACTTCCTTGCTTGTTTCTTGCTTTCCTTGGCCTCCTCACTTGATTTTCAAAATTTCCCCTCTATTCTTCCATCAAAACAACCCTCAGAACTTTAGAAAAATCATGGAGGAGAAGAGGGAGAAAGAGGAGAAGAGATTGGCTAAGAGAAATCATGAAATACAAGCAAATTTCCATACCTTAAGATTGGATTTTCTTCTCTTCTTCTTCCTCCTTTGGTGCATAGGGTTTTTCTTATGATTTGGGGTAGAATAATCTGAAGCTAAATGAGGTAGAGTGTGAGGCACCACCTATTTATAGGTAGGAAGAAGTGACTTTTTTCAAAAATTCTAATTTTGCCTTTTGTTCTTTGCATTTTTGTTTCTCCTTCGTTTTAGCTCCTTTTTTAGAACTTTCTTTTCCATTATAAAATTTAGGTTCCCAATTTAATAAAATAACTTTGAAATCACTCAAATTGGAGCTAAAACCTTCCCAAACAAATTTATCAAAGTTCAGATACACCGACATTAGAAAATGTCCACCGGAGGGGATTTAACTGTCCCAGGGCTTCCCATGGTTTTCAGGGCCTCTGAGAACCCTGGAGAACTTAAAAATTTTATTTAAAAAGCCCTCCTGTGTGAATTCCAAAAATTGCTCAAAATTACCCTCCTGTGTGAATTCCAAAACTTTCATTTCGTAAGATTTCCGTCAAAATTTGTTTCTTCATTCTAGCTCTATTTTTTCCTTCCGTTTGGGGCTTGGATTCTCATTTTTAGGGGTCTAGAATGTTACTCAAATTTTTTGGGACCTTAACTAATTCATTTCAGGGGACTTGCTTCAAAAACGTGCCCGTTTCTATCGTTTAACAAAAACCAGACATTACACTAAGTTTTAGCTCAATTGGAGTTAGTCACTCTTAACACTGGTATTGCTCAAAACAGTCATAAAATACCAAAAATTGACCATAAATACTAAGTATAAATGTTAAAATCAAAATTGAAACTAAGGAATTTCCTATTCTAATTGATTATGATTGATTAGCTCCTCGACAACAGTATCAAAATCTTGGTAAAGAAAATATGGTTTACTTGCAATTGTCGAACTAGTTAAGATTAATGAATTTTTGCTAGTTTGTAGTATAATGCCTACCAGGTCATCTCCCATGGAACTATTAATCACATAATTATTTTTTGAAACAAAAATATAAGATACAATGATTGGTGATTCAAATAAAAAATTGCACTTAATTAAAAAAAATAGCAAATCAATTAACAAAAATAAAAATTAATTTGAATGATGTGTAACCAATCCAAAATTCTTTCTTTGATATTTTCCTATCCTTGTAACCTAAAAATATCTTTGATTTGATTTTAATCCTCTGGTTATTTTTTATTAATGTTCTTAAACTACTGTTCAAGATTTTAATTAGTTTATATTGTTAATTAAAATGCAACCGCACTTCTGTCAATAACACAAAGCCAAACTATTTCATTCTTGACCAGAGATGCATGCAAAATCCTAATGTGATTCAAAATGAATTTATTTGGCACTACTAGTACTGACATAGAATTTCAAAAATTCATATCTCTCTTCTTAGGCATCCAATTAGGGTGATCTCAGTGGCCATAAAAAACTTATCATGTCTAGTTTACAACTATAAAATTTCATGAGCATTGGACACCATTTGCCCCTCGAATGACATAGGAAAATAAATTAACCATATGAACAGTAACATACCAGAATAACAGAAATTTGACAACTTTGAAAATTCATAATTAATTCTACAAAGCTCCAAATAACTTGAACTTTAGATTTCTAAAAAGCTCTAGATAAGATCTATATGCATGCCAAATTTTATGAGGAAATTCGTTCATTTGGTTAGATCTTAATGTTAAGTTCCAAAATGTCACGTTTTGGTGTCTTAAAGGGTCCTAAATAGTCCATTTTTGCTTCTAGCCTTTCTAGGGCCACTTGAGTACATGGGAAAGTATCAAAAATACATATTAAACATGTCTCAAAGGTACACAAACCCAAATTTCACAAACTCACTCTCCCACTCCAAGGTATACACAAGAACATACAAGCTCTATCTTGCCATTTAAGGTAAAAAACATGCTATATTATTCAAGTGGCATCAACTCTCACATATACATCAAGTATCCATATAATTATACATGTTCAAGAGGGTTTACAACATATTCATTACAAGATTACTTCATATGCCATCAAAATGGTTACAAAGTGAACAAAATAACACATTTCCTTTTTGTTCTCTCATATTTCAACTTGGTGGCTCTCATTTCCTTGCTCACTTGGTCCCCCTAGACATGTTAGGTTATGAGGAGGAAAGGATGAGATTTTAGGAATCTCAATAGCTCTTTCCCCCTTTCAAGCACATATAATAAATACAAATTTAAGTCTAAAAATGTATGCATGACTATCTTGAAATTCATAATTATGCATAAAACATTTCTTGCATTCAAGAAGTCATATAAAACATACATAGACTTGCTAAGGCAATGGTTTAGCTTCCCTCATTCTCTTTGGAAATTTGGACTTTCCTCACACATTTTCTTAAGGGACTTTTGACTAAGCCTCACTCTTTAAAGACTTTTGGCTTTGTTTTACCCATTCTTAGGGACTTTTGTCTCATCCTTACCCTAGCTAAGGGACTTTTGGCTTCACCAAGCTCAAGCAAACCAATACATGTTCATAAAACATCATTCAAGTGCATAATAAAGTAGCATGGTACCATCACATATAGATACATGCTAGAAACATCTTTCATGGCTTAAAGATACATACACACATTCAAAGACAAGAAAAATACCCAATCATGCATGAGAGAAAAAAGAGAAAGCTACCTTGTGCACAACAAGACATTTTTCCCTTTGAAAATGCTTTCTCTCCCTCGGGCCACACACTCATAAAGATGTAAGACTTGATTTCTTTGGTCTAAACACATCATATGGAAGCCAATTATACTTTTGGAACAATTTCTAAAGCTATATATATACTTGAAAAACTAGATTGCTTTTAAGGTTCAATTATGGTTCCATAAGGTACTTAATGAAGCAACCTTGAAAAAACATGATCTTGGCTCCATTCTTTCTTTTCATCTATGGTTATTGACTCTATTTAAGCCTCTTGCAGCCATCACACACTCATTTCAAGGGGGCTAGCTAGGTGTTGCTTCTTTAAGTCATAATATGAAACCTATGCTACTATCTCACTCCTTAGGCTTCCTAATTTTTTTCTAAGGCTTCCTCTCATACTCTCTTATCATATATGATACAAAATCAAGCTTGAAAGAAATTAAAATACTCTTTAGGTGCATGAACCCTCCTTGGTCAAGGCTATGCTTCTATATGGCACCAATTTAGTTGTTTTGATTTCCTTGATGGGAGAAGCATGTGGAAGGCTCTTTTGATGTCTTAGGAACTCATATGAACTCTCAAACATCTTAATTTATAGCTAGAATTCATCTTACAAACCAAGGTCCAACTAAGACCCTAGTTTTTCTATCTTGCAAATTTATAGTTCTTTCTTTGTTTCCTTTGCATATTCTTATTCTCCATACTCAAATTCCTAAGATTCATCCTTAGTTTGGTTAAAAATTCTACTCCTCTTGGCTGTCCATATATAGGGTGAAATACACTAGAAGAAGAACAAGGAAGGAGAAGCATGAAAATAACAAAACTACCTCGGTTTCTTAGCCTTTCTTAGATGTTCTTTCTTTTACTTGGATTTTCCACTCTAAATTCAAAATTTCCCCCTCTGGTCTAACCTTATAACATACCCATATACATCAATAAATCCATAAAATGAAGGAGGAAAAGGAGGAGAGCAAGTTTACTAAAGGAAAGACTAGGAAATTCAATGAAAATCATACCTTTTTTGCCTTGTTTTTCCCTTCCTCTTCCCTTCTCTTCTGCACCTCTCTCCCTTGGTCTCACTTCTATTTTAGGGTAGAAATAAAGCTAGCCAAATGAGAAGAAGAGTGGGGCACATCATATATATAGGAAGGGTTTAGAATTGTTTCAAGAAAATTTCATTTACATCTTGTAAACTTGGCATTTTTGTTTTAGGTTTGTTTTAGCTCCTTTTTAAGAATTGTCTTTTCCATCATAAAATTTAGGTTCTCAGTCTTATAAAATGCCTTTGGAATCACTCAATTTGGAGCTAAAACCTTTCCAAACAAAATGGTCAAAGTTCAGGTCAACAACATTAGAAAACGTACACCGGAGGGATTTTAACTGTCTCGGGGCTCGGGGCTTCACAAGCTTTTCAAGGCCTCTAAAATTCTCAGAGAACTCAAATTTTTTATTTAAAAATCCCTCCTATGTGTATTCTTAAAATTGCCTGAAATTACAAAAATGCCATTATGTTTCGTAACAATTTCATCTAGTTATTTTGGCTTCCATTTCAGGGCACCTCTAACCGGGCATTACACATAGTCATTTCAAAGGACTTACTTTTGAAACGTATTCATTTTCATCATTTTTATGAAAACTGGGCATTAGACATAGTCATCAAATTATCCACTATGAATTATTAATAAGACTATATATGAGGAATATAAAATATAATAATGTCAAAATGTCATGTATGTAATCATGTGAAATCCTCAGTTATTCTTTGTTTCCTTATTCTATGTTTATCCTAAATATTACATAATGATATATTTTTCTCTGTTTACATTGTTCTGTAAATTAATTATTCTCTATTGGAAATTTTCATTTATATTATTTGTTGTTATTCAATTAATACTTGATGTTTCTCTATGGTTATTATTTTATATTAATCTATCTATGTTAATAAGAAAATTATTTCTTAATCTATTGTAATTTATATTTTTTAGATGCCCATCTACATAGTGACCTTAGAGCTCCAAGCTAAACGGATCCAATTTCCAATAAGGAAATGGATGTTCATTATCTATAACATATGAATAATATCTTGTGATGAGATGGTTCATGCGGTACTTATTGTATTCATTGCAATGGGGGAGGAGACTCCCTTATTTCCCATGGGAAGGGCATCTCTTCCATTTCTATGAATGGAAACCTAATCATTAACACTTTTCTTTCTATGTGAATAGAGGATTGACATTTATAGTTTTGTTACTTGGGGATTTCTTTTAGGTAGTTTAGTCTAAATCTCCAGTGATATTTTTTTGGTCTGTACTTATGACAACCTAATCCCCTATTATTGAACTTTTTAAAAATATGTATTAACTATAGTTTAATTTTGCCATATTTCATAATCTACTATGCTATAAAGATTTAGTTAACGTGTAATAAAGAATTTCTACCTTAAAGGAACAATTAAAAGGAAAAGGAAATTAGATATAAATTGATTAGAATTATTTGTTGTAAAAAATATTACTAAAAATGGATATTTAAAGAAGGTGTCATATTTGTTTGGTATCAAGGTAGGTTGATTTATCGATGCCTTTAGGTATGGTAATTAAGATCGATCTAGGTGAAGTCCTAAAAAGCTAAGGTTAAACTTTTATTTGAGGGTTAGTGTACATATAGGAAATTATTAATGTTTCCTTACATATATTCTAATTGACTTAACACTATTGAAAACTATATTGGTGTTGTATTTTTCTATTTTCAATATTGAGCCTAATTATCTCAATACTTCTATTTATGTAAATAGGAAAATCATGATAACTTGACAAAATGTTAACAAAAATGCAAATAGTACTGATGAGACTCTTCAAGGATTAGCCTTAGCCATTTGAGAGCATACCACTATTACATTCTGGATCTTGCAACATTACAGGAAATTGGTCAGAATAAAGATGGAAATAATAGAGTTGAAAGAAGGGAAGAAACATCAAACTAACAAAGGTTGGTCAGACTTCATGAAGACCAAACCTCTTACCTTCATTAGAGTCTTTGACCTAGAAAAGGCTGATGAATGGATAAAGGAGCTAGAGAAAACCTTTGAAGTATTAGGATTCTTAGATAAACAGAAGGTAACATTTGCAATTTATATGGTATCTAGGGATGTTGAACATTGGTGGGGAACTACCAAATAGTTGTTGGAAAGCCAAGCTACCTTAATTACATAAGCAATTTTTTAGGATGTCTTTTATGAAAATTATTTTCCTAAATTGATTTGCAATGATAAAGAAATAGAGTAACTTTGGCTAGTCCAAGGTAATATGACCTTTGAATAGTATTTAGCAAAATTGGAGGAATTATCCAAGTTCTCCTCTTATCTTTAGCATAACCAGGATGAAGCTTGGAAGTGTTAGAAGTTAGAGTCAAGACTATGAAAGAAATGAAAAAGGTTATATCCTACTGATGATTGGGAATTATCTAGAGTTGGTAAATTGGTGTAACATGGAACAAATAATCTAAAGGAGGATGAGACTAAAAAATTTAAGAATAACTAGTGGAAAAACAAAGGAGGGTAATTTAAACCTTTTCGTAAGAATCTATAGAATGGGAAGAAATTTACCCCCTATCAACTCAAATCGAATAATGCCATTGTTGTATGAGGTGTGGAAAAATAAATGTATGCTAAACTAGAAAATTATGAATTTTGGTCATCTGAAGTGAAATTTTTAGGACATGTAATCTAGTCAAGGTGTATCAATTGACCTTAGTAAAGTAAAAGCTTTGCTTAAATAGGAAAGACCTAAAATTGTCACTGAAATTAAAAGTTTCTTTGTAACAACCCTAATTCCTAATTACTATGATTAGGCTTAATTATGTGGTTAATGATTATAAATCAAAGTCTAAAGTCATTACGATTAATTAAAATAGGAAAAGGTGAAGAAATTTAAACCTTGATATTATTAAGGTTATTAGCCAAACTATACAACTATCTAAGTCCATAAGTAATCCTATTTATCAATTAAGAACCTTAGATACATGTTACTACTGATTTCCGATTCACAAAATTCTCTTATAAGGTTCCCAAGTTAGTACATAACCTTAACATAGTGAAATTCAAGGTTTCTAGATCAAAATAAGAGTTTGGAGGACTTAAGTCACGACTTGGACCTTCCTTGTTGTGGCTAAGTTACTAGAATCTAAAAACAAAGCTTGGAGACTCCTGCCATGACTTGCTATACCTATGTCATGACGTAAGTGGCTACTGGAGCTAAAAATAAAAAATTTGAACCTTGCGTTGTGACTTAGGCCTTTTGCACTGTGGCAAGGGTGGTCTCAAGACCTACTATTCACACTTTCGCGATTCTTGCCATGGCGAGCCTACATGGTGCTGCAGTGAGAGGGCTGCCTGGAACTTTTGAAACTTGCCTTCCAATGCTCACCACAGTGAGTTTCCCTTATGCTGCAGTGAGAGGGCCTCCTGAAACTCTCGAAGCTTGCCTCCTGATGCTCATCGCAGCAAGTTTGCTCTCTACTACTCTCCTTGGGTGAATTTCTCATCTTGTGCCGCAATGGGATGTCTTGTGCCACGACCGTCCTCACCTCTAATGACTGTTGGCCATAACTTAAGGTGTTTTAGCCATGGCTCAACTTTCTCTTGCACCTAAACTCTCCCAATTTTGCCCTAAACACTCTAACACTCCTTTTAATGACATAAGGTCATTTTACCTTAATTTATGAGGTTCTAATAGTATCCTACTATCCAAATTACTCAGCATACCAATTTTGATCAATTTAAAACTTAGGTTTTGATCTCTACCAATCCATCTACCATAGCTTAGCAAATCATGGACTTTGACACAAGGAATACTAAAAGCCACTACCATTATCATTCAAATGTAAATTCCAATAGAGGTTTTATGTAATACTAGTCTAAGTCAACATTTAAGGCAACACATGATTACAATCTCAAGAATAAGTCATATCTCAACATTAGTAAGGTTCCATATTAGATATAAATGAGCACATATATCAGATTCCAAATTTGTATAAGGTTTAGCCCCTTATTTTTTATATCATTATTTGCCAAAACACAAAATACTTATACTTGGCAATATGATTACATGATGATACTATACAAAAGAACAACAAAATTAGCATCTTCCTTAAGTTAGATTAACTCAAGTGCAGCATTCCCTAAATAGGGTCTCAACTTATGGATATTCATTCACTTGCTTCCCCTTATCCTTACCCGAAGAGCCTTCACCTAAAATAATTAGCCCATGAAATAGGGTGAGATGCAAATCTCAATAACCAAAGGTAAATTTCATTCATATTCTTCAAATTAATCAACATATATGCATTAAATCAAATAAGCATCAGAAACATCATAATATCAGCAAAATACAATAATTGAGCCACCAATGATCACTATCTCATACTAGCAATCACACATAATATGTTAAAGGCCAATAACACCAGGAGAGACCCATCCATGTCACCAACTCCCCAATGAGCACAACTTAGGCTCAGTGCATATAAGAGTCTAATCACAATTCAGTGCCCGATTGAAGCACGATATACAAGTAGTAGCCACACCACAGTTTCACTAGAGACTCATAAGGTCCAATCACAACATATCAGATAGCCAACAATTCATTTAGCATTTAAAATCATACATATATAGCAGATATAAGATTAAATTGAACATATGCAAAGAATAAAAATGAACCCCAGTTACGTCACTTGGTTGACAATTCTTTGAGCTAACAACAATGCTACCTTAGCCTATGTATACAAAACTAGACTATTACTACTCTTACTCATCATTCATAATAACAAACTAAGTATCTAAACAATTAAACTTTCAAAGACTACCTAAAGAATACTTACCTAGACCCTAAGGAGTCTCATATTCATATTTAAGCTTCACCCACCTAGAAATGCCAAGATATTACTCAATTTTTTAGGTAATTTCACACAAAATTAATGTTCATATTATAAATCAACTATGGAGGCCTCAAACTAGCAATAAATGTATCAAAATGGGAAGAGGATACTTACCTAACAATATCCCTAGCCTCAACCTCCAAAAATCCTCTAAGAAAACACTAAACAACATATTTTAGATTTGGGTGTGGGTGAAAATGCTCCAAATGAAATACCAATCAATTCAAATTGAAAAGGAAGAGAAGAGGATAAGTTATATATTAGTTACCTGGGCTGATTTTGATTCTAAGAGTGGGAGAAGATAGATTTTTGCTAAGAACCCTAGCCTCCCTTCTTTAAGTATGAAAACAAACTCTTGCCTCTTGTGTTTTCTATAGAATGGGAAGGGGTTAGAGTGGTTTTAGGGTTTAGATGGGTTTAAGTTAGGTTGTGGACTCTCTTAAGGGCCCATTTAACTTAGGTTAGCACAATATAGATGTTGGGCCTCTAAAAAGTGGAATTGGATTTCCCTAAGGCTAAGATTGGGCTTTTATACTCAGTCCAAAGCATAATTAAATTAATTATAAGGCCCAAATTAATGTCTACCTTTCTTAATGAATTGTCCTAATTAAACCCATATTATTTCTAATTAGTCATAATTGTCGTTAATAAATTTTGGGGTGCTATATTCTCCTCTCCTTTTAGGAATTTTGTCCTTAAAATTAGACATACCTTACTCAAATAATGCTAGATAATCCTTCCTCATAGTTTCCTCCATCTCCCAAGATGCTTCATCTAGAGTAAGTCCCTTCTATACCACCTTTACTAAGAGGATGTCCTTATTACGTAGCTATTTGACTTTTAAGTCCACTATCCTTTCTGGTTCAACCATATAAGACAAATTATCTTATAGATACACATTCTTATGCTTAATAACATGCGAAGGGTTTGGGTTATACTTTTTCAATTAGGACACATAGAACACATCATGTAATTGGACCAAATCTGGAGGTAAAGCAACTCTATAGGCCATGGGTCCTATCTGCTCAAGGATTTGAAAAGGACCTATCTGCTCAACTCTATAGGACACATAGAACACATCATGTAACGAGGACTAAGCTTTCTTCTTATCCTGATAGACTGCCCTATGCTCGTAATCAGAGTAACCTTAAGAAACACATGGTCTCTTACCTCAAATTCTAAGGGTTTCTTTGTCTTATTAGCTCTTTTGCCTACTCTAAGTAGCTAACAACTTCTTTTGGATGAGTTCTATTTGATGGGTGGTTTGGTCCACTATGTCTGGACCTAAGAGACTCCTCTCTCTAAGTTCTACCCAATATAAGGGTGATATACACTTCCCCCCATAAAGTGCCTCAAATGGTGCCATCTAGATATTGAATGATAACTATTATTATAGGCAAACTCAGCTAAAGGCAAGTACACATCTCAGTTCTCCTTCAACTCCAGTACACTAGCTCTAAGCATGTCCTCAAGGGTCTGAATGGTCCTCTCAGTCTACCCATCTAACTAAGGATAATAGGCAATGCTAAAATTAAGACTAGTTGGTGCGAACCCACTAAGAGGCAAGTCTCCTTGAACCCACAACCGATCTCAAATATACACACCCCAAGAAAGCTAAATCAAGTATGAATGATCCACTTAGAACCCCTGAATATGAAGAGACAAGGACCCCGAGTGTTAGAAGACGCCACAAGGTTGATCAAGCCTTGATAAGTCTACAAGTTCAATGAAGAACCCTAGAGAGCACTCCTCTCAAGTCTGGAATTTCCAGAAAATACAATTTTTATTCATTCAAATCTGGTTACAATGGGAGGCAGAGTACAATTATATAGTGTGTAAGTCAAATCTGCCTTCAATGCTCATAGAAAAGGAAAACTAGGGAAATTAATGGCAAATATCCTAATTAATAACCTATGCAATCAGAATTATAAAAGTCAAATTCTCTTAAAGACTAAAAAGGAAACAAATCCCCTTAAATAAGCTAAGTTCGTCCAAATACATTAGAGTTCTACAAATCAGCTTATTAAGCCCAAAATGGCATTATTTAGTCCTAAATGAGCCCACCAATGGATGGGCCATGGTTCAAGTACTTCAATTTATAATGTTTTGGCCCAATTTAGCCTCAGCAGCTCCATCTTCAGCCCATATGATGTTAAGGACGTCCACATTAGAAATGTTTGGATCTTGCTTGACTTTTGTTGCTTCAATTGCTATTTGCTTAGTCCAAGTCTCTTGAATAAGTCCACTTAAGGCTTCTCTCATTCTTTTAGCTCCTGCTCTTGTCATTGGGCCACTTGGAATTTGTAGAGGATCATTCCAAGTATTTGAGACAGCTTGCTCCCTTTGATGGATCGCATCATCCCCTCTCTCCTTAAAAGGATTTATCCTCGAATCATCACCTACATCATAAGGAGATAAATCAGCAACATTAAAAGTGGCACTAACATTATACTCACCTGGTAGATCTAGCTTATAAGCATTATCATTGATTTTCTCAAGGACTTGAAATGGTCCATCCCCTCTTGGAGCTAATTTAGATTTCCTTTGTGCCGGAAACCTCTCTTTTCTCATATGCACCCATACCCAATCACCAGGTTCAAAAGTGACATGCCTTCTCCCTTTGTTTGCCTTGGATG
This sequence comes from Erythrophleum ivorense, assembly GCA_026724425.1. Lineage (NCBI taxonomy): Eukaryota > Viridiplantae > Streptophyta > Magnoliopsida > Fabales > Fabaceae > Erythrophleum > Erythrophleum ivorense. The sequence continues at coordinate 37,665,912 of JAIUCV010000006.1, read as the reverse complement.
CATATTGCTCATTCTTCTTTTCAATCTGCAATTTAATCTTTGCATGAAGTTGCTTAACCACCTCAGCTTTCTTTTTGCCATCAAGGCTTGCTCTCTCATTAATGGGCAATGGTAACAAATCCAAAGGGGTTAGTGGATTAAAACCATAAACAACTTCAAAAGGAGAATAATCAGTAGATGAATGTACACTTCTATTATATGCAAATTCAATGAATGACAAGCAATCCTCCCAATTTTTCAAACTCGTTTGGATGATGGTCCTAAGCAATTGAGTTAAGGTTCTGTTAACAACTTCAGTTTGACCATCAGTTTGTGGATGATAGGCTGTAGAAAATAATAACTTAGTTCCAAGCTTTTCCCACAAAACTCTCCAAAAATGACTCAGAAATTTTGCATCCCTATCTGAGACAATACTTTTAGGAACACCATGAAGCCTCACAATTTCTTTAAAGAACAAATCAGCAATATAAGTAGCATCATCAATTTTATGGCATGCAATAAAATGTGCCATTTTTGAAAATCTATCAACAACCACAAATATTGAATCCATTCCTCTTTTTGACCTAGGTAATCCTAAAATAAAATCCATTGAAATGTCTACCCAAGGTTCACTAGGTACAGGTAATGGAGTATACAAACCATGTGGTAAGACTCTAGACTTAGCCCTTTTATATGTTATGCATCTGCCACAAATCCTTTCCATATCACGCCTCATTTTAGGCCAAAAGAAATGTTCATGCAAAACATCTAATGTCTTTTTCACACCAAAATGTCCCATTAGTCCTCCCCCATGTGCTTCCCTCACAAGCAATTCTCGCATAGAGCATTGAAGCACACATAATTTATTTTCTCTGAACAAAAATCCATCAAGCTTATAGAATTTTCCGAAAGCTCCTTTTTCACAAGCAACAATTATTTCAGCAAAATCACTATCATTGGCATACAAATCCTTGACATATTCAAAACCAAGCAATCTTGCATTCAGAGAGTAAGAAGATTATACCTTCTAGATAATGCATCTGCAACCACATTCTCTTTACCTTTCTTGTATTTGATCACATATGGAAAAGGCTCGATGAACTCCATCCATCTAGCGTGTCTTTTGTTCAGCTTACCTTGACCTTTAATGTACTTCAAAGATTGATGATCTGTATGGATCACAAATTGTTTAGGCCAAAGGTAGTGTTGCCAAGTCTCCAATGCTCTCACAAGTGCATAAAGCTCCTTATCATAAGTTGAGTAATTCAAGGTGGCACCGTTCAACTTTTCACTGAAATAAGCAGTTGGCCGCCCTTCCTGCATCAGAACAGCTCCTATCCCTACTCCTAAGGCATCACACTCAATCTCAAAAGTTTTGTTAAAATCAGGTAAAGCTAAAATAGGTGCAGAGCATAAATTTTCTTTAAGAACACTAAATGCATGATCTTGTGCTTTTTCCCATCTAAAGCCAACTGATTTCTTAATTACTTCAGTGAGTGGTGCAGCAATTGTGCTAAAATCTTTCACAAACCTCCTATAAAAGCTAGCCAACCCATGAAAACTTCTTACCTCAGTTACATTTGTTGGTGTTGGCCATTCTTTAATAGCCCTTACCTTCTCTTTATCAACTTGTATTCCCTCATCACTCACCACAAATCCGAGGAAAACAACTTTTTCCATGCCAAAGCTACACTTTTTCAGGTTAGCATACAACTTTTCTTTTCTCAAAACATCAAGCACACAGCGCAAATGATTCAAATGCTCATCAAGACTCTTACTAAAAATCAGAATATCATCAAAATAAACTACAACAAATTTTCCAATATATGCACGCAAAATATGATTCATCAACCTCATAAAAGTACTAGGTGCATTTGTTAGCCCAAATGGCATGACTAACCATTCATACAGCCCATGCTTTGTTTTGAAAGCAGTTTTCCACTCATCTCCTTCCCTCATCCTAATTTGATGATATCCAGATTTTAAATCAATTTTTGAGAAAATAACAGACCCATGCAATTCATCAAGCATATCATCTAATCTAGGAATGGGATGGCGATACTTTACAGTGATATTGTTGACAGCTCTACAATCAATGCACATCCTCCAAGATCCATCTTTCTTTGGTACTAAGAGGACTGGTACAGCTCATGGACTCAAGCTTTCTCGAACATACCCTTTTGCCATGAGCTCTTCAACTTGCTTTTGAAGCTCTTTTGTCTCCTCAGGGTTAGTTCTATAAGCTGGCCGGTTAGGAATTGTTGCTCCAGGAATGAAGTCAATTTGATGCTCAATGCCTCTTATGGGTGGCAATCCACTAGGGATATCTTCTGAAAATATATCTTCAAATTCCTGTAACAAAGAACTAACAATACTCGGAAATGAAGAGTCAAGGTCATTAGTGCCTAAAAAGGCCTCCTTGTAAACAAGTACAAGTAAAGGCTGTTCAGCAAGATATGCACTCCTTACCTCACTTTCTTTTGTATAAAAACTCACTTTTTCTCTTTCTTTTCTCTCCACTTTCTTTTTTTCTTCTGAATCTCTTTTTTTGAGCTCTCAGATTTTCTTTCTTTCTCACTCTCACTTCTTTTTGATCTCTCTTCTCTATTTTTCTTATCACCCTCTCTTTTATCTCTCTCTTATTTCATTTTGAGCTGATCTTCATACACTTGCTTGGGTGTTAATGGTACAAGAGTGACAGGTCTGTCATTCATTACAAATGAATATCTATTGGTAAACCCATCCTTTGTCGCCTTCCTATCAAATTCCCAAGGTCTACCCAAAAGTATATGTCCAGCATGCATAGGAACAACATCACATAAAATCTCATCACAATATCTTCCAATTAAGAATGAAACAAGAACTTGTCTATCAACCTTAATCTCCCCACATTCATTCAGCCACTGCAACTTGTATGGTCTAGGGTGTTTAATGGTAGACAAATTTAATTTCTCAACTAAAGTGGTACTAGCAACATTGGTACAACTCCCACCATCAATAATCATATTGCATACCTTATTGCTTATGAGACAGCGAGTATGAAAGATGTTTTCTCTTTGTTGCTCCATGTCATCTTCCTTAACTTGAGAATTCAAAGCTCTTCTAGTCACAAGTGCTTCTCCTTCTACAACATACTCAAACCCATCATCACTAGCATCTTCAAGTGACAGCATGGAATCATCACTTTCACTTTCAGTCACCACTTCACGGTCCTTCATGATCATTACTCTCTTGTTGGGGCATTGTGAAGCTATATGACCTGTTCCCAAACACTTGAAACATTTAATATCTCTATTTCTAGATGATTAGGAATCAGATTTACCTTTGTTCTTAAATGAAGCTTCTTCTTTGCCTTTTGAGACTCCTCTTTGAACATCTTTTTCTTCCTTCTTCCATTTTGGTCTCATTGAAGAACTAGAGCCTGAAAGGTACCTTGCTGCTCCTTTTTGTTTAAGTTGCCTTTCAACCTTCATTACCATGTGCAACATGTCTTCTAACTCCACATAATGCTGCAACTCCACAGTATTAGCAATTCTTTATTCTACCATTCAAAAATCGAGCCATTGTTGCTTCCCTATCCTCCTTCACATTTGCTCTAATCATAGCCACTTCCATCTCTTTGTGGTATTCCTCTACACTCTTAGAGCCTTGTGTAAGGGACTGCAACTTTTGAAAGAGGTCTCTATTGTAATGATTGGGTATAAACCTCTTCCTCATGAGAGCCTTCATCTCCCTCCATGTTTCTATGGGTCTCTCACCATTCCTCCTCCTCTCTAGGACTAATTTATCCCACCAAATTAATGCATAATCCGTAAATTCAATGACTGCCAATTTCACCTTTTTTGCTTCAGAATAATTGTGGCACTCAAAAATGAACTAAATTTTCTTCTCCCACTCCAAATAAGCCTCAGGATCATTTCTACCTTGGAAAGAAGGTATATTCATCTTAATACTTCCAAGGTTTCCATCCACCCTATTTTTACCCCTTGGAACATCTTTACCATGTCTCCTTTCATGCCTAACTTCCCTAGGCCTATTTCTACCCAAATCAAATTCAGATTCATAATCTTCTTCACTACCACCTCCTACTTCATTTTCAGACTCAAAATCATCCATAGAATCATCTCTACACCTCTCATATTTTCTAGGATTAGGACCTATAGTAGGTGGTCTTCTCTACAAGTTTGCAATCATTGTGTCTTGCTTATCCATCCGGTCTCTTATCCCTCCAAGCACCACATTAAGACGTTCAAATTGCTGCTGCATGGCCTTTACAACGAGGTCCATGTTCTGTGCACTACCTCCTTCACTTGATGTTTCCTCCCTATTAGACATTATAAGCTGCAAGAAAATTGATTAGAGAAAATAAAGATCCTCACAAATTTTCCTCACGTGTTTACCCTAAAAAATGTCACTCTTCACTCGTGTTTCACACTTTAAAGGCTTTTTCAAATAATGGATTCACACTCTTGCCTTTTTCCACTCTTAGTCTCTTTATAGGCTCTTTAAAGAAACTAATCAGACTATACAAAGCTATCACAATTCTTGTGAGATTCAACCCAACACTTGGAGATAATGAGTAGTAAGTGGATACTATAGTAGAGAAATTAGGGAATGAAAGTTAAGGATGTAGAATTTTGTAAAAGCTTAGCTCAAACTAATACTACTTCCAGAACAGCACAATTTTTTTTTTGCCTTTTCTTTTCAGCAATTTTTTTTCTCTATATATATATATATTTTGCCTTGCTTTTTTTTTTCTTTTTGTTTTCTGGAATATGAAGAACAAAAAAAGAAATTTGAATAAACAGAGCAGAAACAGAAAAATCAATCAGGAAAGGCCTGAAATGTGTCTGAATTTAAACAACAATATCTCGAGTTAGAGAACTCCAAATGAGATGATTTTAAAGCGACCTGAAAGAAGAGAATCTGGGGTATAAGAAAGACCTACTACATGTCCAGAAACTCAATGAAGAACATGACAAACAAAGGATTAACATTCAGCAGGTCCAGAAGAATGGAAGACATAGAATTTCAAAAGGAAACAGAAATGCAATCTAGAAAAATGACAAAGACAAACGGATATGACCTGACCGAAGCTCTGATACCAAGATGGTGCGAACCCACTAGGAGGCAAGTCTCCTTGAACCCACAACCGATCTCAAATATACACACCCCAAGAAAGCTAAATCAAGTCTGAACGATCCACTTAGAACCCCTGAATACGAAGAGACAAGGACCCCGAGTGTTAGAAGACACCACAAGGTTGATCAAGCCTTGATAAGTCTACAAGTTCAATGAAGAACCCTAGAGAGCACTCCTCTCAAGTCTAGGATTTCCAGAAAATACAATTTTTATTCATTCAAATCTGGTTACAATGGGAGGCAGAGTACAATTATATAGTGTGTAAGTCAAATCTGCCTTCAATGCTCATAGAAAAGGAAAACTAGGAAAATTAATGGCAAATATCCTAATTAATGACCTATGCAATCAGAATTATAAAAGTCAAATTCTCTTAAAGACTAAAAAAGAAATAAATCCCCCTAAATAAGCTAAATTCGTCCAAATACATTAGAGTTCTACAAATAAGCTTATTAATCCCAAAATGGCATTATTTAGCCCTAAATGAGCCCACCAATGGATGGGCCATGGTTCAAGTACTTCAGTTTATAATGTTTTGGCCCAATTTAGCCTCAGCAGCTCCATCTTCAGCCCATATGATGTTAAGGACGTCCACATTAGAAATGTTTGGATCTTGCTTAACTTTTGTTGCTTCAATTGCTATTTGCTTAGTCCAAGTCTCTTGAACAAGTCCACTTAAGGCTTTTCTCATTCTTTTAGCTCGTGCTCTTGTCATTGGGCCACTTGGAATTTGTAGAGGATCATTCCAAGTATTTGAGACAGCTTGCTCCCTTTGATGGACCGCATCACTAGTGCCTAAAGCTTCTTATAGAGACTGCCAAAATTTTAATGTGAACCTTTAGTCTCTATTTGACATAATGCTATTGGAGACACCATGTTTTCTAACAATCTCGCGACCATATAGTTGGGCTAGTCTATTGAAAGGATAAGTGGCTCTAATAGGTAGAAAGTGGGAAGACTTTGTTAATCTATTTACAATCACCTAAATAGCATCATAACCCAAGGATGTCCTAGGCAAACCCATCACAAAATCCATAGATCCCATTTCCATTCTGGAATCTCTAAAAGGTGTAACAAACCTATGGGCTTTTGGTGTTTAATCTTAACCCTTTGACAAACTAGACATTTAACAAAAAACTTGGCTATGTCCAACTTCATTCTAGGCCACCAAAAAATCTTCTTAAGATCTCTATACATCTTAGTGGTGCCCAAATGAATGGTGTACCTACTCTTATGAGCTTCAGATAACACTATGTTCCTTAACTCTTTATCCTTGGTATGCACACTCTACCCTGGTATCTCACCAAACTATCCATTGATAGGTCAAAGTCTCTAACCTTTCCACTTCCTAACTGCTCTCTAATTCTACCCAAATATTCATCTAACACTTGGGCCTTTTTAATTCTCTTCCTAAAGTCATTTTCTATCCTCAATTCCCCTAAAAGTAGGCTATTGAGGTGTATTGAAATAAACAAATTCAAATCTCTTAACTCCTCAATCAACCTTTGCTCCCTAAGCATCATCATTGCCATGTGAATAGATTTTCTACTCAAGGTATTAGCTACAACATTTGCTTTTCCTGGATGATACTTTAAGGAGAAGTCATAATCCTTAAGAAATTCCATCCACCTTTGTTGCCTCATATTTAACTCCTTTTAGTCAAATAAATATTTCAAACTCTTTTGGTCACTATACACCTCAAATTGTGCACCATTGAGATAGTGCCTCCAATCTTAAGGGCAAAAACCATAGCTGCTTACTTTAGGTCATAAATGGGATAATTTTCCTCATAGGGCCTAAGTTGCCTAGAAGTATAGGCTATCACACTACTTTGCTAAATCAAAATAGACCCTAATCCTTTCTTGGATGCATCACTATAGATCTTAAAGATCTCTTTAGGATCGAGGATCACTAATACAAGTGCAGTGGTTAACCTCTCTTTAAGTTCCTAAATAGCATTCTCACATTTGGCATCCCACACAAATGGTTGGTCCTTCCTAGTCAATTCGGCCAAAGGCATTGCTAGCTGATAAAATCCCTTAATGAATTTCCTATAGTAGCTAGCTAGACCTAGGAAGCTATAAATTTCAGTCACTGTTTTGGGTCTCTCTCAATTCAATATCACTTTTACCTTGCTAGAATCTACCACTACCCCTTGTTCTAATATCACATAACCTAAGAATTTAACTTCCCATAACTAAAATTCACACTTGCTTAACTTAGCATACAATTGATGCTCCCTCAAGGCTTGAAGAACTATCCCAAGATGCTCTTCGTGTTCTTCACTACTCTTAAAGTAGATAAGGATATCATCAATAAACACTACCACAAATTGGTAAATAAGGCCTAAAAATCCAATTCATGTAATCCATGAAAATAATAGGGCATTGGTTAACCCAAAAGGCATAACTAGGAACTCATAATAGCTGTACCAAGTCCTAAAGGCTATCTTAGGTACATCCTTAGTCCTAACACTAAGTTAGTGGTATCTAGATCTGAGATTAATCTTTGAAAAGATTGACACTCCAGCTAATTAGTCAAGCAAGTCATTAATTCAAAGCAAAGGGTATTTGTTCTTGATGGCACTTGATTCAATTGCTTATAGTCAATATAAAGCCTAAGACTATCATCCTTGACAAACAACACTGGACTTCCCTATAGAGACACATTTGGCCTAATAAACCATTTCTCTAGTAACTGTTCTAATTGATTTTTAAATTCAACTAACTCAGTAGGTGCCATTCTATATGGAGCCTTGGAAATTGGACCTGTACAAGGTACCAAATCAATGGAGAACTCTAACTCTCTCTTTAGAGGTAGTCTACTAAACTCTTTAGGAAAAGCCTCAGGGAACTCCCTAATCATAGGTATATCCCCTAACTCATCATCAAGCTCAACATACAATGAAAAGGATACTAGAAACCCTTGACAACTACACCTAAGGTACCTCCCAACTTAGGCGGTAGACACATAAGCAAGCTTAGTCACATGACAAGTTTCAAGTATATTGGTAGGTAAAGAAATAGTTTTATGGTTACAATCAAGTAACATGTTATTAGCCAACAAGCGGTCCATACCAATGATTACATCAAAGTTGCATAAAGGGATACAAAATTAGGTCAAGGGTAGTACAATGACTATCTAATTATTTAATGCAATTCAAGCACATATTAGATGTAATCATAGAATATCGAGCTGGGATGGACACAGATTATTCAAATGGCAACAGGCTAATTTTAAGACCTAAACGCTTAACATAGTCATATGAGGTAAATGAGTGGGTCATACCTAAATCAAACAATGGATCTACAACATGCTTATGGACAAGTACCTCAGATTAGACTAGGGGATCTACTAGTCTCTTACTATGTAAATGTGAACACTCGTCCTTGTATATGTGGTTTAATAGATGAAGCTAACTTTCTTGACACCATGTAAGTCCGTGCATAGTGTCTAAACTTCTCACAACTATAGCATACCGAGTATGATCCATTACCATGGCTCTTTCTACACTTACCACAAGCTGATGGGACACTAGTTGTGCTCTTTAGGAGTTCTATAATTCTTCTCTAAGGAACATTTCCTGGGAGACCCCAAAAGCCACATCATTGTTGGCTCCATTCTTACTTCTGTCCCTAAAGGGCTTTATGCCCTGGTCATACTTGCCCTCCATGGTCTTCTTCCTTTTGGCCTTACTCTTAATCAAAGCCCTCTCCATCACCCTACACTTCTGCACCAATTTATCAAAGTTGTGGATTTAGAGGGATACAATTTTGTCCTTTAATTTCAATTTAAGGCCTTTTTCAAACTTGTTGGCCTTCTATGGCTTATCATCAAATTGTCCTAAGTAGGAGGAGAAATGGGACAATTGGATAAACTTGGCTACATATTGATCCATATTCATGTCTACTTGTTCAAGGAAGTTAAACTCAACTTCCTTGTCAGCCCTCACTAATGGTGGAAAATATTTACCTTCAAAGGCAATTTGGAAACTCTCCCAAGTCAAGGGTATCCCCCTTGAAGTCAATAATATAGAGGCTTTCCACCACCAATGTTTAGCCTTACCCTCTAGTTTGTAGATGTCTAACTTTGCCTTTTACTCAATGGTGCAAGTCATGATTTCAAAAATTTTCTCTAGTTGCATAAGCCAGCTCTCAGCCTTCTTAGTGTCTAATTCCCCTATAAACAATGAAGGATCCACCTTTTGAAACTTAGCCAATACAATAGAGAGGTTACCATTTTCTCCTTAATATCCCACACTAAGGTTTTGGCCAGTACTAACATGGTTTTTCACTGGCACTTCTTGATTTTTCTTGTTCATGGTTTCATGTAACTGTTGCAGCACTTGAACAGTGGCTGCATAAGCCTCAGCTTACTCTTGAAGCTGGTCAGTCATTGCCCTAACTATAGCTTCATAGGCCTCAACTTGTTCCCTCATACGGTTGGCCATTGCAGTCATGGCCTCTTGCACTTCTCTCAGCATCTTACCTATTTCTCTACACACATCCATATCACTCTACAATGCCACAAGCACAACCAGAAGCATCCCCTATTAAGCTACAATCCAAAGGCAATCCAAACAAAACTTCACCCATAATAGGTATATACAAGTATAAGAGTCATCACTAGGTTACAATGTTTCTATTCCTAACATGCGTGAATCATAATTGCCAAGTTTTCTAACCATAAGATTTTATATCTAACTTAATTTCCTTAACTATTGCTCTAATACCAAATGTAACAACCTTAATTCTTAATTACTATGATTAGGCATAATTATATAGTTAGTGATCATAAATTAAGGTTTAGTCATTACAATTAATTAAAATAGGCAAAGGTGGGGAAATTTGAACCTTGATATTATTAGGGTTATCCAAACTATCACAACTATTTAAGTCCATAAGTAATCCTAGTTATTAATTAAGAACCTTTGAAACATGTTATTACTAATTTCTAATTCGCAAAATCCTTTTATAAGGTTCCCAAGTTAGTATATAACCTTAACATAGTGAAATTCAAGGTTTCTAGATCAAAATAAAAGTTTAGGGCACGTAGGGCATGACTCGGACCTTTCTTATAATGGCCAAGTTGGTTACTAGAACCAAAAAACCAAGTTTAGAGACTTCTGCTACAACTTGGTAAAAATAAAAATTTTGAACCTTGCACCATGACTCAAGCCTTTTATGCCATGGCGAAGGTGGTCTCGGGACCTCTTATTCACACTTCACTATTCACACCACAACGAAAGGGCCTATTGGAACTCTTAAAACTTGCCTCTTGATGCTCATTGTGGTGAGCTTCCCTTATGCTGTGGTGGGTTTGCTCTTTGCTACTTTTCTTAGGTGAATTTCTTGTCTTGCACCACGATGGGACATCTTACGCCGGGGCACTCCTCGCTTCTGACTAACTGTTGGCTGTGACTTAAGGTGTTTTGGTTGCAGCTCAACTTCCTTCTACACCTAAACTCTTTCAATTTTGCCCTAAACACTCCAACACTCCTTCTAATGGCATCCTATACCTTAATTTGTGAGATTCTAATAGCATCCCACTATCCAAATTACTCAGCATACTAATTCTAATCAATTCAAAAATTAGGTTTTGATCTTTACCCCTCTATCTGCCATATATCAGCAAATCATGGACTTTGACACAAGGAATACTAAATGCCACTACCATCATCATTCAAATGTAAATTGCAACAAATGTTCCATGTAATACTAGTCTAAGTTAACATTTAAGGCAACACATGATTATAATCTCAAATAATAAGTCATATCTCAACATCAGTAAGGTTCTATATTAGATATAAATGAGCACATACATTAGATTCTAAATTTGTATAAGGTCTAGCCTCTTATTAGTAACATCATTGTTTACTAAAACACAAAATACCTACACTTGGTAATATAATTACATAATGATGCTATACAAAAAAATAACAAAATTAGCATCTACCCTAAGTTAAATCAACCCAAGTGTAGAATTCCCCACATAGGGTCTCAACTCATGGATGTTCATCCACTTGCTTCCTTTTATCCTTACCTAAAAAGCTTTCACCTGAAATAGTTAGCTCATGAAATGAGGTGAGATGCAAATCTCAATAACCAAAGGTAAATTCCATTCATATGCTTCAAATTAATCAACATATATGTGTTAAATTAGATAAGCATAAGAAACATCATAATATTAGAAAAATGCAATAATTGAGTTACTAGTAATCTGTAACACCCCGAAATTGATTAAGACTAAATATGGTGATTAGAAAGTTAATAAGGGTTAATTAGCAAAATTAATTAAAAGGATGGACATTTAATTTAGGCCATACGAATAACTTAATTATGTTTTAGACTAAATGTAGAAGCCTAATCTTAGCCATAGAGAGAACTAATTCCATTTCTTAGAGGCCTAACATCTATATGGTGCAAACCCAAGTTAAATGGGCCCTTAAGACATCTCAAACCCACCATAAACTCTCCAACTTATGGCCTAATAAACTCCCATTTGAACTTAAGTGAATTTTTAGGCTTTTGGGTCAACCCATAACCCAACTTAACCTTAAAACCCTAAAGTTCCTTTAACCTCTTTCCCCTCATTCTACAGAAACACAAGAAGTGCAAGAGATTTTCAGAGGTCTAAAGGAGAAATTAGGGTTTCTTGCATATTTCCATCATTTCCCACCTCTAAAGCAATGTTTAGCCAAGGTTGAGGCTTGGTAGGTTATTGGAATTTAAAGTGCTACTATGAAGTTTCTAGTGTGGAAACTACCAAATCCAAATTGGGGCCTTGTGGTTGCTAGATAATAATGGTAGCTAGAGGAAGAGTAATTGGGCTTCATTGAGGTAACTGAGGTTAATTTCCTAATTCCATGTATATGTTCATTTTATTATGGTATTTTACTGTACATGTATGATTTTGAAATGATAAATGATTAGTTAGCTACTTGATTATTATTGTGATTGGACCTTGTGAGTCCATAGTAGAGTTATGGTGCAGCTACCACCCATGCATCATGTTTCAATCGGGCACCAGGTTGTGATCAGACTTCTAAATGCACTAAGCTCAGGTTATACTCATTAGAGGAGTTGGTGTCGTGGACAGGCCTCTCCCAGTGTTATTGGCCATCAACATGTATTTAATTGTTAGTATGGGACAGTAGTAACTTGTAGCTGATAAGCATGATTTTTATGTATTTTATTTCCCTTAACTTAAGCATTTTAAATGTTAAATAAGGCTTAATGGATTTACTTAGGTGGATAATTGATTTTAGTAGCCATTTTTGCACCTTATGAATTAATCTGCAAAATCTGTGTTTTAATGCATGAATTCCTTTTAAATAATTTTGTGGCTATTTCTACTTAACACTTTCCATTCTTTTGTGTAGATTTCAATGGCTAAATGATGTTTGAATGAGAATTTGAGTTAAAGAAGAGAAGGAGAAGATTTAGGCCTCAATTGTACTTCTTGTTAGAGCTTAAAAATTGGAGAATGAATTGTGGTTAGCATATCAATGGGATGCTCTCTCATTTCATGCATTATATGCATGCACATTCACATGGTTATACATCAGCTACACACACATTATTCATGCTGCAGCTCACTCACATACATAGCATTTCATTAAGTCACATTCCCTCATTCCACATAACAACAAGATGAAGAAACAAAGAGCTGAGAGGAAGGGAAACATGTGGTCACTTACATATTCACCCACGTTGGCAGCTTACACACTAACACGTAGCATCAGCCATTCACTAACACTCTATGACACTCTTACATTGCACCCACTCCACACTTTAATATATACACACACACATCAGCTCACATGAACTCACACTTATACGAAAATAGAGGAGAAGCTTGCATGAGCTACATAGGAGAACTAGCTATGGGTTGGGCAGAATGAAAAGAAGAATCAACATGGAATGAAGGGCTGGAACATGCTGGGTTGAAGAAGCTTGGAAGTAATACGAAAGAGAAGAAGCAAACGAAGAGGAGGAAGAATGAGCTGGGGAGAAGTCCAGGCCATAAACATACACATGTAGAATGGAGAAGAGGCTAAACATGTGATACAAAAGACAACTGGAAGAAAGCAATGTGCAAAATATGTGAAGAAAAATGCAAAGAAGAAGCATCGAGTCAAGGAAGCAACAAGCTGCTACACGACGAGGAAGAAAATCCACAAGGAAGGAGCTTGCTCGAGCTACTGGTTTATGAATGCATAAGCTGAATGATTAAGTCATGCAAAGGAACACATAAAAGAAAAGCAGCTAAAATAGAGAAGAAATAGCCATGGGTTCTGGTTCTTTGAGAGGAAGAAGGAGAGTAACTCATGAACAGTAGAAAATGAGCTGTTTGTGGGAAGAAGAAAAAAAGCTACATGATGAGCTCGGGTTTGAAGGAACAAAGAAGGCTTGAGAGGAGCTTCACGTAGAGAACAACATACACATTAGTTGGATAAAGAGTGAAGCAGCTGCATGGGATGTGAAAAACAAGTAAGGCAGCAGAAACAAAAAGCACGACTGGGCATGTGATCACTTAAATGAAGAGATGAAGCCATGGGAAGCTCATGATTCAGAGGGCTCGGGTAGTAGGCAAAAGGCTGGATCAAAACGCACATATCACGTTATTCCATTTGTGCTTCATTCATTCCACCATCCAAAACATGTGAGCAAAGTAAATGGAAGGCATGTGATTTAATAAAAAGTCTTAACCATCATTTAGAACCCTCGTCTTTTAGCCCTTTGACATACACTCCATTCACTCGCACACATCGTCGCCTTACCCTACACCCCTTCGTCCATCGTCCAGCAGCCATCTCATCCATTTCCATCCTCCATTCTCACCTTCATCCATTCTGCAATGAAGCTCTAAACCTCCATCTGTGACTAGCAAGGAAGAAAGACTTTGGAGAAGCTTGAATCTATGGAGAAGAACACAGAATTTTTGGCTAAGGATTTCTATTTTCCTAACACTTTTTCTCTTTCATATATTATCTTGTTTAAGTTGTATTTGATAGAGAATTTATGTAATTGTAATTAGTGGCTGTTTAGACACTAATTAGGAAGCCTTTTGTTGATTAATTGGTTGGATTAAATACTGAATTTTTCAATTTCTTACAATTACCCATGTATGCAATCAAGATGTTTGATGAAATGCATGTGAGAGATTGAGTCTTTAATTGTTTAATTTGAGGACTCCTTGGTGTTTAGTTGTTTAATTAAACATCTTTGGATGATGGTTCAGAGGCTAATTAATCAGTTAATCAATTAAATTGGGTGTTTATTGATCCTAAAACAAGAATTAATAATTTAATGCGGGATTGAGTTTTCAATTCAACATTAGATTGTTAATCTCTTGATTCTTGCGTGTTAACTCAAGATACAATTGCCTTGAACACAATTTGGGATTCTTAGGCCAGAATTAATCAGAATTGGATTAGGATAAGGATAGTGGACACCAAGGGATGATTCCAAAACTAGTCACAAGACCATCCTCCACCCATAATTCGTCTAACTAGGTAGAATTTAGGAACTTTATTTTAAATTCATTTTACTTAGTTTAATTAGATTGAAACCCCCCTAAATTAGTAATTTCTAGGATCTTCATACACTTAGAAAACCCAATTAAACATTGAACTCCATTTCTAAAGGAGATGACCTAGGTTGTGCCACTAGCTACATATTTAGTTCAACCTAGTTTTATTTTGAGGGTTGCGTGACAGACCCACTCAGTAGCTCAACTAGTTTATTTGCTAATTGAATTAATAAATTCTGGTATTTAATGATATGAAAATGCTTTATGTTAATTAATTTGCACATATATATGGAATTTGCCTTTTGTTATTGAGATTGTATATCTCACCCTAATTGACATTTTCAGGGACCAAACCTCTTAGTGACAAGAGAAATTAATGGAAGCATAATGTATGGTTTGCTAGTACATAAGTTTGAAAACCTTATCAAATTGGGTTATGTAACAAGAATATTAGTTTTTATGTATTTGCTGTGTTGCATCATAAATTGCCAAGTCTAGAGATTGGTTATGTAATATAATTATCACGGAATTTGATGTATCTAATTGCTTATAATCTGATATGGAACCTTGTTAGCCCTGAGATATGACTTATTATTTGAGAATGAAATCATGTGTTGCCTTAAATGTTGACTTAGACTAGCAATGTATGGACCCTCTATTGAGATCTACATTTGAATGGTAATAGTAGTGGCTTTTGGTATCCCTTGTGTTAAAGTCTATGATTTACAAATAGGTGGTGGAAAGATGAGTAGAAATCAATATCTAAGTCTTAAATTGGTGATGATAGATATACTTACCAAATTAAATGGTTGGATACTTTTAAAACAATATAAATTAAGGTAGAATGACTTTAAGGTGCTACTAGAGGAAGTGTTAGAGTGTTTGGGACGAAATTAAGAAAGTTTAGGTGCAGGAGGAAGTTGAGCTGCAGCTAAAACACCTTAAGTTGCAGCCAGCAGTAAGTCATAAGTGAGGAGTGTCGTAGCATAGTATGTTTCACCATGGCACAAGATGAAAATTTTACCTAAGGAGGGTAATAGAATACAACTTCACCGTGACGCAATTCAAATAAATTAGGTTAAAGGTTCTGAGAGGTGTACCCGCTGCTGCACGAAGAGTGTGAATAGTAGGTCCCAAGATAACCTTTGCCGCAATGCAGAAGCCTTGAGTCACAGTGCAAGATTTGAATTGTTGATTTTGAGTTCCAATAGTCACTTACGTTGCTGCAGGAGTCCCTAAACTTGATTTTTAGGTTCCAGTAACTAACTTAGCCACAACGAGGAAGGTCCAAGTTGTGGCAAAGGTTCCCAAACTCTTATTTTTGACTTTCAAACCTTGAGATTTACTATGATAATATTATGTAATGACTTAGGAACATTAATAAAAGGTTTTTGTGAGTTGAAATCAATAATGAGATGAATCAAAGATCTTAACTGATATTTAGGATCACTTGAGGACTTCATTAGTCATTGTTGTTTAGCTAATGACCCTAATGATATCAAAGTTCAAATTTGTCTACTTTTTCCTATTTTAATTAATTGTAATGTCTTTAGACCTTGATTATGATTATTAACCACTCAATTAAGTCTGATAACTGTAATTAGGAATTTGAGTTTGCATGATCACTATCCCATCCTAGCAATCACACACAACATATTAAATGCCAATAACACTAAAAGAGCCTTGTCCACGACACAACTTCCCAATGAGCATAACTTGGGCTCAGTGCATACAAGAGTCTGATCATAACTCGGTGTCCGATCAAAGCATGATGCATGAGTGGCAGTAGCACCACAGCTCCACTATGGACTTACAAGGTCCAATCACAACATATCAGATAGCTAATTATTCATTTAGCATTTAAAATCATACATATGCATTAGATATAAAATTAAATTGAACATATGTAACATCCCTAAAATTAGGATTTTCTAATTATTTAGTATTTTATGTAATGAATTTATTAAGCTTTAATAAGAAGAATTTGAATTAAATAGCTTTGTATATGTGGAGTATAAGTTGAATAGGACCCATAGGAATTTTTAAAATTTTAGGGGGTCCAGGGGCAAAATTGTCATTTATCACGTGAACAAAGTTCAAAAATTTTCTAGAAGGAAGGAGAATTCAGAACTAGTCTAATATATATATCAATAGTTAGAAAATAGTGCATAGAAAATTATAAAATTCGTTGCATGAAATTATGGATTCATTAAGACTAGGAAATGGCTTGAAATGATTACAAGCTTATATGAAGATAAATTAAAACCCTAAACCCATGTTAACTGTCTTCGGAAATTCTATGCAAAAAAAATACCAGGTAGTGGTGATAGAATCCAGAAATATGGAGTTATGAAGATATAAGTGAAAAATGAATAAAGGTGGTTGTTTGTCACATTACTATTAGGGGCAAAACGATCATTTAGACCCTAAAATAATAAAATATTAGGAGAATAAATAATATTTAAAAATATGTCTGGAGACATTAAATGGGACCCATATATGGCCAAGTAATGTTAAAATATAGCATAAAACTTAGAAAATGTAGATTAAATAAGATATTATGGAAAACCTAGGAAAAGGTGGCAATTTTGTAAGTCTAACAGGGGAAGAGCTGACGTGGCACCAGAGAGCTGGGAAGGTGCTAATGTGGTGCCATGGAAGAAAGAGAAAGTGATAATGTCTCGCCATGTATGAAGAAGAGACTAGAAGTTGGAAGAGATTTCTGGAAGCTACACAAGCTACAGAGTGATTGTACAAGCTTGTGTCAACAAATCTTAGAAATCTCACACATTATGAAAAAGTTACTACTGACTTCAACATAACATAGACGCTAACTTAAGTGGCATTAAATGCAATCTTATCTTCACACTTTAGGAAAAAGTAACCATGGCAATCCAATGGCTTAGATTTCTTTACCTTTTCAAGATCAAACCATAACCTTTGATCTAATCCTAAGGCCTACATTTTATCTCTTATTTCAAGGTTAAATCTTGACCATTCATGTAATCTAAAGGCCAAGATATTCCATCTTAAAGTTAATTAAATCTTAACCATTCATAATTAATATATATACATACCACACACACACTTTCATGCCATTCTCACAGAAAATACACACACCAATTTGGCCAAGAAAAGGAGAAGAAGAAGGAGAAGAAGCTCGGCCTAAGGAATAAGAAAAAGGAGGAGGAAGAAAGAAGGAAAAGCTACCAAGGAAAATCAAACACCGCAGCGCTAAGGTAACATAGATAGACTTTCATCTTCTTGGTTTTTCTTCTATGAATTCTTCTCTTCTCTTTCTCTTTAAATTTCGTCTATGGCAAGAGGGGATGGGAAATTTTGTTGTTTCCATGAATTCTAGCCAAGAAAAGATGGAGAAATCATATATATGGCTTATGGATTCATGTGATTCAAGAAAATTCCTATTCTTGGCAATTTTTCTACAAATCAAGAAGCTTTGTATTCTAAGATGCCATGGGAGAAATTGAAGGAAAAATAAATGGGGAAGTGGTGGAAGAAAGCCTAAGGAAGAGGAAGATTATTATGACTTTGATTCTTATGAAGAAAGTGGCAAGGAAACCCTAGAATTTTACCTTAAGAAAATTGTAGAATCCATATGAAATCTCTAGAAATTGATTTAGGATTTTTGTTTAGCATCCTTGAATATGTATGTGTGGCTATTTGGTGACATAAAAATAAAGCAAAATCATATGTCTTCCTTGATGCATAGGTTCGGCCAACACATGTACATGTACCTAGGGAAGAGTTTTCTTAAATCCAACTAAATATGGTTAATCTACATCAAAAATAAAGCCTATGGTGAAATTTTGGTAATTTATGGATCACCATGTAAAAAGTCAAATTTTTGAGAAAAAGTGTTGACCAAGAAGTTCTTGAATTTTTCCCGATGTTATTTGACATGTTCTGGATGACTTTTGAGGCCTAATATATTATACATGCTACCTGGATTATGCTGATATTTATTTTGTGAATTTTGGAGCCCATTTGGGATAATTGGGAAATTATGCAGTGTTATGTCAAGAATGAAATATGATAATATGTGCTCTGGAATTACACTGTTTGTTGTGCTGATATACTATCTGATTTCTTGACATGAATAATATGCTATATACTACCTGATTATATGAGTATAGGTTATTTGGTAAAGGACTAACCAATATATATAGGGTGGACAGGGGATGAGCTCAAAAGACTAGCCAATATACATAGGGTGGACAGGGGGTGAGCCCTATGTATGTGCTAGAGTTGACCATTGGGTAGCTGCTATTGTATTGGATGTCTAATCTCAAAGATACTTAAAAATATCTAAACCACTAAAATAATAGACTCTAGTACATAGTTATGCTACTGGGATTATTTATGCACAGAGTTATGCAAGGCAGTTCTTTCCTAGATATACCTATTATGCCTTGATCAAGTGATGGCTTGGATGACATATTATTGTGATATTTTATATGACTTTCCTTGGGTACCCACTAGGGGATGCCTCAGTAAAGGAAGCAGGGATGAGCCTGTTGTGTCATGGCAGTGCAACATGATCTAGGTATTGAGCCTGCCGAAGCCAGTGTAACATGATCTGGGTATTGAGCCTGGCAGTCTCCAAAGCCTAATGGTCAAGAGGGAATAAATATTATTTGCTATATGCTCTGCATTCTATGCATGTAGAAAGTTCATGAATATCTTGCAATTGCTGAATATTAATTACATTGAGATAACTCTTGTGTTCATTCATATTCTATCTTTAGATGTAATATGCCTATTCACTTTGCTATTTTGTATTTATATTAGATATTACTAATACGTATATCTCTTTGTTTATATTGTTCGGTAAATTAACCGTCTTGCCATTAAATTTCTTGCTATCTGTTAAAATTTCTACTTGACTCTTCTTTATGGATATTATGTAGTATTATCCTGTCTATGTTATTGAGAAAATTATTTCTCACTCTATTATGGTTTATACTTTTCTTAGATGCCAATTTATCAAGTGACTCTAAAAATCTAGGCGGAGTAGATCTAATTCCCACTTCGAGGATGGGTTTTCGTCATCCATAATATACACATCATATCATGTGAGGATGTCATTCGTGCTATACCAGTGTATTTTGTGTCCCCAGCGAAGCTAGAGTTCCACACATTCCTAGTGGGTGGAATTGACCCTCCTGCTTCTTCGTTTCATGAACAGAGGCCTAGTCACTGACACTGATCCTTTTGTGAACATAAGGGACTGACCTTTTTGGTCCTCTTGTTATCTGGAGATTTTCTTTTTGGATAGTTATAGGATAGATCTCTTTTTGATGTGATGTGACCTGTATGACCCCGCTCCTTCTTTAAAAAGTTTGTATAAATTATAATGTATTTTTCCATTATTGTTGTAGGCCGCTACACCATTAATTAGATTCTACTGTGAAAGGATAATTACCATAGAAAAAGATAATTAAAATTAAATCAAGAATTCCTCAAAAATTTATAGCTAAAAATGAGTATTTAGAAGAGGCGTTACAACATATGCAAGGAATAAAAATTAACCCCAGTTACCTCACTTGGTTGACAATTCTTTAAGCCAACAGCAATATTACTTTAGCTTATGTACATAAAACCAGACCATTACTAATCCTACTCATCATTTATAACAGCAAACCAAGTACCCAAAGAATTAGACTATTAGAGACTACATAGACCCTAAGGAGTCTTAAGTTCGGATTTGAGCTTCACCCACCCAAGAATTCCAAGATATTACTCAATTTTTTAGTTAATTTCGCATAAAATTAATACTCATATTATAAATCAACTATAGGGGCCTCAAACTAGCAGTAAATGCATTAAAATGGGAAGAGGATACTTACCTAACAAGACCCCTAACCTCAACCTCCAAAAATCCTCCAAGAAAACACCAAACAACACATTTTAGATTTGGGTATGGGTGAAAATACTCCAAATGAAAAACTAATTAGGTCAAATTAAAGAGGAAGAGGAGAGGATTAATTTATATATCAATTACCTTGGCTGATTTTGACTCTAGGAGTGGGAGAAGATGGATTTTTGCCAAGAACCCTAGCCTCCCTTCTTTAAGTGTGAAAATAAACTCTTGCCTCTTATGTTTTCTGTAGAATGGGAAGGTTCTATAATGGTTTTAGAGTTTAGATGGGTTTAAGTAAGGTTGTGGGTTGTTGTAACATCCGGTCCCTCCGTAAACGTGAGAAACGCAATGTTCGGTTTCTCCGTAAACATCAGAAATGAGCCAGATATAAAAGGAAGTCCCTGAAATAGAAGGAATTGGGGCCAAATAAAATTATGATAAAATTCTAAATAATGGAAAATGAGGATTTGAGCCTTGAGTTGCCCAGAAATCAGGGCCAAAGTGATTCAAAAAAATTGCCGAAAGGCCAGTAGCATTTTCGTAAATATGAAAACTTTTTGAAAAACTCATAGGAGGGATTTTTAAATGAAAGTTTTGAGTTCTCCGAGGTTCTCAGAGGCCCCAAAAACCATGGGAAGCCCCGGGACCAGTGAAACCCCTCCGGTGTACTCTTTCCGACGTCGGTTGACCTAAATTTTGACCGGTTCGTTCGGAAAGGTTTTAGCTCCGATTTGAGTGATTCTAAAGGCATTTTATTAAATTGGGAATCTAAATTTTATGATGAAAAAGATGGTTCTAAAAAAGGAGCTAAAACGAAGCTAAACCGAAAATGCCATTACAAAGGGAGAAATTGGAAACCATTTTAAAAAGGAAGCTTCTTTCTTCTTCTTTATATGCCACGTTCTTTCTCTCCTCTCTAAGACCAACTTAATTCCGCCAAAAACCAGAGGAGAAGCTGCCTTCTTAGGCGTACAAGAGGAGGAAGATTTTGGAGGAAGAAATTCAAGAAAAAGGTAAAAATCTTTAAGAAATTCTATATCCTTCCTTCTTGAAACTTGCTCCTCTCCTTTCAAGCTTTCTTTCTATGATTTTAATGGAGAGTTTGGTGCTGTTTTTGGGGTAGAATAGAGAGGGAAATTTCGAAAATTGAGGGAGTAAGCCAACCAAGTGGAAGAACCAGCCAAAGAAGCAAGGAAACAGGGTAAAACTTCCATTCCTTGGTAGCTTCTTCCTCCCCCTTCCTCTTGCACGAATTTGGGCACCATGAGCCCAATTCTTAGGGGCTGTTTTTTGCCCAATTTGTGGAGGGATTAGAGGTTTTAGATGGCAAGGATTAAGAAGGAACCAATAGAATCAAAAAAGGAGCATTAGGAGACAAGATAGAACCATTAGGGATCCAAATGCTCCCTTGCAAATCTGATTTTATATGAATGTTCTTAGACTTAGTTGAATATTTAAACATGCTCCTAAGACCCCTAGAGAGCTTCCCACATGCACCTCCCATCCAAGAAAGCAAAGAAATTGCAAGAAAAATCAATGAACTCTAAGCTAGAAAAGTGTAGAGCTCTTGAACACTTTGCAAAAACTAATTTGATATATGAGTTTCCTTGCATGTGTGAGTATTTGATTGAGCTCCTAAGACCTCTAGGAAGCCTCCCAAGTGTGTCTCCCATCAAGGGAAAAATCAAGAAGGCCATGAACTCTTCTTCCCCCCATAGTCTTGGCCTATGCAAGTTCCTATAGCTAGGGAGAGTTTTAAATTTTTCTAAGGCTATCCTTGAGTCATATGTGATGAGTGAAGATGAGTAGAGCCCTTAGAAAAAATTTAGAACTCAAAGAAAGTGAATTGGTGCCATAGGTTCCATATTAGGACCCCTTTGTTTTAATGATGTGATGACTCCAAGAGGTTTAAAAAGAGTCAAGAATCATAATTGAAAAGAAAGAATGAGGCCTAGAAGTCATTTGATAGGTGTTGCTTCATTAGGTGCCTTTATGGACCATAATGGAGCCTATAGAGCAATCTAGTGTTTTAGTAAGTGATGTAGCCTTAGAATATGTTTCATAAACCTAATTGGCTCCCATAAATTGTATCTAGGCCAAGAGAAACTATCTCCACCAAATTGTGGGTGTGTGGCCAAAAGAGGAGGCTTGAAAGCTAAGGAAAAAGCGTGTGGAAATTGTGCAAGGTAGCTCTCTCCACCTTCTCTCATGCATGGATGTGTGTTTAGCTTGTTTTAGAATATGTGTATGTGTATTTTCAAGCTAAGAAAAGTATGCTAGCATGCCTTTATATTCCATGATCCTTGATGCCATGTTATGTTTTAAATGAATCTATGATATTTGTATGAGTTTGCTTGAGTGAGGAGAGGCCAAGAACTCTTCCCTTTGGTGAGGATGAGCGAAGAACCCTTGAGCTTAGTTGAGACATAGCAAAGAGTCTCCCAAAAGCAAAGTGGGCTCCCAAGAGTATGGTTGAGTCCAAAGCTCTTAAAGAATGGGTGAGGCAAGTCCAAAATCCATGAGGAGAAGTGTGAGGCCAATCCAAACACTTGAGGAACTCTTGAATGTCTTGTATGATTGATTCACATGCCAAGGTTGCTTTGAAAATGTCCATGACTTCCATTTTTCCATACATGCATTTGAAAAGCTTGCTTTGTACATATTATGTGTAACTGAATGGGAGATGAGCTATTGGGATTCTTTGAATCTCATCCCCTCCTCTCCAATGCTCTAAGATGCTAGGTGGACCAAGTAGCTATGGTGAAGGGAGCCAACAACCATGAAAGAAGGAGATTGACAAGCCTAGGCCTAGTTTGTATTCTTTTTGAACCATAATGATGTTCAATGATGTATATGATTATTGTAAATGGAACATGACCCTTGAGACACATGTAAATATGATATTATGTGATGTATACATGTATGGATATGATGTATGAACTTTAGAAATGAATTTGGGTATGTAATGCCAAGTTATGCAAATTGGAAATTTGATGCAAATGTGTATAAGTGAGGGTTGAATGGCCAAAATGAGATGCATGAGATTTGGGACCATTTAGGCAGCTCACACAAGTCTTAAATGTATTTTTAGACTTGCCCAAAAGGTGCCAAGACCAAGAGAAGTCCATTTGGCAACTTTGGTACCCTATATGGAGCTAAAATTGACCATTATAGAACCCTAGGTCACTTTTTGGCCAAATGAGTTAGTCTTGACCTGAGATTGGGCATGCAATTAGGTCTCATTAAGAGCCTTTTGGAAAGATAAAGATCATAATTTTCAGAGACCTAGAGAATATTTGAGGAATTTTCAAAGTTGGGATTTTTCATGGATTCTGGTATGGGTACTGTTCATACTAGCAGTTTTGAATTCTGTGTCACCCGATGGCCAAATGGTGTTCAATACTTATGAAATTTTTACATGAATAAACTAGAGGTCATAAGATTTCTGTGGCCACCGAGATCACCTCATTTGGAGGTCTGAGCAGTGAGTTATGCAAGTTTGAAGTTAACTGTCAGTATCAGTAGCGCCCCATGAGTCCGGTTACTGTTCCATAGGGTCCAGCTAACTAAAATATTTGTTTCATTTTGGAATTATTTTTAGCATAAATTTAATATTTGTAGCTTTCCAGAATGACTGAATTTGTGTGATTTAGATTTTTTATAGAATTAGTTATGAATTTTAGAAGTTTGTATCAGTAATCTGAAACAGCAGCCCAGGCAGCAGCGACCTCTGGACCTTTTTGGATGTCAAAAGTCCTCTGTGATACATTTTATGCTCTGGACGAATTTTTGGTGTGAAGTAGACATCAATAGCTTCCCAAAATGACTAAGATTGAATGATTTCAATTTTTATAGATTTAGTTATGAATTTTCAAACTTTGGTCAGAAAGAGGGCCAAACCTGGCCGAATTTAAATAGCCACTTTTTATGCTCCATTTCGATTTCTATGAGTTGTGGGCATGATTTGAGATGGAAATGAGTTGTATTGATGTATTTAAATATAAGAATATATAGCATGAGCTCACACGGTCCACGTGACCCCGAATGGAATTTTTAAGTATGACGCAACGCAAATAAAACCATTATTTTCATTCCCTTTTTCATGTGCTCTCATGGAAATAATGAGGTGAAACTTATGAATGACATAAAATGAGATAAATGTATGGTGTTACAGTTGTCTTAAGGGCCCATTTAACTTGGGTTAGCATAATATAGATGTAGGGTGCAATATCTAGTTCTCTTAAAATAAGAGAAAATGTGAGAAACGTAATGTACAGTTTCTCCGGTAAACGAACGAAATTCATTGGATACAAAAGGAAGTCCCCCGAAATGACTTAGTTAAAGTCTCAAAAAATTTGGGAAGCATTCTAAATTCCTAAAAATGAGAATCCCAGGCTTAGACAGAAAGAAAAACGGAGCTAGAATGAAGAAACAAATTTGAATGAAAAGGTTGACGAAACGTAAGGGCATTTTTGTCATTTTGAGCAAATTTGGAATTCTTACCGAAGGGTTTTTTAAATGAAAGTTTGAGTTCTTTAGGGTTCTCAAGAGCACTGAAAACCATGAGAAGCCCAGAGCCAGTTAAAACCCCTCCAGTGAATATTTTCCAATGTCAGTTAACCTAAACTTTGACTGATTTGTTCGAGAAGGTTTTAACTCCTATTTGAGTGCTTCCAAGGAAATTTTACTAAATTGGGAACCTAAATTTTATAATGAAAAAGATAGTTCTCAAAAGGGAGTTAAAATGAGTTAGAAACAAAAATGCCAAGAATGAAGGGAAATTTGAAATTTTTAAGAAAGTGGAAGCTTCTTGAACACTCTTTAAGTTTCTTATTTCTTCTTCCCTTCATTTGCACGACCTATTTTGCCCAAAAACCTAGAGGGAAACACCAGCTCTCTTAGGCACATCATGGAGGAGAAGAAAAGAAGAGAAAAAACGAGAAAAAGGTAAGGAATTTATGGATTTTCATACTCCTTCTTCTTCCAAACTTGTTCCTCTTCTCTTAAGCTTTCTTTCCTATGGTTTTATTGAAGTTTTTAAATCTATTTTGAGGAAAGAACAGAGGGAAAAATTTGGATTTGAAGAGAGGAGCCAAGGAAAGTGAGAATCAAGCAAGAAACAAGGAAAACAAGGTAAAATCTCCATCCTATGGTAGCTACTCCTTCCCCCTTCTTCTCCTTATTTTGCCCCATGTATGTAGCTATAGGAGGGCTTGAATTTTGGGCAAAACCAAGGGTGAATCCTATGAATTTAAGGGAGGAGAGTAAGAATATGCAAAGAAATCAAGAAAAGGCCATTGATTTTTAGGGCAGCAAACCTAGGGTTTCATGGGTTCCCTTGAAAATTTGATTTGATATAATTATTCCTAGGCGTAAATGAATATTTAAATGAGTTCCTAAGATCCCTAGAAGTCTCCCCATTTGCATCCTCCATCAAGAAAACAAAGCAAACATCCATGGAGGCCAAATGCTACATAGTCTTGGCCTAAAGGGGATGGGACACCTAAGGAGAGTTTTTAAATTTTTCCAAACCCATTTTTGAGTCATATATGATGAATGAAAATGAGGAGAAACCTTGGAAAAAATTTAGGAGGCCTAGAGAATGAATAGTATCCTAAGTTCCATAATATGACCTAAAGAAGCAACATGTAGTTAGACTCTTTGTTTTAATTGTGTGATGACTCCAAGAGGCTTAAAAGGAGTCAAGAATCATAATGAAAGGAAAGAATGGAACCTAGAACTCATTTGATGGGTGTTGCTTCATTAGGTGCATTCTTGGAACCATAAAGAGGTATTTAAGGAAGATGTGTAACCTTAGAATTTACTCCATAAACCTAATTGGCTTCTATAAATTGTGTTTAGGCCAAGAGAAACCAATCCCACATCTTTGTGTATGTGAGGCCAAGGAAGGGAGAGCAAATTCAAGAAGAAAAGTGTGTGATTGCAACCAAGGTAGCTCACTCCTCCTTCTCTCATGCATGAATGTATGCTTGGCTTGTCTTTAAATGTGTGTATGTATATTTTAAGCTATGAAAAATATTTTAGCATGAGCTCTTATTTCATGGTACCATAATAATGCATTATGTTTTCAAATGATGTTTATTATTTTTGCTTTGATTTTGCTTGAGTGTGGAGAGGCCAAGAACCCTTAGCCATGGTGAGGATGAGCCAATGACCCTTAAAGTTAGTTGAGACAAAGTAAAAGAGTCTCCCAAAAGTGAGATTGACTCCCAAGAGTAAGGTTTAGTCAAAACCTCTTAAAGAAATGGGTGAGGCAAGTCTAAAATCCACAATTGAATGTGTGAGGCTAATCCACTTACTCAGCAAGCTATGGATACCTTGTATGACTTACTCACATGCCAAGATTGCCTCTTGAATGTTCATGTTGAGATTGACAACAAAGTACATGAATCTTCCTTCTTTAAGGCCATATGAGTGGCAACAAAGTGTAATCTATTGTTGTATATGTCTTATGACCTTATGAACATGTGTAATTGTGCTAATGTATCATGTACAAGTGAGAGTTTATGTTATGTGAATGTTACAATGCAAATTGAGCATGTAATGGCAAGACTAGCAATATGGAATTGTATGTATGGCATGGGGTGAGAGAGTGAGTTTGCAAATTATTGGTTTGCACACCTTTGAGACAAGTTTAAAATGTCATTTTGGGGCAATCCCACGTGCTCAAGTGGCCACACAAGCTTGGGAAGCAAATTTAGACACTTTCATGCTTGTAAGGACCATGAAAATGACCAAATCGGAACCCTATAACACAAACTGACCAAATGGATTAAATCTTCCTATGAAATTTTTCAAAAATGTAGGGCTCATTGAGAGATTTTTGGAAAGCTAAAGTGCAGGAAATCAGAGTTCTACAGAACTAATTATGAATTTTTAAAGTTGGGATTTTTCTACTATTCTGGTGCATGTACTGTTCATATTGTTAGTTTTGTTTCTATGTCATCTGATGGCCAAAATGGTTTCCAATACTTATGAAATTTCACAAAAATAAACTAGAGATTATAAGCTTTCTGTAGCCACTAAGATTACCTCATTTTGACATCTGAACAGAGAGTTATCAATTTTTGAAATTTAATGTCAACATCAATAATGCCACTAGACCTCCAGTATTGTTCCATCATAATTCAGTCTTCAAATGAACTTAACGTGGGCTAGAGATATTTTTATCTTAAATTTAACATCTGTAGCTTCTCATATTGACCTATGTTGTATGATTTGGATTTTTTTAGAATTAGTTATGAATTTCCAAAGTTTATGATAGTAACCTATGATAGTAGCCAAGGTAGTTGCAACCTTGGGTGCTTTTCCAATGTCAAAACATCTTCTAATTGGTGTTTCATGATCTGTACATTTTTGTAGCATAAAATTAGACATTTGTAGCTTTTCCAGAATGGTAAAGAATGCATGATTTTGATTTTTCTAGAATTAGTTATGATTTTTCAAAATTTGTAACAGAAAAAGAAAAATTCTGGTCGAGGCTTGTAACTATGAATTTTGTGTATTTCTTGCACTTGCACGAGTTCTAGGGCACTTTTGGTGATGGAATTGAGTTGTATCTTTGTAATTAAATATAAGAATATGATATATGAACTCACATGGTCCACATGACATCAAATAGAATTTTCATCCCCTATGAAATGCAAAAAAAATTCATTATTTTATATACTATTTTCTTGTGATTCTTGAAAAGTGCATGGCATGAGGCATAGAATTTGCATGAGAAAGGCCAAAAAGTTATGGTGTTACATAGGGCCTCTAAGAAGTGGAATTGGATTTCCCTAAGTCTAAGATTGGGCTTCTATACTTAGTCCAAAGTATAATTAAATTAATCATAAGGCCCAGATTAATGTTTACCTCACTTAATGAATTATTCTAATTAAACCCATATTAATTTATAATTAATCATAATTATCCTTAATAAATTTTCGGGTGTTACATTCTTAGGATTGGCCTAAATGTTACTGTAGATTTAAAAAAAATTCTCCCAAAAAGCTTCACCTTTGACCAAACTGACTAGGAAAGGAAGTCCTTTTATTTGGACCATTATGTGTGAGTAGAGTTTCCAAACTCTAAAACAGAAGTGAACCACTACTCTAATGTTAGTCATACCTAATCCATTAGGAACCTTTAAGGTGTATAGTGATGTGTCAAATAAAGGGTTAGGATGTGTGCTTATGCAAGATAAGAGAGTAGTGGCCCATGCTTTTATGCAGTTGAGACCTCATGAAGGGAATTATCCTACCTATGACTTAGAATTAACAGTTGTAGTATTTGCTTTGAAATTGTGGAGACACTTATTGTATGGAGTTACTTTTCAATGGGTCACTTCTAACAACTTCATTTTCACACAAATATCTAGCCATATACCAAATTTAGCTTATAACATGAAATTTAAGCAAGGTTACAATACAAAATGAAGGCAAACACTTATCCAATGGTTCCATTAACACCATGTTTCAAAAATCTTACAATAATGCACCAAGAACACACTTTTCAAACCTAAGGTTTAGGTGAATCTCCACGAATTTAGGTGAATCTCCACGAAATAAAAAGCCAACAATACCAAAATGAAAAGGAAGATGAAAGGATCAACTTTTGTATAACTTGGTTAAATCTTCCTCTAGGTATACAAATCGAAGCCAAAATGATGAAGAACCCTAGCATCAGTCTCTCTATGCAAATTTTCTTTCTCCCTTGGCTACCTAAATGTCGTTTGTAGAATAAATAGAATGGCTGCACTAATATTAAGGTTTTGTGGGGAATGGTTGACTTAAGGGCATTTTTGTCTAACTAGGTCTTGTCTCTCGTAGTTAGGTCATGGCCAAATAGGTCTTGTCTCTCTGTTAGAACTTAAATTAGGTTTCTAAAATTATTTTTAGCATAATTAAATTAATTATGGAGCTCATATTAAATTTTCACCTTCATTAATAAATTTTTTCTCTAATAAATTTCAAATCTAAAATTAAATTTTTTTGGCAAAAAATTGCCAACTAATTATTATTTGACTAAAAATACCTAAAATAATTATTTTCCTTAAAAATTTTTATTTTCATAATTTTTCTTAATTTTCATGATAATTCCTTTTTTTCCTGAATCAAATACTTAATTCTTCATAATTCCATTTAATAATTTCGGGATGTTACATTCTCCCTTTCTTTTAGGAATTTTGTCCTCAAAATTAGACGTACCTTACTTGAAAGTTGTTAGATAGTTCTTCTTCATTGCTTCCTTGGCTTCTTAAGTAGCTTCATCAAAAGTTAGTCCTTTCCATACCACTTTTACCAAGAGGATGTTCTCATTACGCTACTACCTCACTTTGGTATCCACATTTCTTTTTATCCAACTAAACATGATCAAATGACATATAGATATGCATATTCTTTCCTAGTCCACAACTAGAGAAAATCCTTATCAAATTCCACACAATCACCTTATAGCAAGTTCTGAGCATCTAGCTCAAATAAATCTCGATTTTGTTCCTTTTTTTTTAATCCAAAGTACTACTAGTCAACCATGGAGTTTCATGTTAACTTCTATCCCTTTTTAACTTTCAATTCTTTAAAGGAATAGCTCTTAAATGCTTAGTCTAACTTTTCTTAATAGATGATATTAGGAATTATAGGAAAAATTCACTTAATCAACCTTATATTATTCATCTCTCTAACATCAACTTAGATAGGTAAACTTTATTTCATAATGAGGTTTCACTCGTCTTTTACTTGAGGTAACCTTACTCTTGTTTAGCCCACTTCGATATATTAAAACAAGTATTTCCTTTTGTAGGATCATCTAGTCTAAGTGTTCAAACCTTATGTCCAACTATTGTATAGAGATATTGCACACATTATACCCTTATTATTGTTTTTCCAATAAAGGCTGATATTTCCATTTGACATATAAGATCCCATCTTAATTCCAGTTAGTACCTAAAGATTCCCCCTTCTCATTTGTCATAATTCTTAAAGGTTGGAGCTAACATGGAGTCCAATATCATAACTAGTTCATTTCCAATCCTTAAACACTCTAAGGCCACATCCCTGAACATACATCCAATCAAACATAATCTTGCAAGTATAAGCTATGTTCCTTGATAAAGCCTAACCTCAAGGATGATAGTACATTGACTAATGTATCAAGGCAATCTTTTAAGACTTAGGGGATAAGTCTCCTTAAGCCATAGTTCAAGTGGATGTTCCACTAGATCACAAGACTACAATAACCCACACTAAAACGGCTTGCCCAAAGCATGAGGAATTCTTCATTCATGATGGTGGTCCATCCAAGGCAATTAAATCATTGTTCTAAGGTGTAACTAGTATCCTTAGTAGCCTTTTTTATTACTTGCAAAGGTCTCACAGAAATCCCATGCACATGATTCTAAAGGTTACCATGATCAATAGGTCCAAGCATTCTATCTTAACTCTTGGTTTGTACACCTTAACTATCTAGCTCTTATTTGATTTCTATTGATCAACAACAAGTCCATTTACTAATGAAAGAAAATACTAAATCCAAAATTTTCAAAACTACAAGCACTTGCCTTTTTCATAATTCCATATATGCATTAGTAATTTGTTATTACTATTATATCTTAACAATAAAAATGAAAATACACTTAACATTCTAAGCAAAAACTAGTAAAGTTTCCCCTTATAAAAATTGACTATCCAAACCAACTAAATGGGCTCATTTTAGCCCAACTCACAAATATAGAAAAAATACAGATAATAGCAGTATCATGTATCACAACTTGGGCATAAAACATCATCTGAATATAAATAACTCAAGTTGAGTTACATCACCATTAACAGTATGCTAGTATACATAATACATCATGGTGGAGTTAAACATAATCCATATACATTCTTTGTACATTACAACAAAATTAGGTATAAAACATCCATATAGTTCTACAAATCCAAATATCATTCTTTCTCTTTTCCTTTGCTGGCACTGGAACTTCCACCTAGCACTAGTTAGTGGGAAAATAAAGATGTGGGTGAAATTTAGGA
Organism: Erythrophleum ivorense; assembly: GCA_026724425.1. Taxonomy (NCBI): domain Eukaryota; kingdom Viridiplantae; phylum Streptophyta; class Magnoliopsida; order Fabales; family Fabaceae; genus Erythrophleum; species Erythrophleum ivorense. Next base: position 37,634,343 of record JAIUCV010000006.1, on the reverse strand, counting down.
GAATCTTAGTAGCTATACTCAAATCACCCAAAATAAGTATGAAATTGTTAAGCAAAAATAATACAAGTATGCATGGTCATAGAAAACTAACATAAATGCTTTACATGTTTACTATGTACTCTTTTTTTTTTGGGCTTAGGAAAACATTGCGTTCATTCCCATTATCCTTTTTATCTGATAACCTCAACTCATTAAACATAACATGTAAAACATGACATATAATTGATGCAATGCAATATAGTATATGATATGATAAAACAACCAATACCAAACAATGCATATCAAGTTTAAACAATTCTACATACTACTAGATAGGGAAAAGTACGTTACCTTATATAAGTTATAAGAACCTAATAAAACCTCTAACTTTTTTGTTTTGTTTCTGGCTTTATTTCCTTTTCTTTCTCGGCTCTTCACCTACAATGGGATGGAGCCTTACTAGCTTGTCCTAAAAGTATCACATAAACATATTATCAACATCTAGAGCTCATAACAATTTCTCTTAAATTTCTTTGACTTTTAACTATACTTTAGGCCACTTAAAGTGCATTCAGAACCCCTTCTTACATACTTTCAAGACACATGCTTAGTGGGTGGCATTATGACATCTAAAGTGCTCAAATTTGAACATATTCAAGGGACTAAATTTATGAATTCATTTTGGATTTTAGCTCCCCATAATTAGTTCTTCAGTTAGGCTTTAGGTTAGAGATTTCACTAAGGTTAAATCCTAGGCCAACTTATGCATCTAGAATTCATAATTCAAGCCACAAATTCCATATTTACTATTCATATGGTCATTAGCACTATTCATTTGGTGTTTTCATTTTTTCACATAATGGAACTCATTATGTAATCTTAAGCCTCAATGGAAACTTTAAAAATTCAACTTCTAGGCTTCCAAATCTTGTCATATATGATCTATATAGCCACATTAGGATCTATTAGAAGCATTACAAGCTTACTCACACAAACTTAGTACCACTTGGTTCCATATTACCCTTTCTTGAATCCTAATTTTTCACTTCCAAAATCTAGCTTCCAAATTCAATTTAATGCTTCCATTATTGTTCTTATATCATTTTAAGACTATCTGTAGCCCAAAAATTTATTGACCAACTTCCTAGTCCCTTGTATTTCTTCTTGGTCGAAAAGGGTACTGTAATAAACATAATTTCTATAAAACGATAGAATGAGCTGTATAAAAATCTTCCAAAATGAGCTAAATAATGTCTCAAAAAGTTTGGGTAGAGTCTTACACTCCTAAAAATGATAATTTCAAGCTCAAATGGAAGAAAAATGGAGCTAGGATGGTGAAATAAATTGTGACAAAAATTGACGAAACATAATAACATTTTCGTAAATAAGTGTAACTTTTGGAAAAACACATAAGAGGGCTTTTAAATGAAAAATTTAACTTGCCTAAGGTTCTCAGAAGCCCAAAAACTATGGGAAACCCCGGACCTAGTAAAGCCCCTTTGGTGTACGTTTTCCAATGTTGGTAAGCCCGAACTTTGATGGATTCGTTTGGAAAGGTTTTAGCTCCAATTTGAGTGATTCTAAAGGCATTTTATTAAATTAGGAACCTAAATTGTATAATAGAAAAGATGATTCTAAAATAGGAGCTAAAATGAAGTAGAAACAAAATTGCTATTACAGAAGAACGAAATTGGAATTTTTGAAAAAAGTGAGTTTCTTGAATGTTCCATAAGTTTCTTGTCTATTCTCCCTCTCATATAGCATGACTTCCTCTGCCCAAAAATACAAAAATGTCCAGCTTCTTGAGGCACGCCAAGAGAGGAAGAAAAGGGGGAGAAAATCAAGAAAAAGGTAAGGAAATTTGTAGAATTTCATGTTCTTTCTTGCTCAAACTTTCTCCCCTCCTTTCATACTTTCTTTCTATGGTTTAGTTAAGCTTTTGGTTCTATTTGAGTCCAGAACTAAGGAGAGTGGTTCAAATTTCTTGAAGAGAAGCCAACCAAGGAGAAAGGCACTTGAAAGCTAGCTTGAATCCTAGGTAATCTTTGCTCCTTGTTGCTTCTTCTTCTTGTGCTCCCTTTGTGTGTATTTCGGCCAAGAATAGAACCAAGGAAGGGAGGATTTTCTGTCCAAAACCAAGAGAGGAACTAGGGTTTTAGACCATGAGGAAGAGGAATATGGCAAGAAATTCCAAGAAAAACCATAGAAATCAAGTTCGGAAAGTGTAGGCTTCTTTAGGGTTTTGGAAAATCTGATTTTATGTGAGTAATTCCTTGGCTATTTAAGGGTTTCCTTGAACTCCTAAGACCTCTAGAAACCCTCCCAAGTGGCTCTCCATCAAGGAAAAATTAAGAAGCTTGTGAACCTCCATTATGGTGTTAGGTTCGGCCAAGCAAGGTTCCATGGGTTAAGATGTTTTAATTTGTTCTAGCCTTGGTTTAGGACTTTATATGATGTTAGAAGATGGGAGAAATTATTGGGAAAAATTTAAGAGCCATAGATTGGAAGATGGAATAATAGTATGTATAATGGTGCTTTGTGAAACAACTTAATTCTAAACTTGTGCAAACAATTGTGTGAGGGCTCCAAGGACTTTGAATGAGGGCAAGAGGGCTAGAAATGGAAAGAGATAGGAGCCTAAAGCTTGAATTGTGTAGGTTGCTTCAATAGGCCATTTATGGAACCATTATGCCACTTATAGAATCAAGTGTGTGTTCAAGAGTGAGTTTAGTGTCTTAGCTTGCTTCAAGTATGTAATTGTGTGTTGTTTATGGTTTTTAGGCAAGAGAACACCAACCCACCTAAGTGTGCTTGTGAGGGGCGAAAAAGGGAAGGAAAAGACTAAGAAAAGCTTGCATAAATTCAAAGTAGCTCTCCACCTCATTCTCCTTGCATTCTTGTGTGCATATGTATATCTTTGTGTGCTTGTGTGTGCTCTTGAGATTGTATTGGTACCAATGTGTTGTCTTGAATGCTATTGATGGTGAGAATGGCTCATAAGGGAGAGATGATGTCAAAAGTCCCTAATGTGGGTGAGGAAGTACCAAAAGTCTCAAGGCCTATGAGACTAGGCTAAAAGTCTCTTGGATAGGTGAGGCTAAGTCAAAAGTCCCTAGGCCAAGAGTGAGGCAAATCTAAAAATCCTAGAAATGGAGTGAGGCAAAACCAAAAAGTCCCTAGAGCTTCTTGATGACATGATTGTGAAAATGTGGCATGAAAATCTTGAAAATGTGCATTTATGATCCAAGTAGCTTGTTTATTTGTAAACTTGATGTATATATGCCTTGAATGTGTGTATGAATGGGTATGTGAGCTATTGAGATTCTAGGAATCTCACCCCCTTCCCCCTTTCCTCTTGAAATGTCTAGGTGGTACTCAAAGTCAAGGTAAAGGAAGCCAAGCGCCTTGAAAAGCCATTGTAGTTCTGATTGTAATTAAATGTCAAAGTTACTTTGTACATATTATTTTTGTGATGTAAGATCATGAACGATTGTAATATGATGTATGATGTATAAATCTTGTATGGACCACATGTGGCATGAAATCAATATAAATGTGGATTTTTGTACTTTGATGGCTTATAGTTACATGTATATTCTTAGATGTAGGATGGTCAAATTAAGATGCATGGGATTTGGGACCACCTAAGTAATTCATATAAGTTATATTCATGCTTTTAAACTTGCCCAAGAGGTGCCAAACATTAAAGGAGGCCATTGGACAGATTTGGTATCTCATATGGAGTAAAAATGGCCATTTTGGTGAGCTATATCACTTTCTATCCAAATGAGCTCTTCTTGATCAAAAATTTGGCATGCATCTAGAGTTTGATGAGAGATTTTTGAGAAGCTAAAGTGGGTATTATTTGAAGGTTTATAGAATATTTAGCAAATTTTTTATGTTGGCTGAAAATTTAGAATTTGCCGCTAGTACTGTTCATCTGGTCCGAATTTTGTTCTCTGTCATTCATGGAGCAAATGATGTCTAAATTCAAAATTTTATAGAGAGAAACTAGACCTTCCCAGTGATTAGTGCCAATTGGAAGCACCTCATTTGGATGTCTAGAGAGGGAGATATGAAATTTTGAAGTTGTTATTCTGTTCCAGGCGCACCTCCTGACCCATGTTATTATTTGATTAATTTTCAGGGTCTGAATGCTCTTGGACTGGTTTGAAACTATTTTTTCCCTCTAGTTAACATCTGTAGATTTCCAAATTGTTGTAGATTTCATAAGTTGGATTTTTGTGAAATTAATTATGAATTTCCAAATTTTATATCAGTAAGTTGTATCAGACTTCTGGATAGCTCGACCTCCCTACCTTTTTCTATTGTCAAAAGTGGTCTAAATGAGATATTTGTGGCTGGGACTTATTTTTAGTGTAAATCTAACATCTAGAGATTTCCCAAAAGCTATGGGTTGTATGATTTCAATTTTTTCTACATTTAGTTATGATTTTTCAAAATTTTCCTTAAAATCTATCACTATATAGTCGCGAAGAATGAAGGTAATTTTAGGGGTTTTGACTTTTGATTTGTGGTTTGTGCTAAGTTTTGAGAATGTAACATCATATATTTCTAGCTTATTTCATACACATTTGCAAGCTCATATGATACATTCCATGAAGGAAGTGAGAAAATTCTATTAAAATTAATATATTTTCTTGTGTTACGTCATATGAAAAACTCCATTCAGTGTCACATGAACTGTGTGAGCTCATGCCATCTATTCTCATATTTAATTATATGAATACAACTCATTTGTATCATAAAATATGGCTCACATCACAAGAAAACTAAAATGAAGTATAAAAACATGAACATTTATTTTCGACCAGATTTGTCTCTTTTCTGACCAAACTTTAACAAATCATGACTAATTCTAGAAAAATCAAAATCATGCATTCTTAGCCATTCTAGAAAGCTATGGATGTCTACTTCATACTACAAATATGTCTAGACCATAACATCATCAAAGAGGACATTTGACATTTGAAAAAGTCCAGAGGTCAAACTGCCACTGATGCTATCACAAATTTCTGCAGCAAACTTTGAAAATGTCTAATTAATTTCACAAAAAATCTAATCCATGAAAATGATACCAATCTAGAAAGTTATGGATGTTAGCTAGAGGGAAAAAATAACTCCAAACTAGCCCAAGCAGCCCATACCTATAAATGCAATGGAACAGTAACTGAGGTCGGATAAAGTTCCTGATACTGGACAAAATCTTTAAAAATTCATATCTCCCTCTCTAGATGAAAATGAGGTGCTTTTAGTTGGTACGAGTTACTGTGAATGTATAGTTTCTATTTATAAAATTTCATGGTAATTGGACATCATTTGAGCCCTATGTGACAGATTTCATTTTCAGACCAAATGAATAGTGCAGCAGACCAAAATTAGAAAAATTATCAACTTTGAAAATTCATCAAATATTCTATAGACCTCCAAAAATTATATTCTTTAACTTCCCAAAAAGCTCTCAACAAACTCTATTTGCATGCCAAATCTCAAATAATAACTCATTTGGCCAAAAAGTGATATAGGGTTTCATTATGGTCAATTTTGGCTCCATATGAGGTGCCAAAGTAACCCAAATGGCTTTTCCTATGGTTTGACACCTTTTGGGGCAAGTCTAAAAGCATGATTAAGACTTGTGTAAGCTGCCCAAATGGTCCCAAACTCCATGCCTCTCATTTTGGCCATCTCATTTACACTTATGCATAATTCCATATTATCATTAAGGAAGCTACAATACCATAAAATGCCCAAATTTCAATCTAGTGGTCACATAGCATATCCTCCCATTCATACATGTCATAATACCATAACTACATATGTTCATAATATTATAATACATATACATCTATTGAATACATCAATTGCCATTCTTATAGCCTTAAAGTAACAAAATTTCCACATTTTAATGTCATTGCTTCATCTCTCATGTGGTTGACTCTCATTGCCTTGCTCTTTGGGTCCACCTAGCATATTAGATCATTGGAGAGGAGGGAATGAGTTTTAAAGAATCCCAATAACTCATCTCCCATTCAATCATACATAATGGATGCAAACAAGTCTTATAAATGCATGTATGGTCATATTGACATGTGTAAACATTCAAGAGACATTTTTATCACTTGAAAAAAAAGTCATACATAGCATACAAAGGTTTGCCAAGCAAATGGATTGGTCTCACCCAATTTCTTGTGGATATTGGACTTGCCTCACTCATTCTTTAAGAGATTTTTAGACTCAACCATACTCTTAGGAGCCCATCTTGCTTTTGGGGGACTCTTTGCTTTGTTTCAACCAATCTCGAAGGTTCTTAGCTTATCCTCACCATAGCTAAGGGTTCTTGGCCTCACCACACTCAAGCAAACCCAAGCACACATCAAAAACATCATATAAATATAATATGTCATCATAAAACCATGACATAGGAAATCATGCTATCATACTTTTCATGGCTTGAAAATACATATACACACATTCTAAGACAAGCTAAGCACACATCTATGCATGAGAGAAGGTGAAGAGAGCTACCTTACTTGCATTTTGCACACTTTTTCTTTAAGTCTTAAATTCTCTCCATTGACCTCACACACCCAAGAAGGTGGAGATCATTCCTTTTTGGCCTAAACACAATTTATGGAAGCCAATTAGGCTCATGAACTCAATTCTAAGGCCACACACTCACTTAGACACTAGCTTGGCTTATAACCTCATTATGGTTCCATAATGGCATCTAATAAAGCAACACCCCTCAAATAAATTCTAGGCTCCATTCTTTCCTTTCAAATATGATTTTTGACTCCTTTTAAACCTCTTGGAATCATCACACAATTAAAACAAAGAGCCCAACAATATGTTGCTTCTTTAGGTCATAATATGGAACCTAAAGCACTAACTCACTTTCTATGAGGTCTAATTTTTTTCCAAGGCCTCTCCTCATATTCATTCATCATATATGACTTAAGAATGGCCTTAGAAAAATTTAAAACTCTCCCTAGCTATAAGAACCCCTCTTGGCCGAGACAATGAAGCATATTAGGTTCCATGGAGCTTTCTTTGTTTTCTCAAGGAAGAAGCATATGGGGGATCCTCTTAGGGATCTTAGGAGCTCATTTAAACTCTTATTTAGGCTTAGGAATTATCATACAAAATCAGATTTTACAAGGTGCAATTGAAATCCTAGCACTTGTATCTTGAAATCTAATGGTTTTGTGTTAATTCCCTTTGCATATTCTTAATCTTCACACCCTTTTTCCTTAGATTCACCCTGGGTTCTGCCTAAGAATCAAGTTCTCCTAGGGTTTTCTCAAGTGGGACGAAATGGTGGAGGAGGGAACCAAAGATGATAACTATAAGAAGAGAAATTACCTGATTTTCTTACTTTTTCTCACTTGAATCTTGTGTTCTTTGAGCTCTTCTCTTCAAATCCGAATTTTCCCCTTAATTTCTCCTCTAAAAAAAATCCATATACTTCATTATAATCATAGGAAATAAAGGAGAATGAAGGAGAAGAGGTTTGGAAGAAAAAAAGCATGAAAAACCATGAAAATCCATACCTTTCTACCTTGAATTTCTCCTCCTTTTCTTCCTCCTCTTGTGTGACTCATCCCTTAGGGTTTTCCTCTGGTTTTGGGCAGAACATGGTTATGCATAATGAAGGGAGAAGAAGGGTGCATCATATATATAGGTGGGAATAAGTTACACTTTTCAAAAATCTCCATTTTGCCCTTCGTTCTTGGCATTTTCATTTCTCCTTTGTTTTAGCTCCTTTTTGAGAACCATCTTTTTCATTATGAAATTTAGGTTCCCAATTTAGTAAAATGCTTTTGGAATCACTCAAATTGGAGCTAAAACCTTCTCGAATGAATCAATCAAAGTTTGGGTCAACTGACGTTAGAAAATGTCCACCGGAAAGGTTTTAACTGTCCCAGGGTTTCCATGATTTTTAGAGCCTCTGAGAACCCTGATGAAGTCAAAACTTTCATTTAAAAGGCCTTCCTATGTGAATTCCAAAATTTTCTCAAAATTACAAAAATGACATTACATTTCGTAAGCTTTTCATAAGAAATTGTTTCTTTATTCTTGCTCTGTTTTCTTTCAGTCTGAGCTTGGAATTCTCAATTTTAGGATCTAGAATGCTTCCCAAATTTTTTGGGACCTTAACTATCTTATTTCGGGGGACTTCCTTTTGTTTTTGGCGAATTTCGTTTGTTTACAAAAAAATCATATGTTACGTTTCTCACATTTTTTCTTGTTTTTAAAGGACCAGATATTACATTATGATTCATATGGATGGAAAATAATCAAAGAATGTTATTGGTGAGTTCATGGGGTCTTGGAGATGCGAAATAAAAAATTTACCTATTACGTAACATAATTTAATTTATTATTTTAATGTATTTTATTGGGATTTCTTTGATGAATTGTATAATCCCACAAAGGGATCAATGTTAGAAATAATATGGTATCATAGGTATGATAGAACCTAACTTGAAGTTTTCAAAGTTTCAATTAATGCTAGGCTTAGATTCTTGTTCCTTGCATCATAAAACATCTCAACATACTAATTAGGAGTTGAAAATAATATGGTTACCCATTCATCTAGCCTTAGCAAAACCCATCACACAACATGGTCTAAGTTACTTTTTTTCATGACTCAATAGAAATTAACATTAGATATGAAATCCTTGTGTGCTAAAACCCTTGGTTCCATTAAGAATTCATGAAGAAAAACTCTCCTCCTCACTTTCTCTCTTTTGGCCAAAACTTATATAACCTAGAACACAAAATTTTGTAAGTGTTACGAGTAGAAACTTACCTCACTATGAAGTATTCTTTATATAGATTAATTTCCACCAATTGGTTTCTTGAAAAGAGCTCTTTTTTGGCTTGGATCAAATTTGAATCTTCAAGTTTTCATGAAAAGGAAACCATCATTAGAAAGCTCTTAGAGAGAAAAATAATTTTCCTAACTAGCGCCAGATGAAACGAGACTGTTTATTTGTCTAAATGGAAGCTTATAGTCCTCATCTCTAATGTGACACCATTAATGGTCTCCCAAAGTCTAATTTTAGAAGACGATAAAAGATGGTGAGGAATGGCTTGCTTAAAAATACTCATTTATAATTTTTCAAAATGACCTTTTTGCCCTTGCTCGCACATACGCTCCATTTAAACTTTTTTTTTGGCTTTTCAGAATCTGATTGCTTTATACAAATTTTTTAGGTGCTCTTTCTCATAAAAATATTATTTTTGGGGGTTAGATGGCTTAAAATAGTGAAAAATAGCTCCACCTAAACTCTTAGCACTATTTGACAATTTTAGCACACTGGAAGAGTCTTAATTGATTCTGAATGTTTCTATGATTTCAAAACCTTTGAAAACCCTGGTGAACTTAATTTTAGACTTTAAAACTCTATTTCTTGAGTTGCCTAAAATTTGCTCAAAATTACAATTTTGCCATTGATATACTATTTTTCTCCGTTTAGTCATTTTAGCTTTCTTTTTTTTTCCATGTATGATGTCTTAATCTCATTTCTTAATATGTTGATTAATATTTTACCCTTATCTAGCCTTAATTGCATTTATTTTAGGATCCCCTTTTATTAACATACTGGTCCCAATTCAATTAAAAAGTTGGATATTACATGGCTACTACAAGCATTAGGTAGCTTAGCGATGTCCATACTTGTTTTAAGTCACCTGAACATCTCTTTAGATCTTACACCATCATATAGTCCCAAAGGACTACTCATTCTGAACCCTTTATGCATAGTTAAGATATCTTCACACAAGTATAATCATACCTCAAATGACATATTACCTATTCTTTCTAGGATATACTGAATTCTCTCTAACTTTCCCTCATAAAACCAAATTTTCATTCCCACACAATGGCGTGTGCCAAGCACAGTTAACTCGTTCACTCTTCTAAAAGTTCTTAGGTCTTAATGCATATATGACTACTGGGAGTTTAATTAACCTTGTAATAAGACTTAGTAAGTCTTTTCATTATCAATCATTCCCTAGTTATCATCAGATCAAGTAGGGATTGTAACACCCTAAAATTAATTAAGAGTAACTATGGAGAATTATGGAACTATTAAGAGGAATTTATAGGAAAAAAATCATGATAAGCATATTAAGGTACATAATAATTGTTTGGTAATTTTGGTGAAAAATAAATCTAATTGTGGATTTAAGGCTAAATTAAGAAAAATTGATTAAGGGAAGGAGGATATTTAATATTTGGGCCCTATGATTATTTTGTCTCTGATAAGGAGCATGAGTAGTGCCCTGATTACACTCTTATATAGATCTAACCCAAATAAACCCATTTAGCCTTAGCTTAATACTTAGCAAATAAGCCTAATTGGATGTTGGATACTTAGGTTAACCCATTCCAACTTAAAATCCTAAGAACATCTGCAGCCACACTAAAACCTTTAAGGCAAAACATTTGTTTGTCAAAACACAAAGACATTTTTGCATCTCCAATGGAAGGCTAGAGTTTTTCAACTTCTTGCCATCATTTTGTACTTTTAAAGGAAGATTTAGTCAAGGTAAGCTATATAAAACTTGATCTTCTCATCTTTCTCTACATTTTAGTTCAATTGGTTTCTAGTTTAATGGATTTTCACCTCACCACTAGATCCAAAATTTGATGTTTCAATGTTTTCTTACATAATTTTCAAAGGTTGAGGCTAGAGAGATTATAGGGTAAGTATCTTCTCTTGATTTTGATATATTTCATGCTAGAAATTCACCCCAAGGACTGATTTATAAATTGGGTTTTATTAATACATGAAAATGCCAAAAATTTGGAGTGGGACCTTGAGGTTTCTAGTGTAGGAAGACTCAAGTCAAAAAATGAGATTCATCTGAGGCTGGTAAGTGATTTTTGGATAGTTATTGATGTTAGGAATGAATAAGTAGTTGATTCTATAATAGATAATTTGGAAATTTGTTTTGGGAATTTAGGACCTCCAGAGTGTGGAAACCTACCTTGGCTTCAGAATTTGACATAACTAAAAGGGTAACCAAGGTTAATTATAATTCCTTGCATGTGTTCATTTTTTATCTTATATTTACTGCACTTACATGATTTCTATGCTAAATGATTAGTTGACCATTTGATTGCTATGTTTAGACTATGAGCGCGTCCTTGGTGGACCAGTGGTCCAACTACCACTCCTGCATTATGCTTCAATTGGGTATCAAGTTGTGATTAAACTCTAGAATGCATTGAGCCATGAGCATGCTTGATAGGGAGTTGTCATTGTGGATAAGCCTTTCCCTTTGTTATTGGTCATTAACATATTGTGTGTGATTGCTAGTATGAGATAGTAGTCATTGATAGCCTAACTTGTTCATTTGTTGATTGAATAGATGATTTGGGTATTTATGGATATAAAATGCATTTATGTTGATTAATGTGTTAATACGTATGAAATTTTCCCTTTGATTACTGAGATTTGCATCTCACCCCATTTCATGCGCTAACAATTTTAGGTAAAGGTTTCTCAATTAAGAAAAAGGTGAAGCAAGTGGATGAACATCCTTGGGTTTAGGCATTATATAGGACTCTTGCACTTAGGAAGCTTTTGATTTTGTATAGATGCTAATTTTGTTTAACTTATTTTGTATAGCATCATGATGCATCCATTTATGCTAAGTGTATGTATTTTGACATTTTGTAATTTGGGATGCAATCCTTAAGATTAGGCTTTAATTTATAAGGATTTTGATGTAATGGCATTAATGAACAGTTATGAACTAATATGCATGTATAAAGCTAAATTTAGCCTAAAATTCTGATGTATGCGCCTTGTATGTAGATGTATGGTGTGTTATAGCCATAGTGGTACTTAAGGGTACCTTAGCAATTTGAGGTTAGGAATAAATTCATTTGGTTCATTAAGAGTTGTCTAAAGTGGTTTAGGGTTAGATGGTAGAGAATTATACATTTTGATATTGTCATTAGTGGCTTAAGCACCCCTTGTTGTCATAATGAGTAAACTGTAACAACCAGAAAAAGAAAAGAAAAGAAAAGAGAAAAGAAAAAGGAAAAGAAAGAAAAGCTAAAAATTTTCTGAAGCTGAAAATTTTCTAAGTCTGCTAGTTACAACCTAGCTATAGCGAATGTACCTGTTCGCTATAGCGAGAAATGGGCTAGCTATAGCGAGAATGCCTTCTCGCTATAGCGAAAATGCTTTTAGCTATAGCGAGTGCGGGCATTCCATACAAAATCCAGGGAATAGCTCGCCGTAGCGAGAGCTATAGCGAAGGCCAAGGTTTGGGACTTACACGAGCTCGCCGTAGCGAGGGTTATGGCTCGCTATAGCGAGGGTGAGTCCGGAAAAGCGTGAAAAGAGAGATTTTGACTTTTTAAAGAGTCTAAACTTTCCTTTCTCTTAGAACCGACCTAAGCTTCGACCAAGGAGAGAGAAAAGAGCTATGGAGAGAGAGAGAGACCTAGAGAAGCAAGGAGATCAAGCAAAAAGGTGAGTAATCCTTAGATTTCCCTAGCTTTTCTCCTTAGCATGTTGTTCTCCTCCTTTTGCTTTCTTTTTCTATGGTTTTAGAAGTTAATATGGGTTAGGTTCAGAAGAGGGAAGTAGGAAAACGACTCTAGAAGAAGGGTAGAACTCATATATCTTCATTTCTTCTTCTTTGCTTTCTTCTTTGAGAGCTTGAGAGAGGAAGGAGAGTGAGTAGAGTTCTAGAGAGAGAATCCCTAGCTTCTTTTATGTGTAGTGGGGATTTGTCTCGATGTAAAGCCCTTTAGCTTTGTGAGAGTTTATTTGAGTTATGAGAGAATGATTTGGTGCTCTTTGTTGTGCCTAGGCTCAAAGGAAGAAACTTCACCTAGTTGTGAGTGTGAAATCAAGAAGGGAGAGGAGAAATTGAAAGGGAAGACTTGTGTAATCTGATAAGGTAGCTCTCTACTCTTTTCTTGTTGCATTCTTGGTTGTGTAATAGTCATTGTATGTTGTGTATGTGCTTGTATGATGAGATATGCCATTGATTTTGCCTTGATGCATCGGTACCAATATGCTTATGATATGATTTGTGGAAAATTGCTCGGGTGAGGTGGTGCCGAAAGTCCCTTGAGATGGGTGAGGAGGAGCCAAAAGTCCCTAAACCAAGGGGTGAGGCCGATCCAAAAGTCCTAAAGCTCGGGTGAGGCTAGACCGAAAGTCCCTAAAGCCTATTCTTGGCATTGGTTTGATATTATGGCATGAAACACATATGTGGTGTTTGTGACTTGTATGCATGCTTGACTAGTTATATGCCTTGATTGCATCTTGAATGAGTATGAGCTATTGAGATTCTCTCGAATCTCACCCCCTTCCCCTCCCATCTTAATATCCAGGTGGTGTCCAAGGAGAGGCAAGCATACCTCATGGAGCCTAGTAGAGCATATTTAAGAAATGTATAGTTTCTTTTGGTTATTTTGTTGTATAAGGTGCCAAAATGAATATGCACCTATTATTTTTGAGTTGTAAATGTGTAAGCACATGTAAATATATGTACAAATGATGTATGGATTGTGTAAAGAGCCAAGGTAATGAGAATGTAGAATTTAGCCCTTTTGAGGCTTATATGAAATGATGTACTCTCTTCCATAGCATAGTGAATTTGGAATGTATGATAATTTGGATCACTTAGACATTTCATATATGCTATATTTGTACTTTCAAACTTGCCCAAAAGAGGTTAGAGCATGTGGGGAGGTCATTTAGACCCATTTTGAACCAAATAGGGTGCCAAAACCGCCAATTGGGTGAGCTCCGTCAAAGTATGACCGGATGAGGCTCTTCTTGATATGAAATTTGGCATGCCTCTAGAGTCCATTGAGAGCTTCTTGAGAAGCTAAAGTGGGAAATATTTGGAGGTCTAGAGAATATTTGGTGAATTGTTGAAATTGGGAAATTTCAATGGTTTGGTCATGGTACTGTGCATTAAGTCCGAAAATGAATCAATGTCATTCCACGACCAAATGGTGTCCGATTGTCATGAAATTTTATGAGAATAAACTAGATATCCACAGTGACCTATACCAACTGGAATCACCTTAATTGGAGGTCTGTAGAGAGAGAAACGACTTTTTGAAGCTCTGTATCAGCATCAGGGAAGTTTCTGACCTTCGTTACTGTTCCATCGGTTTTCGAGATCTGAGAGCTCCTGAACTGATCTGGACTTATTTTTCTCCTCTAGTTAACGTCTGTAGCTTTCCAAATTGGTACATATTTCCCAGATTGGATTTTTGTGGAATTAATCACGAATTTTCGAAGTTCATGACAGTAAACTGCACCAGTATCAGGGACAGCCGGACCTCTGTATATTTTTCGATGTCAATGATGGTCCAAATGCTGAGACTGTGATTTGAGAGTTATTTTTAGTGTGAAGCTAACATCCCAGGCTTTCTATAGAGCTATGATTTTCTTGATTTCCATTTTTCTAGAATTAGTTATGATTTTCCAAAGTAGAGCCAAAAATCTGACTTATGGGCTCATTTGAGAAATTGAATTTTTCTTGGTTTTTTTTGGCTTCATATCCGTGGTTGTGAGTTGTTTGAGGCTATGTACAAGTTGTATAAATGGTGTTTGAGTAGAGAGTGTGAATGATGGGTTCACGGGACCCACGGGGGCAAAATGTGACCGGTTAAACCCCGACTTCAAGTAGTAAAATACCACGTTTTCGGTCATTTTTCTGGGAAATCATATGGAATCAAGCCTAGAGGGAGATGAATTAGAGTGAGGTTAATATGGTGTTACATAAACTTGCTAATTTGTAGTGATATTAATTGACGTAAACCATCTTTAAATCCCTAGGCAATAAGAACTAGTAAGAGGAAGCATATAAGGTTAGTAGGTTATTAAAACCATGCAATTCAGTTATAAGAGGACCCTAGAACTTCATTTGTGGGAGTACCAAATGTTTTGGGATAAGTAAATATGAGTTTGGGACTAGAGGGGAGTTAAGTCATTACTAAAACTAATTCAGGGGTAATATAAGCCATATTTGCCACAATATAGGCTCTTAGGCCATGACACAACTCAGGAATATTGAGGTTAGAGTACTCCAAAGAGTAATCTCATTGCAGTGCAAGAGGACCTCATCGGAGTAAGAGTCGAGCAATTTGGTTAGTGAGATTCTAATAGCTAATCTTGCCATGGTGTAAGACTCGAGAGTTTTTGAATAGGGAAGGTTAGGGAGGAACCTTGTTGTGACATAGGTATTTTAAGTGATGATGAGGATCAAGAGATTTTGTATTTCTAGTTCTAGAAGAAAACAAAGTCATGGTGAGGAGTGTCCAAGTTATGGTATGGGTATTCCCTGATGCTTTTATGGGTTCCAGTAGCCAACTTGGCTATGGCGAAGTCTTTCTAAGTCACAGCCTAAAACCCCAAACCCTTATTCCAACCTCTGGAACCTAGTTTACACTATGTTAATGATACATGATGACTTATGAACAATCATATTGGTGTTTTAGGCTTGTAGATTTAGTTTTGAATCAAGTGAAGGTCCCAATTGAGAACTTAGATCCCCTATAAGTTTAAGTCTCCTTGTTCTTCTGAATAATGGTTCTCAGTGATAAAAAGGTTCAAATTTCTCTACATTTTCACCTTTTAGTAAGCTATTATGAATTTTAGATGTAAGTATGGATTATTAATCACATGATTATGCTTAATTAGAGTGATTAGGATTTAGGTTTGTTACAGGGATTCTCAACAAGTAGTTTCCAGCATCATCTACATTTAGTGATTCATTCTTCCTTGTCAGTCATTGTACTGGGTGTCACATTCCGAACTTCCTGTAACTGATAGCATAACCCATATCAGTCCACTCAATTAAATAGTATGAAAAGAAGGGATTTTAATTATTTTAATTACACCCATTTGACACCATCACCATACAAGAGCATAAGCATTCACTTGGTCACTTGGCATTATGTTTAGTTATGGGGATTAGGTGTCATACACAATTTGTGTATTAGATGGAAGTGATGTAAATATACATATATATACTAATTGACCACGGCTTGCTTCTTCTTTAGATGTGGGAATTCACCAATGCCACCTCGTGCTTCCATGTGTAAGGTGTGTGAGTATATGTGGTAGATGATGTTTGATTGCATTAAGGAAATATATTCAGCCGTGGTGGAGCTAGAAAGGAAGGGTGCATGAAATGAATGGCTTAAGTAATCTAGGATAAGGACACCTCATGCTTGCTCCACCTTCCTTCATATATATATATATATATATATTAAACTGTGATTTGCTAATGTCGTATTTGGTTTGACAGCAGGAGCTAAGTAGTGCTTTTAATATATATAGATTAAATGAGAGTAAGACACCTCTGCTGCCACCTAGCACATGCACCGATTCATGGAATGATGGTTTGCCTTCATGCCACCTAATTAAATTGTGATGTGCTGGTGCCGTCTGTGCTGTGATAGTGGGAATTAAATATTGCTTTAATATATAGATTAAGTAAGGGTAAGATACATAGCTGCTGCCACCTAGCCACTTGCACCAATTCATGAAATTGTAATCTGCCTTCATGCCACCTAATAGCGGTGGAAAGCAGGAGCTGTCCATTGCATTAATTACCCTTCACTCTAACTCATTTTAGGCAGAGGGAAATAGGGGAAGGAAGGAAGAAATTTCGGACAGCCATAGGAGAGGAGAGAAGAGAAGGAAAAAACTGAAGTACAAGGACTCCAAAAAAAAGAGGTAAGCTCCAAGTTGCTCCCTTGTTCTGGACTGGGATGTTTTGGCCTTGTAGATTTAGTTAGAAAAGGATTTTGAAGCCAAAATTTTTATAACAGGTTGTCCATCCCTTATACTTGAAATCTGGAAAATTACAGAATTTTTGGAACAAGGTAAATCAGAGAAACAACCCACTAATTCAATTTAGCTTCTGTACGGGACAGCCTGGGGCTGATTTCATAAAGAATTTTGTTAAAGGGGTATATGTAGGAATTAGTGCATGAAATTTGGTGGAGAGGTAGCTAAGACATATCACGTCAGGTTTACAAAGTCTTAGAATTTTCTGGGCTCATTTGGTAGGATAACAAAGCCAGAAACAGCAAGGGCAGTATACAGCGAGTTCAACTGAAGTAGTGACCAAAACAGTAGAAGTTTAGGGGCTATCCCTGGGAATTCTTGAAAACTGTTTCTGTGGCTTATAATTAACATAATGAGGGGTCACTCTGCCAATTTTTACGATTTTTGGAGGTCATTTAGTGGAGGAAAGAAATTTCACAAAAACAGGTCCGAAAATGTAGTTCAATTGAGACTGTGGTAGTTTTCATTCTTTTGCTGTGTAGTGTGACTTTGCATGGAAAATGTAAGAATCCAACTTGAAAATAAGGGCTAAGAACTTAGTTTTATAGCACTGGATCACACATGGATAACTTAGACATAACTAATTATGAGAAGGAAAACAAAATGAAGATGTGAGTGATTGTTTACAATTAGGAATTCCAATAATTAATTAGCAAAAGGGATTTATGAATTTCGTATGGGGGGATTAGTAATTTAATTGCAATGTAAATATTAACCATGACTCATTCTTAATTAGTACAATGCATGATTGAAATTTAGGAAGGCCATTGGGACAACCAGGGCTAAGGAATAACGTGACAAAACGACAGTGACGAAACAGGTAGTTAACACTGTACTCACTTTGCTGTTTATGTTAATGCACTGGATGAAATCCCGAAGTCCCTATGCTGTGTTTGGTTGCATGTATATCTACTAATATGACTCTTTATGAGTACCAGATTGCTGTTATTGGCCAATAACCGAAGCAAGGTAGCCTAACGAATGAGAATGTGCTACTATGTAGCCTAACGAATGAAAATATGCTGCTACGTAGCCTAACGAATAAGTAAATGCTGCTACGTAGCCTAACGAATGAGAATGTGCTGCTACTTAGCCGAACGAATGAGAATATGCTGCTGCCTAGATATTACATACTCCGACACCGAAGTATGCATCGAATGTATCCTAGATAGTAATCCGTGCTATTTATATGTATATTTTTTTTGAGTACATTGTTAGCTACTGAGATTTTATCTCACTATAAATTGACTATTTTACAGGTGTTAGCTATGCTACGAATGGAGCCAGACAAATAGAGAATGAACAAACTGACCAATAGATTACATACTGACTGTAATTAGTTTATGAATCCTTTGAACAAGGGTTGAATGTAAAGTTTAACTCCAGGGAGGATGTAACATTGTAGTATTAATCTCTCTTTGATCTGTATAAATATTATACACGAGATATCTACTGTAAGTTAACTGTGATGTTTATTAGGGCTACCAAACTTCCAGCACAAGTAAACTCCTATGTTTGCATTACATGAAATTGATTATGATAACCATGGGATTGGTTCTAGCACATTAGCATCATCAACTTATGGTTTTCTTGTAAAAATGATGAAGGTTGTCTAGGTATGACAATTATCTTTTTAGGTCTAGGATCTTGTTGACAAGATTTTGAACTCCACACTAAGGAAATTAAAGACTTTGTCGACAGGATTTTGGATTTCGCCTTGTAAAACGTAAGACCTTGTCAACAGGGTCTTCTGTTCGTAGTACAAGATCCTTTCATATGGTAAGTTATAGTGTATGTAAAGTGTAGGTGTGACACTGGGGTTTCACAATCACTATATAACTTGGCTATGTTACCAATACCCGTCATTCTTTTCCTAGAGCCACTATTCTAAATTTGGAAGTTCTCCTTTTAAGGAGTTCTACCATTAAAGTAAATGCTAGTCAACATCTCAGATTTCTAATCTTATCTTTGCAATCAAAATCACATTGTACATGGTACACGGTAATAAATCTATTAATGGCAAAGTCAAGCAATGCCTTTAATCATAGCAGGCAAGTCTCTTCTTTGACTGTAAATGTGCTCATCACTCCATGATGGGCTGTGTCTCGAACATTGGTATACACAAGGGTACTAATCATTTTTTTTAAATGAACCCATATTAACAAGATTTTCTTTTTACCTACTAGTGAAGAGTCTAATTAGTCTAGTTTAATGTCAATTTAGTGGTTGAAACTTATCAAACATGTGATGAGTATCACACCTCACATGCCTTTAACACCAAAATGCTGCAGTATCTTATCTTACACTCCTGTAATGTATCATGCACGTAAAGTGTCCTTATTCACCACCAAATGCACATCAACACATAGCATAAGTAAACTAAACCACATAAGAGGGAAAATATGCATGAGCACCATGTGCCTTCACACCTCATCCCTATCACATTAGAGGGTTGTCTTTCCCTTAACTTCCTTATTGGGTAGAAATTTGAAGCTCTTAAGATTCCTTTCAAAGTATTATCTACACTTAGTCTCTTACCTTAAGGTTGCTACTTCTCACTCAAAAATGGATTCCTCAAATTCAAGGGTTCCTTACCCTCTTCCCTCATCATGATCAATAAGAGATAGCTTACTCACCTTACTAGTTTAGATAAAGGGAGAACTAGAGTTAAGGACCAAAATTTGAAAATATTTACTTTGAAGGATCTATTACCTCTAAGCTCTTGAGAATGAAATTGTGATGACTTTAAGAAGTCTAAATGGAGTCAAGAGACTTAGATAGAAATTCTAGTAGTTGCTTTATTAGATCTTCTATGGAACCATAATGGAGTTATATATGAGAAAGTGAGCTTACATAGAGTGTGTGTGATGCAAAAGCTTGCTTCAATGCTGTAATTATGTCCCATTTGATATGTCTAGGCCAAAGGAATCAAGCTCCACCTAGTTACAAGTGTGTGGACAAGAGAAGGCAAGAATAATCCAAGGGAAAAGTGTGTGAATTTTGCTTCAAGGTAGCTCTCTAACCTTTCTCACATGCATGGCTTAGATGTCTACTTGTCTTTGAGTGCTTGTGTGAATGTTTGAACTATAAAATGTGTTTCTAGCCATTGCTTATGTGTATGGTATTGTAACATCCGATTTTCTGAAAATGAAAGAAAATGTGAGAAACGTAACGTACTGTTTCTCTGTAAATGAATAAAACTCACCGGATACAAAAGGAAGTCCTCTGAAATGATGTAGTTAAGATCCTGAAAAATTTGAGAAGCATTCTAGACTCCTAAAAAAGAGAATCCTAGGCTCAGATGGAAAGAAAAATGGAGCTAGAATGAAAAAATAATTTCTTACAAAAAGCTTACGAAATGTAATGGCATTTTCGTAATTTTGAGCAAATTTTGGAATTCACATAGGAGGGCTTTTTAAATGAAAATTTTGAATTCTTCGGGGTTCTCAGAGGCCCTAAAAGCCATAGAAACCCCCAGGACAGTTAAAACCCCTCCGGTGGACATTTTCTAACGTTAGTTGACCTGAACTTTGACTGATTCGTTCGAAAAGGTTTTAGCTCCAATTTGAGTGATTCCAAAGGCATTTTACTAAATTGGGAACCTAAATTTCATAATGGACAAGACAATTCTCAAAAAGGAGCTAAAATAAAGGAGAAACAAAAATGCCAAAAATGAAGGGCAAAATGGAAATTTTTAAAATGTGTAACTTACTCCCACCTATATATAAGATGCACCCTTCTTCTCCCTTTATTATGCACGACCATGTTCTGCCCAAAACCAGAGGAAAACCCTAGGGGATGAGGCACATAAGAGGAAGAAGAAAAGGAGGAGAAATTCAAGGTAGAATGGTATGGATTTTCATGGTTGTTCATGCTCTTTCTCTTCCAAACCTCTTCTCCTCCATTCTCCTTTGTTTTCTATGATTATAATGAAGTTTATAAATCTGTTTTAAGGGAGAAATTGAGGGGAAAATTAGGATTTGAAGAGAGGAGCTCAAAGAACACAAGATTCAAGTGAGAAAAAGCAAGAAAACAAGGTAATTTCTCTTCCTATGGTTGTCATCTTTGGTTCCCTCCTCCATAATTTTGCCCCACTTGAGAAAACCCTAGAAGGAGATTATTTTTAGGCAGAAACAAGCATGGATCTAAGGAAAAAAGGTGTGCAGATTAAGAATATGTAAAGGGAATTATCAAAAAACCATTAGATTTCAAGATGTAAATTCTAGGGTTTTGTGTGCACCTTCCCAAATCTGATTTTATATAATGATTCCTAGGTCTAATTAAGAGTTTAAATGAGATCCTAAGATCCCTACGATGCTCCCCACATGCTTTCCCCTTCAAGAAAACAAAGAAAACTCCAAGGAGCCCTAAACCATGCATAGGCTCAGCCAAGGGGAGTTCATATAGCTAGGGAGAGTTTTAAATTTTTCTAAGGCCATTCTTGAGTCATATTTGATGAATGTAAATGAGGGGAGGTCTTGGAAAAAATTTAGAACTCATAGAAAGTGATTTGGTGCTTTAGGTTTCATATTATGACCTAAAGAAGCAACATGATGCTAGATCCTTTGTTTTAATTATGTGATGACTCCAAGAGGCTTAAAAGGAGTCAAAAATTATATTTGAAAGAAAAGAATGGAGCTTAGAAATTATTTGAGGGGTGTTGCTTCATTAGGTGCATTTATGGACTATAATGGGGTTTATAGAACAACTTAGTATCTAAACAAGTTGTGTGGCCTTAGAAATTATTTCATGAACCTAATTGGCTTCTATAAATTGTATCTAGGCCAAGAGAAACCATCTCCACAAGTTTGTGGGTGTGTGGCCAAAAGAGGAGGCTTGAAATCCAAGGAAAAAGTGTGTGATTGTATACAAGGTAGCTCTCTCCACCTTCTCTCATGCATGGATATGTGTTTAGCTTGTCTTAGAATGTGTGTATGTGTATTTTCAAGCCATGAAAAGTATGCTAGCATGATTTTATATGCCATGATTTCATGATGTCATGTTATGTTTTCAAATGAATGTATGATGTTTGTTTGAGTTTGCTTGAGTGTGGAGTGGCCAAGAACTCTTGACCATGGTGAAGATGAGCCAAGAACCCTTGAGATTGGTTGAGACAAAGAAAAGAGTCTCCTAAAAGCAAAATAGACTCCCAAGAGCATAGTTGAGTCTAAAGCTCTTAAAAGAATGGGTGAGGCAAGTCCAAAATCCATGAGGAAAAGTGTGAGGCCAATCCAAACACTTGATGAGCTCTTGAATGTCGTGTATGACTTGTTTATATGCCAAACTTGCTTATTAAATGTTCATGACTTCCATGATATCCATGCATGCATTTTTAAGGCTTACTTTGCATATATTATGTATGATTGAATGGGAGATGAGCTATTGGGATTCTTTGAATCTCATTCCTTCCTCTCCAATGATCTCACATACTAGGTGGACCAAGTGGATATGGTAATGTGAGCCAACAACATTGAAAGAAGAAGATTGACATCCATATGTCTAGAATTTTCCTTTTAAAGCCATAATGATGTATATTAATGTTGTAAATGATTTATGACCCTTGAGACATATGTAATTATGCTATTATATAAAGTAGAAATGAAAGTATGTATTATGTGAATGATGGAATGTGAATTGAGTATGTATGGCAAAGATGGCTTCATGAATGAGTTTATGGAAATATGCATATGTGTGCATGGAAAGGCTAAAATGAGATGCATGGGGTTTGAGATCATTTGGGCAGTTCACACAAGTCCTAAATGTGCTTTTAGACTTGCCCAAAAGGTGCCAAAGCCAAAGAAAAGCTATTTGGTAATTTTGGTATTCCATATGGAACCAAAATTGACTATAATGGAACCCTGCGTCACTTTTTGGCCAAATGAGTTATTCTTGATATGAAATTTGGCATGAAATTAGGCCTCATTGAGAGATTTTTGGGAAGCTAAAGATCATAATTTGTAGAGGTCTACAGAATATTTGATGATTTTTTAAATTTGGCAATTTTTATGGTTTTGGTCTGCTACATTATTCATTTGGTCCAAAATTAAATTCGGTCACACGAGGCCCAAATGATGTTCAATTGCCATGAAAGTTTACACAAAGAAACTAGGTATTCACAATGACTCATGCCAACTAGAAGCTCCTCATTTAGAGGTCTAGAGAGGAAGATATGAATTTTTGAACATTCTATCCAGTATCAGGAATTTTGCCCTATCTGAGTTACTGTTCCATTAAATTCTGAGGTTTGGGCTTAATGAACTAGTCTAGAGATATTTTTTCTCTCTAGCTAACATCTACAGCTTTCCATATTGGTATCATTTGTATGGTTTGGATTTTTTTGGAATTAATTGGACATTTTCAAAATTCTCTGCAAAATTCTATGATAGTTCCAGAATGTAGTCTGACCTTTGGATCATTTTGGATGTCAAACATCCTCTTTGATGGATGTTATGATCTGGGCGTATTTTTAGTGTGAAGTAGACATCCATAGATTTCTAGAATGACCAAGAATGCATGTTTTTAATTTTGTACATTTAGTTATGATTTTCCAAACTTTGGTCAGAAAATGGGGCATATCTGGCCGAAATTAGAAAACTACATTTTGTGCTTCATTTCAGTTTCCATGAGTTGTGAGCATGATTTTGTGATGCAACAGAGTTGTATTGATGTAATTAAATATGGGAATGTATGATATGAGCTCACATGATTCACGCGACATCGAATGAAATTTTTATGCATGACGCGGTGCAATTAAATGCATGATTTTAATAGACTTTTCTACCTCCCTCATGGAATCTTAATGATGTGAGGTACATGAGCATCATGAAATAAGCTAGAATTTATGGTGTTACAGGTACCACTATGTTTCTTGAAAGATGTTTATGCATACAATATGGCTTGAATGGGTTTGGTTATGCCAAAAGTCCCTTAGCATGAGTGAGGATAAGCCAAAAGTCCCTAGGATTAGATAAGACAAAACCAAATGTCTCAAGAAGAGTAAGGTTAAGTCAAAAGTCCCTTGAAAGTAGGTGAGGCTAGACTAATACCTTTGAGAGCTTGTGTATGACATGAATGAGTTTTTATGACAAGGAAAATGCTTTATATACTAGTAGCTTAAATACCATGCATGCATTTTTTGACATATATAAACATCCATTATGTATGTTTGAAAGGGTTAAAAGCTATTGGAATTCTTTGAATCTTACTCTTCCCCTACATATGCCTAATCATGTCTAGGTGAGACAAGTGGACCAAGAAATGAAGGTCAACAACCTTGAAGACCAAGACTTTGACAAAGGAGTAGCTATATAGGCATTTTAATGACATATTAGTGTCAAAATATGTAACCACATGATGTATATATGATATAGACCTTTGAGCAAGTTTAAATGTATGTAAATATGATGTATGTATCCATTTTGGAACCATATGGATGAATATGTGTTTTTGCCACTCATTTGCCTTTATGTGTATGTGTATAAATGCAAGTGGCAAGATGAGAATGAGCTCCATGATGATTCAAACTATTTGGCATGCTTCCCTAGGCTGTTATTGTGCTTTTGGATGTGCCCAAGTGGCTATGGAATGAGAAGAAAGCTTTTTGGTACCTTAAGAACCTACTTTAGACTTCAAAATTGACCAAATTGTGAGCTAAACCAAAGTCTAACCAAATGGATGATTTTTTACATGAAATTTCGCAAAAAAATAGGTCTCATCTAGAGCTTTTTATAAAGCTAAAGAGCACTCAATTTAGAGCTCTAGAGAATTTATTATGATTTTCCAAAGTTAGCCAAATTATGTAGAATTCGTATGTGTACTATTCATATGGTCAATTTGCTTCTCTATGTCACATGTGGGCCAAATGAAGTCCAATGCTCATGAAATTATATAGAAATAAACTAGACATCATAAGCCTTCCTATAGCCACTAAGATCACCTTATTTGGAGCTTTGTAGAGCGAGAACCAAATTTTTAAAGTAACAGGTCCTGGAGTTGTCCTAGAAATGACCTGAGTTACTGTTCCATTATTTTCCATGGGTTAAAGTCGTTTTCTTGGATAAGAATTATTTTTATCATTAATTAACATCTAGAGATTTTCAGAAAGTTATCATATGCATAATTTCAATATTTCTATAATTAGTTATGAATTTTCAATGTTCAAACTAGAAAGTTGTGACAGCAAACCCGAGAGCAACCTTCTATTTTCCTAGTGCATGGTTCCAAATCCGTGGTATATAAGATGAATTGTGATGTTTATGACTTGAATGGATATATTATGGCTAGCAAATGATATGATTTGAGTTCACATGATCCCTAAAGCCATAATCATGAATAGACATCCCAATCACACAATTATCCAGGCTTAAAGTATATGTTTCCTTACAAATGTGCTCCAATATACATGATGAGATAACCTATGTGACTATTGTGTAAGGGCTAAAAGATTAAGGTAATACATCATTAACTTGGATAAAACAAGTGGGTTAGGCCCTTTATGCCTACAAAGCCTTAGCTATGGGGACCTTTCGAAGCCTACAAAATTCTAACTTGTTATGGGTTATACATCAACTTCAAATCTTTGATCAACATACTAATCTATTGTACACCAGTTTCAAACTCCTATTGGCAATTTCTAAGTCATAAGTAAGACTTACATCTTACCCTTCCACAAGGTTTTTGTAGCTAGCCAAGTTTGTTACTCCATACCATTTCCTTCTAAGTTCTTAAAACACCCCCAAATGGCCTTTGAAAAGCTTAGAATTTTACCCAAGTGATGAATAGCTACTCTTGCTATGATTAGTTAACTACTTCAATAGGCCAATCAACTAGTCAGTTGTACCTAGTTAAGAGCTTAGTAAATGGTGGCCAATTGGTCATAGACGTTTTTAAAAGCTCTATTCGTCATCCTTAACAATTACTTGGCCTCTTTCATTTGGTCAACTAGTGCTTCACAACAAGTAACTAGTGCATCTAACTGAGTAGCTAGTCATCAATAAGCCTCAACCTGTAATATCCTATAATTTGATAACTAAAATAGGCCCTAGAGAATGGAGTAATTATTTAAAATGGCGTCACAAGGCAAAAGAAGGGTAGTCATAACTGAAAAAGAACCAAAATTAAAATTGCTATGTTAATGAAAGAGGACCTCTTAGTAGAATGAATTGAAACAAGTCAAAGGTAGAATTCTAATTAGAGCATCTAAAAATGAGGTTAAGAAACTAAGAATGACCTAAAACTGGAGCTAAAATGGCTAAACATAAAGAATCAAAATCATAGTCGCAAAAGTATAATTTTGAGCAAAATTTTAGAAACCTAAAAAAAGAGTTTTAAATGGCAAAGTTGACCTCACTAGGAGTTTTAGAGGTCATAAAAACCATAAGTTGTCTAAAACTTTAATTGAGCTATTTTAAATTGTTTTGAATCCTAAAAATTTTAAAGTAAATATTTTAAATAAACAAAAGAGCCTAAACTTTCATATGGAGCTTATAATATTCAAAAAGGATCCCAAATGAGACTGAACAAGGGAATTGAAGCGTAAGGGGAAAATTGGAAATTTCAAAGTTATGAAACCCTAGCTTTCTTGTATAAATAGGACTTCACCTTTCTTCCTCCTCATTTGGTAGACCTGATTCAGCCCTTAAATAGAACCAAGAAAATGTGGAGAAAAAAGGAAGGAGAAGCAAGAAAGAAGCCATCTAAAGATAAGTAAAGGTAAGCAAATATGGAGAATTTGCCCATGATGCTATTATGAAAAATTTTCTACTCTTTATTGTAACACCATGATTCTATGACTCATCTCATATCATATGTAGACTTATTTCCATGAAGCACATGAATTCCTCAAGAAAAAGTCATAGAAAAATACAATTAAATTACATTATGTCACAGGTAAATTTTTTCATTTAGTGTTTTGTAGGCCATATGGACACATCCTTCTCATTATCATATTTAATTACACAAGTACAACTCATAACCATCCTAAGAAGTGGCCTAGAACTCATTCAAGTGGATGGAATACATGAAATTCAAGAGTGCAGCCTCAGATTGATTTTCCAAGTTACTATCACAAACTCTGAAAAATCATAACTAATTCTAGAAACATCAAAATCATACATACTTTACCATTCTGGGAATCTACTAATGTTTAATTTATGTAAAAATAAATCTAGGCCACAACAGAGGCTACTAGCCATTGGAAATGGATGAAACAATACCAAAGGTCGACTATTATTACTAGTACTATCCTCCAACTTCCAAAATTCATATATCCCTATTTGGAGGTCCAATTGGGGTGATCTTGGTGGCCATGGAAAGCTTATAATGTCTAGTGTATGCCTATAAAATTTCATGAGCATTGGACATCATTTGACTTATATATGACATAGCCCAAATTTTTAATCATATGAACAGTGTCTACATCAGTTCAATAGAAAAATACAAACTTTGGAAATTCATAATTAATTTCATAGAGATCCAAATAATTTGGTCTTTATATTTCCAAAAATATCTAGATAAGATCTATATTTGTGCCAAATTTCATGGGAAAATTCATTCATTTGGTCAAATATTGACATTGGGTTGTGAAATTATCATTTTTTAAGTCTTACAAAGGGTCCAAATGGTCCATTTTGAGCTCCAAGGAAACCATGACCACTTGAGTACGTGGGAATGTGCCAAAATGACATTCTAAACTTGTCTCAAAGGTGCACAAACCCAAATTTCTCAAACTCACTTATTCACCCAATGATATGCACAAGAATGCATATGTCTAGTCTTGCCATTACATGCCCAAATCATGCTATGTCATGCATATGGCATTAATTCTCATTCATACATCATATGTATGAGTATTTACATATGTTTAAATGATTACATAACAATTCCATCATAGAATTACATCATATGCCATGTGTGTGGCTACAAAAAAGACAAAACTAGGTATTTTGATGTTAAACTCTCATCTTCTAACTTGATGGCTTCCATTACCTTGCTCACTTGGTCCACCTAGCATGTTGAGACATTAAAGAGGAGAGAATGAGATTTAAAGAATCTCAATAGCTCATCTTCCTTTCAATCACACATAAAGAATGTAAAACAAGTCTTAAAAATGCATGCATGAGCATAATGACATGTGTAATCACTCAAAAAGCATTCTTAGCATTTGAATAAGTCACACAAAGCATATATAGGTTTGCCAAGCAAGTGGATTAGCCCCACCCATTCTCTTATGGATTTTGGACTTACCTACACTTTCTCTAAGAGGTTTTGACTCAACCTCACTCTTGGGAGACTTTTTACTTTGTCTCAACTAATTTTAAGGGTTTTTGGCTCATTCTCACCACGGTTAAGGCTTCTTGGCTTCACCACACTCAAGCAAAGCCAAGTACACATACTAAGCATCATTTGACAACATATTACAACATCATGGTACCATGGAATAAAGGCATATACTAGTATACTTTTCATGACTTAAAACACACATACACACATTCAAAGACAAGATAAATACACAATCATGCATGAGAGAAAGTGGATAGAGCTACTTTTGCCACACAAGCACACTTTTCCTCTTGGAATTATGCTCCCTTTCTCAGCCACACACTTACAATGATGTGAGGCTTGTTTCTCTTAGCCTAAACACATCATATGGAAGCCAATTACACTATTGAATCAAATTCTAAGGCCATACATTCACTAGAAAAGCTAGGTAACTTATATGGTTCTTTTATAGTTCCATAATGCACTTAATGAAGCAAACCTATGGAAACATGATCTTTGCTCCATTCTCTTCATTCGTTTATGATTCTTGACTCCTTTTAGGTCTCTTGGAGTCATCACACAATCAAATCATGGAGCCTAGCTAGGTGTTAGTTCTTTAAGCCATAATATGGAACCTATGATACCATCTCACTATCTATGGCTTCTAAAATTTTTCTAAGGCTTTCTCTCATCCTCGTCCATCATATATGACTCAAAAATAAGTTTAAAACAATTTAAAACTTCCCCTTAGTACTCTTTCTAGCCTAGGTCGAAACCATGCTCCATGTGAGTACCAAGTGGGTTTGCTTCATTTTCTTGATGGAAGATGCATATGAAGAGCCTTCTAAGGATCTCAAGAGCTCATCCAAACATTCATTTAGACCTAGGAATTATTGTATCAAATCAGATTTTACAAGGAGCTCTTGAAACCCTAGGTTTCCATCTTATAATCTAATGGTTTTTGTTGTTGTTTTCTTTGCATTTTCTTATTCTTCCCCCTTAAATTCCTAAAATTCACCCTTGGTTCTACCTAAAATCCATGCTTTCTTGGACCTCCATATGTTGAACGTACCAAGGAAGAAAAGGGAGAAGAAGTAGCTACCATGGGATGGAGAGTTTACCTTGTTTTCTGAGCTTTTCTTGCTTGTTTCTCACTTTCCTTGGCCTCCTCTCTTCAAATCCGATTTTTCCCAACTTTTCTACCCTCAAAATAGCACTAAAAACTACAAGAAAACCATATAGAGAAAGGGGAGAAGGAGGAGAAACATCTTGCTAAAGAAAGAGCTTGAAATTCCATGAAGTTTCATACCTTTTCTCCCTTCAAAACCTCCTCCCCTGGTGCGCCTAAGAGCTGGCTTTCTTCTTTGGTTTTGGGGTAGAATTAGGTTGGTCTAAAAGAGGGGAGAAGGAGGGCAAAATATAAAGAGGGTTCAAGAAGCTTCCATTTTCCAAAAATTCCTATTTTGCCCCTTGTTCTTGGCATTTTTGTTTCTAATTCGTTTTAGCTCCTTTTTTAGAATTGTCTTTTCCATTATAAAATTTAGGTCTTCAATTTAATAAAATGCCTTTGGAATCACTCAAATCGGAGCTAAAACCTTTCCAAATAAATTTGTTAAAGTTTCAATCAATTAACGTTAAAAAACGTCCACCAGAGGGGTTTTAATTCTTCGGGGGCTTCCCATGATTTTTAAGGCCTCTAAGAACCCCGAAGAACTTAAAATTTTTATTTTAAAATCCCTCCTATGAGAATTCCAAAATTTTCTCAAAATTACCAAAATGCCATTACGTTTCATCAACCTTTCGTTTAAATTCATTTCTTTATTGTAGCTTCATTTTTCTTTTCTGTCTGAGCCTAGGATTCTCATTTTTAGGAGTCTATGATGCTATATAAACTTTTCATGACCTCAAATCACTATATATGGGGGAATTCCTTTTGTATCCAGTGGATTTCGTGTGTTTACAAAGAAATCGTACGTTACGTTTCTCATGTTTTCTCTCATTTTCAAAGAACTGGATATTACATTTATCCTCTTTCTTTTTATGGTTTTAGCTTCTTAAAAGAGTGATTTTCATGGCTAAACCTTTGAGTGAAGAAGATTTTTTGAGGAAACTAATTATGCCAAAATAGTCTCCATTAAGTGAACTTTTAAATGTATGAAACTTAGGCTAGGAAAATTTTATGTACATGGAATGCTAGCCTTTTACCAATTCAGGCAAGAGAAGAGGACTAAGAGAGTGAGGCTTGAGTTTGATAAAGTCATGGTAGAATTAGGGGTTTTGAAGGGTAAAGAGTAAGATTACACAATTAGAATTAACAAATAAACTAAAGAATGGATTATGGCTCACTCAGGGTTTTTATTGCACCTTGGAAGTTTTAGAACCCTAAAAAGATATTTCAAGCAATTTAAGATCACACTTAAACTAGAAAGGAGGCAAGGATACTCTATATGTGCCAAATTCCATAGGAGTTAAACAAAACTCCATGGAAGCTAAGTGTATGTGGTGTCTTAGCCAATACCTAGTTTGGGTACGTAAGGAGTTGTCTTGTTAATTCTAAGGTTATAAGCAATCTAGATATGAATTATGGATACTAATTGAACTATTGAAATGAATTTAGGAGCCTTATTTTGAAAGGAGAGAGTTTAAGACTCAATTAGACCTAAAGAAGCAATTTGGCATTAGGCTTGCGTAATTATTATACCTGCTTCTTTTAAAATTGAACTAGAACTGAGAGGTTACTAAAAGAGGACCCCAAAGTAAAATGAAAGAAGAATAATTAATGGAAGAATATTAATTAGAACATCAAGAAACAAGGATAAGAATTAGTAATGGCCTAAAAACATATTAAAAGTAGCTAAACAAAGGAAATTGGCGTACCTATGGCAAAACTGTAATTTTGAGAAAAATATAGAAGCTCAAAGGAAAGAGTTTTAAATGCTGAAGTTAAGCTCATTGAGGCTTTTAAAGGTCCTAAAAGCTATAGGGACTATTAGAATAGCTAAAACCCTTCCATTGTATGATTTAGAATATTAGTTGACCGTAACTTTTATTGGACCTTTCAAGATAGTTTTAAATCCCAAAAGTTTCAAAATAAATGTTTTTAATAGACTAAAGAACTAAATTTTATTATAGAGAAGATAGTTTTTGAAAAGGATATAGAATGAGTCCAAACAAAGGAAATCAAATGGAGGGACGTAATCAATATTTTGAAAATTGTTATAAAAGTCTTTTCTTTTTATACACCATGCCACCTCCTTCTTCCTCCCATAACTGACATTTCCAGCCTTTGAACCAAGTGGATATGGCATGAAAATAAGAAGAGAGAGAAGGGGAAAGAAAGCCAACAAAGGTAAGGAAATATGCATAATTTCACGCTTTACCAGTTAGAAACATTGCTCTCTTCTTCATGTTTTTTCTAATAGTGGTTTTAGCTTCTTGAAAAGATGAGTTTAATGCTTGATCACTTTAAGAAAAGAGGAGATTTGGACCTTAGAAATTTTGGAACCTTAAGAAGACATTTTAAGACACCTAAGACTTAACTTGAGCTAGAAAAGAGATAAGGATAATCCTTATTCATCAAATTCTCTAAGAAGAATGGCAAAACTCCCTTAGCTTACAAAGTGAGCATAGCTTCAACCATGGCATAGATAGGGTAGCTAAGAAGAATTTTTGTGAGTTTTAAGGCTTCAAGAGGGCTAAATGTGATAAATAAATAATTATGGAATAATTGGATTGAATTTAGAAGTCTTATTTTGAAAGGTAAAATTTTAAGGCCTAAAAGGACCTAAAGAAGCAACTTCACTTTTAAGGTCCTAGTGAGTTTCATTAGAATTATATGACTCATCGAAAATGATATTTTGGATCTTAGAAAGTTAAATATAAGAGTGGCCTCTTGAGGGACCAAAAAAGGCTTAAAGAATGCATCATAAGATCTTATATAGTTATATGTTAACCATTGGAGTTAGATGTGATCCTAATAAGTTATTTGCATGATCAATTGATATATATAGGTTGAGCAAATGCAAATCCACTTGATAGAGGTGTCATCCGACAAGGGAAGAGGTAAAAGACTAAAGAAAAGAGAAGGTTATGGGAGTTAGTAGTAGCTTAAGGCTCTTAGCTCTATAAGATAGCATTATCTCTTTATCTTACATGCATTTGAATGTTGAAATGAGTTGACATGCTTGTATGTATAATTGCTTGATGTATTCTTAAGCTATGCTTTGATATACTTTTCATGATGAGTTTTATGCATGAGTATTGTAGTGAATTGAGCTTAGTAGCTCTTCTTTGGCCCAAGGTTGAGTTGAGTTGAGCTTAGCTAGTATGTCTAATGCCATGACTTGTTGAGAAATAAGTTTTCATGTCAAAAGTTACATTTAAGTTTCATGATGCATATGAATCAGATGTTTGCACCACATACATTGCATTTCCTCATGGCATTCATGTATACATGGATATGGTTAAGATTGGCTACTGAGATTCTTCCCAGAATCTCACCCCATGTGCTCCCACTAACCCTTTTTTCCTTAAGCAACAAGAAGAAAAGTGAAAAAGATTATACTTTAGAACCAATGTATTGGCAACTTGATATATAATTATGTACTAGCCTATGTATGAGATATATTTGTAAGGAAATATCTTGTATGTAACAATAATACGTGTATGATCTTGAGACCATAAATGTATGCTAGTATGATGCATTATGTGGCAATTTGTACATGGTTTACATACTTGATGCCATGAAGTGATATATGTTTAGTTCGGTGTTGAATAGGAAATTTTTGATATATTCCTTATTTCATGCCATGGACTTTACAAAAATGATATTTGAATAGATTGAAATTTGCTTAGGGGAAGAGATTACATATTAAAGGCCAATTAGACCACTTTAGAACTAAATTTTAGTCTAAATGAGTCATAAATTACACCTCTACCTTGACAACCCAAATGCTAGAGTTTGGGGCTAAGATTTGGCATGCAACTAGAAAATTTATCTAGCTTTTTAACAAATTATGAATAAAATGTTTTGGAGCTATACAAAATATTTTATGAATTCTCAAAGTTGTCAAAATTATGTAGAATGGCCTAGTACTATTTACTTTGATGCGAGTTCTATTTTTGTGAGTTTTGAGGGGCCAAATGAATTCATTTTTACTGGAAAATTTTTTAATATAAAGTTCAAATCCTAAGCTTTCTATAAACACCTAATTTGTGCAAATTGAAGTTGCGTAGCCTAGTTATGAATTTTTTAAGTTTAGGGCCCTATTATGTCAGGCTAAATAACTCCCTCATGCAAATGGGGTTTATATCTTGGCTTTACAAATCCAAACAAACTTTTCTACAGTAGCCAAGAGTGAAAAAGAAGAAAAATTAAAATTTTGACCCCTATAATTCAAATTAAGTATTAAACGGGTTGAAACCACTGCCTTAAGTGTTGTAATGGTTGATATTTTATTGTCGTAAACATAGAATGATGTGAGAAATCCCATATGAAGCTAGTTATGATAGTAATCATGCATAAGGTGGCTCTAATGAGTTCTAATAGAGTCTTATGACTCATATCAAGTGAGATTTTGAAGTCAAGAATTTGAATCATAAGATTTGCTTCTTAGGGCAATCAAGGAAGCCATTAATTACACTTAAAGCCCTAATTTGCATCTATAAGACTAACATGAGTATAAATATAGTTTCATTGATGGTTTTATGCTCTATTTGATATGTCTAGGCCAAACAAGTTGAATTTACATCCAAGTGTGGGTGTAGGACTGTGGAAGGAGAAAGAGACACCAAAAGGAATCAATTGGAATTCTTGTATCAAGGTAGCTTTTCCTCCATTTGCATATGTATGCTTTGTTTGCTTGAAATCTTAGATTGTTTGTTAATTATATGTATGATTGATTGCTTGATGATCATATGTAATTTCATGACATTCATTGCATTTGCAAACATGGTAAATTTCTTGGTTGCATTTGAATTGCCTACACATCTTAAAAAGCACCAAATCAATAAGCTAAAGAGTGAGGCCAAATATTATGTTTGTAATGATTCTCATTTGTGATGCATGTGTAATAATCAAGTTATTAAGAGGTTTGTTCTTGATCATGAGTTCACATTTGTTTTGCATTTTTGTCAATGTTTTGCTAGGAAAGTTTTATATTTTGCATTATATTAGCATACTTTGTTTAAGAATGCATATGAATATTGTAGGAATTGTGCACCATGCTAATAAATAAGTAACATTTCCTGTACCAATAAAATGCCTCAATAACCATCATTATTTTATGAGATATGTGATGTCTGAGGCATTGATTTCAAGGACCATTTCCAATTTCCTTTGGTTTTATGTATACTCTTCTTACTATGGATTATGTTTCAAAGTGGGTGGAGGCTAAAGGCACTAAGATTGATAATTCTTCTATTGTTATGGATTTTTTAGATTTCACATTTTTTACAGGTTTGGCATTCTTAAAGTAATAATCAGTGATTGAGGTTCTCATTTTTGCAATAGAGACATGCAAGCATTGCTCTATAAGTATGGTGTGATGCACAAAGTGGCAACTCTTTATCATCCATAAACAAATGGATAAGCTGATGTCTCAAATAAAGAAATAAAGCAAATCTTGGAGAAGGTGGCTCAGTCCAATAGAAAAGATTAGAGGATGCATTATGGGCTTATCGCACCACTTAAAAAACCCCTATAAGCATGTCACCTTATAAGTTGGTCTTTGGCAAAGTGTATCGCTTACTAGTTAAGATTGAACATGAGGCCTATTGGGCAATGAAAAAGTACAACATGGATATTTCTCAAGTAGGTTCTCAAAGAAAACTTCAAGAGCTTGAAGAAATATGTTTGAAAGCTTATGAGAACTCTATAATATATAAAAAGAACACCAATGATATACATGATAAGATGGTTGAAAGGAAGGAGTCCTCTGTTGGTGAAAAAGTTATTCTCTATAATTCACACCTCAAGTTTACACTAGGTAAGTTATGTACTAGATGGATTGGTCCATTTGTTGTTACCCATATTTTTTTCTTATGGTGCAGTTGAAATCATGAATGAGTCAGCCAATAAGTGCTTCATAGTGGGCAAAGGCTAAAATACTTTTATGAGGGATTTTAAGAGCATATAATGGAAGAGTTGCATCTCTATAATGCCTCATACACCTAACCTATTAGGAGTCAATCTTACTTTTTAAATTCAAGTAAATTGGTAATGAATTTGATTTTAATGGATTAATTTTGATAGTCATTAACCAGTGAGGATGTTGAATCTTATGTTGTTTCTTTCTTGTTATGAGCATTCACCCATCATGATTTTCACTCTCTAGAACTTGTCTTGATTCTTGATTGAGATTATAATTGCACATGCATGCATGAAGATGATTAAGACATTCTTTTTTGTTAGCCATTTAGCCAAATAGCCAACCTATACATATTATCCTTCGTTTAATCCCTTTGAGCCTTTTACCCCTTTTCTTAAAAGTTTAACCCATTACAAACCAAATCAAAAAATATGCCTTAATCTACTTTAGGAATTGGAAAGTGTCATACCTTATTTTATAATACTTTTCTTACTACAATTACCTCATATAAAACTTAGAGGAGTCAACGGAAACCTGAACTGATAAAAATTTTTCATTTGAAAACTTCCTCATATAATTTCACTATTCATTTAGTCATTTCCAAATTCTTATCTAACTTTGAAAATACATACTTAATTATAGAAAAATCATATGAAGTTAATTCAGGGTTCTACTTCAAGCTCTTTAAGCCCTTTACATGGGGAAAATGCTTACTTAGCGGAGTACATATGAATTCATATAAAGTTGCCCTTACAACAAATTGAACAGTTTTACCCCTTCACTTGACATATTATTATTATTATTTTGCCTTTATACAAGCAGATACATTTTTACATTTTAGGCTCATTAGTCATATTCTATTTACTCAAGGGTTGATTATATTCATGACTTTCCATTCCATACTTGAGTACCTTACAGTATCATAATATAACTCATACACGCGGTAATCTAAAATATTTAATTACATAACAAAATGTGGTGCATAAAAGTAAGGTTCTCGATTTATGTCTCCACATTCTTTGCTCCTTTATTTGCTTGAATTTGGACCTAGCATGGGTTATATTTAGGGTGAGATTATGAAATCTCAATAATAGTAAACCAATCTCATTCACGAGCAAGTATGCAAGTACATAACATGATGCCAGTCAAGATGCCACATATTGCATAGCAATACAAGGAATATCATACAAGGTCAAGCACAATCTAAGCATACATATCTCATCTTATAGCATAAATGACAACTTGATATAGCATAACACTCATCATTATACAAACATACAAGCTTAAAGAAAGAGAGAGGAAAACTACTACCTTAGCAAACTTTGCTCCTCAATCCTTGGGACTCGGTTTATTTTCTTTTGGAGTTCCCAAAACAATATCAAACCCTATAATCATAATGATAATTCATTACAATCAACACATAAACCTTAGATTCTAAAATAGGATGACCCCTTCTAAACTTAATGGGACCATTGGAATTGGAAAAATCTAACTCCTTCCCTTTCCATTCACTATGGCCGAATAGTATGCCTTTCTTGGCCAAAATTTAGGAATTTTATCCCATGAGTTTTGGGGGCTTTCCCATAGGTATTTCTTGCTAAAAACACCCTTTTGAATCCATTGGAATGGATAAAATTATCAAATTCCAGCCCTAACATCACGTTTTGGTCATCACATAATCTAGCTCCGTTTTAGGCTTAAAGTGTGTTTCTTTGGTTTTAAAAATTCCATAGCCTTTTCCTTTATGTTTTAGGACTTGAAATTTGGTATACATGACTTTATGACATTAAGAAAACACCATAAACAATTTGGGAAGATTCGGACAGCATCTCCCCATGCTTTCTATTTTTCCAAAAATTAAAGTCTTTGTGTTTTCCAAAGTCTCAACACATAACAACAATAACTAAACTCATATGGCCTTCATGTTCAACATATAAACTTCATTTCAAGGCCTTCATATTCAACATATAAACTCCATTTCTAATGATTCATATGCTGTCCAAAAATAACTCATAGCTAGGGTTTAACAAAACTAGCTTAAAGCATGTGATTTACAAGTATAAGATGGAGAAAACTTACTCTTTAAGCTTAAACCTTGCTTCCTTGGCTTTTCTCACACTAAAATCCTTTCTCTTCCCACTTAGAGCAACATTTCACCTTGAAGAAAAGATGAATATGCAGTTGCCCTTTGGAGGAAATGGTTGGAGGATGGAGAAGATGAAGAAATTTGGTGAAGAATGGTGGTAATTTTGCTTAGTTTCACTTCATCTTCCACTTTTTCTCCCTCTCTCTCTCTCTTCACGTTTTTCTCTCCTCTTCCCTTGTGTGTGGCATGAAAATGGTGGAATGGAGGTGAAGGAGATGAATTAGGATGAAGTTAAAGGGTCATACTAAATTTGGACCTTTGGATCAACCTTTTCAAGATCAAATCCTAGCCTTCCATTCCTTTTTTCTTTTGATTTTCTAATTTCATAACTAAATATCTTCTTTCATGTAATTGGCCGCGGCTAACTTCGAGAGGCTAACCTGGGAGTCGTCCAGAGGGAAATTCACCGCGGCAAATTAAGGAATTGGCCGCGGCGAACTTTTATGAAAATGAGCCAGGCATTCCAGAGAGGAATTGGCCGCGGCTAAGGGAGTGATTGGCCGCAGCCAATATCGAGAGGCGAGCGAGGGAAGTTCCAGGAGGCTTCTTCGCCGTTAGCCATCTCAAGGGTATCTTTGGGATGGCCTTGCTTGTCTTCCACCTTTTTGTATCTATACCAAGAAGTACATGCTAAGTAAAACCCAAAGTTGAGAACGCTTAACATAGACAATAGCCAGTAGAAGTAGATCTTTAAATGAGAAATTTGAGTTTTTCAGAGTTCTTAGAGGCCTTAAAAGTCATAAAAATCTCTAGAATGGTCACCAAAATAAGGAGAAAAGTCAGAAACATTAAAAGTAGCACTTACACCATACTCATCTTGTAAATCTATCTTGTAGGCATTATCATTAATTCTCTCTAGCACCCGGAAAGGCCCATCTCCGCGAGGCATAAGTTTAGACTTTCTTTTGTCAAGAAACCTCTCTTTTCTAAGGTGCAACCAACCAAATCTCCTGGTTCAAAGACAACCCTCTTTTGCCCCTTATTAGCATGTTCTACATATTGTTGAGTCATCCTCTGAATGTTTTGTTTTGCTTTCTAATGGATTTGCTTAATAAACTCAGCACGTTTCTGTCCATCCATATTGATTCTTTCCTGCAAAGGCAAAGGAACTAAGTCAATGGGTGCAAGAGGATTAAAATCATATACAATCTCAAATGGTGAATATTTAGTAATGGAATGAATAGCCCTATTGTATGCAAACTCAACATGTGGTAGACACTCTTCCCAATTCTTTAGTTTCTTTTTAACCACAGTTCATAACAAAGAAGATAGTGTCTTATTAACAACTTTAATTTGTCTATCAGTTTGCGAATGACAAATAGTAAAGAATAGCAATTTAGTTCCAAACTTGCTCTACAAAGTCTTCCAAAAATAACTTAGAAACTTAGCATCACGATCTGACACTATAGTTCTCGGAATCCCATCAAACCTCACAACTTCCTGAAAAAACAAATTAGCAATATTAGAAGTATCATTAACCTTATGGCATGCAATGAAGTGTGCTATTTTAGAAAACTTGTCCACCACAACAAAAATAGAGTCCCTCCCCCTCTTAGACCTAAGTAATCCCACAATAAAATCCATGGAAATATCTTCCCAAGGTACACTAGGAATAGGGAGGGGAGTATACAGTCTATGGGGATTTAATTTAGATTTTGCTTTATGACATACAACGCATCTCCCCACAAGCTTTTGAACATCCCTACACATCTTAGGCCAATAAAAATGCTCATTCAAAATATCAAAGGTTTTAACAATGCCAAAGAGTCCCATTAAACCTCCTGAATGTGCTTCCTTCATTAATAACATACGCAGAGAACAATTAGGAAGCAAAGCTTATCAATACGAAACAAGAATCCTTGATGCAAGTAAAATTTATCCCAACCAACTCCGGGCTTGCAATAATTAAAAGCTTCACCAAAATCAACATCATTAGTATATAATTCCTTGATGAACTCAAAACCAAGAACCTTAGAGTCTAACATGGAAAGAAGAACATACCTACGTGAAAGTGCATCAGCAACAATATTCTCCTTACCTTTCTTATGCTTAATCACATATGGAAAAGATTCAATGAATTCAACCCAACTAGCGTGTCTTCGATTCAATTTGTTTTGGCTTTTAATATGTTTTAGAGCCTTATGGTCAGAATGTATGACAAATTCCTTAGGCCACAAATAATGTTGCCAAGTTTCCAACACTCTAACTAAAGCATATAGCTCCTTATCATATGTAGGATAGTTAAAAGTATGACCACTTAGCTTTTCGCTAAAATATGCAATGGGCTTACCTTCTTGCATGAGTACACCTCCTATGCCAATTCCACTAGCATCACATTCAACCTCAAAAATCTTACCAAAATCTGGAAGGACTAATAAATGTGCATGTATGATCCTCTCCTTGTGGGTTTGGAAGGCTTTCTCTTGAGCTTCTCCCCACTTGAATGGAACATTCTTCTTTGTCAACTCATTCAAAAGGGCTGCCAGCAAGCTAAAGTCCCTCACGAATCTCCTATAAAAGCTTGCAAGTCCAAGGAAGCTCTTCACTTGTCCGATGGTAGTAGGGGTTGGCCAATCTTGAATGGCTATGATTTTCTCTTCATCAACCTCAACCCCCTCAGCACTCACAACAAAACCAAGAAAAACAACTTCATTAGTGCAGAAATCACACTTATTCAAATTGCCAAAGAATCTTTCTTTTATTAGAACCTTTAGGACTTGTCTCAAGTGATCTACATGCTCATGCAAAGTCCTACTATACACAAGGATATCATCAAAGTAAACTACCACAAATTTACATATGAATGCACGCAAGACATGATTCATCAACCTCATAAATATGCTAGGTGTATTAGTGAGACCAAAAGGCATAATTAACCATTCATAAAGTCCATGTTTAGTCTTAAATGCAATTTTTCATTCGTCTCCTTCTTTCATCCTAATTTGATGGTAGCCACTTTTTAAATCAATTTTAGAGAAGATAGTGGAACCATTTAATTCATCAAGCATATCATCTAACCTAAGGATAGGATGACGATATCTTACCGTCATATTATTGATGGCCTGACAATTAATGCACATTCTCCATGTGCCATCCTTTTTAGGCACAAGCAACACTGGTATTGCACATGGGCTAAGGCTCTCCCTCACATATCCCTTTTCCAACAGCTCTTGCACTTGTCTTTGAATTTCCTTGGTCTCTTCAGGATTAGCTTGGTAAGCTGGCCAGTTGGGCAAAGGTGCTCCAGGTATAAAATCAATTTGATGTTCTATCCTTCTAATTGGTGGCAACCCAGGTGGTGCCTCTTCGAGAAAGACATCTTCATATTCCTGCAAAAGAGACACAACAACACTAGGCAAAGTAAAGGTTAAGTTGTTAGTATTCAACATAGCCTTTTTGTAGATAACTACTAGGAGGTTTTGTTGAGAAAACAAAGCTTGTTTGATCTCACTCTTTCTTGCTACTAATAAACTTTTCTCTCTTTCTCCCTCTTTCTCTCTTTTACCTTTAGCTCTCTCTCCTTTTCCTCTCTCTTCTCTTAGCTTACCCTCTTTTCTTTTCTTAATTTCACTCTCCTTTTTTTCAGACACTTTTACATGCTTACTTTCTCTTTTCTTCTCTCTCTTGATTTGATCTTTTAACACTTGCTTTGGTGACATAGGAAGGAGGGTTATAGGTTCCCCTCTAAGTACAAAAGAATAACGGTTTAGAAACCATCATGTGTAACACGTCTATCATACTGTCAAGGCCTACCTAACAAAATATGGCATGCTTTCATTGGTACAACATCACAAAGCACTTCATCCCTATACTTGCCAATTGAAAACATCACCTCAACTTGCTTGGATACCCTCAATTCTCCACATTCATTGAGTCATTGGAGTTTGTAAGGCCGTTGATGCTTAAAAGTAGACAACTTCAACTTCTCCACTAGCTCAGTGCTTGCCACGTTGTAGCAACTTCCTCCATCTATAATCACATCACATATCTTCCCCTGGATTTGGCAACGAGTATGGAACAAGTTCTCTCTTTGCTCATCCTCTTCTGCCATTATCTGGGCGCTAAGGGCTCTCCTAGTTACAAGGAGTTCTCCTTTTTCTCGGTTATCTGCCATGTTAGGGGAAAAGAAACAAG
This sequence comes from Erythrophleum ivorense, assembly GCA_026724425.1. NCBI lineage: Eukaryota > Viridiplantae > Streptophyta > Magnoliopsida > Fabales > Fabaceae > Erythrophleum > Erythrophleum ivorense. The sequence continues at coordinate 37,592,866 of JAIUCV010000006.1, read as the reverse complement.
AAACAAAGTATATTAGACCTCACAATCACACCCTCACGTGTTTCACTCAAATAAGGGATGACACTCCCACTCATGTTTTCTCTCTCTTATTAGCTTTTTTTGTAATGATCTTACCCAGTTTTACCTTTTACCTCTCAATATCAAATCCCAAGCTCTTATGTTACCTAAGACCTTGTCAAGTGATCAAGGACTGCCAATTCTCGGTTCACCAAAGCATGTGCTGGTAGAGGTATGAAAAGTTATGATTGGCGCATACAAGTCACAAGTAAGGTTAGGGTTTAGTTAGGCTAGGGTTCCAATATGAAAAAGGGAAGATTTAATCACCTAGCAATGCAAGATCAAGTTTAAAATACCAAAGAGCCAATTGCAATGATTCTAAAAACCCAAGATATGAGAAATCAATAGAGGATTGGACTAGGAAAGTTCAAATAAAAGGAATAGGAAACAAGTTGAAGTCACAATAGGAAAGTCCACAACATAAGATAAAAGGAAACAATATAGGAATAGGAAAGTGGATTACAAAAATTAGGAAACAAATGGAAGAGGAAACATTGCGGATCACAAATGAAAGAAATCTTATCACAATTTTTTTTCCTTTTTTTCACTTTTTTTTGGCTAACCTTTTTTTTATGCCTTTCTTTTCTATTCCTTTTCCTTTTCTTTTTTTTTTTTGCCTCTTTTATTTTTAAATCAGATGAAAGAGAATCACAAGATCACACAATAGGAGACAAATTATATCAGAAAACATTACCACTAAAAATGACAATAACTCCCTCTAGAGAACTCCGAATTTGATGATTCTAAAACGAAATGAAATCTGAGATTCGAAAACTTAGGATTGACCTATTAATCGTCCAAAATCCTAAAAGGAAAGGGGTTGAATAGATAAGGGAAAAACAACAACGTCCAGAACAATAAAAATTTTCCATATTACAAAATAAATGGCTCTTGTAGCATAAAAACCAAATTGTGCACACTAAGGATCAAATCTGGAAACAAGGGAAGGTAGAAAGGTTAGTATTTTTTTTTTAATAATAGGTAGTAATGAATGGATATGGAAAAGGAAAAAATTATAGAGGCTAGAAAAGAAATAGAATGGTGGATGATGAATGTATGATAGACAACCTACTATGTAAACCAAGGCTCTGATACCAAATGATGTGAAATCAAAGGGGTGGCCCAATCTTCACATCGTAGGTTAAGTAAAATGATGGTTCGAGACCTGATGAAAGCAAGTGGCCAACCAACATTAAAAGAACGTTGACTGCAACTTAGACTATACGCCCAACCACGAACATGATGAGCCAACCCACACAACGATGCCCCTGGGTCGAAGCATGAATTAGGGTGTTTTGTGAACTTGAATCACCAACCTAGGATAGGTTAACAAGACAAAGGCTTCACAAGAGCAAGGGAAAGATAACTCTCACAATTTGGAGAAAACACTCAGAATAATTCTATTACTTCAATCATTGTCTTCTAATTGAATACAAAGCTAGCCTATTTATAGGCAAAGGAAATCTAAAACTTGAATACTAAGCAAACACTAAAAGTAAGACTTAAGAAACTTCCTAAAACATAATGCCCAAGGTTGTACACTGTTCATGTGCACTGTTCATCCGAAAGTAGAAAGAAAATAACCTAAATAAATGGAAACAAATCAGCCCTAAAAGAAATGGAAACAAATAATTCTGAAATAATAAGGAAATAAAACTTTCTAAAAACTTAATTGACCTCATAGCCTTATTCAAATCACTGAAACTAATTAATACTAATGGGCTGGACATCTTGCATTTGAAGTACTATTCACGTCCTCTAGCTTCAATAGGCTCTTTAAGCATCAACTTGGGCTTGAATAAGCATGATTAAGGCTCCATTTGCTTCCTCAATAGATGCACTAACATTATGGGCTTCTAATTCAGCAAATTGAAGTCCAATTGCTCTTTGTAGATGCTTAACTCTTCCTTTTGTCATTGGGCCATCTATCACCAAGTCCTTCTCCACACGAGCATCCTTCCCCACGAGTCTAGTTCATATCAGTTTCCATGGTGAAATTTCGTAGGTTGAGGTTAGGGCTGACATTAGGTAAGTATAAACTCTTCTTTTTGAGGTATTTCTACTGGTTTGAGACCCCAATGATTGGATTATAGTATAGGTATTAATTTTTTACGAATTTGCTTAAGATTTAAGGCGATATATTGAAGTTTCTGGTAGAGGACACCTCCATTCCGAATTTTAGGAATTAGTAGTGGTTGAGGAGATTTTTGTACCACTGGTGGCTTTTGCAAATTTGTCTACAAGTAAGGTAGCCGGGACTGTATTAATTCCATGCGTATATCTGTTTTGATTTCATATTTACTGTACATGAATGATTTGAAATGCTAAATGAATTAGTTGGCTATCTATTGTATTGTGGTTGGACCTTGTAAGTCTATGGTGGAGCTATAGTGCAGCTACCACCTGTGTATGTACTTTGATCGGGCACTGGGTTATGATCAAATCCCAGATGCACTGAGCCCTAGTTGTGCTCATTGAGGAGTGGGTGCCATGGACAGGCCTCTCCTGGTGTTATTAGCTTTTAACATGTGAAATTATAATTGCTAGTATGGGATGGTAATCGTAGTAGCTTAACAATTTTCTTTGCTAATATGGCTGATATGATTCTGATGTTGATTTTGACTCATGCATATATGTTAATTAAATTGGATATTATGAATGGAAATTTTCTTGGTTATTGAGATTTGCATCTCACCCCATTTCATGGGATTATACTTTTAGGTGAAGGCTCTTCGGGTAAGGATAAGGGGAAGCAAGTGGATAAAAATCCATGAGCTCTAACCATGTGGGGAGAAGGCTACACTTAGACTGATTTATTTAGAATAGATGCTAAATTTTGTATTCCTTATTGTATACCATCATCATGTAATCATGTTGCCAAGTGTAGGCTCTTATATTTTGATTACTTAGGATGTATTTATTGAGGAGTTAGGCCTCATCTTAGCTTGGTATAGGATGTATGAACCTATAACACCTGACGTATGAATTTACTGAATTTATGGTATAGTATACTATTGGAAATATAATTATGTGATGCATTAGATGTTGATACAAAATGTGTATCGGATGTTAATTATTGATAGTGCATGAAATGTTGCTGTCATTAATTTATGAAATTGCTGATATGTGGTAGTTGGATGAGTAGGAATTTGTACTTAAGTTTTCATTTGGTAATGGTAGAATAGTTAGGTAAATAAGGTAGACAAATACCATTAGAGTCATAAAATAAGGGGAAGTGGTCCTAGGGTGTTCCTAAGAAGAGAATTGGAGTGCATGGAATGAAATTTGGGAGATGTAGTTACAAAAAGGAGTCACGCCATGGCCTGGAGAGTGACAGTGACGAGGAACGCTGTTGCTCTTGTCGCGGCTCAGTACGAAAAAAATTGCCCAGGAAGGTGGTAAGAGAAACCTCACCTCGATGTAACAGGTCCTGTCGCGACGCTAGTCAAGGAAACTAGGTAGGGAGTGTCTAGTAGCGAGCCTCGCCACAGCGCAAGAGTTTTCTGCCAAGGGGAGAATTGTGGGAATTTGATCAGTAGTCTCAGGAGGCAATTTCGCCGCAGCGCCATGTAGGTTGGCCGCGACGATGGCTCAACTCACCATAACAAAATTTGCATAAATTGCCTAATGATTGCCAAGAGTAACTTAGCCATAGTGCAAAGTTAAAAATATGGTTTTTGAGCTCTAGAACCTAACTTAGCAGCGGCGGGAAGGTTTCAAGTCGCAGCACAAGTCCCTAAACTCCTAACTTTAGCCTAGAAACCCCAATTTCTTTAATGGTAATGCTAGAAAACGATATAAGAACACTTATAGGAGGTTTTTGTGTGTTGAAACTAATAGATGGATGAATCATAAACCTCTGATGATAGTATAATTTCTTTTATGCATTCTCACATTTGTGGTTGTTTAGTGATGACCCTAACATCAAGGTTTAAATTTTTCTATATTTTCATAATGTAATAAATTGTAGTGAATCCAAACCTTGATCATTAATTATTAATCATATATTTAACTATAATTACCATGTTTAAGAGATAGGGTTGTCACAATATAACTTAATTCTCTCCTTTTTCTTTTCAATTTGACTCGATTAACTTCTCATTTGGAGCATTTTCACCATGCCCAAAATCTGAAATTTGTATGTTTGGTTTTTTCTTAGAGGATTTTCGGAGGTAAAGGCTAGAAGGGATATTGGGTAAGCATAAACTCTTCATTTTAATGTATTTTCTGCTAGTTTAAGACCCCCATAGTTGATTTGTAGTATAAGTATTAATTTTATATGAATTTTCTTGGGATTTAGGTGATACATTGAAGTTTCTGGTAGAGGAAACATTCAATCCGAATTTCACTCTTGTAATGGCTGGGCTAAGGTAGCATTGTTGTTAGTTCTCCAAAAAATTATCCATAAGTGAGGTAACTGAGGATTTTGTAATTCCAAGCATATATCTGCTTTAATTTTATATTTGCTACACATGAAACATTTGAAATGCTAAATGAATTGATTGGCTATCTATTGTATTATGTTTGGAACTTATGAGTCCATGATGGAGTTGTGGTGCTACCACCTATACATGTGCATCGATCAGGCATCGGGTTATGATCAAACCCCAAATGCACTGAACCCTGATTATTCTCATTGGGGAGTGGGTGCTGTGGAAGGGCCTCTCCTGGTGTTGTTGGCCTTTAACATGTTGAAATATGATTGCTAGTATAGGATGGTAATCATAGTAGCCTAATCATTTCATTTGCTGATATGACTGATATGATTCTGATACTCATTTTGATTCATGCATATATGTTAGTTAAATTGGATTATATAAAACCTTGGCTACTAAGATTCACATCTCACCCTGTTTCATGGGATCATACTTTCAGGTAAAGGCCCTTTGGGTAAGGATAAGAGGAAGCAAGTTGATGAAAATCCATGAGCTCTAACCATGTGTGGAGGAGGCTACACTTGGGTTGATCTGAGTAGAGTAGATACAATTTTGTTATTCTTTTATATAGTATCATCATGTAATCATGTTACCAAGTGTAGGTGTTTGTATTTTGGTTACTTAGAATGTATCTATTAAGAAGTAGGCCTTATTTTAGCTTGGTATTGGATGTATGAACTTATAATATCTGATGTATGAACTTTGTTAAATTTATGATATGGTCTACATTAGAAATGTAATCATGTGATACATTAGATGTTGATTTGGAACCAGCGATGTATGGAATCTCCAATGGAATATATATTGAATGATAATTGCTGATAATTCATGAATTCTTGTTGTTATTACTCTATGAACTTGCTAATATAGGGTAGTTGGAGGAGTAGAAATTTACACTTAAGTTTTAAACTAGTAATGATAGATAAGCTGGGTAAATTAGGTAAGCAAAAGCTATTAGAGCCCTACAAATTAAGGTAGATTGGCCCTAAGGTGTCATTAGGGAGAGAATTGGAGTGTAAGAGATAAGATTTTAGAAGTTGTAAGATCATAAGGCATTTCGCCGCAACCAAAATAGTCTTAGCCACAGTCAATAGACATGAAGTTGCCCAAGTAGAGTACTAGAGAGCAATTCACTGCGGCAAGAAGTGGAATTAGCCATAGTGAAATGTGAGAAGCCAAATTGGAAGTTGTCTAGAGGGTAATTCACTACAGCGAAATGGGGAATTGGCCACGACAAACTTTGTGAAAATGTCCCGGGTATTCCAGAGAGGAATTAGCCACAGCAAAAGTGGAATTTGGCAGCTGCTAATAGTGAGAGGTGAGTGAGGTAAGCTCTAAGAGGTCCCCTCGCCGTGGCGCCATATAAGGTCACTATGGCACGATAAAATCTATGAAACTGTAAGAAGTGAACCCAAGAGCATTTGGCCATGGTGCAAAAGTATTTAGCCTCAACGAAGGTCCTGAAACCCTTATATTAACCTAAAAACTTTGGTTTTTCCTATAGTAACATCAAAAGATGACTTAGAAGCACTTATAAAGAGTTCTTGAGAGTTGAAAATCAATGGGTAATAGATTTAAAGGCTTTTAAGTAGAGATTTGTTTCATTCATGTACATGAATGCTTGCAAACATTTGGTTAATGATTCTAATAACATTAAGGTTTAAATTTTCTCACTTTTTCCTAGATTGATTAATTTAAATGGTGCTAGACCTTGATTTATAGCTATCAATTGCATGTTTAAGCTTAATTACCATGATTAGAAGTTAGGGTCGTCATAGATTACTTCTTTAAAATGGTGCATTTCATTGCTTGTTCCAAAACACATGATGTTGTTCATAATTCTAACTTGTTTTTTTGGGAGATTGTTAGACTGCATGGTTTACTTAGGTCCATTGTGTGTGATTGTGATGTTAAGTATCTGAGTCATTTTTGGAAAACTCTGTAGGCTAAATTGGGTATTAAACTTGCTTCTTCTACTGTTGTACATCCCTAAATGGATGGGCAAACAAAGGTTGTGAATAAGACACTTTCTTCCTTGTTGCATGCTATTTTGCAAAAGAATCTTAAGAATTGGGAAAAGTGTTTACCTCATATTAAATTTGCTTATAACCATGTTGTTCATGCTACTATTGGATATTCTCCTTTTGAGATAGTTTATGGGTTTAATCTTTTGACTTCACTTGATGTTCTTCCATTACCTAATTTTTAGTTTGCTAACCTTGATGGTGAAAAGAAAGCTAAGTTTGTGCAGGATTTTCATGCCAAAGTTAAGGCAAACATTGAGTGCAAGACTGAATAATATGCTTAACAAGATAATAAAGGTTGTAGGAAGGTTGTCTTTGAATCTGAAGATTGGGTGTGGGTTCATTTGAGAAAAGAGAGATTTCTTGACCATCTGAAATCCAAATTACACCCAATAGGCAATGGCCCTTTTCCAAGTCCTAAAGAGGATAAATGATAACGCTTACAAAATTCATTTACCTGGTTCTTATGGAAATGTAAGTGCAACTTTTAATGTGGTTTGCCTCTCTCTTTTTGACCTTTTAGATTTGAGGGAAAATCCTTTTTAAAAGGGGAAGGAATGATAAAGATAAGTTTGAAGAGCATGATGGTGATCCTAAGAAGCTTGAACATGATTGGCAAAGTGAGCAACCATCTTGGAGGATTAAGGATCTGTTGTAAGGCTTAGGAGGTTCGATGACAAGATTAAGGGCTAGATGCATGAAAGAAGCCTTGAATGGAGTAATTCATAAGATAGAAGAGTTAAAGCCCTTACACTTAGCCAAATTTGAAGATTAGAAGCATGGAGATGGTGTGATTATGTTGTGCATTATTAAGGGTCCAAATTCAAGCTAAGAAGATAGATCTAAAGCTAAGATTAATTCATTTAATGGACATGTGCCTCTCATGTGATGGTTTAGGCATGTAGTGGCTGATGTATTTAGTTATTTTATTTCTTAATTTTTAATTAAATATGGTGCCACCTTTTATGTGTTTCCAGGTTGTAAAACTTTCCTAATTTTGGGATTATGTGGCTACCACCTAGATTAATGAATAAGGTGATTAGGATTAGGTTATTTTCATACCTATTTTAAGCTTATTTTATGCGCCTATTAGGAGGGTTTAATTCTAGATCTGAATGTTACAAAAATACCCTTAATTACATGCTACTTCTTGGGAGCATTTTAGTCTTTTTGTTTGATTAGGTTTTCCTTTCTTTTAATATGTAATTTATGCCACTTTTACTCAAATCAATGAAGAGAATTTTTTTTCAGACTCACATTCTATTCTTGTAAGGTTTCTCTTGCTCCTTGAGTGCTGGAGTGAATTCAGCCCAAACTTATCAAAAGATTGGTACCCTTTGTGGCATCCCACAAGCTAGGTTCTAGAGATCGGTTCTCTTCAGGTCTACGCTCTCTAACGAACTATCTTTTTCTTCCTTTTTTTTTCTCTTTGTTTATGTGTGTTCTTATTCTTTGTGACTGATATTTGTCTTCTATTTGTGTGATTGTGTTCTTGAATCTTGCATGATCTGGGTAATGTTGTTCAAAAAGGAGGTACCTTGGACGGATTCCGTAGGCATCGTGTATCATTCAAACCCCAAACTCTTATTTGCTACAAGTCTTATTACTCCTAAGAAACTCATTTGGATCATTATATACCTAATTAAAGGGATTTAGAATCATCTTACTTCATTAACCCACTTTAGGCTCTAAAATTTCAACTTTCATTCTTAGACTTCTAAATTCAAACCAATGGCTCCCTAGTTATTTATTGTAACACCATATATTTCTAGGTCATTTCTATCACATTTACATGCTTATGTGACATATTCCATGAAGGAAGTAAGAAAATCCATTGCATATAATACATTCCTTTGGATTACGTTGTATATAAAAATTTCATTCTAAGTCATGTGGGCTATATGAGCTCATACAACACATTCCTATATTTAATTACATAAAAATAACTCATTTGGATCATAAAATATGGCCTCCAACTTATGAAACTCGAAAGGAGACTCAAAATAGGCATATATATTTTTGGCCAGAATTTAGCTCTTTTTTGACCAAATTTTGAAAATTCATAACTAATTTTAGAAAAATAAAAATCATGTATTTGGTCATTATGGAAAGTTACGAATTTTTACTTTACAATAAAAATACTTCCAGATCATAAAATCAATCACAGAGGATGTTTGACATCTGAGAAGGTCTAGAGGTCAAACTACATTCTAGAACTGTCATAAAATTCTGTAGAAAACTTTGAAAATGTCCAATTAATTCCATAAAAATATAATCCATGAAAATGATGCCAATCTAGAAATTTGTGGATGTTAGCTAGAGGGAAAAAATATTTCCAAACCAGCTCAGATAACCTAGACCTCGAAATTCAATAGAACAGTAACTCAGGTAAGGCAAAACTCCTGATACTGGATAGAATGTTCAAAAATTCATATCTCCCTCTCTAGACCTCCAATTGAAGTGCTTCTAATTGGCACAAGTCAGTATGAATGTCTAGTTTCTCTGTATAAAATTTCGTGGCAATTAGACATCATTTAATTCTCGTGTGATAGAATTCATTTTTGGACCAAATAAATAGTGCAGTAGACCAAAACCAGAAAAATGGCCAACTTTGAAAAGTTCTCAAATATTCTGTAGACCTCCAAAAATTATGATTTTTAACTTCCTAAAAAGCTCTTAATGAGATCTAATTTCATACCAAATCATAAATCAAGAAGAGCTCATTTGGCTAAAAAGTGGCATAGGGTTCCATTATGGTCAATTTTGACTCCATATAGGATACCAAAATTACCAAATGGCTTTCCTTTGGTTTTGGCACCTTTTGGGCAAGTCTAAAAGCACATTTAGGACTTATGTGAGCTGCCCAACTAGTTCCAAACTCCATGCGTCTCATTTTGGCCTTTCTATCCACACATATGCACATTATATCAAGTTTTCCAAAATGAATGCCTTAGCATTACATACTCAAATTCTATTCTAGGGTTCATACATCATATCCATATATTTATACATCACATAATATCATAATTACACATGTCTAAGGAGTCATAAACCATATACATCAAAGGATTTCATCATATGACACAATTATGGTCTTAAAGTAATAAAACTTAAGCATTTGGTTGTCAATCTCCTTTCTTCAAGGTAGTTAGCTCCCATTGCCATGTCCACTTGGTCCACCTAGTACATTAGGTCATTAGAGAGGAGGGAATGAGATTCAAAGAATCCCAATAGTTTATCTTCCATTCAATCATACATAATATATGCAAAGCAAGCCTTAAAAATGCATGCATGGATATCATGGAAGTCATGAACATTCAAGAAGGAAGTTTGGCATGTGAACAAGTCATACAAAACATTCAAGAGCTCATCAAGTGTTTGGATTGGCTCACACTTTTCATCATGGATTTTGGACTTGCCTCACCCATTCTTTAAGAGCTTTGGACTCAACCATACTCTTGGGAGCCCACTTTGCTTTTGGGAGACCCTTTACTTTATCTCAACCAATCTCAAGGGTTCTTGGCTCATCCTCACCATGGTCAAGAGTTCTTGGCCTCTCCACACTCAAGCAAACTCAACAAACATCATACATTCATTTGAAAATATAACATGATATCATGAAATCATGGCATATAAAATCATGTTAGCATACTTTTCATGGTTTGAAAATACACATACACACATTCTAAGACAAGCCAAACACACATCCATGCATGAGAGAAGGTGGAGAGAGCTACTTTGCACACAATCACACACTTTTTCCTTGGATTTCAAGCCTCCTCTTTTGGTCACACACCCAAAAACTTGTGGAGATGGTTTCTCTTAGTCTAGATACAATTTATGGAAGCCAATTAGGTTCATGAAATAATCTCTAAGGCCATACAACTTGCTTAAATACTAGATTGCTCTATAACTCCCATTATGGTCCATAAATGCACTTAATGAAGCAACACCCCCCAAATAATTTCTAGGCTCCATTCTTTCCATTCAAATATGATTCTTGACTCCTTTTAAGCCTCTTTGAGTCATCACACAATTAAAACAAGGAGCCTAACATCATGTTGCTTCTTTAGGTCATAATATGGAACCTAAGGCACCAAATCACTTTCTATGAGTTCTAAATTTTTTCCAAGGCCTCCCCTCATTTTCATTCATCACATATGACTCAAGAATGGCCTTAGAAAAATTTAAAACTCTCCCTAGCTATAAGAACATGGTTTGGGCGAGACTATGCATGGTTTAGGGTTCCTTGGAGTGTGCTTTGTTTTCCTGAAGAAGAAAGCTTGTGGGGAGCATCTTAGGGGTCTCAATAACTCATTTAATCTTTTAATTAAACCTAGGAATCATCATACAAAATCAGAATTTGGAAGGAACACTTAAAACCCTAAGTTTTGCATCTTGAATTCTAATGGCTAGTTTATTGTTTTCTTTGCATATTCTTGTTCTTCTCCATCAAATACCTAAGATTCATGCTTAATTGGGCTTAAAAATCAGATCCTCCTATGGCTCCTAAGGTTAGGCGAAATGGAGAAGAAGGGTGATGGAAGATATCAACCATAGGATGCAATTTTACCTAGTTTCCTTGCTTAGTTTGGCTTGAATCTTGCTTTCTCAAGCTCCTCTCTTCAAATCCGAAATTTCCCTTGAATTTCTCCCTTGAATCAGATTTATAAACTTCATTTTAATCAAAGGAAATCAAGGAGAATGAAGGAGAGGTGGTGTGGATGGAGAAAAGCATGAAAAACAACCAGAAAAACATACCTTTAGCTTAGAATTTCTTCTCCTTCTCCTCCTCTCTTGGTGCGCCCAAGACCCTGGCTTTCTCTTTTGAAATTATGCAAAATTTTCTGATTCCAAATGGGGAGGAAAGTGGGGCACCATTTATATATAGGTGTAGGAAAATGACTTTTTCAAAAATTTCAATTTTGCCCTTCATACTTTGTATTTTTGTTTCTCCTTCATTTTATCTCCTTTTTGAGAAACTTCTTTTCCATTTTAAAATTTAGGTTCCCAATTAAATAAAATGCCTTTGGAATCACTCAAATTGGAGCTAAAACCTTCCCGAATGGATCCGTCAAAGTTTAGGCACACTAACATTGGATAACGTCCACCAGAGGGGATTTAACTATCCTGGGGCTTTCATAGTTTTCAGGGCCTTTGAGAACCCTGGAAAAATCAAAACTTTCATTTAAAAAGCCCTCCTGTCTGAATTCCAAAATTTGCTCAAAATTACGAAAATGCCATTACGTTTCATAAGCTTTTCATAAGACATTGTTTCTTCATTCTAGCTCTGTTTTTCTTTCCGTTTGAGCCTGGGATTCTCATTTTTAGGAGTCTAGAATGCTTTCCAATTTTTTTGGGACCTTAACTACATCATCTTGGGGGACTTCCTTTTGTATCCTATGAGTTTCATTCGTTAATGGAGAAACTGTACGTTACGTTTCTCACGTTTTCTTTCATTTTCAGAGGACCAGATATTACATTTATTCCTCTCATAGAAGTCCCTAAATTCATTAGAACTCAAGAAAACACTCCCTAAGTACCCTAACCTTAGCTTGGTTGAACCATTACTCCAGGAGAAGCCATATGGAGTTTTATTGATTCTTTCTTGGATTTGGATGCATGGCTATGTTCTTTGGCTTTTCTTCTATCTAATTATAGTTTCATATAACTCAAAATGCCTCATAATAGTTTTAAAACTTCCTAGGTTTTTCCTTATCTTGAATTTTAAGGCTTCTTTTCACATATTAATTGCATAATCTTATTCCTCATACCTCAAAACCCCTCATCCTTGTTTCCATGCAAAAAAAAAAACTCTTTTTCTTGAAGAGCTAGGGTTGGCCAAACTTGAAAGTAAAGGAAAAGACAAGATGAAGCCATTTTTCCACCATAAGTTGCACTTTGTCTTAAAGCTTATCAAGAGAGAAATATGATTCCTACTTGGTTTCCTTAAATTCTCTCCTTTTTCCAAAACTTTAACTATGAAAACTCTCCTTTTAGGAAACTAAGTTGGAGAGAAGAACAAGTTTGGTGAAGGGAATAGCATGAAAAGAGTAAGATTTCCTTACCTAAGTTGGCTTTTTTTCTCCTTCTTCTTCTCCTCTCTTGTTCAAGTTTAGCTACTAGTTTGGGGGCTTTTATGTCAGTTCAGAAATGAAGGGAGGTGGCATGGCTAAATAGAAGAGGAAGGGGTGATTTAAAATAATTTCCAAAATTCCCACTTTGCCCTTCAACTTTTAGTCTCTCGTTTATGCTAGTTTTGTCTCCTTTTTTAGAATCGTCTTTTCCATATGAAAATTTAAGTCTTCTAGTTTATTAGAAACATTTACTTTCAATTTATGAGATTTGAAATTATTCTGAATTTTCTGGTTAAAGTTTAGGTCAACTGGCGAGCTAAAATGTATACTAGAAGGGTTTTAGCCATTTGAAGGATTCGTATGCTTTTTAAGGGCTCTAAGAATCCTGAAAAACTTGATTTTATCATTTAAAACTTCTTTCTTTGAGTTTCTAAAAGTTGCCCAAAATTACAATTTTGTCACTACATTTTGATGAAATTTATTTACCCATCCCGGCCCTGGTTTTGGGGCCATCTTTAACCTTGTATCCTCATTTTTGGATGCCTAAATTATTATTCTAACCCCTATTAGCCTTATTTCATTTTATTTCAGGGTCTTCCTTTGTATCTTACAAGTTCTAGTTCAATTTTAGGAAGATCAGGTATTACATTTGGCATAGCAAAGTACAAAATATGGCAGAATTAAACTATTGTTAAAAAGTATGGTAACAAGGGAATGGGTTCCACAAGTACATACCAGAAAATATCATTAGAGATTCAATTTAAACTATCCAAAAGAAATCCCAAGGTAATAAGAAGAATTATAAAAGTTAGTCCTCTATTCACACAAAAAGAGTAATGTCAGTGATGGGGTCTTAGTTCAAGCAAGCAACAAAGGTACCTCTCCCATGGGGAAAAAGGGAGAGTCTCCTCTCTTGCTACCATGAATATGACAAGTACCATATAAACCATCTTGTCATAGGATATTATTCGGATGTTATGTGTAATATTCTATATTTTGATAACTAAAATAGTCCCTAAAGAGTAAAATAAATTATTCAAAATGAGACCACAGGCCCAAAGAAGGGCAATATACGCTTAAAAGAACTAAAATTAGAATTGTTTGGTCAATGAAAGAAGACCCCAAAGTAAAAAGGAATTAAGGCCACCTTGGGGTAAATTGCTAATTAAAATATCTAGAAATGAGGTTAAGAAAAAGAGAATGGCTCGAAACCAGAGCCAAAAGAGCTAAATAAAATAAATTGTAATCATAGTGGTAAAATTGTAATTTAAAGCAAAATTTTAGAAACTTCAAAGAAGAATTTTTTAATGGTAAAATTGAGTTCACTAAGGGTTTCAAAGGCTTTGAAAACTATAGGAACCATCACAATAATTAGATCCCTTCTAGTGTGCAATTTAGGTTGTCAATTGACTTGAATTTTGACTAAACTATTTTAGATCATTATGAATCCCATAAATTTAAAATTAAATGTTTTCTAATAAACTAGAGAGACTCAATTTCATGATGGAAGGAACGATTCTCAAAAAGGATTTAAAATAAGCTCAAACAAAGGAATTGAATTTGCGTGACATAACAGAAATTTTTAGAATTGTTATAAAACATCTCTTTTTCCTTTATATATGTCTAGCCACACCATCCTAGCTCCATAACCGACTTCGAACACTCTTGAAATAGAACCATAGGCATGAGAAGAAGGAAGGAGAAACAAGGGGAAGAAGGCTCCATATAGGAAAGTGTACATATAAATTTTGCCTATGATACTAGTATAAACTTTTCTCTACTCTTTGTCCTTTTTTTTAGTGGTTTTAGTTTCTTAAAAGAGTAATTTTTGTGACTAAATCCATAGAGGAAGAAGTTCCTTTAAGGAAACTAATTGCATTAAAATAATCTCCATTCAAAGCACTTTCAAATGATATTTAACATGGTATAAGAAACTTGTTGCTCCATAGCCTCCCCATGTTTGGCCAACTTATGCATGCGCTCAGAGAAAATTGATTTTAACTTAAACGTGGTGGTTTTAGAGGTTTACGAGTATAGAGATTAAGACAGAGCCAAGAGAATCAATTAAGGAGCCATAAGGTGCAAGATAAAGTAATTAGGGTTTTGATTGCACCTTAGTAAGTTTGGAGCCTTAGAAAGGTTTTTCAAGCCATGGAAGATCATATTTAGAATAGAAAAAGAGGCAAGGATACTCTATATATGCCAAATTCTATAAGAATTGAATAAAAACTCCATGGGATTCCTTCTTGTGCATGTTTTGGCCAATACCAAAGTTAGGTACCAAGAAAGTTGTTTTGTTGATTCCAAGGTTATAAATGGTCTATATATGAATGATGAACACTAATGGAACCATTGGATTGAATTTAGAAGCCTTATTTTGAAAGGCGAAAATGTAGAGTTCAATTATGCATCAAGAAACAATTTGGTACTAGGCTTCTTAAATTAAGCTTATGATAGCTCTAAGGAGTTTTAATAGAGTCACATATCTCATATTGAATGAGATATTGGAGCCCAGAAATGGATTTATAAGAGTTGCTTCATAAGGCATTCAAATGAGCCATATGTATACCTAAAGCCCTAACTTGTATATGTAAGACTAAAATGAGTACAAGCATTGTTCTATTATTGATTTTGTATTTCTTTTGATGTGTCTAGGCCAAACAAGTGAATTGCTATCCAAGTGTGGGTGTAAGGCCATGGAACAATAGAGGAATACTAAGGGAATAAATTGGAATCCTTATATCAAGGTAACTTTTCCTCCATTCTTGTGTATATATCCTGGTTTGCTTGAGTATCTTAGATTGCTCATGGTAATAGTTGCAAATTATGTATATTGTTGATTGTTTGATGATTATATGCAATTGCATAGCATTTGATTGCATTTGGAATTGGTTTGGCTCTTAATGGATGAGGTTATGCTAAAAGTCCCTTAAAAGGCGAAAGTCCCTAAATGCGGGTGAGACTAGGCCGAAAGTTTCAATTATAGGTAAGACTAAGTCAAAAGTACTCAAAGAGGGTAATGCTAAACTGAAAGTCCCTAAATGTTGGGTGAGATTACACCAAAAGTCCCTAGAGCAGGAGATTGCTCTTAATAGAGCCATGGAATCCCTAATGCATGAATATGATTTATATATAGTTATATGACATGCATGCCTGCATCTTGGAACTTGAGTGAGCCATATATGTATGCTTGAATGTTGGATTAGCTATTAGGATTCTTTGAATCTCACTTTTCTCCTATTTCTACTTACCATGGCTAGGTGGCTCTCAAGGAAGCAAGAATGATGAACCAAGAGCTTAAGAAGAGCTACTTTGACAATGAAAGTTGTTTTTAGGTATATTCTTGTATCTATGAATATATATTTATATATTTTGATGTATGATCATGCCAACATGTTTAAAAGTATTAGATTATGATATAGAAAGAATTTATGGGTTGTACATGTAATATTATGAAATTTAGTACCTTGAGTTCTTAGATGTTTATATGAATTTTTGCATATGGAAAGGTAATTTTGAGTTTTATGGCAATTATGACATATTATGTCATATCTAACTTGTACTAACTCATTCATGTCAAATGAGGAGTTTCAACCAAAATTCACATCCATTCATAAGCTTTTAACACCAAAATTGGGCCATTTACAGGTCATTTTAAACTATAAGGATCCAAACGTGATTCTTTCCTTTCCTTAATTCATTTTC
Organism: Erythrophleum ivorense; assembly: GCA_026724425.1. Taxonomy (NCBI): domain Eukaryota; kingdom Viridiplantae; phylum Streptophyta; class Magnoliopsida; order Fabales; family Fabaceae; genus Erythrophleum; species Erythrophleum ivorense. Next base: position 37,576,567 of record JAIUCV010000006.1, on the reverse strand, counting down.
ATCGTAAACAAGTTTGTTCATACTCATTTTATCATGTTTAGCTTGTGAAACACACAAAATGTAATATCTTAACCTTTTTGCCCTTACACAGTGGTCACATAGACTATCTTATTATATCTCATGCATATTAGAAGAGGTTTGTGAGAAAACATATACTTCAGGCATGGATAATTGTGTAATTGGAAAGCCATATTCATGATTCATGGCTTTAGGGACCATGTGAACTGTGAACACCGTATTTTGTCCGGGCATACTCCAAAAATAATAATAAAACTAAACTAATAAAAAATATAAAAATAAGAAAAATCAAATAGGTTTTTAAGTTTAATAAGTTTTAAAAAAAATTAAAAATAAAATCTAAAACAAAAATAAAAAAAACAAAAGCCCACTAATCTAAAATTAAAACAAAAGAAAAATCAAAGAGGGAGTAACAAAATTCAAAATAAATGGAATTGAAACAAAAAATAAAAGAGACAAGAAAAAAGGAAAAATGAATTAAAAGGAAAAAAAGAGAGTAAAATTCCACAAAAGAAAAAGAAAAGAGGCTAAAAACAAAAATCACCCAAAAATAATAATAACTAAAATAATTAAAAAAACACAAAAGTTCGTTAAAAAAAAAAGGGGAGGATTGCAAAAAAATATTAAAAAAGAAAAAGTCCAAAGAAAATAAATTAAGAGTCCAAAATCAGATAAAAAAAATTAAAAAAAAAAGAAACAGGCCCAATCCGGATCTTAACCAAGCCCTACCCACTCAGAAATGAAAAAATCAAATAATAGGCCCAATCCAAAGCCCAATTACTAAAATTCAAAAAAAATTAAACCCAACCGGATCCAAACAAAACCTACCCAATACCTAACCCGGATCCATTGAAAACCCTACCCGGTTTTCCTTGGTCCCCCCTTTCACTGGGTCCTCTTCTCTGGCAGAGAGACGAACAAAAGAGACAGACACAAAAAAATTAAGGGGAGGCGTGAGAGATTGGAGGGACCACTGACCCAGGGAGACGGGGAGACGCGTCAGAGAAAGACGGATGGAGAGGCAGAAACGCAGAGGGAGGGAGAAAAAGAAAAGGCACAGATACACACAGAAAAGAGAGGGGGAGACGCGCCTGATAGAGAAGTAGAAGGAGACGCGTCTGATAGAGGGGAGTGAGAGACACAGAGAAGAAAAAAAACTGAGATGCAAGACTAAGGAGGGGGAGCAAGGGGATTCGCCTTTTCGAATCGAAGGGGGGTTTGAGATAATCGGAAGGAAGCAGAGAAACAGGAGGGTATGCGAGAGGAGAGGGAAGAAGAGAGATGGTGATCGAGAGAGAACGAAGGGGGTCAGAAGCCACGAATCCGAAAGGAAGAAGAGGCCGAGAGGACAACGCAAGGATGAAGAATTCGGGACCAGAGAGAGACATCGTGCTTTCCGGGCTTTTGCATTCACACCCATACAGAGGCAAACTCTTGATTTGACCTAGAGAGGTGAGTTCCTCGGACACTTTTTTTATTTTTATTTTATTTTATTTTATTTTGTTGTTCAAAGATTCACCCCGTTCCCTTCCTTTTAATCAATGGAATATGTTGGCAGATTATTGATTTATCATGAATGAAATGGGTTTAGATTGTAAGGATATGGTATTTTGAGTCGTCTTAGTAGAAGCTTGCCTATTCTCAGGATCATTTTAGGCTCTTAAGTTTCATAAGTATATTTGATAAATTCTCAATGCTTAGTTTCTGCCTGGGATGCTCACTGTTGCTTCCATGAAGATTTTGAGATGGTGTTATGAAAGTTTAATGTGTTGGTTTGAATGTTGAAGGTTGCATATCTGGGTTAATGTGTACTGGTTTTGATTCCCATTTTTAGTGTGATGCCTTACCCAATCTTGATCTCGGTGGGATTTCACCTCCTGAGTAACTACGTCTTATCTCAACCTTGGCAAGAAGATTTTTAGTCGATTAATTTAAATTCTATCTTTGAGTCATATTGTTTTGTTCTTGTTGTCATGGCCCCTGTTTTGTGTAGTCGATTCTGTCCAATGGGTTCTGCATTAAATCTACCACAAGCTTGCCTTCTGTTTTGGGTTGAAAACTGCTACATATGGTCAAGTTTTTCTAAAAAGAAACCCTGCATTGAAAGTCTGCACGACTTGGAGCTCTATTATGGGTTACTTGGTTTTTTAATTTCTGCATTTTCTTATCGTCCCTGTTCTTGTTTAATTGGTATGGGAACGTTGTTTCTGATTGGTCGGGGTTTAGATTTTAGTTAATGATGTTGGGGATTGGTTATTTTCTCAGTATTGGATTTAAGTGTGGTTGTTCTGATTTTGTACTTCAGAAGCGTGGTCTGGATGGATTATTGAACCCTGATTAAGTGATTCGTTGCTGAGGCCTTTAAATGTTGAACACGTTACTGAATTGTGCTTTGCATTTCTGTTTGGTAAAATCTTTGAATTCAGAGATTTGGGTAGCCTGCGTTAAGCTGGAAATATATAAGAATTTTAGTTTTGAATGATGATTTATCTTTGCCATTTTCCCTGACAAACTTTGAAGCTCTGATATGAATTTAGATCTTGTGCATGATAATACTTTTGGGTTTTGAATTTTGGATTGGTTTTGACCTCAAAATTGTTTCATTGCATCTGTATATGGCTGCGTGAGTTGGTGGAGACCAAGTTGAATCGGTGGAAAGATTATTTGGGAGCTCTTCCGCTGCTGCAGACAAGGAGAGCTGAGAACAGGGAAGAATAGGTTCTTTGATTCTCTATGTAGCTTCTTTTCTCGTTTCTTTCTTGTAATGAAGTTGTGTAAAAAATAAAAGAAAAACATAATGGATCATGAATGTACACGAATCACACACATTCACAAGTTAGTGTTTTGTAAATATTTTTTTTCTTTTCTTTCTCATTTTTGTTTTATCACGTCATTTCTTAAATTAGCCGTGTGGGATTCTTTGTCCCCTCAGGCACATAGGAGCGGATCTAAGGATCATGTGAAGCAATAAGCTTCCTTGATGTCCGTTAGGATAAATTTACACATTTAGGCTTAAGAGGCCCATATCAAATGTTTTTTTTTAAAGAAAAAAAATAAAAATAAAAAAAAAACAAAATAAAAACTAAATACTAGAATAAAACAAAAGACAAAAAAAAATCAAACAAAACAACAAAAAAATCATCATTTAAATAATAACAAAAATTAAAAAAATAGCAATAATAAAATAAGATAAAAAAAACAAAATTAATTCTATCTTTTGCAAATTAAAACATACCAACTAATACTAATTTTGTTTTTTTTGTTTTTTTTTGGCTAAAAGTAAAAGTAGTCTTTATGTTTTTCATCTTTTCACCTAATAAAAAAGGGGAAACAACAACAAAAAATAGAAAAACAAAAATGATGAAAAAGGAAAAGTTGAAAATGTAAGAAAAGTAAAATTAAATTTATCTTTAACAAATCAAAACACATTAACTAATTTTAAAGCCTGTTTTATTTGTTAAAGGAAAAATCAATTTTGGTTTTCTTTACTTTTTCACCAAGAAAAAAAGAGAATGCAAAAAGGGGTGAATTAGAAATAAAAAATAAACGAGGAAAAGAAAAAAAAACAAGAAACTCAAAAAAAAAACAAAAACAAAAACAAAATAAAAACTAAGTACCATAATAAAGCAAAAGACAATTCAAAACAAAGACAAAAAAAGAATAAACAAAAAGAAGAAAAATGAAAAACAAAAACACAAAAACCAAAATGCTAAAAACTTAAAAATAAAACAGAATAAGGCAAAGATTAAACAAAACAATAATAAAATAAGCAACAAAGAAAAGAAAATAAAAACATAAAACAACAACAAGAAAGAACAATTGAAAAACAAAGGGAGAAAAGTGAATAAAAAAAAAATCAAGAAAATAAAAAGGAAATAGAAATCAAAAATTAAAAGACAATCCAAAACAAAACACAAAAATTTCTTTGGAAAAAGGAACAATTAAAAAGGGGAAAAGAGAATCAAAAATCAAGAAAACAAAAGGAAAACAAAACAAAACAAAAACAAAAATAAAAATTGAATGAAAAGCAAAAAAAAAAATGGTAAGAAAAGAGAGAGAAATTGAAAAGATAAAGGAAAGTAAAATCGTCTTTACTTTTAACAAATTAAAACACAATCAACCAATTTCAAAATCGTTTTATTTGTTAAAAGGAAAGGTAAGTTTTAATTTCTTAGTCTTTTCGAAAAACAAAACAAAACAAAAACAAAAATAAAAATAAAATTGAATGAAAAGCAAAAAAAAAACAAAAACAAAACAAAAACAAAAAAAAACAAAACAAAAATATAACAAAATCAATTAAGAATTAAAAATCAAACATAAACAACAAATAAAAAAAATAAAAAGTAAAAAACAAAAAAACAAAAACAAACAAAAACAAACAAAACAAAACATCAATCAAATCTCTAATCGAACTACGTGGACTTTGATCCCTCCTGAAGGGTACGTAGGCCCTAGGCTCTCATCCTAGGTCAAGTCCACCCTTGTAAATAAAACATTTTTTTTTATTTCTCTTCCTTCCTTTTATTTTGACTTTTGAATTTCTTTGTGTTTTATTTGAATATTGATTTCCTTTCTTTTTTCTATTTTTAACTTCATTTCCTTTAATTTTCTTATTCTCATTTTACATATGATTTGTTATGGAGAATTAAAATAGAATTAAGGCCATTTTATCTTTGCACAACTGACTTAGGGTAACCGTTCTTAGTAACGGGTGTAGTGGGGTGCCTAACACCTTCCCCACTCACAATCGACTCCCGGATCCATTTTCTGGTTTGTAGACCATCTTTTTAACTGAAAAGGCTTTTCCAAAGTTTTGCCTTTTAAAAAATAAAATTTTGGTGGCGACTCCATTACCCTATCTATTATTACACTTATTTTATTTCATTTTTAAATTTCGGTTTCCGATTTCATTTTAAAATTGAAATTTTCTTATTCTTTCTTTGAAAAAGAAAAAGGCGCCACGCGGTCGCATTTTCGGGTGTGACAGTTTGGCGACTCCACTGGGGAGGTTTTGAGAGTGAAGCCCAATTTAAGTTAGCTGTGCAAGAATATTATGGCCTTCTTTTATTTTGATTCTCCTTTTGCTGGTTGTTTGCCTCACATGGTTAGGGTAGATAATGTCTTTCACATGCTTATTTTATACATTTTATTTTTCTTGTCTATGTACATAATATGTGTAGGATAGATAACATGAGAAAGAAACCTTAAGGTAGATGACCATGTTTATATATTTTATTTTTCACTTCTGTCTGTATATATATTTCTCTATCTCTTATTCTGTCAATCTGCTTAGCAGATGAGGGTTGGGTAGTCCATAGGATAAAAAGGTAAATGCCTTCCTCACACACATCACTGTGACACAAAATCTCACACACGTTATGGGCCCTATACCCGGGTCTGAGTGTTCCTTAAGTTAGTAGAGGTTTATATTGATTTCCCTGTGAAGCCTTGTGCTTCCTGAGGCTATCACGAAAATCTCACCTAAATTGTGCCTTGTTATATGGGTTTGGTTTGTGTAGGATGCTTTTCCTCTCAAAATTAAGTTCATATAGCGAGATCCTCACCTTATGGTAAGGGCAATTTAGGGGCCAATGTCTTAGGAGTCATAGAACTACCTTGAAAAACGCACTGATAGCTGAGCCATAGATGCTTCCTAACTAGGTAGAGCCAGACTTCTATAAACCAATACTCACAACCTAGGATCTACCCATATTAGGACAAACGAGGGTGTTTTCAATTGTTTACACATCACATCCATGCATCTAATGAGATCCATAGGAAAGTGACACATCGTCGCTATCTACTGGAATAATTAATGACGCATCCTTGCACAATTTGATATACCATAACTGTGATACAGGCATGAGTAAATTAAGCCAACCTGTTGCCTAGTAGATTTCCAACCCTCAAACGGCCATAACCACATTCATCATTATCCTTAAAAAAAAAAAAGGGGAAACCGTTAGCATACATTTATTCTCTTTATACACATACATGAACAAGAAAATATTATTTCCCTAAAATTTTCATCCCCGCAAAATAACAAACTTTTCACAGAAAATGAGCACTTTCAAAATTCCAGGGAACCATAACATCCTTAAGTTTAAAAACATCAACAATTGAGTATTAGGTCTTGGTTAGAGATTGGGATCATTTTTTTTTTTTTTGGGCATCAATCATGTAGAAAGTCATATTTCTCTTGGTTTGATTGTTAACTACTCTTTCTCCAGTGAAACAATAAGTTTCTCGAGAAAAAGTACAAAGTTCTTCTCTTTTTCCTAGACCAAGACATAATTCTCAATGGTGTACAAGCGAGTATGCAATAAGAAATCCGTTATACATCAGGGAATCGAAGATTGGCTTATTTTTACTAAAGTACCATAAAAGCCAAAGTTCTAAACATCAATCATGTAGGAACTACCATTTCTTAAATTGAGTAATAAGCCACAACCCTTAATGGGTCGATAAGCTTCTAGAGGAATGTAGGAAAACATCAACTAACACTAGTAATCCCTTAATTAATAGAAAAGTCAATCAGGGGTAACTTACACAGGGATAGCAAGTTTTGACGCCATATCAGTGGTTACTTTTAAGATAAATAACAATCAAATTGACATATGAGTCGGGCTAGTCAAGAGCCCAATTTGAATGGCTTGCCAAAATTTGAAATTCCCTGCAAGTCGATTTTGTTAACTCCCCCCTTTATAGTGAGATAATAAGGTCCTAGAGAAAAGTGGAGATTCTGAAAATAACTCCACAGATTATCAAAAGAAATCTAAATGGGCTAGGCTTTTCTATAGACGTCACCAATGTGGAATTTAGCTTGTTCCCTTATGATGATTTGTCAACTTTATTTATCCCTGTGTGCAATAAGCATCTGAGGAAAATAAAGGTTCAATGAGAAAAGCCGCTACCACAAATATAAACAGAAAGGGATTAGTTTTCCTTTTAAATCAATTGGTAACCTTAATCTACCTTATAGGGGGCAGTAAGTGCCCAAAAGGAAATTATGATTCCTCGTCTTAAAAGGCCTTCATGTCAAAATCACAGTACCCATTAGTTTTTAGGCCAAACAATATAATAAAACTGCATCCATGCATTACCATAAAGCATTCCATACTGAAAATCCTAAAATTTATAAGTATAGGATTTTTGGTTCTTTGCCATAGAAAGATTAGCTTAAGTAAAAAAATTCAAATAAGAAGCTACATTCCCGAATGGCTAAAGTGAGGAAATGAGATATAGGTCAAAGAGATAAAGGTGTGTCATGTGATTAGGCAAAAGGGAGCTCCCAAAAGTCTTGATAAAATCGCTTATTACTCCCTAACTTTTCTTACCCCATTTATTTGCAAATTGTTACTTTCCACCCACTATCACCAAAAAAAAAACTCAAACCATCAATCTCTAAACTCATTGAGCTTGACCACTTTGAGAACCACAAACCATATCAATCAAGACACTTGTCATTCGCCTCCATTGGGACCTTTGTCCTTTACCTAATTTGCAACTGGTTAGCTACTTCCTTCACTATCCTCTAGCCTTCACACCTAAGATGGCATTGTCCAAAGAATTTGCAAACTTAATCGTAAGGCAATAGGGCTTTCCAAAAAGGGTTGCGATTTCTTCATGAACAAGGTGCAAGAGAACATAAGAAATGAAGCCTTAGGGAGATTTCATGGTGATTGAACTCTTAAAGAGTTTATTTGTCATATCATAATCAGTTAATGCTTGTTTGTTCAATATTCTTCTGTCGGGCTAAAATCCAAGGCTACCAGAAGTTGATTCATTAGACTTTATTTGATTTAACTTTGTCAATACAATGGTCATATGCTTCCATTTCACCCTTTATGGACCATTCCATCCCGTCAATCATGTTGACACAATTTCTTTCCCTGCATATTCCTCCTAAATAGTCAAAAATCCAAAAATATAGTGTCTAGAACTCCTTGTGGAAAGAGTTAATCGATGTGAAGGGTTTAATCTGAAACTAGTTATATGCCCCTAATTCAATTAAAAAAAAAGAGAAAAGGAGAGAAATGACCAAATCACAAATACATGTCCCACAAGCAAGCTATGTCTAGGATACAAGGCATTTTTTTTGTTTTCCTCAAATACAAAGGAGTAACCTCTAGTCACCTTAATTGAGCCAGGAGTGATGTTCATTTCCTTCACCCTAATTGCAACCTTTGGGATGGGAGGTCTTTAACAAATTTTTATGCTGACAATTCAAATATCAAGAGAGAGTCAAGTTCCTTCAATTATCCAAACAATTCTTAACCGTTGCTAACCACTTTGGGCCTAAAAAAAAAAATTTCTTTAAATACCAAACATGGATCGAACCCGAGAAGCAATGAGAATTCAACATAAAGACAAACAATTCTGGCATTATGAAGGATTCCTTATAAGAAAAAAGATCAAATAAAAAAAAAAGAGAAAAGGAAATAAATTGGAAAAAAAAGGAAAATCATAGGAGGAAGGAAATTCTAAAAAGAAAAGCTCCCATAGATTAAATTTTGAAAAAGCCAAAACTTTTAAGAGGGGGTTTCGCCTTAGAATACAATCAAGGGGAAAAATTCTCAAAGAAGAGTTTTATGTAGCACAGGAGGTCAAAAGGAAAAGGGGAGAAAATCTCCAGAAAAGAGTTGAGCTGGACAAAAAAAAAAGTCTTTTAAAAGAAAAAGATTGAGTTGATTATCATGAACCAGTTGGTCTTGTTGAGATGGTACGATCACTCGATCAAAAGTCTCATTGTGAACTTGCATGAATATTCGGGCCTTGTCACCTTCCTTTGTTAAGCTACACATTTACCCACTAGACCCCATTACAACTCGGAGACATCCTCTCTTGTTAAATGGATTTCAAGTATAGAATTTTGTTAAACTGTAGAAGAAGGAGACCAATAGGAGACTTGACGGGGGCATTTTAATTCTTGAGCCTGATATCTTTTATTTCATAAACCCATCTGCTAAGGCCACACTACAAGCATCAAAAGTCCTTGTTAAGGTTTAGCTTGTTTGAAAAATAACGGGGCAGATTTTTTTTTTAAGGGGATGATTGGAAAAAATCAGAATAATTGAAATTGGGGCAAAAAGGCTTGTTTCAGAGAAAATGCTCCAAATTACATTAATGGCTTCTTTCAAAGGGAGTTCGAATCCAAAAATGAAACTTCCCTCTGACCTACCATATCCATTTTCTTAGCATTTCATTTTTTTTTCTTTTCAAAGAATTGCTTCAAGTGTAGAATCGGGGCATTTTCTTATTCTGTACATTTTACCTAGCCATTATCTATTCCGCTTCTCCATTCCCAAACCATTTTGCGTGGTCACATTTTCATCAGCCCTTGCATCCCTCTGATGTTAAGGACTCTTTTGCCTTAAGCTCATGTGTTTATATCCCGTAATGCATGATTGTATTGACATTGTTAAATAAGATGAGTGCGGGTTTAGCCTATTGACCTTTCAAGCATTAATGATGAAGAGTTGACAAGAGGAGATTATCTTATCAAGTTAATAGTCCAAGGTTGATAGCAAACAAATCACTTGGAGAAAAGTCATTTGAAAGTAAGTCTAGGCAAAAGCTTTAGGGCTTCTTAGCTTGGAATACTCCTTCAAGAGTGCTTTTAGTTAGCCAAAATCCATCAATAAATTCTTGCATCCAAATGACAAGGGGCAAATTTGGTAGGATACTTGAAAGTTCAACTTTTCTCATGGGAACAGGTGAAGAGCGAATTTGTGGGATTTTCCAAAGGCAAAGGGTTAAAAATCCTACATTTTATAAATTTCAAGATTTTTCATGCATCACATGCTTGCATTGAATTTGTATATAGACAAAACAAAAAAAAACTAGAAAAAAAAGGGGGACCACATTTAGTCTCGTCAATTCATTAAATTTTTTTTTTGAAATTAAAAACAACAAATCACATTATTTCTCAGCAATTCATTTTCCAAAAAAAAAAACAAAAACAAAATCCAAAATTTAAAATCAGTTTCATGACAAAAAATATAATTCTCCCTCTTTTCCCCTTTTCCTTTGAGATGATTTTGATTAAAAAAAAAGAAAAGAAAAAAAGAGGTTTAAAGTTCAAAATCAATTCACAAAAAAATTTAGAAATAATGCTCTCTTCCTCCCCCTCTTTCTTGTCAGGTGATCTTGTAAAAGAAAAAAGGTTCAAAACTCAAAATCAATTTAAGAATGTTTAAGGATAATGTCCTCATCTTTTTCTCCACTCGGAATTAAGTTCACTTGCATGAATTACGCATATTTTAGAAATAAAAAAATTTTTCAAACTCAAAAATTCAAAAAAAAACACCAAAGCACGGAACAACTTACATCTCATGTTTCATGCATCTCATATGTGTTTATATTACATTAACCTAACCTCATACTGGGGCAAGTAGGGGGTAAATTGCAAGGAATCATGTGTCTCAGGCATCTCATATTTACACGCGTCACATAATCTCTAGTTCACACTGGGGCAAGGAAAGGAAAAAGTCAGCATATCATAAAAGGAAGCCGCACCTACTTCATGCATTCCACATTTGCATACATTGTCAAAATCTTGCATTTGTTTATCTCACACATGCATACATGTAAACCCCAGTTTACAGTGGGGCAAGCAAAATAAAAAAAAGAGTCAAATTTGACACTTCATCAAATAAAGCATCTTTCGTGCATATTGCTTCATGTTGGGGCAAGATAAAAGCAAACATTCACATTTTATAAAGCAAAGTATCATGCTTGCTTTTTGCATTTCATACATGCGTACGTTTGAACCCCTGAGCTGGCATTAGGGCAGTCAAAATAAGCATTTTGCATTTCATAAAACATCTTATGTACTTTGTGTATTTTACATGTGCATTCATCATGTAGACTCCGATTTCCTATTAGGGGAAAAGAAAAACAAAAAAAAGGGGGGTTTTAACTGTAGCATCTCATATGCTTCATGTTTCATGCTTCTTATGGCTGCACATATAAATCCTGAACTATATCAAGGCAAAAGTGTATTACTAGGCTCAAAAACCAAGCATCCTGCATGCATCGCACATTTCATATAGGTGAATTACCTTGCATAAAACTTAAATAAACGAAGCAAAATCTTCAAATTGAAGAAAAATTCACCAAAAAATTAGCACACCATTTCAAGCCCTACATACGCTAGGCACCTTTCAAGCCCTGCACAGAACAGGCACACCTTTAAGCCCTGCACAGAACAGGCACACCTTTAAGCCCTGCACAGAACAGGCACCTAAAGTCCTGCACAGAACAGGCACCCAAGCCCTGCACAGAACAGGCACCCAAGTCCTGCACAGAACAGGCACCCAAAGTCCTCCGCAGAATAGGCACCTTAAGTCCTACGCAGAATAGGCAACCAAAGTCCTACGCAGAATAGGCACCCAAAGTCCTACGCAGAATAGGCAACCAAAGTCCTGCGAAGAACAGGCACCCAAAGTCCTATGCAGAATAGGCACCCAAGTCCTACGCAGAATAGGCACCCAAAGTCCTACGCACAATAGGCACCAAAAGTCCTACGCAGAATAGGCACCAAAAGTCCTACGCAGAATAGGCAACCAAAGTCCTACGCAGAATAGGCAACCAAAGTCCTACGCAGAATAGGCACCAAAGTCCTACGCAGAATAGGCAACCCAAGTCCTACGAAGAATAGGCAACCAAAGTCCTACGCAGAATAGGCACCTTAAGTCCTATGCAGAATAGGCAACCAAAGTCCTACGCAGAATAGGCACCTAAGTCCTACGCAGAATAGGCACCCAAAGTCCTACGCAGAATAGGCAACCAAAGTCCTGCGAAGAACAGGCACCCAAAGTCCTACGCAGAATAGGCACCCAAGTCCTATGCAGAATAGGCACCCAAAGTCCTACGCACAATAGGCAACCCAAGTCCTACGAAGAATAGGCAACCAAAGTCCTACGCAGAATAGGCACCTTAAGTCCTACGCAGAATAGGCAACCAAAGTCCTACGCAGAATAGGCACCCAAAGTCCTACGAAGAATAGGCAACCAAAGTCCTACGCAGAATAGGCACCCAAAGTCCTACGCAGAATAGGCAACCAAAGTCCTACGCAGAATAGGCACCTTAAGTCCTACGCAGAATAGGCAACCAAAGTCCTACGCGGAATAGGCACCCAAAGTCCTACGAAGAATAGGCACCCAAAGTCCTACGCAGAATAGGCACCTTAAGTCCTACGCAGAATAGGCAACCAAAGTCCTACGCAGAATAGGCACGCAAAGTCCTACGAAGAATAGGCACCCAAAGTCCTACGAAGAATAGGCACCCAAAGTCCTACGCAGAATAGGCACCTTAAGTCCTACGCAGAATAGGCACCCAAAGTCCTACGCAGAATAGGCACCTTAAGTCCTACGTAGAATAGGCAACCAAAGTCCTACGCAGAATAGGCACCTTAAGTCCTACGCAGAATAGGCACCAAAGTCCTACGCAGAATAGGCAACCAAAGTCCTACTAGAATAGGCACCAATAAGAGTCCTGCCAGAACAGGCACTCAAAGTCCTGCCAGAACAGGCATCAAAAGTCCTATCAGAATAGGCACCTTTAAATCTTGTCAGAATAGGCACCAATAAAAGTCCTGCTCGAACAGGCATCCAAAGTCCTACTAGAATAGGCAACTAAAAGTCCTGCATACGCTAGGCACTCCAAAATCTTATATAAATTGAACATACCTTCAGAGATCTTGTACTTGCAAGCAACTGTTGTCAAGTTCCAACACCTCCAGGTAAGTTAACTCTCTTTGATCTACTAGCTCCCCAAACAAAATATATGTTTACGTCTTTACTTATTCTTAAGCTAAGGATATCAAAAATTACATTTTTCGGTCTCCTTGCTTAAAGAATAAGTAAAGAGGGGCAGCCTGCAAACACCATATTTTGTTTAGGTCGCTCTAGGCAATCAAATTGCTCCAGACAAAATACGTGTTCTTATCTTTATTTATTTCTTATGCAAAAAAATATCAAATTACATTTTTAATTTCTTTTGCCTAAGAAACAACTAAAGAGGGGCAACTGTGAACACCGTATTTTGTCCGGGCATACTCCAAAAATAATAATAAAACTAAACTAATAAAAAATATAAAAATAAGAAAAATCAAATAGGTTTTTAAGTTTAATAAGTTTTAAAAAAAATTAAAAATAAAATCTAAAACAAAAATAAAAAAAAAACAAAAGCCCACTAATCTAAAATTAAAACAAAAGAAAAATCAAAGAGGGAGTAACAAAATTCAAAATAAATGGAATTGAAACAAAAAATAAAAGAGACAAGAAAAAAGGAAAAATGAATTAAAAGGAAAAAAAGAGAGTAAAATTCCACAAAAGAAAAAGAAAAGAGGCTAAAAACAAAAATCACCCAAAAAAAATAATAACTAAAATAATTAAAAAAACACAAAAGTTCGTTAAAAAAAAAAGGGGAGGATTGCAAAAAAATATTAAAAAAGAAAAAGTCCAAAGAAAATAAATTAAGAGTCCAAAATCAGATAAAAAAAATTAAAAAAAAAAGAAACAGGCCCAATCCGGATCTTAACCAAGCCCTACCCACTCAGAAATGAAAAAATCAAATAATAGGCCCAATCCAAAGCCCAATTACTAAAATTCAAAAAAAATTAAACCCAACCGGATCCAAACAAAACCTACCCAATACCTAACCCGGATCCATTGAAAACCCTACCCGGTTTTCCTTGGTCCCCCCTTTCACTGGGTCCTCTTCGCTGGCAGAGAGACGGACAAAAGAGACAGACACAAAAAAATTAAGGGGAGGCGTGAGAGATTGGAGGGACCACTGACCCAGGGAGACGGGGAGACGCGTCAGAGAAAGACGGATGGAGAGGCAGAAACGCAGAGGGAGGGAGAAAAAGAAAAGGCACAGACACACACAGAAAAGAGAGGGGGAGACGCGCCTGATAGAGAGGTAGAAGGAGACGCGTCTGATAGAGGGGAGTGAGAGACACAGAGAAGAAAAAAAACTGAGATGCAAGACTAAGGAGGGGGAGCAAGGGGATTCGCCTTTTCGAATCGAAGGGGGGTTTGAGATAATCGGAAGGAAGCAGAGAAACAGGAGGGTATGCGAGAGGAGAGGGAAGAAGAGAGATGGTGATCGAGAGAGAACGAAGGGGGTCAGAAGCCACGAATCCGAAAGGAAGAAGAGGCCGAGAGGACAACGCAAGGATGAAGAATTTGGGACCAGAGAGAGACATCGTGCTTTTCGGGCTTTTGCATTCACACCCATACAGAGGCAAACTCTTGATTTGACCTAGAGAGGTGAGTTCCTCGGACACTTTTTTTATTTTTATTTTATTTTATTTTATTTTGTTGTTCAAAGATTCACCCCGTTCCCTTCCTTTTAATCAATGGAATATGTTGGCAGATTATTGATTTATCATGAATGAAATGGGTTTAGATTGTAAGGATATGGTATTTTGAGTCATCTTAGTAGAAGCTTGCCTATTCTCTGGATCATTTTAGGCTCTTAAGTTTCATAAGTATATTTGATAAATTCTCAATGCTTAGTTTCTGCCTGGGATGCTCACTGTTGCTTCCATGAAGATTTTGAGATGGTGTTCTGAAAGTTTAATGTGTTGGTTTGAATGTTGAAGGTTGCATATCTGGGTTAATGTGTACTGGTTTTGATTCCCATTTTTAGTGTGATGCCTTACCCAGTCTTGATCTCGGTGGGATTTCACCTCCTGAGTAACTACGTCTTATCTCAACCTTGGCAAGAAGATTTTTAGTCGATTAATTTAAATTCTATCTTTGAGTCATATTGTTTTGTTCTTGTTGTCATGGCCCCTGTTTTGTGTAGTCGATTCTGTCCAATGGGTTCTGCATTAAATCTACCACAAGCTTGCCTTCTGTTTTGGGTTGAAAACTGCTGCATATGGTCAAGTTTTTCTAAAAAGAAACCCTGCATTGAAAGTCTGCACGACTTGGAGCTCTATTATGGGTTACTTGGTTTTTTAATTTCTGCATTTTCTTATCGTCCCTATTCTTGTTTAATTGGTATGGGAACGTTGTTTCTGATTGGTCGGGGTTTAGATTTTAGTTAATGATGTTGGGGATTGGTTATTTTCTCAGTATTGGATTTAAGTGTGGTTGTTCTGATTTTGTACTTCATAAGCGTGGTCTGGATGGATTATTGAACCCTGATTAAGTGATTCGTTGCTGAGGCCTTTAAATGTTGAACACGTTACTGAATTGTGCTTTGCATTTCTGTTTGGTAAAATCTTTGAATTCAGAGATTTGGGTAGCCTGCGTTAAGCTGGAAATATATAAGAATTTTAGTTTTGAATGATGATTTATCTTTGCCATTTTCCCTGACAAACTTTGAAGCTCTGATATGAATTTAGATCTTGTGCATGATAATACTTTTGGGTTTTTGAATTTTGGATTGGTTTTGACCTCAAAATTGTTTCATTGCATCTGTATATGGCTGCGTGAGTTGGTGGAGACCAAGTTGAATCGGTGGAAAGATTATTTGGGAGCTCTTCCGCTGCTGCAGACAAGGAGAGCTGAGAACAGGGAAGAATAGGTTCTTTGATTCTCTATGTAGCTTCTTTTCTCGTTTCTTTCTTGTAATGAAGTTGTGTAAAAAATAAAAGAAAAACATAATGGATCATGAATGTACACGAATCACACACATTCACAAGTTAGTGTTTTGTAAATATTTTTTTCTTTTCTTTCTCATTTTTGTTTTATCACGTCATTTCTTAAATTAGCCGTGTGGGATTCTTTGTCCCCTCAGGCACATAGGAGCGGATCTAAGGATCATGTGAAGCAATAAGCTTCCTTGATGTCCGTTAGGATAAATTTACACATTTAGGCTTAAGAGGCCCATATCAAATGTTTTTTTTTAAAGAAAAAAAATAAAAATAAAATAAAATAAAATAAAAACTAAATACTAGAATAAAACAAAAGACAAAAAAAAATCAAACAAAACAACAAAAAAATCATCATTTAAATAATAACAAAAATTAAAAAAATAGCAATAATAAAATAAGATAAAAAAAACAAAATTAATTCTATCTTTTGCAAATTAAAACATACCAACTAATACTAATTTTGTTTTTTTTGTTTTTTTTTGGCTAAAAGTAAAAGTAGTCTTTATGTTTTTCATCTTTTCACCTAATAAAAAAGGGGAAACAACAACAAAAAATAGAAAAACAAAAATGATGAAAAAGGAAAAGTTGAAAATGTAAGAAAAGTAAAATTAAATTTATCTTTAACAAATCAAAACACATTTACTAATTTTAAAGCCTGTTTTATTTGTTAAAGGAAAAATCAATTTTAGTTTTCTTTACTTTTTCACCAAGAAAAAAAGAGAATGCAAAAAGGGGTGAATTAAAAATAAAAAATAAACGAGGAAAAGAAAAAAAACAAGAAACTCAAAAAAAAAAAAACAAAATAAAAACTAAGTACCATAATAAAGCAAAAGACAATTCAAAACAAAGACAAAAAAAGAATAAACAAAAAGAAGAAAAATGAAAAACAAAAACACAAAAACCAAAATGCTAAAAACTTAAAAATAAAACAGAATAAGGCAAAGATTAAACAAAACAATAATAAAATAAGCAACAAAGAAAAGAAAATAAAAACATAAAACAACAACAAGAAAGAACAATTGAAAAACAAAGGGAGAAAAGTGAATCAAAAAAAAAATCAAGAAAATAAAAGGGAAATAGAAATCAAAAATTAAAAGACAATCCAAAACAAAACACAAAAATTTCTTTGGAAAAAGGAACAATTAAAAAGGGGAAAAGAGAATCAAAAATCAAGAAAACAAAAGGAAAACAAAACAAAACAAAAACAAAAATAAAAATTGAATGAAAAGCAAAAAAAAAAATGGTAAGAAAAGAGAGAGAAATTGAAAAGATAAAGGAAAGTAAAATCGTCTTTACTTTTAACAAATTAAAACACAATCAACCAATTTCAAAATCGTTTTATTTGTTAAAAGGAAAGGTAAGTTTTAATTTCTTAGTCTTTTCGAAAAACAAAACAAAACAAAAACAAAAATAAAAATAAAATTGAATGAAAAGCAAAAAAAAACAAAAACAAAAAAAAAACAAAAAAAAAATATAACAAAATCAATTAAGAATTAAAAATCAAACATAAACAACAAATAAAAAAAATAAAAAGTAAAAAACAAAAAAACAAAAACAAACAAAAACAAACAAAACAAAACATCAATCAAATCTCTAATCGAACTACGTGGACTTTGATCCCTCCTGAAGGGTACGTAGGCCCTAGGCTCTCATCTTAGGTCAAGTCCGCCCTTGTAAATATCCTTCCTTTTATTTCGACTTTTGAATTTCTTTGTGTTTTATTTGAATATTGATTTCCTTTCTTTTTTCTATTTTTAACTTCATTTCCTTTAATTTTCTTATTCTCATTTTACATATGATTTGTTATGGAGAATTAAAATAGAATTAAGGCCATTTTATCTTTGCACAACTGACTTAGGGTAACCGTTCTTAGTAACGGGTGTAGTGGGGTGCCTAACACCTTCCCCACTCACAATCGACTCCCGGATCCATTTTCTGGTTTGTAGACCATCTTTTTAACTGAAAAGGCTTTTCCAAAGTTTTGCCTTTTAAAAAATAAAATTTTGGTGGCGACTCCATTACCCTATCTATTATTACACTTATTTTATTTCATTTTTAAATTTCGGTTTCCGATTTCATTTGAAAATTGAAATTTTCTTATTCTTTCTTTGAAAAAGAAAAAGGCGCCACGCGGTCGCATTTTCGGGTGTGACATGAACTCATCCACATCATTTTCTATCCATAACATATCCATTCAAGTCATAAACATCATCATTTATCTCATGCATCACAAATTTGGAAGCCATGCACCAAAAAATGGGAGTTGCTCTCAGGTTGGCATGTTTAGATTTCTTATTTGAACTTTAGAAATTCATAACTAATTCTAAAAAAATCAAAATCATGCATATAATATATTTCTAGAAATCTCTAGATGTTAACTAGTAACTAAAAATAATTTTAAACCAATGCAATGGCATTTAACTCTAAAAAATTAATAGAATAATACAAAAGGTTGAGCTGCATTACTAGTTCATCCTCTACAAAGCTCCAAATGAGGTGATCTTAGTGGTTGTGGAAAGCTTATAATGTCTAGTCTATGCTCGTGAAATTTTATGAGTATTGGATTTCATTTAGCCCACGTGTCACATAGAGAAGCAAACTAACCATATAAATAGTGTACATACCATTTCTGCATAATTTGGCCAACTTTGAAAAATTATAATAAATTCTCTAGAGCTCCAAATTGAGTGCTTTTTAGTTCTATGAAAATCTCTAGATGAGACCTAATTTTGGCCAAATTTCATGAAAAAAATACTCATTTTGGTTAAACTTTGATTAAACACACATAATGGTTAATTTTGAAGTCCAATTTAGGATATTAAGGCACCAAATGCTCTTCTTACCTTTCCACAACCACTTGAACAAGTCTAAAAGTATAATTACAACATATAAAAGTATGACAAATGATCTAAATGATCATGGAGCTCATTCTCATCTTGTCACTTGCATTCATACACATGGACATAAAGGCAAAGGAGTGGCAAAAACTTATATTCTCATTCATTTGGCTTCCACATTGATACATACAACACATTTACATACATTTGGACATGTTGAATGGTTTACATCATATATACATCTTATGGTTATAATTCTTAACATCAAAATGCAAGTAAAAAGGTCGTTTCTCTATTCCTTTGTCAAAGTCTTTCCTTTTAAGGTTGTTGGCCTTTATTTCTTAATCCACTTAGCTCATCTAGACATGGTTAGGCATATGTGGGGGAAGAGTGAGATTCATAAAATCCCAATAGCTCTTAACCCTTTCAAACATACATAATGGATGCATATATATATCAAAGAATGCATGTATGATATTCAAGCTACTAGTAAGCATATATAAAATATTTTTCTTGTCACATAAACTCATACATGGCAAACATAAGCTCTCAAGAGCATTGGCCTAGCCTCACTCATCTTTCTTTGGACTTTTAGATTTGCTTCACCCACTTTCAAGGGACTTTTGACTTAGTCTCACTTTTCTTGAGACTTTTGGCTTTGTCTCACCCATTTTGAGGGACTTTTGGCACAACCAAACCCATTCAAGCCACTTTGCACACATAAACATATTTCAAGAAGCATAATGGTACCATAGCATGTTTGCAATATCTAGAAACATTTCTCATGGTTTAAACATACACTCAAGCACTAAAAGACAAATAAACATCCAAGCTATGCAAGTGAGAAAGGTTAGAAAGCTACCTTGAAGCAAGATTCACACACTTTTCTCTTAATTATTTTTTCCCCTCTCTCGCCCACACACTTGTAACTAGATAAAACTTGATTCTTTTGGCCTAAACACATGAAATGGAACACAATTACATCATGGAAGCAAGCTCTAGCATCACACACACTATGTAAAGCTACTTTCTTATATGGTTCTATTATGATTCCATACAAGACCTAATGAAGCAACTAATAAAATTCATACTCTTGGCTCTATTTTCTCCTTCTATCTAGATCTCTTTACTCCATTTAGGCTTCTTGGAGTCATCACAATTTCATTCCCAAGAGCCTAAATGCAAGTTACTTCTTTAAGTCTTAAATTAGAACCTATACCTTCATCTCACATCTGACGCCCTAACTTCTAATCATTGTAATTAAGGTAAAATATGTTATTAATAACCATAAATTAGGGTTACAAGACATTACGACTAATTACACTTAGAAAAGGCAAGGAAATTTGAACCGTAATGTTATTAAAGTCATCAACCAAATAATTACAAGCATTCATGTACCCAAGGGAAACAAACACTCATTTATAATTCTTTGATTCTATTACCCATTAATTCCAACTCAACAAGAATCTTCTACTATATTTTTAAGTCATCCTTTGAGGTTACCTTATGAAAAACCAAGATTTCTAGGTTAGAATAAGGGTTTGGGGTCGTTAGCCATGACTAAATGTCTTTGTGCCGCGGCCAATTGCTCTCGGGTTCACTCTTTATCTTCACACCGTCGTAGCTAATTCCTCTTTGGATGACTCCCAGTTTGGTCTCTCACATTTCACCACGGCTAATTCCACTTCTCGCCGCAGCGAATTGCTCTCTGGTACTTTCCCTGGGCAACTTTGCCTCTATTGGCCGTGGCTAATAATATTTTGGCCACAGTGAAATGCCTTCTAATCCTATAACTTCTAAAACCTTGTCTCATACTCCCCACTCTCCCTCCAATGACACCTTTGGGCTACTCTACCTTAATTGTGGGGCTCTAATAGCTTTCATTAGTTTAATTGATCTAGCTAATCTATCATTACTAGTTCAAGACTTAAGTGTCAATTTCTACTCCTCCAACTACCCTATATTAGCAAGTTCATAAATTAATAATAGCATAATTTCATAAGCTTCTAGCAATTATCATTCACATATACATTCTATTAAAGATTTCATGAATCACTAATTCAGGTCTATATCCAAGGTATCACACAATTACAATTCCTAAATGGTAAACCATATCATAAATTCAACAAAGTTTATACATCAGATGTCATAAGTTCATACATCCAATACCAAGCTAAGATGAAGCCTAACTCCTCAATAGGTACATCCTAAGAAATCAAAATATAAACGCCTACACTTGGCAATATGATTACATGATGATGCTATATAAAAGATTAACAAAATTGCATCTACTCTACTTAGATTAGCCCAAGTGTAGCTTCTTCCACGCATGGTTAGAGCTCATGAATTTTCATCCATTTGCTTCCCCTTATCCTTACTCAAAGGGCCTTCACCTGAAGGTATGATCCCATGAAATAGGGTGAGATGCAGATCTCAGTAATTAAGGCAAATACCATTAATATATTATAGTTTAATCAATATATATGTATGATTTCATATAAGCATCAGAAAATATACCAATCCTATCAATAAATGAAACAATTAGGCTATCTGTGATTACTATCCTATACTAGCAATCACAATTCCATATGTTAAAGGCCAATAACACTAGGAAAGGCCTATCCATGGCACCTACTCCCCATTGAGCACAACCAAGGCTCAGTGCATCTGGGGTCTGATCATAACCCAGTGCTCAATTGAAGCACATGCATGAGTGACAGTCACACCACAGCTCCACCATGGACTCACAAGGTCCAATCATATATAATAGATAGCTAACCAATTTATTTAGCATTAAAATCATAATCATACAATAAATATAAAATTAAAACAGACATATGCATGGAATTAGCATGAACCCTATTTACCTTACTCTGTAGACAATTGAAAAGCCACCAACAATGCCAAAATCTCCCTATAACCATAACATTAGAAGATTACTACCTTAAATCGTCATGTACAGTAGCAACAAGTACCCAAAAATTAAAATACTAATCCCCAAATTCAGATTGAAAGTGTCCTCTATCAAAAATTTCAATATATCACCCTAATTCCTAAGTAAATTCGTACATAATTAATACCTATACTACAAATCAACCATGGGGGTCCTAAACTAGTAGAAAATACATTAGAATGGAGAGTTTACACTTACCCAATGTCCCTCCTAGCCTCCACCTTCGAAAATCCTCTAGGAAAATACCAAACAACCACATTTTAGATTTTAGGCATGGTGAAAATGCTCCAAATGAGAAACTAATCAGGCCAAAATGAAGAGAAAGAGAAGGGCATTAAGTTATATAACTATTACCTTGGCTGAATCTTACTTTAGAAGTGAGAAATTGTGGATTTCTTACCCCAAACCCTAGCCTCCCCCCAAACCTCTGAAAATGAGTTGTGTTTTGTGTTTCTGCATAAGGGAGGGGAAAGGCTGAATATGTTTAGGGTTTTGGGTGGGTTTGGGCTGACCCAATGGTCCAATTACAAGTGAGTTCTGATTTAAGCCTTATTGGGCTAGCTTTAATGTGTCGGGTTGCAGAAATTTAATTGGGTCATACTAAGTTTGAAAGACTCAATTGATTTGGGTTTGCACAAGGATTATTGGGCCATTTGTAAGAGCTTGTACAAGTTAGGTCTTGGGTCTCTAATTCATTAAATTAGATTGGGCCCTCCATTAGTTCCTAACTTTGGCCTACTTAATTTAATTTAAGTCTAGATAAGGTTTCTAACTCAATTAAATCTCAAACTCATATTAATAACTTATCTCTCTAAAATTTTCATTCACTTAACTTGCCCAATTATTCCATATTAATTATTCTTAATTAACCCAAATCCATAATTAATACCTAATTAATTTTAGGGTGTTACATCATAAACCAAGGTTTCTAAATTTATTCCAAAGCTTCCTTTGATGTTCTTCTACCATATTTAGTCCTTTTCAAGCTTTAGAAAAATTTAAAACACTTCTTAAGTTCAAGAACCATGTTTGGCAAAGATAAGTATAAGGGTTTGGATCCATGGAGCTTGCTTTGTTTTCTTGAAAAGAATGACATATGTAAGGCTTCTTAGGTGTCTCAAGAACCCATATGCACTCTTAGACAACTAAAAATACCACTAGGAAGCTTTATACATATTAAGATGCAACAAAATCCCTAGGTTTTGGTAACTTGTTTTCTAATCCTTCTTTTTGGAATTTCTTTGCATATACTTGTTTCTTTGGAATTTCTTTGCATATGCTTGGTCTTCGTTAGAATTCGCTCCCTTTTAGGTGTTCTCTATGTGGCCGAAAATCACCTCTTAAAGAACAACAAAAGTCATGATACATACCTTGTTTCTTAGCCTTTTCAAGAGTTCTTCCACTTACTACAAGCTTCTCCTTCAAATTCTAACTCCCTCCCTCTGAGAAAGACCCAAAATAGTCCTAAATCACACACCAAAACTATTGGAAAAGAGAGGAGAAGGAGGAGAACAAGTTTTCTAAAGGAAGGAATATGAAAAATCAAATATTTCTTACCTTTTTCCTAGGCTTTTTCTTCTCCTTTTTCCCCTCCTCTTGTGCACCCTTCTTGGTTGAGTTTTCCTCTATTTTGGGTAGAATTTAGGTTGGCTAGAGTGAGGAGAAGAGTGAGGCATGACCTATATATAGCAAAGGATTCATTAAGAGCTTCTTCAAATGCCAATTTGTCCTTCATTCTTGGTTTCTTCCTTTAAGGCTCATTTCAACTCCTTTTTTAGAACCATCTTTTTCATCATGAAATTTAGGTCCTCTAACTTATAAAATACTTTTGGAATCACTCAAATTAGATTTAAAATCTTTCCTAATGAAAGGGTCAAAATTCAAGTCAACTGACATTCTAAAATGTAAACTAAGGGGGTTTAAATCACTTTAGAGGTTTTTTTTAGTTTTTAGGGCCTTTGAGAACCCTAGAAAACTCAATTTTTCCATTTAAAGATTCCTCCTTTAAGTTTTCTAAAAAGTGCTCAAAATTATGAAAATACCATTACGTTTCATTTGATTTTATTTAACCACTTCAACTCTCATTTTTGGGCATCTTAAGCCTTGGATTCTTATTTTTTATCATTTAGAATTTTATCCTAATTTTATTTGGCCTCTACTCATTCATTTTAGAGGACTTTCTTTTATAACTAACTTATTTCTGCCTTTTTTATGAAAATCAAGTGTTACACAAAATCTCTATAGGACCTGAAATGACAACTTTAGGGAAAAATTTGCACTAACTTTAAATTTTCATAACTTAGGCTATCTGACTCCAAATTATGTAAATTAGCTTTCTATAGAAAGCTTAGGTTGTGAATTACATGATGAAAATTTCTACCAAAATTGAGTTCATTTGCCTAGTCAAATTCCATGAAATAGTAATATAGATTAGAATTGGAGGCATGTAGTAGACCTAAACTTTGAAATTGTATTTCTTAAGTTAAACAACTCCAAATTAGGTGCTCTTGGTTGGCACAAAAAGCTTGAGATGAGACCTAAGTGTTGTAAAAATTTCAAAGGCATCTAAGCTCATTTGGCCCATGAAAGACATTGTATATCAGTGGCTACTATAGTACTCAGACACAATCAGATCCCTAATTTCAAAAATTCATAACTTCTTCTATACAATCCTTTTTTTGCAAACTTGGTGGCTCTGGAAAGTTCATAATATCTACTATATTCCCATAAAATTTCATGAGTATTGAACTTCATTTGGCCCTTGAAAAACCCAAAATATCAAACCTATTCTATGTGAGCAATACCAGGACCTAATTATAATTTCTATCCAATTGCGAAAATTTGTAAAATATTCTACACAACTCCAAAAATTATGATTCTTAGCTTAAAGAAAATCTCTAGGAGTGGTCTAATTGTATGCCAAATCTCAAGCTCAAACTAGTTCATTTAGGCCACTTTTGACATAAGAGTTGTTTATGAAAAGTTTAAGACCATTTTAGATACCAACTTGGACCATTTGGTGTCCAATTGGTTTTCTCCCACTTTGAGCACATTTCTTTCAACCTAAATGGCTTTTCTAACCATTCCATATCATTTCAAAATAGGTGGATCAAGATTTGACCCCTTGACATCCACTTATACATGCATATACCATGATACCTCATAAGTCATTTCATTCCATAATGCCCATAACATGACATGAACTACCACACATGCATATTCTCATACTCATACATGGACTTCCATTCCAAAACACAAGGATGTACTTTAATTTCCATCAAAACGGTTATAAATATATATCAAGAGTCTTATCCATGTCACTATTGATACATAAGTCAAAAGGTAATATATAATAGCATCCTAATCTTTTTCAACCTCTTTGTCCTTCCTTGGTGACCCTGAAGTGGTTAGTGGAAGCATAGGGGGTAAGATTCAGGGGAATCTCAATAGCTAATCTCAACCAATTCAATACATACAAGAATGCCATAAGTATATGCTATGCATATGGTGCAAAAATGCAATGCTCATGCCTCATATGAATTAAATACCTCATAAAACATAAAAATTCATTCCTTTCATAGCCATGGCTTCATCATAAATTTGCTAGGATTAACTTTTCTCAATCCAAGGGGCAAGGAAGAGCTACTGCACTCAATCTTATTACTTAGTGGAGTTAGAAACCGAAAACATCTCATACTCATACATAAAGCTCATTATCTAAGTCATGTTAAACATATCTCATGAATGCATTAAATATCAACACATACAAGCATTCAAACTCATTCAAGCACTTAAAGTATGCAAAAAAAGGAGATAAAGCTACCTTGAAGCTTGTAAAGACTCAATTATGCACTGACCCACTTAGTTCTAGCTTTTCTCTTGGCACTTACACTTAGGAGTGTTTGAGCTAGATGGACCTACATATAACAATTTCAAGACAAGTTAATCCTAGAAGACTCATTAGAGGCTTCATTATCTTCCTTAAATCTCATTTAGGCCTAATATGTTATATAAGGCTAGTTTTAAGTCCATAATGAAGCTACTCTTGGTTCTTGCTTTTCTAACCCTAAACTTTTACTTTCTACAAGTCTTATAACTTTCATGAGACTTATTTAGATTATTACATACTTAGTTTTAATGGTTTAAAACTAACTTGTTTCATTAACCTCATTTAGGTCCTTAAATTTTCAACTTTCAGTTTAAGCCTCCTAAATTCAATCCAATGCTTCCATAATTATTTATTCATCATATCTAAGTTTCTAAATTCATTAAAACTCAAAGAAACACTTCTTACCCATGCTTTCTACCCCTTACCCAAGGCCTCACTTATGGAAGAGCATTATGAGCTTTTATTGTTTCTTACTAGAAATTTGATACACACCTATATTCTTTAGCTTCTCTACTTCTTAGACATGAATTCATATGGCTCTAAATACTTCTCAATAGTCACAAAACACTTAAAGTGCAATTAAAACCCTAGTTTCCATATATTAAATTCTAAAGCTTTGCTTTTAGTTCCAATTGCATATTCTTATTTCTTATGCTCCAAAACCCTTGTTCCTACTTGTTATGGCTGAAATTTATCCTTTCCCATATAATTCTAGGTCTGGCCGAACACACACACAAGGGAAAGAGCAAGGAGAAGCAATCTTTAACTATAGAAACATACCATGTTCTAATGCATTTCAAAAGAGAAATTTAGTACTTGGCTTGGTTGCTTCAAACTCTCTCCTTCCTCCAACAAACTAGCCACAAAAATTCTTCTTTTTAAAGACCAAAACCACTAAAAGAAAAAGCTCAAGGAGGAGAACCAAGTTGGGAAAGGCAAGAGCATAAAAAAGTGCCATTTTCTTACCTTTTCTTGGCCTTCTTTCCTTCTTTTTTCTCCTCTCCTTGGTGTACCTCTCTCCCTTGGTTTAGATGGTTCAACTTCTATTTTGAGGGCTCTAGGTCGTGTTGGACAGATTTAAGAAGGAAAAGGGTGAGTTATAACATTTTTTATAATTCCTATTTTGCCTTTCAATTTCATTTTCCCTGTTTTTACTCGTTTTAACTCCTTTCTTAGAACTGTCTTTTTCATATGAAAATTTAGGACCTCTAGTTCGTAAAATGCCTTTGGTTTTACCCAAATTAGATTTAAAATCTTACCGAATTATTAAAAGTCAAAGTTTGGATTAACTAATAGCCTAAATCATACATCAAAGGGGTTTTAAGTATTTTAAGGATTCCTATGATTTTTGGGGCCTTTAAAAACCTCAGAAAATTCAATTTTATCATTTAAAGCTCCCTCCTTTAAGTTTTTTAAAACATTTTCTGAAATTATGAAAATGCCACTGTCTTTTTGGGTAATTTTATTTAGCCATCATGGCTATAGTTTTAGGGCATCTTTAACTTTGTATTCTCATTTTTAAATGTCTAAATTATTATTCTAATCTTGTTTAGCTTCTAGTCATTTCATTATGGGGCCCTTTTTTATAATCTCATCAATTCGGTCCAGTTTTAGAGAGATCGGATATTACTTGTTGGACTAGCCAAACATAGTGTATTTGTGAATTGAAACTTGCTCAAAATAAGAAATTCATTTTAGAAGTCACTTGGTACCCATTAGAATCAAATTTGGTCCTTTTGAACCATAAAATGTACCTCTACCATTGACAATTCAAGTGGGTGATTCTTAGGTTGAAATTTAGCAGGCTATTAGAAGACATTGAGAGCTTTCCACAGAGACAAAGATCATAATTTTTGGAACTCTATATAATATCTTATGAATTTTTGAAGTTAGCTGAATTATGTAGTGTATTGTTCATATGGTGTAGCATCAGATTTCTAGGTTTTTGATGAACCAAATGGATTCATTTTGATCTAAAATTTTTATAATAGATAGTTCACTTTATGAGCTTTCTAAAAACACCTAATTTATGTGAATCAGAGTTTTACAACTTAAGTTACAAATTTTTAAAATTTAGTCCATATTATATGTTATAAGGGTCAAAATGTGAGTATGGCCAATCCAAAGAAATTCATGCTTCTCCTTGTGATATTCTAAGTATAACAAGTTGGTTTAGCATGAATTTGAAATATGAAATGATCAAAATCCTTGTTATGAAGAAATTGTATTATTGAGGTTTTTAATAACAAAAAATTACATTGCCAAAAGTATAAATATGACTATTTGCTATCAAAAGATGAATTTTTCATGAGTTATATGTATAATCTTTGATGGAATGACATTATGGATGATGAACGTCCATCCCCTTATTGGAAACTGGATCCATTCAACTTAGAGCTCTAAGGTCACCATTGTGTAGATGGGCATCTAAAAAATAATCACAACAAAGTGAAAAATAATTCTTTCAGTAACATAGATAGGATTAATATAAAATAATGACCATAAAGAAACATCAAGTATTAATTTAATAATAGCAAATAATATAAGCAGAATATTCTAACAATGAATAATTAATTTATCATAACCAAAGAGTAATATATTATTTCATAATATTTGGGATAAATACAGAATAACAGAAATGAAGAATAACAGAGGATTTCATGTGATTATATATACAGAGAATAACATATAAATTTCAAGATTTCTAATATATCAGTAAAATCATATTTAAAAATAGATAATAAATGTGACGTTAGCAGATTCATAATTTACACACTACAACAAATACGCATAAGTGGAATAAAGAAAATATAGCCAATAATAAATGTTATTCAATTTGACCATAGGCCTTAGAGACTGCTAGGTTTAATACCCAGATCATGTTGCATTGGTATTGACTTAGCAAGGTCACCCTTACTTCCTTTATTAAGGTGTCTCCCAAATGGGTACCCAAGGAAAGTCATATCAAAACATCACAATAATATGTCATCAAAATCATTATCTAATTAAGACATAATAGGTATATTTGGAAAAGAACTGTCTTACACAAGTCTATGTATAACTAAACAATCCCAATAGCATAATAATGCATTGGAGTCCCAAAAAAGAATTATAATTAAATATTAAAATTATTTTTCTACTTTTCTAAATCCAGATTTGTCATGAGCCATCCAATATCTAAAATAGTCCATAAACTAGGGTCCAATGTCAAGGTATGATATACCCAAAAAAAAAGCTTGCTCAGGTATATAAGAGGCTCAATAAAGCCCAATAAGTCTAGATAGGTCCAAAATATCCAAATAGCCTCCTCGGTCCTAATTAGTTATTTTAAATATTTTATGTATTTTTCTTAATTAAAATTGGACATCTAGCATAATAGCAGCTATCTAATGCCAATTCTAACACATACAAAGTTCATCTCCTAATTAAGCAATTCTACCATAATGTTGCCTAGTCCTTTACCAAATAACCTGTAACTATTTAAATATAAAATCAAGCAACATATTACGAGAACAAATATTCACTGTTTATTCAATAATCACCATAATATTTTATAACATTCAATTTGCATAAATAAACTCCTAAAATTACAAAATAAATATTAACTTAATCCAAACATCATATAGAACATACCAAACCATACAAATCATCCAAAATACATCAAATAATACCATAAAAATTTAAGAAGTTTATGGTCACCATTTTCCCCCAAAAGTTGACTTTTTATATAGTTATCCATAATTTACCTAAAATTCACCATAGCCCTTATTTTTAGTGTAGATTAACCTAATTTAGGTGGTTTTTGAAAAACTCTTCCCTAGTTACCTTAAGCATGCTTGGCCGAACCTATGTGAGTGTGTGTGTGTGTGTGTGTAGGTGGGATTTTCATGTTTTCTTGCCAACAAATGCCAATTCTTGCATTATCAAGATAGATAAGTAAAAATCCCAAATCAATTTCTAAGAATCCCATGAATTTTCTAAGCTTCCATCAAGGTAAAATTCATGAAGTAACTTGCCAAAATCTTCATGAAAATCAAGATTATATTAATCATTCTCTCCTTTAAACTTCCTTCCATCATTCTCCCATTTATTTTCTTTTTAATTTCTTCCATGGCTTCTTGAAATTAAAAGTCCCACAATTTATAGAAAAGTCTCTAAAATTAAGAATTTTCTTGAAGTATATGAATCCATTAGCATGGATTCATAAAATAACAAGAATTCCCAATTCCTTCATGCTATGGCCAAAACTCAAAGGAGGAGCAAAGAGAAAATTCATGGAGAAAAATATTAGAAAAACCAAGAAGAAGAAAACTACTTTATGTTACCTTGAATCTGCAGTGTTGTTTTCCCCCGGTTGCTTTTTCTTTCTCTTTCCTTCTTCTCCTTCCTTAGTTGTGGCTCTCCTTCCCCTTTTCTCTCTTATCTTAGCCGAATATGGGTGTAACACCCCAAAAATTAATTAAGATATTAATCATGGATTTAGATTAATTAGGAATAATTAATATAGGATGATTGGGCAAGTTAAGTGAATGAGGATTTTAGAGAAATAAATTATTAATATGGGTTTAAGATTTCGATTAGATTAAAACCTAATTTGGGCCCAAAAATTTATTTGAATAAGCCATGGGTAAGGATTTATGAGGGCCCAATGATTTTAGGTTAAGCTTAACTTCTTATCATGAGACTTGGGCCAAGAGAGATCACCTAACAATAACCCAATTTGATTTAGTGAAATTGAGGCTCACAACCCAATTTATATAAGCCCTTATAGTTGGCCCAACACACATTATGCAGACCCAAATTGAATTGACTCTTGGAACTTGGCCTAACCCAATCAAATTTTTGTAGCCCAACTTATGAAATAAGGCCCAACAAGTATGAAAATCTGAACCCACAATAAATTGGGCCATTGGGTCAGCACATCCCACTTCTAGCTTTAAATTTTCTGCAGCCCATCTCATTTAACACCAGCCCACTTGAAATAATGGGCCCATTGGACCAGCTCATCTTCACTAAAACCCTAAGAAGCCTTCTCTCCACCCATTTGGCTGCTAAGGGATTCATGTTCTGCAGACTTAGAAAGCTATTTTCGCACTTAAGAAGAGGGGCTAGGGTTTTTCTGCATTCCTCCACCATTTCTCACTTCTAGAGGAAGATTTGGCCAAGGTAATCTATACAAAACATGTCCCTCTCATCCTCCTCTTCATTTTGGTCTGATTAATTTCTGGGTTTGGGTATTTTCATCTTCTCCTCAAATATGAAATTTGGTGTTGGGTGATTCCTTGCAAGATTTTCGGACTTGGAGGTTAGAGGGAGGATTAGGTAAGCTTTTCCTTTCCATTTTGTGTATCACATTGCTGGAAAATGCCCTTAAGGATGTATTATCATAATGGGTTTTGTTATTGTGTGAAATTACAAGGAGATAATGGTGGAAAACCCAATTTTCTGGGCTTGATGATTGAAATGCGAATTTTGGTAAGTCCATGGTGGATTTTCAGAGGTGAGGCTATGGCTGTTGTTAAGTGAGTATATCCTTCCCATTTTGATGCATTTTCTGTTAGTTTGAGACCCCTATAGTTGACCTATGATATGGGCTTTAGTTTCATGTGAAATTACCCATAAATTGGAGTGAACTGTGGCAATTTCTGGTATGGGAAAGTTGGAATCCGAAATTAAATCCCTTGGTAATTAGGTGAGTAATCTCTAGTCTGTCATTAGTAGTTCAACTCTTTGGATATTTGATTGTAATTAGAAATGATGATGATTATGCTTGTTATAGGCTTGGTGAGCATTTGGATTATTATGGTAGCTAGGGGAAGAGTAATTAGCTTCATTGAGGTAACTGGGGTTATTCTTCACTTCCATGTATATGTTCATGTTGATCTGATATTTTTTGCACATATATGGTTTTGAAATGTTAAATGATTGGTTGACTACTTGTATTGTTATTGTGATTGGACCTTGTGAGTCCATGGTAGAGCTGTGGTGCGGCTGCCACCTGTGCATGTACTTTGATCCGGCACTGGGTTGTGATCAGATCCCAAATGCACTGAGCCCTGGTTGTGCTCATTATGGAGTAGGTGCCGTGGACTGACCTCTCTCGATGTTATTGGCCATTAACATGTTGTGTATGACTGCTGGTATGGGACAGTAGTTATTTGTAGTTCAACTAGTTCATTTGCAAATTGAATTGATGATTATGGGATTGATGACATGAAATTGTATTAGATTGATTAACTTGTACATATATATGGAATCTGCCCTTTTGTTACTGAGATTGTATATCTCACCCCGTTATGGGCTAACATTTTCAGGGACCGGACCTCTTAGTGGCAAGGAGAAAATTAATGAGAATTTGCTAAATGGTTTGATAGTACATCGGTTTAGGAGCTTTGACAAAAATGTATTGTAACTAAATTGCTAGTTTTGTATCATTGCTGATTGCATCATGAGTTGCCAAGTATAGGGATTGTATATGTAATTTGATTATCATGGGATTGAACATTTTGATTGTAATTGGCTAATAATGGATAAGTGATTCGATTTTATATGAACATTAAGCATTGGCCCCATGCACCTTGTGACCATAATACATTTGCTGTCATTTACTCTTGAATTTGCTGATATAAGCTAGTTGGGCAAGTAGGAAATAGTATCTCAGTTTTGTAATGGTAATGGAGAGATTGATGGGTAAATAAGATAGATAAATACCATTTGAGTCGTATAAAATGAGAGAAAGTGGTCCTAGAGTGCTCCTAGGATGAGGGCTAGAGTGTGTGAGACGAAACTTGGGTAATGTAGTCACAGGAAGGAGTCTCGCCGCAGCCAAGAGGGCTTCACCGCGGCCAAATAAGAGACAGAGCTGAAGGACGCTGCGGCATAACCAATCCCGCCGCGATGTAAGAGAAGAAAATTGGCCTAGGGAGTGACAGTGGCGAGGAGCGCCGCGGCCTGATAAATGGCGCTGCGGCGCAAAATGGGAAAAAATTGCCTAAAAGCTGACATAATGGAAACGCGCTGAGGCACAAAAATATTGTGCCAAGGCGGAGTTGATAGAATGGAAACTCGCCGAGGTGCAAATATATTGCGCCGAGGCGAGAATCGTGGGGTTGAGAAAAGTAGTTCCAGGAGGCATTTCCGCCGCGGCGCCATGAAGGCTGGCCGTGGCACAAGTCCCCAAACTCCTACTTTGAGCCTAGAAACCTTAATTTCTTCAATGGTAATGGTAAGAAATGATATAAGAATACTTGTGAGAGGTTATTGGGTATTGAAACTGATGAACGGATGAATCATAAGCTCCTTATGATAGTAGGATTTCTTTATGCAAATTTTGTTTTGTTTGTGGTGGTATGGTGATGACCCTAACATCAAGGTTCAAATTTTTTCATATTTTCACAATGTGATGAATTGTAACAACTCCAAACCTTAATAATTAATGATTAATCATATATTTAACCATAGTTACAATAATAGGAAGGTAGGGTTGTCACAATGGGTGTGCATGTTCTTGTGTGTGTGGCGTGAGGGAGGTGTGTGTATGTTTTATATAAGTTTTATTTTTAATAAATGGTTAAGATTTAGTATGATTTTATGATGTTAAATCCAAGCTTTTAGATTAAATGGACAGCTAGGATTCAATCTTGATTTTAGAGATTAGATGTGAGCCTTTGAATTAGATAAATAGTTGTGATTTAATCTTTAAAAGTAAAAAAAATCTAAAACATTAGATTATTTTAATGGCTAAGATTGCATCTTGATTTAGGATAATATTAGCCATTAGATTTAACTATAGTTAAATTTTAACCATGGTTATTATAACACCATAAATTTCTATCTCATATCATGTTATATCTATGCCTTACATTATACAACTCACATAAGAGGCAAAATAATGGCATTAAAATAATGCATTATTTAGCGTTGCGTCGCGTATAAAATTTTTGTTTAGTATCCCGTGAACCTTGTGAGCTTATATATCACATTATCATATTTAATTACATGGATACAACTCATTTCCATCATCAAAATTGGCCCATAACTTATGGAAACCAAAGCGATGCATAAAACACATGCATTTTCAGCCAGAATTTCCTCACTTATGTCACAAACTTTAGAAAATTATAACTAATTCTAGAAAAATTAAAATCATGTATTCTTAACCATTCTGGAAAGTCACACATGTCTACTTTATGGTAAAAATCATTCTAAACCATGAAACACAACATAGAAGGCGTTTGAAATTTGAAAAGGTCCAAAGGTCGGGCTGTCCACTGGTACTGTCATAGGTTTTTGTAGCAAAATTCAAAAATGTCCAATTAATTTCAAAAAATTCCAATCCATGCAAATGATACCAATATGGAAAGATGTAAATGTTAACTAGAGGTGAAAAATAACTCTAAACCAGTTTAGGTACTCCTAGACCTTGAAATCTAATCAAACAATACCTGAGGTCAGTTGGGGTGCCTAATACTGGGCAGAATTTTTAAAAATTCATATCTCCCTCTCTAGAACTTCAAATGAGATTCTTCTAGTTCAAACAAGTTAGTGGAAAAGTCTAGTTTCTCTATATAAAATTTTGTGGCAATTGGACACCATTTGAGCCTTGTGTAACAGAAATCATTTTTTAGACCAAGTGAACCATTAGACCAAAACCAAAATTTTTGCCAACTTTAAAAATTTATCAAATATTATCTAGACCTCCAAAAATTTTGTTCTTTAACTTCCCAAAAAAGCCTCAACAAGTTCTAATTACATGCCAAATCTTAGATCAAGAAAATCTCATTTGGACAAAAAGTGGTATAGGTTTCTAATATGGTAAATTTATGCTCCATATAAGATACCAAAATGTCCAAATAGTTTTCCTTGATGTTTGGCACCTTTTGGGCAAATCTAAAAGCATAATTAGAACTTATATGAGCTGCCCAAATTGTCCTAAATCTCATGCATCTCAATTTGGTCATTCCACTTCCATTTATACATGCATTTCCAAGATGTTAGTTGGCCAATACATGTCCCAAATGCACATTCTCATACATATAACTTTAACTCTCATTCATACATGATACATTAATATATTTACACATGCTCATATGATTACATAATAATTTCATCAAGGGACTACATCATATGCCATGTATATGGCTAAAAAAGAAGCAAAACTAGGCATATTCATATACTTTAATGTCAATCTTCTTCTTCTAGGCTTGGTGGCCTCCATTACCTTGTTCAATTGTTTCACCTAGCATGTTAAAACATTGGAGAGGAGGGGATGAAATTCAATGAATCTCAATAGCTCATCTCCCATTCAATCATATATAATGCATGAAAAACAAGTCTTACAAATGCATGCATGGGTATATTAATATGTGAAAACATTCAAGAAGCATTTTCAACATTTGAACAAGTCATACATAGCATACAAAGGCTTACCAAGCAAGTGGATTAGCCTTACCCATTCACTTATGGATTTTAGACTTGCCTCACCCATTCTTTAAGAGGTTCTTGGACTCAACCTTACTCTTGGGAGTCAATCTCACTTGTGGGAGACTCTTTACTTTGTCTCTACCAATCTTAAGGGTTCTTGACTAATCCTTACCATGCCTAAGGGTTCTTGGCCTCACCATGCTCAAGCAAACCAAAACAAACATCATAAACATCATTTGAAAACATAATGCATCATCATGGTATCATGGAGTAAGAGCTCATGTTAGAACATTTTTCATGGCTTGAAATACACATACACACATTCAAAGACAAGTAAAGCAAGCAATCATGCATGAGAGAAGGTAGAGAGAGCTACCTTGCTAGCATTTGTACACTTTTTCCTTAAGCCTTGAATCCTCTCCCTTGACCTTACACACTCAAGAAGGTAAAGATCATTCCTCTTGGCCTAGACACATCATATGTAAGCTAGTTATATTCTTGAAGCAAAGTCTAAGGCCACATAACTTGCTTAAACACTAGCTTGGCTCATTAGCCCCTTTTTGTTTCTAAGAATGCACCTAATGAAGCAACACCCTTCAAATAAATTCTAAGCTCCATTATTTCCTTTCAAATATGATTCTTGACTCATTTTAAGCCTCTTGAAGTCATCACACAATTAAAATAAAGAGCCTAACTATATGTTACTTTTTTAGATCATATTATGGAACATAAGGCACCAACTCATTTTTTATGGTTTTCAAATTTTTCTGAAGGCCTCCCCTCATCTTCACTCATCATATATGACTCAAAAATGGGTTTGGAACAAATTAAAACTATCCCTTGGTATATGGAACTCACTTGGCTGAACCTATAGAGGAATTTGGCCTTCATGGATTTTAGTTTGTTTTCTTGATGGAGAAGCATATGGGAAGACTTCTAGAGATCTTAGGAGTTCATTTAAACTCTCATTTAGGCATAGAAATCAAGGTATCAAATCAGATTTTGCAAAGAACATATGAAACCTATAACACCATAATTTCTTAGCTCATTTCATGCTATCTTTAAGCCTCATATTAAGCAATTCACAAAGAGACAAGAAAAAATAGTATTAAATAATATTCTCATATTTAAATATATAGTTACAAGCCATTTCCATCGTCAAAATTTGCCTAGAGCTCGTGCAAAGTAAGGGGAAGCATGAAATCTCATGTAGTAATTTCAGACAAAATTTTGGATTTTCTGTCACAAACTTTGGAAAATCATAACTAATTCTAGAAAAATCTAAATCATGTATTCTTGGCCATTCTAGAAAGCTACACATGTCTACTTTATGGAAAAAATATGTCCAGATTATGAAACACAACATAAAAGATGTTTGACATTCAAAATGGTCTAAAGGTTTGGCTGCCCATTGGTGCTATCACAGAATTCTGCTGCAAACTTCAAAATTATCCAATTAATCCCAAAAAAAATCCAATCTATGATGATACCAATCTGGAAAGCTGTAGATGTTAGCTAGAGGAAAAAATAATTCCAAACCAATTCAGGCACACCTAGACCTCAAAACCCAATCAAACAATACCTAATATCAATTGAAGTGCCTAGTACTAGACAGAATCTTTAAAAATTTATATCTCCCTCTCTAGACATCCAAATGAGGTTCTTCCAGTTAGCACAAGTCATGGGAATGTCTAGTTTCTCTACATAAAATTTCGTGGCAATTGGAAATCATTTGGGCCTTGTGTGATATAAATCATTTTTGGACCAAGTGAATAGTGCATCAGACAAAAACCAGAATTTTTGCCAACTTTGAAAATTCATCAAATATTCTATAGACCTCTAAAAATTCTATTTTTTAACTTCCTAAAAATCTCTCAATAAGCTCTAATTACACACCAAATCTCATATCAAGAAGAGCTCATTTGAATAAAAAGTGATATAGGGTTCCAATATGGTCAATTTTAGCTCCATATAGGATACCAAAATATCCAAATAGCTTTCTTTGGGGTTTGGCACCTCTTAGGCAAGTCTAAAAACATAATTAGGAGTTGTATGAGCTGTCCAAATGGTCCCAAACCTCATGCCTCTCAATTTGGCCATCTTACTTGCATTTATACATGCCTGCATCAAACTTTTAAGATGCACAATTTGCCATTACATACTCAAATCATATTCTAGCATTCACATAACATATCCTCTCATTTATACATCACATATTAATATAATTATACATGTTCAAGAGGTCATAGACCATATACAACAATGGGTTACATCATTTGACCTCAACATGGCCTTAAAGAATAAAATTTCAACACTTTAGTGTCATGCTTTCATTTCTCATGTAGTTGGCTTCCATTCCCTTGGTCTCTTGGTCCACCTACCATGTTAGAACATTGGAGAAAAAGGGATGAAATTCAAAGAATCTCAATAGCTCATCTCCCATTCAATCATACATAAAACATGCAAAACAAGTCTCACAAATGCATGCATGGCATATGAACATGTGCAATCATTCGAGAAACATTCTTAGCATTTGAAAAAGTCATACATAGCATACATAGGCTTGCCAAGCAAGTGAATTAGCCTCACGCATTTACTTGTGGATTTTGAACTTGCTTCACCCATTCTTTTAAGAGGTTCTTGGACTCAACCATGCTCTTAGGAGTCAACCTCACTTTTGGGAGACTCTTTACTTTATCTTAACTAATCTTAAGGGTTCTTGGCTCATCCTTACCATGGCTAAAGATTTTTGGCCTCACCACACTCAAGCAAACCAAGGCAAACATCATTTGGAAAACACAATGTATCGTCATGGTACTATGGAGTAAGAGCTCATGCTAAAACATTTTTCATGGCTTGAAATACATATACACACATTCAAAGATAAGTAAAGCAAGCAATCATGCATGAAAGAAGGTGGAGAGAGCTACCTTGCTAGCATTTGTACACGTTTTTCTTAAACTTTGAATCCTCTCCCTTAACCTCACACATCTAAGAAGGTGGAGATCATTCCTCTTGCCCTAGAAACATCATATGAAAGATAATTATATTCTTGAAGCAAAGTTTAAGGCCACACAACTTGCTTAGATACTAGCTTGGCTTATTGGCCTCTTTATGTTTCCAAGAATGAACCTAATGAAGCAACACCCATCAAATAAATTCTAGGCTCCATTCCTTCCTTTCAAATATTATTTTTGACTCCTTTTAAGCCTCTTGGAGTCATCACACAATTAAAATAAAGAGCCTAACTACATGTTGCTTCTTTATGTCATATTATAAAACATAAGGCACCGACTCACTTTCTATGATTTCTAAATTTTTCCCAAGGCCTCCCTTTATTGTCATTCATCATATATGACTCAAAAATGGGCTTAGAAAAATTTAAAACTATCCCTAGCTATATAAACCCCTTTAGGGCAAGGCTATGGAAGACTTTGGCTTCCATGGAGTTTGTTTGTTTTCTTGATGGAGGAAGCACATTGGGAGACTTCTAGGGATCTTAGGAACTCATTTAAACTCTTATTTAGGCATAGGAATTAAGAGATCAAATCAGATTTTAGAAGGAGCACTTGAACCCTAGACTTTGCATCTTGAATTTTCATAATTATTTGTTAATTCTCTTTGCATATTCTTAATCTCCAACCCTTTTTCCTAAGAACCACCCTTGGTTTTGCCTAAAAATCAAACCCTCCTAAGGTTTCTTGAGTGGGGCAAAATGGTGGAGAAAGAAGAGAAAGGGATAGCAACCATGGAAGAAGAAATTACCTTATTTTCTTACTTTTTCTCACTTGAATCATGTCTTCTTCAAGCTTCTCTCTTCAAATCCGAATTTTCCCCTCAATTTCTCCCTTAAAATAGATTTGTAAACTTTATTTTAATCAAAGGAAACAAAGGATAATGGAGGAGAAGAGGTTTGGAAGGAAGAGAGCATGAAAAACTACTAAATTTTTTTACCTTTTAGCTTGAATTTCTCCTCCTTTCTTCCTCCTCTTGTGCACCTCATCCCCTAGGATTTTCTTTGGTTTTTGGGCAGAACTTGGTAGACCAAAATGAAGGGCGAGAAAGGGCGTATCATATATACAGGTGGGAGGAAGAAACACTTTTCAAAAATTTTCATTTTGCCCTTTGTTTTTGATATTTTTGTTTCTACTTTGTTTTAGCTCCTTTTTTAGAACTATCTTTTCCATTATAAAATTTAGGTTCTCAATCTAGTAAAATACCTTTGGAATCACTCAAATTGAAGCTAAAACCTTCCTAAACGAATTTGACAAAGTTTGGGTGCACCGACGTTGGAAAACATCCACTGAATGGACTTTAGCTGTCTTGGTCCTTCCCATGGTTTTCAGGGCCTCTAAGAACCTTAGAGAACTTAAAATTTTCATTTAAAAATACCTCTTATATGAATTCCAAGAATTTCTCAAAATTATGAAAATGCCATTACGTTTCATAAGTTTTTCATAAGAAATTTTTTCTTCATTTCAGCTCTGTTTTTCTTTCCGTCTGAACCTGGGATTCTCATTTTTAGGAGTCTAGAATACTTCCCAAATTTTTTAGGACCCTAAATACATCATTTCAAGGGACTTTCCTTTTGTATCCAGTGAGTTCTGTTTGTTTATGGAGAAACCATACATTACGTTTCTCACGTTTTCTTTTGTTTTCAGAAAATCAGATGTTACAAAACCCTAGAATTTGCATCTTGAATTTCCATAGTTATTTGTTAATTCTCTTTGCATATTCTTTAATCTCCATATCCTTTTTTCTAAGAATCACCCTTAGTTCTGCCTAAAAATTAAGCCCTTCTAGAGCTTCTTGTGTGGGGCGAAATGGGTGGAGAAGAGGACTAAGGGGTAGCAATCATGGAAGAAGAAATTACCTTATTTTTTCTTATTTTCTCACTTGAATCTTGTCTTCTTTGAGCTTCTCTCTTCAAATCTGAATTTTTTCCTTAATTTTTCCCTTAAAACATATATATAAACTTCATTATAATCATAAGAAAGAAAAGGGAATTGAGGAGAGGTTTAGAAAGGAGGAAGCATGAAAAACTATGAAAATCCATACCTTTCTACCTTGTTTTTATGACAACCCTAATTTTCTAATCAGTGTAATTAAGGTTGAATACATGATTAGTAACCATAAACCAAGGTCACATGTCATTAAGACTAATTACATATTGGAAATATGGGAAAATTTGAACCTTAATTTGATTAGAGTCATCAACCATATAATTACAACCACTTATATACATAAGGGAAAACAAATGTTCATTTATGAGCCTTAATTCTATTACCTATCATTTCCAACTCACATTCATCTTCAATTAATGTTTCTAAGTCATCCCTTGAGGTTATAATATGGAAAGCCAAGATTTTCTAGTCAATATAGGAGTTTCAGGACATTCACCGCAGCCAATTTCCCCTTAGCTGCGGCCAATTCCCCTCGGCTTCACCCTTCGCATCACTACTAATTTCACCGTGGCTATTTCGCTGCAGCCAACCTACATGGCGTCGTGGCGAAGAAGCCTCCTCGAACTTCCCTCACTCGCCTCTCGCTATTGGCCGCAGCCAATACCTCCTTTCGCCACGGCCAATTCCTCTCTGGAATGCTTGGCTCATTTTCACAAAAGTTCGCTATGGCCAATTACTCAATTTGCCGTGGCGAATTCCCTTCTAGACGACTCCCGGTTTAGCCTCTCCTATTTCGCCGCGGCCAATTACATATTCTCCACAGCGAATTGCTCTCTGGTGCTCTCCTTGGGCAACTTCACCACTATTGGCCACAGCTATCCATATTTTGGCCACGGCCAAATGCCTTCTGATCCTACTACTTTTAAAGCTTTGCTTCATACTCTCCACCCTCTATCTAGGAACTCTCTAGGGCCACTCTCCCACTTATTGTAAGGTTCTATTAGCACTTATCTACTGAATTCTTTAGCCATTAGATCATTACCCATCCCACAATTAAAGATGAATTCTTCTACTCATTCATTGGTCTTATATCAACAGATTTACAATTTCTGACAATGGTCATTCAATCATACTTTCATTGAGTATTTCATGCATCAATATATCATAGAATTACATTACTTAAATAGTCAATATATCATAGGTTCACTAGCTAAAATGAGTGTCAAGGTTCATACATTCATCAATAGCTAAGGTAAAGCTTATTACTCATTAGTTACATTCTATGTTAACAAAATACAATCTCCTACACTTGGCAATGTAGATACATGATGATTATATGCAAAGGTTAACAAAAATTAGTATCTACTCTATTCTACTCAAACCAAGTGTAGCTCCTCACATCCGGCCTTAGCTTATGGATGTTCATCCACTTGCTTACCTTTATCCTTACCCAAAGAACCTTCACCTGAAATATTAATCCCATAAAATGGGGTGAGATATAAATCTCAGTAACCAAAGCAATTCCATCATATATTCCAGTTTAATTAGCATACATGCATAATTTCACATAAGTAACAACAAAATACCAGTCATATCAGTAAATGAAACAAGTAGGCTATCATGATTACCATCCCATACTAGCAATCATATTTTCACATGTTAAAGGCCATTAACACTGGGAGAGGCCCATCCACAGCACCTACTCCCCATTGAGCATAACCAGGGCTCAGTGCATCTGGGGTTTGATCATAACCCAGTGCCCGATCAAAGCACATGCACGGGTGGCAACCGCACCACAGCTCCACCATGGACTCACAAGGTCTAATCACAATTCAACAGATAGCCACCCAATTCATTCAACATTTCAAATCATTCATATACAGCAACATATGAAATTAAATCAGATATATACATGGAATTAATATAAACCCGGTTACCTCACTTGTAGACACTTGTAACAGTCACCAATGGTGCAGAAATCCCCCTATAATCATAGTATCATAGAATTACTACTCTAATTCATCATTAATAGTTGTAATCAGTACCCAAAGAATCTAAAATACTAATGACTACCTAAGAATCACTTACCCAACTACTATAAGTCTCATTCGGATTAAAGGGTCCTTTACTAGAAACGTCAATATTTAATCCAAAATCTTAAGCAAATTCGTACAAAATTAATACCCATATTATAAATCAACTAGGGGGTCTCAAATTAGCAAAGAAAGTATCAAAATGAAGGGTTTATACTTATCTAATGGCAGCCCTAGTCTCAACCTACGAATTTCATCAAGAAAATCCCCAAACACTCACATTCTAGATTTTGGGTATGGTGAAAATACTCTAAATGAAAAACTAATAAGACCAAAATGAAGAGAAGGATGAGAGGATTAAGTTATATAACTGTTACCTTGGCTGATTTTGAGCTTAGAGGTGAGAAATGGTGGATTTAGGCCAAGAACCTTAGCCTCCCCTTTGGACCTTCGAGTTTGAGTTGTGTCTTTATGTTTCAGCAAATGGAGAGGTGGCTGAAGCATTAGGGTTTAAGTTGGGTCAAATATGGGTCATGGTTTACTCTAAAGTCCAACTCCTAATGGGCATCAGGTTTTTGCTTTGTTAAGCTAGTTTTTAAGTTGTTTGGTTGCTGAACTTCTAGTGGGCCAGACCAAGTTTTAGGATCTCTATTATTTTGGATCTGCACAAGGTTCATTGGGGCAATTATAAGAGCCTACATAAGGTGGATCTTAGGCCTCTATCACATTGCATTATATTAGGCCTGCACCTAACTTATTGAGCCCCCATTAACCTCTTTTCATGATCTCCTACATTAATTTGGGCCTAGATGAAATCTTTCTCCCAATTAAATCTCAAACTCATATTAATAATTTATCTCTCTAAAATCTCTATTCACTTAACTTGCCTAATTATCCCATATTAATTATTCTTAATTAATTTAATCCATAATTAACACCTTAATTAATTATGGGGTGTTACAGTTTTCTTCCTTCCTTCATCCTCCTCTTAGTGTGCCTCATCCTAGGGCTTCTTTCTCTGGTTTAGGGTAGAAACATATGAGGCTAAAAGAAGGGGAAGATGGGGAGCCTCATATATATAAGTGGAGGAACTAAGACTTTTCAAAAATTCTCATTTCGCCCTTCATTCTTAGCATTTTTGTTTCTAATTTGTTTTAGCTCCTTTTTGAGAACTGTCTTTTCTATTATGAAATTTTAAGTTCCCAATTTGGTAAAATGCCTTTAGAATCACTTAAATCGGAGCTAAAACCTTTCTGAACGGATTCATCAAAGTTCGAGTACACTGACATTAAAAAACGTCTACTGAAGGGGTTTTAACTATCCCGAGGCTTTCTATGGTTTTCAAGACTCCTGAGTACCTTGGAGAACTCAAAACTTTCATTTAAAAAGCCCTCCTGT
Source organism: Erythrophleum ivorense (assembly GCA_026724425.1). NCBI lineage: Eukaryota > Viridiplantae > Streptophyta > Magnoliopsida > Fabales > Fabaceae > Erythrophleum > Erythrophleum ivorense. The sequence continues at coordinate 37,533,496 of JAIUCV010000006.1, read as the reverse complement.
GAGAATTTCAAAAATTGCTCAAAATGACAAAAATGCCCTTACATTTCGTCAATCTTTCGTCATAATTCGTTTTTTCATTCTAGCTCCATTTTGGGGGATTTCCTTTTATATCCGGTGAATTTTGTTCATTGATGAAGAAACCATACATTATGTTTCTCACATTTTCTCTCATTTTCAGAGAACCGGATGTTATAATTACTTTCCTAGTTTTTTTTAGAAAGTTACTGTAATGATTACTTGCATTTATGGCAACTGAAGTCAGCGATGATGTCATCCAATGTAAGTAGCAACATCAACGATAACTTTTTCATAAAATGTATGACATAATCTTTTACTAAAATTTGCTAACATAGGCATCACCATTGCTCTGTAAGATGTGCAATCTTTAGAGATTTCCTTGTACATAGCCACATGATCACTTTCCCTACACATGGCACCACATCATCTCCTTCACAGCCATATTTTACAAAAATGTCACTGTTTCACCAATGTCTCCCTTCGTAAGTTCTCTATAATAGTTTATTTAGCTTGTATTTTTCGAGTTCTGTGCTATATTTCAATATTATTTAGGCCTATATAAGTCCTGTTTAAATTCTTTAGTCATATAGTTTAGTATTATTTATTTTCCTAATATTTTATTATCTTAGGTTTAAATGACCATTTTACCCAAAGTGGAAGGGTAACAAACAAGCATCTCCATTCGTTTTTTACTTATATCTCCATTTTAACCTCACATTTCCAAATTTCATTACTACCATCTGGTAGATCTTTCTGTGCTGAACCTCTTAAAGTAGTTAACTTGAGCTATGGGGCCTAGTTTGGTTTCATATAAGCTTTTAATATTTCAATGCCATTTTTGGTCCTAACGATCTCAAAACTTTATGGAACAAATTTTATAATTTTATGCATATTATTTCCTAACTAATGATTGATATATATATATATTTATTTATATTTATATCATGCTAGTTCTTAATTCCCTAACCTTCCAAAAAAAATTATCAAAGTGCACTCGGGGTGACAAATGACAAATTTGTCCCTAGACCCCTTGAACCCCACTTAAATCTCAAAAATTCTTATGGTCCTATTTGTCTCATACTTCTCATATATGAAGTTATTTCATTCAATTTCATCTTATTAAAGCTTAGTAAATTCATTCTGCAAAATGCTAAATAATTAAAAAATCTTAATTTTTAAAGATATTATACAATGATTCAGTGGACAGTAAAAAAAGAAATCAAATTAGTATGATTTTTAAAATTTAATTTCTACTAGGATTTTACTACTTTGATAAAGTAACTCATTTAATAGCACTTTAAAAATTAGGGTATTACAAGTTGCTCATAGTAAGCTGACCCAAGTTCATAACAAGAACTCGATAAGAAGGAAATTTAATTAATGATATTAAATTAACTATTTTGGTTATTAATTAATTAAAATTAAAATTTGAAATTCAAAATTGTTTTGCTAGTTATTTTTTTGTGGAAAAAAAATTAGAACTAACATTTTTTTGACTAAATCAGTTTTGATGATTGTGTAATGAGAGTGGTAGAGTATGCATAGAAAAACTCTATATTCAAAAAAATAACTTCTCTTCAAAAAGTAAACCCAGACACTTTTCTCTTTTCTTAATTGGTGTTTTCTATTATGAATCAAAGATCCAAGTCCAAATTGTGACAATATCCACAATGTGGGGCAATACTTGATGAATCCATCTGCTTCAAGCAAGTTTTCTAACCCTTACTCTATGAAATTTCTATCAAATATCTAATATTTTTCATTTCTTGAGTTAGATTCTTTTTTTCATAAGTGAAAGCAATAAACTCTTCTATTTCTTATAAAAATTCATCATTCTATCCTTTATGTCCAAGATTCAATCTATTATGCATTTTACTTTGATTATTAGGAATTTCTATTTTTTGGGATAACAAATAATTTAAATATTATTTTACAAAATTCTAGAAAAAGAAATCATCTTACAAAAATTATCAAATAAAAAATTTCTCCACTACAATAAATGACAAAAAATTTAATATTAATTTATAAATATCATCCAATAATAAATATTTCTTGGCTATATTATCACAAAGATAATTAATAAATATCAACATTAAATAAAAAATAATATTTCATAAAAATATTATCAATCAATCATTTATACATACCTCTTGTTAGAAAAAAGATGAAGAAATCCCACATCTAGAGTAAAACAACAAAGAATGGATTTTCTTATTCCAAATGTAGAATAAAGATAAATAAAAATGCATAGAAGAGAAAGAGAGAAAGAAAAAATAGAGAAGCAAAAGAAATAAAATGTGGAAGGAGAATAAATTACATAATATTTGTTTATACAATTATTTTTCCTTAAATAGTTAGTTTTTAACTTTTAAAAATACGCAAGGACTTTAATTTGTAAAAGATGTAGAAGTTAAAATAAAAATTGTGGGCCGAATGAAAGTTTGTAGCTTTTGTCAATTTTGTTTGCAAATTTTTTATTTTTTATTGTTTAACAAGTAAAGTCTTTTTATTCGTCTAAAAATTAGTTAAAATGATGTAAATATTAAAAAAAATCATAGCAATAAGAATTTAATTAGAAATAGTATTGAGAAATCCTTGACATTATTGTGTTGGTGGTAGCACCATTGAATTGTCCAAAACTATAGCATTTAAATACAATATTTTTTATATTTAAAGATTTGACAACTTATAACATGTTTGGTATAATGTTGTATATGAGGAGAGAATATAAAAAATAGATAGGTAAAAATAAATTAAAAAATATATTTTTTTATATTTTTTAAAAAATAATTTTATATTTAATATGATGATTTAATAAATAAAATAATAAACATTATACTAATGGCCCGTTTGATACGCAGAAAGTTAGGTATGGAAATGGAAATGAAAAAGAAAAAGGTAATTTTGTAAATAGAAAATATCAATAATACTCTTACTTTTAATGATTGAGTAATGATTAAATAATGATTAATAGATAGTATTAAATAATGATTGAATAATTATTGAAAGGGTAAAATTGACATTTTAACAAATTTTCCATTTCTGTTTCTGTTTCCTGAGGATTACCAAACATGCCGTAATTATGTAAAGAGATTATATTCGTGTTACGTGTTATGAAAGAGGACATTAATAATATGCATGGTAGCCTTTTCCTCAAAAATCAGAGAAACACCTTGAGTAAATGGCTACATCTCCCGCCAAAAGTATGTGGTGTTACGATCTCACAATGGGTAACGTTGAAGTCTTGACAAAATTTTATTTTAATAATTTACTAATCTTTATAATTATTTATAATTATTTATTTTTAAATTCTTTAATTAAAATTTAATAAATATATTATTTTTAAATAATAATATTAAATGTACAATTTTTAATTAAATCACATATTATTTATATTATTAAAAAATATATTTTATTAAATTTTAATTAAAAAATATGATTAAAATATAAAAAGAATTATACTTAAATGTAATTCAGATAAAAATTCAACTGAATTTATTAGCTGAGACAATAAATTATATCCATTTTATCTTCAATTACCTCATTACTGGTGGGACCTAGCATGGTCCAAAAGCAGAGCAAAAGAGAATCAATATTGGTGGCTAGCTAACGCATATGCCAATGCAGTTAATGGGGACACAAGTGGAGGCATGTGCTTCCGTTGAAACTAGTGCTCATTTTATCCTTGAACAATGACGAGTCTGTCTATAAATATCAACAATAGAAACTGGTATTAAAGAACCAAAAGTTGTGTATTATTTAGACATCAGAGAAAGGAAAGGAAAGGATTGAAGAAGACGATGAAGAAGGTAATAGTGGCAGTGATGATTTTGTTTCTGATATGCTCGCAGATGGAGAGTGTTGAGCCCTCGGCTGCTGATTGTCTAGATGCTTGCTCAACTGCTTGTGTTCAAAAAGACAGTTAGCCCCTTCTCTCTCTTTCTCGTATTTTTCAACATGTTATTGTTCATGAGACTCATATGAATCTTAGCCACAACACCCAACCATTTATAGAAAGGATTAGGTATACTCAAGCGCGGAGGCAGAAAAAAATATTTTGGAAGGTCATGTATTTTTACGAAATTATATATATAAATTTTATTTTTTTGGAATCATATTTAAATTTTATCAAAAGTAAAAAAAATGTATATACATAATAATTATTTTCAAAATGGCCAAAGCTTCTACTGATCCTTCTGCCTCCGTATAGTTTCTTATATTTTGGTTACTAGATTCTTTAATAAATGTTATGTTAAACTGTAAAAATTATACACTTAATTTACAAATTTCATACATTAACTAAAAAAAAGTATAAAAAATGTGTTTAATTTTTCCTTTCATATGAACTAATAGGTATAGCAAAACAATATTTGATAAAAATCAAGAAAGGAAAACAAAGTCTAAGGGTTCTCGAATTTCATCCCGAATTAAAATCGTTTTTCTCGAACAATTTTAGGCGTTGAATCTAAGTATTCCAACCAACTATAATTTGAATGAAATTTTGCCCTTTTATAAAAATTGTATTTTCGGATGAGTGAGCCCACAACCCAAAGAACACTGCTAAATTCTAAATGAATCATGCATGTATTCATGTACAATTAACAATTAAGTTATAATAATTGTGTTAGTAGTATCATTTCTGTAATAAACTGTGTAAGGATTTTTTAAAATTATTTTAAAATTTGTATAAATTTTGGAAAGCAATTTAAAAGAGTTCACTCTTTTTTTTTTCGGCATTTGCAAGAAATTTAAAAAAAAAACTTTAGAAAATCTGACTTGTAATAAACTATCATTTTGATTTAGGCCACAACGTGGTGTGCTATTTTTGTATGAAAAATGATCGTTTTAGTCCTGAAATACAAATTGGCTATTTGATGGCATTGCAGGTAGGCTTATGCAAAGGTGTGAACGCAAGTGCCAAATTAAATGCGGGCCAGGTGATCAACCTAACCATTTGCTTTTTCATCAATTTTTAAATTTAGTGAAATTTTGTGAAGGAAAGTTTTTGAGATTTATATATAATAATAAAATATTATTTATTATAAATCTCGAACTAAATTTGAACTATCTGTAACAGAGCCCAATGTTTGTATCTCTAGTCCTTTTCAATCTATACATATGTAGCTCTTGGCCATATTTGATATCGTCATCAATTGCAAATTACGAATGTATAAAATTAATATGAATTTCAAGATGTCAAAGTTTGGGTGGTGTACTTGGTTATTCCGCTAGTCTCACGCGCATAGGTCCTCGGCTTGGACGGGGCTCATGCATATATGCTAGCAACAAGGCCACTCTGGTATCCCTCCTTGAAAAGAAAAAGAAAAGGAATAAGATAAGGAATTATGGAAAATGAAAATTTTTATTTTATTTTGATATTTATTATGTCTTTATTATTAGTCAATAATATATATTTTTTATTTATTTAATGTAAGAATAAAAGAGTTTTTTTTTTATTATATCTTCATTCCTTTTTCTTTTTTATAGCTAACACTCTCATATACCAAACGAAATCTAATTATATAAATGCTTTCTTCTTCTTTTTTTTATGAGAATGTTTGTACATTGTTGAAAATGATCTTTTTATTTGAACTTTCATTACCATATCAAAATATTGGGTGTCAAATCCATAGCAGTACCAAAACCCTTTAAGCATCCTTTGTGGCGTTGAAAATTTCTTATATGGTATATATTTATAAGGTTAATATGTATAGAACTTCCTTAAATTTTAAGTGTTGACAATTACCTCCCTACTTTTAATCTTGTGCAAATAATCCCATCATCATTGAATTCATTAATTTACCAATAGAGTAATATGTCTATTTATTTTTTATGCATATAATAATCTAAGCTTTGAGTTATATACAAATAATCTTTTAACATATCATTTTTTTGTTAATAAAATAATAAATTCATTAACAGCAAAAAGTTAGTTGCACGTAACTTCAAATTTTAGAATTCATTATCAAAATTTAAAATTTAATAAAATTATTTACACATAATTTAAAATTAAATAAACAAAAGTATTATGAATTAGATGTATAAACACACTAGACTCACATCTCCGTATTTTCTTATTTAGTGATTATTGGTTTGATACACTTAATTTTCGGCAAACCAAATTTATTTACGAATCTATCAATTGTATTATCCAGATTCCGCAGCTTATAAGCATTGGGGTTGAGTGAGCAACACTAGTTCGCCCAGCACAAGCCTTTGAGCCAACAATATGTTCTTTACTTAAGTTCTGATGTAACTTCTTTAAAGTTTGTCAGTGTTACGAACTTGTACTGTCTAAACTTAAGAAGGAAATTGGGTGAGGGAAAAAAGTGATATGTGATGTGTTGAAGGGCGGAAGAGTAATTTAAGTAGACATTTCTTAAGGTGAATACAAAGTTGCTTCATTTCCACATAATTGATCAACTTGAGATTTATGAAAAAGAAAATGAGATGACCTAATACATTTTGCAAAATAAAAATTCTTATGTAATTAAAAGGACAAAATTTAGTTATACTTTTTAAACATTTGTCTTCAATTTTTTAATAAAGAATTATAAACAAAACTTTTTTATAATTTAATATTATAATTAATTTTTTGCCAAATTGCATAAATTTCTTTAAACTTTGGATCATATGCAAATAATTCACTAACCTCAAATATTAACAATGAATTTCTTAAACTTTTAAATTTGTTTAGATAACCCCCACCATTAGTAAATGTGTTAATTTCTTAATAGAAAGATGACAAGTCAAATTAAATAAATTCTATCCTTTAATCTTTATTTTATTGTACATATAACCTCCTTGAACTTTTAGTTATATATAAATAACGCTTATGAATTTTGGTCATGTATAAATAACTCATTGATTTGTCATGTTTTTATCAATGAAATAATGGATAAACTAATAGTAAGAGATTACTTGTACATATTTTCAAATTTGAGAGGTCCATTGTCAAGTTTTAAAAATTATGAGAGATATTTGTATATAACCAAAAGTTTAAAGAATTTGTGCATTTTAATATTATTTTTAAATCTTTTAATCTTTATAATTAATTATCAAATTTGTGAAATAATATTGTTAGAGGACAATTTAGGACTTTTTGAGAAAATCATAAAAAATTAGTCTTAAGATTCCTAAATTCCATAAAGCATATCATGAAGTAATGGTATTCATAATCCAATTGGCTTGGCCCAACCCTATCACAATCGGGTTAGGCCAAAAAAAATATTAAGACTACGTTGACCCACCTAACTTGAGTTGGCCAAACTTCGAGTCTAGTATGGCTTGACCCTATAACCCCCTTGAACTTTGAATTATATATAAATAATCCTTATAAATTTTATTCATGTATAGATAACTCCATGATTTATTGTATTTTTATTATTGAAATATTGGATAAACTAATAATAGGAGATTATTGGTAAAAAAATTATTGTTCACTCACAGTTGTTGAACTGGGCAAAATTAGTGAATTTTTGCTAGTTTGCAGTATAATGCCTATCAGGTCATCTCTCACAGAGTTATTAATCAAATCAATTAGTTTAGGAACAACAAAATTGAAATTATGATGATTAGAGGTTCAAATATAAAATTGCACTAATTAAACAGAATAGCAAATTAATTAATGAAAATCCAACAAAATGAAATTTGATCAAAATAATACGTAGCTAATCCAAAATTCTTCCATTCATATTTTCTCTATCTTCGTCACCTAAAAATACCTCTGGCTTGATTTTTAATCCTTTGATTATTTTCAATTGATGTTGCTATACTACCATTCATGATTTTAATTGGTTTGTGTAATACCTTAGCAACCTTAGCCTCCTTATCCCATTACTAAGGCTTAGTTTATACACTTTACATGAAGAGCAATATTTTTAATAGCATTCATTTTCGTTACGTAAGGCCTAAAAATTTTGTTTCATGCTTTCTTGGATCATGTGAACTTATCCATATCATTTTCTACCCATATTACATTCATACAAGTCATAAACATCACCATTCATCTCATATATCTCTAGCTAGGAGCCATACATAAACCAAATTTTGGCCTTAGGTTCACTGTTTTTATTTACTGATATGAATCTTGAAAAATCATAATTAATACTAGAAAAATCAAAATCAAGCAAACCATATCACTTTGGAAAGCTCTAGATGTTATCTATTGACTAAAATTAGTTTCAAACCAAAACAAAAGTATTTAACCTACAAAAATTGATGAAATAGTACCAAAGGTCAGGCTATATTACTAGTTCTCCCTCTACAGAGCTCCAAATAGGGTGATCTCAGTGGCTATATAAAGCTTATGGTGTCTAGTTTATGTCTGTAAAATTTCATGAGTGTTAGACATCATTTGACCCACATGTGACACAGAAATATAAATTGACCATATGAACGATGTTGTTACCATATCAACAGAATTTTTTCAACTTTGAAAAATCATAATAAATTCTCTAGAGCTCCAAATTGAGTATTTTTTGCTCTGTGAAAAGCTTTAAATAAGACTTACATCATACCAAATTTTATGGGAAAATTCATCCATTTGGTCAGTTTGGGGTTAAGGTCAAGATTTGGTCACTTTTAGCACTATAATTGAGTCAAAATAGCACCAAATGTTCTTCTTAATATACCATAGCCACTTGAGCAAGTTCCACAGCACAAACACAGCCTAAAGAAGCATCTCAAATGGCCCCAAACATCATGAAGTTCAAACTCACCATGTCACTTGCATCCTTACTGTAACACCATACTTTTAGGACTCAATTCATACAATTCCCATGCCTCATCTTATGTTTATTCTATGGAAACAATATAGTGGCATAGGAAGTTATGAATAAAAGTACATTTCTCTACCGGTAAAATTTTTCCTTCGGAGTCCCGTAGGCCATATGAAAGCATCTATCACTTTATCATACTTAAACACATGAATATAACTCATTTCCATCATCAAATTTGGCCTACAACTCGTAGAAAGCAAAGGAGCATATGAAATCCATGTTTGTATTTTCGGCCAGAATTTCCTCTTTTCTGTCACAAAATTTGGAAATTCATAACTAAATCTATAAAAATTGAAAACATGTAATCTCAGTCATTCTGGAAAGCTTAAGACGTCTACTTTATGCTAAAAATATGTAGAAGTCTTAAAATCTTATATATAATGCGTTTGACACGTGAAATCATCTACTAGTCGAAGAGTTCCTGATACTGTCACAGTTTACTGATATGGACTTCAAAAATGTCTAACTAATTCCACAAAAATCCAATGCTTGAAAATGATATCCCTATGGAAAGATGTAGATGTTAACTAGAGAGAAAAAATATCTTCAGATCAGTACATCAAGCCAAACGCCCAGAAATCGATGGAACAGTACCTCGGGTCTGGCAAGATGTCTGATACTGGGCAGAACCTTCGAAAATGTATATCTTCCTCTCTAGACCTCCAAATGAGGTGATCTTGGTGGCCACAGAAATATTATGACCTCTAGTTTATGCATATAAAATTTCATAAGCATTGGATACCATTTGGCCATCGAGTGACACAGAATTCAAAACTGCCAGTATGAACAGTACCCATACCAGAATCCATGAAAAATCCCAACTTTGAAAATTCCTCAAATATTCTATAGGTCTCCGAAAATTATGATCTTTAGCTTACCAAAAAGCTCTTAATGAGACCTCATTCCATGCCAAGTTTCAGGCAAGACCAACTCATTTGGCCAAAAAGTGACATAAGGTTCCATTATGGTCAAATTTGGCTCCATATGAGGTACCAAATTTACCAAATGGCCTTCCCTTGGTTGTGGCACCTTTTGGGCAGGTCTAAAGGTACATTTGAGACTTGGGTAAGCTGCCCAAATGGTCCAAACCTCATGCATCTCATTTTGGCCATTCAACCCACACTTATGCATACATTCATCAAAATCCCATATTGCACACTTTAGCCATACATACTCAAAAAATGTGCTATAGGGCATATATCATTTTCATACGTCTAACCAACACATAATAGTATAATCACACATGTCTCAAGGTTCATGGTACATATACAACCTCATATACACTATGAACCATCATTATGGTTCTAAAATAGGCAAAATACTACATAAACTTGTCACTCTTTGCTCTTTATGGTTGTTGGCTCCCTTCACCATAAGTGTTTAGTCCACCTAGCATGTTAGATCATTGGAGAGGAGGGGATGAGATTCAAAGAATCTCAATAGCTCACACACCCATTTACATCACATTCAAGGCATACATATACCAAATGCATAACTATACAAGCATAAAGTGTGCAATAAATTCTATTCCATGCCACATTCACATGTCAAGATTACTTTTATGCTCTAGGGACTTTTGGTTTAGCCTCACCCTATTGCTAGGACTTTTGGATTTGCTTCACTCTTGGCCTAGGGACTTTTGACTTTGCCTCACCCATTCAAGGGACTTTTGGCCTTGTCTCACCCATGCCATGAGACTTTTGGCATCTCCTCACCTTCATTAAGGGACTTTTGGCATCACCTCACCCTTATGAGCTCTTTCCACAACCATAGTCACTCAAGACAACACATTGGTACCAATGCACAACAAGGATCAAGTGGCATACTATCAAGCATCAAGAATGCATGCAAGCACACTTAGACATACATATGCACACAAGAATGCAAAGAGAATGAGGTGGAGAGCTACCTTGCACAATTTCACACACTTTTTCTTTAGCTTTCAAGCCTCCTCTTTCGGCCACACACCCACAAATTGGTGGAAATGGTTTCTCTTGGCCTATATACAAATTATGGGAGCCAATTAGGTTCATGAAATACATTCTAAGACTACATCACTTGATAAAACACTAGATTGCTTTATAGGCTCCATTATGGTCTATAAAGGCACCTAATGAAGCAACACCCCTCAAGGGACTTCTAAGCCTCATTATTTCCTTTCAAATATGATTCTTGACTCCTTTTAAACCTCTTGGAGTCACCACATCATTAAAACAAAAGGCCTAGCACCATGTTGCTTCTTTAGGTCCTAATATGGAACCTAAGACACCAAATCACTTTCTTTAAGTTCTAAATTTTTTCTAAGGCCTTTACTCATCTTCACTCATCACATATGACTCAAGAATAGCTTTAGAAAAATTTAAAACTCTCCCTAGCTATAGGAACTTGCCTAGGCCGAGACTATGGGGGGAAGAAGAGTTCATGGCCTTCTTGATTTTTTCTTGATGGGAGACACACTCGGGAGACTTCTTAGAGGTCTTAGGAGCTCAATCAAATACTCACACATGCAAGGAAACTCATATATCAAATCAGTTTTTGCAAAGTGTTCAAGAGCTCTACACTTTTTCTACTTAAAGTTCATTAATTTTTCTTGCAATTTCTTTGCTTTCTTGGATGGGAGGTGCATGTGGGAAGCTCTCTAGGGGTCTTAGGAGCATGTTTAAACATTCAATTAAGTCTAAGAATATTCATATAAAATCAGATTTGCAAGGGAGCATTTGGATCCCTAATGGTTCTAACTTGTCTCTTAATGCTCCTTTCTTGATTCTATTGGTTCCTTCTTAATCCTTGCCATCTAAAACCTCTAATCCTTCCATAAATTGGGCAGAAAACAGCCCCTAAAAATTGGGCTCATGATGCCCAAATTCGTGCAAGAGAAAGGGGGAGGGAGAAACTACCAAAGAATGGAAGTTTTACCTTATTTTCTTGCTTCCTTTGGCTTGTTCTTCCACTTGGTTAGCATACTCCCTGAATTTTCGAAATTTCCCTCTATGTTATGCCCCAAAAACAGCACCAAACTCCCCATTAAAATCATAGAAAGAAAGCTTGAGAGGAGAGGAGCAAGGTTCAAGAAGGAAGGATATGGAATTTCTTAAAGTTTCTTACCTTTTTCTTGAATCTCTTCCTCCAAAATCCTCCTCCTCTTGTGCGCCTAAGAAGCTGGAGTTTTCCTCTGAAATTGGGCAGAAGCAAGTCGGTCTTAGAGAGGAGAGAAAGAACGTGGATAAGAAGGAGCTAAAAGGCACTTTATGCAATTTTTTACTTTTGCATTTTAGTCCCTTTTCTTGGCTTTTTTATTTTAGACTCATATCAACTCCTTTTTGAAATCCATCTTTTCCATCATATTCCTTAGGCTCTTAATCATAAGAATTGCCTTTGGAATCACTCAAAAAGGATCTAAAACCATTCCGAACCATTCGGTCAAAGTTTTGGTCAACTTTTGCCGAAATCGCTCACTGGAGGGGTTTCAACTGTTTTAGGGGTTCCCATGGTTTTCAGGGCCTCTGATAACCCTGGAAAGCTCAAATTTTCCATTTAAAAAGCCCTCCTATGAGATTTCAAAATTTTCCAAAAATTACAAAAATGCCCCTACTTTCTTCGGCAAATTTTCTGAGCTCTTCTGGCTCTGGTTTCTGGGCATCTCAAATCTCAAATCCTCATTTTCTAATATTTAAAATTTTATCATAATTTTAGTTGGCCCCAATTCCTTCTATTTCAAAGACTTCCTTTTATATTTGGCCCATTTCTTATGTTTACGGAGAAACTGAACATTGCATTTCTCACGTTTACGGAGGGACCGGATGTTACACTTACACATATACATACTAGCATATGAGTGGCTAAATCTCACATTTCCATACATATAGCTCCAAGATTCATACATACATCATAATTATATACATTTAATCTTACTCAAATGGTTACATATCATATACATCACATGGATACATTTCTTGATGTCAATATGCTATAAAATTACCTATTTTTTTTACTTCCTTGTCAAGAATTATGCTCCAAGGCATTTGGTCTCCTTTCTTTGGACTTCTTGGCTCACATAAAGATGAATAAACATATGGAGGGGGGAAGAGTGAGATTCAAAGAATTTCAATAGCTTTTAACCCTTCACACACACATAATGGATGCATTTATAAGTCAAAGAATGTATACATGATAATTTAGCTACTAGTAGGCACACATAAAGTATTTTTCATGTTCAAGAAGCTTATACATATCATACATAGGCTTTTAAGGGCATTGGTTTAGCCTCACTCATTTTCTTTAGGACTTTTGGACTTGCTTCACCCACTTTCAAGGGACTTTTGACTAAGCCTCACTCTTCCAGAGACTTTTGGCTTTGTCTCATCCAATCCTAGGGACTTTTGGTTCATCCTTACCCTTGCTAAGGGGCTTTTGGAATCACCATACCCATTCAAGCCAAAACACATTCATAAAACACATTTCAAGAACATCATGGTACCATGGCATATAGGCAATAGTTAGAAACATTTCTCATGGCATAAACATACATACAAACACTCAAAGACAAGAAAACATCTAAGCAATACATGAGAGAAATGTTAGAGAGCTATCTTGGAGCAATGCACACACTTTTCTCTTAGAATTCCTCTCCCTCTTCTCGGCTAAGCCTTGCAACTAGGTGACCCTTGGTTCTCTTGACCTAAATATATCAACAGAGATATGAATCACTCATGAAACAAGTTTTGGCATCACACACACTCTATGTGAAGCTACTTTGCTCTATGGCTCTATTATGCTTCCATACAAGACCTTATGAAGCAACTATGGGAATTTATGATCTTGGCTCTATTCTCTCCGTCAATCTAAGCCTCTTGACTTTATTTAGACTCCTTGGAGTCAACACAATTTCATTTTAAGGAGCTTAGCTATAAGTTGCTCCCTAATGTCTCATTATCTACACCTTTATCTTACAAACCATGCCTTCTAAAATTTTTTTAAAGCTTCATTTGATGTTCTTCCAATATATCTAGTCTCATTCTAGCCTTAGAATAAATTAAAACACTCCCTAAGTACTTTTTCTTAGTGAGGCCAAGACATGCTTACATTATGGAGTCCATGGACTTTCACAAATTTCCTTGAAGGGAAAGGCACTTGGGAGGCTTCCTAGATGTCTTAGGAGCTCATTCACACTCTTAAACATCTTGAATTACTACTAGGAAGTTTTATCTTGACCTAGATGCAATTGAATTCCTAACTTTGCTAACTTACTTTCTAATGCATCTTAGTTGGAATTCTCTGCACATTCTTGTTTCTCACAGTCCAAAATCAATGTTTCTCCCTTGCTAGGACTAGAATTTATCCTCCCTTGGTTAGGCTTATACTTGGCCAAAAATCATCTCTTGAAGAACAATAAAGAAGTGTAATGAAAACTAGGAAAATTACCTTAATTTTAGGTTTGATCCAAGAGCTTTTCCACTTAGCATAATCTTCTCCTTCAAATTCTAATCTTCTCCCTCTAAACTACACCCAAAACAACACCAAATCATTCATGAAAACCATAGAAAGAAAGAGAAGAAGGAGGAGAATAAGGTTTATGAAGGAAGAACCATGAAATTCTAAGATTTTCCCATCTTTTTCCTTGACTTTCTTCTTCTTCTTTCCTCTCCTTCATGTGCGCCCTTGAAGCTATTTCTTAATTCTATCCAGACTAGCAATACATCAGTGGAGAGAGAGAGGCAAGTGGCTAGACATTATTAAGAGGCATAAAGGTAAAGTTAACATACTTTTTCACTTTTCATTTTAGTCCATAAACCATGGTTTCTCCATTTGGCCTCAATTCAACTTCTTTTCAAAATTTGTCTTTTCCATCATAAAATTTAGGCTTTCTAACTTATAAAATGCCTTTGGTTTCACCAAAATTGGGTTTAAAACTAATCTGATCTATTTAGTTAAAGTTTTAGTCAACCAATAGTCGAAATCACTCATTGGAGGGGTTTCAACTATTCTAGGATACCTATGATTTTCAAGGCCTACGAGAACCCTAAAAAAGCTCAATTTTTTTGTTTAAAAAACCCTCTTGTGAGTTTTTCAAAATTTTTAAAAATTACAAAAATGCCCCAACTTTCTTTCACAAACTTTTCTAACTCATCTGGCTTCATTTTTAGGACACCTTTGGCCTTAGGTCCTCATTATTTGAGGTCTAGAATATTACTCTGATTTATTTGACTTCCAATCATTCTATTTAGGGGACTTCCATTTATATCTAGTGAGTTTCATGTATTTACGGAGATACCAAATGTTACAGTTTGCATTGTTAATCATCACACAATTGCATTTTTGTTAACAATATGAAGCCAAACTATTTTGCACCTAATTAGAGAAGCACGCAGAATCCTAATATGGCTTAGAATGAATTTATTTGATTAATTAACCAATTGAATCAAAACAAGTTCTCAGATAGCTCAAACGAATCAGAATTCATGCGACAAAAATCATCTAACCAAAATAATAATAATTACATGAAAACAAAGAGAACAAAAATGAAATACTTCTGAAATTAAAATTCAAAACAAAGTTCTATATAATCATGGACTCAAGTTCGCTATCAAGTTTAGACTCTAAATTGAACACCAAGAAAATTGGAAAGCCATGGAAAAACGAAATTAGAAAAGATGGGTGTGTGTTCTCTAGTGACATTTTCTCCTTTTTATATAGATAACGTTGCCTTCTTCCTTAAAAAAGGTTCACATTAAAAGAAATTTAATATTAATCTTGAAGTAATGAAGCCCGCATCTTTGGCCTAATAAGAAAATATCCAAATCCCTTTAGTGGCTTATATAACCTGTAAAACACAAATAAGACTAATTGGGCCTTTGTTAGAAAAATATAAAAATATAATAAAATGTGATTAAAATCTATTAATCTAAATTTAGCCCATTTAATATAAAATAAATCAAAAGTCATCAAATTAGCTACAATGAATTATTATTAAGACTAAATATGAGGAATATAAAATATAATAATATTGAAATATCAATTACTTGTACAGAATTTCAAATTTGGAGGATCAATTATCAAGTTTTAAAGATTATAAGATGCATTTGCATATAATCAAAAGTTCAAAGAATTTTATGCATTTTAATATTAATTTTTAAATTTTTTTAATCTTTATAATTAATTATCAAAATAGCAAAATAATATTGTTAGGTGCCAATTTAGGACTTTTTGAGAAAATCATGAAAAATTATCCTTAAGACTCCTAAATTCTATAAAGCATTATGAAGTAAGGGTATTTATGGCCCAATTGGCTTAGTCCAGCCCAATCACAATTGGGTTAGGTCAAAAGAAAAATTCAAAGCTGCGTTGACCCACTAGGCTTAAGTAGGTTGACCTTGGAGTCTACTATGGCTTGGCTTAGTCCACTCCTCTTATTAAAATTTTTTTTTAAGGACATATATAAAAAGTTTACATTTTTAAGAGGCAAATGTAATTTTACAAGAATTTATATAAACACCTTTTTTTTATAGATCATTTTATAAACATTTTTAAAAAATGGCTTGGCCAAACCTAGTCCTAAGCTTTAATTTTGAAGCTTCGTTAAAAGAAAGTTAGGAACCAGGCTAAGTTAAAATCCCAAGTTAACATGTGTGCAGCCTTATTATGAAGTGCTCTCAATACTTGGAAAAGAATAATTATGTTTGTATATGCTATAACTTTTTTATTAAACATAATGGGACACATATAATGTTATTTACATATAAATTTTAGTTGAATTTCAAAATTGAACATTTTAAAATGGTCAAAATTTTAGCTTAAAATCTCATTCATAATCAGTTGTGTACTATATATGTAACGATCCTAATTCTTAATTACCGTAATTAGGCTTAATAACATGATTAGTAATCGTAAATCAAGGTCTAAAATCATTATGATTAATTAAAATAGAAGAAAGTAGGAAAAATTTGAACCCTGATATCATTAGGGTTATTAAATAAACAACCATAAGTATTTGAGTGCCCGAGTAAATCTAATTATCAATGAGAAGCCTTTGATTCACTTATTCGATAATTCAAACTCACAAAAAAAAACTCCTACAAGTGTTTCTAAGTCATATCTTAGCATTACCATGGGAAAAACCAAGGTTTCTAGGCTAAAAGTAGGAGTTTGAGAACCTTCACCACAACTTTAAACCTTTGAAACATTTCCACCGCAGCTAAGTTGCTCTCAGGTTCAACCTCTCATTTTCACAAATCTCACTGCAGTGAGAGTCGTCGTTGTAATGACCCTAACTTCAAATTATAGTAATTAAGGTTAAAGACGTAATTAATAATCATAAATCAAAGTTGAAAGTCATTACAACTAATTATATTCAAAAAATGTAGGGAAATTTGAATCTTGATATTATTAGGGTCATTAATTAGATAACCATAATTATTCGAATGTGCAAGTGAATTTAATTGTCAATAAGGAGCCTTTGATTCTTCCATCCATCAATTTCAACTCATAAAAACTCCTACAAGTGATTCTAAATTATTCCTTAGTATTACAATAAAAGAAACTAAGGTTTCTAGGTGAATATAAGAAATTGAGCACCTTCACCGCAGTTAAATTCCCTCGCGCCATGCCTAATTACTTTTGGGTTCAACTCCTTACACCTTCACAAATTTTGCACATTTCGCTGCGGCTAAATATCCCTTTCACTGCGGCCAAATACCCTCTGAAACACCCCCAGACCTGCCTTTCAGACATAGCCGCAGCTAACCTCACTGTTCGCCGCGGCCAATTGCTCTCTGTTTTCTTCCCTGGCAGCTTTGTCACATTTGGCCAAGGCCAATTAAATGTTAGCCGCGGCTAATTACCCTCTGTTATTATTTGGCCGAGGCCAATTAAATTTTAGCCATGACCAATTCCCTTAATTACCCTTCCTAGGCAACTTCGTCACTTTTGGTCGAGGCCAATTAAATTTTAGCCACAGCCAATTCCCTTTTGTTTCTATAACTCCTAAGATTTCATCTCACGCTCTCCAATTCCCCCTCTAGCAACACTCTAGGCCACTTTAACTTAGTTTATGAAAATCTAGTGTCTTTCTTTTACCTAATCTACCTAACACATCTATTATTACCCATTCAAAACTCAAATGTGGATCCTTAACCCTCTAGCCACCATAAACCAGTGAGTTTATAGATCAATGACAGCAAAGAGTTCATACACTACTCACATTTCCATTCAAACATAAGTCCCATTAGAAATTCCATACATCACTAGTTTAAGTTGACATCTGATGTATCAAATGATTACAGTCTCTATGCTTGGCAATTCATGATGCAATGTGGCAATTATATAAAACTAGTAATCTAATTACACAATACAATCTGACAAGGCTCCCAAACCTACCTACTACCAAACCTTTTAATAAACTTCCATTAATTTTATCCTTGCCACTAAGAGGTCCGGTCCCTGAAAATGTTAGCCCACAATCGGGGTGAGATATACAATCTCAGTAACAAAGGGCAAATTCCATATATATATATACAGATTAATCAATACAATGCAATTTCATATCATCAATACTAAAATCATCAATTTAATTTGCAAATGAACTAGTTGAGCTACCAATGACTACTATCCCATACCAGCAATCATACACAACATGTTAATGGCCAATAACACTGGGAAAGGTTCGTCCATGGCACCTACTCTATAATGAGCACAACCAGGGCTCAGTGCATCTAGGGTCTAATTACAACCCGGTGCCCTATCAAAGCACATGCATAGGTGGAAGTCGCACCACAGCTCCACCATAGACTCACTAAGTCCAATAATAATAATAATTCTTGTAGTCAACCAATCATTTACCATTTCAAAATCATACATGTGTAACAAATATTAGATTAATATGAGCATATACATGGAATTAAGAAAAATAACCCCGGTTACCTCAATAAAGCCAATTAATCTGCCTTTAGCTACCATTATAATTCAAATGCACACCAAGCCTAGCTTCTTAAAGGGTCAATTGCACCAATTCAAAGTCAATACAGTAAAGCTCACAATGGTTCACTCCCCACATTTCTATTTTCGCACATATACAAGCCATGCACCAAAAGTCAGTCCAAATGATGGGACTTTAGTACATACATCTCATAAAAGGAGAGAAATCACTTACCCATACATCTAAGAGGTTAAATGGACTGAATTGAGCCTTAACTACTAAGAACACACCATGAGATATTTTCAAATTCGGATTTGAGTCATCAAGCCTAGAAAATTCAGTTTTTCACCTTCATCTCCTTGAAATTTTGCACAATAGCAGAACCCATTATGAAAATCAACCCTTAAGGACATTTTCCAGAAAAATAATTCACAAAATGGAGGGAAATGCTTACCTAATCATCCCTCTAACCTTCAACTCCGAAAATCTTCTAACAATCATCCAAAAATCAGATTTCATCCTAAGAAGAGATGAAAATTCTCCAAATGACAAACCAATCACACTAAAATGTAGAGGAAGATAAGAGGGTCAAGTTATATAAAACTTACCTTGGCTAAATCTCCCTCAAAGAGTGCAAATCTGAGCCAAAATGTAGAGAAACACTAGCCCTTCTCTTAACATGCGAATTTCTTCGCTTGCCTTTTATGTTTTCTACTGAATGGGGAGGGAGGCTACTGAACCTTTAGGGTTACTAGGGGAAAATGGGCCAACCCATCAGCCCAAGGTCCATTTAAGCTCATTTCTAGTCATTGGGCCATTGCTTTGTGAGGTAGGTTGCAGAAACTCTTAGGGCTAGGGAGGAATGTGCTAACCCAAAGGCCCAATTCCTTGTGGGTTCAGATTTTAGTTAGGTTGGGCCATGGATTCTAGAGTTGTATAGGTTAAATAAGGGTTGGACCAAGCTTCAAGGGTCTATTATTCCAAATGGGCTAATGCTTAACATGTTGGGCCATAATATATGGGTTAGTTAGGTTCAAAATGGGTTGGGCTTCCCTAAGAATAGAGTTGAGTCATAATTAGATAAGATTAGTCCTCTAATAATATTCTTGACACACATAATTTAATCATGGGCCCAAGTAAATCCATAAATATTATCATACTTCTTCAAAATGGTCCAAGTAATAATTATTATGTTAAGATACTTAAATTTGTCATTTTCTTTAAGCTCGCTTAATAATTTCATAATCCCTAAATAATTACTATTAATTATTCTCGGAGTGTTACAGTCATGGCAGAAATGCCCCCTAGAGCTACTGTACAAAGTTTCACGATTTGAGCCACGACGGGCTATACTTGCGCCATGGTGAAACTAGCTACTAGAACACTCATCACTTGAATTTCTCAACTTGAGCCACAGTAGAACATGTTGCACTGTAGCAAGGTTGCTCTTTGTTACCTTCCTAGGCAACATTTTTATTTTGCACTGTGGCGAGACACCCTGAGCTACAGCACTCCTCACTTCTGTCACTCTCCTGGCTGTGGTGTGACTTTCTCTTATGCCTATACCTCTCAAATTTCGTCCCATGCACTCCAACTCTCCATCTAGCATCACTCTAAGGCCACTTTACCTTAATTTTTGAGGTCTATTATCTCTCATCTACCTTATTTACCTAACTAACCTATCATTGCTAGTTCAAGACTTAAGTGTTGATTCCTACTCATCTAACTACCATGTATTAACAAATTCATGAATTAATGACAATAAGGATTCATAAGCTACCAATATTTACCATTCAAATACATATTCGAATAGAGGTTCCATACATCACTAGTTTAAGTCAGCATCTAATGTATCACATGATTCCATTTCCAAATAGCAAATCATATCATAGGATCAACAAAGTTCATACTAGATATTATAAGTTCATACATCCAATATTAATTTAACATGAGGCCTAGCTCCTTAATAGATACATTCTAAGTAATTAAAATACAAAGCCCTACAATTGGCAACATGATTACACGATGATGCTATACAAGGAGGAATACAAAATTTAGTATTTACTCTACTTAAATCAGTCCAAATGTAGCCTTCCCCACATATGGTTAGAGTTCATAGATTTTTATCCACTTGTTTGCCCTTATTCTTACCCAAAGGACCTTTACTTGAAATAGTTAGCCTATGAAATGGGTGAGATGCAAATCTCAGTAACTAAGGCAAATTCCATTCATATATTCCAATTTAATTAACATATGTACATACAACCATATAAACATCAGAAAATATATCAATCATATCAATAAATGAAGCAATTAGGTTATCAATGACTACTATCCCATACTAACAATCACAATTTCATATGTTAAAGGCTAATAACATTGGGAGAGGCCCGTCCACGGCATTTACTCTAAAATGAGTACA
Source organism: Erythrophleum ivorense (assembly GCA_026724425.1). Classification (NCBI taxonomy): domain Eukaryota; kingdom Viridiplantae; phylum Streptophyta; class Magnoliopsida; order Fabales; family Fabaceae; genus Erythrophleum; species Erythrophleum ivorense. The sequence continues at coordinate 37,512,366 of JAIUCV010000006.1, read as the reverse complement.
ACCAGGGCTCATACATTTAGGGTCTGATCATAACCTGGAGCACGATCGAAGCACATGCACGGGTGGTAGTTGTACCATAGCTCCACTATAGACTCATAAGGTCTAATCACACATAATAGATAGCCAACCAATTCATTTAGCAATCAAAATCATAATCATGCAGTAAATATAAAATTAAAATAGACATATGCATAGAATTTAAGATGAACCCTGTAATACCCCAAAATTAATTAAGGTATTAATCATAGTTTTAGATTAATTAAAAATAATTAATATGGAATAATCAAGTAAGTTAAGTAAATGGAAATTTTGGAAAGACAAATTATTAATATGGGTTTGAGATTTAATTGGGAGAGAAATTTTATCTAGGCCTAAATTAATGTAGGAGATCATGATAAGAGGCTAATGGGGGCCCAATAAACTAGGTGCAGGCCCAATATGATTCAATGTGATAGAGACCCAAGATCTACCTTATATAGGCTCTTATAATTGGCCCAATAACCCTTATGCAGACCCAAAACCTTTGAGCTCTTAAAACTTGATCTGGCCCAATGGAATTTCAACAGCCCAATGCATAAGAGTTGGCCCAATAAAGCTAAAATCTGAAGCCCAAATAGAGTTGAACCTTGGAGCAACCCATGACCCATATTTGACCCAACTAAAACCCTAATGCTTCAGCCTCTTTCCCATTTGCTAAAACACAAACACCCATCTCAAAATTCGGAGATCCAAAGGGGACTATAGGGTTCTTGGCATATTTTTACATTTTTCCACTTCTAGAGCAAGATTTAGCCAAGGTAATAGTTATATAAATTAATCCTTTCATCTTTCTCTTCATTTTAGTCTGATTAGTTTTTCATCTAGAGTATTTTCACCATATCCAAAATCTGAAATATGATTGTTTGGGATTTTCTTGGTAAAATTCGTAGGTTGAGGCTAAGGTTGACATTAGGTGAGTATAAATCCTTTATTTTGATGCTTTCTTTGCTAGTTTGAGACCCCTATAGCTGATTTATCATATGAGTATTAATTTTGTATGAATTTGCTTAGAATTTAAGGTGAAATATTGAGGTTTCTGGTAGAGGATACTTCAATCCGAATTTAGGATTTATGGTGGCTAGGTAAGTGTTCCCTAGGTAGTCATTAGCATTTTAAATTCTTTGGACACTTGTTGCAACTGTTAATGATGTATTAAAGTGGTAATTTTCTGATGCTATGCTTTTAGGAAAATTTTTGTACCATTCGTGGCTGTTGCAATTATCTACAAGTAAGGTAACCGGGTTTATATTAATTCCATGCATATATCTATTTTAATTTCATATTTTGTTGTACATGAATGATTTGAAATGTTGAATGAATTGGTTGGCTATCATTATATTATGATTGCACCTTGTGAGTTCATAGTGGAGCTGTGGTGTGGCTGCCACCTATGCATATACTTCGATCGGGCACCGGGTTATGATTAAACCTTTGATACACTGAGCCCTGGTTGTGCTCAATGGGGAGTAGGTGCCGTGGACGAGCCTCTCTCGGTGTTAATGGCCTTTAACATATGAAAATATGATTGCTAATATAGGATAGTGATCATGACAGCCTAATTGTTTCATTTATTGATATGACTGGTGTTCTTCTAATGCTTATATGAAATTATGCATGTATGCTAATTAAACTGGATTATATGATGGAATTGCCTTAGTTACTGAGATTCGCATCTCACCCCGTTTTATAGGATTAATATTTCAGGTGAAGGTTCTTCGGGTAAGGATAAGGGGAAGCAAGTGGATGAAAATCTTTGAGCTTCATCATGTGGGGAGAAGGCTGCACATAGACTGACTTATTTAGTATAGATGCTAAATTTTGTATTCCTTATTGTATAGCATCATCATGTATTCATGTTGCCAAGTGTAGGCTCTTATATTTTGATTACCTTGGATATATTCATTGAGGAGTTAGATCTCATTTTACCTTGATATCGGATGTATGAACCCATAACACTTGACGTATATATTTTGTTGAATTTATGGTGTGGTACACTGTTGGAAATATAATTATGTGATGTATTAGATGTAATATGAACCATTGATGTATGAAACCTCTAACGGAATGTATATCGAATTTTAATTTCCAATAGTGTATGAGTTCTTGTTGCTATTACGCTATGGACTTGCTGGTATAGGATAGTTGGAGGAGTGAAAACTTACATTTAAATTTTGAATTGGTAATGGTAGAATAGCTGGGTGTGCAGGGCAGATAAATACCATTAGAGACATATAAAATAAGTGGGAGTGGTCTTAGGGTAGTCCTGAGATGAGAATTGGAGTGTAGGGGACGAAATTTGGGAGACGTAGTTACAGGAGGGAGTCACGCAGCGGCTAAGAAGGCTTCGCCACGGCCAGATGAGTGACAGAAGCAAAGGACACCGCAACATGAGTAATCCCACCACGGTGCAAGCAAATAAAATTTTCCTAGAGAGTAACAGTGGCGAGGAACATCACGACTTGAGTAATCTCACCGTGGCGCAGAGTGAAAAAAATCACCTAAGAAGTTAACAGAATGAAACCTCATCGCGGCGCATAACATATCATCGTGGCCCTAGTCGAGGGAACAAACTAAAGGGTGTCTAGTAGCAAATCTCACTGCGGCATGAGTGTATTGCGCCAAGGCGAAAGTTGAGGGACTTGGAACAATAGCTCCAGGAGGCATTTCCGCTGTGGCACCGCGTAGGCTGGCTGCGGCGACAGTCCTACTCGCCATGGCTTGCCCAGTAATTCCAAAAAGCAATTTAGCTGCGGTGGGAATGGTATGGGCCATGGAACAAAACCCCAAACTTCTTTCTTTAGCCTAGAAACCCTAGTTTCTTTAATAGTGATATTAGAAAATGATATAAGAATACTTGTGGGAGGTTTTTGTGTGTTGAAACTGATGAATGGATGAATCGTAAACCCCTCATGGTAGTATGATTTCTCTTATTCATGGTTGTTTTGTGTGTGGTTGTTTAGTGATGACCCTAACATTAAGGTTTAAATTTCCCTATATTTTCATAACGTAATAAACTGTAACAAGTCCAAACCTTAATCATTAATTATTAATTGCATATTTAACTATAATTACCATGTTTAGAAGGTAGGGTTGTCACAAACCCCGATTACCTCACTTGTAGACAATTTCTGGAGAACTAACAACAATGCTACCTTCGCCTATAAACATACAATCAACCATCACCATTCTTATTCATCAATTATAGCAACAATTTAACACTCAAAGAATTAAATCACCAATAGCTACCTAGAGAATACTTACCCAGCTACAAGAGCAAAATTAGTATTGGATGTTTCCTTCACCAGAACTTCGAGGTATCACTCTAATCTTAGGCAAATTCGTACAAAATTAATACCTATACTATAAACCAATTATAAGGGTCTTAAACTAGCAGAGAATGAATCAAAATAAAGAGTTTATACTTAGCCAATATCTCTCCTAGCCTCAACTTCTGAAAATCCTCCAAGAGAATACCAAACAAACACATTTCAGATTTTGGGTGTCATGAAAATGCTCCAAATGAAAAACCAATTAAGTCAAATTGAAGAGAAAGAGAAGAGGATTAAATTATGTAATAACTACCTTGGCTGATTTGACCCTAGAAGTGAGAAATGGTGAAAATATGTCAAGAACCTTAGCCTTTACCTTAAACCTTTGAAAATGCTTTGTGTGTTTTGTGTTTCTACATAAGGAAGGGGAAAGGCTGAAGGTGTGTAGGTTTTAGTGAGGTTTAGTTGGATTATGGGTTGACCCATGAGCCCAAGTCCATTTAGAGTTTAGAATTCTGCTTGTTGGGCTAGACCTTATGGATTAGGCTATAGAATTTCTAACATTTTAGCATGGTTTTAGGCTTTCAATCCACCAAACTAGATTGGGTCATTACTTAGGTGGTCTTTCTTGGACCAAGTCTCACAATAAGAAGTTGGGCCTGCACATAAAATCATTGGGCCTTCATTAGTTTTTAACCATGACCTACTTGAATTAATTCGGGGCCTAAATGAAATTTTTAATCCAATTGAATCTTAAAATGATTTATTTCTCTATAAATTCTCATTCACATAGCTTGCCCAATTATTCCATAATATTATTTTTAATTAGCCCAAATCTATGATTAGCACCTTAATTAATTTTGGAGTGCTACAATATACACTTGATAATTGGCAAAGTTAGGCTTCTCATTAAATTTTAGGCTAAGAAATTTTTCAATTTAGTGGAAAGATTAAAAAAAATGTGTGGTTAATTTTTTTTTAAAAATCTAAGATCTTTTCTTTTCTTTCAATTTTATGATACCAAACAAGATAGGGGATAGTTCATCCATTTTCTCTTCCATTTCCTTCCTTTCCTTTTCCTCTTTTTTTTTTTTCTTTTCGTTCCTATGATATTAAACAAAAAACATAGAAAAGGGTTTTTGTTGTAATTAAAAAAAAAGGCATATAGCAAATGGACAAATATATACATATTTGTATGGTTTTCTTCCCTTCTTATTTATAGGAGAAAATTATTCTTTTGGTTCTTATAGTTTTACTCAATTTTTAATTTGGTACTTATAGTTAAGAAAATTTGCAATTAGGTCCTTAAAACTTAAATAATTTTTAATTTGGCCACTATCTTTATATTTTGTCAATATTTTGCTATGTGAGTTAATCTTACATTGTTATTTATATTTTTACATCTTTTGTTAGTATAAATCATACATATTTAGAGTAGTAAGACAATACAATGTTAGTATACAGACATAAAAGCTTAAAGAAAGAGAAAGGAAAACTACTACTTTAGCAAACTTTGCTCCTCAAGCCTTGGAACTCAGTCCACTTGCTTTTGGTGTTCCCAAATAAATATTAAACCCTATAATCATAATGATAATTCATTACAATCAACACATAAACCTTAGCTTCAAAAGTAATATGACCCTTTTAAACTCATTAGAACCATTGGAATTAGAAAAATCTAACTTGTTCCCTTTCAATCCACTATAGCTGAATATTGTGCATTTCTTGGCCAAAGATTTGTAATTTTATTCCATGAGTTTTGGGGGCTTTTCCATAGGTATTCCTAGCTAAAAACACCCTTTTGAATATATTGAAATGCTTAAAATTATCAAATTCTAGCCCCAACACACGTTTTGGTCATAACATAACCTAGCTTTGTTTGAGGGCCAAAATTGAGTTTCTTTGATTCTAAAAATTCCATAGGCTCTTCCTTTATATTTTAGGACTTGAAATTTGGTATACATGACTTTAGGACATTAAGAAAACACCATAAAAATTTTAAGGAAATTTGGACAGCATCTCCCCATGATTTTCATTTTCCAAAAAATTATAATCTTTGTGTTTTTCAAAGTTCCAACACATACAACAATAAATAAGCTCATGTGGCCTCCATAGTCAATATATAAACTCCATTCCTAGGCCTTCATATTCAACATATAAATTCCATTTTTAATCATCCATATGCTATCCAAAAGTGACCCATAACTAGGGTTTAATGAAACTATCTTAAACCACGTGATTTTTAAGTGTAAAGTGAAAAAAACTTACTCTTTAAGGTTAATCCTTGCTTCCCTTGCTTCTCTCACACTAGAATCCCTTCTTTATCCACTTAGACCAACACACCACCTTGAAGAAAGGATGAAGATGCAGTCGCCCTTTGGAAAAAATGATTGGAGAATTTGATGAAGAAGAAGAAATTTGATGAAGAATGGTGGTAATTTTGCCTAATTTCACTTCCTCTTCCACCTTTCCTCCCTCTCTCTCTCTCTCTCTCTTCACGTTTTTCTTTCACTCTTCCTTGTGTGTGGCTTGAAAATGGTTGAATGGGGAGGTTGAGCTTTAACATGGCCTAAGGCCTAAACCAACTTAATAGTTAAGCTATTGTTGTGTTTTTTTTTGGCCCAAGATTAGGTCGGCTAGGCCTAAATAAGCTAAGTTAGGCCAAATTATTATTATTATTTAGATGACATAGAATTAATTTTTTTGTTTAAAAGAGGATAAATTTAACTGGCAAGAAAAGAAGTAAAAGAATATGAAATTATAATGTGTATAAGGTTCAAAAAAATATTGCACCATGTTCTAATAGTTTCCACAATAGTTTAAAATAATAGCTTTGCAAACTTCATTTATGTATTTCTTTCTTTAATGATTTAAGTTATATGATATGAGTTTATCATATATGACTTGCCCAAGTTTATGATAAACATTTGTATTATTGAAAATGTATTTTATTTATATATTAAATTATTCTATAAAATATTGTAAGATATATAAAAAAAAACCACTCACTATGCCTGTCCAAGTGTCAAGTGATATCTTTACTTAGGACCTAACCCAACCTAGTTTATAGACTTGATTTTTTGACCTAATTTTATTATTTTTTCTTTTTATTTGACTCAACCCAAGCTAATATAAGTAGAACGAGTTGGATTAATCAAGTCTACTAAGTTGATAAACTCCCCTTCATAAGTAATTTCATTTAAGTTTTATTTAAAATGAATTAAGGTTTTTTAAAAAACTTCAAAAGAGGAATAATTTTAAAATACTAAAAAAATTGGTCAAAAAATAATTGACATTATATAGTAAAATGAAAAATTTGAAAACACATGGCATTGTGACAATAACAATTTCTTGCTACAATTGCTTTTGTTAAATCAAATCGATCTCATAAAAGTCAAATGCCGCCTTGCTCAAAGACATCGGGTTTTATTTATTTATTTTTATATTATCTTGTATCTAGTTATAAAAAAATTATAATTTAAGAATTTTAATTAATTTTTTTATTTTTAGATAATTCATAATAATTTCAAATTTTAATATCCTTGAATATAAACATTTTAAACTTGAAATCCTTAATTATAATTTTATCCAATTATAAATTTTGTAAAAAATTTTATTATTTATGAAAATAAAAAATAGAAAAAATGTCATCTAAAGATTTTAATTTTATAAAATTGATATTGAAAAATCTTAAAAACTAAAATTTCTTTAAAAGTTAAAGTTATCACTTAAATATTCCAAAATTATAAATAACTTTTAAAATTATTACTATCTTCTAAGAGGAATATCGATTTAAAAAATCTTTTTGCATTAATTTTACAAAAGTTAAAATCTTTACATGTGATTTTTTTCATTAAAAGAGTTCGATAAATTCAAGTAAACCTTCAGGAATATAGAGAATAGACATGCAAATACATATCGATAAATAAATACTTGTACTCCATAGTTTCCCTTTTTTTTTCTCATTACCAACATGAACTAGATTTAATGCAGTTTTGAGGTCCGGATGTGAGAGATAAGACATAAAAAGTAGAGGCAAGCACAAGTTACTGGGGGAGATGGGGTTAGAGTGGTTCAAATTCTCTACAAGTGATTTAAACTATCCATATTTGATTTGAACAGTTCAGATTTTAAATTTTAATTTTTTTCATTTAAAATATTATTTTTTTAAGATTCACAATTAAAAAGTTATTTTTATTCTGCATCATTTGAAATAATAAATATATTAACATTTTAAAATAATATAAAAACATATCTAAGTTGTCTAAATTTGATTTAGACGGCTTTGATTAGAATGCACCATTTGACACTACCTAAGAGGAAGTGTAGAGAATCCATCCACGGGGTTAGAAATTATGCCTTGAAGCTCTTATATTTATGCTTCATTGAATCTTTATAAAGGGTTCTCTTTCTTCTGCTTGGGATTTCATGTTTGCAAATAATACTTTATATTCCAAATCCAAAATTTTTAAAAACTTTCTCTTTCTTAAATTCAAACAATTTATGGAAGTTTTCTTTGAATTTGAACGTCTGAACCTATTTTTTTAACTGGGTTTCCATTGAGAATGCTAGAGGGACAATCATGGCTTTTCAGCTTTTTCAAAATATATGTATGTGCGTGGGCATAGTAATGAGGGGCAAATCATTAATGAGATTGTGGGTTTTGAATATTAAAGAGTTTTGAGTGGTCAAGTTGTGACATTTTCTTCTTGGTTTGCAGATTGTAACATCCGGTTTCTCCGTAAATGGATGAAACTCACCAAATATAAAAGGAAGTTCCTCAAATGGAATGATTTGAGGTCCAATAAAATTAGAATAATAATTTAGACCACAAATAATGAAGATCTAAGCCCAGAGGTACCCTAAAAATAGAGCCAGAATAACCAGATAAAACTTAATGAAGATACAGTAGCATTTTCGTAATTTCAGACACTTTTTAGAAAACTAAAAGGAGAGATTTTAAATGAGAAAAATAAGTTTTTCAGGGTTCTCAGAGGTCTTAAAAACTAAAGGAACCCTTAGAACAGTTAAAACCAATCTGGTTTACGTTTTAGAATGTTGGTGGACTCGAACTTTGACCCTTTTGTTCGAGAAGGTTTTAAACCTGATTTGAGTGATTCCAAAGGCAATTTCTAGGTTAGAAAACCTAAATTTTATGATGGAAAATATGGTTCTAAAAAAGGAGTTGAAATGAGCCTAAAACAAAGAAACCAAGAATGAAGGGCAAAATTGACATTTAGAAAAGCGCCTTACGGAACCTTTCCTATATATAGGTGGCACCCCACTCTTCTCCTCATTTTAGCTGACTTAGTTTTTGCCCAAAATAGAGGAAAAGTTAGCAAGAACGGGCACACAAGAAGAGGGGAAAAAGGAGAAGAAAAAGGCTAGGAAAAAGGTAAGAAATCCTTGGTTTTTCATACTCCTTCATTTATTAGCAAACTTGTTCTCCTCCTTCTCCTCTTTCTTTCAATGGTTTTGGTGTGTGATTTGGATCTATTTTGAGTCATGTTCAAAGGGGGGAAGTTTGAAATTCCAAGAAGGAGCCATAGTAATGGAGAAGACTCTTAGAAAAGGCTTGAATCAAGGTAGGTATCATGGATTCCCTTCTTCCTTCTTCTTGTTCTTCCATGAGTAATTTTTGGCCACCTATAGGACAACCAAGAGGAAGTAAAATCTGACCTAAACCAAGCATGAAACCTAGGTTTTTGAGGGTAAGAAATAAGTATATGCAAAGAAATTTAAAAAAAAAGCATTAGAAATTAGGTTTCCAAAACCTAGGGTTTTTATTGCACCTTAGTATGTAGGAAGCTTTCTAGTAGTATTTCTAATTGTCTAAGAGTAATATGAGTTCTTGAGACACTTAGAAAGCCTCACATGTGCCATTTCCTTCAAGAAAAATTACAAAAGCCCATGGGTGCAGAATACTCTTCATGTTTCAGCCTAACCCACTCCAAGTATCTAGAGAGTGTTTTAATTTGTTCTAAGCCTAGAATGGGACTAGATATGATGGAAGAACATCAAAAGAAGACTTGGAAAAAAATTTAGAGACCTTAGAATTTGAGATGAAGGTGTAGGCTCCATAATGAGAATTTAGAAAGTAACTTATAGTTAGGCTCCTTAAAATAAATGTGTGATGACTCCAAGGAGTCTAAAGAGAGTCAAGAGACCTAGGATGAATGAGAAATGGGAGCCAAGATCATGAATTCTCCTAGTTGCTTCATAAGGTCTTGTATGGAAGCATAATGGAGCCATAGAACAAAGTAGCTCCACATAGAGTGTGTATGATGCCAAAGCTTGTTTCCATGAGTGATTTATGTCTCTCTTGATGTGTCTAGTGCAACATCCTTAAAATTAGAATTTTCTAATTATTTAGTGTTTTATGTAATGAATTATTAGGGTTTAATAAGAATAATTTCAAGAAATAGCTTCCTATATGAGAAGTATAAGTTAAATAGGACTTATAAGAATCTTTGGGATTTTAGGGGAAGCCCAGGGGCAAAATTGTCATTTACTGCCTGGACAAATTTTGCTAATTTTTCTAGAAGGAAGGAGAATTCAAAATTAGTCCAATATATATATCAATAGTTAGAAATAATGCATAGAAAATTATAAAATTCATTGTGTGAAATTCTGAATTCGTTAGGATCAAAAAATGACCCAAAATGATTACAAGCATATATGGAGATGGACTAAAACCCTAAACTTGAGTTAGCTATCTCAGGAAATTCTACGCAGAAAAATCTATCTGGTAGTGGTGACAGAATCCAGAAATATGGAGTTACGAAAAAGATATAAGCAAAAAACAAACAAAGGTACTTGGTTGTCACATCATTACCAGGGGCAAAATAGTCATTTAGACCATAAAATAATAAAATATTAGAGAAATAAATGATATTTAAATATATGGTTAAAGATATTAAATGGGATCCACATAGGGCCAAATAATATTAAAATATAGTAAAGAACTTAAAGAATATTAATTAAATAAAATATTACGAAGAACTTATGAAACAGTGGCAATTTTATAAGTCTAACCAGGGAAGAGCTGACATGGCACTAGGAAGTTGGGAAGGTACTGATATGTTACCATGGAGGATAGAAAGAGAGATGATGTGGCGCCATGTGTGAAGAAGAAGCTGGAAGTTGGAAGAGAATTCTGGAAACTACATGAACTACGGAGTGATTATGCAGGCTTACATTAGTGAATCTTAGAAATCTCATGCATTACGAAAAAGTTACCACTGACTTCAGCATGACATAGACGCTGACTTTAGCAGCATTAAATGCAATCCTATCTTCACACATTACTAAAAGTAACCATAGGAATCCAATGACTAATATTCATCTGCAAAATGTGATGCGATCTAAACCAATGATGCAATCCAATGGCTTAGATTTCTTCACTTTTTCAAGATCAAATCACAACCTTTGATCTAATCTTAAGGCCAACATTTTATCTCTTATTTCAAGGTTAAATCCTAATCATTCATATAATCTAAAGGACAAGATCTTTCACCTTAAAGTTAATTAAATCTTAACCATTCATAACTAATATATATATATATATATATAAACCACACACACATCTTCATGCCACTCTCATACACAAAATAAACACACCAATTCGGCCAAGAGGAGGAGAAGAAGAAGGAGAAAAAGTTCAGCCTAAGGAAGAAGAAAAGGAAGAAAAAAGAGAGAAAGAAAAGCCACCAGGGAAAATCAAACATCGTGGAGCTAAGGTAACATAGACAGCCTTTCGTCTTCTTAATTTTCTTCTATTTTTCTCCATGCAATTTTCTCTTCTCTTCCTTTCTAATTTTCATCCATGGAAAGAGATGGAAAAATTTGTTGTTTCCATGAATTCTAGCCAAGAAAAGATGGAGAAATCATATCTATGGCTTATGGATTTATGTGATTCAAGAAAATTCCTATTCTTGGCAATTTTTCTACAAATCAAGAAGCTTTTGTATTCCAAGATGCCATGAGAGGAATTGAAAGGAAAATAAATGGGGAAGTGATGGAAGAAAGCCTAAGGAAGAGGAAGATTAATATAGCCTTGATTTTCATGAAGGAATTGGCAAGAAACCCTAGAATCTTAACTTGAGAAAATTGTAAAATCTATATGAAATCTCTAGAAATTGATTAAGGGCTTTTGTTTATCTTCCTTGAATATGTATGTGTGGCCATTTGGTGGCATACGAATGAAGCAAAATCACATGTCTTCCTTGATGCATAGGTTCGGCCAACACATGTACATTTACCTAGGGAAGAGTTTTCTTAAATCCAACTAAATTAGGTTAATTTACATGAAAAATAAGGCTTATGGTTAAATTTTGGCGAATTATGGATCATTATATAAAATGTCAAAATTTTGAGACAAAGTGTTGACCAAGAAGTTCTTGAAATTTTCCTAATGTTATTTGACATGTTTTGGATGATTTTTGTAGCCTAATATATTCTATGTCCTGTTTGGATTATGATGATATTTACTTTGTGAATTTTGGAGCCCATTTGTGATAGTTGGAAAATTACATAGCATTATGTCAAGAATGGAATATATGATAACATGTGTTCTGGAATTGCATTGTTTGCTGTATTAATATATTGCCTAATTTCTTCACATGGATAATATGCTATTTACTGCCTGATTTTATAAGTATAGGTTATTTGGTAAAGGACTGGCTAATATATATATGGCAGAGTAGCTTTAGCCAGGGGATGAGCCCTTTATGTGCCAGAGTTGGCCATTAGGTAGCTACTGTTGTGTTGGATGTCCAATCTTAAAGATACTTAAAAATACCTAAATCACTAATTTGCCTAGACTCTAGTACGCTGTCATGCTATCGGGATTATTTATGCACAGAGTTATGCAAGGTAGTTCTTTCCCAAATATACCTATTATGTCTTGATCAAATGATGGCTTGGATGACAAATTATTGTGATATTTTATATGACTTTCCTTGGTTACCCATTGGGGGACGCCTCAGTAAAGGAAGCAAGGGTGAGCCTCTTATGTCATGGCAGTGCAACATGAGCTGGGCTTGAGCTTGCCAAAGCTAGCACAACACAATTTGAGTGTTGGGCCTGGCAATTGTAACATCCGGTTCTCTAAAAATAAGAGAAAATGTGAGAAATGTAGCGTATGGTTTCTCCATAAACGAATGAAACTCACAGAATATAAAAGGAAGTCCCTTGAAATGATATAGTTAAGGTCCCAAAAAATTTGGGAAACATTCTAGACTCCTAAAAATGAGAATTCCAGGCTCAAACGAAAAGAAAAACAGAGCTAGAATGAAGAAACAATTTCTTACGGAAAACTTATGAAACATAATGGCAATTTTGTAATTTTGAGTAATTTTTGGAATTCACATAGGAGGGCTTTTTAAATGAAAGTTTTGGGTTCTCCAAGGTTCTTAGAGGCCCTAAAAACCATGGAAAGGCCTGGGACAGATAAAGCCCCTTCCAGTGGACGTTTTCCAACATAGGTGCTCCCTAACTTTGACAGATTCGTTCAGGAAGGTTTTAGCTCTGATTTGAGTGATTCCAAAGGTATTTTACTAAATTGGGAACCTAAATTTTATAATGGAAAAGATGGTTCTAAAAAAGGAGCTAAAACAAAGTATAAACAAAAATGCCAAAAATGAAGGGCAAAATAGAAATTTTTGGAAAATATTTCTTCCTCCCACCTATATATATGATGTGCCCTTTCTTCCCATTCATTTTGGTCGACCAAGCTTTACCCAAAAACCAGAGAAAACCTTAAGGTATGAGGCTCACAAGAGGAGGAAGAAAAGGAGGAGAAATTTAAGCTAAAAGGTAAAGAAATTTAGTAGTTTTTCATGCTCTCTTCCTTCCAAACCTCTTCTCCTCCATCCTCCTTTGTTTCTTTTGATTAAAATGAAGTTTACAAATCAGTTTTAAGGGAGAAATTGAGGGAAAAAATTGGATTTGAAGAGAGGAGCTTGAAGAAGACAAGATTCAAGTGAGAAAAAGCTAGAAAATAAGGTAATTTCTTCTTCCATGGTTGTTATCCCTTCCTCCTCTTTAAATCCTAGGAGGGTCTAATTTTTAGGCAGAACCAAGGGTGGTTCTTAGGAAAAAAGATATGGAGATTAAGAATATGCAAAGAGAATTAACAAATAACTATGAAAATTCAAGATGCAAAGTCTAGGGTTTCATTTGTTCCTTACAAAATTTGAATTGATACCTTTATTCCTATGTTTAAATGAGAGTTTAAATGAGCTCCTAAGATCCCCAGAAGTCTCCTTATGTGCTTCCTCCATTAAGAAAACATAACAAACTCCATGGAAGCCAAAATCTTCCATAGCCTCAACCTAAAGGGGTTTATATAGCTAGGGATAGTTTTAAATTTTTCTAAGCCCATTTTTGAGTCATATATGATGAATGAAGATGAGTGAAGGCCTTGGAAAAAATTTAGAAACCATAGAAAGTGAGTTGGTGCCTTATGTTCATTCCATAATATGACCTAAAGAAGCAACATGTAGTTAGGCTCTTTATTTTAATTGTGTGATGACTCCAAGAGGCTTAAAAGGAGTTAAGAATCATACTTGAAAGGAAAGAATGAAGCCTAAAATTTATTTGATGGGTGTTGCTTTATTAGGTGCATTCTTGGAAATATAAAAGGGCTAATGAGCCAAGCTAGTGTCTAAGCAAGTTGTGTGGCCTTAGACTTTGCTTCAAGAATATAATTAGCTTTCATTTGATGTGTCTAGGCCAAGAGGAATGATCTCCACTTTCTTAGGTGTGTGAGGTCAAGGGAGAGGATTCAAGACTTAAGGAAAAAGTGTACAATTGTTAGCAAGGTAGCTCTCTTCACCTTCTCTCATGCATAGATATATACTTACATTGTCTTGAATGTGTGTATCTATGTTTTAAGCCATGAAAAGTATTCTAGCATAATTTTATATGCCATGGTACCATGATGATACATTATGTTTCTAAATAATGTCTATGATGCTTGCTTTGGTTTGCTTGAGTGTGGTGAAGCCAAGAACCCTCTATCCATAGTGAGGATGAGGCAAGAACCCCTAAGATTGGTTAAGACAAAGTAAAGAGTCTCCCAAAAGTGAGGTTGACTCCTAAGAGTAAGGATGAATCCAATAACCTCTTAAAGAATGGGTGAGGTAAGTCCAAAATCTACAAGTAAATAGGTGATGCTAATCCACTTACTGGGCAAGCCTATGTATGCTATGTATGACTTTTTCAAATGCCAAGAATGCTTTTTAAATGATTGCACATGTTAATATGCTCATGCATACATTTGTGAGACTTGTATTGCATACTTTATATGTGATTGAATGGGAGATGAGCTATTGGGATTCTTTGAATCTTATCACTTCCTCTCCAATGATCTAACATGCTAGGTGGATCAAGAGACCAAGGGAATGGAAGCCAACCATATGAGAGATGAGAGCTTGGCATCAAAATGGATAGATTTTGTTACTTTAAGGCCTTATGGATGTCAATTGATGTAATCCATAGTTGTATATGCCCTAGGATGATATGAACATGTGTAATAATGATAATATGTCATGCATAAATGAGAAATTATGTTATGTGACCATTAGAATGTAAAATGAGTATGTTATGGCAATTTGGCCTCTTGAATGGTTTTATGCAAATGTGTATAAGTGTAAGTGAGATGGCCAAAATGAGATATATGAGGTTTGAGACCATTTGGGCAGCTCACACAAGTCATAATCATACTTTTAGACTTGCCCAAGAGGTGCCAAACACTAAGAGAGAGCATTTGGACACTTTGGGATCCTATATGGAGCCAAAATTGACTATAATGGAACCCTATATCACTTTTTGTCCAAATGAGCTCTTCTTGATTTGAGATTTGGTATGAAATTAGATCTTGTTGAGAACTTTTTAGGGAGCTAAAGAATATAATTTTTGGAGGTTTAGAGAATATTTGATGAATTTTCAAAGTTAAAAAAAATTCTAATTTTGGTCTGATACACTGTTCACTTGATCCGAAAATTTGTCACACAGGAACCAATGATGTACAATTGCCATGAAATTTTATACAGAGAAACTAGATATTTCCAGTGACTTGTGTCAATTAGAAGCACCTCATTTGAATGCTTAGAGAGGGAGATATGAATTTTTAAAGATTTTATCCAGTATCAGGAGCTCCAACAAACCTCAGGTATTGTTTGATTAAGTTTCGAGGTCTAGGCATGTCTGAATTAGTTTGAAGCTATTTTTCATCTCTAGTTAACATCTACAACTTTCCATATTAGTATCATTTGTATAGATTATATTTTTGTGAAATTAATTGGACATTTTTAAAATTTGCTGTAGAATTCTATGATAGCACCAATGGACAGCCTGACCTCTTGACCATTTCGAATGTCAAACGTCTTTGATGTTGGATGTCATGGTCTGGACACATTTTAGCATAAATTAAACATGTATATCTTTCTAGAATGGCCAAGGGTGCATCATTTCAATTTTTCTAGAATTAGTTATGATTTTTCAAAGTTTGTGATAGAAAAGAGGAAAATCTGGCCAAAAATATATGCAGGTATTTTATGCTTCGCTTTGGTTTCCATGAGATGTAGGCCACTTTTAATGATACAAATGAGTTTTATTCATGTAATTAAATATGAAAATATGATGTATGAGCTCACATGGTCCATGTGACACCAAATGGAAATTTTTATATGCGACACAACGCTAAAATAGTCATTATTTTATTGCCTTTTTCTTTGAGAATTTACATGATTCTTGGGAATGAGTTATCTAAAGGCATGAAATGAGCTAGAAATTATGGTGTTATAGCAATCTCCAAGGCCTAATGGTCAAGAGAGAATAAATATTGTTTGTTATATTTTCTGTATTCTATGGATGTAGAAATTTTATGAATGTCTTGCAACTGTTGAATATTAATTATATTGAGATAATTCTTCTGTTCATTCATGTTCTATCTTTAGATGTAATATGTCTTTTCACTTTGCTATTTCATATTCACGTTAGATATTGCTAACAAGAATATCTCTCTGTTTATATTGTTTAGTAAACTAATTGTTTTTGTAAGCCTTCTATTTATATTACTTGCCGTCTGTTAAAGTTACTACTTGAATTTTCTTCACGAATATTATGTGGTATTAATCCTGTCTATGTTATTAAGAAAATTATTTCTCACTCTATTGTGGTTTATACTTTTCTTAGATGCCAATTTATTGTGTGACACTAAAACTCTAAGCAGAGTGGATCCAGTTCCCACTTCAGGGATGGGTCTTCATCATCTACAACATATGCATCATATCATATGATGATGTTGTTCATGTTGTACCTGTGTATTTTGTATCCCTAGGGGAGTTTGAATCCCACACATTCCTAGTGGATGTATTTGACCCTCCTGCTCCTCTGTTTGCATGAATAGTGGTCTAGTCACTGACACTAAGCTTTTGTGAACATAGGGGATTGACCTTTTTGATCCTTTTTGTTATTTGGGGATTTTCTTTTTGGACAATTATAGGATAGATCCCCCTTTGATGTGATGTGACCTGTATGACCTGCCCCCTTATGATGGAACTCTTAAACTAGTTTGTATGAATTATAATGTATTTCTGTTATCCTCATATTCAGCTACGCTATTAATTAGATTCTATTGTGAAAGGATAATTACCATAGAAAATGGTAATTAAAATCAAATTAGGAATTTCTTAAAAAAAAATTTTATAACTAAAAATGTGTATTAAGAAGAGGCATTACATCTAGGCCAAGTGAACCATGGGCCACCTAATTACAAGGCTTGGCCAAGATGGGGAAGAAGAATTCCAAGAGAAAAGTGTATGTAATTGCTCCAAGGTAGCTCTCTAACCTTTCTCTCATGCATGGCTTGGATGTTTGTTTGTCTTTGGATGCTTGTATGTATGTTTATGCCACGAGAAATGTTTCTAGCTATTGCCCCCATGCCATGGTACCATGATGATCTTAAAATGTGTTTTATTAATGTGTTTTGGCTTGCATGGCTTTGGTGATGCCAAAAGTCCCTTAATAAAGGTGAGGATGAGCCAAAAAATTTCGTAGAAATAGGTGAGACAAAGCCAAAAGTCTCAAGAAGAGTGAGACTAAGTCAAAAGTCCCTTGAAAATAGGTGAGACAAATCCAAAAGCCCCAAGAAAAGTGGGTGAGGCTAAACCAATGCCCTTAAGAGCCTATGTATGTTATGTATGAATTTCTTGAACATGAAAAATATTATGTATATGTTCACTAGTAGCTTGAAAGCCAGGCATGCATTCTTTGACATGTTTTAGCATCCATTATATATGTACAAAATGGTTAAGAGCTATTGGGATTCTTTGAATCTCACCTTCCCCCATACATGCTTAACCATGTCTAGGTAAACTAAAAGGACCAAGAAAGGGTAACTAACAACTATGAGAGATAAGTCTTTGACAAAAGGATTGAGAAATGAGCTTTGTATTTACATTATGATGTCAAGAATTGTATCCATGAGATGTATATATGATGTAGACCTTTGAGCAAGTTCAAATGTATATATATATATATGTATATATGTATCAATATGAAAGCCAAATATATAGAAATGTGAGAATTTACCACCCTTGTGCTAGTATGTGTTTGTGCATAAATACAAGTGGCATGGTGAGTTTGTACTCTATGATGATTTAGATCATTTGGCATGCTTTTATATGTTGTAATTATGCTTCTAGACTGGCTCAAGTGGTTGTGGAAAGTCAAGAAGAGCAATTGGTGTCTTAAAACCCCATTTTTGAATTCAAATTTGACCAAATGGTGAGCCGAACCAAAGTCTAACTAAATGAGTGAGTTTTCCACAAAATTTGGCCAGCAAGTAGGTCTCATCTAGAGCTTTTCACAAGACAAAAGTGCACCTAATTTAGAGCTCTAGAGAATTTATTATGATTTTTTAAAGTTAGCCAAATTATGCATAAATAGTATGGTTACTGTTCATTTGATCAGTTTTCTTTTCTATGTCACATGTGGGCCAAATGAAGTCTAATGCTAATGAAAATTTGCAAGAATAAACTAGACATCTTAATACAACCACTAAGATCACCTCAATTGAAGCTCTGTAGAGGGAGAAATGAATTTTTGAAGTTGCACATCAATACCAATAATGTAGCTTGACTTGAGTTACTGTTTCATCACTTTTCATAGGTTAAGTTCATGAAATTGGTATGGAATTATTTTGAGTCTTTAGTAGACACCCATGGCTTTCCAAGATGGTGTGGTTTGCTAGATTTGGATTTTTCTAGAATTAGTTATGAATTTTTAAAATTTATATTAGAAACTTATGATAGCAAACTTGGCAACTGGACCTTTGGTGCTATTCTGTTGCCATTTTGGTCTAGTTGATGATTTTATGGTTTGAAATGATTTTTAACTATAGTTGACATTTAAGGCTTTCTAAAAAGTTATCATTTGCTTAATTTTGATTTTTTTAGAATTAATTATGATTTTTCAAAGTTGACGTCAGAAACCTCCCCCTATAAGCGGGGAGAAATTCTGGTTTTTGGTGAAGCATGGTTCCAAATCCGAAACTCTTAGGATGTTTTGTGATATGCATGACTTGTATGGATTTGTTATAGATGGAAAATGATATAGATGAGTTCATATAGCCCATAAAGCATGAAATGAAATTTTTGGGCCTTATGTAACACAATTTATTACCATTAAATATGCTTATTTTCCATGTAAGAATATGAAGTTATCCTTTGATGATGAGTTAAGAAGTCTAATGAGTAAGGTATTACACAGATGAAGGGTGGGTTTTGTTCCAAGTATAGTGGTTTGATCAGCTTGTATTATCCACGTCTTAAGAGGTATGTCTCTCTCCCCCCCCCTTTCGCCCTCCTTTTCTTCTAGTCTTTCAGAGTAGGTTCTACTTGAGCATTTTAGACTTGTTAGTGTAGAATTGAAGGAAAAGGAGAAAAAAAAGAAGTGGAAGTCTTTCTTTATCCGTTATTTGCTGAGATTAGCTTGTGAGAGCCTTGTGATATTCCTTTATTAGACATAATTAATTTTACCGAATGACACATCCCGTAGTAAAGCTACTTGGGAATTTTAATGTCTATTTTTAAGATTAAAGAATAGAAGACAATATTTTGACACGTGTTAGCTCTGTATCTGGCATAACCATCATAGGCTAATGTTGTTTTGGACTATTCTTCATCATAGTAGGTAATTGCCAATATTAGACCTTAGTTATCTTGTTTCTTTTAGCATTTCATTATTTGTAGAGCAATTTCACTAATTTTACAATTTGCATACATAATGTAATGTTCAGTTTTTGTTAAACGACAAAAATGGGTGCGTTTTCCAAGCAAGTCTACTAAAATGAATTAATTAAGGTCCCAAAAAATTTGACTAACATTCTAGACTCCTAAAAATGAGAATCCTAGCCTCAGATGGAAGGAAAAATGGAGCTAAAATGAAAAAACAAATTTAGACAAAAATCTTATGAAACGTAATGGTATTTTCATAATTTTCAACAATTTTTGGAATTCACATAAAAGGGCTTTTTAAATGAAAGTTTTGAGTTCTTCGGGATTCTCAGAGGCCTTGAAAACTATGAAAAGCCTTGGGACAGTTAAATCCCCTCTGGTGGACGTTTTCCAATGTCGGTGTACTTGAACTTTGACAGATTCTTTCGAAAAGGTTTTAGCTCTGATTTGAGTAATTCCAAAGGCATTTTATTAAATTGGGAACCTAAATTTTATAATGAAAAATACAGTTCTCAAAAAGGAGATAAAATGAAGGAGAAACGAAAATGCTAAGAACGAAGGGCAAAATAGGAATTTTTGAAAAATGCTTCTTCCTCCCCCTATAATAGGTGGCGTCCCACTCCTTCCTTCATTTAGACTCATAATTTTCTGCCCAATTTTAGAGAAGAAGGCTAGGGTTTAGGCGCACCAAAGGGAGAGAAGAAAAAGGAGAAATCTAAGCTTTAAGGTATGGTTTCTTGGTAATTTTTCATACTTTCTTCCATCCAAACCTCCTCTCCTTGATTCTCCTTTGTTTCCTTTGATTAAAATAAAGTTTACAAATCTGATTTAAGGGAGAAACTTGGGGGAAATTTTGGATTTGAAGAGAGGATTTTGGAGAAAGCAAGATTCAAGTGAGAAAAAACAAGAAAATAAGGTAATTTCTCCTCCCATGGTTGCTACCATTGGTTCCCCTCCTTCTTGATTTTGCCTAACCTAAGGAACCCTAGGAGGATTTGATTTTTAGGTAGAACTAAGGGTGAATCTAAAGAAAAAGGGTGTGGAGATTAAGAATATGCAAAGGGAATTAATAAAAACCAGTAGATTTCAAGATGCAATTTCTAGGGTTTTATGTGCACCTTGTAAAATCTGATTTTGTACAATGATCCCTAAGTTTAAATAAGAGTTTAAATGAGCTCCTAAGATCCCTAAAAGGCTCCCCACATGCATCCTCCCTTGAGAAAACAAACAAAACCTCATTGATGCTAAAACCTAGCATAGGTTCGGACAACAGAGGTTCATGTAGTTAGAGAGAGTTTTAAATTTTTCTAAACCCATTTTTGAGTCACATATGATGAATGTATATGAGGGGAAGCTTTGGAAAAAATTTAGAATCCATAGAAAGTGAGTTGGTGCTTTATGTTCCATATTGTGACTTAAAGAAGAAACATGAAGCTAGGCTCTTAGTTTTAATTGTGTGATGACTCCAAAAGGCTTAAAAAGAGTAAAGAATCATATTTGAAGGGAAAGAATGGAGCCTAGAATTTATTTGGTGGGTGTTACTTCATTAGGCGCCATTTTGGAACCATAATAGGGTTTATAGGTCAAGGTAATGTCTACGCAAATTGTATAGCCTTTGAATTGAGTTCATGAACTTAATTAGCTTCCATAAATTGTGTCTAGGCCAAGAGAAAGCATTCTCACACAATTGTCTATGTGTGACCAAAAAAGGGAGCTTGGATTCAAGAGAAAAAATGTGTAATTGTATCCAAGGTAGCTCACTCCTCCTTCTCTCATGCATGATTGTTTGCTTTACTTGTCTTTGAATATGTGTATGTATATTTTTGAGCCATCAAAAGTTCTTTAGCATGACTTTGATTCCATCATGCCATGATATTACAATATGCTGTTGTATGATGCTTATAATGTGTGCTTGGGGTGTGGTGAGGCCAAAAACCCTTAGCTATGGTGAGGATGAGCCAAGAACCCTTAAGATTGGTTGAGACAAAGCAAAGAGTCTCCAAAAAGCAAGATGGACTTCTAAGAGCATGGTTAAGTCCAAGAATCTCTTAAAGAATGGGTGAGGCAAGTCCAACATCCATAAGAAATTGGGTGAGGCCAATCCACTTGCTTGGTAAACCTTTGTATGCTATGTATAACTTTCTTAAATGATGATAATGCCTCTAGAATGTTTGCACATGTCAAGATGACTATACATGCATTTATTAGACTTGTTTTGCTTTCATTATGTATGATTGAATGGGAGATGAGCTATTGGGATTCTTTGAATCCCATCCCCTCCTCTCAAATGATCTAATATGTTAGGTGGACCAAGTGAACAAGGTAATGGAAGCCAACCACCTTAAAGAAGAGAGCTTGACAACATAATGCATAGTTTTTTATTCTTTAAGACCATATTTATATCAAATGATGTAACCCATTATTGTATATGGTCTATGACCTCTTGAACATATGTAATTATGATAATATGTCATGTATGAATGAGAGAATATGTTATGTAGCTATTAGAATGTAATTTGAGTATATGATAGCAAACTAGCTTTATGAATGACATTATGGAATTATGCATATGTGTGGGTAAGATAGCCAAGATGAGATGCATGAGGGTTGAGACTATTTGGGCAGCTTACACAAGTCCTAATTATACTTTTAAACTTACCTAAGAGGTGCCAAATCCCAAGGAAAGCCATTTGGACATTTTGGTATCCTATATGGAGCCAAAATTGACCATAATGGAACTCTATATTACTTTTTATTCAAATGAGCTCTTGTTGATCTAATATTTGGCATGAAATTAGAGCTTGTTGAGTGCTTTTTGAGAAGCTAAAGAACATAATTTTCAGAGGTCTACAGAATATTTGATAAATTTTCAAAGTTGGCAAATTTTTTGGTTTTGGTCATGTCATTGTTCACTCAGGTCCGAAAATGAAATACATCACACAGGACTTAAATGACATCCAATTGCCACAAAATTTTATACAGAAAAATTAGACATTCCTAGAGACTAGTGTCAACTAGAAGCACCTCATTTGGAGGTCTAGAGAGGGAGATATGAATTTTTAAAGAATTTGTCCAGTACTAGGCACTCCAACTGACCTCAGTTACTATTTGATTGAGTTTCAAGATCTGGACATGCCTGAACTAGTTTGGAGTTATTTTTTTCCTCTAGCTAACATCCATAGATTTCTAAATTGGTATCATTTTCATGGATTAGATTTTTTTGGAATTAATTGGATATTTTTGAAATTTGCTACAAAATTCTATGACAGCACTAGTGGACAGCCTAACCTCTGGACAATTTTGAAGGTCAAACGTCCTCTGTGTTGGATGTTATGGTCTGGACATATTTGTAGTATGAAGTAAACATGTGTAGATTTTCAGAATGGCCAAGAATGCATGATTTAGATTTTTCTAAAATTAGTTATAATTTTCCAAAGTTGTGACAAAAAAATGGAAAAATCTGGCCGAAAATATGTATGTGTATTTTGAGCTTCCATTTGAATTCCATGAGTTGTAGGTCACTTTTCATGATAGAAATGAGTTGTATTCATGTAATTAAATATGAGAATGTGATATATGAGCTCACATGGTCTACGTGACACCGAATGAAATTTTTATACACGATGCAACGTAAAGAAATATATTATTTTTAATCCCTTTTTCTTACTCCTTCATGGAATTGATGATGTAAAGCATGGGAATGTTATGAAATAAGCTAGAAATATATGGTGTTATACATAAGTTGATATGATTATGTTTTATTTGGTTTTTCAATCTTGACTAATCATTTTGGTGGAAAAGATGAACAATAACAACAACAACAGTAATAATAGAAAAGGCATTGTTGAATTGAAACTCTCTTTTTGTGACAACCATATGTGTGCATTTGTAGGGTATAGTCACCAAAAATTTAGAGAAGAGATATCTACAGTTTCATTCTTGGAATCTATTGGTAAAATGTCATTCCAAAGTATCGTTCGTGCTGTGAAAGATAGCTTAGGGAACTCATCTAGGCGAAGTTTTGAAGTTTAGCTGACCAGCCATCACAAAGGAAAATCTCATGGCTCAATACATGATCAGCCTTTAGTAATTCAAAATAGTTGCTGGATTAGGTTGCCCCTAGAATTCTGATATGATATCATTAGAAGGCTAGAAGAGAGTGAAAGTGCATGGCCTACACGAAAGCATGTTGTTGCATATGTTGCAATTTGCTAGTCTTGGGGGACTACGTGCAAGGAAATTGTTAAGAGCTTAGAGTTCAGTGGCAAGGTTACTTTCTCTATGTCCTTCAAGTAGGTTAGCTTCATTGTTGTTGTAAAATAGAATAAGATTTTCGATTTTACTTAGCTTATTTATTGCAAATATGTGGAGATCTTAATGTTGGTTGGTATGGTTTGTTGAAGAGATTCCTAATTCTTTGCTTTTGTGACCTTTTAGCTAGGACCACAAGATGGAACCATTCAATGTTCTATTAAAAGAGATAAATCTAATTTAACATACCACCTTTTCCTTTGTCTCAGCCTTGGCAAGCTTTCTTTTTGTACTTTTGGTTATCTATTGCATTGACATGCAAACATGGATCACTTAATGCTAGAGTAAAGATTAAATAATTTATTATATCTAATGGAACCTCTTGTATATTACTTAGTATTAAGCTAATGGAGACTAGTGTAGTATAGGATACCAAAGTCCCATATTGAGTAGTATGGGATACTCAATGGGGTACTTAAGTAAGGTGGTTCTCCCACCTCACTAGCTAGCTTTTGGGGGAAGATTTCCTACCTTGCTTAAGTGTCCATCAATTGGTATGAGAGCTGGCGGTTGGCGGCTCTAGAAAGGGCTACCTGTGGAGGGTTTTGACTAGTAGAAGATTGAGTGAAGTGTGGTAAAGAAATCTATGTTCACTCATAGTTGTCAAATTGGGCAAGATTAGTGATTTTTGCTTGTTTAGAGTATAATGCCTATCAAGTCATCTCTCACGGAGCTTTTAATCAAATCAATTAGTTTAGGAATAACAAAACTAGAATTATGATGATTTGAGGTTCGAATATGAAGTCACACTAATTAAACCAAATAGCAAATCAATGAACGAAAACAAAACAAAATGAAATTCAATCAAAATAATGCGTAACTAATCCAAAATTCTTCACCTGATAGTTCCCTATCCTTATTACCTAAAGATACCTTTAGTTTGATTTTTAATCCTCTGGTTATTTCAATTAATGTCTCTAAACTATCATTTAGAATTCAATTGATTTGTATTGCTAATCAGAATGCAACCATGATTCTGTCAACAATATGGAGCCAAAATATTTCGCACTTGACTAGAGACGCATTAGAATCTTAACATGGTTCAAAATGAATTTAGTTGATTAATTTACCAGTTAAATCAAATTACATTCTCAGATAGATCAAACAAATCATAATTCATGCAACAAAAATCATCTAACTAGAATAATAATAATTACATAAAAACAAAAAGAATAAAAATAAAATACATTCTTAAATCAAAATTCAAACTAGAGTTCTATACAAACATGGACTTAAGTTCTCTATTAGGTTTAAACTCCAGATTGATCACCGAGAAAATTAGAAAGACATGGAAGAAGATGAAAACAAGAATAAGAAGTAGAGAAAATGGAATGTGTTCTATGGTGACATCTTCTCCTCCTTAAATAGGCAAAGTTGCCTTCTCCCATAAAAAATCTAATACTAATCTCGAAGTAGTATCCAAATCCTTATAAGACTTAATAAGATAATATCCAAATCCTTGTAAGAGTCTTCTAACCCAATCCTTTTAGGAATCTTCTATCCTGCAAAATACAATAAAAAAGAAAGAAATTGGGCCTTCGTCGGATAAATATAATAAAAATGTAATTAAAGTCTATTAATCTAAATTAAATCCACTTAATATAAATAAGCCCAAAGTCATCAAATTACCCATAATAATTTATTATTAAGACTAAATATGAGGAATATAAAATATAATAATATTGAAATATCAAATTTCTCTACACTTAGGCTTTTGCACTCCTAGGCAAAATAATAAAAAAAGGAAAACAAAATAGAAATACAAAACTGCCAAGCTAGATGCAATTCAAGCTTTTTAGATATTCAACAGTCAAAGATAATTTTTTTTGCTAATGGAGGATGAACAAGTAGCATGGCAATTCGAATTGATAAACAAATGAATCAAAGTGGCAGTTCTTCATTGGTTATCTGTTTACTCTCAATTCTCTCAAGTGTTTAGGTTAAGCGTTCCTCTCAAATTTAACCTTTCACAACAACACTACCATAGGCTTGTATATCTTCTCAATTTCCACTAACCAAATCACAAGTAACACATAAATCAAAAGGACTTTTATTCAATGTTGTAATGGGGCTAAGGTATGAAACAAATGGTAAACAAAAGAACTAAGAGACACAAAGCGGACACTTAAAATCATCAAGAGCAATAAAAAAAAGAACATGGAATGGAATAGATATGTATCTTAAGGTTTTATTTGCTATAAGCCAATACATGCTCAATGAAAACCAAAGTAATTTTCTTTTCTTATTTTCATTTTTCATTTTTCACTACTTCTTTTTTTTTCTTCATGCTTTTTTTATTTGTTTTTTTTGTATCATTTTTTGTTGTTTTTTTTTAATTTTTCATAAATATTTTCTTTTCTTTTTTTAATGTTTTTTCCTTTTTTTTGAGACATCTTTAAAGAAAACAAGTTAATTGGCTCAAAATTAACATAGACTGCACATTTATCTACACTATGAAGATAGAATGCTCTTAATAATCCAAAGTATCTTAAACAAGGTGGAAAAAAAAATTTTCATGGCTAAAAGGTTAAAAAGAAAACATAAAGGGCTCAAAAAGGGAACAAAAACAAAGGATAAAACATAGGTGGGATGGCTATTTGGCTCTGGCTACAATAAAAGAAAAGAAGAAAGAATGCCTTAATTATCTTTATAAGTGCTTGTGTAAATGTAGTTTCAATTAAGAATTAAAACAAGTTCTAAAGTGAAAATCATGATAGGTGAATGCTCTCATAAGAAAGAAATAGTATAAGTCCTAAAATCCTCACGGGTTTAAAACTACCACATGAATCCATTAAAAAATCAAATTCATTGCCAATTTACTTAAATTTCAGAAAATAAGATTAATTTCTAATTATGTTGAAATACTTCCAAACTTAAATTGCTTCAAATTATTTTTTTTAAAGAAGAACAAAAAAAATTGCAAGAAAAACAAGAAACAAAAACAAAAACAAAACAAAAATTCTGAAAAATAAAATAAAAAAGAAAGTAGAATGAGTGATTTGTCCCTACCTAACATTTAATTTTTATATTGTCCTCAATACAACAGTAATCTAATTCATCAACTAAAGAGAAGATAAGAAAATAAAAAGAAGAGAGAAGGAAATACAGCCAAGTGGTTCAAGTGCATGAAGCGTTATAAAGATGTTGCTCCTCTACTGTCTGTTCTTAAAATCTCTCATAAAAATGCTTAAGCCTTTGCCCATTCATTGTGAAGTGCTTGTTGGTTAACTCATTCATAATCTCAATTGCACCATAAGCAAAAACATTAATAACAACAAATGGACCAATCTATCTAAAACGTAACTTACCAGGCATCAACTTTAGGCGAGAATTGTAGAGGAGGACTCTTTCACCAACATGAAACTCTTTTCTTTTAATCATCTTATCATGCATGACCTTGGTTTTCTCCTTATAAATTCTAGAGTTTCATAGGCTTCTAACCAAATTTTTTCAAGCTCTTGAAGTTGTAATTTTCTTTAAGAACCAGCATGAGATATATCCATATTACACTTCTTTACTGCTCAATATGCTATGTGCTTAACCTTAACTGGTAAGTGACATACTTTACCAAAAAACTAACCTATAAGGTGACATGCCTATAGGAGTTTTGTAAGTAGTACGATAAGCTCATAGTGCATCATCTAATCTTTTACTCCAATCCTTTTTGGCAGATTGCACTATTTTTTCTTGAATTTATTTTATCTCACTATTTGAAACTTCTGCTTGATTGTTCATTTGTGGATGGTAAGGGGTGGCTACTTTATGGAGCACACCATACTTGTGAAGAAGGGCTTGCATGTTTTTGTTACAAAAGTGGGAACCTTGATCACTGATAATTGCTCTAGGTATACCGAACCTATAAAAAATGTGAGATCTAACAAAGTCCATAGCCATAGAAAAGTCATAAGTCCTTATGGCTTTTGATTCCACCCATTTTGAAACATAATCAATAGCTAAAAGAATATACGTGAAACCAAAAGAAATAGGAAGTGGACCCATGAAGTCAATACCTCAAACATCAAATATCTCACAGAACAATAGTGGTTGTTGAGGCATCTCATTCTTACAAGAAATATTACTTGTTTGTTGACATCATGTACAATTCTTACAGAAAGCATATGCATCCCTAAATAAGATGGGCCGGAATAGTCTAAAGTCTAGAATCTTTCTAGTAGTACACTGAGGACCAAAATGGCCATCACATGCAAGTGTATGACAAGTGAAAAATAATGTAAATTCATGGTCAAGAACACATCTTCTGATAATTTGGTCACTACACATATGCCAAAAGTAAGGGTCATCCCAAACATAATATTTTGCCTCACTCTTAAGTTTATTAATTTGGTGCTTCTTAAAATAAGCAGGTAATTCATAAGCAACTAACAAATTCACCATATCTGCATACAAGAGATCTTTATCATGCAATGAGCATAACTGCTCATTTAGAAAACTATCATTGATAGTAGATGAATATAAAAAGTGGGGTATTCTACTCAAATGATCAGCCACAAGATTTTTTGCTCCATTCTTATCTCTGATTTTTATGTTAAATTCTTGTAGGAGCAACATCTACCTAATGAGTCTCGGTTTTGCATAAGGCCTTTTGAGTTGGAATTTTAAAGTTGCATGATCAGAATAAACAATAACTTTAGAACCAATCAAATAAGAACAAAACTTATCTAAAGCAAAAACAACAGCTAAAAGCTCCTTTTTCAGTGGATATATAAATAGATCGAGCCTCATTTAAGGTGCGCGATGTATAAGAGATCACATGAGACTTTTTATCTATCCTTTGGAAAATAATTGCACCTATGGCAAAGTTGGATACATCACACATTAATTCAAATTGGAATTCTTAATTAGGAGATTGGATGATAAGTGGGGTGGTTAGCCTTTTCTTTAACTTATCAAATGCTAATATGTATGACTCATCAAAATTAAAATTTGTGTCCTTTTAAAGAAGTCTAGACAGCAATAGAGAAATCTTGCTAAAGTCTTTGATGAATTGCCTGTAAAAATCTACATGGCTAAGAAAAGAACACACTTCCTACACACAAGTGGGGTAAGGTAAAGAAGCAATCACATCTACTTCAGCTTTATAAACTTCAATGCCATTTTTAGAAACCACATGGCCTAAAACAATTCCTTGCTTTACCATAAAATGACATTTTTTAAAATTTAAAACCAGATTTTTCTCAATGCATCTTTCTAAAACCATTCCTAAACTCATTAAACAGTCATCAAAGGAGGTGCCATAAACAGTAAAGTCATCTATAACAACTTCCATGCAATGTTTAAGGAAATAAAAAAAAAATGCTTACCATACATCGTTGGAATGTACCTAGGGCATTACAAAGTCCAAACGGCATCCTCCTATCTGCAAAGGTTCCAAATTGGCAGGTAAATGTGGTCTTTTCCTGTTCCTCTAGAGCAATATGAATTGAAAATAACCAAGAAAGTCATCTATGAAACAATAATAAGATTTGCCTACCAATCTCTCTAACATTTGATCTATGAAAGGAAGAGGAAAATGGTCCTTTCTAGTGGCTTGATTCAGCTTTCTGTAATCAATGCAGACTCTCCAACTATTCTAAACTCTCATAGGAATAAGTTCGTTCTTCTCATTGGGCACCACTGTGATATCAATCTTCTTAGGAACTACCAGCACTGGATTTACCCATTTGCTATCAGATATATGGTAAATAATACTAGCTGACAGTAATTTACTTACCTCTTTCTTCACGATATCTAAGATCGTGGAATTGAGTCTTCTTTATGGTTACCTTACTAGTTTGGCTCCTTGATGAGAGACCCCGTAGCAATAAGTCCTAGGAACCTTCTTTTTGACAACATAACCCGGATCGTGCAATATTCAAGAACACAATCACGCAAATAGAAGACAAAAACACTGGTAAAGAATAAGAACACGTATAAACAAAGATAGTTAGTCAAGTGGGTAAGACCCTAAGAGAACTCGTCCCTTAGAACCCTAACCATAAGACGCCACAAAGGAAGACCACTCCTTTGATAAGTCCGAGTTAAATTCACTCCATCGCTCAAGGAGCAAGAGGAACCTCACAAAAATAGAACATAAGTCCTGAAAAGAAAATTCTATTTATTCATCTCATTCCTTTTTTTTAATTGAATACAAAGATAGTATTTATAGGCAAAGGAAATCCAAAACTTGAATACTAAGCAAACCCTAAAAGCAAGACTTAAGAAACTTCCTAAAACATAATTTCCAAGGTTGTGCACTGTTCACGTGCACTGTTCATCCAGAAATAGAAAGAAAATAACCTAAATAAATGGAAACAAATCAACCCTTAAAAGAAATGGAAACAAATAATTATGAAATAATAAGGAAATAAAACTTTCTAAAAACTTAATTGACCACATGGCCTTATTCAAATCACCAAAATAGAAACTAAATAATACTAATGGTCTGAAAATTGATGCTCACGTTCAGCAACTTGTCCAAGCTTTCCTTGATGGTTACACCATGCATGGTCTCTTTGAAGATGGTTATTGAAGCTCCGTGATGAATAAATAGAAACAAATCAACCCGTTCAGCAACTTGCCCAAGCTTTCCTTGATGGTTACGCCACGCATGGTCTCTTTGAAGATGGTCATTGAAGCTCCGTGGTACTCTATCATTCCCTTCCTCTTTGAAAAGATTCGTCCTCGAATCTCTCTTGAATGTTAATAGTAAAGAAAATGTTGCTTGGGTGTTACTTAATTGAATCACAAACCAAATAGGAAACAAATTAGAATATACTAAACTTTCCAATTTTTTTTTTCTAATTTCAGCTCTTTTCTTTTTCTTTCTTTTTGTTTTGTTTTGTTTTTTTTTTGAGTTGGACAATTTCCTTCCTCCTTTTTTTTTTCAGCTCCTTTTTTTTTCCTGAAAAGAAAATTCTATTTATTCATCTCATTCCTTTTTTTTAATTGAATACAAAGATAGTATTTATAGGCAAAGGAAATCCAAAACTTGAATACTAAGCAAACCCTAAAAGTAAGACTTAAGAAACTTCCTAAAACATAATTTCCAAGGTTGTGCACTGTTCACGTGCACTGTTCATCCAGAAATAGAAAGAAAATAACCTAAATAAATGGAAACAAATCAACCCCTAAAAGAAATGGAAACAAATAATTATGAAATAATAAGGAAATAAAACTTTCTAAAAACTTAATTGACCACATGGCCTTATTCAAATCACCAAAATAGAAACTAAATAATACTAATGGTCTGAAAATTGATGCTCACGTTCAGCAACTTGTCCAAGCTTTCCTTGATGGTTACACCATGCATGGTCTCTTTGAAGATGGTTATTGAAGCTCCGTGATGAATAAATAGAAACAAATCAACCCGTTCAGCAACTTGCCCAAGCTTTCCTTGATGGTTACGCCACGCATGGTCTCTTTGAAGATGGTCATTGAAGCTCCGTGGTACTCTATCATAATTATTTGTTTTAGGAGGCCCAATGACTAGAGGAAGAGCTAAAGCCATGAAGTAAGCTTTGAGTTGCATTGTCCAAAAGGTTCAAGAGCTTGAACCTATGTTTTTGCATCAATTTGAAGAGTTACAAGGCCCAAGGGACTTGATCCTCATTGTCCAAGCCCAACAAGATATGCTGCAAGGTCCAAATAGAGTCCAACTTGAAGAAATCAATTAACAAGCATGTGCAATTCACATGGGCAACAAAAGTGACGTGAATAGGAGTTTTAAATCTTATTTGGATGTCTTTTATTTGATTTTCATTAGTTTCCATTTCCATTAGTTTGAACAAGGCCATTTAGTCAAGACTTAGGATTTAAGTTTCAGATTTTGTTTATTTCCATTTTCGTTAGTTGCTGAAAACTTATTACTTTCTTTCCTTTTCTTTAGGATTTCTTGTAGTAAATGGCATCATCTCCTTCCATTAAAATTGGATTCTTTGTTTCCTATTTCTTGGAGGAGAATTCTTAGAGATTAAGTTAGGTTTAGGGTTTTCTTTTATGCCTATTTAATAGGCCACCTATTGTACTTTTGGGAGATGGGAATGAATTCATAATTTTATTTCTCATTGTGAGAATTCTTGCTTCTGTGTGTTCTTCTTTAGAATACAAGTGACTTATCAAAGGAGTGGTCTTCCTTTGTGGCATCTCAAGGCTAGGGTTCTAAGGGACGAGTTCTCTTAGGGTCTTATCCACTTGACCAACATTTCTTGTTCTTAGCCGGTCCCGGGCAATGTATCATCTTGTTGAAGGTTCCTAGGACTTATTCCTACGGGGTCTCTCATCACTCCTTCCTTTAATAAAATTTTGTGCATACATATGGAAGGGCTAATCCTTAGAATGTCTACCAATGTCCAACCTATTGCTTTCTTCTTTTCCCTTAACAATTCTAACAACTTCATTTCATGATCAGGTGCAAGGTTATTTGCTATTATTACTGGTAATTTACCAGGAAAGCATATTTGAGATTCTCAGGTAAAGGTTTTAGTTCAAGTATGGGTGGTTGCTGTATGGAAGGTACTAGTCTTTGTGAATTTAAATGTACAACAACCTCCACTTGTTCATTTTTTTCAAAAGAGGAAATAGTATCAAGTAAATTGACAGAATCTATATCAAAATTAGAAGTGGAATCAGAATTCAAGTATGTGTCAATTTTAGAACAAGCAATGCATTTATTAAGTCCATCACACCATTTTGAATATTGAATTGCATCTATAAATTCAACCATGTCGATATCCATGTCCACACAAGCATCGACAACTAACAAGTCTATCTTATTTGTATGCAACATGGAGTGTTCCTCTGAAGGGTATTTCATGGCATCAAGAATATTAAAATGAACAAGCTCACCACCAAATTCTATTAATAAAGTACCATATGCACATTGATTATTGTTTTAGTAGTTTTCAAGAATGGTCTACCTAGAATCAGTGGTACATGTCTATGTATATTATCATCCTCTATATTCAGAACATAAAAATCAATAGGGAAAATTAAATCTTTTACCCTCACTAAAACGTCTTCAAGTACTCTTGCAGGTAGGCTATGCTTCTATTTGCTAATTGAATAACCACTTCTGTCAGTTTCAATTCTCCAATCTACAAAGAGGAATACATAGGCTTAGGCATTATATTAATGGAAGCTCCTAAATCTAACATAGCATTATTAAACTGCATATTTCTTATTGTGTAAGGAATGGTAAATGTGTTAGGATCTTTGCATTTAGTGAGGATAGCTAGTTGAATCAAAGCTAATACATTTCTCCCTAGTATACAGGTAAAGGGATTCCAATAGTATCAGAATGATGAGAAAAACATAAAGAAAGGAATCCCCAGTAA
The DNA here is from genome assembly GCA_026724425.1 of Erythrophleum ivorense. Lineage (NCBI taxonomy): Eukaryota > Viridiplantae > Streptophyta > Magnoliopsida > Fabales > Fabaceae > Erythrophleum > Erythrophleum ivorense. Next base: position 37,479,171 of record JAIUCV010000006.1, on the reverse strand, counting down.
ATAATAATAATATAGAAAAGAACGTTCTAATAGTAAAAGAATGTTAAGATTCAGATAGCACGAGTTCAGTATGCATGGTCTAAGTCCTTTATAATGTAATTAAATGAAATAAAAAAGGACCAGTGTATAGCCTCTCTCCTGCCAGAGATTTAGCCACATGCAGTGTGTGAGATGCCCTAGTGTTAAGGCACTTAAAAAGCAGAACGTGGGCATAGTTAGAAATTGTAAGATATGAGAGGAAAGATAGAACAAGTACAAATAAAGTAAGGTAAGTCAGTAAAAGTAAGAGAAGAAAGCCCAAGTAAAAAGGGGCTAAAATGGGAACTTAAGGATCCCGTAAGGAGTAGCAAAAGAAGGTTAAAAATGCTCTTGAGTATCAGTATGATGGAATCCTAGAGAATCAGATGATGTAGAGCCTACTTTACACGAAGAGCATGATATATATCAGAGTTGAGCCTTAGAGTTTATAAGTGATGGTTACCAGACTTAGTGAGCATGTGTTTTATTATCAGATACAATGAGCTTAGGCTTTGACGTCTCCCAGAGATAGATCGCAGTAGATCCTAGTATAGTACAGTAGGTTGTAGTAGACCTTAGCAAGGCTTTAAGAGGTTGTAGTAGACCTAGGGGTCACAGTAGATCCCATAGAGTTATAGAGAGTCCCTAGTTACAACATGATAATTCTCTGATGAAATGACGACCTAAGATAGTTTTCCCAGATTAGTTAGTCTTAGAGATCAGTATAGTCACAGACAGTTTTGTCTTTAAGACTAGAGACCTCCTGAGTCTGGTAGACCATTGCCACAGAGATATGAAGGCTTTACTCAGATAGTTAGACCACTGACTAGATCTCTTAAGAGATGAGCATCGTGTATAGGATGAGCGAAGTAAGAAAGTAGCTTTCCAGAGTTAGAGCCAGATAAACCACTACCCAGCAGATATTAGCCCTGACTGAGGGATAAAGAGATCCCTATATGCTAGACTATGTATTCAGAAAGGGGTCAAGTGTAGTTTTAAATGAGATAAGTGGTACAGTATGACTCTAGTGATCGAGACTGTGAGTATAGTTAGCATCCCGCCAAAATTTAGCATTAGTCAGTGGTAGTTGCTCTTCAATGTTAGTATGAAGAATATAAGTTAGGCCTACCAGTGTTGAGATGAGAGACTACAAAATGCCCACTCTCAAGTGAGCCAAAAGAGTAAAGAAAAGTCCCGGCTTAAAGAGACAAATGCATTAGTAAATTGAGAAACTGGGATCAATAAAAGTGGAAACTCCTCAAAAGAGTTGTAATCCCAATAAGCAATTGAGATGTAAGGCTTATGATAGAAAAAAAATATAAATTATGATTATGGGATGAGCTAGTAAGAAAGAACACGGAGATGAATAGTGGACAGTATATTTTAAATAAGTAAGTAGATAGATAGAAATCTCCAATGGCTGTAATGATCAAAGCAAGATAATGAGAACTTATAAGAAGCTATTGGGAGAGGATACGGGAGATCTGATACAAAATAAATAACCTCTTGAGATATGTAAATGAGTCCACTAAAAAGAATGTTAACCCCTATAGATGGGTTAAGACTAATCAAAGATTATTAGTAATCTCTCCCAAGATAGGCCTCCAGAATCAAAAACTTTTATCCCTTATGTGAAGAACTAACATGTACTCTATAGCAATAGAGCTAGTAATGAAAATTCCCTGGTCGAGAAAAACTAAAAAGAGTGAAATCACTGAGATAAGTGTATAGATCTAGGAAAAAGGGAAAGAAAAGAACAGCTAGCCAAAATATAATAGAGTAAAAGGAAAGTGTACCCCAAATTTTGAGGATAAAATATTTAAAGAGGGAGAAATGTAATATCTGGTTCTCTAAAAATGAGAGAAAATGTGAAAAACATAATGTACAATTTCTCCATAAACACATAAAATTCATTGGATACAAAAGGAAATCCCCTAGATAAAGTGATTTGAGGTCCCAAAAAATTTATATAGCATTCTAGACTCCGAAAAATGAGAATCCCAAGCTCAGACGGAAAGAAAAACAGAGCTAGAATAAAGAAACGAATTTGAATGAAAGGTTAATGAAATGTAATGGCATTTTCATAATTTTGAACAAATTTTGGAATTCACATAGGAGGCCGTTTTAAATGAAAATTTTGAGTTCTCTGGGTTCTCAGAGGTCTAGAAAACCATGGGAAGCCCTGGGACAGTTAAAACCCTTTCGGTAGACGTTTTCCAACGTCAGTTGACTTAAACATTGACAGATTTGTTCAGAAAGGTTTTAGCTCCGATTTGAGTGATTCCAATGGCATTTTATTAAATTGGGGACCTAAATTTCATAATGGAATAGACCATTTTCAAAAAGGAGCTAAAACAAACCAAAAACAAAAATGCCAAGACAAAATGGGCAAAATTAGAATTTTTGAAAAGTGTTTCTTAAACCTACCTATATATATGAGGCGCCCCATCTCCTCCTTCATTTAGCCACATTTGTTTCTGCCCTAAATCAGAGAAAGAACCCTAAGGGTGAGGTGTACAAGAAGGAAGAGAAAGGAAGGAGAAAAACAAGGAAGAGGTATGGATTTTCTTGGCTTTTTATGCTTTTTCTTCTGCAAACTTCTTTTCCTCCATTTCCCCTTCTTTCCTATGATTTTATTAAAGTTCTTGGATCTATTTTGAGGGCAAAATAGAGGAGAAAATTCGTATTTGAAGAGAGGAGGCCAAGGAAAGTGAGAAACAGCAAGAAAACCAAGAAAACAAGGTAAATCTTCATTCCATTGTAGCTATCTCTTGCTCCCTTCTTCTCCTTGGTTTGTCCCACACATAGAGCTCTAAGAAGGCTTAGATTTTGGGCAAAACCAAGGGTGAATCTTAGAAATTTAAGGGAGGAGAATAAGAATATGCAAAGAAAATTAACAAACAACCATGAAAAATCAAGATAGCAAACTAAGGTTTCAAGTGCTCCACCAAAAATTTGATTTGATGCAATTGTTCCTAAGCCTAAATGAGTGTTTGGATGAGCTCTTGAGATCCCTAGAAGGCTCCTTATATGCATCTTCCATCAAGAAAATAAAGCAAACTCACTTGGTGTCTCCTTAGTCCATAGCCACGCCCTAGAGAGGTTGGAGCACCAAGGGATAGTTTTAATTTTATTCAAGCTAATTTTTGAGTCATATATGATGGAAGAAGATGAGAGGAAGCCTTGGAAAAATTTTAGAAGCCATAGATAATGTGTAACGCCTCGCCTAAATACCCATCTTTAGCTATATCTATTTTCAAGGATTCCTGAAATGAGTTTAATTACTTTTTCTATTTTAATTATTCTTTCATAATAAATCTAATTAGTGGCGTAGCAGACTATGAAAATAATGGAAACACACTGTAATTTATACAAACTAGTTTAATAGTTCCCTCATAGGGGAACGGGGTCATACAAGTCACATCACATAAAAAGGAGATCTATCCTATAATCATTCAAATAGAAAATCCCCAGATAACAAAAAGACTAAAAAGGTCAGTCCCATATGTTTACAAAAGGGTCAGTGTCAGCGACTGGGCATCTGTTCATGCAAACGGAGGAACAGGAGGCTCAATTCCACCCACTGGGAATGCATGGGATTCTAGCTCTCGTGGGGACACAAAATATATTGGTACAGTACTAACAATGTCATCACATGATATGATGCTTATGTTATGGATGATGAAGACCCATCCCTAAAGTGGGAACTGGATTCACTCTGCTTGGAGTTCTAGGGTCACTTGATAAATCGGCATCTAAGAAAAAGTATAAACCATAATAGAGTGAGAACTAATTTCCTCAGTAACATAGACAGGATTAATACCACATAATATCCATGAAGAAGAGTCAAGTACTTTTAATAGACAACAAGCAATATAATGGCAAGACAGTAAATTTATTAAACAATATAAACAAAGAGATATATCTATTAGCAATATCTAATGTGAATATGAAATAGCAAAGTAAACAGACATATTACATCTAAAGATAGAACATGAATAAAATACAAGAATTGTCTCAACATAATTGATATTCAAAGTTGCAAGATATTTAAGAGATTTCTACAGGCATAAGATATAAAAGATATCCTAAACAATATTTATTCTCTTTTGACCATTAGGCCTTGGAGACCGCCAGGTCCAACACTCAGACCATGTCGCACTGGTTTTGGCAGGCTCAAGCCCTGCTCATGTTGTACTGCCATGACATAGTAGACTCATCCCTGCTTCTTTTACTAAGGCATCCCCCAGTGGGGACCCAAGGAAAGTCATATAAAATATCACAATAATATGTCATCCAAGCCATCATTTGATCAAGGCATATAGGTATATTTGGGAAAGAACTGCCTTGCACAACTCTGTGCATAAATAATCTTAGTAGCATAATCCAGCATAATCTAAGAAGCATGTATAATATATTAGGCCTCAAAAGTCATCTGGAACATGTCAAATAACATCGGGAAAAATTCAAGAATATCTTGGTCAAAAATTTTTCTCAAAAATTTGACTTTTTATACAATGATCCATAATTCACCAAAATTTCACCATAGGCCTTATTTTTCATATACATTAACGTAATTTAATTGGATTTAAGAAAACCCTTCCCTAGGTATATTTACATGTGTTGCCCAAATCTATGCATCCAAGAAGACATGTGATTTTGCTTCATTTTCATGTCACCAAATAGTTACACATACATATTCAAGGATGATGATAAACAAAAGCCCTTAATCAATTTCTAAAGATTTCATACATATTCTACAATTTTCTCAAGTTAAGATTCTAAGATTCTTTGCCAATTTCTTCATGAAAATTAAAGTTGTATTAATCTTCCTCTTCCTTAGGCTTTCTTCCATCACTTCCCCCTTTATTTTCTCTTCAATTTCTCCCATGGCATCTTGAAATACAAAGCTTCTTGATTTGTAGAAAATTTACCAAGATTAGGAATTTTCTTGAATCACATGAATCCATAAGCCATATATATGATTTCTCCATCTTTTCTTGGCTAGAATCCATGGAAACAACAAAATTTCCCATCTTCTCATGCCATGGAAAAAATTTAGAGAGAAAGAGAATAGAAGAATTCTTGGAGAAAAATAGAAGAAAAACCAAGAAGAAGAAAGTCTATCTATGTTACCTTAGTTCTAGTGTTTGATTTTCTTAATAGTTTTTCTTTCTTTCTTCCTTCTCCCTTTTCTTCTTCCTTAGGCTGAGCTCCCTCTCCTTTGCCTTTTCTTTGTCTTGGCTGAATTTGTGGTGTGTATTTTGTGTGTGAGAATGGCATGAAAGTGTGTGTGTGATATATATATATATATTAGTTATGAATGGTTAAGATTTAATTAACTTTAAGGTGGAAGATTTTAGCCTTTAGATTACATGAATGGTCAAGATTTAACCTTTGAAATAAGAGATAAAATGTAGGCCTTAGGATTAAATCAAAGGTTGTGATTTGATCTTGAAAAGGTGAAGAAATCTAAGCCATTAGATTACATCAATGGTTTAGATCGCATTACGTTTTACGAATAAATTTAGCCATTGGATTACCCTAGTTACTTTTTCATAAAGTGTGAAGATAAGGTTGCATTTAATACCACTTAAGTCAACATCTATGTCATGTTGAAGTCAGCAGTAACTTTTCATAATGCGTGAGATTTCTAAGATTTGCTGACACAAGCCTATGTAATCGCTCCATAGTTTGTGTAGCTTCTAGAATTCTCTTCCAACTTCTAGCTTCTTCTTTACATATGGCGCCATATCATCTCTCTCTTTTCTACATGGCACCACATTAGCACCTTCCTAGCTTCCTGGTGCCACGTCAACTCTTCCTTGGTTAGACTTACAAAATTGCCATTATTTTCCTAGGTTTCTCATAATACATTTTCTAAGTTCCCTACTATATTTTAATATTATTTAGCCCTATGTGGATCTCATTTAATGTTTCCAATCATATATTTAAATATTATTTATTCCCCTAATATTTTATTATTTTAGGGTCCAAATGACTGTTTTGCCCCTAGTAGTGATGTGACATATAAGGACCTCTATTTGTTTTTTGCTTATATCTTCTCATTAACTTCATATTTTTGGATTCTGTCACCACTACCTGGTAGATTTTTTTGCATAGAATTTCCTGAGACAACTAACACGAGTTTAGGGTTTTAGTTCGTCTCCATATAAGCTTATAATTGTTTTGTGCTATTTTCTAGCACTAACGAATCTAAAATTTCATGCAACAAATTTTATAATTTTTCTATGAAATAGTTTCTTACTATTGATACATATATTGGACCAATTCTGAATTTTCCTTCCTTCTAGAAAAATTATCAAAGTTTGTCCAAGTGACAAATGACAATTTTGCCCCTGAGTCCCTCTAGACCTTCTAAAATCTCAAAAATTCCTATGGATCCTATTCAACTTATACTTTTCATATATGAATCTATTTTGTTCAAATTCTTTTTATTAGAGCTTAATAAATTCATTATATAAAATACTAAATAATTAAAAAATCCTAATTTTAGGGATGTTACATTCTGAGATGGAGGTGTAGACTCCATAATGTAGCATAATGAAGCAACTCCTAGCTAGGCTCTTTAAATTAATTTTGTGATGATTCCAAGGAGTTTAAATGGAGTCAAGAATCATAGATTAAATGAGAGAAGGGAGCCAAGATCATGAATTCTTATAATTGTTTCATTAAGTGCCTTATGGAAGCATAATGGAGCCATAGACCAAAGTAGCATTATGTAAAGTGTGTATAATGCCAAGGCTTATTGCCATGAGTAATTCATGTTTCTTTTGGTATGTTTAGGCCAAGAGAAATAAGTTTTCCACCATTGTGAGTGTGTGGCCAAGGGATGGAGTGCAATTCTAAGAGAAAAAGTGTGTGGTTGCATAAAAGGTAGCTCTCTCCACTTTCTCTCATGTATGAATGTGTGCTTACCTTGTCTTTGAATGTGCGTATGTGTGTTTTAAGCTATGAAAAGTCTGCTAGCTATAGCCTAGCTATAGCGAATGTACTTGTTCGCTATAACCTAGCTATAGCGAGAGTGCCTTCTTGCTATAGCAAAAATGCTTCTAGCTATAGCGAGTGTGAGCATCCCATACAAAAACCAGGGAGTTGCTTGCCGTAGCGCGCTATAGCGAAGGCAGAGGTCTGAGACTGACACGAGCTCACCGTAGCGAGGGTTATGGCTCGCTATAGTGAAGGTTAGTCCAGAAAAGCGTAAAAAGAGAGATTTTGACTTTTTAAAACTTCCAAACTCTTCCTTTCTCTATAAATCGACCTAAGCTTCGACTAAGAGAGAGAAAAGGGCTGTGGAGAGAGAGAGAGACCTAGAGAAGGAAGGAGAACAAGCAAAGAGGTAAGTAATCTTGAGATTTCCATAACTTTTCTCCCTAGCATGTTATTCTTCTCTCTTTGCCCTCTCTTTCCATGGTTTTAGTAGTTGATTTGGGTTTGGTTCAAAAGAGAGAAAGTGGAAAACCACTTTTGAGGAAGGGTAGAGCTTATGTAGCTTCCTTTCTTCTTCTTTCCTTTCCTTTTTGAGAGCTTGAGAGAGGAAGGAGAGTGAGTGAAATTCTAGAGAGAGAATCCCTAGTTTCTTACATAAGTAGTAGGGGTTTGCTTCGATGAAAAGCCCCTTTAGCGTTATGAGTACTTATTTGAGTTATGAGAGAATAATCCCATACTCTTTGTTGTGCTTAGGCTCAAAGGAAGCAACTTCATCTAGTTGTGAGTGTGAAATCAAGAAGGGAGAAGAGGAATTGAAAGGGAAGGCTTGTATTAGCCGATAAGGTAGCTCTCTACTCTTTCTTGTTGCATTCTTGGATGTGTAATAGTCATTGTATGCTTGTGTATGTGCTTGTATGATGAGATATGCCATTGATGTTGCCTTGATGCATTAGTACCAATATGCTTATGATATGAATTGTGAAAATTGCTCGGGTGAGGTGGTGCCGAAAGTCCCTTGAGACGGGTGAGGTGAAGCCAAAAGTCCCTGAACCAAGGGTGAGGCCAATCCAAAAGTCTTAAAACTCGGGTGAGGCTAGACCGAAAGTCCCTAGAGCCTATTCTTGGCATTGATATGATATCGTGGCATGAAACACATATGTGGTGTCATTGTGACTTGTTTGCATGCTTTGACTGGTTTATATATCTTGATTGCTTCTTGAATGAGTATGAGCTATTGAGATTCCCTGAATCTCACCCCCTCCCTCTCCCATCTTAACATCTTAGGTGGAGCTCAAGGAGAAGCAAGTGCACACCAAGGAGTTTAGTTGAGAATACATAAAGAAATGAGTAGTTCTTTTAGTTCTTTTGTCGTAAAGAGGTGCCAAAATGAATATGCACCTATCATTTTTGAGTTGTAAATATGTGAGCACATGTAAACATATGTATAAGTGATGTATGAACTACGTAAAGAGCCAAAGTAATGAGAATGTAGAATTTGGCCCTTTTGTGGCTTACATGTGATAGTGCATTTTGTTCCGTAGCATAGTGATTTTGAAAGGTATGATGACTTGGATCATTTGGACTATTCATATATGCTATGTTTGTACTTTCAAACTTGCCCAAAAGATGCTAAAGCATGTGGGAGGCCATTTGAACCCATTATGAACCAAATTGGGTGCCAAAATCGCCAATTGTGTGAGCTCTGTCAAAGTATGACTAGATGAACTCTTCTCGATATGAAATTTGGCATGCCTCTAGAGTCTAATGAGAGCTTCTTGAGAAGCTAAAGTGGATAATATTTGGAGGTCTAAGGAATATTTGCCGAATTGTTGAAGTTTGGAAATTTTAATGGTTTGGTCATGGTACTGTGCATCAAGTCTGAAAATGAATCCATGTCATTCATAGACCAAACGGTGTCCAATTGTCATGAAATTTTATGAGCATAAACTAGATATCCACAGTAACCTATAACTGGAAGCACCTCAATTGGAGGTCTGTAGAGAGAGAAACGACTTGCTGAAGTTCTGTATCAGTATCAGGGAAGCTTTCCAACCTTTGTTACTGTTCTATCAGTTTTTGAGGTCCAAGAGCTCCTGAACTGATCTAGACTTATTTTTCTCCTCTAGTAAACTCTGTAGCTTTCCAAATTGGTATAGTTTACCCAGATTGGATTTTTGTGGAATTAATTACGAATTTTCAAAGTTCATAACAGTAAACTGCACCAGTATCAGGGACAGCCGGACATCTGTCTCTTTTTCGATGTCAAAGATGGTCCAAATGCTGAGATTGTGGTTGGAATTATTTTTAGTATGAAGTTAACATCCAAATATTTCAAGAGAGATATGATTTGCTTGATTCCCATTTTTCTAGAATTAGATATGATTTTCCAAAGTTAGAGCCAAAAATCTGACTTTTGGGCTCATTTGAGAAATGACATTTTCTTGGTTTTTGGCTTCTTATCCGTGGTTTATGAGTTGTTTGGGGTTATGTACAAGTCTTATAAATGGTAATTAAGTAGAGGATGTGAATGATGGATTCACAGGACCCATAGGGCGAAATATGATCGGTTAAACCTTAACTTAAAGTAGTACAATACCACAGTTTTGGTCATTTCCTTTGGAAATCATATGGAATCAAGCCTAGAGGGAGATAAGTTGGAGTTATGTCATTATGGTGTTACACTTTGCCTACAGCTACATCAACTATACTTCTTTCTATGGGTAGCAAACCTTCATAAAAGTATTGAATCAAAAGTTGGTATTGATCTTATGGTGGGGACAACTTACATATAGTTTCTTAAACCTCTCCTAGTACTCATACAATGTTTCTCCATTCATCTATTTAATACCACTAATCTCTTTTTGGATAGCAATAGTTTTTGAGGCAAGGAAGAATTTCTCTAGAAATATCCTTTTCAATTCATTCTATGAAGTGATGGCTTGAGGTTGAAGATAATAAAGCCAATCTTTGGCCGCCCCATCTAGTGGGAAAGGAAACACTCTAAGCTTAATGTGCTTTTCTAAAACTTCTTGTGGCTTCATAGTGGAACAAACCACATGAAACTCCTTCAGATGTTTATGTGGATCCTCACCTACAAGACCATGGAACTTTAAAAGCAAATGTATTAATCTAGATTTAAGTTCAAAAGTAGCATCAAGTTTAGGATATTGAATACATAGTGGTTGATAATTAATATTAGGTGCAGTTAATTCTCTTAGAGTTCTATTATTATTACCAATCATATTTACTATTTTAGAATCAAAATCAAAATTCAATTCACAATTATTTTGTTTGTTATTTATTATCTTAGAACCTAACTCAGTAACTACACCTTCTTTAATTTTACGGTTTCTAAGTTGTGTATGAAAACTTCTATCAATCTTTGGATCAAACTCAATCAAATCTTTATTGGAAGATCTTGTCATACACCAAGAATGAATTAAAATGAAAGAAAACACCTAAAGATTACCAAGAAAAAAAAATAAAAAAATGAAAAATCATAAAAAATCACAACAAACGATACTAAAAAAATTGAAAAAGTGGTCTAAACGTTGGAATTTGGCCAAAAAGTGGCCTAGCTTGTAGTTAAGCTACAACTTTGATTTCCCACAATACCTAAAATTTATATACCAAGTTTTAGCTCAATTGAAGTTAGTCACCCCTTATACTAATATTGCTCAGAACAGTCGCAGAATATAAAAAAACACCAAAAATTAACCACAAACACTATGTAAAGATGCTATAATTAGATATGAAACTAAAAATTTCCTATTCTAATTGGTTATGATTAGTTGGCTTCCTAGCAATGGTACCAAAATCTTGATAAAGAAATTTATGTTCACTCGCAATTGTCAAACTAGCCAAGATTAATGATTTTTACTAGTTTGCAATATAATGTGTAATGTCTGGTTTTCTTAAAAATGAAGTAAACGGATACATTTTAAAAGTAAGTCCCCTAAAATGAATTGGTTAAGGTCTAGAAAAATTAGAATAATGATCTAGACATTAAGTAACGAAATTAGGAGGCCAGAGGTGTCCTGAAATAGAAGTTAAAATAACCAGATGAAATTTAACGAAATTGTTACGTAACGTCATGGTATTTTCATAATTTCGGGCAAATTTTGACATACTTACAAGATGGCTTTTTAAATGGAAAATTTGATCTCTCCTAAGTTCTCAGAGGCCCTGAAAACCATGGGAAGCCTCGGGACATTTAAAACCCCTCTAGTGTATATTTTTTAATGTCGATTAACTCGAACTTTGACTTTTTTGTTTAGGAAGGTTTTAGCTCCAATTTGAGTGATTCCAAAAGGATTTCATAAGATTGAGGACCAAAATTTTATGATGGAAGAAACGGTTCTCAAAAAGGAGGTAAAACAAACTAGAAACGAAAATGCTAATTTTATGGGACATAAATGGAATGTCCTTGAATTAATTCCAAAACCCTACCTATATATACACCATGCCCCACTCTTCTCCTCATCTGGTTGATTTCATTTCTTCCCTAAACCAAAGAAAAGACCAAGAGAGTGAGGCGCACAAGGGAAGAGAGAAAAGGAGAAGAAAAAGCAAGTGAAAGGTATAGAAATTCATGGATTTTCTTAGTTTCTCTTTAGCAAACTTCTTCTCCTCCTTTTTCTCTTCTTTCCCATGGATTTATTGAAGCTTTTGGGTTTGTTTTAAGGTCAGACCAAGGGGAGAAATTTTGAAATTTAGGGTAGAATCCAAGCAAAGGAAGAAGCATCCAAGAAAGGCTAGGAAAATAAGGTATTTTGCTACTTTCATGCTTGCTCTTTCTTGTTCCTCTTCTTGAGCTTTTCGTCCCATATATGACCATCTAAGAGGAGTTGAATTTCTAACCAAATCAAGGATGAATCTTAAGAAAATGAGTGAGGAGAATAAGAATATGCAAAGGAAACAACAAAACAACCATTAAATTCTAAGGTAGCAAAGTTAGGGTTTCAAGAACTTAACCAAAATTCTGTTTTGATTCAAGAGTTCCTAGGCCAAAATGGATTTTTGGATAAGCTTTTATGGTCCCTAGAAAGCTTCTCACATGCATCTCCCATCAAGAAAACAAAACAAACTCCTTGCTTCCCCTTATTGGCCATAGCCTCGGCCTAAGCTAGAAGAAGCATCAAGGAGTGATTTTAATTTATTCTACGCTTGGTTTTGTATCATATATAATGGGAGAGGATGAGAGGAAGCCTTGGAAAAATTTTAGAAGTCGTGGATAGTGAGATGTAGCTATAGGTTCCATATTATGACTTAAAGAAGCAACACCTAGCTAGGCTCCTTGAAATAAATGTGTGGTGGCTCCAAGGAGTTTAAATGGAGTCAAGAGTCATAAATTAAGAGAGAGAATGGAGCCAAGATTATGTTTTCCCAAGGCTGCTCCATTAGGTACATTATGGAACCATAAATGAGCCATAGGAACAATCTAGTTTTTAAAATGAATATATAGCTTTAGAAATTATACCAAGAGTGTAATTGGCTTTCATATGATGTGTCTAGCCTAAAGGAATCAAGTTCTACCTTCTTATGAGTGTGTGGCCAAGGGAGAGGGACCAAATTCAAGGAGAAAAGTGTGTTGTTGTGCACCAAGGTAGCTTTCTCTTCTTTCTCTCATGCATGAGTGGATGTTTATCTTGTCTTTGAATGTGTGTATGTATTTTTTAAGCCATGAAAGATATTTTAGCATGTATCTATATGCCATGGTACCATGATGCTATGTTATGCACTTAAATGATGCTTTATGAACATGTTTTGGTTTACTTAAGTGTGGTGAAGACAAAAGTCCCTTAGCTAGGGTGAGGATGAGCCAAAAGTCTCCAAGAATGGATGAGACCAAGCCAAAAGTCTCTAAAGAGTGAGGCTTAGTCAAAAACCCCTTAAGAAAATAGATGAGGCAAATCCAAAATCCTAAAGAGAATGGGTGAGGCTAAACCATTTGCTTGGCAAGCCCATATATGATTTATGTGACTTCTTGAGTGCAAGAAATGTTCCATGAATGACTATGCACTCCATGATATCCATGCATACATTTTTAGACTTGAATTTGCATTCTTTATATATGGTTGAAAGGGAAAAGAGCTATTGAGATTCCTACGATCTTATTCTTTCCTCCATATTTGCCTAACATATCTAGGTAGACTAAGTGAGCAAAGGAATGGAAGTCACTAAACTTGAAAGAGGAAGATTGACAAAAAAGTGTGTGATTTTGTCCACTTTGTAACCATTTTGATGGCATATGATGTAATCCCAAGATGAATATGTTGTATAATCATTTAAACATATGTAATTACATTGATACTTGATGTATATATGAGATTTGATGCCATGGGAATGATATAGCAATTTTTGGACATTGAATGGCAAGATGAAGCTTGTATATTCTTGTGTATACCTTAGGGCAAGAGTGTGAGCTTGTGAAATTTGGGTTTCTGCACCTTTGAGAAATGTTTAATAGACCATTTTGGTGTTTTCCCATGTGCTCAAGTGGCCATGAAAGCCTTGGAAGCAAATTTGGACACTTTATGACCCTTAAGAAGCACAAAAAGTGCCACTTTACAACCTTATAGTACAATTTGACCAAGTGGACGAATTTCCTTATGAAATTTGGAATTCATATAGATATCATCTAGATCTTTTTGCAAAGCTAAAGAACATATTATTTGGAGCTCTATGGAATTAATTATGAATTTTCAAATTTGCCAAATTTTAGCTATTCTAATATGGTTACTGTTCATATGGTTAGTTTCTTCTCCTTTGTCATTCGAGGGTCAAATGGTGTCCAATACTCATAATATTTAGAGGCATAACCTAGATATGATAAGCTTTCTATGGCCACTGAGATCACCCCAATTGGATGTCTGACGAGGGAGATATGAATTTTTGAAATTTTGTGACAATATCAGTAGTGCCAAATGAGTCTAGGTATTGTTCCATCAATTTCTAGTGCCTAGACATTCTTGTTTTGGTCAGGACTTATTTTTAGCATAAAGTAGACATCCGTAACTTTCTCGAATGGTATAGTGTGCTTGATTTGATTTTGTTATAATTAGTTATGATTTTTAAAATTTCATGGCAGAAAGCTAGCACACCAATCCGAGGCTAAACATGTGATTTTTATGTATATGCTTCATGAGCTCGAGTTTTGGCCACATTTTGAGATGATTTTGAGTTGTATGTGTGTAATTAAATAGGGGAATGAGATGGATGAGTTCATATGATCCACAGGACATGAAATGAAAATTTTATCTATGACATAATGCAAAAATAATCTAATATTTTATTGAATTTTTCTTAAGAACTTGTGTTATGCAAGAAGCTATGCCTAGAAATGAGATAGGATGAGTTAAATGAATAAGGTGTTACATAATGCCTACCAAGTCATCTCCCATAGAGCTTTCAATAAAATAAATTAGTTTAAGAATGACAAAACTATAATTATGATGATTTGGGGTTCGAATATGAAGTCACACTAATTAAACCAAATAGCAAATCAATGAACAAAAAGAAAACAAGATGAAATTCAATCAAAATAATATGTAACCAATTCAAATTCTTCCCTTGATAGTTCCCTATTCTTGTCACCTAAAAATACCTCTGGTTTGATTTTTAATCTTCTGGTGATTTCAATTAATGTTCTTAAACTATCGTTCAGAATTTCAATTAGATTGTATTGATAATCAGAATGTAACAACACTTTTGTCAACAATACGAAGCCAAAACATTTTGCACTTCACTAGACACACACGCAAAATCTTAACATGATTCAGAATGAATTTAGTTGATTAATAAACTGATTAAATCAAATTATGTTCTCAGATAGATGAAATGAATTAGAATTCATGCAACAAAAATCATCTAACTAGAATGATAATAATTACATGAAAACAAATAAAATAAAAATGAAATACATTTTGAAATCAAAATTCAAACCAGAGTTCTATACAAACACAGACTCAAGTTTTGTCATACCTTATTTTATAACACTTTTTTTACTACAATTACCTCATATAAAAATCGTGAGGAGTCAATGGAAACCTGAACTAATTAAAAATTTTCCTCTTAAAAACTTCCTCATATAATTTCACTATTCATTTGGTCATTTCCAAATTCTTATCTAACTTTGAAAATACATACTTAATTATAGAAAAATCATATGACATTAATTCAAGGCTCTACTTCAAGCTCTTTAAGCCCTTTACACGGGGAAAATGCTTACTTAGTAGAGCACATATGAATTCATATAAAGTTGCCCCTACAACACATTAGACAGTTTTATCCCTTCACTTAACATATTATTATTATTTTGCCTTTATATAAGCAGATGCATTTTTGCATTTTAGACTCATCAGTCATATTCTATTCACTCAATGGTTGATTATATTCATGACTTTCCATTCCATACCTGAGTACCTTACAGTATCATAATGTAACTCATGCACGCAATAATCTAAAATATTTAATTACATAACAAAATGTGGTGCATAAAAGTAAGTCCTCGATTTATACTTCCACATCCTTTGCCCCTTTATTTGCTTGAACTCGGACCTAGCATGGGTTATATTTGGGGTGAGATTATGAAATCTCAGTAGTAATAAACCAATCTCATTCACAAGCAAGCATGTAAGTAAATAACATAATGCCAGTCAAGATGCCACATATCGCATAACAATACAAGGGATTTCATACAAGGCCAAGCACAATCTAAGCATACATATCTCATCTTATAACATAAAGGACAACTTGATATAGCATACCACTTATCATTATACAAACATACAAGCTTAAAGAAAGAGAGAGGAAAACTACTACCTTAGCAAACTTTGCTCCTCAATCCTTGGGACTCGGTTTACTTGCTTTTGGAGTTCCCAAAACAACATCAAACCCTATAATCATAACGATAATTCATTATAATCAACACATAAACCTTAACTTCTAAAGTAGGATGACCCCTTTTAAACTTAATAGGACCATTGGAATTGGAAAAATCCAACTCCTTCCCTTCCCATTCACTAAGGGCGAATAGTATGCCTTTCTTGGCCAAAATTTAGGAATCTCATCCCATGAGTTTTGGGGGTTTTCCCATAGGTATTCCTAGCTAAAAACACCCTTTTGAATCCATTGGAATGGATAAAATCATCAAATTCCAGCCCCAACATCACGTTTTAGTCATCACATAATCTAGCTCCGTTTTAGGCTCAAAGTGCGTTCCTTTGGTTCTAAAAATTCCATAGCCTTTTTCTTTATGTTTTAGGACTTGAAATTTGGTATACATGACTTTAAGACATTAAGAAAACACCATAAAAGTTTTGGGAAAATTCGGACAGCATCTCCCCTTGCTTTCTATTTTCCTAAAAATTATAATCTTTGTGTTTTCCAAAGTTTCAGCACATAACAATAACGAAGCTTATATGGCCTTCATGTTCAACATATAAATTTCATTTCAAGGCCTTCATATTCAACATATAAACTCCATTTCTAATGATTCATATGCTGTCGAAAAATAACTCATAGCTAGGGTTTAGCAAAACTAACTTAAAACATGTGATTTTCAAGTGCAAGGTGGAGAAAACTTACTCTTTAAGCTTAATCCTTGCTTCCTTTGCTTTTCTCACTCTAAAATCCTTTTTCTTCCCACTTAGAGCAACATTCCACCTTGAAGAAAAGATGAATATGCAGCTGGCCTTTGGAGAAAATGGTTGGAGGATGGAGAAGATGGAGAAATTTAGTGAAGAATGGTGGTAGTTTTGCTTGGTTTCACTTCATCTTCCACTTTTTCTCCCTCTCTCTCTCTCTCTTCATGTTTTTCTTTCTTTCTTCCTTGTGTGTGGCATGAAAATGGTGGAAGGGAGGTGAAGAAGATGAATCTAATGAAATTAAATGGTCATATTAAATTTGGACCCTTGGATAAACCTTTTCAAGATCAAATCTTAACCTTCCATTCTTTTTTTCTTTTGATTTTCTAATTTCATAACTAAATATCTTCTTCCAAAAATTCTTGGACACACACTTGGAAGCCTTGCCTTAGGCCTTAAGTTATGGAGAGTAACCACGGTTAATTTCTTAACTCAACCATGGTCAACTTTTAACTCAACCATAGTTAGTTTCTAACTTAACCATGGTTAATTCTTTAAAATAACTAAAATCTTTTTCTTCTTTTCCTTTCATTCTATATTTATATTTAGATTTCATCTTCTCTAAAACCCTAATCATATCTTCTCTTCTCTTATCGGGCCTTTAGAATCAACTATTGAACCTTACAGCAGTCTAACATCAGTGTCTGGGCTAAATTAAGGTTTTACGGTACAATACATACCTTTAGACTTTCTAAAATTTACAAATATTATTTCCTCTACTTTTTGGCCATACTGAGCTTCAAACATGGTTTAGGGGCCCTTAACCTCAATCCTCATAAATTTTGGCATCAATCAGACACCCGGGTTTATAGGTGTAATTTTCACCGTTCTGTATTATGATTGTGCTATAAACTTTTCATTTACTGCAATTCTGTCCCTAAAACTCCTTCAGGGTTTCTTAGCCCTTTAGCTATTTTTATTTCTATAGTTCTTACAACTTCCTTTTTCTATTTTGCTCATGACTACCGATCGGGATAACCAGATCGCGGACCGGATCCCGCCCGCCCATCCGGACAACTTGGTATCATTGGACCCGTCTCATCAAACTGAGTTTAACTGTGGGTCAGATTTTTGAGACTCTTGCCCTATTTTTTGATATTCGTGTTTAAAGCCACAAATAGAGGGTGAAAATAGGGTTCCTTGACTTTAGGGCAATTTATACATTTTGCCTGACATATAACTTTTTTTTACATTTTAGTCCCTGACTCGTTTATACTTGACTTTGGAGGCTCTTCGAGACCTTTTTTTGATCTCTTTTTTTTTCATCTATTTTAACCCCAATTTTAGGGCACCTCTGGCCTTGAGTCATCATTATTTACGATCTAGAATATTATTTTAATTTTATTAGACCTTAATTACTCTATTTGGGAGACTTCCTTTCATATCTAGTGAATTTTGTACGTTGATGGAGAAACCATATATTACGTTTCTCGCGTTTCCTTACGTTTTCTTGGATTTTCAGAAAATCGGATGTTACATTTCTCCCCCCCTTAAATAAATTTCGTCCTCAAAATTTGGGGTACATTCTCATCTAACATTTCTTATATCCTTGCTAACTGGTCTTTTCTTACCTTTGCCTGTTTAGGTCTAAACTTGTGTTTTACTCTCTTTATTCACTCAAGAGGGCTTATATAACTCTTTGGTTTAATGACTAATCATCATGCTCTTACTCTGTCCTGTACTAACATTGAAGAGCAACTACCACTGACTATTGCTGAATTCTAGTGGGATGCTAACTATACTCACAGTCTTGATTAATGGAGACATACTGTACCACATATTTAAAACTGCACCTGACCCCTTTCTGAATACCTAAGCTAGCATGCAGGGATCTTTTTATCCCTCGGTCAAGGCTACTGTCTGCTGGGTAGTAGTTTATCTGGCTCTAACTTTGGAAAGCTTATTTCTTGCTTTTCTCATCCCATACACTGTGCTCATCTCTAGAGAGATCTAGTCAGTGGTCTAAGTATCTGAGTAAAGCCTTCATATCTCTGTAGCAATAGTCTACCAGACTCAGGAGGTCTCTAGTCTCTGAGACTAAAGCTAGCTGAAACTGTATTGGTCTCTGAGAATAAGTACTCTGTAAAACTATCTCAGGCTGTCATCTCTACCAGAGAACTATCATGCTGTGGCTAGGGCTCTCTGTAACTCTGTGGGATCTACTGCGACCCCTAGGTCTACTGCGACCTCTCAAAGCCCTGCTAGGGTCTACTGCAACTCGTTGTGCTATGCTAGGATCTACTGCGATCCATCTCTGGGAGACGTCAAAGCCTAAGATCATTCTATTTGATAGTAAAATATATGCTCACCAAGTCTGCTAACCATCGCTCATAATAGTTGAGGCTAAACTCAGAGGTGCATTGTGCTCTTCAGGGGAAGTGGGTTCTATGTCATCTGATTCTCCAAGATCCTATCATGCTGATACTAGGAAGCATTTTAAATTTTTCACTAATTACTCCTCATGGGATCCTCAGGTTCCCACTTCAGCCTCTTTTTTTTCTCACTCTAAGTGTACTTGTCTATCTTTCTCTCTCATATCCTGTAGTTACTAACTATGCCCATGTTTTGCTTTTAAGTGCTTTGGCACTAGGGCATCTCACACTCTGAGTGTGGTTAACATGTCTGGCTGGAGAGAGGTTATGCATCGGTCGCTATTCATTTTTTTTACATGTACTATAAGGGACTTAAATCATATGTACTGAACTCATGCTATCTGGATCTGAACATTCTTTACTAGGGATTCCTTTCTGCATGCTTTTCTTATCATTTTGATATTACTAGAATTCCTTTACCTTTCTCTTCTGACTTATCTCATTATTTGACTAACTAGGATACCCTTCGATTATTAGGACACTTTGGTGATTAATGTCATTGTTTGCTACACACTCAAGTCACATTACTATTAGGTTGATCAAGCCTAATATCATGCAACCATTGTTGCGAGCAAACCATAACATCAAACACTAATACACGGGCGCATCATGATTGAGCTCAGATGATGAGAGACCCTGTAGGAATAAGTCCTAGGAACCTTCAACAAGATGATACATTGCCCGGGACCGGCTAAGAACAAGAATGTTGGTCAAGTGGATAAGACCCTAAGAGAACTTGTCCCTTAGAACCCTAGCCTTGAGACGCCACAAAGGAAGACCACTCCTTTGATAAGTCACTTGTATTCTAAAGAAGAACACACAGAAGCAAGAATTCTCACAATGAGAAATAAAATTCTGAATTCATTCCAATCTCCCAAAAGTACAATAGGTGGCCTATTAAATAGGCATAAAAGAAAACCCTAAACCTAACTTAATCTCTAAGAATTCTCCTCCAAGAAATAGGAAACAAAGAATCCAATTTTAATGGAAGGATATGATGCCATTTACTACAAGAAATCCTAAAGAAAAGGAAAGAAAGTAATAAGTTTTCAGCAACTAACGAAAATGGAAATAAACAAAATCTGAAACTTAAATCCTAAGTCTTGACTAAATGGCCTTGTTCAAACTAATGGAAATGGAAACTAATGAAAATCAAATAAAAGACATCCAAATAAGATTTAAAACTCCTATTCACGTCACTTTTGTTGCCCATGTGAATTGCACATGCTTGTTAATTGATTTCTTCAAGTTGGACTCTATTTGGACCTTGCAGCATATCTTGTTGGGCTTGGACAATGAGGATCAAGTCCCTTGGGCCTTGTAACTCTTCAAATTGATGCAAAAACATAGGTTCAAGCTCTTGAACCTTTTGGACAATACAACTCAAAGCTTGCTTCATGGCTTTAGCTCTTCCTCTAGTCATTGGGCCTCCTATGCCTTGTAATGGGTCCATTTGCATGTTGAACTCTCTTGCACACCCTCCATGCTCTTTTAGGTCATTACACCATGCTCCCTTGTCTACAAGCTCATGGGCCCCTTCATCATCAAAGCCACTATTGCCTGTATATTGCAAATCTCTTAATAATCTAAAGTATTCCTTTCTTACTTCTCTCTATTTGTCCTATTCTCGCAGAGTGCTCGGGGAAAGTAGGATTCTTTCTCTACTAGATCCTGAGATCTCTCTGCATTGCCCAACTATTTTTACTTTGGGAAGTATCATGTTAGAAGGGCATTTATACCAAAGACAAGTGTGCTTTCTTAAACACTTGAGCACATCAACTCAATATCTATTCTTAATTTATTATATCCTCAGCTTGAACACTGTCATATTTTCTTTCTCTTTTTACCTTTCTTATTCTCTTACTTAGGTAAGAGAATGTTCTATTACTAGCTATTTCTCCAGTTTAAGTTTCTTTACACTCAAGAGCACCTACATTTTCCCGAGTTCCTTTACTTGTTCATTCTCTATAACTTCAAGGGGATCTACTTTTCACTCTTACTCTTGCTTTGCTCTTAACTAGAGCATTCCTTTGTAGGAAAATTCTATTTCATGAAATCCCAGGAATTACCTTTTATGGCGCTCTTGACTTACACTCTTTCTTTATATAATGCAATGAC
Source organism: Erythrophleum ivorense (assembly GCA_026724425.1). Taxonomy (NCBI): domain Eukaryota; kingdom Viridiplantae; phylum Streptophyta; class Magnoliopsida; order Fabales; family Fabaceae; genus Erythrophleum; species Erythrophleum ivorense. The sequence continues at coordinate 37,458,065 of JAIUCV010000006.1, read as the reverse complement.
TCACCTTCTCAGGCGGTCTCTAGCTCCCTCGAGCTTTTTTGAGGGTACTAAGGTATTCACTATTTGTCTTAACTCGTTTCTACTTTCATATTGGAGCTAGGCTTTCTCTCTGTTCCACCTCTTCAGTCTCATCCCCAGGAGCACAGTATACTGATTTTAGGGTTTCATTAACCCAATCCAAGGCACGCACCTTCAATGTCTGGATTCTACCTTACTGAAGACTTATGCTCTACTGGGTGCTTTAATTACTCATGTGCCTTAACCCTACATTATTCTCATATTAGGGAGCTCGTCGGACTGACTATTGGACCCTTATCTACTTACTTTTTTATGCTCAGTCTACTCATTTAGTCACTACTAAAGCACATGAATCAATCATACAAGACATTCAAGAGTTCCCCAAGTGTTTGCATTGGCCTCACACTTCTCCTTATGGGTTTTGGACTTGCCTCACCCATTCTTTAAGAACTTTAGACTCAACCATACTCTTGGGAGCCTACTTTGCTATTGGGAGACTCCTTGCTTTGTCTCAACCAAGCTCAATGGTTCTTAGCCCATCCTCACCAAAGGGAAGAGTTCTTGGCCTCTCCTCACTCAAGCAAACTCATACAAACATCATGGATTCATTTAAAACATAACATAGCATCAAGGATCATGACATGTAAAGGCATGCTAGCATACTTTTCATAGCTTGAAAATACATATACACACATTCTGAAACAAGCTAAACACACATCCATGCATGAGAGAAGGTACACTTTCAATGAACTTAGTACTTCTTAACCTATTCTTATTCTTTTCTGAATCTCTGTCATTTAGTGTTTCATAGAGTAGCATTCTAGGTTGGAGTCAATGCCTTATAGGCGGGTCTCCACAACCTTATCATTCTTGTGTTTGATATTATCTAAGAATTCCCTTATCAGTTTCAACTACTAGGTCCATTAATCACATGTTACTTACTGAATATTTTTTTCATGACCATTTACTGCTCTTTGTCTTTATTTATACTAGGGGTCCCTGCTCTCTGTGCATTGATTGACCCCATAGTAGCTCATTCCTTAGGTTGGCCTGATTATGACCAACAAGGCCTTTCATGTCATAATACACCCTGCTATAACTAGGAGCATTTTCTTGAGCTATATGATCTGAGCTTCACCATCTCTGGTTGCATACCATCATTAAAGCTAGAGGATTCCACCTCTTGCTTTACTTGTACACATACATAACTAACTACAACCTCTGGGCTGTCGAGGCTCTATGAAGTGTAACTTATAACTCAAACCTCTGGCTTAAGAGAATTGCTTTTCTGGGCTCTTCACATCGTAATATCTGGGTGTCATGACTAGGAGGAAATAACTCTTTTAACCCCCACTCTATGCGGTAATAGCTTTTACCACATACTGTGCTATCTCACTACTTGTTCCTGCATTAGGCAAGACATCCTCGAAAGGTCTGAATGTGGCACTCAGGGAGATTATGCCTCTCATAGCCTCTCTAGCAGCTCAAAGCTTGCCACCACTGATCCTGGTGAGCCACTACAAATTATAGGGCTCTAGCCGTTAGGTCACTTAACTCTGTTTTAGAACTGAAGGCCAATCTCACCCACAACTGACCACCTACTCACAACCATTTACAACTCCTTTAGTATAAATAAAAACATAAGTCACTTTTACACACCCAAGATACCTCATATAAGGCTTTTCATAACTCTACAAACCTTTACATAGCCTTATAGCCACATCCTCAAGCCATATACAACCTTCCAAAAGCTTGAAACTTTGCTCTGATACCATAAATGTCATACCTTATTTTATAACACTTTTCCTACTACAATTGCCTCATAAAAACCGCGAGGAGTCAATGGAAACTGAACTAATTAAATTTTTTCCTCTTAAAAACTTCCTCATACAATTTCACTATTCATTTGGTCATTTTCAAATTCTTATCTAACTTTGAAAATACATACTTAATTATAGAAAAATCATATGACATTAATTCAGGGCTCTACTTCAAGCTCCTAAAGCCTTTTACACAGGGAAAATGCTTACTTAGCAAAGCACATATGAATTCATATAAAGTTGCCCCTACAACACATTAGACAGTTTTACCCCTTCACTTGACATATTATTATTATTTTTCCTTTATATAAGCAGATGCATTTTTGCATTTTAGGCTCATCAGTCATATTCTATTTACTCAAGGGTTGATTATATTCATGATTTTTCATTCCATACATGAGTATCTTGCAGTATCATAACATAACTTATGCACGCAATAATCTAAAATATTTAATTACATAACAAAATGTGGTGCATAAAAGTAAGGTCCTCGATTTATACTTCCACATCCTTTGCCCCTTTATTTGCTTGAACTCAGACATAGCATGGGTTATATTTGTGGTGAGATTATGAAATCTCAGTAGTAGTAAACCAATCTCATTCACAAGCAAGCATGTAAGTACATAACATAATGCCAGTCAAGATGCCACATATCGCATAGCAATACAAGGGATTTCATACAAGGCCAAGCACAATCTAAGCATACATATCTCATCTTATAATATAAAGGACAACTTGATATAGCATACCACTTATCATTATACAAACATACAAGCTTAAAGAAAGAGAGAGGAAAACTACTACCTTAACAAACTTTGCTCCTCAATCCTTGGGACTCGGTTTACTTACTTTTGGAGTTCCCAAAACAACATCAAACCCTCTAATCATAATGATAATTCATTACAATCAACACATAAACCTTAACTTCTAAAGTAGGATGACCCCTTTTAAACTTAATGAGATCATTGGAATTGGAAAAATCCAACTCCTTCCCTTCCCATCCCATTCACTATGCCCGAATAGTATGCCTTTCTTGGCCAAAATTTAGGAATTTTATCCCATGAGTTTTAGGGGCTTTCCCATAAGTATTCCTAGATAAAAACACCCTTTTGAATCCATTGGAATGGATAAAATCATCAAATTCCAGCCCCAACATCACGTTTTGGTCATCACATAATCTAGCTCCGTTTTAGGCTCAAAGTGTGTTTCTTTGGTTCTAAAAATTCCATAGCCTTTTCCTTTATGTTTTAGGACTTGAAATTTGGTATACATGACTTTAAGACATTAAGAAAAACACCATAAAAGTTTTGGGAAAATTCGGACAGCATCTCCCCATGCTTTCTATTTTCCCAAAAATTATAATCTTTGTGTTTTCTAAAGTTTCAGCACATAACAACAATAACTAAGCTCATATGGCCTTCATGTTCAACATATAAACTTCATTTCAAGGCTTTCATATTCAACATATAAACTCCATTTCTAATGATTCATATGCTGTCAAAAAATAACTCATAGATAGGGTTTAACAAAACTAACTTAAAACATGTGATTTTCAAGTGCAAGGTGGAGAAAACTTACTCTTTAAGCTTAATCCTTGCTTCCTTTGCTTTTCTCACTCTAAAATCCTTTCTCTTCCCACTTAGAGCAACATTCCACCTTGAAGAAAAGATGAATATGCAACTGGCCTTTGGAGAAAATGGTTGGAGGATGGAGAAGATGGAGAAATTTGGTGAAGAATGGTGGTAGTTTTGCTTGGTTTCACTTCATCTTCCACTTTTTCTCCCTCCCTCTCTCTCTCTCTTCACGTTTTTCTTTCTTTCTTCCATGTGTGTGGCATGAAAATGGTGGAAGGGAGGTGAAGAAGATGAATCTAATGAAGTTAAATAGTCATACTAAATTTGGACCCTTGGATCAACCTTTTCAAGATCAAATCTTAACCTTCCATTCCTTTTCTTCTTTTGATTTTCTAATTTCATAACTAAATATCTTCTTCCAAAAATTCTTGGCCACACACTTGGAAGCCTTGCCTTAGCCCTTAAGCTATGGAGAGTAACCATGGTTAATTTCTTAACTTAACCATGGTCAACTTTTAACTCAATCATAGTTAGTTTCTAACTTAACCATGGTTAATTCTTTAAAATAACTAAAATCTTTTTCTTCTTTTCCTTTCATTCTATATTTATATTTGGGTTTCATCTTCTCTATAACCCTAATCATATCTTCTCTTCTCTTATCGGGCCTTTAGAATCAACTATTAGGCTTTACAACAGTCTAACATCAGTGTCTGGGCCCAATTAAGGTTTTACGGTACAATACATACCTTTAGACTTTCTAAATTTATAAATATTATTTCCTCTACTTTCTGACCATACTTAGCTTCAAACATGGTTCAGGGGCCCTTAACCTCAATCCTCACAAATTTCGGCGTCAATCAAACACCCGAGTTTGTAGGTGTAATTTTCACCGTTCTGTATTATGATTGTGCTATAAACTTTTCATTTACTGCAATTCTGTCCCTAAAACTCCTTCAGGATTTCTTAGCCCTTTAGCTATTTTTATTTCTATAGTTCTTACAACTTATTTTTCTATTTTTGCTCATGACTACTGATCGGGATTACCAGATCGCGGACCGGATCCCGCCCGGCCATCCGGGACAACTTGGTATCATTGGACCTGTCTCATCAAATTGAGTTTAACTGTGGGTCACGGATTTTTGAGATTCTTGCTCGATTTTTTGATATTCATGCTTAAAGCCACGAATAGAGGGTGAAATTAGGGTTTCCTGAACTTTAGGGCAATTTATACATTTTGCCTTACATATAACTTTTCTTTGCATTTTAGTCCCTGGCTCCTTCATACTTGACTTTGGAGGCTCTTCGAGACTTTTTCTGATCTCTTTATTTTTTCATCTATTTTAGCTTTAATTTTAGGGCACCTCTGGCCTTGACTCATCATTATTTATGATCTAGAATATTATTCTAATTTTATTAGACCTTAATTACTCTATTTAGGAGACTTTCTTTCATATCCGGTGAATTTCGTACGTTGACGGAGAAATCATATGTTACATTTCTCGCGTTTCCTTACGTTTTCTTGGATTTTCAGAAAATTGGATGTTACAAGTTTTCTATCAGGTTCAAACTTCAAATTGATCACTAAGAAAATTAGAAAGACATGGAAGAAGATGAAAACAAGAATAAGAAGTAGAGAAGATGAAATGTGTTCTATGGTGATGTCTTCTCCTCCTTAAATAGGCAAAGTTGCCTTCTCCCATAAGAAACCTAATAATAATCTTGAAGTAGTATCCAAATCCATGGAGCATTTAATAAGATAATATCCAAATCCTTGTATGAGTCTTCTAATCTAATCTTTTTAGGAATCTTCCATTATGTAAAATACAATAAAAAATAATAATTGGCCCTCCGTTGGATAAATGTAATAAAAATGCAATTAAAGTCCATTAATATAAATTAAGCCCACTTAATATAAAATAAGCCCAAAGTCATCAAATTACCCATAATAATTTATTATTAAGATTAAATATGAGGAATATAAAATCTAATAATAGTGAAATATCAAAGTGATACGGAGTAAAGTGTCACAAAGTATAACTGTTGGGACGTCGACTTTCCAAGGACGACCAATTGATGAAGACCAACATAGCATGGGATACCAAAGTCCCACATTAAGTAGTATAGGATACTCAATAGGGCAAGTAGGGTCGTTCTCCCACCTCAATAGCTAGCTTTTGGGGGAGGGTTTCTCACGTTGCTTAGTTGCCATCATAAGCAAAACAATCCCACCTAAATCTAAAGACTAAGGTAGAATTGAAGAAATACAGTGGGAAATAAATGACAAACAAAGAGAAAGAGCAATGAAAATATTCCCCTAGCATTTGAGCGGCTAGAGACTCTCCTCACCTAAGCCAAATTCTTCCTTCACCCTTTAACTCCTCAAATCATCTATATATAATCATTTTAACCACCTACTCTCTCTCTTTCCTCACACCCACATGTACCTTGCACTAGGGTAGTTAGGCTAACATCACAATTCACATGTTCGTCCCCCTTTTTCTCCAGCTTTCTCCATATTCTTTTGGTTATATGTCTTCATGGGCCTTGGCCTAATGGGATAGGGCCCATCAATACCCACCCCAACAAGATCCACCTTATCCTTAAGGTGGAAATTAGAAGTTAGGCCTGGAGATTCTTTTCCATCAAACCTTATGTTGGTTTCGTCAAAGGATAAAAACAAGCACCTTTTATCCTATCATAAAAACTAGTACCAATAGCATGAACCAACCACATTCCTAGTTCACTTTGCAAGATCATAAATTCCTCCTGATTGTTGAACCCCACTACATTAACACCATCGTCATCTAATGACACTTGTTTGTCACCCTCATTAAGTCCCCTAATTACATGAATATCAGTGTATTCCCTAATATTTATATAATATCTCTAACCATATAAATTAACATTCTCTTTGACACCAACATAAACATCAACTTCAAGATTGGTTTGTAATCTTTTTTTGCAATGTGGGGACTCTATGAACAACATTCCTTGACTGAAGTTAATAAAAGGACTTATAAGGCATATTTGAGGAACTTGCTTTTGTGTAAGAATGTTACCACTTAGGCTTTTAAGAACCCACTCCCAATCATGTCTCAGGCCATTATTGCTAGGAGGCCAACTTCCAGAGTTGAAATCACCCCAGGCTTTTATGGATATATTATAACTGGTTGAAGAGAAAAACCAATAACCAAGGATCCCTTGTCCAAGTGTAATGTTCGATTTTTATTAAATGATGAAAATGGGCGCATTTTCAAAGCAAGTCTCCCGAAATGAATTAGTTAAGGTCCTGAAAATTTGAGTAGCATTCTAGACTCCTAAAAATGAGAATCCTAGGCTCAGGCGAAAAGAAAAATAGAGCTCGAATGAATAAATAAGATTGAACGAAATGTTGACGAAAAGTAATGGTATTTTCATAATTTTGAGCAAATTTTGGAATTCTCATAGTGGGACTTTTAAAATAAAAATTTTGAGTTCTTTGGGGTTTTCAGAAGCCCTGAAATCCATAGGAAGCCCCAAGACAGTTAAAACCCCTCCAAGGGAAGTTTTCCAACATCGATTGACTCAAACTTTGACAGATTCGTTCAGGAAGGTTTTAGCTCTGATTTGATTGATTCCAAAGGCATTTTATTAAATTGGGAACCTAAATTTCATAATAAAAAAGATGGTTCTAAAAAAGGAGCTAAAACGAACTAGAAACAAAAATGCCAAGACGAAGGGGCAAATTTGAGATTTTTGAAAAGTTTTCTTAAATCCACACATATATATATATATGGCGCCCGACCTCCTTACTCATTTAGCTCATTTAGTTTCTACCCTAAACTAGAGGAAAAACCCTAAGAGTGAGGCACACAAGAGGGAGAGGAAGAGAAGGAGAAAGACAAGGAAAAAGGTATGTAATTTCTTATGTTTTTCATGCTTTCTCTTTAGTAAAACATCTTCTCCATTTCCCCTTTCTTTCCTATGATTTTATTGAAATTTTTGGATCTATTTTGAGGGAAGAATAGAGGGAAAATTTCGGATTTGAAGAGAGGAGGCCAAGGAAAGGAAGAAAAAACCAAGAAAACAAGGAAAAACAAGGTAAATCTTCCTTCTATGGTAGCTACCTCTTGCTCCCTTCTTTTCCATGGTTCGTCTCACTCATAAAGCTTCAAGAGGGCTTGGATTTTGGGCAGAACCAAGGATGAATCTTAGGAACTTAAGGGAAGAGATTAATAATATGCAAAGAAAATAACAAAAGAACCATGGAAATTCAAGATAGCAAACCTAGGGTTTCTAGTGTTCCTTGAAAAATCTGATTTGATACCATGATTCTTAGGCCTAAATGAATGTTTAAATAAGCTCCTAAGATCCCTAGAAGGCTTCCCATATGCATCTTCCATTAAGAAAACAAAGCAAACTCCATAGAAGCCAAAAAGGTGCATAGGCTTGGCCTAGATGAGTTAGGATGCCTAAGGATAGTTTTAAAAATTTTCAAGTCCATTTTTGAGTCATATATGATGAGTGAAGATGAAAGGAAACCTTGAGAAAAATTTAGAAGGCCTAGAGAATGAATTGGTGTCATAGGTTCCATAATATGACCTAAGGAGGCATTATGTAGTTAGGCTCTTTGTTTTAATTGTGTGATTACTCCAAGAGGCTTAAAAGGAGTCAAGAATCATAAATGAAAGACAAGAATGGAGCCTAGAACTCATTTGATGGGTGTTGCTTCATTAGGTGTGTTTAGGAACCATAAATGAACCATAGGACAAAACTAGAGTTCCAAGTGGATGTGTGGCCTTAGAAATGATTCTAAGAACCTAATTGGCTTCCATATATTATGTTTAGGCAAAGAGAAACTAATCCCACACCTTTGTGTATGTGAGGTTGAGGAAGGGAGAGCATTTTCAAGAGGAAAAGTGTGTAGTTGCAACAAAGGTAGCTCACTTCTCCTTCTCTTATGCATGATTGTATGCTTAACTTGCTTTGGATGTGTGTATGTGTGTTTCTAGCTATGAAAAGTGTTCTAACATGTTCATATGTATTATGATACCATGATGTTGCATTATGTCTTCAAAAGTTGCCTAGTATGTGTTCTTGGGTTTGCTTGAGTATGGTGAAGTCAAGAACCCTTAGCCATGGTGAAGATGAGATAAGAACCTTTAAAGTTAATTAAGACAAAGTCAAAAATCTCCTAAAAGTGAGGTTGACTCCCAAGAGTGTGGTTGAGTCAAAAACCTCTAGAGAAAATGGGTGAGGTAAGTCCAAAACCTATAAGAGAATTGGTGAGGCTAATCCACTTACTTGGCAAGCTTATGTAGCTTTGTGTGACTTGTTCAACTGCTAAGAATACTTCTTGAATGACTGCATCATCATGATGCTCATGCATGCATTTTTAAAACTTGTTTTGCATCCTTTATGTATGGTTGAAAGGTAGATGAGCTATTAGGATTCTTTGAATCTCATTCCCTCCTCTCCAATGTTCTAACATGCTAGGTGGACTATGTGAGCAAGATAATAAAAACTATAAACTTGGAAGGTGAAATATTGACAACAAAGTGCCTTGATTTTGCTTCTTTATGGCCATATGAGTGGCAAATGTTGTAATATCTTATTGAATATGTCCTATGACCTTATGAATATATGTAATTATGCAAATGTATCATGTACAAATGAGATTTAATGTTATGTGTATGATATAGTGTATTTTGGACAATGAGGAGCAAGACTAGTCTTGTATGTTCTTATGTATGGCATGGGGTGAGAGAGAGAGTTTTCAAATTTTGGGTTTATGCACCTTTGAGACAAGTTTAAAATGTCATTTTGGTGCATTCTCACATGCTCAAGTGGTCATGGTTGCCTTAGAACTCAAAATGGACCATTTGGACCCTTTTGGTGACACAAAATGAGCCATTTTGCAACCCAATGTCAAGATTTGACCAAATGAATGAATTTGCCCATGAAATTTGGCATACATATAAATATGATCTAGATCATTTTGGGAATATAAAAACCAGATTATTTGGAGCTCTATCAAATTAATTATGAATTTCCAAAGTTGGCATTTTTCTATTAAACTTATGCAGACACTATTCATATGGTTAGAATTTTAAGCTGTGTCATTTGTGGAACAAATGATGTTTAAAACTCATGAAATTTTATAGTCATAAACTAGATATGATAAGCTTTCCATGGCCACTAAGATCACCCCAATTAAACCTTTGAACAGAGAGATATAAATTTTTAAAGTTAGAGGTTGATACCAAAGATGATAGTTGACCTCTGGTACTATTCCATCAAGTTCTAGTAGCTAGCAGCCCCTGTTTGTAATATCCGATTCTCCAAAAATAAGAGAAAATGTGAGAAACGTAACTACAGTTTCTCTGTAAATGAATGAAATTCATCGGATATAAAAGGAAGTCCCCCAAGATGATGTAGTTAAGGTCCCAAAAAATTTGGGAAGCATTCTAGACTCCTAAAAATGAGAATCCCAAGTTCAGACAGAAAGAAAAATGGAGCTAGAATGAAGAAACAATTTCTTACGAAAAGCTTACGAAATGTAATGGCATTTTTTGTAATTTTGAGTAAATTTTGGAATTTACACAGGAGGGCTTTTTAAATGAAAATTTTGAGTTCTCAGGGATTCTCAGAGGCCCTGAAAACCATGGAAAGCCCCGGGACAGCTGAAACCCCTTCGATGGACATTTTCCAACGTTAGTGTACCTAAACTTTGATGAATTCATTCGAGAAGGTTTTAGCTCTGATTTGATTGATTCCAAAGGCATTTTACTAAAATGGAAACCTAAATTTCATAATGGAAAAGACAATTCTAAAAAAGGAGCTAAAACAAAGGAGAAACAAAAATGCCAAGAATAAAGGGCAAAATGGAAATTTTTAAAAAGTGTAACTTACTTCCACTTATATATATATGATGCATCCTTTTTCTCCCTTCATTATGATGACCATGTTCTGCCCAAAACCAGAGGAAAACCCTAGAGGATGAGACACATAAGAGGAAGAAGAAAAGGAGGAGAAATTCAAGGTAGAAAGGTATGGATTTTTATGGTTTTTCATGCTCTTTCTTTTTCAAACCTCTTCTCCTCCATTCTCCTTTTTTTCCTATGATTATAATGAAGTTTATAAATCTGTTTTAAGGGAGAAATTGAGGGGAAAATTTGGATTTGAAGAGAGGAGCTTAAAGAAAACAAGGTAATTTCTCTTCCTATGGTTGTCATCTTTGGTTCCCTTCTGCACCATTTTGCCCCACTTGAGAAAACCTTAGGAAGACTTGATTTTTAGGTAGAACCAAGGGTGAATCTAAGGAAAAAGGGTGTGGAGATTTAGAATATGCAAAGGGAATTAACAAAAAACCATTAGATTTCAAGATGCAAGTTCTAGGGTTTCAATTGCACCTTGTAAAATCTGATTTTGTATGATGATTCCTAGGCCTAAATAAGAGTTTAAATGAGCCCCTAAGATCCCTAGAAGTCTCCCCATGTGCTTCTCCCCTTGAGAAAACAAAGAAAGCTCCATGGAACCCAATATGCTTCATTGCCTCAGCCAAGAAGGGTTCTCACAGTTAAGGAGAGTTTTAAATTTTTCTAAGCCCATTCGTGAGTCATATATGATGAATGAAAATGAGGGGAGGCCTTAGAAAAAATTTAAAACTCATAAAAAGTGAGTTAGTGCTTTAGATTCCATATTATGATCTAAAGAAGCAACATATAGCTAGTGATGTGAAATCAAGGGGTGGCCCAATCTTCACGACGTAGGTTGATGGATAGATGATGGTTCGAGACCCGACGAAAGCAAATAGCCAACCAACGTTATAAGAACGTTGACCTGCTACTTAGACAATGCGCCTAACCACGAACACAATAATCCAACCCACACAATGACGCACTTGGATCGAAGCACGAATTGGGGGCTTTTGTGAACTTGAATCACCAACCTAAAGATAGGTTGACAAAACAAAGGTTTCACAAGAGCAAAGAAAAGATAAGATTCTCACAATTAGAGAAACACTCAAAATAATTCTATTACTTCCAATTGTGTTTCAAATGAAGGCAGAATACATATATTTATAGTGTAGCTCAAACCTATCTACTGGAGGAAAAGTAGGAAACTAACTACATAATCTGAACTGAAAGATCTAAAAAATAGGGATACAAAATCAAATCTTTTTGAAAACAGAAAAGATAATCAGCCTAATAGAAACTAATTAATATTAATGGGCTGGACATCTTGCATTTGAAGTACTATTCACATCCTCTAGCTTCAATGGGCTCTTTAAGCATCAACTTGGGCTTGAATAAGCATGATTAAGGCTTCATTTGCTTCCTCAATGCATGCACTAATATTATGGGCTTCTAATTCAGCAAATTGAAGCCCAATTGCTCTTTGTAGATGCTTAACTCTTCCTCTTGTCATTGGGCCATCTATCATCAAGTCCTTCTCCACACGAGCATCCTTCCCTACATGAATCTGGTTCATATCATCCTCCCCTTTTTGAAAAGGAGTCATCCTCGACTCTTCAAAGTCTGCACCAAAATAAGGGGAAAGGTCTAAAACATTAAAAGTAGCACTTACACCATACTCACCTGGTAAATCTATCTTATAGGCATTATCATTAATTCTCTCTAGCACGCGGAAAGGCCCATCTCCGCGAGGCATAAGTTTAGACTTTCTTTTGTTAGGAAACCTCTCTTTTCTGAGGAGCAACCAAACCAAATCTCCTGGTTCAAAGACAACCCTCTTTCGCCCCTTATTAGCACGTTCTACATATTGTTGAGTCATCCTCTCAATGTTTTGTTTTGCTTTCTCATGGATTTGCTTAACAAACTTAGCACGTTTCTGTCCATCCATATTGATTCTTTCCTGCAAAGGCAAAGGAACTAAGTCAATGGGTGCAAGAGGATTAAAACCATAGACAATCTCAAATGGTGAATATTTAGTAGTGGAATGAACAGCCCTATTGTATGCAAACTCGACATGTGGGAGACACTCCTCCCAATTCTTCAGGTTCTTTTTAACCACAGTTCGTAACAAAGAAGATAGTGTCCTATTAACAACTTCAGTTTGTCCATCAGTTTGTGGATGACAAGTAGTAGAGAATAGCAATTTAGTTCCAAACTTGCTCCACAAAGTCTTCCAAAAATAGCTTAGAAACTTAGCATCACGATCTGACACTATAGTCCTCAGAATCCCATGAAACCTCACAACTTCCTGAAAGAATAAATTAGCAATATTAGAAGCATCATCAACCTTATGACATGCAATGAAGTGTGCCATTTTAAAAAACCTATCCACCACAACAAAAATAGAGTCCCTCCCCCTCTTAGACCTAGGTAATCCCACAATAAAATCCATGGAAACATCTTCCCAAGGTACACTAGGAATAGGGAGGGGAGTATACAGTCCATGGGGATTTAATTTAGATTTTGCTTTATGACATACAACGCATCTCCCCACAAGCTTTTGAACATCCCTACGCATCTTAGGCTAATAAAAATGCTCATTCAAGATATCAAAGGTTTTAATAATGCCAAAGTGTCCCATTAAACCTCCTGAATGTGCTTCCTTCATTAATAACATGCGCAGAGAACAATTAGGAATGCAAAACTTATCAACACGAAACAAGAATCCTTGATGCAAGTAAAATTTGTCCCAACCAACTCCAGGCTTGCAATAGTTAAAAGCTTCACCAAAATCAACATCATTAGTATATAATTCCTTGATGAACTCAAAACCAAGAACCTTAGAGTCTAACATGGAAAGAAGAACATACCTACGTGAAAGTGCATCAGCAACAATATTCTCCTTACCTTTCTTATGCTTAATCACATATGGGAAAGATTCAATGAATTCAACCCAACTAGCATGTCTTTGATTCAATTTGTTTTGGCTCTTAATATGTTTTAGAGCCTCATGGTCAGAATGTATGACAAATTCTTTAGGCCACAAATAATGTTGCCAAGTTTCCAACACTCTAACTAAAGCATATAGCTCCTTATCATATGTAGGATAGTTAAGACTAGGACCACTTAGCTTTTCACTAAAATATGCAATGGGCTTACCTTCTTGCATGAGTACACCTCCTATGCCAATTCCACTAGCATCACATTCAACCTCAAAAATCTTACCAAAATCTGGAAGGACTAATAAAGGTGCATGTATGAGCCTCTCCTTGATGGTTTGGAAGGCTTTCTCTTGAGCTTCTCCCCACTTGAATGGAACATTCTTCTTTGTCAACTCATTCAAAGGGGCTGCCAGTGAGCTGAAGTCCCTCACGAATCTCCTATAAAAGCTTGCAAGTCCATGGAAGCTCCTCACTTGTCCGATGGTGGTAGGGGTTGGCCAATCTTGAATGGCTTTGATTTTCTCTTTATCAACCTCAACCCCTTCAGCACTCACAACAAAACCAAGAAAAATAACTTTATTAGTGCAGAAATCACACTTATTCAAATTGCCAAACAATCTTTCTTTTCTTAGAACCTTTAGGACTTGTCTCAAGTGATCTACATGCTCATACAAAGTCCTACTGTACACAAGGATATCATCAAAGTAAACTACCACAAATTTACCTATGAATGCACGCAAGACATGATTCATTAACCTCATAAATGTGCTAGGTGCATTAGTGAGACCAAAAGGCATAACTAACCATTCATAAAGTCCATGTTTAATCTTAAATGTAGTTTTCCATTCGTCTCCTTCTTTCATCCTAATTTGATGGTAGCCACTTTTTAAATCAATTTTAGAGAAGATAATGGAGCCATTTAATTCATCAAGCATATCATCTAACCTAGGGATAGGATGACGATATCTTACGGTTATATTATTGATGGCTCGACAATCAATGCACATTCTCCATGTGCCATCCTTTTTAGGCACGAGTAACACCGGTATTGCACATGGGCTAAGGCTCTCCCTCACATATCCCTTTTCCAGTAGCTCTTGCACTTGTCTTTGAATCTCCTTAGTCTCTTCAGGATTAGCTCGGTAAGCTAGACAATTGGGCAAAGATGCTCCAGGTATAAAATTAATTTGATGTTCTATCCCTCTAATTGGTGGCAACCCAGGTGGTACCTCTTCGGGAAAGACATCTTCATATTCCTGCAAAAGAGACATAACAACACTAGGCAAAGTAGAGGTTAAGTCGTTAGTATTCAACATAGCCTCTTTGTAGATAACTACTAGGAGGTTTTGTTGAGAAAACAAAGCTTGTTTGATCTCACTCTTTCTTGCTACTAACAAACTTTTCTCTCTATCTCCCTCTTTCTCTCTTTTACCTTTAGCTCTCTCTCCTTTCCTCTCTCTTCTCTTGGCTTGCTCTCTTTTCTTTTCTCAATTTCACTCTCCTCTTTTTCAAACACTTTTACACACTCACTTTTTCTTTTCTTCTCTTTCTTGATTTGATCTTCTAACACTTGCTTTGGTGACATAGGAAGGAGGGTTATAGGTTCCCCTCTAAGTACAAAAGAATAACGGTTTAGAAAACCATCATGTGTAACACGTCTATCATACTACCAAGGCCTACCTAACAAAATATGGCATGCTTTCATTGGTACAACATCACAAAGCACTTCATTCCTATACTTGCCAATTGAAAACATTACTTTAACTTGCTTGGTTACCCTCAATTCGCCACATTCATTGAGCCATTGGAGTTTGTAAGGCCGTTAATGCTTGAAAGTAGACAAATTCAACTTCTCCACTAGCTCGGTGCTTGCCACATTGCAACAACTTCCTCCATATATAATCACACCACATATCTTTCCCTGGATTTGGCAACGAGTATGGAACAAGTTCTCTCTTTGCTTATCTTCGTCTGCCATCATCTGGGCGCTAAAGGCTCTCCTAGTTACAAGGAGTTCTCCTTCTTCTGCATATTCTCCATCTTCATTTTCCATGAATAGCTCTTCTTCTTCCTCTGTTGTTTCTCCTTCAGTTTCCCACTCACCAAGGTTGTTGATATTCATGGTTCGCTTGTTAGGACATTCACTAGAGATGTGTCCTCTCCTTTGGCACTTGAAGCATATTATGTCTCGGCTTCTTGAAGGATTAGGCCTACTTTGACCCTTCTTGGGTGGTGCAGCCAACTTTTCTTCTTTCTTTATTTCATTTCCCTTTGAACTTGAAGTAGAGGGAATATCTTTCTTTGGGTTGCTCCTCCATGAGTTGAAAGGAGTTGAATTGGAGTTCTTCCTTGCAATATTCTTCCTTTTGAGTTGTTTTTCCACCTTAGCAGCTTGGTGGACTAAGTCATGAATCTCAACATAGTGGTACATCTCCACAACATCGGCTATGTCACGATTAAGCCCATCTAAGAAACGAGCCATTGTTGCTTCTGGATTCTCCTTTACATTAGCTCTAATCATGGTTATTTGCATTTCCTTGTAGTACTCATCCACACTCTTGGATCCTTGAGTGAGGCGTTGAAGTTTATTGTGAAGTTGCCTTCGAAAATAGGATGGAATGAATCGCCTCCTCATGATAGCCTTCATCTTTTTCCATGTTGAGATGGGGTGCTCTCCATATCTAATCCGTTCCTTTTACATTTGGTCCCACCAAATAAGAGCATAATCAGTAAACTCAAGAGCAGCAATTTTGACCTTCTTACCCTCAGAGTAGTTATGGCATGAAAAGATTTGCTCTACACGCATCTCCCACTCCAAGTATGCTTCCGGATCACTCTTGCCTTGAAAGGAAGGAATTTTGACTTTGACTCTTCCAAGGCCTTCTTCTTCATCTCTAGGCCTCCTCAATGGTCTTCTTTGTATGTTGAGTGGCCTTCTTTTTGGCTGAGTCTCCTCTTCTTCGTTATCTTCATCATGGCTCTCCATGTCTTTCGCATATTCACGGTGTTGTGGGCGTGCAGCATGTGCTTGTCTTTGGTTAGTTTGAGTAGTCCTTTGGCTAAAGGTTCTACTCTCCACTCGATCTAAGCGTTCATGGAGTCCTTCCAACTTTTTATCAAGCATCCTTTCAAAATGACTCACTAGCGCTTTCATTTGCAAAGGTGCTACTCCAAATGAATTGTGATCATCATTATCACTTTCATGTGCAACTCCCTTTTCTCGATTATCTACCATGTTAGTGAAAAAGAAACAAAAGTATATAGGACCTCACAAATATTTCCTCACATGTTTCACTCAATTGAGATATAACACTCTCACTCGTGTTTACATCCTTTCAAAATGACTTACTAGCGCTTTCATTTGCAAAGGTGCTACTCCAAATGAATTGTGATCATCATTATCACTTTCATGTGCAACTCCCTTTTCTCGATTATCTACCATGTTAGTGAAAAAGAAACAAAAGTATATAGGACCTCACAAATATTTCCTCACATGTTTCACTCAATTGAGATATAACACTCTCACTCGTGTTTACTCTCTCTTATTGGCTTTTTCTGCAATGATCTTATCCACTCTTGCCTTTTACCTCTCAATATCAAATCCCAAGCTCTTATGTTACCTAAGACCTCGTCAAGTGATCAAGGACTGCCAATTCTCGGTTCACCAAAGTATGTGCTGGTGGATGGTATGAAAAGTTGTGATTGGCGCATACAAGTCACAAGTAAAGGTAAGGGTTTGGTTAGGCTAGGGTTCCAATACAAAAAAGGGAAGATTTAACCACCTAGCAATGCAAAATCAAGTTTAAAATACCAAAGAGCCAATTGCAATGATTCTACAAACCCAAGATATGAGAAATCAATGGAGGATTAGATTAGGAATGTTCAAATCAAAGGAATAGGAAAATGGATCACAAAAATTAGGAAACAAATAGAAGAGGAAATAATGCTAATCACAAATGAGAGAAATCTGATCAATTTTTTTTTCTTTTTTTTTCACTCTTTTTTTTGGCGAACCCTTTGTTTTTGCCTTTCTTTTCTATGCCTTTTCTTTTTCTCTTTTTTTTTATGGATCAAATGAAAGAGAATCACAAGATCACACAATAGGAAACAAATCAGATTAGAAAACGTTACCACTAAAAATGACAATAACTTCCTCTAGAGAACTCCGAATTTGATAATTCTAAAACGAAATGAAAGTTGAGATTCTGAAACTTAGGATTGACCTATTAATCGTCCAAAATCTCAAAAGAAAAGGGGTTGAACAGATAAGGGAAAATAACAATGTCCAGAACAATAAAAATTTTTCAGATTACAAAATGAATGGCTCTTGTAGCATAAAAACCAAATCTTGCACACTAAGGATCAAATCTGGAAACAAGGGAAGGTAGAAAGTTTAGTATTTTTTTTTTATAATACAAGGTAGCAATGAACGGATATGGAAAAGGGAAAAAATATGGAGGCTAGAAAGAAAGTAGAATGGTGGATGATGAATGTATGATAGACAACCTACCGTGTAAATCGAAGCTCTGATACCAAATGATGCGAAATCAAGGGGTGGCCCAATCTTCACGACGTAGGTTAATGGATAGATGATGGTTCGAGACCCGACGGAAGCAAATAGCCAACCAACGTTATAAGAATGTTGACCTGCTACTTAGACAACGCGCCTAACCACGAACACAATAAACCAACCCACACAACGACGCACTTGGATCGAAGCACGAATTGGGGGCTTTTGTGAACTTGAATCACCAACCTAAAGATAGGTTGACAAAACAAAGGTTTCACAAGAGCAAAGAAAAGATAAGATTCTCACAATTAGAGAAACACTCAAAATAATTCTGTTACTTTCAATTGTGTTTCAAATGAAGGCAGAATACATATATTTATAGTGTAGCTCATACCTATCTACTAGAGGAAAAGTAAGAAACTAACTACATAATTCGAACTGAAAGATCTAAAAAATAGGGATACAAAATCAAATCTTTTTTAAAACAGAAAAGATAATCAGCCTAATAGAAACTAATTAATATTAATGGGCTGGACATCTTGCATTTGAAGTACTATTCACATCCTCTAGCTTCAATGGGCTCTTTAAGCATCAACTTGGGCTTGAATAAGCATGATTAAGGCTTCATTTGCTTCCTCAATGCATGCACTAATATTATGGGCTTCTAATTCAGCAAATTGAAGCCCAATTGCTCTTTGTAGACGCTTAACTCTTCCTCTTGTCATTGGGCCATCTATCATCAAGTCCTTCTCCACACGAGCATCCTTCCCTACATGAATCTGGTTCATATCAGCTAGGCTCTTGATTTTGATTGTGTGATGACGCCAAGAGGCTTAAAAGGAGTCAAGAATCATATTTGAAAGAAAAGAATGGAGCCTAAATTTTAGTTGAGGGGTATTGCTTCATTAGGTGTAATTATGGAACCATAATGAGGTTTATAGACCAACCTGGTGTCTAAGCAAGTTGTGTGACCTTAGAAATTGTTTCAAGAACCTAATTGGCTTCCACAAATTGTGTTTAGGCTAAGAGAAACCCTTCCCACACTTTTGTGGGTGTGTGGCCAAAGCAAGGGAGGGCATTTCAAGAGAAAAAGTGTGTGATTGTGTGCAAGGTAGCTCTCTCCACCTTCTCTTATGCATGGATGTATGCTTAGCTTGTGTTAGAATGTGTGTATGTGTATTGTCAAGCCATGAAAAGTATGATAGCATGATTTCATATGCCATGGTTTTATGATGGCATATTATGTTTCATATGATGTTTTAATGTGTGCTTGGGTTTGTTTGAGTGTGGTGAGGCCAAGAACCCTTAGCCATGGTGAGGATGAGTCAAGAACCCTTAAAATTGGTTGAGATAAAGCAAAGAATCTCCCAAAAGCAAAATGGGCTCCCAAGAGCATGGTTGAGTCCAAGAATGCATTAAAGAATGGGTGAGGCAAGTCCAATATCCACAAGAAATTGGGTGAGGCCAATCCACTTGCTTGGCAAGCCTTTGTATGCTATGTATGACTTTTTCAAATAATGAAAATGTCTCTTGAATGTTTGCACATATCCACTTGACTATACATGCATTTATGAGATTTGTTTGCATTTATTATGTATGATTGAATAGGAGATGAGCTATTGGGATTCTTTGAATCTTATTCCTTCCTCTCCAATGATCTAATATACTAGGTGGGCCCAAAGAGCAAGGCAATGGGAGTCAACCACATGAGAGATGAAGCAATAACATTAAAATGTGAAAATTTTGTTACTTTAAGGCTATAAGAATGGCAATTGATGTATTTAATAGATGTATATGTATTATAATATTATAAACATATGTAATTATGATATTATGACATGTGTGAATGGGAGAATATGCTATGTGACCACTAGAATGAAATTTAGACATGTTATGGCGTTGTAGCTTCCTTAATGATAATATGGAATTATGCATAAGTGTAGATGAGATAGCCAAAATGAGAGGCATGGAGTTTGGGACCATTTGGGCAACTTACATAAGTCTTAATCATACTTTTAGACTTGCCCAAAAGGTGCCAAACCATAGGAAAAGCCATTTGGTTACTTTGGTACCTCATATGGAGCCAAAAGTGACCATAATGGAACCCTATATCCCTTTTTGGCCAAATGAGTTATTCTTAATCTGAGTTTGGCATGCAAATAGAGTTTGTTAAGAGATTTTTGGGAAGCTAAAGAACATAATTTTCGGAGGTCTACAGAATATTTGATGAATTTTCAAAGTTGGCAATTCTTTTGATTTTGGTCTACTGTACTATTCATTTGGTCCGAAAATAAAATCTATCACATAGGGCTCAAATGATGCCCAATTGCCATGAAATTTTATACAAAGAAACTAGACATTCACAGTACTACTCGTGCCAGCTAGAAGCACCTCATTTGGAGGTCTAGAGAGGGAGATATGAATTTCTAAAGATTCTATCCAGTATTAGGAGCTTTATCTGACCTCAGTTATTGTTCCATTGCATTCTAGGCCTGGGCTTCCTAAGCTAGTCTGGAGTTATTTTTTCCCTCTAGCTAACATCCACAGATTTCTAGATTGTTATCATTTGAATGGATTGGATTTTTTTGGAATTAATTGGACATTTTTGAAGTTTGCTATAGAAATCTGTGACAGCATCAGAAGGCAATTTGACCTCTGAACAATTTCGGATATCAAACGTCCTTTGTGGTGAATGTTATGATTTGGACATATTTTTAGTATGAATTAGACATCCATAGCTTTCCATAATGGCCAAGAATGCATGATTTTGATTTTTTTAAAATTAGTTATGATTTTTCAAAATTTGGTCAGAAAAGAGCCAAATCTGGCCGAAAATAAATGTCCATATTTTATGCTTCATTTCGGTTTTCTTGTGATGTGAGCCACATTTTATGATGCAAATGAGTTGTATTCATGTAATTAAATATGAGAATAGATGATATGAGCTCACACGATCCACGTGACACCGAATGAAATTTTTATACACGACACAACGTAATAAATAGAATTAAATTAACTCCTTTTCTTGCTTTTCCATGGAAATTATGAATGTGAGACATGTAAATGTTGTGATATGAGCTAGAAATATATGGTGTTAGACTGTTGAGGTTTGGACATATTTTAGCATCAAGTATACATCTGTAGCTTTCCATAATTATAAAGAATTCATGATTTCTATTTTTTTAGAATTAGTTATGATTTTTCAAAGTTTATGATAGTAAACTGAATTTTCTAGCCGAGGCTGCACTCTTGAATTTCATGTGTTCCATCCACTTGCAGGAGTTCTAGGCCACTTTCTTGGATGGTTTTGAGTTGTATTAGTGTAACTAAATATGAGAATGAGTTGAATGAGTTCATATGGTCTATAGGATATCGAATGAAAAATTTATCCACTACGCAACGCAAATTTATTTATTATTCTTATTGTTCTTTCCTTGGAAACTTGTGTATTTCTTGGAAATGAACTTAGACAAGAATGAGATGAGTTAGAAATTTATGGTGTTACACCAAGTCTAGCAATTGTTTCCTATGGCCAATGTGATTTTCAAGTGAACTAAAGGAAGTTGCTACAA
The DNA here is from genome assembly GCA_026724425.1 of Erythrophleum ivorense. NCBI lineage: Eukaryota > Viridiplantae > Streptophyta > Magnoliopsida > Fabales > Fabaceae > Erythrophleum > Erythrophleum ivorense. Next base: position 37,436,733 of record JAIUCV010000006.1, on the reverse strand, counting down.
AATCAACTAGTTCCTTGGCCATTTCATCATCCCTCCACAACAGCCTTAGCCATTCTATCACATTACATTTCTCTTCCCAATTGCTCTATTTAGTCAAGGCATTTAGAAAACTAAGATGCTATTTAATATCTTCCTGTAGTGTAGGCACATTTTCAATTCTCCTTTCACCAGTTTCATGTGGGACATCACTCTCTTCTAAAGGACTCACTTTGACACCCTTCAATTTGCCAGTAGTAATGTTATTTACAGCTCTAGAATTTGTTGCTTTTCCATCTATGTTTGGTCTAGTCAGCAGCAATGTGTGACAATGATGGGCATGTATATTCTCACTAGGAATTATGTCACTAGGGACAGGAAAACTTCCATTCTCTTTAAGGGCAAATGAGTGCCATAATCCCTTCATGTTAAGTACAAGTCCTACACAATCTGGACTTGCACTTTTTAATGGAGACACTATGATAGGTCTTGTAACACCATAAGTTCTAGCTCATCTTGTCACATATACATGCTTCACATTATCACATACATGAGAGTGTAAGGAAAAAGGGGATAAAATAATACATTTCTTTGCGTTGCATCGTATTTAAAATTTTCATTCTGTGTCACGTGGACCATGTGAGCTCATCCTATATATTCTCATATTTAATTACATGAATACAACTCATTTGGATCATAAAATGTGGCCCACATCTCAAGAATCATGAAGGAGAGCTCAAAATAATCAAGTGTATTTTCGGTTAGAATTGGCCCCTTTTCTGACCAAACTTTGGAAAATCATAACTAATTCTAGAAAAATTGAAATAATACATTCCTAGCCATTCTGGAAAGCTACAGATGTCTACTTCACACTAAAAATATTTCTAGATTATAAGATCTATCACAGAGGGCGTTTGATATCTGAAAAGATCTAGAGGTCAAACTGCCTCCTGATGCTGTCACAGATTCTGCAGCAAATTTTGAAAATGTCTAATTAATTCCAAAAAAATCTAATCCATGAAAATGATACCAATATAGAAATATATGGATGTTGGATAGAGGGAAAAAATATTTCCAGACCAGCTCAAGCAGCCCAAACCTTGGAATTCAATAGAATAGTAACTCAAGTCAGGTAAGGGTCCTGATACTAGACAGAATGTTCAAAAATTCATATCTCCCTCTCTAGACCTCCAATTGAGGTGCTTCTAGTTGACACAAATCACTGTAAATACCTAGTTTATTTCTGTAACATTTCATAGCCATTGGACATCACTTGGGCCTTGTGTAACAGAATTCATTTTCAGACTAAATGAATAGTGTAGCAGACCAAAAACAGAAAAATTGCCCACTTTGAAAATTCATCAAATATTCTGTAGACCTCCGAAAATTATGGTCTTTAGCTTCCCAAAAATATCTTAATGAGACCTATTTTCATGCCAAGTCTCATATCAAGAATAACTCATTTGGTCAAAAAGTGATATAAGATTCTATTATAGTCATTTTTGGCTCCATATGGGGTACCAAATTGACCAAATGGTTTTCCCTTAGTCTTGGCACCTTTTGGACAAGTTTAAAAGCACATTTACAACTTGTGTGAGCTGCCCAAATGGTCTCAAACCTCATGCATCTCATTTGGCCTTTTCATCCACACTTATGCATATTTCCATAAAGCCATTCATAATGCTATAATACCATAACATACTCAATTTACATTCCATCATTCACATAACATATTCTTTCATTCCCACATCACATAATATCATAATTACATATGTCTCAAGGGTCATAGACCATTTACAACAATAATATACATCATTATGCATCATTAAGGTTAAAAAAAAAGCTAGACATATTGATATCAATCTTCTTTCTTCAAGGTGGTTGGCTCCCATTACCATGTCCACTTGGTCCACCTAGCATATTAGATTATTGGAGAGGAGGGGATGAGATTCAAAGAATCCCAATAGCTCATCTCCCATTCAATCATACATAATATATGTAAAGCAAGCCTAAAAAATGCATGCATGGATATCATGGAAGTCATGAACATTCAAGAAACAAGTTTGGCATGTGAATGAGTCATACAAGATATTCAAAAGCTTACCAAGTGTTTGGATTGGCCTTACACTTTTCCTCTTAGATTTTGGACTTGCCTCACCCTTTCTTTGAGAGCTTTGGACTCAACCATACTTTTGGGAGCCTACTTTGCTTTTGGGAGACTCTTTACTATGTCTCAACCAATCTCAAAGGTTTTTGACTCATCCTCACCACGGTTAAAAGTTCTTGGCCTCTCCACACTCAAGCAAACTCAAACAAATATCATACATTCATTTGAAAATATAACATGTCATCATGAAATCATGGCATATAAAATCATGCTAGCATACTTTTTATGGCTTGAAAATATACATACACATTCTAAGATAAGCTAAACACATATCCATGCATAAGAGAAGGTGGAGAGAGCTACCTTGTGTACACTCACACACTTTTTCCTTAGATTTCAACCCTCCTCTTTCGGCCACACACCCAAAAATTGGTGGATGACCATGAAAAATTATATCTATTTTTGCAAGTGTACGGGTCGGATCAAGTAGTTCAATGATAAATATGAGTATCGTTCCCAAGAAGAATGACTTAAATGCAATTAGGCAATGCACAATCTACTTTCATCCATATTAAGTGACTAATTAAGCAAGTCATGAACTTAGAACTAATTTTAAAACAAAAAAATTAAAAGAAAACTTGGTTGGTAAAGAAAATTTAGAAAAAAATCCAAGGTTTTAAAATTACCTAGAGTCACTATTCCCTTTATGCTTACTAGAACTTAATTACAATTAATTATCACCTTGTGGGTTAAGAGATTCATAAGCTATAACCGTTCATCGATATAATTATAGCCCTACTCTTCCTTAAAATCTAAGTATCCTTAGAATTAGGTTAGAGTGTATTAAATACTATAACCCTCTACAAGCCAATTAAGGCAATTAGGTATATTTCTATCCCAATTACAAATTAGATAAATCTAAACTTAATCTATCCAACTCTTAGGTCCAATTAGAACTCCTTTTTCAAGGTAAACTCCAATTACACAAATCAAATCCAAGAGGTGGCTAATCCCTAAGTAAGCATTAAGCAAAGAGAAGGATACACAAAGCTCCAATCATTACAATTAACAAGAAAAATAAAGATCTAGTTCACATCAAGTTCATAGTGCTATAGGTAAAGAGAATTTTAGTTATACATAGCCAAATCTAACATTGAATCCCAATCAAATACATAGAGAAGATGAAGAAAGGAAGAGAAACAAACAAAAGAATGAGAGATATGCAGAAATTTGAGCTCCTATTTTGATTCTTCTTCTTCCTTCACTCCTATAAGCTCAATGAACCATAAAACCTCTGAAAATCACCTCTTGGAACGCTTAGAAGCCTTCTCTGTCACAGACCTCTCGAAAACCTCACTGCAACTTGCTTTTCTATCTTCATTAATCAAAACATAGAGTTTTGACGCCGATTTTTGTGGTTGCATGTTCAAATAATGCGATCGCATCTTTGCCTGGAGCTTGAGAACAATATAATGGCTTTTAAATCGTCATAGATAATAATTTTGAAATAAGAAATATTTTCCATTAATGCAAAATCTACTCAATCATAATTAATCATCATTAACTTCATTTCTCTCTTTCACATTCAATAAATTACTTTAAATTAATGAATAAATCTCACTAAAACTTTAATGGATGACTCCCAAATTCAATCAAATTGACTATAAGTTATGAACACCATATTTTGTCCAGATAAACTTCAAAATATTAACAAAATCAAATTAGCAAAGAAATTGAAAAAATCAAAAATTGAAAGTCAAATTAAAAAAAAAAGATAAAAAGAATGACTTAAAAGTAAAAGCTCAATTACTTTATTTGTCAGCCCAAGCCCATCAATCTTATATCTCACAAAAAAAAAATCCAAGCTCAATTAAAAAAAAAAAAAGAGAAGAGCAAGTTAGCAGCTCTAGTCTAATTTGCTCAAGCCCATCAACACCACCCCTTTCTTGAGCCCATTAATCTCAATGAAAATAAAAAGCACAAGCAAACCAAAAACACCTTCAGCCTAATATAATTCAAAAGGAAAAAAAAATCAAAGCTAAATTAAAATTAAAAACAAAAAAAAGAGAATATAAAGAGTAAAAGGACTCCAAAAAAATAGAAGGATAAAAAAAGAAAAAAAAACTTAAGTCCCAAAATAAATAAATATATATATAAACAAAAAATAAATAAAACGAAAAAAATAAAACCTAATTGTTTTCCAATCCAAACTTTAGCTCAATTGTCTTAAGCCCATTAACCTAATGTCAAAAAAAAAAGGATCAGAGAGGTCAAAACGTAGGAACCCTAGTGTTTTGACCCAGTTCCTATGTCATCCTCTTGGTCTCTATCGTTAGCAGAGATCAAGACAAAAAACATGGATACCAAATGAGGCAGAGGGCAAAGAGCAAGACAATAATACATAGCACAACATCAGAGGGAAAAAGGGAGAAAGGGATGCATCAGGGAAGAAGGGTTTTTCGGCGACAAAGAAAGGACACAAGGTTTGAGAGACTAGGAGCAAAAAAAGGGATCCAAAATAAGAGAAAAAAGGAGTCCGAGAAGAGAGGGGAAGAAAGAGCAAGAGAAGGGAGAACGGGGAAGAGATCATCAACCAGGAAGGAGGGGATCAGCAGAGGAGAAGAGGAATTGAAATAAAAAGGGGGCAGAGAGGAAAAATGAGGGGTTTTTTTTCGGATTAGAGAAAATGGATCTGGGAGAAAAACAAAGAGGTAGAGAAAGGAAGTAGATTAAAATCGAAATGAGGTGGATTCGAAAAAAAGGAGAGAAATTAAGAGATTGAAAAGAGAGTACGAATAAGAAACTAAAAAAATTGAAAAGGGGAGAAACCGAAAAAATCGAGGGGAAAGCACGGAGGAGAAATGGAGAGAGCGAGAGTTTGGGATAGATTTTGATGGAGAACTAAGCTTTAGGAACGTATCAAAAAAGGGAAGTTATGATTAAAGGCAAAGATCAGGACTGAGAAGAGAGCACATAGGAGGGACCCCTCTTTCCCGATATCGTCACAAGTAAGTCATGAACTTGATTTGTTTTCTCTGGTCATTGAGGTTCCCTTACAAGTGCTGATAGTCTGAAATGGGAAGGGAAGACTGGATGACACTTTATATCAATTAGTTAGGGATGGAGCCTGAAATCCATTGTTCTGTATATGTCCCAAGATATGCACAGTGGGTGTTCGATGAAATGCCCGATTGGCGTTTGATCTGGGTTGTTGGAAAAGGAGAGTCTAATAGAGTCATAATGTGTTTGCTCTGATTTTTCCTTGCTGTGTTTTCATGTTGAATGTATGCATGTTTCAGAACTAAAGCTTGTATGAATGCCCTTGTTTCTCGAGGTTGCTTGGTTGGTATCTAGAACTGATAGAAATCATAGCATCATTAGAAAGGCTTGGATTTGGATGAATATAGCCTGCTATGAATTGATAAATTAATGCTCATTTCAAATGTTATTTATCTCTATACTTGTTCTCTGGCACTACTTCTTTGATTATATGCCTGTGTAATGTATTTGAGCAAATGTTTTCATGGAAATTGCATCCTGAATTGTGAAAGTGCAGGTTGGTAATTTCTATAAATGCATTTGTTGGGTTATGTTACTATGATATTGAGCAGTAATGAATTTTAGTTAGAAAGAGCGTCTTTGGAACCCCCACAGTGTTTGATGTGTTAAGGTCCGAATAATGGAATCGCTTGTGTCTTGCATGAATGTATAGATGCGTGGAAATATATATTTGAGTTTTTATTTTTAGAGATTGCATACTTATTGGATTGTCAAAGAATTAATTTGATCATGATTGTTTAGAAACTAACACAATTTCCTTTCTTGGCTTGTTGACATTATGGGGAGTACTCCATGATGATGCAAATCACCTTGGGATGTTTGGATAGTAGGACAAAATAGCATGGCAGTATATCCAGATACTAAAGACTTGGGGGAAGCATGAAGAAGTTGAAGGATGAAGGCACATTCATGAAGACAAAAGTGGTTTTGTGTTTTACTTTACGGATGTCTTATTTTTATTTTATTTTATTTTTCTCTATACTTGAAATGTATATGAATATGATATTTAATTGGCTACATAAGCACACACGATCATAGTTATTGCATTATTATAAACATGGTTATTTTCTTATTTTATTTTACTCATATTTTTTAGAGTAGTCGTGTGTGATTTTATATCTCCTCAAGCATCTAAGAGGCATCCTGGTTGTGTGTGATAATAAATCTCCTCAGTCGCCTGATCGAGTTATCAAACTTTTTGTTCAATTTCTTTTGGATTTTAATAAGTAACACGTTAAAAAAGAGAGAGAGAGAAAAAGGATTAACTTTTAAAAGGAAGGGATTTCAAAATAAGATGAATAGTTTTTTTTTTGGAAATTAAAGTGGGTTTCTTTGCAAACAAAAAAGAAAGGTATGATTAATTGAAAAATACATAACCCTTTTAGAAAGGTCAAATGAGCCTTTTCCTTTCAAGAAACCAAAAAAGGAGAGAAAGAGGAAAACAAAACAAAAGAAGGAAAGCAAGGAATTAACTCCCCTCTCAAACTTTTGAATTTTTCCTCAAATTTTCTTTTGAATAAGAAAATTAGAGATTAAAATGGGCTTTGTAAAAAAGAGAGAAAATAAAAAAAATAAAACAAAAACAAAAATGCCACCCCCAAAAAAACACATAAAAAAGAAAAAAAAAACGATAAGAAAAAATCAAAATCAAAAGAACAATAAAAACTAACATAAAAAAATAACAATAAATGCAAAAAAAAGAGAAAAATAAACAAAAACAAAAATAAAAGTCAAGATAAAAACAAAAACAAACAAATAATAAATTAGATAAAAAAAATGCAAAAAGAAAAATGAAAAAAAAAAAAAACGATGAAAATAAAAAGAAAAAAAGATTTGAAAATGCAAGAAAAATAAAATAAAATATACCTTTAACAAATCAAAATACATTAACTAATTTTTAAATTCGTTTTTATTTGTTAAAGGGGAAAGTAATTTTTATTTTCTTTGTCTTTTCACCAAAATAATAATAATCAAAATTTAGTCATTTAATCCAAAAAAGAAAACAAAAAGGAAAAGGAAAACAAAACAAAAAAAGCAAAACAAAAACAACAACAAAAAACAAAAAACAAGCCAACATAACTCTTGTTTCGAATTATGTGGACTTTGATCTCTCTACAGGGTACGTAGACCCTAGACTCTCATCCTAGGTCAATTTTGCTCTTGTAAATAAATATTTTCTTTTAGTTTTTTTTCTTTAATTTCTTTTCATCTTATTTTACTCTTTAAATTTTTTTCTGTTTTATTCTTAATTTTATTTCTTTAAGTTTTTCCTTTCACTTTGCATGTGATTTATTAGGGAGAATTAGAATAGAATAGAGGTCATATTAATTTTGTACAACTAACTTATGGTAACCGTTCTTAAAAATGGGTGTAGTGGGGTGCCTAACACCTTTCCCACTCACAATCGACTCTCGAATCCATTTTCTGGTTTGTAGACCATTTACCAAACTAAAAAGGATTTTTCCAAATTTTTTCCTTTTGAAAAATAAAAATTTGGTGGCAACTCTACTACATTTAATTTTGATTTTGGTTAGGCACCACGCAGTTGCATTTTTGGGTGTGACATAAGTAATACAAAATATTGGGAGTCATCACTCCCCCACACTCAGACAATTGCTTGTCCTCAAGCAAAACTCACTTCTCCATACTTTCAAAACAAACAATAAAACAACACAATATTTTAGAACATTTAATTCTAGCTTAAAGCTCCCCAAACTTGAATCCAACAACCTTGCATAACTAAGAAGCTAAACAAACGTGACTTAACTTCACAATTTACACATTTCCAATACAATTTGCAAGGCCAACCCATGCACTCATAAAATGAAAATTGAAATTCTAAACTAGAAGAGATCATCCACTTCTTTTATTGCTTTCCACAAGTATCATTTTCTTCTTCTTCTTTTTTGTAGATTTTCTTCCCTTCCTTGTCTCTTAAGTCCTTTTTACGTAAATGGCAACATTTGTAATGAAGCCACCCGGTTACTCAAACTAAGTTGACACAATCAGGGAGCTTTGCATACTCATGGGTTCCACTACTATTTTACGCGAGTGCTAATATTGGTGATGAAAGCCCCCAGTTACTAGGTAGCTTCCACTAGAGGAGTAGAATCTTTATCATTATTATATATATACACACTATTTTTTTTCCTTTTTTTTTCAATTTTATTAGAGGAGGAATACCTCTCTTCTAATCAACAATTCCAATCCCATTTTAAGAATTCATGAGCAAGACCGTAATCAAATTATATTAGAACTTAACCAATTTGATCACTTCAAATAAAAATGCTCACTACAATTAAATCACACAAGTTATAACTACTTGTCACAAAAATTGCCATAAACAAATAAGAGGGAAATTAAACTCAATTAAATCGTCAAAAGCATTGTAGCCATTCTATTGTTTTCTCATAAATCTTCATTCTTTCTTTTATATATATACACACAAAAACCATCTTTAGTAAACACCTCTCCCCCACACTTAAATCACACATTGTCCTTAATGTGAATAAACATGACAACGAGTAAAGGAGGCTGAAGAGATGAGATATTGAGACTTCCTTGAAAGTACGGAGAAGAAAGAAAAGAGAGAAGGAGAGAAGCAAATATGCATTAGAACCTGCCATCTGTATACATCGAAGCCAAAAGAGATAGGTAAGCATAGATCTGTCATGCGTCAATTAGGACAATAAGAATTCCTAAACAGTCATCCACTAAGCTAAAGAAAAGAAAGGAAGGAAGCACAAATACAAGTATCTAACTACTAAATAACTAAGTAAACAACAAAAACAACACAAGAGACAGAGTCAAATCCTCCTGCACAAAATAGTCATCATAATTATAATCACTCCTCCCTAGCTGAGGAGTACTCCTGTGCACTATCAGTCCCACTTACACTAGCATCTGTTCACTATGCATCCACTTCCAAACCCTCTATTTTCCTTGAGTACAATCCAAGTTGCTGTTGAGGCTGCAAAAGATTAATAACTTGTGCTATTTGAGATGTCAGCTCATCACGAAATAGAAGCATCGAATCAATCTTCTGTGTCATCTTCTTACATTGCTGCTCAAGCTATTCTTGTTTTTTTAGAATGAGGCCTTGCTGCACGATATTATCTTGCAAGAGCTAAATCATCCTATCCTGTGAAGTGGTCTTTAATGAAATCTTAGGTTGTTCTTGGATAGGTTCTTGTTCATGCACTAAAGGTTCAGCTAGTTGATCGTCATGCTCTTCATCTTCCCCCAAGAAATCTTCTTCTTCTACCTTCAATGATTGATAAGTAACACCACTGATGAGATACAATTGTTCCTCTTGATCAGTAAAAATCCCAACAATCTTGTTGGTAATAATGCCTGAAATCATGATAGGGAAGGGTAGGGACTTCTTCACAGATGAATAAATAGACTTTAAGCCCTTGAGAATGAAAGGAGGTAAATCAATATCTAAATCTTCCATGATATAGTACACCAACAATGCCCTACTTCGAGTGATATCTATGTTATGGGAGCTTGGTAAGACATTACGTGAAATGAAAGTAACCCAAAATTTTGCTTCCTTATGTAGCTCATGGTACTTCAATCCACGATTTCATTTCCTTTGGCCTCTTATGGTTAACTTTCTTGCCACTTGATTGTAATCCACTTTTTTTAAATCTTGCATCATTTCTTGATAAGCACATTTCTCCACAACAGGAAGCGCATAATGCTCTCGAATCACATCTTCATCTATGAGAACTCTTTTCTTCCTTATCCAATACAGATTGTCCTCATGCCATTTAGCATTTGCATAAAACTATCGAACAATAGGAATATAGCATTGTCAGGCCTCTCAAAGAACCGATCCCATTGGCATTTTTGAAACTTTGAATATGGCATATCCAATGGGGATAAGGCATAGAACCGATCTTTGAAAAACTTTTTGCCAGAAACTCGATTAGTAAACCAATCTGTAGCATCTTGACTTAGAAAAACTTTGGGATCATATGATGCAGTGGGAATATCTACTTCTTCGTCACTCTTATAATGGACAACCCTTAGTCGTTTGAAAGTAGAAGTAGGCTTTTCTTTCTTAGTAGTGACAAAGTTAAGAGCTTGCTTCTTCCTTGGAACCTCAGGATTAACAAACTTCACTGTTGAAGAATTCTTGGATGCAGTAGGTTTGCTCTTAGATTTTGAAACTCTAAATAGCATTTGTCATTTTTCTAAAATAGCAATTTCCCCATCTTTCTTAGTGACTGATCTTTTTGGATGCATGGCTGTAAGTGAAAATCAGATTTAAGAACATTTATAAAAAGATTTGAAACTTTTCAACAACCCACACAAAAAGCTCACTTTGCTTTTCATTGATTATTTAAGACTACATTGCAAAATACATGGAAACCAAAAATTCAGCACACATAGCCAGCAAATGGTGAAAGAATATCTTAGTCAGATGCATGTAAAAATGAATGTTCAAAATTATCATGCTCATTAATATAAGAAGAATAGAGCAAACCAAATAGAGTGACTTTGACATCAATTACAGCAAGCATGGTAAATTGAAGACTAACATCAATTAAAATAGAGTATCCCTCACAGAAAACTCACAAAAATGGGCGCTTAATTGAACTAAACAAGACTAGACTTTTGCGTCAATGTTCATAAAAAATATGTGAAAATTGAAAAGCTTGAAGTATTTGAGCAACATACAACTAAGAATCAAAATTTTAACATCAATTTATGCCCACTGATTAAAAAAAAATCACGAAAAGTATCTATCTCACATCAGTTCCAATAAACAAAAAGATCCCGAACAAGAAAATCTAAAACTCCATAAACAGCCACCAACATAAAACTGGCACATACAAAGCTCAATTTGCAACAAAATTTCAATAGCCAGCACACCTAATAAAAATGCCCCAACAATTAAAATCTACCAATGTGAATATCCACTGATTTTTCAAGATTAGCACCCTCATGCTCATAGCTTCAGTGTGACATAGCAATTAATCACAAACAAATGGCCATCCACTTAACAATAACAGCCCCCCAGCACGCTCAACAGTGCCTAAACTGAATGTTAAATCACCATTTAATTCCATCTATGATTTAGTTCATGAGCAAAACACACTTAAATTACAAACCACAGAAACCTAGTAGCACATTAAAGTAGCAAAAGAGGTTAGCGCAACAAGTTGTACCTTGCATAGTTGCTGAACAAGAAAAACAGAGAACATAGGTTGCTACCAGTAGAAAAATCAAAATGATTGCATACACAGGACAGAGAATACAAGGTAAAAGAAACACCCAAAATTTCAAAAATTGAAATGCAAAACTGAGTTACCACATATACAGCAACAAACTGGCAACAACTCGTGAATGTGAGAGAGTAATGAGTTGAAAAATTAAGAGCAGAGCATGCGGCACAAATGGGAAAGAGAAAATGAAAGAATCCTTGAAACAAATCCCACTTTACTCAAGAATCTCCCAAGTCCTAACCAGAATTTTCAGACTAAACTAAACTAAACTAAAGGTAAGAGAACAAAATAGATGATTCAAGCAAAACCAAATAAACTTCAAAACCTACAAGCAAACCTCTACAGTAAGCATTCAACAAATCTTACAAAAAAGAAGAAGATATGAACAGCAACCAAAGCCAAAATCAAGCTAGCCAATGAACAAACCAGAAAACTACTAAACAGCACGATTACAGCGCTATTCTTAGTAAAAAAAAAAATTTCTCAAGCAAGCTCAAAATTCTCTAAAGGTAACACCTAAGCCAGCTACAGCCAACAATTTATTTCAGAAAACCAAAAGCTAAACTGAAACCAAAACTAAGAACAGGGCATCAGGGAGCTTACAGGTTGAGGAGAAAGGAGTAAGTACAAGACAATGAAATCTTGCCCCACAGAAATTCTCGAACTCAACCAAATAGAGTACCATAGATAAGCTACCAAGTTAAGAAAATGAATGAGGACTGAATCACCGTAAAGCTAGAATTTAGATTAATGGCCGAAGATTGGGTATATAGCTTGAGGGTGGTTCAGTTGAAGAAGGAGTTTGGGAAGAATACGGTGGTATCAGGTGGAGCACAGTGAGAGTTCAGGACAGACGATAACCTAGGAGGGTGAAGGTGGGAGAGATGGTAACATGGGTGATTTTTGGCTAGAACAGAGAGGTGGGGTAGGCCGTTTGAAGGTGACGAGAAATGAGATGATACGATGATGAGGAATGGCGAGGAGGAGCAATGGCGGGGGAGGAGTGATGGTGAAGATGAGGAATGGCGGGGAATGGGATGAGGCTGGGTGCGTGTCTGACGGCAAGAGTAAAAAGTGAAAGGGAAAACCTAAGTGCAGTGTGCAGAAGCCAATTTTTTTTCATAATTTATTTTTATTTATTAGTATTTTTTTAAACAAATTAATTTTTTTTATTTCTTTTTAAATTTTTTAATTATTTTTTATTTTTTATTTTAAAAGCAAAGATAAAACAAGAAAAGTTGCAGCCTCATGCTCAATAAAAAGCCATTGCATCATGCTATTCGGGAGAACATATAGGAAGGAGTCTGCAGCATTTTTAGCTACTGCTAATACTGAGGTTGCGATAGCTAACCCAACTAAACTTAAAATACGCTGTCGCGTTCCCAAAAAAATGCTACCGCATTAAGCATTTTGGGAAAATATAAGGGAAATCGACTGCAGAGATTAGCGATCGCTGAAAATAAGGATGCTATCGCTAACCATGATAGAATCAGATATCAGCAACTAATTCGAATTTTCTTTTAAGTTTCACAAAATCTGAACAAGTCATAACCAAACCTTACTCAATTGAACTCCCCATAAATAAGCCAACATTTTCCCTCATAACATACGAAGAAAACAATTCATCACCAACAAACTTCAAATTTCAACATCATCATTAAGTAAATCAAATAGGTTAAGAAATACTTTCCCTTTCTATGAGATTGTTGCCCATTAAATCAATCCATCCTCATGCTTATCAACCAAAAGATTTTTTTTTGGGGAAGAAGATTTACTCCATCTACAAAATAAAAACAAGCAATTAAACCTACAACAAACTATCTAATGAAACTAAGAAATGAACAAAGCAAGAAACACTTAGGTTGCCTCCCAAAAGCGCTAAGTTTAAAGTCTTTAGCTAGACTATCTTGACACTTTTATGAAAAATCTTGGAGTTGCACATTTGCTTTCATCCTGTCCACTAGTCCATCAAGGTAATGCTTCAAACGTTGGCCATTTACCTTAAAAGTTTCTCCACTTTTCTCATCTTGAATTTCAATGGCACCAAAGGTAGTGGTAGACACAACCTTAAAAGGACCAAACCATCTTGATTTAAGCTTTCCTAGGAATAACCTCAAACGAGAATTATATAATAACACTAAATCACCAGGTATCAAATCCCTTTTTAAAATCTTCCTATCATGCAAAATCTTTGTCTTTTCCTTATATAACCTAGAACTTTCATAAGCTTGCAACCTAAATTCACGAAGTTCATTAAGGTCCAGCAACCTCTTCTCACTAGCATTTTTATAATCCAAATTCAACTTCTTTATGGCCCAAAAAGCTTTATACTCAAGTTCTAAAGGTAAATGACAAGCTTTACCAAACACTAATTGATATGGAGACATACCAATTAGTGTTTTGTAAGCTGTCCTATATGCCCATAAAGTTTCATCTAGCTTATCAGACTAATCTTTCCTATTAATACTCACTATTTTATACAAAATTCTTTTAATCTCCCTATTAGATACTTCACAGAGGCCGTTGGTCTGAGGATGGTAAGCTAAAGCCATTTTGTGGTGAACTTCATATTTTTCCAGCAAAGATTTAAACAAGCAGTTATTAAAATGAGTTCCACCATCACTAATAATAGCTATAGGGGTGCCAAAATGAGAAAAAATGTTTTTCTTTACAAATCGCACCACCATTTGAGCATCATTATGTTGGCAAGCTACCACCTTAACCCACTTACTCACATACTCAACAGCCACTAAGATATATTGTTGGCTTCTAGAAAAAACAAAGGGACCTATAAAATCAATTCCCCATAAATCAAATAACTCTACTTCAAAGATACCAGTTTGAGGAAGTTCATGTCTTTTGGAAATATTACCGGATCTTTGACAAGCATCACAGTAAGAAACAAAAAAATGAGAATCCTTAAACACTATAGGCCAATAAAAACTAGATTGCAATACTTTAAAAGTAGTTTTCTGATCACTAAAATGTCTCCCAAAGGGTGATGCACGACATGCAAGCAAAATATCATGTTGTTCAATCTCAGGAACACACTTCCTAAGAACTCCATCTACACATCTTTTGAACAAATAAGGCTCATCCTAAATGTAAACCTTGACCTCATTTAAGAATTTCTTCTTTTGATAATAATTTAATTCAGGAGGTAAAACCTTACAGACAATATAATTTGCTATATTAGCATACCAAGGTACATTCAACAAATTAGTAGCCATAATGCATTCATCAAGAAAAGTATCATTCACAAGCCTATTATAACTAACATGCTCATGATCCAACCTAGAAAGATGATCAGCCACTAGGTTTTCACTTCTTTTCCTATCCACTATATGCAAATCAAACTCCTGAAGTAATAAAACCCACCTAATCAATCTAGGTTTTGACTTTTTCTTACTCAACAAATATTTAATAGCAGGACGATCAGTGTGTACTACAACTCTAACTCCCAATAGATAAACTCTAAACTTCTCAAAAGCAAAGACAATAGCTAATATTTCTTTCTCAGTAGTGGAATAATTTACTTGAGCATCCATTAATGTCCTGCTGGCATAGTAGATAGGATGAAAAACTCGATCTCACCTCTGTCCAAGAACAGCTCCTACTACATAATCACTTGCATCACACATGATCTCAAAAGGCAATGACCAATCCGGAGCAACTGTCACAGGTGCAGTTACTAGCTTTTGTTTCAACTCTTCAAAACTTTTCAAACAATCATCATAAAAAAAGAACTTAGTATCCTTTTCTAATAGCTTACACAAGGGCTTCGAAATTTTTGAGAAATCCTTGATGAATCTTCTATAGAAATCCACATGCTCGAGAACACTTCTGACTCTTTTGACACTGGTAGGAGGTGGCAACTTCTCAATCAGTGATGTCTTGGCCCAATCTACTTCCAAACCCTCCTTAGATACCTTGTGTCCTAATACTATTCCCTCCTTCACCATGAAATGGCATTTTTCTTGATTCAAAACTAAATCAGTCTCTTCACACCTTTTAAGCACCTTAGAGAGATTCTTCAAACAAACTTCAAATGAATCACCAAAGATAGAAAAATCATCCATAAAGATCTCTATGATATCTTCAATGAAATTAGAAAAAATTGATGTCATGTACCTTTGAAAAGTTGCTGGTGTGTTACACAACCCAAATGGCATTCTCTTGAAAGCAAAAGTGCTATAGGGATAGGTAAAAGTTGTTTTCTCTTGGTCTTCAGGTGTTATAGAAATTTGGTTATACCCTGAATAACCATCCAAAAAATAAAAATATTCCTTCCCCGCTAGCCTATCGAGCATTTGGTCAATGAATGGAAGAGGAAAATGATCTTTTTGAGTGGCTGTGTTTAATTTTCAATAGTCCATGCATACTCGCCATCCAGTGACAGTTCTTGTAGAAATCAATTCTTCTTTTTCATTTGCCACAACTGTCATTCCCCCTTTCTTAGGGATGCACTATACCAAACTAACCCATGTATTATCTGAAATTGGATAAATGATTCTGACATCAAGCCACTTGATGATTTTTTTCTTGACAACATCCTTCATCATCGGGTTAAGCCCCTTTTGATTCTCTATAGATGGTTTATGATCTTCCTCCAATAAAATTTTATGCATCACAATGGAAGGGCTTATCCCTTTAATATCAGCAATTGTCCAACCTAAAGCCTTTTTATGACTCTTTAGTACTTCAATTAGTTTATGTTCTTGATAAGAATCTAATGATGTAGAAATGATTACAGGAAGTGTCTCTGAATCCCCTAAATATGCATATTTCATATGCTTAGGGAGAGGTTTTAACTCCAAAACTAGTGGTTGCTCAATTAAAGGCTTAAGAGATGGAACTGAATGGGAAGCCAAATCTAAAGATTCCATTTGCCAATGCTTTTTAACCCGAGTGATTGAAAAATTAAATACTTGGGCTACTTCATAACTAGCTTCAGTCTTCTCATGCTTCACTCCCATAAATAATGCTTCAATAAGATCTTGAACTATCATTATATTAAATTGTTCTTGAGCTAAATCATCAATCACTGAAACTCTAAGGCAATCTTTAACATCTCTAAGATATTTTAATGCTTTGTCCATGTTAAACACCACCTGCTCATCCCCCAATCTCATCACTATTTTCCCTTTCTCTACATCAATAAGAGTTCTAGTTGTAGCTAAGAATGGATGGCAAACAATCAATGGATTATCTTTATCTTCATAGTCTACAATAATGAAATTAGTCTGATATATGAACTCACCAACCTTTACTAAAACATCTTTAATTATACCCCTTGGATATGCTAAGCTTCAATCTGCTAATTGCAATGTTACTATAGTAGGTCTTGCCTTACTGAGTTGTAATTTCTCAAAGACATATAATGGTATAAGATTTACACTAGCTCCAAGATCACACAAAGCTTTACCTTGAAATTGATTACCTATTTTACAAGGCACAGAGAAGCTACCAAGATCTTTACACTTCATTAGAATCCTAGGTTCATTATTTTACTACACTCTTCAGTAAGTGCTACAATTTCAAATTCACCAAATCTTTGCTTCTTGCTCAGCATCTTTTTTAAAAACTTAACATACTTAGGCATATACTCTAAAGCTTCTAAAAAAGAATATTTATATAAAGTTGCTTGAACACTTCCAAAAATCTTTGATACTGCTTATCTTCCACCTTTCTTTTGAAATCTTTGAGGAAATGGTAATAGAGGTATTATCCTTGGTAGTGTTTGTAACTTTTCTCCTTGATTCTCACCCTTATCAACATCCATATGTTTTTTAACTTCTTCACTACTCACTTTTCTCTTCTTTTTAGTTGATGCATCCACATGTTCTTTTCCTATTCTTTTATTTTCACTCTTCACCTCTATAGCAATTTCACTTTTATCATCCTCTACAACAGTATTTGATGTAGGTGTATGGCTAACCACCCTTGGTGCTTGAATATCTGGCAACTTTTTTCCACTTCGAAGAGTTATAGCCTTACACTCTTCCTTGCCTTCTCTTCTAGGATTAGGCATCGTATCACTTGGCAATCCCCCTTGTCTCAATGAATTCATTGCTGAAGCTAATCGACCCCATTTGCAACTTTAAATTTCTTAAGGAGGTGTTAACTTTAGCATTCACTTGAGCTTGCTCTTCATTTTGCTTACTTTGGATACTAATGAATTTAGCCAAGGCATCTTCCAAATTCGTCTTAGATTCTTGAATAGGTGCATTTTGCCTTACAGGTTAAGTAAAACTCGGTGGTTGAGTAGGCTTAGTGCCTAAAGAAGATGCTGGTTGATTCAGTGCTGGGTCATGCTTCCAAGAGAAGTTTGGATGATTTTGCCAGCCAGGATTATAATTATTAGAGTAAGGATTCTGATTCTTAGAAAAGTTTCCCACATAGTTAACTGATTCTGAAGATGCCAAGGGGCAATAATCCATTGAGTGTAGATCCCCACAATTTTCATAAGTAGTTAGGGCCACTTGAGTAGAACAGACACTCATACGCTAACTTTGCTACACTTGAGATTCTAGCATATCAAATCTCTTGTTCAAAGCAGAGAGAATAGTTGCAAGTGGAATGGAGGAGTCTTCTTAAGTATTAGCAACATTAGAACTTACCCTTCTATCACCTCCTCTTTGCACATAGCTTTCAGATAAAGTGTCTATTGCCTGAACAACATCATCTACAGGCATTTCATCCTAACATCCATTTAAAATGGCATCCAACATTGTATCAGTTTGTGGAGTTAGACGCGTGCAGAAATTCTAAACAATGGCATAGTTATCCATCCCATGGCTCTGGCATTGGCGAAGTAAATGTTTGTATCTCTGCCATGCAACATACAAGTGCTCATCTAAAGCTTGCTTGAAGTTGATAAGCTCATGTCGAGCATTTGTTATTCTATTGTTTGGAATAAGGTGAGCTCTGAACCTTGCCTCTAGCTTACCCAAGTATCAATTGAACCCTCTAATAGAGTCAATAACCATTCCTTAGCCTTTCCTTGTAGAGAAAGTGGGAATAGTCTCAGAACATCCCTTGGTACCCTATTCTGCTTAAATGAAACACACCTACCAAAAATGACATAATGTGATGGTTGGGATCTTCATCAGACCTTTCACTAGTAAATTGTCCATTAAGCTACAACATGGAGATCATCATGGGCTGTAACTCAAAATTAGCAGCTTGAAAGTCTGGCACTACTATGCTAGATTGAGTGCTCTTCATAGTATGGCCCATAAATTCTTTTATGGAGTGATTTTGATTCCCTTCCTGAGCCATTTCTTCACGTACTGAATTTTGAACTTTAGAAGGAGTTTCTTCAAAGTTCAAGTTCACCACAAGATCAATAACTTTCTTTGTTGTGTACTTCTTCTTTGCAGAGGATCGCCTCGGCATGTACCATGGTACCTATAAAGGAGAATTCAACTAACTGTATTACTTTAAACAAAAAGCAAAAGAAAATGACAAAATGAAGAGAAATTCTAACTAATTAACTAACTAATGCTTAATCGAGGACTATTAAAGATTACACACTTCTAACTAAACATATAAGCCAGTCCTCGACAACGGCACCAGAAAACTTAACCATGAAAAATTATATGAATTGCCATAAGTGTACGAGTCGGATCAAGTAGTTCAGTGATAAGTATGAGTATCGTTCCCATGAAGAATGACTTAAATGCAATTAGGCAATGCACAATCTAATTTTATCCACATTAAGTGACCAATTAAGCAAGTCATGAACTTAGAACTAATTTTAAAATAAAACAATTTAAAGAAAACTTGGTTGGCAAAGAAAATTTAGACAAAAATATAAGGTTTTGAAGTTACTTAGAGTCACTATTCCCTTTATGCTTACTAGAAATTAATTACTTGTTCAATTGCAATTAATTTTCACCTTGTGGGTTAAGAGATTCATAAGCTATAACCGTCCATCGATGTAATTGTAGCCCTACTCTTAAAATCTAAGTGTCCTTAGAATTAGGTTAGAGTGCATTAAATACTATAACTATCTACAAACCAATTAAGGCAATTAGGTATATTTCTATCCCAATTACAAATTAGATAAATCTAAACTTAATCTATCCAACTCTTAGGTCCAATTAGAACTCCTTTTTCAAGGTAAACTCCAATTACCCAAATCAAATCCAAGAGGTGGCCAATCCCTAAGTAAGCATTAAGCAAAGAGAAGGATACATAAAGCTCCAATCATTACAATCAACAAGAAAAACAAAGATCTAGTTCACATTAAGTTCATAGTGCTCTAGGTGAAGAGAATTTTAGCTATACATAGCCAAATCTAACATTGAATCCTAATCAAATACATAGAGAAGATGAAGAAAGGAAGAGAAAGCAAACAAAAGAATGAGAGATATGTAGAAATTTGAGCTCCTCTGTTGATTCTTCTTCTTCCTTCACTCCTGTAAGCTCAATTAACCACAAAACCTTTGAAAATCGCCTCCTAAAGCGCTCAGAAGCCTTCTCTGTCGTAGACCTCTCAAAAACCTCCCTGCAACTCGCTTTCCTATCTTCATTAATCAAAACACAGAGTTTTGATGTTGATTTTCATGGCAGCATATTCAGATAATGCGATCGCATCTTTGCTTGGAGCTTGAGAATAATATAATGGCTTCTAAATCCTCATAGATAATAATTCTGAAACAAGAAATATTTTCCATTAATGCAACATCTACTCAATCATAATTAATCACCATTAACTTTATTTCTCTCTTTCACTTTCAATTCCATAAATTACTTTAAAATAGCGAATAAATCCTACTAAAACTTTAATAGATGTCTCCTAAATTCAATCAAATTGACTATAAGTAATACAAAATATTGGGAATCATTAGTGGAGATGATTTCTCTTGGCCTAGATATAATTTATGGAAGTTAATTAGGTTTATGAAATAAACTCTAAGGCCACACAACTTGCTTAGATACTAAATTGTGCTATAAGTCCCATTATGGTCCATAAATACACCTAATAAAAACACCCCTCAAATAATTTCTAGGTTCTATTCTTTCCTTTCAAATATGATTCTTGACTCCTTTTAAGCCTCTTGGAGTCATCACGCCATTAAAACAAAGGGTCTATCATCATGTTGCTTCTTTAGGTCATAATATGGGACCTAAAGCACTAAATCACTTTCTATGAGTTCTAAATTTTTTCCAAGGCCTCCCCTTATTTTCATTCATCAAATATGACTCAAGAATGGCCTTAGAAAAATTTTAAACTCCCCCTAGCTATAAGAACTCCTTTTGGCCGAGCCTATGCATGGTTTAGGACTCCTTGGAGTTTTTTTTGTTTTCTTGAAGGAGGAAGCATGTGGGGAGCATCTTAGGGATCTTAGGAACTCATTTAAACTCTTAATTAAATCTAGCAATCATCACACAAAATCAAAATTTGGAAGGAACACTTGAAATCCTAGAATTTTCATCTTGAAATCTAATGGTTATTTTGTTGTTTTCTTTGCATATTCTTATTCTTCTCCCTCAATTACCTAAGATTCATGCTTGGTTAGGCTTAAAAGTCAGATCCTCCTAGGGTTTCTTATATGTGTCGAATTGGAGAAGAAGAGGAATCAAGAATAGCAACCATAGGATGAAATTTTACGTAGTTTCCTTGCTTATTTTGGCTTGAATCTTGCTTTCTCCAAGCTCTTCTCTTCAAATCCGAAATTTCCCTTGAATTTCTCCCTTGAATCAGATTTATAAACTCCATTTTAATTAAAGGAAACAAAGGAGAAGGGAGGAGAGGAGGTGTGGATGAAGAAAAGCATGAAAAATCACCATGGAAACATACCTTAAACTTGGATTTTCTTCTTTTCTTCTTCCTCCTTTGGTGTGCCTCTCTCTTAGGGTTTTGCTTCTGGTTTAGGGATGAATAATCTGAAGTTAAATAGAGAGTGTGAGGCACCACCTATATATAGGTGTAGGAAAGTGACTTTTTCAAAAATTCTAATTTTGCCCTTCGTACTTTACATTTTAGTTTTTCCTTCATTTTAGCTCCTTTTTGAGAACTATCTTTTTTATCATAAAATTTAGGTTCCCAATTAAATAAAATGCCTTTGGAATTACTCAAATTGGAGTTAAAACCTTCTCGAACGAATCTATCAAAGTTCAGGATACACTGATGTTGGAAAACGTCCACCAGAAGGGATTTAACTACTCCGGGGCTTCCTATGGTTTTCAGGGCCTCTGAGAACCCTGAAGAACTCAAAATTTTTATTTAAAAAGCCCTCCTGTGTGAATTCCAAAAATTGCTCATAATTACAAAAATGCCATTATATTTCGTAAGATTTTCGTCGAAATTTGTTTCTTCATTCTAGCTTTATTTTTCATTCTGTTTGAGGCTAGGATTCTCATTTTTATGAGCCTAGAATGTTACTCAAATTTTTTAGAACTTTAACTAATTCATTTTAGAGGGCTTGCTTTGGAAACGTGTCCATTTCGTCATTTAATGAAAATTGGACATTATAGGTCTTGACATGGTTCCACATGACATGCTGGAAGTGACTATAAATGATCTTAGTGCATCGATGTAAGGGGTGGCATATACAACTTCAAACCATCCAGTAGCTTTCTTTGTAAACAATTCAATAAGTATAAAAAGTGCTTTAACTCCTGCATCCATTACATCATGATTTTGGTAAGTTAGGAAATCATGGCCCATAGTAACTTCAAATCGGATGAGAAATTTATTAAGCCCACAACAACCAATAAGAACTAGAACTTTAAAAGCTTTGGTAAAGTATGACATTAGAGACCCCTCTTCCTTTTTGCAAAATAGCGATAATAAGAGACCAAGCAATTGTCCCCAATTTGGTAGTTTGCAAAGATGTTAAGTAATGAATGACACAATTTCAATATAAGACACTATATTAGCACCCTTCGTTGATGATAAAGTAAGAGACTAAGCAATTGTCCCCAATCTATTTGGGGCTTCCTTCAATGGCATCGATAAAAGTTGCACCTCCTGATGGTTTGCCCCGAGCATTTCAATATGACAGAAAATTGCCCTCTTATCTCCTTTTCTCACTGTATCAACATCGAACCAATAAGAAAACTCCACTAGCTTGCTTAACGCTATAAATAAGACTGAAACTTCCCCTTCCTTAGCACAATGTTTCGTTTCAGTGTGCTCAATAAGGTTCATGAGGCGAGTGGATTCTATTGGTTTAGAAAAATGGATAACCCAGGGACACTGACTATTCAAGCCTAATCCAAACACCCCTAGGTCTTTATTCCTTCTGAGAAACTCAGCCTCTTTTAAAGCCCAATTCAACTTTGGACTCCTTCCCTACTTGATTTCCCTTATTCTCACAAGCCTTGCACTTGCACTTCATCAAAAATTTCCATCTCCCTCTCTTGGTGAAGGGCGAGAGCTATATGGGAGTTTTTTGCCTCCTTGTAAATCTGGGCTTTTGTTTGACTCAAGTGCATCATATTGGGTTGGGTTAGGGTCATCAATGATCCACTGTAATTGCATCTTGGTTTCACTCTATTTTGCACCCTTGTTTAGATTATTCTCCTAGGCACTTTTTGCCTTCGATAGTTTTCATTTTTATGGGCCAAAGCTATGAAGGAAATCTAGGTTGTGGGTTGGGTAAACTGCACCTCCCTTCCTTCCTCTTCATTAACATTATGTTTGAAGGATTTCTTCATCTAGCATATAAAATTTTCTAAAAGCACATGGTTTCCAACTCCTCTGCTTGAATGATGCTAAACAAACCATCATCCATGCTTTACAGTTCAAGATTCAACTTAGGTATTTCCTTTTTCCCTATCATTTTGTTTACCTCTACTAGATTCATTGCTTTCCTTGTTCTTGTTAGTGAATTTCCCTGCTCAACAGCCATCACTCTCCCTCTAGTTTTAAAGTTGAAGGTAGCTTTGAACTCACTCATTTGGTCACGAAGCTCTAACATAGTAAGCTTCATCACTGATATCTCTTCCTTCATCTTGTTCTGGTTCCTTTGCAGATCCCCCACTACCTGTTCTAAAGATTCCACTCAATTCTCCATGCTCTTGTCAACCATACCCTAGAACATTGTCACTTTAATACCAAATTATTGGAACCATGTATATTACTTAGTATTAAGTAAAACAATCCCACCCAAGTTAAAAGAAAAAGGTAGAATTGAAGAAATACAATAGGAAATATATGACAAACAAAGAAAAAGAGAAATGAAAATATTCCCCTGGCATTTGAGAGGTTAGAGACTCTCTTCACCTAAGCCAAATTCTTCCTTCACCTTTTAACTCTTCAAATCATCTTTATATATTCATTTTAACTACCTACTCGCTCCCTCTCCTTACACCCACACCTACCCTACACTAGGGTAGTTAGGTTAGCATCACAATTCACATGCTAGTTCCCCTGTGACAACCCTACCTTCTAATAATTGTAGTTATGGTTAAATATACAATTAATAATTAATTATCAAGATTTGAGTGGTTACAATCTACCACATTGTGAAAATATGGGAAAAATTTAAACCTTAATGTTAGGGTCATCACCATACCACCACACAAAGCACAATTTTGCATAAAAGAAATCCTACTACCATAAGGGGTTTATGATTCAATCATCCATCCGTTTCAATACCCAATAACCTCCCACAAGTGTTTTTATATCATCTCTTACCATTACCGCTGAAGAAATTAGGGTTTCTAGGTTCAAAGAGTAAGTTGGGGACTTAAGCCGCGGCCTAAACCTTCCCCGCCATGGCCAAGTTACTTTCTGGAATCACTGGACAAATTTCACAAATCTCACCGTGGCTATCGCTGCAACGAGTTGGACCTTCGCCACGGCCAACCTATGTGGCGTTGCGGTGTAAACGCCTCCTAGAACTACTGTTCTTAACTCCTACAATTCTCGCCTTGGCGCAATATATTTGCGCTGTGGCGAGTTATGCTTCTGTCTAACTCTTAATTAATTTTCTCAACTAGCGCCGTGGCAAGACATAATGCGCCACGGCGAGTTTTGGTTCTGTTACCCTCTTGGGCAATTTTTCCCACTTCGCGTCGCAGCGAGATTTATCAGGCCGCGGCACTCCTCGCCACTGTCACTCCCTGGGCCAATTTTCTTCCCTTGTGCCACGGTGCCCTTCGGCTCTGTCATTCATTTGGCTGCGGCGAAGCCTTCTTAGCCGCGGTGGAACTCCCTCCTGTGACTATATTACCCAAATTTCACCCCCTACACTCCAAATCTCATCTTAGAAACACTCCAGGTCCACCTTCCCTTATGTTATGTGATTCTAATGGTGTTTATCTACCCTATTTACCGATCAATCCATCCATTACCATTGCAAAATTTAAATGCTACTTCCTACTTGGCTAACTAGCTCATATCAGCAAATTCATGAATATATGACAGCAAAACACATGCATTAACAGCAATTAACATCCCATGCACATTCCATAGAGGTTCTATACAACAATAGCTTATGTCCACAACTGAAGCATCATATGATTACAATTCCCATGTGGTAATCCATATCACAATTTCAATAAAACTAAATATATAATACTATAAGTTCATACATTAATATTCAACTATAATGAGATTTAAATCCTTAACGGTTACATTTCAATCAAACAAAATATGAATGCCTACACTTGGCAACATGATTCCATGATGATGCTATGTAAACTAATAACAAAATTGCATCTACTCTATTCTACTCAGACCAAGTGTAGCTCCCCACACCTGACCTCGGCTCATGGATGTTTATCCACTAGCTTACCCTTATCCTTACCCGAGGAACCTTCACCTGAAATATTAATCCCATAAAATGGGGTGAGATAAAAATCTCAGTAACCAAGGCAATTCTAACATATATCCAGTTTAATTAGCATATAAGCATGAATCAAAATCAACATCAGAATCATATCCATCATATCAGCAAATGAAACAATTAGCTATCATGATTACTATCCCATACTAGCAATCATATTATCACATGTTAAAGGCCATTAACACTGGGAAAGGCCCATCCACGGCACCTACTCCCTATTGAGCACAACCGGGGCTCAGTGCATCTGGGTTTGATCATAACCCGGTGCTCGATCGAAGTACTTGCACGGGTGGCAGCTGCACCACAGCTCCACCATGGACTCACAAGGTCCAATCATAATTCAACAGATAGCTAACCAATTCATTTAACATTTCAAATCATTCATATACAGCAACATATGAAATTAAATCAAATATATACATGGAATTGATATAACCCGGTTACCTCACTTGTAGACAAATTGCAACGGCCACCACAAATCCCAGATTCGGATTGGAGTGTCCTTCACCAGAAAACTCAATATTCCACCCAAAATCCTAAGCAAATTCGTACAAAATTAATACCCATTTTATAAGTCAGCTATGGGGGTCTCAAATTAACAAAGGAAGTATCAAAATGGAGGGTTTAAACTCACCCAAGGTTAACCTTAACCTCAACCTACGAATTTCATCAAGAAAATCCCCAAACACCCACATTTCAGATTTTTGGGTAGGATGAAAATGCTCCAAATGAAAAACTAATTAGACCAAATTAAAGAGAACGAAGAGGGGATTAAGTTGTATAACTATTACCTTGGCTGAATCTTGCTCTAAATGTGAGAAAATGCAGAATTCTTGCCCCAAACCCTAGGCTCCTCTCCAAACTCCGAATTTTCTCTTTATGTTTTGTGTTTCAGCAAGTGTGAGGAAGAGGCTGATGTATTAGGGTTTTAGTTGGCTTTAAGTTGGGTCAAAAATGGGTCATGGGCTGCTCCAAGGTCCATCTCCATTTGGGCTTCAGATTTTAAGTTGTTGGGCCAGTTTTAAAGTGTTGGGCTGCAGAATTTATACTGGGCTAGTTTTAAGTTTGGGCCAAGTTTGAAGAGCTCAAGAATGTAGGTTTGCACAAGAGTTATTAGGCCACTTAGAAGAGTTTATACAAGGTGGATTTTGAGCCTCCATCACACTAAATTGGTTTGGGTCTGCACCTAACCCATTGGGCCTCCATTAGCCTCTTCTCATGATTTATTAGTTTAAGCCTAGATAGGATTTCTATCCCAATTAAATCTCAAACCCATATTAATAATTTATTTCTCTAAAATCTCCATTCACTCAACTTGCCCAATTATCCTATATTAATCATTCTTAATTAACCTAATCCATGATTAACACCTTTATTAATTATAGGGTGTTACATCCCCCCTCCAACTCTCTCCTTATTCTTTTAGTTATGTGTTTTCATGGGCCTTAGCCCAATGGGACAGGGTCCATCAATATCCTTTCAATTTTTCTTCTTATATAGCATCTATATGGATGACTAAAAATTTCTAGCATAGCATTATGCATCTTATGGATCATTAGAACCTAGTTAATATTGTTTAAGTTCTGTGATTTTGTTGTAGAATGTGTTAGGCATGACCATGTAGATTTATTCCAATGTAATGTATCAAATAGTACATATATTTTATATTTGGGTTTTTGACTTAAGACTTGATTATGTAATGCTATGGAATAGAAACATATGATTATATGTTCTAAAACAGCTTGGGTTGTGTGTACAATTTTGCAAGAATGTATGACTTAAGATGTCAAAATTTGGTAGCTAAAGCAATTGCAATAATTAGGGGAGTGCTTTTATGCAAAATAATAATAATAAAAAATTTGGGGAAGGGGGGAGTTGTGGAAATGGCATTTACTAATCAAATTTGTCTTTGTATTTTCTCATTCTAGCTTTTGTTGGCATTTGTTAATGGTAGGCATGAAAATCAGATTATTCATAATGTTTAAGTTCACATGTTTATTTCCCTTTATTGTGCCTTAAGATAATTGCTTAAGGTTGTGAAGGTATATCTTAGGTTATAATTCAAAATGCCTAGTGGTGCTATCATCTTGTCAGCTAGGAAGTCATATTAGATTTATGAAGTTTGTTCTTTGAGATCTTGCATTAGCTTATGCTTAGTTATATTAATTGCTTTTTTTCATGTTTTGGATAAATTACCTTGAATTGTTGACTAGTAAAATTATCCAAGATATTTTTATTAGTTATATGTTAAACTTTCAAGATATTAAAGATTCAAAATGTTTAGATTTCTGATGAATTTAGATACAAATGAGTTGTTTTGTAAAAGTTTGCATGATCTCTAAAGTAACTTCATACCATTTCCATCTATTATGAATTGCTGTGTGGGCAACACTTGAATCTGGCTCCAAACAATCTAGTGAAAAGGAATTAAATAGAAATTTGATATTTACCACTATGTTCTAGTGCATGTTAGGTTTATTATATAGAATTTATCTCTCTTTCTCTCCTTTCTCTCTCTTTCACTTTCTTTTTTTCCTCTTAATTCTATCTTCATTTTGTTCTTGCAGCTTTGTTAACTGAAAATGGAAAATTCCTCCTTTCTAATTGTAACAAACATAAATTCTGTTAAATAATGAAATAAGCCGTATAAAAGCAAGTCCTCTGAAATGAGCTATATAATATCCCAAAAAATTTGAATAGAGTCCTAAACTTCTAAAAATGATAATTCCAGGCTCAAACAAAAAGAAAATTAGAGTTAGGATGGTGAAACAATTTGTAACGAAAACTAACAAAATATATGGCATTTTGTAAATAAGTGCAACTTTTGGAAAAACACATAGGATGACTTTTTAAATAGAAAATTTGAGTTGCCCAACATTCTCATAGGCCCAAAAAATCATGGGAAATCTTGGGACTAGTAAAGCCTCTTCGATGTATATTTTCCAATGTCGGTGAACCCGAACTTTGACGGATTAGTTCGAGAAGGTTTTAGCTCTAAATTAAGTGATTCCAAAGGCATTTTATTAAATTGGGAACTTAAATTTTATAATGAAAAAGATGGTTCTCAGAAAGGAGGTACAATGAAGCTGAAATGAAATTGCCATTATGGAAGGACGAAATTAGAATTTTTTAAAAGGTGTGTTTCTGGAAGCTTCCACACACTTCTCCCTTTTTCTCCCACCTTCAAGAAAGAGGAGAAAAATCAAGAGAAAGGTAAGGAAATCTAAGGAATTTCATGCTCCATCTTCTTCTAATCTTGTTCCTCTCCTTCTTAACTCTATTCCTATGGTTTTCTTGAGATGATTGATTCTATATTTTGTCCAGAACTTAAAGGGGCAGTTCAAAAATTTTGAGAAGAGGCAAACCAAGAAGAAGAAGCCTTGAAAGCACACTTGAAACCAAGGTAATTGCTTGTTGTGGTTACTTCTTCTCCTTGCTCCATGGATGTGTGTATTTTGGCCTAAACTAGAACCATATAGGGGGAGGATTTTTTATCTAAAAACAAGAGAGGAACTAGGGTATTAGACCATGAGGAAGAGGAATATGGCAAGAAATTTCAAGAAAAACCAATAGAAATCAAGTTAGGAAAGTGTGGTATTTTCTAGGGTTTTGGAAAATTTGATTTTGTGTGAGTAATTCCTTGGCTATTTGAATATTTCCTTAAGCTCCTAAGACCCCTAGAAACCCTCCCAAGTGGCTCTCCCATCAAGGAAAAATCAAGAAGCTTGTGAACCTCCATTATGTTACTAGTTTCGGCCAAGGCAAGATTACTAGGTTAGGGAGTGTTTTAATTTGTTCTAACCATGGTTTAGGACTTCATATGATGTTAGAAGATGGGAGAAACCATTGGAAAAAAATTAGGAGTCATATATTGGGAGATGGGACAATGGTGTCCATAATGATGCTTTGTGAAGCAACTTAATTCCAAGCTTGTGTAAATGAATGTGTGATGGCTCCAAGGACTTTGAATGAGGTCAAGAGGCCTAGAAATGGAAAGAGATGGGAGCCTAAAGCTTAACTTGTGAAGGTTACTTCAATAGGCCATTTGTGAAACCATTATGCCACTTATGGAACCAAGTGTGTGTTCAAGAGTGAGTCTAGTGTTTTGGCTTGCTTCAGGTGTGTAATTGTGTGTTGTTTATGGTCTCTAGACCAAGAGAACATCTACCCACCTAGGTACCCTTGTGAGTCTGAAAAGCGGGAGGGAAAAGATCAAGAAAAGCTTGCATAAATCCAAGGTAACTCTCCACCTCATTCTCCTTGTATTCTTGTGTGCATATGTATGTCTTTATGTGTTTGTGTATGCTCTTGTGACTTGAGAACATGCCACTTGATGCCTTGACATTACATTGGTACCAATGTGTTTCCTTGAATGGCTTTGGTTATGGAAATGGCTCATAAGGGTGAAGTAATGCTAAAAGTCTCTTAATGAAGGTAAGGAGATGCCAAAAGTCTCATGGCATGGGTGAGACAAGGCCAAAAGTATCTTGGAAGGGTGAGGCCAAGTCAAAAGTCCCTAGGCCAAGAGTGAGGCAAATTCAAATGTCCTAGAAATGGGGTGAGGCAAAACCAAAAGCTCATAGAGCATGTTCTTGGCTTGAATGTAAATAAGTGGCATGCAAATTTTGACTTTGCATATTTTATGGTTGCCAAACCTTCCATACATATGCTTTTGATGTGTATATGCCTTGAATGTGTGTGTGAATGGGTGTGTGAGCTATTGAGATTCAAAGAATCTTACTCCCCTTCCCCATTTCCTCTTGACATGACTAAGTGGTGATCAAGAAACAAAGAATGCAAGCTAAGGGAGTTGAAAAGCCAAGTCTTGACAGTTATGTAGCCTGCCAGGCTCAGACGGAAAGAAAAACAGAGCTAGAATGAAAAAATAATTTCTTACAAAAAGCTTACAAAATGTAATGGCATTTTTATAATTTTAAATAAATTTTAGAATTCATATAGGAGGGCTTTTTAAATGAAAATTTTGAGTTCTCCAAGGTTCTCAAAGGCCTTGAAAACCATGAGAAGCCCCGGGACAGTTAAATCTCCTCCGGTGGATGTTTTCCAACATCGGTATACCCGAACTTTGATGGATTTGTTCAGGAAGGTTTTAGCTCAGATTTGAGTGATTCTAAAGGCATTTTATTTAATTGGGAACCTAAATTTTATAATGAAAAAGAAGGTTCTAAAAAAGGAGTTAAAATAAAGGAGAAACGAAAATGCAAAGTACGTAGGGCAAAATTAGAATTTTTGAAAAAGTCACTTTCCTACACCTATATATAGGTGGTGCCCCACTTTCCCCTTCATTTGGAATCATAATTTTCTGCATAATTTCAAAAGAAGGGAGCTAGGGTTTGGGCGCACAAGAGAGGAAGAAGAAGAAGGAGAAAATCCAAGCTTAAGGTATGTTTCCATGGTGATTTTTTTATGCTTTTCTTCATCCACACCTCCTTTCCTTCCTTTTCCTTGGTTTTCTTTGATTAACATGAAGTTTATAAATCTGATTCAAGGGAGAAATTCGAGAAAAATTTCGGATTTGAAGAGAGGAGCTTGGAGAAAGCAAGATTCAAGCCAAAATAAGCAAGGAAACTAACTAGGTAAAATCTCATCCTATGGTTGATGTCTTCACCCACCCCTCTTCTCCATTTTGCCTAATGTAGCACCATAAATTCTAGCTCATCCGATGCCTTTCAATGACTTAATATCATGGAGGATATAGGTTTCTCATAGAAAAGCAAGGGAAAATAATGAATATTTTTGCATTGCGTCGTATCTAGAAATTCATTTCAGTGTTACGTGGACCGTGTGAGCTCATACTATGCCTCCTCACATTTAATTGCATTATTACAACTCATTTGTATCATAAAACCTTGCCCACAACTCATGGAAACCGAATTGGGAGGTGGAAAATGAGGTTTCATTCTCAGCCAGAATTGGCCTCCTTTCTGGAAAAACTTTGGAAAATCATAATTAAATCTAAAAAAATCAAAAACATGTAATCTTGGTCATTTTGGAAATATTGGGATGTCTACTTCATGAAAAAAATATGTACAATTCATAACATCCCACACACAGAGCGTTTGACATGTGAAATAGTCCAGAGGTTGGACTGGGTCCTGATGCTATCACAGTTTACTGATATAAATTTCAACAAT
Organism: Erythrophleum ivorense; assembly: GCA_026724425.1. NCBI lineage: Eukaryota > Viridiplantae > Streptophyta > Magnoliopsida > Fabales > Fabaceae > Erythrophleum > Erythrophleum ivorense. Next base: position 37,405,397 of record JAIUCV010000006.1, on the reverse strand, counting down.
TTCCAATTAATTCCACAAAAATTCAATCCATGCAAATGATACCAATCTGGAAAGCTATGGATGTCAACTAGAGAGGAAAAATATCTTCAGATCAATTCATCAAGCCCAGATCTTAGACTTTGATGGAACAGTACTTCTGGTCGGTCAAGGCTACTGATACTGGATAGAAACTTCAAAATCCATATCATCTTTCTAGACCTCCAAATGAGGTGCTTCTAGTTGGCACAAGTCACTGTGATTGCCTAGTTTCTCTGTATAAAATTTCATGGCAATTTCACATCATTTGAATCTCAAATGATAGAAAATAATTTCGGACCAAATGAATAGTGCAACAGACCAAATGCATAAAATTTGTCAATTTCAAAAAATCATCAAATATTTTGTAGACTTCTAAAAATTATGATCTTTAACTTCCCAGAAAGCTCTTACTGAGACCTAATTCCATGTCATTTTAGATCAAGACTAACTCATTTGGCCAAAAAGTGACATAGGGTTCCATAATGGTCAAATTTGGCTCCATATGAGGTACCAAACTTGCCAAATGGTCTTCCCTTGGTGTTGGCACCTTTTGGGCAAGTCTAAAAGCATATTTAAGACTTGTGTGAGCTGTCCAAATGGTCCCAAACCTCATACATCTCATTTTGGCCATTCAACCCTCACTTATACACATATTCATCAAACTTTAAATTCTCATTCTATAGCCTTACATACTCAAAATATGGGCTAGTGGTCATATATCATAATCATACATCTAAATATCACATAATGGTGTATTTACACATGTCTCAATGTTCATAGTACATATACAAGCTCATATACATGATGAACCATCATTATGGTTCCAAAATAAACAAAACAAGACCCAAGGTTGTCAATCTCTCTTCCTCATCGTTGTTGGCTCCCTTCACCATAATTGCTTGGTCCACCTAGCATGTTAGATCATTGGAGAGGAGGGGATGAGATTCAAAGAATTCCAATAGCTCATCTCCCATTCAATCACACATAATATGTGCAAATCAAGCTTTTCAAATGCATGTATGGAAAAATGGAAGTCATGGACATTTTCAAAGCAACCTTGGCATGTGAACCAATCATACAAGACATTCAAGAGTTCCCCAAGTATTTGGACTGGCCTCGCACTTCTCCTTATGGATTTTGGACTTGCCTCACCTATTCTTTAAGAGCTTTGGACTTAACCATACTCTTGGGAGCCCACTTTGCTTTTGGGAGACTCTTTGCTTTGTCTCAACCAAGCTCAAGGGTTCTTGGCCCATCCTCACCAAAGGGAAGAGTTTATAGCCTTTCCACACTCATGCAAACTCATACAAATAGCATGGATTCATTTAAAACATAACATGGCATCAAGGATCATGACATATAAAGGCATGCTAGCATACTTTTCATGCTTGAAAATACACATACACACATTCTAAAACAAGCTAAACACACATCTATGCATGAGAAAAGATGGAGAGAGCTACCTTGTATACAAGCACACACTTTTTCCTTAGCTTTCAAGCCTCCTCTTTTAGCCACACACCCACAATTTGGTGGAGATGGTTTCTCTTGGCCTATATACAATTTATGGGAGCCAATTAGGTCAATGAAACATATTCTAAGGCTATATCACTTGATAAAATACTAGATTGCTCTATAGGCTCTATTATGGTCCATATTGGCACCTAATGAAGCAACACCCCTCAAGTGATTTCTAGGCCTCATTCTTTCCTTTCAAATAAGATTCTTGACTCCTTTTAAGCCTCTTGGAGTCATCAAACCATTAAAACAAAAGACCTAGTATCATGTTGCTTCTTTAGGTCATAATATGGAACCTAAGACACCAAATCACTTTCCATTAATTCTAAATTTTTTCCAAGGCCTCCCTTCTTGGCCTAGGCATGTTTGTGTTAGGGGGGAGAGCCTTAAATTTTTCTAAGGCTATTCTTGAGTCATATTTCATGAATGAAGATGAAGGCCTCCATGGAAAGTTTCTTTGTTTTCTTGAAGGAAGAAGCTTGTGGGGAGCATCTTAGATGTCTCAAGAACTCATTTAAACTCTTACTCAGACCTAGGAATCATCATACAAATTCAAAAATTAGAAGGTGCACTTAAAACCCTAGGTTTTGCATCTTGATTTCTAATGCCTATTTCTTGGTTTTCTTTGCATATTCTAATTCTCCTCCATCAAATACCTAAGAATCATCCTTGGTTTGGTTGAAAATCTAACTCCTTAGGGCTGTCTATGTCTAGGTCGAAATGCTCAAAGGAAGGGAGGAAGAAGACTAAGTGGAAGAATTACAAAATACCTTGTTTTCTTGAATTTCCTTGCTTGTTCTTGCTTTCCTTGGCCTCCTTACTTGAATTTCAGAATTTCCCCTCTGTTCTCCCTTCAAAACAGCCCTCAAAACTTCAAAAAAATCATGGAGAAGAAGAGGGAAAAAGAGGAGAAGAGGTTGGTAGAGAGAAAGCATGAAAACAACCAATTTTCCATACCTTTAGCTTAGAATTTTTTTCTTCTTCTCCTCCTCTCTTGGTGTGCCCAAGACCCTTGCTCTCCCTTCTGAAATTATGACAAATTTTCTGATTCTAAATGGGGAGGAAAGTGGGGTGCCACATAGATGTAAGGAGGGAAAAGTGACTTTTTCAAAAATTCCAATTTTGGCCCTTCGTTCTTTGCATTTTTGTTTTCGCTTCATTTTAGCTCTTTTTTGAGAACCTTCTTTTCCATCATAACAAATAGGTTCCCAATTTAATAAAATACCTTTAGAATCACTCAAATCGGAGCTAAAACCTTCCTGAACAAATTGGTCAAAGTTTGGGTCAACCGACATTGGAAAGAGTACACCGGAGGGGCTTTACCGGTCCTGGAGCTTCCCATGGTTTTTGGGGCCTCTGAGAACTCTGGACAACTCAAAATTTTCATTTAAAAAGCCCTCCTAGGTGCTTTTCCAAACTTGCACTTATTTACGAAAATACCACTGGCCTTTCGACAAATTTTTTGAATCACTCTGATCCCAATTTTTGGGCAACTCAAGGCTCAAATCTTCATTTTCTATTATTTAAAATTTTATCCAAATTTTATTTGCCTTAAATCACTCATCTCAAGAGACTTGCTTTGAAAACTGACTCATTTCGGTACTTTACGAAAAATCAGACGTTACACCTAACCCCAGGAGCTATAGGAGGATTTGATTTTTAAGCATAACCAAGTATGAATCTTAGGTATTTGATGGAGAAGAACAAAAATATGCAAAGAAAATAATAAAATAACCATTAGATTTCAAGATGCAAATTCTCGGGTTTTGTGTGCACCTTTCAAATTCTGATTTTGTGTGATGCTTCCTAGGTCTAATTAAGAGTTTAAATGAGTTCCTAAGACCCCTAAGATGCTCCCCACATGCTTCCTCCTTCAAGAAAACAAAAAAAACTCTAAAGAACCCTAAACCATGCTAGTCTCAGCCTAAGCAAGTTTTCATAGCTAGGGGGAGTTTAAAACTTTTCTAAGGCCATTCTTGAGTCATATTTGATGAATGAAAATGAAGGGAGGCCTTGGAAAAAATTTAGAACTCATAGAAATTGATTTGGTGCTTTAAGTTCTATATTATGACTTAAGGAAGTAACATGATGATAGGCTCTTTATTTTAATTGTGTGATGAATCCAAGAGGCTTAAAAGGAGTCAAGAGTCATATTTGAAAGGAAAAAATGGAGCCTAGAAATTGTTTGAGGGTGTTGCTTCATTAGGTGCAGGTATGGACCATAATGGGGGTTATAGAGTAATCTAGTGTTTAAGCAAGTTGTGTGCCCTTAGAGTTTGTTTCATGAACCTAATTGACTTCCATAAATTGTGTCTAGGCCAAGAGAAATCATCTCCACATGTTTGTGGGTGTGTGGCCGAAAAAGGAGGCTTGAATTCCAAGAAAAAAGTGTGTGATTGTGTGCAAGGTAGCTCTCTCCACCTTCTCTCATGCATGGATATGTGTTTAGCTTGTCTTGGAATGCGTGTATGTCTATTTTCAAGCCATGAAAAGTATGCTAGCATGATTTTATATGCCATGATTTTATGATGTCATATTATGCTTTCAAATGAATGTATGATGTTTGTTGAGTTTTCTTGTGTGTGAAGAGGCCAAGAACTCTTGACCATGGTGAGGATGAGCCAAAAACTCTTAAGACTGGTTGAGACAAAGTAAAGAGTCTCCCCAAAGCAAAGTGGGCTCCCAAAAGTATGGTTGAGTCCAAAGCTCTTAAAGCATGGGTAAGGCAAGTCTAAAATCCATGAGGAAAAGTGTGAGGCCAATTCAAACACTTAGTGAGCTCTTGAATGTCTTGTATGATTCGTTCATATGCCAAGCTTGCTTCTTAAATGTTCATGACTTCCATTTTATCCATGCATGCATTTTTAAGACTTGCTTTGCATATGTTATGTATGATTGAATGGGAGATGAGCTATTGGGATTCTTTAAATCTCATTCCCTCCTCTCCAATGATCTCACATGCTAGGTGGACCAAGTGGACATGGCAATGGAAGCCAACCACCTTGAAGAAAGAAGATTGACAATAAATGCTTAAGTTTTGCCACTTTAAGACCATAATTGTGTCATATGATGTACCCGTTTGATGTATATGGTCTATGACCCCTTAGACATGTATAATTATGATATTATGTGACGTATAAATGTATGGATATGATGTATGAACCCTACAATAGAATTTAGGTATGTAATGCCAAGGTATGCATTTTGGAAGTTTGATGTAGATGTGTATAAGTGTGAATGAAAATGCCAAAAAGAGATGCATGAGATTTGGGACCATTTGGGCAGCTCACACAAGTCCTAAATGTGCTTTTAGACATGCCCAAAAGGTGCCAAAACCAAAGAAAAGCCATTTGGCAATTTTGGTACCCTATATGAAGCCAAAATTAACCATAATGGAACCCTATATCATTTTTTAGCCAAATGAGTTATTCTTGGTCTGAGATTTGGCATGCAATTAAGTCTCATTAAGAACTTTTTGGGAAGGTAAAGATCATAATTTTTGAAGGTCTACAGAATATTTGAAAATTTTTCAAAATTGGCATTTTTTTTTGTTTTGGTCTGCTGTACTATTCATTTGGTCTGAAAATGAATTCTATCACACAAGGCTCAAATGAAGTTCAATTGCTACAAAATTTTATACAGAGAAATTAGACATTCGTAGTGACTCATACCAATTAGAAGCACATCATTTGGAGGTCTAGAGAGGGAGATATGAATTTTTAAACATTCTGTCCAATATTAGGAGTTTTGCCCTACCTGAGTTATTGTTCTATTGAATTTTGAGGTTTAGGCTACCTGAGTTGGTCTAGAAATATTTTTTCCCACTAGCTAACATCCACAAATTTCTAGATTGGTATAATTTACATGGATTTGATTTTTTTGGAATTAAGTGGACATTTTCAAATTTTTCTGCAGAATTCTGTGATTGTTCCAAAATGCAGTTTGACCTCTAGACATTTTCGTATATCAAACGTCCTTTGTGATGGATGTTATGGTCTGTACATATTTTTAGTATGAACTAGACATCCATATCTTTCCATAATGACCAAGAATGTATGTTTTAGATTTTTCTAGAATTAGTTATGATTTTTTGAAGTTAGTGGCTGAAATGAGCAAAATCTGGCCAAAATGTAATAGGTATATTTTAAGCTTCCCTTCATGATTATTAAGATGTAGGCCACATTTTATGATGCAAATGAGTTGTATTCATGTAATTAAATATAGGAATGTGTTGTATGAGCTCATATGGTCCATATGACATTGAATGAAATTTTTTATACGTGACGCAACGCTAAGAAATGCATTAAAACAATGCCATTTTCTTGCCTCTTGTATGAATTGCTTGATGTGAGGGATAGATATAGTATGAAATAAGCTAGAAATATATGGTGTTACAAAAAGCCCTATTTCATCCCACGCCATTTATGAAAGTTATTTTTCTCTCTAGGAGCTCTCTAATGGTGGCTTCCTTTTCTTGAAAATTTGAAGATTTAGGTTTGACTTAAGCCAAAAAATAACTCTTTTCAAGAAATCAATCGGTGGAAAATAATCTACGTGAAGAGATCTTCATTTTAAGGTAAGACTTTATTTGAAACACTTAAAAAATCTTGTGTTCTCAAGCCATTTAAGTTTTGTCCTAGAGAGAGAAATTGAGGAGAAGAGTTTTTCTTCATATGTTCTTGATGGAACCAAGGGTTTTAACATGCAAGGATTCCATATCTAACATTACTTTTCCTTCAATCATGAAAAGATGCAATCTAGATCATGATTGTGTAATGGTTAGGCCTCGGCTTCTTCAATGGCTAACCATGTTATTTTTCATTCCTAATTAGTATATTTAGATGTTATTTGATGCAAGGAACAAGAATCTAAGCTTAGAATTGATTGAAACTTCGGAATGTGCAAGTTAAAGTTTTATGGTTCCATATTCGGCCAAGAGCAATTTCCAAGGGTTAAGAAGTTGTTCAATGGATTCTTGGACTACGGATAGTCTTAAAATGATATAAGAACAATAATGGAAGTATTAAATTGCATTTAGAAGTCATGGTTTGTGAGATGGGAGTTTAGGTTCCTTTTTATGGACATAAAGAAGCAACCTAGTATTTGGCTCTTTGAATTGAATTTATGATGACTCTAATGAGTCTAAATAGAGTCAAAAGACTTAGATTGAATGAGAAATTGGAGATAAAATCATGAATTCTAGGAGTTGCTTCATTATGCCCTTTTATGGAATCATATTGATATCATATGGGAAAGTAAGCTTGCATAAAGTTTGTGTTAAAGCTAAAGTTAGTTCCAATGATTAAATTGTGTCTTATTTGATGTGTCTAGGCCAAGTGAATCAAGCCCCACCTAGTTGCATGTGTGTGGCCAAAAAAGGGAAAGAGTAATCAAAGGAAAAAGTTGTGTTCTTGCTTCAAGGTAGCTTTATAACCTTTCTTGCATGCATTTCCTAGATGTTTTCTTGTCATTGGATGCTTGTGTGTATGTTTGATCTATGAGATATGTTTTTAGTTATTGATTACATAACATGGTACCGTTATACTTCTTGAAATGTGATTTTGAATGTAAAGTGGCTTCAATAGGTATGGTTATACCAAAAGTCTTTTAGCATGGATGAAGATGAGCCAAAAGTCTCTATAAATAGATGAGACAAAGCCAAAAGTCTCAAGAATAGTGAGGCTAAGTCAAAAATTCCTTGAAAATGGATGAGGCAAATCCAAAAGTCTCGAAAAAATTAGGTGAGACTAGACCAATATGTAATACCATATTATTTCTAACATTGATCCCCTTCTTGCAAGTGGGATTATACAATTCATTAAAGAAATCCTAAGAAAATATATTAAAATAATGAATTAAATTGCATTGTATAGCGGATAAATTTTTTCATTTTGCATCTTCAGGACCCCATGAACTCACCAACAACATTCTCTAGTCATTTATCATTGGGACAAATCACAATCAACTCAAAACATCAAGCAATCTACGATTTTCAAGTCAAAAACCCCGAAATTACCTTTATTTCTCATGGCAGTACAGTGGCAAATTTCAGGGAAAAATTTGAAAAATTATAACTAAATGTAGAAAAATCAAAATCATACAAGTCATAGGTTTCTGGAAAGCTCTAGATGTAAACTTTATACTAAAAATAATTCTCAACCAAAAAAATCTCATCTGGACTATATTTGATAACAGAAAAAGACAGGGAGGTTGAGCTGTTTAGAAATCTAATACAGCTTATTGATATAAACTTTGGAATTTCATAATTAATTCAAAAAAATCCAATCCATGCAATTTGTACCAATCTAGAAAGATATAGATGTTAATTAGAGGAAAAAAATAGTTCCAGACCAATCCAAGAGCGTTCAGACCTCGAAAATCAATTAAACAATAACACGGGTCTGGGGTGTGCCTAGAATAGATAAGCAACGTCAAAAATTCATATCTCCCTCTCTAGACATCCAAATGAGGTGCTTCTAGTTGGTACAAGTCATTGGGAAGGTCTAGTTTCTTCTTGTAAAATTTCGTGGCAATTGGACTTCATATGTCCCATGAGTGATAAAGATACAATTCAGACTAAATGAACAGTGACAACAGCAGATTCTAAAATTTCAGCCAACTTCAAAAATTCACCAAAAATTCTGTAGACCTCCAAATAATATCCACTTTAACTTACCAAAAAGCTCTAGATTAATTCCAAATCTTAGACCAAGAAGAGCTAATTTGGACAGAAAGTGACATAGCCTCACAATATGGTCAATTTTGCCTCTCATAATGTATCACTTTGGTCCAAGTGGCTTTCTTTTGAATTTGGCACGTCTTGGGCAAGTTTAAAAGCATGAATATGACTTGTGGGAACTGCCCAAGTGGTCCCAAACACCATGCATCTCAATTTGGCTATCCAACATCCATTAATACATAGTTACATACAAGCTATCCAAGAGCCAAATTTCATAATTCCATTGATTTTATGTCACATAAGGTCTACACCACACTCATACATCATTTTACAATTACCCATAGTCTTACATCTCAAAAATTATATGTACAAGCTCACTTTGACATTCCATTACAAGTAAGGTTACATAATAGACAAAATACAACTTCTCAAGGTTCTTGGCTTGCATTTCTTGGTTTTTGAACATCACCTAGGCATTTCAAGATAATGGAAGGAAAGGGAGTGAGATCCCTAGAATCTCAATAGCTCACACACACATTCAAGGCATATATACATCAAGTGTACAAGTAAACAAGCTACTTGGATCATGAATGTACATTTTCAAGATTTCCATGCCACACTTTCATAATCATGCCATCAAGAAGTTCTAGGGACTTCTGGTTTTGTCTCACCCCATTTTTAGAACTTTTGGATATACCTTACTCTTGGTCTAGGGACTTTTGACTTAACTTCACTCATCCAAGAGACTTTTGGCCTAGTGTCACCCATGCCTTAAGACTTTTAGCACTTCCTCACCTACATTAAGGGACTTTTGGCATCACCTCACGCTTATGAGCCATTCCCACCATCAATAGCATTCAAGACAACACACTGGTACCAATGCAGTCTCAAGATATCAAGTGGCATGTTCTCAAATCACAAGAGCACACACAAGCACACAAAGACATACATATGCAGACAAGAATGCAAGGAGAATGAGGTGAAAAGCTTCTTTGAATTTATGCAAGCTTTTATTAGTCTTTCTCCTTCCCTTTTTTGGCCTCACAAGCACACCTAGGTAGTTGGATGTTCTCTTGGCCTAAACATCATAATTAACACACAATTATGCACTTGAAGCAAGCCAAGTCACTAAACTTACTCTTAAATACACACTTGGTTCTATAAGTGGCATAATAGTCCCATAAATGGCCTATTGAAATAACCTTCACAATTCAAGCTCTAGGCACCCATTTCTTTCCATTTCTAGGCCTCGTGGCCTCATTCAAAGTCCTTGGAGCCCTCACACAATCATTTTCACAAGCTTAAAATCAAGTTGCTTCACAAAACACCATATTGGATACCATTGTCCCATCTTCCAAATCCATGGTTCCTAAATTTCTTCTAATGGTTTTTCCCATCTTCTAACATCATATAAAGTCTCAAACCAAGGCTAGAACAAATTAAAATATCCCCTAGCCCATGGAACCTTGCTTGGCTGAACCTAGCACCATAATGGAGATTCATAAGCTTCTTGATTTTTCCTTGATGGGAGACCCATTTGGGAGGGTTTCTAGAGGTCTTAGGAGCTCAAGAAAATAATTAAATAGCCAAATAATTACTCACACAAAATCAAATTTTCCAAAACCCTAAAGAAGCCTAAACTTTCCTAACTTGATTTCTATTGGTTTTTCTTGGAATCTCTTGTCATATTCCTTTTCCTTATAGTCTAAAACCTTAGTTCCTCTCTTATTTTTGGGCAGAAAGTCCTTCCCTCCCTTGGTTCTGTTCTTGGCTGAAATACACACAAACGGAGCGCAAGATGAAGAAGCAACAAGGAGCAAAGATTACCTAGGATTCAAGCTAGCTTTCAAGTGCCATTCTCCTTTGTTGGCTTCTCTTCAAGAAATTTGAACCACTCCCTTTAGTGGTGGACTTAGAATAGAACCAAAAAGCTCAACTAAACCATAGAAAGAAAGCATGGAAGGAGAAAAGCAAGGTTGAAGGAAGAAAGAGCATGAAATTCTACAAAATTTCCTTACCATTTTCTTGATTTTTCTCCTCCTTTGCTTCCTCTCTTGGTGTGCCTCAAGAAGTTAGTCATTTTCTGTATTTTTGGGCAGAGGAAGTCATGCTATATGAGAGGGAGAAGAGACAAGAAGCTTATGGAACATTCAAGAAACTCACTTTTTCAAAAATTCTAATTTTGTCCTTCTGTAATGGCAATTTCGTTTCGGTTTCATTTTAGCTCCTCTTTTACAATCGTCTTTTCCCATTATAAACTTTAGGTTCCCAATTTAATAAAATGGCTTTCAAATCACTCAAATTGAGGCTAAAACCTTCTTGAATGAATCTGTTAAAGTTTGATCTCACCGACATTGAAAAATATACACTGGAGGGGCTTTACCAATCTCGAGGCTTCCTATGGTTGTTGAGGCCTCTAAGAACCCTAGGCAACTCAAATTTTCCATTTAAAAAATCCTCCTTTATGTTTTTCCAAAAGTTGTATTTATTTATGAAAATACCATTGTGTTTTATCAGTTTTCGTCACAATTTGTTTCACTGTCCTAACTCCGTTTTTCTTTCTATCTAAGCCTAGAATTATCAATTTTAGGAGCCTAGGACTCTACCTAAATTTTTTAGGATATTATTTAGCTCATTTCAAAGGACTTTCTTTTATACAGCTTATTTTTTTGTTTTACAAAAATTACGTTCATTACATAATACCCTTTAGAGCTTATATCTGACATGTATGAGTTCACATGATAAGGAAATTGATCAATGTATGTTCATGAGAATTTTTTAAGGCATGCATGCATTCTTTAACATGTAAATGCATCATATATGTATTTTGAAAGGTAAATAGCTATTGGGATTCTTTGAATCTCACTTTTTCCTATATATGTCTAACCATGTCTAGGTGAGCTAAGTGAGCTAAGGAATGGAAGCCAAACATCTTGAAGCATATAACTTTGACAAAGGAATAGAAATTTATGTATTTTGATGTCAAAATTTATATCTATATGATGTACATGTGATGTAAACCCTTGAGTGTAACACCATATGTATTTAGCTTATCTCATTTCATTTATACTCATACTTCCTTAGATAGCACAATTTCTTAAGAAAAGTCCATTAAAATAATAGATTATTTTGTGTTATGTCACAGATAACAATTTTATTTTGTGTCTCGTGGATCATATGAACTCATCCATCTCATTCTCCTATTTAATTACATACATACAACTCAAAAATATCTCTAAATGTGGCCAACAACTCGAGCTCATAGCATATATACATTAAATATTACACAGCTGTCTCGGGTTCTGCTGCTAGCTTCTGAGTGTCAATTTTGAAAAATCATAACTAAATCTAAAATACTCAAAATCATGTAAAATATACCATTCTGGAAAGGTACAGATGTGTACTTTATGTTAAAAATAAGTTCAGACCACAACAAGAATGCCTAGCTACTAGAAATTGATGGAATAGTCCATAAACTCAACTAGCACTACTAGTACTGACATAAAACTTCAAAATTCATATCTCCTTGCTCAGACATCCAATTGAGGTGATCTTGATAGCCATAGAAAGCTTATCACATCTAGTTTATGACTATATTTTTTTCATGAGTATTAGAAACCTTTTGACCCTCGAATGACATAGGAGAAGAAACTAACCATATGAGTAGTAACCACACTAGAACAGCAAAAATTTGGCAATTTTAAAAATTCATAATTAATTCCACAGAGCTTTAAATAATCTAATATTTAGCTTCCTAAAAAGCTCTAGATGAGATCTATATGCATGCCAAACTTCATGAGAAAATTCGTTCATTTGGTCAGAGTGTGCTATAAGGTTGCAAATTGGTCTATTTATACTTCCTAAAGGGTCACAAAAGGTCCAAATTTGCTTCAAAGGCTTTCATGGACACTTAAGCATGTGAGAAAGTACTAAAATGGTCTATTAAACATGTCTCAAAGGTCATAAACCCAGATTTTATAAACTCTGTAATATCCGGTTCTTTGAAAACAATAGAAAATGTGAGAAACGTAACGTACGATTTCTCCATAAACGAACGAAATTTATCAGATACAAAAAGAAGTCCCCTAAAATGACTTATTTAAGGTCCCACAAAATTTGGGAAGCATTCTAGACTCCTAAAAATGAGAATCCCAGGCTTAAACAAAAAGAGAAATGGAGCTAGAATGAAGAAACAAAATGTAACGACAGAATGACGTAACGTAAGGGCATTTTCGTCATTTTGAGCAAATTTTTGAATTCTCATAGGAGTGCTTTTTAAATGTAAGTTTTAAATTATTTGGGGTTCTCAGAGGCCCTGAAAACCATGGGAAGCCCCAAGACAGTTAAAACCCCTTCGATGGACGTTTTCCAATGTCGGTTGACCCGAACTTTAACTGATTCATTTGGGAAGATTTTAGCTCCAATTTGAGTGATTCCAAAGGCATTTTATTTAATTAGGAATCTAAATTTTATGATGGAAAAGATGGTTCTAAAAAAAGGAGTTAAAATGAGCCTAAAAGGAAGCAAACAAGTGTGTAGAGGGAAAATGGTTATTTTGAAAAATTGTAAAAGAGGCTTCTTAAGTAAAATTACACCTCATCACCTTCTCCAAGCTTCCATTTGCAGAAAAATGGGTAGCAATGGTGTGGCATTAAGAAGGGAGTGGAGAAGAAGTTTAAGCTTCTATTTAGGTCTAACCCAAGCCAAAAAGGAACTCTTTTCAAGAAATTAATTAGTAGAAAATAATCTACGCGAAGAGAGCTCCGTTTTAAGGTAAAACTTCACTTGAAACACTTGCAAAATCTTGTGTTTGCAAGCCATTTAAGCTTAGGTCTAGAGAGAGAAAGTGAGGAGAAGAGTTTTCTTTATGTATTCTTGATGGAACCAAAGGTTATGGAGTGTGAGGATTAAAAATATACAACTAGAATTGAAAAGGGAGTTTAAGAATGCAAGTTATGGAATTTAGGGATTTGGTTGCACCTAGGTTAAGATGAAACTTCCTAGTAGTAATTTAAGTTGTCCAAGAGTATATATGAGTTTCTAAGATACCTAGAGAGCCTCCCATATGCTTCTTCCATCAAAGAAATTAAAACAACTCCATTGGTGCCATATGGAAGCATAGCCTCAGCCAAGGAGGGTTCATACACCTAAGGAGTGTTTTAATTCCTTCCAAGCTTAGTTTTGCATCATGTATGATGTGAAAGTATGAGAGGAAGCCTTGGAAAATTTTAGAAATCATAGATAGTAAGATGGCCTTATATGTTCTATATTATGGCTTAAAGAAGCAACACCTAGCTAGGCTCTTAGAATTGATTGTGTGATAACTCCAAGAGGTTTAAATGGAGTCAAGAATCATAAATAGATGGAGAGAATGGAGCCAAGATGATTTTTTCCAAAGTTTGCTTCATTAAGTGCATTATGGACCCATAAAAGAGCCTTATGAGTCACCTAGCTTTTTCTAGTGATTGTGTGGCCTTCAAATTTAATTCAAGAGTATAATTAGCTTCCATATAATGTGTCTAGGCCAAGAGAAATGATCTCTGCCTTCTTGGGTGTGTGAGGTCAAGGGAGAGGACTCAAGGCTCAAGGAAAAAGTGTGTAAATGCAAGCAAGGTAGCTCACTTCTTCTTTTCTCATGCATGAATGTATGCTTGGCTTGTCTTTGAATGTGTGTATGCATGTTTTAAGCCATGAAAAGTATTCTAGTATGATTTCATATGCCATAGTACCATGATGATGCATTATGTTTTTAAATGATGTTTGTTATGCTTGCTTGGGTTTGCTTGAGTGTGGTAAAGCCAAGAACCCTCTAGCCTTGGTGATGATAAGCCAAGAACCCTAAAACTTGGTCAAGACAAGATAAAAAATCTCCCAAAAGTGAGGTTGACTCCCAAGAGTAAGGTTGAGTTAAAAACCTCTTAAAGAAAATGGGTGAGGCTAATTCACTCACTTGACAAGCCTATGTATGCTATGTATGATTTGTTCAAATGCTAAGAATATTTCTTGAATGCTCACATATTTCAATATGTCCATGCATGCATTTTCAAGACTTGTATTGCATACTTTATGTATGATTGAAAGGGAGATGAGTTATTGGGATTCTTTGAATCTCATTCCCTCCTCTTCAATGTTTTAACATGCTAGGTGGACAAAGAGAGCAAGGAAATGGGAGCCAACCACTTGAGAGATAAAAGTTTGACATTAAAGTACATGGAATTAGTTACTTTAAAGCCTTATGAATGGCAAATGATGTAATCTATTAATGTATATGACCTATGACCTCTTGATCATATATAATTATGTTAATATATTATGTATAAATGAGAAATTATGTTATGTGAATACTAGAATATAATTTGAGCATGTAATGACAATTTTAGTTTCTTAAAGACTTGATGCATTAGTGTATAAGTGGAAGTGGAATGGCCAAATTGAGATGCATGAGGTTTGGGATCACTTGGGTAGTTCATACAAGTCACATTCATGCTTTTAAAGATGCCCAAGAGGTGCCAAACATCAAGGAAAGTCATTTGGACACTTTGGTATATTATATGGAGCAAGAATTGACCATATTGGAAACCTATACTACTTTTTGTCCAAATGAACTCTTCTTGATTTGAAATTTGACATGCATTTAGATCTTGTTGAGAGCTTTTTGGGGAGCTAAAGTGCAAAATTTTTGGAAGTCTATGAAATATTTGATGAATTTTCAAATATGGGAAAAATTTCTGATTTTAGTTCATGGTACTGTTCACACTAGTCCGAAAATAATTTCTATCATTTATAGGGCAAATGATGTCCAATTCTACAAAATTTTATAAGAAGAAACTAGACACTCCTTGTGACATGTGCTAACTAGAAGCACCCCATTTGGATGTCTAGAAAGGGAGATATGAATTTTTGAAATTTCTATCTAGTATCAAGCGTCCAAATTGACCTAGGTTATTATTTGATTAGTTTTTTATGCTTGGATGTGCCTAAACTGGTCTGAAGTTATTTTTTCCCTCTAGCTAACATCTGTAGCTTTCTAGATTGGTATCATTTACATGAATTGGAGTTTTTTGGAATTAACTGGACATTTTTGAAGTTCATAGTAGAAACCTATATCAGTACCAGTAGCCAACTAGACCTCTGCACCTTTTTGAATGTCAAATGTCTTCTATGTTGTGTTTCATGGCCTGGACATATTTTTAACATAAATTAGACACATTTATCTTTCCAGAATGGTAAAGAATGCAAAATTTTGATTTTCTAAAATTAGTTATGATTTTCCAAAGTTTGTGACAAAAAAAGAAAAATTCTTTCCAAAATGGAAACTATAAATTTTATACATTCCCTCGCCTTGCACGAGCTCTAGGCCAATTTTGGTAATGGAAATGAGTTTCATCTATGTAATTAAATATGAGAATGTGATACATGAGCTCACATGGTCCACAAGACACTGAATGAAAAATTTATATGTGGCGTAATGCTAAAATACTCATTATTTTAATTGATTTTTCTTGCTCCTTCATGAAATGCATGAGGTGAAGCATGAGAATAGCATGAGATAAGCTAGGAAATTATGGTGTTACATAGTGAAGCCAAGAACCCTTAGCCATGGTGAGGATGAGCCAAGAACCCTTAAAATTGGTTGAGACAAAGTAAAGAGTCTCCCAAGAGTGAGGTTGAGTTAAAACCTCTTAAAGAAAATGGGTGAGGAAAGTCCAAAATCCATAAGAGAATGGGTGAGGCAAATCCACTTACTTGGCAAACTTATGTATGCTTTATATGACTTGTTCAAATGCCAAGAATGTTTCTTGAGGGATCATATATGTCATTATGCTCATGCATGTATTTTCAAGACTTGTATTGCATTCTTTATATATGATTGAAAGGGAGATAAGCTATTGAGATTCTTTGAATCTCATTCCATCCTCTCCAATGTCCTAACATGATAGGTGGACCACATGAGCAAGGTAATGGAAGCCACCAAGTTGGAAGATGAGATTTTGACATCAAAATGCCTATTTTGTCTCTTTTGTGGCCATACACATGGCATATGATGTAATTCTATGATGAAATTGTTATGTAATGATATGAACTTATGTAATTACCCAAATGTTTGATGTATGTATGAGTTTTAGTGCTAAATGAATAGAAATGTGCATTTTGGGTAGTGGATGGCAATGTAGAGCATGTGTAACCTTGTGTATGGCATAGGGTGAGAGAGTGAGTTTTCAATTTCTGAGTTTATGCACCTTTGAGACAAGTTTAGAAGGTCATTTTGGTGCATTCCCACATGCTCAAATGGCCATGGATGCCTTAGAAACAATTTTGGACCATTTGGACCCTTTTGATGACACAAAATAGACCATTTCACAACCCAATATCAAGATCTAACCAAATGAACGAATTTGCCCATAAAATTTGGCACACATATAGATCTTATCCAAATCTTTTTTGGGGAGCCAAAGACTAGATTATTTGGAGCTTTGTGGCATTAATTATGAATTTCCAAAGTTGGCATTTTTCTGCTGAACTGATACAAACACTGTTCATATGGTCATAAATTTGGACTATGTCGTTCATGGGTTAAATGATGTCCAATAATCATGAAATTAAAGGAATAAATTAGAGATGATAAGATTTCCATGGCCACCAAGATCACCCCAATTGAACCTTTGAATAGGAGATATGAATTTTTGAATAAGAGGACATCACCAATAATGATAGTCAACCTCTGGTACTATTCCATCAATTTCCAGTGGCCACTAGCTCTGTTATGGCCTAGATATATTTTTATCATATAGTAGACGTCTGTTGCTTTATAGAATGGTAAAGTATGCATGTTTTTTATTTTTCTATAATTAGTTATGATTTTTTAAAGTTTATGACAGTAAGCTATAAATTTTGGCCGAGGCTGCACGTAGTGTTTTTATGTATTCCATCCATTTGCACGAGTTCTTGGCCACTTCTTAGGATGGTTATGAGTTGCAATTATATATTTAATATGAGAATGAGATTGATGAGTCCATATGGCCCACGAGACATCGATTGAAAATTTTACTCGTGACGTAATGCAATTTAATGAATATTTTTAATGCTTTTCCCTTGCAAACTTGTATGATCCAAGGAAGGGAACTTAGAAATGAGGTACGATGAGCATAGTAAATATAGTGTTACATGTAATACCATATCTTTCTAGCCTTCCTCATGCAATTCATATGCTTCATAACATGCATTGTTTAGGAGATGTAAGAAATGGGAAATAAATAATGGGTTAAATTTACGTTGCGCTACATATGAAAATTCCATTCGATGTCACGTGGGCTGTATGAGCACATACTATACTTTCTCATATTTAATTACATCAATACAACTCCTTTGCATCACAAAATCATGCCCATAATTCATGGAAACCGAAATGAAGCATAAAATGTGGCTATTTAATTTAGCCAGAATTGGCCTTTTTTCTGACCTGACTTTGGAAAATCATAACTAATTCTAGAAAAATAAAAAATCATGAAATTTTAGTCATTTTAAGTAGCTATGGACGTCTCCTTTACACTAAAAACATGCCTAAACCATAATATCCATCATAGAAGATGTTTGACATCCAAAATGGTTCAGAGGTCAGACTGCATTCTAGAACTATCACAGAATTTTGTAGAAAACTTTGAAAATGTTCAATTAATTCCAAAAAAATACAAAGCATGCAAATAATATCAATCTGGAAGGTTGTGGATGTTAGCTAGAGAGAAAAAATATCTCCAGATCAATTCATCAAGCGCAGACCTCGGAATTTAATGGAATAGTAACTCAGGTTAGGCAAAATTCCTGATACTAGATAAAATGTTCAAAAATTCATATCTCCCTCTCTAGAATTCCAAATGAGGTGCTTCTAGTTGGCACGTATCATTGTGAATGTCTAATTTCTTTATATAAAATTTCATGGCAATTGGATATCATTTGAGCCTTGTGTGATAGAATTCATTTTTTGACCAAATAAATAGTGCAGCAGACCAAAACCAGAAAAATTGCCAACTTTGGAAAATTCTCAAATATTCTGTAGACCTCTTAAAATTATGATCTTTAGCTTCCCAAAAACCTCTTAATGAGACCTAATTACATGCCAAATCTCAAATCAAGAATAACTCATTTGGCTAAAAAGTGATATAGGGTTCCATTATAGTCAATTTTTGGCTCCATATGGGATACCAAAGTTGCCAAATGGATTTTCCTTAGTCTTGGCACCTTTTGGGCAAGTCTAAAAGCACATTTAAGACTTGTGTGAGGATGCCCAAATAGTTCCAAACCTCATGCATCTCATTTTGGCCTCTTCATCCACACTTATACACATTTACATCAAACTTCCAAATTGCATACTTTGGCATTACATACTCAAATTCTATTTTAGAGTTCATACATCATATTCCATCCATCTACACATCACATAATATCATATTTACACATGTTTCAAGGGTCATAGGCCATTTACAACAATAATATACATCATTACGGTTTTATTATGGCTTTAAAAAGGTAAATACTAAACATATGGATGTCAATCTTTTTCCTTCAAGGTTGTTGGCTCCCATTACGAACGTTGGAAAATGTCCACCAGAGGACTTCCCATAGTTTTTAGGGCCTTTGAGAATCCTGGAGAACTTAAAATTTTCATTTAAAAATCCCTTCATACCCAATTCCATGCCATACAAGTTTTAACACATTATACAACAAGACCTTGTACTTGCTGATGAAAACCTTGTTGACAAGGTCTCAGAATTTGCACTACAGGTTACAGGATCTTGTCGACAAGATCTTTGATTCCAAGTGATGAGATGTTATTTTAGCCCTTAAATTAACTTAGTCTATTGCCATACTCCATGCTCAATATACATTCTAATGGTCACATAACATCATTTCTCATTTTCAAAGAACCGGATATTACATTACACCTCTTATACTCTCCCATCATATATGATACAAAACCATGCTTGGAAGAATTTAAAACTATCTCTTGTTGCCTCTTCCACTCTAGGCCGAGGCTATGTTTCTTTAAGGGGACCAAGGATGGGGAGAAGCATGTAGGAGGCCCTCTTGATGTCTTAGAAACTAATGTGAACTCTTAAACATCTTAATTTATGGCTAGAACTCCTTTTACAACTAAGGTGCAACTAAAACCCTAGCTTTTCTATCTTACAATTTCATGGTTCTTTCTTTGTTCCCTTTGCATATTCTTATTCTCTACACTTAAATTCCAAAGATTCATCCTTGGTTTGGATCAAAATTCAACTCCTCTTGGTTGTCTATACATGTAACACCATAATTTCATAGCTTGTCTCATCCTATTCTCATGCTTTAGTCCATGCATCTCACATAAGGAGCAAGAAAAAAACAATTAAAACAATGAATATTTTAGCATTGCGTCGCATATAAATTTTTTATTCGGCATCCTATAGACCATATGAGCTCATGTATCACATTCTCATATTTAATTACATAGATACAACTCATTTCCATCCCCAAAATTGGCCTAGAGCTCATGCAAAGCAAGGGAGTACATAAATTAATTATTTTGGCCAGAATTTCCCCACATCCGTCACAAATTTTGGAAATTCATAACTAATTATAGAAAAATTAAAATCATGAATTCTTTGCCATTCTGGAAAGATACATATGTCTAATGTATGATAAAAATATTTCTAGGCTATGAAACACAACACAGAAGATGTTTGATATTCAAAAAAGTACAGAGGTCTTGCTAGCTACTAGTACTGTCATAGGTTTTTGCTACAAATTTTAAAAATGTCCAATTAATTCCAAAAACTCCAATCCATATAAATGATACCAATCTAGAAAGATACAAATGTTAGCTAGAGGATAAAAATAAGTTCATAACAGTTCAGGCATGTTCAAGTATTGAAAATGAATCATACAGTACTTGAGGTTAGTAAAAATGCCTAATACTGGGCAGAATCTTTAAAACTTCATATCTCCCTCTCTAGACATCCAAATGGGGTGCTTCTAGTTGGTACAAGTCACAAGGAATGTCTAGTTTCCCTCTATAAAATGTTGTCACAATTAGACATCATTTGCCCCTAAGTGATAGAATTCATTTTCGGATTAGTATGAACAACAACCTAACCAAAATCAGAATTTTTTCCAAATTTGAAAATTCATCAAATATTCTATAAACCTCTAAAAATTTTATACTTTAGCTTCCCAAAAAGCTCTCAACAAGCTCTAATTTCATGCCAAGTCTCAAATCAAGAAGAATTTATTTGGATAAATAGTGATATAGGTTTCCAATATGGTAAATTTTTGCTCCATATAAGATACCAAAATGTCCAAATGATTTCCCTTGATATTTGGAACCTCTTAGGCAAGTCTAAAAGTATGTATGTGACTTGTATGAGTTGCCCAAGTGGTCCCAAACCTCATGCATATCAATTTGGCCATTCCACTTCCATTTATACATACACTTCCATAATGCAAACTTGCCATTACAAGACCAAAATGTGCATTTCCATACATACAACCTTAGCTCTCATTTATACATGATACATTAACATAATTATACATGTTTATAATATCATAGGACATATACAACTATAGATTGCATCATTTGCCATCTATATGGCTTTAAAGAACAAAATCCATGTACTTTGATGTCACATTTTTATCTCTCAAGTGGTTGGCTCTCATTTCCTTGTTCTCTTGGTCCACCTAGTATGTTAGAACATTAGAGAGGAGAAAACGAGATTTAAAGAATCCCAATAGCTCATCTCTCTTTTAATCACACATAAAAGATGCACAACCAATCTTGAAAATGCATGCATGAGTAGCATAAGATGTGCAATCATTTAAGAGACATTTTTAACATTTGGCCAATCATATATAGCATACAAAGGCTTGCCAAGTAAGTGGAGTAGCCTTACCCATTCACTTGTGGATTTTAGACTTACCTTACCCATTCTTTAAGAGGTTCTTAGACTCAACCTTACTCTTGGGAGTTAACCTCACTTTTGAGAGGCTCTTTACTTTGTCTCAACTAATCTTAAGGGTTCTTGGCCTCACCATGCTCAAGCAAACCAAAGCAAGCATCATAAACATCATTTAAAAACATAATGCATCATCATGGTACCATGGCATATGAAATCATGTTAGAGTACTTTTTATGGCTTAAAATACACATACACACATTCAAAGACAAGCTAAGGATACAATCATGCATGAAAAAAGGAGGAATGAGCTACCTTGGAAGCAAGCACACACTTTTTCTCTTGAATTTCCTCTCCTTTCTTCGGCCTCACACACACAAAGGTATGAGAATGATTTCTCTTGGCCTAAACACAATTTATGGAAGCTAATTAGGTTCATGGAATTAATTCTAAGGCCACACAATTTCCTCACACTCTAACTTAACCTATAAACCACTTTATGGTTCCAAAAATGCATATAATGAAGCAACACCAGTCAAATAAATTCTAAGATCTATTTTTTCCTTTCAAATATGATTCTTGACTCCTTTTAAGCCTCTTGGAGTCATCACACAATTAAAATAAAGATCCTAACTACATGTTGCTTCTTTAGGTCATATTATGGAGCATATAAGGCCAACTCACTTTCTATGATTTCTAAATTTTTTCCAAGGCCTTCCCTCATCTTCACTCATCATATATGACTCAAAAATGGGCTTGGAACAAATTAAAACTATCCCTAGGTATACAAACCCATCTAGGCTAAGGCTAAGGAGCAAATTGGTCTTCTTGGACTTTGGTTTGTTTTCTTGATGGAGGAATCACATGGGGAGACTTCTAGGGATCTTAGGAGCTCATTTAAACTCTCATTTAGGCATAGAAATCAAGGTATTAAATCAAATTTTGCAAAAAACATATAAAACCCTAGAATTTGCATCTTGAATTTTCATAGTTATTTGTTAATTCTCTTTGCATATTCTTATTCTCCACACCCTTTTTTCTAAGAAGCACCCTTGGTTCTGCCTAAAAACCAAGCCCTCTCATGACTTCTTGAGAGGGGCGAACCATAAGGAGAAGGGAAGCAAAGGGTAACAACCATGGAAGAAGAAATTACCTTGTTTTCTCACTTGAATCTTGTCTTCTTTGGCCTCTTCTTTTCAAATCCGAATTTTTCCCTTAATTTCTCCCTTCAAGCTTTGATTTCTTCTCCTCTTCTTCTTCCTCTTATATGCCACTCTCCTAGGATTCCCTCTCTAGTTTAGGGCAGAAAAATATGAAGTTATGTGAGTGGGAGAGTGAGGCGCCCTATATATATAGGCGGAGGAAGAATGATTTTTCAAAAATTTTCATTTTGCCCTTCCTTTTTAGCATTTTCGTTTCTAATTCATTTTAGCTCCTTTTTGAGAACCATCTTTTCTATTATAAAATTTAGGTTCCCAATTTAGTAAAATGCCTTTGGAATCACTCAAATCAGAATTAAAACCTTCCCGAACGAATCTATCAAAGTTCTAGTACACTAATGTAGGAAAACATGCACCAGAAGGGGTTTTAACTGTCTCGAGGCTTCCCATAGTTTTTAGGGCCTCTGAGAACCCTGGAGAACTCAAAACTTTCATTTAAAAAGCCCTCCTTTGTAAATTAAAAAATTTACTCAAAATTATGAAAATGCCATTACGTTTTGTAAGTTTTTCGTTAAATTTTGTTTCTTCATTCTATCTCTATTTTTCTTTCTGTCTAAGCCTAGAATTTTCATTTTTAGGAGTCTAGAATGTTACTCAAATTTTTTAGGACTTTAACTAATTCATTTTGGGGGACTTGCTTTGAAAACTCACTCGTTTTCATCATTTAACGAAAATCGAATATTACACATGGGGCTAAATACTTAAGAAGAGGAACAAGGAAGATCAAGCATAAAAGTAGCAAAATACCTTATTTTCCTAGCCTTTGTTGGATGCTCTTTCCTTTGCTTGGATCCTCCTCTCTAAACTCAAAAATTCCCCCTCTGTTTTGACCTCAAAACAGACCCAAAAGTTTCAATAAATCCATGAGAAGGAAGAGAAATAGTTTACTAAAGAGAAACTAAGAAAATCCATGAATTTCTATACCTTTCACTTGATTTTTCTTCTCCTTTTTCCTCCTCCCTTATGCGCCTCACTCTCTAGGTCTCCACTCTATTTTAAGGTAGAAATCAAGTTAGTTTAGGGAGGAGAAAGATGTGGTGTGACTTATATAGAGGTGGAGAAACAAAATTGTTCTAAAGAAATTCCATTTACGTCCTATGAACTTGGCATTTTTGTTTTTAGTTCATTTTAGCTCTTTCTTAAGAACCGTCTTTTCCATCATAAAATTTAGGTTCTGAATCTTATAAAATGCCTTTAGAACCACTCAATTTGGAACTAAAACCTTTCCAATCAAAAGGGTCAAAATTTGGTCAACCAATATTAGAAAACGTACACTAGAGGAATTTTAATGGTCCTGAGGCTTCCCATGGTTTTCAGGGCCTTTGAGAATCCCAAAGAGCTAAAATTTCCTATTTAAAAGGCCCTTCTATGAGATTCTAAAAATTATCTAAAATTATGAAAATGTCATTACGTTATGTAATTATTTCATTAAATTTTGTTTGGTTATTTTATCTTCTGTTTCAGGACAACCCTGGCCTCCTATTTTTATTACTAAATGTCTAGATTATTATTCTAATTTTTTTAGGCCTTAACCAATTCATTTTAGAGCACTTACTTTTAAAACGTATCTATTTTTGTCATTTTTACGAAATCGGACATTACATTGAGCAAGCAAATATATGTAAATATGATGTATGAATGGAATTTAGAACCAAATGAATAATTATGTGAGTTTTTGACATCAATATGCTTGATGCTCATGTGTATAAGAACAACTAAGATAGTGATTTTGATATGCATGATGATTTGGACCATTTGGGATGCTCTCATAGGTTATGTTTATGCTTTTGGACATGCCCAAATGGTTATTGTAATATCTGATTCTCTAAAAACAAGAGAAAATGTGAGAAACGTAACGTACAATTTCTTCATCAAAGAATGAAACTCACTGGATACAAAAGGAAGTCCCTCGAAATGATGTAGTTAAGGTCCCAAAAAATTTGGGAAGCATTCTACACTCCTGAAAATGAGAATCCTAGGCTCAAACGGAAAGAAAAATGGAGCTAGAATGAAGAAACAATTTCTTACAAAAAGCTTACGAAATGTAATGGCATTTACGTAATTTTTAGCAAAATTTGGAATTCACACATAAGGGCTTTTTAAATGAAATTTTTGAGTATCCCAGGGTTCTTAGAGGTCCTGAAAACCATAAAAAACCCTAGGACAGTTAAATCCCCTCTAGTGGATGTTTTCCAATATCGGTACACCTGAAATTTAATGGATTCATTCAGGAAGGTTTAAGCTCCAATTTGAGTGATTCCAAAGGCATTTTATTAAATTGGGAACCTAAATTTTATAATGGAAAAGACAGTTCTAAAAAAGGAGCTAAAACAAAGGAGAAACGAAAATGCCAAGAACAAAGGGCAAAATGAGAATTTTTGAAAAAGTGTAACTTCCTCCCATCTATATATATGATGGACCCTTCTTCTCCCTTCATTATGCACGACCATGTTCTTCCCAAAACTAGAGGAAAACCCTAGGGGATGAGGGTACATAAGAGGAGGAAGAAAAGGAGGAGAAATTCAAAGTAGAAAGGTATGGATTTTATAGTTTTTCATGCTCTTTCTCTTCCAAACCTCTTCTTCTCCATTCTCCTTTGTTTCCTATGATTAAAATGGAGTTTATAAATCTGATTCAAGGGAGAAATTCAAGAAAAAATTCGGATTTGAAGAGAGGAGCTCAAAGAACACAAGATTCAAGTGAGAAAAAGCAAGAAAACAAGGTAATTTCTCTTCCTATAGTTGTCATCTTTGGTTCCCTTCTCCACCATTTCGCCCCACTTGAGAAAACCCTAGGAGGACTTGATTTTTAGGCAGAACCAAGGGTGAATCTAACAAAAAAGGGTGTGGAGATTAAAAATATGCAAAGGGAATTAAGAAAAAACTATTAGATTTCAAGATGTAAGTTCTAGGGTTTTAATTGTACTTTATAAAATCTGATTTTGTATGATGATTTCTAGGCCTAAATAAGAGTTTAAATGAGCTCCTAAGATCCCTAAGAGGCTCCCCATATGCTTCTTCCTGTGAGAAAACAAAGAAAGCTCCATGGAACTCAATATGCTTCATTGTCTCGGCCAAGAAGGGTTCTCATAGCTAGGCAGAGTTTTAAATTTTTCTAAGGCCATTCTTGAGTCATGTATAATGAATGAAAATGAGGAGGCCTTGGAAAAAATTTAGAACTCATAGAAAGTGATTTGTGCTTTAGGTTCCATATTATGACCTAAAGAAGCAACATGTAGTTAGGCTTTTTATTTTAATTGTGTGATAACTCCAAGAGACTTAAAAGGAGTCAAGAATCATATTTAAAAAGAAAGAATAGAGCCTAGAAATTATTTGAGGGGTGTTGCTTCATTAGGTGCATTTATTAACCATAATGGGGTTTATAGAACAACTTAGTGTCTAAGCAAGTTGTGTGGCCTTAGAAATTGTTCATGAACCTAATTGGCTTCCATAAATTGTGTCTAGGCCAAGAGAAACCTTCCCCATACTTTTGTGGATGTGTGGCTGAAGCAAGGGAGGGAGTTTCAAGAGAAAAAGTGTGTGATTGTGTGCAAGGTAGCTCTATCCACCTTCTTTCATACATGGATGTGTGCTTAGCTTGTCTTGAATGTATGTATGTGTATTTTTAAGCCATGAAAAGTGTTCTAGCATGATTTTAAATTCCATGGTGCCATGATATTACAATATGCTCTTATATGATGTTTTTAATGTGTGCTTGGGTTTGCTTGAGTGTGGTGAGGACAAGAACCCTTAGCCATGGTTAGGATGAGCCAATAACCCTTAAGATTGGTTCAGACAAAGTAAAGAGTCTCCCAAAAGCAAGATGGGCTCCCAAGAGTATGGTTGAGTCCAAGAATGTCTTAAAGAAAGGGTGAGGCAAGTCCAATATCCACAAGAAATTGGGTGAAGCCAATCCACTTGCTTGGCAAGCCTTTGTATGCTATGTATGATTTCTCAAATGATGAAAATATCTCTTGAATGTTTACACATGTCAACATGACCAGACATACATTTATGAGACTTGTTTGCATCCATTATGTATGATTGAATGGGAGATGAGCTATTAGAATTTTTTGAATCTCACTCTCTCCTCTCTAATGATCTCACATGCTAGGGGGACCAAGTGGACAAGGTAATGGAAGCCAACCACCCTGAAGGAAAGAGTTTGACAACAATATGCATAGTTTTTAGTATTTAAGACCATAGATATGTCAAATGATGTAATCCATTTATGTATATGGTCTATGACCTCTTAGACATGTGTAATTCTAATAATATATGGTGTATAAATGAATGGATATGACATATGAACCCTAGAATGTAAATTGGGTATGTAATGCCAAGATATACTTCTTGAAAGTTTGATGTAAATATGCATATGTGTGGATGAAATGGCCAAAATGAGATGCATGAGGTTTGAGACTATTTGAGCAACTCACACAAGTCATAATCATGCTTATAGACTTGCTCAAAAGGTGCCAAACCCTAAGGAAAGCCATTTGGTTACTTTGGTACCTCATATGGAGTCAAAATTGACCATAATGGAACCCTATGTCAGTTTCTGATCAAATGAGCTCTTCTTGATCTAAGATTTGCATGCAATTAGAGCTTGTTGAGAGCTTTTTGGGAAGTTAAAGAACATAATTTTTGGAGGTCTATAGAATATTTGGTGAATTTTCAAAATTGATAAATTTTTTTTATTTTGGTCTGCTGCACTATTCATTTGATCCGAAACTAAAATCTGTCACACAGGGCTCAAATGATATCCAATTACTACAAAATTTTATATAGAGAAACTAGAAATTCACAGTGACCTATGCCAACTGGAAACCCTCATTTGGAGGTCTAGAGAGGGAGATATGAATTTTTAAACATTTTGTCTAGTATCAGGAGTTTTACCTGACCTGAGTTACTATTCTATTGAATTTTGAGGTTTGGGCTACCTGAGCTGGTCTGGAAATATTTTTCTCCTTTAGCCAAATTCTACAAATTTGTAGATTGGTATCATTTGCATGGATTGGATTTTTTTGGAATTAATTGGACATTTTCAAAATTTGCTACAGAAATCTGTGATAGCATCAGGAGGCAATTTGACCTCTGGACCTTTTGAATGTCAAACGTCCTCTGTAATGAATGTTATGGTCTGGATATATTTTTAGTATGAAGTAGACATCCTTAAATGTTTGGTCTATGATGTCATCAAGAGGCATGATTTTGATTTTTCTAGAATTAGTTATGATTTTTCAAATTTTGGACAAAAAAGAGGCAAAATCTGGCAGAGAATATATGTGTATATTTCATACTTCCATTCGAGTTCCTTGAGATGTAGGACACATTTGATAATGCAAATGTGTTGTATTCATGTAGTTAAATATGAGGATGTGATGTATGAGTTCACATGGTCCACGTGACATCGAATGAAATTTTCATACACGACATAACGCTAAATTATTCATTATTTTATGCTATTTTCTTTGCTCTTCTATGAGTTACATGATGTGAAGCATGATGATAGCATGAGAAAAGCTAGGAAATATATGGTGTTATAGTTGTGGATTGAGTAGATGACCATTTGGTGCATCTTGACCCTTTTTATGGACTTGAAATTGACAATTTTCTTGAGGTGAACCAAAGTCTGACCAAATGGATAAGTTTTTGTATGAAATTTGGCAAGCAAATAGGTCTCATCTATAACTTTTCACAGAGCTAAACAACACTTAATTTGGAGCTCTAAAGAATTTATTATGAATTTTCAAATTTGGCCAAATATGTATAAATGTTCATGTTACTGTTCATATGATCAGTTTGCTTCTTTGTGTCATCCAGGGGCCAAATGAAGTCCAATGCCCATCATATAGTGGACATTACAAGCTTTCTAGGACCACCAAGTTTTCATGAAAAGGAGTTGTATAGAGAGAGTTATGAATTTTTGAAGTCAGAGGTTTGGTGTTACCTAAGTACTATAGCAGCCTCTAATATGCAATGGATTTTATGGATCAAATGAACTCATATGCCCTTGAAATTTTTATAGCAATTAGGTCTCATCTTAAGCTTTTCATAGTCACAAAGAGCACCTCATTTGGATCTATATTGTGGGAGATATAAATTTTTGAAGTATGATGTCAATTGAGGATGCCCTTAGACCAGTGTTACTATTCCATTGGTTTTGATGGGCAAACCTAGTTATTTTGATCTAAAATTTTTATGGTAGTTAGAGGACATATGTAGCTTTCTTGAATGGTATAATTTGCTTGATTTTAATTTTTTTTAAAATTATATATGATTTTCCAAAATTCAGATCAAAATATGGAGTTTCATGGGAAGGTTAAGTGTGATGTGCATTTCAAGTTCTATGGCTTGGACCCAAATTGTGAGCTTCAATTTGTGATAGTTCTGCTTGAACAAATATAAATGGAAAATAGGTTTGGTAAGCTCACATAGTCCATTTGGCAATTAATGAGTTATTTTGGTTTTTAATGACGGTAAATGTAACACCATATATTTCTAACTCATTTCATACTAACCTCGTGCCTTAAACCATGCTACTTACATAAGAGGCAAGAAAAATAGCATTAAATAATGGATTATTTTTGCATTGTGTCACATTTTAATTTTTCATTCGATATCCCGCGGATCATGTGAGCTCATGTATCACATTCTCATATTTATTTACATAGATACAACTCATTTTCATCATCAAAAGTGGCCTATAACTTATGGAAAGCAAAGGGGAGCATAAAACTCATACTTGTATTTTTGGCCAGAATTTTGCCATTTCTGTCACAAATTTTTAAAAATCATAACTAATTCTAGAAAAGTTATAATCATACATTCTTAGTCATTTTGGAAAGCTACATATGTCTACTTTATGATAAAAATACTTCCAGACCGTGAAACACAATATAGAAGACGTTCAACATTTGAAAAAGGTCCAAAGGTCTGGCTGTCTACTGATACTATCACAAGTTTTTGTAGCAAATTTAAAAAATGTTCAATTAATTTCACAAAAATCCAATTTATGCAAATGTTACAAATATGGAAATTTGTGGATGTTAGCTAGAGGGAAAAAATAACTACAGACTAGTTCAGGCACGCCCAGACCTTGAAACTCAATCAAACAGTACCTGAGGTCAACTTGAGCACCTAATATTGGGCAGAATCTTTAAAAATTCATATCTCCCTCTCTAGACATCCAAATTAGGTGCCTCTAGTTGGCATAAGTTACTAAAATGTGTAGTTTCTTAATATAAAATTTTGTAGCAATTGGATATCATTTGCCCCATGAGTGACATAATTTAATTTTAGACCAATACTATAGTACCAATGACCAAAATCAAAAAAATTTCAAATTTCAACAATTTGCCAAATATTTCATAGACCTTTAAAAATTACCAAATTTAGCTCCCCAAAAATCTCTCAATAAGCTCTAGATGCATGCCAAATTTCAGACCAAGAAGAGCTCATTTGGATAAAAAGTGACATAGCCTCATGAAATGGTCATTTTTGCTCCCTATCAAGAGTCACTTTGGTCCAAATGGCCTCCTCTTAAGTTTGGCATCTGTTGGGCAAGTTTAAAAGCATAATTATGACTTGTGGGAACTGCCCAAATGGTCCTAAACCCCATACATCTAAATTTGGCCACTCTACATCTAATAATGCACATGTTGCCATAACCACACAAGAGGCAATTTCCATGATTTGCATTAACTTAATGTCACACATGAGCTACATAATATTCATACATCATGTTACATGTACTCAAGGTCTTACATTACTAAAATAATATGTACAAAGCTCCTTGACATTCCATTACAAGTTAGACTACAAAATGAACAAAGTGTAGCCATTTAATGTTCTTGGCTTACATTTCCTTGGTTTGGAGCACCACCTAGACATTTCAAGAATGAGAAGGAAAGGGAAATGAGATTCTAAGAATCCCAATAGCTCACATAAACCCATTCACATACATTCAAGGCATATATACATCAATGACATAATTATGAAACATAAAGTGTGCAAGGTTACAATTTTATGCCACATCTACACATCAAATCATTCTCATGCTCTAGAGACTTTTGGTTTTGCCTCACCCCATTTCTAAAGCTTTTGGAGTTGTCTCACTCTTGGTCTAGGAACTTTTGACTTAGCCTCACCCATCCAAAGGACTTTTGGCCTAGTCTTACCCATGCCTTAAGACTTTTAGCACATCCTTACCCACTTTAAGGGACTTTTGGCATCACCTACCCTTAGGAGCCAATCTCACATTCAAGGCTATTCAAGAGAACACATTGGTACCAATGTAATTCCATGAGATCATGTGGTATATTACCAATTCACAAGAGCATATACAAGCACACAATGACATGCATATACACACAAGAATGCAAAGGGATGAGGTAGAGAGCTACCTTTCAATTAATGTAAGCTTTACTTTGCTAATTCCTTCCCTTCCTTGATTTCACAAGAGCACTTAGGTGGTTGATTGTTCTCTTGGCCTAAACATCACAAGGAATACACAATCACATAATTGAAGCAAGCCAAGACATTAAACTAAAGCTTAAACACACACTTGGTTTCATACTTGGCATTATGGTTCCATAATTATCTAATGAAGCAACTCTTGGAATTCAATTTCTAGTTTCTATTCTCTTTTTATTTTAAGACTTATTGGACTCATTTAAGGTCCTTGGAGCCATTACACATTCAATTTCATAATTGGAAAACCAAGTTGCTTCATAAAGCACCATTATGGACACCATTGTCCTATCTCCCAATCCATGGTTCCTAAATTTTTTCCAATGGTTTCTCCCATCTTTTAACATTGTATAAAGTCCCAAACCAAGGTTAGAACAAATTAAAACATCCTCTAGCTCCTTCTTCCTAGCTTGGCTAAGACACCCTCCGTAAATGGTGTTCTTGGAGCTTTTGAATTTTCCTTGATAGGAGAGCCAATTGGGGAGATTTTTAAGGGCTTAGGAACTCAAGGAAACATTTAAATAGCCAAGAAAAATCTCACACAAAATCAGATTTTACAAAACCTTAAGAAAGCCTACACTTTTCCATCTTGATTTCCTTTGGTTTTTACTTGAATTTCTTGCCATATTCTTAATCCTTGCACTCTTTTTCCTAAGTTCCTCTCTTGGTTTTGCCCAAAATTCATCTCCTCCTACCCACCCTTATGTAAGCCAAAAATAGCACAAGGAAGAGAAACAAGGATGAAGCATCAAGAATGGAGAATTACCTTGGTTCCAAGCTTGTTTCCAAAGCCTTTCCTCCTTGCTTCTCTTCTCCTTGGCAAATTTGAAAATTTGCCCTTAGTTCTGGACCTAAAACAAAACCTTAAAGCTCAACTCAACCATAGAAAGAGAGAAGGAAGAGAGGAGAACAAGATTGGAAGAGGAAGAGGCATAAAATTCCATGAAATTACCTAGCTTTTCCTTAGTTTTCTTCCTCTTTTTCTTCCCCTTTTGGTGCACCTAAAAGAGCAAATGAACTTCTATATTTTGGGCAGAAAAGTTCGTGCTTAAGAAGGTGGGAGAAGAAAGGAGAAGTGTGTAGGAGTTTCTAGAAACATACTTTTCCAAAAATTCCTATTTCATCTTTTCGTAATGGGAATTTCGTTTCGGCTTCATTTTAGCTCCTTTTTTAGAACTGTCTTTTTCATTATAAAATTTTGGTTCCCAATTTGATAAAATGCCTTTGGAATCACCAATTTGGAGCTAAAACTTTACCAAACGACTCCGTCAAAGTTTAGGCTCGCCGACATTGGAAAATGTACACTGGAGGGGCTTTACCAATCCCAAGGCCCATAGTTTTTTAGGCCTTTAAGAACCTTGAGCAACTCAAAAATTTCATTTAAAAATCCTTGCTATGTATTTTTTCCAAAAGTTGCACTTATTTACAAAAATGCTATTACGTTTCGTCAGTTCTGTCACAAATTGGTTCTCCATCCTAACTCCGTTTTTCTTTCCGTTTGAGCCTAGAATTCTCATTTTTAGGAGTCTAGGACTCTAGCCAAATTTTTGGGGACATTATCTAGGTCATTTTGATAGACTTGCTTTTATACGCCTCATTTCATCATTTTATAGAAATTATGTTTGTTACAATAAATACTGCTGCCAAAGGTGCTTAATTAATGAAAATGAACACTTGTAACCAATTGTGATATAAAATGGATGCTAGTTATATATGGTGTTACACATTTTCTTAAAAAAATTAAATAATAGCAATTGTTATTTCAATTTATAGTAGTTATGGAATTAGAAAAATAAATTTGGATTTTTAGACACACCCATTAGAAAGGATGATCTTTTATAATCTAATTTATATTTTAAGCAAAGTTATTTATAACATATTTTCATCTATTCATTGCATATTTTACTACTTACATTGAGATTTTCCTTCTAAATGTCATACACCAGATTAAACTTTCTCGGTACTAAATTTATAATACACTTTTGTCCTACATCCCTTACTAGGAGGATAAGTCAAAGGTTTTATTCCAAGGAGGATGCATTGTATTATGCATTTAACACCAGCCTCAACAGGTGGCATGGTCCCTCACCAACTAAAGCTTCCTTTTCACCCCCTAAAAGACCCGTTCGGAAGCATATCCTTTTCAAAATCTTTAAATCACTCTATTGAGTTCATTAGCTTAAGATTTTTTGAGTTCGAGGAACCTTACGATGAGGATGAAGATAGAGAGATGAGGCCTTTGGCTCTAAAAAACAAACCTCTAAGATGACAGGAATAATTGCAATGTAGGCGCCTTAATTTCAGGGCTGTGTTGCATCAGTTAAAAACCTTCAATTGATTGCTGCTACCTAGCTGGAAATCAGTGCTCTTATGTTTTCTCAGCTAGCCCCATCTGAGGAAGACAAAATAATTTTGTTGCTTGGTAAAGTTGGAAAAGATATGTTCCCTATGGATTATCAGTATCCTCTATTGGCCTTCCAGGTTATTACAATATGCTTAAGTAGCTTTGACACCAAATTGGTTTGTGAATAAATAATCATAAAAACAAAAGGGTAGTAAGATAATGAAGACTAGAGCAATAACAATATCTTTCCCTTTTTTAATTCCTTTTCCTTCCTTTTTATTGTTACCATGGTACTTAGAAAATGGCAATTGTTCTTGTTACCTAGTTCTTTATGACTCAGTTGCAATAGTGTGTATACCTGATATGAAAGGGTTTAGAGTGTTTTCAACTCAAAATGTTACTCTATTTCATGCTTTAAAGGTTAGAATTCTAGCTCTTCCAAAGTGGTATTTCATTAATGGCTCAGGCCACCTTGGGGACGTATTACTTAAATAATTGGTTTAATACTATGCCTTTGCATCTAGCATTAGGTACACCTAAATCCTAAATTTATTTATTTTTCTAGTATCCAATCGAATTGGATTGGAATATGTAATATCATAATAATGGTAGAAATTGAATCCATTTTTGGTTCAAGGTTGCCTGTCCCCAATAATTAATTCTCGTTAACCATGTCCTATAAGGATCATTGAATCAATAGCAATAAGTCTTATTTGTAGAGGCTTATATACTAACTAATGTATCATTAAAGTTTCAATTCATCTTAGGTTCTTTGCCATCTTGGTCCCTAAATTATCTTGTCTAGTCCATATCTAATAAAGGCCTGTTTGGTAAGTTATATTAGGCTTGATAGTATAAACTAATAAAATATATCATGAACTTATAATTTGTTTGGTGCTAGTATTGTATGAGTTTATATATTAAATTTTTCTTATACATCAAAATGATGTATAATTTAATCAAGCTTTGAGTGGTATGATTAAGTTTGATTAGATTTTGGCATATAAGATTTTATTAACATTCTCCCATTCTAACCCTCACCCACCTATTCCTAGGTTGGGTTGAATCAGCTTGAGTTTTGGCCTAGCCCAATACTTGACTTAGTTTTATGTTGGGCTACTTTTTTTTTTAAGCCTAGTGCTTGGGCTTGGCTAGTTGGTTTAATGTAAAGTTAGGCTAAACTAGTTTTTTGGATTGGTTAGACTTTTTCTTTTTAATTTTTTGTTAAAAACTATGAAATGACCCTTGAAAAGAAATAATTGTTTTTTATGTAAGTCTTAGTAAAATTACATTTTTCCCCTAAAAAAGATAAATTTTCATATAAGTCCCCATAAAATTATTATTAGTTTTTTCTAAATTGGCCAACATGGTCAAGCTGACCTAGTTTGTCCAAAATTTGTTAAACCTACCTGATGTGATAAGGCAGGGTTAGGTAGGGTGATTATGAGTTAGGTTTGTAATACCTTCATTAACTGGTTTTTCTTTAGCTACCATGGTTCATCACCGGGTCCATTTACTTTTGTACATAAAATATTGAATCCAAAATTTTCAAATATGTTCACTTATCTTTACCCATAATTTCATATCATTCCAATTTAGCAAATAAAGCATTGGTAATCCTTTATAACCAATTTACCTTAAATAAAAACTAAAATCTCACATTACATTCTAAGGAAAATCTGGCAGAGTTTTTCCTTATAAAATCAACTATCTAGACTAAATAAATGATCACATTTTAGCCTAAAACTCATAAACATGGAAAATACATATAATAGTAATATCAAATAGACATACATAATCATCTATTACCAAAAAACTTAAACTAGAGTTACATCACTATTAACTTTATACTATTTCACATATTACATCACTAAAGAAGTAAAACTTAACATATACATTCATTGTGATATTACAACAAAATCATATACATCTATGATTTATATTGTATTATAATTTCTGATATCATCTTGTTTCTTTTCCTTTGCTAGCACTAGTATTTCTATAACAACCCAAATTTAATTAAGGTGTTAATCATATATTTGAGTTAATTAAGAATAATTAATATGGAATAATTGGGCAAGTTATGTGAATGAAAATTTTAGATAAATAAATTATTAATATGAGTTTGAGATTTAATTGGGTTAGAAACCTTATCTAGGCCCAAATTAAAATTAAATAATCCATGGTTAGAGACTAATGGAGGCCCAATGATTTTAGGTATAAACCCAACCTTTTAATGTGAGACTTGGCCCAAGAGAGAGCACTTAGTGATGGCCCAATCTAATTTAGTGAAATACGGGCCCAAGACCTATTTTACATAAGCTCTTATAATTGGCCCAACATCCCTTATGCAGACCTCAACTAAATGGGCTCTTGAAAACTTGACTCAACCTAACTAAAAATCTGAACTCTTGTAATTGACCCAACAATTAAAACCTTAGCCCAATAACTTGTGAGAGCCCAATAGGTCCTTGGGCTAGTGGGTCAACTTATAACCCATTTAGGACCCAAATTAAACCCTAAAAATCATTCTAGGCACCCGCTTTTTTGCAAAACCACAAGAAACACAAACATAAATTCGGAGGTCTAAAGGGGAGGCTAGGGTTAGCAATAAAATTCCATCATTTCTCACTCCTAAAGTAAGATTTAGCTAAGGTAATAGTTATATAACTTAATCCTCTCCTCTTTCTCTTCGATTTGACCTAATTGGCTTCTCATTTGGAGCACTTTCACCCACACCCAAAATCTAAAACTTTCTATTTGATGTTTCCATGGTGAGTTTTCGTAGGTGGAGGCTAACGGTGTTATAGGTAAGTATAAACTCTTAATTTTGATGTATTTTCTACTGGTTTAAGACCCCCATAGTAGACTTATAGTATGGGTCTTAATTTTGTACGAATTTTCCTAAGGTTTGAAGTGATATTTTGATGTTTTTGGTTTAGGGAAGGCAAAACCTGAAATTTGAGGCTCTTGGTGATTGGGTAGGTGTCCTTTAGGTAACTATTAGTAATTTAATTCTTTGAGCATTGGGTTATTACTATAAATGATGAATAGGATAGTGATGGACTGATATAAAGTGATAATTTTTTGATATTATGATTATAGGAGGATTTTGGTACTGCTGTTAGCTTCCTAACTTATTTACAAGTGAGATAACCAGGGTTCATGCTAATTCTAGCATATGTCTGTTTTAATTTTGTATTTACTGCATGATCATGATTTTGAGTGCTAAATGAATTAGTTGGCTATCTATTATATGTGTTTGGACCTTATGAGTCCATGGTGAAGCTCTGGTGCGACTGTCACCCGTGTATGTTCTTCGATCGGGACCGGGTTGTGATCAGACCCTAAATGCACTGAACCCTAGTTGTGCTCATTGGAGAGTAGGTATCGTAGACGGGCCTCTCCTAGTGTTATTATTGGAGATTGTGCCCTAGGTCAATCATTGTATTACAAACATTGTACTTTATTAAGAAATAAGAGTTTTCTTTTATTACATTATTATATTTTTTGCATGTTCTATATAATAATATCCTTAGATAAATCATATTGATTATCCTAAATATCCCTAGCTGATCATCATTGTGGGAATTATGATGAACTAAGACTAGTATGATTTTAATTGATGATTATATGTTAATCATGTATATAGATACGAATCAAAATCATAGGCACTCGTTAGGGAACAAGATGCTGGATTGACCCGTTATGAGATAGCCATATGGATTAAGTCATAAGCGTATCTCATACGTAATTGTGTCACCGAGCCCTTAGACTTGAGATCACTATAGTTTCCAATATAAAGAATACTATTTTTTTAGCATAGTCAAAAGTCATCTTTAACTGGGTGATCATAAAGGCTATAATCAGGTATAGTGGAATTCATGTAGAAAAAGATAAGTGGTCAAGATAGAATTTGTCCCTCTGATTAATAGAGAGATATCTCTGGGCCCCTGATGAGTGAGACTGAGAAATGCATGGTTGTGCTTGAATGAAAGGGTTTCCATTTGTACTGTCAGTTTGCATGTAGATCGAGAAATTGACTATCAAGTAAGATGAAAATGATGTTTCCATGCCTCATACTTGATCTAGATATCGTGTGACGAAAGGGATGTGATAGGGTTATATGACAGGTAGTATCGGATCATCAATCCCTATATAATTTGGGTAATCACAATGTCTTGCTAAAGGCCACTTATAACTTGTGGGTCAAATAGTGTATTAGCCCACTACTAACTTCATATGGGCCTACAAGGTCATACACAAAAATAAGTTAACTTGAGCTAGAATGTCCAAATTCATTGAATCTAAAATTGCGTCTAGATTCAATAAATGTCACGTTCAATCTAAGGTGGAAAAATTTATATATATATATATGATAAGTATGATATTTTATACATTTTATTCTCCTTAATTTAGACATTTTAGTTCCAAATATGGTTTTAGGAGTATAATTAAATGAAATTTGGTTTTAGTAGCCATTTTTTACATTTTAGGAATTAAATTACAAATTATTGGATTTTAATGCATAAATTTATCTTAAATAATTTTGTGAAAATTTCTATTTGATTTTTCCCACTCTTTTGTACAGAATTTCAATGGACAATTAAAGCTTGAATGGTAAATTGATGTGGAGAAAGGGTGAGTTTCAAACACCATGCAATTCTTACGTAGAAGTTACATACTTGTACAACACTTTTCCATGCAACCCACACACTTACATGAAGTCATGTGATCATCACACACATGCATGACTCAAGAAGAAGCTTGCCACGGGTTGAAGGAACTCATGGAAAAGAAGTTCAACTGGAAAAGTTACGGGTTCTTAGAGTTGCGAGCTAACACAAGCAAGGAGCTGCAGAACAAAGGAACACATGGAAGAATGAAACACAAAGAAGAGAAACAGAACCATGCATGAAGCTAGGAAAGTGTAAGCCATGTTCTCTTTCAGCAACACTAAGCTACTGGTTCACAAATGAAGAGAAGCAAGAGTTGGGTGCTGCACGAGCTGAGAGATGAAGAAGCATGTAGAGGCTTACGTGGAAAATACGTGGAGCTAG
The DNA here is from genome assembly GCA_026724425.1 of Erythrophleum ivorense. Classification (NCBI taxonomy): domain Eukaryota; kingdom Viridiplantae; phylum Streptophyta; class Magnoliopsida; order Fabales; family Fabaceae; genus Erythrophleum; species Erythrophleum ivorense. Next base: position 37,367,158 of record JAIUCV010000006.1, on the reverse strand, counting down.
AAGCAGAACACAAATGAAGTGAACTCGAGCTTGTATGGAAAGAAGAGAGAAAGAGCTACGGGGTTGATGAAAAAGGAGTGAAACACCAAGTTGAAGGCGAGCTGAGAATGAAAGGGAGGAAAAACACGATGGAACAGAAGCAGCCAACGTGGAAAGAGCATCGAGTTAAAGGAGCTGAATGATGGAAAGAAAAGAAGCAGGTTCGAACTACATGAGCTAAGGCTACGTGGAAAAGGGAAGAATGCAACTCCAGAATAGCAGCTCGTGTGAACAATAAAAATGCTGAAGCAAGAGCTGGAGATTAATGAGCTGCAACGTGGAAGAATATGCTTCTGGTTGAGGAAGAGTATGGGCTGGAGAAAAGAGAGCAGAACAGAAGAAGAAGTAGGCTCGGTTTTAAGAAGAAATTCATGTGAATGAGCTGGAGAACATGCAACAGAAGCTCGAGGAAGAGGCTGTGAAGGAGACGGACATAAGCTAAGATGAAGTTAAGAGAACCATCAACGAAGCACTTGAATAAGAAAGAAGAATGAAGCTACGGGTATCACGAGAAGAATGAGCTGCAGTTTTAACATGAAGAAGCTGCAGAAATAGTAGAAGGAATTCATGTAGAATATAATAAAATAAACAGCGGGGCCCACACCTATACACACATGCAGAAACACGTAAAGTATCACGATGAAGAAACGCTAAAGCTAATGTAGAAGAACCACGTGAGACCAGAAGATGCTGGATCGAGAAGCTAGGGAGCTGGCGTTTATAATTTGCTGAGCACGTGATTCATTAAAGGATTAAAGAATACTCTGGCAAAATAAATGAAGCACATGCCAGGCCATGTGAGGATAAAATCACACCAATCCATTCGAACAAATTGATTCATTCACGCCTCCAATCCATTCATCAGATTCCATCCCATCTCACACCTCTACAAGTCATTCACGTCTCCATATTTTTAGCGTCTATATATTCATGCACCCCATTCACAATTGGATGCATCATTCAACCATCCACCCACTCCAGCATTCATCCATCCTTCACCCTCTTAATCCATTCCATCCATTCATTCACCAATCCATCCTTCATCTTCCATTCCCATTCATTCCATCCATCTCCAATGAAGCTCTAATCTCCATCTTGAGGCTAGCTAGGAGGAAGCTCTTGGAGAAGCTTGAATCCATGGATGAACATAGAATTTTTGGCTAAGACTTTTCTATTTTCCTATACTTTTTCTCTTTCATATATTTTCTTGGTTAAGTTGTATTTGATAGGGAATTTGTGTAATTATAATTAGTGGCTGGTTAGACATTAATTAGGAGGTCTTTTTGTTGATTAATTGATCTGATTAGACATTGGTTGATTTCAATACTATCTAATTTCCCATGTGTGCTTCGAAGGTGTTCGATAAAATACATGAGTGAGATTATTTGTTTGAATGTTTAATTTGAGGATTCCTTAATGTTTAGTTGGTTAATTAAATATTTAAGATGATTCAGAGGCTAATTAATCAGTTAATCAATCAAATTAAGTGTTCAAGATCTTAAAGACAAGATTTAATAGTTTAATGTGGGATTGAGGTCTCAATTCAACGTTAGATCGTTAATTTCTTGAATCATTGAGTGGTTACCCAAGATAATTTGTTATGAACACAATTAGGGACTCTTAGGTCAGAATTAATCATAATTGGATTAGGATAAGGATAGCGGATACCAAGGGACGAATCCAAAGCTAGTCACAAGTCCATCTTTCACCCATAATCCATATAATTAGGTAGAATTTAGGAATTTAATTTTAATTTCATTTTACTTAGTTTAATTAAATCAAAACCCCCTTAGTTTAGAAATTTTTAGAGTCTTTTAATATTTGAAAAACTCAATTAAGCATTGAACTCCAATTCCAAGGGAGATGACCTAGGTTGTGCCACTAATTGTATATTTTATCAACCTAGTTTTATTTTGAGGGTTGCGCGACGAGTCACTCAATATAGTTTATAAAATTTAAAATATATATATATATATTTATATTTCAAAAAATATATATATCCTTTAATTAATTTAAATCAATTAGTTTTAAATTCAAATCTATATGATAGATTTAAATTTAAACTAATGTGATAATTTAAATTTAATTTATAAGATAAGTTAAATTTGAATTTAGTTTTAGAATTAGATTAAATAGTTGGTTAAATTTAATCTACTAGATAGACTTAAATTTAAGCTAATATATTTAATTATGATTTGATTTAAAATAATGTATTTTAAATTAATCAAACATATTTGAAACCCTAAAGAGATATCTCTATAATAAAAAAAGAGGAGGCTTGGGTTTTCTAGAACAACAGAATAACAAGAGGAAGAAAAACCTTAGAGAGAGAAAGCGTACGAACACTCTACGGCCACCTAGAGAGAGAAAGAGAAAAGAAGAGGAAAGTATCTTCTCTACCAAGAATGTATATAGACGTTGGTTAGAGGCGTTAGCACGCTGTTCAAGTTAAGAAATCATTCATGTAGATATCGGTAAAGGGAGCAGATCTGAAGATTAGTTCCTGAGATCTGACAAAAAAAAGATAAATATTTCTAGATCTACTTGATTTAAACGACATTGATGGATCTATGGGAAAGGATTCGGGATTTTGATTTTCCGTTGCATGTCCCTAAATTCCTAATAGTTATTGGCCTTTAATATGTGGAATTGTGATTGCTAGTATGGGATAGTAATCATAAATAGCCTAATTATTTCATTTACTGATATAATTGGTACATTTTCTAATGCTTATATGAAATCATGCATATATGTTAATTAAACTGGAATATATGAATGGAATTTGCCTTGGTAACTGAGATTTGCATCTCATCCCATTTCATGGGATCATACTTTCAGGTGAAGGCCTTTCAGTTAAGGATAAGGGGAAGCAAGTGGATGAAAATTTATAAGCTTCTGCTATGTGTGGAAGAGGCTACATTTGGGCTGATCTGAGTAGAGTAGATACAAGAGTGTGTCAAACAATAAGAAATACAAACATGTCAACTCAATCAAGCATTTAAATGCAACTTATTCTTGAAATATGGATCCTAGGACACTCATACATCTAAAATTCATAATTCAAGCCACAAATTCCATATATACTATTCATATGGTCATTAGTACTATTCATTTGATATCTTTTCATTCTTCACATATTAGAACCCATTATGTAACTTTAAACCTCAAGGAGTATCTTCTAAAAATTCAACTTCTAAATTTCAAATTCTCATCATATATAATCTAAATGACCTCAATAGGGATTCATTAGACCGATCATAAACTTGTTTAAACAAACCTAACACCATTTTATCTCAAAATGCCCTTTCTTGAACCCTAAAATTCAACTTTCAAAATATAGCTTCTAAATTCAATCCAATGCTTCTATTATTGTTCTTATATCATTTTAAAACTATCCATATCCCTAGAATCAATTGAACAGCTTCCTAGACCCTCCAAATTCATCATAGCCAAATATGTACGATATAAACCCTAACTTAGAGATTTCAAGGATTCATTCAATTCTAAGTTTAGATTCTTATTTCTTGCATCATAAAACATCTAAATATACTAATTAGGAATTGAAAACAACATGGTTTCCCACTCATCTATGTCTTGGTCGAACATACACACATAATGGCCTAACTTGTTTTCTTTTATGATTTAAAGGAAACAAATAGTAGATATGAATTTTTTGCATGCCAAAAACCTTGAATTCATCCAGAACACAAAACTCTCATGCTCACTTTCTCTCTCATGGCCGAACCATTAAGGTCAAAGAATATAAAGATTTTGCAAGTGTTTCAACTAGCAATTTACCTTAATGCAGAGAACTCTTCACATAGGGTAATTTCCACCGATTAGTTTCTTCAAAAGAACTTCTTTTTGCCTTAGGTTAGATCTGAACTTTAAGTTTTCATGAAAAGAAAACCACCATTAGAAAAGCTCTTAGAGAGTAGACTGACTTTCCTAATTGGCATAAGGTAAAATGTAACGAACGTAATTTTCGTAAAATAATGAAATGAGCCATATAAAAGCAAGTCTATTAGAATGAGCTAGAAAATGTCCAAGAAAATTTAGGTAGAGTCATAGGCTCCTAAAAATGATAATCTCAGGCTCAGATGGAAAGAAAATTAGAGCTAGGATGGAGAAATGAAATTGTTATGAAATTTAATGAAATGTAATGATATTTTCGTAAATAAGTGCAACTTCTGAAAAAACACATAGGAGGGCTTTTTAAATAAAAACTTTGAGTTGTCCAGGGTTCTCAAAGGCCCTGAAAACCATAGAAAGCCTCAAGACCAATAAAGCCCCTCCGGTGTACGTTTTAAACTAGTGGTGTGTAACGACCCTAACCCCTAATCATTGTAATTAAGGTAGATCACGTGATTAATAACCGTAAAGCAGGGTTACATGGCATTGAGACTAATTACATATTATGGAAATACAGGGAAATTTGAACCTTAATAGTGTCAGAGTCATCAATCACATAATTATAACCACTTACATGCCTCAGGGGAAAGCAAACATTCATTTATAAGCCTTGATTATATTACCTATCATTCCCACATTACATTTATCTTCTATTAATGTTTCTAAATCATCCCTTGAGGTTACCATAAGAAAAACCAAGAATTTTTAGTAAATATAGGGATTTCAGGACATTCGCCGCAGCCAATTTCCATCTAGCCGCGGCCAATTCCCCTCTGCTTGACCCCTCGCATCGTTACTAATTCGCTGCGGCAAGTTGGACCTTAGCCGCGGCCAACCTACATGGCGCCACGGTGAAGAAGCCTCCTGGAACTTCCCTCGCTCACCTCTCGATATTGGCTTCGGCCAATTCCTCTCTGGAATGCCTGGCTCATTTTCATAAAAGTTCGTCGCGGCCAATTACATATGAGCCGCGGCGAATTTCTCTCTGCTGCTCTCCCTGGGCAACTTCGCCATTATTGGCCGCGGCTAATAATATTTTGGCCGCGGCTAACCACCTCCTGAACCTACAACTCTCAAAACCTTGCCTCATACTCTCCACTCTTCCTCCAATATCACTCTAGGGCCATTCTACCTTAATTTATGCAAATTTAGTGGTAATTATGTACCTTAATTACCCAACTAATCTATCATTACCCTTTTAGTATTTAGATGTGGATTTTCCTACTCATTTATAGGATTTTATGTCAACAAATTATAAATCTCCCACAATGGTCATTCAATCATATTTCATTGGGTATTTCTTGCATTAATAGTCAATTGTATAAGGAACATATCATGGGATTACATTCTATGTTAACAAAATACAACTTCTACACTTGGCAATTCATGATGCAATGCAACAATGGTACAAAAATTGTAAACTAGTTACATTACATTTTGTCAAAGCTCCCAAACCTATGTGCTACCAAACCATTTAATGATCTTCCATTAATTTTCTCCTTGCCACTAAGAGGTCCGGTCCCTGAAAATGTTAGCCCATAACGGGGTGAGATATACAATCTCAGTAACAAAAGGGCGGATTCCATATACATGTACAAGTCAATCAATCCAATGCAATTTCATGTCATCAATATCAGAATCATCAATTTAATTCGCAAATGAACTAGTTGAACTACCAATGACTACTATCCCATACCAGCAATCATACACATGTTAATGGCCAATAACACCGGGAGAGGTCCGTCCACGACACCTACTCCATAATGAGCACAACCAGGGCTCAGTGCATCGGGGTCTGATCACAACCCAGTGCTCGATCGAAGCACATGCACGGGTGGCAGCCGCACCACAGCTCCACCATGGACTCACAAGGTCCAATCACAATAACAATTCAAGTAGTCAACTAATCATTTAGCATTTCAAAATCATATATGTGCAAACAATATCAGATTAACATGAATATATACATGGAATTGGAAAATTAACCCCAGTTACCTCAATGAAGCCAATTACTCATCCTCTAGCTACCATCAAATCCAAATGCATATCAAGCCTAACATAAGCATAATCATCATTATTTAACTACCATTAGTAAAGAATTTCCCTATCCATAGATTAATCTTAACAAGAGTACATTAAGAACTTCTTACCCAAGCTTCCTAAGGGTCAATTACACTAATTCAAGGTCAAGTCATCAAAGCTCACAATAGTTCACCCCCCATATTTCCATTTTCGCACATACATAAGCCATGCACCAAAAGTCAGTCCAAATGATGGGAATTCAATATATATGCCATATAAGAGAAGAAGGAACACTTACCCATATACCTAAGGGGTTAAATAGACTGAGGTGAGCCTCAACTACCAAGAACACACTATGGGAAATTCCAAAATTCGGATTTCAATCATCGAGCCCAGAAAATTCAGTTTTTCACCTCCATCTCCTTGTAATTTCGCACAATAGCAGAACCCATTATGAAAATCAACCCTTAGGGACATTTTCCAGTAAAGTAATACACAAAATGGAAAGGAAATGCTTACCTAATCATCCCTCTAACCTCTAACTCCGAAAATCTTCCAAGGGAACCCCAAAACACCAAGGTTCAGATTTGAAAGGAGATGAAAATGCCCAAAACCAGAAATTAATCGGACCAAAATGAAGGGGAGAATGAGAGGGTTAAGTTATATATAACTCACCTTGGCTAAATCATCCTCTAGAAGTGAGAAATGGTGAAGGAATGCAGAAAACCCTAGCCTCCTCTCTTCCTATGCGAAAATGGAGTTCTCCTTTGTCTAAGATTGAGTTGGTCTGCAGAATAGAGGGTAAGGGGCTGAGTAAGTTAGGGTTTTAGATGGATTTGGGTCAACCCTAAAGCCCAAAATCCACTTAGGTTCAGATGTGTGCTTATTGGGCCTTTGTTTAGTGAGGTGGGCTGCAGAACATTTTAAGCTTAAGTGAAACCTGCTGACCCAATGGCCCAACTCTTTGTGGGTTCAGACTTTCATTCTTGTTAGGCCCTATTTCATAACTTGGGCTGCAGAAATTTGATGGGTTAGGCCAAGTTCCAAGAGTCAACCTAACTTGGGTCTGCATAATGTGTGTTGGGCTAACTATAAGGGCTCATGTAAATTGGGTCTTGGGCCTCCATTCCACTAAATCAAATTAGGTTATTATTAGGTGATCTCTCTTGGCCCAAATTTCATGATAAGGAGTTGGGCTTGCACCCAAAATCATTGGGCCTCCATAAATCCTTACCCATGACTTATTTAAATCGATTTTGGGCCCAAATTAAGCTTTAACCCAAATGAAATCTTGAACCTATATTATCTCTCTATAAATTCTCGTTCATATTTCTTATCCAATTATTCTATAATAATTATTCTTAATTAGTCCAAATACATTATTAACACCTTAATTAATTTTGGGGTGTTACATGGTGAACTTGAACTTTGATGAATTTTGAGAAGGTTTTAGCTCCGATTTGAGTGATTCCATAGGTATTTTATTAAATTGGGAACCTAAACTTTATAATGGAAAAGAAAGTTCTTAAAAAGGAGCTAAAAAGAAGCCAAAACGAAAATGCCATTACAAAAGGTAAAATTGGAAAAATCTTTTAAAGGAAGCTTCTTGAACTCTCTCTATTCTTCACGCCACTTTAAGCTTCTTCTTCTCCCTTCTTTGGCCAACATATTCTCAGTCCAAAAATAGAAAAAGAAGCAGCATCTTGAGGCACACCAAGAGAGGGAGAGAAAGAGGAAGAAAACTAAGGAAAAGGTAAGGAAATTCAAGGAAATTTATGCTTCTCCTCCTTCCAACCTTGTTCCTTTCCCTTCCTCCTCTTTTTCTATGGTTTTGTTGAGATGAATGGTTCTATTTTTGGTCCAAAACATAAGGGAAGAGTTCAAAATTCTTAAGGAGGAACTAACCAAGAAGAAGAAGCTTTGAAAACACACTTGAAGCCAAGGTATTTTGTTATTCTTGTTGCTTCATCTCCTTGTTCCTTAGATGGGTGTGTGTTCGGCCAAAACAAAACCAAGAAAGGGGGGAAGTTATGTCTAAAAACAAAGAAAGAACTAGGATTTTAGACCATGGAGAAATAGAATGTGCTAAGAAATTGCAAGAAAAGCCCATGCAAATCAAGCTAGGAAAGTGTAGGATCCTTTAGGGTTTTGTGAAATATGATTTTGTACATGAACTTCCTTGGCTATTTAAGTGTTTCCTTGAGCTCCTAAGACCTCTAAGAAGCCTCCCAAGTGGCTCTCCCATCAAAGAAAAATCAAGAACTCCATGAACTTCCATTATGGCACATGGTTCGACCAAGGTAAGAGCATTAGGTTAGGGGATGTTTTAATTTGTTCTAGCCTTAGTTTGAGACTTCATATGATCTTAAAAGATGGGAGAAACCATTGAAAAAAAATTTAGGAGCCATGGATTAGGAGATGGGACAATGGTGTCCATAATGGTGCCTAATGAAGCAACTTAGTTTTTCAATTGTGCAAATGAATGTGTGAGGGTTCCAAGGACCTTGAATAAGGTCAAGAGACTTAGAAATGAAAAGAGAATGGAGCCTAGAGCTTGAATAATGAGAGTTGCTTCAATAGGCCATTTATGGAACCATTCTGTCACTTATAGAACCAAGTGTGTGTTTAAGAATGAATTTGGTATCTTGGCTTACTTCAAGTGCATAATTGTGTGCTATTTGTGATGTTTAGGTCAAGATAACCCTACTTCACCTAAGTGCTCTTATGTAACCAAAAAAGGGAAGAAAAAAACAAAGTAAAGCTTGCTTAAGATTCAAGGTAGCTCTCCACTTGATTCTCCTTACATTCTTGTGTGTGTGTATGTATGTTCTTGTGTGCATATATGTGTCTATGTGATTGGAGAACATGCCATTTTATACTTTGAGATTGCTTTGGTACCAATGTGCGTTCTTGAATGGCTTTGTTTGTGGAAATTGCTCACAAGGGTGAGGTGATGCAAGACCCTTAATGTGGGTGAGGAGATGCCAAAAGTCTTAAGGTAAAGGTGAGGCAAATCCAAAAGTCCTAAAAATGGGGTGAGGCAAAACCAAAGTCCTTAGAGTATACCCTTGAGTTTATATGTAATGGTACCATGGAAATGAACTTCTAGCATGTTTTATGTTCGTATCACCTTTGTATTTATGCACTTGATGTATGTATGCCTTGAATGTGTGTGTGAATCGGTGTATGAGCTATTGAGATTCTAGGAATCTCACTCCCATTCCCTCCTCCATCTTAACATGGCTAGGTAGTGCCCATAAAGCAAGGAATGCATGCCAAGAGCCTTAAAAAGCCATACTTTGACTATTGTGTAGTTCTACTTGAAACTAAGTGTTAAAGTGGTTATGTAAATGTTATTTTTGAGATGTAAACCCATGAACAAATGTAATATGATGTATGAATACTGTATAGCTCTTATGTGACACTAGATCAATGGGAATGTGAAATTTGACGCTTTGATGGTTTCGTATAATTGTGTATTAATGGATGTGGGATAGCCAAACTAAGATGCATGGTGTTTGGGACCACTTGGGCAGTTTTTACAAGTCATATTTATGCTTTTAAACTTGTCCAAGGGATTAAAGAAAGTCATTTGGACAAAGTTGATATCTCATGTGCAGCAAAATAGACTAAATCGGTGAGCTATGCCACGTTCTATACAAATGAGCTCTTCTTGGTCTAAAATTTGGCATGTACCTAGAGCTTGTTGAGAGCTTTTTAAAAAGCTAAAGTGGATATTATTTGGATGTTTGTGGAATTTTTTGTGAGTTTTTGAAGTTGGCAGAATTTTTAGAATTTACTAATGTTAATGTTCATTTAGCTCGAAATGAAACTCTATACTCATGGGGCAAACGATGTTCAATTGCTGTGAAATTTTATAGGGAGAAACTAGACCTTTCCAATGACCTGTACCAACTAGAAACACCTCATTAGATGTCTAGAGAGGGAGATATGAATTTTTGAAGTTGCTATTCTATTCTAGGTGCACCTCCAGATCCTCAGTACCGTTCCATCGATTTTTAGGGTCTGAATGCTCATGGATTGATCTAGAACTATTTTTCTCCTCTATTTAACATCTGTAGCTTTTCAAATTGGTACAATTTTCACAAATTATATTTTTTTAGAATTAATTATGAATTTTTAAAATTTATATCAATAATTTGTATTAGTGTTTCTGGACAGCTTCATCTTTGTGCCTTTTTTGATGTCAAGCTTAGTCCAGATGAGATCTTTGTAGTTAGGAATTTTTTTAGTGTAATGTTAACATCCATAGCTTTCTAAAAGTTATGGTTTGCTTGATTTCAATATTTCTAAATTTAGTTATGATTTTTCAAAGTTTCCCCTAAAATCTATCACATGCTATTCGAGAAGAATAAGTGGAAATTCGTGAATTTCAAGTTTATATCCATGGATTATGTGTTGTTTTGGATTATTTATGATTTGTATAAGTGGTAAATGACTATAAAATGTTGTTGCAAAATCCATAGGGCCCACATAATGCAAAGTAAAAAATTGAACCCCAGCGTAACGTGATACAAATGCATGAAATTATAGCTTTTCGTAGATCATGTCTTAAGAACATGTACATAATTATCTTGAATGGAAGGATATAATGTTAGAAAGTATATGGTATGACATGAAATAGGGCTATTTACTTACCTAAATGAAAGCTTGAAATCCTTCTCTCATCTCCTTCAAAAGTCACGCCATTAAAGCTTCTAAAATCTGAAAATGGAAGCTTGGAGAAGATAGTGGAATATGGCTTTCATAAGAAGCCTCATTTATAAATGTCTTAAAATAACCATTTTTCTCTTATGTGCAAAATTGCTTCATTTAGACTTAGTTTTTAGGCTTTTTATTATTTGATTGTTTCCTACAAAAACTTAGGTGCTCTTTCACATAAAAACATTACTTTTGGAGTTTAGATGGCTTAAATTAGTGAAAAATAGGTTCGCTTGAAATCCCTGCATTGTTTGACTCTTTTAGTGTATCAGAAGGGTTTTTACTCCTTCTGATTGTCCCTATGATTTTTAAAACTTTTGAAAATCCTAATGAGCCTAATTTTAGCTTTTAAAACTCTTTTCCTTGAGTTTTCTAAAATTTGCTCAAATTTATGATTATGCCATTAAGGTACCATTTTTCTCTATTTAGCCATTTAACTTTATTTTCTTTCTGTAAGTGATTTCACAACCCCATTTCTTGATGTCTTGATTGATTTTGTATTCTTGTTTGACCTTATTTTATTTTATTCTAGAATGCTCTTTCATTATCTTGTGGAATTCTAGTTTAGTTTAAGTCGAATGTTACATTCCTCTGTTATTAAATACATTTTGTCCTCGAAATTTTAGGACTTGGGTATTATTCTTCTTCTAGTTAACCTTTCCTTTTCTTTGTCTTCACTTATTTTTTTAGAGACTAGTCACTTTTAGATTTGCTTCCACTAGAAAGTTTTCTCATCAACTGGCTCAAATCTTATTATAATTTATTCTTTTCTTCTGGTGTTATTTTTATAGAGCATATAAATTACTCTTATCATAAGGGGAGACTACATTTTGATACTAAAACATGTTCTAATAACTTTGGCCTATTGTTGGGAGAGTTTACTAATCTATATCTGATTGGCCCTAAACCAATTTATAGAGATTGAGCTTTTCTATTTAGTGGACTTACGTGTATTTGTAATTAGAGATATCTTATTAGTATGAAATTTCCAATACTATATTCCAATGACTTTTTGTATAATCTCTTTATTTTTCTTTATTCATTGCAAGTCACTAGAGATTCTTTCCTGTCGATTTAACTTATTTAAATGTTTAGTCCACTGTTTACCTTTATATTCTTTCTTACTAGCTTATCCCAAAATAAGGCTTTATATCTATTTCTATGTTAGGCCCTATTCTTTAACCACCTACTCGGATCATAGCTCCTCTAAGGAATTTATATTCTTAATTGTCCCAATTTCTTTACTTACTTCTATACTTGCCTTTTTAGGCTTGGAATTTTCTTTACTCTTTTTATCTACTTGAGAGTAAGTAATATCCAAGTTCTCTATAACACCATATCTATCAAACTTATCTCATTTCATTTCAAGCTCATTTCTTGCAGCCAAGCAAAATCTAAAAAAAACCCCCGATTAAAATAATAGAATATTTTGTGATGTGTAATGGATAAAATTTCATTTCGTGTCCCGTGGACCATGCAAACTCATCCATCTCATTCTCCTATTGAAATACATACATGCAACTAAAAACCATCTTAACATGTTACCAAAAGCTCAAACTTATAGCATACATACACAAAATAATACAAGGCTATCTCGGGTTCTATTGTAAGATTTCTAGTGCCAATTTTGAAAAATCATAACTAAATCTAGAAAAATCAAAATTATACAACCTATACCATTCTAGAAAGCTGCAGATGTTAAATGTATGCTAAAAATAAGTCTAAACCAAACCAGGAACGTCTAGCACTAGAAATTGATAGAACAGTACCAAAGGTACTATTGCATTACTAGTATTGACTCTTAATTTCAAAATTCATATGTCTCTGCTCAGACATCTAATTGGGGTAATCTATATGGCTATAGAAATCTTATCATATCTCATTTATGCTTGTAAAATTTCATGAGCATTGGACACCATTTGTCCCTCAAATGATATGGGAAAAGAAACTTGAAAATTTGGCAAACTTGAAAATTCATAATTAATTCCAAAAAGCTCCAAATAATCTGGTCTTTAACTTTCTAAAAAGATTTGGATGAGATCTATATGCATGCCAAAGCTCATGAGAAAATTCATTCATTTGGTTATATCTTGACATAGGGTTGCAATTTGGTCATTTTTGTACTTCTTAAGGGTCACAAAGGGTCTAATTTAGCTTCTAGCATTTCTAGGGCCACTTAAGCATGTGGAAAAGCATCTAAATAGCCTAATAAACATGTCTCAAAGATTCACAAACCCAGATCTCACAAACTCACCCTCCCACTTGATGATATACACAAGAACATACAAACTCTACCTTGCCATTCAATGTCAAAAACATGCTATATCATTCCAATGGTATCAATTCTCATATATACATCACATATCCATATATTTATACATGTTCAAAAGGTTACACATCATACACATCATTGGATTACATCTTGTAACAACAAAGTGGTTACAAAAGAGCAAAATAATACATTTACTTGTCATTCTTTCATCTTCCAACTTGGTGGCTCCCATTTCCTTACTCACTTGGTCCACATTGTAACACTATATATTTCTAGCATGCTTCTGATCATTTCTAAGTCTCACATGATCAATTGAACAAAAGGGAATGGAAAATGACATTAAAATAATGCCTTATTTCGCATTACGTCGTGTATAAAAATTCCATTTAGTGTCACACGGACCATATGAGCTCATACAACACGTTCTCATATTTAATTACATACATGCAACTCATTTGCATAGCCAAAGTTGGCCCACAACTCGTGGAACTCAAAGGGGACCATCAAATTCACACTCTTATTTTCGGCCAGAATTTCAGTTTTTCTGTCACAACTTTGGAAATTCATAACTAAATCCAAAAAATTCGAAATCCAACAAAATTTACCATTCTAGAAAGCTCTTGATGTCTACCCCATGATAAAAATATTTTCAGCTCATGAATCATTAAGGGGAGAACATTTGACATCCGAAAAGCCACTGGGGTTGCTACTACCTGGGCCACTGGTTCAGTTTACTAATAAGAAGTTTCAAAATTTGTAACTAATTATAGAAAAATTGAAATCATTCATTCTTGGCCATTATAGAAAGCTACACATGTCTAAGTTATTCTAAAAATATTCCCAGGCCATGAAACATAACACAAAAAACGTTTGACATGCGAAAATGGGTTAAGGTTTGGACAGCTACTGGTACTGATGCAAGTGTCTGCTATGAACTTCGAAAATGTCCAATTAATTCCAAAAAAATACAATCCATGTAAATAATACCAATTTGGAAATATATGAACGTTAAATATATGTTAAAAATAGACTCAGACCAGAGAAAGCACGCTTAGCTACCCAAATTCAATGGAACAGTGACTCAGGTCATGCTGAGCTACTGCTATTGTCCCAGAAATTCAAAAATTCATATCTCTTAGCTCAGACCTCCAAATGAGGTGCTTCCAATTGCTACAAGTCATTGTGAATAACTAGTTTCTAACTATAAAATTTCGTAGTCATTGGACCACGTTTGCCCCTCGGATGACACAATTTCAAAACTGACCAAATGAACAATACCAGTGCAAATCCGAAATTCTGATACCAACTTTGAAAAATCATAGAAAATTCCACAGACCTCCAAATGACCTGATCTTTAGCTTCTCAAAAAGCTCTAGGCAAGATCTACTTGCCTGAAAAATTCCAAGTCAAGAAGAGGTCATTTGGTCAGATTTTGCCGTAACTTAAGCTTATGGCAATTTTGGTCCCAACAAGAGACATCTTTGGTTCAAATGAGCCATCCATGGTTCCACACACATTTGAGCAACTTAGAAAGCATAAATATAGCATAAATAAGTCCCTCATAAGGTCTGAACTCTCATGTAACTCAAATTCACCATGCCACTTCCATAAACATACATACACAAATGGGCTCCCAAGTGGTCAAAATACATAATTCTACTCATTAGACTCTATTCTTGATACATACACTAACTTTACATAGTTTTACACTTGTTCAAAGTGTCATGGCTCAAAAATAACATTTACATATATACTTTTACATTCTAGTCATCATAGTATATCAAAATAGAAAGGTTTGCTAAGAGATGAAGATTTAAGCTCCTTGGCTTCCATCCTTTGGATCTTGAACTCCACCTAGATCATATGAGATGAGAGAAAGGAGGGGGTGAGATTCATTGAATTTCAATAGCTCATACACATATTCAATCACATTTTCAAGGCATATAACATGTCAAGGGTACAAGTATGCAACTACTCAATCGATGAAGCATTCAATTTCCACATTTTTATGTCACAAACACGTGTCAAGAATAAGAATGAGCTCTAGGGACTTTTGGGTTGGCCTCACCCCATTTCTAGGACTTTTGGATTGCCTCACTCTTGGTTCTTGGGACTTTTGACTTAGCCTCACCCATCCAAGGGACTTTTGGCCTTGTCTCACCCATGCCATGAGACTTTTGGCATCTCCTCACCCACATTAAGGGACTTTTGGCACTACCTCACCCTTATGAGCCATTTCCATCATTCAAAGACATTCAAGGAAGCATATTGGTACCAAAATAGCAACATAGCATTAAGTGGCATGCCTCAAACATATAAACATATACACAAGCACACAATGACACCATATGCAATAAGAAAATGCAATAAGAAAAGGTGGAGAGCTACCTTAGTGCAAATTCAAGCTTTACTTTGCTTGTTTCTTCTCCTTTTCGGTTCCACAAACACAAGGAGGTGGGGTTAGATTTCTTTGGCCTATTCACAATAAACAACACTAAATTATACTCTTGGAACAAATTATGACATGCAACTCACTTTTAAGACTACACTTTGGTCTATTTGTCACAATATGGTTCCATTAAGGACCTAATGAAGCAACTACCATAATTAACATTCTTGGTTCCATTCTCTTGCCATATTTAGACCTCTTGACCTCATTTAAGGTCCTTGAAGCCATCACACACTCACTTTCACAAACCTAGGTCCATGTTGCTTCATAAGGTTACATTATGGAAGCCATTGCCTTATCTCCCAACCTAAGGCTTCTAAATTTTTTCCAAGGGTTTCTCCTATCTATTTTTATCATATAAAGTCCCAAATCAAGCTTGGAACCATTTAAAATACTCCCTAGCTATCTCTAAGGGTCTTGACCTAGTTATACTTCCATTAAAAACCCATGGAGTTTGGGATTTTCCTTAATGGATGGGGCACTTGGGAGGCTCCCTAGGAGTCTTAGAAACTCAAATAAACACTCACATATGATGGGGAAGTCTTGAATCAACCCAGATTTTAACTTATGTTCAAGCACCCTACACTTTTCCAACTTGAGTTTTTCTAGTTTTTCATGCATTTCTTTGGTATAATCCATCTTCCCATGGCTTAGTTTGATGGATTCTTTTAGATTATAAAACAGAAACTTTTCCCTCTTCATGGTTCTGGTTGAGACATCCTACCATGGAAGAGGAGAAGGAGAAAAAGAAGCAACAAAGGGAGAGAAACTACCTTGCAATCAAGCTTCCTTCAAGAGCCCTTCCTCTTCCCTCTTTCTCCTCCTTAAATTTCAAATTTCCCTCCTCTAATCTGGACCCAAATCAACACCAAAAATTACATTAAAACCATGGAAAGATGAAGCAAGAAGGGGAGGATGAAGTTTCAAAAGGAAAGAGCATGAAAACCTTACACTTTTTCACCCTTTCTTTGGCTTTTCTTCCTCCAAAATTTCCTCCCTTTGTGCGCCTAAGACAGCAGCTCCATTTCTGAGTTTTGGGCAGAAGAAAGTTGGTTTAAAGAGGGGGGAGCTGAACGTGACTTAAAAAGGGAGTTTGGAAGCTTCTTTTATGCACTTTGTTTCCATTTTTGCCCTTCTATAATGGCATTTCCAGTTTGGCTTTGTTTTAGCTCCTTTTTTAGAACCGTCTTTTCCATCATAAAATTAAGATTCCCAATTTAATAAAATGCCTTTAGAATCACTCAAATCAGAGCTAAAACCTTCCTGAAGGAACCGGTCAAAGTTTAGGTCAACCGACGTCGAAAAGAGTACACCGGAGGGGTTTTACCAGTCCTGGGGCTTCCCATGATTTGTGGGGCCTTTGAAAACCCTGGGAACTCAAAATTTTTATTTAAAAAGCCCTCTTAGGTGTTTTTCTAAAATTGCACTTATTTACGAAAATGCCACTGGCCTTTCGGCAAATTTTTTGAATCACTCCGACCCTAGTTTTTGGGCAACTCAAGGCTCAAATCCTCATTTTCTATTATTTAAAATTTTATTCAAATTTTATTTGGCCTTGAATCACTCATCTCAGGGACTTACTTTTCAACCTGCCCTGTTCTAGCGATTGTACAACGTACCGGGCGTTACACACGTAGACATGTTAGGTAATGGGAAGGAAATAATGAGATTCTAGGAATCCTAATAGCTCTTTTCCCTTTCAAACACACATAATGGATGCAAATTCAAGTCTAAAAATGCATGTATAGCTATCTTGAAAATTCGTAAACATACATGGAACATTTCTTACATTCAAGAAGTCACATATAACATACATAAGCTTACCAAGATAATGGTTTAGCCTCACTCATTCTCTTTGGGATTTTGGACTTGCTTCACCCATTTTCTTAAGGGACTTTTAACTAAGCCTCACTCTTTATAGACTTTTGGCTTTATCTCACTCATTCTTAGGGACTTTTAGCTCATCCTCACCCTAGCCAAGAGACTTTTAGCTTCACCATACTCAGGCAAGCAATTCATGTTCATAAAAACATCATTCAAGTGCATAAGTAAAGCATCATGGTACCATGGCATATAAATACATGCTAAAAACATCTTTCATAGCCTAACCATACACACACACATTTAAAGACAAGAAAACATCTAAAGATGCATGAGAGAAAGGAGAGAGAGCTACCTTGTACACAAGAACACACTTTCTTCCTTGAAAATGCTTCCTTTCCCTCAGCCAAACACCTACAAGGAGGTGGAACTTGATTCTTTTGACCTAGACATATCACATGGAAGTCAATTACACTCTTGGAACAATTTCTAAAGCTACATATGCACTTGAAAAGCTAGATTGCTTCTAAGGTTCAATTATAGTTCCATAGGGCACCTAATGAAGTAACCTTAGGAAAACATGATCTTGGCTCCATTCTCTCCCTTAATTTATGACTCTTAACTCCATTTAGGCTCCTTGGTGCCATCACACATTCATTTCAAGGAGCCTAGTTAAGTGTTGCTTCATTATGCTACAATATGGAACCTATACCTCCATTACACTTTCTAGGCTTTCTAAAACTTTTCCAAGGCTTCCTCTCATACTCTCCCATCATATATGATGCAAAACCAAGCTTGGAAAAAATTAAAACACTCCCTAGGTGTCACATCCCTTCTTAGCTGAGACTATGCCTAATTTGGACACTAATGGAGTTGTTTTGATTTCTTTGATGGAAGATGTATGTGGGAAGCTCTATAGGGGTCTTAGAGACTCATATGAACTCTTAAATACCTTAAATCATGGCTAGGAATCATCTTACAAACCAAGGTGTAACTAAAACCCTAGGTTATACATCTTGGAAAATCATGGTTCTTTCCTTATTTCCTTTGCATATTCTTATTTGCCACACTCTAATTCCTAAGATTCATCCTTGGTTTGGTTCAAAATTCAATCCCTCTTGGCTATCCATACATGGGGTGAAACACACAAGAAGAAGAACAAGGAAGGAGAAACATGGAAATAACCAAACTACCTTGATTTCCTAGCTTCTTTTGGATGCTTCTTCTTTTGCTTGGATTCTCCTCTCCAATTTTGAAATTCTCCCTTTTGGTTTAACCTCAAAACAACACCAAAAAACTTCAATAAAACTATAGAAAGAAGGAAGAGAAGGAGGGGAGCAAGCTTACTAAAGAGAAGACTAGGAAATTCCATGAAAATCATACCTTTCTTGCCTCATTTTTCCTCTTCCTCTTACCTTCTCTTGGGCACCTCTCTTCCTTGGTCTCACTTCTATTTTAGGGCAGAATTAAAGTTAGCTAAGTGAGAAAGAGAAAGGGTTATCATATATAAGGAGGAGGGTCGAAATTGTTTCAAAAAAAATTCTATTTACACATTTTGGCATTTTTGTTTTAAGTTCATTTTAGCTCATTTTTTAGAACTATCTTTTTCATCATAAAATTTAGGTTCTCTAACTTATAAAATGCCTTTGGAATCACTAAAATTAGAGCTCAAATCTTCCCAAACTAAAGGGTCAAAGTTTTGGTCAACCATCGTTAGAAAATGTAAACCAAAGGGATTTCAACTGTCCTTTGGCTTCCTATTATTTTTAGGTCCTCTGAGAACCCCAAAGAGCTTAAATTTTTCATTTAGAAAGCTTTCCTATGAGTATTCTAAAAATTGCCCAAAATTAGAAAAATACCATTATGTTACATAACCATTTTGTTAAATTATGTTTGGTTATTTTGGCTTCTATTTTGGGGCACCTCTAGCCTCCTATTTTCATTACTTAATATCTAGATTATTATTCTAATTTTTTTCAATCTTAACCAATTCATTTCAAAGGACTTACTTTTGAAACGTATTTATTTCCGTTGTTTTTACAAAAATTTGGCATTACATTCTTAACTTTATAATTGACTATCATAACGCTTAACTCTTTTCTTATTGGCATTAAAGGCTAATTACCACCAACTAACACTGTATTCATGTGGGATATCAACTTCTCATAGCCTTAACTTCTAAAAGCATACTGTACCACTTACTGTATCATAAAGAACTGCACATGACCACTTTTTCTACATACATAACTCTAGTATATAGAGATTTCTCTTTCTCTTAGCCAGGTGTAAGAATTGTTGGGTAGTGATTCATCTACTATAACTCTGGAAAGCTACTATCTTGCTTTTATCATCCCACATATAGTACTAATCTATTGAGGAAGTCTATCTTAGAGATTGTGCCCTAGGCCTATCAAGTTACTATGAACATTGTCTTGGTTTAATAAATAGTTTTATTATCATTATTATATTATTTGCATATTTTCCATATAATAAGATCGTTGGATAATTATAATTATTCTAAATGTCCTTAGTCAATCATCATGAATTAAGACTAGTATGATTTTGATTGATGATTATGAGATGATCATGTTGTTGGAGATTGTGCCTTAGGCCAATCATTTGTAAACATTGTGCTTCATTAAGAATAAAATTTTTTTTGTTACAATTATTATATTTGCATGTTTCTATAATAATTATATCCTTGGATAAATTATATTAGTTATCCAAATATCCCTAGTCGATCATCATTGTGGGAACAATAATGAATTAAGACGAGTATGATTTTGATTGATGGTTATGTGTTAATCATGTATGGAGATACAAATCAAAATCATAAGCGCCTGTTGGGAACAAGGTGCTGGATCGACCCGTTATGAGGTAGCTTTATGGATTAGGTCATAAGCGTACCTCATATATAACCGTGTCACTAATCCCTCATGCTTGAGATCATCATAGATTCCAACATGAAGGACACTGTGTTTTGGCATTGTCAAAAGTCACCTTTGACCGGGTGATCATAAAGGCTATTGTCGGGTATAGTGGATTCCATATAGGGGATGATGAGTGGTCAAGATGGAATTTGTCCTTCTAGTTAACGGAGAGATATCTCTAGGCCCCTTGATGAGTGAGACTGAGAAATGCATGGCCATGCTTAGATGGAAGGATTTTCCATTCGTTCTGTCAGTTTGCACGTAAATCGAGAAACTAATGATCGAGTAAGATAAGGATGACATTTATATGCCTCATGCTCGATCAAGATATCGTATGATAAAAGGGATGTGACAGGGTTATATGATAGGCTGTATCGGATCACCAAACCCTATGTGATTTGGGTAGTCACTATGTCTTGCTAGAGGCCACTGGTGACTTGTGGGTGCAATAACGTTGTTGGCCCACTGCCAATATCATATAAGCCTATAGGGTCGCACACAAGAACGAATCAACTTGAACAAGAATATGCAAATTCATTGAAGCTAGAATTGTGTCTAGATTTGATAAATGTTACGCTTAATTAGGGTGAGATAATTATATATATATAATATGTTATATATATATGTAATTAATTCAGAATATAAGCATATATATATAATATATATTTCATATATATATATATATAGAAATTCAAAAAATATATATTTATATTTGATATAAATATATATATTGTATTATATATTTCAATATATATATATTTATTTATAAATAAATTAGTTCCAATTGAATTTATGAGATAAATTCGAATTTTAACTAATTTGTTTAAGATTAATTTGGATTAATTTAAATAATGTACTTAAATTAATTAATTTAATCTAAATATACCTCTATACAATGAGAGGTAGGTTGGGGTTTAGAAACACACAAAGGGGTCATATTTCTAGAACCCTAAGCCATCACCCAGAGAGAGAGAGAGCGGTTGTACATCTAGAGAGAGAAAGTGTACGGACGCCTAGAGAGAGAAGATCATCTTCTCACCAATTCGCGTACGGACGTGGTGAACGAAGGTGCTAGCACGCCTTTCAAGTTGCCCAATTGTTTTGTGTGGATACCGATAGAGGGGGCTGCGCATAGATGTCAATTCCAGAGATCCAAAAGGACAAAGCATGTTACAAAGGTAATATTTTATTTCATACTTGATCTAATCAAGTCGACAGATCCATGGGAAGAAACAAATTAAAATTTTCGCTGCGTGTACAATTCGTTTCTTTCACATGCATGCAGATACAAATCAAAGTCATAGGCACTTGTTGGGGACTAAGGTGCTAGACCAACTCATTTTGAGATAGTTACATAGATTAGTTCATAAGCGTATCTTATCTATAGCTATATTACTAAGCTCTTATATCTAAGACCACCATAAATTCCTTGATGAGGTGCATTGTACTTTGACATAATCAAAAGCCACCTTTAATTAGATGATCATAAAGGTTGTGATCGAATATAATGAGATACATGCAGAGGAAGATGAATGGTCAAGATAAGATTTGTTTCTCTTGCACAGAGAGAGATATCTTTGGGTCCCTTGATAAGTAAGACTGAAAAATGCATGGTTGTACTCAAATGAAAGGAGTTTCATTTGTTTTAATATTCTACTTAGAGATCGAGAAAGCGTGGTCAAGCAATACAAGGATAACATCTCCATGTCTTATGCTTGACCTAGATATCGTGTGACAAAAAGGACTTAACATGGGCTAGGTTGCATCAGATCATCGATCCACATATAATTTGGATAGTCATAATGTCTTGCTAGAAGCCACTTATGACTTGTGAGCTAAAAGGAATTTTGGACTCACTGCCAACATTATATGGGTCTATAGGTTTGCACACAAGAATGGGCCAACATGAGCCAGAATGTCTAGATTCATTGAACCTAGAAGGCATCTAGATTCAATGAATGTAATGTCTACATTTGATATATTTACTTTCTAAATAGTTTCCTATTTCAAATAGGAGATTATCCTATTTTTGTTAGGATAATATATTCTCTCTTGATAAAGTGGTGGATAAATTTAATATATATTAATTTTGAAATTCAAAATCTGATAAGTTTAAATTTGATTTAAACTATAATAAGAGATATATATTTAATATATTTGAATTAATTTCAAAATTAACTTAAGTTTTAGTTTGAATTAATTTCAAAATTGTTACCTGATAAGTTTAAATTTGATTAAAACTATAATTTAATATTAATTTTGGCTTGGAGACCAAGCAAAGCCATCTTATAAAAAGGGGTGCTGGGGTTTCCTAAGAGTCACAATTTTAAGTTGCAATAGTACACCACCTGAGAGAGAGAGAGAGAGAGAGAGAGAGAGAGAGAGAGAGAGATGACTTCTGCCATGCACTTGAGAAGTCGTGTGGTTTTGTGGACAAGCTTCAAGAAGGATGTTCGTGTAATATGGTGCTAGCACACTGTTCGTGTTAAAGATCCCATTCGTGTGGATATCAGTAGAGGGCATTGGTTCATAAAGAGCAGTGCCTAGATCCAAATGTGATTAATCTGAGGGAGAAACAAATTTTGTGTGCTAAAGGTATAATTCTTCTACCTTACTTCAGTTTAAACAAAGGTGATAGATTCTTAGGAGGGATTTTTGCATGCTTCGTTTAATTTTTTTTTCGCTATGTGTGTCTACAAATCCTAATAGTCTAGTTAGTGTCTTGTATCATACCTAGCTTTATCTAGCTCATTCATACCATTTAGAGAATTTGGAACAAGGTTCACAACTATTCTTTTGGTTTTTCAACACCAAAAATGACCCATTCATATGTCATATAGAGCTATAGGGATTCAAATTTCGTTTTTCCTTTTCCTTGAATCATATTTATCATAAACAAACTTGGTTTAGTCCATTTGATCAAGGATTACTTGTGAGACACCTAAGAAGTTGCCTTAACCTGAAATGGCATGGAAACCATAATTCAGCCTAAACTTTAGAAATTCATATCTCAGGTTACAAAACTTTAATTCGCAAAATTTAAGTGTCTATGAAAAGCTTACGGTGTAAACTATAAACTATAAAAATTTCAAATCCAATTGAGGCCATTTGACCTCTTGAAACCCTAAATAACAAAGGCTATATGGAGGGATAGCATCAAACCACACATAATTAGACCCCTAATTTCAAAAATATGTATCTCTTAGCTATGGTGAATGCCATTTTTATACATATTAGTTCCTTTAAACTTAGGCAATTTAATAATGAATTAATGCTTAAAGGATTTTAATTAGAGGATAATTGAATTATTGGCCATTTTTATATTATAGGAATTAATTTACAAAATTTTGGAATTTTAGTGTACAAATCATTTTAAATGAATTTTTGTGAATATTCCTACTTCATCTTTTCCATTGTTTTTGTGCAAAATTTGGGCATTTGAATTTAAATGTTGGGGAGAAAGGGAAGCTCAGGTGCAAAACATGGCAAAAGGGCAGCTTACGTGTTAATTAAGGGCTTCATCTCATCCATTCATCATTAAGGAGGCATCCATCTCATTCATCTCCACTCATGTTGCCATACCTCACCATTACACCAACTCACTCATGCATCATCTTCCATGTAGCATATATCTCCATCCACATCACACACATTTCTCCTCTCTACTCACACGTATATAGCACTTGATTCTTGCATGTAAGCCTCCCTTCACACATGTAGGTAACTCTTTCACTCAATTGATGCACACATTCACATAAGACACCCACTAGTTCACACTCACACACATGCAGAAGAGAAGGGGAACTAGGAAGGAAGAAGTAGGCTCGAGTTTAAAGGAAGAAACACACTCATTTGCACTTCCATGAAGCCACAGGTCTCACATCAATGCATACAACCACTATTTTAAGAGTCCAAATGTGATTCGTCATTCTTACATGTAAACTGAGCATTAAGTCACACAAATAACACACATCATGGACTCCATTCATTTGACACATGCATGCGCAGCTCCGCGTTACAATTCACTCACACAAAATAGTGCACTTCATGAACTCATCAACCATACTCCATACATGCATCCACACACGAGCTTCCACCAGCCACATCTTCACAATGCTTTGTTTTAGTGAGTAGGACGTGGAGTAGCAGTAGAAGCAGCATTAGTGGAAGAAGAGTTATGGGTTCTGGTGCTTTCTGAGGAGGAGAAACATAGAAGTTATGTGGAAAGGAATTAACATAGCTACGAGTTGTCTCATGGAACAGCTTCAGCAAAGGATTGGCATGTGTTTAAAGGTTTAGAGGGCACGTGATTATTAAAAGAAAATGAAGAAGCATGTGGGACTGAATTAATAAAAGGCATGGCTAAAGCTTTTATTGAAGAGGGGGTTGAGCACATGACACACAAAAGGAAAAAGCAAAGCCACATGAGGGGAATAAAATATACATAGGCATAACGTGATTGGGGGGCTGGGAGACCAACATGAGAAAAAAAGGAACAAGGAGTGCTCTCAGAAAAAAAGGGGATGCAACTCTAAGACGTGAACGAAGGGAAATTCTTCATTCATCTTCTCCACATGGCCATAGTTCCTTCCATCAAAATTCCTCCATGATAGCTTGAGTTTCTCTTGGTAGGTAGCTGAAGATTGGATTTCCCTTAATGTAGATTTGAGCTCCAAGATTGCCTCTCCAAATTGGATAAACTCTTTTCTCTTCATCTTTTAATTTCAGCATTGATTCCTTTATTAATTTGACTAAGTTTAGCTTATTAATTAAGGAATTTAGTGGCTAGAATTTACTAGATTAAATTGAATTGTAGTTTGATTGTAATCTCATAATAAAATTTTAATCTTGATCCCTAAGTATTTGTAGAAAATCCAGAATTAATAGCTATACAATTTGCTATTAAATTCCTCTTGTTTTCTAGCCAATTAATGTAATGGTTATTAAATTAAGTGGCTAGAATTTTTGTGCAATTGTTATACTTGAGGAATTTATTAATCTAATTGGTTGATTAGCATTTTCAGTGGATTTTTCAGTAGACTTTAGTGACCATTACTATTTTGGTGTGTTCTTATTCCTAACTTAATTGATTAATCATTCAAGGTTTCTTGTGCTTGCAAAGTCCTTGAATTATTAGTGAATTGAGTCTTGGATGGTAATTCAAGAGTCTTTATGGAGAATACACTAAGAAGCAAGAGTTTAAATCCAATTTTGGTACATGAAAAAGAGAGCAAATATAATTGAATTCTAGGGAGTCCATCTAAAGGCTAGTTATCACACTTTCCTAGTTGTTAACTATATTTATTCTTAAGCTTTTAGTTCTTGTTACTTTTCTTTAATTCAATCAAAATTCAATAACTCAAAACCCCCTTAAACAATTTTCATTTAATGTTACTTGGAAAGCTTTTTCACAAATAATTAGAGGCAAAAACCCCTTAGGAAATGACCTAGGTTGCACCATTAGCTACAAGCCCTTTTCTAATCTAGTTTTATTTAAGGTTGTGTGACACAATCATCAAGCTACATAACTCCTTTTTACGCAAACAAGGTGCTACGAAAAGCATACAATGTGAAATTTATGCTTGTAAAATTTCATAAGCAATGAAGTTCATTTGGCCCTTCAAAGACATGAGATATCAGAACTAACCAGAAGGAACAGTATTAGGGACCAATTTGAAATGTCTACCAAACTTTGGAAATTTATGAAATATTTTATACAACTCCAAAAATTCTAATTCTTAGCTTATTAGAAAGCTCTATTAAGGGTCTAATTGCATGGCAAATCTTAGACTCAAACTAGGTCATTTAAATCACTTTTGAATAGATACAATTTAGGCCAAACTTAAGGTCGTTCTTGGTTCCAAGTGGACCAAATGCTATCCAAATTGGATTCTTCCACTTTAAGCTATTTCAACCATCTTAAACAACATTTCCATCCATCTTATTATGTGCAAATAGGCTTAGATCAAATGTTGACCCCCTTGCACCCAAGTTTACATACATGCATAATGGTACATAGGCAAACCTACACATAATTGGTCATTTTCTACAACAAGGAGCCATATATTCACATTCTCATACTTATACATACATTTTCATTCATAAACATGATGTTATACATTGTGTTGCATCAAAAGGATCATATATATACATCATATGTAATATTCATGCCATTCTTGGTACATTAATCAAAATTTAGTACATAACATATTCTTAATTCATGGTTTCTAATATCTAGCTCTTCTCAACATCCGTGCCCTGACTTAGTGACCCTGAAATGGTTAGTAGCAGCATATGGATGAGACTATGGGAAGAATCTCAGCAGCCAATCTCAACCAATCCAGGTACACATGAATACAATAAGATAGTCCTATGCATGTGGTGTTAGGATGCTATGCACATGCTTTATGTAAGTCAAATGTATCGTATGGCTTAAGTGCTCACTCATTCTTAAACTGTAACATCTAGTTTCTCCGTAAACAAATGAAACTCACTAGATATAAAAGGAAGTCCCTTAATTAGAATGTTTTGAGGTCAAATAAAATTAGAGTAATAATCTAGACCTCAAATACATGGCCAAGATGTGTGCTTCTCTTTGAGTGCTTATGTGTATGTTTAAATTATGAAATGTGTTTTTAGCTATTTCTTACTTGCTATGGTACCATTATGGGTCTTGAAATGAGCTTATCAATGTGTTTTGGCTTGAATGGGTATAGTTAAGCTAAAAGTCCCTTAGTATGGGTGAGGATAAGCTAAAAGTCCTTAAGATTGGGTGAGACAAAGCCAAAAGTCTTAAGAAGAGTGAGGCTTAGTCAAAAGTCTCTTAAAAATGGGTGAGGCAAATCTAAAAGTCCTTAGAAAGTTAGGTGAGGCTAGACCAATGCCCTTAAAAGTCTATATTTGATATGTATGAGCTCACATGACCAAGAAAAATGTTTTATGTATGTTCATGAGAAGTTTGTATGACATGCATGCATTCTTTGACATGTTTTAACATCTATTATGTATGTTTGAAAGGGCAAAGAGATATTGAGATTCTTTGAATCTCACTCTTCCCCTCTATATGCCTAATTATGTCTAGGTGAGCAAAATGGACAAAGAATTAAGGCCAAAGATCTTGAAGCATGGCACTTTGACAAAGGAACAGAACAATAGACAATTTTATAGCATAATGATGTCAAGAATTATATCCATGTGATGTATATGAGATGTAACCATTTGAACAAGTTTAAATATATACAAATATGATGTATGTATCAATGTGAAAGCCAAATGAATGAGAATGTGAGTTTTTGCCACTCAATTGCCTTTATGTCAATGTGTATGAATTCAAGTGGCAAGGTGATAATGAGCTACATGATGATTTGGATTATTTGGCATGCTTTTATATGTTGTAAATATAAAGCTTTTTGGTGCCTTGAGATACCAAATTGGACTTCAAAAGTGATCATTATGTGTGTTGAACCAAAGTTTGACCAAATGATTGAGTTTTTCCATGAAATTTGGCCAGCAAGTAGGTATCATCTAGAGATTTTCAAGAGCCGAAGGGCGCTTAATTTGGAGCTCTAGGAAATTTATTATGATTTTTCAAATTTGGCCAAATTATGCAGAAATGGTATAGTTACTGTTCATATGGTTAGTTTATGTTTCTATTTAACTTATAGGCCAAATGAAGTCCAATGCTCATGAAAATTTTCAAAAATAAGCTAGACATCATAAGCTTTCCATGTCTACTAAGATTACCTCAATTGGAGGTTTGTAAAGGGAGAACCAAAATTTTAAAGTTGCATGATAGTACTAGTAATGTAGCTCAACCTTTGGTACGGTTCCATCAATTTCTACATGTTAAATGCCATTGCATTAGTCTAGAATTATTTTTATAACTATTTGACATCTAGAGCTTTCTAGAAAGCTATCATATGCATGATTTTGATTTTTTTGAAATTAGTTTTGAATTTTCAAAGTTCATATTAGAAATCTAGATATGCCAACCTGAGAGCAAACTTCCATTGTTCTAGTGTATGGCTCTAAACCCATGGAATATGAGATGAATTGTGATGTTTATGATATAATTAGATATATTATGGATGAAAAATGATATTAATGAGTTCATATGGTCCCTAAAGCTATGAATCATGTGTATGGCCTCTCAATTATGCAATTTTCCATATGTAGATATGTTTTCTTACAAGTCTCTTCCAAAATGCATGAGATATGTTGAGATAACTTATGGAACAATTGTGTGAAAGCTAAGAAGTTAAGGTATTACATTTAATGGTATTAGAGTAAAGTGCTAAGCCTTCTAGGGTTTTATATGGCTTGAGGATATGACAGTATGGTTATGTAAAGGCATGTATAGGACACTATGTTTATGTTAAGTGAGATGTGGAATGACATTTAATGTGTTAGTGAATATTAAAAGAGATAGGCTTCTAGAGTTTATAGAGCAAAGCTAAGTGATCATATGGCTGGAGTTCTATAAGTTATGGTAGCTTGTAGAGATCAATAGCAAGCTAGGTGAATGAGTAACAAGAGGTTATTATGTAGTTGCAAAAGAGGCTTGCTCTTAGAGATTATGAGAGGCTAATCCTCTCGAGTTGCCATGCTTTGACCATTCTGGGATGTTTTGCCTGATGCAAAGATAGGTAATGATGTAGTGCAGTATGAGGTATACTGTTGTTTGACAGGAATCAATTAAAGGGGAAAAATTTGAAAGAGCTATTCCCCCAACCATAACACCCATATGCCTAGATGAATTAGAAAGCCTAAAAAGTTATCCCCTCAAGCCAGAGACTAGAGTTTATAGGCAACACTCCAAAGAGCCCTGATAGCCTGATGTATTATTTAGCTATACATGAATAAAGCAAGGGATAGAACTTTTTAGCCTTGATGGTGGGCTGAATACAAAGGTAGCTGAGGCTTAGACCATATAGCTAAAAAGGATGTACTAGGTAAGGATGGAGTGTATTATAGAATGGAAGGCCTTGTTGGTCATATTCAAGCTAACCTGGGAGATGAACTGCTATGGGGTCAAGAAAAGCACACAGAGTTAAGACCCCTAGTATGAACAAAGCAAAAGAAAGATAAATAACCCACAAATAGATACAGAGAATCATTAAGTAATAAATAAGCAATGAGCCTAATACATGAGTCTAAAGAAGAGATTGACATGTTCTATGATTAAGCCTGAGCATGTTTAAGATTGTTTAGACACAGGAGTAGTAAGGTTGTAGAGACTCACCTACAAGGTGTTGACTCCAACCTAGAATATTATCCTGTGTGCTAGTGAATGATAGGCTAACACCATGAGCTCTAGATATGTAAAGCATGTTACGAGTATAAGTGCAAAGAAATGATATAACCATATAAAAGAACAAATGTCATACCCTCACATATTATATGTTATTACTCACTGTTAAAAGATCTTGTACTTACTGTCAAGGAAACCTTGTTAACAAGGTCTCGAATTTTACTTAGCAAAATATAAGACCTTGTCGACAAGATATGGGACCTTGTGATAGGATGTCCTCATAGTCATTAAATTGATATTACTTAATGCTAACAGTATCAAGGAATGTAATGAGTATACAAGGAGGGTATACCTTTAGGATGATACCATAAAATAAAGATGACTAGCTTGATGTTAGAAAGTTAGAAAAGAGAAAATAGTTCAAAAAGATAACTAAATAAGGCTCCTCCTGAGTTTGATAAGAAGAAAATAAGATGTAATGAAATAGAGAACCACCCAGTTAATAGTTAGCAACTCTCCAAAAGGTAAAGCTCTAATTTAGTAGTTATGGCAATAGGGGAAGAACGAGGAATAGTCAAGAAACTAGTATATAGCGAAAGATACCCTCTCCCTATTAGTGACTAAAGGAGAGTCGTAAAGTAAATAAAGTAAAAATAGTCAGATAAGAGTTTAGCACTTAGTTAGATGAGCTTCCTAATATGAGACTTGTGCAATGTAAAAGCTCACGAGTAGTAAAAGTACCAAGTGAATTATAAAGTTACTGATAAAATAGATTCAGGACATTGAGAAGATATGTAACCTGAATCAAGTTAGTATAACCCTAGAATTAATGAACTATGCTCCTAAAGATGAAAGTAGAAAGTCTAAGCAAAAGAGAGTACACCTAGTCCCTGATCAGAATGTAGAGGGGAGTAGAGTTTAGGCAAGCAGTTAGTGCCTCAGTGCTTCCAAGGAAACTAGAGAAAATTAAAGTCACCTAAAAAAGTGGTATGACAACTCTAACTTCTAATCATGATAATTATGGTTAAATATGCAATTAATGATTAATGATCAAGGTTTAAAGTCATTACAATTAAATACATCGTGAAAATATAGGAAAATTTGAACCTCGATAATATTAGGTTCATTAACTATACAACTATAAATGTGAGAATGCACAAGAGAAATTGTACTATCATGAGGGGTTTGTGATTCACCCATCGATCAATTCCAACACATAAAAACTTTCTACAAGTGTTCTTACATCATTCCCTAACATTACCATTAGAGAAATTGAGGTTTCTAGGCTAAAGGTAGAAGTTTGGAAACCTTCACCGCGACTTGAAACTCTCCCGCCATGGCTTAGTTACTGGAGCTCAAACACTAAGTTTTTCACTTTGTACCATGACCTCGACCTTTTGCACTATGGCTAAGTTACTCTTAGGAATCTTACTGAGTAACTCGCCACGGCGAGTTAGACCATTGCCACAACAAGCCTATATGCCACCATGGCAGAAATACATTCTGGAGCTACTGTTCAAAGTCCTACGATTCACACCTCGACAAGATACACTTGCACCACGACAAGACTAACTACTAGACACTCCCTACCTAGTTTCCTCGACTTGAGCCGCGGCGGGACATGTTGCACCGCGGCGAGTTTACTCTCTATCACCCTCCCTGGGTAACATTTTCACTTTGAGTCGCGACGAGATTCCTTGCACCGCGGCTCCCCATGCCTCTATCATACTCTTAGTCACGACGAGACCTTCCTAGCTGCGGTGTAACCCCCTCCTGCAACTACATCTTCCACATTTCGTCTCATGCACTCCAATTCTGCCCTTAGAGACACTCTAAGACCACTTTACCTTAATTTATAGAGCTCTAACAGTTTTCATTCACCTAATTTACCTAACTTATCTATCATTACTAGTTCAAGATTTAAGTATTAATTTCTACTCCTCCAACTACCCTATATTAGCAAGTTCATAGAGTAATAATAGTAAGAATTCATGAACTATCAATAATTATCATTCAATACATATTCCATTAGAGATTTCATACATCACTGGTTCAAATCAACATCTAATGTATCACATGATTACATTCCTAATAGTAGACCATATCATAAATTTAACAAAGTTTATATATCAGATGTCATAAGTTCATACATCCAATACCAAGCTAAGATGAGGCCTAACTCCTAAATAGATAAATCCTAAGTAATCAAAATATAAACACCTACACTTGGCAATATGATTACATGATGATGTTATATAAAAGAATGAAAAATTTCATCTACTCTACTCAAATCAGCCCAAGTGTAGCCTCCTCCACACATAGCTAGAGCTCATGGATTTTCATCCACTTGCTTCCCCTTATCTTTACCCGAAAGGCCTTCACTTGAAAGTATGATCCCATGCAATGGGGTGAGATGCAAATCTCAGTAACTAAAGTAAATTATATTCATATATTCCAATTTAATTAACATATATACATAATTTCATATAAGCATAAAAAATATACCAACCATATCAATAAATAAAACAATTAGGCTATCTATGATTACTATCCCATACTAGCAATCACAATTCCATATGTTAAAGGTTAATAACATCGGGAGAGGTGCGTCCACGGCACCTACTCTCTAATGAGTACAACCAGGGTTCAATGCATCTAGGGTCTGATCACAACCCAATGCTTAATCAAAGCACATGCACGGGTGGCAGCCGTACCATAGCTCCACCATAGACTCATAAGGTCCAATCACATATAATAGATAGCCAACTAATTCATTTAGCATCAAAATCATAATCATGCAGAAAATACAAAATTAAAACAGACATATGCATGGAATTAACATGAACCCTGGTTACCTCACTTGTAGACAAGTTGGGAAGCTAACAGCAGTACCAAAATCCTCTTATAATCATAATATCATAAAATTATCACTTTATATCAGTCCATCACTATCCCATTCATCATTTATGGTAATAACCCAATGCTCAAAGAATTAAATTACTAATAGATACCTAAGGGACACCTACCCAATCACCAAGAGCCTTTAATTTCGGGTTTTGGCTTCCCTAGACCAGAAACATCAAAATATCACTTTAGACCCTAGGAAAATTTGCACAAAATTAAGCCTCATACTATAAATCTACTATGGGGGTCTTAAACCAGTAGAAAATACATCAAAATGAAGAGTTTATACTTACCTAACAACACCCCCAGCCTCAACCTACGAAATTTTACCATGGAAAATCAAATAGCAAGTTTTAGATTTTGGGTGTGGGTGAAAGTGCTCTAAATGAGAAGCGAATTAGGTCAAATCGAAGAGAAAGAGGAGAAGATTAAGTTATATAACTATTACCTTGGCTGAATCTTGCTCTAAGAATAGGAAATGATGGAATTTTGCTACTAACCCTAGCCTCCCCTTTGGACCTCCGAATTTGTGTTTGTGTTTCTTGTGGTTCTGCAGAATGGAGGGTGGCTAGAATGATTTTTAGGATTTAAGTTGGGTCCTAAATGAGTTATGAGTTGATCCATGAGCCCATGGACCTATTGAGCTCCCACTAGTTGTTGGGCTAAGGTTTTGATTTGTTGGGCCAATTACATGAGTTCAGATTTTTAGTTAAATTAAGTCAAGTTTTCAAGAGCCCACTTAGTCGAGGTCTGCATAAAGGATATTGGGCCAATTACAAGAGCTTATGTAAGTTAGGTCTTGCACCCATATCTCAGTAAATCAAATTGGGCCATCACTAGGTGCTCTCTCTTGGGCCAAGTCTCACATTAAAAGGTTGGGTGTACACTTAAAATCATTCGGCCTCCATTAGTCTCTAACCATGACCTAATAATTTTAATTTGGGCCTAGATGAGGTTTCTAACCCAATTAAATCTTAAACTTATATTAATAATTTATCTATCTAAAATTTTCATTCACATAACTTGCCTAATTACTCCATATTAATTATTCTTAATTAATCCAAATCCATGACTAATAGCTTAATTAATTTTGGGGTGTTACAGGTCTAGTTCTCATATTATATAGAAAAGAAATGTAAGCTCAAGAGTCTTAGAGAAAATAAGCTCCAATGTTCACATGAAACAAAATTCTTTACAAAAGAATGGTCTACTTAAAAATAGAATTGGAGAATAAGAGAAACTAGACCTCCCCCATTTTCATAGAAAGTGAGTGAGTTAATGTGAACCCAAGAGGAATAAAAATACTCCTAAGCATAGAGAAGCAGAATAAGAATGAGGAAATAAATGAGTAATAAATGACCCTTTTCATATGAGTAAAAGGATAGAAAAGTAAAAGAAAAAGCATGTGATGACATCAGAACCAAGGATATAATGAATTAAAAATAAATGAATAGATAACATGAATAAGTGCATTAGAAAGCATTGTTGTCCTTGGTATAGATGTTTATAAAGCATGATGTAATGCCCTAAATAGAAATAACTATACAATATAAATAACCTTGGGATAGTACAGTAAATGACATAAGAAATTAGAAGAAGAGTTCCTTTTCCCCCGAGTGTCATATGAAATAAATAGAGATAGAGCATGGTATTAGAGGAATACTTTAGATTGTTGGGAAACTCGTAATATACTAGCAATAGTGACTTGAGCTCAGTCATGATATGCCTGTGTATTAGTGATGGATACCATGATATGCTTGCAATGATAGTTACATAATATTAAGTTTGGCTAACTCAGTAGTAATGTAACTTGAGTGGGTAGCAAATAATGGCATCAAACATGAAGAGTGTCCCAATAATTGAAGAGTATCTTAGTTAGTTAAGTCATGAAATAAGTTAAAGAAAAAGAAGCTAAGGGATTCTAGTAATATTTGAATGATAAGAAAAGTATGTAAAAAAGAATCCCTAATAAAGAACAATGATGAAAAAGGGAATGTACTAATAGTATTAGAATGCTAAGAGTAAGATAGCACAAGGTTAGTATGCATAGGATGAGTCCCTTATGATATGACTAAATGAAATGAAAAGAGACCAGCATACGATCTCTATCCTACAAGAGATGTTAGATACACTTGCGATGTAAGATGCCCTAGTGGTAAAGGCACTTGAATGTAGAACCTGGGTATAGTTAGAAATTGCAAGATAAGATAGAAAGGATAGAATGAATAGAGATAAAGTAAAGTAAGCTAGCAAGAGTAAGGAAAGAAAGCATGATGAAAGGTTAGAAGTGGGACTTAATGATGCCATAGGGAGTAGTAGGCGAAAGTCAGAATACTCCCAAGTTACTCCTAAGTGTTATTACTATGGGATCAATAAAGAAGCAAATGATATAGAACCCACTTCACTTGAAGAGCATAGTAGACATATGAGTTCAGCCTTAAAGATTATGAGTAATGGTTACTAGACTTAGCGAGCATGTATTTTACTATCAAATATAGTAATCTTAGGCTTTGATGTTCCCCAAAGATGAATTATAGCAGATCCTAGCATAGTATAGCAGGTTGCAATAGACCCTAGCAAGGCTCTAATAAGTCACAATAGACGTAGGGTCATACTAGATCCCATAGAGTTACAAAAGGCCCACAATTATAGTATAAGAGTTCTTTGGGGAGATGATGACCTGAGATAGTTTTTACAGATTTGTTAGTCTCAAAGACTAGTACAATTTCAAATAGTTTTTATCTCAAAGACTAAAGACCTTGTAACACTCCAAAATTAATTAAGAATGATTATGATTAATTAGGGAGTAATATGGGTTTAATTAGAAAAATTAATTAAGAGAAGAGGACATTAGATTGGGCCTTATAGTTAATTTAATTATTACTTTAAGTTAAGTGTAAAAGCTCAATCCTAGCCTTAGGGAGATCCAATACCACTTTTTGTAGGCCCAATGATATTAGTTGTAGACCCAATTTACATGAATTCATATAGTTGCCCTAACAAATCAAAATCTAAGCCTAGTAAGTTTTTGGGCCTAACCCTAAGTGTTCTATAGCCCAATGCATTTAAACCATAGCCCAACAACTAGAAGGAGCCCAATTGGGCCTTATGCTGATGGGTCAACCCAATTCCATTATAAAACCCTAGGATGTCACTCACCTTAGTGCTAAAAAACAAAAAGGATTCTATAAACCATAAGAGCATTTTCACATCTTGAAGAGAGGCTAGGGTTTTCACTAACCTTTTGGCTCCATTTTGCACTTCTAAAGGGAGATTTAGCCAAGGAAATAGTTGTAACACCATGAATTTCTAGCTTATTTTATGCTATCTCCAAGTCTCACATCATGCATTTCATGAAGGAGTAAGAAAAATGACATTAAAGAAGTAAATAAATTTATGTTATGCTATGCATAAATTCTTCTTTCAGAGTCTTGTGGGCCATATGGACTTATGTATCACATTCTCATATTTAATTACATAGATACAACTCATTTCCATCACCAAAAGTGGCCTAGAACTCGTGCAAGGCAAAAGACACACAAAATTCCATAAGGTAGCCTTGGCCAGAATTTTTCCTTTTCTGCCACAAATTTTGAAAAATCATAACTAATTCTAGAAAAATTGAAATCATACATTCTTTACCATTATAGAATTCTACAGATGTATAATTTATGTTAAAAATATTTTTAGGTCATGAAATGCCAAGTAGAAGATGTTTGACATTCAAAAAGCACCCAAGGTTGCAACTGCCTGAGCTACTATCACAACTTACTATCATAAACTTTTTTCATAACTAATTTTACAAAATTCCAAATCATGCAAACTCAGTCAATCTAAGAAGTTACAGATGTTAGCTTTAAGGGACAATACTTTTGGATCATGCCAAGTCCATTTGGGAACTAAATTATGATGGAACAATACTGGAGGTCTAATGGCATTACTGGTACTGACATGGAACTTCAAAAATTCCATAACTCTCTGGTCAGACCTCCAAATAAGGTGATCTTGGTGACCACAGAAAGCTTATAACCTCTAGTTTATGATTTCATGAGTATTGGACACATTTGGCCATCAGATGACACAAAACACAAAATTGACCATATGAACAGTGTACTTAACCAAAACCAAAAAATTTCCCAACTTTGAAAATTCGTAATTAATTTTGTAGAGCTTTGATTTTTTGTACTTTATCTTTACAAAAAGCTCTCAATGATTCCTACATGTCTGCAAAATTTCATAGGAAGATTCATTCATTTGGTCAGTTTGTGCTATAGGGTTCTAGTTTGGTCATTTTTATAGTCGTAACTAGCCTCAAGGTGTCCAAATTTGCTTCCCAAGCTTGTGTGGCCACTTGAGCATACGGAATTGCACCAAAATGAAAATTTAAACTTGTCTTAAAGGTGTACAAATCCAGATTTTGGAAACTCACACTCTTACCCCATGCCCGACACACATTTCCCTAAAGCTAGTCTAGCTATTACATGTCCAAAATGCACATTTCCATACATATAACCTTAAATCTCATTTGTACACGATACATTAGCATAATTATACATGTTCATAACATCATAAGACATATACAACAATAGATTACAACATTTGACACTCATATGGCCTTATAGAAACAAAATCCACGCACTTTGATGTCATACTTTCATCTTTCAAGTAGTTGGCTCTTATTTATTTGTTCCTTTAGCCCACCTAGCATGTTAGAACATTGGAGATGAGGGAATGAGATTCAAAGAATCCTAATAGCTCATTTCCCTTTCAATCACACATAAAAGATTCAAAACAAGTGTTACAAGTGCATGCATAGGCATATTACATAACATGAACATTTAAGAAGCAATCCTAGCATGTGAGTAAGTCATACAAGGCATCCATAGGCTTACTAAGTAAGTGGATTAGCCTTACCCATTCACTTGTGGATTTTGGACTTACCTCACCCATTTCTTTAAGAGGTTTTTGACTCAACCTTGCTCTTGGGAGTCAACCTCACTTTTGGGAGACTTTTCACTTTGTCTCAACTAACTTTAAGGGTTCTTGGCTCATCCTCACCATGGCTAAGGGTTCTATGCTTCTCCACACTCAAAAAATCCAAAGCAAGTATAACAAACATCATTTGATAATATAATGCATCATCATGATACTATGGAATAAGAACTTATACTAGAACATTTTTCATAGTTTAAAACACACATACACACATTTTAAGACAAGTCAAGCATACATTCATGCATGAGAGAAGGAGAAGTGAACTACCTTGGTTACAATCACATACTTTTTCTCTTGAATTTGCTCTCCCTTGCTCGGCCTCACACAAACAAAGGTGTGGGATTGATTTCTCTTCACCTAAACACAATTTATAAGAGCCAATTAGGTTCATGGAATTAGTTATAAGGCCACACATCTTTCATAAATACTAACTTAGTCTATTAACCCCTTTATGGTTCCAAGAATGCACTTAATGAAGTAACACTTATCAAATGAGTTCTAGGCTCTGTAATACCCTAAAATTAACTAAAGTGTTAATCATGGTTTTGGGATAATTAAGAATAAGTAATATGGGATAATTGAGCAAGTTAAGTGAATGAAAATTTTAGAGAGATAAATTATTAATATGGGTTTGAGATTTAAATGGGGTAGAAACTTCATCTAGGCCCAAATTAATATAGGAGATTATGATAAGAGGCTAATGGAGGCCCAATAAGCTAGGTTAGACCCAATTTGATTCATGTGATAGAGGCCCAAAATCCACCTTGTATAGGCTCTTAAAAATGGCCTAACAACCTTAGTGCAGACCTAAATCCTTTGACTTCTTCAAACTTGGCCCAAACCTAATTGAAATTCAGCAGCCTAATGCATAAGAGCTGGCTTAACAAGCTTAAATCTGAAGCTCATTTGGAGTTGGATCTTTGGAGTAGCCTATGACCCATATTTGACCCAACTTAACCTAACTAAAACCCTAAACACTTCAGCCTCTTCCCCATTTTGCTGAAACACACATCTCATTTTCAGAGGTTTGGAGGGAGGCTAGGGTTTGAGGGTAAGAAATCCACCATTTCTCACTTCTAAACTCAAAATCAGCCAAGGTAATAGTTACATAACTTAATTCCCTTCTCTTTCTCTTCATTTTGGCTCAATTAGTTTTTCATTTGGAGTATTTTCGCCTACACCCAAAATCTGAAACTTGCTATTTGATGCCTCCATGGTGAAAATTTGTAGGTTGAGACCAAGGGTGACATTAGGTAAGTATAAACTCTTCTTTTTGAGGTATTTCTACTAGTTTAAGACCCCAATAATTGGATTATAGTATGGGTATTAATTTTGTACGAATTTGCTTAGGATTTTGGGTGAAATATTGAGGTTTCTAATAGAGGATATTTTAATCCGAATTTGGGGACTTATAGTGGCTGGGTAAGTGTTCTCTAGGTAGTCATTAGCATTTTAAATTCTTTGGGTACTTGTTGCTATTGTAAATGTGAATTAAAGTAATAATTCTCTAATGCTATGGTTATAGGGAGATTTTTGTACCATTGGTGGCTGTTGTAAATTATCTACAATTAAAGTAATCGGGATTATATTAATTCCATACATATATTTGCTTTAATTTCATATTTGTTGTACATGAATAATTTGAAATGCTAAACGAACTAGTTGGTTATCTATTGTATTGTGTTTGGACCTTGTGAGTCTATGGTAGAGCTATGGTGCGGCTGCCACCAGTGCATGTGCTTTATTAGGCATCGGGTTATGATCAAACCCCAGATGCACTGAGCCCTTATTGTGCTTATTAGGGAGTGAGTGCCGTGGACGGACCTCTTTGGGTGTTATTGGCCTTTGACATGTGGAATTATGATTGTTAGTATAGGATGGTAATCATAATAGCCTAACCATTTCCTTTGTTGATATGACCGATATGATTCTGATGTTGATTCATACTTATATGTTAATTAAATTGGATATTATGAATGAAAATTTCCTTGGTTATTGAGATTCGCATCTCACCCCATTTCATGGGATTATACTTTCAGGTGAAGGCTCTTCGGGTAAGGATAAGGGGAAGTAAGTGGATGAAAATCCATGAGCTCCAACCATGTTGGGAGAAGGCTACACTTAGGCTGATTTATTTAGTATAGATACTAAATTTTATATTCTTTTTTTTGTATAGCATCATCATGTAATCATGTTGCCAAGTATAGGCTCTTATATATTGATTACTTAGGATGTATTTATTGAGGAGTTAGGCCTCATCTTAATTTAATATTGGATGTATGAACCCATAACACCTGATGTATAAATGTTACTAAATTTATGGTATGGTATACTGCCAGAAATATAATTATGTGATGTATTAGATATTTATATGAACCATGGATGTATGAAATCTCTAGCGAAATGTGTAATGAATGTTAGTTATCAATAGTGCATGAATTCTTGTTGTTATTACTCTATGGACTTGCTGATATTGGGTAGTTCAAGGAGTGGAAATTTTACATTTAAGTTTTGAATTGGTAATGGTAGAATAGTTGGGTGAATAGAGTAGATAAATGCCATTAGAGTCGCATAAAATGAGAGAAAAGGGTCCTAGGGTGTTCTTAAGATGAGAATTAGAGTGCATGGGATGAAATTTGGGAGATGTAGTTACAGGAGGGAGTCAAGGCCACGCTGCGGCCAAATGAGTGACAAAGGTGAGGGGCACCATGGCGCAAGCAAAGAAAATTTTCCTGGGGAGTAACAATAGCGAGGAACATCGCGGCTTGAGTAATCTCGTCAGGGCTTAGAGTGAAAAAAATCGCTAGGAGGGTAACAGAATGAAACCTCACCGCGGCATAGCATGTACCACCGTGGCATTAGTTGAGGAAACAAAGTGAGGTGTGTCCAGTAGCACATCTTGCCACGGTGGGAGTGTATTCTACCAAGGCGAGGATTGTGGGACTTAGAACAGTAGCTCTAGGAGGAATTTCCATTACAGCACCATGTAGGCGGGCCACGGCGATGGTCCAACTGCCGCGACAAATTTCGAGAAAGTTGCCTAGTGGTTCCCAAGAGTAACTTAGCCGCTACGCAAAAGGTCGGGGTTGCGGCTCAGGTCTCCAAACTCCTAACTTTAGCCTAGAAACCCTAGTTTTCTTCAATGGTAATGCTAGGAAATGATGTAAGAATACTTATGGGATGTTTTTGTGTGTTGAAATTGATGGATGGATGAATCATAAACCCCTCATGATAGTATGATCTCTTTTATGCATTTTCACATTGTGGTTGTTTAGTGATGACCCTAACATCTAGGTCCAAATTTCTCTATATTTTCTTAATGTAATAAATTGTAACAACTCCAAACCTTGATCATTAATTATTAATCACGTATTTGACCATAACTACTATGTGTAGAAGATAGGTTTGTCACAGGCTCTATTCTTTCCTTTCATATATGATTCTTAACTCCTTTTAAGCCTTTTGAAGTCATCACACAATTAAAATAAAGAGTTTGACTACATGTTGCTTCTTTAGGTCATATTATGGAACCTAAGACACCAATTCATTTTCTAGGCCTCCTAAATTTTTCCCAAGGTTTCCCTTCATTTATATTTATCATATATAACTCAAAAATGGGCTTGGAAAATTTTAAAACTCTCCCTAAGTGTCTCATCCCCTTTAGGCTAAGACTATGTAGCATTTGGCCTCCATGGATATTTTCTTTATTTTCTTGATGGAGGATGCATATGGGGAGACTTCTAGGGATCTTAAAAACTCATTTAAACATTCATTTAGGCCTAGGAATAATTACATCAAATTAGATTTTCAAGGGAACCCATGAAACCCTAGGTTTGCCACCTTGAAAATCAATGGCCTTTTCTTGAATTTCTTTACATATTCTTATTTTCCTCCCTTAAATTCATAGAATTCACCCTTGGTTCTACCCAAAATTCAAGCCCTCTTGTGGCTACATATATGGGGTGAAATAAGGAGAAGAAGGGGGGAGGAATAGCTACAATAGGATGGATATTTTACCTTGTTTCCATGGCTTTTCTTACTTGTTTCTCACTTGTCTTGGCCTCCTCTCATCAAATCCGAATTTTTCCCTCTATTATTCCCTCAAAATGGATCCAAAAACTTCAATAAAACTATAGGATAGAAAGCTTAAGAGGAGAGGAACAAGTTTGGAAGAAGGAGCATGAAAATCCATGAAATTCCTTACCTTTTCCTTGCTTTTTCTCCTCCTTTCTTCTCTTCCATGGTGCACCTAAGAGAGCTAGTGTTTTCTCTGGTTTTTGGGCAGAATAGGTCATGCAAATGAAGGGGAGAAGAAATAAGAAACTTAAAGAGTGTTCAAGAAGCTTCCACTTTTTTAAAAATTTCAATTTTGCCCTTCGTCTTTGGCATTTTTGTTTTTAACTTATTTTAGCTCCTTTTTTATGTGAAATAGCCAACCAACATTATAAGAACGTTGACCTGCTACTTAGACAATACGCCTAACCACGAACACAATAAACCAACCCACACAACGACGCACTTGGATCGAAGCACAAATTGGGGGCTTTTGTGAACTTGAATCACCAACCTAAAGATAGGTTGACAAGACAAAGGTTTCACAAGAGCAAAGAAAAGATAAGATTCTCACAATTAGAGAAACACTCAAAATAATTCTATTACTTCCAAATTGTCTGTCAAATGAAGGCAGAATACATATATTTATAGTGTAGCTCAAACCTATCTACTGGAGGAAAAGTAGGAAACTAACTACATAATCCTAACTGAAAGATCTAAAAAATAGGGATACAAAATCAAATCTTTTTGAAAACAGAAAAGATAATCAGCCTAATAGAAACTAATTAATATTAATGGGCTGGACATCTTGCATTTGAAGTACTATTCATGTCCTCTAGCTTCAATGGGCTCTTTAAGCATCAACTTGGGTTTGAATAAGCATGATTAGGGCTTCATTTGCTTCCTCAATGCATGCACTAACATTATGGGCTTCTAATTCAGCAAATTGAAGCCCAATTGCTCTTTGTAGACGCTTAACTCTTCCTCTTGTCATTGGGCCATCTATCATCAAGTCCTTCTCCACACGAGCATCCTTCCCCACATGAATTTGGTTCATATCATCCTCCCCCTCTTGAAAAGGAGTCGTCCTCGACTCTTCAAAGTCTGCACCAAAATAAGGGGAAAGGTCAGAAACATTAAAAGTAGCACTTACACCATACTCACCTGGTAAATCTATCTTATAGGCATTATCATTAATTCTCTCTAGCACGCGAAAAGGCCCATCTCCGCGAGGCATAAGCTTAGACTTTCTTTTGTCAGGAAACCTCTCTTTTCTAAGGTGCAACCAAACCAAATCTCCTGGTTCAAAGACAACCCTCTTTCGCCCCTTATTAGCACATTTTACATATTGTTGAGTCATCCTCTCAATGTTTTGTTTTGCTTTCTCATGGATTTGCTTAACAAACTCAGCACGTTTCTGTCCATCCATATTGATTCTTTTGGTTATATTATTGATGGCTCGACAATCAATGTACATTCTCCATGTGCCATCCTTTTTAGGCACGAGCAACACTGGTACTGCACATGGGCTAAGGCTCTCCCTCACATATCCCTTTTCCAGCAGCTCTTGCACTTGTCTTTGAATCTCCTTGGTCTCTTAAGGATTAGCTCGGTAAGCTGGATGATTGGGCAAAGGTGCTTCAGGTATAAAATCAATTTGATGTTCTATCCCTCTAATTGGTGGCAACCCAGGTGGTACCTCTTCGGGAAAGACATCTTCATATTCCTGCAAAAGAGACATAACAACAATAGGCAAAGTAGAGGTTAAGTCATTAGTATTCAACATAGCCTCTTTGTAGATAACTACTAGGAGGTTTTGTTGAGAAAACAAAGCTTGTTTGATCTCACTCTTTCTTGCTACTAACAAACTTTTCTCTCTATCTCCCTCTTTCTCTCTTTTACCTTTAACTCTCTCTCCTTTTCCTCTCTCTTCTCTTGGCTTGCTCTCTTTTCTTTTCTCAATTTCACTCTCCTCTTTTTCAGACACTTTTACACACTCACTTTCTCTTTTCTTCTCTCTCTTGATTTGATCTTCTAACACTTGCTTTGGTGACATAGGAAGGAGGGTT
Source organism: Erythrophleum ivorense (assembly GCA_026724425.1). Classification (NCBI taxonomy): domain Eukaryota; kingdom Viridiplantae; phylum Streptophyta; class Magnoliopsida; order Fabales; family Fabaceae; genus Erythrophleum; species Erythrophleum ivorense. Next base: position 37,323,720 of record JAIUCV010000006.1, on the reverse strand, counting down.
ATAGGTTCCCCTCTAAGTACAAAAGAATAACGGTTTAGAAAACTATCATGTGTAACATGTCTATCATACTGCCAAGGCCTACCTAACAAAATATGACATGCTTTCATTGGTACAACATCACAAAGCACTTCATCCCTATACTTGCCAATTGAAAACATTACTTTAACTTGCTTGGTTACCCTCAATTCTCCACATTCATTGATCCATTGGAGTTTGTAAGGCCGTTGATGCTTGAAAGTAGACAAATTCAACTTCTCCACTAGCTTAGTGCTTGCCACATTGCAGCTACTTCCTCCATCTATAATCACACCACATATCTTTCCCTGGATTTGGCAACGAGTATGGAACAAGTTCTCTCTTTGCTTATCTTCGTCTGCCATCATCTGGGTGCTAAGGGCTCTCCTAGTTACAAGGAGTTCTCCTTCTTCTGCATACTCTCCATCTTCATTTTCCATGAATAGCTCTTCTTCTTCCTCTGTTGTTTCTCCTTCAGTTTCCCACTCACCAAGGTTGTTGATATTCATGGTTCGCTTGTTAGGACATTCACTAGAGATGTGTCCTCTCCCTTGGCACTTGAAGCATATTATGTCTCAGCTTCTTGAAGGGTTAGGCCCACTTTGACCCTTCTTGGGTGGTGCAGCCAGCTTTTCTTCTTTCTTTATTTCATTCCCCTTTGAACTTGAAGTAGAGGGAATATCTTTCTTTGGGTTGCTCCTCCATGAGTTGAAAGAAGTTGAATTGGAGTTCTTCCTTGCAATATTCTTCCTTTTGAGTTGTTTTTCCACCTTAGCAGCTTGGTGGACTAAGTCATGAATCTCAACATAGTGGTACATCTCCACAACATCGGCTATGTCACGATTAAGCCCATCTAAGAAATGAGCCATTGTTGCTTCTGGATCCTCCTCTACATTAGCTCTAATCATGGCTATTTGCATTTCCTTGTAGTACTCATCCACACTCTTGGATCCTTGAATGAGGCGTTGAAGTTTATTGTGAAGTTCCCTTCGAAAATAGGATGGAATGAATCGCCTCCTCATGATAGCCTTCATCTCTTCCCATGTTAAGATGGGGTGCTCTCCATATCTAATCCGCTCCTTTTGCATATGGTCCCACCAAATAAGAGCATAATCAGTAAACTCAAGAGCAGCAATTTTGACCTTCTTACCCTCAGAGTAGTTATGGCATGAAAAGATTTGCTCAACACGCATCTCCCACTCCAGGTATGCTTCCGGATCACTCTTGCCTTGAAAGGAAGGAATTCTGACTTTGACTCCTCCAAGGCCTTCTTCATCTCTAGGCCTCCTCAGTGGTCTTCTTTGTATGTTGAGTGGCCTTCTTCTTGGTTGAGTCTCCTCTTCTTCGCAATCTTCATCATGGCTCTCCATGTCTTCCGCATATTCACGGTGTTGTGGGCATGCAGCATGAGCTTGTCTTTGGTTAGCTTGAGTAGTCCTTTAGCTAGAGGTTCTACTCTCCACTCGATCTAAGCGTTCATGGAGTCCTTCTAACTTCTTATCAAGCATCCTTTCAAAATGACTCACTAGCGCTTTCATTTGCAAAGGTGCTACTCCAAATGAATTGTGATCATCATTATCACTTTCATGTGCAACTCCCTTTTTTCGATTATCTGCCATGTTGGTGAAAAAGAAACAAAAGTATATAGGACCTCACAAATATTTCCTCACGTGTTTCACTCAATTGAGATATAACACTCTCACTCGTGTTTACTCTCTCTTATTGGCTTTTTTTGCAATGATCTTATCCACTCTTGCCTTTTACCTCTTAATATCAAATCCCAAGCTCTTATGTTACCTAAGACCTCGTCAAGTGATCAAGGACTGCCAATTCTCGGTTCACCAAAGTATGTGCTGGTGGATGGTATGAAAAGTTGTGATTGGCGCATACAAGTCACAAGAAAAGGTAAGGGTTTGGTTAGGCTAGGGTTCCAATACAAAAAAAGGGGAAGATTTAACCACCTAGCAATGCAAAATCAAGTTTAAAATACCAAAGAGCCAATTGCAATGTTCTAAAAACCCAAGATATGAGAAATCAATGGAGGATTAGATTAGGAATGTTCAAATCAAAGGAATAGGAAAATGGATCACAAAAATTAGGAAACAAATGGAAGAGGAAATAATGATGATCACAAATGAGAGAAATCTGATCAATTTTTTTTTTTCGTTTTTTTTTTCACTCTTTTTTTTTTTGGCAAACCTTTTTTTTTTTTGCCTTTCTTTTCTATTCCTTTTTCTTTTCTCTTTTTTTTGCCTCTTTTTTTTTTTTGGGATCAGATGAAAGAGAATCACAAGATCACACAATAGGAAACAAATTAGATCAGAAAACGTTACCACTAAAAATGACAATAACTTCCTCTAGAGAACTCCGAATTTGATGATTCTAAAACGAAATGAAAGTTGAGATTCTGAAACTTAGGATTGACCTATTAATCGTCCAAAATCTCTAAAGAAAAGGGGTTGAACAGATAAGGGAAAATAAAAATGTAACAAAAATTTTCCAGATTACAAAATGAATGGCTCTTGTAGCATAAAAACCAAATCTTGCACACTAAGGATCAAATCTGGAAACAAGGGAAGGTAGAAAGTTTAGTATTTTTTTTTTTTTTACAATAAGAGGTAGCAATAAACGGATATGGAAAAAGGGAAAAAAATATGGAGGCTAGAAAGAAAGTAGAATGGTGGATGATGAATGTATGATAGACAACCTACCGTGTAAACCGAAGCTCTAATACCAAATGATGTGAAACCAAGGGGTAGCCCAATCTTCACGATGTAGGTTGATGGATAGATGATGGTTCGAGACCCGACGGAAACAAATAGCCAACCAACGTTATAAGAACGTTGACCTGCTACTTAGACAACGCGCCTAACCACGAACACAATAAACCAACCCACACAACGACGCACTTGGATCAAAGCACGAATTGGGGGCTTTTGTGAACTTGAATCACCAACCTAAAGATATGTTGACAAGACAAAGGTTTCACAAGAGCAAAGAAAAGATAAGATTCTCATAATTAGAGAAACACTCAAAATAATTCTATTACTTCCAAATTGTCTGTCAAATGAAGGCAGAATACATATATTTATAGTGTAGCTCAAACCTATCTACTAGAGGAAAAGTAGGAAACTAACTACATAATCCTAACTGAAAGATCTAAAAAATAGGGATACAAAATCAAATCTTTTTGAAAACAGAAAAGATAATCAGCCTAATAGAAACTAATTAATATTAATGGGCTGGACATCTTGCATTTGAAGTACTATTCACGTCCTTTAGCTTCAATGGGCTCTTTAAGCATCAACTTGGGTTTGAATAAGTATGATTAGGGCTTCATTTGCTTCCTCAATGCATGTACTAACATTATGGGCTTCTAATTCAGCAAATTGAAGCCCAATTGCTCTTTGTAGATGCTTAACTCTTCCTCTTGTCATTGGGCCATCTATCATCAAGTCCTTATCCACACGAGCATCCTTCCCCACATGAATCTGGTTCATATCACTTTTTTAGAACTATCTTTTCTATTATGAAATCTAGGTTCCTAATTTAATAAAATGCCATTAGAATCACTCAAATTGGAGTTAAAATTTTCCCAAATGAATCAGTCAAAGTTCAGGTCAACTGACATGGAAAACATCCACCGAATGGGTTTTAACTGTCTTGGGCCTTCCCATAATTTTTAGGGCCTTTGAGAACTTTAAAGAACTCAAAATTTTCATTTAAAAAGCCTTCTTGTGTGAATTCCAAACTTCACTCAAAATTACGAAAATGCCATTACGTTTCATCAACCTTTCATTCAAATTTGTTTTTTCATTGTAGCTCTATTTTTCTTTTCGTCTAAGCCTGGGATTCTCATTTTTAAGAGTTTAGAATGCTTTCCAAATTTTTTGAGACCCTAACTAATTCATTTCAGGGGACTTGCTTTTGTATTTGGTGAGTTTTGTTCGTTTACTGAGAAACCATACATTACGTTTCTTGCGTTTTCTCTCGTTTTCAGAGAACTAGATATTACAATAGTTATATAACTTGACCCTTTTCTCTTCCTCTTCAATTTGACCATGCATTTTCACCCACACCTTAAATCTGATATGGGTTATTTGGTGTTTTCTTAGAAGATTTTTAGACGTTGAGGTCATGAGGGATATTGGGTAAATATAAACTTCTAATTTTGATGCATCTACTACTAGTTAGAGATCCTAATAGATGACTTATGATATAAACTCTATTTCTATGAAAAAGATCCATAATTTAGGATAATATTTTAAAGTCTCTGGTGTAGGGAAGACAAAACCTAAATTTTATTCTTGTACAGGCTGGATAAGTGTCCTTTAGGTGGCTATTAGCGATTTAATTATTTGAGTATTGGGTTGCTGCTATAATTAATGAACATGAATGGTAATGGTCTGATTTTATATTCATAGGATGAGGTAGCATTGTTGTTAACTTTCAAGGAATTGCCTACAAGTGAGGTAACCAGGGTTAATGTTAAATTCCATGCATATATCGACTTTAATTTTATATCTATTGCACATGTATGCTTTTAAATGCTAAATGAATGTTGGCTATCTGATATATTATGGTTGGACCTTGTGAATCCATGGTGAAGCTGTGGTGTGGTTGCCACCCGTGTATTGTGCTTCAATCAGGCACCGGGTTCTGATCAAACCCCTTGTATGCATTAAGCCTAGGTTATGCTTGTGACGACCCTAACTTCTAATCAAAGTAATTAAGCTTAAACATGCGATTAATAATCATAAATCAAGGTCTAAAACTATTTAAATTAATTATTTTAAGAAAAAGTGAGAAAATTTGAACCTTAATATTATTAGAGTCATTAACCTAATATTTACAACCATTCATGTACATAAGTGAAACAAATCCCTAATTAACAACATTTAAATCTATTACCCATTTTCAACTCTCAAGAACCCCTTATAAGTGTTTCTAAGTCATCCCTTGATGTTGTCATAGGAGAAACCAAGGTTTCTATGTTAATATAAGAGTTTGAGAACCTTAGCCGCAGCTAGAGGACCTCTTGGAGCTTTCTAACTTGCTCCTCAATAACTATCCCTTTCATCATGGCTAATTACTCTCTGTTACTCTCCTTAGGCAATTTTGTCACGTTTGGCCATGGCTAATTACCTTTTGCTCCTAGAACTCCTATAATTTCATTCCATACACTCTAACTCTCCTTTTAGGAACACTCTAGGACCACATTCCCTCAATTTATGAGACTCTAATAACATTTATCTACTTGATTTTCCCAGCCATTCTAACATTACCCATTTCAAGATTCAAGTATTGATTCCTACTCTTCAATCTACCATATATCAATAAGTACTATGTGATATTAATAAACAACCATATTCATAAACAACCAATATAGTCATTGAAATAGAAATCCCAATAGGGCATAATACATTATCAATCGAAGTCATCATACAAGTTAACATATGGTTACATTTCCAGATAGTGAACCATATCATAAGATTAACCAAGTCCTATATCAGCTACTATAAGTTTATACATCATAAACCAGTTTAATGTGAAGCCTCACCCTTCAATAGATACAGATTAGGTTATCAAAATATAAGCCTCTACATTTGGCAACATGATTACATGATAATGCTATACAAATGAATAACAAAATTAGCATCTATCCTAAGTTAGGTCAACCCAAGTGCAGCTTCCCCACACATGGTTTTCAGCTTATAGATGCTCATCCACTTACTTACCCTTATCCTTATTAAAGGATCCTTCACCTAAAACAGTTAGCCCATGAAACGAGGTGAGAAGCAAATCTTAGTAACCAAAGGCAAGTTTTATCCATATATTCTAATTTAATTACCATATATGCATGAATAAAAATGTGTATCAAAATTATATCAATCATATCAGCAAATGAAATGATTAGGCTACATGATTACCACCCTATACTAGTAATCACATTTTCACATGTTAAAAGCCAATAACAGCGGGAGAGGATTATTCACGATACCCATTCCCCCATGAGGACAACCAAGGTTCAATGTATCTGGGGTCTGATCATAACTTGATGTTTGATTGAAGCACATGCATGGGTAGTAGCCACACCACAGCTCCATGATGAACTCACAAGATCCAAACACAATACAACAGATAGACAATCAATTCATTAACAATTCAAATCTTTCATGTGTAGCAAATATAAAATTAAAGCAGATATATGCATGGAATTACATAATCCTCAGTTACCTCACTTGTGGACAATTTTCTAAAGAATCAACAATAATGCTATGGGTAATAACATATCTTTCTAGCCTTCCTCATGCAATTCACATGCTCCATAACATGCATTGCTTAGGAGTTGTAAGAAAATGGAGTATAAATAATGGATTAAATTTGCGTTGCGCTACATATGAAAATTCCATTCGATGTCATGTGGGCTGTAAGAGCACATACTATACTTTTCCATATTTAATTACATCTATTCAACTCCTTTGCATCACAAAATCATGCCCACAATTCATGAAAACTGAAATGAAGCATAAAATGTGGCTATTTAATTTCGGCTAGATTTGGCCCTCTTTTTTATCAAACTTTAGAAAATCATAACTAATTCTAGAAAAATTGAATCATACAATCTTGGCCATTCTAGAAAGCACTAGATGTATATTTCACAGTAAAAATATGCGTAGGTCATAACACCCATCACAGAAGACGTTTAACATCCAAAATGATCCAAAGGTTAAACTACATTCTGAAACTGTCACAAAATTCTGTAGAAAACTTTGAAAATGTCCAATTAATTCCAAAAAAATTCAATCCATGCAAATGATACCAATCTAGAAAGTTGTAGATGTTAGCTAGAGAGAAAAAATATCTCCAAACCAATTCATCAAGCCCATACCTCAGAATTTAATGAAAAAGTAACTCAAGTCGGGCAAAATTCTTGATACTGGACAAAATGTTCAAAAATTCATATCTCCCTCTCTAGACCTCCAAATGAGGTGCTTCTAGTTGGCATGAGTCACTGTGAATGTCTAGTTTCTTTGTATAAAATTTCATGGAATTGGGCATCATTTGAGCCTCATGTGACAGAATTCAATTTTGGACCAAATGAATAATGTAGCTGACCAAAACCAGAAAAATAGCTAACTTTGAAAAATTCTCAAATATTCTGTGGACCTCTGAAAATTATGATCTTTAGCTTCTCAGAAAGCTCTCAAGGAGACCTAATTTCATGCCAACTCTTAGGTCAAGAATAACTCATTTGACTAAAAAGTGATCTGGGGTTCCATTATGGTCATTTTTGGCTCCATATGGGATACCAAAATTACTAAATGGCTTTCCTTTGGCTTTGGCACCTTTTGGGTAAGTCTAAAAGCACATTTAGGACTTGCGTGAGCTGCCCAAATGGTCCAAAACCCCATGCATCTCATTTTGGCCTTTCCATGCATCCATATGCACATTTCCATGAACTCATTCATAAAGCTATCTTTGCCATACATACTCAATTCACATTTCATTATTCACATAACACATACTTTCATTTCTACTTCATATAATAGCATAATTACATATGTATCAAGGGTCATAAACCATTTACAACATTAATATACATCATTATGGTTCATTATAGCTTTAAAAGGAAAATGCTAGACATATGGATGTCAATCTTCCTCCTTCAATGTTGTTGGCTCCTATTAACATATCCACTTAGTCCACCTAGCATGTGAGATCATTGGAGAGGAGGGAATGAGATTCAAAGAATCCCAATAGCTCATCTCCCATTCAATCATACATAATATATGCAAAGCAAGCCTTAAAAATGCATGCATTGACATAATACAAATCATGAACATTCAAGAAGCAAGCTTAGCATGTGAACAAGTCATACAAGACATTCAAGAGCTCACCAAGTGTTTGAATTGGCCTCACATTTTTTCTCATGGATTTTGGACTTGCCTCACCCATTCTTTAAGAGCTTTAGACTCAACCATACTCTTGGGAGACTCTTTACTTTATCTTAACCAATCTCAAGATTTCTTGGCTCATCCTCTCCATGGTCAAGAGTTTTTGGCCCCTCCATACTCAAGCAAACTCAATAAACATCATACATTCATTTGAAAACATAATATGAAATCATGAAATCATGGCATATAACATCATGCTAGCATACTTTTCATGTCTTGAAAATACACATGCACACATTCTAAGACAAGCTAAACATACATCCATGCATGAGAGAAGGTGGAGAGAGCTACCTTACACACAATTACACACTTTTCTCTTTGGATTCAGCCTCCTCTTTCGGCCACACACCCACAAATTGGTGGAGATGGTTTCTCTTGGCCTAGATACAATTTATAGGAGCTAATTAGGTTCATGAAACAATCTCTAAGGCCATACAACTTGCTTAAATACTAGATTGCTCTATAACTCCCATTATGGTCCATAAATGCACCTAATGAAGCAACACCCCTCAAATAATTTCTAGACTCCATTCTTTCCATTCAAATATGATTCTTGACCTTTAAGCCTCTTGGAGTCATCACACAATTAAAACAAGGAGCTTAACATCATGTTGCTTCTTTAGGTCATAATATGGAACCTAAGGCACCAAATCACTTTCTGAGTTCTAAATTTTTTCCAAGGCCTCCCTTCATTTTCATTCATCAAATATGACTCAAGAATGGCCTTAGAAAATTTTAAAACTCTCCTTAGCTATGACATCTCATCTTGGCTGAGGCTATGGGCTTCCTTGGCCTTCTTGGAGTTCTCTTAGTTTTCTTGAAGGAGGAAGCATGTGGGGAGCATCTTAGGGATCTTAGGAGCTCATTTAAACTCTTATTTAGGCCTAGTAATTATCATATGAAATCAAATTTTGGAAGGTGCACACAAAACCCTAGAATTTGCATCTTGAAATCTAATGATTTTTTTATAATTCCCTTTGCATATTCTTAATCTTCACACCCTTTTTCCTTATAGTCATTCTTGGTTCTGCCTAAAAATCATCTCCTCTTAGGGTTTTCTCAAGTGGGGCGAAATGGTGGAGAAGGAAACCAAAGATGACAACCATAGGAAGAGAAATTACCTTGTTTTCTTGCTTTTTCTCACTTGAATCTTGTGTTCTTTGAGCCCCTCTCTTCAAATCCGAATTTCCCCCTCAATTTCTCCTCTAAAACAGATCCATATACTTCATTATAATCATAGGAAATAAAGGAGAATGAAGAAGAAGAGGTTTAGAAGAGAAAGAGCATGAAAAACCATGAAAATCCATACCTTTCTACCTTGAATTTCTCCTCCTTTTCTTCCTCCTCTTGTGCACCTCATCCCCTAGGGTTTTCCTCTGGTTTTCGGCAGAACATGGTCATGCATAATGAAGGGAGAACAAGGGTGCATCATATATATAGGTGGGAGTAAGTTACACTTCTCAAAAATTCCTATTTTGCCCTTCATTCTTGGCATTTTCGTTTCTCCTTTGTTTTAACTCATTTCTGAGAACCGTCTTTTTCATTATAAAATTTAGGTTCCCAATTTAGTAAAATGCCTTTAGAATCACTCAAATTGGAGCTAAAACCTTCCCGAACAGATCCATCAAAGTTCAAGCACACTAACGTTGGAAACGTCCACCAGAGGGGATTTAACTGTCCCAAGGCTTCCCATGGTTTTCAAGGCCTCTGAGAACCCTGGAGAACTCAAAATTTTCATTTAAAAAGCCCACCTATGTGAAATCCAAAATTTTCTCAAAATTATGAAAATGCCATTACATTTCGTAGGCTTTCTAACTCTATTTTTCTTTCTGTCTAAGCCTGAGATTCTCAATTTTAAGAGTCTAGAATGCTTCCTAAATTTTTTGGAACCTTAACTACATAATTTTGGGGACTTCCTTTTATATCCGGTGAGTTTCGTTCATTAACGGAGAAATTGTGTGTTACGTTTCATACGTTTTCTTTCATTTTAAAGGACTGGATATTACACTATGTTAGCCTATGAACACAAAAATCAAACCATTATCATTCCCATTCATCAATTATGACAGCAACCCAATAGTTAAAGAATTAATCCATCGATAATTATCTAAGGGACACTTACCCAACCACTAAAAGATTAAATTTCAGATTTTGCCTTCCCTAGCCTAGAAACTTCAAATATCACCCTACATTATCATTATTTTCACATAGAAATAAGGCCCATATCATAAGTCAACCAATGGGGTCTCTAGCTAGTAGGGAAAGTATCAAAATGAAGAGTTCATACTTACCTAACAATACCCTAGCCTCAATCTCTGAAATTTTACCATAAAAACACCAAATAACAAGTTTCAGATTTTGAGTGTGGGTGAAATGCTCTAAATGAAACATTAATCAGGTCAAATTGAAGAGAAAGAGAAGAGAATTAAGTTATACAATAACTACCTTAGCTGATTTTGAGTCTAGAAGTGAGAAATGGTGAAAATATGTCAAGAATCTCAGCCTCCACCTTAAACCTCCGAAAATTGCCTTATGTTTGTTGTGGTTTTGTAGAATGGGGAGTGGCCAAACTAATTTTAGGGTTTTAAGTTAGGTTTTACATGGGTTATGCATTGACCCATCAGCCTCAGGACCTATTGGGCTCTTACTAATTGTTGGGCTAATGTTTTAATTTGTTGGGCCAATTACAAAAGTTCAGAATTTTAGTTGAGTTAGGCCAAGCTTCAAAAGTTCACTTGGTTTGGGTCTGCATAATGTAGGTTGGGCTAACTATAAGGGTTTGTGTAAATAGGGTCTTGGGCCTTTACCTTACTAAACCCAATTGGGCTAATGCTAAGTAGTTTCTCTCTTAGGCCAAGTCTGATAATAAAAAGTTAGGTCTGTACCTATAACCATTGGGCCTCTGTTAGTCTCTAACTATGGCCTACTTAATTTAATTTGGACCTAAATAAAGTTTATAACCCAATTAAATCTCAAACCTATATAAATAATTTATTTCTCTCTAGATTCCTATTCACATGGTTTGCCCAATTATTCCATAATAATTATTCTTAATTATGTCTAATCCATGATTAACGTCTTAATTAATTTTAGGGTGTTACAGTGCTTATTGGAGAGTTGGTACCGTGGATGGGCCTCTCCTAGTGTTATTAGACTTTAACATCTGGAAATGTGATTGCTAGTATGGGATAGTAATCACCGATAGCCTAATTATTTCATTTGCTAATATGACTGGTTTCTTATGCTTATCTGATTTCATGCACATATTTAATTAAATTAGAATATATAAATGGAAGTTGCCTTTGATTACTGAGATTTGCATCTCACTCCATTTCATAGAATATTACTTTCAAGTCAAGGCTTTTCAATAAGGATAAGGGAAAGCAAGTGGATACACATCCCTGGGTTGAGGCCTTGTGTGGGAAGCTATACTTGGGCTGAGTTAATTTAAGGTAGATGTTGATTTTGTTATTCTCTTGTATAGCATCATCATGTAATCATATTGCCATGTGTAGGTATTTTGTATTTTATTAACTTATGATGTATCTAATAGGGAGTTAGGTCTTATACAAATCTGGTATATGGTGTAGTACTTATTTATATCTGATATGGAACCTCTTTAATATGAGTGTATAACTTGACTCTTGAGAGCATGCTTGTATATCTCCATGAATGATAATATTAGTTGCTTATAGATCTTACTACTGTCAATATTTCATGAATTTACAGATGCATGATAGTTTCATGAGTAGGAATTAACCCTTCAATCTTGAATTGGTAATGGTAGGTATGTTGGGTAAACTAGGTAAATGAAAACTATTAAAGCCTCGCAAATTAAGATAGAGTAGCCTTAGAGTGTTACTAGAGAGAGAGTTAGAGTGTATGGAATGAAACTTAAGAAAAAATGGTGCAGAAGAAGGTCACACTATGGCCAAAATGGGCGAGGTCATGGCCAAGTGTCAGGTAGAGGCGAGGAATGTCATGGCACGAGTTGTCTCGCCACGACGCAAAACAAAAAAGTTGCCCAGGGAGGGGAACAGAGAGTAACCTCGCCACAACACAAAATTTTCAGCTGCAATGTAGGTCAAGGAAATCCGGGAATGAGTGTTCCTATAACACCATAGATTTCTAGCTTGTCTTATGCTAATCTCATGCCTTATGCCATACATCTCATAAAGGAGGCAAGAAATTGCATTTAAAAAGTGAATAAATTTGCGTTGCGCTATGCATAAAATTTTCATTCAATGTTTCATGGACCATGTGAGCTCATGTATCACATTCTCATATTTAATTGCATAGATACAACTCAAATCCATCACCAAAAGTGGCCTAGAACTAGTGCAAGGCGAGAGACACACGAAATTCCATGAAGTAGCCTCAGCCAAAATTTCATACTTTTTATCACAAATTTTGAAAAATCATAACTAATTCTAAAAAAATCAAAATCATAAATTCTTTTCCATTTTAGAAATCTACAGAAGTCTACTTTATGCTAAAAATATATCCAAGTCATGAAACATCACACAGAAGAGGTTTGACATTTTAAAATGTGCAGAGGTCTTACTGGTTTCTGGTACTGATATAGGTTTCTACTATAAATTTCAAAAATGTCCAATTAATTTTAAAAAATTCAATATATGAAAAATACCAATATGGAAAGCTACAGACATTAGCTAGAGGGGAAAAATAACTTCAGACCAGTTTAGGCAAGTCCAGGACTCGAAAACCAATTAAATAGTAACTTAGGTTAGTTTAAATGCATGATACTAGATAGAAACTTCAAAAATTCATATCTCCCCCTCCAGACATCCAAATGAGGTGATTCTAGTTAGCACAAGTCATTGGAAAGGTCTAGTTTCTCCATATAAAATTTTGTGGCAATTGGACGTAATTTGACCTATGAGTGATAGAATTTAAATTTGGACCAGAATGAACAGTACACTGAACTAATTTCAGAAAATTTTTCAATTTTGAAAATTCATCAAATATTCCATAAACCTTCAAAAATTTTGCACTTTAGCTTCCTAAAAAGCTCTAAACAAGATCTAAATGTGTGCCAAATCTCAAACCAAGAGGAGCTCATTTGGACAAAAGTGGTATGGGTTTCCAATATGGTCAATTTTGCTTCATATAAGATACCAAATGTGTCCAAATGGCTTCTCTTGATGTTTGGCACCTCTTAGGCAAGTTTAAAAGCATGAATATGACTTGTATGAACTACCCAAGTGGTTCCAAACCTCATGCATCTCAATTTGGCCATTCCACTTCCATTTATACATGCATTTCCATAATACTAGTTTTTCCATTACATGTCCAAAATGCATATTTCCATACACATAACCTTGAATCTCATTTATATATAATACATTAGCATAATTATACATGTTCACAACATCATAGGATATATACAAAAATGGATTACAACATTTGCCACTCATATGGCTTTAAAGAAACAAAATCCATGCACTTTGATATCATGCTTTCATCTCTCAAGTGGTTGGCTCCCATTTTCTTGTTCTCCTGGTCCACCTAGCATGTTATAACATTGAAGAGAGGAGAATAAGATTCAAAGAATCCCAATAGCTCATCTTCCTTTCAATCACACATAAAAGATGTAAAACAAGTTTTGAAAATGCATGCATGAGTATCATAGAGTGTGCAATCATTTAAGAGGCATTCTTGGCATTTGAAGAAGTCATACATAGGCTTGTCAAGTATGTGGATAAACCTCACCCATTCACTTGTGGATTTTGGAGTTGCCTTACCCATTTCTTTAAGAGGTTTTTGACTCAACCTTACTCTCGGGAGTCAACCTCACTTTTGGGAGACTCTTTACTTTGTTTCGACTAATTCTAAGGGTTCTTGGCTTTACCACATTCAAGCAAACCTAAGCACACATAATAGACATCATATGAAAGCATATAGTGACATCATGGCACCATGGGATAAAAGTCATGCTAGAATACTTTTTATGGCTTAAAATTATACATACATATATTCAAAGACATGCTAAGCATACATTCATGCATGAGAGAAAAAGGAGCTACCTTGGTCATACAAGCACACTTTTTCTTTATATTTCCCTTCCTTCTTCTCTGCCTAACCAAAAGCATAAGGAGCATTAACTTCTCTTGACCTAAATACACCCAAAAAAAATGGATTACTCATGGGAACAAGCCTTGGCATTATATACACTTTACATGATGCTACTTTAGTCTATGGCTCTATTATGCTTCCATAAGGCACTTAATGAAGCAACTACACAAATTCGTGATCTTGGCCCCCTTTTCTCCTTCAATCTATGATTTTTGACTTCATTTAGACTCCTTTGAGTCATCATACAATTATTTTAAGGAGCCTAGCTAGGAGTTGCTTTATTATGCTAGATTATGGAGCCTATACCTCCATCTCACTATCTATGGTTTCTATTTTTTTTTTAAGGCTTCCTCTCATCCTCTTCCATCATATATAACTCAAAAATAAGCTTAGAACAAATTAAGATATACCTAACCTATAGTTCTGCCCTAGGCCAAAATAACACATGAAAGAAGGAGGTAATGAGTTTGCTTTGTTTTCTTGATGGAAGAGGTGTGTGGGGAGGTCTCTAGGGATCTTAGGAACTCAAGCAAACACTCATCTAGGCTAGGGAATTCATGGATCAAAACAGATTTCACAATGTCTCTATGAATCCCTAACTTTTCTATCTTGTATTTTCATACTTCTTTCTTTGATTTCTTTGCACCTACTTGCTTCTCACACTCCAAATCTATGAATCTCCCTTGCTAGGACCAGAATTGATCTCCCTTTGATTGGGCTCCATATGGGACGAAATGCTCACAAGGAGGGGAAGGGAAGAAGAAGCATGGAAGATAACAACTTACCTTGATTTCTTAGCTTTTCTCAAGTGCTCTTCCAAGTGGTGAGTTCCTCTCCTTCAAATTCTGTTATTCCTCCTCTGGACCAGACCCAAAACATCACCAAATCCGTCAATGAAACCATAGGAATGAAGAGGAGAATGAGAGGAACAAGTTTACTAAAAGGAAGACAATAAAATTCCATACTTTTCTCACCTTTTTCTTGAATTTTCTCCCTTGAAAATCCCCTCCTTTGGTGAGCCTAAGAGCTACCTTATTTTTCTGGTTTGAGGGCAGAAGTGGGTCGGTCTAAATGTGGGGAAGAAGAAACATGAATAATAAAGAGTACTCAAGAAGCTTTCTTTTACTCAAAAATCCAATTTTACCCTTAATTCTTGGCATTTTTATTTCTAATTTATTTTAGCTCCTTTTTTAGAACTGTCTTTTCTATTATAAAATTTAGGTTCCCAATTTAGTAAAATGCCTTTGAAATCACTCAAATTGGAGCTAAAATCTTTCCAAATGAATCAATAAAAGTTTAGGTCAACCGATGTTGGAAAATGTCCATCAGAGGGGTTTTAACTGTCCTGGGGCTTCCCATCATTTTCAGGGCCTCTAAAAACTTCAGAGAACTTAAAAATTTCATTTAAAAAGCCCTCCTATGCAAATTCCAAAGTTTACTCAAAATTATAAAAATGTCATTACATTTCGTAAGTCTTTTGTCAAATTTTGTTTCTTCATTCTAACTCTATTTTTCTTTCCATCTGAGCCTGGGATTCTCATTTTTAGGAGTCTAGAATGCTTCTCAAATTTTTTAGGACCTTAATTAATTCATTTTGGGGGACTTCTTTTTGTATCATTTGAATTTTGTTCATTTATAGAGAAATCGTATGTTAACTTTCTCGCGTTTTCTTTCATTTTTAGAAAACTGGATATTATAGTTCCAGTAGCTAGTTTCGCCATAGCACAAATTGAAAAGTTTTCTACAGTAGGTTACAGGGTGTTTTTTGGTCATGGGGCCAAATAGGCCAACCAAGTGCTAGTTGGACCCTCTCGCTGCGGTCGCGAAAACATGAACAGTAAGTCCTCAAGAGTACTCCGTCGCGGTGTAAGGTGTGAAATTTTAGTATTGAGTTATAGTAGTCACTTACGCGAATGTACCAAGTCATGGCGGGAGTCCCTAAACTTGGTTTTTAGGTTGCAGTAACTAACTTACCTGTGATAGGGAAGGGCCAAGTCACGGTGAAGGTTCTTAAACTTTTATTTTGATTTAGAAACCTTGAATTTCACTATGTTAAGGTTATATAATGACTTAGGAATATTCACAATAGGTTTTGGGTGAGTTGAAATCAATAATGAGATGAACCATAGGTCATAACTGATATTTATGATCACCTGTGGATTTGATTAGTTGTGGTTGTTTAGTTAATGACCTTAAGGATATCAAAGTTCAAAATTTCTCTACTTTCTCTTTGATTAATTATAATGACTTTAGACCTTGATTTGTGATTACTAATCATGCTATTAAGCCTAATTACTATAATTAGGAATTAGGGTTGTTATAGACCTATTAAGTCTAGTAGGCTATTGCCACAGAGACATTAAGGCTATACTCAGACAGTTAGACCACTAAGTAGACCTCCTTGATAGATGAGCTCAGCATGTGGGATGAGGAAAGCAAGAAAGTAGCTTTTTAGAGTTATAGCTAAATAAACCACTACCCAGCAAATATTAAACCTGACTAAGGGATAGAGCGATTCCCATTGCTAGAATTATACATTTGGAAAGGGGCCAGGTGTAGCTTCTTATGATGGGATAAATGGTAGACCATATCTCTAGTAGCTGAGATTATGAGAAAAGTTAGCATCCCACAAGTATTCAGCATTAGTCAGTGGTAGTTGCTTTTCAATGCTAATACGAAAGGTGAAAGAGTTCTGTTAGTCAGTTATTAAGATGAGAGACTGAATGATGCCCACTTTCAAGTAGATAAAAAGAGTAAAGAAAAGTCCAGGCCTAAAGAGGTAAGCATAATAGTGAGTAATGACATTAGGACAATTAAGAATAATAGCCCTTTAAAGGAGCTATGATCCCAGAAAGTGATTAAAATATAAGGTCTATGATAGAAAGAGATATAAATCTTATTCATAGGATGAGCTAGTAAGAAAGAAAGTATGAGTAAATAGTGGACTGTGCACTTAAGTAAGTTAAGTAAGCAAATAGAAGTCTCTATTAGCTGCTAATGACTAGAGAAAGATAATGAGACTTTATAGAAAGCCATTAGGAGATGATAAAGGAGGTTTACTACTAAATAAGTTATCTCTAAAGACATAAGCAAGTAAGTCCACTAAGCAGGAAAGTCAACTCCTATGAACAGGTTAAGACTAATCGGATATGCAATAGTAAGCTCTTCCATTACATAGACTAGAGTTATTAGAATATGTTTCATTGATAGAGGTTAATTTCCCCTTATGACCAGAAGAAGTCATACGCTCTGTAGCAACAACACAGAGAAAGAGTGTAATATCTGGTTTTCGTTAAACGACGAAAATAGGTGAGTTTCTAAAGCAAGTTCCTCGAAATAAATTAGTTAAGGTCCCAAAAAATTTGAGTAACATTCTAGACTCCTAAAAATGAGAATTCAAGCCTCAGATGGAAGGAAAAATGGAGCTAGAATGAAGAAACAAATTTTAACAGAAATGGGAATTTTTGAAAAAGTCATTCTCTTCCACCTATAAATAGGAGGCACCCCACACTCTCATTCATTGAATCTCATATTTTTCTACCCCAAACCAGAGAAGAAACCCTAGGAGAGTGGCACATCAAGGGAAGGAGAAGGAAAAGAAAAATCAAGGCTTGAAGGTAAGGAATTTTAGTAGTTTTTCATGCTTTCTTCCATCCAAACCTCTTCTCCTCCATTCTCCTTTATTTCCTTTGATTATAATGAAGTTTACAAATCCATTTTAAGGGAGAAATTAAGGGAAAAATTCAGATTTGAAGAGAGGAGCCCAAAGAAGACAAGATTCAAGTGAGAAAAAGCAAGAAAACAAGGTAATTTTATGGTTGCTATCCCTTGCTCCTCTTCCTCTACCATTTTGCCCCACTTAAAAACCCTAGGAGGACTTGGTTTTTAGGCAAAACTAGGGGTGATTATTAGGAAAAAGGGTGTGGAGATTAAGAATATGCAAAGAGAATTAACAAAAAACTATGGAAATTCAAAATGCAAATTCTAGGGTTTCAAGTGTTCCTTCCAAAATCTGATTTAATCTATTACTTCCTATGCCTAAATAAGTGTTTGAATGAACTCCTAAGATCCCTAGAAGTCTCCTCATATGCATCTTTCTTTGAGAAAACAAAGCAAAGTCCATGAAAGCCAATAAGCTACCTAGTTTTAGCTAAGAGAGGTTAGGGTAGCTAGAGAGAGTTTTAAATTTTTCTAAGCCCATTCTTGAGTCATATATGATGAATGAAAATGAGGGGAGGCCTTGGAAAAAATTTAGAAAGCTTAGAGAATGAGTTGGTGCTTTATGTTCCATAATATGACCTAAAGAAGCAACACGTAGTTAGGCTCTTGATTTTGATTGTGTGATGACTCTAAGAGGCTTAAAAGGAGTCAAGAATCATATTTAAAAGGAAAGAATAGAGCCCAAAATTTATTTGATAGGTGTTGCTTCATTAGGTACATTTTTAGAACCACAAAGGGATTTATAGGTCAAGCTAGAGTTTAAGCAAGTTGTGTGGCCTTAAAATTAATTCCATGAATCTAATTGGCTTCCATAAATTGTGTTTAAGCCAAGAAAAATCATTCCCACACTATTGTGTGTGTGAGGCTGAAGCAAGGAGGGGAAATTCAAGAGAAAAAGTGTGTTTGCTTCCAAAGTAGCTCATTCCTCCTTCTCTCATGCATGATTGTTTGCTTTACTTGTCTTTGAATGTGTGTATGTATATTTTAAGCCATAAAAAATGTTCTAGCACAAGCTCTTACTTCATGGTATCATGATGATGTATTATGTTTTCAAATGATATTTATAATGTTTGTTTGGTTTGCTTAAGTGTGGTGAGGCCAAAAACCCTTAGCTATGGTGAGGATGAGCCAATAACCCTTAAGATTGGTTGAGACAAAGTAAAGAGTCTCCCAAAAGTGAGGTTGACTCCCAAGAGTAAGGTTGAGTCCAAGAACCTCTTAAAGAATGGGTGAGGCAAGTCCAAAATCTACAAGTAAATGGACGAGGCCAATCCACTTGCTTGGCAAGCCTTTGTATGCCATATATGACTTGCTCAAATGTTGAAAATGCTTCTTGAATGTTTGCACATATTGATATGCCATGCATGCATTTATAAGACATGTTTTGCATCTTTTATGCATGATTGAATGGGAGATGAGCTATTGGGATTCTTTGAATCTCATTCCCTCCTCTTTAATGTTCTAACATGCTAGGTAGACCAAGAGATCAAGGGAATGGAAGCCAACTACATGAGAAATGAAAGCATGACACTAAAGTGTTGGAATTTTGTTCTTTAAGGCCATATTGATGTCAAATGGTGTAACCCATTGTTGTATATGGTCTATGACCTCTTTAATATATGTAATTGTGTTAAATAGTGATGTATAAATGAGAGATTATGTTATGTGATTAGAATATAAAATGAGTATGTTATGGCAAACTAGCTTCTTGAATGGCATAATGTAATTGTATACAAATGGAAGTGGAATGGTCAAATTGAGATGCATAAGGTTTGAGACCATTTGAGCAGTTCATACAAGTCTTATTTATGCTTTAGGACTTGCCCAAAAGGTGCCAAACCCCAAGTAAAGCCATTTGGACATTTTGGTATCTTGTAGGGACCAAGAATTGACCATTTTAGAATCCTCTACTAGTTTTTGTCCAAATGAGCTCTTCTTGATTTGAGATTTTGTATGCAATTAGAACTAGTTGAGAGATTTTTAGGAAGCTAAAGAATAGAATTTTTGGAGGTCTAGAGAATATTTGATGAATTTTCAAATTTGGCAAAAGTTTTAGTTTTGGTCTGATGCACTATTCACTTGATCCAAAAATGCTTTTTGCCACACAGGGTCCAAATAATGTCTAATTACCATGAAATTTTATATGGAGAAACTAGATATTCCAATGACTTGTTTCAACCAGAAGCACCTCATTTGGATGTCTAAAGAGAGATATATAAATTTTTAAAAATTTTGCCCAGTATCAGGTGCCCTAACTGACCTCAGGTACTGTTTGATTGGATTTCGAGGTTTGGACATCCTAAACTGGTCTGGAGTTATTTTTTTTCTCTAGCTAACATTTTTAGCTTTCCATATTGGTATCATTTGCATGGATTGGATTTTTGTTAAATTTATTGGATATTTTTGAACTTTGCTGCAGAAACCTATAATAGTACCAATGGATAGTCAAACCTCTAGACCTTTTCGAATGTCAAACGTCTTCTGTGTTATGTTTCATGGTCTGGACATATTTTTAAATAAAGTATACATGCTTAGCTTTCTATAATGCCATGAATGCATGATTTTGATTTTTCTAGAATTAGTTATAATTTTCTAAAATTTGTGACTAAAAGAGGAGAATTCTGGCTGAAAATGCATATATATTTTTAAGCTTCCCTTTGCTTTCCACAAGTTATAGGCCACTTCTAGGGATAGAAATGAGTTTTATCTATATAATTAAATATGTGAATATGACACACAAGCTCACATGGTCCACGTGATAGTAAATGGAATTTTTATACACGATGCAATACTAAAATAATCAATATTTTATATGCCATTTCTTATGACTTTCATGTAGTGCATGGTATGAAGCTTAGGAATTGCATGAGAAAGGCTAATAAATTATGGTGTTACAAAGAGAATTAGATACAGTAAGCTAGTAACATAAATCATAACACCATATTTATTTATCCTACCTCATCTCATTTCTAATTGCATTCCCTTAATGTAGCAAGCTTCCAAGAAAAACTCCATTAAAATATTACATTATTTTTGTGTTACGTAGAGGATAAAATTTCATTTTGTGTCTTGTGGACTCATCCAACTCATTCTTCTATTAAATACATATATACAACTTAAAACCATCTCAAAATGTTGTCAAAAACTCGAGCTCATAACATATATATATAAAAATTACATGTTCAACCTTGGGTTGGTGTGCCAGGTTATTGTCATGAATTTTGGAAAATCATAACTAATTTTAGAAAAATCAAAATCAAGCACACTATACCATTCTAGAAAGCTACAGATTTTTGCTTTATGCTACAAATAAGTTCAGACCAAAATAGGAATGTCTGGCTAATGGAAATAGATAGAACAATACCTAAACTCAACTGGTGCTATAGGTACTGACATAAAAATTTAAAAATTTATATCTCCATGCTCAGACATCTAATTAGGGTGATCTCAGTGGATTAGAGAGCTCATTATGTCTAGTTTGTGTTTATAAAATTTCATGAGTATTAGACAACATTTGGCCTTAAAAAGACACAGGAGAAAAAACTGACCATATAAATAGTAACCATACCAAAACAACAAAAACATGGCAACTTTGAAAATTCATAATTAATTTTATAGAGCTCCAAATAATCTATTTGGTCTTTAACTTCCTAAAAAGCTCTAGATGAGATCTATATACATGCCAAATTTTATGAGAAAATTCATTCATTTGGTCAAATCTTGACAGAGGATTGCAAAATGGTCACTTTTATGTTTATTAAGGGTCATAAAGGGTCCAAATTTGCTTCCAAGATTTTCATGGCCACTTGAGCAAGTTGGAAAGCATCAAAATGGTCTATTAAAAATGTCTCAAAGGTCCACATACCCATATTTCACAAACTCACTCTCCCAGCATACATAAGAATATACAAGTTTTATTTTGCCATTCAACGTCAAGATCTTGCTATATCATTCACATGGCATCAATTCTCATATATACATCAAGTATCCATGTAATTACACATGTTCAAATGGTTATACAACATATTCATCATAAGGTTACATATGCCATGAAAATGGTTACAAGTAGAACAAATAGAACATTTCTTTGTCAATATTTCTCTTTTAAGCTTGGTGGCTTCCATTCCTCGGTTTAGTTGGTCCACCTAGACAAGTTAGGTAATGGAGAGAAAGGAATGAGATTCTAAGAATCCCAATAGCTTTTCTCCCTTTCAACCATACATAAAGGATATAAATGCAAGTCTAAAAATGCATGCATGGATATCATAAGATGCATAATCATATATGAAACATTTCTTACATTCAAGAAGTCACATAAAATATACATAGGCTTGCTAAGAAAATGGTTTAACCTTACCCATTCCCTTTGGGATTTTAGACTTGCCTCACCTATTTTTCTTAGGGGATTTTTGACTAAGCCTCATTCTTTAAAGGCTTTTTGCTTTGTCTCACCTATTCTTGTGGACTTTTGGCTCATCCTCACCCTAACTAAGGGACTTTTGGCTTCACCACACTCAAGCAAACCAAAACATGTTCATAAAACATCATTCAAGTGCATAACAAGGCATCATGGTACCATGGCATATAGATACATGTTAGAAGCATCTTTCATGGCTTAAACATACACACACACATTCAAAGACAAGAACAACACCCAATTATGCATGAGAGAAGGGAGAGAAAGCTACCTTAGTGGCAAATGCACACTTTTTCCCTTGAAAATGGTTCCTCTCCCTTGATGAAGCACTTACAAGGAGGTGGAACTTGATTCCTTTAACCTAGACACATCATATGGACACCAATTATAATCTTGGAACAATTTCTAAAACTACACATTCATTATAAAAGTTAGGTTGTCCATATGGCTCATTTATGGTTCCATAATGCACCTAATGAAGCAACACCCATAATTTATGATCTTGGCTCCATTCTTTCCTTCCATCTATGGTTCTTAACTCCCTTTAGTCCTCTTGGAGTCATCACACAATCCATTTGAGGAGCCTAACTACATGTTTTTCTTTAAGTCACAATATGGAACCTATACGACCATCTCACTTCCTAAGCTTCCTAAAATTTTTCCAAGGCTTCCTCTCATCCTCTCCCATCATATGTAATACAAAACCAAGCTTGGAAGAATTTAAAAACCTTCTAGCTATTGGTTCTGTCCTAGGTCGAGCTATGTCTCTTTAAAGGACCAAGGAGTTTTCTTTGTTTTCCATGATGGGTGATGCATGTAAGAGGCTCTCTTGATGTCTTAGGAACTCATATGAATTTTTAAACATCTTAATTTATGGCTAGAACTCATTTTACAAATCAAGGTGCAACTAAAACCCTAACTTTTCTATCTTGTAATTTCATAGTTCTTCCTTTGTGTCCTTTGTATATTCTTATTCTCCTTACTCATTTTCCTAAGATTCACCCTTAGTTTGTTTTAAAACTCTACCCTCTTTGCTGTCCCTAGGTTGGTCGAGCCACACACATCTAAGAGCAAAGAAGAAGAAGCATGGAACTAGCATTTACCTTAGTGTTTCTAGGTTTCTTCAAGAGCTCTTCTCTTGGTTTGTGTTCCTTTCATGAAACTCAAACTCCTCCCCTTTGGTCTGAGCTCAACATAGACCCAAAAGCTTTAATAAATCTACGAGAAGGAAGAGAAGAAGGAGGAGAAGAAGTTTACTAAAGAGAAACTAAGAAAATTCATAAATTTTCATATCTTTCTCTTAGTTTTTCTTCTCCTTTCTCCTCTTCCCTTGTGTGCTTGTTGTAACGCCTAATTTTCGTTAGACGACGAAAATAGACGCATTTTCAAGGCAAGTCCTCCAAAATGAATTAGTTAAGGTCCCAAAAATTTGAGTAATATTCTAGACTCCTAAAAATGAGAATTTTAGGCCTATATTGAAAGAAAAATAGAGCTAGAAAGAAGAAATAAATTTTAACGAAAAACTTACAAACGTAATGGCATTTTTATAATTTTGAGCAAATTTTAGAATTCACATAGGAGGGCTTTTTAAATGAAAGTTTTGAGTTCTTCGGGGTTTTGAGAGGCCTTGAAAATCATGGAAAGTCCTGGGACAGTTAAATCCCCTCCAGTGGACATTTTCTAATATCAGTGTACCTGAACATTGATGGATTTGTTCAGGAAGGTTTTAGCTCCGATTTGAGTGATTCCAAAGGCATTTTACTAAATTAGAAACCTAAATTTTATAATAAAAAAGATAATTCTCAAAAAGGAGCTAAAACAAAGTAGAAACGAAATGCCAAGAATGAAGGGCAAAATGGAAATTTTTGAAAAGTGTTTATTTCTCCCACCTATATATAAGTG
The DNA here is from genome assembly GCA_026724425.1 of Erythrophleum ivorense. Taxonomy (NCBI): domain Eukaryota; kingdom Viridiplantae; phylum Streptophyta; class Magnoliopsida; order Fabales; family Fabaceae; genus Erythrophleum; species Erythrophleum ivorense. The sequence goes on along the minus strand of JAIUCV010000006.1, from coordinate 37,299,612 downwards.
GCGCCCCACCTCCTCCTTCATTTAGACATAATTTTTTTTGCCCTAATTCAGAGGAGAGAGCTAGGGTTTAGGCGCACCAAAGGGAGACAAGAAAAAGGAGAAATCAAGGCAAAAAGGTATGGATTCTTAGTAGTTTTCTATGCTTTCTTCTATCCAAACCTCTTCTCCATTCTCCTTTGTTTCCTTTGATTATAATGAAGTTTATAAATCTATTTTAACGGAGAAATTAAGGGAAAAATTTGGATTTGAAGAGAGGAGCCCAAAGGAGATAAGATTTACGTGAGAAAAAGTAAGAAAACAAGGTAATTTCTTCTTCCATGGTTGTTATCCCTTGCTCCTCTTTCTCCACCATTTCGTCCCACTTAAGAAACCCTAGGAGGACTTGGTTTTTAGGTAGAACCAAGGGTGATTCTTAGGAAAAAGGGTGTGGGAGATTAAGAATATGCAAAGAGAATTAACAAAAAATCATGAAAATTGAAGATACAATTTCTAGGGTTTCAAGTGTTCCTTCTAAAATTTGATTTGATCTCTTAATTCCTATGCCTAAATAAGTGTTTGAATGAGCTCCTAAGATCCCTAGAAGTCTCCCCATATGCTTCCTCCATCAAAATAAAGCAAAATCCATGAACCTTAAAACCTAGCATAGGTTCGCCCAAGAGAGGTTACGGTAGTTAGGGAGAGTTTTAAATTTTTCTAAACCCATTTTTGAATCATATATAGTGAATGAATATGAGGGGAAGCCTTGGAAAAAATTTAAGAAGCTTAGAGAATGAGTTAGTGTTTTATGTTCCATAATATGACCTAAAGAAGCAATATATAGTTAGGCTCTTAGTTTTGATTGTGTGATGACTCCAAGAGGCTTAAAAGGAGTCAAGAATCATATATGAAAGGAAAGAATGGAGCCTAGAATTTATTTGAGGGGTGTTGCTTCATTAGGTGTATTTCGGAACCATAAAGGGGTTTATAGGTCAAGCTAGAGTTTAAGCAAGTTGTGTGGCCTTAGAATTAATTTCATGAACCTAATTAGCTTCCATAAATTGTGTTTAGGCCAAGAGAAATCATTCCCACACCATTGTGTGTGTGAGGCTGAGAAAGGGAGCATTGATTCAAGAGAAAAAGTGTGTGTTTGCTTCCAAGGTAGCTCTCTCCACCTTTTCTCATGCATGATTGTTTTCTTTACTTGTCTTTAAATGTGTGTATATGTATTTTAAGCCATGAAAAATGTTCTAGCATGAGCTCTTACTCCATGGTACCATGATGATGCATTATATTTTTCAAATGATGTTTATGATACTTGCTTTGGTTTGCTTAAGTGTGGTGAGGCCAAGAACCCTTAGCCATGGTGAGGATGAGCCAATAACCCTTAAGATTGGTTGAAACAAAGTAAAGAGTCTTCCAAAAGTGAGGTTGACTCTCAAAAGCAAGGTTGAGTTGAAGAACCTCTTAAAGAATAGGTGAGGCAAGTCTAAAATCTACAAGTAAATGGGTGAGGCCAATCCACTTGCTTGGCAAGCCTTTGCATGCTATGTATGACTTACTCAAATGTTGAAATTGCTCCTTGAATGTTTGCACATGTCAACATGACCATACATGCATTTATGAGACTTGTTTGCATCTTTTATATATAATTGAATAAGAGATGAGCTATTGGGATTCGTTGAATCTCATCCCCTCCTCTCCAATGTTCTAACATGCTAGGTGAATCAAGAGAGCAAGGTAATAGAAGCCAACCACCTTGAAGATGAGAGGACTACATTAAAGTGTTTGAATTTTGATACTTTAAAGCCATAAAATGGCAAATGATGTAATTAATGATTGTATATGTACTATGATGTTATGAACATATGTAATTATGATATTATGTCATGTATAAATGGGAGAATAGGTTATGTGACAATTAGAATGTAATTTGAGTATGACATGGCAAACTAGCTTCTTGGATGACATTATGTAATTGTGTATAATTGCAAGTGGGATAGCCAAATTGAGATGCATGAGGTTTGAGACCATTTGGGTAGTTCATACAAGTCATAATCATGCTTTTAGGCTCCCAAAAGGTGCCAAACATTAAGAGAGAACATTTGGACTCTTTGGTATCCTATATGGAGCCAAAATTGACCATAATAGAACCCTATACTTTTTGTTCAAATGACTCTTCTTGATCTAAGATTTGACATGAAATTAAAGCTTGTTGAGAGCTTTTTGAAAAGCTAAAGAATAGAATTTTTGGATGTCTAGAGAATATTTGATGAATTTTCAAAGTTGACAAAAATTCTAGTTTTGGTCATGTTATTGTTCACTTAGGTCCGAAAATAAAATCTATCACATAGGACACAAATGATGTCCAATTACTACAAAATTTTCTATGGAGAAACTAGACATTCCCAGTGACATGTGCCAACTAGAAGCACCTCATTTGGAGGCTAGAGAGGGAGATATGAATTTTCAAAAATTTTGTCCAGTACTGACCTCAGGTACTGTTTGATTGGGTTTCAAGGTCTGGGCGTGCCTGAACTAGTCTAAAGTTATTTTTATCCTCTATCTAACATCCATAAATTTTTATATTGGTATCATTTTCATGGATTGGATATTTGTGGAATTAATTGGATATTTTTGAAGTTTGCTGCAAAAACTCGTGATAGCACTAGTGGACAGCCAGACCTCTGAACATTTTCAAATGTCAAACATCTTCTATATTGCATATTATGGTCTAGAGATATTTTTAGTATAAAGTAGATATGTGTAGCTTTCCAGAATTGCCAAGAATTCATGATTTCTATTTTTTTAGAATTAGTTATGATTTTCCAAACTTTGTAACAGAAATGGCAAAATTTTGGCCAAAAATATAAGTATGAGTTTTATGCTTCCCTTTGATTTCCACACGATGTAGGCCACTTTTGGTGATTCAAATGAGTTATATTCATGTAATTAAATAGGAGAATGTAATGTATGAGCTCACATGGTCTACATGACACCAAATGAAATTTTTATACGTGATGCAATGCGAAAATAATCAATATTTTGATGCTTCTTCCTTGAGAACTGATATGATCCTTGGAAATGAGTTATTTAAAGACATGAAATGAGCTAGAAATTATGGTGTTACACCTTTCTCTCTAGGTCTCCCTCTCTATTTTTGGCTAAGGTAAGGTTGATCATATGAAGGGAAGAGTGGGGCATCCATATATATAGGAAGAAGGAATAAAATTATTCTAAACAAATTCCATTTATGTCCCATAAACTTGGCATTTTTATTTCTGGCTCATTTTAGCTCCTTTTTGAGAAGTTTCTTTTCCATCATAAAATTTAGGTTCTCAATCTTATAAAATACTTTTGAAACCACTTAATTTGAAGCTAAAACCTTCTCGAACGAAAGGGTCAAAGTTTAGATCATCCATTTTTGAAAAACGTACACTTGAGGGATTTTAACTATCCCGGGGCTTCCAATGGTTTTCAAGGCCTTTGCAAATCTTGGAGAACTCAAATTTTTCATTTAAAAAGGCTTTCTGTGAATATTTTAAAAATTGCCCAAAATTACAAAAATGTCATTACGTTATGTAGTTATTTCATTAAATTCGATCTGGTTATTTTAGCTTTTGTTTTAGGGTACCTTTAATCTCTTCTTTTCATTACTTAATGTCTAGATCATTATTCTAAATTTTTTGGACCTTAACAAATTCATTTCAAAGGACTTACTTTTAAAACATATTCGTTTCTGTTGTTTTTACTAAACTGGATGTTACATTTCTCACCCCCTTAAATAAATTTTGTCCTCGAAATTTTGATAACATATCTCATGGGAAGAGTGTTGGATATTTCTTCCTCATCTCTTCTTCTAGCTCCCAGGTAGCTTCTTCCGGAGATAACCCCTTCCAAACTACTTTCACTAGCGATATCATCTTATTTCGTAACTACTGAAGTCTAATATCCACTATTACCCATATAGCATCATGCCTTGATGATGTCCTGGGTAAACCCATGACAAAATCCATAGTTACACTATCATATTTCAACTTAGGGATATCTAGGGGTTGAAGTAACCCAAATGGCTTCTGGTGTTCTATTTTAACTTTCTGACATACTAAACATCGAGAGACATACTCCACTATATTTGCTTTCATCCTAAGCCATCAGAACATCTTTTTCAAATCATGACACATTTTATTACTGCCTGGGTGAATTATATATTTTCTTTTATGTGCCTCATCTAGTATTCTTTCTTTAATCTCAACATTATTGGGCACATACAGCCTATTTCTATATCTCACTATGCCATCCTTAGACAGATTGAAATCTTGAATGCTACCCTGGGATATTTGGGAGCTAATCATCTTTATATGCTCATTTATTTGTTGGGCCTCTCTTATTTGTCTCCTCAGGTCATTCTCTATTTGGGTTTCACTCATCAGTAACTTCCCTAAATGCACCTCACATAAGATATTCATATCCCTGAACCTCTCAATCAACTCTTACTCTTTAATCATCATACAAGCCATATGTATGGATTTTCTACTCAATGCATTAGTGACTACATTAGCCTTATTAAGATGGTATTTCAGGGTAAAATCATAATCCTTTAAGAATTCTAACTATCTCCTTTATCTCATATTTAATTCTTTCTACTCAAAAAGGTACTTAAGGCTTTTATAGTCACCGTAAATCTCTATGGCTGCCCCATACAAGTAGTGTCTCTATATTTTTAGAGCAAATACCACTACTGCTAATTTTAAGCCATGTGTGGGGTAATTCTCCTCGTGAGACTTTAATTGTCTAGAGGCATAAGCTACCACTTGGCCTTTCTACATAAGCACACATCTTAACCCTTTCTTAGAGGCATCGCTATAGACTACAAAAATCTCTCTCGAGTTAGAAAGTACTAAAATTGGGGTCATGGTCAGCTTATGTTTCAACTCTTGGAAAAACTTCTCACATTTCTCATGCCACACAAACGACACATTCTTTCTAGTAAGCCTAGTCATTGGTATCGCTATCTAAGAAAAGCCCTAAATAAACCTCTTGTAATAACCTACTAAACCTAGGAAGTTCCTGATCTCTGCCACTTTCCTAGGTCTTTCCCACTGTAATTTGCCTCTACCTTATGGGGATCTAATGTGACCCTTGCCTAGGAGATCACATGGCCTAGGAGTTGAACATCAGTGAGCCAAAGCACAGATTTGTAACACCATATATTTCTAGCTTATTTCATAACATTCTCATGTATCATATCATCAATTCCATGAAGGAAGTGAGAAAAGTCTATTAAAATAATGCATTTAATTTCGCTGCGTCATGTATAAAAAGTCCATTCGGTGTCACGTAGACTGTGTGAACTCATACAATGCATTATCATATTTATTTACATGAATACAAATCATTTGGATCATAAAAGATGGCCTACAACTCAAGAATCATGAAGGGAAGTCTAAAATATACATATTAAATTTCGGCCAGAATTTGTCCCTTTTCTGACCAAACTTTGGAAATTCATAACTAATTCTAGAAAAATCAAAATCATGCATTTTTAGACATTTAGGAAATCCATGGATGTCTACTTAATACTAAAAATATGTCTAGACTATAACATCTATCACAGAGGACGTTTCACATCCGAAAATGTCTAGAGGTTAAACTGCCCACTGATGCTGTCATAGATTTCTGTAGCAAATTTTGAAAATGTCGAATTAATTTCACAAAAATCCAATCCATGTGAATGATACCAATATGAAAATTTGTGGAAGTTAGCTAGAGGAAAAAATAACTCTAGACTAACTCAGGTAGCCCAGACCTCGGAATTCAATGAAACAGTAACTGAGGTCAGACAAAATTCCTAATACTTGATAGATTCTTTAAAAATTCATATCTCCCTCTCTAGACCTCCAAATGAGGTGCTTCTAGTTTGCACAAGTCACTGTGAATATATAGTTTCTCTGTATACAATTTTATGGCAATTGGACATCATTTGAGTCCTATGTGACAAATTACATTTTCAGATCAGATGAATAGTGCAGCAGACCAAAATCAAAAAAATTGCCAACTTTGGAAATTTGTCAAATATTTTTTAGACCTCCGAAAATTATGTTCTTTAGCTTCCCAAAAATATCTCAACAAGCTCTAATTGAATATCAAATCTTAGATTAAGAAAAGCTCATTTGGCTAAAAAATGATGTAAGGTTCTATTATAGTCAATTTTGACCCCATATGAGGTACCAAAGTAACCAAATGGCTTTCCCTAGGGGTTGGCACCTTTTGGACAAGTCTAAAAGCATGATTAAGACTTGTGTAAGCTGCCCAAATGGTCCCAAACTTCATGCATCTCATTTTGGCTATTTCATCCACACATATGCACATTTCCACAAAGCCATTCATAAAGTTACATTTCCATAATATACTCAACTTACATTCCGTCATTCATATAACACATTCTTTCATTTCTACATCATATAATATCATAATTACATATGTCTCAAGGGTCATAGACCATTTACAACAATAATATACATCATTAAGCATTATTATGGCTTAAAAGGGCAAAAGCTAGGCATATTGGTGTCAAGCTCTCTTCCTCAAGGTGGCTGGCTTCCATTACCTTGTCCACTTAGTCCACCTAGCATATTAGATCATTGGAGAGGAGGGGATGAGATTCAAAGAATCCCAATAGCTCATCTCCCATTCAATCATACATAATGGATGCAAAGCAAGTCTTGAAAATGCATGCATGGATATAATGGAAGTCATGAATATTCAAGAAGCAAGCTTGGCATGTGAAATAGTCATACAAGACATTCAAGAGCTTACCAAGTGGATGGATTGGCCTCACCCTTTTCCTCATGGATTTTGCACTTGCCTCACCCATTCTTTAAAAGATTCTTGGACTCAACCATGCACTTGGGAGGCCACTTTGCTTTTGGGAGACTCTTTGCTTTGTCTCAACTAATCTTAAGGGTTATTGGCTCATCCTCACCATGGTTAAGAGTTCTCAACCTCTCCACACTCAAGCAAACTCATACAAACATCATAGCATCATTTAAAAATATAATATGTCATCATGAAATCATGGCATATAAAATCATGCTAGCATACTTTTCATGGCTTGAAAATAGACATATACACATTCTAAGACAGGCTAAACACATATCCATGCATGAGATAAGGTGGAGAGAGCTACCTTGCACACAATCACACATTTTCCCTTTTGAAATTCCCTCCCTTGCTTCGGCTACACACACACAAATTTGTGGAGATGCTTTCTCTTGGCCTAGACACAATTTGTGGAAGCCAATTAGGTTCATGAAATAATTTTTAAGGTCATACAACTTGCTTAGACAATAGGTTGTTTTGTACACCCCATTATGGTCCATAAATGCACCTAATGAAGAAACACCCCTCTAAGCTCTATTCTTTCCTTTCAAATGTGACACTTGACTCCTTTTAAGCCTCTTGGAGTCATCAAACAATTAAAACAAAGAGCCTAACAACATGTTACTTATTTAGGTCATAATATGGAACCTAAAACACCAATTCACTTTTTATGAGTTCTACATTTTTTCCAAGGCCTCCCCTCATATTTATTCATCATATATGACTCAAGAATGACCTTAGAAAAATTTAAAACTCTCCCTAGCTACCCTTTCCTTGCTTAGCTTAGACATAAAGCTTTTATGGGTTCCATGGAGCTTTCTTTGTTTTCTCAAGGGAAGAAGCATATGGGGAGCCTCTTAGGGATGTTAGGAGTTCATTTAAACTCTTATTTAGGCCTAGGAATCATCATACAAAATCAGAATTTATAAGGTGCACACAAAATCCTAGAATTTGTATCTTAAATCTAATATTTTTTGTTAATTCTCTTTGCATATTCTTAATCTCCACACCCTTTTTCCTTAGATTCATGCTTGGTTCTGCCTAAAAATCATCTCCTCCTAGGGTTCCTTATGTGTGTCAAATTGGAGAAGAAGAGGAATCAAGAGTAGCAACCATAGGAAGAGAAATTACCTAGTTTCCTTGCTTTTTCTTGCTTGAATATTACTTTCTCCAAGCTCCTCTCTTCAAATCTGAAAATTCCCTTGAGTTTCTCCCTTGGATCAGATTTATAAATTCTATTTTAATCAAAGGAAACAAAGGAGAATGAAGGAGAGGAGGTGTGGATGAAGAAAAGCATGAAAAACTACCATGGAAACATACCTTTAAGCTTGAATTCTTCTTTCTTCTTCTTCCTCTCTTGTGCCCCAAAACCCTAGCTCTCTCCTCTGAAATTAGGCAGAAAATTCTTATTCCAAATGAGGGAGAAAGTGGGGCACCACCTATATATAGGGGTAGGAAAGTGACTTTTTCAAAAATTCCCATTTTGCCCTTTTTTCTTTGCATTTTCATTTCTCCTTTGTTTTAGCTCCTTTTTTAGAATTGTCTTTTCCATTATAAAATTTAGGTTCCCAATTTAGTAAAATACCTTTCGAATCACTCAAATCAAAGCTAAAACCTTTCCAAATGAATCCGTCAAAGTTTGGGTACACTGACGTTGGAAAACGTCCACCAAAAGGGATTTAACTATCCTAGGGCTTCCCATGGTTTTTAAGACCTCTGAGAACCCCAAAAAAACTCAAAATTTTCATGTAAAAAGTCCTCCTATGTGAATTCCAAAAATTGCTCAAAATTACAAAAATGCCATTACGTTTTGCAAGATTTTCATCAAAATTTGTTTCTTCATTCTAGTTCTGTTTTCCTTCTATCTAAGGCTAGGATTCTCATTTTTAGGAGTTTAAAATGTCACTCAAATTTTTTAGGACCTTAACTAATTCGATTCAAGGGACTTGCTTTAAAAATGCGCCTGTTTCCATTGTTTAACGAAAATTAGACGTTACAACATTTACTAAGTTTAAGATATAACTATCTCTCTCGTAAGGTCTCTAGGGCTAATCTCAGGTGCTACTCATGTTCTTCCCTACTTTTGGAATAGATGAGAGTATCATCAATGAAGACAACTACAAACCGGTCTAAGTATGGCCTAAACACTTTATTCATGTAACCTATAAATACTACAAGTGCATTCGTTAACCTGAAGGGTATAACCAAAAATTCATAATACCCGTATCTAGTCCTAAAAGTTGTCTTCAGAATATCTTTAGCCCTAATCCTAAGCTGATGATACCCTGACATGAGGTCTATCTTAGAAAAGACTGACACTCCTACTAACTGATCTAGGAGGTCATTTATACAGGGGAAAGGGTATTTATTCTTAATGGTTATCTTATTGAGTTTCCTATAATCTATACACAATCTAAGACTCCTATCTTTCTTCTTTACAAATAAGATTGGAGCTCCCTACGGCAAGACATTAGGTTTAATGAAACCCTTCTCTAAAAGCTCTTCGATTTGCTTCTTAAGTTCTGCTAGCTCAGTGGGAGCCATTTGATATGGGGCATTAGACACTAGACCCACCCCAAGTACAATGTTTATGGGAAACTCAACTTCTCTCTCTCAGGGTAGTCCACTAATCTCTTTAGGAAATATCTCTGGAAACTCTCTCACTACTGGAATTTCCTCTATCCCCTCTTTTATTTTAGCTTGGACTGAAAAGAAAACTAAAACCCTTAACAACATGCTCTAGAGACCTTTTAGCTTAGGAGGTGGTCATAAAGGCTAGCTCAGTCCTAATACTAGGCACAGTCTCACAATCAGGTAAAGTAATACATCTACAGGAACAATCAAGTGTGACATTATTTACAGACATCCAGTTCACATCGATAATCAGGTCAATGTCAATAAAGGGCATACATATCAAATCAAGGGTAGTATAATAATAATTAAATTGGACCACACAATTTAAACACGTAAAGGAGGTAATGATTCTATTTTTGTAGGGGTAGACACATGCAAGTCATATGGCAGTGTATGCATACTCAAACCCTATAACAAATAGTAATTTTTGCAAAATGACAAAATGAGCCGTATAAAGGCAAGTCCCTTGAAATGAGCTAGATAATGTCCTGAAAAAATTGGGTAATTTCCTAGGCTCCTAAAACCAATAATTCCAGGCTCAGATAGAAAGAAAAATAGAGTTAAGATGGTGAAACAAAATTGGGACAAAAACTGACAAAACATAATGGCATTTTCATAAAAATGTGTAATTTTTGGAAAAACTCATAGGAGGACTTTTTAAATGAAAAATTTGAGTTGCCTGGGGTTCTCAGAGGTCCTAAATACCGTGGGAAGCCCCGAAACAGTTAAAGCCCCTCTGGTGTACGTTTTCCAATGACGGTGAACTCGAACTTTAACAGATTTGTTTGGGAAGGTTTTAGCTCTAATTTGAGTGATTCCAAAAGAATTTTATTAAATTAAGAACTTAAATTTTATAATAGAAAAGATAGTTCTCAAAAAGGAGTTAAAAAAAAGCAAAAACAAAATTACCATTATGGAAGGACAAAATTGGAATTGTTGAATGTTCCATAAGATTCATGACTCTTCCTCCCCTTATTTAGGTCAACCCTCTTTGCCTAAAATACAGAAAAAAAGAAGCACAATTCTAGGCGCATAAGAGAAAGAGAGAAAAGAAGGAAGAAACCAAGGAAAAGGTGAGGAAGTTCATGAAATTTCATGCTTCTTCTTCCAATCTTGTTCCTTTCCTTGTTAGCTCTCTTTCTATGGTTTACTTGAATGGGTTGGTTCTATTTTGAGTCCAGAAAAAGAGGGAGTAGTTTGAATTCCTTGAGGAGAAGCAAACCTGGAAGAAAAAGTCTTGAATCCAAGGTATTTCATGGTTTTGTTGCTTCTTCTCTTTGCTTCTTTCTTGTGCACAATCGGCTAACCTAGGGATGAGTAAGAGGGGATGGATTTTAGGTAGTACCAAAGGTGAATCCTAGGAAAAAGAGTATAAGAATTAAGATTATGCAAAGAAATTGAAGAAAGAACTAATGGAAAGCAAGTTAGGAAAGTGTAGGATTCTATAGGGTTTTGTAAAATCTAATTTAATACATGAATTTTCTTGGCTATTTAAGTATTCCATTGAACTTCTAAGACCTCTAGAAAGCCTCACAAGTGGCTCTCCCATCAAAGAAAAATCAAAAGCTCCTTCAACCTCTACCAATGTGCATGTCTCGACCAAGCTCAGTTCATTAGGTTAAGGAGTGTTTTAATTTGTTCTAGCCTTGGTTTAGGACTTCATATGATATTAGAAGATGGGAGGAACCATTGGGAAAAATTTAGGAGCCTTGGCTTGGAAGATGGGACAATGATGTCCATAATGATGCCTTATAAAGCAACTTATATGTAAGCTTGTGCAAATGAATGTGCGATGGCTCCAATGCCTTTAAATGATGGCAAGAGGCCTAGAAATGAAAAAAGAATGGAGCCTAGAACTTGAATTGTGAAGGTTGCTTTAATAGGCTATTTATAGAACCATTATGCCACCTATAGAATCAAGTGTGTGTTTAAGAGTGAATTTGGCATCTTGGCTTGCTTCAAGTGTGTAATTGTGTGCTATTTATGGTGTTTAGGCCAAGAGAATACCAACCCACCTAGGTGTGCTTGTAAGGCCAAAAAGGAGAAGGAGTAAAGTAAAGAAAGCATGCATAAAGTTCAAGGTAGCTCTTCACCTTATTCTCTTTGCATTCTTGTGTGTATATGTATGTCATTGTGTGCTTGTGCGTGCTATTGTAACTTAAAAACATGCCACTTGATGTCTTGAGATTGCATTAGTGCCAATGTGTTGTCTTGAATGCCTTTAATATTGGAAAATGGCTTATAAGGGTGAGGTGATGCCAAAAGTCCCTTAATATGGCTGAAGAGATGCCAAAAGTCTCATGGTATGGGTAAGACAAGGCCAAAAGTCTCTTGAATGGGTGAGGCCAAGTCAAAAGTCCCTAGGCCAAGGGTGAGGCAAATCAAAAAGTTCTAGAAATAGGGTGAGGCAAAACCAAAAATTCTTAGAGCATATTCTTGGCTTGAATGTGATTCGGTGTCATGGAAAATTGTGACTTTGCACACTTTATGATTGCCAAACTTTCCATACTTATGCTTTGATGTGTATATGCCTTGAATGTGTGTGTGAATGGGTGTGTGAGCTATTGAGATTTCATGAATCTCATTTCTCTTCCCTCTTCCTTCTAAAAATGTCTAAGTGGTGCTCAAGATCAAAGGAATGCAAGCCAAGGAGCTTAATATGTCTTACTTTGTTGATCATGGTAGTTCTAATTGTAGTTGAATGTTAAAGTAAGATTGTACATGTTATTTTTTAGATGTAAAACTTTGAGAAAATGTAAAATGATGTATAAATGTTGTATGAACCTTTGATGGTACCAAAGCATGAGATTTGGGACCACTTGGACAGTTCATATAAGTCATATTCATGCTTTCAAACTTACCCAATAGGTGCCAAACCATAATAGAAGTCATTTGGACCAAGTTGATGCATTATGGGAACAAAAATTTGCCAAATTGTGAAGTTGTGTCACTCTTTGTCCAAATGAACCCTTCTTATTCTGAAACTTGGCATGCATCTGGAGCTTATTGAGAGTTTTTTGAAAAGATAAAGTGCAGAATATTTAGAGGTCTATGAAATTTTTGGCAAATTTTTAAAGTTGAAAATTTTTTTGGTTTTGGTCAGTATTATTGTTCATCTGGTTCGAAATGAAATTCTACCATTCATGGGGCAAATGATGTCCAATTGCTGTGAAATTTTACAAGGAGAAATGAAACCTTCCTAGTGACTTGTGCCAACTAGAAACAGCCCATTTGGATGTCTAGAAAGGGAGATATGAATTTTTGAAGTTGCTATTCTATTCTAGGCTTCCAGTTAGACCTCCAGCATGGTTCCATCCATTTTTGAGGTCTGAATGCTCTTAGATTGATTTGGAACTATTTTTTCCCTCTAGATAACATCCAAAAATTTCCAAATTGATATCATTTTCACAAATTAGATTTTTTTTAGAATTAATTATGAATTTTCAAAATTTACATCAGTAAGTTGTATCAGAATTCTAGACTGCCTGACCTTTTTGCTTTTTTTGATGTCAAGCATGGTCCAGATAAGAATTTCATAGCTGGAAATTGTTTTTAGTGTGAAGACATCTAGAGCTTTCCAACATGCTATGGTTTGTTTGATTTCAATTTTTCTAAATTTAGTTATGATTTTTCAAAGTTGCCTTAAATTCTGCCACTATGGAACCCGAGGCAAAACATGAGAATTTGTGATTTTTGGCTTTTGGTCCATGGTTCATGTGAAGTTTTTAGATGTTTATGATTTGCATGAATGCAAAATAATTAGAAAATATTGTTAGTAAATTTTCAGGGTCCATGGATCAAAATTTGAACTTTTAGACACAATGTAACGCAAATAAATGATATTATTTACTCTCTTTTCTTGGTATTTCTTTGCTTGTACATGAAAGCTTCCTTAAATATGGGAATATAGAGTATGATAAAGTATGGTGTGATAAACCCAACCTCCTAGCATAGTCAAATGATATGAAAGAGTGGTTAGCACCTGAATCAAATAAAATAGTTATAAAAAAATCATTAATATTAATAGTACCTTGAATAAAGCTCAGGGATCTGCTAGCCTCTTGTTGTGTCAAGGCAAAGACTTTACCCTAGGTCTGAAGTTTGGGTGCAGGAGCCATCTCCCTCTATTGAGTGAACTACTGGGTAGTTTGGGTACGGTCCCTAACTATGTGTCTTGGCCTATTACATCTATAACATACGTTCTGCCCCGCATAACATGACTTGTTCCCGTGATTTCTGTAACACTAGTTACATACTACAGCTGTGGAACTGCCTTTGGTGGACTAAACTTTTCTCCTCTTACCTCTTCTATTCCATTGGCTTCTACCACCCCTCATGCTACTCATTATGGCCTGTGTCTCTTCTCTTAGTCTCTTGGTCTCAAGGAGGGGAGGTATGGCACTAGAAGTAGTCTGCATAGTCCTGAGGTTTGTTTTTATAACTCTACAAACCTCAACTAAGGCATTAAAGTCCCTAATGCTCTATGGGACTACCCTGTCTCTAATCTCTGGCAGCAACCCCTTCTCTAACTTATTTGCTCCTCAGCGCTCATCATCATGTCTTTGTAAGTAGGAAGAATATCTGGAGAGCTCAACAAATTTGGCTACATATTGGTCCACATACATTCCCTCAGCTTGCCTCAGGAGTACGAACTCCGACTCCTTTTGATCTTTGATAGAGCTAGGGAAGTATCTCTTATAGAAAGCCTAAAGGAACGCCTCCTAAGTAAGTGGATGGTTTCTCGATCTCAGAATTAGTTTAGTGCTCCTCCACCAGTAATCCGTCTCTTTCTCTAATTGGAAAATGGCCATCACGGCCTTCTGCTCAAAGGTACACTTCATCACCCAAAATATCTTCTCAAGCTGCATAATCCAGGCCTCATCTTTCTCTTTGTTCAATTCACCATCAAAGGTGGGAGGCCTAAATTTTTTGAACTAAGCTATTGTTTGCCTAATAGAAGGCTGCTCCAAGATTGGAAGTGTTTGAGCAGGTGGAGTCTAAGATGTCTATTGTATCTGTATGTATGGTTGTAGATAAGAATGAGTTTCCCTAGAATACTCGAGATGATCTGAGTGTTGTGGTGGCTATGGACGAGGAGGCGTAGGGCCCTCACTATCTCTCTGTGCAAGCTGCTCCTATAACTGCATCATCATGGCTTTCTATTGATCCAGGCGAGCCATAATGCCTGAAAGGCTCTAGCCATCGAATCATTGGGCTCTATTTTATCCTCAACACAAGCCCCTCTAGAAGGCCTACCTCTTCGTGTGTTCACCATCTTTCTAAAACATCATTAGCAAACTTTAGCATTAATAGGAACACACCCACCACCATCACACTTAATTCATCCATAATAAACTCATACACAAAGTCAAACTCATATTCCCAAGCCACAATCCACATCAAAGTGCTTGAACCTTCACTCTAATACCAATAAAGTGTAACACCATATTTATTTAGCCTATCTTATCTCATTTCTAATTGCATTCCCTTGATATAGCAAGCTTTTAAGAAAAACTCAATTAAAATATTACATTATTTTTGCGTTATGTCACGGATAAAATTTCTTTTCTTGTATTGTGTACCATATGAACTCATCCATCTCATTCTCCCATTTAAATACATTCATACAACTCAAAACCATCATAACATGCTGTCAAAAACTTGAGCTCATAACATATACATAAAAATCTCATGTTCAACCTCAGGTTAGTCTGCTAGGTTATTGTCATGAATTTTGGAAAATCATAAATAATTCAAAACAAAATTGAAATTAAGAAAAATATACCATTATGGAAGCTTACAAATGTATAATTTATGATAAAAATAATTCTAGACCAAAACAGGAATGTCTAGCCACTGGAAATCGATGGAACAGTACATAAACTCAATTGGTGCTACTAGTACAGACATAGAACTTCCAAAATTCATATCTCCCAACTCAAACATCCAATTAGGGTGATCTTAGTGGACATAAAAATCTCATCATGTTTAGTTTATGCCTATAAAATTTCTTGAGTATTGGACACCATTTGACCATTGAATGACACAGGAGAAGAAACTGACCATATGTGACGACCCTAACTTCTAATCATTGTAATTAAGGTAAAATACGTGATTAATAACCATAAATCAGGGTTACAAGACGTTACGACTAATTACATTTGGAAAATGCAAGAAAATCTAAACCGTAATGTTATTAGAGTCATCAACCAAATAATTATAAGCATTCATGTACACAAGGGAAACAAACACTCATTTGTAAGCCTTTGATTCTATTATCCATTAATTCCAACTCACAAGAATCTTCTATCAATGTTTCTAAGTCATCCCTTGAGGTTACCATATGAAATACCAAGATTTCTAGGTTAGAATGAGAGTTTAGGACTATTAGCCATGGCTAAATGTTCTTGCGCCGCAGCCAATTGCTCTCGGGGTTCACCCTTATATCTTTACATGGCATCGCGACTAACCTACATGGCGCTGCAGCAGGGAAACCTCCTAGAGCCTACCGTGCTCGCCTCTCGCTATTGGCCGTAACTAATTCCTCTCAGGAATGCCTAACATAATTTCACAAAAGTTCACCACAGACAATTCCCATTTAGCCGCGATGAATTACCCTCTGGATGACTCCCAGTTTGGCCTCTCATATTTTGTGTAATATCCGGTCTCTCAAAAATGCAAGAAAATGTAAAGAAACACGAGAAATGTACATACAATTTCTCCATCAACATACGAAATTCATTGGATACAAAAGGAAGTCTCCCAAATAAGTAAATTAAGGTCCAATAAAATTATATTAATATTTTAGACCAAAAATAATAATGAGTCAAGGCCAGAGGTGCCTTAAAATTGAGACCAAAATAAATGAAAAAAAAGGTTTTGAAGAGTCTCCGAAGTTAAGTATGAAGGAGTCAGGGATTAAAATGCAAAGAAAAGTTATAAGTAGAGCAAAATGTATAAATTGCTCGATAGTTCAAGGAACCTTAGTTTCACCTTCTATTTGTGGCTTTAGGCACAAATATCAAAAAGTCGGGCAAGAATCTCATAAATCTGTGACCCACGGTTAAACTCCATTTGATGAGACGGGTCCAATGACGTCAAGTTGTCCGGATGGTCGGGCAGGATCCGATCTAGGATTCGGTTATCCTGATCAGTAGCCATGAGCAAAATAGAAAAAGAAAGTTGTAACAACTATAGAAATAGAAATAGATAAAAGGCTAAGAAACCATGAAGAAGTTTCAGAGACTAAATTGCAATAAATGAAACTTTTATAGCACAATCATAATACAGAACGATGAAAATTACACCTATAGACCCGGGTGTCTGATTGACACTAAAATTTATGAGGAGTGAGGTTAAGGGCCCCTGATCCATGTTTGAAACTCAGTATGGCCAGGAAAATAGAGGAAATAATATTTATAAATTTTAGAAAGTCTAAAGGTATGTATTGTAACGTAAAACTTTAATCGGATTCGGACATCGATTTTTAGACTGCTGTAAGGCCCAATAGTTGATTCTAAAGGCCCAAAAGAGAAGAGAATATATAATTAGGGTTTAGATAAGATAAACTCAAATATAAATATAAAATAAAAGGGAAAGAAGAAAAGGATTTTAGTTATTTTAAAGAATTAACCATGGTTAAGTTAGAAACTAACTATAGTTGAGTTAAAAGTTGACCATAGTTGAGTTAAGAAAATTAACCATGGTTACTATCCATAACTAAGAGCTAAGAAAGGCATCCAAGTGTGTGGCTAAGGAATTTTGGAAGAAGATATTTAGTCATAAAATTAGAAAATCAAAAGAAAAAAAGGAATGGAAGGCTAGGATTTGATTTTGAAAAAATTGATCCAAGGGTCCAAATTTGGCATGACCATTTAACTTCATTTAAATTCATCTCCTTCACCTCCATTCCACCATTTTCATGCCACACACAAGGGAGAAGGAGAGAAAAACGTGAAGAGAGAGAGGGAGGGAGAAAAAGTGGAAGAAGAAGTGAAATCAAGCAAAACTACCACCATTTTTCACTAAATTTCTTCATCCTCCAACCATTTTCTCTAACGATCAGCTGCATATTCATCTTTTCTTCAAGGTGGAATGTTGTTCTAAGTGGGAAGAGAAGGGATTTTAGTGTGAGAAAAGCAAAGGAAGCAAGGATTAAGCTTAAAGAGTAAGTTTTTCTCCACCTTGCACTTGAAAATCATGTTGTTTAAGTTAGTTTTGTTAAATCCTAGCTATGAGTCACTTTTGGACAGTATATGGATCATTAGAAATGGAGTTTATATGTTGAATATGAAGGCCTTAAAATGAAGTATATATCTTGGGAGTCCATCTCACTTATGGGAGACTCTTTACTTTGTCTTAACCAATCTTGAGGGTTCTTGGCTCATCCTTACTATGGTTAAGGGTTCTTGCCCTCACCACACTCAAGCAAACCCAAACATATATCATAAACATCATATGAAAGCATATTGTAACATCATGATACCATGGAATCAAAGTCATGCTAGAACACTTTTCAAGGCTTAAAAATACACATACGCACATTTGAAGACAAGTAAAGCAAACAATCATGCATAAGAGAACGAGGAGTGAGCTACCTTGGATACAATTACACACTTTTTCTTTTGAATCCAAGCTTCCTCTTTCAGCCACACACACACAAATATGTGGGGATGATTTCTCTTGGCCTAAACACCATTTATGGAAGCCAATTAGGTTCATGGAATTAATTCTAAGGCCACACAACTTGCTTAGACACTAGCTTGATCTATGAACCTCATTATGGTTCCATAAATGCACCTAATAAAGCAACACCCCTCAAATAAATTCTAAGCTTCATTCTTTCCTTTCAAATATGATTCTTGACTTCTTTTAAGCCTCTTAGAGTCATCACACAATTAAAACTAAGAGCCTAACTATATGTTACTTCTTAGGTCATATTATGAAACATAAAGCACCAACTCACTCTCTAAGATTCCTAAATTTTTCCTAAGACTTTCCCTCATATTCATTCATCATATATGAATAAAAAATGGGTTTAGAAAAATTTAAAACTCTCCCTAGGCACCCAAACCTATCTACGCCGAGACTATGCATGATTTTAGCCTCCTTGGACTTTGCTTGGTTTTCTTGATGGAGGAAGCATATGGGGAGACTTCTAAGGATCTTAGGAACTCATTTAAACTCTTATTTGGGCCTCGGAATCATTATAGAAAATCAAATTTTACAAGGTGCACTTGAAACCCTAGAAATTGTATCTTAAAATTTCATGATTTTTTGTTAATTCCCTTTGCATATTCTTAATCTCCATACCCTTTTTCCTTAGAATCACCCTTGGTTCTACCTAAAATAAAACCCTCCTAGGGTTTCTTAGATGAGGCGAAATGGAGGAAGGAAGGCAACCAAAGGTATCAACCGTGGGAGGAGAAATTACCTTATTTTCTTGCTTTTTCTCACTTGAATCTTGCTTTCTCCAAGCTCCTCTCTTCAAATCCGAATTTTCCCCCTAGGTTTCTCCCTTAAAACAGATTTGTAAACTTCATTTTAATTAAAGGAAAACAAAGGAGAATGGAGGAGAGGAGGTTTGGATGGAAGAGAATATGAAAAACTACTAAGAAACCATAACCTTTTTGCCTTGATTTTCATTCTCCTTCTTCTTCCCTTGGTGCGCCTAAACCCTAGACTTCTTCTCTGAATTTGGGCAGAAACAATTGTGTCTAAATGAGTGAGGAAGGGTGGCGCCACCTATTTATAGGTGGAGGAAAATGTCTTTTTCAAAAATTCTTATTTTGCCCTTCATTCTTAGCATTTTTGTTTCTCCTTCATTTTAGCTCCTTTTTGAGAAATGTCCTTTCCATTATAAATTTTAGTTTCCCAATTTAGTAAAATGCTTTTGGAATCACTCAAATCGGAGCTAAAACCTTCCCGAACGAATTTGTCAAAGTTTGAGTACACTAATATTGGAAAACGTCCACCGGAGGGGATTTAACTGTCTTGGGGCTTCCCATGGTTTTTAGGCCTCTAAGAACCCCAGAGAACTCAAAACTTTTATTTAAAAAATGAACCTGTGTGAATTCCAAAAATTGCTCAAAATTACAAAAATGTCATTACGTTTCGTAAGATTTCTGTCAAAATTTGTTTCTTTATTCTAGCTCCATTTTTCTTTCTATCTGAGGCTATAATTCTCATTTTTAAGAGTCTAAAATATTACTCAAATTTTTTAGGACCTTAACTAATTCATTTCGGGGGACTTGCTTTGAAAACGTGGCCATTTGGATGTTACAAAATGCAATGCACAAATCAAGAGGACTTTATTCAGGGTTGTAATTGGGGCTAGGGAAAAAATTAAATAGATATCTAAGAACAAGGGAAAAACAAGCAACAAATGGATACCTTAGAACTTCAAAAGCAATCAATGGAAACTTAGGATAGGGAAGAATATGTTTCTAGGCCTTTTTTCCAACTAGTATAAGTGAATACAAGCTCAAATCAAAACACTTCTTTCTTTGATTTTCATTCTTTTTTTTATTTTCATTCATTGTTTTTCTTTTGCTTTTCTATCTCTTCTTTTCTTTAACTTTGAACATTTTCCTCAACTTTTAATAACAGTGGCTTAAATTGATGCAAACCCACACATTCACCCATTTTAATGAGATATAATGCTCTAGAAATCTATAAGGCATCTTAAAACAAGGTGGGATGTATATATTTTAATGGCTATGGTTTCAACAAGAAAACAAAACAAGATCCAAAATGGCTAGACAATAGATAGAATGCATATAAGGTTGGCTTTTTGGCTAACTAGCTATAAAAGAAACGAATGCCTTATTATTTTCATGCATGCAAATGCAAATGTGGTCTCAACAAAGAATCAAGACAAGTTTCTAGAGTGAAAGCAAAGATAGGTGAATACACATTAAAAATGAATAGATACGACTCAAATCCTCACTAGCTAATGGCTATCAAAGAATTCATTGAAATCAAATCCATTGCCTCTTCACTTAAGTCAAAACACAAGATCCATCACTTATCATATCAAAGAGTATCCAAGCTATAATCATCTCAACTTGCAACTTCCATAAAAATTAAAAAAAAAAATCATGCTATTTTTCTAAAAATTTTTCAAAATTTTTCAATTTTTTTTAAAGAAAAAAAATAAAACAAAGAAAAGATGAAGATGAAATGGAATGGCTCTTCCCTCTACACTTAAATATTGCATTGTCCTCAATGCTAACACAAGATCCAGTCAATAGATAAATAGCACAACAATATAAAGAGTAAAAGGAAAGTGTACAACTAGATGAAGTTGAAAATGGAGATTCCAAGGGTGATTCAGATCTCCTTGTAGCTGGTTAGCAACCTTTTATTACTTACAAAATAGAAACAAAGCAAATAGTAATGCAGAAAAGAAAAGAAAACTAAATCCTAAACTAAAAAGAACTCTATCAAAACAACTAATCATACATATCAAAAAGCAAAAATTAAAATAGCTTTATTTCTCCTTAACTGAACAAATTTAAGTCTAACTACTTTGAAGCATTTTGATTGATCATGCAGGGATGATTCATGAACTTCCTCAGCCATCAATAGTCTTGGAAAGTGACACTCAACATATTCAAAAGCAGTAAAAGGAGAAAAGACAAATCTAAAATGTTCAAACCTAAAGAAAGAGAATCTAAAATCAAGTTTATGAGTATTAAACACTAGACCCTTTAAATATCTATCAAAACCAATAAAATCAATTGGACTTTCATCAGCAAGAGTCACTACATCAACAAAAATATTCAATTGTAACTTCTCACAGTCTTTCAAGTAAGATCCCTTCAAGGTATCTGATAGTTGTTTTATCTTAGTTGGGAAAGTCTATGGCTTGTTGGGAACTAGTCACCAACTTCATGAACCTATTCAAAATTCTCAATCAAAGAGATGATATCCTTCTTGACCAAAGAGACATTAGTAGACTCACAAGATTCTATACAATGATCAATAAATCAAGTCTCTCACTAGTGTCAACAATAGCATAAGGATCAGTAGGATTTTGAATATCAACAGTATCTCTATGCGTGCTCTCATCAATACTAGTATGGTCAAAAGAATCAGTCTTATCAATAGTTTTAGTGCAAACAAAGGAATCCATGGATTCAATAGATTTATCAAACCTCAAAAACTCATCTATCACAACACACACAGGACATGTATGCAAATCATCACATAAGCATTTCAAAGTAGAGTCTGATTCATCAACAACAATCTATAATTTGTTCAATAATTTTACTATCCATGTCTTCATTACATGCTACATCCACTATTTCATCAATCATATTATCACATGCTAGGTCACCCCCACACTTATCTACTACCCTAGACTCAATAGAATCATCATTAACTAGCTCAGAAATGAAATTATCATTATGATCACAGCTAGGGTTAGAAAAATCAAGTGCATCAGTACACAAGGATTCATTAGCATTAACACATGTGTCATTATTGTTCAATGAATTACTACAATCAATCAAATCAAGATATTCAACAACAATTTCTTCATCAACATCATCATCAAGCAATTCAGAATCAACAACATCATATGCACTAATCATTATTGTGCTATCATGTAGACTAGAGTTAGTCCTAACAAAATGCAAAATATTAAAAGATGGAAGGATATTACCCAATGAATAAGACTCTTCCTCCTCTATGCATTCTCTTCTGATTTACTCTTCTCTCAATTCAGTAGCACTAGAGGTAGGTTGATTCATTTGAACTTTTGAATCCTTTATGAGGTTATCTATTATTTGTTGGTTTTGAAGTTGCAACCATTCATTCTCTTGTTGGAGTTGAAGATTAAAGGCTTCCAATTGTTGCCTCATCCTCTCTTCCCAACTTGGTTCCCACCGGGACTCTTGTTGCATGTATTCTTCATGATAGTTGTAAGGATGATATTTTGGTTCTTATACATGGAAGTTGTGGTATGGCTTAATGTAACTGGGGTGGACTTCATATAGAAGGTGGTAAGGTTGGTAGCATGGCTGTTGAACTTGTTGATATCGTTGTGCTTATCTTTGTCGCTCTAGAATGCCATGAAGCATTGATAGAACTTTATCCATCTTTCATACAATCCTATCATTTGCATAAGAATCATAGACACCTTGATTAGACAAATAATATGGATTCATTTAAAGCAAAGAAAATGAGAAGTACAATCAATTTCAGCACAAGAGAAATCACTAACAAACTATAACTAAAATTAACTTTAAATCAAGAAAATTAAATTCAAATGAAGCTAACAATAAAAAAACTCTAAAACAGAGGACAAACACACAAAATGAGCTCACAGAAAATTAAAAAATTAAATCTATAAAAATTAAAAAATTATTAAAAAATTTTGAGAAAATACTAAAAAAATTAGAAAAACTGCCTTAAACGTTGGAATTTGGCTAAGAAACTAGTGCACCTAATAGCTTTGCTATTTTTTTGCTTAAAACACCTAAAAACCTTGGAAAATAAAGTTTGAGAATTTTTTGGGCACATTAAACAAAAATTCCAGCAAGCAGAACACTTGTTACGCAACACCAAAATGCCCAAAATCCAAGTCCAAAATAGAACAAAAACTAAACCAAAATAGAGCTAAAACAGAGTAAAAACACTTGGAAATCCTTTTCAAACAATTGAGAATCCAATTTCCCTAGCAATGATGCCAAATTTTGAAAGATCATGTTGCACAACCTCCAAAATAAAACTAGGTTGAGAAAATATAAG
Source organism: Erythrophleum ivorense (assembly GCA_026724425.1). Classification (NCBI taxonomy): domain Eukaryota; kingdom Viridiplantae; phylum Streptophyta; class Magnoliopsida; order Fabales; family Fabaceae; genus Erythrophleum; species Erythrophleum ivorense. The sequence goes on along the minus strand of JAIUCV010000006.1, from coordinate 37,276,365 downwards.
TTAGTGGCACAACCTAGGTCATCTCCCTTAGAAATGTAACTCAATGTTTAATTAAGCTTTCTAAGTATAAGAGGATCCTAGACTACCTAAATAAAGGGGGGTTTGATCTAATTAAACTAACTAAAATTAAAGTAAATTAAAGTTCCTAGTTACTACCTAAATGTATGAGCTAAGAGGCAAATAATGGGCTTGTGACTAGCTTTGGATTTGTCCATTGGTATCCACCATCCTTATCCTAATTTAATTATAAATGGTTTTAGTCTAAGAGTCCCTAATTGTGTTCATAGCAAAGCATCTTGAGTTACCACGCAAGATTCAAAGGATTAATAATCTAATGTTAAATTGAAACCTTAATCCTACACCAAATCATTAATTCTTACCTTTAGGATCAATGAACACTTAAATTTGATTGATTAATTGATCAATTAGCCTTTGAATTATCACCCTAAGATGTTTATTAACCAATTAAACTCCAAGGAATCCTCAAATTAAACAATTAAGCACACAATCTCACTTATGCATTTCACGAACATCTTGATTACATACATGGGAAATTGGAAGAAAAATGAAAAATTCAGTACTTAATCAATCAATTAATCATTAAAAAATTTTCCTTAATAGTGTCTAACTAGCCACTAATTATAAACAACACAAATTCTCAATCAAATACAATCTTAACTAAGATAATATAAGAAAGAGAGAAGTGCTAAAAAAAAGGAAAATCTTAGCCAAAAGTCCTTTGTCTCCATGGATTCAAGGTTCTCCAAGGTTATCCTTAGATGGAAGGAGATGGAGGAATTGGGTGGAGAATGGCTACGGCATGGAGGTGGATGAGAGTAGAGTATTAAAATGTGAATGAGATCTTGTCAAAATGAATGGATGATGCCTCGAATTGATGATTCCAGCTCTCAATGCTTTTTAATTTCTTTTATTCCTTCAAGTGCTTGTATGTCCAAATTAGAACCATTATCTTGCCATGCTTCTTTCACATGCTCAACCCTCTTTAAAAATCACATGGCTTTGTTCATGTTGAAGGCTTAATCAAGTGTTTTGCTTTTCACACATTCTACTTGAGCCACTCTCTTCTTTCATTCCATGTAAAACCCAAGCCTCCACTTCCTTTCTTTTTACAACATGGCTTCATCTCAGCCCTGTGTGTGTTTTCTTCCTATAGTCGCCATTCATGATTTCCATGTCAGCTTCTTTGTTCCTCTAATTCTCTTTACATCAAAACCATAGCTTCTTCTTCTCTGCTCACAAGCTTCTTCAGCTGATGGGAGTAATGTTAGAGTTGAACTCATGCTGCTTGTAACATCCAGTCCCTCCGTAAACGTGAGAAACGCAATGTTCGGTTTCTCCGTAAACGTCAGAAATGGGCCAAATATAAAAGGAGGTCCTCGAAATAGAAGGAATTAGGGCCAACTAAAATTATGATAAAATTTTAAATATTAGAAAATGAGGATTTGAGGTTTGAGATGCCCAAAAACCAGAGCCAGAAGAGCTCAGAAAATTTGCCGAAGAAAGTAGGGGCATTTTTGTAATTTTTGGAAAATTTTGAAAACTCACAGGAGAGCTTTTTAAATGGAAAATTTGAGCTTCCTGGGGTTCTTAGAAGGCCTGAAAACCATGGGAATGCCTAGAATAGTTGAAACCCCTCCAGTGAGCAATTTCGGCAAAGGTTGACCAAAACTTTGACCGAACAGTTCGGAATGGTTTCAGATCCTTTTTGAGTAATTCCAAAGGCAATTCTTATGATTAAGAGCCTAAGGAATATGATGGAAAAGACGGATTTCAAAAAGGAGTTGATATGAGTCTAAAATGAAAAAGCCAAGAAAAGGGACTAAAATGCAAAAGTAAAAAGTTACATAAAGTGCCTTTTAGCTCCTTCTTATCCACGTTCTTTCTCTCCTCTCTAAGACCAACTTGCATCTGCCCAATTTCAGAGGAAAACTCCAGCTTCTTAGCCGCACAAGAGGAGGAGGATTTTGGAGGAAGAGATTCAAGAAAAATGTAAGAAACTTTAAGAAATTCCATATCCTTCCTTCTTGAACCTTGCTTCTCTCCTCTCAAGCTTTCTTTCTATGATTTTAATGGAGAGTTTGGTGCTGTTTTTGGTGTTTTTGGGGCAGAACAGAGAGGGAAATTTCGAAAATTGAGGGAGTAAGCCAACCAAGTGGAAGAACAAGCCAAAGGAAGCAAGAAAACAAGGTAAAACTTCTATTCTTTGGTAGTTTCTCCCTCCCCCTTCCTCTTGCACGAATTTGGGCATCATGAGCCCAATTTTTAGGGGCTATTTTCTGCCCAACTTATGGAAGCATTAGAGGTTTTAGATGGCAAGGATTAAGAAGGAACCAATGGAATCAAGAAAGGAGCATTAGGAGACAAGATAGAACCATTAGGGGTCCAAATGCTCCCTTGCAAATCTGATTTTATATGAATGTTCTTAGACTTAGTTGAATGTTTAAACATTCTCCTAAGACCCCTAGAGAGCTTCCCACATGCACCTCCCATCCAAGGAAGCAAAGAAATTACAAGAAAAACTAATGAACTCTAAGCTAGAAAAGTGTAGAGCTCTTGAACACTTTGCAAAAACTGATTTGATATATGAGTTTTCTTGCATGTGTGAGTATTTGATTGAGCTCCTAAGACCTCTAGGAGGCCTCCCAAGTGTATCTCCCATCAAGGAAAAATCAAGAAGGCCATGAACTCTTCTTCCCCCCATAGTCTTGGCCTAGGCAAGTTCCTATAGTTAGGGAGAGTTTTAAATTTTTCTAAGGCCATTCTTGAGTCATATGTGAGGAGTGAAGATGAGGAGAGGCCTTGGAAAAAATTTAGAACTCAAAGGAAGTGAATTGGTGCCATAGGTTCCATATTAGGACTTAAAGAAGCAACATGATGCTAGGCCCTTTGTTTTAATGATGTGGTGACTCCAAGAGGTTTAAATGGAGTCAAGAATCATAATTGAAAGGAAAGAATGAGGCCTAGAAGTCATTTGATGGGTGTTGCTTCATTAGGTGTGATTATGGACCATAATGGAGCCTATAGAGTAATCTAGGGTTTAAGCAAGTTGCATGGCCCTAGACATTGTTTCATGAACTTAATTGGCTCCCATAATTTGTGTCTAGGCCAAGAGACACTATTTCCACCAACTTGTGAGTGTGTGGCTAAAAGAGGAGGCTTGAAAGCTAAGGAAAAAGTGTGTGAAATTATGCAAGGTAGTTCTCTCCACCTTCTCTCATGCATGGATGTGTGTTTAGCTTGTTTTAGAATGTGTGTATGTGTATTTTCAAGCTAAGAAAAGTATGCTAGCATGCCTTTATATGCCATGATGCTTGATGCTATGTTATATTTTCAAATGATTACATGATGTTTGTGTGAGTTTACTTGAGTGTGGAAAGGCCAAGAACTCTTCTCTTTGGTGAGGATGAGCCAAGAACCCTTGAGTTTGGTTGAGACAAAGTAAAGAGCCTCCCAAAAGCAAAGTGGGCTCCTAAGAGTATGGTTGAGTCCAAAGTGCTTAAAGAATGGCTGAGGTAAGTCTAAAATCCATGAGGAGAAGTGTGAGGCCAATCCAAACACTTAGTGAGCTCTTGAATGTCTTGCATGATTGATTCACATGCCAAAGTTACTTAAATGCCTATGATTTCTACTTTCTCCATGCATGCATATATGAAACTTGCTTGCACATATTATGTGTGATGGAATGGAAGATGAGCTATTGGGATTCTTTGAATCTCATTCCCTCCTCTCCAATAATCTAACATGCTAGGTGGACCAAGTAACTATGGTGAAGGGAGCCAACATCAATGAAGAAGGAAGAATGACAAGTCTATGTCTAGCTTTAGCCATTTTAGAACCATAATTGTGTTTCTTGATGTATATGTTATTGTAAATGTACCACGACCCTTGAGACACATGTAAATATAATATTATATGATGTTTAAATATATGAATATGATGTATGACTTTTAGCCTACATTTTGAACATGAGATGCCAAATTATGCAATATGAAAGTATGATGGAAGTGTGCATAAATGTGGGTTGAATGGACAAAATGAGATGCATGAGGTTTGGGACCATTTGGGCAGCTCACACAAGTCTTAAATGTACTTTTAGACTTGCCCAAAAGGTGCCAAGACCAAGGGAAATCCATTTGGCAATTTTGGTACCCAATATGGAGCCAAAATTGACCATAATGGAACCCTATACCATTTTTTAGCCAAATGAGTTAGTATTGCCCTGAAACTTGGCATGCACTTAGGTCTCATTAATATATTTTTGGAAAGCTAAAGATCAAGTCATTTGGAGGTCTGTAGAATTTTCTATGATTTTTCAAAGTTGGTATCAAAATTTCGGATTTTCAGAAACACTGTTCATTTGGTCAGTTATGGAATTGTGTCATCCGAGGGGCAAACGTAGTCCAATGGCTACGAAATTTTATAGGCAGAAACTAGCATTCACAGTGACTTGTAAAAACTGGAAGCACCTCATTTGGAGGTCTAGAAAGGAAGATATTCATTTTCGAAGGTTCTGCCCAGTATCAGACATCTTGCCAGACCCGAGATACTGTTCCATCGATTTTCGAGAGTTTGGCTTGATGAACTGATCTGGAGATATTTTTTCTCTCTATTTAAAATCCACATCTTTCCATAGTGGTATTATTTGAAAGCATTGGATTTTTGTGGAATTAGTTAGACATTTTTGAAGTTCATATCAGTAAACTGTGACAGTATCAGGAACCCCTCCGACCTACAGTTGATTTAACGTGTCAAACGCGTTATGTGTGGGATTTTATGACTTGTATATATTTTTCCCATGAATTAGACAGTCTAATATTTCCAGAATGACCAAGAGTGCTTGTTTTCGATTTTTCTAGATTTACTTATGAATTTTCCAAGTTTGCCCAGAAATGGGGCCAAGTCTGGCCGAGGAGAAATATGCATGTCCCATGTCTCCCTTCGGTTTCCATGAGTAGTGAGCTAGTTTTTGTGATTGAAATGAGTTGTAATTGTGCAATTAAATATGAGGATGCATAGAATGAGCTCACACGGTCCACGTGACACCGAATGGATTTTTGGATAGGATGACTTACAAATAAAAGTCCAAATCTTCATGCCTCCTCTATGAGAATTATGTGTATGTTTCATGATAATTATGCTATTCAAAGGCATGAGATGAGCTAGAATGAAGGTGTTACACTGCTACTTCTTCTCCTCACATAAATAGAACATCATGCCTCTTATTTCATCCACCCAAGCTCTTTTCCACATGCTTCTTGAATCATTTGCACTAGCTCGTTCAACTCGTGAGTGAGACTTTGTGACATGGATGAATGTGGATGTTCAATCTCCACATGAAAGCTCGAGAGTTTTCCTCCTTACTGTTGGAGATTATGCCCTAGGCCAATCATTTGTAAACATTGTGCTTCATTAAGAATAAAAGTTTTCCTATTACAATTATTATATTTGCATTTTTTTATAATAATTATATCCTTGGATAAATTATATTAGTTATTCAAATATCCCTAGTCAATCCTCATTGTGGGAACGATGATGAATTAAGATGAGTATGATTTTGATTGATGGTTATGTGTTAATCATGTATGGAGATACAAATCAAAATCATAGGCACCTATTGGGAACAGGGTGCTAGATTGACCCGTCATGAGGTAACTTCATGGATTAGGTCATAAGCGTACCTCATATATAATCGTGCCACTAATCCCTTATACCTGAGATCATCATAGATTCCAACATAAAGGATATTGTGCTTTGGTATTGTCAAAAGTTACCTTTGACCGGGTGATCATAAAGGCTATTGTCGGGCATAGTGGACTCCATGTACGGGATGATGAGTAGTCAAGATGGAATTTATCCCACTGGTTAACGGAGAGATATCTTTAGGCCCCTCGATGAGTGAGACTGAGAAATGCATGGCCATGCTTAGATGGAAGAATTTTCCATTCCTTCTGTCAGTTTGCACGTAAATCGAGAAACTAATGATCTAGTAAGATAAGGATGACATTTCCATGCCTTATGCTCGATCAAGATATCATGTGATAAAAGAGATGTGACAGGGTTATACGATAGGCTGTATCAGATCACCAAACCTTATGTGATTTGGGTAGTCACTATGTCTTGCTAGAGGCCACTGATGACTTGTGGTGCAATAACATTGTTGGCCCACTGCCAACATCATATAGGCCTACAGAGTCGCACACAAGAACAAATCAACTTGAACAAGAATGTCCAAATTCATGGAAGCTAGAATTGTGTCTAGATTCGATGAATGTTCGCTTAATTAGGGTGAGATAATTATATATATATAATATGTTATATATATGTAATTAATTTGGAATATAAGTATATATATTATTTGATATATATAATATATATTTCATATATATATAAATTTGAAATATATATTTATATTTGATATAAATATATATATTGTATTATATATTTCAATATATATATTTATTTATAAATGAATTAGTTCAAATTGAATTTATGAGATAAATTTGAATTTTAACTAATTTGTTTAAGATTAATTTGGATTAATTTAAATAATGTATTTAAATTAATTAATTTAATCTAAATATACCTCTATAAAAGGAGAGGTAGGCTAGGGTTTAGAAACACACAAAAGAGGTCAGATTTCTAAGAACCCTAAGCCATCACCCTAAAGAGAAAGAGAGAGAGTGGTCGTACCCTAGAGAGAGAAAGTGTACGGATGCCTAGAGAGAGAAGATCATCTTCTCATCAATTTGCATACGGACGTGCTGAACGAAGGTGCTAGCACGCCTTTCAAGTTACTAGATCGTTCGTGTGGATACCGATAGAGGGGGCTGCGCATAGACGTCAGTTCCAGAGATCCAAAAGGACAAAGTGTGCTATAAAGGTAATATTTTATTTCATACTCAATTTAATCAAGTTGACGGATCCATGGGAAGAAATGAATTAAAATTTTTGCTGCATGTACAGTTCGTTTCTTTCAGTGGTATCAGAGCCACGTCAACTTTGTTTAAGTTAAGTTTTGTGGATTTACCTGTTTCTGGAATTCAATTTCAATATGTGTTCCATTCGATTTTACATGATGTTTTATATATATTTGCGTCTAATTCTGGAATTCGATTTTAGTATGTGTTCAATTCTATTTCACATGACGCTTTATATATATGTGCGTCTGATTCTGGAATTCGATTTTAATATGTGTTCAATTCAATTTCACATGATGCTTTATATATATGTACATCTGATTCTAGAATTCGATTTCAGTATATGTTCAATTCAATTTCACATGATGCTTTATATATATGTGCGTTTGATTCTAGAATTCGATTTCAGTATGTGTTCAATTCGATTTTACATAATGCTTTATATATATATGCGTCTATGTTCAATTCAATTTCACATGATGCTTTATATGTGTGTTTGATTCTGGAATTCGATTTTAGCATGTGTTCAACTCGATTTTACATGATGCTTTATATATATGTGCGTCTGATTCTAGAATTTGATTTCAGTATGTGTTCAATTCGATTTCACATGATGCTTTATATATATGTTTCTGCGTTCAATTCAAATTTCATATGCTTTATATATATGTGATATATATGCGCGATTTGATTTAAATTATATCATATATGTAGTTCGGCTTCATATGAATTCTGGACATTTACGTGTGCAATTCAAATTTGAACTTGATCATATATGTGATGTATGTAGTTTGGTTTGAATATGATGTTCATTACAATTCTGGTTAATCAATTCAATTATTAATCTATTTGTTCAATTCTACTCCCGTAAGTGACTTTGCAATCATATGTGTATGAGATATGTCCATTCGATTATGAATCTGTATTTGATTATTAATCCATTTGTCCATAGCGGGACCGCCGTGGCTAACTAATCCTAGCGCAACCTAATCTAACTTGACAATAAAATCACAATGCTTATGGCTTTTCTTATGAGATGAGATGTTTGATACATGTATTCATTGTGATTTGCTTGTTTGTACGGGTATGGTGCATGGTATGGCCCTAGGATTTTAATAGTATGTATTGTTTTAAATACGACCTGCATGTCATGCCTCTCTCCATTACTCTGGATGTATATTCTTTTCTCACCTCACTCCCCTCGAATGTACAATCGAGGTTTCTTTATAAATGTTATCTTAGAGGAACCCTCTCATTGGCTTGGGAGGAAATAGGTTAGATGGGCCATGCTATGACATGTTTCATTATATGCTTTATGATGAGATCATTCATATGTGTATGTATGAGATACTATTGCAATATATAATTGACAATGAAATAATAAATAAAATAAAATCCCTCGCATTAAATTTAAGTTATAATGCCATCCATTCATGAACACCTGTCAAAACTTTGATCGCCTAATTGTAAGAACCACTAAAGTGGGATGCACTTGGGTTATCTCAGTAAGGCAGCTTGGGTAATGGTGATACCCACAAGTTTCATAATGGTTCAACTTAATTGGGACTACCAAAACGGTTTTGGGTCTCAAGGCATTAGATGGGATTAAACATGCTGGGTCATATGATGACAAGAATCCCATAAAGAACTAAGAGTTACATGTGATGTAATTGGTAAACAAGTTACCTACCTAAATAACTTAATTTTAAGCTTCTTGCTAAAGTGGACTTATAATTGAGTGAAATATGGTTCTTAGCCTGCTAAACTATATTGAGGGTTATTTTAGTGGGAAATTATTTAACTTTGTATATTTTTTGTTGTAGAATATGTCGACAAATAACTCTGCTGCACTATCATTGCGATCTATCCTTGAGAAGGACAAACTCAATGGGACAAACTTTCTTGACTGGTTCAAGAACTTGAGAATTGTTCTCAAGCAGAAGAGAAAGCTATATGTCCTAGATGAGCCTATTCCTGACTAGCCTGCAGCCAATGCTCTAAAAGCACAGAAGGATGCCCACACCAAGCATCTTAATGATTCTGTGGATGTGGGATGCTTGATATTAGCCACTATGGTCACAGAACTTCAGAGAGATCTAGAATATATGGAGGCTTATGAGATGATTGTACATCTCAAGGAAATGTTCCAACAACAGGCAAGGCAAGAAAGGTTTGAAACTACTAAGGCCTTGTATTCCTACAAAATGGCTGAAGGTGCATCAGTTAGCACTTATGTTTTGAAGATGAAAGGCTACCTTGATCACCTTGAAAGGCTCGAATTTCCCATGAGTCAGGAGTTAGCTACATATTTGATCTTAAACTCACTCCTAAAAAGTTATGACTAGTTTGTCATGAACTACAATATGAACAACATGGAGAAATCCATTTTTGAACTGCATAGGATGCTTAAAACTGCTGAGTAAAATATTAAGAAAAAGCCAAGCTTTATTTTAATGGTTCAGAAAGGTAAAGGAATGAAAAAGAAGGGCAAAGGCAAGGGAAAGGGCCCGAACAAGAAGTTCAAGGACCAAAAGAAGCCCAAACCCAAGCCTGCAGCCAAGAAGACAAAACCTCCTAAGGAAAGAGTTTATTTTTTTTGCAATAAGCCTAGTCATTGGAAGAGAAACTGCAAACTCTAGCTGGAAGATCTAAAGAATAAGAAGAATAGCAGGGCTATTTCTTTAGGTATTTATGTTATAGATATTAATCTTTCTACTTCTTCTACATGAGTATTAGATACTGCATGTGGAACTCACATTTGTACAAATGTGCAGGGTTTCAAAAGGAGTAGGAAGTTAAAAAAGGGTGAAATAGACCTACGAGTTGGAAACTGAGCTAGAGTTGCTGCTTTAGCTCTAGGCACTTATGAAATAAATTTGCCTAGTGGCCTTTTGTTAATTTTGAACAATTGCTACTATGTTCCTACTTTGAGTAGTAACATTGTTTCACTTTCTTATTTGGATAAGGAAGGTTTTATTTCAATTATTAGGAATAATAAATGTTCTATTTATTGTAATGACATTTTTTATGTGGATGGTGATTTGCATGGCGATCATTATTGTTTGAATATTGAAACTCTCAGTAATGAAAATATCTATAACATAACCACTAAGAGGATCAAGTCATATAATTTAAATCCAACCTTTCTATGGCACTGTCGTCTTGGTCATATAAATGAGAAACGCATTTCAAAGCTCCATCAAGATGGACTTCTTAACTCATTTGATACATGCGAATCTTGTTTGCTTGGAAAATTGACCAAGACACCTTTTACTGGGCACAGTGAAAGGGCTATTGATTTAATACATACCGATGTATGTGGTCCACTCAGTACCACTGCAAGAGGCAGGCAACAGTACTTCATTACTTTTATAGATGACTTCAGTAGATATGGATATATCTATTTAATGAGACATAAATCTGAAGCTTTTGAAATGTTCAAAATTTTTCAAAATGAAGTACAAAATTAACTTGGCAAATTTGTTAAAATACTTCGATCTGATTAAGGTAGAGAATATTTGAGCCAAGAGTTTATTGACCATTTTAGAAATTGTGGTATTATCTCACAATTAACACCACCAGGAACACCACAATGGAATGGTGTTTCTGAATGAAGGAACCGAACTCTATTAGATATGGTTTGATCCATGATGAGTGAAACAGATCTTCCACTATCCTTTTAGGGCTATGCATTAGAAACAACTGTGTTCACACTAAATTATGTTCCATCTAAAGCGGTTGAAAAGACTCCATATGAGATATAGACTGGGAAGAAGCCCAGTTTATCTTTTCTCAAGATTTGGGGATGCGAGGCATATGTCAAGCAACAGGCCTCAGATAAGTTAACACCCAAATCCATAAAATGCCTTTTTATGGGGTATCTTAAGGAAACAAATGGATATTACTTCTATAACCCTAACGAGAATAAATTGTTTATTGCTTGGAATGGTATCTTTCTAGAGAGAGAATTTATCTCCAAGAGAACCAGTGGGAGTAAGATACATCTCGAAGAAGTTTGAGAGCTACAAAATTGCATTGAACCAGAGATGGATATGTGAGAAGTCTCACAACAAGTTGTTGAGCCTTCTCAAGTAACACAAGGCCCACGAAGGTTTGGTAGGACACGACTTTAGCTCAAAGATATAGATTTCTTTTGACTGAAGGACGTGACGTGTTACTTATTGATTAAGATGAGCCAACTACCTATCAAAAGGCTGTAGTGGGATCGGACTCTGAGAAATGGCTGAAAGCCATGAAGTCTAAGATGCAATCCATGTATGAAAATCAGGTATGGACCTTGATTGACCCACCTGATTGTATAAAAACCATTAGGTGCAAATGGGTTTTTAAGAAGAAAACTAACATGGATGGCCAAGTGCATACCTTCAAAGCACGATTGGTTGCAAAAGGATTCAAACAAACCCATGGTATAGACTATGATGAAACCTTTTCTCCAGTCGCTATGATTAAATCAATTAGGATCCTTCTTACCATTGCAGCATACTATGATTATAAGATTTGGCATATGGATGTCAAAATAGCATTCCTTAATGGGAAGCTACTTGAGGATGTGTACATGACACAGCCTAAAAGTTTTGTACGACCAGAGGATTCTGGGAAGGTTTGCAAGCTTCAAAAATCTATTTATGGATTGAAGCAAGCATCTTAGAGTTGGAATCATCGTTTTGACGAAGTAGTCAAAGATTTTGGATTCATCCAAAATATTGACGAACCTTGTGTATACAAGAAGGTTAGTGGGAGCACAATTGTGTTTCTAGTGCTTTATGTTGATAACATCCTACTCATTGGGAATGACATTCCTAGCTTACAGAAGGTCAAGACTTGGTTAGAAAAGTGTTTCTCGATGAAGGACTTAGGCAAAGCCAATTACATCCTAGGGATTAGGATCTACAGAGATAGATCTAAGAGGCTAATTGGCCTAAGTTAGAGTACCTACATAGACAAGGTACTGCATAAGTTTAGCATGCAGGACTCAAAAAGGGGTTACATACCTATGTCTCATGGCATTAACCTTAGCAAAGCTCAATGTCCCAGTTCATATGATGAGCGAGAACGCATGAGCAAGATTCCATATGCTTCAGCCATTAGATCTATTATATATGCTATGTTGTGTACTTGACCGAATGTGTCATATGCCTTAAGTATGACTAGTAGATATCAGTCAAATCCAGGTGATGGTCACTGGACTGCTATTAAGAATATTCTAAAATACTTAAGAAGGACTAAGGAAGTATTCTTAGTGTATGGAGGATTGGATGATGAGCTTGTTGTAAGTGGTTACACAGATGCAAGTTTCCAATCTAGCAAGGATGATTTAAGATCGCAATCAGGATATGTATTCTGCCTAAATGGTGGAGCAGTCAATTAGAAAATAGAGCCATATGACTTGCATTTGGGTGCTAGCTACTCTTTCATATCATATGACTGTACTAGGAGGTTGGGTTTGAGTATGCATACACTACCATATGACTTGCATGTATCTACCCCCATAGGAAATAGAGCCATTACCTTCCATACTTGCTTGAATTGTATAGTCCAGTTTAATCAGTGTTATACCACACTTGATTTGATATGTATGCCCCTTATTGAAATTAATTTGATTATCGATATGAACTAGATGTCTGTAAATAATGCCACACTTGATTATTCCTATAGATGTATTACTTTACCTGAATGTGGGACTGTGCCTAGTATGAGGACTGAGCTATCTATTATGACCATCTCTCAGGCTAAAAGGTCTTTAGAGTATGGTTGTTAGGGATACCTTGTTTTCTTTTCAATTCAGGTTGAGGTAGAAGAAGGTATAAAGGAAATCTTAGTAGTGAGAGAGTTCCCAAAAGTGTTTCCTAAAGAGATCGGAGGAACACCTCAAGAGAGAGAAGTTGAGTTTCCTATAGACATTGTACCTGGGGCAAGTCTAATGTCTAAGGCCTCGTATAGAATAGCTCCCACCGAGCTAACAGAGCTTAAGAAACAAATAGAAGAGCTTTTAGAAAAAGGTTTCATTAGACCAAGTGTCTCATTATAGGGAGCTTTAGTCTTATTTGTAAAGAAGCATATAACTATTTCTTTCTTAAGGTCTCTAGGGCTAATCTCAGGTGCTACTTATGTTCTCCTCTACTCTTAGAATAGATGAGAATATCATCTATGAAGACAACTACAAATTTGTTTAGGTATGGCCTGAACACTCTATTCGTGTAATCAATGAATATTGCAGGTGCATTCGTCAACCTGAAGGGCATAACTAAAAATTCATAATGCCCATACCTTGTTTTAAAAGCAATCTTAGGAATATCTTCAACCTTAATCCTAAGCTAGTGATATCTCGACCTGAGGTCTATCTTAGAGAACACCGATGCTCCTACTAACTAGTTTAGGAGGTCATCTATGTAGGGGAAAGGGTATTGATTCTTAATGGTTATCTTATTGAGTTTCCTAAAATCTATACAAAGTCTAACTTAGTAAATGTGAGTTTTAGCTTACTGAAGTTCAATTCCTAAGCTATGTGATCTCCCAGGCAGGGGTCATAGTAGATTCCTATAAGGTAGAGGCAGTATTACAATAGGAAAGACCTAGGATAGAGATATAGATTAGGAGCTTATGAGGTTTAGTAGGTCATTACAAGAAGTTCATTAAGGGCTTTTCTCATATAGTAATGCCATTGACTAGGCTCACCAGGAAGAATGTATCATTTATGTAAGATGAGAAATATGAGAAGTGTTTCCAGGAACTGAAACATAAATTAATCATGGCCCTACTTTTAGTACTTCTTGACCTAAGCGAGACTTTTGTAGTCTATAGTGATGCCTCTAAGAAAGGGTTAGGATGTGTGCTTATGCAGAAAGGTCAAGTGGTAGCTTATGCATCTAGACAGTTAAAACCTCATGAAGAGAATTACCCTACACATGACTTAGAGCTAGCTACAGTGGTATTTGCTTTGAAAATATGGAGATACTACTTGTATGGGGCAACCAGAGAGATTTACAGTAACCACAAGAGCCTTAAATATTTATTTGAATAGAAAGAATTAAAATATGAGACAAAGGAGATGATTAGAATTTTTAAAGGATTATGACTTCACATTGAAATACCATCTTGGTAAGGCTAATGTGGTAGCTGATACCTTGAGTAGAAAATCCATGCATATGGCTTGTATATGGATTAGAAAGCAGGAGTTGATTAAGGGGTTTAGAGATATGAATCTCTCATATGAGATGCATTTGGGAAAGTTACTAATGAGTGAAACCCAAAGAGAGAATGACTTGAGGGACTAAATAAGAAAGGCCCAACAAATAGATGAGTACATAAGTAAGATTAGAGTCCAAATATGCCAGCGTAGTACCCAGGAGTTCAATCTATCTAAGGATAGCATAGTGAGATAGAGGAATAGGCTATATGTGCCTAGAAATACTAAGATTAAAGAGAGAATATTAGATGAGGCACACAAAAGTAAATATACCATTCATCCAGGCAATAATAAAATGTATTATGATTTGAAAAAGATGTCTTGGTAGCTTGGGATGAAAGCAAACATAGCAGAATATATCTCTTGATGCCTAGTATGTTAAAAAGTTAAAATCGAATATCAGAAGCTAACTGGGTTACTTCAGCCCCTAGATATCCCAGAGTGGAAATGGGATAGCATAGCTATGGATTTTGTCATGGGTTTACCTAAGATGTCATCAGGGCATGATGCCATATAGGTAATAGTGGATAGATTAACAAAGTCAGTGCACTTTTTAGCAATGAAAGCCACTTATATAATAGATGAAGTAGCCCAGTTGTATATCCGAGAGATAGTGAGATTGCATGGTGTACCAAGGAGCATAGTGTCAGACAGAGATCTTAGGTTCACTTCAAACTTCTGGAGATCGTTACAAGATGCTCTAAGTACTAAGCTAAAATTTAGTACAGCCTATCACCCCTAGACAGATGATCAGACGAAGAGAACCATCCAAACCTTAGAGGATATGTTGAGAGCATATGTTCTAAAGATGAAAGGGAACTAAGATATATACTTACCTCTAGTAGAGTTTGCCTATAATAATAGCTGTCATGTGAGTATTTAGATGGCACCATATAAGGCATTATATGGGAGGAAGTGTAGGTCTCTGATGTGTTGGGTTAAGCTAAGAGAAAGAAGCCTAATAGGCCTAGAATTATTGGACCAAACTTCTAGGCAAATTGAGACTATAAGAAAGAAACTACTAATGGCATAGAGTAGACAGAAAAGTTATTCAGATAGACAAAGAAGGCCATTAGAGTTTGAGGTTGGAGACCAGGTCTTTGTTAGAGTGTCTCTAGTCACAGAGATAGGTCGGTCCATTATAAGTAAAATGCTCAGTCCAAAATACATAGGCCCATTCTATATTCTTGATAAAATGGAGCTTGTAACCTATAAACTTGCCCTTCCCCTAAACTTGAGCCAAGTACATAACATATTCCATGTATCCTAACTCAAAAAGTACCAACCCGACCCCTCACATGTCATAGAGTATGAAAATATGCAGTTACAGGATAATTTGTCATATAGAGTATCACCAGATCAGATCATGGATGTTAAACTCAAGCAATTATGGAACAAGATGATCTCGCTATTGAAAGTGGTTTGGAAGGAGTTATCTCTCAAGGAAGCTACTTGGGAGTTAGAAGAAGAGATAAGGAACAAGTATCTAGAGCTCTTCCCATAAGGTATGTTATCTAAATTTTAAGAACAAAATTTATTTAAAGGGGGAGAAATGTAATGTTTGGCTTTCGTAAAAGTAACGAAAACATATATGCTTTTAAAGTAAGTCTTTTTAAATGAATTGGTTAAAGTCCAAAAAAAATTAGTATAATGATTTAGACATTAAGTGATGGAAATAGGAGAGTAAAGGTACCCTAAAATAGAGGCTAAAATAACCAGATGAAATTTAATGAAATTGTTTTGTAACGTAATGACATTTTCATAATTTTGAGCAAATTTTGGAATAATCACAGGAGGATTTTTTAAATGGAAAATTTGAGTTCTCTGGGGTTTTTAGAGGCCCTAAAAGCCATGGGAACCCCTGGGACAGTTAAAACCCCTTCAGTGTATACTTTTTTATATCGTTGACCCAAATTTTGATCCTTTTATTCAGGAAGGTTTTAGCTCTAATTTGAGTGATTTCAAAGGAATTTTATAAAATTGAGGACCTAAGTTTTATGATGGAAAAGATAGTTCTAAAAAAGGAGCTAAAACGAATTCAGAAACAAAAATGCCAAGTTTAAGGTATAAAAATGGAATTTTTTGGAAACAATTTCTAAACCTTACCTATATATATACCCCACACCCCACTCTTCTCCTCATTTGGTTGAATTCATTTTTGCCTTAAACTAGAGCAAAGACCAAGAAATGAGGCGCACAAGGGAGGAGAGAAAAGGAGAAGAAAAAGCAAGTGAAAGGTATGGATTTTAGTGGATTTTCTTAGTATCTCTTTAGCAAATTCTTTCTCCTCCTTCTTCTCTTTTTTCCTATAGATTTATTGATGCATTTGGGGCTGTTTTGAGGTCAGACCAAGGGGGAAATTTTGAGTTTGAGGTGAAGAATCCAAGCAAAGAGAAGAGCTCTTGAAGAAACCTAGAAAACCAAGGCATTTTGCTACTTTTATGCTTGCTTCTTCTTGTTCCTTCTCTTGAGCATTTTGTCCTATATATACACAGCCAAGAGGAGTTGAATTTCTAAACAAACCAAGGATGAATTTTAGGAAACTAAGGGAGAAGAATAAGAATATGCAAAGGAAACAACAAAATAACCATTAAATTCTAAGATAGCAAAGTAAGGGTTTCAAGTACGTAACCAAAATTCTATTTTGATGCAAGAGTTCCTGGGCCCAAATGGATGTTTATATGAGCTACTAAAATCCCGAGAAAGCTTTTCACATGCATCTCCTATCAAGAAAATTGAACAAACTCGTTTGGTGTTTTCATGAAGCATAGCCTCGACCTAGAGTGGATAAAGCACTAAAGGATTGTTTTAAATTCTTCCAAGCTTGGTTTTGTATCATATATGATGGGAGAGGATGAAAGGAAGCCTTGAAAAAATTTAGGAAGCCTAGAAAGAAAGTGTGATGGCATAATAAGTTTCATATTATAACTTAAAGAAGCAACACCTAGCTAGCCTTCTTAAAATAAATGTGTGATGGCTCCAAGGAGTTTAAATGGAGTCAAGAGTCATAAATTAAAGGAGAGAATGGAACCAAGATTATGTTTTCCCTAGGTTACTTCATTAGGTGCATTATGGAACCATAAATGGGCCATAGAAACAATCTAGCTTTTAAAATGAATGTATGGCTTTAGAAATTGTTCCAAGATTGTAATTGGCTCTCATATGATGTGTCTAGGCCACTTTAACACCTGGAAAAGCACCAAAATGGTCTATTGAACATGTCTTAAAGGTGTACAAACCTAGATTTCACAAACTCACACTCTCACCCCAAGGTATACACAAGAACATACAAGCTTCATCTTGCCATTCAATGTCAAAAAGTTGCTACATCATTCACATGGCATCAAATCTCTTATATACATCAATTATCTATGTAATTACACATGTTCAAATGGTTATACAATATATTCATCATGGATTACATCATATGCCATCAAAATGGTTACATAATGAACAAAGTCACACACTTTCTTGTCAATCTTTCTTCTTCAAGCTTGGTGCCTCCCATTCCTTGGTTCACTTGGTCCATCTAGACATGTTAAGCAATGGGGAGGAAGGAATAAGATTTTAGGAATCCCAATAACTCTTCTTCCTTTCAACCATACATAAAGGATGCAAATTCAAGTTTAAAATGCATGCATGGATATCATGGAGTGCATAATCATATATAGAACATCTCTTATACTCAAGAAGTCACATGAAACATACATAGGTTTGCCAAGCAAATAACTTAGCCTCACCCATTCTCTTTAGGATTTTGGACTTGCCTTACCTATTTTCTTAGTGGGTTTTTAACTAAGCCTCACTCTTTAGAGACTTTTGGCTTGGTCTCACCCATTTTTGGAAACTTTTGGCTCATTCTCACCCTAGCTAAGGGACTTTTGACTTCACCACACTCAAGAAAATAGAAACATGTTCATAAAACATCATTTAAGTGCATAACAAAGTATCATGGTACCATGGCATATAGAAATATGCTAAAATATCTTTTATAGCTTAAAACATGCACACATACATTCAAAGACAAGATAAATACCCACTCTTGTATGAAAGAAAGAAGAGAAAGCTGCCTTGGTTACAAAAGTACAATTTCTTCCTTGAAAACTCTTCTTCTCCCTCACAAGGATGTGAGATTTGATTCCTTTGGCCTAGACACATCATATGGAAGCCAATTACATTCTTGGAACAATTTCTAAGGCCACACATTCATTTTAAACGCTAGATTGTTCCTATGGCTCATTTATGGTTCCATAATGCACCTAATGAAGCAACACCCAAAATCCTTGATCTTGGTTCCATTCTTTCTTTCCATCTATGGTTCTTGACTCTATTTAGACCTCTTGGAGTCATCACACAATCCATTTGAGGAGCCTAACTACATGTTGCTTCTTTAAGTCATAATATGGAACCTATAATACCATCACACTCCCTAGGCTTCCTAAAATTTTTCCAAGACTTCCTCTCATCCTCTCCCATCATGTAGGATACAAAACCAAGCTTGGAAGAAATTAAAACACTCCCTTGGTGCTACTTCCATGCTAGGCTAAGGCTATGTTCCAAGATGGCACCAATAGAGTTGTTTTGATTTCGTTAGTGGCAGAAGCATGTGGGAGGCTCTCTTGGTGTCTTAGAAACTCATATGGACTCTTAAACACCTTAATTTATGGCTAGAACTCATCTTACAAACCAAGGTACAACTAAAATCCTAGCTTTTCTATCTTACAATTTCATGGTTCTTTCTTTGTTTCCTTTGCATATTCTTATTCTCCTCACTCATTTCCTAAGATTCATCCTTGGTTTGGTTAGAAATTCAACTCCTCTTGGCTACCTATATATGGGACAAAAAGCTCAAGAAAAGGAACAAGAAAGAGCAAGCATGAAAGTAGCAAAATACCTTGTTTTCCTAACCTTTCTTGGATGCTTCTTCCTTTGCTTGGATTTTCCTCTTGAATTTCAAAATTTCCCCCTTGGTCTGACCTTAAAACATTATTAAGCCTTTTATTATTTCCTATCTTTATCTAAACTCAATTTAAAATACAGTATAATGGCCTACCTATCTTATTTTCCAAATTCATTAAGTTCCTTTCCTTTGAATTAAAGCTCATTAATTTCTTGGATAATAAAATAATCAATTAATAATGCACATATTGATAAATGCATCTTATCTAATAATTAATTATTCCAGTTAATTTAATATTATGGGATGTTGCATCCTTCCCACCTCATAAAAGTTATCTTTGAAATTAAATTATGTCATATAAACAATGCTAGATATTCTAAAACATTATTAAGCCTTTTATTATTTCCTATATTTATCTAAACTCAATTTAAAATATATTATAATGGCCTATCTATCTTATTTCCCAAATTCATTAAATGCCTTTCTTTTTAATTAAAGCTCATTAATTTCTTGGACAATAAAATAATAAAATAATCCATTAATAACGCACATATATATAAATGCCTCTTATCTAATAATTAATTAATTTAATATTATGGGATGTTGTATCCTTCCCACCTTATAAATGTTGTTTTTAAAATTGAATTACCTCAAATGAACAATGCTAGATATGACTTCCTTATGTCTTCTTCTGTTTTCCACGTTGCCTCTTCTAGGGATAGCCATTTTCTAAACCACCTTAACCAATTGTATACTTAATTCTAAGTTTGCTTGACTTGATAGTCAACAATTGTAACATCCATTTTTCTAACTGAACTGGGACTAGTATGTCAATAAAAGAAGACCTTAAAGCAAATGAAATTAAGGCTAAATAAGGATAAAACATTAATCATCATATCAAGAAATGAGGTTAGGAAATTGTACATTAAAAGAAAATGATGCTAAAATAGCAAAATGGAGAAAAAGAGTATATTAGTGGCAAAATTGTAATTTTGAGAATATTTTTGAAAACTCAAGGAAAAAAGTTTTAAAGCCTAAAATTAAACTCACAAGGGTTTTCAAAGGTCTTGAAAACTATAAGGACAATCAAAATCAGATAAGACACTTCTGGTGTGTTAAAAGTGTCAAACAATGCTGAGACTTTAGGTGGAGCTTTCACCATTTTAAGCCATCTAAACTCAAAAAGTAATGCTTTTATGTGGAAAAGCACCTAAAACTTTGTACGGAGTAGTTAGATCCTCAAAAGCTTGAAAAATAAGTTCAAACGAGGTGCATGTGTAAGTAAGGGTAAAATGATCATTTTGAAAAAATTATAAAATGAAACTTGTTATGAAAACCACGTCCTACCATCTTCTCCAAAATTCCATTTTCAAATTTTGAGACCTTTAATGGCATCACACTTGAGGAAGGAGAGAGGAGGACTTTAAGATTCCAGTTAGGCAAGTAAATGGCCCCGTTTCACCTTGCGTGGCACTTTGCATTGAGGTAAAATTTCACTTGAAATACTTGAAAAATCTTATGTTCCTAGACCACATAAGTTTCAACCAAGAGAGAGAAAGTGAGATGGAGAGTTTTTTATTTTCATGAATTCTTGATGAAACCAAAGGTTTTAGCATGTAAGGATTTCATATCTAACATTGGTTTCTATTAAATCATGAAAAGAAGTAATTTAGACCATATTATGCTATAGGTTCGGCCAAGGCTATATGAATGGGCAATCATGTTATTTTCAAGTCCTAATTAGTATGTTTAGATGTTTTATGATGTTAGGAACAAGAATCTAAACTTAGAATTGATTGAAAACTTAAAATATTCAAGTTAGGGTTTTATGATACCTTAGTTGGCCAAAGAGAAATCCAAGGGGTTAGGAAGTTGTTTAATTGATTCTTGGGCTATTGAGAGTCTTAAAATGATATAAGAACAATAATGGAAGCATTGAATTGAATTTAGAAGTTAGATTTTGGAATTTGGAAATTTAGGGTTCAAGAAAGGACATTTGGAACCAATTGGCATTAGGGTTATGTGACCAAGCTTGTAATACTTCTAATCAATCCTAATGAGGCTACTTAGATCATGTATGACAAGATTTTAAAGCTTAAAAGTTGAATTTTAAATGTTACCCTTTGAGGCTTAATGTTACAAAATGTGTTCCATTATGTATAAAAGTGAAAATACCAAATGAATTGTGCCAATGACTATATGAATAGTAAATGTAGAATTTGTGGCTTGAATTATGAAATTTAGAACCATAAGTTGGCCTAGGATTTAAGTTTAGTAAAATCCTTAACCTATAGCCCAAGTGATGAACCAATTATGGGGAGTTAAAATTTAAAAGGAATTTCATAAATTTAGGCCCTTGAATATGGTAAAAATTTGAGCATTTTAGATTGTACAATTGCCACCCATAAGCATGTATCTTGGATGTATATAAAGGAGGGTTTTAAGTGCATTTTAAGTGGCCTAAAGTATAGTTAAAAGATAAAAAAGTCTAAGAAAAGTAATTATAAGCTCTAGATGTTACTGATATGTTTATGTGATATTTTAGGACAAGCTAGTGAGGCTCCATTCCATTATAAATGTAGAGCCAAAAAGGAAAAGGAAATGGAGCTAGAAACATAATAGGAAACTTAGAGGTTTTATTGGATTCTTATCACCTATACAAGGTAGCTTACTCTTCCCTATCTAGTTGCATGCAAACTTGTTTGAGCTTGATATGCATTGTATTATATTGGTTATTTTATCACAGTATATGCTATATTTTATTGCATCAGTTATATGTTATGTTTTGCACATTATGTTTAATGAGTTGAGGCTATAAGATAAAGAGGGGCAATAGGAATGAACGTAGTTGTTCTTCCAAGCCCAAGAGAAAAGCCTATGTTGAGTTAAGATTCATGGCCATGACAGAGTATGTAGTAAACATGTAAAGCATTTATGTTAGTTTCATGTGACTATACATATTTACATTATTCTTGATTTACTGTCTCATGCTTATTTTAGGTGATTTGATTATAGCTATTGAGATTCCCCCAAATCTCACCCCTATCTCTATTTTCCCACTAACCAGTGCCAGATGGAAGCTCCAGTGGTAGCAAAGGAAAAAAGAAAGAATAATATTTGAATACGCAGAATCATATGAATGTGGTGTATCTATTTTATTGTAATGTACAAGGAATGTATATGGATTATGACTAATTTCATCATGATGTATTATATATACTAGCATACTATTAACAATGATGTAACTCTAGTTTGAGTTATTTAGATTCAAGCCCAAGTTGCGATATGTGATACTATTATTATCTGTGTTTTTCTATATCTACGAGTTTAGGTAGAAATGTGACCATTTTATTGGTCTAGATAGCCAATTTTATAAGGGAAACCTCTATTGGATTTTCCTTAGAATGTTTTATGTATTTTTCATTTTTATCGTCAAGATAAAATGGTAATAATAGATTACCAATGCATTCATGGAATTATGGAAAAGTCAATGGTCATATTTTGGAAATTTTGGATTTCAATATTTTTGTTTATTAGTAAGTGGACTTGTTGTTGATCCATAGTAATTATAATACCATATTTCTCTAGTCTTTCTTTACTCATTTACCTAACTAAAATCCCATGGTATAGCAATTTCCACAAGAAAATGCAATAAAATAATAGATTATTTTATGTTACGTAGGGATTAAAATTTTCATTTCGCATTCTGTAGGCCATAAGAACTCACCCATATCATTTCCCAATTAAAATACATTCATACCACTCAAGACCATCACAAAACATTCCATATACCTCGGATTGTCACAGCATGCACTAGAAAATGCAAGTTTTCTTTTGGGTTCTAATGTCAGATGTGACAACTCTACCTTTTAATCATTGTACTTATGGTTAAATATACGATTAATAATTTATTTATCAAGGTTTGAGTGGTTACAATTTATCACATTGTGAAAATATAGGGAAAATTTGAACCTTGATGTTAGGGTCATCACCATACCACCTCAACAAAACAAAATTTTCATAAAGGAAACCCTACTACCATAAGGGGTTTATGATTCAACCGTCCTTCCATTTCAATACCCAATAACCTCCCACAAGTATTCCTATATCATCTCTTACCATTACCATTGAAGAAATTGGGATTTCTAGGCTAAAAACAGTAGGTTGGGGACTTGCGCCGCAGCCTATACCTTCCTCGCCATGGCCAAGTTGCTTTTTGGAATCACTGGATAAACTTGACAAACCTTCGCCGCGGCTAACGTATGTGGCGCCGCAGTGGAAATGCCTCCTGGAACTACTGTTCTCAACTCCCAGGATTCTCGCCTCGGTGCAATATATTTGCACCGCGGCGAGTTTTGCTTCTGTCCAACCCTTATTTTTATTTCCTCGACTCGCACCGCAGCAGGACATAATGCGCTGTGGCGAGTTTTGGTTCTGTTACCCTCCTGGATGATTTTTCCCACTTTGCGCCGCTGCGAGACTTATCAGGTCGCGGCACTCCTCGCCACTATCACTCCCTGGGCCAATTTTCTTCCCTTGTGCTGCGGCGGGATTGGTTATGCCGCAGCACCCTTCAGCTCTGTCTCCCATCTGGCCACGGCGAAGCCTTCTTAGCCGCGGCCAAACTCCCTCCTGTAACCACATTACCCATATTTCGCCCCCTACACTTCAAATCTCATCTTAGAAACACTTCAGGTCCACCTACCCTTATTTTATGTGATTCTAATGGTGTTTATCTACCCCATTTACCCATCAATCCATCCATTACCATTGCAAAACTTAAATACTAATTCCTACTTACCCAACTTGCTCATATCAGCAAATTCATGAATATATGATAGCAAGAACACATGCATTAGCAGCAATTTATATCCCATGCACATTCCATAGAGATTCCATTCAACAATAGCTTATGTCCACAACCAAGGCATCATATGACTACAATTCCTATATGGTAATCCATATCGCAATTTTAACAAAACTACATATATTATGCTATAAGTCCATACATTAATATTCAACTATAATGAGAGTTAAATCCTTAACAGTTACATTTCAATCAAACAAAATATGAACGCCTATACTTGGCAACATGAATAAATGATGATGTTATGTAAACTAATAACAAAATTGCATCTCTACTAAATAAGCCAGCCTAAGTGTAGCCTTCTCCCATATGTTAAAGCTCATGGATTTTCATCCACTTGCTTCCCTTTATCCTTACCCAAAGAACCTTCAAAGCTATTTTTTATCATTTTAAGCCATTTGAACCCTAAAAATAATGTTTTTATGTGAAGGAGCACCTAAAAATTTGTAGAGAGTAGTCAGAATCTAAAAAAGCATGAAAAATGAGTTCAAACGATGTGTATATGCAAGTAGGGGCAAAATGGGCATTTTGAAAAATTAAAGATGAGTCTTGTAACAACAAAAAAAAAAAGCTGAAAAATTTTTGAAGGGCTGAAAATTTTCTAAGTCTACTAGTTATAGTCAGAAATAGCCTAGCTATAGCGAATGTACCTGTTCGCTATAGCGAGAAATGGTCTAACTATAGTGAGAGTGCCTTCTAGCTATAGCGAGTGCGGGCATCCCATACAAAAACCAGGGAGTTGCTTGCCGTAGTGTGGGCCATAGCAAAAACAGGGGTCTGGGACTGATATGTGCTCGCCGTAGCAAGGATTATTCTTCGCTATAGTGAAGGTTAGTCCAGAAAAGCGTAAAAAAAGAGAATTTGACTTCTTAAAGAGTCTCAATTCATTCTTTCTCCTTTTAATCGACTTAGGCTTCCTCTAAGGCAGAGAAAAGGACAGAGGAGAGAGAGAGACACCTAAAGAAGGAAGGAGAACAAGAAAAAGGTAGGCATAACTTGAGATTTCCCTAGTTTTTCTTCTTAGAATCTTTTTCTTCTCTCCTTGCCCTCTCTTTCTATAGTTTTGGTTGTTAAATTAGCTATGTTTTGGGCTTGGTTCAGAAGAGAGAAAGTGGAAAACCACTCTTGAAAGAGGTTAGAACTCATGTAGCTGTCCTTCTTTATTTTCCCTAGGTATGTTGGTTCCACCAACTTGAGAACATGAGAGAGAGGAAGAGTTGGTGAAATTCTAGAGAGAGGAAGAACCCCTAGTTTCTTATATGCTTTGTAGAGTTTGTTAGAAAGAAACCCCTAGCTTTGTGAATAGGTGTTGAGTTATAAGAGAGTAATTCCATACTCCTTGTCTGTCTAGGCTCAAGAGAAGTACTTCCATCTAGTTGTGATTGTGAAATCAAGAAGAGAGAAGACAAATTGAAAGGGAAGGCTTGTGTTAGCCTATAAGGTAGCTCTCTCCACTTTCTCTCATGCATGGATGTGTGTTTAGCTTGTTTAGAATGTGTGTATGTGTATTTTCAAGCTATGAAAAGTATGCTAGCATGCCTTTACATGTCATGATCGTTGATGTTATGTTATGTGTTAAATGAATCCATGATGTTTGTATGAGTTTGCTTGAGTGTGGAAAGGCCAAGAACTCTTCCCTTGGGTGAGGATGAGCCAAGAACCCTCAAGCATGGTTGAGACAAAGCAAAGGGTCTCCCAAGAGCAATGTGGACTCCCAAGCATATGGTTGAGTCCAAATTGCTCAAGAGTGGGTGAGGCAAGTCTAAAATCCATGAGGAGAAGTGTGAGACCAATCCAAACACTTGGTGAACCCTTGAATGTCTTGTATGCTTGATTCACATGCCAAGGTTGCTTTTAAAATGTCCATGACTTCTACTTTTCCATACATGCATTTGAAAAGCTTGCTTTGCATATAATATGTATGATTGAATAGGAGATGAGCTATTGGGATTCTTTGAATCTCATCTCCTTCTCTCCACTATCCTAACATGCTAGGTGGACAAAGTGAACAAAGACATGGGAGCCACCAAGCTTGAAGCTAGGGAAATTGGCAAAAGGTTTATGAAATCATCATTTTGTCACCACTTTGTTGTCAAGAGATGTAATCTAATGATGTACATGGTGTATGCACTTATGAATACTTGTAAATGGATGTACATATTGTATATGTATGAGAATTAGAACTATATTGAATGATGTAGCAAGTTTTAGTATGAATAGCAAGATCTTGACATTATGTACATGGTGTATGTTTTGATGTGAGAGAGTGAGCTTTGCAAATCTGGGTTGTTAGACATTTGAGCCATGTTTGATATCCTATGTTGATACTTTCCCATGTGCTCATAGGGCTTTAGGAGTAGGAGAAGCAAATTTGAACCCTTGGAGCCCTCTTTTAACAAAGAAATTGACACTTTGCCCCCTTATATCAAAGTCTAACCAAATGACCTCTTCTTACCTTGAAATTTGTCATGTGATTAGATCTTGCCTAGATCTTTCTGGGAAGCCAAAGATTAGGTCATTTGAAGGTCTTTGGAATTTTCTATGATTTTTCAAAGTTGGTATCAAAATTTCGGATTTGTACCAGCACTGTTCATTTGGTCAGTTGTGTAATTGTGTCATCCGAGGGGCAAACATGGTCCAATGGCTACAAAATTTTATAGGAAGAAACTAGATATTCACATTGAATTGTGGTAACTAGAAGTACCTCATTTGGAGGTCTAGAGAGGAATATATAAATTTTCAAAAAATTTTCCCAGTATCAGTCATCTTGCCTGACTAGAAGTACTGTTCCATCAATTTTTGAGAGTTGGGCTTGATGAATTGATCTGGAGATATTTTTTCTCTCTATTTAACATTCACAGATTTCCATTTTGATATCATTTGCACATATTGGATTTTTGTGGAATTAGTTGGATGTTTTTGAAGTTTATATCAGTAAACTATGACAGCATCAGAACCTAGTCCGACCTCCAGAATGTTTCACTTGTCAAACACCCTATGTGTGGGATGTTATGACTTTTACACATTTTTACATGAAGTAGACATCCCAAGCTTTCCAAAATGAGAAATATTACATGTTTTTAATTTTTCTAGATTTAGTTATGATTTTCCAAAGTTTGCTCAGAAATGAGGCCAAGTCTGGCCGAGAATGAATATTCATGTCCCATGTCTCTTTTTGGTTTCCATGAGTTGAAAGCATGTTTCTATGGGGCAAATGAGTTATAATGGTGCAATTAAATATGAGGATGCATAGCATGAGCTCACACGGTCCATGTGACACCAAAATGAATTTGTAACTATGACACAACGCAAGAAAGTGTATTAATTCAATGGAATTTCTCACTTTATTCTTACTATATCTCATTTGAGCATGTAAGGGATGGTGGATATGAGTTAGAAATGATGGTGTTACAAGTCTTCTTAAGTAAGCCACACCTCACCATCTTCTAAAACTAGACCTTAGGAGACCATTCATGGCGTCAGATTAAAGGAGGAGAGAGAGAAAGTTTAAGCTTTCGATTAGGTAAGTATTCACTTTGCACCAGTTAAACAAATTATTTCACTCTCTAAGATCTTTTCTAATGATGGTTTTCTTGTCCAGAAAACTTGAAGATTTAGATCTAGTCCAAGGCACAAAAGAGCCTTATTCAAAAATCCAATTGGTGAAAATTAATCTACATGGAGAGTACTTTATAGTGAGATAAGTTTCTATCCGAAACACTTGCAAAATTTTGTATTCTAAGCCTTGTAAGTTTCGGCCAAAAGAGAAAAAGTGAGGAGGAGAGTTTTTTTTCATGAATTCTTGATGGAACCAAGGGTTTTAATGTGCATGAATTTCATATTTAAGGTAACATCATATCTATATAGCATTTAACTTGCAGCAAAACTAGCCTAGAGTATGCATTTTCATCATATTAGCACTTTTAGTAGTGGAAAATGTAGTCATTATAAGGTAATTTAACTCATCTTTGCTTAAATTAACCATTTGGGCTTATCAAAGTCACCCTCCATCCATAACACACTTGTTCAACTAGAAACATCACAATTTGAAGCATGTATTTCAAGTCTGAGGAATACATAGCAAATTCAACATCATACTTGCATTTTCCTTAAGTTCCATAATCTGACCCAAATTTTGAAAATTCATAACTAATTCTAAAAACTTCAAAATCATGCAAGTTAGAACTTTCTAGAAATCTTAGGACATCATCTAACTATTGTAAAAATTTTAGACAAAAAAATGTTAGTTGACCCACGAAATACTAATGGAACAGTAGCTAGGTCTAATTATCATCCTACAACAATTTCAAATATGTATATCTCCCGCTACACAGATCCAAATTAAGTGCACTAGGTGGCTATGGAAAGCTTACAATGCCAACTATATGTTTATAAAATTTTATGAGCATTGGACCTCATTTGGCCCCCTAAAACATAGAAATCCAAACTAACCAAATAAATAGTATCACTGGCAGTGTTTACATAATTTGGCCAATTTTAAAAATTATAATAAATTCTATAAATCTCCAAAAATCATGTTCTTTAGCTCTATGAAAAGATCAAGATGAGATCTAAATTCTTGCCAAATTTCATGCCAAAACTTGTCTATTTGGTATGGTTTTGGTTCAGGGCAAGATTATGGCTTAAAATGGTCTCATTATATCATCAAATGGTTTAAAATGGCTTCCCACATGAACCATGACTATTTGAGCATGTCCAAAAGCTCAAGCATAGTATATAAAAGCATCATAATAGGCTCATATGACCATGGAACTCAAAACCATCATTCTACTTATTCATATACACAAACATATCAAGGCTCAAGGGTGTTAAGAACTTGCATTCTCATACATTTAGCTCCATATCCATTGCATACAACATAATTCATATACTTTTACATATGATCAAAGGTTTATATCTCATAAATATCATATAAATACATACTTTGATATTAAATTACATAAAAAACTATCTTATTATGAAAGTATCATCATTCATGCTCCTTGACTTCTATTCCTTGCTCCATAAGGCTCACATAGATATGGTTAGACATAAAGTGGGGAAGAGTGAGATTCAAAGAATCCTAATAGCTCATTCACCCTTTCAAGCATACATATATGGCACATTGTTATGTCAAAGAATGCAAGTGTAACACCATATCTATATAGCTCTTAACTCAAGGCAAGACTGGCATTAGATACTCATTTGCATGAAACTAACACTTTTTGCCATGGTATGTTGCGTAATTGAAAGCCCAATTAATTCATTCTTGGCTTTAAGAAGTGTGTCGGCATACCAATTCCATTATCCATGCACAACATATCTATTCATATTAGAAACATCACAATTTCATGCACAAAGCTCGGATTTTGAACCATACATCACAATATCAGAATTTTGCTCTCGGGTTGTAGGTTTAGTTTACTGATATGAATTTTAAAAAAATCGTAACTAATTCTAAAAGCCTCCAAATCATGCACGCTATATCTTTTTGGAAAGATCTAGATGTTAACATACTATTAAAAATAATTTCAGACCAAGGCAGTTGCATTTAGCTCATGAAAATTAATAGAATAATAACATGGGTTGTGTTCTTAGACTTATGCATACCTTAAGATTAAAAAATTCATAACTCTCTCTATAATAATCCAAATTAAGTGCTCTTAGTGCCTATGAAAAGCTTATGATATCTAATTTATACTTGTAAAATTGCATGAGCATTGGACTTCATTTGACCTATGAGTGATATAGGAATGACAACTGACCATATGAATAGTACCTATGACAATTTCTATATAATTTAGCCAACTTTGAAAAATCATAATAAATTCTCTAGAGCTCCAAATTGAGTGCTCTTTAACTCTATGAAAAGCTCTCAATAAGACTATTTTCTTGCCAAATTTCATGAAAAAACTCATCCATTTGATTAGACTTTGGTTTAGCTCAAGAAACAGGTCAATTTAAAGTCCAAATGGTCTTCTATTCAATCCACAACCATTTGAGCATGTCCAAATATGAGAGCATCCCAAATGGTCTAAATCCTCATGCATCTTAAAACCATCATCCTAGTTGCTAATATACACATATACATCAAGGCACATGGATGGCAAAAACTCACATATGCATTCATTTGGTTCCAAATTCCATTCATACATCATATTTACATATATTGGCTTGTGCTCAATGGTTGACATCACATGTACATCATCTAGATACAAACTTTGACATCAAAATACATGATTTTCATATTCTATTGTCAAGAGTCCATGCTTCAAGGTACTTGGTCTCCATTTCTTGCTCCACTTGGCTCACCTAGACATGGTTAAACATATATGGGGAAAGAGTGAGATTCAAAGAATTCCAATAGCTCTTTACCCTTTTAAATATACATAAAGGATGCATTTTCATGTCAAAGAATGTATGCATGACATAGAAGCTACTAATGAACATACATAAATCAATTTTCTTGTCATCTGAACTCATACATGTCAAGTGTAACATTCTAGACTCCTAAAAATAAAAATTCTAGCCTTAGACAAAAGGAAAAATGGAGTTAGAATGAAGAAACAAATTTTAATGAAAATCTTATGAAACATACTGGTATTTTCGTAATTTTGAACAAATTTTGGAATTCACACAGGAGGGCTTTTTAAATAAAAATTTTAAGTTCTTCAGGGTTTTTAGAGGCCCTGAAAATCATGGAAAGCCCCAAGATAGTTAAATCCCCTACGATGGACGTTTTCCAATGTCAATGTGCTCGAACTTTGACAGATTCGTTCAGGAAGGTTTTAGCTCTGATTTGAGTGATTCCAAAGGCATTTTACTAAATTGAGAATCTAAATTTCCTAATGGAAAAGATGACTCTAAAAAAGGAGCTAAAAAAAAGGAAAAACAAAAATGCAAAGAATGAAGGGTAAAATGGAAATTTTTGAAAAATGCTTCCTCCTCCCCCTATATATAGGTGGGGCCACACTTTCTCCCTCATTTAGACTTAGAAATTTTTGCCCAATTTCAGAGAAGGGAGCTAGGGTTTTAAGCACACAAGAGAGGAAGAAGAAGAAAGAGAAATCCAAACTTTAAGGTATGCTTTCTTGGTAGTTTTTCATGCTTTCTTCCATCCAAACCTCCTCTCCTTCATTCTCCTTTGTTTCCTTTGGTTAAAATGAAGTTTAAAAATCTGATTTAAGGGAGAAACTTAGGGAAAATTTTGGATTTGAAGAGAAGAGCTTGGAGAAAGCAAGATTCAAGCAAGAAAACTAGGTAATTTCTCTTCCTATGGTTGATACCTTTGGTTCCTCTCCTCCTCCATTTCTCCTAGCATGAGAAACCCTAGGAGGAATTCAATTTTAGGCAGAACCAAGGATGAATCTAAGGAAAAAGGGTGTGGAGAATAAGAATATGCAAAGAAAATTAACAAAAAACTATTAGAGTTTAAGATGCAAATTTTAGGGTTTCAAGTGCACCTTGTAAAATCTGATTTTGTATGATGATTCCTAGGCATAAATAAGAGTTTAAATGAGTTCCTAAGATCCCTAAGAGGCTCCCCATATGCTTCTTCCCTTGAGAAAACAAAGAAAGCTCCCAGGAGGCCAAAAATGCTCTTTGTCTTAGCCTAAGTAGGTTAGGATAGCTAGGGAGAGTTTTAAATTTTTCTAAGTCCATTCCTAAAGTCATATATGATGAATGAAAATGAGGGGAAGCCTTTGGAAAAATTTAGAACTCATAGAAAGTGAGTCAGTGCTTTAGGTTCCATATTATGACCTAAAGAAGCAACATGTAGTTAGGCTCTTTGTTTTAATTGTGTGATGACTCCAAAAGTCTTAAAAGGAGTCAAGAATCATATTTGAAAGGAAAGAATGGAGCCTAGAATTTATTTGAGAGGTGTTGCTTCATTAGGTGCAATTATGGAACCAAAATGGGATTATAAGCCAACCTAATATCTAAGCAAATTGTATGGCCTTAAAATTGAGTTCATGAACCTAATTGGCTTCCATAAATTGTGTCTAGGCCAAGAGAAAGCATCCCCACACTTTTGTGTATATGTGGCCAAAAAAGGAAGCATTCTTTCAAAGGGAAAAGTGTGTGATTGTGTGCAAGGTAACTCTCTCCTCTTTCTCTCATGCATGGATGTGTGTTTAGTTTGTCTTAGAATGTGTGTATGTGTATTTTTAAGCCATGAAAAGTATGCTAGCATGATTTTATATGCCATGATTTCATGATGACATATTATGTTTCTAAATGATGTTATGATGTTTGTTTGAGCTTGCTTGAGTGTGGAGAAGCCAAGAACTCTTAACTATGGTGAGGATGAGCCAAAAACCCTTAAGATTAGTTGAGACAAAGCAAAGAGTCTCCCAAAAGTAAAGTGGGCTCCCAAGAGCATGGTTAAGTCCAAAAATCTCTTAAAGCATGGGCGGGGCAAGTCCAAAATCCATAAGGAAAACGGTAAGGCCAATCTATCCACTTGGCAAGCCTTTGGATGCCTTGTATGACTTATTCCCATGCCAAGTTTGCTTCTTGAATGTTCACGTCATCTATTATATCCATGCATGCATTTTCAAGACTTGCTTTGCATATATTATGTGTGATTGAAAGGGAGATGAGCTATTAGGATTCTTTAAATCTCATTCCTTTCTCTCCAATGATCTAATATGCTAGGTGGACTAAGTGGACAAAGCAATGAAAGCTAACCACCTTGAAGAAGAGAGCTTGACAACATAATGCATGGTTTTTAGTTCTTTAAAGCCATATTTATGTCACATGATGTAACCCATGCTTGTATATGGTCTATAACCTTTGGAACATATGTAATTATGATAATATATGATGTAGAAATGAAAGAATGTGTTATGTGAATGATAGAATGTGAATTGAGTATGTCTGGGCAATATGGCTTCATGAATGGCATTATGGAATTTTACATATGTGTGGATGGAATGGCCAAAATGAGAGATGCATGGAGTTTAGGACCATTTGGGCAGCCTACACAAGTCCTAATTATGCTTTTAGACTTGCCTAAGAGGTGCCAAACCCCAAAGAAAGCCATTTGGACAATTTGGTATCCCATATGGAGCCAAAATGTGCCAATTTAAAACCCTATGTCACTTTTTGTCTAATGAGCTCTTCTTGATATGAGATTTGGCATTCAATTAGAATTTGTTAAGAGATTTTTGGGAAGCTAAAGAACATAATTTTTGGGGGTCTACAGAATATTTGATGAATTTTCAAAGTTGGCAAATTTTTTGGTTTTGGTCATGTCACTATTCACTCAGGTCTAAAAATAAAATCTATCACACAGGGCTCAAATGATGTCTAATTGCTACAAAATGTTATACAGAGAAACTAGACATTCCCAGTGACTTATGCCGACTAGAAGCACCTCATTTGGAAGTCTAAAGAGGGAGATATAAATTTTCAAAGAATCTGTCCAGTATCAAGAACTTCACCTTACCTCAATTACTATTTGATTGGATTTCGAGGTCTAGGAATGCTTGAGCTAGTCTAGAGTTATTTTTTTCCTCTATCTAGCATCCACATATTTCCATATTAGTATCATTTGCATGAATTGAATTTTTTTGGAATTAATTGGACATTTTTTAAGTTTGCTACAAAAATCTGTGACAGCACCAATGGGCAGTTTGACCTCTGGACCATTTCGAATGTCAAACGTTCTCTGTGATGGATGTTATAATCTAGCATATTTTTAGTATGAAGTAGACATCTGTAGATTTCCAGAATGGCCAAGAATTCATGATTTCAAAATTCTGATAGAAATGAGCCAAATTCTATCTGAAAATGTGTATGTATATTTTAAGCTTCCCTTTGAGTTCCATGAGTTGGGGGCCACATTTCATAATCCAAATGAGTTAGATTTATGTAATTAAATATGACAATGTATTGTATGAGCTCACACGGCCCACATGACATCGAATGGAATTTTTATACATAATGCAATGCGAAAATATTCATTATTTTTATTACCTTTTTTATTGGAAACTCATATGATTCATGGAATTGAGTTAATTAAAAGCATGAGATGAGCTAGAAATTATGGTGTTACATCAAGCATAGGCACTAAAGGGTGTTGGTCTACCCTCATCCAATTTCTTTTGGACTTTTGGATTTGCCTCACTGAGTGGTTCTGTCGCGCAACCCTCAAAATAAAACTAGGTTAACAAGATATGCAGCTAGTGGCACAACCTAGGTCATCTCCCTTAGAATTGGAATTCAATGTTTGATTGGATTTTCTTAGTGTATGAAGATCCTAGAACTTACTAATTTAGGGGGGTTTCAATCTGATTGAACTAAGTAAAATGAATTTAAAATAAGGTTCCTAAATTCTACCTAGTTAGATGAATTATGGGTGGAGGATGGTTTTGTGACTAGCTTTGGAATCATCCCTTGGTATCCACTATCCTTATCCTAATCCAATTATGATTAATTCTAGCCAAAGAATTCCTAATTGTGTTCATAACAATTGTATCTTGAGTTAACACTCGAGAATCAAGAAATTAACAATCCAATGTTGAATTGAAAACTCAACCTTGCATCAAATTGCTAATTCTTGTTTTAGGACCAATGAACACCCAATTTGATTGATTAACTAATTAATTAGCCTCTAAACCATCATTCAAAATGTTTAATTAAACAACTAAACACCAAGGAGTCCTCAAATTAAACAATTAAAGGTTCAATCTCTCACATGCATTTCATCAAACACCTTGATTGCATACATGGGTAATTACAAGAAATTGACAAATTCAGTATTTAATCCAATCAATTAATCAATAGAAAGGCTTCCTAATCAGTGTCTAAACAGCCACTAATTACAATTACACAATTTCTCAATCAAATACAACTTAAACAAGACAATATATGAAAGAGAGAAAGTGTAAGGAAAAATTGAAATCGTTAGCCAAAATTCTGAGTTTTTCTCCATGGATTCAAGCTTCTCCAAGGTTTCCTCCTAGCTAATCACAAGAGATGTAACACCCCATAATTAATTAAGGTGTTAATCATAGATTAGAATTAATTAAGAGTAATTAATATGGGCTCATTGGGCAAGTTAAGTGAATAGAGACTTTAGAGAGATAAATTATTAATATGGGTTTGAGATTTAATTGGGATAGAAATGCTATCTAGGCCTAAATTAATAGATCATGAGAAGAGGCTAATGGAGGCCCAATGGATTATGTGCAGACCTAACATAATTTAGTGGGATAGGGGCCCAAAATCTACCTTGTATAGACTCCTCTAAGTGGCCCAATAACCCTTGTGCAGACCCACATTCTTGAGCTTCTTAAACTTGGCCCAAAGTCAATTAAATTTCAGCAACCCAAATACATGAAACTGGCCCAGTAAAATTCTGCAGCCCAACACTCTAAAAACTGGCCTAATAAACTAAAATCTGAAGCCCAAGTGGAGATGGATCTTGGAGCAGCTCATGACCCATACTTGACCCAACTCAAACCCAACTCAAACCCTAACACCCCAGCCACCTTCTCACTTGCTGAAACATAAGACTTAAGAGGCAAATTCGGAGGTGGAGAAGGAGGCTAGGGTTTGGGACCAAAATTCTGCATTTTCTCATACTTAGAGCAAGATTCAGCCAAGGTAATAGTTATACAACTTAATCCTCTCATCTTCCTCCTTAATTTGGTCCGATTAGTTTTTCATTTCGAGCATTTTCATCCTACCCAAAATCTGAAATGTGAGTGTTTGGGGATTTTCTTGATGAAATTCGTAGGTTGGGATTAGGGCTGACCTTGGGTGAGTTTAAACCCTCCATTTTGATGCTTTAATGGTTAATTTGAGACCCCCATAGCTAATTTATAAAATGGGTATTAATTATGTACGAATTTGCTTAGGATTTTGGGTCGAATATTGAGTTTTCTGGTGGAGGAAACTTAAATCCGAAATTGGGACTTGTTGTGGCTGGGTAAATGATTCTTGGGTAGTCATTGGCATTTTAAATTCCTTGGGTACTGATTATGATTATTAATGATAAATTAGAGTAGTAATTATATGATGTTATGGTTATAGGGGGATTTATGCACTATTGGTGATTATTGCAAGTGTCTACAAGTGAGGTAACTGGGTTTACATTAATTCCATGCATATATCTGTGTTAATTTCATATTTGGCTATACATGAATGATTTGAAATGTTGACTGAATTGGTTGGCTATCTATTGAATTGTGATTGGACCTTGTGAGTCCATGGTGGAGCTGTGGTGCGGCTGCCACCCGTGCATGTGCTACGATCGAGCACCGGGTTATGATCAAACCCAAATGCACTGAGCCCCAGTTGTGCTCAATAGGGAGTAGGTGCCGTGGACGGGCCTCTCCGATGTTAATGGCCTTTAACATGTGATAATGTGATTGCTAGTATGGGATAGTAATCATGATAGCCTAATTATTTCATTTACTGATATGAATGGTCTACTGCTGGTGTTTATGTGAAATTATGCATGTATGCGAATTAATATAGAGTATATGATGGAATTGCCTTGGTTACTGAGATTCATATCTCACCCCGTTTTATGGGATTAATATTTCAGGTGAAAGTTCTTCGGGTAAGGATAAGGGTAAGCAAGTGGATGAACATCCATGAGCTGAGGCCGGGTGTGGGGAGCTACACTTGGTCTGAGTAGAGTAGGATAGATGCAATTTTTGTTATTAGTTTACATAGCATCATCATGTAATCATGTTGCCAAGTGTAGGCGTTTATATTTTGCTTGATTGAAATGTCACCGTTAAGGATTTAGAGCACATCATAGTGGAATATCAATGTATGAACTTATAGCAATATATATATATGTATGTAGTTCTGCTGAAATTGTGATATGGATCACCTTATGGGAATTGTAGACATATGATGTCTTAGAGGTAAGCTATTGTTGAATGGAATATCTATGGAATGTGCATGGGATGTAAATTGTTGCTAATGCATGTATTCTTGCTGCCATTTATTTATGAATTTGTTGGTATGAGTTAATGGAATAAGTAGGAAGTGACATTTGAGTTACACAATGGTAATGGATGGATTGATGGGTAAATAGGGTAGATAAACACCATTAGGATCACTTAAAACAAGGGTAGGTGGACCTAGAGTGTTGCTAAGGTGAGAATTAGAGTGTAGAGGGCAAAATTCGGGTAATATGGTCACAGAAGGGAATCGCGCCACGGCCAAGAAGGCTTCGCCGCGGCCAAAGGGGAGATAGAGCTGAAAGGTGCCGCGGTGCAACAAACCTAGCCGCGGCGCGAAGCGAAAAATTCACCCAGGGGGGTAACAGAACCATAACCCGCCGCGGCGCAGTGTTTCCAGCCGCGGCGCGAGTCAAAAAATTAAAATTGTGTTGGACAGAGGCAAAACTCACCGCGGTGCGAATATATTACCCCGAGGCGAGAATTCTGGGAGTCGAGTGCAAGTTCCAGGAAGCATTTCCGCCGCAGCGCCACATAGGTTGGCCGCAGCGAAGGTCCAACTCGCCGCGGCTTTGTGAAATCAGGAGAATGATATAAGATTACAAGCTGGGAGGTTATTGAGTGTTGAAACTAATGGATGGTTGAATCATGAGCCTCTTATGGTAGTAAGATTTCTTTTATGCACATTTTATTTTGTTAAGGTGGCATGGTGATGACCCTAACATCAAGGTTCAAATTCCCTCACATTTTCATAATGCGGTAAAATATAATGACCTAAAACCTTGATCCTTAATTAATAAACCTTGTATTTAGCTATAATTACAATGATTAGAAGATAGGGTTGTCACAAGAGATGGGTCAGAGCTTCATTGTATAGTGGATGGATGGATGTGGAATGGAGGATGGATGTAGGGTTATGGATGCTGGACGAAGGGGGCGTGAGAATGGAGTGTATGAATGTCGTGAATGGATTTTGTGAGTCAATGAATTTTTTGTGCCTCTGCCTAAAGGTATTCTTTTAATTCCCTTGTGAGAAGCACGTGCTCAGCTGTTGCATTTTCTTATTCCAAGTGTGCGTGCTCCATTTGTAACTTCTCACGTGGCTTTTCTTAATTTCATTTCCTCCTACAGCCAGAGCTCCCTCGTGCTTCTTCTTTACGTGGCTTCATACTTCCTTTTAATTCATTTTCACATGGAAAGTTACTTGTCCAGCGAATTGCCCGTAGCCTCTTCTTTTATATTCCTGCAGCTCGTTCCAGCCACCCATCTCTTCCTTCCATTATCTCAGCACCCTATGTGCATGTCTGAATAATGATGGATGAGCAGCCTCCTTCTTCTCCAGCTAGCATCTCTTCTGCAGGTGTAGTCCGAGGGAAGAATTGAAGAAGCCCTCAGCTACTCCAGTCCCCTCTGCACAGTCCCTTCCATGTCGTGCTTCATTTATCACGTTCTGCCCAGTGTTTCCTTCTTCTTTACGTGCACCATTCAGCTCGTGTTTTTCGCCTGAACTCCAGGCCACAGCTCCTTCCACGTCTAACCTCAAGGCATTTCACCATCCCACTTTGAAGTCTTGCTTCCTCCATACATGCTCTGTTTTTCATGCTCCATCCAACCCATAGCTTCTCTTTATGTTTCTCTTCCTTTGTGTTCATGTTTCTGCTCGTTTACCATGTCAGACCAAAGAGTGCTCTGTTTCTCTTTTTTTTCATGTGTTTCTTTACGTGTTACAGCTCCACGTCAGCTCTTACGTTGCACTTTTCCCTTCATTTTGCTTCTGCATGTTCTGGAGCTTTTCATTTTCCTTCACCACGTGCTACAGCTGGTGCTTCTTCTCCTTCCATTTTCTCGAGTGTTCTTGCACGTAATAATCGGGTTCCACCTAAACTCGAGCTTCTCACCAGCTCATTCCAGCATTTTTCTCCACACGTTCTGCATCAAAAGCTCCAGCCTTCTTCATTTCCTCTTCTGTTTCTGCATGCATTTTCCTTCTTATACCACGTGGCTTCTTCATTTCTTAGCTCGTGCAGCAGCTTCTTCTCTGTTTTGCTCACTTTCTTCCATGTGTTCTGCACAGCGTTGAGCTTACTTCTCTTCACTTAAACCATGCAAGCTTTTCACATTGCTTTTCACGCGTTGCTCTCTCTTTACTCTCAACCCAAAGCCAGATTCATGCGAGCTTCTTCGTGATTTCCTACTCATCCCAACGTCCTCATGCTTCTTGTGCTACATGTGTATGTATGAGCTGGACCCGTGGCTTTGTGTGTGTAACCTTGTGAAGAAGCTACTCTCTTAATGTTGCTTCCTTGGACTTGGAGAGCTTCCACCTCTTCTCCTTCTCTTCTTTAAATCAAATTCTCATTCAAACATCATTTAGCCATTGAAATCTACACCAAAGAATGGAAAGTGTTAAGTAGAAATAGCCACAAAATCATTTAAAAGGAATTCATGCATTAAAACTCAATGATTTTGCAGATTAATTCATAAGGTCAAAAATGGCTACTAAAATTAAATTCTCTCCAATTAAATCCATTAAGCCTCATTTAACATTTAAAATGCTTAAGTTAAGGGAAATAAAATACATAAAAATCATGCTTATCACTCAC
The DNA here is from genome assembly GCA_026724425.1 of Erythrophleum ivorense. Classification (NCBI taxonomy): domain Eukaryota; kingdom Viridiplantae; phylum Streptophyta; class Magnoliopsida; order Fabales; family Fabaceae; genus Erythrophleum; species Erythrophleum ivorense. The sequence continues at coordinate 37,236,924 of JAIUCV010000006.1, read as the reverse complement.
CCACTTTCAAGGGACTTTTAACTTAGCCTCACTCTTCTTGAGACTTTTGGCTTGTCTCACCCATTCTTAGGGATTTTTAGCTCATCCTCATCCATTCTAAAAGACTTTTAGCATAACCATACCCATTCAAGCCACTTTGCATTCAAAAACACATTTCAAGAAGCATAATGGTACCATAATATGTAATCAATGGCTAGAAATATATCTTATAGTTCAAACATACACACAAGCATTTAATGACAAGCAAACATCTAGGAATACATGTAAAAAAAGGTTAGAGAGCTACCTTGAAGCAAAAACATAACTTTTTCCTTTGTTTACTCCTCTCCCTTTTCAGCCAAACACATGCAACTAGGTGGAACTTGATTCACTTGGCCTAGACACATCAAATGGGACATAATTACATCATTGAAGCAAGTGCTAGCTTTACACAAACTCTATGCAAGCTTACTTTGTTATAAGACACCATTATTGTTCCATATAAGACATAATGAAGCAGCCCTTGGGATTCATGATCTTGGCTCGAATTTCTCATTCATTCTAGGTCTCTTGACTCCATTTAGACTCCTTAGAGTCATCACAAATTCAATTCAAGGAGTCTAGACTTAAGTTGCTTCTTCATGTATTAAAATGGAGCTTAAACTTTCTTCTCACAAACTATGGCTTCTAAATTCAAATCAATTGTTTCCTTGGCATTTACTAATCATATCTAGGCCCTGCCTACTCTTAGAATTAATTAAAACTCTCCCTAAGTGCTCAGAGTACTCTTGGTTGAGACCTATGCATCATTCAAGAGTCCATGGACTTTGTTGGCTTTTTTTAAGGGATTTGGCACTTGTGAAGCTTCTTAGTTGTCTTAAGAACTCATTCACATTCTTAGACAACTTAAATTACCATTAGAAAATCTCATATTTGTCAAGGTGCAACAAAATCCCTAATTGCCATAAGTTAATTTCTAAGGCTTCTCATTCTATTCTAATTGCATATTCTTAATTCCCACACTCTAGAACCCTTACTTCTACCTTGGTTTCAGTCAGAACTCATTCCCTCTTAGGTGGTCTATAGCTGGCCAAAACTCATCCTAGGAAGAATAAGCAAGAGGAAGCAAGAAAGGCTATGGTTCTTACCTTGGTTTAATGCCTTTTCAAGAGCTCTTTCACTTGCTTCTAACTTTTCCTTCAAATTCTGATTTCCTCCCATTGAACAAGCCATAAACCAATCCAAAGTTAGTCAATAAAATCATAGGAAAAGAGAGGAGAAGGAGGAGAACAAGGTTGGTGAAGGGAGGAGCATGAAAAACTATGAATTTTCTTACCTTTTTACTAAGCTTTCCTCTTTCTTCTTCCCTCCTTCTTGTGCATCTCTCACAGCTAGTCTCTCCTTTGTTTTGGGATAGAACTAAAGTTCGTTAAGAGAGAAGGAGAGAAGGTCTTTTAAAAAGAAGCTTCTTAATACTTTTTTTTAATTCCCAATTTGTCCCTTTTTCTTGGTTCTTTCTATTTGGGTTCATTTTAATTCTTTTTTGAGAACTTTCTTTTCCATCATAAAATTTAGGTCCTCTAATTCATAAAGTGCCTTTAGTTTCACCCAAATTGGATTTAGAACCTTATTGAACAAATCAATTAAAGTTTGGGTCAACTAGCATTCTAAAACATAAACCAGAGGGATTTTAATCATTCTAGAGGTTCCTATAGTTTTTAGGGCCTCTAAGAACCCTTAGAAACCCAATTTTTCCATTTAAATGTCTCTTCTTTATGTTTTCTAAGAAGTTCCCAAAATTGCAAATTTGCCACTATTTTCGTTTGAATTTATTTAGCTACTCTAGCTTTGGCTTTTGGGTATCTTAACCCTTGAATCCTCATTTTCAATTTTCTAAATTATTGTCTTAATTTTATGTGGCCTTAAATATTTCCATTTATGGGACTTCCTTTAGTAATTTCATTATTTTAAGGTGTTTTAGAATAAATGTGTATTACAGCAAGTAGGCTACAAATGCTTCTAGTAGACATACATAATTACATTTTCAAGTCACATGAAGTCATTCCAATTCAAACATGAGGTCTAAGGACTTTTGGTCTAGTTTTACCCCTAATTCTTTCCAAATTTTGGTCTAGCCTCACCCCCAATTCTTTAGGACTTTTGGATTAGCCTTACCCACTTTTAGAGGCTTTTGACTTAGCCTTACTCACTCTTGAGACTCTAAGTGACTTTTGGCACAACTTCACCTATTAAGAGCCATACACATTCAAATTGTCATTCAAGAAACATAATGATACCAAAGCATTAAACTAATAGCTATAAGCATATATCATGATTAAACATATATAAAAGTATCCAATGACAATCCAATAACCAAGCAATGCATACAAGAAAGGATGGAGAGCTACCTTGAATCAAGAATCATAAACTTTCTTCCTTGAGCTTTCCTTCCCCTTCTCTGCCTCACACACACACACACCTAGAAGGAGCTTGATTTGCTTGGCTTAAATACATTAAATAAGACACAAACACATTATTGGAACCCATTCTAGCCTTACATAATTTCTACATAAGCCTATTCTAGCTTATGGCATACTTATGGTTCCATACAAGAGCATAATGAAGCAACCTATATACTTCATGATCTTGGCTCCAATTTCTCACTCAATACTAGTCATATGACTCCATTTAAATTCATTAGAGTCAGCACAAACTTAATTCAAGAAGCCAAACACCAAGTTGCTTTTTCATGCCTAAAAGGAACCTAAACTTCCATCTTGTAAAATATGGTTTCTAAATTCAAACCAATGGTTCCTATGATGTTTATTATTCATATCTAGACCATTTCTATTTTTGGAACTAAAGAAAACTCTCCCTAGGTACTTGTTCCCTCTCTTGGCCAAGACTTAGCATTAAGTGGGAGCCCATGGAGTTTTGTTGCTTTCTCTAGGGAATTTGGCATCCATGAATCTTCCTACACCTTTTATGAACTCATACATACTCTTGTATAAGTTAGATTATTATTAGAAAGCTTCAAAAATCCCTAGGTGTAACCAAAACCCTAATGACCATAACTTGTTATCTATTGATTCTTTTTTAATGTTAATTGTTCCATTGGATTCCTTATGCTTTAAAACCTCAATTCCTATCAAGGTTGAATCAAAACAAAGTCCCTTACATATTGCCCTTAATTTGGCCGAAACATTAGTATGGAGGAAAGTTAAGAAGAAGTAACTTAGGCCATGGTATCTTACCTTATTTTTAAGTTTTTCAAAAGAGATTTCGTATGCTTTCGAGCTTTCCTTCAAACTCTCCCTCTCCTTTATTGAACTAGTCATAAAACAAGTCTAATTAAGTCACCTAAACCATGAGAAGAGAGAGGAGAAAGAGGGGAAGTTTGATGAAGGAGAAGACATGAAGAAGTAAAGAATTCTTACACTTTCAAGGCTTATTTCTCTTCCCCTAACTCCCTCACTTGGTGCCCCACTTTGAATTGCCCTTGAATTTTGGACCAGAGGAATGGCAATTAAGAGATTGGAGAAGAGTGGGACGTGATTATTAGAGGCTAAGGGTCCATTTATGTCTTTTTTCAAAACTAATTTAGTCCCTAAATTTAGTTCTTTCCATTTGCACTCATTTTTAACTCATTTTTTAGAACCGTATTTTCCATCATAAAATTTAGGTCCTTTAATTCATAAAATGCCTTTGGTTTTACCTAAGTAGGATTTAAAACCTTACCAAATGATCTGGTCAAAATTTTGGTCAATCGACACTCTAAAATACATTAACTCATTTTTTAAAATCGCATTTTCCATCATAAAATTTAAGTCCTTTAATTCATAAAATGCCTTTGGTTTCACCCAAGTTGGATTTAAAACTTTATCAAATGGTCTGGTCAAAATTTTGGTTAATTGACACTCTAAAATACATACTGGAGGGGTTTTAGCCATTCTATGAGTTCTTATGATTTTTAGAGCCTTTGAGAACCCTAAGAAACTTAATTTTCTCATTTAAAGATCCCTCCTTTAACTTTGATTTCAGTGTGTAATGCCATATTTTTATATTATCATACTCTTCTATTCCGAGCAATTAGTGCATATTTACAAGACAAAAAGTAAGGAAAAGTATGAAAATAACACACTTTTATCGCGTTATGTCGAGGTAAAATTCTTCAATTCATGTTATGTGGACCCTGTGGATTATCCAACCACATTTTCTAGCCATTTATCATTGGAAAAAATCACAAACAACTCAAATCATCAAGCAATCCATGGATTTCAAGCTCAAAACCCCAAAATTCCATTATTTCTTCTTGGACAACATGTGGCAGTTTTAGGGGTAACTTTGAAAAATCATAACTAAATGTAGAAAAATCGAAATCATACAAACCATAGATTTCTAGAAAGCTCTAGATGTCAACTTTAACTACAAATAATTTTAGCTAGAAAATTTCATTTGGACCACATTTGACAATGAAATTGCCACAAAGGTCCGACTGCCACCTAATACTGATACAGTTTACTGTCATAAACTTAAAAATGTCTAATTAATTCTAAAAAAATTCAATCCATGCAAATGATACCAATCTAGAAATCTAAAGATGTTAGCTAGAGGAAAAAAAATAGTTCTAGACCATTCCAAGAGCATTCAGACCCTAAAAATCAATCAAACAATACCATAGGTTTGACTGTGTACCTGATATTGTATAGCAAATTCAAAAATTAATATCTCCCTCTCTAGACATCCAAATGAGATGATTCCAATTGGCACAAGTCACTGGGAAGGTTTAGTTTCATCCTGTAACATTTTGTGGCAATTGGACATCATTTGCCCCCCAAATGATGGAGAACAAATTTTGGACTATATGAACAGTACTAATGGCCAAAACCAGAATTTTTGCCAATTTTAGAAATTCACCAAATATTCTATAGACCTACAAATAATACCTACTTTAGCTTCTCAAAAAGTTCTAGATGCATGCCAAATTTCAGACCAAGAAGAGCTCATTTGGACAAAAAGTGACATAGCTCACAAAATTAGTCACTTTTGCTCCATATGAGGTACCAACTTGGTTCAATTGGCCTCCTTTAATGTTTGGCATCCCTTGGGCAAGTTTAAATGCATGAACATGACTTGTTTGAACCACCCAAATGGTCTCAAACACCATGCATCTCAATTTGGCCATTCCACATCCAAGAATGTATGCATTCAAGTGTGCACTTAAGTGTTCAAATTCCATATCTCCATTGTCTTGGCACCATAAAAGTTCTATACATCATTCATACATAATATTACATTTGTTCATGATCTTACATCACAAAAATAATATGTACAAAACCACTTTGGCATTCAATTACATAACAAACTACATAACTATCAAGACTTGGCTTTTCAACTCCCTTGGCTTGCATTTTTTTTTAGCACCACCTAATCATGTCAAGAGGAAAGGGGGAAGGAGAGTGAGATTCTTTGAATCTCAATAACTCACACACACATTCAAGGCATATACACATCAAAACATATGTATGAATGGTTTGGGAACCATAAAGTATGCAAAGTCATAATTTCTATGCCACTCATTCACGTTCAAGCTAAGACCATGCTCTAGGTGCTTTTGGTTTTGCCTCACCCTATTTCTAGGACTTTTGGATTTACCTCACTCTTGTCTTAGGGACTTTTGACTTGGCCTCACCCTTCCAAGAGACTTTTGGCCTTGTCTCTGACGATTGTGTTGTGCAATTTCAAATAAAACTAGGTAAAAAAATAAATTTGTAGGTAATGGTGCAACCTAAGTCATTTCCTAAGGAGTTTTTGCGTCTAATTGTTTGTGAAAGAGTATTCCAAGTATCACTAATTGAAAATTGTTTAGGGGATTTTTGAATTACTAAAATTTACTTAAACTAAATTTGAAATGGCAAGAATCAAAAAAACTTAAGACTAAGCGAAGTAAATAATTAAGAAAATGTGATACCTAGCCTTTAGATGGACTTTCTAGAATTTAATTATCCTTACTTTCTTTTTAGTGTACCAAAATTGGATTTAAATTCTTGCTCATTAGTGTATTCTCCATAAGAACTCTTGAAATACCATCCAAGACTCAATTCACTAATAATTCAAGGATTTTGCAACCACAAGAAACCTTGAAGAATTAATCAATTGAGTTAGGAACAAGAACACACTAAAACCAATCCTAAATGCTCATAAAAATATATTGTACAATCCACTTAAAATACTAATTAACTAATTAGATTAATAAATTTCTCAAACAATCAATTGCACAAAAATTCCAGCCACTTAATCCAACAATCATTGTATCAATTGGCCTATAATTAAGAGGAAATTAAAAGCAAATTGCATAGCCACTAAGTCTAGATTTTCCACAAACATGTAAAGATCAAAATTAATATCCAAATATCAAATTATGACCAATCCATAATTCAAATCAATCCAGTAATTTCCAGCAATTAAATCCCTAAATTAATAAGCTAAACCTAGTCAAATTAATAAGAGAATCAATGTTGAAATTAAAAGATAAAGGAGGAAGAATTTATCCAATTTGGAGAAGTAATTTAGAGCTCAAATCTGCATCTAGGAAGGTCCATTATTCAGCTAGCCACCAAGAGGAAATCAAGCTGCCATGGAGGAGATAAATAGAGGAATTTCGATGTTAGAAGCTGCAGCCATGTGGAGAAAATGATGGATGAACTTCTCTCGTTCACCTCTGGAGCTCACAGCGTCTTCCGTCATCTTTTTTTTTTGTTTTCCCTCTAGCTCCCCTTGCATTATTCTCCCGTTAATCTCTATCTCTCATCGTGTCATTATTCACGCTCCTCCCTCCATCATGTGCTACTCATGCTTTATTTAATTTTACGTGTTTTGTTGCCCCTTTTCATCCAAAAACCCGTAGCTTCATTCTTAATAGGTGAATCACATGGCTTTTTAATTTATCCACGTCACTTTCCATGTTATGCCTATGTGTGTTCATTTAATCCATTTCACATGCTTCTTACGTGCTTTTTTTTGCTTGTTTCTGCTGCAGCCACGTCATTTCTTTCATTTAATCCCTCAACTTCTTCTTAATCACGTGAGAATCTTCCTCCAGCTCATACATGCCTTTCTTTATTTCTTTAAAATCATAGCCTCTTCCTTCTCATCCAAAACCCACATTCTTCCATGTGCTCTTTTGCTGCCAGCTCTTGCTTCATGTTACTCATAGCTTATTTTATTAATTCTTTGTGTTTTCTCCATCTTGTGTGATTCCACGTCAGCTCCTTTAGAAAAACATGCTCTATTTCATGCTCTATGCATTGCTTGCTTGCTCAGCCCCCCTCACACACTTTATATAATTCTTCCACGTCATTTCTTCACTTTTGTTCTGCCCTGTAACTCCTCTAGCTGAGACTCCTTCATCTGTTATTCTTCTTCTCGAAAGGTCCTTCAACCCAACCTCTTTCTTCATAGCTTCATCAATACCAGTTAGCCCAAGTAATGATCATATGTTACATGGATGGACGCCAGGCCTAGCTCCTTCTTCTTACTTCAAATACTGTCCTGAGCTTCCTCTTCACATCTGCATTAAATCTACTTATTTAATTATTTCCTTATCAACTTCTTCGCGGCGAGGGTTGTGAAATTTTCCTAGTAATTCCAGAGAGCACCACGTTGTATAGGCTCTTATAATTGGCCCAATAACCCTTGTGCAAACCCAAAACCTTTGGGCTCTTAAAACTTGGTCTGGCCCAATTGGATTTCAGCAACCCAACACCTCAAAATTGGCCCAACCAAAGCTAAAATCTAAAGCCCAAATAGAGTTGGACCTTGGAGCAACCCATGACCCATATTTGACCCAACTAAAACCTAACTTAAACCCTAATGCTTCAGCCACCTCTCCATTTGCTGAAACACAAATACCCATCTCAAAATTCGGAGGTCCAAAGGAGGCTCTAGGGTTCTTGGCATAAATCCACCATTTCTCACCTCTAAGCTCAAAATTAGCAAGGTAATAGTTATATAACTTAATCCTCTCATCTTTCTCTTCATTTTGGTCTGATTAGTTTTTCATTTGGAGTAGTTTCACCATACCCAAAATCTAAAATGTGGGTGTTTAGGGATTTTCTTGATGAAATTCGTAGGTTGAGGTTAGGGCTGTCATTAGATAGGTATGAACTCTTCTTTTTGAGGTAATTCTGCTGATTTGAGACCCTAATGACTTGATTATAATATGGGTATTAATTTTGTACGAATTTGATTAGGATTTTGGATGAAATATTGAGCTTTTCTGGTAGAAGACACTTCAATCCGAATTTGGGACTTGTAGTGGCTGGGTAAGTGATTCTTAAGTAGTCATTAGCATTTTAAATTCTTTGGGTATTGATTACAACTGTTAATGATGAATTAGAGTAATAATTCTATGATGCTATAGTTATAGGGAGATTTCTGCACCATTGATGACTGTTGCAATTGTCTACAAGTGAGGTAATCGGGTTTATATTAATTCCATGTATATATCTAATTTAATTTCATATGTTGCTGTACATGAATGATTTGAAATGTTGAATGAATTGGTTGGTTTTCTTTTGAATTGTGATTGGACCTTGTGAGTCCATGGTGGAGCTGTGGTGCGGCTACCACCCGTGCATGTGCTTCGATCGGGCACTGGGTTATGATCAAACCCTAGATACACTGAGCCCTGGTTGTGCTCCATGGGGAGTAGGTGCCGTGGACGGGCCTCTCCAGGTGTTAACGGCCTTTAACATGTGAAAATATGATTGCTAGTATGGGATGGTAATCATGATAGCCTACTTGTTTCATTTACCAATATGACTGGTATTCCACTGATGCTTATGTGAAATTATGTATATATGCTAATTAAACTGGAATATATGATAGAATTGCCTTGGTTACTGAGATTTATGTCTCGCCCTATTTCATGGGATTAACATTTCAAGTGAAGGTTCTTTGGGTAAGGATAAGGGGAAGCAAGTGGATGAAAATCCATGAGCTCCGGCATATGGGGAGAAGGCTACACTTAGGCTGACTTATGTAGTGTAGATGCTAAATTTTGTATTCCTTATGGTATAGCATCATCATTTATTCATGTTGCCCAGTGTAGGCGTTCATATTTTGCTTGGTTGAAATGTAATTGTTACGGATTTAGGTCTCATTACAGTTGGATATTGATGTATGAACTTGTAGTATCATATATATAGTTTTGTTGAAATTATGATATGGTTTACCATATGGGAATTGTAGTCATGTGATGCATTGGATGTGGACATAAACTATTGATGAATGAAATCTCTATGGAATGTACATGGGATGTTAAATGTTGCTAATGCATGTGTTCTTGCTGTCATTAATCTATAAATTTGCTGATATGAGATAGTTGGACAATTAGGATATAGTACCTACGTTTTAAATTGGAAATGGAGAGTTAGATGAGTAAATAGGGTAAGAAACTACCATTAGAGTCATATAAAATGAGAGAAAGTGGTCCTAGAGTGTCCCTAAGATGAGAGCTAGAGTGTGTGGGATGAAATTTTGGTGATATAGTCACAAGAGGAAGTCATGCCACAGCTAAGAAGGCTTCACCGCAGCCAAATAAGTGATAGAGTCGAGGGGCACTGCGGCATAACGCATCTTGCCACGGCGTAAGAGAAGAAAATTGGTCTGGGGAGTGACAGTGGCGAGGAGCACTGTGGCTTGAGAAATCTTGCCGCGGTGCGAGTCGTGGAAATTAATAAAGGGTTGCACAGTAGCAAAACTCGCCACAGCGCAAACGTATTGCACTGAGGCAAGAATCGTGGGATTGAGAACAGTAGCTCCATGAGGCATTTACACAGCGGCGCCATGTAGGTTGGCCGCGGTGAGGGTTGTGAAATTTTCCTAGTAATTCCAGAGAGCAACTTGGCCGCAATAGGGAAGGTATAGGCCATGGCACAAGTCCCCAAACTCATACCCTTAGCCTAGAAACCCCAATTTCTTCAATGATAATGCTAGGAAATGATATAGGGATACTTGTGGGAGGTTTTTGTATGTGGAAACCGATGAATGGATGAATCATAAACCCCTCATGGTAGTATGATTTCTTTTATGCATCTTAGTTCTGGTTGTGGTTGTTTAGTGATGACTCTAGCATCAAGGTTCAAATTTTCCTGTATTTTCATAATGTAACAAAATGTAATGACTCCAAACCATCATCAATTATTAATTGTATATTTAACCATAATTACAATGATTGGAAGATAGGGTTGTCACAGTGAGGGTGTTTTATGTCGGGGAACTTCAACCCTTCGCTTAGAGATAGTTTCAAATTCCAACTCCTTCTTCTTGCTTCATCCACCTAAGCTTGAGCTTCTTGAATCCTTCCCATGTGAAAACCTTCCTCTTTTCTCATTCCACGTACAATTCTGCATTCGAGTGTGTCTCTTCTTCATTTTCTTCATGTTTCTCCTTCAACTCGAGTTGTATGCTTTGTGCTAAATGGAAAGAGTGGTGAATGAGAGTGGATGCTTTCTAAATCATGTTCTGCCCCAGCTCATGTGCATCTCCATATAGCTTCTTTTCATTCATTTCTCTTCTCCACGTATGAATGTATGTTTGCTACAAGTGGAGCCACATATGGAAGTCTAGCTCATGTATGAAACTAAGAAAGCCCAATGATCTGTACACACCACGAATGGAAAGGAAAATTAAGTAGAAAAAATTACAAAATTATCTATAGAAATTTATGCATTAAAAATCCAAAATTTTGCAAATAAATTTCTAAAGTGCAAATAATTGCCAATAAACTCAATTATCCACCTAATAAAGTCCATTAAACCTTATTTAATTATTAAAATGCTTAAATTAGGAGGATTAAAATATATAAAAATTGCCTTCATCAGTCTCACCCATGGCATGAGACTTTTGGCATCACCTTACCCTTATGAGTCATTTCCACAACCAAAGTCATTCGAGGAAATACATTGGTACCAATATAATGTCAAGGCATCAAGTGGCATATTTTCAAGTCACAAGAGCATACACAAACACATAAAGACATACATATGCACACAAGAATGCAAGGAAAATAAGGTAGAAAGCTACCTTTCAATGGATGTAAGCTTCCTTTACTTTACTCTCTCCCTTTCTCAACTTCACGAGGACACTTTGGTAGATGGATGTTCTCTTAGCCTAGATACCATAAACAATGCACAATTACACACTTGAAGCAAGCCAAGACACTAAACTCACTCTTGAACACACACTTGGTTCCATAAGTGGCATAATGGTTCTATAAATGGCCTATTGAAGCAACTCTCACATTTCAAGTTTTAGGCTCCATTCTCTTGTTATTTTTAGACTTCTTAGACTCATTTAAGGTCCTTGGAGCCCTCACACATTCACTTGCACAATTGAAAAACTAAGTTACTTCATAAGGTACCATTATGGGCATCATTATTTCATCTTCCAATCCATGGCTTCTAAATTTTTCCTAATAGTTTCTACCATCTTCTAACATCATATGAAGTCCCAAACCAAGGCTAGAACAAATTAAAACATCCCCTAGGCTTCTCTTCCTAGCTTGGCCGAACCTAGCACCATAATGGAGGTCTTAGGAGCTCAAGGAAACATTTAAATAGCCAAGGAATTACTCACCCAAAATTAAAATTTTCAAAACCTTAGAAAACACCAGACTTTCCTAACTTGATTTCTATTAGTTTTTCTTGGAATTTCTTGCCATATTCCTCTTCCTCATAGTCTAAAACCCTAGTTCCTCTCTTGCTTTTAGATAGAACATCTCTCCCTTATATGGTTCTAGTTTGGCTGAAATCATACATAAGGAGAAGCAAGAGGAGAAAGCAACATAAGCAAGGATTTACCTTAGATTCAAGTATGCATTCAAGACTTTTTCTCCTTGGTTGGCCTCCTCTCAATTAATTCCACTCTCCCCTTGTGTTCTAGACCAAAAATATCACCAATCATCTCAAGAAAACCATAAAAAGAGAGGAGGAGAAGAGAGGAACAAGATTGGAAGAAGATGGAGCATGAAATTCCTTATATTTCCTTACCTTTATTGCCTTTTTCTTCCTCCTTTTCTTCCTCTCTTGTATGACTTGTTCACATGCTAAGCTTGTTTCTTGAATGTTTATGACTTCTATTTTATCCATGCATATATTTTTAAAGCTTGCTTTGCATATATTATGTATGATTGAATGGGAGATGAGCTATTGGGATTCTTTGAATCTCATCCCCTCCTCTCCAATGATCTAATATGCTAGGTGGACTAAGTGGACATGGCAATGGGAGCCAACCACCTTGAAGAAAGAAGATTGACATCAATATGTCTAACTTTTTCTTTTTTTGAACTATAATGATGCTTAATGATGTATATTATTATCGTAAATGGTCTATGACCCTTGAGACATATGTAATTATGATATTATGTGATGTAGGAATGAAAGAATATGTTATGTGAATCATGGAATGTAAATTGAGTATGTTATGGTATTATAACTTCATAATGACTTTATGGGAATACGCATAAGTGTGGATAAAAAGGCCAAAATGAGATGCATGAGGTTTGGGACTATTTGGGTAGCTCACACAAGTCCTAAATGTGCTTTTAGACTTGCCCAAAAGGTGCCAAGGTCAAGGGAAAACTATTTGGTCACTTTGGTACCCCATATGGAGCTAAAAATGACCATAATGGAACCCTATATCACTTTTTAGCCAAATGAGCTCTTCTTGCTCTGAGATTTGACATGCAATTAGAGCTTGTAGAAAGATTTTTGAGAAGCTAAAGACCATAATTTTTGAAAGTCTACAGAATATTTGATGAATTTTCAAAGTTGGCAATTTTTTCAATTTTGGTCTGCTGCACTATTCATTTGGTCCGAAAATGAAATCTATAACACAGAGTCTAAAGGATACCCAATTGCCATAAAATTTTATACAGAGAAACTAGATATTCACAGTGACTTGTGCCAACTAGAAGCACCTCATTTGGAGGTCTGCAGAGGGAGATATGAATTTCTGAAGAATCTGTCCAGTATCAAGAGTTTTGTCCTACCTCAATTACTATTCCATTGAATTTCGAGGTCTGGGCTACCTGAGCTGGTCTGGAAATATTTTTCCCCCTAGATAACATTCATAGCTTTCCAAATTGGTATCATTTTCATGAATTAGATTTTTTTGGAATTAATTGAACATTTTCCAAGTTTGCTGCAGAAATATATGACAGCATCAAAAGGTAGTTTGACCTCTGTATGTTTTTGGATGTCAAATGTCCTCTGTGATGGATGTTATGGTTTATACATATTTTTAATGTGAATTAGACATTTGTAGCTTTCCAAAATGATCAAGAGTGTATGATTTTAATTTTTCTATAATTAGTTATGAATTTCCAAATTTTGGTCAAAAAAAGGGTCAAATCTGGCCAAAATTTAATATACCTATTTAAAGTTTTCCTTTGAGTTCCATGAGTTGTAGGCCACATTTTATGATCCAAATAAGTTGTATTCATGTAATTAAATATGATAATGTATGGTATGAACTCACACGGTCCACATGATACCGAATGAAATTTTTATACATGACGCAACGCGAAAATATTCATTATTTTTATGTTATTTCTTTGATTCTTCCATGAGATGTCTAATAGGAAGCATAAAGATGGCATAAAATGAGCTAGAATTTATGGTGTTACAGTCTTCTTCCTCTTAGCCCCACTTTCCATCATGGCTCTCTCTGTTACTTTACAATTCTCCATCAATTCATCGAAATTGCAGATTTGTAAGGATACAATTTTGTCCTTCTACTCTGGTTTCCTCTTTCAAATTTTTCATCCTTCCATGGCTCATCATCAAAGTGTTTCAAGTAGGAGGAGAAGCAAGACAATTGAATGAACTTGGCTGCAAACTAATCTACATTCACATCCCCTTGTTCAAAGAAGTTAAACTTGGCTTCCTTGTCAGCCCTCACTAAAAGTGGGAAATACTTCCTCTCAAAGGCAATTTGGAAACTTTCCCAAGTCAAGGGTATCTCCCTTGCAATCAACAATCTGGAGGCATTCCTCCATCAATGCTCAGCCTCACCCTCCAACTTGTATATGGCCAACTTTGCCTTTTGCTTTATGATGCAAGTCATGACCTCAAAGATCTTCTCTAGTTGCATCAGCCACCTCTCAACTTTCTCAATGCCCAACTCCCCCAAAAACGATGGAGGATCAGCTTTTCTAAACTTGGCCAGCACAACAGAAAGATCACCATCCTCCCCTTAGTGTCCCACACCAAGGTTCTGACCAGCACCAACACGATTCTCCACTGGCACCTCTTGATTTTGCCTATTCATGATTTCATGTAGCTACTGCAGCACTTGAATAGTTGTTGCATAAGCCTCGGCTTGCTCTTAAAGCCAGTCAGTCATTGCCCTAACTATAACCTCATGGGCCTCAGATTGTTCTCTCATTCGATTGGCAATTGTAGCCATGGCCTCTTGCATCTCTCTTAGCATATCAACTATTTCTCTACGTGTAGCCATCTCACTCTGTAATGCCACAAGCACAACCACAAGCATCCCCCATTAGGCTACAGCCCAAGATAAACAAAACACAACTCCACACATAACAGGTACATATAAGTATAAAAGTTATCACCAGGTCACAATGTTCCTATTCCTATCATGCATGCATCATGGTTGCCAAGTTTTTGAACTACAAAGTTGTAAATCAAACACAATTGCCTGAACCATTACTTTGATACCAAATGTGATGGCCCTAACTTCTAATCATGGTAATTAGGGTTAAAGACGTGGTTAATAATCATAAATCGAAGTCTAAAACCATTGTAGATCATCAAATTAGGAAAAAGTGAGGAAATTTGATCCTTAATGTTATTAAAGTCATTAACCAAATAATCATAATTATTTCTATGCATAAGAGAAATCAAACCCCCAATTATAAGCTTCAATACTATTACCCGTTAATTCTAACTCACAAGAACCTTCTACAAGTATTCCTAAATCATTCCTTAACATTTTCATAGAGAAACCCAAGGCTTCTAGGTTATCATAAGGAATTGAGTACCTTCACTACGGCTAAATACCCTTCATGCCGCAGCCAACTACTCTCGAGATCACCTGACACATTTTCACAAAATTCACCATGGCCAAATATCCCTTATGTCGTGGTGAATTACCCTTTGGAACTCAACCAAACTTGCCTCTCGCATTTCGCTGTGGTGAATTCCTCTCGTTCCCCTCCCTAGGCAACTTTGCCTTTATTGGCCATGGCAAAACACCTTCTGGTCCTATAACTTCTAAAATTTTGTCTCATACACTCCAACTCTCCCTCTAGTGATACCCTAGGACCATCCTCCCTCAATTAATGGGACTCTAATAGCATTTATCTACTTGATTTACCTAGCTAATCTATCATTATCCACTTCAAGATTTAGATATTGATTCCTACTCGTCAATCTACCATATATAAGCAAGTTCCATGTGATACTATTAAACATCCAAATTCATAAATAAATAATATTATCATTCAGATACATATCTCATTAGAAGTTTCATACATTATTAGTTTGAGTTAGCATCAAGGCATCACATGATTACATTTTCAAATAGCGAACCATGTCACAGGGTCAACAAGGTCTCAAATCAGATACACAAACACATAAATCAAATACTAGATTGTATAAGGCCTAACTTCCTATTAGATACATCATAAGTTACCAAAACGTAAAGCTCTTACACTTGGCAACATGATTACATGATGATGCTATACAAGGAGAAATACAAAACTTAGCATCTATTCTACTCAGCTTAGCCTAAGTGTAGCCTCCCTCATACATGGTGGAGCTTATGGATTCTCATCCACTTGTTTCCTCATATCCTTACCTGAAGGACCTTCACCTAAAATAGTTAGCCCATGAAACAGGTGAGATGCAAATCTCAGTAACAGAGGTAATTTCCATCCATATAAGCCAATTTAATTAACATATATGCATAAATCAAAATAAGCATTAGAATTATATCAGTCATATCAGCAAATGAAACGATTAGGCTACTGTGATTACCATCCCGTATTAGCAATCACATTTCCACATATTAAAGGCTAATAACACTGGGAAAAGTCCGTCTATGGCACCTACTCCATAATGAGCACTACCAAGGCTTAGTTTATCTGGGGTCTAATCATAAGCTGGTGCCCGATAGAAGCACATACACGGGTGGCAGCCACACCACGGCTCCACCACGGACTCACAAGGTCCAAACACAATACAATAGATAGCCAACCAATTCACTTAGCATTTCAAATCATTCATGTGCGGCAAATATACAATTAAAGCATATATATGCATGGAATTAATATAATCCCCGGTTATCTCACTTGTAGCCAATTTGGGAAGCTAACAACAGTACCAAAATTCTCCTATAATCACAACATCAGAAAATTACCATCTCCATTCATCAATTATGGCAACAACCTAATAATCAAAGAATTAATCCATCAATACTTGCCTAAGGGACACTTACCCAGCCCCCAAAAGACTCAATTTCAGATTTTGCCTTCCTTAGACTAAAAACTTCAAAATATCACCCTACATTATGGACATTTTCGCATAGAAATGGAGCCCATATCATAAGTCAGCTAATGGGATCTCTAACTAGCAGAAAAAGCATCAAAATGAGGAGTTTATACTTATCTAACAACACCCCTAGCCTCAACTTACAAATTTTCACCATGAAAACGCCAAATAACAAGTTTCAGATTTTGGGTGTAGGTGAAATGCTCTCAACGAAACATTAATTAGGTCAAATTGAAGAGAAAGAGAAGAGAATTAAGTTATATAACAATTATCTTAGCTGATTTTGAGCCTAGAAGTGAGAAATAGTGACAATGTGTCAAGAACCCTAGCCGCTCTCCAAGACCTCCAAATTTTGCTTTGCCTTTTGTGTTTTTTCTGCAGAATGGGGAGGAGGCTGAGTGTATTTAAGGTTTAGTTGGGTTTAACTTTAAATGCAATTATTTCTTTTGTGATGGACAATTTTGTGGCCAATGATATGGAAGCAGAAATATAACTGTTGCTATTGTCCCTAGGGTTAATAAAAAAAAACGGCCACTGTTTCCTTTTTTTCCTCGTAGAGATTTCTCCTACTTAAATTCAATTCTTTTGTTGTCATGTATCAAAAACATATTTAAATAATTTTTTGAAGAAGAGTTGAGAGATAAAAAAATTAGAATATTACACTCTCGCCTATAAAAACATTTGTCTTCTCTTAATTAAAGCACCTTCCCACATCATCTTAGGTAATAGTTATAATGGCTGACTATATAATGCTCACTTTGTGTAATTTTAATTTATCGTTTATATTCTTACTTATAAACCATTTCTATCCGAATAGAAAATTTGAAACTTGCAGCCAAAAAATAATTATAGAGAAGTGAAATGAAAAAATGAAAAAATTTAGTAATTTTTTTTCATTTATATTCAACAAGCTGATTAATTTTGACATGAACACAGGTATGATTTGGGTCAAGCTTTTAAGGAAAAAAAAGTCTGACTCACACTTGAACTAATTAATAAAATTATTCAATTTAAATATAATTAATATATAAACTAAAATTTTAAAAATTAAGTATTTTATTAAATGTTTATTGGTAAATAATATATATTTTTAAAAATTAAAACATATCAAAATTTTATGGTTATACTTGTACTTCATTATATCAAACTATAAATTAAATTTAGTTATATAAAGTAAAAAGGAGGGGGAACAAAAATAGAAAGCTTCATGGTCAAGTGGTATTGAATAAATATTTATTATTAAAAAAATTACAAATAAGGAAAGTTAGAAGTGGAGGAAGTGAGAAGAAACTGTAAATTACAAGAAAAGTAAAACAGTGCACCTCACTGTGTGCAGATATTTAGAACCTCCACATATGCTAAAGTTAGTGCTTTAAAGCTCCACAATAAATTTTTAAAAAATATTGGGTTACGTATTAAGTAATTGCCTCAATTCAATCGAATAATAGTCAAATTGAATGAGCTTTTTTTTGTCTTTTGGAGATTAGTAATTTTAATATTATGTATGTATAAAATTATTATGTATAAAGAAGTTACAAGCTGAAAAAAAAATTATAAAGAGAATTTATCAAACAAAAATTACAAAGAAAGAAAAGATTTAAAGAAAACTAAATAAACAATTTGATCATTAAAATATTAAATATAGTTAAATTTAATCTAAAAAATTAGTGAGAATATAAGTTAATCTATAAAAAGAATAAATTAATTATTTGTTTATCTCTTGAACCATTGACGAGAAACCTAAAGTGTAACATGTGTGTCATTATAATGAGTATATTTGATTATTTTTTCATGAGCTTTGGTTAAAATATATTTAATATCATTTTTGTTTTAAAAATTCTACTTGGCTCATTTGACATTTTGATACAAAAAGTATTTTTTTTTAATTTATATATTTTCTATTAAAAAAATTAACTTCCTGCATAATATGATATTATGATTTTTTTAATATGATAGTAAAAATAATTAAATTGGTAATAAACTTTAACGTATGACGAAATTTATTCTTGATATAAAATAAAGGATAGTTTAGTAATTTTATTTTTTTTAAGAAATGTATATTATGTAAAAAAAAATTATTTTTATTGATTGAAAATAAATTAGAGCAAAATCAAATAAGAAAACAACCATGGCAAGTTAGCAAACCGACTTATGTTTTTTAAGCTTACTATAACAATATCAATAATTCGGCGTTTCGTTCACTCATGGTTCATATGGCGAAATCAAAATCAACTTCATATGCATTCGAAGACAAGAGCACCAGCCCAAAGAAGAAGAAACCTAACATTGTCGAAATCGGAGATGGAGACAACTCGGCAACTTATATAGTTTAGAGTATGTTTGGCATACCGTATAAGGCTTGATAGTATAAACTAATACAATACATTATGAACTTAGGGCCCATTTGGTACACCGCATTGGATAAGGCCTGATAGGATAAGACTTGATAAAATTTTAATACTATACAGTGTTTGGTACAACACTATATAAGATATTATATCATATAAAATAATACTATCCTATGTTTAGTGATACACTGTATAACATTGGATAGGATAAAGAATAACTATTTTGACAACAATACCCTTTACTTATAAATATATTATATTTTTAAAAATTTGTGATGCTATGTTAATTTTTTTAAAAATAAAATTTCTCATACACTAGAAATAAAAAAATGTATGCTCGATATGTACATTCGATAGTATTTTTTTTTAATTGCTTTTCATAAAGTTCAACTTGACAACAAATTTTTATAAGAATTTATATGGCTACCTAGTTTTTAAATGTGTCACATAATATAACAAATATCTTAATTCTATTTATCAAAGAAAAAAGAAACACTAATAAATTAATTAAGTATGCAAAAAAGGCCACCATAGCCAAGGTTCTACAAACACCATAAAAGTGTAAATACCACCAAGTTTTAACATCAAGTACCATAAATTTTAGTTATCTTCAAGCAAATCCTTTACTAATTGAACTCTATGTTCACCTTGAAAGCCCCAAAATAAATGCACTAGGAAGAGGTTTTGCATAAGTAAATGGCTAGCTTTATTGCGTTCTCTAGGTGTAAGGTCCTCTAATGTCATCAGTTCATCAGCAATAGCTCGTGTGTCATCACAAAAATCTTTCACAACCTTGACACCTTCAGCCATACACTTGACACTTTCAACCATACACTTGACACTTTCAGCCATGGCACCCATCCTATCAGCAGATTTTCCAACAACATCCACAAGCTTATTGGCAAAATTGTCAATACTTTTTGCTAACATATCTTCTCTTCTTAACTTCTTTCTCACCCGTCTACCTTCAGAATGATTTATTTTTGCCTTATTTTTAGTTTGATCCATAGACATTGATTGATTGACATGTTCAATGTCATCATCACTCAACCCAATGACTTCTTCTGAAAGTTCAGTAGTGTCATTGTTTCCATTGGTGTGTTCTTCATTATCCAAATCCTCAACTACATCAGTAGGAGCTTCAGCACTTTTTCCAGTAGCATGATCCTTTCCAAAGATGACCAACAAGCACTCATAGTAAGGAAAAATTTGGTCCTATAATTCTTCAAGTTTACATCTTTCTGCATACATATAACACAAACATATAGTCATATTGTTGTTAAAGAAAAGAAAAGTAAAGGACACAACTATTTTAAAAATTTAAAAACCTTATTCGCTTGGATGTAGGCATTCCAAACATCATCACTATCAACTAAAATCTTCTTATGCACATCATCCCATCCAAAGCCACTTGTGTTCAACATGTCATATAAATTACTATACTCTATTTTAAGCCTCCTCATAATTGACTCAATATGTGGATTCACCTTTATGCTAGATTCAAGAAATTTTGCCTCCAACTTATGTTCCAATCATTTGAAAGTACCTGGTTTAAATTAGCCAACATCAGCTCTTTTGTTTAAGGCAACTGCCTCCTCTAAGAAGCATAGTAATGCCTCAAACTCCTCATCACTCCAACCCTTACGTTCTCCTTTAACTTTGCTAGCTTGTTGAGTACTTTCAGATGCCATACCTATCAAATATATTACAACTTCAACAAAAAATACAAGTAGACCATAAACTTAATAAAATTTAATAACTAAAACTCAACAAAAAATTTAATAAAATTTAACAAAAGTACATTACAATCTCAGACAATCAAAATGGTTATAAAAGTACACCATAAACTTAATCAACTAAAACATAAAAGTGCAAAAAATCTTTAGGGTACAATAACTAAAACTCAAAAGATACAATAACAAGTCTAGGTATAGCCTCAACGAACAATCCATTCATTATACATCTCATTTGCCAATGCATCTCTCCATGCACTCCATGCTTCACTTGGTTCAATGGTTTCTATGGTTATGCCTCAATCTCTTCATCAATTGGCATGTTATCCAACTCTATTTCTAATGGATCTACACACATCTCCCTCCTAATCAAATTGTGTAATAGGCAATAAGCAATAATAATTCGATTGTGAATTTTAACAGGATAATAACTTAGACTCCTAAGAATTGCCCAATGCATTTTCAATAGCCCGAATGTTCTTTCTATCACATTCCTAGCTTGAGCATGTCGCTTATTAAATATTTCTTGAGGAGTTGCTGGGACATGTCCACGTCTCCACTCACTGAGATGGTAACGGGCTCCCCTATAAAGGGCAAGGAACCCTTCTCTATTAGTATATCCAACATCTACCAAATAGTAGTATCCTATTTCATGAACCAAATACAAAATCAATATTTTTATTATAATAAGGTTATTAATTTACAAATAGTTTTAACATTCTTACCAGTTGGAACCTTAAGGCCATTTCTCCTATTAATTGTATCACGTAATACCCTAGCATCTGAAGCTGAACCCTCCCAACCAGGCAAGACATATATAAATTTCATGTCTCTTGAGCATACTCCTAACATATTTGTAGCAATTTCACCTTTTCGACTTCTATATCTTGGTTTATCAACCTCAGGAACATTAATACTAATATAGGTTCCATCTAAAGCTCCAAGACAACCCTAAAAAAGATAAGAAAATGACCCGTTACAATATTAAATCAAAATGAAAAAATTTAAAAAATACGATTCCCTAACATAATTCATACCTTGAACCATTTCCACCTATCATCAATGCAATCCTCAAGAACTGGCTCTGGTGCCCTAAGTAAATTTCCTTGCAACCTCAACATAGAATTCAACACTAAATTGAAGTATCTACTAATAGTTTCCCCTAAACGTTAGAATTTAAACTTGATTACACGATTTTTAGTGTGGTGAGCTAATATGTGTAAGAACATAGCAACTTGTTCTTCTATTGATACTAACCCATCTTCCTTTAGCCTACCCTCAACACGTAAAAGAGAACACAACACCCGAAATGTATAAGTATCCATTTGGAGTTGTTCCATGCATGCAACATCATCATTTATTAACCTCATTATGAATTCTACCCTTGATTTTTCCTTTACCTTTGGTATCACCCGTTGCCTTAAGGATAATTTCTCATGTTGTCCTTGAGCCACATGAATGACATGAAGGTACGATATAATACATGCAATTACCATCTCCAAAAAGGTTTGTTCCAACATCAAATACACTGACATGACGTTAACTAGCTCACTTATATCATTAAGCCATCCATTTGGGTCATTTAGCCATCCATTTGGGTCAAGCTTTTTATTAGGATCCATAACACCTAAAAATTTAACACTACTCATTAATAAAAATAAACATCATTTTGCAAAACTGTAATATGAAAAACAAAATTGTAATATGGTAACTTTCTCATAAATACAATATAAGATATAAAAGAAAGACTATAGAAATGTCAAAAGTAGAGAATTATTAATATACAAAATAAAATATAAATGTGGGCATATGAATTATTAATATACAACACAATATAAATTAAAAATAGATATGTCCTGTAGCTGGAATTGTGGGCACAGCCTCTCCACTGATGTAGCTTGTATCTGTTTAAATCAATTGTTGTAGTTATGGTATTTTAGTAACTAGCTTCACACAATAATGGACAATTCATAACTAGCTTTATACAATAATGGAAAATTCTAAGATAGTTTGCTTTCTTGAATTTTATCAATTACGAAAAGTCATAGGGCAAAAAGAAAATATTGAAAGCTAAGTGGAGGTTTCCACCCTTTTGGACGAGTGGGAGCCAACATGCAAAAGACTTTTTGACTTTGGTTTAACTAACAAACGCTTTCTTCCTCCACATTCAAAGTATTCCTTTGGTTTTGTGTTCCTTCTCCCTCTTACTCCTCATTTCTTAATTCATTTCGCCTACCTTTGTTTGCTGGTTCTGTGTCAAGAAGAGAAAGAGTTCAATCGCGAAGTCTCTGTACTAAAATGTGCCATTTTTCTTCTTAAAACCCTGATTTTACTTCTTTCAACTTGACCACTTTATTTGAGCATTCTGTGTGTCTTCCTGCAATTTTAATTCCCCCAATTAAATGTATTCTTTAGTTCTTCAAAAGAAACATTTATTACTTAAATTTGTATAGGTTATGTGTTCTATTGCATTTCACATCGTTTTTTTTTTGCCAATAATTTATGATGCAATTGTTCTTTGACTAGTAGGGATATACCCGTTTATTTTGAATTTTGATTCATTCATAGATAATTCTCTATGCACGTACTAATTTTATATCTCTTCATCAGGAATAGGCTAATCTGCTCTATGGTTTAAGTGTAATTTATGTTTTGTCATGGAAACAACAGAACATATTTTAGAACAGATTTATTCATGATTGTACACGTTTCTTAGATAGTTACATGCATATGTGAAGAGACAGAACCTTACAGTCTTAAACCCAAATAAGGCATAGTTTCCTTTAAAACCCAAATATTGATAGATCAATATTTCATGCTGCTGAATGATTGATAAACACATATTTCTATCTATTTGATTCTCCTAAACATATGCGTTTTAATAATGAAATATGGCTTTAAGACTTTAATTAGATAAGATTTTTGTTTTTAAAGCCATTCTATATTTTAGGAATTTACTTGCAAAATTAATGAATTTTAATGCATAATTTTATCTTAAATAATTTATTCTTTTTGTGCAGAATTTGTATCTTTTGCTATGGTATTGAAATAGAGAAAAGAGGACCCAAGTCTACAACACATTCCCGCACTTGAAGCAACAAAGGCAAAGCAAGACACAAGCACCACTCCCTCATTCGTGTAGCATTTGTCCAGCAGATCATATGTATTTTAATGGGAAAATGATTTAAAATCAAGATGAATTGATGGCATGAGAGGGCATGTGTGTGTGGGAGGAAGAAGCAAGGGTTGACGTGGAAGAATCATATTAGCATGCCACGAGTCTGATGCTAACGGAGAGAGGTCTCAAGTTGTTTCATGCAGCCTACTCTCTCATCTCACTCACGGGCTAGATGCACTCATCCACCTATCTACATCTCACACTTTCATCCACGTCCAGCTCCTTCACCATGCACTCATAGAGCTCACATGGGCAGGGGAAATGAGGGAGACACGTGATTAAGAAGAGACTTGGTTTTAACGTGGAAAAGAGGCTGGGTTGAAGGAGCTTGTAAGCAACACGAAAAAGAAGAAGCAAGTGAGCTGAAAATGAAGGAGGCTTGGGTGCAGAACTTTCTCTCGTGTCTTACAAGCAACTACAGGAAATGAAGACATGGCAAGAGTAGAATGTGGGCTGGAGAAAAGAAAGTTTCACGTGGGAATGATTCAAAAAGCTAACGTGAAAGAGCTGAAAAGAAGAGGTGAGAAGGGCTGCCAAACACACCCATGTAGAGGCAGAACAAAGAAGAGACAACGAGCTGCATAAAGGGAGCTAGAGGAGCAGTAGGTCAGGCCGAAAGGACTGGGAGAGTCTTCATCATGTTCGTGGGAGCTGAGAGTGAAGTAAGCAGCTGGATGAGGAGTGAATCAACGCTGTAATACTGGCTGTTGGGTTGAATATTCTTCTCGATCTGGGCAAAGGGGTGAGACGCAGAAGAAGTGACGCTAAAAAGGATGTATGAGCTGAGATGAAGTTAAGAAAATAAACATGCCAAAGGAGCCTCTGTTTTCGAGTTTCTGGTTCAAGAAAGAAGAAGATAATCATGAGTTGAAAGAAGTGAAGAACCAAGCATGAAGAACAGAGCATATCACGTGGAAGAACAACGCTGAACAGGGAGAGTAGGAGCTGCATGGGAGAAAAGGAAATAACGTGAAAACAAAGTGAAGCATGGATTTTATTTTATTATATTCCAACACTTCAGCATAACAAGTTGGGGCCCACACTCATATACAATGCAAGCTCGTGATCTATCTATTAAAAGGAGAAGCCAAGCATAATACACACGAAAAGAACAGCAGCTGGGCACGTGACTTTTAATGAGGAAAGGAGCATATTTCAATCATCCAGAATCCACTTCATTCACACCTTGATATTTTCGGAAACCCTTGCCCATATATAGATTCATTCATTCATTCAAGGGAGAGGCCGCATATTCCATTCAGCATCCATTCCATATAATCCATTCGCACGACTCCTTCGTCCACCCATTCATCCATTACCTCCATTCCATCTTCCATCCATCTCCACCATACAATGAAGTTCTAATCCATCTTGAGGCTAGCAAGGAAGAAGACCTTGGTGCAGCTTGAATCCATGGAGAAAAATTCTTAATTTTTTTTGGCTAAGACTTCTCTATTTTCCTACGCTTTTTCTCTTTCATATATTATCTTGGTTAAGTTGTATTTGATAGGAAATTTGTGTAATTGTAATTAGTGGCTGGTTATACACTAATTAGGGAACCTTTTGTTGATTAATTGATTATATTAGATACTGATTTTTCATTATTCTCTAATTTCCCATGTGTGCCTCGAAGGTGTTCGATAAAATACATGAATGAAATTATGTGCTCGAATGTTTAATTTGAGGATTTTTTAATGTTTAGTTGGTTAATTAAACATTTTAGGATGATGATTCAGAGGCTAATTAATCAGTTAATCAATCTAATTGGGTGTTCATTGATCTTAAAGACAAGAATTAACAATTTAATGCGGGATTGAGGTCTCAATTCAACGTTAGATTATTAATTTCTTGATTCTTGCGTGGTAACTCAAAATAATTTGTTATGAACAAAATTAGGAACTCTTAGGCCAGAATCAATTACAATTAGATTAGGATAAGGATAGTGGATACCAAGGGACAAATCCAAAGCTAGTCATAAGACCATCCTTCACCCATGATCCATACAATTAGATAGTTAGTTATTTTAATTCAATTTTATTTTAAATAGTTTAAGTAAATCAAAACCCCCCTTAGTTTAGGAATTTTTAGAGTCTTTTAATATTTGGAAAACTTAATTAAACATTGAACTCCAATTCCAAGGGAGATGACCTAGGTTGTGCCACTAACTGCATATTTTATCAACCTAGTTTTATTTTGAGGGTTGCGCAACAGACCTCCCAATGATGGATGAGAGGCGCACCTTTAAAAGATCAAAGACCTTCTCACAAGTATACTTTTGTTGAATGCTTGCTCTTCGTTGTTGCAGCTTGTTAGGATGCACAAAAAAAGTGGCCTTACGGTAAGCTTTCTTTACAGCTTTGGCGTTTACTATATCTGTCAAGTGAGTCGGCTGCCAACCACTATCGAGCCTAAGAATCTGCGAAATACAAATATCCAGTTTACAATAAATAAATTCCCTGGAAGCTCCCGATCCTAAATTCTGATTGACCAAAGTCATCAAATCCTTCTCACTAGACATCAAAAGTCATAATAAAATAAATCTATTGAGAAATGCCAAATGCTGAAACTAACAGTATGGTAATAAAATTACTAAATTAGTTAACAGCATGCCATCTTGTGGTCGTTTTCGCTTAAGCATTTTTCCAGTATGGAAACATGATATTTCAACCAATAGTGTAAATGAAAGCTTCCTCCTAGTCAGCCTGATTAAATAGCACTTTACAGATTAGTAGTTGAAGGTACTTCTCCCCCTAGGATCGCGTACTCAAATCTAAAATATTGTGAAGCTTCGCGGAAAAAAGATGCTCTCTTCCATTTCCCCCCTAGTTTGCATACACTAGGTTAAGTAATAGTAGGGACAGATTCATAGCATAGCAGGTTCATATGCCGTCTTACAAGAAATAATGTAAAGCAGTACATGCGGAGATTAAATTCTAAAAGGATATATATTTAAAATGTTCACACATACATATTGTAACGTTGAAAGTAACACCTGCAAATTTCCTTCCTTCCCACTTAACCACCTTTTGACATCACCATCAAGAGCTTCTGCGACCCTCTACCAGAAAATAAAAATATAAGATTATAGATGGTAAGACTAAAAGTCAACCTGGAACATGAATTTTAGAAAATCCTGAAAAGGAAAGGCTTTTTTGTTTTATTAAAAGTCTGACATTTTAAGTCTAGGCAAAGTTACTAGTAGATGATTTCCCCCCAAAAAAAAAGTTACTAGTAGATTACTCATCAGTTCATCTCTCTAATAAAATCTATTACCTCTTTTGTTGAAGTTTGTCTTCAGGTTATAGGAGTTAAATTGTAATTATTTGGAAGAAAATGGGGTTGTTGCTACAGGGCTTAATTTTCTTCATGTTTTATCTATGTTTCCTATGTTTTGAGTCTCCATCACAAGTCAAAATTTTAAAATATATAAGTGAAGAGCCAGGCGATGTGGAAAAAGAGGATATCCTATGCTTGTTTTTAAAAACTAGGTACCTAACCAATCCCCCAACATCTCAGTTTTTTAGCAAGATTCTTCTGTTTAACCATTACAAGGTACCCAACCAATCCCCCAACATCTGATTTGATATTGATCACGATACTAACCCATCATCAATATGAACAAATATCCATCATAAAGACATTCTTAGTTACATTAAAACCCAATAAAAAAAAGTCGAATGTACATTTTACAATTCCTTGTGACCTACCATTTCGTTGCCAAACCCATTCTTAATTTCATAGTTATTTCACGTACTGATCCAAATTAATCAGAGTAATGAAAAGCAGAACAAGTAAGGGAACAGATCACTTCTTCCAAACCATCAAAATGAAACCCCAAGACCGAAGATTAAATTGAATTGACAAGCATCAGGATTTTATTAAATTGACAAGCATCGTTTTAAAAACCAGAGATCTTTTTTGAAGCATAAATTGAAACCCCAAGACCAAAGAATCCAAGATAGGTTTGCTTACCAATAAGAAGATGAGAAGCAGATGTAGTTACGCGGCTAGGAGTCTGCAAATGAGAGAGAACTCGAGAGAAGAAGACGACTGGGAGTCTGCAAACGAGAAACAGAGAGAACCCAAGAGAAGAGGACCGCTGGGAGGTCTGCAATGAGCAAGGAAGAGGACGGCTAGGAGATCTTGAAGTAAGGAAGAATGTCGCGAATGAGAAACATAGAGAACCAAAGAGAAAAGGAAGAAGGAGATTCAACGCTTACAAACAAGAATCCCGAGAGAAGGACAATAGTGAGGTGAGAAAGATGATAGAGCATAGGGCTGCTAAGGGAAAAATTTTAAGAGGGCTTATACATCGTAATCTAATCAGGGCTTATCCCACCCCCTCAGACCTGATTAAATTATCCAATATTTTGATGGATAAAAAAAATATGATGGATAAGGTAATACAATACATTGGTACTCCAAACACCTGATAACCTTGTAATGTATTGTATTATCTTATGCTATCAGGGCTTATACATTGCACCAAACAGGCCCTTATCATTTGTGTAGTATATGTAATGTATTATATAAGCTTATACATCATGGCTCTCTTATACATCAAAATGATGTATAACCTAATTATGCCTTGGGGGTAGAATAAGGCCTGATTAGATTTTAATGTATAAAACTTTATTAATACTTGTCGATTTTAACCCTTCACTTCATTTATTGGCTAAACTGAATTAGTTGGAATTGGGTTAGTTGGGCTATTTTTAAATTTTTGGTAAAAAATTATAAAATGACCCTAAAAATAAAATTTTTATATAAGTCCCTATAAAATTATATTTAGATAAATATACTATATTTTTTTAAGTAAAGGATATTTTTGTCAAAAAAGTTAATTTTTATCCTGTCCAACATTATGTAATGTATTACCAAATAAATGATACTATTATCTTACACAATACATTATCTTATATAGTATCATACCAAACACTGCATAATCTTAAAATTTTATCAGGCTTTATCCTATCAAGCTTTATCCTATCAAGTCTTATACTATCAAGCCTTATCCTATATATCATACCAAACGGGCAGCAACGGAGATTCCTCCGATCATCACATCCAAAACAACGACGTCGTAGAAGGCAACAATAGCAATAACAACAGCTTCAGCGCACAGGGGAGACCACAACAACAACACCACCACAACAAGCTTGACACTGCCAATGTGTCTTCCAACGTTGTAATAATGGAGGGTGGAAGTTGTGGGAAAAGAAGAGGAAGAAGGAACAAGAGGTATCGCTTCATTCTCAACCATATCGCATTACAGAGCCTGTACTTTCTTGTTATTAGAGGCTTAGAGCGACTTCGTCGAAGATCGAGTGTAGAATTTAAACTTAACATATTGACTCGTACGTGATGTAATATACGCCAACTTGAGATGTTGGGAGTTCAAGGTCCATCAATGTCTATAATATATATTGGTTTGGTTGTTTGGTTAATGAGAAGTGAAATTCCTTGAGAGGTTTTATGTTCTAGTTCAATTTTTTTTTATTTTTTTTATTTTCAAAAGGAGGGTGATTTCATGGATGGATCAATTTTTTAAGATGCTTAATTTTCTACTGGACGAACAATAACTCTTAATGAATTTTAGCTTCTTTTTTTCCTTGTAAATATTTGCCAGCAGGAAGTTGTGAAGATGGTGGTTGATAAGGGTGCAATGCTTTGAGATAGCGAGTTTATAATAATAGTATGAAGGAAAAACAAAACGAAGTGACAACGTGGGATTCTTTGTAGTTTTTGCTAATGTTAACGTCAGAATACAATTTCGGGTATTGAATGTAGGTAAGGAAGCGGGCATTCTCATACCCAATTTCAATACTAAACGATTTCATATAATGCATTTTTCAACGTACGAACAGTTTCCAAATTGTCATTCTAATGGAATCTAAGAACAAGTATATTTATACTCCATATTGACTATTGATTCCTGTCAGCTAAGAGAGAACCAAACCCCTGATAAGTTATTCCGTACGCACAAAATTTTAAATCAATCCATCATGTACGAGAAGCCTTCGGTTCATGCAATTGCTCGGTCAATAATTACTGTAGATGAATGAGCTTCACTTGTAACGTAAGCAGAGTTGGAGTTTATAGAAAGAAATCCATACAGAATGAACATTAAGCTTGTTCTACAAAAATATCATTAAGTCACGTGCACATTAGAGCATCTCTACGGGGACGAGGAAGTTAAAAAATAAGACATTATCATGGACAAGGCATCTATGTCTTCACAACCTCGAGAGCTTTAATGCTCAAGATGGAAGACATGCTCTGTCAAACGCTGCAATTTACTAGGATCAAGTTTCTGCTCTGTCAAAACAGGTTGCTTCTTCACAGTGAGCATTCGAGAAGCAGGGTCCACGACCCAACCTTGCTGTAGCACGTCTGGCATTATACAAAAAAAAAATGTCATAATAGACATTTACAGAGAAAAGGAAAAAGGACAAGAAGGGGTTTAACATAATTTTATGCCTACATGGATCTCTCAAAAGCAGCCAAAACAAGGCTAGATTAGTAGAAGATGCAATTTTATGTATAACATTATTCATGATGAGCAAAGTGTCAATACCAAACTTTACTAGAACAGCAATGGCAACCAAATTCACCATAAAGAGTCTTAAGTGTCTTTCTTGGGTTTGAAGTTCCTCACACGTAATTTTTACATATTCAGTCCAAGTCCTTGCAGAAAAAGTCAAGTCAAAACCCAAATGTTTTTGGGACACGGAAAACATCAGATTGGTATATAATAACGACAGGCTAGCAAACGTCTATATTTGGGAGGGGGGATGTTATCTTCTTTTTTCCTTTTATCCTTGGGGTGTGGTTTATTTGACAACTTGTTGTCCAGGACCATCCTCTTCAATTGATAACCCTAGATATCATGCCTTTTCAGCCACTGCTCCGTATCAACTACCAATTTTACCAGACCACAGATCGATCATCTTAAGACAACCCTAAACAAGTATTCTTTCTCAATCCCAAATTCTAAAAATCATTCCACATAGCCAGCATGAACTACTTGTATAATCAATAAATAATAATAATTTGGGCCACTCGGGTGGAACACTTTGTAACAAACTGTAATGATTCAATAAGAGCTTAAAACCTGCTTTGATTGGCTTTCCCTTTAATTTGCATGCCATTTGGAGAGTTATTAAGAATGATATGAGACAAGGTTATTTAGCCAGTAATAATATGGATGTTAGACGTTTTTAATAAATAGCTGAGGTAGTTAAGATTAGTTAGTTGGTTAGTCAAGTATTAATAGCCAGCTAGCTATATAAAGCCTGTATAGGCCAAAAGAAGATTATTCCAGTGGTATCAAAGCCACATTCCTTGGACCTATGGCAGAGGCAACATGCTCCCAGACAATGCTGTGTGAGTTGAAGGAGAGAGTGCATTCAACTACCCCCAACGTGAACACTAGAATGTCAACCATGGAGAAACGGATGTCGAGCATTCAAGAACTGTTAGAAGGCTTATCAGCGCAAATGATCCAAGTTATGATGGGTCAAGATACTGGGAAAAAAGAGAAACACAGGCAATTCTGAGAGGATCAGAAATGACACTATCAGTTACCCACGCGATTCACGAAAATGGAGTTTTCTAAGTTTACAAGAGAGGATGTCGTCAGGTGGGTTAAGAAGCGTGAGGTATTTTTTGTTGGATGAGACTCTAGATGACATGAAGGTGACAATGGCTAGCCTACACTTAGACAAGAAGGGGTTCAGATGGCACCTTTCATATGAAAGACTCCAAGAAGATTGAGTTATCACCTGGAAAACGTATGCAGAGGCAATCAAGAAACAATTTGGCCTAATTTAATGGAGGAATTAATACAACTAAGGCAAGTGAAGAGTACCAGTGAATATCAGGATGCATTTGACAACCTGACATGCAAACTAAAGCTACCAGAACCATATTTGATTAGTTGTTATATCACAAGACTCAAGAAGGATGCTGCAGGAGGTGTACGACTCTTCAGGCCCAGTTCCTTACTTGACACTATGAGAATCGCCAAACTTCAAAACTGAATTATCAATTTTCAGGCAGGAGTGAGAGTACCAGAAGCGTAACAAGGGTGGGGTTTGCAGGGAATCAATCATATAGCAATGAGAAGATTGCCACCAAGGCATCTGGTGTGGGTTCTTCAAGTTACAACAAACAGGAAGGAAAAGGGAGTAATAAAGGGGGAACCAAAATTCAGAAGGTATTGACTCCAGATGAAATTGAAGGGCACTGGGCTAATAACCTCCATGAGATGTATACCAAAGATCATGATTGCCTCAGAAAAAAGATGCAACTCATTTGATAGAGATTGAGGAAGAAGACCAAGGAATTAAAGAAGATATAAGGTAGAGCAGAATCAACCCAAGAAGTCAACAAGACTCCTAAGATTTCGTTGAATGCTATAAAAGGAGTAGAAGGAAGCACCACCATGAGAGTTCAAGGGCAAATAGGCAGAAAGGTGATACACATTTTGATTGATAGCGGTAGCACCCATGATTTTACTGATGCACAGATAGCCAAGAAGCTGGGAATGACAGTGGAAGAGTTTGAAAATGAGCAAAAATACCCAGATTGGGTTTTTTTTAATCTTATTCTAAAAAATGGAGTACATCGAAATATATAATGGAGATGGTAAACCACAAGGCGATGCTCATCTCAATCCCAAAAATCAAGGAATTTAATTATTCAGTAAATCATATCAAATCCTAATTAGATCTGATCATAACAGCAGCGAAATGCAAGTAGCAATAATTTGAAAAATAAAATAACAGATAGAGAGAGATAGAGTAAATGAGCCTAAAATTTTAAGCCCAATTCCTCTTCAACACTCTTCCTCAAGCTGGAGAATATATGTTTATCATTCCCAACTTGTCACTAAATTCTTCAAACTTGACTCTTGAAAGAACTTTAGTCAAGATATTTGCAACTTGGGTGCTAGAAGTCGTGTAAGTGAGATCAATGATACCGAAATCCATCTTTTCTTTAATAAAGTAGCAATCAATCTCCACAAGCTTAGTTTTATCATGAAATCCCAATTGTGTTGTCACACCATACTTTAATTGGGTTAGTTAAATAGAATTTTACTTCCTTCAACAATCTCAACATCCATATCCCCTCACAAATTCCTTGTGCCAATGCTCTATATTCTGCCTCTACACTACTCCTAGCAACAACAGATTGCTTTTTACTGCGCCAAGTAACTAGATTTCCCAACATAAAAGTACAATACCCGGTGATAGATCTTCTATCAGTGACAAAACCTTCCCAATCTCAGTATACACCTCGAAGTTCTGGGATCTCCCTTTCTCAAAGTATAGTCCCTTACCAGGCGTCATCTTCAAGTATCTCAAGATTCTATATACCAAATCCATATGTTCTTCCCGTGATTGACTCATGAACTAACTAACAACACTTACTAGAAAACATATATTGAGTCTAGTATGTGACAAGTAGATTAGCTTCCAACAAGTCTTTGATATCTTCCACACCTTCTTTCTTCAAGTTTTCTTTATAGTTAGCTTACATGGGAGTATCTGCTAGCTTTGGCCCCATCATCCCTGTTTCTCTTAAGAGATCAAGAGTATACTTTCTCTATGACACAATTATTCCCTTATAAGTTCTAGCCACTTCCATTCCTAAAAAGTATCTAAGGCTTCCAAGATCTTTCACATCGAAAGCTCTTGCCAACGATTTCTTTAGATGACTCATACCTTCCACATCATCTCCTGTGATGACTATGTGCGTGTTTGGAATCCCGTTTCAAAACCATGTTTGTGTAGAAACAAAAAATTGCTGCTTCCTCGCAAACGTGGTTTTGAGCCTTGCAAACGCAGAACCAAACACACCATATGTCATCCACATAAACTATTAGTATAGATAGTTTGCCTCTTAAGTGTCTAACAAATAATGTATGATTTGCCTGGCATTGTGCATATCCAAGTTCTCTGACCACCTTGGTAAACCTTTCAAACCAAGAATGAGGGGATTGTTTTAGCCCATAAAGTGATTTGAGCAATCTGCATACCTTAGTAGCATTTTTCTACTTTGAGAGTCCTGGTGGGACTTCCATGTACACCTCCTCCAAATCACCACTCAAGAAGGCGTTCTTCACATCAAACTGATATAGGGGCCAATCTAAATTTGTTATCAGAGCCAATAGGATTTTTATCGTATTCAACTTTGCCACTAGTGCAAAAGTTTCTTGGTAGTCAATTCCATGGGTTTGGGTGAACCCTCACGCTACCAATCTCTCCTTATACCTTTTTATGCTCCCATCTTGATTGTAGTTGACAGTAAATACCCACTTGCATCCAACAACCTTCTTACCACTAGGTAAGTTCACCATCTTGCAAGTTTTATTCTTTTCTAGAGCCTACAATTCTTCCATAATAGCCTGTCACCATTTTGGATCAGAATAGGCTTCCTAGAAATTTCTTGGAATCTGTTTGATGGGCACTTAAACAAGATAGAAACCCTCCCTCAAAAGCTAACTATTGAGGTGGGAAAACCAACCTACTTAAGTACCCCATTGAGCATGCCATACTACTCAATGTGGAACTTTGGTATCTCATACTACCTTGGTCTCCATCAATTGGCCGTCCTTGGAAAGCCGATGTCCTGACAACTACACTCTGTAACATTTCACTTTGCGGCACTTCACTCAACCTTCTGTTGGTCAAAACCTTCCACCGGTCAAAACCCTGCACACAGGTAGCCTTTTCCAAAGCCACCAACCACCAACTCTGATACCAATTGATGGGCATCTAAGCAAGATGGAAAATCCTCCCTCAAAAGCTAGCTATTGAGATGGGAGAACCATTCTACTCAAGTACCCCATTAAGCATCCCATACTACTCAATGTGGGACTTTGATATTTCATACTACCTTAGTTTCTATCAATTGGCTGCCCTTGAAAAGCCAACATTCCGATGGCTACACTCTGTGACACTTCACTTGGCAGCACTTCACTCAACCTTCGGTTGGTTAAAACTCTCCACAAGTACCCCTTTCCGAAACTGCCAACCACCAGTTCTAATGCCAATTGATGGGCACCTAATCAAGATAGGGAACCCTCCCTCAAAAGCTAACTATTGAGGTGGGAGAACCATCCTACTCAAGTACCCCATTGAGCATCCCATACTACTCAATGTGGGACTTTGGTTTGGTATCCCATACTACCTTGGTCTCCATCAATTGGCCGCTAGCAGCTACACTCTGTGACACTTCACTCAACCTTCCATTGGTCAGAACCTTCCATAGGTAGCCCTTTCCGAAGCCACCAACCACCAGCTCTGATACCAATTGATGGGCACCTAAGCAAGATGAAAAACTCTCCCTCAAAAGCTAGCTATTGAGGTGGGAGAATCATCCTACTTAAATACCCCATACTATTCAATGTGGGACTTTGGTATCTCATACTACCTTGGCCTCCATCACTGCTCATTAGAGATACTGGTAATGAAAGCCTTAAATTTTGGAGACAACCTCTCATAAGAGACAAATTTATTAATGGGATGTTGTGTACATGACCTTACCCCTTTCCGTAGTGCTGTTGGCCACCCTAAATCATCAAAATTTGAAGTAAGGGTTGGCTCTTAGCTCGACCTTGGAATGGAAAGGACTCCTTCAGTGTCTTCTTGGCTTGCATTACCTTCATCTTGCATGCATGTGGACTGAACTTCTTCATTAGATGGCTGACTCACCCTAGTTTCCTGATTTTCTGCTCTGTCCAAATCATTAGGAGGCTGTTCAAGGTCTGTTTCAGGTCTAATTTCACTGGTTTCTTCTAGTACAACATAATTTAGAAGCTGATCAGGGATACTGGGGTTTTTTTCAGGTGTGACTAGAAGGTTTGTTGTTGTTATAGGATAGACCAGCGGCTATCCAGAGGATATGTGAGGCTGTTCACGTCCCAAAAATGTCCATTTCCTAACCTTCTCCCCCTGAATGGGTGTTTTTGGGTAATAGAGTTGATCTTCAAAGAAAGTGACATTCATGGTGACAAAATATTTTCTCAAGGCGGGGGAATAACATTTATACCCTTTTTGAGTAGGTAAATATCTG
This sequence comes from Erythrophleum ivorense, assembly GCA_026724425.1. Classification (NCBI taxonomy): domain Eukaryota; kingdom Viridiplantae; phylum Streptophyta; class Magnoliopsida; order Fabales; family Fabaceae; genus Erythrophleum; species Erythrophleum ivorense. Next base: position 37,201,028 of record JAIUCV010000006.1, on the reverse strand, counting down.
AGAAAATACATTAATGGGCTCGTGGGTCAAGTTTACCCCCATGGTCATTATGAACGAAAGTTATACACCCAAAAACTTTTGGAGGTAAAGAGGTACCAATGGGTATGTTGAGATGTGTTTCGAAAAGTTTATTTAGAGGTGTTTGAAAGCCAAGGACTTTTGTTGGCATTCTATTGATTAGGTATGCTGTAGTAAGAATCGCATCTCTCCAAAAATATTTGGGTACATTATGGAACAACATAAGCCAGTGCCACTTCCAAGATGTGTCGATTCTTTCTCTCAGCAATACCATTTTGTTGAGGTGTGTTAACACAATAAGTTTGGTGATAGATGTCATGTTGATGAAGATATTGAGTGAATGAGGAGCTCAAATATTCTTTTGCATTGTCACTTCGAAGGACTTGAATAGAGGTTTTGAATTGATTGTGCACAAGGTTACAAAAGTTGGTATAGATTTTGAATACATTGGATTTTTCTTTTATAAGAAACACCCAAGGTAACCTGGTGTGATCATCAATAAAAGTAACAAATCATCTAGCTCGTGAAAGAGTTTCAATTTTAGCTGGCCCCCAAATGTCATTATGAACTAAAGTAAAGGGTTGAGTTGGTTTGTAGATATGGGATAGGTATGAAGTTTTTGTATGTTTAGATAACTAACACACATCACGTTTGAAAGAAAAATCACTTTTATTAATAGGAAAATTAGGAAACAATTTTTGCATATAACTCAAACTAGGGTGGCCTAACCTAGTGTGCCACAACATGACATCTTTATTACTAAGAGTTGATCTGGAAATAGCCTTGGCTTGTGCTTTATTGACTCTCTCTGGAACCTTCAAGATAATATAGTCCTTCCCAAACTTCAGTTTTGCCAATCGTCTTCCGTGACTCCAAATCCTGCATGATACAACCGTGTGAAGAGAAGTGAACATCATATCCATAATGATCAAGCAGTTTACTAATCGATAACAAGTTACAATGCAAATCTGGAACATATAACACTTCTCTTAATATCAAAGTATTTGATACATAGACACTGCCCATTCCATGTATTCTAATATATTTACCATCTGCCACCTTCACATGCATTTCCTCATGACAAGTTTTAAAATCTTCAATAAGAGACAAATCACTAGTCATATGATTAGTAGCACCTGAATCAACAATCTAGGTGTTCTTATGATAAACTTTGGAATGAAGAGCAGTGAAGATTTTATCTGCTTGAGCCAAACTACAACTACCCATAACCTTCTCAAGGTGTGAGTTGAACTAGTCATGTTTGTCTAGCAGCTTTCTCAGCAATTCCACCTCTTCTTTGCTAAAGAGTTGCCCTTCCTGATCGGGTTTTTCTTCACTTGCAGCATTATATCCCTTTGCCTCTTGCCTCCCTTTTCCTTTAGCATTAGGGGGCTTACCATGTAGCTTTTGTATGACCATTCTTATTACAATGATCACACCATTTGGTTGACTTCTTACCTTTCTAATCTAGGATGGGCCCTTTTGCAACCATGGCAGAAGATTCAAGTGAATCAGGAGAGAGGCTACTTGAAGATCTGTGGAAAGTACCTTTCATAAGTTGCTTTCTACTTTTCTCCTATTTCACAGTATTAAAAGCTTCTTGAAGAGATGGAAGAGGATGAGTACTCATGATTTTTGCTTCTAACATCCTCATAGATGTCATTTGGGCCAAGTAAAAATTCATAGGTTCTCTCTCGCTCAACCAACTTCTTAAAGTAAATCAAATCAGCATTACACAACTATTGATGTGTATCAAACAGGTCAATTTGCTGCCATATCTTCTTCATGGAGTTGTAGTATGTCGTGACACTCTTGTCTGCTTGCTTAAGTTCTCCTAACATGCCTTTCAATTGAAAGAGAGTTGTTATATTCTCCATAGTCGAGTATGTTGTTCTAACCAAATCCCAAATCTCCTTGGCTGAGGTAGCTAATAGATAACCTTCACTGATTTCAAGATCCATGGAATTGACAAGCCACGTCATTACCATGTTGTTTTCAACAATCCAGGTTTCCAACTTTGGATCCACTTCTTCAAGCTGTGGGGCTTCACCAGTGAGGTACTTTTCCTTTTTCTTCCCACGAACGTACATTAATACACTTTGGAACCATTAGAGATAGTTGTTGCTATTCAACCTGTGAGCTGTAATGAATGACTGAGATTGGTCACTAATTGTAGTGACTACCTGAGGCTATGATTGGAATGAACCAGAGTTATTGTCCCCTGTTTCAACATTTAGAGTACTACCCATTGTCCCAAATACCATCCTACTTCTTGAGTCCATCTTATTGAGCAAGTAGTAGACTGGGTCGACAACACCACGTCTTGTGAGGAATACACCACTTCTGGAGCTAAATCGAAAATTTTTGTGAAGGTTCGACTTCTCTGCGTGTCTATATCACAAGATAGAGACTATGTCACAAGCCAGTGACTGTCGCACGTTTCTCTCCTGACAAGCGACTCTCTCTCACTTCAGGTGTCGCGATGAGAAGCCTGTGTGACCGTCTCTTCAACAAAGTCAAAGGATGGAAGATGTATCCTCTACTCTGGACGAAACAGTCACTGGCTTCTCTCTTCGTTGCTCAAGCTCTAATACCATGAGCAAAAATACTCATATTAGGTTTTTTTTCATCTTATTCTAAAAAATGATGGAGTACATCAAAATATATAATGGAGATGGTAAACCACAAGACGATGCTCATCTCAATCCCAAAAATCAAGGAATTTAATTATTCACTAAATCATATCAAATCCTAATCAGATCTAATCATAATAGTAGCAAAAAGCAAGTAACAATAATTTGAAAAATAAAATAACGGATAGAGAGATATAGAATAAATGGGCCTAAAATTTTAGGCCCAATTCCTCTCCAACAGAAAATTCTGAAGTAACAATAGCTGGAGGGAGAAAATTGCCAGTTAAGGAGTTTGTAAAAATTTTAGGTGGAAGATGCAAGGAGAAGAATTCTTGATAGATCCATTTATCATATCCTTAAATGGATGTAATTTGATTCTGGGAATGCAATGGCTAAAGTCCATAGGGTGTGTACAGTGGGATTTTGCTAGACTCATTATGTTGTTTTAGTACAAAGGGAGATACGTAGAACTAGTGGCAAACAGTCCTAATAAGTGAAAGGTAGTCACACAGAAGCAGCTGCAAGAAATTAAGAGGGAGAGGGCTCAATATTCTTTTATGCCGGCTGTGAACAAAGAAGAAGGTAAGGTAGATTGTATGGCAATTCAAGTCAAAAAGGAAGAGGCAGTACATGAACCTATTCAGCAACTTTTAGATGGGTTTCAAGATGAGTTTGAGACACCAACTTCACTGCCACCTTTTAGAGAAGGCACAATCATAGCATCACCCTCTAAGAGGGAACAAATCCAGTTAACATTAGGCTATAAAAGTATCCCATAGCCCAAAATGATGTGATTGAAAAGATGGTCGAAGAGCTACTACAAACAAGTAACTCAGGACAGTTCTTCACCATTTGCAGTTCCCGTAGTGCTTGACAAAAAGAAGGATGGGACACGAAGGATGTGCATCAACTATAGAAAGTTGAACAAAAAGACTGTTAAGGATAAATCCCCAGTTCCTATAGTAGAAGAGCTATTTGATGAGCTACAAAGAGCTCAATATTTTACTAAGCTTAACTTGAGAGCGTGTTAGCACCAAATAAGAATGGATCCTAAAGATGTCCAAAAGACAGCCCTTGAGACCCATTCCAGCCACACTGAGTTTGTGGTCATGTCATTTGCCCTCAAAATGCACCCGCTACATTCCAATCAACCATGAATAGTATCATTAAGGACTATTTGAGGAAATTTGTGTTGACATTTTCAGTGATATACTGGTTTATAGTCCTGATTTGAGCAGCCATGTGAATCACTTACAAATGGTGTTGGAATTAGTAAGGAAACACCTGTACTTTGTCAAAATGAGCAAGTGTTCTTTTGCCTCAAAGCAAGTGGAGTACCTAGGCCATATAATCGGTAACCAAGGAATAACTATAGACCCACAGAAGATACTAGCTATTCAGAACTGGCCTATTCCATCAACAGCAAAACAACTGAGATCCTTCTTAGGGTTGGAATTACTTAAGCATAATAGTTTTGTATGGTTTGAGGCATCAATTAAAGTTTTTCAAGATTTAAAAGAGGCTTTAACAACAGCTCCTATACTTGCCTTAACCAGATTTCTCCAAACCATTCATTGTGGAAACAGATGCTTTGAATCAAGTCATAGGTGTTGTACTAATGCAACAAAATTGACCTTTAGCATTTTTCAACAGGGTTTTATCTGTAAAACATGCAGCCCTTTTGGTATATGAGAAGGAGTTGTTGGCTGTAGTACAAGCCACAGAGCAATGGCATCAGTATCTAGATGGTGGGTACTTTATCATCAGAACTGACCAGCAAAGTCTAGAGTACTTGTTAGATTAGAAATTAAAAGCCTCGTTTCAATTTTTTTGGCTGATTTAAATCCTAGTTTAACTATATTTTAAATTATTAGTTCTAAAAAGTATTAGTTCTAGAAAGCGGCTAAAATATATCATTTTATCTTTTTGTTGGTTTTTAATTATTTTAAGATTAGGCATTTGACTTTTTAATAAGATTAGGATTTTATATATTTATCTTTTATTATTAGAAGTTATCTTTCATTAGAATTAGGATTAGACTTCTATAAATATAAGCCTTTGCATTTGTACTAATTTAGAATCTAGTATTGAATAATAAGAAGTATTTCAGAATATCTGTATCTCCCTTTTTCCTCTTCCCCTTTCTTCTATTATCTCCTCTCTTTTGTCTATCTTCTCCCCCTTTCTTCTAATATCTCCCCCCTTCTTCTATCTTTTCTTCCTCTTCTTCCCTTTTCTCATATTTCTCCCAACTCTCTTTCCTACGCGTGTTACATCAATTTGGCATCAGAGCCTAACCACTTCCTACTGTCTTCTCCTATTTTACATCAATTTGGTATGCTTCATGCACTAATTTTGGGATTATTTTCCAAGAGGTTAGCAATGGGAATCATCATGAATATGCTGACTTCCCCATTAACGACGGTTATCTCTTTCGTGGGACCAAGTTATGCATTCCAAGAACATCTCTAAGGGATTTTCTCATTTGGGAATTGCATGTTAGAGGGTTAGCAGGACATTTTGACGTTAATAAGACTATTGCTTTGATGGAGGATAGGTTTTACTAACCATCCCTCAAACATGACGTGGCTAGGATTTTGGCTCAATGTCGCACTTGCCAGACATCAAAGACTCGAAAGCAAAATACTGGCTTATACACTCCTTTGCCTGTTCCAGAAGCTCCATGAAAGAACCTTAGCATGGATTTTGTTTTGAGGTTGCCACGCACAACCCGAGGCCATGATTCTATCTTAGTAGTTGTGGATAAGTTTTCCAAGATGACTCACTTTATTCCTTGTCGTAAGACTACTGATGCTTCCCATCTAGCCAAGTTATTCTTTAGGGAGATTGTGCAGTTGCATGGATTACCAATCAGCACAATGTCTGATCGTGATGTAAAGTTTAAGAGTTACTTTTGGAAGGCCTTGTGGAAGTTGTTTGGTATCCAACTAAAGTTTTCTTCTGCTTTCCATCCCCAAATTGATGGACAAACTGAAGTTATCAATTGTAATTTAGGGGATCTACTACGGAGTTTAGTTGGGGATAAACCTGAAAATTGGGATTTTGTGCTACCTGTAGCTGAATTTGCGTAAAATAACTTAGTTAATCAGTCCACTGGCAAAAGTCCTTTTCAAATTGTTCAAGGTTATAACCCCAGACAGCCTATTGACCTCATACCACTACCCTTGACCTCCCGTCTCTGAGTCAGCAGAAGCCTTTGTCCACCTTCTTCATGAGCTACATATTGAGATTAGGCGTCAATTAACGATTAGCAATAATCAATATAAGTTATCTGCTGATACTCACCGTCGCATTCGAAATTTTCAAGGAGATTATGTTATGGCTGAGATTTGCCCAGAGCGTTATCCAAAAAATTCCTTTAAGAAGTTGCATGCCTATGCTTTTGGCCCTTTCCACATTAATAAAAAGCTTGGCCCTAATGCTTATTTGCTTGAATTACCTCCAGAAACAACCATTAGTCCAATCTTTAATGTTAAAGATCTTGTTCCTTACCAAGGCACTTTTGAACCTCCCCCATTATTCTCCAAGTACCCAACCTTCTCATACTCGTGTTTCACTGCTGCAGCCTACTGCTCCAGCTACTAAAGTCATTATGCCATTATGGACGATCAGGTTATCTTCTCACCCGAAGGTCCCATCCGTCATTACCTCGTTCGTTGGCAAGGTTGTTCTAATTTAGATGCTACTTGGATCACTGAGGACGAGTTTCATCATATTGATCCCACCCTACTTGACTCATATCAACTTTCTTCCTCTCCAAAGGAGAGTCTTTTCAAGCAGGAGAGAAATGATGTAAATCCTAGTTTAAGTATATTTTAAATTATTAGTTCTAAAAAGCGGCTAAAATATATCTTTTTATCTTTTCGTTGGTTTTTAATTATTTTAAGATTAGGCATTTGACTTTTAATAGAATTAAGATTTTATATATTTATCTTTGATTATTAGAAGTTATCTTTCATTAGAATTAGGATTAGGCTTCTATAAATATAAGCTTTTGCATTTGTCCTATTTCAGAATCCAACATTGAATAAGAAGTATTTCAAAATATCTATATCTCCCTCTCCCTTCTTCCTCTTTCCCTTTCTTCTATCATCTCCTCTCTTACACCTATCTTCTCCCCCTTTCTTCTAATATCTCCCCCTTCTATCTTTTCTTCCTCTTCTTCCCTTTTCTCACATTTCTCCCTACTCTCTTTCCTATGCATGTTACATCATTGGCTTGCCAAATTAGTGGGGTACAATTATGAAATTCAGTATAAGAAGGGGGCAAGAAAATCGAGTAACAGATGCATTGTCAAGGGTAGAAGGAGCTCAACTATTGCAATTGACATTATCTAGAATATCCTCAAATTTGTGGCAGAAAAACAAGGATTTGTGGCAATGAGATGATAATTTCAGAGCCATAATAAGCCACTTGGATCAAGGAGGCAGGAACCAGAAAAAGTATACATGGGACTGACAGGTTTTGAGAAGGAAAGGCAAAGTAGTGATGGGGAATGATGTGAATTTGAAGAAGAGATTACTAACATAGATGCTCTTTTCACCACAAGGGAGGTATTTAGGAGTAAGCGCTACATACCAGATGTTGAAGACCATGTTTTGGTGGAATAACATGGAAGCTGATATCAAACTCTTCATCAAGCAAGGTGATACTTTTGCTAGATGTAAGAATGAGACAATTGCAAACCCATGATTACTTCAACCATCACCTATTCCTCAATATGTTTGGGAGAGTATATCCATGGACTTCATTGAGGGGTTGCCTAGATCGAATGGGAAAAATACAATAATGGTAGTCACAGGTAGAATGAGCAAATATGCTCATTTTATTCCATTGATTCATCCTTATACAGCCTCTACCATAGCTCAATAGTTCCTAGACCAACTTTGAAGTTGAATGGGACTCCTTCAGACGTGATTAGTGATAGAGACCCAATCTTTATCAGTAATTTTTGGAAGGAATGATAAAATTGGGGTTGCAACAATAGCTCACATAAACCTACCATCCATAGTCAGATGGGCAATCAAAGGTATTGAACCATTGCTTTGAAACTTTTCTAATGTGCACGATATAGGAAAAACCCAAGGAGTGGTCTAGATGGCTCCCATTGGCCAAATGTTAGTATAATATCATATTTCATACAGCAATACAAGCTACTCCTGATGAGATCATCTATGGACAAAAGCCACCTATCCATATTCTGTATTTGGCTAAAGAGGCAGTAGTGGAGGCTGCAGATTGATCCTTTGCAGCCAGAGAAGACATGATAGCTGTAATCAAGCATCATCTCCATAAAGCTTCCAATAGGATGAAGCAACAAGTGGACAAGAAGAGGACATATAGGCAATTTCAGGAAGGAGAGTGGATATTTTTAAAGCTGAAACCCTATAGACAAATCACAACAGCCACTAGAAGTACACAAGTGCTTGCACCATGATATTTTGGGCCTTAGAAGATTTTACATAAGGTAGGATCAGTAGCTTATAAGTTGGATTTGCCTAAAGACTGTACAATCCATCATACATTCCATGTATCTTTGTTGTAGCCATGTCTTGATCCAGCCATGGCCCAAAGACATCCACCAGCTGATTGCCCTAGCCAACCAGAAAATGTGGAACCTGAGAAGATCCTACATGGAAGGGCTGGCTCAGAAGAGAGGGAGACCAATGACAGAAGTACTGGTTCAATGGAAGGGATTACCAGATGAAGAAGCAACACAGGTCAAGCTTTATGATCTACAAAGGATGTTTCCTAAGTTTTGCAAGAGTGTTCATTAATTGTCAATGATTGTAATGACCCCTATGGCCAAGGATATTTTTAGGAAGGGGAGTATTGTTAGATATTTTTAATAAGTAGTTGAAGTAGTAAAGGTCAGTTAGTTGGATAGTCAGGTATTAATGACTAACTAGCTATATAAAGCCTGTATCAACCAGAAGAAGGCTATTTCAGTTTGTTAATACAATTACCCATTGATCTTGGTTCTTCTTTCTTCTATTCTTCTCTATTCTGCCCTTCTTCTACCTATCAATGGATGGCATGAATGGTTGGATATTAGTATGCATTTGTTGAAAGTGTCCAAGGTCTTCTCTTTAAAGTTCACATTTAAGTACAAGATTCACAGGAGTTTCCTTTATGTCCCAGGGTCCTCCATCGTTACACTCTCTCAGTCTCTCGTTCTTTCTTAGTAACGAACTTTCTTCATTTATCCAAACCAGGAAATTAGCACAGTCTGAGTTGGGCATTTTAAGCAAATTGCTTGATCCTTTTGAGCAGAAATAATTCTTACTTGTCTTTTAATATGGGCTATGGAAAAGTAGAGTGTGCATTCAGTTATTCACGACATATGCAAATCATGGCTCCATATATTAAATAAAAATGGTTGGTTGTGGATGTTTTAAGTGTCTTCTAGCATAAAATGTCATTCGGTCAACCCACCAACATTGTCTCTGAACCAAGAAGCATCGGAAGTTGGAAAAGTAGGAAATAGTTTTGGAATCACACAAAGTTTAATTCAAACAAAAGAATGTAATTACTTACAATTTGTAGCATCATCCTCGCTCATTCCCAGAAATAAAGCTGTATCCTGGATGCTTATTGTAGAATAAGCAGAGAGAAGCAGCTGAAACATCTTCTTTGTGTAAAGTTCTGCAAGAAGTTTATATGCCATTATGTGATATAACCATTTCCACTGTACCAAACATGGAAAATATATAGTGGCAAAAAAGACTAATGCACTTAATGTTTGGCTTTTAGCCTATCATGGCATAGTGCTTACTGCTTAGATCTTTCATTATCTATTCTTTTTTTTCCCCCCTTCTGGGATAAAATTTTGGTATCCATTCATTACATACAAAATTTTGGTATCCATTCATTACATACAAATAAATACTTAAAGCAAAGTATTCAAACTAAAGAAGTAACATGTCTATGTTGAGAAAATACTCCCTAACCTGAATTTCTCTGCTTCAGGTCATAGCTAATTTATCCTTATATACAGTATAAAATCAATAACAGTTTAGACAGAGTGACAATTCACCTTGTTTTGGGGATAGTTTCACATATAACTGGTTTCATGATTATGTATTGTTAATGATCAACAAGAGTAACATGTAATGATTATGGTATAAGCAATGGCAACATTCTGATGCAGTAGGAGTGCACTATGATAACTACAGTCCAGCTCTTCAAAAACGTGTGTGTGTGTGCGTGTGTGTGTGTGTGTAGACACTGAAAATTGGCAAGAACCAACCCAAAAGCACAAGATCAAGAATTTGGGCACAAAGAAAAATAATCAGCAAGATGTTTTGGCAATTGCAATTAAATTTGACCAAAATATATTGGTTTTGAAAAAACAATAAAGACATGTTTTCACTATATAAAGTTCCAACAGTAGCATTCAGAGATAATGAAAACATTAACAAAATAAACTCAATCCCTACCAATTACTAATTAGATTATTTAGTATCATGAAGATAAGGGAAAATCTCTTCATTTTGGAAATGATCTAGGTTTGAATCTTCTTGTTTTGATATTATCCCCAATAAGATTTATGGTTCTAAATAGTTAAGGAAACTATGATGTTACAGAACCGCCTTTATGACTTGTAGCTTAAAGTAAGACGCACATATTGAAGTCACTCAGGTGATATGCTAACTAAAGCTGCTATAGACTAGATTAACTGAAATAACTCTTTGCTCCCAAAAAAATTATTAAAATACATTCAACTTGGTGTTAGCTTGGGTCATTTTGCATTCAAATATTTTCCATTTATAAGTCACATCCCCTTCTTAGTTAACAGTGGCTTTTATAATATATCACAGGCTTGGTTTAACGATGCCTCCTCTGATACCATGCTTCAACCTAATGTAGTATGTCTGTCTGTAAATTATTCCTTAGTTCACTCAATAGTTGTTAAAGATTAAATAGACTGTACTACTTGCCTGCCAATTACCAGGAGTGGCAGAGGAGGGATAGTGAGCGAACAAAATGACATCTCTCTGTTGTGATCAGAATAATCTTATGAGAAGATCTCCCATACTTAATCCTAGACCATTTCAAAGTTCTTCATTGAAAATTGAAACAGTATATAATTTAACTGCCAATTTCATGCGCAATAAAGAGAATTTAATATTTATCAGAGTTAAATTTGTAACATATCTCCTCACAGCTTGAAGCAAACTTGCACCTCTTTCTTTTTCTTTTTCTTTTTCTTTTTTTTAAGTCTTTTTCTTACAAATAGAAACGTTAATTCTCTGCAAAGTGTGACAGTAAAATTCAGTGCCGATACAAGATTTCTCACACAACCCTGTTAAAAAGAAATGTATCTTAAAAGCTTGCCTGCATATGCAGCAACAAGGCCTTGAAGCTCCTGACTCCAGTCAAACCCTCGAATTGCCTCATGCACTCCCCCATAGTCACGAATCCATAGCTTCTGACCAATTTTCCAAACTGCAACTACCACTGGCTTGTTTTCTTTGATTGAAGAAGGTATTGACTTCCAGAGAAACCGTGCACTGTTACTGCAATATCACCACAGCAAGTATCGTAAGACAACCCAAGAAAAATATCATCCCAAGTAAAAACAAGTCCACGCTACCAAAAATTGCAATTAGAAAAGTAAAATAATTAAAAGACAAGAACTGGCAGATGTGTTGATACATGGTAGCAGAAACACACCAAAAACACACACTAGAATTCAAATCAAATCACACTGCATACATCTTAACCATCCCTATTTATATTGATAGGCATACTATTAAGGTTTCCTAACAAACTTATCATTATTCTCTAACTATTCTAAATAACTACTAACCTCCTAATAATTTCATGTAACAATACTCCTCCCTACAAATAATCCTTGTCCTCAAGGATCTTGCACAACGCAAAAAGTCAAAATGTAATTTTGTTTTTATTTTTATTTTTTCTTTTTAAGGTAATACCATTTTAGAACTTAGACTATATTGATGCAGTAATGTCTGTTTGGATTGGGGGCCTCCTAATATTTCCTGTAGGCCAGCAGCGGCACAACAAATGGGCCAAATGGTTGAATTGCCCAAAATACCAAGGTCCATTTTCATGCTGCAGAAAAAAAAGTGCAAAATGCTTCTGCATTGACCCATCCTCCTATCATCAAACCACTTATTTTCTTCACAGCATCACACCATTGTCAACATCTGTCATGGCTGTTGACACCTACCCTTCCCTCAATGCCACCATTAGAGCCACCTTAATGTAAAGCAGCAACAATGGTGCTATAATGAACAAAAGGTGATGGTTGAGCATATCATTCCCTCCATTGAGCAAAAGAAGTAGAGTTGAGGAAACAAGCATCATACCTCCCTGATTTGCGACTACTGAGTCTAGATCGCGTGTGAGCATTCTCATCATCAACGTTGCAACACCATTTGGGCTTGGTCATGTGGTTATTGATCAAGACCTTCACGTTCTGAACCCCAAGCTCGCTAACCACAACTTCAAACAGCCAAACCTGGTTCATATTCAGCAACAAATTGATCTTCGAAATCTTAATCGCATCTTCAATGGGGAGGTTTTGAAATTTCGAACCCCCTTTAGCCAATTTGCAACTTGTAAAGCTATGAAGCTTTGTATTAGTAATTTTAGTGATCTCTCTTAACTCCTAAATGCTTGGTGTTTCCTCCCCTGCATCTTCACTATTTAACTCATAAATCAGATTTGGCCATATCCAATTCATCTCCGTTTTTGCATCACAAACTTGGGTAAATCCAACCTTCCCATTTTTTCCCATGTTCACATTTGGCGTTGTCAAGTTCTGGAACACACCTCTGGAACTGCGTTGATAGTGTTGCTTCCTTCAGAAATGGAGAAGATTGATTGGCTGAACTTGTAGATTCAGACAAGCGCTTCTTGTTCATAGTTGTGAGCAATGGGCGATGGTGGTTTGAAGATGAGATTCGTTGGGGGAGGAAGGAGAATTTCTGTCTCTAGCAATGTAATTGCTGAATTTATCGACTCTAAGATCTTCAAGTCCTTATTATCAAGATTGGCCTCTTCTTGTCCGCAATCATCTTCTTCATCTTCGACTCCTTCATAGTCATCTTCTTCACCTGATAGTAATGGATATTGGAGTTGTTCACCTTTGTTGAACTCATCATCATCTGGCCCAATGCCGATTCCTGTATTCACGTCGAGTTCACCAAGAATTGTGACTCCATCAACTTCTGCCATTTTGTAACTGGTATTTTCTTAAGTCTTCTGATCATCTTCTTGATCTTGAACATTCTGGAATCCATCCTCTGTTTTGTTATCTGTCTCAATTTCAGTTGAATTCTCGTTTCCTTAAACCTCCATAGGAAGAGGCTCTGCCTTTTCTTTAACTTTCTTTGCGAAATTCATATGGGCCTTCTCTCTCCTGGAGAAGCTCGCTCTCATTGTGTTCATTTCCTCCTTCACTTGCATCAGGAGGCTTTGTATTCCAGCAAAATCTATTGTCATCACCTTCTGGTGCTAGACTTTGCTAAACCACAAATCTTCTTCCCTTACGTTGGAACAAAATGGCTCTAATACCAGTTGATACATGGTAGTAGAAACACACCAAAACACACACTAGAATTCAAATCGAATCACACCACATACATCTTACCTATCCCTATTCATATTGATAGGGACACTATTAAGGTTTCCTAACAAACTAACAAACTTATTATTGTTCTCTAACTATTGGTATGAATTATTGCAATACCAATATGTCAAGGAGAATTTACTCCTAAGTCCTAACACTACAAGACCAAAAGAATGCAGACTGCCTTATTTGCACATATATAACTCTCCTCAATTACACAAGACCTAAGACACTACACTCTAACGCTCTGTTTGGTAGTTGTAAAAGCTTGAGTAGCAGAATTCGTAAAGCATGGCTCTTTATGTATTCTATTTTCCTTTAAGATAGATTTAAGAGCAAGCAAAGCCTTTGGGTTTTGAAGTTCATCGTTCATCCAAAACCTCAATAAATTAAAAATATAGTCTTTGAAAAAATCGTATTGAAGAAAACAAGATAAACTAGGTGAACTTAAGTGTCACCGCAATACAAAATCTAACATCTGAAAACATAAAAAGTTGCAAGGAGAAGCACCAAGAAGAGATTTGAGGTTACATGTCATCAATAAAAATGTGACCCAGAAGATGAATCGCATAAGGCCACTCGTCCTGATAAGAAATGCCTTCTGCTGCAACCTGCTCAACATAAAAGAGAAAAAGAAAAGGAATAATGAACAGCATCGGGTTTTTGAATTAAGCGATCAAACTGGGTAGAACAATTATGAATTACCTGAAGCATGAGGTTGTCGCAGATTTCGGCAATTTTATCGTACGATTTGGATGCCAAGGCCGCCGTTAGGGTGGAGAAATCCATGGGCGCAACTCGGCTAGATTCCAGCCTCAGTGAGTTACGTAGTCTCGACTTGCTGTGTTGCCGGGGAGAAGTATAACCACCCGGGTCGTCGTTGCTTGTTTGAGTGTGAATTTAAGAGTGAAAATAGTCAAATACAATGGGGGGGAACTTTAAGGTTGCAGGGCCAGAGGCTAGAAAGGGAAAAGGAGTCACGGATGGAGCGTAACTTGGTAGTTTCGTCTCGCAATGCGATATTGTGTGGCACTTTTATTTTATTTTTTTTGGGTTCGTTTTCGGAAAGTGATTTTGTGCAGATTTTAAATATTATTTGTTAAATTTCTTTTTAAGTGCTACCAGAAATGGACAATACCTGGCAAAATTTATTGGCTTAAGAGTCTTGTGAAATAAGAATGAAAAATATGTCTAGATGACATAATATTTACTTTACCTTAAACTTTGTAGTATATTCACATCAGTTCAGATCCTCTCTCATTCTCTCTCTATTGTCTCTCGTATAAGATTTGGATATTGAGATCTACATAGTTTAAATAATTTTTTTATTTTTTACAACTTAAACATTATTTTTGAAGTTCATAATTAAAAAATTATTTTTATTTTACATTTTTTTTAAAAAAAAATGGAAAAAAATAATTTATACAATCCAAATTTTCTATTGAAGAGAGAATTTAAGAGTGAAAGAAAATCTGGTATTCACATGCATATACATAGTACATGACACTTTTTATTTTTAAATAATTTTTTTGTTATAAAATTAAATTATTGTAAATTTTTATATTCTAGTATGATAATGTTCAAATACATTATTATTTTTGTTTATATTATATTTTATCTTTATAAGAATTTGGAAAATGATTAGAAGGCCTAAAGTCAAATACATTAGAATACATATTAAAGAATTATATATAAAAAACAATGCCAACCAAAACTCATTCTTTGTATGTTTAAAGTATATTACTGGTTGTTTGAAATTTTTTTTGGTGTGATTTTATATGAATAAATTTCGTGTAAACACACCTCAATCTACAAAACTTGTTACTTATTAGATTATGGGTTTAGGGTTGAAAATAATTATCTAATAATTTCAATATGGAGATTATAACACTTTACCCATTAGGGACGTAGTAGCGCTACTGAAATTCTTATGGGACAATTCATCAAAATTTTCTTAGGGATTTCACTCTCATTGACAAACAGGCAAAACTTCTTTGAGATGAAAGTAGCATATTCTTATTCAAAGTATAATGTAAATGAACATTTTTTAAAACATAATCATATATTGTTAAATTATAAAAAAATTTTAACCTATTACATTTCTATTAGAGAATTTAATAGTAAATACTTAAAAAGTGTACATAATTTTTTTAATTATTTCATATATAAAATTTATCAAGTTTTAAATTAAGTTTTTATTAAAAAATTGATATGTAATTAAAAAAAGATAAAAATAAAATTTACAATATTTTTCATAATCAAATCTAATAGCAATGGATTTGAATAACTTGTAAATCCAAGAGTAAATTATTGCATTTTTTGTCATTGAAACATTATAAATTTTTTAATTTGGTGTTTTAAAATATAAGTCTCAAGTTCGTCTTTTAATTTTTTTTTCAATCAATTTAATCTCTTTGTTTATTAAACTGACATAAATTTAAATGAAATGGTAACTTAGCTTGACAAAACACATTTCACCGTTATGTGACAAAGTAACCATATTTTCAAAAAAAAAAAAAAAGGTCTAATTTTTAGAAAGTCCATGAATTTGGTGACTATAATGCTTCAAAATTTGCTTTCCTAGATACTAGGCATGGTTACCTCGGTATGTTAGGATAGACTTAGTTTAACAAATAAAAGGACTAAATTAGTTGGATTAAAATTATTGGGAGATAAATTTGAGAGACTTACACTATAAAATGTCAAATTGAAAATTTCCTAATTTTTAAAGTATGAAAAGTATAACTTACTCTAAATTTAATCTTTCAGTTACCATTGGGGGGTGGAAAAAAATCCAACATTAAAATTTTATTTGAGATACATTCAAGATTTTGTCTTTTTCCTTAATTCATTTTATGGTGACAATATATTTTTTTATACTTTTTTTGTACATGACAAAAAAAGTTTAAATCTAAGTCTTCTTGTAATGTTCAGTTTTCGTTAAATGATGGAAATGGGCGCATTTTCAAAGCAAGTCTCCCGAAATGAATTAGTTAAGATCCTGAAAAATTTGAGTAATATTCTAGACTTCTAAAAATGAGAATTCTAGCCTCGGACGGAAGGAAAAATAGAGCTAAAATAAAGAAACAAATTTTGACGGAAAACTTATGAAACGTAATGGCATTTTTGTAATTTTGGATAATTTTTGAAATTCACACAGGAGGGCTTTTTAAATAAAATTTTTAAATTCCCTGGAGTTTTTAGAGACTTTGAAAACCATGGGAAGCCCCAAGACAGTTAAATCCCCTCCGGTGAACGTCGGTGTGCCTGAACTTTGATAGATCCATTTGGGAATGTTTTAGCTTCGATTTGAGTGATTCCAAAGGCATTTTTCTTAATTGGGAACCTAAATTTTATAATGGAAAAGATGATTCTTAAAAAAGAGGTAAAACGAAGGAGAAACGAAAATGCAAAGTACAAAGGACAAAATTAGAATTTTTGAAAAAGTTACTTTTCTCTACCTATATATAGATAGCGCCTCACACTTGCCCTCATTTAACTTCAAAAAATTCAGCCCCAAACCAGAAGCAAAACCCTAAGGGAGAGGCGCCCAAGAGAGGGAGAAGAAGGAGGAAGAAATCCAAGCAAAAGTTATGTTTTATGGTAGTTTTCATGCTCTTATCCATCCACACCACTTCTCCTTCATCCTCCTTGATTTCCTTTGATTAAAATGAAATTTATGAATCTGATTTAAGGGAGAAATTCAAGGGAAATTTCGGATTTGAAGAGAGGAGCTTAGAAAAAGCAAGATTTAAGCCAAACTAAGCAAGGAAACAAGGTAAAATTGCATCCTATGGTAGCTATATTAAGTTTCCTTTCTTCTCCACTTCAACACACACCAAGAACCCTAGGAGGATCTGATTTTCAAGTCCAACCAAGCATGAATCTTAGGTATTTGATGGAGAAGAACAAGAATATGCAAAGAAAACAACAAACTAGCTATTAGAAATCAAGATGCAAAACTTAAGATTTTATGTGCACCTTTCAAATTCTAATTTTGTATGATGATTCTTAGGTTTAATTAAGAGTTTAAATCAGTTTTTGAGACATCTAAGATACTCCCCACAAGCTTCTTTCTTCAAGAAAACAAAGAAATCTCCATGGAGGCCAAGGAAGCTCATAGTCTTGGCCTAGGCATATTCTTGTAGTGGGGAAGAATAAGAATATGCAAAGAAAACAATAAAATAACCATTAGATTTTAAGATGCAAATTCTAGGATTTTGTATGTACCTTTCAAATTCTGATTTTGTGTGATACTTCCTAGGCCTAATTAAGAGTGTAAATAAGTTCCTAAGACCTCTAAGATGCTCCCCACATGCTTCCTCCTTCAAGAAAACAAAGAAAACTCCAAGGAACCCTAAACCATGCATAGTCTCGGCCTAAGCAAGTTGTCATAGCTAGGGGGAGTTTTAAATTTTTCTAAGGCCATTCTTGAGTCATATTTGATGAATGAAAATGAAGGGAGACCTTGGAAAAAATTTAAAACTCATGGAGAGTGATTTTGTGTTTTAAGTTCCATATTATGACCTAAAGAAGCAACATGATATTAGGCCCTTTATTTTAATAGTGTGATAACTCCAAGAGGCTTAAAATAAGTTAAGAATCATATTTGAAAGGAAAGAATGGGGCCTAGAAAGGGTTTAAGGGGTGTTGCTTCATTAAGTACAAATATGAACCATAATAGGAGTTATAGAGCAATCTATGGTTTAAGCAAATTGTGTAGCCTTAGAATATGTTTCATGAACCTAATTGGCTCCCATAAATTGTATGTAGGCCAAGAGAAACCATCTCTACCAATTTGTGGGTGTGTGACCGAAAGAGGAGGCTTGAAATCCAAGGAAAAGTGTGTAATTATGTACAAGGTAGCTCTCTCCACATTCTCTCATGCATGGATGTGTGTTTAGCTTGTCTTAAAATGTGTGTATGTCTATTCTCAAGTCATGAAAAGTATACTAGTATGATTTTATATGCTATGATTTCATGATGTTATGTTATATTTTCAAATGAATGTATGATATTTGTTTGAGTTTACTTGAGTGTGAAGAGGCTAAGAACTCTTTATCATGATGAAGATGAGCCAAAAACCCTTGAACTTGGTTGAGACAAAGTAAAGAGTCTCTCAAAAGCAAAGTGGGCTCCCAAGAGTATGGTTGAATCTAAAGCTTTTAAAGAATGGATGAGGCAAGTCTAAAATTCATGAGGAGAAGTGTGAGGTCAATCTAAACACTTGGTGAGCTCTTGAATATTTTGTATGACTTATTCACATGCTAAGCTTGCTTCTTGATTGCTCATGATTTGTATTACATTCATGCATGCGTTTTTAAGGCTTGCTTTACATATATTATGTATGATTGAAAGGGAGATGAGTTATTGGAATTCTTTGAATCTCATCCCCTCCTCTCCAATGATTTAATATGCTAGGTGAAGCAAGTGGCTATGGTAATGGGAGCCAACAAAAGAAGGACGATTGACAACTATATGCTTAGCTTTTATCTTTTTAAAACCACAATGATGCTTTATGATGTATATTATGTTGTAAATGGTCTATAACCTTTTAAACATGTGTAAATGTGATATTATATGATGTACAAAGGGATGGATATGATGTATGAACTCTAGAATAGAATTTGAGTATGTAATGCCAAAGTATACAATTTGAAAGTTTGATGTAAATGTGCATAAATGTGGATTGAATGGCCAAAATGATATACATGAGGTTTGGGACTATTTGGACAACTCATATGTAACACTCCATAATTAATTTTAGTAAGCTATGGATAAGGATTTATGGAGGCCCAATGATTGTAGGTGCAAGCCCAACTCCTTATCATGAGACTTGGGCCAAGAGAGATTACTTAACAATGGCCCAATCTGATTTAGTAAAATAGGGGCACAAGACCCAATTTATATGAGCTGGCCCAATGCACATTATGCAGACCCAAATTAGATTGACTTTTGGAACTTACCCTATCAAATTGCTACAGCCCAACTTATGAAATAAGGCTTAACAAGCATAAAAATCTGAACCCATGAGGAATTAGGCCATTGGGTCAGCATGTTCCACTCTTAGCTCTAAATTTTCTGTAGCCCATTCATTAAACCATGACCCAACCACTAGAAATGAGCCCAATTAGACCTTGAGCTGATGGGTCAGCTCATTTCTCATTAAAAACCCTAAAGATTCAGCAGCCACACCCATTTGGAAGAGCAAAACACTTGGTTCTGTAGAAGGGAAAATCTATTTTCGCACATTGAGGAGAGGCTAGGGTTTCCATCACTATTTTGGCTCTATTTCTCCCACTTAGGGCAAGATTTAGCTAAAGTAACCTTCATATAACTTAATCCTCTCTTCTTCCTCTTCGATTTAGCCCGATTGGTCTTTTATTTAGAGTATTTTTATCATCCACCCAAAACTGAAACTTGTTGTGTGGTGATTCCATGGTGGATTTTCAGAGGTTGAGACTATGGGTATTGTTAAGTGAATATCTTCTTCCCATTTTGATGCATTTTCTATTAGCTTGAGACCCCTATAGTTGACTTATGATATGGGCTTTGGTTTCATGTGAAATTACCTAGAAATTGGAGTGAACTATAGTGGTTTCTGATGTGGGAAAGTTGGAACCCAAAATCAAAATCCATTGGTAGTTAGGTGAGTAACCTTTAGGTAGTCATTAGCAGTTCAACTCTTTGGGTATCTGATTTGTTACTAGAAATGATAATAATTATGCTTGTTATAAGCTTGATTTGCATTTGGATTGTTATAGTAGCTAAAGGAAGAGTAATTAGCTTCATTGGCTTTATTGAGGTAACTGGGGTTATTTTCCTAATTCTATGTATATGCTTATGTTAATCTGATATTTGTTACACATGCTTAATTTTGAAATGATAAATGATTAGTTGACTACTTGAATTGTTATTGTAATTAGACCTTGTCAGTCCATGGTGGAGCTGTGGTGCGGTTGCCATCCATGCATGTACTTCGATCGAGCACCAGGTTATGATCAGACCCCAGATACACTGAGCCCTGATTGCGCTCATTATAGAGTAGGTGCAGTGACAGACCTCTCCTAGTGTTATTGGGCATTAACATGTTGTGTATGATTGCTGGTATGGGACAATAGTCATTGGTAGTTTAACTAGTTCATTTGCAAATTGAATTGATGATTCTGGTATTGATGACATGAAATTGCATTGGATTGATTAACTTGTACATGTATATGGAAATTACTTTTTGTTACTGAGATTGTATATCTCACCTCGTTGTTGGCTAACATTTTCAAGGACCGAACCTCTTAGTGGCAAGGAGGAAATTAATGGGAGCTTAGTAAATGATTTGGTAGCACATAGGTTTGGAAGCATTGTCAAATTGTATTGTAACTAGATTACTAATTTTGTATCATTGCTGCATTGCATCATGAATTACCAAGTATAGGGACTGTATATGTAATTTAATTATCATGGAATTGAACATTATGGTTGTAATTGGCTAACAATGGATAAGTGGCTTAACCTTCTATGAACATTAAGCATTGGCCCCATGCACCTTGTGCCCCGAGTACATTTGCTATCATTAAATTATGATTTTTGCTTATGTGTGATAACTTGGTGAGTAGAAACTAATACTTTAAATCTTGAGGTGGATAAGGATAGATTAATTAGATAAATCAAGTAGATAAACACTATTAGAGTTTCACAAATTAGGGGAGAGCGGTCCTAGAGTGTCCTTAGGAAGAGAATTGGAGAG
The DNA here is from genome assembly GCA_026724425.1 of Erythrophleum ivorense. NCBI lineage: Eukaryota > Viridiplantae > Streptophyta > Magnoliopsida > Fabales > Fabaceae > Erythrophleum > Erythrophleum ivorense. The sequence goes on along the minus strand of JAIUCV010000006.1, from coordinate 37,180,012 downwards.
TAAAGGGTGAAACTTGGGAGATGTTGTTGCATCAGGGGTTGTGCCGTAGCTAAGAAGGCCCCACCGTGGCCAAACGAGTGACAGAGGTAAGGGGCGCTGCGGTGTGAGTCAAGGAACGCCATGGCTCAGCGCGAAGAAAATTGGCCTAGAGAAGGGTGGCAGAAAGGAACCTCGCTATGACGTAACAGGTCCTATTGCAGCAAAAGTCGAGGAAACTAGGTAAGGAGTGTACAGTAGCAAGCCTCACCACGGCGCAAATGTATTCCGCCGAAACGAGAATCGTGGGACTTCGAACAATAGCTCCAGAAGACATTTCTGTCATAGCGCCACGTAGGCTGGCTGTGGTGATGGTCCAACTCACCATAGCTCGCATGAATTGCCCAATGATTCCCGAGAGTAGCTTAGCCGCGGCTGGAAGGTTTCAAGTCGAGGCGTAGGTCCCCAAACTCCTACCTTTAACTTAAAAACCCCAGTTTCTTCAATGATAATGCTAGGAAATGATATAGGAACACATGCGGGAGGTTTTTGTGTATTAAAACTAATGGATGGATAAATCACAAACCCCTCATGATAGTATAATTTCTTTTACATATTCTCACGTTTGTGGTTGTTTAGTGATGACCCTAATATCAAGGTTCAAATTTCCCTATATTTTCATAATGTAATAAATTGTAACGACTTCAAACCTTGATCTTTAATTATTAATCATGTAGTTAACCATAATTACCATGTTTAAAAGATAAGGTTGTCACATCATACAAGTCTTAAATGTGCTTTTAGACTTGCCCAAAATGAGCCAACACCAAGGGAAAGCCATTGGCAATTTTGGTATCCTATATGGAGCTAAAATTGACCATAATGGATTCCTATATTACTTTTTGGCCAAATGAATTAGTCTTGATCTGAGATTTGGCATACAATTAGGTCTCATTGAGAGCTTTTTGAGAAGTTAAAGATCATAATTTTTGGAGGTCTATAGAATATTTGATAATTTTTCAAAATTGACAATTTTTCTGGTTTTGGTCTGCTACATTATTCATTTGGTCCGAAAATAAATTCTGTCACACAAGGCTCAAATGATGTCCAATTACCATGAAATTTTATACAGAGAAACTATACAATCACAGTGACTCATGTCAACTGGAAGCACCTTATTTGGAGGTCTAGAGAGAGAGATATGAATTTTGAACATTCTGTCCAATATTAGGAATTTTGCTCGACTTGAGTTACTGTTCTATTAAATTTTAAGGTCTGGGCTTGATGAACTGGTCTAAAGATATTTTTCCTCTCTAGCTAACATTCACAAATTTCCAAATTGGTATCATTTGCATAATTTGTATTTTTTTAGAATTAATTGGATATTTTCAAAATTTTCTACAAAATTCTATGACAGTTCTAGAATGCAGTCTGACATCTGGACTATTTTGGATGTCAAACGTCCTCTATGATGAATGTTATGATTTGGGCATATTTTTAGTGTGAAGTAGACATCCATAGCTTTCCATAATGACCAATATTGCATGATTTTGATTTTTCTAAAATTAGTTATGATTTTTCAAATTTGATCAGAAAAAGGGGCAAATCTTGCCAAAATTAAACAATATCATTTTATACTTCATTTCAGTTTCCATGAGTTGTGGGCATGATTTTGTAATGCAAAAGAGTTGTATTGATATAATTAAATATGAAAATGTATAGCATGAGCTCACACGGTCCACGTGACACCAAATGAAATTTTTAGATATGACGCAACGTGAAAATAATCATTATTTCTTTGCCTTTGCCATGGGAAACCTACATGATTCATGATATTATGCCATTTAAAAGCATGAGATGAGTTAGAATTTATAGTGTTACACTTCTTGCAAATTATTCAAGACTTTATCACTAGACCATATCTAGTGAATTTTTTATAAACATTTATGAAGAAATTTAAGGACTTGTTTAGAGTTGTCATGAATCTTTCTTTATTTTAAAATTATTTTTTTAGGTAAATGGAGTTTCATAAAAATATATTTTAACAGCAAAGCAATTAATATTTGGCAAAATTATTTGATAAACATTTTTATCAATATCATGGTGTTTGACCAACTTTCAAGAAATCTACCTTTCGATATCAAACGACTAAGATGCTTCTCATGATTCTCAAGGCTCCTATAATATGTCACAAAATCATCTATTAAAACTATAACAAATTAATCTAAATAAGGTCTAAAAATTCTATTCATGTAATCTATAAAGATCGCAGGAGCATTGGTTAGACCAAAAGACATGACCAAAAACTTGTAGTAACCATACTTAGTATTAAAAGTCATTTTAAGAATATCTTCAACTTTAACTCTCAACTAATGATACCCCGACTTGAAGTTTATCTTGGAAAAGATAGTTGCTTTTGATAATTAATCTAATAGGTCATCTATTCTAAATAGTTGATACTTATTTTTAATGATAATCTAATTCAACTACTTATAATCTATATACAATGTCTTATCCCATCTTTTTTTTCCAACCAATAGCAATGGTGTACCCCCAGAGGATTCACTGGGCCTAATTAACCTCTTTCCTAACAACTTCTTAATTTACTTTTTAAGCTGAGCTGGTTTTGCAAGCGCCATTCTATAAGGGGCTTTGGATACAGGTCTTGTACTAGGTGCTAAATCTATGGCAAACTCCAAACCCTTATTTGGTGGTAGTCTACTACTTTTTTTAAGAAAAACCTTTAGGTACACCCTCACAACTAGTATACTCTCAATAACCTCTTCTATTTTAGTCAATAGGGAAAGGAAAACATAAACCCTTAAGATCCCCTCATAAGATATCTCTCAGCTTAGGCACTAGGCAGGTAAAATAAAACTAACAGTAGCCTCCATAACTAGGTAAAGAGATAGTCTTTCTAAAATAGTCACATTATTTGTAGACAGCAAATCCATACCAAAAATTACGTTAAGATCAATCAAAGGAATACAAATGAGATCAAGGGTTAGAGACCAGTTATGAAACTCAACAATACAATTTAAACTAACTTCTAAATTGACTTTATAAGTTCAAACCTTTTCTCCTATAGAAGTAGCAACAAATAAATCAAAAGGCAAATCACTTACAAACACATCTAAATGTTTCACACAATCATATGAAATGATAAAATGGGTTACCCCAAAGTCAAGGAGTGCATTTAAAGTATGATTTCTAATCTTAAATGTACCTCAAATTGAGTTTAGAGACTAACTGGCCTCTTACTAGCTCAAAGCAAAAACAAAATCTTGGTTTCCCATAGACAACTTATTACCATGGGCTTACTATTACCTTTCATAGTCCTTGATATAAGTAGTTGTCATATTAGCCTTTCCTTTTCCTTGATAACATATAGGCATTGGCTCGTTAATGTTCCATTGCTAATTGTAATATCCAGTTATTTGAACACGAGAGAAAACGCAAAAAACGTAACGTATGATTTCTCTGTAAATGCACGAAATTCATCAGACACAAAAGGAAGTCTCCTAGATAGAGTGATTTAAGGTCCCAAAAAATTTATATAGCATTCTAGACTCCTAAAAATGAGAATCCCATACTCAAACAAAAAGAAAAACAGAGTTAAAATGAAGAAGCAAATTTGAATGAAAAGTTGACGAAATGTAATGGCATTTTTGTAATTTTGATCAAATTTTGAAATTCACACAAGAAGATTTTTCAAATGAAAATTTTGAGTTCTCTAGGGTTTTCAGAGGCTCTGAAAACTATGGGAAGCCCCAGGACAATTAAAACCCCTCCGATTGATGTTTTCCAATGATGGTGAACCCCAAACTTTGACTAATTCGTTTGGGAAGGTTTTAGCTCCAAATTGAGTGATTTCAAAGGCATTTTATTAAATTGAGGACCCAAATTTTATAATGAAAAAGACGGTTCTAAAAAAAGAGCTAAAACGAACTAGAAACTAAAATGCCAAGAAAAAATGGCAAAATTAGAATTTTTGAAAAGTGTTTCTTAAACCTACCTATATATATGAGGTGCCCCATAGCCACATTTGTTTCTACCCTAAATTAGAGAAAGAACCCTAAGGGTGAGGCACACAAGAAGGAGGAGAAAGGGAGGAGAAAAACAAGGAAAAGGTATGGATTTTCTTGGCTTTTTTCATGCTTTTTCTTTAGCAAACTTCTCCTCCATTTCCCCTTCTTTCCAATGATTTTATTGAAGTTCTTAAATATATTTTGAGGGCAGAATAGAGGAAAAAATTTAGATTTGAAGAGAGGAGGGCAAGAAAAGTGAGAAACAAGCAAGAAAAGCCATAAAAATAAGATAAATCTTCATTCCATGGTAGCTATCTCTTGCTCCCTTCTTCTCCTTGGTTTGTCTCACACATGGAGCTTCAAGAAGGCTTGAATTTTGGGCAGAACCAAGGGTGAATCCTAGGAAATTAGGTGTAGAGAATGAGAATATACAAAGAAAATTAACAAAAAACGATTAGTTTTCAAGATAGCAAAGTTAGGGTTTCAAGTGCTCCACTAAAAATATGATTTGATGCAATTATTCCTAGGCCTAAATGAGTGTTTGGATGAGCTCTTGAGATCCCTAGAAGGCTCCTTATATACATCTTCCATCAAGAAAACAAAAACAAACGCACTTGGTGTCTCCTTGGTCCATAGCCACAGCTTAAAGAGGTTGGAGCACTAAGGGGTAGTTTTAATTTTATTCAAACTCATTTTTGAGTCATTGTGATAGAAGAAGATGAGGGGAAGCCTTAAAAAAATTTTAGAAACCATAAAAAGTGAGATGACATCATAGGTTCCATAATATGACCTAAAGAAGCAACACTTAGTAAGGCTCCTTATTTTAATTGTGTGATGACTCCAAAAGACATAGAAGGAATCAAGAATCATAAATGAAAGGAAAGAATGAAGCCTAGAACTTAATTGATAGATGTTGCTTCATTAAGTGTATTTTGGAACCATAAAGGAGCTATTAGACTAAGTTAGTGTTTAAGAAAAATGTATAGTTTTATAAATGATTCCAAGAACTTAATTGGCTTCCATATATTGTGTTTAGGCCAAGAGAAACAAATCCTACACCCTTGTGTGTGTGAAGCTGAAGGAGAGGATTCAAGGTTCAAGGAAAAGGTCTACAAGTGTAACAAAGGTAGCTCTCTCTACTTTCTCTAATGCATGAATGTGTGCTTACCTTGTCTTTGAATGTGTGTATATGTGTTTTAAGTCATAAAAAGTATTCTAGCATATACTTTTATTCCATGGTACCATGATGTTATAATATGTTATCAAATGATGCCTAGTATGTGTGCTTGGGTTTGCTAAGTGTGGTAGAGCTAAGAACCTTTAGCCATAGTGAGGATGAGCTAAGAATCCTTAGAAATGGTTGAAATAAAGTAAAGAGTCTCCCAAGAGTGAAGTTGAGTCAAAACCTCTTAGAGCAATTGCGCGAAGTAAGTCCAAAATCCATAAGAGAATGGGTGAAGCTAATCCACTTACTTGGCAAGCCTATGTATGCTTTGTGTGACTTGTTCAAATGCTAAGAATGCTTCTTGAATGATTACACATTCTATTATACCCATGCATGTATTTTCAAGACTTATATTGCATTCTTTATGTGTGATTGAAAGGGAGATGAGTTATTGGGATTCTTTGAATCTCATTTCCTCCTCTCCAATGTCTTAGCATGCTAGGTGGAGCAAATGAATAAGGTAATGGAAGCCACCAAGTTGGGAGATAAGAGATTAACATCAAAGTGTTTAGAATTGCCTAGAATTACTCCTTTTGTAGCCATACAAATAACATATGATGTAATACTATGATGGAAATGTTGTATAATCATTTGAACATATGTATTTACTTATATATTTTATGTATGTATGAGATTTGATGCCATATGAATGATAATATAGTTTTTGAAGCTTGGATGGCAATGTAAAGCATGTGTAATCTTGTGTATGGCATGGGGTGAGAGAGTGAGTTTTCAATTTCTGGGTTTATGCATCTTTGAGACAAGTTTAGAAGGTCATTTTGGTTTATTCCCACCTACTTAAGTGGCCATGGTTGCCTTAGAAGCAATTTTGGACCATTTGCCCTTTGATGACACAAAATAGACCGTTTCATAACTCAATATCAAGATCTAACTAAATGAACAAATTTGCCCATTAAAATTTGGCACACATATAGATTTTATCTAGAGCTTTTTGAGAAGCCAAAGACTAGATTATTTAGAGCTCTGTGGAATTAATTATGAATTTCCAAATTTGGCATTTTTCCGCTGAATTGATGCATATACTATTCATATGGTTAGAAACTTGGGCTATGTCATTCATGAGCCAAATGATATCCAATACTCATGAAATTTTACTAGAATAAATTAGATATGATAAGATTTCTATGGCCACTAAGATCACGCCAATTGGACTTCTGAGCAGGGAGATATGAATTTTGAAATTGGAGGATAGTACTAGTAACAATAATCAACATTTGGTACTGTTCCATCAATTTCTGATAGCTATAAGCCTCTATTGTAGTCTAGATTTATTTTTAGCATATAGTAGACATTTGTGGATTTCTAGAATGATAAACTATGCATGATTATGATTTTTTTAGAATTAGTTATGATTTTTCAAAGTTTATGACAATAAGTTAGAAATTTTGGCCGAGGCTACACCTAGTGTTTTTATGTATTCCATCTATTTGCACGAGTTCTAGGCCACTTTTTGGTATGGTTATAAGTTGTATTAGTGTATTTAAATATGAAAATGAGATGGATGAGTCTATATGGCCCACGGGAGACCGAATGAAAATTTTACCTATGACGTAATGCAATTTAATGAGTATTTCTAATGCTTTTTCCTTGGCAAACTTATATGATCCAAGGAAGGAAACTTAGAAATGAGGTAAGATGAGCTTAGCAAATATGGTGTTACACTAACTATCTATATTTCTAAACTGAACAGCATTCTTAATACTCCTCATTACAACTCGGATTGAAGTCTTATTAGAAGTGAATTCTAATATTCCTTCCTTCATCACTAGTCTCTTTATTAAAAACTATACAGTTATCACTAATCCTAAGGTAAAATGTGTGATACATAGTCTTTTTAAAATTGAATCAAAACCAATGAGGTATGAAAGGAAGACCTTAGAATCAAATGAATAAAAGCTAAACAAGATTAAAATAATAATTTAGACATCTAGAAATGAGGATACAAGGCAAAAGAAGTCTCAAAACTGGAGCCAAAATGGCTAAATGAATTTAATTGTATATGCAGTGATAATTTTGTAATTTCAGGCAACTTTTTAGAAACTTAAAAGAGAGAGTTTTAAATGATAAAATTAAGTTTTTTAGGGTTCTTAGTAGCCATAAAAACCATATGAACCCTTAGAATAATTAAAACCCCTCCAGTGTATAATTTAGGTTGTCGGTTGACCCAAACTTTAACCGAATGATTCAAGATGGCTTTGAAACTCATAAAATTAAAATTAAATATTTTTAATAAGCTTAAAGACCTAAATTTTCATATGGAAAAGGTAGTTCTAAAAAAGAAGCTAAAATGAGCGAAAACAAGAAAATTGAAGTTTAAGGGCAAAATGAAAATTATGAAAATTGTTATAACTCATTCCTTATGTTCTTAAATCAGGCCAGCATGTCCTTCACTCTCTAAAACTTACTTATTCTGCTCCAAACCAAAACTAAGGCACACAAGAGAGGAGGAGAAGAAGGAGAAAAAAAGGCAACAAAAGTGAGAATTTTAGCTCTTTTTCATGGAAATCCCTTCAACAAACTTGATCTCCTCTACATGCTTTCTTTCTTGATATTTTTAGTTTTCTAAATGGAGGGTTTTCATGGCTAAACTTGTGGGAAAATGAGAGGATTGAAGGAAACCAAACTTAACACCAAACTCTACTCTTGAAAAGCTTTAAGATGATGCATGAAACATGATGCAAAATTGGCTTTTCCTTGGTTCTCTATTTCTCTCCCTATTTGGCTAAATGAGGTCCTATATAGAATGAGGATCTTTTGCATGGTACCAAGGCTGATCTAAGGGATGTAAGGCATGGAGAGTTAGAATATGCAATTAGAATCAAGAAATGAGCATTAAAAACCAAGATAAGAAAATTAGGGTTTTTGTAACACTCCAAAATTAATTAAGAATGATTATGATTAATTACGGAGTAATATGGGTTTGATTAAAAAAATTAATTAAGAAAGGAGGACATTAAATTGGGCGTTATAATTTATTTAATTATTGATTTGGGTTAAGTGTAACACCATAATTACTAAGCTCATCTTATGTCATTTGTAAGCTCCTTTTTCTTGGTATACCATATTCATTCAAGAAGAAGTAAGAAAATATTCAATTAAATTATGTTACGTTATGTATAAATTTTTCATTCCATGTCCCGTGAACCATATGAAGTCATCCATCTCATTCTCATATTTACATATACAAATACAACTCATAACCATCTCAAGAAGTGCCCAAGAACTCGAGCTAATGGAGTACATACACGAAAATAATGTGTGCAGCTTCAAATTTGTATTTCAATTTTCTATTATGAATTTTAAAAAATTATAACTAATTCTAGAAATATCAAAATCAAGCACACTATACCATTCTAAAAATCTATAGATGTCTATTTTATGTTAAAAATAATTATAGACCACAACAAGGACGCTTAGCCACTGGAAATTGATGAAATAGTAACTAAGGTAGCCTTTTGCTACTAGTATTGTCCTTGAATTTCAAAAATTTATATCTCCCTACTCAAATGTCCAATTAGGGTGATCTTGGTGCCCCTTGAATGACACAGCACAAGAAGCTGACCTTATAAACAGTGCTTATACCAGAATAGCAAAAAAATAACATCTTTAAAAAATCATAATTAATTCCATAAAGCTCCAAATAATCTGGTCTTTAGCTTCCAAAAAAGCTCTAGATAAGATCTATATGCATGCCAAATTTTATGAGCAAATTCATTAATTTGGTCAGATCTTGATATTGAGTTGCAAAATTGTTCTTTTAAGCTTCTTAAATGGTCTTAAAAGGGTCAATTTTGGTTCCAAGGTGAGATGGCCACTTGAGCACGTGGAAAAGTACTAAAATGGTCTACTAAACATATCTCAAAGGTGCACAAACCTATATTTCATAAACTCATTCATCCGCCCCAAGATATACACAAGAGCACATATACTAGTTCTTACCACTCAATGTCCAATTTATGCTATAACATACATATGGCATCAAGTCTCATACATACATAATATATTTACATATTTACATGTGTTCATGAAGTCATACAACATATACAATAAGGGATTACATCATATGCCATTCATATGGCTACAAAGTGACAAATGCCCACACTTTGTTATTAGTCATTTTCCTTTAAGCTTGATGGCTTCCATTCTTTAGTTCACTTAGTCTACCTAGACATATGGGGAGAAAGGGATGAGATTCTAGGAACCTGATGAATGCTAGTTTTATATATGTGAATCCTCCTAACTTAGGCATTTTAATAATTAAATATGGCTTAATGAATGCAATTGAATAGAATTTGATTTTAATTGGCCATTTTTACATTTGAGGAATTAATTTGCAAATGATTGGTTCTTAATGCTTAAATTTATCTTAACTAATTTTTGGGTATTTCTACTTAATACTTTCCATTCTTTAGTGCAGATTTTAATAAGTAAATGATGCTTGAATGAGAATTTGATTTAAAGAAGAGAAGAACCTTCCACATCTAGAACATGACACATGGATTTTGTTTAAGGGAAATGAAGAACAAAGCAAGCCACAAATTCGTGAAGTAGACTTGTGGTGAAGAGAAGAAGCATATAACAGCCACGAGGAGATAGTTAAATGAAGAAACAAATAAGGCAGGGGTTCATACAAATACGAGATCATGAAGCTTGAGCAACTATATCTCACGTGGCAGAACAATGCATAAAGTAAGAAGAAAAAGCTACATGGTGGGCTGGACGAAGAAGCATACTCGAGCAGCCCTTCACTCAACATTAACATACATGCATGACTCAAGAAGGAAGCCACATGTCCAACTTATAGCCAACTCTCACACCAGCCATGGGCATGTGAAGAAAGTGAGGAAGAAACACGTGAAAGGTAGAATGTGCATGTGAGAGGAGGTTTCCAATGAGAAAAGAGAAGGAAAAAGCCATGAGTTTTAAAGGAAACTACAACACCAGAAACAGAGGCAGCATTGAGAGGAAGAAGCTTCACATAGCAAACACCAACATATGGAAGCATGGGTTTAGGAAGATTAGTGTACAAAACCTACGAGTTAGAAGGTTTAAAGAAGCTGCATGCAACCACGTCTTCACGAGCTCCAGAGTTCAGCACTCTTCATTCATTCACGTCAAACATTCATCACGTCATAGCAACGACACATAGCAGTACAAGTCTTAAAAGAAGAGATGAGCTACGGGTTAGTGAAGGAAAATGAGGCCACAAGTTGAGAAGCTACACATGCAGAACAGAACCATCCACGAAGCTTGCAGCTCGAGTTGAAGGAGCTTGGAAGCAATACGAAAGAGGAGAAGCTATGTGAGAACCAGACTATTACGTGGAAGAGAAGACCATGTGAGCAGAATAATAAAAGAAACACTGAAGGAGCAACGTGGGATTGCATATGAGAAGTGTGTGAAGAGGGGAATTTTTATATCATATTTAGGTTCAAAGCAGGACCCACACTTATACACACATGAAGGGAGCTGCAGGAAATTGGAATAAGAGAAGAAACACGTGAAAGTGATAAAATGAAGCACATAAAGTGAATAAAAAAATACATTCGGGCAACGTGTAAAAGGGGGGATACACAACACACTATTCATTGTCATTCACACACTCCGTCATTTACATTCATTCCATGCTTCATTCCATCATCTCACTCATCCAGAGCCACTACACGCCATTTCCCATTCTCTCATCCTCCATTCTTCCATCCAATGAAGCTCTAATTCCATCTGTGACTAGCTAGGAGAAAGGCTCTTGAGTTGAAGCTTGAATCCAAGGATTAGAATCAGAATTTTAGGCTAAGATTTCATTTTATTTTTCTCTCTTTCTATGTCAATTTTAATTATTTTATTTGCTTGGCTAAGCTTGTAAATGATTGAGATTGATGTAGTTAATGATTGATGACTGGTTAGACACTAATTAGGAGAGATATTGACTGATTATTTGCATGAATTAAGTACTGAATTTTTCATTTTTCTTTAATTTCACACGTATGCCATCAAGGTGTTCGATGAAATGCATAAGTGAAATTATGAGGTAGATTGTTTGATTTGAGGATTCCTTGGAGTTTAGTTAGTTAATTAAATATCCTAAGGTGTTAATTCAGAGGCTAATTGATCAATTAATCATTCAATTCAAGTGTTCATTAATCTTAATGACAAAAGTTAACGATTTAACATGGGATTGAGGTTTTAATGCAACATTACTTTGTTAATCTCTTGATTCTTGGGTGGTAACTCAAGATAACTTGTTATGGACACAATTAAGGACTCTTAGGCCAGAATTAATCACAATTAGATTAGGATAAGGATAGTGGATACCAAGGGACGAATCCAAAGCTAGTCACAAATCCATTATTAACCATTAATTCATCCAATTAGGTAGTTAGTCATTTCAATTCAATTTCAATTCACTTAGTTTAATTAAACCAAAACCCCTTTTAATTAGATAGTTATAGGATCTTTTAACACTTAAAAAACTCAATTAAACATTGAACTCCAATTCTAAGGGAGATGACATAGGTTGTGCCACTAACTATATATAATCCAACCTAGTTTTATTTTGAAGGTTGCGCGACACGAATCGTCAGAACCCTAATAACTCTTCTCCCTTTCAACCATACATAAAAAATGTAAATCTATGTCTAAAAATGCATGCATGAACTATTGGAGATTGTACCCTAAGGCAATCACTGTATTGCAAATATTGTACTTTATTAAGAAATACGAGTTTTCTTTTATTATATTATTATATTATTTGCATGTTCTATATATAATAATATTCTTGAATAAATCATATTAATTATCCTAAATATCCTTAGTCAATCATCATTGTGGGAACGATGATGAACTAAGACTAGTATGATTTTGATTGATGATTATGTGTTAATCATGTATATAGATACGAATCAAAATCATAGACACTCGTTAGGAAACAAGATGTTGGATCAACTTGTTATGAGATAGCTATATGGATTAAGTCATACGCGTATCTCATATATAACTGTGTCACCGAGCTCTTAGACTTGAGATCGCTATAGTTTCCAACATAAGGAACACTATGTTTTGGCATTGTCAAAAGTCACCTTTAACCGAGTGATCATAAATGCTATGATCGGGTATAGTGAAATTCATGTAGAAGAAGATTAGTGGTCAAGATAGAATTTGTCCTTCTGATTAATAGAGAGATATCTCTGGGCCCCTCGATGACTGAGACTAAGAAATACATGCCGTGCTCAAATGAAAGGATTTCCATTTATACTATCAGTCTATACGTTGAGAAAATAATGATCGAGTAAGATAAGGATGACATTTTTATGTCTTATACTTGATCTAGATATCGTGTGACAAAAAGAATGTGATAGGGTTATATGACAGGTTGCATCGGACCATCGATCCCCATATGATTTGGATAGTCACAATGTCTTGCTAGAAGCCGCTTGTGATTTGTGGGTCAAATAGTATTATTAGCCCACTGCCAACGTCATATGGGCCTACAGGGTCGCAAATAAGAAGGAGTCAACTCGAGCTAAAATGTCCAAATTTAATGAATCTGAAATTACATCTAGATTCAATGAATGTCACGTTCAATCTAGGGTAAAAGAATTTTATAAATAAATAAATATGTATATATATTTGATATATATATATAGTTTATAAAATTTGAAACATATATATATTTATATATTCAAAAAATATATATATCCTTTAATTAATTTAAATGAATTAGTTTTAAATTCAATTATATATGATAGATTTAAATTTAAACTAATATAATAATTTAAATTTAATTTATCAGATAAATTAAATTTGAATTTAGTTCTAGATTTAGATTAAATAATTGGTTAAATTAATCTATTAGATAGACTTAAATTTAAACTAATTTATTTAATTATGATTTGATTTGATTTGATTTGATTTAAAATAATGTATTTTAAATTAATCAAATATATCTAAAACTCTAAAGAGATACCTTTACAATAAAAAAAGAGGAAGTTAGGGTTTCCTAGAACCAAAAAAAAAAGGAAAAAAACCCTAGATAAAGAGAAAGTATACGGATGATGTACGAACACTGTACTGACGCTTAGAGAGAGAAAGAGGAGAGTGTCTTCTCTAGTAAGAATGTATATCGACATTGGTTAGAGGTGCTAACACGCTGTTCGAGTTGAGCAATGTTTGTGTGGATACTAGTAAAGAGAGTAGATCTGAAGATTAGTTCTTGAGATCCGATAGTGAAAGAAGTATCGTGCAACAAAGGTAATTATTTCTTGACCTACTTGATTCAAACAACATTGATGGATCTATGGGAAGGGATTCGAGGTTTATAAACTTTAATTTTCCACTGTGTGTCTCGAAAATTCCTAACATGAACATCATGGAGTATGTAGTCATTCACAAAACATTTTTAGCATTTCAAGGAGTCATACAAAACATGCATAGGCTTGCTAAGTAAGTGATTTAGCCTCAACCATTCTCTTTAAGGATTTTGGACTTGTCTCACCCTTTTTATAAAGGCTTTGAACTAGGCCTTACTCTTGAGAGACTTTTGATTTTGTCTCAAATATTCTTGAGGGTTCTTAGCTCATCCTCACCATGGCTAGTGGGTTCTTGGCTTTACCACACTCAAGCAAATCAAAGCAAATACACAAAGCATCATTTGAAGACATAATGTGACATTATGGTACCATAGCATATAAATACATGTTTAGAAATTTTTCATAGCTTCAAACATACATACATACATTCAAAGACAAAATTAACATACACTCATACATCAGAGAAAGAAGAGAGAGCTACCTTTATCACAAATGCACACTTTCTTCCTTGAATTTAGTTCCTCTCCCACAACCACACACTCACAAGAAGGTGGGACTTGTTTCCTTTGGCCTAAACACATAATATGGAAGCCAATTATATCTTGGAACAAATTCTAAGACTACATACTAATGTCAAGAGCTAGGTTGTGCTTATGTCTCATTTATGGTTCCATAATGCACTTAATGAAGCAACCTTAGGAAAACATAATCTTGGCTCCACTCTTTCCATCCATTTATGATTCTTGACTCCTTTTAAGCTTTTTGGAGTCATCACACAATTAATTCAAGGAGCCTAATTAGGTGTTACTTCTTTAAGCCATAATATGGAACCTATGATACTATCTCACTATCCATAGCTTCTAAAATTTTTCTAAGGTTTCCTCTCATCCTCTTCCATCATATATGACTCAAAATTAAGCTTGGAACAAATTAAAACTATCTCTTTGTAGTCTTTCTAGCCTAGGCCGAAACCATACTCTATATGAGCACCAAGTGAGTTTAATTTGTTTTCTTGATGGAAATGCATATAGGAAGCTTCTTAGGGATCTCTAGAGCTCATTCAAACACTCATTTAGATCAAAATAGAATTTTAAAGGAACACTTGAAACCCTAACTTTTCTATCTTGAAATCTAATGGTTATTTTGTTATTTCCTTTGCATATTCTTGTTCTTCTCCCTTATTTTCCTAAGATTTACTCTTGGTTTGGCTAGAAATCCAACCCCTCTTACCTAGTATTATATGGGGTGAAACATGCAAGAGGAAGAGCAAGAAACATCAAGCTTGAAGTATGGAAAATATGTTGATTTCTTGATTCCCTTGGCTTGATCTTCACTTTGCTTAGCTTCCCCTCTTGATTTTTGAAAATTCCCCCTTAGTTCTGACCTCAAAATAGATCCAAAAGCTTTAATAAAACCATAGGATAGAAGGGAAGATGGAGGAGAAGGAATTTGCTAAAGAAAAACCAAAAAAATCCATGAAAAACCATACATTTTCCTTGTTTTTTCCCTTCCCTTTCTTCTCTCCCTTGTGCGCCTCACTCCCTTGGTTTTTTCTCTGGTTGAAGGTAGAAATAAAATGAGCTAAGTGAAGGGGCGAGTGGGGCATGGTCCTATATATAGCTAGGTTTAGGAAGTTGTTTCCAAAAATTCTATTTTTGTCCTTAAATCTTGGCATTTTTGTATCTAGTTCGTTTTAGCTCCATTTTGAGAACTATCTTTTCCATCATAAAATTTAAGTCCTCAATCTTATAAAATGCTTTTGGAATCATTCAAATCAAAGCCAAAACCTTCTGGAATGAAAGAGTCAAAGTTTGGGTCAACTAACGTTAGAAAATATATACCAAAGGGGTTTTAATTATCCCAAGACTTTTCATAGTTTTTAGGGCCTCTGAAAACCCTAGAAAACTCAAATTTACCATTTAAAAAGCCCTCCTATGAAAATTTTAAAATTTGCCTAAAATTATGAAAATACTATTACATTTTGTAACTATTTCGTTAATTTTTGTTTGGTCATTTTAGCCTTTGTTTTAGGGTACCTCTAGCCTCCTAAATTCATTATTTAGTATCTAGATTATTATTCTAAATTTTTTGGACCTTAACCAATTTATTTTAGAGGATTTGCTTTGAAAATGTATCTATTTTCGTCATTTTTATGAAAATCAGACAATATAATTCTCCCCCTGCAATAAATTTCTTCCTTGAAATTTAGATAACATATCTCATGGAAAGAGCTCTAGATACTTTCTTCTCATCTCCTCTTCTAGCTCCCAGGTAGCTTCTTTGGGAGATAACCCCTTCTAAACCAGTTTCATCAGCGGTATCATCTTATTCTGTAATTGCTTGAGTCTAACATCCATGATCTAATTTGCTAATGGTATATATGATAGATCATCCTGTAACTACATATTTTTATACTCTATGAAATGTGAGGGGTCGAACTAGTACTTTTTAAGTTGTGAGATGTGGAATACACTGTAAACTTGGCTCAAGTTTAGGAAAAGGGCAAGTCTGTAGGCTACAAGTCCTACTTATTAAGAATTTGGAATAGACCTATATATTTTAGATTGAGTTTTTTACTTTTAATGGACTGATCTATCCCTGTAACTAGAGACACTCTAACAAAGACAAGGTCTCCAACCTCAAACTTTAATGGCCGTTTATGTCTATTTGCATTACTTTTCTGTCTATTTTGGGTCATTAGAAGTTTCTTTCTTATGGTCTCAATTTGTTTGGAGGTTTGGTCCACTAACTCTAGGCCTATTAGGTGCCTCTCTCCTAACTCAACCTAACATATAAGAGACTTACATTTCCTCCCATACAATGCCTTATATCATGCCATCTAAATGCTTGCATGATAACTATTATTATAGGTAAACTCCGCTAGAGGCAAGTATGTATCCCAGTTTCCTTTCATCTCTAATATGCACTCCCTCAACATGTCCTCTAGGGTTTGGATGGTTCTCTCCGTCTGACCATTTGTCTAGCAGTGATAGGCTATACTAAATCTGAGCTTAATACCTAGAGCATCTTGTAATAATCTTTAAAAGTTCAAAGTGAATATGGGATCTCTATCTGACACTATGCTCCTAGGCACACCATGTAACCTCACTATTTCTAGGATTAATAGCTAGGCTAATTTATCTAGGATAAATATGGCTTTCATCACTAAAAAGTGCATTGACTTTGTTAACCTATCCACTATTACCCATATTGCATCATGCCCCAATGATATCTTGGGTAGACCTATGATAAAATCTATATCTATACTATCCCATTTCCACTTCGAAATATCTAGGGACTGAAGTAACCCAACTAGCTTCTGATGCTTTATTTTGACTCTCTGACATACTAGGCAACAGGAGACATACTCTGCTATGTCTGCTTTCATTCTAGGCCACCAGAGTATCTTTTTCAAATCATGGTACATTTTATTATTGCTTGGATGAATGGTGTATTTGCTTTTGTGTGCCTTATCTAGTATTATTTCTTTAATCTTAGCATTTCTAGGCATATATAGCTATTCCTATATCTCACTATATCATCCTCAGATAGATTGAACTCTTGAGTGCTACCCTGGGCTATTTAGACTTTAATCTTGCTTACATGGTCATCTACTTATTGGGCCTCTCTTATTTGATCCCTTAAGTCATTTTATATTTGGGTTTCACTCATTAACAACTTTCCTTAATGCACCTCACATGAGAGATTCATATCTCTAAACCTCTCAATCAACTCTTGCTCTTTAATCATTATACAGGCCATATGTATGGATTTTCTACTCAGGGCATCAGCTACCACATTAGCCTTACCAAGATGGTATTTCAATGTGAAATCATAATCTTTCAAAAATTCTAACCATCTCCTCTCTCTCATGTTTAATTCTTTTTGTTCAAATAAATATTTAAGGCTCTTATGGTCATTGTAAATTTTTATGGCTGCCCCATATTAGTAGTAAGGCAAATACTATTACAACTAGCTCTAAGTCATGTGTGGGGTAATTCTCTTCATAAGACTTTAACTGTTTAGAGGCATAAGCTACCGCTCAGCCTTTCTACATAAGCACACATCCTAATTCTTTTTTAGAGGCATCATTATAAACTACCAAACTCTCTCTGGGGTTAGGAAGTACTAAACCTAGGGCTGTGGTTAACTTATGTTTCAACTACTGGAAGCATTTCTCACATTTCTCATCCCACACAAATGGCACATTCTTTCTAGTGAGCCTAGTTAGTGGCATTGCTATTTGACAAAAGCCCTGAATGAACCTCCTATAATAGCCTGCTAAACCTAGAAAGCTCTTGATCTCTGTCACTGTCCTAGGTCTCTCCCATTGTAATACTGCCTTTACTTTATGGGGATCTACTGTGACCTTTGCTTGGGAAATCACATGAGCCGAAACTCACATTTAATAAGTTTAGCATATAACTGTCTTTCTCTCAGCGTTTCCAAGGCTAATCTTAGGTGCTGCTCATGTTCTTCCTTACTCTTTGAATAGATGAGAATATCATCTATAAAGACAACTACAAATCTATTTAAGTATAGCTTGAATACTCTGTTCATGTAATCTGTGAACACTACAGGTGCATTCATTAACTCGAATGGCATAATTAAAAATTCATAATGCCGATACCTAGTTCTAAATGCTGTTTTAGGAATATCCTCAGCCTTAATTCTAAGTTGATGATATCCTGACCTGAGGTTTATTTTAGAAAAGACTTATACTCCTATTAACTGATCTAGGAGGTCATCTATACGGGGGAGAGGGTACTTATTCTTAATGGTTATTTTATTGAGCTCCTTGTAATCTATACATAGTCTAAGGCTCCTATCTTTCTTCTTTTCGGATAAGACTGGAACTCCCTACAGCAAGATACTGGGTCTAATGAAACTCTTCTCTAAAAGCTCTTCTTCTTATTTTTTAAGCTCAACTAGCTCAGTGATGGCATTTTATAAAGGGCTTTAGACATTGGACCTACCTCAGGTACAATGTCTAGAGAAAACTCGACTTCTTTCTCTTAAGGTAGTCCGCTAATCTCTTTAGGGAATACTTTTGAGAACTCTCTTATTACTAGAATTTCTTTTATACCCTCTTCTACCTCTACTTAGACTGAAAAGAAAACTAGATATCCTTGATAACCATGCTCTAGAAATATCTTAACTTGGGAGGTGGTCATAACAGATAACGCAATCCTCATACTAGGCACAGTTCCACATTCAGGTAAAGTAATACATTTACAGGAACAATCAAGTGTGGCATTATTTATAGACATCCAATTCATACCGATAATCAAATCAATGTCAATGTGGGCATACATATCAAATCAAGGGTAGTATAACAATGATTAAACTGGACCATACAATTTAAACAAGTATGAGAGGTAATGGCTCAGTTTCTTGTAGGGGTAGATACATGGAAATCATAGGGTAATGTATGCATACTCAGACCCAACCTCCTAGCGTAGTCATATGATATGAAATAGTGACTAGCACTCGAATCAAATAAAGCAGTCACAGAAAAATCATTAATCTTAATAATACCTTAGATCATACTCGAGGACTGACTAGCCTCTTACTGTGTCAAGGTAAAGACTCTACCCTGGATTTAAGGTATGGGTGCAGGAGCCATCTCCCTTGGCTAAGGAAACTGCTAAGGAGTCTGTGTGCAGTCCTTGGCCATGTGCCCTGGCCTACCGCATCTGTAGCATATATTCTTGTAACACGATATGTTCCTATGATTCTTGCCACATTAAGGACACATTGTGGGTGCAGAACTGCCTCTGTTGGACTAAGTCCTCCTTTTCTTACCCCTTTTATTCCATTGACTTTTACCACCTCTCTTACTAGTTGTTGTGGCCTGTGTCACCTCTCTAGGTTTCTTAGGCTCAGGGAGGGGAGGTTTAGCACTAGAGGTAGGCTGTATAGTTCTAAGATTTGCTTCTATAACTTTACAAATCTCAACTAGGATGTTAAAGTTCTTGATTCTCTATGGAACTACCTTGTCTCTAATCTCTGGTAGCAAACCTTTCTTTAACTTATCTGCTCTCTAGCACTTATCATCATGTCTCTATAAATATGAAGAATATCTAGAGAGCTCTATAAACTTGGCCACATATTGGTCCATGGATATTCCCTCTGTCTGCCTTAGGAGTACAAACTCTGATTCCTTTTGATCCCTGATGGAACTAGGGAAATACCTCTCGTAAAAGGCCTGGAGGAACGCCTCCCAAGTAATCGGAAGGTTCTTTGCCCTTAGGATAGGCTTAGTGCCCCTCCACCAATAATTAGCTTCTTTCTTTAACTGGATAATAGCCATAGTGGCTTTCTGCTCAGAGTACACTCCATCACCTGGAATATCTTCTCAAGTTGCAAAATCCAAGCCTTAACTTTCTCTATATTCATCTCACCATCATAGATGGGAGGCCCAAACTTTCTAAACTATGTAATGATTTGTCTAGTAGAGGGATGATCTGGGGTTAGAGGTGTCTGAGCTGGTAGAGTATGAGTAGTCTCTTGTATCTATATATGTAGCTGTGGGTCTGAATAAGTCACTCTTGAATGCTCGTGATGATCTGAGTGTTATGGTGGTTGTGGAGGAGGAGGTGTAGGGCCCTCACTATCTCTCTGTGCAAGCCATTCCTGTAACTGCATAATCATGGCTTGCTGTTGATCCAGGCGAGCCACTATAGCCTGCAAGGCTCTAGCTACTGGATTATTAGGCTTAGTTCTATCCTTTGCACAAGCCTCTCTGGAAGGCCTGCCTTTCTTAGTGTTCACCATTGCTCTGAAACATTATTAACAAACTTTAGCATTAAAAGGGAACACACTCACCACCATCATACTCAATTCATCCGAATAAACTCATATACATGAAAGCAACTCATATTCACAAGCCACAATCCACATTAAAGTGCTTGAATCTTTGCTCTGATACTAATAAAGTGTAACACCATAATTACTAAGCTCATCTCATGTCATTTCTAAGCTCCTTTTTCTTGGTATAGCATATTCATTCAAGAAGAAGTAAGAAAATATTCAATTAAATTATGTTACATCATGTATAAATTTTTCATCCCATGTCGCATGGACCATATGAAGTCATCCATCTTATTCTCTTATTTAAATACACAAATAAAACTTATAACCATCTCAAGAAGTGCCCAAGAACTCAAGCTAATGGAGTATATACATGAAAATAATGTGTGCAGCCTCAGATTTGTATTTCAATTTTTTGTCATGAATTTTGAAAAATTATAACTAATTTTAGAAAAATAAAAATTTAGCACACTATACCATTCTAGAAATCTATGGATGTCTACTTTATGTTAAAAATAATTCTAGACCACAACAAGGATGCTTAGCCACTAGAAATTGATGAAATAGTAACTAAGGTAGCCTTTCACTACTAGTACTATCCTTGAATTTCAAAAATTTATATCTCCCTGCTTAGATGTCCAATTGGGGTCATCTCAGTGGCTATTGAAAACTTATCATATATAGTTTTTGACTTTAAAATTTTATGAGCATTGGACACCAATTGCCCTTCAAATGACATAGCACAAGAAACTGACTATATAAATAGTGCTTATACCAGAATAGCAAAAAAATGACAATTTTAAAAAATCATAATTAATTCCATAAAGCTCCAAATAATCTATTATTTATCTTTCCAAAAATATCTAGATAAGATCTATATGCATGCTAAGTTTCATGAGCAAATTCGTTCATTTGGTTAGATTTGACGTTGAGTTACAAAATTGCTCTTTAAAGCTTCTTAAATGGTCTCAAAAGGGTCAATTTTGGTTCCAAGGCTCCCATGGCCACTTGAGTATGTGGGAAAACACCAAAATGGTCTACTAAACATATCTCAAAGGTACACAAACCCATATTTCACAAACTCACTCATCTGTCCCAAGATATACACAAGAGCACATATACTAGTTTTTGCTATTCAATGTCTAATTTATGCTATAACATACATATCGCATCAAATCTCATATATAAATAATATATTTATATATTTACATGTCTTCATGAAGTCATACAACTTATACAATAAGGGATTATATCATATGCCACTCATATGGCTAAAAAATGGCAAATGTCCACACTTTGTTGTCAATCTTCTTCCTTTAGGCTTGGTGGCTTCCATTCTTTAGTTCACTTGGTCCACCTCGATATATTAGACATGTGAGGAGGAAGGGATGAGATTCTAGGAATCCCAATAGCTCTTCTCCCTTTCAACTATACATAAAAAATGCAAATCCATGTCTGAAAATGCATGCATGAACATCATGGAGTCTATAGTCATTCAAGAAATATTTTTAAGATTTCAAGAAGTCATACAAAATATACATAGGTTTATCAAGTAAGTGGTTTAGCCTCACTCATTCTCTTTAAGAATTTAGACTTGCCTTACCTTTTTTCTTAAAGGCTTTGAACTAGGCCTTACTCTTGGGAGACTTTTGGCTTTGTCTTAACCATTCTTGAGGGTTCTTAGCTTATCCTTACTAGGGGTGTTCATCGGCTCATTAGGCCTTAGGGGCCTGCCCTAACCGGCTTAATCAAGTCGGGTCGGGCCAGATCAAAAATATAATTGGGCTGAATTTTAAATACAACTATGTTAGGTCGGGTTGGGCTATGGGCGAAGATATATTTTGCTCTACCTGCCCTAATAGTTATTTTTTTTAGTTATCAATATCTTGTCATCTTATATATATATTATTTCATCTAATTTTCTTTGTATGTTGCAATTTTTATTACATACCTAAACCTTCCCTACTTCTTAATTATTTTCATAATTGATGTGCATATTTACTGATATTTCTTTTATTGAATAATGAAAATGTACATGTTTACCTAAGGCTAATTATGTTAGTATAAATTATATTTTGCTTGATAATACCAAACTATTTATTTATTATTGATAAAAATATAAGGGTTCTAAAAGCCCATTATTTTAAAATATATACCTATGAATCTATAAAAAAATATTTTTATATTACAAGAATTAGTTTATATAAAAAAAAAGACCCAGGCAGCCTTAACTCGCCTTAGCCCAACATAAAATTAGGCTTGTTTGAGTCAGGCCAGACCACAGGCATAAAAACAAGCCTGATGTCTTAATCAGGCCAGGCATCGAGCATACTAAATATCTGGCCTGGGCTTACCCCATGAATAGCCCTAATCCTCATCATGGCTAGTGGGTTCTTAACTTCACCATACTCAAGCAAATCATAGTAAATACACAAAGCATCATTTGAAGATATAATGTGACATTATGGTACCATAGCATATAGATGTAATATCCGGTTCCCTGAAAATAAGAGAAAACATGAGAAACGTAACATGCAGTTCCTCCGTAAATGTATAAAATTCATCGGATAAAAAGAGAAGTCCTCCAGATAAAATGATTTGAGGTCTAATAAAATTAGAATAATATTTTAGACCTCAAATAATAATGAGTCAAGGCCAGAGGTACCCTGAAACTAGAGCTAGAATAGCTAAACAGATTTTAACAAAAAGGCAACAAAATGTAATGGCATTTTTGTAATTTTGGGTAATTTTTAGAATACTCATAGGAGGAATTTTTAAATGAAAAATTTGAGTTCTCCAAGGTTCTCAGAGGCCCTGAAAATCATGGAAAACCTTCAGATAGTTAAAGCTCCTTCAGTAGACATTTCCTAATAGTGGTGAGCCCGAACTTTGATCGATTTATTCGGGAAGGTTTTAGCTCAAAATTGAGTGATTCCAAAGGTATTTTATTAAATTGAAAA
This sequence comes from Erythrophleum ivorense, assembly GCA_026724425.1. Taxonomy (NCBI): domain Eukaryota; kingdom Viridiplantae; phylum Streptophyta; class Magnoliopsida; order Fabales; family Fabaceae; genus Erythrophleum; species Erythrophleum ivorense. The sequence goes on along the minus strand of JAIUCV010000006.1, from coordinate 37,156,683 downwards.
CCTAAATTTTATAATAGAAAAAGATGATTCTCAAAAAGGAGCTAAAACGAAAATTCCCTGATAAAAGGGCAACATTGGAATTTTGTGAAAAAGTAGCTTCTTGAACTCTCTATAAACTTCATGCCACATCTCCTCCTCATTTCACCGACTTGCTTCTACCTAAAAAAGAGAGGAAGACCAGCTCTCTTAGGCACACCAAGGACGAGAGAAAATGAGAAGAAAAAGCAAGAAAAATGAATGGATTTCTTAGTTTCTCTTTAGCAAATTTATCCTCCTCCATTTTCCCTTCTTTCTCATGGAATTTTTGATGTATTTAGGCATGTTTTGAGGTCATACCAAGGAGGGAAATTTCATGTTTCGAGAGGAGAAGCCAAGCAAAGGAATAATCATCTAAGAAATCAAGGAAAAATAAGGTAAAATCTCATCTCCATGGTAGCTCCTCCTTGTTCCCCCTTCTTGCATATTTGGCTAGCCTAGGGAAATCCAAGAGGGCTTGGATTTTGGGCAGACCCAAGGGTGAATCTTAGGAAATTGGGTGTGGAGAATAAGAATATGTAAAGAAAATTAATAAAGAACCATTAGTTTTCAAGATAGCATCATTAGGGATTCAAGTGCTCAATGAAAAATCTGATTTGATGTAATGATTCCTAGGCCTAATTGAGTGTTGGCATGAGCTCTAAAAACCCTTAGGAACCTTCCCACATGCTTCTCCCATCAAAGAAAGCAAAGCAACTTCAAGGGTGCCAAGAAAAGGGCATGTCTCAGCCTTAAGGGGTTGAGGCACCTAGGAGTAGTTTTAATTTCATCTAAGCTTGGTTTTGTATCATATTTGGTGGGAGAAGATAAGAGGAAGCCTTAGGAAAAATTTAAAAGGCCTAGGGAATGAATTGGTAGTATAGGTTCCATAATATGACTTAAGGAAGCAAGATATAGCTAGACTCCTTATTTTGGTTGTGTGATGACTACAAAAGGTCTAAATGGAGTCAAGAACCATTGATGGAAGGAAAGAATGGGGCCAAGAGTTTAAATTATAGATTTTGCTTGATTAGGCACATTTTGGAACTATAAATGAACCATAAGACCAATCTAGTATTCAAAATAAATGTGTAGCCTTATGAATGGTTCCAAGAGAATAATTGGGTTTCATTTTATGTGTTTAGGCTAAAGGAAACAAGTCCCACCCTCATATAAGTGTGTGATCATGGGAAAGGAACTAAATCCAAGGAAGAAAGGGTGCATTTGTGACAAAGGTAGCTCTTTCTCCTTTTTCTCATGCATAAATGGATGTTTATCTTGTTTTGGATGTGTGTATATATGTTTTGAGCTATGAAAAATGTTTTAACATATGTCTATATGCCATGGTACCATGATGTTGCATTATATCTTCAAATGATGCTTTGTGAATTTGCTTTAATTTGTTTACATGTGATGAAGCCAAAAACCCACTAGCCATAGTGAGGATGAGCTAAGAACCCTTAAGAATGGTTGAGACAAAGTTTAGAGTCTCCCAAGAGTAAGGCCTAGTACAAAGCCTTTAAGAAAAAAGGTGAGGCAAGTCTAAAATCTTCAAAGAGAATAGGTGAGCCTAAACCACTTACTTGGCAAACCTGGATCTATTATATGACCCTTTGAATGCTAAAAATGTTCCTTGAATGATCACATACTCCATAATGCTTATGCATGCATTTTTTGACATGGATTTACATTCTTTATGTATGGTTGAAAGGGAGAAAAGCTATTGGGATGCCTAGAATCTCATTCCTTCCTCCCCACATGTCTAACATATTTAGGTGGACTAAGTGAACTAAGAAATGAGAGCCACCAAACTTGAAGAGGAAAGTTTGACAACCAAGTGTTTGAAAATGCCAAATTGTAGCCAATGAGTGGCACATGATATAATCCCTTATTGTATATGTTGTATGACCTTATGAACATATGTAAATATGTAAATGTATGATGTGTGAATGAGATTTAATGCCATATGTATGAACTAGCATGATTTGGACATTAGATGGCAAGACTTGACATGTATGCTCTTGTGCAAAACTTGGGGTAGATGAGTGAGTTTGAGAAATTTGGGTTTGTGCACCTTTAAGACAAGTTTAGTAGATCATTTTGGTGCTTTTCCACGTGTTCAAGTGGCCATGGCTGCCTTAGAAACCAAAATGGACCATTTGGACCCTTATGAGACACAAAAGTGACTATTATGCAATCTAATGTCAAGATCTAACCAAATGAATGCATTTGTCCATGAAATTTGGCATGCATATAGATCTCCTCTAGAGATTTTTAGGAAGCTAAAGATCAGATTATTTGGAGCTCTATGGAATTAATTATAATTTTTCAAAGTTAGCATTTTTCTATTGTTCTGATGCAAACATTGTTCATATGGTCAATTCCTTGGGCTGTCATTCGAAGGTCAAATGATGTCCAATACTTATAAAATTTTACAAGAGTAAACTAGAGATAATAAGCTTTCCAAGGACTAATTGGACATTTGAACAAGGAGATATGAATTTTTGAATTTGGAGGATAGTACCAGTAGCGACAAGCAACCTTTGGTACTGTTCTATCAATTTTTGATAGCTAAAAGTCCCTGTTGTGGTCTAGAATTCTTTTTAGCATAAAGTAGACATTTTTATCTTTCCATAATGGTATAGTTTGATTAAGTTTGATTTTTCTAAAATTAGTTATGAATTTTTAAACTCAGGGCAGAAATCTGGAATTTCAGTTCGAGGCTGCACTTTGTTTTTATGTATCCACTTCCTTTGCTCAAGTTTTTGGCCACTTCTTGAGATGGTTTTGAGTTTTATTTATGTAATTAAATATGATAATAAGATGGATGAGTTCATATGGTCTACGGGACGTGAAATAAAAATTTATACGTGACTTAACGCAATTAAATTCATTATTTTAGTGGTTTTCCTTCTTCTTCTTGTGTTGTTCATGGAAGGAAGCCTAGATTCTATAAGAGATAGGTTCTATAATTATGGTGTTACAATAGACACATGTTAAGATATTTTTCATAGCTCCAAATATACATACATACATACATTCAAAGACAAAATTAACATACACTCATACATCATAGAAAGAAAATAGAGCTACCTTTGTCACAAATGCACATTTTCTTCCTTAAATTTAGTTCCTCTCCCGTGGCCACGCACTCACAAGAAGGTGGGACTTGTTTCCTTTGGCCTAAACACATAATATTGAAGCCAATTACACTCTTAGAACAAATTCTAAGGCTATATACTCATGTCAAGAGCTAGGTTGTGCTTATGTCTCATTTATGGTTTCATAATGCACTTAATGAAGCAACCTTAGAAAAACATAATCTTGGCTCCACTCTTTCCATCCATTTATGATTCTTGACTTCTTTTAAACCTCTTGGAGTCATCACACAATTAATTCAAGGAGCCTAGCTAAGTGTTATTTCTTTGAGCCATAATATGGAACCTATGATACCATCTCACTATCTATGTCTTCTAAAATTTTTCCAAGGCTTCCTCTCATCCTCTTCCATCATATATGACTCAAATCAAGCTTGAAACAAATTAAAACTATCCCTTGGTACTCTTTTTAGCCTAGGCTGAAACCATACTCTATATGAGCACCAAGTAAGTTTTCTTTGTTTTCTTGATGGAAGATGCATGTGGGAAGCTTCTTAGGGATCTCTAGAGCTCATTCAAATACTAATTTAGATCAAAATAGAATTTTAAGGGAACACTTGAAACCTTAACTTTTCTATCTTGAAATCTAATGGTTATTTTGTTGTTTTCTTTGTATATTCTTGTTTTTCTCCCTTATTTTCATAAGATTTACTTTTGGTTTGGCTAGAAATTCAACACTTCTTGGTTGGTATTATATGGGGCAAAACATGCAATAGGAAGAACAAGAAACATCAAACTTGAAGTATGGAAAAATACCTTGATTTCTTGGTTCTCTTGGCTTGATCTTCACTTTACTTAGCTTCTCTTCTTGATTTTCAAAAATTCCCCCCTTAGGTTTGACCTTAAAACAGACTTAAAAGTTTCAATATAACCATAAGAAAGAAGAGAAGATGGAGGAGAAGGAATTTGCTAAAGAGAAACAAAGAAAATCCATGAAAAACCATACCTTTTCCTTGCTTTTTCCCTTCGCTTTCTTCCCTCCCTTGTGCGCCTCACTTCCTTGGTTTTTTCTCTGGTTTAGGGCAGAAATAAAATGAGCTAAGTGAAGGGCAGAGTGGGGCGTGGTCCTATATATAGCTTGGTTTAAGAAGTGATTTCCAAAAATTCCAATTTTATCCTTAAATCTTGGCATTTTCATATCCAGTTCATTTTAACTCATTTTTTAGAATTGTCTTTTCCATCATAAAATTTAGATCCTCAATCTTATAAATTACTTTTGGAATCACTCAAATTGGAGTTGAAACCTTCCCAAATGAAAGGGTCAAAGTTTGTGTCAACTGACATTAGAAAATGTACACTAAAGGAATTTTAACTATCTCAAGGCTTCCTCTGGTTTTCAGGGCCTCTGAGAACCCCAGAGAACTCAAATTTGCCATTTAAAAAGTCATCTTATAAGAATTCTAAAATTTGTCCAAAATTATAGAAATGTCATTACGTTTCGTAACTATTTTGTTAATTCTCGTCTGACCATTTTAGCCTCTATTTTAGGATACCTCTGTTCTCCTAAATTCATTATTTAATGTCTAGATTATTATTATAAATTTTTTTACACCTTAACCAATTTATTTTAGAGGAGGACTTGCTTTAAAAACATGTCAGTTTCTGTCGTTTTTAAGGAAATCAGACATTACATTAAGTGTAGGAGCCAAATCTTAGTCTTGAGAGATCCAATTCTATTTCTTAGAGGATCAATATTTATTTGTACAAACACAAATGTTAATGGACCATTTTCAGCTTGGCCTAACTATAACACCCTAAAATTTAATTAAAGTGTTAATCATGGATTTGGGCTAATTAAAAATAATTATTTTGGAATAATTGGGCAAGCTATATGAATGAGAATTATAGAGAAATAAATTACTAAAAATGGGTTTAAGATTTCAATTGGGTTAAAGCTTAATTTGGGCCCATAATTAATTTAAGTAGGCCATGGTTAGAGACTAATGGAGGCCTAATGATTATAGGTGCAGATCCAACTTCTTATTGTGAGACTTGGCCCAAGAGAGACTACCTAGCAATGGCCCAATTTGGTTTAATAAGATAGAGGCCCAAGACCCTATCTACATGAACTTTTATAGTTGGCCTAACAAATTAAAACCTTAACCCAGCAACTAGTAGAAGCTTAATAGGTTTTTTCGGCTGATGGGTCAACCCATAACCTATTTAAGACCTAACTTAAACCCTAAAATCAGTTTAGTCACCCCTCATTCTGCAAAACCATAAGAAACATAAGGCAATTTTCAGAGGTTTAAGGTGGAGGCTAGGGTTCTTGACACATTTTCACCATTTCTTACTTTTAGGCTCAAAATTAGCCAAGGTAATTATATAACTTAATTCTCATCTTTTTCTCTTCAATTTGACCTCATTAGTTTTTTATTTGGATTATTTTCACCCATACCCAAAATCTAAAACTTGTTGTTTGATGTTTTTATGGTGTAATTTTGGAGGTTGAGGCTAAAGGTGTTATTAAGCAAGTATAAACTCCTCATTTTGATGCTTTTTCTGCTAGTTAGAGACCCCCTAGTTGATTTATAGTATAGGTATTAATTTTATGCTAATTTGCCTAGAGTTTGAGGTAATATTCTGAAGTTTCTGATGTGGGAGCAATCAAATTCAAATTTGGATCTTATAGTAGTTAAGTAAGTATTTTCTAATTAGTCCTTTATAGTTTAATTCCTTAAGTAATAGGTTTAACTAATATCAATGATGATTAAGGATAGTAATGGTTTTGGTTTGTGTCCATAGGCTGAAGTAGCATTCTGTTGGATCTTAAAGAATTGTCTACAAGTGAGGTAACCGGGGATTATATTAAATTTCATACATATGCCTAATTTAATTTTATATTTACTACACAATTATATTTTTGAAATGCTAATGAATTGGTTGGCTATCTGTTATATTGTAATTAGACCTTGTGAGTCCATGATGGAGCTGTGGTGTGGCTGCCACCCATACATGTGCTTCGATTAAGCACTAGGTTATAATCAGACCCTAAATGCACTAAGCTCTGGTTGCGCTCATTAGGGAGTAAGTGTTGTGGACGAGCCTCTCTCAGTGTTATCAACCTTTAACATGTGAAAATGTGATTGCTAGCATGGGATAATAAACATAAATAACCTAATTGTTTCATTTACTAATATGACTGGTATGTTTTCTTATGCTCATTTGAATTCATATGCATATGTTAATTCAATTGGAATATATGAGCGGAACTTGCCTTTGGTTACTAAGATTTGTATTTCACCCTGTTTCATGGGCTAACCATTTTAGGTGAAGGATCTTCTAGTAAGGATAAGGGTAAGCAAGTAGATGAGCATTCATGAGCTGGTACCATGTGTGGGGAAGCTACACTTAGATTGACCTAACTTAGGATTGTGACAACCCTACCTTCTAATCATTGTAATTATGGTTAAATATATAATTAATAATCTAGTTATCAAGGTTTGAATGGTTACAATTTATCACATTGTGAAAATATGGGAAAAATTTGAACCTTGTTGTTAGGGTCATCACCATACCACCTTAACAAAACAAAATTTGCATAAAAGAAACCCTACTACCATAAGGGATTTATGATTCAACCGTCTATCAGTTTCAATACCCAACAACCTCCCACAAGTGTTCCTATATCATCTCTGACCATTACCGTTGAAGTAATTAGGGTTTCTAAGTTAAAAAGAGTAGGTTGGGGACTTGCACCGCGGCCTATACCTTCCCCGCCACGGCCAAGTTGCTTTTTTGGAATCACTGGACAAATTTCACAAATCTTGCCGCAGCCAACCTATGTGGCACCGCGGCGGAAATGCCTCCTGGAACTACTATTCTCACTCCCACGATTCTTGCCTCAGCACAATATATTTACGCCGCAATGACTTTTGCTTCTGTCCAACCCTTATTTTATTTCCTCGACTCGCGCCGCAGCAGGATATAATGCGCCGCGACGAGTTTTAGTTCTGTTACCTTCCTAGGTAATTTTTTCCACTTCGCGTCGTGGCGAGATTTATCAGGCCACGGTGCTTCTCGCCAGTGTCACTCCCTGGGCCGATTTTCTTACCTTGCACCACAGTGGGATTGGTTATGCCGCGGTGCCTTCGGCTCTGTCTCTCATTTAGCCGCGGCGAAGCCTTCTTAGCCGCAGCGAGACTCCCTCCTATGACCACCTTGCCCATATTTCGCCTCCTATACTCCAATTCTCATCTTAAAAACACTCCAAGTCCACCTACCCTTATTTCATGTGATTCTAATGGTGTTTTTCTACCCTATTTACCCATCAATCCATCCATTACCATTGCAAAACTTAAATACTACTTCCTACTTGCCCAACTTGCTCATATTAGCAAATTCATGAATATATGACGGCAAGAACACATGCCTTAGCAGCAATTTACATCCCATACACATTCCATAGAGATTCCATTCAACAATAGCTTATGTCCACAACCAAGGCATTATATGACTACAATTCTCATATGGTAATCCATATCACAATTTCAACAAAACTACATATATTATGCTACAAGTCCATACATTAATATTCAACTATAATGAGACTTACATCCTTAACGGTTACATTTCAATCAAACAAAATATGAACGCCTACATTTGGCAACATGAATACATGATGATGCTATGTAAACTAATAACAAAATTGCATCTCTACTAAATAAGCCAGCCTAAGTGTAGCCTTCTCCCATATGTTGGAGCTCATGGATTTTCATCCACTTGCTTCCCTTTATCCTTACCCAAAGAACCTTCACCTGAAATGTTAATCCCATGAAACGGGGTGAGATATAAATCTTAGTAACCAAGGCAATTCCATCATATATCCAGTTTAATTAGCATATATGCATGAATCAAATTCAACATCAGAAACATATCCATTATATCAGCAAATGAAACAATTAGGCTATCATGATTACTAGACTAGCAATCATATTATCACATGTTAAAGGCTATTAACACCAAGAGAGGCCCGTCTACGGCACCTACTCCCTATTGAGCACAACCGAGGCTCAGTGCATCTGGGTTTGATCATAACCCGGTGCTTGATCGAAGCACATGCACGGGTGGCAACCGCACCACAGCTCCACCATGGACTGACAAGGTCCAATCACAATTCAATAGATAGCTAACCGATTCATTCAATATTTCAAATCATTCATATACAGCAACATATGAAATTAAATCAAATATATACATGGAATTGATATAAACCCAATTGCCTCACTTGTAGACAACTTTGCAACAGCCACCATAAATCCCAAATTCGGATTAGAGTATCCTTCACCAGAAAACTCAATATTCCACCCAAAATCCTCAGCAAATTCGTACAGAATTAATACCCATTTTATAACTCAGCTATGGGGGTCTCAAATTAACAAATGAAACATCAAAATGGAGGGTTTAAACTCACCCAAAGTCAGCCCTAACCTCAACCTACGAATTTCACCAAGCAAATTCCCAAATACCCACATTTCAAATTTTGGGTAGGATGAAAAATGCTCCAAATGAAAAACTAATCGAGCCAAATTAAAGAGAAAGATGAGGGGATTAAGTTGTATAACTATTACCTTGGCTGAATCTTGCTCTAAATGTGAGAAAATGCAGAATTTTTACCCCCAACTCTAGCTTCCTTCTCAACCTTTGAATTTTGCCTTTTGAGTTTCAGCAAATGAGAAAGTGGCTGAAGTATTAGGGTTTAAATTGGGTCAAATATGGGTCATGGGTTGCTCCAAAGTCCAGCTCATAATGGGCTTCAGGTTTTTGCTTGTTGGGCCAGTTTTTAAAGTGTTGGGCTGCAGAATTTTACTGGGCCAGTTTTGGGTGCATTAGGTTGCTAAGGTTTAATTAGGTTTGGGCTAAGTTTGAAGAGCTCAAGAATTTGGGGTCTGCACAAGGGTTATTGGGCCACTTAGAAGAGCCTATGCAAGGTGGATCTTGGGCCTCCATTCCATTAAATTGGGTTGGGTCTGCACCTAACCCATTGGGCCTCCATTAGCCCCTTCTCATGATCTATTAATTTAAAGCTTAGATAGAATTTCTATCCCAATTAAATCTCAAACCAGTTTTAATAATTTATCTCTCTAAAATCTCCATCCACTTAATTTGTCCAATTATCCCATATTAATTATTCCTAATTAATCTAATCCATGATTAACACCTTAATTAATTATGGGGTGTTACATAGCTCCGATTTGAGTGATTTCAAAGGCATTTTATTTAATTGGGAACCTAATTTTATGATGGAAAAGATAATTTTTAAAAAGGATTTAAAATGAGCCTAAAGGAAGAAAACAGGCACGTAGGGGCAAAATGGTCATTTTGAAAAATTGTAAAAGAGGCTTCTTAAGTAAGATTACACCTCATCACCTTCTTCAAGCTTCCATTTGTAGAAAATTCAATAGTTATGGTGTGACATTAAGGGGGAAGAGAGAGAAGAAGTTTAAGCTCCTATTTAGGTAAGTAAACGGCCCCGTTTCATCCCACGCCAGTTAAGAAAGTTATTCCTCTCTCTAAGAGCTCTCTAATGGTGGTTTTCTTTTCTTGAAAACTTGAAGATTCAGGTCTAACCCAAGCCAAAAAGGAATTCTTTTCAAGAAATCAATCAGTGGAAAATAATCTACGCAAAGAGAGCTCCGTTTTAAGGAAAGACTTCACTTGAAACACTTGCAAAATCTTGTGTTTCTAAGCTGTTTAAGCTTAGGTCTAGAGAGAGAAATGAGGAAGAGAGTTTTTCTTTATGTATTCTTGATGGAACCAAAGGGTATGGAGTGTGAGGATTAAGAATATACAACTAGAATTGAAAAGGAAGCTTTAGAATGCAAGTTATGGAATTTAGGGATTTGGTTGCACTTAGGCTAAGATGAAGCTTCCTAGTAGTAATTTAAGTTGTCTAAGAGTATATATGAACTCTTAAGATCCCTAGAAGTCTCCCCATGTGCTTCCTCCAGCAAGAAAATAAAGCAAAGTCCATAAAGCCTAAAACCTTCCATAGGTTCGGCCAAGAGAGGATAGCATAGCTAGGGATAGTTTTAAATTTTTTTAAACTGATTTTTGAGTCATATATGATGAATAAATATAGGAGAAGCCTTGGAAAAAATTTAGAAACCATAGAAAGTGAGATGGTGCTTTATGTTCCATAATATGACCTAAAGAAGCAACATGTAGTTAGGCTCTTTATTTTAATTGTGTGATGACTCCAAGAGGCCTAAAAGGAGTCAAGAATCATATTTGAAAGGAAAGAATGGAGCCTAGAATTTATTTAAGGGGTGTTACTTCATTGGGTGTATTTTGGAACCATAAAGGGGTTTATAGGTCAAGCTAGAGTTTAAGCAAGTTGTATGGCCTTAGAATTACTTCTATGAACCTAATTGGCTTCCATAAAATGTGTTTAGGCCAAGAGAAGTGATCTCCACCTTCTTAGGTGTGTGAGGTCAAGGGAGAGGATTTAAGGCTTAAGGAAAAAAGTGTGCAAAATACAAGCAAGGTAGCTCTCTCCACCTTCTATTATGCACATATGTGTGCTTACATTGTCTTGAATGTGTGTGTGTATGTTTTAAGCTATAAAAAGTATTCTAGTATGATTTTATATGCCATGGTACCATGATGATGCATATGTTTATAAATGATGTTTATGATGTTTGTTTTGGTTTGCTTGAGCATGGTGTGGCCAAGAACTTTTAGCCATGGTGAAGATAAGTCAAGAACCCTTAAGATTGGTTGAGACAAAGTAAAGAGCCTCCCAAAAGTGAGGTTGACTCCTAAGAGTATGGTTGAGTCCAAGAACCTCTTAAAGAATAGGTAAGGCAAGTCCAAAATCCACAAGTAAATGGATAAGGCCAATCCACTTGCTTGGTAAGCCTTTGTGTGTTATGTATGACTTGTTCAAGTGTTGAAAATGCTTATTGAATATTTATACATGACAACATGCCCATGCATGCATTTGTGAGACTTGTTTAGCATCTTTTATGTATGATTGAATGGAAGATGAGCAATTGGGATTCTTTGAATCTCATCTCCTCCTCTCCAATGTTCTAACATGCTAAGTGGACCAAGAGACCAAGGGAATGGAAGCCAACTACATGAGAAATGAAAGCATGACACTAAAGTGTATGGATTTGGCTACTTTAAGGCTTTATGAATGATAATTAGAGTAATCTATTGTATAAGACCTATGACCTCTTAAACATGTATAATTATGTTAATATGTGATGTAGAAATGAGAGATTATATTATATGACCATTAGAATGTATATTGAGCATGAGATGACAAACTTTGCTTCTTGAAAGTGTGATGCATTAGTGTATAAATGGAAGTGGAGTAGCAAAATTGAGATACATGAGGTTTGGGACCATTTGGGCAATTCATACAAGTCCTATTTATGCTTTTAGACTTACCCAAAAGGTGCCAAACCCCAAAGAAAGCCATTTGGATATTTTTGGTATCTTGTATAGACTAAGAATTGACCATTTTAGAACTCTATGTCGCTTTTTGTCCAAATGGGTCTTCTTGATTTGAGATTTGGCATGTAATTAGATCTTGTTGAGTGCTTTTCAAGAAGCTAAAGAACAGAATTTTCAGAGGTCTAGAGAATATTTCATGAATTTCCAAAGTTGGCAAAATTCTGATTTTGGTATGATGCACTGTTCACTTGGTCTGAAAATGATTTCTGTCACACAGGACTCAAATGATGTCCAACTGCTATGAAATTTTATACATAGAAACTAGACATTCCCAGTGAGTTATGTCAACTAGAAGCACCTCATTTGGAGGTCTAGAAAGGGAGAAATGAATTTTTAAAGATTTTGTCCAGTATCAGGCACTCCAACTGACCTTGTTTGATTAGGTTTTGAGGTCTGGATATGCCTAAGCTAGTCTGGAGTCATTTTTTCCCTATAGCTGACATCCATATCTTTCCAAATTGGTATCATTTACAAAGATTAGATTTTTATGAAATTAATTAGACATTTTTGAAATTCGCTGCAGAATTCTATGACAACACCAGTGGACAGCCAAACCTCTGGACTATTTCGAATATCAAACATCTTTTGTGTTAGATGTTATGGTCTGGAAATATTTTTAGTATAAATTAGACATGTATAGCTTTCCAGAATAGCTAAGAATTTATGATTTCAATTTTTTTTAGAATTAGTTATAATTTTCTAAATTTGGTGACAGAAATGAGGAAATTCTGTCAGAAAATGAATATATGTATTTTATGCCTCCTTTTGGTTTTCATGAGATGTAGCCCACTTTTGATGATGCAAATGAGTTGTATTCATATAATTAAATATGAGAATGTGATGTATGAGCTCACATGATCCACGTGACACTGAATGAAATTTTTATATGCGACGCAACACTAAAAAAGTCATTATTTTAATGCCTTTTTCTTTGAGAATTTACATGATTCTTGGAAATGAGTTATTCAAAGGCATGAAATGAGCTAAAAACATATGGTGTTACAACTGAGGTTCATATTAAATCCTAAGACCATGTTCGCCATGACGTAGAAGCCTTGAGTCACAACACAATGTTCAAATTATTGATTTTGAGCTCCAGTAGTCACTTATGCTGTGGTGCGAATATACCAAGTTATGGCAAGAGTCTCCAAACTTAGTTTTTAGGTTCCAATAATCAATTAAGCCATGACGGGGAAGGTCCAAGATGCGACGAAGGTTCCCAAACTCATATTTATAACTTAGAAACTTTGAATTTCACTATGTTAAAGTTATGTAATGACTTGAGAGCATTATAAAAGGATTTTGTGAACTAGATATCCATAGGAACATTGGAAATTAATAGTAACATGTATCAAAGGTTCTTAATTGAAAACTAGAATTTCTTGTGGACTTAAATAGTTATGATGGTTTGGTTAATAACCCTAATGATATTAAGGTTTAAATTTCACTACTTTTTCCTAATGTAATTAATTGTAATGACTTTAGCCCTTAATTTACAATGATTAATCATATAATTAAGCCTAATCATGATAATTAAGAAGTAGGGTTATTACAAAGATGCTCTTTATGTTCTTCATTACTCTTGGAATACACAAGTATGTCATCAAATAAACATTACCACAAATTGGTCAAGGTATGGCCTAAAAATCCTATTCATGTAATCCATGAAAATAGCAAGGGTATTGGTCAACCTAAAAGGCATGACTAGGAAATCATAATGGTCGTACCAAGTCTTAAAGGTTGTTTTAGGTACATCCTTAGCCTTGACCCTAAGTTGGTGGTATTTAGATATGAGGTCAATCTTTGAAAAGACTAATGCTCCAGCTAATTGGTCAAGCAAGTTATCAATCTTAGGCAAAGGGTATTTGTTTTTTATGGTCACTTGGTTCAATTGTCTATAATCAATACAAAGTTTAAGGCTATCATCCTTCTTCTTGACAAACAACACTAGTGCTCCCCATATAGACACACTAGGCTTAATGAACCCTTTTTCAAGCAACTCTCCTAATTAGCTCTTCAACTTAACCAACTCAGCAAGCACCATTCTATATGGGGCCTTGGACATAGGACCTGTACTAGGTATCAAATCAATGGATAACTCTAACTCTCTCTCTGGAGGTATTCCACTAAACTCTTCAGGGAGAACTTTCAGGAATTCCCTAATCATAGGTATATCCTCCAACCAATCATCAACTTAACTTGTAATGAAAAGAATATGAGAAACCCTTGGCAACCATGCCTAAGGTACCTCCTAGCTTGAGTAGCAGACTTACAAGTAAGCTCAATCACAGGATAAATTTCAAGTATATCAGCAGGTAAGGAAACAGTCTTATAGTTGTAATTAAGTATCACCTTTGTGACAACCCTATCTTCTAATCATTGTAATTATAGCTAAATACAAGGTTTATTAATTAATGATCAAGGTATTAGGTCATTATATTTTACCGCATTACGAAAATGTGAGGGAATTTGAACCTTGATGTTAGGGTCATCACCATGCCACCTTAACAAAATAAAATGGGCATAAAAGAAATCTTACTACCATAAGAGGCTCATGATTCAACCATCCATTAGTTTCAACCCTCAATAACCTCCCGGCTTGTAATCTTATATCATTCCCCTAATTTCATAGCGGCGAGTTGGATCTTTGCCGCGGCCAACCTATGTGGCGCTGCGGCGGAAATGCTTCCTGGAACTTCTACTCGACTCCCAGAATTCTCGCCTCGGCGTAATATATTCGCGCCGCGGCGAGTTTTGCCTCTGTCCAACACAATTTTAATTTTCCGACTCGCGCCGCGGCTGGAAACACTGCGCCGCGCGCGGGTTTTGGTTCTGTTACCCCCCTGGGTGAATTTTTCGCTTCGCGCCGCGGCTAGGTTTGTTGCGCCGCCGCGCCTTTCGGCTCTGTCTCCCCTTTGGCCGCTGCGAAGCCTTCTTGGCCGCGGCGAGATTCCCTTCTGTGACCATATTACCTGAATTTCGCCCTCTACACTCCAATTCTCACCTTAGCAACACTCTAGATCCACCTACCCTTGTTTTGAGTGATCCTAATGGTGTTTATCTACCCTATTTACCCATCAATCCATCCATTACCATTGTGTGACTCAAATGTCACTTCCTACTTGTTCCACTAACTCATACCAACAAATTCATAAATAAATGGCAGCAAGAACACATGCATTAGCAACAATTTACATCCCATGCACATCCCATAGATATTCCATTCAACAATAGCTTACCTCTAAGACATCATATGTCTACAATTCCCATAAGGTGATCCATATCACAATTTCAGCAGAACTACATACATATATATATTGCTATAAGTTCATACATTGATATTCCACTATGATGTGCTCTAAATCCTTAACGATTACATTTCAATCAAGCAAAATATAAACGCCTACACTTGGCAACATGATTACATGATGATGCTATGTAAACTAATAACAAAAATTGCATCTATCCTACTCTACTCAGACCAAGTGTAGCTCCCCACACCCGGCCTCAGCTCATGGATGTTCATCCACTTGCTTACCCTTATCCTTACCCGAGGAACTTTCACCTGAAACATTAATCCCATAAAACGGGGTGAGATATGAATCTCAGTAATCAAGGCAATTCCATTATATATTCAGTTTAATTACCATATATGCGTAAATCAAAATCAACATCAGAATCATATCCATTGTAACAGCAAATGAAACAATTAGGCTATCATGATTACTATCCCATACTAGCAATCATATTATCACATGTTAAAGGCCATTAACACCGGAGAGGCCCGTCCACGGCACCTACTCCTCATTGAGCACAACCGGGGCTCAGTGCATCTGGGGTTTGATCATAACCCGGTGCTCGATCGAAGCACATGCACGGGTGGCAGCCACACCACAGCTCCACCATGGACTTACAAGGTCCAATCACAATTCAACAGATAGCCAACCAATTCATTCAGCATTTTCAAATCATTCATGTATAGCAAAATATGAAATTAACACAGATATATGCATGGAATTAATGTAAACCCAGTTACCTCACTTGTAGACACTTGTAACAATCGCCAATTGTGCAGAATTCCCCCTATAACCATAGCATCATATAATTACTACTCTAATTCATCATTAATAATCATAATCAGTACCCAAGGAATTTAAAATGCTAATGACTACCCAAGAATCATTTACCCAGCCACAACAAGTCCTAATTTCGGATTTAAGTCTCCTCCACCAGAAAACTCAATATTCCACCCAAAATCCTAAGCAAATTCGTGTATAATTAATACCCATTTTATAAATTAGCTATGGGGGTCTCTAATTAACAATTAAAGCATCAAAATGAAGGGTTTAAAGTCACCCAAGGTCAGCCTTAATCCCAACCTACGAATTTCATCAAGATAATCCCTAAACACTCACATTTCAGATTTTGGGTAGGATGAAAATGCTCCAAATGAAAAACTAATCGGACCAAATTAAGGAGGAAGATGAGAGGATTAAGTTGTATAACTATTACCTTGGCTGAATCTTGCTCTAAGTATGAGAAAATGCAGAATTTTGGTCCCAAACCCTAGCCTCCTTCTCCACCTCCGATTTTGCCTCTTGAATCTTATGTTTCAGCAAGTGAGAAAGTGGCTGGGGTATTAGGGTTTGTGTTGGGTTTTAGTTGGGTCAAGTATGGGTCATAGGCTGCTCTAAGATCCATTTCCACTTGGGCTTCAGATTTTAGCTTATTGGGCCAGTTTTTTAGAGTGTTGGGCTGCAGAATTTTACTGGGCCAGTTTTATGCATTTGGGTTGTTGAAGTTTAATTGAGTTTGGGCCAAGTTTGAAGAGCTCAAGAGTTTTAGGTCTGCACAAAGATTATTGGGCCACTTAGAAGAGTCTATACAAGATAAATCTTGGGCCTCTATCCCACTAAATTATGTTAGGTCTGCACATAATCCATTGGGCCTCCATTAGCCTATTCTCATGATCTATTAATTTAGGCCTAGATAGAATTTCTATCCCAATTAAATCTTAAACCCATATTAATAATTTATCTCTCTAAAGTCTCCATTCACTTAACTTGCCCAATGAGCCCATATTAATTACTCTTAATTAATTCTAATCCATGATTAATACCTTAATTAATTATGGGGTGTTACAACCTTATTAGCCAACAACCAATCCATACCAATGATCACATTAAAGTCTTGTAAAGAGATGCAAATCAAGTCAAGGGTAGTACAATAGCTATCCTATTATACAATACAATTTAAGCATACATCATATGTAATCATAGAATATCTAGTAGAGGTAGATACTGATAACTTAAATGGCAATTGACTAATGTTAAGACCCAGATGCTTAACATAGTCATATGAGATGAATGAGTAGGTCACATTCGAATCAAATAATGCATTTACAACATGATTATGGACAAGAATAGTACCTCGAATCAGACTAGGAGACCTACTAGCCTCTTGTTGTGCAAGTGCAAACACTCGTCCTTGTGCAGGTGGTTTGACAAATGAAGCCAACTCTCGTGACACCATGCGAGTTAGTGCATAATGTCTTGGCTTCCCATAATTATAGCACATGGGGTAAGGTCCATTCCCATGATTCTTTCCACAATTGCCACAAACTAATAGGACACTTACTGAGCTCTTTAGAGGTCCCATGTTCTTCTTATGAGGAATACCCTGGAGGGTGGCCTTTTACCTTAAGAGCCACTACCACTACTATTTCCTTTCTTGTTTTCACCCTAAAGGGCTCCATCCCCCGGTCACGTTTACCCTCCATGGTCTTCTTTCTTTTGGCCTTACTCTCCACCAAGGCCCTTTCAGTCATCCTACATTTTTCTACTAATTCATCAAAATTTTGAATTTAGAAGGGTGCAATCTTTTCCTTGAACTTTGGTTTAAGGCCTTTTTCAAACTTGTCAGTCTTCTATAGTTCATCATCAAATCGTTTCAGATATGAGGAAAAATGGGATAGTTGAATAAAATTTACTGCATACTGGTCCATATTTTTTTCTCCTTGCTCAAGGAAGTTAAACTCCATTTCCATGTTAGCCCTCACTGATGGTGGGAAGTATTTGCCCTTGATAAATGCTATTTTTATATCTATTAATCCTCCTTATTTTAGACTTTTAAAGATGGATTATAGCTTAATGAATTTAATTGGGTGAGATTTGATTTTATTATCCATAGTTGTATCTTAGGAATTAATTTGCAAATTATTGGTTTTTCATGGATAAATTTCTTTAAATATTTGTGAAATTTTTCTATTGAATATTTCTTATTATTTGTGCAGATTTTCAATGGCAATTAGAGCTTGGATAGGAAATTGATTTGAAAAAGAGATGGAGCCTCAAATATGCAAGTTCAAAGAGGGAATAATGGTTCACATTTCTAATGAAGTTTTGGAAAAAAGAAAAAAATGAAAAATGGGAGAATGAAGTTCATGTAGATAGCTTTTCCCCTCACCTAATCTCACCCATCATCTATTGCACACACTTGACCCTCTTACTCACATTGCAGCAAGTCTAGACCACCATTTACACACTTATAAGCTCTCTCTCTCTCTCTCTCTCTCTCTCAGTCACATACAGGTCACTATGCTCATCCAAACACACTCCCTCACATTCACTTGTAAGCACTAAAATCATGCAAGTTGGAGGCTCCACGTTTTGGGTTCATTAATGCACCATTCAGCCATTAACATGCAATAATCTATTTTAGACAAAGACCACGTCATTCATAGCTCACATAATCATGCATACAGCTATTACACAAACACATCACAAGAGCACTCCCTCATGTGTGCTATCCATGTAGCTCCTAGTCAGACACTCCACACTTATGGATTGCTACTAGAACATAGACACATGCAGGGGAGAAGGCAGCTAACAAATACACATACATCTAGCAGCTCCATCACATGCACAAAACATGTATTAGGTTTAGTAGCTTCAATTCACATGATAATGCATGGGTTGCAAATCCTTTCTTCTCACTTGAGCAGCCACCCATTCACATGAAGCTAAGGACATGCACGTAGCAACTTCATCACATTAGCACACTTAAACAAATGATGAGAGGCTCAGGTCTTAGACAGAAGTAATGAGTAGGTCATAGGCATGTGAGGAAGAGGTTAGAAAGGAGGAAGCTTTGTGTTTGTAGGGAGGTGAAAGACTCAAGCTTGGGTCCAGAAGCACGATGGTTCTATTTTGGTAAGAAGCAAGGGAAACAAATGTGTAAGGCAGTAGAGAGGAAATAGAATGTGAAGGACATGGATTTAAAGGACTAGTCTTGGGTTGAGAGGCACATCCCTTCACTCTTACACATATGCATACATTCAGCAACAAATGAAGCTCAAGTTTAATTGAAGGAAGTTGACGTGGGAAATAAAGAAAAGCACATGAGGAGGAGAGGATTAAAGGCTTGGGCAAGAGAATAAAAACCATGTGAGCAGAGTAAATAGGCTGAACACATGATCATTAAAAGGAGAATGAGGAGCACGTGAGAGGAGTAAGATAAAACACACTTGGGCAATAGGCAGAGGGCGATATGCATTCATTAAATCATCATCTCTTCCATTATCATCCATACACTATCCATCCATTCTCCTTTGTTGTGACTCTATTCCATCTTCCTCTATCATTCTCCATTCCATAAAGCACTAACTCCACCTTGTGGCTAGCTAAGAGGAAGAACTTGGATAGAAGCTTGAATCCATGGAGATTATCAAGGGATTAGGCTAAGATTCCTATTTCATTTTTTTTCTCTCTTTCTACATCAATTCTTGTTCTTGAACTTGCTTGGTTGAGCTTGTAAGTGACTAAGATTGATGTGGTTTATAGTTAGTGGTTAGTTAGACATTAATTAAGAGAATAATTGATGATTAATGATTAATTTAAGTGTTGGATTTTTCATTGACCTTCAATTGTCCATGTATGCAATCAAGGTGTTTGATGAAATGCATGTGAGAAATCGTGTACTTGAATGTCTAATTTGAGGTCTCCTTAAAGTTTAATTGGCTAATTAAACATCTTAGGGTGATAATTCAAAGGCTAAATTGATGGATTAATCATTCAAATTTAGTGTTCATTGATCCTAATAATAAGAGTTAATGATTCAATGCAGAGTTGAGATTTCAATTCAACATTAAATTATTAATCTCTTGAATCTTGTGTGGTAACTCAAGATACATTGCCATAAACACAAATAGGGACTCTTAGACTAGAACCAATGATAATTGAATTAGGATAAAGATAGGAAATACCAAGGGAATCATCTAAAGCTAATCACATGTCTATTAGTACCTTATTCATTCACGTGTTTAGTTAGTAATTAAGAGTTTTAATTTCAATTTAAATTTTAGTTAGATAATTTCAATTAAACCCCCTTTGAATTGGTAGCTTTTGGATTTTCTTTTACACTTAGAAAACTCAATTGAATATTAAGATCCATTTCCAAAGGAAATAATCTAGGTTGTTCCACTAGTTGCAAATCTTTTTCAACCTAGTTTATTTGAGGTTGTGTGACACAACTGTCAGCCCTCAAAGGTGGTTTGGAAACTCTCCCAAGTCAAAGGTATTCCCCTTGAAGCCAGCAACCTTGAAGCACTCCACCACTAATGCTTCGCCTCACCTTCCAACTTATAGATGGCCAACTTCACCTTTTGCTTAGTGATGTAAGTCATAACTTCAAAAATCTTGTTTAATTGCTCAATCTTTTTGGTATCTAGCTCCCCCAAAAATGATGGAGGATCAACCTTCCTAAACTTGGCCAATACAATTGAGATATCATCTTTCTTCCCTTGATGCCCCACACTAAGGTTCTGACCAACACCAACTTGATTTTCAATTGGTACCTCTTAATTTTGCTTGTTCATGGTCTTACGCAATTGTTGCAGTACTTGAATAGTAGCTGCATGAGCCACAACTTACTTTTGAAGCCAGTTAATCATTGCCCTCATCATAGCCTCATAGGCCTCAGCTTGCTCCCTTATTCAATTGGCCATTGTAGCCATAGCCTCTTGCACTTCCCTCAACATCTTAGCAGTCTCATGTCATGCAGCCATTGTACCTTGTAATGACATTAGCACAACCAGAGACCTCCCAATAACTATTATCTCCAAAAAATTTCAGGTGCAAGTTCATCCATGGCATGTATATATAGATATGAATGACATTACCAGACCATAAGATCCATATTCCTAGCATGCATGCATTATAATTGCCAAGTTTTTCTAACTACAAGGTTCAAATCTAACTTAATTTCTTGAACCATTACTCTAATACCAAATGTAACAATCTTAACTTTTAATTATAGTGATTTAGGCTTAATTGTATGATTAATGATTGTAAATCAAGGTCTAATGTTAGTACAAATCACTAATTAAGGAAAAGTGAGAAAATTTGAACATTGATATTAATAAATCAAAGAACAAAGTAATTTAAGTTATCAAATAAACCTTTGATTCACTTTATCACTAATCCCATACTCACAAAAACCTCATATATAATTGTTCCTAAGTCATTACAACTCATTAACTTCAAGAGAATTAAGTTTTATAGGCTAAAAATAGGAGTTTAGTATTTTAGGCCATGACTTGGACATTACCATCATGGCTAAATTGGCTACTAGAATATATAAATGAAGTTTATGGACTTATGTTGTAACTTGGTATACCCGCATCGTGAGTTGAGTGACTACTGGAGCTGTAAATCAAAATATACAAATCGTTATAACTAAGGCCTTCTATGCTACAACGAAGATGCTATCAGGAACTTACTGTTCAAATTCTCTTAATTCTTGCCGTGGCAAGATAAGCTACTAGACCAGCTTTCCTAACATTTCCTGTGTCTCACCACAATGAGCTTATATGGTGCCATAACGAGAGAGCCTTTTAGAACTCTCTATGTTCACCACACGATGCTCGCTGCCACGAGCTCACTCTCTAATACCTTTGAAAACCTAAAATTTTCTTGTTGCACCACGACTTAAATCGGTGCGTCGTAGCGCTCCTCACTTTTAGATGACTTTTGGCTGCGACATATGTAGTTTTAGTTGTGGCTTAACTTTATTCTGCATTTAAACTCTCTCAATTTTGTCCCACAAGTTCCAGTTCTCCCTCAAGTAGCATTCTAAGGCCTTTCTACCTCAAGTTGTAAGATTTTAATGGAATCCAACTACCTAAATTACTCAGCAAACCTATCATAACAACTTAAAGACTTAAGTGTTGATTTCAACCCATCTATTCACCATACAACAGCAACATATGAATGTTGACAACAAAGAGTGCAAAAATTATTGATAACATCATTCAAAATGTGTATTCCAATAGAGGTTCCATATAATATTAATCCAAGACCATCATTCATGGTGATACATAAATATGCTCTCAAATAGCAAGCCATAATTCCATGTTAGCAAGGTTCCATATCAGATTATAATTGAGTACCTACATCATATTTCATTATGGTAAGGTCAATCCTCTTATTAGTTGCATCCTTGATTATAAAATATCAAAATACTTACACTTGGCAATATGAATACATGATGATGCTATACAAAATGAATGACAAAATTAGCATCTACTCTATGTCAGATTAGCCCAAGTGCAGAGTTTCCCACATATGGCTTTAGTTTATAGATGTTTATCCACTTGCTTTCCTTTATCTTTACCCCAGGAGCTTTCACCTAAAATTGTTAGCCCATAAAATGGGGTGAGATGAAAATCTCAATAACTAAGGGGTAAATTCTATTCATATGTACCAAATTAATCAACATATGTGTATTTTAATCAAAGAAGCATAAGAAACATCAATCATATCACCAAATGAAATAGTTGAGTTACCAGTGACTACTATCCCATGATAATAATCATATACAATATGTTAAAGGCTAATAACATAAAGAGAGGCCCATCCACGGTGTTAACTCCCTATTGAGTATAACCTGGGCTCAATGCATCCAAGGGTCTAATAATAACCTAGTGCTCGATCGAAGCACGATGTACGAGTGGTAATTTCACTTCTTAAAAGCCCATTCTTAGTATAGAAAGGTCCAATTCCACTTTTGAGGGGCCCAATCATAATTTTGTGCTGATCCAATCCAAATGAACTCTTCTAACCAACTCAATATGCTAAATTCTAAGCATACTTGGATCTTGGGCCCTTGAGCAAGCCCAAACCCATCTTAAACCTTAACATAGTTAGCCTTAATTCTCCATTCTGTAGGCCATTTCATGTCCAATGTAATGTTTGGTTACGTTAAATAATAGAAATGAGTGCGTTTTCAAAGCAAATCCCCCCAAATAAATTAGTTAAGGTCTCTAAAAATTTGAGTAACATTTTAGGCTCCTAAAAATGAGAATTCTAGGCTTAAATGGAAAGAAAAACGGAACTAGAATGAAGACACGAAATTTTATAAAAAACTTACGAAACATAATGGCATTTTTGTAATTTTGAGTAAATTTTAGAATTCACATAGGAGGGCTTTTTAAATGAAAGTTTTGAGTTCTCCGGGGTTCTTAGAGTCCTTAAAAACTATGGGAAGCCCTGGGATAGTTAAAACTCCTCCGGTGGACGTTTTCCAACATTGGCGTACCCAAACTTTGACGGATTCGTTCGGAAAGGTTTTAGCTCTTATTTGAGTGATTCTAAAGACATTTTACTAAATTAGGAACTTAAATTTTATAATGGAGAAGATAGTTCTAAAAAAGGAGCTAAACAAATTAGAAACAATAATGCCAAAAATGAAGGGCAAAATAAGAATTTTTGAAAAGTTATTCTTCTTCCACCTATATATATATAGGGCACCCCACTCTCCCTCTTATTTAGCTTCATATGTTTCTGCCCTAATCTAGAGAAAAAACCATAAGAGAGTGGTGCACAAGAGGAAGAGGAAGAGGTGGAGAAATCAAAGACTAAAGGTATGGATTTTTGGTAGTTTTTCATGCTCTTTCCTTTCCAAACCTCTTCTCCTCCATTCTCCTTTTATTTCCTATGATTATATTGAAGTATATAGATCTGTTTTAAGGGAGAAATTAAGGGAAAAATTCGGATTTGAAGAGAGGAGGCCAAAGAAGGGAAGATTTAAGTGAGAAAACAAGAAAAAATAAGGTAATTTCTTCTTCCATGGTTACTACCCCTTGCTTCTCTTCTCTCCATGGTTTGCCCCACTTAAGAAGTCACAGGAGGGCTTGGATTTTGGATAGAACCAAGGGTGAATCTTAGGAAAAAGAGTGTGGAGAATAAGAATATACAAAGGGAATTAACAAATAACTATGAAAATTTAAGATAGAAAATTTTAAGGTTTTATATGCTCCTTGTAAAATCTGAATTGAGCTAAAGTTTAAATGAGCTCCTAAGATCCCCAGAAGTCTCCCCATGTGCTTCCTCCATCAAGAAAATAAAGCAAAGTCCATGGAGGCCAAACTTTTTCATTATCTCGACCAAGAAGGGTTTAGATACCTAGGTAGAGTTTTAAATTTTTTTAAACTCATTTTTGACTCATATATGATGAATGAAAATGAGGGAAAGTCTTAAGAAAAATTTAGAAACCAAAGAAAGTGAATTGGCCTTGTATGTTCCATAATATGACTTAAAGAAGCAACATATAGTTAGGCCCTTTATTTTAATTGTGTGATGACTTCAAAAGGCTTAAAAGGAGTCAAGAATCATATATTAAAAGAAAGAATGGAGCTTAAAATTTATTTGATGGGTGTTGCTTCATTAGGTGCATTCTTGGAACCATAAAGGGATTTATAGATCAAGTTAGTGTGTGAAGAAGATGTGTGGCCTTAGAATTAATTCCATTAACCTAATTGGTTTCCATAAATTGTGTTTAGACTAAGAGAAATCATTTCCACATCTTTGTATGTGTGAGCCCGAGGATGGGAGAACAAATCTAAGAGAAAAAGTGTGTGGTTGCATCTAAGGTAGCTCACTCCTCCTTCTTTCATGCATGAATGTATGTTTGGCTTGTCTTTGAATATGTGTATGTGTATTTTAAGCCATAAAAAGTATTCTAGCATGATTTCATATGCCATGGTACCATGATGATCCATTATGCTTTCAAATGATGTTTGTTATGCTTGCTTGGATTTGCTTGAGTGTGGTGAAGCCAAGAACCCTTAGCTATGGTGAGGATGAGCTAATAACCCTTAGAATTGGTTGAGACAAAATAAAGAATCTCTCAAAAGTGAGATTGACTCCTAAGAGTAAGGTTGAGTAAAAAATCCCTTAAACAAATGGTTGAGGCAAGTCCAAAATTCACAAGTAAATGGGTGAGGCTAATCCACTTACTTGGCAAGCCTATGTATGCTATGTATGACTTGCTCAAATGTTAAAAATGTCTCTTGAATGATTACATATATAAATATGACCATGCATGCATTTATAAGACTTGTTTTGCATCTTTTATGTGTGATTGAAAGGGAGATGAGCTATTGGGATTCTTTGAATCTCATTCCCTCCTCTCCAATGTTCTAACATGTTAGGTGAACAAAGTAGACAAGGCAATGGAAGCCCACACCTTGGAAGATGAGATTGTAACAAGAAAGTCTTTAAAATTTGTTTCTTTAAGGCCATATGAATGGCAAATGTTATAATCTATTGTTGTATATGTTCTATGATATTATAAACATGTATACTTATGCTAATGTATCATGTACAAATGAGAGTTAAGGTTATATGTATGGAAATATGCATTTTAGACATGTAATGGTAAACTTGCAATATGGAAATGCATGTATAAATAGAAGTGGAATAGCAAAATTGAGATACATGAGGTTTGGGACCACTTGGGTAGTTCATAAAATTCATATTCATGCTTTTAAATTTGCCCAAAAAGTGCCAAACATCAAGGGAAACCATTAAGACACATTTGGTATCTAATATGGACCAAAATTTTCAGAGGTCTATGGAATATTTGATGAATTTTCAAAGTTGGAAAAAATTCTAAAATTGGTTTAGGGTACTGTTTACACTGGTCCAAAATTAAATTCTGTCATTTAAGGGGAAAATGATGTCCAATTGCCACAAAATTTTATAGGGAGAAACTGGACTTTTCTAGTGACTTGTACCAACTAGAAGCACCCCATTTGGATGTCTAGAGAGGGAAATATAAATTTTTGAAATTTCTATCCAATATTAGGCTTCCAAACTGACCTAGGTTATTGTTTGATTAGTTTTTGAGTCTTGGACGTGTCTAAATTGGTCTAAAGTTATTTTTCCTATAGTAACATCTATAGCTTTCCATATTGGTATCATTTGTATAGATTGAATTTTTGTGAAATTAATTGGACATTTTTGAAATTTATAGCAGAAAGTTATATTAATACCAATAACCAGTTAGACCTCTACATGTTTTCAAATGTCAAACATCTTCTGTGTGATGTTTCATGGCCTAAACATAAAGTAGACATCTTTAGCTTTCCAAAATGGTAAAGAATGAATGATTTTGATTGTTCTAGAATTAGTTACGATTTTCCAAAGTTTGTGACAGAAAAGGGAAAATTCTGGCCAAGGTTACTATCATGAATTTTATGTATTCCCTTGCCTTGCATGAGCTCTAGGCCAATTTTATGATGAAAATGAGTTATATTTATGTTATTAAATATGAGGATGTGATACATAAACTCATATGGTCCATGTGACATCGAATGGATTTTTTATTCGCTACGCAACACAAAAATATTCACTTTTTAATGTCATTTTTCCTTGTCTCTTCATGGAATTCATGGCATGAGACATGGGGATAGTATGAAATAAGCTAGAAATATATGGTGTTCCATCTAACCTAAGATAAGCTCATTTTCACACCTTGGAGGAGGAAGTTAGGGTTAGTAGCATATTTCCACCATTTTTGCTTTTTAGAGTAAGATTCAACCAAGGTAACCTATATAGAATTTAACCTTCTCTTCTTTCTCTTTAATTTAGCCCGATTAATTTTTCTTTTGGAATATTTTCACCTGAAATCCAAATGTGAAATTTATTGTTTGGTGCATTCATAGTGGATTTTTGGAAGTTGAGGATAGGAGGGTTGTTAGGTAAGTAACTTCTCACCATTTTAATTTGTTTTCTATTGGTTTGAGACCTCAATGGTTGACTTCTGTTATGGGCTTTAATTGTATATGAAATTACCCAGAAATTGAAGAAATTCTTAAAATTTCTTGTGTGGGAAGGCTTACATTCGAATTTAAATTTCATTAGAGTTTAGGTAAATGCCTTTTAGATGTTTAAGATGCTAGGAATGTAGATGTATGATTTATGCTGAAGTTAGTATCTAAAATATTCTTTCATTTCATCTAAGACCTCTAAGTGTGTGGAAACTTGTATTGACTTCAAAACTATACGCAATTAAGTAAGGTAACCAGGGTTTAATTTAATTCCTTGCATATGTCCTTTGATAATCTGATAATTGTTGCATGATTTATGATTTTGAATGTTAAATGATTGGTTGGCTATTTGATTATTGTGATTGGACCTTGTGTGTGTCCATGGTGGAGCTGTGGTGTGGTTGCTACCTATGCATTGTGTTTTAATTAGGCACCAGGCTATAATCAAACCCCTAAATGCACTGAGCCTAGGTTGTGCTCAATGGTGAGGTGGGGTCATAGACAGGGCCTCTCCTAGTGTTATTGGCCTTTAACATATTGTATGTAATTACTAGTATGGGATAATAGTCACTGATAGCTCAAATATTTCATTTGCTGATATGACGAATGTTTCTAATGCTTATTTAATTAATATGCACATATGTTAATTAATTTGGTAGATATGAATGGAATTTCTCCTTGGTTACTGAGATTCACATCTCACCACATTTATGGGCTAACAATTTCAGGTTAAGACTCCTCGGGTAAGGATAAAAGAACGCAAGTGGATGAATATCTATGAGTTAAGGCCATGTGTGGGAAACTCTGCACTTGGGCTAATTTGACATAGAGTATATGCTAACTTTTTGGTTCAATTTGTATAGCGTCATCATGTATTCATATTGCCAAGTGTAGGTATTTTTATATTTTGTAATTAAGGATGTAGGTACTCAATTATAATATGATATGGAACCTTGCTAACATCAAATTATTATAGGGATTTGAAGACACACGTAGCAAAAAAAAATGGTATAAACAAAATTCCTCCCATAGATTCGTCATCTTTACTTAAATTGAAATAACGTAAAAGTGATATACCTCTAGTGCACAAAATTTTACCTCTCCTTTCGATCAATCACGTTTGAATCTCAAGGTGCTACTATACACAAACCAACACCCTCTACCGGTATCCACATGACTAGGATCCCTAACACGAATAGTGTGCTAACACTATATTATATGAATGTACCTTTTTGAACTCGTTCACTAGAACCACATGACTTCTGAAGTGTGCACCAAAACTTGTCTCTTTCTCTCTATTGGGTGGTGTTGCAGCTCCCTTCTTATGCTTTTTAAAAGTCACCTTTTGGAAACCCTAGCATCCCCCCTTTTATAAGAAAGCATTGCTAGGTCTCTAAGCAAAGAAATTTCAAAATTAATATATATATTAATTTCGTCCATCGCTATTTCAAGAGGGAATGCATTATCCTATCACAAATAGAATAATCTCCTATTCGAAATAAGAAACTATCTAGAGAGCAAATACATTGAATGTGGACACTACATTCATTGAATCTAGATGCCTTTTAGGTTCAATGAATATGGACATTCTAGCTCATGTTGGCCCATTCTTATATGCGATCTTGTAGGCCTATATAATGTTGGTAGTGGGCCTAAAACTTATTTTAGCCTACCAATCATAAGTGGCATCTAGCAAGACATTATGACTACCCAAATTATATGAGGATTAATAATCCCATGCAACCTATCCTATAGCCTATGTCAAGTCCATTCTGTCACACGATAACTAGGTCAAGCACAAGGTATAAAGATGTCATTCTCATTTCGCTTAACCATGCTTTCCCGATCTCTAGGTAGATTGTTAAAACAAATGAAATACCTTTCATTTGAGCATAGTTATGCATTTATCAATCTTACTTATTGAGGGGCTCAAAGATATCTCTTTCTCTTAGCGAGAGGAACAAATCTCATCTTGATCACTCATATTCCTTTACATGTGTTCCATTATATCCTATCATAACCTTTATAATCACTTGATTAAAGATAACTTTTGATTATGTCAAAGTACAATGTTCCTCATGTAGGAATCTATAGCGGTCTCAGGTTTAAGGGCTTCATGACATGGCTATAAATGAGATACGTTTATGACCTAGTCCATATAACTATCTCACAACGGGTCAATCCAGCACCTTGGTCTATAACAAGTGTTTATGACTTTGATTTGTATTTGCATACATGATCATATCATGATCATCAATCAAAATTATACTATTCTTAATTCATTATTGTTCCCACAATAATGATAGACTAGGAATATTTAGGATAACTATAATTACCTAAGGATCTTATTATATGGCAAACATGCAAACAATATAATAATGATAATAAAACTCATTATTAAATTAAGACAATGTTCACAGTAAATTGATAGGCCTATGGTACAATCTCTAATAATTATGGCTCACTATTTGAGAGTATATTTACGTATCACCATGAATGATGATCTTGGATTAGTATTGTATGGAACCTCTATTGGAATACACGTTTTAAATGATGTTATCAACAATTTTTTCACTCTTTGGTGTTAATATTCATATGTTGTTGATGTATAGTGAATAAATGGGTTGAAATCAGCACTTGAGTCTCTAAGTGGTTATGATAAATATACTAGGTAATTTAGGTAGTTAGATGCCATTAAAACCTTACAAATTAAGGTAAAATGACCTTAAAATGCTACTAAAGGGAGAGCTAGACTGTGTGGGATGAAATTGTTGAGTTGTAGCCAAAACTACATAAGTCGCAGCCAAGTGTAACACCTTATATTTCTAACTCATCTCATGCCTTTTAATAACTGAAGTTCATGAATCATGTGAGTTACCAATGAAAAAGACAATAAAAATGATGAATAATTTTGCATTGCGTCGTGTATAAAAATTCCATTCGATATCATGTGGATTGTGTGAGATCATACAACATATTCTCATATTTATTTACATGAATACAACTCATTTGGATCATAAAATGTGGCCTACAACTCATGAAACTTAAAGGGAAGCTTAAAATATGCATATTAAATTTTAGCCAGAATTTGTCCCTTTTCTATCCAAATTTCAGAACATCATAACTAATTCTAAAAAAATCAAAATCATGCATTCTTAGCCATTCTAGAAAGCTACAGAGGTCTAATTCATACTAAAAATGTTTCCAGACCATAACATCTATCACAGAGGATGTTTGACATCTGAAAAGGGCCAGAGGTCAAATTGCCCATTGGTGCTGTCACATATTTCTGCAGCAAACTTTAAAATGTCCAATTAATTCCACAAAAATCCAATTTATTTAAACGATACCAATATGGAAATCTATAGATGTTAGCTAGAGGAAAAAAATAACTCTAGACCATCTCAGGCAGCTTAGACCTCAAAATTCAATGGAACAGAAACTGAGGTCGGACAAAATTCTTGATACTAGACAGATTCTTTAAAAATTCATATCTCCCTCTCTAGACCTCCAAATAGGGTGCTTCTAGTTGTAACCAGTCACTATGAATATCTAGTTTCTTTGTATAAATTTTCATGGCAATTGGATATCATTTGAGTCCTGTGTGACAAATTACATTTTCAGACCAGATGAATAGTGTAGTAGACCAAAATCAGAAAAATTGCCAATTTTGGAAAATTTTCAAATATTATGTAGACATCTGAAAATTATGTTCTTTAGCTTCCCAAAAAGCTCTCAACAAGCCCTAACTTCATGGCAAATCTTAGATCAAGAGGAGCTCATTTGGCTAAAAAGTGATATAGGGTTCCGTTATGGTCAATTTTAGCCCCCATATGAGGTACCAAAGTAATCAAATGACTTTCCCTAAGGTTTAGTACCCTTTGGGCAAGTCTAAAAGTATGATTAAGACTTGTGTAAGCTTCCCAAATAGTCTCAAACTCCATGCATCTCACTTTGGCCATTTCATCCACACATATGCACATTTTCACAAAGTCATTCATGAAGTTGCATTTCCATAATATACTCAATTTACATTCATTCATTCATTCACATAACACATTCTTTCATTTCTACATTATATAATATCATAATTACATATGTCCCAAGGGTCATAGATCATTTACAACAATAATATACATCATTAAGCATCATTATGACTTAAAAGGGCAAAAGCTAGGCATATTGGTGTCAAGCTCTCTTCCTCAAGGTGGTTGGCTTCCATTACCTTGTCCACTTGGTCCACCTAGCATATTAGATCATTGGAAAGGAGGGGATGAGATTCAAAGAATCTCAATAGCTCATCTCCCATTCAATCACACATAACATATACAAAGCAAGTCTGGAAAATGCATGCATGGATATAATGGAAGTTATGAACACTCAAGAAGCAAGCTTGGCATGTGAAATAGTCATACAAGATATTCAAGAGCTTACCAAGTGGATGGATTGGCCTCACCCTTTTCCTCATGGATTTTGGACTTGCCTCACCCATTTTTTAAGAGATTTTTAGACTCAACCATGCACTTGGGAGGCCACTTTGCTTTTGGGAGACTTTTTGCTTTGTCTCAACCAATCTTAAGGATTCTTGGCTCATCCTCACCATGGTTAAGAGTTCTTGGCCTCTCCATACTCAAGCAAACTCATACAAATATCATAGCATCATTTAAAAATATAATATATCATCATGAAATCATGGCATTTAAAATCATGCTAGCATATTTTTCATGGCTTGAAAATACATATACACACATTCTAAGACAAGCTAAACACACATCCATGCATGAAAGAAGGTAGAGAGAACTACCTTGCACACAATCACATGCTTTTCCTTTTGGAATTCCCTCCCTTGCTTTGGCCACACACACATAAATTTGTGGAGATGCTTTCTCTTGGCCTAGGCATAATTTATGGAAGCCAATTAGGTTCATGAAATAATTTCTAAGGTCACACGACTTGCTTAGACACTAGGTTATTCTATAAACCCCATTATGGTCCATAAATGCACCTGATGAAGCAACACTTCTTAAATAAGTTCTAGACTCTATTCTTTCCTTTCAAATATGATTCTTGACTCTTTTTAAGCCTCTTGGAGTCCTCACACAATTAAAACAAAGAGTTTAACAACATGTTACTTCTTTAGGTCATAATATGGAACTTAAAGCGCCAATTCACTTTTTATGAGTTCTAAATTTTTTCCAAGGCCTCCCCTCATATTCATTCATCATATATGACTCAAGAATGGCCTTAGAAAAATTTAAAACTCTCCCTAGCTACGCCAACCTTACTTGGTCGAGACATAGGGCTTATTTGGCCTTCATGGAATTTGCTTGGTTTTCTTGCAGAAGAAAGCATGTAGGGAGCATCTTAGGGATCTTAAGAGCTCATTTAAACTCCTATTTAGGCTTAAGAATCATCATACAAAATCAGATTTTACAAGGTGTACATAAAACCCTAGAATTTGCATCTTGAAATCTAATGGTTTTTTGTTAATTCTCTTATTCTTAATCTCCACACCCTTTTTCCTTAGATTCATGCTTGGTTCTGCCTAAAAATCATCTTCTCCTAGGGTTCCTTATGTGTTTCGAATTGGAGAAGAAGAGGAATCAAGAGTAGCAACCATAGGAAGAGAAATTACCTAGTCTCCTTGCTTTTTCTTGCTTGAATCTTGCTTTCTCCAAGCTTCTCTCTTCAAATCCGAAAATTCCCTTGAGTTTCCCCCTTAGATCAGATTTATAAACTCCATTTAATCAAAGGAAACAAAGGAGAATGAAGGAGAGGAGGTGTGGATGAAGAAAAGCATGAAAAACTATCATGGAAACATACCTTTAAGCTTGAATTCTTCCTTCTTCTTCTTCCTCTCTTATGCCCAAACCCCTAGCTCTCTCCTCTGAAATTAGGTAGAAAATTCTGATTCCAAATGAGGGAGAAAGTGGGGCACCACCTATATATAGGGGTAGGAAAGTAACTTTTTCAAAAATTCCCATTTTGCCCTTTATTCTTTGCATTTTTGTTTCTCTTTTGTTTTAGCCCCTTTTTGAGAACCATCTTATCTATTATAAAATTTTGGTTCCCAATTTAATAAAATGCCTTTGGAATCACTCAAATATGAGCTAAAACCTTCCCGAACAAATCTGTCAAAGTTCGGGTACACAGACATTAGAAAACGTCCACCGGAGGGAATTTAATTGTCCTAAGGCTTTCCATGGTTTTCAAGGCCTCTGAGAACCCTAGAGAACTCAAAATTTTTATTTAAAAAGCCCTCCTGTGTGAGTTCCTAAAATTGCTCAAAATTACAAAAATGCCATTACTTTTGTAAGATTTCTGTCAAAATTTGTTTCTTCATTCTAGCTCCATTTTTCCTTCCTTCTGAGACTAAGATTCTCATTTTTAGGAGTCTAGAATGTCACCCAAATTTTTTAGGATCTTAACTAATTCATTTCAGGGGACTTGCTTTGAAAATGCACTCGTTTCTGTCGTTTAACGAAAACTGGACGTTACATTAAGACTCATATAGAAGCGAGGAATGTAACACCGGGTTTTCATAAAAATGATGGAAATAGGTCAGATATAAAAAGGAGTCCTCTAAAATGAATGAATTGAGACCAAATAAAATTAGAATAAAATTTGAAATAATAGAAAATAAGGATCCAAGACTTAAGATACCCAAAAATTAGAGTTGGAGTGGCCAAAGAAAATCTGACAAAATGTAATGGAATTTTCATATTTTTGAGTACTTTTTAGAAAACTCAAAGGAGGGATCTTTAAATGAAAAAATTGAGTTTCCCAGGGTTCTCAAAGGCTTTAAAAACTATCAGAACCCCTAGAATGGTTTAAACCACTCTAGTTTATGTTTTAGAACATCAGTTGATCTGAATTTTGACCCTTTTATTCGGAAAGGTTTTAGATCAAATTTGAGTGATTCCAAAGGTAATTTATAGGTTAGAGAACCTAAATTTTATGATGGAAAAGAAGATTCTAAAAAAAGAGTTGAAATGGACCTTGAGGGAAGAAACTAAGAACAAATGGCAAAATTGGCATTTTGAAATATCTTAAATGGATCCTTAGCTATATATATGAGGCGTCCCACTTCTCCCCCACACTTAGCTAACCTAAATTTCATCTCAAACTAGGGGAAAGTTTTGCCAAAGGAGGTGCACAAGAAAGAGCTTCAAGGGAGGAGAAAAACCAAGGAAAATGTAAGGAAAACTAAGGAATTTCTTGCTCCTTCTTTCATTGAACTTGTTTTCCTCCTTCTCCTCTTTCTTCATATGGTTTTGGTGTGTGATTTGGGACTATTTTGAGTCTTGGTTAGAGGGAGGAGGTTAGAAATTCAAGGAGAAGCCTATAGCAAAGGAGAGATCTCTTGAAAAGGCTAAGAATCAAGGTATGTATCATGGCTTTTCTTGCTTCCTTCTCCTTGTTCCTCTATAGGTGATTTTTCACCTAGTATAGAAGAACTAAGAGAGAGTAAATTTTGACCTAAACCAAGCATGAAACCTAGACTTTTAAGTGTGAGAAATAAGTAGATGCAAAGAGATTCCGAAAAAGAGTATTAGAAAATAAGTTTCTAAAACCTAGGGATTTTATTGCACCATGGTATGTATGAAACTTTCTAGTTGTTTTCTAATTGTCTAAGAGTGTATATGGGTTCTTCAGACACCTAGAAAGCCTCACATGTGCCATTCCCTTCAAGAAAACAAAGCTAGCTCTATGGAGTCTAAAACCTTGTACTTGTCTCAGCCAAGCATGATTCTTGTACCTAGGGAGAGTTTTAAATTTTTCTAAGGGTAGAAAGGGACTAAATATGATAAAAGAATATCAAAGGAAGCCTTGGAAAAAAATTAGAAGCCTTAGTTTGTGAGATGGAGGCATAGGCTCCATAATGAGACTTAAAAAAGGAACTTGTATATAAGCTATTGGGAATAAAATTATGATGACTCTAAGAGGTCTAAATAGCATCAAGAGACTTAGATAAAAGGAGAAAATGGAGCAAGATTACAAATTCTAGTAGTTGCTTTGTTAAGTCTTGTATGGAACCATTATGTAGCCATATGAGAAAGTAAGCTTCCATAGAGTGTGTGTGATGCTAGAGCTTGCTTCAATGACATAATTGTGTCCCATTTGATGTGTTAAGGCTAAAGAAATCAAGCTCCACCTAATTGCAAGTGTGTAGCCAAAAAAGGGGAGGAATAACCAAGGAAAAAGTGTATAAATCTTGCTTCAAGGTAGCTCTCTAACCTTTCTCTCATGCATGGCTTAGATGTTTACTTGTCTTTGAGTGCTTATGTATATGCTTAAACCATGAGAAATGTTTCTAGCCATTGCTCACATGTTATGGTACCATTATGTGTCTTAAAATGAGTTTACGATTGCAAAGTGGCTTGAATGGCTTTGGTTGTACTAAAAGTCCCTTAGCAAGGGTGAGGATAAGCCAAAAGTCCCTAGAAATGGGTGAGATAAAGCCAAAAGTCTCAAGAAGAGTAAGGCTAAGTCAAAAGTCCCTTGAAAGTGGGTGAAAGAAATCCAAAAGTCCCAAGAAAGATGGGTGAGGCTAGACCAATACCTTTGAGAGCTTACTTTTACTATGTATGAGTTTATGTGATAAGAAAAATGTTTTATGTATACTCATTAATAGCTTGAATGTCATGCATGCATTCTTTGACATGTATATACATCTATTATGTATGTTTGAAAGGGTTAAGAGCTATTAAAATTCTTTGAATCTCACTCTTCCCCCACATATGCCTAACCATATCTGGGTAAGCCAAGCAGGCCAAAGAATGAAGGCCAAAAACCTTGAGAAGCAAGACTTTGACAAGGAGATAGAGAAATGGCCTTTTTGTTTGAATTTTGATGTCAAGAATTGTAA
The DNA here is from genome assembly GCA_026724425.1 of Erythrophleum ivorense. Lineage (NCBI taxonomy): Eukaryota > Viridiplantae > Streptophyta > Magnoliopsida > Fabales > Fabaceae > Erythrophleum > Erythrophleum ivorense. Next base: position 37,121,069 of record JAIUCV010000006.1, on the reverse strand, counting down.
CTATGAGTTGTATATATGATGTAAACCATTGAACATGTCCAAATATATGTATATATAGTGAATGTATCAATGTTGAAGCCAAATGAATGAGAATGTGAGTTTTTGCCACTCTTTTGCCTTTATGTCCATGTATGATGATGCTAACTTCTAATCATTGTAATTAAGGTTAAATATATGATTAATAATTATAAATTGGGGTTACAAGACATTACGACTAATTACATTCAGAAAATATAGGAAAATTTGAACCTTGATGTTATTAGAGTCATCGACCATATAATTACAAGCACTCATGTACATCAAGGAAACAAACGTTCATTTATAGGCCTTTGATTCTATTACCCATTAATTTCAACTCACAAGAATCTTTTACCAATGTTTCTAAGTCATCCCTTAGGGTTACCATATGAAAAATCAAGATTTCTAGGTTAGAATGAAGGTTTAGGACCATTAGTAGCGGCTAAATATCCTTGCGTCATGGCTAATTGCCCTCGGCTTCACTCCTTATCTTCATAGATTTCGTTGTGGCTAACCTACATGGCACTGTTGTGAGTAAGCCTCTTGGAACCTACCTCGCTCACCTCTCACTATTAGCTGCGGCCAATTCCCCCTTTCACCGCGGCTAATTCCTCTCTGGAACGCCTAACAAATCCTTACAAAAATTTGCTGCAACCAATTCCCATTTAGCCGCGGCGAATTACCCTCTGGACGACTCCCAGTTTCACCTCTCACATTTCGCCATGGCTAATTCCACTTTTCACCATAGCGAATTGCTCTCTGGTACGCTCCCTGAGCAACTTTGCCTTTATTGGTCGTGGCTAATAATATTTTAGTTGCGGCAAAATGCCTTATGATCCTACAACTCCTAAAATCTTGTCTCATACTCTCCACTCTCTATCTAAGGGCTCTCTAGGGCCACTCTCCCACTTGTTATGAGATTCTAATAGCATCTATCTAGCTTATTTACCCCAGCCATTATATTATTACCCATCCCACATTTAAAGGTGGATTCTCTTACTCATTCATTAGTCTTATATCAGCAAATTTATAAATTTCTCACAATGGTCATTCAATCATGTTTTCATCAGATAATTCATGTATCGCTAGCTCAAACCCACAATCAATATATCACATGATTTCATTACTTAAATAGTTAGTTAAAACACAGGCTTACAAGCCATAATAAGTGTCATAAACTCATACATCAACCAATAACTAATATGAAGCCTATTTCTCATTGGTTACATTCTATGTTATCAAAATACAAACTCCTACACTTGGCAATACAGATACATGATGATGTTATACAAAGGTTAACAAAATTAGCATCTACTCTATTCCACTCAGACCAAGTGTAGCTTCCCACACCAGGCCTCAGCTCATGGATGTTTAGTCACTTGCTTGCCTTTATCCTTACCCGAAGAACCTTCACCAGAAATATTTAACCTATAAAATGGGGTGAGATGCAAATCTCAGTAACCAAGGAAATTTCCATTCATATAATATAATTTAATTAACATATATGCATGAATTAGAATCAACATCAGAATCATATCAGTCATATTAGCAAAGGAAATGGTTAGGCTACTATGATTACTATCCCATACTAGCAATCATAATTCTATATGTTAAATGCCAATAATACCGAAAGAGGCCTGTCCACAGTATCCACTCCCCAATGAGTACAACTAGAGCTCAGTGTATTTGGGGTTTAATCATAACCTAGTGCCCGATCGAAGTACATGCATGAGTAGCAGCTGCACCACAGCTCCACCATGGATTCACAAGGTCCAATCACATAAAACAAATAGCTAACCAATTCATTTAGCATCAAAATCATAATCATGTAGCAAATAAAAAATTAAAACAAACATATGCATGGAATTAGCGTAAACCCCGGTTATCTCACTTGTAGACAAATTTGCAAAAGCCACTAATGGTATAAAAATCTCCCCAGCCACTACTAATTCCTAAAATTCGAAATGAAGGTGTCCTCTACCAGAAACTTCAATATATCACCCTAAATCCTAAGTAATTTCGTGAAAAATTAATACCCATACTATAATCTAATCATTGGGATCTCAAACCAGCAGAAATACCTCACAAAGAAGAGTTTATACTTACCTAATGTCAACCCTAGCCTTAACCTACGAAATTTCACCATGGAAACATCAAATGGCAAGTTTTAGATTTTGGGTGTGGGTAAAGGTGCTCCAATTGGAACATTAATCAGGTCAAATTAAAGAGAAAGATGAGAGGATTAAGTTATATAACTATTACCCTGGCTGAATCTTGCTCTAGAAGTGGAAAATGGTAGAAATATGCCAAGAACCCTAGCCTCTCCTTTAGACCTTCGATTTTTGTGCGTGTTCCTTGTGGTTCTACAGAATGGGGAGGTGGCTAGGTTAGTTTTTAGGGTTTAAGTTGAGTTTTCTATGGGTTATGGGCTGTTCCAAAGATCCTACTCCAAATGGGCTTCAGATTTAAGCTTTGTTAGGCCAGCTTTCATGTGTTGGGCTACTAGGTTTTAATTAGGTTAGGCCAAGTTTTAGGAGCTCAAAAGATTTAGGTCTGCACAAAGGTTGTTATGCCAATTATAAAAGCCTATAAAAGGTAGATCTTGGGCCTCTATCACATTGAATTAGATTGGGTCTGCACCTAACTCATTAGGCCTCTATTAGTCTCTTATCATGATCTTCTACATTAATTTGAGCATAGATGAAGTTTCTATCCCAATTAAATCTCAAATTCATATTAATAATTTATTTTTTCAAAATTTTTATTCACTTAACTTACCCGATTATTCCATATTAATTATTCTTAATTAACTTAAATCTATGATTAACACCTTAATTAATTTTGGGGTGTTACACCATGTATATATATGCAAGTAGCAAGGTGAGAATGAGCTTCATGATGATTTGGATTATTTGGCATGATTTTATATGTTGTATTTATACTTTTAGACTAGCTTATGTGGTTGTGGAGAGTGAAGAGAGCATTTGGTGCCTTGAGATACCCATTTGGACTTCAAATTTGACCATTTTGTGTGCTAAACCAAAGTCTGACCAATGAGTAATTTTTTTCCTGAAATTTATTCAGTAGGTAGGCCTCATCTAGAGGTTTTCACAGAGACAAAGAGAACTCAATTTGGAGCTCTAGAGAATTTATTATGATTTTTCAAAGTTGGCCAAATTATGCATAATTGGTATGGTTACTGTTCATTTAGTTAGTTTTCTTCTCTATGCCACACATGGACTAAATGAAGTCTAATGCTTATGAAATTTTACAAGCACAACCTAGACATAATAATCTTTCCATAGCCACTAAGATCACCTTGTTTGGAGTTTTGTAGAGGAAGAAATGAGTTTTTGAAGTTACATGATAGTACTAGTAATGCAACTCGACCTCTGGTACTATTGCATCAATTTCTTTGGTGTAAAGGCCACTGCATTGGTTTAGAACTATTTTTACTCATTATTTAACATCTAGAGCTTTCTAGAATGGTATTTTTTTATTTGATTTTTTAATAATTAGTTATGAATTTGTAAAGTTTATATCAGAAATCTAGAAAGTGAACCCGAGAGCAAAACATTGACTTTGTGAGATGTGGCTTAAAACCCGAGGCTCTTGAGATGTTTGGTGATGTTTTTGACTTGTATGGATTTGTTATGAATAGAAAATGATATTGATGAGTTCATGTGGTCCATGAAGTATAAAATGAAGAAATGAGGTCTTACGTAATGTAATTAAATACCATTAAATATATTATTTTTTCTTGAAAGTGTATAAAGCTAAGCATAATTCATGAAATATGAAGGCTAAAGGTTAAGGTATTACATGGAGCACCAAAGCGCATATGTCTGAGTCATGACATAACATAAAATTTTAGGTTCTAAAGGCACCAAAGAGTGAACTTGTGGTGGCATAAAGGAAGCTCACTACAACAAGCATCAAGTGGCAGGCTTAAAGAGTTCTGAGAGGCTCTTTCACCACAGTGAGACATGGGAATTTTTCAATAGTAACGTTCTAAGGGTAACTTTGCCACGGTGCAGAAAGCTTTAGTCATGGCATGAATCGTGTATCATTGGTTTTGAGTCCCAGTAGCTACTTAAGTTATGGCGTGGGCATACCAAGTCACGACGTAAGTTTATAAACTTAGTTTTAAAGTTTCAGTAACCAACTTAGCTATGGCAAAGAAGGTTTGAGTTACGGCCTAAGTCTCCAAACTTTTATTTTTACTTAGAAACCTTGTATTTCACTATGTTAATGTTATGTAATGACCTGGGAACAATTATAAAAAGGTTTTATGGATAGGGAATTGGTGATAAAATAAATCAAAGGTTTGATTTAGCAACTTAAGCTTCTTGTAGGCTTAAATCGCTTTGTTTCCCTATTTTTTATTCCCAATGATAATGAGGTTCAAATTTCCTCACTAATTTACCTAAATAGCTATTGTACTAACATCAAACCTTGCTTTATGATCATTAATTATGCACTTAAGCTTAATCATTATAATTTGGAGTTAAGGTTGTTACACAAATTCTATATAGGTTACCTTGGTTGAATCTTGCTCTAAAACAGAGAAATGGTGGAAATTTGCTGCTAACCCTAGCCTCCTATTTCATGGTACAAAAATGAGCTTTTCTTAGGTTGGAAATGAAATGGCCTGCAGAATAGGGAGTGGGGGGCTAACTAGATTTGTAATACCTTAATATCTTACCTATTATACCATGGTTTCCTTGTCCATCTTAATGCATTTCATATGGATTGGAGCACAAATGCAAGAAACCTTGCACTTCACATGAAAAAGGCAATAAATTTAATAGTATTTATTTGCATTACGTATGATCTCATTTCTTTAATTTATGCCCCATGGACTATATGAACTTATCAATATCATTTTCTATTTATAACACAACTATACAAGTCATAACCATCACCAAATATCTCAACAACCTTGGGCTTTAAGATACATCTCACAAAATCCATGGTTTGCTCTTAAGTTCAGATTTTAGTTTTCTGATACCAATTTTAAAAATTCATAACTAATTCTAAAAAATTCAAAATTAAGCAAACCATACCATTATAGAAAGCTATGGATGCTTACATTTTGAATAAAAATAATTCCAGACTAATGCAGTAGCCTTAAGCCACTGGGAATTGATGGAACAATAACACAGGTTAGGCTACATTACTAGTACTATTATGCAACTTCAAAAATTAATATCTCCCTCTACAGAACTTCGAATGAGGTGATCTTGGTGGCTATGGAAACCGTATAATATCTAATTTGTACTTGTAAAATTTCATAAGTATTAGAATTTATTTGGTCCATGTGTGACACAAAGAAGTAAACTAACCAAATGAGCAGTAACCATACCATTTCTGCATAATTTAGCTAATTTTGAAAAATCATAAAAAATTCTATAGAACTCCAAATTGAGTGCTCTTTGACTACGTGAAAAGCTCTAGATAAGACCTATTTGTTGGCCAAATTTCATGGAAATATGCACTCATTTGGTCAGACTTTGGTTCAGCTCTCCATTTAGTCAAAGTTAAAGTTCAAAATGGGATTTTAAGACACCAAATGCTTTTCTTGACCATCCACTATCACTTGAGCAAGTCTAAAATCATACTTACAACATATAAAAGCATGCCAAAAGGTCAAAATCATCATGGAGCTCAATCTCACCTTGCCACTTGCATACATACACATGAATATCACATCTCATAAAGACTCCTAGGTGGCAAGAACATACATATTCATTCATCTAGCTTCCATATTGATACATACATCATTTATACATACATTAGAACATTGTCAATGGTTTACATCATGTATGCATCTCATGGTTACATATTTTGAGATCAAAATGCAAATACAAAGCTCATTTCTATATCCTTTTGTCAAAGTCTTGCCTCTCATAGTTGATGGCCACCATTTCTTGGTCTTCTTGTCTCACCTAGACATGGTTAGGCATATGTGAAGGAGGAGTGAGATTTAAAGAATCTTAATAACTCTTAACCCTTTCAAACATACATAATGGATACATTTATAAGTCAAAAAATGCATGCATAACATTCAAGCTATTAATAAGCATACATAAAAAAATTTCTTGTCACATAAACTCATACATAATAAGCATAAGCTCTCAAGGGCATTGATCTAGCCTCACCCATCTTTCTTGGGACATTTGGAATTGCCTTACCTACTTTTAAGGGACTTTTGACTAAGCTTCGCTCTTTTTGAGACTTTTGGCTCATCCTTATCCTTGCTAAGGGATTTTTGGCACAACCAAACCTATGCAAGCCATAATGCAACCATAAACACATTTCAAGAAGCATAATGATACCATAACATATAAACATTGGCTAGAAACATTTCTCATGGCTCATATATACACACAAGCACTCCAAGACAAGCAGACATCCAAGCCATGCATGAGAGAAAGGTTAGAGAGCTACCCTAAAGTAAGAACACAACACTTTCCTCTTGAAATTCTTCTTCCCCTTTCTTGGCCAAGCCTTGCAATTTGGTGGCCTTTGGTTCTCCCAGCCTAGACATATCAAAAGAGACATACATTACTCATGGGAACAAGCTCTACCCTTATGAAATTTCTATGGATTCTTACTTTGTCCTAAGACACAATTATGGTTCCACAAAAGGACCTAATGAAGTAACTATGGGAATCTATGATTTTTGGCTCTCATTTCTCATTCATTCTAGGTCTCTTGACTCTATTTAGACTCCTTGGAATCATCACACATTCATTTTAAGGAGCCTAGCTATAAGTTACTTCTTAATATCTCATTATGGAACCTACACCTCCATTTCACATTCTAAGGCTTTTAATTTTTTTTTCAAGGCTTCCTTTAAGGTCCTTCCATCATATCTAGTCCTATTCTAAGCTTGGAACAAATTAAAACACTCCCTAAGTGCCTTAATCTTGCTTGGCCGAGACTATGGAGGCTTGAAGCATTCATGGAGTTTACTTCATTTCATTTAGGAAAATGGCATATGTGAGGCTTCCTAGGTGTCTTGAGAACTCATTCATACTCTTAAATAACTTAAATTATCATTAGGAAACTTCATATTTGCCAAGGTGTAACCAAATCCCTAAATTCTATAACTTGCATTTTAAAGCTTCCTTTTCAATTCTAGTTGTATATTCCTAATCCTCACAATTCATAACCCTTGGTTCCATCAAGAATACATGAAGAAAAACTCTCCTCCTCACTTTCTCTCTCTAGATTGAAGCTTAAATGGTTTGGAAACACAAGATTTTACAAGTGTTTTAATTAATGTCTTACCTTAAAACAGAGCTTTCTTTGCGTAGATTATTTTTCACTGATTGGTTTCTTGAAAAGGGTTCTTTTTTGGCTTGGGTTAAACCTAAATCTTTAAGTTTTCAAGAAAAGAAACCACCATTAGAGAGCTCTTAGAGAGAGAAACAGCTTTTCTAACTGGCACAGGATAAAATAGGGTCGTTTACTTACCTAAACAGAAGTTTAAACTTTTTCTCTCTCTTCCCTCTTAATGTCATGCCATAGCTCTCTAAAATTCTAAAAATGAAAGCTTGGAGAAGATGATGAGGTGTAATCTTACTTAAGAAACCTCTTTTATAATTTTTCAAAATGAGCATTTTGTCGGTACACACATGTTTACTTTATTTAGGCTTATTTCAATCCCTTTTTGAGAACTATCTTTTTTATCATAAAATTTATATCCTCTAATTCATAAAATACCTTTGGTTTCATCCAAATTGGATTTAAAACCTTCCTAAACAAACTAGTCAAATTTTGGGTCAATTGACGCTCTAAAATATAAACCAGAGGGGTTTAAACTATTCTATGGGTTCCTATGGGTTTTAGGCCTCTAAGAACCCCAGGAAACTCATTTTTTCTATTTAAAAATATCTTCTTTGAGTTTTGTAAAAAGTGTCCAAAATTACAAAAATGCCACTATATCTTCGTTAAATTTCATCTGGTTATTTTGGCTCTAATTTTAGGACACCTCTGGACTTGGATCCTCATTATTTAAGGTCTAGATTATTATTCTATTTTTTTTGGATCTTAAATCATTCTACTTGGAGGACTTCCTTTTATATTCAGTACGTTTCATACATTTACGAAAAAATCAAACATTACATTTCTCATATTTACAGAAAAACCGGATGTTACATTTCATCCCTTCTTAAATAAATTTCATCCTCAAAATTTAGGGGTATAACTTCATCTATCTTTGCTCATATTCTTGTTAATAGGCCCTTTACTTTAATTTTTTTCTGGCTCTATTTATTTCCTTTGAAACTAAGCTCTTTTACCAAGGAATTTATGTTACTAGTTTATTGTATCTAATTCTCTTTTCTTTGCTATTGCTATAGGGCATTTGACTTGCTCTTATCATAAAGGAAAGTAATTACTAGCACTACAAATACTCTTATAACTCTCGACTATGTCTTTGAATCCCCAACTTCCCATTCTTGGTTCTCTTTTGCTTCTTAATTAATTCCACTTTTATCTTCCTAATCCTCACATTATAAAACCCCTAATTCTACCCTAATATGGTCAGAATTTATCTCCTATGGAATGGACTCTAAGGTGAATGAAAATTCCATGGACAAAGCAAGCAAGGAGAAGCAACAAAACAAGAAGGAATACCTTGGTTTCTTGATTTTCTTGGTTTGTTCTTCACTTGGCTAGCCTCCCCTCACCAAATCCAAAAATTCCACCTCTATTTTGCCCTCCATATAGACCCAAAAACATCATCAAATCCATGAAAATAAAGAGGAGAAGAAGGAAGAGCAACTTGCAAGAGAAAAAGCTTGAATTTTTCTACCTTTTCCTTGCTTTTTCTCTCTTCAAAATCTTCTCTCCTTATGCGCCTAAGAAAGCTGGCTTCCTCCTCTATTTTTAGGGCAAAAACAAAGTGTGGAATGGGAGCTGCTGGAACATGGATAAGAAGAAGGAGTTAAAAGTCACTTTATGTAACTTTTTACTTTTTGCATTTTAGTCCCTTTGCTTAGCTTTCTCATTTTAGGCTCATATCAACTCCTTTTTAAATCCACCTTTTTCATCATATTCCTTAGGCTTTTCATCATAAGAATTGCCTTTGGAATCACTCAAAAGGACCTGACACCATTCCGAACTGTTCAGTCAAAGTTTTGGTCAACTGACAGCCAAAATCGCTCACCGGAGGAGTTTCTACTGTTCTAGGGGTTCCCATAGTATTCAGGGCCTCTGAGAACCCCAAAAAGCTCAAACTTTCCATTTAAAAAGCCCTCTTATGAGATTTCAAAATTTTTCAAAAATTACAAAAATACCCCTACTTTCTTCGGTAAATTTTCTGAGCTCTTCTAGCCCTGGTTTTTGGGCATCTCAAACTTCAAATCCTCATTTTTTAATATTTAAAATTTTATCATAATTTTAGTTGACCCCAATTCCTTCTATTTCGAGAACTTCTTTTTATATTTAGCCCATTTCTGACGTTTACGGAGAAACTGAACATCGTGTTTCTCACGTTTCACGTTTCTCACATTTACGGAGAGACTAGATGTTACACCTTACATCATGTTTTATTGACATCTATACCAAGGACAACGGTACTTGCTAGTACACTCATTTATATTATCTATTTATCTATTTTTAGTTCATTATATCATCGGTTCTGACATCGTCACATACTTTCTTTATGCTCAAGTGCATTTTTTATTCCTCCTGGGTTCACCTTTACTTACTCACTTTCTATAAAAATGGAGGAAAGGTCTAATTCCTCTTATTCTCTTGCTTTATTATTAACTAGACCATTCTTATGTAACAAATTGTTCCCTGTGAACCTTAAAGTTTGCTCTCTTTAAAGCTCATGGCGTACATGCTATTTTACATAATCCTAGAGCTCACATTCTTAAGTGGCTTTTAATTTTCTCTAGCTTCCCTAGAAGTATTAAGGCACTAACTGCTTGCCTTAGCTTCTCTCTTATTTTGCTTAGACTTTTTGCTTTCATCTTTAGGAGTATAATTCATTAATTCTAGGGTTATACTAATATAATTTAGGTCACATATTCTCGATATCCTGAATCTAATTTACTAGCACTTTATGCTTTGCTTAGTGCTCTTACTACTCGTGAGCTTTTACATTACATAAATCTCATATTAGGGAAGCTCATCTGACTATTTTTACTATGCTTACTCTATTAACTCTCCTTTAGTAATTACTAAAGCAAGGATATCTTTCACTAGGTAATAATTTCTTAACTCTTTCTTGCCATTCCACTATCATTGTGATTAGAAAAATTGGGGTTTTACCTTTTTGAAAGCTACTGACTACTAACTAGGTAGTCCTCTATCTCATTACATCTCATTTCTTCTCATCAAACTTAGGAGGGTTCTCATATAGCTATCTTTCTAAACTATTTTCTCTTTTCTAATCTTCTAACTTCAAGCTAGTCATTTCATTTTAGGGTATCATCCCTAAGTTATACCCTCCATGTATACCCACTACATTCTTGAACACTATCAACATTAAATCATGTCAATTTAAAGGCAATGAAAACATCCTGTCACCAAAATCTAGGATCTTGTCAATAAGCTCTTGCATTTTGCAATGTAAATTTTGAGACCTTGTCAATAGGGTTTTCCCTACTAGTGAGCATAACATCTTTTAATAATGAGAAACAAGATAGAATATGTGAGGGTATGACACTTGTTCTTTTACATAGATGTGTAACAACCGAAAAAAAGAAAAGAAAAAAAAGAAGCCGAAAATTTTTGAAGTCCTGAAATTTTCTAAGTCTGCTAGCTATAGGGAGAAATGGCCTACCTATAGCGAATGTACCTGTTCGCTATAACGAGAAAGAGTCTAACTATAGCGAGAGTACCTTTGCACTATAGCGAAAATGCTTCTAACTATAGCGAGTGCGGGCATCCATACAAAAACTAAGGAGTTACTCGCCATAGCGCACGCTGTAGCAAAAATAGGGGTCTGGGACTGATACGTGCTCGCCGTAGCGAGTGTTATTCTTCACTATAGCGAGGGTTAGTCGAAAAAGTGTGAAAAAAGAGAATTTGACTTCTTAAAGCGTCCAAATTCATTTTTTCCTTTAAAAAGACTTAAGCTTCGTCCAAAGCAAAGAAAAGGCTTGAGAGAGAGAGGGAAACTATGAGAAACTAAGAGAGAAGGAAGGGAAGCTAAGGAAGAAAGGTAAGAACCTTTAAAGCTCTTCATGCTTCTTCTTCTTAATTCTTTTCTTCTCCTTCTAAGGTTTCTTTCCATGGGTTGTTAAGTAAGAAAGCTTTGTTCTGACTTAGAATGAGTAAAAAACCTTGAAAGAGAGTGTGATAAGTTAAGAGATGCAAAGAAAAGAGAAGAAGGATTGGTGAAATTCTAGAGAGAAAAAGAACCCCTAGTTTCTTATGCTTTGTAGGGTTTATTATGTAGAACCCCTTAGCCTTTGTGAGTAATTGTTTGACTTCCAAGAGAGTAATTCCATGCTCTTTGTTGTGTATAGGCTCAAAAGAAGTAACTCTATCTAGTTGTGATTGTGAAATCAAGAAGGGAGAAAAGAAATTGAAAGAGGAGGCTTGTGTTAGCCGATAAGGTAGCTCTCCACTCTTTCTTGTTGCATTCTTGGATGTATATAGTCATTGTATGCTTGTGTAAGTGCTTGTTGTGTGAGACATGCCATATGTTATTGCCTTGATACATTGGTACTAATATGCTTGTGTTTTGAGTTGTGAAAATTGCTCAGGTGAGGTAGTGCTGAAAGTCTCTTGAGACAGGTGAGGTGGAGCCAAAAGTCCCTAAACCAAGGGTGAGGCCAATCTGAAAGTCCTAAAAACTTGGGTGAGGCTAGACCAAAAGTCCCTAGTGCTTATCCTTGGCATTGATATGATATGCATGGCATGGAAAGCATGTATTGTGTAATTATGAATGGTTGCATGCTTTGACTTGTTTATATGCCTTGATTGCTTCCTTGAATGAGTGTATGAGCTATTGAGATTCCCTAAATCTCACCCCCTTCCCTCTCCCATCTTAACATGTTAGGTGGAGTTCAAGGAGAACCAAGTGCACACCAAGGAGCCAATTGAGCATGCTTAGGAAGTTGTATAGCTATTTTTGGTTTATTTGTTGTAAAGTGCTGCCAAAATGAATATGCACCTATTATTTTTGAGATGTAAATATTTGAGCAAGTGTAGAAATATGTATAAATGATGTATGAACTATGTAGAGAGCCAAAACAATAGAAATGTGGAATTTAGCCCTTTTGTGGCTTATACGTAATAGTGTATTTTAGCCCGTAGTATAGTAAATTTGAATTGTATGATAATTTGGATCACTTGGGCATTTCATATATACTATGTTTATGCTTTAAAACTTGCCCAAGAGGTGCTAGAACATGTAGGAGGTCATTTGGACCCATTTTGAACCATTTTGGGTGCTAAAATTGTCGAATTTGTGAGCTCTGTCAAAGTATGACCGAATGAGTTCTTCTTGATATGAAATTTGACATACCTCTAGATTTTGTTAAGAGATTCCCAAGAAGCTAAAGTGGGTAATATTTGGAGGTCTAGGGAATATTTGGTGAATTCTTGAAATTGGAGAATTTTTTGGTTTTAGTTATTGTAATGTGCAACTAGGTCTGAAAATGAATCTGTGTCATTCATAGACCAAACGGTGTGTGATTGTCATGAAATTTTATAGATATAAACTAGATATCCACAGTGACCTATACCAACTAGAAGCACCTCAATCGGAGGTCTATAGAGGGAGAATGAACTTTTTGAAGTTCTATGTCAGTATTAGGGAAGCCATTCGACTTTTGTTATTGTTCCATCCATTTTCGAGGTCCAAGGGCTACTGAAATGATCTTAACTTATTTTTTCCCTTCTATTTAACATCTTTATCTTTCCAAATTGGTATATTTTTCCCAGATTATATTTTTTTGGAATTAGTTATGGATTTTCGAAGTTCATGACAGCAAGCTACACCAGTACCAGGGACAGCCGGACCTCTGTCTCTTTTCTGATGTCAAACATGGTCCAAACACTGAGATTGTGGTTGGGATTTATTTTTAGTGTGAATTTAATATCCAGATATTTCTAGAGAGCTATGGTTTGCTTGATTCCCATTTTTTTAGAATTAGTTATGATTTTTCAAAGTTAGAGCCAAAAATTTGACTTTTGGGCTCATTCGAGAAATTGCATTTTCTTAGTTTTTGGCTTCATATCCATGGTTTATGAGTTGTTTGATACTATGTATGAGTTGTATAAATGGAGTTTGAGTAGAAAATGTGAATGATGGGTTCGTGGGACCCACGGGGTAAAATATGACTGGTTAAACCCCGACTTAAAATAGTAAAATAATACAGTTTTGGTCATTTTCATTGGAAATCATATGGAATCAAGTGTAAAGAGAGATTAGTTGGAGTTAAGTCATTATGGTGTTACAAGATGTATCCTTCATTTACATATATACCTGTAGCATGCTTTGCATATCTAGAGCTCACGGTGAAAGCCTGTCATTCACTAGCATATAAAATAGCATTCTAGGTTAGAGTCAACACCTTGTAAGCGGATCTCAACAACCTTATTACCCCTATGTCTAACAAGCTAGCTTTAAGTGCTACTCAATCTTAAACATCCTCAAGATCATTCATAAGTTAGGCTAGTCTCTTTCTTAGACTCATGCACTAGACCCACTGCTCACCCATTACTTAATTATTTTCGACATCTGCTAATGGGTCATTTACCTCTCTTTTATCTTGCTCACATTAGGGATCCTACTCTCTATACTCTTTCTGACCCTATAATAGTTCTTTTCTCATTTTAACCTGAATATAACTAACAAGGCCTTCCATATGACAATACCCTCCATTATCATTGGCACTTCATTTTTGGCTACATGATTTGAGCCTCAACTACCTTTGTGTTTAGCCCACCATAAGGTTAAAGGGTTCTGCCCCTTGCATTATTCATGTATAGCCAAACGATACATTTGGGTTGTCAGGGCTCTATAGAGTATTGCCTATAGACTTTAACCTTTTGCTTGAGGGAATAATTTTCTAGGCTTTCTAATTCATCTAGACATCTGGGTGTTGTGGCTGGGAGAATAGCTCTCTCTTATTTTCCCCTATAACTGATTCCTAGCCAGTAGCAGTTTCAACCCATATTGTGCTGCATCTGTCCTTGCCTTTGGCAAAACATCTCAGAATGGTTAGAGTGTGGAAACCAAGGTGGATTAGGCCTCTCATAGTCTCTCTAAGCAAGCCTCTCTTGTAGCTACATGATAATAACCTCTTACTGCAAACACACATAACTTGCCATGGATCTCGACGAGCTACCACAGCCTATAGAGCTTTAGCCATAGGATCAATCTACCCTGTTCTAGCCTCACTGGCTCAACCCTATAGGTCTACCTCTCTTAATGTTCACTTCCTATTCAAAGACCATTCTACATCTTACTAAACATAAACATAGACATGTGCCACATTCACACATCGAAAATGCCCCAAACAAACTAATACATGCTTGTAACATTACTTCCTCAAGCCATATATAACTCTAGAAGGCCTAGAACTTTGCTCTAATACTAATAAATGTAATACCTTAATTAGCTATTATACCATGGTCTCCTTGTCCATCTCAATGCATTTCATATGGATTGGAGTACAAATGCAAGAAACCTTACACTTCACATGAAAAAGGTAATAAATTTAATGATATTTATTTGCGTTACATAAGATCTTATTTCTTTAATTTATGGCCCATGGACCATATGAACTTATCAATATCATTTTCTATTTATAACAAATCCATACAAGTCATAACCATCACCAAATATCTTAAGAACCTCGAGCTTTAAGCTATATCTCTCAAAATCCATGGTTTGCTTATGGGTTTAGATTTTAGTTTTCTGATACCAACTTTAAAAATTCATAACTAATTCCTAAAAAATCAAAATTAAGAAAACCATACCCATTTTGGAAAGTTGTGGATGTCTACTTTTTGACTAAAAATAATTCCAGAACAATGCAGTAGCCTTAAGCCACCAGAAATTGATGGAACAGTAACACAAGTCAGGCTACATTACTAGTACTATCATGTAACTTCCAAAATTCATATCTCCCTCTATAGAACTCCAAATGAGGTACTCTTAGTCGCTATGGAAATTTTATGGTATCTAGTGTATGGTTTTAAAATTTCATGAGCATTAGACTTCATTTAAGCCATTTGTGTCATAGAGAAGCAAACTGACTAAATGAATAGTAGCCATACCATTTCTGCATAATTTGGCCAAATTTGAAAAATCATAATAAATTCTCTAGAGCTCCAAATTTAGTAATCTTTGAATATGTGAAAATTTATAGATGATACCTACCTGCTGGCCAAATTTCATGGAAAAACTTACTCATTTGGTCAAACTTTGGTTCAACTCTCCATTTGGTCAAAGTTGAAGTCCAAAATGGGATTTTAAGACACCAAATGCTCTTCTTAACCTTCCACAACCACTTGAGCAAGTCTAAAAGCGTACTTACAATATATAAAAGCATGCCAAATGGTCCAAATCATTTGGGAGCTCAATCTCACCTTGCCACTTGTATACATACACATGGATATCACATCTCATAAAGACTCCTAAGTGGCAAAAACATACATATTCATTCATCTAGCTTCCACATTAATGCATACATCATTTATACATACATTAGAACATGGTCAATGATTTACATCATATATACAACTCACAGTTACATATTTTGACATCAAAATGCAAATACAAAGCTCATTTCTTTATCCTTTTGTAAAATTCTTATCTCTCATAATTGTTGGCCAGCATTTCTTGGTCCTCTTGGCTCACCTATACATTATTAGACATATGTGGGGGAGGAGTAAGATTCAAAGAATTCCAATAGCTCTTAACCCTTTCAAACATACATAATGGATGCATTTACAAGTCAATGAATGCATGCATGACATTCAAGCTATTAATGATTATACATAAAACATGTTCCTTGTCATATAAACTTATACATAACAAGCACAAGCTCTCAAGGGCATTAGTCTAGCCTTGCTCATTTTTATTGGAACTTTAGGAATTGTCTCACCTACTTTTAAGGGATTTTTGACTAAGACTCACTCTTTTTAAGACTTTTAGCTTTGTCTCACCATTTCTAAGGATTTTTTGCTCATCCTCACCCTTGCAAGGGACTTTTGGCATAACCTGTAATGTCCGATTTTTGTCAAAACGACAAAAATGGGTACACTTTCAAAGCAAGTCCCCTAAAATGAATTAGTTAAAGTTCTAAAAAAATTTAAATAGCATTTTAGACTCATAAAAATGAGAATGCCAGATTCAAACAGAAAGAAAAATTGAGCTAGAATGAAGAAACGAATTGTAATGAAACGTTGACGAAACGTAATGGCATTTTTATAATTTTGAGTAAATTTTAAAATTTTCATAGGAGGGTTTTTAAATGAAAGTTTTGAGTTCTTCACGATTTTCAAAGGTCCTGAAAACCATGAGAAGCCCCGGGATAGTTAAAACCCTTCTGGTGTATGTTTTTTATCGTCGGTTGACCCGAACTTTGATCGATTTATTTGGAAAGGTTTTAGCTTCAATTTGAGTGATTCCAAAGGCATTTTATTAAATTGGGAACTTAAATTTCATGATGGAAAAGACGGTTCTAAAAAAGGAGCTAAAATAAACCAGAAACAAAAATGTCAAGATAAAGGGATAAAATTAAAATTTTTAAAAATTGTTTCTTAACCTAGCTATATATAAGGACATGCCCCACCTCGTCCTTCATTTAGCTCATTTTGTTTCTGCCCTAAATTAGAGTAGAGAGCTAGGGTTTGAGGCCACAAGAAGGAGAAGAAAGGAAGGAGAAAAACAAGGAAAAAATATGGATTTTCTTGGTTTTTCATGCTTTCTCTTTAGCAAACTCCTTCTCCTCCATCTTCCCTTCTTCCCTATGGTTTTATTAAAGTTCTTGGATCTATTTTGAGGGAAGAACAGAGGTGAAATTTTCAGATTTGAGGAGAGGAGGCCAAGAAAGGGAAGAATCATCCAAGAAATCAAGGGAAAACAAGGTAAATCTTCATTCCATAGTAGCTATCTCTTGTTCCCTTCTTCTCCTTGGTTTGTCCAACCTAGGGAACTCCAAGAGGGCATGGATTTTAGGCAGAACCAAGGGTGAATCTTAGGAAATGGAGTGTGGAGAATAAAAATATGCAAAGGAAATTAATAAAGAACCATTAGATTACAAGATAAAAAACCTAGGGTTTCAAGTGTCCCTTGTAAATTTTGATTTGATACAATAATTTTGAGGCCTAAATAAATGTTTGGATGAGCTCTTAAGATCCCTAGAAGGCTCCTCATATGCATCTTCTATCAAGAAAACAAAGCAAACTCCCTTGGTATCCTTATGCTCCATAGCCATGGCCTAGTGTAGTTGGGACACCTAGGGGAAGTTTTAATTTGTTCCAAGCTTATTTTTAAGTCATATATGATGGAAGAGGATGAGAGGAAGCCTTAGAAAAATTTTAAAACTCATAAAGAGTGAGATGGTATCATAAGTTCCATAATATGACCTAAAGAAGCAATATGTAGTTAGACTCCTTGTTTTAATTGTATGATGACTTCAAAAGGCTTAAAAGGAGTCAAGAATCATAAATGGAAGAAAAGAATGGAGCCTAAAACTCAAATGATGGATGTTTCTTCATTAGGTGCATTTAGAAACCATAAATGAACCATAAGACAAAGTTAGAGTTCCAAGTAGATAGATAGCTTTGAGAATGGTTCCACGAGCATAATTGGTTCCTATTTTATGTATTTAGGCCAAGAGAAACAAGCCTCACATCATTGTGAGTGTGTGGCCAAGGAAGGGAGTGCAATTCTAAGGAGAAAAGTGTGTGGTTGCAACAAAGGTAGCTCTCTCCTCTTTCTCTCATGCATAAATGTGTGCTTGCCTTGTCTTTGAATATGTGTATGTGTGTTTCATGATTTCATATGTGACGACCCTAACTTCCAATTATAGTAATTAAGGTTAAGTACATGATTAATAATCATATACCAAGGCTTGAAGTCATTAAAATTAATTACATCGGGACATCGGGAACAAGTGAGGAAATTTGAAACCTTAATGTTGCTAGGGTCATTAGCTAGACAACCACAATTATTCGAACGCGTGAGTAAATTTGATTATTAATGAGGAGCCTTTGATACTCTCATCCATCATTTCCAACTCATAAAATTCTCCTACAAGTGTTTCTAAATCATTCCTTAGCATTACCTTAAGAGAAACTAAGTTTTCTAGGTGAATATGAGAAATAGAGCACTTTCGCCGCGGCTAAATTCACTCGCGCCGCGGCCAATTACCCTCGGTTCAACTCCTGACGCTTTCACAATTTTTTTCACATTTCGCCGCGGCCAAATACCCTCTGGAACACCCCCAAATTTGCCTCTCAGGCTTAGCCGCGGCTAACGTCACCATTCGCCGCGGCCAATTGCTCTCTGTTTTCTTTCCTGGCAGGTTCGCCACATTTGGCCGAGGCCAATTAAATGTTGGCCGCGGCCAATTCTTCTCTGTTATGAATTGGCCTAGGCCAATTAAATATTGGCCGCGGCCAATTCCCTTCTGTGCCTACAACTCTCAAGATTTCATCTCATGCTCTCCAATTTCCCTCCAATATCACTCTAGGGCCATTCTACCTTAATTTATGCAACTTTAGTGGTAATTATGTACCTTAATTACCCAACTAATCTATCATTGCCCTTGTGAAACTCAAATGTCACTTCCTACTTGTTCCACTAACTCATACCAACAAATTCATAAATAAATGGCAGCAAGAACACATGCATTAGCAACAATTTACATCCCATGCACATTCCATAGATATTCCATTCAACAATAGCTTACCTCTAAGACATCATATGTCTACAATTCCCATAAGGTGATCCATATCACAATTTCAGCAGAACTACATACATATATATAATGCTATAAGTTCATACATTGATATTCCGCTATGATGTGCTCTAAATCTTTAACGGTTACATTTCAATCAAGCAAAATATAAACGCCTACACTTGGCAATATGATTACATGATGATGCTAGGTAAACTAATAACAAAAATTGCATCTATCCTATTATACCCAGACCAAGTGTAGCTCCCCACACCCAGCCTCAGCTCATGGATGTTCATCCACTTGCTTACCCTTATCCTTACCCGAAGAACTTTCACCTGAAATATTAATCCCATAAAACGGGGTGAGATATGAATCTCAGTAACCAAGGCAATTCCATTACATATTCAGTTTAATTACCATATATGCATAAATCAAAATCAACGTCCGAATCGCCTCCATTATAACAGCAAATGAAACAATTAGGCTATCATGATTACTATCCCATACTAGCAATCATATTATCACATGTTAAAGGCCATTAACATCGGGAGAGGTCCGTCCACGGCACCTACTCCCTATTGAGCACAACCGAGGCTCAGTGCATCTGGGTTTGATCATAACCCGGTGCTTGATCATAGCACATGCACGGGTGGCAGCCGCACCACAGCTCCACCATGGACTCACAAGGTCCAATACAATATAACAGATAGCCAATCAATTCATTCAACATTTTCAATCAATCATATACAGCATCATATGAAACTAAATCAAATATATACATGGAATTGATATAAACCCGGTTACCTCACTTGTAGACACTTGTAACAATCACCAATGGTGCAGAATTCCTCCTATAACCACAACATCACATAATTACTACTCTAATTCATCATTAATAATCCATAATCAGTACCCAAGGAATTTAAAATGCTAATGACTACCCAAGAATCATTTACCCAGCCACAACAAGTCCCAATTTCGGATTTAAGTTTCCTCCACCAGAAAATTCAATGTTCCACCCAAAATCCTAAGCAAATTCGTACATAATTAACACCCATTTTATAAATTAGCTATGGGGGTCTCAAATTAACCATTAAAGCATCAAAATGGAGGGTCTAAACTCACCCAAAGTCAGCCTTAATCCCAACCTACGAATTTCATCAAGAAAATCCCCAAACACTCACATTTCAGATTTTGGGTAGGATGAAAATGCTCCAAATGAAAAACTAATCGGACCAAATTAAGGAGAAAGATGAGGGGATTAAGTTGTATAACTATTACCTTGGCTGAATCTTGCTCTAAGTATGAGAAAATGCAGAAATTTGGTCCCAAACCCTAGCCTCCTTCTCCACCTCCGATTTTGCCTCTTGAATCTTATGTTTCAGCAAGTGAGTAAGTGGGTGGGGTATTAGGGTTTAAGTTGGGTCAAGTATGGGTCAAGTATGGGTCATGGGCTGCTCCAAGATCCACTTTCATTTGGGCTTCAGATTTTTTTTAAGTTTGTTGGGCCAGTTTAGAGGTGTTGGGCTGCAGAATTTACTGGGCCAGTTTTTTTTTTACACTTAAGTTGCTGAAATTTAACTAGGTTTGGGCCAAGTTTGAAGAGCTCAAGAGTTTTATGTCTGCACAAGGATTATTGGGCCACTTAAAAGAGTCTATACAAGATAAATCTTGGGCCTCCATTAGCCTTTTCTCATGCTCTATTAATTTAGGCCTAGATAGAATTTCTATCCCAATTAAATCTCAAACCCATATTAATAATTTATCTCTCTAAAGTCTCTATTCACTTAACTTGCCCAATGAGCCCATATTAATTACTCTTAATTAATTCTAATCCATGATTAATACCTTAATTAATTATGGGGTGTTACATTCTCCCCTCCTTTTAGAAATTTTGTCCTCAAAATTAAACATACCTTACTCAAATAATGCAGGATAATCCTTCCTCATTGCTTCCTCAGTTTCCCAAGTTGCTTCATCCGGAGTAAGTCCTCTCCATACTACCTTTACCAGGAGGATGTCCTTATTACACAGCTGTTTGACTTTTGAGTCCACAATCCTTTCCGGCTCAACCACATAAGACAAATCATCTTGTAGATGCACATTCTCATGCTCAATGACATGCAAAGGGTCCGGGTGGTACTTTTTCAATTGGGACACATGGAACACATCATGCAATCTGGCCAGGTTTGGAGGTAAAGCAACTCTATAGGCCACGGGTCCTATCCTTTCAAGGATTTGGAAAGGACCAAGATAACGAGGACTGAGCTTTCTTGTCCTAATAGATCGTCCTACACCCGTCACTGGAGTAGCTTTAAGGAACACATGGTCTCCCATCTCAAATTCTAAGGGTCTCCTTCTCTTATCCGCATAACTCTTTTGCCTACTTTGGGCAGCCAACAACTTCTTTCTAATGAGTTCTATCTGATGGGTGGTTTGGTCCACTATGTCTGGACCTAAGAGACTTCTTTCACCAAGTTCTACCCAACACAAGGGTGACCGACACTTCCTCCCATAAAGTGCCTCAAATGGTGCCATCTGAATGCTGGAATGGTAACTATTATTATAAGCAAACTCAGCTAAAGGCAAGTACACATCCCAACTCCCTTTTAACTCCAGTACACTCGCTCTAAGCATGTCCTCAAGGGTCTGAATGGTCCTCTCAGTCTGTCCGTCAGACTGAGGGTGGTAAGCAGTGCTAAAGTTAAGACTAGTACCCAAAGCTTCCTGTAGAGATCGCCAAAATTTTGATGTGAATCTTGGGTCTCTATCTGACACAATGCTATTAGGAACACCATGCAATCTCACAATTTCACGAACATACAGTTGAGCTAGTCTATCTAGGGAATAAGTAGCTCTAATAGGTAGAAAGTGGGCAGACTTCGTCAATCTATCCACAATCACCCAAATAGCATCATAACCCGAGGATGTTCTAGGCAAACCCATCACAAAATCCATAGATATACTATCCCATTTCCATTCAGGAATTTCTAAAGGGTGTAACAAACCTGCGGGTCTTTGGTGCTCAATCTTAACCCTTTGACAAATTAGACACCTAGCAACAAACTCTGCTATGTCCGACTTCATCCCAGGCCACCAAAAGCTCTTCTTTAAATCCCTATACATCTTAGTGGTGCCCGGATGGATGGTGTACTTACTCTTATGAGCTTCTGATAGTATAATGTTCCTCAACTCTTCATCTTTGGGTATGCACACTCTACCCTGATACCTCACCAAACTATCTTCTGATAGGTCAAAGTCTTTGACCTCACCGCTCCCCAATTGCTCTCTAATTCCTCCCCAGTAGGCATCTAGCTCTTGGGCCTCTTTAATTCTCTTCCTAAGGTCATTTTCTATCCTCAACTCTCCCAAAAGAATACTACTAGGGTTCATTGAAATTGATAAATTCAAATCTCTCATCTCCTCAATCAACCTTTGCTCTCTAAGCATCATCATTGCCATGTGAATAGATTTCCTACTCAAGGCATCGGCGACCACATTCGCCTTCCCTGGATGATACTTTAAGGAGAAGTCATAATCCTTAAGGAATTCCATCCACCTCCTTTGTCTCATGTTCAACTCTTTTTGGTCAAATAAGTACTTCAAACTCTTGTGATCACTATACACCTCAAATTGGGCACCATAGAGATAGTGCCTCCAAATCTTAAGGGCAAAAACTACAGCCGCTAGCTCTAGGTCATGGGTGGGATAATTCTCCTCATGGAGTCTAAGTTGTCTAGAGGCATAGGCTATCACCCTACCTTGTTGCATTAAGACACACCCTAATCCTTTCTTTGAAGCGTCACTATAGACTGTGAATGTCTCCTTAGGGTCAGGTATCACTAACACAGGTGCGGTGGTAAGCCTATCCTTAAGCTCTTGAAAGGCATTCTCACACTTAGCATCCCACACAAATGGTTGGTCCTTCCTAGTTAACTTAGTCAAAGGCATGGCTAACTGAGAAAATCCCTTAATGAATCTTCTATAGTAGCCAGCTAGACCTAAGAAGCTTCGGATTTCGGTCACTGTTTTAGGTCTCTCCCAATCCAGTACCGCCTCTACCTTGCTAGGATCTACCGCTACCCCTTGTTCCGATATCACATGACCTAGAAATTTGACCTCCCGTAGCCAAAACTCACACTTGCTCAACTTAGCATACAACTGATGCTCTCTCAAGGTTTGAAGAACTATCCTAAGATGCTCTTTATGCTCTTCACTACTTTTAGAGTAGATGAGGATGTCATCAATGAACACTACCACAAATCGATCCAGATAAGGCCTAAAAATCCTATTCATGTAATCCATGAAAATGGCAGGGGCATTGGTTAACCCGAAAGGCATGACTAGGAACTCATAATGGCCATATCTAGTTCTAAAGGCAGTTTTAGATACATCCTCAGCCTTGACTCTAAGTTGGTGATACCCTGATCTAAGGTCAATCTTTGAAAACACCGACGCTCCAACTAATTGGTCAAGTAAGTCATCAATTCTAGGCAAAGGGTATTTATTCTTAATAGTTGCTTGGTTCAATTGTCTATAGTCAATGCAAAGTCTAAGACTACCATCTTTCTTCTTGACAAACAATACCGGTGCTCCCCATGGGGACACACTTGGCCTAATAAACCCTTTCTCAAGTAATTCTTCTAGTTGACTCTTCAACTCAACCAACTCAACAGGCGCCATTCTATACGGAGCCTTAGAGATCGGACCTGTACCGGGTACCAAATCAACAGAAAATCTTAACTCTCTCTCTGGAGGTAGTCCACTAAACTCTCTAGGGAAAACCTCAGGGAACTCCCTAATCACAGGTATATCATCCAACCCATCCTCTACCTCAGCATGCAATGAAAAGAATACTAGGAACCCTTGGCAACCACGCCTAAGGCACCTCTCAGCTTGGGTGGCAGACAAACAAGTAAGCTCAGTCACCGGACCAGTTTCAGATATATTTGCAGGTAAGGAAACAGTTTTACGGTTACAGTCAAGTATCACACTATTAGCCGACAACCAGTCCATACCAATGATTACATCAAAGTCACACAAAGGGATGCAAATCAAATCAAGGGTAGTACAACGGCTATCCAATTGTACAGTACAATTTAAGCATACATCAGATGTAATCATAGAATATCCAGTAGGGGTGGACACAGATAATTCGAATGGCAACAGGCTAATTTTAAGACCCAGACACTTAACACAGTCATATGAGATGAATGAGTGGGTTGCACCCGAGTCAAATAATGCATCTACTACATGATTATGGACAAGTAAAGTACCTCGGATCAGACTAGGGGATCTACTAGCCTCTTGCTGCGTAATTGCAAACACCCTTCCTTGGATAGGTGGCTTAACCGATGACGCCGACTCCCGTGACACCGTGCAAGTCCGTGCATAGTGTCCAGGCTTCCCACAATTATAGCACACTGGGCATGGTCCATTCCCATGGTTCTTGCCACACTTGGCACAAGCAGGTGGGGCACTAATTGCATTTCTGGGTGGTCCCATACTTCTTCTTTGAGGGACATTCCTTAGGGGTTGTCTCCTTCCCCAAGAGCCGCTTCCACTATGGGCTCCTTTCTTGCTTCCGCCCCTAAAGGGCTCCATACCTCGGTCACGTTTTCCTTCCAGGGTCTTTTTCCTCTTGGCCTCACTTTCCATCATGGCCCTCTCTGTTACTCTACATTTCTCCACCAATTCGTCAAAATTACGAATTTGTAGAGATACAATCTTATCTTTGATTTCCGGTCTTAAACCCCTTTCGAATTTTTCAGCCTTCCATGGCTCATCGTCAAATCTCTTCAAGTAAGAGGAGAAGCGAGATAGTTGGATAAATTTGGCTGCGTATTGGTCCACATTCATGTCCCCTTGCTCAAGGAAGTTAAACTCTGCTTCCTTGTCAGCCCTTACGGATGGTGGGAAATATTTGCTCTCAAAAGCAATTTGGAAACTTTCCCACGTCAAGGGTATCTCCCTTGCAGTCAACAATCTGGAGGCATTCCTCCACCAATGTTCAGCCTCACCCTCCAACTTATAAATGGCCAACCTTGCCTTTTGTTCGGTGGTGCAAGTCATAACCGCAAAGATTTTCTCCAGTTGCATCAACCATCTCTCGGCTTTCTCAGTATCTAACTCCCCCAAGAACGATGGAGGATCATCTTTTCTGAATTTGGCTAATGCAATAGACAGGTCATTGTCCTTCCCTTGGTGTCCCACACCGGGGTTATGACCAGCCCCCACACGATTCTCCAATGGCACCTCCTCATTCCGCTTATTCATATTTTCATGTAGCTGTTGCAGCACTTGCACAGTCGCTGCATGAGCCTCGGCTTGCTCTCGAAGCCGGTCAGTCATTGCCCTAACCGTAGTCTCATGGGCCTCAGCTTGTTCTCTCATTCGGTTGGCCATTGCAGCCATGGCCTCTTGCATACCCCTTAACATCTCAGTTGTTTCTCTACGAGTGGCCATCTAGTTCTGCAATGCCATAAGCACAACCACAAGAATCTCCCATTAACCACAGTCCAAGGCAACAAAACGCAATTCCACCCATGGCAAGTATATATACAAGTATGAGGGTTATTATCAGGTCATAATGTTCCTATTCCTATCATTCATGCATCATGATTGCCAAGTTTCCTAACCACAAAGCAGTAAATCAAACACATTTGCCTGAACCATTGCTCTGATACCAACTGTGACGACCCTAACTTCCAATTATAGTAATTAAGGTTAAGTACATGATTAATAATCATATACCAAGGCTTGAAGTCATTAAAATTAATTACATCGGGACATCGGGAACAAGTGAGGAAATTTGAAACCTTAATGTTGCTAGGGTCATTAGCTAGACAACCACAATTATTCGAACGCGTGAGTAAATTTGATTATTAATGAGGAGCCTTTGATACTCTCATCCATCATTTCCAACTCATAAAATTCTCCTACAAGTGTTTCTAAATCATTCCTTAGCATTACCTTAAGAGAAACTAAGTTTTCTAGGTGAATATGAGAAATAGAGCACTTTCGCCGCGGCTAAATTCACTCGCGCCGCGGCCAATTACCCTCGGTTCAACTCCTGACGCTTTCACAATTGTTTTCACATTTCGCCGCGGCCAAATACCCCTTTCGCCGCGGCCAAATACCCTCTGGAACACCCCCAAATTTGCCTCTCAGGCTTAGCCGCGGCTAACGTCACCATTCGCCGCGGCCAATTGCTCTCTGTTTTCTTTCCTGGCAGGTTCGCCACATTTGGCCGAGGCCAATTAAATGTTGGCCGCGGCCAATTCTTCTCTGTTATGAATTGGCCTAGGCCAATTAAATATTGGCCGCGGCCAATTCCCTTCTGTGCCTACAACTCTCAAGATTTCATCTCATGCTCTCCAATTTCCCTCCAATATCACTCTAGGGCCATTCTACCTTAATTTATGCAACTTTAGTGGTAATTATGTACCTTAATTACCCAACTAATCTATCATTGCCCTTGTGAAACTCAAATGTCACTTCCTACTTGTTCCACTAACTCATACCAACAAATTCATAAATAAATGGCAGCAAGAACACATGCATTAGCAACAATTTACATCCCATGCACATTCCATAGATATTCCATTCAACAATAGCTTACCTCTAAGACATCATATGTCTACAATTCCCATAAGGTGATCCATATCACAATTTCAGCAGAACTACATACATATATATAATGCTATAAGTTCATACATTGATATTCCGCTATGATGTGCTCTAAATCTTTAACGGTTACATTTCAATCAAGCAAAATATAAACGCCTACACTTGGCAATATGATTACATGATGATGCTAGGTAAACTAATAACAAAAATTGCATCTATCCTATTATACCCAGACCAAGTGTAGCTCCCCACACCCAGCCTCAGCTCATGGATGTTCATCCACTTGCTTACCCTTATCCTTACCCGAAGAACTTTCACCTGAAATATTAATCCCATAAAACGGGGTGAGATATGAATCTCAGTAACCAAGGCAATTCCATTACATATTCAGTTTAATTACCATATATGCATAAATCAAAATCAACGTCCGAATCGCCTCCATTATAACAGCAAATGAAACAATTAGGCTATCATGATTACTATCCCATACTAGCAATCATATTATCACATGTTAAAGGCCATTAACATCGGGAGAGGTCCGTCCACGGCACCTACTCCCTATTGAGCACAACCGAGGCTCAGTGCATCTGGGTTTGATCATAACCCGGTGCTTGATCATAGCACATGCACGGGTGGCAGCCGCACCACAGCTCCACCATGGACTCACAAGGTCCAATACAATATAACAGATAGCCAATCAATTCATTCAACATTTTCAATCAATCATATACAGCATCATATGAAACTAAATCAAATATATACATGGAATTGATATAAACCCGGTTACCTCACTTGTAGACACTTGTAACAATCACCAATGGTGCAGAATTCCTCCTATAACCACAACATCACATAATTACTACTCTAATTCATCATTAATAATCCATAATCAGTACCCAAGGAATTTAAAATGCTAATGACTACCCAAGAATCATTTACCCAGCCACAACAAGTCCCAATTTCGGATTTAAGTTTCCTCCACCAGAAAATTCAATGTTCCACCCAAAATCCTAAGCAAATTCGTACATAATTAACACCCATTTTATAAATTAGCTATGGGGGTCTCAAATTAACCATTAAAGCATCAAAATGGAGGGTCTAAACTCACCCAAAGTCAGCCTTAATCCCAACCTACGAATTTCATCAAGAAAATCCCCAAACACTCACATTTCAGATTTTGGGTAGGATGAAAATGCTCCAAATGAAAAACTAATCGGACCAAATTAAGGAGAAAGATGAGGGGATTAAGTTGTATAACTATTACCTTGGCTGAATCTTGCTCTAAGTATGAGAAAATGCAGAAATTTGGTCCCAAACCCTAGCCTCCTTCTCCACCTCCGATTTTGCCTCTTGAATCTTATGTTTCAGCAAGTGAGTAAGTGGGTGGGGTATTAGGGTTTAAGTTGGGTCAAGTATGGGTCAAGTATGGGTCATGGGCTGCTCCAAGATCCACTTTCATTTGGGCTTCAGATTTTTTTTAAGTTTGTTGGGCCAGTTTAGAGGTGTTGGGCTGCAGAATTTACTGGGCCAGTTTTTTTTTTACACTTAAGTTGCTGAAATTTAACTAGGTTTGGGCCAAGTTTGAAGAGCTCAAGAGTTTTATGTCTGCACAAGGATTATTGGGCCACTTAAAAGAGTCTATACAAGATAAATCTTGGGCCTCCATTAGCCTTTTCTCATGCTCTATTAATTTAGGCCTAGATAGAATTTCTATCCCAATTAAATCTCAAACCCATATTAATAATTTATCTCTCTAAAGTCTCTATTCACTTAACTTGCCCAATGAGCCCATATTAATTACTCTTAATTAATTCTAATCCATGATTAATACCTTAATTAATTATGGGGTGTTACATCATATGCCATGGTACCATGATGTTTTATGCATTCAAGTGATGTATTATGACTTTGCTTTGGTTTGCTTGACTGTGGTGAAGCCAAGAACCCACTAGCTATGGTGAGGATGAGCCAAGAACCCTTAAGAATGATTGAGACAAAGTCTAGAGTCTCCCAAGAGTAAGGCTTAGTTCATGGCCTTTAAGAAAAAGGTTAAGGCAAGTCCAGTAACCTTGAAGAGAATGGGTGAGGCTAATCCACTTACTTGGTAAGCCTATGTATGCTTTATATAACTTGTTGAAATGCCAAGAATGCTTCTTGAATGATCATACTCTCCATTATGCTCATGCATTTTTAAGACTTGAATTGCATTCTTTATGTATGATTGAAAGGAAGATAAGCTATTGGGATTCTTTGAATCTCATTCCCTCCTCTCCAATATCTAAACATGCTAGGTGGACCAAATGAGTAAGGTAATGGAAGCCATCAAGTAGGGAGATGAAAGATTAACAATAAAGTGTCTAGTTTTGCTTATTTTGTAACCATATGAATGGCAAGTGTTGTAATCCATCATTGTATATGTTGTATGACTTCATAAACATATGTAAATATGTATATGTATCATGTACGTATAAGATTTAATGCCATATGTATGATAGAGTACATTTTGGATATAGAATGGCAAGACTTGACATATGTATTCTTGTGTATGGCTTAGGGTGAGAGAGTGAGATTTTGATTTCTAGGTTTATGCACCTTTGAGACATGTTTAATAGACTATTTTGGTGCTTTCCCACATGCCCAAGTTGTAATGTCTAGTTCTTTAAAATGAGAGAAAATGTGAGAAAAGTAACATACGATTTCTTCGTAAACACATGAAATTCACTATATACAAAAGGAAGTCCCCCAGATAGAGTGATTTGAGATCCAATAAAATTAGAATAATGTTCTAGACCTCAAATAATGATGATTCAAGGTCAGAGGTGTCTTGAAACTAGAACCAGAATAGCTAGACAAATTTTTATGAAAAGGTAACAAATGTAATGGCATTTTCGTAATTTTGGGTAAATTTTAGAATTCTCATAGGAGGGCTTTTTAAATGAAAATTTTGAGTTCTCCAGGGTTCTCAGAGGCCCTGAAAATAATGGGAAGCCCCAGGACAGTTAAAACCCTCCAATGGACATTTTCCAACATCAGTTGACCTGAACTTTGATGGATTTGTTTAGGAAGGTTTGAGCTCTGATTTAAGTGATTCCAAAGGCATTTTATAAAATTGGGAACCTAAATTTTATGATGGAAAAGATGGTTCTCAAAAAGGAACTAAAACAAATTAGAAATGAAAATGCCAAGAACAAAGAGCAAAATTGAAATTTTTAAGAAAGTGAAAGCTTTTTGAACACTCTTTAAGTTTCATGTTTTTTCTCCTCATTATTTGCATGACTTGTTTTGCCCAAAAACCAAAGAAATACTATCTCTCTTAGGTGCACCAAGGAGGAGAAGAAAGGAGGAGAAATAGCAAAAAAAAGGTAAGAAATTTCATAGATTTTCATGTTCCTTCTTCTTCTTCCAAACTTGTTCCTCTCTTCTCAAGCTTCCTTTCCATGGTTTTAATAAAGTTTTGGTGCTGTTTTGGGAGCAGAATAGAGAGATAAATTTTGTGTTTGAGGAAAGGAAGCCAACCAAGTGAAGAACAAGCAAGAAAAAAGCAAAGAAATAAGGTAAAATCTCACTTTTATGGTAGCTTCTTCCTCCCCCTCTCTCTTGTAGGTTTAGCCACCTTAGGGAAGTCTAAGAGGGCTTGGATTTTGGGCAGAACCATGGGTAAATCCTAGGAAATTAGGTGTGGAGAATGAGAATATCCAAAGACAATTAATAAACAACCATGGAAAATCAAGATAGCAAACCTAAGGTTTCAAGTGTCCCTTGAAAAATCTGATTTTATACAATAATTCCTAGGCCTAAATAAGTATTTGGATGAGCTCCTAAGATCCCTAGAAGGCTCCCCATATGCATCTTCTACCAAGAAAACAAAGCAAACTCCCTTGGTAGCCTTATGCTCTATAACCACAGCTTAGAGTAGCTACCTAGGGATAGTTTTAAATTTTTTCAAACCCATTGTTGAGTCATATATGATGAGTGAAGATGAGAAGAAACCTTGGAAAAAATTTTGGAGGCCTAGAGAATAAATTGGTGTCATAGGTTCCATAATATGACCTAAAGAAGCAACACCTAGTTTGGCTCTTTGTTTTAGTTGTGTGATAACTCTAAGAGGCTTAAAAGAAGTCAATAATCATAAATGAAAGGAAAGAATAGAACCTAGAACTCAATTGATGAATGTTGCTTCATTAGGTGTATTTAGGAACCATAAATGGACCATAAGACAAAGTTAGAATTCTAAGTAAATATATGGCCTAAGAAATGATTCCAAGAACTTAATTGGCTTCCATATATTATGTTTAGGCCAAAAGAAACAAATCCCACACCTTTGTGTGTATGAGGCCAAGGAAGAGAGAGCATTTCCAAGATAAAAAGTGTGTGGTTGCAATAAAGGTAGCTCTCTCCACTTTCTCTCATGCATGAATGCATGCTTACTTTATCTTTGAATGTGTGTACGTGTGTTTTAAGCCATGAAAAGTGTCCTAGAATGTGCATATGTATTATGGTACCATATGTTATAATATGTTTTCAATTGATGCCTAGTGTGTTTGCTTGGGTTTGCTTAAGTGTGATGAAGCCAAGAACCCTTAGCCATGGTGAGGATAAGCCAAAAATCTTTAGAAATGATTGAGACAAAGTAAGGAGTCTCCCAAGAGTAAGGTTGAGTCAAAACCTCTTTAAGCAATTAGGTGAGACAAATCCAAAATCCATAAGAGAATGGGTAAGGCTAATCCACTTACTTGGCAAGCCTATATATGCTTTGTGTGACATGTTCAAATGCTAAGAATGCTTCTTAAATGATTACACATTCCATTATACCTGTACATGCATTTTCAATACTTGTATTATATTCTTTATGTGTGATTGAAAGGGAGATAAGCTATTGGGATTCTTTGAATCTCATCCCCTCCTCTCCAATATCTTAACATGCTAGGTGGAGCAAATGAACAAAGTAATGGCAGCCACCAAGTGGGAGATAAGAGATTGACATCAAAGTATTTAGAATTGCTTAGTTTTGTCTCTTTTGTAGCTATACAAATGGCATATGATGTAATACTATAATGGAAATGTTGTATAATCATTTGAACATGTGTAACTACTCATATGTATGATGTATGAATGAGAATTAATGCCATATACATGATATAGCTTGATTTGGGTATGGAATGACAAGACTTGACATATGCATTCTTATGTATATCATGGGGTGGATGAGTGAGTTTGAGAAATTTGGGCTTGTACACCTTTGAGACAAGTTTAGTCGACCATTTTGGTGCTTTCTCACTTGTTCAATTGGTCATGGTTGCCTTGGAGGTCAAAATGGACCATTTGGACCATTTTTAATGCTTAAAAGTGACCATTTCATAGCCTAATGTCAAGATCTGACCAAATGAACGAATTTGCCTATGAAATTTGGCACATATATAGATCTTATCCAGAGCTTTTTGGGAAGCCAAAGATCAAATTATTTGGAGCTCTGTGGAATTAATTATGAATTTTTAAAGTTAGCAATTTTCAATTAAATTGATACAAACACTATTCATATGGTCAGAAACTTGGGTTGTGTCATTTATGGGTCAAACAATATCCAATGCTCATAAAATTTTACAGGCATAAACAAAACATGATAATCTTTCCATGCCACCAAGATCCCCTAATTGGACCTCTGAGCAAAGAGATATGAATTTTTGAAGTTAGAGGACAGTATCAGTAATGATAGTCGACCTTTAGTACTATTCTATCAATTTTCGGTGGCTAGCAACTCTGTTGTGGCTTGGATTTATTTTTAGCATAAAGTAGACATCTGTAGCTTCCCAAAATAGAAAAGTATGTATGATTTTGATTTTTCTAGAATTACTTATGATTTTTCAAAATTCATGACAGTAATCTGAAAATTGTGTCTGAGGCTGCACCTTTGATTTTCATGTATGCCACCCACTTGCTTAAGTTCTAGGTCACTTCATGAGATGGTTGAGTTGTATTTGTGTATTTAAATGTGAAAATAAAATGGATGAGTCCATATGGCCCACGAAACACTACAATTTTTTTCGTGACGTAATGCAATTTAATTGTATTTTTTATGGCTTTGTCTTGAGAAATTCATGTGCTTCATGGGAATAAGCCTACATATGATATGAGATGAGTCATGGAATTATGGTGTTATACAAGTGGCCATGGTTTCTATAGAAACTAAAATGGACCAGTTGGATCCCTTATGAGACACAAAAGTAACCATTTTGCAACCCAATGTCAAAATCTGACCAAATGAATGATTTTGCCCATGAAATTTGGCATGGATATAGATTTCATCCAAATCCTTTTGGAAAGCTAAAGACCAGATTATTTGGAGCTCTATGGAATTAATTATGATTTTTTTCAAAGTTAGCATTTTTCTATTGAACTGATGCAAACATTGTTCATTTGGTCAGTTGCTTGGGCTATATTATTTAAAGGCCAAATGATGTCCACTGCTCATGAAATGTTACAGGCATAAACTAGACATGATAATCTTTCCATGGCCACTGAGATCACCCTAATTGGACATCTAAGCAAGGAGATATGAATTTTTGAAGTTGGAGGACAGTACTAGTAATGACAGATGACCTCTAGTACTGTTCCAACAGTTTCTGATAGGTAACAGTCCCAGTTGTGGTCTGGAATTATTTTTAGCATAAAGTAGACATCTGTAGCTTTTCAAAATGGTATAATAAACATGATTTCAATTTTTCTAAAATTAATTACAATTTTTAAAATTTCATGTCAGAATTCTAGAATTCCAACCCGAGGCTGCATCATTGATTTTCATGTATACCATCCATTTGCACGAGTTTTAGGCCACTTCTTGAGATGGAATTGAGTTTTATTTGTGTAATTAAATATGAGAATGAGATAAATGAGTCCATATGGCCTACGAGACGCCAAATCAAAAATTCATGCTTGATGCAAAGCAAATTTATTGCATTTTTTAATGGCATTTCTTTGAGAATGTTATGTGCTTCATGGAAATAAGCCTACTAATGATATGAGATGAGTTCTATAATCATGGTGTTACACAACCAAACCCATGCAAGCCATAATGCAACCATAAACACATTTCAAGAAGCATAATGGTACCATAACATATAAGCATTGGCTAGAAACATTTCTTGCAACATCCCTAAAGTTAGGATTTTCTAATTATTTAGCATTTTATGTAATGAATTTATTAAGCTTTAATAAAAAGAATTTGAACGAAATAGTTTCGTATATGAAAAGTATGAGCTAAATAGGACCCATAGGGGTTTTTGAGATTTTAGGGGGTCCAGGGGCAAAATTGTCATTTGCCACCCGAACAAACTTTGATAAATTTTTCTAGAAGGAATAGGAATATTAAGAGAATAAATACCCCCTGAAACTCCTTCAAAGTTTCTTAGCCCTTTAGCTATTTCTATTTCTATAATTATTACAACTTCTTTTTTTATCTAGCTCATGGTTACTGATCGGGCTAACCAGATCCCGCCCGACCATCCGGACAACGTGGCGTCATTAAACCCGTCTCATCAAACCAAGTTTAACTATAGGTCACAGATTTCTGAGATTCTTGCTTGATTTTTTTATATTTGTGCCTAAAGCCACGAATAGAGGGTGAAACTAGAGTTCCCTAAACTTTCGGGTAATTTATACATTTTGCCCGGCATATAACTTTTCTTTGTATTTTAGTCCCCGACTCTTTCATACTTGACTTCAGAGATTCTTCGAGACCTTTTGGAAACATTAAACGAGACCCACATAGGGACAAATAATATTAAAATATAGCAGAGAACTTAGAAAATATAGATTGAATAAGACATTATGGAAAACCTAAGAAAATAGTGGCAATTTTGTAAGTCTAATCGAGGAAGAGCTGACATGGCACTAGGAAGCTGGGAAGGTGCTGATGTGGCACCATGTAGAAAAGAAAGAGATGATGTGGTGCCATGTGTGAAGAAGAAGCTGGAAGTTGGAAGAGAATTTTAGAAACTGCACGAGCTACGGAGTGATTACACAGGCTTGTGTCAGCAAATCTTAGAAATATCACACATTACAGAAAAGTTACCGCTGACTTCAGCATGACATAGATGCTAACTTAAGCGGCATTAAATGCAATCTTATCTTCACATATTACGAAAAAGTAACCAGGGTAATCCAATGGTTAATATTTATCCGTAAAACATGATACGATCTAAACCGTTGATACAATCTAATGGCTTAGATTTCTTCACCTTTTCAAGATCAAACCACCACATTTGATCTAATCTAAAGGCCAAGATCTTCCACCTTAAAGTTAATTAAATCTTAACTATTCATAACTAGTATATATATGAACCACCCATGTAACATCCCTAAAATTAGGATTTTCTAATTATTTAGTATTTTATGTAATGAATTTATTAAGCTTTAATAAAAAGAATTTGAATGAAATAGCTTCGTATATGAGAATTGTAAGCTGAATAGGACCTATAGGAATTTTTGAGATTTTAGGGGGTCCAAGGGCAAAATTTGTCATTTGCCACCTGGACCAACTTTGATAATTTTCTAGAAGGAATGAGAATATTAAGGGAATAAGTAACCCCTAAAACTCTTTCAGAGTTTCTTAGCCTTTTAGCTATTTCTATTTCTAAAGTTATTACAACTTCTTTTTCTATCTAGCTCATGGCTACTGATCGGGCTAACTAGATCCCAAACTGGATCCTGCCCAACCATCCGGACAACATGGAGTTATTAAACTCGTCTTATCAAACTGAGTTTAATCATGGGTTACGGATTTCTAATATTCTTACCCGATTTTTTGATATTGGTGCCTAAAGCCACGAATAGAAGGTAAAACTAGAGTTCCTTAAAGTTTTAGGTAATTTATACATTTTTCCCGACATATAACTTTTCTTTACATTTTAGTCCCCAGCTCCTTCATATTTGACTTTGGAAACTCTTCGGGACCTTTTGGAAACATTAAACAGGACCTACATAGGGACAAATAATATTAAAATATAGCAGGGAACTTAGAAAATACATATTAAACAAGATATTATAGAAAACCTAGGAAAATAGTGGCAATTTTGCAAGTCTAACCGGGGAAGAGCCGACATGGCACCAAGAAGCTGGGAAGGTGCTGATGTGGCACCATGTAGAAAAGAAAGAAATGATGTGGCACCATGTGTAAACCAGAAGCCGGAAGTTGGAAGAGAATTCTATAAACTACACGAGCTACGGAACGATTACATAGGCTTGTGTCAGCAAATTTTAGAAATCTCACACATTATGAAAAAGTTACCATTGATTTCAGCATGACATAGACACTGACTTAAGCGGCATTAAATTCCATCTTATCTTCACATATTACGAAAAAGTAACCAAAGTAATCCAATGGTTAATATTCGTCCGTAAAACGTGATACGACCTAAACCATTGATGCAATCTAATGGCTTAGATTTCTTCACCTTTTTAAGATCAAACCACCACCTTTGATCTAAATCTAAAGACCTACATTTTATCTCTTATTTCAAGGTTAAATCTTGACCATTCAGGTGATCTAAAGGCCAAGATCTCCTACCTTAAAGTTAATTAAATCCTAACCATTCATAACTAGTATATATATGAACCACACACACACTTTCACGCCATTTTCTCATACACAAATACACACCAAAATTTAGCCAAGACAAAGAGAAGGAGAAGAAGCTCAGCCTAAGGAAGAAGAGAAAGGAGAAGGAAAAGCCACCAGGGAAAATCAAACACCGCGAAGCTAAGCCAACATAGGTAGCCTTTCTTCTTCTTGGTTTTTCTTCTATTTTTCTCCAAGAATTCTTCTCTTCTCTTTCTCTCTAAATTTCGTACATGGCATGAGGAGATGGGAAATTTTGTTGTTTCCATGAATTCTAGCCAAGAAAAGATGGAGAAAAGATGGAGAAATCATATATATGGCTTATGGATTCATGTGATTCAAGAAAATTCCTATTCTTGGCAATTTTTCTACAAATCAAGAAGCTTTGTATTTCAAGATGCCATGGGAGAAATTGAAGAGGAAATAAAAGGGGAAGTGATGGAAGAAAGCCTAAGGAAGAGGAAAATTAATACAACTTTGATTTTCATGAAGAAATTGGCAAGGAAACCCTAGAATTTTATCTTGAGAAAACTATAGAATCCATATGAAATCTCTAGAAATTGATTGAGGGCTTTTGTTTATCATCCTTGAATATGTATGTGTGGCTATTTGGCAATATAAGAATAAAGCAAAACTACATGTCTTCTTAGATGTATAGATTCGGCCTACACATGTACATATACCTAAGGAAGAGTTTTCTTAAATCCAACTAAATTAGATTAACCTACATGAAAAATAAGGCCTATGGTGAAATTTTGGCGAATTATGGATCATTGTATAAAAAGTCAAATTTTTGAGAAAAAGTGTTAACCAAGATGTTCTTGAATTTTCCCTGATGATATTTGATGTGTTTTGCATGATTATTGTGATCTAATATGTTCTATGTGCTGTCTGGATTTTGCTGATATTTATTTGTAAATTTTGGAGCTCATTTGTGATAGTTGGAAATTTACGCAGCGTTATGTCAAGAATGAAATATTTGATAACATGTATTCTGGAATTGCACTATTTACTATGCTGATATACCGTTTGATTTCTTGACATGAATAATTTGTTGTTTACTGCTTGATTTTATGAGTATAGGTTATTTGGTAAAGGACTGACCAATATATATGGCAGAGTAGCCTTATCTAGGGGATGAACCCTGTGTATGCCAGAGTTGGCTATTCAGTAGCTGCTGTTGTGTTGGATGTCCAATCTTAAAGATACTTAAAAATTCTTAAACCATTAATTTTCAGACTCCAATATGCTGTCATGCTATCAGGATTATTTATGCACAGAGTTATGCAAGGCAGTTCTTTCCCAAATATACCTATATGCCTTGATCAAATGATGGCTTGGATGACATATTATTGTGATATTTTATATGACTTTCCTTAGGTACCCACTGGAGGACGCCTCAGTAAAGGAAAGAAGGGTGAGCCTGCTATGTCATGGCAGTGCAAGATGAGCTAGGCTTGAGCCTGCCGAAACTAGTGCGACACGGTCTGAGTGTTGGGCCTGGCGGTCTCCAAGGCCTAATGGTCAAGAGAGAATAAATATTGTTTGTGACACCTTCTCTATCCTATGCATATAGAAATCTCTTGAATACCTTGCAATTGTTGAATATCAATTATATTGAGACAATTTTTGTGTTCATCCATGTCTTATCTTTAGATGTAATATGCCTATCCACTTTGCTATTTCATATCCACGTTAGATATTGCTAAAAGTTATATCTCTCTACTTATATTGTTCGGTAAATTAACTGTCTTACCACTATATTATTTATTGTCTGTTAATAGTACTTAGCTCTTCTTCATGGATATTATGTGGTATTAATCCTATCTATGTTACTGAGAAAATTATTTCTTACTCTATTATGGTTTATATTTTTCTTAGATGCCAATCTATCAAGTGACCCTAGAACTCCAGGCGGAGTGGATCCAGTTCCCACTCAGAGGATGGGTCTTCGTCATCTATAATATACGCATCATATCATGTGATGATATTTTTCGTGCTGTACCGGTATATTTTGTGTCCCCAGGAGAGCTGGAGTCCCACACATTTCCAGTGGGTGGAGTTGATTCTCCTGCTCCTCCATTTGCATGAACAGAGGCCCAGTCACTGATACTGACCCTTTTGTTATCTGGGGGACTTTCTTTTTGAATGGTTATAAGATAGATTCCTTTTTAATGTGATGTGACTTGTATGACCCCATTCCCTTATGAGGGAACTCTTGAACTAATTCATATAAGTTACGATGTATTTTTGTTATTGTTATAGTCCACTACACCATTAATTAGAGTTATTGTGAAGGAATGATTAAAACAAAAAAAGTGATTAAACTCAAATAAGGAATTCTTCACAATTATATAAAGATAGAAGGGTATTAGAAAACGTGTTACAACCTACACACTTTCATGCTATTTTCCCACACACAAAATACACACCAAAATTTGGCCAAGACAAAGAGAAGGAGAAGGAAAAGGAGCTCGGCCTAAGGAAGAAGAGAAGGGAGAAGGAAGAAAGAAGGAAAAGCCACCAAGGGAAAATCAAACACCACGGAGCTAAGGTAACATAGATAGCCTTTCTTCTTCTTGGTTTTTCTTCTATATTTCTCCAAGAATTTTCTCTTCTCTTTCTCTCTAAATTTCGTACATGGCATGAAGAGATGGGAAATTTTGTTGTTTCCATGAATTCTAGCCAAGAAAAGATGGAGAAATCATATATATGGCTTATGGATTCATGTGATTCAAGAAAATTCCTATTCTTGGCAATTTTTCTACAAATCAAGAAGCTTTGTATTTCAAGATGCCAGGGGAGAAATTGAGGAGAAAATAAAGGGAGAAGTGATGGAAGAAAGCCTAAGGAAGAGGAAGATTAATACAACTTTGATTTTCATGAAGAAATTGGCAAGGAACCCTAAAATCTTAACTTGGGAAAATTTTAGAATACCTATGAAATCTCTAGAAATTGATTGAGGGCTTTTGTTTATCATCCTTGAATATGTATGTGTGGCTATTTAGCAACATAAAAATAAAGCAAAATCATATGTCTTCTTAGATGTATAGATTCAGCCAACACATGTACATATATTTAGGGAAGAATTTTCTTAAATCTAACTAAATTAGGTTAATCTACATGAAAAATAAGGCTTATGGTGAAATTTTGGTGAATTATGGATCACTGTATAAAAAGTCAATTTTTTGAGAAAAAGTGTTGACCAAGATGTTCTTGAATTTTTCCTAATGTTATTTGACATGTTCTAGATGATTGTTGTGGCCTAAGATGTTCTAGGTGCTGCCTGAATTATGCTGATATTTATTTTGTGAATTTTGGAGCCCATTTGAGATAGTTGGAAAATTATACAGTAGTATGTCAAGAATAGAATATATGGTAACATGTGTTCTAGAATTGCTCTGTTTTCTCTGTTGATATATTATCTGATTTATTGACATGGATAATATGTTGTGTACTACCTGATTATATGAGCATGGGTTATTTGGTAAAGAACTGGCCAATATATAGCATGGATAGGGGGTAAGCCCAAAGAATTGGCCAATATATAGGGTGGACAAGGGGTGAGCCCTACGTATGTGCCAGAGTTGACCATTGGGTAGCTGCTGTTGTATTGGATGTCTAATCTTAAAGATATTTGAAAATGTTTAAACAACCAATTTTTGGACTCCAGTACATAATCATGTTATCGAGATTATTTATGCACAGAGTTGTGCAAGGCAGTTCTTTCCCAAATATACCTACATGCCTTGATCAAATGATGGTTTGGATAATATATTATTATGATATTATATGACTTTCCTTGGGTACCTACTGGGGGGTGCCTCAATAAAGGAAGCAAGGGTGAGCCTGCTATGTCATGGTAGTGCAAGATGAGCTAGGCTTGAGCCTGTTTAAGCCAGTGCAACACAGTCTGAGTGTTGGGCCTGGCGGTCTCCAAGGCCTAATGGTCAAAAGAGAATAAATGTTGTTTGTGATATTTTCTATATTCTATATATGTGGAAATCTCATGAATGCCTCACAACTGCTGAGTATCAATTATGTTAAGACAATCCTTGTATTTTATTCATGTCCTATCTTTAGATGTAACATGACTATTCACTTTGCTATTTCATATTCACGTTGGATATTGCCAATAGGTATATCTCTCTGCCTGTATTGTCAGTAAATTTACTATTTTACCACTATATTGCTTGTTGTCTGTTAAACTTCTTCATGGATATTATGTGGTATTAATCCTGTCTATGTTACTGAGAAAATTATTTCTCACTTTAGTGTGGTTTATATTTTTCTTAGATGCCAATCTATTAAGTGACCCTAGAACTCCCGGCAGAGTGGATCCAGTTCCCACTCAGGGGATGGGTCTTCGTCATCCATAATATACGCATCATATCATGTGATGATATTTTTCGTGCTGTACCAGTATATTTTGTGTCCCCAGGAGAGCTGGAGTCCCACACATTTCTAGTGGGTGGAGTTGACCCTCTTGCTCCTCCATTTGCATGAACAGAGGCCCCGTCACTGATACTGACCCTTTTGTTATCTGGAGGACTTTCTTTTTGAATGGTTATAGGATAGATTCTCTTTTGATGTGATGTGACTTGTATGAACTCATTCCC
Source organism: Erythrophleum ivorense (assembly GCA_026724425.1). Classification (NCBI taxonomy): domain Eukaryota; kingdom Viridiplantae; phylum Streptophyta; class Magnoliopsida; order Fabales; family Fabaceae; genus Erythrophleum; species Erythrophleum ivorense. The sequence continues at coordinate 37,080,297 of JAIUCV010000006.1, read as the reverse complement.
TTATGAGGAAACTCTTGAACTAATTTGTATAAGTTATAATGTATGTTCGTTATTATTATAGTTCACTACGCCATTAATTAGATTTTATGGTGAAAGAATAATTAAAATAGAAAAAGTGATTAAACTCAAATAAGGAATTCTTTACAAATATATAAAATAAAGAAGGGTATTAGAAGAGACGTTACATTTCTTATGGCTCACACATGCACACAAGTACTCCAAGACAAGCAGACATCTAAGCCATGCATGAGAGAAGGTTAGAGAGCTACCTTGAAGTAAGAATATAACACTTTCCTCTTGAAATTCTTCTTTCCCTTTCTCAGCCAAGCCTTGCAATTTGGTGGCTCTTGGTTCTCTTAGCCTAAACACATCAAAAGAGACATACATCACTCATGGGAACAAGCTCCACCCTTAAGAAATTTCTATGGAGTCTTACTTTGTCCTAAGACACAATTATGGTTCCATAAAGGACCTAATGAAGCAACTATAGGAATCCATGATCTTGACTTCCATTTCTTATTCATTCTAGGTCTCTTAACTCTATTTAAACTCCTTGGAGTCATCACACATTCATTTTAAGGAGCCCAATTATAAGTTGCTTCCTAATGTCTCATTATAAAGCCTACACCTCCATTTCATATTCCAAAGTTTTTAAATTTTTTTCAAGGCTTCCTTTGAGGTCCTTCCATCATATATAGTCCTATTCTAAGCTTGGAACAAATTAAAACACTCCCTAGGTGCCTTAATCTTGTTCGGCCGAGACTATTGAGGCTTGGAGCATTCATGGAGTTTTCTTCATTTCATTTAGGAAAATGGCATATGTGAGGCTTCCTAGGTGTCTTGAAAACTCATTCATACTCTTGGATAGCTTAAATTATCATTAGAAAGCTTTATATTTGCCAAGGTGCAACCAAATCCCTAAATTCTGTAACTCGCATTCTAAAACTTCCTTTTCAATTATAGTTGTATATTCTTAATCCTCACACTCCATAACCCTTGGTTCCATCAAGAATACATGAAGAAAAAATCTCCTTCTCACTTTCTCTCTCTAGACTGAAGGTTAAATAGCTTGAAAACACAAAATTTTGCAAGTGTTTCAAGTAAAGTCTTACCTTAAAATGGAGCTATCTTTATGTAGATTATTTTCCACCAATTGGTTTCTTGAAAAGAGTTCATTTTTGGCTTGGGTCACACCTAAATCTTTAAGTTTTCAAGAAAAGAAAACCACCATTAGAGAACTCTTAGAGAGAGAAATAACTTTCCTAACTAGCATAGGATGAAATTGGGCTATTTGCTTACTTAAATGGAAGATTAAAATTCTCTCTCTCCCCTCTTAATGTCATGCCATAGCTCTTTAAAATTGTAAAAATGGAAGCTTGGAGAAGATGATGAGGTGTAATCTTACTTAAGAAGCCTCTTTTATAATTTTTTAAAATGACCTTTTCCTGTTTATTTCATTTAGGCTCATTTCAACTCCTTTTTGAGAATCATCTTTTCCATCATAAATTTAGTTCCTCTAATTTATAAAATGCCTTTGGTTTTATCCAAATTAGATTTAAAACCTTTCCAAATGAACTAATCAAGGTTTGGGTCAATCGACACTTTAAAATGTAAATCGGAGGAGTTTAAACCATTCTAGGGGTTCCTATGGTTTTTAAGGCTTCTGAGAACCCCAGGAAACTCATTTTTTCCATTTAAAAATCTCTCTCTTGAGTTTTTTAGAAAGTTCCTAAAATTATGAAAATGCCACTATATCTTTGTTAAATTTTGTCTGGTTATTCTGGCTCCATTTTCAAGGCACCTCTAGCATTGTATTCTCATTATTTAAGGTATAGATTATTACTTTAATTTTATTGGACCTCAAATCATTCTATCTAGGGGACTTCCTTTTATATCTAGTACATTTCGTATGTTTATAGAGAAACCAGATATTACATTTCTCATGTTTATAGAGGAATCAGATGTTACAAGATTAAGGTTTAAAATTGCAATGTCTAGTTTTTATCAAATGATGGAAATGGATACATTTTCAAAGTAAGTCCCCTAAAATGAATTAGTTAAGGTCTCAAAAAATTTATGTAGCATTCTAGACTTGTAAAAATGAGAATCCTATGCTCAAATTGAAAGAAAAATAGAGCTAGAATGAAAAAATGAATTTTAATGAAACATTGACAAAACGTAATGGTATTTTTGTAATTTTGGGAAAATTTTGGAATTCTTACAGGAGGGCTTTTTAAATGGAAAAATAGAGTTGCCCAGGGTTTTCAAAGGCCCTAAAAACTATAGGAAGCCCAGGGACAGTTAAAACTTCTACAGTGCACATTTTCCAACATCAATTGACCCAAACTTTGACAAATTTATTTGGGAAGGTTTTAGCTCCAATTTGAGTAATTCTAAAGACATTTTATAAAATTTGGAATCTAAATTTTATGATGTAAAAGATGGTTCTAAAAAAAGAACTAAAATGAACTAGAAACGAAAATGCCAAGACAAAAGGACAAAATTAACATTTTTGGAAACTATTCCTTAAACTTAGCTATAAATAGCTACACGCCCCACCTCCTCCTTCACTTAGCTCATTTTGTTCTTGCCCTAAACTAGAGAAGAGAGCAAGGGATTGAAGCACATAAGAAGGAGAAGAAAGGAAGGAGAAAAAGCTGAGGTATGATTTTTCATAGATTGTCATACTTCCTTTTTAACAAACTCCTTCTCCTCTATCCTCCCTTCTTTCCTATGGTTTTATTGAAGTTCATGGATCTATTTTGAGGGTAGAACAGAGAGAAAATTTAAAATTCAAGGTGAGGAAGCTAAGAAAGGTGAAAAACAAGTAAAAGGGAATTAAGAAACTAAGGTATCTTGCCATCTCCATGCTTGATTTTCCTTCTTCCTCCTCTTGTGTGTTGTTCAACTTAGGTAAAGACAGCCCTAAGGGGGTTAAGTTTCTAGCTAAACTAAGGGTAAATCTTAGGAATTTAAATGTGGAGAATAAGAATATGCAAAGAAAATAATGAACTAGCCATTGGAATTCGAGATGAAAAAATTAGGGTTTCATAGATTCCTTTGAAATTTTAATTTGATACAATAATTCCTAGGCCTACATGAGTATTTGGATGAGCTCCTAAGATCCCTAGAAGGCTCCTCACATGCATCTTCCATCAAGAAAACAAAACAAACTCTAAAGGTGCCAACAAGAAGCATAGCCTCAACCTAAAAGACTTAGGGCACCAAGGGAAAGTTTTAATTTATTCTAAACTTATTTTTATAGAAAGTGATTTGGTGCTTTAGGTTCCATATTATGACCTAAAGAAGCAACATATAGTTAGGCTCTTTGTTTTAATTGTGTGATAACACCAAGAGGCTTAAAAGGAGTCAAGAATCATATTTGAAAGGAAAGAATGGAGTATAGAAATTATTTGAGGGGTGTTGCTTCATTAGGTGCATTTATGGACCATAATGGGGTTTATAGAACAACCTAGTGTCTAAGAAAATTGTATGGCCTTAGAAATTATTTCATGAACCTAATTCGCTTCCATAAATTGTGTCTAGGCCAAGAGAAACCTTCCTTACACTTTTATGGATGTGTGGCAAAAGCAAGGGAGGGAGTTGCAAGAGAAAAAGTGTGTGATTGTGTGCAAGGTAGCTCTCTCCACCTTCTCCATGCATGGATGTGTGCTTAGCATGTCTTAGAATGTGTGTATGTGTATTTTTAAGCCATGAAAAGTATGCTAGCATGATTTTATATGCCATGATTTTATGATAACATATTATGTTTCTAAATAATGTTATGATGTATGCTTGGGTTTGCATGAATATGGTAAGGCGAAGATGAGCCAAGAACCCTTGAGATTAGTTGAGATAAAGCAAAGAGTCTCCCAAGAGCAAGATGGGCTCCCAAGAGTATAGTTAAGTCTAAGAATCTCTTAAAAAATGGGTGAGGCAAGTCCAATATCCATAAGAAATTAGGTGAGGCAAATCCACTTGCTTGGTAAGCCTTTGTACACTATGTATGACATTCTCAAATGATGAAAATACTTCTTGAATGTTTGTACTTATTAACATGACCATACATGCATTTTATGAGACTTGTTTGCATCCATTATGTATGATTAAATGGGAGATGAGCTATTGGGATTCTTTGAACCTCATTCCCTCCTCTCCAATGATCTCACATGCTAGGTGGACTAAGTGGACAAGGTGATGGAAGCCAATTACCTTGAAGGAAAGAGTTTGGCAATTAAATGCAATTTTTTTTAGTTCTTTAAGGCCATAATTGTGTCAAATGTTGTAACCCCCTGATGTATATGGTTTATGATGTGATGACCCTAACTTCTAATCATTATAATTAAGGTTAAATACGTGATTAATAACCATGAATCAGGGTTACAAGACATTACATCTAATTACATTTGAAAAATGCAAGGAAATTTGAACCTTGATGTTATTAAAGTCATCCACAAAATAATTACGAGCATTCATGTGCACAAGGGAAACAAACACTCATTTATAAGCCTTGGATTCTATTACCCATTAGTTCTAACTCACAAGAATCTTCTACCAATATTTCTAAGTCATCCCTTAAGGTTACCATAGGAAAAACCAAGGTTTCTAGGCTAGAATGGGTCCATTAGCTGCAGCTAAATGACCTTGCGCTGCAGCCAATTGTTCTCGGATTCACTCTTTATCTTCACAGGTTTCACCATAGCGATAGCTGCAGTAAGTTGGAGCTTCGCCATGGCTAACCTATATGGCACCGCAGCGAGGAATCCTCCTTGAGCTTACCTCGCTCGCCTTTCCTTATTAGCCACAGCCAATTCCCCCTTTCATCGCAGTGAATTCCTCTCTGGAACGCCTGACACAATTTCATAAAAGTTTGTCGTGGCCAATTCCCATTTAGCCACAGTAATTACCCTCTAGATGACTCCCATTTTGCCTCTCACATTTCACCGCTACTAATTCCACTTCTTGCCAGGCAAATTGCTCTCTGGTACTCTCCCTGGGTAACTTCGCCTCTATTGGCTGTGGCTAATAATATTTTGGCCGTAATGAAATGCCTTCTAATCTTATAACTCCTAAAATCTTGTCTCATACTTTTTACTCTCCCTCCAATGACACCCTAGGACCACTCTACCTTAAATGTGGGGCTCCAATAGCTTTCATTAGCCTAATTTACCCAGCTAATCTATCATTACTAGTTCAAGACTTAAGAGTCAATTTCTACTCCTCTAACTACCCTATATCAACAAATTCATAGATTAATAATAGCATAATTTCATAAGCTTCCAGCAATTGTCAATCAAATATATATTCCATTAAAGATTCCATACATCATTGATTCAAATCAACAACTAATATATTCCATGATGACATTTCCAATAGTAGACCATATCATGAATTCAACAAAGTTCATACATCAGATACTATAAGTTCATACATCCAATACCAAGCTATAATGAGACTTAACTCTTTAATAGATACATTCTAACTAATCAAAATATAAAGGCCTACACTTGGCAACATGATTACATGATGATACTATGTAAACTAATAACAAAATTACATCTATACTACTCAGATCAACCCAAGTGTAGCCTCTTCCACACATGGCTGGAGCTCATGAATTTTCATCCACTTGCTTCCCCTTATCCTTACCCGAAGGGCCTTCTCTTGAAAGTATGATCCCATGAAATGGGGTAAGATATAAATCTCAGTAACCAAGGCAAATTCCATTCATATATCCCAGTTTAATCAACATATATGCATGATTTCATATAAGCATCATAAAACATACCAGTCATATTAGTAAATAAAACAATTAGGCTATCTTTGATTACTATCCTATACTAGCAATCACAATTCCACATGTTAAAAGCCAATAATACCAGGAGAGGCCTGTCCACGATACCTACTCCCTATTGAGCACAACCAGGGCTCAGTGTATCTAGGGTCTGATCATAACCCGGTGCCCAATTGAAGCACATGTATGGGTGGCAGCCATACCACAGCTCCACCATGGACTCACAAGGTCCAATCACACATAATAGATAGCCAACTAATTCATTTAGTATCAAAATTATAATCATGCAGCAAATATAAAATTAAAATAGAACATATGCATGGAATTAGCATAACCTCGGTTACCTCACTCTACAAACAATTGAAAAGCCACCAGTAGTGCCAAAATCTCCCTATAACAACAGAAGATTACTACCTTAAATCATCATGTACAGTAGTAACAAGTACCCAAAAATTAAAATACTAATGGCTACTTAGAAGACACTTACCCAGCCACTACAAATTCTCAAATTCGGATTGAATATGCCATATACCAGAAACTTCAATATATCACCCTAATTCCTAAGCAAATTCGTACATAATTAATACCCATACTATAAATCAACCATGGGGTGTTTTAAACCAGTAGAAAATACATTAGAATGGAGAGTTTACACTTACCCAATGTCCCTCCAAGCCTCTACCTCCGAAAATCCTCTAGGAAAATACCAAACAACCACATTTCAAATTTTGGGTATTGTGAAAATGCTCTAAATGAAAAATTAATTGGGCTAAAATGAAGAGAAAGAGAAGGAGATTAAGTTATATAACAAGTACCTTGGCTGATTTTGAGCTTAGAAGTGAGAAATGGTGGATTTCTTGCCCCAAACCCTAGCCTCCCTTTAAACCTCTGAAAATGAGTTGTGTGTTTGTGTTTCAGCAAAATATGGAGGGGCTGAAGTGTTTAGGATTTTAGTTGGGTTTAAGTTGGGTCTAATATGGGTCATAAGCTGATCCAAAGATCCAATACTAAGTGGGTTTCAGATTTAAGCCTTCTTGGGGCAGCTTTCATGTGTTGGGTTGCAGAAATTTAATTAGGCCAGACCAAGTTTGAAGAACTCAATTGATTTGGGTCTGCACAAGGGTTATTAGGCCATTTATAAGAGCTTATGCAAGTTGGGTCTTGGGTTTCTAATTCATTAAATTAGATTGGGCCATTACTAAGTGCTCTTTCTTGGGCCAAGTTTCACATAAAAAGGTTGGGTTTGCACCTAAAATGATTGGGCCTCTATTAGTTCCTAACATTGGCCTACTTAATTTAATTTGGGCCTAGATGGGATTTACAACTCAATTAAATTTTGAACTCATAATAATAACTTATCTCTCTAAAATTTTCATTCACTTAACTTGCCCAATTATTCCATATTAATTATTCTTAATTAACCCAAATCCATGATTAACACCTTAATTAATTTTGAGGTATTACATATGACCTCTTAGACATGTGTAATTATGACATTATGCCATGTGTGAATGAGAGAATATGTTATGTAGCCACTAGAATATGAATTGAGTATATGATGGCACATTAGCTTCATGAATGGCTTTATGAAAATATGCATATGCGTGGATGAAATGACCAAAATGAGATCTATAGAGTTTGGGACCATTTGGGCAGCTTACACAAGTCTTAATCATGCTTTTACACTTGCCCAAAAGGTTCCAAACCCTAGAAAAAGCTATTTGGTTACTTTGGTACCTCATATGGAGTCAAAATTGACTATAATGGAACCTTACATCACTTTTTAACTAAATGAGCTCTTCGTGATCTGAGATTTGGCATTCAATTAGGTCTCATTGAGAAGTTAAAGAACATAATTTTCGGAGGTCTATAGAATATTTAAGGAATTTCCAAAGTTGGCAATTTTTTTGATTTTGGTCTACTACACTATTCATTTGGTCCAAAAATAAAATCTGTCACACAAGGCTCAAATGATGTCCAATTGCCATGAAAATTTATACAGAGAAACTAGATATTCATAGTGATCAAACAAACTAGAAATACCTCATTTGGATGTCTAGAGAGGGAGATATGAATTTTTGAATATTCTATTTAGTATTAGGAGTTTTGTCTGACCTCAGTTACTGTTCCATTGAATTCCGAGGTCTAGGTTGCCTGAGTTGGTCTAAAAATATTTTTTCCCTCTAGCCAACATTTATATATTTCCATATTGTATCATTTGTATAAATTATATATATATTTAAATTAATTGGATATTTTCAACATTTTCTGCAGAAATCTGTGACAACATCAAAAGACAGTTTGACCTCTAAATCTTTTCAGATGTCAAACGTCCTCTGTGGTAGATGTTATGGTCTAAAAATATTTTTAGTGTGAAGTAGACATCCATAAATTTCTAGAATGGCCAAGAATGTATAATTTTAATTTTTTTAGAATTAGTTATGAATTTTCAAAGTTTGGTTAAAAAAGGGGTCAAATTTGGCCGAAATTTAATATGCCTATTTTAAGTTTTCCTTTGAGTTCCATGAGTTGTGGGCCACATTTTATGATCCAAATGAGTTGTATTCATGTAATTAAATATGGAAATGTATGGTATGAGTTCACACAATTCACGTGATACCGAATGGATTTTTCATACATGACGCAATGCAAGAAAATACATTATTTTAATTCCCCTTTCTTGCTCTTTCATGGAAATTATGAATGTGAAGCATGTGAATGTTGTAAAATGAACTAGAAATATATGGTGTTACAAGGAATATGAGAGGCATCTTGGGATAGTTCTTTAGACCCTGAGAGAATATCAGTTGTATGCAAATCTTAGCAAGTGTGAGTTTCAGTTGCAAAAGATGAAGTTCTTAGGTCACGTGATATTGAAGCGAAGGGTAGTGATGGATCTTAGTAAGGTGAAAGCAATATTAAATTGGAAGAGACTCAAGTTAGTGACTAAAATCTATAGTCTCTTGGGGTTAGCTAGTTACTATAGAAGATTCATCAAGGGATTTTCCCAATTAGCAATGCCTTTGACTAAGTTGACTAGGAAGAATCACCTTTTGTGTGGGATGCTAAGTGTAAGGATGCCTTTCAAAAACCTATGAGTAGATCAACCTTCACACCTATGTCAGTTATACCTAACCCTAAAGAGACCTTTACGGTTTATAGTGATGCATCTAAGAGGGGATTAGACTGTACTTTAATACAACAAGGTAGGATGATAACCTATACTTCTAGGAAACTTAAGCCTCATGAGAAGAATTATTATAATACCTTAACCTCTTTACCCTCACACAGAGGTCCCATGGTCTATCCCAATCCATTTCAAGCATATTAGACAACATTCACAAGGAAGCATATGTTTTTATACATGGAAAGTTGCATGATTGGGAGACCATATTCATAATTCATGGCTTTAGGGACCATGTGACCTCATCCATATCATTTCCTATCAATAACATATATATTCAAGTCATAAACATCATCATTTAATTCATGCATCACGAGTTTGGAACCATACATTCCAAAAACCAAAATTTGGTCTCGAGTTGACAAGCCAAATTTCTGATACAAATTTTGAAAATTTATAACTAATTCTATAAAAATAAAAATCATACATATAATAGCTTTCTAGAAATCTCTATATGTTAACTAAAGGTTAAAAATAATTCTAGACCAATGCAATAGCCTTTAACCTACAGAAATTGATGGAACCATACCAGAGGTCAAGCTACATTACTGGTACTATCATGCAACTTCAAAATTTTGGTTCTCACTCTACAGAACTCCAAATGAGGTGATCTTAGTGGCTATGAAAATCTTGTGATGTCTAGTTTCTACATATAAAATTTCATAACCATTGGACTTCATTTGATCCATTTGTGACACAGAAATATAAACTGACCATATGAACAATACACATACCATTATTGCATAATTTTGCCAACTTTAAAAAATTATAATAAATTCTCTAGAGCCCCAAATTGAGTGCTCTTTATCTCTGTGAAAAGACATAGATGAAACCTACTTGCTGGCCAAATTTTATGAAAAACTCACCTATTTGGTTAGACTTTGGTTCAGCACACATAATGGTCAAATTTGAAGTCTAATTTGGTATCTCAAGGCACCAAAATGCTTTCCTCTCATTTTATAACCACTTAGGCAAGTTTAAAAGCATAAATACAACATATAAGAGCATTCCAAATGATCCAAACTATCATGGAGCTCATTCTCACCTTGCCACTTACAATTATATACATGCATATCATAGCATATGGGAGGCAAAAACTCATGCATTCATTCATTTGGCTTCCACATTGACACATGCATCATATATACATACATTTGAACACGTTCAAAGGTTTACATCATATATACATCTCATTGTTATAATTCTTGGCATCAAAATGCAACTAAAAAATCCATTCTCTTTCTCTTTGTCAAAGCTTGCTTCTCAAAGTTGTTGGCCTCTATTTCTTGGTCCACTTGACTCATTAAACATGGTTAGGCATATATAGGGGAATAGTGAGATTTAAATAATCCCAATAACTCTTAACCCTTTCAAACATACATAATGGATGTATATACATGTCAAAGAATATATGCATGACATTCAATCTACTAGTGAGTATACATAAAATATTTTTCTTGTCACATAAACTCATACATAGTAAACATAAGCTTTCAAGGGCATTGGTTTAGCCTTACCCATCTTTCTTGGTACTTTTGGATTTACCTCACCCACTTTCAAGGGACTTTTGACTTAGCCTCATTCTTCTTAAGACTTTTAGCTTTGTCTCACCCATTTCTAAGGACTTTTAGCTCATCCTCACTCTTGTTAAGGGACTTTTGGCACAACCAAACCCATTCAAGCCATAATGCATATACAAACACATTTCAATAAGCATAATGGTACTATAACTTGTAAGCAATAGCTAGAAACATTTCTCATGGTTTAAACATACACATAAGCACTCAAAGATAAGTGAACATCCAAGTCATATATGAGAGAAAGGTTAGAGAGCTATCTTGAAGTAAGATTTACACACTTTTCCCTTGGATTATTCTTCCCCTCTCTTGGGCACACACTTGCAACTAGGTGGAGCTTAATTCCCTGGGCCTAAACACATCAAATGGGACACAATTGAAGTAAGCTCTAGTATCACACACATTCCACGTGAAGCTACTTTGTTTTATGGTTCAATTATGGTTTCATACAAGACCTAATAAAGCAACTACTAGAATTCATGCTCTAGGCTCATTTTCTCCTTCTATCTAAATCTCTTGACTCTATTTAGACCCCTTGGAGTCATCACAAGTTCATTCCCAAGATCTTAGATATAAGTTGCTTCTTTATGTCTTAAATTGGAACCTATACCTTCTGTAACACCCCAAAAATTAATTAAGGTGTTAATCATGGATTTGGATTAATTTGGAATAATCGAGTAAGTTAAGTGAATGAAAATTTTGGAGAGATAAATTATTAATATGGGTTTGAAATTTAATTGGAATAGAAACTTCATCTAGGCTTAAATTAATGTAGGAGATCATGATAAGAGACTAATAAAGACCCAATAAGTTAGGTGCCGATCCAATCTGATTCAATGTGATAGAGGCCCAAGATCCACCTTTTATAGGCTTTTATAATTAGCCCAATAACCTTTGTGCAGACCCAAATTCTTTGAGCTCTTAAAACTTAGCCTAACCCAATTAAAATTCAACAGCCCAACACATGAAAGTTAGCCTACCAAAGCTTAAATTTGAAGCCCATTTGGAGTTGGATCTTTGGAGTAACCCATAACCCATAGAAAACCCAACTTAAACCCTAAAAACTAACCTAGCCACCTCCCATTCTACAGAACCACAAGGAACACACACAAAATTCGGAGGTCCAAAGGAGAGGTTAGGGTTCTTGGCATATTTCCATCATTTCCCACTTCTAGAGCAAGATTCAGCCAAGGTAATAGTTATATAACTTAATCCTCTCATCTTTCTCTTTAATTTGACCCAATTAATGTTCCAATTGGAGCACTTTCACCTACACCCAAAATGTGAAACTTGCCATTTAATGTTTCTATGGTGAAATTTCGTAGGTTGAGGATAGGGTTGACATTAGGTAAGTATAAATACTTTTTTTTAGGTATTTCGGCTGGTTTGAGACCCCAATGATTGGATTATAGTATGGATATTAATTTTTCATGAATTTGCTTAGAATTTAGGGTGATATATTAAAGTTTCTGGTAGAGGACACCTCCATTCCAAATTTTAGGAATCAGTAGTGGCTGGGGAGAATTTTGTACCACTGGTGGCTTTTGCAAATTTGTCTACAAGTGAGGTAACTGGGACTACATTAATTCTATGCATGTATCTGCTTTAATTTCATATTTATTATACATGAATGATTTGAAATGCTAAATGAATTGGTTGGCTATCTATTATATTATGTTTGGACTTTGTGAGTCCATGGTGGAGCTGTGGTGGGGTTGCCACCCATGCATATGCTTTGATCGGGTATCGGGTTATGATCAAACCCTAGATGCATTGAGCCCTGGTTGTTCTCATTGGGGAGTGGGTGTTGTGGATTGGCCTCTCTTGATATTATTGGCCTTTAACATGTGGAAATATGATTGCTAGTATGGGATGGTAATTATAGTAGCCTAACCATTTCCTTTGTTGATATGACTGATATGATTCTGATGTTGATTTTGATTCATGCATATATGTTAATTAAATTGGATATTATGAATGGAAATTTTCTTGGTTACTAAGATTCACATCTCACCCTATTTCACGGGATCATACTTTCAGGTGAAGGCTCTTCGAGTAAGGATAGGGGGAAGCAAGTAAATGAAAATCCATGAGCTCAACCATGTGGGGAGAAGGCTACAGTTAGACTGGTTTATTTAGAATAGATACTAAATTTTGTATTCCTTTTTGTATAGCATCATCATGTAATCATGTTTTCAAGTGTAGGCTCTTATATTTTAATTACTTAGGATGTATCTATTGATGAGTTAGGCCTCCTCTTAGCTTGGTATTAGATGTATGGACCTATAACACCTGATGTATGAATTTTACTGAATTTATGGTATGTTATACTATTGAAAATATAATTATGTGATGCATTAGATGTTGATATGAACCATTAATGTATGAGGTCTTTAACGGAATGTGTATCGAATGTTAATTGTTGATAGTGCATGAATTCTTGCTATCATTAATCCATGAATTTGCTGACATGTGGTAGTTGGATGAGTAGGAATTAGTAGTTAAGTGGTAGAATAGCTGAGTAAATAAGGTAGATAAATACCATTAGAGTCATATAAAATGAGGGGAAGTGGTCCTAGGATGTTCCTAAGAAGAGAATTGGAGTGCATGGGATGAAACTTAGGAGATGTAGTTATAAGAGGGAGTCACGCTGCAGCCTGAAGAGTGACAGTGGCGAGGAACGCCGTGGCTTGAGGAGTCTCGTGCGTGGCTTAGTGCAAAACCTGGCTGTGACGTAACAAGTCCTACCGCAGTGCTAGTCGAGGAAACTAGGTAAGGAGTGTCTAATAGTAAGCCTCGCCATGGCGCAAGAGTTTTTCGTCGAGGCAAGAATCGTGGGAATTCAAACAGCAGTCCCAAGAGGCATTTCTGTCGTGGCAATGGTCCAACTCGCCGTGTTGTATAAATTGCCCAATGATTCCCAAGAGTAACTTAGCCGCAGCGCAGAAGGTCGGGGCCACAACACAGTGAAAAATGTAGTTTTTAAACTCTAGTACCTAACTTAGCCGCGGCAGGAGGGTTTCAAGTCATGGTGCATGTCCCCAAACTCCTACCTTTAACCTAGAAACCCCAGTTTCTTCAATAGTAATGCTAGAAAATGATGTAGGAACACTTGTGGGAGGTTTTTGTGTGTTGAAACTGATGGATAAATGAATCACAAACCCCTCATGATAGTATAATTTCTTTTATGCATTCTTATATTTGTGGTTGTTTAGTGATGACCCTAACTTCAAGGTTCAAATTTTCTTATATTTTCATAATGTAATAAATTGTAATGACTCTAAACCTTGATTGTAACAACCCTACCTTATAAGCATGGTAATTATAGTTAAATATGTGATTAATAATTAATGATCAAGGTTTGGAGTGGTTATAGTCTATTACTTTATGAAAATATAGGGAAATTTGAACCTTGATGTTAGGGTCATCACTAAACCACCACAAACAAAACAAAAAATGCATAAGAGAAATCATACTACTATGAGGGGTTTACGATTCATCCATTCATTAGTCTCAACACACAAAAACCTCCCACAAGTATTCCTATATCATTTCCTAGCATTATCATTGAAGAAATTAGGGTTTCTAGGCTAAGGGTAGGGGTTTGGGGTTTAAGATAGGTACTGGAATCATTAGGCAATTTTCGCACATTTCGCCGTAGCGAGACTACATGGCACCGCGGCGGAAATTCCCCCTGGAGCTACTGTTCTAAGTCCTAAGATTCTCATCTCGGTGGAATATATTTGCGCCACAACGAGTTTTACTATTCTATAACCCTTAACTAGTTTTCTTGACTCATGCCGTGGCAGGACCTATTACGCCGGCGCGAGTTTCCGTTCTGTCACCCTTATGGGCGATTTTTCTCGATTTACGCCGCGGTGAGATTTCTCAAGCCATGGCGCTCCTCGCCACTATCACTCCCCAAGCTAATTTTCTACTCTTGTGCCGCAGCAGTATTCATCATGCCACAGCACCCCTCGACTCTGTCACTCATTTAGCAGCGGCGAAGCCTTCTTAGCCATGGCGTAACTCCCTTCTGTAGCTACCTCTCCCAAGTTTCATCCCCTACACTCCAATTCTCATCTTAGAAACACTCTAAAACCACTTTCTCCCATTTTGTATGACTCTAATAGTATTTATCTACCCTATTTACCCATCTAACTCTCCATTACCAATTCAAAACTTAGATACTATTTTCTACTTGCCTAACTATCTCATATCAGCAAATTTATAGAATAAAGATAGCAAAAACTCATGCATTAGTGACAATTAACATCCCATGCACATTCCATAGAGATTTCATTCATCAATGGTTTATATCAACATCTAATGCATCACATGACTACAATTTTCAAATGGTAAACCATATCACAAATTCAACAAAGCTATATATATCAGATGTTACAAGTTCAAACATCAATATCCACTATAATAAGACTTAACTCCTTAACAGTTACATTTCCACCAAGCAAAATATAAATGCCTACACTTGGCAACATGAATACATGATGATGCTATATAAACTAATAATAAAATTGCATCTACTCTACTTAGATTAACCCAAGTGTAGCTTCTTCCACACATGGCTAGAGCTTATGGATTTTCATCCACTTGCTTCCCCTTATCCTTACCCGAAGAACCTTCACCTGAAATATTAATCCCATAAAATAGGGGTGAGATATAAATCTCAGTAACCAAGGCAATTCCATCATATAATCTAGTTTAATTAGCATACATACATAATTTCACATAAGCATAAGAAGAATACCAGTCATATCAGTACATGAAACAAGTAGGCTATCATGATTATCATCCCATACTAGTAATCATATTTACACATGTTAAAGGCCATTAACACCGGAGAGGCCCATCCACAGCACCTATTCCTCATTGAGCACAACCAGGGCTCGGTGCATCTAGGGTTTTGATCATAATCCGATACTCGATCGAAGCACATGCACGGGTGGCAGCCGCACCACAGCTCTACCATGGACTCACAAGGTCCAATCATAATATAATGATAGCTAACCAATTCATTCAATATTTCAAATCATTTATGTACAGCAAAATATGAAATTAAAATAAATATATGCATGGAATTATATAAACCCGGTTACCTCACTTGTAGATAATTTGTAACAGCTACCAATGATACAAAAATATCCCTATAACCATAGCATCAGAGAATTACTACTTTAATTCATCATCTACAGTAGCAACAAGTACCTAAAGAATTTAAATGCTAATAACTACCTAAAGAATACTTACCCAGCCATTACAAGTCTTAAATTCTGATTTATGTGTCCTGTGACAACCCTACCTTGTTATCAATGTATTCATGGTTAAATACAAGATTAATAATTAATTATTAAGGTTTGAGGTCATTATATGTATATCCACATTACGAAAATATGAGAAAATTTGAACCTTGATGTTAGGGTCATCACCATACCACCACAACAAAATAAAATTTGCATAAAAGCAATCCTACTACCATTAGGGGTTTGATTCAACCGTCCATCAGTTTCAATACCCAAAAACCTCCCACAAGTGTTCCCATATTGTTTTCTACCATTACCATTGAAGAAATGGGGGTTTTTAGGTTAAAATTATGAGTTTGGAGATTTACGCCACGACTTATACCTTCCCTGCCATGACCAAGTTGCTCTCTGGAATCACTGGGCAAATTTCACAAATCTTGCCGCGGCGAGTTGGACCTTCGCCGCAGCCAGCCTACATGGTGCCGTGGCAGAAATGCTTCCTGGATCTCCCATTCTCCACCCTCACGATTCTCACCCCGGCGCAAGATATTTACGCCGCGGTGAGTTTTGCTTCTGTCCAACCCCTATTTTATTTTCTCGACTCACGCCGCGGCAGGACATAATGCGCCACGGCGAGTTTTGGTTCTATTACCCTCCTGGGCGATTTTTCCCACTTTGTGCCACGGCAAAATTTATCAGGCCGCGGCGCTCCTCGCCACTATCACTCCCTGGGTCACTTTTCCTCCCTTGCGCCGCGGTGGGATTTGGCTTTGTCTCACATTTGGCCACGGCGAAGCCTTCTTAGCCGCGGCGTAACTCCCTCTGGTGACTACATTACCTAAATTTTGCCCCCTACACTCCAATTCCCATCTTAGAAACACTCCAGGTCCACCCACCCTCATTTTATGTGATTCTAATGGTGTTTATCTACCCTATTTACCCATCAATCCGTCCATTACCATTGCAAAACCTAAATACTACTTCCTACTTGCCCAACTAGCTCATATCAACAAATTCATAAATATATGACAGCAAGAACACAAGCATTAGCAAAAATTAACATCCCATGCACATTCTATATATATTTCATTCATCAATAGCTTATGTCCATATCCAAGGCATCATATGACTACCATTCCCATATGGTAATCCATATCACAATTTCAACAAGACTATATATATTATGCTCTAAGTCCATACATTAATATTTGACTATAGTGAGATTTAAATCCTTAACGATTACATTTCGATCAAACAAAATATGAATGCCTACACTTGGCAATATGAGTACATGATGATGCTATGTAACTAATAACAAAATTGCATCCCTACTAACTAAGCCAGCCTAAGTGTAGCCTTCTCCCATATGTTGGAGCTCATGGATTTTCATCCACTTGCTTCCCCTTTATCCTTACCCGAAGAACCTTCACCTGAAATGTTAATCTCATGAAACGGGATTGAGATATAAATCTCAGTAACCAAGGTAATTCCATGATATATCCAGTTTAATTAGCATATAAGCATGAATCAAAATCAACATCAGAATCATATCCATTATATCAGCAAATGAATCAATTAAGCTATCATAATTACTATCTCATACTAGCAATCATATCATCACATGTTAAAGGCCATTAACACCGGGAGACACCCGTCCACGGCACCTACTCCCTATTGAGCACAACCGGGGCTCAGTGCATCTGGGTTTGATCATAACCCGATGCTCGATCGAAGCACATGCACGGGTGGCAGCCGCACCACAGCTCCACCATGGACTCACAAGGTCCAATCACAATTCAACAGATAGCCAACCAATTCATTCAACATTTCAAATCATTCATATACAGCAACATATGAAATTAAATCAAATATATACATGGAATTGATATAAACCCGGTTACTTCACTTGTAGACACTTGCAACAGTCACCAATGGTGCAGAAATCCTCCTATAACCATAGCATCATAGAATTACTACTCTAATTCATTATTAATAGTTACAATCAATACCCAAAGAATTTAAGATGCTAATGACTACCCAAGAATCACTTACTCAACCACTATAAGTTCCAAATTCGGATTAAAGTGTCCTCCACCAGAAAACTCAATATTCCACCCCAAAATCCTAAGCAAATTTGTACATAATTAATACCCATTTATAAATCAGCTATGGGGGTCTCAAATTAGCAATTGAAGCATCATAATGGAGGGTTTAAACTCACCCAAGGTCAGCCATAACCTCAACCTACGAATTTTACTAAGAAAATTCTCAAATTCCCACATTTCAGATTTTGGGTAGAGTGAAAATGCTCCAAATGAAAAACTGATCGGACTAAATTAAAGAGGAAGATGAGGGGATTAAATTGTATAACTATTACCTTGGCTAAATCTTGCTCTAAATGTGAGAAAATGTAGAATTATTGCCCCAAACCCTAGCCTCCTCTCTAAGCTCCGAATTTTGCCTCTTGAGTTTTAGCAAATGAGAAAGTGGTTGAAGCATTAGGGTTTAAGTTGGGTTTAAGTTAGGTCAAATAAGGGTCATGGGTTGCTCTAAAGTCCAGCTAATAATGGGCTTTAGGTTTTTTGCTTGTTGGGCCAGTTTTTGAAGTGTTGGGCTGCAGAATTTTACTGGGCCAGTTTTGTGTGCATTGGGTTGCTGAAGTTTAATTAGGTTTGGGTCAAATTTGAAGAGTTCAAGAATGTAGGTCTGCACAAGGGTTATTGGATCACTTAGAAGAGTCTATACAAGGTAGATTTTGGGCCTCTATCACACTAATTTAGGTTGGGTCTGCACCTAACCCATTGGGCCTCCATTAGCTTCTTATCATGATCTATTTATTTAAGCCTAGATAGGATTTCTATCTCAATTAAATCTTAACCTATATTAATTATTCCTAATTAATCTAATCCATGATTAACACCTTAATTAATTATGGGATGTTACATGTCCTCTTCTAGAAATCTCAATGTTTCATCCAAAATCCTAAGCAAATTCGTACAAAATTAATACCCATATTATAATCAAATTATTAGGGTCTCAAATCAGCAGAATTATCTCAAAAAGAAGAGTTCATACCTATCTAATGACAACCCTAGCCTCAACCTACAAATTTCCACCAAGAGAATCCCAAATAACCACATTTCAGATTTTGGGTATGGTAAGAATGCTCGAAATGAAAAACTAATTGGACCAAAATGAAGAGAAAGATGAGAGGATTAAGTTATATAACTATTACCTTGGCTAAATCTTGTTCTAAATGTGAGAAAATATGGATTTATGGCAAGAACCCTAGCCTCCCCTTTAGACCTCCAATTTTCTCCTTTATGTTTCAGAAAAATGGGATAGTGACTGAAGCATTTAAGGTTTTAGTTGGGTTTAAGTTGGGTCAAATATGGGTCATGGGTTGCTCTAAGATCCAACTCCTAATGGGCTCAGATTTTTGCTTTGTTGGGCTGCAGAATTCTGTTGGGCCAAACCTAGTTTTAGGATCTCTATTGTTTTGGGTCTGCCCAAGGTTTATTGGGCTTTCCTAAGAGCCTATACAAAGTGGACCTTAGGCCTCTATCACATTGGATCAAGTTGGGTCTGCACCTAGCTTATTGGGCCTCCATTAGCCTTTTATCAATTTAATTTAATTTGGGCCTAGATGAAGTTCTATCACAATTAAATCTCAAACCCATATTAATAATTTATCTCTCTAAAATCTTCATTCACTTAACTTGCCCAATTATCCTATATTATTTATTCCTAATTAACCTAATCCATAATTAACACCTTAATTAATTATGGAGTGTTATATTGATCATTATTATTAATCATGTATTTAACTAGTAATTACCATATTTAAAAGATAGGGTTGTCACAGTTAGTATCTCACAAACCAAGGCTTCTAAATTTTTTTAAGAATTCTTTTAATGTTCTTCTATCATATTTAGTCCTTTTCTAGCCTTAGAAAAATTTAAAACTCTCCATAGGTGCTTCGTCTTACTTAGGCTGAGACAAGTACAAGGTTTTAGACCTATGGAGCTAGCTTTGTTTTCTTGAAGAGAATACCATATGTGAGGCTTTCTAGGTGTCTCAAGAACCTATATACACTCTTAGACAACTAGAAATACCACTAGAAAGCTTCATACATACCATGGTGCAACAAAACCCTTAGGTTATGGAAACTTGTTTTCTAATGCTTCTTTTTTGGAATTTCTTTGCATATACTTGTTTCTCACACTCAAAAATGTAGGTTTCATGCTTGGTTTAGGTCAGAATTTACTCCCTCTTGGTTGTTCTATATAGGGTCGAAAATCACCTATGAAGAAGTAAGGAGAAGGAAGCAGAAAAGCCGTGATACATACCTTGATTTTTAGCCTTTTCATGAGCTCTCTCCTTTGCCACAGGCTTCTCATTGGAATTCTAATCTTTTCCCTCTAAACTAGGCTCAAAACAATTCCAAATCACATACCAAAACCATACAAAGAAAGAAGAGAATAAGGAGAATAAGTTTACTAAAGGAAAAAGAATGAAATTTCAAGGATTTTCTTACCTTTTTACTTAGTTTTTTCATCTCCTTCTTGGCTCCTTCTTGTGGGCCTCCCTTGGCAGAACTTTTCCCTGGTTTAAGATGAAAAATAGGTTGGCTAAGTGTGGGGGAGAAGAGGATGCCTCATATATATAGCTAGGGATCCATTTAAGACATTTCAAAATGTCAATTTTGCCCTTTGCTCTTGGTTTCTTCCTTTAAGGCTCATTTCAACTCCTCTTTGAGAACCATCTTTTCCATCATAAAATTTAGGTCATCTAATTTATGAATTGCCTTTGGAGTCACTCAAATTGGATCTAAAATCTTCTCGAATGAAAAGGTTAAAGTTTGGGTAAACTAACATTCTAAAACATAAATTAGAGGGGTTTGAACCATTCTAGGGATTCTTATAGTTTTTAGGGCCTCTAAAAACTCCAGAAAACTCAAATTTTTTATTTGAAAATCTCTCCTTTGAGTTTCTAAAAGTTGTCCAAAATTATGAAAATGCCACTACCTTTCATTAGATTTTATTTAGCCATTACGGCTCCGGTTTCTGGGCATCTTGTAACACCATACTTTTAGGGACTCAATTCATATAATTCCCATGCCTCATCTTATGTTTATTCTATGGAAACAATATAGTGGCATAGGAAGTTATGAATAAAAGTACATTTCTCTACTGGTAAAATTTTTCTTTCGGAGTCCCGTAGGCCATATGAAAGCATCTATCACTTTATCATACTTAAACACATGAATATAACTCATTTCCATCATCAAATTTGGCCTACAACTCGTAGAAAGCAAAGGAGCATATGAAATCCATGTTTGTATTTTCGGCCAGAATTTCCTCTTTTCTGTCACAAACTTTGGAAATTCATAACTAAATCTATAAAAATAGAAAACATGTAATCTCAGTCATTATGGAAAGCTTAAGACGTCTACTTCATGCTAAAAATATGTAGAAGTCTTAAAATCTCATATATAATGCGTTTGACACGCGAGATCATCTACTGGTCGGAGGGTTCCTGATACTGTCACAGTTTACTGATATGGACTTCAAAAATGTCTAACTAATTCCACAAAAATCCAATGCTTGTAAATGATATCACTATGGAAAGATGTGGATGTTAAATAGAGAGAAAAAATATCTCCAGATCAGTACATCAAGCCAAACTCCCGAAAATCGATGGACACAGTACCTCGGGTCTGGCAAGAAGTCTGATACTGGGCAGAACCTTTGAAAATGCATATCTTCCTCTCTAGACCTCCAAATGAGGTGATCTCGGTGGCCACAGAAAGCTTATGACCTCTATTTTATGCATATAAAATTTCATAAGCATTGGATACCATTTGGCCATCGGGTGACACAGAATTCAAAACTGCCAGTATGAACAGTACCCATACCAGAATCCATGAAAAATCCCAACTTTCAAAATTCCTCAAATATTCTCTACGTCTCCAAAAATTATGATCTTTAGCTTCCCAAAAAGCTCTTAATGAGACCTAATTGCATGCCAAGTTTTAGGGCAAGACTAACTCATTTGGCCAAAAAATGGTATAGGGTTCCATTATGGTCAATTTTGGCTCCATATTGGGTACCAAATTTGCCAAATGGATTTCCCTTAGTCTTGGCACCTTTTGGGCAAGTTTAAAAGCATATTTAAGACTTGTGTGAGCTGCCCAAATGGTCCCAAACCTCATGCATCTCATTTTGGCCATTCAATCCTCACTTATGCACATTTGCATCAAACTTCCAATTTGCATAACTTGACATTACATACCCAAATTCATTTCTAAAGTTCATACATCATATCCATACATGTATACATCACATAATATCATATTTACATGTATCTCAAGGGTCATGTGCCATTTACAATAATCATATACATCATTGAACATCATTATGGTTCAAAAAGAATACAAACTAGGCCTAGGCTTGTCAATCTCCTTCTTTCATGGTTGTTGGCTCCCTTCACCATAGCTACTTGGTCCACCTAGCATCTTAGAGCATTGGAGAGGAGGGGATGAGATTCAAAGAATCTCAATAGCTCACACACCCATTTACATCACATTCAACGCATACATATACCAAATGCATAACTATACAAGCATAAAGTGTGCAATAAATTCTGTTCCATGCCACATTCACATGTCAAGATTACTTTCATGCTCTAGGGACTTTTGGTTTAGCCTCACCCCATTTCTAGGACTTTGGATTTGTCTCACTCTTGGTCTAGGGACTTTTGACTTTGCCTCACCCATTCAAAGGACTTTTGGCCTTGTCTCACCCATGCCATGAGACTTTTGGCATCTCCTCACCTTTATCAAGGGACTTTTGGCATCACCTCACCCTTATGGGCTCTTTTCACAACCATAGTCATTCAAGACAACACATTGGTACCAATGCACACCAAGGATCAAGTGGCATATTATCAAGCATCAAGAATGCATGCAAGCACACTAAGACATACATATGCACACAAGAATGCAAAGAGAATGAGGTGGAGAGCTACCTTTTTATGTATGCAAGCTCACTTTGCAATTTCCTTCCCCTCCTTGGTTTCACAAGAGCACTTAGGTGGAGTAGGGTTCTCTTGGCCTAGACATTACAAACATCATACAATTACACATTTGAAGCAAGCCAAGACATTAAACTAAAGCTTATTACACACTTGGCTCCAAAATAGACATATTGGTTCCATAAATGGCCTATTGAAGCAACTCATATTATTCAAGTGCTAGGCTCCATTCTCTTGTTCTTTCTAAACTTCTTGGACTCATTTAAGGTCCTTGGAGCCATCACACATTCAATTGCACAATTGGAAAACTAAGTTGCTTCACAAAGCACCATTATGGACACCATTAGGCCATCTCCCAATCTATGGCTCCTAAAATTTTTCCAAGGCTTCCTCTTATCCTCTTCCATCCTACATGACTCAAAAATAAGCTTGAAACAAATTAAAACTTTCCCTTGGTACTCTTTCTAGCCTAGGTCAACATTATGGAAGTATTTAGAGTTCAAGGGGTTTCCAATTTTTCCTTGATGGGAGAGTCACTTGGGAGGCTTCTTAGAGGTCTTAGAAGCTCAATCAAATACTCACACATGCAAGGAAACTCATATATCAAATCAGTTTTTGCAAAGTGTTCAATAGCTCTACACTTTTCTAGCTTAGAATTCATTAGTTTTTCTTGCAATTTCTTTGCTTTCTTGGATGGGAGGTGCATGTGGGAAGCTCTCTAGGGGTCTTAGGAGCATGTTTAAACATTCAATTAAGTCTAAGAACATTGATATAAAATCAGATTTGCAAGGGAGCATTTGGATCCCTAATGGTTCTATCTTGTCTCTTAATGCTCCTTTCTTGATTCTATTAGTTCCTTCTTAATCCTTGCTATCCAAAACCTCTAATCCCTCCATAAATTGGGCAGAAAACAGCCCCTAAGAATTGGGCTCATGGTGCCCAAATTCGTGCAAGAGGAAGGGGGAGGGAGAAACTACCAAAGAATGAAAGTTTTACCTTATTTTCTTGCTTTTCTTTGCTTGCTCTTCCACTTGGTTGGCTTGCTCCCTCAATTTTCGAAATTTCCCTCTCTGTTCTGCCCCCAAAACAGCACCAAACTCTCCATTAAAACCATAGAAATAAAGCTTGAGAGGAGGGGAGCAAGTTTGAAGAAGGAAGGATATGGAATTTCTTAAAGTTTCTTACCTTTTTCTTGAATTTCTTCCTCCAAAATCCTCCTTCTCTTGTGCGCCTAAGAAGCTGGAGTTCTTCTCTGAAAATGGGCAGAAGCAAGTCGGTTTAATGAAGGAGAGGAAGAACGTGACTTATAAAAAGAGTTTGGAAGCTTCCTTTAACACTTAAATTCCATTTTTGCCCTTTCATACTTTGCATTTTCGTTTCTTCTTCGTTTTAGCTCCTTTTTTAGAACCGTCTTTTCCATCATAACAAATAGGTTCCCAATTTAATAAAATGCCTTTGGAATCACTCAAATCGGAGCTAAAACCTTTCCGAACGAATCGGTCAAAGTTTGGGTCAACCGATGTCGGAAAGAGTACACCGGAAGGGCTTTACCGGTCCCGGGGCTTCCCATGGTTTTTGGGGCCTCTGAGAACCCTGGGCAACTCAAAATTTCCATTTAAAAAGCCCTCCTATGAGTATTTCAAAAAGTGCCCATATTTACGAAAATGCCACTGGCCTTTCGGCAAATTTATCCAATCACTCTGGCCTTGATTTCTGGGCAACTCAAGACTCAAATCCTCATTTTTTATTATTTAAAATTTTATCATAATTTTAGTTGGCCCCAATTCCTTCTATTTCGAGGACTTCCTTTTATATTTGGCCCATTTTTTACGTTTACGGAGAAACCGAACATTGCGTTTCTCACTTTTAGGAAGGGACCGGATGTTACACATCTTAAGCTTTAAATCCTCATTTTCTATTATTTATAATTTTATTATGATTTTATTTAGCCCCCACTCATTCATTTTAGAGAACTCTCATTCATATCTAGCTTGTTTTCGTCATTTTTATGAAAATCAGGTGTTATAATTATTCCACCTGTGACCTAAAGTTAGCCATTGTGGCTTTTGCCCTTAAGATTTGGAGGCACTATCTCTATGGTGCATAATTTAAGGTATAATGACCACAAGAGTTTGAAATATTTGTTTGATCGAAAAGAACTTAATATGAGGCAAAAGAGGTGGCTAAAATTCCTTAAGGATTATAACTTTTCCTTGAAATATCATCTAAATAAGAGGAATGTGGTTGTAGATGCCTTCAGTAGGAAATATATTTAAATGGCAATGATGATAGTTAGGAAACAAAGATTAATAGAGAAGTTGAGAAATTTGAATTTATCCATTATAGTACACCCTAATAGTCTTTTTTTAGGGGAGTTAAGGACGAAAAATGACTTTAAAAGGAGAATTAAAAAGGCCTAAGAGTTAAATGAACATTTCGTTAGGATTAGAAAGCAATTGGGAGATTGAGAGGTTGAGGACTTATTTAGGGATGGTTTGATAAGGTGCTAAGGTAGAGTGTGCATACCTAAGGATAAGGAGATAAAAAATTAGTGCTATTTGAGACATATAAGAATAGGTATACCATTCATCTTTGCACCATTAAAATGTATAAGGACCCTCAAGAAGAGTTCTTGGTGGCCAGGAATAATGTAACACCCTGAGATTAATTAAAACTAATTATGGCGATTAGGGAGTTAATGTGGATTAACCAGCAAAATTAATTAAGAGGGTGGACTTTTACTTTGGGCCATACAAAAGACTTAATTGAATTTTGGACTAAATGTAAAAGCCTAATCTTAGTTATAGGAGCATTTAATTCCACTTCCAAATGCCTTAACAACTATGTGGTGCAAACCTAAGCTAAATGGGCCCTTATATAACACTCTAAAATTAATTAAGGCATTAATCATAGGTTAGATATAATTAAAAATAATTATTATGAAATAATTGGGTAAACCATGTGAATGAAAATTTAGAGAAGAATAAATTTTTAATATGGGTTTGAGATTTAATTAGGTTAGAAACCTCATCCAGGCCCAAATTAAATTAAGTATGCCATGGTTAGAGACTAATAGAGGCCAAATGATTATAGATGTAGACCAATTTCTTATTGTGAGACTTAGCCCAAGAGAAAGACCACTTAGCATTGGCCCAATTGGGTTTAGTGAGGTAGAGGCTCAAGACCCCTTTTACATAAACTTTTATAGTTGGCCCAACATTCCTTATGCAGGCCCAAACTAAATGAACTCTTGAAATTTGGCTTAACCCAACTACAACTATGTAGCCCAACTCATGAGATTTAGTCTAACTCAACTTAAAGTTTAAAGCCACTTGGAATTAGGCCTTTGGGTCAGCCCAAACCCACCCAAAACCCTAAACATATTCAGCCTTCCGCTCCTTTATGCAGAAACACATAACACATAACACAATTTCGAAGGTTTGGAGGGAGGCTACGGTTTTTTTGCATTCTTCCACCATTTCTCACTTCTAGAGGAAGATTTGGCCAAGGTAATCTATATAAAACATGTTCCCCTCATTCTCCTCTTCATTTTGGTCTGATTACTTTCTGGTTTTGGGCATTTTCATCTCCTTCTCAAATCTAAAATTTGATGTTTGGGTGATTCCTTATAAGATTTTTGGAGTTAGAAGCTAGAGGGATGATTGGGTAAGTATTTCCCTTTTATTATATGTATTATTTTGCTGGAAAATGTCCCCAAACATTAATTTTCATAATGGGTTCTGCTATTGTGTGAAATTACAAGGAGATGAAGGTGAAACACTAAAATTTCTAGGCTTAATGACTCAAATATGAATTTTGGAATGACCCATGGTGTGTTCTTGGTAGTTGAGGCTCAACCAAGTCCATTTGACCTCTTGGGTGTATGGGTAAGTGTTTCCCTTTCTCTTGTGTAGTATATATATTGAATTTCCATCATTTGGACTGACTTTTGGTGCATGGCTTTTACATGTGCAAAAATAGAGATGTTAGGAGTGACTCATTATGAGTTCTTGTTATTATGACCTTGAATTAGTGCAGTAGACCCTCAGGAAGCTTAGGTAAGAAGTTTTCAATGCTTGTTAAGATTGATCTATGGATAGGGAAATTTCTTGCTAATGGTAGTTGAATAATGATGATTATGCTTATGTTAGGCGTGGTGTGCTTTGAATTATGATGGTAGCTAGAGGATGAGTAATTGGCTTCATTGAGATAATTGGGATTATTTTTCTTAATTCCATTATGCTAATGTTAATCTTATATTTGTTACACATGTTTGATTTTGAAATGCTAAATGATTGGTTGACTATTTGAATTACGATTGCGATTGGACCTTGTGAATTTATAGTGGAGTTGTGGTGCAACTGCTGCCCATGCATGTACTTCGATCAAGCACCGGGATGTGATCAAATCTCAAATGCACTGATCCTTAGTTGTGCTCATTATGGAGTAGGTGCCATGGATGGACCTCTCCCAGTGTTATTAGCCATTAACATGTCGTGTGTGATTGCTAATATGAGACAGTAGTTATTGGTAGTTCAACTAGTTCATTTGAAAATTAAATTGATAATTTTGGTATTGAAGATACAAAATTACATTGTATTGATTAATTTATACATATATATAGAATTTGCCTCTTGTTACTAAGATTGTATATCTCACCCTGGTTGTGGGCTAACATTTTCAAGGATGGGACCTCTTAGTGGACAGGAGAAACTAATGGAAGCTTATTATATAGTTTGGTAGCACATAGGTTCGGAAACCTTATCAAAATGTATTGTGTAATTAGATTACTTGTTTTATATAATTGTCACATTGCATCATGAATTGCCAAGTATAGGGATTGTACATGTAATTAATTATCATGGAATTGAACATTATGTTTATAATTGGCTAATAATGGATGAGTGACTTGATCTTATATGAACATTAAGCATTGGCCCTGTAATATCCAGTTCTTTGAAAACAAGAGAAAACACGAGAAACGTAACGTATGGTTTCTCTGTAACTACACAAAATTTACCATATACAAAGGGAAGTCCCTCAGATAGAGTGATTTGAGGTCTAAAAAAATTAGAATAATATGTTAAACCTCAAATAATGGTGATTTAAGGCCAGAGGTACCTTGAAACCGGAGCTAGAATAGCCAGACAGATTTTAATGAAAATGTAACCAAACGTAATAGCATTTTCATAAATTTGGGTCATTTTTAGAATTCTCATAAGAGGTCTTTTTAAATGGTAAATTTTATTTTTTCATGGTTCTCAAAGGCCCTAAAAATTATAGAAAGCCCCGGGACAATTAAAGCCCTCCGATAGATGTTTTCCAATAGCAATGAGCCTAAACTTTGACTGATTCGTTTGAAAAGTTTTAGCTCCAAATTGAGTGATTCCAAAAGCATTTTATAAAATTGGGAACCAAAATTTTATGATGGAAAAGACGGTTCTAAAAAAGGAGCTAAAATAAAAATGTCACAAAAAAGGGCAAAATTAGAATTTTTAAGAAAATGGAAGCTTTTGAACACTTTTTAAGTTTCATATTTCTTCTCCCATAACTTGCACAACTTGTTCTGCCTAAAAACTAGAAAAATACCAGCTCTCTTAGGTGCACCAAGGAGGAGAAGAAAGAAGGAGAAAAAGCAAGAAAAAGGTAAAAAATTTTATAGATTTTGATGCTCTTATTTCTTTCAAACTTGTTCCTTTCCTCTCAAGCTTCCTTTCCATGGTTTTAATGAGGAGTTTGGTTTTGTTTTGAGGGTAGAACAAAGAGATGATTTTTTTGTTTGAGAAAAGGAAGCCAACCAAGTGAAGAGCAAGCAAGAAAAAGCAAAAAAATAAGGTATTTTGTCATTCCTACACTTGATTCTCCTTGTTCCTTTTATGGTGCATGTTTCGCCCTTTGTGAGACCAACCAAGAGGGGTTGGATTTCTAGCTAAACTAAGGATGAATATTAGGAAAATCAGGGAGGAGAATAAGAATATGCAAAGGAAACAATTAAATAGCCATTAGATTTCAAGATAGCAAAGTTAGGGTTTTAAGTGTTCCACCAAAATCTAATTTGATACAATAATTCCTAGGCTTAAATGAATGTTTGGATAAGCTCTTGAGATCCTTAGAAAGCTCCTCATATGTATCTTCCATCAAGAAAACAAAGCAAACTCAGTTTGATGGAAGAGGATGAGAGAAAGCCTTAGAAAAATTTTAGAAGCCATGGATAGTGAGATGGTATCATAGATTCCATATTATGGCTTAAAAAGCAACACCTAGCTAGGTTCTTTGATTTGATTGTGTGATGTAATGTCCAGTTTTCATTAAATGATAAAAATGGGCACGTTTTCAAAACAAGTCCCCCGAAATGGATTAGTTAAAGTTCTAAAAAATTTAAGTAACATTCTAGACTCCTAAAAATGAGAATCCCAGGCTCAAATGAAAAAAAAATAGAACTAAAATAAAGAAAAAAATTTTGACAAAAATCTTACGAAACATAATGACATTTTTATAATTTTAAGCAAATTTTGGAATTCACATAGGAGGGCTTTTAAATGAAATTTTTAAGTTCTTCAGTGTTCTCAGAGGCCCTGAAAACCATGGGAAGCCCCTAGACAATTAAAATCCCTCCAATGGACGTTTTCTAACGTCAGTGTACCCGAACTTTAATGGATTCGTTCGAGAAGGTTTTAGCTCCAATTTGAGTAATTCCAAAGACATTTTACTAAATTAGGAACTACATTTTGTAATGGAAAAGACAGTTCTAAAAAAAGAGCTAAAACGAGGTAGAAACAAAAATGCCAAAAATGAAGGGCAAAACGAGAATTTTTTATAAGTCATTCTTCCTCCACCTATATATATAGGGCGCCCCACTTTCCCATTCACTAAGCCTCATATTTTTCTGCCCTAAACCAGAGAAGAAACCTTAGGAGAGTGGCGCATAAGAGGAAGAAGAAGAGGAGGAGAAATCAAGGCCTGAAAGTATAGAATTTTGGTAGTTTTTCATGCTTTCTTCTTTCGAAACCTCTTTTCCTCCATTCTCCTTTATTTCCTATGATTATCATGAAGTTTATAAATCTATCTTAAGGGAGAAATTAAGGAGAAAATTCGGATTTGAAGAGAGGAGGCCAAAGAAGACAAGATTTAAGTGAGAAAACAAGAAAAAATAAGGTAATTTCTTCTTTCATGGTTGCTACCCCTTGCGCCTCTTCTCCTTATGGTTCTTCCCTCTCAAGAAGTCCTAGGAGGGCTTAGATTTTAGGCAAAACCAAGGTTGATTCTTAGGAAAAAAGGTGTGGAGATTAAGAATATGCAAAAAGAATTAACAAATAACCATGGAAATTTAAGATGCAAATTCTAGGGTTTCATATATTCCTTGCAAAATTTAATTTGATACCTTGATTTTTATGCCTAAATGAGAGTTTAAATGAGCTCCTAAGATCATGAGAATTCTCCCCATGTGCTTCCTCCATCAAGAAAACAAAGCAAAGTCCATGAAAGCCAAAATCATGCATAGTCTAGGCCTAGATGAGTTAGGATACCTAGGGAGAGTTTTAATTCATTCCAAGTCCATTTTTGAGTCATATATGATGAGTGAAGATGAGGGGAGACCTTGAAAAAAATTTAGAAATCACAAAAAGTGAGTTAGCCTTATATATTCCATAATATGATCTAAAAAACTAACATGTAGTTAGGCTCTTCATTTTAATTGTATGATGACTCCAAGAGGCTTAAAAGGAGTCAAGAATCATATTTAAAAGGAAAGAATGGAGCCTAGAACTTAATTGATGAGTGTTGCTTTATTAGGTATATTTTTGGAACCATAAAGGGGTTTATAGGTTAAGTTAGAATGTGAGGAAATTGTGTGGCCTTAGCCTTAATTCCATGAACCTAATTGGCTTTTATAAATTATGTTTAGGCCAAGAGAAATTATTCCCACACCATTATATGTGTAAGGCCGAAGAAGGGAGAGGAAATTTAAGAGAAAAAATGTGTGCTTGCATCTAAGGTAACTCTCTCCACCTTCTCTCATGCATGAATGTGTGCTTACATTGCCTTTGAATGTGTGTATATATGTTTTGAGTTATGAAAAGTATTTTAGCCTGAGCTTTTATTCCATGGTATCATGATGATGTTTTATGCATTTAAATGATGTTTTATATGCTTGTCTTGGTTTACTTGAGTGTGGTAAAGCCAAGAACCCTTAGCCATGGTGAGGATGAGCCAAGAACCCTTAGAATTAGTTAAGACAAAGTAAAGAGTCTCCCAAAAGTGAGGTTGACTCCCAAGAGCAAGGTTGAGTCCAAGAACCTCTTAAAGAATAGGTGAGGCAAGTCCAAAATCCACAAGTGTATGGATAAGGCTAATCCACATATTTGGCAAGCCTATGTATGCTATATGTGACTCTTTCAAATGCTAAGATTTTTTCTTAAATGTTCATGTTATAAAATATGCCCATGCATGCATTTTCAAGATTGGTTTTGCATCTTTTATGTGTGATTAAAAGGGAGATGAGCTATTGGGATTCTTTGAATCTCATCCCCTCCTCTCCAATGTTCTAACATGCTAAGTGGATCAAGAGAACAAGGAAATGGGAGCCAACCATATGAGAGATGAGAGCTTGACACTAAAGTGTATAGATTTTGTTACTTTAAGGCCATATGAATGGCAATGTTGTAACCTATGATTGTATAAGACCAATGACCTCTTAAACATGCATAATTATGTAACAACAATTTTACATTATGGAAATGTATGTATAAATGGAAGTGGAGTAGCCAAATTGAGATCCATGAGGTTTGGGACCATTTGGGCAGTTCATATAAGTCATAATCATGCTTTTAAATTTATCCAAGAGGTGCTAAATATTAAGGGAAATCATTTAGACACTTTGGTATCCTATATGGGGCAAAAATTGACCATATTGGAAACCTATACCACTTTTTATCCAAAAGAACTCTTCTTGATCTGAGATTTGGCATGCAATTAGAGTTTGTTGAGAGCTTTTAGGGAAGCTAAAGAACAGAATTTTTGAATCTCTATGCAATATTTTATAAATTTTCAAAGTTGAAAAAAATTCTGATTTTAATCATATTACTGTTCATACTAGTCCGAAAATGATTTTTGTCACTCAGAGGCCAAATGATGTCCAATTGTCACAAAATTGTATAGAGAGAAACTAGACATTCCTATGACTTGTCCAACTAGAAGCATCTCATTTGAATGTCTAGAGAAGGAGATATGAATTTTTAAAAATGCTGCCCAGTATCAAGTGCTCAAACTAACCTCAGTTACTGTTTAATTAGATTTCGAGGTCTGACATACTTGAACTAGTCTAGAGTTATTTTTCTCCTATGGTTAACATCTATAGCTTTTCAAATTGATATCATTTACATGGATTGTATTTTTTTGAAATTAATTGGACATTTTTTAAGTTTGTAACAAAAACCTATAATAGTACCAGTAGCCTGCCAGACCTCTACATATTTTGAATGTCAAACATCCTTTATGCTATGTTTCATGACCTAAACATATTTTTAGCATAAAGTAGACATTTGTAGATTTCCATAATAGTAAAGAATGCATGATTTTGATTTTTTTAGAATTAGTTATGATTTTTCAGTGTTTGTGACAGAGAAAGGGAAATTCTGGCCAAAATAATATCTATGGATTTTATTTACTCCCTTGCTCTCCATGAGTTGTAGGCCACTTTTGGTGATGGAAATGAGTTTTATCCATGTAATTGAATATTAGAATATGATACATGAGCTCACATGGTCTATGTGACACTGAATGAAGTTTTCATATGCGACGCAATGCTAAAATATTCATTATTTTTATGCTATTTTCTTGGTTCTTCCATGAATTGCATAACATGGACATGGAAGTAGCATAGAATGAGTTAGCAAATTATGGTGTTAGATGTGATGACTCTAAGAGGTTTAAATGGAGTCAAGAACCATAAATAGATGGAGAGAATGGAGCTAAGATTATGTTTTCTCAAGGTTGCTTCATTAAGTGCATTATGGAACCATAAAAGAGCCATATGAACTACCTAGCTTTTCTAGTGAATGTATGGTTTTAGAATTTGATTCAAGAGTATAATTGGCTTCCATATGATTTGTTTAGGCCAAGAGAAATAATCTCCATTTTCTTGGATGTGTGGGGCCGAGGAAGAGTAACCAAATTCAAGAGAAAAAGTTTACATTTGTAATAAAGGTAGCTCTCTCCTTTCTCTCATGTATGGATGAATGTTATCTTATCTTTGAATGTATGTATGTATGTGTTAAGCCATGAAAATGTGTTCTAGTATGATTTTATATGCCATGGTATCATGATATTATTTTATGCATTCAAATGATGTCTTGTTACTTTGCTTTGATTTGCTTGAGTGTGGTGAAGCCAAGAACCCACTAGCCATGGTAAGGATGAGCCAAGAACCCTTAAGAATAGTTGAGACAAAGTTAAGAGTCTCCCAAGAGCAAGGCCTAATTCTAAGTCTTAAAGAAAAAGGGTGAGGCAAGTCCAAGATCCTTGAAGAGAATGGGTGAGGCCAAACCACTTGCTTAGCAAGCCTATGTATTTTTTAATGTGACTCTTTGAATGCTAGGAATGCTTCTTGAATGATCTCATATCCTATAATAGTCATGCATGCATTTCTAGACTTGGTTTTGCATTCTTTATGTGTGATTGAAAGGGAGAAGAGTCATTGGGATTCTAGAATCTCATTCCTTCCTCCCCACATGTTTAACATGTCTAGGTAGAACAAGTGAGCCAAGGAATTGAAGCCACCAAGCCTAGAGAATGAAGATTTACAACCAAGTATGTGAAAATGTCAATTTGTAGCCATATGAGTGGCATATGATGTAATTCTTTATTGTATATGTTGTATGACTCCATGAACATATGTAAATATGTAAATGTATGATGTATGAATGGAATTTAATGTTATATGTATGATAGTGCATTTTGGGTATTGGATAACAAGCCTTGAAATGTATGCTCTTGTGTATAGCTTAGGATGGATGAGTGAGTTTGAGAATTTTGGGTTTGTGCACCTTTGAGACAAGTTTAGTAGACCATTTTGATGCTTTCCCACATGCTCAAGTGGCCATGGTTGCCTTAGGAGCAATTTTAGACCATTTGAGACCCTCACATGACATAAAATGAGCCATTGTACAAACCAAAGTCCAAATTTGACCAAATGAACGATTTTACCCATGAACATTGGCATTCATATAGATCTTATCTAGAGCTTTTTGAAAAGCTAAAGACCAGATTATTTGGAACTATGTGAAATTAATTATGATTTTTCAAAGTTGGCATTTTTCTGTTGGACTAATGTAGACACTGTTCATATGGTTAGTAATTTGGGTTGTGTCATTCGAGGTCCAAATGGTGTCCACTAATCATGAAATTTTACTGGCATAAACTAGACATAACAAAATTTCTATGGCTACTAAGATCACCCCAATTGGACATCTGAGTAGGGAGATATGAATTTTTGAAATTGGAGGATAGTACTAGTAATGATAGTCGACCTTTGGTATTATTTCATCAATTTCCAGTGGCTATCAGTCTCTGTTGTGGTCTGGATTTATTTTTATCATGAAGTAGACATCTTTATATTTTCAAAATGGTAAAGTATGCTTAATTTTGATTTTTTCTAGAATTACTTATGATTTTTCAAATTTTATGTCAAAATTCTAGAATTCTACCCGAGGCTGCACACCTTATTTTATGTATCCACTTCCTTTCCTCGAGTTCTAGGCCATTTCTTGAGCTTGTTATGAGTTGTATTTGTGTATTTAAACATGAAAACAAAATGGATGAATCCACATGGCCCACAAAACACTAAATGAAAATTTTATCCATGACGTAATGCAGTTAAATTGATTATTTTTAATAGTTTTCCTTCTTCCTCTTGTGTTGTTCATAGAAGGAAGCCTAGAATTTATATGAGATGAGTTCTATAAATATGGTGTTATAGGCCTTACGCTCCTTGTGGTTGAAACACCTTTGCTGTTGTAATATCCAGTTCTCTGAAAATGAGAGAAAACGAGAGAAATGTAATGTACGGTTTCTCCGTAAACATATGAAATTCACCGGATCCAAAAGGAAGTCCCCTGAAATGACTTATTTAAGGTCCCAAAAATTTTGGAAAGCATTCTAGACTCCTAAAAATGAGAATCCCAAGCTTAAATGAAAAAAAAAATAGAGCTAGAATAAAGAAACGAATTGTGACAAAAAGTTGACAAAACGTAAGGGCATTTTTGTCATTTTGAGAAAAATTTGAAATTCTCATAGGAAAGCTTTTTAAATGAAAGTTTTAAGTTTTTCAGGGTTCTTAGAGGCCTTGAAAACCATGGGAAGTCCTAGAACAGTTAAAGCCATTCCCATGGATGTTTTCTAATAGTGGTGAGCCTAAACTTTGACAGATTCATTTGGGAAGGTTTTAGCTCCAGTTTTAGTGATTCCAAAGACATTTTACTGAATTGGGAACCTAAATTTCATGATGGAGAAGACGGTTCTCAAAAAGGAGCTAAAACAAGTTAGAAACAAAAATGTCAAAAATGAAGGGTAAAATAGAAATTTTTAAAAAGTCTTCCTTAAACCTCCCTATATATATGAGGCGCCCCACCTCCTCACTTCATTTAGTCACACTTGTTTCTACCCTAAACTAGAGAGAAACCCTAAGAATGAGGCACACAAGAGGAGGCCAGAAGAAGGGGAAAAGCGAGGCAAAAAAAGTATAAAAATCTTAGTTTTTCAAGCACTTTCCTTCATCAAACTTCTTCTCCTCCTTCTCTTCTTTCTTTCCAAGGTTTTATTGAGGTTTTTAGTGTTGTTTTGGAGTTAGACCAAGAGGAAAAAATTCAAATTTAAAGAAAGGAGGCCAAGGAAAGTGAGAAACAAATAAGAAAAGTCATAGAAACGAGGTAAAATCTCCATCCTATGGTAGCTATTCCTTCCCTCTTCGTCTCCCTATTTTGCCCCTAATAATTTTGGGTAGAACCAAGGGTGAATTCTATGAATTTAAGGGAGGAGAGTAAGAATATGCAAAGAAATTCAAGAAAAGGCCATTGATTTTCAAGGTGGCAAACCTAAGGTTTCATGAGTTCCCTTGAAAATCTGATTTGATGTAATTATTCCTAGGCCTAAATGAATGTTTAAATGAGTTCCTAAGATCCCTAGAAGTCTCCCCATATGCATCGTCAATCAAGAAAACAAAGCAAACATCCATGGAGGCCAAATGCTACATAGTCTCGGCCTAAAAGGGATGGGACACCTAGGAAGAGTTATAAATTTTTTCAAGTCCATTTTTACATCATATATAATGAATGAAAATGAGGGGAAATGTTAGAAAAAATTTAAGAGGCCTAGAGAATGAATTAGTGTCTTAGGTTCCATAATATGACCTAAAGAAGTAACATGTAGTTAGGCTCTTTGTTTTAATTGTGTGATGACTCTAAGAGGCTTAAAAGGAGTCAAGAATCATATATGAAAGGAAAGAATGGAGCCTAAAACTCATTTGATGGGTGTCGCTTCATTAGGTGCATTCTTGGAACCATAAAGGGGTTAATAGACCAAGTTAGTATTTAAGAAAGATGTGTGGCCTTAGAATTAACTCCATAAACCTAATTGGCTTTCATAAATTGTGTTTAGGCCAAGAGTAACCAATCCCACATCTTTATGTGTGTGAGGCCAAGGAAGGGAGAGAAAATTTAAAAAGAAAAGTGTGTGATTGCAACCAAGGTAGCTATAACACCATAAATTTCTAGCCTTTCTCATGCAAATTCTATACCTCACGCCATGCACCTCTCAAGGATCACAAGAAAATGGCATATAAAATAATGAGTTTTCTTGTGTTGCGTTATGTATAGATTTTTCTTTCAGAGTCCCATGGGCCACATGGACTCATGTATCACATTCCCATATTTAATTTCATAGATACAACTCATTTTCATCACCAAAAGTGGCCTACAACTCGTGCAAGGCAAAAGGATGCATAAAATTCATAGTTGCAATTTCGGTCATAAATTTTCACTTTTTCACAAACTTTAGAAAATCATAACTAATTCTAAAAAATTTAAAATTATGCATTATTTGCCATTCTGGAAAGCTACATATTTCTAATTTATGCTAAAAATATGTCAAGACCATGAAACATAGCACAGAAGACATTTGAAATTCAAAAATGTGCAGAGGTCTAGCTAGCTATTGGTACCATCATAGCTTTCTACTACAAATTTCAAAAATGTCCAATTAATTTGACAAAAATTCAATCCATATAAATGATACCAATCTGGAAAGATATAGATATTAGCTAGAGGGAAAAAATAACTCCAGACTAGTTTAGGCACGTCCAAGTATTGAAACCTAATCAAACAGTAACCTGAGTAAGTCTGGATGCCTGATACTAGATAGAAAATTTAAAAATTCATATATTTCTCTCTAGACATTTAAATGGGGTGCTTCCAGTTGGCATAAGTCACTGGGAATGTCTAGTTCCTCTTACAAAATTTTGTTGCAATTGGACGTCATTTGCCCCCTAAGTGACAAAATCTAATTTCAGACTAGTATGAGCAGTACCATGAATCAAAATTAGAATTTTTTTCAACTTTGAAAATTCATCAAATATTCCATAGGCCTCTAAAAATTTTATACTTTAGCTTCCCAAAAAGCTCTAATTTCATGCCAAATCTCAGACCAAGAAGAGCTCATTTGGACAAAAAGTGATATAGGTTTCCAATATGGTCAATTTTGCTCTATATTAGATACCAAGTGTGCCGAAATGGTCTTTCTTGGTGTTTGGCACCTCTTGGGCAAGTTTAAAAGCATGATTATGACCTATATGAACGTCCAAGTGGTCTCAAACCTCATGCATCTCATTTTTCCACTCCACTTCCATTTATACATACATTTCCATAATGCTAATTTGCCATTACATGTCCAAAATGCACATTTTCATATATATAACCTTAGCTCTCATTTATACATGATACATTAGCATAATTATACATGTTCATAATATCATAGGACATATACAACAATGAGTTATAATATTTGCCACTCATATGGCCTTAAAGAAATAAAATGCATGCACTTTGATGGCATACTCTCATCTTTCAAGTAGTTGGCTCTCATTTCCTTGTTCCTTTGGTCCACTTAGCATGTTAGAACATTGGAGAAGAGGGAATGAGATTCAAAGAATCCCAATAGCTCATCTCCCTTTCAATCACACATAAAGTTTGCAATACAAGCCTTGAAAATGCATACATTAACATATTAATATAAGTGAGCATTGAAGAAACATTCTTGGCATTTGAGCAAGTCATACATAGCATACATAGACTTGCCAAGTGAGTGGATTAGCCTCACCCATTCACTTGTGGATTTTAGACTTGCCTCACTCATTTTCTTTGAAAGGTTTTTGACTTAACCTTACTCTAGTGAGTCAATCTCACTCTTATGAGACTTTTTACTTTGTCTCAACTAACTTTAAGGGTTTTTAGCTCATTCTCACCATGGCTAAAAGTTCTTGGCTTCTCCACACTCAAGCAAACCAAGGCAAGTATATAAAATATCATTTAAATGCATAAAATATCATCATGGTACCATGGAATAAAAACTCATGCTAAAATACTTTTCATAGCTCAAAACGTATATACACACATTCAAAGACAATGTAAGCACACATTCATGTATGAGAAAAGGTGGAGAGAGCTACCATGCTTGCATTTACACATTATTTCCTTGAGTCTTGAGTCCTCTCCCTTGACCTCACACACCCAAGAAGGTGGAGATCATTCCTCTTGGCCTAGACACATTATATGAAAGCTAATTATACTCTTGAATCAAATTTTAAGGCCACACAATCACTAAAAAAGTTAGGTGACTCATAAGGTTCTTTTATGGTTCCATAATGCACTTAATGAAATAACCTTTGGCAAACATCATCTTGGCTCCATCCTCTCCATCTATTTATGATTCTTGACTCCATTTAAACCTCTTGGAGTCATCACACAATCAATTCTAGGAGCCTAACCAGGTGTTGCTTCTTTAAGCCATATTATGCAACATATAAAGCCATCTCACTATCTATGGCTTTTAAAATATTTTCAAGGCTTCCTCTCATATTCTCCCATCACACATGATGCAAAACTAAGCTTAGAAGGAATTAAAACACTCCCTAGGTGCATGAACTCTTCTTGGCCAAAGTTATGCTTCCATATGGCACCAATGCAGTTGTTTTAATTTCTATGATGGGAGAAGCATGTGGGAGGCTCTCTTGGTGTCTTAGAAACTCATATATATTCTTAAACAACTTAAATTACTACTAGAAAGCTTTATCTTAGCCTAGGTGCAACCAAATCCCTAAATTCTATAACTTGCATTCTAAAGCTCCCTTTTAATTCTAGTTGTATATCTTAATCGTCACACTCCATAACCTTTGGTTCCATCAAGAACACATAAAGAAAAACTCTCCTCCTCACTTTCTCTCTCTAGACCTAAACTTAAATGGCTTGGAAACACAAGATTTTACAAGTGTTTCAAGTGAAATTTTACCTTAAAATAGAGCTCTCTTCGCGTAGATTATTTTTCACCGATTGATTTCTTGAAAAGAGTTTCCTTTTATCTTAGATCATACCTGAATCTTCAAGTTTTCAAGAAAAGAAAACCACTATTAGAGAGCTCTTAGAGAAATGAACAACTTTCCTAACTGGCGCAAGATAAAACGAGGTCGTTTACTTACCTAAACGGAAGCTTAAACTTCTTCTCTCTCTCCCCTCTTGATGTCATGCCATTGCTGCCCATTTTTCTGCAAAATGGAAGCTTGGAGAAGGTGATGAGGTGTAATCTTACTTAAGAAGCCTCTTTTACAATTTTTCAAAATGACCATTTTGCCCTTACGGCGTATTTGCTTTGTTTCTGCTCATTTTAACTCCTTTTTAAGAACCATCTTTTCCATTTTAAAATTTAGGTCCTCTAATTCATAAAATACCTTTAGTTTCATTCAAATTAGATTAAAAATCTTTCCAAATGAACTAGTCAAAGTTGGGTCAATTGACATTGAAAAACGTCCACCGGAGGGGCTTTAGATGTTCTCGGGCTTCCCATGGTTTTCAGGGCCTCTAAGAACCCTGGAGAACTCAAAAATTTTATTTAAAAACCCTCCTATAAAAATTCTAAAATTTTCTCAAAATGACAAAAGTGCCCTTACGTTTCGTCAACCTTTCGTTACAATTTGTTTCTTCATTCTAGATCCGTTTTTCTTTCCGTCTAAGCCTGGGATTCTCATCTTTAGAGTCTACAATGCTTCCTAAACTTTTTGGGACCTTAACTAAGCCATTTCGGGTGATTTGCTTTTGTATCTAGTGAATTTCGTTCATTTACGGAGAAACCATACATTATGTTTCTCCCATTTTCTCACGTTTTTAGAGAATCAAATATTATAATAGCTCTCACCACCTTCTCTCATGCATGAATGTGTACTTACATTATCTTTGAATGTGTATATGTGTGTTTTTTAATTGTGAAAAGTATTCTAGCATGAGCTTTTATTCTATGGTGCCATGATGTTACATTATGCTTTCAAATGATGTCTAATATTTGTACTTGGGTTTGCTTGAGTGTGGAGAAGCCAAGAACCCTCTAGTCATGGTGAAGATGAGCTAAGAATCCTTGAAATTGGTTGAGACAAAGTAAAAAGTCTCCCAAGAATAAGGTTGAGTCAAAAATCTCTTAAAGAAATAAGTGAGGCAAGTCCAAAATCCACAAGTGAATGGATAAGGCTAATCTACTTACTTGGCAAACCTATGTATGCTATGTATAACTTATTCAAATGTTAAAAATATCTCTTGAATGATTGCACATGTCAATATGCTCATGCAGGCATTTGTAAGACTTGGTTGCATACTTTATGTGTGATTGAAAGGGAGATGAGCTATTGGGATTCTTTGAATCTCACTCCCCCCTCTCCAATGTTCTAACATGCTAGGTGGACCAAGAGAACAAGGTAATGGGAGCTAACAACTTGGAAGATGAGAGTATGACATCAAAGTGCATGGATTTTACTTCTTTATGGCCATATGAGTGGCAAATGTTGTAATCTATTATTGTATATGACATATGAGTCCATGAACATATGTAATTATGCTAATATATCATGCACAAATGAGAATTGATGATATGTGGATGTTATAATGCAAATTGGACATAAAATGGTAAGCCTAGCATTATGGAAATTGGTATATGGCATGGGGTGAGAGTATGAGTTTCCAAATTCTGGGTTTGTGCACCTTTGGGAGAAGTTTAAAATATCATTTTGGTGCAATCTCACGTGCTCAAGTGGCCACACAAGCTTAGGAAGCAAATTTGGACACTTTGATGCTAGTTGAGACCATAAAAATGACCAAACCAAAACCCTATGGCATAACTAATCAAATGGATGAATCTTCCCATGAAATTTGGTAGACACGTAGAGCTCATTGAGATATTTTTGGAAAGCTAAAGTGCATAAAAATCAGAGCTCTACAACATTAATTATGAATTTTCAAAGTTGGGACTTTTCTGCTATTCAGGTGCATGTGTTGTTCATATGGTTAGTTTTATGTTTTGTTTTATCCAATAGCCAAATGGTACCAATGCTTGTGAAATTTTATAGACATAAATTACAGGTTATAAGCTTTCTGTGGCCACTAAGATCACCTCATTTGGAGGTATGAGCAGAGAGTTATGAATTTTTGAAGTTTAATGTCAGTATCAATAATGCCACTTGACTCTCAGTACTGTTCCATCATAATTCAGTTCCTAAATGAACTTAGCGGGATCTAGAGATATTTTTCCCTTAGAGTTAACATCTATAGCTTCTTAGATTCACTAAATTTGCATGATTTATATTTTTTTGAAATTAGTTATGAATTTCCAAAATTTATGATAGTAAGCTATGATAGTAGCCTAGGCAGCTGAGACCTTGGGCACTTTTTGAATGTCAAACATCTTCTGCTTGATGTTCCATGACCTAGAATTATTTTTAACATAAAAAACACATTTGTATCTTTCTAGAATGGTAAATAATGCATAATTTCTTTTTTTTTTAGAATTAGTTATAAGTTTTCAAAACTTGTGATAGAAATCATGCAATTTTTGCTGAGGGTACACTATGGAAATTTATGTGTTTCTTGCACTTGCACGAGTTCTAAGCCACTTTTGGTAATGGATTTGAGTTGTATCTATGTAATTAAATATGAGAATGTGATACATGAGTCCATATGGCCCACGAAACTCTAAAAGAAAAATTTATGCATAGCACAACACAAGAAAACTCAATATTTTAGAATTAGTAGACAACTCAAGATTTAAGTGTTAATTTCTACTCACAAAATTATTATACATGGAATCAACCATATACCAAAGTCAGCTTATAACATGAAATCTAAGCAATGTTACACCACAAAAGCAAACACTTACCCTATGGTTCCACTAACTCCAACTCCAAAAATCTTGCAAGGAATCACCTAAACACCATATTTCAAAATTGAGAAGGAGATGAAAAAGCCCAAAACCAAAAACTAATTAGACTAAAATGAAAAGGAGAATGAGGGAGACATGTTTTATATAGATTATCTTGGCCAAATCTTCCCCTAAAAGTGAGAAATGGTGGAAGAATGCAGAAAAACCCTAACCCCTCTTCTCAAGTGCGAAAATGGCTTCCTTATTCTGTAGAATATAAGTGTCGTAGCAGCCAAATAGGTGAGGAAAAGGCCTCTTAGAGTTTTAGTGAAGATGGGCTAGTCCAATGGGCCCATTATTTCAAGTGGGCTAGTGCTAGCTGAGATGGCCTGCAAAAACTCTTAAGGTTGGGGAGAGTGTGCTGATTTAAAGGTCTAAAAATCCATTTAGATTATGGTGGGAGTTTATAAGGCCACAAGTTAAAGGGTTTATGGTGGGTTTGGGCTGTCTTAAGGGCCCATTTAGCTCAGTTTGCACCACATAGTTGTTGGCCATTTAGAAGTGGAATTAAATCCTCTTATAACTAATATTAAGCTTCTACATTTAGTCCAACACTCAATTAAGTCTTCTATATGGCCCAAAGTACACCTTCTTAATTAATTTTGCTAGTCAACCCATTAACTCCCTAATCACCATAATCAGTCTTAATTAATTTTGAGGTGTTACACATTGTATTAATTAATCTATATATATATATATGGAATTTGTCTCTTATTACTGAGATTATATATCTCCCCTAGTTGTAGGCTAACATTTTCAAGGACCAAACCTCTTAGTGGCAGGGAGAAATTTATTTAAACTTATTATATGGTTTGGTAGCATATAAGTTTAGAAACCTTGTCAAATTGTATTGTGTATTTAGATTACTAGTTTTATGTAATTACCGCATTGTATCATGTATTGCCAAGCATAGGGACTGTAATCATATGATACATTAGATGTCAACTTAAACTAGTGATGTATGGAACGTCTACTAGGATTTATGTTTAAATGAAAATGTGAGTAGTTTATGAACTCTTTACTATCATTGATCTTTGATAGATTGTATTGTGTATTTAGATTACTAGTTTTATGTAATTGCCGCATTGCATCATGTATTACCAAGCATAGGGACTGTAATCATGTGATACATTAGATGTCAACTTAAACTAGTAATGTATGGAACTTCTATTAGGATTTATGTTTGAATGGAAATGTGAGTAGTTTATGAACTCTTTATTGTCATTGATCTTTGAACTCGCTGGTTTATAGTGGCTAGAGGATTAAGGATCCACATTTGAGTTTTAAATGGATAATGATAGATGGGTTGGATAGATTAGGTAAAAGAATGACACTAAATCTTTATAAATTAAGTTAAAGTAGCCTAGAGTGTTAGTAGAGGGAGAATTGGAGAGCATGGAATGAAACCTTGGGAGTTATAGGAATAGAAGGTAATTGGTCATGGCTAAAATTTAATTGGCCTCAGTCAAAAGCAATGAAGTTGCCCAGGGAGAGTAACAAAGAGTAATTAGCCAGGGCAAAAGGGATAGTTGGTCATGGCGAACATTGAAGAGCAAGTTAAGAAGTTCCAGGAGGTTTTTTAGCTGTGGCGTGAGAGTATTTAGCCACAGTGAAGGTACTCAATTCCTCATAATGACCTAGAAACCTTAGTTTTCTTTATGGAAATGTTAAGGAATAAATTAGGAACTCTTATAGAAGATTCTTATGGGTTAAAATTAATGGATGAAATGATTAAGGGCTTATAATTGTGGGTTTGATTCTCT
Source organism: Erythrophleum ivorense (assembly GCA_026724425.1). Taxonomy (NCBI): domain Eukaryota; kingdom Viridiplantae; phylum Streptophyta; class Magnoliopsida; order Fabales; family Fabaceae; genus Erythrophleum; species Erythrophleum ivorense. The sequence goes on along the minus strand of JAIUCV010000006.1, from coordinate 37,036,183 downwards.
CATGTGCATAAATGGTTCTAAGTAATTAATTAATGACTCTACAACATCAAGGTTTAAATTTTTCCACTTTTTCTTAATGTAAGTAATTGTAATGACTTTAAACCTTGATTTATAACTATTAATTGCATCTTTAACCTTAATTACCATGATTAGAATTTAGGGTCATTACAAATAAAGGTGGACATAGCATATTATGTTGCTAAGTGCCTAGTTTGTTAGAAGGTTAAGATTGAGGACCAAAAACTCGCAGACTTGTTACACCCTTTGGAGATTCTAGAATAGAAATGGGATAGTATATCCATAGATTTTGTGATGGACTTGTCTAAGACATCCTCAGATTATGATGCTATTTTGGTGATTGTAGATAGGATGACAAAGTCTACCTACTTTTTACCTATCAAAGCCACTTATCATTTAGATAGACTAGCATAACTTTATGTCCATAAGATTGTGAAGTTGCATGATGTCCTTAATAGTATTGTGTCAAATAGAGACCCCAGGTTCATATCAAAATTATGACCGTCTTTACAAGAAGCCTTAGGTACAAGTCTTAACTTTAGTACTGCCTACCACCCTCGGTCAGATGGACAAATTGAGAAGACTATTCAAACTCTTGAGGATATGCTTAGACCTAGTGTGCTAGAGTTGAAAGGAAACTGTGATGTATACTTATCTTTAGTTGAATTTGCCTATAATAATAGTCACCATTTTAGTATTCAAATAACACTCTTTGAGGAAATTTATGGGAGAAAGTGCATATCACCTTTGTAACACTGGCACAATTGGCTTGTAGCATTGATTTTCATGTAAATAGCACTTTTAGTAGTGAAAATTTGCATCATTGAAAGTTAGATTTATTCATTCTTAGCTAGATGGACCATGTGAGCTTACCAAATTCATTTTCCATCTATAACACATTTGTTCAACTAGAATTATCATAATTTGAGGCTCAAATTTTCAGGTCCAAGCCAGAAAACATGAAATTGCACTTCACTCTGCATTTTGCCATGCATTCCATATTCTGATGTGAATTTGAAAAATCATAACTAATTCTAGAAAAATTCAAATCATAAAAATGATAACTTTCTAGAAAGCTCAGGATGCCATCTAGCTATCATAAAATATTATATTAAAACAACCACATTTAACCTAAAAAAACTAATGGAATAGTTCATCAGGTCTGGTGGTCAATCTACAGTAGACCTAAAATTTCAAAAGTTCATTTCTCCCTATACAAAGCTCCAAATGGGGTCCTTTTACTGGATATAGAAAGCTTATGATGTCTACTATATTTTTGTAAAATTTCATGAGCATTGGACTTTATTTGGCTACTAAGTGACATAGAAAAGAAAATTGACCATATGAACAATAACAGTAGCAGTTTCTACATAATTTGACCAACTTTGAAAAATTATAATAAATTTTCTAAAATACTAAAAATAATGCTCTTTAGTTCTATGAAATGCTCTAGATGAGTCCTATTTTCTTGCCAAATTTCATGCTAAAACTCATCCATTTGGTTAGTTTGTGGTTCAGGTCAAGAAAATGGCAAATTTTGGAACCTTAAAGGAGTCAAGGTGCATTAAATGGCTTTCTCCTCATTCCATAACCATTTGAGCACGTCCAAAGGCATAAATCCAACATATAGAAGCATCCCAAATGGTCCAAATCATCATAAAACTCATGCTCACCTTTCCACTTGAATTCATACATATGTATTCTATGGCTCAAGGGTGGCAAAAATTTGCATATTCATGCATTTGACTTCAAATTCCATTCATACAACATAATTACAAACTTTTATACATGCTTCAAGGTTTACATCACATAACCATTACATATATACAAAGTTTGACATCAAAAATACATAAGTTCCTATTCTATTGTCAATGTCTCATTCTCCAAAGTGCTTGGCTCCTATTTCTTACTCCTTGAGCTTCACCTAAACATGGTTAGACATATGTGAGGAAGAGTGAGATTCAAAGAATCCCAATAGCTCTTTCACCTTTTCAAGTATACATATATGACACATTTTCATGTCAAGGAATGCAAGTATGTCATAAAAATATCTTATAAACATACATACGCATATTTTCATATTACATAAACTCATACAAGTCAAACATAAGCTCTAGGGGTTTTTGGTCTAGCCTTACCCAATTCTTTAGGACTTTTAGATTTGCTTCATCCACTTTTAGCGACTATTGACTTAGCCTCACTCCTTATTAAGACTTTTAGCTTTGTCTCACCTATGACTTTTGGCATCTCCTCACCTATTCTAATGGATTTTTGACACAACCTTATCCATTCAAGTCATCTTGCATTCAAAACATATTTCAAAATGCATAATGGTACCATAGCATGAAACCAATGGCTATGAACATGTCGCATGGTCCAAACATACACAAAACATCCCATGACAATCAAACATCCAAGACATGCATACAAGAAAGGATAGAGAGCTACCTCAAGTCAAGAAGCACACTTTTCCCCTTGAGTTTCTCCTTCTACTTCTTGGCCACACACACAAAACTAGGAAAAGCTTGATTCGCTTCGTCTAGACACATCAAATGAGACACAATTACATCATTGGAACGAGTTCCAGCCTCATATAAACTCTATGCAAGCTTACTTTATCTTTTGGCATAGTTATAGATCCATATAAGTGCATAATGATGCAACTCCTAGAGTTCATGATCTTGGCTCTAATTTCTCATTCAATCTAAGTCTCATGACTCCCTTTAAACTTATTAGAGCCATCATCAATTCAATTCAAGGAGCCTAAACTCAAGTTGCTTCTTTATGCCTTAAAAAGGAACCTAAACTTTCATCTCATACATCATAGCTTCTAAATTTAAACCAATGGTTCCTTTCATATTTAATAATCACACCTAGGCCATTTCTATCCTTGGAATCAAAGAAAAATCTCTTTAGGTACCCAAACTCCTTCTTGGCCAAGACATAGAGCTAGGTAAAGACCCAAAGAGTTTGCTTGATTTTCTTAGGGTAATGGCACTTGTGAAGCTTCCTAGATCTCTTATGAATGCCTACATACTCTTACATAGGCTAAATTATCTTTAGAAAGCTTCAAGAATGGTTAGGTGCAACAAAATCCCTAGACTTTACAACTTGAATTCTAAAACTTTTTTTAAAATCTAATTACATATTCTTGTTTCTCATACTCTAAAACCCTTGTTCCTATCTTGCTAGGACCATAAATCATTCCCTCCTTGATGGTCTAAGGTTGGCCAAAAATTCACCCAAGAAGAAAAAGCAAGACAACTCATGGAAGTTACCTTGGTTTCAAGCCTTTTCAAGATCACTTTCACTTACTTTTACTTTCTTCTTCAAAGTCTCTCTTCCTCTCACTAAACCAGCCATGAATCAACCTCAAATCAATCATTAAAACTATAGGAAAAGGAGGAGAACAAGGTTGGTGAAGGGAGAAGCATGAAAAACTATGGATTTTCTTACCTTTTTGCTTGGTTTTCTCTTCCCTTCTTTTGCCCTTCTTGTGCGCCAGTTTGAGATGAGTGGAAATCTATTTTGAGGTAGAACAAGGTCAATGAAAATGAAAGGAAGGTGTGGGACGTGATATATATGAGGCAAGGCAAGTTATAACACTTTTTCAAAATCCTCATTTTGTCCCTTTTTCTTCGTTCTTTCCATTTGGGCTCATTTTAACTCTGTTTTTAGAACTGCCTTTTCAATCATGAAATTTAAGTTTTCTAATTCATAAAATGCCTTTGGTTTCACCCAAATTGGATTTAAAACCTTCCCGAATGAATCAATTAAAGTTTTGATCAATTGACGCTCTAAAATATAAACCGAAGGGGTTTTAACCATTTTAGAGGTTCCTATGGTTTTTAAGGCCTCTAAGAATTCCAAAAAACTTAATTTTTTTATTTAAAGATCCCTCCTTTGAGTTTCTAAAAGTTGCCCAAAATTACAAAAATGTCACTTCCTTTTTGTCAAATTTTGTCTAACTATTCTGGTTCTAGTTTCCAGGCATCTCTAGCCTAATATCCTCATTTTTAATTGTCTAGATTATCACTCTAATTTTATCTGGCCTCTAATCATTCTATTTAAAGGACTTTAGTTTACGGCTTTTAGAATAACAGGTGTTACAACCTTTGTGCTAGTAGAACTCAATGAGAAGAGCCTCCTAGGTCTGGATATAGCATATCAAACCACTTGTCAAATTGAAGTTGTTAAGAAATTATTAACTACTCAAAGTAGGTAGAAAAGTCATGCAAATAAGAAGAGACACTTGGAGTTTCAAAAAAGAGACCATGTATTTCTTAAGGTTACCCTGGTAACGGGTATAGGGTGTTCTATTAAGTCAAAAAAGCTATCTTGGTCCCTTTACCTCCTAATCTGACCCAATTGCATTATATGTTCCATGTATATCATTTGAAAAAGTACACCCAAACTCATCACATGTCATTAAAAATAAGAATGAGCATTTGCAAGATAATTTGTTTTATGTGGTTAAGCTAGAAAGGATAATGGGTTCGAAGGTCAAATAACTGCATAATAAGAACATCCTATTAGTAAAAGTGGTATGGAAAGGATTAACTCTCAATAAAACCACTTGGGAAATAGAGGAAGCAATGAGGAAAGCCTATCTAATGCTTTTTTAGTAAGGTATGTCTAATTTTGATGACAAAATTTCTAAAAAGAAGGAAGGATGTAACATCTAGAAATTAATTAAATGAGATTATGAAGAATTAAGGATTTAATTTAGGAAAATAAGGAATTATTATGAGAAATTCAAAAAAATTATGAAAAATAGAAACTTTCAAGAAAAATAATTATTTTATGCATTTTAAGATAAATAATAATTATTGGGTAATTTTTGGCAAGAAAATAAATTTAATTATAGGTTAGAATTTAATTAGAGTTCCATAATTAATTTAATTATGCCAAGAGTAAATTGTAGGAGCCTAATTTAAGTTTTAATGGAGACCCATCTCAATTGCACCTATTTGACTAGGGCTCAACTATCAAAGATAAGACCACTTAGACAAAAATGCCCCTAGGTTAGCCACCCTTTCATAAAATCCTAAAATATCAACTGAAACTGAAACACATTAGGCAGCTAAGGGAGAAAAGGAAATTTGTATAAAGAGAAAGGATAGGGTTCTTCATCATTTTGGCTTCAATCTGCACACCTAGAGGAAGATTTAACCATTATATAAAAGCTTATCCTCTCATATTCCTCTTCATTTTGGTTCGATTGGTTTTCCATTTGGTGGATCATCATCCAAACCTTAAGACTGAAATTGGGTATTTTATGTTTTCTAGCATGATTTTTGAAGCTTAGGGCTAAAGGTACTATTAAGTGAGTATTTTCCTCTATTCTGATGTGTTAATATGCTGAAACCTGGCTTTTATGGCTGATTTTTATGTTGGGTTTATTAACGTGTGAAAATGTAAGGAAGTGTGACCCATTGTAGTTTTTAAGTTTAGAGGGCTCAAATCTGTACATTCAACTCATTGAAGGTTTGGTTAAGTTTTTTTTAAATAGTTCTTAATGATTAGAATGAATAAGTATATGATTCTTGTAGTGGATGATAACTAAAAGCTATACTTTGGTTGATTTTAGGATACTTATGGTGTTGTGGCAATTATTGGTAACTCTTGAGGATTTGGCAATCAAGTGAGACAACTAGGGATTTTAATTCCATGTATATGTTCACATTAACCTTATATTTGCTGCACATATATGTTTTCCATGATAAATAATTGGTTTGGCTACTTGCTGTTTTGGACCTTAATCATGTCCTTATATGGAGTTATGATTATGCTTCAACCTATACATTGCACCGTGATCATGCACCAAGTTGTGATCGTACTCATTGGAATGCACTGAGCCATGATCATGCTCAAAAGGGAGTTAATGCTGTGATCAGGCCCTTTCCCTCTATTTTTGGCGATTAACATATTGTATATGATTGCTAGTATAGGATTGTAGTCATTAGTAATCAAACTTGTTCATTTGTTGATTTACTTATCATGCTTTTGATATTTATTTGTAAGAATTTATGTTAATTAAATTGTACATATAAATAGAATTTTCTCTTGGTTATTAAGATTCACATATCACCCATATTATAAGCTAACAATTCAATATGAAGGTTCTTCAATTAAGGAAAAAGGGAAGCTAGTTTAAGGTCTTATGTGAAATTTTGCACTTGGACATTTTGATTTAGTGTAGATGCTAATTTTTATAATTTATTTTGCATAGTATCATGATGCATTTATATTGTCAAGTGTAGGTATTTTGATGTTTTGTAACTTAAAATGAACCCCCTAGAGCTAAGTAAGCTTCAAGTTATGTTTAATCAAATGGAATTAATTGTAACTAAGAAATTGTGATTTGACATGTTTGTTTAACAAATTTCCCTATCAACTAATGGTTATAGTTATGTCTTTACACTTAGTTCCATTATTGACATATGACAATGTGCTAATATGTATGGTTGACTATAAGGATTAATGCCTATGTAAATATGAATTCTGGTATGGATTTGTGTAACAGTAACTTCAAAATTGAGTCTTGGTTTTTGGGTCATGTAACGCTTGTATTAATCCATCCCTTGGGTACATCGTACACATTTTTTCTGTCATGGGTCTCTTATGTGTGATAATAGGATGTGCCATAGTCATATTTTGAATCTAGGATTGTTTAAGAGATTTGAGGAAGGGAACATGTTTAATTCATTCATTAAAACTTGCTCAAAGTGATTTAAGGTCAACAGGTAGTGAAATGTACATTTTAGGTTGCCATTTGATGTTACATTTACCATTTGTTGTCAAACATGAATTTTACACTAATATAATTGAAAACAAAATGGTGTGGTTAGCCTTTAAACCCTTAGGGCCATTAAATGATGATTCTAAGAGGATATAAGCCTTAAGAGCTCTGCATTTTTGTCATAGAAAAACCCTAAAATTCAATTTAAAGTAGTAACAAATTGTTAGGATGCATATTTAAGGGTTTAAGATCAGTGAGAAGTCAAGTCTTTACAAAATACCTTTGAGTCATGGCCAAATTGAGTTTGGTGAGCGGTAGAGACTAAGTATACCACGACACAAGTCAGGAAATTAAGGGAGATAGGCTCCTAAGACCCATCTCACCGCAACGCATGTAAACTGAGCCATGATGAGAATTATGAGGAGGTGTGCGAAAGGACTCTCTAAAGTTAACTCTCTACAGTGTGGGTAGATTTAGCTGCAATGAGATACAAGCGAGCGTTGGTCCTAGAGGACCCAAAGGTCACCTCACCACGACACTAGCATATAGAGCCATAATGAGATGGCTCCTAAAATTATTTTTAGCATAATTAAATTAATTATAGAGCTCTAACTAAATTTTTACCTCCACTACTAAATTTCGTCTCAATTAAATTCAAATCTCCAATTAGATTTATTCGTTACCAAGAATTGTCAAATTATTATTATTTGCCTAAAGATGCCCAAAATAATAATTTTTCTTGAAAATTTCTATTTTTATAACTTTCCTTAATTTTCATGATAATTCTTTATTTTTTTCAAATTAAATCCTTAATTCTCTATAATTCCATTTAATTAATTTCAGGATATTTGGTTAATAAATTTATATTCACTCATAATTGTCCAACTGACCAAGATTAGTAATTTTTGCTAGTTTGTAGTATAATACCTACTAGGTTGTCTCCCATGGAGCTTTTGATTAAATCAATTAGTTTAAGAATGATAAAAACTAAAATTATGATGATTCAGGGTTCGAATATGAGGTTGCACTAATTAAACCAAATAGTAAATCAATGAATGAAAACAAAACAAAATTCAATCAGAATGATGCATACCCAATCCAGAATTCTTCCCCTGATAGTTCCCTATTCTTATCACCTAAAAATATATCTGGTTTGATTTTTAATCATCTGGTTATTTCAATTAATGTTCCTAAACTACCGTTTAGGATTTCAATTGGTTCATATTGCTAATCAAAACACAATCACACTTTCGTCAACAATATGAAGCCCCTGTTTCGCACTTGACTAGAGACACACACAGAATCCTAACATAGTTCAACATAAATTTATTTTATTAATCAACTAATTAAATCAAAACATATTCTTAGATAAATTAAATGAATCAGAATTCATGTAACAAAAATTATCTAACCAAAATGATAATAATTACATGAAAACAAAGAGAATAAAAATGAAGTACATTTTGAAATCAAAATTCAAACCAGATTTCTACATAAACATGGACTCAAGTTCTCTATCAGGTTTAGACTCCGGATTGATCACCAAGAAAATTAGCAAGCCATAGAAGAAGATGAAAATAAGAATAAGAATTAGAGAAGATGGAATGTGATCTATGGTGACGTCTTCTCCTCCTTAAACAAGCGAAGTTGACCTTTCCTATAAGAAATTAGTCTTGAAGCTAATCTTGAAGTAATATCTAAATCCTGTTAGGATTTAATATGATAATATCAAAATCCTTGTAAGGGTCTTCTAACCCAATCTTTTTACGAATCTTCTTTCTTGTAAAATACAATTAAAAAATAATTAAGCCTCTATTGGATAAATATAATAAAATGCAAGTAAAATCTATTAATCTAAAAGCCCACTTAATATGAAATAAGCCTAAAGCCATTAAATTACCCATAATAATTTATCATTAAGACTAAATATGAGGAAGATAAAATATAATAATATTGAAATATCAATTTTCCATACACTTAGGTTTTTGCACTCCTAGGCAAAATAAAAAATACAAAATACAAAATACAAAATTGCCAGGCTAAATAAAATTCATGTTTTTTAGATATTCAACAGTGAAAGGAAATCTTTCTTATTAATCAAGGAAGAACAAGTAGCATGACAATTCCAATTGATAAAAAAAATGAATCAAAGTAGTAGCTCCTCATTGGTTATGTGTTTACTCTCAATTTTCTCAAGTATTTAGGTTAAACGTTCTTTTCAAATTCAACCTTTCACAATAATACTACCATAGGCTTGTATATCTTCTTAGTCTCCACTAACTAAACTACAAGCAATACATAAATCAAAAGAACTTTTATTTAAAATTGTAATGGGACTAAGGCACAAAACAAATGGTAAACAAAAGAACTAAAGATACAATAAGAGACACAAAGCAGACACTTAAAATTATTAAGAGTAATAAAAAATATATAAAATGGAATAAATGTGTATCTCAAAGTCTTATTTACTGTAAACCAATATATGCTTAATAAAAATCAAAGTATTTTTCTTTTCTCAACATTTTTCTCATTTTTTTATAAATATTTTTTTCTTTTTTTCCTTGTTTCATAAATATTTTTTCTTTTTTTTTCACAATTTTTTTTTAAAATATCTCTAAAGAGAACAAATTAATTAACCCAAAATTGATGCTAAATTGCACTACACATCCACCCACACTATGAAAATATAATGCTCTTCATAATCTAAAGTATCCTAAACAAGGTAAAAAAAATTTCATAAGCTAAAGGGTTAAAAAAACATCAAAGGCTCAAAAAGGAAACAAAAACAAAGGATAAAACATATGCAGGATAGTTATTTGGCTCCGGCTACAATAAAAGAAAAGAAGAAAGAATGCCTTAATCATCTTTATAAATGCTTACGTAAATGTAGTTTCAATTAAGAATCAAAACAAGTTCTAAAGTGAAAATTATAATAAGTGAATGCTCTCACAAAAAGAAACAATATAAGGCCAAAAATTCTCACGGGTTTAAAACTACCACATGAATCTATTGAAATCAAATTCATTGCCAATTTACTTAAACTCCAGAAAAAAAAATTGATTCCTAATTATGTGGAAATACTTCCAAACTTAAATTGCTTCAACTTTTTTTTTTGTTTTTAAAAAAAAGCCAAAGAAAATTACAAGAAAAACAAGAACCAAAAAAACAAAAATTTCAAAAAATAAAACCAAAAAACCAAAATCCCCACACTTAATTTTTACATTGTCCTCAATGTAATAGCAATCTAAGTCATCAATTAAAGAGAAGACAAGAAAAGAAAAGAGGATGGAAAGAAATATAACTAAGTGGTTCAAGTGTATGAAGCATTGTAAAGATGTAGCTCCTCCACTGTCTGCTCTTAAAATCCCTCATAAAAATGCTTAAACCTTTGCCCATTCACTATGAAGTGCTAGTTGGTTAACTCATTCATAATCTCAACTGCACTATAAGGAAAAACATGAGTAACAACAAATGGACCAATCCATCTAGAACATAACTTATCAAGCATTAAGTTTAGGTGAGAATTGTAGAGGAAGACTCGTTCACCAATATGAAACTCTTTTCTTTCAATCATCTTATCATATACAGCCTTGGTTTTCTCCTTGTAAATTCTAGAGTTTTCATAGGCTTCCAACTGAATTTCTTTAAGCTCTTGAAGTTGCAATTTTCTTTGAGAATCAGCTTGAGATAGATCTATATTACACTTCTTTACTACCCAATATCTATTGTCAACTTTAACTGGTAAATGACATGTTGTACCAAAAACCAACTTATAGGGTGACATACCTATAGGAGTTTTGTAGGCAGTATAGTAAGCCTATAGTGCATCCTCCAATCTTATACTCTAATCCTTTATGGTAGGTTGCACTGTTTTCTCCAAAATTTGTTTTATCTCTCTATTTGAAACTTTTGCTTGATCGTTCATTTATGGATAACAAGGGGTGGCTACTTTGTGGAGCACACCATACTTATGAAGGAGGGCTTGCATGTTTCTATTACAAAAGTAGGAGCCTTGATCACTGATGATTGCTCTAGGTATATTGAACCTAGAAAAAATGTGAGATCTAACAAAGTTCATAACCACAGAAGAGTCATTAGTCCTTATGACTTTTGCTTCCACCCACTTTGAAACATAATCAACAGCTAAAAGAATATACATGAAACCAAAAGAAACAAGAAATGGTCCCATGAAGCCAATACCCCAAACATCAAATATCTCACAGAATAACAATGGTTGTTGAGGCATTTCATTCTTATGAGAAATATTACCTATTTGTTGGCATCATGTATAATTCTTACAAAAAGTATGTGTATCCCTAAATAAGGTGGGCTAGAATAGCCCAGAGTCTAGAACCTTCCTAGTAGTATGTTGAAGACCAAAATGGCCACTGCATGCAAGTGTATGACAAAAATGAAAAACAAATGTAAATTCATGATCAGGAACCCATATCCTAATAATCTGGTCACTACACATAGGCCACAAGTAAGGGTCATCCCAAACATAATATTTTTCCTCACTCTTAAGTTTATTAATTTGGTGCTTTTTAAAATAAACAAGCAATTTAGAAGTAACTAACAAATTCACCATATCTGCATACCAAAGATCTTTACTGTGCAATAAGTACAACTGCTCATCTAAAAAACTATCCCTGATAGTAGATGAATCTAAAGAGTAAGGTATTCTACTCAAATGATCAGCCATAAGATTTTTTACTTTATTCTTATCTCTGATTTCTATGTCAAATTCTTGTAAGAGCAGCATCCACCTAATGAGTCTCAGTTTCGCATCAGGCTTCTTGAGTAGGAACTTTAAAGCTGCATGATCAGAATAAATAATAACTTTAGAACCAAGCAAATAAGAATGAAACTTATCTAACGCAAAAATAATAGCTAAAAACTCTTTTTCAGTGGTTGTATAATTAGCCTGAGCCTCATCTAAGGTGTGCAATGCATAAGAGATCACATGAGACATCTTGTCTATCATTTGGAAAAGAATTGCACCCACAACAAAGTTGGATGCATCACACATCAGTTCAAATGGAAATTCCCAATTAGGAGTTTGGATGATAAGTGGGGTGGTTAGTCTTTTCTTTAACTCATCAAATGCTAATTTGCATGACTCATCAAAATTAAAATCTACATCTTTTTGAAGAAGTCTAGACAGCGGTAAGGAAATCTTACTAAAGTCTTTGATGAATTGCCTGTAAAAATCGGCATGGCCAAGAAGAGAACGCACTTCCCACACACAGGTGGGGTGAGGTAAAGATGTAATCACATCTACTTTAGCTCCATCAACTTCAATGCCATTTTTAGAAACCATATGGCCTAAAATAATTCCTTGCTCTACCATAAAATGATATTTTTCAAAATTTAATACCAAATTTTTTTGAGTGCATCTTTCTAAAACCATTCATAAACTCATTAAACAATCATCAAAGGAGGTGCCATAAACAATAAAGTCATCCATAAAAACTTCCATGTAATGTTCAAGAAAATTGAAAAAGTTGCTCACCACACACTGCTGGAATGTACCTAGGCCATTACAAGGTCTAAATGACATCCTCCTATATGCAAAGATACCAAATGGGCAAGTAAATATGGTCTCTTCCTGGTCCTCTAGTGCAACATGAATTTAAAAATAACCAGAAAAGCTATCTAAGAAACAATAATGATATTTGTCTGTGAATCTCTCTAACATTTGATCTATGAAAGGAAGAGGAAAATAGTCCTTTCTAGTGGTCTGATTTAGCTTTTTGTTATCAATGCAAACTCTCCAACTATTCTGAACTCTCATGGGAATAAGTTCATTCTTCTCATTAGGCACCACTATGATACCGGTCTTCTTGGAGACTACCTGCACTAAACTTACCCATTTGTTGTCAAATATGGGGTAAATAATACCGATTGATGGTAATTTACTTACCTCTTTCTTCACGATATCTAGGATTGTGGGATTGAGTCTTCTCAATGATTGACTCACTGGTTTGGCTCCTTCCTCTAATAAAATTCTAAAGGCTAATCCTTGGAATGTCTCCCAATGTCCAACCTATTGCTTTCTTCCTTTCCTTGAACAATTCTAACAACCTCATTTCATAATCAGGTGGAAGGTTATTTACTATTATTACTGGTAATTTATTTTCTTCTTCCAAGAAAGTATATTTGAGATTGTCAGGTAAAGATTAAAGTTCAAGTGTGGGTGGTTGCTGTATGGAAGGTACTAATCTTTGTGAATTTAAATGTACAATAGCCTCCACTTGTTCATTTTTTTTAAAAGAGGAATAGTATCAAGTAAATTGACAAAATCAAAATCAAAATCAGAAGTTGAATCAAAATTCAAGTATGCATCAATTTCAGAACAAGTAGTACATTTATTAAGTACATCACAACATTATGAATATTGAATTGCATTAATAAATTCAACCATGGCAGTATCCATGTCCACATAAGCATCAACAACTAACAAGTCTATTATATTTACATGCAACATGAAGTGTTCTTCTAAAGGGTATTTCATGGTATCAAGAATATTAAAATGAACAACCTTACCACCAAATTCCATTGTTAAAGTACCATCATACACATTGATGATTGTTTTAGTAGTTTTCAAGAATGGTCTACCTAGAATCAGTGATGCATGTCCATGTATATTATTATCCTCCATATTCAAAACATAAAAATCAGCAGAGGAAATTAAATCTTTTACCATTACTAAAACGTCTTCAAGTACTCCTACAGGGTAGACTGTGCTTCTGTTTGCTAACTGAATAACCACTCTTGCCAGCTTCAATTCTCCAATCTGCAAAGAGAAATACACAAACTTAGGCATTACATTAATGGAAGCTCCTAAATCTAACATAGCATTATTGCATTGCATATTCCCTATTGTGTAAGGAATGGTGAATGTGCCAAGATCTTTACATTTAGTAGGGATAGCTGGTTGAATCAAAGCTAATACGTTTTTCCCCATGCTGACTTTCTCATTCCCTTTCAACTTTCTCATTCCTTTTCAACTTCCTTTTATGTGTGCAGAGCTCCTTAAGAAACTTTGCATATTCTAGAATTCATATGATTGCTTCCAAGAGAAGGATACTTACTTCCACTTTTCTAAATGTCTCTATAATTTTCCTATCTAATTCAACCTTTGTAATTTTCTTGGACTGTGTAATTCAGTTGGGGAATGGAAGGGATTTGGTGTATATGGAATTCTCTCCCTTTTCTATGGTGTTCTTGCTTTGGATTGATAAGGGTTGTTGTTCTCTATCACTTTCTTTCTCTCACAGCATTTCTGTTGGAGGTGTGACAGACCTATTCACTTGCTTACCATGCCTCTAAGTTATTGCACTGACATTGCCCTTTAGGTTAGTCACAAGCTATAAGGGTAATTGGCTAGAACTTTAACTTCTCAACTCATTAATATTTGTTGCAAGTTAGCTAATATAGGTCTTCAAACTCTGGATTGTTGCCTCTAATCGCTGTTGGAATTGGACTATATTTATTGCTAACTACTTCACTATATCTTCTAGACTTGGTTTTGACTTGTTCATCTATTGCATGAGTTGTTTCATAGGCTGTTGATTGTTTGGACTAGGGGAATTGAATTTTTGTTACCACTATTGTTGGTTAGATCCACTACCATATCTTAAATTCGGATGATCTCTCCATCCGAAATTGTATGTTACTACATAAAGGTCGTATCATTTTGTTACTGTTGTAAAGGTTTACCAGGGAAGATGTCAACACATGATTCTATAGTATCTTACAATTGGGGATACTGATCTGTGGCATGTGTGGTTAACAAACAAATGCCACACAGAAGTGCAGGGAGTTGTTGAGGTTATCTTTGCCCAAGTGCTAGTTGTCTGACCATGAAAGCCAACTCCTCAAGTTTATTTTCTATTCTTTGTTGATCTATATGAGTGGCATAGATTTCTTGACACCTCTAGTTGGTGTGTTTATTCTAGTGCCAAATTTATGTATATTCTGTGCCATATTCGCAATAAAGTCTCTAGTTGCAATTGAGGTTTTGTTAACTAATGCTCTGCTTATAGCTGCATTAACCATACTTCTTTCCATAGGTAGCAAGCCTTCATAAAAGTATTAAATCAAAAGTTGGTCACTGATCTGATGGTGAGGATAGCTTACACATAGTTTCTTAAATCTCTCTTAGTACTCATACAATGCTTCTTTATTCATCTGTTTAATACCACTAATCTCTTTTCGGATGGCAGCAATTCTTGAGGCTTGGAAGAATTTCTCTAAAATATGCTCTTCAATTCATTCCATGAAGTGATGGCTTGAGGTTGAAGATAATAAAGCCAATCTTTGGCAGCCCTATCCAGTGAGAAAGGAAATACTTTTAAGCTTGATTTACTCTTCTAAAATTCCTTGTGGCTTTATAGTGGATCAAATCACATGAAACTTCGTGAGATATTTATGCAAATCCTCACCTACAAGACCATGAAACTTTAGAAGCAAATGTATTAATCCAAATTTAAGTTCAAAAGTAACATCAAATTCAGGATATTGAATACACGGTGGTTGGTAACTAACATTGGGTGTAGCTAATTCTCTAAAAGTTCTATCATTATTACCAACCATATTTACTACTTCAGAATTAAAATCAAAATCAAAATCAAAATTCAAATTCAATTCATAATTATTTTGTGTTATTTATTATCACAAAAACCAACTCAATAACTACAACTTCTTTAATTTTACAGTTTCTAGTTAGTATGAAAACTTTTATCAATCTTTGGATCAAACTCAATCAAATCTCTATTGGAAGATCTTGTCATATACCAAGAATGAATTAAAATAAAAGAAAATACATAAAAATTATCAACAAAAATTAAAATAAATTCAGAAAAATTACAAAAAATCAAAGTAAAAAAAATACTAAAAAATTAAAAAAGTGATCTAAACAATGGAATTTGTCTAAAAAGTGGCCTAGCTTGTAAGTAAGCTACGAATTTGATTTCTCACAATACCTAGAACCTATATACCAAGTTTCAGATCAATCAAAGTTAATCACCCCTTATATCGATATTGCTCAAAACAGCCACAAAGCATTGAAAAACACAAAAAATTGACCACAAACACTACGTAAAGATGCTAAAATCAAAATTGAAACTAAGAGATTTTGTAACACCCCAAAAATTAATTAAGGTGTTAATCATGGATTTGGGTTAATTAAGAATAATTAATATGGGATAATTGAGCAAGTTAAGTGAATGAAAATTTTAGAGAGATAAATTATTAATATGAGTTTGAAATTTAATTAAGTTAGAAACCCTATTTAGACCCAAATTAAATTAAGTAGGCTAAAGTTAGGAACTAATAGAGGGCCCAATCTGATTTAATGAATTAGAGACTTAAGACTCAACTTGCACAAGCTCTTATAAATGGCCCAATAACCCTTGTGCAGACTAAATAAATTGAGTCCTTTAAACTTGGTCTAGCCCAATTAAATTTCTGCAACCCAACATATTAAAGCTAACCCAACAATATTTAAATCAGAATTCACTTGCAACTGGACCTTTAAGTTAGCCCATGACCCACATTAGACTTAACTTAAACCCAACTAAAACCCTAAACACTTCAGCCCCTCCACATTTTGCTAAAACACAAACACACAACTCATTTTCGGAGGTTTCAAGGGAGGCTAGGGTTTAAGGCAAGAAATCCACCATTTCTCACTTTTAAGCTCAAAATCAGCCAAGATACTTGTTATATAACTTAATCCCCTTCTCTTTCTCTCCATTTTGGCCTAATTAGTTTTTCATTTAGAGCACTTTCACCATACCCAAATTCTGAAATGTGGTTGTTTGGTATTTTCTTAGAGGATTTTCGAAGGTAGAGGTTAGGAAGGATATTAGGTAAGTGTATACTCTACATTCTAATGTATTATGCGACAACCCTATCTTCTAATCATTATAATTGTTGCTAAATACACGATTAATAATTAATGATTAAGGTTTAGAGTCATTACAATTTGTTACATTATGAAAATATAAGAAAATTTGAACCTTGATATTTGGGTCATCATTAAACAATCACAAAAGAGAGAATGCATAAAAGAGAATATACTGTTATGAGGGGTTTATGATTCATCCATCTATCAATTTTAACACACAATCTCTCATAGGTGTTCCTATATCATTTTCTAGCATTACTATTGAAGGAATTAGGATTTTAAGGCAGTTTGGGGACTTGCGCCACGGCTTATATCATTCCCGCGTGTGGCTAAGTTGCTCTCTGGAATTACTGGGCAAATTTCTCAAATTTCACCGCGGTGAGATTTGCTACTAGACACCCCTTAGATTGTTCCCTTGACTAACGCCGTGGCAATACGTGATGCGCCGCGACGAGGTTTCATTCTGTTACCCTCCTAGGCGATTTTTTTCACTCTGAGCAGCGGCGAGTTTCCTCACGCCGTGGCGTTCCTCGACACTGTTACTCTCCAAGAAATTTTTATTCGCTTGCACCATGGCAATATTACTCATGCCGTAGCGCCCCTCACCTCTGTCACTCATTTGGCCACGACGGAGCCTTCTTAGCCGTGGCGTGACTCCCTTCTGTAGCTACATCTCCCAAATTTCATCCCCTACACTCCAATTCTCATCTTAGGACTATCCTAGGACCACTCCCACTCATTTTATATGACTCTAATAGTATTTATATACCCTATACACCTAGCTATTCTACCTTTATCAATTTAAAACTTAAATGTAAATTTTTCACTCCTCCAACTATCCTATATCGGCAAGTCCATAAAATAATAGCAACACGAATTCATGCACCATTGGAAATTAAAATTTGATATACATTCTGTCAGAGGTTTCATACATCGATGGTTCATATTACATCTAATACATCACATAATTATATTTCCAATAGTATACCATATCATAAATTTAGCAAAATTCATATGTCAAGTGTTATGGGTTCATACATCCGATATCAAGTTAAAATGAGGTCTAACTCCTCAATGTATACATCCTAGGGAATCAAAATATAAGAGCCTACACTTAGCAACATGAATACATGATGATGTTATACAATAAGGAATACAAAATTTAGCATCTATACTAAATAAGTCAACCTATGTGCAGCCTTCTGCCCACATGTTAGAGCTTATAGATTTTCATCCACTTGCTTCCCCTTATCTTTACCCGAAGAACCTTCACCTGAAATATTAATCCCATAAAACGGGATGAGATGCGAATCTCAGTAACCAAGGCAATTCCATCATATAATCTAGTTTAATTAGCATACTTGCATAATTTCACATAAGCATCAGAAGAACACCAGTCATAACAGTAAATGAAACAATTAGTCTATCATGATCACTATCCCATACTAGCAATCATATTTTCACATGTTAAAGGCCATTAACACCAGGAGAGGCCCGTCCACAGCACCTACTCCCCTTTGAGCACAACCAGGGCTCATTGCATCTGAGGTTTGATCATAACCCGATGCCGGATCAAAGCACATGCATAGGTGGCAGCCACACCACAGCTCCACCATAAACTCACAAGGTCCAATCACAATACAATAGATAGCCAACCAATTCATTCAACATTTCAAATCATTCATGTATAACAAATATGAAATTAAAATAGATATATGCATGGAATTAATGTAAACTCGGTTACTTCACTTGCAGACAATTTCAACAGCCATCAATGGCACAAAAATCTCCCTAAAACCATAGCATCAGAAAATTACTACTTTAATTCATCATTAACAGTTGCAACAAATGTCCAAAGAATTTAACATGCTAATAACTACCTAGGGAACACTTACCCAACCACCACAAATCCCAAGTTCGGATTGAAGTGTCCTCTATCAGAAACCTCAATATTTCACCTAAATTCTTAAGCAAATTCGTATAAAATTAATACCCATATTATAAATCAGCTATGGGGGTCTCAAACTAGCAAAGAAAGCATCAAAATGAAGGATTTATACTCACCTAATGTCAGCCCTAGCCTCAACCTACGAATTTCACTAAGAAAAACCCCAAACAACCATATTTCATATTTTGGGTATGGTGAAAATACTCCAAATGAAAAACTAATTGGACCAAAATGAAGAGAAAGATGAGATGATTAAGTTATATAACTATTACCTTGGCTGAATCTTGCTCTAGAAGTGGGAAAATATGGAAATATGCCAAGAACCCTAGAGCCTCCTTTGGACCTCCGAATTTTGAGATAGGTGTTTGTGTTTCAGCAAATGAGGAAGAGGCTGAAGCATTAGGGTTTTAGTTGGGTCAAATATGGGTCATGGGTTGCTCCAAGGTCCAACTCCATTTGTGCTTCAGATTTTAGCTTTATTGGGCCAGCTCTTATGCATTGGGCTGCTGAAATTCTATTGGGCCAGACTTAGTTTTAAGAACTCCATTGTTTAGGTCTACATAAGGTTCATTGGGCCATTCCTAAGAGCTTGTGCAAGTTGGGCCTTGGGTCTTTAACCCATTAAATCAAATTGAGCCTGCACCTATTTATTGGGCCTCCATTAGCCTCTTATCATAATCTCTTACATTAATTTAGGCCTAGATGAAATTTCTATCCTAATTAAATCTCAAACCCATATTAATAAAGTTTATCTTTCTAAAATCTCCTTTCACCTAACTTGCCCAATTATCTCATATTAATTATTTCTAATTAACCTAATCCATAATTAACACTTTAATTAATTTTTGGGGTATTACATATTATCTGCTAGTTTAAGACCCCCATGGTTGATTTGTAACATGAGTATTAATTATGTATGAATTTGCTTAGGAATTAGGGTGATATATTGAAATTTCTGGTAGAGGACATATTCAATCTGAATTTGGAGATTTGTAGTGGCTGGGTAAGCATCTTCCGGGTAGCCATTAGTATTTTAATTCCTTGGGTACTTGTTGTTGCTATACATTATGGTTATAGGGAGATTTTGGCACTGCTTGTGGCTTTTCAATTGTCTATAGAGTGAGGTAACCAGGATTCATGCTAATTCCATGCATATGTCTATTTTAATTATGTATTTGCTACATGATTATGATTTTGATGTTAAATGAATTAGTTGGCTATCTGTTATATGTGATTGGACCTTATGAGTACATGGTGGAGCTGTGGTGCAGCTGCCACCTGTACATGTGCTTTGATCGAGTTCTGGGTTATGATCAGGCCCCAGATGCACCGAGCCCTAGTTGTACTCATTGGAGAGTAGGTGTCATGGACGGGCCTCTCCCGATGTTATTGGCCTTTAACATGTGAAATTGTGATTGTTAGTATGGGATAGTAATTATAAATAACCTAATTGTTTTATTTACTGATATGACTAGTATATTTTCTGATGCTTATATGAAATCATGCATATATGTTGATTAAACTAGAATATATGAATGGAATTTGCCTTAGTTACTGAGATTTGCATCTCACCCCATTTCATGGGATTATACTTTCAGGTGAAGGCCCTTCGGGTAAGGATAAGGGGAAGCAAGTGAATAAAAATCTGTGAGCTCTAGCCATGTGTGGAGGAAGCCTCACTAGGGCTGATTTGAGTAGAGTAGATGCAATTTTCTTAATCTTTTATATAGCATCATCTGTAATCATATTGCCAAGTGTAAGCATTTATATTTTGATTTCTTAGGATGTACTTATTAAGGAGTTGGGCTTCATCTTAGCTTGGTATTGGATGTATGAACTTATGACATTTGATATATGAACTTTGTCGAATTTATGATATGGTTTATCATTTAGGAATTGTAATTGCGTGATACCTTGGATATAGACCTGAATTAGTGATGCATGAAATCTTTAATGGAATGTATATTTGAATGATAATTGCTGGAAGCTTATGAAATTATGCTGTTATTAATCTATGAACTTGCTGATATAGGGTAGTTGGAGGAGTAGAAATTGACACTTAAGTCTTGAACTAGTAATGATATATTAGCTAGGTAAATTAGGCTAATGAACACTATCAGAGCCCTACAATTAAGGTAAAGTGACCCTAGGGTATTATTAGAGGGAGAGTGAGAAGTATGAGACAAGATTTTAAAAGTTGTAGAATCAGAAGACATTTCACCGAGGCCAAAATATTATTAGCCGCGGCTAATAGAGCCGAAGTTGCCCAAGGAGAGTACTAGAAAGCAATTCGCCACGACGAAAAGTGGAATTAACCGCGGCAAAATGTGAAAGGCAAAACTAGGAGTCATCCATGGGGTAATTTGCCATGGCCAATTCCTAATTGGCTGCGGCAAACTTTTGTAAGAATTTTTCAGGCGTTCCAGAGAGGAATTAGCTGCAGCAAAAGGGGAAATTGGCCGCAGCCAATAGCAAGAGGCGAGCGAGGTAGGTTCCAGGAGGCTTCCTCGCCATGGCGCCATGTAGGTTAGTCGCGACAAAGATAAACATGTAAAGATAAAGAGTGAACTCAAGAGCAATTAGCCATGGCGCAAGGACATTTAGCCGCAGCTAACGGTCCTAAACTCTTATTCTAACCTAAAAATCTTAGTTTTTCATATGGTAGCCTCAAAAGATGACTTAGAAACATTGGTAGAAGATTCTTGTGAGTTGGAATTAATGGGTAATAGAATCAAAGGCTTATAAATGAGTGTTTGTTTCCCTTGTGTACATGAATGCTTGTAATTATTTAGTTGATGACTCTAATAACATTACGGTTCAAATTTCCTTACCTTTTCTAAATGTAATTAGTTGTAATGTCTTGTAACCCTGAGTTATGATTATTAATCATGTATTTTACCTTAATTACAATAATTAGAAATTAGAGTCGTCACAAATTTCCTATTCTATTTGATTATGATTAGTTGGCTATCCGGCAATGGTGCTAAAATCTTAGTAAATAAATTTATATTCACTCACAGTTGTCGAATTAGTCAAGATTAGTGATTTTTGCTAGTTTATAGTATAATGCCTACTAGGTCTTCTCTCATGAAGCTTTTAAATAAATCAATCAGTTTAGGAATGACAAAACTAGAATTATGGTGATTACGAGTTCGAATATGAAGTCACACTAATTAAACTGAATAGTAAATCAATGAACAAAAACAAAATGAAATGAAATTCAATCAGAATGATGCATAACCAATTCAAAATTCTTTCCCTGATAGTTCCCTATCCTTGTCATCTAAAAATGCCTCTGGTTTGATTTTTAATCCTCTGATTATTTTAATTAATGTTCCTAAACTACCATTCAGGATTTTAATTGGTTCGAATTGCTAATCAGAATGCAACCGCGCTTTCGTCAACAATACGAAGCCAAACTATTTCGCACTTAACTAGAGACACACGTAGAATCCTAACATGGTTCAAAATGAATTTATTTGATTAATCAACCAATTAAATTAAAACACGTTCTCAGATAAATCAAATGAATCAAAATTCATGTAACAAAAATCATCTAACTAGAATGACAATAATTACATGAAAACAAAGAGAATAAAAATGAAATACATTTTGAAATCAAAATTCAAACTAAAGTTCTATATAAATATGGACTCAACTTCCCTACCAGGTTCAGACTCTAGATTGATCATCGAGAAAATTAACAAGTCATAGAAGATGATGAAAATAAGAATAAGAATTAAAGAAGATGGAGTGTGTTCTATGGTGACATCTTCTCCTCCTTAAATAGGCAAAGTCGCCTTCTCCCATAAGAAATCTAATACTAATCTTGAAGCTAATGTTGAAGTAATATCCAAATCCTTTTAGGACTTAATAAGATAATATCCAAATCCTTATAGGAGTCTTCTGACCCAATCCTTTTAAGAATCTTTTATCTTACAAAATACAATTAAAAAATAATTAGGCCTCCGTTAAATAAGTATAATAAAAATACAATTAAAGTCCATTAATCTATATTAAGCTCACTTGATATAAAATAAGCCTAAAGTCATCAAATTACTTAGGATAATTTATCATTAAGACTAAATATGAGAAATATAAAATATAATGATATTGAAATATCAATGTTACACCATGATTATCTATTACCTGACCAAAATAATCTTCTTTTAGGCCAATTATTTTGCATAGATAAAATATGCATTATCACACATCTATAATTATCCATTACCTACCCAAAATAATATTCCTTTAATTTAATTATTTTGCATAGATAAAACATGTCTACTTATCCCAAAAAGATAAGTTTTATCCAATAGAGGTTACTTCAATAACATATTAGTTCAATTTAATTAATCTTAGAAAAATAGGCATGACGACTAACACCTATGCTGGGCCTTTTTTTTTTTTTACTGCTATTAGATGCAAAAATCATCCCAAAATCAAATGGAGAAATTTTCTACCCAAAATCCAAATTTTATGGTCCTCAATCCTTAAATAAGTTTAAACAAGACTTAAAAATTCATAAACCATATCACAAATCATTCCAAAATACTCAAAATTGTAGAAGCTCAAAATCAAAATATAACAAAATTCATAGGTCAAAATTTCCACTCAAAATGTTCTTTAATGGCAAACAAAATAAATCAAAATACATATAATCATTTAACAAGGCCTGCTCTGATACCATTTGATGAAAAATTGAGTCTTTGTGCAAATATTGAAATCCTGATTTTGCATAAATCATGTTACCACTTGAGAGGGAAAATTTGAAAAAGGGTAAAATTCTCTTGATCCATAAAAAAATTCATAATCTATAGACTTTAATTTGTTATTCCCACATATCAAAATATATTAAATCTCATGTAAATATATTAGATAATAACATTAGAAGAAATGTAGTGAAAAACACTTACCTTG
The DNA here is from genome assembly GCA_026724425.1 of Erythrophleum ivorense. Classification (NCBI taxonomy): domain Eukaryota; kingdom Viridiplantae; phylum Streptophyta; class Magnoliopsida; order Fabales; family Fabaceae; genus Erythrophleum; species Erythrophleum ivorense. The sequence continues at coordinate 37,012,642 of JAIUCV010000006.1, read as the reverse complement.
ATCCATAGTGAAAGCAAAACTTGGGTTTGGAACATCTAAGGATAGATATTTCATCTTAGGATTTCTCTAAGATGGGGCAAAAGAAATATGATGATTTGACTTAAGGACCATAGTCCTGATATATCTTTAGATTAAAAAATTTCAATTATGGACTTATCAATCAGAACTGAGATGTTACTTAGGTTTTACACATAAAAGGCTCATACTTTAAACAATGATATTTCTGTAAGCTCTTTTAATTTAACACCTTATTATAACACATAATTAGGCTCTTTTAACAAGATAGCTAACTATGTACAATTATATTAATATGTGAGATTATCTCATAGAAAATTACTAACAAAAGCATCACAACTAAAATGTTTTAGGCAAATGAGAAAGTAGAAGAAAAAACTACACTCCAAACAAGCATCACTCCATGTTCATAAAGAGCTAGGAGATGATTTTCTCACTCCAAACTTGGGTCTCCTTAAAAAAAATTGTTAAAACATGAAAGATTGAAGAAGAATGACTTACCTTTAGCACTTTGAATGGTGGAAGAGAAAGGGATATAAGAGAATTAAAAAAATGGGTAAAAAGGGTGATAATGGGAGATTGCAGCATTTCTCCTAAGCATCCTCAATTATTTGATTGTTATATTTACTAAAATTTCATTGTTGCCCCAAGTTTCATGACCCTCCTATATATTTTATAGTTTGCACTTTAGTTTCTATAATTCTTTCAAACATGTCCCACTTTCTATTTCCCTTCCAAATATAAACAATTTTTTCAATACATTATTATCTTAAAAATAATTTAAAAAATAACTTTCATTCAAAATACCGAGCTCTCTAATTTTACAAATTAAGAAAAATTGCTCTTTAAGGTTTCTAAAGTTAGAATTATCAAGTGGGAAGAATGATTGAGAGATGAAAAGAGAAAATAATCACCCTTGAATTATAAATCAGTTGTCTAAATTAATACAAAATTTAATGTAAAATTCATCATTAATGCAAAATTCATTATAAATATGCAAGTAATGTCTTCCTCACTTTTCTCTTTAATAATTTTTATTTTAATTATGACCATTGATTTTTTTTTTTCTCTCACCTCTCATATACATGATCAATTTTTTTCACTTTAAACACCCCTCACACACACAGACACATTCCTAACCTCCTTACTAGGGTTGTGGAGGTTAGCAAAATCCACACTTGCATTTTGGATCAATAAAATCTTTTTTTCTAAAATACATATATATATATAGGTATTTTGGTAATTTTCTCATTTCTAACCTCCTTACTAGGGTTGTGGAGGTTAGCAAACTCCACACTTGCATTTGGATCAATAAAATTTTTTCTTCTAAAATACATACATATAGGTATTTTGGTAATTTTCTCATAATCATGTATTTAATGGGTATAGGAAAAGAATTCAGATACATTTCATTACTTATATTTTTATAATGAGATAATTTGAATATTTCTATAGGTATTTTGTCTTTCAATGAAAAATGTTTTAATCGAAAACAAAAATATGAACCTAATGAAGCAACACCCATAAAAAAAACAAAAACAAAAATATGAAAATTGCTAATTTGCATAACACTAGTGAAAAAGTCAGCAATACAATATATAATTGAAAAAAAAATCAATTAGTCTAACTTGTACATTAAGTAACTTATATAATTCATGAAAAATGAATTCCCATTAAGGAAATTAAAAATTGATTTTTGAATTTCATATGTTTTTTTTATAATGACTTGGTCTAACAGGTCACCGTACACTAAAAGACTACACAACACAGTTCCCAAAAGGCTTGCAATATACTGGCCCATCACTTTACCTTATTACATGGACATTAAGTAATTAAAAGTACAAAAATATTCCTCATATATAATAACTAGAAATATATATATATATATATATATTAAAAAATAACTAAAATGCCAATGAATCAGAAGAATATCCTCCATCTGAATTTTATTGAACACATATCCAATATAGCAGAGAAGTTACTTGTGCAGCTTGTGTGTAAACCCTTCAAAGTTCAAACAAAAACTAAATTCTTGTCATCTTAATCTGTCAAGTGGGTTTCCCCTTTGGTGATGAGAGAGACTCTAAGACCCACTTGTTGCTGCTGCTGCCGCTGCTAGAGCTACCTTTATTTTGGCCATAATTATTATTCCCAGCACCAAAAGAAGTCCCTATAGGATTAATATGATGGCTCTCTTTGTTATTAATAAGCGATGTTATGGCTGCTGCCACAGCAACCCTAAACTTAGGATCTGAGGCAATTGCAGACACACTATGATGATCCCCTAATGGTAGCCCCTTATTATTTTCTTCTCTAAAATACCAGGAAAACTGTTCATAGGTCTGTTTGGCGTCCAAGAAAATCCCAGCGGTTGAGGCGCCGGTGTGGTTGATGTTAGATCAAGGACTACTCCTTTGGATGGATCATTAGGGTTTAGTGGGTGGAAGGTATTGTTGTGGTTGTAATTAGGAAGGGTGGCTTGGGTGAAAGTGGAGGTGCCATGTGAGATAGGGTTGCTGGAGTCTAGTAACATGAAGGAAGCAGCTGCACAAGCAGTGGAAGCCATAGCTGTTGCACCCACTGGGAGTGGATGGTTGTGCGTTCCTTCATAGGTTGTGATTAGTATGGACATGTCCTCTAGACATCTCTGCACCTAAAATTAACATGCATGCAACACGTATATAAGAATTCAAATTAAAGGAAAAAAAAAACCTGAAATTCAAACGGAAAATTATTTTCAGAGATTAACTAATTAAGAAGCATGGCCACTTATAAGGACACATAATGTGGCATAATAAAATTTTTGAAGTGTTATGTTGTACCTGACACAAGTGTTCAACATGAATTAGACATGATTTTTTTTTTTTAAGGTAGATGTAGTTTATATATAGCCAAAAGACAATGAAAACTTTTGAAATCTAGCAAGTGCATTGTTAAAAAGTGCAAATTGTTTTTACCTGTTTTCTAAGAATGAAAAATGATAGCCAAATAACAAAGAAAGACGAAAACAAGACATCATATATATAAACTGATATTGTGACATAACAAAATCTAAAGTATTTATTTGTGGTTTAAAGTATCGCATAATGATTTATTCAAATGTCTGACAAGCATAAAAAACGGGCATAACTCTTTTTTGAATTGTTCATGCATTATAGCCAAAGAATGCTAAGAAAGAAAATAAAAACTTTTGAATTCTAACTACCTGTTTTCTAACTGGGCAGCCTGGGGCTACCGTGCAACGATAATAGGCACGAGGGCATGGGTTCCCTTTTGCAATTTTTTGTCCATATTTTCTCCATTGGCACCCATCATTCATCTGCATCAAAACTTGATCTCATTATTTCTTAATTATCCTCTTAATTATAGTCACTTTTCAAATTAGAAAGCTGAAGTTAACTATCTTGTATACAAATATTATAGATCAATGGGTATATACTCACTGTGGCTGCTTCACATCTTGCTCTAACAGAAACCCTAGCCTTTCTATTCGGAGATGATGAAGCAACATGGGCATTTTTGATACCAGCCAACCCATGATAATTAGTCCGAGGTATTTTGTTCTGCACTGATGATGATCCAAAACTTGACAATTCTACTTCCTTGTTCTTCTCTTCTTTATAATTTCCTTCCATTTCTTCTTCTTGTTGACTTATACTACTACTCTGTAACCTTAGTGATAATCCCAATCCAATCTCCATTATACTATCATCATCATCACCAGGATTTCCACCGTTTTGAAGCGAAAGAGAAATTTTAAGGTCCTAAATGAGATCTATATATTATTAGATATAAAATTATAGCTAGGAACTATGATGATTCGAAAGAATAATTATAATTTATAAAAGAGATTATCATAATATATATTGGCCAATATTTTACCTTCTGCTTCTTGTTGTGGTTCTGCTGGATGACTGCAAATTTCATCTGAAGATCATAGTAGTCTTTCATCGTTTGCTCCATCACTTCCCTTAAAATTTTGTTTTCTTCTTTCATGCGACCTGTCTCCACTTGTAACACACTTAACTGCTGCCAAAAAACAAGTATGCCCTTTATGACATCTATGTTCTATATAACCATATAAACACAAGCAATTAAACGTCATCGTGCTTCAAAATTAGAAACATGCACTAGCCACAATGAGAACAGAGAGATGGAAAGGACTTAGTTTTATATATATATATATCAACATAGGAAGATAAGGGGTGCCCGATTACACCACCACTAAAATATCGGGTCCCATTAAAATTTTGCAATCTAAGCACAAATTAAAAATAACCATAGGGAAATAAGAGAGGGTTCAATTTCAATAGAGAATATTTTGGAACTAAAATTTTAAATGTACAAGCCTTTAAGATTATCAAAACAAGAGATTTAGTGTTGAATAAAGCACAAACCATAATACCCGAAAGAGAGAAAGACAGCAATGTGGAGATGCTTTTTCTTTTCTTTTTTTTTCTGTGCCATAAAAAAGGAAGGAAGGATACCTCTCTTGTTTTAGTGTTTTTTACTATTGATCCATCATCATCATCATCTTCTATCTCTCCTGCAGCGATGGTGGCTTCATGAGGAACTTCTTCCTTGTGATCCTTCCCTACCCGTGCCATTTCTTCCTTATCATCTTCTTCTACCTTTTGATCTGCTTCTTGTTTGGTATGATCTATCTTCAAAGAAAGATCAACTCTCTGCATCTCTTTGTCTTCTTCCTCTGATCTACCCATTTAATTTGCAGAATCTGTCTCTCCCTTGGGCCCTCTATCTCTTGTGTGCTATAAATGTTACTTTTGAGGCAGCACCAAAGTCAAGTCCTTCGTCTCACAAAAATGTATTCTTCTTGGACACACTGGGACGCATCTTATATTTGACTTTAATTGATTGGACTTAATTTAATCCTCAATTCTATTAGTCTATAATATTAAACTTCTGTTTATAAATATAGATAGGGTCAGTGGGCACCAGCTTCTATTTTATATAATTAATTGTAGCATTCTCATGCGTGATCAAAAATACAAGAATATCCCCAGACGCTTAGTATAGTCTTAGTCAATTTTATAATAATGGATTATAGACCTTGTATTGTACTTGCCCTTTGTGTAATTAAGAAACAACAGGGTTTTAAATCTCCAGCCATGCTACACCCAAAAAGTGAACCACAACAAGCACACCACACCTGAGCTGTTTGACATTAATTGGTTAAAATTTTAATGTGGATGTAAATTAAATGCAAAGTTGCAACTTTGGGGAAAAAAAAAGGTTTAAAAAATTTTTATTATTATTATACTAAAGAATAAATTCAGGCCCCAAAAAAAAAACTAAAAAGTAAACCTGAATGGTTCATGAAGATACTTGTCCTAACAATTTGGCTCCAGGTCTTTATTCCTACACTGATCAGTTCTTGAAAGTTTTGAACTCATTGCTCGTTATAGTCTCTTTGTTACCCAGCCCTGTTGTACTTATGTGACACTTTGTTACCTAGCCGCTGGAACTCGAATTCTCTATGAATTTAAGGAGATAGATATAGCTGGACGGCTGGACCGTCCAAATTTAGATTAAATATAGATAGTTCAGATTTTATGAATAATTTTTTAATATGAATTATTATTTTTTAATTAATAATTGTAAAATTATTTTTATTTTACATTTTACATCCTTTAAAGTATAAAAAAACTAATTAAAAAATATATAAAATCTAACCCATTTAAATCATATCTAAATGATCTAGAAATGCGTGTGCATCCCTACTATGTACACCGGATTTGTGCGCCATTTTAAGCATTGACTAGTTGAACCATTATCAATGTGACACACAATTTCACATTTCTCTCTTATATATATAAAAGGAATGGTTAACTTTCTCACTAGTGTTATGAAAAATTAACCGTCTCTACATTTGTATTTTAGGGGAAAGAAAATTTTCACTTTTCACTAAAAAAACAAAAATAAGTGAAAAAGTATTTAGGTCAACTTCTCAAATCTTGCATTTATTATGCATCAAAAAATGATATAAAATCCTTGCATTAATTATGTTTTTACCAAAAAAAAATTGACTTGAATCCTCCTTTACTTTTTTTTTTGGTGAAAAAGTGACAACTTTTTGATCCAGAACACAAATATTGAGAGATTAATACTTAATCATGTTATGCTATAACAAAAGAGTTATGATCTTATATTTATGAGAATACATGTTCCTTATTTATGATACAATTAATTATTAAATATATAAAATAATATTTTATTAAATAAATACTCGAAATGATAACTTATATAACAATTAATAGGTTTTAAACCAATTAATTTGAATTTTGTGTAATTAATAGGTATGTTTATAGTAATAAATGTATTAAAATAAGCAAAATGTTGTTCTATATTTAATCATGTTTAATAATTAATTGTGTCATAATTAAGAAATATGTGTTTCTAATAACATAAAATCATTACTCTTATGATACAATTAATTATTAAATATATAAAATAATATTTTATTAAATAACTATTTGAAGTAATAACTTATTTAAATGTTGATATGGCACGTTAAACGCTGAGTAATTGGACCTTGAACCATTGATCTCCTTCAATTTTTAGGCTAGTAATCAAGCCTTTTTTAACAACTTGCTTAATAATATCATCATGATCGGCCACAACCATAATGATCACACAAACTTTTAGTCGCTACTTGCTAATGTTAGGACATATACGCATGTGCTTTAGGAGATAGATCCTCCATAGTTAATCCATGCAATAATGGAACTTTACTAGCATGCATAAAGCTGCTTGTTATTAAGGGAATGGAACTTACCCTCTCTCTCTCTCTCTCTCTCTAAAATCATTTTACGGTGGAAAGTTGACCCCACAAAAAAAAGGGGCTAATGCCAGGTTGGGTTGACAGAAATCAGCATTGGAGAAATAAGAATGAAAATGGAATTACCATGACATGCATATTTCGTTGATTCTTTGAATTTATATTCTATTCACTTTGGAATGCCTATTTTGCCATTTGAAACAATCATCAATCTATCCCCAAAAAAAACAAAAAACGATAGATTAGCTTGGCATTTCAAGAAAATGTTCAGTAAATGATTGAAATGTGTTTCTTTCATGTATCATTTTTTTTAAGATTCAAAAATATAAAATAATATTTTAAAGATATTAAAATAATTAAAAAATATTTTAATGTATAATATTTTAAGAATATGTATTTTTAAAAAAATCAAAAATAATATAAAATAATAAAATATTTTAATATATTTTTACATTGAAAATATTATAGTCATTTGTTCATCTTTTATTTTTATTATTACATTATTTTCATATCCAACCAAACACACAAATATAATAAAATATATATTTCATTATCTGGTATATTAAATATAATTATTCTATTTCATTAAAATTTATTTTTATTTTTATTTTCATTTTCATTCCCATAAAAATTATTCAATGTGCAGAGACACAAGCCATGCATTGTAATATGAAAAGGGCGCGCACTGGTGCATGTACGTGATAATGGTAGAACAACTAGAAAAGGTTCATTTTGGGGTAATTTTTAGTGGAAAAAGTTTTTTAAAATAAAGTTATTGAGAGAGATGATTATTAATTAACAAATTAAGTTTGACATCATCTGCAATACCATGGAAATATGATTCCCATACGAAATCCCATATATATAAGAATTAGAGAAACCCTGGGATCAGATCTTGACTTTGTCACCTCACAAAGCTCCACAATTCTCTCAAACTCTCTTTTATTTTAATTTAGTTATACACTATAGAGCTAGTGATTTTTATTCTCCTCTTTAATAATCATCACCCCCACATAACAAATAAATTAAGTAAACAAACCCCCCTCCCCCCCCCCCCCCCCCCCCAAAAAAAAGGTTTGTATCTGCAAAGTGAGCAAACTCTTGCAATAACCTATTCGAATATATTTAGGAAAAATTATTAAAAAATATATATTTCTAATGAGCTTATTAATTCATACTTTTTCCCCCAATTATTCATATGGATTAACTAATTATATATTGCGATTATTTATTTTGAAATTTTTATTTTGTATAAGTGAATAAATATGTTCTAAGTATCTTATATTTATTGAATTTAGACAAATGTTCTTTCAAACAATTTTTTCAACAACTAAAGGTAAATTAGGAATAATTATAGTTGGGGACCCTAAGTTTAAATATTTATATAGAAAAACTTAAATTTTAAAATTATTTTAAAGGATTCAAAAATTAATACTTTAAATTATACAAAAAAAATTAATATTTAGAACCCAAGTTAAAATTTTTAATCAATATTTAGAATAATTTTAAAATTTAAAATCATTCAATATAAATATGTTTAAATTGAGATTTAACTGTAATTCTCTGGATAAATTAATTTAGCTTTCCAAATTTGATCACCAATTATGGAAACATGTAATGGGAACATGAGAAATGCCTGCGGCGCCGCTTACTGTGCCTTTTGTTGATCTAATTCTCACGCAACGTATTATGCCATGCACAAGAGAGCCAAGCCGCTAATAATGCACTAATCAATGCTCCACATTAATATATCCTATTTTCATTTAGATATTTAAAATAATTAAGTTAATTTTGTTAATGCACTAATATTTGAAAATACTAGCTAATTTAAGCAAAATATCTTTCTTCTTATAAACCACAAAATATCTCTTTGAAAAACATCTCGTACGTCATACTTAAAATATGAAATTGTATATCTGATTTTTTTTTCCAATTTTTATCAAATAAATTATTTTATTCCGTAATAACTTTCAATTGTTTTATGTTAGATATGAATTTTTTTATACATATCAATTTCATATGTGAGTATTTAGAATACTGAAAAATATAAGATACTAATCATATCTCGACGGGTAGAGTATTAATTGACTTCGACCATAAAAGTGAATAATATTTCACTTTTAGTTGGCTCCAACTATTAATTAAGCTGAATCTCCATTATCAACTTCAGAAAAGCTTCAAAAGTTTTCTTCGTGAATCAACGATTCCTCAATTTATTTGTCAGTGCTATATATATAGAGCTATAATCCTTTTGGTGGGATTTTTGTCTGTTTTCTTGGAATTTCATGCACATCATCAATGCTCTAACCAATAATTTTAGAGTCACTTTTATACTTAAAAATAGTATCCATAACGATATGCATCAAATACAAATATAACACATTTATTTTTGTAAAATTAATTCCATTATTTGACAAACGATTTAGAAATACTATAAAAAAATCTTCGGTCCGCAATGCATGAAGAGTTTATAGAAACAATATTCAACTGTTTTCAAAGTTTCTCTCACCCGATCAATCTTCAAAATCTCCAACTTCCAATTAAAAGGCTTTGAACTCCCATATTTTGCGGCAACATGCATCTATATTTTGAGAAAGTTCAGCTTTACGTCTGAATTCATTGCTTCGCCAAGCTTTCTATAGCTAACCCATTAATTTCAAGGGATAAGATTCTTGTCTAATGAGGCTCGTGTTTATAGTGATTATTATAAATTTCCAATAAAAAATAAGAATTTTTGGTCTATCCTTATAATATATACCTGCAAAGAAAGTCAGAAATGAATCCATTGAACAGACCCCTTTCCCCTAATCCATCTCTGATTTTATTTTTGCATCTGGAATTTGATATATATTCTACAATCTGACCTGAAAAATCAATAAAAAGTTAAGACGTGTTAATTATTGGTGATTGTGATAGTTCTAATAATGTAAATTTTCTTGTTTACAATATATATAATTCATGATAAAGGCCAAATATTTTGTAACAGACCATAACAACTACAAAAAAATGAACATGGATTAATTAATGATGACCTGTAACTATAGTAGCACCAAAATGATACGAAATTGAGTTCTCAATAGATTACATCTTGTTGTTAATATTTTCTATACGTTTTTATTTATAGCATGTTTTTTAATTACATAGAAATTAATTCAATTCAAGCCCATCAAGAAGAGGTTAAATTTTTGGTCAAGGCAATGCAGGTGTGAAATGATAAAATCTACAAAATTTTATAATCATATATGACGTTATGATATCAATATCACCATGTTACGTACCATTCCTTTTATTTTTAAGACCTAATAACACATAATCTCTTATCAATTGAATGATTATAACGTGTCAAAGTATATCTGGGGTTTATTTTTCGTGTAATGAGGCCTTTCTTCTAATATCTTTAAAAACAAATCCTATAGATCAAGCCAAAAGCAATAATCCAAGTCAACACGAGCTTTTGTGATTCCATATGATTAACTTATAAAAGCCTCGCATATATTAAAATAAATAAATAAATAAATAAAAGATCCTATAATAGCCGATATCGATCAGACTGTGGATTTCTTCATAATACATAAAAAATAGTTCCATTTAAAGAAAAAACAAAAAATCAAACTCACACTTCATGTTCAGAAAACTACAAACGTTATAAGTATGTCGACATTTTCTCGTGGCACATATATCTGCGCACACACATCGAGATATATATTTTATATATGTTTATGATTAATTAATCGTCATTTGACGCTTATCCGATTACATATACATGAACTAAAGAAATTTAAGAATAATTTGTAAAATAAAATAAACATTAATAATCAAAAGTAGTAGAGTAGCATGTAAATATTATATTTCGACTTAAGCTAAAAAAATTGTATTTATTAACTTATAATAACATATTTTGGAGAAGTCCTGATATCCTGAGCACAAGGCACAATGTCCATGAAATTACATTGTATGCATACAATAATTAACTCACATTTATTTTTAACTTATCTATTTTCTCTCTTTTGTTGTTTTTCAGAACATTTTCGTTTTTTAAAATCTTAAAAATAATAGGATATTGTCAATCTAGCCGACGGTGCCCTAATAATGTTGTATTTTGAAGCGAATTTTCCTTAAAATTTCTCAAAGAAGTGACAGTGATGATAAAAAAAAAATGTACTTGTTTTGCTGAGCTGTGTTCGAAATTTTCATTTCGTTAAAAAAAAGTCCTCTTTCTCAGCATCAAAAATATCTGATTTCTTTCAATATAATTTACGAACTTTAATAAATAATAGCTCCTTGGAAATGATGCACTTGAAAGTAACATTTATAAAAAGATAGATTATAATATATATAGAAAGTTGACATGAGAATTTTTCTTTTCTTTTGATTTTCTATAACTTGAACTATAATTTCCACTTGCTTGCGGAAAGTTGACACCTTTAGATGCAGCATTCACATGGCATAACCTAACACTGTAGCAATTCTAAAATGAGATCAAAAGTCCCTTTGTTTGGCTGCAAAATTGACATTTTAAAAAAAAAACCGTTTTTGTCTTTATCACGCGTTAAGAAACTCAGCTTTTCATACAAATACTGTGTTTTTCGGAAGCATATCTCAATTGCCCATAAATAACAAAGATACTAGAATTTTATAATACTTTTATAAGTAAAATTAGAAAACTAAATTACAATTTACCCTTTATATTTTAGTCCAACATTAATATGCCTTTTGTCATCTCATGGGGTCATTAACCCTGATTCTTGTGATTTATTAATCTATGACTCAACTATTTGTGTCTCTTTTTGATTAAATTTTGATGAAAAAAATTGCGTGAAATATTACAACGACTAACTTTTTATTATTAAAATTAAAAATTAATTTAACTTCGAAAATTTTATAGTTTCATGCACCAGTTAGTGTTGCAATTAAGTTTATAATTTTAAATTTTAAATACAATCTCAATCCTAGTAAAATCAACAAAAAAAAGTATAAAACTGTTCCAGTTAAGACTATTCATTATTTTAATACTTATATCTTTATTTTTTAACAATAAATATGATCGTGACCAATAAATACACACACACACATATATATATATATATATATGTGTGTGTGTGTGTGTGTATAAATACATATATATGATTTAGTAATAACGGATAAATACCAAAAAAACCTTGAATACGTTTTAAAATCACAAGATGTAAAGTAATTTTAAGTTACATAAAAAAAAAAAAAGATAAACTGTGGTATACTCAAAGTAAATAATAAGAAGAAGACATGTTGACATACCGTAAATTTCATTCTACTTAATTATTATAATTATAATTTCTTTCTTTTTTTTTATCCTCTTACCAAAAACAGTCACAATTCTTTCTTAACTTTTAATTAAGTTGATGGAAAAAAAAGATCGATGAACATGGAATTCTCTTGTACGTTGCAGAGAAAGTAGATAAAGACAAAACAAATACTTCTACATATATTCAAACTTTTTACCCAGAGTGAGAGAATTTTCTTCGCGTTCTTCCAATATTTGAGTAAAGTTTAGAAATGCCAACGTGAGAGGACAATGATGTTTATTGCGTAAGAAGTTTTAAACACGGTACCAGTAATCGTGTCAATTTTAAATTCATTTTATACTTAATCTGCCAAGTTTTGGATATATAGAAACTTAACTATAAAGGAAAATACAACGTGAATAATATTATTGAAAAAGTTTGACGATTTAAATCTGTATAAGTCATTAGATAATACTTCATAGATATGTAAAAATTAACTTTTCTTTTTCCTTTCCTCATTGATTATAACTATCTAATTTGTACCAAGCAATTTAATGATGGAATTCCAAAACTGTTCGCGGTGATTTATGGTGGTGTCTGAAAGAGAACGGCAGTGTTCATCAAAGAAAAAGAAAGAGAAAGGCAGTGTTCAATTCGGAAAGCGGTGACAATATATCAAAGAGTAAGGTCAAGGTAATAGCTAAGAAAGTGTGTCATTGTCATTTGCGGGGTCTCTAGCATACACTATCTGTAAGTAAATTCCCAAAAGCGTTATAGTCATTAATCTCGGTCAGATAGAAAAGAGTGAATCATATGAATATTTCTTCTATTTTTAAAACATTTTAAAAAAAATTAAAAGTTATGTTACATTTTAAACTAATTTTAAATTTTTTAATTAAAATATCATTTATTAATTTAAATACATATATATTTTTAATTAAAAAATTATTCAATAACTTAAGAGAGTAGATTAGGTGATATAGAAATCTAATTCTTGAAAAAAATTTGAACCAACTCAATTGATTAAATTCACGTTTATCGTGCTCATTGTCAAAGTCTCACTAATTATAACACTTAAATGAAAAAATAGGAATTGCCAAATAAGAGGTACATATGTACATGAAGCGAGTTAGTAGATTCTCAAAAGATTTTCAAACATGATGTTGCACATATTGGTAATTTAAAATTTCCATTGCACAGTCATTAAGGTATATATACTGTGTTCTTTGATATAATTACAATATAAAAAAACCTTAATTAACAACGTTGATTGCTTGATGGCAAGCGATCTGCAAGTATCTGAGTATTGCATCATGAAACATACAATAAGAATAGACTGATGATAGGTCGAATTTATTTAAAAATGAACCAAACTTTTATAAATATATAAATCTTGGGTACCGCTTCAGCTTGCTTCTCTAAACCCGACTCAGCCAATCCGATAAAGAACATAAAGAGCCCGCAAATTTTAGTGGATAATATGCTCAACACTAGTAGCTAGGTACTGGAATTGTAGCAGAATGCGCCTTTAGTTATGTTTGTCCAACTTCTCATGGTGCACTGCATTACCTTTACCACAACGGCACATATCAGTGGTTTGATATAATGTGCTCCCAGCAAGAATATGATATGACTATAGTTTTCTTCCCATATTATAATTGTAATAGGAAGCTGATGTAACATTCTGAAATTTGGTGATGCTGTCTATTTTCTAAATTTATGTTACATAGGTTAACTTCGATGTAAGTTAAAAATAAAAACTTTCAAGATGTAAACAAATAAATGATAATATAAAATAATTAAAATATTAAAAATATTAAAAATGATATATAAAATATTTTGAATTGAACATTTTGTAATAATATAGTTAATATATTAAAAATTACATTATTGGTTCATGTTGGGCTGAGTTTAAAAAAAAACTGAGCCCATATTATTATACATATCAAGCTTTTTGAAATGAATCCATTTTTTAACTGAGATTTATTTTTTGAGTTTATTATATATAGTTGAACTTATCAAGCTGCACAAAATTTCTCAGTCACGATCAGGTTTATTGATTATTTTCCATCACCTTAATTGAAAGTTAAGAAAGAATGGAAAATATGGTCACAATGTGACTGTTTTCGGTAAGAATTTAAAAAAAAAAAGAAATTATAATTAAGTGGACGTAAAATTACATCGTGTCAACATGTCTTGTCATTATGATTTACTTCGAGTATACCACAGTTTATCTTTTTTATTTGATTTAAAATTACTTTACGTCTGGTGATTTTACAAGGTATTCAAATTTTTTGTAGTTATTAATTATCGAATTTGAGAGTCAAAATCTTTTTTATTTTTTGGGGGCCCGAATATCCTGCCCAAATAATCGATGAACATGGATTCCTCTTCCCGTACGTTACAGGGAAAGCAGATAGAGAGAAAACAAATGCTTCTACATTTATGTTCTTCAAACTTTGGGTAAGGGAGAATTTTCTTCACGTTCTTCCAATATTTGTGTGAAGTTTAGAAATGCCGACTTGAGAGGACAATGCGATTTAGATCCTTTCCATTGCTTTATTCATCCATTGCTATGCCAAAATTAAGAACATTCAGATTAATTTAGAAGGTTCAAATTTTATAATTTTTTTATTTATTTTGATAATTATTTTTTAGAGAAAGCATAACATAGAATAAAAATAGTCATTTAACTGTAAATTTAAAAAAATAATAACTGAACTTGAAAAAAAAAAAAATATATAGACCATCTAAATTAATAAATAAACTTAAAATTTAGACCATTCAAATCAAATTTGAATAGTCTAAATTTTGACAAGTGAGCACTTGACTAGATCTATTTTAGAGGATAATGATATTCTTGACATAAAAAGTTTTAACCATGGTACTAGTTATTGTAGGAATTTTAAATTCATTTTGAAAGTATGTTAAGGTATTTACTAATGATCTTTCAAATCTCTATGTCACACAATTTTGATTGTAATCATCAAAGGAATTATAGTCACTTGTTCACAAAAAATTCACCATAAGCTAGAGAGTACTACTAAAAAAAAATGCTTTTAATAGTGGCATATAGTTATTGCCAAGTCGTAACTTCACCTTTACAACAAGAGGTCTTTAGTCGTGACAAGATAAGTTGATGCAAAAAATGATATTTAGTGGCAATAAAAGCTACTGCTAAAACCCTATTGATTAGGCCTTTGCAAAAGGTTTTTACTAAACATTACAAGAAAATAGAGATTTTCTTGCAATATTTTTTCTTTAGAAAAAGCAAAAAAATTCATGAGAAATGGTATTCTCACAAAAATTCCCATGTACTTTGAGGTGTGAAAAAAAAGCTGTAAAAATCCCAAATTCTTACAAAATTTTTCCATGAGAAAAGCTTCTTGCAAATTTTTCTCTTGTGAGAAAAATTAGCAAAAAAAGGTGTGAAATTTGTAATTTTTAGTGGCTTTCTCTCCAACTTTCTTGTAAAAAATTTTGTGAGAAAACATTTCTCACAATATAAATCTTTGAGAAATTTTCACAAAATTTCTCGCAGTGTAAATCCGTGAGAAATGTACCATGAGAAATTCAACAAGAATTTCTCACAGATTTATACTGTAAGAAATGCTTTCTCATGATATTTGGAAAAAAATTGTATTTTTATATTTTTCATAGAAAAATTTTGCGAGAAATTGCCATTAGCAATGTTTTTATACATTAACTCTTATTTGAACAAATGCAACTTATTCAAATGCTCAAAAATCACAATACTTAACTTTAGCCAACCAATAATAGAGCCATAACAATAACAAGGCCACAACTTTGTAATTTTGTGTTGAAAATATCAAAAAGTACATTAAAGTTAAGACAAATATGTATTAAACATTATAAAGTTACAAATCATAATTATTGTTTAACATAATGCCGCATAAATAGGAGTCTTAGAATCACTGTTCATCATTCTTATTCCTATCATCATCATCTTCATGAAGAGATAAATCACTATTAGGTCAATATTTAAGGGATCAAACCAACTCCAAAAAACACAAAATTAAATATGAAAGTCTCTTCATATGTTATGTAACACCCCGAAATTAAGTAAGGATAATTATGATTAATTAGGAGTCGATATAGGTTTAATTAAAAGAATTAATTAAGAGAGGTAGGCATTAATTTAAGCCTTATGATTAAATTAAGTAAGTTTGGGGCCTAATA
The DNA here is from genome assembly GCA_026724425.1 of Erythrophleum ivorense. NCBI lineage: Eukaryota > Viridiplantae > Streptophyta > Magnoliopsida > Fabales > Fabaceae > Erythrophleum > Erythrophleum ivorense. The sequence goes on along the minus strand of JAIUCV010000006.1, from coordinate 36,996,367 downwards.
TAGAAACCCAATTATGCCATGAGCTTAGCAAGAACCCAATACTAGTTTTCTTATACGTCCAACTTAAATTTTTTAAAAACCCAAAAAACTTAAAAGTGAATTTAACTGAGGCAAGAGCCCATTTAGCCTTAGCTTATACTTAGGGAAGTGAGTCCAAATAGGTCTTGGACTATCAGACAAACACATTTTACCCTTAACATTAAAATTTTGCAACCCAATCCAATGAACTTTTGCCCAATTTGAAAACAAATCAGACCATGGGTAATATTGGGCCCAATGGACCAGCCCACTTACTCTAAAACCTTAGGGGACTTATCACTTCATTATTTGGGTGCTAAAGTTTGAGGGTGGCTAAGGTTCCTCATCTTCTAAGCTCCGATTTGCAAGTTTAGAGCAAGGTTCAACCAAAGTAACTTATATATAACTTAATCCTCTCTTTTTCCTCATCAATTTAAACTGATTAGTTTCTCATTTGGAGCACTTTCATCTCCCACCCAAAGCTGAAACTTGTTGCTTGGTGTTTCCACGGGGTATTTTCGCAAGTAGAGGCTATAGGTGTTGTTGGGTAAGCATCAGCTTCCCATTTTGATGCATTTACTACTAGTTTGAGACCCCTATAGTTGACTTATAATATAAGCTTTGGATTTATACGAAATTACTCAGAAAATTGGAGTGAACTATGGTGGTTTCTGGTATGGGGAAGCTAGAACCCGAAATTGGAATCCATTGGAGGTTAGGTAAGTAACCTCTATGTAGTAATTAGTAGTTCAAGCTCTTTGGGTATGGTTGCTAGAAATTATGATATTTGTACTTGTCCTAAGTTTGATGTACATTTGGATTTTAATGGTAGCTACAGGAAGAGTATTTGGGCTTCATTGAGATAATTAGGGTTAATTTTTTAATTTCATGTATATGTTCATGTTAATCTGGTATTTGCTGTACATGTATGATTTTGAAATGTTAAATGATTGGCTGGCTATTTGAATTGTGTTGTGATTGGACCTTATGAGTCCATGGTAGAGCTGTGGTGCCACTACTACTCGTGCATGTGCTTCAATCAAGCACCGGATTATGATCCGACCCCTAAATGCACTGAGCTTAAGTTGTGCTCATTGGGGAGTTGGTGTCATGAACAGGCCTTTACTAGTATTATTGGCCTTTAACATGTTGTATGTGATTGCCGGTATGGGACTGTAGTCAGTAGTAGTCCATCTTGTTCATTTGCTAATGATATTGATGCCATCTGTATGTTTTCTGTATAATTACATTGTGTTGATTAATCTGTACATACATAGAAAATTTGCTTCTTGTTATTAAGATTGTATATTTCACCCTAGTTATGGGCTAATATTTTTAGGGACCGGACCTCTTAGTGGCAAAAAAAAATTAATGGAAACCTATTGTATGGCTTGGTAGCATATAGGTTTGGAAACCTTGTTAGGTTGGAATTGTGTTACAAGAATATTAGTTTTTATGTAATTGCTACATTGCATTATGAATTGCCAAGTATAGGGACTATTATGTAATCTACTTACCATAGAATCAAACATTGTGATTGTAATCGACTAATAAATGATGAATGACTAGATGCCTTATGGCTGTTTAGCATTAGCCCTGTAGATATGTGTAATTGAACCATTTTTGCTATCATGGAATGGGGGTTGACTGATATGAAACCTTATTGATCCTAAAATATGGTTTACTATTTGGAAATGCAATCATGTGATATATTAGATATTGACTTAAACCAGTGATACATAATACCTTTAATGGAATTATGTTTGAGTAATAGTGTTGGTAGTTTATGAATCCGTTACTGTCATAAATCTTAGAACTTGTTGATATATGTTAGCTAGATGAGTAGCTATCCACACCTAAGTCCTAATTAGTAATGATAGAGAAGTTAGGTAAATTAGGTGGATGGAAGCTATTAGAGCTTCACAAATTAAGGTATAGTGGCCTTGGAGTGTTGCTAGATGGAGAGTTGGAGTGTATGGGGCAAAACTTAGGTAAAATTAGAGCAAAAAAGAGTCACACCACAGCTAAAAAGAGTTTAGCTGCGACCAGGTGTTAGGCAGAGGCGAGGAGCATCACAGCGTGAGGTGTCTTGCCTTGGCGCAAAACAAAAATGTTGCTTAGGAAGGGTAACAGAGAGCAACCTTGTCGCGGTGCAACATGTTCCGCTGCAGTGCGACTCATGAAAATTGCCATGGTAGCTTCATGATGCATTCCCGCTGCAATGCCACATAGGCCCGCTACGATGAGGGTCTAACTCACTACGGCGAGATTTGCGAAAATGTGAGAAATTAAACCCGAGAACAACTTCGCCGCAACGTAAAAATCTTAGGTTGAAACGCAAGATGCGAAACTTGGTTTTTAGATTCCAATAACTAACTTAGTCGCGACAAAAGTTTTCAAACTCCTATTTTTTGACTTAGAGACTTTAAGATTTGTTATGATAATGTTGTGCAACAACTTGGGAACATTTATAAGAGGTTTTTGTGGGTTTAAACCAATAGTAGGATAAATTCATTGTCTTAATTAACAATCATGATCACGTGTGGATTCAATTAATTATAGTTGTTTAGCTAATGCCTTTAATAACATCAATGTTCAAATTTTCGCACTATTTTTTTAATGTAATTAATTGTATTGACTTCAGGCTTTGATTCATGATTATTAACCACTCAATTAAGCATAATTACTGTAATTAAATATTAGGGTCGTTACATGTTAGGTATAATATATCCAAAATTTAGCCCCCATCCATGCTAAGGTGATCCAAAATGAAATTTGACAAAATTAGGACTCTTAGGGAAATTTTGACAACTTAACCCCAAATATGCAAAATTTACTATAACCATGATCACAACCTCAATCCATCAATTCTAACAAGTTAACCAATGACCCTAAGAATGTAATCAAAGCAAGAAAATTCCATCAAATATCAAATTGGATTGTCACATCCACAACGAGATTGCATGACACTAGAAAAATTTTTACAAAAATTGATTTCGATTCTCAAAAATGAAAACCAAAATGATGTGGAGTCACCACCAAAATATTTAATTTTGGAAAGGCAAAAAATTTGGAAAACTTATTTTAAAGAAGAATGATTTGCGAACCAAAAATGAATTCAAGAGTTAGTGAATAAGGAAGATGTTAGACACCCTATAATACCTATTCTTAAAAACAGTTACTCTAAATTAATTATGCAAAATTAATATGGCTTTAATCTTATTTTGATTATCCTAACAATCACATACAATAATAAATAAATTTAATTTAATTTTAAAAAAAAGAAAATAAAAAAATGTGTATATATAAAGGCATATTTGACCTAAAATAAAAGCCTAAAGCTAGGTATACTCTGCAAAAGAAATTAAAGTTCACAGTTCAATTAGATAAAAAACAATGTTAGTATGTTGGTATTTTTTAATTTTTCTAAAAAGAGAAAAAGGAAAATTAATTTTAACTTTAACAAATAAGACGGCTTTTAAAGTTGGTTTGTATGTTTTTAATTAAAAAAAAGAATTAATTCCACTTTTTTATACTATTTTTGTTTTATATTTTTTATATTTTTATATTTAATTCTTTTTAGAAATGACATTTTTTATTTAAGTAAAAGGATTTTTTTCTTCTCTCTTTTTTTTTTGAATTGACATTTTTTACTTAAGTAAAAAGGATTTCTTTTTATTTTTTATTTATCTTTTTTAATTATTTTTTAGGAATTCAACTTTTTAAATTTGTTTGCTAAAAAATTAAAACATTAACATTTGAATGTGAAAATGGTCATAACATATTGTACTTAATCATTCTCATATTATCTTACTATCACATGCAAAATAACCGCAACAAAGTTTTTAACAGTAGTTTTTAACCATTCTACATGTCAAATGAATTTGTAGGGGCCAAAATTAAAATTTCTTTCTATTTCTCTGCAAAACCTCCGTATATATATTTGTTTTGACTCACATGATTGTAATCCAAGTTCTATTTGCATATAGGAGCCATATAACCAAATTTGACCATTTTGATATAAAAGGATTTTAAATTTCAAAAATTCATAAGTTTGACTACATAACTCTAATTTATACAAATTAGACGTCCATGAAAAACTCATGATCTAATTTTGTTATAAAAATTTCAAATGAAAATGAATTTGTTTGACCCTTTCAAAAGGCATAAAAATCAAGAGCTAGATAATATAAATAGTAATTGATATGAAAAGTTTTTGGGGTCAAATTTGAAAATTTACCAAATATTTTATAAAGTTTTAAAAAATACCAACTTTGGCTTTTTGTAAAGTTTTTATATCCTCTGAGTGTGAACCTAATTTCAACCCCAAACTAAATCATTAACACTATCAAAAGTAAGGTTACAATTTATGGGTCATTTAAATTATTTTCTTGATTCTAAAGTAGTCTATTTGGGCCCTAAAGGTTACAATTTATGGGTCATTTGAATCATTTTCTCGATTCTAAAGTAGTCTATTTGGACCCTAAAATGTAATCTCTTACCTTAAACAAATTTCATTTCATTTATACTTCATTTCTATAGGGGTCATTACATAAAATATGGCTAAGTGCTAAAATTTACTATCCCACCTGCAATAAGACATGAAGAACCATGCATTTCTCATATATCATAACATATTATATTTTCATATTTTTACATCAAAATAGCATACATTCATGGTCTCAAACTAGTACATAACTTTCTACTCCAATTCATCATATACATCATGATCCACTACTAGTTTGTCTCAATCATTCATTACACAAATATATACATATGAAAGGTCCTTTTCTATGCTCCTTAGGCTCTAACTCTTTTTTAGTTTCTTCTCTTTGCTTGTGGTACCTATCATAGTTAGCGGAAGATAAAAAGGATAAGATTCTTGAAAAAATCTTAGTAGCTAAACTCATTCTAAACAATGCACACAATAAATGCATAAGAGAGAGTGCAAGCATATAAATTATATGCATCAAGCAACCCAAACATGAAATTGGCATGAAACTTTAATACTTATCTAAGCATGATATATAAACATACTAGCTAGATTCATCTCTAGGCTGAGGCAAAACTATTGTGTTCAATTTCTTGTCACCTTATGCTAGGAGCTAAGCTTAACTTGTATATACATAAAAGGTCATGCTAAAAGCCAATTCAAACTATAACTCATGCAATCATCAAATAACCAACCATACAAGCATCTCAACTCATATATACACCCAAATATATGCAAAATAAGAAAAGGTAGCTACCTTATGGAATTAGAAACTTTTAGCTACCACTAACTCACATGTTCCTTCTCTTTTCTTTGGTCTTTCTTAGGTTGACACACACAAAATGATGGAATTGCAGTAAATTGGCCTAAATACATAAATTTAGATACAAACAACTTATTAAAATTTATTCTAACTCATTTCACTGCTACATAGGCCTAATAGAACTTAAACATAAACTTAAACTACTTAAAGTGCCTTAAGAGGGAACCTTCATAATTTAACCTCTAGACCTCAAGATCTCACTTTAATAAGCTATATAACTCTAATAGAACTTATTAAGGCCATTATATGCAAGTTTAAACAAGCTTACATCAAGTTGTTTTATTAGACCCTTTTCAAATCTTAAATTTTTATTTTTAAAAATAGAATTTCTAAATTCATTTCAATGATTTCATTAGTGTTTATTGCTCATATTTAGATCATCTATAACCTTAAAATTCATGAAAACACTTCCTATATGCTTATTCTCTTCCATGGCCAAAACACCCACACATGTTGCTTCCATAGAATTTTTGCCATTTTCTTGGATAATTTGAGATATATAAGATACCCTTGGCTCTTTTCTAATTCAGGTATGGCCTTAAAGAATTCAAATTATCTTCTTAGAGTTTTGCATCTTCCATAATTCATTTAAGACCCTAGGTGACCATAACTTGCTTCCTATGGCTTTCTTTGCAATTCTTGTTGTATATTCTTACTCCCCTCACTTCTAAACCCTTGTTTTTATCAAATTTTCATCAAACAAAATCTTGCTTTTCTTCCTCTCTCTCTCTCTCTCTCAACCAAATTGTAGAGGAAGAAGAAAGCTTATAAAATAGGAAGTTCTTATTTCATGGCATACCTCATTTGAAAGCTCTTAAAATAATGATTCTTTTGTTATACTTAGTTGCTCCAAACCTCTTTTCCTCAAGAGATCAGCCACTAAAGTCATCCTTTCAAAAAATTATAATCACCATTACAAAGAGCTTAAAGAGGAAAAAAAAAGTTTCTAACTAACAAAAGATGAAATTATGCACAAGTCCCAACCTTTTTGGCTTCCTTTCCCCTTCTCTCTCTTCCTATTTTTCATGCCATATTTGGTCTAGTCTGAAGTTGTCTTGAGTCATTTTTGATACGAAGGAGGGCTAGCATGACATTATATTAAAAAAGAAGATATTTTTAAAAATTTTCAAAATTTCATTTGTGTCCTTATATTTTGACCATTTTTGTTGGAGTTTATTTTGTATCTTTTTTTAAAACTGTTAGTTCCATATTAAATTTTAGGATTTTATTTTATTAAAAATATCTGCTTTGGAATTTCTAAACTTTAAAATAATCTAAAAAATACAATAAAAAATATCGCCATCAAGAGATTTCATATTTTATTAATCTACACTGTTAGAGATTTTATTATTCTGATCATATCTGGTTAATCTTCTAATCTTATTATATCATATTTTGATAGGAAATATGAGTATCTCATGTTAAATCTTATTATATTTAAATCCCTAATTTTTTTTTCAATATTTCAATTTGACTAGCTCATTTTCCTCCTATTTTACAATTTTTGCCTTTTTTAACTCTTTCCTTTCATCTTATCTAAACCTTTAAGCCATTGCTTGTTGAGCGTTGCCCCTCTCTCTAAAACTCATCTAAGGGCCTTTCCCTCATTATCATAGTTATTAGCCTTCCTTTTAATGTCTAAAAATTTCGAAAATACTAGATATAATAAAAATATATTTAATCATTTTATTTTAAAAGATTAACATTGAACTTTAAAACATCATTTTCGGTTTTCAACTTTTCTTAAAACAAACTATTTTTTTATTTTTGTAAAACTAATTTTTTGGATTAGGAAAATTCCCATAGAAGAAAGGAAAATTTAGATTTAAGATACTATTTTTATTTTTTCATTTAAAGAAAAAAATTTAACTAATTTTTTTTTGGTCTTCCCTTCTTTTAAGAAAAGATGAATCTTTAAAATCCATCGTAATTTTTGGTAACCCTTTTTCCTCATAAAATAACTTGGAGAAATGTTCTTATGAAAAACAAAATTCATTTAATTTTTGATTTCTTTTTTTCTTTTTTTTTTCTTGAATGCATTTTTAATATCATTTATTTATTTCTTCTTTTTTTCAACTTGACTTTTGAATTTTTGAAATGTATATTTTCTTTTTTTTTGAAAGGAAAATTTATTTGATTTTCTTAAGTAAAAACCATTTTTGAACCTCTTTTTTATTTTGAAAAGGAATAAGTTTTCTCTTCTAAAAACTATTTTTTGAACCTTTTGAGAATTTTTTGAAAAGAAAATTAATTTAATATGGGCAACTGGAACCCAACATTTATTGAAAATACTTGCAAAACTCAATAGGTACCATGAAAACTTATTGTTACACACAGTCTTTTAGTTGACCTCCTATATGCTTAAAGAGATAAAAAATCTCACATGACAACTCTAAAAAAATAAATATATAATATATTAAAAAAATTGAACAAGAATATTTACAAGCATACAATGTTTGTGTTTGTGTGCTTATTTTTGTATTCAAACAAAGTTCATAATACTGCAAATATATATTACATCTTACTCAAAATGCATGGATTAAAAAGAAAAGACCCATGAAGCATCTCCTCCAACCATCAATTGAATCTCTTTGTAGGGGTGTTCATAGGTTCGATTTGGTTTAATTTTGGTAGGTTCGATTTGGTTTGATTTTCATATGTTCAGTTCGGTTCGATTTTGGACCAGAACCAAACTAAACCGATATTGTTAATTTAGCATTTTCTTAGACCTTGTGAGTTTTGACTTTTAATCGGTTTGGTTCGATTTTTGTTCAGTTTGGTTCGGTTTAGTCGGGTTTGATTTATGCCTTTTTATCCCAAAAGTGATTTGATTTTTTTAATATTTTATTTATTGTAATATGTAAAATTTAACTTCTAATATGATGCATATCTTTAACATTCCAACCAATAATAGTGTTAAAATAATTAATTATTATATATTATTTTTTAAAAAAAGAATATCCCTCATAATTATATTCAATTATTCTACCATTATAATTGAATATCATATATAAAGACAATAAAATAATAATATTATCAAGATAGCTTATTTGATAAGCACATATAAGTGTAATTAAAGTAGAAAAAAAAATCACTATTTTTTAATTAATAAAGGCATATGTATGATTTGGACTTAGTTAATAGAAGCAAAAAAAAAAATTTTATTAGTTTGGTTAAAAACGAACCAAACTTGACAAAACCGAAAACAGAACCAAATCGATCAATTTTATAATGTCCAAAATCGATTTTAGCTTTTTTAAAATCAGTTTATTTCAATTTTCATCAATCTAGTTCAGTTTGGTTCGGTTCAATTAGTTTATATCAGTTTTGAACACCCCTATCTCCTTGTTCAACCTCCCTTACATATAATCTCCTCGTGTCATGGGCCTCACATAGAAAAGGCCAAAGGCATATTAACTTCTATGATGTTAAATTATTTTCCCATGAATCATTAAACAACAAATCCCTGAAAAAATAATCCGCATGTAAAAGAGAATTCCTAAAAGCACTCATGAAATACTTTTACTCAACAAGGAAGGTAGCAATTTTTTTCTTTCATCAAAAGAGACTCCACCATTTCATTCTTATTTCAAACCTAAAATTCCCAGAGAGTCATGAAAATGAAAGATTCATTATCATACATTATTGACAAAGCAAGGTGAGCGATTATGCAATAAACTATTAAACAAAATCAGAAGCAAACTAAAATCCCACCTTTCAAACAAAACACAAACTCACCAGGTTACCATACAACTTTTCATACTAGGTGTGTCTCTTTAATAAACTTCAACTCACATTCCTATATGTTTCCAGATTAACGCAGGTTACACAAATCCTTGGATTCAAATATTTTACCAAGCAGAAATGTAAAAGAAAAGAGTTCAGTGCAATAAACATATTCGAGCACTAATAGATCTCATCATTGAATCACTCAATTACGGTTTAAGAATTACTCAATTATCATCACAGAACCATGATTAAGCAAATATATTAACTTCCAACAAATATTCACAAAATAATACCTTTAAGATCTTAATGATGGAGGTGAAATAGGAGATTTGAAAAAGCTTGAACAAAATCAAGAACTTGGAAACAAAAGAGCTGGATGTGACTCTAAAAGATGGCCAAATAAAGATCCATTGCAAGGTATGGGAGGCCCATGCACAAGATCAAGAGCCAAAGCTATGAAGGAGGCCTTGAATGGAGTGATCCAAAAACTAATAGACTTGGAGCCCATAGTCTTAGCTGAATATGAAGCCCAAAAGGAACAAATTGGCATAAAGATTATTTCATTCCTACAAGATGCTAGCCCAAGCCCAAAGGGAGCCTAATTGAAGGAGTCTAGCCATTTTCCACAAAATCCTCTTAGTTTTATTTTGTTTTAATTTGATTGTTGCTGTTTCAGATTTTAGGCACCATTCTTGGTGAATTTGTTTAGATTTAAATTTCTTTTATTTTTCCTGCCATGTAACCTAGGAATTATTCTGTTTAGGGTTTTATTTTTCAAATGCCTATATAAGGCCCACTTGTACTCCAAGAATGGTAGATTGAATGAATTATCTTTTCAGAATCATTTCTGATTTGTGAGGTTTCTCTTATGGCCTTTGTGTGCTGGGGAAAATTTTTGACTTATCAAAGGAGTGGTTTCCTTTGTGGCATCCTGGATTAGGGTTCTAAGAGACGGGTTCTCTTAGAGTTCAATTCCATTGACCAACATCTCTTCTTCTTCTTCTTCTTCTTCTTTGTTCTTTGTTCTTTGTTGCTTATTGTCCATATTATTTGTTCTTGTGTTGCTTGCCAAAATTCGATCACTGATCCGTGTTATTTGGGGTTCCTAGAATGGGTTTCTAAGGGGTCTCACATCATCTGGTATCAGAGCATTGGTTGAGGTTGGTTTCATCCACTTTTTCTTTGTTCTTTTCCCTTATTTCGTTTGATTAGTTTCTATTCGTCCTCATTTTCGTGCGGCTGTTTCTGGTGTTTTCCTTCGTATTTTTGGACGTGTAATAGGTCTTTCTTGTGTCTCAAGATCTCTTCTTTCTTCTCGTTTTGGAATCACATCAATCCGATTTTTCTAGAGCAAGTTATAGTTGTTTCTTGCGTGCATGTCATTCTGATCTTTCAGAAATTTTGTGTTCTGTTTGCAAATTTCAGCACCTTTGAGATTCGAAAAAGAGAGAGAGAGAGTATATTACAGTGAAAAAAAAGGGAAAAGAAAAGAAAAGAAGGAAAAGTTGCAAAAAAAAAAGAAAAAAAAAAGGAAGTCAAAATCTGTGAAAAAGAAAGTTGTGCTGGAAATTATAAATTGTTGACTTAAATTGCAGTTGCTGAAGATCATCTATTCTTGGAATTATCATTTTTGATTCCTTGAGTTGATCTGGTCATTAAATGTCATATTGTGCACAATTCATAAAAGGAAATTTGCATTCATTGACCTTGTTCTAAATTTTAAAATTCTGATTGCTTCATTACTGATTTCAGATTCTAATTTCCTTTCCATCCTTTCCTCTTGATAATTAATCATTTAACCATTTGTTCTCCCATAATCTACTACATACCATCTGTTCCATAATTACATCTTGTAATGTCATATTGGGTTGAGCTAGGAAAGCGAAGCCTTATAGGCCCAGAATTGGTAGATCAGACCTCTAGACAGATAGAAACTATCAGAAGGAAACTTTTGACAGCCCAGAGTAGACAGAAAAGCTATGCAGATAAGCGTAGGCGGCCGTTAGAGTTTGAGGTTGGAGACCATGTTTTCATTAAGATATCTCCATCCACAGGAATAGGTCGATCCATTAAAAGTAAGAAGCTCAATCCCAAGTACATAGGTCCTTTCCAGATTCTAGATAAAGTAGGACCTGTGGCATACAGACTAGCTCTTCCTCCAAATATAAACCAAGTTCATAATGTTTTCCATGTTTCCCAATTGAAAAAGTACCAGCCCGACCCCTCACATGTCATAGAATATGAAAATGTGCAGTTACAGGATAATCTATCATATATAGTATCACCAGATCGGATCGTGGATGTTAGACTCAAGCAGTTACGGAATAAGACGATACCGCTGGTGAAAGTGGTTTGGAAGGGTTTGTCACCCGAAGAAGCCACATGGGAATTGGAGGAGGATATGAGGAAGAAACATCCAGAACTCTTCCTATGAGGTATGTTGTTTAAATTTCGGGGATGAAATTTTTATAAGGAGGGTAGAATGTAACAGCCAAGAAAAAGAAAAGAAAAAGAAAATAGAAAAGAAATGAGAAAAGAAAAGGGAAAGAAAAGAAAAGCTGAAAATTTTTGAAAGCTGAAAATTTTCTAAGTTTGCTAGCTACAGCTTAGCTATAGCGAATGTACCTGCTCGCTATAGCGAGAAATGGTCTAGCTATAGCGAGACTGCCTTCTAGCTATAGCGAGAAAGCTTCTAGCTATGGCGAGTTCGGGCACCCCCATACAAAATCCAGGGAGTTGCTCGCCGTAGCGAACGCCATAGCGAAGGCAGAGTTCTGGGACTTATTCGAGCTCGCCGTAGCGAGGGTTATGGCTCGCTATAGCGAGGGTTAGTCCAGAAAAGCGTAAAAAGAAAGAATTTTACTTTTTAAACCATTCCAACTCCTTCTTTCTTCTTCTAACCGACTCAAGCTCACTTTAAGAGAGAGAAAAGGGCGGAGGAGAGAGAGAGAAGCTTAGGAGAGGAAGGAAGAACAAGAAAGGTAAAGATTTCCATAGCTTTTCTCTTAGTATGTTACTCTTCTCCCCTTACCCTCTCTTTCCACGGTTTTGGTTGCCAAAATAGTTAGGTCTTGAGAGAGGTAACCATGTTTTGAGCTTGGTTCAGAGGAGGGAGAGTGGAAAACCACTCTTAAGGGAGGTTAGAAGTCATGTAGCCCTCTCTTCCTTGCTTTCTCTTTTTAAGAGTTGAGAGCTTGAGAGAAGAGAAAAAAATAGCTAATGGACCCTAGTGAGAGGAAGAGACCTAGATTGAGAAGCTCAGTAGAGTTGATTAGAAGTGGTCCCTAGCTTAAGAATCATGTATTAAGGTATTAATTCCATGCTTTTGTGTGGTTAGGCTCAAGAGAAGCTCTCCCATCTAGAAGTGGTAGTGAAATCCACAAGGGAGGAGACAATTGAAAGAGCAAGTAGTGAATAGCTAACAAGGTAGTTATCTCCACTTTCTCTCATGCATAATTGTGTGTTTACATTGTCTTGCTTGTGTGTATGAATGATATGAGCTATGAGAAGTGTGTTAGAATGATGATGTGTTATGAATTGAAATGATGATTTATATGATTGTTTTGGTTTGCTTGGGTAAATGGAAAAGCCAACAACCCTATAGCCAAGGTGAGGATGAGCCAAGCCCTTAAGTTGGTTGAGACAAGAGTAAAATGTCTTCCAAAAGTGAGGTTGACTCCCAAAGAGTAAAGGTTGAGTCTAAGGACCTCTAAAGAATGGGTGAAGCAAATCCAAAAGCCACAAGGGAATGGGTGAGGCTAATCCATGTACTTAACAAGCTTCTAAATGTTATGTGTGGCCTACTCACATGTTGAGAATGTTTTCCCTTATGCATGGCCAATTCATATGTTTTAAATGTTTTCATCATGGTTTTATATGCTAACATGCCATACATGCATAATGAGACTCGTTACATGCGATATATGTATGATTGAATGAGAGTTGAACTACTGAGATTCTCCAAATCTCACCCTCCTTCTCCACCATCCAACCATGCCAGGTGGACCAAGTGAGGCTAGAGATGGGAACCATCACCAAGCATGAGGCTAGGGAGACTAAAGAAGAGTGTAAAGGAATTTCTTGTAAATACATTGTATATGAGACAAGTGATGTAAAGTAATGATGTATATGATGTAGTATTTATGAGTGTTTGTAAGTTAATGTATGAATGATGAACGAATGAGAATGAGGCATATTTTGAATGAGAAAGTGAGTCTTGAATGTGAAATGCTCAATAATAGCATAGGCCATATGAGTGCATAAGTGGGCAGGGGGTAGTGAGTTTCTCCAATCTAAGTTATTAGACACTTGAGGCATGATTGATAGCTCCTATAGATGCTTTCTCATGTGCTCCAAGAGTCATAGAAGTAGAAAAACCAAGATTGGACCCTATGAACCCCACTTTTGGCCAAGAAAAGGCCTTCTTGCACATGATGTCCTAAATTAGCCATATGACCTCTTCTTGTCCTGAAATTTGACATGTAACTAGATCATGTTTAGAGATTTCTGGGAAGCTAGAGTTCATGTCCTTTAGAGGTCTATAGCATTCTCTATGATTTTTCAAAGTTGACATCAGAATTTCGGATTTTAGAAAACACTGTTCATTTGATTAGTTTAGAAATAATGTCATCCGAGGGGCAAACGTAGTCCAATGGCTACGAAATTTTATACACAGAAACTAGATGGTCACAGAGACTTGTAGGAACTAAAAGCACCTCATTTAGAGGTCTAGAGAGGAAGATATGAAATTTTGAAGTTCCTGCCCAGAATCAGACACCCAACCAGACCCGAAGTACTATTTCATCGGTTTCCGGGAAATTGGCTTGGTGAACTGATCTGGAGATATTTTTCTCCTCTAGCTAACATCCACATATTTCCATAGAGATATAGTTTATGAGCATTGGATTTTTGTGGAATTAGTTAGACATTTTCAAAGTCCATATCAGTAAACTGTGATAGCAAAGAAGCCCCCTCTGACCAGTGAACGATTTTGATGTCAAACGAAGAGTATGTGAGATATTGAGACTTTTAAGTATTTTTAGCATGAAGTAGACGTCTCAAGCTTTCTAGAATGACCCAGATCATACAGTTACGATTTTTCTGCATTTAGTTATGAATTTCCAAACTTAGCCCAGAAATGAAGCCAAATCTGCCAAGAACGAAAATGCATGTCTCAAATCCCTTTTTTGCTTTCCATGAGTTTAAAGCATGTTGTTGGGATTGAAATGAGTCTTAGTAGTATAATTAAGTATGAGGATGTAGAGAAAGAGCTCACCCGGTCCATGGGACTTTCAGTGGATCTCTACCCATACAATATGCCTTAGAGAAAGAGCACCAAGGTAGAAAAATCATCTCCCTTGTAAGCTTCGCATGAGTATATGAATATGTGGGCATGATGGGTATGAGCTAGAGGTTAAGGTGTTACATATATTAAGAGTGGTTATCATCAAATTAGGATGCAAGAGGGTGATGAGTGGAAGACTACATTTAAGACTAAGTTTGGTTTGTATGAATGACTTGTTATGCCCTTTGGCTTAACTAATGCTCCTAGTACATTCATGAGCTTAATGAATCATGTGTTTCGCCCTTATATAGGAAAGTTTGTTGTTGTGTATTTTGATGACATTCTTGTGTTTTCTAAGAATCTAGAAGAGCATGTTAAGCATTTGCATTTTGTGTTTATTATTTTGAGAGAAAATAAACTCTTTACAAATTTAGAGAAATGCTCTTTCTGCTTGGATTCTGTTGTTTTCCTTGGTTTTGTTGTAGGTATTGATGGCCTCCGGGTGGATGGAGAGAAGGTGAAGGCAATTCGGGAGTGGCCAACACCTAAGAATGCTAGTGAGGTGAGGAGTTTCCATGGACTTGCAAGTTTCTACTGACGTTTTGTAAAGGACTTCTCAACCCTTGCTGCACCTTTAAATGAGCTGGTAAAGAAAAATGTTGTCTTTAAATGGGGTGAGGCACAAGAGGTAGCTTTTAACACTTTGAAAGATAAATTGACCAATACCCCTCTACTTATTCTTCCTGATTTCTCTAAAGTTTTTGAAGTTGAATGTGATGCCTCTGGAATTGGTATTGGTGCTGTTTTGATGCAAGAGTCTAGGCTTATTGCTTACTTTAGTGAAAAGTTTAGTGGTGCTTGTTTGAATTATTCAACTTATGACAAGGAATTGTATGCTTTAAAAAGAGCTCTAGAACATTGGCAACATTATTTATGGTCTAAGGAATTTGTTTTGCATTCTGATCATAAGAGTCTTTAATACCTAAAGACCCAAGATAAGTTGAATAAGAGGCATGCTATGTGGCTTGAATTCATTGAGTCATTTCCTTATGTACTTAAACATAAAAAAAGGGAAAGAAAATGTTGTGGCTGATGCTTTGTCTAGGAGGTATAGTCTCATTACATCTATGCAAGGTAGGTTGATTGGTTTTGAATCTTTCAAAAGCATGTATGAATGTGATGCTGACTTTGCTGAAAGTTGGAAGTTGTGTGAAAAACATGGTGCTCATGATTTCTTTAGATTTGATGGTTTCTTGTTTAAAGGAAATAAATTGTGTGTGCCTGTTTGTTCTATGCGTGAGCTTTTGGTTAAAGAATCTCATGGGGGTGGTTTGATGGGGCACTTTGGGATAGAAAAGACTTTATCCATGTTGAAGGAACATTTTTATTGGCCTCATATGCGTAGGGATGTGATTGCTATATGTAAAAGGTGCATTGTATGCAAGCACGCTAAATCTAAAATGCAACCACATAGTTTGTATACTCCTTTACCTCTTCCTTCTCATCCTTGGGTGGATATTTCAATGGATTTTGTGCTTGGATTGCCTAGAACATCTAGTGGAAAGGATAGCATATTTGTTGTTGTTGATCGATTTAGTAAAATGGCTCATTTCATTGCTTGCTCAAAAACAAATGATGCTATTCATATTTCTAATTTGTTTTTCAAGGAGATTGTTAGATTGCATGTTTTGCCTTGATCTATTATGAGTGACCGTGATGTTAAATTTGTTAGTCACTTTTGGAAAACTTTGTGGGTTAAGCTGGGTGCAAAGCTTCTGTTTTCTACGGTTGCACATCCTCAAATGGATGGACAAACCGAGGTGGTGAATCGAACACTTTCTTCCTTATTGCGTGTTGTAATTCAAAAAAATTTAAAGAATTGGGAAAAGTGTTTGCCTCACATTGAGTTTGAATATAATTGTGCCTTGCATTCTACAATTGAGTTTTCTCCTTTTGAGATTATATATGGTTTTAATCCTTTGACTCCCTTAGATCTACTTCCTTTGCCTTGTAATGAGTTTGCTAACCTTGAAGGTGCAAAGAAAGCTAAGTTTGTGCAGGATTTTCATGCTAAGGTTAAGGCGAACATTGAGCACAAGAATGAGCAATATGCTCAACATGCTAATAAAGGCCGAAGGAAGGTTATCTTTGAACCAGGAGATTGGGTGCGGGTTCATTTGAGGAAAGAAAGGTTTCCTGAACAAAGGAAGTCCAAATTACACCCAAAAGGCGATGGTCCTTTCCAAGTGTTGGAAAGAATAAATGATAATGCATATAAAATTGATTTACCTAGTTCTTATGGGAATGTAAGCGCAACTTTCAATGTGGTTGACCTTTCTCTTTTTGATATTGCAGATTCGAGGACGAATCCTTTTCAGGAGGGAGGGAATGATGGAGGTGAGATAGGAGATTTGAAAAAGCTTGAACAAAATCAAGAACTTGAAAAGAAAAGAGCTGGACGTGACTATAAAAGATGACCAAATAAAGATCCATTGTAAGGTATGGGAGGCCCATGCACAAGATCAAGAGCCAAAGCTATGAAGGAGGCCTTGAATGGAGTGATCCAAAAACTAATAGACTTGGAGCCCATAGTCTTAGCTGAATATGAAGCCTAAAAGGAACAAATTGGCATAAAGATTATTTCATTCCTACAAGATGCTAGCCCAAGCCCAAAGGGAGCCTAATTGAAGGAGTCTAGCCATTTTCCACAAAATCCTCTTAGTTTTATTTTGTTTTAATTTGTTTTAATTTGATTGTTGCTGTTTCAGATTTTAGGCACCATTCTTGGTGAATTTGTTTAGATTTAAATTTCTTTTATTTTTCCCGCCATGTAACCTAGGAATTATTCTGTTTAGGGTTTTATTTTTCAAATGCCTATATAAGGCCCACTTGTACTCCAAGAATGGTAGATTGAATGAATTATTTTTTTAGAATCATTTCTGATTTGTGAGGTTTCTCTTGTGGCCTTTGTGTACTGGGAAAAATCTTTGACTTATCAAAGGAGTGGTTTCCTTTGTGGCGTTCTGGATTAGGGTTCTAAGAGACGGGTTCTTTTAGGGTTCAATTTTATTGACCAACATCTCTTCTTCTTCTTCTTCTTCTTCTTCTTTGTTCTTTGTTCTTTGTTGCTTATTGTCCATATTATTTGTTCTTGTATTGCTTGCCAAAATTCGGTCACTGATCCGTGTTATTTGGGGTTCCTAGAACGGGTTTCTAAGGGGTCTCACATCACTTAATCACTTCAATTTATCATAACAAAGACTACAAGCCCCTATAAAATCCAAAAGTCCAAAAACCCTTTCATGGATTAAAATAAAGACACTAAACTCATTCCAAATCACTCAATCAATTCAAGAACACCAACAGCCTCCATGTGTCTGAGCTGGTACCTTTCATCTAACCTTAGATAATCCTCACTGCTCAAATCTCTGAGATCCAGCATCTCCATGACAAATGAAGCCACAATGACCAAGATGAACTCATCCTAAACTCTTAAAATCAATACCACCAGATAGAGAATTGACATTCCAAGAATGGTAGTATCCCAATTCTAATCCTAAGCTGTACAGTGGCAAATTTGGACAAGATTTTAACCCATCTGTTGGAAAGATACCACTAAACTTCAATCTAAACCCCCCGCCCCCCCAAAAAAAAAAACTGAACCAAAAATAAGTCAAGAGAGCAAATGAGATTCCCTCAAGATTCACATGCAACAGTATATCAAGTCAGCAAAGGGATTAACATCAAGGATGAATCACATTGGTAAAACATTCAATTAATAAGACCTTATAAACCTTATCACAATATCATTGAATTGAAACAACTACACCATCCAAAACAAACGACGTTCATCAGATCACACATGCTCAAAAACAAGTCATGAGGATTATTACAAAGATGAGATTAAAGTGATGAAGATTACCCTCAAATGGACGCAGCTTGCTCTGATTCAAGTCTTCACCCTCCTCTCTTTAAGAATGACACCTCACTGGAGCAACCGAGAAACCGCACCCTCCGTGAAATTGATGATAGCCGACAGTAGCAAATAACCAAGCAACGCTCCTCTAGGGTCCCGTTCCTCCTTTTCTATTTTTCGGAACCATTTTTTTTCCCTTTTTCGGCTGATCCCCCTCTCCTACTCCTTCCTCAGCCGAAGAGAACTTCCAACCGAAAATGATGTCACCAAAAAAAGAAAACAGAGCTTCCTTCATCCAAAACCAAGCCCCCTAATATCTGGTATCGAGCTCCTTTTTCAGTTTTCTCCTCCTCGAGCAGGGATGAAATTTGATGCACAGAAAACGATGCTGGCTGATCCGAGGAAGATGCACAGTGTAGAAGGAGGCACAACGTGAGGGAAGGGGTTGGAAGAGACACGACGTGAGAGGGGATCTGGGAGGAGGCACAATGTGAGGGAGGATCAGGGAGGAGGCACGATGTGATCGAGGATTTCTGATTTGATTCCTTTCTTCTTCTTTTTTCAAGACACGGCGTGACGAGAGCTTTGATCTCGGCTTGCCCCTCCTCTTTTTTCCACACCACTTGAGAGAGAATCAAAACAAGTTCTGAAAGGCACGGCTGTGCGGAGGCTCTGCGTGAGTGAGGAATTCTTTCTGATCCCTTTTTTGTGCTTCTGATGGCCTCTCCCTGCCTCTCCTCGAACAGTTTAAGTTACTGGTCCTCGTGCATGAACCGGAGAGGCCGTCTCGGCTGATCCTCCTGCGTGAATGAGAGAGTCGTCTCCCGGGGTGTGTGTGAATGAGAGAGGCCCCCTCAGCTGGTGCCCGAACGAGGGAGACTGTTTGCTCCTGAGAACCTGTTGTTCTCTTTTTTGTTTCTTGTTTTTTATTCTTTTCTTTCTTTTTTTGTTGGTTTTTATTATTTTATTATTTTAATATTTTTTTTAGACTCTTTTTTTTTTCTTTTAATCTTTTCTTTCTTTATTTTATTTTTATTACTTTTATTTAAAATTTCTTATAATCTTCTTTTTTTGTTTTGCATTTTACTTTTCAGTTAAGGTTTGAAAATTAAATTAACTAATAACTATTTTTTCTTTTTTATATATTTTTATTTGTTTAGTTAATTTAATTTTTTTATTATTTTTAAGAAATATCCTAATAAAAGTGCTATAGCCATGATATGAACCCATAAACGTGCCTCAAAGATTAAATCAAACCTTAAGAAAGTTAAAAGTTAGATTAAAAATAGAAGATTAAAATCCTTAAAAAATAAGTTCCAAGAACTTTAACTTTATGATTGAATGCCATAAAAATAGAAATATTTGATAAATTTGATAATATTTTATAGAAAACTAAGAGAAAGTAACTCACAATCTCTGAAAATTTAAATTCTATTAATCCAAATCTTAGAAAACATTATTTACATACTTATAAACAAAAGAACAAGATAAACCCTAATAGCTAATGGACTAAAGCTAAAAAGGCCTAAACTAATATGGATTCCTAGCTGAAGTAACAATTCATTTTTAAGAAAAAGCCTAATCAAAAAGGAAATTAACACTAAAATATAAAACCAAACATATTAACTTAAATAAAGTAATGTTCATCCCATTTATAATTGAAAAACAAACCTTAACAAATTACAAGGCCCAAACACCTTTGCTAAATGTTTTAATCTTCATGACTCCTTTTGAAGTATCATATGCACAAGAATTGATTCTCCCTTCTTCAAACTTGTCTTAACAAGCGCTTTGCTTTGCAAATTATTGTGCTTAGCCCAATAAGCTTGAGCCAATCCTTACATTGCTTTTTTTATTCTTTCTACTTTAGCCCAAGTTATTGGCCCATCTGGAACACATGAATGATCATTTAATGCTTGTCCACCATGATTCAAATCATTTCCTCCCTCTTAAAAAAAATTGACCTCGATTTGTCACCTATATCAAAGGGAGAATATATATATATATATATTGACTGTAGTAGACACATTATATTCACTTGAAAGATTCAACTGTTAAGTATTATCATTAATTTTCCCCAAGACTTAAAGTGGCCAACTCCTCTTCAGTGCAATTTAGACATTTTGTAGTCTGGAAATCTTTCTTTCCTCAAATGAATCCAAGCCCAATCTCTTGGTTCAAACTTAACACACCTCCTCCCTTTGTTTATTGAGGTAGTCACTTGTTCATTCCTCTTTGCTCTTTGAAGCTTCATCCTTTTATGGATTAGCTTCACCAAATCAACCTTCTTCTTTCCATCTAAGCTAGCTTTTTTCATCAAAAGGTAAAGGAAACAAATCCAAAAGAGTAAAAAGGTTAAATCCATATACAGTTTCAAAAAGAGAAAATTCAATAGTTGAATACGTAGCCCTATTGTATGCAAACTCTGTAAATGGTAAGCATTCCTCCCACATTTTCAAATTTTTTCCTGCAATAATATGCAACAATTGTGGAAGTGTGATATTTACTATTTTCGTATAACCATCAGTCTATAGGTGACAAATAGTAAAAAATAACAATTTAGTCCCCAAGTTTACCCCACAATACTTTTCAAAAGTAACTAAAGAACTTAGCAATCCTATCTAATAAGATACACCATGCAGACATAACATTTCTCTAAAGAATAGGTTAGCTATATTTTTAGCATCATCTATTTTATGACAAGGAATTAAATGTGTCATTTTACTAAACCTATCCACAATCATAAATATGGAATCACCCTCTTCTAGTACTAGATGGCCCTAATACAAAATCTATAGACAAATTAACCTAAGGCTCACTGGGAACAAGTAAAGTTGTGTATAAACTTTGAGGCAAAACCTTAGACTTAGCCCTCTTACATGCAATGCATCTATCATAAAATGCTTGTAACATCCTTTCTCATCCTAGGCCAATAAAAATGCACATGCAACATCTCTAAGGTCTTTCTAACACCAAAATGACCTATCAAACCACACTATATGCTTCACACACCAGTAACTCACACATTGAACAAAAAGGCACATATAATTTATTTTCCTTAAACAAAAATCTAACATGATTGAAAAATCTACCAAAGGCAACCTTATTACATTCATCATAGACATTAGCAAAATAAGTATCTTTGGCATACATCTCTTTATGCATTCAAAGCCAAGCAATTTGGCACTCAATGAAGTAAGAAGTACATATTATCAAGACAATGCATCAGCAATAATATTCTTCTTACCTTGTTTATACTAAATAACATAGGAAAAAATTTCAATAAACTTTAACCACTTAGCATGGCTTCTATTTAGCTTACCTTGTCCTTTAAGATGCTCAAAGGATTAATGATCCATATGAATCACAAATTCTTTAGGCCATTAATAGTGTTACCACACCTTTAAAGTTCTAGTAAGTGCATATAACTCTTTGTCATAAGTAGAATAAGTTAAGGCTACCCCATTTAACTTCTTACTAACATATTACCTATATTTAAATAGTTTAACTCCTATACTAAAGTCATCAAACTCAATTTCCAAAGTATTAGAAAAATCAAGAAGTGTTAAAATAGGAGTAAAACATAATTTGTCTTTAAGCAAATTAAAAGCATTCTCTTGATCAACATCCCAATAAAAGCCAATAGACTTTTTGAAAATCTCAGTGAGTGGTGTAGCAAGTGTGCTGAAAATCCTTCACAAACCACCTACAAAAACTTACTAAACCATGAAAGCTTTGCACTTCAATTATGCTCTTAGGCGTTAGCCAATTCTTGATGGCCTTAACCTTTTCCTTATCAACTTTTATATCTTTAAAAGTTACTACATATCCAAGAAAGATAACCTTATCCATGTAAAAGGTACATTTATTTAAATTAACATATAGCTTTTCTCATCTCAAAACATCTAAAACTGATTCCAAGTGCTTCACATGATCATTTAAGCTCTTGTTATATACAAATATGTCATCAAAATATACCACAACAAATCTGCCTATTTGAGCATGCAAGACATAGTTCTTAATTTCATAAATATACCAGGTGCATTAGTAAGATCAAAGGGCATAACTAACCATTCATAAAGTTTATACTTGGTCTTGAAGCTAGTCTTCCATTCATCACCCTCTTTCAAGCAAATTTAGTGATAACCACTCTATAAATCAATTTTACTAAACACACGTGCACCATACAATTCATCTCGCTATCATGTAATCAAGGAATAAGGTAGCAATACTTTACTGTGATAATATTAACAACCCCATAATCAATGCACATCCTCCATGATCCATCATTTTTAGGCAAAAGTAACATAAGCGTGGCACAAGGGCTCATGCTCTCCCTACTATAGCCTTTAGCAATTAGCTCTTCTACTTGCCTCTAAAGCTCCTTTGTCACCTCCAAATTACTTCTATAAGCTAGTCTATTTGATATGATTGCTCTTAGCAAAAAGTTTATTTAATACTTAGTACCTCTAATGGGTGGTAACCCTTTAAAAATTTCCTCAAGGAGAACATCCTCATATTCTTGCAATAAAGATACATGAGTGCTAGGCAAAGGATGGTTAATATCATCAAGGTTAATGTAAGATTCTTTATAAACAAGTAAAAACATATGTTGTTTAGCCATGAAAGCTATAATGTCTAGTTTTCTTTAAAATGTCATAAATGAGCAAAATATAAAAGAAATGCCCTAAATAAAGAGATTTGAGACCAAATAAAATTAGAACAATAATCTAGAAAATTGAAAATGAGGATACAAAACTTGATTTGCTAAAAAATCAGAGCCAGAGTAGTTAAATAAAATTAACGAAAACATAATGGTATTTTCGTAAATTCGAGAACTTTTTGAAAAACTTAAAGGAGGAATTTTTAAATGCAAAATTTGAATTTTTTAGGGTTCTTAGAGGTCTTGAAAATCATGGGAACCCCTAGAATGGTTTAAACCCCTTCGGTTGATATTTTAGAGCGTCAGTTGACCTAAATTTTGACTAATTTGTTCAAAAAAGTTTTTAATCCAACTTGAGTAAAACTAAAGGCATTTTAGAGGACTTAAATTTTATAATAAAAAAGATGATTCTAAAAAAATAGTTGAAATGAACATAAATAGCAAGACCCAATAAAAAAAGGGATGAAAATGAAAATTTTAAAAAGAATTTTAAGAAGCTTCTTCTTATATGTGTCGTCCCACTTCTTCTCCTCATTCTAACTAACCCAAGTTCTGCCCAAAATAAAGGAAAACCCAACAGAGAAGGACACATAAGGAGAAGGGAAGAAGAAGGAGAAAAGTTTAGTAAAAACGTAAGAAAATCATGAAATTTTATACTCCTTCCTTCATTAATCTTGTTATCCTCCTTCTCTACTCTTTTCCTATGGGTTTCATAACTGATTTTGGGACTGTTTTGGTACTAGTTCAATAAGAGAAAGTTAGAATTTGAAGGAAAAGCTTGAATCAAGTGGAAGAGCTCTTGAAAAGCTTTGAAACCAAGGTAAGAACCATGGCTTTCCTTGCATCTTTGCTTGTTCTTCCTTGAGTGACTTTTGGCCAACTATAAAGTACCTAAGAGGGATTGAATTTTGACCAAAACCAAGGAAGAAACATAGGTTTCAGAGTATGAGAAACATGATTATGTCATTAAATTCAAAAGAAAAGCATTAGAATGTAAGTTGTGAAACTTAGGGATTTAGTTGCACCTTGGCCAATATGAAGCTTCCTAGTAGTAATTTAAGTTGTCTAAGAATGTGTAGAGGTTCTTAAAATATCTAGGAAGCCTTCCAAGTGCCAACTCCCTAAAGAAAATTTGCCAAACTCCACGGGCTCACAAGTTTACTCATGTCTCAGCCTAAGCTAGCCCATGCACCTAAGGAGAGTTTTAATTTCTTCTAAAGTTAGAAAGGGACTAAATATGATAGATGAACACTAAAAGAAGTATTAGAATAAATTTAGAAAATGTGGTTTGTGAGATAGAGGTTCAGGCTTTATTTTAAGATATAAAGAAATAACTTGTATCTAGGCTTCTTGAAATGAATTTGTGATGACTCTAAAGAGTCTAAATGGAGTCAAAAGACTTAGATAGAAGGAAAAATTGGAGCCAAGATCATGAATTACTGTAGTTGCTTTTATTATGTCTTGTATGGAACCATAATTGTGTCTTAGAACAAAATAGCTTTACATAAAGTTTGTGAGAAGCTAGAGCTTGTTCCAATGATTAAAATATATCTCATTTGATGTGTCTAGGCCAAGAGAATCAAGTGTCTCCTAGTTACATGTGCTTGGCCAGAAAGGAGAAGAAGAATTATATAGAAAAGTTTGTATTCTTGTTTCAAAGTAACTCTCTAAGTTTTCTCACATGCAGTACTTAAATGTTTACTTGCCTTTGAATACTTTTGTGTGTGTTTGAACTATGAGAAAAGCTTTTAGCTATTGTTTTCATGTTATGGTACCATTATGTTTCTTGAAAGATGTTTATATATGCAAAGTGGCTTGAATGGGTATGGTTATGCCAAAAATCTCTTAGCATGGGTGAGGATGAGTTAAAAGTTCTTAGGAATGCGTGAAACAAAACTAAAAGTCTTAAGAAAAGTAAGGATAAGTCAAAAGTTTCTTGAAAGTGGATGGGACAAATCCAAAAGTTCCAAAGAAAATGGGTGAAGCTAGACTGATGCCTTTGAGAGCCTATGTTTGATATGTATGAGTTTTAATGAAAAGAAAAATAGTTTTTGTATGTTCATTTGTAACTTAAATGCCATACATGTATTCTTTGACATGAAATTGCATCTATTATATATGTTTGTAAGGATAAAGAGTTATTGGGATTCTTTCAATCTTACTCTTCCCTCACATATGTCTAACTATGTCTAGGTGAGTCAAGTAGACTAAGAAATGGAGGCCAACCACCTTGAAGGGCAAGACTTTGATAATGAAGTAGAGAAATAGACTTTTTAATGGCATTTTGGTGTCAAGAATTGTAACCATATGATATATATATATATAATGTAGACCTTTAAACATGTTCAAATGTATGTAAATATGATATGTGTATCCATTTTGGAACTAAATGAATGAATACATGAGTTTTTGCCACCCATATACTATTATGTCTGTGTATAAATGCAAGTGGAAAGATGAGAATTAGCTCCATGATGATTTGAACCATTTGGCATGCTCCTATATGTTGTAATCATACTTTTGGACATGCCCAAGTGATTATGAAATGTTAAGAAAGTCATTTGGTGCCTTATGAACCTGTTATGGACTTCAAAATTGACTATTTCTTGAGTTAAATCAAAGTATGACCAAATGGATAATTTTTTTTCATGCAAATAGGTCTCATCTAGAGTTTTCTACAGAGTCAAAGAGCACTTAATTTGGAGTTCTAAAGAATTTATTATTATTTTTTAAAGTTAGCCAAATTATGCAAAATTAACAAGTTACTATTCATATGATTAGTTTATATTTCTGTGTCACTCATGGGGCAAATGAACTATAATGCTTATGAAATTTTACAGACATAAATTAGACATCATAAGCTTTCCATAGCCACCAAGAGCACCTCATTTGGACTCTGTAGAGAGAGAAACAAATTTTTGAAGTTTCAAGTCCTATAGCTGTCTGAGAACAAACATAATGTACTATTCTATTATTTTTCATAGGCTAAATCTTATTGTCTTGGTTTACAATTATTTTTATCATTAGTTAACATCCAAAGCTTTCCAAAAAGCTATCATATACATGATTTTGATTTTTCTAAAATTAGTTATGAATTTCTAAAATTCATATTAGAAATTTGGGACAATAAACCCGAGACCAAAAATCTGGTATTGTGTTGTGTGGTCCAAAATCCATGATTTATGAGATGAAATGTGATGTTTCTGATGTGAATAAATATGTTATGGATGGAAAATAATATTAATAAGCTCACATGGTTCTTAAATTATAAAATGAATTAATTGAGCTTTCCATTATGCAAATTTCCACTGTTATGTGTGCCATTCTTATGAAAATGTGTAACAATAAGCCTATGGGATATAGAGTAAAGGCTAGGGAGCTAAGTTATTACAAAAGCTCTCTTAATCTCACCCTCTTTTGTAAAGACACTTGCTTTTGTCTTTTCTTTTTTCTCAATGAGAATTCTTTTTCTTTCATTGTTAGCCACCTCTTTTTTTCTTCCTCACTCTGATTTTTCTCTTTTCTCTTTTATGGCCCTATTCTTTTTTACTTATTTTTCTTTAAAGTTTTAGTTGTTTAGGGGTTGTGTTGAGCAACCTCAAATAAATTAGGTTGAGTAAAATTTGTAGTTAGTGATGCAACTTAGATAGTTTTTCTTGAAAATAGATTTTAATATTCAATTGAGCTTTCTAAGTGTAAAAGAATCTAAAAACTACCTAATTAAAGGGGGTTTTAATTGAAATTTGATAACTAAAAATTAAATTGAAATTAAAATTACAAACTACTACCTAAACACATAAATTAACAAGAAAGTGATAAACATGTGACTAGCTTTGGATTTATCTCTTGATATCCATTATCATTATCCTAATTCAACTATCAATGATTCTAGTCTAAGAGTTCTTACATGTGTTTATGATAATTTATTTTAAATTACCACACAAGATTCAAGACATTAACAATTTGATGTCAAATTGAGACCTTAACTTTACATTGAATTGTTAATTCTTGTCATTAAAATTATTGAACACTTAAATTGAGTGATTAATCAATCAAATTAGCTTATGAATTTTCACCATTTGCTGTTTAATTAACCAATTAAACTCTAAAGAGACCTTAAATTAACCATTCAAGTACACAATTTATAACATGCATTTCATCAAACACCTTGACTGCATACATGAAAAATTGAAGGTCAATGAAAAATTCAGCACTTAAATTGCTCTATTAATCATTAAGATGCTCTCATAATTGATGTCTAACCAGTCACCAATTACAAACAGCACCAATCCTAATTCATTACAAGCTTATCCAAGCAAATACATGAACAAGAAGTAGTGTAGAAAGAGAGAAAAAATAGAATAGAAAATATTAGCCAAAATCCCTTGCTAATCTTCATAGATTCAAGTTTCAATCCAAAGTCTTCCTCTTAGCTAGCCACAAGAATAGAATTAGTGTATCATGGAGTGAAAATAATGGAAGAGAAAACGTAGTAGGTAAGCCATGACTGATGGAGGATGAGTGGAGGATCTCCCTTTTATGTTCTACTTGAGCTCTTCTTTTATCTTCATCATGTGCTCTCTCATATTCTTCATATGTTTAGTTCCCCAATCTTGAGCCCTTTTCTTGCCTCCTTGTTAATGTGAGAGGGCCATGTATTGAATGAAATCGATCTAATGCATTAGTGGGCCATTGTTGTGTGACAATCCGTGCCTTGCTCTCCATCATGTGAGAGTAATATCCTTGAGTGCTTTTAGACCCGAGCCTCTTAATTCACATTCTGCTCTCTTTCCTCCCTATCACATTCTCATGCGACTGTCTTAGTGGGCTAGTTCCATGTATGATTTATGTGTGAGGCTCATGTGATTGAGTGAGGCCATGAGTGATGATAGTGTATGATCTGTACCATCCATTAAGTTATGCACGTGATTATGAATATGGGAGAATGTGGATTAGTGATGTGCCTCGTGAGAATGGATGAATGGAAAACCCTGTGCCTCTTATTCATGTATCCACTTGATATTAGCTGGAGTTTGTGCCTTTTCCACATCAAACCTAGCCTTCTTCATCATGTGTAAATATGTGTGGGCCCCTCCATTCATCCGTGCATGTGTGATTGTGTTTTCATGTGAGATACCTCATGCATATGGATGTGACATGATGAGTTACCAACTGTGCCTACGTGTAGCTTCCTTCAAACTTGAGACTCTTCTTATGTGTGTTATTCTTCCCCTCATGAATCTATGTGAGGGAGTGGGCTGTGGAGTTTGTGCCTTCATTTGTATAAAACCATGTGTAAATATGAGTGACGGGGTGCATGTATCGTGTGCATGATTAGTGGATCCATGAGTGTGTATCAAGTGAGTAGAGCCTTTAACACCATGTTTATCTAGTTCATCTCATTCTTTATCTAAGCTCATTTCCAAGAATCATACAAATTCTCAAGGAAAAAGCATTAAAAATAATGAATAAATTTGCGTTGTGTAGTAGATAAATTTTTCATTCAATGTCTTGTGAACCATACGAATTCATTAAACTCATTCTCATATTTAATTATACTAATACAACTCAAAACCATCCAAGAAAGTGGCCTTGAACTCGTGCAAGTGGAAGAAACATCCAAAATACCATAGTGCAGCCTCGATTAGAATTTCAATTTTCTGTTACAAACATTGAAAAATCATAACTAATTCTAAGAAAATCAAAATCTTGCACATTCTTTGTCATTTTGGAAATCTACAAATGTCTACTTTATGATAAAAATATGTCCAGGCCATGAAACATTAAGTAGAAGATATTTGACATTTGAAAAGCACCCAAGGTCTCAACTATTTGGGCTACTATCACAAGTTACTATTATAAATTTTGGAAATTCATAACTAATTCTAGAAAAATAAAAATCATGCAAATTTGGTCATTCTAAGAAGCTACTGATGTTAACTCTAAGGGAAAAATATCCCCAGACCA
Source organism: Erythrophleum ivorense (assembly GCA_026724425.1). Classification (NCBI taxonomy): domain Eukaryota; kingdom Viridiplantae; phylum Streptophyta; class Magnoliopsida; order Fabales; family Fabaceae; genus Erythrophleum; species Erythrophleum ivorense. The sequence goes on along the minus strand of JAIUCV010000006.1, from coordinate 36,967,475 downwards.
TGTCAAGTTCATTTAGGAACTAAATTATGATGGAATAGTATAAGAGGTCAAGTGGCACTACTGGTACTGGCATTAAACTTCAAAAATTCATAACTCTCTGCTCAGACCTCCAAATGAGGTGATCTTAGTGGTCACAGAAATCTTATAACTTCTAGTTTATACCTGTAAAATTTTATAAGTATTGGACATCATTTTCCCCTTGGATGACACAAAATACAAAAATGACCATATGAATAATATATGCACCCGAACAGCAGAAAAATCCCAATATTGAAAATTCATAATTAATTCTATAAAGCTTCAATTTTTCTTCACTTTAACTTTGAAAACTTTGGATAATATCTACATGTGTGCCAAATTTTATGGGCAAATTCGTTCATTTGGTCAGATTTTGACATTGGGTTGCAAATTGGTCACTTTTGTGCCATATAATGGATCCAAATGGTCCATATTGAGTTCCAATACCACCATGACCACTTGAGCAAGTGGGAATGCACCAAAATGACATTCTAAATTTGTCTCAAAGGTGCACAAACCCAGAATTTGCAAACTCACTCTCTCACCCCATACCATACATAAGAATACACAAGGCTAGTTTTGTCATTCCATACCCAAATTGTACTACATCATGCATATACCATTAAAACTCATTTGTACATAATACATTAGCATAATTACATATGTTCATAATGTCAGGACATATACAATAATGGATTACAACATTTGCCACTCATATGGCCATAAAGAAGCAAAATCAAGACACTTTCTTGTCATACTCTCTCTCATCTTCTAAGTTGTTGGCTCCCATTACCTTGTCCACTTGGCCCACCTAGCATGTTAGAACATTGGAAAGGAGGGAATGAGATTCAAATAATCCCAATAGCTCATCTCCCATTTCAACCATACATAAAGTATGCAAAACAAGTCTTGAAAATGCATGCATGGATATATTGAAATGTGTGAGCATTCAAGAAACATCCTTGGCATTTGAACAAGTCATACATAGCATACATAGGCTTGCCAAGCAAGTAGATTAGCCTCACCTCTTCACTTATAGATTTTGGACTTACCTCACTCATTTTCTCTAGGAGGTTTTGGCTCAACGTCACTCTTAGGAGACACTTTGCTTTGTCTCAACCATTTCTAAGGGTTCTTGGCTCATCCTTACTATGGATAAGGGTTCTTAGTTTCACCACACTCAAGTAAACCAAAGCACACATATTAAACATCATTTGGAAGTATAATGTAACATCATAGCACTATAGAATAAAAGCTTACACTAAAATACTTTTTATAGCTTAAAACATACATATATACATACATTCAAAGAAAAGTCAAGCATACATTCATACATAAGAGAAGGAGGAGTGAGCTACCTTTAGTGCAACCACACACTTTTCTTTTGGAAACAATGCTCCCTTCCTCGGCCTCACACACACAAGGGTGTGGAATTGGTTTCTCTTGGCCTAAACACAATTTATGGAAGCCAATTAGGTTCATGGAATCAATTCTAAGGCTACACATCTTTCTTAAGCACTAACTTGATCTAATAATCTCTTTATGGTTCCAATTATACACCTAATGAAGTAACACCCATCAATTGAGTTCTAGGCTTTATTCTTTCTTTTCATTTATGATTCTTGACACCTTTTAAATCTCTTGGAGTCATCACACAATTAAAATAAAGAGCCTAACTACATATTGCTTCCTTAAGTCATATTATGGAACCTAAAACACCAATTCATTCTCTACACCTCCTAAAATTTTTTCAAGGTTTTTTCTCATTTTCATTCATCATATATGACTAAAAAATGGGTTTGAAAAATTTTAAAACTCTCCCTAGGTGCCTCAATCCCTTTTGGTTGAGACTATGTATCATTTGGCCTCCATAGAAGTTTGCTTTGTTTTCTTGATGAAGGATGCATATGGGGAGACTTCTAGGGATCTTAGGAGCTCATTTAAATATTCATTTAGGCCTAAAAATCATTGTATCAAAATAGATTTTGCAAGGAACACTTGAAAACCTAAGTTTTCTATCTTGTAATCTAATGGTTCTTTAGTTGTTTTCTTTGCATATCCTTATTCTCCTCCCTTAAATTCCTAAGATTCACCCTTGGTTTTGCCCAAAATCCAAGCCCTTTTGTAGCTTCTTGAGTGGGATGAACCAAGGAAGAAGAGGAAGGAGAAATAGCTACCATGGGATGGAAGTTTTACCTTGTTTTTTCTTGTTTTCTTGCTTGATTCTTCCTTTCTTTGGCCTCTTCTCTTCAAATCCAAATTTTCCCTTATGTTCTTCCCTCAAAATAGATCCATAAACTTCAATAAAATCATATGAAAGAAAGGAAAATGGAGGAGAAGATGTTTGCTAAAGAAAAAGCATGAAAAACAATGAAGAATCAATACCTTTTACCTTGTCTTTCTCCTTCTCTTCCTCTCTCTCTTGTGCGCCTCACTCTTAGGGTTCCTCCTCTAATTTAGGGCAAAAACATATGTGGCTAAGTGAGTAAGGAAGTAGGGTGCCCTATATATATAGGTAAAGTTCAATAAAGACTTTTTAAAAATCTTAATTTTGCCCTTTCATTTTGGTATTTTTGTTTCCAATTTGTTTTAGCTACTTTTTATAACTATCTTTTTTGTTATAAAATTTAAGTTCCCAATTTAGTAAAATGCCTTTAGAATCACTCAAATCAGAGTTAAAACTTTCCCGAACAAATCCGTCAATGTTCATGTCCACCAATGTTGGGAAACATCTACTGGAAGGGGTTTTAACTGTCTCGGGGCTTCCCATGGTTTTCAGGGCCTCTGAAAACCCTAGATAATTCAAAATTTTCATTTAAAAAGCCTTTCTATATGAATTCCAAAATTTTCTTAAAATTAAGAAAATACCATTACGTTTCGTAAGTCTTTCATTCAATTTTGTTTCTTCATTCTAGCTCCGTTTTTTTTCCGTCTAAGCTTGGAATTCTCATTTTTAGGAGTTTAGAATGCTACTTAAATTTTTTTAGGACCTTAACTAATTCATTTTGGAAGACTTGCTTTGAAAACTCACTTGTTTTTGTCGTTTAACAAAAACTGGACACTAAAAGCCTCGTGGATGCTTTTCCTCTGTGTATGTATATCTAACCTGGAATATCAATTAAGTTTGAACCTCAGTCATGCCCTTTCACATGATTCATCCCTTAATGTGTGGATGTGTATCAAGGAATGGGCATGAGTGTAGCAACTCATGTGTGTGAATGGTGTGATCTCCCTTCATGCATAATTCACTCCTCCATTTTCCATTTTTATTTTCTAAAAATTGACTAAAAATCTACACAAATGACTTCCTCCTTTAAGTTACACACATGTAGCTTTCATCTATGAATTTTTGCCCTTGATTTAATCTTGTAGCTTCCAAATGAATTTCCCCATTTAAGCTTCAATTGCCTATTAAAAATCTGCAAAAAAATAAAATAAAAATAATATAAAAATTAAGTAAAAAAATTTACAAAATTAGTTAAAACAAATTTATACATTAAAAATCAATAATTTTGCAAATTAATTCATAGAGTATAAAAATGGCTAATAAAATTAAATACCATCTAATTGAATCACTTAAGCCATATTTAATCATTAAAAATGTCCAAATTAAAATGATTAATATATATATAAATGGCATTTATCACTGCTCTAATTTTTTTCACTTTCTTGCTTTTTCTTTTCTTGTGTTTCAATTGCATTCTTCATTTTTCTCTCAAGCTCACTTTTTAACTTCTTTTGGTCTTCATAGACTTGCTTTAGGGTCAAAGGAATAAGTGTGACAAATTTTTCATCCTTCACAAAGTTGTATCTATTCCTAAACCTATTATGGATAACCTTCCTATCATCCTGCCATAACCACCTTACTAATATATGACCAGCATGCATAGGCTCATGCAACACTTGATTTCTATACTTCCCAATAGAGAAAGATACTATGACTTACCTATTCACCTTGACCTCCCACATTCATCCAACCACTACAATCTATAAGGTTTAATATGCTTAATTAGAGGCAAAACCAATTACTCAAGAAAGGTGGTATTAGCAACATTGGTGCAACTTTCCTTATTTATGATTACTCTACAAACTTTATTATTTACATGGCATTTAGTGTTATAGATGTTCTCTTGATTATACATGTAACATCTGATTCTTTAAGATTGAACCAGAACAAATATGATAATGAAAGATAACCTAAAGTAAAATGAATTAAATACAAACAAGGATAGAATATTAATTAAAATATCCAAAAATAGGTTATGAAATTTTAACAGCCCAAAATCAGAGTTAAAGTGGCTAAATAGAATAAATCGATTAAGTAATGCCAAAATTGTAATTTCAAATAAAATTTTAGAAACTCAAAGAAAAGGGTTTTAAATGCTAAAATTAAGTTCATTAGAATTTTCAGAGGTCTTGAAAACCATAAAGACTATCAGAATAATTAAATCCTTGATGGTGTATGGTTTAGGATGTCGGTTGACCAAAACTTTAACCAAACATTTTTGAATTGTTTTAAATCTAAAAATTTTAAAATAAATATTTTTAATAAACTAAAGAGCCTCAATTTTATTATGGAAAATACAATTTTAAAAAAAGATCCAAAATGAGCTTAAATGGAGGAATTAAAATACTAGGATGTAAAGGCCATTTTTGAAATTGTTTCAAAACACCTCCTTCCTTCTTTTTAAGTCATGCCAGCCCTCTAGCATCTTCTAACCAACTTGAATTAACTATGGTTCAGACCTTATATGGCATAAGGAGAAGGAGAGAGAGAAAAGAAAAAACAAGGCAACTAGGTATATAAATATGCAAATTCTTCCTTCATGGTAGTTAGAAACCTCCTTCTCCTCCTTATGCTTTTTCCATTGATGGTTTTAATTTCTTGAAGGAGCATTTTGGTGGATGAACACTTGAGGAAAGGAAGGAATTTAGAGCCACAAATAGTAGCACAAGAAGCACCATTTCAAGAGCTTTCAAACAAGGTATGATATGAGTTAGTAATGATTGTGTTGAGCAACCTTAAATAAATTAAGTTAAGTAAAATTTGTAGTTACTGATACAACTTAGATTGTTTCCCTTAAAGTTGGATTCTAATTACTTGTAAAAGAGTTCTAAGGTGTGAAAACTAAGTCAAAACACAAGATAAGAGGTAATTGAAGGGATTTAATTTCTAAAATTTAATTGAATTAAAATAAACTATAAGGATTGAAAATTATAACTAAAGTGATTAAACTAACTAGCAATGCAAACACCTTGGACCCACCTCCTTGACTTCAATTATCATTGCTCTCATTAAATTGACTTAAGACTTAGATTTAATCCCCTTGTTTGGTACATCCATTAAAAAAATTTCCAATTAACTAATTGAGATACAAGTACTTAACCAATTGGAAGCTTGTATCCACAACACTATTAATTGACTAGTGCTTGCACAAAAGGATTAGAACAGACCTGAATATAAGTTTAATTGTTCTTTTAGGTTGCTAGACCTTCCATCTAGGAGTTAAATCACCACTCAAACTCCTAAAAGCCTCAATTATACTAATTAATAATAAATTCTATCATCAATTACATTGCACAATTAAACTAAAAATTACAAGTAAAGTAGGTGGAAATGCAAAACAATTCAAAAGCAATTCATCAAACACTTAAAGTGCAATAATACATCTCCAATTCATGAACAAAATTAAGAGAATTTACCAATCTAAATCAACCACTATAATCAAGTTTCCATCAACTAAACCTAATCAATAGAGCATTGAATGAAGTAACATAAAAAAAATAGAAGAGGAGATGAGATGAGAAGATTAGCCTAATCTTGATTGAAGTTGAGAGTTCAAATCTTTATCAAGAATTTAGCATCCAAGATCAGCTACAAGATGAGTTTAAGCTTCCATTGGTTGCTAATAATAGAGGATAAAAATGAAGCAAGTCACAGCCATGAGTTGCTATTGGGAGAAGATTATTCACGTTCTCTTCGTACCTGGGCCTCTTCTCTTCCCCTGAATCACATGTGTCCTCTTTTTTTTTTCTATTGTACATCCTAGACTCAAGGCTCCTCACATGGCTAATCCATGTATGAATGTGTATGTATGAGTGAGTGGAGGGATGTGTGAATGGATTGAAAGTCATGGAATGTTTGATACATGCCATATGTGAATGTGAGAATGAGAACTGTGAATTGCATGCATTGAACTCATCCTATGTATGTGATTTCATGACCTGGTGAGAATATATGATTTTAAGAGCCTAAAAGTGTGTGAAAGAGTGGCTAGACTTGTGCATGAATGTCCATGTGCATTCATATGCTTTAACTGTGTGTGTATATCTTCCCCTCCACATCCTTCTCATGTATTTGTATTATTGAATGGCTATGTGACTTGATGTCATATCTCCACGTCAAACTCATATGTTGGTGCTTCTATGTCCATGTGAGATTTAGGAAAAGCCATGTATGAGTGACTCAGTGCTTCCATCATACATGTCTAAATCAGGTGCAAAACAGGGCCGTAGGAATTTGTCATGTGGAAGAGCCTTTTATCACATGCTTTCTTGTATGCCTTGTGTGACTTGGAGTGTGATTAAATCAGTGCAAGAGTGTGAGGATGTGTGAGTGCCTAGAGGTGTGCATGTGAATGTGATTGTGTGGGGCCAGTTGTGGAATGAATTGAGTGTGTGGGATGAAGTTGATTCATCAAATTGAGTTGTGCTTGATTTAATAAGTTGATTGATCAATTAGATTCATTCTATTTATCACATTAGAGGTTTTTGTGTGTTAATCTTGGTGCATTCAAATAGAGATTGATTCTGTGTTGTTAATCTGGTGTGATTGCATTAGGCTTAATTAACAATAAGGATTGATCATAACTTTATGTGGAAATTTAAGGACATCATATATTAATAACCATGAGATTAAAATTCAACCAGGAGAATCTTTAGAGGATGTGGAAGGTGAGATATCAAGGGAGGGAATCTATGATTGATTGTGATTGGTGAATTGATTTGTTTCTTAATCTATTTTAGTAGCTAGTTTCTTGTTTTGATTAATTTCTTAATTTTGCATAAAATCCCCATTCAAGTTAATTCTGATTATGTAATATTTTGTAATTATTTCATCTAATTGGTTTGACCAAATGCTCCTTGAGAAATGATCTTGTGAGCGCTATATTGCAATTTAGTTAATTTAACTAATTTTGGCTAGTTCAACAATTGTGAGTTTTCCTATTACCATATCTCTATGTTGTTTAGCCTCATCAACTTTACTTTATGCACTTAACATAAGTCTAGCAACGAGAGACTTCCCATCAACAACATACTCAACCCCTTCATTGTAACATCCTAAATTAATAAATCAATGAATATAATTTAATTAGAGATTTATTAATTAATATAGATTATACTAAATGGAAATTAAGCATATGGAACATATGATGGAGCATTTGAGTATTTATTAGTATTTTGTTGAATTATTAATCAAAGATTTTAGCTAGGTGTGAATTAAGTGTTGGTGATTTGAGAATTAGTTTCATTAATTAGGAAATTAAGGATTTAGTAGATAATTATTATTTAAATAATTGGAGAATTATAAGAAATTATTTTTATTATATGGAATGGTAGACTTTTAGTTTGTAGGCTATATTGCTTTATTGTGTTGGATTTTAAAAGATGATAGTAAAAGATGAGAGCACAATAGTGAGTTTTAGCCCAATTAAAATAAAAAGAAATAGAAAAGCCCATTAATTAAGTCAGAACTTTTATTTATTAAATAGCCCAATGACTCTTTCAATGAATTACCTGTATCTAAGGTTATTTTCTTATGAATATTAACCTTTACCCATAACCCATGAATCAAACAACCTAACATCGCTTAACCACATCATCTTTTATTTCATTTTTTATTTATTTTTCTATTATGAAAATCATGCCCCTAAAGTGATGCCACATTAGAGAGCATAAGAAAGTGGGACATCTTTTCAAGAGAGAATAGAGAAAAGGGGATCTTCATCTTCATTTCATCAATATGCAAGCTTTATTTGAGGGATTTCCAAAGGGGTTTAGCCAAGGTAATAGAAGAATAAATCATTCTATTCATTTCAAACTTTCTTTTAAACTAATTAGAATTTGAAATAGTTGATGTTGAAATTCTAAGTTTTGATGATTTGGAGATTTTGGAGATTTTCTTAACTAAGGTTACAATTGAGTAATTAAATATATAATTGGACCTCTAGTGATGAAATTGGTGGGTTTGGATTAATAATTAGGCGTTTAATTTATGTTGATCATATTGGATGCACATTAAGTGTTTGATGTATTGTTTAGGTGAAATTTGGACTTGTGATAGGGGTAGAATTAAGATAATTTTCTATACTCCATAATTAAATATATTTATATCTAATGTTACTAAATTAATTATGGTGGTTTACTTTGTTGGTTTGATGTGATTAGTAGAAGACAAAGTGTTGAATCAAGTAAAATGAGGCATGTTTAGGGATGTATCTAGCTTGGAAAGGCTTTTATCAGTCGTAAATAGTAGAATTAGATTATTTAAAAGTGAATTATACAATATTATAAAGAATTTAATATATTTTTATTTTTATTTTATTCTAATTATTGCAAATACTAAATTGGAGACCTTTGGTGGATTACTTGGCTTGTGTTTCTTTAGCATCTAATTGAGATAACTAGTACCTACAAATATAATTCTACATGCATTCTCATGTTTTACAAAATGATGTTTATAAAATGCTTTACTTTACATTTCAAGTGCTTGAGAAAAAATATTCATTGAGTTGATGATTTAATATGTTGAATTGAAGGAAAAATGTTAATGAAATTATAATTTTGCTCTTGTGCAATGAAAATGATATACATGTATTGGGTTCACTATATACTTGAAATAGTATACTTAAAAGTGAGATGTTTTGATGACGCTATGTGATGTTTTCAAACATACATTCATTTGTATTGATGTTATGCCACGCTTTAGGTGAAAGTTCTAAGAAATTACACTTTGGGTGAAAGTTCCAAGAAAAATATTTACTTGATGATAATTGGATGAGGTGGTGTACACCTGCATCCTAGTGCAATGAAGCAAGGCTAGCCTTTAAAGTCACATATTTGATGTCAATTTGAGATGAGTGAGTGAACAAAGATGTAGCTTATACTAGGAAGCCACCTAAAGATGAGGGCTATGGTTTAAAATCCCACTTGTCTGATTGCCTTTCAGTTCTGAGCATATGGTTTTCTTACCTTCTTGTCTTCTAAAAGATTTTGTAAGGATAAATCCTGTGTTTTATTAAAAGTGATTTATGAAAGTAATTATGAAAACTTGTTAAATCGCATATCAAAACTTTGAGACATGCATATGTTTCTAAAAATAAACTATCACTTTGAAACTTTACTAGCTATTGAAATTTTTATCTTATCTACATTTTTTTTGTATTTCACTTTTCTAGGTAGGAAGTCAAATAATAGCAAAGGGAGGATTTGTAATGAATATCTTGGTTGAAGTTGACTAGTAGAGTCTATGTAATAGCAATACTTTGAGTTGTTATATACTAAGACAATGTTATGTAGTACTTTAGTTTATTTTAGGTTGGATTTACTCTTTATAATTATGTTGAATAATTACTTTAGAGATTATGAAAAGAATTTAAATTATGGATATTCGAATTATTTATCAAGTTGATCCTTTATTTTGGAGTATTATAATGGATTTTAATTTCTACAAATATATGTTATTGGAAGTTTTCTAGATATTATCATATAAATTAGTAGGTATTTAGAATCTATGTGTTACACTCATCATCAGTGGCATCAATTAACTTGGGCATCTCATCATTGTCACTCTCACTCTTAGTGACTACTTCCCTACTATCATAATTGACCATCACCCTTTTATTAGGGTATTGTGAAGTTATATGCCTTAATCATAAACACTTTATGTCTCTATTTCTAATGGGTTGGTTAATTTTAGGTTCAATTGCTAGTTGATTCCTCTCTCCCTTTGGATGGTTCTACCCTTCCTACATGCACAACCTTATCACCTTATCATTACCAAGGCATTTCTACTTCCAACAAAGTGTAGAAGTTGAGTTAAATCTCATTGTCCTCTTTCTCTTTAATTGCCTTTCAACCTTTATAGCCATGTGCACCATGTCCTCCAACTCCACATAATGCTTTAACTCCACCACATTGGTTATTTTCTTATTTAAACTACTCAAAAATTGCTTCCATTTGTATAATCTCAAAGCTATAAGACAAAGGCGAAGGTATTGGGCAATCATATTCTTCCATCCTCAATCCAAGGATCTTTGACTCCTACCACATTGTGCGTGTTTGATTTCTTATAAATTAATAGCAACAGAGAGAGAGAGAGAGGGAGAGAGAAAATTGCTCGACTAACTAAATGAACAAATTATCCTAGACTACACAGCTATATAAGAAATAAAAAGTTGCTCGTGGGTTCTCTTCAGTTAAAGCTAGAACATGATGGTCCAATATCTTGCTTTTTTTTTCTTTTTTTTTAACCCAAAAAAAGCAAACATAACCTAAAATATGCCTGAGTGGACTATCATGTTCACGCGTTCAACTAGAGAGAAGCTGGGCTCATCTATTTATCTTTACATTATACTAAAGTAATTTCATCTTGTGCAATTGATGCGTTACAAATTTAGCTCTCTATCTTAGCTTTTTATTTTTTTGGTCTCAAATATTTGTTTTAAATTCTTTTATTATATTTTCAACTGTCAAAATCATTTCTGATTTTGGCTCTGAATTTGAATTTTGTGTATCACATGTATTCCTCTTCTTTTTGATAGGCTATCTATGGTTGGCAGACTTGAGAATTCACCAGTTTGAAAATTTTGCTTTGTTATTTGTTTCTTCATTTATTATCATTTTGAAAATAGTATTTTGTCTTACTTTTCTTTCCTTTCTCTATATAAATGGCTAAGTGGTAGAATTTTCTCTATGCAAATTCAAAAATCTGCAAGCTTCGATCTTCGGCGCAGTCACTGAGTTCTCCTTTTTTTCTTTTTTTTCTTTTAGCTATCATTTTATTTTCATGACAATTAATTTTTTTCTACAAAATTATTTTGTTTTGACCAGTCCAAGGGTTCGTGGTAGCCACGAGAGGTAAACTCCATCTTCAGTTGCTCTTTCGCTCTCTCCATCTGAAGGTGGGTTCATCTCATTTCTCACCTATTTTCACTTTGTTCTTATATAAAATTCAAATTCATATTTTCTTTAGTGGCTATTTTTGGGATTCATCATGAAATCGATAGGGAAGCAGTTGGGGATATTTGATGGGAGCGAATCGAAATGGAGACCCAGGTGAATGCGAGCAAAACCAGTACATCCATTAGGATCCTCCATGGTCAGCGTCGGAAGTAGCTCCTCTAGGTAACACGGTTCTCCTCTGGGGCATGTAAATTGATTGCAACTTTCTTTCTATTACCTTTCTGTAAACCTATTTTGTGAACTTAATCTCTTAGTTCATCTGGGTGTATGAAATTTCCATCAAGGAATTGTTTTCTATCATTATTTGAAAGACCTGAACCATGTTTTTCCTTATTTAGGAAAATCATATGAACAGTTTTTTTAAAAAAATTATGTTTTGATAATTCAGTTTGCTTTTTCTTTTTTACATTCCTTCCTGTATTGTAATAAATGGCTTCAGGCCCTAATAAAGTAAATTTAGACTTTTGTTTTTTGGGCCTCTTCATCTTTAACATATTTGCTGCTTTCTTTGACATTTGTCTCAAGTTTTTTCTTCTTCTACTATTTCGGGGGCATTTTGATAACCATTCATGGGCTTAATGAATATAGGTTATCTTGAATTGATTAACTTTTGAAAAGTTAATTGTTTCAGCAAGAGAGACTAGTCTGTCATTTTTTTTTTTTGAAATACGAAATTTTTGGGTCGTCTGATTCTTGCCATGTTTGGTTTTAATATGTTTATATTTTCCTTTCCTCTTACTCCCTTTTAATTTTTCAATGTAAGATACCCTGGCTTACTGAAATTGAATGACCCAAATGGCCAAAAATAGATGACCCAAAGGTTTAGTCATTGATCTGCTTTGATCTATGTTATTTGGTTGGTTTTGTTTATTTTAGCATTAAATTACATGGTGCAGAATGTTTGAGTTTCTTGATTAATTTCATGCATGCCCTTACCCGTCTCTTTCAAAGTTTTGACTGTTGCTATGTGTTGTGTAACCATGTATATTACATGAGTGGAAATTTTTGGAAGGAGGATGGTATCGATGCCATCGGTGAGCACTAATTATCATTTTGGATTACAAAACAGTAACTTTGTGATTATTGTTCTAGGATTAACTATGTTGGTTGATCATCCTGTATTTGTAAATATCAGAGATGATGAAGCTGAAAATTGTAAGCCAATGAAGGCCTGTCAAACCCATGGGAACCTCAGGTCACCACATTCATATGCAGAGGATGATGCTTTTGAAGATGACTCAGTCTGTGCCCTTGAAACAATAGACTGTGAAGGAATTGTACGCTAAAAAGAATCAAATCAGTTTTGTATCTATGCAAAAAAAATCCTTCAAATATGATCAGATATGTATGTTTCAGTTTCAACTCTTTTTCTCTTTTAATTTCTTTTATGTCATATTATCTGTCGTTTTGAGTATTAGTTCAGATGTTCTAGAATATTTTCTTCCATATCAATTATTTACAACTTTAATTGATCTGTTACTATCAATAGGACTTCAACTTGGTGACAATTGAATTCATATAAACAAACAGATCCCTCTAGCACTCTTTGCTATCATGTAAAAGAGTTTACATAAGAAAAAAAAAGTTATAATACGCTAAATTATATTAATTTGTCCACACATGCCATTTCAAAAAATGTAACATTCTAAAATTAATTAATATGAATTGTTGAGAGAAAATAATTTAATTAATAATTTTTAGAGAAAAGTAATTAAATTAAAATTTTTTATGAGAAAATAAATAAATAGAAAAATTATTAAGGAAGAGACAATTAATTTAAGAATTAATTCAAAAAAAAATTATTTATGGGTTGAAAATTTATTTAGGTGGCAATTAATAATTTTCCCATAAAAAATTATTTAAGCCCATTAATCCTCAAATTTAATTAAGCTCAATTTAAATGGCTCAAAAGTGGATTTTTAAAGAGGCTTAACTCAAATTCAACAAAGACCCATATAGCCCAAAACCCAAATCCAAGACCCAACCCTAACCCAACTTACTGAATCAAATTTTTAATTCCCACTTTAACCCATTTTTAGTAACCACACTCCCAAATAATCTAATGAAGAGTTGAAATCTGCATAGAGAAAGAGAGAAAAAGAATACTGAGACAAAACTTTGGAGCACCAATCTAGCAAGAAAGAGAAGTTTTGGCTCAAGTGGATGTTGAGAAAAGTAATCAACTCCTTCTCCTCTTTCATTTGAACCAAATATTTCCTGATTTGGTAATGGTTGAGGAAACCTAGCTTTTTGGATTTGAAGATTTTGGTGTGTTCTTGGTAGATTGGTGGAAGAAGAGGCTTAATCATCCATTAGGTAAGTAAACCCCTCTATTTGTGATATTATTTTGCTCCATATTCATCTCCATAACAGATTTTTCTATAAGTAAATTTACATGTGCCAAAATTCAAGAAGAAGTGGTGACCCATTATTTTAGTTGGAACTCTTAAACTCAAATTGATGTTTTATGACACTTAGAAACTTGAATAAGTTGAAACTATGAATAAGTTGAAACTAAGTGTTTATTGGGTTTTTTATTCAATTAAAGTAATGGTTTCTTTAGGTTGATGCATATATGTTGGTTGATTATGGTTCTTATAGCTTGTGTCTCTATTTGGTTGCTATTAGTGGTTATTTCAGAAGTGGAAATTATTGATTGAGGTAATTGAGATTTAATTCCATTCATCTTTGTTGTGGAACCACATTTATAGCCTGTATATGCTTGTTGATGTTTATGTAATGTTATGTTAAGTTTGACAACTTGTGTATATCTCATTGTGCACCTACGGGGATGTTTTGGCTACTTGTGGGATGCTGTATACCTTACAAGAATTGTTGTCAAGCTTACTACTTTTGATTCGTTGAATATGGCATAATGAATTGATGACTTTACTATGTACAACTCTATACTTGTTTGTCTATATGAATATGGATGAGAATTACCTTTAGTTATTAAGATTTTATCTCATCTTAATTGTGGGATAACATTTTATAGGTAAAGGTTTGGACTCTAACAAAGATAAGTAACTAGAGACCTGATTGGACTAGGCTCAACTCACTTTTGGGATAGCTTATATTTTAATTATATATTTTGGTAAATTTATAACTAACTCACAACTTATGATATAATATTGCCAAATGTAAGATTTCATCTTTTGGGAAATTGTATATGTGAGAATGATAGCTAGAATTTTAAATGATATTTAGCTCTTTTGTATTTAGGTCTTTCATGTAATTATGGTATATTTTGAGGTGTTTCATGAATGATGATGGACCTTGAATATTTATGACTTTTTTGGTTTATATGATAATGTTGAATATTGATTATTATTTAATTGGTTGCTAATGGTTTAAAGAGCCTTTGTATGGTAATTATCAATTGCGTGTTAATGGACTTTTAGAAAGTCCCGTAGTCATATTTTGAATGTATGAATGTTTGGTGGCTTGAAAGGGTGAAACAACTTTTATTTAGCAATTGAATCTTGTTACCAATAAAAATTCTTTTTTCAATTCATCCTTGAAGTTGAATACCTTATTCAAGAATTGTTTTTGGTCCAATCCAGAGCAATTGGTACAGCTCCAACTTAGTTTAAAGTCAAATGGCTAATGAATTTGGCTATGTGAATTATTGGTCCAAGATGTCATAATACTCTTTTGCCTCATTTAAGTCATCACCTGTCACTAGAACTCCATTATTATGTGTTTTCCTACCGGAGGCTTGATCTTTGCTATGGAATCTAAATCCTTTTATTGTAAATGTGGAATAGTAATGAACCATTTTAAGCAAGCCAACTCTAAGACTCATAAAGTCATCACTTACATCATTATGTGCATATAACCCTAACAACTATGAATTGGAACAATTATTCATTAATATAGTAACTTGATGAATTGTATCATGATTTAATAACCTACTTGTGCATGAAACCATTTTGGAAACTCCTTAACTACTTGTGTTTTAGCCTTCGTCTTGTGCTTCCTACATTGTATGACCTAGTTAAGATGTGATAATTGAAACAATTTTCATGGGAAAATGGTAGCTAAGTCTTGTGAACTTACTCCATGAATGGCCAAATATCTTCATAATTCTAAAGCACATACATACAAGCTTAATTAAACTCCAAATCAGTTAGAAATATCGATGCATAACATCCCCTTGCTTATCCATTTTTATTGAAAATGGACACCTCATCATGTTCCATAGGTCCATCATCATTTATAGAAGGTCTGTTGAACTTGGTGGGGATATTCTTTAGGCATCAAGAGTAGAAAGTCAGGCATTCATCCGCCAAATAACCTTTTTGCAATTGAACCTTTTGGATAATCCTTGTTACAAACATATGTTTTAAGTATTTACAAATACCTACATACATAAGTTGATATAGACTAGGCATCTTCCATACAAGACTAATGACATTAATTAATTGGTCTACATATTTACCTATCGATGGGTACATCCATTGATATTATAAGGTCCACCAAACATCGCCTCTCTTACCAAGTGAACAAGCAAGTGGACCATGGCATTAAAGAAAGCAAATGGAAATACAGTTTCCAATTTGCACAATGTCATAGCAATTTGGGTTTCTAAGTTATCAAGTCTATTAGTTCTCAAGCACTTAGAGCACAAATTCTTAAAAAATTTCCCCATCTCTATTATAGCTTCTAACACTTCCTTATGTAATAAATTATGTACTATAATTGGAAATATGTCCTGCAAATGGAAATACAAAGTGGTCATGATACTTCAATTTGGAGATTTCTTGCTCACAAACATTGACATACCTTGAAATATTTGAGAAGAAGGTGTCAAGCACCTTTAAAAGTTACAAACTTTTGACTTCTCTTGTTGGGACAATGTATAACATGTTATTAAAATCAAAACTTTCTTTCTAACTTCTATTAGGTGCAACTAAATACCTGCTTCCCAAATCAACCAAGTCATACTGACTTTTCAATGTATTTTTGGTCTTTTCGAACACTTATCATCGTTGATACCATATTATTGGACACATTTATTTCTATGTGCATAACTTTAAGGTTGTGTTGGAGCATATGTTTTGCAGTAAGGGAAATGGGAAAAAAATACTCATTCCTCTAATTAAAAACATCATTGTAACACTTTCACTTCTAACCTTTCCTTAAAGTCATATTGCCCAACCTCTATAAGTGCTTCATCACTACATAAAAGGAAGAGTGCAACTACATGTTCAACTTACCATCAAATGCCCTCCTATTTTAGTGCCATGGATGATTGGTTGGAAGGAAGCAACAATGCCCAATGTAGCAAAACTTATTCCATAAAGAAGTAAAATGTGTATGCTTCCCTTTATTGACCACCCTGAGTAGTTCCCATTAGCCAAGAAGTCATTGATTATCCACATGATAGCTACACATATCTTGAAATTAGACAGTGAGTGGGTATCATATGTCTTAACCCTTTCCTTCCATAATTCATGTAGTTCTTCCATCATTGGTTGCAAGGACACATATATGTTATCACCAAGACACTTAGAACTTGGAATAAAAAGTATCATCATAAAGTATGGGTGCTTTATGCAAGCCCATGGTAGAAAATTATATGAAACTAGCACAACTAACCAAATACTGTAGTTAGCACTCATATTTCTATAAGGCTAAAACTCATCACCTGCTAAACCTAATCAAACATTTCTAGAATCATAGGAGAAGTCAAGGCATTGTTTGTCGAATAATTTACACGCAATTGGTCAAACAGATGCCTTAACACACCATTGTCAATGTGTTTCTCCTTGTGCTACCTCATCTCTTTAGCTATATAGCAAACCATGTACAACCGCTACAGCCCAGGCTTTATCAAAAAATGCCACAACCCTTTACACAATACTTTCTTGCCTTTATCAACATCTAACTTCCATCTAGACATGTCGCAACTAGCACATGATTACTCATTGGCATGCTCTTGCAGCCACTCTTGCATGCATCAATCTTTGTGTAATTCAATTTGAGCTCTTGAACAACCTTTTTAACTTTGTAGTAAGAGTTAGGTACTAGTGCACTTTTAAGTGGAACATCCCTAAATAAACTTAGCAATGCATCCATAGATTTGTTACTTTGAGAGTTGAGGCACTTCAAGTGAAGAAGGCTAACAATGAATGATAACTTCAACACATTGTCACAACTTGGATATAGGTTAGTTCGAGCATCTTCCAACAACTTAAAGAATTAGCTAACCTATAAATTAAGTGCCTCCTCTGAAGCTGTGTGGCCATATGCATCATGTAACATTTCAATGATGTCATCTTCCTCATCATTAAACTCTTTTACTTTGTCATTTGCCTCCTAAAAAGGACTATGGGTACCAAGTCAAACTTTTCCATGCAAGTCCCACACTTTATAACTCTTGGTGAAACCTTTCTTGAATAAATCTACCCTTACTTCACTTCTCAACTTCCACACCATATTCTTATACTCCTTGCATGGGCATCAAATCATACCGATCACCCCGACCTAACTAAATGCCCATTAGAAAAACTCAACACTTCATCTATATCCCATATCAACTCTATTCTCGATTTTCATCCAACTTTTATCTATCCTTAAATCGTAGATGAATAGCTTGTGATAATCTTGAACAAAGACAAATTATAAGATGTTGTGGTCAGCTAGCTAAAGATGAAGAATGTGTTCTTGTTTCTTTCTCATCATCTGCAAAGACATAAATTGATTATAAACATAAATGAAAGAGATAATTCATGTAAAAGCTCACATGAAGTTAGTAGTGTGCTTGGCATGGAGATGTTATAGTCACTTAAGACATTTAATGCTCGTTTGGAGATTTTATAATTTATGCAAGTGCAATATAGTGAATTATAATAGTTAAAAGGGATTTGGGGTCAATTGGACTTCAATTAGGTAGATAAAACCAACTAGTTGGCAAATATGGGAGCTAGCCTTTGTAATAATATTACAATAAGGTTTAATGTAGTCACATTTTGACTTATGACTTTTGGTAAGGAATTTTGAATTCTAACTCATTAATTTAGGCATTTGAAAGTTGCTCCAAGTGATTCAGGAGTCATTGGTTGAGTAGAATTGATTTTTGGTATGTCACTTTGTGGTGCTAAATTCATATTTTTCTAGTTTTGGTCGTGTGCCCTATCATGGGCATGAAGCAAGATCTTTTCTATGAATTTGAAGTTATGGTAAGGTTAAGTTAGCCTAAACAACTACCATTGTGGGTTGTGAAATTGTTAGAATGGATTTGAAAACTCTTTATGTGCAATAAAATAATGTAGGCTTATCAATGTTTGCTCTTAAAAGCCAATTTCGCTGTCACTACAAATCCTTGCTATCATTTCTAGTTTGGGTTGTCATGATGCATTTTGTGGAATTTTACACTTTAAGCAAGTATAATTTAGTGTATTAAAATGTTTGGAAGAGGTTTGGAGTCAATTGGACTAAAATTGTGAGTTTTAGGTATATGGAACCTAAATAGTAGAACACTAGGATTTTTCCCTCATATGTTTGTCAATAAAGTGAGCTCTGAGGGGGTCACATTTTGTTTCACATGTTTTTATGGAGGTTTTTATGCTTGGACATATTGCTTTATGCATTTAAAGGTTGTTCAAAGTGGTTTGATGATTTTATAAGGTGCCTAGCTCATTTTGGACATGCCACTTGGTGGCCAAAATGAAACATTTTGCTATCATTCTTCTTTGAGATGGTTTATGTGTCCTAACTATGGAATTAGGTATTTAAAAAAGTAGATAGAAGTCTTAACTTGAGATTATGAAGAAATGGTTATATTTGGGTCACATTATGAAGCTTCCGAGTATGAATTTTTTTTGTCATTTTGTGTCATTATTGTTATTGCTATCCTATAACTTAGGGGTCTCTTTTGGCTAGATTTTAAGGTAGCTTAAAGAGTTCTAGTGGTGAACCTAGATATTTAAAAAAGTGTATAAAAGTTGTAGATTGAAATCATGAGGAGATGGTAGGGTTTAAATCCCTAATTCAACCTTAGAGTGCTCTTTTTTTTTTTTATCATAGGCAATTGAGAGAATGGAAAAATAAATTGCTTATTATGAGACATAGGGACTTTTATTCAATTTAGCCTAAGTTTAAGGGAGTTTTAATCCACATTACTTACCCCTTTGTGAGACATAGGCTTTACTTGCTTCAGTTTCGCTCTCCTAGAGAGAGGTACTACACACTATAATATGCAACATTTTAATGGGGTTTTATATCAAATAAGGTTAGTTGCTTTTTATGTATGTTTTTTAATATATATTATTGATCAACACATGATAGGCACACTCACATGTAGGATCAAATTAATTTTCTCTAAATCCTACACTAGTTTTGATCTGGAGTTGTGAATGTTGGGTGATTTCCTTTCCATATGAAAAAATGGAAATGCAGCAAAATATGGTACTTTGTATCCAACTATTGTTAGGTAAATGAAAATTTTAGAGAAATCTACTTCTTATCTCTTTTACATTATGTGCCAATTTTATTCATTAATTTTCTTTCCAATTGGATTCCATGTACGAAATCATTAACTAGTGGGGATCTTTCAGCTAAGATCAATTATCTCATTCTACTAATCTTTGTCTTACTATATTCAGAAAAACAATATATTGATATAGTATTGCTTTGCCTCCACTAGGGTAAATACACAAGCTAAAATTTTTCCCAATAGCCAAATTAAAAATAAAAGGAATTGGATTATTTTAAGTATGCTTGTACTTTGTAGTGTCAAGTGAGGTTGGTGAAATTAGTACAATACACTTTATGCACAGAGAGAACATTACACAAGTTAGTAGTATCTTAGGAAATCCCAAGCCTCAACTTACATAACCATAATCGAGTTAGATCAGAAATATATATATATATATATATATATTTGATTCCAAAGAAGCTTAGACAAAGAGGTCTAAAAGTATTTTAGATAGTAAAACTATTGTAGGTCTAAAAGACTTCTCACACTGAAACTTAAGAAGCCAAAAGTCACGAGTATCAACCATGTATTATTGTAATATGAGAATATTAGTGTTGAAAGAAAAGAAAATAAGCAACTCTAAAAGTAATAAATTGAAACATAATCCAACCAAATAAAACAAATAGTATTCAGTGGAGCAAGATATAGTAGCAATGATATTATTAGCAACTTAGTGTGCCATATCTAATGCATGGAGACCAATGCATCAATTAAAAAAAAATCTGTGTAACTCGACCTAATTGTCAAGAAACTTTGCAAGATTTGATTCAAACAATGAAAAGCTTTATTAATATATTCATACTCGCCCGTTAGTAGTTACAATAGCAAGATACAAAAGAAACACAGAGAAGAGCAAAAGGGCTAAGAGGGAAGATCCCAATATTCAAATTTTTTGATGATGATGACATCTATTGGGTCGAATTGGAAGACTTTGCTTTTTCGCTATGGGCAACTTGGAATTAATTGCAATAAACTAAAAATAATCCATCCTTAGAATGTTAAAGCTGATGTTAAAAACAAAAAACAAAGAATTAACAACTATATCATCAGGCAAGAAAAGCTGGCCATCGATGGAAAAGTGGGCTTTCTTTAGCTTTGGTAAGAATATTATATGTGTGCTTCAAACATGCATTAACCATGACCAAATTTCTTTACTTAGTTAAGAGAATTATGAATAAAAAATTTATAAACAAACAGCAATTAAAAAAATAAATATTTCTTTTTAATTTAGGTAATTAGAGGAATATCCAGTTAAGCAAAAGGAGATAGTAGTTGCATGTCTGCATTTGCATGTAATGCAAGAAAATGCCTCATTAAGAATATAAAGCTTTGTAGGCAATAGAGAATTAATCATATGAAAACAATAATATAAAAAGAACATTAAAAAGAAGATGAAAAAGCTACCTTACTTTCACTCTCCTCATTGTGAAAAACTTTGGAGCATAAATTGGCAAACTTAATCTGTAAAAGAATGAGCCTTGTTGGAAGCAAGTTCAGCATTTAACAAAACATAGCACTTATATACATGATAACAACACAAACACACAAACAAGCAACAAACAAAGCTAGCTTTCTATTATCAAGCACTCTCCCAAGTCCTTATGCCCAAAAGTTCTCTCTCCCTATTCCCATGGTAGGTTCCCTTCTTAAATTATCTTCAAACCACTCCCTCTTCTCCTTTGTGCATAAACCCTTATAAGATTTGTTACTCCATTAGTCTTAGCTCCAATTCCCTTGTTTCTACCCTAAAACATGTACAAATTTGGTTAAACTAGATAACTACCCCAAAACATGTTAAATTTAAAGTTCTTTTTTTTGAGGTAATATTATACATTTTTCTATTAATTTTCTTTTCTTTTTAGTTACAATATTTTATCTTTATTTTTAATTCATGGATGGAAAACAAGTTAATTCTACTAAAGTTTCAATCAAGATGTTAAAGATCATCAGAGTTCTATACAAACACACCATATAACTATAAAAGCACAAAAAGAGAGCTTCTAACAAACTTTACAAACATAAGAAATTGGCAAACAAACCTGCTGGCTATTTTTATTTCTTATAATAAGGAGTTAAAAATTAGGAAAATAAATAAGGTTACACAAATTATTCAACTATCAATATTTGTTTCTACTTCTGAAATACCAAGGAAATCAAGAAACTACTAAGAACTCACAAGATCTGTAGGTTATGTAGTTCATATATGTAATTTAGCAAGATACCCTTCAGATCAAGGTTGTCAAGACCTCTATCCATCCAAAGATCAAGCAGCAATTAAAACCAAGACATTGAGATAAAATAATAAATCAAAGTTTGCAACATAAGTCAGAATGGTTTTGTATCCTAGTGGTACCAATCTCCACAGCTAATATAAAAGTTCATGTTAATCTTTAACTTGCAAGTAGTGCACAGAAAATATGGATTTAGATACACAAAGATAACAAACTTTGAAGGGAACTAATTGATGGTAGCATGTGCTGTCATTTGGCCAACTAATATGAATGTTGGAAAAATAATTTGGTTTGATTCATTTTTAGGATTCATACCTCCAACAAACTTTTTGAAATTTCTGGATACAATCATCTAATATTTTATTAAATTTTCTTCTAAAATCACATAATATTTTGTACAGTTGTGTAGTGTTGCTTTCTTTGAAGCGTACATGCAAGAATACGTATTGCGAAGGTAATATAGTGATAAGAAAAGATCATTCCCCTGAGGATTTGTTGTCAAACAATGTCAAGTACTGAAATTCACACCATAATTTAAATCAAGCGAATCAATTTTTAATAGTTAGTATTAAAACGAAATTGTTTATGGACTAAGAGCTATATAGAGCTCAGGATTAATATTTGGATGTTCCAGGTGATTAGTGGCATCTAGAATTATTAGTTCTTCTTGCATTTCATAACGAATTGCTCAACACTCTGAATCTTTGCTCTCAATGATAATATATATTGGCCTAGGGTTCATTTATTCCTATAAGTATTCTTCCAAATCTCATATAGGGTTATCCAATCAATTTTATAATTCCTTATAAAATCAACAAAGATCAATTTACTAGCATAATACCTAATTGGACCATGTGAGGCTAATGAGTATATTCCTATCTCATTAACTAAACCATCCACTTTCCCTAGCAAGTTTCAAGTACTCACACCACTCAACTCTTGAACTAACCTCTCTTTCCCTTTTCCAAGTTCAAGCAAGGTATCAAATCACCCTAAATGTTGGCCAATCAATTAGAGAGCATGAAACATGGAATTGAATAAACAGATATTAAACCATTGATTGCAAAATTAAAGTG
Source organism: Erythrophleum ivorense (assembly GCA_026724425.1). Lineage (NCBI taxonomy): Eukaryota > Viridiplantae > Streptophyta > Magnoliopsida > Fabales > Fabaceae > Erythrophleum > Erythrophleum ivorense. The sequence continues at coordinate 36,944,424 of JAIUCV010000006.1, read as the reverse complement.
AAGAATAATCGTTGACCATACAAGAGTTCATAATAATCTTATATTAGAGAGTTTGGCTACATATGATCATGAAAACTAGAGGCAAACATGAAGTGAAAGTCAAATACATCAGAAATAGTCGAAAGAACAAAAGAAAGGAAGAAGAAATTTAGAAATGAAGCTTGTTTCAGCTTCCTTCTTCAATCCTTAGCCTCCTTCTTCTCCAAGATGCCTCCTTAGCTCTCTCCAGTCTCCACACACTTGGAACAAAGCAAATACAACCCAGAATGACGATCCTCCCTCCCCTCCTTGCATGTGAAGCCTGAAACCCTCAAAAAGTCTAAAAAGAAAATGCTGCATTTAGTTTATTCGTATTGTGCCATGGCTCAGCATTTCGCGCTGCAACCAGATTGAGTTCTGGCAGAATATAGTCAGGCCGCGGTGAGATTAGCTTCTGTGTGACTTTGTGCTATGGCTCAACACACTCTCACCGTAGATTTGGCTTCACTCGACTAGCGCCGTGGCTCATCATGCTTTCGTTGTGGCATCGTTAACTTCTGGTTGGAGTTTCGTTGTGGCTGTAATATGATCTGCCGCAGCGTAGGTTGCACAACACGCTTATCCTTGATTTCTTCCCTTTCAATCATGGCGTGATGAACTCTTGGTCGCGGCGAGATTTCAAAAATACTATAGAAGCCAACTTTGAAACCTCTTTCACCTGAGATTGCTCAATGTTCTCTGAAACATGCATCATCTAATGAGAACAAAGTGTGATTAGTTATCAGTATATTCAAAGTTAAGACAAAAATTATCATTTTCTAAGTAAGAATTGAGTATAGAGCTATTCATCCTAAGTATTATTTTATCTATAAAAGTATTATTTACCCTATAATTAGAGGCTAACATTATCTTAATTGAGATAAAATATATACAATAACATGAATAATTTGGAATTATCACACCCCTAAACTTGAACTCTTACTCGTCCTTGAGTAAAACAAACCAAAAACACTATTAGAGTGACCATTAGCCTGGGCAACATTAATGATTGCTATGGTCCTCACTTGCTACATCAGAAAGTGCATTCAATAGGAAGAATAAGTAATATATACTAGAAGCAAAGTTCAAACGATAAAGCTAAGACTTCCAACCATTTCAAAGTGTGTGTGAATTTGGCCAAACACTTATCTCAAACAAGTATCAGAATTCATCTTTTGCACTCCAACAAGTATAACTAGCCTTAACGGCAGGAACTTCATAAGCTCACCTTTTTCCCACTCTCCACTAAATTAGGTACCACAAAACCACTAGATCAAAAGGAATTTTAGGCTTGTAATGAGGCTAGGGTTGTGGCTACAAAGGATAGGTAAAGTCAGCACAAAAGATCTTGAAAAAATCTATATGATAGTATACATAAACTAAAGGTTCTCTCAATGCACCTTCAACAATGATTTCAATGGAATCGCCTTCTCAAAATTTCTCTTTTTTTTGTGAATGAAGTTGAATCAACCATATTGCTTGTTTCTTCATGAATACACTATTATCTTTTTCTCAAGAAAAGGGCAGGATTATAGATTTTTATAAGGCCAGTCAGGTTAAGTACTCCTATTAGTAACTCTGGGGCAACAGAATAAAATGTAATCTCCTACGGCTTCTTTTTTTTTATGGCTCAAATAAGGTTCAAGCATTAATGTAAATACAATAGGGTTAGGCTTGAAAGGCACAATCTCTACTAAGGAATGCCTGAATCATCTCTAAGGCCATGCCATACCTATTGATTTGCCTTAAGAAGGTAGAAGATAAGTTTTAAAGCTCTAGATTTGAGACTAGTCATACAAATTAGATTACAGAGAATTTTCTTCTAAAACTAGCAATTGATTTGTGGATTGGCCAAACGGTGCATATTATGGTTTTCAAAAATGGAAGAATTCCTAATTTATGCATTTGAACTAAGATCAAAACATAGATAGTATAGAATTCCTACCAAATGTCTCTTAACACAAAACACTATCATTGGAAGCAGGCGAAAATAAAACCAGCAAGCCAACAAACAAACTAATTCGATACGAACTTCAAAAAAACATTTTGTCAAACAAAAGTTCAAGTACAAAATTTCATGTTATTCCTATCAATTATGCTTGTCCAAACTATCCTACCCCTAAACTTAAAATCAACATTGTCCCCAATGTTAAGGAACAAAGAAAGCCTAAGAGAATTAAGGGGGATAGTTATGTACATAAGGATCTCACCTAAGCTGCTTCAATTTTTTTTTTGTGTTTGTTTGTTTTTAATGTTTTGTGTTTTTTTTTGGTTTTGTTTTTTATTTAACAGATATTAAGAAAAATGAGAAATGAAATATAAAGACACTAACATAAACAAGAAAATAACAAAGAAAACATCAAGTCAACCCCTACTGACAACAAAATAAAATAGTCAAAGTTCATAATATAGATAGCTAAATAGATGCAATTGACATAATGAGAAGGGAAGTAAAAAAGGGTGTCAGATGTCAGAGTCCTGTGGTGGTTGCTGAGATGGCTCCAAAGGTGGTTCTTGAAATGGCTTTGGAGATAGCTCCTGAGGTGGGGATCCAACAAGACTGAGTATAAAGTTAGGAGGAGGTGGAAGTTCAGACAGGTCCCACTAGAGATAGCTGGCTAAATGTTTCCAACATTGGTACTACCAGCAGTCCATAGCCTAAGCACTAAGGGAAAGATTTTGCACCATTTTGAATAAAGCATCCAAGAACTGTGCCTGCATTGGAGATAGTGGCAGATCCTGAGCTGGCGAATGGGGTGGTTGATCTGGTTTAACTGGGAACTCCACTAACTCCTCAACAGGCTACTCCATTAGCTCGTTAATAGGCTCCTTTACTAGCTCATTCCCCTCATCCTCCATATCGCCAATCATCAAAATAGAAAAGGGCTTCCTCGGGGGGAGGAGCTCCTTATGCGGCTCAAGCAAAACCCCTACAGCAGTACACAACTCTGTGATTAAATGAGGATGCACCAAGCCAGGAACTATAAACTGAGAAATCTTCTTAATGTTCTAAAAAATAATGTAACTGACATTTATTGGTTTCCCAGTCATGGTAAGATAAATCAGTATCGCCTAGTCAATGATTACATCACTCAAATGGCTGCTCGAAAGCAAGTTAGTGCATATGAAGTGAGCCCAATAGCAAGCCACTCGGTTCAAATTACTCCACAAAATGCCCTTGGATACTCCTCATGACATCTTCCAAATGTTTTGCCCCGGAAGAGTCAATTCTGCAACAACATCATCTAAATCAGGCGTTTCCCCACTTATCCAATACATGCAGAACTCACAATCAATCACCAAAGAAAGGTGATATCTATCTCGAATCACTTGCTCATTGATAATAACTGTGCGTCCTCGGACTCTATACTAGTGTTCACGACAAAACGAGGCATTGGCGTAGAATTCACAGACGATGGGCACCACTGTAGCTACTGGCTCATAACAGAATGTTCCTCATCTTCTGGTGGAGATTTGATCTGCTACTTCCTAACTCTCAGAAGGTGCAATACTGAATTTCCTCTTGAGAATAAGAGCTCTGTGAAAAGTAACTTCATTGTAATGCTCCTGAGCTGCCAAGGAAACAAAGTGGGAGCGATCAAATAAAGCAGAAGAGGACGATGATGCTTCACCCCGTGCTTTCTTCTTCGGAGCCATTAGAAAGAAACCTACCAAAAGAATTTATAGACAATTAACATGGGCAACTGAGTAATAAGGATGAAACAAAAGGTGAACCTACAGATGACCTCTACACGTAGCATAAGGTGAAGCTACAAATGACCTCTATGACACACAAAGTGATCCAATTAGCATACAAAAACCTCAACTCAATGAGATAATAAACATATGAATTAACCACTCTCACAATCCCAAATAGGGTAAAACTCTTATCCAAACAATTCTAACTAGAGGAGGTTGCACATGGACAAGAGCGAATCAAGGAATAACTTTCTTTCAAGCATTGAGACAAACAGTTAGTATGCAAGGTGACAATTTCAAAATTTGAAGAATTCTAGACATCCCTGAGGCATCATCCATTAGCTATGTACAAACATTGAGGAAATAGATGGAAAAAAGCATGCAGAAAAAAGCCACACACACTACAATTTCATTCAGGCATTTTATCAAACAGGTAGTGAGTATATGCTTTCTTCACAATTGCAAAAGAAATTTGATGACACAAAGCACTCCCTAACCAAATTTTTTTTTCTCAATCAACCAACGTAATGCAAAGAACAAAATCAATAAGCACTCGCCATTCAAGTAATGAGACAAATTATACCTTCCTATTTGCAAAGGAAATTAATAGTTTGAAATACATACCTATAGCATTTAATTGATGGAGAAAATGGGGGGAACACTGCAGAGGCGTATCTCCTCACGACATAAATGAGAGGAAATTGAGCCTCAATTCAAGGGAGAAGCCACCGCAGATTGGAGAAGAAGAAGTATTTTAGGGCTGTGCAAGGTGATGGAAAAGAGAGCCACGGTAAAGAGAAGAGAGTGAGGTTGATGGGGAGAATGGAAAAAGAGGATGAAGTAGACAGAGATAAGGCAAATGGGTAGGGCTCAGACTTGGAAAGGAGGACTGGAGGCTGAGGGAAACACTGCAGAGGAAATGGGAGGATGGTGCAGTGGAGGAGATGGGCAAGGTAGAGTAAAAAGAATAAGGCATAGAAAAGTTTTTTTTTTGCTATCATGACTCACGCCGCGGCTTAAATAAGTGTGTAGTGGCGTGATGCACCCTAGAAATCCCTTACATACTATTCAAGCCGCAGCTCAAGTTTATTGGCCATGGCAAATATCGCTACTGGATCTCAAAGGAGACACGGCTATGCTTTTTAAGCTGCAACAACATTGTCCACTGCCTACATGAGAAAATTACCATCATATGATTCACGCCACGACTTGAGTTTCTGAGCCGCGATGAATTTTGCTACTGCCTTCATGGATGCCACGACGATTATTGTTGTGCTGCGGTGACATTAGCTCCTAACTTCAAGTATGCCGTGGGCAGAATCATTGAGTCGCAACGCAAAATTACCCTAATGCATCCATTCAAAACTTCTTTCTATTCTTACAACTGTAGCACTATTTTTTTGCTTTGAACATACTAGGTTTTGAGATTTAAAGCATAAAACAAGCAATAAGTCAATATCATAAAGTTAAAAATACTCCCATTTCTTCTTTTTGGCTTTTGTGTTCTGGACTTCACTGCTGCATGAATTGCTTGGAACTCTTCCCATGGCTCCACATGATTAGCACCCCCCACTAGATTCTCCTGAAACCAAAAATATGCAACCAAAAGTTACTAACATGAAATTCTCACACTCTTTAATCTTAAAAATAAAATTAAAAGGAAAGGAACTTGGGTTGCCTCCCAAGAAGTGCTAAGTTTATAGTCCTTAGCCTGACTTTCAATAACCTCACATGCAATCTTCTAGTGTGATTGTGGACTTTTGATGGTCTTCCTCTCCTCCTTGATCGTGTTTGAGTCTCTGACCATTAACTTTGAATTTTCTACTTGACTCTTTTTCCATGATCTACATAGCGCCGAACGGAGAGACATCAACTACTTCAAAAGGTCCTGACCACCATGACTTGAGCTTGTCAGGAAAGAGCTTAAGTCTTGAGTTATACAGCAACACCAATTGACCAGGCTCAAACTTCCTCTATAAAATTTTCTATCATGCCATTGCTTTGTCCTTTCTTTGTAGAGCTTGGAGCTTTCATAAGCATGAAGTCTAAATTCATTAAGCTCATTAAGTTGCAACAGTCTTTTCCCACCAGCTCTTCTCAAGTCAAAATTCAATTTCTTCATAGCCCAAAAAGCATTATGTTCGAGTTCGACTGGTAGGTGATAGGCTTTACCAAAGACAAGCTTGTAAGGAGACATACCAATTGGAGTTTTGAATGTTGTACGATAGGCCCACAAGGCATCATCTAACTTTTCAACCCAATCCTTTATTGAGGGGCTTACCATTTTCTCCAAAATCCTCTTTATCTCTCAGTTAGAAACTTTACATTGGCCATTAGTCTAAGGATGATATGCCAATGCCATCTTGTGTTGCACTCCATATTTTTTTAGGAATACTTTGAGCTGGTGATTGTTAAAATGAGTCCCTTCATCACTAATAATTGTTATATGGGCTCCAAATCTGGTAAAAATATTTTTCTTTAAGAATCTCACTACCACCCTAGCATCATTAGTATGACAAGCCACTACCTCAACCCACTTTGTCACATTGTCCATAGCCACAAGTATGTATTGGTTGTTTTGAGAAGAGGTAAAAGGCCCTATGAAGTCTATCCCTTAAACATCAAATGCTTCCATTTCCAAAATATTATTCAAGGGCATCTCATGTCATTTTGATATGTTACCAGCTCTTTGACATTTGTCACATCTTCCTACAAAAGTGTGAGCATCCTTGAACAACGAGGGCCAATAAAAGCCTGATTGGAGTATTTTGGCTGCAGTTCTTTGCCTATTGAAGTGCCCTCCATATTTAGCCGCATGACATCTTAGCAAGATAGATTCTTGCTCCTCATCTGGGATGCACCTCTACAATATCTGATCCGCACACATTCTAAATAGAAATGTTTCATCCTAAACATACAACGTGACATCATGCAGGAACCTCTTCTTCTGGTGTGAGCTCAAATCTGGGGGCAACACATGGCACACTAGATAGTTCACATAATCTGTATACCATGGCACTTTTTTTTACTCCACAAAAAATAAACTCTCATCCAGAAAGGTCTCATTAATCTATTTCTCTTTGTCATTCGGAGCTTTAGTGCTCAGTCTAGGCAAATGATCTGTTGCATGATTTTTACTACCTTTTTTATCAACAATTTCTAGATCAAATTCTTGTAGAAGCAGAACCCACTAAATAAGCCTTGGTTTGGAGTCCTTCTTCTTAATCAAATACTTAATGGCTGAATGGTTAGTGAAAATCGTGACCTTGGTGCCTACCAAATAAGATCTGAACTTCTCAAATGCATACACTACTGCCAACAACTCTTTTTCGGTGGTAGTATAATTCAGTTGAGCATCAGATAGAGTTTTACTAGCATAGTATATCGGATGAAAGAGCTTCCTTTTTCTTTGCCCTAATATAGTCCCCACAGTATAGTCACTGCATCACACATCACTTCAAGGGGCTTGGTCTAATTTGATGCCATAATAATAGGGGCAGATACTAATTTCTTCTTTAACTCTTCAAAAGCTACATGGCATTGATGGTCAAAATAGAATGGAGTGTCTTTCTTAAGTAATTGACAGAGAGGCTTAGCTATTTTTGAAAAGTTCTTAATAAATCTTCTGTAAAAGCCCGTATGACCCAAGAAACTCTGAACTCCTTTTACACTAGTCGGAGGTGGAAGTTGCTCAATTATGGAGATTTTAGCTTTGTCCACCTCAAGGCCTTTACTTGAGACTCGATAACCAAGGACTATACCTTCTTGCAACATGAAATGGCATTTTTCCTAATTTAGGACTAAATAATTTTCCTTGCACCTCTTCAAAACTTGCTTTAAGTTAGTAAGGCATTCTTCAAATAAGTCCCCGAAGACTAAGAAATCATCCATAAAGATCTCCATGGTCTGCTCAATCATATTAGAGAAAATAGACATTATGCATCTCTAAAATGTGGCTGGTGTATTGCACAATCCAAATGGCATCCTTCTGAAAGCAAGCGTGCCATAAGGACATGTGAAAGTTATCTTCTCCTGGTCTTTCGGGGCAATAGCAATCTGATTATATCTCGAATACTCATCCAAGAAGCAGAAGTAAGCCTTCCCAGCTAATCTATCCAGCATTTGGTCAATGAAGGGCAATGAAAAATGATCCTTCCTAGTGGCAGTGTTTAATTTCTAATAGTCCATACATACCCGCCACCCCGTCACTATTCTAGTGGGAATCAACTTATTGTGGGTGTTAGCCACTACAGTCATGCCTCTTTTCTTAGGGACACATTGGATTGGACTCACCAATAAGCTATCTGAAATTGGATAGATAATCCTAACATCAAGCCATTTTAAAATTTCTTTCTTGATCACCTCCTTCATTATTGGGTTGAGCCTTCTCTGATGTTCAACAGACTTCTTGTGGTTATCCTCCAATAGTATCTTGTGCATGCAAATGAAGGGACTTATCCCTTTTATGTCCACTATTGACCATCCAATGACTCTCTTAAAACCTTTAAGCACTCGAAGAAGCTCCTTTTCCTATTACTCAGAGAGAACAGCAGAGATGATTATAGGTAATGTGCATTCTTCTCCTAGGTATGCATATTTCAAGTGAGATGGTAATGGTTTCAATTCTAGAGATGGAGGTTCCTCTACTGATGGTTTCAACACAGATTTGACTCTAATTGATGCATCGAGTGGTTCAAACTGTTGAGAAGCCTTGGAATGCTTTTGAGTGGCTTCCAATAGCTTGATACATTCTCTCACTCCATTATGCTCTTTCCTAGCCATTCCAACTAATTATGCTTCTAAAGGATCCTTAAGGTTTGATTCAATGAACTCGTCATGTACTGTATAGGTGATTAGACACATAAAACAACATTCTTCTGGTTTATTCAGGCTCTTTATTGCCTTGTATATATTGAATGTCACCTCTTAGTCATTCACTCTCATAGTAAGCTCTCCTTTTTGTACATCAATCAATGTTCTTCCAGTGGCCAAAAAGGGTCTACCTAAAATGATAGGAATATTCTTATCTTCTTCATAATCCAAGACTATAAAATCTGCTGGAAAAATTAACTTGTCAACCTTCATCAGGACATCTTCAATAACTCTATTGGGGTAAGCTAAGGATCAATCAGCTAGTTACAAAGTGATGATTGTTCGCCTTGCCTCTCTTAATCCAAGCTTATTAAAAGTTGAAGTGGCATTAGGTTCACACTTGCCCCCAAGTCACACAAAGCATTTCCAGTGAAATGTTTCCTAATATTACAGGGAATGGTAAAACTTCCTGGGCCTTTCATTTTAGGTGGTAATTTCTTTTACAGAATAGCACTGCATTCTTGAGTTAGAGCCACTGTCTCAAATTCTCTAAACCGCCTCTTATTAAAAAGCACATCTTTCATATACTTAGCATAACTTGGCATTTGTTCCAAAGTTTCTGCAAATGGAATATTAATGTAGAGCTGCTTAAAGATTTCTAAGAATTTTTTATATTGCTTGTCTAGATTTTTCTTCTTGAAGCGTTGAGGGAATGGTAGTGGGGGAATGATTCTCTCTTGACCCTTATCTTGACTATTCTTCTTAGCATTATCTTTCCTCCTATCTACCACTTCACTCTTCTCTTCCACAAGTTTCTCCTTCTCAACCTTCTCTTCCACCTTACCTTGATCTTGGCTAGATTTATTGGCTTGCTTTGTTGGTAACACTTTCGGCAACTCTTTGCCACTTCTCAACTCAATAGCCTTACATTCCTTTTGGCCCTCTCTTCTTGGGTTAGGAATAGTGTCACTTGGTAGCACTCCAAGCTGTCTTGAATTTATAGAAAAGGCCAATTGGCTAATTTGTATTTTTATATTCTGGATTGCCGTCTTATGTTTTGTCATTGTTGCCTCTTATCGAGCTAGGATGGCATCTTGCTTAGCCATATACTGCATGAGCATTTCCTCCATGTTTAGCTTCTTTTCTGGCATCGGTGGTCTTCCTTGAGCAAAAAATCTAGGGGGATGAGAAGGTCTCATACTAGAAGAGGAAGACTGGGCCTGATTTTGTCCCTAGCTCCATGAGAAATTTGGATGATTCCTCCATCTTGGGTGGTAGGTGTTGGAATATGGATTGTTTTGATTTTTCCTATAGTTGTCTATGTAGTTGACTACTTCTACTAGGGAAGGGCATTGATCACTATAGTGTTCTTTCCCACAGTGCTCACAAGTGATGACCAGAGCTTAAATAGCATTAACCCCCATTGGTGCACTGAAGCGTGTTTCAAGACTGTCAAACCTCTTGTTTATTGTAGCCATTTGAGCCGAAAGTTTAGTTAGAGCATCAATTTCATAAACCCCAGCCATCTTTTTTTTATGAGGTCTGGATGCAAACCATTGGAAGGAGTTAGTTGCCATATTCTCCAGCAAATTATATGCCACATCAACATTCAAGCTGCCTGTGATACTCCCATTGGTAGCTAAATCAAGGATCATTTTTGTTTTTGGTAATAATCTATTGTAGAAAGTTTGCACCTGTACCCATTTAGGAAATCCATGATTATGGCACTTTTTCAACAATTCCTTGAATCTTTCCCAGGCTTTATATAAATGGCTCCTCATCTTGTTACATAAAGGAGGTGATGTCATTTCTCAACTCTACTGATCTAGCTAGTGGAAAAAATCTGGCTTTAAATCTTGTGATAGATCATCCTAAGTAGCTATAGACCCATCTAGCAATGAGTTGAGCCATACCTTAGCCTTGTCCTTTAATGAGAGTGGAAAGAACCTCAGCCGAATTGCATCATCCAATACTCCATTCTGCTTAAAGGAGCCATACACCTTTAAGAAGTTAGAAAGGTGAGTGTTTGGGTCTTCAAGAGGGGAACCACCAAATTGCTCAGCCATTTGAAGCATCTGCAGCACCACTTGCTTCATTTCAAAATTGTTTGCTTGAATGGCTAGTCTTCTTATACTGGAGTGGTATCCTTGCATATTCAAAGTGGCAAAATCATTTATTGTGCGGACACGATTTTCATCCTCATGCGCTATGTTTATGGTTGAGTCAGACGTTTCACTATCGTCTTTCTGTGTTTGATTAGATGCTTTTTCAGATTCTTCTTGAAACAAAACCACTTCTAGACTTACAATTTCTTACATATGAGGTTGTGCACTCACAGAAGGTAGCCACTGCAAAATAGAATAGAAAAAGAATTGAAAAGGGATAAAGTAAAACTATGTACAGTGCTTAAGTTTAAACTAGGTGTGCTAGTATCAATATTGACAAGAAAATATTTTGGCACACAAATCTCCAGCAACGGCGCCAAAAACTTGTTGCTTTCTTTGAAGCGTACACGCAAGTATACATATTGCAACGGCAATATAGTGATAAGAAAATATCGTTCCCTCGAGGATTTGTTATCAAACAATGTCAAGTACTAAAATTCACACCCTAACTTAAATCAAAGGAATCAATTTTTAATAGTTAGTGTTAAAGCAAAATTGTTTATGGACCAAGAGCTATACAGAGTTCAAGATTAATATTTAGATGTTTCGGGTGATTAGTGATATCTAGGATTATTAGTTCCTCTTGTATTTCATAATGAATTGCTCAACACTCAAAATCTTTAGTCTCAATGATAATATATATTGGCTTAGGGTTCATTTATTCCTATAAGTATTCTTCCAAATCTCATATAGGATTATCCAATCAATTTCATAATTCCTTATAAAATCAACAAGGATCAATTCGCTAGCATAATACCTGATTGGACCATGTGAGGCTAATGAGTATATTCCTATCTCATTAACTAAACCATCCACTTTTCCTAGCAAGTTTCAAGTACTCACACCACTCAACTCTTGATCTAACCTCTCTTTCCCTTTTCCAAGTTCAAGTAAGGTATCAAATCACTCTAAATGTTGGCCAATCAATTAGAAAGCATGAAGCATGGAGTTGAATGAACAAATATTAAACCATTGATTGCAAAATTAAAGTAAAAAACAATCGTTAATTCATACAAGAGTTCCTAATAATCCTATATTAGAGAGTTTAACTACACATGATCATGAAAAATAGAGACAAACTTGAAGTGAAAGTCAAATACATCAAAAATAATCGAAAGAACAAAAGAAAGGAAGAAGAAACTCAAAAATGAAGCTTGTTTCAGCTTCTTTCTTCAATCCTTAGCCTCCTTCTCCAAGATGCTTCCTTAACTCTCTCTAGCCTCCACACACTTGGAACAAAGCAAATACAACCCAGAATGACGGCTCCTCCCTCCCGTCCTTGCATATGAAGCTTAAAACCCTCAAAAAGTCTAGAAAGAAAACACTGCATTTAGTTAATTTGTATTGCGCCACAGCTCAGCATTTCGCGCCGCGACCAGATGGAGTTCTGGCAGAATATGCACCGCGGTGAGATTAGCTTCTGTGTGACTTTGTGCCACGGCTCAACACACTCTTGCCGTGGATTTGGCTTTACTAGACTAGCACCGCAGCTCATCATGCTCTTACCATGGTGTCATTAGCTTCTGGTTGTAGTTTTGCCGTGACGGTAATGTGATATACCGCAGCGCAGGTTGCACAGCATGCTTATCCTTGATTTCTTCCCTTTCAGCTGTGGCATGATGAACTCTTGGCCACGGCGAGATTTCAAAAATACTACAAAAACTAACTTTGAAGTCTCTTTCACCTGAGATTGCTTAATGTTCTCTAAAACATGCATTCTATAATAAGAACAAAATGTGATTAGTTATCAGTATACTCAAAGTTAAGATAGAAATTATCATTTTCTAAGTAAGAATTGAGTATAGAGCTATTCATCCTAAGTATATTTGTTTTATCTATAGAAGTATTATTTACCCTATAATTAGAGGCTAACATTATCTTTATTAAGATAAAATATGTACAATAACATGAATAGTTGGGAATTATCATGTAGATTTCTCATATGGATCATCACCAAGACAAATAGGTTATGAATAACATGCAAAATAATTTGTTTCTTTATGGTACCTTAAAATCAGTTTGACTTCCTCAACATTCAAATGAGCCACAACACTGCTCTCCTCTTACACTATTTCCATGTGAGCCACACAAAAAAAAAAGAAAAAAAGAAGAAGAAGAAAAAGAAAGTCAGAGACTCTATTTAGCTACTGGAGAGATAGTATTTAATTCACAAAAAACAAAAACTAAAGGAAGAAAAAGAAAGGAAAAAGTTAGAACTATTCCTTTTAAAGTAAGAGATCCAAAGTGTAGGAAAAGAATCAAATAGATAAAGAAACAAACAACCTCAAGGACACTAACCTTAAAGCTTATAGAAATTGAGAAAAGTAAATCAAATCCACTGTAGCTTTATCTTCAAGCATCACACTAGTCTCTTTCTAGCATTGCTCAACTGCACAAAAATGCAACTAAAAAATCAAATCAAATCAAATCAAAGAAGACATAATTCTGTCCATGTAGGTAATCAAGAACTATCATTATTTTTAGAACACAGAATCATTTATAATCAACGGCTAATGCAGAATAAATTCTACCACTTGCTATTATACCCAATATATAGAAAAATAGGTTTCATTGATTAATAATGCCATGCATGATAACTAAGTAAAACTATGGGAGGAGTCCAATTAGCCATGACTATTTTGAAATTGCAACAGCTCATTCCTAAAAATAAAAATAAAAAAGAATAAAATGAAATCAATTCTAATGTAGCTCTTTGGGAGATCACTTGAATCTGATTTATGAGAATATATACTGCAACTAAGAAGAATTAGCAAAATCAAGCCTCAAGAAGTGCTAAAACAGAATTCCTTAGTTGTTTACCAGCATGTGGATGAGAATAAATTGTGCAAGAAACCTGATTCACTACCGCATTAGGAGATGATATTGATTAAACAAAAAAGAAGCCAAAAATACACAAGAAAAATCTCACACACTTCTGCTGCTCTGAAGTTAATAGGAATATTGTACTGCATTGACAACTAGGAATTCATGTCTTTTGATAACTAGTTTAATGGCAACTAACACTACTATTAGTGCACCACTTCCAGCACACATCTCCATATATTAATAGTTTCATTTATACTTATATTTTGCATCATGATGAGATAAGTAGTTTTGTTGCCTCTTTTTCTATATTAAAATGGAAGTTAAGGGTATTTTAGTACTTGAAAGTGTATTTTAAGCTCCTGGCCACCTACATAAACAATAGACTACACTTTACTTTTATTATATATAACGAAGCAGAGGATTTAAGATAAACCTTATGGGGACCCTTGAATCTTGCAAGTTAAGGTACGCTTACATCAATAGCAAAGACAATATTCGCTAATAGAAATGAAACACTGCATAATTGATCATTACAACTCTTTCTCACTCCCTCAAACATAAACGAATAAATATTTGACTTAGAGTCATATATGTGGGGATAGAAAATTCATAATGAACACATACTAAGAAAAATGAGTTACATAATAAGATAGAAGTTTTCATTATCATGGTAGTCATATATATGCGACAAAAGTTTTCATTATCACGTGGTAAAGCTTAATATGCAAAAGGAGATCTGGTTTTTGATAATTTGGATTCAAGACAAAATAAATATCATAACCAGAAATTAGATGGCACTAAAATCATAATGAAAGGACAGAAAATGGTGGAACTTGAAAAAGAAAATGTTTTGCTTTAAAGTTTAATATATATATATATATGGGGACCACATATATATATCATATATAAAAATAAAAAGTATACACGAATAAGGAGGTGAGTAAGTAACATAAGCCAAATAGCAAATATGATTCCAAGTCCATTCACAATAGACAATTTGACAAAGAAAGCAAATTCTGCCAAAAAAATAGCATAGTATATTGATTATACTCGCAACAGGACAAAGTATAAACTGTATGTCCATATTAGGTACTATGTATATATCAAAGTAATGAAGAAAGCCTAAATGAATGAATAATTATTATTCCATAACTTTTTCTAAAATGAGTACTTAGCAACAGAAAACAAAGTAGGAGTACTTACATAGTGACCTTATGAACAGTTGTGTAGGGAGAAAACCAGAAGATCAGTTTCTCTTAGTTGAAATGATTACCTTTATAAAAAATAAATAAACAAAATTAAATAATAAAAAATGCAACATTGAGTAGCCAAGCCAAGTGCATATCTTGGATGGTCATAGAAGCCATCACTTGACTTTTTATACAATGATGAAGATGGATTTAAGGGTAATCATAGCAACAGTTTCTGAAAATCTCGAAGTAAAATTTGAAAAAAAAATACCAAAAAAAGTAAGCTAATTAAATAAGAAAGAATAAAAAAAAGATCAAGCAAAGAAATTTAAGGAATTGCAATTAAATTTTTTTTTTAAAAGGAGACTTTCCACCCAAAGAACAATATCTCTCTTATTCTAATCCATATTGGTTTTCTAGGAAAACTTGGTTTTAAACGTTGCCCATTTAAATGTTTATTTGGTTGGTTTCTCTTTTCGGCTCTAAAATATAAAAAAACATATACCTTTTGTGATCCCTAAAACCCTTTGAAAACCATGTAGCCATGGCAGAAACACATTCAGATTGTCTCATTTTGGGTTTATGCATTAAAAGAAGTGGCAGAGAGAAGAAGCAAGTGCTACCTTGGATGGAAAAATGGCTAACTCCAAATGAACATGTAAGGGCTGCCTTCAATAAGAAAAAATGGCATAGACAACAAGCATGCAACAAGCAATGGCTACCTCCAAATGAAAATGGCAAAGAAAACAAGCTAGCAACTAGCAACAACTACAATAAAGTGAAAATAGTAGAGAGAACTCAAACAAGATTTAAAGGTTATTATGTCACTGTCATTATCTGTGAGAACTCAAATGATGATGGTGATGGATTTAAGGTAATTATGTGATGAAGAAGCATAAGGTTTAGTATATTAGTCATTAGAGAAAGAGGGAGAGAATCAGAGAAACAATCGAAAATAGGTAGAAATTGGGAAGGTGACCAAAAAAAATTCACACTCACTTGTGAGACGTTGTGGGCTTGTGATTCACAGACAAAAGCTTATTGCTAGTGTGAATGACGAATAGATGGTGGCTGCTGGTTTGATGGAAGTTGCTTGAAAAGGAAGGGCCATTCTAGCTTCAGAGGAAAGGCTTGAGTGACGGTTCTAAGAAAGAATCGAGGAAGGGGGTTTGAACTTTGATGCTCCGTTTGGAGGATCTAAGGTAAAATGTGGGAAGTAGGGATAAGTGAGATAATAGAAGGATTGTGATTCTTTACCCAGAGGCACTCTGGGCATGCAGTACCCAGAGCAAAACATAGCCATTTTTGCACCTTTTTTCTGCTAATTCAAAGTTGCATCTCATTCGTCTATTTTTTAGCGATCATATCCATCCATTTTCCATACCAGTGCTCGCCATTTTAAGTCCAGATCCTGATACCAATGCATCTTCATCAAGTGTTGCTGTGGGCATCAGACCTCGACATTGATTGAGAATTTAGCTCGAGTGAACTAATAGGAAGAAGGCAAGCATAAGCGCAGCAGTTAGAATTAGAATTTCTTCTGCATTTGGCATGAAGCTCTCGACTGTACAGGAAAGGGCGTAAACGGGGTAGAAGGGCGCTATTAAGGCATTGTGTTTTGTGAGTTCAGATCAATGGAAAAAGTTGCCTCTTAGAATCTGCTTCCTCTCTCCGGATGATGACTTCTCTGATGTCAAATTCTTGCTCTTTCGTTGTCTTCAAGGTTTTGACAACAATGGCTATCCAATTGTCTGCATTGTTGGCAAATATTATGCTGTTAATCTAATTCTGATCCTACCCATCCCCAATTCAATTACTCTATCTTCCATGTATTTGGCGTATACTGTCATGTGATAACTCCATCATTTTCATCTTTCTGTGTCTATTTCATGTATAAAATGTGTGAAATCTATTAACATAGTTTGATAGTGTTGAGTTACTCTACCATCTATGTGAATTTCCAATCCAGATTTAAGTATCCTTGGTCTTTACTTGTAAAAGCTATACATATGGTATAATTGCTTCTCTACCCTTTGTTTTTGGTAAACTTTGATATGTATTGGCAGAAAAAATAAAAGAATAAAAAATCTCTTGAACTTGCTTCTCTGCCCTTGAACTAGCATGTTGCTAAAAATGCATTTGGAATTATATTGGATAATCTTGTGATAGATGGTATCATTTAGTTTTTCTTCTTTCTATCTGTCCTCTTCTTATATTTATTTATATAAATTATATTGGAAAATCAAGTGTGCAAGAAGGGCAAGATGGAGATACTTGGATTTGTGGAAAGTCATGATGATGTGTTGGAGCATAGACCACTCACAGATTATGGAGATACCTAGATTTATGAAAAGCTCCTTAATGTTGGGTTGGCATTCACACGAGTTATTATCTATTTGTTACCTTTGTTGTACTGCAACATGTTAACATGCTAGAACTAATAGTGAGAAGAAATAAGTAGATTCCCAATTTGGCTTTAAAGAAGAAAAACTAAAAAATGGCATTGATCCATATAGTATAAGTTGCAACAAATTATCAACTTGTGAGAGTATTCCATTTGATTTTGGCTATGCAAGCCCTGTGGTTGAGAAAAATCTGTATGTAGATTTTGTGCATAAGGTTAAGTCACATTCAAGTTCATCTTTTTCTGCAATGAAGGATCAAACCAATTATAGATGGGATCATATTGACACTTCAAATAAAGACAGTGACAATTGTGAGAAACCTTCAATTAAACCTAAAAGTTCAGAATCTCTTGATTTTTCTCTTCTCTCCTATCTTGATAGATCCAATAATGATATGCAAATGAATATCACAAAGCATTCCAATAAAATAGAGTTAGAATAGCAGAGGTTGACAAAGCCATCAGAGCATGAAATTGACTTAATTCAGTGATCTCAAGTTCAAAAGTGGCTCAATTATAGATGGATTAGACTCCATCTATGGCTAGAAAAGGATAAATCTACTTCAAGACTAAGAAGGATAAATCTGTTATGAATGGAACTTGGTAGTCAGATTGAGAAGGCTCACCAGATAGAAAATGTCAATGTGAAGGTTCTTTAGTTATTGGTGTCCCATGATAATTGTGTTAGCTGGAAAATACTTTATATTGAGGAAGGCACTGCTAAAATTGTAAACTTCCATTTTCAAGTGATGTGAATTACAAAATGATTTACAACTGAAGAATTTGTGAAGTTGCACATATATGGTAATGTCAGTACAAGGAAGTTGTGAAGTTGCATTACAAAAAGATTTCTATTTGATGTTGATTACAATTGTCTTGAGTTAGTACAACTCTTTTGATGGTTCTGAAATCTACCATGACTTGTCTCCCTTGTAAATATGATTTCTGAATCTACATCTGCAAAGAGGAAAGGCAAATGAAGCAATGAACAAGAATAGCTCATGCACTATGAAGCCAAATGAAGTAATAAACAAGAACAGGGGTATTGTAATTGAATGTCCTAAACTTCAATAGGGACTTGTATTAAGGAATGAACATGTTGAATGTATTGTACTAAGTCTTACCATAGGTTGTAATAAAGAGTTCAATGTAATGCAAATATTTATCTTAATAAAGTTGATTCTTTTCTTGTCTTTTTTATAAAATTGTTATTTAATTATAACTATGTACCTTTTGATATATCTTTATTGAACTCCAATGCTTCAAGAGATGGCATGAGACAATCATCTGACGCCTACATTTTAAAAGAACAAGAATAAAAAAGTTTTATGACAAAAAGGAAAATGAGCAGATAAATAAACTACAAATCTTACCATCAACATTTCAGTAAAAGTAAGATTACTCTCAGATATTTGAGAGCATGTGTATAATGGCTAAGATGCATATGGTGCCTGCGTAGCATATAGTGCTTGAGGTGGGACTGAAGATGCATATAGTTCTCAAGGCATGATGTTAAAGGTGCTTGCTTGCATTTGAAGGTCCTAAAAGAGAAAAGTAACATTAAAATTTTATGAATATTGATCATAAAATAGAAACATGTACACATGTCCATACCGATGAATTTCTAACCAGTGAAGTTGTTCTTCTTCTTTTCTTCATTAGACGCTCAACCCAATTCGTCTATCGTTTCTTTTTTCTAACGTCATCTTTTTTCTTGAATCCCTTTGGCCGTGCAACGCACTCTGTCAATAGTACTGTGGTCACACCATCATCATTGTGTGGATTCTTTTGGCTCAAACAAAGCTTTGTTGCTTTCTTGCTCAATTCTAGAATCCCTTGATGTACTAATGAAAAAGCTTATGGACAGTCAGACATCTCTATTGCTAATTTTATCATCATAGGATAGAGTTGTCTATAACGTTGCGTACTTTCTAGTCTAGGATCTGCTTGGACCTCATTTCCTCTAATATCATGTATGACACTTGTCCTTGCTTCTTTTGTCCATCTTTTTAAAATATATTGTTCAGGGAGTCTTTTTACATCCTGCACATCAACTGAAAAGATTCTTTTTGTTGAAGCCCAACATCCTCTGCTAATTCAATCTCTTGCCCTTGCACTTCAGTTACTTTACGTTGCGAAGCCAACATGTGAATTGTTTCAAGGATATGAAGTAGGTGATTATGCTCTTGGATAAATTCAGTGACTTTATATTTTTCATTCACCTGTGTAACTCCCATTCTTGCCTTACAATTAGTCCTAGTCTCTTGCCGAGGTTGAGTGATCAAAAAATCTCTTTTATTTGGTCTTTGTAAACCCTCTTTGCAACAAACATATTTGTATGATGTTATGGAGCCATCTTTTTGACTTTTGCAAAGCTTACATTTCCTAACACCAAATCCGATTCTCCCACCATAATTAACCCAACATTGCCATGCTTTCTCTACATTATCAAATTCTAAACCAAGTCTTAGGGTCAAATCAACTTCCATTGTATGGTACCTGAAAAAAAAAGTATAATTCAAGAAAGGGGTGCAATAGCTTATATTAGATGGCTCTTAAAATAATTTGTATAGAAAGAAAGCCTATGACCATCAAAAGAAAACTTGATCAAAAAACTTAATCATTCTAAAATTAAAAAAGGAAAATTAGCATAAAGTGTCATTTCATTATTACAAACTTCCTTCAATAAGCAATATGCAATATCTAGATTTGTTCAATAGAGAAAACACAAAAATTCATCCACAACTAAGGAAGAAAAAAAAACTCAACCACCACCTTGAAAAGAGACAAAAAAAATAACTTTGAGCTTTTTAAATCAATGAAACTTCATGTCCCCTTCCTCTGATGAATCACCCAGAATCTGCAAAAAAAAATCAAGTTTTAATGAGATGCAAATGATAGCAAAACACACATAACTTTAACATAGACAAAACACACACAACTTTATATATGCATGGTGTTAATTTCTCTTTGTTTCTAAAATTTCCTCTGGTTGAGATGTAGGGTGCTGGAGAAGATAGGCTTGAAGATTGCCTTTGGTTACATTCTTAAAACACGACCAACACTTTGTACCAATCTGCATTTAGTTGGTTTTTGGCCACAAGTACCTTTTCTAGCAGAAAATCAAACTCTTTCCAAAAAGGTTCTTGTCGTCGTGCTTGAGCCCGTTGGCCACATTTGCTTTCTCGCCTAATGAAACTAATGAAAAAGATGCAAGTTTGCACAATGTATCAGAGCTTTCATCTGTTGTGAAATGGAGAGCCAAAATGACACTATACCTAGAGCAACTTTTAATCAGCAATAAAGAAAAGCCCGAATGACGTCGTCCTTGCTCTGGGTAGCACATGCCTAGGGAGAAGTCTGGGTAGAGAATCGCAATCCATAATAGACATAATAGATATTATGTAAGGATAGAATAATAGCAGGGATAAAGTAAAATGTGGTAAAATTTGATGAATTGAATAATAAATATAAAGACATAATAGATATTATATAAGTTATGTAAAGAAAATACTTTCGTGACGCATCCAACTAAATAGAGCATGAATGTTGAACTTTCTTCACCAAAAATATCAATTATCAAAAAATTTTAAATTTTAAATATTTTAATATTTATATAAATTTTAATGTGTATGTAAATTTAAAAATATATTTATCAATATAAAATTTTAAATATATCCTCAAAATTATTTAAAATTAAATTTTGTATAAATTTATTTTATTTTTTAATATCTAATTATTTTA
The DNA here is from genome assembly GCA_026724425.1 of Erythrophleum ivorense. Classification (NCBI taxonomy): domain Eukaryota; kingdom Viridiplantae; phylum Streptophyta; class Magnoliopsida; order Fabales; family Fabaceae; genus Erythrophleum; species Erythrophleum ivorense. The sequence continues at coordinate 36,923,566 of JAIUCV010000006.1, read as the reverse complement.
TTTTGTAAATTATATATCATTTAATAACTTATTTTATTATTAGTTATTACATTATTAAATTTCTTATAAATTTCACATATATATAGTATTATTAGTTAATAATATTATTTATTCTTAAATTTGTTTATAAAATATTAATGATATTTATTATATATTTATTTTATTTATCTATTTATACTTCATTTTTTAAACAAAGTTAAACAAATGCATATAAGCATAACTAAAATCTTTCACATCCTTCATTGCAGACAAAATAAAATGCTCTTCCTTAACCTTTTTTTAGGAAAATAGTGAGTCCCTTTTCTCTAATCCTCTTCACAACCAATGCCACTTCTCACTCTCCTTTCCCTTGCAATTTTGAATGGCCAAATTCAAGAGAAAAAGGAAGCAAATAAGAAGTAAATAGGTAGACAAACTGCAATGACTTCAAATTGCAGATAGGCAAATTGGAGATGAGTATGCAATTTTAAAGATTGAAAAAGAGTTTAATCAAAAGAGATGAAAGAAATGTGTGTGTGAATGAATGAATGAGTTTTATAGAAGAGAATGCAAATTTGATTTGTGACTGAAAGAAAGGGAAAATATGAAATTTAGGATTAAATTATGCATTTCTTTATATTTTTTATAAAATTGTTTCAAAAAAAAGATATAAAACAAATAATTGTAAATAAATTTTAAATATATAATTACTAATTCCATGTTTCTTAAGATATTTAAAAAGTCATTTTTAATTGAAAAATAAAAATTACTCATATGATTAAAATTTAAGAGTATTTAATATTAAACTTTTGAGGTTTTTAAATTATATTAAAATTTCATTATCATTAAAATAAAAAAAGGATTTGGAAATAATAAATTATGTAGAGTAATTTATGAAATTAAAAAAACTTATCCAAATTAAAAATCTAATTACAATTATAACTAGTATATATATGTATAATTTTTTATTATATTATTTTATTTGCAAAATTTATATATATTAAACAATGCAAAGAACAATCAAAGAAAGCTTGCACAACAAGGGGCAAAAACATTACCAATTTCTTATATAGGGTCATTGGTTCAAGTCACCGAGATGCCACTTCTATATTGAAAAAACTTGTGAAACTTTTAGTGGCAACATTTATGGGTCACCACTAATTATCTTGATACCAAAATTTTTGTATTCCCAAAAATATTTGCAAATCTTTTAGTGGTGACCTAATGTCACCACTAATAAGAACTTTAGTGGTGAAATTTCTGGCTTGTTACTAATTGTCTTTAGTCAAAATCTTTTCTTTTATGTAAAAAATTTGTCAAACATTTAGTGATAACAAAATATCACCACTAAAAACATCTTGGTTGCCACTAATTATTTTGGCATCAAAATTAAAAATTTGCCAATTTTTTAGTGGTGACACTTTTGTGGGTCACCACTAATTGTTCCAATACCAAAATTTGTAATCCTTATGAAAATTTTCCTAGCATTTAATGGCAGCCCAAACTCGCCACTAAAAGTAACTTTTAGTGGCCACCTTTATGAGTCGCCACTAGTTAGCTTCTTTCAAAATTTTTCATTCTCGGGAAAAAAACTTACCAAGCTTTTAATGGTAATCTAAGGTCACCACTAATGGTTGCTTTTAGTAGCAACATCTATGCAATTGTTTTAGCACTAAAATTCATAATCTCACTAAAATTTTCCTAACATTGGAAGGGCAACCTATGGTCAACATTAATAGATACTTTTAGTGGCGACATTTATATGTCACCACTAAAAATCACTATAGTTTGCCACTAAATGCTTTGACACCAAAATATTTGGAGTCCCAAGTAAAAAATTAGCTAAGTTTTTAAAGGTAATCTAATGTTGCCACTAACAGTGGCAACCATCATGAGTCATCATTAATTGTTCCAGCACCAAAATTTATGATCCATGTGAAAAATTGTCTAGCGTTTAGTTAGCCCAAAGTTGTCACTAAAAAACTTTTATTGCCAACACTTATAGGTCACCATGAATTTTCTTTGCTCCAAAATTCTGAACTTAGCCATGAATCGAAGGACTCCAAGGCAGAAATCCCTATCAAAATACATCAAGTGGGCAACATCATCTTCAACCTTACCTACACTCTGCCTCCTTACCTCACCTATATCCTAGCCAATGGCAACCACATGTTGATGAGCAAATAGGAAGTGAGCATTGGCATTTCAGATAAAGAATATATAAGAAGTTTACCTCGTGAGATGTATATATCCTCCCTTAAAGAGATGACATTCAAGGTGCCCATTAATCGCAAATATGCCTTGGACCTTATTATACATTACCACATCAAAAAAGTGGCAAAAAAGTATAGAAAAAGGCCTTACTTCAATAAACTAGCAAAGGGCCACGGAGTTAACAATACATTGTAAGGCCATTGCGGTCAACTAACAAAAAGCTACTCCAATAGATATCAACAAGAGGTTAAAACCTTCATTTAAAGGAAAGCACATGTCCATACAAAATATGTCATCATATAACATCAAAGAAAATTCATCACCCTCAAAGTCAAGCACATATTGTTGGTCATAAGGAATAAATAAAATAAAGGTATAAGTAATAAATAATCATCTTGGGACTAATGAAGAAAGTCCTCTATCAAGGACCTTTAGAGATTTGTTAGACTTAAGGCAACCATGATTGATAGGGAAAAAGAAAAACATAAGTAAGGAAGTTAAAATAGATCTAGGAGAACAAGAGATCAAAATCAAAAAACAACACTAAGTTAAGGAATCAAGTTTAAAAGCATATGGAAGCAACCTTCCATAACCCATAATGGCCAACTAGAAAGGCACGAAATGCAAACATGATTAATGATGAAGAAAACCAAAGGGCGCCAACATCTAACAAAATAGCCAATCTTTAACCTCCTTTTAATTATAAAATCATTCATGACCAAAAGCCACTAAATAGCCACTCCTTCAAGGTAGTGCAACAAGTCACCAATGAATGCACCATCTTGGCTGTAAAAACTCAAACAATACCTTTCTAACTTCTTTGAGTTCCTTCAACTTTGAATATTCTCATAGGTTCAAAATGCATTCGCCCATGTTATTAAGGCCTACTTTACTAGGATAATATCACTAATCCTAAAGGTCTAACAACAATTGACACAAATCCTTAGATATAAAAAAAGAAAAAATCCTAGTCAGTTACAAGCAAACACATCAATAATAGGACATAGTCCCTAGAATGCGTTTTCGGGCTATTTTCCTTACTAATATTTAATGGCTACAAATCATGTTCTTCTTCTTAGCTTACCAAAAAGAGAAAAAAACTGTAACCTCCTCTATCATTCTCAATAGTATATATTAAACAAAACATTATTGTTTATTTTTCACCATAGTCTAAGCACCAATAAAAACATTTTAATCAAAATGAATACATATAATATGTAAACTTAAACTAAATGTAATACAAAAACTTACGTAAATATTGATAATTCACCTAAGAAAAAGAAGGACAATAACTTACACATAAGGAGAAGAAATGAAAATAGTAACTAATGATTTCTGTCATTTTGTCTCTTACTTATTTATAACTTTTGTTTTTACTTCAAGTGAATAGCTCAAAAAAAAATTTTTTCTCACAACAAAAATATTTTTTTTACTAGTTATTTTTTTAGAAACTTGGCCAAATGAATGAAAAAAATTAAAATAAATATTTAATTAAAAAAATAAAAATCGCTACTACTCTCAAAAAAAAAAAAAAGACTTGGCTAATCAGACTCCTATATGTAACGGCAACAAGCTCAAAAAATTTTGAAAGGAAAAACCCAATTTCCTATTGACAATAAATTTTTACTTGTTCAACAGAATTTGCAAACTAAATTATTTGATCCCATAAATTGTCATAAGCCAAGTTCATTCGTAATTTTCTCCTCCTTCGAGAACCCTGGGGAAGGGTTTATGAGTTTGGATCGTCTACTGTTAAAATTCTTCTGCCATTGTGTTGTAAAGTTGAAAAGAAATGAGTGCGTTTTGATTTTTTTTTTTTTTATTTTAAATTAAATTCACTCGTCCATCTTCATTTTTTAAGTTTGTTCAACTGTAGGAACAGCCAACAGCAGAAGATCTGTTTCCAGGGTTTATACTTCATACACCAAACGCTCCGTAGGAACTCCGTGTCACTGCTTCTTCCTTCGCCCAACTCATTGTCAGAGACTCCAATGGGTACCGCAGCGGTGGAGAAGACGGAGGGGGAGCTCCGCAAAGAGATCGATGAACTCCAACGCCAACAACGCGAGGTTCGTCCTGTCTCCATCGCCCTCCACGCATGCCAATTATGTATTTGTTCGATTTGCGTCGTTTCTGTGTTTGATGCTATTTCTGTACGAAACTTGTAGATTACGGAGCGTCTTCGAGATCCTCGAGGGCTCCGCAGAGGTGGTATGCCATTTGCTGGTCCTCGCAACTTTGCTGCCAATGGAGTTCGCCAACGAGGCTTTGTTCGACCTGTGCGTGATTTTACTTCCTTTTTTTCTTTTTCCTGTGTTTCCGTTTATTTTCGTTGTGAAGAGTTCTATGATTTTGGTTTTGATTTTCGGCTTGTGGTTGCTGCGGCTAGCTATCCAGTTTCTTCTACGTGGGCATCCTTATTTTGCAATGTTATTTTGGCTGTTTTGGCGTGCATGATTTTATTTTTAGTCTTGAAATTGAAAAGATTGTGAGGGTTAGAGTTGGAAAAAAATGTGACTTCAGGTTATAAATTTATCATTCAGGCTGACAGGAATGAATCAGAAGATCAACCTGCTGCCAAACGTCGACTATCATCAGCTGTAGTCAAGGTAAAGCCATCCCATTTGATGAATGTCTTTAGGCATTTTGATATTCAAATTTCTAATTCAGTCCTTTTCCTGCTGTCATCTGTTGGCTTTTCAGAAGGAATACTCTAGTCTTGATAACTTGAGAAGAGGGGCAAATGGTTTGAGTGTTGTGAACTATCATTTACTTCACAACCCTTTAAACTCCTTCATCCCTTAATCTAACTTATTTATGTGGAAATGATGAAGGTTGAGGATGGAGAGTTGCCTGAGGATTCTGATGCTGGGAATGATTTGAAAAGGAAGGAATCATCAAGGGAAGCCATCAATGGGACTGTTGCGGCTGATCAGAGTGATAGGAAATCATCCAATTCTCACCAAAGTGTGTGGTCTAGGAGAGATAGCAATCAGAAAACTTCGAAGATGGTAAATGCAACTATGGAAATCCATTTGACTCCTTGATAATTCTTGATTCAAGGTTATAAATCTAATGCTGTAGACTGTTGTTTCCTGTAAGGGTTTCGAATCTGAGGTTCCTAAAACAGAACATGTTCAAAGAGTATTGCCAAAGGATGAGGATCCATGCTTGGTTAATAGAAATAAAAGGATGCTGGGCCAGCTTTTGGGGACTTTGGAGGTATTTTAGATTTTAAATACATTCTTGGTGCTGTATCATAAGCTTGATCTGTTAGTTCATTTATCGTTTACCTATTAATTCTCTCTCTCTCTCTCTCTCCCTTTCTCTCTCTCTCACAGAGTCTCTCATTTGCACACACATACCCCCGTAGATATTCTTTTAATTGACTAAACCAAACATCTAAGACACTCACTGAATATTGCTGGACTTTTATTCATCCAAGTGAAGTGATCCATTTGCCTTTCATGAAATAGGGGCTCAAATATCTGCTTAATTGAAGTACAGGTGCGCACACACACATATACATATTGGCTGAATGAAATAATATCTTTGACCAGATTTGAACAGCAAAGAGATATGTTTTCCATCTTGAAGTTTACACCAGACAATTTGTTCAGTGTTACATTTTGCATTCTTATAGCTGCTTCCTCCTCTACGTTGGCAGGTTTTTCTGTTTTATAGATTTCTTTGTTTCTATATCTTTATATATTTTCTTTTATCTGAACTGTTCCAGAAATTCAGAAAGGAAGACATGCAACTTTCAGGAACGGAGGCATACATGCGAAGATCTGATTCTTTGCAAAGAGTAAGTGCATGTCCATTATTTGATGAAGCTTCTTCCATTTAAGATATAATTCATGATGCAGCAGTTCTATGCTCCAGTGTCTTAAACCTACACACGCAGTTTAAGAAGAATTCATTTATTTCACCTTCTTGTGCCAAACAATGAAGTGTAATGGACTATAGTTTTGTTAATCAAGATCTTCAGGGTTATTATCCTGATAATTATTGTATGAGATATTTTATAAGGACTCACTCAAGCATTTTGATGAATGTATTGTTTAAGAGTCTACACTTTTTCATAGAAATCCCCCTTTGCTATGTCCTTATATCTAGATTTTATTATGCAATGAATATACATATAAAGGACTTCTTAGTTATTTTCTGCTGATCATAGGGCCATAGAATATATTTCCATCTGTTTCAAAGTTGTATTGTCTTGTTGATAGCCACGGCCTATCTTGTAAGTGTGATCATCATAAATTAGTTTGCTGAGTAATGCACCTCAAGTTACGTATCTCTTTATTGTTGTAAAAGGATGCATGGCATTAGTTTGCTGTAATGCTTGAAGTTGTATAACCACTTCCATGTCAAACACTAAACCTGTCTTGCCTCTTGTTATCTTCTCTTTCTCTCTCTATTTTGTAACATTAAGAGCTTTGTAATGATCTCAAATGCTTTTGAAACTTTTTCCTAGGCTGAACAAAGAGCACGTGAAGAAAGTGAAAGGCTTAGGAAACAAGAGCGTGAACAGATTGCTGAAAAGCAGAGGAGAGACTTGGTTGGCTTTGAATTGATAACAATTCGTTGCTCCTTTTTCATCATAGATGATAAAACTGCATATGTAATCTTATTAACTTTTTTGTGTTTTGCATTTTCCCCCTATTTCTAATCAGACCCTTAGGGCACGTGTTGCTTCTAAGACAGAAGAAAAGAAATTGGAGTTGCTGTTTATTCAGTGGAGTGAGCATCATAGAAGACTATGCAATTTTATAAGGTTTGTTCTCTTAAACTTATGTATGAGGCATTTGTCTGCTCATGAGTCTTGACACAGTTTTTTTTAGAGCACTTAATGAGAAGTTGACATATGTTATATCTAACATGATGCAATGCTCTATTCTCTGCAGGTTATTTTTAATTTTGGTCGAGAAGTGTCCATACTCACATTTTTTTGAGACAAAGATGAGTTTCTGTTTATGTGCATTTTAGGTAGACATGAAAATTTTCCTTTTATCATTTTGGACTCATTTGATTGAGTATGGCATGTTTTTTCCAGGACTAAGGCAGAGCCTCCAATATACTATTTGCTCAATAAGCCCTTAAATGAAGATGCAATGACGGTTGAGAAGCATAAAAAAGAGGTTTAACCCTTCAACTTAAAGAAGTTAGAACATTATCAAATGTAGACATGATTTTAATTTGTTGTGGACTTTATCTTAATAAATCTTGGGCATCAATGTGGCTACCATCCCACATTAGCCCTATCAAATCTCATTTGCATCTGTCATTTTATGTTGTTATATGGATTTGACTCTATTATGATAAATGTATGAGGGCATAATTGTAAATGAACTGGAATAAAATTTTATTGACATCAAAATGTAACTTCATTTTCTACATTTAGTTTCTTGTAACCAGATACGTATCATGAAATTATCCATTACCTGTGAATTTGCAGGTTTTTCTAGAGTGGAAGAATGCAAGAAGAGAGGAAGTGTCTGAGTATCAGAAACAGATTGGGGAGCAGTACATTGCGAATGTTGAGAAGGAGTTGGAGAGATGGCACAACACGAAGAATGCAAGGAAAATAAATAATGACCAGGATTTACAGGAAACTATGGACAAAGAATTGGATACTCATAGGCTTGAGCATGGCCCCAAGAAAAGAAAGATTCCTGGTGGAAGCAACAATGAAGAGGAGGAAGATGTGGATATAAACGTTGGAGAAGACGACATTATGGATGACGTACTAGTTGAAGATGATACTGGTAGAAGGAAGGCAGAAGCAGATAATATCAATGCAGATGCTGCTGCTGATGCCGATAAGGTGGACGAGAAGTGATGGCCAGTTTCAGTATTTGCATAGAAAGCTAATCTTCTTTAGGCTAATTTCGTGCTTCTTTTAGGCTTCTGTTAATACGTTTCATCCCCTAAGTTACTACTTTGTAGTGTCTGTATTAGGATGAATTTCTATTACTTTAAATCTAGCTTTATTGCCATTATGTGGAGAATCAGAATAATGCAGAAAATGTCAAGGGTTTGTGCCCTTGAGCATTTTATTTTAGCAGACAACCTTTCTACTTAATTTAGTTGAATTTTCATTTGAGTTTCCGTTGGGTTTGTTGACATGATGGGTATGTGCCATCTTTGAAGTGACAAGAGAAAATGAGGTGAAAGGTAATATTATGAGGACTCCTTTTAAGGTATTAAGAGGTTTTTTTTTTTTTGAAGTTTTGTTTGAAATTAAAATTTCTTCCCGGCACTCCCCATGTTTTGTAGTTGTGTATATTGTACTGAGGGTTCTATTTAAATCTATAACGTTAAAATGGTTCACTCTGATTTTATCTTTTCCATTCTTATTGAGCTACTAGAATGATCGTGTAGAGGACTTGTTTGATTCTCTTTTGATTTTAATATTTTTGAAATAGATATCTTTTAGAATAAATTTTGAAAAAATAAAAAATAAAAAATCTGTTTAAATCATTATTCTGAAAAATTATTATTTTCTATCTTTTTTTAATTCTGCAAAATAAGTTAATAAAATATTTAAAAATGTTCTGATTTTATTTTGTTTTTTAAAACATAAATTTGTTTTTATGTTTTACAAAACACTTTTTAAAAATGTATTGTTAAATACGTTTTTTTTTTGTTTTTAAAAACAAAAAACTGTTCTAAAAATAAGAATTTAAATAGATCTAAATATAAAAGTAACTATTCTAAACTGGATAGGCAATAACATCTGATTTTAATTGTATAATTATAAATAAAATTTAATTTGATATAGATATACTTAAACATTATTTTTGTGACACCTTAGTAATTATCTAGTAGGACTAGAAAAGTAATTTTAATAAATTGAGGCATGATAAGTTAAAATGACTAGGAATGTTAGACAATTAATCCTTCATTGAGGATTAAGTGAGAAATTAATTTGCATGATAAAAGATTAGCCTACGAGTTGAGGGGAATATTTTTTGTATTAGGATTCTTATAATTATAAAACAGGATCAAGACTAGCATTAATTATATATTATTCTAATTATTATTAAAATTAATATTGTTGCTAACATAACCTATTATCACTAGTATTCAAATTGGCTATATTATGGGTTATATTTTCTTCTTCATTAAATTGGACAGCTGGAATGTGAGAGCCTAAAGGAAGTATATATATATATATATATATATATATGGAGGTGTATCATGTAGTATAGTAATGCAAGTCCAAATTCACGCCGCCTAGCAAGTGATACAATTGGGATGAATTTCTTTATTGTAACCGGCAGTGGGGGAGAGAATGAGAGCAACTTGTAATGTTGACAACTAATAGGAAAAATGGCCCACTTTTCTTATTTCCAAATTGCCATATTTTGACACCAAAGCAATTTACCTACCACCAAATATACTTAGTCGGTCAATATTATAGCAAATCGTTAATTTAAGATTTTTCAATGGCAAATCAGACTTCATACCATCAATTGCACTTCTTTATTGCCCGTCACATTTGACGGAAGCTCGTTCTTTATAGCAAATTAAGAATCTGCTTAGTTCGTTGACTCAAATAGAACTGCAAGGAACTCCACTACATTCAGGCGTTTGGTTGGCTAACACAAACGGAGGAAGAAATGGCAGGGAGAAAGCAGTGTCGTCCGCTATAGCCCGCAAGTGAAATAAGAATTGGAGCCAAAATGACGGAAAGACATTTTTGTCGTGGTTCATCCTTGTGTACCTGTGCCCCTTTCTCACTTGTACCTCTGAGGCAAAAGAAACTTCTGCATTGTTGATTTGATTGCTAGTTCTAGGCGCTATTGATTCATTTTTCGGTGAAGATCTTGCCAACATTGAAGTTCCGGCACCCTTGCCATGGCTCGCCGACAATGAAGTTCTAGGTGATGTTGATTCATTTTCCACTAAAGTTCGCATCGATGGTGAAGTTCTAGGCACCCTTGCCATGGCTCGCTGACGAAAAAGTTTTAGGTGTTTCTGTAGGCTGACGAGGTTGATTGCTGATGCTAGGCAACTTTACACTTTGGGTCTTTGAAACTAATAGTATGTTTGGTTCAGCTTTTTTTTCACCCAAATCATGGTTTTGTATCTTAGTTTGTAAGATGAGTTCTAGCCATAAATTAAGATGTTTAAGAATTCATGTGAGGTTCTAAGACATCAAGAGAGCCTTTTACTTGCTTCTCCCACCAAAAAAATCAAACAACTCCTTAGTCTCCTTAAAGATGTTGCGAATTCCGGGACACGCAGTAAAAAATTAAAACCTGAATCCCTTCTCGTAGATCCACCAATGTTGTTTAAATCAAGTAGATCTCTACATTTACCTTTGTTACGCAATATTTCTTTCTCCGTCAAATCTCAGGAATTGATCTTCAGATCTGCTCCCTTTATTGGTATCTATATGAACGGTTGCTCAACTCAAACGGCGTGCTAGCGCTTTTGACCAATGTCAGTACATGTTCTTGGTAGAGTAGACACTCTCCTCTTTCTCTCTCTAGGCAGCCGTACAGTGTCAATACACCATTAGTATGCTTCTCTCTCTATGATTTTTATTGTTGTTCTAGAAAACCCAAGCCTCTTTCTTTTTTTATTATAGAGGTATCTCAATAGGGTTTCAAATATGTTTGATTAATTTAAATACATTATTTTAAATCAAATCAAATTATAATTAAATATATTAGTTTAAATTTAAGTCTATCTAATAGATTAAATTTAACTAATTATTTAATATAAATCTAGAACTAAATTTAAATTTAATTTATCTCATAAATTAAATTTAAATTATAATATTAGTTTAAATTTAAATCTATTATATAGACTTGAAATTAAAACTAATTGATTTACATTAATTAAAAGATATATATATATTTCAAACATATAAATATATATATATATTTCAAAATTTATAAATTATATATACATATATCAAATATATATTTATTTATTTATAAAATTCTTCTACCTTAGATTGAATGTGACATTCATTGAATCTGAAAATCTAAATGTAATTTTAGATTCAATGAATTTGGACATTCTAACTCGAGTTGACTCGTTCTTGTATGCGACCCTGTAGGTCCATATGATGTTAGTAATGGGCTAATGACACTATTTGACCCATAAGTCACAAGCGGCCTCTAGCAAGACAGTGTGACAACCCAAATCATATAAGGATCGGTGATCCAATATAAACTGTCATTTAACCCTATCACATTCCTTTTGTCACATGATATCTAGATCAAGTATAAGGTATGGAAACGTCATCCTCATCTTACTTGATCATCATTTTTTTGATTTACGTGTAAACTGATAGTACAAATAAAGACCCTTTCATTTGAGCATGGCCATTCATTTCTTAGTTTCACTTATAGAGGGGCCCAAAGATATCTCTCTATAATTAGAGGAATAAATCCTATCTTGACCACTCATCTTTTTCTACATGAATTCCATTATATCCGATCATAGCCTTTATGATCGTCCAGTTAAAGATGAACTTTTGCCTATGCTAAAAAATAATGTTCTTCATGTTGGAAACTATGGTGATCTCAAGTCTAAGGGCTCGGTAATACGATTATACCTAAGATACACTTATGACTTAATTCATGTAGCTATTTCATGACGGGTCAATCCAGCATTTTGTTCCTTAACAAGTACTTATGATTTTGATTCGTATCTATATGCATGATTAACATATAATCATCAATTAAAATTATATTAGTCTTAGTTCATCATTGTTCCCACAATGATGACCAACTAGGGATATTTAGGATAATCAATATGATTTATCCAAGGATATTATTATATAAAACATGTAAAAAATATAATAATGTAATAAAAGAAAACTCTTATTTTTTAATACATTACAATGTTTGCAATACAATGATTGGCTTAGGGCACAATCTCCAACAAAAGAAGCATAGTCTCGGCCTAGGGTGGAAAAGGCACCAAGGAATAATTTTAATTTCTTCCAAACTTGGTTTTGTATCATATATGATAGGAGAGTATGAGAGGAAGTTTCGAAAAAAATTTAGAAAGCCTATGGAATGAGATAGTAGCATAGGTTCCATATTATGATTTAAACAAATAACATATAGTTAGACTCTTTAAATTAATTGTGTGATGGCTCCAAGAGACTTAAATGGAGTCAAGAATCATAAATAGATGGAAAGAATAGAACCAAGACCATGAATTATTATTGTTACTTCATTAGGTGCCTTATGGAACCATAATTGAACCATATGAACCATCTAGCTTTTCAAGTGCATGTGTAACTTTAGAAATTGTTCCAAGAGTGTAATTGGCTTCCATATAATGTGTTTAGGCCAAAGAAATCAAGTCTCACATCCTTGTAAGTGTGTGGCCGACGGAGAGGAAACATTTTCAAAAGGAAAAATGTGCTTATGTAATCAAGGTAGCTCTCTCTTTTTTATCTCATGCATGATTGGGTATTATTCTTGTCTTTGAATGTGTTTGTGTGTATGTTTAAGCCATGAAAAATGTTTCTAGCATGTATCTATATGACATGGTACCATGATACTTTGTTATGTACTTAAATGATGTTTTATGAACATGTCTTGGTTTGCTTGAGTGTAGTGAAGCCAAAAGCCTTTTAGGTAGGGTGAGGATGAGCTAAAAGTCCTCAAGAATGGGTGAAACAGAGCCAAAAGTCTCTAAAGAGTGAGGCTTAGTCAAAAGTCCCTTAAGTAAATGGGTAAGGCAAGTTCAAAATCCCAAAGAGAATGGGTGAGGTTAAACTATTGTCTTGGGAAGCCTATGCATATTTTATGTAACTTCTTGAATACAAGAAATGTTCTATGTATGATTATGCATTCTATGATATCTATGCATACATTTTTAGACTTAAATTTGCATCCTTTATGTATGGTTGAAAGGGAAAAAAGCTAGTAAGATTCCTAGAATTTCATTCCTTCCTCCCTATTGCCTAACATGTCTAGGTGGACCAAATGAACCAAAGAATGAGAGCTACCAAGCTTGAAAGAGAAAGATTGATAAGAAAGTGTGCTATTTTGTTTACTTTATAACCATTTTGATGGCATATGATATAATCCAATGATGAATATGTTGTATGATCATTTGAACATATATAATTACATAGATACTTGACATATATATATATATATATATGAGATTTGATGCCACATGAATGATATAACAACTTTTTGACATTGAATGGCAAGATAAAACTTGTATGTTCTTGTTATACCTTGAAGTGGGGAGTGATTTTGTGAAATTTGGGTTTATGGACCTTTAAGACATGTTTAATAGACCATTTTAATGCTTTCCCATGTGGTCAAGTGGTCATGAAAGTGTCTTGGAAGCAAATTTGGACCCTTCATGACCCTTAAGAAGCATAAAATGAGCCATTTTGGAACCCTATTGCACAATATGACCAAATGAACGAATTTTCTCATGAAATTTGGCATGGATATAAATCTCATCCAGAGCTTTTTGGAAAGCAAAGATTAGATTATTTGGAGTTATGTGGAATTAACTATGAATTTTTAAAGTTGCCAAATTTCTGCTATTCTGGTATGGTTACTGTTCATATAGTCAATTTCTTCTCCTATGTCATTTGAGAGAAAATGGTATGCAATACTTATGAAATTTTACAGGAATAAAGTAGACATGATAAAATTTTATGGCCACCAAGATCACCCCAATTGAATGTCTGAGTAGGGAGATATGAATTTTTGAAATTCTAGGTCAGTACTAGTAGCACCAGCTGAGTTTATGTACTTTTTCATCGACTTTCAGTAGCTAGAAGTTCCTATTTTGGCTTGGACTTTTTTTTAACATAAAGTATACATCTGTAGCTTTCTAAAATAGTATAGTATGCTTGATTTTAATTTTTCTAGAATTAGTTATGATTTTTCGAAATTCAAGAAAAAAATCTAGCACATGAACCCGAGGCAACCTTCCATTATTTTGTGTATGTATGCTATGTGCTCGAATTGTTGGCAATATTTTGAGATGGTTTTGAGTTGTATGTATGTAATTAAATAGGAGAATGAGATAGATGAGTTTATATAGTCTATAAGACATGAAATTAGATTTTTATCTACGGTGTAACGTAAAAATAATGTAAGTTTTCTTGGTATGCTTGTTATGTCAAGGGAATACAATTAGAAATGAGATGCGATAAGCTAAATAAATATGGTGTTACACTTTATTGGTATCAGAGTAAAGGTTCAGGTACTTTGATATGGGTTGTGGCTTGTGAATGAGTTTGCCTTTATGTATGAACATGTTGTGGATGAATTGAGTGTGATGGTGGTGGGTGTGTTACTATGTAATGCTAAAGTTTGCTAATGATGTTTCAAAAAGATGGTGAACACTAAGAGGGGTAGGTCTTCCAGAGAGGCTCGTGCTGAGGATAGAGTCAAGCCTAATGATCCAATGGCTGGAGCCTTTCAGGCTATTATGGCTCGCCTAGATCAACAGCAAGCCATGATCATGCAGTTACATGAACGACTTGCACAGAGAGATAGTGAGGGCCCTACACCTCCTCCCCCATAGCTACCACAGCACTCAGACCGTCCCGAGCATTCTAGGGCCATTCATTCTTATCTACAGCCACACATACAAATATAACAAACTTCTCAGACTCTATCAGCTCAGACACCTGCAGTCCCGGAGCAGCATTCCATTAGGCAGACTATAGCCCAATTTAGAAAATTTAGGTCTCTTATCTTTAATAGTGAATTGAATACAGAGAAAGCTGAGCGTGGATTATGCAGCTTGAAAAGATATTCTAGGTGATGGAGTGTACGTTAGTAGAAGGTCGTGATAACCATAATTTAGTTAGAGAAAAAGGCAGACTACTTGTGGAGAGCACTGAGCCGATTCTGAGATTGGGGAATCTTCCACTCACTTGGGAGACATTCCTCCAGGCTTTTTATGAGAGATACTTCCCCAGCTTTATTAAAGATAAGAAGGAGTTAGAGTTTGTACTATTGAGGCAAGCTGAGGGAATGTTCGTGGACTATTATGTAGCTAAGTTTGTTGAGCTCTCTAGATATTCCTCATCTTTAGAGAGATATGATGATGAGCGCTGGTGTGCAAATAAGTTAAAGAAGGGGTTGCTGCCAGAGATTACAGACAGGGTGGTCCCACAGAGGATTAGGGACTTTAATGCCCTAATGGAGGTTTGTAAAGTTATAGAAACAAACCTCAAGACTATGCATACTACTTCTAGTACCAAACCTCCCTTTCTTGAGCCTAAGAGACCGAGAGATGAGACATAGGCCACAGTGAGTAGCAGGAGAGGTGGTAGAGGCCAATGGAATAGAAGAGGTAAGAGAAGAAGAGTTTAGCCTACCAGAAGCAGTTCCACACCTGCAGTATGTAATTAGTGTGGTAGAAATCACAGGAATAGGCCGTGTTACATAAGACAGAACGTATGTTACAAATGTGATAGACCAAGACACATTGCCAAGGATTGCACCTAAACTGCCTAGCAGTTTACTCAGCAAAGGGAGATAGCTTCTGTACCTAGACCTCAGACCTAGGGTAGAGTATTTATCCTAATATAGTAGGAGGCTAGCCAGTCTCTAAGTTTGATCTAAGGTACTATTAAGATTAATGATTTTTCTGTGGCTACTTGATTTGATTCGGGTGCTAGTCACTCTTTTATATCATATGATTGTGCTAGAAGGTTGGGTCTGAGTATACATACCTTGCCATATGACTTGCATATGTCTACCCCTACAAGAAACAAAGGCATTATGTCCCATACTTGCTTGAATTTTGTAGTCTAGTTTAATCAGTGCCATACCACACTTGATTTGATATGTATACCCCTTATTAACATTGATTTGATTATCGGTATGAACTAGATGTTCATAAATAATGCCATGCTTGATTGTTCTCATAGATATATTACTTTACCTAAATGTGGGACTGTGCCTAATATTGGGACTGAGTTAGCCCTTATGACCACCTCCTAGGTTGAGAGGTCTCTAGAGTATGGTTATTAGGGATATCTAGTTTTCTTTTCAGTCCAGGCTGAGATAGAAGAGGGGATGGAGGAAATTCCAATAGTGAGAGAGTTCCCAGAGGTGTTTCTTAAGGAAATTAGCTGACTACTCCTAGAGAGAAAAGTTGAGTTTCCCATAGACATTGTACCTGAGGCGAGTCCAATGTCTAAGGCCCCGTATAGAATGACTCCCAACAAGCTAGTTGAGCTTAAGAAACAAATAGAAGAGTTTTTAAAGAAGGGTTTCATTAGACCTAGTGTCTCGCCATAGGAAACTTTGTCTTATTCATAGAAAAGAAATACAGAAGTCTTAGACTGTGTATCAATTATAGGGAGCTCAATAAGACAACCATTAAGAATAAATACCCTATCCTCCGCATAGATGACCTCCTAGATTAGTTAGTAGAAGCATCAGTTTTCTCTAAAATAGACCTTAGGTCAGGATATCATCAGCTTAGGATTAAAGCTGAAGATATTCCTAAGATAGCTTTCAAAACTAGATATGGGCATTATGAATTTTTATTATATCCTTCGGGTTGACGAATGCATCTGCAGCATTTATGGATTACATGAACAAAGTGTTTAAGCCATACCTAGACTGGTTTGTAGTTATTTTCATATATGACATTCTCATCTATTCCAAAAGTAAGGAAGAATATGAGCAGCACTTGAGATTAGCCCTAGAGACCCTAAGAGAGAGACAGTTATTTGCTAAACTTAGTAAATGTGAGTTTTGGCTCACTGAGGTTCAATTCCTAGGCCATGTGATCTCCCAAGCAGGGGTCACAGCAGATCCCTATAAGGTAGAGGCAGTATTACAGTGGGGAGACCTAGGACAGTGACAGAGATTAGGAGTGCTCATTTAGGGCTTCTCTCATATAGCGATGCCATTGACTAGGCTTACTAGATAGAATATACCGTTTGTGTGGGATGAGAAATGTGAGAAGTGTTTACAGGAGTCAAAATATAAGTTAACCATGACCCAAGTTTTAGTACTTCTTGACCCGAGAGAAACTTTTGTAATCTATAGTGATACTTTTGAAAAAGGATTAGGATGTGTGTTTGTGCGAAAAGGTCGAGTGGTAGCTTATGTCTCTAGACAGTTAAAGCCTAATGAAAAAGATTACCCCACACATGACTTAGAACTAGCTACAGTGGTATTTGCTCTGAAAATATGGAGACATTACTTGTATGGGATAGCTATAGAGATTTATAGCGACCACAAGATCCTTAAATATTTATTTGAACAGAAAGAATTAAACATAAGATAAAGGAGATGGTTAGAATTTTTAAAAGATTATGATTTCACACTGAAATACTATCCCAGTAAGGCTAATATGATAGCTGATTCCCTGAGTAGGAAATCCATACATATAGCCTACATGATGATTAAAGAGAAGGAATTAGTTAAGAGATTCAGGGATATGAACCTCTCATGTGAGGTGCATTTAGGGAAACTATTAATGAGTGAAACCCGAATAGAAATGACCTAAGGGACCAAATAAGAAAGGCTCAGCAAATTGATGAGCATATAGGAAAGATTAAATCCCAGATATCCTAGGGTAGCACTATAGACTTCAATCTGTCAGAGGATGGGCTAGTGAGATATAGGAATAGGCTGTATGTACCTAGAAATGCTGCAATTAAAGAGAGAATATTAGATGAGGCACACAAGAGCAAATACACAATTCACCCAAGCAGTAATAAGATGTATCATGATTTGAAAAAGATGTTCTGGTGGCCTTGGATGAAAGTAGATATAGGAGAATATGTCTCCCGATGTCTAGTATGTCAAAAAGTTAAGATATAACACCAGAAACCAACTAGGTTACTTCAGCCCCTAAATATCCTTGAGTGAAAATGAGATAATATAGCTATGGATTTTATCATGGGTCTACCCAGGACATCATCGGGGTATGATGTCATATGGGTAATAATGGATAGATTAACCAAGTTAGCTCACTTTTTAGCGATGAAAACCACTTATACCCTAGATAAATTAGCCTAGTTATACATCTGAGAGATAATGAGGTTACATGGTGTGCCTAGAAGCATAGTGTCAGATAGTGATTTTAGATTCACTTCAAACTTCTAGAGATCATTACAGGATGCTCTAGGTACTAGGTTAAGATTTAACACAGCCTATCACCCCCAAACAGATGGTCTGATGGAGAGAACCATCCAAACCTTAGAGGACATGTTGAGAGCATGTGTATTAGAGATGAAAGGGAATTGGGATACATACTTGCCTCAAGCAAAGTTTACTTATGATTGGAATCTCCTATTTGAACTCTTATATGATGCTTCTAATTTTGCTGTTGGTGCAATTTTGAGCCAAAGAATTAATAAAATGTCCTATGTGATAGCTTATGCATTTAAGACTCTGGATGGGGCCCAAGAAAATTATACAACCACAAAAATAGAATTTCTTGTTATTATCTTTGCTTTGGATAAGTTTAGATCTTATTTGCTTGACACTAAAGTAATTGTTTTTACTGATCATGCAACCTTGAAGTACTTGCTAAAGAAACTTGATGCGAAGCCAAGATTGATTAGATAGATCCTTTTACTTCAAGAGTTTGATATTGTCATCCTGGATAAAAGTAGAGCGAAAAACTTGATGGAAGATCACTTGAGCTGAGTTGAGGCTCTAAAGGTTGATTCTTTACCTATTAATGATGATTTCCCTGATGGACATTTGCATGCTGTGCATAGTTTCTACCCATGGTATGCTGACTTAGTAAATTATCTAGCTACTTCTGAATTGCTTGTTAATTTGAATAAACATCAGTTGAATAAGTTTAGGAGTGAAACTAGATATTATATTTGGGACGATCCATACTTGTGAAGACTACATAGTAACCAAGTGATTAGACGTTGTGTGCCTAATATAGAATTTGATTCTATTTTGAAATTTTGTCACACACTTGCATGTGAAGGTCACTTCAGTCCAAAACGCACAACTAGAAAGGTTTTAGATAGTGGATTATATTGGCCTACCTTGTTTTGTGATACCTTTGATTTTTGTAAAAGATGTGTTAGGTGTCAATAAACAAGAAGCATATCTAGGAGAAATGAAATGTCATAGCACCCTATTTTGTTTTGTGAAGTCTTTGATGTGTGGGACATTGATTTTATGTGACCTTTTCCTACTTCTTTTGGTTTTGCATACATTTTATTGGCTATTGATTATGTGTCAAAGTGGGTGGAAGCAAAACCCACTAGGACCGATGACTCTTCTATGGTTGAAGTGTTTGTTCGCTTTCATATTTTATGTAAGTTTGGCATCCCCAGAGCCATTATTAGTGACCAGGGTACTCATTTTTGTAACTAGAGTATGCAAAACTTGCTTAGTAAGTATGGTGTTGTGTATAAGGTA
This sequence comes from Erythrophleum ivorense, assembly GCA_026724425.1. NCBI lineage: Eukaryota > Viridiplantae > Streptophyta > Magnoliopsida > Fabales > Fabaceae > Erythrophleum > Erythrophleum ivorense. The sequence goes on along the minus strand of JAIUCV010000006.1, from coordinate 36,903,995 downwards.
GCTACTCCATATCACCCTAAAAAAAATGGCCAGGTAGAGATTTTTAACTAGGAGGTGAAGCAAATTTTGGAGAAAATAGTGCAGTTGAATAGGATAGATTAGAGCAAGAGGCTAAATGATGCACTTTGGGCCTATAAGACTACCTACAAAACTCTTATTAATATGTCACCCTATCGGCTGGTATTTGGGAAAGCTTGTCACTTAACGGTAGAAGTGGAGCACAAAGCTTATTGGGTTGTGAAGAAATGCAATTTGAATTTGAATGGAGCGAGGTCTCACAGAAAATTTCAACTCCAAGAGCTTGAAGAGATCTGCTTGGAAGCCTATGATAATGTGGAGATCTATAAAGAAAAGACAAAGGCATTCAATGACAAGATGATTGTAAGAAAAGAGTTTGTAGTTGGCCAAAAAGTTTTGCTTTATAAATCCCACTTAAAGCTCATATCAGGTAAGCTTTGTTCTAAATGGGAAGGTCTATATGTAGTCTCTGATGTTTTCCCTTTTAGTGTAATGGAGCTTTTGGATGAACAGAGTGGAGCTAAATTTAAAGTCAATGGACATAGACTTAAGCACTTTCATGAAGGAGTTTCAAGGGATGACAAGAAGGAGCTCCAACTTCAAGACTCACCCTGATTACCTGGTTGTACCATTTCCCTTTCCCCTTTTATATTGTGTTGTCTTTCTATTGATTGGATTTTGTGCTGACATTAAGGACAATACAGTGTTTAAGTGTGGGGAGGATGCAAATAAAATTTTAGTTTTTCTTTGTTTTGGTTAGTTAATTTTTCTAGATTTTTAGTCTTTTGTTTCACTTTTGAAGTTTTGTGTTGCTTTTTAGTATTTAAAAAAAATCTTATTTTTTATAGAAGTTGCAAGTTGAGATGATTATAGCTTGGATTCACTTTGACATGATAAGTGATGAATCTTGTATTTTGATTCAAGTGAAGTGGCAATGAATTTGATTTCAGTGAATTATTCTGATAACCATTAGCTGGTGAAGATTTGAGCCTTAATTGTTCATTTCTAGTGTATATTCACCTATATTTGCTTTCACTCTAGAACTTATCTTGATTCTTTATTGAGACCACATTTGAATTTGCATGCATGAAAATGATAAGGCATTCATTTCTTTTATAGCTAGTTAGCCAAAAGCCAACCATTATATGCATTCCATCTATTGTTTAGCCATTTTGGACCTTGTTTTGTTTTCTTGTTGAAACCATAGCCATTAAAATATATATACATCCCACTTTGTTTGAAGATGCCTTAGGGATTTCAAGAGCATTACATTAGATTAGGATGGGTGAATGTGTGCTTTATATCATTTAGGCTATTAAAGGTTGAGGAAAATGTTTTAAAAAAATAGAAAGAAAAGAAGAGATAAAAAAGCAAAAGAAAAACAATGAATGAAAAATTAAAATTAAAAAAGAAAAGAAAAGAAAGCATTAGAAAAATCAAAAGAAAGAAATATTTTGAATTTTGCTTATACTAATAGGAAATAAGGCCTAGAAATGCACATTCTTATCTATCATAGGTTTTCATTCATTGCTTTTGAGGTCTTAAGGTGTTCCATTTGTTAGTTGTTTTCCTTTGTTCTTGTGTATCCATTCATTTCATTCCCTAATCCCATTACCACCTTGAATAAAATCCTTTGATTTATATCTTGCATCTGACATGGGTGGTGAAGATTTAAAAGTTTGGCAAGCCTATGGTAGTGAGGTTTTGATAGGTGGAATTTAAGTGATACACATATTGCCTTAAACACTTAAAATTTGAGAGTAAACACTAATCTATGTGAGGGGTTATGCATTTTTAATTTATTTTTTTTCAAATGAAATTGCCATGGAACTTGTTTTCTTGATGCAAGTGAAGTTAATTTGATTGTTGAAATGTTGAAGCGATGTGATCATTCTCTATCTTATGATTTGTACACTTTCCTTTTTCATTTTTATTTTCCACTTGCCATTCCATTAGCTTTTCCTTAGATTTTGAGTTTTGCCTAAGAGTGCAAAGGTTAAAGTGTGAGAGAATTTGATAATTGCTAATTTTATATATATTAATTTCTTTAAATTTAGGCATTTTAATAATTAAATATGACTTCTTGCATTTTATTAGATGATAATTGATTTTAACTGGTTATTTTCTACATATTAGGAATTAATTTACAAAATTATTGATTTTAATGCTTAAATTCTTTTTAATAATTTTGTAAAATTTTGCCTACTTAATATTGTTTATTATTTTTGTAGATTTTTTATGGGCAAATGGTATTTAAAGGAGAAAATTTATTTGGAGAAAAATTGAAAGTTGAATCAAGGTGGAATTTTTAAAAACTGAAATTTATAAAAAAAAGAAAAAAGAAAAAAAAAAAAGGATGAGAGGAAATGTGCTGAAGTGGACATGCATGGAACTTTGAGGGGACTTTGAATTAGATACATGAAAAGCACGTGATAATAAAACAATTCACTCACAAGCTGCTACCCAAGGATAAACACCCACGTCCCTACAAGCTCCAGCTCATGTTAACACATACATGCATGACTCACTTTGCCCTCATAGGTCACATTAACACACACAGCTCACTTGCACACACTGACACTCGTCCAGCAGCTCCTAGCCCATCATTCACACATAGTCACACACCCACAGGTTCATTAAGAAGACGTGTTGAGTGAGGTCCAGTACAGTAGAGAAGAAGCAGAAAGAGGAGAGTCTCTCATGCTTAGAAGGAAGGGGCAGCATATATATATATATATATATACGTACCTCCTATTAGCTTCATGTTGTAGTAACACATTCACTCACCAATCACTCGAGCATACCATCACTCATGGGCAGTACAAATACACATAGGCAACCATCCATGCATACTCAAACACTCATCGAGCAACTTGCATGTCCAGCTCACCCACATTAAAGACGAGTTCTCACACATTCATTTAGCATGCATTTTCATGTAGCAGACCATGTGATGCAAAGAATCACGTGGCAGCTCTCTTAATGTCATACACACATGCAACCACTCTTCCATACATTTGGGTTCTATTTGAGGGAAATGAAGAGCACACTAGGGCAGGTCAAGCACACGTAGCATGCATCCACACATAAAGGAAGCTTACATGGATTAAGAAGCCACGAGTTGAGAGGGCGGATGAAGCAAAAGCTGGAGGTACAGAGCATGCGAGGAAGAAGCATGAAGAGTTTCGAGCTTGTGGGAAGAAGAAGATACGTGGAAAGGAGCCGGGAGATGAAGCTGGGAAATAGAGCAAAGCAAGCCACAGCTCAAGCACATTAACATGCTTTGAACACACACACAAGAGCTGAAGAAGCTACGGGTTTAATGTGCAGATGCACGATGGAGAAAACACGAATGAAAAGCCATGGGCTGCAGTAGAAACAAGAGGCTACACGAGTAAGGAATCACATTTAAGAGGAGGCAGTCTCGAGTTTGACGTGGATGATAGGTACTGGGAAGCATGTGATCAGCTAGGATGAAGCAACATGTAAAAGAAGCAGGCAACATAATAGAAAAGAAGCTACGGGTTCACCAAGTCTAACGTGGAGTTGACGTGTGCAGAGCATGTTATTGCGGTGAAGAAAGCCACGTGAATAGTGCAATATGAAGCTCGGGCAGCTGATTGTAGAACACGTGAGCAGATTTTAAATGAGGCACATTATCATTAAGTGAAAAAGAAAAAACACACGGGCAGAACGTAAAAGAGGGCCTAGGAGATTAACGGGAGAAAGAGGAGGAGAATTGACAGGAAAAGGTGTGGGATTGAAGTACCTCCAGAGACAGGAAAAAGGGCGAAATTGATTCATTTAATCAAGCTCGATGGCATTACCTTCTTCCATCCTTCATTTTTTTCCATCCATTCTCTCTATGAAAGCTTAAAATCTCCTGGGTAGCTAGTTGAAGATTGGACTTCCATTGATGAAGATTGGAGCTCCAAGATTGCCTCTCCAATTTGGATAAACTCTCTTCTCTTGATCCTTTATTTTTAGCATTAATTCCTTGTTAATTTGACTAGGTTTAGCTTGTTAATTAGGGAATTTAGTGGTTGAATATACTGGATTTAATTGATTTGTGATTTGATTGTAATCTCATAATTAAATGGTGATTTTGATGCCTAAGTGTTCGTAGAAATGCCAAGTTTTATGGTTGTCCAATTTTCATGTCAATTCCTCTTATTTTTAGACTAATTAATGCAAAGGTTATTGAATTAAATGGTTGAATTTTAGTGTGATTAATGTATTAGAGGAATTCCTTAAGCTAATTGGTTAATTAGCAATTTTAAGTGGATTGTTCAACTACTTTAATAAGCATTGAGGTTTTGTTTTGGTGTATTCTCATTCTTAGCTCAAGTTATGAATTATTCAAGATTTCTTGTGGTCATAAGTTCCTTGAAGAATTAATGGTTTGAGTCTTGAATGGTAATTCAAGAAATCTTACGAAGAATACACTAAGAGGGAAGAGTTTAAGTCCAATTTTGATACATTAAAAAGAGAGCAAGGATAATTGAATTTTAGGAAGTCTATCTAAAGGTTAGTTACCACACTTTCCTAGTTGTTAACTACACTTATTCTTAAGCTTTTAGTTCTTATTACTTTTCTTAAATTCAATCAAAATTCAATTACTCAGAAAAACCCCCTAAATAATTTTCATTTGATGTTACTTGGAAAACTCTTTCACAAATAATTAGAGGTAAAAACTCCTTGGGAAATGACTTAAGTTGCACCATTAATTACAAGCCTTTTCTAACCTAATTTTATTTGAGGTTGCGCAACACAACCGTCAGGGAGCTAATCTTCCTTATATGTTCATCTTCAGACTGGGCTTTTCTTATTTGGCTCCTCAGATCATTCTCTATTCGAGTTTCACTCATTAATAACTTTCTTGAATGCAGCTCACATGAGAGATTCATATCCCTGAACCTCTCAATCAACTCTTGCTCTTTAATAATCATACAGGCCATATGTATAGATTTTTTACTTAGGGCATCAGCTACTGCATTATTACTGAGATAGTATTTCAGAGTAAAATCATAATCTTTTTGGAATTCTAACTATCTCCTCTGTCTCATATTTAATTCTTTTTATTCAAAAAGGTACTTAAAGCTTTTATGATCACTGTAAGTCTCTATGGCTGCCCCATACAAGTAGCGTCTCCATATTTTCAGAGCAAATACTACTGCTGCTAGCTCTAAGTTGTGTGTATGGTAATTCTTTTTATGAGGCTTTAACTATCTAGGGGCATAAGCTACCATTCAGCCTTTTTGCATAAGAACATATCCTAACCCTTTCTTAGAAATATCACTATAGACTATAAAAGTCTCTCTCAGGTCAGGGAGTACTAAAGCTGGAGCCATGGTTAACTTATGTTTCAGTTCTTGGAAACACTTCTCACATTTCTCATCCCACACAAATGGCACATTCTTTCTAGTGAGCCTAGTCATTGGCATTACTATCTGAGAAAAGCCCTAAATGAATCTCCTGTAATAACCTACTAAACCTAGGAAGCTCTTAATCCCTATCATTGTCCTAAGTCTCTCCCACTGTAATATTACTTCTATCTTATGGGGATCTACTGTGACCTTTGCCTGGGAAATCATATGGCCTAGGAATTGAACCTCAGTGAGTCAGAACTCACATTTACAATGTTTAGCATATAACTGTTTCTCTCTTGGGGTCTCTAGGGTTAATCTCAGGTGTTGTTCAAGCTCTTCCCTACTCTTAGAATAGATGAGAATATCATTTATAAAGACAACTACAAACTGGTCTAGGTATAGCCTGAACACTCTATTCATATAATCTATGAATACTGCAAGTGCATTTGTCAACCCGAAAGACATAATAAAAACTCATAATGCCCATATCTAATTCTGAAAGTTATCTTAGGAATATTTTTAGCCTTAATCCTAAGCTGATGATATCCTGACCTGAGGTCTATCTTAGAAAAAACGGATGCTCTTACTAACTGATCTAGGAGGTCATCTATGCGGGGGAGAGGGTATTTTTTTTAATGGTTATCTTATTGAGCTCCTTATCATAGTCTAAGACTCCCGTCTTTCTTCTTTAACAATGAGACTGGAGCTCTCGACAATGAGACATTGGATCTAATGAAACCCTTCTCTAAAAACTCTTCTATCTGTTTCTTAAGTTCTGCTAGCTCAATGGGAGCCATTCTATATAGGACCTTAGACACTAGACCCGCCCCAGGTACAATATCTATGGGAAACTCAACTTCTCTCTCTAGGGGTAGTCCGTTAATCTCTTTAAAAATTGCCTCTTGGAACTCTCTCATTACTATAATTTCCTCTCTACCCTCTTCTATCTAAGCCTAGACTGAAAAGAAAACTAGGAATCTTTAACAATCATGCTCTAGAGACCTTTCAGCCTGGGAGGTAATCATAACAACTAGCTTAGTCCTAATACTAGGCACAGTTCCATATTCAGGTAAGGCAATACATTTGTGGTAACAATCAAGTGTGACATTATTTGCAGACATCCAATTCATACTAACAATCAAGTCAATGTCAATGAGGGGCATACATATCAAATCAAGTGTGGTATGACATTGATTAAATTGGACTACACAATTCAAGTAAGCATGAGAGGTAATGGCTTTGTTTTCTATGAGGGTAGACACATGCAAATCATATGGCAAGGTATGCATACTCAGACCCAACCTCCTAGCACAGTCATATGATATGAAAGAGTGGTTAGCACCCAAATCAAATAAAGCAGTTACAGAAGAATCATTAATCTGAATAGTACCTTGGATCAGGCTCGAGGATTTGCTAGCCTCTTGCTGTGTCAAGGTAAAGACTTTACTCTGGGTTTGAGGTCTAGGTGTAGGACCCATCTCCTTCTGCTGGGTAGACTGTGTGCAGTCCCTCGCTATGTGCCTTGTCCTGCTGCATCTATAACATACGTTTTGCCTACGTAATACAGCATGTTCCTATGATTTCTGCCACAATGATCACATATTGTGAGTGTGGAACTGCCTCTGGTGGATTGGACTCTTCTTCTCTTGCCTCTTCTGTTCCACTAGCTCTTATCACCTCTCCTGCTACTAATTGTGGCCTGTGTTTCTTCTTTTGGTCTCAAGGAGGGGAGGTCTGGCACTAGAAGTGGTCTACATAGTCCTGAGGTTCATTTCTATAACTCTACAAACCTCAACTAGGGCATTGAAGTCCCTAATCCTCTATGGGACCACCCTATCTCTTATCTCTGGTAGCAGCCCCTTCTCCAACTTATCTACTCTTCAGCTTTCATCATGATGTCTTTGTAAATATGAGGAATATCGAGAGAGCTTAATAAACTTGGCTATATATTGGTCCACGAATATTCCCTCAGCTTATCTCAGGAGTATAAACTCTGACTCCTTCTGGTCTCTAATAGAGATGGGAAAGTATCTTTTATAGAAAGCTTGGAGGAATGTCTCCCAAGTGAGCGAGAAGTTCCTCGATGTCAGTATCGGCTCAGTACTCCTCCACCAATAGTCTGCCTCTTTCTCTAATTGAAAAATGGCCATCATGACCTTCTGCTCAGAAGTACACTTTATCACTCGAAATATCTTCTTGAGCTACATAATCTAAGCCTCAGCTTTCTCTATATTCAACTCACCATCAAAGGTGGAAGGCTCGAATTTCCTAAATTGAGTTATAATCTGCCTAATAGAAGGCTGCTTTGGGACTGGAGGTGTCTAAGCTGGTGGAGTCTGAGACACCTACTGTGTCTGTGGCTGAGTCGGAATGAGTCACCCTTGAATGCTCAGGATGGTCTGAGTACTGTGGTGGTTGTGGGGGAGGAGGTGTAGGACCTTTACTATCTCTCTGTGTAAGTCGTTCCTGAAGCTACATGATCATGGCTTACTGTTGATCCAGGCAAGCCATAATAGCTTGAAGGGCTCCAACCATCAGATCACTGGGCTCGGCTCTATTCTCAACATGAGCCTCTTTGGAAAGCCTTCCTCTTTGTGTCTTCATCATCTTTCTGAAACATCACTAGCAAACTTTAACATCAAATATGAACACACCTACCACCATCATACTCAATTTATCCACAACAAACTCATACATAAAGGCAAGCTTATGTTCTCAAGCCACAACCCACATCAAAGTGCTTGAACCTTTGCTTTGATACCAATAAAGTGTAACACCATAATTATCTAGCCTCTCTTACTCATTTCATAGCGACACTCCATGGAAAAGGGAAGTTGGCAAGGAATTTCAATTAAAATATTCCATTATTTTTGCATTACATCGAGCTTAAAAATTTCATTTCATGTCCTGTGAGCCATATGAACTCATCCATCTCATTCTCTTGTTTAACTACATACATACAACTCAAAACCATCTCAAAATGTTGCCAAAAACTCAAGCTCATAGCATACATACACAAAATAATGCAATTCAGTCTCAGGTTTTATGCTAGGTTTCTGGTGCCAAATTTGAAAAATCATAACTAAATTAAAAAAAAAATCAAACTCATACACACTATACCATTCAAAAAAGCCAAAGATGTTAAATTTTTACTAAAAATAAGTTCAGACCAAAATAGGAATTTTTAGCCACTAGAAATTGATGGATGAGTGGATCGTCGCATAACCCTCAAAATAATACTAGGCTGATAAAATATGTAGCTAATGGCACAACCTAGGTCATCTCCCTTGGAATTGACGTTCAATGTTTAATTGAGTTTTCTAAATATTAAAAGACTCTAAAATTTCCTAAACAAGGGGATTTTGATTTACTTAAACTATCCTAAAACTAAATTGAATTAAAATTCCTAAATTCTACCTAATTATATAGATTATGGTTGAAAGATAGACTTGTGACTAGCTTCGGATTCGTCCCTTGGTATCCACTATCCTTATCCTAATCCACTTGTGATTAATTTTGGTCTAAGAGTTCCTAATTGTGTTCATAACAATTTATCTTAGGTAACTACTCAAGATTCAAGAGATTAATGATCTAACGTTGAATTGAGACCTCAACTCCGCATTAAACTGTTAATTCTTGTTTTTAAGATCTTGAACACTCAATTTGATTGATTAACTAATTGATTAGCCTCTGAATCATCCTAAATATTTAATTAACCAACTAAACATTAAGGAATCCTCAAATTAAACATTCAAACAAATAGTCTCACTCATGTATTTTATCGAATACCTTCGAAGCATACATGGGAAGTCAGATAATATTGAAATTAATCAGATCAATTAATCAACAAAAATACTTCCTAATTAGTGTCTAACCAGCCACTAATTATAATTACACAAATTCCCTATCAAATACAACTTCACCAAGACAATAAATGAAAGAGAAAAAGTGTAGGAAAAATAGAAAAGTCTTAGCCAAAATTCTGAATTATTCTTCCATGGATTCAAGCTTCTCCAAGGGTTCCTCCTTGCTATCCTCAAGATGAACTAAAGCTTCATGGGATGTAGATGGAAGATGGAATGGAGTGGAGTGGATGAATGAAGGGGTGAATATGGCTGCATGAATGGATTGATGAATGGAGGAGTATGGAATGCAGCGAATGGGATGAATGAATGGTTGAGTGGTTGAGTGGTGCCTCTTGGATGAATGGGACGAAGGATATATATAGGCGAGGGGCTGCTAAATTATAGAGACGTGAGTTGGGGGAATTGTGAATGGACTAGGATATCCTAATGTATGGAGGCGTGAATGTAGTGTAGAGGCGTGAGATAGAATGAAGTCTGGACGATGGAATCTGCTCCCTTTCACGTGCTTTTTAATGATTCTATGTGCTGTTCATGTGCTTCTCTCTATTTGCTCAGCTTCTTCTTTTAATATATCACGAATGTGGACCACACTTCATTCCCATGTGAGCCTTACCAGTGTTTTTATTATTCTGCTCATGTGTTGCTTCAGCTCCTTCTCTATACTATTCACGTGCTTCTTCTAATGCACCTTCATATCAGCTTTACGTGGATTCTCTTCATATATATATAAGATGGAGCTGCATGGATGTGTGTATGAGAGTGGGCCCCGCTGGTTATTTTATTTTATTGAATTCCATATAAATTCCTTTTCTCTTGTTTCTACAGCTCCTTCGTTAGTTTTTCACGTGGTTTCCTTCGTATCATGCAGCTTCCTTCTTATCGTTATTATTCACGTCTTCATTTAACCTTCAGCCCAGGCTTCTGCTCTTTGCTCCAACTTCTTCACGTTGCTTCCTTTCATTTAATCCTTCATCCACGCACAGCTTTGCATGCAAGAATAAACCATTAAATCTGCTTCTCCAGCGTTTTTGTTCCTCAGTGAATCACGTGCAGCTCGTTATTTTCTTCATGTTGGCTTCCAGCGTTTGCCTTTGTTCTACTCGAGTTTGCTTCTTGCAATTGCTTCTTATCCTTCACGTCAGCCTTTTTTACCATGTTCTGCCCAGTTCAGCATCCTTTTTAGCGTCTTGCTCTGTTCTTAAACTCAAAAACAGAGGCTTCTTGGGCATGTTCGTTCTCTTAACTCCATCTCAATTCATACATCCAGCCCAGCTCCCTTTCAGCGTCATTTCTAATGTGTTAAAGATGTAGCTTCTGCATGCGTTTTGCTCAACTGTGCTTCCTCATTCAGCTCGCTTTTAACGTGTTAAAGGCGTAGCTTCTTCTTCATTCTTTACGTTCATTCGTTCATGTTGCTTCCTCTGTTCCTTTCAAGCATGAAACCTAGCTTCTTCCTCACACACACACATGCCTTCTCATGCTTCTCTTCGTTCTCAGTTCTCACATTAGCTTTGTTCACACAAGCTGCTGTTCTGGAGTTTATTCTTCCCTTAACTTAACACTAGCTCCTTCAACTCGATGCTCTTTCTCTCTTCTTTCCACACAAGCTCGAGTTCACTTCATTTGTGTTTCTGCTTCCAGCTCCACGTTGCTTTCATGTGCAGTTCTGCCCTTGTGTGTCTTCCACCTCAACTCCAAACTCCTTCGTGTTTTTGCCTTGCAAGCTTCTTGTTTCATGTTTATTACACAAGCTCCCTTTATGCAGCTCCTTGTCTCTTCTAAGCTTTTTGTATCACACGTTCAAACATACTTATTCCTTCCATGTGAAGCTCTTGATCCACTCATGAAGCTTCAATCATTTTCTAAATTAATTTCTATCCTTAAAATTCCCATTGCCCAACAAAATTCTGCACAAAAGAGTGGGAAAAATCAAATAGGAATTTTCACAAAATTATTTAAGATAAATTTATGCATTAAAATCCAATAATTTGTAACTTAATTCCTCAAATATAGAAAATGGCTACTAAAATCAAATTTCATCTAATTAGACTCTTAAAGTCATATTTGGATACTAAAATGTTTAAGTTAAAAGGATTAAAATGTATAAAAATCATACTTATCAATGGAACAGTACCAAAGATATTGCTACATTACTAGTATCGACTCCAAACTTCAAAAATTCATATCTCTCTACTTAAACATCCAATTGAGGTGATATTGGTAGCCATAGAAAGCTTATCATGTCTAGTTTATGCCTGTAAAATTTCATAATTATTGAACACCATTTGACCTCGAATGATACAGGAGAAGAAACTGACCATATGAATAGTAACTATATCAGTACAACAGAAATTTGACAATTTTAAAAATTCATAATTAATTTTATAGAACTCTAAATAATCTGGCCTTTGGTTTTTCAAAAAGATCTAGATGAGATCTATATGCATGCCAAATTTCATGACAAAATTCACCCATTTGGTCAATTTGTGCTATAAGGTTTCAATTTGGTCATTTTGTAATTCTTAAAAGGTCACAAAGGTTCTAATTTAGCTTCCAAAACTTCCAAGGCCACTTGAACACGTGGAAAAGTATAAGAATAGCCTACTAAACATGTTCCTAAGGTCCAATTACCCAAACCTTACAAATTCACTTTTCCACTCCAAGGTATACACAAAAGCATACATGAGCAATTCTTGCCATTCATTGTCAAAAAATTGCTATACCATTCAAATGGTGTCAATTCTCATATATACATCAATTATCCATATAATTACACATGTTCAAAAGGGTTTACATCACATTCATCATAAGGTTATATCATATGCCATCAAATGGTTACAAGGTAAATACATAATACATTTCCATGTCAATATTCTTCCTTTAAGTTTGGTGGCTTCCATTCCTTTGCTCGCTTGGTCCACCTAGACATATTAGGTAATGGGGAGGAAAGAATGAAATTCTAGGAATTCTAATCGCTTTTCTCCCTTTCAAGCACACATAATGGATGCAAATTCAAGTCTAAAAATGCATGCATGGCTATCTTGAAATTCATAAACATACATGGAACATTTCTTACATTTAAGAAGTCACATATAACATACATAGACTTGCCAAGACAATGGTTTAGCCTCACCCATTCTCTTTGGGATTTTGGACTTATCTCACTAATTTTTTCAAGGGACTTTTGACTAAGCCTTACTCTTCTAGAGACTTTTGGCTTTGTTTCACCCATTCTTAGAGATTTTTGGCTTCACCACACTCAAGCAAGACATTCATATTCATAAAACATCATTCAAGTATATAAGAAAAGCATTATGGTACCATGGCATACAAATACATGCTAGAAACATTTTTTACAACTTAGACATACACACACACATTCCAAGACAAGAAAACATTTAAGGATGCATGAGAAAAAGAAGAGAGAGCTACCTTGTATGCAAGAACACACTTTCTTTCTTGGAAGATCTTCCTCTCCCTTGGCCAAACACTCACAAGAAGGTGGGGCTTGATTCCTTTAGCTTAAACAAATTAAATGGAACCAATTCTAATGTCACACATACACTAGAAAAGCTAGATAGCTCTTATGGTTTAATTATGGTTCTATAAGGCACCTAATGAAGCAACCTTAGAAAAACATAGTCTTGGCTTCATTCTCTCCCTTAATCTATGACTCTTGACTCCATGTAAACTCCTTGGAGCTATCACACATTCATTTCAAGGAGTCTAACTAGGTGTTGTTTCATTATACTAAAATATGGAACCTATATCTCCATTACACTTTCTAGGCTTCTTAAATTTTTTTCCAAGGCTTCCTTTCATACTCTCCCATCATATATGATACAAAACTAGGCTTGGAAGAAATTAAAACACTCCTTCGGTGCATGAACCCCTTTAGGCCGAGGCTATGCTTCCATATGGCACCAATGGAGTTTGTTTGATTTCTTTGATGGGAGAAGTATGTGGAAGGCTTCCTTGATGTCTTAGAAACTCATATGAACTCTTAGACGCCTTAAATTATGGCTAGGAATCATTTTACAAACTAAGGTACAACTAAAACCTAGGTTATTCATCTTGGAAAATCATGGTTCTTTCTTTATTTTCTTTGCATATTCTTGTTTCCCACACTCTAATTCCTAAGATTCATCATTGGTTTGGTTCAAAATTCAATCCTTCTTGGCTATCCATATGGTGGCCAAAATACACAAGAAGAAGGACAAGGAAGAGTAAGCATGGAAGTAACAAAACTACCTTAGTTTCTTAGCTTCCTTTAGATGCTTCTTCTTTTGCTTGGACTCTCTTCCTCAAATTCGAACTTCTCCCCTTTGGTTTGACCTTAAAATAGCACAAAAAACTTCAATAAAACTATAAGAAGAAGGTGGAGAAGGAGGAAAGCAAGGTTACTAAAGAGAAGACCAAGAAAATTCATGAATTTCCATAACTTTCACTTGGTTTTTCTTCCCCTTCTCCTTCTTCTTCTCTTGTGTGTCTTTCCCTCTAGGTCTCTTCTCTAGTTTTAGCTGAACTAAAGTTGGTCTAGGGAGGGGAATAGTGAGGTGTCCCAATATAAGAAGAAAGATTAAAGATTTATTCATTAAAAAATTCCATTATGTCTCTTTTCTTGGCATTTTCGTTTCTGGTTCGTTTTAGTTCCTTTTTTAGAACCGTCTTTTTCATCATAAAATTTAGATTCTCAATCTTATAAAATGCTTTTGAAATCACTCAATTTGGAGTTAAAATCTTCTTGAACAAAGGGGTCAAAGTTTAGGTCAACCATTATCAGAAAACATACACTGAAGGAGTTTGAACTATCATGAGGCTTCTCATGGTTTTTAAGGCCTCTGAGAACCTTGAGAGCTCAAATTTTCTATTTAAAAAGCCTTCCTATGCAAATTCTAAAAATTTTCTGAAATTACAAAAATATCATTACGTTACATAACTATGCCGTTAAATTCTGTCTAGTTATTTTAGCTCTAGTTTCCAGGCACCTCTGGCCTCCTATTTTCATTACTTAATGTCTAAATTATTATTCTAATTTTTTTAGACCTTATCTAATTCATTTCAAAGGACTTACTTTTAAAACATATTCGTTTCCGTCGTTTCAAATGAAGAATAAGAATATGCAATTAGAATTGATAAAGAACTATTAGAATGTTATATGGCTTCATCTAGGGTTTGTAGTGGCTCTTGAGAGATTCAAAATCCCAAGAAAGTTAATTAAGCTCTCTAATACCATAATTGAGTGAGAAATGAAGCACGAATATCCTAAAGTCTTGAAATTCCCTAAGTTGCAAATAAAGCTCCATGGAAGCTACATATAGTGGGTGTCTTGACCAAGGTTAGGTTTGGGTACCTAAGGAGTTGTTTCAATGATTCTAAGGCTATCAGTAGCCTAGATATGAATTATAAATATTAAAAGAACCATTGGAATGAATTTAAAAACCTTATTTTAAAACCTAAAATTTTAGGGCTCAAATAAGCTAAAAAAGCAACTTAGTGTTAGACTTGTTTAACCATGCATGTGATAACCCTAATAAGTTCTATTAAAGTCATATGGCTCATATCAAAAGAAATTTTAGAGCCAAGAAGTTAAATGATAAGAGTTGCTTCTTAAAGTAGGTCATAAACACACCTTCAACCCTAATTTGTCTAGTTTAAGTATAAACATGGTTCCATTGATTGTTTTGTACTCTATTTGATGTATCTAGGCGAAATAAGTGAAATCACATCCAATGGTATGTGTGAAGTCGTGGAGCAAGAGAAGGAAGCCAAGGGAACTAATTGAAATTGTGTGACAAGGTAACTTTTCCTTTATTCTTATATGTGTATAATTGGTTTGCTCAAGTTTATTGGTTGTTTGTATGTATCGCTTGTAAATTATATAAATTGTTGGTTGCTTGATCATGATATGAGATGGCATGACATTTATTTGCATTTAAGATTAGATTGGTCCTTAAATGGGTGAAGCTATGCCAAAAGTCCCTTGATAATAAGTGAAGTGAGGCCAAAAAGTTCCTAAATGTGGGTGAGACTAGGTCAAAAGCTCCATTTGTGGGTGAGACTGAGTCAAAAGTCCCTAAAAATGGGTAAGACTAAACCAAAAGTTTCTAAATGTTAGGTGAAGCTATGTTAAAAGTCCCTAAAGCATGGAATTGCCCTTAGATGAACTATGGAATCCCTAAAGCATAAATTATAATTTGGTTATGCTTGTATGAGATGCATACTTACTTCCATGAGCTTGAGTGAACTACATATATGTGTTTGAATGTTGGATTAACTATTAGAATTCTTTGAATCCCACCCTCCTCTATCTCCACTAACCATGGTTAGGTGAAACTCAAAGAAGAAAGAATGATGAGCAAAAGGCTTAGGAAGAGCATTCTTGACAATGGAATTTAGTTTAAGGAATGATATTATATGTAAGAATATGTATTCTTGAATTTTGATGTATGGATATGCAAACACATTTAAAAATACCAAACTATGCTATAGAGACCATTTAAGGTTTATAATACATGATATAATGCAAATTGGTACTTTGAGTTCCTATATGAATATATATATTCTTGCATGTGGGATGATAATTTTTAGTCACAAGGTGATTTTTACATGATGGATCAACTATACATGAGGCATTTATGAATTGAAATTTGCTCAAAATGAAAAATAACATTTTAAAGCTTATTTGGTATTAATTGGAACCAAATTTTAAGTTATTTGAGTCATAAAATGTCCCTCCTAGCCAACCCAAATAACCTAGTTTGGGGTTTAAAATTGGCAATCATTAGAGGACATATAGAGCCTTCCAATAAGACAAAATTTGTATTTTTTGAAGTTCTATAAAATATTTGATAAAATTTTAAATCTGGTTCAGAAAACTTAAATTTCTGCAGTACTATTTATACTATTATAGCCATTGTTTTTAGGTCATTTTAGCAGCCAAATGGATTCTTTTTTACTTGAATTTTTTATAGTAGAAAGTTCATATCATAAGTTTTCTAAGAACACCTAACTTGCATTAACTGGAACTGTGTAGCTCAAGTTATGAATTTTTGAAATTTGACTTTTGTTTTATAACCTATAACCCCAAATGAGCATATGGCCAACTTTGTGGATTTAATACTTATTTGCATGATATCTTGGTCGGAAAAAACTGGTTTTAAATGAAATTGGGAGACAGCATGGATAAAATACATGTTTGTACATTATTGTGCTATTTAAGGCTTTTCGAAACAAGAAATTTTGCTGCTAAAAGTTTGAGCATGATAATTTGTTACCAAAGAGCATATAAAATATGGACTATATGCATAATATGTGATAGTATGACATTTGAAGCAATTAGACAAGATAAGACCCTATAAAATGCAAGTTGATCCCCTTATTAACCATTAATTAGCTTTATATAGGTTGGTGTAGCAAATTGTTTATTCAAGGAGAAAACTATGATCTTACCTTTTGAGCAACTTTATTTTAGTGAAAGAAATATGGTAGTTAAGATTTAGAACTCTTTGGATAATGTTAGTAAAATTTGGATATGCAAAACCTAGGTATTAGACTATTTGGAAGCCAAAAATTGCCAAATTTGTTAGTTAAGAGGTCAAATTGTGATTTAGCAACCAAATGTGAGATTTTTGTATAGCAAATTTTCCTTAGGTATTTTAAACTTGTTCCAAGTAGTTTGGTACTAATTGAAGATGTGGTTAAATTTTTTTCATCATTACATATAGAGCTTAAAGTGCCATTTTTTTTTTTTTTTTGGTTATTATGCTACCATAGAAGAGGGAGCCCAATTCTATGTTACTTTGGGATATATTTTAAAAGTTTAAAGCTATTTTGGGTGTTTTGAGATGATGCAAAAATAATTATGGGGAGTCTTGGTGAGCTTGGTGTGAGATCAAGGGAGTATAAAAGCTTAGGAATGGTAGTGGTTTAGTACATTTTTACTACTGTCATGTTCTATGTGCATAACGCTTACTATTCTATGTCTCTTGATTGATTTTCCTTACTTTGTCAGGGATTCTTTGATAGAAATAGATATTATATTATACCAAAGGATGTATGGAAGTGGTCCTAGGAGTTTTGGATGACTATAGGTTGGTTTAAGGTGGTAGTTTGCTCTCTTTGTGTAGAATTTATTGTAAAAAATTTTGCACCTATTTTCCTAATGTCATGGTGGCTATCTAGGTTGTTTTTCCTTGAATTTTGCTATTGTAAATGTTGATTCAAGCATATTTTGGAATGTGGAAGAGTGGGAGGAAGTTTGAAGGTATTTCAAAGATGCTTAGGGAAAAGTATGCTTTATGCATTTTTGTTATCAAATGTTTCTTGTTTCTGCCATGGATTGGTTAAGATTTGGTTCATATGATGTAATATTCTATGTTTTGTAAATTAATATATAGTCCTTAAAGAATAGAAATGATTAATTAAAAAGGTTCACAGGAAAAGAAAAGGCTAGTTAAAACTAAAAAAACTAATTTGGGCCAAATCGACAAAAAAAATAGGAATTTATAAAACATGAGAATTGGCTTGAAAAATGAATATTCATCATCATATTATTATAAAATAAGGTTAGTAGATTAACCTAATGAGGTTGGTTTGACTGAATCCCTGACAATGTACAATTTAGGCCCTCGAGTAGCCATAACTTTAACTGGACTTTTTTCATACTATTTTAAGTTCCTATAACCTCAAAGTACATATTTTTAATGAAAAGAAGAGTCTAAATTTTAGTGTAGAGTTATTAGTTTTTGAAAATACTGAAAATTAAATTCAAACGATAGAATTAAAATATAAAGGCAAAATCGGTATTTTGAAAAATTTTAAAACCCTATGTATGTGTGTGTGCGTGTGTGTGTAGAAGGAAGAAGAAACTCCATATAAGTAAGCAAACTTTCCAAATTTGGATATGATGTTATTATATACCTTTTTCTACTTTTTTTTTTTCTTTCTTATGGTGGTTTTGGCTTCTCAAAAGGATAAGTTATGTGACTAAACTTTTGAGCGAGGAAGCTCTTATAAGGAAACCAATTATACTAAAATAATTCTCATTAAGAGTACATCTGTAATACTCTAAAATTAATTATGGTGTTAATCATAGATTTGGATTAATTAAAAATAATTAATATAGAATAATTAGGTAAATCATATGAATGAAAATTTTAGAGAGATAAATTATTAATATGAGTTTGAGATTTAGTTGGGTTAAAAATTTCATCTAGGCCCAAATTAAATTAAGTAGGTCATGGTTAGAGACTAATGGAGGCCCAAAGATTTTAGATATAAGCCTAACCTCTTATTGTGAGACTTGACCCAAAAGAGAGCACCTAGTGATGGCCTAATCTGATTTAGTGAGATATAGGCCCGAGACCCAACTTACATAAGCTTTTATAATTAGCCCAATAACCCTCATGTAAACCCAAATCAAATGAGCTCTTAAAATTTGGTTTAACCCAATCAAAAATTCTACAGCCTAATTAATCAAATCTGGCCCAACAAGCATAAAATCTGAACCTAATTAGAATTGGACCTTTGGGTCAGCCCATAACCCAACTTAAACCCAACTAAAACCCTAAACACATGTAGCTCCTTTACCATTCTGCTAAAACACAAAACACAAACACAAGAAGCATTTTCGCACCTTGAGAGAGAAGCTAGGGTTCTAAGCAAGAAATCTACTATTTCTCACTTCTAGGCTCAAAATTAGCCAAGGTAATAGTTATATAACTTAATCCCTTTCTCTTTCTCTTCATTTTGACCTGATTGGTTTTTCATTTAGAGTATTTTCACTATACCCAAGTTTGAAATGTGGTTGTTTGAGATTTTCTTGGTGAAATTTCGTAGGTTGAGGTTAGGGGTGTTGTTAGGTAAGTATAAACTCTCCATTTTAATGTTTTCTCTGCTAGTTTGAAGCCCTTATAGCTAATTTATGATATGGGTATTGTTTTTATGTGAATTTACTTAAAAATTGAAGTGTTGTCTTGAGATTTTTGGGGTAAGCTCAACCAAATCCGAATTTGGTTCTTGTGGTAATTGGGTAAGTGTTTCTAAGTAGTCCTATATAGCTTAACTTCTTGAGTAATGAGTTTGCTGATATAAATTGTGATTAGGGATAGTAATGGCTTGGTTTTGTGTCCATAGACTGAAATAGTATTCAATTGGCTCTTAGAAGATTGGCTACAAGTGAGGTAACTAGGGTTCATGCTAATTCCATGCATATGTCTATTTTAATTTTGTATTTGCTACATGATTATGATTTTGATGCTAAATGAATTGGTTGACTATCTATTATATGTGATTGGACCTTGTGAGTCCATGGTGGAGCCGTGGTGCAACTGCCACCCGTGCATGTGCTTCAACCGGGTATTAGGTTGTGATCAGACCCCAGATGCACTGAGCCTTGGTTGTGCTCAATGGGGAGTAGGTGCTGTAGACGGGCCTCTCCTGATATTATTGTCCTTTAACATGTGGAATTGTGATTGCTAGTATAGGATAGTAGTAATCATAGATAGCCTAATTGTTTCATTTATTGATGTGGTTGGTCTATTTTCTGATGCTTATATGAAATCATCCATATATGTTAATTAAACTGGAATATATGAATGGAATTTGCCTTGGTTACTGAGATTTGCATCTCACCCCATTTCATGGGATCATACTTTCAGGTGAAGGCCCTTCGGGTAAGGATAAGGGGAAGCAAGTTGATGAAAAATCTATGAGCTCTAGCCATGTGTGGAAGAGGCTACACTTGGCCTAATCTGAGTATAGTAGATGCAATCTTGTTATTCTTTTATATAGTATCATCATGTAGTCATATTGCCAAGTGTAAGTGTTTGTATTTTAATTACTTGGAATGTATCTATTGAGGAGTTAGGCCACATCTTAGCTTGGTATTAGATGTATAAACTTATGACGTCTAATGTATGAACTTTGTTAAATTTATGATGTGGTCTACTATTGGGAATGTAATCATATGATACATTAGATGTTGATTTAAACCAGTGATGTATGAAATCTCTAATGGAATATGTATTGAATGATAATTGTTGATAGTTCTTAAATTCTTGTTGTTATTACTCTATGAACTTACTGATATAGGGTAGTTAGAGGAGTAGAAATTAACATTTAAGTCTTGAACTAGTAATGATAGATAAGTTAGGTAAATTAGGTGAATGAAAACTATTAGAGCCCCACAAATTAAGGTAAAGTTGTCCTAGAGTGTCTATGGGGGTAGAATTGGAGTGCATGAGATGAAATTTGAAAGATATAGTTGCAGAGCGAGTTACGTCGCGACTAGGAAGGTCTCGCTGCAGCCAAGAGTGTGACAGAGGCGATGGGAGAGGTGTAGGGAGCGGCAGCGCGAGGAATCTCACCGCAGCTCAAAGTGAAAATGTTGCCTAGGAAGGGTGATAGAGAGCAAACTCGCCACAACACAACATGCCCCCCTGCAACTTAAGTCAAGAAAATTGGGTAAGGAGTGTCCAGTAGCTAATCTCGCCGTGGCGCAAGTATATCCTGTCGAGGTGAGAATCGTGGGACTTCGAATAGTAGCTCCAAGAGGCATTTTTGCCGCGGCGAGATTCACGTGAGTTGCCCAATAGGATTTTCGAGAGTAACTTAGCCACGGCACGAAAGGTCAAGGCTGCAGCACAAAGTGAAAAACTTAGTTTTTTGAGCTCCAGTAACTAACTTAGTTGTGGTGGGAGAGTTTCAAGTCGCAGCGTAGGTTCCCAAACTCCAACCTTTAGCCTAAAAACCTCAGTTTCTCCAATGGTAATGCTAGGGAATAATGTAGGAACACTTGTAGGAGGTTTTTGTGCATTGGAATTGATAGATAGGTGAATCACAAACCTCTCATGAAAGTACAATTTCCCTTGTGCATTCTCCCATTTGTGGTTATATAGTCAATGACCCTAATATTATCGATGTTCAAATTTTTCTATATTTTCATGATGTATTTAATTGTAATGACTCTAAACCTTGATCATTAATCATTAATCGCGTATTTAACCATAATTACCATGATTATAAGTTAGGATTATCACAACATCAAAGTAAACTATAGTTTAGGCTAAGAAAATTTTATATTCTTGGAACCCTAGCCTATTATGTGCTTGGCCAAGAGAGAAGGTGAGGGAAGGAGACTTAAGATTGATAAAAACTTGGTAAAACTAAGGGTTTTAAAGGGTGAAAAATAAGAATATACAAATGGAAATGGTAAAGAACCAAAAGAATAGCATATGGCTTCCTCTAGGGTTTGGATTTGGCCTTTCAAAATCCTAAGAGAGTTAATTAATCCTTATAATACCATAATTGAGTTAGAAATGAATTATAGAGATCCTAAAACCATCAAATTCCCTAAAAAGCAAACAAAACTCTAAGAATGGGGGCTATAAGCTATGTCTAGGCCAAGAAGTGGATTTAATGCCTAGGGAATTGTTTTATTAATTCTAAGGTTTTAAATAGTCTGAATATGAAATATAAAGACTAATGGAGCCATTGAAATGAATTTAGAAATTTTACTTTTATAAGTGAAAAATTAGAGTTCATGGATGCCTATTAGGACCATATGGCTCTAAACGTGTTTAAATATATTTTTGATGACCCTAATGAGTTCCTTAGAGTTATAAAGATCCTATATGGTGAGATTTTGAAACCTAGAAATTGAATTTTGAGAGCTACTTTTTACGGCATCCAAAGTGATCTAAGTTATATTTAAAGACCTAAACATGCACTTGAATGCTAACATGAGATTAAATATGCCTTTATTAATCATTTTATATTTCAATTGATATGTCTAAGCCAAGTAAGTGGAACCACATCAAAGTGTATGTGTGATGCTGTGGAATCAAGAAAAGGAGACAAGGGGATTTGATTGACTTTTGGTTGATAAGGTAGTTTTTCCTTCATTCTTATATGCATGGTTGGTTGGTTTGAATCCTTGGTTGCTTTTATGTATTGTTTGTAATTGATTAGCTTGTTACTTATTGATTAGAATATGCAATTGCATGATACTTATTTGTATTTGTGAATGGGGTGGCTCTTTAATAGGTGAGCTTAAGGAAGTGAGCTTGGGATTATTCTACTTTAAGCCAAAAGTCCCTTAGGGTATAGATTTGCTCTGGTTTGAGCCATGGAACCCCTAGAGTGTGGATTTTCTCTGCTCTATATGATTTGGCTACGATTGCATAACATGCATACCTGCTTTCATATACTTGAGTGAACTATATGTGTTTTTGAATGTTGGTTTAACTACTGAGATTTTTTGAATCTCACATTTCCTTATCTCCACTAACCACGGCTAGGTGGTGTGCAAAGCAAAGACAAAGATGAACAAAAGGCCTAAAGGAGCCATTTATGATGAAGGAATTGGCCTAGGATATGATATTGCATTAACACCTATGTATCTTTTATATTTTGATGTAATGAGATGCAAACATATTTATAAGTATCAGACCATAGTTATATGATCATTGGATATATGTATAAGATGATAAAACATGATTTGGTATGTGGATAGCCATGAGGTTTATATATATTTTTACATGTGAGATACTGAATTTTTTATGCAAGGCAATTCTTATGAAGAATCATTGCTATATGATGCATTTGTGAATTGAAATTTGCTCATGGTAAGAAATGGTATTTTAAAACTTCTTTGGTGTCATTTGGAACCAAATTTTTGACCATTTAAGCCATAAAATGTCCTTTTATCTTTGGCAGCTTTAATGACCAAATTTGGAATTAAAATTTGGTGAGCATTTAGAGAAAGAGCTAAAAATCATAATTTTTAGAATTCTATAAAATATTTGATAAATTTTTAAAGTTAACCCCAAAAAGCTATCAAGGCCTATTATTATTCACTCTAATATGGTCTTGGATTTTATACTCTATAAGGGACCAAATAGATTCATTTTGACTTGAAATTTTTATAGTAAAAAGTTTACATCATAAGTTTTCTAAAGACATCTAATTTGCATTAATAAGAATTATATAGTTCAAGTTATAAATTTTTAAAATTTGAACTCTATTACATGTTCTATAGCCAAAATGAGCATACGACTAATTTTATGGATTTAATCCTTATCTATGTGTCATCTTGGATGGAATAAGATGTTTAAGCATGAATTTGTGAGATAAAATGGTAAAAATACATGTTTAAACACAATGGAGCCATTTGAAACTTTTAGTAACTAAAATTTCTGTTACTAAAAGTTTGGTTACTATTATTTTGCCATAAATGATCATACGTATATATCAAGAATAAGGAATACGTTATGGTGTAACATATGATTTATATTATGTTAGGGATTTTTAAATACTTATAATAGCCCATACTTAGTATGATTTGGTGTTTAAGAGTTTTGGAAATTATAAGAACTCCTATAGTAAATTTTGCTTAGGTGTGCTCACTTGGATTTCTTAAATATTGTAAAATTTTCCTTTAATCTTTTAGCTTGTTTACAGTTTGAAGTCTGATCTAGGAACTAGTAGACTATTGGAAGACTTTGTTAACAAGATTTTAGACCTTGTAGATTAATATGAGTAGTTTTTGGTTATGTCTTGGTACTATGATCTAGGACCTTGTTAACAAGATCTAGACCTTGTCGACAATATTTCTGGATAAGTTCATGATTCCCTATAGTATTCTAACCTTTACAATAGAAAATACGAGTTGAAAGTTTAAATTGGCTATAATTTTGTAAATAAATAAATAAATTTAGCACTTATTCATAGGAACTCCACTATGTAGCACTTTGGTTAAGCATAAATTTTCAAGTATAACTTTGGTTTGATGGGCTAATGAAGGACAAAAGAAGATGGCCCATATAACAGTAATATTATGTAGTGTTCCGTAGTGTATAAAGTTAACAATAATGGTAATGTTATGTTTGATATTGTGTGTGGATGATACGATAGAAAGACCACTTCATCACATTCTTGACAATGCTCAAACCTAAAAAGTATGTTAAAATAGACCTAGTTATCATCATCAAAGATGTTGAGTTGCCCTAACAACCAAACATGTTGGTGAACTACTCTAAGCTTGCTAAACTTATCATTTACCTATTGTGCTACAGTTTTGTAACCTCACTTTCTTTGCTCAGTGATCATTGTGGTATTTACTTGATAAAATACTTATAATCGTGGACTAAGGAATCGAAGTCTTAATGGGGAGGCCTCACCTTGTCTACCTAGACTACAGTATGAGATTCTCATTCAATTGTCTATTATGCTCTAATGCTTGTGGCTCATTTGTAAGTGGTTATGACTTTTAGGAACAATTGGATAAGTTTTGTGTCCAACTTATGGAGGACTTGGGTTAACCATCTACTCAATAAATATTGTGATGATGTTAGGTCATTCGCACTTGCAACAAAGCAAGGGAAGGAAAAAAGAATGTGGTGGTTAAAAGATTATTTCAATCCATTTGGTTATGATCATTATGGTCATCAATAAAAGTCCAGATGTAAACATTGCAGAAAAATTGGTTGAAATATTGTATAATTACAATTATAATAATACTACGCTATTGCAAATTCCTTGAAGTTCCCAGATGTATTAAAAATCCGAGTACATTAACAAATTCAATGTTTACTTATTAACTTTGTTAAACTTGCTAGTAATGATCATCTCACTTTCTTTTTAGTAATGGTAATTTTCCTTTTGGTAATAATTTTCCTAAAAACAACATAGTATATTACATTAATGTACACAGGTTAGAAAAGAAGGTTGAATCATTGGGGGAATAAATATTACATACACAAATTTAATTAGTAACAACTTAATTTGTAACTATTATATACACAAAAACTCAATGATTCACTTCCTTTATAAAAGTTGTATACGAAAGATCACTTAATATGTTATGAAACTTAGTTCATTGGCTATGCAAAGATTAGACATGCAGGCTGAATAAACAAACATTACATACATACATACATTACTTGTAACATAAAGTTTCATTAGTAACAACTTCACCTGTAACTCTTACACAAAAGTTAGACATTACTCCACCTCTACCTTAACTATTACATACATAAATAACTATTATATCTGTCACACCCGAAAATGCGACCGCGTGGCGCCAAATCGAAATCAAAATTAAAACAATGTAGAGTCGCCACCAAATTTTTATTTTTGAAAAGACAAAATTTTGAAAAAAAACTTTTTAATTTGGAATATTAAAAAAGTGGTCTGCGAATCAGAAAATAGATTCGGGAGTCGATTGTGAGTGGAGAAGGCGTTAGGCACTTCGCAATACCCGTTACTAAGAACGGTTACCCTAAGTTAATTGTGCAAAATTACTATAGCCTTTAATTTATTTTGATTCTCCCTAACAAATTATATGCAAAACAAGGAATAGGAATGAAAGAAATGAAATTAAAAAAGGAAGAAAGAAATTGAAGAAACGAAATTAGAAAACAAAATAAAATAAAAAGAATTAAGGAAATGAAAATTGAACAGAAAATTTTATTTACAAGGGCGGACTTGACCTAGGATGAAAGCCTAGGGCCTACGTACCCTCTGAAGGGGATCAAAGTCCACGTAGTTCGATAGGAGATTGCATTTGGTTGGTGTTTTGTTTATTATCTTTTTTTTGTGTTTAGCTTTTGTTTGATTTTTAATTTTTGATTGATTTTGTTTTTTTTTCTTTCTAGTTTTTACTTTTGGTTTTTATTCTTTTTTTTTTTTTGAAAGGACAAAGAAGATAAAATTATTTTTTTCCTTTAACAAATAAAGCAATTTTGAAACTGGTTGATGTGTTTTGATTTGTTAAAATTAAATTTAATGTTAACCTTCCTCGCATTTTCACTTTTTCTTTCCTCTTTTCTTTCATCATTTTTCCTTTTGTCCTTTTCCTCTATTTTGTTTAATTTTGTCTTTGTTTTTATCTCTTTCCATTTTTTTGTCTTTTTCCCTTGTTTTGTTTAATTTTGTCTTTATTTTTTTTTGTTTTTGTTTTGTGTTGGCTTTTTAAATTTTTTTGCTTTTATTTTTGTTTATTGTTGTTTTTGGTAGAAAGGAAAAAGAAAAAAAAATAAGAATCATTTAGACCCTTACAATTAAAACGATTTTTGAAGTTAGTTTGTATGTTTCAATTTGCAAAGCCTAAATTACTCTCACCTCTCAATTCTTTCTTCCATTTTGACCTTTTGAGTTTTGTTATATTTTTTTTGGCTTTTTGTTTTTTTGGTTATTTTTTTTTTGTTTTCGTTTGTTTTTTTTTCATAGTTTTTTTTTATTTTTTTGTTATCATTTTTTTTTCATTTTTTGTTTTATATTCTCTTTTTTTTTAATTAAGTTTATTTGATTTTTTTTAGTGATTATATATTCCTATTAAAAGAAATATGCATAAGTGTGAAAAATTTGCTTATTTCCCTTTCTTCATTTATCGTCTTGTTTTTTTTGTTTTTGTTTTGTTTTCTTACTTCTTCTTTTCCTTGTTTTTGTTTTTGTTTGTTTTTGTTTGTTTTTTTATTTTTTTTTGTATTTTATTATTTTTGTTGTTTCGTTTTTTCTTTTTTTTTTATTCAATTGGTTTCTGTTTTTTTGTACTACTCCCTTTTAAGTTTTTGGTCTTAGATTTTGATCTTCTTTTTGTCTTTATTTTTTTAGTTTTATCCTTTTTTTTGTGTTTTTGTTTTGTTTTTAGTTTTGCTTCCTTTTTGTGTGTTCTTGTTTTTTTTGATTTTACGAGAATAAAGCTTTCATATTTTAATTAACTTTTGATGAAATGAGAAAGAGGGGTACAAATTACTCTTGACCCTCACACACAAAACAAGTTTTAATTTGCAAAAGATTTCTCCATTTCATTCCTTCACTCTTCAAAGGTTTTTTTTTTAAAAAAAAGTTTTTAGTGATTTGCACAATTTCCTCTCGCTATATCTTTTTCTCTTTTATGGCTTTTGGTTTGTTCTTTTATTTTTTTTAATTTTGGCCTTTTTTTTTCTTCATGGTTTTTGATGTTGTGAGAATATCTTTTTTGTTGGCACATTTCAAATTTTTTTTATTTTCATTTAAAGAAACGTTGGAAGAAAAAAAAAGCTATAAATTTATAAAGAGGAAATCAACTACCCTTTTTTTCAAGGAAGTTTTAATTTTTGTCAAAAAAAAATTATCTTTTGAATTTGGAAAGTTTATTTTTACTATTATTATTTTTTTATCTTTTGATAGTTGCTCTTTTTGTTGTTGTTTTCATTTTTTTTTGAAAATATTCTTTTTTTTTAGAAAATCAACTTAATGTGGTTATTCCAATTCGAAGCTTATTACGATGCAAATTTGGAACCCCATAAGTGCCAAGGAGGCTTATTGCCACACATGGCTTTGGATTTGCTTCCTTATATCCGAGGGGATAAAAAAAAGTCCCACACGATTACTAACACTAAAGGTGAAATATATAAAATCACAGGCCAGATATTCCCACGGTGCAATCCTAAGCATTTTTATTTTTGATTCAATGTTGCACAGCTATGTTCGAATTATGAGGAGTCCACAAACTAAAAAAAAAATTGAAAATTCCAGGTTATACGTCCTGCGTTTCTAACTTATGCTAATCCATCCACATAACAGAAGGCTTTGAAATTTACTGGAAATCACTAACTGAATCAAAGTGTGACCGGGAAAATGCATTAAGCCAATAGGAACAGAAATTGGAAATGCAATTTGAAAATGCAACTTTTCATACAATTTCGCATCAAGGGTGTATCCAGAATTAAGACTAAACAGGCGTATATCTCTCACTAACCAATTCCCTGGTTCTGCGAACCACCCCCTAGAACACGTTCAAGTTAAAGCTTGCTCTGAAACATGCACACATCTATCACAAACTGTTGCTTAAAAGGGAAAACCAAACAGATCCAGCAATTACTATCGAATACAGAGCTTAGGCCAAATTTCTTTTAGGCACTCTGTCAAGCACCTAATGTGCATACTTCCCACATACAAGGCATATGGTATTTGAATTCTAGATTTCCATCCCAATTACAGATCATCAGCACCCACAAACAGAACTAATGGAAAACAGAGCAAACCAATAATGCTAGTAGCTTACCTGCGAGGATAGCAGCAAGAGAACGAATACTCCCTTTAATTGTAGCTTTTCTCCCTCGGTGTGCTCTAGCCTTCTCTGCCTCTGTTCCTTTTTTCTTTAATCTTCCCCGTTCTCGGTTCCCTCTGTTTCGCTTAGTTCCAAAATTCCTCTCCCCTTTTGCTCCTTCAAATCTCTTCCGCCTCTTTCATTTTTTTTTTCTCGCCTCTTTGAATCTCCAGCTTCCTCCGATTTTTTTCTGGTCTCTCCCTCAATTCGAAAAAGCTCAATCGGAAAGCTTCCCTCCTCTCTCGCTCTCGCATCCCCGACCTCCCCTTCTGGTCTGCCTCCAATTCCTTTTTCAAAGCCCATCTCTCTCTAATCTCCTTTCCCTTCTCATGCTTCCCCTCTTCTCCTCGATTTTCGTCCCTCGCTTCTCCTTCCATGTTTGTGTTTTTCTCTCCTCGGCTTTTGACGATGATCGGGACAGGAGGAGGAAGTCAGCTCTTCAGGCGCGCCCTTTTGACTCTCTACCCTAGTTCCTTTGAAACGTTGCCTGGCTTTTTCCTCTCTTGCGTTTCTCTGAGACATCGGGTTGATCACCTCCTATTGTCGTTGTCGTTTTCGTGTTTTTAGCCCTCTGTGCCTCTGTGCGTGCCTCGTTCCCAGACCCTCTGTGCTTTTGTGTGTATGTGTGCTGCTAGAGTTGTGTGTCGTGGAATGAGCGTGAGTTAGGCTGCCAGGGAGAGACGGGTAAGGTAATAGATGGATTCGGGTTGGGTTAATCCGGCCCAACAAAAATTCAGCCCAAGCCTTCTTTCTCTCAGCCCATTTCCTCTTCTTCTGTCTCCCTTTTTTTTTTTTTGCAAAGGGGAGATGGGCCTATGCTGGGACAAGAAAATTGGGCTTCATATTGGCCCTTTTGCATTCTAAGGCTTTGGGCTCTCCATTTTTTTATTTTTTTAATGAATTTTTCTTTTGATTGATTTCTTTTGTTTTCTAAAGCTTCTAAAATTTATTATTATTATTTTTTAATTCACATTTTCTTGTTTTTTTTTCAATTTTTTTCTATAGCCTAAAAATATTTCATTTCCCTAAGTTCCTATTTTTTTGTTTTCCAAAATTTATTATTATTTTTTTTTCATCTGGTTTTGTCATTATTTTTGTAGTTTGTCTGGACAAAATACGGTGTTCACAGTTGCCCCTCTTTACTTGTTTCTTAGGCAGTGAGATTGAAAATGTAATTTTTAATATCTTTGCATAAGGAACAAGTAAAGATAAGAACACATATTTTGTCTAACAAAGGAAAGAGCGACTCAAACAAAATATGGTGTTTACAAGTTGCCCCTCTTTACTTATTCTTAAGTAAGGTGATCGAAAACATAATTGTGATATCCTTAGCTTAAGAATAAGTAAAGATGGAAACAGGTATTTTGTTTGGGGAGTTACCAGATAGAAGTGAACTAATTTATTGGGGGAAGCCAAATTGGATCAAAGATAACAAGCTAAGAAATGTCTGTTAGAGCAAGGTTGCGAGAAGTGCTTGTTCAGACAAGACTTCGGGTGCTTGTTCTAGGGCAGGACCTTGGCGCCTATTATGTGTAGGACTTTGTGATGCCTGGCCTATGTAGGGCCTTAAAGGTGGCTGGCTTGCAGGACTTTAAGAGTGCCTGGCCTATGTCGGGCTTGGAGTAGGCCTAGCCTATGCAGGGCTTTGAGAGTACCTGACTTGTAGGGCTTTGAGGGTGCCTGATAAGGGGTGCCTGGCTTGCAGGGCTTGAAAGGTGCCTGGCTTGCAAGGTTTTGAAGGTGCCTGGCTTGCAGGGCTTTAAAAGGGTGCCTGGCCTATGCAGGGTTTTGAGGGTGCCTGTGGAGGGGTGCCTGACTTGCAGGGCTTGAAAGGTGCCTGGCTTGCAGGGCATTGAAGGTGCCTGGCTTGTAAGGCTTTAAAAAAGTGCTTGGCCTATGCAAGGCTTTGAGAGTGCCTGGCTTGCAGGGCTTGAAAAGTGCCTAACTTGCAGGGTTTTGAGGGTGCCTGGCTTGGCTTTAAGGGTGCTTGGCTTGCAGGACTTTAAAAGGGTGCCTGGCCTATGTAGGGCTTTAAAAGGTGTCTGGCTTGCAGGGCTTTGAGAATGCCTGGCTTGCAAGGTTTTGAGGATGCCTGGCTTGCAGGGCTTTGTAAGGAGTGCCTAGCGTATGTAGGGCTTAAGGATGCCTAGCATATGTAGGGCTTGAAGGTGCCTGGCGTAGCAGGACTTGAAAAGAGTGCCTAAGGGTGCCTGGCTTGCAGGGCTTGAAAAGTGCCTGGTTTGCAGGGCTTTGAAAGTGCCTGGCTTTCAGGGCTTTAAGGGTGCCTGACTTGCAGGACTTTAAAAGGGTGCTTGGCTTGCAGGGCTTGGAAAGTGCCTAGTTTGCAGGGCTTTAAAAAAGAGTTCTATTCTTTGGTGAATTTTTCCTAAATTTGAAGATTTTACTCCGTTTATCTAAATTACCCTAATGTGAGCTGTGGGTTCACATGTATGCATGTATGAAATACAAAAAGCAAACGTGATACTTTGCTTTATAAAATGTGAATATTGACTTTTGCCTTGCCCCAGTGTAAACCAGAGTTTATGTGAAGTGTGCAAGTATGGGACGCATGAGACATATGATTCCTTATTTCCCAAAATGCAACTTACCCCTATTTGCCCCAGTATGAACTTAGTAATAGGTAATACATATAGGATGCAAGTTTTGTTGTTGTTATTTTTTTTATTCTTTTTTTTTTTTGAATTTTATAGTTTGAAAGTTTGATTTTTGAGTTTTGAAACCATTTTTTTCTTTTTCGTTAATAGAATCATCTCGAACGAAAGGAATGAGCATTGTTTTTGCATTTCCGGCTCCATTTTTGAAAAATGAATTGATAAGAAAAATATGATCCTTTTTTATTTTATTATATTATTATTATTTTTGAATTGATGAGACTAATTATTACTTTTTTTTTTGTTTAACTGATCGACCACAGTAGGGATGGGATGCTACCCTTCTGAAATGTAACACCCATGTAGCTAAACTTTCAGTATTTTAGGTTGCGCACCATTTGTAACTTTCAATTCCTTATCATCAAAGAAGCTTGTGCGCGATCTTTGCAACTACAACTGTCTCTTTTTATGAGTCTACTTTTAGAGTGACGATAGGGGTTTATAAAGGATAACTGATTTAAAGAAGATGCTGACCATGCCGTGCCAAGTAAAAGCTTTGATGAATGCCATTTTTGGGTTATTATTTATGAAGCACACAGACGGAGATCATGATATGCAACTTAGACTTGTGGCGAATGATTTTATTAATGCTTGCCAAAGGAAACATCTAGGAGTTCGGATAATATGGCATTTGATTAGAGAATGAGACTATAATGGTGCAGGAATAGACAATAAAACTGACAGAATTTGACACAAGAAATTCTTTTGAAGATTGCCCTCTACAATTGGTTCCACATGCCCCAATGAAGTGATCTGTCATGCAACCCGAAGTATACATCTCATCCGACCTTATCTATGACTTTCTACTGCTTTGGGTTCTATTCTGCTTGCTGCTTGGTAGCTTCTGCCGAAATGGACTTTCAAACTTTACTCCATTTTTGCTTAGGTACCCTCTTGCCTTGCCCTATTGTTCTTCTTTTTCTTCTCCTTCTCTCTTCTTTTCCTTTCTCTTTCTTTTTTTTTCTTTTTTTTTTCTGCTCTAACTTTTGCCTAGGCTGCCCTTTTGGGTTTTCAACCTAACGAGCTCTTCCTATCACACAAAGTACTTCTTAGCTGTATCCAAATTAAATGGCTTTGTTAATTCACGACCCTCCATATCCATTAAGACCAATGCTCCTCCTGAAAAAGTGTGCTTAACAATATAAGGGCCTTCGTAAGTGGGGGCCCATTTGCCCCGAGCGTCATCTTGGTTTGGCAAGATTCTTTTGAGGACTAGGTCCCCAACTTTGAACTCTTAAGGGCGAAATTTTTTATTGAAAGCTCTTGTCATTCTCCTTTAATACAATTGTCCATGACATATTGTAGTAAGTCTTCGTCCCTTGATCATATTCAGCTACTCATACCGAGTTCTTATCCAGTCGCTTTCATCTAATTGCTTTTCTTTCTTTGTCTTCTTTTAGAGTCATGTCTTTGCTTTTTCTTACTTTTTCTTTAACTTTAGCCTTCTTTTGACTTTGTGGTGCTTCCTTTTGCTTTTTGTCTTGTCCTTCTTTAGTCGCGTCAATTATTTTGGCGCTACTTCAGAGTTCAAGGATGTCGATGCTTGTTGGAGGGTTATTCTGAGCTTCGGCGGTCCTTTCTTTGTTTTTGCAGTAAATACATACATGAGAGGGATATTCTGATAGCTGTTGGCATATTCTTTTCTTGGTGTCAACAGGATTATCCATTTTATTTGTTTTTACTTCTTCATAAAATTCGTCGAATAATCACGATTTTCTTAATATTCTTCCTACTGAATAGATGCATGAATATTGGCCTTTAAAGTAGGTCCATTGGAGTTCATCGGTGGATAGAGTTCGACTCATTTCTGATTAAATAGTTTCAATTTCCTGAGCTCTTATTTTTGAAATTAGAGTACTGAATTCTTCTTGGTCAATTGAGAATTTTTCGGATTCTTCAAATTCAAATGGTTTCTTTGTGGTACCGAATTTGATAAGATTAATGGGAGGATAAAACTTTTTGGTAGTTATTTCTGCGACTGTTGAGTAACATCGCATATACATGGTGTACTGAGTGATAATATTGTAGTAATGTTTGGCGGCTTCTTAGACGGCTTTTGGGAGCAAAGATAATTCTGTGAGCTCTTTTGAAGGATAAATACAGTGAACTAATCCATAGCAAAATAAAGTATAAACTAATTGTGGGTTGGTGCCAGGATTAATCATAGCTTTATTAATGGAGTAATGAGAAATGTAATTAAGGGTCGGAGAGGTTATTCAACACTGGTTAAGTTTTTGAATAATGGCTTGAATATATTCATATTGCTCATGGAGCTTTTGTTGGGGCTTGAGTTAGTGGATTTGAAGTGGATGAAGAGGCTATTTGTGGACTGGACTGAGCCTGTTCTTGGGTTTATTTAATTTCTTGTTCTAATATGACTGCAAAAGATAGGGTAGATGGAATATGAGTTGAAGGACTTTGAAGAGTTGATGGAGGAGTTGGAGTGGGTGAAAGACCCATTACTTATTTTTCTAATATGATTATTCGTTTTTCTAACTCACTAATATGGGAACTAAAGTTACCCATAGCTTGAGTGAGATAATTGACGGTATTACTGATGCTATTCGTCTGGTTAGTCGTCTGTGATGATAAAATACTTATATTTAATTCGAGATTATTTATTCGTGTAATAAGGTGAGGATAGGAGATTTCCTCTTCTTGTTGTTGATTACTCGCCTCTTTATTTGGCCCGAGATTGCTCCATCTTTGGATAAGAAATCAGCAATCAAGTTATTTTTTCCTTTGACATATTCAACAGAATAATCATAATAAGATAAATCGGCTTGCCATTTGTATAACATTTTATTTGATAGTCTATTTGTCCTTAATCCTCTTGCTAACCAAAATTTTACTTGGGTGTTATCCGTTCGAATAATGAAATGACTATTAACAATAAATAATTCAGATTTTTCTACTGCTTTTACTATGGCTAAAAATTCTTTTCATGTTGAGTGGTACCTAGTTTGGCTTTCATTAAATTTCCCACTAGTATATTTGGCAATTCTTTCTTGTTCTTTCTTATGGGTTTTATAATACAGGGTAGCGCCCCAATAATTTTCTGATGCGTCTGTGTAAATAATCCATTGTATATTTTCTTGAGTTGAAATCATTAGTTTTGGTAAATTGTTACATAAGTTTTTTATCTTTTGAATAAGTTGTTCAGTTTTTTCATTCCATAACTAAGGAGATTTTTCTCCAGCTAATTTAGTTAATTGAGCAGTATATTTTGATAAGTGGGGAATAAAGTTTCTAGCTTGGTTTACTAGTCCTAAAAATGATTGTAATTCTTTCTTATTTGTAATTTTGTTAAAGTTCTGGGCTTTTTGACTGATATGTTCTTGTAATTCTATTCCATTAGAGCTAATATAATGTCCTAAGAAGGTTATCCTTTCTTTTCTTAGTTCTACTTTTTTAGGTGAAATATTAATTCCTTTTTCTTCAACTATTTTCATGAATTCTTCTAAATATTTTTCATGTTGTTCCTTATTTTCTGAAAATATTAGAATATCATCTATGTAGATTATAGCAAAGTCTTTGATTGGTGCTAGAAGTTTTTGTATATGTTCTTGAAATACACTTGGACTATTGTGAAATCTCATTGGTAATACATTCCATTCGTATAATCCTTCAGAGATTAAAAAGGTAGTATATTTCCTACTTGGTTCTTCTAGTCTTATTTGGAAAAATCCTGACTTGCAGTCGAATTTACTGAAAATTTGTTTTCCTCTTATTAGGTTGAATAAAAGTTCAATCTTAGGGATTGGATGGCGGTTTCTAACGGCTAATTTATTTAATTTTTTATAATTAATAACCATTCTAGATTTATTTCTTCTTATTTCTGCATTACTCATGACAATCATGACTGGTGAGCAATAATTAGATCTACTTTCTCTAATCAACTTATATTTTTTCATTTCATCTAAATGCATAATAAATTCTTGTTTGTCTGTAGGTGTCTATGGATATGGTTTACTATAGATTTCTATACCATAATCGAGTAATTCTATTTTGGCATAAGGTTTTGATTTTTCCCAATGGATTAGAGGATTTTCACTATAATTTTCAAATAATCTTTCTTCAATGGTTTTTTGTTTTTCTATATTTCTTAATGATTTTTTGGCTTCTATATCAATAGCTTTTGTATTAGGGATAAATTGGATTTCATTTTCCAATTGTTTAGATTTAAAGTTTGTGTTGGTTCTATTGTATGGATTCTGTATCCTAATTGCCCAAGCTTGATGTTTACATGGTGTTGTTAATACTAAAATCTTTTCGGTGAAATGTAGAGGTATATATTGTCCTAAGAAATCCATTCCTAGAATTATATCAGGAGTGGTTTCATTATATTGGTGTAAGGTTGGAATTTTTAATTCATACTCTCCTATTTGTATTGGAATTTCTTTAGCAAATAATTCAATAATATGTATTTGTTTTCCCGTGCTACTCATTCTAATTGGTTTATCTTTTTTCCATAACTCGGGGGGTAATA
The DNA here is from genome assembly GCA_026724425.1 of Erythrophleum ivorense. Classification (NCBI taxonomy): domain Eukaryota; kingdom Viridiplantae; phylum Streptophyta; class Magnoliopsida; order Fabales; family Fabaceae; genus Erythrophleum; species Erythrophleum ivorense. The sequence continues at coordinate 36,868,485 of JAIUCV010000006.1, read as the reverse complement.
TATTGTGTTTTGCTGTTGTTATATTCACTCCTGTATCAATCATAGCATGGTATTTGCGTGATTGATATTTTTAGTAGTTAAATCTTACTAGTATGTAATAAAACTTCATTAAATCAATTTTACTTTTTCAAGGATTACTACTTGATGTTCTATATTGATTAAAATTCTATTTTCCTGAATTCGATATGGTTTTACATATTCTAAGAAATCTTTTCCTAAGATAATTTTATGGGTTTGATCTCTTATATCTGATTCTACATATAATTTCACCTTTATAATGTCTCTTTTATTAAATCTTAACATAGTTTGCGCAATTGTTTCATTTTCTTGTATTTCTATATTATTATCTGTATAGTTTATATGTATTGAGCTTTTTGTGGTTTCTGGATTTATTAAAGCTAATATTTCTATCCAGTTTTCTTCTTGGGTTATTTCTACAAGTATTAAGTTTTCCAAATTTTGAGTTAAATCTATCTCTGGTATGTTTGGTTGAATTTCAACTAGATTTGATCTTATAGGTATTTCGGCTAAGTAGTTTGGCTCATAATGACTTTGACTTCTAGATCTAATTAAGGTTTTTTCTTGTAGTCTCGATTCTTGTATACTTCTTCGAGGATTTATGGTTATTACTTCTTGAAGTGTATTAATTCTAATGCTTATACTTCCTAATCTATTATTAAATGAAATTCTAGAAGAATTTTCTTCTCCTAATTCTCTTGTATTATCAAGTTCTAATTGTAATTGTCGAGATATAGTGATTCTATGTCTATCTAGAGGTAGTTCTTCTAAAACTGGCATAAAGTGTTTATCTATAGTAATATTTCCAATATTTCTTTTATAAATTTTATGTTCGTTGGAAAATACAAGCCCTACCATTCCGGTTATACTTATTATTCTACTTCATGGAGACATTTTTATTCCTTGTAATTTGTGGTATACTACTAGAGTTCTGTTCATATTTGTTTCAGCTCTAGAGATAGCAAAGTTGGTGTTGACTGTTAATTTCAATTTTTGATATATTATATTTCCATTTAAAGCTCCTAAAATACTATTTGGAACATTATCTATGATTCGGTTATCAGTAATTAATAGTTCTGTTGGTGTATCTATTCCAACTTTGAAGTATGCTTTTATTAGTAATTGTATTCCTGGTATATAGATTTCTAATATTTCATCTTTGATTTCTAATTTTTGTATTTCATTTTCTATTAATGTTTCATTAATAATAGGAATTCTAAGAACTCCTTCTGTTAGTGTTGATTCTATGGGGAATTTCTTTTCTATAACTACACAAGCATATTTTTCTTTTTTCTTTGATTTTACAATTTTACCTAATTGGTTGATTATACTCTTTTGTGTGAGATCCTTGGGAGTTAAATCTAATTCTTTGTCTCGAATCTTATTATACTATTTTTGATTAAATAGCATTCTTTTTTCTACTATTCCTTCACTTGGATTTCTAATTTCTTGAAATTCTTGAAAATTTGTTAATGGTTGGGAATTACTATTTTCTCCTTGCATCATATTAATTTCATTTTTTTCAGCTATTAGTATAGTTTCTTCATCATCTTGTTTTAAGTAATTTTGTGATTCTATTTTTTCTTCTAAACTATATTCTAAATCTTCTTTTAAACTATTTGCTAAATCTTCGATGTTCTGTTTTTCCTCTAGTTCTAAGGGTTTATTTGGACCTTCTGTTTTTGTTATAGGTTTTGGTTCGAATCTAGATGTTTCTGTTTTTTTAAATATTTCCAAGGCTTCAAATATATTCATAGTGTTCGATTTGGGTTTAGGTGGTTCTATTCTAGGTATAAAAGGTAAGAATTCTTCATAGTCTAAACTAGCATATTCAAAATTCATTTTGACAATTAATTACTTGAGAGGCAGCAAGGAGTATGCAAATGAGTAAGAAAGCAAGTGAATAAAGAAAACAGTTATAGCAGCAGATATGTGAACAGGGTACTATAATTTAAGCTAAAATTCAGAGATTAAGTTTCATATTTCCTTCTTATCATCCATCAATGATGCTCTGATATCATTTTACTTGACAGCTTGAAATGAGCGAAATCAGTTATCTATTCAATGGGTAATTTAGAATTAAGAATAGGGATTGACCGAAACTAAACCAGGTCATAGAAAGTTCATTCTGTCCTCTTTCATACAGAGTAATGCTACAAGGCGCACAGGGCCGTTCATGGGGCACACAAGACCCGCAAAGGTAGTTAAAGAATTTTCCTCCTTCAATTTAGTTCAGCACAGCCTTCCATCGTTTCCTACTGGAGGCGTAACTATTCCTATTTCTAATTTATTATTCAAAAGATATCTAATTCTCATTTCAGTTATATATTATATTTATAATATAATAAATTTTTATTATATTTTTTTAATTTAGTCTTTATTATTAAATTTTTATTAAATTTTACTAATATAACTAATTATATATTATATTAACATTTTGAATATATATAATGTAAAAGTAAATAATAAAATAAAATAAAATTAAATATATGACATATGATGTAAGTTTCATTAAATGATTTTAAAAAATTAATCTAAATTATGCATATTTAAAATAATATGACAGTATATAATTATTTTGTCAATAAAATTTAATAAAATATTAACAAAATATAATAATAAAAGTTAACTTAAAGATTATTTAAATTATAAAAATTTTATTATTAAAATTTTAATTTAATTTTTTTTTAAATTTTCTTTGTCGTGTAAAGTCACCCATCTTCATAAAAATGTCATCGCTTAATTCTCATCTTCTTCTTTTCTCTCTCCCACTCTGAGGCTCAGTCATCGCTCTCTCTCCTCTGAAGCTATAGAAATACACTATAGAAGAATAAGCCATTGAGCTATCTCAGGATATAGAGAGAGGAAGAGAGAGAAAACTGGAAAATGAATATGAGAGCTAACTCACAGCCAAACGGCGCAGAGCAGAGACCGCAGCAGAACGGAGAGCACAGACCACGGCAATCGGCACCTGGGCCGGGGGCGGCGCCACCACTGACATCGTCTTCAAGCGGGCACCAACCCCAACTCCACCACCAACATCACTACTACCCACCGACACCGTACCGGTCATCGTCTTCCGCTTCCTTCAAAGGCTGCTGCTGCTGTCTCTTCCTTCTCTTCTCCTTTCTTGCTCTTCTTGTCCTCGCCGTAGTCCTAGTCATCATCCTCGCTGTGAAGCCCAAGAAGCCCCAGTTCGATCTCCAGCAAGTAGGCGTTCAATACATGGGCATCACCCCAGCCTCCGTCGCCGGCGTTGCCACCAACGACCCAACCGGCGCCACCGCCTCGCTCTCCCTCACAATCCGATTGCTCTTCACGGCGGTGAACCCTAACAAGGTGGGGATCAAGTACGGCGAATCCAGATTCACCGTCATGTACAGGGGAATCCCATTGGGCAAAGCTTCGGTGCCTGGCTTCTATCAAGAAGCTCACAGCGTAAGACAGGTCGTGGCCACCATCGCCGTCGATCGGGTCAATTTGCTTCAGGCCGACGCCGCCGATTTGATCCGAGACGCTTCGCTTAATGACCGGGTTGAGTTACGGGTCTTGGGCGACGTAGGAGCTAAGATCCGGGTCATGAACTTCGACTCCCCAGGCGTTCAGGTTCACCCTCTTTAATGTCTCTCTGCTCTTCCATCGTTAAAATGCTTCACTGAATTTTTTCTTCTAATTTTGGCTTCAATTTTTTGATTTTCTAAATTGGCTTCTGAGATTTTATTGCTGGTTAGACCTTTCCCAATTAAGCTCTGATCGCATTTTGCTTGCAAATCAAAACTAAACCTTCTTCGTTAGATATCATATGAGCTCCGGATTCTCTCTCTCTCTCTTTTCCTCTGAGTGGTAGAGAGAGAATGTGCGAAGCGCACGGGAAGGGGGAGGAGCGTGCAGGGACCGTAGGTGGTGGGGTGTGCCTGTAACTGCGGATTCCACTAACCGCTGTCGCACTCTGCTTTTTCATTACTTATCTTCTTCCATTGTCGTCTTCTTTTTCCCGTGGCTAACGTGCGCCGCTAAGAATGTACCACATTTCCCTGTGATAACGTGCGCCAAAAGCAATTTTTGTGTATTTAGTCTTCTGAGAAAATAATATTATAAGGGTCTTATAGTGTTCTTGCATTGACAACACCCCCCTTTGATTGGATGCTTTTTCTTCTGTTTTTGTCCGTTTTTGCAGTATCTCTTACAGCTGTGAATGTGAAAATTCCGATTGATAGACATTTTTGGATAAAAATCCTACAGGGTGTCCCCTTCTACTACTTTGTGTCATGCATGGTTTGGGTGACTTTTGAATGGTTTTGGTTTATTTTTCCTCCCCAATCTCTGCATTTTTGTATGGATGGTGCCAATTTGTGAATGGAATTTTTGTTTAGTGTGGGGTTTTTGAGGTCTTCCCCTTGCTTTATTGCTTTTCTTATTTGTTCTTTCACACTCTCTAGTCTTTTTTTTTTTAATTTTTCTGTGTTATCAAAAAGTCACACTAGGAAGTACTTAAAATTGAATTGTTGGTTGCTCACATTTAGAAGACCTTTAAGATGAATTCTTGGGTGATAATAAGTGCTTTCTTTTCACGCTTTTTACTGCATTTGTCTTGATACTATGGGAGACATTCCAATAGCCTCACCCTTATGTGCTATACTGCTGGTATCTTTATTTATTTTACCTTGCTTTTTGGACTCTCTCTCTCTCTCTCTCTCTCTCTCTCTCTTCTTATTTCTTTTTTGATAGAGCTCTTTTTTCTAATGTTGGCCCCAACTTCGTCAATAAAAAATAATAAGTACGAAACAATAAAACAAATGCAGGAAGAGGTCCCACCGGGAGTCGAACCCAGGTCGCTGGATTCAAAGTCCAGAGTGCTAACCACTACACCATGGAACCATTGACCCTCTTGCTTGTTTATTCACTTTGCTGAACCAATTTATTGCACCCTTGTTTGTTCTTTTCTATTTTGCTGCTGAGTTTTCTGTTCTAAATGTAGATAACGCTAATGTTTTTATCTTGGAGGCGGCCCCCCCCCCTCCCGGTCCCAAAAAAAATGTAAGGAGGGTAATGCTGGCTATGTGTATTTTGATATGCACCCTAGTTATTAAACTTGGAAGTTAATAAACCAAAAACAGAAGCTTTGAAATGTCAAAACACTGCTTTTCATTTCTCTTTCTTTTTAGGCCAAACGAAGTTGTAGCCATGTGACTTCCCTTTTTGTGGGGCCACATGGAATCACCCATGGGGGACATATGGATCTCCCAGGTCTCAATTTAACCCCTACACCTCTTTCATTTTACCCTCTTTTTAATTTCAAGCTATCAATGAAATTGAGTTTTGCTTTTCCTCAATCTTCTACTTCCTCTTTATCTTCCTCTTTTTTTAAGATGTCAAATGAATTTTTTTTCAGATAAAGTAGTGCTTACTTCGTCATTAATGAGTTATATTTACAACTAAGTAAGCTTCAACAGTGAAATATGCAGCCTTAGAATGGTGGAACTCTCCTAAATTATTTGTGGCGCTTATTCATTGGTGATAGGCACCGTACCCGATAAGTTCTGATATTAAATAAGAGAGTTATCTGAACACAAAAGAATTAAGTGGATGAAATTAATTATGAATATATAAATAAATATATTTAAAAAAATTTTAAACAGATGTAGTCTATAGAAAATAAATAAACTAAATTAATTATTAAAAAAATATGTAAAGATGTTAATACATGAATTCTACTTTTCACTTTTTTTATTTATTATTTGTTTTGTTTATAAATATTTTGTAAATAGAGTAAATACCTCATGTTCAATAAAAAGTATGTCTAATATGTTACCACTTTTATTTATTTATTTATTTATTTATTTATTTATGATTATCTTAGTCATCTATCTTTAACAAACCGAGTTTTATATAAAAATGTTTCTATTCAACACTCTGATATGCCAATTGATTAATGATCATGAACTCAATCATATGTGCAGGTATCGGTGGATTGTGCCATAGTGATAAGCCCAAGGAAGCAAACTCTGACATACAAGCAGTGTGGATTCGACGGACTGAGTGTTTGATCAGAAAAGTGGCCTTTCCGTTCTTCCTTCACCCAATCAATGCCCTTTCTTCTCACATTCTTACTTGGCCTCTCATTTCTTTGAGTAATTTGTGGAAGAAATGAGAAAAAAAGAAGAAAGAAAAAAGTGGGTTTTTTATTTATATATATATATATATATATTATTTTTTAGGCAGTGAGTTTGGAATGCTAATCGGAAGGGTTTCACACAAAGTAGTGAAAATACATACGTGGAGGAGGAAGGACCTAGAGGAGAAATCAAATTAGGATATAAAAAAAAAAATTCTCAAAGAATTTTGCAGAATTCTTTTTAAAATTGGTTACTTCACTTGGAAGACTAATTATGCGGACAACGTGTAAACTGTAAAGTTCAATCCAATGAGTGATTAGGTGTCTGATGTACTTTTGTTAATTTGCTGTCTCTCTCTCTCTTTTCTCTCCTTTGGTGAAATCTCTCTTTCTCCTTTTGCTTTAGGAAAGTGTAGAGAAGTTCTGCCCATTTGATTGTTGATTATTTATAGGACCTGACGTGGGAACTTATCTTTTTTCTTGGTTACCAAGTGAGCATGGAGACCCCTTTAGACCAAAGAAAAGAATGCTATGTAGGAGTGTTTTCTGAAAAAAAGAAAATTACTAAGATATTGAAGAGTCATCTATTATATGCCTTAGAAAAGAAAGTAAGTAAATATTTATGAAACTATAACGGTATATCTTTTCATAAAGTAGTATTTTATATTTTAAAATGTTTGAATATCTTAATATATAGAATGTAATGACATTTAAAATTTTGGCTTATTATAATAATTAAAAATTGATGAATATTAAAACTTGACAATTATTTTAACAATGAAGTAAACAAATATTGATTTAAAAATTTTATGCAAATAAATTTTGGGTCCAAGAGAGAATATTGAAATTTTGAAATTTGTGCACTGAAAGAGTTGATAAATTTATTAAAAGAAAATTGAGTTTGTGAAACATGTAAATAAGTTGTACAAAAAAGAAATGAAGAATTAGAGTTAATGACTCAAAGTTAAAAATATTTATTTTAAAGGACTTATTACTATTATTTTAAGATAGATTATCACTAGCTTTAAGTAAATTCCCTTAAATTTAGTAGTAATAGGTCTTTCGGAGTAAATATTTTTATCTTTGAGTCTTTAACTCTAATTTTTCCAAAAAGAAACTCTATTTTGTCTACCCATAAAATGAGTATCTCTATCAATGGCACCATCTTGAACGTATTTGACAAGTCTTTGTATTTATCTCATTGATTGTATATGGTATAAGAAATAAGATGCCACCTATCCCAATACATATCTTTAAATTAAATTACAATATTTGTTGAAATTTTTGGTCCCTTTTTTTTGGCATAGAAATTTCTCACACCCTAAGTTTGAATCATTAGCGACTTCTTGTTGGCTTGATGAGGCATACGTAATAAGAAGAAAAGTTTATTATCAAAAGAAAATAAGGTACCAAGATAATACTTTTGCCAAATTAAGATTGAATGGTTTAATTTTAGATTGAATCAATTTGAATTCAATTTTAATATATATTTTTTAGAAAAAAATTTACTTGAATTCCAATCTGAATTCAAGGCACTTCATTTTTTTTTAATTTTTGTACAAATTTATACAATTATCAATGTATGTTGTACTAAATGCGAATGTATCAACCAGAAAGTCTATAAATGATTATAAAGTGCTAGACTATTGCTCAAGTGTCCTAAAAATGAGACATGGGTGATGCTGGTATATAACATGAAGGATTGAATCTTACAAAGTCACCAAATTAGCCAATTGAGATAGAAGGAGATGGATTGGTTATGCCAATATCTTGACACACTAGTGTCGAAATATATGAAGATGGACTAGCCATGCTAATGCCAATATCCTATTGCATTGGCTCCTTATTTTGCTACCTTTCTCCTTTAACATTGATCTACTAAGATGACAAGTAGCCCTAATGCCTCTCACCTGGCCAACCCATCAAATTTAAAGTCTAGGTAGATTTAGTGCTTGATCAGCAGGTTGGGAGAATAGTGAAAACTGTTGTTCACCAAGAGCTAGTAATATATTTTTCGCATCTTAACCTATAGTCTTGTAAAAATTCAAAGATAGAGGGTCTTGTAAATATATTAGATAAAGTCCCTCTACCAGATCAGCCTAAACAAAAAAGAAATGAAACTTTGAATGTTAGTATAATAATGTAGTGTACATACACACGCACATATATCAAGAAAAGGAAGAGAACAAATGTAATAATTGTTAAAAAAATTATCACATAGCCTGTCACAGCTCTCAGTGGCTGGATCAACTACTTAGTGTATCATTAATACCATCGCATATACTCGAATGTGCAATTAAAGGACTCCTTTGTAATAGGAAACTATACTCTAGCATATTGCCAGTTGTACCATTATTAGATCAAAGTGCTATACTCTGTTATTCACTTGGTTTGAACTCTTCCTCAAAATTGTTGGGCATGGAAAACATCCAATTTGACTAGTGCTTTAAGGGATTGGTTGGCACCAACCAACCAAACATTGGACGAGGTCTAGATGGTGACACTTTATAATGTGAAATCATATGAGTGGCACCGAAGTAATCCAAATATTCATAAAAGTCAAGCAGTACTCTAGAATCAAGTTACATACACCTTGTGACTAATATAAGCATCAAACAATCTATGGGTAATATAGATGAAATAATAAGATATTAAGAAATTTTAAAGTTATAATATCCATATGGAGGGAAGAAAAAACCAACAACTCACCTCTTTGTCCCTCATCACATCCAGTAAAGTTTGGTACTGATTCAAGGCTTACATACTTAGATAAGGATGTCATCCAACATTCTTTCATCTATTATGATTTTCGATCATATTAGGCAAATAATGATAAATATATAGAGTCATCATGGATGCAATTGCTTATAGAGTTAAATTGTAATTCATACCTAAAGTCCAGCGTGGAAGTAGAGAATACTTCTCTATATGAGGATTAGGGATTAGTGGTCTTTCTAGTGCGAGCATAGAAAATCAACCCCATACTCACAAGTGTAGGAGTGTCAAGCAACCACTTGTCCCCTTCTCATCTCTATATGTTGTATTGCAAAGCTTTCAATGTAGGTAAGCTAATACTACCAAACCTCAACTAAATCTGCTAACTTATTTGAAGTCTCCAAGTAATGGAAGATACATCAAATATACCCTACTACTAGACCTATATGGCAATAAAAAGTCCCCTAGTCAACTTGAGTACAAAGGCTCATGCAAGTCAACACAGAGCCTCCTTATCAATATCATCTAAAAAGTCAGCAAAGTTCTAGACCAACCATGTAATAGTCAGTCAAAGTCCATTAATTTTTCAATTATTGGTCGAATCCCAAGAAACCACTCATATTTATTTGCCCAAGGCCAATTTATCCCTCCAAAAAAAGGTCCCCATTACATGGTAGGCCTAATTACACAACAATATCCTTGCGTGTGATCATGTAATCACCCTAAGTGGTGTGAAGCATGTGCATCTCTGGGTATCACTACTGTACAAGCACCCTAATAAGTGATGGATCATACTCAAAATGGTTGAGTTGGGCCACACCATAAAAAACAACCTACCTTATATAATCTATTATAGCCAGAGGTGGATTGCCTAAATGATCCTCATTTTACACAAGTTATGGGCTGAGAATCCAATTGTCCTACAAACACTTACAAATTACACATTGTCTATTAGTTAACTTGGACAATCGTCAATGTAACATAATCAAATAATTAACAATGGTAATCAAATTATCTCACTTGGCCATTTCACAAAGCCTTGGATATATGTAGCCTTTGTAGGTATAATATTAAATCATCTTCAAGACCCAAATGCATAACATGTTATGAAGCAGCCATGACGTTAATGCACTAGTCAAGATTAATTTACATATACAAGTTTAATAAAGTTTATAGAATAATACACATATGCAACAAACTTTGACATTTAATAAATAAATACAAGTTGAATGACATTATTTTCTTATACATGCAGAATTAAGCTATCACAACTTGATTTATTAACAAATACATATTTAATAACATATTGATTTATGTAATCAACAGATGTTGTTTCCTTACTGGTCATCACATTGATGATGTAAGCAAGTAGCTAGATTATGTCTTATTTGTTGGCATAACCCACACAAAATAGGTTGTACTGAAGCCTTAAAGTCCATCTCATTTTGCAATTGTGAGGCTCATAGTTGACCTCTCTCACAAAGCATCGACAAATTAGGAACCAACTTTGAACTGCCAGGATTCAGCCAATATCTCTACCCCTTTAATCGATCGAAAAACATTACTATAAGCACTACGCATGGTGGCTAGGTAGAAAATGGGATCCATAAACTAAAATAGGTCTAAGGAAATGGTAGCATTGGCTGTAAGAACATACTATCATAGGTACTTCTCTACTTGAAATTTACCATAATCAGATATGTGCTTTGTCAAGTTAACCTTGCAACACCGACTATACTGATGATTCATCTGATCATATGGCTCATCTTCCTCAAACAATGCAACATTTTTGTCAAATGCCCACACAATAGGCAGAGAGGCACATTGTACATTTGCTGCCATCTTTTTTATAAGGCTTTAGTAACAAACTAGGCCTATAGCCATTTGAGCATTGATTTGTTCGGCATGTTGCATGAAGTAATGCTTGACCTTGTAATATATTGCCTTAACTATGCCTAATATCGACAAAGATTTGATGCTTTTAAAGACACTATTCATACACTCAGTTAGATTCATTATCATGTACCTGAAGTAACGACCTTTCACATCATGCACTTAAGTCCATTGTTCCTGTGGGATGTTTGTAGGCCACTTAATTGCTTTCTCATATACGATTGCTATCTTAACTAACTTCTCATTAATGTACCGATACTCATATGCATAACCTATTCAACATAATCACTAGAGTTACAATTAACATTTAAACAATGCCAATGTATATGGTTACTTAGAGAAGAGAAACATATCAATGTTTTATAACTTATGTTTTAGATTTGATGACCTAAAGTGAGTGTGCAAATTGCTAACTATATGACAAAGACATAACACATAATGACCATATGGTGGTTACCAACTAGTTTGGGATTAGCAATGGCAGCCAAAATTAATAGATGTCTATCAAATATCAAAAAAATCCCATAGCTTCTTGGTACCATTTACTTACGCAAGTTGATAAGGAACCATATCCATGTTGCTTGTGTCTCTCCTTCAACTATTGCAGATGCAATGGGTATAATCTGTCATTCGCAATCTTGTGTCAGTGCTATCAATAGGGTCCCTTTCTATTTGTTGTAAAGAAATGTCCTATCAATTTGGGTCATTGGCTTCAAGTGATCAAATGAATCTATACAAGGTTTTAATACCCATAAAATAGCTTGAACACTACTATTGGCTCACTAGTAGAACTACTTACTTGACATGTTTGGTCACAAACTCAAATATGATCCAAATATGAAATGTTAAATTGTTGTTATCCATGTAGGCAATATAACATACGAGCTCTCCCAATTATTAAAAGCAATTGTGACGACTTTGTATTTTACTTTTCTAAGCCTTTTTGTATAGCACCATATGACCAAACAAGTTCTTTATTCACATCAAATATCTCAGTTACCATACCTATAATATATGACGATATAATGTTAAAATCCAATTTTAGGTGATCTTGTGATAAGGTCGCAGATAGACATGTATGTGAACTACTATATTTTGTTACTTACCAATGCAATCCCTTCTTTTTACCTTTTTTGCATACCCTTACATGCCATTTGGAGAAGGAGGTTTAGTAAAACAAAGTGTTAGGTTGGAGGAACTTGATTGCAAACTTGACCCTATTGGTATGGTGTAATATTGTTGAGCATAAATTGGTAATGGACAAAACTGGTCAACATTTGCAAGGTATGAAAAGAAAAGTGGAGTTGGTTCATTAGTGTTCACATAAGTTGGCTAAATTTGTAGACTCCCTTGTGGGTCAACAATTAAGGTGTTTGCCTACAACTCAACTGCATTTAATTGGGTGGGAAAACATGAGTGGGTTTACCATATCCTCTGAACATCAAAATGATTTTTTAGAAGAATCATTTGGTACTATATGGGATTTAGTAATATCGGGAGTCTGTATATCAATTTAGATACAACTTGGTTGGGAGGAAACTATAGCTTTTGACTAAGTGCGTCTTTCAATATATCTAAAGTAATGTCAGTGTTAATTATTATATATTTTGACATGGCGTATTAAAATGTTGCACCTTAAGCACTTTAAAAAATTCTTCTATTTGTATAAATGCAAACAAACTCATTTCTTTTAACTTTTTCTTTTTAATATTTAAAGTTTTGTCAAATCATTTAGTTCATATAAATATCTTATTATATTGCTTTTTTCTTAATCACAATATAAATACATTTTTTTGGACATATTTATAAATTTCCATCATAATTAATGTTTACTATTTTTATTTTATTTTTATGCTAGTTGAGAATCTAATTTTGTTTCTTTTATAATTTGTTCTATTTAAAAAAATTTTTATTCCTTTATATTTATGCTATCATCTTAAATTTTTAATATTTGGATTGCATAATTACATATAATTATTTTTGCTTACTTCAATTTTTAAATACCATTAACATTATTTTAACATAATTATTTTTAAAATATCCTAATTTCTACACTAGTGTTTTTTTTCTACAATTCTATTTACAATTTTTAATTTGAATAATTATTTCAAAAGTTTAAAAGATATTTTTTTATTTTACAAAATTTCTTTCTCATTTATCCTAATTTCTTAAATATAATTATTTTTTTCAAAATTTTTGGATATTTTCAAATTTTTTCACCATAATTAATTTTTCACTATTTTTATTTAATTATTGCTAAAATATCTTCATTTCTACACTAGTATTTTTTATAATCTTATTTATATCTTTTTACATAATTATTTTAGAAGTTTAAAAGCTACTTTTTTATTTTAATTTTTTTTTCATTTATCCTAATTTATTAAATATAATTATTTTTCTTTATAACCCTTTTTTGCATTTTTTGGGCTATTTCTGAAAATTTCACCCATTTAATATATATATTTTTAACCTAAGAATTTTTTTTATCACTTCTTATGTTTTTTTTTTACTTCTTTTTTATTTTAACACTTAAAAAATATTTATTCCTTTTTCATATATTTCCCAAAACCATAACAAAAAATAATAAATAAAATAGCAACCTCACATGAAAGAAATAACGTAATAAACATGCAACATAATATCTAAACTATCCCATCATTCTATTTCCATAATTATTTTAGATTTTTTAAATCTATTTTCTTTTACTCTTTTAAACAATTATTTTCAAATATATCCTCATTTTTTAAATATCATTATTCTTTTCTTTTGTCCTTTTTACATTTTAGGTTCTTTTTCAAATTTGCCAACACAACAATGTTTAAAAATTTGTACACATCATATGAAATGAAAAATAACATATAAAAGATAATTACATAGAAAATAATATTTAGCTTTAAAAAAATCTCTTAGCTTTTATCAATTTTGATCTCTTAGCTTAGCTTATTAGAGAAAAAGCCAAATATAGAAGAAGCTAAATGAAGCAAAAGAAAATAAATGATGAAGAAGAAGAAGAAGTAGGTCCAAAGGCCAACAGCTGGAGCAAATGCAAGTCATTTTCAAGAAGAAGGCAGGATGTTATTAGCAAACTCGTAGGGGTATTTTGGTCATTTTATAATTCAATATTATTTCTCTTTTTTTTCCAACTAATCATATTTTGCATAAATCTAATCCAATCTGTAATAACCATAACTTCTAATCATTATAATTAAGATTAAGTACGCGATTAATAATCATAAATCAAGGTTGAAAATCATTACAACTAATTACATTAAAAAAATACAAGGAAATTTGAACCTTGATGTTATTAGGGTCATTAATTAGACAACCACAATTATTTGAATGTGCAAGAGAATTTAATCATCAATGAGGAGCCTTTGATTCTTCCATCCATCAATTCCAATTCACAAAAATCCCCTACAAGTGTTTCTAGATCATTCCTTAGCATTACCATAAGAAAAACTAAGGTTTCTAGGTGAATATGAGAAATTGAGCACCTTCGTCACAGCTAAATTCTCTTGCGCCACAGCCAATTACTCTCGGGTTCAACTCCTTGTACTTTCACAAATTTCACACATTTCATCGCAGCCAAATACCCCTTTCGCTGCGACGAATTACCCTCTGAAACATGACCAAACTTGCCTCTAACACTTTGTCGTGTCTAACTTCACTGTTCACCGCAACCAATTGCTCTTTGTTTTTTCCCTGGCAATTTCGTCACATTTGGCTAAGGCTAATTAAATTTTGGCCGCGGCCCATTACTCTCTATTACTTTCCTTGGGCAACTTCGTCGCTTTTGGCTGCGGCCAATTCCCTTATGTTCTTATAACTCTCAAGATTTCATCCCATGCTTTCTAATTCCCTCTCTAACAACACTCTAGGCCACTTTAACTTAGTTTGTAAAGGTTTAGTGTCTTTTTTTTACTTAATCTACCTAACACATCTATCATTACTCATTCAAAACTCAAATGTGGATCCTTAACCCTCTAGCAACCATAAACCAGTGAGTTCATAGATCAATGACAACAAAGAGTTCATACACTACTCACATGTCCATTCAAATATAAATCCCATTAGAAATTCCATATATTGCTAGTTTAAGTTGACATATGATATATCAAATGATTACAATCCCTATGCTTGGCAATTCATAATGCAATGCGGCAATTGCATAAAACTAGTAGTCTAGTTATACGAATATGATCTGACAAGGTTTCTAAACCTATCTACTACTAAACCACATAATAAGCTTCCATTAATTTTTTTCTTGCCACTAAAAGATTTGTTCCCTAAAAATGTTAGCCCATAATTGGGGTGAGATATATAATCTCAGTAACAAGAGACAAATTCTATATATATATGTACAGATTAATCAATACAATGAACTAGTTGAGCTATCAATGACTACTGTCCCATACCAGCAATCATACACAACATGTTAATGGCCAATAACACCAGGAAAGGTCCATCCATGACACCTACTCTATAATGAGTATAACCAGGGCTCAATGCATCTGAGGTTTAATCACAATCGGGTGCTCGATCGAAGCACATGCACAGGTGGTAGCCGCATCACAGCTCCACCATGGATTTACAAAGTCCAATCACAATAACAATTCAAGTAGTCAATTAATTATTTAGCATTTCAAAATCATATATGTACCAACAATAATAGATTAACATGAACATATACATGGAATTAGGAAATTAACCTCGATTACCTCAATGAAGTCAATTACTCTACCTTTAGCTACCATTATAATTCAAATGCACATTAAGCCTAGCTTTTTAAAGATTCAATTGCACTAATTCAAGGTCAAGACATCAAAGCTCACAATGGTTCACTCCCCACATCTCCATTTTTCCACATATAGAAGTCATGCACCAAAAGTTAGTCCAAATGATGGGAATTTAGTACATATATCTCATAAAATGAAAGAAATCACTTACCCATACATTCGAGAGGTTAAATGGATTGAGTTGAGCCTCAACTACCAAGAACACACCATTGGATATTCCTAAATTCGGATTTGAGTTATTAAACCCAGAAAATTTAGTATTTCACCTTCATCTCCTTGTAATTTTGCACAATAGCAGAACCCATTATGAAAATCAACCCTTAAGGATATTTTTCAGCAAAATAATACGCAAAATGGAAGGGAAATACTTACTTAATCATCCTTCTAACCTCCAACTCCGAAAATCTTGCAACAATCATCCAAGAACCATATTTTATCCTAAGAAGAGATGAAAAATTCTCAAAATGACAAACCAATCAGACCAAAATGAAGAGGAGAATGAGAGGAACATATTTTACATAGATTACCTTAGCTAAATCTTCCTCTAGAAGTAAGAAATAGTGGAGGAATGTAGAAAAACTCTAGCCTCCCTCCAAACCTTTGAATTTTGCTTTGCCTCTTGTATTTTTTCTGCAGAATAGGGAGGAGGCTGAGTGTATTTAGGATTTAGTTAGGTTTAAGCTGGGTCTTAAATGGGTTATGGGTTGACCTAAAGGCCCAAATCTCATGAATTTAGATTTTTATGCTTGTTGGGCCTTATTTCATAACTTGGGCTGCAGAAATTTGATTTGGCCAGGCTAAGTTCCAATAGTCAATCCAATTTGGGTCTACATAATGTGTGTTGGGCCAACTAGAAGGGCTCATGTAAATTGGGTCTTGGGCCTCTATTTCACTAAATTAGATTAGGCCATTGATAAGTGATCTTTCTTGGCCCAAGTCTCATGATAAGGAGTTAAGTTACACCTAAAATTATTGGGCCTCCATAAATCCTTATCCATGACTTATTCAAATTAATTTTGGGCCCAAATTAAGCTTTAATCCAATTGAAATCTTAAACCCATATTAATAACTTATTTCTCTATAAATTCTCATTCATACAGCTTACCCAATTATTTCATAATAATTATTCTTAATTAGTCTAATTTATGATTAACACCTTAATTAATTTTGGGATGTTATATTCTCCCCTCCTTTTAGAAATTTTGCCTTTAAAATTAGTCGTACCTTACTCACTTGGTGCTGGATAATCAATCCTCACAACTTCCATCTTGTTTTCTCAAAATTTCACAAGAACCTAGTCCTTTCCCCGCTACTTTCCTGTAAATGATGTCCTTATTATGTTACTACCTTACTTATTATATACAATTCTATTTCTTCTTTGTCAACGCAAGTCAAATGACACACTAACCTAAATATTCCATCTTCTTTCCTTGTCCACCACTAAAGAGATCTAGACCAAGTTATACTTGATCACCTTATAGCAAGTCAAAGTACCTAGGTCAAATAAATCTTAAAATCTCTCTCCCTTTGTAGCATTTGTTTTGTTCTATTCTGTCTCTTTCTTTTTCTTTTCCTGCTCCCTCTTTCTTTTGTTTTTGTTCCAAAAGTTGATCATTGAATGTTCATGTTAACTTCCTTTCCTTTTTAACTCTCAATCCATTTAAGAGATAACTCCTAGATACTTCAGCTTAACTCTCCTTAATAGTTGATACCAAGAATTACAAGAAATTCCACTTGGTTAGCCTTTTTAGTATTTATTCCACTAATAGTAATATAGGTAAGTAACCTTATTTCATAATGAAGTTTCACTCATCCTTCACTTAGATTACCCCCACATTTCTTTAGCCCAACCTTCTTAATCGAAATGGATTTCACCTTTTACAGGGTCATCTAGTCTAAGTTTTCAACTCTTACATTTAACTATCTCATAGAATTGTTGCACATATCATATCATCATCTATTGTCCATTAGTAAAAAGTTCATTATTTCTATTAGACACATCAATTCTCTTCTCATCTCTAGTTAGTACCCAAGTTTTCCCTTTTTATTCATTAAGATTTTCCAAAGGTTGGAACTAATATAAAGTCTAATTTTACGACTAATCCATGTAAGGCATTCAGACACTCTAAGGTCACCTTCCACCTAATCGAAACCGAGTATAATCTCTTAAGTGAAAATAAACATGATCCTTTAAGTCTAGGTTATATTCCTTGAGGAGGGTTGATTTCAAGAGTGAAAATACCTTGTCTAGAGTATCAAGGTAATCTTTTAAGACTTAAGAATGAGTTTCCTTAAATCCTACAAATCATAACTCTATTGGATATTTTATTAAATGACACAGTTTCAACAACTTGCCTATAACATTAGAAATTTCCAATTCAAAATGATGGTTCGTTATAGATAATCTAATTGTCATCCATAGGTGTAACTAGCATAGGAAAACCCTTAGTAGACCTCTCCTCTCTCTCACTTTTTCTTGTTTTTTTTTTTTACACTTGCAAAGGCATTACCACAATCACATACATGTGACTCCAAAGACTACCATGATCAATAGATCCCAATGTCTCATCTTGATTCTCAATTACTACAAGCTTTAGTAGTCAACTTAATGGCATCTACACTTATTTGAAATCAACTAAACATCTCCATGGTTTTTATGCCATTATATAGTCCAAAGGGACTGCGCTTTCGTATCTTCCACCCCCAACTAAGATATTTTCATTCAAGTATAGTCATTCTTCAATTAGTATACTTCTTACCTTTTTTTTTTTTTGCGATACTCCAAATTTTCTCAAACCTCCTCACATACAACTAATTTTTTTTTACTATTCTCTAGTTTGGAAATTCATAATAATTCCCAAAGAGTAATGAGATAATACCTTGTCAACAAGATTTAAGATCCTATCAACAAGATCTTGTATTCATTAATGTAAAATTCGAACTTTGTCAACAAGGTTCTTTGATAGCAAGTGCAAGGTCTTTTGACTATAAGTTATAGCATATAATATGAGATGGTATGACAGTTTTCGTCCTTACACAATGGCTTATGTCAACCACAACTAACTCTTTCACTCCCCTAAAAGTTTTTAGGCCTAAATTCATGCCTGATTATTGGGAGTTAAATTAACATAACAAGGAGGCTTAATGAGTCTTTTTAGTATCAAGCATTTCCTAATTATTAACGAATCAAGTAAGGATTCCCAGTGAAAGAACTCAAATATCATTTACCACTAGTGTTTCACCCTTCCTTGTCAGTCATTACACTAAGTTTTTACTGTAATAACATAAGTTGATTGCATTATTGCCACCTCTTATTCATTGCCCCTAGGTTATTATTCTAGATCAAGGAGTCCTCTTTCAAAATTAGGGAGTTTTACTACTAGAGCAAATATTAGTCCATTTTGAATTCCCAATGTTGCCTCTATTCCTTAATCACACCACATGTGATACATGACAATAAGACTACTGATGGTGGAATTAGACTTTGCCTTCAATATTAGTAGGAAATTCTTTTCTGTGGCCATACACATGCTCATCACCCCATGATGACTGTATCTCAACACTTGTACGCACACATGTACCATTTATGCTCCTTTTAGTTGGATCCTTACTATCAAGATCTCCTATTTACCTTCTAGGTAGAAAGTCTACTTAGTCTAGTTTGATGCCAATTTGGTGGTTGAAATTTATCAAATCATATGGTAAGTGGCACGCCCTTAGCACCGAAGTGCCAGTAAGTAAGCACGTCCCACGTGCCTCTAGCACTGAAGTACCAGTAAATGAGCACGTCCTACATGCCTCTAGTATCCAAGTGTTATAGAATCTTACCTTACACTCCCTGAGTGTATCATGTATGTAAAGTGCCTCTAACCACGACCCAAATGTGCGTCAACATATAGCATAAGTAAACTAAATCATATAAAAGAGATAACATACTTAAGCACCATATGCCTATACACCTCCCTCTTATCACACTAGGGCTTCTCTCCCTTATCATAAATTCCTCTCTTGTCTGGGTACACTAAGGGAAGAGCCTCAAAGCTCTCTTAAGATTCCTTCCAAAACATCATCTCCCTTAATCTCTTACTTTAAAGTCACTATCCCCCATTTAGAAATGGATTCGACAATCTTAAGGATTTCTTACCCTCCTTCCTTGTTCTCATTAACTAAAGATAGCTTACTCACTCCAATAGTTTTGAATGAAACTATTTGAAATATTCTTTAGCTCTTATCATCCTTATTCATTAGACCCAAATTACAGTAATTAGGATTGAGTAATTGCATTCTTTATTAACCAGGATCAAGCAAGTGGGTTAGGACCTCTATACTTATAAAGTTTCAACCTTGGGGACCTCCCAAAGTCTACATATTCTAACTCATTATGGATTGTACATCACTTCATATATTTAGTCAATCACACTTATTTATTATACACTGGTCCCCAAACTTCCATTGTCAATTTCCTAATCGTAAGTAAGGTTTACATCTTACCCTTCCATAAGGTTTTTATAACTAGTCAAGTGTTTTACTCTGTTTTGTTGCCTTCTAAGTTCTCAATATCACTCGAAATGGCCCTTGAAAAGCTTAGAATTTTGCTTAGGTGAAAAATTGCTACTCTTGTTGTGATTAGTTAACTACTTCGATAGGCCAGTCAACTGGTTAGCTGTACCCAGTTGACTTGCTTAGTAAGTGGCGGTCAATTGGTTACATATACTATTAGTAGCCTTGTTCATCATCCTCATCAGTTACCTGGTCTCATTCATTTAGTTAATCAGTGCCTCACAGTGAGTGACTGATGCATCTATCGCGTAGCCAGTTGGCAACAAGCCTCAACTAGTTGTTTATCTAGACTAAGACCAATAACCCAATTTCTAAAGAAAAGAATGGCAAAATTCTAGTTTTTTTATTGGCATTAACAACCTTAAGTCTCAAAATTAGTATTATTAAAGTGTTATAAGGTAGAATCTCACTACACTCTATTGTTCTTAGGGGCATACATATTGTGATAGGTGATGTTCTAGATAAAATTCAAGAAACAGTTGTTTTAAACAAGCATTACAAGCCTCACATCATTATTCCTCTATATTTTCTTCCAAAACACAAGGAGCACAAACCACGTGTTCACATAATTAGCTATTCTTATGAGCTAATATTATGCCAAATATGCATCATGATTGCTAAGTTTCTAACTACAAATTTAAATTAGAATGATTTTCCTGAACCATTGCTCTGATACCAACTGTGACGACCCTAACTTCTAATAATCATAATTAAGGTTAAGTACGTGATTAATAATCATAAATTAAGGTTGAAAGTTATTACAACTAATTAAATTCAGAAAATATAGGAAAATTTGAACCTTGATGTTATTAGGGTCATTAATTAGACAACCACAATTATTTGAATGTACAAGTGAATTTAATCATCAATGAGGAGTCTTTGATTCTTCCATCCATCAATTCCAACTAACAAAAATCTCCTACAAGTATTTCTAGATCATTCCTTAGTATTACCATAAGAGAAACTAAAGTTTTTAGGTAAATATGAGAAATTAAGCACCTTCATCGCGGCTAAATTCTCTTGCACCGTAGCCAATTACTCTCGGGTTCAACTCCTTGCACCTTCACAAATTTCACACATTTTGTCGCGGCCAAATACCCCTTTCGCAGTGGCGAATTACCCTTTGAAATACCACCAAACTTGCTTCTAACACTTCGCCGCAGCTAACTTCATTGTTCGTCCCAACCAATTGCTCTCTGTTTTCTTCTCTGGCAACTTTGTCACATTTGGCTAAGGTCAATTAAATTTTGGCCGCGGCTAATTATCCTCTGTTACTCTCCCTAAGCAACTTCATCGCTTTTGGCCTCGACCAATTCCTTTCTGTTCCTATACCTCTCAAGATTTCATACCATGTTTTCTAATTCCCCTTTAGTAACACTCTAGGCCACTTTAATTTAGTTTGTGAAGATTTAGTGTCTTTCTTTTACTTAATCTACCTAACACATCTATCATTACCCATTCAAAACTCAAATGTGGATCCTTAACCCTCTAGCCACCATAAACCAGCAGGTTCAAAGATCAATGACAGCAAAGAGTTCATATACTACTCACATGTCCATTCAAATATAAATCCCATTAGAAATTCCATACATCGTTAGTTTACGTTAACATCTGATGTATCAAATGATTACAGTCCCTATGCTTGACAATTCATAATACAGTGTGGCAATTATATAAAACTAGTAGTCTAGTTATACGAATATGATCTGACAAGGTTTCCAAACCTACCTACTACTAAACCACATAATAAGCTTCCATTAATTTTATCCTTGCTACTAAAAGGTCAAGTCCCTGAAAATGTTAGCCTATAATTGGAGTGAGATGTACAATCTCAGTAACAAGAGGAAAATTCCATATATATGTACAGATTAATCAATACAATGCAATTTTATATCATCAATACCAAAATCATCAATTCAATTTGCAAATGAACTAGTTGAGCTACCAATAACTACTGTTCCATATTTGCAATCATACACAACATGTTAATAGTCAATAACACCGGGAAAGATCCGTCCATGACACCTACTCCATAATGAGCACAACTAGGATTCAGTGCATCTGGGGTCTGATCACAATCGGGTGCCCGATCGAAGCACATGCATTGGTGGCAGCTGCACCATAGCTCCACTATGGATTCACAAGGTCCAATCACAATAACAATTCAAGTAGTCAACCAATCATTTAGCATTTCAAAATCATATATATGCTAACAATAATAGATTAACATGAACATATATATGAAATTAGGAAATTAACCCAAGTTACCTCAATGAAACCAATTGCTTTGCCTCTAGCTACCATTATAATTCAAATGCACACCAAGCCTAGCTTCTTAAAGGGTCAATTGCAAGACATCAAAGCTCACAATGGTTCACTCCCCACATCTCCATTTTTCCACATATAGAAGCTATGCACCAAAAGTCAGTTTAAATGATGAAAATTTAGTACATATATCTCATAAAAGGAGAAAAATCACTTACCCATACATTCGAGAGGTTAAATGGATTGAGTTGAGCATCAACTATCAAGAACACACCATTGGGCATTCCTAAATTCGGATTTGAGTTATCAAACCCAGAAAATTTAGTTTTTCACCTTCATCTCCTTGTAATTTCGCACAATAACAGAACCCATTATGAAAATAAACCCTTAAGGACATTTTCTAGCAAAATAATATGTAAAATGAAAGGGAAATGCTTACCTAATCATCCCTCTAACCTCCAACTCTAAAAATTTTGCAACAATCATCCAAGAACCATATTTCATCCTAAGAAGAGATGAAAAATTTTCAAAATGACAAACCAATTGGACCAAAATGAAGAGGAGAATTAAAAAGACATGTTTTACATAGATTACCTTGGCCAAATCTTCCTCTAGAAGTGAGAAATGGTGGAGGAATGCAGAAAAACCTTAGCCTTCCTCTAAACCTCCGAACTTTGCTTTGCCTCTTGTGTTTTTTATGTAGAATAGGGAGGAGGCTGAGTATATTTAAAATTTAGTTGGGTTTAAGGTGGGTCCTAAATGGGTTATGGGTTGACCCAAAGGCCCAAATCCTCATGGGTTCAGATTTTTATGCTTGTTGGACCTTATTTCATAAGTTGGGTTGCAGAAATTTGATTGGGTAAAGCCAAGTTCTAAGAGTCAATCCAATTTGGGTCTGCGTAATGTGTGTTGGGCTAACTATAAGGACTCATGTAAATTGGGTCTTGGGTCTCTATTTCACTAAATTAGATTAGGCCATTGATAGGTGATCTCTCTTGGCCCAAGTCTTATGATAAGGAGTTGAACTTACACCTAAAATTATTGGGCCTCCATAAATCTTTATCCATGACTTACTCAAATTAATTTTGGGCTCAAATTAAGTTTTGATCAAATTGAAATTTTAGACCCATATTAATAACTTATTTCTCTATAAATTCCTATTCATATAGCTTACCAATTATTCTATAATAATTATTCTTAATTAGTTCAAATTCATGATTAACACCTTAATTAATTTTAGAATATTACACAATCAATCACACTGCATCTCGTGAATGACACACTCATTTTTTTCGTGTTTGCTTCTTAATGTGACCGGTTAATGATTGACCCATCACAATTACACCTTTGTAGATTAGGTTTAGCTTAAGTTACAATTAACTAAATTGAAAACTATTGCTTTTGAGTTTGCCATGTGACCAATGAACTTGGAACCATCCTTTATAATTCTCCAATGACAGTCACGTGAAAAAGAAACTCAATCATTAGTTACGAGTTGACCTAACTTCCTACATGGCATAACAACTTAAAATCATTAGTTCTAAGTTTTTCATCGAATACTATAAAATCAAAATGATTTACTCCAACTTAGATAAAAATATGACCCCCTATTTACTTTTTACTCAATTTTTTTTTCATTATTTCAACACCTAAATTCAGTTCTAGTTAATTATCTAATTTTTACAAACAAAAAAATTACTGTAAATCTATATTTCCAAAATTTCTTTTTCAGTTTCATTTCCCTTCTCATCACAACTAGCAAATGTTTGATCACCCTGAACTTGTTCTCAAATCATTTATAACATTTTGTTTATAAGAACAAATGAAATCTTTTCTTGGAGCGGGGGACAATTGAAAAAAATTTGACAAATTTTGAAGCACTGAATATAAAGACAACAAAGTTAAATCAAATTGAAAACTAGTATTTCTGGTTGTCCAAACATCACGTATAGGATCACGACATTAAGAAATATTAGAAATAAACAATGCGAGCATAATAAAAACTTCAAAACTCCATGATAGCTGCAAAATGCCAAGTGTTCATAGCCATCCAACGCATCCATCACTCACCTAATGCAGAAAATACCTTGATTAATCAGTACTTAAAAAAGTTTTCTCTGCCTGACAGTAATGTTCTTCAGGTGAAGAAGCCATAATAAATAAGACTCAGCAAAAACACAATCAGGCCTTCAAGCGGCCATAAAACTTCTGTTTCTCCTGAGTGGTCTGGAAGCGACCGTGTCCAAACTTGGAGGAAGTGTCAATGAACTTGAGCTTGATCTCTTCGAGGGCCACACGAGAAGTCTGCTTCAGTAGTGACTGACGAAGGGTGATCACCCGCTTTTTGGGTCCCACACAGCATCCTTTAACCATAATATAATCATCCTTCACCACACCATAGTGAGGGAATCCACCCATAGGAGTGATGTCCTTCTCAGTCCTGAAATATCGCCGTTAGGAAATGTTACTGCATGATGGTAGTACAAAAAAAAGAAAAAAAGTTCATACATTACTGAATAACGCTAGTAACAATACACAATACAAACACAACGAAATTTAGTGTCTAACTATAACATATAGTGTTGCACTGTGTTCGATAGACTCAATATCAGTGCTTCGTAGGTAGTATACACAATTGCAGCACGAAAAATAAAAATAAACCCAGAAGCTTCAAAACTGCCAGGCACTAATTTCTAGTCTTTACACAATAATTGAACATCTGAGGAATTAAGCAGACTCTGTTAATTACTCTTTTCATCCTGCATTGATTCATCATTAACTAGTGTCATAAAAAGTACATTGACAAATATACAAAGTCCCTCGCAAAGGGAAGGCAGCCACTCTAATTAGCATCAAGAGTCAGACGGCAGCCACTCTAAGAGAAAAAAGTGCGTATATATACATATACATACATACATACATACATATATATATATATACACATATGAAAATATACCTGTCATACTCAGTGATGGCTGAGTGTGACTCTTGCCCTGCCTTGCCAACCTTGTAGATCTTCTTATTCAACTCAGTACGGTGATGATATCCATTCTGACCAGCCCTGGCAACTGTGAAAGAAACCCGAGCAGGGTGCCATGCACCAATACAAGCAACCTTTCTTAGACCTCTGTGTGTCTTGCGCGGAAGGTGAGTGACACCCCAACGAGTTACGACACCTTCATAACCTTTACCCTTTGTCACACCCATGATATCTATCGTCTCATCCTTCTGGAAAACAGCAACCACTGGGATTTGCTTCTCAAAGAAGCCATATGCATAGTCCACCTTCTGTGCTACTGTCCCGCCATTAACTTGGGTCTCCATCAGATGTGCCTTCTTTTGCTTTACACCCTTCAACTTCCTTATCTTCAATTGACAAAACAGAAAACCAGAACTTACACAACATTGAAAGCAGCGGCTTGAAGTTCCAGAAAATTTTGAAATCTAAAATGTAAACAACTTGAGATAACTTCAAAATTCCACAGAAATATAGATTAATAAATCACTGCCTTATATATAGTGATAGTTGAAAATTTGAAATTACTGTAATGCATATACCAAAGGAAGGAAACTTGGCAAACATAATATAAATTTATATTTGCCATAAAAATAGCATGATGTCAACTTTAGGAAACTTCATTTAGCACTGAACAAAAAAATTGATTATGGGCAAAATAATATTGTAATCTGCGTTGTCAGGCAAGCTAAGGCATTTAAGGTTAAAGCCTAGAATCACAATACTAGAAAAACAAAATCACAAATATCTACCACAACATAGACTTTTTGGCAAATCAATAAGACAAGTGAATTATGGTGTCACATGCTTGCATAATGGCACTAAGGCAACATAACTAAGGCAGAAATCATGTAGTAACCTTGAAAAACCTGCTTCATTAAAAAAAAAAAAATACAGAACTATACAAGATTATGGGAATACAGGCATCAAATCCAAATAAAAACCAATCAATACCTGAGTATGTGCCAAAACACGGATAACAGATGCATACTTTTTCAATTTCTCAAACTGTGCTTGAATATCATTCTTTCCTTCCTCTGTTTCTTTGAATACTTGGTAAATGCCTTCCTTTTAGACTTGCACCAATTCTTGTAGAAGCGCCTCTTAACTTCCTCACTTAGATGCTGAGCCCAGACTGTACTCAGTGTGTGCAGTCCACGAGGTGTCTTCACATATCCCACAACTCCAATAACAACAATTGGAGGAGTTTCAATAATGGTAACAGCTTCACAGGTCTCTTTCTTATGAAGCTTTGATCCAGGTTTCTCAACTTCCCTAACAATGTGGGTCATCCCAGCCTTGTAACCCACAAAGGCAGTCAATCTGCATGGTTTGCTGGGATCATCCTTTGGGAAAGCCTTCACTGCAGAATCAAATTAGGAGAAATGCAAATGCAGAAAAAAGAAGAAGTCATTATGCATTTGTCAAATCATTTGAATATAAATAATACTTCTTTCAACATACACACAAACTAAAGAGTCATTTAAGCCAAAAGAAGTGATTTTTTTTTTCTGACCACAAATATGTCAGTTCATAAATAATGGGTACTTCAGAAAAGGTCAAAAAGCATACCATGCCAGGAGAGGTAAGGCCAGGGTCAGAAAAAATATATACTAGTGTACTGCTTTTCTTTAAAATAATTTCACCATAAAAATGATTTGGGTAGATGTAGAGAACTGAAACTGGGTAGATTCATTGAGCCATCAATCCCAAGCAAGCGAGGGCTGCATCAGACTGGAGGCAATGGCCACCTCTAACATAAGGAGTAAGAAAAAGAAGTTGGAACACAGAGGATAATCAAAGAGGAAAAAAACAAAGAAAGTAGAATAAATATGCAAAGATTAGGGGACTACTGTGTTTCATTCAATGCAGGGGATCTTAATTAGAATCCCCTTTGTCATTTTGCTGAAGTTGGTTTGAAGAGGGAGAGGACCAAACTGAAGTAACAGATGGCACCATAAATTTGAAACCTGCACTCATTGCTTACTTTGAGCTAGATATAGCAAACATTTTCTCATATCCAAATCTTGCATGTATTGGTTATCTGTACCATATATTTAATTCCTTGATATCTTTTCATTTAAAAAATATCATATATCAGTTAAATTTATGATAAATTTGCCAATTAAGATAAAGAAAGATAACCATACACCATGAATTTTAATCAGCAATATCAACATGTGCATCTTTCACATGTTATTTCTACATCACATGGAGATGGTACCCCAGAGTATTTCTACTAACAAAAAGTTTGTCTTCCTAGTTTTCATATAAAGTGGCATGACTACAATCAAAACATCCAATTAGGACTGATAGAAGCATAAATTATACCATAAATAAAAGAAAACACAAGTCAACTCCAATACATAGCATACCATACAATTGTAAGGATATATACTACATACTATGCAACTAAGAAGTTCAACACTGTTCTGTCCCGATAATCATTAACATAGTACTTTGCTTGTGCTTGAATCTTTTAGTTGTAAATATATATACAATTATTTTACTAAAACGATGAGAATGAAAAAAAAAAACTAAAAAATTTCCGAGATCACAAAGGTGCTAAGCCAGTAACATACACAAAAATACAAATACGTTTATGCATGTAGCTGCATAGATAAATTCAAGCATAGATATTTGATGTTAAGAAATATAATGAAGGAACAAACCCACACACAACCCTTCAAATTCAAAATCATCATAGGAAGGCGTATATTAGCAGAGTCCAACAAAACTAAACCCAAAAAAAAAAAAAATTGGAGCTTCAGCTTAAAGAGATTGTCTTCCATCCAATAGAAAAATTTTGCACCTATGCTTGCAAAACAAAAATCATCAATGCCAACTTCATTCTGCAATGAAGAAATGCTCCCAAATCAAAGGCCTATGGCACAAAATAATGCCAATTCTCAGGATTCTCAGGCTCCTGGGTATTCCTTCCCAAAAACCCTTTAAAGGATCTTTGGCTAGAAGAGCCCTTTCCGAGACTCCAGCCTTGATTCGTCAGTTCTTTTCGGAAGCAATTTCAATCATCCCATAGGAATGGCAATGCAATGACTAGGCTTCACAAATGAATAGGCATTTGTAATTAAATTTGAAAAATAATAACCTGCAAAGATTATTCAGAACAAGCAATCCTTGTAGACTACACTTTCTTCATTGAGTTAACTTAAAAGGATGAAATTTGCCTCAACAACTTTTTTTCCTTATCGATTATCTTTCTTTGAATATTTCAATAACAGAGGAAAAGCTTGATTACCCTTTCCACGATGACGAGCTGCGCGCTTCCTTGGGAGAAAGCCAAGGGAACCATGTCTTGGGTGCTCAAACTTCCTGTGAGACATATTTCCTGTTTCAACTAAAAGAGCATTCAAATTATTAAACGATTCCTAGTCACGAATCTTAGATGGCATAAGAAGGATCTTACAAGAAGTTACAGCAACAAATCAAATTAGGTAAATCAACAGGGATAATTTAAGAAAGCCAGAAATAATGTGGATCGGTAATCACCGGTCTGTCTAATAAGAAGGGCCAGCCTCACAGGCATTAATAATAATAATAATAATAATTGTGGTAGTTGAAGTTAAGACCGCAGATATCATATAAATTGAGATTTTTATCGGGGAAAAAAAAGAACTCATCGACTGCTAAGCTAGCAGCAGAATCCACCTAAGTCACGAAGAAAATCACAAAAATATTGGATTTACCGTCATTATTAAAACCCCTTACGTCAAGCTCTCATCTATATTTTCTACATGGGCAAACAATTAAAAAGAATAGGTAAATGAAAAACAAACCCACGATCAAATAGAACAGAGCGAACTGAACACTCAACAAACTAAAATCACGAAGAAACATAGTTGCAGATATACCTGCGGCTCCAGCGGCAAGAACGAGAGAAGGCCGGCTTAGCGGCGCGCTGCTATACTCATTAATAATTGTTAGTTTGATTTTTTCTTATTTTATGGATTTTGAAAATTTTCAACTACGCTAATATTCAATTCTTTGTAAATAAGTTTTTAAATATGAGGATAATATTAAAAATTTGTTTTTAAATTTATTTCATGCCATCCATTTTTACTTAACTTCCAAATAATGGAAAGTATTTTCACATTCTTTTTTTACTTAAACATCCAAATAATGGAAAGCTAACTCCCCTTCCATTTCTCCTTACTTTTCCTTTCTTTTATATTCTATTCCCTCCTATCTTCTCCAAACTCCCATACATAGTATAATTATTAGGATTTGCTTCCTACATGTGTGAAGCAATAAGTGTTTATGTATAAAATGTAACACTCGCTCTTCCTAAAATTGAATTGAAATCGATGATATAATAAAAGAAGACCCCAAAATAAAATGAAATAAGGTCAAGTAAGATTAAAATGATAATATAGGCATATAAAAATGAGATTATAAAGCTAAAGATGGCTCGAAACTAAAGCCAAAATGGTTAAACAAACTAAATAAAAAAGGCAATGACAAAATTATAATTTTGGATAACTTTTTTAAAAACTCAAATAAGAAAACTTTAAATGGCAAAATTAAGTTCCCTATGATTTTCAGAGGACCTAAAAATTATAAGAACTGTTAGAATGGCCAAATCTCTCTAGTGTGCATTTTAGACTGTCGGTTGACCTAAATTTTGACTAAACAATTCGAGATAGTTTTGAACCCATAAAAATGGAAGTAAATATTTTTAATGAACTAGAAAACTTAAATTTTCATATGAAAAAGATGGTTTTAAAAAAATGAGCTAAACAAATTTAAACATAGGAATTGAAGTTGAAGGGTATAATGGGAATTATTGAATTTATTATAAAACACTTCCTTTCTTTCTTATATCAACCATGCCACTTCTTTATACTCACAACTGTCCTATATTGTCTTTGAACTTATAGCTCAAGTCGCCCAAGAAGGAAGAGGAAAAGGGAGGAAGAAAGCCAAGATTAGGTAATTAATTATACTCTTTTTCATGGCATACCTTTTACCAATCTTCTCCTCCTCCTTAAGCTCTATTTTATGGGTGGTTTTGGTTTCTTGAAAGTAGTGTTTTTGTGGCTAAACTCTTATAAGAAGGAGAGAGTTTGAGGAAACTCATATCACCATAAGAATCTACATTAACCAAGGAAGCCAACAAGGTATGTATTATGATGGGTGATAAATGCCATTTTCATATATTTTATTTCCTTTAATTTAGACATTTTGGTGATTAAATATGGCTTAATGGATTCAATTAGATGATATTTGATTTTATTAACCATTATTGCAACTTAGGAATTTATTTGCAAAATTATTGATTTTTTATGCATAAATTTCTTTTAAATAATTTTATGAATATTCCTATTTAATTTTTTTCATTCTTTTTGTGCAGACTTTGGGTAAATTAAATTTAAATGTTGAAGAAAAATTTGGAAGATGATGGAGATTTTAGAAGCGAGAAGGAGCTGATGCAAATATATGGATACATTTATGGATAAAGCTCTATATGGACTTGCACTATTCTCTCATTCATTCACATTCACTCACAGGTTGCTTGTCACACCATATTATTTATAATATTATCTTACTCATAAAAGGTGGATTACACATATTATCAAAGGAAATTCAAAAAAATATATTAAAAATATTGAGTTTAATTGTGTTACGTCAGGGTTTAAAAATTTATCTCGGGTCTCGAGATCCCTATGAACTTAACAACAATATTCTTTATTTATTTTCCATCTATATAAGTCACAAATGTTCCAAAACATCACATAAATTAAGGATCCAAGACTAAAAACCCCAAAATTAACACATTCATCTTGGATTCCATGGTGGCAGATTTCTAAAATAATTTTGAAAAATCATAACTAAATTTAGAAAAATCAAAATCAAGCAATCCATAGCTTTCTGGAAAAGCTCTAGATCTTAACTTTACACTAAAAATAATTTTAAGCTATGAAAATCTCATCTGTGCCATGTTTGATAATAGAAAAGCTACAAGAGTCAGACTGTCCATAATTACTAATACAACTTATTGATATAAACTTTGAAAATTAACAATTAATTCCAAAAAAATCCAATTCATGCAAACTATACCAATTTGAAAGGTGTGGATGTTAGCTAGAGGGGGAAAAATAGTTCTAGATTGATCTAAAAGCATTCAGACCCTGAAAATTGATGGAATAGTGATGAAGGTCTGACTATGTGCTTGCAACATAATAGAAAACTTCAAAAATTCATATATCCTTCTTTAGACATCCAAATGAGGTGCTTCTAGTTGACACAGGTTACTAGAAAGGTCTAATTTCTCCTTGTAAAATTTCATAGTAATTGGACATTGTTTGTCCTCTGAATGACGGAGATTAATTTTCGAATGAAATGAACAGTCCAAAGCCAAAACCAAAAAATTTGCCAACTTAAAAAATTTGCCAAAAATTCTATAAACCTCCAAATATTTCCTATTTTATCTTCCCAAAAATCTCTCAATGAGATCTACATGTTTGCCAAATTTTAGACCAAGAAGAGCACATTTAGATAGTTTGTGTCATACCTCACCATTATGGTCAATCTTGCCTCTTATAAGACACCAACTTGGTCTAAATGGCTTCCTCTTGTGTTTGGCTTCTCTTGGGTAAGTTTAAAAGCATAAATATGACTTATATGAACTACCTAAGTGATTCCAAATTTCATACATCTCATTTTGGTCATTTCACATCCAAGAATAAACTAATAATTCCAAACCATTACATAGTCAAATTGCATAATTGCATTGATTTGGTATCAATTATGGTTCATATATCATTCATACATAATATTACATTTGTTCAAGTGTTCACAAACTAAAAATAACACGTACATGTTCACTTTGACATTTGGATACAAAGAAAGCTACATAATGATAAAAGGATGGTCTCTTATCTTGGCTTGCATCTCTTAGTTCTTGAACACCACCTAGACATATTAAGATAAAGGAGGGGAAGGGAGTGAGATTCCTAGAATCTCAATAGCTCACACACCCATTTACACACACATTCATGGCATATACACATCAAAGCATAAGTATGGAAAGTAAGACAACCATAAAACATGCAAAGTCACAATTTCTATGCCACTAATTCACACCAAGTTCAAGAACATGCTCTAGAGACTTTTAGTTTTGCCTCACCCTATTTCTAGGATTTTTGGATTTGCCTCACTCTTGGCCTAGGAACTTTTGACTTAGCCTTACCAATCCAAGAGACTTTTGGCTTTGTCTCACCTATACCATGAGACTTTTGGCATCTCTTCACTTTTATTAAGGGACTTTTGGAATCACCTCACCTTTATGAGCCATTTCCACAATCAATGATATTCAAGACAACACATTGGTACCAATGCAATCTCAAAGCATCAAGTTACATGTTCTCAAATCACAAAAGCACACAATGACATATATACAACCAAGAATGCAAAGAGAATGAGGTGGAGAGCTACCTCGAACTTATACAAGCTTTTCTTAGTCTTTCTCCTTCCCCTTTTTGGTTCCACAAGTACACCTAGGTGGGTTGGTATTCTCTTAGTCTAAACATCATAAATAGCACACAATTACACTCTTGAAGTAAGCCAAGACACTACACTTATTCTTAGAAACATAAATGGTTCCATAGTTCACATAATGGTTCCATTGGTAGCCTATTGAAGCAACTCTTGTAATTCAAGTTCTAGACTCCATTCTCTTTTCATTTCTAGGCCTCTTGACCTTATTCAAGGTCCTTAAAGCCATCATCTACTCACTTACAAGAGCCTAGACATGTGTTGCTTCACAACGCTTCATTATGGAAGCCATTGCCCTATCTCTTAGTCTAAGGCTTCTAAATTTTTTCCAAGGCTTCCTTTCATCTTCTCCCACCATACATGATACACAATTAAGCTTAGGTGAAATTAAAACTACCCCTAGGTGCCTTAACTCCTTTAGGCCGAAACATGCTCTCTTCTTGGCACCCTTGGAGTTGCTTTGCTTTCTTTGATGGAAGAGGCATGTGGGGAGGTTCCTAAGGGTCTTTAGATCTCATGCCAACACTCAATTAGACCTAGCGATTACCTTAAATAGAATTTTTCATTAAGCACTTGAATCCCTAATGTTGCTATCTTGAAAATTAATGATTTTTTGTTAATTTTCTTTGTATATTCTCATTTTCCACACTCAATTTTCTAGGATTTACCCTTGAT
The DNA here is from genome assembly GCA_026724425.1 of Erythrophleum ivorense. Classification (NCBI taxonomy): domain Eukaryota; kingdom Viridiplantae; phylum Streptophyta; class Magnoliopsida; order Fabales; family Fabaceae; genus Erythrophleum; species Erythrophleum ivorense. Next base: position 36,834,917 of record JAIUCV010000006.1, on the reverse strand, counting down.
TCTGCCCAAAATCCAGGCCCTTTTGGATCTCCCTAGGCTGGCCGAACATGCAAGAAGGAGGAATAAGGAGGAGCTACCATGGAGATGAAATTTTACCTTATTTTTCCTTAGTTTCTTGGATGATTCTTCCCTTGCTTGGCTTCTCCTCTCTAAACACGAAATTTCCCCCCTTGGTTTGACCTTAAAATAGTCCCAAATACATCAAAAATTCCATAGGAAAGAAGGAAAAATGGAGGAGAATGAATTTACTAAAGAGGAACCAAGAAAATCTATGAAATTCCTTACCTTTTTCTTGCTTTTCTCATTTTTTTCTCTTCCTTGGTGCACCTAAAAAAGCTAGTCTTTCTCTTTGTTTTTAGGCAGAAGAAAGTCAGTGGAATGGAGTGAAGAAGTGGCAAGAAGTTTATAGAAGATTCAAGAAGCTACTTTTTCACAAAAGTTCTAATTTTGCCCTTCCGTTGTGACATTTTTGTTTTAGCTTTGTTTTATCACCTTTTTGAGTACCATCTTTTCTATTATAAAATTTAGGTTCCCAATTTAATAAAATGTTTTGGAATTACTCAATTTGGAGCTAAAATCTTCCTGAATGAATCCATCAAAGTTTGAGTTCATCGTCATTGAAAAATGTACATTAGATGGGCTTTAACTATCCGAAACTTCCCATGGTTTTCAGGCCCTCTGAGACCTTGGGCAACTCAAATTTTCTATTTAAAAAGTCCTTCTGTGAGTTTTTCCAAAAGTTGTACATATTTATGAAAATACCACTACGTTTCATTAGTTTTTGTCATAATTTTATTTCACCATCCTAGCTCCGTTTTTCTTTCTACCTGAGCTTAGGATTTTTATTTTTAGAAGCCTAGGATACTACCCTTTTTTTTGGGGACATTATCTAGCTCATTTTAAGGGACTTACCTTTATACAGCTCATTTCGTTATTTTACGAAATTGACTGTTCGTTACATTGCCACTAGATGACATACATTCCACAACCCACTCTATTTCACGTGGGATGCATGAGAAGACCCTACAAGGATGGACACACCAAGTCACACGTGGATACATACTTAAAGCACTAATAAATCATATGAAGAATGAAGAAGGCATGGGCTCCAAATACATTACACGCAGTTAGCAAGTTAATTAATCACATGAGAGGCTTATGAAGAAGCAAGTGCAAAACATGATTTGGTCTAGGATTCACTTGAAGAATAGCCCACGCCACAAATATACACATGTACAACTAACGTGGATAGAATTCTCTCCATTCAACATAAGCTCACACATGGGCAGCTCACTTCATTCATGCTACATGGCCCACTTACACAACCTTCTAGTCCATCATTCGCACATGACACCCACACATGGCATTCTCGTCAATTCACACATAGGTAGCATGCTCCATTACATTCACAAGTTCTCATGTCCTCACTTGATGCACACACATAATTGAAATACACTCCATGTTCATGGGTTGCATGTCCAGCTTTTACTCACACACATAGCTTCATTCATTCAACACATACCAGGCTAGATAGAGAGGTACATTGACTTACACACAATCACATGACAAGGGAGGAGAAAAACACACATATGCACATATAGGTTTTTCAAGGGAGAGGTAGGAGGTTTGAAAGTGTTTTATGAAGGAAGAAGTACGAGGGAAGGGCAAGAGATAAAGGATTTATCTTGAGGAGAAATTCATGTGGCTGGCTAAATGGATCATACACTTACGGGGGGGGGGGGTCCACTTCTTGATACATGCATTCATGTATTGAGTGATAAGCACGGAGAGAGAAGAAACACATGAGAAGAAGCTTAGGTAGAAAAATACTCATGTACACAGAAGCATACATGGGGCATTTCATTTGATTCATCACGCACACGTAGAATGTAACATCCGGTTCTTTCGTAAACGCAAAAAATGTAATGTCCAGTTTCTTTGTAAACATACGAAACTCATCAAATATAAAAGGAAGTCCCCCATATAGAATGATTTGAGGTCCAATAAAATTTGAGTAATAATCTAGACCTTAGATAATGAGAATTTAAGGCTAGAGGTGCCCTGAAAATGGAGTCAGAATAACCAGACGAAATTTAATAAAGATGCAGTGACATTTTTGTAATTTTAAGCACTTTTTAGAAAACTCAAAGGATAAATTTTTAAATGAAAAAAATGAATTTCCCAGGGTTGTTAGAGACCCTAAAAACTATGGGAACTCTCAGAACAATTAAAAACCCTCTGGTTTATGTTTTAGAATTATAGTTAACCTAAACTTTGACCTTTTTATTTGGGAAGGTTTCAGATCCAAATTGAGAGATTTCAAAAGTATTATATAATTTAAATAATCTAAATTTTATGATGAAAAAGACGATTTTCAAGAAGGAGATGAAATGAGCCTAAAACAAAAAAGCCAAGAAAAGGGGACAAAATGAAAATTTTTAAAGTGGCATTTTAGTGACTTGGCTCCTTATATGTTATGCCCTCTTTCTACTCTCCATTTAGTTGACCTTGTTTCTATCCTAAACTAGAGAAGAGTTCAACTGAGTGAGGTACACAAGATGGGAGCAAAAGAGGAAGGAAAAACTTAGGAAAAAGGTAATAAAACCTTGGATTTTCATGGTTCTTCCTTCACTAATGTTGTTCCTCTTCTTCTTCTCATTCTTTCTATGGTTTTAGTATATGATTTGGATTTTTTTTGAGTCTTGTTCAGAGGGAGGAAGTTTAAAATTAAAGGAGAGGATTTTACCAAGTGAAAGAGCTCTTAAAACAAGTTTAGAACCAAGGTAGTTTCCATTGTCTTCCTTGCACTTCTTTGTCTACTTGCCTTGGGATGTTTCGGCCAACATAGAGCCCATTCTCTAGGGGATGAATTTTGTCCAAACCAAGGTAGATTTAAGGGTTATGGAGTGTGGGGATTAAGAATATGCCATTGAAATTGAGTAAGAAGCATGGAAATGCAAGTTAGCAAAGCTAGGGATTCACTTGCACATTAATATGTAGGAAGATTCCAAGTGATAATTTAATATATCTAAGAGTATATATGAGTTTTCAAGACATCTAGGGAGCCTCCTAAGTGTCTATCCCTTCAAGAAAATAAAACAAACTCTATGGATGCATAATGGTATGTATGTCTCGACCTAGACAAGAAGGAGAACCTAGGGAGTGTTTTAATTTGTTCTAAGCCTAGAATGGGACTAGATATGATAGAAGAACATTAGATGAAGTCTTGAAAAAAAGTTAGAAATCTTGGAATGTAAGATGGAGGTATAGGCTTCATAATGGGACTTAAAGAAACAACTTGTATCTAGGTTCTTGGGAATGAATTTACGATGACTCCAAGGAGTCTAAATGGAGTCAAAGGAGAAAATGGAGCCAAGAGTATGAATTCTAGTAATTGCTTCATTAAGTCTTGTATGGAACCATAATGAAGCTATGTGAGAAAGTAAGCCTCTATAGTAATTTCATAAGGCTAGAACTTGTTCCTATGAGTGATGTATGTCTCTTTTGATGTGTCTAGGCTAAGAGAACCAAGGGCTGCCTAATTGCAAGGCTTGGCAAAGAAAGGAGAGAAGAGTTCAAAAGGAAAGTGTTATATTCTTGCTTCAAGGTAGCTCTTTAACCTTTCTCACATGCATAGCTTGGTTATTTTCTTGTCATTGAGTACTTATGTGTATGTTTGAGTCATGAGAAATATTTCTAACCTATGTTTGTATGTTATGGTTCCATTATATTTCTTAAAAAGTGTTTATGATTGCATTATGGCTTGTTTGGGTTTAGTGATGCCAAAAGTCCTTTAACAAGGGTGAGAATGAGTCAAAAGTCCTTAGAAATGGGTGAGACAAAGTCAAAAGTCTCAAAAAGAGTAAGGCTAAGTCAAAAGTCCTTTGAAAGTGGGTGAAGAAAATTTAAAAGTCCTAAGAAAAATGGGTGAAGCTAAGCCAATGCCCTGGAGAGCTTATGCTTGTTATGCATGAGTTTATATGCCAAGGAAAAACCTTATATATGTTCACTAGTTGCTTGAATATCATGCATGCATTCTTTGACTTGTTTATACATCTATTATATATGTTTGAAAGGGTTAAGAGCTATTAGATTCTTTAAATCTCACTTTTCCCCCACATATGCTTAACCATGTCTAGATGAGTTAAGTGGACAAAGAAATGGAGGCCAATAACCTTGAAGATTAAGACTTTGATAAATGGTTATGAAAAATAGGTATTTTGATGGCATACTGATGTCAAACTATGTAACCATAAGATGTATATATGATGTAAACCCTTAAGCATGTTATAATGTATATATAAATTATGTATGTATCAATGTAAGAGCTACATGAATGAGAATGTGAGATTTTGCCACTCATTTGCCCTTGTGTGATATGATGTATTTGTGTATGTATGCATGTGGCAAGGTGAGATTGAGCTCCATGAGGATTTAGATCATTTGACATACTTTTATATATAGTATTTATTCTTTTAGACTTGCCCAAGTGGTTGTGAAAATTCAAGAAAAGCTTTGGTGTCTTAAAATCCAATTTAAAGCTTCAAATTTAACCATTTTATGTGCTAAGTAAGTTTTTTGATGAAATTTGGCCAGTAAGTAGGCTCATCTATAGCTTTCCATAGAGCTAAATAGCACTTAATTTGGAGCTCTAGAAAATGTATTATGATTTTTCAAAGTTGGCCAAATTATGTAGAAATGGTATGGTTATTATTCATTTGGTCAATTTGCTTCTTTGTATCACACATGGGTCAAATGAAGTCTAATGATTATTAAATTTTACAAGAATAAACCATACATCATAAGCTTTCCATAGCCACCAAGATCACTACATTTGGACTTCTGTAGAGGGAGATATGAATTTTTGAAGTTGTATGATAGTACTAATAATGCAGCTTGACCTATGTTATTGTTCCATTGATTTCTGATGGCTTAAGGCTACTGCATTAGTCTAAAATTTTTTTTAGTCAAAAGTAGACATCCACAAATTTTCAGAATGGTATGGTTTGCTTGATTTTGATTTTCTATAATTAGTTATGAATTTTCAAAATTTGTATCAAAAAGTTGGAATATGAACTTAAGTGCAAACCATGGATTTTGAGATGTAGCTTAAAACCTAAGGTTCTTGAGATATTTGGTGATGGTTATGACTTGTATGAATGTGTTATGAATGAAAAATGATATTGATGAGTTCACATGGTCCATGGGGCATAAATTAAAGAAAAGAGATCTTACGTAACACAATTAGTCTCATTAAATTAATGCCTTTTTCATGGAAAGTGTTGGTCTCTCTATATATTTATGCTTCAATCCATTTAAAATACATTGAGATGGATAATAAGACCATGGTGTAATAGCTAAGAGGTTAAATTATGACATAGACAACATGAGCCACGGGCTGGAGAGAGCAGAACTTGATAATCATATGGAAATTAACACAGGTAGAATGTGAGTGGCTCGAGTTTGGATGGAAAAGCTATGAGTTCAGGTCTAGAAGGAAAAAAAAGGAGAAGAAAGCATGAGCATACATCAAGAAGCATCAGTATTCATTCTTCCATCAAGCTCATGAATCCATGGCTTACCTCCTTCATTTCCTCTATCCATTTCCTCCAATGGAAGCTTGAATCTACCTTGGTAACTAGCTAAGAATGTGACTTCCATGAATGAAGATTTGAGCTCCAAGATTTATTCCCAATTTGGCTAACTTCTCTTCTCCTTATCCCTTACTTTTAGCATTAATTTCCTTGATTAATTTGGCCAAATTTAGCTTGTTAATAGAAATTTTGGTGGCTGATTATGTTGGATTCAATTGCTCTATAATTTTGATTGTAATTTCATATTTAGAAACTTATTTTGAAGCCTAAATGTTTGTAAAAATTCTAGACTTAATAATTGTCCAATTTGCTAGTTATTTCCTCTTGTTTTTAAGCTATTTAGTGTAACAGTCATTGTATTAAGTGGCTAGAATTTTGTGTGATTATTGTACTTGAGAAAATCTTTAATCTAATTGGTTGATCAGCATCTCTAAATAGATTGTTTAGTTACTTTAATGAGTATTTAAGTACTATTTTAGTGTGTTCTTATTCTTAACTCAAATGACTAATTTTTCATGGTTCTTTATGGTTGCAATTCCCTTAATAGTTAGTAACTTGAGTCTTAGATGGCAATTCAAGAATTTTTATAAAGAATACACTAAGAAGCAAGAAGTTAAGTCCAAGTTTTGGTTTATTATAAAGGAGCCTGGATAATTGTAACACCCGATTTTTGTAAAAATGGTGGAAATGGGTCAGATATAAAAGAGAGTTCTCTAAAATGAATTAGTTAAGGCTAAATAAAATTAGGATAAAATTTTAAATATAAGAAAATGAGGATCCAAGGCTTAGGATGCTCAGAAACCAAGCCAAAGTGGCTAAAGAAAATTTTGACGAAATGTAGTGGCATTTTTGTAATTTTGGACAACTTTTAGAAAACTCAAAGGAGGGATCTTTAAATAAAAAAATTGAGTTTTCTGGGGTTCTCAAAGGTCTTAAAAACTATAGAAACCCTTAAAATAGTTAAAACCCTTTCGATTTACGTTTTAGAATGTCGGTGAATCCAAACTTTGACCCTTTCATTTGGGAAGGTTTTCGATATGATTTAAGTGATTTCAAAGGCAATTTATAGGTTAAAAAACCTAAAATTTATGATGGAAAAGATAGTTTTCAAAAAGGAGTTAGAATGAGCATAAAATGAAAAAGTCAAGAATGAAGGGTAAAATTGACATTTTGAAAAGCTTCTAATGGATCCTTAGTTATATATAGGTGGCACCCCACTTCTCTTTCATATTTAGCTGACCTAATTTCTGCCTAAAACCAGGGAGAAGTTCTATCAAGAAGGGCACACAAGAGATGTAACACCATAAATTCTTGCTCATTTCATGACATTCATGGGCTTCACATCATCAATTCCATGGGAATGTAAAGAAAAAGGAATAAAATAATGAATATTTTCGCATTGCGTTGTGTTTAAAAATTTCATTTAGTGTCACATGGTCTGTGTGAGCTCATACAATATATTTTTATATTTAATTATATGAATACAACTCATTTGCATCATAAAATGTGGCTTACAACTCAAGAAAACCAAAATGAAGCATAAAACATGGAGGTTTATTTTCGGATAGATTTTGTCTCTTTTCTATTTAAAATTTGGAAAATCATAACTAATTCTAGAAAAATTGAAATCATACATTCTTGGTCATTCTAAAAATCTACGGATGTCTACTTCACACTAAAAATATGTCCAGACCATAACATCCATCACAAAGGACGTTTGACATCCAAAATGATTCAAAGGTCAGACTACCTCCTATTGCTGTCATAAAATTCTACAGCAAACTTTGAAAATGTCCAATTAATTCCAAAAAAATCCAATCAATGCAAATGATAACAATATAAAAATATGTGAATGTCAGCTAGAGGGAAAAAATATTTCCAAACTAGCTCAGGTAGCCCAGACCTCAGAATTTAATAGAACAATAACTCAAGTCGGGCAAAACTCCTAATACTAGATAGAATGTTCAAAAATTCATATCTCCCTCTTTAGACCTCCAATTAAGGTGCTTCTAGTTGGCACAAGTCACTGTGAGTACCTAATTTCTCTGTATAAAATTTTATGGCAATTGGAAGTCATTTGAGCCTTGTGTGACAGAATTCATTTTCGAACCAAATGAATAGTGCAGCAGATGAAAATAAAAAAAAATTGCCAACTTTGAAATTCATCAAATATTCTATAGACCTTTGAAAATTATGTTCTTTAGTTTCCCAAAAATCTCTCAATGAGACCTAATTTCATGCCAAACCTCATATCAAGAAGAGCTCATTTGGCCAAAAGTGACATGGGGTTTCATTATGGTCATTTTTGGCTCCATATGGGATACCAAAGTAACCAAATGGTTTTTCCTTGGTCTTGGCACCTTTTGGGCAAGTCTAAAGCATATTTAGGACTTGTGTGAACTGTCCAAATGGTCCCAAACCTCATACATCTCATTTTGGCCTTTTCATCCACACATATGCACATTACATCAAACTTTCCAAAATGCATGCATTGGCATTACATATCCAAATTCTATTCTAGGGTTCATACATCATATCTATACATTTATACATCACATAATATCATAATTATACATGTCTAAGAAGTCATAAACCATATACATAATTGGATTGCAATATTGGACACCAATATGGCCTTAAAATGACAAAACTCTAATACTTTGTTGTCAAACTTTTTTCTTCAAGGTGGTTAGCTCCCATTACCATGTCCACTTGGTCTACCTAGCATGTGAGATCATTGGAAAGGAGGGAATGAGATTCAAAGAATCCCAATAGTTTATCTCCTATTCAATCATACATAATATATGCAAGTAAATCTTGAAAATGCATGCATGGATATCATGAAAGTCATGAACATTCAAGAAGCAAGTTTAACATAAAAATAATTTATACAAGCCATTCAAGAGCTGATCAAGTGTTTGAATTGGCCTTACACTTTTCTCCATGGATTTTGGATTTGCCTCACCTATTCTTTAAGAGATTCTTGGACTCAACCATACTCTTGGGAGCCCACTTTACTTTGGGAGACTCTTTGCTTTGTCTCAACCCATCTCAAGGGTTCTTGGCTCATCCTCACCATGGTGAAGAGTTCGTGGCCTCTCCACACTCAAGCAAACTCAAACAAATATCATAGCATCATTTAAAAATATAATGTGTCATCATGAAATCATGGTATATAAAATTATGCTAGCATACTTTTCATGGCTTGAAAATACACATACACACGTTCTAAGACAAGCTAAACACACATCCATGTATGAAAGAAGGTGGAGAGAGCTACTTTGCACACAATCACATACTTTTTCTCTTGGAATTCCCTTCCTGGCTTCGGCCACACACCCACAAAAGTGTGGGAAAAGTTTCTCTTGGCCTAAACATAATTTATGGAAGCCAATTAGATTCATGAAATAATCTCTAAGGCCATGTAAATTGCTTAGATACTAGGTTGTTCTATAAACCCCATTATGGTCTATAATTGCACCTAATGAAGCAACACTCCTCAAATAATTTCTAGGCTCTATTCTTTCCTTTCAAATATGATTCTTGACTCCTTTTAAGCCTCTTGGAGTCATCACACAATTAAAACAAAGGGCCTAACATCATGTTACTTCTTTAGGTCATAATATGAAACCTAAAGCACCAAATCACTTTCTATGAGTTCTAAATTTTTTCCAAGGCCTCCCCTCATTTTCATTCATCAAATATGACTCAGGAATGGCCTTAGAAAAAATTTAAAACTCTCCCTAGCTATAGGAACCTGCTTTGGCCGAGACTATGGAGCTTTATGGCTTCCATAGAATTTGCTTGGTTTTCTTGAAGAAGGAAGCATGTGGGGAGCATCTTAGGGATCTTAAGAACTCATTTAAACTCTTAATTAAACCTAGGAATCATCATATAAAATTAGATTTTGGAAGGTGCACACAAAACCCTAGAATTTACATCTTGAAAACTAATGGTTATTTTGTTGTTTTCTTTGCATATTCTTATTCTTCTCCCTCAAATACCTAAGATTCATGCTTGGTTTGGCTTAAAACTCAGATCCTCCTATAGTTCTAGGGTTAGGTGAAATGGAGAAGAAGGGTGGGTGAAGATATCAACGATAAGATGCAATTTTACTTAGTTTCCTTGCTTGTTTTTGCTTGAATCTTGCTTTCTCCAAGCTCCTCTCTCTAAATCCGAAAATTCCCTTGAGTTTCTCCCCTTGAATCAGATTTATAAACTCCATTTTAATCAAAGGAAACAAAGAAAAAGGGAGGAGAGGAGGTGTGGATTGAAGAAAAGCATGAAAAACTACCATGGAAACATACCTTTAAGCTTGATTTCCTCCTCCTTCTTCTTCCTCTCTTGTGCGCCCAAAACCCTAGCTCTCACTTCTGAAATTAGGCAGAACTTTTTGATTCCAAATGAGGGAGAAAGTGGGGCGCCACCTATATATAGGTGCAGGAAAGTGACTTTTTCAAAAATTTCAATTTTGCCCTTCGTACTTTGCATTTTCGTTTCTTCTTCGTTTTAGCTTGCTTTTGAGAATTGTTTTTTCCATTATAAAATTTAGGTTCCAAATTTAATAAAATGCCTTTGAAATAACTCAAATTAGAGCTAAAATCTTCCCAAATGAATTCGTCAAAATTTAGGTACACTGAGATTGGAAAACGTCCACCAGAAGGGATTTAACTGTCTCAGGGCTTCCCATGATTTTCAAGGCCTCTGAGAACCCCAGAGAACTCAAACTTTCATTTAAAAAGCCCTCTTGTGTGAATTCTAAAAGTTGCTCAAAATTACAAAAATGCCATTACGTTTCATAAGATTTTCGTCAAAATTTGTTTTGTCATTCTAGCTCCGTTTTTCCTTCCGTTTAAGGTTAGGATTCTCATTTTAAGGAGTCTATAATGTTACTCAAATTTTTTGGGACCTTAACTAATTCATTTTAGGGGACTTGCTTTGAAAAGGTGCCTGTTTCTGTCATTTAACGAAAACCAGAGATTGCAAGAGGGAGCTTCAAGGGAAAAGAAAAACCTAAAATATGTAAGAAAATCTTTAAAATTTCAAGTTCCTTCATTGAGAAACTTGTTCTCCTCCTTCTTCTCTTTCTTTCCATGGTTTTAGTGTGTGATTTGGATCTATTTTTAGCCATGTTCAAAAGGGAGAGTTTGAAATTCCAAAGAGGAGCTAAAGCAAAGGAGAAAACTCTTAGAAAAGGCTTGAATCATGCTTTCTTCTTCTTGTTCCTTAAATGGGTATTTTTGGCCACTTAGAGAACAACCAAAAGGAGCAACATTTGACCTAAACTAAGCATAAAACCTAGGTTTTTAAGGGTGAGAAACAATAATATGCAAAGAAATTCCAAAAAGAAGCATTAGAAAATAAGTTTCTAAAACCTAGGATTTTTATTGCACCTTGGTATGTATGAAGTTTTTTAGTGGTATTTCTAATTATCTAAGAGTATATATAGGTTCTTGAGACACCTAAAAAGCCTTACATGTGCATTTCCTTCAAGAAAACAAAGCTAGCTCTATAGGTCTAAAAGGTGTGCATTGTTTCGGCCCAGCATGGATCTTGTACCTCAAGAGAGTTTTAAATTTTTCTAAGAGCAGAAAAGGACTAAATATGATAGAAGAATATCAAAGGAAGCCTTGAAAATTTTAGAAACCATAGGTAATGAGATAGGGTATAGGTTCCAATTTAATACTTAAAGAAGCAACTTCTGTCTAGGGTCTTAGGAATGAACTTGTAATGATTCCAAGAAGTCTAAATGGAGTCAAGAGACCTAGATAGAAGGAGAAAATAGAGCCAAGATCTTAAATTCTAGTAGGTGCTTCATTTGGTCTTATATGAAACCATTATGTAGCCATAGAACAAAGTGAGCTTCCATAGAGTGTGTGATGCTATAACTTGCTTCCATGATGTAATTATATCCTATTTGATGTGTTTAGGCCAAAGGAATCAAGCTCCATCTAATTGCAAGTGTGTGGCTAAAAAGGGGGGAGGAATAACCAAAGAAAAGTGTTGAGTTCTTGCTTTAAGGTAGCTCTCTAACCTTTCTCACATGCATAACTTGGTTGCTTTCTTGTCATTGAGTGCCTGTGTATATGTTTGAGTCATGAGAAATGTTTCTAGCCTATATTTACATGTTATGGTACCATTATATTTCTTAAAATGTATTTATGATTATTTTATGGCTTATATAAGTTTGGTGATGCCAAAAATCCCTTAGTAAGGGTGAGGATGAGCCAAAGTCCTTAAAAATGGGTGAGACAAAGCCAAAAGTCTCAAAAAGAGTGAGGTTAAGTCAAAAGTCCCTTAAAAGTAGGCGAGGCCAATCAAAAAGTCCTAAGAAAGATGGGTGAGGTTAAACCAATGTCCTTGAGAGTTTATGTTTGCTATGTATAAGTTGTTGTGCCAAGGAAAATAATTTATGCATGCTTACTAATTAATTGAATGTCATATATGCATTTTTGACATGTTTTAGCATCCATTATATATGTTTGAAAGGGTTAAGAGCTATTGAGATTTTTTGAATCTCACTATTCCCTCACATATGCCTAACTATGTTTAGGTGAGCTAAGTGGATAAAGAAATGGAGGCCAACAACCTTGAAGATCAAGACTTTGACAAATGGTTATAGAAAATAGGCATTTTGATGGCATGTTGATGTCAAATTATGTAACCATGACATGTATACATGATGTAAACCCTTGAACATGTTCTAATGTACGTATAAATGGTGCATGTATCAATATAGAAGCTAGATGAATAAGTATATATGTTCATGCCAATAAAGAGCCTTTATAATGTGTGATGTTCATGTGTATGTATGCAAGTAACAAGGTAACATTGAGTTCCATGATGATTTGAATTATTAGACATGCTTTTATATATGGTATTTATGCATTTAGACTTGCCCAAGAGGTTGTGGAAATTCAAGAAGAGCTTTTGGTGTCTTAAAATCCCATTTAAGACTTCAAATTTGACCATTTTATGTGCTGAACCAAAGTTTAACCAAATGAGTGAGTTTTTCATGAAATTTGGCTAGCAAGTAGGTATCATCTAGAGATTTCCATAGAGAAAAATATAACTCAATTTGGAGATCTAGAGAATTTATTATGATTTTCAAAGTTGGCCAAATTATGTAGAAATAATATAGTTACAGTTCATTTGGTCAGTTTTCTTCTCTATTGCACATGTGGGCCAAATGAAGTCTAATGCTCATAAAATTTTATAAGAATAAACTAGAAATCATAATCTTTCTATAGCCACTAAGATCACCTTATTGGAACTTTGTAGAGGGAAAATGAATTTTTGAAATTGCATGATAGTACTAGTAATGTGGTCTAACCTAAGTTACTATTCCATCAATTGTTAGGGATTTAAGGCCATGGAAGTGGTTTGGAATTATTTTAGTCAATATTAGACATCTACAAATTTGCATAATGGTATGGTTTGCTTGATTTTGATTTTTTTAGAATTAGTTATGAATTTTTAAACTTTGTATCAGAAAGCTGGAATTTGAACCCGAAAGCAAACCATTGATTTTATGAGATGTAGCTTAAAACCCAAGGTTCTTGAGATTATTGGTGATAGTTATGACTTGTATAGATGTGTGATGAATATAAAATGATATTGATAAGTTCATATGGTCTATGGGGCATCAATTAAAGAAATGAGATTTTACATAATGTAAATAAATACCATTAAATTTATTGCCTTTTTCATGTGAAGTGTATGGTTTCTTATATTTGTGCTCCAATCCATATAAAATTCATTAAAATGAACAATGAGACCATGGAATAATAACTAAGAGGTTAAGGTATTACAATAATTGAATTCTAGAAAGTCCATTCAAAAGCTCAATTACCACTCTTTGCCTAGTTGTTGTCATCACTTAGTTTTAAGCTTTTTTTTAGTTCTTGTTATTTTCTTTAATTCATTTAAATTTTAGTAAATCAAAATCCCCTTTAACACCTCTAGTTTAATCACACTATGAGAGCTCTTTCATAGATAATTAAGAGCAAACTCCTTGGGAAATGACTTAGGTTGTACCGCTATCTACAAATCTTTACTCAACCTAATTTATTTGAGGTTGCTCGACATAATCGTCAATGGGATACTTGCTTCTCTTTAGTTTCTCTTTTCCCTCCATGTTTAGCTAGCCTTAGGGGATGTTAGGGAGAGTTGATTTTCAACCAAATAGAAATGAGATAAGGATTCTAAGGCATGGAGATTAAAAATATGCAATTAGAACTATTGAAAGAGCCTTCGAAATCAAGATAGGATAGTTAGGGTTTTTATTACACCTAAAGAGTTATGGAACCCTAGGAGGATTATTTAAGCCATATAAGAGTATAATTAGACTAAAAAGAAGCCAATGAATGTTTACATGCATCAAAATCTTAGAAGAAACTAACAAAACTCTAAGTGACTTCTATGAATGTGTAGATTTGGTCAAGGGGCACTTGAAGCACTTAGAGAGCATTTTCTTGAGTTCTAATGATTTTAAATAATTATATATGATAAATAAATAATTATGGAACCTTTGGATTGAATTTAGGAGATCTAAATTGGAAATTGAATTTTAAAGTCTAAATTGGATTAAAGAAGCAAGTTGGTCTTAAACCCCTTTAATCATGCATATAATGATTCAATTGAATTTCCTTAAAGATATAAGACTTATATCAAGTGAAAGTTTGTGGTTTAGAAAGTGAAAACCAAGGGTTACTTGTTATGGGACCTAAACTAGCCTTATATTCCAATTAGGCTCTAATGGAATTAAGTGATGATTATAAGACTTAGAATGAATCCAAATGGATTAATTTGCCTTGTAATTACTATGTGTAGGCCAAGCTAGCCCAAACTCACCAAAGTGTGGGTGCCAAGTGAAAGAAATACAAGAGAAAAATCAAGAGCAAATGGGTTAATGGTATCTTGAAGTCTTACAAGTTCTAAGGTAGCTCTATTTCCTTATCTTGTATGCATTTGAATGTTTGATTAAGTTGAGATACTTGTATATGTTGTTACTTCATGTATCCATGAGCTATATCTTGATATCTTTTTCATTATGAGTTTTATGTATGGGTTTAACATTGCTTTTAGTTCCTAGTTCCCTATGGTATGAAATTGAGTACAATAGTTCTTCCTTGGCCTTGGGTTGAGTTTAGTTGAGCCTAACTAGTTTATTTTGATGCCATGGCTTGATGAAAAAAGAGTTTTCATATTAAAATTTTCATTTGAATTACATGAGACATATGAATGGCATTTTTGCATCACATGTATTGTATTTCCTCATGGTGTTATGTATGCAGGGATTGGTTAAGATTAGTTACTGAGATTCTTTTCATAATCTTATCCATATTTTTCCACTAACCATTTTAGGCTCTTCAAGCAAAGAGAAGGAGATAGAGAAGAATTTGACTCTGGGAAAGTTTGTAACAATGTTTTTGTAATGCAAAGAGTGGTGTTTATACATTTTTTGTTCTTACATTGTTGGAAACTTGATGTATGTATGATGAACCTTAATGTATTTAATAATGTTTGTAATGAGAATATACGTATGGGCTAGAGTACTTCAATATATGTCAATTTGAGGTAAAATTAAGCCTTTCTTACCATTATGTATATTGTTGTAGCATGGTGGTTCTTATACATATGTGATGTTGGATGGTCATATTTTTATGCAAGCCCTATTTTATGTATTAGACCATATAGATTGCATGCTTAGGATAATTAAAATTTTCTTAAAGTGGAAGAGTGCAATTTGGGATCTATTTATGTCACTTTTGAACCTAAATTTGGTTCTAAAAAGGTCTTCACACCTTTACCATAGATAGCTCAAATGACCTAGTTTAGGGCTGAAATTTGACATGCAATTAGACCTTCTATAGAACTTTCTAACAAGTGAAGAATGGGAATTTTTGGAGCTCTATATAATATTTTATGAATTTTTAAGGTTCAAAAAATTATGTAGTTTGGTCTATCACTATTCACACTATACCAATTTCTATTTTTCATGTTTTTGAGAGGTTAAATGAATTCAGTTGCTCATAAAATTTTATAAACATAAAGTTTACATTATAAGCTTTTCGTAGCCATCGAGATTGCATAAATTGGAGTTATGTAGCCCATTTTGGGTCCTTAAGATTTCTTATGCTTTTATTGTATATTTTTTGACCTAATAGACTAAACCAAGTGTGTTTATGATAAATAAGAGTAAAGGAAAAGAAAGATTCAAAATTTGCCTCTATAGCTTTGATTAGCATGTAAACGGATTGATTTTTGCCATTAAAAGTATAATAATGGTTGTGGTTCTTTGTTGTTAATGCCTATGAATGGTATGAATAAATTAAATAAGGATAGGTATGACATTAGTTGGTATCATAGCAATAGTTCAGGCATTTTAAAGATGGGTATAGCTTGAGGATAGGGATTTTATGTTATGTAATGGCTTGTATGGGAATCTTGGATGCTAAAGTGTGGCATGTGTGTGTGTTTTACACTAAATTGTGTTTGAATTGTTTCAGATAAGATGGTAAATACTAGGAGAGGAAGGCCTTCTAGAGTAGAGCCAATTGATCCTATAGCTAGTGTAACACCATACTTCTAGGACTCAATTCATGCAATTCCCATGCCTCATCTTATATTTGTTCTATGGAAACAATATAGTGGCATAGGAAGTTATGAATAAAAATGTATTTCTTTACAGGTAAAATTTTTCTTTCGGAGTCCTGTAGGCCATATGAAAGCATCTATCACTTTCTCATACTTAAACACATGAATATAACTCATTTCCATAATCAAATTTGGCCTACAACTCGTAGAAAGCAAAGGAGCATATGAAATCAGTGTTTGCATTTTCGGCCAGGATTTCCTCTTTTCTGTCACAAACTTTGGAAAATCATAACTAAATCTAGAAAAATAAAAAACATGAAATCTTGGTCATTATGGAAAGCTTAGTATGTCTACTTCATGATAAAAATATGTACAAATTATAACATCCCACACATAGAGCGTTTGACATATGAAATAGTCTGGAGGTCGGACTGGGTTCTGATGTTATCACAGTTTACTGATATGAACTTCAAAAATGTTCAATTAATTCCATAGAAATCCAATCCATGCAAATGATACCAATCTGGAAAGCTGTAGATGTTAAGTAGAGGGAAAAAATATCTCCAAATTAGTTCATCAATCCCAGATCTCAGAAATTGATGGAACAGTACTTCTAGTCGGGCTAGGTTACTAATACTGGATAGAAACTTCAAAAATTCATATCTCCCTCTCTAGACCTCCAAATGAGGTGCTTCTAGTTGACATGAGTCACTGTGATTATCTAGTTTCTCTATACAAATTTCGTGGCAATTGGACATCATTTGAATTTCGGGTGACAGAAAACAATTTTGGATCAAATGAATAGTGCAGCAAACCAGAAACATGAATTTTGCCAATTTTGAAAAATCCTCAAATATTCTGTAGACCTCCAAAAATTATGATCTTTAGCTTTCCAGAAAGCTCTCAATGAGAGATAATTGCATGCCAAATCTTAGATCAAGACCAACTCATTTGGCTAAAAAGTGACGTAGGGTTCCATTATAGTCAAATTTGGCTCCATATGAGGTACCAAATTTGCCAAATGGCCTTCCCTTGGTTGTGACACCTTTTGGGCAAGTTTAAAAGCACATTTGAGACTTAAGTGAGCTGCCCAAATGGTCCCAAATCTCATGCATCTCATTTTGGCCATTCAACCCACACTTATGCATACATTCACCAAAATCCCATATTGCACACCTTGGCCTTCCATACTCAAAATAAGTGCTATAGGTCATAAATCATTTTCATACATCTAAACATCACATAATAGTATATTTACACATGTATCAAGGTTCATGGTACATATGCAACATCATACACTATGAACCATCATTATGGTTCCAAAATAGGCAAAAGAATACATAAGCTTGTCAATATTTTCTCTTTATGGTTGTTGGCTCCCTTTACCATAAGTACTTGGTCCACCTAGCATGTTAGATCATTAGAGAGGAGGGAATGAGATTCAAAGAATCCCAATAGCTCATCTCTCATTAATCACACATAATATGTGCAAAGCAAGCTTTACAAATGCATGCATGGAGGAAATAAAAGCCCTGGACATTTTAAAGCAAACTTGGCATGTGAACAACTCATACAAATCATTCAAGAGCTCATCAAGCGTTTGGATTGGCCTCACACTTCTCCTCATAGATTTTGGACTTGCCTCATCCATTCTTGAGCATTTTGGACTCAACCATACTCTTGGGAGCCCACTTTGCTCTTGGGAGACTCTTTGCTTTGTCTCAACCAAGCTCGAGGGTTCTTGGCTCATCCTCACCCAAGGGAAGAGTTCTTGGCCTCTCCACACTCAAGTAAACTTATACAAACATCATGAATTCATTTAAGACATAACATGGCATCAAGGATCATGACATGTAAAGGCATGCTAGCATACTTTCCAAAGCTTGAAAATACACATACACATATTCCAAAACAAGCTAGACACACATTCATGCATGAGAGAAGGTAGAGAGAGCTACCTTGTATACAAGCACACACTTTTTCCTTAGCTTTCAAGCCTCCTCTTTTGGCCACACACCAACAATTTGGTGGAGATGGTTTCTCTTGGCCTAGATACAATTTATGGGAGCCAATTAGGTTCATGAAACAAACTCTAAGGTCATACAACTTGCTTAGATACTAGATTGCTCTATATGCTCCATTATGGTCCATAAATGTACCTAATGAAGCAACACTCCTCAAACAATTTCTAGGCTCCATTCTTTCCTCTCAAATATGATTCTTGACTCCTTTTAAGCCTCTTGGAGTCATCACACAATTAAAACAAAGAGCCTAACATCATGTTACTTCTTTAGGTTATAATATGGAACCTAAGACACCAAATCACTTTTTATAAGTTTTAAATTTTTTCCAAGGCCTCCCCTAATTTTCATTCATCAAATATGACTCAAGAATGGCCTTAGAAAAATTTAAAACTCTCCCTAGCTAGGAGAACCCATCTAGGCTGAGGCTATGAAGCATATTAGGTTCCATGGAGCTTTCTTTGTTTTCTTAAGGGAAGAAGCATATGGGGAGCCTCTTAGAGATCTTAGGAGCTCATTTAAACTCTTACTTAGGCCTAGGAATCATCATACAAAATCAGATTTTACAAGGTGCAATTGAAACCCTAGAACTTGCATCTTGAAATCTAATGGTTATTTTGTTGTTTTCTTTGCATATTCTTATTCCTCTCCATCAAATACCTAAGAATCATGTTTGGTTGGGCTTGGAAATCAGATCCTCCTAGGGTTCTTAGTCTAGGTCAAAATGGAGAAGAAGTGGGGTGAAAGGTATTAACCATAGGATGCATTTTTACCTTGTTTCCTTGCTTAGTTTGGCTTGAATCTTGATTTCTCCAAGCTCCTCTCTTCAAATCCGAACTTTCCCTTGAATATCTCCCTTGAATCAGATTTATAAACCTCAATTTAATCCAAGGAAAGAAAGGAGAATGAAGGAGAGGTGATGGAGGTGGAGAAAAGCAAGGAAAATTGCCATGAAAACATACCTTAAGCTTGGCTTTCTTCCACCTTCTTCTTCCTCTCTTGGCGCCTCTCCCTTAGGGTTCTTCTTCTGATTTGGGGCTGAAAAATCTGAAGTGAAATGAGGGCAAGTGTGAGGTGCCACCTATATATAGCTATGGTAAAAGGACTTTTTTCAAAAATTCCCATTTTGCCCTTTGTTCTTGTCATTTTCGTTTCTCCTTCGTTTTAGCTCCTTTTTGAGAATTGTATTTTCTATTATAAAATTTAGGTTTCCAATTTAGTAAAATACCTTTGGAATCACTCAAATTGGAGCTAAAATCTTCCCGAACGGATTTGTCAAAGTTCGGGCACACCGACATTGGAAAACATCCACCGAAGGGGATTTAACTGTCCCGGGGCTTCCCATAGTCTTTAGGGCCTCTGAGAACCCCGAAGAACTCAAAACTTTCATTTAAAAAACCCTCTTGTGTGAATTCCAAAAATTACTCGAAATTATGAAAATGCCATTACGTTTCGTAGGCTTTTCGTGAGAAATTGTTTCTTCATTCTAGCTCCATTTTTCTTTCTGTCTGAGCTTGGGATTCTCATATTTAGGAGTTTAGAATGCTTCCCAAATTTTTTGAGACCTTAACTCCATCATCTCGGGGGACTTTCTTTTGTATCTGGTAAGTTTCGTTTTTTAACAGAGAAACTGTATGTTACGTTTCTCACGTTTCCTCTGGTTTTCAGGGAACCAGATGTTACAACTAGAGTCCTACAGGCTATTATGGCTTACTAGATCAATAATAGGCCATGATATAGTAGCAGTAAGAGGTTATTATATAGCTACAAAAAAGACTGGCTTAAAGAGAAATTGAAAGGTCTAATCCTCCCCAGCTACCACACCTAGATCATTTTGAAAATTTTAGGTGTGGTGGCTCAGATGCCTTCTATGCTGCCTTAGCTCACCACCCAATAGGTTATAACATGGTTCAAGAAATATAGGTCTCCAACATTTGATGGTGAGCTTAATATAGAGAAAGTAAAGGCTTGGATCATCACTTGGAGAAAATATTTAGAATGATGAAGTGCATGTCTAAGCAAAAGGCCATGTTAGCTATTTTTCAGCTAGAGAAGGAAGCTATTCATGGAATAGCATAGAACCGATATTGAAGTCAAAGAACATCCTAATCAACTGGGAAACATTCTTATAGGAATTTTATGAGAAGTACTTCCCCAGTTCAGTACGAGATGAGAAGGAATTAGAGTTTATCTTATTGAGGCAAATAGAGAATATGTCTATAGACCATTGTGTAGCTAAATTCCTCAAGCTCTTCAAGTATTTTTCATACCTCTAGAAGCAAGATGATGAGAGGTGGAGAGCAAATAAATTAGAAAAAGGGTTGTTATTTAAAATTAGAGACAGAGTGGTGCCCCAGAGAATCAAAGACTTCAATGTCCTGGTTGAAGTTTATAGGGTAACTGAAAGTAACCTAAGGAGGATGCAACCAACTTTAGTTACAAAGTGCCTTTCCTTAGAGAACAAAAGACCCAAGGAAGACGAAATAGCCACTAGCAGTAGTAAAAGAGGTGGCAGAGGGCCATGGAACATAAAAGGAAGAAATAGAAGGAAACAAGCTTAGTTAGGCAGAGGCAGTTCCACCCAAGTGCCTTGCAGCTAGTGTGGTAGAAATCACAGAGGTAGACCATGTTATATAGGCTTGAATGTTTGCTCAGATATGGCAAGCCAAGGCACATGGTCAGAGATTGTACATAATAGAGGGAGGTAGCTCCTACACCTAGACCACAAACTCAGGGTAGAGCTTTTTCCCTAATATGGTAGACGACTAGTAGATCCTCGTGCCTAATCCAAAGTATTATAAAGATTAATGATTGTATTATAAATGCTTTATTTCATTCGAGTGTTAGTCATTCATTCATATTCTATGATTGTGCTAGGAGGTTGGGTTTGAGTATATGTGCTTTATCTTATGACTTGCATGCATCTATACCCATAGGAAATAGAGCCATTACTTCCCATGCTTGCCTAAATTGCATAGTTCACTTTAGCCATTATCATACTGCACTGATTTGATTTGTATGCCTCTAATTGACATTGATTTGATTAATGGTATGAATTGGATGTCTGCCAATAATATCGTACTTAATTGTGATAATAAATGCATTACCTTACTTAAATATGGAACTATTTTTAGTAATAGGATTGAACTAACTTTTTTGACTACCCCCTAGACTAAGAGGTCTCTAGTACATGATTGTTAGAGTTTCTTGGTTTTCTTTTCTGTATAGATAGAGTTGAAGAGGGTATAGAGGAGATAACTGTAACAATCCTAATTACTAATCACATTAATTAATCACAATTGAGCTCTTAATCACTGATACTTAAAGTCAAACATCATTAATAATTCATTAAAGGATGAAAATATGAAAAAATTTGAACTTTTTTTATCATTCCAAGTCACCATTTAGAGGAATAAGAAAATGCATACGTGAGGTTTGTAATGTTTGGTTTTTGTAAAAATGATAGAAATGAATATATTTTAAGAGTAAGTCCTCTAAGATGAATGGTTAAGGTTCTAAAAAATTAGAATAATGATCTAGATATTAAGTAATGAAAATAGAAGGCTAGAGGTGCCCTGAAATAGAGACTAAAATAACCAGACGAAATTTAACGAAATAGCTACATAACATAATGACATTTTTGTAATTTTGGAATACTCATAGAAGAGCCTTTTAAATGGAAAATTTGAGCTCTTCGAGGTTCTTAAAGGCCCTAAAAATCATGGGAAGCCCTGGGACCATTGAAACTCTTTCGGTGTACATTTTCTAATGTCAGTTGACCTGAACTTTGACTCTTTCATTTGGGAAGGTTTTAGCTCCAAATTGAGTGATTCCAAATGCATTTTATAATATTGAAAACTAAATTTTATGATGGAAAAGATGGTTCTAAAAAAGGAGATAAAATGTACTAAAAATAAAAATGCCAAGTTTACGGGACATAAATAAAATTTTCTTGAAACAACTTCTAACCCTACTTATATATATGGTGTGCCCCACTTTTTTCCTCATTTGGCTAACTTTATTTCTGCCTTAAAATAGAAGTGAGATCGAGGGAGAGAGCCACATAAAATAAGGGAAGAGGAAGAGGAAAAATAAGGCAAGAAACGTATAATTTTCATGGAATTTTCTAGTATTCTCTTTAGTAAACTTGCTTTCCTCCTCCTTCTTTCTATGGATTTATTAGTGTATTTGGGTCTATTTTGAGGTTAGACTAGAAGGGGAATTTTTTAATTTGAAGAGGAGAATCCAAGCAAAAGGAAGAACATCCAAAAAAGGCTAGGAAACTAAGGTAGTTTGGCTCTTTCTTGTGTATTTCGCCCTATATATGAACAGCCAATAGGAGTTGAATTTCTAACCAAACCAAGGATGAATCTTAGGAATTTGAGTATAGGGAATAAGAATATGTAAAGGAAACAAAGAAAGAACTATGGATTTGTAAGATAGAAAAGGTAGGGTTTTAGTTGTACCTTAGTTTGTAAGATGATTTCTAGCCATAAATTAAGGTGTTTAAGAGTTTATATGAGTTCCTAAGACATCAAGAGAGCCTTTCACATGCTTTTCCCATCAAATAAATCAAAATAACTCCATTAGTGCTCTAAGGAAGCATAGCCTTGGCCAAGGGAAAGGACATCTAGGGAGTGTTTTAATTTCTTCTAAGCTTGGTTTTATATCATATATGATGGGAGAGTAGGAAAGGAAGCCTTGGAAAAAATTTAAGAAGCCTAGGGAGTGAGATGGTAGCATAGGTTTCATATTTTGACTTAAAAAAGCAACATGTAATTAGGCTCCTTAAATTAATTATGTGATGGCTCCAAGAGGCTTAAATGAGTCAAGAACCATAGATGGATGGAAAGAATGGAGCCAAGATCATGAATTATTGGTGTTGCTTCATTAGGTGCCTTATGGAACCATAATTGAACCTTAGAAGCAATCTAGCTTTTCAAGTGTATGTGTGGCTTTAGAAATTATTCCAAGAGTGTAATTGGCTTCCATGTAATGCGTTTCGGCCAAAGAAATTAAGTCTCACATCCTTGTGAGTGTGTGGGCAAGGGAGAGGAAGCATTTTCAAAAGGAAAAGTGTGTTCTTGTACACCAAGGTAGCTCTCTCTTATTTCTCTCATACATGATTAGGTGTTGTTCTTATCTTTGAATATGTATGTGTATGTTTAAGCCATGAAAGATGTTTCTAGTATGTATCCTATATACCATGGTACAATGATGCTTTGCCTATGCACTTGAATGATGTTTATGAACATGTTTTGGTTTGCTTAAGTGTGGTGAAACCAAAAACCCCCTTAGCTAGTGTAAGGATGAGCCAAAAGTCTCCTAAGAATGGGTGAGACAAAGCCAAAAATCTCTAAAGAGTGAGGCTTAGTCAAAAGTCCTTTAAGAAAATAGGTAAGGTAAGTCCAAAATCCTAAAGAGAATGGGGTGAGGGTAAACCATTTTCTTGGCAAGCCTATGCATGTTTTATGTGACTTTTTTGAATGCAAGAAATGTTCCATGTATGATTATGCACTTCATGATATCCATGTATGCATTTTAGACTTGAATTTGCATCTTTTATGTATGGTTGAAATGGAGAAGAGCTATTGGGATTCCTAGAATCTCATTCCTTCCTCCCCATAATGTAACATGTCTAGGTGGACCAAGTGAAGCAAGGAATGGGAGCCACCAAGCTTGAAGGAGAAAGATTGATAAAGAATTGTGTTATTTGTTCTACTTGTAACCATTTTGATGGCATATGATGTAACCTTATGATAAATATTTTGTATAACCATTTAAACATATATAATTACATAGATACTTGATGTATATATGAGAATTGATGTCATGTGAATGTTATAGTAAGTTCTTGACATTGAATGGCGAGATAAAGCTTATGTGTTCTTGTGTATGCATTGGATTAGAATAGTGAGTTTATGAAATTTGGGTTTATAGGCCTTTAAGACATGTTTAATAGATCATTTTGATACTTTTCTATGTGCTCAAGCAGCCATAAAAGTCTTAAAAGCTAATGTGGACCATTTGAGACCCTTTAAGAACCACAAAAGTGACCATTTTGTAACCCAATGTTAAGATCTGACCAAATGAATGAATTTCCTCATGAAATTTGGCATACATATAGATCTCATCTAAAATTTTTTGCAAAGCTAAAGACCAGATTATTTGGAGTTCTATGGTATTAATTATGAATTTTCAAAGTTACTAAATTTCTATTGTTTTGGTATGATTACTGTTTCATATGGTCAGTTTCTTCTC
This sequence comes from Erythrophleum ivorense, assembly GCA_026724425.1. Classification (NCBI taxonomy): domain Eukaryota; kingdom Viridiplantae; phylum Streptophyta; class Magnoliopsida; order Fabales; family Fabaceae; genus Erythrophleum; species Erythrophleum ivorense. The sequence goes on along the minus strand of JAIUCV010000006.1, from coordinate 36,810,442 downwards.
CTATGTCATTTGAGGGACAAATAGTGTCTAATACTCATGAAATTTTATAAAAAATAAACTAGATATGATAAGCTTTCTATGGACACCAAGATGCCCCCAATTGGATGTCTGAGTAGAGAGATATGAATTTTTGAAATGTTATATTAGTACCAATAGTGCCAGTTGAGTTTAGGTACTATTCCCATCAATTTCTAGTAGCTAGACATTCCTGTTTTGGTCTAGAATTATTTTTAGCATGAAGTAAACATCTGTATATTTCCATAATGGTATAGTGTTCTTGATTTCAATTTTTCTAGAATTAGTTATGATTTTTCAAAATTCATGATAGTAACTTGGCACACCAACCCGAGGCTGAACATGTGATGTTTATGTATATGTGTTATGAGCTCGACTTTTTGGCAACATTTTGAGATGGTTTTCAGTTGTATGTATGTATTTAAATAGGAGAATGAGATGGATGAGTTTATATGGTCCATGGAAACACAAAATGAAATTTTTATCCTCAACGTAATGTAAAAATACTCTATTATTTTAATTGAAGTTTCCTTGAACCTTGCTACACTAAGGTAATGAAATGAGATAATGGGTTAAGGAAGCTAGTTAAACACAGTGTTACAAGGTTAAATAAATTCTAATATTAGACTTCCATTTCACCCCTAACTGATTTAAGAGGCATAAAACTCATTTACATTAGTTTACAAGACTATATATATCATTATCATGGAAAAAAACAAGATTTATAAGCGAAAATATGGGTTTGAAGACTTAGGCCACGATTTGGAGAAGTTTAGCCATGGCCAAATTGGGTTTCTGGAACTCTGGAACTAAAATTTTAGATTTGTGATGTGGCCTAAAGGACCCATGTCGCAACTTAACTCGCTACTAGAATTAGAAAATGCAAAATTCTTATTCCTTACCATTGTGAGGTTTCTCCTAGGACTTCATTGTTCAAATTTTCTCGATGCTTGCTGTGGTGGGCTTTCGAAGAGCTACTAGAACTGCTCTCCCCAAGTTTACTTCATTTGCACCGTGACCAAAGAACCTACATCGTGGCACAATTAGCCTCTATTACCCCCTAGACTTATTATGGCTGTGACTCAAGGATATTCAGGCCACGGCTTAGTCTTCTACTAACGTCCCCAAACCAAGATACATGGTCTAATTCACTAGCAACTTCCCAAGCTTCATCCCAAAACAATTTTGGAGTTAAAATCTTATGGCTTTAAGGCTTGTAACCCACCTAACTTTGAAATATTGATCCTATGTAAAACCATGGTTTCCAAAAACTAGTTGCACCCTAAACAACTCTCATTCTATATTAGAACATACATCAATATGACAACAAGAGAGGGAGTATAAGCTCAATTGAGAACTAAAACACTCCATAAACTATGTGGGATTGCCAAAAATACGTGGAACAAGTTATAATGGACTAATTAAGCATGTTTTTACCTTTAAAGCTTTACCAAAACCTCAGATACAAAGATATGGTTATGACATTCCCTAAATCTAAACACAAAGCATAAATAACAGCAAGTACCTTTATACATCAGAATTTTAAGCATAAATACTAGTGATTTCTCCAAAATTTTCTCTCCTCCTATTAGTCTAGCCATAAAACTCTATCTTTTAGAAAACTAAAATGATGAGAAGAAAGATGAGAAGGAGGAGAAAATAGTTTATAAGGACATCATCATAGGTAAAATCCTCACACTTGCTTACCTATATAAGGCTTTCTTCCCTTGGTTCTTCCTCCATCTTCATGCCACCATGAGAGCTGGTTCAGAGGTGCTCTAAGTTGGTTATAATAGTGAGAGGGTGTGGCTGAACATATATGAAGGGAAAGGGGTGTTTTATAACATTTTACAAAATTTCCATTATGCCCTTTAACTTCCATTCCTTCGTTTGAGCTCATTTCAACTCTTTTTTTAGAATAGCCTTTTCCATCATAATATTTAGGTCCTTTATTTTATTAAAAAATTTTGTTCCAAATTTATAGGATTTAGAATAATTTAAAATGATCTAGTTAAAGTTTAAGTCAACTGATGACTTAAATTACATACCATAAGAGTTTTAATAATTCTGACAATTCCTGTGATTTTTAGGGCTTTTGAAAACCCTAACGAGCTCAATTTTATCATTTGAAACCTCTTTTTAAGTTTCTCAAAATTTGCTTAAAATTAAGATTTTGTCATTGCATTTCCAATTTATTTTGTTTAGCCATTCTCAGTTTCTTAACCTCACTCTTGGATGTTCTTGTTATCATTTTACCCTTATTTTATTTCAATTTATTTTATTTTAGGATCTTCTTTCATTAACTAGGTAATTCTGACTTGGTCATATTTTAGCTCTTGTAACATCTGGTTTTCTGAAAATCCAAGAAAACGTAAGGAAACGCAAGAAACGTAATATATGGTTCGTTAATGTACGAAATTCATCGGATATGAAAGGAAGTCCCTCAAATAGAATAAATTGAGGTTTAATAAAATTAAAATAATATTCTAGATCATAAATAATGATGAGTCAAGGCCAGAGGTGCCCTAAAATTGGGGCTAAAATAGATTAAAAAAAAAAAGAGAGATCAGAAAAAGATCCTAAAGAGCTTCCAAAGTCAAGTATGAAGGAGCCAGGGACTAAAATGCAAAGAAAAGTTATATGTCAGGAAAAATGTATAAATTGCCCTAAAGTTCAGGGAATCCTAGTTTCACCTTCTATTCGTAGCTTTAAGCATGAATATCAAAAAATCGGGCAAGAATCTCAGAAATCCGTGACCCACGATTAAACTCAGTTTGATGAGACAGGTCCAATGATGCCAAGTTGTCCGGATGGCCGGGCGGGATCCGGTCTGTGATCTGGTTAGCCCGATCAGTAACTATGAGCAAAATAGAAAAAGGAAGTTGTAACAACTATAGAAATAAAAATAGCTAAAGGGCTAAGAAACCCTGAAGGAGTTTCGAGGACAGAATTGCAGTAAAAAAAAAGTTTATAGCACAATCGTAATACAAAATGGTGAAAATTACACCTATAGACCCGGGTGTCCGATTGACACCAAAATTTGTGAGGATTGAGGTTAAGGGCCCCTGAACCATGTTTGAAGCTCAGTATGGCCAGAAAGTAGAGGAAATAATATTTGTAAATTTTAGAAAGTCTAAAGGTATGTATTGTACCGTAAAACCTTAATTGGGCCCAGACACCGATGTTAGATTGCAGTAAGGCCCAATAGTTGATTCTAAAGGCTCGATAAGAGAAGAGAAGATATGATTAGGGTTTTAGAGAAGATGAAACCCAAATATAAATATAGAATGAAAGGAAAAGAAGAAAAAGATTTTAGTTATTTTAAAGAATTAACCATGGTTAAGTTAGAAACTAACTATGGTTGAGTTAAAAGTTGATCATGGTTGAGTTAAGAAATTAACCATGGTTACTCTCCATAACTTAAGGGCTAAGGCAAGGCGTCCAAGTGTGTGGCTAAGAATTTTTGGAAGAAGATATTTAGTTATGAAATTAGAAAATCAAAAGAAAAAAGGGAATGAAAGGTTAAGATTTGATCTTGAAAAGGTTGATCCAAGGGTCCAAATTTAGAATGACCATTTAACTTCATTAGATTCATCTTCTTCACCTCCATTCCACCATTTTCACGCCACATACAAGGAAGAAAGAAAGAAAAACGTGAAGAGAGAGAGAGAGGGAGAAAAAGTGGAAGATGAAGTGAAACCAAGTGAAACTACCACCATTCTTCACCAAATTTCTTCATCTTCTCCATCCTCCAACCTTTTCCTCCAAAGGGCAGCTGCATATTCATCTTTTCTTCAAGGTGAAATGTTGCTCTAAGTGGGAAGAGAAAGGATTTTAGTGTGAGAAAAGCAAAAGAAGTAAGGCTTAAGCTTAAAGAGTAAGTTTTCTCCATCTTATACTTGTAAATCACATGCTTTAAGCTAGTTTTGTTAGACCCTAGCTATGAGTTATTTTTGGACAGCATATGAATCATTAGAAATGGAGTTTGTATGTTGAATATGAAGGCCTTGAAATGAAGTTTATATGTTGAACATGAAGGCCATTTGAGCTTAGTTATTGTTGTTATGTGCTGAGATTTTAGAAAACACAAAGATTGTAATTTTTGGGAAAATAGAAAGCATGGGGAGATGCTGTCAGAATTTTCCCAAAATTTTTATGGTGTTTCCTTAATGTCTTAAAGTCATGTATACCAAATTTCAAGTCCTAAAACATAAAGGAAAAGGTTATGGAATTTTTAGAACCAAAGAAACACACTTTGAGCCTAAAACGGAGCTAGATTATGTGATGAACAAAACGTGATGTTGGGGCTGGAATTTGATGATTTTATCCATTCCAATGGATTCAAAAGGGTGTTTTTAGCTAGGAAAACCTATGGGAAAGCTCCCAAAACTCATGGGATAAAATTCCTAAATTTTAGCCAAGAAAGGCATACTATTCAGCCATAGTGAATAGGAAGGGAAGGAGTTGGATTTTTCCAATTCCAATGGTCCCATTAAGTTTAAAAGGGGTCATCCTATTTTAAAATTTAAGGTTTATATGTTGATTGTAATGAATTATCATTATGATTATAGGGTTTGATATTGTTTTAGGAACTCCAAAAGCAAGTAAACCGAGCCCCAAGGATTGAGGAGCAAAGTTTGCTAAGGTAGTAGTTTTCCTCTCTCTTTCCTTAAGCTTGTATGTTTGTATAATGATGAGTGTTATGCTATATCAAGTTGTCATTTATGCTATAAGATGAGACATGTATGCTTAGATTGTGCTCGGCCTTGTATGAAATTCCTTGTATTGCTATACGATATGTGGCATCTTGACTAGCATTATGTTATGTACTTACATGCTTGCTTGTGAATGAGATTGGTTTACTACTACTGAGATTTCATAATCTCACCCCAAATATAGCCCATGCTAGATCCGAATTCAAGGAAAGAAAAAGTAAAGAATCTAGAGACATAAATCGAGAACCTTACTTTTATGTACCACGTTTTGTTATGTAATTAAATATTTTAGAGTATTGCGTGTATGAGTTATATTATGACACTGTAAGGTACTCAGGTATGAAATGGAAAGCCATGTATATACCCAATCCTGAAGTAAAAAGAGTATGACTATCATGCATAAGATGCAAGAATGCCTGTGCCTATATAAAGGCAAAATAATAATAATAATAATATGACCAATGAGAGGTAAAACTGCCCAGTTTGTCGTAGGGGCAACTTTATATGAATTTATATGTGCTTCGCTAACAAAGTATTTTTTCTTTGTAAAGGGCTTAGAGAGCTTGAAGTAGAGCCTTGAACTGACCTTATATGATGTTTTTATAATTAATTATGTATTTTCAAAATTAGATAAGAATTTGGAAATGACCAAATGAATAGTGAAATTGTATGAGGATGATTTTGAAAGGAAAAATTTTTATCAGTTCAGGCTTTTTGTTGACTCATCTAAGTTTTATATAAGGTAATTATAATAGGAAAAGTGTTATAAACTAAGATATTATAGCTCTAACCATGTTTCTTTTGCCCATTTGCATAATTGATTCCACTTTTTGGGAATTATTTGATTACCAATATAGAGGATATTATAGGATGATAGACAGTGCTAAAGCTAAAACTAATGCCTAAAGCTTCTTGTAGAGATTGCCAAAATTTCGATGTGTATTATACTTAGAGAATTTTTATTAAATCATTATGAAATTATAGGTTTAAAAATCTATTTTTCTCCTCACCAAAATGGTATTCCTTCCATTGCGGAGAAAAATAGGCTCAACAAGACACTGTTAACCTCATTTTTAAGGTTTGTTTTGTGAAATTTCTTTACCCTGTCAAATGTCAACCAAAAATCATAAAAATTGGTAGAATGTTTCCTTGTAATGTTAATCAAAATCTACTAAATTAGTTTTTGAAAATTCCTATAAATGGCCCCTTAACTAGTCCCATTTAAATCACTACCTAGTTTGGACTTGTTGCACACTATCCTTTCTATTTTTGACTTAGTTGCCTAAATAAACGAACTCTAAAAATTTTAGAACTTTCTAGACCTAAGTTCATATGTCTTAGCTACCTTTGCACAAAATTTTGTGCATTAATTCATTCATTTAATTATTTAACAAAATTAATTATAAATTCTACTCAAAACTATCTAGTACAAAAGTTAAGTTGAATTAGTATATCGTTTTCATGATCAAACTTATTCCAAAATTCTGTAACTTTCTAAATCTTAAGTTCAAAGGCTAGAGAACTCATTATAAAAGTTTGGACTTATAAATCCTTCTCAAAGTATCTCTATAGAACACAAACATTAGACATATGGATTTTGCACAAAGATGACAATCTAAATTTGTGTACTCTATTATAATTCATCTAAGCTCAGAGGACTCATGCATACAAACTCAAAATAGGTTTTTTGACCTTAACTAGGCATGTACTAACATTCTAGAATTTTCCCCAAATTATGATAATCAATTTCATGTAAAAACAATAATTGAAGATACTTCTATATACAATTTAGTATTTCCACCAGACATTACTGTCAGGCTAAACAGGAAAACCATTCATGTACAATTACCACACATATCCTATATAGAGGATTATAGAATTCCACTACAATTCCAAAACCAAGACCATATGTTAAGTTTCACACTTTGCAAAGGTTTATAAAGTTGACAGTATTACTACACATAGTCTATTATTCTACTTCTCTATTTTCTACTTCTCTATTAGTTTACAGTGTAACTAATACCTAGAAAAAGGGTTAGCTTGGTAATGAGATAAAATCCCAGTAGTTAATAATGCATTCAAGGAGCATACATATAAATGACACTAAACACCATCTTGATTGTGTTTGATGAACATTTTAATGTAGGAGCATGCAATTATCAGACAGTAGCATACATTCAATTGTTAAGCTATTGTGCTTTCGTCATTGGCCAATAATAGAGACCTAATACTTATAAGTGTCACTTTAGTAGACATACATGCAACCATATACAGCATAAAGAATTCAAGAATTATTCAGTGTAATTACGTACATAAATAGAATGAATATAATGTTAATTATATGTTTTATCACTGTTGTTTTGTCAAGTTAGTCCTTAGCCTTTGGTGTCACAATTCTTTCCCTATAATTTCAATCACATAATAACCTAACTAAGAACAAGTCATGATCAAGATTGAAAATAAGATTAAGCTACTAATTTCTTGTATGATAAATCATAATTCACTTCCTTGAGTTGAAAAATTGAAACTCTTAGTTTATGATTAATCCAACCTTCATTTTTTTTCCATATTAAATTAATATCATCAAGATTAATTATGCTAAGTTCAAAACTTCACTGTCCAGTGTAATACCTTAGTCTCTTTACCCTTATATATTAGTACCATAAGCTATCTCATTCATAACATGCATGATGCAGGACCATTTCAAGGAAGAACACACCTTACATAAAGAAAATATTGAATATTTAAATGTATACATTTGTGTTACATAAGATTTCATTTCCTCATCTTATGCTCCATGGACCGTGTGAACTCATCAACATCATTTTCTAGTCATAGCACATCCATACAAGTCATACTCATCATATTTGATCTCATTTACTTTGGGTTTGAAGCTACATCACACAAATTCCATGGTTTGCTCTTGGGTTTAGAATTCAATTTTTTGATATAAATTTTGAAAATTTATAACTAATTCTAGAAAAGTCCAAATCAAGCAAACTATATCATTCTAGAAAGATGTGAATGTCTAATTTTGATAAAAATAAGTTCAGACCAATGCAATAGCCTTAAGCCACTGGAAGTCAATAAAATAGTAATACAAGTCAGGTTGCATTACTGGTATTGTCATGCAACTTCAAAAATTTATCTCTCCCTACAGAACTCCAAATGAGGTGATCTTAGTGGCTATGGAAAGCTTATGATATCTAGTTTATTTTTGTAAAATTTTATGAGAATTAGACTTCATTTAGCCCAGATGTGATATAGAGAAGTAAACTAACTAAATGAACAGTACCTATACCAATTTTGCATAATTTGGCTTAAAAAATCATAATAAATTCTCTAGAACTCAAAATTGAGTGCTCTTTGGCTTTGTGAAAAGATTTAGGTGAGACATACTTGCTGGCCAAATTTCATGAAAAAAACTCATTCATTTGGTCATACTTTAGTTCAGCAAACCATTTGGTCAAAATTGAAGTTTAAAATAGAATTTCTAGACACCAAATGGCCCTTCTTGCTTTCCACAACCACTTGGGTAAGTTTAAAAGCATAATCACTATGCATAAAAGCATGCCAAATGATCTAAATCACCATGGAGCTCAATCCCACCTTGCCACATCCATATATATACAAGAACATCAAGTTATATAATGGAAAAAGAGAGTGGCAAAATCTCACATTCTCATTCATCTAACTTCCATACTGATACATACACTATGTATACATACATTAGAACATACTCAAGTGTTTACATCATAGATACATCTCATGGATACATAGTTTGACTTCAAAATACAATTAAACAAGCCATTTTCTCTATCTTGTTGTCACCATCTTGCTTCTCATGCTTGTTGGCTTCCATTTTCTTATCTACTTTGCTCACCTAGACATGGTTAGACATGTATGGGTAAGAGTGAGATTCAAAGAATTCCAATAGCGCTTAACCTTTTCAAACATACATAATGGATGCATAAACAAGTCAAAGAATGCATGCATGATATTCAAGCAACTAGTGAATATGTTCAAGACATTTTCCTTGTCACATAAACTCATACATAACAAGCACAAGCTCTCAAGGGCATTAGTCTAGCCTCACCCACTTTCAAGGGACTTTTGACTAAGCCTCACTCTTTTTGAGACTTTTGGTTTTGTCTCACCCATTTCTAGGGACTTTTGGCTCATCCTCACCTTTGCTAAGGAACCTTTGGCACAACCAAGCTCATGCAAGCCATAAAGTATTCGTAAACACAATTTAAGAAACATAATTATAACACCATATTCATCTGGCCTATCTCATGCCATTCTAATCACATTCCCTTGAATAACACAAGCTTTCCAAGAAAATGACATTAAAATATTAGATTATTTTTGCGTTACGTCGTGGATAAAATTTTCATTTCGTGTCTCATGGATCATATGAACTTATCCATCTTATTCTCATATTTAAATACACAAATACAACTCAGAACCATCTCAAGATGTGGCTAAAAACTCAAGCTCATGAACCATATACATGAAAATTGCATGTGTAGCCTCGGGTTAGTGTGCCAACTTTTTGTTATGAACTTTGGAAAATCATAACTAATTCTAGAAAAATCAAAATCAAGCATACTATACCATTTTGGAAAACTACAGATATCTAATTTATACTAAAAATAAGTCTAGACCACAACAAGGAATTTTAGCTACTAGAAATCGATGGAATAATAACCAAACTTGTCTGACACTACTAATACTGTCACAAAATTTTAAAAATTCATATCTTCATGTCCAAGCATCTAATTAAGGTGATCTTGGTGGTCATAAAAATTTTATATGTTTAGTTTATGCCTATAAAATTTCATAAGCATGAGACACTATTTGCCTCTCAAATGACACATGAGAAGAAATTGACTATATGAACAGTAACTATATCAGAACAACTAAAATTTGGCAACTTTAAAAATTCATAATTAATTCCACAAATATCCAAATAATCTAGTCTTTAGCTTCCCAAAAATCTCTGTATATGATCTACATGCATACCAAATTTCATAGGCAAATTCATTTATTTGGTCAGATTGTGCTATAAAGTTGCAAAATGACACTTTTTGTGTCTTATAAGGGTCTCAAATAGTCCAAATCCACTTCTAAGATATCCATGGCCACATGAACATGTGGGAATGCACCAAAATGGTTTATTAAACATGTCTCAAAGGTGCACAAACCTAGATTTCACAAACTCACTCTCTCACCCCATGGTATACATAAAAACACATAAACCATATCTTGCAATTCAATGCCAAGAACTTGTTACAACATTCATATGACATCAAATCTCATGCATATACAATATATCCATATATTTACAACTATTCATGGGTTCATACATCATATACAACATTGGATTACATCATATGCCATCATATGGCTACAAAATGGCAAAATCACACACTTTGCTGTCAATCTTCTTCCTTTATGCTTGGTGGTTTTCATTCCTTGGCTCACTTAGTCCACCTAGACATATTAGACATATGGAGAGGAAGGGATGAGATTCTAGGAATCCTAATAGCTCTTTTCCCTTTCAACCATATATAAAGAATGCAAATCCATGTCTAAAAATTCATGCATGGATATCATGGAGCATGTAATCATTTATGGAACATTTCTAGCATTCAAGAAATCATATAAAACATGCATAGGTTTTCCAAGCAAGTGGCTTAACCTCACCCATTCTCTTTAGGGGTTTTAGACTTGCCTCACCCATCTTCTTAAAAGGTTCTTAACTAAGCCTCACTCTTTGGGAATTGTTGGCTTTGTCTCACCCATGCTTGGGAGGTTCTTGGCTCATCCTCACCATGGCTAGGGGACTTTTGGCTTACCATGCTCAAGCAAACCAAAACAAGTTCACAAAGCATCATTTGAAAGCATAACATAATATCATGGTACCATGGCATATAGATGCATGCTAAAACATTTTTCATAGCTCAAAACATACATACATACATACATACATTCAAAGACAAGATAAAAATCCACCCATGCATGAGAGAAAGAAGAGAGAGTTACCTTTATTACAACAACACACTTTTCCTTTCAAGAATGCTTCCTCTCCCTCGGCCACACACTCACAAAGATGTGAGACTTGGTTCCTTTAGCCTAGACACATACTATGGAAGCCAATTACACTCTTAGAACAAATTCTAAAGCTACACATTCATTTCAAAAGCTAGGTGGTGCTTATGTCTCATTTATGGTTCCATAATGCACCTAATGAAGCAACCTTAGGAAAACATGATATTGGCTCCGTTCTTTCTATCCATTTATGACTCTTGACTCTTTTTAAGTCTCTTGGAGTCATCACACAATTAATTTAAGGAGCCTAACTAGGTGTTGCTTCTTTAAGCTATAATATGGAACCTATAACTACATCTCACTATGCATGACTTCTAAAATTTTTCCAAGGCTTCCTCTCATCCTCTCCCATCATATATGACTCAAAATCAAGTTTGGAACAAATTTAAACTACCCCTTAGTGCTTCATCCTCCTTAGGGTGAGGCTATGGATCAAGAGAACACCAAATGAGTTTGTCTTGTTTTCTTGATGGGAGATGCATGTGGGAAGCTTTTTAAGGATCTCTAGAGCTCATCCAAAAATTCATTTTAGCCTAGGAACTCTTGCATCAAAACAAAATTTTGGTGGAACCATAGAAACCCTAACTTTGCTATCTTGAAATCTAATAGTTATTTGATTGTTTCCTTTGCATATTCTTGTTCTTCTCCCTCATTTTTCTAAGATTCACTTTTGGTTTGGCTAGAAATTCAACCCTTATTAACTGGTCTTATATGGGGCGAAACACACACAAGAGAAGGAACAAGAAGAATCAAGCATAAAAGTAGCAAAATACCTTAGTTTCTTAGCTTGCTTTGTTTGTTCTTCACTTTGCTTGGCTTCTTCTCCTTGAATTCAAAAATTCCCTCTTAGGTCTAACCTTAAAATAACCCCAAATACTTCAATAATTCCATAGGAAAGAATGGAAGATGGAGGAGAAGGAATTTACTAAAGAGAAACTAAGAAAATCCATGAAAAATCATACCTTTTTCTTGCTTTTTCTCCTCTCTTTCTTTCTTTCCTTGTGTGCCTCACTCCCTTGCTTCTGTCTTTGGTTTAGGGTAGAAATGAAATGGATTAAATGAGGAGAAGAGTGGGGCATAAGGTATATATAGCTAGGTTTACAAGAATTGTTTCCAAAAGTTCAATTATGTCCCTTAATCTTGGTATTTTGTGTTTCCGATTAGTTTTAGCTCCTTTTTTAGAACCATCTTTTCCATCATAAAATTTAGGTCCTTAATCTTATAAAATGCCTTTGGAATCACTCTAATTGGAGCTAAAACCTTCTTGAACAAAAGGGTTAAAGTTTGGGTTAATCAACATTAAAAAATATATACCGGAGTGGTTTTAATTGTCCTAGGGCTTCCTATGGCTTTCAGGACCTCTAAAAACCTCAGAGAACTCAAATTTTCCATTTAAAATAGAGCAAAAATAGAGTTAAAGCACTTAGAAATCCTTTTCAAACAATGGAGAATCCAATTCCCCCGCAATGACACCAAATTTTGACAGTCGTATTGTGTAACCTCCAAAATGAAACTAGGTTAAGAAAATATATAGTTAGTGGCACAACTTACATCATTTCTCTTAAAAATAAAATTCAATGTTTAATTGGGATTTCTAAGTGTTAAAGGACTCTAAAAATTACCTAACTAAAAGAGAGTTTGATCTAATTAAACTAATTAAAATGAAATTAAATTGTAGTTCCTAATCGCTACCTAATTGCATGAATTAAAGAGTGAATGATAGACATATGACTAGCTTTGGATTCGTCTCTTGGTATCCACTATCCTTATCATAATTCAATTGTTATTGACTTTGGTCTAAGGGTCTCTAATTGTGTTTATGGCAAATGATCTTGAATTACCATTCAAGATTCAAGAAATTAACAATCTAATATTGAATTGAAACCTCAATCCTACGTCAAATCATTAATTCTTGCCTTTAAGATCAATGAACACTCAATTTGATTGATTAAATGATTAATTAGCCTTTGAATCATTATTCTAGGATATTTAATTAATCAATCAAATTCCAAGGAATCCTCAAATCAAATAATTAAGCGCACCAATTCTCACATGCATTTCATAATTTCATACATGGGAAATTGGAGGAGAAATGAAAATTCACACTTAATTCAATCCTTTAATCATTCAAATAATCTCCTAATCAATATCTAACCAGCCCTCAATCATAAACTATATCAATCTCAACATTTACAAGCTCAACCAAGCAGATAAAATAATTAAAATTGATATAAAAAGAGAAGAAAATAATATGAAACTCTTAGTCCAAAATCCTTTGATTAAGTCCATAGATTCAAGCTTCTCTAAGGTTCTCCTTCTAGCTAGCCATAAGATGGATTAATGCTTCATTGGAATAGAGAGGGATAGGAAAATAGGTGGAGAAAAATGGCTACGGCATATAGAGTGTGGTGTCTTAGAATAATACAATGGAATGTGGATGAATTGTGGCTGCCCTTTCATAGCGTTCTACATGAGCTAATTCCCTCTCCTTTTCACGTGCTTCACACATGGATTTTTAATGATAAGATGTGTTGCTCTCCAAATCAAAGCTTTGCATTAAAACTCATATGCTCCTCCCTGTGTGTATAAGTATGTGGTTGAATGGATGCTATAGAATATCACAATGGAATGTGATCTGGATGAATGGATCCAGCCCCCTAACTTTCATGTGCCTCCCTCTTGCTTTTTAATGATTCATGTGCTGCATGGATGACTCTTATTTCTCTTCATTCTCACATCATTTACTTTTCTTGTGCTTCCCAGCTCATTTTTTACTATTCTTCTTCTCTGTGATGAAGTGTTAATACGTGAATAAAATGGATGCCTCCCCTCCCTGACTCCCCTCTTATGTGTTGCAACTGGTGCTTCATTCAGCTTCCACATTCTTTTTTCAATTCTTATTTTCACGTGCAGCCAGAGCTTCTCCTTGCATTGTTCATGTGGTTCTTTTCATGCTCATTCAGCTCGTGCCAATCAATGTGTGCTGGAAATGATTGTCCCATGTCTTCCTCCCTTAAACTCAAGACTTCACTTCCATGTAAACTTCTCCTCATGCCAAACACGTAGCTCCTTCTTCTCATGCTCTACTATTTTAGCCTCATTATTCTGCTGCTCTTCTCTAGCACAGTTCGCTTGGATTTTGACATCCTTTTAGTTTACCTTATCATCGCGTTATACCCCCAGTCAACATGTTCAGTAGTGGCATTTTTGTTTATCGTGTTGCTTCTCACATGTTTCAGCTAGGTTGTTTCATTTCCCACATCTTCTTCTCCTCTCTATGCATGAAAAACCTATAGCTTTTCTTCTCTATTCAGCTGCAACGTGAGAATGTATGGAGGCTGAGCTCATGGCAACGTGCTGGCTGTCATCGTGAAGCTTCCTCATTTATTGTTCATGTGAGCTTTGTGTGTATTCTCTTCATGAGTTTGTTCCTCCTTCCCTGTTTCTCCCTCATGCTTCTTCATTTAACTTAGCTCCCTTATCTTCTATTTCTAAGTAAAATCCAAGCTTTCTTCAAACACAATAGCTCGTGCTTCCTTCTCTTCTCAACATACAACTTCTTCTTCTTTTACCCGTGGCTATATGGAATGAAATTAAGTGAGAGTGAGTGTAATATGAGAGATATGCTACATGTATGAGTGTGTGGGAGCTTGTGTGAGCTTATGTGTGTTCTAGTGGTAGCTTAAAGTGAAGCTATGCATGTGTTGTGTCTTCCATATCAGAACAAGGGAGCTGCTAGACATATGCTACATGAATGAGGGAGTGGTGCATGTGAATGGAAGAGAAAGTATGAGTGGGTGATGTGGAGAAGTTACTTATGTAAAGAGACCCATGAGTGATATGTGTGTGTAGACCAAGTGAGTGAAAGACGTGAGAATGAGATGATGGAATGCATGGCTTCCTTAGACTTGGCAAACTTCCACCTCTTCTCCAAACCAATCTCTTATTCAAATACTAATTGCCCATAAAGAATTCTGCAAGAATAATCAACAAAAATCACATAGGAATGTTGATAAAATTATTTAAGATAAATTTAAGCATTAAAAACCAATCATTCACAAATTAATTCCTAAAATGTAGAAAATGGCCAATTAAAATCAAATTCCATTCAATTACAGCCATTAAACCATATTTAATTATTAAAGTACCAAAATTAGGAGGATTCATATATATAAGACTAGCATTCATCAGCCACATACCTGCAACTAGGTAAAGCTTGATTTTCTTAGCCTAAACATATCAAATAGGACACAATTACATCATGAAAGCAAGTTCTAGCATCACACGCTCTCTATGGAAACTCACTTTGTTCTATGGTTACATAATAGTCCCATATGAGACCTAATGAAGCAAGTGTTAGAATTCAAGGTCTTGGCTCCATTCTCTCCTTCCATCTAGGTCTCTTGACTCTATTTAAGCCTCTTGTAGTCATCACAAACTCCCTCCTAAGAGCCTAAACACAAGTTGTTTCTTTAGATCTTATTATGGATGTAACATCTGGTTCTTTAAAAATGAGAGAAAACACGAGAAACATAATATACGGTTTCACCAGATACAAAAGCAAGTCTCTTGAAATGACTTAGTTAAGGTCCCAAAAAAAATTTAGGAAGCATTCTAGACTCCTAAAAATGAGAATCCCAGGTTCAGATGGAAAGAAAAGCAGAGCTAGAACGGTGAAATAATTTATGACAAAAACTGACAAAACGTAATGGCATTTTTGTAAATAAGTGTAACTTTTGGAAAAACATATAGGAGGACTTTTTAAATGGGAAATTTGAGCTGTCTAAGG
The DNA here is from genome assembly GCA_026724425.1 of Erythrophleum ivorense. Classification (NCBI taxonomy): domain Eukaryota; kingdom Viridiplantae; phylum Streptophyta; class Magnoliopsida; order Fabales; family Fabaceae; genus Erythrophleum; species Erythrophleum ivorense. The sequence continues at coordinate 36,794,809 of JAIUCV010000006.1, read as the reverse complement.
TTCTCAGAGGACCTAAAAACTAGGGGAAGCCCCAGGACTAGTAAAACCCCTCCGGTGTACATTTTTCAACGTTGGTGAGCCCAAACTTTGATAGATCTATTCAGGAAGGTTTTAGCTTCGATTTGAGTGATTCAAAAAAGAATTTTACTAAATTGAGGACCCAAATTTTATAATAGAAAAGATGGTTCTAAAAAAGAAGCTAAAATGAGTTAGAAGCGAAAATGCCAAGAATAAAGGGCAAAATTGAAATTTTCAAGAAAGTGAAAGCTTCTTGAACACTCTTTAAGTTTCTTGTATCTTCTCCCCCTTCATTTGCATGACCTATTTTGCCTAAAAACTTGAGAAAATACTAGCTCTCTTAGGTACACCATGGAGGAGAAGAAAGGAGGAGAAAAAGTAAGAAAAAGGTAAAGAATTTCATGGATTTTCATGCTCTTTCTTCTTCCAAACTTGTTCCTCTCCTCTTAAGCTTTTTTTTCTATAGTTTTATTGAAGTATATGGATCTGTTTTAAGGGAAGAACAGAGGAAAAAATTCAAATTTGAAGAGAGGAGGCCAAGGAAAGTGAGAAACAAGTAAGAAAAGCCATGGAAATAAGGTAAAATCTTCATCCTATGGTAGTTATTCCTTCCTTCTTCTTCTCCTTATTTCGCCCCATATATGTAGCTACAAGAGGGCTTGAATTTTGGGCAGAACCAAGGGTGAATTCTATGAATTTAAGGAAGGAGAGTAAGAATATGCAAGGAAATTCAAGTAAAAGCCATTGATTTTTAAGATAGCAAACCTAGGGTTTCATGAGCTCCCTTGAAAATATGATTTGATGTAATTGTTCCTAGTCCTAAATGAATGTTTGGATGAGCTCTTGAGACCCCTAAAAGGCTTCTTATATGCATCTTCCATCAGGAAAAGGAAGCAAACTCACTTGGTGTTCATATAGTGCATAGTTTCGGTTTAGGCTAGATGAAGCACCAAGGGGTAGTTTTAATTTGTTCCAAACTTATTTTTGCATCATGTATGATGGGAGAGTATGAGAGGAAGCCTTGAAAAATTTTTAGAAACCATAGAAAATGAGATGGCCTTATATGTTCTATAATATGGCTTAAAGAAGCAACACCTAGCTAGGCTCCTTGAATTGATTGTGTGATGACTCCAATAGGTTTCAATGGAGTCAAGAATCATAAATAAATGAAGATAATGGAGCCAAGATGATGTTTTCTTAAGATTGCTTCATTGAGTGCATTATAGAACCATAAAAAAGCCTCATGAGTCACCTAGCTTTTCTAGTAAATATATGGCCTTAGAATTTGATTCAAGAGTATAATTAGCTTTCATATGATGTGTCTAGGCTAAGAGAAATGATCTCCACCTTCTTGGGTGTGTGAGGTCAAGGGAGAGGACTCAAGGTTCAAGAAAAAAGTATGTGAATGCAAGCAAGGTAGCTCTCTCCACCTTCTCTCATGCATGAATGTATGCTTACATTGTCTTTAAATGCGTGGTATATATGTTTTGAGCTATGAAAAGTATTTTAGCATGAGCTTTTATTCCATGATACCATGATGATGTTTTATATGCTTGCCTTGGTTTGCTTGAGTGTGGAGAAGCCAAGAACCCTCTAGCCATGGTGAGGATAAGTCAAGAATCCTTAAACTTGGTTGAGACAAAGTAAAAAGTTTCCCAAGAGTGAGGTTGACTCCCAAGAGTAAGGTTGAGTTAAAACCTCTTAGAAAAAAAAGGGTAAAGCAAGTTCAAAATCTATAAGTGAATGGGTGAGACTAATTCACTCACTTGGCAAGTCTATGTATACTTTGTATTACTTGTTCAAATGCTAAGAATGTTTCTTGAATGCTCACACATTTCAATATGCCCATGCGTGTATTTTCAAGATTTGTATTACATACTTTATGTGTGATTGAAAGGGAGATGAGCTATTGGGATTCTTTGAATCTCATCCCCTCCTCTTCAATGTTTTAACATGCTAGGTGAATCAATTGAGTAAGGTAATGGAAGCCACCAAGCCAAGGAGAAGGAGATTGACGTCAAAATGTATGAAATAGACTAGTTATGTCTTTTTGTAGCCATACACATGGCATATGATGTAATCCCATGATGAAATTGTTATGAAATCATATGAACATGTGTAATTACCCAAATGTATGATGTATAAATGAAATTTGATGCCAAATGTATGAGATAGCATGTTTCGGGTATTGAATGGCAAGAGCTAGCATGTGTAGTTTTGTGTATAACATGGGGTGGATGAGTGAGTTTGAGAAATTTGGGTTTATGCACCTTTGAAACAAGTCTAGAGAGTTATTTTGGTGTATTCCCACGTGCTCAAGTGGCCACACAAGCTTAGGAAGCAAAATTGGACACTTTGATGCTAGTTGAAACCATAAAAATGATCAAACCGAAACCCTATGGCACAAACTGACCAAATGGATGAATCTTCCCATGAAATTTGGCAAACATGTAGAGTTCACTAAGAGATTTTTGGGAACCTAAAGTTCAGGCAAATCGTAGCTTTACAAAATTAATTATGAATTTTCAAAATTGGGATTTTTCTACTGTTCTGGTGCATGTACTGTTCATATGGTCAATTTTGTGTTATATATTATTTGATAGTCATATGGTATCCAAAACTTGTGAAATTTTATAAGTACAAACTAGAGGTTATAAAATTTCTATGACCACCAAGATCACCTCATTTGGAAGTCTGAACAGAGAGTTATGAATTTTTGAAGTTTACTATTAGTATTAGTAATGCCATTTGACCTCTACTACTGTTTCATTATAATTCAGTTCCTAAATGGACTTGGCATGGTCTGGAGATATTTTTCCCTTAAATATAACATCTTTGGCTTCTAAGATTGAATAAATTTTCATGATTTATATTTTTGTGAAATTAGTTATGAATTTTTAAAATTTATGATAGTAGCCTAGACAGCTGAAACCTTGGGTAGTTTTCGAATGTCAAACGTCTTCTACTTGGTGTTCCATGACCTAGAATTATTTCTAGGATAAATTAGACATTTGTAGATTTCTATAATGATAAAGAATTCATGATTTTGATTTTTCTAGAATTAGTTATGATTTTTCAAAATTTGTGACAGAAAGTATGCAATTCTAGCCGAGGCTACACTATAGAATTTTATGTGTTTCTTGCACTTGCACGAGTTCTAGGCCACTTCCTTGGATGGTTTTGAGTTGTATTAGTGTAATTAAATATGAGAATGAGTTTATATAGTCCTTGAGACACCGAATAAAAAATTCATCCCCTACGTGGCACAAATTTATTCGTTATTTTTATTGTTCTTTCCTTAGAAACTTGTGAAATTCTTGGAAATGAGCTCAGATAAGGAATGAGATGAGCTATATAATTATGGTGTTACAATAGAGCTTACACTTCTATGACCCAAACCAAGGCTTCTAAATTTTTTCCAAGCCTTCATTCAATGTTCTTTTATCATATTTAGTACTTTTCTACCCTTAGAAAAATTTAAAACTCTCCTTAGGTACCTCTTCTTGTCTAGGCCGAGACATAGGCTCATTTTGGGACCTATGGAGTTAGCTTTGTTTCCTTAAGGGATGTGGCATATGTGAGGCTTTCTAGGCATCTCAAGAACCCATATATACTTATAGACAATTAGAAATATCACTAAAAAGCTTTATATATACCAAGGTACAAAGAAAACCCTAAGTTTTGGAAACTTGAAAACTAATAGTTCTTTTTGGAATTTCTTTGCATCTACTTGTTCCTCACCCTTAAAAGCCTAGGTTTCATACTTGGTTTAATTTAAGTCAAATTTTCCTCCTCTTGCTTATTTATATGAGGCTGAAACTAGCCATGGAAGAGCAAGAAAGAAGAAGCAAGGAAAGTTGTGGATTTACCTTGATTCTTTAACCTTTTCAAGAGCTTTCTCCTTGCTTTCACTCCTCCTTGAGATTTTGAACTTCTCCCCTCTAAACATGGCTCAAAATAGATCCAAATTATACACCAAAACCATGGAAAGAAAGAGCAAAAGAAGGAGGACAAGTTCAATGAAGGAAGGAGCAAGAAATTCCTTAATTTTCCATACTTTTCCTAGGTTTTTCTCCTCTCTTGAAGCTCCCTCTTGTACGCCACTTTTTGTAGAACTTCTCCCTAGTCTTGGACAGAAGTTCAGGGTTCACCGACGTTCTAAAACATAAACTAGAGGGGTTTTAACTGTTTTAGAGATTCTTATAGTTTTTAGAGCCTCTAAGAACCCCAAAAAACTCAATTTTTTCATTTAAAAATCCCTCCTTTGAGTTTTCTAAAAGTTGCCCAAAATTATGAAAATGCCAATTTTCTAAAAGTTGCCTAAAATGATGAAAATGCCACTGCATTTTGTTAGGATTTTCTTTAGCCATTCCGGCTCCAGTTTCTGGGCACCTTAAGCCTTGGTTCCTCATTTTCTAATATTTAAAATTTTATTCTAATTTTATTTGGCATTAATTGACTAATTTTAAAGGATTTTCTTTTATATTTGGCCTATTTCCATCATTTTTACAAAAATCGAGTGTTACATCCAACCCCTAGGTGTACGTTAAATAGCAATTTAGCTCACTAACTATTTTCTTTTCTAACCTTGATGTTGTCTTTTGATTGGTGTCTACTACACACACACTTCCAGTAATGTATGACTATGTGATTTCATTTTAATGTCAAGATATCCTTGTAGGTTCTACCCCCTTTCCTTTTCTATTTTTCTAATTTAATTCAAGAAGTCCATATAGTGAATTTCCCATGGCCTAAAACAATTGCACATCTTTAAATTTCATTCCCTATCCCCTCTTGGCCTACTCATGTTCAAGGAAGAAGAATTTAATTTCTTACCTCCAACTACCCATGGCTTTCTCCTATGCTCCCCTAGTGGTCTTTCCTAAAGGTTCTATGGTTGTCCAAGCATAACAAAGTGTCCTAATTCAGAACTTCAAATAGTTGAAATGGAAATAATTAAGGGATTTTGAAGTTTTCTATGCTTACTCTTAATGAGTCTCCTTGAAATCCCTTTCTTAGATTCATAACTTCTCCTTATCTTCCAACTCCATGGCTTACCCAAAACATATGCTTTCTTCTCTCACTTCTATTCTTAGTCTAAATGAACCTAATATGGAGGAAACATTTCAAGTGCCACCTCATGCTTCTTAACCAAGCTTTGGAGACAATGCAATTGAATAAAAAACTCATTCTTCTCCCAAGTTATTCAATGGCTATACAAGGTGTCGCTCTCTCAAATATGCATTAAGGTACATTGCATTTTCCCTAAGACTTCATAAACTACATAGTTGAATTAATATGGCAGCAAGTGACTAAACACCTACACATGAATGCCTATAATAAGGGAATTAAATAATGCTAATATGTGGTTTGTTTATCTTTCCTTTCGCAAGGTGCCACATCACTGGTTGCTAGGCATCTATTCCTCCACTTTACATGAATTTATCTTTAAGCTTTTGCCTCACCATATGCATGGCTAAGTCAAGTAATTGCCACCTGTCCTAACATTCATCTAACACTTATCTATTTAGTGGTTAAGGCTAATGCATATAAAATTCTGATTTTGTCTTTTCCTAATCCCACAAATTCCAATCCACTCAACCACTTGGTGTCACACCTTCTCATTATCTTTCCATTATTTAAATGAAGCTTCCTATTATTTGCACAGTTAAGGAAGAGTCAAAGGCTATAACCGAATGTATCTATGTATAATGAGGTAGTGAATGTCAAGGTGGCATGGTTTTTATCCTTGTTATCCTTTATTTGTTTATTTCTTCATGCACCAATCACTCGGCCATTCAAGAAACCAATGTTCCCATATTCATCCTAGCACTTCATTTGTTTTCTTATTCAAGGTTTGCACATTCTCAAGTCTACATGTACAACCAAATCATGAATATATGTATATTCTTAATTTTTGTCTCTTCCTTCTTCTCCTAAAGCACAACTTATTCAGCCACCATGTACTGTTATTTCTTTGTTTACGTGGTTAAAGGCATTACATGTTAACCAGGTACCCACATATATATACATACTAATGTAATATGGGTTATAAGGTGTCACATGGCTAGTATTTGAGTGGTGGTGCTTTGGTCACTTGTGACATGCATGTAGGTCACTTAATATGCAACCATTACAAAATGCATTTCTATATGCTTCTACCTTAAACAAAATAACATGCCAATGTCTTATTAAGGTCTTCTAGCATTTATCCTCCTTTTTAGTCCTAATTAAATCAATTAGCTCCTAATTAACCTTAATTAGTTCCCTAATGCTTACTTGATGTTGTCCCTTGATGTTTTTCTTTGGTTAATTTGGTTACGTTATTATTCAAGGAAAATTTAGAATGTGAAAATGTGAATTTGGGGTCCCTATCTAACACAATGCTATTAGGGATACCATGTAACCTCATAATCTCATGGGCATAAAGTTGTGATGGTCTATCTAGAGGATAAGTGGCTCTGATAGGTAGAAAGTGAGTAGACTTTGTTAGTTTATCCATAATCACCTAAATGGCATCATAACCCAAGGATGTCTTAGGCAAACTCATCACAAAATCCATGGATATACTATCCTGTTTTTACTCAAAAATCTCTAAAGGGTGTAACAACCTTACAGGTTTTTTATGCTCAATTTTTACCTTTTGACAAACTAGACATTTAGAAGCAAAATCTACTGTATCCAAATTCATTCCAAGCCACCAAAAACTCTTCTTGAGATCTCTATACATCTTAATGGTGCCTAGATGCATGGTGTACCTACTCTTATGTGCTTCGGAGAGTATTAAATTTCTTATTTTCTCATCCCTGGGTACGTACACTTTGCCTTGGTACTTCACCAATCCATCACTAGATAGGTCAAAGTCTTTAACCTTTCCACTCTCTAATTGCTCTCTAATCCTACCTAAATGCTCTCTAATCCCAAAGTCTTTAATTCTATTCCTAAAGTCATTTTCTATCCTTAACTCTCTCAAAAGAAGGCTACTAGGATACACTAAAATGGACAAATTCAAGTCTCTCAATTCTTCAATCAATCTTTGCTACCTAAGCCTCATCATTGCCATATGAATTTCCTACTCAAGGCATCGATGACTACATTTTCCTTTTCTAGATGATACTTTAAGGTGAAATCATAATCTTTGAGAAAGTTTATCCACCTTCTTTGCCTCATATTTAACTCCTTTTAGTCAAATAATTACTTTAAACTTTTATAGTCACTATATAGCTCAAATCGTGCATCATAGAGATAGTGCAATGGTTAACCTATTCTTAAGTTCTTGAAAGGCATCCTCACACTTGGTATTCCACACAAAAGGTTAGTTTTTCCTAATCAACTTGGTCAAAGGTATGGCTAATTGTGAAAATATCTTAATGAATCTTCTATAGTAGCCAGCTAGACTTAAGAAATTATGGATTTCAGTTACTATTTTAGGTCTCTCTCAATTAAGCACCATTTCTGCCTTGCTAAGATATATTATTACTCCTTGTTCCAATATTACATGACCTAAGAAGTTTACCTCTTATAACCAAAATTCACACTTGCTAAGTTTAGCATACTACTGATGCTCCCTCAAGGTCTAAAGAACTATCCTAAGATGCTCTTCATGTTCCTCACTACTTTTGAAATAAATAGGGATATCATCAATGAACACTACCATAAATTGGTCAAGGTATAGCCTAAAAATCCTATTTATATAGTCCTTAAAAGTAGTAAGGGTATTGGGTAACTCAAATGGCATGACTAGGAATTCATAATGGCCGTACTGAGTCCTAAAAGTAGTTTTAGGTATGTCTTCCACTTTCACCCTAAATTGATGATATTTGGATCTAAAGTCAATCTTTAAAAGGATCAATGCTCTAGCTAATTGGTCCAGCAAATCATTAATTCAAGGCAAAGGATATTTGTTTTTTATGGTTACTTAGTTCAATTGCCTATAATCAATATAAAGCTTAAGGATATGATCCTTTTTATTGATAAACAACACCGGTGCTCCTTATAGAGAAATACTTTGCCTAATGAATCCTTTTTCCAATAATTTTTCTATTTGACTCTTCAACTCAACAAGTTCAGCAAGTGCCATTCTATACGAAGCCTTAGAGATTGGACCCAAGGATTAAGCTTATGAAAAATTCTAACTCTCTCTCTGGGAGTAGACCACTAATTTCTTTAGGGAAAACTTTTAGAAATTTCCCTAGTCATAGGTATATCCTCCCATCTATCCTCAACCTCAACATACAAGGAAAAGAATACTAGAAACCCTTAACAACCATGCTCAAGATACTTTTCGGCTTAAGTAGCAGACACATAAGCAAGCTTAGTCATAAGGCAAAATTTAGGCAGGATAGTAGGTAAAGAGACAGTTTTACAATTACAATCAAGTATCACATGATTGGCTTACAAATAATCCATACTAATGATCACATCAAAGGCATGCAAAGGGATACAAATTAGGTCAACAATGGTACAATAGCTATCCAATTGTACATCACAATTAAGACACATTTCGGATGTAATCATAGTATACCTAGTAGGGGTAGAAATAGATAGTTTAAATGGCAACAGGCTAATCTTAAAACCCATATGCTTAACATAGTCATATGAGATAAACAAGTAGGTTGCACCTAAATCAAACAATGCATCTTTAATATGGTTATGGACAAGAAGGGTACCTTAGATTAGACTAAGGGATCTATTAGCCTTCTCTTGCATAAGGGCAAACACTCGTCCATGTGTAAGTGGTTTAACAAATGTAGCCAACTTTCATGACACCGTGCAAGTCCGTGTATAATGTCTTGGTTTCCCATAATTATAATGTAACATGTATGTAGCTAGCCTTTATTTTGCATGACAAATGGCCAATCATATTCTTTTTCAGGAATTTAGCACTTTTAATAGCGAATATTTGCATCATTTAAAGCCAAATTAATTCATTCTTCGCTTAATGGGCCATGTGAGCTTACCAAACTTATTTTCCATCCTTAATACATTGTTTAATTAGAAATATCATAGTTTAAAGCTCAAAATTTTGGTCCAAGGCATAGAACACGAAATTGCATTACACTTTGCATTTTGCCATGAATTCCATATTCTGATATGAACTTTGGAAAATTATAATTAATTCTAAAAAAATTCAATTCATGCAAACTATAGCTTTTTGGAAAGCTCATGATGCCATCTAGTTTTCATAAAAATTTCAAATCAAAACAACCATGTTTGACTTACAAAAACTGATGGAACAATACATCAGGTCTTGTGGTCATTCTGAAGTAAACCAGAAATTTCCAAAATTCATGTTTCTCTCTATAGAACTTCAAATTAGGTGCTCTTAGTGAATATAGAAATCTTATGATGTCTGTTATATGTCTATAAAATTTTATAAGCATTGGACTTCATTTAGCTCCTAAGTGACACAGAAAACCAAACTAACCACATGCACAGTAATGGTGACAATTTCTGCATAATTTGCCCAACTTTAAAAAATTATAATAAATGCTCTAGAGCCTTAAAAATAGTGTTCTTTAGCTTTGTGAAAAGGTCTAGATGAAACCTATTTTCTTGCCAAATTTCATACACAAACTCATCCATTTGGTCAGACTTTGGTTCAAAGCTTCAAAATGGTTAAAAATGGAATCATAAGGGGTTTAAATGATGCCAAATGGTCTCCTATAAATACCATAACCATTTGAGCACATCCAAAAGCATAAACACAGCATATATAAACATTCCAAATGGTTTAAATTATCATAGAACTCAAAATCACCTTCCTAATTGTTCATATACATATGTACATCAAAACTCATGAGTGTAAAAACTCACATACTCATATTTGGTTCCAAATTTTATTCATACATCATAATTACATACTATTACTTGTGCTCAATGGTTTACATCTCATAAACTTCATATACACATAAAATTTGACATCAAAATGCATAAATTTCTGATTTTATTATCAAGGTTTCATCTTCAAGTTGCTTAATTCCTATTTCTTGCTCCATGTGGCTCACCTAGACATAATTAGACATAATATAGGGAAGAGTGAGATTCAAAGAATTCCAATAGCTCTTTTACCCTTTCAAACATACATATATGGTACATTTTCATGTCAAAGAATACAAGCATGCAATGAAAGCTTATAATAAATGTATATAATCATTTTCCAAGTCACATAAACTCCTTCAAATCAAACATAGGCTCTATGGACTTTTGGTTTAGCCTTACTCAATTTCTTTGGAACTTTTGGATTAGCCTCACCCACTTTTAGGAACTTTTGACTTAGCTTCACTTCTTTTTGAGACTTTTGGCTTTGTCTTACCTATTTTTAAGGACTTCTGGCTTCTCTTCATCCATTCTAAAGGACTTTTAGTAGAACCTCACCCATTTAAGCCATTTTGCATTTAAAACATGTTTCAAAAAGCATAATGGTACCATAGCATTTCATCAATAGCTATAAACATATCTCATAGTTCAAACATATACACAAGCACCCAATGACAATCAAACATCCAAGGAATGCATACAAGAAAGGATAGAGAAGTACCTTAAGTCAAACATTACAAGCTATTTTCTTGGAATTTTCCTTCCCCTTCTTAGCCTCACACACACACCTAGGAGAATCTTGATTTTTTTGGCCTAAACGCATCAAATGAGACACAATTACATCATTGGAACAAGTTCTAGCTTCATATAAACTTTATGCAAACTTGTCTTAACTCATGGCATGGTTATGGTTCCATATAAGAGCATAATGAAGCAACCCCAAGAATTCACGATCTTAGCTCTAATTTCTCATTTAATCTATATTGGAGATTGTGCTCTAGGCTAATCATTTGTAAACATTATACTTCATTAAGAATAAAAGTTTTCCTGTTACAATTATTATATTTGCATGACTCTATAATAATTATATCCTTGGACAAAGTATATTAGTTATCCAAATATCCCTAGTCGATCATTATTATGGGAATGATGATGAATTAAGACGAGTATGATTTTGATTGATGGTTATGTGTTAATCATGTATGGAGATACAAATCAAAATTACAGGCGCTTGTTAGGAATAGGGTGCTGGATCGACCCGTCATAAGGTAGCTTCATGAATTAGGTCATAAGCGTACCTCATATATAACCGTGTCATTAGTCCCTTATACCTAAGATCATCATAGATTCCAACATGAAGGACACTATGCTTTGGCATTGTCAAAAGTCACCTTTGACTGGGTAATCATAAAGGCTATTGTCGGGCATAGTGGATTCCATGTAGGGGATAATGAGTGGTCAAGATAGAATTTGTCCCTCTGGTTAACGGAGAGATATCTTTGGGCCCCTTGATGAGTGAGACTGAGAAATGCATGGCCATGCTTGGATGGAAGGATTTTCCATTCGTTCTATCAGTTTGTACATAAATCGAGAAACTAATGATCAAGTAAGATAAGGATGACATTTCCATGCCTTATGCTCGATCAATATATCATGTGATAAAAGGGATGTGACAGGGTTATACAATAGGCTGTATCGGATCACCAAACCCTATGTGATTTGGGTAGTCACTATGTCTTGCTAGAGGCCGCTGGTGACTTGTGGATGAAATAATGTTGTTGGCCTATTGCCAATATCATATAGGCCTATAGGGTCGCACACAAGAACGAATCAACTTGAACAAGAATGTCCAAATTTATTGAAGCTAGAATTGTGTCTAGATTCGATGAATGTTACGCTTAATTAGGGTGAGATAATTATATATATATAATATGTTATATATATATGTAATTAATTTGGAATGTAAGTATATATATATTGTTTGATATATATATAAAATATATATTTCATATATATATATATATAGAAATTTGAAATATATATATATTTATATTTGATATAAATATATATATTGTATTATATATTTATTTATAAATGAATTAGTTCAAATTGAATTTATGAGATAAATTCGAATTTTAACTAATTTGTTTAAGATTAATTTGGATTAATTTAAATAATGTATTTAAATTAATTAATTTAATCTAAATATACCTCTATAAAAGGAGAGGTAGGCTAGGGTTTAGAAACATACAAAAGGGTCAAATTTCTAAAAACCCTAAGCCATCACCCTAGAGAGAGAAGATCGTCTTCTCATCAATTCGCATACGGAAGTACTGAACGAAGGTGCTAGCATGCCTTTCAAGTTACCAGATCATTCGTGTGCATACCGGTAGAAGGGGCTGCACATAGACGTCAGTTCCAAAGATCCGAAAGGACAAAGCGTGCTACAAAGGTAATATTTTATTTCATACTTGATTTAATCAAGTCGACGGATCCATGGGAAGAAACGAATTAAAATTTTTGCTGCATGTACAGTTCGTTTCTTTCAATCTAAGTCTCATGACTCTATTTAAACTCATTAGAGTCATCACAAATTCAATTCAAGGAGTTTAAACTTAGCTTCTAAATTCAAACCAATACTTCTCTTGGTGTTTATTAATCATATCTAGACCATTTGTATCCTTGGAATCAAACAAAAATCTCCCTAGGTATTACTTCTAACTCTTGGCCAAGACATAGTGCCTTTTAGCCACCCATGGAGTTTACTTGGTTTTTCTTAGGGAAATGGCACTTGTGAAGCTTCTTAGACCTCTTATGAACTCTTACACACTCTTACATAAGCTAGATTATCCTTAGAAAGCTTCAAAAATTGCTAAGTGCAACAAAAATCCTAGGTAACATAACCTGAATTTTAAAGCTTCTCTTTTAAATCTAATTGCATATTCTTGTTTCTTATGCTCTAAAACCCTTGTTCCTACCTTGCTATTACTTGAATTCCTTCCTTCCTTAATGGGTCTAGGGTTGGCCAAAACACATAAGAGAAGGAGACAAATGAAGCAAAACAATCCATGGTTCTTAGCTTATTTGCAAGCTTTTCTAATGAGCTTACAATTGCTTCTAATCTCTCCTTGAATTTCTCTCCTTCTCCTACTGAACTAGCCATGATATAGATTTAAATTAATCATAAAAAACATAGGAAAAAAAAGAAGAAAGAGGACAAGAAGTTGGAAGAAGGAGAGAGCATGAAAAACCATGATTTTCTTACACTTTTGGCTTGGCTTAATATCTAGTTTTTTTAGAATTGGATCAAAACCAATGAGATTACAAAAGGAGACCCCCAAAATGAAATGAAATAAGGTAAGATAAAGCTAGAGTGATAAACAAAGCATCTAAAAATGGGGGTAAGGATCCAGAGGTGGCCTGAAATCAAAACAGAAATAGTTACATGGCTTAATACAGGACTTAGTGGCAAAAATTGTAATTTTGGGCAATTTTTAAGAAATTTAAAGAAAGTATTTTTAAATAATAAAATTGAGCCCATTAGGGTTCTCAGGGTCCCTAAAAATCATAGGAACCATCAGAGTAGTTAAAAGCCTTCTAGTGTGCGATTTCGACAAATGATTGACTAAAACTTTGACCGAATGATTTGGGATAGTTCTAAACTCCATAAAATTAGAAGAAAATATTTTTAATAAACTAGAGGATCTAAATTTCCATATGGAAAAGACGGTTCTAAAAAAAAGAGCTAAAACAAGCTTAAATGAAGGAATGAAAGTGGAGGGATGTAATCGGTATTTGGAAATTGTTATAAAAATCTTCCTCCACCATTTAATATAGTCAAGTCAGCACTCCAGTCATCTTCTTCAATTTAGAATTGAGAAGAGCAGCCCCAAACCAGACTAGATATGGTGTGAGAAATGGGTGAAGAAAGAGAAAGTAATCTAAGGCAAAAATGTATGAAAATACATGGAATTTTGCAATAAGCTAGTTATGAAACTTTCTCCTCTCTTCATTCTCTTTCTCTTGATGGTTTTAGATTCTTGAAAGGAGGAGTTTGATAGCTGACCTCATGAGAAAAAGTGGAGGTTTGGAGTAACCATATAGAGCAAGAGAATCACTACTTAGTAAGCTTTCAAATAAGTTATGCCATAAGTTATAAAACTTGATGTTCCTTGGACTTTTATCCTCCTTATGTTCTAGCGTAGAGAGAGAGGTAGAGGAGAGAGCTTGAATCCAATAAAAATTTGATAGAAACAAGAGTTTACAAGGGAGGAGAGTAAGATGGTGCAAAGAAAACACCATAGAAAGCCATAGAGAGCATGTTATGTCACTTAGGGTTTCAAGTGAACCATAGAGGATTTAGAACCATATAAGAGTATTTTAAGCTATATGAAATGATAATTAAGCTAAAGAGAAGCTAGAGAACATAGCCATGCATCAAAATCCATTAAAGAAGCAAGAAAACTCCTATTGGCCTTTTTATGAAGTGTTTCAGCCTAAAGTTAGATGAAGTACCTAGGTAGTGCTTTCATGAATTATAAGGTTTTAAGTGGTCTAAATATGAGCAATGAACACTAATGGAACCATTGGAATGAATTTAGAAGCTATATTTTGTAAAGTGAAAGTGTAGGGTTCATAAAGGGCCTAATGAAGCAATCTAGTGTTAGCCATGTTTTGACTTGCATGTGATGGTCCTAATAAGTTTCATTAAAGTCTTATGGCTCATATCGAGAGAGATCTTAAGGCTTAGAGGTTGAATAATGAGAGTTCCCTTTTAAGGAACTTAAAGTAGCTTAAATTTGCATGTTAAGTATTCATAGGTTTATGTAGTAAGGAAATGAATTTGAATGGGTTCTAATGGGTTGCCCTGCTATAACACCCCATAATTAATTAAGGTGTTAATCACGGATTAGATTAATTAGGAATAATTAATATGGGTTGAGATTTAATTGAGATAAAAATCCTATTTAGGTTTAAATTAATAGATCATGATAAGAGGCTAATGGAGGTCCAATGGGTTAGGTGCAGACCCAAGCCAATTTAGTGTGATAGAGGCCCAAGACCCACCTTGTATAGACTCCTCTAAGTGGCTCAATAACCCTTGTGCAGACCCACATTCTTGAGCTCTTCAAACTTGGCCCAAACTTAATTAAACTTCAGCAACCCAAATGCATAAAACTGGCCCAGTAAAATTCTGCAGCCCAACACTCCAAAACTGGCCCAACAACCTAAAAATCTAAAGCCCAAGTGAAGATGGACCTTGGAGAAACCCATGACCCACATTTGACCCAACTTAAACCCAACTAAAACCCTAATACACCAGCCTCTCCCTCACACTTGCTGAAACACAAAACATAAAGAGAAAATTCGGAGCTTGGAGAGGAGGCTAGAGTTGGGGGCACTAATTTTGCATTTTCTCACATTTAGAGCAAGATTTAGCCAAGGTAATAGTTATACAACTTAATCCCCTCATCTTTCTCTTTAATTTGGCCTGATTAGTTTTTCATTTGGAGCATTTTCATCCTACCCAAAATCTGAAATGTGGGTGTTTAGGAGTTTTCTTGGTGAAATTCGTAGGTTGAGGTTAGAGCTAACCTTGGGTGAGTTTAAACCCTCCATTTTGATGCTTCATTTGTTAATTTGAGACCCCCATAGTTAATTTATAAAATGGGTATTAATTATGTACGAATTTGCTTAGGATTTTGGGTGGAATATTGAGTTCTTTGGTGAAGGACATTCTAATCCGAATTTGAGACTTATAGTGGTTGGGTAAGTGATTCTTAGGTAGTCATTAGCATTTTAAATTCTTTGGATACTGATTGTAACTGTTAATGATGAATTAAAGTAGTAATTTTATGATGCTATGGTTATAGGAGGATTTTTGCACCATTGGTGATTGTTGCAAGTGTCTACAAGTGAGGTAATTGGGTTTATATCAATTCCATGTATATGTTTGATTTAATTTCATATGTTGCTGTATATGAATGATTTGAAATGTTGAATGAATTGATTGGCTATTTGTTAAATTGTGATTGGACCTTGTGAGTCCATGGTGGAGCTGTGGTGCGGCTGCCACCCGTGCATGTGCTTCGATCGAGCACCGGGTTATGATCAAACCCTAGATGCACTGAGCCCCGGTTGTACTCAATAGGGAGTAGGTGCCGTAGATGGGCCTCTCCCGATGTTAATGGCCTTTAACATGTGATAATATGATTGCTAGTATGGGATAGTAATCATGATAGCCCAATTGTTTCATTTGCTGATATGATGGATATGATTCTGATGTTGATTTTGATTCATGCTTATATGCTAATTAAATTGGATATATGATGGAATTGCCTTGGTTACTGAGATTTATATCTCACCCCGTTTTATGGGATTAATATTTCAGGTGAAAGTTCCTCGGGTAAGGATAAGGGTAAGCAAGTGGATGAACATCCATGAGTTGAGGCCGGGTGTGGGGAGCTACACTTGGTCTGAGTAGAATAGGGTAGATGCAATTTTGTTATTAGTTTACATAACATCATCATGTAATCATATTGCCAAGTGTAGGCGTTTATATTTTTTTTGATTGAAATGTAACCGTTAAGGATTTAAGTCTCATTATAGTTGAATACTAATGTATGAACTTATAGTATTATATATATAACTTTGTTGAAATTGTGATATGGGTTATCATACGGGAATTGTAGTCTTATGATGCCTTGGATGTGGACATAAGCTATTGTTGAATGGAATCTTTATAGAATGTGTATGGGATGTTAAATGCTGCTAATGTATGTGTTCTTATTGTCATATATTTATGAATTTGCTAATATGAGCTAGTTGGGTAAGTAGGAAGTAGTAATTAAGTTTTGCAATGGTAGTGGATGGATTGATGGGTAAATAGGGTAGGTAAACACCATTAGGATCACATAAAATAAGAGAAAGTGGACCTAGAGTGTCTCTAAGATGAGATTTGGAGTGTAGGGGGCGAAATTTGGGTAATGTAGTCACAGGAGGGAGTTTCGCCGCGGCCAAGAAGTCTTTGCCCAGCCAAATGAGAGATAGAGCCAAAAGGCACTGCGGCATAACCAATCCCGCCGCGGCGCAGGGGGAAATAAATTGGCCCAGGGAGTGACAGTGGCGAGGCGCGCTACGGCTTAAGAAATCTCGCCACGGCATAGAGCGAAAAAAATCACCTAGGAAGGTAACAGAACCAAAACTTGCCGCAGCTCAATTTGTCCTACCGCGGCGCGGGTCGAGAAAATAAAATAAGGGTTGGACAGAAGCAAAACTCGCCACGGCGTGAATATATTGCGTCGAGGCAAGAATCCTGGGAGTTGAGCAGTAGTTTCAGGAGGCATTTCTACCCCGGCGCCACATAGGTTGGCCGCGGCGAGATTTGTGAAATTAGGAGATGATATAGGAACACTTGTGAGAGATTATTGAGTATTGAAATTGATGGACGAGTGAATCATGAACCCCCTTATGGGAGTAGGATTTTGTTTATGCAAATTTTGTTTTGTTGTGGTGGTATGGTGATGACCCTAACATCAAGGTTCAAATTTTCTCATATTTTTGTAATGTGGGAAAATATAATGACTTTAAACCTTGATCATTAATTAATAATCTTACATTTTACTATAATTACAATGATTAGAAGGTAGGGTTGTCACACCTGCATTTTGATGAAGGTGTTTAGTCCAAGCTAAAGCAACTCTATTATTTTGTGTATGTGAACTTGAGAAGCAAGTAAAGAAAAAGCAAGAACAAGTGGGTTAGTGGCATTACGAACCTCCACAAGTCTTAAGGTAGCTTTCTTTCCACTTCTTACATACAATTAAGTACTTAAATTAATTGATATGCTTGTATGTGTAGTTGCTTGATTCTTTCATGAAGTATGACCCATTATGTTTTCATATGAGCTTTATGAGCACCTTATGTTTATGAAAGGTTTATGTGATGGCTCCTAACTTCCCATGGTATGGAATTGACTGTAGTAGCTCTTTATTGGCCTTAGGTTGAGATTGGTAGAGCCTAACTAATTTTATGATGTTGCCATGGCTAGAAATGAATGAGTTTTCATGTTATATGATGCATATGATTTACATGATGCACGTGCATAGCATTCTTGCACCACATACATTGCATTCACTCATAGCATTCTTGTTTGCATTGAATTGGATAAGTTTATGCTACTGAGATTCTCCCTGAATCTCACCTCCATGCGTTCACTAACCATTTTAGGGTTGTCAAACCAAAGCAAGGAAGATGAGAAGATTAGATATTGGGAGTTATGTGCTAGAAGCACTATATATGCTAAAATGTAATTTATGTATCAAGAATGGCATGGATAATGTACTATGAAGCTTATGTAATGTAAATAGTCCAATGTTTGGCAAGTTTATATGTATAACTTGACTATTATGTATGGATGATGGTTACTTATGTATTGAATGATGTTTATGAATGGAACCAAGTATTTGAGTATGAGAACATGTATGTTAGTTAGGTGAATATATTATTTGGCAATGAATGGCTAAGATGATGTATGGAATATCATTGGAAAGCATGAGCTAGTTAGCTGCCAAAGGGTCAAATCTTGATCCATGTTTTCTATCATGATATGGAATAATTAGAAATATCATTTAGGATGATTAAAACTTGCTCCAAATGGAAGAATTCCATTTGGATGCCAAATGGCCTAAAAGAATACCAAGGTTAGGCATAAAAAGACACTAAACAACTCCTATACGCAAAGTGGCCCAAATGACTTAGTTGGAGTTTGAAATTTGGCATGTATATTGTGATGCCATAATTTATTAGCTTTATACTTTCATTTTCAAGCTTAAACTCATAAGGTCCCCTTGAGGTTTCAAAGAAAATGAATAAAAATAATACAATTTTTACGCATTACGTAGGGCCCAAAAATTTCGTTTCATGCCCCATGGGCCATATGATCCCATCCATATCTCTTTCATTTTAATTAGCACCAATAAAATTCATATTCATCATCAAGAAATTCAAGAACCAAGGATATGGAGGCAAAAACCAAAAAAAATGGCTTATTCATCTCAGGTTCCAGGTGATAGATTTCTAGGGCAACTTTGAAAAATCATAATTAAATCTAAATAAATAAAAATATTACAAATCATAGCATTCTGGAAAGCTATGAATGTTAAATTTATGGTAAAAATAATTACAAGCCATGAAAACCTCATATGGACCACGTTTGATAATAGAAAAGTAGCAAAGGTCAGACTGTCCAATGTTTGTGATACAAGTTACTGATATAAACTTCAAAAATTTATAATTAATTCCACAAAAATCCAATTTAGGAGAAATATACCAATTTGGAAATTTAAAGATATTAACTAGAGAAGAAAATTAGTTCCAGATCAATTCGGAAGCATTTAGACCCCAAAAATCAATAGAACAATACCAAAGGTCTGATTGTGTGCCTGGAATAGGCCTAAAAATTCAAAAAAATGTATCTCCCTCTCTAGACCTCCAATTAAGGTGATTTTAGTTGGCAAAGATCATTGTATTGTATTTTTTCTCCATGTAAAATTTCATAGTTATTAGATACCATTTGCCCCATGGATGATAGAAATGAAATTTCTGTCCATAATGCACAGTGACAGTACCAAAATGAAAAATTTTGCCAACTTTAAAAATTCACCAAATATTTTGATAGAGCTCTAAATATTATGCCCTATATCTTCCTAAAAAGCTCTAAACAATATCTATATTCATGTCAAATTTTATAAGAAAATTCGTTCACTTGGTCAAATCTTGACATAGGATTGCAAAATGTCACATTTTGGCTTCTAAAAGGGTCCCAATGGGTCCAAACTTGCTTCTTCTACTTCTAGGGCCACATGAGCACATGATAAAGTATCAAAATACTCTATCAAATATGTCTCAAATGTCTAATAACCCAGATCTCACAAATTCACTCTTCCACTCCAAGCTATACATAAGGTTACATATATGCTACTCTTGCCATTCATTACCAAAATCATGAAATATCATCATATAGTTCTAGTTCTCATACATATACAATATATCCATACATTTACAAGTATTTATAAGCTCATAGGTCATATACATCATTGGATTACATCTCATGCCATTCAAATGGATACAAAATGGGCAATTTATACATTTCTATGTCAATCTCCTTCCTTTATGCTTGGTGGCTCCCATTCCTTTGCTCACTTAGTCCACCTAGACATGTTAGAGCAATGGAGAGAGAAGAGTGAGATTCTAAAAATCTCAATAGCTCTTTTCCCTTTCAACCACACAATATGGATGCAAACTCAAGTCTAGAAATGCATGCAAGGCTTTCTTAAAATCATGATTTCTTTCATTCAAGAACATATAATCACCATATATAAGCTTGCCAAGACAATAGTTTGGCCTCACCCATTCTATTTGGGATTTTTAGATTTGCCTTACCCAATTTCAAAAGACTTTTGACTAAGCCTCACTCCTTTTAGAGACTTTTAGCTTGTCTCACCCAACATTTAGGGACTTTTGGCTCATCTTTACCCTAATTAAGGGAGTTTTGGCCTCACACACTCAAGCAAGCCAAAGAGATACATAAGACATCTTACAAACACATAAACATAGTAACATAGTACCATGACATTTAAATACTTGCTAGAAACATAATTCATGGCTTAAATATATGCACACACATTCAAAGACAAGGGAACATCCAAGTATGTATGAGAGAAAGGAGAGAGAGCTACCTTGCGTGTATAACACACTTTAACCTTTTGAATTCTCCTCTCCCTTGGCCAAACACCCACAAAGAGGTGGAGCTTGACTCCTTTGGCCTAATCACATAAAATGGATCCAATTATACTCTTGGAATAATTACTAAAGTCACACACACATTAGAACAACTTGGTCGCTCAAATGGTTCAATTATAGTATCATAAGGCACCTAATGAAGCAACCTTGGGAAAATATAATCTTGGCTCCATTCTCTTCCTTAATCTATGACTCTTGGCTCCATTTAGACTCCTTGGAGCTATCGCACAATTATTTTAAGGAGCCTAGCTATGTGTTGCTTCATTATGTTATAATATGGAACCTATAGCTTCATCTCATTATCTATGACTTCTAAAATTTTTCCAATACTTCCTCTCATACTCTCCCATTATATATGATACAAAATTAAGCTTTAAGGAATTAAAACAATCTCTAGGTGTGACTTCTAGTTCAGGACAAGACAAGCACCATAATTGAAATCCTTGGAGTTTCAAATTTTTTCTTGAAAGAGAGGCCACTTGAAAAGCTTCCTAGGGGTCTTAAGGACTTATACAAATATTCATATAAGCTTGGGAATCCTTAAATAAAATTAGAATTTAAGTTGTGTTCACAAACCCCTAACTTTTCTATCTTGAATTGTACTAGGTTTTCTTCCAATTTCTTTGCATCTTCTAGCTTCCTATAGTCCAAAACCTATGATTCTCCCTTGCTAGAACCAAAATTTATTCTTTAGTGGCTAGGCTCTACATTGGCCGAACCACCCTAGGAGAAGAGCAACTAAGAAATACAATTTAAGCCATGAAAATTATCTTGGTTCTTGACAATTTCAAGAGCTCTTTCACTTGGTAGACTTCTTTCCTTCACACTCTATCTTCCTCCCTTTGAACCAGCCATAAACCAGTCCCCTATGAGCTATTAAAACTATAGGAATGAAGAGGAGAATAAGAGGAACAAGTTTACCAAAGGAAGGAGCATGAAATCCCACACTTTTCTTACTTTTTTCTTGAATTCCTCCTTCCTCTTTCCTCTCCTCTCTTGTGCGTTTCCTTGGGGCAAAACTTCTTCTGGTTTGGCAGCAACTAAGTTAGTTCCAAGAAGGGGAAGAGGGGACGCTTCATATAAGGCCAAGTGTCTTAAAATTTGTTTATAAAACTTCCATCTATGTCCTCTTTTCGTGGCTTCTTTGTTTTAAGTTTGTTTTAGCTCCCTTTTGAGAACCGACTTTCCATCATAAAATTTAGATTCTCTAACTTATAAAATGCCTTTGAAATCACTCAATTTGGAGCTAAAACCTTCTCGAACGAAAGGGTCAAAGTTCGGGTCAACTAGCATTAAAGAACATATACTGGAGGGGTTTTAACTATCCCGATGCTTCTTATGGTTTTCAAAGCCTCTGTGAACCTAGATAACTCAAATTTTCCATTTAAAAAGTCCTCTTGTGAGTATTCTAAAAATTACTCAAAATTATGAAAATGCCATTACATTCTATTACATTTTCGTAAAATTTCATTTAGCTATTCTGGCTTCGATTTTAGGGGGGCACCTTTAGCTTCCTATATTCATTATTTGAGGTCTAGAATATTACTCTAATTTTAATAGATCTCAAATCACTCTATTTGGGAGACTTCTTTTTGCATTCAGTGAAATTTCATACATTCACAGAAAAACCATACGTAACATTTTTTATGTTTTCTCTTATTTTTGAGGAACTAGATATTACATATATAGCTCCTTAAGAGAGTTTTTTCTTAAGCCAAAAACCATAATTTTTAAAGGTCCACAGAATATTCCATGAATTTCCAAAGTTTCAAAAATTATGCAGAATAATCCCTGGTATTGTTCATATGGCAGTTCTAGTTTTTAGTGAATTTAAAGAGCCAAATGAACTCCAATGGTCATGAAATTTTACAAGAATATAGTTGGAATTACAAGCTTTCTAGGGCCACTAAGTTTGTATAAAAAGGAGTTGTATAGAGGAAGTTATGAGTTTTTGAAGTTAAAGGTCTAATTGTATATGAGTACTATAGCATCCACTAATACACCATGCTTTTCATGGGCCAAATAAGATCATTTGCTCATGAGACTTTATAGACATGTAGATGACATTATAAGCTTTCCATGGCCACTAAGATCACCTAATTGGGAGTTGTGTAGCTTAAGATATTTGTTTTTAAAATTCAGGTCTGTCATATGCCCTCCATTTCTACCAGAGTTATTGTAGGGCAAATGAATCCACTTTTGCCTAAAATTCTTACAACATGTAGTCCACATTCTAAGATTTCCATAGACACCTAATTTGCATGATTTGGAATTGTATAACTCAAGTTATGAATTTTCAAAGTTAGTGTAGAAGTTATGTGCATGTTGTCATTTCGGGTCCTATGAAGCTTTTGTGTGTTCCACGAGCTAAATATGATAAAATGAGTATGAACAAACATGTTTATGATAAAAATAAATTAAGGAAAAGAAAGAATGAAGGTTAGATCCTCATAGCTTAAATTGACCCATGAGTGGCCTGATTTAGGTGTTGAAAGCTATGAATGGATGTGAATTTTTGCTTGAAATCCCATAATTGATATGCATGAGTTTATTTAGATAAGTTGCAGAGGATAAAGTGGTATCAAACCTTGACAATATAAGATCTGAGATAATATCTTTTCAACAAGGTCGAGGGTCTTTTCAACAAGATCTTGTATTCTGCAATGTGAAACCTGAGACTTTATCAACAAGGTTTCTTAACAATAAGTACAAGGTTTCCTAACATAGTAAGTTATACCATATAGTATGTGATGGTGTTATACTTCTTGTGTGCCACTTCAAGGTGTCGTAGAACCTAGTTTGAGACAGAATAAAGTCAATGGAAATGAAGGGAGATTGTAGGTCGTGGAAATTAGAAGCAAAAAGCCAAGTTATAACACTTTTGTAAAATTCCCATTTTATCCCCTTTCTTGGTTCTTTCTATTTGAGCTCATTTCAATTTCTTTTTGAAAACTGTCTTTTTCATCATAAAATTTAGGTTTTCTAATTCACAAATACTTTTGGTTTCACCCAAATTGGATTTAAAATTTTTTAAAACAAAACAGTCAAAGTTTCAGTCAATCAATGCTCTGAATGCATACTAGAAGAGTTTTAACCATTCTAGGGGTTCTTATGATTTTTAGAACCTCTGAGAACCCCAAGAAACTCAATTTTTTTATTTAAAGATTCCTTTTTTGAGTTTTCTAAAAGTTGTTCAAAATTACAAAAATCTCACTGCCTTTTCGTCTAATTTTGTTTAACTATTCTAGCTCCAATTTTCAGGCATCTTTAGCCTTATATTCTCATTTTCAAAAGTCTAGACTATCATCTTAATTTTATTTGGCCTCCAATCATTCCATTTAGGGGGCTTTCTTTTATAATCTCTTTAGTTTATGACTTTTATTATAACAGGATATTACATATAGCACACGGAGCATGGTCCACTCTCATGGTTCTTCCCACACTTACTACATACTGATGGAGCACTCGCTAAACTCTTTTGAGGTCTTATATTCTTCCTTTGAGGGACATTTTTTGGGGATGGCCATCTACCCTAAGAGCCACTACCACTATTAATTCACTTCTTGCTTTCGCCCCTAGAAGGCTCCACAC
This sequence comes from Erythrophleum ivorense, assembly GCA_026724425.1. Lineage (NCBI taxonomy): Eukaryota > Viridiplantae > Streptophyta > Magnoliopsida > Fabales > Fabaceae > Erythrophleum > Erythrophleum ivorense. Next base: position 36,770,578 of record JAIUCV010000006.1, on the reverse strand, counting down.
CTTGATCACACTAGTCCTCTATTGTTTTCTTTCTTTTAGCTTTACTCTACATTAAGGTCCTTTTAGATACCCTAAATTTCCCTACTAGCTCATCAAAATTACGGATTTGGAGGGGTGCAATCTTGTCTTTTAATTTAGGTTTAAGGCCCCGTCTCAAACTTATTAGCCTTTTAGGGTTTATCATCAAACTATTTCAAGTATAAGGAGAAATGTGATAACTGGATAAATTTTGCTATATATCAATCCACATTCATCTCACCTTACTCAAGGAAATTGAACTCAGCTTCTTTATCAGCTCTAATTAATGGTGGAAAGTATTTGCTCTTAAAGGTGATTTGAAAGCTCTCCTAAGTCAAGGGTACCCTTTTGAAGTCAACAACCTAGAGGCATTCCACCATCAATGTTCCACCTTATCTTTCAACTTGTAGATAGCCAATCTAGCCTTTTGCTTTGTGCTGCATGTCATAACTTCAAAAATTTTCTCCAGTTGCATTAACCATCTCTAAGCCTTTTCAGTGTCCAACTCCCCCAATAACAATGAAGGATCAACTTTTCTAAACTTGGTCAATACAACTGATATGTCATCATCTCCTCCTTGATGCCCCACTGTAATATCCAGTTCTTTGAAAACGAGAGAAAATATGAGAAACGTAATGTAAGACTTCTCTATAAATGCAGAAAATTCACTGGATACAAAAGGAAGTCCCCCAAAAAGAGTGATTTAAGGTCCCAAAAAATTTATGTCGCATTCTAGACTCTTAAAAATGAGAATCCCAGGCTCAAACGGAAAGAAAAATGGAGCTAGAATGAAAAAATGAATTTAAACAGAAGGTTGACAAAATGTAATGACATTTTCATAATTTTGAGCAAATTTTGAAATTCTCATAGGAGGGCTTTTTAAATGAAAGTTTTGAGTTCTTCGTGATTCCAAGAGGCCTTGAAAACCATGGAAAGCCTCGGGCCAGTGAAAGCCCCTCCAGTAGACGTATTCCAACATCAGTTGAATTGAACTTTGATGGATTTGTTTAGTGTAACACCATAAATTTTTAGCTTGTCTTATACTATTCTTATGCCTTAAACCATGCAACTCATAAAGGAGGCAAGAAAATGACATTAAAATAATGACTATTTTTGTGTTGCATAGGGGATGAAATTTTCATTCAGTGTCTCGTGGGCCATGTCAACTCATGTATTACATTTTCATATTTAATTACATAGATATAACTCAACTCCATCACCAAAAGTGGCCTAGAACTCGTGTAAGCGCAAGAAACACATAAAATATCATAGTTTAGCCTTGACTAGAATTTTTCACTTTCTGTTGTAAACTTTGAAAAATCATAACTAATTCTAAAAAAATTAAAATCATGCATTATTTACCATTCTGGAAAGATAAAGATATCTAATTTATGATAAAAATATGTTCAGATCATGAACTATCAAGTAGAAGATGTTTGACATTCAAAAAGCACTCAAGGTCTCAGTTATCTGGGCTACTATCACAGGTTACTATCATAAATTTTGGAAATTCATAACTAATTCTACAAAAATCCAAATCATGAAAATTTAGTCAATCTAAGAAGCCATAGATGTTAAATTTAAAGGACAAATATCTCTAGATCACACTAAGTTCATTTAGGAACTGAATTATGATGGAACAGTATTGGAGGTCAAGTGGCGTTACTGATACTGGCATTAAAATTCAAAAATTCATAACTCTCTGCTTAGACCTCCAAAGGAGGTGATCTTGGTGGCCATAGAAATCTTATAATCTTTGGTTTATTCTTATGAAAGTTCACAAGCATTGGACACTATTTGGCCATTCGATGACATAGAACACAAGACTGACCATATGAACAGTACATGCACTAGAAAGCTAAAAAAATCCCAACTTTGAAAATTCATAATTAATTCTGTAGAACTCTAATTTTTCTGCACTTTGTTTCCCAAAAACCTCTAAATAAGATCTACATGTTTACCAAATTTCATGGGAAGATTCATCCATTTGGTTAGTTTGTGTCATAGGATTTCAGTTTGGTCATTTTTATAGTCTTAACTAGTATCAAAGTGTCCAATTTTGCTTCCCAAGCTTGTGTGGCCACTTGAACACATGGGATTGCACCAAAATGACATTTTAAACTTGTCTCCAAGGTGCACAAACCTAGAATTTGTAAACTCACACTCTCACCCCATGCCATACATAAATTTTCATAATGCTAGTCTTGCCATTACATACCCAATTTGTATTGTAACATTCACACAACATAAATTCTCACTTGTACATGACACATTAGCATAATTACATATGTTCATGAGGTCATGGGACATATGCAATCATGGATTATAACATTTGCCACTCATATGGCCATAAAGAAGCAAAATCTATGCAAATTGTTGTCAATCTCTTATCTTCCAAGTTGTTGGCTCCCATTACCTTATCCACTTGGTCCACCTAGTATGTTAGAACATTGGAGAGGAGGGAATGAGATTCAAAGAATCCCAATAGCTCATCTCCCTTTCAATCATACATAAAGTATGCAAAACAAGTCTTACAAATGCATGCATGAGCATATTGACATGTGCAATCATTCAAGAGGCATCTTTAACATTTGAACAAGTCATACATAGCATACATAGGCTTGCCAAGTAAGTCAATTAGCCTCACCCATTCACTTATAGATTTTGGACTTGTGTCACCAATTTCTGTAAGAGATTTTTGACTCAACCTTACTCTTGGGAGTCAACCTCACTCTTGGGAGACTCTTCACTTTGTCTTAACTAATTTTAAGGGTTCTTGGCTCATCCTCACCATGGCTAAGGGTTCTTGGCTTCACCAAACTCAAGCAAACCCAAGCACACATATTAAATATCATTTGAAAGCATAATGTAACATCATGGCACCATAGAATAAAAGCTCATACTAGAATACTTTTCATAGCTTAAAACACACATACACATATTTAAAGGCAAGTTAAGCATACATTCATGCATGAGAGAAGGAGGAGTGAGCTACCTTGGATGCAACCACACACTTTTCTCCTTGAGTTTGCTCTCCCTTCCTCGGCCTCACACACACAAAGGTGTGGGGTTGGTTTCTTTTGGCCTAAATGCTGTTTATGGAAGCCAATTAGGTTCATGAAATTAATTCTAAGGCCATACATCTTCCTTTGACACTAACTTAGTCTATTAACCTCTTTATGGTTCCAAGAATGCACCTAATGAAGCAACACCCATCAAATAAGTTCTAGGCTCCATTCTTTCCTTTCACTTATGATTCTTGACTCCTTTTAAGCCTCTTGGAGTTATCACACAATTAAAACAAAGAACCTAATTACATGTTGCTTCTTTAGGTCATATTATGAAACATATAAGGCCATCTCACTTTTTATAGTTTCTAAATTTTTTCCAAGACTTTCCCTCATCTTCACTCATCATATATGACTAAAAAATGAGCTTCGAACAAATTAAAACTCTCCCTAGGTGTCCCATCCCCTTTAGGCCAAAACTAGGTAGCATTTGGACTCCATGGAAGGTTGCTTGGTTTTCTACATGGAAGATGCATATGGGGAGACTTTTAGGGATCTTAGGAGTTCATTTAAATTTTCATTTAGGCATAGGAATTAAGGTATTAAGTCAGATTTTTCAAGGAACACTAAAAACCCTAGGTTTCCTATCTTATAATCTAATGGTTCTTTGGTTGTTTTCTTTGCATATTCTCATTCTCTACACCCAATTTCCTAGGATTCACCCTTTGTTCTGCCCAAAATTCAAGCCCTCTTACAGCTACATATATGGGGCAAAATATGGAGAAGAAGAGGGAAGGAGTAACTACCATGGGATGGAAGATTTACCTTGTTTTTTCTTGTTTTCTTGCTTGAATCTTCTTTTCTTTGGCCTCCTCTCTTCAAATCCGAATTTTTCCCTCTATTTTTCTCTTAAAACATATTCATAAACTTTAATATAATCATAGAAAAGAAAAGGAAATGGAAGAGAAGAGATTTGCTAAAAGGAAAACATAAAAACCAAGAAATTCCATACCTTTCTACCTTTGGTGTGCCTTAAAACCTAACTCTTTCCTCTAAATTAGGTAGAAACAATTGTGTCTAAATGAGTGAGGAGGTGGAGCACCACTTATATATAGGTGGGAGGAAGAAAAACTTTTCAAAAATTCTTATTTTGCCCTTTTATTTTGGCATTTTTGTTTCTGGTTTGTTTTAGCTCATTTTGGAGAACCATCTTTTTAATTATAAAATTTAGGTTCCTAATTTTGTAAAATGTCTTTGGAATCATTCAAATCGGAGCCAAAACTTTCCTAAAAGAATACGTCAAAGTTTGGATCCATTGACGTTGGAAAACATCCACTGGAGGGGTTTTTACTGTCCTAGGGCTTCCTATGGTTTTCAGGGCCTTTGAGAATCTCGGAGAATTTAAAACTTTTATTTAAAAAGCGCTCCTGTGTGAATTCCAAAATTTACTCAAAATTACAAAAATGCCATTACGTTTCGTAAGTCTTTCGTTCAATTTTATTTTTTCATTTTAGCTAAGTTTTTCTTTCCATTTGAGTATATAATTTTCAATTTTAGGAGTCTAGAATGCTACTTAAATTTTTTGGGATGTTAACTAATTCATTTAAGGGGACTTGCTTTGAAAATGTACCCATTTTTGTTGTTTAACAAAAATTGGATATTACAATTCTCCCCCTTGTAAATAAATTTCGTCTTCAAAATTTAGATAATATACCTCGTGGGAAGAGCTTTGGATGTTTCTTTCTCATATCTTCCTCTAGCTCCTAGGTGGCTTCCTCAGGAGATAACCCTTCTTAAACTACTTTCACTAACGGTGTCGTCTTATTCCATACTGCTTAAGTCTAACATCCAAGATTCAATCTGGTGATATTATATATGATAGATCATCCTGTAACTACACATTCTCATATTAAATGACATGTGAGGGGTCAGGCTGGTACTTTTTGAGCTATGAAACATGGAATACATTATGTACTTGGCTCAAATTTGAGGGAAGGGTTAGTCTATAAGCCACAGGTTCTATTTTATCAAGAATCTGGAAGGGACTTGTAACACCCCATAATTAATTAAGGTGTTAATCAAGGGTTAGATTAATTAGACATAATTAATATGGGATAATTGGACAAATTAAGTAGATGGAGATTTTAAAGAGATAAATTATTAAAATGGGTTTGAGATTTAATTGGGATAGAAATTCTATCTAGGCTTTAAATTAATAGCTCATGAGAAGGGGCTAATGGAGGCCCAATGGGTTAGGTGCAGACCTAACCCAATTTAGTGGAATGGAGGCTCAAGATCCACCTTGTATAGACTCTTCTAAGTGGCTCAATAACCCTTGTGCAGACCCCAAATTCTTGAGCTATTCAAACTTAGCCCAAACCTAATTAAACTTCAGCAACCCAATGCACACAAAACTGGCCCAGTAAAATTCTGCAGCCCAACACTTTAAAAACTGGCCCAACAAGCAAAAACCTGAAGCCTATTATGAGATGGACTTTGGAGCAACCCATGACCCATATTTGACCCAACTAAAACCCAACTTAAACCCTAATGCTTCAGCCACTTTCTCATTTGCTGAAACTCAAGAGGCAAAATTCGGAGGTTGAGAAGGAAGCTAGGGTTAAGGGCAAAAATTCTATATTTTCTCACATTTAGAGCAAGATTCAGCCAAGGTAATAGTTATACAACTTAATCCCCTTATCTTTCTCTTTAATTTGGCCTGATTAGTTTTTCATTTAGAGCATTTTCACCTAACCAAAAATCTGAAATGTGGGAATTTGGAGATTTTCTTGGTGAAATTCGTAAGTTGAGGTTAGGGCTGACCTTGGGTGAGTTTAAACCCTCCATTTTGATGCTTCATTTGTTAATTTGAGACCTCCATAGCTGACTTATAAAATGGGTATTAATTCTGTACGAATTTGCTTAGGATTTTGGGTGAAATATTGAGTTTTCTGGTGAAGGACACTCTAATCTGAATTTGGGATTTGTGGTGGCTGTTGCAAAGTTATCTACAAGTGAGGTAACCGGGTTTATATCAATTCCATGTATATATTTGATTTAATTTCATATATTGCTGTATATGAATGATTTGAAATATTGAATGAATCGGTTGGCTATCTGTGAATTGTGATTGGACCTTGTGAGTCCATGGTGGAGCTGTGGTGCGGTTGCCACCTGTGCATGTGCTTCGATCGAGCACCGGGTTATGATCAAACCCAGATGCACTGATCCCCGGTTGTCCTCAATAGGGAGTAGGTGCCGTGGACGGGCCTCTCCCGGTGTTAATGGCCTTTAACATGTGATAATATGATTGCTAGTATGGGATAATAATCATGATAGCTAATTGTTTCATTTGCTGATATGATGGATATGATTCTGATGTTGATTTTGATTCATGCATATATGCTAATTAAACTAGATATATGATGGAATTGCCTTGGTTACTGAGATTTATATCTCACCCCATTTCATGGGATTAACATTTCAGGTGAAAGTTCTTCAGGTAAGGATAAAGGGAAGCAAGTGGATGAAAATCTATGAGCTCCAACATATGGGAGAAGGCTACACTTAGGCTGGCTTATTTAGTAGAGATGCAATTTTATTATTAGTTTGCATAGCATCATCATGTATTCATGTTGCCAAGTGTAGGCGTTCATATTTTGTTTGATTGGAATGTAACTGTTAAGGATTTAAGTCTCATTATAGTTGAATATTAATGTATGGACTTATAGCATAATATATATAGTTTTGTTAAAATTGTGATATGGATTACCATATGGGAATTGTAGTCATATGATGCCTTGGTTGTGGACATAAGCTATTGTTGAATGGAATCTCTATGGAATATGCATGGGATATAAATTGCTACTAATGCATGTGTTCTTGCTGCCATATATTCATAAATTTGCTGATATGAGCAAGTTGGGCAAGTAGTAAGTAGTATTTAAGTTTTGTAATGGTAATGGATAGATTGATCGGTAAATAGGATAAATAAACACTATTAGAATCACATAAAATAAGGGTAGGTGGACTTGGAGTGTTTCTAAGATGAGAATTGGAGTGTAGGGGGCGAAATATGGGTAATGTAGTCACAGGAAGGAGTCTCGCCGCAGCTAAGAAGGTTTCGCCGCGGCCAAATAAGAGACAGAGCCGAAGGGCACCATGGTATAACCAATCCCGCCATGGCGTAAGGGAAGAAAATTGGCCCAGGAGTGACAGTGGCGAGGAGTGCCGCGGCTTGAGAAATCTCCCCACAGCGCAGAGTGAAAAAAATCACCCAGGAGGGTAACAGAACCAAAACTCATTGCGGCGCATTATTCCCTGCCGCGACGCGAGTCGAGGAAATAAAATAAGGCTTGGACAGAAGCAAAACTCGCCGCGGCGTAAATATATTACGCCGAGGCGAGAATCGTAAGGGTGGAGAATGGGAGATCCAGGAAGCATTTCCACCGCAGTGCCATGTAGGCTGGTCGTGGAGAAGGTCCAACTCGCCGAGGCGATAGTCGCGGCGAGATTTATGAAATTTGTCCAATGATTCCAAAGAGCAACTTGGCCACGACAGGGAAGGTATAGGCCATGGCACAAGTCCCCAACCTACTCTTTTTAACCTAGAAACCCCAATTACTTCAACGGTAATGGTCAGAGATGATATAGGAACACTTGTGGGAGGTTATTGGGTATTGAAACTAATGGACGGTTGAATCATAAACCCCTTATGGTAGTAGGGTTTCTTTTATGCAAATTTTGTTTTGTTGAGGTGGTATGGTGATGACCCGAACATCAAGGTTCAAATTTTCCCCATATTTTCACAATGTGATAAATTGTAACCACTCAAACCTTGATAAATAATTATTAATCGTATATTTAACCATAATTATAATGATTAAAAGGTAGGGTTGTCACAGGACTTATATATTTTAGACTGAGCTTGTTACTCTTACTAGACCGACCTATCCCTGTGATTAGAGACACTCTAATGAAGACATGGTCTCCAATTTTAAACTTTAATGGCTATTTATGTCTATCTGCGTAACTTTTTTGTCTACTTTGGGCTATCAGGAGTTTCTTTCTGATGGTCTCAATCTGTCTAGATGTTTGATCCACTAACTCTACGCCTATCAGGCTCCCCTTTCCTAGTTCAACCCAACACATTAGAGACCTACACTTCCTCCCATACAATGTCTCATACGACGCCATTTGTATACTTGCATGATAACTATTATTATAGGCAAACTCAATTAGAGGCAAGTATGTATCCTAGTTTCCTTTCATTTCTAATACACATGCCCTCAACATATCCTCTAGGGTTTGGATAGTTCTCTCTGTCTGACTATCTGTTTTGGGATGATAGGCTATACTAAATCTAAGCCTGGTATCTAGAGCATCCTATAATAATCTCCAGAAATTCGAAGTGAATATGGGATCTCTATCTGAAACTATGCTCCTAGATACACTATGTAATCTAACTATCTCCTATATGTACAGCTGGCCTAGTTTGTCTAGGGTATAAGTGGCTTTCATGGCTAAAAAGTGTGCTAACTTCATTAAACTATCCTCTATTACCCATACTGCATCATGCCATGATGATGTCCTGAGTAAACCCATAACAAAATCTATAGCTATACTATCCCATTTCCACTCCAGGATATTTAGGGGCTGAAGTAACCTAACTAGTTTCTGGTATTCTATCTTAACTGTCTGACATACTAAACATCGGGAGACATACTCTGCTATGTCTGTTTTCATTCTAGGCCACCAGAACCTTTTTTTTTAAATCTTGGTACATTTTATTACTGCCTAAATGAATAGTATACTTGTTTTATATGCCTCATCTAATATTCTCTTTCTGATTTCTGTATTTCTAGGCACATACAACTTATCCCTGTATCTCACTAGGTTATCCTTAGACAGATTGAACTCTTGAATGCTACCTTGGGCTATTTGAGCTCTAATCTTATTAAAATGATCATCAGTTTACTGGGCTTCTCTTATCTAATCTCTCAGGTCATTTTCTATTCGGGTTTCACTTATTAATAGCTTCCCTGAATGTACCTCACATGAGAGACTCATATCTTTGAATCTCTCAATCAATTTCTACTCTCGGATCATCATACAGGCCATATGTATGGATTTTCTACTTAGAGCATCAACTACCACATTAGCCTTGTCGGGATGGTATTTCAAAGTGAAATCATAATCTTTCAAAAATTCTAACCATCTTCGGTGTCTCATATTCAATTCTTTCTATTCAAATAAATATTTAAGGCTCCTATGGTCATTGTAAATTTCTATGGCTGCTCCATATAAGTAGTGTCTCTATATTTTCAAAGCAAATACCACCGCAGCTAGCTCTAGGCCGTGTGTGGGGCAATTTTTCTCGTGAGGTTTTAGTTGTCTAAAAGCATAAGCTACCACCTATCCTTTTTGCATAAGCATACATCCTAACTCTTTCTTAGAGACATCACTATACACTATAAAAGTTTCTCTAGGGTCAAGAAGTACTAAAACTGGGGTCGTGGTTAACTTGTGCTTTAACTCATGAAAACTCTTATCACATTTCTCATCCCATAAAAATGGCACATTTTTTGTAGTGAGCCTGGTTAGTGGTATCGCTATCTAAGAAAAGCCCTAAATGAACCTTCTATAATAGTCTACTAAACCTAGGAAGCTCCTGATCTCTGTTACTGTCCTAGGTCTTTCCCGCTGTAACACTGTCTCTACCTTATGGGGATCTACTGCGACCCCTGCTTGAGAGATCACATAACTTAGGAATTGGACTTCAGTGAGTTAGAACTCACATTTACTAAGTTTAGCATATAGTTATCTCTTTCTCAGGGTTTCCAAGGCTAATCCCAGATGTTGCTCATGTTCTTCTCTACTTTTTGAATAGATAAGAATGTCATCTATGAAGACAACTACAAATCTATCTAAGTATGGCATGAACACTCTATTCATGTAATCCATGGACACTATAGGTGTATTTGTTAAGCCGAAAGGCATAACTAAAAACTCATAATGCCTGTATCTAGTTCTAAATGTTGTCTTGGGAATATCCTTAGCCTTTATTATGAGCTGATAGTATCCCAACTTGAGGTTTATCTTAAAGAATACTGATGCTCCTACTAACTGATCTAGGAGGTCATCTATGTGAGGGAGAGGGTACTTATTCTTAATGGTTATCTTATTGAGTTCCCTGTAATCTATACATAGTTCAAGACTTTCGTCTTTCTTCTTTACAAATAAGACTAGAGCTCCCCACGATGAGACACTGAGTCTGATAAAACATTTTTCTAAAAGTTCTTCTATCTATTTCTTAAGCTCAGCTAGCTCGATGGGAGCCATTCTATAGGGGCTTTGACACTGGACCTACCCCAGGTACAATGTCTATAGGAAACTCGACCTTTCTCTTTGAGGGTAGTCCATTAATTTCTTTAAGGAATACCTCTGGGAACTCTCTTATTACCAGGATCTCCTCTATACCCTCTTCCACCTCAACCTGAACTGAAAAGAAAACTAGGTATCCTTAACAACCATGCCCTAAAGACCTCTTAGCCAGAGAGATGATCATGATAGATAACTTGGTCCTCATACTAGGTATAGTCCCACACTTAGGTAAAGTAATACATTTATGGCTAGAGTCTAGTGTGGCATTATTTGTAGACATCCAATTCATGCCAGCAATCAAATCAATATCAACAAGAGGCATACAAATCAAATCAAGGATAGTAAGGCAATGATTAAATTAGACCACACAATTCAAACAAGAATGGGAGGTAATGGCTCAATTTCTTATGGGGTCAATACATGCAAGTCATATGATAGTGTATGCATACTCAGACCCAACCTTCTAGCACAGTCATATGATATGAAAGAATGGCTAGCCCCCAAATCGAATAATGCAGTTATAGAAAAATTATTTATTCTAATAGCACCTTGAATCAAACTCAGGGACTGGCTAGCCTCCTATTATGACAAGGCAAAGATTCTACCCTAGGTCTGAGGTCTGGGAGCAGAAGTCATCTCCCTTTACTATATAAGCTACAGAGGAGCTTAGGTGTAATCCCTAGCCATGTGTCCTGGCCTACCACACCAGAAACATACATTTTGTCCCCCGTAGCATGGTTTGGTTCCATGGTTCTTGCCACACTGGGGACATACCATAAGCACAAAGCTGCCTTTGATGGACTAAGTTCTCTGTCTCCTATTGTTTCGGCTCCATTGGCTTCTGCCACCTCTCCTACTAGTAACTATGACCTATGACCTTTCTCTAGGTCTCTTGGATTTAGGGAGGGGTGGTCTGGCACTGGAGATAGGTTGCATTATTTTGATGTTCACCTCTGTTACTCTGCATATCTCAACTAGGGTGTTAAAGTGCCTAATTCTTTGTGGAACTACCCTATCTCTAATCTCTGAAAGCAAACCTTTCTCTAGTCTATCTGCTCTCCACCGTTCATCATTATGCCTCTATAAATAAGAGGAGTATCTGGAGAGCTCTACAAATTTGGCCACATATTGGTCCATGGACATCCTTTCTATCTATTTTAGGAGTATACATTTTGACTCCTTCTCATCTTTGACTGAGCTAAGGAAATACCTCTTATAAAATCCTGGAGGAATGCCTTCCATGTAATCGGAAGGTTCCTCGCCCTCAAAATAGGCTCAGTGCCCTTCCACCAGTAATCTGCTTCTTTCTCCAGCTGGAAAATAGTCATAGTGGCTTTTTAGTCAGACGTGCACTTTGTCACCTGAAAGATTTTTTCTAACTATAATCCAAGCCTCAGCTTGCCCTATGTTCATCTCACTGTCAAAGGTGAGAAGCCTGAATTTCTTGAACTAAGTAATAACCTAGCTGATAAAAGGTTACTCTTGGGCTGGAGGCGTCTGAGTTGGTGGAATAGGGGCAACTATCTGTATGTGTGGTTACGAGTTTGGATGAGTTGCCCCTGAATGCTCAGGACGATCTGAGTGGTAAGGTGGCTATGGAGGAGGAAGTGTAGGGCCCTGGCTATCTCTCTTAGTAAGCCATTCCTTTAACTGCATGATTACGCCTTGCTAATGATCTAAAGGAGCCATAATAGACTATAAGGCTCTAGCTAATGGATCATTGGGCTCGGCTCTATCATCTACATGAGCTTTTTTAGAGGGCTGACCTCACCTAGTATTCACCATAGCTATAAAACATCATAACAAACTTTAACATGAAAAGGGAACACTTTCACCATTAACACACTCAATTCATCCACAACAAACTCATATACATGTAGGCAACTTATCAACACAAGCCACAACCTATATCAAGAGCCAAAACCTTTTCTCTGATACCGATAAATGTAGCACCATAAATTTCTAGCTTGTCTTATGCTATTCTCATGCCTTAAACCATGCATTTCATAAAGGAGGCAAGAAAATGACATTAAAATAATGAATATTTTTGCGTTGCGTAGGGGATGAAATTTCCATTCGATGTCTTGTGGGCCATGTGAGCTTATGTATCATATTCTCATATTTAATTACATAGATTTAACTCAATTCCATCATTAAAAGTGGCCTAGAACTTGTGTAAATGTAAGAAATGCATAAAATATCATAGTATAGCCTCGGCCAGAATTTTTCACTTTCTATCACAAACTTTGAAAAATTATAACTAATTATAGAAACATTGAAATCATGCATTATTCACCATTCTAGAAAGTTACAGATATCAATTTATGATAAAAATATTTTTAAGTCATAAACTATCAAGTAGAAGACGTTTGACATTCGAAAAGCACTCAAGGTCTCAACTAGCTGAGCTACTATCATAGGTAACTACCATAAACTTTGGAAATTCATAACTATTCTAAAAAATCCAAATAATACAAATTCAGTCAATATGAGAAGCTATAGATGTTAAATTTAAAGGAAAAATATCTCTAGATCATGCCAAGTTCATTTAGGAACTGAATTATGATGGAACAGTACTGGAGGTCAAGTGGTGTTACTGGTACTAGCATTAAACTTCAAAAATTCATAACTCTTTACTCAACCTCCAAATGAGGTGATCTTGGTGGCCACAAAGAGCTTATAACCTCTAGTTTATGTGTCACACTCGAAAATGCGATCGTGTAACACCTTTAAGAAAAAAGAAAAAATTTTAAAAATAAATTTTGATATTTAAAGAAAATGAAAACCAAAATCGAAATTAAAATAAAAGTAGGGTTCAGGAGTTGTCATCAAAATTTTAATTTTTGAAAAGGCAAAACTTTGGAAAAACCTTTTATTTGAAAAACAAAAATGGTCTATGAATCAAATAATGGATTCGGGAGTCGATTGTGAATGGGGAAGGTGTTAGGCACCCCACTAAACCCGTTACTAAGAATGGTTACCCTAAGTTAGTTGTACAAAATTAATATGACCTCTAATTTATTCTAATTCTCCCTAATGAATCACATGCAAAACAGAAGAAAAAACTTAAGAAAATAAAATTAAACGTAAAAAAAGAAAGAAAATTAAGAATAAAACAAAAAGAAATTCAAAGAGTAAAATGAGTAAGAAAGGAATAAAATTAAAAGTAAAATGAAAAGAAATTAAAGAAATAAAACTAAAAGAAAATGTTTATTTATAAGGACAAATTTGACTTAGGATGAGAGCCTAGGGCTTACGTACCCTTCAAGAGGGATCAAAGTCTACGTAATTCGGCATTGAAATGGTTGTATTCTTGTTGGTGTTTTGTTTTGTTCTTTTGTTTTTTTTTTTTCTTTTATTATTATTTTTATTTTTGTGATTGATTTTGTTTTGTGTTGTTTTTTTTTGTTTTTTAGTTTTGGTTTTTATTCTTTTTTTTTATGTGTTTTATTTTGTCTTGTTTTTTTTTTGTTTTTGGTTTTATTTGTTTTAATTGATTTTGTTTCATTTTGTTTTTGTTTTTGTTTTTTTTAGCTTCTACTTTTAGTTTTTATTCTTTGTTCTTATTTTTGTTTATTTTTATCTTTGTTTCACTTCCTTTTTTTCTACTATTTTTTTCTTTTTCTTTTTTTATTTTTGTTTTTATTCTTTGCTTTTGTTATTTTATTTTTTTGTTTGTTTTTATTTTGTGTTGTATTTTGTCTCTTTTATTTTGTTTACCTTCATTTCACTTGTATTTGTTTTTTTTTATTTTTTTTGTGTTTTGTTTTTTTTTTGAGTTGTTCGATTTGTTTTTTGTTTTTATTTTGTTCAGTTCTTGTTGATTTTCTTTTTCATTTTTTCATTTTTTTATTATTTTTTTTAAATTTTTTTGGATCAAATTTTTCTTAATTTTCTTAATTTGTTTATTTTATTTTAAGATTAAATTTTGAAATGACATTTATGTTTAAGTAAAAAATTTTCCCTTTTTTTTAATTTCTTTTGTCTTTTTACCCTTTTTTTTGTTTCCCTTTTTCTTTTCTTGATTAAACCCTCTTTTCCCTTTGCTTATTTATTTTATTTATTTATTTACTTATTTTAAGGACCAACTCTAAAAGAAAAATTTACTTCAAATTTCAGAATAACATTTTCTTAAAACACTTTTTGTGAAAGAACTTTTAAGAATGGATAAATCTTTAAGACTCAAAATGATTTTTACTAAAATTTAATCCCTTTCTACTTTTTGTTTTGTTTTGTTTTGTTTTTTTTAGAATTTTCTTTAAAGGCTCTTTTGAATAGGACCATTGAAGCCCAAAACACTGAAACATAAATTCAAGACCCAAAAGGCACCAAGGAAGCTTTATTGCCACACATGGCCTTTTAGTTTATACCTATGTGCCTGAGGGAATATAAAATCCCACACAACTACTCTAACGCAAAAATTGACGAAATAAATAAAGAAAAATAAGAAGAAGAAAAAAGAAAAAAAACATTTACAAACAAGATAGTAATTTATAGGTGTGTGCTAAGTGTTCAGTCATGACTCACTGTATCATTTTTTTTACATATTTACAAGATAAGAAAATAAATAAATACAGATTATGAATCCATTACAATATCTTTCCTTTCTTCTGAGTGAATTAAAAAAGCCATCCCCTGTGCATTGCAAATCCAGGCTCCATTATTTGCTTCATCAACACGTCGATTCATCAAACAAACAACATACAGAAATCTAGCAAAAGCATTTTTGAGGAAACATTTTGAAACCATTTCAGAGCTAAATCAGCATAACACGAGGTTCATTATCTCAAGTTATTAATCCAATGTATTTCTCAAGCATTTCATAAAACATTTGCCAGGCGTTCCTTAGGAAACATGTATAGGTTGGATTTCACACTCACTATTCCACTTATTGAACAGTCATTACAATGACTCAGAGTTCAAGACTAAATAGTGCATTTCAAAGAATAAGGAAACTTTACACCGATTTCATCTACACTTAACTAACCAAAATTCTATTCTCTAATTGACGTTATCAATACTTATAAGAGGAAATCTGAAGTACAGAAACGAAACAAAAATTAAGGAAATCATTAAATGATTAATGAGTTTACAAAGGTGAAGTCAGCCAACAACACCTTATTCAATCAATCCAAGACTAATCAAACCATGTCTCAATGGCAAATTAAAATCAAATCAATCAGGAGTGAAATGGAGATAAAGTGATTCATTAAAATGGCTATCCAGTTACAAGTATGAGACTAGATAACACATTATTCAGCAATTTGAGACTAGCTGATCTATTCCTAAGAATGGATTGAGATTGAATCAGTACCTGAATGAAGTCTTCGTTAAAGTTTGGGATTTTTTGTTTCAATCGAACCACACCCAACTCCCTTGTCTTCTGTGCCTCCCTATGCTTCTTTCGTTCATCAGAGCTACTTCTCTATAACTCGAAGATTAACCCAGTGGAGGAACCCACCTCCTATTTACTCTCGGGTTGTTACTTCTCACAACCCCTGAAAGTCTCCCCTCTCAAACTTGCTTCTCTTGAAAATGAAACCTTTACCCCTTCCTCTCTATTTCCCAGCGCTGTTCCCTCTCTCTGGTTCTTAGATTCCTCTCTAGCCACCAAAAAGAACAAAAAAAAACCTTTTCCTCTCAAGTTCCCTTGCTTTTTATATGCGTTCCCCCCTGCGTGGTCCCCTTCTACTCCTCACACCAGAAATCCTTTGTGATTCCCTGCTCCACTAACATTTTCGTCCTCCTTTTGTACGATTAGGTTTTCAGAGTTGTCCCCCCATGGATGCCTTTTGTGCGTCCTTTGTATGCAATGTTTGGCTTCTAAGTGTGTCTATGCCTGCTCACCTTCCTGCTAGCGTCGTTCGCTCGCTTTGTGCCTCCACTCTTTCCATTTTGCCATATCGTCTGCTACTAGAGGATATGGGAGAGAGAAGGCTTAAGGGGGGGACCAGAGGGACCACATGGTATTCTGAGTCGGGTAGGTTTTTCTAAAGGTGGGTTTCTGAATGGAATGAAGAGGGCTGACGTGTTATTGGGCTTTAGACATGTGTGGGAGAGTCTAAAAGGTTGTTGGGCTGAAGGAATGGGTCTCCATTTTTTACCTTATTTTCTTTTCAATACTTGGGCCTTTGATATTTAGATATTGGGCTTTGTTATTTTTTTTCATTCTCTTATTTCCTTGTATAGGGCCAATGGGATTTAAGAGAATTGGGCTGGAGCTAGATGTTATTAAAAAAAAAAAATTGGCTTGATTTAGTCTTAAAGATGTTGGGCTCCTTCCTTGGGCTTCCTTTTTTTGTTTGGGCTTAATGATTTTTGAATTTTAAAGAAAAAAGATATTTCTTTTTTATTTTTTTTAATAGCTTTATTTTCTTCCTTTTTCTTTTGATTTTTTCTTTCCTTTCTCTCTTATCCCTTTTTTTGTTTTGAAAATTTTGATTGATTTTTTTTTCTTTGTATTTCAATTATTTTTTATTTTCTCACTTATCCCTTTTTTTGTTTTGAAAGTTTTGATTGATTTTTTTCTTTGTATTTCAATTATTATTATTATTATTATTATTATTATTATTATTATTATTTTGGGTTAAATAACTTCTTTGCTTTTGCTTTTTGAAAGTTTTCCATTATACTTTTTTTTGCTAATTTGATTTTGTTATCATTTTTTTCAACCTGTCCGGAAAAAATACGATGTTCACAGTTGCCCTTCTTTATTTGTTTTCTTGGGCAAAGAAATTGAAAATGTAGTTTTTAATGTTTTTTGCATAAGGAACACGTAAAGATAAAGAACATATATTTTGTCTGGGATGATTTGATTGCCTCCTAACACAACTAGAGAATAAACTAAAAAGGGAAAAGCGACCCAAAAAAAATATGGTGTTTACAAGTTGCCCCTCTTTACTTACTCTTTAAGTATGGGGATCAAAGATGCAACTTTGATGCCCTGAACTTAAGAATAAGTGAAGATGGAAATATGTATTTTGTTTAGGGAGCTAACAGATCAAAGTAAACTAACTTACCTAAAAAAGCCAGAACTTGGTTAAAGGAGATAAGTGCTTGGTGATGCGAGGCTTAAAAGGATGCCTATCCTTGCGCAGGGCTTAGAGGTGCCTGTTCTGTGCAGGACTTTTATTATGCCTATTTTATGTAGGAATTTGGGTGCCTATTCTGCTTAGAACTTAAGGGTGCATGTTTTGTGTAGGACTTAAGGGTGCCTATTCTACGTAGGACTTTGAATGCTTATTCTATGTAGGACTTTTATTATGCCTGCTTTGTGCAGGACTTTGGGTGCCTATTCTGTGTAGGACTTAAGGGTGCCTATTCTGTGTAGGACTTAAGGGTGCCTGTTCTGTGCAAGACTTTAGGTGCCTATTCTGCATAGGACTTTTATTATGCCTGTTCTGTGCAAGACCTTTTGGTGCCTATTCTACGTAGGACTTAAGGTTGCTTGTTCTACGTAAAACTTTAGGTGCCTATTCTGTGTAGGATTTAAAGGTGCCTATTCTGTGCAAGACTTTGAGTGCCTATTCTACGTAGGACTTAAAGGTGCCTGTTCTGTATAGGACTTTGGGTGCCTATTTTGCGTAGGACTTTAAATGCCTATTATGCATAGGACTTTTATTATGCTTGTTCTGTGCAGGACTTTAGGTGCCTATTATGCGTAGGACTTAAGGGTGCCTATTCTGTGTAGGACTTAAGGGTGCCTGTTCTGTGTAGGACTTTAGGTGCCTATTCTGCATAGGACTTAAAGGTACCTATTCTGTGTATGACTTTTAGTGCCTGTTCTGTGCAGGACTTTGTGTGCCTATTCTGTGTAGGACTTAAGGGTACTTGTTCTGTGCAGAACTTTTAGGTGCCTATTTTGCATAGAACTTAAAGGTGTCTATTCTGCATAGGACTTTGAATGCCTGGCCCAATGTTTGAGTAATGCATGTGTATATGTGAAATGCATGATATATGAACAAAGCCTCATGGGGAACGTAACCAGTGGATTCAGTGGATGAATGTAATCTTACAAGTAGGAAACGTGAGACATATGGATGTTGCCCCTAAGATGATTTATGCTTCTTGGGCAAAGAATGAAGAACATGTGGGATGCTTTATTTAATATTTACTTGCTCCAATATGAATGTGACATGACAGCTATGAATTATTATTCGTTGGTTTCATTTGTTGTTCTTTTCTCTTTTTTTCTTTTTTCTTTTTTTTAAAGCATTACTTTGTTTTGTTTTGTTTTTTCTATTTTCATGAAAATGCTAGTTTAGAGGCATTACCAAGTGTTGAACTTTTAACTGAACAACTGTAGAGGCAAGGTATATTGTCCTCTCAAAGCACTACCCATTTAACTAGACCCTTGGTACTTTGGCTTACATCCAATTGGAAACTCTTGATGCTCCACCAACAGAGGATTTTGAACGTTATCTTTGAAACCACAGTTGTCCCTTTCGTTTGTTTTCTTAGGAAGAAAAATCACCATATATATCATTCATGAATATCTTGATGACTAAGTTTGAGATGAAAATGGCATTCTAATGAACGACGTTTAATATTTAGTCCCGATCTATCCTTCTAATAATGATTAAGATAATTGATCCAACGAGGACATCAATGCTAACATGCCAAGTATTTGCTTTGACAAATGTCATTCCTTAGTTATTAATTTATTTATATAAAGCATGAATGCAGTGGTCACAATATGAATGAATCAATGAATTGTAACTAAAATAGATGAGAAATTATTAGAAGAATAATCTCCAACAAGAAATTTTATAAAGTACATAAGAGTTAACATAATAGGTAATTTGGAACGTAGAAAAGATAAAAGAACTAGAACCGAAAAGTTCTTTCGAAGAATGTGCTCTACAATTGGTCTTGCCTGCTCCCACAAGGTGCTTTTTTGCGTTATACGAGATATGCATTTTGTTGAACCTAATTTGAGGCTTGCTACTCCTATACTTCTACCTAACTTTGAACTTTAGATTTTGCCCTAACTTTTGCCTAGGCATTTTCTCATACTACTTAGCGGGCTTTTCTTTTCCTTTCTCCCCTTCTTTTTTCTTTTTTGGCTCTAATTTTTGCCTAAGCCACCCTTTCAGGTTTTTAACCTAACGAGCTTTTATTGTACTCTAACTTTTGCCTAGGTCCCCCATTTGGGTTTTTCAACCTAGCAAGCTTTTTTCCTTTTATGCAAAATATTTTTTAACTACATTTGAGTTAAAGGGCTTAATCAATTCACTACCGTCCATGTCCATCAAAACTAACGCCCCTCCTGAGAAAGCATGCTTTACAATGTAAGGCCCTTCATAGGTAGAAGCCTATTTGCCCTGAGCATTATCCTGATTTGGCAAGATTCTTTTAAGAACTAGTTCACCAGCCTTAAACTCTCTAAGATGAAGCTTTTTGTCGAAAGCTCATGCCACCCTCTTTTGATACAACTACCTATGGCATATAGTGGTGAGTCTTCGCCCCTCAATCATATTCAACTGCTCATACTGAGCCCTTACCCAATCACTTTCATCTAAATTGGATTCAATTAATACCCGTAAGGACATGATTTCAACCTCAATTGACATGACAGCTTCCATTCCATAAACTAGAGAATACAGTCCAGTTAAGGTACGCATAGTTTTGCGATAACCATGTAATGCATATGGAAGTATATCATGCCAATCCTTGTAAGTGATTGTCATTTTAACAATGATTTTCTTTATGTTCTTATTTGCTGCCTCTATTGTCCCATTCATCTATGGTCGATAAGATGCTGAATTATGGTGCTTGATCTTAAACCGTTCATAGAGTTTAGAGACTTTTGTTCCATTCAGGTTTGTAGCATTATCTATAATGATCCTTTCAGGTAGCCCATGACGACAAATAATGTCCATTTTGAGGAACTTGCATAAAGCTTTTTGAGTGACACTGGCGAAGGAATTAGCTTCTATCCACTTAGTGAAATAATCAATAGCAACCAGGATGAAATGATGTCCATTTGAAGCCTTGGGATTAATTGGGCCAATTACATCAATGCCCTACATGGAGAATGGCTAAGGCACCACAAGATTGTGTAACAAAATTAGTGGTGCATTGATTTTGTCCAAGTATATTTAGTATTTGTGACACTTTCGAACATACTCAATGCAATCTTTCTCCATTGTTAACCAAAAATACCCACATCTCTAGATCTATTTGGCTAACATAAGATCGTTTGTATGTGTACTGCATATTCCTTTATGAACTTCCATGACTATCTTCTGCGCTTCCCTAGCATCCACACACTGTAACAGTGTGCCATCATGACTTCTCTTGTACAAGATCCCATTGTTGATGAAGAAGTTCATGGCCAGACGGTGAATAGCCTTTTTATCACTTTCAGTGGCCTCAATTGGGTATTCCTTGCTTGTCATATAAGTTTTAATATCATGATACCAAGGTTGCCCATCATACTCTTCTTATATGTTTAAGTAATATGCTGGCAAATCTCTGGCTTCCACTTGGAGCGACTGGACTTAGACTCCATAGTCGAGTTGAATCATCATTGCTAAGGTGGCTAAAGCATCAGCAAATTGGTTCTTATCTCAAGTGACATGATGAAAATTGATTTCTTCAAATTGTTTGATTAATTGAGCTAGAAATTTTTGATATGGAATCAGTTTTGAATCCTTAGTTTGCCATTCTCTAGTCACTTGATGAATTATAAGAGTTGAATCACCAAAACTTTGAGACTTTTTATACCAAGAGTTACGACAGCATTTAGCCCATTGATGCAAGCTTCATATTCAGCTACGTTATTGGTGCATTCAAACTCTAATTTTATGGCCACTGAGAATTGTTTTTCCTTCAGGGGATATAATTACAGCTTCAATACCATAGCCATACATGTTTGCTGTAACACTCCATAATTAATTAAGGTGTTAATCACAGATTAGGTTAATTAAGAATGATTAATATGGGATAATTAGGCAAGTTGAGTGAATGGAGATTTTAGAGAAATAAATTATTAATATGGGTTTAAGATTTAATTAGGATAGAAATTCTATCTAGGATTAAACTAATAAATCATGAGAAGAGGTTAATGGAGGCCCAATGGGTTAGGTGCAGATCCAACCCAATTTAGTGTGATGGAGGCCCAAAATCCACCTTGTATAGACTCTTCTAAGTGGCCCAATAACCCTTGTGCAGACCCAAATTATTGAGCTCTTCAAACTTGGCCCAAATTTAATTAAACTTCAACAACCCAATGTATAAGAACTGGCCGAACAAAATTCTGCAGCCCAACACTCTAAAAACTGGTCCAACAAGCAAAAATCTAAAGCCCAAGTGAAGATGGACCTTGGAGCAACCCATGATCCATATTTGACCCAACTAAAACCCAACTTAAACCCTAACACTCCAGCCACTTTCTCAGTTGTTGAAACTCAAGAAGCAAATTCGGAGCTTGGAGAGGAGGCTAGGGTTTGGGGCAAGAATTCTGCATTTTCTCACATTTAGAGTAAGATTTAGCCAAGGTAATAGTTATACAACTTAATCTCCTCATCTTTCTCTTTAATTTGGTCCGATTAGTTTTTCATTTGGAACATTTTCACTCTACCCAAAATCTGAAATGTGGGAATTTAGGAATTTTCTTGGTAAAATTCGTAGGTTAAGGTTATGGCTGACCTTGGGTGAATTTAAATCCTCCATTATGATGCTTCAATTGTTAATTTGAGACCCCTATAGCTGATTTATAAAATGGGTATTAATTATGTACGAATTTGCTTAGGATTTTAGGTGGAATATTGAGTTTTCTGGTGGAGGACACTTTAATCCGAATTTGGGACTTATTGTGGTTGAGTAAGTGATTCTTAGGTAGTCATTAGCATCTTAAATTCTTTGGGTATTGATTGTAACTGTTAATGATGAATTAGAGTAGTAATTCTATGATGCTATGGTTATAGGAGGATTTCTGCACCATTGGTAACTGTTACGAGTGTCTACAAGTGAGGTAACTGGGTTTATATCAATTCCATGTATATATTTGATTTAATTTCATATGTTGCTGTATATGAATGATTTGAAATGTTGAATGAATTGGTTGGCTATCTGTTGAATTATGATTGGACCTTGGGAGTCCATGGTGGAGCTGTGGTGCGGTTGCCACCCGTGCATGTGCTTTGATTGAGCACTGGGTTATGATCAAACCCAGATGCACTGAGCCCCAGTTGTGCTCAATAGGGAGTAGGTGCCGTGGACGGGCCTCTCCCGGTGTTAATGGCCTTTAACATGTGATAATATGATTGCTAGTATGGGATAGTAATCATGATAGCTAATTGTTTCATTTGCTGATATGATGGACATGATTCTGATGTTAATTTTGATTCATGCATATATGCTAATTAAACTGGATATATGATAGAATTGCCTTAGTTATTGAGATTTATATCTCACCCCATTTCATGGGATTAACATTTCAGGTGAAGGTTCTTCGGGTAAGGATAAAGGGAAGCAAGTGGATGAAAATCCATGAGCTCTAACATATGAGAGAAGGCTACACTTAGGCTAGCTTAGTTAGTAGGGATGCAGTTTTGTTATTAGTTACATAACATCATCGTGTATTCATATTGCCAAGTGTAGGCGTTCATTTTTTGTTTGATTGAAATGTAACCATTAAGGATGTAAGTTTCACTATAGTCGAATATTAATGTATGGACTTATAGCATAATATATATAGTCTTATTGAAATTGTGATATGGATTACCGTATGGGAATTGTAGTCATATGATGCCTTGGATATGGACATAAGCTATTGATGAATGAAATATATTTATGGAATGTGCATGGGATGTTAATTTTTGCTAATACTTGTATTCTTGCTGTCATATATTCATGAATTTGCTGATATGAACTAGTTGGGCAAGTAGGAAGTAGTATTTAAGTTTTCTAATGGCAATGGACGGATTGATGGGTAAATAGGGTAGATAAACACCATTAGAATCACATAAAATGAGGGTAGGTGGACCTGGAGTGTTTCTAAGATGGGAATTAGAGTGTAGGGGGCGAAATTTGGGTAATGTAGTCACAAGAGGGAGTCATGCCGCGGCTAAGAAGGCTTCGTCGCGGCCAAAGGTGAGACAGAGCTGAATCCTGCCGCGGCATAACCAATTTCTCCGCGGCACAAGGGAGGAAAAGTGGCCCAGGGAGTGACAGTGGCGAGGAGCGCCGCGGCCTGATAAATCTCGCCGCTGCGCAGAGCGAAAAAAATTGCCCAGGAGGGTACAAAACCAAAACTCGTTGCGGCACATTATGTCCTGCCGCGGCACAAGTCGAGAAAATAAAATAAGGGTTGGACAAAAGCAAAACTCGCCGCGGTGCAAATATATTGTGCCAAGGCGAGAATCGTGAAGGTGGAGAATGGGAGATCCAGGAAGCATTTCTGCTGTGGTGCCATGTAGGCTGGCCGCGGTGAAGGTCCTCATATTTTCGTAATATGGATATATATAATGACCTCAAACCTTGATAATTAATTATTAATCTTGTATTTAACCACAAATACATTAATAACAAGGTAGGGTTGTCACATTTGCAGCTCCATCAAAATACATCTTCCACCATCCATCATTTCCACTTCCATCCTCTTCATCACCCTCTATAGCTAATATATCCTTATTAGGGAAATGGAAATCCAACGGTTGGTATTCATCCACAGGATTTCAGCCAAGTGATTCGTTATGACACTCCCTTTTACAGACTTTTACGTCATATACTTGACATCATACTCAGATAGAATCACTTGCCACTTAGAGACTCTCCCAAAAACGTGTAGGCTTTCAAAAATATATCTGATAGGATCCATTCGAGAGATTAACCAAGTGGTAAAATAAAGCATGTACTGCTGCAAACGTCTAGTGGTCCACACTAACCCACAACAAGTCTTCTCAATCAATGGGTAGCGGGCTTCACATTCATTAAATTTCTTACTCAATTAATAAATTGCTTGCTCCTTCTTTCTGGAGGTATCATGTTACCCCAATACAACCCCCATCGATCTAGGCAAGATGGTCAAATCGAGGATCAAAGGTTGTCTCTGTGTCGGTGGAACCAAAATTGGGGGATTTAATAGATAATCTTTAATTTTGTCAAAAGCTTGCTAACAATTACTATCCCATCCTCTAGTGTAGTTCTTTTTCAACAATTTAAAAATCGACTCGTAGGTTGCAGTTAAGTTGGCAATGAATCTTGCTATGTAATTTAGCCAACCCAAAAAACTTTGCACCTCCTTTTCTGTTTAGGGAGATGGCATTTTCTAAATTGCTTTTACTTTATCAAGATCCACCTCTATTCCCTTTTGGGTCACTATGAAGCCCAACAATTTTCCAGTTAAAGCCCCAAAGATACACTTGTTGGGGTTTAAGCAGAGTTTGTATTCACGCAACCTTTCAAATAATCTTCTCAAAACTACCACATGGCTTTCCCCTTTTCTAGATTTAGCCACCATATCATCAACGTGCACTTCAACCTCCTTGTGCATCATATCATGAAAGAGTGCCATCATGGCCTATTGATAAATTGCTCTTGCATTCTTTAATCTAAATGGCATTACTCTGTAACAATATGTTCCCCATTGCGTGATAAATGTAGTCTTCTCTTTATGGTCTTTATGCATAGGGATTTGATTGTATCTTGAGTAACCGTCCATGAAGGAATACCGGTGGGCTCATGTTGTATTATCAACTAAAACATCAATATGAGGCAATGGAAAATCATCCTTCGGGCTTGCCTTGTTCAAATCCCTATAATCAACACACATGTGAACCCTTCTGCCTTTTTTTGGGACTGGTACAATGTTTGCTATCCATTAAGGGTATGTGGACACTTAGAGGAACCCTACCTTTAATTGTTTCATAACCTCTTATTTTCTTTTCAAAGACATGTCGGGGCTCATTCTTCTTAATTTTTGCTTCTTTGGCTCGACATTTGGGAATAAAGGAATCTCATGAGAAGCAATGTCTGGATTGAGTCCAGGCATGTCTTGATAAGACCATGTAAAGACGTCTATATATTCCTTAAAGAGCTGAATTATTTCCTTCTTTTTTAGATTATCTATCATTTTAATCTCCCTTTTATCTTCCTCTATTCCTAAGTTCATGTTTTCAACTATTTCTTCATGTGGGCATATTCCTTTATCTTCATAATCAAGCATTTTCTCAAAGATTTGGGTTGATTCTTCATTATCAGATTCAGAACCATGCATATCCGTAGTAACGCATAAATCACTCAACGGGGGCTTGGGGACCTCTGCGTTGGATAGGAGTCCCGAGGAAAATAATTTCTTGTAGGAAGAAATAAAAGGAAAATGAACGAGTAGGAAAAATAATAGAAAGAAAAGGCATGATATCCAAGGACTTTAATTTCATTCACAAAATACCACTATCATTCATAAAGTACTGACTAAAATTGTAAAGTAAAATGTCTTAGATAAATTAAAATAAAGGAACAACATGATCATAACAATTACTCTAAAGTTATGACATCGGTGATATTCTCAATTTCCCAATTATCCAATCTTTCCACATAATCATTGACCATGATCCAAACTTTAACTCCTCGCATGACTTCGTCATCAACCATTAAAATACTGAACCAGTTCATAACAAAGTTTCTCTGATATGGGGAATTTTTTGCTTCTCTTGCCCCTTACTTTCTTTCGCGCTTGGTTGTGCTTTTAGCTAGTTTGACAACAAAGGTTCATACCCTAATCCTTGACGCTTAGGATTTTCTAGGAGAGTAATAGGCCGTTCAATTCCTTGAAGTTGTATCCCCAATCCTTTTCCAGATTGGAACCCATTTCTTTCTAACATTTTCATTATGATCTGATTGACATTTCCAATGGTAGGCTTGGGTCCATCTATCTCTAGGCTTTGAAATGGCAAAGAACTGGCTTACTCAACATTATCTCTTTTTCTCCCTTGACAGTGATTATCCTCCCTTTGTCAATAAATTTAACCCTTTGATGAACAGTTGAAGGGACAGTACCGACAGAGTGGATCCATGGTCTCCCAAGCAACATTGTGTAAGATGGATCAATGTCCATTACCTGAAAATCCACTGTAAATATTTTCGGCCCAATTTCCAAAAGCAGGCAGATAGTGTCGATCACTGCCCTTTTAGAACCATCAAATGCTCTAACTACCATATCACTTTTTTCAACATGTAATGCCCCTATTGCTAGTTGCTCAAATGTGGTCAATGGTAGTACATTGAGTGCCGATCTTCCATCAATTAGGACCTTCGCGATTACAAAGTCATTGCATTTCAAAATAATGTGCAAAGCCTTAGGCTGATTGGTGGATGTCCCAACAATCTCCTCTTCGAAAAATGAGATAACAGATGTGGACTTGACAATATTCATCACACTGGCAAATTTTTCTGGGATAACATCGGGCCACATATATGCTTCCTCCAATACTTTTTGCAGAGCTCGATGATGCACCTCCGAGCTCATGACTAAGGACCACATTGAAATTTAAGCTGGAGTTTTCTTTAATTGTTCTACCACGTCATATTTGCTCTGCTTCATGATCTATAAGAATTCATCGTTAGTACTATCTTCTTTTTTCTCATTTTGATTGCTAGTATCAACGCCTTTTCCCTTCAGATGTTTGTCAATATTTGTAGGGAGGTAGACCCTACCATTTTGAGTAACCCTCCTAGCCTCAACTATATTGGTGATAGGTTCTCTTTCAACCTTAGCGATTACTGTTTGATTAAAGGGAAATTTAAGAATTTCCTTATATCTCTAGGGTACAACACGATCGCTTTCATATGGGAAAGGAGCTAGCATGTTAACAATCATTGGTGATGGTTTTGGGGTAAAAAGGACCGTCATTGAAAAAGTCTCATTGATAGTTAAAGTAATTGTTTTCAACTATCTGGTAAGGATGATAATATCAACATATTTCTTATCTATTACACAATTTTCTTCTTTAAACTTTCCTATAACCACAACCCCCAATTTAATTAATTCCCTTAATGCTTTCTGGAATTGCACACAACTCTCAACATCATGATCTGTATCTTATTGATAGTAATCACAAAATGTAGCCTATGGCCCAATGATAGTTTTGACAGACTCTTCTAGTGATAATTCTAACATGTACCCAGCTAATTGAAGATTAGCTAATAGAATCTTCATGGGTAACCCAATAGTATTGGGGTTCTTGGAAAATCCCGACTCATTTTTAATGGCATTCACCTGTCGCCCGTGATTAGGTAGAGGATTGGTGGCAATTGTGGAATCTTCCCCAGGCTTAAGCTGGATATGGTTGCACTCGATCAAATCTAGCACGTTCCTCTTGAAAGTAGTACAATTCTCAATTGAATGCCTTGGGGCACCTATATGATACTCACAGGAGACGTTGGGGTTGTACCAGGTTAGGTACGGTGGTTGCATCCCCTTCATGTATCATGGCCATATGAGTTTTGCCTCCAATAATTTCTGGTACAACTCTGCATTGGTAGAACTAAAATTAGGCCATGGACGGTTGTCCTTCAGTCGTACATTAGCTCCCCTCTCCTATTGTCCCTGTCCATTCATTGTCGGTCTATATTGATTTTGGCCTTCGCTTCCCCTACCAATTTGATAAGACACAGGTTGTCACAGGAATGGTCTTGAGGGTTGAATATAGCTTATCTTCCCTTTTTTCTTCTTCATACCTTGCCCCTTCCTAAATCCACCTTTCATCAAAGGAGATACGAGTTTTTCATCTTGAATGTCTGCGTCAATTCTCTCTCCAACTTCAATTAAATCAACAAAATCATTAACGTGAGTTCCTAACATGATTTTGTAAAATGGATCAGATATGGTTCGAATAAAGTATGAACAGAATTTAGATCCGATCATCGGAGGCTGGACTTGGGAGGCCATTAATCTCCACCTTTGAGCATACTCCTTGAACGACTCAATTAGTTTCTTACTCATTCTCTTCAGTTGTTCCCTAGTTGAGGCAGTGTCGAGATTAAATTTATATTATTTCATGGAAGCATTTGTAAGATCTCTTCATTTAAGAATCTTAGAATGGTCTAATTGCATAAATCATAATAAAGCAAACACGGTCAGACTCTCCAGGAAGAAATTTATTAGGAACTTTTCATCCCTTGACCAAACAGTCATCTTTGTGCAATATGACTTGAGATGG
Organism: Erythrophleum ivorense; assembly: GCA_026724425.1. NCBI lineage: Eukaryota > Viridiplantae > Streptophyta > Magnoliopsida > Fabales > Fabaceae > Erythrophleum > Erythrophleum ivorense. Next base: position 36,742,002 of record JAIUCV010000006.1, on the reverse strand, counting down.
TAAATTGGATTACCAGAACCATTGTACTTGTCAAAATCTAGAACTTTGAATTTCTTTGGAATTGACACCTCGGGAGTTAAGCACAACTCTTTTACATCTAATGATCTCCACGTGGTTGGTCCTTGTAGATTACACAGTTGGTCCTTAACCTCCCCTAATTTGCTTTCCTAGTCCTCCTTAACATAATGATTCTTCCCTTTGCCATCCGTAGTTAGGATCTGGAATGTATACGTAGCATCATATCTGGGGGAGTCTTGTATATCTTTTGCTTCATCATGGGAACCTTGCTTTTCAGCCACCTTCATATGAGGATCTTGCGCATTCTTCCATTGTAGCGCAAGGTCAGCCACTCGACTAGAATGTGCCTCTGTTATAATCACATCAGGTGAACTTGTTCCTATTTGTGCAGTGACAGGTGGGTGACTGGATGCGCTAGGTGAATTATCAAATCCTTTTCCTTTGAAGGTCTCCAATAACATCTTCATCATTTCGCTCATCCGAGCCACTTGGTTCCCCATAGTTGTGATGTGGCTATTCAAAGCGGCTGTATCTTCCTCAGCTCTTTGACTTCCTTCCATCTGGTGTCCCTCCATAAGCTTGCTTCTTAAATGAGTGTTGTAGACTCTAGTAGGAGGATGGGTCTAGATAAATGGGTTACATTTTGGAGGCGCAATATTGTCTCCCCCTTTCTATTTTATGATTTTTTTCTAAAAATAAGATCAATTTAATCACATTAGAAAATACTTTAATTGAAATTGAAACAGTGATTTGAGTTAGCTGTTTTGGCAACGGAACATTGGGCCCTTTGATTTCTTAAGGGGTTTTTATTAACCCAAGTAGAGAATCAAAGTTGACACTTAATATAAGAGGGAATTTGAACCCCTACATGATCAATGTCTTTGCATTCACCTGAGTTATTCATCATTTCTTTCGAACATTCATTGAGTATAACAAAAACTAATTCTTTGATTAATTCAAAGAACTTCTAGAACTTCATGATAAGAGTTTGGTAATAAAGTACATCTTTACTCAAAAGTTAATAACTGTTAAGATTTTTCAATTCCATTACAATATCATTGCATAACATGAAGAAACTCGTTATCTCCACTGGTGTATTTAGTGGATTGGCTAGGCCTTTAGCATTCTTGAGCGCATTTATAAAATCAGGAACAACCTAATTAGTTAGGAGGATCAACTTCTTAAACCAGCTCATAAATCTCTCTTTCTCTGCTGTTTGTTCAGTATGTAAAGCTTTCCATGTCTCTGCGGTTTGGACTTGCCAGTTAAGTAGATCTATTAAATTTTGCATCACCACGGCATTATCACTTCTGATATTGGTTAGCTCATTCGTTCTCCTCTCTAATTCTTTGGTTAGTACTTCAATCTCTTGTTGAATTTCCCTTAATTGGAGCTTTTGCATCTGGCTTTCTAATGTATCTCTTTCTCTAACTATTTTCATTAGCTTAGCATTATTGTTTTGCATCTTTCTTCCATTTTCCTTCATCTGCTATTATGATTTTTCCACAGCATCCTTTAGCTTCATGTTTTCTTCTTTCAATCTTCTCATTTTAGCATCTCCCACATTTCCTTTACACCTTTTTACCTTGGTTGTTTCCTCTTGTAGAGCTGTGCAATCATTTTTCACTCAATTCAATCCTTTCAAGCATTCTTGCCTTCTTTCATCTAAATCCTTCAATTTTGCCTTTTTGTCCTCCATTTGCCTTACTAGTTGTTCATTAATGGTCTGTATATCGTTGCCAAGCAAAGGATTAAGGGCTTAAAAGAGGGATTAGCACCCTTGGTTCTTTCCTTCAACCACTCTCGATACTTTTGGTCGTGGCTACAACATGTTTACCCAATTCAAACTTTCCTTTGCATATCATTCTGCTCCAAGCACTCCCAATTTCTTAACTTTGTATTTTAGCTTCTAAGTCACTGTAGTGGAAACAGATCAAGCATGTTGCTCCTTCAGGTGGAACATCTTGCCTTTATGCAAATTGTTGGAGAACAATCAACGGATTGTAATTAATACAACCACGTGGACTCATCAAAGGTACATTCAAAAATCCTCCACAACAATATATAATCTCCTCGCTTTCCCACTAGGCTAGCTTCCACCAAATTGTATTTTCATCTAAACTGCTAAGCAACTGGGCCCAATCATCATGGTCCATCTTCGTGGTAGACAGTATAGAACCTTCACGACTCAGGAAATCCTAATAGGATGATGGATAGTGTTGTGTCTTTGACCTAATTGGTATTTCCTCCCGCAAATGTGATTGAAAACCCAAACAGTCAGAAGTTGGAGGCAACATTTCAATTTTCCTCCTCTTTCTTCTTGGCAAAAACTCAATGTCAAGAATGTCTTTGCTATGATTGCTGGTATAGGATTCACATGTTGGTTCTCCACCACCCAAAATATACTTACAGTGGCCAGATCGACTACTCCAACTGCTGACGGGAATAGTACCAGTCCGTATATTGCTAAAGCCAATACCCTCTTAAAAGTATTCCAGTCTCCCTTTTCTGCTAAGATTTTGAGGCATTTCTTAACATGCTTTCTCGAAAGACCTTCATTTCACCCCCTTTTATGCAATTGGACTCTGCTAGTGTAACACCATATATTTCTAGCTTGCTTCCTATCATTTCTAAGTTTTCCATGATGAATTGCACAAAAGGGAATGGAAGATGGCATTAAAATAATGCCTTATTTCGCGTTGCATAACGTATGAAAATTTCATTCGGTGTCACGCGGACCATATAAGTTCATATATCACATTCTCATATTAATTACATACATACAATTCATTTACATCACCAAAGTTGGCCCACAACTCATGGAAACCGAAATGGAACCTAGAATATGGAGGTTTAATTTCGGCCAGATTTGGCCCCTTTCTGGCACAATTTCAAAAAATCATAACTAATTCTAAAAAAATCAAAATCACACCTTTTGGCCATTCTGGAAAGCTACAGATGTCTACTTCATAGCAAAAATATGTACAGACCATAACACCCATCACAGAGGGCGTTTGACATCCGAAAATGTCTAGGGGTCAAACTGCCTCCTGATGCTGTCACAGATTCTGCAGCAAACTTTGAAAATGTCCAATTAATTCCAAAAAAATCCAATCCATGCAAATGATACCAATATGGAAAGTTGTGGATGTTAGCTAGAGGAAACAAATACTTTCAGACCAGTTCAGGTACCCAAAGTCTCGAAATTCAATAGAACAGTACATCAAGTCGGGTAAGGGTCCTGATACTGGACAGAATGTTTAAAAATTCATATCTCCCTCTCTAGAACTCTAAATAAGGTGCTTCTAGTTGGAACAAGTCACTGTGAATGTCTAGTTTCTCTGTATGAAGTTTCGTGGCAATTGGACATTGTTTGTCCCATGAGTGATAGAATTCAATTTCGGACTAGTGCTACAGTACCAAGGACCAAAACCAGAAAATTTTCCAATTTCAACAATTCGTTAAATATTCCACAGACCTCCAAAAGTTATCAACTTTAGTTTCTCAAAAAGCTCTAGATTCATGTCAAATTTCAGGTTAAGAAGAGTTCATTTGGACAAAAAGTGACATAACCTCATGAAATGGTCATTTTTGCTTCCTACCAAGAGCCACTTTGCACCAAATGGCCTCTTCTTGAATTTGGCACCCCTTGAGCAAGTTTCAAAGCACAAATATGACTTGTGGAGGCTGCCCAAGTGATCCTAAACCTCATGGAACTCATTTTGGTCTCTCAACATCTATTTATGCATAGTTACATTAAGCCATTCAAGAGCCAATTTGCACAATACTATTGATTTAGTGTCATATAAAGTATACATCATATGCATACATCATTTTACACTTGTCCATGGTCTTACATCACAAAAATATTACATACATCATTACTTTGACATTTAACCACCATTTAAAGTACATAATACACTAAAACAAATATGTTCAATGTCCTTGGCTTGCATCTCCTTGATTTGGAACACCACCTAAACAATTCAAGGATGAAGGGGAAAGGGGAGTGAGATTCCAAGAATCTCAATAGCTCACCCATTCACACCACATTCAAGGCATACATATACCAAATGTATAACCATACAAGCATAAAGTGTGCAATAAATTCCATTCCATGCCACATTCACATGTCAATATTACTTTCATGTTCTAGGGACTTTTGGTTTAGCCTCACCCCATTTCTAGGACTTTTGGATTTGCTTCACTCTTGGCTTAGGGACTTTTGACTTTACCTCACCCATTCAAGGGACTTTTGGCCTTGTCTCACCCATGCCATGAGACTTTTGGCATCTCCTCACCTTCATCAAGGGACTTTTGGCATCACCTCACCCTTATGGGCTCTTTCCACAACCATAGTCATTCAAAACAATACATTGGTACCAATGCACACCAAGGATCAAGTGGCATATTATCAAGCATCAAGAATGCATGCAAGCACACTAAGACATACATATGCACACAAGAATGCAAAGAGAATGAGGTGGAGAGCTACCTTTTTATGTATGCAAGCTCACTTTGCAATTTCCTTCCCCTCCTTGGTTTCACAAGAGCACTTAGGTGGAGTAGGGTTCTCTTGGCCTAGACATTACAAACATCACACAATTACACATTTGAAGTAAGCCAAGACATTAAACTAAAGCTTATTACACACTTGGCTCCAAAATAGACATATTGGTTCCATAAATGGCCTATTGAAGCAACTCATATTATTCAAGTGCTAGGCTCCATTCTCTTGTTCTTTCTAAACTTCTTGGACTCATTTAAGGTCCTTGGAGCCATCACACATTCAATTGCACAATTGGAAAACCAAGTTGCTTCACAAAGCACCATTATGGACACCATTAGGCCATCTCCTAATCTATGGCTCCTAAATTTTTCCCAATGGTTTCTCCCATCTTCTAACATCATATAAAGTCCCAAAACAAGGCTAGAACAAATTAAAACATCCCCTAGCCTAATGAACCTAGCTTGGCCGAAATATGCACCATAATGGAGGTTCATAGACTTTGTGATTTTTCCTTGATGGGAGAGCCACTTGGGAGGCTTTCTAAAGGTCTTAGGAGTTCAAGGAAACATTCAAATAGCCAAGGAAACATTCACACAAAATCAAATTTTGCAAAACCCTAGAAAACATTGCACTTTTCTAACTTGTTTTCTATTAGTTTTTCTTGGAATTTCTTGCCATATACCATCTCCCCATGGCCTAAAACCCTTGTTCCCTCCTTATATTTGGACAGAACATCCTTCCCTCCTTTAGTTCTGTTCTTGGCTGAAATACACACAAAGAGAGGGGGAAGAGAAGATGCAACAAAAAGCAAAGATTACCTATGGTTCAAGTGAGCTTTCAAGTGTCTTTCTCCTTCATTCTCTTCTCCTTAGCAAATTCGAAATTCTCCCCTTAGGTCTGGGTCAAAAACAGAACCAAATCATTCAAAAAATCCATGGAAAGAAAGGAGGAAGAGAGGAAAACAAGATTAGAGGAAGATGGAGCAAGAAATTTCATGAAATTACCTAGTTTCTCCTTGGCTTTCTTCCTCTTTTTCTCCTCCCTTTTGTGTGCCTAATAGAGCTGAAGATTTTCTGTATTTTGGGTAGAATGGGTCGTGCTCATTAAAGAGGATCGTGCTCATTAAAGAGGATAAGAAGGGAGAAAAGTGTGGAACTCTTTAGAACATTCAAGAAACTATAAATTCCAATTTTGCCCTTCCGTAATGGCAAGTTCATTTCAGCTTCGTTTTAGCTCCTTTTTGAGAACTATCTTTTCCATCATAAAATTTAGGTTCCTAATTTAGTAAAATGTCTTTGGAATCACTCAAATCGGAGTTAAAACCATCCCAAACGAATCGGTCAAAGTTTAGGTCAACTGACGTTGGAAAGAGTACATCGGAGGAGCTTTACCAGTCCCGAGGCTTCCCATGGTTTTTGGGGCCTCTGAGAACCTTGGGCAACTCAAAATTTTCATTTAAAAAGCCCTCCTAGGTGTTTTTCCAAAATTACATTTATTTACGAAAATACCACTGGCCTTTCGGTAATTTTTTTGAATCGCTCCGACCCTAGTTTTTGGGCAAATCAAGGCTCAAATCCTTATTTTCTATTATTTAAAATTTTATTTGGCCTTGAATCACTCATCTCAGGGGACTTGCTTTTCAAATCGGCCCGTTCCAGTAATTGTACAATGTACCGGGCGTTACAGCTAGGGTCTTCTCCTAAGATCTGTGCCATTACCCATTTCGATGGTAAATATCCCGGGTAGGTATAAACTGATGCATTTTTTCCCACAGGTATATTTAAGAAGCTCTCATATTCTTCTATGGTGGGTGTAATTTGGAATGTGGAGAATGTGAAACATCTTAGAGAACTCTCCCAATATTGAGCCAAAACTGATAGTGCTTTTAATTGGGCTGGTATTAGCAACAAGTCCAAAATATCTCCATAATCCCTTCGAAATTCTTGAACGTGTCTTCCTTTTAGCCTCTTACTCAATGTAATCAGACTTTCAATTGACTCAACTTCCACCTTGACTTTGATCTTTGTTCCTATCATGACTAACTCGGTTGGTTTCAAACTCAGATGTTGCTTATTGCCCAAATGTTCCATTACTTCCGTTATGCTAATCAGCTTAAACAACAAATCACTACTTTAAAACACATTAATTAGCATAGCAAAAATTAATAGTTAGGGGATCATTATTATTAACTTGATAATTTTGTTTTTCTTAAGGAATTTATTACCCCACAAAATATAGGCCTTAGAATTTCACAAGTTAACTTAATAATTCCCTAGCATATGATGATTTTAGAATTAAATAATCATTCATGCCTCATGGAGAACAATGTCTTGATATAAGCAAAGGAGAAAAACTTTCATACTTTTCCTTGAGAAACTTTATTGCTTCATGGGAGAAAAAGTAGTTGACAATCAAACCGAGAGAAATATACCTTTCTACATGATTGATGCCTTAAAATAATTCCATTCCCTAACCAAGACATAATACTCAGTTGTTGGTACCATGACTTCCCAAAATTTTAAAGATTCCTTTTTTTTATGAGGAATTTATTATTTTGTGGGGATGAAAATTTTAAAGAGAGAGATTCTTTTCTTTTAAAGAAATAAAATTGAATTGTACATTATTTATTGCCTTATATTATCTTCTTTTTTTTGCATGCAAAAATAAATGTAGGCCAAATGAGTTTCCCTTTCAAAGGGATTATGATAAATGTGGTTATGGCCTCCTCAGGGTTGGAAGCTCACTAGGCAAGGGTTGGTCGAATTAACTCATACCTTTGTCATAGTTAACGTATATCAAAATGTGCAATGATATCTCAATAACTATTGTAGTAAACAATACCGATCTATCACTTTTCTTATAAGGTTTTAATGAATGCATGAATGTGATGAAAGAACAACAACAACAAAAATGCCCTCTTTTATCCTACCATGGGTAGATCTTAGGTTGAGATCACTAGTTTACAAAACTTTGGCTCTAACTATTTGGGGTGACATCTATGGCCCAACTATCAGTACTAGTTTTTGAGGTAGGTCTATGACTTCTAAGACATTGGTCCCTAAATTGCCCCCACTATAAGGTGAGAATCTCACTGTATAGACTTAACTTTGAGAGGAAAAGTATCCTACACAAGTCAAACCCATATAACAAGGCACAATTTAGGTGAGGTATTCATGATAAACTTAGGAAGTACAAGGCTTCATAGAAAAATCAATATAAACCTCTACTAACTTAAGATATATTAAGACCCAGGTATAGGGCCCATATTGTGTGTGAGATATTCGTGTCTCAGTGATGTATGTGAGGAGAGCATTTACCTTTCATCTTATAGACCACCCGACCCTCATCTGCTAAGCAGATTAGTAGAACAAAAGATAGAGAAGTATATACATAAATATAAGCAAAAAGAGAATAAAATATATACAAATATAGTCATCTACCCTGAGGTTTTATTTCTCATGTTATCTATCCTAACATATATTATATACACAATCAATGAAATAAAGCAAATAAAGCAAGCATATGAATGGCATGTTATTTACCCTTAATCATGTGAGACAAACAACAAACAAAAGGAGAATCGAAATAAAGGAAGGCCATAATATTTTGCACAACTAACTTAATTTGGGCTTGACTCTCTAATCATCTCTAGTGGAGTTGCCAAACTGTCACACTCGAAAATGCGACCGCGTGCTGCCTTTAAAAAAAAAGAAAAAATAAATAAATTTTGATATTCAAAGAAAGCGAAAACCAAAATCGAAATTAAAATAAAAGTAGGGTTCATGAGTCGCCACCAAAATTTTAATTTTTGAAAAAACAAAACTTTGAAAAAACCTTTTATTTGAAAAACAAAAATGGTCTACGAACCAAATAATGGATTCGGGAGTCGATTGTCAGTGGGAAAGGTGTTAGGCATCCCATTACACCCGTTACTGAGAATGATTACCTTAAGTCAGTTGTGCAAAATTAATATGGCCTCTATTTTATTCTAATTCTCCCTAATGAATCACATGCAAAGCGGAAGAAAAAACTTAAGGAAATAAAATTAAAGGTAAAACAAAGAAAGAAAATTAAGAATAAAACAAAAAGAAATTCAAAGAGTAAAATGAGTAAGAAAGGAATAAAATTAAAAGTAAAATGAAAAGAAATTAAAGAAATAAAACAAAAATAAAATAATTATTTACAAGGGTAGACTTAACCTAGGATGAAAACCTAGGACTTACATACCCTTCAAAAAGGATCAAAGTCCACGTAGTTTGGCATTGAAATAGTAGTGTTCTTGTTGGTGTTTTGTTTTATTCTTTTGTTTTTCTTTTATTATTATTATTATTATTATTATTATTTTTATTTTTGTGATTGATTTTGTTTTATGTTGTTTTTTTTTTAGTTTTTTAGTTTTGGTTTTTATTCTTTATTTTTTTTGATGTGTTTTATTTTGTCTTGTTTTATTTTTTTGGTTTTTGGTTTTATTTGTTTGAATTTGTTTTAATTGATTTCGTTTCGTTTTGTTTTTGTTTTTGTTTTTGTTTCTATTTTTGGCTTTTATTCTTTGTTCTTTTTTTTTGTTTATTTTTATCTTTGTTTCTCTTCCTTTTTTTTCTACTAATTTTTTTTTATTTTCCTTTTTTTATATTTTTTTATATTCTTTGTTTTTGTTATTTTATTTGTTTGTTTGTTTTTATTTTGTGTTGTGTTTTGTCTCTTTTTTTTTTATTTACCTTCGTTTCACTTGTATTTGTTTTTTTTTTTGTGTTGTTCGATTTGTTTTTTGTTTTTTGGTTTATATTTGTTTATCTTTGTTTTTTCTTTGTTCAATTCTTGTTGATTTTTTTTTTCATTTTTTTGTTTTTTTTATTATTTTGTTTAATTTTTTTGGGTCAAATTTTTCTTAATTTTCTTATTTTGTTTATTTTATTTTAAGATTAAATTTTAAAATGACATTTATGTTTAAGTAAAAAATTTTCCCTTTTTTTATTTCTTTTGTCTTTTTGCCCTTTTTTATGTTTTCTTTTTTGTTTTCCTTTTTCTTTTCTTAATTAAACCCTCTTTTCCCTTTGCTTATTTTATTTTATTTATTTATTTACTTATTTTAAGGACCAACTCTAAAAGAAAAATTTACTTCAAATTTCAAAATAACATTTTTTTAAAAAAACTTTTTGTGAAAGAACTTTTAAGAACAGATAAATCTTTAAGACTCAAAATGATTTTTACTAAAATTTAATCCCTTTCTACTTTTTGTTTTGTTTTGTTTTTAGAATTTTCTTTAAAGGCCTTTTGAATGGAGCCATTGAAGCCCAAAATACTGAAACATAAATTTAAGATCCAAAAGGCACCAAGGAGGCTTTATTGCCACACATAACCTTTTGGTTTATACTTATGTGCCTGAGGGGATATAAAATGCCACACGGCTACTCTAACGCAAAAATTGATGAAATAAATAAAGAAAAATAAGAAGAAGAAAAAAGAAAAAAAATATTTACAAAAAAGATAGTAATTTGTAGGTGTGTGCTAAGTGTTCAGCCATGATTCACTATATCATTTTTTTGACATATTAACAAGATAAGCAAAAAAATGAATACAGATTATGAATCCATTACAATATCCTTCCTTTCTTTTGAGTGAATCAAAAAAGCCATCCCCTATGCATTGCGAATCTAGGCTCCATTATTTGCTCCATCAACACGTCGATTCATCAAACAAACAACATACAGAAATCCAACAAAAGCATTTTTGAGGAAACATCTTGAAACCATTTCAGAGCTAAATCAGCATAACACGAGGTTCATTATCTCAAGTTATTAATCCATCGTATTTCTCAAGCATTTCATAAAACATTTGCCAGGCGTTCCTTAGGAAACATGTATAGGTTGGATTTCACACTTACTATTCCACTTACTGAACAGTCATTACAATGACTCAGAGTTCAGGACTAAATAGTGCATTTCAAATAATAAGGAAACTTTACACCGATTTCATCTACACTGAACTAACCAAAATTCTATTCTCTAATTGACGTTATCAATACTCATAAGAGGAAATCCAAAGTATAGAAATGAAATAAAAATTAAGGAAATTATTAAATGATTAATGAGTTTACAGAGGTGAAGTCAGCCAACAACACCTTATTCAATTAATCTAAGACTAATCAAACCATGTCTCAGTGGCAACTTAAAATCAAACCAATCAGGGGTGAAATGGAGATAAGGCGACCCATTAAAATGGCTATCCAGTTATAAGTATGAGACTAGATAACACATTATTCAGCAATTTGAGACCAGCTGATCTATTCCAAAGAATGGATTGAGATTGAATCAGTAACTAAATGAAGCCTTTGTTAAAGTTTGGGATTTTTCGTTTCAGTCGAACTGCACCCAACTCCCTTCTCTTCTGTGCCTCCCTGTGCTTCTTTCGTTCCTCGGAGCTACTTCTCTGTAACTCGAAGATCAACCTAGAGGAGGAACCCACCTCTTATTTCCTCTCGAGTTCTTACATCTCACCACCCCAGAAAGTCTCCCCTCTCAAACTTTTTTCTCTTGAAAATTAAACCCTCACCCCTTCCTCTCTTTTTCCCAGCCTCCGTTCCTTCTCTCTGGTTCTCATATTCCTCTCTAGCCACCAAAAAGAACAAAAAAACCCCTTTCTTATCAAATTCCCTTGCTTTTTATAAGCGTTCCCCCCCGTGTGGTCCCCTTCTGCTCCTCACACTAGAAATCCTTCGTGATTTCCTGCTCCACTAACATTTTTGTCCTCTTTTTGTAGGATTAGGTTTTTAGAGTCGTCCCCCCATGGATGCCTTTTGTGCGTCTTTTGTATGTAACATAATACAATATCAGTAGGCATGCCCATTGGAGCACTACAAGTTCGAGAAGCCCTCATCCATTAAGAACTTCAAAGAGCTCAAGTGGCCCAAATTGTGCACTATGTGGAAAAATTTCAAAGAGCTTAAAGCCCAAGATCCATATTTGATCAATTCAAAACATGCTGAATTAGACTTTAGACATGAGATTTCCTTAAAGATGCAAAAGCGAAAGTCCAAGTGGAAGCCCAATGTCCTAAGAAGGTCCATGGAGCAACTAGAGTTAATATCCAACATGTTGAAGGCCCAATGTAGTTATACACATACAAAAGGAGTGCCAAGGCCCAATTAGAGTCCAATTGCAAGAGATTAAGAATCATGTGTTAACCATATGATTTTTAATGAAGCATGTACATCCTATGTGACTACTTAAAGAAGCTGATTGGTTTTGACTATGATTCTTTATGAATTTCATTATTTTATTATTTTTTTGAATTTAGTCAAAGAGCTTATCTTGGAGATTAAGTTAAAATTAGTATCTTAATCTTATTCCTTGATTTTAGGCACCATTTAAAATATTCCTAATCAGATTTTAGAGTTTAACTTTTATTAGGACTTTAGACTTTTAGAAACTTTGCCTATAAAAGGCTTTCTATTGTATTCTATTTTGGAAGATCATGAATGAATTTGAGTATTATTCAATACTTTGTGAGGCTTTTGCTTCTTTGTATTCTTTGAGACTTCACGTGACTTATCAAAAGATTGGTCTTCTTTTGTAGCGTCTTGAGGCTAGGGTTCTAAGAGACAAGTTCTCTTAGGGTCTTTCCTTTGACCAATATTCTTGTTTTCTAGTCGGTCTTGGGCAAAGTGTCATCTTATTAAAGGTTCCTAGAGGGTCTTACATCACAACGTCTGGCTTCTGAGTGCGTCTATGCCTGCTCACCCTCCTGCTAGCATCGTGCGCTCGCTTTGTGCCTCCACTCTCTCCATTTTGCCATTTCGTCTGCTGCTGGAGGATACAGGAGAGAGAAGGCCAGAAGGGGGACCAGAGGGACCACATGGTATTTTGAGTCGGGTAGGTTTTTCTAAAGGTGGGTTTCTGAATGGAATGAAGAGGGCTGACGCGTTATTCAGCTTTTAGACATGAGTGGGAGAGTCTGAAAGGTTGTTGGGCTGAAGGAATGGGTCTCCATTTTTTACCTTATTTTTTTCTTTTAGCTTATTTTCTTTTCAATACTTAGACCTTTGATATTTAGATATTGGGCTTTATTATTATTTTTTCATTCTCTTCTTTCCTTGTATAGGGCCAATGGGATTTAAGAGAATTGGGGCGAAGCTAGAGGTTATTAAAAAAAAAATTTTGCTTGATTTAGTCTTAAAGATGTTGGGCTCCTTCGTTGGGCTTCCTTTTTTTATTTGGGCTTAATGATTTTTGAATTTTGAAGAAAAAAGATATTTCTTTTTTGGTTGTTTAATAGCTTTATTTTCTTCTTTTTTCTTTTGATTTTTTCTTTCCTTTCTCTCTTATCCCTTTTTTTTTTGTTTTGAAAATTTTGATTGATTTTTTTCTTTGTATTTCAATTATTTTTTTATATTTTTATATTATTATTATTATTATTTGGTTAAATAACTTCTTTGTTTTTGCTTTTTGAAAGTTTTTCATTATACTTTTTTTGGCTAATTTGATTTTGTTATCATTTTTTTACAACCTGCCCGGACAAAATACAGTGTTCACATTATGCCTATAAAAGTTCACAAGCATTGGACACCATTTGACCATCATATGACACAGAACACAAAACTGACCATATGAACAATACATGCACCAGAAAGCCAAAAAAATCCCAACTTTGAAAATTCATAATTAATTTTGTAGAGCTTTGATTTTTTTACACTTTAGTTTCCTAGAAAGCTCTAAATAAGATCTATATGTCTGCCAAATTTCATGTGAAGATTCGTCCATTTGGTCAATTTGTGTTATAGGATGTAGGTTTGGTCATTTTTATAGTCTTAACTAGTATCAAAGTGTCCAATTTTACTTCCCAAGTTGTGTAGCCACTTGAACATGTAAGATTGCACTAAAATGACATTTTAAACTTGTCTCAAAGGTGCACAAGCCTAGAATTTGTAAACTCACAGTCTCACCCCATGCCATACACAAATTTTCATAATCCTAGTCTTGCCATACCTAATTTGCATTGTAACATTCACATAACATAAATTCTCACTTGTACATAATACATTAGCATAATTACATATGTTCATAAGGTCATGGGACATATACAATAATGGATTACAACATTTGCCACTCATATGGCCATAAAGAAGTAAAATCTATGAAAATTGTTGTCAATCTCTTATCTTTCAAGTTGTTGGCTCCCATTACCTTGTCCACTTGGTCCACCTAGCATGTTAGAACATTGGAGAGGAGGAAATGAGATTCAAGGAATCCTAATAGCTCATCTTCCTTTCAATCACACATAAAGTATACAAACCAAGTCTTACAAATGCATGCATGGGTATATTGACATGTGCAATCATTTAAGAGGCATCTTTAACATTTGAACAAGTCATACATAGCATACATAGGCTAGCCAAGTAAGTGGATTAGCCTCACCTATTCACTTATGGAATTTTTGACTCAACCTTACTCTTGGGAGACAACCTCATTCTTGGGAGACTCTTCACTTTGTCTTAACCAATTTTAAGGGTTCTTGGCTCATCCTCACCATGGCTAAGGGTTCTTGGCTTCACCACACTCAAGCAAACCCAAGCACACATATTAGACTTCATTTGAAAGAATAATGTAACATCATGGCACCATGGAAGAAAAGCTCATGCTAGAATACTTTTCATAACTTAAAACATACATACATAAATTTAAAGATAAGTCAAGTATACATTCATGTATGAGAAAAGGAGGAGTGAACTACCTTGGATGCAACCTGTAATGTCCGATTTTTGTTAAATGATAGAAATAGGCACGTTTTCAAAGCAAGTCCCCTGAAATGATTAGTTAAGGTTCCAAAAAATTTGAGTAACATTCTAGGCTCCTAAAAATGAGAATCCTAGCCTCAGACGGAAGGAAAAATAGAGCTAGAATGAAGAAATAAATTTTGACAGAAATCCTATAAAACGTAATGGTATTTTTATAATTTTGAGTAATTTTTAGAATTCACACAGGAAGGCTTTTGAAATGAAATTTTTGAGTTCTCTGGGGTTCTTAGAGGTCCTGAAAACCATAGGAAGCCTCGGGACAATTAAATCATCTCCGGTGGACGTTTTCTAACATCGATGTGCTTGAATTTTAACAGATTCATTCGAGAAGGTTTTAGCTTTGATTTGAGTGATTCCAAAAGTATTTTACTAAATTGGGAACCTAAATATTATAATAGAAAAGAAGGTTCTCAAAAAGGAGCTAAAATGAAGAAAAAACAAAAATGCCAAGAATAAAAGGTAAAATAGAGATTTTTGAAAAGTGTAACTTATTCCCACCTATATATATGATGCACCCTTCTTCTCCCTTCATTATGCACGACCATGTTTTGCCCAAAACCAGAGGAAAACCCTAAGGGATGAGGTGCACAAGAGGAGGAAGAAAAGGAGGAGAAATTCAAGGTAGAAAGGTATGGATTTTTATGGTTTTTCATGCTCTTTCTCTTCTAAATCTCTTCTCCTTCATTCTCCTTTATTTTCTATGATTATCATGAAGTATATGGATCTATTTTAAAGGAGAAATTGTGGAAAAAATTAGGATTTGAAGAGAGGAGCTCAAAGAACACAAGATTCAAGTGAGAAAAAGCAAGAAAACAAGGTAATTTCTCTTCCTATGGTTGTCATCTTTGGTTCCCTTCTCCACCATTTTGCCCCACTTAAGAAAACCCTAGGAGGACTTGATTTTTAGGCAGAACCAAGGGTAAATCTAAGGAAAAAGGGTGTAGAGATTAAGAATATGCAAAGGGAATTAACAAAAAACTATTAGATTTCAAGATGCAAGTTCTAGGGTTTCAATTACACCTTGTAAAATCTGATTTTGTATGATGATTCTTAGGTCTAAATAAGAGTTTAAACGAGCTCCTAAGATCCCTAAGAGGCTCCCTATATGCTTCTTCCCTTGAGAAAATAAAGCAAACTCTAAGGAGCTCCATTTCCTTCATAGCCTCGGCCAAGCAAGGATAGCATAGCTAGGGAGAGTTTTAAATTTTTTTAAGCCCATTCTTGAGTCATATATGATGAATAAAAATGAGGGGAGGCCTTGGAAAAAATTTAGAACTCATAGAATGTGAGTTGGTGCTTTAGATTCCATATTATGACCTAAAGAAGCAACATATAGTTAGGCTCTCGGGTTTAATTATGTGATGACTCCAAGAGGCTTAAAAGGAGTCAAGAATCATATTTGAAAGGAAAGAATGGGGCCTAAAAATTATTTGATGAGTGTTGTTTCATTAGGTGCAATTATGGACCATAATAGAGTTTATAGAACAACCTAGTGTCTAAGCAAGTTGTGTGGCCTTAGAATTTGTTTCATAAATCTAATTGGCTTTCATAAATTGTATCTAGGCTAAGAGAAACCATCTTCACAAGTTTTTGGGTGTGTGGTCGAAGCAAAGGAGGTAATTCCAAGAGAAAAAGTGTGTGATTGTGTGCAAGGTAGCTCTCTCCACCTTCTCTCATGCATGAATGTGTGTTTAACTTGTCTTAGAATGTGTGCATGTGTATTTTCAAGCCATGAAAAGTATGCTAGCATGATTTTATATGATATAATTTCATGATGACATATTATGTTTTCAAATGATACTATGATATTTGTTTGAGTTTGCTTGAGTGTGAAGAGGCCAAGAACTCTTAACCATGGTGAGGATAAGCCAAGAACCCTTGAGATTAGTTGAGACAAAGCAAAGAGTCTCCCAAAAGCAAAGTGGGCTCCCAAGAGTATAGTTGAGTCCAATATCTCTTAAAGAATTGGTGAGGCAAATCCAAAATCCATGAGGAAAAGGGTGAGCCAATCCAAATACTTGGTGAGCTCTTGAATGTTTTGTATGACTTATTCACATGCCAAACTTACTTCTTGAATGTTCATGATATCAAATTTATCCATGCATGCATTTTTAAGGCTTACTTGCATATATTATGTATGATTGAATGGGAGATGAGCTATTGGGATTTTTGGAATCTCATTCCCTCCTCTCCAATGATCTCACATGCTAGGTGGACTAAGTGGACATAGTAATGGGAGCCAACCACCTTGAAGGAAAGAGTGTGACAACCAAATGCTTAAGTTTTATCACTTTAAGGCCATATTTGTGTCCAATATTATAATCCAAGCATGTATATGGTTTATGACTCCTTAGACATGTGTAATTATGATATTATGTGATGTATAAATGTATGGATATGATGTATGAACTTTAGAATAGAATTTGGCTATGTAATGCCAAAGTATGTATTTTGGAAAGTTTGACGTAATGGGTATATGTGTGGATGAAAAGGCCAAAATGAGATGCATGAGGTTTGGGACCATTTGGACAGCTCACACAAGCCCTAAGTATGCTTTTAGACTTGCCCAAATGGTGCCAAGACCAAGGAAAAATCATTTGGCAACTTTGGTACTCTATATGGAGCCAAAAATGACTATAATGGAACCCTATGTCACTCTTTAGTCAAATGAGCTCTTCTTGCTTTGAGATTTGACATAAAGTTAGAGCTTGTTGAAAGCTTTTTGGGAAGCTAAAGACTAGAATTTTTGGAAGTCTACAGAATATTTGATGAATTTTCAAAGTTGGCAATTTTTTTAATTTTGGTTTGCTGCACTATTTATTTGGTTCGAAAATTAAATCTATCACATAAGGCCCAAATGATGTCCAATTGCCATAAAATTTTATAAAGAGAAACTAGATATTCATAGTGACTTGTAACAACTAGAAGCACCTCATTTGGAGGTCTAGAGAGGGAGATATGAATTTTTAAACATTCTATCAAGTACCAGGAGTTTTACTCGACCTGAGTTATTGTTCTATTAAATTTTGAGGTCTGGGCATGATGAAATGGTCTAAAGATATTTTTTCTCTCTATTTAACATCCACAGTTTTTTAGATTGGTATCATTTGCATGGATTGGATTTTTGTGAAATTAATTGGATATTTTCAAAGTTTTCTGCAAAAATCTGTAATAGCATCAAAAGGTAGTTTGACCTCTGGACTTTTTTGGATTTCAAACGTCCTTTGTGATGAATATTATGGTTTAGAAATATTTTTAGTATGAAGTAGACATTCTTAGTTTTCCAGAATGACCAAGAATGTATGATTTTAATTTTTCTAGAATTAGTTATGATTTTCCAAAATTTGAACAGAAAAGGGGCCAATTCTGGCAAAAAATGTACTTGATTATTTTGAGCTTTCCTTTGATTTTCATAAGTTGTGGGCCACATTTTATGATCTAAATGAGTTTTATTAATGTAAATAAATATGATAATGTATAAAATGAACTCACATGATCCACGTGATACCAAATAGAATTTTTATACACGACGCAACGCGAAAATAGTCATTATTTTTATGCTATTTATTTGATTCTTCCATGAGATGTCTAATAGGAAGTATAAAGATAGCATGAAATGAACTAGACTTTATGGTATTACATTTATTGGTATCAGAGCTATTTGGTCACTTTGATATCCTATATGGGACTAAAAATAACTAAATGGGAACCCTATGTCACTTTTTGCCTAAATGAACCCTTCTTATTCTGAAATTTGGCATGCAATTAGGGTTCATTGAGAGCTTTTTGGGAAGTTAAATTATGAAATTTTTGGAGGTCCATAGAATATTTTATGAATTTTCAAAGTTAAAAAATTTTCTAGTTTTGGTCAAGTTATTGTTTATTCTGGTCCAAAATTGATTTCTATTAGACAGGGTCTAAATGATGTCCAATTGTCACAAAATTTTATACAAAGAAACTAGATGTTCCCAATGATTTGTGACAACTAGAATCACCTCATTTTGATGTCTAGAGAGGGAGATATGAATTTTCTAAAATTCTGTGTAGTCTCAGTAAATCCACCCAACCTCAATCACTGTTTGATTGGATTTCAAGGTCTATCAGTGCTTGACCTAATCTGTAGTTATTTTTTCCCTCTAGTTAACATCCACAGCTTTCTACATTGGTATCATTTGCATATATTATATTTTTGTGGAATTAATTGGACATTTTTAAAATTTGTTGTAGAAATTTGTGACAACACCAGTGAGTAATTTGACCTCTGGACCTTTTTAGATCTCAAGCAGCCTCTATGATAGATGTTATGATCTAGACATATTTTTAATGTGAATTAGACATCTGTAGCTTCCCAGAATGGCCAAGAATGAAAATTTTTGATTTTTTTTGGAATTATTTATGAATTTCCAAAATTTAGTCAAAAAAGGAGCCAAATCTAGCCAAAAATAAATGTCCATGTTTTATGTTTTATTTCGGTTTTCTTGAGGTGTGGGCTACTTTTGATGATTCAAATGAGTTGCATTCATGTAATTAAATATGAGAAATATATGGTGTTACTCTTTCATGGAAATTATGAATGTAAAGCATGAGAATGTTATAGAATGAGCTAGAAATAGTATTACTCCTTCATGGAAATTATGAATGTAAAGCATGAGAATGTTATAGAATGAGCTAGAAATATATGGTGTTACACCATATATTTCTAGCTCATTTCACAACATTCACATGCTTCACATTCATAATTTCCATGAAAGAGCAAGAAAGGGGAATTAAAATAATACATTTTCTTGCATTGTGTTGTGTATGAAAAATCCATTTGGTGTCACGTGGACCGTGTGAGCTCATACCATACATTCTTATATTTAATTACATGAATACAACTTATTTGGATCATAAAATGTGGCCCATAACTCTTGGAACTCAAAGGAAAACTTTAAAATAGGCATATTAAATTTCGGTCAGATTTGACCTCTTTTCTGACTAAATTTTGGAAATTCATAACTAATTCTAAAAACATCAAAATCATACATTCTTGGCTATTCTAGAAAGTTAAGGATATCTGCTTCACATTAAAAATATTTCTAAACTATAACATCCACCACAGAGGACGTTTGACATCTAAAAGAGTCCAGAGGTCAAATTGCCTTCTGATGCTGTCACAGATTTCTATAGAAAACTTTGAAAATGTCCAGTTAATTCCAAAAATATCCAATCTATGCAAATGATACCAATCTAGAAAGCTATAAATGTTGGCTAGAGGGGAAAAATATTTCCAAACTAGCTCAGGCAGCCCACACCTTAAAATTTAATGGAACAATAACTAAGGTTAGACAAAACTCTTGATACTGGATAGAATATTCAAAAATTCATATCTCCCTCTTTAGACCTCCAAATGAGGTGCTTCTAATTGGTAGGAGTCACTGTGAATATCTAATTTCTTTGTAGAAAATTTTGTGGTAATTGGACATCATTTAAGCCTTGTGTGACAGATTTCATTTTTAAACCAAATGAATAGTATAGCAGACCAAAATTAGAAAAATTATCAACTTTGGAAATTCATCAAATATTTTGTAGACCTCTAAAAATTATGATCTTTACCTTCCCAAAAAGCTCTCAATGAGACCTAATTTCATGCCAAATCTCAGGTCAAGAAGAGCTCATTTGGCCAAAAAGTGACATAGGGATCCATTATGGTTAATTTTGGCTCTATATGAGGTACCAAAGTAACCAAATGGCTTTCCCTAGGGTTTAGCACCTTTTGGGCAAGTCTAAAAGCATGATTAAGACTAGTGTATGTTGCCCAAATGGTCTCAAACTCTATACATCTCATTTTGGCCATTTCATCCATACATATATATATTTCCGTAAAGCCATTCATGAAGCTAATGTGCCATCATATACTCAATTCATATTCTAGTGGCTACATAACATATTCTCTCATTCATACATGGCATAATGTCATAATTACACATGTATAAGAGGTCATAGGCCATATACATCAAGGGGTTACAACATTTGACATAATTATGGCCTTAAAGAACTAAAAGCTTTGCATTTAATTGCCAAACTCTTTCCTTCAAGGTAATTGGCTTCCATCACCTTGTCCACTTGGTCCACCAAGCATGTGAGATCATTGGAGAAGAGGGAATGAGATTCAAAGAATCCCAATAACTCATCTCCCATTTAATCATATATAATGGATGCAAACAAGTCTCATAAATGCATGTATAGTCATGTTAACATGTGCAAAAATTCAAGAAGCATTTTCATCATTTGAGAATATCATACATAGCGTATAAAGGCTTGCCAAGCAAGTGGGTTAGCCTCACCCAATTTCTTATGGATATTGGACTTGCCTCACCCATTCTTTAAGAGATTCTTGGACTCAACCATACTCTTGGGAGCCCATCTTGCTTTTGGGAGACTCTTTGCTTTGTCTCAACCAATCTCATGGGTTTTTGGCTCATCTTCACCATAGTTAAGGATTCTTGGCTTTACCACACTCATGCAAACCTAAGCACACATCATAACATCATTTAGAAATATAATATGTCATCATAAAATCATGGCATTAATTTAGACATTTTAGTTTCAAATATGGTTCTAGGAGTCTAATTAATTGGAATTTTGTTTTAATAGCTATTTTCTACATTTTAGGAATTAATTTATAAATTATTGGATTTTAATGCATAAATTTAGCTTAAATAATTTTGTGAAAATTCCTAATTGATTTTTCCCACTCTTTTGTGCAGAATTTCAATGGACAATTAAAGCTTGAATGATAATTTGAATTAAAGAAGAGAAGGAAAGAGCATAGTCAACACAAATCTTGCACAAGCTTCATTCTCTTGTTGACCAGCCCACATGTATAATTCCACGTTGAGAGCAAAGCATACTACAACCATTAAGAAGCTTGGAAGCCACGTGGAAGAAGCTTGAGCTCGAGCAAAGAAACAAGAAACCATGGCCACGTGAAAAATGGGAGAAGAAACTGGATCGAGAACTGAATGAGGAAGCTGCAAGTTGGAAGCTCCAGAACATGCAGAAGCTGAGCAGAATAACGAAGAAGAAGCAGATGCATGAATGCAGAATCTTTACGTGGAAACAAATGGAGGACGAGCTGAACAACGCTGGACTGGGCAGACGCAGAAGCTTAGATGAGGAAAACTAGCTGAAGCATGCATGGGAGAGCTAGTTGCAAGCAGAGAAAAGGAAGGCTCGAGCAACTGAATGAAGCTACACGAGCTGAGTGAAGAGCTGCAGTTTCAACGTGCAAAACTTACGTGAGAACCAGAAACAGAGCTAGAAAAGAAGCTACATTTGGATTCAAAGGAAGCAAGCTCGAGCTACTGGTTAAAAAGCGTTGAAAATAAGCTTGAAGCTCTTGAAGAAGCTTAGCAATACGGGGCTGGAGTTCATGCTAAAAACACGAACTGAATGGTGCAGAAAAGCCACGTCTTCATGATGCTCTGTTTTGGTTTCACGTGGGAATGATTCAAAAACCTAACGTGAAAGAGCTGAGAAGAAGAAGGTTTAAAGAAGTTTTGAGCTTGGCTGAAGAAGGAACAAGAAGAGCTGCATGGTTCGGAGAAAGCAAACAACAGAGAGGAAGGACCATGTGGGAAGTGAATGAAAGGCATGCAACAACTTAAGTGGAGGAATCACGTGGAAGAGCTTGGGTTGATGTGGATGCATGGGCTGAATGAGTTGTGTGAAGAGAAAGAGCTACACGAAGGATGGCTTTTCGAGGATAAGAAGCTCAAATGAAGGAAAATAAGAAACACAATGAGAAGCCTCTGTTTTCGAGTTCCTGATTCAAGAAAGGAGAAGCTTGCACGAGCTGAAATAATGAGCTAAGGCTACGTGGAAGGGAGAAGCTTAAGATGAGCAGAGAACGCTGGAAAGAAGGAAGCTTGGAGCTGAAGAAAGCAATGTGAGAAGTAAGGAGCAGATTTGAAGCAAGAGCTGAAAACCAACATGAGAAAAATGATGTGGAGCTTGGGCTGGAATTTATGTGGAATAAAATGAAGTGGAACCCACCTTATAAACACATAAAGAAGCTGAGTTTCAGAGAAGAAACAGCTTGTGAGCAAAGCAAATAAAAGCACGTGAATAAGGAGGAGCTGAGCGTGAAGAAACCAAGCATAATACACACGAAAGAGAATCAGCTTTGGCACATGATTGTTAATGAAGAAAGGAGTATATTTCATTCACGCCTCTACACTTTATTCACGTTTCTCCAAGTCTGTCATGCCTCCACATATTTAGATATCCTAGTCCATTCATGCAACTCCATTCATTCATCTATTTATTCAAGCCATTCACGCACCATTCATCTACCACTCAACCATCCATCCATCAAGCAATCCACTCCACCATTCTTCCACTCCATGCTCATTCCCATCCATTCCATCATCCATCATCCCATGAAATTCTAATCTCCATCTTGAGGCTAGCTAGGAGGGAGTCCTTGGAGAAGCTTGAATCCATGGAAGAATAATTCAGAATTTTGGCTAAGAATTTCCTTATTGTTCCTACACTTTTTCTCTTTCAATTATTGTCTTGGTTAAGTTGTATTTGATAGGGAATTTGTGTAATTATAATTAGTGGCTGGTTAGACACTAATTAGGAAGTATTTTTGTTGATTAATTGATCTGATTAATTTCAATATTATTTGAATCCCCATGTATGCTTCAAAGGTGTTCGATAAAATACATGAGTGAGCATAATTGTTTAAATTGAGGATTCCTTAATGTTTAGTTGGTTAATTAAATATTTAGGATGATTCAAAGGCTAATCAAATTAGTTAATCAATCAAATTGAGTGTTCAAGATCTTAAAGACAAGAATTGACAGTTTAATGCGGGATTGAGGTTTCAATTCAACGTTAGATCGTTAATCTCTTGAATCTTGAGTGGTTACCCAAGATAATTCGTTATGAACATGATTAGGAACTCTTAGACCAGAATTAATCACAATTAGATTAGGATAAGGATAGTGGATACCAAGGGACGAATCCAAAACTAGTCACAAGACCATAATCCATATAATTAGGTAGAATTTAGGAATTTTAATTCAATTTAGTTTTAGGTTAGTTTAAAACCCCCTAATTTAGGAATTTTTAGAGTCTTTTAATATTTGGAAAACTCAATTAGATATTGAATGCCAATTCCAAGGGAGATGACTTAGGTTGTGCCATTCGCTACACATTTTATCAACCTAGTATTATTTTGAGGGTTGTGCGACAAGCCACTCAAAATTTAGCGCCGTTGTCGGGGAATTAGATTCTTAATTGTTTGAGAAAGTTTTCTAAGTGTTTTAGCTCTATTTTTGTTCTATTTTGGTTTAATTTTTGTTCTGTTTTGAACTTGAAATTGGCTAATTTTGGTGTTACGCGTCAAGTGTCCTGCTTGCTGAAATTTTTGTTTAAAGTGCCCAGAAAATTCTCAAACTTTGTTTTCCAAGGTTTTTGGGTATTTTGAGCAAAAAAAATAGCAAAGCTATTAGATGCACCATTTTTTGGCCAAATTCCAACGTTTAAAGCACTTTTCGAATTTTTTAGTATTTTCTCGAATTTTTTTTGGAATTTTTCAAAATTTTCGAATTTAATTTCTTTAATTTTTTTTTGAGTTTATTTTACATCATTAACCTCTGTTTAGGAGTGTTTTTGATAGTTAAGTAAGTCTTAGTTTCATTGAAATTTTATTTTCTTGAATTAGGATTAATTTTAGTTATAATTTGTTAGTGATTTTTCTTATTGAAATTAATTGAATTTCTCATTTTTCTTTGCTTTAAATGGATCCATATTATTATTCTAATCAAGATGTATATGATAGGATTTCTCATAAGTTAGATAAAGCCATGTCAATGCTTCAAGGTCTTCTTGAACAACAGAGACAAGAGCAACAAAGCCAACAATACCAACAAGTCCAATAACCATGCTACCAACCATACCACAATTCATATGGAGTACCCCCCAATTACCACCATAATTATGAGCCATACCACACCCTCCTTAGGCAAGAGCAGAGTATGAAACTCACAATTATCATGAGGGGTATATGCAACAAGAGGTCCAAAGGGAACCAAGTTGGGAAGAGCAACTAATGGAAGCTTGTATTATTCAAAAACAACAATTAAAGCAAATGGTCCAATGGGGAACTAAATGGTTGCAACTCCAAGACCAGCAAATGGCAGATAACCTCATGACGGATTCAAGATTTCAAATGAATCAATCGACTTCAAGCGCTAATGAATCAATTGAAGAGCAAATTAAAAGGGAATGTTTAGAGGAGGAAGAGTCCTATTCATCGGGTAATATCCTTCCATCTTCTAATACTTTGCAATTGGTTGAAACTGAATCTAGTTTGCTTGATAGCACTGTGACTACTGATGCATATAATGTTGTTGATTCTGAATTGCATGATGAGGAAGTTGATGAGGAAATTGTTGTTGAATCCCCTGAATTGATTAATTGTGGTAACTCATTAAGCAAAATTGACACATTTATTGATGTTCATGATTCCTTGTGTATTAATGCACTTGGAATTTCTACTCCTAGCTGTGATCCTAGTGATGAATTCATGTCTGAATCTGTTAATGATGAATCTATTGAGTCTAGGGTAGTAGATAAGTGTGGGGGTGATCTAGAATGTAATGATCATTCTGTTCTTGGTGTGGAATTGGTTGATAAGTCTGTTGATGATGCATCTACTGAGTTTAGGGATAGCATACCATCTGGATCATGTGATATAGATGATTTAAATAATTCTGTTGATTGTGTGTGTGCTGGACCTACTATATATGATAAATGCTCTCAAATTAATGCTTTCATTGAGTCTAGTGAGTCCCTCACATATGCTAATCAACATGATTTCTCACTAACCTATGATGGTATGATTGATGAAACAATGAATGTAGCATGTGATAAGAATATAGACATTGAAATTGTTGGACAGCTTATTGATAATTCAGACCCAACTCTTGAATGCCTATGTGATGATATGCATGCATGTCCCGTGTGTGCTGAGATTAATGAGTTTCTGAAGTCTAATAAGTTTGTTGAATCCATAGAGTCCTTTGCTTGCACTGAAACTGTCAATAAAATTAATTCTCCTGATCATACTAATATTGATGAGAGCATGCATAGTAATAATGCTGATGTTGAAAATCCTACTGATGCTTATGTTATTATTGATACTAGTGAGACACCGAATTTTGTTATTGATAATTGTTTAGAATCTTATGAGCCTACTGATGTTTCTTTGGTCAGGGAAGATACTATTTCTCTTGTTGAGAGTCCTGAACAAATTCTCGAAGTTGGTGAATTAATTCCCAATAAGCCACAGACTCTCTTGGTTAAGAAAAAGCAACTGACAGACACCTTGAACTCAAAGGACTGTGAGAAGTTACAATTAAATTTTTCTGTTGATGCAGTGACTCTTACTGATGGGAGTCCAGTAGATTTTATTGGTTTTGATAGATTTTTAGAAAGTTTTGATTTTAAATTTTCCTTCTTTGGTTTTAAATGTCTTAAATTTGATTTTCCTTCTTTTCTTGCTAGTGAAATTGCTGAATATGACTTTCCTGAACTACTGATGGTTGAGGAAGTCCATGAGTCATCACTACATGATCAATCCAAATGTTTTAAAGTAGTGAAACTTAAATTTCTTGAATTGAGGAGGAATAAAGTAGTTTTAATTTTAGTTTTTGATACGTATGATTAGTTAGTATTTAATATAGTTTTATTTAGTTCAGGATGTAGTTTTCTTTGTTTTTCTTTTTTGCATTACAGTTTGTCTTTATTTTGTAGGTAATAAAAGGTTGCTAACCAGCTACAGGGAAATCTAAGCCAACTTTGAAATCTTTGATTCAAGCTCATCCGGTTGTATTCTTTCCTTTCACTCTCTTTATTTTGTGTTGTTTATCTGTTAACTAGATTATGTGCTAGCATTGAGGACAATGCAATATTTAAGTGTGGGGGGGGGGAGAGCTATTTCATTCCAGAAATCTGGCCCTTGTTTTGAAAAAAAAAATTTTGGAAAATTTTTTAGAAATTTTTTGATTCCCTTCAGTTTTTCTATGAAAATTACAAGTTGAGATGATTATAGCTTGGATTCACCTAGACATGATAAGTAATAGATCTTGTGTCCTGATTCAAGTGAAGTAGCAATGAATTTGATTTCAATGAATTATTTGAGAGCCATTAACTGGTGAGGATTTGAGCATGACTTGTTCAATTCTAGTGTGTATTCACCTATCACTGTTTTCACTCTAGAACTTGTCTTGATTCTTTGTTAAGACTACATTTGCACTTGCATGCATGAAAATGATAAGGCATTCCTTTCTTTTTGTAGCTACATAGCCAAAAAGCCAACCTACATGCATCTTTATCCATTGTTTTAGCCAATTTGAACCTTGATTTCATTTTCTTGATAACCATAGCCATTAAAAATGTCCTCCACCTTGTTCTAATATGCTTTAGGGATTTTAAGGAGCATTACATCTAATTGGGATGAGAGAATGTATGTCTTACATCCATTTAGGCCATGGTTATTAAAAGTTGAGGAAATTGTCTTGAAAAAAAAAATGCAAAGAAAAGAAGAGATAGAAAAAAAAAAGAGAGATAAAAAAAAAGGAAAGAAGAAAAGGAAGGAAAAGCATTTGAAAATCAAAAGAAAAAAAAAGAAAGCAATTGAGTTTATAGTTGTCTATACTTGTTGGAAATAAGGCCTTCAATGCACACTCTTCCTTATCCTAAGTCTTATTTTATTGCTCCTGAGATCTTTAAGGTATTCTATTTGTTAGTTATTTTCCCCTTGTTTTAGTCACCCATTTATTTCACTTCCTTAGCCCCATTACAATCTTAAATAAAGTCCTCTTGATTTGTGCTTTGCATTTAGCATATAGGTGGTGGAGATTTAGAAGTTTGACAAGCTTATGGTAGTGATGCCTTGATAGGTGAAACTTGAGTGATACACATACCTTAAACACTTGAGAGTTGAGAGTAAACACCAATCCAAGTGAAGGCTATGCATTTTGATTCATTCTTTTCAAATGAAATTGCCATGGAGCTTATTTCTTGATGCAAGAGAAGTTAGCTTTGACTGTTGAAGTGATGAAAAAAATGCGATCGTTCATTAGCTTGTGATTTTTCGCATTCATTCCATTAGTCTTCCTTTGATATTGAGCTTTGCCCAAGAGTGCAAAGGTTTAAGTGTGGGGGAATTTGATAAGCATAATTTATATACATTTTATTCTCCTTAATTTAGACATTTTAGTTTCAAATATGGTTCTAGGAGTCTAATTAATTGAAATTTTGTTTTAATAGCCATTTTCTACATTTTAGGAATTAATTTACAAATTATTGGATTTTAATGCATAAATTTAGCTTAAATAATTTTGTGAAAATTCCTAATTGATTTTTCCCACTCTTTTGTGCAGAATTTCAATGGACAATTAAAGCTTGAATGATAATTTGAATTAAAGAAGAGAAGGAAAGAGCATAGTCAACACAAATCTTGCACAAGCTTCATTCTCTTGTTGACCAGCCCACATGTATAATTCCACGTTGAGAGCAAAGCATACTACAGCCATTAAGGAGCTTGGAAGCCACGTGGAAGAAGCTTGAGCTCGAGCAAAGAAACAAGAAGCCATGGCCACGTGAAAAATGAGAGAAGAAACTAGATCGAGAACTGAACGAGGAAGCTGCAAGTTGGAAGCTCCAGAACATGCAGAAGCTGAGCAGAATAACGAAGAAGAAGCAGATGCATGAATGCAGAATCTTTACGTGGAAACAAATGGAGGACGAGCTGAACAACGCTGGACTGGGCAGACACTGGAAGACGCAGAAGCTTAGACGAGGAAAACGAGCTGAAGCATGCATGGGAGAGCTAGTTGCAAGTAGAGAAAAGGAAAGCTCGAGCAACTGAAAGAAGCTACACGAGCTGAGTGAAGAGCTGCAGTTTCAACGTGAAAAACTTACGTGAGAACCAGAAACAGAGCTAGAAAAGAAGCTACGTTTGGATTCGAAGGAAGCAAGCTCGAGCTACTAGTTAAAAAGTGTTGAAAATAAGCTTGAAGCTCTTGAAGAAGCTTAGCAATACGGGGCTGGAGTTCATGCGAAAAACACGAAATGAATGGTGCAGAAAAGCCACATCTTCATGATGGTCTGTTTTGGTTTCACGTGGGAATGATTCAAAAACCTAACGTGAAAGAGCTGAGAAGAAGAAGGTTTAAAGAAGTTTTGAGCTTGGCTGAAGAAGGAACAAGAAGAGCTGCATGGTTCGAAGAAAGCAAACAACAGAGAGGAAGGAGACCATGTGGGAAGTGAATGAAAGGCATGCAGCAACTTAAGTGGAGGAATCATGTGGAAGAGCTTGGGTTGATGTGGATGCATGGGCTGAATGAGTTGTGTGAAGAGAAAGAGCTGCACGAAGGATGGCTTTTCAAGGATAAGAAGCTCGAATGAAGGAAAATAAGAAACACGATGAGAAGCCTCTGTTTTCGAGTTCCTGATTCAAGAAAGGAGAAGCTTGCACGAGCTGAAATAATGAGCTAAGGCTACGTGGAAGGGAGAAGCTTGAGATGAGCAGAGAATGCTGGAAAGAAGGAAGCTTGGAGCTGAAGAAAGCAACGTGAGAAGTAAGGAGCAGATTTGAAGCAAGAGCTGAAAACCAACATGAGAAAAATGATGTGGAGCTTAGGCTGGAATTTATGTGGAATAAAATGAAGTGGAACCCACCTTATAAACACATAAAGAAGCTGAGTTTCAGAGAAGAAACAGCTCGTGAGCAAAGCAAATAGAAGCACGTGAATAAGGAGAAGCTGAGCGTGAAGAAACCAAGCATAATGCACACGAAAGAGAATCAGCTTTGGCACGTGATTTTTAATGAAAAAAGGAGTATATTTCATTCACGCCTCTACACTTTATTCATGTCTTTCCAAGTCTGTCATGCCTCCACATATTTAGATATCCTAGTCCATTCATGCAACTCCATTCATTCATCTATTTATTCAAGCCATTCACGCACCATTCATCTACCACTCAACCATCCATCCATCAAGCAATCCACTCCACCATTCTTCCACTCCATGCTCATTCCCATCCATTCCATCATCCATCATCCCATGAAATTCTAATCTCCATCTTGAGGCTAGCTAGGAGGGAGTCCTTGGAGAAGCTTGAATCCATGGAAGAATAATTCAAAATTTTGGCTAAGAATTTCCTTATTGTTCCTACACTTTTTCTCTTTCAATTATTGTCTTGGTTAAGTTGTATTTGATAGGGAATTTGTGTAATTATAATTAGTGGCTGGTTAGACACTAATTAGGAAGTATTTTTGTTGATTAATTGATCTGATTAATTTCAATATTATTTGAATCCCCATGTATGCTTCAAAGGTGTTCGATAAAATACATGAGTGAGCATAATTGTTTAAATTGAGGATTCCTTAATGTTTAGTTGGTTAATTAAATATTTAGGATGATTCAAAGGCTAATCAAATTAGTTAATCAATCAAATTGAGTGTTCAAGATCTTAAAGACAAGAATTGACAGTTTAATGCGGGATTGAGGTTTCAATTCAACGTTAGATCGTTAATCTCTTGAATCTTGAGTGGTTACCTAAGATAATTCGTTATGAACACGATTAGGAACTCTTAGACCAGAATTAATCACAATTAGATTAGGATATGGATAGTGGATACCAAGGGACGAATCCAAAGCTAGTCACAAGACCATAATCCATATAATTAGGTAGAATTTAGGAATTTTAATTCAATTTAGTTTTAGGTTAGTTTAAAACCCCCTAATTTAGGAATTTTTAGAGTCTTTTAATATTTGGAAAACTCAATTAGACATTGAACAAAAGAAACAAGGGAGAAGGGAGGGGAGGAGGTGTGGATGAAGAAAAGCATAAAAAACTATTATGGAAACATACCTTAAGCATGGATTTTCTCCTCCTTTTCCTCCCCCTTTAGTGCGCCACTCTCCTAGGGTTTTTCTTTGGATTTTGGGTAGAATAAAATGAAGCTAAGTAAGGGAGAGTGCGAGGCACCACCTATTTATAAGGGAGGAAGAAACACTTTTTCAAAAATTTCAATTTTACCCTTCATTTTTGGCATTTTCTTTTCTCTTTTGTTTTAGCTCCTTTTTTAGAACCGTCTTTTCTATTATAAAATTTAGGTTCCCAATTTTATAAAATTCTTTTGGAGTCACTCAAATCGGAGCTAAAACCTTCCCAAATGAATCTATCAAAGTTCAGGTGCACTGATGTTGGAAAACATTTATCGAAGGAGATTTAACTGTCCCAGGGCTTTTCATGGTTTTCAGGGCCTTTGAGAACCCTAGGAAACTCAAAATTTTTATTTAAAAAGCCCTCCTATGTGAATTCCAAAATTTGTTCAAAATTATGAAAATGTCATTACGTTTTGTAAGCTTTTCGTAAGCAATTGTTTCTTTATTCTAGCTCCATTTTTCTTTCCGTCTGAGCCTGGAATTCTCATTTTTAGGAGTCTAGAATGCTTCCCAAATTTTTCAAGACCTTAACTACATCATTTTAGGGGACTTCCTTTTGTATCCAATTAGTTTCGTTCATTGACGGAGAAATCACACGTTACGTTTCTCACATTTTCTCTCATTTTCAGAGAACAGGATATTACATTCCTCACAACTCTTGGAATATACAAAGATGTCATTAATGAACACCATCACAAATCGATCAAGATATAGCTTGAAGATCCTATTCATGTAGTTCATAAAGATAGTAGGGGCATTTGTTAACCTAAATGGCATAACTAAGAACTCAAAATGATCATATCAGGTTCTAAAGGTAGTTTTAGGTGTGTTCTCAGCCTTTACCCTTACTTGGTGGTATCTAGATCTAAGATTAACCTTTAAAAAATTGGTCCTCCCACTAATTGGTCAAGTAAATCATTAGTTCTAGGCAAGGGATATTTATTTTTAATAGTCACTTAGTTGAATTGGCTATAATCAATGCAAAGTCTATGACTACCATCCTTTTCTTGACAAACAACACTAGTGCTCCCTATGGAGACACACTTGGCTTAATGATTCCCTTTTCAAGAAACTCTTTGATTTGATTCTTCAGCTTAACCAATTCAATAGGTACCATTCTATATAGGGCCTTAGAAATTAGACCTGTACTAGGAACTAAGTCAATAAAAAATTCTAATTCTCTCTTTGGGGATAGTCTACTAATCTCTTTAGAAAAACCTTTGGGAACTCTTTAATTATAGGTATATCTTATAGCTTATTCTCAACCTCAACATGCAAAGAAAAGAATATAAGAAACCCTTGGTAACCAAGCCTAAGGTACATCCTAGCTTGGATAACAGACTTACAAACAAGCTCAGTCAATGGATAAGATTTAAGAATAATAGCAGACAAGAAAATAGTTTTATGATTATAGTAAAATATCACATTATTGACTGACAAAAAATATGTACCAATAATCACATCAAAATCATGTAAAGGAATACAAATTAGGTTTAGGGTGGCATAACAACTATCCTATTGTATAATGCAATTTAGACACACTTTAGATGCAATCATAGAATTTTCAATAAGGATGGACACAGGTAATTTAAATGGCAATAGGCTAATTTTAAGGCCCAAACACTTGACACAGTCATATGAGATGAGTGAATGGGTAGCATTTGAGTCAAACAATGCATCTGCAATTTGATTATGGATAAGAAGAGTACCTCAAATCAAACTAAGAGATCTACTAGCTTCCTATTATATAAGTATGAACACTCATCCTTGCATAGGTGGTTTGATAGATGAGAGGCTAACTCCAATAACACCATGCAATTTCGTATATAGTGTCTCAGCTTCCCACAGCTATAGCACATAGGGCAAAGACAACTCCCATGGCTTTTTCCACACTTATTGCATGCTGACGACATACTTATTGAACTTTGTAGGGGGTCCTACATTCGGTTTTATGGTGGATGTCTTGGGGGTGGCCTTTTTGCCCAAGAACCATTACCACTACTCATCCCCTTCTTGCCATTACCCCAAAATGGATTAATACCTCAATCATGTTTGCCTTTAAGTGCCATCTTTTACTTAGCCTAAATCTCTACTAAAGCCCTTTTTAATGCCTTACATTTCTCAACCAACTCATCAAAGTTGTGAATCTAAAAGGGCATAATCTTATCCTTCAATTCAGACTTGAGACCTCTCTTGAACTTAGTAACCTTCCAAGGCTCATAATTAAACTACTTTAAATATGAAGAAAAAAGGCACAACTGAAAAAATTTTGTAGCATATTGGTCAATCGTTGTAACATTTAAAAATTTATTAAGGAAAATAATAGAGAATTAAGTAATTAATTAGGGGAGGATAGAGAATTATTACAGGGATTTTAGAACAAATTATATGAAGCTTTCATTTAGGGTATTTTGAGACAAATAGTAATTATTAACCATTATTAAGTGAAAACAAATATTAATAGTGGATTTGGGACATTTAATACTTGGGTCTTATGATTAATTTATTTATTGCAAGAATCATTTATAGAAGCCCAACGCTATTCTTATGGAAACCTAACCCATATTTCCATAAGTCAACATGTAGAACATTAGCCCACTTACAATAATAGGCCCATTTGACCAGCCTATTCTCTTTAAAACCTTAAAAATTCTTTAGCCCTTATTTTGTAGAAATATAAAAGACTCGAGGGAAAATTCAAATATCTAAGGGAGGATAGGGTTTCACCACCATTTTGCTACTGATTTACATACTTAGAGGGAGATTTGACCAACGTGAGTTATATAGAAGTTAACCCTCTCATCTTCCTCTTCATTTTGGCCTAATTGATTCTTCGTTTGGAGAATTTTCACCTTCTTTCTAAATCTAAAACTTGTTGTTTTAGTTGTTCTTGCATGATTTTTAGAGGTTGAGGCTAGAGGTAC
Source organism: Erythrophleum ivorense (assembly GCA_026724425.1). Lineage (NCBI taxonomy): Eukaryota > Viridiplantae > Streptophyta > Magnoliopsida > Fabales > Fabaceae > Erythrophleum > Erythrophleum ivorense. The sequence continues at coordinate 36,708,744 of JAIUCV010000006.1, read as the reverse complement.
CATTTGTAAGTATTTCCTCGTCATTTTAGTGTGTTTTATCTTAAAAATTAAGCCCAATGATAGACTTTCATTGGGTTATGACTTTGTGGGAAAATACCAAGAGTTTGCAGTGGGACATTGTGATTTATGATATGGAATAGCTCAAGTCCAAATTTGAAATTCACTAGATAAGTGATTCTTAAGTAATTCTTGATGCTAGGAATGGATCAGTAATCTATTCATAAAATGAAAGATGACTTAGAATTTGGTTTTGGTAATTTCGGACCTCTAGAGGGTTAGTAATTTGTAACAACCCTAACTTTAAAACACATAAATTAAGTTTAATTGGTCTCTTAAATATGAGTACTTAAGGTTAAGCATTATTAATAATGCATTAACAGATGAAAACCTGGGAAAATTTGAACCTTTTTAGTTATTCCAAAACACCAAATTGGTACGCAAGAAGATTTGTAACCAAAGCATATAAAAATTCTCTTACAAGATCTCCATTTCATTCACATCTAATTATAAGAGGATAAAACTCATTTACATTAGTTTACAAGTCAATACATGTCATTACCATAGGGAAAACAAAGGTTTCTAAACTAAAATGGGTGTTTAGAGACTTGTGCCGCAACTTGGGTGATGCTCGCCGCAGTCAAATTAGCTATTGGAACCTAAAAACTAAAATATGTAATTCTCATCGTGACTCAAAATTCTCACGTCACGGTGAATTTTTCCCTTGGACTCCACTATTTATATTTTTACAATTCTCAAAAATTCCCTTACATTGCAACGAGGTGAGCTACTGGACCTTCAAAAATCCAATTTTCTTGAGTCTTACCATAGCGAGCCTATATGGTGCCATTGCGAGAGACCTCTCTAGAACTTTTCTAAGCATCTCACTTAATGCTTGCCACAGTGAGATTACTCCCAGGTACCCCCTAGACTTAATTTCACACCTCACATCATGACTCAAACCCCTTTCGCTGTAGTGCTACCAACCTCTGTTACCTTGAACTTCATTTTTTAGTTGCAACTTAAAGATTCTAAGCTATGACTCAACTCCCTCCTAATCCTATTCTCTTAATCACACACTTCCCAGCCATTTACCATTAACTCTAGGTGAATTTGAGGGCTTCCATAATTAGCATACATGGTTTTATAGACCTCCTAACTCCTAGATACTACAATTCACTAATCCTCATTATTTATAGGCTTAAGGGAATCACAACAATTGATTACTATTATATACATCACATTATGACAATAATAGGTATCCTAGCTACTAACAACATCATTTTCATGCATATTCCAATATAAATTTATGCAATAATATTCAAATTGATCATTCAGGGCAAGACATAATTATATTCTTAAATGATAAGTCCTAATTCTTCAACATTAATTCATATTATATCATAAATAAGTATATACATCAGAGTTCAAGTACTATGTAATCTAACTTCCTATTAGATATATCATTGATTACAAAATATCAAAATACTTATACTTGGCAATATAAGTGCATGGTGATGCTATATAAAATAAATTATAAAAAATTAACATATACTCTAAGTCAAGATGGTCCAAGTATAGAAATCCTACACAAGGCCTTAAATTAAGGATGCTCATCCACTTACTTCTTCTTTTCCTTACCTGATGAACCTTCACATGAAATCGTTGGGCCATAAAATGGGGTGAGATATGAATCTCAGTAACTAAAGGATAATTTCATACATATGTACACTTTAATTAGCATAAATGCATATTAGACATAGTTATCGAAAGCATTATCATCATCAGTAAATGAACTAGTTGAACTACTAGCAACTACCATCCTATACTAACAATCACATATATCATATTAATGGCCAATGACATAGAGAAACCGTCCACGATGCCAACCCCTTATTGAGCACAAACTGGGCTCACTGTATTCTTGAGTCTAATCATAACTCGATGTCCAATCAAAGCACAATGCACCACAGCTCCACCAAGGACACACTCATGGTCTTCTACAACAATCAAGTAGTCAACTAATTATTTAGCATAACAAAATGTATAAAGTTGTAGATATCATATTAACAATGCACATATATAAGGAATTAAAATTCAAACCCTAATTATCTCACTTAGTTATGTAAAGCTCTGAAGTCAAGATAAGTTTCCACACCCTAGAGGTCCTAGATGAAATCAAAGCATATTCTTAGTCACTACTTATAGTATAAATAAAAAACCATGTAATTAAACTATCAAGATGTACCTAGAAATCACTTACCCCACCACCAAAGGACTGTAAATTCGGATTGGAGCTTCCTTACACTAGAACCACAATATTTCACTCCCAAAATCTTAGTATTTTCTCACAAAATCAAAGCCTACTATATAAGTTAACTATTAGGGTTACTAACCAATAAGAAATACATCAAAATAAGGTGAGGATACTTACCTAATAGGCTTCTAGCCCCTAACCTCTAAAAATCCACAAGAAACCACCAAAAAAGCATGTTTCAGATTTGGGCGATGGAGAAAAATTCACTAAACTAGAAACTATTCAAACCAAAATGTATAGGAGAATAAGAGGAACAAGTTTCATATAGGTTACCTTGGCCAAACCTTCCTCTAGAAGTGAGAAACGGTGAAAGAATGTAGAAAACCCTAGTCTCCTCTCCTCCTATGCGAAAATGGAGTTCTCCCTTGATTGAAGAGTGATTTGGTCTATAGAATAGGGGATAAGAGGATGAATATGTGAGGGTTTTAGATGGGTTTGGACTAACCCAAAAGCCCAAGGTCCATTTGGGTTCAGAAGTTTGCTTGTTAGGCTAGTTTATATGGATTTATTTGAATCAAGTCTACTCAAGATTCTAGTAGGGCCTTTAATTTTGGTTCTTAGCATAAATAGATTAATCATAGGGCCTAATTATTAGGTTTTTAACCTATTTGAAATTTAAATCCATAACAATATTTTATTTTCTCCAAAAATTACCAAAAATAATTATTCGTCTTAAAATGTCCAAAATTATCATTTTCTCCAAAAATTCTCATTTTCCCTAATTTGCCTAATTTCCCTTATAATAATACTTTAATCTCCCCAAATCCCCTATATTTTCATCATAATTGTTCTTAATTAATTTTAGAGTGTTACATTTTTTTTCTCTTTTTAGGAATTTTGTCCTCAAAATTAGATGTACCTTACTCAAATAGTGCTAAATAATTTTTCCTCATTACTTCCTTCGTCTCCCAAGTTGTTTTATTAGGATTTATCCCTTTCTATACCAATTTCACTAGAAGGATGTTCTTATTATGAGCTATTTCACTTTTGAGTCCACTATCCTTTCTGGTTCAACCATATAAGATAAGTTATCTTGCAAATGCACATTCTCATGCTCAATGACATGTGAAGGGTCGATGTGATATTTTTTCAACTGAAATACATGGAACCCATTATACAATTAGGCTAAATTTGGAGCAAGGCCACTCTATAAGCTACGGGTCCTATTTGCTTAACGATTTGAAAAGGACTAAGGTAACGAAGACTGAGCTTTCTTAACTTTATAGATCATTTTATGCCTGTCACTAGAGTAACCTTAAGGAATATATGGTTACCTACCTCAAATTCTAAGGGTCTTCTTCTCTTATCCACATAACTCTTCTGCCTACTTTGGGTAGCTAATAATTTATTCCTGATGAGTTCAATTTAGTGGGCAGTTTAGTCTATTATATCAGGATTTAAGAGGTTTCTCTCACCTAGTTCTACCCAACACAAGGGTAACAAGCACCTTTTCCCATATAGTGCCTCAAATGATGCTATCTAAATACTAGAATGGTAACTATTATTATAGGCAAACTCAGCTAAAGGCAAGTACACATCTCAATTTTCCTTTAACTTTAGCACACTAGCCCTAAGCATATCCTCAAGAGTTTGAATGGTTCTCTCAATCTGCCCATCTAACTAAGGGTGATAAGTAGTGATAAAGTTAAGACTAGTTCCTAAAGTTTCTTGTAAAGACTACTAAAATTTTGATATGAACCTAAGGTCTCTATCTAACACAATGCTGGTAAGGACACTATGTAATCTCATAATCTCACAAACATACAGATGTGCTAGTCTATCTAGAGGATAAGTTGCTCTAATATGTAGAAAGTGGGCAGACTTTGTCAGTCCATCCACAATCACCTAAATAGCATTGTATGCCGAGAATATCCTGAGTAAACCTATCACAAAATCTATGGATATACTATCCTATTTCTATTCCAGAATCTCTAAAGGGTGTAACAATCCTGTGGGTTTTTGGTGTTTAATCTTGACCCTATGACATAATAGGCATTTGGTAATAAATTTTGCCATATCAAATTTCATTCTAGGCTACCAAAAGCTTTCTTAAAGTCTCTATACATCTTAGTAGTACCCGGGTGAATGGTGCACCTACTCTTATGAGCTTTCAACAATACTATATTTCTTACTTTTTCATCCTTGGGTATGCACACTTTTCCCTAATACTTCACTAGACCATCATCTGATAGGTCAAAGTCCTCAAACTTTCCATTCCTTAATTGCTCTCTAATCCTACCCAAATGCTCATCAAGCTCTTGGGCCTCCTTAATTCTGCTCCTAAAGTCACTTTCTATTCTCTACTCACCTAAAAGGAGGCTACTAGGATGCACAGTTATTGACAAATTCAAATCTCTCAATTCCTCAATCAACCTTTGCCTTCTAAGTATCATCATTGCCATATGAATAGATTTCCTACTCAAGGAATTAGTGATGATATTTGCCTTTCTTGGATGATACTTTAGGGAGAAATCATAATCTTTAAAGAACTCTATCTACCTCATTTGTCTTTTGTTCAACTCTTTTTGATCAAACAAGTACTTCAAACTCTTATGATAACTATACAACTCGAATTAGACGCTGTAGAGATAGTGCTTGTAAATCTTAAGGGAAAAAACCACTACAGCTAGCTCTAGGTCATGGGTGAGGTAATTCTCTTTATGAGGCCTAAATTTCCTAGAAGCATAGGCTATCACCCTACCTTGTTGCATCAAAAAATAACCTAAATCCTTCTTAAAGGCATCACTATAAATCGTAAAGGTTTCCTTAAGGTCAGGTATCACTAATTTAGGTGTGGTAGTCAACATTTCCTTATGTTCCTAAAAGGTGTTTTCACACTTGGTATCCCACACGAACAGTTAGTCCTTCATAGTCAGTTTTGTCAAAGGCATGGCTAATTAGGAAAATCCTTCAATAGACCTTCTATAGTAACCGATTAAACCTAAGAAACTACAAATTTTGGTCATTGTTTTGGGTCTCTCTCAACTTAGCACTACCTTCACCTAATTAGGATCTATCATTACTCCCTATTCATATATCACATGTCTTAGGAATTTTACCTTGCAACCAAAACTCACACTTACTAAACTTAGCATACAACTGATGCTCCCTTAAAGTTTGAAGAACTATCTTAAGATACTCCTCATGTTCCTCACTACTCTTATAATAAACAAGGGTATCATTAATAAACACTACCATAGAACAGTCAAGGTATAGCCTTAAGATCCTATTCGTGTAGTCCATAAAAATAATAAGGGCATTAGTTAACCTAAATGGCATGACTAAGAACTCATAATGGCTGTACTGAGTCCTAAAAGCAATTTTAGGTATGTCTTCTGCTTTCACCCTAAGCTGATATTATCTGGATCTAAAGTCAATCTTTGAAAAGACTAATGCCCTAGCTAATTGGTTAAGCAAGTCATCAATTCTAGGCAAAAGGTATTTATTCTTGATAGTCATTTGGTTCAATTGCCTATAATTAATGCAAAGTCTAAGGCTACTGATAACTCCTATATTTTCATTATTTTTATCCCTTATTCTTAGTGATTTTAACAGATGGTTTTGGCTAATTAGTGCTTTTTAGATAATTTTCATAATTTTGGCCAAATTTTGGATTTGATGATTTTTTTTAGGCTAAGTCTTTAAGCATGATTAAGATTTGTGTATTCCATTAATCTTAGGGCTTAATTCTTTCTATCTTGTCTAATCTATACATTGCACTATGATTTTATACCTAATTGTGCTTTATCAGGTGATTAATCATGAAATTCTAGATGTTTTCTAATAAGTTTCTTGTGGGGAATGTCCAATCCTTCATCTGTTTGATGATTCCCTCCGTCTCATATCATTAGTTTTCATTTCATGTTGAACCTAAAATTCACTATCTCCACCATTTTTCACTTTCCCAAAATACCTCTACATAGGGACTCACTTGGATTTTTCATTAATGAATTTTGATTTGATTATTTCATATGATTATTAGGCAATTAATTTTATGAGATTAATGGTTAAAGTTGGGTCATTTGATTAAGGATGTGATTTGTAAATGAGATTAGAGTTGATCCATTTAGGGGTAAAATGGTCATTTGTATAGAAAAATAATTTTTCTTGTGAATTTTTTAAGGTTTTTTCTTTGGTTTCTTTCTTTCTAATAATTTTAGCCCAATATTCTCTCCATTTGTGTTTAATTTTCATCCCTTTATTAGTCTTCAATAGGGCTTAATTGGATTAATTCATTTAATTAAATATTAATGCTACCTAATTTGTGATTAATTATTTTATTTTATTTTTGCTACATAATCTATTTTAATGTTACATTTTTATAGGTTGCATAGCTCATTAGAAGGGAATTTGGTCATTGAAATAGAAGACAAACTTAACCTTTCATGGGGTGATGACATGGCATGCTTACGTCGCACTCATAAATCATGTCATCAACTTGTTTTAATCCCATTGGTCCCTCTAAACCCTTACTTATCCACCTCACCTCCATCTCATAACCATAGCCACCTAAACTTCTACTTAGACTTTGTAACATCTGGTTCTCTGAAAATAAGAGAAAACGTGAGAAATATAACGAACGGTTTCTCTATAAATGAACGAAACTCACCAGATACAAAAGGAAGTCCCTCGAGATATAGTTAAGGTCCTAAAAAATTTGGGAAGCATTCTAGACTCCTAAAAATGAGAATCCCAAGCTCAGACAGAAAGAAAAATGGAGCTAAAATGAAGAAACAAATTCTTATGAAAAACTTACGAAATGTAATGGCATTTTTGTAATTTTGAGAAAATTTTGGAATTCACACAAGAGGGATTTTTAAATGAAAGTTTTGAGTTCTTCAGGGTTCTCAGAAGCTTTGAAAACCATGAAAAGCCCCAGGACAGCCAAAACCCCTCTAGTGGACGTTTTCTAATGTCGATGTGCCCGAACTTTGACGGATTCGTTCGGAAAGGTTTTAGCTCTGATTTGAGTGATTCCAAAGGCATTTTACTAAATTGGGAACCTAAATTTTATAATGGAAAAGGCAGTTCTCAAAAAGGAGCTAAAACAAAGGAGAAACAAAAATGCCAAGAACGAAGGGCAAAATAAGAATTTTTGAAAAGTGTAACTTACTCCCACCTATATATATGATGCACCCTTATTATCCCTTCATTATGCACGACCATGTTCTGCCCAAAACCATAGGAAAACCCTAAGGGATGAGGCGCACAAGAGGAGGAAGAAAAAAAGGAGAAATTCAAGGTAGAAAGGTATGGATTTTCATGGTTTTTCATGCTCTTTCTCTTCTAAACCTCTTCTTCTTCATTCTCCTTTATTTCCTATGATTATGATGAAGTATATGGATCTGTTTTAGAGGAGAAATTGAGGGGAAATTTCGTATTTGAAGAGAGGAGCTCAAAGAACACAAGATTCAAGTGAGAAAAAGCAAGAAAACAAAGTAATTTCTCTTCCTATGGTTGTCATCTTAGTTCCCTTCTCCACCATTTTACCCCACATGAGAAAACCTTAGGAGGACTTGATTTTTAGGCAGAAATAAGGGTGAATCTAAGGAAAAAGGGTGTGGAGATTAAGAAAATACAAAGAGAATTAACAAAAAACCATTAGATTTCAAGATGCAAGTTCTAGGGTTTCAATTGTACCTTGTAAAATTTGATTTTGTATGATGATTCCTGGGACTAAATAAGAGTTTAAATGAGTTCTCAAGATCTCTAAGATGCTCCCCACATGCTTCCTCCTTTAAGAAAATAAAGAAATCTCCATGAAGGCTAATAGAGCCCTATATCTTGGCCAAAAGGGGTTCTTATAGTTAGGGAGAGTTTTAAAATTTTCTAAAGTCATTCTTGAGTCATATTTGATGAATGAATATGAGGAGAGGCCTTGGAAAAAATTTAGAACTCATAAAAAGTGATTTGGTGCTTTAGGTTCCATATTATGACTTAAAGAAGCAACATGTTGTTAGGCCCTTGGTTTTAATTGTATGATGACTCCAAGAGACTTAAAAGGAGTCAAAAATCATATTTGAAAGAAAAGAATGAAGCCTAGATATTATTTGAGGGGTGTTTCTTCATTAGGTGCATTTATGGACCATAATGGGGTTTATAGAACAACCTAGTGTCTAATCTAGTTGTGTGGCCTTAGAAATTATTTCATGAACCTAATTGGCTTTCATAAATTGTGTTTAGGCCAAGAGAAACCTTCCCCACACTTTTTTGGGTGTGTGGCCGGAGCAAGGGAGGGATATTCAAGAAGAAAAGTGTGTGATTATGTACAAGGTAGCTCTCTCCACCTTCTCTTATGCATGAATGTATGCTCAGCTTGTCTTAGAATGTGTGTATGTCTATTTTCAAGCCATGAAAAGTATGATAGCATGATTTCTTGTGCCATGGTTTTATGATAACATATTATGTTTATATGATGTTTTTGATGTGTGCTTGGGTTTGCTTGAGTGTGGTGAGGCCAAGAACTCTTAACCATGGTGAGGATGAGCCAAGAACCCTTGAGATTGGTTGAGACAAAGTAAAAAGTCTCCTAAAAGCAAATTGGGCTTCCAAGAGTATGGTTGAGTCCAAGAATCTCTTAAAGAATGGGCAAGGCAAGTCCAAAATCCATGAGAAAAAGTGTGAGGCCAATCCATCCACTTGATGAGCTCTTGAATGTCTTGTATGACTTATTCACATGCTGAGCTTGTTTCTTGAATGTTCATGACTTCCATGATATCCATACATGCATTTTCAAGACTTGTTTTGCATATATTATGTATGATTGAATGGGAGATGAGCTATTGGGATTCTTTGAATCTCATTCCCTCTTCTCCAATGATCTTACATGCTAGGTGGACCAAGTGGACAAGGTGATGGAAGCCAATTACCTTGAAGGAAAGAGTTTGGCCATTAAATGCAAAGCTTTTGGTTCTTTAAGGCCATAATTGTGTCAAATGTTGTAACCCCTTGATGTATATGGTCTATGACCTTTTAGACATGTGTAATTATGATATTATGCCATGTATGAATGAGAGAATATGTTATGTAGCCACTAGAATATGAATTGAGTATATGATGGCACATTAGCTTCATGAATAGTTTTATGGAAATATGCATATGTGTGGATGAAATGACCAAAATGAGATGCATGGAGTTTGGGACCATTTGGGCAGCTTACACAAGTCTTAATCATGCTTTTAGACTTGCCCAAAAGGTGCCAAACCCTAGGGAAAGTCATTTAGTTACTTTGGTACCTCATATGGAGTCAAAATTGACCACAATGGAACTTTATATCACTTTTTAGCTAAATGAGCTCTTCTTGATATGAGATTTGGCATGTAATTAGAGCTTGTTGAGAGTTTTTTGGGAAGCTAAAGACCATAATTTTTGGAGGTCTACAGAATATTTGATGAATTTTCAAAGTTGATATTTTTTTGATTTTGGTCTGCTGCACTATTCATTTGGTCCAAAACTGAAATCTGTCACACAGGGCTGAAATGATACCTATTTACCATGAAATTTTATAAAAGAAACTATACATTCACAGTGACTTATTCCAACTAGAAGAACCTCATTTGGAGGTCTATAGAGGGAGATATAAATTTTTGAAAATTCTGTCCAGTATTAGTAGTTTTGCCTGACCTAAGTTACTGTTATATTGAATTCTGAGATCTGGGCTTGATGAATTGGTCTAGAGATATTTTTTCCTTCTATTTAACATCCATAGCTTTCTATATTGGTATCATTTGCATAGATTGGATATTTTTGGGATTAATTAGATATTTTCAAAGTTTTCAGTAGAATTCTGTAACAGTTCCAGAATGCAGTTTGATCTTTGGGCCTTTTCAGATGTCAAACGCCCTCTGTGATGGATGTTATGGTCTAATCGTATTTTTAGTGTGAATTAGACATCCGTAGATTTCCCAATTGACCAAGAATACATGTTTTTGATTGTTTTAGAATTAGTTATAATTTTTCAAAGTATGGTCAGAAAAAGGGCTAAATCTAGCTGAAATTAAACAACCATATTTTATGCTTCATTTTGGTTTTCTTGAGTTGTGGGCCACATTTTATGATTAAAATGAGTTGTATCCATGTAATTAAATATAGGAATATATAGTATGAGCTCAAAGGGTCCACGTGACATTGAATGAAATTTTTATACACGACGCAACGTAATTAAATGCATTATTTTAATAGACTTTTTCTACTTTCTTCATGGATTTGAGAATATGATGCATAAGAATATGATGAAATGAGCTAGAAATGATGGTGTTACAGACTTACTAATCCATCTCACCATTCTCTCAAGTTTTTATTGGTCCAAGTGTCTCAAGCCTTCTCCCTATAAGTCCACCTCACACTCACTAATCCACATCACCTCTTAAACCCTAATTCTATTCACCAAGAAGCAAAAAACCAAGAAAAGGATGAAATTCTTCTTCTTGGCCAAGAGTGAGGCATCTTCTTCTTGCTTCTTCCATCTCTTGAACATCTCTTCAGCATTTTTCTTCATTTCTTCACCATTTTCATCTATTCCACCTTTATTCTTCCACTTTTCTCCATCTTTCTCTTAATATATTCCTCCATTCTTCCTTTTTTCCTCTTAGCCATGACCCACTCCTCCCTTTTCTACCATAAGGACACCATTCCCATCTTGAAGGCTATGGACAAAATTCTCTTGAAGATAGAAGGAAGGCTTGTGACCATGAGGAGCTAAAGAGTTTGATGATGACCAAGCAAGCTTGGAAGGGATTCAAGAGACGATGGATTGCAAGCATTGGATTAGGCTAACTATTTCTTCTCCTTTCACTATTTCTATTTCAATTTCTATGTTAATTTAGGATAGAGTTCTTGAATATTTTGACTTGAGAATTGGACATGTAATGGTTGAATAATTTTAGACTATTGTGGATTGTAATGTGAACCATTGGATTGGTGGATAGAAATTTGTATGAATTGCTATATTATTAAGATGAGATTATGTTTAAATTGGCCTTTGCATCTTATGTTCTTGTGTTTTGATTATTGAATTTAAGCTTCTTGATTTAGCATTGCGGTTGCTAATTAAGTGGTTTAATTCTTGATTGAAGCATTGAAATTGTTGGATGGATGTGGTTTTATGGGCATAAAGTCTAGGCCAATGTTATAGATTAATTGTGCAATTCTTGCAAGCTTGATCAATTATCATATTATCATGCAAGTTAGGTGTTTGATAAAATGCTTGGGAGAGTATTCATTCTAGGTAATTGGTCTTACATTTTAAACTTAAAGAATTCATGGTTTTAATATATGTGACATTTGATCATAGTAGTTATTCCAAATTTAATTAATCATTAGGGCCTAATTTTCTTTCCTCTTCAAGTATCGTTAGGTTGTCATCTCCATTTCATTGCATTTGAATTTTTTATTCCACCCAATTTTGCACAATTAGCTCTCTTGAATTTCTTCTAGTTTAATTTTCATTTTAGTTAAATTTTAATTCAATTATATAAAAAAATAGAGAAAAAAATCCCCCAATTTTTGTAATTAGTTTAAATCTTATATAGGTTAGTATTTTTTGCATTAGCATCTTTTTTCTTTTTGCATTTAAAATAAATTATATCACTTATATTTTCCATACTTGTTACACACCCATATACACTTGTTTATACTCCCTTACACTTACCTTCATACTTACATACTTTTCTATGTTCATGAAGACAATTTAATAAGTAAATATATATATATTAAAAATATAATAATAATAATAAATAAATAATAATATAAAAAACACTTGCTTAATTACTTAGTCACTCACCTAAGTTATATTATTTTGGTTGCTCTAAAGTGAAATGACCTTGGTTGCACACTTTTATTACATAATTTTTATTTTATAGTCAAGTTTTAAAATTATGACCTCATGACAAGGTTGGTTAGCAACCATCTTTTTTCTTAACAAACAACACTAGTGCTTCCTATAGTGACACGCTCAGCCTAATGAACCTTTTTCCAAGCAACTCTTCTATTTGATTCTTTAACTTGACAAGTTTAGCAGGTGCCATTTTATATGGAGTCTTAGAAATTGGTCCTATACCATGAACTAAGTTAATGGAAAACTCTAACTCTCTCTTTAGGGGTAGACCACTAATCTCTTTAAGAAAAATTTTTGCGAATTCCCTAATTATAGGTATACCTTCCAAGCTATCCTTAACCTCAACATGTAAAGAAAAGAACACAAGAAACTCTTGGCAACCATGCCAAGGGTACCTCTCAACTTCGACGACAAACACATAAGCAAGCTCAATCACAAGACAAGATTTAGGTATATTAGTAGCTAAGAAAACAATCTTATGGTTACAATCAAGTATCACATTATTAGCTAACAACCAGTCCATACCAATGATCGCATTAAAATCATACAAAGGGATGCAAATTAGATCAAGGGTAGTACAACAACTATCCAATTGTATAACAAAGCTTAGGTACATATCAGATGTAATCATGGAATATCCAATAAGGGTATATACAAATAATTCAAATGGCAACAGGCTAATTTTAAGACCTAGACACTTAACATAGTTATATGAGATGAAAGAATAAGTCACACCCAAGTTAAACAATGCATCTAGAACATGATTATGAATAAGAATAGCAACTTAGATCAGACTAGGGGACCTACTAGCCCTTTATTGCATAAGTGTAAACACCTATCCTTATGTAGGTGGTTTGACAGATGAAGCCAGTAATTAGTAATTTCATCTATTCTATGATAGTCATGATACTAAATAGAAATAAAAGAGAATCTTTTTAGGTCTGAAGGAAAAGCAAAGGCAAACGGGATATCTTCCTGAAAGTAAAGAAGGTTATTTTGTAATAGCATACTCTCTTCCAGCTATTGGCTAGCTAGTGATATTGTGTAAGTTCATGTATAGTGTCTAGGCTTCCCATAATTATAACATACAAGGCATAGTCTACTCTTATGATTCTTCCCACATTTGCCACATACTGATGGGACATTCACTGAACTCCTTAGGGTTCCCATATTCTTCCTTTGAGGAACACTTCTTAGGGGTGGCCTCCTACCCCAAAAGCCACTACCACTACTTGTTCGCTTCTTATTTCCACCTCTAAAGGGTTCTATGCCTTGGTCACAATTACCCTCTATTGTCTTCTTCCTTTTGGCCTCACTCTCCATTAAGGCCCTTTCAGTCATCCAACACTTCTCCACCAATTCATCAAAGTTACAGATTTGGAGGGTTACAATCTTATCGTTCAAATCAGGTTTAAGGCCTTTTTCAAACTTGTTGGCCTTCCATGGTTCATCATCAAACCATTTCAAGTATGAAGAGAAATGGGACAATTGAATAAATTTTGTTGTATACTTGTCTACATTCATTTCGCCTTGCTCAAGGAAGTTGAAGTCAGCTTCCTTATCAACCCTCACTGATAGTGAGAAGCATTTACCCTTAAAAGCGATTTGGAAGCTCTCCTAAGTCAAGGTTATCCCCCTTGAACTCAACAACCTAAAGGCACTTCACCACCAATGTTTCGCCTTACCTTCCAACTTATATATGGTTAGTCTAGCCTTTTGCTAAGTGGTGCATGTCATTACCTCAAAAATCTTCTCTAATTATATTAGCCATCTCTTAGTTTTTTCAGTGTCCAACTCTTCTAAAAATGATAGAAGATCAGCCTTTTTAAACTTGGCCAATACAACTAATATATCATCATTTCCCCTTGATACCTGTAACACCATAAATTCTAGCTCATCTCATGCTTTTAAAGGGCATAATATCATGATCCATATATATTTCCCATGGAAAAAATAAGGAAAATGGGATTAATTTTGCGTTACGTCATATCTAAAAATTACAATTGGTGTCACGTAGGCCTTACGAGCTCATGCTATATATTTTCATATTTAATTACATCAATACAACTAATTTGCATCATAAAGTCATGCCCACAACTCATGGAAACTGAAATGAAGCATAAAATGGGCTTATTAAATCTCGGCCAGATTTGCCCCATTTTCTAACCAAACTTTGGAAAATCATAACTAAATCTAGAAAAATAGAAATCATGCAATCTTGGTCATTCTAGAAAGATTTGGATGTCTACTTCATATAAAAATATGTCTAGACTATAACATTCATCACAAAGGACATTTGACGTCCAAAGGTCTGACTGCATCCTGGAACTGATATAGAATTCTGTAGAAAACTTTGAAAATGTCCAATTAATTTCACAAAAATTGAATCCATGCAAATGATACCAATATGGAAATATGTGGATGTTAATGAGAGGGAAAAAATATCTCCAGACCAGTTCATCAAGTGCAAACCTTAGAATTCAATGGAACAGTACCTCTGGTTGGGCAAAATTACTGATATTGGATAGAAACTTCAAAAATTCATATCTCCCTCTCTAGACATCTAAATGAGGTGCTTCTAGTTGGCACGAGTCACTATGATTGTCTAGTTTCTCTGTATAAAATTTCATGTAATTGGACATCATTTGAGCCTCATGTGACAGAATACAATTTCAGACCAAATGAATAGTGCAGCAAACCAGAAACCATGAAAATTGCCAACTTTGAAAAATTATTAAATATTTTGTAGACCTCCAAAAATTATGATCTTTAGCTTCCCAAAAATATCTTAATGAGACCTAATTGCATGCCAAATTTCAGATCAAGATAACTCATTTGGCTAAAAAGTGATATAGAGTTCCATAATGGTCAATTTTGGCTCCATAAAGGATACCAAAGTTGCCAAATGGATTTTCCTTGGTCTTGGCACCTTTTAGGCAAGTCTAAAAGTACATTTAAGACTTATGTGAGCTACCCAAAGGGTCCCAAACCTTATGCATCTCATTTTGGCCATTCAACCCACACTTATGCACATTTCCATCAAACTTCCAAAATGTATACTTTGGCATTACATACTCAAATTGTATTCTAGAGCTCATACATCATATCCATACATTTAAACATTACATAATATCATATTTACACATGTCTCAAGGATTATAGACCATTTACAACATCATATACATTGTGAAGCATCATTATGGATTCAAAAAGAATAAAACTAGATATATGGTTGTCAATCTTCCTTCTTCATTGTTGTTGGCTCCCATTGCCATAGTTACTTAATCCACCTAGCATGTTAGGACATTGAAAAGGAGGGAATGAGATTCAAAGAATCCCAATACCTCATCTCTTATTCAATCTTACATAATATGTGCAAAGCAAGCTTTACAAATGCATACATGGAGAAAATGGAAGTCATGGATATTTAAAAGGAAAGCTTGACATATGAACAAATCATACAAAACATTCAAGAGCTCACCAAGTGTTTGGATTGGCCTCACACTTCTCCTCATGGATTTTGAACTTGCCTCACCCATTCTTTAAGCACTTTGGACTTAACCATACTCTTAGGAGCCCACTTTGCTTTTGGACGACTCTTTACTTTATCTCAACTAAGCTCAAAGGTTCTTAGCTCATCCTCACCATGGTCAAGAGTTCTTGGCCTCTCCACACTTAAGCAAACTCAAACAAACATCATGTATTCATTTGGAAGTATAACATGGCATCAAGAATCATGGCATATAAAGGCATGCTAGCATACTTTTCATAGCTTGAAAATACACAAGCACACATTCTAAAATAAGCTAAACACACATCCATGCATGAGAGAAGGTGGAGAGAGCTACCTTGCATACAACTATACACTTTTTCCTTTGGACTCAAGCCTCCTCTTTGGGCCACACACCCACAAATTGGTGAAGATAGTTTCTCTTGGCCTAGATACAATTTATGGGAGCCAATTAGGTTTATGAAACATATTCTAAGGCTTCATAACTTGGTGAAACACTAGATTGCTCTATAACCCCCATTATAGTCCATAATTGCACCTAATGAAGCAACACCCCTCAAATAATTTCTAAGCCTCATTCTTTCCTTTCAATTATGATTCTTGACTCCTTTTAAGCCTCTTGGAGTCATCACATCATTAAAACAAAGGGTCTAGCATCATGTTGCTTCTTTAGGTCATAATATGGAATCTAAGACACCAAATCACTTTTCATGAGTTCTAAAATTTTTCCAAGGCCTCCTTTCATTTTCATTCATCAAATATGACTCAAGAATGGCCTTAGAAAAATTTAAAACTTTCCCTAGCTACACAAACATGCCTAGGTCGAGACATATGGTTTAGGGCTTCTTGGAGATTTCTTTGTTTTCTTGAAGGAGGAAGCTTATGGGGAGCATCTTAAGTATCTCAAGAACTCATTTAAACTCTTAATTAGACTTAGGAAGCATCACATAAATTCAAAATTTGGAAGGTGCACATAAAACCCTAAGTTTTGCATCTTGATTTCTAATGGCTATTTCATAGTTTTCTTTGCATATTCTTATTCTTCTCCATCAAATACCTAAGATTCACTCTGGATTTGGTTGAAAATTTAACACCCTAGGGCTATCTATAACTAGGTCGAAACATGCTCAAAGGAAGGGAGGAGAAAGACCAAGTGGAAGAATTGCATAATACCTTGTTTTCCTTGAATTTCCTTGCTTGTTCTTGCTTTCCTTGGCGTCCTTACTTGAATTTTGAAATTTCCTCTCTGTTCTTCCTTTAAAACAGCCCTCAAAACTTTAGAAAAATCATGGATAAGAAGAGGGAAAAAGAGAAGAAGAGATTGGTGGAGAGAAAGCATGAAAAACAAGCAAATTTCCATACCTAAAGGCTTGAATTTTTCCTCCTTCTTCTCTTCCCTTGGTGCGCCACTCTCCTAGGGCTTTGCTTCTGGTTTAGGGCTAGAAAATCTGAAGCTAAATGAGGGAGAGTGTGAGGCGCCACCCATATATAGCTAGGGCAAAAAGACTTTTTCAAAAATTATAATTTTGCCCTTTATACTTTGCATTTTCGTTTCTCCTTTGTTTTAGCTCTTTTTTTAGAATCATCTTTTCCATTATAAAATTTGGTTCCCAATTAAGAAAAATGCATTTGGAATCACTCAAATCGGAACTAAAACCTTTTCGAATGAACCTGTCAAAGTTCGGGCATACCGAAGTTAGAAAACATCTACCGGAGGAGATTTAACTATCCCAGGACTTCCCATGATTTTTAGGGCCTCTGAGAACCCTAGAAAACTCAAAACTTTGATTTAAAAAACCCTCCTATGTGAATTCCGAAAATTGCCCAAAATTACGAAAATGCCATTATGTTTCATAAGTTTTTCGTCAAAATTTATTTCTTTATTCTAGCTCTGTTTTTCCTTCTGTCTGAGGCTAACATTCTCATTTTTAGGAGGCTAGAATGTTACTCAAATTTTTTGGGACCTTAACTAATTCATTTTGGGGGACCTACTTTGAAAATGCACCCATTTCCGTTATTTAACGAAAATCAAACATTACAATACCTCACACCAAGTTCTTGTAATATCTGGTTCTTTGAAAACAAGAGAAAACGTGAGAAACGTAATGTATGGTTTCTTCGTAAATACACGAAATTCATTAGATACAAAAGGAAGTCCCCCAAATAGAGTGATTTGAGGTCCAATAAAATTAGAATAATATTTTAGACCTCAAATAATGATGAGTCAAGGCCACAGGTGCATTGAAACCAAAGCTAGAATAGCTAGACAGCTTTTGATAAAAATGCAATGAAATGTAATGGCATTTTTGTAATTTCAGGAAATTTTTAGAATACTCATAGGAGGGCTTTTTAAATGGAAAGTTTGAGTTCTCCAGGATTCTCGAAGGCCCTGAAAACCATGGAAAGCCCAGAGATAGTTAAAGCCTCTTCAGTATATGTTTTCCAATGGTGGTAAACCCAAAGTTTGACTGATTCATCGAGAAGGTTTTAACTCCAAATTGAGTGATTCCAAGGGTATTTTATAAGTTAGAGAACTTAAATTTTATGATGGAAAAGACAATACTAAAAGAGGAGCTAAAATGAAATAGAAATGAAAATGCCAAGAACCAAGGACAAAAGTGGCATTTTAAAATGTTTTAATTGATTCCCTTTTTTATGTTTATATGTGGCGTTCTATGTGCTAGCCTCATAACCAACTTATGGTTTTGCCTAAAATAGAAAATGAAAGCTAAAGAGAGGGGTGTTCAAGGAGGGAAGAAGAAGAAGAGACCAATCCAGGACAAAGGGGTAAGAAAAGTCTAGAAATTCATGCTCCTTCCTTTAGAAAACTTATCCTCTTCCTTCTCCTCTTTCTTCTCATGGTCTTATTAAGATTTATGGTTTTGTTTTGAGCTCCAACTAGAGGGGGAGAGTTTAAAATTCAAGGAGAAGAGAAAAGCAAAAGAAAGATTCTTCAAGGAAAGCCAAGAAACCAAGGTAACATGATAGTTTTCATGTTTCTTCTTCCTTGTTTTGTATATGTGTATTTTGGCCAAGATAAAGCCCAGCCATTAGAGAATAAATTCTGACCTAACCAAAGAAGATTCATAGGTTTTGGAGTGTGAAAAGTAAGTAGGTGCAAAGAAATTGGAAGAAAACCTAGTAAAACACAAGATAGCAAAGTTAGGGTTTTGAAAACATAATCAAAATTCTGATTTTGTCCAAGAGTTTCTAGGCTAATGGAAGTGTTTGTATGAGTTCCTAATGTAACACCCCATAATCAATTAAGGTGTTAATCACGGATTAGATTAATTAGGAATAATTAATATGGGATAATTAGGCAAGTTAAGTAAATGGAGATTTTAGAAAGGTAAATTTATTAATATGGGTTGAGATTTAATTGAGATAAAAATTCTATCTAGGCTTAAATTAATAGATCATGAGAAGAGGCTAATGGAGGCCCAATGGGTTAGGTATAGACCCAACCCAATTTAGTGAGATGGATGTGACAACCCTACCTTGTTATCAATGTATTTATGGTTAAATACAAGATTAATAATTAATTATCAAGGTTTGAGGTCATTATATATATATCCACATTACGAAAATATGAGAAAATTTGAACCTTGATCTTAAGGTCATCATCATACCACCACAACACAACAAAATTTGCATAAAAGAAATCCTACTATCATTAGGGGTTTATGATTCAACCGTCCATCGGTTTCAATACCCAAAAACCTCCCACAAGTGTTCCTATATCGTTTCCTACCCTTACCATTGAAGAAACAGGGGTTTTTAGGTTAAAATTATGAGTTTGGAGATTTACGCCACGGCTTATACCTTCCTCGCCGCGACCAAGTTACTCTCTGGAATCATTGGGCAAATTTCACAAATCTCGTCGCGGCCAGCCTACATGGCGCCATGGCAGAAATGCTTCCTGGATCTCCCATTCTCCACCCTCACGATTCTCGCCTCGACGCAATATATTTGCATCGCGGCGAGTTTTGCTTCTGTCCAACCCTCATTTTATTTTCTCGACTCGCGCTGCGGCTGGACATAATGCGCTGCGACGAGTTTTGGTTCTGTTACCCTACTGGGTGATTTTTTTCGCTCTGCGCCGCGGCGCTCCTCGCCACTGTCACTCCCTGGGCCACTTTTCCTCCCTTGCGCCGCAGCGGAATTGGTTATGCCGTGGTGGGATTCGGCTCTGTCTCACCTTTGGCCGCGGCGAAGCCTTCTTAGCCGCGGCGCGACTCCCTCTTGTGACTACATTATCCAAATTTTTCCCCCTACACTCCAATTCCCATCTTAGAAACACTCCAGGTCCACCTACGCTCATTTTATGTGATTCTAATGGTGTTTATCTACCCTATTTACCCATCAATCAATTCATTACCATTGCAAAACTTAAATACTACTTCCTACTTGCCCAACTAGTTCATATCAGCAAATTCATGAATATATGACAGCAAGAACACAAGCATTAGCAAAAATTAACATCCCATGCACATTCCATATATATATTTCATTCATCAATAGCTTATGTCCATATCCAACACATCATATGACTACAATTCCCATATGGTAATCCATATCACAATTTCAACAAGACTATATATATTATGCTATAAGTCCATACATTAATATTCGACTATAGTGAGACTTACATCCTTAACGGTTACATTTCAATCAAACAAAATATGAATGCCTACACTTGGCAATATGAATACATGATGATGCTATGTAACTAATAACAAAACTGCATCCCTACTAACTAAGCCAGCCTAAGTGTAGCCTTCTCCCATATGTTGGAGCTCATGGATTTTCATCCACTTGCTTCCCTTTATCCTTACCCGAAGAACCTTCACCTGAAATGTTAATCCCATGAAACGGGGTGAGATATAAATCTCAGTAACCAAGGCAATTCCATCATATATCTAGTTTAATTAACATATATGCATGAATCAAAATCAACATCAGAATCATATCCATCATATCAGCAAATGAAATAATTAACTATCATGATTATTATCCCATACTAGCAATCATATTATCATATGTTAAAGGCCATTAACACCAAGAGATGCCCATCCATGGCACCTACTCCCTATTGAGCACAACCGGGGCTCAGTGCATCTGGGTTTAATCATAACCCGGTGCTCGATCGACGTACATGCACGGGTGGCAGCCACACCACAGCTCTACCATGGACTTCCAAGGTCCAATCATAATTCAATAGATAGCCAATCAATTCATTCAACATTTCAAATCTTTCATATACAGCAACATATGAAATTAAATCAAATATATACATGGAATTGATATAAACCTAGTTACCTCACTTGTAGACACTTGCAACAGTCACCAATGGTGCAGAAATCCTCCTATAACCATAGCATCATAGAATTACTACTATAATTCATCATTAATAGTTACAATCAATACCCAAAGAATTTAAGATGCTAATGACTACCTAAGAATCACTTACTCAATCACTATAAGTCTCAAATTCGGATTGAAGTGTCCTCCACCAGAAAACTTAATGTTCCACCCAAAATCCTAAGCAAATTCGTACATAATTAATACCCATTTTATAAATCAGCTATGGGGGTCTCAAATTAACAATTGAAGCATCATAATGGAAGGTTTAAACTCACCCAAGGTCAGCCATAACCTCAACCTACGAATTTTACCAAGAAAATTTCCAAATTCCCACATTTCATATTTTGGGTAAAGTGAAAATGCTCCAAATGAAAAACTAATCAGACCAAATTAAAGAGAAAGATGAGGAGATTAAGTTGTATAACTATTACCTTGGCTAAATCTTGCTTTAAATGTGAGAAAATGCAGAATTCTTGCCCCAAACCCTAGCCTCTTCTCCAAGCTCCGAATTTACTTCTTAAGTTTCAGCAAATGAGAAAGTGGCTGGAGTATTAGGGTTTAAGTTGGGTTTTAGTTGGGTCAAATATGGATCATGGGTTGCTCCCAGGTCCATCTTCACTTGGGCTTCATATTTTTTCTTGTTGGGTCAGTTTTTAGAGTGTTGGGCTGCAGAATTTTGTTGGGCCAGTTCTTATACATTGGGTTGCTAAAGTTTAATTAAGTTTGGGCTAAGATTGAAGAGCTCAATAATGTGGGTCTGCACAAGGGTTATTGGGCCACTTAGAAGAGTCTATACAAGGTGGATTTTGGGCCTCTATCACACCAAATTGGGTTGGGTCTGCACCTAACCCATTGGGCCTCCATTAGCCTTTTCTTATGATTTATTAGTTTAAGCTTAGATAGAATTTCGATCTCAATTAAATCTCAAACCCATATTAATAATTTATTTCTCTAAAATCTCCATTCACTCAACTTGCCCAATTATCCCATATTAATCATTCTTAATTGACCTAATCCGTGATTAATACCTTAATTAATTATGAGGTGTTACAATAGAGGCCCAATATCCACCTTGTATAACTCTTATAATTAGCCCAATAACCATTTGTAGACCCAAATTTTTGAGCTCTTCAAACTTGGCCTAAACTTAACTAAACTTCAGCAACCCAATGCATAAAAGTGGCTCAGTAAAATTCTGCAGCCCAACACTTTAAAACTAGCCCAACAACTTAAAAATCTGAAGCCTAAATGGAGATAGACCTTGGAGCAGCCCATCACCCATTTTTGACCCAACTTAAACCCAACTAAAACTCTAATACATTAGCCTTTTCCTCACACTTGCTGAAACACAAAACACAAAGAGAAATTCGGAGCTTGGAGAGGAAGCTAAGGTTTGGGGCAAAAATTCTACATTTTCTCACATTTAAAGCAAGATTCAGCCAAGGTAATAGTTATACAACTTAATTCCCTCATCTTTCTCTTTAATTTGGCCTGATTAGTTTTTCATTTGGAGCATTTTCATCCTACCCAAAAATCTAAAATGTGGGTGTTTGGGGATTTTCTTGGTGAAATTCGTAGGTTGAGGTTCGGGCTGACATTGGATGAGTTTAAACCCTCCATTTTGATGTTTCATTTGTTAATTTGAGACCCCCATAGCTAAGTTATAAAATGGGTATTAATTTTGTACGAATTTGCTTAGGATTTTGGGTGGAATATTGAGTTTTTTGGTGAAGGACACTCTAATCCGAATTTGGGATTGGTGGTGGTTGTTGCAAAGTTGTCTACAAGTGAGGTAACCAGGTTTATATCAATTCCATGTATATATTTGATTTAATTTCATATGTTGCTGTATATGAATGATTTGAAATGTTGAATGAATTGATTGGCTATCTGTTGAATCGTGATTGGACTTTGTGAATCTATGGTGGAGCTGTGGTGCGGCTGCCACCCGTGTATGTGCTTCGATCGAGCACCGGGTTATGATCAAACCCTAGATGCACAGAGCCCTAGTTGTGCTCAATAGGGAGTAGGTGCCGTGGACGGGCCTCTCCCGGTGTTAATGGCCTTTAACATGTGATAATATGATTGCTAGTATAGGATAGTAATCATGATAGCTAATTATTTCATTTGCTGATATAATGGATATGATTCTAATGTTGATTTTGATTCATGCATATATGCTAATTAAACTGGATATATGATAGAATTGCCTTGGTTATTGAGATTTATATCTCACCCCATTTCATGGGATTAACATTTCAAGTGAAGGTTCTTCGGGTAAGGATAAAGGGAAGCAAGTGAATGAAAATCCATGAGCTCCAACATATGGGAGAAGGTTACACTTAGGCTGGCTTATTTAGTAGAGATGCAATTTTGTTATTAGTTTACATAGCATCATCATGTATTCATGTTGCCAAGTGTAGGCGTTCATATTTTGTTCGATTGAAATGTAACCGTTAAGGATTTAAGTCTCATTATAGTTGAATACTAATGTATAAACTTATAACATTATATATGTAGTTTTGTTGAAATTGTGATATGGATTACCACATAGGAATTGTAGTCATATGATGCTTCGGTTGTGGACATAAGCTATTGTTGTATGGAATCTCTATAGAATGTGCATAGGATGTTAATTGCTATTAATGCATGTGTTTTGCTATCATATATTCATGAATTTGTTGATATGAGCTAGTTAGCTAAGTAGGAAGTAGCATTTAAGTTTTGCAATGATAATGGACGGATTGATGGGTAAATAGGGTAGATAAACACCATTAGGATCACATAAAATGAGGGAAGGTGGACCTGGAGTGTTTCTAAGATGAGATTTAGAGTGCAGGGGGCGAAATTTGGGTAATGTGGTCACAGGAGGGAGTCTCGCCGTCGCTAAGAAGGCTTCACCGTGGCCAAATGAGAGACAGAGCCGAAGGGCACCGCGGCATAACTAATTCCGCCACGGCGCAAGGGAAGAAAATTGGCCCAAGGAGTGACAGTGGCGAGGAGCGCCATGGCCTGATAAATCTCGTTGCGACGCGAAGTTGGAAAAATTGCCCAGGAGGGTAACAGAACCAAAACTCGCCACGGCACAATATGTCTTGCCGCGACGCTAGTCGAGGAAATAAAATAAGGGTTGAACAGAAGCAAAACTCGCTGCGGCGCAAATATATTACGCCAAGGTGAGAATCGTGGGAGTGAGAATAGTAGTTCCAGGAGGCGAGATTTGTGAAGTTTGTCCAGTGATTCTAGAAAGCAACTTGGCCGCGGCGGGGAAGGTATAGGCCACGGCGCAAGTCCCCAACCTACTCTTTTTAGCCTAGAAACCCTAATTTCTTCAATGGTAATGATAAGAGATGATATAGGAACACTTGTGGGAGGTTATTGGGTATTAAAATGGATGGATGGTTGAATTATAAACCCCATATGGTAGTAGGGTTTCCTTTATGAAAATTTTGTTTTGTTGAGGTGGTATGGTGATAACCCTAATATCAAGGTTCAAATTTTTCCTATATTTTCACAATGTGATAAATTGTAACCACTCAAACCTTGATAAATAAATTATTAATCATATATTTAACCATAATTACAATGATTAGAAGGTAGGGTTGTCACACCTAAGACCCTAGAGAACTCCCCAAATATACCTCCCATAAAGAAAAATTACAAAACTCCATGGGCACCAAGTAGGAGCCTAGGTTCAGCCAAGGAGGAAAGAAGCACCAAGGGGGTGTTTTAATTTCTTCCAAACTTAGTTTTGCATCATATATGATGGGAGAGCATGAGAAGAAGCCTTAGAAAAATTTTAGAAGTCATGGATAATGAGATGGAGCTATAGGTTCCATATTGTAGCATAATGAAGCAACACCTAGTTAGACTCCTTAAAATAAATGTATGATGATTCCAAGGAGTCTAAATAGAGTCAAGAGTCATAGATGGAAGGGAAGAAGGGAGCTAAGATCAAAAATTCCTAAAGTTGCTTCATTAGGTGCCTTATGGAACCATAATTAGACCGTTTGAGCAACCAAATTGTGCTAGTGTGTGAGTGACTTTGGTAAATGTTCCAAGAGTATAATTGGATCTTATTTCATGTGCTTAGGCCAAGGAAATCAAGCTCCACCTCTTCATGGATGTTTGACCGAGGGAGAAGAAGGATTTTCAAAGGTTAAAGTGTGCTTTTATATGTAAGGTAGCTCTCTTCCCTTTCTCTCATACATCTTTGGATGTTTTCTTGTCTTTGAATGTGTGTGTGCATGTTTTAAGCCATGAAAGATGTTTTTAGCATATATCAATATGCCATGATACCATGTTGCAATGTTATGCACTTAAATGATGCTTTATGAATATGTTTTGGTTTGCTTGAGTATAGTGAAGCCAAAAGTCCCTTAGCTAAGGTAAGGATGAGCTAAAAGCCCCCAAGAATGAGTGAGATAAAGCCAAAAGTCTTTAAAGAGTGAGACTTGGTCAAAAGATCCTTAAGAAAATAGGTGAGTCAAGTCCAAAATCCATAAAGAGAAAGGGGTGAGGCTAAACCATTTCCTTGGCAAACCTATATATGTTTATATGACTTCTTAAGTGCAAGACATGTTCTATATATGATATGTACTCCATGATATTCATGCATGCATTTTAGACTTGAATTTTCATCTTTTATGTATGCTTGAAAGGGAGAAGAGTTATTAGAATTTCTAGAATCTCATTCTTTCCTCCCCATTACCTAATATGTCTAAATGGATCAAAAGAGCAAGGAAATGGGAGCCAACACACTTGAAAGCAAGGAGATTGACAGAGAAATTGAAAAATGCTTGTCCAATGGCTATGAAATTTTATAGAGAGAAACTAAACAATTATAATGACTCATGAAAATTAGAAGCACCTTAATTGGAGGTCTATGGAGGAGAAATAATTTTCTAAAGTTTTATGTTAGTACCAGGGATGACAGTAGTCCTTGGTTATTATTCCATCAATTTTTGAGGTCTAAAGGCTTCTAAATTGGTTTGAACTTATTTCTTCCCTCTAATTAACATCTGTAACTTTCCAAATTGGAGTAGTTTGCCTAAATTGGATTTTTTTGGAATTAATTATATACTTTTTAAATTTATATCAATAAGTTGTATTAGAAACACAAAGCTGCCTAACTTATGTTACTATTCTATTGTTAAACATGGTCCAAATGATGTTTTTATGGCTTGAGATTATTTTTAGCATAAATTTAACATCTAAAGCTTTCTAAAAAGCTATGGGTTACTTGATTTCAACTTTTTTAGATTTAGTTGTGATTTTCCAAAGTGGCATTAGAAATCTCTGTCAAGTTGGACCTAAAATGAACTTGTTTTATTTTGTGTATGTATGCTATAAGCTTGAGCATTTGGCAACATTTTAAGATAGTTTTGAATTGTATGCATGTATTTAAATAGGAGAATGAGATGGATGAGTTCATACAGTCCACAGGACACGAAATAAAAATTTTATCCACTACGCAACGCAAAAATAATGTAATATTTTGATGGAATTTCCTTGGAACCTTGCTATATCAAAGGAATGCAATTAGAAATGAGATAAGATGAGCTAGTTAAATGTGGTGTTACAATTTTGATCAGCACCAACCCGATTTCCAACCGACACTTCTTGATTCTGCTTGTTCATGGTCTTATGCAACTGTTGCAACACTTGAATAGTGGCTGCATGGGTCTCGACTTGCTCTTGAAGACAGTCAGTCATTGCCTTCACAATGGCTTCATAGGCCTTAGCTTGCTCCTTCATACAGTTGGCTATTGCAGCCATGGCCTCTTGCACCTTTCTTAACATCTTAATGGTTTCCCCATGTGTAGCTATAATATCCTGCAATGCTATAAGCATAACCAGAATCTCCCCATTAAACTACAACCCCAAGGGCAAGTCCAAGCACAACATCACCCATATTAGATACATATAGATATAATGACATTCCCAGTCCATGTTGTCCCTATTCCTAACATACACGCATCATATTTGCCAAGTTTTCTATCTACAAACTTTAAAATCTTGCTTAGTTTCTTGAACTATTGCTCTGATACTAAATGTAACAACCCTAACATCCAAACACATAAATTAAGCTTAATTGGTCTCTTAAACATGAGTACTTAAGGTTAAGCATTATTAATAATTCATTAACGAATGAAAACCTAGGGAAATTTGAATCTTTTTAGTTATTCCTGAACACCAAATTGGTAAGCAAGAAGATTCATAGCTAAAGGTTACAAAAATTCCTCTAGAAGATTTCCATTTCATTCACGTCTAATTATAAGAGGCATAAAATGCATTTACATTAGTTTACAAGTCAATACATACCATTATCATAGGGAAAACCAAGATTTCTAAGCTAAAATGGGTGTTTGGAAACTTAGGCCATGACTTAGGTGATCTTTACTGTGGCCAAGTTAGCTACTAGAACTTGAAAACTCAAATATGCAATTCTCATCATGACTCATGTAACATCCCATGATTTGATAATTCAAAAAGGTCCCTAAAAGAGTGGGATAAAGTACTTAAGTGGGGTCACAGGCCTAGAGAAAGGCAGTAGAATTAACAACAACCAAAATTTGAACTGTATGGTTAATAAAGGAGGACCTAAAGTAAAATGAATTAAGACTAATTAATAATAGAATGTTAATTAGATAATCTAAAAATGTGGTTAAGAGTCTAAGAATAACCCAAAATCAGAGCAAAACGACTAAATAAAGTGAATTAGAGCCCAATAGCAAAATTGTAATTTCGGGTAACCTTATGAAAACTCAAAGGAGGAAGCTTTAAATGGAAACATTGAAATTTTTAGGGTTCTCAAAAGCCCCAAAAATCATAGGAACTCTTAAAATGGTTAAAACCCCTTCGGTGTACATTTTTGGTCATCAGTTGATCAAAACTTTGACTGGATGGTTCAGTAAGGTTTTAAATCTAATTTGAGTGAAACCAAAGACATTTTATGAATTAGAGGACCTAAATCTTATGACGGAAAAGATGGTTTTCAAAAATGATTTAAAACGAGCTCAAATGAGGCAGTCAAAATGTAGTGGCAAAAATGCAATTATGAAAATTTATAAAATATCTTCTCCAACCTTTTTTTATGACCAAGCCACATTCCCATCTCCTTCAAATTGACTTGGTGACCTTTGAATTCAGTGGCTATGGCATCCAAGAAAGGAGAGGAGAGAGAGAAGAAAAAAAGCTAAAAAAGTAAGGAAATATGCTAAATCTCATTCCATGGTAGTTAGAAACTTTGTTATACTCTTCTTGCTCTTTCTAATGGTGGTTTTAGTTTCTTGAAAGGATAATTTTGGTGGCTGACCTCTTGAGAAAAGGTGAGGGTTTGAAGCAAACAACTATGCCACAAGAATCACCATTTAGTAAACTTTCAAATAAGGTATGGTATAAGCCATGAAATTTCCATTTCTTTGGTCTTTTTTTTCTTCCATAATTCTCCCTAGAGAGAGTGAGAGTGAGAAGGAAGCTTTTATTTGATGAAAACTTGAGATAAACAAGGATTTTGAAGTATGGAGAATTAGAATATGCAATTAGAATCAAGAAAGGAGTATTAGGAAACAAAGTAGAAAAGTTAGGGTTTTGATTGTACATAGGGATTTATGAAGCTTTCTAATGATAATTTAACTTATATAAGAGCATATTTGAGTTGATAAGAGACCTAGGAAGCTTCATGGATGCCAAATTCCATAGAAAACCAAGCAAAACTCTATGGGTGCTCCATTATGTGGGTGTCTCAGCCAAGGTGGGATTCATATACCTATGGAGAGTTTTCTTTGATTCTAAGATTACGAATGGTCTAGATATGAATAATAAACACCAAAGGAGCCATTGGTTTGCATTTAGGAAATATATTTTAAAAGTTGAAAGTTTAAGGTTCCATTATGCATAAAGAAGCAACTTTGTGTTAGGCTCCTTGATTTGAGTTTGTGATAATTCTAATGAGTTTAAATAGAGTCATGTAACATATATTGTGAGAAATTGGAGCCAAGATGATGAATTATATAAGTTGCTTCATTATGCTATAATATGGAGCCATATGGGAGCTTAGAACTAGAAGTAGCTTATATAAGGCTTGTGTGAGTGATAAGCATAATTTATATATATTTTATTCTCCTATTCTTAGGCATTTTAATGATTAAATGCTTTAAGACCCTAATTAGATAAGATTTTGTTTTAGAAGCCATTTCGATATTTTAGGAATTTATTTGCAAAATTGTAGAATTTTAATGCATAGATCTTTTTAAATGAATTTTGTAAATTTTTCTATTTCATTCTTTCCATTCCTTGTGTGCAGATTTTTAATGCAAATATGAAGCTTGAATGAGAATTTGACTTAAAGAAGAGAAGGAGAAGAGGTGGAAGCTCTCCAAGTTCAATGAAGCAACAACCATGTGGAGAACACACACAAGCAGAAATGAGGAAGAGCCACGAGTTGAATGGAGTGAAGGTACAGCTCGAATTCTACATGCAATGAAGTTGGAGAAAGAAGCAAGGAGAAAACAAAGGAAAAGAATATATGCAGAACCACATGAACAGTAAACAAGAAAAAGAAGAGCTATAGATGCATGAAGGGAGCTTGCCACGGATAGAAGGGATCTGCATGAAGCATGAGGAGTTGCCAAATACACTCAACCATGAAGCAACATCCAGTATACATAGAAGCAACACAAACTAACGAACAGGGAGCACGTTATCTAGAACCATGTTAGCAAGAAGAAGCTACTGTTTTGAGAGGAGGAGTATGGGCTGGAGAAAGATGTGCATGGAAGATTCAGAAGCCTCGAGCAGCAGAGAAGAAAAGCAATCCATGAGCTAAATGAGCTAAGAGCAAGTAAAATACATGCATGCAGAAATGGAGAAAACAAATGAAGAACACAAGAAGCATGTGAAGGAAAAACCACGTGGAAAAAGCTTGAACTTGAAGCAAATGAAAAGAAGAGGAAGCTACGTATGGACAGCAGCTGGATGAAGCAGAAACGCATGAGCTAGAAGTAGAGTTGGAGCAACGCTGGAATGACGCTGGACTGGGCAGAGAAAACTGGAAAAAATGAATGCCATTTGAAAAACTTTTCTCTTCGGTCTGAACAGCAGAACAGAGCACGAATAATTGCAGCAACATCCAGCAGAAAACTCGAGCAACTGAAGGAGCTGCATGAAGCTAAGGTACAGATGCATGGGAGAACGAGTTGCAAGCAAAGAGAAGGAGCTGAACAAACCAAGCAAGCCACAAACAGAAGCTATAAGAACAACGCTGAAAACAGAGCATGAAGCAACCAACTTGAGTTACTAGTTTGAAGGTGCTGAAACTGTGAAGACGTTGGAAAACGCTGAAGCTGGAGTTGACAAGAAGAGACCTTCACGTGAGAAATAATAAATGAAGCATGCAAAGTTGACATGAAGTTAATTAAGGAATCATGTGAACAGGAGCACGTTTAAGACGTTAAGAAAAACACGAGAAAGAAAAGAAGCTAAGCACGTGAATTTTAAAGGAGATAGAAGCTTAATTCAGCACGCCTCTTTCATTCATTTACGCCTCTCACAGTCCAAATCACTCACGCCTCAAACTCTCAGCCAATCCTTGCCTATATATAGAACCATTCACTTGTTCAAAAAGTGGTGGCTTTGCAACGAAGAGAACAAGAATTATGGGCGTGGTTTTGCAACGAAGAAAGGAGTGCAGAACGTGAGAGAGATTCCTGGAGCATTCTTTCGTGATTTATCTATGGCTAATGTAAAGTCCATCAACTCTTCTCTAATTAACATCTCCATGGCAGCTTAATTCAACCATGGTGGCTAGCTGAAAATTGGAAGCTCCCAGATGAAGATTTGAGCTCCATCTTCTCCCACAAAATTGGATAATTATTCCTTACTATATCTTTTAATTTCCAGCATTAAATCTTTGATTAATTTGACTAGGTTTAGTTAATTGATTTAGGAATTTAGTTGCTAAAATTTTATTAATTTGTTTTATGAATTGAGTTTGATTTTGGAATTTTGATTTTGATCATCATATGCTTATAAAATTCTAGAATTAATGTGCAAATTTACTTTCAAATTCCTCTTGATTTTGGGTTAATTGATACAATGGTTATTGGATTAATTAACTAGAAAATTGTGTGCAATTAAAGGCTTGAGGAATTAATCAATCTAATTGGTCAATTAATATCTTAAGTAAATTGTGCATGTGATTATATTAATCAATTAAATTTGGTTAAAGTGTGTTCTTGTTCTTAATTCAATCAATAAGTTATTCAAGGATTCTTGTGGTTACAAATTCCTTGTATAATTAATAAATTGAGTCTTGGATGGTTATTCAAGAATTTTTATAAAGAATATACTAAAAAGTAAGGAATTGATTCCAATTTTGGTAAACTAAATCAAGGGCAAGGATAATTGAATTCTAGGGAGTCTAATGAAAAGCTAGCCACCATATTCTCTTAATTGTTCATCTCATTTAGTTTTAAAGTCTTTTGATTTTTGTCAAATAAATTTAGTTCAATTTAATTCTAGTACTTCAACCCCAAATTAAGTTTCAGTAGCAATATTTAGAATAATCTTTCCATAAACAAATTAAGGCATAAACTCCAAGGGAGATGACCTAGGATTGCACCATTAACTATAAAAATTTATTTTGCTTCC
This sequence comes from Erythrophleum ivorense, assembly GCA_026724425.1. Taxonomy (NCBI): domain Eukaryota; kingdom Viridiplantae; phylum Streptophyta; class Magnoliopsida; order Fabales; family Fabaceae; genus Erythrophleum; species Erythrophleum ivorense. Next base: position 36,677,067 of record JAIUCV010000006.1, on the reverse strand, counting down.
TAGTTTTATTTGAGATTGAACGACACAATCGTCAAATTTGGCGCCGTTGCCGGGGAGTTTAGTTTCTTATTTGTTTGGAAGGCTTTCTTAGTATTGCTTTATTTTTTGCTTTATTTTTGTCCTATTTTCCTTTGTTTCGAATTTGGAATTGGATCATTCGGTTACTTAATCTGATTTTGCTACTTGCTGGAATTTTTGTTTGAAATATCCAGAAAATTCTCAAACTTTGTTTTCCAAGGTTTTTTGGTGTTTTGAGCAAAAGTAATAGCAAAGCTATTTGGTACACCATCTTTTGGCCAAATTCCAACGTTTTAAACACTTTTTCTAATTTTTTAGTATTTTCTCGATTTTTCTAAGATTTTTCTAATTTTTCTAGATTATTGTTTTAATTTTTAATTGTTGATTTCTTGTGTTCCTTCTTAGTTTTTGCTTGTATAATTGGTTTATGACAAGGAGCTCTGGTAAAAAATTAATTGATTTGGATCCAGAGATCGAAAAAACCTTTAGAAGACAAGTGAGGAATAAGAAGAGCAAAGAAAGAATAGGAATTAGTAGTACTGTTTCTTCTGCTTTTAATTGTGTGCAAGAAGTTGATTGTGTACTTCAATTAGCTGGTAATAATATGGCTGAACAAGATCATATGAATGCTAACATGAATATGCATGTTCAAGCTAATTTGAAGGCGAATGCCAATATAAATGATAACATACATGCCAGAACTATTAGAGAATTGACAGCTCCTAACGTGCATTATCAAAATCTCTGTATACAATATCCAGAATTAGATGTAAATTTTGAGCTTAAATCTGGTTTGATTCACTTACTTCCTAAATTTCATGGACTTGCAGGAGACGACCCTCACAAACATCTGAAAGAATTTCACTTTGTTTGCTCTACAATAAAGCCACAGGGAGTCTCAAAGGAACAAATTAAACTCAGAGCGTTTCCTTTTTTCCTGGATGGTTTAGCTAAAGACTGGTTGTATTATTTACCTCCCGGTGCCATTACTTCTTGGGACCAACTGAAGAGGCTATTTTTGGAGAAATTCTTTCCTGCGTCTCGCACTGCATCAATAAGGAAGGAAATATGTGGAATCAGACAGAATAGTGGAGAACCTTTATATGAATATTGGGAAAGATTTAAGAGGTTGTTGGCTAGTTGTCCTCACCATCAAATCTCTGATCAGTTACTTATTCAATACTTCTATGAAGGGCTGTTGAACATAGACAGAAACATGATCGATGCTGCCTCTGGTGGAGCCTTAGGTGATCTGACACCTACAAGGGCCTGGGAGTTGATTGACAAGATGGCTCAGAATGCTCAGCAGTTTGGATCCAGATCAATGCAAATGGTAATAGGAGTCAGTGAATTGCATGCTCCAGAGTATGGTCAGAGACTTGAGAGCAAAATTGATGTAATGTCTTCTGTGCTCCAATGGCTTGCTTTAGATCGGCAACAGCCACAATTATCCTCTACACCCTCTCAGACTTGTGCACCACAGTCCTACTCTACTCAGACACATTCTTATCCACAGTGCTATGCACCTGGGCAGACATCTACTTCTACTACCTTGGTGGGACCCCTGCGTGATATATGCTGTTTGGCCACACATGCTACTGATCAGTGTCCTATGTTAGAGGACAGAGTAGAGGCTTGTGCTGGGATATATCCAGTTAGGCTAATGCAACAAGGGCAGCAAAAATATGACCCCTATTCTAATACATACAATCCAGGATGGAGGGATCATCCCAACCTGAGATATGGGGGAGGGTAACAGCAAAATAGATATAATATTGTGGGACCCAGTGCACAATCTTCTCAACCTATTAGGCCACCAGTTCCTACATAGGAGGAACCAAAGAAAGGAGATAATATGGGGGATTTGATGAAGCATCTTACGGAGAGCAATGCAAAACTCACACAAGTAGTACAAAATTTAGAAAGGAGGGTTGATACTCAGTTAGGCCAATTTGCCACTTCTCTCAGTGAAATAAAAAGCCAAGGGTCAGGCCAGTTACCTTCTCAGACAATTGTCAATCCCGGGAATAGTAGCAATGTTAGTGCTATCACTCTTAGGAGTGGGAAAGAGGTTCAGGGATCCTCAGATATCATTACCATGGATAAGCCGACGTCATAAAAAACACACGTCGCACCAAAATGAGCCTAACAAAGAAGAAGAGCCAAAGAAGATCTTACCTTTCCCACATAGACCTACCTTGGGAAAGAAGCAAACTGAAGCAGAAATGGAAAAAGAAATTCTTGAGATGTTCAAGAAGGTTGAGGTTAACATACCATTGTTGGAGGCAATCAAGACTATTCCTAAATACGCCAAGTTTCTCAAGGAAATATGTACCAACAAGAGGCGTCTAAGAGGGAATGAAAAAGTCAATTTTGGCAAGAATGTTTCAGCACTCATACAGCCAGCATTGCCCACTAAGTGTCAAGATCCGGGCACTTTTACAATCCCATGCACTATTATGAATTTTGAATTTTTTGATGCTTTGATTGATCTTGGTGCTGCTATAAATGTTATGCCTAAATCTGTTTATTCATCTTTGCAGATGGGAGAGCTCAAACCTACAAGAGTGGTTGTGCAGTTAGCAAATAGGAGCATTGCCTATCCTTCAGGAGTATTAGAGGATGTTCTGGTTAAGGTAAAAGACTTGATTTTTCCAGTTGATTTTTATGTCCTTAATATGGAGGATGACAGATATAGATCTAGTGGACATGCCCCACTCATTTTAGGAAGACCCTTCTTAAAAACTGAAAAGACAATTATAAATGTGCATGAGGGTACTCTTCAATTAGAGTTTGCTGGCAATGTGATACAATTTAATATATTTGATGCCATGAAACATCCCTGTGATGACAACTCTATTTGTAGTATCAGCCTGATTGATATGCTAATTGAAGATGCTAGTGCTGATTTTAGGGATAGTTTGTTGACTGACTCCTGTGATATCGCTGATCTTGATGATTCTCTAAGACATAATTGTGATGACTCTCATTCTTGTACTATATGTAGAGAAATAGATGAATTTTTGAGCTTACACGATGATATTAACTCTAAGGAATTTATCGCTTATCAGAATAACTCTATTTCATCTAGAACCTCTATCGATTTCACTAGTCTTGTTAATCCTTCTAGTACTAATGATTCTCTGCATGATGATATAGATAGCTTAGGGAATTGTGATGCTGATGTTCACTTAACTGTTGATTCTTTTGACTCTTTCCATACTACTAATATTCTCAAAGTTAGGAAAGTTGTTTCTTCTGTCTGTGAGTTGTCTGAACAGCTATTCAGCATGGAAGAGATTGAAATCAAACAACTCATACCGTCAGTTGAACAAGCTCCCACCTTAGAGCTCAAACTGCTACCAGACAATCTCAAGTATGCCTATTTAGAAAAAGATGAGAAGCTTCCAGTGATAGTAGCCAATGACATCACCCCAGAGGAGGAAAAGAAGCTTCTAGCGGTCTTAAAGAAGAGAAGACAAGCAATAGGGTGGACCTTGGCTGACATACCTGGCATTAGCCTTGATACATGCATGCACAGAATTTTGTTAGAAGATGGGGCAAAGCCAGTGCGACAACCTCAAAGACGACTAAACCCACTTATTTTGGATGTGGTTAAAAAGGAAGTTTCTAAACTTTTATCCGCTGGTATTATATATCTTATTTCTGATAGTCAGTGGGTTAGTCCTGTGCAGGTGGTTCCAAAAAAATCAAGAGTCACAGTTGTCCGAAATGAGCATAATGAATTGGTGCCCACCCATGTACAAAACAGTTGGAGGGTTTGCATTGATTATAGAAGGCTTAATTTAGTCATTAGAAAAGATCATTACCCCCTCCCTTTTATTGATCAGATGCTTGAGAGTTTAGCTGGAAAATCTCACTACTGTTTTCTGGATGGATTTTCAGGGTATTTCCAGATATGCATAGCCCCGGAGGATCAAGAGAAGACAACATTCACATGCCCATTTGGAACATATGCCGATAGACGCATGCCTTTTGGTCTTTGCAATGACCCTGGAACTTTCCAGCGGTGCATGGTTTCTATTTTTAGTGATTTCTTGGAACACTGTATAGAAATTTTTATGGATGACTTCACTGTTTATGGAAACTCTTTTGATGATTGCTTGTGTAGTCTAGATAGAGTCCTAACTAGATGCATAGAGAAGAACCTTGTACTTAATTTTGAAAAGTGTCATTTTATGGTTCGAAAAGGTATAGTATTAGGTCATATTATATCTGAGCAGGGCATAGAGGTTGATAAAGCTAAAATAAATGTTATTACTTCTCTACCATACCCGACATGTGTTCAGGAGGTTCGATCTTTTCTAGGTCATGCAGGTTTTTATAGAAGGTTCATTCAAAATTTCAATAAAATTGCTTAGCCATTGTCTAAACTGTTACAAAAGGATGTTGATTTCCATTTTGATGATGCATGCAAAATAGCTTTTGACAATCTTAAGAAATGCTTGACTTCCCCACCCATTATTCAACCCCCCGATTGGACCCTCCCATTCGAACTTTTATGTGACGCATCTAATTTTGCTGTAGGTGCAGTATTGAGCCAGAGAGTTAATAAAAGATCCCATGTGATTGCTTATGCATCCAAGACTCTGGATGGGGCCCAGGCAAATTATACAACCACAGAAAAGGAGCTTCTTGCTATTGTTTTTGCTTTAGATAAATTTAGATCTTATTTGCTTGATACTAAAGTCATTGTTTTTACTGATCATGCAGCTTTGAAGTACTTGCTGAAGAAGCCTGATGCAAAGCCAAGATTGATCAGATGGATGCTTCTACTTCAAGAATTTGATATTGACATCTGGGATAAAAGTGGAGCTGAAAACTTAGTGGCAGATCACTTGAGCAGAATTGAGGCTCCAAAGGTAGATTCCTTACCCATTGATGATAATTTCCCTGATGAGCATTTGTGTGCTGCGCATAGTTCCTACCCATGGTATGCAGATTTAGTGAATTATCTAGCTGCCTCTGAACTGCCTGTTGATTTGAATAAACATCAGTTGAATAAGTTTAGGAGTGAAGCTAGGTATTATATTTGGGATGATCCATATTTGTGGAGATTATGCAGTGACCAAGTGATCAGATGTTGTGTACCTGATGTAGAATTTGATTCTATTTTGAATTTTTATCACACACTTGCATGTGAAGGGCATTTTAGTCCAAAACGTATAGCCAGGAAGGTTCTAGATAGTGGATTGTATTGGCCTACTTTGTTTTGTGATGCCTTTGCTTTTTGTAAAAGATGTGCCAGGTGTCAACAAACAGGTAGCATATCTAGGAGAAATGAAATGCCACAGCATCCCATTTTATTTTGTGAAGTCTTTGATGTGTGGGGCATTGATTTTATGGGACCTTTTCCTACTTCTTTTGGATTTTCATACATCTTATTGGCTGTGGATTATGTTTCAAAGTGGGTGGAAGCAAAACCCACTAGGACTGATGATTCTTCTGTGGTTGTAGAGTTTGTTCGCTCTCACATTTTCTGCAAGTTTGGTATCCCCAGAGCTATAATCAGTGACCAGGGCACTCATTTTTGCAACCGGAATATGTATAGCTTGCTTAGCAAGTATGGTATTGTGCATAAAGTAGCTACTCCATACCACCCTCAAACAAATGGCCAAGCAGAAATTTCTAACCGAGAGGTGAAGCAAATTTTGGAGAAAACAGTGCAGCCAAATAGGAAGGATTGGAGCAAGAGGCTCGACGATGCACTTTGGGCCTATAGGACTGCCTACAAGACTCCTATTGGCATGTCACCTTATCGGCTGGTATTTGGAAAAGCATGTCACTTACCGGTAGAAGTGGAACACAAAGCTTACTGGGCTGTAAAAAAATGTCATTTGGATTTGAATGGATCAGGATCTCACAGGAAATTCTAACTCCAAGAGCTTGAAGAAATAAGATTGGAAGCCTATGATAATGCAAGAATCTACAAAGAAAAGACAAAGGCATTCCATGAGAAGATGATTGCAAGGAAAGAGTTTGTTGTCGGCCAAAAAGTCCTACTTTATAAATCTCGCTTAAAGCTTATGCCAGGTAAACTTCGTTCTAAATGGGAAGGTCCTTATATAGTTTCTGATGTATTCCCTTTTGGTACAGTTGAGCTTCAGAATGAGCAAACGGGAGTTAAATTTAAAGTTAATGGACATCGGCTCAAGCACTTTCATGAAGGAGTTCCAAGCGATGACAAGGAGGAGCTCCAGCTTCATGATCCACCTTAACACCCGATTGTATTCTTTCCCTTTCCCATTTTCTATTGTGTTGTCTCTATCTGTTTATTGGATTGTGTGCTAGCATTGAGGACAATGCAATGTTTAAGTGTGGGGGGGATACAAATGAACTTTTTTGTTTTTTTTATTTCGTTTTTGTTAGTGGATTTTTTTTCTAGTTCTAGGCTTTTTAGTCTCTTGAAGTTTTGTGGTTTTTTTTTTCAGTTAAAAAAAAAAGTTATGCTTTTGTGGAAGTTGCGAGTATTAAGGAGATCATAGCTTTGATATATCTTGATTTGATAAGGAATTGATCTTATGTTGAGAATGCAAGTTAAGTGGCAATTAGCTTGTTTTAATGAAATTCGATGATGGTCAATTTACCCTGTGAGATGTTTGAACCTATTATCTATTCATTTCTAGTGTGTATCCCCTATCTTACTTTTACTCTAGAACTTAGCTTAAATCTTATTCAAGGCCACATTTATTCATTTGTCATGCATGGAAATGATTAAGGCATTCATTGCTGTTTTATTTTAGCTAGAGCCAAAAAAGCCATCCTACATGTGTTAACTCCATTTGTCTTTCCCCTTTTGAGCCATATTTATATATTTCCCTTCTTCCCTTTTAGCCATAAAAAACCAAATAAATGAATTTTTTTTTTCTACCTTGATTTGGATGTTTTCAATTATGAAGAGCATTATATCTTGTTAAGGTGGATGGAGGTGCATTTTCTACATCATATATAGGCCAATTGGTTGTTGCTTTGTAAAAAAAAAAAAAAAGAGGAAAAAGAAAAAAAAAAGGGCATTAGAAATACAAAAAAAAAAGAAAAAAAAAAGGAACGAAAAGTTGTGCTTTTAGTGCATATCTTTTGGTTTGTTATAATTAAGGCCTTCAAATACACTTGCATTCCATCCTTATTCTTATTTTAAATGTTCTTGATGATTTTTTTTTACATCCAAATTTGCTTCTTGAATTCCCTTCATTTTTTCTGTTTTCCACTTGTTTCATACCTTAGCCACAGTACAACCATAATAAAGACCTTCTGATTCATTCATTGGCATTTGATTTTGGTGGTGGAGATGTAGATGATTGCCAAGCTTATGGTAGTAAAGTTGGGTAGGATGGAATTTGAGAGTAAACACTTCGCCCTAAACACTAAAGAGTAGAGTGATAAACACTTATCCAAGTGAGGGACTTTCATTGCATTTCATTTTTTTTTAAGTGTATTGCCACGGTATTTGCTGCATTGATGCAAGTGATATGACTTGGAAAATTAACCTATTGATTTGCTTTGAACTTCCTTGTGCTAAGTGACCTACACAATTCCATATTCTTTGATTTCCTTTCCATGATCTCTTTCTTAGAACTTTAGTCTTCTTGTGCCCAGGAGTGCAAAGGTTTAAGTGTGGGGGAATTTGATAAGCATAATTTATATATATTTTATTCTCCTATTCTTAGGCATTTTAATGATGAAATATGGCTTTAAGACCCTAATTAGATAAGATTTTGTTTTAGAAGCCATTTCGATATTTTAGGAATTTATTTGCAAAATTGTAGAATTTTAATGCATAGATCTTTTTAAATGAATTTTGTAAATATTTCTATTTCATTCTTTCCATTCCTTGTGTGCAGATTTTTAATGCAAATATGAAGCTTGAATGAGAATTTGACTTAAAGAAGAGAAGGAGAAGAGGTGGAAGCTCTCCAAGTTCAATGAAGCAACAACCATGTGGAGAACACACACAAGCAGAAATGAGGAAGAGCCACGAGTTGAATAGAGTGAAGGTAGAGCTCGAATTCTACATGCAATGAAGTTGGAGAAAGAAGCAAGGAGAAAACAAAGGAAAAGAATATATGCAGAACCACATGAACAATAAACAAGAAAAAGAAGAGCTATAGATGCATGAAGGGAGCTTGCCACGGATAGAAGGGATCTGCATGAAGCATGAAGAGTTGCCAAATACACTCAACCATGAAGCAACGTCCAGTATACATAGAAGCAACACAAACTAACGAACAGGGAACACGTTATCTAGAACCATGTTAGCAAGAAGAAGCTACTGTTTTGAGAGGAGGAGTATGGGCTGGAGAAAGATGTGCATGGAAGATTCAGAAGCCTCGAACAGTAGAGAAGAAAAACAATCCACGAGCTAAATGAGCTGAGAGCAAGTAAAATACATGCATGCAGAAATGGAGAAAACAAATGAAGAACACAAGAAGCATGTGAAGGAAAAACCACGTGGAAAAAGCTTGAACTCGAAGCAAATGAAAAGAAGAGGAAGCTACGTATGGACAGCAGCTGGACGAAGCAGAAACGCATGGGCTAGAAGTAGAGCTGGAGCAACACTGGAATGACGCTGGACTGGGCAGAGAAAACTGGAAAAAATGAATGCCATTTGAAAAACTTTTCTCTTCGGTCTGAACAGTAAAACAGAGCACGAATAATTGCAGCAACATCCAGCAGAAAACTCGAGCAACTGAAGGAGCTGCATGAAGCTAAGGTACAGATGCATGGGAGAACTAGTTGTAAGCAAAGAGAAGGAGCTGAACAAACCAAGCAAGCCACAAACAGAAGCTATAAGAACAATGCTGAAAACAGAGCATGAAGCAACCAACTTGAGTTACTAGTTTGAAGGTGCTGAAACTGTGAAGACGCTGGAAAACGCTGAAGCTGGAGTTGACAAGAAGAGACCTTCACGTGAGAAATAATAAATGAAGCATGCAAAGTTGACGTGAAGTTAATTAAGGAATCACGTGAACAGGAGCACGTTTAAGACGTTAAGAAAAACACGAGAAAGAAAAGAAGCTAAGCACGTGAATTTTAAAGGAGATAGAAGCTTAATTCAACACGCCTCTTTCGTTCATTTACGCCTCTCACAGTCTAAATCACTCACGCCTCAAACTCTCAGCCAATCCTTGCCTATATATAGAACCATTCACTTGTTCAAAAAGTGGTGGCTTTGCAACGAAGAGAACAAGAATTTTGGGCGTGGTTTTGCAACGAAGAAAGGAGTGCAGAACGTGAGAGAGATTCCTGGAGCATTCTTTCATGATTTATCTATGCCTAATGCAAAGTTCATCAACTCTTCTCTAATTAACATCTCCATGGCAGCTTAATTCAACCATGGTGGCTAGCTGAAAATTGGAAGCTCCCAGATGAAGATTTGAGCTCCATCTTCTCCCACAAAATTGGATAATTATTCCTTACTATATCTTTTAATTTCCAGCATTAAATCTTTGATTAATTTGACTAGGTTTAGTTAATTGATTTAGGAATTTAGTTGCTGAAATTTTATTAATTTGTTTTATGAATTGAGTTTGATTTTGGAATTTTGATTTTGATCATCATATGCTTATAAAATTCTAGAATTAATGTGCAAATTTACTTTCAAATTCCTCTTGATTTTGGGTTAATTGATACAATGGTTATTGGATTAATTAACTAGAAAATTGTGTGCAATTAAAGGCTTGAGGAATTAATCAATCTAATTGGTCAATTAATATCTTAAGTAAATTGTGCATGTGATTCTATTAATCAATTAAATTTGGTTAAAGTGTGTTCTTGTTCTTAATTCAATCAATAAGTTATTCAAGGATTCTTGTGGTTGCAAATTCCTTGTATAATTAATAAATTGAGTCTTGGATGGTTATTCAAGAATTTTTATAAGGAATATACTAAAAAGTAAGGAATTGATTCCAATTTTGGTAAACTAAATCAATGGCAAGGATAATTGAATTCTAGGGAGTCCAATGAAAAGCTAGCCACCATATTCTCTTAATTGTTCATCTCATTTAGTTTTAAAGTCTTTTGATTTTTGTCAAATAAATTTAGTTCAATTTAATTCTAGTACTTCAACCCCAAATTAAGTTTCAGTAGCAATACTTAGAATAATCTTTCCATAAACAAATTAAGGCATAAACTCTAAGGGAGATGACCTAGGATTGCACCATTAACTATAAAAATTTATTTTGCTTCCTAGTTTTATTTGAGATTGAACGACACAATCGTCAGTGAGGTTAGAGATGGTTCCATTGATACCTTTGTGTGTTATGTGATGTGTCTAAGCCAAACAAATCAAGTTCTTTCCAAGTATACTTGTGAGGCTGAGAGAGAGAAAAGTGAGAGACCAAGGAGGAACTTGGTGCATTCTTGAGAAAGGTAGCTTTTCATCCATTCTTGTATACTTATCTTAGTAGTTTGATTGTGAGAGGCTCGTCGTGCAACCTTCAAAATAAAACTACGTTGATAAAATATGCAGTTAGTGGCACAACCTAGGTCATCTCCCTTGGAATTGGAGTTCAATGTTTATTTGAGTTTTCCAAATATTAAAAGACTCTGAAAATTCCTAAATTAGGGGAGTTTTGATTTACTTAAACTATTTAAAATAAAATTGAATTAAAATAACTAGCTACCTAATTGTATGGATCGTGGGTGAAGGATGGTCTTATGACTAACTTTGGATTCGTCCCTTGGTGTCCACTATCCTTATCCTAATCTAATTGTAATTGATTCTGGCCTAAGAGTTCCTAATTGTGTTCACAACAAATTATCTTGAGTTACCACGCAAAAATCAAGAAATTAATGATCTAACATTGAAATGAGACCTCAATCCCGCATTAAATTGTTAAATCTTGTCTTTAAGATCAATGAACACCCAATTTGATTAATTAACTAATTAATTAGCCTCTGAATCATCATTCTAAAATATTTAATTAACCAATTAAACATTAAGGAAAACATTCAAGCACGTAATTTCATTCATGTATTGCATCGAACACTTTCGAAGAACACATGTGAAATTAGAGAATAATGAAAAATTAGTATCTAATCCAATCAATAAATCAACAAAAGGTTCCCTAATTAGTGTCTAACCAGCCACTAATTACAATTACATAAATTCCCTATCAAATATAACTTAACCAAGATAATATATGAAAGAGAAAAAGTGTAGGAAAATAGAGAAGTATTAGCCAAAATTTTGAATTTTTCTCCATGGATTCAAGCTGCACCAAGGTCTTCTTCCTTACTAGCCTCAAGATGGATTAGAGCTTCATTGAATGGTGGATGGATGGAAGATGGAATGGAGGAGATGGCGTGATTGGGTGGACGAAGGAGTCGTGTGAATGAATGGATTATATGGAATGGATGAAGGGCGAAAGATGGATGAATATGGCCCTGAATGAATGATGAATTGTGGATATATATAGGCGAGGGTTTCCGAAATTATAGAGGCGTGAATGTGCTGGATGTTTGCTTCCTCTCACATGAATTCTTTTAATGATTCCACATGCTCACATGCAGCCTCCTTCGTGCAACTCAACCTCTTTGTGCTGAAGTCACGTTTCTTTCTTCCCTCAGCTCCAGCGTTTTTTTTTTCTCAATGAATCACGTGCAGCCCGTGGCTTCTTCATGTATATATATATAAAGTGGGCTCCATTGAATATAGTAATCTTCTCCTACGTGATCTGCTCAAGGCACCAGAATGTGGCTTTGTTTCTGCTGCTACCTCATTAGTTTTTCACGTCCCATGCAAGCTCGAAGCTTATTGTTTTTTTTCTGCTCACTAACCCATTGCTTCCTTCTTCTTTTCTTCGTTCCTTTTGCATCAGCCCTACGTCTTCATTTGTTTTCTCCATGCTTCTGTTCCCAGGCACAACGTTGGCTGCTTCTCTTACTCATTCCACGTCTTGCTCTGTTCTTAAACCAGAAACTCAAAAACAAAGGCTTCTTGGGCATGTTTGTTCTCTTAACTTCATTTCAGCTCATGCATCCAGCCCAGCTCCCTTTCAGCGTCACTTCTTTTGCGTCTCACCTGAAGCCTCCCAGTATTTCTCTTGTGCGTTGATTCACTCTAGACCTCCCAGGAAAGTTTTCAGCATCATTCCAACTCTGCTCCTGCTCTTACTTCATACGAGCTTCTTCACAGCTTAAGCATCCACAAACCAGTAGCTCGACTTGCTTGCTTCGTGTCTCTACGTGATTTCCACATTGGCTCCTTTTGTAAACTCCACTCCCAGCTCATTCAGCTCACTTCTTCCTACATTAGTTCGTGTTGCTGCTTCTGTCACGTCTTTTTAGACCCTGTGGCTTTCTTCGTGTTTGCTTCCCAGCTTTTCCACGTTAAACCCACACACTTTCACTCCACAACAACTCATGCTTCCTTCACGTTCCAGCCCTTTCTTCTTGTTGATTCTTCTTGTCATTCTACCCAACCCGTAGCTAGTTCTCCCTACTCAAAAACTCCAGCCAAGTGCTTTCGTGGATGTTTCTTCTACGTTGCATTAAGCACCCAAGCTCAAGCTTCTCACGTGGCTGGAATGTACTATCTCAATAGTGGAGAAATGTGATTATGTGCCACGTGAGGGAGCCCAATTCTTCTCCTTCTCTTCTCTAACTCAAATTCTTATTTAAATATCATTTTCCCATTGAAAATCTGCACAAAAAGTAAGAACAATTCAATAGGAAAATTCACAAAATTATTTAAAGAAATTTATGCATTAAAATTCTAAAATCTTGTAAATAATTTCCTTGAATGCACAAATGATTACTAACATCAAATTTTATGTAATTAAACTCCTTAAGCTATATTTGCTCATTAAAATGCTTAAATTAGGAGAGTTAAAACATATAAAATTCATGCTTATCAAATTCCCCCACACTTAAACCTTTGCACTCCTGGGCAAAACTCAAAATCCAAAATGAAAGAATGAATTGAAACACCTAGCTTGTGGAATGGCAAGTAGAAAATTAAAACGGAAAAGAAAGTGTAAAAATCACAAGCTAGAGAATGATCACATCTTTTCATCACTTCAACAGTCAAAGCAACTTCACTTGCATCAGGAAATAAGTTCCATGGCAATTCCATTTGAAAAGAATGAACCAAAATGCATAGCTTCTCACATGGTTTAGTATTTACTCTCAACTCTCAAGTGTTTAGGCAATATGGATCACTCAAATTTCACCTATCAAGGCATCACTACCATAAGCTTGTCAAGCTTCTAAATCTCCACTACCCATGCCAAATGCAAAGCACAAATCAAGAGGACTTTATTCAGGGTTGTAATGGGGCTAAGGAGATGAAATTAGTGGACACAAAAACAAGGGGAAAAACAAACAACAAATGGAACACCTTAGGATCTCAAGAGCAATCAATGGAGATTTAGGATAAAGAAGAGTGTGTATTCAAGGTCTTGTTTCCTATCACTATAGGCAACTACAACTCAATTTGAAACACTTTCTCCTTTTGATTTTCTTTTCTTCCTTTTCTTTTCTTTTCTTTTCCTTTTTTTTTTCTTTTGTTTTCCCATCTCTTTTTGTTTTTTTTTTTACTTTTGCAATTTTTTTTAAAGATAATTTCCTCAACTTTGAATAACCATGGCCTAAATTGAAGCAGGACATATATTCATCTATCCTAGTTAGATGTAATGCTCCTTGAAATCCTAAGGCATCCTAAAACAAGGTGGAAAAACATTTTTAACGGCTATGGCTAACAAGAAAATGAAATCAAGGTTCAAAGTGGCTAAAACAATGGATAAAGATGCATGTAGGTTGGCTTTTTGGCTCACTAGTTATAAAAGAAATGAATGCCTCATCATTTTCATGCATGCAAGTGCAAATGTGGTCCCAACAAAGAATCAAGACAAGTTCTAGAGTGAAAATAGAGATAGGTGAATACACATTAAAAATGAATAATTCAGGCTCAAATTCTCACTAGCTAATGGCTATCAAACAATTCATTGAAATCAAATTCATTGCTACTTCACTTGAATCAAAATACAAGATCCATCACTAATCATGTCTAAGTGAATCCTAGCTATAATAATCTCAACTTGCAACTTTCACAGGAAAACTGAAAAGAAATCACGCTATTTTTCAAAAAATTTTCTAAAAAATTTTCCAATTTTTTTTTTCAAAACAAGGGCAAGATAGAATGGAATGAAATAGCTCTCCCCCCCCCCCCACACTTAAATATTGCATTGTCCTTAATGCCAGCACACAATCCAGTAAACAGATAAACAGCACAATATAAAGAGAGTGAAAGGAGAGAATACAACCGAATGAACTTGAATTGGAGATTTCAAGGTTGGCTTAGATTTCCAAGTAGCTGGTTAGCAACCTTTTATTACCTACAAAATAGAAACAAAAACAAACAGTAATGCAGGAAAAGACAAAGAAAACTAAATCCTAAACTAAAAAGAACTCTATCAAAGACTAACTTAATCATAAGTATCAAAAACAAGAATTAAAATTGCTTTATTCCTCCTTAGCTGAACAAATTTAAGTCTAACCACTTTAAAGCATTTGGATTGATCATGCAATGATGACTCATGGACTTTCTCAACCATCAGTAGTTTAGGAAAGTCATATTCAGCAAATTTAGGAACAATAAAAGAAGAAAAATCAAATTTAAGGCATTTAAAACTAAAGAAAGAAAATTTAAAATCAAAACTTTCTAAAAATCTATCAAATCCAATGAAATCTACTAGACTCCCATAAGCAAGAGTCACTGCATCAATAGAAAAATTAGATTGTAACTTCTCACAGTCCTTTGAGTTCAAGGCATTTGGCAGTTGATTCTCCTCAACTAAGAGAGTCTGTGGCTTGTTTGGAATTAGCTCAACAACTTCAGGAATTTGTTCCAAACTTTCAACAATAAAAATAGTATCTTCCCTTACCAAAGAGACATCAATAGACTCACAATGTTTTAAACAATTATCAACAACAAAATCTAGTCTCTCACTAGTATCAATAACAGCATAAGATTCAGTAGGATTTTCAACATCAACAATATCACTATGCATGCTCTCATCAACACTAGTATGATCAGTAGAATCAATCTTATCAACAAATTTAGTGCAAAGAAAGGACTCTTTAGATTCAGTAAACTTATCAGATTCTAGAAATTCATTAATCTCAATACAGATAGGACATGTATGCAATTCATTACATAAACATTTAAGAGTTAAGTCTGATTCATCAACAAGAAGCTGCTCAACAATTTCATTGTCTATATTATCACATGCTACTTTCATTGTTTCATCAGTCATATCATCATAGGCTAGTGAGGAATCATGTTGATTAGAATATGTGAGGTACTCACTAGTCTCAATGAAAGAATTAATTTGAGAGCATCTATCACATATAGCAGATTCAACACACACACAATCAAGAGATGCATTCAAATCAACTATATCACTTGGTTCAGATGGCATGCTATCCCTAAACTCAATAGATGCATCATCAATAGACTTATCAACTAATTCCAGACTAGGAATAGAATGATGATTATATCTTAAGTCACCCCCACACTTATCTACTGCCCTAGACTTAAAAGATTTATCATTGACAGGCTCAAAAATGAAATTTTCACTATGGTCACAGCTAGGTGTAGACATACCAAGTGCATCAGTACATAAGGATTCATGAACATCTACAATTGTATTAATTTTGTTCAATGAACTACCACAATTAACCAATTCAGGAGATTCAATGATAATTTCCTTATCAACTTCCTCATTATGCAATTTAGAATCAACAACATTGTATGCATCACAAATCACAGTGCTATCATGTATACTAGAATCAATTCTAACAAATTGTAATGTATTAGAAGATGGAAGGATATTACCCAATAAATAGGATTCTTTCTCCTCTATACATTCCCTTCTAATTTGCTCTTCAATTAATTTAGTAGCACTTGAGGTGGGTTGATTCATTTGAAATCCTGAATCCTTCATGAGGTTATCTACCATTTGCTGGTCTTGGAGCTTCAACCATTCAGTTCTCTGTTGGACCATTTGCTCCAATTGTTGGTTTTGAATAATACAAGCTTCCATTAACTGCTCTTCCCAACTATGTTCCCTTTGGACCTCTTGTTGCATATACCCCTTATGATAATTGTAATTATCATACTCTGGCTCTTGCATATGGAAGGTGTGGTATGGCTCATAATTATGGTGGTAATTGGGGTGTACTCCATATGAATCGTTGTATGGTTGGTAGCATGGTTGTTGGACTTGTTGGTATTGTTGTGCGTGCCGTTCTTGTCTTTGTCTTTCAAGAAGATCTTGAAGCATTAACATGGCATCATCTAACTTCCGAGAAATCGTATGCTCTGCACAAGAATCATTGACACCTTGATTGGAATAATAATGATCCATTTAAAGCAAATAAAATGAGAAGCACAATTAAATTCAGCACAGGTAAAATCACTAACAAATTGTATTAAAATTAAGTCAAAATCAAGAAAATAAAATTCCAATGAAACTAAGACTTACTTAACTATCAAAAATACTCCTAAATAAAGGTTAATGACACAAAACCAACTCACAAAAAATAAAGAAAGTAAATCCAGAAAAATTGAAAAGTTCAAAAAAAAATTCGAGAAAATACTAAAAAATTCGAAAAATGCCTCAAACGATGGAATTTGGCCAAAAAATGGTGCACCTAATAGCTTTTCTATTACTTTTGCTCAAAACACCCAAAATCCTTAGAAACAAAGTTTGAGAATTTTCTGGGCACTTCAAACAAAAATTCCAACAAGCAGGACACTTGACGCAGAACACTGAAATTACCTAATTCCAACCTTAAAACAGAACAAAAATTAAACCAAAATAGAACAAAAATAGAGCTAAAACACCTAGAAAACTTTCTCAAACAATTGAGAATCCAATTCCCCGACAACAACGCCAAATTTTGAGAGGCTCATCGCGTAACCTTCAAAATAAAACTAGGTTGATAAAATATGCAGTTAGTGGCACAACCTAGGTCATCTCCCTTGGAATTGGAGTTCAATGCTTAATTGAGTTTTTCAAATGTTAAAAGACTCTAAAATTTTCTAAACTAAGGGAGGTTTTTGATTTAGTTAAACTAAGTAAAATGAAATTAAAATTAAATTCCTAAATTCTACCTAATTGGATGAATTATGGGTGGATGATGGTCTTGTGACTAGCTTTGGAATTGTCCCTTGGTATCCACTATCCTTATCCTAATCTAATTGTAATTGATTCTGGCCTAAGAGTCCCTAATTATGTTCACAGCAATTGTATCTTGAGTTACCACGCAAGAATCAAGAGATTTATAATCTAACGTTGAATTGAGATCTCAATCCCGCATTAAATTGTTAAATCTTGTCTTTAAGATCAATGAACACCTAATTAGATTAATTAACTGATTAATTAGCCTCTGAATCATCATCTTAAAATGTTTAATTAACTAACTAAACATTAAGAAAAACATTCAAGCACATAATTCCGTTCATGTATTTCATCAAACACCTTCGAGGCACACATGGGAAATTAGAGAATAATGAGAAAAATCAGTATCTAATACAATCAATTAATCAATAAAAGGTTCCCTACTAAGTGTCTAACAAGCCACTAATTACAATTACACAAATTCCCTATCAAATATACTTAACCAAGATAATATATGAAAGAGAAAAAGTGTAGGAAAATAGAGAAGTCTTAGCCAAAATTCTGAATTTTTCTCCATGGATTCAAGTTGCACCAAGGTCTTCTTCCTTGCTAGCCTCAAGATGGATTAGAGCTTCATTGAATGGTGGATGGATGGAAGATGGAATGGAGGAGATGGCGTGATTGGGTGGACGAAGGAGTCGTGCGAATGAATGGATTATATGGAATGGATGAAGGGCGCCTGGAATTGTGAATGAATGAATAAATAGGCGAATACCATGAAGTTGCGTGAATGGAATGGAATCTCGGGCGTTTTTGCAAATATATGGAGGCGTGAATGAATCAATTTGTTCGAATCCCTTCCTCATTAAAAGTCACGTGCCCATCCTTTTATTTTCGTGTGTCATGCTCAGCTTCTCCTTTTAATAGATAGATCATGAGCTTGCATTGTATATGAGTGTGGGTCCCACTTCCTTTTATTTTATTATATTCCATATGTTCCTTCTACTGTTTCTGCAGCTTCTTCACGTTATCCACGAATCATGCAGCTCGTTCTCTCCCTCGTCTTGCAGCAGCTTGTGTTTGCTTCTTCTTATGCAGCCCCCTCTTCCTTCGTTTCTCAACCAGAAACATGGCTAGTTCCTTCTCAAGCTAGAGCTCACATTCTTCCACGGTTTCTGCATGTATTATTTTCTCTTCTCCATGCACGTTCTGCCCAATGTTGTGACATGTTTGTTTGCTCATCTCCAGCTACTGTTCATGCAAACTGTTGTGTGCATGCTTCTTCGTTTAGCCCGTAGCATTTCTTTCTCCTCTCTTGTGAACCAGTAGCTTAGTGTTGCTGAAGGAGAACATGGCTTACACTCTCCTAGCTTCATGCATGGTTCTATTCAATGTTTAACTTTGCTTTTCTTCGTTCATGAAAGATCCAGGGCTTGTACTCTGCTTCTTCCTCTATTTTACTCACATGCAAGTAGAACTCGAACTTCCAAACCCAAGCTACTTCCTCGTGGCTTCCAAGCTCCTTAATGGCTGCAGTGCTTCCAGCTTCTAAGCATCAAGTCTCTTCTTTAGCTGCTGTACGAGTAAATGATTCTGCATCTCATTCCACATTCTATCTAGCTCTTCTCTTCTTCATTTTCTTGCTCTATTCGTTCCTTCCTGCTCCTCAGCAGAACCATCGAGTCTCTCACCTTCCTACAAACTTGTAACTTCCTTTTCTATTTTTGTGCATGTGTTCTTCCCCCACGTTAGCTTCATTTCTATTCAGCTGCTGCCCCTACATGCATGGCTTTGTTTCCCTTCATGAATCACGTAGCTTTTCACATGTTGTTTAGCTCTTGATCCAATCATGAAGCTTCAATCATTTTCTAAATTAATTTCCATCCTTAAAATTCCCATTGCCTAACAAAAATCTGCATAAATAGTAAAAACAATTCAATAGAAAAACTCACAAAATCACTTAAAGAACTTTATGCATTAAAATTCTAAAATCTTGTAAATAATTTCCTAAAATATAGAAATGGCTTCTAAAACAAAATCTTATCTAATTAAAGTCTTAAAGCCATATTTTATTATTAAAATGCCTATGTTTAGGAGAATAAAATAGATAGAAATATATGTTTATCAGATTGTCATTGGTTTGATGATATGATATCATTATGGCTCTTAGAATGCTTATAGAAAGTCTATGGCTCTTGGTGGGTAAGATTGTGCCAAAAGTCCCTTGAATTAGGTGAGGTGAAGCCAAAAGTCCCTAAGTAAGGGTGAGACAATGCCAAAAGTGTAACACCATAATTACATAACACATCTCATCCCTTATCTAAACTCATTTCCAAGAATCATACAAATTCTCAAAGAAAAAGCATTAAAAATAATGAATATTTTAGCGTTGCGTAGCATATAAATTTTTTATTCGGTGTCTCGTGGACCATGTGAGCTCATATATCATATTCTAATATTTAATTACATAGATACAACTCAATTCCATCAGCAAAAGTGGCCTAGAACTCATGTAAAGGGAGGGAATACACAAAATTCATAGTTACAGCCTCGACCAGAATTTCTCATTTTCTATCCCAAATTTTGAAAAATCATAACTAATTATGAAAAAATTAAAATTATGCCTTCTTTACCATTCTAGAAAACTACAGATTTTCTAATTTATGATAAAAATATTTCTAGGTCATGAAACATCAATTAAAAGACTTTTGACATTTAAAAATGTACAAAGGTCTGACTGGTTGTTGGTTCTAATATAGATTTTTGCTATGAACTTAAAAAATGTCCAATTAATTTCAAAAAAATCTATTCCATACAAATGATACTAATCTAAAAATCTATGGATGTTAGTTAGAGGGAAAAGATAACGTCAAACTAGTTTAGGCACGTCCAGGCCTCGAAAACTAATCAAACAGTAACATAAGTCTGACTGGACGCCTGATACTAGACAGAAATTTCAAAAATTTATATCTTCCACTTTAGACATCCAAATGAGGTGCTTATAGTTGACACAAATCACTGGGAAGGTCTAGTTTCTTTTTACAAAATTTTGTGGCAATTGGACATCATTTGCCATATGAATGATATAATTCCATTTTAGACCATAATGAACGATACACTAAACCAAAATTAAAAAATTTTTCAACTTTGAAAATTCATCAAATATTCCATAGACTTCTAAAAATTCTACACTTTAGCTTTCCAAAAAGCTCTCAACAAGTTCTAGATGCATGCCAAATTTTAGACCAAGAACAGCTCATTTGGAAAAAAGAGTGATATAGGTTACCAATATGGTCAATTTTACTCCATATGAGACACCAAATGTGTCCAAATAGCCTCCTTTAATGTTTGTCACCTCTTGGGCAAGTTTAAAAGTATATATATGACTTGTATGAACTATGCAAGTGGTTCCAAATCTCATATATCTCAACCAATTTTAAGGGTTCTTGGCTCATCCTCACCATGGCTAAGGGTTGTTGGCTTCACTACACTCAAGCAAACCCAAGCACATATAATAAACATCATATAAAAGCATAATGTAATATCAAGGCACCATGGAATAAAAGCTCATGCTAGAATACTTGTCATAGCTTAAAATACATATACACATATTCAAAGACCAGTCAAGCATACATTCATGGATGAGAGAATGAGCAATGAGCTACCGTAGATGCAACAACACACTTTTCTCCTTGAATTTGCTCTTCCTTCCTTGGCCTCACACACACAAAGGTGTGGGATTGATTTCTCTTGGCCTAAACATAACTTATGGAAGCCAATTAGGTTCATGGAATCAATTCTAAGGCCACACCTCTTTCTTAAACTCTAACTTTGTCTATTAACCCCTTTATGGTTCCAAGAATGCACCTAATGAAGCAACACGTATCAAATAAATTCTAGGCTCCATTATTTCAGCTCATATATGATTCTTGACTCCTTTTAAGCTTCTTGGAGTTATCACATAATTAAAACAAAGAGCCTAACTACATGTTACTTCTTTAGGTCATATTATGGAACATAAGACACAAATTCATTCTCTAGGCCTTCTAAATTTTTTCTAAGGCTTCCCCTCATTTTCATTCATCATATATGACTCAAAAATGTATTTGGAAAAATTTAAAACTCTCCTCAGGTGTGCTAACCCTTCTAGGCCGAGACTAGGTAACATTTGAGCATCCATGGACTTTGCCTTATTTTCTACATGGAAGATGCATATGGGGAAACTTCTAGGGATCTTAGGAGCTCATTTAAACATTCATTTAGACATATAAATTTAAGGTATCTAGTCAGATTTTTCAAGGAACACATGAAACCCTATATTTGCTATCTTGAATTTCCATGGTTATTTGTTAATTCCCTTTGCATATTCTTATTCTCCACACTCCTTTTCCTAAGATTCACCCTTGGTTCTATCCAAAATCTAAGCCCTCCCATAGCTTCTTGAGTGGGGCAACCACGAAGAGAAGAAGAGTAAGGGGTAGCTATCATGGAAGGAGAAATTACCTTGTTTTTCCTTATTTTCTTGCTTGAATCTTCCCTTCTTTGGCCTCCTCTCTTTAAATCCAAATTTTTTCCTTTGTTCTTCCTTTAAAATAGATCCATATACTTCAATATAATCATAGGAAAGAAAGGGAAATAGAGAAGAAGAGGTTTGCTAAAGAAAGAGCATGAAAAATAAACAAAAATCCATACCTTTTGCCTTTAATTTCTCCTTCTCTTCCTCTCCCTCTTGTGTGCCTCTCTCCTTAGGGTTTTTCTTTGATTTAGGGTAGAAACATATGTGGCTAAGTGATTGAGGTGGGAGGAAGAAAGACTTTTCAAAAATTCTCGTTTTACCCTTCGTTCTTGGCATTTTCATTCCTAATTCGTTTTAGCTCCTTTTGGAAAACCGTCTTCTCAATTATAAAATTTAGGTTCCTAATTTAGTAAAATGCCTTTGATATCACTCAAATTAAAGCTAAAAGCTTCCCAAATGAATCTATCAAGTTCAAGTACACTGACATTGAAAAATATCCACCAGATGGGTTTTAACTGTCCCGGGGCTTCCCATAGTCTTTAGGGCCTTTGCAAACCCCAAAGAACTCAAAACTTTCATTTAAAAAGTCCTCCTATGTGAATTCCAAAATTTCCTCAAAATTACGAAAATGCCATTACATTTCGTAAATCTTTCATCAAATTTTGTTTCTTCATTTTAGCTCTGTTTTTTTTCTGTATGAGCCTAGAATTCTCATTTTTAGGAGTCTAAAATGCTACTTAAATTTTTTGGGGCCTTAACTAATTCATTTCGGGGGACTTGCTTTGGAAATGTACCAATTTCGTCGTTTAACGAAAATTGAACATTACAATTCTCTCCCCTTTAAAAAATTTCATCCTCAAAATTTAGATAACATATCTCATAGGAAGAGCTCTGGATGTTTCTTTCTTATATCTTGTTCTAGCTCCTAGGTAGCCTCTCCGGGAGATAACCCTTTCCAAACCACTTTTACTAGCGGTACTATCTTATTTTGTAACTTCTAGTCTAACGTCCACGATCTGATCTGGTGATACTATGTATGATAGTTCATCCTGTAATTGCACATTCTTATATTCTATGACATGTGAGGGGTCGGGCTAGTACTTTTTAAGTTATGAAACATGGAATACATTGTGTACTTGGCTCAAGTTTGGGGGAAGGGCTAGTCTGTAGGCCACAGGTCCTACTTTGTCAAGAATCTGGAAAGGACATATGTATTTTGGACTAAGCTTTTTACTTTTAATGGACTGACCTATCCCTGTGATTGGAGACACTATAATAAAGATATGGTTTCCAATCTTAAACTCTAACAGCCGTCTATGTCTATCTACGTAACTTTTATGTCTACTTTGGGCCATCAAAAGTTTCCTTCTAATGTTCTTAATTTGTCTAGATGTCTAGTCCACTAACTCTGGGCCTATTAGGCTTCACTCTCCTAGCTTAGCCTAATACATCAGGGACTTACACTTCCTCTCATACAATGCCTCATATGGTGACATCTGTATACTTGCATGATAGCTGTTATTATAGGCAAACTCTATTAGAGACAAGTATGTATCCCAGTTTCCTTTTATCTCTAAGACATACGCCCTCAACATGTCCTCTAGGGTTTAGATAGTTCTTTCTATCTGTCCATCTGTCTAGGGGTGATAGGCTGTGCTAAATTTAAGCCTGGTACCTAGAGCATCCTAGAATGATCTCTAGAAATTTAAAGTAAATTTGGGATCTCTATCTGACACTATGCTCCTAGGCACACCATATAATCTAACTATCTCCTTGATGTATAGTTAGGCTAACTTATTTAGGGTGTAAGTAGCTTTCATGACTAAAAAGTGTGCTGGCTTTGTTAATCCATCCACTATTACCCATATTGCATCATGCCCCGATGATGTCCTGGGTAAACCCATAACAAAATCCATAACTATGCTATCTTTTTTTCACTCTGGGATATCAAGGGGCTAAAGTAACCTAGCTAGTTTCTGGTGCTCTATCTTAACTCTCTAACATATTAGACATTATGAGACATATTCTGCTTTGTCTATTTTCATTCCAGGCCACCAAAACATTTTCTTTTAGTCTTGATACATTTTATTGCTTCCTAGATGAATGGTGTACTTGTTCTTATGTACCTCATCTAATATTTTCTCTCTGATTTCTATATTTCTAGGCATATATAGCCTATCCCTTTATCTCACTATGTCATTCTCAGATAGATTGAACTCTTGAATACTACCCTAGGCTATCTGGGCTCTAATCTTGTTTATATGGTCATCTATTCATTGAGCTTCTCTTATTTGCTCCCTTAGGTCATTTTCTATTTGGGTTTCACTCATTAATAGCTTACCTAAATGCACCTCACACAAGAGACTCATATCTTTGAATCTCTCAATCAACTCTTGCTCTCAGATCATCATACAGGTCATGTGCATGGATTTCCTACCCAGGGCATTAGCTACCACATTAGCCTTATCGGGATGGTATTTCAATATAAAATCATAGTCTTTCAAAAATTCTAATCATCTCTACTGTCTCATATTCAACTCTTTTTGTTCAAATAAATATTTAAGGCTTTTGTGGTCATTGTAAATTTCGATAGCTACCCTATATAAGTAATTCCTCCATATTTTCAAAGCAAATACTACTGTGGATAACTCTAAGTCATGTGTGCAATAATTTTCTTCATGAGGTTTTAATTGTCTAGAAGCATAAGCTACCACTTAGTCTTTTTGTATAAGCACACATCCTAACTCTTTCTTAGAGGCATCACTATAAACTACAAAAGTCTCTTTAGGGTCAAGGAGTACTAAAATTGGGGTCGTGATTAACCTATGCTTTAACTCTTGAAAACTCTTCTCATATTTCTCATCCCACACAAACGACACATTCTTTCTAGTGAGCTGAGTCAGTGGCATCGCTATCTGAGAAACGCCTTGAATGAACCTTCTATAATATCCTAATAAACCTAGGAAGCTCCTGATCTCTATCACTATCCTAGGTCTCTCCTACTGTAACACTGCCTCTACCTTATGGGGATCTACTGTGACCCCTGCCTGGGAGATCATGTGGCCTAGGAATTGAACTTCAATGAGCCAAAACTCACATTTACTAAGTTTGGCATATAGCTGTCTCTCTTTTAGGGTCTCTAAGGCTAATCTCAGATGCTGCTCATATTCTTCTCTACTTTTTAAGTAGATGAGAATGTCATCTATGAAGACAACTACAAATTTGTCTAAGTATGACTTAAATACTCTGTTTATGTAATCCATGAACGCTACAGGTGTATTCGTTAACCCGAAGGGTATAACTAAAAATTCATAATGCCCGTATCTAGTTCTAAAAGCCATCTTGGGGATATCCTCAGCCTTTATTCTAAGCTGATGGTATCCTAACCTAAGGTATATCTTAGAGAATACTGACGTTCTTACTAACTAATCTAAGAGGTCATCTATACGAGGAAGAGGGTATTTATTCTTAATGGTTATCTTATTGAGTTCCTTGTGGTCTATACATAGCCTAAGGCTCCTGTCTTTCTTCTTTACGAATAAGACTGGAGCTCCCCACGGTGAGACACTGGGTTTGATAAGACCTTTCTCTAAGAGCTCTTCTATTTGCTTTTTAAGGTCAGCTAGCTTGGTAGGAGCAATCCTATACCAGACCTTAGACACTAGACCTCCCAGGTATAATGTCTATAAGAAACTCAACCTCTCTCTGTAACATTTAGTTCTCTGAAAACAAGAGAAAACATGAGAAACATAATATACGATTTCTCTGTAAATGAATAAAATTTACTAGATACAAAAGCAAGTCCCCTAAAATGACTTAGTTAAGGTTCTGACAAATTTGAAAAGCATTCTAGACTCCTAAAAATGAGAATCCTAGGCTTAGACAAAAAGGAAAAACGGAGCTAGAATGAAGAAACAAATTTTAACAGAAAACTTATGAAACGTAATGGCATTTTCATAATTTTAAGCAAATTCTAGAATTCTCACAAGAGGACTTTTTAAATGAAAGTTTTGAGTTCTCTGGGGTTCTCAGAGGCCTTAAAAACCATAGGAAGGCTCGGGACAACTAAAACCCATCCGGTGGATGTTTTCTAATGTCGGTGTACCTAAACTTTGATAGATTCCTTCGAGAAGGTTTTAGCTCCAATTTGAGTGATTCCAAAGGCATTATACTAAATTGAGAACCTAAATTTTATAATGAAAAAGACGGTTCTAAAAAAGGAGCTAAAACGAATTAGAAACAAAAATGCCAAGAACAAAGGGCAAAATGAGAATTTCTGAAAAGTGCTTCTTCCTCCTTTATATATATATAAGTGGTGCCCCACTCTCACTCTCATTTAGCTTCATATGTTTCTACCTTAAACCAGAGAAAGAAGCCTTAGGATGACGCACACCAAGAGGAGGATGAAGGAAGGAAGAAAACAAGGTAGAAAGGTATGGATTTTCATGATTTTTCATGCTTTCTTCCATCTGAGCCTTTTCTCCTCCATTCTACTTTGTTTCCTTTGATTATAATGAAGTTTATAAATCTGTTTTAAGAGAGAAATTAAGGGCAAAATTCGGATTTAAAGAGAGGAGCTCAAAAAAAACAAGATTCAAGTGAGAAAAAGCAAGAAAACAAGGTAATTTCTTCTTCTATAGTTGCTATCCCTTGCTCCTCTTCCTCCACCATTTCACCCCACTCAAGAAACCCTAGGAGTTCTTGGTTTAAGGTAGAACCAAGGGTGATTCTTCAGAAAAAGGGTGTGGAGGTTAAGAATATGCAAAGAGAATTAACAAACAACCATGAAAATTCAAGATGTAATTTCTAGGGTTTCAAGTGTTCCTTGAAAAATCTAATTTGATCTCTTAATTCATATGCCTAAATAAGTGTTTGAATGAGTTCTTAAGATCCCTAGAAGTCTCCCCATGTGCTTCCTCCATCAAGAAAATAAAGCAAAGTCCATAAAGGCCAATAAACTACCTAGTTTTGGCTAAGAGAGGTTAGGGTAGCTAGGGAGAGTTTTAAATTTTTCTAAGCCCATTTTTGAGTCATATATGATGAATGAATATAAGAGGAAGCATTGGGAAAAATTTAGAAACCATAGAAAGTGAGTTGGTGCCTTATGTTCTATAATATGACCTAAAGAAGCAACATGTAGTTAGGCTCTTTATTTTAATTATGTGATGACTCCAAGAGACTTAAAAGGAGTCAAGAATCATATTTGAAAGGAAATAATGGAGCCTAGAATTCATTTGATGGGTGTTGCTTCATTAGGTACATTCTTGGAAATATAAAGAGGCTAATGAGCTAAGCTAGTGTTTAAGCAAGTTGTGTGGCCTTAGACTTTGCTTCAAGAATATAATTAACTTCCATATGATATGTCTAGGCCAAGAGGAATGATCTCCATCTTCTTGGGTGTGCGAGGTCAAGGGGGAGGATTCAAGGCTTAAGGAAAAAGTGTATAAGGTAGCTCTCTCCACTTTCTCTTATGTATAGAAGTGTGCCTACATTGTCTTGTATGTGTGTTTTGAGCTATGAAAAGTATTCTAGCATGATTTTATATGTCATGATACCATGATGATGCATTATATTTCTAAATGATGTCTTTGATACTTACTTTGGTTTGCTTGAGTGCGGTGAAGCCAAAAACCCTTAGCTATAGTGAGGATGAGCCAAGAACCTTTAAGATTGGTTGAGACAAAGTAAAGAGTCTTCCAAAAGTGAGGTTGACTCCTAAGAGTAAAGTTAAGTCTAAGAACCTCTTAAAGACTGGATGAGGTAAGTCCAAAATTCACAAGTAAATGGGTGATGGTAATCCACTTGCTTGGCAAGCCTTTATGTGTTATGTGTGACTTGCTTAAATGTTGAAAATACTTCTTGAATGTTTGCACATGTTAATATGCCCATGCATGCATTTGTAAGACTTGTTTTGCATGCTTTATGTATGAGTGAATGAGAGATGAGCTATTGGGATTCTTTGAATCTCATCCCCTCCTCTCCAATGATCTAACATGCTAGGTGGATCAAGAGACCAAGGGAATAGAAGCCAACCACATGAGAAATGAGAGCTTGGCATCAAAATGGATAGATTTTGTTACTTTAAGGCCTTATGGATGGCAATTGATGTAATCCATAGTTGTATATGCCCTAGAATGATATGAACATGTGTAATTATGATAATATGCCATGCATAAATTAGAGATTATGTTATGTGACTATTAGAATGTAAAATGAGTATGTTATGGCAAACTAGCTTCTTGAATGGCATTATGTAATTGTGTACAAATGGAAGTGGGATGGTCAAATTGAGATGCATGAGGTTTAGAACCATTTAGGCAGTTCATACAAGTCTTATTTATGCTTTTATACTTGCCCAAGAGGTGCCAAACCCTAAGGAAAGCCATTTGGACATTTTGGTATCTTATATGGACTAAGAATTGACCATATTGGAACCCTATGTCATTTTTTGTCCAAATGAGCTCTTCTTGATCTGAGATTTGGCATGAAATTAAATCTTTTTAAGGGATTTTTGGGAAGCTAAAGAAAATTTTTTTGGAGGTCTAAAGAATATTTTATGAATTTTCAAAGTTGGCAAAAATTCTGGTTTTGGTCTGATGTACTATTCACTTAGTCCGAAAATGATTTCATCACACAGGGCCCAAACGATGTCCAATTGCCATGAAATTTTATATGGAGAAATTAGATATTCCCAATGACTTGTTTCAATAGGAAGCACCTCATTTAGATGTCTAGAGAGGGAGATATAAATTTTTAAAGATTCTGGGCATGCCTGAACTGGTCTAGAGTTATTTTTTCCCTAGCTAACATTTACAAATTTCTAAATTGGTATCATTTGCATGGATTAGATTTTTGTGAAATTAATTAGACATTTTTGAAGTTTGTCGCAGAATTCTGTGACAACACTAGTGGATAGTCAGACTTCTGGATCATTTTGAATGTCAAACATCTTCTATGTTATGTTTCATTGTCTAGAAGTATTTTTAGCATAAATTAGACATGTGTAGTTTTCCAGAATGGCTAAGAATCCATGATTTTGATTTTTTTAGAATTAGTTATGATTTTTCAAAATTTGTGACAAAAATGGCAAAATTCTGGCAAAAAATATAAGTATGAGTTTTATGCTCCCCTTTGATTTTCCTGAGTGGTAGGCTACTTTTAGTGATAGAAATAAGTTGTATCCATGCAATTAAATATGAACATATGATGTATGAACTCATATGGTTTACGTGATATCGAATAAAATTTTCATACACGACGCAATGCTAAATAACACATTATTTTAATGTCAATATTTTTGCCTCTCATATGAATTGGTTGATATAAGGCATAAAGATAGCATAAATGAGCTAAGAAATTATGGTGTTACACTCTCTCTGGGGGTAGTCCACTAATCTCTTTAGGGAATACCTCTGGGAACTCTCTTACTATAGGAATCTCATCTATACCCTCTTCTACCTCAGCCTAAATTGAAAAGAAAACTAGGTATCCCTAACAACCATGCCCTAAAAACCTCTTAGCCTGGGAGGTGGTCATAATAGACAACTCAGTCCTCATACTAGGCATAGTCCCACACTCAAGTAAAGTAATACATTTATGGCTACAATCTAGTGTGGCATTATTTGCAGACATCCAGTTCATACCAATGATCAAATCAATATCAATAAGGGACATACAAATCAAATCAAGGGTGGTAAAGCAATGATTAAACTAGACCACACAATTCAAACAAGCATGAGAGGTAATGATTTGGCTTCTTGTGAGGGTAGATACATGTAAATCATATGGTAATGTATGCATACGCAGACCTAACCTCCTAACACAATCATATGATATAAAAGAATGGCTAGTACCCGAATCAAGTAATATAGTAATAGAAAAATCATTTATTCTAATAGTATCTTGAATCAGACTCCAGGACTGACTAGCCTTCTATTGTGATAGGACAAAGACTCTACCCTAGGTCTGAGGTTTGGGAGCAGGAGCCATCTCCCTCTACTATGTGAACTGTGGAGGAGCCTAGGTGCAATCCCTAGCCATGTGTCTTAGCCTACCATACTGAAAACATACGTTCTGCCTTGTGTAGTTGATAAGTATGATTTTTATACATTTTAACCCTTTTAACTTAAACATTTTAGTACTCAAAATTGGCTTTAAGGGTCTAATTAGATGAAATTTGATTTTAGTAGCCATTTTCTATATTTGAGGAATTAAGTTACAAATTATTGGATTTAATGCATAAATTTATCTTAAATAATTTTGTGAAAATTCCTAATTGATTTTTCTCACCTCTTTGTGCAGAATTTTGTTGGGCAATGGGAATTTTAAGGATAGAAATTAATTTAGAAAATGATTGAAGCTTCATGAGTGGATCAAGAGCTTCACATGGAAGGAATAAGTATGTTTAAACATGTGATACAAAAAGCTTAGAAGAGATAAGGAGCTGCATAAAGGGAGCTTGTGTAATAAAAATGAAACAAGAAGCTTGTATGGAAACACGAAGGAGTTTGGAGTTGAGGTGGAAGACACACAAAGACTACATGATTAGCAAGGTTCTTACATGGAATGAAGAAGCAACGTGGCTGGAGCAGAAGGAAGGAGAAAGAGGCAGTTGTGTGAAGAGAAAATGCATGGAAAATATGTGGAAGAATTCATGTATAAGCTGGAGATTGGAAGAACAAAGAAGAAGCTATGGGCTTGACGTGAAAGTAAACAAAAGAAGAAGTCGCATACGTGGAAACCATGCAGAATTTTCACGTGAGAAAGCAGCCTCTGTTTGAGAACTAAACAAAGAAGCCACGAGTTCTAGCTAAGGAGTTGCATGAAGCTAAGGTACAGAGCATGCAGGAGCTTACGTGGACTGGATGAAGCATGAAGAACAAAAGTTTCACGTGGAAATAAATGAAGAGCAGATGGCAGAAACAAGGAAGCTCGAGCTTGCATGGAAAGAAAAGAGAAAGAAGCTAAGTCTTTAGCTCAAGAAAAGCAAGATGAATGCGAAAAAAAAGCAACTGGATTTAAGCGAAGTGCGGAACGAAAAGAAGCCACGAGTTTCTGGTTTAAAGAAGAAGCTTGGAAGGAGCTTGGTTTTGACGTAAAAGGAGACTGCATGAGGAAGCTCAGCATTGTGCAGAATACATGGAAGAAAGTGAGTTGAAAACGAAGCACGAGGGAACCTTGGCTAAACGAGGAAAACAAGCTGAAGTTCAAACGAGAAAAAAACTGGAAGCTGAACATGGTTTTGCATGAATCTTGATATTATATTCAATATGGAATGAAGTGGAACCCATCGTATATATATAGAATAAACAAACATGAATAAAAAAGGCTGGAGACGTGGGAGGAGCTGACGTTAAGAAAAATAATGAAAAGAAGAAGCTTGGGCACGTGATTTTTTAATAGAGAGAAGCTTCATTCTAACAAGTCTCCTTCGTTCATTTACGCCTCTCACAGTCCAATTCAATCATGCCTCAAACTCTTAGCAAATCCTTGCCTATTTATTGAGGCCACCATTCGTCCATCCACCACGCCACATCCACGCCTCCACTACATCTCCACTCCATCCTCTTCTCTCCACTCCACTCCATTCCATCTACATCCCATGAAATTATAATCTTCATCTTTAGGCTAGCAAAGAGGAAGTCCTTGGAGAAGCTTGAATCCATGGAAGAATAATTCAGAATTTTGGCTAAGAATTTCCTTATTTTTCCTACACTTTTTCTCTTTCATTTTTTTCTTGGTTAAGATGTATTTGATAAGGAATTTGTGTAATTATAATTAGTGGCTGGTTAGACACTAATTAGGAAGTATTTTTGTTGATTAATTGATCTGATTAATTTCAATATTATCTGAATTCCCATGTATGCTTCGAAGGTGTTCGATAAAATACATGAGTGAGCCTAATTGTTTAAATTGAGGATTCCTTAATGTTTAGTTGGTTAATTAAATATTTAGGATGATTCAGAAGCTAATCAAATTAGTTAATCAATCAAATTGGATGTTTATTGATCCTAACATAAGAATTGACAATTTAATTTGGATGTGAGGTTTCAATTCAACATTAGATCGTTGATTTCTTGAATCTTGCGTGGTTACTCAAGATAAATTGTTATGAACACGATTAGAAACTCTTAGGCCAAAATCAATTACAATTAGATTAGGATAAGGATAGTGGATACCAAGGGGCGAATCCAAAGCTAGTCACACGTCCATTTTTCAACCAAAATTCACCAAATTAGATAGCAATTAGGAATTTTAATTCAATTTAGTTTTTGCTTAGTTTAATTAAATCAAAACCCCCCTTTGTTTAGGAAATTTTAGAGTCTTTTAACATTTAGAAAACTCAATTAGACATTGAACACCAATTCCAAGGGAGATGACCTAGGTTGTGCCACTAACTATATATTTTATCAACCTAGTATTATTTTGAGGGTTGTACGACGAGCCACTCAAAATTTGGCGCCGTTGCCGGGGAATTGAATTCTCAATTGTTTGAAGAAAGTTTTCTAAGTGTTTTAGCTCTATTTTTGGTTCTATTTTGATTTAATTTTTGTTTTGTTTTGAACTTGGAATTGGCTGATTTCGGTGTTACACGTCAAGAGTCCTGCTTGCTGAAATTTTTGTTTAAAGTGCCCAGAAAATTCTCAAACTTCGTTTTCCAAGGTTTTTGGGTGTTTTGAGCAAAAGTAATAGCAAAACTATTAGGTGTACCATTTTTTGGCCAAATTCCAACGTTTAAGGCACTTTTTCAAAATTTTTAGTATTTTCTCGAATTTTTTAAGAATTTTTCAAAATTTTTGAATTTAATTTCTTTAATTTTTGTGAGTTTATTTTACATCATTAACCTCTATTTAGGAGTGTTTTTGATAGTTAAGTAAGTCTTAGTTTCATTGGAATTTTATTTTCTTGAATTAGGATTAATTTTAGTTATAACTTGTTAGTGATTTTTTGTATTGAAATTAATTGAATTTCTCATTTTTCTTTGCTTTAAATGGATCCATATTATTATTCTAATCAAGGTGTATATGATGTAGAGCATAGGATTTCTCAGAAGTTGGATAAAGCCATGTCAATACTTCAAATTCTTCTTGAACAACAGAGACAAGAGCAACAAAGCCAACAATACCAACAAGTCCAACAACCATGCTACCAACCATACCACAATTCATATGGAGTACCCCCCAATTACCACCATAATTATGGGCCAAACCAAACCTTCCATAGCCAAGAGCCAAAGTATGAAACTTACAATTATCATGAGGGGTATATGCAACAAGAGGTCCAAAAGGAACCAAGTTGGGAAAAGCAGCTAATAGAAGCCTGTATTATTCAAAACCAACAATTGGAGCAAATGATCCAACGGGTGCAACTCCTAGACCAGTAAATGGCAGATAACCTCATGACGGATTCAGGATTTCAAATGAATCAATCGACTTCAAGTGCTAATGAATCAATTGACGAGCAAATTAGAAGGGAATGCTTAGAGGAGGAAGAGTCCTATTCATCGGGTAATATCCTTCCATCTTCTAATACTTTGCAATTTGTTGAAACTGAATCTAGTTTGCTTGATAGCACTGTGAATACTGATGCATATAATGTTGTTGATTCTGAATTGCATAATGAGGAAGTTGATGAGGAAATTATCATTGAATCACCTAATTTGGTTAATTGTGGCAATTCATTGAACAAAATTGATACAATTGTAGATGTTCATGAATCCTTGTGTACTGATGCACTTGGTATGTCTACACCTAGCTGTGACCATAGTGAAAATTTCATTTTTGAGTCCGTCAATGATAAATCTTTTGAGTCTAGGGTAGTAGATAAGTGTGGGGGTGACTTAAGATATAATCATCATTCTATTCCTAATCTGGAATTAGTTGATAAGTCTATTGATGATGCATTTACTAAGTTTAAGGATAGCATACCATCTGGATCATATGACATAAATGATTTAAATGATTCTGTTGATAGTGTGTGTGTTGGACCCACTATATATGATATATGCTCTCAAATTAATACTCTCATTAAGACTAGTGAGTACCTCACATATTCTAATCAACATGATTCCTCACTAACCTATGATGGTATGACTGATGAAACAATGAATGTAGCATGTGATAAGAATATAGACATTGAAATTGTTGGACAGCTTATTAATAATTCAGACCCAACTCTTGAATGCCTATGTGATGATATGCATACATGTCCTGTGTGTGCTGAGATTAATGAGTTTCTGGAGTCTGATATATCTGTTGAATCCATTGAGTCCTTTGCTTACACTGAAACTGTCAATAAAATTGATTCTCCTGATCATGCTAGTATTGATGAGGGCATGCATAGTGATAATGCTGATGTTGAAAATCTGATTGATCCTTGTGCTATTGTTGATACTAGTGAGACACTGAATTTTGTTATTGATAATTGTTTAGAATCTTGTAAGCCTACTGATGTCTTTTTGATCAGGGAAGATACTATTTCTCTTGTTGAGAGCCCTGAACAAATTCTTGAAATTGGTGAAGTAATTTCCAACAAGCCACTGACTCTCCCAAATGAGAAAAAGCAACTGACAGACACCTTGAACTCAAAGGACTGTAAGAAGTTACAATCTAATTTTTCTGTTGATGCAGTGACTCTTACTGATGGGAGTCCAGTAGATTTTATTAGCTTTGATATATTTTTAGAAAGTTTTGATTTTAAATTTTCCTTCTTTGATTTTAAATGCCTTAAATTTGATTTTCCTTCTTTTCTTGCTCCTGAAATTGCTGAATCTGACTTTCCGAAACTATTGATGGTTGAGGAAGTCCATAAGTCATCACTACATGATCAATCCAAATGTTTTAAAGTAGTGAAACTTAAATTTTTTGAATTAAGGAGGAATAAAGTAGTTTTAATTTTAGTTTTTGATACGTATGATTAGTTAATATTTAATATAGTTCTATTTAGTTTAGGATGTAGTTTTCTTTTTTTTCTTTTTTGCATTATTGTTTGTCTTTATTTTGTAGGTAATAAAAGGGTGCTAACCAGCTACATGGGACTCTAAGCCAACTTTGAAATCTTCGATTCAAGCTTATCCGGTTGTATTCTTTCCTTTCAATCTCTTTATTTTGTGTTGTTTATCTGTTAACTGGATTATGTGTTGGCATTGAGGACAATGCAATATTTAAGTGTGGGGGGAGAGCTATTTCATTCCATTCTATCTTACCCTTGTTTTAAAAAAAAAAAAATTTGAGAAAATTTTTGAAAAATAGCGTGATTCTTCTCGGTTTTCCTATGGAAGTTACAAGTTAAGATGATTATAGCTTGGATTCACCTAGACATGATAAGCGATGAATCTTATGTCTTGATTCAAGTGAAGTGGCAATGAATTTGATTTCAATGAATTGTTTGATAGCCATTAGCTGGTGAGGATTTGAGCCTTAATTGTTCAATTCTAGTGTGTATCCACCTATCACTATTTTCACTCTAGAACTTGTCTTGATTCTTTATTGAGACTACATTTGCACTTGCATGCATGAAAATGATAAGGCATTCCTTTCTTTTTATAGCTACATAGCCAAAAAGCCAACCTACATGCATTTTACCCATTGTTTAGCCACTTTGAACCTTAATTCTCTTTTCTTATTTAACTATAGCCATTCAATATGTTTCCCACCTTGTTTTAGGATGCCTTAGGGATTTTAAGGAGCATTACATCTAATTGAGATGAGAGAATATGTGTCTTATATCCATTTAGGCCATGGTTATTAAAAGTTGAGGAAATTGTCTTAAAAAAATGCAAAGAAAAAAAGAGATAGAGAAAAAAAAATGAAAAAAAAAAGAAAGCAATTGAAAAAAAAAAGGGCAAAGAAAAGAAAAGAAAAGGAAGAAGAGAAAATCAAAAGAGGGAAGTCTTACAAATTGAGTTTATAATTGCCTATACTTGTAAGAAATAAGGCCTTCAATGCACACTCTTCCTTATCCTAAGTCTCCTTTTATTGCTCTTGAGATCCTTAAGGTATTTTATTTGTTAGTTGTTTTCCCCTTGTTTTAGTCATCCATTTATTTCACTTCCTTAGCCCCATTACAATCCTGAATAAAGTCCTGTTGATTTGTGCTTTGCATTTGGCATGGGTGGTGGAGACTTAGAAGCTTGACAAGCCTATGGTAATGAACTTTTGATAGGTGGAACTTGAGTGATACACATACCTAAACAATTGAGAGTTGAGAGTAAATACTAAACTATGTGAGAGGCTATGCATTTCGATTCATTCTTTTCAATTGAAATTGCCATGGAGCTTATTTCTTGATGCAAGTGAAGTTACCTTAGATTGTTGAAGTGTTGAAGAGTCTTGATCATTCCTTGACTTGTGATTTTTCACTTTCAATTCGCCACTTGTCATTCCATTAAGTCTTCCTTTGATTTTGAACTTTGCCCAAGAGTGCAAAGGTTTAAGTGTGGGGGAGTAGTATGGTTTGGTTCCATGATTCTTGCCACACTGGGGACATATCATAGGTGCAGAGCTACCTTTACTGGACTGAGTTCTCCGTCTCTTGCTGAGTGGCTCATCGCGCAACCCTCAAAATAAAACTAGGTTGGTAAAATATGCAGTTAATGGCACAACCTAGGTCATCTCCCTTGGAATTGGAATTCAATGTTTAATTGAGTTTTCCAAATATTAAAAGACTCTAAAAATTTCTAAATTAGGGGGGTTTTGATTTACTTAGACTATTTAAAATAAAATTGAATTAAAATAACTAACTACCTAATTGTATGAATCGCGGGTGAAGGATGGTCTTGTGACTAGCTTTGGATTCATCCCTTGGTATCCACTATCCTTATCCTAATCTAATTGTAATTGATTCTAGTCTAAGAGTTCCTAATTATGTTCATAACAAATTACCTTGAGTTACCACGCAAGAATCAAGAAATTAATAATCTAACGTTGAATTGAGACCTCAATCCTGCATTAAATTGTTAAATCTTGTCTTTAAGATAAATGAACTCCTAATTAGATTGATTAACTGATTAATTAGCCTCTAAATCATCATCCTAAAATTTTTAATTAACCAACTAAACATTAAGGAATCCTCAAATTAAACATTCAAGCACATAATTTCATTCATGTATTTCATTGAACACCTTCGAGGCACATATGGGAAATTAGATAATAATAAAAAATATCAGTATCTAATACAATCAATTAATCAACAAAAGGTTCCCTAATTAGTGTCTAACCAACCACTAATTATAATTACACAAATTCCCTATCAAATACAACTTAACCAAGATAATATATGAAAGAGAAAAAGTGTAGGAAAATAGAGAAGTCTTAGCCAAAATTCTGAATTTTTCTCCATGGATTCAAGCTGCACCAAGGTCTTCTTCCTTGCTAGCCTCAAGATGGATTAAAACTTCATTGTATGGTGGAGATGGATGGAAGATGGAATGGAGATGATGGATGAATGGGTGGACGAAGGAGTCATGCGAATGGATTATATGGAATGGATGATGAATGGAATATGCAGCGTCTCTCCCCCTGAATGAATGCGGCATGAATGAATATATGGACGAGGGTTTCCGAAAATATTGAGGCATGAATGAAGTTGATTCTAGATGATTGAAATATGCTCTTTTCCTCATTAAAAGTCACGTGCCCAGCTGCTGTTCACTTTGTTTTCACGTTATTCCCTTTTCTCCCATGCAGCTCCTACTCTCCCTCGTCTCCTCTGCTCAAGTTCAGACCAAAGAGAAAAACTCTTCAAGTAGCATTCAGTCTTTCCAGCTTTCTCTGCCCAGTTCAGTGTCCTCTCTTCATTTTACTTCTGCATGTTCTGTAACCACGTTAAGCTTCCTTCTTCTTTGTTTCTGCTTCTCTTCGTACCACATCGAAACTACAGCTCCTTCCATTTGCATCGAGTTTGTTCTGTACGTGAAGCTCCTCTCAACTTGTTCACATAAAGCCTTCGTGCAGCTCCTCCATACGTAATGCAGATCCTTTCTTCGTGTTCCTTCTTCAGCCAAGCTCGAAGCTTCTTCCACGTTTTGCTCTACGTGTTCTGTTTGCTTTGTTCTGCTCGCTTCTAACGTGTTTTCTTCCTGCAGTTGCTAGTCCTCCCCAGCTTCTTCTGCGTTCATTCTGCTCGTTCAGCTCGCTTTTCTTGAGCTAAAGACGTAGCGTCTTCTCTTTGTTTAGCTCTCAAACAAAGGCTGCTTCCTTCACTCGTTCTGCCAGCTATTCTTCATTTGCTTCCATGTGAAACTCTCATCAAAATGTTCTTCTTTTCAAGCTCAAGTGTGCAGCTTCTTCAAACCTTCTTCTTCTTGCTTCATGCACCATTGAATACATGTTGCTTTTCCTCTTTTCTTTCCATGCAAGCTTGAGCTTCCTTCATTTATTTGCATGCTCTATTTTGCGCGTTACTTTTCTCATTCTTAGCTCCCATTCCACGTAAATTTCGTAGCTTCTCTTCTTCCAAATACCCATGCAGCTCATTCTTCTCTTTAGCTTATACATTATTCACATGGGAAGCTCAATCATGCATTCTGCTGAGTATTTGTTTTCTTTATGCAGCTCACTATATGTGTTAGATTGTAGCTTCATTTATTTCCATTTTGCCCACATGCTTCATTCATTCGTAGCCTCCACACTTTTGTTCCAACCATGAGAAATTCAAGCTTCTCATGTGCTTTTTCTCCATATAACTTTTTCCTGGACTCGAGCTACATGCCTCGTGTTTCTATGTTAGTTGCTGTGTGTGTATAAGTTCACGTTGAAAATCTTGCATTCCATCCTTTCAACACTCTGTTCTGATCCATGTTCTCAACATGCGAGCTGCTCATGCATGACGTAGTGCTTCTTCTTATCTTCACTTAATTCTATGTGACTTCTTTATTTACTTCAAGAGAGGGAAGGGAACCCATAGTGTTTTATTTATCCTCTGCCCACATGCTCTCCTCTTCTCTCATTCAACTGGCTTTTCTCCTCACTAAAGTGTAGCTTTTTCTTCGTGACTTCTTGCAGTTGCTGCACCCCTGTGGCTTCTACGTGAAGATTCTGCATGTATTCTTCTCCTTTGTTTTGAGTTTGCTTCTTGCTTTGCCTTCTCATGAAAAGGAACCCAAGCTTAAGCCTCTCTTTCCTTCTTCCCTCCAACTGAAATTTTTATTCAAACATCATTTGTTCATTGAAAATCTACACAACAAGTAAGAACAATTCAAGAGGAAAATTCACAAAATCTTTTAAAGAAATTTATGCATTGAAATTCCACAATTTTGCAAATAACTTCCTAAAATATAGAAATGGCTTCTAAAACAAAATCTTATCTAATTAAAGTCTTAAAGCCATATTTCATTATTAAAATGCCTATGTTTAGAAGAATAAAATAGATAGAAATATGTGTTTATCACTTACCCTTTGGCTCCACTGACTTCTGTCGCCTCTCCTACTAGTAACTGCGGCTTATAATCTCTCTCTGGTTCTTTTGGGTTCAGGGAGGGGTAGTTTGGCATTTGAGGTAGGCTGTATCATTCTGCGGTTCACTTTCGTCACTCTGCATATTTCAACTAAGGTGTTAAAGTGCCTGATTCTCTATGGAACTATCCTGTCCTTGATCTTTGGAAGCAAACCTTTCTCTAGCTTGTCTACTCTCCACCATTCATCATCATGCCTCTGTAAATAAGAAAAGTATCTGAAGAGCTCTATAAATTTGGCCATGTACTGGTCCACAAACATCTCCTCTATCTGTTTCAGGAGTATAAATTCTGACTCCTTCTCATCCCTAACTGAACTGGGAAAGTACCTCTCATAAAAAGCCTAAAGGAATGCCTCCCATATAATCAGAAGGTTCCTTACCTTCAAGATAGGTTTAGTGCCCCTCCACCAATAATCTGCTTCTCTCTCCAGCTAGAAAATAGCCATAGTAGCTTTCTGCTCAAATGTGCACTCCATCACCCAGAAGATTTTCTCTAACTGTATAATCTAAGCCTCAGCTTTCTCTGTGTTTATCTCACCATCGAAGGTGGGAGGCCCAAATTTCTTGAACTGAGTAATAACCTGGCTAATAGAGAGCTGTTCCTGGGCTGGAGGCATCTAAGCTGGTGGAATAAGGGCAACAATTTATATGTATGGCTGTGAATCTAGGTGAGTCACCCCTGAATGTGAAAGACAATCTGAGTGGTGAGGTGGCTGTGAAGGAGGAGGTGTAGGGCCCTGGCTGTCTCTCTCAGCAAGCTATTCCTGTAGCTGCATAATCACAGGTTACTACTGATCCAAGTGAGAAATAATAGACTGTAAGGCTCTAGCTACTGAATCATTGGGCTTGGCTCTATCATCTGCATGAGCCTCTCTAGAGGGCCAACTCTCTTAGTGTTCACCATAGCTCTGAAATATCATAACAAACTTTAACATCAAAGAGAACACTTTCACCGTTAACACACTCAATTCATCCACAACAAGCTCATATACATCTAGGCAACTCATAAACACAAGCCACAACCCACATCAAGAGCCTAAACCTTTGTTCTGATACCAATAAATGTAACATCATAATTACATAGCACATTTCATCCCTTATCTAAGCTCATTTCCAAGAATCATACAAATTCTCAAAGAAAAAGTATTTAAAATAATGAATATTTTAGGGTTGCTTAACGTATAAATTTTTCATTCGATGTCCTGTAGACCATGTGAGCTCATGTATCACATTCTCATATTTAATTACATAGATAAAACTCAATTCCATCACCAAAAGTAGCCTAGAACTCGTGCAAGGGGAGGGAATACACAAAGTTCATAGTTGCAGCCTTGACTAGAATTTCCCATTTTCTGTCTCAAATTTTGAAAAATCATAACTAATTCTAGAAAAATTGAAATGATGTATTCTTTACCGTTATGGAAAAATACAAATGTCTAATTTATGTTAAAAATATGTATAGGTCATGAAACATCAAGTAGAAGATGTTTGACATTCAAAAATGTACAAAGGTCCAACTAGTTACTAGTACTAATATAGATTTCTATTATGAAATTCAAATATGTCCAATTAATTTCAAAAAAATCTAATCTATATAAATGATACCAATTTAGAAAGATACAGATGTTAGTTAGAGGGGAAAAATAACTTTAGACCAATTTAGGCATATCCAGGCCTCAAAAACTAATCAAATAGTAACATAGGTCTGACAAGACATACTGGACAGAAACTTCAAAAATTTATATTTCCCTCTCTAAACATCCAAATGAAGTGCTTCTAGTTGGCACAAGTCACTGGGAAGGTCTAGTTTCTTCTTGAAAAATTTCATGGCAATTGGACATCATTTGCCCCATGAATGATAGAATTTCATTTTGGACCAAAATGAATAGTACAGTGAATCAAAATCAGAAAATTTTTCAATTTTGAAAATTCATCAAATATCCCATAGACATCTAAAAATTTTACACTTTAGCTTTCCAAAAAGCTCTCAACAAACTCTAGATGCATGCCAAATTTTAGACCAAGAAGAGCTCATTTGGAAAAAAAAGTTGTATAGGTTACCAATATGGTCAATTTTGCTCCATATGAGATACCAAATTTGTCCAAATAGCCTCCTTTAATGTTTGTCACCTCTTGGGCAAGTTTAAAAGCATCTATATGACTTGTATAAACTGTGCAAGTGGTTCCTAACCTCATATATCTCAATTTGGCCACTCCACTACCATTATTACACTAATGCATCAAGCCATCAAAAAGCCAAACTTTCCCTTTCTATTACTTTCATATTACTTATAGTCTATACAAGAGTCATACATCATTTTACATTCACACATGAGCTTACATCTCAAAAATAATATATACAAAGCCACTATGCCATTCATATGGCCATAAACAAGTAAAATCTAAACACTTTCTTGTCATATTCTCAATTTCCAAGTTGTTGGCTCCCATTACCTTGTCCACTTAGTTCACCTAGCATGTTAGAACATTGGAGAGGAGGGAATGAGATTCAAAGAATCCCAATCGCTCATCTCCCTTTCAATCACACATAGAAGATGCAAAACAAGTCTTGCAAATGCATGCATAGGTATATTGACACGTACAATCATTCAAGAGTCATCTTTAACACTTGAACAAGTCATACATAGCATACACAGGCTTGCCAAGTAAGTGAATTAGCCTCATCCATTCACTTGTAAATCTTGGACTTGCCTCATCCATTTCTTTAAGAGGTTTTTGACTCAACCTTGCTCTTAGGAGTCAACCTCACTCTTGGGAGACTCTTTACTTTATCTCAACCAATTTTAAGGGTTCTTAGCTCATCCTCACCATAGCTAAGGGTTGTTGGCTTCACCACACTCAAGCAAATCCAAGCACATATAATAAACATCATATAAAAGCATAATGTAATATCAAGGCACCATGGAATAAAAGCTCATGCTAGAATACTTTTCATAGCTTAAAATACATATACACATATTCAAAGACAAGTTAAGCATACATTCATGGATGAAAGAATAAACAATGAGCTACCTTAGATGCAACAACACACTTTTCTCCTTGAATTTGCTCCCCTTCCTTGGCCTCACACATACAAAGGTGTGGGATTGATTTCTCTTGGCCTAAACATAACTTATGGAAGCCAATTAGGTTCATGGAATCAATTCTAAGGCCACACCTTTTCCTTAAACTCTAACTTAGTCTATTAACCCTTTTATGGTACCAAGAATGTACCTAATGAAGCAACACCCATCAAATAAAATCTAGGCTCCATTATTTCCTCTCATATATGATTCTTGACTCCTTTTAAGCTTCTTGGAGTCATCACATAATTAAAACAAAGAGCCTAACTACATGTTACTTCTTTAGGTCATATTATGGAACATAAGACATCAATTCATTCTCTAAGCCTTCTAAATTTTCCACAAAGCTTCCCCTCATTTTCATTCATCATATATGACTCAAAAATGGGTTTGAAAAATTTTAAAACTCTCCCCAGTGCTAACCCTTCTAGGCCGAGACTAGGTAACATTTGAGCATCCATGGACTTTGCCTTGTTTTCTACATGGTAGATTCATATGGGGAGACTTCTAGGGATCTTAGGAGCTCATTTAAACATTCATTTAGACATGGAAATTAAGGTATCAAGTCAGATTTTTCAAGGAACACATGAAACCTTATATTTGCTATCTTGAATTTCCATGGTTATTTATTAATTTCCTTTGCATATT
The DNA here is from genome assembly GCA_026724425.1 of Erythrophleum ivorense. Classification (NCBI taxonomy): domain Eukaryota; kingdom Viridiplantae; phylum Streptophyta; class Magnoliopsida; order Fabales; family Fabaceae; genus Erythrophleum; species Erythrophleum ivorense. The sequence continues at coordinate 36,634,201 of JAIUCV010000006.1, read as the reverse complement.
CTTATTGTCCACATTCCTTTTCCTAAGATTCACCCTTGGTTCTATAAAAAATCTAAGCCCTCCCATAGCTTCTTGAGTGGGGTGAACCAAGGAAAGAAGAGGAGCAAGGGGTAGCTATCATGGAAGGAGAAATTACTTTGTTTTTCCTTGTTTTCTTGCTTGAATCTTCCCTTCTTTGGCCTTCTCTCTTCAAATCCGAATTTCCCCCTTTGTTCTTCCTTTAAAATAGATCCATATGCTTCAATATAATCATAGGAAAGAAAGGGAAATGCAGAAGAAGAGGTTTGCTAAGGAAAGAGCATGAAAAATAACCAAAAATCCATACCTTTTTCCTTTGATTTCTCCTTCTCTTCCTCTCCCTCTTGTGTGCCTCTCTCCTTAGGTTTTTCTTTGATTTAGGGCAGAAACATATGTGGCTAAGCGAGTGAGGAGGTGGGGCACCATCTATTTATAGGTGGGAGGAAGAAAGACTTTTCAAAAATCTCATTTTGCCCTTCGTTCTTGGCATTTTCTTTTCTAATTTGTTTTAACTCCTTTTTGAAAACTGTCTTTTTAATTATAAAATTTAGGTTCCCAATTTAGTAAAATGCCTTTAGAATCACTCAAATCAAAACTAAACTTCTCAAATGAATTCGTCAAAGTTCAGGTACACTGACATTGGAAAACATCTATCAAAGGGGTTTTAACTATCCCGGGACTTCCCATGGTCTTTAAGGCCTCTGAGAACCCTAGAAAACTCAAAATTTTCATTTAAAAAGCCCTCCTATATAAATTCTAAAAGTTTCTCAAAATTACAAAAATGTCATTACATTTCATAAGTCTTTCGTCAAATTTTGTTTCTTCATTCTGGCTCCATTTTTCTTTCCTTCTGAGTCTGGAAGTCTCATTTTTAGGTGTCTAAAATACTACTTAAATTTTTTGGGACCTTAACTAATTTATTTCAGGGGACTTGCTTTGAAATTACACATATTTTCGTCATTTAACGAAAACCGAACATTACAAAAAGTGTCATAGAATGAGTAAGGCTAAATCAAAAGTCACTAAAATAGGTGAGGCTAATCCAAAAGTCCCACATAATTGAGTGAGGCTAGACTAAAAGTCCCTAGAGCTTTGATTTTGACTTCCATGGATCCATTTGATTTCATAAATATGATTATGTTTGATGTTTGGATGAATATGATGCATGCTTGCTTTCTTTAACATGAAAATATGCCATATAAGTGTACTTGAAGGATGATTTAGTTATTAGGATTCTTATGATCTCACTCTTCCCTATCTTATCTCTAACCATATCTAGGGAAATCACAAGAGGCCAAGGATGGAGACCAACAAGCTTGATTTATGCTACTTTGACAATAGAATAGTATTTTGTGTAATATATTGTCAAAGAGAGCTTGTACTTGTTATTTTTGTGATGTAAACCTTCACTTATGCGTAAAAGTGTATGGTTATGGTATAAACACCAATTATAAATGTATATGTGTAAGAACATGTGATTTGGGTATGTGGGTGGCATGGAAAGTGTGTATATAAAGCCAAGTGAAGGAGTGATTTTGAGTTCCATGATGTTTGGGATCTGTTAAAATGGCCATATATGCTATAATTTATGTTTTGGACGTGATCAAATGGTCACTTATACTAAGAAAATTCATTTTGGACCATTTGGTGCTACTTTGATGCTAATTTGAACCATAAATTATCCCTAAACCAAAACTAGACCAAATTAATGAATTTTGGCAAGCATTTTGGATCTCGTTGAGAGATTTTCATAGAGTCAAAGAACACAATTTTTGGAGTTTTGTGGAATTTCTTATGAGTGTTCAAATTTGGCTAGAAAATGCAAAAATTGCCTGATACTGTTCATTTGGTCAATTCTGGTTTTCTATGTATTTGAGGAGCCAAATGAACTCTGTCACTCATAAAATTTTACGAAAACATAGTTTGCATTATGAGATTTCCATATCCACCAAGATCACTCAATTTGGAATTGTGTAGCTTAAGATTTTCATTTCCAAATTTTCAGGTCTGCATATGCATGAAATTCTAATAATATTATTCCATTAGATTTTTATGTCCCACACAAACTTGTTTTGATTTGGAATTTTTGCAACATGTAGTTCGTGTACTAGACTTTCCATAGAGTCCAAATTTACATGATTTGGAGCTCTCTAGCTCAATATATGAATTTTTTAATATTGTGACAGAATTATGGAACCATGGAAAATAATGCTATGATGACAGTTTATGGTGCATGGCCTAAACCCAAAATTTCTTGCTTCTTTGTGTGATATTTCTGGTTGAGCAAACATATTATGGATTGTTTTTAAGATTGGTAAGTTGAAATGGTGCATTTAAGCTAAATTGAAAATTCTTCACCTATAATGACTATATTATCCACTGCTAAAAGTGTTGAAAATATGAAAATGGATGTTATAAGCACTTTAAAGTGTGGATTAATTGCAATTATAGTATGGTATGACAATTCAAAACTCCTATGCTATGGTGAAGCTCTCTCTTGGACTCCACTATTCAAATTTTCATAATTCTTATCGTTGCAGGGTAAGCTACACGACCTTTAAAAATCCAATTTTCTCTAGTCTCACCGCAACGAGCCTATATGGCAGCTGTGGCAAAAGACCTCTTTGGAACTCTCCCAAGCATCTCATCTGACGCTCACTACAGTAAGATTGCTTTTAGGTACCCCCTAGACCTAATTTTTGTACCTTGTGCTGGGACTCAAACCTTCATCAATGTGGCGCTCCCAACCTCTATTATCCCAAATTTCATTTTCTAGTCATGACTTGAACATTTTGAGCTGCGACTCAATTCCCTCCTAATCCTATTCTCTTAATCACACACTTCCCAGCCATTTACCACTAACTTTAAGTGAACTCTAGGGCTTCTATAACTAGTATACATGGTTTTATAGACCTCATAACTCCCAAATACCATAATTCATTAATCTTGATTGTTTATAGGCTTAAAGGAATCACAACAATTGATTACTACTATATATCAGCACATTACGACAACAATAAGTACCCCAACTACTAACAACATCATTTTGATGTATATTTCAATAGAACTCCACACAACAATATTTAAATTGATCATTCATGGTAAGACATAATTATATTCTCAAATGATAAGTCCTAATTCTCAATCAACATTAATCCATATCAGATCATAAATAAGTACATATATCAGAGTTCAAATACTATGTAATCTAACTTCCTATTAGATACATCATTAATTACAAAATATCAAAATACCCACACTTAGCAATATGAGTGCATGATGATACTATATATAGTAAATCACAAAAAATTAGCATGTACTTTAAGTCAAAATAGTCCATGTGTAGAAATCCTACACAAAGCCTCAAATCAAGGATGCTCATCGCTTGTTTCCCCTTTTCCTTACCCGAGAAACCTTTACCTAAAATTGTTAGCACATAAAATAAGGTGAGATATGAATTTTAGTAACCGAAAGATAATTCCATACATATGTACACTTTAATCAGCAAAAATGCATATTAGATATAGTTACCAAAAGCATCATCATCATTAGTAAATAAATTAGTTGGAATACCAGTGACTACTATCCCATACTAGTAATCACATATATCATGTTAATGGCTAATAATATAGGGAAAGGCTTGTCTACATCACTAACTCCCTATTGAGCACAACCTGGGCTCAATGCATTCATGAGTTTGATCACAACTTAGTACCCAATCAAAGTATAATGCATAGATGGTAGTCACACCACAGCTCCACCAAGGGCACACTTATGATCCACAACAACAATTAAGTAACTAACTAATCATTTGGCATAGAAAAACATAAAAAGTAGCAAATATCATATTAACAATGCTCATATGCAAGGAATTAAAATTCAAACCCTGATTATCTCACTTAGTTACGTAAAGTTCTAAAATCAAGATAAGTTTCCATACTTTAGAGGTCCTAGATGAAACCAAAGCATATTCTTAGTCACTACTTATAGCATAAATTAGACACCATGTAATTAAACTATCAAGATGTACCTATAAATCACTTACATAGCCACTAAAGGAATTTAAATTCAAATTGGAGCTTCCCTACACCAAAACCATAACATTTCACTTCTAAAATCTTAGTATTTTCACACAAAATCAGAGCCCACTATATAAGTTAGCTTAGGGTCGCTAACTAGTAAGAAATACATCAAAATAAGGTGAGGATACTCACCCAATGACCCTCTATCCCTTAACCTCTAAAAATCCACAAGAAACCACCAAAAAAGTAAGTTTCAGATTTGGGTAATGGAGAAAAATTTACTAAACCAAAAACTATTCAAACCAAAGTGTAGAGGAGAATGAGAGGAACAAGTTTTATATAGACTACCTTAGCCAAATCTTCCTCTAGAAGTGAGAAATAGTGAAAAAATGCAGAAAATGTAACAACCCTAATTCTTAATTATCATGATTAGGCTTAATTATGTGGTTAATGATCTCAAATTAAGGTTAAAGTCATTACAATTAATTAAAATAGGAAAAAGATAAAAAAATTTGAACATTGATATTATTAGGGTTATTAGTCAAACAACCAACACTAATTAAGTATACAAGTAATTCTAATTATCATTCAAGACCTTTGATATATGTTTCATTGATTTCAAACTCACAAATCCTCAAATAATATCCTTAAGTTGTTATATAATATTATCATAACAAATTTCAAGGTTTTTAAGTAAAAAATAAGAGTTTGGGGACCTTCACCATGACTTGGACCCTTCCCGTTATGGCTAAGTTAGTTATTAGAATATAAAAACTAGGTTTAGAGACTCATGCTGTGGCATAAGTGGCTACTAGAGCTCAAAATCAAAAATTTAAACCTTGCGCCGTGACTCAGGCCTTTCGTGCACGCGACAAAGGTGCTCTCAAGAACCTACTATTCACACTCACCGAGTTGGTGTCTTACTGCGGTGGCCCTATGTGGCGTTGCAACAAGAAAGCCTCCTGAAACTCTTCAAGGTTATCTCCTGACACTTGCTGCAGCAAGCTTCCCTTGAGCCACAATGAGTTTGCTTTTTGTAACTCTCTTTAAGCGAATTTCTTGCATTGCACTGTAGCATACCTAGCTTCTGGAACTCCCTCAGCCACGACTTAAGTAGGTTTGGTTGTAACTAAACCTTCTTCTGCACTTAAACTCCCTAAATATCATCCCTCACATACCAGACCTCCCTCTAGCAACATCATAGGGTCATTTACCCTGATTTGTAAGGTTTTAATAGCATCCTACTATCCAAATTACTTAACATACCAATTCTAATCAAATTCAAAACTTAGGGATATTCTCTACCCATTCATATACCATATATTAGCAAATCACGAATCTTGACTTTAAGGGATGCAAAAGCCATTACTATTATTATTCAAATGTAAATTATCGTAGAGGTTCCATACATTACTAGTTTAAATCAACATTTAAGGCAACATATGATTATATCCTCAGATAATATGTCATATGTAACAACTAGCAAAAAAAGAGAAAAAAAAGAAGAAGAAAAGAAGAAGCTAAAAAATTTTTGAAGTCCTGAAATTTTCTAAGTTTGCTAGCTATAGCGAGAAATGGCCTAGCTATAGCGAATATACCTATTCGCTATAGCGAGAAATGGTCTAGGTATAACAAGAGTGCCTTCTTGCTATAGCGAAAATGCTTCTAGCTATAGCGAGTACGAGCATCCCATACAAAAACCAAGGAGCTTCTCATCATAGCACTTGCCGTAGTGAAAGCAGGGGTCTGGGACTGATACGTGCTCGCCGTAGCGAGGGTTATGCTTCGCTATAGTGAGGGTTAGTCCAGAAAAGTGTGAAAAAAGAGAATTTGATTTCTTAAAGCATCCAAACTCATCTTTTCTCCTTTAACAGACCTAAGCTTCGTCCAAGCACAGAAAAAAGGCTTGCGAGAGAGAGGGAAACTAGGAGAAACTAAGAGAGAAAGAATGGAAGCTAAGGAACATGCTTCTTCTTCTTGATTTTATTCTTCTCCTTCTAAGTTTCCTTTCCATGGGTTGTTGAATAAGAAAGCTCTATTCTAGTCAAGAATGAGCAAGAAACTCATGTATCTTCACTTCTTCTTCTTTGTTTTCTTTTCTTGAGAGCTTGAGAGGAAGGATAGTTAGTGAACTTTTAGAGAGAGAAAGAATCCCTAGTTTCTTATATGCTTGGTAAGGTTTACTATAAAGAAACCCCTAGCATTGTGAATAAGTGTTAAATTATGAGAGAGTAATTCCATGCTCTTTGTGTGTCTAGGCTCAAAAGAAGCACTTCCATCTAGTTTTGATTGTGAAATCAAGAAGGGAGAAAATAAATTGAAAGGGAAGGCTTGTGTTAGCCTATAAGGCAGCTCTCTCCCCCTTTTCTCATGTATGGATGTGTGTTTAGCTTGTTTTAGAATGTGTGTATGTGTATTTTCAAGCTATGAAAAGTATGCTAGCATGGCTTTACATGTCATGATCTTTGATGCTATGTTATGTATTAAATGAATCCATGATGTTTGTATGAGTTTGCTTGAGTGTGGAAAGGCCAAGAACTCTTTCCTTAGGTAAGGATGAGCCAAGAACCATCGAGCTTAGTTGAGACAAAGCAAAGGGTCTCCTAAAAGCAATGTGGACTCCCAAGAGTATGGTTGAGTCCAAAGTGTTCAAGAGTGGGTGAGGCAAGTCCAAAATCCATGAGGAGAAGTGAAAGGCCAATTCAAACACTTGGTGAACCCTTGAATGTCTTGTATGCTTGAATCACATGCCAAGGTTGCTTTTAAAATATCCATGACTTTCACTTTTCCATACATGCATTTAAAATGCTTGCTTTGCACATAATATGTATGATTGAATGGGAGATGAGCTATTAAGATTCTTTGAATCTCATTCCCTTCTCTCCACTATCCTAACATACTAGGTGGACCAAGTGAATAAAGACATAGGAGCCACTAAGCTTGAAGCTAGGGAAATTGACAAAGAATTTGTGAAATAGCCATTTTGTCACCATTTTCTTGTTAAGAGATGTAATCTAATGATATACATGGTGTATGCACTTATGAATACTTGTAAATGGATGTACATATTGTATATGTATGAGAATTAAAACTTTTTTGAATGATGTAGCAAGCTTTTGGTATGAATAGCAAGATCTTGGCATTATGTACATGGTGTCTACTTTGGTGTGGGAGAGTAAGTTTAGCAAATCTGGGTTGTTAGACATTTGAGCCATGTTTGATAGCCTATGTTGATGCTTTCCCATGTGCTCATTTAACAAAAGAAATTGACACTTTACTCCCTTATGTCAAAGTCTGACCAAATGACCTCCTCTTGCCTTAAAATTTGGCATGTGATTAGATCTTGCCTAGAGGTTTTTGGGAAGCTAAAGATCAAGTCATTTAGAGGTCTATGTAATTTTCTATGATTTTTCAAAGTTGGTATCAAAATTTCAGATTTGCACCAGCACTGTTCATTTGGTCAGTTGTGTAATTGTGTCATCCGAGGGGCAAACGTGGTCCAATGGCTACAAAATTTTATAGAAAGAAACTATACATTCACAGTAACTTGTAGAAACTAGAAGCACCTCATTTGGTGGTCTAGAGAGGAAGATATAAATTTTTGAAGTTTCTGCCCAGTATTAGTCATCTTGCCTGACCAGAAGTACTATTCCATCGATTTCTAAGAGCTTGGCTTAATGAACTGATCTGGAGATATTTTTTCTCTCTAGTTAACATCCACATATTTCTATATTGGTATCATTTGTATGTATTAGATTTTTTTGGAATTAGTTGGACATTTTTGAAGTTCATATCAGTAAATTATGACAGCATTAGGACCCAGTCCAACCTCCAAACCAATTCGTGTGTCAAACGTCCTGTGTGTGGGATGTTATGACTTGTGCATATTTTTAACATGAATTAGACATCTCAAGATTTCTAGAATGACTAAGATTACATGTTTTTTATTTTTCTAAATTTAGTTGTGATTTTCCAAAGTTTGCCCAAAAATGAGGCCAAGTCTGGCCGAAAATGAATATACATGTTCCATATCTCTTTTTGGTTTCCATGGGTTGAAAGCATGTTTTTATGAGGAAAATGAGTTGTAATGGTGCAATTAAATATGAAGATGCATAGCATGAGCTCACACGGTCCATGTGCCACCAAAATGAATTTTTAACTATGATGCAACGCAAGAAAGTGTATTAATTCAATGGAATTTCTCACTTTATTCTTACTATTTCTCACATGAGCATGTAAGGGATGATGGATATGTTTCAGAAATGATGGTGTTACATCATATCTCAAGGTCACCAAAGTTCCATATCAGATTGTAAGCAAATGCATACATCAAATTCCATGATAATTATATTAATATCTAGTTCCTATACTTGGCAATTCATGATGCAATGTGGCAAATATATAAAACTAGTACTCTCATTACACAAATCCAATCTGATAAGGTTTCCAAACCTATGTACTACCAAACCAAATAATAGGCTTCCATTAATTTCTCCTTACCACTACGAGGTCTGGTCCCTGAAAATGTTAGCCCACAACCAAGGTGAGATTTACAATCTCAGTAACAAGAGGCAAATTCCATATATATATACAAATTAATCAATATAATGCATTTACACATAAGAACATACCAAAGATACCAGAATTATCAATTCAAATAGCAAATGAACTAGTTGAGCTACTAGTGACTGTTGTCTAATACCGACAATCACATACAACATGTTAAAGGCCAATAATATCGGGAGATACTTGTTCACGGCACCCACTCCCTAATGAGTACAACTTGGGCTCAATACATTCAGGGGTTTGATCACAACCCGGTGCCTGATCAAAATACAATGTATGAGTGGCAACCACACCACAACTCTACCAAGGACATGCTTACGGTCCACAACAACAACAATATAAGTAGCCAACCAATCATTTAGCATTTCAAAATTATATATGTACAACAAATATCATATTAAAATAAGCATATACATGGAATTAGAAAATTAACCTCGGTTACCTCAATAAATGCCCAATTACTCTTCCTCTAGCTACCATTATAATCCAAATGTACACCAAGCCTAAAACAAGCATAGTTATCATCATTTCTAGTAACAAACCAGATACTCAGAGTAGATGACACTTATCTAGCCATTACAAGATTCCAAATTCGGATTTGTTTGTCCCCACACCATTAACTTCAGTATACCACTCCCAAATCTAGGCAAATTCACGCAAAATCCATGCTCATATTATAAATCAACCATAAGGATCTTAAACCAATAGAAACTACCTCAATATAGGAAGGAAATAGGGAAAATTACATCCAAGGACTCATATGATATAAAATTTACAATAAAGGATCTTAAAAATCAAAATTACCATTAAAGACTATCATTATTATTAGGTTTTAAGGGATGTACTACTAGTTTTAAGGGATTTATTGATGGGTATAGGAAAGTGATAAACTTTCTTACACCCAGTAGTAAATCCCCTAAAACTGATAGTAAATCCCTTAAAACCTGATGGTAATAGTGGTTCTTGAAAATAATTTTAACTTTTAAAATCCTCTATTGTAAATTTTATATCATATGGATCCTTGGATGTAATGTTCCCAAGGAAATACTTACCCTATTACCCTCTTGGTCTCTACCATCGAAAATCCTTCATAAAAACACCAAACAACACATATCAGATTTGGGTGTGGGTGAAAATGTTCCAAATGAAAAACTAATTAGGCCAAATTGAAAAGGAAGAGGAGAGGATTAAATTATATATAAGTTACCTTGGTTGAATCTTGCTCTAGAAATAAAATGGAGCCAAATTGATGATGGAAACCCTAGCCTCTCCTCAAGGTGCAAAAATAGGTTTTACCTCTGCAGAACCAAGTGCTTTTCTCTCCATAAATGAATGTGGTTAATGAACCCTTAGGGATTTTAATGAGAAATGGGTTGACCTATTAGCTCAAGGTTCATTTGGGCTCTTTCCTAGTTGTTGGGCCAATGATAAGTGAGGTGGCCGGCAAAAACTCTTAGGATTGGGAAGAAATGTGTTGACCCAAAAGCCCAAAAATCTATTTAAGTTCTAGTGTAAGCTTATTAGGCCTCAAATAGGAAAGTTTATTAAGGTGTTGGGCTAACTTAAGGGTCTATGTTTCACTTGGGCGCATTTTTTAGGTTTTGGGCTTTTAAGAATTAGGTTAGGTGACAGTCGTGTCACGCAACCCTCAAAATAAAACTAGGTTGTATTAAATTTTATAGTTAGTGGCACAACCTAGGTCATCTCCCTTGAAAATAGAATTCAATATTTAATTAGGTTTCTAAGTGTTAAAAGATCCTAGAACTACCTAAATTAAGGGGGTTTTTTATCTAATTAAACTAAGTAAAATGAAATTAAATTAAAATGACTAACCACCTAAATGTATGAATTATGAGGTGAATGATGGGCTTGTGACTAGCATAATATTCATCCCTTGGTATCCACTATCCTTATCTTAATTCAATTGTAGTTAATTCTAGCTTAAGAATCCCTAATTGTGTCTATTGGAAAATGATATTGAATTACCACTCAAGATTCAATAACCTAATAATTTGATGTTAATTGAGACCTCAACTACCATTAAATTACTAATTCTTGTGATTAAGATCTTTTAACACTTAAATGAGTGATTAATCAATCAATTAGCCTTTGAATTTTCATCTTAGAATGTTTAATTAACCAATTAAACTCCAAATATCCTCAAATTAGACATTCAAGCACTCAATCTCTCACATGTATTTTATCAAACACCTTGACTGTATACATGGATAATTGTAAGAAATTGAAAAATTTAGTATTTAATCAATAAATTAATCAACAAAAAGTATCCTAGTTAGTGTCTAACCAGCCATTAACTATAGACAACACATATTCCCAATCAAATACAATCTTAACCAAGATAATATAAGAGAAGAAAAGTGCTGGAAAAATAAAAAAATCTTAGCCAAAATTCATTTATCGCCATGGATTCAAGCTTATCCATGGTTGTCCTCCTAGCTAGCCATAAAAGTGAATCAAGCTCTCATGGAATGGATGGATGAAAGTGAGAAAAAATGGAGGAAATAGAGTTACGACGCGGTGGCAGTGAATGGAGGAATGAGACAATGAATGATCTCTGGATGATATGTTATAGTCCCCCCTTTTCTGCCTCTGCCCAAGTGTATTTTTAATCTCCCTCATGTGCTTGTTTATTTTTTATGTGCTCCTTCTTTTGTATATGAGTGTGGAATGTGTCTTTTATATGGATTAATGAATGATCTTTTATTCCTTATGCTTTCCACGTGCACCTCTTTACACATAAGCTTTGTGTGTGTTGTCCGTGTGTATTTCTTCTATTAAAATGGATCACGTGCTCAGTTGGATCATATTGTTAAACCATGTCCTCCTTTTTCAGCTAATTGCTACTGCTTACATGAACTTCCCATGCAAATTTTACGTGCCTTCGTCTCAAAAGAAAAACCCATAGCTTCTTATAGGTTCAGCCTATTCTAGCCCATAGCTTCATTTACACTTTCCCACTTATTTCCCATGTCAGCTCCTGCTTCTTTAAAACTTCAGCTCCCCTTACTTCTGCATTCTTGTGGTTTGCATTGTTTTTTAGCTGCCCTTCACTTTTTTTTTCTTCGTGTTTTTATTCTGCAAGTTCCCAGGTCATTCAGCTTAAATGATTCCCACATGGCTCCTCTGATTCTTAGCTTCTTCACGTTAGCTCTACATAGTTGTTGCTTTAACGTTCAACTCAGCTCTCATTCCATGTTTATTCTTCAACTCAGGCTGCATGCTTTGTGTTTTACTCCTTACTCTCATTTAATTCTTTCACGTCAACTTTTGTGTGTGTCTCTTCTTCAGCTCCTTGCTCTATTCTCAGCTTCAGCTCGCTTTTCTCCTCACTAAACCGTAGCTTCTTCTCAAATCCAGAACATAGGTTCATCTCTTCCATGTGAGCTTAGCTTCTTTGCATCTTCTCTTTCTCTCATTTAGCTCTAGCATCTTTCTTTCCTTCTCTCCTTTCTCTACCTTTTCCTCCCACACACACACTCTGCCTCTTCTTCTAGCTTCGTGAGCTTTCTCTCCTCTCAAGCCTTCTTCTTCTCCACATGTTTCTTCCTCATGCTCTTTCGTTTAACTCAACTCCCCTCTCTCCTCTTTCCACATAAAACCCCAGCTTTCTTCTTCTTGCTTCATGCACCCAAGCTCAAGCTTACTTCTTCCCTCGTGCATATGCTTTTGTGTGTATCTTAGCTTCATGCAGCTCCATACCTAGTTCTCCCTCATGCTTTTTCTTTTCACACTATCCCACATTGATCCTTAGCTAAAACCTGTGGCTAGCTGCTGCATGTGTGTGTTCAAAGTGTGTTAATGTGTTTAAGCTATGGTTTGCTTCACTTTTCATTTTCTCGAACAGAACATGATGATTTGATGGGTTACTACGTGCAATGTGTGTTTTTGTGTTGCTACAACATGGAGCATGGTTCAACATGGGAGTTGTGTAGCATGATTCATCCATTCCTTCATTAACATGAGAGATGATTTGCCAAAAATCTACATAAAAACAAAGGAGAAAAATTCACAAAATTTATTTAAAATGATTTATGCATTTAAAATCAATTATTTTGCAATTTAATTCCTAAAATGTGAAAAATGGCCAATTAAGATCAAATTCTACTTAATTGAATCCACTAAGCCTTATTTAACTATTAAAATGCTTAAGCTAAGGAGAATAAAACATATAAAAATCATGCTTATCATTAGGCTAATGCCAAGTGGGTTCCTTTAATGCTAAGCCTCTTAAGATGAGATTGGGTCATATTAAGATAAAGTTAGGCCTTCATAAGAATAAGATTAGGCTTCTAATAATGTTCTTGTCACACATAAATTAATCATGGGCCCAAATCATACTTAAATCCATAATCAATATTTTACTTCCCTTAAAATTTCCAATTAATAATTATTATGTTAAAATACTCAAATTTTCCATTTTCCTTAAAACTCCTATCTCCTTATAAATTTCCCTTAAATCCCTCTTAATAATTTCATAATCCCTAAGTGATTACTATTAATTATTTTTGGGGTGTTACAAAAAACCCTAGCCTCCTCTCCTTTTATGAAAAAATGAAGTTCTCCCTTAATTGAAGAGTGATTTGGTCTACAAAATAGGGGATGAAGGGTTGAATATGTTGGGGTTTTAAATAGGTTTGAACTGACCCAAAAGCCTAAGGTCCATTTAGGTTCAAAAGTTTTCTTATTGGGCCAAGCCATATGGATTTATTTGAATTAATCTACTCAAGATTATAATGGGGCCTCTAATTATGGTTCTCAGCACAAATAGATTAATCATAGGGCCTAATTATTAAGTTTCTAATCCATTTGAAATTTAAATCCACAACAATATTTTATTTTCTCCAAAATTACTAAAAATAATTATTCATCTTAAAATGCCCAAAATAATCATGTTCTTAAAAAATTCTCATTTTCCTTAATTTGCCTAATTTCTCTCATAATAATTCAAACTCCTCCAATTTATGTTTTAAAGCGTTAGTTGACTTGAACTTTGACTGATTCGTTTGGGAAGGTTTTAAATCCAATTTGAGTGAAACCAAAGGCATTTTATAAGTTAAAAGACCTAAAGTTTATGATGGAAAAGACAATTCTTGAAAAGAAGTTGAAATGAGCTTAAAAGAAAAGAACAAAGGAAAAAAGGACAAAATAGGAATTTTCAAAAATTGTCTTAAGTAGCTTCCCTTCTTATATGTCATGCCTCATCTCTCCCTCATTTTAACTAACTTATTTTTTGTCCTAAACCAGAGGAGAACTCAGCCAAGAAAGATGTACAAGAAGAGGGGAAGAAGAAGAAGAAGAAAAGCCTAGTAAAAAGGTCAGAAAATTATGAATTTTCACGCTCCTTCCTTCATTAATCTTGTTCTCCTCCATCTACTCTCATTTCCTTTGGATTTAATGACTAATTTAGGACTGGTTCAGTAGGAGAAAGTTAGAATTTGAAGAATAAGCTAGATGCAAGTAAAAGTGTTCTTGAAAAGGCTTGGAATCAAAGTAACTTTCATGGCTTTCCTTGCATCTCTTTGTTGTTCTTCAAGAGGGTGAGTTTTAGCCAACTATAAAACACCTAAAGGCGAATGAGTTTTAACCAAAACCAAGCAAGAAATATGGGTTTTAGAGTATGAGAAATAAGATTATACAATGAAATTCAAAAGAGAAGCATTTGAATTCAAGTTACAAAACCTAGGGATTTAGTTGTATCTTGGCAAATATAAGACTTTCTAGTGGTAAATTAGGTTGTCTAAGAGTGTATATGGCTTCTCAAGACACTTAGGAAGCCTCACATGTGCTAACTCCTTAAAGAAAATTTGTAAAACTCTATGGACTTACTAGCTTGTGCATGTCTCGGCCAAGACTTGTTCATGCACCTAGGGAGAGTTTTAATTATTTCTAAGGCTAGAAAGGGACTAAATATGATTAATGAACATTAAAGAAAGCATTGGAATGAATTTAGGAATCATGGTTTATGAGATGGAGGTGTAGGCTCCATTTTAAGACGTAAAAAAGTAACTTGTATCTAGGTTTGTTGAATTGAATTTGTGATGGCTCTAAGTAGTCAAGAGACTTGGATTAAATGCAAAATGGGAACCAAGATCATGAATCCTAAGGGTTGCTTCATTGTTTCTTATATGGAAACATAATGAAGTCATATGAGAGAATAGGCATGCATAGAGTTTTTATAAAGCTAGAGCTTGTTCCAATGATTGAATCATATCTCATTTGATGTGTCTAGGCCAAGAGAATCAAGTCCTACCTAATTGCTTGTGTTTGGGCAAATAAGGAAAGAAGTATTGAGGAGAAAAGTTTGTAATCTTGCTTCAAGGTAGCTCTCTAACCTTTCTTACATGTATTGTTTGGATGTTTGCTTGTCATTGAGTGCTTATGTATATGTTTGAACTATGAGATATGTTTCTAGCCATTAGTTACATGTGATGGTACCATTATATTTCTTGAAATGTGTTTATGAATGCAAAGTGGCTTGAATAGATATGGTTATGCCAAAGGTCCCTTAGTATGGGTGAGGATGAGTTAAAAGTCTCTAAGAATGGGTGAGATAAAGCCAAAAATCTTAAGAAGAGTGAGGCTAAGTCAAAAGTCCCTTGAAAGTGGGTGAGGCAAATCTAAAAGTCCTAAGAAAATTGGATGAGGCTAGACCAATGCCCTTGAGAGCCTATATTTGCCATGTATGAGTTTATATGATAAGGAAAATGATTTATGTATGTTCATTAGTAGCTTATATGGCATGCATGCATTCTTTGACATATAAATGTGTCCTTTAGGTATGTTTGAAAGAGTAAAGAGCTATTAGGATTCTTGGAATCTTACTCTTTTCCCACATATGTCTAACCATGTCTAGGTGAGCTAAGTGGATTAAGAAATGAAGGCCAAACGTCTTGAACAGCAAGATTTTGACAATGGAATAGATATTTAAGCATTTTGATGGCATTTTGATGTCAATATTTGTAACCACATAATGTATATGTGATATAAACCTTTGAGCATATTCAAATGTATGTAAATATGATGTATGTATCCATTTTGGAACCAAATGAATAAATATGTGAGTTTTTAGCCATTCATATGCCATTATGTTGATGTGTATAAAGTGGCAAGGTGAGAATGAGCTCCATGATGATAGGAATCATTTGGCATACTTCTATAGGCTATAATTATGCTTTTAAACTTGATCAAGTGGTTATGGAAAGATGAGAAAGGCATTTGGTACATGTTGAACCCTTTATAGAATTTAATTTTGACCATTTCTTGAGCTGAACCAAAGTTTAACCAAATGGATGGGTTTTTGCATGAAATTTGGCAAACAAATAGGTATTATCTAGATCTTTTTATAGAGCTAAAGAGTACTCAATTTGGATCTTTAGAGAATTTATTATGATTTTTCAAAGTTGGCTAAATTATGTAGAATTGTCAAAGTTACTGTTCATATAGTTAGTTTGCATTTCTATGTCACTTGTGGGTTAAATGACGTCCAATGCTTATGAAATTTATAAGTACAAACTAGACATTATAAGATTTTCATAGCCACTGATAGCACCTCATTTGGAGCTTTGTAGAGGGAGAAACAAATTTTTGAAGTTTTAGGTCCAGTAGTTGTCTAAGAATAGACCTAATATACTGTTCTATTATTTTTCATAGGCTAAATGCAATTGTGTTATTCTGGAATTATTTGTAGTCATTAGTTAACATCCAAAGCTCTCTAGAAAGCTATCATAAGCATGAGTTTGATTTTTCTAAAATTAGTTATGAATTTTTAAAGTTCATATTATAAATCTAGAACACCAACCTCAGAGCAAAATTCTGGTTTTCTTGAAATGTGGTTCCAAATCCGAGATTCTTAAGATGAATTATGATGTTTATGATATGAATGGATATGCTATGGATGGAAATGAAATTTGTAAGTTCACATGGTCCCTAAAGCCAAAAATGATGTAAATGGCTCTTCAATCACGAAATCTCTTGCTACTTGAAGGTGTGATATTCATGTAATTGTGTTGATATAAACCTATGTGATATGATTTGAGGGTTAGGGAGCTAAGGGATTATATCATACAAGTTGTTCTGTTAATTTTTGTGGCATAAAGAGAGTTAAGGTCATTCATTTCCCTTGAGTGGATCCTTTCCCCCATTTCCATAAAAATATGTAGCTGTTGTAACATCCAGTTCTCTGAAAATGAGAGAAAATGTGAGAAACGTAACGTACAGTTCCTCTGTAAACAAACAAAATTCATCGGATACAAAAGAGAGTCCCCCAAGATGATGTAGTTAAAGTCCCAAAAAATTTGAGAAGCATTCTAGACTCCTAAAAATGAGAATCCTAGGCTCAGATGGAAAGAAAAACGTAGCTATAATGAAGAAACAATTTCTTACGAAAAGCTTACAAAATGTAATAGCATTTTCGTAATTTTGAACAAACTTTGGAATTCACACAGGAGGGCTTTTTAAATAAAATTTTTGAGTTCTCCGGGTTTCTCAAAGGTCCTAAAAACCATAGGAAGTCCCGGGACAGTTAAAACCCCTCCGGTGGACGTTTTTCAACGTCGGTATACCTGAACTTTGACGAATTTATTTAGGAAGGTTTTAGCTCCGATTTGAGTGGTTCCAAAGGAATTATAATAAATTGGGAACCTAAATTTCATAATAGAAAAGACGGTTCTCAAAAAGGAGCTAAAACAAAGGAGAAATGAAAAATGCCAAGAACGAAGGGCAAAATGGTAATTTTTGAAAAGTGTAACTTCCTCTTAACTATGTATATGATGCACCCTTCTCCTTTCATTATGCACTACCATGTTCTACCCAAAATCAGAGGAAAACCCTAGGGGATGAGGCACACAAAAGGAGGAAGAAAAGGAAGAGAAATTTAAGGTAAAAAGGTATGGATTTTCATGGTTTTTCATGCTCTTTCTCTTCCAAACCTCCTCTCCATCATTCTCATTTATTTTCTATTATTATAATGAAGTATATAGATCTATTTTAAAGGAGAAATTGAGGGAAAATTCGGATTTGAAGAGAGGAGCTCAAAGAACACAAGATTCAAGTGAAAAAAAGCAAGAAAACAAGGTAATTTCTCTGTCTATGGTTGTCATCTTTGGTTCCCTCCTCCTCCATTTAGCCTAACATGAGAAAACCCTAGGAGGACTTGATTTTTAGGCAGAACTAAGGGTGAATCTAAGAAAAAGGGTGTGGAGATTAAGAATATGCAAAGGGAATTAACAAAAAATCATTAGATTTCAAGATGCAAGTTCTAGGGTTTCAATTGTACCTTGTAAAATCTGATTTTGTATGATGTTTCCTAGGCCTAAATAAGAGTTTAAATGAGCTCCCAAGATCCCTAAGAGGCTCCCCACATGCTTCCTCCTTCAAGAAAACAAAGCAAAGTGAATAAAGCCATTATTCCTCTATAATCTTGGCCAAGCATGGATGGGATAGCTAGGGAGAGTTTTAAATTTTTCTAAGGCCATTCTTGAGTCATATATGATGAATGAATATGAGGGGAGGCCTTAGAAAAAAATTTAGAACTCATAAAAAGTAAGTTGGTGCTTTAGGTTCCATATTAACACCTAAAGAAGCAACATGAAGCTAGTCTCTTGATTTTAGTTATGTGATGACTCCAAGAGACTTAAAAGGAGTCAAGAATCATATTTGAAAAGAAAGATTGGAGCCTATAATTTATTTGAGGGTGTTGCTTCATTAAGTGCAATTATGGAACCATAATGGGGTTATAGGCCAAGCTAGTGTCTAAGCAAGTTACATGGCTTTAGAATTAAGTTCATAAACCTAATTGGCTTCCATAAATTATGTATAGGCCAAGAGAAATCTCTTCCACATTTTTGTGGGTGTGTGTGGCTGAAGCAAGGAAGGGAATTTCAAGAGAAAAAGTGTGTGATTGTGTACAAGGTAGCTCACTCCTCCTTCTCTCATACATGGATGTTTGCTTAGCTTGTCTTAGAATGTATGTATGTGTATTTTCAAACCATGAAAAGTATGCTAGCATGATTTCATATGCCATGATTTTATGATGATATATTATGTTTCTAAATGATGTTATGATGTTTTTTTGGGTTTACTTGAGTGTGGTGAGGCCAAGAACCCTTAGCCATGGTAAGGATGAGCCAAAAACCCTTAAGATTGATTGAGACAAAGCAAAGAGTCTCTCAATAGCAAGATGGACTCCCAAGAGCATGGTTGAATCCAAGAGTTCCTTAAAGAATAGGTGAGGCAAGTCCAAAATCCACAAGAAAATGGGTGAGACCAATTTACTTGCTTGGCAAGCCTTTGTATGCTATGAGTGACTTTTTCAAATGTTAAGAATGCTTCTTGAATGATTTCACATGTCCATATGTCATACATGCATTTATAAGACTTGTTTTACATCTATTATGTGTGACTGAATGGGAGATGAGCTATTGAGATTCTTTGAATCTCATTCCCTCCTCTCCAATGACCTAACATGCTAGGTGGACAAAAGGAACAAGGCATTGGGAGCCAACAACCTTGAAGGAAAGAGTTTGACAACAAAGTGCTTGAATTTTGTTACTTTAAAGCCATATTGTTGTCAAAAGATGTAACTCACGCTTGTATATGGTCTATGACCTTTGGAACATATGTAATTATGATAATATATGATGTAGAAATGAAAGTATGTGTTATGTGAATGATAGAATGGGAAATGAGTATGTATGGCAAAATAGCTTCATGAATAAGTTTATGGAAATGTGCATAAGTATGGGTTAAATAGCCAAAATGAGGTGCATGGAGTTTGGGACCATTTAGGTAGCTTACACAAGTCTTGATTATGTTTTTAGATTTGACCAAGAGGTGCCAAACCCTATGGAAGACCATTTGGTCACTTTGATATCCCAAATGGGGCGAAAAATAACCAAATGGGAACTCTATGTCACTTTTTGCCTAAATGAACTCTTCTTGATCTAAAATTTGGCATGAAATTAAGGTTTATTGAGATATTTTTGGGAAGCTAAAGTAAGGAATTTTTGGAGGTCCACAGAATATTTGATGAATTTTCAAAGTTGGCAATTTTTATGGTTTTGGTCTAATATACTGTTCACTTGGTCCGAAAATGAAATCTGTCACACAGAGCCCAAATGATGTCCAATTGCCATAAAATTTTATACAAAGAAACTAGATGTTCCCAGTGACTTGCACCACTAGAAGCACCTGATTTGGATGTCTAGATTGGGAGATATGAATTTTCTAAGATTCTATCCAGTATGAAGGAGACCTTAGTCACTGTTTGATTGGCTTTCGAGATTTAGGAGTGCCTAGACTGGTCTGGAGTTATTTTTTCCCTCTAGATAACATCTATAGATTTTTAGAATGGTATCATTTGCATGGATTAGATTGTTTTGGAATTAATTGGATATTTTTGAAATTTTCTGTAGAAATTTGTGATAGTACCAGGTGACAATCAAACTTCTGGACTTTTTTTAATGTCAAACTCCTTCTGTGACCGATTTTATGGTCCAAAAATATTTTTAGAATGAAGTGGACATGTGTAGCTTTCCATAATGGCCAATGCATGATTTTGATTTTTCTAGAATTAGTTATGATTTTTCAAACTTTGTGACAGAAATGTGAAAAATCTAGCCGAAAATGCATATGTGTGTTTTAAGCTTCCCTTTGCTCTCCATGAGTTGTAAGCCACTTTTGGTGATGAATTTGAGTTGTATATAATTAAATGTGAGAATATGATTCATGAGTCCATATGGCCCACAGAACTCTGAAAGAAAAATTTATACATAGTGCAATGCAAGGAAATGCCTTATTTTAATGTCATTTTCTCTTATTCTTATGTAATTCATGGCATGAGACTTAGAAGTAATATGAGACAAAGCTAGAAATCTCTGGTGTTATAGCTATTGATAGCTAATAGTTCTTTTTGAATAAATAAAGGACTGACTTTGGTAGTTCTTTTTGGTATTTAAGGATTTCTTTTTAAGTAACTTAGACTAAATCCCCAGTTATATACTCTAGTTTGTACCTATAATGATCTTGCTCCCCTATGACTAGACTTTTAGATAGCATGTAGTAATAGTAGTTTATTTATGTTATTTTTCATATTCTACTATGTTGTATAGGTTTAGTTGAAGTGAAATCAAGAACCTCTATCATAAAAGAATAGTAAAAAAGAAAGAGTGTAATTACACATAAATAAATTAGTAATTATTCGCATATATATATGTATAAAAATAATTTTACTAAAAATGGGTAATTAAAGGTGGCGTTATAGCATAGGCCTCTCTTTGTTCTTAAAGCCGATTAGTCATAGCCCTCATAATAGCCTTTTGGGCCTTTACCTGTTCTCTCATATAGTTGGCCACTATAGTTATAGCTTCTTGCACCTCCCTCAGCATCTCAATGGTTTCATAGCGTGCAACTATTGTACCCTACAATGCCATAAGCATAATAATAGGGTCCCCATCATTCAACAACCATAAGGGCAAGTCTAGATACAACATCAACCATGGCATATATACAATATAAGTAAAAGCAATCCTACAAGATTAAATTGCTCCTATTCTTAGCATGCATACATCATAATTGCCAAGTTTCTAACCATAAAGGTCATAACCTAGCGAAGTTTTCCTGAACCATTGTTTTAATACCAAATGTAATAGCCTTAACTTTTATTTAAGCTAATTATATAGAATTATGTTCCTAATTAGTTGCAATTTGGATTTAATTTAGATACTGAGTTAACAACAGATAAAAATATGAGAAAATTTGAACATTCAATTCATTAAGGCATAGTGAGGATTTATGTTTATAGGAAATCAAAATTTTCATTAACATTTTTTATCTCATTCAAAATGCCTCCAAGAAGCCTAAAAACTCATATACATTGAATTACTAGGCATTACTCATCACTAAGGTGGTGGAAATGGTAATAAGGATACTTGCAGTTGTCAAATCGGCCAAGATTCGTAAAAATCACTAGTTTGTAGTAAAGTGACCTTTAGGTTATCTCTCAAGGAGCCTTTGATCAAATCAACAATATTAAGAATTCATAGAATCAAAATTAAATTAACTAAGGGTTGTATATGAAATGAGATGACTAATTAAAATAGAAAGTTAGCTATTGAAACATATTAAAAAGAAATTCAATTTATCGAAACATAATCCATCCTAGTTTCCTTTCTTTAATATCTCACCTTCCTTGACTTCTAAAAATTCCTCTGGTTTTGATTTTAATCTCTTGGTTATTGCTATCTAATGTTCTTAAGCTACCACCTAGAGTTATGATTGGTTCGGGTAATTAAGTTTTATGTAACTAAGAAAGTTTAATAGCATGGAATCAACCATATTCCTATTTGAACATCCTAGGATAATCATACAAAAGCTTTTAATGTGAATAATAGAATGGATTCAATAAATTAATCAATTAATTAAATCAAACCTAACTCTCGAATGATGCATACAAGTCAATAATCATGCAGTCTGAATTATCCAACCAAAATAATCTAGATTAATGCAAAAACAAAGAGACATAGAAACTAAAATTTATCTACAATTAAACTAAACCAATTTGCATCATCAAAACATAGGCTTCGGTATTGATATCAAATTCATTATTCACAAATTGATTACAAAGGAATTTAGAATGCCATTATAGAAGTAAAATTCTCGAGAGGAAAAAATGTCTATAGAGGCTATAGAGGTATGATGTCTATGAGAATGAATGCCTGCCTGACTTAAGATGACCTAAAGGGGAAGAATCCTAAAACATCAGATAGGTAAAGTGTAACACCATAATTTCTTAACTCATTTCATACTATCTCCATGTTTAACATCATGCATTTCATGGAAGAATCAAAAAATAGCATAAAAATATTGATTATTTTAGTGTTGCATCAAGTATGAAAATTTCATTTGCTGTCCTGTAGACCATATAAGCTCATGTATCACATTCTCATATTTAATTACATAGATACAACTTATTTCCATCATCAAAAATGGCTTATAACTCGTGAAAGGAAAAGAAAAGCATAAAATACATAATTATATTTTCGGCCAAAAATTTTTCCTTTTCTATCACAAACTTTGGAAAATCATGAATTCTTTGCTATTCTAGAAAGCTACACATATCTACTTTATGCTAAAAATACATCCAGACCATGAAAAATAGTACAAAGGATATTTGACATTCGAAAAGGTGCAGAGGTCTAGCTAACCACTGGTACTGTCACAACTTTCTGCTATAAATTTTAAAAATGTCCAATTAATTTCACCAAAATCCAATCTATGCAAATGATACCAATTTGGAAAGCTACAGATGTTAACTAGAGGGAAAAAATAACTCCAGACTAGCTCAGGCACGTCCAGGCATCGAAAAGCAATCAAACAATACCTAAGGTCAGTCTAAATACCTGATACTGGGCGGAATCTTTAAAAATTCATATCTCCCTCTCTAGAAATCCAAATGGGGTGCTTTTAGTTGGCACAAGTCACTGGGAGTGTCTAGTTTCTCTTTGTAAAATTTCATGATAATTGAACATCATTTGGGCCCTATGTGACAAAAATCAATTTCGGACCAGTATGAATAGTACTTGACCAAAATCAGAGTTTTTCCCAACTTTGAAAATTTATCAAATATTCCATAAACCTCCGAAAAGTCTATTCTTTAGGTTTCCAAAAAGCACTCAAAAAGCTCTAATTGCATGCCAAATCTCATATCAAGAAAATCTCATTTGGATAAAAAGTGGTATAGGTTTCCAATCTGGTCAATTTATGCTCCATATAAGATACCAAAGTGTCCAAATGAAATTCCTTGGTGTTTGGCACCGCTTGGGCAAGTTTAAAGCATGATTATGACTTGTATGAGCTGCCCAAGTGGTCCCAAATCTCATGCATCTCATTTTGGCTACTCCACTTCCATTTATACATACACTTCCATAATGTAAAATTGCCATTACATGTCTAAAATGAGCATTTCCATACATACAACTTTAGATCTTATTTATACATGATACATTGACATAATTACATATGCTCATAACATCATAGGACCTATACAACCATAGGTTACATCATTTGCCATCTATGTAGTCTTAAAGAACAAAATCCATGCACTTTGATGTCACATTTCTATTTCTCAAGAGGTTGGCTTCCATTTCCTTGCTCTCTTGGTCTACCTAGCATGTTAGAACATTGGAAAGGAAGGAATGAGATTCAAAGAATCCCAATAGCTCATCTCCCATTTCAACCATACATAAAGTATGCAAAACTATGTCTTATAAATGCATGCATGGCATATCAACATGTGCAAACATTCAAGAAGCATTTTCAACATTTGAGCAAGTCATACATAGCATACAAAGGCTTGCCAAGCAAGTGGATTAGTCTCACCCATTTACTTATGGATTTTGGATTTGCCTCACCCATTCTTTAAGAGGTTCTTGGACTTAACCTTGCTCTTGGGAATCAACCTCACTTTGGAAGACCCTTTACTTTGTCTCAACTAAACTTTAAGGGTTCTAGGCTTATCCTCACATGGCTAAGGGTTCTTGGCCTCACCACACTCAAGCAAACCAAAGCAAGAATCATAAATATTATTTGAAAACATAATATATCATCATGGTACCATGACATATAAAATCATGTTAGAATACTTTTCATGGCTTAAAACATACATGCACATATTCAAAGACAAGTCAAGCATATAATCATGCATGAGAGAAAGAGGAGTGAACTACTTTGGAAGCAACCATACACTTTTATCCTTGAAACAATGCTCCCTTCCTCGACCTCACACACACGAAGGTGTGGAAATGATTTCTCTTGGCCTAAACACAATTTATGGAAGTCAATTAGGTTCATGGAATTAATTCTAAGGCCACACAACTTGCTTATACTCTAGATTAAACTATAAACTTCTTTATGGTTCCAAAAATGCACCTAGTGAAGCAACACCCATCAAATAAATTCTAGGATCTATTCTTTCCTTTCAAATATGATTCTTAACTCCTTTTAAGCCTCTTGGAGTCATCATACAATTAAAATGAAGAGCCTAACTATATGTTGCTTCTTTAGGTCATATTATGGAACATATAAGGCCAACTCATTTTATATGGTTTCTAAATTTTTCCCAAGGCCTTCACTCATCTTCACTCATCTTATATAACTCAAAAATAAGCTTAGAACAAATTAAAACTATCTCTAGGTACTCAAACACCCTTAGGCCGAGACTATGCACAGTTTTAGGCTTCATGGACTTTGCTTTGTTTTCTTGATGGAGGAAGCATATGGGGAGACTTCTAGGGATCTTAGGAGCTAATTTAAACTTTCATTTAGGTATAAAAATTAAGGTATCAAATCAAATTTTGCAAGGAACATATGAAACCTTAGAATTTGTATCTTGAATTTCTATGCTTATTTGTTAATTCTCTTTGCATATTCTTAATTTCCACACACTTTTCCTTAAGAATTGCCCTTGGTTCTACCTAAAAACCAAGTCCTCCTAGGACTTCTTGAGTGGGGCGAAACATAGGAAGAAAGGGAGAAAGGGGTAGCAACCATGGAAGAAGAAATTACTTTGTTTTTCTTTGTTTTCTCACTTGAATCTTGTCTTCTTTGGGCTCCTCTCTTCAAATCCGAATTTTCTCCTTAATTTTTCCCTTAAAACAGATTTATAAACTTCATTATAATCATAGGAAACAAAGAAGAATGGAGGAGAAGAGGTTTGGAAAGAAGAAAGCATGAAAAACTACTAAAATTCCTTACGTTCAAGCCTTGATTTCTCCTCCTCCTCTTCTTCCCTTGGTGCACCACTCTTCTCTGGTTTCTTCTTTGGTTTAGGGCAGAAAAATATGAGACTAAGTGAATGGGAGAGTGGGGCGCCCTATATATATAGGTGGAGGAAGAATAACTTTTCAAAAATTCTCATTTTGTCCTTTGTTTTTAGCATTTTCATTTCTACTTTGTTTTAGCTCCTTTTTTAGAACCGTCTTTTCCATTATAAAATTTAAGTTTCCAATTTAGTAAAATTCCTTTTGAAGCACTCAAATCGAAGTTAAAACCTTCTCGAACAAATCTATCAAAGTTCAGGTACACCTACATTAGAAAACATCCATCAGAAAAGTTTTAACTGTCCCGAGACTTCCTATGATTTTTAGAGCCTCTGAGAACCCCAAAGAACGCAAAAATTTCATTTAAAAAATCCTCTTATGTGAATTCCAAAATTTGCTTAAAATTACAAAAATGCCGTTACGTTTTGTAAGTTTTTTGTCAAACTTTGTTTCTTCATTCTAGCTGTGTCTTTCTTTCCATCTGAGCCTGAGATTCTCATTTTTAAGAGTCTATAATGTTACTATTTTTGTAGTCTTTGAGGAACCAAATGAACTTGTTTTGACCTAAAACTTTTATAGTAGATAGTTCTCATTATAACCTTTTTGTGTCCACTGAGTTTGTGCAAATCAAAGGCCCCTAATATATGTTAAAGTGATGAAATGGTATATATGATGCACTAGTAAATTCTATAAAAAATAGCTAGTTTCAAAAGTTCATAATAAATTTTATAGAGCTCCAAAAATTATATTCTTTTGCTTTATGGAAAGCTATAGATGGGTTCTAAAAGCCTGCCAAATTTTAACTTAAAATTCATCCATTTGGTTTGTTAATGGTTCATAGACATTTTATGGCTTAAAGAATGAAAATTTTGGTTCCAATGTGTTCTAATTGAGCCATATTATGCAATGTCTCCATTTGAGCATGTTTTAAATGATAAATGTAATATGTATAGCTGGCTTGACATGTCTCAAATATCATACAACTCAAAGTGACCTCCCTACTTGCCATTATACATATGGATTTTCAAGAACTTAATAGGTTATTATATAACTATCCATAAATGGTTTCTACATCATATTCTCATACTTTCAAATGTGTTGGAATGATCACATATCAAAATATTCCAATACATAGCCATAAGTACAAGAATATATCTAAATATGGATTTTATTGTCAAAGTAACATTTCTCATGCTTTTGGATCATCGTTATTGCTTCCTTAAGAGCCATCTAGACATGGTTAATGAAAATATAGGGAAAAATGAGATTCTAAGAATTCCAATAGCTTATCCAACACTCAAGCATATATATAAGGTTCACTCAAATGCAAGGCTGCAAGCATGCATGTCATACAACTATAAATCATTAATATTCATGCATTAGGGATCCCATGGCTCTTTTAAGAGCAAAAAACCAAGTTCTAAGGACTTTTAGTGTAGCCTTATCTAACAATTTGGAACTTTTGGTTTAGCCTCACCCTCTTTTAGAAATTTTGACTTAGCCTCATTCACAAATGAGACTTTTGGCTTAGTCTTACCCACATTTAGGAATTTTGGTTTCATCGTACCCATCTCAAGGGACTTTTGACATAACCTCATCCATTCAAGAGCCAAACCAATTCTAAATGCAATCAAATGTCATGCAATTGCATATAATCATTAAACAATTGAAATCACACATAAATTAGCATCCAACACATACAAGCAACCAAGCATACATATACAAGAATGAAGGAAAAGCTATCATAATCCAAAAATTCCAATTAATTTTCTTTTGGTTCTTTCCTCTCTTCTAAGGCTTTACACCAACACTTGAATAAGATCTCACTTGATTGGCCTATACATTAAATGAAGAACAAAATTAAAATTGGAACCTTTCTTATACTCATTTAAGCCTTATACAAGTTAACCAGAACCTTAGGCTCACATATGGTTTAATTAAATGGTATTGTGAAGCAACTCTAGTAAATCAATGTCTTAGCTTTAAGACCTCACCTAATATGAGTTATGTGACTCTATTAGAAATCATTAGAGCCATCATAAATTTAATTTAAAGAGTCTAGCACTAAGTTCTTTCTTTAAATATAATTAAACCCTAAATTTTTACTTTTTAAAATAAGGCTTTTAAATTCAAACCAATAGTCCCTTTAGTATTTATAATTTATATCCAAACTATTTATAACCTTGGAATCATTGAAAACTCTCCCTAGCTGTGTAAACTCCACCTTGGCTGAACCATATACAATGTTAGGGTGTCGTGGAGTTTTGTGATTCTTCTTAGGATTTTTGGCACCCCCAAGTATTCCCTAGCTTCTTTCTAGTTCAATTATGATTTCACATGGCTTAAAATATCCTTTTAAATTTTCTAACTTCCTAAGGTGTAATCAAAACCCTAGGTATCATGTCTTGCAATTTATAGCATTACAATGGATTTCCTTTGATCCATATTAATCTCCATACTCCTAAACATCTATTCCCATCATGTTTCAACCAAGAATCAATTCCTGCTAGGATTCTCACATGTTGGTCCAACCTAAAAGAGGGGAGAATTCAAGGAAGAACCATGTTTTCTAAGCCATATTATATACTGAATGAAAGTGCTTCTAATGGAGGTCATTATGATGTATTTGCTTCCCGTAAATAGCTTCTTTCACCATGGATTTAGCCATAAAAACTTCACTTTTTAGAAAACTAAAACCTTAGAAATAAAAAGGAGAAGGAGTAGGAAAGAGCTTACAATAACATTATAGGCAAATTCTACACATTTGCTTGCCTTAAGTAGTCTTTTCTCTCCTTTCTTCCATGGATGTTTTGCATGCCTCTAGGTCTAGTTAGAGTTGCTCAAGATAGGCCAAGATGAAGGAGAAATGGTGAGAGTGGCTATTTATAAGGACGAGCTTGGGTTTTATAATTTTTTCATATTCCAATTTTGCCCTCAATCTTTAATTCTCCAATTTAAGCTCATTTCAACTCTTTTTTGGAAATTGTATTTTCCATCATAAAATCTAGGTCCTTTAATTTATTAAAAATATTTTGTTTCAATTTTATGGGATTCATAACAATTTGAAATGATTCGGTCAAAATTTAGGTGAATGGTAAAGAAATTTACTGTTCACTCATAGTTGTCGCATTGGCTAAGATTAGTTAATTTCACTGGTTTGCAATATAATGCTCACCAGGTCATCTCCCAATGAGCTATTAATTAAATCAATTAGTTTAGAATATGAAAAATATAAAATTACCAGAATTTGAAGTTCAAATATAAAGTCACACTAATTAAATAGAATAGTAAATCAATTAACAAAATGCAATGAAATGAAATTTAATCAGAATATTACGCAACCAATCCAAAATTCTTTCCCTGATATCTCCTTATCCTTGCCACCTAAAAATACTTTTGGTTTGATTTTTAATCCTCTCGTTATTTAAATTAATGTTTCTAACTACCATTAAGAATTTTAATTGGTTTGTATTGCTAATCAAAATACAACCGCGCTTTTGTCAACAATACGAATCTAAACTATTTTGCACTTGACCAGAGATACACGTAGAATCCTAATGTGGTTCAAAATGAATTTATTTGATTAATCAACCTATTAAATCAAAACATGTTCTTAGATAAATCAAACGAGTCAGAATTCATGCAACTAAAATAATCTAATTAGAATGATGCAAATTACATGAAAACAAAGAAAATAAAATTGAAATACATTCTAAAATCAATATCCAAACTAAATTTCTATATAAACATGGACTCAAGTTCCCTATTAGGTTCAAACTCTAGATTGATCACCAAAAAAATTAGAAAGTAATGAAAAGATGAAAACAAGAATGAGAAATAGAGAAGATGGAGTGTGTATGTTGATGTTTTCTCCTCCTTAAATAGGTGAAGTTGCCTTCTCCCATAAGAAATCTAATACTAATCTTGAAGCTAATCTCAAAGTAATATCCAAATCCTTATAGGAGTCTTCTAATCCAATCATTTTAGGATCTTCTATCCTGCAAAATACAATTAAAAAATAATTAGGTTTCCATTGGAGAAATATAATAAAAATGCATTTAAAGTTCATTAATCTAAATTAAGCCTACTTAATAAAAAAGTCATCAAATTCCCTATAATAATTTATTATTAAGACTAATATGAGGAATATAAAATATGATAATATTGAAATATCAAATTACCTCACACTTAGGCTTTTGAACTCTTAGGCAAAATACAAAAAATAAAAAAGGAAAACAAAACCTATAATACCTTAACCTATTTAGCCTTATCATTGTATCTCAAGCCTTAGTTTAAATAATTACATGAAAAATATCATATTTAATGTTATTTAATTGCGTTACGTAAGGCCTAAAATTTTTATTGCATGCGTTATGGACCATATGAACCCATCAATATCATTTTCTATTTCTAACACATCCATACAAGTTATAAACATCATAAAACATTTCATATATCTTGGGCTTGGAACCATATATTACATAAACCACATTTTGGCCTCGAATTCATTGTTCTAATTTACTTATATGAATTTTGAAAATTCATAACCAATTTTAGAAAAATAAAAATCAAGCAAATGATAGCTTTTTGAAAATTCATAAATGTCAACTAAAGATTAAAAATCATTGCAGACCATAAAAACATCAATTGGACTACAAAAAATAATAGAACGGTACCAAAGGTCTAGCTACCAGGTCTGTTGTCACAAGTTTCTAATATAAACTTTGGAAATTTGTAAGTAATTATAGAAAATTCAAAATCAAGCAAACCATATCATTTTGGAAAACTTTGGATGTTAACTAATGATGAAAAATAATTTCAAATCACATAAACATCAATTGGACTAAGAAAAATAATGGAATAGTACCAAAGGTTTGTTCACAATACTGGTACTATCCTCTAACTTTAAAAATTTGGTTCTCCCTTTGTAAAGCTCCAAATGGGATGATCTTAGTGGCTATGGAAAGCTTATGGTGTCTCATTTATGCTTATAACATTTCAAAGCCATTGGACTTCATTTGGCCCATGAATGATACAAAAAAAAATATGACCATATGAACAATGTACATTACCATTTTACATAAATTTGGCCAACTTTGAAAAATCATAATAAATTTTCTAAAGCTCCAAATTGGATGCTCTTTAACTTTATCAAAAGCTCTTAATGAGCTATAGTTTTTGGCCAAATTTTGTACAAAAAAAATCTATTTGGTTAGACTTTAGTTTAACTCAAGATTTAGTCATTTTTGATGATCAAAGTGCGTTCATAAGGCACCATTTGACCTTTCTCTTATTCCATAGCCATCATGTCCCATAGCATAAATACAGCCTAGGGAAGCATGCCAAATGCTCCAAATTGTCATGGAGGTCAAACTTACCATACCACTTTTATTCATACACAAACACATACTAGCACAAGGGTGGCAATTTCTCACATTTCCATACATTTGGCTTCAAGGTTCATACATACATCATAATTATATAATTTAATCTTGCTCAAATGGTTACATCTCATATACATCACATGGATACATGTAACACCATCATACTATAACTCATTTCATACTATTTCTAGGTTCTATTCCATAAAGCATATGAGTTGTCCAAGAAAAAAACATTAAAATATTACATTTTCATGCGTTGTGTAGCGGATAAATTTTTCATCCGGCATTCCATAGACCAAGGGAACTCATTAAACTTGTTCTCATATTTAATTACACTAATAAAATTCAAAACCATCTAAGAAAGTGGCTTGGAACTCATACAAGTGGGTGAAACATACCAATTTCCACGAATTCGCCACGGTCAAATTTTTAGTTTTTCTATCACAACTTCGAAAATTCATAACTAAATCCAAAAAAATCAAAATCTAACAAAACTTACCATTCTAGAAATATCTAGATTTCTACCCTATGGTAAAAATAATTTCAGCTCGTAAATCATTAAGGGAAAAACTTTTGACATCCAAAAAGCCATTGAGGTCTCTGCTATCTGGGCTACTGTCTCAGATTACTAAGATGAACTTTCAAAATTCATAACTAATTCTATAAAAATCAAAATCATACAAATTTGGTCATTATGAAAATTTAAAGATGTTAAATTTATGCTAAAAATAATTCTAGAATGAAACAGATACCTTTAGCTATTGGAAATCTATAAAATAGTAACTAGACTCAGGGGGCACTACTACTACTGACAGCGACCTTCAAAAATGTATAACTCTTTGCTCAAACTTCCAAATGAGGTGATCTCAGTGGCTATAGAAAGCTTATAACCTTTAGTTTATGTCTATAAAATTTTATAAGCATTGGACACCATTTGGTCATCGGATAACACAGAACACAAATCTGACCATATAAACAGTGCACATACCAGAACCAATTGAAAATCCCAATTTTGAAAATTCATAACTAATTCTGTAGAGCTCTGTTTTTTCTGTACTTTAGCTTCCCAAAAAGCTCTTAATGAGCTCTACATATCTGCCAAATTTCATAGAGAAATTCCTTCATTTGGTCAGAAGGTGCCATAGGGTGCCATTTGGGTTATTTTAATACCTTTTAATGGTTCAAAGATGGGCAAAATGGCTAAGGTTCTTATGGCTACTTGGGCATGTGGAAATGGCCCAAAAAGACTCTCTAAACTTGTCTCAAAGGTGTAAATGTCCAGAACATAGAATTTCATTTTTCATCCCCAAGCTATATGCTAAGTGTAACACTATATATTTCTAGCTTATTTCATACACATTTGCAAGCTCATATGATACATTCCATGAAGGAAGTGAAAAAAAATTCATTAAAATTAATACATTTTCTTGCATTACGTCATATGAAAAATTTCATTCGGTATTACGTGAATCGTGTGAGCTTATACCATCTATTCTCATATTTAATTACATGAATAAAACTCATTTGTATCATAAAATGTGGCTCACATCACAAGAAAATGGAAATGAAGTATAAAACATGGACATTTATTTTCGGCCAGATTTGGCTTTTTTCTGACCAAATTTGAAAAATCATAACTAATTCTAGAAATATCGAAATCATGCATTCTTAGCCATTCTAGAAAGCTATGAATGTCTACTTTATACTAAAAATATGTTCAGACTATAACATCCATCACAAAGGACGTTTGACATCTAAAAAGGTCCAGAGGTCAAACTACCACTGATGCTATCACAAATTTCTACAGCAAACTTTGAAAATGTCTAATTAATTCCACAAAAATCTAATCCATGCAAATGATACCAATATGGAAAACTGTGTATGTTAGCTAGAGGGAAAAAATAACTTCAGACCAGCTCAGGCAGCTCAGACCTTGAAATGCAATGGAACAGTAACTGAGGTTGGATAAAACTCCTAATACTGGATAGAATCTTTAAAAATTCATATCTCCCTCTCTAGACACCAAATGAGATGCTTCCAATTGGCACAAGTCACTGTGAATTTCTAGTTTCTCTGTATACAATTTCATGGCAATTGGATATCATTTGAGCCCTATGTGATAGGTTTCATTTTCGGATCAAATGAATAGTGCAGCATACGAAAATCAAAAAAATTGTCAACTTTGAAAATTCATTAAATATTTTATAGACCTCCAAAAATTATGTTCTTTAGCTTCCTAAAAAGCTCTCAACAAACTCTATTTGCATGCCAGATCTCAGTTCAAGAATAACTCATTTGGCCAAAAAGTAATATAGGGTTCCATTGTGGTCAATTTTGGCTCCATATGAGGTACCAAAGTAACCAAATGGCTTTCCCTATGGTTTGGTACCTTTTGGGCAAGTCTAAAAGCATGGTTAAGACTTGTTTAAGCTACCCAAATGGTCCCAAACTCCATGTCTCTCATTTTGGCCGTCTCATCCACACTTATACATAATTCCATATTATCATTAAGGAAACTACAATGCCATAACATGTCCAAATTTCATTCTAGTGGTCACATAGTATATTCTTCCGTTCATACATGTCATAATATCATAACTACATATGTTCATAACATCATAATATATATACATCAATTGCCATTCTTATAGCCTTAAAGTAACAAAATTTTCACATTTTAATATCTTTGCTTCATCTCTCATGTGGTTGACTCCTATTGCCTTCCTCTTTAGGTCCACCTAGCATATTAGATCATTAGAAAGGAGGAAATGAGATTCAAAGAATCCCAATAGCTCATCTCCCATTCAATCATACATAATGGATGCAAACAAGTCTCATAAATGCATGTATGGTCATGTTAACATGTGCAAACATTCAAGAGGTATTTTCATCATTTGAAACAAGTTATACATAGCATACAAAGGCTTGCCAAGCAAGTGGATTGGCCTCACCCAATTTCTTGTGGATATTGGACTTACCTCACCCATTCTTTAAGAGATTCTTAGACTCAACCATACTCTTGGGAGCCCATCTTACTTTTAGGAGACTCTTTACTTTGTCTCAACTAATTTCAAGGGTTCTTGGCTCATCCTCACCATGGCTAAGGGTTCTTGGCCTCACCACACTCAAGCAAACCCAAGCACACATAAAAAACATCATATAAACATAATATGTCATCATAAAACTATGGCATAGGAAATCATGCTATCATACTTTTCATGGCTTGAAAATACACATACACACATTCTAAGACAAGCTAAGCTCACATCCATGCATGAGAGAAGGTGGAGAGAGCTATCTTGCTTGCATTTTGCATACTTTTTTCTTAAGTCTTGAATCCTCTTCCTTGACCTCAAACACCCAAGAAGGTGGAGATCATTCCTTTTTGTCCTAGACATAATTTATGAAAGCCAGTTAGGTTTATGAACTCAATTCTAAGGCCACACACTCACTTAGACACTAGCTTGGCCTATAACCTCATTATGGTTCCATAATGGCACCTAATGAAGAAACACCCCTCAAATAATTCTAGGCTCCATTCTTTCCTTTCAAATATGATTCTTGACTCCTTTTAAGCCTCTTGGAGTCATCATACAATTAAAATAAAGAGTCTAACAACATGTTGCTTCTTTAGGTCATAATATGGAACATAAAGCACCAACTCACTTTCTATTAGTTCTAAATTTTTTTCAAGGCCTCCCCTCATATTCATTCATCATATATGACTCAAGAATGACCGTAGAAAAATTTAAAACTCTCCCTAGCTATGAGAACCCTTCTTGGCTGAGACAATGAAGCATATTGGGTTCCATGGAGCTTTCTTTGTTTTCTCAAAGGAAGAAGCATATGGGGAGCCTCTTAGGGATCTTAGGAGCTCATTTAAACTCTTATTTAGGCCTAGGAATCATCAAATATAATCATATTTTACAAGGTGCAATCAAAACCCTAGAACTTGCATCTTGAAATCTAATGGTTTTTTGTTAATTCCCTTTGCATATTATTAATCTCCACACCCTTTTTCCTTAGATTCACTCTTGTTTCTACCTAAAAATCAAGTCCTCCTAGGGTTTTCTCAAGTGGGGCAAAATGGTAGAGAAGGGAACCAAAGATGACAACCATAGGAAGAGAAATTACCTTGTTTTCTTGCTTTTTCTCACTTGAATCTTGTGTTCTTTGAGCTCCTTTCTTTAAATCCAAATTTTTCCCTCAATTTCTCCTCTAAAATAGATCCATATACTTCATTATAATCATAGGAAATAAATGAGAATGAAGGAGAAGAGGTTTGGTAGAGAAAGGCCATGAAAAACCATGAAAATCTATACCTTTCTACCTTGAATTTCTCTTCCTTTTGTTCCTCTTCTTGTGCACCTCATCCCCTAGGGTTTTCCTCTAGTTTTGGACAGAACATGGTCATGCACAATGAAGGGAGAAGAAGGGTGCATCATATCTATAGGTGGG
Source organism: Erythrophleum ivorense (assembly GCA_026724425.1). Taxonomy (NCBI): domain Eukaryota; kingdom Viridiplantae; phylum Streptophyta; class Magnoliopsida; order Fabales; family Fabaceae; genus Erythrophleum; species Erythrophleum ivorense. The sequence continues at coordinate 36,598,918 of JAIUCV010000006.1, read as the reverse complement.
AATAAGTTACACTTTTCAAAAATTCCTATTTTGCCCTTCATTTTTGGCATTTTCGTTTCTCCTTCGTTTTAGCTCCTTTTTTATAACCATCTTTTCCATTATGAAATTTAGGTTCCCAATTTAGTAAAATGCCTTTGAAATCACTCAAATCAGAGCTAAAACCTTCTTCAATGAATCTGTCAAAATTTAGGTACACCAACGTTGAAAAACATCCATTGGAGGGGTTTTAGCTATACCGGAGCTTTCCATGATTTTCAGGGCCTTTGAGAACTCTAGAGAACTCAAAACTTTCATTTAAAAAGTCCTCCTATGTGATTTCCAAAATTTACTCAAAATTACAAAAATGTCATTACATTTCGTAAGCTTTTCGTTTGCAATTGTTTCTTCATTCTAGCTCCATTTTTCTTTCCGTCTAAGCCTGTGATTCTCATTTTTAGGAGTCTAAAATGCTTCCTAAATTTTTCAGGACCTTAACTACATCATTTTGGGGAACTTTCTTTTATATCTGGTGAATTTTGTTCGTTAACGAAGAAATCGTATGTTACATTTCTCACATTTTCTTTCATTTACAGAGGACCGGATGTTACACTAAGAAACATGCACTTGAAATGGCCATTCAATGCCCAAAAATTGCAATACATCCCATTTATCATCAAATTTTATACATACATCATCTATTAGGATATTTACACATGTTTCATTCATTGTATATCAATTCTATTAGAAGATTACATCATGTGCCATTCCTTTAGTTACAACATAAGGAAAATCAAGCAATTTAGGACCAAAACTTTATCTTACACCTTGGTGACTTCCATTTCCTTGTTCATTAGCTCCACCTAGCATATTAAGATATTAGAGAGGAAGGAGTGAGATTCAAAGAATCCCAATAGCTTATCTCCCATTTAATCATGCATAAAAGAATGTAATACAAGCCTTAAAATGCATGTATGGCATACTAACATTTGAAATGGTTAAAGATGCATTCTTGGCATTTACACAAGGCACACATAGCATACTTAGGTTTGCCAAATGAATGGATTAGCCTCATCCACTTTCTTCAAGGTTATTGAACTTGCCTCACCTTTTTTCTCAAAGGCCTTGAACTAAGCCTTGCTCTTAGGAGACTTTCTCTTAGTCTCAACCACTTCTAAAGACTCTTGGCTCATCCTCATTAAAGATAGAAGGTTTTTGGCCTCTCCACATTCAAGTAAACTAATGCAAATATTCTAGGTATCATTTGAATACAGAATACAATACTATGGTTCCATGGAACATAGGTATCATACTAAAATACAATTCATAGTTTAAAATATATATACACATATTCAAAAACAATATAGACATTCATTCATGCATGGGAGAAAAGAGAGAGAGCTATCTTTAGTGAAATCACACACTTTTCTCCTTAGATTTGTCCCCCTTTCTCGGCTTCACACACACAAAGGTGTGGGATTGGTTTCTCTTGACTTGAACACAATTTATGGAAGCCAATTAGGTTCATGAAATCATTTCTAAAGCCATACCTCTTCCTTAAACTCTAACTTGGGCTAATAACCTCTTTATGGTTTCAAAATGCACCTAATGAAGTAACATCCCTCAAATAAATTCTAGGCTTCATTCTCTCCATTCATATATGATTCTTAACTCCTTTCAAGCCTCTTAGAGTCACCACCTAATTAAAACGAAGAGCCTAAGTACATGTTGCTTCCTTAGGTCACATTATGGAATCTATGGTACCAATTCATTCTTTAGGCCTCCAAAATTTTTCCTAAGGTTTCCTCTCACTTTCATTCATCATATATGACTCAAAAATAGGCTAAAAAAATTTAAAACTCTCCCTAGCCATGCTATCCTTTTTTGGCCAAAACATAGAGCATTAATAGGGTTCAATAGCTTCTTGATTTTTCCTTGATGGGAGGACCATTTAGGGAGGTTTTTAAGAGTCTTAAGAGTTCAAGGAAACACTTAAATAGCCAAAGAAACTCATAGATTAAATCAATTTTTACAATTCCCCTTAGTGCTCTACACTTTTTCAACTTATAGTTTAATGGATTTTCTTGAAATTTCTTGGTATCTTCCATCTTCCCATAACTTAATTACACTAATTCTTAATGGTTCTTTAACAAAAACCCTTCCCTCCTCTTGGGTCTATCTTGGCCGAAAATACATCAAGGGAGAAGCAAACAAGAAGGAGCCATGAATTAAAGAGTTACCTTAAATTTCCATTTGCTTTCAAGAGCTTTCTTCCTTAGTTTGTTGCTTCTTCAAGATTTCAAACACTTCCTTTCTATATTGAACTAGAAACAGCCCCAAACCATCTATTAAATTCATAAAAAGAGAAAAGGAAGGGAGGAGAGGGGATTCCTTAAAGGAAGAACATAAAATTTCCAAGATTTCTCACCTTTTCTTCCTCCTTTCTTAGCTCCCTTGGTGTGCCACTTTTGAATGAACTCCCTTCTAGTTTTTGGCAGAACTAAGTTAGTCTAAAATGAGGGAGAGTGGAACGTGAGCTTTAAAGGAGAATAAAGAAGCTTCTTATTAAAATTGTTTCCAATTTTGCCCTTCACAATGGCATTTTTGGTTTGGCTTCGTTTTAGCACCTTTTTTAGAAATGTATTTTTCATTATAAAATTTAGGTTCCCAATTTAGTAAAATGCCTTTGGAATCTCTTAAATCATAGCTAAAACCTTCCCAAATGAACTGGTTAAACTTTAAGTCAACTGGTGTTGAAAAACCTACACCGAAAGGGTTTTAACTGTCCTAGGACTTCCCATGGTTTTTCAGGGCCTCTGAGAACCCCAGAGAACTCAAAACTTTCATTTAAAAAGCCTTCCTATGTGTTTTTCCAAAATTACACTTATTTACAAAAATGCCACTAACCTTTCGGCAAATTTTTGAATCACTGCAGCTCCGATTTCTAAGCAACTCAGGGTTTAAATTCTCATTTTTCATTATTTAGAATTTTATTCTAATTTTTTTGGTCTTAAATAACTCATCTCAGGGGACTTGCTTTGAAAACTGACGTATTTCAATATTTTATAAAAATCAGACATTACAATACATATCTTTGCATCAATATACTATAAAATTGCCTATTTTTCTACTTCCTTATCAAGAATTAAGCTCCAAGGCATTTAATCTCCTTTCTTTTGACTTCTTGGCTCACCTAGACATGAATAAGCATATGGAGGGGGAAGAGTGAGATTCAAATAATCTCAATAGCTCTTTATCCTTTCAAACATACATAATGGATGCATTACAAGTTAAAGAATGCATGCATGGCAATTTAGCTACTAGTAAGCATACATAAAACATTTTCTATGTTCAAAAAGTTCACACATGTCATACATAGGCTTTCAAGGGCACTGGTTTTGCCTCACCCACTTTTCTTGGGAGTTTTGGACTTGCCTCACCTACTTTCCAGGGACTTTTGACTAAGCCTTACTCTTCTTGAGACTTTCAGCTTGGCCTTATCCAATTCTAGAGACTTTTAGCTCATCCTCACCCTTGCTAAGGGACTTTTGGCTTCACCAAACCCATTCAAGCCACAATGCATCCATAAAACACATTTTAAGAACATCATGGTACCATAGCATATAGGAAATAGCTAGAAACATTTCTCATGGCATAAACATACATACACACATCCAAAGACAAGAAAACATCTAAAAATGCATAAGAGAAATGTTAGAGAGCTACCTTGGAGCCAAATCTCAAGCTTTTCCTTTGCTTATTTCTTCCCCTCTCTTAGCGACACCCTTGAAAATTGGTGGCAATGGATTCTCTTGGTGTAAACACATCAAAAAAGACATGCATCACTCACAGGAACAAGCTCTAGCCTTATGCAATTACTATAAAGGCTTACTTCATCCTAAGACACAATTATGGTTTTATAAAGGACCTAATGAAGCAACTATGGGAATCCATGGTCTTGGCTCTATTTTCTCCTTCCATCTAAGTCTCTCAACTCCCTTTAGACTCCTTGGAGTCACCATAATTTCATTTTAAAGAGCCTAACTATGAGTTACTAATTTATGTCTCATTATAGAACCTACACCTCCATCTTGCAAGATATGCTTTCTAAATTTTTTTCCAAGGCTTCCATTGATGTTATTCCATCATATCTAGTCCCATTCTAGGCTTAGAACAATTTAAAACTCTCCTTAGGTGCCTTAACCTTACTTAGCTAAGACTAGAGAATCCTTAGTGCACCCATGAGTTTGCTTCATTTTCTTGAAGGGAATAGCACTTGGGAAGCTTCCTACATATCTTGAGAGCTCATATATACTCTTAGATAACTTAAATTATCACTAGGAAACTTTATACATGTTAAGATGCAAGTGAATCCCTAATCTTTGTAACTTTATTTCTAATGCATCTTGATTGAATTTCTTTGCATAATCTTGTTCTTCACACTCCAAAACCTATGTTTCTTCCTGTGTTAGGTCAGAATTTATCCTCCCTTGGCTAGGCCTATGTTTGGCCAAACCTCTTCTCAAGAAAAATAACAAGGAATTGCAATTAAAGCTAGGAGAATTACCTTGTTTCTAAGCTTGTTTCAAGGGCTCTTTCACTTAGTGTAGTCCTCTCCTTCAAATTCTAATTTTTTACCTCTGAACTAAACCCAAAACAACCCTATATGAGTCACCAAAACTATAGAAAGAAAGAGGAGAAGGAAGAGAACAAAGCTTGTAAAGGAAAAACCATGAAATTATACACTTTTTCTTACCTTTTCTTGAATTTTTCTTCCTCTTCTTCCTCCCTCTTGGTGCATGTTTTGGGGCAGAGCTCTCCTCTAGTTTGGGCAGCAACTAAGTTGATTTAAAATGGGAGAAAAGTGGGACACCACTTACAAGAAACAAGGTCTTAAAATTGTTCATTTAAAATTCATTTAGTCCATTTTCTTTACTTTTTTGTTTTAGGCTCATTTCAACTCCTTTTTTAGAACCATCTTTTCCATTAAAAAATTTAAGTTCTCTAACTTATAAAGTGCCTTTGGAATCACTCAATTTTGGATCTAAAACCTTCTCGAATGACTTGGTCAAAGTTTAAGTCAACCGACATTGTAAAACGTTAACTGGAGAGGTTTTAACTATTCTTGAGGTTTTTATCATTTTTAGGGCCCTTAAGAACCCTTGGAAACTCATTTTTTTCATTTAAAAAATCTTTCCTTTGAGTTTTTTAAAAAGTTCCTAAAATTACAAAAATGCTATTATACTTTTAGCAATTTTATTAAACTCCTTTGGCTTTGGTTTTTGGGCAACTCAAACGTCAAATCCCCATTTTTCATTATTTAAAAATTTATCCTAATTTTATTTGGCGTTAAATCATTCATTTCAGGGGACTTGCTTTTAAATCTAGTGAGTTTTGTACATTTACGGAGAACCCGGATGTTACAAAATCAAAATGCAAAATTACCAAACTAAACATAATTCAAGCTTTTTAAATATTCAACAGTCAAAGTTAATCTTTCTTGCTAATCAAGGAAGAACAAGTGGCATGACAATTCCAATTGATAAAAAAATGAATCAAAGTGGTAGCTCCTCACAAGTTATGTGTTTACTCTCTATTCTCTTAAGTGTTTAGGTTAAATGTTCCTTTCAAATTCAACCTTTCACAACAACACTACCATAGGCTTGTATACCTTCTCAACCTCCACTAACTAAGTCACAAGCAACACATAAATTAAAAGGACTTTTATTCAAGATTGTAATGGGGCTAAGGTACAAAACAAATGGTAAACAAAATAACTAAGAGACACAAAGTGGACACTTAAAATCATTAAGAGCAATAAAAAAAAGAATATAGAATGCAATAAATATGTATCTCAAAGTCTTATTTACCATAAACTATTACATGCTCAACGAAAATAAAAGTAATTTTTTTCTCTTTTTTTTTTCATTTTCACCACTTTTTTTATTTTTTTTTCATTAATCATTTTTTTCTTTTTCTTCTCACTTTTTTTTTCATAAAGATTTTCTTTTCTTCCCCCCCCTCTTTTTTTTGGGACATCTCTAAAGTGAACAAGTTAATTGGCTCAAAATTGATGTAAATTTGCACTGCACATCCATCTACCCTACAAAGATATAATACTCTTAATAATCAAAAGTATCCTAAATGAGGTGGGAAATATTTTATTTTATTTTATTTTTTAAATGGCTAAAAGGGTAAAAAAGGAAAACATAAAAGGCTAAAAAAGGGAACAAAAACAAAGGATAAAACATAGGCGGTCTACAATGAAAGAAAAGAAGAAATAATACTTTAATCATTTTTATGAATGCTTGTGCAAATATAGTTTCAATTAAGAATCAAAACAAATTCTAGAGTAAAAATCATGATAGGCAAATGCTCTCACAAAAAAGAAACAATATAAGGCTCAAAATTCTCACAAGTTTAAAACTATCACATGAATCCATTAAAATCAACTTCATTGCCAATTTACTTGTACTCTAGAAAACAAGATTGATTCCTAATCGTGTTGGAATATTTCCAAACTTAAATTGCTTCAACTTTTTTTTAAGAAAAAAAATTGAAAGAAAAAAAAGAAAAAAATAGAATTTTCAAAAAACAAAACCAAAAAGAAAGCAAAATGAGTGATTTCTCCCCCTCCACTTAATTTTTACGTTGTTCTCAATGTAACAGTAATCTAATTCATTAATTAAAGAGAAGACAAAAAAGGAAAAGAAGAAAAAAAGAAATATAACTGAGTGGTTTAAGTGTATGAAACGTTATAAAGATGTAGCTCTTCCACTATCTGCTCCTAAAATCCCTCATAAAAATGCTTAAGCCTTTGGCCATTTACTGTGAAGCGCTTGTTAGTTGATTGATTCATAATCTCAACTGCACCATAAAGAAAAACATGAGTAACCATAAATGGAGCAATCCATCTAGAACGTAACTATTGGGCATTAGCTTTATGTGAGAATTGTAAAGGAAGACTCTTTCACCAACATGAAGCTCTTTTCTTTCAATCATCTTATCATGCACGACCTTGGTTTTATCCTTGCAAATTCTAGAGTTTTCATAGGCTTCCAACCAAATTTCTTCAAGCTCTTGAAGTCACAATTACTTTGAGAACCAGCTTGAGATAGATCCATATTACACTTCTTTATTGCCCAATAAGCTCTATGCTCAACCTCAACTGGTAAGTGACATGCTTTACCAAAAACCAACCTATAGGGTGACATGCCTATAAGAGTTTTGTAAGCATTACGATAAGCCTATAGTGCATCATCTAATCTTTTACTCCAATCCTTTCTGTTAGGTTGCACTATTTTCTTCAAAATTTGTTTTGTCTCTCTATTTAAAACCTTTGTTTGCTTTTTCATTTGTGGATGGTAAGGAGTGGCTACTTTATGGAACACACCATACTTGTGAAAGAGGGCTTGCATGTTTCTATTACAAAAGTAAGAGCCTTAATCACTAATAATTACTTTAGGCATACCAAACTTGCAAAAAATGTGAGATTTAACAAAGTCTATAACCACAAAAGAGTCATCAGTCCTAATGGCTTTTGCTTCCACCCACGATGAAATGTAATCAATAGCTAAAAGAATATATGTAAAACCAAAAGAAATAGAAAATGATCCCATGAAGTCAATACCCCAAACATTGAATATCTCACAGAACAACAATGGTTATTGAGGCATCTCATTTATACAAGAAATATTACCTATTTGTTGGCATTGGGTACAGTTCTTACAAAAAAGCATATGCATCCCTAAATAAGGTGTACCAGAATAGTCCAAAATCTAGAACCTTCCTAACAATATGTTGAGAACCAAAATGGCCACCACATGCAACTATATGACAAAAATGCAAAACAGATGTAGACTCATGGTCAGAAACACATCTCTTAATAATCTGGTCACTACACATGCACCACAAGTAAGGGTCATCCCAACCATAATATTTTTTCTCACTATTAAGTTTATTAATTTAGTGCTTTTTAAAATAAGCAGGCAATTCAAAAGCAACTAAGAAATTTACCATATCTGCATACTAGGGATCTTTACTATGCAAGGAGTACAATTACTCATCTAAAAAACTATTTCTGATAGCAGATGAATTTAAAGAGTAAGGTATACTCAAATGATCAGTTGTAAGATTTTCTACTTCATTCTTATCTATAATTTCTATGTCAAATTCCTATAGGAGCAACATCCACCTGCTGAGTTTCAGTTTCGCATCAGGCTTCTTAAGTAAAAACTTTAAAGATGCATGATCAAAATAAATAATAACTTTAGAACTAAGAAAATAAGAATAAAACTTATCTAAAGCAAAAACAATGGCTAAAAGTTCCTTTTTAGTAGTTGTATAATTAGTCTGAACCTCATATAAGGTGCAAGATGCATAAGAGATCACATGAGACTTCTTGTCTATCCTTTAGGAAATAATTGCAACCACAACAAAGTTGGATGCATTATACATCAATTCAAATGCAAATTCCCAATTAGGAGGTTAGATCATAGGTAAGGTGGTTAGTCTTCTTTTCAACAAATCAAACGCTAATTTGCATGACTCATCAAGATTAAAATCTACATCCTTTTAAAGAAGTCTAGATAGTGGTAAAGAAATCTTGCTAAAGTCATTAATAAATTGCCTGTAAAAACTTTCATGGCCAAGAAAAGAATGCACTTTCCACACATAGGTGGGGAAGATAAAGAAGCAATCACATTTACATTAGCTTTATCAACTTTAATACCATTTTTAGAAACCACATGGCCTAAAACAATTCCTTACTCTACTATAAAAAGACATTTTTCAAAATTTAAGACTAGATTTTTCTCAATGCATCTTTCTAAAAATATTCTTAAACTCATCAAACAGTCATTAAAGGAGGTGCCATAAATAGTAAAGTTATCCATAAAAACTTCCATGCAATGTTCAAGGAAATCAGAAAAGATGCTCACCATACACCGTTGGAATGTACCTAAAGCGTTACAAAGTCGAAACGACATCCTTCTATGTGCAAAGGTACCAAATGGACAAGTAAATGTAGTTTTTCTTGGTCCTCTGGTGCAATATGAATTTGAAAATAACAAGATTAGCCACTAAGAAATAGTAATGAGATTTGCCTTCCAATCTCTCTAATATTTGATGTATGAAAGGAAGAGGGAAATGGTCCTTTTTGGTAGCTTGATTCAGCTTTCTGTAATCAATGCAGACTCTCCAACTATTCTGAACTTTTATAGGGATAAGCTCATTCTTCTCATTAGGCACCACAGTGATGTTGGTCTTATTGGGGACTGCTTGCACTTAACTTACCCATTTGCTGTCAAATAATACTAGCTGAAAGTAACTTACTTACCTTTTTCTTCATGACATCTAGGATCATGGGATTGAGTCTTCTCCATGGTTGCCTTATTGGTTTGACTCCTTTTTCTAATAACATTCTGTGCATACACGTGGAAGGGCTAGTGTCCAACCTATTGCTTTTTTCTTTTCCCTTAACAATTCTAGCAACCTCATTTTATGATCAGGTGGAAGGTTATTTGCTATTATTATTGGTAATTTATTTTCTTCTTCCAAGAAAGCATATTTGAGATTGTCAAGTTAAGGTTTGAGTTCAAGTATAGGTGGTTGTTGTATGAAAGGTACTAATCTTTATGGATTTAAATGTACAGTAGCCTCCATTTGTTCATTTTTCTTAACAGAGGAAATAGTATCAAATAAATTGATAGAATTAGGATAAAAATTAGAAGCAAAATCAGAATCAAAATTCAAGAATGCATCAATCTTAAAACAAGTAGTGTAATGTCTGATTTTCATTGAATGATAGAAACGAGCATGTTTTCAAAGAAACTCCTACAAAATGAATTAGTTAAGGTCCTAAAAAAATTTGAGTAACATTCTAGACTCCTAAAAATAAGAATCCTAGCCTCATACGGAAGGAAAAACGGAGCTAGAATGAAGAAATAAATTTTAACAGAAAACCTACAAAACGTAATGTCATTTTCATAATTTTGAGCAAATTTTGAAATTTACACAGGAGGGCTTTTTGAGTTCTCCAAGGTTCTCAGAAGCCCTGAAAACCATGGGAAATCCCAGGACAGTTAAATCTCCTCTGGTGGATGTTTTCTAACATCGACGTAATTGAACTTTGATAGATTTCTTCGGAAAGGTTTTAGCTCCAATTTGAGTGATTCCAAAGGCATTTTATTAAATGGGGAATCTAAATTTCATAATGGAGAAGACAGTTCTAAAAAAGGAGCTAAAATGAAGGAGAAACGAAAATGCAAAGAATGAAGAGCAAAATAAGAATTTTTGAAAAAGTCACTTTCCTCCCCCTATATATAGGTGGCGCCCCACTTTCTTTCTCATTTGGAATCATAATTTTCTGCCTAATTTTAAAGAAGGGAGCTAGGGTTTTGGGCGCACAAGAGAGGAAGAAGAAGAAGGAAGAATTCAAGCTTAAAGGTATGTTTCCATGGTAGTTTTTCATGCTTTTCTTCATCCACACTTCCTCTCCTTCATTTTCCTTTATTTATTTTGATTAAAATGGAGTTTATAAATCTGATCCAAGGGAGAAATTCAACGAAATTTTTGGATTTGAAGAGAGGAGCTTGGAGAAAGCAAGATTCAAGTAAGAAAAAGCAAGGAAACTAGGTAATTTCTCTTCCTATGGTTGCTACTCTTGATTCCTCTTCTTCTCCAATTCGACACACATAAGGAACCCTAGGAGGAGATGATTTTTAGGTAGAACCAAGCATAAATCTAAGGAAAAAGGGTGTGGAGATTAAGAATATGCAAAGTGAATTAACAAAAAACTATTAGATTTCAAGATACAAATTCTAGGGTTTTGTGTGCACCTTGTAAAATCTAATTTTCGTATAAGGATTCCTAGGTCTAATTAAGAGTTCAAATAAGCTCTAAGATCCCTAAGATGCTCCCCACATGCCTCCTCCTTCAAGAAAACTAAACAAATTTCATGAAGGCCAAACAAGCCCCATGTCTCGACCAAGTAAGGTTAGGGTAGTTAGGGAGAGTTTTAAATTTTTCTAAGGCCATTCTTGAGTCATATATGATGAATGAAAATGAGAAGAGGCCTTAGGAAAAAATTAGAACTCAGAAAATGAGTTGGTGCTTTAAGTTCCATATTATGACCTAAAGAAGCAACATGTTGTTAGGCTCTTTGTTTTAATTGTGTGATGACTCCAAGAGGCTTAAAAGGAGTCAAGAATCATATTTGAAAGGAAAGAATGAAGCCTAGAATTTATTTGAGAGGTGTTGCTTCATTAGGTGCATTTATGGACCATAATGGGATCTATAGAACAATTTAGTGTCTAAACAAGTTGTGTAGCCTTAGAATTTGTTTCATGAACCTAATTAGCTTCCATAAATTGTGTCTAGGCCAAGAGAACTTCTTCACAAGTTTATGTGTGTGTGGCCGAAGTAAGGAAGGGAATTTCAAAAGGAAAAGTGTGTGATTATGTGCAAGGTAGCTCTCTCCACCTTCTTTCATGCATAGATGTGTGTTTAGTTTGTCTTAAAATATGTGTATGTTATTTTCAAGCCATGAAAAGTATGCTAGTATGATTTTATATGCCATGATTTCATAATGACATATTATGTTTCTAAATGATGCTATGATGTTTGTTTGAGTTTGCTTGAATGTGGAGAGGCCAATAACTCTTAACCATAGTGAGGATGAGCCAAGAACCCTTAAGATTGGTTGAGACAAAGCAAAAAGTCTCCCAAAAGCAAAATGGGCTCCCAAGAGTATGGTTGAGTCCAAGAATCTCTTAAAGAATGGGTGAGGCAAGTCCAAAATCTATGAGAAAAAGGGTGAGGCCAATCCATCCACTTGGTAAGCCCTTGGATGTTTTGTATGACCTATTCACATGCCAAGCTTGCTTCTTGAATGTTTATGATATCTATTATATCCATGCATGCATTTTCAAGACTTGCTTTGCATATATTATGTGTGATTGAATGGGAGATGAGCTATTGGGATTCTTTGAATCTCATTCCCTCCTCTCCAATGATCTAATATGCTAGGTGGACCAAATGGACAAGGTAATGGAAGCCAACCACCTTGAAGAAGAAAGCTTGACAACCTAATGCATAGTTTTTAGTTCTTTAAGGCCATATTTGTGTCAAAAATGTAATCCCATGATGTATATGATCTATGACCTTTTGAACATATGTAATTATGATATTATGCCATGTATAAATGAGAAGATATGTTATGTAACCACTAGAATGTGAATTAAGTATATGATGGCAAATTAGTTTCATGAATGATATGATGGAATTATGTATATGTGTGGATGAAATGGCCAAAATGAGATACATGAGGTTTGGAACCATTTGGGTAGCTCACAAAAGTCCTAATTATACTTTTAGACTTGCCCAAAAGGTGCCAAAACCAAAGGGATTTGGACATCTTAGTATCCTATATGGAGCCAAAATTGACTATAATGGAACCCTATATCACTTTTTATCCAAATGAGCTCTTCTTGATCTGATATTTGGCATGCAATTAGAGCTTGTTGAGAGCTTTTTAGGAATCTAAAGAACATAATTTTTAGAGGTCTACAGAATATTTGACAAATTTCCAAAGTTGGCAATTTTTCTAATTTTGGTTGGCTGCACTATTCATCTAGTCCAAAAATGTAATCTATCACACAGGACCCCAATGATGTCCAATTGCTATGAAATTTTATATAGAGAAATTATATATTCATAGCGACTTGTGTCAACTAGAAGCACATCATTTGGAGGTCTAGATAAGGAGATATGAATTTTTAAAGAATCTATCCAGTATTAGAAGTTTTGTCTGACCTTAGTTACTGTTCCATTGAATCCTGAGGTATAGGTTGCCTGAGCTAGTCTAGAGTTATTTTTTTCCCTCTAGCTAACTTCCATAGCTTTCTATATTGGTATCATTTGCATGAATTGAATTTTTGTAGAATTAATTGGATATTTTCAAAGTTTGCTACAGAAATCTATGACAGCATCAGTGGGCAGTTTGACCTCTGGACCTTTTCGGATATCAAACGTCCTCTGTGATGGATTTTATGGTCTGGAAATATTTTTAGTATGAATTAGACATCCATAGATTTCTAGAATAGATAAGAATGGTGATTTTGATTTTTATAAAATTAGTTATAAATTTCCAAAGTTTGGTCAGAAAAGAGCCAAATTCTGGCCGAAAATATACATGAGTATTTTGAGCTTTCCTTTGAGTTTCATGAGTTGTAGGCCACTTTTGATGATGCAAATAAGTTGTAATCATGTAATTAAATATGAGAATGTATTGTATGAGCTCACATGGTCCGTGTGACACCGGATGGAATTTTTATACACGATGTAGTGCAATTAAATGCATTACTCTAATGAACTTTTCTCACTTCCTTCATGGAATTAATGATATGATACATGAGAATGTTATGAAATAAGGTAGAAATATAGGGTGTTACAAGTAGTATATTTATTAAGTCCATCACAGCATTCTAAATATTGAATTACATCTATAAATTCAACTATGTCAATATCCATGTCCACTCAAGCATTAGCAACTAACAAGTCTATCATATTTACATGCAACATGGAATGTTCTTCTGATGGGTGTTTCATGGCATCAAGAATGTTAAAATGAACAATATCACTACTAAATTCCATTAATAAAGTACCATCATACACATTGATTATCGTTTTAATAGTTTTCAAAAATGGTCTATCTAAAATTAGTGGTGCATGTCCATGTATATTATCATCCTCCATGTTTAGAGCATAAAAATCATCAGGGAAAATTAAATCTATTACCTTTACTAAAACATCTTTAAGTACTCCTGTAGGGTAGGTTGTGCTTCTATTTGCTAATTAAATTACCACTCCCGTAAGCTTCAATTCTCCAATCTGCAAAGAGGAATACACAGACTTAGGCATTACATTAATGGAAGCTCCTAAATCTAACATAGCATTATTTAACTACATAATCCCTATTGTGCAAGGAATGGTGAATATGTTAGGATCTTTGCATTTTGTGGGCATAGCTGGTTGAATCAAAGTTGATACGTTTCTCTCCATGATAACTTTCTCATTCCCTGTTAACTTCCTCTTATGTGTGCACAGCTCTTTAAGAAACTTTGCATATTTTGGAATTTTTTTAATTGCTTCTAAAAGAAGGATATTTACTTCCACTTTTCTAAATGTCCCCATAATTTTCCTATCCAATTTAGCCTTTATGATTTTCTTGGACTGTGTAATTTGGTTGGGGAATAACAGGTGTAACACCCCAAAATTAATTAAGGTATTAATCATAGATTTGGATTAATTAAGAATAATTAATATGGAATAATCAGGTAAGTTAAGTGAATAGAAATTTTAGAGAGATAAATTATTAATATGAGTTAAGAATTAATTGGGATAGAAACTTCATCTAGGCCCAAATTAATGTAGGAGATCATGATAAGAGGCTAATAGAGACCCAATAAGTTAGGTGCAAACCTAATCTAATTTAATGAATTAAAGGCCCAAGATCCAACTTCTATAAACTCTTATAAATGGCCCAATAAACTTTGTGCAGACCCAAAACAATGGAGTTCCTAAAACTAGGTCTGGCCCAATGAAATTCTGCAACCCAACACCTTAAAGCTGGCCTAACAAAGCTAAAAATCTGAAGCCCATTTGGAGTTGGATCTTGGAGCAGCCCATAACCCATAGAAAACCTAACTTAAACCCTAAAAACTAACCTAGCCTCCCTCCATTCTACAGAACTACAAGAGATACACATAAAATTCGGAGGTCCAAAGAAAAGGCCATGGTTCTTGGCATGTTTCCACATTTTCCCACTTTTAGAGCAAGATTTAGTCAAGGTAATAGTTATATAACTTAATCCTCTCATCTTTCTCTTTAATTTGACCCAATTAATGTTCTAATTAGAGCACTTTCACCCACACCCAAAATCTAAAGCTTGCCATTTGATGTTCCCATGGTGAAATTTCGTAGGTTGAGGCTAATGCTGACATTAAGTAAGTATAAACTCATTTTCTTGATGTATTTCTGCTAGTTTGAGACCCCAATGATTGGATTATAGTATGGGTATTAATTTTTCATGAATTTGCTTAGGATTTATGGTGATATATTGAAGTTTCTGATAAATGACACCTCCATTCTGAATTTTGGGACTTTTGTAGTGTGGGGGAGGATTTTGTACCACTAGTGGCTTTTACAATTTGCCTACAAGTGAGGTAACCGGGAACTATATTAATTCCATGCATATATCTATCTTAATTTCATATTTGCTGTACATGAATGATTTGAAATGCTAAATGAATTAGTTGGCTATCTATTGTATTGTGATTGGACCTTGTGAGTCCATGGTGGAGCTATGGTACGGCTACCACCCGTGCATGTGCTTTGATTGGGCATCGGGTAATGATCAAACCCTAGATGTACTGAACCCTGGTTATGCTCAATAGGGAGTAGGTGCCATGGACGGGCCTCTCCTAATGTTAATGGCCTTTACCATGTGGAATTATGATTGCTAGTATGGGATAGTAATCAAGATAGCTTAATTATTTCATTTACTGATGTGACTGGTATGTTTTTCTGATGCTTATGTGCAATCATGCATGTATGTTAATTAAACTGGAATATATGATGGAATTCGCCTTAGTTACTGAGATTCGCATCTCACCCCGTTTCATGGGATTATACTTTCAGGTGAAGGCTCTTCGGGTAAGGATAAGGGGAAGCAAGTTGATGAAAATCCATGAGTTCTAACTATGTGGGGAGAAGGCTACACTTAGGTTGATTTGTTTAGTATAGATGCTAAATTTTATATTCCTTTTTGTATAGCATCATCATGTAATTATGTTGCCAAGTGTAGGCTCCTATATTTTCATTACTTATGATGTATTTAATAAAGAGTTAGGCCTCATCTTAATTTGGTATTAGATGTATGAACTTATAGTATCTAATATATGAACTTTGTTGAATTTATGATATGGTTTACCATTTGGGAATTGTAATCATGTGATGCATTAGATATTGATATGAACCATTGATATGAAATCTCTAACAGAATGTATATCGAATGTTAATTGACAATAGTGCATAAATTCTTGTTGTTATTACTCTATGGACTTACTGATATAGGGTACTTGGAGGAGCGAAAATTTACATTTAAGTTTTGAATTGGCAATGGTAGAATAACTGGGTGATTAGAGTAGATAAATACCATTAAAGTCATATAAAATGAGAGAAAGTGGTCCTAGGGTATTCCTAAGATAAGAATTAGAGTGTATGGGATGAAATTTGGGAGATGTAGTTACAGGAGGGAGTCACGCCATGGCTAAAAAGGATACACTGAGGCCAAATGAGTGACAGAGGCGAGGGGTGTAACAGCCAAGAAAAAGAAAAGAAAAAGAAAATAGAAAAGAAATGAGAAAAGAAAAAGGAAGGAAAAGAAAAGCTGAAAATTTTTGGAAGCTGAAAATTTTCTAAGTCTGCTAGCAGATACGGGCATTATGAATTCCTGGTTATGCCCTTCGGGTTAACGAATGCACCTGCAGTTTTTATGGATTACATGAATAGAGTTTTCAGGCCATATCTAGATAAGTTTGTAGTAGTCTTCATAGATGATATCCTTATCTACTCAAAAAGTAGAGAGGAACATGAGCAGCAGTTGAGATTAGTCTTGGAGACCTTAAGAGAAAGACAGTTGTACGCTAAACTTAGTAAATGTGATTTCTGGCTCACTGAAGTTCAGTTTCTAGGTCATGTGATCTCCCAGGCAGGGGTCGCAGTAGATCCCCATAAGGTAGAGGCAGTATTGCAGTGGGAGAGACCTAGGACAGTGACAGAGATCAGGAGCTTTCTAGGTTTAGCAGGGTACTATAGAAGGTTCATTCAGGGCTTTTCTCAAATCGCAATGCCATTGACCCGGCTTACTAGAAAGAGTGTGTCTTTTGTGTGGAATGTGTCTCCCTTATGAGTTCCGCATTGCCATATAGGCTAGAGGGCACCTTGGGTAGGAGCTAGAGGTTAAGGTGTTACAAGGGGCGCCACGGCATGAGGCATCTTGTTGTGGCACAAGTGAAGAAAATTAGCCAAATGAGTAACAGTGGCATGGAACACCATGGCTTAAGGAATCTTACTACAGCTCAGTGCGAAAAAAATCACCCAGGAGGGTGGCAGAATGAAACCTCGTCGCAGCACAGCATGTACTGCCGTAACGCTAGCTGAGGAAACTAAGTAAGGAGTGTCCAGTAGAGCGTCTCGCCACGGCAAGAGTATATTCTGTCGAGGCGAGAATCGTGGGACTTAGAACAGTAGCTCCAGAAGACATTTCTGCTGCAGCGCCATGTAGGATGGCCACAGCAATGGTCCAACTCACCGCGACAAATTTTGTGAAAGTTGCCCAGTGATTCCCGAGAGCAACTTAGTCGCGACGCGAAAGGTCGAGGCTGCGACTCAGGTCTCCAAACTCTTATCTTTAGCTTAGAAACCCTAGTTTCTTCAATGGTAATGCTAGGAAATGATATATGAACACTTATGGGAGGTTTTTGTGTGTTAAAATTGATGGATGGATGAATCATAAACCTCCCATGATAGTATGATCTCTTTTATGCATTCTCACGTTTGTGGTTATTTAGTGATGACCTTAATATCAAGGTTTATATTTCCCTATATTTTCTTAATGTAATAAATTGTAACAACTCCAAACCTTGATCATTAATTATTAATCATATATTTAACCATAATTACTATGTGTAGAAGATAGGGTTGTCATAGAAGGGATCTGGTGTATGTGAAATTCTCTCCCTTTTCTGTGGTATTCTTACTTTGGATTGATGGGAGCAGTTATTCTCTATCACTTTCTTTTTCTTGTTACACCTCTATTGGAGGTGTGATGGGCTCATTCACATGCTTAACGCTCCTTAAAGTAATTATACTAACATTACCTCTTGGGTTGGTCACAGGTTGTGAAGGTAATTGGCCAAAACCTTAACTTTTCAACTCATTGATATTTGTTGCAAGTTGGCCAATCTAAGTCTCCAAATGTTGTATTGTCATCTCTATTCACTATTAGAATTGGATTGTATTTGTTGCCAACTATTTCACCATATCTTCTAAACTTAGTTCTGGCTTATTCAATTGTTGTATGGGTTGTCTCATAGGCTATTGGTTGCTTGTGCCAAGAGCATTGAATTTCTGTTGCTGTTGGAAAGGTCTACCAAGAAAGATGCCAGCACATGATTCTATATTATCTTGCAACTGGGGACACTAATCTATGGCATGTGTGGTTAACAAACAAATGCCACACAAAGGTGTAAGGAGTTGTTAGGGTTGTCTTTACCTGAGTGCTAGTTGTCTGACCATGGAAACTAACTCCTCAAGTTTATTTTCTATTCTTTGTTAATCTATATATAGATTTTGTTTACACCTTTGGTTGCGTGTTTATTTTAACGTCAAATTGTTGTGTATTCTATGCCATATTCATAATAAATCTCTGGCAACAACTAGGGTTTTGTTAACCAATGCTCCACCCACAGTTGCACTGACCATACTTTTGTCCATGGGTAGTAAGCCTTCATAAAAGTATTGAATTAGAAGTTGGTTACTGATGTGATGGTGAGAACAACTTACATACAATTTCTTAAACCTCTTCCAGTACTCGTACGATGTTTCTTCATTCATCTATCTAATACCACTAATCTCTTTTCAGATGGCAGTAGTTCTTGAGGCAAGGAAGAATTTCTTTAGAAATATTTTCTTCAATTCATTCCATGAAGTGATGGCTTGAGGTTGAAGATAAAACCAATCTTTAGCTACTCCATCTAGTGAGAAAGAAAATGCTCTAAACTTGATATGCTCTTTCTGAAACTCCTTGTGGCTTCATAGTGGAACAAACCACATGGAACTCCTTGAGATGTTTACAATTGCCATACCTTATATTTCCTCTCATTATATCCATCCATTCAAGACAATCATGTGCATGTTCATAGGGAATTTTCAAGAAAAAGTCATATTTTCATGCACTTTATCACGTTATGTCAGGGTAAAATTTTTCAATTCAGGATATGTGGACCTCATGGATTTTTCAATAACATTCTCTAGTTATTTATCATTGAAACAAATCACAATCAACTCAAATTATCAAGCAATCCACAATTTTCAAGTCAAAAACCTTGAATTTCCATTATTTCTTCTCAGACAACATGTGGTAGATTTTAGAGGTAACTTTGAAAAATTATAACTAAATGTAAAAAAATTGAAATCATACAAACCATAGCTTTTTGGAAAGCTCTAGATGTCAAATTTACATAAAAATAATTTCCAATCATGAAAATCTTATATGGAGCACGTTTGACAATAGAAAAGACAGAGAGGCCAAGTTGTCCAGAAATCTGATACAGCTTACTAATATAAAATTTGGAAATTCATAATTAATTCTAAAAAAATTCAATCCATGTAATCTATACCAATTTGAAAGCTACATATGTTAACTAGAGAGAAAAAAATAATTCCAAATCAATCTAAGTTCATCCAAATCCCAAAATTCAATCAAACAGTACCACTAGTCTGGAGGTGCGCCTAAAAGAGAATAGCAACTTTAAAATTCATATCTCCCTCTATAGACATCTAAATGAGGTTCTTCCAATTGTCACAAGTCCCTGGGAAGGTCTAGTTTCTTTCTGTAAAATTTTATGGCAATTGGACATCGTTTACCCCATGAATGATAGAGAACAAAATTCAGACTAGATAAATAGTGCACTGACCAAAAGCTAGAAAAATTACCAACTTCAA
Source organism: Erythrophleum ivorense (assembly GCA_026724425.1). Lineage (NCBI taxonomy): Eukaryota > Viridiplantae > Streptophyta > Magnoliopsida > Fabales > Fabaceae > Erythrophleum > Erythrophleum ivorense. Next base: position 36,579,154 of record JAIUCV010000006.1, on the reverse strand, counting down.
AAATTTGTCAAATATTTTGTAGACCTCTGAATATTACCCACTTTAGATTTCCCAAAATCTCTCAACAAGCTCTAAATTCATGCCAAATTTTAGACTAAGAAGAGCTCATTTGGACAAAAAGTGGTATAACTTACCAAAATGGTCATTTTTGCTCCATATGAGATACGAACTTTGTCAAATTGGCCTTCTTTGATGTTTGGCACCTCTTGGGTAAGTTTAAAAGCATGAATATGACTTGTGATAACTACCCAAGTGGTTCCAAATGCCATGCATCTTGCTTTGGCCATTCCACATCCAATAATACACAATTAACCATAACCATACAAGAGGCAATTTCCATAATTTCATTGATTTAGGGCTACATAAAGTATATATAGTATCTATACATCATTTTACATTAGCTCATGGTCTTAAATCATGAAAGTAATATGTACAAGTACATTTTGACATTCAACTACACTTGAAACCATATAACGGACCAAATACAACATGTTAGGTTCCTTGGCTTGCATTCATTTGATCTTGAGTACCACCTAGACATTTTAAGATAATGGAGGGAAGGGGAGTGAGATTCCTAGAATCTCAATAGCTCACACACCCATTAACACACACATTCAAGGCATACATACGTCAAGTGTATAAGTAAACAAGCTACCAAGTTTATAAATGCTCATTTTTAAGATTTCCATGCCATACTTTCACAATCATGTCATTAAGAAATTTTAGGGACTTTTGGTTTTGCCTCACCCTATTTCTAGGACTTTTGGATATACCTCACTCTTGGCCTAGGGACTTTTGACTTGGCCTCACCCATCCAAGAGACTTTTAGCCTAGTCTCACCCATTGTCTTGAGACTTTTGGCACCTCCTCACCCACATTAAGGGACTTTTGGCATCACCTCACCCTTAGGAGCCAATTTCACAACCATAGTCATTTAAGAAAACACATTGGTACCAATGCAATATCAAGACACCAAGTAGCATGTTCTCAAGTCACATAACACACACACATGCACACAAAGACATACACATGCACAAGAATGCAAGAAGAATGAAGTGGAGAGCTACCTTGAATTTATGCAAGCTTCCTTTAGTCTTTCTCTTTCCTTTTTTTGGTTTCACAAGCACACCTAGGTGGGTTTGTGTTCTCTTGACCTAAACACCATAAATAACACACAATCATATACTTGAAGTAAGCCAAAACACTAAACTAATTCTTAAACATACACTTAGTTCTATAAGTGGCATAATGGCTCCATAAATGGCTTATTGAAGCAATCTTCACAATTCAAGCTCTAAGCTTCCATTTCTTTCCATTTCTAGGCCTCTTGGCCTCATTCAAAGTCCTTGGAGCCCTCACATAAGCTTAGAATCAAGTTGCTTCACAAAGCACCATTATGGACACCATTATCCTATCTTCCAATCCATGGCTCCTAAATTTTTTCCAATGGTTTCTCTCATCTTCTAACATCATATGAAGTCTCAAACCAAGGCTAGAATAAATTAAATCACTCCCTAGTTTTCTCTTCCTAGCTTGGCCGAGACTAGCACCATGGAAGGGCTTCTTAGAGATTCAAAATTTTCCTTGATGGGAGAGCCACTTGGGGAGGTTTCTAGGAGTCTTAAGAGCTCAAGGAAACACTTAAATAACTAAGGAAATACTCACACAAAATTAGATTTTCTAAAACCTTAAAGAAGCCTACGCTTTCCTAACTTGATTTCTATTGGTCTTTCTTGGAATTTCTTACCATATTCCTCTTCCTCATGGTCTAAAACCCTAATTTCTCTCTTGTTTTTGGATAGAAAACTTTCCCCTCATATGGTTCTATATAAGACCAAAACACACACCAAGAAGAAGCAAGAGAAGAAGGCAACCAAGGTGAGAATTAACCTTAAATTCAAGTGTGTTTTCAAAGCTCTTTCTTCTTGGTTTGTTGCACCACAATGAATTCGAACTCTTTCCTTAGATTTTGGACCAAAAACAGAACCATTCATCTCAAATAAGCCATAGAAGGAGAGGAGGAAAAGAGAGGAACAAAATTGGAAGAGAAATGATCATGAAATTCTATGAATTTACCTACCTTTCTTGCCTTTTTCTTCTTCCTTCTCTCCCTCTCTTGTGTGCCCTAAGAAGCTAGTCCTTTTTCTATATTTTGGGTAGAAGAAATTCGTGCTATATGAGAGGAGAAAAAGGGAGAAGTGTATGGAAGCTTCAAGAAACTCACTTTTTCAAAAATTCTAATTTTGTCCTTCTGTAATGGCAATTTTGTTTCGGCTCCATTTTAGCTCCTTTTTGAGAACCTTCTTTTCCATTAAAAATTTGGATTCATAATTTAATAAAATACCTTTAGAATCACTCAATCTGGAGCTAAAACCTTCTCGAACGAGTCTGTCAAAGTTTAGGCTCACCGCTATTGGAAAACATACACCAAAGAGACTTTACCAATCCTAAGACATCCCATGGTTTTTAAGGCCTCTAAGAACCCTGGGCAACTCAAATTTCTCATGTAAAAAGCCCTTCTATGTGTTTTTCCAAAAAGTTACACTTATTTACCAAAATTCCATTACGTTTCGTCAATTTTCGACACAATTTGTTTCTCCATCCTAGCTCTGTTTTTCTTTCTGTCTGAGCCTGGAATTATCATTTTTAGAAGCCTAGGAGTCTACCCAAATTTTTTGGGACATTATCTAGCTCATTTCAAAGGACTTACTTTTATATGACTCATTTCATCATTTTATGAAAATTATGTTCGTTACACGGATCCTCACCTGCAAGACCATGGAACTTTGGAAGCAAATGTATTAATCCAGATTTAAGTTCAAAAGTAGCACTAATTTCAAAATATTGAATACAAAGTGGTTGGTAATTAACACTGAGTGCAGTTAATTCTCTAAGAGTTCTATCATTATTACTAAGCATATTTACTACTTCAAATCAATATCAAAATCCAAATTCAATTCACAATTACTTCCTATATTGTTTATTATCTTAGAAATCAAATCAGTAACTAGCTTCTTGAATCTTATGATTTCTAAGTTGCTTATGAAAACTCCTATCAATTTTTAGAACAAACTTAATTAAATATCTATTAGAAGACCTTGTCATACACCAAGAATGAAATAAAAGAAAAGAAAACACCCAAAAATTGACCAAGAAAAATCAAAATAAATTCAAAAATAAGAAAAAATTACAAAAAAATCAAAGGAAAAATACTTAAAAAATTGATAAAGTAGTCTTAACAATGGAATTTGGCCAAAAAGTGGCCTAGCCCATAGGTATGCTATGACTTTGATTTCTCACAACACCTAGAACCTATATACCAAGTCTTAGCTCAATCAGAGTTAATCCACCCCTTATACCAATATTGCTCAGAACAATTGCAGAACATTAAAAACATCAAAAATTGATCACAAACACTAAATAAAATTTTAAAAATAAAATTAAAACTAAGGAACTTCCTATTCTAGTTGATTGTGATTGATTGGTTCCCTAGCAACGACGCTAAAATCTTGGTAAGAATTTTACTATTCACCTCGTGTAATATCCAGTTCTCCAAAAATCAGAGAAAATGTAAAAAACGTAATGTACAGTTTCTCCGTCAATGAACGAAATTCACTGGATACAAAAGGAAGTCCTCAAGATGATGTAGTTAAAGTCCTAAAAAATTTAGGAAGCATTCTAGACTCCTAAAAATGAGAATCTCAGGCTCAGACGAAAAGAAAAATAGAGCTAGAATAAAGAAACAATTTCTTACAAAAAGCCTACAAAATGTAATGGCATTTTTGTAATTTTGAGCAAATTTTGGAATTCACATAGGAGGGCTTTTTAAATGAAATTTTTGAGTTCTCTAGGGTTCTCAGAAGCCTTGAAAATCATAGAAAGCCCTGAGACAATTAAACCCCTCTGGTGGAACGTTTCTAACATCAGTTGACCCAAACTTTGACTAGTTCATTTGGTAAGGTTTTAGCTCCAAATTGAGTGATTCCAAAGGTATTTTATTACATTAGAAATCTAAATTTTATAATGGAAAAAACAGTTCTCAAAAAGGAGATAAAACAAAGGAGAAACGAAAATGCAAAGTATGAAGGGCAAAATTAGAATTTTTGAAAAAGTCTTTTTGCCCTAGCTATATATAGGTGGTGCCTCACACTCTCCCTCATTTAGCATCAAATTTTCTAGCCCCAAACTAGAAGCAAAGCCCTAGGAGAGTGGCGCACCAAGGGAAGAGAAGAAGGAGGAAAAATTCAAGCCTTTAGGTATGGAAAATTGCTTATTTTTCATGCTTCCTCTCTTCTCCTCTTTTTTGCTCTTCTTCTCCATGATTTTTCTGAAGTTTTGAGGGCTGTTTTTAAGGAAGAACAGAGGGGAAATTTTGAAATTCAAGTAAGGAGGCCAAGGAAAGCAAGAACAAGCAAGGAAATTTAAGGAAAACAAGGTATTATGCAATTCTTCCACTTGGTCTTCCTCCTCCCTTTGAGCATGTTTTGACCTAGATATAGACAGCCTAGGGAGTTAAATTTTCAACCAAATCAAAGGTGAATCTTAGGTATTTGATGGAAGAGAATAAGAATATGCAAAGAAAACCATGAAATAGCCATTAGAATTCAAGATGCAAAACTTAGGGTTTTATGTGCACCTTCCAAATTCTGAATTTATGTGATGTTTCCTAGGTTTATTTAAGAGTTTAAATGAGTTCTTGAGACCCCTAAGATACTCCCCACAAGCTTCCTCCTTCAAGAAAACAAAGAAATCTCCATGTAGCCCAAATGATGCCTATGTCTCAGCCAAAGAGGGTTCTTGTAGTGGGGGAGAGTTTTAAATTTTTCTAAGGCCATTCTTGAGTCATATTTGATGAATGAAAATGAGACGAGGCCTTGGAAAAAATTTAAAACTCATAGAAATTGATTTGGTGCCTTAGGTTCCATATTATACCTTAAAGAAGCAACATGATGCTAGGCCTTTTGTTTTAATGGTGTGATGACTCCAAGAGGCTTAAAAGAAGTCAAGAATCATATTTGAAAGGAAAGAATGAGGCCTAGAAATCATTTGAAGGGTGTTGCTTCATTATGTGCATTTATAGACCATAATGGGGGCTATAAAGCAAACTAGTGTTTAACCAAGTTGTGTGGCCTTAGGATATGTTTCATGAATCTAATTGGCTCCTATAAATTGTATTTAGGCCAAGAGAAACCATCTCCACCAATATGTGGGTGTGTGGCCGAAAGAGGAGGCTTGAATTCTAAGGAAAAAGTGTGTGATTGTAAACAAGGTAGCTCTCTCCACCTTCTTTCATGCCTGGATGTGTGTTTAGCTTGTTGTAGAATGTGTGTATGTGTATTTTCAAGCTATGAAAAGTATGCTAGCATGCCTTTATATGCTATGATTCTTGATACCATGTTATTTTTCCAAATGAGTACATGATGTTTGTTTGAGTTTACCTAAGTGTGGAAAGGCCAAGAACTCTTCACCATGGTGAAGATGAGCCAAGAACCCTTGAGCTTAGTTGAGACAAAGTAAAGAGTCTCCCAAAAGCAAAGTAGGCTCCCAAGAGTATAGTTGAATCCAAAACTATTAAAGAATGGGTGAAGCAAGTCCAAAATCCATCAGAAAAAGTGTGAGGCCAATCCAAATACTTAGTGAGCTCTTGAATATTTTGTATGATTTTTTTACATGCCAAGCTTGCTTTATAAATATCCATGACTTCTATTTTCTCCATGCATGCATTTGTAAAGCTTGCTTTGCACATATTATATATGATTGAATGGGAGATGAGCTATTGGGATTCTTTGAATCTCATTCCTTCCTCTCCAATGCTCTAACATGCTAGGTGGACTAAGTAGTTATGGCAATGGGAGCCAACAACAATGAAGAAGAAAGATTGACAACCATATGCCTAGTTTTTATCTTTTTGGAACCATAATGATGCTTCATGATGTATATGATATTGTAAATGGTCTGTGACCCTTGAGACATGTGTAAATATGATATTATGTGATGTTTCAATGTATGAATATGATGTATGACCTCTAGCATATATTTTGAGTATGTAATGCCAAAGTATGCAACTTGAGAGTTTGATGGAAATGTGCATAAGTATAGGTTAAATGGCCAAAATGAGATGCATGAGGGTTGGGACCATTTGGGTAGCTCACACAAGTCTTAAATGTTCTTTTAGACTTGCCCAAAATGTGCCACAACCAAGGGAAAGCCATTTGGCAATTTTGGTATCCCATATGGAGCTAAAATTGACCATAATAGAACCCTATATCACTTTTTAACCAAATGGGTTAGTCTTGATCTGAGATTTGGCATGAAATTAGGTCTCATTAAGAGCTTTTTAGGAAGCTAAAGATCATAATTTTTAGAGGTCTACATAATATTTGATAATTTTTCAAAGTTGTCAATTTTTATGGTTTTGGTTTGCTGCACTATTCATTTGGTCCAAAATTAAATTTTATCACACAAGGCTCAAATGATGTCCAATTGTAATGAAATTTTATACAAAGAAATTAGATAATCACAGTAACTCATGCCAATTAGAAGCACCTCATTTGGAGGTCTACAGAGGAAGATATAAATTTTTAAAATTTCTATCTAGTATCAATAATTTTACCCGACCAGAAGTACTGTTCCATTGAATTCTTAGGTTTGGGCTTGATGAACTGATCTAGAGATATTTTTTCTCTCTATTTAACATCCACAAATTTCCAGATTGGTATCATTTGCATGGACTAGATTTTTGTGGAATTAATTGGATATTTTCAAAGTTTTCTGTAGAATTCTGTGACAATTCCAGAATTTAGTCTGACCTTTGGACCATTTTGGATGTTACATGCCCTCTTTGATGAATGTTATGATCTAATCATATTTTTAGTGTGAATTAGACATCCATAGCTTCCCAGAATGACTAAGATTGCATGATTTCAATTTTTCTAGATTTAGTTATGATTTTCCAAAGTTTGGTTAGAAAATGGAGCAAATCTGGCTGAGAATGAACCTCTATATTCCATGCTCCATTTCAGTTTCCATGAGTTATGGACATGATTTTGTGATGCAAATGAGTTGTTTTGATATAATTAAATATGGGATTGTATAGTATGAGCTCATACGGTCCACATGACACCGATTGAAATTTTTAAGTATGACATAACGTAAATAAACCCATTATTTTCATTCCCTTTTCCATGTGCTCTCATGGAAATAGTAAGGTGAAGCTTATGAATGACATGGAATGAGCTAGAATTTATGGTGTTACAACTCACAATTGTCACACTGGTCAAAATTAGTGAATTTTGCGGGTTTGCAGTATAATGCTCAAAAGGATGTCTCCTAAGGAGCTATTAATCAAATCAATTAGTTTAGAATATGAAAATATAAAATTGCAAGAATTGGAAGTTCGAATATAAAGTTGCACTAATTAAATCGAATAGTAAATTAATTAACAAAATGCAATGAAATGAAATTCAATCAAAATATTACGCAACAAATCCAAAATTCTTCCCCTGATATTTCCCTATCCTTATCACCTAAAAATACCTTTGGTTATTTCAATTAATGTTCCTAAACTACTGTTCAGGATTTTAATTGATTCGTATTGTTAATCAAAATGTAACCATGCTTCCGTTAACAATATGAAACCAAACTATTTGACACTTAATTAGAGACACACGCAAAATCCTAACATGGTTTAAAATGAATTTATTTGATTAATCAACCAATTAAATCAAAACATGTTCTTAAATAAATCAAATGAATCAGAATACATGCAACTAAAATTATCTAACCAGAATGATGCAAATTACATAAAAAAAAAAAGAGAATAAAAATGAAATACATTCTGAAATCAAAATGCAAACCAAAGTTCTATATAAACATGAACTCAAGTTGCCTATCAGGTTCAAACTCTGAATTAATAGATTAACCAAATAAGGTTGGTTTAACTAAATCCCTGGCAGCATATGATTTAGAACCTTAGGTAGCTACAACTTTGGCTGAACTTGTTTAGACTATTTTAAATCTCTACAACCTCTAAGCATATATATTTTTAATAAAAAGTAGAGTTTAAATTTTAGTGTGAAACTATCAGTTTATGAAAATACAAAAAAATGAGCTCAAATGATGGAATTAAAGTATAGGGGCAAAATTGATACTTTTGAAAATTATGAAACTCTAGCTATATATATATATGTGACATGCCACTTGTTTAGCTTCCGAGCCTTCAAATTATAACACAAAGGCTCATTTTAATACATTTTCATGAAAATCACACCTTTAGTAGTGGTTTATATCGACATTAAAAGCCAAAATATTTTATATTTGGCTCAATAAATTATTTGAGCTTTCCTAATTTATTTTCCATCTATAACATACTTATTCATACAGAAACATCATAATTCATTACACAAATCTCGAATTTTGGACCATACTTCATAAGTTCAAAACATTGCTCTCGGGTTGTAAGGCCACTTTTCTGATATAAATTTTGAAAATTCATAACTAATTTTAGAAAAATTAAAATCATACAAATGATAGCTTTTTGGAAAGCTCTAGATATTACCTAATGATAAAAATAATTCTAGATTAAGACAAAATCATTTAGCTCATGAAAATTAATCAAACAATTCACTAAGTCATACTCTCAGACTATTGCAAACCCTGATTTTCAAAAATTCGTAACTCAATCTATATTGATCCAAATTGAGTGCTCTTAGTGGCTATGGAAAGCTTATGATGTCTACTTTATATTGTAAAATTTGATGAGCATTGGACTTCATTTAGACCCTGAGAGACACTAAAATCAAAACTGACTAGATGAATAGTGATAGTGGCAATTCTACATAATTTAGCCAACTTTGAAAAATCATAATAAATTCTCTAGAGTTCCAAAAATGATGTTCTTTAACTTTGTGAAAAGCTCTAGATGAGCTCTATAGGTATGCCAAATTTCATACCAACACTAGTCCATTTGTTCAGATTTTGGTTCAAGGTTAGTTTATGGTCAAATTTTACTTCTAAATGACCCTAAAGGATACCCAAAGACCTTCTTCATAACCCATGGCCCTTTGAGCACGTCCCATAGTACCAATGCAACATTTATAAGTATTATAATCAACCCAAATCATCATGGCACTCAATTTCACTCTTCCACATGAATTCATATACATTCACATCAATGCTAAAGAGTGTCAAAATCATGCATTCTTATTCATTTGAGCCCAAATATGATTCATATATCATACATACATACATTTACACTTGAGACTTCATTTACATATCATGTTCATAATAATTATATACTTTGACATCAAAATGCACATAAACCTATTCTAATATCAAAGTGCCATCTCTTGTACTCCTTGTCTCTCATTCTTTTCTCCTTGAAGCTCACATAGACATTGTTAGTGATAAAAGAGGAAAGGGTGAGATTCAAAGAATCTCAATAGCTATCTACCTTTCATGCACACATAAATGGCATATTTTCATGTCAATGAATGCAAGTATGCTCTAGATGCTTATAGTAAATATACATAAACATAATTTCACGTCATCTAAACTCATTTCATCTAAGAATAACCTCTAAGGACTTTTGGTCTAGTCTCATCCAATTTCTAGAGACTTTTGGATTTTTCTCACCCATTTTTAGGGACTTTTGACTTAGTTTCACTCACTCTTAAGACTTTTGGCTTTATCTCACCCACTCTTAGGGAATTTTAGCTTCTCTTCACCTAATCTAAGGGACTCTTAGCACAATTTCACCAAATTCAAGCTATCTTGCATTTAAAACACATTTAATGCATATAATGGTACCATAACATGTAATCAAAAGCTATAAGCATATCTCATGGTTCAAACATACACACAAGCATCCAAAGACAAGTGAATGACCAACAAATGCATATAAGAAAGAATAGAAAGCTACCTCAAGGCTAAGAGACCACACTTTTCTCCTTGAAACTTCTCCCCTTTTCTCGGCCTCACACACCCAATGATGAAGAACTTGATTTTTTTGGCCTAAACACATCCAACAAGACACAAAAACATCATTGGAACCAATTCTAACATCTCATAAGCCCTACACACTCATATGGTGGCTTATGACTTAATTATGACTCCATATAAGGCATAATGAAGCAACTCTTATAATATATGATCTTGGCTCTAATTTCTCATTCCTTCTAAGTCATATGACTTTATTTAAACTCATTGGAGTCATCTCAAACTCAATTTAAGGAGCCTAACCTCAAGGTTCTTCTTTAGACCTAAAAGAACCTAAATTTTTCATCTTTTCAAATATGGTTTCTAAATTGAAACCAATGATTCCTTTGGTGTCTATAATTCATATCTAGACCACTCTTAACCTTAGAATCAAGAAAAACTCTCCCTTGGTACATTCTCTCTCACTTGGTTGAGACCTCCCATACCATTAGAGCCTATGGAGTTTTATTTATTTTCTTAAGGGATTAGCCACTTGTGAAGCTTCCTAAATATCTTGGGGCCTCATTCACACTCTTATATAAGCCATAGGACCCTTATGAAGTTTCAAATTTTCATATACCTATCAAATTCTCTAAGTGTCACAAATTGATTTCTATGGCTTGTTTTTGAATCCTATTGCTTCCTTTAAGTTCCTTAGGCTCTAAAACCTCTTTCCCTAGCATGTTTGAATCAAAACTAAGCCCCTTACATACCCACCTATTTCTGGCCAAAACTCAATGGGAAAGAAGAAGCAAGAGGAAGCAAAATTACAATATGCATCATACCTTGCTTTTAAGCTTCCTAAGAGCTCTTCCTTATGCTCCCAAGAGTTCTCCCAAATCTTCTCCTCCCTCCACTGACTTAGCCATCAACCAGCACCAATTCAATCAATAAAACCATAGAAAAAGGAAGGAGGAAGAGGGGCACAAATTTAAAGAAGCAAAAAGTGTGAAAAAGCAAAGAATTTCTCACCCTTTTAAAGCTTCTTCTCTTCCCTCTTGGTGCGTCTCCTAAGCTCTCTCAAATTCTGTCTAGACCAAAAAAGCATCAGTGGAGAGAAAGGAGAAGGGTTGGACGTGTTTTTAAAAGCAAAAGGTAAAGTTATTACACTTTTTCAACTTTTCATTTTAGTCTCTAAACCATGGTTTCTATATTTGACCTCATTTCAACTCCTTTTTTGAAAATAATCTTTTTCATCATAAAATTTAGGTCTTCTAACTTATAAAATGCCTTTGGTTTTATCCAAATTAAATTTAAAACTAATCCAAATCGTTTAGTCAAAGTTTTGATTAATCAATGACCAAAATCACTCACCGAAGGGGTTTTAACTATTCTAGGGGTTTCTATAATTTTTAGGGTCTCTAAGGACCCTAAGAAACTCAATTTTTCTATTTAAAAATCTCTCATGTGAGTGATCCAAAATTTTCCTAAAACTAGAAAAATGCCATTGCATATTTTCAAAAATTTTTGTAGCTTTTATGGCTTGGGTTTTTAGGCATCTTAAGCTTTATATCCTCATTTTTAAAGGTCTAATTTATTTCTCTAATTTTATTTGGCCACTATTCACATGATTTATGGGACTTTCTTTGAAAATCCTTAATTTTTGGCTTTTTACATAAAACTGAGTTTTACACCACTCATCTCCCTAGAGTAGCACCAAATCTCTTTTGGAGGCATGAAGAAGAAAGGAAGAATAAAAAGGAAAAAAGCCATATATAGATAAGCAAACTTCCTAAATTTGGTTATGATGTTGTTATAAACTTTCTCCTACTCCTTCTTCTCTTTCTTATAGTGGTTTTAGTTTCTCCAAAGCATGAGTTTTGTGGCTGGTCCCTTAAGTAAAGAAACTCCTTTAAGGAAACTAATTATACCAAATAATCTTTATTAAGAGTATATTAAAGCAAGGCATGGTTTTGGCTAGGAAAAATGTTCTATTATTGGAACCATAAACCAACCTAGGTTCGACCAAGAGAGAGAAGGAGGGAAGGAGACTTGAGCTTGATAAAATCTTGGTGAAACCAAGGATTTTGAAAGGTAAAGAATAAGGATATACGGATAGAATTGATAAAGAACTAAAAGAATGACATATGACTCCACTTAGGGTTTTATTTTGGCCTTGAGAGATTTAAAACCCTAGGAAAATTAATTAATCCCTTTAATATCATAATTGAATCAGAAATGAGTTATAGAGGTCCTAAAACTATCAAAGTCCCTATGAAGCAAACAAAAATTCCAAGATGAGGGCTAAAGGGTGTGTCTCGGCCAAGAAAGGTTTTAAGTGCTTAGGAAATTATTTCATTGATTCTAAGGTTTCAAATGATCTAGATATGAAATATGAATACTAATAGAACCATTAGATTTAATTTAGAACCTTATTTTTTTAAGTGAAAGGTTAGGGTTCAACAATGCCTAATAGGACTATATGTAATGTCCAATTTTCGTCAAATGATGAAAACAGATATGTTTTCAAAGCAAGTTCCCTGTAATAAAATTAGTTAAGGCCAAAAAAAATTTAAGTAGTATTCTAAACTCCTAAAAATGAGAATCCTAAGCTCAGACAGAAAGTAAAATAGAGCTAGAATGGAGAAATGAATTTGAATGAAACGTTGATGAAATGTAATGGCATTTTTGTAATTTTGAGAAAATCTTGAAATTCTCACAAGAGGACTTTTTAAATGAAAATTTTGAGTTCTCTGGGGTCCTTAGAAGATAGTTAAAACCCCTCCGATAGATGTTTTCTAACGTCGATTGACCCAAACTTTAACATATTCGTTCAGGAAGGTTTTACCTCTAATTTGAGTAATTCCAAAGGCATTTTATAAAATTGAAGACCTAAATTTCATGATAGAAAGAATAGTTCTAAAAAAGGAACTAAAACAAACCAGAAACGAAAATGCCAAGACGAAGGGACGAAATTGATATTTTTGAAAAGTTCTTCCTAACCTACCTATATATATAGGTCACACCCCACCTCCTCATTCATTTAGCCACATTTGTTTCTGCCCTAAACCAAAAGAAAGAGCTAGGGTTTGAAGTGCACCAAGAGGAAAAGAAAGGAAGGAGAAAAATAAGGAAAAAGGTTTGGATTTTCTTGGTTTTTCATTCTTTCTCCTTAGCAAACTCCTTCTCCTCCATCTTCCTTTTTTTCCCATGATTTTATTGAAATTCTTGGATCTATTTTAAGGGTAGAACAGGGAAAATTTCAGATTTGAGGTGAGGAAGCCAAGGAAGTTGAAAAATAAGCAAAAGAACTAAGGAAATTAAGGTATTTTGTCATCTCTTCCCCTAATCTTCCTCCTTCCTTCTCTTGTGGGTGGTTTGACCTACATAAGGCTAGCCTTAAGGGGTTGAGTTTCAAGCTAAACCAAGGATGAATCTTAAGAATTTAAGGGAGAAGAACAAGAATATGCAAAGAAAACAACAAACTAGCCATTAGATTTCAAGATAGAAAATCTAGGGTTTCAAATGTCCCTTGTAAAATCTGATTTGATACAATAATTCCTAGGCCTAAATGAGTGTTTGGATGAACTCCTAAGATCCCTAGAAGGCTCCCCAAATATATCTTCCACTAAGAAAATAAAGCAAGCTCCATGGGTGCCAAGAAGAAGCATAGTCTTGGCCTAAAGGGTTCAAGGCACCTAGGGATAGTTTTAAATTTTGTCAAGCCCATTTTGAGTTATATATGATGGATGAAGATGAAGGGAAACCTTGAGAAAAATTTAGGAAGCCTAGGGAATGAATTGGTAGCATAGGTTCCATAATATGACTTAAAGAACACCTAGGATTTATGTTGGACCATGAATACTTCAAAATTTTAAGAGGACTATTTGATTCCTATAATACCATAATTGAACCAACAATGAATCATGGATATCCTAAAGGCGTTAAATTCCTTCTTAAATAAACAAAATCCTAAGATAAGGTAATTAGTTGGCATCTATTTCATATATGTCCACGTATTACATTCAATGGATATTAAAATTTTGGGAGAATTATATTTAAGGATCAAAAAATTAAAAAAAAATTATTTTTAAAAATCTGTTACTATTAGATTCAACTATTTGTTGTTAAAATTAGTAGTAATTATTTTAAAATAAGTGTTAACAGGTCTTTAAAAATAAATATTTTTTACTTCTGAATTCTTTGTTATAATTCTCCCAAAAATTATTCCTCTCTTATGGTAAACTAGGAAAAGTGATGGGGTAAATTTCATTTTATTCCTTAAAGTACATCCAAATTACAGCTTCAAGACATGAAAGTCAAAATTGTACAAAACACTTTTTTAACTTTCGTAAAAAATAAAAGACTGAGAAAGTTAATAAGTTGTGAATTTTAATTTTTTTTGCACGTGCCAAAGGATAACATACATTCTTTTAATGAAATTTACAATGTCAATATATGAATTTTAAAATCATCCATAACTAAACTTAAATTCAAGGCCTACACTTCAAGTTATGAAATCTAAATTCTCCAATCCCTATTATATAGTCAAAAGTAACACAGAAATTTCTAAAATTATGTTAGATTTGAACAAAGATGAAAATATTAAAATTCAAGCGACATTATGGTTGAGCCCATACTAAATCATGCCAAAATTTATTGTTCCTTAACAAATAAAGCAAATCGAGAAAAAAAATACCTATATTTGGAGCCTAGGGGTTCTATCCTTGTTTCAAATTATTTGATTCTCTTATTTATTTTGAAAATTTACATTTTTTTTGAAATAATAGATACACTCACTAATTTTTCTTATAATAATTATACTTATTTTTATCAAAACACCCTTATATTTATTATTTATATAAGTATTAAATAGGTATTTGACTGATATAAAAAATGGTCAATTTTTCAAATTTAGAAAACATTAAATTTATAATTTTTAACACAAAATAAACAATATTAAAATAAAATTTTTTTAAAATATAATTTTCATAAGTTGTATTTTTAATCAAAAAATTAATATTATTCTTAAAAATATTTTGATTGTATTTTAGTTTAGGGGAATTTGCGGATATTTTTATAATAAAAAAAGAATTGTATAATTTAAATATTTTTTAAATGGAAGAGAATAATTTACTTATTTATTTATTTTTGAGAAAGTTTGTCTTGAAAATAAATATCACTTTACTTGTTATTGAGATATGATTATTATAAGTATTTCTTCTACCCATTTTTTCTTTTTTTTGGGTTTTTGAGCTCTTGACTAGGGATGGCCATTTTGCAGGGCCTAGGTAGGGTGCGCCTCCCTTCTCCTCGCCTAACCATCTAATTTTTTTAATTGTCCTCATTTTTTATATCCATTATGACAAGAATTTTGCCCTAATCACCATTCAATCTCCATTCACATCTATGTTTAGGAGTTCTACTTCCAACATCTATAAATTATAATTCTATCATTTTGAATAAGGAGGAGGAAATGAGGAACTAAGAGTTAGTTTTAGGGTTAGATTATTATTATTTATTTTAACTTAATATAAATATAAATAAATCATGAAATAACTAAAAATAACAAGCTAATAATATAGTATATAAAAAGTTTAGAAGTATTTATCTAAAACTAATAGGAGCATAGGTGAGGAATTTGATCCCCATCTCCAAACTATCATTAAAGGATATTTTTTTCCTCATATTTGCCCTTGTTAAAAGAAATCCTTGATTGTAAGTCTCCAAATAAGGCAATTTCCCTGAGGATCCCTAAATTTGGAGAACTTTTACTATCCCTACTGTTAACTTTAATTTTGTCTAACATAGGATCATTTTTTTGGGGGTTTAAGTTTCAATTTTTTTGGGGGCAAATTTATATGACAATTTTAATTATTTATTGAATATTGAAGTATTTGACCACTCATAATTGAGAGTTTAAGGTTTGAATTTAGGTTTCACCCATGAGTCTATAAATTGTATTGAGGTTACATCATGTTTAGCTATTTTGGGTTTGTTTGTTTGTTTTTAGTTTTTTGGATAGGCCAAAATGTATATAATCAATTTTGAGATTATATGTGAGTAACTCATATTATTAGTAAGTTTTTTATTTTACTAACAAAAATGTAATATATTAAAAGAATTATCTATATATGATTCAAATTTTAGAAAGTTATTTACACAAAAAATGAAGTTTATGGGGTTTATTTAATTAGACATATCACATTTCCATTAGTAAATTAATGGATTTACTAATGATAAAGACTATTTGTACAAAATTAAAAGTTTATGGAATCTATTATCAAATTTTGAAAATTAAAAGAATTATCTATTCATAACTTGAAATTTAAAAAAATTACCTCCAATAACTCATATTATATAAAATTTACAATACTGGATCTTAAAAATTGAAATTACTATTAATGATTATCATTACTATTAGATTTTAGGGGATTTATTATTGGGTGTAAGAAAATACTGAACTTTTTTACACCTGATAATAAATTTCCTAAAACCTAATAGTAATTATAATTTTTGAAAACAATTTTGATTTTTAAAATCTTTTATTATAAATTTTATATAATATGGATCCTTACATGTAAAAGAGTGTTTGAATGAATTTAAATTCTGTGAACTAAAATTATAATTAAAGTAAATATTAGGGCTAAAATGTATATTACTTTTTAAGACTTACCAAAATTATGAAAAGATAAGGTTAAAATTTACAACCTACCAATGTTTTTATTCTTGATAAAAGTTTAAGGGATATTTTATACTATATTGAAATTCATATAATAAAATTGTAATAATTACCTATTTTGAGAGAAATAAAATTTATTATTTCAAAATTATTACATGATAGAAAAAAATTTCTTCCTATTTTTTAAGAGACACAATTTTCCAAGTTAACTTCTTTTGCAGCAAATAGGAAATTCTTAAGTGAAATAAAAAATATGCATATGAGCTTTAAAAGTTCATTAAAACTCAAAAAATAATGTAAAATTCAAAATAAAAGTGAAAATTTGTAGTGTCTCAAGGGTTAAAATTCACTAATTCAGCGATAACACATTAACTTCTGAATTGCAAAAATTAGTACGCTATAAATAAATATAAAGTGAAGCATAATAAGAGCACAGACAAATATCTAAAATAATATTTTAAATAATTTTATGGGATGGATCCTCTTTAATTGTCAATTTTTTAGAGTGTTTAATTTAAGGCCAAAATGCATAAAATTATTGAATTTTAAGTTGCATATAGATAATTTATTAACTTTTAAAGCTTTAAAACAAATTTTTAAATTTAAAATTATATGCAAGCAACTTTTTATGGTTAATGAAACTTTTATTTTACTAATAAAATTATGACATATCAAAAAATTATTTATATATAACTCAAATTTTAGTAGAATTATCTATTATAAAGAAATTTAAGAATCTACTTAATACCACTTTTTAATTAGTAAATTAATAAATTTGCTAATGATGTGATTACCTGAAGAAAAAATGAAGTTTAAAAGATTTATTTTTAAATTTTAAAAATAAAAAATATTTATACATAATTTAAAATTTATAAAAGTTATGAATATATTAGTTTTAATTTAAATTTTAAAATGTACGATGGAATACGCTTGGCTTCGTGTGAGAAGCGGACCACGTAAAGCCGCACTCTCGGGCACGACACTGTGACCACTGAGTAATCTGTTAGATCAGAGCGTGGTTCCACTCCCCGCGACAGCGCGTGTACAGAATCCCGCCGCTTCTGTGTCAAAAGCTCACAGGCAGAGAGGTAGTAGCGTACGAATGACTCGAACCCCGCGAATCAAAGCTTTTTCTTTCATTCGTTCTCAGTCGCTCAACTCTCGCCAAAACAAGCAAAGCATTTCAGATTAGCCCTCTCTTGTTCTTCTTCCTCTTGCGCGCCTATATATTCCTCGATTCCATCGCCTAAGCTTTCGATTCGTGCTAGGTAATCCCTTTCTCTCAATATCTCGCTTCAAATTCGCTTAAATTTCCACTTTTTTTTTTTTTACTATAATTAATTTATAGCCGTCTGGTACGACCCTTCTTCATGCCCTCTTAATCTGTTTGTTTGCATTTTCATGTTTCGCTTGGCTTCCGATGAATGTAGCCAAAGTACTGGCTGTTTAATTCATATGTAACAGTACAATGGTTTTTTGAAAAATTTTAAAAAATTTTTACCTATTGGTTAGGTTTTTGTTTTTCTAATTCAAATTGAGAAAGTTTAAATTACCTGGATGGGAAATTCGGCTGTGCTTTATTTCTCAGTTTTTGTTTTTCTCTTTTTTTTTTTCCTTTTTTGGTTTTCTCGGCCTTCAAGTAGATGGCCACTTTTGTTTTGTCAGTTTTTTTTTTTCTAGTAAATTTCTACTGTTTAAAGACATATTCGTCGGTACGATTGGATCTAAGATGGATAAAGTTAGGGACATGTGCCTCTTATCGTAGCTCCATGTTCTGTTTTTTTTTTTTTTCACTCCATCTTACTTGCTGTCTTTGCTTGCTACTCTTCCTTCTGGACACGTTGTTTCCTTTTGGACGATTTATGTGAATCTCTTGCTTTGATTTTGTTAAATTTATAATTTCCAGATGCACTTTGGTTACTCGAACTATTCTGTTGGGCTCAGCTATTCTCGAATTACAAGGCTGGTGAGTTTTTCCTCCTCCTTGTTATGAATTTATGCATAAAAGTTGCACCTTTTTACTTCCATTTTCAAAAAGCTTGAAGTTGAAGTGAAGCACGTTTTGGTGGCACAATTGAGCTATTTCCGGCAAATGCCTTTGTTTGAGATAACTGTTTGCATCAAGTGCTCATTCCATTACTCCACCTATATCTTCATGATTATGATTTATGAGTCAGTTATCTTAGACAAAGATAGATGTTGTATCATGTTGGCCTGTGTTCATTTTATAGTCAGTCTTCTTTAGTCGAATAATTTAGTACTTGCAATAAAATTGTATGCTTCTATTCTAAAGTTCATCTCATTGTTATGTTGGTTTTATTCTCAACTAGTTTACTTTCTTTTATCCTCTCATCTAAACATTCTTTTTTCTGCATCATTCTCTTTCACAAGTTTATTATATTTTCAACTCTTATTTATCACAGCGATCTGTACAAATTTGGATAATTTTCCGCCAATGCTAGATTCATAGAGACTACATCTCCATCCCTTTCTTAAACTTTCTTTGCATTACTGCCTTGTTTAGAAGATAGCAGAGGTGTCAAAAACAGCTTTTAAAGAGAAGATGCTCCTTAAATGATATCAAGTTTTGTTTCTCCCCTTGTTTTGCGGGTTTTTGGTTATTGCATGAAAATCTTGAAAACATTGGTTTGGAAACAAGTATGGGCTCATTTTATCATTTAAGACATACATGAGTACTTTTCTGGACATGTTCTATTTTTCTTTTCCCTTTGTTTTTTCTCTGAAATCATTGCTGGAAAGTATTTAATAGTTGATCTAAACAACACTAGTTCCTGTTAAATGAATGCTGCATTGTGGTAATGTTACTGGTAAACCAGAGCTAACTATCCTAATATACGTTCATGTCTAGTGGAACAGATCCATATCTTAAGCAGTAGTTAGACTTAGTTTCTGAAGGTCAACTACTTTTGGATGCTTCTAACAAATTAAACGGTGGTAAGGTTGATGCCTGATCCTGTCTTGTTACTTAACCAGGTCCATGTTGGGCATCTTGCTGTCCTACTGCATATGTATAAATAGTGTTTACGTTCTTGCACAATTTTACTGGTACTTCTATGCATGTTGTGTTTCCACCTTGCTTCATCTTGTTTAATAAGGGATGATTATTTCATCTTCAGCAAGCAAGGAAGCTTCTGTATGAAGTGATGCTTTAATGGGACTTATTGATGACTTTTTACAATCAGGCTTCATTTGATATCATAGTTAAAGAATTACTTTGTAGAGTATCTGAAATTTGTTTTTAAGGTTTGAATTTGTTGTATTTCAAGTGAATCAGCATATGGGAAAAAAGTTCCCTGGCTTTTAGTTGACTTCAACAATAAATTTGGTTAAAGTCTTGGGACCATGGTTTTGTTGGGGTGAGATTACTCTCTATCTAAGGGTGGTGGAATTACAGGGAAAACAAGCAGACCTTTTCTTGTGACCTAGCTTATGTTATTCTGAAGATATCTTATGCCATTTTGCAGGCTCAGGGTTCATCACAGAAAATAAATATATCTTTGTAAAAGTGCAAAAAAATTATGTTTTTTTCCTTTTGTTCCTTTTTTTTGCTTCTATGAAGCATGGATTCCCTTTCTTTGCCAAATCCCATTGGCTTTATTTGGTTCAAGAGGGGAATATTTTGGATTGGCTGCTGGAAGAAGGATCACATCATAATTTTGGTCAATTGGAATTGGTGGAATGCAGAATTAGTTGATTTTTATATGGTTGCTAACTTGCTATGTGCTGGCAGTACATATCTGAGACCATTTATACATTCCATTTGAGAAGACATTATACTTGATATATCCAATGATTCCTTTTACCATTCATGTCGAAAACATACAAGCATTACTATACCAACTCCCCCTTCCCATCCCTTTCTCAGAGTATTCTAAAATAGATTATTAGTTTGGCAGCCTAATCTGTAAATCTTTGAAATCAGGATGTCTTACTAAAATTTTTTGTAGTTTAATTTATAGGTTCGGTTGGAACTTGGAAATGGCAAAAAGAAGCAGGGGACGATGCACTTCCCGCCAGTACCGGCCTACTCCATACACTCTTCCTCCTTGCAAAAGAGATATTTGTGAGGATTT
Source organism: Erythrophleum ivorense (assembly GCA_026724425.1). Lineage (NCBI taxonomy): Eukaryota > Viridiplantae > Streptophyta > Magnoliopsida > Fabales > Fabaceae > Erythrophleum > Erythrophleum ivorense. The sequence continues at coordinate 36,558,463 of JAIUCV010000006.1, read as the reverse complement.
GTGCCCAAAGAAATGCTCGAAGGCCTTAGATAAGAAAGGCTGGGAAGATGTGACATGTTCTGTGTGCATGGAGTACCCACACAATGCTGTTCTTCTCCTTTGCTCCTCTCATGACAAAGGTTGCCGTCCCTATATGTGTGGCACTAGCTTTCGTCATTCCAACTGCCTTGATCAGTACAAGAAAGCTTACACTAAAGTTGTCTCATCTAATAATGGACAGCCCATGCAAGGCTCAATCAGTAATACAAGCATATTATCAGGTTCAAACTTGCCACTTGAGAAGAGCGAAGTCACAGTGCTTGCATGCCCCCTATGTAGAGGTCAGGTGAAGGGTTGGACTGTTGTGGAACCTGCAAGGGAGTATCTAAATGCAAAGAAGAGAAGCTGCATGCAGGATAACTGCTTGTTTGTTGGGAACTACAAGGAATTGAAGAAGCATGTGCGGGCAGAGCATCCCTCAGGATGTCCAAGAGATGTGGATCCTGCTCATGAGCAGAAATGGAGATGGCTTGAATGGGAGCGTGAGCGGGATGATGTTATCAGCACAATAACATCAACCATGCCTGGGGCAGTGGTTTTTGGCGACTATGTGATTGAAGGAAATCATCGGGATTTTGATAGAGATGAAGAGGAGGGGCTTCTTGATGCAGATGCTGCAGAAAGAAATGGAAGATTTCAAATGGGCATAGAGGCCATGAATTTCTTTCTCCTATTGCATGCAGTTCGGCAAGGGAATGACCTTGACCTTAATAGACGGCTAAGGCCTGAGCTGGAGCTGGCTTCCCCTCGAGTATCAGGTCAGAATGGGGCCCATAGTACGAGTCCTGTTGGCAGGTTGGATTTCTTAGATCAAGATGATCATAATGAAAGATATAGTGAAGGTGATGAAGATGGTATATCAATTGTTAGCCCTCTCCATCGCCATGGCAATGGCAGAGTTCTCCAAAGTCGCTCAGGTAGGAGGCATAGACGGAGAGCACACACTGATCAGAGGTAGATAGAAGATCATCCTGGAAGCAGGGGTTTGGAGAAGTACGAGTTTCTTAGGGATATGTAGGAGCAGAAACTTCAGCAACGTAAACTGGGTTGACTTAATACCCATTTGCACTGATTTTTTTTCCCCGGGAAATAAGAAAGTCAAAAGGTGGGCAATTTATTTCTGTTGTAATTTCTTTTACATGTATATTCCAACCTTCCTCCTATTATTATTGCACATTTCATTGTGAAATTCGCTTGTGTAGAAATTTGAAATTATGAAACCTAACGTCAAGTTGATTGCCTTGTAATGATTGAATAAACGTCAACAGGCATCTTAAAAGTTGAAATAAAAAATAAGCATGCATTTTTGCTTTTCCAGTTACACAGTATTGGATGAACTGCAGATGAGTTCAAGAACATTTTGTTTCTTTTACTGTTTGTACTTAAAAGAAAAAATGGCCTAGGCATTTAGTTAAGGTTAGAGACCGCGGTTGACCTAAGATTTTATAAAATTAATTAACACGTAAACCGTAAATCCTTCAAAAAGCCATACTGCTCAGTTCCTGTGGAGACATCAATTTCAAAATAAGTGAAAAATATTCAAAACAATTGAAAGGAAAAAGGTTGCCAAATTTTCAAAATCCCAGTCATCAGTAATCAATGTGTTTAAAAAAAGATAAAAGAAAAGCTCTTAGATTTGGATTCAATAAATAATAACATACTTTCAGCCACATAACTGAACAAGTTGCTCAGTTTTAAATCTGAAATGCGATGAAAACTTTCAATAATTTGTTTTCTCAATGCCTTGCAATTATCATCTCGGACGCCAGTTCAAAGATCAAGGTATACCAAAAGCTTTCTAAATTATCCAACTACTAATTAGGTTTAAAACTTGGCATATTGGTGTTTGAAGAAAACAATTGAATGAGCAGCTATATTTATCGGCCTAAGGTAATGTACTGCAAAATATAGAAACGTGACAACAATTATAAACTATACATCGTCAAGTGTGGGTCGTTCAACCCTTACAGCTAAGTTGAAAAGGATACATAATTTAGCGAAATGACCTCAGATTAATGGTTTGTTACATTTAAAGAATAGGGTGTATGGAAAATGTTAAAGCGTTAGTAATTTGGTATATATTCCTAGATCAAGAAGCCTGCTTCTCCCTGAAAATGCTGGCCTTTGATACTGAATTTGAGAACTCAAAGGAACTCAGGAAAAAAGAGAAGTTATAGTCAATTTTATGAATGTTATATTGACTGACAAAGCTAAAGACTCTTTTTCCTCCAAATTCCTGTTGGAACACCATAACATACCGGCGAGGCCCCTATCAAGAAAGGAAGGGTGCAAGCTTCACGAGCCTGACTTATGAATGATCCAATTTTGGGTCTGTGATCACAATTACTCTTAGGGGAGTCACTTTCGCTTTCTTCTATTGCTTTCTTTCTAGAAACTTTCCTCTTTGCTTTACCCTTGCCCTTCAAGTTCATGGCCTCAAATTCTTCTGATAATGAATTACATTGCAAACATTCCATTGCAAAATTTAATCTTTCTTTCAACCACGCATCAAGCATAGCCTTCCCAAACCGATCTATATCCTTGTCTGTCACTTCCCATAGATTGGCAACTATAGCTGGAGAACCAGCCAGCAGGTATGACAGGGGAATACCTTGTGGGGCATAGCTCCCATGTAAGGTCAATGACCCACTGCTGCATCCCATCAAAAGTGTAGCAGCACACTTGTTTAGTTTCTGAATCTCTTGCCTGGAAATGTACTGTGCTCCTGTAAAGCCATAATGAGTTAGACACCAAACGAAATATATGGGCCAAAACGAATAACTAAGGTGTATGCTCTATTGATATATTTCCTTGAGCTTACCACTTCCATGACCAAAATAGATAAAAAGGTCATGGCTTTTCAAGGCTGCAGCCAATTCTTCCACAGTGGGCTTGAAACCTGCCTTACCCTGTAAATTAACAAGAAATGAAATTCATGGACTTAATTGTTCAGTGGAAATTTTATCTCTAGCATTTCTTCCATCATATTCTTAATTTTTCCTTTGTTATAAAATTCAAACTGCTAATTTACCTCTAAGTTTTGACCTCTAAACCAATTCTCAAATTCAATTTGTGTGCCAAGGAGATCACCATCTGGGTTCAATAGATAAAAAGCATCCAGCGGATCTATCAAAGGGAAGGGCAATGAATTCCTTTCTACTTGTTCATGATGGTTGCTGCTTCTGTTAAGCAGTGCAGAGATGCTGCTAACCGAAGGCATGCGATAGACCTCCTGGTTTCTTAGTATGGGCAAATTTTCCCAAGGAAGCATCTGTCATGGTAGTAGAGCTCATTATTAAATCAATATATGAAGCCCCTAGAAAATCAGAATTTACAAAAAACAAGACTATGGGTTTGGCGTAAAAATATACGTATAGAACTATAAAAATGTTAGCTAAAATTGCATGTCCTTGAACAGTTATCTTTTTCTTAGTAGTGAGAACCAACTATTTCACTCAGCAGAAGGGTTAAAGAATGCATGTACGAAGTGATATCATAAAACTGGAACATAACAATCTCAGTCGTATAAGTTGAAAATGCTGCAGCTTGGAATGAATTGTTTATAGAATGCAGATATAAAATGCTCTACTGATGCGAGCTTCTAAACATTATATAGCTCATAGCGCATGGCTTTGCGCAAGCTACATAGAAATACAACACACATTGTATTAAAAATACCAAACATAGTTAAGATTGATATATAATAATAAATCAACCAATATACTTGAAAAAATTAGGCTTACATTTAAAACAAAAAACTACTTGATAATCATCCAAGGTCTTAATCAACCATAAAACACAAGATCAAGCACTTAAGCCATAAATATGTCATGTTAACAAAGTTTACAAGTCAAGCATCATCCAAGAGATCTAACAGAATGTAAAGAAAATCATAATGAGTAGAAAATCCTATGTCATTTGGTTCGAACAAAGTTTCATTGGGAATCGCAACATAAAAATTGAATGAGGATTGAGTGACTTGTATGATGTGGCTGCCGGAGACCCCAGAGAAGTCAAAAATTACCTTCAAAGACAGAGATGGCATTTATCCATAGACAAGGTCAAAGACTGCACAGTTGAATATTGCTCTGTTTTCCATGAGCACTACAAACAGGCAGCTATAGCGCATGTAATGCTTCATATAGCTGAGCTACAAAATAGTTTTAATGCTACAACTTTGGAATAGCACTACAACCTGTTGTGGATGGGTACGGGCTGTAGTGGGCTATTACTAACTATGATCAATTTAATGTGAAAGAAATAATTACAAATATACACATAACATTTTAAAAAAGATGTTTGAACAGAAACAGAATAAAGAAAAAGCATTTTACTAATCATTGACCATACTGTATTACTAAGGGATGGATTCCAAAAGCATTTAACAAGTAGAACTGAACGCTTAAAACTTATCTTTTACCAGCATACGTACCTGAATGTCATAATCCAACACAAGAATAATTGGCTCTCTGCTCTGTCCCACTTCAAGCATGTTTAATGCTTCACTTAATAGTTGAAATGCAAGCTCAGATGACGTACCAAATCCATTGGCTGCATTTGACAATATGCCACAACATGCTTCATCACAATAACCTACTTTAGCAATATAGCAACCTTTCTTTAAGCACAGTTGTGAAATCCATGTATCTCCTTCACAATCATTCTTGAAGCCACCAAGAATGACTTTAAGAAGACCCTCATTCACATCCAATTTGCATTTAGATCTTAGATCATGGACAAGCTTCTTGTGCACCGAGTCCAAATTCTTGTGGTCCAACCATTCTCCAAGAAGTAAGCATTTCCATGAACCAAGCCATGAATCTTCAATGTTCCTGACAAAATACAGCAAGGCAATTGTGGATGGAAGATAACTATTAGTTTTTTAAATCTCAACTTTCATCCATGCCATTGTGCATGGTGCTAATCTAGACTTTTGGAATTTTTTATAATAGCAAATAAGCAAAGTTATTGTCACCTTGAATTATGGAAGAAGGATGCCAAAAGAAAAAAAGTTGTATGGAGAGCTTGACCTCTCAAAAGTTGAGTTCTTTCACTGATAGATGCACCTGAAGATTCTTACATTAATTTTCAATTTATAATTGAGCCAATAAATTTTTAAGACAAGAATCTCAAGGTGCATCTGTAAGAGAGGTCAAGCTCTCCATAGAATCACCCAAAAAACATTGCAGGCTTGTAAGAGAATGCAAATTGACATGTGAAAACATAAAGCAAATAATGCACCTCAACAATTTATTAAGGCGTTGATCAAGCTTCGTTCTCCACTTCCACCATAGCATCCTATTTTTTTTGGTGTCTTCCAAAGGAAATACTGAGGATAAGTAATTTTCTTCCAAAATTGTTTTGAATGCTGGAACTACATCATCAACCACTGTAAAACCCCAAGGACAGTGCCAGTGTTTACTTGAGTTCTCACACTCACAAAGGGTACCCAAACCAGAATTTGCATCATCATTGTCATCATCTGTAAGTTGGTGATGAAAAGATACACATATAGCATGTCAAAAATTTATAAGCCTAAAACTTGTATGAGATGCTCTCTCTCTCTCTCTATATATATGCCAAGCGTACTTGAGATAGATACCTTGTGAAATTGAGTCCACTGGTAGTAACATCACAACAGGTTCAGTCTTGGAATTAAATCGTGACACCAACATCCAGGCATAAACACATGTAGGATGAAGCAATAATTCTTGTAACAAACTAGTATAATCTCTTCCAAGCAAACTTATACTGACTACTGTTGTAGAAGGAAGACCAACCAAAAACTTTTTCACATATTCTTCAAGATCTAAAGTGGTCTCAGGTGCAAGCCTGTGGCATAGAGAGAGAGAGAGAGAGAGAGCAATGCCTCAGATTGTATGTCAATTCACTCTTTTCTTTATTCTGCAGTCACAAAAGCTATTACCTGAGTAAGTTGCATGTGCCTTCCCTGATGCAGGAAGATCCAGTAACGGACAGACCCTGTCATTAAAGTTATAAAATTAATCATTGCTTATTACATACCAAAACAGCAGCATTCAATGGTGAAAATGAGAACAAGAAATCTTTGGATATTAGTCAATATTGTCAATTCTCAATCAGTAGTTCAAAATAAATATATTTATATGTATGTATTATCAATATAAATATTTATAATAAATCCAAGAGTAAAACTCCATTTTGGGTAGCCTATTGGGTAGAAGAAAGGTGGTCAAGAAATAACTTGAGGATTTATCTTAAAGAAATGGATGACCAGTTAGGCCAAAAAATCCGAGAACTGGCCACTACTGTTCCAGTCAGCCACAATAAACTGTTTCTGCATTGAACGAAGATTGAACTAAATCTGGTAGCAAACTTAATGATTTTCCATCCACTTTTAGTTTTTTGCTTCAATTAACTGAAATAATTCCGCAGGTGGGTTGTATAAGTTGGTTTGTAAATTACAAATAAATTAAAGCAATACGATATAAAATTTTAGTCACATAAGTACAACCTTTTACATTGGGATATTGGATATAAAGTCATAAACATAATCTATGCAATATAAATTGAACTATTTTAACATTTTTCATAATAATTACTTATTCAATACCTCATGTATTTATTTATATTTAAGCTATTAGCAAGGTCGTGATTTGATCCTAGTTGAACCTAAGTGCTAGAAGTTATTTTAATTATTTGAATTGTAGTTATTTATTATTATCTTTTATTAGCATTATCTTTATGTAACAAACTCTTATTAGTGTTTAAACGCATCTAAATGCTGATACTGTTGTTTCGTTGGGTTGTTATGCATTATCCTTTCCATTTATATATCAGTTTGCTTTCTATTATTTTGTCCCTGATTTTTCGGCCAAGATAAGGCAGATCTCAACTTTGAACCCATATCTTTTTACTATAGTCATAGATATACTCACTAAATATATTCAAGAATTGGTGCCACAATGCATACTTTTTGTAAATGATATAATCCTACTTAGAGAGTTGAGAAAGAAAATAAATGAAAAGTTAGAAATGTAAAGACTACTTTGGAAGCACATAGATTTTGTTTAAGTAAAATGCAATATATGAAATATAAGTTTAGCAAGAGGTGTACTAATTCTAACGTTGAAATAAAAATTAGAAAATATACTATACCACAAGTGTCACGGTTTAAGTATTTTGAATCCATCATACAACATAACGGGAAAAAAAAAAGATGTAAACCATAAGATTTAAGCATGGTGGATGAAATGGAAGGGTGCTTCAGGTGTTATTTGTGATAGAAGAATACGACTCAAATTTAAGGGCAAATTTTACTGCATAATTATAAAACTTGCAATGTTGTATGAGATTAAGTGTTAGACAATAAAAAATCAATAAGAGAATAAGTTCAATGTTGTAGAGATGAGAATATTGTGTTAGATGAGTGGACACACTAGACAATATAGAATTAGAAATGAATGTATTAGAGAGAAAATTGAGGTCACACCTATTATGGAAAAAATTGTAGAATTGCACCTTAAATGGTTTGGACATATGAAAAAGACCTATAGAAGCCCTAGTAAGGAGAGTAGATTAGATGGATAGTAGTCCAATAATTAGGAATAGAGGGAAACCAAGAAAAACGATAGGTGAAACCATTAAGAAGGATTTAGGTTTAAATGGTTTGTTTAAAAATATGATTCTCGATAGAACTTGATGGTGTCGTTTAATCCATGTAACCAATCTTACATAATGGGAAAAGATTTATATATTGTTGTTGTTTTATAATTATATATGTAGACCAAATTCAATGAATAAAATCATCGATTGAGAAAGAATAAAACCCAACTGCTTTTCAACCATTTTCTTCATGGTATTAGGGTTGGGTTTAGCTTGAAAAACTCCATGATGTAGTTTGGCAACTTTAAAGTAATGAATACAAAGAGAGTCGACTCTTCCTGCTTTAATTCTATGGCCAATAACAACCCTTCCCTTGCATCATAGCCACTACACGTCCTTAAAAGAATTGAGTCCTCACATTCGTCCATTACAACCCACAAATTGAATGGACAAAATTACCTTTAGTGGAGTCATCTGATGACGATGTTCCTATGTGGGAAGAGTAAGGAGGACTATGTCAATGGTATTGTTGTGACACGAACAACAACAAACCAAAGATTCAAAGTTTGGAAGAGCAGGGAGGACTATGTCAATAGTCCAATATTCCTCGTTGCTCATGAGGTATTGATAGTTTTTAAACTCCTAATTGGAGTTGTGCAGGTGATGCAACTATGTACAAAAAATATCGTTGAAAGAAAATGCATATACAAGTTCCAATTGGAACTTAACCCAAATTTTGAAGAACTAAGAAGCAGAATGATGAGCACTAAACCCCTGCCCAATCTTAGAGAAACCATCTCAGAAGCTACACAAGAAGAAAGTAAGAAAAGGTTATCTTTGGGTGCTTAAAATACCTAAAATAAACAGGAAGTTTTAGCCTTGGCTACAAGAGGGGCCAAATAGCCATGGATTTGAAAACAAACAGTAAGGAAGAACAAATCTTGGTGCAACTATTGGAACATAACTGGTCACACTAGAGAAATTTGCTGGAAGATTCATGGTAAGCCTCCAAATTGGAAGCCAAAATCTAGAAGGGAGTAAGAAGGGTACACAGCTCAAAGTGAGAAGAAACAACTCTTAGGGTCGGGTCCATTCAACAGATAATAGATTGAGTGGTTGTAAAAGGTATTTGGCAACCAAAAACCTCCATCCCATGAAGGAGTGGTAGATGCTAGCAAAGTAGCTCAAGCAAGTAATTTCCCTTCTGTATTGAGCTCACAAGCCCAAAAAATAATAGCTGGATAGTTGATTCCAATGCAATGAATCACATGGTAGGTAATGAATCTTTACTCATTAATTTTCACCCAATATAGCTAGATTGATGGTAAAAATAGCTAATGATAGTCTGTCGAAGTGGCTGGATCAGGTTCTGTGGTTTTATAAGATAATTTGATGTTAAAGAATGTGCTACTAGTGCCTAGTTTGACCAGCAACTTGATATCTATTAGCTAGCTAGTTATGAAGCTTAATTGTACTGCTAACTTCATTGGTAATGGCTGTGTTTTTCAGGTTTGTACCCTGGGGGGACAATTGGATGTGCTAAGAAGTGTATGGATCTATTTGTCATCAATGGACCAAAGAAGATTGAGAAAGAATGTTTTTTAGCTAATGCAGAAATAAAGAGATGGCATTACTGAATGAGACATCCAGTTTTCAATATATAAAAATAATGTATCCTCAATTTTTCAATAAAAAATTTGTTTTACCTCCATATGAAATATATCAACTTTCTAAACATGTGCACTCTCACTATCCACCTCATGCCTATAATGCATCTCAACCCTTTACAAAAATACACAGTGACATATAGGGTCCCCCAAGATTCAAAAATATAAATGGGGCCAAATAGTTTATAACTATTGTCAATGATCATACCCATACAACATGGATTTATTTGATGAATGCCAAATCTGAACCCTTTCTTGTATTCAAAAATTTCAATATCCTAGTTCAAAACCACTTTCATCAAAAATAAAAGTCCTTTGTTCAAATAATGCCAAAGATTATGTTAACTCAATCTTTGATGAATACCTCACTAACCAAGGAACTATTCATCAAAATTATGTGTTGATGCACCATAACAAAATGGTATAGCTGAATATAAAAATAAGTACCTTTTAGACATTGCTAGGGCTCTCATGTTGACTACAAATGTGCCTAACATATTTTAGGAAGAAGCAATACTCACTGCAACATATCTCATTAACCGAATGCCTTCCAAAGTCCATAAATTCAAAGCCCCTATGAAACACTTATTCAAACCTTTCCCTCAAATTAGCATGTTTCCTCCTTTCCGCAAAAGATCTCTAAATGCATAGCATTTGTTCACATCGACCATTGCAACAAATTTGACTCTAGATTAACTAATTGTATTTTTTTGAGGGGTATTTCTCAACAAAGAAAGGCTTTAAATGTTACTCTCCCAAAAAAATTTTGGTTACAATGGATATTACATTTTTTGAAACCAATCTTTTTAGCAAAAAACTCTCATTCAAGGAGAGAACTATCATCATGTGGAAGAATTTTTTTCTTTTTAAAATAGATACCAAAATAGTAAAACAACCTAACCAAACCCAAAAAAAAAAACCCAAAAGACCCACAAAATAGCTCTACCCAAAACTCTACACCTATATTCGAGGCACCATCTAAAAAACAAAACCATATCCAACTTTGCCCAGAACTCTACAACTATACACGAGGCACCATCTAAAAAACAAAACCATATCCAACCTGATAAACCTGGAACTCAAGAGCCACATAAAGAAACCAAAGGCGGAAAATGGTACTTAGAAAGAGCTCATGATGTACTCTGAAAGGAGAAAGGAAGATTAGACCTCTACACCTCCTGAACTACACAATCCTCCTAAGCCCAGTCTAGGCAATGATCTTGATATTCCTATTGCTCTTAGAAAAAGGACTAGATCATGCACAAAGTATCCCATACCTCATTTTGTTTCTTATGAGCACCTGTCTCCAAGGTATAAGGCCTCTGTGGCTAATATTACTAATTAGAAAATTCCCAAGGATGTTCAAGAAGCTCTTAAAAATCTAGATTGGAGAATAGCCATCCAAGAAGAGATGAATACCTTAGACAAGAATTGTACATCGAAAATTACTAACTTACCTAAAGAGAAGAAATCTATGGGTTGCCAGTGGGTTTTCACCATTAAGTACAACCCTAACAGAAGCATCAATTACTACAAGACAAAACTAGTAAGAAAGAGATTAACTTAGACATGAGATTGACTACCAAGAGACATTTGCTCCGGTAGCCAAGTTAAATACTATCAAGGTTCTACTATCATTGGCTACAAACCTGATTGGCCATTCCATTAACTGGACATGAAAAAAACCTTTCTAGATGAAGACCTTGATGAGGAAGTGTATATGGAGGTGCCACCAAGCTTTGATAATGATGCAAAACAAGTCTGTAAGCTCCACAAATCACTATATGGGTAAAAGCAGTCACCTCGGAAGCACCAATATAATAGTTTACCAACTGTACCCGTACTAGATATGTATCCAGTATGAATACATGTACCGTACAAGTACAAACATATCCATACATTTCTTTTTTCCTTAAAATGTTTCTGTCTGCACCGAAACGTTTTGGTATGAGACAAAACGACTAGAACACGACTCCGAAATGGCTACAAAATGTGGTTGCCCAAACAACGTTGTTTTCTACATCATTTAACCCCACCTCTCCTTCGAAAGCCCTCTAACATACTTCTGCTTCTGGGTCCATGTGTCACTTGCCGTGCCTTCAAAAGCCCCCTACCGTCCTCTATGCTGCGTCATCTTCTCCGACAATGCTTCAATTCCTTCGCTGTCTTCTCTAGCCAGTGGAAGGTGTGTCGTTTTCTATTTTCATCTTTTCTTCTTTAGCTTTTCGATTACTTTGCTCGTCTTTTTAGTATAGTTGATTAAATCTGTTTAGTTGCTAGTTTACGGGTTTAAATCTATATCCTTGCTACCATTATACTCTTTCGAAAATATGCATCTATTTCTTCTCACCACAGGTTTATTATACGTTTTGGACTCAAATCTGCATATGCCTAAAATAGGAATTGAATTCTTTTTGTAACTATTTCCTAGAGATTCATCTAAATATGCATGCTTGGAAATAAATGCTAATTCTTTATTTTTAGATAAGTCTACATATTGAAGTATTTCTGTTAGTCTTCGGGTGTTTGATTGTGTTGTAATGTTTGTTAGTATCATTTGGTAATATTTTTTTGATTAAGACAGATGTATAAGTTATAATTTGATTTCAAAGTTATTAAAAAGAAGTCTTGTGTAATAAAATTTCAGTTGTTGCTAGGGCCTAAATTGGGGATGTTGAAGTTTGACTTTGTTCAATTGATGAATCTCAAGTCTCACCTGCTCCTAATTGAATCTATGCTAACTTTTCTGCTATAATTTGTAATTTTAAGGCACTAACATTGTTGCTAGTGCTGTGCCATTCTTGTCTCTGAAAATTCTTGCAATTTCAACTGTGACTTGAGAAGCATAAATTTCTAAACTCAACACTGAATTGAAAATTTAATTTGAGAAGAATTTAAGAAAATAATTGGAATGATGAAGTGGGAGGTTTGAGTTGTGGAATTGGATTGGAAGTGCAATCCCACTTAGATAATGATGGTGAGAGTTGAGATTGTGACTAGAATAGGAACTTAACCTTATGAACAAAATTCCAAGTGTTTGGCATAAATTGAACCAATTTAACCTTATTGGGACTTGATGGATCACTAAGTAGTATTTTGGTGTTATTGAATTTCAGGGAATTCTACAGGTAACACAATAAGAGAAGATTAGTTGGACTTGATGTATTTTTATTGCAATGAGTAAAACTGTTCTATAATATGCACTAATATAAATTAGTCTTGTTGTTGCTCCTCCATTATAGGTATCATAGCCACTGGAAGTTCTAGTTCTGCTAGTAATCCTAGGCTCATTATTTCTGCTAAATATTGTTCTAGTAATGTTCTCCAAAAAGAGGGAACTCCTTTTTGGGCTTATATAACTTTGATTGTCAGAAGCAGAGAGGAAGAAACTGCAAATCCTAGTGCAAACAAGCATTGGAAGTGTAATTATTGTAACGGTGAATTTCAAAGATCTTATTCTAAAGTTAAGTGACATTTGCTGAAGGTATCTAATAAAAGAATTTCTATGTCCCAAAGTTAATGCTCATTGTTTAGTAAAGATGAAAAATTTGCAAGAGCAGATTGAGAATAGATCAAAACCAAAAGAAGTGTGATTACCACCACTAGTTAGGGGCTTTTTTCCTTTAGGTGTTCAAAGTGAGTATAATCAAGGAAAAAAGAGGGCTATTGGCACTTTGAAAAAAGCCTTCAACCAAACAGTTAAGGAAATTTGTGTGTAGAAATTGCTAGAATATTTTATTTAGGTGATTTATCTTTTAATTTGTCACATAATCCATATTACATTAACTCTTATCAATATGCTACAAATAATGTGATTTCTAATTTTATACCTTCTGGTTATAATGCACTAAGAGGTCCTTTGTTGCAACAAAAAATGACAAATATTAAGAGGTTGCTTGAACCAATAAAAGGGACTTAGAGTGAGAAGGGAGTGAGTATAGTGACAAATGGCTAGATTGATGCACAATGAAGGCCATTAATTAAATTTATAGCCATATCTAATGGAGGTCCTATTTTTTTTAACGCAATTGATGGAACTAAAAAATACAAGGACAAATTCTATATAGCTGAGTTGATGAAGCAAACAATTGAAGAGGTAAAACCTCAAAATGTGGTTCAAATTATTACTAACAATGCCCCTATTTGTAAAACTACAAGCAAGATTATTGAGGTTGAGTATCTTCACATTTTTTGGACACCATGTGTTGTCCACACACTTAATCTCACGTTGAAAAATATATGTGCAACTAAAAACACTGAGACAAATGAATTAGTATATGAATAATGCGATCAGATCACTCAAATTAGGGATGATGTAATTTTTATTAGAACTTTCATCATGAATCATTCCATGAGGTTGGCCATTTTCAATGAATTTGTACCCTTGAAATTGCTTGCCATTGCTGAGACTAGGTTTGAAAGAGAATGTTGGAAAAGCTAATACTATTAAAGAGTTAATTATTGACAACTCTTGGTGGGATAAGATTTATTACATTCTTTCATTCACAAAGCCTATTTATGACATGCTTAGATTTTGTGATACGGACAAGCCTACATTTCACTTGATTTATGATATGTAGGATTCAATGATAGAATAAGTGAAGGTATCAATAAACAAGCATGAGAGAAAGGAGCTTTTTAGCATTCAAGATTTTATGAAGTTGTGTATGGAATTATAATTGATTGTTAGATAAAGAGTTATACACCACTTCATTGCCTTGCTCATTCATTGAATCCTAAATAAGCTATACTAATATTCCATACTTATGTTGTTGATATTCTTTTTACATTTAATTTGTGCTAAATAAGTCCAATTCTCATTGTGTTTATTGCATACTACATAAGTATTACACTCCTCAATGACTTGACACAGCACCAAATAAAATTCCTCCTCATGTAAATGCTAAAATTTCAACAGAGAGGAACAAAGGCTTTCATATGTATTTTAGAGATTCTAGGGAGAGAAAATTGATGCTTCAAGAGTTTTTAATATTTTGTGGAGTTTCAGATGCATTATTTGATTTTTTACAAGATATATAGAATATGGAGCTTAAAGATTGGTGGTTAAATTATGGTTTTTCAACTCTAATGCTCCAACCGCTTGCATTAAAGCTTCTTCGTCAACCATGTCCATCATCTTGTTGTGAAAGAAATTGAAGCACCTACTCTTTCATTCACTCATTGAAAATGAACAAATTGAATTCAAAAAAGGTTGAAGACTTGGTTTATGTTCATACCAATCTTCGTCTTGTATCAAAAAAGAATGAAAAGTATTCTAGTGAAGTGACTAAGATGTGGGATGTTAATAAAGACATTGGAAGCCATTTGACGAGGCTGGAGGTCTTGCACAAATTAGAAGGTTTATAGATGTTCATTGTCAAGTTTCAAAGATAAGGGAGATTATTTACATATAACTCAAAGTTTAGAGGGCTTTGTGCAAAGTTAAGGGAGGTTATCCACATATGACTCAAAATTCAAGGGGGTTCTATGCAATTTATCATATTTACTATTATCCTTTATTAGCATTATCTTCATGTAATAGACTCTTATCAATGTTTAATTGCATTCAAATACTGATATGGCTGTTTCCTTAGGTTGTTATGCCTTATCATTTCCATTTGTATTTCAGTTGGCTTTGTATTATTTTGTCCCTAATTTTTCGACCAAGCTAAGGTAGGTCTGTTCCCTTCTTTGTTATTTATGTAGACCAAATTCAATGAATAAAATCATCAACTTATTTTCCAACCATTTTCTTCATTAAGCAGCCACTTTTTTTGGTTAATTGATAGGTAAAATTTTCAAGACACATAGAGTCCTCATGGCCATCTAGGCTAGACCCTTGATTAACCATTGCATAACATGCCAGAGCTTGATGCAAGTCAAATAATGCATTACTAATGCCTATGTGTAAATTATAAAAAGTCACATCCTACAAGATCAAACTTTGAACGCATCATTCCCTTTCATATTTTAAGAGTAAGAAACTAAGGGTACTAAGAAATTATGTGCTCCCTACAAATAGAAGATGGAATAAGAATAAAACTAGCACTAAAATAATCGTGAGCACGATATGTGAAAGCAATTATCAATGTCATGCCAACAATTAGGGTTCCTTTTTATAAGTCAATAAGTCACAAAGATAATTAGATTCCTACCAGTAAGTGTCAAAAACCATTTCATTCCAAAAGCTTAAATTGTTAAGGGAAAGCCCAACAATGATTCATATGTTCTCTAGCATGTCCCCTCAGGCAAAAGCCCTTTGAGCTTGAAACATGAAAATACATAGTCCCACTATACTAGTGAAATTAAAAATAAATAAATGATGGTGGCAAATATCAAACTCTTGACCACTTAGTCGAAGAAGCTTTGACATCATGTCAAGAACTGTTTCATTTTAAAAGCTTTAGTTGTTAGGAAAAAGCCCAAGAATTATTTTTTACATTTCTCTATAATTAAGCATTAAAACATACCTCAGTATCAACAAAGGGTTGTACTACTTTGCGTCTCCCACTTAGATTTGAAAAGAACTGGTAAGTAAGATGAGTTCCAATTGAAGCTTGATGAAAATACGAAGCCCAATAATTTTCACCCAAACCTTTGCTAAATGATGACAAAGAAAATTGCTCACTTGAGGCAGAAACTATATACACCACAGCAAGTAATCTAGATACCTGTTGCAGTGTCATTAGCATTCTGAGGTCACTCAACCTACTCAACTAACTTGAATAGAACAAAAGGAACAAACTCAAAGCCACAAAGTATACCACTCAGATCTGTTTTTAAAATATTTACAAATCATATTTCTTGCATTCCTTTAATGTTGTAAAGTAAGGTATTGTATCTATGAAACAAACACTGATATGGACACATGACACGACATGAACACGTTACCACATTAAACTTTAAAAAATATAGAACATGACATGGCATAGCATTTATATATATATATATATATATTATCTTTCTATTAGTGATATACTTCTAGAAAAAAACATAACTTGTAATATTCTATATTATAAGCATCTTAAATGATTATTTTCTTAAAAAAATCTACTAAATCAAAAGTTTTTAATAATCTATCATTAAAATTATTCATGGACAAAAATTAGGGGAAAAAAACTTTAATTATCTCATCAAGATGAGTTCCTTTCATTCTGCATTTTCTTTTTTTTAGAGATCATTTGTATTTGAGCCACATTTTGTTGAGAGCAAGCTATGTTTAGCATGTGTCCAAATTGCTTACGGTGCTTATCCAAGCCAATACTTACAAGATAGTCAAAGGCAAAAGGCACCCATAAGGTGCTAGTCCTCTATAATGCCCTAGGTAAAAGGTGCTAGGAAGGCACATGCCTGAGTGAAACAAGGTGCTAAAGTAGAAAAAACATATACTATATAAACAAAAAATAGATAAATGTAAATTTGTAATAACATTTGACATATAAATTAACTATTCAAACATAATAATTATTAAGTCATAAGACATAATCATCAAATGCATTAAGTCACTAATATCCATACTCAAGCATAACGAACACTAAGTCATAACTCATAATAATATTAAGTATACCTATATAATCATTATCTAAGCCATGTTAATATAAAGTTAACTAGTTAACTTTACAATCCAAAAAATGCAATAGCCATGACAACCAAGCCATTAACAAAATAACAAAAGATAAAGTACACTACTTAAGTCCAAAAAATTCTTAGAAGAAATTAACAAACAGCCATATAACCCATAAATTTAGTAATCTAAACCATCAGAATCATATCCATAATTGTTATTACTTTTACCTCCTCCTTCATTGGATTTATATCCTTCAATATCTTCTTTTGTCTCATTTGAATCAACCTCTATATCTTCAATGTTAGCAAGTGAACATTTTGTTGCCTTCCCTCTTGATTTTCATGAACTACTTCTTTTGGTTTGGCTTCTAGGTTGTTTGCTTGCTTCTTCAACACCCGTTGCCTTTGCTACAGACCCCCATGTCAACTTTTCATTCCCATCACCAAATATAAGCTCATTTTTAGCATCTTTATCAACATATGGTTCAGCACTTGCTTTTCCAACTAACCACTCATTACTTTCATCTATATCATCAAGAGAAATGGGGTCAACATCCTTTCTATTATACTAAGCTTTGAAGCTTGATTATACTTCACAAACACCAAATCATTCAGACTTTCTTGTGCAAGTTTGTTCCTCCTTTTTGTATGAATCTAAAAACATATGTAATAATTAATTTGACTATCATAATGTGATAAAACATATTATCAAAGACCTAAAAAAATTAAAATTTAAACCCAACATATTCAAACATGCTCCAATTACATTCACAACCTGATGCACTACATGTTAAGCTAAGGATTCTAATTGCTAATTACTGTAAATATAGAGTAGAGCTTCCATAAGAAGCCACCATTTAGCTATGTTGTAAAACCCCAAAAAAAAAATCACAAGATTAGTGACTAATTAACTAAAATAATTAAAAAAAAAAAACCATTGTAGAATCTAGGTAATACGTTAGCTAATCAACCTAGAGCTCTTGTCTTCCTTGTTCTAATAACTAATCGAACACCAAAATGTTCCTCAACTTTTTTATATGTAGTCAATTCATCAATGATCTTCCCTTGTAGTATATCAAAATCCTTCACAAGTCTACTTATGCAAGATATAAGTTTGACTGTGACTTTTTTATCAAACTCTATACTTGGATTGTCATATCAAAATTCTAGATTAAGAAAATGTGCCTCAGCATATAGAGATTGATGTAGTTCACAATCCTATTTGTCATCAAAGATTTTGAATATCTCCTAATACTTATCTTCTTTCTCATTAAATGATTTTTGAATTGCCTCATTACCTCTATCCATTGCTTCATATATATAACCCATTGCTAGTTTCTTTTCATTGTCCACAAGCCTAAGCACCCGAACAAGAGGTCCCATAACTTTTAGTGCATAAACAATTGAATTCCAAAAGGAAGGAACAGGCACAGTTTCCACCATTAGTTTGTCTTTACCTTCTCTTGGCCATTTGCTTGAAACCCACTTCTTTGAAGTAAAGATAGCCCTCAATGGAGTTTTTTGTTGACGGATGCATTTTAAAGTGAGATAAGAAAGACAGAATCTAGTTTTTCCAAGCCTAACCAACTCTCTTTGGTTTGTAAACTCTCTCATCATATTTAGGATTCCAACATGGTTATATATGTAACCAATCAAGTTGATTGCCCTTTCTATAGTCCTTGACACTCTAGGTATTTTCCCAATATCTTCTAATATGAGATCCAAGCAATGTGCTACACATGGTGTCCAATAAAGATTAGACCCCTTCATTTCTAATAACTTACCAGCTACTTTAAAGCTTGATCCATTGACAATAACCACTTGTACCACATTCTCTTCTCCAACATATTCTACAAACTCATCAAGTAGATTGAACAACCTTTTAGCTGTTTTTACATATGATGATGTATCAATATATTTTACATTGTATCAACCAAGCAATTTACTAAAAAATTGATCAAACTCCTATTTGCTCAACTAGTCCACCCATCCAACATAATAGAACACCCATGTCTTCTTCATAAATCTTTGTGACTATCCATCATATCATTTGTGAGCTTAACTTCTTTTAAGATTGGCACCCTTAACCCATGATAACTAGGAGGCTCCAAATTTGGGCCATATTGTCTAATGGCTTCAATCATCTAGTTAAAAGAATCCATTAAAGCAACATTGAATGGAATCCCAAATTGGTAGAAAAATCTACCAATGTATTGGCACACCATAGCCCATTTTACCTTATCAAATTTATCATTTATGTTTCCTTGCCACAACTTCTCTTCTTTCCTTAATTGAACTATTTGTTCAAGTTTATATCACATGAAAGAATCTATTGGACCTTTTAGTCTATGCTTCTTTGACAATGACACCACACTTTTAACTTTTTGCCTAGCTCCTCCTCCTCCTCATCATCATCATCAATTTCAATCTCAATTGAATTGTCAAACATTTCAACATCAATATTTGAAGGTATATCATATGTTGCTTTGTTCTGTTTTTTCCTCTCCATATATTCTTTCAACTCCCTCATAACATGCTCTAGACTCTTTAAGCATTTTGCAACTTCCTTATGATCCCCAACTTGGTGCAACTTGGCTCTAAGAATCCCACCTTTTGTGACTTGTTGCAAAACATACAAGTGACCGAGTTGGTGTCTTTAGGGTCATTTAGAAAGTTGTACTTCCATGCTGGGTCTTTCCTATTGTTTGTTAAGTCCTGCCTTGTTGCCCTTGACTACTTTCAGCCATGATAACTCAAAGTTTGATTTGAAACTAAAACAGAAAGAAAGAAAATATGGTTTTAGAATCATAAAAAATAAGTTTGAGAATCATACTTTAGAATAAAGGGCAGTTTGGTAGATTTCAGAATCATAAAAACTAGGTCCCAAGGCTAAAGCTGTTTGAAAAAGAGAAAGTTCATATTCAGATTTCAAAATCATTAAAAGAAAAAAAAGAAAAGAAAAATAGGAGCCAAAATAACGTTTATATCAAAGAAAGAGTATGAAACTGAGTTAGAGGTGCTAGAATAAAGTTTGAAACAAAGAAAAGTTTCATTTCTCTACATAAAATGATAGACACTAAAGCCTAATAATATAGGAAATAGTATTTGAGCCACCAAAGATCTGAATAGGATTAAAAGGCAGCAAGTTCTAGAAGTCCAAGATATA
Source organism: Erythrophleum ivorense (assembly GCA_026724425.1). Lineage (NCBI taxonomy): Eukaryota > Viridiplantae > Streptophyta > Magnoliopsida > Fabales > Fabaceae > Erythrophleum > Erythrophleum ivorense. The sequence goes on along the minus strand of JAIUCV010000006.1, from coordinate 36,538,441 downwards.
TGTTCCTAAGTCAAAATTGCTTCATGGTTTAAAGAATGTCAGGGCAAGATTATTAATTTTCCATTGAGAAATGACTGACTTTTGTAATTGAAAATATATCTAAGAAAAATTTAAAAAAAAGAATAAAAACAAGAAAGAGATGTTTTACCTTCTGAAAAAGTACAGGAATCTCACGAGAGAGCACAAAGGCTAGCATAAGCCAAGACGCAAGATCTTCAAACTTGATGCAAGATAAATTGCAGAAAATATTCCTAGGAGGCAAAAAGGACAATGGAGCAAGTGAATGTAGTAATATGAAGTTATGTTCATAAAGCATCAAGTATAACAATGTAAAATTTTATAAATCTAGCCCAAGGAAAAAACCATTGTTGGAATACAGGAAAGCAAACAATGATGATTCAACCCATCCACAAATGCTCAATATATGCAAACTTTATTCTTGTCATTTTATTCCAAAGGTTTTGGTTCAAGGAAGGATTTTAAGATCGTTTGGAAGTGTACTCTTTCTGTAGTGTTGTGGCGCTTATGGTTGAAGCATAATGCTAAAACTTGTTATCAAAGATATCTCCCCTCAGATCCCTTATGGGATAGAGTTGTCTTTTAGCTCTTCTACGGGTGTCAACTCATGGATTCCCTAAGGGATTTCTCTTATGGATTTGTAAAGGGATTTGGGAGCTCTTTTGAGCTAATATTCTGCTTTTGTACACACAAAAACTAGAAGGAAGAAGAACCAACAATGATTTATTCATTAATATGCAAGAAAAGCAATAAAATTAAATGACAAAATGCCATGAAGTACTTCACATTACAAAATTCCAAGGAAAACAAGCTTTTTGACAACTAGATGATATTTCTATTTAAAAAAGGCAAATTGGATCCCATCGGAAAGATACAAGACAGAAATATCTTGTTTTAAAAATACAGATACTCTGAGAAAGTACCCATATAATATCATATGCATTGTCATGCACAACTTCATTATTGCTAATATGAAAGGTAAGTCAATGATAAAGCACATTTTAGATGCCAATGTCTAATTATCTATCATACAACTACAGGGAATTGAATGTTTACTCATCAAAAAGGAAAGAAGCCCACATATGCAGACTTCTATGTATGTAACAGACAAGTTATTACAAATACCTCATATGCTTGGAATGATAGCTCCTCAAAGAGAACCAACAAATGTCATGGAGTATTTCTGCACGTTCAATAGCAAAAACATCTTCTGGGATCTCCTTTGCAACTAAAAGGCGAAAATAATCAAGTGCAACAGGAACAAACTTTTGGTAGAATGCATTTCTGCTGACTAGAACTGATATTCTTCTTACAAGAATTGTATGTGCTTCATCAATTTGACTAGGATATGCAAAAGAATTTCCTACAAATCAAAAGTAATATCAGAGAAGGAATGGCAAACAACTATGTACCATAAATAATTGCAGGGCTTAAAACTTACCAAAAAATGACAAAAATACAAATGTCTTTGGGTATATTTGTTAAAGTTGAAAAAATTTTAGTGGCACAAATTCAGTACTCAAGTAAGTGATGAAAATTTTTAGCAATGAATTTGTAATGTTTGAAAAGATTTAAATTGCAAGTCCTGGATGTATATTAAAGAAAAAAAATAAGGCTATATTAAACAAAACTATTGTCATTTCACAATCTAAATAAGGAAAGGGTTGCTGCTGAAAGCATTTGATGACCTCTTATATGCTGAATGTTCAAAATAATTTTTCACAAGTTAATTAAAGGTAAGAATTTAACATTATATCACTTTTAGAGCTAAACTTTCTCATTTTTACATCACTGAATTGAGTTTTCAAACAGACTCTTAACTATATAGTGTAAAGAAAAGTCACCAGCCAACTTTTGTGTGCTTTGCCATTCTTGGAGGTATGCACGTAAACAACTCTCCCTAATTTTATTCATGCATTTAATTACTTAAGTAGTCTATAGTTTAATGAAGTAATGGGTTTTGCTAGGCCAACATTTTTGTCTTTTATCATTCAACTTGCATTGAATTTTCTACCCAATATTACCTTCTTTGCAAAAAAGTCTAACCCCTATAAAGAATAAAAATGAGAATCAACTTATTCAGCATAAAGCTAGAATATCAAACATTTAAAGCCCTGATCCTAAATTGAAGATGAATACCAATGATGTTCAAAACAATGATTGACTTTCTAGTTCATCCTCCTTTACTCTCAATCCATGCATGAATCTCATTTTCTACCTCTCAGATCACAGCAGCTTGATGGGCCCAATCTTGATGGGCCTTAGCCTATGGCAACTTATAGCAAAGAAAAAAGGGAGAAGACAACAGATAAAAATAGTGAGGTGCTCCTTAGTGAGTTGTCCAGGGATAACTAACTATCATAGCTAGAGGAGAGAGAATGGGTGGTGTGAGTTAGGCAAAGGGGCGTTGGAAATTATAAAGAGCTTTAGGTGAGAGAAGGAGAAAGGAAGAAAGTTATTGAGAAATTGGAAAGTCCTGCCTCTTGACTGCATGGAGCTATTTTCTTTCCTTTTATATTTTTTTCTCTTCTACTTGGTCAGCTATAATCTATCCCAATGTCACTTTCTAGGTAGATCTTTCATACAAATTCAATAAAATAGAGGACGTTCTATCAATTTGGTATCCAAGAGATGGTTAATATAAGAATGGAGCATAGAGTAGATTCACTAGAGAATGGTTTGGATAAGGTGCAAAACCAACTGACTAATGCAATGGACATGTTGATGGATTTGAAGGACAAGGTGAATGAAAATCAAAACGCATTGCAAAGTAATGCTAGAGGCAAGGGAGTTGTTGAGGACCGGCTAGCATCGCACTCAAAAGCTAGAGGAGGGATGAATGCCACAACTATGGAAAGGGATATGTCGAATTTTAAGAGGTTTGAATTGCCTCCGTTTTTGGGTGATAATCCCATCAGGTGATTGTTTAGGAGTAGAATGCTATTTTTCTACAAATAGTGTGGGGGAGGATGAGAAACTTGAGGCAGTTGTTGTGTGCATGGAGGGTAAGGCTCTCAACTAGCTCCAGTGGATGGAAACACAGGACCTAGTAAAGAGTTGGGTTGAATTTAAGAAGGAATTGCTTACAAGGTTCCATTGAAGGTAGCTAGTAAATGGGTATGAAATGCTAATGGCCTTGAAGCAAGAGGGGACAGTTTCTAGGTATAGGGAGAGCTTTGAGGTATTAACAACACCCATAAAGGAAACTCCTAAGAAGGTAGCCATTGGGGCATTTAAGAATAGGCTCAAAGAGGAGATAGAGGTAGAGGTTTGCATGATGCAACCCACTTCTTTAGAGCATTCAATGGGCATTACATTTCTAGTGGTAGAGCAAGCCAGGGAGAAGATTACTTCTAAGGTGGTGAGAGCTTCTATGGAACCCACAATGACAAGTTTTTAAATAAAATTTTTCAAAGATACAAAACTCTATAGAACATCAAAGGAGTGTAACACCAATGGCAAGCACCCAAAGTCCTAATAGTAAAAGGGGTATTGAGTCTAAGACAAGTAGTGGGTTAAGTGTGAACATCCTTGAAACTTTCAAGGGAGGGAGTATCTCTTCCAAGAGGCTCTCTGAAGCTGAGAAGACAAGAAGAGAATGAGGTCTTTGCTTCAAATGTGAAGAGAAGTACAACCCAAACCACAAGTGCAAGAGCAAGTTATTGAAGTTGTTAATTTTTTTCATCTAAAGGAAGGGAAATTGAGGAGATAATGGAGCCAGAAGAGGGAATTGAAGAGAATTTGAGTATACACCCAATGGAGTTGTCTATAAATACTTTAGTAGGGATTGATGGACCCAAATCAATGAAGCTACAAAACCCTATGAAAGAAAAACCTGTTTTGATATTAACTGATAGCAAGGCTAAACATAATTTCATTTCTTCAAGTTTGGTGGAACATCTTAAATTGCGTCTACAAGGAACAAAAAGATATGCCACTACAATAAGGAATGGGCAAAAAATATTTGGGTAAGAAGTGTGTAAGGATTTGGAGTTTGAATTTCAAAGATTGAAAATTTGATAGGATTTTTATCCTTTTGAGTTGAGTGGGGCAGAAATAATTGTTGGAATCCCTTGATTTATGCCCAAGATTTTCTCTACATTTACTATACAATGTCAAAATTTTATTTCCTTTTATTCATCTTTATTGCTCAGTTATTTTCCTCGTTTTTTGTTTTTCTAATCGTCTAGAGTGAGTGACTATTTTATGTGGCCAACCTTCTATATATGTGTAATTTCCTTCTTCAAATAAATATATTAGATTCAGAGCATTTCAAAAACTCTAAAATTCCCAAAACTCCATATGGTATCAGAACTTCCAAAAGCTTAACTACTTATGGTTCAATTTGCCCACATCAATGGCCTAAATGGCAAAGCCTATGAAGGGTAGAGCACAATGACAGAGACGAAGCTATCATCCTCTGTGAGAACTATGACAATAGCAAACGCCATGGACACGCGCCCCATAATCATCTTCAAAAGGTACTAATCGACCGAACCTCAGAGTAAGGCCACCATCTGCTACCACATGTGCCTCCACGTGCCAATTAGTTCTACGGTCTTCTAACACACATGCTAGCACTTAAGGGCACATCATGGCCTGTCATGTGACGTAGTTCATCCAGAGCTAATGATCACACTCCATCATCATTGTTTGTCAATACAATTGTTAAAAGATTGAGTCCAACAGTAGCAAGCATATTGTAGTCATAAAGGCACAAACTTACTCTATCTTGCCCATAGTACCCAAAAAAAAAGCATCAATCTCATATAGATGGTGATGAAGGGATGATAGGCCACCAATTTCAGGTCACATGAAAAATCTATTTGTGTAAGGCTTGTTGCCCAATCAAGTAAATTTCATATTGCACTTAGCTCCCAAGTTCAAAACAACACCTCTTGGATAGTTGACTTAGGAGCAACAAATCACGAGAGGTAATGCCTTGGTACCTTGCAAAGGAAATTTAGTTGTTAAAATTGTGGATGGAATTTTGTCTAAGTAGCTAGTATTGGGACAACAAAGAATTGGTCTTGAAAAATGTTTTACTAATACCAAATTTAACTTGCAATTTGCTATCTATTAGAAAGCTCTCTAAGGACTTAATTGTGTTGCTAAATTTTATCTTAATGGTTGTAATTTTCAAAATTTGGATGGAGATAAGATCATGGGCAATGCTAAAGAGGTTCATAGGCTATATCTCATTACTAGAGCTCTAACAGTGGAGAAAAGGATTCATGTTGAGAGTAGTGCCTGTTAAAGCAAACATCTCTCTCTAGAATTGACAAATGAAGATTCAGTCTCGATCCAAAACTATTATCTTTGGGAACCCATGTAACTTGACCACTTCCTTGATAAATAGTTCAAATGAAGGGGTGAGAAAGGGGTATAAAATGGCCATACTTGGTAAGTCTATCTACCACCACCATAATGGTATCAAACCGGTTTGATTTAGAAAGGGCAACCACAAAATCCATGCTTATGTCTTTTGTAAGTTCCATTACCTTGGATGATTTGCTAGGCAAAACTAGCTTGTTGTGGTATAGTAATAAGCTATTTTTGAGGTTGTATCCTTCTGGAACAGCAACCCCCATAATTAGTTTCTAAATAATCTCCGTCAAATTTCTATCATTTTTTACTTCATCCAACTTCTCAATCCCCTCGTACTGCCATAAGGAGAAAGCTCTCAACTCAAATGTGTTCTCCCTTCTTAACAATGACCAGCCACATGGTTCTCTTTCCCTGGTTTGTATTGAATCTCAAATTCGTATCCCATCACCTTAGAGATCCATTTTTGTTGATCTGGATTCATAACTCTCTTTTCCAGCAAGAACTTCAAAGCTTTTTGGTCATTTCTAATAAAAAAAGGGTGTCCCACTAAATAATGTTTCCATTTCTTCATAGCCAATACCATTGCCATTAATTCTTGCTCATACACCAAGCTTTGCTTCTTTCTTGCAGAAAGTTGTTGGCTGAAATAAGCAATCAATTTCCTTTTTTGCATAAGCACAGCTCCCGCTCTAACCCGAGAAGCATCTGTTTCTACTTCAAAAGGGATAGTAAAATTGGGCATGGCAAGGATAGGGACTAACACCGTGGTTGCCTTAAGCTGATTGAAGGCTTGTTAAGCTTGCTCACTCCATTTGAATGAATCCTTCTTGAGTAAGTCAATAAGTGGGGCTGCTATCTTCCCATCATATCTGATAAATCTTCTATAATATCTAGTCAACCTGAAGAATCCCCTTAATGACCGAATGTCCTGTGGGGTAAGCCACTTTGTCATAGCTTCAACCTTAGAAGGATCTGCTTATACTTCTTCTGATGAGATTATATGTCCCAAATATTCTAACTTCCTTTGCCTAAAAACACACTTTTTGGGATTGATTCCTAGCTGGTTTTAGTGCAGAATACCCAAAGTCACTCTCAAATGGCTCACATGAGTTTCTTTATCCCTGCTATATATAAGGATGTCATTAAAAAAAAAAAAAAGGACAAACTCCCTTAAATAGCACTTAAAGATGCCATTCATGAGGGATTGGAATGTAGAGGGGGCATTGGTTAGCCCAAAAGGCATTACCAAAAATTTATAATGACCACTATGAGTTCTAAAATCTGTTTGGGCTTCATCCCCCTCTTTAGTTCTTATTTGATGGTACCCGACTTTGAAGTCTAACTTTGAGAACAATGTAGCTCCTCCCAACTCATCTAATCATTCATCAATAGCTAGTATAGGTATTTATCAGGGACTATGATCTTGTTCAAAGCTTGAAAATTAACACAAAATCTCCAACTTCCATCTTTTTTCTTAACTAATAATACAAGACTAAAATAAGGGCTGTTACTAGGTTGAATAATGTCTGCCTCCAACATTTCCTTCATCAACCTCTCTATTTCTTTTTTTTTTTTTTTTGAATGTGCATACCTATATGGCCTTACATTTGGGGGCTGCTCTCCTTCCTTAATCATGATGGTATGATCCTTTGTCTGGTGAGGTGGCAAGCCTACCATTGGCTCGCATACTCTGGGGAACTCCTCTAGCAACCTCTAAATTTCTTCACTTGCTATCTACAGCCCAACTTCTGTCTCTCGGGTAAGGGACCCAAATTCCAACAAAAATCCCTCCCCTCTTCCCTTAATTGCTTTAATGATGCTCTTAAAAGATCCCACGGTGTGGGTTAGGGTCGGGTCCCCTCTTAGACACACCCACTCTTCATTTTTCTTAATCTTCATGTAGGATTGTCCCCAGTTCACCCTCAACTCGCCAAGGGACTCCAACCACTCCACTCCTAGCACCAAATCAACATCCCCCAAATTTAAGGGATAAAATGTTTGAATAATTGAGAATCCTTGCAGTTCCACTTTCACATTTTCACACTTCCCTTTTGTCAAAGTTCTCCTAGCATCTCCCACAATGATTGAATACAGTTTAGTATCCTGTATTTTTATGCCAACCTTTCGAACCACTTAAGTAGATAGGAAATTTTAGGTGGCTCCACTGTTAATGAGCACTAATACCTCTTCACCAGCAATATTTCCTACCAGCTTCATGGTCTTTTGATTGGTCATCCCTACCATCAAGGCCAATGATAGCTCCATAGCTGCCATCACCTTCTTGGGTTCCTCTTCTTCTGGAGTTTCCCCTCCTTAATTCCCCCTTTTCCTTTGTTTCTTCCTCTTCAGTTAATATCATTACCTAGAGCTGCTTGTTCTTACACTTATGATTAGGGCCAAATTTCACCTCACACTTGAAACACAACCCCAGCTTTCTTCTCCGATTAATCTCAACTTCTGATAATTTCTTCCTGCTATTGTTATTACTGTTACTGTTTGTGATGGAGGTAACAGGGATGGTCACCTTGTTTCGTGACAGATTTATTTTCTTCCCCTATTTTTATTTCATGCACTTTACTCACCATTTGGTTGCTTACACTCTTGGTTGCTTCAAGTACATTGGGGATCCTTTGAAAACTAGATTAAAATCCTCCCTATTTAGTACCCACACTCGTTCTCATCCCCACAAATTTCCTCTCCTCTCTAGCTCTTCGTAAGACCTCATTCTTATCCTCTACTTGATAGCCCAATCCATTAGGTGTTCCAACGTCTTTGGTTGCAATAGCCAAACGTCTCTGCCTTCACCTCATCAGATAATCCATTTTTGAAGATGCCCATTAGGAACTCATTAGGCACATTCCCCAAATGTGTTGATATGAGTTCGAACTTCTCCCTATATTCTTCCACAGAGCCATCTTGTTTCAATCCCATTAAACATTCATATCCATCCCCAAGGTGTCAACAATGAAATCAGTCCAACGCCTCCCTCTTGAACTCCTTCCAATTCTGCCGGAGCTCTAGTTTCAAGCCATTGAAACCAATTAAGGGCTTTACCTTCTAGTCCTACTACCACCGCATCTAGTTTTTCTCCCTCTAAAATTCCATTCACCGCAACATATCTCACGGTCCTGAAGATCCATCCTATCGGGTCTTTCCCTAAGAAAATGGGGAGCTCCAGCCGACAGTGGTTACCCACCTCCCTTCCTTCAGTCCTGTCAGCTCCCTCTACCTCCTTCACAACCTCCCTCTCTCCCGCGAGTCCTCTGTGGTTCTTGTAGTTTGGCCTACTAGTTTCGTAGATTGAAGCAACTCGAAATTCACTCCATTGTTCCCTCAACTCCAACAACATTTCTCTCACTGTCGTTATCTCCCCCTTCATCTCCCCTTAGTCTTTTTGCAATTCTCCAAGGTTTCTTTTCAACAATTCTACTCGGTTCTCCATCCTAGTACAACCATGCACCAGACGTTGCTACTCTGATACCAAAGTGATGGAAATCAATGCTTGATAGTTTTATTTATGGATTACTATTGCTTCTCCCATTGTATCCTAAGGCAATGAGAAGTGGGAATTCAATTAAAGGCAAATTGCCAAGCATAGAACAAAATAGCAAAACAAAGGAAAGAAAAGAAGAATGGTGCTGCTACTTTCGAGAGGCCTGGCTCTCTCCCAACTGCTCAAATATTTTCCTAACTCCCTCCTTAAGCTATGCACGAATATACATTACAACTCATTCCACACACACACATTCTCTCTCTTCCATCCATGCCTCCCTAATGTCAAAATTAGTTAGACATTGGTAGTTTCTCCTTTTTGCCCACTATTTGCCAATTCATTCCCCTAATAGACCTTGCTTTTCCCCTTCTTTCTTACATGGACTCTCCCTACTCTATTAGGCTCAATGGGTCCATCATACCCCTTTTCAATGTGAAGTACGTAAACCTTCCAACCTGCCAAAAGTTCTTATCCTTTCCATGATCACATACCATGATGTCAATCAGAATTATTCAAAGTGACATTTGGGCACCCTCAAACATCAAAAACTCATACAAGGCTAGATCTTTTATTACCTTTGTTAATGATCACACAAGAGTCACATGAGTTTACCTTATGAGGAGAAATCTAAGACCACCAACATTTTCAAACAATTCAATGCCTTGATCCAAACACAATTTCAAACAAAAATAAAGATCTTAATGTCTAACAATGATAAAGATTACTTCAACATCAATCTCTCTAACTACCTTACTAAGGGATCATTCATCAAAGTTTTTGTGTTGATACCCTTCAATAGAATAGAGTAGCTAAGGGGAAAAAAAAAAAGGCACCTCTAAGAAGCTACTAGATGCCTTATGCACACTACCAATGTCTCACAATTTTACGGGGAGAAAGCCATTCTCACTGTTACATGCTTTATCAACCATACGCCTTCTAAAACTTTAAATTTCAAAACCCCAATTCATCAACTCCTTCAAACCTTCCGTCAAACACAAATTCTATCTACTTTTTCCTCAAAGGTTTTTGGCTGCAACTCCTTCGTTCATGTCTACCATGGAGGTAAATTTGACCCCAAAGCCATCAAATACATTTTTCTGGGATAGTCTTCCATCAGAAAAGGCTACAAACTCCAACCACTGGAAGGACCTATATTATCATGGATGTCACAATCTCTAAGAACCAACACTACTACCCAAAAACACCCATTCAGGAGGGAGAGTGAGAACATGCAAGAATGAGGTTTGTGGTATAATATAAGCCTAAAACCAACCATCCACAAATAAACCTTGAACCTGAAATGTCCCTTAACAACCTAATGAAACCAGAATTTTCCTTAAATCAATGACCAATTCCAACTCTATAACAAAACCTAAACCTAAAACTAATAGTGCCAACAACCAACATAGTGAGTTTCAAGTTTATTCAAGGAGGAATAAAGGAAATAAAATAGGGCCTAATGCACCTCCTAAGCTGCATTACCATCCAAGTCCAAAGCCTGGAAATCATGATGATTTAGACTTGCCTTTTGCTCTGTGTTATTACATCTCATATAACATATTGTCTCCTAGTTATTGGGGTTTGGTAGCTAGCATTTTAAGGAAGCAAATCCCAAGAATATTGATGAAGCAATGAAGAAACCCGGATGAAAAAGAGACATTAAAAATGAGATGAATGTCCTTGACAAAAATAACACTTGGGAGCTAATTGATTTACCCAAAGGGAAGAAAGTTGTGGGGTGCAAGTGAATATTTAATATCAAGTATAACCCTAGTGAAAGCATCAGTCATCATAAATCAAGGTTGCTAACTAAAAGGTTTACTCAAACATTAGAGTGATTTCCAAAAAACTTTTGCACCAATAACAAAATTCAACACTATCAAAGTATTTCTCTTTATGGCAGTTAAACTTGATTGGCTTCTTCATCAACTTAACATGAAGAATGCTTTTTTAAATGGTAATTTGGAGGATAAAGTGTAAATAGAAGTACCACCCAGTTTCCAAAGTGAGAACAATGCTTTTAAAGTGTGCAAATTAAATAAGTCACTCTATAGGCAGAAGCAATCGCCAAGGTTAAAAGATATGGGTATATTTAAGGGCAAGTTGACTACACACTGTTCACTAAATTCTCTACTGAAGGTAAAATTTCTGTTCTTATTGTCTAGCCGATGACATTGTTGTCATCGGTGACTATGCAAATGAAATCGTAAGACTGAAATCTGCTTTTGCTCAAGTATTTGACATTAAAGATCTTGGAGAATTGAAATATTTTTTAAGAATGGAGATGGCCTATCAAAGAAAGGAATAGTTGTCTCTCAAAAAAAGTACACTTTGGATTTACATGAAGCCACAACAATACAAGGGTGTAAACCTACAGGCACACCTATGGAAACTAATTATAAAGTTGGTCTTAAACATGAGAATGCTCCTACTAACATAGAAATGTATCAAAAGCCAATAGGTAGATTAATGTACCTTTCACATACTAAAGTTCATATTAGCTTTTCAATTAGTATGGTGAGCCAATTCATAAACAAACTAAATGAAGAACAATTGGAGGTAGTGTTTAGAATCCTCAGGTATTTGAAAATGACCCATGGTACAAATAAAGGACTTGAAGTCTACGCAGATACAAACTAGCTGAATCCATAACTGATAAGAGATCCACCACAAGTACTGTACCTTTATTTGGGGCAACATTGTCATTTGGAGAAGCAATAAACAACCAGTGGTGGCAAAGAGCTTTGCTGAAATAGAGTTTAAAACTCTTGCACAAGGTGTTTGTGAAGGTCTTTGGTTGAAGAGACTTCTTGATAAACTCAAAGTTGCTATGAAAAAGCTTATGAAGGTTTTATGTGACAATATGGCAACTATTAGCATTGCAAAAAAATGTGCATCATGATAGGACTAAACATGATGAGATTGCCCGACACTTTATCAAAGAAAAGGTGGAATCAAGAGTCAATGAGTTAATCTACACTCCAACATAATCCCAAGTGGCTGATATCTTAACTAAACTATCTCAAGAGTCAAATTTGAACAGTTCATATCCAAGTTGGGCATACTTAACATATACAACCCAGTTTGAGGGGGAGTGTTGGAATCCCTTGATTTATGCCCAGGATTTTCTCTACATTTATTGGACAATGTCAACATTTTATTTCCTCTTTTATTCATCATTTATTTTCCCCATTTTTTTTTGTTTTTCTAGTTGTTTGGAGTGAGAGGCTGGTTTATATATGTGTAATTTCCTCCTTCAAATAAATATATCAGATTCAAAATAATTCAAAAACAATGAAATTCTCATAATTCCACAATAATGTGAGGTGCAAAATGGCTAAAATCCCTTGGGAAAGCAAGTGTGAATTGGAAACATCTCATAATGAATTATAAGGTGGATAAGCAAAGGGTTTGTTTGAAAGCGGACCCATCATTAACCATGACTATGGTCTCTCTAGATTCTTTAGTCAAAAACCTTAAAAGAGAGGGATAGGTGTATTTGGTGAAGTTCTGTGAGATGGCTGTACAAGAAAAACAATGGGAAAAAGCCCATGAAATTCAAAAATTACATGAGTTCTCTCGTATTGTGAACAACCCAAAGGCCTTCCTCCCCATTAAAAGGTCATGCCATTTTGATCAAAGAGGGAGCAATTGCACCCAATATGTGGCCCTATCATTATGCCAATTTCCAGAAAACAAAAATAGAAAAGTTGGTTAAGGAGATGATAATAGCTCGAATTATTCATCCCAATTGCACCCCCTATTCTAGCCGTGTGTTGTTGGTCACAAAGAAAGACAGAAGTTAGAGATTTTGTGTAGATTATAGGGCCTTGAATAAGGTAACAATTCCAGATAAATTTCCAATTTCTTGCATTAATAAGCTATTGGATGAATTAGGTAGGGTCATTATTTTTTCTAAATTGGACTTGAAGTTCGAGTATCATCAAATTTGGATAAAGTTAGGATATGAGGAAAAGATAGCTTTTAAGACACATGAAGAGCACTACAAATTCTTGGTTATGCCCTTCAGGTTGACAAATACACCCTACATTTTTCAACTCCTAATGAATGATGTTTTCAAACCTTATTGAGGAAGTTCATGTTAGTTTTTTTTTTAAATGACATACTAGTTTACAGTTGTGATTTGGAGACCCACATGTCACACTTGAGTTGCTTTAGAGGTGTTACAAAATTAAGGGTTGGTGATTAATAGAAAGAAGTGTGTACTAGGATAGCCTAGACTCCAATATTTGGGGCACATTATCTAAGCAAAGGGAGTGGAAACAAATCCTGTTAAGGTTGAGACAATGCTTTCTTGGCCTATACCTCTAGACATAAAAGCCTTAAGAGGGGTTTTGGGGTTAACCAAGTATTATCGAAAGTTTATAAGGAATTACAGCAAGATAGCCGCCCCCCCCCCCCCCTTTCCTCTCTTTTCTCATAGAGTTGCTCAAGGAAAATGCTTTTAAGTGGGGGATGAAGCTCAAACAGCCTTTGAGGGCTTGAAAAGGCCATGTCAACTACACCCGTGTTGGCTATGCTAAACTTTTCCCTTCCATTTGAGGCTGAAACAAATGCTTTAGGAAGGGGCATAGGGGCTATCCTCTTACAACAAGGGATGCCCATAACATATTTCAACCAAGTCATATGTAAAAGAGCTTAACAAACTTTGTATATGAACAAGAATTAATGGCAATTATGCATGCAATGAAGAGGTAAAATCATTATCTAATAAGCCATCCTTTTTTTATCAAGATAGATCAAAAGACCTTCAAATTTCTACTAGAACAAAGACTTGTCGATGACCAGTGGAGTTGGGTCTCTAAACTATGGTATAAATCTGAGATAAACTACAAACTTGGATCTAAAAATAAGGTGGCCGGTGCACTAGAGGAAATGATGGAATTCGAGGCATTTTTTTGTGGAATTAGGAAGAAATGAAAGCATTGGATGCGGAAGTAAAGAGAGATGAAAAACTAGCTTCCATTATATAGCAATTGATAGTTGGCAAGGAGGTACCTACTAGGTACAACTAAAGGAAAGACTGTTTATTCTACAAGGATAGGATAGTAATCCCAAAACAATTCCCTCGAGTTGCAACATTAATAAGGGAGTTCCATGCCTCTCCAATTAGGGGGGCACTCGGGGTATTTACACACTTACAAGAACTTGTTTGAGACACTTTATTGGGAGGAAATGAAGAAGGATGTATAAGATTTTGTGGCTCAATGTGAGATTTGCCAAAAATGCAAGTGGCAAGCCATGCATCAAACTAGTCTTCTACAGCTATTGCTAATACCAGAAGTTTGGAAAGATATTAGAATAAACTTTATAGTCCAATTGCCAAAATCAAAAATGTTTGATACCATCTTAGTCATGATTGACAAACTTACCAAGTATGGGCACTTTATTAGCTAGTGATAAAGACCAAAATAGTATAGGATGCCAAAATTCCACATGAAATAATATGGTATACTCAACAGTGATTCTCCCACTTCAATAGATAACTTTTAAAGAAAGGTTCCCAACTTTATTTGAATGCACACTGAGGATTTAGTAGGCACAAAACTGTTAATTTTTATTCCTTGGTCAAGGTTATATATATAATGGTACCAGGTTTGATTACAAGTCAATCACTTCCTGGTATTCAGCCTAAAAATAAGGGATTACATAACTAAATGATAAAACAGAATAAAGTCTTGATATGGGCTGAATAAAAAGGAAAGAAAAGATATAACTAAATAGGAAAGAAAGGATAATAAGAATAATAACAGAAAAAAGAAAAGAAATATAATAGGAATAAATAAGTAACAGTAAATGACGATTTCCAATACTCCCCCTCAAACTGGTGAATAAATGTTGATCATTCTCAACTTGCTACTTAGTTCGTCATATCTTGATTTAGTGAGAACCTTGGTCAAGATGTGGGCTATCTATGCATTAGAGTAGACGTAATCTAGCTCTATAAGACCTGCTTCAATGTTATCCTTGATAAAGTTTCAATCAATCTCCACATATTTGGTTCTATTATGAAAAATTGGATTTTGTGCAAGTTCAATGGTGGCTTTGTTATCACACCACGTTGCAATATACCATGTGCTAATGCCCTATATTCATCTCTAAAAATTCTTCTAATCCACATTACTATATATATAGCATGTGCTAGTACCCTGTATTCATCTTCAGCAAAGGTCCCAACAACCACACTTCGTTTCCTGCTCTTCCATATCACTAGGTTGCCCCAAACAAATGTATAATACCCAGTTGTGAATTTTTTGTCAATCACACAACCTGCCCATTCAGCATCTGTATATAGTTTCACACCTCTTTCACTTTTACTAAACAAGAGTCCCTTGCCAGGAGTCATCTTTAAATATTTTAAAATTCTATAAATTGCTTCCATATGTTGTTCTCGTAGATCCTTTGGGAACTGACTAACAACTCTCACAACAAAACTTATGTCAAGTCTGATATGAGATAAGTATATAAGTTTTCCAACTATCCTTTGATATCTCATCTTATCAACAAGAGTTCCTTCTTATGTGAATTCAATCTTGTAATTGGCCTCCATAGAAATTCCAGCTAGCTTTGCACCTAGCATAGTTGTTTCTTTCACCAAATCCAATGTGTACTTTCTCTATGAGGCACTTACCCCACTACTTGACCTTGCAACATCCATTCCCAAGGACCTTGATTTCAAACTCTATGGCTAGGCTCCTCTTCAACCTTTTGATTTCCTTACTATCATCACCAATCATCACAATGTTATCTACATATACAATCAAAATTGAAAATTTTCCTTTATAATGTTTGACAAACATTATATGACGAAATTAACAATGTTCATAACCTTCCTTCTTCATAACTTTGGTAAACCTCTCAAACCAAGCTCTTAGTGATTGTTTTAGTCCATGTGTTTTAGTCCATATAGTGACTTGCGAAGTCTACATACCTTGTTGAGGTTGTTTTGATTCCTTGTGCCAAGTGGAAGCTCTATATAAACTTCTTCCTCTAGGTCCCCATATAGAAACGCATTCTTCGCATCCAACTTATGCAAAGGCCAATCATCATTTGCTACTAGTGATAGAAGGATTTTGATTGTATTAAATTTCGCCACAAGAGCAAAGGTTTGTAGGTAGTCCACTCCATAGGTTTGAGTAAATCCATTAACAACCAATCTAACTTTGTACCTGTTGATAGAACCATCAAGGTTATATTTAATAGTAAAAACCCATTTACATCCAACTGGTATCTTTCCTGTTGGCAATGCAGTTACCTCCCAAGTGTTATTCTTTCCTAAAGCCTGTAACTCTTCATTAATGGCTTGTCTCCATGTAGGATCCACCATGGCATCTTGAAATTTTTCTAGTACTTTGACCCCTAATATGCAAGTAATGAAAGCCTTCATATTTGAAGATAAGTTCTCATAAGAGATGTAGTTACCAATCGGGTGTTAGGTACATGATCTCTTACCTTTTTTCAATGCTATAGGCAAGTCAATCGCGACTTCTTCAAAACTTGCCTTGGTTTCAGTCTCTTGACTTTGCATGAGTGGGTTTATCTCTACCATCTCTCTCGTTTATTTGTGCCCTTGTTCCTCATGGAATAAACTTTGATCCCTTTCATCTCCTACTGTACACCTGTCGTACCACTATATCAGCACTATTAGTCCCTTTTCCGGAATTATAATCAATTTCAAATTTATTGTTGGGCACACCAATTTGGGTTTCAAAAGGGTCAAGGTCTGTTTCTTGATTTTTATAGCTAGTTTCAAGCTTAAAGTGGTTGAGAAAGACTCAATAACATTAGGAGTTAGGGCTGATTTGGTACTTGATTCAAGTGAAGGTAAAATAGGTATTGACACCAGTGACACTTGGGACCTCTCATTAGTGGAAATATCAAAACCAAGTTCTGGTTCATTACAAATTAGCCATTCATTTCCTTGATTCTCCTCCTTAATGGGTAATTTGGGATAAAAGAATTATTATTCATTAAAATTAACATGCATAACGACATAGTATTTGTGATCAGTGGGAGAGTAGCATTGATACCCCTTTTTAGTAGGTAAATGACCTGGAAAATGCATCTTATACTTCTTGGGTCAAGTCTCCCCCTACTTTCATTATGAACATAAGCCACACATTGAGGAATTATTGAAATGAGCTGAGAATTAGGATAACACTCTTGAAATTTGTAAATTGGAGTTTTAAAACCAAGAGTTTTAGAGGGCATACGATTAATTAAATATGCTGAAATCAGAATTGTATCCCCCCAGTAACAACCTGGAACATTTTTTATCAACATTATTGCTCTAGAGACTTCCAAAAGATGTCAATTTTTATGTTTAGCTACGCCATTTTGTTGTGGAATGTTAACCAACGAAGTTTGATGATGAATTCCATTTTACCATTGTTACTATGTAAAATTTTAATTGTAAACTGAAATTAATTTTTAACAAAAACATAGAATTTTTGAAAATTTTGTAAAAGTTTCGGATTTTTCTTTCATCAAAAATACCCATGTTAAACGTGTATGATCATCAACAAAAGTTATAAATCACCTAGTTTTGGACAAATTTTGCACTTTAGAAAGACCCCATATGTCACTATGAATCAATGTGAAGAGTTGTGATGGTACATGAGGAAGAGAGGGATATATATACTTAACATGCTTTGCAAGCTGACAAAATTCACAATGAAAAAAGTCATTTTTATTATAATTCAATTCTGGAAATAAGTACTTCATATAGCTGAGACTAGAGTGGCCTAACCTATAACGCCACAACATTAAATTATTGTTGAAAAAAGTAAAAAAAAAAAAAAAACAGACATTCTCTCTTCTGCTCTCTTATTTGATCCTCTCTTTAGATAGTGGAGATCACCCCACTCTTTAGCATTGCCAATTGTCTTCCCCGAGCTCAAGTCCTAAAAAATATAATTTTCTTCAGTGAAATAGACACCATAATTCAATTGTTGAGTAGTTTTCTTTATAGACAGCAAGTTACACTTGATTTCAGAAACATAGAGGACATTGATTAATTTTATATTATCCGATATTATCATTGTTCCAATCCCAATCACTTTAGCATAAGTCCCACTTGCAATCTTAACTCTAGTATGCTTTGAATTACTGTGAAATTCACAAAATAGATCTTTGTAACTAAAAATATGATTCGTTGCACCCGAGTCAACAGTCCAAATGTTATTGGTGTGAACCACAGTGCGCAAAGCAGCAATGAGATATATACCTGCTTGGACTAAAGTGACTGAGGGAGTAGAGTTCACTTTGAGATGGCTGGAAATCATGTTTATCAAGTAGTTTTTTTAGGACTAAAAATTCTTCTTTGCTCAGTGTAACATTCTC
Organism: Erythrophleum ivorense; assembly: GCA_026724425.1. Taxonomy (NCBI): domain Eukaryota; kingdom Viridiplantae; phylum Streptophyta; class Magnoliopsida; order Fabales; family Fabaceae; genus Erythrophleum; species Erythrophleum ivorense. The sequence continues at coordinate 36,520,239 of JAIUCV010000006.1, read as the reverse complement.
ATTTTCAGCATCCACCTTAAATCCTCTTCCTTCACTTTTGGTCCTCTGTTTATTCCTTAGTGGCTTACCATGAAACTTTCAGCATATATCCTTAATATGTCCACCTTTATTACAATGATCACACTATTTAGATAACTTCTTTCCTTTCTGATCTACTTGCTGGCTGCTTCTGGATATCATGGCTGAAGATTCAATAAGATTTGAAGACGACACAGTACTCAAAATCAAATTCTTCCAACTCTCTTTACATTTGACCATATTAATGGTCTCTTCAAGAAAGGGCAGAGGCTTCATACCCATAATCCTTCCTCTTCATAGGTTCTCTCATTTTCAACCAGCTGTTTATAATAGATGCTATCAGTAGAACATGATCAATTGTGGACTTCATAGATGTCTATTTGCTGCCACAACCCAAGTAGAGCACTATAGTACTGAGTTATAGTCTTACTTTCTTGTTTCAGATCATGTAGAAATCTTTTGACCTAGAACACAGTGGCTTTATTTTCTTTCACTCCATAAGTTCGCTTGGCAAAATCCTAAATCTCTTTAATTGTTACTGCCAACATATAGTTTTCACTAATTTCAATGGTCATGGAGTTAACTAACCACTTCATAACCATGTTATTCTCTACAACCCAAGTATCATAGCCAGGATCTTCGACCGCTAGTTCTTTCGCTGCTCCTATTAGATACTTCTCCTTCCCCTTTCCTCTGATAAACATCAAGATATTCCTTGACCACAATAGATAATTATTTTCAGTTAGTTTATGAATAACCATTACCGGTGGGAAGCTATGGGATGCAATCCCAGAAGGGTCCACACCACTACTGCCCAAATTTGTCATTGAATTCAACACCTCTTGCAGAAAGCTACTGGACGATGATAGGCTAGGGTTGCTGCCATCGGCAGTGAAGGCCTCCATGGTGCCAAACGAAATGTGCCTATGTTGCATAGGATTGCAGCTCTAGCACCATAAGGATTTAGTATGCAAAAAATTGTTAATCTTTATTCCTAGGTCAAAGTTATATATATAATGGTACCAAGTTTAATTACCACTCCTTGGTATTCAGCCTAAAAACAAAGGATTACATAACTAAATGATAAAATAGAATAAAATCCTTATATATGGGCCGAATAAAAAGGAAAGAAAAGATATAACCAAATAGGAAAAAAAAGATAATAGAGAATAATAAGAAAGAAAAGATAATAGAAAAAAGCAACAAAATATAATAGGAATAAATATGCAGTAGTAAATGACAATTTCCAACACCTATTAATTGGTATTAGATTTAGTGGTTGGCAACTTCAAAAAAGACTAATTGTGAACGGTTCTAACCTACAAAAAGCCAAGTGAACTATCGCATACTATAGCCATCAAGACATCAGCTTTCCACGGGCAGTCAATTGAAAAAAAACAAAGTAATATGGAATGCCAAAGTCCCACATTTAGTAGTATAGGTTGCTGAATAGTGATTCTTCCATCTCAATAGCTAGCTTTCAGAGGAGCATTCCCCACTTGACTTAGGAGTGCGTTAGCTTGTTACATCCTTTCTTAACAAAAAAGAGTGGATAACTTTTTGCCAAAGAGGTGGTCAAACTATATGACTTTCCAAAATCCATTGTGTTTGATCTGAGATAGGCTCTTTATGAGTCAATTTTGGCAAGGGTTGTTCAAATGGCACGCATAAAATTGAAATACAGTTTTGGTTACCACCCACAAACAGATAAGCAGATAGAAATGGTTAACCAAAGCTTGAAAACATATTTATGTTGCTTTGCAAGGGACAAACCAAAGCAATGGGCTAAGTGGTTGCCATGGACAAAATACTGGTTCAATACTTCCTACAATAGATCAATAGGGATGATAGCTTTTAAGGCTCTCAAAATCCCCTCTATGCTTCTCAAGATGAAAGACATTCATTCTATTGCAGAAGCTAATGAAACCATAAAGGCTCAAAATCTAATTTTGGCTCAATTATAACATAATCTTGAAAGGCCCTAAAAGTATATGAAGTTACAAGCTAATAAAACTCAGGAAAATGGTGTTCGCAATAAAAGGCATGGTGTACTTAAAAATTAATCTTTGTAAACTTTAGGCTCTATCAAAAAGAGCCTAAAAAAAGTTGTGTCCTAGGTTCTATGGGCCTTAAAAGTGCTAGAAAAAATAGGACCCATGACATATCAACTAAAGTTACCCTCAACCATAAGAGTCCATCCTATGTTTCATGTGCCATAGCTTAAAGGGTCCCTATATGCTATTAAAGCTTCCCAAGAAATTCCTACTTTTTTATTTGATGTGTTAGAGTTGCAAGATAGTCCAAAAGTAGTACAAAAAGCAAGAAAACTAACTAATAGGGGGTAGAAATCTTGATTAAATGGGTGGGGTCACTTTAATTTGAAAATACTTAAGAAACCTATGATGTAATTCACAACCAGTTCCATGATTTCCACCTTGAGGCCAAGGTGACACCAGTTAGAGAGGGTGTTGATGGGCTCAATCTTGATGGGCCTCAACCTATGAAGACTTATAGCAAAAAAAAAAAGAGGGAGAAAATAGTAGATAAAAATAGTATGGTGCTCCCTAGTGAGTTGTCCAGCGATAACTAAATATCACAGCTAAAGGAGAAAGAATAGGGTGGCGTGAGTTAAAGCGCAAGGGCGTTGGAAATTATGGGGAGCTTTGGGTGAAAGAAAGAAAGAGAAAGAAAGTGATCAAGAAATTGGAAAGTCCTACCCCTTGAACACAAGGAGCTATTTTCTTTCCATTCTTTTTTTTTTCCTTTCACTTTGTCAACTATAAGAAAACTGTGGATTTCTGGGAGAAACTTCAATCATAATATTCATTGGAGGCGTTGGGTGCATATATATCAGTGGGATTTAGTTGATTAACCAGAAATCCCATTGAGTCAGCCGAAAGATACGAAACAAAATGAAAAACAGGGGAGAGAAAATAGGAACGGTAAATGACGATGAAAACAGATTAGAAAAAATAAAAAATGAAGCCATAAACTATAGATAATAGGCTCAGCCCATTCCAACACTCCCCCTTAAATTGGAGAGTAGATACTGATCAATCCCAGCTTGCTTCTTAACTCTTCAAATTTGATTCTTGGAATGGCTTTTGTTAGAATATCAACTACTTGTTAGTTTGTTGAGATGTAGGCAAGATCTATTATCTTGGATTCAATCTTTTCTTTGATGAAATGTCTATCAACTTCCATGTGCTTTATTCTATCATGATGTATGGGATTCTGAACAATTCAGATAGTGGCCATATTGTCACAACACACTTTGATAGGCATAGTTATCTTCTGTGCAAGTTCTTATACTAGTCTCAGTATCCAGATGCCCTCACAAATTCCAAGAGCCAGAGCTCTATATTCAATTTTTGCTGAGCTTCTAACTACTACTGATAGTTTCTTACTTCTCCAAGTCAGTAGATTACCCTATACATAGGTACAATAACCTGTAGTAGATCTTTTATCAATCATTGACTCTGCCCAATCTGCATCAATATAAACTTGTACTTCCCTAAAATCATTCTTGGCAAAGAATAATTCTTTTTCAAGTGTCATTTTGAGGTACTTCAAGATTCTATGAACTCCCTCCAGGTGTTTCTCTCGTGGATTACTCATGAATTGGCTTGCAATGCTTACTACAAAACTAATGTTAGGTCTAGTATGGGATAGGTATATGAGTTTGCCTACTAGTCTTTGGTATCTCTCCTTATCAACCGGTGCTCCTTCTTGCTTCAAATTCATCTTGTAATTGGCCTCCATAGGAGTTTCTGCTAGTTTGGCTCCCAATATCCCTATTTCTTTCAATAGGTTAAGGGTATATTTCCTTTGTGACACACTTATTCCTTTGTTAAACCTAACCACTTCCATACCTAAGAAGTATCTCAATTTTTCTAAGTTTTTTATTTCAAATTCAGTTGTCAAGTTGCCTTTTAATCTTGTAATTTCTACAGTATCATCACCTGTTACCAAAATATCATCCACATAGATAATGAGAATTGAATTCTTACCTCCATTTTGTCTGGTGAATAAAATGTGATCTATCTGGCATTGGGTATATCCTAACCGTTTGATTACTTGGGTAAATTTTCCAAACTATGACCGAGGTGACTGTTTCAAACCATAGAGGAATTTAAGGAGTCTGCACACCCTTGAGCAGTTGTCTTGGGTTCTTAATCCCTGTGGTATATCCATAAAAACTTCTTTAAGATCATTATTCAAGAAGGAGTTCTTCACATTTAGCTGATAAAGTGACCAGTTCAGGTTTACTGCTAGTGACAATAAAACCTTTATAGTGTTTAGTTTAGCCACTGGAGCAAATATTTCTTGGTAGTCTATCCCATGGGTCTATGTAAAGCCCTTAGCTACTAGTCTTGCCTTATATCTGCTCACTGTACCATCTGGGTTATATTTAACGGTAAACACCCATTTGCACCCCACAGTTCTCTTTCCTCCAAGTAGTAGGGTTATTTCCCAAGTTCTATTTTTCTTCAATGCTCTTAGTTCCTCTTGTATAATTGTCCTTCATTTGGGTTCATTAATAACTTCTTAGAACGATTCTGGTATTTTTCTTTCAAAAACATTTACAACAAACATCTTCAAATTGGGAGAAAGTTTATCATAAGATATGTAATTGCTAATAGGATGTTGAGTGCATGATCGTTTCCCTTTTCTTATAACAATTGGCCAATCGAGCTCCTCAGAATCTAACTTCTGGTTGGACTCTTGGTTATGTTCAGGAATGGGTTCTTCTCTATTACCACTCTCTAATTGCTTGGTGCCCTTATTCCTCCTGGTATATACTTTAATCTCTCACATTTATAGTTGGTTTACTTCTGTCCCAGTTATATGTTGTTTATCCTAATTCTCCTAATTTGTTCCAAATTGATTCCCCAAGCTGATTTGGTCATTTTCAGTAGTTTGGTGGGAATTCTTGGATGAGGAACAAAATATTTCAGGTGCTGGCAGATCAAGATTATGTCTTATTGGTTCAGGAAGTGCAATATTTGTATTAAGAGGTAACTGTACAAATTTAGGATTAAAAGATATTTGGGATCCAGGTTCTGATTCTTCACAAATTATCCATTCATTCTTCTTTTTCTCCTCCTAAATGGGTAATTTGGGGTAATAAGGGATATTTTCAAAAAAATTGGCATCCATAGTGACAAAATACTTACGAGAAGTAGGAGAGTAGCACTTATACCCCTTTTGAGTAGTTGAATAACCAAGAAAAATACACTTTTCAGCACGAGAACTCAATTTCCCTCCACCATGGTCATGTATATAAAAAGTACAGCCAAAGACCTTTTGGGGTATATTTGACACTAAATGGGAATTAGAATAGAGTTGTTGAAGTTTCTGAATAGGTGTTTCAAACTTTAAGGTTTTTTAGGGTAATCTGTTGATCAAATAAGCAAAGGTGAGAACTGCATCACTCCAAAAAATGTGAAGTACATTGTTAGTTAACTTCAAGACTCTAGACACTTCCAAGAGATGTCTACTTTTCCTCTCAGCTATCCCATTCTGTTGTGGGGTATTAACACATGAGGTTTGGTGGTGTATCCCATGTTCATTAGGATAGTTTTGAAACTTGATACTCAAGTACTCTCTCCCATTATCACTTCAAAGTATTTGAATTGTGGAGCCAAATTGGTTTTTAATGAAAATATGAAATTTTTTGAAAATTTGCAAAGCTTCAGACTTTTCTTTCATCAAAAAAATCCACGTTACTCGGATGTGATCGTCAATAAATGTTATAAACCACTTGGATTTAGACAAACTAGAGATTTTCGATGAACCCCAAATATCACTGTGAATTAGTCCAAAAGGTTTTATGGGTTTATAAGCATGTGGGGGATAATGGCATCAAATGAGTTTGACAAATTGACAAAATTCGCAATGGAAGAAGGTAGAATCAATCTTATTACTCAAATCAAGAAATAAACATTTCATGTAACGAAGACTTGGGTGGCCTAACCTATAATACCATAACTCAATCTCATTATTGTAAATAGTAGAAAAGATATCAACTTTCTCACTCTTATTTCTCACTTATGCTATTTTTAGGTAGTAGAGTCCTCCCCATTCCTTAGTATTGCCAATCGTCCTCCTCGAAGCCAAATCTTGAAAAACACAATTATTATTAGTGAAGTTAACAATGCACCTCAATTGTTTTGTAATTTTTCTAACAGAGAGCAAAGTACATTTAATTTCAGGCATATATAAAACATTTTTTAACTCAATGGTCTCAAATATAGTTACAGTCGCAATTCCAAGAACCTTAGCATAGGTTCCATTAGCCACCTTTACAAGTGTATAGGCAGAGCAGTATTCAAGATTAGTGAAAACTTCTTCGAAACCAGTAACATGGTCAGTGACCCCAGAGTCAACTATCCAGACAGTTTCAGGTTTCACTATTGAGTTTAGCATAGTCATGAGATAAATACTTGCTTGAGCCAGAGTTACAAAGGAAGTTGGAGAATTTTTCCCACTTGTGAGATGTTGTAGATTGTGTTTTTCCAGCAACCTCTTAAGAATTGTTAGTTCTTCTTTGTTCAAAATCTCTACATTTGTGTTTGCTCCAATTAGCAAACCTCGACTCTCACTCCTATTTGCAGGTTTGTTGAGAGGCTTTCCATGTAACTTCGAACAATTAGCTTTAGTATAACCCTCTTTGTTGCAGTGGTCACATCACTTTGTAGGTTTCTTTCCACGATACTCTGACATTTGTCCTCCTCTAGTCACCATGGCAGAGGACTCGAGTACTGTGAAAGAGAAACACTTTGTGTCAACTCCTTTCTAGTTCACATTTTATGGTGTTCACAATTTCTTCAAACGATAGCATTGGCTTCAAACTCATAATTCTCCCCTTGGTTTCTTCAAATCTATCATTTAGTCCCTGTAAAAACTCATAGGACCTTTCTTTTTCAATCAGCTATTTGTAGTAGATTTCATCTTTGTGGCAGGACCAGTTATGGGTCTCATAGAGGTTTATCTGTTGCCATAGCCGTATGAGTGATGTGTAATACTGTGTTACTATTTTTGCTCCCTGTTTTAAGTCCCTTAATTGTCTTTTAATAGAGAAAACAGCAGCTGAATTATCTCTGACCCCATAAGTTCTTCTCACAAACTCCCATATTTCCCTAGCAGTGGTGGCAAGCATATAGTTGCTACTAATTTCTACTGACATAGAGTCTATAAGCCAAGTCATGACAGTATTATTTTCAGAGAGCCAGGTTTCATATCTAGGAAAGAATGGGTTAGGTGCAGCAACCTCTCCAATTAAGTATTTCTCCTTCCCTCTACCTCTAACAAACATAAAAATGTTACTGGACTAAAGAAGATATTGTTTTCGGCCAGACAATGTGTTACCAGCAAAGAGGAAAGGCTGTCAGTGGTGGTAGACGTGAAAGTAGGATGTACCGGTAACATTAGAGGTATCCGTCCACTGGAGATCGCACTACTCTGCTCATCGGCCATGTCTGTCTAGTCAGCAACCATTACTTATGGGTCAGCACCTCTCGGCGAGATCAGGGAAGATACTCTGCCTCTAGTATCTGACCGCATGGTGCCAAACAATATTCTCCCAAGTCGCATGAGCCTTTAGGCTCTGATACCATGTGGATTTCTGGGAGAAACTTCAATCGTAATATTCATTAGAGGCATTGGGTACATATATATCAGTGGCATTTGGTTGATTAACCAGAAATCCCATTGAGTCAGCCGAAAGATACAGAACAGAACGAAAAAACAAGGGAGAGCAAATAGGAACAGTAAATGACAATGAAAACAAATCAAAAAAAATAAAAAAACATGAAGCCATAAACTATCGATAATGGGCTCGGCCATTCCAACAAAAACCGTAGATAAAAATAGTAAGGTACTCCCTATTGAATTGTCCAGGGATAACTAACCATCATAGCTAAAGGAGAGAGAATAGGGTATTGGAGAGTCCTACCTCTTGAATACAGGGAGCTATTTTCTTTCCATTCATCTTTTTTTCTCGTCTATTTTGTCAACTATAATATATCCTAGCATCAATTTTTAGATTAAATCTTTCATACAAATTCAATAAATTAGTCTAAAAGCAGTACACAAAACAATAAAACTAACTAATGAGGGGTGAAAATCTTGATTAAATGGTGGGGTTACTTGAATTTGAAAATACTTGGGAAACCTATTATGTAATTCACAATCAACTTTTTAGGGAGGGTGTCGATGGGCTTAATCCTAATGGGCCTCGGCATATGAGGACTTGTAGCATAAAAAAGAGGGAGAAAAAAGTAGATAAAAATAGTAAGGTGCTCCCTAGTGAGTTGTCAAAGGATAACTAACTATCACAGCTAAAGAAGAGAGAATAAGGTGGCATGAGTTAAAGTGTAGGGAAGTTGAAAATTATAGGGAACTTTGGGTCAAAGAAGGGAAGAAGGAGAAAGTTATCAAGAAATTAGAGAGTCTTGCCTCTTGAACATAGGGAGCTATTTTCTTTCCATTCATCTTTTTTCCTCTTCTACTTTGTCAACTGTAATCTATCCCAACATCAATTTTGGGGTAGATCTTTCATACAAATTCAATAAAATAGAGGAGGTTCAATCACAGCTATTTTTCGTTATTTAAAAAGCCCATAAAGTGAACAATGAACCGAAAAATTCTCAATAGCAAACCCTAATATAAGGCTATAAGCATATGAAGCCATCAAAATGCTCATCCCAACCATGACCATCCACATTTCCAAGGAATTATATTGATAGTGAATAATGGCTTTATTGTATTCCCCACATCATCTCAAATACATTCAATGAGTTTTAATCTAAGTAGCCAAATGTGGAAAAACCTATCAAATATTATAGATGGGTCACAAGTGGGAGTGTTTAATAATTGAATATAATGCTTGTTTGAAAATTCTCTCTTATCCTTTATTTACAGGTGTTGGTATAGCATATTTCAACCCTGATATTTAGGGATTGAAATTGATTTCATATCAAATTTGAGGATATTTGGATCTAATTTAGGTCAAACATTATTCTATATTTAAGCCTCTTTATTTCAATTTTAATTTTCTTTTTTTTTTACATTTGACTGACACAATCATTAATTTATTTCCTTTTTTTTTCCTGATCTGTATCAAGGGACCATATGGCCCCACTTAATGCCATCAGTCTTATATATGTAGCTGCTTCCTATTCAAAAATAATACAGTGAATTATTCATACCACAAACCTATCTTCCTCATCTTTTTTAACATGATATCAGAGCCCTACTGGCCTGATCTTCTCCCATGACCAAATACGGTCTCCAAACAACTATAAGTGAAGAAAAGAGAGAACTTCCCACAAAAATGACAACCCAAACACCTTAGACCTTCACCAATAATACCACTCCCATAAGTATTAGCACTAACAAGCTAAACGGACATAACTACCTTCTATGGAGTCAATCTGTGATGATGTTTGTGTGTGGGAAAAGGAAAGAAGATTATCTGAGTGGAGAGGCTGTTGAACCAAATACTAGTGATTCCATATATAAGACTTGGAAGACCAAAAACCATCAGGTCATGGCTCGACTTATTAACTCCATGGGCAAACAGATAGGTGAGAATTTCATACTCTTTAGTACTGCCCATGAGATTTGGGAGGCCGCCCAAGAAGCCTACTTTGTCCATGAAAGTGCCATTGAAGCTTTTGAGATAGAATGCTCAATTCACAAGTTAAAACAGGGGAATACCCCTATAAATCAATATTTTAATTCTCTTTCTAGGTTTTGGTAGTAGCCAGACTTGCTGGACACTCATATGTGGAGTCATACCATCAATGCAACAGCTTACAAGAAGACTATGGAGAAACGAAGAATTTACAAGTTCCTAATAGACTTAAGTGACAGTTGTGATGATGTAATCCTTGCTATGAAACCTATTCCCTCACTTAAAGAAGTGTTTGCAAAAGTTAGACATGAAGAAAGTAGGAAGAAAGCATGGCAAAGTTCTAAAATACACACCTCCATAAACCTAAATGAAGGGTCTACACTCATGACACGCGAACCACCCAAAGAAGGTGACAATAAACAAAAGAAAAGTGGCAAACTGTGGTGTCAGTATTGCCATATAAGTGGTCTTTCCAAGGACATATGTTGGAAGATCCATCGGAAACCACACACTTAAAACCAACACCAAAGAGTGAGGGGTAGAGCTATGTTGTTAGCAGTATAGAAGAATCTGCAATATCAAAAACTCCTTTATTTTCCAATGAACAATTACAGCTACTTCAAAAGCTATTTGGGCAAGAAAAGAACATGGCTCAATACACTTCAAAGGGTAACGTGGAAACTTGATCTATTGTTTAGTCAAGTGATTTTTCTGTTGCCTTTAATGCTCAAACTCTGAATAATCTCACATGGGTGGTTGATTCTAGATCATCAAACCATATGACAAACAACCCTCTTTATCTAATGAAATTAACAAGTGCACCACACCCTTGACAATAAAAATAGAAGATGGGACCTTAACTACTATAGGGAGTGGGACCGTCACTATTTCTAAAGACTTAGTTCTAACAAATGGTCTACTTGTACCCGAACTTGCTTGTAACTTGTTATCTATCCGCATATTAGTCAAAGATAAAAATTTCATGGCTAACCTTTTCGATGGTAGGTGTGAATTTCAGGACTTGGCATCTAAAAGGATAATTGGCAATCTCGAAAGCACAAGTACAGCTATTTACAAGTCATATCCGTATCAGATACATTTCCAATACGGATACGCTACCGTATGAGTACAAACATATCTTGTACATTTCTTTTTGTCTCGGTGCATTTCGAAACGTTTCTATCCATACTGAAACGACTTCGAAACGGCTGCAAAATGGGGTTGTCCAAACAATGTCGTTTTCACCCTCACTTATCCTCCCCTATCCGTCGAAAGCCTTCTGCTTCTAGTGCTTTTACATTTCGCCGTGCATTGCCTGCCTTTGTCCTCCGTGCTGCATTGTCTTCCCTAGCAAGGCTTCCATTGCTCCGTCTCCAGCCAGTGGCAGGTGCGTCTTTTTCTGTTTTCATATTTTCTTCTTCATCTATTAGATGTGATGAATGTTCGTCCATGCTTCCTCACTCTTCATCTTTTCTCTTATATTTTCCTTCTTCCCATCCTAAACTCGGTGTAACTACCTGATATAATATAAATGTGAGATGTGATGGCTGATTCATCTTGTTCTATTCTATTTGGTATTTGCTTCATTTACTGGTAGTCTGGTACAGATAAGGAATTGTATTTGCTTCATACTGAAATGCCTTGGCTTATGATTTCAAGAATTGTATTTGCTTCATACTAAAATATCTTGGCTTCATACTGAAATACCTTGGCTTCATGCATTTGGCTGATCAAGAATTGTATTTGCTTCGTCCATGTGTGGATTCTTGCTATTATATGTGTGTTTGTGGTTACATATTCCTTTTCCCTTAAAATACCTTAGCTTATGATTTCAATATAAGTGTTCTTTTTGTATACAAAGGTACGCTTAAAATACCTTTGTATAGCTTGGCTTATACATATTCTCGTACTCGTATCCTAAAATTTTTAAAATTGCCATATCTCACATATTATATCATGTTGTACCCAATATGCGTACCCGTATCTATACTTCCTAGTTGGCAATGTTAGGAAGGTATTCAATCTCTATCTCATGGGTCCTACACTTACTAATAAGTATGGCTTTGGTGCTAATACAAATGATTTGTCGTTGTGGCACTATAGATTAAGTCATCCCAATGTTCAATACATGAGAAAATTGTATCCAAATCTTTAGAATAAGAATTATGTTATGTTTTCTTGTGAAACATGCCAACTTGCTAAACATACTCGATACTTATCCCACACAAAACCACAAACAATCCCAACCTTTCCTTCTAATCCATATTGACGTTTGACCTTATACAATCAAAGACATTTCAAGGGCAAAGTGATTTGTTACCTTTGTGGATGATCACACAAGGGCAACATAGATTTATTTGATAAAAGAGAAATCAGAAGTACCCTCAATATTCAAAACCTTTAACCAATTTATCCAAAACCAATTCCAAACCTATATCAAAGTACTAAGGAGTGACAATGGGAAGGAATACATAAATTCTTCCCTTGGTACCTATCTCAAAGATTAAGGAATTCACCACCAAAACACTTGTGCCTACACTCCACAATAAAATGGGATAGCTAAAAGGAAGATAGACACAACCTTGAAATTGCAAGATCCTTATTATTTACCATGAATGTTCCTACTATTTTTTTTGGGGGGCAAGCCATCCAAACAACAGCTCACCTTATAAATAGAATGCCCTCCAAAGTCTTAAATTTCAAAACACCATGCTCCCTCTCCAAACCTATCCCACTACCCAAACTATCTCTTCTCTACCCTTAAAAGTGTTTCACTGTACCACCTTTGTCCACATTCACCATAACCATAAACTTGAACCAAGAGCAACCAAATATCAATTTTTAGGGTACTCATCCAATTGGAAAGGGTATACTTACTATTTCCCTAGCCAAAAGAAATTTCATATCTATATGGATGTCACCTTTTTTGAAGAGAAACCTTACCATTCCAAAATCTCCATTCAAGGGGAGAATGAGAACCAAGGTGAATGGAGTTTTGGTGGTAAATGGAATTTTGGTGATGTTCAAAATTGTGAAGGCTGCCATCACTACAAAATGGCCCCTACAAGCCCTATTCCCATTGTTGTCATACAAGAATTCGAGCCTTATAACCCCCATAGCCTTAAGGAAGAAGCCAATAGTCCCCGTGAATATGAAACAAAAGCAAAATCAGGTCTAGAACAAAGGGAAAATGGGCCCAAATCTGATAAACAGATGTAGCAAAGAGAAACTTTTATCTAATCATGTGTATTAGGGACTTCAAGATAGAAACAAGACCAATCCCTTCGCAGAATCCAAGTCCCTCTAGCCAAAGTCTAGAAATGGAGGATTTAGCTATACCTATTGCATGAATAAAAGGTACTAGGTCCTAGACTAAGCACTCTATTGGCAAATATGTGTCATATAACAAATTGTCATCTTCTTATAAAGCCTTTGTGACCAACATTTCTAATGAAAAAATCCCTTAAACCATCCATGAAGCTCTTAAGCAGGGACAATGGAAAGAGGCTATTATGGACAAAATGAATGCACTTAAGAAGAATGGAACCTAGAATTTGGTTGATTTACCTAAAGGGAAAAAACTAGTTGATTGCAAATGGGTTTTTAACATCAAACACAACTTTGATGGAGGTATCAATAGCCATAAGCCCTGTTGGTTGCAAAGGGATTCATGGAAACACATAGAATAAACTACCAATAAACTTTTGCTCTCGTAGCTAAGTTAAATTCCATTTGTGTTGTTGTCCCTTGTAGCCAACTTGAACTAGCAGTTGCACCAACTTGATGTGAAGAATGCATTCCTAAATGAAGACCTAAAGAAGAAAATTTATTTGTCCATCCCGCTAAGTTTTGAGAAAGAAAGTAAAGGCAAAGTTTGCAAGCTAAAAAAGTCTCTTTATGGGCTCAAACATTCTCCAAGTGCATGGTCCAAAAGGTTCACTAAAGTCGTCAAGAAGCAAAGGGTACTCACAGGGGCAAGCCAACCATACTCTCCACTAAATTCTCTCAAACAGGGGAAGTTGTTATTCTAATTATGTATACAAATGATATAATAGTCATTGATGATTATAAAGATGACATAAGAGCACTAAAGAAAGCCTTAGCTAAGGAATTTGAAATCAAGGACCCAGGACTTTCGAAATACTTCTAAGGTGTGGAAATTGCTAGGTCTAAATAAAGAATCATCATATCCTAAAAGAAATACATCATTGACTTGCTCAAGGAAATGAGAATGCTTAAGTATAAACCAATAGATACTCCTATGAAAGTAGATTACAAAATTGGATTTTCCCCAGAAAGTCTTCTTATAAATACAGAGAAATATCAAAAACTTATAGGAAAACTGATCTACTTGTTTCATACTCAACTAGATATTTGTTTTGCAGTTAGTGTCATCAGTCAATATACGAATAAACCTTGCGAAGTTCATCTAGAAGCTGCCTATAAAGTTTTGAAATGCCTTAAAATGTCTCCTGGAAAGGGAATCTTTTTTTAATAAAAGTATATGTCGAATTGTAAAGATATACAGACTGGGTGAGCTTAGTTATGGATAAGAGGTATACTACAAGCTATTGCACCTATGTGTAGGGGAACTTAGTGACACGGAGAAGTAAGAAACAATCAATTGTAGCAAGAAATAGTGCCAAAGCTAAATATTGGGCCTTGCTCAAGAAATATGTGAGGAATGGTGGCTAAATAAACTACTTGAAGAACTTAAAGTAGCTAGCCAACTACCGATGAAGGTTCTTTGATAATATGGCCACCATTAGTATAGCTAAAAACCCATTCCAACATGATAGAACTACGCATGTTGAAATTGACTATCACTGTATTGAAGAGAAGGTTGACACAGGAATTATTGATCTTTCCTACATTCCAACAAAAACTCAAGTTGCAGACATCTTAACTAAAGCCTTGACTAGAATAAGGTTTAAAGAACTTGGATACAAGTTGGAGATGATCAACGTCTACTCCCCAACTTGAAAGACAATGTTGCTATAGCACGATTTCAACCCTAACATTTAGGGATTAAGATTGATTTCATATCAAATTTGACGAGATTTGGATCTGATTTCAAATCAAATTTGAGAAGAATTCGGCTTAACCATTACTTTGTATTTAAGTATCTTTATTTCAGTTTTAATTTTGTCTTTTCCTTTTTTCGTTTTGACAGTTACAGTCATTACTTTATTTCCTTTTCTTTCTTGATCTGTATCAAGGGACTTTATGGCCTCATTTAATGCCATTAGTCCTATATATATTGCTACTCCCTATTCAAAAATAATGCACTGAATTATTCAGACCACATACTTGTCTTCCTCATCCTTTTTAACAAGCTAGGAGTTTATTATTACTCAAAAACCTTGTAGTTATCCCTCTTCATTATCTTTGAGAGTTGTCATCTCCTTGGAGGATTATCTTTTCTGGTCCAATTTATCTAGTTTAGTATAAATAATAAGGGAAGGGGCTGAGGCCAAAATAATCATAATAATAATAAGGGAGGGGGCTGCTTGTGTGCATGTGTAATTAACCATAAATTCCAACGTGGTATCAAAGCATTGTCAAGCTATCATCTACCAAAATTCTAACTTCTGATTTAGTTTTCTTTAGATGTGATATGTGTATATATCTGGTCATCCTCTTATAGTTTAGCTATCAAAAGTGTTGGAGAACTTCATTCTTGAAGAACATTAAAAGGATGTGCTTTATTGCACGTGTTATTTAGCAATATTTTAATATTAGTTTTATTATTATTTAGTAACTTTTTTAATATTAGTCTTTATTTATTCTAAAAAAGAGTATCTTGCTAGGTTTTTATTATCTTATCTTTCTATTATGACAGAATAATTATATCTTAAATTGTTATCTGTTTGTTAGGTTGTTAGACTTTTATTATGACCTTGTATTTTGCTCAAAATTAAGTTAGTTTTAATTTAAAATTCGTATTAGCTATTTCCTTGAGATTTTAGATGTTACAACCTAGCACTTTAACCTTTATTTGTACTCAAACCATTCAGCTTTCAATGAATAAGAATCAAAGCATCATTTAACTCTAAAATTCTTTATGGCATTAGAGCCTACAAGGCTTGAATGAAAAAATACAGGCAAGTAATGGCACTCAACACTGAAAAAAAAAAGGAGTCAGCGAATGAAATTGCCCAGCCCTCTAGCTATGAATTGACCAAAAATACACCTTCACTTATCACCTAACACCATCTCAATAGGTACAATTATTTTTAACGGTCTCATGTGATGCTCATGCTTGTTCATGGCAGAAGAAAGAACGAAATTCTCACTCATGTAGTGGAGCAACTTGACCCCAGTGACCCAAAATACCAACTTTGGGTTGCCAAAAATAATTTGGTCATGACAAGACTTATAAATTCCATGACAACTGAAATAGGAGAAAGTTTCATCCTATACAAGATAGCCATAAAGATTAGGAAAGTAGCTTGAGAATCATACTCAACGAATAAAAATTCTGCAGTCTAGTTCAAACTAGAAATCTTCATGACTAATGTAAAGCAGGGAGAGAGAGTTGTAAATTAGTACTTCAACCTTGTTAGGTACAGGTAGCAACAAGATGCTATTTAAGTCTATAACTGGTTTTGCCCAATTGATCTAGCATTGCATTGGAGCTCGATGGAGAAAAGAAGAATCTACAAATTTCTAATGGGACTGAATAGTATGTTTGAAGAAATTAAGGGCAGAATCTTGGGCACTAAACCTCTCCTATCACTCAAATAGACATTCTTAGAAGTAAGGTGTGATGAAAGTAAGAAAAGAATCAGCCATCTAAACACTAAGTCATCTACTATGGTGACCTATGATATTCACAACCCAACTGACTTCCAACAAACAAGACAAGTTAAGGCTTGGGGTGATCTTTGCCAAAAACCAGGCCACACTAAGGTTTGTTGGAAAATCCAAGGTAAAACAACAAATTGGAAACCAAGACTAAAAGATGAGACCCATGACTTAACAAGGTCCAAGGAGGAAAATCCTCAATCTAAGACCAATCTTTTTACCAAAGAAACAATGGCAATTGTCACAAAAATTACTTTGAAATAAGGACCAGAACACTTCACGGAAAATCATGAGTTCTAGTACTCTTGCTCAAGCAAGACTTGGTCTCAAAGAAAAAGATTGGCAATATTAGGAAGATTAATTTCAAGTTGGGTATGATTAATAGTTATTTCCCAACTTGAGGGAAAGTGTGGAAGACCGTCATTCTTGAAGAACGTTAAAAGGATGTATTTTTCTGCATGTGTTATTTAGCAGCAATTTAGTATTAGTTTTATTATTATTTAGCGGCCTTTTTTAATATTATTTTTTATTTATTCTAGAAGATATTATCTTATCTTTTTGCTATGATTGGATGATTATATTTTAAATTGTTATCTATTTGCTAGTTGTTAGACTTTTATTCTAATCTTGTATTTCAATCAAGATAAGTTGGTTTTAATTTAAAATTCGTGTTAGCTGTTTCCTTGAG
Source organism: Erythrophleum ivorense (assembly GCA_026724425.1). Classification (NCBI taxonomy): domain Eukaryota; kingdom Viridiplantae; phylum Streptophyta; class Magnoliopsida; order Fabales; family Fabaceae; genus Erythrophleum; species Erythrophleum ivorense. Next base: position 36,503,086 of record JAIUCV010000006.1, on the reverse strand, counting down.
ATTTTGGATGTTGCAACCTAGCACTCTAACCCCTATATGTACCTGAACCATTCAGCTTTCAATAAATAAGAATCAAAGTATCATTAAACTCTAAAATTCTTCAAAAAGTATTAAGGTAATAAGATTTTCTCTTGTTGGAGTTCTTGTTTTTCCACTGCACAAGCTTGCTTTTTTTATTTTATTTTACTTACTTACAAATTTTTTATATTTTAGTTATTTCCTTATTTGTTTAGTTTAGTAAACTTTATATTTTTGTTTTTATTCCCTTTAACTGGGGAGTCATTATCTTGTAATTTAAGTTAAATAGTTATCTAGATCAATTAGGATTAAGAGAAGGTAGTTGTCTAGATTAATTAGGATTAGGAAAGGGTGGCTTACATCTAAACTATAATTCCCTTGTTTTGTTTATCACAAAGACGAATAACACAAACTCAAAATTTTTGTTCACTACAAATGATGAGACTGACTCCGTCAAAGCTTTGGTCTTTCATTTAGGATGCACAATTTGATTAAGATTGTTGCAATTTTGGGTTCCCTTTGCTATGAAGCTTTCATTTTTGAGATTTGTTCTTATGATTCAACTCCCTAAAGTGTAGTCACCCTTTGAATGCTACTAAGGGGGCAAATGAGCTAGTAGCCCAAGAAATTCTCAAAATCCTTCAGCTAACACCATTGTTCCTTTTAAGTATATGACAAGTCACAAGTTGAAGTTTGTGGTCTTTGTTTAACTTAAAGCTCTATTTGTTGATTAAGCTCATCGTTGTTCAAATTGTTAAGTGAGCTCATTGTTGGTCAATTTATTCAAGTATTGTTAGCCCAGTGCCAATTGTTCTTGAAGTTTGGTGTCATCAATGGAGAAGTCCAAGTTACAAGTTGTGCTTCTTTAAATTTTGTAGATTTATTTTTTCCTCTTTTGCTAAATTTAGTTTAACAAAAAGATTGTAAAATTGCACCTTAGATGGCTTGTGTATGTGTGAAAAAGACTTATAGAAATCCCAATAAAAAGAGTAAATCAGATAGAAAGTAGTCTTATAGTCAGAAGTAGAGAGAGGTGAAGAAAAATTATAAACGAAACCATTAAGAAATATTTAGATTTAAATGGTTTGTCTAAAAATATGATTTACAATTTTATGATGTTGATTGATCCATGTAACCAACCTCACCTAATGAAAAAAGGCTTATTGTTTTCTAAATTTAATTTATTTATAACGTTTAATATATCAATAAAATAAATCATGCACATTCACTTAATGACTTAAGCTTCTAGGTGAAGTGGTCCTTGGCAAGGCATTGAAGCCTTTTATTATGAAGTGATCAAAACTCTGATCCTTGTCGCCTCCCATCTTTTAATTAAAACTAAGTTTCATAATTAAGTATGGTGGGCCTGTACTTTGTCCACACTTCAAGTCCAAAGAGCTTTCATGCGAGGGAACATGTTAAAGATAATAATAAAATTAATTGTGGACCTTCACTTAATAGCTTAAAATTTTGGCTAAAGTGGTCCTTGACATATAGCTAGCTAAACCTGTTATTAATCTTCAACTTGAGAGAGAGTGTTGAACTTGAAAAATCTATATAAAATTATAAATTTTAAAATTAAGTTGGAGTGTCAAAGGATTAATGTAGAGACCTCTTTGTTGTGTAGAGTTTGGTTATCATATTGCATAAGGAAGGGAGCGCGAATATATGTACACAATTACACAAGCTATGGAAGGCAATAAATCAAGAGCAACAATCAAGGGAAATCAAAACTAATCAGAATTTGTTTCCTAAAATCATGCTACAAATCATTGACTATCTGCATCTCCTAATAGTCATGGATTTCTACACTCCCCTTCAAGTTAGATCATAGATGTCAATCATGTTCAACTTACCAATGAGTTCTTTAAAGGTATGCTATGGTAATTCTTTAGTGAGAATGTTTGCTATCTGTTGTCTTGTTGGAACATAGGTCATGCATATGATTCCTTCTTTGACCTTCTCTTTGATAAAGTGTCTACTACTTCAACATGCTTTGTTCTATTGTGTTGCACTAGGTTGGGCGATATATTAATAGCTGCCTTATTGTTACAATAGATCTTGATAGAAAGTTTCACGTCCATCCTTAGCTGTTCTAATAGTTGTTTGAGCCATAATCTTTCATAAATTCCTTGAGCTACTATACGGAATTACGCTTCTACCTACTTCTTACCACAACATTCTACTTTTTACTTCTCTATGTTACTAGATTTCCCTACACCAATGTGCAATATACAATAGTGGACCTTCTATCTTCCACTAAACCTGCCCATTCAGCATTAGTAAATATTCCTCCTTGGGCTTGATTTCTTTTTTTAAATAATAAAACCTTTCCTTGTGAGCTTTTCAAATATCGTAGAATTATGTATACTGCTTCAAGGTGAGCTTCCTTTGGTGAGTGCATGTATTAACTGATAATACTTATCACAAATGCCATGTCCGATCTTGTATGAGACAAGTAGATCAATTTTCTAACCAGTCTCTGATATCTTTCTTTATCAACTCATTCGCTTGCATCATCAAACATTTTTCTTTCTTCAATGGGAGTATCACACGACTTACAACCCATGATCCCACTTTCTTTTAACAAGTCTAGCGTATACTTTCTTCGAAATACACTGATTCCTTTCTAGGACCTAGCAATCTCCATTCCCAGGAAGTACTTCCTTTGTCCCAGGTCTTTTACTTCAAAATTCAACGACTAGAATCCATTTTAGTCTTTCTATTTATTCTTCATTGTCACTTGCAAGGATAATATCATCTACATATACAATGAGGATAGTTCTTTCCCCTTCTTTGTGGTTCAAGAATAATGTGTGATTTAAGTAGCTTTGTTTGTATCCCTCTGCTTTTAATTCTTTGACAAACCTCTCAAACCATACTTTAAGAAATTGCTTTAAGCCATATAATGATTTCTTTAGTCCACAAACACGATTTTCTTCACCCTTCTTGCTTAAGACTGGAGGAAGAGTCATGTAAACTTCTTCTACCAAATTACCATTCAAAAAAGCATTCTTGATATCAAATTGTTGCAATAGCTAGTTCAAATTAACAGCTAGTGATAGAAGCACTTAGATGGTATTCAATTTTATCACCAGTGCGAAGGTCTTTATGTAATCTGTACCATACATTTGTGTGAAACCCTTTGCAATTAGTCGAGCCTTATATCTTTTCATTGCTCCATGCGCCTTGTACTTCACTATGAATACCCATTTGCATCGTACTGGATTTTTGCCATCTAACAAGTCAAGTATTTCCCAAGTTCCATTCTTTTCTAGGGCACTCATTTCCTCTAATACTGCTGCTTTCCATTCAAGTACTTCTAATGCCTCTTGAATGTTGCAAGAAACTTTCATCCTATCAAGGTTAGATACAAGAGCACTATATCTTAGGAAAAAAGCTTTGTAGGACATAAACTTCCTAATAGGATGCAAAGTACAAATGTGAGTATGTTTTCTTAAAGCAATAGGGAGATTTAAATCAGAGAGGTCAGGGGGGTCATCCAGATTGAAGTGATTTACCTATTTAGGGAAGGATTCAAGGTCCGTCATTGGGTCAAATTCTTGCAGTGCCTCGATTATAAGTTCACCATTCTCAGGTTTCTTCCTTCATGAGTAGACAATAACCTCCTTTATTTAGTTGTATTTCTACTTCTCCACCTGGATTAAAACTCCCTTCTGTTTCTAGCTTACTGGTGATATTAGGTACAAAAATGGATAAGGATGAGTCAATAAGGTGAACGGTAGTATGATTATTATTTTGGTACTAAGATTCCCTCAAACTCTCCCCCTGAATGAAAGACCCAGAGAAGAAAGGTGATTGTTTAAAGAGAGTGACATTCATACTGACAAATGATCGTCGGGAGGAAGGGTCAAAACATTTGTACCCTTTTTGACTTGGAAAATAACCCAAAAATACACACTTGATGGCATGGAAATCCCATTTACTTCTTTGATTGGAATGAACAAGGACAGATGCTATACACCTAAAAACTTTTAGAGGTATATTTGCTTGTAGGTGAGAATTGGGAAATGTTTCCTGGAGTTTTTGTAAGGGAGTGGCAAATGAAAAGACACGGCTAGGTATTCTGTTTATGAACTAAGTGGCAAGAAGAATGGCATCACCCCAAAAGGTCTATGGTATGTTAGAAGAAAACATCAATGCCCTTGCATCTTATAGAATATGTCTATTTTTGCGTTTAACAATGCCATTTTGTTTAGGTGTATTATTATATGAACTCTTATGTATAATCCCATGTTCCTCAAAAAGGATCCCAATGTGTTATTAAAAAAATTCAGTGCCACTGTCAGTGTGTGATATCTGGATAATTGTATTGAACTAATTCTTCATCATAGTATGGAAATTAATGAACACCAGGGGGGACTTCAGATTTATCTTTTAAGAAATATACCCAACAAAAATGAGTATGGTTATCAATAAATGAGACAAACCATAATGTATGGGTACAATTACTAGTACGAGAAGACCCCACAAATCACTATGAATAATAGAAAATGGTTTAGTTGGTTTATAATTAGACTTTGGAAAATGGCTTCTATGATGTTTAGCAAATTCACAACTTTTGCATTGAATATCAGTGGCATTTTTATTTGAACGCAAGTTTGGAAACAAGTGACATAGATATTTGAAACTAGGGTGGCCAAAACGTCAGTGCCATAACATCAAATCATCATCTGTTGAAGTAGAAACAAAATTACAAGTAATATTTGGTTTATGACTACTCACTCTAGCATACTCAAAGTAGTAGAGCCTTTCATACTCTTTAGCACTCCCAATCGTCATCCTCGATGACATGTCCTAAAAGACACAATGGGATGGAACAAATTTGGCAGAGCAATGTGAATCTTTGGTTAATTGATTGGCAAAAAGTAAGTTGTAGGCAAGTTTAAGGACATGTAGAACCGATTTTAAGGTGATGGAATCAGATATACAAATGTTTCTTTTACTAGCCACTGGAGCTACGGTTCCATCAACAATTTTAACTTTCAAGTTCCCAATACAAGGGTTATAAGAACTAAACATAAGAATCAATCATATAGTCAGAGGCCCCTGAATCAATAATCCTTGAGGTTTTTTTACACGAGACTTTGAGAGGTTGAAGGAAGTTACCTTTGTGTGCTAAATTTGAAGGACATTTTTCTATAACTGACCAGATATTTGGAGGGCAAACAACATTTCTAAAATTTTTCCCAATTGATCACTAGAAGTTGAACCAAAGGTAATTTTGTCTTCATTAGGCTTCTCGGAAGTTTGCTCGATAGTAGCTTGATATCCCCGGCCTCTTGGACCTTTTCACAATTTCCAATCTACAGGTCTTCCATGTAAATCCTAACATGTATTCTTAAAGTGTCCTAATTATTTATAATGAACACAAAGGGGCATTTTTAGGATTTTTGGTTTGACTCTTAATTGGTTTGTCGTGAGACCAAAGTTGTCCCTTTAAATATGGAGGCTATCTCCTCTTTCATCATTATTCTTGCCTGGCTTCTGCTCTTTGGACCTCTGCAAATGCTTCTCATGGTGATGGGCAAAGTACTTGAGCCAGAATACATCCCCTAGCATCATCCAGGTTTAGGTTCAATACGGCCAGAAACTCAAAGACTCTCTCCCTCTCTACTTGCTTCTAATGCAGCAGGCAATCCTCAGTACATTTCCAATTTTCATCACAGGTAGCGTCGAGCTCTTGCCACAGCAACACCATCTCCACATAATATTCATTGACTTAACGTTTGCCTTGTTTGAGTTGCCAAATCTTCATTTTGATTTCGAAGATCTTAGCAGAGTTTTCTCCATCGAAATAAGCTTCACGAGCGGCCTCCCATACTTCTCTGGTCGTACTCAAAAACATGAAGATCCTTCTAATCGAAGGAATCATGGAATTTGCAAGCCATGAGATGACCAAAGAGTTTTCAACGTTCCATTGGTAATAGCTGGCAGCGTCGCTTGAGGGTGGCTCTTGGATGTCACCTGTAAGGTAACCCAATTTGCCTCTTCCCTCTACAGCAAGCCGAATTGCACAAGCCCATCCTCTATAATTCTTTCTGTTCTATTTCTTTGCCACAAGTTGAAAGGAGGAGCCATCCAGACTTCCACCCACCAGCGAAATGGTATCGGTTGGAATAGGGCTCATCTCTTTTCATCCCCACGAGGTGATTTCAAAGGTGTCTCCCATTTGTTTGGCTCAAGAGGTGATACAAGGTAGACTCATACTCTAATACCATGTAGAGAAACAGACCCCTTTGTTGTGTAAAGTCTGGTTATCATATTGCACAAGGAAAAGGGCGACTATATACACAATTACACAGGCTATCTAGAGCAATAAATCAGGAGCAACAATGAAAGGAAATAAAAACTAATCAAAATTTGTTTCCTAAAAGCATGCTACAAACCATTGACTATTTGCATCTCCTAATAATCACAAATTTCTACAATTAAATATAATATTCAATAACTATCTCTTATCCTTTATCCATAAGTTTGGAGTTTATTATTATCTAGAAGTCAAGTAGTAATTCCATATAGTTATCTTCAAAAGTTGTCATCCTCTTGGAAGATTATCTTGTCAAATTTTATCCAATTTGACATTAATAATAACAAGGAAGGAGGCTACTTGTCTACACCTGTAAGTGTATAAGTGTGCAAAACTTCCCATTCATCATATTTTTCTGTTTTGACCATAACTTTCAACACCAAGAAAGCATAATTCTCATTTCCCAATACCAACATGTGATCCTATTTTAGTTCAAATGTATTTGATCTGTTATTAATTCTAGGACAAGACCATAAGTTAAGTCAAGTGCAGAGTGACATCAAGGAAAAATGAAAATATATAGGGCCTCATTTGGTTCGCCCAACCCTTTTTGTGTAATATCTATTATACCTTAGAATTATTGTTCTATCTATTACATCACCATTTTAACGATCAAATTATCTCTTTAAAAATAAAGGTAAAAAAGTCATTTCCTATCCCACTTATCCCCATTTACTCATTTTTACATTCCCTTCACCTTTACATTCTCTAACCAAATGGGACATATACAAAAGCTTCATTGTGAGCAACTTTGATCATCAATATATGCAAAAGAGCACCCCGAAACAAACTAAAACAACAATGGCAAATACAACAAATGACTTTAAATTTCCTATTCTTTTGCAAAGGGCACAAGGATATAGCTCTTGAACTAGTAGCCTTCGAAGTAAGAAAAAGCACATAGTTTTAATTTAGAGAAATTCACTCAAACGAATTTTCAATAAAAGCATATAAAATATTTAGATTAAATTTGAGAAAAACCAGTGGCAACTATCTCTAAATTATAGCTTGCACTTGCAAAAGAGCATAGTAAGAAACAAAAAGCATGAAATGGCAATCATACCTAATTGAGTGAGTAGTTTCATTGACAGCTGCCTACGGACAAACTCCCATTTTAGATGAATAAGATCTTTCATTAGCCCAGATTTCATAACTTCATGGGGAATACAGTGCCAACACCTCATATTGTTGTAATTGCATGTTACTGCATACCTTGAAGGAACAGTGCAACCTCTCTCCTCCAAAACTGACTCCTGCTGGCAAAGCATATCAGACTGATCAGAAAGAGAAACATGGTTTCCCTCCAAACTTTTAGAATCACCAACTTTTGACTTGCAAGGACTGCTTGTAAGTTGGTTCTGAGATGATCGATATCTAGAACGAGTTAACCTTGAATTACTCTCAAGCACGAAGGCTTGCTCCTTTGGTAAACACTTAGATGCATTCCTATTCTTTCTATTCTGTTTTACTCTAATATTGGTTTCTGGCCCTTCTCTCATGAATTTCATCGTATTTATATTTTCTTCAGTTACTGTAAAGCAACCAGAAGTTTTACAGGCACCACATTTGACATCTGTTGCACTCTTATCACTGTCATCTTGAGGAAAGCTAAGAGGATTTTTCCACTCAGAAAGATTTAATTTGTCCAGGGCTGATTTGTACCAATTTTCAGCAGTCACAACAGGAATATTCCCTGCACTACTGTCAAATCTACTTTGACACAAATCTCCCTGATACTGATACAGAGTTGCTTCAAGTATCAGTTTGCACTTTGAGCAACAAAATGATGTGCTGCTTCCGTTCAGTATATGTTCACAACTTTGAAGTTCCTTTTCTGCTAGATTCCAAAGTCTTTTCTTGCCATACAGTTTTCCTAGCAGTATTACAAAAGAAAGAAAATCATTTTGAGACCAAGCAGTGAATGAAAATTTACCAATCCATGAAGGGGTAGTTAAAACAAGTTTATTTCATACCTAAGATTAAAGAGAAAGCAACCATAAACAATGATAACTTCAGTTTGTAGGATATGGCTTTCCCCCACTGTAGAGAAGTTTCAGCCTCAGCTCCATTTCCTATCATTTCATGAATTATTCCAACCTGCATACAGTACACAAGATCAGAAAACCATCCTGCCATGTAGCTAAACATAGGATCCTCCACCTATGCATTCTAATTCCTCATATGAGAGGATCGAGGGGTATATATAAAGTGGAAGTCAAACCTGAAGCATGCTCTCTAGATAACACTGCATGATTTTCCATGGACTAAGGTAGCCATCTTTCAAGTCCCATGAAATAGAGTCAAAGAACAAAACTTCTCTCGCAACTGATTTATTCACTCCAAAATTCTCAATAATGTACCAAAGATTCTGAGAGAATTCACCCATTTCCTTGTTCTCTCCAGCCTGCTGCTGAACAGTATACATAAACTTCCCTTGGAAAAGTTTGGCACGTAGCCTCTGAGCCTCTTTTGCAAATGAAAGAGCCTAGTGAGGAAACGTAAGATCATTACAAATATTAATTAACAGTTGAGAAACAATGTAAAGCCAAAGAGATATAGACCCAAAAAAATAGTGCAAAATTGCATCATCAAAAGACTAAAACAAGAGTCTGGTAGCTTATAATCAAAGTGATATTTAAATTAGCGGGCTTACAAACTATTAAATTACTAATTTAAAATTCATTTGGTCTATAATCACTCCTGGTGCAGCTGATACAACCATGCAAGTTACAGCCTAGCAAATAATGAATACAAAAATGTAGACATTTAAGAAATACAATGCACTTCATGAAGGAGACAATTTCAAAGAAAATAAGACACATGCCCATAGGCACTAAAAAATCCTGATTAACTAATTGTAATGTTTCAATGAAACTTTGCTTTCTAAGAGAAAGTTTAAAAAAAAAATAAATAAATAAAAGATTGATTAGTTATAAAATAAAAACACAAAAGATTTTGTTAAAAAAAATCCACAGGAGTAGAAAATTAATCACCATTTATGCAATCTCTTGCAAAAAGAGTACCATATAAGACGAAGAGAACCCAAAAGCACTGGTATTGTTTCACTAGTTAGAGGATTGATGATGCAGTAACATAAAAGTTTAAATCAAATTCACTGCTGCTTACCTCTATTAACCGTCCACTTGAAATGAGTCTTGGACACAGATCATAGTAGAGATACCCGGCAAGAAAAGCTGAATGGATTGAATCAGCAGCCTAGGAGAAAAATCCCAAAACATAGTGAAGAATCCAGATAAAAAAAAGCAATATGAAAGAAGTAGGCTAGTCAATAGGCTAGTCAAAAGGGCCTTACATTTGACATTAATTCAAGTGCCATTTTTTGAATATCACCAATTTCTATATCTATTTGAAAAGAGTTCCTGTGATTGCAAGAACCCCTAGGAAAGTTAGCAAACAAAAATGAGAAATTCTGTTGAAACCCTATCACTAATGGTTGGAAGCCCTGAAGATAACGTGTCCAGAAATCAATACTGGAAAGTTCTTCAAAGTGATTTGATGAGTTCAGGATGAATTCCTCATTTACAGGTGATATACAGAGAGCATGACTTATCCTTCTACTTTCCCACAGTAAGGCCAGCCACTTTTCAATTGAGAGATTCTTCAATTTAAACATTCTAATCATCAGCTGATATACATCATTATAAAGTTCCATGAAACCCTGTAGATATTGCATCAAAATTAAAAAAAATTATCCCTATCAATCTTATGCTGAAACTACAGGAACCACAATATTAAAAGAGAACAAACCTTCAATTGTAATAGATCAATTATGTTATAGAGTAGTATCATTATATGTTCAGACAATGCAGAGCACTCTCCCTTGTCACAACAATCAGTTAGAGAAAAACTTAACCACAGATTTAATGCAGCCTTGACATCTTCAAAGATTTGCTGTTCAATGTACAAACCAAGCTAAACTTTAACAATTAGGAAATTGTTGAGCTTAACATCATAAAATAATAAGATATAGTTACAACTATCCTTCCCTGCCCCTGCCACAAAAAAGAAGAAACTGCAACCACATAGTAAACTAAATAAGAAATCAGTTTATGCTTCAAGACCTTTGAGCTTGGCTCAGCTTCCAGGGTACATAGTGCACGCAGGCTATGTGCGACAGACAACTGGTGATCAAGGGGGGTTTTACTGGCATATATTTCACCAGAAATCTCCTTCTGTTTAAAGGAAAGACTTCATATCAATGGCATACACAACTACAACAAAATGTGCTTTAAAAATGATAAAAGTAAGATATTTGAAAAATATATAAACACTGCAGAGCTTACCATCTTAGTTATTGCTTCAGAGAAACACTGAATACAGTCCTTGAGGCCTTCTATGCCGCAGACCCTTAATGCCTTTCCCTTTCTCACTAGAGTTTGTGCTTTCTGAAAACAACTATCTGGATTGACATATACATCTTGTAGAAGGATAGCTGTGATTTTCATTTGCATTTGCTGACAGAATTCTGGGTAAGTAAAACTCATTTCTTCATATGCAGTAAGTTCCTAAACAGGCATCAAGACATAAGAAAAGACACATATGACAAACAAGTTCAACACATTGAAATATATAGCGGCAAAAATCTAGTGAAATTTTCATGGAAAGTATAGGAGACCACACCTGTTCCAAGATTATGCCAATGTTCCTCTTTGAAAGCTCGGTAGAAGATGATAGCAAACAGCATATGGTGAGGGAACTATCTTTCTCGTCCACTTGCTTAACACGTTTGCATTCCATCTTGATAGCATACCATATAACAATTACTAGGAAGAAATAAAGCGAGAAAAGCCAAACACATAAAGCAAAATGCTTTGAGATATTACCTTCACCCACTGCTTCACTACAGGCATAGGGGCTGGCAGCCTCTCAAACTGATCATTGGCAGCACACCAGTTTTTAAGAATAGCCACAATTTTCTTCCTCGCCTTATGATAGTCAACTTGATAGAGAATATCCAAAAGAAGAGCACTTCTTGTGCAAGCCTCATTTACAAACTCAATAAATTCATCTCCTAATAGACTACCACAATGACATTTAACACAGAGCCATGATGCCTTACAGCATAAGCTCAGTACCTTTGAAGCCTGCAATGATATTTCACAGAAACAAAAAACAGAAAGGATTCAAGAAAAACATATGACATTCTAGTTATTCATCTATGATCCTCATATTTGCATTTCTGTAGTTCAACAGAGTTAACATCACTGGCATGAAAATAGCCATCACGGATAAGTGGAGGTGCTTTCACTCACTGTATATACATTTTTCACTTTCAGATACAACTATTTTCCTTCATTACTAATTGCTGACTTTGTTGGACTCATAAATTTTATGCCCTAGCAAGTGGTTCTTTGAAATGCCACCAGAGCTTGGTTGACTTAGTGTAAAAATTAGATCCTTACTGCCCTACCTTATGATAAAAATTTCAGCCTGAAGCAGTGTCCAGCATGAGTACAAGTTAGTTTTTACTATGTGTCAAGCCTTGCAAGTTATCACATGAGGCGGCATGTTAGTTATAAAAGCAATCTTGGACCCCTACTTATGATCTTAAACTTCTAGGTCAAGTTATTTTTTGACAACATGAACAAACACGAGATATGGATTGGTTCTACCAATATTCCACGGTATACTTTAGCTTTAAACAAGATGTCCAGCTCTTTTACTGTCAGCTGACAGCTAATATTTTAACTTAAGAGTCAAGTACTGAAACCAATTATTAGTTTTCATTGACCAAAGAGCACCATTCCACGCATCAACTCTTGCATCTCTTATGAACTGCCTTAGGAAAATATAAAACAATCTTGAACAAAAGCAATTTCAAAAAGAGAAGAAGCAAACATATGACATTTCTGTAATTGAAACTTGAGAACAAAATACCTCTTTTGCTTCCTTGTTTCTGTGCAAAACTACAGCAATATTGTAGAGACATGCAATTATGTAATTTCTTCCTTCTTTTCGAATACATTCACTACCAACAATTTGCTTAATTAATTGTGCACTCTTCTGAAATGAGAAAGAACAAACTAATTAGCTTGTGGGAATAAAAGAGTAACATCTAATTCTGCATTAATTTTGGAGATTCAGCAACACATTTCTAATGAAAACTAAAATCATACGGAAATGACAAAAATTAAGACCACTTCATGATAATTAGCAGAACCTGGATTTTAAGTTTAGTTTTGATGGACAGGGTGAAGGCTGCCACAGCAACATTAAGCACTGTTCTACAGTTTTCATCAAATCCAATTCCATCCCTTTCAGATGTAAAGCTGCCAGGGGGAAGAAGTGAACTTTAGAGATTTAACATCATAAACAATCATATGAGATAAAATAAATAAAAGGTGCCAAAGCTGTCATCAAACAAGTTAAAATATTTTCTATATGACTTTAATAGTGTCCCTAATCTCCCATATCTCCGTTGCAACTGATCATAAGATACTTTCAAGTAAAGATAAGTGACATGAGGAATGAGAACTCCTCTCATAACAGTAAACAGGTCAACAAAGAATAAAATAGAAAAATATACAGGCCAGCTGGCCATGCATGCAGGACTGCACTTAACAAGAATAACAGTAACCAGAAAGAAGTTAAGAGGAGGCAGCAACCAAGAGAACACTCTACTGCATATGAAGGAATACTCCTGCACACTCTCAAAACTTTGACAGTTGCATTTATTGTACAAGCTCAAAAAATCAAGGATGAAATAAACATTCACCCAAGTGATGCAAAAAATAAACTATGTTACTTTTACTATGAATTCCATCATTTGCTTATCAATATGCAAAACTCATATACAAAGGCATACTCAATTTATCCCCATTCCAACAACCCTTTAATAAACTTAAAATCAGCCTGATTCAGAAGAAGAGAATGACACCAGCACTTTCTAATGACAAGACTAACAATGCCTCACTAGCTAAAATTAGATATATCAATTAACTCTGGCTCATTGACTGACATCTCCAATCTATATGAAATAAAATCATCCAGTATTTAAAGGGCAGAAGCTAAAAATAAGATTTTGCATATTTTGTTGGATTTACCTTGAACAAGAAAGTATAAGATGACAAAGGAGATGGAATGCATCCAAGACAATGGACAGCATGGTCATAGCAGAAGCAACATCCCTTTCAGCAACTAATTGTTTCCTTTCTGAATTAATTGATTTAGCAAGTGGTTGGGAAAAGAATTTCAATGCATTTAAGTAATATGGCAGGTAAGTCATAGAACCCAACTGTGTACATATTTGACTAGCAAAATCTTTATCTTTGGCACTGATGCAAATATGGAGGTCACCACACAAGGTACCAATCACAGTTGATAAATCCTGTGGCATGCTCTCACTATCAAGTAAAGTTCCAATCAAGTATTGAAATTTTGCACCTTCCAAAGATGCAAGATCTCCTTCTCTGGATGTCAAATCACAACTAATAAGAAGCAATCCAGCAGCATAAAGTCTCAGAATCATATGAATGGGTGTCATAACCTGCCATCAAAAAGAAATATAAAAGTTGACAGCAGGTGCACAAATGAAAAATGCCCTCAATCAAACCTTGAAAACAAAATACCTGCTGGAAATGTTCTGCAATTTTGTTCAAATGTGCTGCAAATGTACTACAAAAAGCTGCATTTGCAATCTGACATTTATTGACACAATAAGACACAAGTTCAACATACTCTATTCCAGTTTCCTCTTCAACCTGAAAGGATAAATAACATTTGTTAACATTAGCAGCAACCACTCCAGCAAGATAAAATCAAACTCTATATCTTGACTTGTTTACATAGAATGATAGAAAATGAATTCATAAATTAGCAATTAAGTAGGACAGTCTTACCACAAACACATTAATTAAGTTAAACAATCTCTGCTTTATCTCTTAATTAGGCCTAGTGTACAATTTATACAGTTTGTAATGCCAAGTAGCCTAAATGGCCAAGCCCAAGGCAATTCAAATAAAAGGCCAAACAACATAAATAAAGGATGAGGAACTTGGGGCATTGCAGCATAAGTAAGGGATGACAATGACATGATGTCAGATTCAAATTATGATCAATAATTATCAAATTGTATGTATGAAATTCCTTTAACATTACCTGGCATTCATAAGCAACATAATCCAGTATATCAATGATATACAAGGATTTATGCTCCCGCAGCTTGAACAGTGAAGAACATATAATGTGGGCCATCTGCATTAAAATCTGATCAGGAAAGCAAGTGAAGGATTTACTGATGCTTAAATCCAAAAGATAAAAAATGGTTTACCTTGTAAACTTGATCTTTCAATGAAGATTTCACATACTCAGTCAATGTTGCGCAGCAGAAAGCTTTTAACAAATCCATATCAAATAATTTTGCCTTCTTAACTAAAATTAAAGAACATTTACCCATATTAATTACTAACGTCCTGTGCAACTTCTCATGTGTACTGGCATCTAATACCCTGAAAGAATGAGTTAGGTAAAAAGGCAAGTTAGTAGCTTATATAAATCCAGAAGACACTTTTTACTTAAGTAAGGCTGATATCCAGGTAAAAATAGGAACAATCATTTGAACACATTTCATGAAGGCTCTCTTAACATACATTTTGTACTTATAATACATGTGACAGATGAAACTGCTGCTTAGAAAGGTGGGAAAATATGAAAAAGCTTAAGATATCATAATTGTTTCACATAAACGAATTATAGCTTTTCATGTAATTATGTTAAGATCCCTTTGAAAATTGAGGTTAGATCTTTTAGCACAGCAAGCAATTCTTATTCGCTTTCCAACCCAAGTTTTAGGTGTGCATATGCCATGCACTATACGAAACAGCTCTCCCAACAATAAATTTCCAAACCTGAACCATGGCCGTACTTCCTCTACCAAATCGAGAACCCTCCTAAAGTGTCCACCGTCTTGGCTCTGTCCCATTGCAGCACACTTCACTAGCGTCACAGTAGTCTCCACGACCAAGACACAGAAATCTTTGTCCCCACCGCCTTTATCCACTTCGGGGAGAAAATTGTTCTTCATCCTCACTGATTTCGAGGCATACCCAGTGAACCGAATCCTCTCCAAAATCCTAAAACCCTCAGTTTCTGATTCCTCGTACCGCCCACACGCCTCCAAGCAATGCATCATTCGAACTCTCATAAGCTCAACTGAATAGGGCTTGCAAGCCAATTGGGAAGCCACGGAACCCAAGCAATCCAAGCACAGCTTATAAACTTCAAACAATTCGTGAGCTGAGTCTCCCCCGCCACCCGATTTCGATACCTCCGACAGGCGTTTGGGGAGAACAGACAAGCAGCGATTTAGAAACGGCAGATACTTCTTAGCAAGTGAACGGATTAGGGGTTGATCCTCGTTGGCCTTCGCCGGTTTCTTGGTTCCCTTGGGTTTCCTGAGATCCTCAAATGGGTGGAGATAGTCGGAGAAAAGGGGGAAAATGCCTCCGCAATCGGAGGATTCGAGGTCAGAGATGAGAGATGATTCACAGGCGGAGGCCATGGCGGCGACGGCGAGAGTGAGGGAGACTGTGAGACCTTGAACGAGTCAGGTTCTGCGGAGTGAAGGAGGGAGAGAGAGAGAGAGAGAAAGAACGATAATGAGCGAGGGAGAGAGAGAAAGCGCAAGTTTTAAAGGCGCGAATAGAGACCGCCTAAAGAGCTTAATTCAAAAATGCAGTATCATCTCTCTTCTCTATCACGCTACCCCAAAAAAAAAATAAAAAAGCACTATATTTATTTATTTGAAATTTCAATTTAATTTCTATAATTATTTTTTTTCAAAGGACTAAGTCATTTTCAGACTAGGTCTTTGACATTAATAATCATCATAACATGATCTAATTTATGCTATGTTAACTAACAAAATATCTATTTGTTACCTAACATGGCCTCTAGCATGCCAAATCTAAAGTATAAGAGGCATGAAGTGCCTCTAAAGTGACGTTAATCTCCATCCTTAGGCATATCAAAGACTCACCTCGAGCCACATCTAAAGTCCTTCTTAAACGCGTCGTTTCTCACTAAATGCTGGACAATATTCCTGTTCCATTTCTTCTCTTTTCTAACTTATGGCCGCATTTGCAGGTGAAGGAAAGGGAAATCTAACCTAAGCGTGGCATCATCCTCATTGATTTGGGTAAGCAAATTTGTAGCCCCTTTCCTTTACTTATGTTAATCAATTTAATAGGTGTTATGCATAGCGGAATTAAAATTAATAAACATTACAACATAAAAATAAAAAGATCACAAATATACATAGCATAATAACTACTATTTCCTATGTTCCTATGTATGTCATACCGTCTGGTTAAAGTATCTATCTAATAAACAATCATTTATATAATTCATATGATACATCTTAGGGTTAAAAGATTATTTAACCCTAAACTAATATCTACATTTAATTACAATCATTAAGGCTCCATGAAGTCAACTACACTACTAGGTCCATCACATAACTAACTCACGCTGGCAAGGTCAAAAAATAAAGGGTCACTTATTGGCTATTTTCTATTGTCGTCATGATTTTCATATTAACTATCACCTAAACTTTGCCCAACCTTAGAATATTTATATATATCAACACAACTTTGACTATGTAGTAGTTACTAACATCTTTGTTATTTAAACACATTATACCAAAAAGTAAGAACTCAATAATTTTCAATAAGATGAAATAAAATTTAAAATTCAATAATTTAAAACTATGTAGCAAGTTTTGGCATCTTTATTAACTAAGAGTATTTGGTGTTCTATCTCAACTTTCTAGCATATTAAACATTTAGCCACATATTTAGTTATTTTGTTTTTCATTTCTGGTTACCAATACATTATTTTTTAGGTCTTCATACATTTTAGTGGATCTAAGATGAATAGTATGATAACTTTTATAGGCTTCTTCCAAAATTTTACTCATGAGCAAAGACACATATTGTAAATCCCAACTTTATTTCCATATTAACTACTAACTTAAGTTTATTAATATCAATATTCACTTGCGAAAGCTCTTTAAGTGGAATAAATATTAATTCACTTAAAAATAATCAAGCTAAATACTTAACATCATATTAATTGAGATATTTATTTAAATAAATATCACCAATAAAAGGCTAAATTATGCCCTTTCAATCATTATCAAATATTTTATACATTAAATTCCAACTACAACATTTACCCTTGTATATCCATATATAATCCGAATAAAAACAAACTTGTTGTGTAACAACTAAAAATAATCCAAATAAAGTTATACATCTCATAAATCCCTATTTACAACTTGAGAATATAGTCTTGCCTTCACATATGCTACACATAACATAAATCAAGCAAGATACTCATTGCAATACTTCTCCTTAAAAGAATCCATTTTATCACCTAGAAATGTTAGTAATAGAAAAGCATAGATGAGATAAAAATACCAATAACTAGTAAAGTTCTAAAACATACATTCCAAGCCATAAACATAAAGCTTTTCACAAACAAGCTTCTTTCTATCAAAACATATGCATTTCTAATTGTTTTTGCTATAGGAATCATGAAGCTTTCAAATCCTTTCCTTAAAATCATTTTAGGAAAAACAAAGCATTTTAATTTATAAATTTATTTTAGAACAACCGTGGTCCTAATGGCATTCGCCACAAGAAGTTTATGAAAACCATATGCTCATCCATAATATATAGAGTCCTAGACTCCCAACTCAAATCCATCCCATACCAGAAGAAGGCAAACATATAATGTATAGCATCCTATACCTAACCCTATTTGCCCCAAATAAGAAAAGGTGAAATGGTATCCTAGATACCTAGACACTAGTGGCCACTATAGGCATATATCAACATCTATTATGTCATCTCATATCATTCCTTTCCTTGGGCATCCATTATATGCAAGTGCATAAGTACTAGTATCATTTTCACTTACAATTATTTGTATATCAAAATAAAGTTAGGTTGCCTAGGGTCCTATCTTAATCTAAACTTTCCTAGATCCTTTTAAACTTTCGCAAAGTGAACTACTCTAATACCATAAATGTAACCCTTTTATTTATGTTGATCAATTTAATAAGTGTTATACATAGAAAAATTAAAATTAATAAGCACTACAATATAAAAGTAAGGAGATTACACATACACTTATCATAATAACTACTATTTCTACTTTCCTATATATGTCATACTATTTGGTTAAAGTATCTATCTACTCAACAATCATCCATATAGTCCATATAGCACAACATAGGGTTAAAAGATTATTTAATCAAGGAGTTAATATCTACATTTATTTACAATCTTCAGGGCTCTATGAAGCCAACTACACTATTAGGTCTACTACATATGTAACTAATACTAGTAGGGACAAAGAAGAAGGGGGCATTTGCTAGCTATCTTTTATAACTGTCATGGTTTTCATATTAACTATCGCCTAAACTCTGCCTACCCATAGAATATCTACATATATTCACTCAACTTTGACTATGTAGTGAGTTACTAGCATCTTTGTTATTTGAACACATTACCCCAAAAAGGTAGAATTCAATAATTCTCAATAAGACAAACTAAAATTTAAAATAAGGAATCATGTAGTTGCTAAAGGGTAGAATATGTTTCTATTTTTTACCCCTTGTCTATATGAGAAATCAACAAACTAAATCATAACAAATAAGCATAAATTTACTAGCACATATCTTAAACTAGATAACTTATTCAGCAACTCAAATACATAATAGTGTCTTGCATAAATCATACATCTCATAGAAATAATGGCAAAGAATAAGGCAATTTCCTTGAAAAACAGTAGTTGATCATATCGAAAAATATTGTTTAAGAAATAAAATGTTTCATAGATATCGTATTAAGTATCCTACATTACTTGATATCAACTTGCATTTTTAAATTTAAAAGCATCACATCGAGTATCTCGTACCACTTAATGTGAGATCTAGATCTTTAGCATTTTAAGATTTAATAACTACCTTCCTTTTTCTTGCATATATAAAATATTATTAGTATTATCAATATCAACAACCATTCATATCATGTTGCAAACTAGGGCATCCCTTTAGTATGGATCCATATCATATAAGCAATCCAAGGTCTAAGAAGGACTTTAACCCTGATAACCATCTTGTAAAATATAATATTAAAAGCAAGAGACTATAACCTTTAACATCATACTAACATCATCAAATAAGTATCTTCAATTCCATGTCATTCTCTGCTATATCAAGTCATGGAATAGAAGCCATTTGCATATGAAATTCTAAAGAGCTATAGTCAATATGAATCATTCATAAATAAAACATTTCAAGCATAATGATAAAATGGCTAATAATCTACTTAAATAAATTCTGATGGAACCCTTTCTCCCATTATGGTGTCCTTTAAATATCTTTAATATCTTAAGAGTCCAAATATTAGTCTATAAAATGATATTCCAAAACTAAGGTCGTTTATGCATAAGAATAATCTAGAGTGTAGTCATCCATGAATAGAAATTAAAACTTTGGTGAAGGTACTCTATTTGTCATAGTCATCCAAGCATAGATAACATTTCATGTTTAGTCTTCTATGCATGAGGTTCAAAAAATATCCTTGCTTAGAGAATTAGTGACATAGTTCCAAGAGAATTTATAAAACATGTTATTATTCATACAAATATATTAGACAATTTGTAGAAATTCAAACTTGAGAATTAGCATAAAAACCACTAATTTCATGCCTAAAGAAGTCACATAACCTCTTGAAATGCATATAGGTGAAATAGGTATCATTAAACATGAAAATAAGTAAAGCTAGTGAAATCATATAGCCTTATGCATTTTTGCACCAAGGGGCCATGCTGACCTTTTAAAGTTAGGCCACCTAGCTACAGATAACTTAACCATGTGTTTCTAGGCTCTATGCACAGCCCATTCACTTCTACACAAGGGGGTCATGGATTAGACCCTTATTTTGCTATTCTCTCTATAAACCATGGAATTTCATGTTTTTCTTTTGCCAAAGTCTTTTAAACATTCAAAGTAACATACATACAATCAAAATAGGTCATTTGTTAAGCTTAGGTAAGGGTTTTCCTTCCTAAAACTCTCCCCTTAAAGTCCAATCACCTCATTTTTCCTTTACGTTCATGACTCTTCTCTTCACTTATTGCTTAGGAGAAAGATGAAGCAGGTAATTTAACCATCCACAAGCTTAAATCATCAGCACAATAATATCCTTACAACAAGTTTAAATTAAGGGATGTGTTACACCATAATATATTACATATTCTCTCTCTATATATAGGTTCATTCATGGCAAAATAAAGGTAACCAAATCTTTAACTGTATAAAATTTAGTCACTAAAAGTATCAAATGATCCCAAAATGCTTAAATATGGATTTTTACTATTTCATCTTACAAATTCATGCAAAACCAATTTATTGCAACCAATATAACATGTGTATGGAGAATAAACTGATCACAAGGATCATTTATTCAAATTGGTCTTAGAACACATAATATAGTCTCAATTTTAAAAATTCATAACTTGAATTATACAATTCTGATTAATATAAATTAGGTGTTTTTATAAAGCTTATGATGTAAACTTTCTATTGTAAAAATTTTAAGTTAAAATAAATGCATTTGGTCTCTCAAAAGACATGAAATCCAACACGAAACCAGTACGAACAGTAACTACACTTGACAGATTTTTACTATTTCATCTCATAAATTCTAACTGGCTTTTTCTAACCTTGTGACTCCTTTTGAATTAATCCATTCCATTCTTTAGGGAACCTATTGATTTACAAAACATAAAATATTACATTTCACCCTTTACAAGTAAATTTTATCTTCAAAATTTAAAACATACCATAAGTAAATAACTGTGGATGTTGCTTCCTCATGTTATTCTCCAGTTCCCAAGATCAAAAGGTAGGCCCTTCCAAACTACTTTCATTAGATAAATACTCTTCTTTCTTAGCTATTTGATCTTAGCATCAACAATTTTCTCTTGTATTACCATATATGAAAGATTATCATGCAAGTGAATGCTTTCATATTCTATGACATGTGAGGGTTTGTCAAATACTTTTAAGCTGGAGATATGGAATACATTATGGATTTGGGTTAGGTTAAAAGGTAAGGTAATACGGCAAGCAATAAATCCAATTCTTTCAAGACTTTTAAATGTATCGATATACTAAGGACTAACCTTCCGTACCTTAATAGACTGATCCACTCCAGTAATTAGAGATACTTGAATGAATATATGGTCTCTAGTTTCAAACTCTAATAGCCTTTTTGTTTTATCTGCATAACTCTTTTATCTACTCTGGGTCTTAAAAAGTTTCTTTCTAATCAATTCTATCTGCCTGATGGTCTGGTTTACTATCTTAAGTCCTATAAAATTCATTTCACCTAGTTCAACCTAACACAAAAGTGATCTACATTTCCTCCCACATAAAGCCTTATACGAAGCCATTTAAATACTATAATGATAACTATCATTATAGGCTAATTCAACTAATAGTAAATACACATCCTAACTACCTTTCATTTCTAGCACACATACCTTTAACATATCTTCTAGGGTCTAAATGGTCCTTTCTATTTAACCATCTGTCTGGGGGGTGATAGGCAGTACTCAATTGAAGTTTAGTCCCTAATGCTTCTTGACATGATCTCTAAAGGTTTGATGTAAATTTAGGTTTCTATTTCATACAATACTATTAGGTACTCTATAGAGTCTCATTATTTATATATATATATATATATATAACTAGGCTAGTTTATCTAATGTATACATAGCCTTAACAGGTAAAAAGTTTGTAGACTTTGTCAATCTATCTACTATTACCCAAATAGTATTGTGTCCAGAAGATATCTTAGGTAACTCTATAATAAAATCTATAGCTATACTATTTCATTTTTACATAAGAATATCTAAGAGTTGTAATAACTCAATTGGTCTCTAATGTTTTGTTTTAACCTTTTGGCACACCAGACATTTAGCCATATAACTAGCTGTGTCTGTTTTCATTCTTAGATACCAAAATAACTTTTTCAAATCTTGATACATTTTTATGGCATTTGAATGAATTATATATTTGCTCTCATGTACCTCTTCTAAGATCTTTTTTTTTTAATTCAATCTTATTTGGCATACAGATTTTATCATGATACATTACCATCCATCCTTAGACACCCTAAATTCTGAGGTCTTACCCTAGGAAATCTCACTCTTGATCTTACTTTCTCTCTAGGCATCTAGAATTTGGGCTCTCAGGTCATTCTCTATTATAGTTTCACTCATTAATAATTTACCTAAAATTCTATGGTAAGAAATATTCATATTCCTAAATTTCTTTATGCGCTCGTATTCCTTGATCATTAAATAAGATGCATGTATGGACTTTCTACTCAAGGTATCGGCCACCACATTAACCTTATCTATATGGTATTTCATAGTATAGTCATAATCTTTCAAGAATTTCATCCATCTTTTCTGCCTCATATTCACTTCTTTATGATCAGACAGGTATTTCAGACTTTTGTGGTCATGATATATCTTTATGATAGTACCATATAGGTAATTTCTCCATATTTTAAGGGCAAATACCACTGCAACTAACTTTAAATCATATGTGGGATAATTCGTCTCACGTAGCCTCAACTACCTAGAGGTATAAGCTACTATTCTACTCTGTTGCATCAAAACACATCCTAACCTTTTTCTCAAAGCATCACTATAAATCACGAAAGGTTTACTAGGGTTAGGTATAATCAATATAAGGGTAGGGGTTAAACAAAATTTCAACTCCTAAAACTCTTCTCACATTTATCATCTCACACAAATTGTGTATCTTTTTTAGTTAGCTTAGTTAGTGGCAAGACTATCTAAGTAAAGCCTTATATGAACCTTTTATAGTAACCTACAAACCTAGAAAACTTTTAATTTTAGTAATGGTTTTAGGCCTATCCCATAATAATACAGTCTTAACTTTATATGGATCAATCGCAACCCTTGTCTATGAAATCACTAACCTAAAAACCTCACTTTACTAAACCAAAACTCATATTTACTAAATTTGGCATATATCGCTTATCTTTCAAGGTCTCATGGACTACTTTCATATGCCTCTCATGCTCCTTAAATGACTTGAAGAACACAAGGATATCATCAATAAAGGCCACAACAAACTTATCCAAATAAGGTTTGAATACCTTATTTTTATAATTTGTAAAAATAGCCAATGTATTTATCAAACCAAATAGCATAATCAGGAACTCATAATGTTTATATCTAGTTTTGAAGGTCATCTTTGGGACATTTTTATTTCTAACTCCAGTTAATGATAGCCAAATCTAAAGTCCATCTTAAAGAACACTAATGCCCCCCGCTAATTGATTTAAAAGATCATTAATTCTAGGAACAGGATATTTATTGTTAATAGTAACCTTATTAAGTTATCTATAATCTATACCTATCTCAAGTTATCATCTTTCTTTTTCACAAATAAAACAAAAGCTTTTTAGGGTGACATACTAGGGCATATGAACCCTTTTTTAAATAATTCCTCAATTTAGTTTTTCAATTTTGCTAGCTTGATAGGAGCCATCCTATAAAGAGCTTTAAACATCAGTCTATCCCTATGCACAATATTAATAGGGAGTTCTATTTCTCTCTTAAGCAGTATAATACTAAAATAAAAATATTTAGAAAAAACTTTTGGAAATTCCCTAACTATAGGGATGTCATCTATCCATTTCTTTACCTTTTCTTATATAGAAAAGAAGATTGGAAACCACTAGCATCTATGTTCTAAGTATCTCTCAACTTGAGCGGTGGACAAGAAAGATAACTTAGCCCCAATACTAGATATGGTCCTTTTATATATATAATCAAGCACAACATTATTAATAGTCATCCAATTCATGCCAATAATTAATTTAATATCATAGAAAGGCATATAAATTAAATCAATGGCAGTAGAACAATGGCTAAACTATATAGTGACATTTAAACAAATATGAAAAGTAATTACACAGCCTCTAGTAGGGGTAGATATAAACAAATCATATGGCAAAATACTAATAACCAAACCTAGTTTTCTCACACAATCATAAGCTATAAACTAGTAACTAGTACTCGAATCAAGCATAGCAATCATAGGAAGACCATTAACTTTAATCATACCTTTGGTCAAACTAGAAGACGCATTGTCCTCTTACTAAGTGAGAGCAAATACCTTGCCTTAGGTCTGTGGTCTAAGTGGGCTGGCATCCCCATTTGAGAACAATTCTAGGCTATATGTCCCGACTTCTTACATCTATAACATGTCACCTGGGATGGTTGTCTTTTGCTAGGTTGTAACTTATTTCCTTTCTGCCCTTTCCTATTCCAAGGTACCTTACCTTTCTTCTTATTGCTAGTAGCAGCACTCACATTATCTTCTTACCTTGATCTTTTTTATTTTGCAATCTTCTTCTAACCAGCTCCTACTTGCACTATGTCCTAGAGGTTGTTTTTAGTCTCTCTATTAACATTCACAAAAGTGTTAAATGTTTTGACACTCTATGGAATAACTCTGTCTCTGGTGGAGGGTTTTAATCCTTTCTTAAATAGCTAATACCTCTATTTTTCATCATCACATTTTTACAAATAAAAGGAGTATCGAGACAATTTTATGAATTTAGTAACATACTCATCAACTGTCATTGCCTTTATTGCTTTAAGTTGATAAATTCCATCCCCTTTTGATCCTTAACTAAACTAGGAATATATTTTGCATATAATTCAATTAAAAAATTTTCCTAATTAATTGGAATATTCTGGGTCTGTATAATCATCTTTATGTTAAGCCACTAATGATAAGTTTCTTTTTCTAGCATAAAGGTGGCTAGCATAGCCTTTTGTTCAGAAGTATAACCTATCACTTTAAATATTTTCTCTAACTACATAATCTATGCCTCTGCTTTATGTACATTTAACTCTCTATTAAAAAAGGGTAGACTTCCCTTTCTAAACTAATTTAACAGCTGCTAATTAGTAAGTTGAGTTTGTATTTGGTCTTGAAGGGGTGGGTGTAGGAGGGTTGTCAAGAACTAGTTGCTATGCTTTTGGGGCATTTCCTCTGTCATCATCCCTTCTACCTAAGACATTTTGTAGTTGTAGTATCATTCCCTGTTGCTACTACATAATACGTCTTTATTGTTCTATCATACCTTGTTATTGATCTAGATGGTTTATGATAGTTTGCATATGATGTTCAAGCTCTACTCTAATAAGTCTGCCCCTTTTAGTATCCACCATTATCTAAAAAGAACCATAAACCTAATTGATCACATGTTTTATAGCACAGTTACAATAATTCTAGCTATCCTCCCCATTCACATACCACATATATAGATAATTCAGGCACTTCCTCATGCCAAAGCATAGAGCTAGGTTGCCTGAACCTTGGCTTTGATACCAAAAGTGTTACACCATAATATATTACATATTCTCTTATATGTATAAGTTCATTCATGGAAAAATAAGAGTAACTAAACCTTTAGTAGTAGAAAATTTAGTCACTAAAAGCATTAAATGATCCCAAAATGCTTAAACATAGATTTTCACTATTTCATCTCACAAATTCATGTAAAAACAATTTGTTACAACCAATATAACATGTATATAGAAAATAAACTCATCATGAGGATTATTTATTCAAATTGGCCATAGAACACATAATACAGTTCCAATTCTAAAAATTCATAACTTGAGTTATACAACTTCAATTAATGCAAATTAGGTATCCTTAGAAAGCTTATACAAATTTTCAGTCAAAATGAATTCATTTGGTGCTTTTAAACACACAAAATTGGACACTAGACTAGTATGAATAGTAACTACTCTTGATAGCTTTTTGGGGCTAACTTTGAAAATTCACTACATATTTTATAAAAAGCTCTAAAAATTATGATCTATGGCTTTATAAAAAGCTCTAAATATCTTCTAATTGCTTACCACATTTTAACCCCAATTTTTTATTAAGGTTGTCAAGGATAAAAAGACATTTTATGATTTAAATGGTTAAAGTTTTAGTTCCAGTCGATATCAAAAGTGCTTTAAAATACCATTTCTTACCTTAAACAAATTTAAATCCTTATTTAGATCATGTATGACTAATCCATCATATAAAAATTGCCTTACAATTAAAAATCACTATCCCACATTCAAGAATACAAATGGACTTCAAGGAACCTCATATGCCAAATTACATTTTATCATGTCTTACATACATCAAATGGTCATTATATCGTAGTTTAGTACTTTTGAACATTTTTACATTTCAATACCTCAAAATATAGGTTTACATAATCACATATATAATAACATATCATATACTAATTTCCTTGCCATTAATAACTTCTTTAAGCCTTTTGCTCATCATTCTCCTTTTTTTAAGTTTCACTTGGCCACGGTTAGTGGAGATAGGAAAGAGTAAGATTCAAAGAATCTCAGTAACTAAACCAATATTCAACACACATATGGTTCACTCAAGCACATAGAAGTAGCATACATGTTATGTAATCATAGCTAAACCATAACCAAGAGAGTAAATCCATACTCTAGAGTTCTCATAGCTCAAGCAAGAACAAATTGATGTTTTAAGGACTTTTGGCCTAACCTCACCCAACATATAAGGACTTTTAGCCTAGTTTCACCTATATCTAAGAACTTCTGGCCTAGCATCATCTATCAATTAGGATATTAGAGAGACTAATTAACTCTCTTAGGGTTTTGAATCTCTTAAGGGCAAAACCAAATCCTAAGTGAAACCATATGCCATTCTTTAGATTCTTATCCAATTTTCTCTGCATATTCTTAATCTTTACCCTTAAAGCCCTTAATTTCACTAAGTTTCTATCAAGCTTAAGTCTCCTTGCCAAATCCTCTCTCTTGGCCCATCACAAGGTGGCTAGGGTTTTGACAATTGGAAAATTTTCTTATCTTAAATCATACTTCACTTTAAAGCACTCTTGATGAAGATTATTTTGATATAATTTGTTTCCCTAAAAGAGCTTCTTGACCTAAGAGTTCAGCCACAAAATCCAATCTTTTGAGGAACTAAAACCATCAATAGAAAGAGGAGAAAGAGTAGGAGAAAGCCTACAATAACATCATATTCAAATTTGCCATGTTTGCTTACCTAAGATGGCTTCCTCTTTCTTTTTTCCTTCTTCCATGGTCATGCCACAAGAGAGCTTAAGCTATCTTAGGTTGGTTTTATGAGGGAGGAGATGAATGGCACCTCACACATATATATAGCTAGGGTTTTATACTTTTTCAAAATATTGATTTTGCCCTTATACTTTAATTCACTGTTTAAGCTCATTTCTTTGTATTTTCAAAGATAGATAGCTCCATAATAATATTTAGATTCTAATTTTCATTAAAAATATTTGTTTTGAAATTACAGAGACTTAAAATAATCTAAAAAAAATTAGTCAAAGTTCTGGTTAATTGAAGCAGTAAATTGTACACTATCAGGGATTTAATTAAATCAATCTCATTTGATTAATCTACTAATATTATTTTATTGTATTATGATGAGAGATATTCATTTCTTAAGTCAATTCTCATGTTTTCTAAATCCTTGAATTTTTTGTTAGTTAGACCCATATCAGTTTATTTTAATTCTGACTGACCTTTTTTGGCCTTGTAACCCCTTTTTAATTAATCTATTACATTTTGTAGGGACTATATTTGTTTACAAAATATATAATATTATAGATGGTACGAAACTTTATCTCTTCAAAATGTTAACAAAATGGAGGATATAACAAGCAGAAAAGATGGAGGAGATAAGAAGATGATAATGATGAAGGAGATGATACAACCACATGAATTCCTATCAGGACAAGGGTTTTTGTCTTACCTAATGATTTGTTTGAAATTCTTCTACTTCCTTTCTTCCTCCTTCTTTGCTTCCTCTTTTTGTTTAGTTATTAAAAGTTCCTTCCTTTTCGCAATTCATTTTAGCTTCTAAGACAATAGAAAAATCTTGTCCTTAAAAGAAATTAACTATAGTTGGATTCAATTAATTTGGTATGAGGTATAAAAATTATAGCTAATCATTGAATGATGTATTATAATGTCTTTGGTTTTTTTTTTTTTGCCTAAACTCTACTACTTTTTCTTGGAGAGACTAAAGTTTTGGCCTTGGGAAAATTTGTAATTTGGTCCTATCTAAAATTTCATTTTGAACCTTAAACTTTTACTAATTGTATTTTACCCCAAATCTCACTTAGGTTTTTTTTTTATTTTTTTAAAAAATTTCTTATATTTTTAAGGCTTTAATGGCCGAGGAATTTTCTAAAATTTTATTTGCTAAATATTTATTTTTTAATTAACTATTACTTAATAAGTTGTTTTTAATTTTGAATAAATCCCATGAATTTCTAATAACTTCATAAAATTTTGGTTTCTTTCCCAAAATTCATAAATCCATAAATTCTTATATTATCACTTAATTTTATTAATTTAATGGGTTCTAATTTGGTTAATTTAATTTGTTCTATTAAATTTTTATTTAAGGAGGATGTTACAAAATTTGCATATCTATAAGGTTCTTTGAAAAGCTCTTTTAAATAATAATATTATTAAATATAAAGAGCTATTGCAAAATCATAGAATTGATGCCATGCCTAGAGTTCCAATTTTTACATTCATATATAAGAGTCAAAATTAATAATACCACTCATTGAAATTCAAGCATAACTCTACCATGAATGTCATTAGAGGAAAATTGAACTTTGTATAACAAGCTATCAGCTATCATTAAGCATAAATAAAAAACTTGATACCTAGCTTATAAATAGTACCATAGTTCTTCATAAAACATTTATAATATGCTATCAAGCCTAAAAATCTTTGTAAAGACTTGAGAAAACTTGGTTTAAGGCAAGAAGCCAATGCCTTAATCTTCTTTGAGTCAACCTCTACTCTTTTAATAGAGATGATATGGGCAATGTAATGTATTTGTGCTGCGTCAAACACACACTTACTTCTCTTAGCTAGCAATTGACATTCTTTCAATTTATGAAGAACAAGTGTAAATTGTTGTAAGTGTGTTGATTAAGAATTACTATGCATAAAAGTGTCATAAAAAAACACCAAGATGAACTTCCTTTAGAATAGCTTAATGATAGCATTCATTAGGCCTTAAAAAGTAGTAGAGGCATTAATAAGCCCAAAAGGCATTACTAAAAACTCGTAAACTCCTTTATGATTGTGAAAAGCTATTTTCTCAATGTCTTCTATCTTCATATGAATTTGAAGGTACCCTACCCTTAAATCAAGCTTAGAGAAAAAAGTAACCTCATATAACTCAACTACTAACTCCTCAATCTCCAGTATAGGACATTTATTGTCATACCATTACATAATATATATAATTCCTATATTACATGTAACATCCGGTTTTCTAGAAATCCAAGAAAACGTAAGGAAACGCGAGAAACATAACATATGGTTTCTCCATCAATGTACGAAATTTACTGGATATAAAAGGAAGTCCCCCAAATAGAACAAATTGAGGTCTAATAAAATTAGAATAATATTCTAGACTGCAAACAATGATGAGTTAAGGCTAGAGGTTCCTTAAAATTGGGACTAAAATAGATGGAAAAAAAAAAGGATAAGAAAAAGGTCCCGAAGAGCTTCCGAAGTCAAGTATAAAGGAGTCAGGGACCAAAATGTAAAGAAAAGTTATATGCAGGGCAAAATGTATAAATTGCTCGAAAGTTCAAGGAACCCTAGTTTACCCTCTATTCGTGGCTTTAAGCACGAATATAAAAAAATCGAGCAAGAATCTCAGAAATTCATGACCCATGGTTAAACTTAGTTTGATAAGACGAGTCCGAAGATGCCAAGTTGTCCGAATGGCCGAGCGAGATCCGGTCCGAGATCTGGTTATCTCAATCAGTAGCCATGAGCAAAATAAAAAAAGGAAGTTGTAACAATTACAGAAATAAAAATAGCTAAAGGGCTAAAAAACCCTGAAGGAGTTTTAGGGACAGAATTACAGTAAATATAAATTTTATAGTACAATTATAATACAGAACGGTGAAAATTACACCTATAGACTCAGGTGTCCGATTGACACCAAAATTTATGAGAATTGAGGTTAAGGGCCCCTGAACTATGTTTGAAGCTCAGTATGGCCAGAAAGTAAAGGAAATAATATTCATAAATTTTAGAAGGTCTAAAGGTATGTATTGTACTGTAAAACTTTAATCGGGCCCGAATACCGATTGTTAGACTGCTGTAAGGCCCAATAGTTGATTCTAAAGGCCCAAAAGAGAAGAGAAGATATAATTAGGGTTTTAGAGAAGATGAAACCCAAAGATAAATATAAAATAAAAGAGAAAGAAGAAAATGATTTTAGTTATTTTAAAAAATTAACCATGGTTAAGTTAGAAACTAACTATGGTTGAGTTAAAAGTTGACCATAGTTGAGTTAAAAAATTAACCATA
Source organism: Erythrophleum ivorense (assembly GCA_026724425.1). Classification (NCBI taxonomy): domain Eukaryota; kingdom Viridiplantae; phylum Streptophyta; class Magnoliopsida; order Fabales; family Fabaceae; genus Erythrophleum; species Erythrophleum ivorense. The sequence continues at coordinate 36,472,206 of JAIUCV010000006.1, read as the reverse complement.
ATTACTATTCATAACTTAAGGGCTAAGAAAAGGTATCCAAATGCGTGGCCAAGAATTTTTAGAAAAAGATATTTAGTTATGAAATTAGAAAATCAAAAGAAAAAGGAATGGAATGTTAAGATTTGATCTTGAAAAAGTTGATCCAAGGGTCCAAATTTAGTATGACCATTTAACTTCATCCAAATTCATCTCCTTTACCTCCATTTCACCATTTTCATGCCACACACAAGGGGGGAGGAGGAGAGAAAAACGTGAAGAGAGAGAGGGAGGGAGAAAAAGTGGAAGAAGAAGTGAAACCAAGCAAAACTACCACTATTTTTCACTAAATTTCTTCATCTTCTCCATCCTCCAACTATTTCCTCCAAAGGGCAGCTGCATATTCATCCTTTCTTCAAGGCGAAATGTTGCTCTAAGTGGGAAGAGAAAGGATTTTAGTGTGAGACAAGCAAAGGAAGTAAGGATTAAGCTTAAAGAGTAAGTTTTTTCCATCTTATACTTGCAAATCACATGCTTTAAACTAGTTTTGTTAAACCTAGCTATGAGTCATTTTTGGAAAGCATATGATCATTAGAAATGGAGTTTATATGTTGAATATGAAGGCCTTGAAATGAAGTTTATATGTTGAACATGAAGGCCATATGAGTTTAGTTATTGTTGTTATATGCTGGGACTTTGAAAAATACAAAGATTGTAATTTTTGGGAAAATAGAAATCATGGGGAGATGCTGTCCGAATTTTTCCAAAATTTTTATGGTGTTTTATTAATGTCTTAAAGTCATGTATACCAAATTTCAAGTCATAAAACATAAAGGAAAAGGCTATGGAATTTTTAGAACCAAAGAAATGCATCTTTTGAGCCTAAAACAAAGCTAGATTATGTGATGACCAAAACATGATGTTGGGGCTAGAATTTGATGATGTTATCCATTCTAATGGATTCAAAAATGTGTTTTTAACTAGGAATACCTATGGGAAAACCTCTAAAACTCATAGGATAAAATTCCTAAATTTTGGCCCAGAAATGTATACTATTCGACCATAGTGAATGGGCAGGGAAGGAGTTGGATTTTTCCAATTCCAATGGTCCCATTAAGTTTAAAAGGGTCATCCTACTTTAGAAGTTAAGATTTATGTATTAATTGTAATGAATTATCATTATGATTATAATGTTTGATGTTGTTTTGGGAACTCCAAAAGTAAGTAAACCGAGTCCCAATGATTGAGGAGCAAAGTTTGCTAAGGTAGTAGTTTTGTTCTCTCTTTCCTTAAGCTTGTATGTTTGTATAATGATGAGTGTTATGCTATATCAAGTTGTTATTTATGCTATAAGATGAGACATGTATGCTTAGATTATGCTTGGCTTTGTATGAAATTCCTTATATTGCTATGCGATATGTGACATCTTGACTGGCATTATGTTATGTACTTACATACTTTGCTTGTGAATGAGATTGATTTACTACTATTGAGATTTCATAATCTCACCCTAAATATAACCCATGCTAGGTCCTAGTTCAAGCAAAGAAAGGGCAAAGAATGTGGAGACATAAATCGAGGACCTTACTTTTATGTATCACATTTTGTCATGTAATTAAATAGTTTAGATTACTGCGTGTATGAGTTATATTATGACATTGTAAGGTACTCAGGTATGAAATGGAAAGCCATGTATATACCAAACCCTGAAGTAAAAGGAGTATGACTAGCGTGTTTAAGATGCAAGAATGCCTGTGCTTATATACAGGAAAATAATAATAATAATAATAACAATAATAATAATAATAATAATAATAATAATAATAATAATAATATGACCAATGAAGGGTAAAACTATTCAATTTGTTGTAGGAGTAACTTTATATGAATTTATATGTGCTCCGTTAAGTAAGTATTTTTCCCATGTAAAAGGGCTTAGAGAGCTTAAAGTAGAGCCCTGAATTAACCTCATACGATTTTTCTATAATTAAGTATATATTTTCAAAGTTAGATAAGAATTTGGAAATGACCAAATAAATAGTAAAATTATATGAGGAAGTTTTAAAATAAAATTTTTTTATCAGTTTAAGTTTCCGTTGATTCCTCTAAGTTTTATATAAAGAAATTGTAATAGGAAAAGTATTATAAAATAAGGTATGACATTACACACATCTTTTGGTCACAAATTATGGTACTTTTAACTGTGGAAATTATGGTTATTAAAAGTGCTGATTGGTTCCATAATGCTAATACATGGATTTCCTCCATTCCAACTCTCAAATTCATTCACAACTAATTTATTACAATCAAATTAACATATAAATAAGAACCAAATCAATAGAATTACCCATTTGACGAAATTAACCATAGAACACCTAATATGGTCCAAAATTTGAAAGTTCATAAATTGAGCTACACAACTCCAATTAATATGAATTAGGTATCCTTGGAAAGCTTATAATATGAACTATTTACTATAAAAACTTTAGGTCAAAATAAATTCATTTGGCCCCTCAAAAAGTATGAGATCTGAGACTAGTGCAAAATGAATAATAATTGCATAATCTAAGTTTTCTAAACCAAATTAAAAAATTCACCAAATATTATATAAAGCTTAGAAAAATGCAACTTTATGTCCTCTAATTGCTTACCAAAGTACAGTCCTAAATAAGGTCATTTGGGCTGTCGAGGTACAAGCACATTTTACAGCTCAAATGGAGCAAAATTTAGTTCCAAATGATACCAAATGAACTCTAAAATGCCATTTCTCACTTTAAGCAAATTTCAATCCATAAATGCATCATGTATGACTAATCCACATGTAAAAATGGCGTTGCATTTAAAAATAATCATCCCACATATAAGAATATACATATAAGTCAAGGAACCTCATATGCCAAAATACATTATATCAAGTCTTACAAATATCAAATAGTTTTTATAGCATAGTTTAGTGCTTTTGCATATGTTCATATTTCCATACATTAGAATATATGAATACATATTCATATATACAACAACATCTCTTAAACTCGATTCCATTGTGTCAAAAATGCTCTTCCTAAGCCTTTTGCTTATCATACTATCTTCTTTAAGTTTTACCTGGCCATGGTTAGTGGAGATAGGGAAGAGTGAGATTCTAAGAAACCTGGTAGCTAATTTAACATTTAAACACACATATGGTTCACTCAAGTACATAAAAGCAAATATGTATGTTATACAATCATACCAAACCATAATTTATGCTCTTGGAATCCCATGGTTCAATCAAGAGCAAGTCCAAGCTCTAAAGGCTTTTAGCTTAGCTTCACCCAACATCTAGAAACTTTTGGTTTATCCTCACATACCTTTAGGAACTTTTGACTTAATCTCATCTACAATTGAGACTTTTAGCCTAACCTCACCCATATTTGGAGACTTTTGGCCTAACTAATCCATTTTCAAAGGATTTTTGGCATAGCCTCACCTATTAAGAGTCAATTTAATCTCAAATGCAAATGAATGTCATACAATTGTATATTATAATTAAATAATTAACAATTCACATAATTTGCAAACAATACATACAAGCTTTCAAGAAACTCAAGCAAACCATTTACACATATATAAGAATGAAGGAAAAGCTACTTTGACACATCATTTCAATTAATCTCCCTTGATCTCATTCTCTTCTCTTATGACCTTACATACACACTTGGATATGCTTTTACTTGTTTGGTCTAGATACATCAAATGGGGCATAAAACAATTAATGAAACCATATTTATACTCATGCTAGCCTTACTTATACAAATTAGGTCTTTAGGTATGGTTTATGGCTTCTTTGAATGTCCTAAGAAGCAACTCTTATAATTCAGTTGCTTGGCTCCAGAATCTCACTTGCTATAAGCTATATGACTCTAATAGAATTCATTAAAGTTATTACATACATGGTTAAACAAGCCTAATGCCAAATTGCTTCTTTAGACCTATTTAAATTCTAAAATTTTACCTTTCAAAATAAGGCTCCAAAATTTATTCCAATGGCTCTATTAGTGTTTATAATTAATATCTAGGTTACTTATAATCCTAGAATAGATGAAACAATTTCCTAGGTACCAAAACCCCTATGTGGCCAAGACACATGCTATACACACCTTTCTTAGAGTTTTGTTTGTATCTTAAGAGATTTAATGGTTTTAGATTGCCATAATTCATTTCTTATTCAATTATGATATTAGAGACCTTAATTAACTCTCCTAGGGTTTTGAATCTCTCAAGGGCCAATACAAACCCCAAGTGAGCTATAAGCCATTCTTTAAGTTTTTTTAATCAATTCTAATTACATTGTCTTAATCTTCACCCTTTAAAACCCTTAGTTCTACCATGGATTCATCAAGCTTAAGTGTCTCTCTCATCTCCCTTTTCTTGGCCGAAAATGAAGATGGGCTAGGGCTCCTCAAATATCAAATTTTCCTAGCCTAATCCATATATCATTTGAAAGTGCCCTTAATGGAGATTATTTTAGTGTAATTGGTTTCCTTAAAGAAGCTTGTTCAACCATACAACTCACTCTTTTGGAAAACCAAAACCACCAAGAGAAAGAGGAAAAGGAGTAGGAAAATGTTCAAATTACCTATATGGAGCTTCTCTCTCCCTTCTTCCTTGGTGCTTCTCATGCCACTTACTTTTGATTTTTGGGGATGTATAAGCAGGTTAAATGAAGAGAAAGAAGGGTAAAGTCCTATTTATATAAGAAAACTAGGGTTTATAATTTTTAAAAATTCCAATTTTGCTTTAAGCTCATTTCTTTGCATTTTAAGAAACCAACAGCTCCATGATAAAATTTGGATTCTACTCTTCATTAAAAATATTTATTTTAAGGTTACAAGGGCTTAAAACACTTAAAAGAAGTCTAGTCAAAGTTATTGTCAGCTAAAGTCCTAAACCATATACTGTTAGAGATTTAATCGAACCAACTTCATCTGGTTATTCTTCTAACCTTATTTCATCTTGTTATGATAAAGAATAATAAATTCTCAAGCCAATTCTTATGTTTCCTAAATCTATAAATTTTCATCGGTTAAGCCCATATAGGTTCTTTTTAATTCTAATTTGTTTTCTCTAGCCTTATAACCCTTTTTTAATTAATTCATCTTTAGGGACTATATTGATTTGCCAACCATAGAATATTACATTTCACACTCTTTAAAATTTAGAATGTACCTTAAGTAAATAATTGTGTACGCTGCTTCCTCATATCATCCTCCTATTCCCAAGTTGTCTCATCAGAAGATAGACCCTTCCAAACCACTTTCACCAATGGAATGCCCTTATTTATTAGTTGTTTTAGTATCAACAATTTTCTTTGATGTTGCAACATAAGAAAGGTTATCCAGTAATTGATTGTTTTCATATTTTATGACATATGAGGGGTTTAACAAATACTTTTTTTAATTGGAAGATATGGAATACATTATGGATTTGGGTTAGGTTAGGAGGCAAGGCAATATAGTAAGCAACAGGTCCAATTATTTCAAGAATTTCAAATGGACCAATAAACCTAAGATTGAGTCTCTTTACCTTAATAGACTGACCCACATCAATAACTAGAGACACTTGAATGAAATACATGGTCTCCAGTTTCAAACTTTAATGACCTCCCTTTTTATCAACATAACTCTTTTGTCTACTCTAGGCCATAACAAGTTTCTTTTTAATCTACTTTATTTGCTTGGCAGTTTAGTATACTATCTCATGTCTTATTAGACTTCTCTCACCTAGTTCAATGCAATACAAAGGGAATCTACACTTTCTCCTATACAAAGCCTCATATAAGGTCATCTAGATACTAGAATATAATTGTTATTATATGCAAATTCAACTAATGGCAAATAGGCATCCAAGTTCCCTTTCATCTCTAAAATACATGCTCTTAACATGTCCTCTAAGGTTTGGATAATCTTTTCTATTTGACTATCTGTCTAAAGCTTATAGGTAACATTAAACCTTAACTTAGTCCTTAAAGTTGCCTGAAGTAACTTTCAAAACTTTGATGTAAACCTAGGGTCTCAATCAGATAGAATGCTATTTTGCACCTCATGAACTCTCACTATCTCTTTTATATATAATTGGGCTAATTTATCTAATGTATGCACAGCCCTAATAGGTAAAAAATGTGTAGACTTTGTCAACCTATCCACTATTATCCAAATAGTATCATATCAAGATGATGTCCTGGGTAACTTTATAATAAAGTCTATAGTTATATTATTCCACTTTCACTCAAGGATATCTAAGGATTATAATAGCCCAATTGGTTTCTAATGTTCAATTTTCACTCTCTGGCACATTAAACACTTAGACAAACAATTAGCTTTATTTATTTGTGGCACCTGGATAAATTGTATATTTACTCTTATGTGCCTTTTCTAAAATCTTTTCTCTCAATTCAATTTTATTGGACACACAAATTTTATCACAATACATAACCATATCATCTTTAGACACCCTGAGTTTTAAGGTTCCACCTTGGGAAATTTCACTCCTACTATGGTTCAAAAAGTTATCCCCTCTCTGGGCATCTAATATCTTGGCTTTCAGGTCATTCTCTATTCTAGTTTCACTCAGTAACAATTTACCTAAAAGCATACAAGAGGAAATATTCATATTTCTGAATTTTTCTGAGTTCCTGTTCCCAAATCATCATATAGGTTGCAAATATGGACTTTCTACTTAATGCATTAGCCACCACATTGGCCTTACTTAGATGGCATTGATAACTCAATTATTCTCTATATTTTTACCCATTAATTTTGGACTTTTTATTCATGAATTGATAATATTTTTTGAGCTTTAATAGGATATTATTTAGTTTAGGAAATAATCCCATTTTTTGGAATTTTGTTGAATAAATTAGGATTTTCAATGATTTCAATTCATTTTTTTTTCTTTGATTTTTATTTTTATTTCTTTTTACTTAGGAAAATTTGCATGGAAGAAGCATCATGTTGACAGCAACAAAACAGAGCATCAACTCACTCATCCACTTCACACAACAGCTACCCAAACTCTCTGTGTCATAAGCATAAGAAACAGCTTCCATCATCCACGTGGATCAACACACACAACTCATCCATGCACACTCACAAGCTCTCTCACCTTCCACTCCTCCATACCCTTGAGTCCAAGCACAGCCTTGCATTTTCACACTCACTCTCATGTCATTCATGGGTTTCTCCATAACAGCCCCTCCATACATTTCAACATAACACACTAAAACAGAAACACGTAGCACTCTTCTCTCAAGTTCATCCACGTAGCTTCAAACACACACATACGAGCTTAGCCTATCATGCACTGATCATTCACACACTCTTACACATTGCAACATACTCACATGAAACAAATACTCATATGTAGCATCATCTATTAACACAAACAAACAACACATCATTCACTTGAAGGAAGCATACAAAGAAACACATAGGCAGCATCTCCCACATAACACACATGTAGAACAGCAGCTCACGTGATTTATGAAGGAATGCTATGGGTTTGGGGATCTGTGAAGGAGGTTTGCATGGCTGGAAGCATCACACACTCATTTACACACTCACATAATGCCACAGTCAACTCACAAACCCACACTTGCATAGTAGAATAACCACGCTACCAATACACATATGCAGAAGAGATGAGCTACAAGTTTGTGAAGATGTTGTGGGAGAAGAGAAACTTAAGCTTAGGTGGATGAAGTAAGAGCTGGAGGTACAGAGCATGAGCAGAATAGAGGAAGCTACAAGCTTAAGAATCTAGTTATGAAGAGCAGAAGACGTGAGAACAATTGCAGAACACGTGTAGAAGGTTTCAAACTGAAGGAAGAAGCTGTGGTGGATGCCATGGGACTAACTCATAGGCTGCAGAACATGTGAACAGTAAATAAGAGAAGCATGTGGGAATGTTTAAAGAGGAGAGGCAGAATACGTTAGGAAAAGGCTAAGAATAAAAGCAAAAGTAGCATGTAAAGGGAAAAAGGAAGCGACACATAATTTAATAACACGGGGGTAGAACGTAAAAAAAAGGGTCGGGAGATTAACAAAAAAGGGAGAAGAAAGAGAATTGATGGGAAAACATGTGGGATTGAAGCACTTCTAGAGATGCAAAAAATGGCAAAAAGGGATTGATTCAACCAAGCTGAATGGCATTAGCTTCTTTCTTCCTCCATTTTCTTCCATCCATTCTCTCCATGAAAGCTTAAAATCTCCTAGGTAGCTAGCTAAAGATTGGACATCCATTGATGAAAATTGGAGCTCTAAGATTGCCTCTCCAATTTGGATAAAACACTTTTCTCTTCATCCTTTATCTTCAACATTAATTCCTTTGTTAATTTAACCAGGTTTATCTTGTTAATTAAGGAATTTAGTGGCTGAATATACTAGATTAAATTGATTTGTGATTTGATTGTAATCTCATAATTGAATGGTGATTTGATGTCTAAGTGTTTGTAGAAATGCCAAGCTTAATGGTTGTCTAATTTACATGTCAATTCCTCTTGTTTTTAGGCTAATTAATGCAAAAGTTATTGAATTAAGTGGCTGAATTTTTGTGTGATTAATGTACTAAAGAAATTTCTTAAGCTAATTGGTTAATTAGCAATTTTAAGTGGATTGTTCAACTACTTTAATAAGCATTTAGGTTCTGATTTGGTGTATTTTCATTCTTAGCTTAAGTTATGAATTGTACAAGATTTCTTGTGGTTGTAAGTTCCTTGAAGCATTAATGATTTGAGTCTTGAATGGTAATTCAAGAATCGTTATAAAGAATACACTAAGAGGGAAGAGTTTAAGTCCAAATCTGATACATTAAAAAGGGAGTAAGGACAATTGAATTCTAGAAAGTCTGTAACAAGGAATTTCTAGTCTTGCCTCATGTTGCATCTAAGTCTCATACCATGAGTTACACAAAAAAGTAAGAACATGGTATTAAAATATTGCATTTCTTCGCATTGCGTAGCATATAAAATTTTCCTTCGGTGTTCTGTGGACCATGTGAGCTCATGTATCATATTCTCATATTTAATTACATAGATACAACTCAATTACATCATCAAAAGTGGTGTAGAACTCATGTAAGGCAAGAGAATACATGAAATTCATAGTTGTAGCCTCGGCCAGAATTTTTTTTTTGTTATAAACTTTGAAAAATTATAACTAATTCTAAAAAAATTAAAATCATGCATTCTTTACAATTATGGAAAGCTACAAATGTATAATTTATACTAAAAATATGTACAAGTCATGAAATGCCAAGTAGAAGATGTTTGACATTCAAAAAGATGCAAAGGTCTGACTGGTTACTGGTATTGATACAAGTTTCTGCTATGAACTTTAAAAATGTCCAATTAATTCTAAAAAAATCCAATCCATGCAAATGGTACCAATTTGAAAAGTTACAAATGTTTTCTAGAGGGGAAAATAACTTCAGACCAGTTTAGGCACGTCCAAGACTCGAAAATGAATCAAACAGTAACTTAGGTCTATCTAGACACCTAATACTGGATAGAAACTTCAAAAATTTATATTTCCCTCTCTAGACATCCAAATGAGGTACTTCTAGTTAGCATAAGTCACTGGAAAAGTCTAGTTTCTCTCTATAAAATTTCGTGGCAATTGGACGTCATTTGCCTCATGAGTTATAGAATTTAAATTCAGACCAGAATGAACCGTACACTGAACTAATTTAAAAAAAAAATTAATTTTAAAAATTTATCAAATATTCCATAGACCTCCAAAAATTCTACACTTTAACTTTCCAAAAAACTTTCAACAAGCTCTAAATGCATGCCAAATCTCAGATCAAGAAGAACTCATTTGGACAAAAAGTGGTACAAGTTTTCAATATGGTCAATTTTGGTCCATATGAGATACCAATTATGTCCAAATGGTCTCCTTTGATGTTTGACACCTTTTGGACAAGTTTAAAAGCATGTATATGACTTATATGAACTGCCCAAATGGTTTCAAACTTCATACATATCAATTTGGCCTCTCCACTTCCATTATTACATACATTTAGATAATGTTAGTTTTGCCATTACTTGTCCAAAATGCACATTTTCATACATATAACCTTAAATCTCATTTGTATATGATATATTAGCATAATTATGCATGTTCATAACATCATAAGATATATACAACAAGGGATTACAATATTTGTAATTGATATGGCCTTAAAGAAATAAAATCTATACATTTTAATGTCATGCTCTCATCTCTCATGTGGTTAGCTCCCATTTCCTTGTTCTGTTAGTCCACCTAGCATATTAAAATATTTGAGAGGAGTGAATGAGATTCAAAGAATCCCAATAACTCATCTCCCTTTCAATTATACATAAAGTATGCAATATAAGCCTTAAAAATACAAGCATGGACATATTAACATATGTGAGCATTCAAAAAATATTATTGGCATTTGAACAAGTCATACATAGCATATATAGGTTTGCCAAGTAAATAGATTAGTCTCACCTATTCACTTGTGGATTTTGGACTTGCCTAACCCATTTCTTTAAGAGGTTTTTGACTCAACCTTACTTTCGGGAGTCAACCTCACTTTTGGGAGACTCTTTACTTTATCTCAACCAATTCTAAGGGTTCATGGCTCATCCTCACCATGACTAAGGGTTCTTAGCTTCACTACATTCAAGCAAACCCAAGTACACATAATAAATATCATATAAAAGCATAATGTAATATCATGGCACCATGGAATAAAAGTCATGCTAGAATACTTTTCATGACTTAAAATCACACATACACACATTCAAAAATAAGCCAAGCATACATTCATGCATGAGAGAAGGAAGAGTGAGCTACCTTGGATGCAACTACACACTTTCTCTCTTAGATTTACTCTCCTTCCTCGACCCCACACACACAAAGGTGTAGGATTGTGGGATTGATTTCTTTTGGCCTAAACATAATTTATGGAAGCCAATTAGGTTCATGGAATTAATTCTAAAGCCACACATCTTCTTTAAATACTAACTTGGTCTATTAACCCTTTTATAGTTCCAAGAATGCACTTAATGAAGCAACACCCATCAAATGAATTCTAGGCTCCATTCTTTCCTTTCATGTAATATTCTTGACTCCTTTTAAACCTCTTGGAGTCATCACACATTTAAAACAAAGAGCCTAACTACATGTTGCTTCCTTGCGTCATATTATAGAACATATAAGGCCATCTCACTTTCTATGGTTTCTGAATTTTTTTCAAGACTTCCCCTTATCTTCACTCATCATATATGACTTAAAAATGGGTTTGAAAAAATTTAAAACTCTCCTTAGGTATGCTAACCCTTTTAGGCCAAGACTAGGAAGTAATTTGGCTTTCATGGACTTTGCTTTATTTTCTTGATGGAGGAAGCACATGGGGAGACTTTTAGGGATCTTAGGAGCTCATTTAAACTCTCATTTAGGCATAAAAATTAAGGTATCAAGTTAAATTTTACAAGAAGCACATGAAACCCTAAAATTTTTATCTTGAATTTCCATGGTTATTTGTTAATTCCCTTTGCATATTCTTATTCTCCACACTCTTTTTCCTAAGATTCACCCTTGGTTCTCTTCAAAATTCAAGCCCTCCTATAGCTTCTTAAGTGGGGCAAACCAAGGAGAGAAGAGGAGCAAGGGGTAGCAATCATGGAAGGAGAAATTACCTTATTTTTCCTTATTTTCTCACTTGAATCTTCCCTTCTTTGGCCTCCTCTCTTCGAATCTAAATTTTTCCCTTTATTTCTCTCTTAAAGTAGATCCATATACTTCAATATAATTATAGAAAATAAAGGAAAATAGAGGAGAAGAGGTCTGTAAAGGAAAGAGTAGGAAAAACTACCAAAAATTCATACATTTAGCCTTTAATTTCTCCTCCTCTTTCTCTTCCTCTTGTGTGCCTCTTTCCCTAGGGTTTTCCTTTGGTTTAGGGCAAAAACATATGAAGTTAAATGAGTGCAGGAGGGGGAGCCCTATATATAAAGGTAGGAGGAAGAAAGACTTTTCAAAAATTCTCATTTTGCCCTTCATTCTTGGCATTTTTGTTTCTAATTCGTTTTATCTCATTTTTTATAGCCATCATTTCCATTATAAAATTTAGATTCCTAATTTAGTACAATGCCTTTCAAATCACTCAAATTAGAGTTAAAACCTTCCCGAACAAATCCGTCAAAGTTCGGGTGCATCGATATTGAAAAATATCCACTGGAGGGGTTTTAACTGTTCCAGGGTTTCCCATGATTTTCAAAACCTCTGAGAACCCTAAAAAACTTAAAACTTTCATTTAAAAAGCTCTCCTATGTGAATTCCAAAATTTACTTAAAATTATGAAAATATCATTACATTTCGTAAGTCTTTCGTTAAATTTTATTTCTTTATTCTAACTTTATTTTTTTTCTATCTGAGTCTAGGATTCTCATTTTTAGAAGTCTAGAATGCTACTTAAATTTTTCAAGACCTTAACTAATTGATTTTTGAGGGACTTGCTTTGAAAACATACCCATTTTTGTCGTTTAACGAAAACTGGATGTTATAAAGTCCATCTAAAAGCTAGTTACCACATTTTCCTAGTTATTAACTACACTTAGTCTTAAGGTTTTAGTTCTTGTTATTTTTCTTTAATTCAATTAAAATTTAGTAATTCAAAACCCTTTAAACACTTTTCATTTATTGTCACTTAGGGGACTTTTTCACAAATAATTAAAAGCAAAAACTCATTGGGAAATGACTTAGGTTATGTCACTCTCTATAAATTTTAATTCAACCTAGTTTTATTTTGAGGTTGCGCGACACAACCATAAGGTATTTCAATGTATAATCATAATTTTTCAAGAATTTCATCCATATTTTTTGTCTCATATTCAATTCTATTTTATTAAATAGGCATTTCAAACTCTTGTGGTCATTATATATTTCCACTGTAGCATCATACAAATATTGCCTCTATATTTTAAGGGCAAATACTGTTGCAACTAACCCTAAATTATGAATGGGATAATATTTCTCATACGGTCTTTACTACCTATAAGCATATGCCACTACCCTACCATATTGTATCAACACACATCCTAACCATTTTCTTGAAACATTACTATAAACCATAAACAGTTTACTATGATGAGATATAATCAACATAGGGCAATGGTCAAATGGAGTTTCAACTCCTAGAAACTTCTCTCACATTCACAATTATCTTCCCACACAAATAGTTTCTCTTTCCTAATTAGCCATGTCAGTGGTAAAACTATTTAGGAAAAGCCATATATAAACCTTTTATAATACTCTGCCAAACTTAGAAAACTTCAAACCTCATTGATAGTTTAGGCCATTCCACTATAACATAACCTCAACTTTATAAGGATTAAGTGCAATCCCAGCTTGTAAGATCACATGATCTAAAAACCTCATTTGAGTTAACCAAAACTTACATTCATTAAGTTTGGTATATAATCTCTTATCTCTCAAGGTTTCTAAGACTATTTTCTGGACCTAGAGATTAATAAAGACTACAACAAATTTGTTTAAATAAGGTATAAACATCCTATTCGTATAGTTTATAAAAATAGCCAGCGCATTAGTTAAACCAAATGACATAACAAGGAACTTTTAGTGTCCATATCTAGTCTTGAAGGCTGTCTTTGGGACATCTTCAACTCTAACCCTTAACTAATGATGGCTAAATCTAAGGTTTATCTTAGAAAATACTGAGCCCTCGCCAACTAATCTAAAAGATCATCAATTCTATAGAAATGAAACTTATTTTTAACGATAACCGTATTAAATTCTCTATAATCTATACACAATCTTAGGTTATCATATTTCTTTTTTACAAACAATATAGGAGCTCCATAAGGTGACACAGTAGGGCGTATATACCTTTTCTCTAACAATTCCTTAATTTGGTTTTTCAATTTTGTTAGCTCGGTGGTAACCATTTAATAAGGAGCTTTAGATATCGGTCTAACCCTAGGCACAATATCAATAAGGAACTCTATCTTTCTATTAGGAGGTAAACCACTAAAATCAAAATCCTTAGTGAAAACTTCTAGGAATTCTCTAACTATAGGGATTTCATCTATTCCTTCCTTTACCTCGGCCTGTATAGAGAAAAAGACTAGAAACCATTGGCAATCATGTTCTAAGTATCTATTAACTTGAGCAATGGACAAGAAAGATAACTTAGCCCAATACTTGGTATGGTCCTACATTTAAGTAAGGTAATGGTTCTATGTCCACAATTAAGCACAACATTATTAGCAGCCATCCAGTTCATGCAAATAATCAAATCATTATCATGGAAAGGCATGCAAATCAAACCAATGGGAGTGAAACAATGGTTAAACTATACAATAACACTCAAATAAATGTGGGAAGTAATCACACAGCCTCTAACAAGATTAGAAATAAACAAATCATATGGTAAAGTATCAATACCCAGATCCAGTTTTTTTATACAATCATAGGATATAAATGAGTGACTAGCATGCAAATTAAACATAGCAATCATAGGAAAACCATTAACTTTAATCATACCTCTGATCAAATTAGAAGACCCACTAGCCTCTTGCTAAGTAAGAGCAAATACTCTACCCTAGGTCTATGGTCTAGGTGGATGCACCATCTCTATCTAAGAGCAATTCTAGGTTATATGCCCTGGCTTCCCATATCTAAAACAAGTTACCTATAATGACTATCCTCTACTGGGCTGAATTTTCTTTCCTTTCTACAATTTTGTGTTCTAAGACACTTTACCTTTCTTTTTGTTGCTAGCAACCACACTCACATTTTCTTCTTGCCTTGACCTCTTTAATTTCGGGGTCTCTTTTTGACTAACTCCTTCCTACATCATGTCTTTCAAATTGTTCTCTATCACCCTACTAACCTCCACTAAAGTATTAAAGGTTCTAACTCTTTATGGAGCTACTCTATCTCTAATGGAGGGCTTTAATGCCTTCTTAAAGCACTTACATATCCATTTCTCATCATCACATTTCTGTAGGTAAGAGGAGTATTGAGACAATTCAATGAATTTAGCTACATACTGATCAATTGTCATCTCATTTGTCTATTTAGATTAATGAATTCTATCTCCTTGTGATCCCTCATAAAACTAGGAATGTATTTCTCATATAACTTTGTTAAGAAGTTTTCCAAGTTGATTGGGATATTTCTGATCTGCATAATCTACTCTATGCTATGCCACCAATGATCTACTTCTTTTTTTAGCAAAACGGTAGCAAGTATGGCTTTTTGTTTAGAAGTACAACCCATTACTTTGAAAATTTTCTTTAGCTATATTATCCATGCCTTAACTTTTTATACATCCAATTCTCCATCGAATGAGGGTGGACAATTCTTCTTGAATTGATTCAACAACTATTGATTTATCACCTAGTTTTGTACTTGATTTTCAGGGGATGTATGAAGGTTGTCAAAACTATTTACTAGTTGTTATGGTCCTAGGGCATTCACTCTCTTTCATCCCCCCTTCTAGGTAGGGCATTTGCAACTACATAACCATTTGCTAGTGCTGCTGCATGATTTGCCTTTATTATTCTATGATGGCCTGCTATTAATCCAGGCAATTAATAATATTTTGCATATTAGCTGCCAATGGATCTTTAGGCTCTGCCCTAGCAAGTCTGCCCTTTCTGGTATTCATCATTTTGTCTGAAAAGAACCACAACCTCAACACATATATGCAATTATTCATAGCACAGTTATCAAATTCTTAATTTCTTGACAATCACACACCACATTTACAGACAATCCAAGCACTCCCTAATTCAAACATAGAGCTAGGTTGTTTGAACCTTGACTTTGTTACCAAAAATGTCGTACCATTACATAATATATATAATTTCCATATTACATATCTTTTCATGGCAAATTATGATAACCAAACTTTTAGTTGCTAAAATTATAGTTACTAAAAGTGTCAATTGATTCTATAATGCTCATACATAGATTTTCACTATTCTAACTCTCAAATTCATTCATAACTAGTTTATTACAATCAAGTTAACATATAAATAAGAACCAAATCAATAGAATTAGCCATTTGACCAAATTGACCATAGAACACCTAATATGGTCTAAACTTTAAAATTTTATAACTTGAGCTACACAACTCTAATTAACACAAATTAGGTGTCATTAGAAAGTTTATAATATGAACTATCCATTATGAACATTTCAAGTTAAAATGAATCCATTTAGTCCCGTAAAAAGCATGAAATCTAGGACCAATGCAGAATGAACAATTATTGCATAATTCAAGTATTTTTGGACCAAATTCAAAAATTTATCAAATATTTTATAGAGCTCCAAAAAATGCAAACTTAGCTTGTTAGAAAATTCTATATGTCCTCTAATGGCCTATCAAATTTCAATTCCAAATTAGGTCATTTGGGTTGTCAAAGGTAAAAGGACATTTTATGGCTTAAATGGATCAAATTTTAGTTCTAAATGGTATCAAATGAACTCCAAAATGCCATTTCTCACTTTAAGCAAATTTCAATGCATAAATGCGTCATGTATGACTAATCCACATGTAAAAATGGCCTTGCAACTAAAAATAGCCATTCCACCTGTAAGAATACCAATATAAGTCAAGGAACCTCATATGCTAAAATACATTATATCAAGTCTTACAAATATCAATATAGTCTAGTGTTTTTGCATATGTTTGTATTTCCATACATCAGAATATATAATACATATTCATATATACAACAACATCTCTTAAACTAGATTCCATTGTGTCAAAAATGCTCTTCTTAGGCCTTTTACTCATCATACTCTCTTCTTTAAGTTTTACTTGGCTATGGTTAATGAAGATAAGGAAGAGTGAGATTCAAAGAATTTTGGTAGCTAATCTAGCATTCAAACACACATATGGTTCACTCAAGCACAGAGAAGCAAGTATGCATGTCATACAATCATACCAAACCATAATTCATACTTTAAGAATCCCATGGCTCAATCAAGAGCAAGTCTAAGCCTAAGGACTTTTGGCCTAGTCTCACCTAACATTTAAGGGCTTTTGGTTTAACCTTATTCACTTTTAAGGATTTTTGACTTAGCTTCACCTACAATTGGGACTTTTAGCCTACCTTCACCTATATTTGGAAACTTTTGGCCTAACTCACCCATTTTCAAAGGAATTTTGTCGTGGCCTCACCTATTAAGAGTTAATCCAATCTCAAATACAAATGAATGTCATGTAATTGCATATTATTATCAAATAATCAACAATTCACATAATTTGAAAACAACATACACAAGTAACCAAGAAACTGAAGCAAACCATTTATACATGTATAAGAATGAAGGAAAAGCTACCATGACACATAATTTCAATTAATCTCCCTTAGTCTCTTTTTCTTCTCCCATAGCTTTACACATACACTTAGATATGGTTTCACTTGTTCATCCTAGATACATCAAATAGAGCATAAACAATCAATGAAACCATATTTACACTCCTGCTAGCCTTACTTATGCAAATTAGGTTTTTAGGTATAATTTGTGGCTTCTTTGAATGCTTTAAATAGCAACTCTTATAATTCAACTTCTTGGCTCCAAAATCTTACTTGTTATGAGCCATATGACTTTAATGGAACTCATTAGGGTCATCACATGCATAATTAAACAAGTCTAATACCAAGTTGCTTCTTTAGGCCCATTTGAACCCTACAATTTCACTTTTCAAAATAAAGCTTCTAAATTCATTACAATAGATCCATCAGTGTGTATTGTAACAATTGGCTTTTTAACTGAATTGGGACTAGTATGTTAATAAAAGAGGAGCCTAAAGTAACTTAAGTTAATGCCAAATAAGGGTAAAATATTAATCAGCATATCGAGAAACATGGATAGGAAATCCCACACGGAAAGAAAACGAAGCTAAAATGGAAAAACAAAGAAAAAGAGTATAATAGTGGCAAAATGGTAATTTTGAGAAAAAAGAAAACTCAAGGAACAGAGTTTTAAAACCTAAAATTAAGGTCACCAGGGTTTTCAGAGCTCCATAGAACCTAGGCACAGTCAAAATTAGTTAAATCCTTTCTAGTGTGTTGAAAGTGTCAAGCAATGCTGAGACTTTTGGTGGAGCTATTTTTAACTATTTTAAGCCATCTAAACTCCTAAAATAATATTTTTATGCGAAAGAGTATCCAAAAATTTGTAGGGAGCAGTCAAATTTTGAAAAGCCTAAAACATGAGTTCAAACAAAGTGTATGTACAAGTAGGGGCGGAATGATCATTTAAAAAAATTATAAAATGAGGATTCTTAAGTAAGATACACCTCACCATCTTATTCAACCTTCCAAATTTAGATTTTTAGACCAACCACAACATCACAGATGAGGGAGGAGAGAAAGAGTTTAACCCTCCATTTAGGTAAGTAAACGACTTTCGTTTTACCTTATACCAATTAGGAAAGTTGTTTCTCTCTCTTAGAGCCTTCTAATGGTGATTTTCTTTTCTTGAAAACTTGAAGATTCAGATCTGGCCCAAGCCAAAATGGAGCTCTTTCTAAGAAATCAATCGGTGGAAATTAATTTACATGGAGAGTACTTCACAGTGAGGTAAGATTTCATTTGTAACAATTACAAATCCTCATGTTTCTAGACCATGATAGCTTCGGCTAAGAGAGAGAAAGTAAGGAGGAGAGTTTTTATTGATGAATTCTTGATGGAACTAAGAGTTTTAGAATGTAAGGATTCCATATCTAACATTAGTTCTTCTTGAATCATGAAAAGAAGTAATTTAAACCATGTTATATAATGGTTTGGCCTAGGATACTTCAATAGCTAACCATGTTATTTTCCATTCCTAATTAGTATATTTATATGTTTTATGATATAAAGAACAATAATCTAAGGTTAGAATTGATTGAAAACATGAAATTCCCAAGTTAGGATTTTATGGAACCTAATTCGGCCAAGAATGAGTTCAAGGGGTTAGGAAGTTGTTCAATGGATTCTTGGGCTATGGATAGTCTTAAAATAATATAAGAACAATAATGGAAGCATTAGATTGAATTTATAAGTTAGATTTTGAAAGTTGAAATTTTAGAATTCAAGAAAGAGCAAAATGGAACTAATTGATATTAAGTTTGTGTGAATAAGCTTGTGATGCTTCTAATCAATTCTAATGTGGCTATATAGATCATATATGGCAAGATTTTTAATCCTATAAGTTAAATTTTTGAAGTTACCCCTTGAAGCTTAAGGTTACATAATGAATTGCATTATGCAAAAAAGTAAAAATACCAAATGAATAGTGCCAATGATCAAATGAACAGTAAATGTGGAATTTGTAGTTTGAATTGTGAATTCTAGAAGCATAAGTTGGTTTATGATTTAAGTTTAGTAAAATCCCTAACCTAAAGCTTAAGTGTTGAACCAATCATGGGGAGCTAAAATCCAAAAGGGATTTGATATATTTAGGCCTTTGAATATGATAAAATTTACACACTTTAGATGGTTAAATTGCCACCCAATAAGCATGCATTTTTGAAAGTGCGTAAAAGAGGGAGTTTTAAGTGCACTTAAGTGGCTTAAGGTATAGATAAAAGTCATAGAGACTTAAGAAAAGTAGTTATGAATATCATATATTAATAATATGTTTATGTGATATTTTTAAGACAAGTTAATAAGGCTCCATTCCATTGTAAGTGTAAAGCTGTAAACAAAAAAGAGACGGAGCCAAAAATAAAGTAGAAAATTTAGAGATTTATTTAGGTTCTATCACCTATCCAAAGTAGCTTACTCTTCTTTATCTAGTTGCCCACAAACTTATTTGGGTTTGATGTGCATTGTATTGTGTTAGTTATTTTATTATAGTATATGCTTTGTTGCACTCTACATCAGTCTTATGTCATGTTTTGCATGCTATGTTTAATGAGCTAAGGCTAAGAGAAAAAGAGGGGAAATGAAAATGAATGCAGTAGTTCTCCTAAGCCCAACAGAAAAGCTTAAGCTAAGCTGAGCTTCATAGCCATGATTGAGTATGTTGTAAATATGTAAGACATTTGTGCTAGTTTCATATAACTATGCATACTTGCATTATTCTTACTTGATTGTCTCATGTTCAGTTTGGGTATTTTAAGTATAGCTACTGAGATTCTCTTAAATCTCACCTCTATTTCTATTTTCCCACTAACCAGTTCCAAGTGGAGGTTCCAATGCCTACAAAGGAAAAGAGAAATAATGATATTTGGATTCGCAGAATAGTATGAATGTTTTGTATCTAAACTTTGTTATAATGTACAAAAAATATATATGGATTATGTTTAACTCCATCATGATGTATTATGTATATGAGTATACCATAAACAATGATGTATAACTCCAACTTGAGTTATTTAGTTTTAATTAATATTTTATGCCCAGGTTGCGGTATATGACCTTATTACTATTTGTATTTTCCTATGTCTGTGAGTTTGGAATATTATGTGACCATTTGATTGGTTTGGATAATCAATTTTATAAGAGAAAATTTTGTTGGATTTTCCTTAAAACATTATGTACATTTTACTTTTAATGGTTAAATTGTTTAGATATGAAAATTATGAAAAAAGGCAATTAAACAATTCCCTGGGTACCAAAACCCTCATGTGGTTGAGACATATGCTATAGACACCTTCCTTGGAGTTTTGTTTATATCTTAGGGGATTTGAAGGTTTTAGGATCTCCATGATTCATTTTTCATTCCATTATGATATTAGAAACCTTAATTAACTCTCCTAGGGTTTTGAATCTCTTAAGAGCTAATCCAAATCCCAAGTGAGCTATAAGCCATTCTTTAAGTTTTTTATCAATGCTAACTATATATTCTTAATTTTCACTCTTCAAAATCCCTAATTATACCATAGATTCATCAAACTCAAGTCTCTCTCTCATCTTCCTTCTCTTGGCTAAAAATAAAGATGAGTTAGGGTTCCACACATACTAAATTTTCTTGGCCTAATCCATATATCATTTGAAAGTGCCCTTAATGGAAATTATTTTTGTGCAGTTAATTTCCTTAAAGAAGCTTCTTCATCCAAGAGTTCAGTGACCAAATTCACTCATTTTGGAAACCAAAACCACTAAGAGAAAGAGGAGAAAGAGTAGGAAAATGTTCATAATAGTATCATAGGCAAAATTAGCATGTAGACTTACCTATATGGAGCTTTTTCCTACTTTCTTCCTTGGTGCTTCTCATGCTGCTTAGATATGATTGTTAGGGGTATACAAGTCAACCAAATGAGGAGGAAGAAGGGTGGAGTCCTATTTATATAAGAAAGCTGGGGTTTATAATTTTTGAAAATTCTAATTTTGCACTTACATTTCACTTTCACTATTTGAGCTCATTTCTTTATATTTTTCAAAAATCAACTACTCCATAATAAAATTTGGACTCTACTCTTCATTAAAAACATCTATTTTAAGTTACAAGGACTTAAAGTACTTAAAAAAAAGTTCAATCAAAGTTATGATCATTTGAAGCCCAAAACTATTGACAAAGGCTATTTTCATATATTTTAATCATCATAATTTGGACATTTTGATAAATAACCATGGCTTATTGCATTTGATTAAATGAGTTTTGACTTTATTAGCTATTTATGCACTCTATGAATAAATTTGCAAAATTATTGGTTTTTAAAGTATAAATTCCTTTTTAAATAATTTTGTAAATTGTCTTACTTAATATTGTTTATTATTTTTGCAAATCTTTATTAGGCAATTAGAGTTTAAATGGGAATTTGGAAAAGAGATGGAAGATTCAAATCTAAGATTTAGTCTAGAGTGGCCAAGAATTACTATTTGTCTCAAAATGCCCAAAATGATAACTTCCTATAATTTAATCCCAAAATTTCATAATAATTCCGTATTCTCCCCTAATTAATTACTTAATTCTCTGTTATTTTTCTTAACAAATTCTTAGGTGTTATACATATCAATTCCTTCTAATTCTGACTAGCCTTTCCTGGCCCTGTAACCTTTTTTTAAATTAATTCATTATGTTCTTTAGGGACTATATTGATTTGTAAAACATATAATATTACATTTATTCTTAATGGTCTACTCATTAAGCTTCCCATAGTCGATACAAAAATGCTATGACCTACTTTTCTTCCTTAGCAAAACTATAGGAGAGGTAAAGGCAATACTGCCATCATATATCACGCTATTCTAAAAGCATTTCCTGAACTTGTTTTTCTATTTTAGTTTTTTAGATAGGGTGATCAAACTTCAAATGAATGGCATGATCAAATGGCTATGAAGGAGGAAGGATTTTAAGTTCTTAAAATACATAATGAAATTCATCCAAAATTGCCTCCTATTCCTTTCTTTGGTTAGCATCAATCTTCCCACTATCCTCTTTAAGAAGAAGGCCTTTCTCTTATGAAAGAGAGGTAACTTAGACTAAATATGCTTGTGGTGCTCCTATATCGACCTTTGATGTAAGTGACTTCTCCTAACATAAAATTACCTTTTGGTTTAGGTCCCTCTATTTTGTACCAATGACCATTTAACAAAAATTCCTACACTTTACCCTTCAAGTCCCAAGGGTGGATAGCTATTCAATTCTCAAAATCATATTATATCCTACTAAATACATGACCAAAAAAATCATTCGCAAATGAATTTCCTTGTAACACCGCTATAATTGGACACATTTTTTTTTTATGAATATGCAACTTATGCCAATTAACTATTGTAATTGTCACACTCGAAAATGCGATCGCGTGGTGCCAGAAAAAAAAAAATCGATTTCAAATTTCGAAAACCGAAAACCAAAATCAAAATTAAGATAGTAGAGTTGCCATCAAAGTTTTAATTCTAAAAGGAAAAACTTTGAAAAAACTTTTTTTTAAGAAAAGAACATAAATAGTTTGCAAACTAGATACGGGTTTGGGAGTCAATTGTGAGTGGAGAATGTGTTAGACACCCCACAACATCCGTTCCTAAGAACGATTATCCTAAGTTAGTTGTGCAAAATTAATATGGTCTTCATTCTATTTTGATTCTCCCTAATAAATTACATGCAAAATGGAAGAAAAAATTCAAGGAAATAAAATTAAAGGTGAAAAAGGTAAAGACATTAAAGAAATAAAATTAAAATCAAAATAAAAAAAAAAGAATTAAGGAAATAAAAATTGAAAGAAAATGTTATTTACAAAGATGAACTTGACCTAGAATGAGAGTTTAGGGTTTATGTACCCTCGAAAAAGGATCAAAATTTATGTAGTTCGAATGATTGAAAACTGTGTTCTAGTTGGGTTTTGTTTTTATTTTTTGTTTTGTTTTGTTTTTTCTTTTTTTTGATTTTTTTTTTGGTAGAGGAAAAGAGTAAAAATCATTTGGATTCTTGTAAACAAAATGAATTTGAGATTGGTTAATATGTTTTTTTTTGCAAAAGACAGAACTAATTTTACTTTCTCCTCTTCTTTTCTCTTTTATTTTTTTCTTTTGTTTTTGTTGTGTGTTGTTTTTTTATTATCATTATTATTATTTTTTATGTTTTGTTTGTTTTGTTTTTATTTTTTTTTTGTTGTTGGTTTTTGTTTATTTATTTATTTATGAAAAGAAAAACATAGTAAAAATAACTTTCTTTCGCAAATAAAACAATTTTAAAATTGGTTAATAAGTTTTAATTCACAAAAAAACTAAGTTAATTTTACATCTTTATTCTTTTCTTTATCCTTTTTTTTTGTTTTAATGTTTTTTTTGGGGATTATTTTGTTTTGTTTTTGTTTTTATTCTTTTTCTTTTGATTTTTTATTTTTTTATTGATTTTTAATTTTACTTTTTAACTTTTTTATCCTTTTGTTTCTTATATCTTTTCTTTGTATTTTGATTTTTCTTTTTCTTTTTTTTAATAAAACTTCTATATTTTAAATAGCTTTTTGGTGAAAAGAGAAAAAGTAAAATTACCTTTAACCTAAAGACAAAGTCCATTTTGCTTCTTTACTCTTCATTTTTTTATTATAATTTTTTCATATTTTTTTATTTCTAATTTTTGCATCTTTAGGTATTTTTTATTGATTTTTTTAACCAAAAATAATTTTTCTACTTTTAATAAAAAAAAGTTCATGAGTGTTGAAAAAATTGATTTCCCACTAACTATTTTGTTTTGTTTTTTTTGGTTATTTGTTTGATTTTATCTTTATCTCTTTATCTCTTTTTTTGTTTTTTTGTTTTTAAAATTTTTTCTTTTTTCTTTCCTTCTTGATTAAACCATTTTTTTCATTTGCCTTTTTTTTAATCTTTTTTTTTTCAAAAAGGACAAACTCTAAAAGAAAAATTTGTTTTTGAATTTTAGAATTATTTTGCAATTTTTGCAGAAGAATCTTTAAGAAAGGATGAATCTTTAAGATTCAACTTGATTTTTACTAAAAAAAAAGATTTTTAATCCCCTTTTGTTTTTTTTTTTACTCTCTTTTTTTTTTTTGAAAATTTTCTTTAAAGATCCTTTTGATTAGGGCCATTGAAACCCAAAATATTAAAAAGTAAATTCAAGACCTGAAAAGTATCAAGAAGGTTTTATTGCCACACATGACCTTTAGATTTAGCTATGTGCCTGAGGAGATATAAAATCCACATGGCAATTCTAAAAATTAAAATAAAAGTAAAAATTAAAATAAAAGTATGACAAAAGGAATAGAGTAGGAAGATACTCATGTTTGTGTGTGTCTTGCATGTATTTTGTCATACTATAACACCATATTTGGACGTATTTACATGAGAATGAAGAAAGAAGAAAAAAAAAGAAAGAAAGAAATTTGTACTTGATCAATACCTCTTTGGGAATGGAAATTAGAGGTTAGTGAAGGAAGCATCCTACTTTTGTCAAAGCTCCATATGAGAGTTAGATAAATGGCAAGTGTTGTAATTGAAACAAATGACAAGTGTCTTAATTGGGATGGTTTGTGGTTCTCAAAATGGTCAAGCTTAATGGGCTTTAAGATGGATAGTTTGAGTTCTTTTTTAAGGGATGGTAATGGGTGGGAGGTAAAAAGTTGCATATAAGGTGGTATGAAAAGTTAGAAAGTGCTAAGCAACATTATCTGGTCTTTTGACCGTTCCTTTTTGCCTAATCAATTAGCACTCTAAACCTTAATCTTTTATCTTAACCATTCATAAGTATAACTTTTTTTCCTTTTCTTTTTGGTCCAGATTTTGTTTAAGTGGATCTTTCCATTGCAAAGGACTAAAAATCTTACATTTTACAAATTTTAAAAATTTTAATGTGAAATGCATTATGATTATGCATGAATGCAATTTTATTATGTTGTTTGACCTATAATCCAAGGAGTGCTTTGATTTTGGCATAAAAGCCTTTTAGGATAAAAGTCTTTATTTCTTGTAAGGAATTCGTTGGCCTACAAGATAAGCCAGAAATAACAATTTAATTGAGAATAAAATTAGAACTTTCCCACTTGGTATTGCCCTTATGATAAACCTTTCTTTTATCATTAAACATTTATTTTTCTCAGATGCTTATTGCACATAGGGATAAACAAAGTTGACAAATCATCTTAAGGGAACAAGTTAAATTCCACATAGATGCTGTCTATGGGAAAGTCTAGCTAATTTGTATTTCTTTTGACAATTTGCAAAGTCATTTTCAGATCCTCCACTTTTTTCTAGGCTTTATTGTTTCACCAAGAGAAATGAAGTCGACAAAAATTGACTCACAAAGAATTTCAATTCTTTTACGAGCAACTCAAGTTGAACCCCTAACCAATTCAACTCTTGCAGCCAACTTGATCCTTGTTTATTTTGAAATGAGACATATGGTATTATGCCAAAATTTGCTATCTTTGTATAAGTCACCCAAGATTGGATTTTCTGATTAATCAATGGATTATTAGTATTAGTTAATATTTTCCCACATCCCTCTAGAAGCCTGTTGATCCAGAGGGAGTTGTGGCTCATCAATAAACTTGAGAAAGGGCAGTTCTTACACCATTGATGTTTAGAACTTCGGCTTTGATGATATTTAATAAAAATGAGTCAATTTAATAATCCACTTATATATGATGGATTTAGCATTGCGTACTTGCTCGTACACCATTAAGAATAATGTCTTGATTTAAGAAAAGGAGAAAAGCTTTACATTTTTTTTCGAGAAAATTATTGCTTAATTGAAAAAAAAATAGTTGTAATCAAATCAAGAGAAATATACCTTTCTACATGATTGATGCCCTAAAAAATGATTTCAATCTCTAGCGAAGACATGATACTCAATTGTTGATGCGACAAAACTTATGGATATTATATTTTTCCAAAATTTTGAAAGTACTGCTTTTCCATGAGAAATTTGTTATTTTGTGGGGATGAAGATTTTAAAGAAAGAAATTTCTTTTATAAAATTGGATTGTGCATCCTTTATTATTTTATCTTATCTCTTTTTTTTTTATGCATGTGTATAAAGAAAATAAATGTATGTTAAAGGTTTCCCTTTCGAGGGATTATGATGAATGTGGTTATGGACTCTTCGGGGTTGGAAACCTACTAGACAAGGGTTGGTTTAGTTAACTCATACTTCTGCCGTTTGTTTGACTGTGCAATGACATCTCATTAGCTACTTCGGTAAATAGTGACAATGTGTCACTTTCCTTACAGATTTTATTGAATACATGAATGCGATGAGGAAATAGTTAAAAACACCCTCCTTTGTCCTATTATGGGTAAACCCTAAGTTAAGATCACAGGTTTGCAATGGTCTGACTTTAACTATTTAAGAAGCATCTAGAGCTTGGCTATTAGTGCATTTTTTAGGGTAGGTCTATGACTCCTAAAATTGTCGGCCCCTTAAATTGCCCCCATCATAAGGTAAAGATCTTGCTATATAAATTTGACCTTAAGAGGAAAAAGATTCTACATAGGTCGAATCTATATAACAAGGTACAATTTAGGCAAGGTCTTCATGATAGCCTCAGGAAGCACGAGATTTCACTAGAAAATCAATACGAACCTTTACTAACCTATGGTGCACCAAGACCCGGGTATAGGACTCATAATGTGTGTGAGGTGATTGTGTCTCAATGACGTGTGTGAAGAGAGTATTTACCTTTTCATTCTATAGACTACCCAACCCTCATCTGCTAGGCAGATTGGCAGAATAAAAAGTAGATAAGTATATATACAGATATAAAAAGAAGTAAAATATATACAAATATGGTCATCTAACCTAAGGTTTTATTTCATATGTTATCTATCCTAACCCATATTATGTACACAATTAATGAAATAAAACATGTGAATAGCATGTTATCTATCCTAATCATGTGAGGTAGACAACAAATGAAGGGAGAATCAAAATAAAATGAAGGTCATAATATCTTGCACAACTAACTCAAAATTGGGCTTGACTCTCAAACTGTCTCTAGTGGAATCACCAAATTGTCATATCTAAAAAATGCGACGACATGGCGCCAGAAAAGAAAAATTTGATTTCAAATTTTGAAAACTGAAATCAAAATTAAGGTAGTAGAGTTGCCACCAAAGTTTTAATTTTAAAAGGAAAAATTTTAGAAAAACCTTTTTAAGAAAAACATAAACAGTTTGCGAACCAAATATAGGTTCGGGAGTTGATTGTGAGTGGAGAATGTGTTAAATACCCCACAACACTTGTTCTTAAGAATGGTTACCCTAAGTTAGTTGTGCAAAATTAATATGACATTCATTCTATTTTGATTCTCCCTAATAAATCAAATGTAAAATGGAAGAAAAAATTCAAGGAAATAAAATTAAAGGTGAAAAAGGAAAAGAAATTAAAGAAATAAAATTAAAATCAAAATAAAAGAAAAAGAATTAAGGAAATAAAAATTGAAAAAATATTTATTTACAAAGACAGACTTGATCTAAGATGAGAGCCTAAAGCCTACGTCCCCTCTGAGAAGAATTAAAGTCAACGTAGTTTGAATGGTTGAAAACTGTGTTCTAGTTAGGTTTTGTTTTTGTTTTTATTGTTTTTGTTTTATTTTATTTTGCTTTTTTTCTTTACTTTTGTTTGATTTTTTTTGGTAAAGAGGAAGAGAGTAAAAATCATTTGGATTCTTGTAAACAAAATGAATTTGAAATTGGGTTATGTGTTTTTATTTGTAAAAGACAGAATTAATTTTATTCTCTCCTTTTCTTTTTTCTTTTATTCTTTTTTTCTCGCTTTTGTTTTTGTTGTGTTGTTTTTTTATTATCATGATCATTATTATTTTGTTTTGTTTTTTGTTTTTTTGTTTTTTGCTTTTTATTTTGTTTTTTGTTACTATTTATTTATTTATTTTATGAAAAGAACAAATTAGTAAACATAACTTTCTTTTGCAAATAAAATAATTTTAAAATTAGTTAATAAGTTTTAATTTACAAAAAAACTAAGTTAATTTCACATCTTTATTTTTTTCTTTTTTCTTTTTTTTGGATTATTTTGTTTTGTTTTTGTTTTTGTTTTGATTTCTAATTTTTTTATTAATTTTTATTTTTTTAAAAAATTTACTTTTATTTTTTTTTGTTTTGATCCTTTTGTTTCTTATATCTTTTCTTTGTATTTTGATTTTTCTTATTTATTTATTTTATAATAAAACTTCTATATTTTTAATAGCTCTTTGGTGAGAAGAGAAAGAGTAAAAATTACCTTTAACCTAAAGACAAAATCCATTTTGCTTTTTTACACTTCATTTTTTTAATTACAATTTTTTATATTTTTTATTTCTAATTTTTGCATCTTATGTATTTTTTTTATTGATTTTTTTAACCAAAAAGAATTTTTTCATTTTTATTAAAAAAAAGCTCATGAGTGTTGAAAACATTAATTTCTCACTAACTATTTTGTTCTCCTTTTGTTTTATTTTGTTTTTTTGATTATTTGTTTGATTTTATGTTTATCTCTTTTTTTTTGTTTTTTTAATTTTTTCTTTTGCTTCCCTTCTTGATTAAATCCTTTTTTCATTTGCCTATTTTTTATCCTTTTTTTTTAAAAGGGCAAACTCTAAAAGAAAATTTTATTTTTGAATTTTGAAAAACTATCTTTTCAATTTTTACAAAAGAACCTTTAAGAAAGGATGAATCTTTAAGATTCAACTTAATTTTTACTAAAAAAAAAAGATTTTTAATCCTCTTTTATTTTTTTTTTTTTGCTCTATTTTTTTTGAAAATTTTCTTTAAAGATCTTTTTTATTGGGGCCATTGAAACCCAAAATATTAAAACGTAAATTCAAGATCTAAAAGGTACCAAGAAAGCCACACATGACCTTTAAGTTTATCTATGTGATTAAGGAGATATAAAATTCCACACAATAATTTTAAAAATGAAAATAAAAGTAAAAATTAATATAAAAGTACGACAGATGGAATAGAACAGGCAGATACTCATGTTTATGTGTGTCGTGTGTGTATTTTGTCATACTATAGCGCCATATTTGAACGTATTTACATGAGAATGAAGAAAGAAGAAAAAAGGAAAGAAAGAAAAAAAATTTCTACAGTAGAAATTCAATCCTATCCTATCCTTCCCTTCATCTAACCACATTCAGTGCCCCTTGTGTTGTGCCCATTAGAGTTCTTCACGTGTTGCTCCATCATCATATTTGAGCACCAAATAAGCATTAAGATAAAAAAACCCAGTAACATGGTACAGTAGAGTTTATTATTGGGTAAGGTATATTAAAAAGAACATGCATTCTAATTCTAAGATCCCAAACCTATATAAATTCGAATCATGAGGTCAATGAAACAAGAATATGAAATTTCTATTCTATTATCCACATACAGTTGGGGCATCTTAATCCTAATTTTCACGTAAGATACCGAATAGAAACCAAACCAAATCCAATTCATATAACAGCATGGAAAATATCCTTGTCCCAATGAGACCAAAGATTAACAACACGGAGCAGAGGCTGAGTACCCAGTGGACTGATGAGGAAACTTAACCACTACTAATCCATATTATACTTAACCATATACAACTTCGCACCTGAGCGCAGAGTTATCAACCATACTATACAATTTCATATATGAGCAGCAAACATTGGCTATTCATGTGAGCATAAGTTGAATTACATAGAGGGTTGGTATCTTAAAATTTCTGTCTCAAATTAGGCAAACTATTTACAGGATTTCAGTCAAATTTCATGTAAAAAGAGTAGGGCAATCAATAGAAGATATGTAACACACAAAACTTCTGCATATATCAGCATCCCAGATTTAAGCTACCAGAACTATCAGACCCAAAAGGAAAACAATATGGAAATCTAAACCAATCCACAGCTCCATATGAACAACTGAAGGAAATGATAAAAACATACCTCAGATCCTCTTTTCAAAACCTTGAATGATACTTTCTGCAATTCATCACACTACGATTGAATGAGATTGGAGAGCCCTATTCTGTCCCTGTACTTTCATGCTTGGTCTCACCTCTTCTTGCTGTCGCTCTACTTATACTGAGAGAAAACAGAAGCTATCGACTCTCAGGGCCTGTTTGATTTGATTCTGCAAAACAATTTTTTTATTTTCAAGAACAAAAAAATAAAAAAACTTATTTGATAATATATTTTTAATGAAGTGTTTTGTAAAACAAAATTTTGTTTTCAAAAACAAAAAACTCAGAACACTTTTTAAGTGTTCTGTAATTTTTGTTCTACAGAATCAGATAAAAAATAAAAAATAATTACTTTTTAAAATAATGATTCAAACAGATTTTTTAATTTTTTTATTCTCAAAAATTTATTCTTAAAAACATATATTTTAAAAATATTAAAACAAAAACAATTTCAAACAGACTTTCAATCTCTCCTCCTTTTTTTTATTTTGGAAATTCCCTTTTCTTGAAACCAAAATCCTCCCCAATATTTGTTACTCTCTCTCTCTCATTCCCTCTCAGTTGCCATCTCTGTGCTCGTCTCCTAATCTCTCACTCTCTCTGCCTCTCGATCTGAAGCCCCCAGAAGCCCCTCCTCTATTCTTCATTTCTCTTCCTATATTTCTCTCACTCTCGATCTCTCCTTCTGTCACCTCCCATTTCCCTTCTCTTTTCAATCCGAAGAATCCTTCAACCCTAAATTCCCAGTAGCAATTTCTCTCCCTTACTCTCTGCTTCTCTCATTCTCTAATCCGAAAAAGCCACCTCAATAACTCTCTCTTGCTACCTTTTATAGAGAACTCGAGAGTGTTTCTCACTCTTTCCTCCTGCGTATGCTGCTTTGCCTTTATACTAGGCCGTTAGCAAGAAGCGTGCCCACTATTCTCTGATTCCCTTTCGTTCTTCCATACCCTCTGTACCATTTCATTGCTGGCTGCTAGAGATCGTACAGGTAGCAGAGACATCAGGCATGAATGTGCGTTTGTGTGCGCATTCGAATTCTCTACCGTTTCGTGCGTGAGTATGGTCTCTTTGGGATATCAGAATGGGGGACCAATTTCATGGGTCTTCGGGTAGGGTCCGGAATATGCATTCGGGACCGACGACCCAATCCAAGAGAGGGGAAAGAGATTTCAGGCTTCATGCATGCTATTGGACCCTTTTTCCCTTTTGTTTTTTTGCCTTATGTTGGATTGAATGGACCTCGATTTTTTTGTTTTGTTCTTTGTATTCAATTGGTTCTAGCCCCCCCTTTTTTTTTGAACCAAATGGATATGGGCTCTAGGCGTCTGGGCTTTAAGAGAAAGAACTGGATATCCTGAATTTTATTTTAATTTTTTTATTTTTTTCCTTTTTTTTCTCTCTTTTTTTGGTTTCTAATTTTGGATCTCCTTTTTCTTTGCTTTTTTTATTGCTTTCTTTTTTTTTATTACGTTTTTTGAAACATTGGGCCTTTTTTGTTCTTGGACCTCCCTCTTTTGGTTCGAGCTTAATGGGCTTAAAACAACAGGCTTTAAAATTTGAAAGAAAAAGAGACATTTCTCTCTTTTTTATTTTTATTTTTTTATCTATTCTTCTTTTTTTCTTTTCCCTTTTTTTTGGGCAAAGCAAACAATATAGATTTTCGTTCATTTTTTTCTTAGATTTTCTTAGTTTTGGTTTCTTTTAATGAAATCTCTCTCTTCTTTTATTTATTAATTTATTGCTTTTTTTAAGGTAATTTTTCTTGGACCTCCCTCTTTAAATTTTGTATTTTAATTATTATTACTTTTTTGGGTTATTTCAGCTTTTGAAATTTGGAGAAAAAGAATTTTTTTTGTTTTTACTTGCTTTTTGAAAGTTTTTCCTTCATTTCTTTTTCCTTTTTATACATTTTTTTCAATTTGATTTTGTTATTATTATTTTTAAGCCTACCTGGATAAAATACGGTATTCACAATAACTTGCACTTGTTAATCCTCCTACAACTTCAACTTCAAAATTTTAGCAATTATAGCTTTCAAGAAATTGTGAGAACTCCTTATGGCAAAGAGAATGACTATATATTGTCTTTTAATCAAGACATTCATTCTCATTATTGAACATCCTTCTTTCCCTTCAATAGCATTCAATGAGGTTATGACACTCCCTCTTGAAAAAGAACCATGCAACTCCTTCTCTATATCATAGGCATCTTCAAACTCTTCTTTCTCTTCCTCATGCACTATAATCATAAACAATTATGAATTTCTACATTTATGATTAGGGTTGAACTTTTTAGGACACCAATAACAAAGGCCTTTCCTCCTTCTCTTATCCATTTCCCTCTTTGTCAATTTCTTGAATTGTTTATTAGTGGAAGAGAAGCTGATACTGGTAGTAGTATTGGATTTGTCAATGGAAATTGAAGGTTTATTAGAAGAAAAAATAGGTTAGCTTAAGGTTAGGCTCTTTAAAAAAAGATCATGGTTATAATATTGTGCTTTAGAGTCAATGGAGTAATTAGAGTAAGTCTTTTTTATGGTGGTTGGGCCATGACTATGGATAGGTTAGATAGATCTCTCTTGAAAGCATGCCAAATACATTGCATTGGTTGACGAGCTAGGATTGAATAACCTCATAGCTATTTAAATATCAAAACATAAGCCTCTTAAAAAGCAACTAATAGCTAAAGGTTCTAACAATTCAACTTCTGAAAGTAACTCCTTAAATTTTTCTTGATAGCTAGTCATTGCATCCTCTTATTGAAGAATCTTAATTTCCACCATGGTATTTACTTTAGCTACATCATCAAATCTAGTTGCCATATTCTTCATGTATTCTTCACAATTAACCTTAACTAGCCTTCTTCTCTTCAAGAACCTAAGGTGCCATTAAAACACTTCTTCTTCTATGTGCACACTCATCAATCAAAACCTCTGGTTCTTAAAAGTATCATCTATTTCAAAAAAATTACTTCAAACAGTAGAGCTAACTATAAAAATTATTCCTATCAAACCTTGGGAAACTCAGTTTATGTCATCTTCATTAGAAATAAGTAGCTGTTGGTGTGAGCACCATTGAAGGAACCAAACTAAAAATAGTCATTTGCCATCTAATGACTGTTTATGCTTGACACTCTAACAAGACCTTTGC
Source organism: Erythrophleum ivorense (assembly GCA_026724425.1). Lineage (NCBI taxonomy): Eukaryota > Viridiplantae > Streptophyta > Magnoliopsida > Fabales > Fabaceae > Erythrophleum > Erythrophleum ivorense. Next base: position 36,438,716 of record JAIUCV010000006.1, on the reverse strand, counting down.
TAACATTATTCAAAGTAAGCTATACAAACTTTATCACCATATCCACAATAAGATTCTCAATACAAGTCTTGGATTGCTTAAGCTCAATGACACTATGATATATCTAGTCCAGTTGATGATCAATCTTTGATAGTTGATCATGATCATGTATTTCTTGATCTTGAGCTCTCATTTTTTGTGCTATAACTTCACTAGATTGATGCTCTGATACTAGAATGGTGCAAGTTGCATCAATGAAGAAGGAGAAGAAGAGAGAAAGAAATGCAAGAGAAAGTTTATTTACCAAAATCATTCTTAGCTACATATCTCACTCCTATTTATAAACTTAAAAGAGTAAACAAAATAACTAATTTTGGTAAATCTTACTGCCTAAAATGTCCATACTGAATTTGTTATTTTATTAACTAATCATTAGTTTAGCTATTATTACTAACACACATGTAACACTTTCAAAGCATATGCCTTCATGGATTTGTACAAATATTATGCACACTTTTTTAAGGAGAAAACGAATTTGTTGAACTATATAAGTGCTTATGTTAATACAAAATAGATGCAAAGCCTTTTGGAAAGATGCATCATTTGCCTTTGTTTAAATTGTCATTTATATATGTATTCTTCTTATTTGAGATAAACATCATGTGGTTTGAATCTCTCTTGGATAACATAAAAGAATTGTATTAGAAATTGATTTAGGACAAAACTGTTGGTGTTATATTCCATAATTAAAAGCTCATAGAATAATTAAGAGTTTAAGTTTGCCAGATCATGCAGATAGTCCAACCAAGTCATTCTAAATTCTCATTTTCTCTCATTGACTTCAACCTAATATATTTCAAATTACTAGTTGTAGGCTCTTTAATGAATTTGAGGAATATAACTTTACAAGAACAAGATATATTGCAATAGAAAAGGTTTTTAGGATCTCTTTCATCTTTAATTGAAAATATCAATTTCTCATTTTAATAGGAAAGGTTTTGTAGAATCTCTTCCATCTTTGGCAAAAATGGTATATTGGTGATTTCTTATTGCAAAGTTCTTATTCTTACAATGCTAAATGTTACACTTTTATGAAGCTATAATTAATCATTAATTTGAGAATATTTAATGAAGAGCTATACATTTTGGCCCCATGTTATTCTCTTATTGCATGAGCTTAGGCATTTATTCTAAATTGTAAACAATTGGTTCACATTTACACAATCTAAGATTTTTAGGTGGAGCTCAAAGAAGGTCCTTTGGAGCTATTCACACATAAGATGGAACACTTTCTTTGAAAGCAAGGCATGCTTGTTCTGTTAAATAAAGGTGCAATATTGCTTTCTTTTGTAATTTGGCCTAAAGACCTTAAAATACGAACATCCAGAATTGATATTTTCCATAACTTGTAGGAGTTGTGGAGCTCGTAAGAAGGGAAAATCCTAGTCACCAAAGGTAGCTCACATACTGAACATAACATGTTAAGTGTTATTGGATATATTACTAATAGTTAACTAAAAGGATGACTTTTTTCTACTTAAAATGTTAGCAAACCCTATTATAATCATTTATTTCCCTTCCCCAATTTTTATTTTTCTATAGTAAATGGGCAATGCCATATATATTCATATATAATTTTTTGGTGAAAGTTTCACTTACATTGAATCATTGTTGATGGTTTTGTTGGCTCTTACTCATCCTAATATTATCTTGCAATTTTCGTGTTCTATGGATGCATAACCCATAACCTAGGTTAGTAATAGGATAGACATAATGCTTCTTCAAAATAGTTACATCCATAATGTGTAACATCCCAAATTTATTTAAGGTTATTTGGAAAATAAGGATTTATTTTGGAATATTATGAAAAGGAGAATTTTTTAGGAAAAATAGCTAATTTAGAAATTTATAGAAAAAATAAATTTAATTATGGGGTTTTAATTAATTAGATGGAATTAATTAGTGACACTAAGAGAATTGATTAAGATAATTTCCTAAGATGCAATTAAAATATGTTTAAAGAGCCCAAACAAAGGAAATAAGCTGAAGTTCATTAAATATAGTGACTTATGACACAATTCACTTTAACTACCTATCTAAAACCCTAATTCTCCCCCTCTAAGCAACCACACACATATCCAATAGTAGAAAAAAAAGGAAGAGGCAACTAAAAGAAAGAAAACACAAAAGAGAGGAAAAATGGTGGTTCTTCAACTTTCGATTCTAATCCACAAGGTAAGCAACATTTCTAGCTTTAGTGAGTGTTGAGAAAAATGCTTTCCTTCTCCTCTTCATTTTAAACCAAACATTTCTTGATTTAGTGAAGATTCATGAAAACCCTAGATGTTGAAATATGAGATTTTGATGGATTCTTGGTAGAAAATCGAAGTGAGAGGCTAGTCCACAATCAAGTAATTTTTTTCCCTTTCATTTATGATATTGTTCTACTTAAATTTCATCTCTGGGGTTGACTTTGGAGTGATGCCATGTGTATGTGTGAAAATGATGAAGGCCCACTTAGAAATCTAGGTGTTAGTGTTTGATTGGAGGATTTATAACTTGAGGAAGTTGGTAAGTTAAGGTAGTTTAATTTTTAAGCTTTCAATCATTGAAATTATGATTTAACATATACTTATTGGACTATTTTGGGTGATTATGAGCATGTATAGACTTGGATTGTTCACTTGCAATGCATCAATAGTAGTTAGAGAGTAGAAATACCCTCAAAAGGTAATCGAGGGTCTTAATTCCATGTATATATGTAATTATAGCCATATGTTTGTTTATACATGTGTTTTGATGCTAATGATAGGTTTGACTACCTATAAGTGTGTACCATTTTAGACTGTGATCATGTCCTTGTATTTAGAATTGTGATCATGCTCCTATGTATGCTTATGTGTGAGACTATGCAACAAGCTATGATTGTTCTTATTGGATGGAAGTTGCCATGACCATGCCCCTTCTTATGTTGTTTTCCAATAACTGTATATCTATATGATTGCTAGTATGGGATAGTAATCATTTGTAGTCAAACTTGCTCATTGGAATTATGCTTGTATTGCCTTTTTGTTATTTCTTCATGTATGACATCATGTTGGTTGATCTATGTAACCTCCTGGTTAACTAATAAATAATTATGGAGTTGGAAGGAAAACGTGAGTAAGAGAAATTAAGAGAAAATAAGAAATTAGGAAAAAAAATAAGATGGGTAAATTTATGAAAAATTTGAGTAATTAAATTAGGGAAATTAAGGAAAATAAATTAAAATGAGTCAAAGGAGGTTTAGGAAAATTTTAATCAATAGTTGGTTAATTATTGTGATTAAAAAGAAATTAAAGTAAGATATATGCCTTATTTGGCAAAAATGGCATTAATGGGAGATTATTGAGCTATTGAGATAAAAATTTCATCTATTTCATTTAGATACATGTAAGTCATGGCTAGTGAAGTGAAAGAAAAACTGGAAATTGGAGAAAAGAAATGTAAGTGGGAAAGAGATAATGGAAATTGGAAGCTAAACACATTATCATCCACTAACCTAAATCCCCACTCCTTGACTGGTCATTTGAAGCCCTCAAATAACCATCATCTTCCTTATTTTCTAAGCCATTTTGACGTCAAAAAGAGGAGAGAAACTATTAGAAAGATTTAGCCATGGTTACTATGGTTTAAGCTTGTGCATGTGGTGGAAAACTTCATTTGTATTTAAGGTAACTTTAAAGAAAAATGTTATACTCCTCAAAAGCTTCAATTTGCACCGATTACATTTTCATTTGGTGATAGTTGATTTCTTTAGGTAAAGGAAAAATTCACTGAGTGCAAACCCTAAGTGGTAGAAATAAGGATTTTAAGGTACTTCCCTTCATCTTGATGCTTGATTTTAACCATTTTTTTGGTAGTTTAAAATGTGATAAAAAATAGTTCTGTTTTGGTTGAAGAGTAAGGTGTAGAATTTTTGTGTCAATTAGACTATTTTTAGGTTTAAGAGGTTAATATATGCTATTTTAGCTCTAGAATAAATGAAATAGTTAGCATTTATATACTAAGCTAGATCCCCAAATCAGAGTAAATTAAATGAGAAAAAGGAATAGAAGTCTAATTAGAGAAGAGAAATAAGTTAAAAAGTCAAGTTTTAGGCCCAAAAGAGGCAACAGTAACAAATTCGATAGAGTAATAAGAAAAATTAGAATTTTAAATATTTAATAGTTTATTAAGAGAGTAAGATATTTTTTTTCATTATATAACTAAATGAGGCTACCAAATTAACTATAGCTAATAAAATTTGTCAAAAGCTTGATTGCACACAAATCGAGGTAACTAATGACATAGGTATAGAATGAGTTATTTTAAGCTCTGTTAAGCCCCTGTGAACCCAAAAAATGATTATACAAGTATAGAGGATCTTAAAATATCTAATGGCTCAAAGTTATCTAAAATGATTGAGTTTTTTGGCCAAAATTAGAGTAAAATAAATGTAGTGGCACAATAGTAATTTTGACTAAAACGGTACAAAAAAAAAAGGATTTTGTTTTATATAAAAAATAAACATTAGCCTAAGATAAAAGAATATGCAAAGTTTAACCAAAGTAACCCATTTTGGCCAAAATCCCTAAACTGTGCAAGAACAAGTAAATAGTGAAAATAACGTAAAGCTAAAAAAATCAGAAATTTAGATAACATGAAAATTAATGTAATAGCTAGTAATTTAGAAATTGAATTGAACCTAATAAACTAGAACAGGAACATCCTAAATTAAGGCAAATTAAGTTTAAATGGGATTAAGATGTTAATTAGAACATCTTAAAATGTAAATTAGAACCTAAGGTTTGCCCAAAATCGAAGCCAAAATGGCCAAATGGAGAGCTATGGAGGCTAGTGGCAATTTTGTAATTTCCAATAATTTTTAGAAAACTTAAAGGAGAGATCTTTAAATGAAAATTTTGAGTTTCTTGGGAGTTTTTAGAGGACCTAAAAATCATAGGAACTCTTAAAATGGTTAAAACCCTTCCAATATGTGATTTTAGTCATTAGTTGACCAAAACTTTGACCAAACAATTTGGTAAAGTTTTAAATCCAATTTGGGTAAAACTAAAGATATTTCATAAATTGGAGGACTTAAATTTTATGATGGAAATGAAAATTCTAAAAAAGAAATTGAAATGAATTCAAATAGAGAAAGCAAAATTTAAGGACATAGTTGAAATTTTGAAAATGTTATAAAATAGCCCCTCCCTTTTTATAAATCACTAACCACCTTCTTCCACTCACCTTGACTGACTTTACTCTGGCCAAAAATAGACCCAAGACCTATTGGAATTGGTGCACTAAAGAGGGAGCAAAGGAGAAGGAAACCAAGCTTGAAAAGTGTAAGATTTTGCTTACTTTTCATGTTCTTCCCTTCATTAATATTTTTCTCCTTTTTCTCCTCTCTCTTCTCATGGTTTTGGTGTCTTAAATGGTGGTGTTTTGTGGTTAGTTTAGTAGAAGGAAGGGAGAGTTTGAAGGAAACCAAAGCAACATAAGAAATATTACTTGGTTAAGAATCAATTAAGGTATGTTTATCCATGGTAAGTTGATCTTCTTGCTTCCTCCATGAATGCACTATTTCATCCAGCCATAAGAGCACCATGTAAGGGGTTTGATTTTGATTTAAACTTGATAGAAATTGGGATTTTGAAGCCTAAGGAATCATATGGAAGCAATATCACTCAAAAAGACCTATAGATAACAAATTAAGGAAATTAGGATTTTAATTACATCTAGGGATTTATGAAATTTTCTAGTGATGATTTAGTTTATGTAAGAGCATGTTTGAGTTTTTAAGACATCTAAAAAGCTTCACAAGTGACAAATTTGCTAGGAAAATTAACAAAACTCTATGGGTTCCTATCTTAAACATAGTCTCGCCCAAGGAGTGGTTCTTGTGCCTAGAGAGAGTTTTTCTTAATTCTAATGATAAAAATAGTCTAAAAAAGAATCATAAACACTAAAGGAACCATTGGTTTGAATTTAGAAACTATATTTTGAACGTTGGAAGTTTAGAGTTTCTTTAAGCATAAAGAAATAACTTGATGTTTGGATTTTTAAAATGAGTTTGTGATAACTCTCATGAGTTTAAATGGAGTCATGTGACTTAGATTGAGTGAGAAATTAAAGCCAAGATGATGAATTATACGAGTTGCTTTATTATGCACTTGTATGAAACCATATTCATGCCATAAGCTAGAAGTAGTTTGTGTAAGCCTTGTGTGAGGTTAGAGATGGTTTCATTTATGTGTTTATGTCTTGTTTGATGTGTCTAGGCCAAGCAAATCAAGCCTCCTCCAAGTGTATGTGTGAGATCGAACCAAAGAGTTAGAGAATCAAGGAAGAAATTATGTTTCTTGGACCAAGGTAGCTCTTCATCTATTCTTGTATACATTTCTTAGTTGTTTTATTGTTATTGAATGCTTGTATGTGTGTTTGAATCATGATACATGTCTATAGCTATTGGTTTAATGCTTTAGTACTGTTATGCTTATTAAATTGTGTTTTGAATGTAAGATTGCTCTTTATGGGTAAGGTTATGCTAAAAGTCCCTTAGACTGAGTGAGGTGAAATCAAAAGTTCTTAATAATGGGTGATACAAAGCCAAAAGTCTAAAAAATGAGTGAGGTTAAGTCAAAAGTCCCTAAAACTTAATTTTGATCTTGGTATGTTTATGTGATCTTGAAAACAAATTTATATTTAGTTCTTGGAAGCATTTAATGCATGTTTGTGTTCCTTGACATGATAACATTCCATATATGCCTACTTGAAAGGGTAAATGAGGTATTGAGATTCTTTGAATCTCACTCTCCCCCACTCCCTATCTACTTTTGTCTAGGTGATGCTCATGGAACTAAGAATAGAGGCCAAGGAGGGTAAATTGTATTACTTTGACAATATAATAGCTTTTTATATAATTTAATGTCAAAGTGTGTATATATATGTTTTTTATGAGATGTAAACCTTTGATTATATATAAAAGTATATAAATATGATGTATGAACTAAAGGTTGACCCAAATGTATGAGAATGTATAACTTTGACATCCTTGAGCCATGGTATACTTATGTATAAGAACAAGTAGGATGGTGAATTTGACTTCTATGGTGATTTGAGTTTATTATGATGCTTTTATATGTCGGAGATTGTGCCATAAGCTAATTATTGTATTATGAATATTGTATTTCATTAAGAAAAAGAGTTTCTCTTTTAGTATATTTTTTATATTGTTTACATGTTTACTATAATAATATTCTTAGATAAATCATATTAATTATCCTAAATATCCTTTATTGATCATCTTTGTGGGAACGATGACGAAATAAGGCTAGTACGAATCAAAATCATAAACACTTGTTAGGAAATAGGGGTGCTGGATATGTAATACCTTAGTCTCTTTACCCTTATAGATTAATATTATAAGCTATCTCATTCATAACATGCATGATGGAGCACCATTTCAAAGAAGAACATACCTTACATAAAGAAAATATTGAATATTTAAATGTATATATTTGTGTTACGTAAGGTTTTATTTCCTCATCTTATGCTCCATGGATCATGTGAACTCATCCACATCATTTTCTAGTCATAGCACACCCATACAAGTCATACTCATCACATTTGATCTCATTCACTTCGGGTTTAAAGTTAAATCACACAAATTCCATGGTTTGCTCTTTGGTTCAGAATTTAGTTTTCTGATACAAATTTTGGAAATTCATAACTAATTCTAAAAAAATTGAAATCAAACAAACCATACCATTCTGAAAAGCTATGAATGTCTACTTTTGTGTAAAAATAAGTCTAGACTAATACAGTAGCCTTAAGCTATTGGAAATCTATGGAATAGTAACACAAGTTAGACTATATTATTGGTACTATCATGCCACTTCAAAAATTCATATTTCCTTCTATAGAACTCCAAATTCATATCTTAATGGCCGTGGAAAGCTTATGATGTTTAGTTTATGCCTGTAAAATTTTATAAGTATTAGACTTCATTTGGCCTACGTGTGACACAGAGAAGCAAACTGACTAAATGAACAGTAACCATACATTTTCTACATAATTTGGCCAATTTTGAAAAATTTTAATAAATTCTATAAAGCTCCAAATTAAGTACTTTTTAGATATGCGAAAAGCTCTAAATGAGACCTACTTTTTAGCTAAATTTCATGGAAAAACTCATTCATTTGATTACATTTTGGTTTAGCACGCCATTTGGTCAAAATTAAAGTTCAAAATGGCATCTCAAGACACCAAATGGCCCTTCTTGCATTCCATAACCACTTGGACAAGTTTAAAAGCATAAACACAATACATAAAAGCATGCCAAATGATCCAAATCACCATAGAGCACAATCTCGTCTTGCCATATCCATACACATATAAGAACATTAAGTTATATAATGGCAAAGGAGTGGCAAAATCTCACATTTTCATTCATCTAGCTTCTATATTGATACATACACTATTTGTATATATATTAAAACATGCTTAATAGTTTACATCATAGATACATCTCATGGGTACATAGTTTGACATTAAAATACAATTAAACAAGCCATTTCTCAATCTTATTATCATAATCTTAGTTCTTATGCTTATTGGCCTTCATTTCCTTATCTACTTGGCTCACCTAGACATGGTTAGACATGTGTGGAAGAAGAGTGAGATTCAAAAAATCCTAATAGCTCTTAACTCTTTTAAACATATAAAATGGATGCATAAACAAGTCAAAGAATGCATGCATGGTATTTAAGCAACTAATGAATATGTTCAAGACATTTTCCTTGTCACATAACTCATACATAACAAGTATAAGCTTTTAAGGGTATTGGTCTAGCCTCATCTATCTTTCTTGGGAATTTTGGATTTTTCTCACCCACTTTCAAGGGGCTTTTGACTAAGCCTCACTTTTCTTGAGACTTTTGGTTTTGTCTCACCCATTTCTAGGGACTTTTGGCTCATTCTCACCCTTGTTAAGGGACTTTTGGCACAACCAAACCTATTATGCAATTATAATCACATTTCAAGAAACATAATGGGGCTATAACATGTAAGCATAGGCTAGAAACATTTCTCATGGCTCACACATACATATAAGAACTCTAAGACAAGTAAACATCCAAGTCGTGTATGAGAGAAAGGTTAGAGAGTTACATTAAAATAATAACACAACACTTTCTCTTGAAATTCTTCTTCCCCTTTTTCGGCCAAGCCTTGCAATTAGGTGTCCTTTGGTTCTCTTGGCCTAGACACATTAAAAGAGACATAAATCACTCATGGAAATAAGCCTTGACATCATACACACTCTATATAAAGCTACTTTGTTCTAGGACTCCATTATGCTTCTATACAAGACCTTATGAAGCAACTAGGAGAATTCATAGTCTTGGCTCCTATTTCTCATTCATTCTAGGTCTCTTAACTTCCTTTAGACTCCTTAGAGTCATCACACATTCATTTTAAGGAGCCTAACTGTAAGTTGTTTCATAATGTCATATTATGGAGCCTACACTTCCATCTCACATTTCATGACTTCTAAATCTTTTTCAAGGCTTCCACTAATGTTCTTCTATCATATTTAGTCCTATTTTAGGGTTAGAACAAATTTAAACACTCCCTAGGTGCATGAAGTGGGTTAGGCCGAGACATGAAGAGCATTATGCACCCATGGAGTTTGCTTGCTTTCTCTTAGGGAATTGGTACTTGTGAAGCTTCTTAGATGTTTTGAGAATTCATATATACTCTTAGATAACTTAAATTACTACTAGGAAGCTTCATCTTAGCCTAGGTGCAACCAAAACTTTAAATTCTATAACTTGCATTCTAAAACTTCATTTTCAATTCTAGTTGTATATTCTTAATCCTCACACTCCATAATCCTTGGTTCCATCAAGAACACATGAAGAAAAACTCTCCTCCTCACTTTCTCTCTCTAGAACAAAGCTTAAATAGTTTGAAAATATAAGATTTTGCAAGTGTTTCAAGTAAAGTTTTACTTTAAAATAGAGCTCTTTTTGCGTAGATTACTTTCCACTAATTGGTTTCTTGAAAAGAGTTCCTTTTTGGCTTGAGTTAGATCTGAATCTTCAAGGTTTCAAGAAAAGAAAACCACCATTAGAGAGCTCTTAGAGAGAGGAACAACTTTCTTAATTGGCATGGGATAAAACGAGGTTGTTTTCTTACTTAAATGGAAGTTTAAACTTTTTCTCTCTCCCCCTCTTAATGTCATGCCATGGCTGCTCAAATTTCTGAAAATGGAAGCTTGGAGAAGGTGATAAGGTGTAATCTTACTTAAGAAGCCTTTTTTTACAATTTTTCAAAATGATCATTTTACCCCTACGCGCCTATTTGCTATGTTTAGGCTTATTTTAACTCCTTTTTTAGAATCGTCTTTTCCATCATAAAATTTAGGTCATATAATTCATAGTATATCTTTGGTTTCATCCAAATTGAATTAAAAACTTTCCTGAACAAATCGGTCAAAGTTCAGGTCAACCGACACTCTAAAATGTAAAGTAGAGGGGTTTAAACCATTCTAGGGATTCCTATGATTTTTAGAGCCTCTAAGAACTCTGAGAAACTCATTTTTCTCATTTAAAAATCCCTCTTTTGATTTAAACCATTCTAGGGATATTTGTTGAATTTTGTCTGCTTATTTTAGCTTTATTTTCAAGGTATCTCTGACTTTAGATCCTCATTATTTGAGGTCTAGATTATTACTCTAATTTTATTGGATCTCAAATCATTCTATCTGGAGGACTTCTTTTTATATCTGATGTATTTCGTACGTTTACGGAGAAACCAAACATTACATTTCTTCACATTTACAGAGAAACTGGATGTTACAAGATAAACCCATCATGAGATAACTACATGAATCAAGTCATAAGTGTATCTCATATATAGTCGTGTCACTGAACCCTCAGACCTGAGATCACCATTGATTCTTATATGAAGAACATTGTACTTTGACATAGTTAAAAGTCACTTTTAACCGAGTAATCGTAAAGGTTGTGATCGAGTATAGTATAATTTATGTAGAGGAAGATGAGTGGTCAAGATGGAATTTAGCCCTTTCATTAGTGGAGAGATATCTTTAGGCCACTCGATGAATGAGACTGAGAAATGCATGGCTATGCTTGGATGGAGGGGTTTTCCATTTATTCTGTCAGTCTGCTTAGAGATCGAGAAATTGACAGTCAAGTAAAATGAGGATGACATTTTCATACCTCATACTTGACCTTGATATTGTGTGACAAAAGGGTTGTTACAGGGTTGTATGATAGGCTACATTGGATCACCGATCTTTATATGATTTGGGTAGTCACAATGTCTTACTAGAGACCACTTGTGATTTGTGGATAAGATAGTATTATTGGCTCACTGCTAATGTCATATAGGCCTACAGGGTCACATACTAGAATGGACCAACTCGAGCTAAAATGTACAGATTCATTGAATCTAAAAATACGTCTAGATTCAATGAATGTAACGTTCAATTTAGGGTGGAGGACTTTTATAAATATATTTGATATATATATTTTATAAAAATTCAAAAAATATATATGATATATTGTATATTTCAAAATATATATATCATCTAATTAATTTAAATGAGTTAGTTTTAAATTTAATTCTATATGATATATTTAAATTTAAACTAATGTGATAATTTGAATTTAATCCATTTGAGAAATTAAATTTAAATTTGGTTATAGATTTAGATTAAATAATTAGTTTAAATTTATTCTATAAGATAGATTTAAATTTAAACTAATCTATTTAATTATGATTTAAATTAATTTAAATAATGTATTTAAATTAATCAAATCTATCCTAAAACCCTAATATAATACATCTCTATAAATAGAGAGGCTAGAGTTTTCTAGGATGATTTTTAGAGAGGGCTACCTCCCACCCTAGAGAGAGAAAGCGTACAGACGCTTAGTGAGAGAAAAGAAGAACGTCTTCTCTCCTTGAACGTATGGACGTTCGTGTTCAGTGATGCTAGCACGCCGTTTGAGTTGCATTGATTGTTCGTGTGGATACCAGTAGAGTGAACTGGTCTGAAGCGTTAGTTCTTGAGATCTTACTGTAGCAAGAGAACTTGAAGAATCACGTGATAAAGGTAAAAATCTCTAACTTAACTCTATTTAAACGACATTGACGGATTTATGGGAGGGATTCGAATTCAATTTTTTTAAAATTTTCGCTGTGTCCCAAGAATCCCAACAATATATGCTATGTTTAAACTTTTGGATGTGCTCAAATGGTCATGATTTATGTAGGAAGCTATTTGGCATCATTTGATGCCATTTTGACTCTATTTTGGACCATATTTTTTTCCTGAACCAAAACCAAACCAAATGGACGAATTTTGGCATGAAATTTGGCAGACATCTAGATCTCATCTAGAGCTTTTCACAATGTTATGGAACATAATTTTTGGAGCTCTAGAGAATTTATTATGATTTTTCAAACTTGGCTGAAATTTGTAGAAATGGTCAATGCACTGTTCATTTGGTTAATCTGGTTCTTGGTGCCTTTGAGAGGTCAAACGAAGTCTAATACTTATAAAATTCTATAAACATATGGTTGGAATTATAACCTTTCCATAGCCACTGAGAGAACTTAATTTGGATATGTGTAGAAGGAGATATGAATTTTTAAAGTTTCAGACCTGCTGTTGTCTGAAATTTTGACCTAGTTACTATTCCATTGATTTTGTGGGGCAATTGGTTTTTTTTTTATTGAAAATTTTTACAGTTGCTAGACAACATTTTGAGATTTCTAGAAAGTCCTAATTTTTATGATTTAAAATTTTCTAAATTTAGTTATAAATTTTCAAAAATTGGGTCAGATTATGAAACATATGGGAAATGCAAGTATAATGTTGAATTTGTGATGTATGGTCCAAACCTGAAATGCATGCCCCAATTTGTGATGTTTCTGTTTGAATAAGTGTGAAATGAATTAATTTGGCTTTTGATAATGACACTTTCTATTATTAAAAGTAATTATTTTATGAAAATAAATGCCTTTAGCCAATTGTGCTACAAATTAGATGCTATACGAATATAGTATTACAATTAACATGAGAAACATATATCTTTTATATAATATGATAAGATAAGGTTAGCATATTAACTAAATTAAGTTGGTTCAATTAAATCCCTAAGGGTTTACAAATTAGGATGCCTGGTAGAAAATATTTTTTATCAGACTTGTCCAAACTATTTTAAATCTCTATAACCTCCAAGTAAATGTTTTTAATAAAGAGAAAGTCTAAAATTTAGTATGGAGTTAAACTCAAATAAAGGAATTAAAATATAGGGACATAATGGTCATTTTTAAAATTATTGAAAATATCTTAGATTTTTATAAACATCATGCCATTTCTTCTTCCTCCTCCTAAAACTGACATATTCAGTAGCTCAAAGACTCATTCATGGTGGTGTGAGAAGGAGGAAGAGAGAGAAGGAAAAGGAAGGCAAATATGAAAAAAAAAATGCAAAACTTTGCCATGTAATAGTTTGAAAACTTCTTCCTCTCTTCATGCTCTTCCTTATGATGGTTTTAATTTCTTGAAAAGGTGAAAGTTGTGACTATCACCTTAAGCAAAAGAGGTGATTTGAAAAAAAAAATATACCACAAGAATCTATATTCAAGGTGCTTCTAAACAATGTATGTATTGAGTTAAGAGAATTGCTATTCTTTGAACCCTAAGCTTCTTTATAGTCTAGCCAAGAGAGAGAGAGAGAGAGAGGGAGCGAGGGAGGAGAAGGCATAAGCTTGAGGAAAACTAGATGAAATAATGGTTTAAAAGGATGAGGATTAAGATTATGCAAAGAAATCCACCGAGGAAGCCATAGAATTCAAGTTAGTGTCATCAAGGGTTCTCTAGCCATGGTCCATTTTTAATGAATGTGATGATTCAGGATGTCTCCTAGAATCATTTTAAGACTATATGAGTCATTGAATTGTTTAAAAGTATGGGATGTAGCATTATGGAACTATAAATCTTAATTAAGTATAAAATGAGTTATAGGTTCCATAAGCTTGCGCAAAATGGGAAATGGTCATATGGCTAGTCTTGCAAGTGTAAAATGACCTAAGAATGATGTGCAAGTCATAAAATTGAAGATAGAATCAATGAAATGCAATATAGCTACTAAGGGTGCAAAATGGTAAAATAGAAACTAGGCAAAATAAACAAATGGCATGGATATATTATGATATAGGCCATATTTTATGTTAGAAATCAATTAAATGAGTTAGTTGCTAGTTAAGAAACTTGCTTAGATGGAGAAAATTGTATGACTAGCTAATATGGCAAGTTTGGACACATGAATAGAAAAAACAAACCCATAATGAATCCAAAAAATGTGTTTCCACCTATAGAGGTCTTAATGGACGAATTTGAGCATGAAACTTGGCATACATTTAGAGGGCATCTTAAAGTTTCATATGAGACATAGTTTGTAATTTTTGTATTAGTAAAAGATATTTTATGAATTTTCAAAGTTGCCCTAGAAAATTTATCCTGTATCAATTTTAGTCTCTGGATAGCCCTAAATTTTGACTCCTTTCATAGAGTAAATGATCTAGTTCAAACTAAAATTTTTTACAGTAGGTAGGGCACATCAAGAGCTTTCTAGTAAGTCTTAGTTTGTCAAATTTGGATGATCCTAACCAAAGTTATGAATTTTTAAAATTGGTCTAAACAAGTTGTTGTGCATTAGATTTTTGCCCTATACTAGATAGGATTTTCAATGCATTTCATAGACCAAATGAATTATATTTGGCTTGAAATTTTTATAGTAGATAGTTCATGAGTAGAGCTTTCTAACAAACTATAATTTGCTAAATTTGAATGTCCTAAGCTTAAGATATGAATTTTTTTTTAAAGTAAAGGACTTAGATAAAGTATTAGTAGAATTTTAAGGACAAGTAATGAATTGAATTAGCAAGTATTCTAGTTATTTATGTTGTTTCCTATTTTGATAATTTAGGCAATTCCAATGGCTTTAATGCTTCCATGGGGCATTGGAGTAAAGAATGAGTGAAAGTAGAACAAGAGAAGTTCAAGTTACATGGCATTGGGTTTGAGTTTTTCAGATAGCATCTCCTTCCTTTATGTATGCATATTTGCTACTTGAGTGTTAGATGCTTGTATATATATTATATATGCTTTATAATGAACATGTTTTATGTTTGAGTTAACATGTATGATTATGTCTTATGTGCACCTATAGCAAGAGTGTGTTTTATGGCATCATTTATATTTAGAAAGGGAGTTGAGCATAATAGCTCCTTTTTAAGTATGCCTAGAGAGGGATTGAGTGTAGTAACTCTTCCCTAAGTAAAGCACAGACTAGGATAATGTCTTAGTAGTCATGACCATTAACTATATATGTTTTATGCCAGCTTTAATATATTATGAGGTATGTTTTATGCATGCATTGAGTGTGGAGCTTGCTACTGAGATTCTTCCTAGAATCTCATCTCGTTTTATTTTCCATGTCTCCTAACCCATGCCAGGTGAAGAGACTATTAGAAACCAAAGGAGCATAGTGATTATGGGAAGGTTAAAGGTCTGGCAAGAGAATTATGAATGCATTTGGAAAGTTTGATGTATATGTATACAGTTTGGAACTTATGTAAAGAATGATGTAATATTGTATCTATAGCTAAAGATTATATATCTTATCGAGTTTAGGCCTTGTCCTGAGTTATAAATGTATATAGAATTTTCTTAAAATGACTAATTGTTAACTGAGCCCTATAGTGCTAACTTATGTCAGAAAGGGATAATATGAGCAGGACTGTAAATTGAGACCTTTGTAAGGTTTGGACCCTCAAATGACAAGGGGAGACTTTGGTCAAGACTTTTTGAAAAAGTTCTGATTTATTTCCATTGCATAGTATCTTAATTATGCAAAATCATATTAATGGGATTAAAGCATATAAGAGAGTATAGTATAAAACTAGATATTTCAAAAAAGACAAGGAATGGAAGAGGAAAATTTAAGTTAGACTTTGTTTTGACATATTTGCCTTGTTGTGACTAAATTAGTGAATTAATTATGAAAATATTTTTGGTTCTATTTTGAGGTTGTACAGGGTTGTTTTAATGGTTGTGAATATAATGGAAATTAGTTAAATTAGAAGGAGAAAGAGGAAGAGATGAAGGGGTGGTAAGATTACATTTTTAGCTATTGTTGTAGTTTGGCCGAATTAAGTAGGTTTATGAAAATTTATGAACTTATGAATTGGATTTTAGGAAATGGAATTAAAGATTGTATTTCATGTCTTAGCCATGACTTAGATGAGAAAGAGGACTTGTTGATGAGCTTGGATGCTCTTGATGAATTGGAAGTTAACTATTTAACTTGGTAAGCTTAATTTGTTTGATTTTATATTAAATTGTTTATAGGAGTTAAGTGGAAATTTATGTGATTGATACTTTTTATTTGGCTAAATTGAAGTTGCTTGAGCCTATTTCTGGTGTTGCATTTGGAAGTTGTCAAGTATGAAATTTCAACCTTAAGTGGTAAGGGATTTCCTTCTTGAATAGTGTAACACCATAAATTCCAGCTCATTATATGCTATCTTTGTGCTTCCTATTTGACATCACATGGAAGAATCAAAGAAATAACATAAAGATAATGAATATTTTCACGTTGTATCGTGTATAAAAATTTTGTTCAGTGTCACGTAAACCGTGTGAGCTCATACAATACATTTCCATATTTAATTACATGAATACAACTCATTTGAATCATAAAATGTGGCCTACAACTCATGGAACTCAAGGGAAAGCTTAGAATAGTCATGTGTATTTTCGGCCAGAATTGACCCCTTTTTTTACCAAACTTTGAAAAATCATAACTAATTCTAGAAAAATTAAAATTATGCATTTTTGGTTATTCTAGGAAGCCATGAATGTCTACTTTACATAAAAATATTTTTAGATCATAACATCCATCACAAAGGACGTTTGACATCCAAAAAGTCTAGAGGTCAAACTGCCTTCTGATACTGTCATAAACTTCTGCAGAAAACTTTGAAAATGTCCAATTAATTTCACAAAAATCTAATCCATACAAATGATACCAATCTGGAAAGCTATGAATGTTAACTAAAGGAAAAAATATTTCCAAACTAACTCAGGTAGTCCAGACCTCGGAATTCAATGGAACAATAACTAAGGTCAGACAAAACTCCTGATACTGGGTAGAATGTTAAAAAAATTCGTATCTCCCTCTATAGACCTCCAAATGAAGTGCTTCTAGTTGGCATAAGTCACTGTGAGTATCTAGTTTCTTTGTATAAAATTTCATGACAATTGGACATCATTTGGGCCGTGTGTAAGAGTTTTCATTTTCAGACCAAATGAATAGTGCAGCAGACCAAAACCAGGAAAAATGTTAATTTTAAAAATTCATCAAATATTCTGTAGACCTTCAAAAATTATAGTCTTTAGCTTCCCAAAAATATCTCAATGAGACCTAATTGCATGCCAAATCTTAGATCAATAGGATCTCATTTGGGTAAAAAGTGACCTAAGGTTTCATTATAGTCATTTTTGGCTCCATCTAGGGTACCAAAGTGACCAAATGGTTTTCCCTTGACCTTGGCACCTTTTGGGCAAGTCAAAAAGCACATTTAGGACTTATATGAGCTACTCAATGGTCCCAAACCTCATGCATCTCATTTTGGACTTTTCATCCACACTTATGCATATTTTCATAAAGCCATTTATGAAGCTATAATGCCATAACATACTCAATTTACATTCCATCATTCACATAACATATTCTTTCATTCCCACGTCACATAATATCATAATTATATATGTCTCAACGGTCATAGACCATTTACAACAATAATATACATCATTAAGCATCATTAAGGTTCAAAAAGACAAAAGCTAGACATATTGATGTCAATCTTCTTTTCTTCAAGGTGGTTGGCTCCCATTGCCATGTCCACTTGGTCCACCTAACATATTAGATCATTAGAGAGAAGGAAATGAGATTCAAAGAATCCCAATAGCTCATCTCCCATTCAATCATACATAATGGATGCAAATAAGTCTCATAAATGCATGTATGGTCATGTTGACATGTGCAAATATTCAAGAAGCATTTTCATCACTTGAGAATATCATGCATAGCATACAAAGGCTTGCCAAACAAGTGGATTGGCCTCATCCAATTTCTTGTGGATGTTGGACTTACCTCACCCATTCTTTAATGCATTCTTGGACTCAACCATACTTTTGGGAGCGCACTTTGCTTTTAGGAGACTCTTTGCTTTGTCTCAACTAATCTTAAGGGTTATTGGCTCATCCTCACCATAGCTAAGGGTTCTTAGCCTCACCACATTCAAGCAAACCCAAGCACACATCAAAACATCATATGAAACATAATATGTCATCATAAAATCATGGCATATGAAATCATGCTATCATACTTTTCATGACTTGAAAATACATATACACGCATTTTAAGACAAGCTAAGTTTACATCCATGCATGAGAAAAGATAGAGAGAGTTACCTTGCACACAATCATACACTTTTCCTTTTGAAATTCCCTCCCTTACTTCGGCCACATACTCACAAACTTGTGGAGATGCTTCCTCTTAGCCTAAACACATTTTATGGGAGTCAATTAGGTTCATAAACTCAATTCTAAGGTCACATACTTGCTTAGACACTAGGTGACTCTATAAACTCCATTGTGGTCCATAAATGTACCTAATGAAGCAACAACCCTCAAATAAATTCTAAGCTCCATTATTCCCTTTCAAATATGATTCTTGACTCCTTTTAAGCCTCTTGGAGTCATTACACAATTAAAACAAAGAGCCTAACTATATATTGCTTCTTTAGATCATAATATGGAAGCTAAGGCACCAATTCACTTTTCATGAGTTTTAAATTTTTTCCAAGGCCTCCCCTTATATTCATTCATCATATGTGACACAAAAATGGGCTTGAAAAATTTTAAAACTCTCCCTAGCTACTCCATCCATGCTTGGCCGAGACAGCCCTTTTTTGGCCTCCTTAGAATTCTCTTTGTTTTCTTGAAGGAGGAAGCATGTGGGGAGCATCTTAGGGATCTTAGAAGCTCATTTAAACTCTTAATTAGACCTAGGAATCATCACACAAGGTCAAATTTTACAAGGTTCACACAAAACCCTAGAATTTGTATCTTGAAATCTAATAGTTATTTTGTTGTTTTCTTTGCATATTCTTGTTCTTCTCCATCAAATACCTAAGATTCATGCTTGGTTGGGCTTAAAAATCAGATCCTCCTATGGCTCCTAGGGTTAGGCAAAGTGGAGAAGAAGGGTGGGTGAAGGTATCAACTATAGGATGAAATTTTACCTAGTTTCCTTACTTATTTTGGCTTGAATCTTGCTTTCTCCAAGCTCCTCTCTTCAAATCCGAACTTTCCCTTGAATTTCTCTCTTGAATTAGATTTATAAACTTCATTTCAATCAAAGGAAACAAAGGAGAAGGGAGGAAATGAGATGTGGATGAAGAAAAGTATGAAAAACTACCATAGAAATATACCTTAAGCTTGGATTTTCTCTCCCTTTTCTTCTTCCCTTGGTGCGCCACTCTCTTAAGGTTCTTCTTCTGATTTGGGGCAGAATAATCTGAAGCTAAGTGAGGGAGAGTGTGAGGCACCACCTATTTATAAGGGAGAAAGAAGCACTTTTTCAAAAATTTCTATTTTGCCCTTCATTCTTGGCATTTTTGTTTCTCCTTCATTGTAACTCCTTTTTGAGAATCATATTTTCTATTATAAAATTTAGATTTCCAATTAAATAAAATGCCTTTGGAATCACTCAAATCAGAGCTAAAACCTTCCCGAACGAATCTGTCAAAGTTCGGACACACCGACGTTAGAAAACATCCACCGAAGGAGATTTAACTATCCCGGGGTTTCATATAGTTTTCAGAGCCTCTGAGAATCCTGGGGAACTCAAAAATTTTATTTAAAAAGTTTTCTTGTGTGAATTCTAAAATTTACTCAAAATTACGAAAATACCATTACGTTTCTTAAGCTTTTCGTAAGAGATTGTTTCTTCATTCTAGCTCGGTTTTTCTTTCTGTCTAAGCCTGGAATTCTCATTTTTTGGAGTCTAGAATGTTTTCCAAATTTTTTGGGACATCAACTACATCATTTTAGGGGACTTCCTTTTGTATTCGGTGAGTTTTGTTCATTGACGGAGAAACTGTACGTTACGTTTCTCACGTTTTCTCTCGTTTTTAGAAAATTGGATGTTACAAAAAGTTTGTGTGAATTTGGCACTTTTTAAAGTGAAACTTGAGTTTGATTATTGTATTTTCTTGTGTTGGTTGAATATTAATGTAGAGAAAAGATCATGTAAAGACCTTGAAGAGATCTTATAGAATCTGATCAACACCTTGTAGAGACCTTAGTGAGATGTTGGTGACAAGATAAGCTATTACGTAAAGCAAGTTAAGACATTTAAAGTAAGTAGTAAGTCACAAATAAAAATTGAGATATTGTTATGAGATATGTAATACTAGGAATTGATCACTTAAGTTTAACCTAAATTGTTATATCCTTGTTGGATATACTAAGCCTTGTCTTAGTCATGATTACGTCGAGTTCTTTGTCAGATAGTTGTGTATCTTTCATTATGTATTTTCTTTGAGCTACTATCATATGCATGTTTTATGATTAATTTGTGATATCTATTTGATTGCTTATGAGAATTAGTTTTAGGTGAGATGAGCATTCCTCCTTACAGTTTATTAGATTTTGGATTTTAAGCTTGCAAATTCTCACATTTGGGTTTTAACCTCATAGTTTACAAAGTTAAGTTTTAAGCCTACAATTTATCATATTTCAAGTTTTAAACCATAGTTTATTAGTTTTAGGATTCCCATGGTAAATGGCCATAAAAGACACAAAGATATATAAGATGCATAAGACACAAAGATATATAAGATAGAAAAGATACAAAGATATATGAAATGCATCTTATGCTTAAATTTTCTTATATGCAATCAAATATGCATTTTTTTTAATTTATGTGTGCTTGTATGCCATTCTAGTTTTAAGTTTATGTTGACTATAAATATGTTTTGAAAGGTAAAACAACTACTGGGATTTTGACCTCACTCTTTTGTGGGAAACATTATTTTATTTTTTTAGGAGAGAGTTCTACAAAGAAGAACAAGAAGCAAGCTAAGAAGTAGCCTTATAAGTGGTACTATGTAGGTGGCCACACTTTATGAAT
This sequence comes from Erythrophleum ivorense, assembly GCA_026724425.1. Taxonomy (NCBI): domain Eukaryota; kingdom Viridiplantae; phylum Streptophyta; class Magnoliopsida; order Fabales; family Fabaceae; genus Erythrophleum; species Erythrophleum ivorense. Next base: position 36,417,408 of record JAIUCV010000006.1, on the reverse strand, counting down.
TTTATGTAAAATGTTTGGTAAAGGTTGTACATATGCTCCATATACTGTGTAAATGGCCATAAGGAATTTTGAGTTTGTATATATATATATATATTATAGAAGAATGCCAAGCTATTTTATGTCATGAGCTTTTAATGTATATAGAGATATGCTTTAGTTTTTTCTTGTATTCTAGTATGTTGATATTATATGGTCTTACAAGTAAATGAATGATCTCTGGGAGTATTCTTGTTATGGAATAATTTGAGATTATTATGGTTTAGGTATGTTAATGAGGTTTTGGAAATAAATTGAGAAATTACAACTGTTCTAATCGAGATCTTATTAATAGGGTCAAGACCTTATCAACAAGTTTTGTATTGTGTCAAAAGCTAAGGTTTGAAATTTAACTTAGGATCTTTTAGACTACTTGCAAACCTTGTTAACAAAATTTTAGACCTTGTTGACCAATGTGAGTCTGGTTTTGGTTAAGTCTTAGTATTGTGATCTAGGACCTTGTTAACAAAATTTTCAAATAGGTTAATAAAACTCTCTAAGCTGAGTGTTAGTTAACTATAGGTATGATTTAATAGTAGATATCTCCTATATAAGTTACCTAGTCTTCAAAACCATAATCTAGAAACCTATTCAGGTTAATTGAATAAAAAACATGTAAGTTAAGTTGTAAGAAATTTTAATTATCTCTAGTTTTAGCTGAGTATTTGAGGATTTTATTCATGTTTTCGATGAACTTTATTAGAGTTAGACTTTTATCTTCTAGTTTAGCTCTTATAGAGAGAGGTTTGACAATCTATAACATATGCTTGGAACTTACCTTCTTGGTTATTAATATTTTATACCTCACCCCAGTTGTAGGCTAACTTTTCAAGTCAAGGATCCTTTTGTAGTAGCAAGAAAAAGCCATCAAATGTCTACCCCCTAGTCTATGACCTTATGTGGACTCAATACTTGGCTTTATCTATGTTTTGGTTGTAAATGCTGAGAATTTTTGTAAGTAAAATTGACTTTTGTATAATATCTTATTACATCATGACTTGCCAAGTAAAGGATCTTTTTGGTATGTAAATAGGGGTTAAACTCCTAGACAACCTTGGATTATATTTAGTCTTATGTATTTTTGTGTACATGTTACTTTTTTTATGAAATTAACTAAATGAATAACTGGATAGATGCTTTACTTTTAATTATTAAAGTTAATTGTCGTGATCATTGTGGCTGTAATCTAAGGTATGGACTATGGGCGTGTGGTATGATGTTGGTAAATGGATGTTAATAATGATGGATTGTTTGGTTGGATTTCCTTTACTGTCATAAGGAATCTTTCGCTGTCATAAAGTAGCCTAACCAATTTTGGAGGATCCTTGCTCATGTTGGGTTCCAAGGGACTAGAACAATGTAATTGGATAAGCAAATTTGTTGGAAGTGATTTAAGGTAATTTAGTTGAGAATTAGCAATTTTAAGTATGCCATTTGTGGTCAATATGCTCTTTTTTGCTATCATAATGGGTTTAGTTGCTGTCATAGGTAATTGCAATGAAAAAAAAAAGGTTGTAGATTGGTTCTAGTTAGTCCTTAAATCCTTGGGTCATTAAAGGTGGTTGTGTGTTGAATTTAGTAAGAAAATCCCCCTAAAACCTTGTATTTTTATCCTTAAGAGACCCTATCATTAAGTGGGAGTGTTTGCAACTTTGTAGAACCCTCTTTATTCTCATAATTGGGATAGTAGGCATTTATATCACAACATGGTTGATTTATGTTGCAACATAAAGTGAGTTGAGTGAAGAGGATTTGGCCAGAGGCAAATTATGCCACAACATGGATTATTTATGCTATGGCACAAGTCATCTTTTTATAGGAGATTTGCCCAAAACATGTGTTATGTTGCAATGTAACTTTCCCACGTCATGGGGAGAATTGTATCATGGTGTTTTAGAGGGTTATAGAAAGGAATTATGTAGCAATTCAACTATTTTAACTTGTAGCTTGGTTCATGAGTCCTTTAAGTAAATTCTTCGAGCTTGTTTCTTTTTGTGCTATTGATGTATACAGGTTAGAGACTTAACTTACACTAATTTATGCTTCCTAAAGGGTATAAAAAAGGGATAATTAGGCCTAAAAGAGATTATGAAATTAAGTGAACATAAGGTTTCTTACTTTGTTAATGTAGTGTACCATGTTTCTTAATTCTTTAGCTATTTAGCGAAAATTTATTGAAGAGTTTAGCTATTTAAGGTAAATCTAAACCAAGTTGTCTTTAATTAAAAGCTACTTCTAATAAGTAAAAATAGAGTAGGCTTATCTTTACACAACATTTGGAGTTAGCTCTAAGTGAGTTGAAATTATGGTGACTAGCTAGTAATTAATAGATCATGAACTTGTAGATTAAAAAGTTTAAATTTCCTTTTATTTTTAGTTGATTAAGAGGGTCGATTTACATGTCTCTATGCTAATTACTCAATATTTGATAGCTAAATATTTGGTTTAGCTTATTAATAATTAAGGTGTTACATAATGGATAGTACTTTTTCTATTTAAAAAAAAGAAAGAAAAGTACAATCATAATATTGCTCACACAAGCATGGATCCTCTACAATAAGGGATCCCGTGCAATAACATACAATAGGATAATTTGCCCCTTTTTTTGGTTCAGTTGAGATGTTTAAAGTATAATTTTCTATTACAATTATATTTTTTGTCCTCACAGTGACATTTTTATCTTCCTAACTCTAATTTTAGTCTCTCAAAAAAAAAAAGCAGAAAAGCTGAAAAACAGGTTACTGCACAGAATGCATGCCTTTTTGTCAATTGCTGCTTCAATGTCTAAGAGTTACTGGTTGATCTTAGAATAATAATATCTACATTATTATGCACAGGCTAGCGGAAGCGGCATGCTTACTTGATGACTGTTCTTTACAGCGTTTGCTTGGGATCAAGATGGCTACATTTCGACTTCAGCTAACATGCAGATGGAGTCCGGATACTTTAGAACTCTACATTCAAGAGCCAGACAATTCAGACATTGAATCCACATAGTATTCCAGTCCCACACAAACTCGAAGATCTCAAGAAATTTTTTATATGTAACTTGCAAAGGAGGCTTCTCTGGTCTTTGCATACACACTCTTGGCATCCAACTTTTGGAGACTCCGATTGTTTTTGGAGTTGACTAGGAATGTGAGATTTTTATAGAAAGGATGTTTGGCCATTGCCTGTAACTTGCTGAAAACCCAAAATGTACTACAGGTTTCATATTTACGATTAATCCATTTTCCCTCTTTTTTTCATTTAATCTTGATTATTGCAATTATAGTGTCAATGGCTATATGCTTTGGGCTGGTATCCGATATCTGCTGGACTGAGGAGTCTTGCTCATTAGCATATCTATGGAACTCATTCCCAAAATTCTTTCTGGTCCATTTGCAATTTTTTGCGGAATACTGAAATTTCAGTCAATCAATACTTATGCCGTGAAATTTCGGTCAATTAATCAATTTAAGGTAAGGATTCTGAAAATAATTTTTCTAAAAATCAAATTATAGGGTATGAGTCTCTTTCAAATATGGCCCCTTTGTAAGAACAAGCTTTCAAATGACTCATCAAAATTTCAATGCAAACCAAGAAAGACAACTCATGAAATCAATACACTGGCATGGCCTTTGGCCTCCTTTCTTTACCACGGAGAAACTAAAAAAGGAAACTCAATACTCTGGCAAAAACAATTGCAATAACACAGTGAATATCTTATATTAAAAGAAATCTTTGATAGATGAACCTCTGTTTCCATGAAAGTATCCACATCTCATTAAGAAAAACATGGATAAGAATTACACACTCATCATTCTAATTCTAAAACTTTTGATCAAGATGCTGTTGTGTCAACCTTCTTATCCTCCAATAGCTTTAGCTCCTTACGCCAATTTTCCAGTTTTGATAGCTTGTCCAATTGCTCTGGCTTCAAATCTTGCTCTGCAGCTTTCTGCTGTAGGGCTTCTGTAAGTCGAATCTGCATCCAACAATCAAATGTTATGCTAAGATAACGGGGAAGAATCCTTGACACATAGTTCTTTTAATTCATTAATCATTATCACGTCACAGAAAATTATGATACATGTACCATGCTTCATCCAACCAAATATTCTAGATGGTGATCAAAGCAATTCTGAAACATTATAATTGAGATAAGCTCCTAAAAAAGAAAATAAGCTTATGAAGTGGTTGCCTTCACTAACAAATCTAGTCGTTCTATTTTCTATTCTTCTCCAATTCCACTGAAGAGTTTGCCTTTCCTTCCAATTCTACCAGCCTCCAGTTTGGCTGCTGGTTTAATTTGAGAATCTCCAATTTAACATAATACCACTTAAAACAAATTCCTACTTTTTTAGATAGGAACATTCTTGTTATGCTCCTTATCCTTTTCTACTGACTGCTGCAAGAATGATATTTCACAGAGGACATCACAAAGGGCAATCATAATTAATGAATAGATTGCTCATCCCGTGGGTACATCTCATCTTCTTACTCAAATTGCCAACACAAACATGAAATGACAGTCTGGCTTCTACTGAAAGAGGAACTGCTAAAACCAGGCTTCCCCAGACTTCTATACGATCTTACGTGGCATAAGATTTGAGCATCCATGGAAAAATATTGGCCAAGAGAAAAACTCAGATATTGCTTGCGTTTTAAACCCATTTGACAAGTTGGAGTGTGGATGACACGAAGCTTCAGTAATCAAACATTGGACTTCTTGCTAAACATGGACAGAGTTAGCCATCAGTCATTGTCTCTTCCCCAACTATTTATCCGCCCATGAGTTAGTTCCCAGCTTGAACTCTCATATGATAATATCTTAGGAAAATTGAGATGTTACACGGAGATTAGCATAAAATATAAACAAAAACACTGACGAAAATTACAAGAATAACCGGGACAAACTGGAGTAGGTAAAAATTGGAATGCAATAATTCATGGAGAAAGAAAAAGAAAGGAAGAGGATATATGTGGACTCATTCAAACACTTGAATGAAGTCAAGTAGTAAATTAATCAGAAACTACAGAAAATGCCTACATATGTTTTTAACGAAAACACATCAGGCAGCATGAGTTTTCCTACGGAGACAACCTAAGGCTACCTCAACAACTAACAAACAATTAAATGAGAGGCAGCATCATATATATTTTCAATACTCAGTCACAGTGATGCATAATCCCCAACCATATATCATACTTGATTGATAGGGTACCATCGTAATCCAATATGATGTTCTTATACCAAAATAGAGAGGAAAGAGAACACTAATATTTGACTTTAACCCGGCTAATGTAACCATGCTAGCCCAGAAGATACTTTGTACTACTAAGACCAAGATATCTCTATGATTCCAATTTCATGCTTCATGTTGGATATCACCAAAAGACATCGTACTGATCCACTTTTCACAATCCTTTTTAGAATAAGAAAAAGTAGAATTGAGGTATTTAAGTCTATGATGGCATCGGATTTAGTAGGGGGGATTAAAGTAAGCAGTTGTATGAAGAACACACAGAAGAGGAAGAATAAGGCTTAGACAGAAGAGATAGATAATTGCACATCAACCAAGACATTTGGACAAACCAGAATGACTATGTTGTCATGGTAAAGGTTACTTGTTCTTAACAGGATAAAAGTAACCTCACCATGCACTACTATTGTTAGCTCAGATTAATGGCTGGTTCCATTTGAAGCTTTACTGGATGCATATTGGATAAAGAGGCATCAAGCTGATCTAATACAGAAAGTTGGAAAGCATGGTCAACATACCTTCTTTTTTAGTGCTCGAATTCTTTTATCTATGTCTTGACCTAGGCCTACGGGGTCTGAACCTTCTACAGTCTCTGATGCAGGAGTAACAATGGAAGAATCTCCAGAAACAGCTAATTCATTCAACTGAGGGGTTAATGACATGACAGACTCTGATATGTGACCTGAATTGTTGATGGGTAGTGCTTTGTGGTTACTACTATCTTCATCTCGAGTTTGTTCCAAGTTCTTCTCCTTTTCAAGAGCAGCCTGAAAGAGAAAATTAAAGGAATGATAAGAGATGCTTGAACATTATTTGACTTTCACAACTTGTTCCTCTACTTTCACAATGATGGAATACACCCTCAAAACACATTTTATAACAACCAAAACTTGCTCTGGTTGGTCATACCTAAGAGCCAAAAGTATAGTAGCTTGATTTCAATCTCCACAGGAGCTTCATGGAGTGTCACAGGCTGACTTTCTGATATAATTTTGCAAGCAAAAGGCATCTCTTATGTGCAAGAAACCCAGATGTTCTTTTAGAAGTGAATAATTAGAGGGTTGTAAGTTAGTAGGTAAACATACGGATAAAGATAAGAACACAGTTCATTTATGCTCAATTCCTGCTTATATTACTCTCCCCCCTTTCTATAAGAGTTCATCAAATCCTGTGTTCCTGAACCAAAAAGGTTTCAAGGAATCAATGGCAACTTGTCAGTGCTGAGTGGCAGAAATCATGGAAGATTATGACTCCTTCCAAGATGACATCTTATCACAAACAAGCGAGAAGTATTCAGCCAAGTCAGTCCTTTGATTACTATGGGCCCATTCAGTAAGGGAGAAAGGGGGAGGGAAAAAGAAAGGGGAAAGGAAAGTTTGGGGGAAATCTCAATTTTACCCGTATAATTATTATTCAATCATTATTTAATACTCTCTAATAATAATTATTCTATCATTAATTAAAAGGGTATTATGGATATTTTCTATTTACAAAATCACCTCTCTCCTTTCTCTTTCCATACTTTAACTTTTTACATACCAAATAGACGCCTACAACTTACAGCTCAAATGATTTTCCCAAAGATAGCCTATAGAAGGAATAGTGAAAAGAAGCCCGAAACAAGTTATAAGTGATAAATTAAGAAGAGCACTCATTTCAATACTATTTTCTTACATTCACGACAACTAATTCGTGATGTAACATAATTTATTACTAGGTTGACAGCTATAACCCTGCTTGTTGGGACTTCCAAGTTGATGGGAATGAAAATGTAAGAGAGACGCAATTAAGGTTGTAAAGACTTGGCGTGGGAAGCCAGTTGACCTAGGAATCATGACAGAGATAGGTAATGTAAGTATGTAACACACCTGAAGCCGCTTTTCCTTCTTTCTTTCATTCCTCTTAACCGACTTAGACTTCGGTTTTGCGTCTAATGAAGGGTCATAACCCGGAGGTCCAGCTTGTGAAGCCAGCTCCTTTTTCAACTGCATAAACCAAAGTAGGGAATCAAAAAGGGAAAAATAAATAAAAAATAAAAAAAGAACTAGAAATTATTCAAGAAACTGCCAGGAAATCTAGCTTTGAAGGCTTGTAAAATCCGCTAAGCTAATTCATCGTTACTTTGAATCCAGTGAGTAATAAAATATATTACACTTAATCATGCTAGTTTAGAACATCTTTAGCCTAACAAGTGCTCTTTTCATCCCGGAATGCAGAATTTATAAAACCCAATAGTCAATACATATGATACAAGATTATGTTATAATCTCCATCTTCCCCTAAACCAAGTCAATAAAACCAAGGGAGATGTTAACAACATTGTTTCAATACGCATACTGGACAATACTCTCCATTAGTACATCAACAGTATATGTGAAGCCTAAAAATCCAAACTTCGTCAAATTTAGAAGGTTTGTGGGTAAATTTCGTAGTAACCAAACAAAAGGGTGAAAGAAGAAGAACGATTAAACCTTCACAGAGAAACCATGAACTGTAACAAGAATTATGATACAGAAAATCGTACCAGGGCGCCTTTAGATTGATAAATGGCGACTTCCTCTTGAGGGACATAGCCAGCTCTGATCCGAATAGGCTTCCGGAGGGTACCATCGGGTCGCCGGGTTGGCGCGAGAATTCTCTCTCCTTCTTTTAGGGTTTTGCTCAGCTCCGCTAATTGCTTCAGTTGGTCTTCACCTCCATTAATGGCAGCCATCGATGATGAGGCTTCAGGCAAGGATAATCAGCTCTAATAAATTCGAAATATTGGATTCTTCCTTCTCTGTTCTCCTGCTTTCTAGCCCGCTTCGACTTCTACCAATCATAGCTGTTTCTACTTATGAAATTTCCATGAAAATCATGAAATTCAATAAATTATGTTTAAATTATGTTTTTTAAAAAAGCCATAATTACAATTTTTTATCAAGATATTCTCATATATATTACTTATATAATATAATAAATATTATCTATACATATGTTTGACTAATGTAAATAATTATTTTCTAAATTTAACAAATTGTGAAATTAGATAATTAAAAAATAAATAATCATTAACTAATTAGAAGATAATAATTAATAATATTTAAATTTAAAAAATATGGTTATATTATATATATATATACAAATATCAATATTGTCATAAATTTAAAAATAAATTAAGTTTACAATTTTTAATATAAATAATTATATTGATCAGTAAGAAATTATAATTTCTTTAATCAAACTGTATTCTAAAAAAGTTAGAAAAATAAAAATTTTGAAGAGTTAAGTTTATTTTTCATATACGTTGATTAACATTGATAAAAAATTATAATTAGATCATTAAAAAATTTAGTCAAATTACATTTGTATATATGCTAACTTATATTCTACCAAAAATGGTGCTGCTAAAACCAATACTTTTTTTATTTGTATTATGAAAGTGAGTGGCTAAAATATTTAGTTAATTGCATTAAAACTAAACTATCAATGATCTCAAAATAAATATTCAGTTAATTCCAAACTATTCTTTTGCAACAAATTACAGAATTATTTATAATCAAATGAAATAACTGAAACACAATATATAAACTATCAATGATCTCAAAATAAATATTCAGTTAATTCCAGACTATTCTTTTACAACAAATTACAGAATTATTTATAATCAAATGAAATAATTGAAACACAATATATAATTTCCCCATTTTAATTTGCACCTAAAAACAATTTTGAGAAAAGTGTGAAAATTTTATTTAAACAAAAAGACAATGACACTTCAACAAAATTTTATAAATATTATACATTTAAAGATAAAATACACTTTGATATCCTATGGTATTATCGGCCAAAAATAAAAAGATATCTTATGATATTAACCAAATCCACTTTGGCACCTCCAATTTAAAAGTTTGCAAAAATGGTCTGAGTTTTATTCTGTTGACGCATCAATATTGTATATAATTAATTCCATTAATTCTTTGATCGAATAGAACATGCACGGAACGTGATCCAAACATTCTTTCAATTTTCCCAAATATCATCCCCGAATGCTATAATTTGATCAAATTTGCACTTTTAGAAAACCTAATCTTTACATTGTTTGAAATAAATTAGAAATTTCTTTAAAAATCTGGATATTTGGACAAAATTAACGACAAAATTCAGAGATAATATTGTTGTGTATGTCAAATTTAAAATTTTGATTGGATAAGAAAAGAATTTCAATATTTACCATATAGAAAATTAGGAATTTCATAATTAATTAGAAATTAAAGACAAAACTGAAGATAAAAATTTAGAACTTTAGTGTTATACCCTTTTAGGTGCAAATTTTGGTGTATATTTGTATTGTGTGTATTGAATTTGAGATTTGAATAAGCTAAAAATGTAATTTTGATCTTCAATATATAAAAAATTAAAAATTTTGTAACAAAATAGAAAAATTATGAAAAAAATTAGAGACAAAATAAAAAATTTTATTTATAAACAAAATTTAGAAAATATTATATTATGTGGATCAAATTTGAACTTCCAATTAGCCAAGAAAAGAAAATTTGATATTAAATGCATAAAAAATAAGATATCTCGTAAGAAAATTAAAAATTTAAGATAAATTTTAACAAATTTTGTAGAAAAAAAATGAAATTATATTACAAAATACCAACATGCTAATGATTTAAACCTTAAATGACTCAATTGCAAACTTTTAAATTACAGAATAACAAAGTAAAATAAAAACAAACGACAAAATACCAAATTATATTTTAATCTATATTTAATATTTGATAGTGAATTTGCACTACCTATATATATATATATATATATATATAGAATCTGGTTTAGCCTTTTCTAATTGCTTCCACATTGTATCTAATGATGAAATGTCTTGACAAATTGTAAAGTCTACCTTTCAATTTTAAGCACATATAAAAAGTCCCAACTTTCAAAGAGAGCAATAATAATGCCGTGTCATATGAGGACGGGAAGGCCTAATAACATAACAAATTCATTATCACCTTTTGCAATGCATGTTATACATTAATTACATATATGATGAAAGAACTAAAATTCTAAGAGAAAAAAAAAAAAAAAGAAAAGGGGGGAGGGGGGGGGGGGGGAGAAGAACATGATAGCAGTTCCATTCCGGTAGGCTATTAAAGAAAATTTTTCAACATCTTTTCGCTTGTGTAAGGGTTGCAAGACTTGGTTGCAAAACAGTATATCAGAAATACTTTATTCCCTCTTGTCCTCCTCTGGCTCGTCTTCTTGATCAAATGATGCATCGTCACCTGCAACATTCTTCTCTTCCTCGACTAAACTTAGTTCACCTTGTCGCTTTCCTTTCCTGAGAGACTCTGCTTCTTCATCATCAGATTCTTCCACTTCCTCTGAATATGCATACCTGCGCACGCACAAGAGAATATGAATGAATAATGAGATTCTTTACAGAGCCATTTGAACTGGACTTTGCAACACGAAAATGCATACAACATATTCACTACTCCAATAAAGCCAGAGAAAAACACCATCCTTTCAAAAACTTAAAAACTTCATTGAGGATAACTGACAAATATGATACATTAGAGGATGAAAAAGCACGAGACTCCCGCAAGATATAGCACAAAGTGATTTCAACACTGCTGCTCTGCCCATCTTTTGAGAGGATCCTCCAGCTCCAAGTCCATCTCAACAAATGCATTTCTTTTACCGATAAATCCCTACATATGCATTTTTATATTCCCCATCTCCGCCCAGTCTAATAGATATCCTGAGCCTCTGTGCAGCCTTAAGCCACATAATACATCTATATTTCGAGTTGATCTTTATTTATGTTTATAAGGACAAAAGTCAGATGTGGCTGCAATTTTGAATCTAAACCCAATATGCCTAACCCATCCAACATAACAAATTTGCCTGACAAATGACAATCTTCTATAGGAGAACATTCTGTGGCTGCAATTTTTCTTTATAATACAGGTTTCCTGTCAGGACAAGGCAATTTCTAAGGCTTAGCAGAAGGGTAAATTTTCAAAGCTTGTAGCCAATTTTTTGTTGAGATAGTAAATGTAAAAAGTTTTCTATAGAAATATCAGCCAAAAAATATGTTGAGACAAAATATGTTAAACGCATAGAATTGAAAATTATGATGCACCTTTGAGAGCTTTGAGATGGTGCCCAGAGATAACATATAACACACAGCAGTGCAAAGGCAAGAATGTCCCAGAAAGCTGTAATAATCCAAGCACTCTGCCACCGCTCATTAAAAGGATCTGTAGCTTTGAAGTATACCTGAAAAAAAGATTGTAGTACATGGTATATGCAACACACTTTATAAGTTGTTAGAGGAGTGTTCTCTACCAGTAAATTGTCATACAGAAAGAACATTTCACCAGGAGTTATTGCTAAATAATGAGATAAGAAGTTGTAGCTGGAAACACAACATTAAATGGAAGCCAAAAGCAATTTAAACCAGGATTTGATATACAGCCAGAATAATCATCTCAAATGCATCCTTATACTACACTTAATGCGGTAAAATTCAGTCTTAATATTTCATTTTTTAGCCCAAAGGCCCCCAGCATTGAGTCACCCTTCAAAAAGTTAGATTCGGAATAGCCACCTACAATCTTCCTTTTACCCCTGGCTTCAAAGCTAGAAGTGGTGCACCCAAAACGCCCACTAACCACTAACCACTAACTAAGTGTGAAATGGCAAGATGAACATATTCAATGTAATTCAAGTCTATTGGTCTCTAGAAGGCTAGACGTGGTAAACATATTTAAAATGCATAGCCTACTCCACAGTGTACAAGATGCTACTAGAAATGCAATTGATCTATCAATTTTACCAAAAGCATCTCAGTGGAACAGAGCAAAGATGTTTTGAGTTTCCAAAAAGAAAATAATCAATGTTTAAGGAAGGATCAAAATTGGAGCCTTGTACCTTTGCTTTCAAGAGAGGAAGAACTGGGAATGTGGAAAACATGTATATATCTTATATATTGACTGAGGTTGGCATTTGAGTATGGGGTGTTGGATTCTCGAACATTGGATGATTCTTTTGTGTTTTTTGGTAAAACAAAGCACTAATGCAGAATACAATCAGTGAAACACAAATACCAATCTTTACTGTTTTTGTGAAAGATTAAACATGTTGATTATAAGTCTTACCTCATAACCTATCCAAGCAACTGAAGATATTACTGTTAACGCTAATGCATTAGAGAACTTCCTGTATATATCCAACTTAACAGAACTCCTTTTTGCCTGAAAAATGAGGATAAAAGAAAACAATATAGGCCTCCGAAAGCTGAACATTTTGAAATTATAAAAATAAAATACGGAAATTTAAAGGTTGGGTACTGCAAATAAACTAATAGGACAGAGGCTACCTGTAACTGTTCCAATGTTCTTGAAAGGGAAGTGAAAATCCATACTATTAAAAACGCATCCAAGAAAGCATTAGGAAGAACAAGAAGAAGCCTTGCTCTTCCTGATATGTCATTGATGGTCCCCACATATTCAGTAATATCCAGCAACTCAGATGCTAGAAAGTAAGTTATTCCAAGCATAAGCACCTTTGAGGTAAGACCACCAAGAGTAGGCCGCACAACACCATAGCCCATTGAAACAGAGAGAATAATAAGCCGCAATATAGTTTTTCTTATAGCCCTAACAGTGACAACCCATGTTGTGACTACGACAGGTCTGATTCCGGTATCATTAAAATTGACATACTCAAAATGCCAAAGAATCATCTCAAACAATCCAAGAGCAATAATAACTGTGATACAGTGCTGGAGTTGCAGTATATCCTTCCAAAACCTCAAATACTGAAGGAACCAAATCATGTTAAGGCAAAGATAAGCAAGTGCCATAAATACATAAAAATTCTTTAATGGGGCCATCCTACCAGGTAAGTACCCATCAGGATTTTTCCAGATTGTTTTTCCACTCATTACCATTTCTTTAAGCTTGGGGTCACATGCTATAAAAAACAAATTGTACATTCCAGTCTTTGTGGTGGAAACTTCATCGTCATCTAGCTTTGCAATTAAGTAATTCCCACTAAAATGTACATTTAAAATGATGGGCCAATTAATGTCTGTCACAGAACGTCTTCTAATAACTTCCCCTTGCTTACAACTTTCTAGCTTAGCTAAATCAGGGGTACAACAGATTGCCCGTTGCCCACCATATGCAGAACCACCTATTTTATTACGATCAGCTGCCTCAAAAATTATAACCTGTATCAACCCGGTACTGTGCTCCATCGCTTGATGCTTATCAGCAGCAGCCTTGCTTCTCCTAAAGGTGATATTCTCAAATCTATCCACCAGCACCCCAAAAAAGGCAGTGTTATGAGTTACGACAGAAAACGGAAAGAGAAAGGGGGGGAATCCACAAGCAATTTGCAACATTTTCAAGCATGCTACAGTCACATTTATTTTTCATTCTTCAATGGTGGTTGTCACTGTGAAATATGAATGTCTTTCAGAGGTTCAGGGAAGTTCCTTTGTTCCCCGGCTACATAAGGAGTCTAACAATATTATGAGAAAAATGAAGAGGTACTGACCAAAATGTTATCCTGAGCATCTAACAGACCAACTAAATCGGACAAAGGAAGAAATAGGAAAAGTATGAGTACATTGTCTTAGTTGAGTTCAGTCCATCAGTTTGTTCCGTTTCTACTTTTTCATTCCAGAGAAACGTGAAGAAGATAAGTTGCCAAAGTGGCCTTGTAAGTTAATACTCCTAGTATCTACTTGTACATCATTAACTACTCCATTCAAGCCATTGAAAAGGTTCATTCCCTATCAAGCTACTAGCCTTACTCAAGTACAAATTTCATTTAGTTCGGATAAAGATTGCAGATTTTAAAGTTGAGCAGAAGTTAGAGGTCCAAAAAACTGCAACAAACCCAAGGACCTCACCCATATATGTATTTTAGATTGTGCAATATAACCACGCACCTTAATCAGGAAAAGAACACTACAAAAATGCAAAACACTGTTTCTCACTGTCTTTCCCTCATCATACCAATCAAATCAGAACAAAAATCGAAGAATGCACACAATTTTGCCCCTGATCGCCCTCCCCATTCAGCTCAATCCTTAGGGGGGAAAAAACAAACAGAGAGATTACCGGATATAAGAACGGCCATCGTGGATCAAAGACGTAGTATCTAGCAGAGAAGTGGCGGTGAGAGAAGCTAGGATACCTTCGCTGCCACCTGAGAGAAGGTAAGCATTGCCGACTTCTCTGAAGGGCTCCTTATCGTATACGTGGATGGAGGCATTGGTGGCGACGAAAATGGAAAATAATAAGACAAATGGTACGAAGAAGGGGTCGCCTAGAACAGATCTTCTTGTTTGAATTGCTAAATCCATGCCGAGAGATCGAAGTGAGAGAGAGAGAGAGCCCAGACAGTGAATTGGATTCAGCGAAAATGGAGAGAGAAAGAACGCGTGGACGGAGGGAGAGTGAGACCGAAGGCATGTCGGCCCTGGACATCGGTGCAACGTCCCTCTCCAATGCCAGTAGGGAAGGTAACTACACGCGATCACCTGGTTTATTAATATTATTCTAAAAAAATTAGAGTTAATTATATTATTTCAAGAGATATTTAAATTACATATATTTTTTATTATTTTAACATTATATATTTTTAAAAAAATCAAAATATACAGTACATTAATATTATAATAAAAAATAAATTATGATTACATTTATTTTAATAAAAATATTGTTTTATATATAATATTAAATATGCATTTTAACTAATATAAAAATAGTCACTTATCTAACATTAAAATAAGTCAAATTATAATTTTTAACACAAAATAAATAATATTAAAATAAAATTTTAAAAAATATATTTTAAATAAATTATATTTTTAATAAAAATTAATATTATTTTTATAATATTTTGATCATATTTTAATTTTAGATAAATTTTTATATGTAAAAAATAGTTGTATAATTCAAATATTTTTTAGATAAGAAAAGTAATTTACATTAAAAATTATATATAAGGTAAGGGAAATTCAATGATAAGAGACTTGGGTTCCATTCTCAAGTTCAATTTATTATAAAAATTGATATTACATCCTTAATATGCATGAATAAATTACAATAATATAAAGTTATATGAAAATAAATGTATAAATAAAAAATTAATGCTTACAAAATAAAAGAATTATTGATATTACAAATAAGTCTTTGTCATTGACAAATAAATTATGTTAAAATAAAATCATCTATTGCTGCATACATGAAAGCATTTACTGTAATACCATATCTATATAGGATTTAATTCATGGTACAAATAACTTAGCATTTAATTTCACTTGCGTCATTGAAAGTTCAATTAATTTATTTTTGAATTAATGGACCATGTGAGCCTATCAAATTTATTTTCCATTCTTAACACATTTGTTCAACTAGAACTAACACAATTTGAAGTCCAAAAATCATATCCAAAGCATACATATCAAAATCGCATATACTTTGCAATTTTTTTAACTTTCATAATTTGATATAAATTTTAAAAAATCATAATTAATTTTAGAAAAATCAAAATCATACATGCTATAATTTTTTGGAAAGCTTAAGATGTCCTTTAATTACCATAAAAATTTCAAATCAATCCAACAACAATTGGCTCACAAAATTCAATGGAACAATACCGCAAGTCACTAATGCATCCTACAGTAGAACCTAAATTTCAAAAATTCATATCTCCTTCTACAAAGCTCCAAATGATGTACTGTCAGTGGCTATGAAAAGCTTAAGATACCTACTATATGCATGTAAAATTTTATGAGTATTAGACTTCATTTAATATCTGGATGACATATAAATGTAAATTGATCATATGAACAGTGATTGAGACAATTCTACATAATTTAGCTAATTTTAAAAATTTATAATAAGATCTCTAGAGTTCCAAAAATAGTATTCTTTGGCTATGTGAATTTCATGTACAAAATCATCCATTTGATTAGTTTGTAGTTCAACTCAAGATTATGTCAATTCTTAAAACCACAATGGGGTCAAATGGTGTCCAATAGTTTCCTAGCCATTTCATGACTATTTGAGCATGTCCCAAAGCATAAATGTAGCATATAAAAGCTTTTCAAATGGTTCAAAATATCATACATCTCAAAATCACCTTCCTAGTTATCATTTTGCATACTTACATCAAGGCACTAGGATGTCAAAACCCTATATACTCATTCATTTGACCTCAATTTTGGTTTATATATCATAAGTACATATTTTTATTACATGCTCAAGTATTTACATCTCATATATATTACATGGATACAAACTTTGACATCAAAACATATAATTTACTATTTTATTATCAAATTCACATTCTTCAAGAAGCTTAGCCTCTATTTCTTACTCCACTTAGCTCACATAGACATGGTTAGACATAATATGGGGAAAAGTGAGATTCAAAGAATCCTTATAACTCTTTACCCTTTCAAACATACATATATGGTGCATTTCCATGTCAAAGAATGCAAGCATGTCATGAAAGCTTCTAATAAACATACATGAACATATTTCAATGTCACATAAACTCATGCACATCAAACATAAGTTTTAGAGGATATTGGTCTAGCCTTACCTAATTTCTTTGAGACTTTTGGATTTGCGTCACCCACTTTTAGGGACTTTTGGCATAATTATACCCATTTCAAGCCATTTTGCATTCAAAATCCATTCAAGAAGTATAATGGTATCATAACATAAAATCAATGTCTATAAACATATCTTGTAACATTTCGAAATTAATTGAGGATAATTATGATTAATTAGGAATTAATATTGAGTTTAATTAGAAAAATTAATTAAGAGAGGTGAATACAAATTTGGGTCTTATGATTAATTTAATTATGTTATAGGCTAAGTGTAGAATTTCAATATTAGCCTTAGGGAGATCTTATTCTATTTCTTAGTAGCCCAACACTTATTTTGTGCAAACCCAACTTAAATGGACCCATCAAGCTTGTCCAACAAACCAATAATCTGAATCTAGTAGGTTTTGGGCCTGTGGGTCAGCACATTTCTTTTTTAACTCTAAGTGTTCTGCAACTCAATTCTTCAAACCATAACCCAATAATTAGAAAAGGGCCCAATTGGATTTTGGGCTGATGGGTCAGCCCATTTCTCACTAAAACCCTAAGAGAAAATCGTCTTCCTTTTCACTATTTTGCAGAAACACAAGAGACACAAGAAAATTCGGAGGTCTTGAGGGGTGGCTAGGGTTCTTGATATAAATCCATCTTTTTCCACTTCTAGAGCAAGATTCGGCCCAGGTAACTGATATATAACTTAACTCTCTCCTCTTCCTCTTTAATTTGGCCCGATTGGTTTTTTATTTAGAACATTTTCACCCACACCCAAATCTGAAATGTGTTGTTTGGTGTTCTTATGATGGAATTTCAGAGGTTGAAGCTAGGAGTGGTGTTAGGTAAGTGTTTCCTTCCCACTTTAATGCATTTTCTACTAGCTTAAAACTCCTATAGTTGACTTACAATATCAACTTTGGTTTTGTGCGAAATTACCCAAAATTTTGAGTGAACTATTATGGCTTTTGGTGTGGGGAAGCTAGAAACCGAAATTAGAATCTATTGGTGGTTAGGTAAGTAACCTTTAAGCAGTCATTGGTAGTTCAACTCTTTGGATATTTGATTTCTTATTAAAAATGATGATAACTATCATTATCTTAGGCTTAGTATGCATTTGAATCATGATGGTATTTAGAGAAAGACTAATTGGCTTCATTGAGGTAACTGGGGTTAATTTTCTAATTCTATATATATGTTTATTTTAATATGATATTTGTTCACATATATGATTTTGAAATGCTAAATAATTGGTTGGCTACTTGAATTATGTTATGATTGGACCTTGTAAGTCTATGGTAGAGCTGTGGTGCAGTTGCCACCTCTGCATCATGTTTCGATCGAATACTGGGTTGTGATTAGACCCCTGAATGCACTGAGCCCAAGTTGTACTCATTGGAGAGTTAGTGCCATGAATGGATCTCCCCCAGTGTTAATAGCCTTTAACATATTTAATGTGATTGCTAGTATGGAACAATAGTTACTTATAGCTCAATTAATTCATTTGCTAATTGAATTAATAAATTTTGGTGTTTGATGATATGAAAATGCATTTTGATGATTAATCCGTACATATATATGGAATTTGCTTTTTGTTACTCAGATTGTTATCTCACCTTAGTTGTGGGCTAACATTTTCAAGGATTAGACCTCTTAGAGGGAAGGAGAAATTAATGGAAGCTTAATATATGGTTTAGTAGCCATAGGTTTGGAGACCTTGTAAGGTTAGGTTTGTATAATGAGAATACTAGTTTTTATGTATTTATCGCATTGCATCATGAATTGCCAAGTATAGAGATTGTTTATATAATATAATTATTATGGGATTGAATATTGTGATTGTAATTGACTAATAATTGATGAATGACTTAATCCCTTATGGCCATTAAGCATTAGCCTTGTGAACATTTGTGGTTAAACCATTTTTACTGTCATGGAATGGGGTTGACTAATATGAAATTAAGTTTTGATTGTTCTAATTCAATCCTAGACTCCTAGATAAGGAGGATTAGTGAATCATGATATTTAGGAGTTGGGAGGTCTAGAAAACCATGCATGTTATTCATAGAAACCTTAGAATTCACCTAAGATGAGTGATAAGTGATTAGAAAGCATGAAAATGAGAAAATAGCATTAAAAGGGGCGAAGTCACGACTTAAAAGACAAGCCATAGCCAAAATTGAAGTTTGGGGTAACAGAGGTTAGGTACGCTGCAACAAGGTGATTTAAGTCATGGTGCAAGGTGAGAAATTAGCTCTAAGGGATAACAGAGAATAGTCTCACTGCGGTGCAAGGGAGATTTCCTATGGCAAGCTTGGAGAGCTCTAAGAGGCCCTCTCATCATGGTGACACATAGGCTCGCCATGGCATCACAAAAGTGCTAATCGTACATTCCCAAGAGCACCTTTGCCATGGTGTGGAAGGTCTAAATTGCTGCACAAGGTTTGCACTTTTTATTTTGAGCTCCAGTAGCCACTTACATCATGCCGCGGATATATCATGTTACGGCGGGAGTCTCCAAACTTAGTTTTTAGGATCCATTAACCAATTTAGCCATTGCGAGAAAGGTCCAAGTCGCAATGAATGGTCCCAACCTTTTATTTTAACTTAGAAACCTTAGATTTTCTTATGATAATGTTATGGGATGACTTAGAAACACTTATAAGAGAATTTTGTATAGTGGAATTAATGGTTAAGTGAATCAAATGCTTTTAATTGATAATTAGAATCACTTGTAGACTTAAATGGTTTTGATTGTTTAGTTAATAACCCTTAATAATGTTAAAGCCCAAATCCCCTCACTTTTTCCCAATTTAATTAATTATAATGGCTTAGATTTTGATTTACGATCATCAATCACACAATTAAGCCTAATCATTGTAATTAGGAATTAAGGTTGTTACACATCTCATGGTTCAAACATACACACAAGCATCCAATGAAAATCAAACATATAAGAAATGCATGCAAGAAAGGTTAGAGAGCTACCTTATGCCAAATGCACAAGCTTTTCCTTTGCTCTTCACTTCCCCTTCTCAGCCTTACACCTATACATAGGGGGATCTTGATTTGCTTGGCCTAGACACATTAAATAAGACACAAATTCATTATTGGAATCATTTCTAGCCTCACATAAACTCTACATATGCTTACTTTATCTTATAACATGGTTATGGTTCTATATAAGAGTATAATGAAGCAACTTCTAGAATTCATGATCTTGACTCCACTTTTTTTATTCTATCTAGATCTCTTGACTCCATTTAAACTCCTTAGAGTCATCACAAATTCAATTCAAAGAACCTAAACTCAAGTTGCTTTTATATGCCTTAAAATGGAACCTAAACTTCCATCTCATAAACCATGGTTTCTAAATTCAAACCAATAGTTCCTTTGATACTTATTAATCATATCTAGACCATTTCTATCCTTGGAATCAAAGAAAAATCTCTCTAAGTGCTCCATCTTCTCTAGACCAAGACATACCCAAGGTGAAGGACCCATAGAGTTTGCTTAGTTTTTCTTAGGGAATTGGCACTTGTGAAGTTTCTTAGATGTCTTAAGAACTTATATATACTCTTACATAGGCTAGATTATCATTAGGAAGCTTAAAAAATGGCTAAGTGCAATAAAAACCCTAAATCACATAACTTGATTTCTAATCTTTTCTTTTAAATCTAATTGTATATTTTTAATTTTCATACTCTAGAACCCTTGTTTCTACCTTAGTTCGGTCAAAATTCATCTCTTCCTAGATGCTCTAGGTTTGGTTGAAACTATACATAGAAGACGGAGGCAAGAAGAAGTAACAAAATCCATGAAAATTTACCTTATTTGCAAGCTTTCTTAAGGTGCTTTCTAAAGCTTCTAATCTCTCTTTTAAATTGTCTCTTCTTCTTGCTAGAGCAGCCACAAAACATCCCTAAATAAAGTCATCAAAACTATAGGAAAATAGAGGAGACAAAGGAGGAGAAGTTGGAAGAAGGAAAAACATGAAAAACTATGAATTTCTTACACTTTTGTTTAGCTTTTCTTTCTCCTTTGCTCTCCTTCTTGTGTGCCTCCTTAAGTTAGTCTCAAGTTTGGTTTGGAGCATAACTAGGTCGGTTAAGAAATGAGGGAGAGATGGGGCATGACATATACGAAGCAAGATTAAATTATAACACTTTATAAAAATTTCCATTTTGTCATTTTTCTTGCTTCTTTCCATTTAGACTCATTTCAACTCTTTTTTTGAAAATCATATTTTTTATCATAAAATTTAGGTCCTCTAATTTATAAAATGCCTTTAGTTTCATCCAAATTGGATTTAAAACCTTACCGAACAATTTGGTCAAAATTTTGGTCAACCAACACTCTAAAATATAAATTGAAAGGGTTTTAACCATTCTAGGGGTTCCTATAGTTTTTAAGGCCTTTAAGAATCTTGAAAAACTCAATTTTACTATTTAAAAATCTTTCATTTGAGTTTTCTAAAAGTTGTCTGAATTTACAAAAATTCCACTGTGTTTTTGCCAAATTTTATTTAGTTATTCTGGCCCTGGTTTTCAAATATTTTTAACCTTGTATTCTCATTTTTTGATACTTAGATCATTGTTCTAATTTTGTTTAGCCTCAATTCTTTTCATCTAGTGGACTTCATTTTATAACCGATTAGTTTCAAGCCTTTTTTGAGTAACTGGATATTACATTTACCATTTGTTAGTAAATCATATTTGTATTTAAATGTGTTATTACTAAAAAATAATAAGTTTAGACAAGTTTGTAGCTAATTAATTAGATGAAAAAAAATGAATA
Organism: Erythrophleum ivorense; assembly: GCA_026724425.1. Lineage (NCBI taxonomy): Eukaryota > Viridiplantae > Streptophyta > Magnoliopsida > Fabales > Fabaceae > Erythrophleum > Erythrophleum ivorense. The sequence goes on along the minus strand of JAIUCV010000006.1, from coordinate 36,395,709 downwards.
ATTGAGCTCAATGGCAAAGCTAGGACCTTGGCATGGGGATAAATTTTTTTATATAGAAATTTTTATATTTTATTTAAAAATTTATACTTTTATAATATATTGTTTGAATAAAATACTTCCTTTAAAGTTTTCAATTAAACTAAATGAAAATAACTCATTGACAATATATTTATTTTCTTCCTCTTATATTTAGAAAAAATTTAAACTTAAATGAGTGATATACTAATAATTACTTTTATTATTAATATTATCAATTTCACTATTTAATATGAGAACATAGTTTTATATCTATTCAATACTCATGTAATACATAACAAAAATACACAAAATATATTAATAATAATAACATTATAATAATTCCATGAATAGCTCATAATAACATTTTAAAATAAAAAAATTTACTCATGAAGCATAAAAATTTATGACTTTTAATTTGCAAAAATATACATTTACAAAGCATGACAAAAATTATTTTATCTAATAATATTTCAAAAAATTTTGCACTATTTTCATAGACAATTATTGGTCTAACTAAAAAAAATATATTGACATTTAAATGTGGTTATGTTCTACTTAATTATTATAAAATTACTAATTGCAAAAGCATATTAAAGGTATATATTGATTATATAAATTGAAAAATAAAAAGAATATTGGGCAGGGAACAATAAGAGAAGAGATAAAAAAATCATTGTATAAAGTTTAACATGCTGAGAATAATTTGACAAAAAGGGGGGAAGTAAGGGTTAAATGAAAAAAGAGAAGGAAAGATACGGGGGAGCCAAAAAAAAAAAGAAAAAGAAAAAGAAATGAAATGAAGGAAAAGAGGAAAAAATATACATGTGTGGACTTAGTGGGTCCAATTTACAATGTTAAATAATGTATTTGATCTGGCTATTATTAGAGAGTTAAAGCTAAAGACGTCTTAAAGATGGCCTTCAAGACTAGATATGGACATTATAGGTTCATAGTTATGCCATTTGATTTGATAAGTGTACTGGTTGTTTTTATGGATTATATGAATAGAGTATTTAAACCTTATTTGGATAAGTTTATTGTGATCTTTATTGATGATATCCTTATATATTCAAGACTATTTGAGGAGCATGAAAAGCATCTAAAAGTAGTCTTGGAAGCCTTGAGAAATAAGAGATTATATAACAAACTTAGTAAATATGAGTTTTGGCTTGTTGAAGTGAGGTTTTTAGGTTATATGATTTCACAAGCAAAGATTGCTGTAGATCCCCATAAAGTTAAAGCTGTATTATAATGGGATAGACTTAAAACTATCATTGAACTTAGAAGTTTTCTAAGTTTGGCAAGTTATTATAGAAGGTTCATACAAGGCTTTTCTCAAATAACTTTACCACTGACTAGGCTAATTAAGAAAGAAATCATTTATGTAGGATGATAAATATGAAAGGAGTTTCTAGGAGTTGAAATTTTGCTTGACCACTACTCATATACTAGTTATACCTTACCCTAACAAATCTTTTATGGTTTATAGTGATGCTTCAAGGAAAATGTTAGGATGTATGTTCATGTAACAGGATGGAGTAGTAACATATGCCTCAAAGCAGTTAAGGCTACAAGAGGAGAATTATCCCATGCATGATTTAGACTTAGTTGTAGTTGTCTTTACCCTTAAAATATGGAAGCATTATCTATATAGTGCCACAATTAGGATATATAATGACTATAAAAGTCTAAAATACTTGTTTGATTAGAAAAATTTGAATATGAAACAAAGAAGATGGATGGAATTCTTGAAAGATTATGACTATACATTGAAATACCATTTAGGTAAGGTTAATATAGTGGCTAATGCTCTGAGTAGAAAGTCCATACATATAGCCTATATGATGATCAAGGAACAGGAACTTATAGAGAAATTCAGGAATATGAATATTTCTTACCATATGCTTTTAAGTAAATTGTTAATAAGTGAGACTAGAATAGAGAATGACTTGAAAGTCAAAATCTTAGATGCTCGGAGGGAAGATGACTTCTTAAGTCAAACCAAGAGTGAGATTTCTTATGGTAAGACCTCAGTGTTCAAGATGTCTGAGGATGGTATGATTATGTACCATGATAGAATTTGTGTGTCAAGTAAAATTGAATTGATAGAAAAAATTTTAAAGAAGGCACGTAAAAGTAAATATACAATTCATCTAGGATGTTACAAAGATGTATTAGGACTTAAAATGACTGTTTTGGTGGCCAAGGATGAAAAAAGACATAGCTAATTATGTAGCTAAATATGTAGTATGTCAAAAGGTAAAAATTGAGCACCAGAGACCAGTAGAATTGTTGCAACCTTTAGATACCCCTAAATGAAAATGAAATAGTATAGATATAGATTTTATCATGGGATTACCCAAGACATTCTCAGGATATGATATTATTTGGGTAATAATGGATAGACTAATAAGGTATTTATGTAACGCTCGGTACGTTGTATAATCACTGGAACAGGCCGGTTTGAAAACTAAGTCTCCTGAGATGAGTGATTCAAGGCCAAATAAAATTTGAATAAAATTTTAAATAATAGAAAACGAGGATTTGAGCTTTGAGTTGCCCAAAAATTAGAGTCGGAGTGATTCGAAAAATTTGCCAAAAGGTCAGTGGCATTTTTGTAAATAAGTGTAATTTTAGAAAAACACCTAGGAGGGCTTTTCAAATGGAAATTTTGAATTGCCTAGGGTTCTCAGAGGCCCCAAAAATCATGGGAAGCCCCGGGACTGGTAAAGCCCCTTCGGTGTACTCTTTCCGACGTTGGTTGACTTAAACTTTGACCGGTTCGTTCGGGAAGATTTTAGCTCTAATTTGAGTGATTCCAAAGGAATTTTATTAAATTGGGAATCTTAATTTTATGATGGAAAAGACGGTTCTCAAAAAGGAGCTAAAACGAAGTCAAACCGAAAATGCCATTATGGAAGGGCAAAAATGGAAACAAAGTGCACAAAAGAAGCTTCCAAACTCCCTTTTTAAGCCACGTTCAGCTCCCCCCTCTCTAAACCGACTTTCTTCTACCCAAAACTCAGAAATGGAGCTACTGTCTTAGGTGCACAAAGGGAGGAAATTTTGGAGGAAGAAAAGCCAAAGAAAGGGTGAGAAAGTGTAAGGTTTTCATGCTCTTTCCTCTTGAAACTTCATCCTCCCCTTCTTGCTTCATCTTTCCGTGGTTTTAATGTATTTTTTGGTGCTGATTTGGGTCCAGATCAGAGAAGGGAAATTTGAAATTTAAGAAGGAGAAAGAGGGAAGAGGAAGGGCTCTTGAAGGAAGCTTAATTGCAAGGTAGTTTCTCTCCCTTTGTTGCTTCTTTTTCTCCTTCTCCTCTTCCATGGTAGGATGTCTCAACCAGAACCATGAAGAGGGAAAAGTTTCTGTTTTATAATCTAAAAGAATCCATCAAACTAAGGCATGGGAAGATGGATTATACTAAAGAAATGCATGAAAAACTAGTAAAACTCAATTTAGAAAAGTGTAGGGTGCTTGAACATAAGTTAAAATCTGGGTTGATTCAAGACTTGCCCATCATATGTGAGTGTTTGTTTAAGTTTCTAAAACTCCTAGGGAGCCTCCCAAGTGCCCCATCCATTAAGGAAAAATCCCAAACTCCATGGGTTTTTAATGGAAGCATAACTAGGTCAAGACCCTTAGAGATAGCTAGGGAGTATTTTAAATGGTTCCAAGCTTGATTTGGGACTTTATATGATAAAAGAAGATAGGAGAAACCCTTGGAAAAAAATTAGAAGCCTTAGGTTGGGAGATGAGGCAATGGCTTCCATAATGTAACCTTATAAAGCAACATGGACCTAGGTTTGTGAAAGTGAGTGTGTGATGGCTTCAAGGACCTTAAATGAGGTCAAGAGGTCTAAATATGGCAAGAGAATAGAACCAAGAATGTTAATTATGGTAGTTGCTTCATTAGGTCCTTAATGGAACCATATTGTGACAAATAGACTAAAGTGTAATCTTAAGAGTGAGTTAGGTGTCATAATTTATTCCAAGAGTATAATTTAGTGTTGTTTATTGTGAATAGGCCAAAGAAATCTAACCCCACCTTCTTGTATTTGTGAAACCGAAAAGGAGAAAAAACAAGCAAAGTAAAGCTTGAATTTGCACCAAGGTAGCTCTCCACCTTTTCTTATTGCATTTTCTTGTTGCATATGGTGTCATTGTGTGTGCTTGTGTGTATGTTTATATGTTTGAGACATGCCACTTGATGCTATGTTGCTATTTTGGTACCAATATGTTTTCTTGAATGTCTTTGAATGATGGAAATGGCTCATAAGGGTGAGGTAGTACCAAAAGTCCCTTAATGTGGGTGAGGAGATGCCAAAAGTCTCATGGCATGGGTGAGACAAGGCCAAAAGTCCCTTGGATGGATGAGGCTAAGTCAAAAGTCATAAGAACCAAGAGTGAGGCAATCCAAAAGTCCTAGAAATGGGGTGAGGCTAACCCAAAAGTCTCTAGAGCTCATTCTTATTCTTGACATGTGTTTGTGACGTAAAAATGTGGAAATTGAATGCTTTATCGATTGAGTAGTTGCATATTTGTACCCTTGACATGTTATATGCCTTGAAAATGTGATTGAATAGGTGTATGAGCTATTGAGATTCAATGAATCTCACCCCTCCTTTCTCTTATCTCATATGATCTAGGTGGAGTTCAAGATCCAAAGGATGGAAGCCAAGGAGCCTAAATCTCCATCTCTTGGCAAACCTTTCTATTTTGAGATACTATGATGACTAGAATGTAAAAGTAGATATGTAAATGTTATTTTTGAGCCATGACACTTTGAACAAGTGTAAAACTATGTAAAGTTAGTGTATGTATCAAGAATAGAGTCTAATGAGTAGAATTATGTATTTTGACCACTTGGGAGCCCATTTGTGTATGTATGTTTATGGAAGTGACATGGTAAATTTACGTTGCATGAGAGTTCAGACCTTATGAGGGACTTATTTATGCTATATTTATACTTTTTAAGTTGCTCAAATGTGTGTGGAACCATGGATGGCTCATTTGAACTAAAGTTGCCTTTTGTTGGGACCAAAATTGCCATAAGCTTGAGCTATGACAAAATCTGACCAAATGACCTCTTCTTGACTTGGAATTTTGCATGCAAGTAGATCTTGCCTAGATCTTTTTGGGAAGTGAAAGATCAGGTCATTTGGAGGTCTGTGAAATTTTCTATGATTTTTCAAAATTGGCATCAGAATTTCGGATTTGCACTAGTACTGTTCATTTGGTCAGTTTTGAAATTGTGTCATCTAAGGGGCAAACGTGGTCCAATGGCTATGAAATTTTATAGTTAAAAACTTGGCATTCACAGTGACTTGTAGCAATTGGAAGCACCTCATTTGGAGGTTAGAGCTGAGAGATATGAATTTTTGAATTTCTGGGACAGTAGCAGTAGCTCAACATGACCTGAGTCACTATTCTATTGAATTTGGGTAGCTAAGCGTGCTTTCTATGGTCTGATCTATTTTTAACATAAATTTAACGTTCATAGATTTCTAAATTGTTATTATTTGCATAGATTATATTTTTTTGGAATTAATTGGATATTTTTGAAGTTCATAGCAGACACTTGCATCAGTACCAATAGCTGTCCGAACCTTAACCCCTTTTTGCGTGTCAAACGTTTTCTGTGTTATGTTTCATGGACTGGGCATATTTTTAGAATAAATTGGACATGTTTATCTTTCCATAATGGCTAAGAATGATTGATTTCAATTTTTCTAGAATTAGTTACCAATTTTGAAACTTCCTATCAGTAAACTGAACCAGTGGCCCAGACAGCAGCAACCCCAGTGGCTTTTCGGATGTCAAATGTTCTCCCCTTAATAATTAATGAGCTGAAACTATTTTTATCATGGGTTAGACATCTAAATATTTCTAGAATGGTAAATTTTGTTGGATTTCGAATTTTGTGGATTTAGTTATGAATTTCCAAAGTTGTGACAGAAAAACTGAAATTCTGGCCGAAAATAAGAGTGTGAATTTGATGGTCCCCTTTGAGTTCCACAAGTTGTGGGCCATCTTTGGTTATGCAAATAAGTTGTATGTATGTAATTAAATATGAGAACATGTTGTATGAGCTCATATGGTCCGTGTGACACCGAATGAAATTTTTATACACGACGTAACGCGAAATAAGGCATTATTTTAATGTCATTTTTCATTCCCTTTTGTTCAATTGATCATGTGAGACTTAGAAATGATCGGAAGCATACTAAAAATATATGGTGTTACACTTTACACTTTTTACCAATCAAGGCTACACATACTTTAGACAAATTAGCCCTAAAAGAAATAGTGAGACTCCATAAGGTGCCTAGTAGTATTGTATTTGATAGAGACTCTAAGTTTATATCAAAACTTTTGGAAGTTTCTTCAGGCAGCTTTAAAGACTAAACTCCAATTTAGTATTACCTATTACCCCTAGATAGATGGTCAAATAGAAAGGACCATCCAGACTCTAAAAAACATGTTGAAGGCATATGTGTTGGAAATGAAAAGCAACTGGGATGTCACTACTAGAAAATTTCATTTTAGCATCGGAAATTAGCAATGGCGATCAATTCTGTTTCTAAAATGAGCATTTAGCAACGGTTTTAGCTAAGGAACATGAAATTGCTCCTTTTTTTATGAAATTGCAAATTTACCAATAGATTAGCAACAACAATATTTATTGCTAAAATTTAGCAACGGATGGGCGATGCTAATTTTATTTCAAAATAAAAGAATAATTAAAAATTTGTTTCTTATTTATTTAGAAACAAATTTAGCAACATCAAAACCATTTCTAAACATATTTTAAATTTTTAAATAATAATAATAACAATAATAATTTAAATAATATATAAATAATAATAATCTCTTACTTTTTGAATTATTTATTGCTAAAATTTAGAATTAGATGGATGATTTAAATCTATTTCAAAATAACTAATTAACTAATTAAAAGATATAGTTTTTTATTTAAAAACAAATTTAGCAACATTAAAACTGTTTTTAAACATATTTTAAATTTTTAAATAATAATAATAAAAACAAAAAATTTTAAATAATAATATTAATTATAATAATTCCTTACTTTCCTAATTATCTATTGCCAAAATTTAGGATTAGATAGATAATGCTAAATTTATTTCAAAATAACTAATTAATTAAATAAAAATTATACTTTTTAATTTAAAAACGAATTTAGCAATATCAAAAGTATTTTTAAACGAAATTTAAAATTTTAAATGACAATAATTATTATTATTATTAATAATAACATTATTATTGTTATTATCTTACTTCTCTAATTTTCCGCTTAACCCGTCTATTTGCAACGTCTTTCCTCACATCCCTCAACTCCCTCACGTTGCATTTATCTAAAGCTTATTTAAGGCACGTTCAAGCATTGGTGGTTTCTTAAAGCATCAGAAGCAAGTAGTATAATCAGAGAAAGAATACAAAGAGAGGAAGACGCGAAGAGCAATTAAGAGAGGCAAAGTTCAGGTCTGTCTCAATCTTCTTTTCTCATTATTCATGTGTTTTGCTTTAATGAGCTGATGATGCATGTGAAACAGGGCAAATCTGCCTCTCTCTCTTGTTTCTTAATCTTCACTTACTTCCCTCTAAAATTCAAACTCTCTCTTCTCCCTGGCTTCTTAGTTTATACGAAACAAATTTAGTGTTTAGGAAGATACTGAAATTAGCAATAGAATATCCTTTTTACTGAAATTAGGGGACATCTCAATTAGCTTCAGAAACATTGACAATGTATATAGAGAAAGATCAAACCTGTATATTCATAACCAAATCCATACACTATCCCCATGCCATATATATATATATATATATCTGGTCTTCGATGGCTCAAAGTGGGGTCTTGTGTCGATGCCTTCCCGCTCCTTTTTCTGGTCGTTTTGGCCCCCTTGAAGGCATGGTCTTTTACCAGGGCGCAACCCTTCTTCTTTCCGAACTAAAAGGGGAGTGTTGGTTTGCTATGTAGGGGGCACGCCAGCGCTATGTCTTTAAATGGAGTTCAATCTATCTGGATTTTGACGTCATCTGGGAGGTTAGATATATATATATATATATATATGATTCCATCCCTGGCAGTAATCCAAGTACACATTCCAGCAAAGGGATTAGTTGATAGCAACTGCATGATTGAGATACCTATTAATGCAATGACAAGATTTATTCCAGAAAGGCTTTGTAAACCCTTCTTTCTAGCGTAAAGATTGGCATGCTCATAGACTCACCCCCTACATTAGAACTGTAATCCACATCCTAATGCTCTAGAAAGGCCTTAGCCCAAAGCACTAACAGTAAGTCAACCCTCTCACTTAGAAAGATCAATTTCATACCTGCTCTTGCTATATTTGGAAGAAAGGTTTGTCAATTCCCTTCTTTGCTTTGCTCGAGATCTTTACAGAGCCTTCAGTTCGGGAGACTATTTCCTGCGTCTCCTCTTTCATATCGAGAACCCCATCTCCTGCACCTGCTAAGCAGTCTATTTCATGTTCCACTGACAAGGCATCTCTATTCTCCATATATATATATATAATTCATGTATTAAAAAATTGTAGTTGGATGAATAAAGAAAAGTAAAATAGGGGGTTGAGATTTGCACACAAATAAACTTGCTGATAATTCTAATCATGTACATTATCCCACCCTAGATGCTGTGTTAAAGCTACAGCCCCCATTGTGTATGATAATCTTTGTTAGCAAGATTTAATAAGTCTTTTATCTTCTTTTATTTTAATACATGTTTTTGTATTAGCTTTTTGATTTTAGAACATGCACAGTAACATCTATTTGCATAGAGAGAATTCAAGTTGTCACAATATGAAAATGTTATTAGGAACCTATGGATGACTCTTTTTAATGGCAGTGTTTCCTTTGTTCTTGGCTTCATTGCCTGTCATCTCCATTGTTATACTTGCCATCTATGTTTAGTTGTTATGGTATTAGATTTTGGAAGATGGTTTAGAATAGAGTTTTTCTATATAGTATTAAATGTCTCCTTAATAAAATTTAAGATACTTGAAAATGTAAATTAAAAAATTAACAGAAAAAATAAATATAGTAGGCATATCCTTTCGAGACATTTCACATAAAGGATTAAAAGGATTAAAAGATAAAAAATTTAAATTATCTAAAAAAATTATAATTCAAGACTGTAAAGTAATTTTTTTTATTTTTATATTCTAAAATAATTTTATAATTTATTAATATAAATACTTTTAATTTGAAGTCTTTAATTATAACTATCTTTTTACCATTTTGTTTTACTTGAATATAAAAGTTAGGATAGGTGGACTATGCTGCATGTTTTGTGTCATTTCAACCTGATTCAAAACTTTTAGTATTCAACCCACTTGTTTAAGTAAGTTAAATGAAGGAGTAATTTTAATAACTTTTAAGTTAGTATTCAACTTGATTCTAAAGCATTATTTCATATTAGAGAATCTGATAGAAAATGCTTAAAAAATAATATCTAAATTTCTCCTATAAGATCAATTTTTAATTCCAATGAATTTGAAGAATCATGCCACTAAATGAAAGCGTAATGTTTATTGTTTTACGCAATTATTATAACTTTATTTTTTTAGGCGACTTGCAATTATTTATGATTTCTTAAGCTTTTCGAGTAAAGTAATATTTCATAGTTTGTTTATTAGACACTTTTGTATTGGTTAAAGACTAACCATATAGATATAGTGGAAGTGGTCAATTAATTTTATTCACACAATATAAGTAATAAGCACTAAAAAATGCTCATGAAATCAATTATAATATATATCTTTTCAAATAATATGGCATAAGGAGCACTGAATCGTTTGTGATCTTATAGCCCAATGACTATGAAGTGTAGATTGTTAAGTAAAACTAAAACATAGGCAGGTAATAAAAAATGTAGAAGCCAATAAAAAGTGAAGGCACCCTCTATTTGTCAATAGAAAAGCTAAGTTGTATTTATAGGCAATTTTGGAAACCTCCCATCCCTTACATATATTTTGGGAAGTATAAAGGAATGGAAGTAATCAATATACAACATTCTCTCCCTTCCCTTACATAAAAAATTACCTTTTTAAAATAAGAAAAAGAATCTGTTATACCATTAACTGTATGAGAATTTGTAATTGACTTTTTATAGATTTTAAAGTCAACATTTCTTGCAATTAATTATTGACTTTTTTAGGTTGTGTAAATAGCATGAGTTCCTTTAGAGGTGATCGTGCCTGGATGTATGATAGACTTGTGCCGAGTCGAAAAGGATTGACTAATGCGTTCATTAAAGGTGTTGATGAATTTATAGCTTTTGCACTATCACAAGATCATTTTGTATCTGACGGCAAGATACGATGTCCGTGTTCAAGATGTAACAATATAGGGTTTCTTGATGTAGATGATGTAAAGACTCACTTATATAGATATGGTTTTGTTCTTAACTATTATCAATGGATATCACATGGAGAGCCATTTGCACATTCCATTTCTTCATCGTCTTATAGTGGACTAAGAAATAAAGTGAATGTTGAAAGTACACTTCTAAATCCTTATCACACAATGGTTTTAGAAGCAACTAGCCTTAGTTTCAATTATGAATTTGATAGAACCAAATTTGTTGGAGATGAGGAAGAGCCTCCTAATAGTATTGCTGAGAAGTTTTATGAATTGCTCAAGGCTACAGAGGAGCCATTATATGAAGGATGTAAAACACATACTCCATTATCAGTGATGTCAAGGTTGTTGAACATTAAATCTGATTTTAATATGAGTGAGACATGCTTTAATCGAATGTTACAATTGGTGAAAGAGATATTACCCAATGGTGCCAAGTTACCTAATGATTTTTACAAGACTAAACAAATGGTTGGAAAACTTGGTTTAGCGTACAAGAAAATAGATGTTTGTTTGAATGAATGTATTTTGTATTATAAAGAAAATCAAGATTTGAAGGTTTGTTCCATTTGTGGTCACTCTCGTTATAAACCTAGAAGAAAGGGTGGTGCAAAGTTGAAAGACATCCCTTATAAGATATTGCGATACTTTCCTCTCACACCAAGGCTACAAAGATTATTTATGTCAACAAAAATAGCTAAATATATGACATGGCATAGGAAAAGTCATCAAAAGTGTGAAACGATGAGCCATCCATGTGATGGGGAGGCATGGAAGCACTTTGATGAATGTCATCCTTCATTTGCTGTTGAGCCACGAAACATTCGTTTAGCTCTTTCATCAGATGGGTTTAGTCCCTATGGACAGAAGAGCCATCCTTATTCTTGTTGGCCAGTAATTATAACACCATACAACCTTCCGCCTGGAATGTGTATGACAACCCCTTATATGTTCTTAACTCTTGTTATTCCTAGTCCAAAAAGTCCTGGTAAGAATATAGATGTGTATTTACAACCTCTTATAGATGAGTTGAGAGAATTATGGGACGTAGGGGTAGAAACTTATGATGCATTTAGGAAACAAAATTTCCAAATGCGAGCTGCACTTATGTGGACTATCAATGACTTTCCAGCATATGGAATGCTATCTGGTTGGAGCACACATGGTATTTTGTCATGTCCTTTATATATGGACTATAGCAAGGCATTTTATTTGAAGGAAGGCAAAAAGCCAACATTTTTTGATTGTCATCGTCAATTTTTACCAATGAAACATCCCTTTTGAAAGGATAAAAAGCTTTTTCGTAAGGGAAGTGTTGAGAAATCAACACCTCCAAGAAGGTTGTCGAGTGAAGAAATTTGGGCAAAAGTATGTGATTTACCAACAGTGATGGAGAATTTTAGAAAAGATAAGATTCTTGGATTTGGTTAGCAACACAATTGGACAAAACGGTCTATATTGTGGGAATTGCCTTATTGGCGTACTAATCTCATTTGACATAATCTTGATGTGATGCATATTGAGAAGAATGTGTTCGATAATATTTTCAATACCGTCATGGATTTGAAGGGTAAGTCCAAGGATAACTTGAAAGCTAGAAAAGACTTAAAAATGATATGCAATCATCCAGATCTTGAATTGAGGGAGCAAAATGGTAAAATTTTTATGCCAAAATCAATTTACGCATTATCTAAGGATAAAAGAAAGCTAGTATGTGAATGGGTAAAAAATCTTAGATTGCCAGATGGGTATGCCTCAAATTTGGCTAACTGCGTGGACATGAAAGATTGCAAAATATCTCGAATGAAAAGTCATGATTGTCATGTTTAGATGGAAAGGTTAATTCCAATTGCATTTAAAGACTTATTGCCAGAACCAATTTGGAATGCCTTAACAGAGTTAAGTCTATTTTTTAAATGCTTATGCTCGACTGTGCTGCAAGTTCAAAATATTAAGAAATTAGAAGAAAGCATAGTGGTGACAATATGCAAGTTAGAAAAAATATTCCCACCTAGTTTCTTTGACTCAATGGAACATTTGCCAATTCACTTGCCATATGAAGCTAAGGTTGGTGGCTCGGTACAATATCGATGGATGTATCCATTTGAGAGGTAATGATCTAAATATTCACTTTTTGTATCAAATATTATCTTCCTAAACTAATATATGACATTAAATGTTATAGGTTCTTGCACCATTTGAAGAAGAAAGTTACCAACAAAGCTTGTGTGGAGGGTTCCATTTGTGAAGCATATCTCATTGAAGAAACCTCATCTTTTTGTTCTCATTATTTTGAACCTCATATTCAAACTAAGTTAACCACTGTGGGTCGTCATGATGATGGGGGCGAGGTTGATGCACCTGATGGATGTTTATCTATCTTCACTCACCCTGGTCGCCCTTCTGGGTTGGAGCGTATATGATACTTAACTGATGAGGAATTCAATGCCGCCACAATATATGTTTTGTTGAATTGTGAAGAGATTGAACCATTTTTAAAGTAAGTTCAATTTATCAATTTCTTATAAAATGTTACATGAAATAAATAGCTAACTATAATTTAAATATTATAGTATTTTTTAGGGTGAATTAAGAGCAAGATTACCTCACTTATTGGCAGAAGACATAGAGGGTCGAATAAACAATGAGTTTGCAGCATGGCTAAAATCATACGTAATGTCTCATTTAACTTGTAAACTCTAATGATTGTATTATTAATGTCATACTTGAATCAACTAACTTCCATGTTATTTTAATAGGTTTTTGATGGTTCCAGTGAACTTATTGACAATAGAGTAAAAGATTTAGCTTGCGGTCCTTATAGAGATGTACACACATGGCCTCAATACAATGTAAATGGCTACAAGTTCCACACAGAAGCATATGGTGCAAACAAATCAACAATGAATAGTGGTGTCTGCATTAAAGGGACAAATTATGCAGAGCTTGAAAGTGACTATTATGGAATTCTAATTGATATCATAGAATTAGAGTATCCTAATCCAACCAACAAGAGAACAAGGCTTGTGTTGTTTAAGTGTGATTGGTTTGATCCTACTATTAATCGAGGATGGAGAGTACATAATCAATATGGCCTAGTAGATATTAACTTCAAACAAAAGTTTAAAAAGTATGAACCTTTTATCTTGGCCTCTCAGTCTGAACAAGTGTATTTTGCCGAGTACCCTATTAATAAAAAGGATAAAGCTGATTGGAGAGCTGTATGTAAAATAAAAGCTAGAAGCATTATTGATTCATCTGACTTGGCTTACCAAGAAGTTGAAATGTCTATACTGGTTGAACCAATGATAAATGATGAACTTCAATGTCTCAATGCTGGAGATGGAGAAGAAGAACATGTAATTACAGATCATGAAATAGAGAGGGAGGAAACTGAGGAGTCAGATTTTGAGTCTCAAACTGAGGACATTAAAGAAAATGAAAATTTTGAATATGATGAGGACACTGAGGAGGAATAACTGAAACTTTCATTTATTGTATTCCATACAAATTTTTGTTTAGTTTATGTGTAAGGATATTCATGTTTTGTTTTATGATTAGACTTAATACTTTGTTTTGCTTTATAACTAAAATATAATATATGTTTTGCTTTTGGATTTAGTATTTTATTTTCTCATTGGACTTAAAGCATTAAGCATGATATTTGACACTTAATCTTTGTGAACTTACATTATCACTAAAGCACACAAACACTTCCATGGCTTTCTTTGTTTTTTCATTTGTTATTTTAGAAAAATGCCACGAGGAGGAGGTGCCAGGCGCATGCATCGTAGAGGTTCATCACAAGAACCTTTATCACAACAAAGGGATGTTATGGAATCACAACCCAATCTTATATCACAAAATGGAATTCCTAACAATCGGATCTTGTTGAAAGTGGAAGGAGATAGGTCAGTCATGCTTTTTATATTTTAAACATATTTTAGTGTGAAACACAAATAACTTTGATTTTTTTTTCTTATAGTTTTAATCCTTCTGCTGCTTCAAGACAACTGGTTAATATATTCAAAAGATCATTCAATGGTCCATGGGCTACATGGGGAAAGGTCCCACCACATGTTAAAGATCGTTGGTTTAGTGAATTTCAAGTATGTAAATTTTATTGTCATATATGAGTGATCCATTTGCAACTCATGCCCTTGCAGAAAACACTTTAATTCTTAGCATCACTCAATATATACATTGAATGCTTATTATTTTACTTTGTCAAAATAGTAATTTATGTACAAATTGCTTAGTGTAATTGATCTTTCCCATTCCATTCTTTGATTTCTTTGTTTTGTTAATCTTCTAACATATTTAGGTGTAGGTTAGTGTTGATTTTATCATGTTTTAAGTTTATCTTCATGGTAAAATTAATCTTTGATATAGAATATGGATTGTTGAAATTTACTATGTTGAGCAATTTTATCATGCTTATTTTCCAAATTCATTATGACTTCATCTAGTTGAATTAAGCCATAATTTTTGGCACTGTTCATGATCTTTATGCTAGGAATGTATGTGTAATTTTTATGAATTTTTCTTTTTTGTTTTAGTTGGTGTAACACATTGATTTTTAAACATTGATAAGAATTCTTTGTTTGATTCTTCCTAGTTGAAGTCAGCCTATGATGAATTATTTGGAGTAACTGGTATAGAATTTGGCTCTAAAAATTTTCAAGTATATTAGTCCATATGTCTATTTTTGTTATGGAATTAGCACAATGAATGGAATCAACAAAGAAATATGGCGTATTTCTGAGTATTTATGCAGGGAAGAAAGCACCCTCTTGGATTATGCATACAAGTGGCCACAATTATATTGTGGTAAAATATGTTAATGGAATGAACAATGTGAGAGAGTTGTTAGTCTAAAATATGCAACACTAATTGTGGTCATGTCCATATGTGAGTTGAACACTAATCAATCCTTGCTTCATTCTTTGACTAATATTTATCTATGTTCTTTTTTTTATTCATTATATTCATTCTTTAATGTAACATGGATAACTTTGAATCATTGTATTGAGAAATCTATTGCTTTTAGAAATTGTTGTGACTTTGTTTGGTTGAGTTTAGCCATGAATTTTTGTGGGGTCATCATCTATATTGGTTAGGTAGAGTTTGATGATGCACTCTAGATATTAAAAAGTACTTGTAATGTTAGTTATATTATTTTGATTTAATTTTTGTCTTTTTGTTTATTAATGTGTTACTTTCATTTAATACTTACAGAAATTGTATTATTGGAATGAAGAGGACCACATGGCTATTAAAATACTTTTTGAACATAAAGGGAGTATACGGTTGAGTGGTACTATGAACAAAGCTAAACAAATTTTTTTTGAGAAAGATGTAATTCCTAAATGGATTAGTCGGAATCATTGGGATGAAATGATGGTTTATTGGCAAAGTAAGGAGTTTAAGAATCAGTCTGCCACTAATTCTAAGAACAGGTTGTCAAATAAGGGTGGGTTAGGCACATCCTTGCATACAGGAGGATCAATTCCCGTTTCTGAATACAAAAAAAAAATATGTAAGTGTTAAATTTTTATATCTTATTATATTTTAGATACTCTATTTCAATTAACTATTTGTTTGTTTGTTTTAGGTAAAGGAGAAAGGGGTGGAGCCTACTGCCTTAGAGTTATTCTTAATGACACATAAGACAGAAAAAAATGATTGGATTGATCGTAAATCAAAATCTGTGTGGGTAAGTATGACAATTTAATATTTATGAGATAGATAATGTTACATTTATTTAATAATTAAGTTATGTTATATCAGGATAAATTTAAAAACATCATCAAGGGGCATAAAAGTGACACTGTTGAGATACAAGTTGATGGAGAAGGAGATGCAATTATAGAAGGGCAAGAAGAAGATGCTGATGGAAATGAAGAATCCTTCATGTCAATGGTATCTGCTCTTCCTAAAGAGCAAGTTACCAAAGCTTGGATTGAAGCAGCTGGAGGACCAACAAAAGGAAGAGTTTACGGCCTTGGCTCAGAGGGCACTACCATTATGCATGGAGCTAGTCTAACATCCTATGGCTCAACATCTTCTGCAACAGCCCCAACACCCTCTACACAAAACTTAATTGACACTCCTACTTTTGAGGAAGCTGTTAACAGAGTAGTAGAGCAAAGATTAGCAGATATGCGAACAGCTTTTCATGAGGAGTTGCAGGTAAGTATTCAAGCAGCCATCCAATCTATGAATCCAAGTCAACCACCCGGATCTACTGGAGATTAAGATCTGCATCACACATTAGTTAATGTGTAGAATAGGATATATATTTCTATGACTGAGGTGCAAACTTTTGGAAGACGCTATAACTTTTGTAATGTAAATTTCTAATATTATATAATGAATTTCTATTTATTGAATAGGTCTTTATATTTTGATTGATATTTATTATATTGAAACAATAGTTTTTAACAACATATATAGAAAGGATTTATATATCTTTTACTATCATTTAACAACAGATTTAGAAATAAAGGTAGAAAGATTTTTTTTTTCAACTTTCATTTAGAAACAGATTTAGCAAAAGATGAAATATTTTTTAACAACGAATTTAACAACGAATTTAGCAACGAATTTAACAAAGAATTTAGCAACAAATTTAACAACGAATTTAGCAACAAGTTATTCCTTTCAAAATTAGTAACGAATATACAACCGTTGCTAAAAGTCAAATAATTTGTCACATGTTGACTACTTTTAGCAACATCTACCTTTGAAATTAACAACGAAATTGTCCGTTTCTATTTTATCAACGGATTAGCATGGTCGTTGCTAAAATTTAGCAAGGCCTATTTTAACTAAGGATTTAGCCATGACATTATCTATTGCTAATTTATGATTAGCAACGATCATTTACCCATTAGCATCGGATTATTCCGTTGCTAAATGACTTTTTTCTAGTAGTGTGTGTATTCGCCACTAGTTGAGTTTGCATATACTAATAGCTATCATGCTAATATCCATATAACCCCATATGAGGCTTTGTATGGGACAAAATGTAAATCATCTTTATGTTGGGTTGAGCTAAGTGAGAGGAGTTTGATAGAACATGAGATAATAGACTAGATCACTAAGCAAATAAACTTGATTAGAAAGAAACTCTTTACGGCTCAGAGTAGACAAAAGAATTAGGTAGATAAAAGAAGGAGACCATTAGAGTTTGAGACTGGAGACCATGTATTTGTTTGAGTATCTCTAATTACTAGAGTGGGTCAGTCTATTAAAGTAAGGAAGCTTAGTTTTAGGTATATTGGTTCATTTAAAATCCTTGAAAGGATTGGATTTATTGCTTACTATATTACTTTACCTTATAACCTAGTCCAAATCTGTGATGTATTTCATGTATCACGGCTTAAAAAGCACTTGTCAAACTATTCACATGTTATAGACTATGAGAACATTCAATTACAGGATAATCTTTCTTATATTGTAATATTAAAGAAAATTGTTGATATTAAGATGAAACAATTGAGAACCAAGAGCATTCTTATAGTGAAAGTGGTCTAAAAAGGCTTATCTTCTAATAAGGCAACTTGGAAATTAGAAGATGACATAAACAAGTAACATCCATAATTGTTTACTTAAGGTATATTCTAAATTTTGATGACAAATTTAATTTTAAGGGGGTAAAATGTAATATTCTATATTTTGTAAACTAAGATAGTCCCTAAAGAATAAAAATAAATAACTAAAAAGGGATCATAAGGAGAGGAAAGGCCAGTCAGAATTAAAAAAATCAATTCAAGCTAACTAACAAAAAGAATTAGGGATTTAGAAAACAAGAGAATTGACTTGAGAAATGAATATCCCTCATTATAATATTATAAAAAAGGTTAGTAGATTAACTAGATGAGGTTAGCTTGACTAAATCCCTAATAATTTTTAAACTATTTTAAGTCCTAGTAACCTCCAAGTAGATAATTTTAATGAAAAGGAGAGTTTAAAATTTAGTGTGGAGTTATTAATTTTTGAAAATATAGAGAAATGAACTCAAATGATGGAATTAAGTGCAAGGGTAAAATTAGTATTTTTGAAAAAAGTTATAAAACCCTAGAATCTTCTATTTAAAGCACACCACTCATCTCCTACCTCCAATAATTGACCTAGGTAGCACCAAAATCCTCTCATGGTGGCATGAAGAAGGAAGAAGGAAGAAGGGAAAAGGAAGCTTCATATAAGTAAGGAAACTTGCTAAATTTGATTATGATATTGTTATGAAACTTCTCCTAGTCCTTCTCCTTATTCTCATAGTGGTTTTGTTCTCTTATAAGGGTGAATTTTGTGGCTTGTCTCCTAAGTGAGAGAGCTCTTTTAAGGAAACTAATTATACTAAAAGAATCTATAAAAAAAAGCACATCAAAGCAAAGTATAATTTAGACTAAGAAAATTTTGTATTCTTGGAAGCTTAGCTCTTCATAGGTTTGGCCAAGATGGGAAGAGAGAGAACCATGTATATATTTGATAAAAATTTGATGAAACCAAGGGTTTTGAAGAGTAGAAAAAAAATAAGAATATGTAAATAAAATTGGTAAAGAACCAAAAGAAAGGCATATAGTTTTACCTAAGGTTTAGTTTTGCCCTTTAAAAGATTTAAAACCCTAGGAGGGTTAGCCAATTCCTATAATACCATAATTGAGTTAGAAATGAATTATGGATAAACTAAAGCCTTCAAATTCCCTATGAAACAAATGAAAATTCTATGATGGGGGGCTATGGGTTTGTCTCAACCAAAAGGAGAAATTGGCACCTAAGGAAGTTTTTAATTTGGTTTCATGATTTAAGAGGCCTAAATGAGTAACATAAAGCCTAAATAAACCATTATTTTTTTTTAAAAAAAGAATGAGTTTTGATAATATGCAAATTTAGTACCATAAAAAGTCCTAATTGGCCCTAGGAATCGAATAGGTGATATGGCTATGCTTGTGGACTTATTTTAGCCCTACAAAGTGAGTAAATTGACATAAATAAATGATAGAATTGCTATATGAAATGTGGCAAATGGAATGGGTTATTTTGAAATGCTTAAAGCAATTAAATCTATACTTTAAGACCTAATTTGCATATATATTGCTAAAATGAGATTAAATATGTCGTAATTGATTATTTTATACTTTAATTGATATGTCTAGACTAAGCAAGTGAGGCCATACCAAAGTATGTATGCAAGGTCATGGGATCAAGAGAAGGAGAGCAAGGGAATTGATTGAATTTATTTATTAAGGTAGTGTTTCCTTCATTCTTATATGTATGGTTGGTTTGCTTGACTCCTTAGTTGCTTATATGTACTGTTTGCAATGGATTGGATTGTTGATTGATGAATAAAATATGCAACTACATTATGCTTATTTGCATTTATGAGTGGGGTGACTCTTTGTTGGGGGAGACTAGGGAAGTGAGCTTGTAATTGCCCTAGCTTATGTCAAAAGTCCCTTGAAGACATCGATTTGCTCCTGCTTGAGCCAAAGAAACCCCTAAAGTATGGATTTACTTTCTTGTGTATGATTTGATTATGATTGCATAACATGCATATTTGCTTCTATGTTCTTGAATGAACCATATATGTATTTGAATGTTAGTTTAGCTATCGGGATTCTTTGAATCTCATGTTTTCCTATTTCTACTAACCATAGCCAGGTGAAACTTAAGAAGAAAAATGAAGATGTAATGGCCTAGAAAAATCAAATTTCACACATGAAAAGCTTAGAATTTAGTGTTATGTACTTGAACATATGAACCCATATTTTGATACTAATGTAATAGCAATACATGTAAAAGTGTTAGACTATGATTTTATGACCCATTGATACATGTATAAAAAATTAGAATATGATTTAGCAAATGACATTCTATGTGGATTACATGTATATTTGCATGTGGGATAGTGATTTTTAGTTGTAAGGCAATTTTCATGTGATGAATCATTGATGTATGGTGTATATATGGATTGAAATTTGCTCATAAAAAGAAATGACATTTTAGAGTTTAATTGGTACTAATTGAACCAAAATTTTGGTTATTCGAGTCATAAAATGTTCCTTTATCCTTGACAACCTTAATGATCGACTTTGGGGATTAAATTTGATGAGCATTTAGAGGACCTTTAGAGCTTTCTATATAGCTAAATATTATAATTTTTGGAGCTCTATAGAATATTTAGTGAATTTTTAAAATTATCCCTAAAAAGATGTCATGCATTATTACTTTCATTCTAGTATAGCTATGAATTTTGTGTTCCTTGAAGAACCAATGGATTCATTTTGATTTAAAAGTTTTACAATAAAAGGTTTACATCTTAAACTTTTTAAAAACACCTAATTTACATTAATCGAAATTATATAACTCAATTTATGAATTTTTAAATTTGGGCTCTATTATGTGTTTTAAAGCCTAAATGAGCAAATGGTTAATTCCATGAGTTTATCTTTATATACATGTTAACTTGGATAGAACTAATTGGTCATACATGAATTTATTATATAAAATTGTGAAAATCCATTTTTTTTAAGCCTTATGAATCTATCTAAAGCTTTTAGTGACTAAAATTTTTGCTACTAAAGATTTAGTTATAGTTTTTATTTCTAAATAGATCACTAATGGTATAAGATAATTAGAATATGATATGATGTAATAATAAATGGTAATAGTGCATGACAATTTTTAAGGAAAATTTCAAAAATTTACAAATATTCTATAGAGCTTTAAAAATTATGATTTTTAGCTCTATAGAAAACTCTAAATGTCCTTTAAATGTTCATCAAATTTTAGTTCCAAATTTGATCATTGGCTATCAAAGGCAGAAGGATATTTTAAGGTTTAAATGGTCAAAATTTTGATTCCAATTAGTGTCAAATGAACTCTAAAATATCATTTCTTATCATGAGCAAATTTCGATCTATATATACTTTATAATATAATGGTTCATTGAATAAAAATTGTCTTATAACTAAAAAGCACTATTTCACATCAAGATATATACATAAACTCATTGGATTTTCGTAACCTAAACTATGTTCCAATGACTCACATATACATCTAATGGTCATACATTTATGGTTTAACACTTTTACATGTATTGCTATTATATTCATGTACACAACACCAAATTTTAAGATTTTCATGTATGGAATTTGATCTTTCTAGGCCCTTGCATCTTCATTTTCTTTTCTTTTCTTTAAGTTTCACTTGACTATGTTTAGTGGAGATAAGAAAATATGAGATTTAAAGAATCACAATAGCTAAACCAACATTCAAACACACATATAGTTCACTCAAGCACATAGAAGCAAGCGTGCATATTATGCAATCATAGCCATATCATATGCAAAAGAGCAAATCTATGCTTTAGGGGTTTTCTTGACACAAGTAAGACCAAATCCATGCTCTTAAGGGGCTTTTGGCCTAAGGTAAAGTAATCCATGCTTACTTCCTTAGCCTCATCCAACAAAGAGTCATCTTACTCATAAATGCAAATAAGCATCATGCAATTGCATATTCTACTCAACTAAACAACAAGCCAAACAATTGTAAACAATACATACAAGCAACCAATGACTTAAGTAAACCAACCATATATATAAGAATAAAGGAAAAGCTACCTTAGCAAACAAATTTAATCAATTCTCTTACTCTTCTTCTCTTAATCCCATAGCCTCACACATACACTTTGCTGTGGTTCCACTTTGATGCGAAATCAAAGGATGTCTTGATCTTCACATCGTAAGTTGAAGCATTGATGATGGTTCAAGACCTGACAAAAGCAAATAACCAACCAACATTATAGAAACGTTGACCTACTACTTAGATAACACATCTAATGTAATACCATACTTATATAGGACTCAATTCATGGCACAAGTGGCTTAAAATGCTCGTTTACATGAAAATAGCATTTTTAGCAGTGGAAATATGCATTATTGAAAGCATAATTTATTCATTCTTGGCTTAATGAACCATGTGAGCTTACCAAATTCATTTTTCATCCATAACACATTTGTTCAACCAGAATCATCACAATTTGAAACTCAAAATTTGGGTCCAAACCATAGAACACGAAATCACATCTCACTTTACATTTTGCCATACATTCCATATTCTGATATGAATTTTGAAAAATCATAACTAATTCTAGAAAAATCTAAATCATATAAACGATAGCTTTCTAGAAAGTTCTAGATGTGATCTAATTCTCATAAAAATTTTAGATCAAAACAACTAAGTTTGCCACACAAAATTCAATAAAATAGTAACACTAGTCATTGATGCATCCTGTAGCAAAACCTAAACTTCAAAAATTCATTTCACCATTTACAGAGCTCCAAATGAGGTGCTTTCAATGGCTATAGAAAGCTTATGATGTATATTATATATTTGTGAAATTTGATGAGCATGAGACTTCAGTTAGGCCTCGAGTGACATAGAAAAATAAACTAATCACATGAACAGTAATAGTGATAGTTTATGCATAATTTGGCTAACTTAAAAAAATTATAATAAATTCTCTAAAGCTCTAAAAATAGTACTCTTTAGCTTTGTGAAAAGCTCTAGATGAAACATATAGTGATGCCAAATTTCATGCAAAAACTCATCTATTTGGTCAAACTTTGGTTTAGGTGAAGAAAGTGACTAATTTTGGAACCATAAAAGGGTTAAGATGCACCAAATAGCTTTCTCATCAATCCACAACCATTTGGGCACATCCAAAAGTATAAATACAACATATAAAAGTATCCCAAATGGTCTAAATCATCATGGAACTCATTCTCACCATTTTACTTAAATTTATACACATGTACATCAAGGCTCATGGATGTCAACAACTTACATATTCATACATTTGGTTCCAAAATAGATTCATACATCATATTGACATAGTTTTACTTGTGTTCAATGATTTACATCTTATGTACATCATACAAATACAAACTTTGACATTAAAATACATAAATTTCCTATTCTATTGTTAAAGTTCCATCCTTTAAGATGATCGGACTCCATTTCTTACTCCACTTAGATCACTTAGACATGGTTAGGCATATGTGAGGAAAGAGTGATATTCAAAAAATTTCAATAGCTCTTTTACCTTTTCAAGCATATATACATGGCATATTTTCATGTCAAAGAATGTAAGCATGCAATGAAAGTTTCTCGTAAACATACATAATCATTTCTCAAGTCACATAAACTCATACATTATCAAACATAGGCTCTAAGGGCTTTTGGTCTAGCCTCACCTAATTCTTTGGGACTTTTGAATTTGTCTCATCCACTTTTAAGGACTTTTGACTTAATATCACTCTTTCTTGAGACTTTTAGCTTTGTCTCACCCATTCTTAGAGACTTTTGGTACAATCTCACCCATTCAAGCCATCTTGCATTCAAAATATGTTTTCAAGAAACATAATGGTATCATAACATTTCACTAAAAGCTATAAATGTAATGTCTAATTTTTTTAAAAAATGTTAGGAATAGACTAGTTATAAAAGGAAGTTTCCTAAATAGAAAAATTTGAGGCCAAATAAAATTATGACAATAATCTAAAAAATTGAAAATAAGGATACAAGACTTAAGATGCCTAAAAATCAGAGCCAAAATAGTTAAATTAAAATAGACAAAAATCAGTGGTAATTTCGTAGTTTTGGAAACATTTTTAAAAACTCCAAGGATACATTTTTAAATGAAAAAATTGAGTTTTTCGAAGTTTTTAGATGCCCTAAAAACCATAGAAATCCCTAGAATGGTTAAAACCCCTCCGGTTTATATTTTAAAATATCAATTAATCCAAACTTTGATCGATTTATTCGAGAAGGTTTTTAATCCAAATTAAGTGAGACCAAAAGAATTTTATGAATTAGAGGACCTAAATTTCATCATGAAAAATATAGTTCTTAAAAAGGAGTTGAAATGAGCTCTAATGAAAAGCAACAAGAACGAAAGGTAAAATTGAAAATTTGAAAAGTCTAAAATGAATCCTTAGCTTATATATAGCATGCCCCACTTCTTTCATCTACCTTGATTGACTTTCTTCTGCACTAAAATAAAACCCTAAGCTTTTAGAAGTGGCATACCAAGAGGGAGGAGAGAAGGAAGGAAAAACCAAGGAAAAAGGTAAAAAATTTCATAGTTTTTCATGCTTCTTTCTTCACCAATCTTGTTCTCCTCTTTCTCCTCTCTTTTCCTATGGTTTTGATGATTGATTTGAGGGTGACTCATGGCTGGTTCAATGAAAGGAGGATAGAAATTGAAGGAGAGACAAGAAGTAAGTGAAAGAGCTCTTGAAAAAGTGTGAAATCAAGGTAACTTTCATGGTTTCTTTTGCTTCTTCTTCCTTGTTCTTTATGGGTGAATTTTTGGCCAACCCTATACCACTAAAGGGAAGATGATTTTTGGTCTTAGCAAGGAAGAAACAAAGGTTTTAGAGTATGAGAAACAAGAATATGCAAATAGATTTAAAAAAAAAACTTTAGAATTCAAGTTATATAACTTAGGGCTTTTGTTGCACCTAGCCATTCTTGAAGCTTTCCAAGGGTAGTCTAGCCTATTTAAGAGTATGTATGAGATCCTAAGACATCTAGGAAGCTTCACAGGTGCCAATCCCTTAAAGAAAATGAATGAAACTTAATGGGTCCCTTTCCTTGCTCATGTCTCAGCCTAAGCATGTCCAAGCACATGGGGAGAGTTTTAATTAATTTTAAGGCTAGAAAGGGACTAAATATGATTAATAAACATCAAAGGAAGCATTGGTATGAATTTTAGAATTATAGTTTGTGAGATGGAAGTATAGGCTCTATTTTAAGACAAAAAAAAGCAACTTAAGTCTAGACTCATTGAATTGAAATTGTAATGAGTTTAAGGAATCTAAATGGAGTCAAGAGACTTGGATTGATTGAGAAATTAAAGCTAAGATCATAAATCCTAAGGTTTGCTTCATTGTGTCATGTATGGAATCATGATGGTGTCTTAGAACAAAGTAGGCATGCATAGAGTTTGTATAAGGCTAGAGCTTGTTCTAATGATTGAATTATGTCTTATTTTATGTGTCTAGGCCAAGTGAATCAAGTTTCACCTAGTTGCATGTGTTTGGTCGAAAAGGGGAAGGAGTAATCAAGGGAAAGAGTTGTGTTTTTTCTTCAAGATAGCTCTCTAACCTTTCTTGCATATATTTCCTAAATGTTTACTTGTCATTAGATGCTTGTGTGTATGTTTAAACTATGAGATATGTTCCTAGCTATTGATTACACAATATGGTACTATTATGCTTCTTGAAATGTGTTTTAAATACAAAGTGGTTTAAATGGGTATGGTTATCCCAAAAGTCCCTTGGAATGGGCAAATATGAGCTAAAAGTCCCTCAGAATGGGTGAGATAAAGCCAAAAATCTCAAAAAGAGTAACGCTAAGTCAAAATTCTCTTGAAAGTAGGTGAAACAAATCCAAAAGTCCTAATGAGATTGGGTAAGGCTAGATCAATACTCTTGAGAGTCTATGTTTGCCATGCATGAGATCATATGATGAAGAAATTGATTTATGTATGTTCATGAGAAGTGTTTATGGTATGCTTGCATTCTTGGACATGTAAATGCATCATATATTTATGTTTGAAAGGGTAAAGAGCTTTTCAAATTCTTGGAATCTCACTCTTTCCCCTTATATGTCTAACCATATCTAGGTGAGCCAAGTGGAGCAAAAAATGGAGGCCAAGTACCTTAAAGCATGGACTCTTGACACTAGAATAGGTATTTTGTGTATTTGATATCAAAATTTGTATCTAGATGATGTACATGTGATGTAAACCATTAAGTACAAGCAAATATGTGTAAATATGATGTATGAATAGAAATTGGAACTAAATGAATGCATATGTGAGTTTTTGCCATCCATGTGCCTTGATGTATATGTGTATATTAGCAACTAGGATAATGGTTTTGAGATGCATAAAGATTTGGACCATTTGAGATGCTTTCATAGGCTATGTTTATGCTTTTGGACATGCTCAAATAGTTGTGGATTGAGTAAAATACCATTTGATGCCTTTTTATCCTTTTACGGACTTCAATTTGACCATTTTCTTGAGTTGAATCAAAGTCTAACTAAATGGATGTGTTTTTACATGAAATTTGGCAAGAAATAGGTCTCATCTAGATCTTTTTACAAAGTTAAAGAGAACTTAATTTGGAGCTCTAGAGAATTTATTATGATTTTTCAAAATTGGCCAAATTATATAGAAACTGTTAAGGATATTGTTCATATAGTTAGTTTTCATTCTTGTGTCACACGTGGGCTAAATGAAGTCTAATGCTCATGAAATTTTACAAGTATATACTAGACATCATAAGCTTTCCATACCCACTAAGAACACTCAATTTGGATTAGTATAGAGAGAGTTATGAATTTTTGAATCTTAGGGTTTGCATCAATCATAGAGCACAACCCAAGTTATTGTTTCATCGATTTGCATGGGCTAAATACTTTTATCTTAGTCTGGAATTTTTTTTAGTAGTCAATTAACATCTAGAGCTTTTCAAAAAGCTATAGCATGCATGATTTTAATTTTCTATAATTAGTTATAAATTTTTAAAATTTATATAAAAAAACTGGCCCTACAACCTGAGAGCAAAATTCTGATATTGTGCAATGTGGTCCAAGATCCGAGATTTGTGTGATGAATTATGATATTTTTTATATGCATGGACATGTTATGTATGGATAATGTTATTGGTAAGCCCACATGGTTCCTAGAGCCAAGAATGATATAAATGGGCTTTCCATTACATAATGGACCGATGTCAAAAAAATGTTATTTTCATGTGAATAAGTACCACATCCTAGCTATGCCATGAGTTAAGAGCTTTGTAGATATGGTGTTACAATAAACATATCTCATAATTCAAACATACATATAAGCATCCAATAGCAATCAAACATCCAAGACATGTATGTAAGAAATGATAGAGAGTTACCTCAAGTCAAGAAGCACATTTTTCCTCTTCAATTTCTCCTTCTCTTTCTTATCCACACACACATACAACTAGGAGAAGCTTGATTCACTTGGCCTAGACACATCAAATGAGACACAATTTAATCATTGGAACCAATTCTATCTTCACATAACTCTATATAAGCTTACTTTATATTATAACATGGTTATAGTTCCATATAAGAGCATAATGAAGCAACCTCTAGAATTCATGATTTTGACTCTAATTTTTCATTCAATCTAAGTCTCTTAACTTTATTTAAACTCATTAGAGTCATCATCAATTCACTTTAAGGAGTATAAACTCAAGTTGCTTTTTTATGTCTTACAAAGGAACCTAAACCTCCATCTCATAAATCATGACTTCTAAATTCAAACCAATACTTCCTTTGATGTTTATTAATCATATCTAGGTTATTCCTATCCTTAGAATCAAAGAAAAGTCTCTCTAGATGCTTGATCTCTACTTAGGCCGAGACATAGCTCATGATATGAGCCCATTGAGTTTGCTTGATTTTTCTTAGGGAATTGGTACTTATGAAACTTTCTAGATGTCTTAAGAACTTATACATAGGCTAGACTAACCTTTAAAAGTTTTAAGAATGGCTAGGTGCAACAAAATCCCTAGATTTTATAACTTGAATTCTAAAACTTTTCTTTTAAATCTAATTGCATATACTTAATTCTTATACTCTAGAACCCTTGTTTCTACCTTGGTTTGGTTAGAATTCATCTCCTCTTAGATGGTCGAGAGTTAGTCGAAACTATGCATAGGAGAAGGAGAAAGAAGAAGTAACAAAATCCATGGAAGTTTACCTTGTTTGTAAGCTTTTTCGAATGGCTTTCTAATGTTTCCAAGCTCTCTTGCAAACTTTCCCTTTTTCTTGCTAAACCAACCATAGAACAGCTCCACTTTAATCATCAAAACCATAGGAGAAGAGAAGAGAAAGAGAAGAACAAGTTTACTAAAGCAAGAAGCATGGAAAAAGCCTTAAATCCTTGCATTTTTAGTTAGTTTTCTTCCTCCCTTGCTCACCCTCTTGTGCATCTCCTTGAGCTGGTCTCTCTTTTAGTTTAGGGCAAAAATAAGGTCAGTGAAATAAAGAGAGGAGGTGAGACATGAGATATAAGAAGCAAGGCTACTTAAAACACTGTTTAAAAATTTTCATTTTATCTCCCTTTTCTTATTTTTTTCATTTAGCCTCATTTCAACTCTTTTTTATAACCATCTTTTCCATTATGAAATTTATGTCATCTAATTCATAAAATGCCTTTGGTTTTACCCAAATTGGATTTAAAATTTTTCTGAATGAATTGATCAAATTTTTGGTTAACTAATACTTTAAAATGTAGACTGGAAGGGTTTTAACCATTCTATAGGTTCCTATAGTATTTAGGGTATTTAAAAATCTCAGAAAATTTAATTTTTCCACTTAAATATCCTTCCTTTGAGTTTTCTAAAAGTTACCAAAAATTACAAAAATGCCACTCCATTTTTCTCAATTTTTGTTTAACTATGTTGGCTTTGGTTTCTGAGTATCTTAAGCCTTATATCCTTATTTTTAATTGTCTAAATTATCGCTCTAATTTTATCAGACCTCTAATCATTCAATTTAAGGGACTTCCTTTAGTAATCCATTTAATTTATGTCTTTTAGAATAACGGGTGTTACATTTAACCGAACACGATGAACTAACCCATATAATGATACACTTAAGTTGAAGCACAAATTGGAGACTTTTGCAAACTTGAATCACCAACCCAATGATAGGTTGACAAGACAAAGGTTTCACAATAGCAAAGGAAAGATAATATTCTCACAATTAGAGAAACACTCAAAATAATTCTATTACTTCTAATCTAATTACAAATGGGGGAAGAATACACGTATTTATAGTGTAAGTCAAATTTGCTTATTGAAGAAAAATTAGAAAACTAACTACATATTCCTAACTAAGTGACCTAAAAATTAGGAACATAAAACAATCTAATCTCTTAAAAAAATAAAAAAGGAAAGAGAATCTACCTAATTAATTTTAATTTTTTTCCAAATACATAAGGCTTCTAGAAGTTAGCATATTTAGCCCGTACTAGCATTATTTAGGCCTAAATGAATCAATCTATACATGACCCTTAGTTTAAACTCTTTAATTTGCAATGTTTTAACCCAAAATAGCTCTAGTAGCTCCATCTTTAGCTTAAACAATATTAAGGATGTCTTGATTGATATTTGAATCAAATTTGTCAAAATTTTGCTTAGTCCAAGTCTCTTGAATAAGTCAACACAATGCTTCTTTAAGTATTTTAGCACTTGCCTTTATGATAGGTCTAATTAGAAGATGCAAAGGGTCATTTGAACATTTTGAATTAATTTGTTCTTTTAAGCTAGCTAATTTCGTCCTATGATTTGCATTAGCATCCTTTTTTACATGAACGTTGTTCATATCATCCTCCCCCTCTTGAAAAAGAGTCATCCTCAACTCTTCAAAATCTACACCAAAATAAAAGGAAAGATACAAAATATTGAAAGTAGCACTTACACTACACTCACTTGATAAATTAATTTCGTACGCATTATCATTGATTCTCTCTAGCATTTAGAAAGGTCCATCTCCTTGAGATATAAGTTTAGACTTTCTTTTGTCAGGAAATCTCTCTTTTTTTAGGTGCAACCAAACTAAGTCTCCTAGCTCAAATACAATCCTTTTTTGTCCATTGTTAGCATGGTTTACATATTGTTGAGTTATCCTCTTAATGTTTTATTAAGCCTTTTCATAGATTTGCTTAACAAACTCAGCATGCTTCTTCCCATCCGTATTGATTCTTTCTTGTAAAGGCAAAGGAGTTAAGTCAATGAGTGAAAGAAGATTAAAACCATATACAATCTCAAAGGGTGAATATTTAGTAGTGGAATAAATGACCTTATTGTAAGAAAATTTAATGTACGATAGACACTCTTCCTAATTCTTTAAGTTCTTCTTAACAATTTCCTGTAACAAAGAAGAAAGTTTCTTATTCACAACTTTAATTTGTCTATCAGTTTGTGGGTAGTAAGTAGTAAAAATAACAATTTAGTCCCAAACTTGCTCCACAAAGTCTTCCAAAAATAGTTTAAGAACTTAGCATCCCGATCTGACACTATAGTCCTTAGTATCTCATGAAACCATACAACTTCTTAAAAGAATAAATTAGCAATATCAAAGGCATCATCAACCTTATAACATGCAATGAAATGTGCTATTTTAGAAAATCTATCTACAACGACAAAAATAGAGTCCCTCCCCCTTTTAGATATAGGTAGTCCTACAATAAAGTCCATGGAAATATCTTCCCATGGTAAACTAGGAATAGGGAGGGGAGTATACAATCTATGGAGATTTAATTTAGACTTAGCTTTATGACATATAATATATTTGCCTATAAACCTTTCAATATCCCTATGCATCCTAGGCAAATAAAAATGTTCATTCAAGATAGTAAATGTTTTAGCAATGCCAAAATTTCCCATTAAACCACCTGAATGCGCTTCTTTGACTAATAACATATGCATAGAACAATTAGGCACACAAAACTTATCAACATGAAATAAGAATCTATCATGCAAGTAAAATTTTTCCTAATCAAGTTCAGGTTTATTCCAAGTTTCCAACACTTTAACTAAGGCATATAGTTCCTTATCATATAGTTAAGAGTATGACTACTTAGCTTTTCACTAAAATATGCAATGGACTTACCTTTTTGCATAAGTATACCTCTTATGCCAATTCCACTTGCATCACATTTTACTTTAAAAATCTTACTAAAGTCTAGAAGTGCTAGTAAAAATGTATGGGTGAGCTTTTCCTTGAGAGTTTGGAAAGCTTTCTCTTAAGCTTCTCTCCACTTGAATGGAGTATTCTTCTTTGTCAATTCATTCAATAGGGCTGCCAAAATGCTAAAGTCCTTTACAAACCTTCTATAAAAGTTTGCAAGTCCATGGAAGCTCCTCATGTGTTTGATAGTGGTAGGGGTCAGCCAATCTCAAATTGCTTTATCTTTTCTTCATCTGCCTTGATCCCCTCAGCACTAACAACAAAACCAAGAAAAATAATTTTGTTTGTACAAAAATCACACTTCTTTAAATTGCCAAACAATCTTTTTTTTCTTAGAACTTTTAGGACTTTTCTTAAGTGATCTACATGTTCATGCAAAGTCTTACTATACACAAGAATATCATCAAAGTAAACTACTACAAACTTTTCGATGAAAGCATTTAAGGCTTGATTTATTAACCTCACAAATATGTTAGGTACATTAGTGAGACCAAAAGACATAACTAACCATTCATAAAGTCCATGTTTAGTTTTAAATATAGTCTTTCATTCATCTCCTTCTTTCATTCTAATTTGATGATAGCCACTTTTTAAATCAATTTTAGAAAAAATAGTAAAGCCATTTAATTCATCAATCATATCATCTAACCTAAAGATAGGATGACGATATCTTTCTATTATATTATTGATGGCTTTACAATCAATAAACATCCTTCATGTGCCATCTTTCTTAAGCATAAGAAACATCGATACTGTACATGGGCTTAGGCTTTCCCTCACATATCCCTTATCCAATAACTCTTACACTTGTCTTTGAACCTTCTTAGCCTCTTCGGGATTGGTGTTGTATGCTAGGCAGTTTGGTAAAGGTGCTTCAGGTATAAAATCAATTTCATGTTTTATTCTTCTAATTAGTGGCAATTCAGATGGTATCTCTTCAAGAAAGACATCTTCATATTCCTACGATATAGACTTAACAACATTAGGCAAAGTAGAGGTTAAATCATTAGTGTTTAACATAGCTTCTTTGTAGACAAATACTATGAAGTTTTGTTAAGAAAATGAAGCTTGCTTGATTTCACTCTTTCTTGTCACTAATAAACTTTTCTCTTCTTTTCCCATTTTTTCTCTCTCGCCCTTAGATTTCTCTTTCTTTCTCCCTCTTCTCTTAGCTTACTCTCTTTTTCTTTTTCATTGTCTTTCTTTTTAGAAACCTTTACATTCTCACTTTCTCATTTCTTTTCCCTCTTGATTTGGTCTTCTAATACTTGTTTTAATGACATGGAAAGGAGGGTTATTGGTTCTCCTTTAAATACAAAAGAATAACGGTCTAAAAAATTATTATCTATAACATGTTTATCATACTACCAAGGCTTACCTAACAAAAAATGGCATGCTTTCATTGGTACAACATCACCGAGTACTTCAACTTTATACTTACCAATAGAAAATATTACCTTTACTTGTTTTGTTACCCTCACCTCTCCATATTCATTGAGACATTAAAACTTGTATGGCTGTTGATGTAACATCATATTTATCTAGCCTATCTCATGCTATTCTAATAACATTTCCTTGGTCTAGCACACTTACTCAAGAAGAAACAATAAAAATAATGGATTATTTTGTGTTACATTGTAGATAAATTTTTCACTTCGTGTCCTGTGGACCATATGAACTCATCCATATCATTCTCATATTTAAATACTTGCATACATCCTAAAAACTCGAGCTCATGGACCATATATATAAAATTTACATGTGCAGCCTCGGGTTAGTGTGCCAGCTTTCTGTCATCAACTTTGAAAAATCATAACTAATTTTAAAAATCAAGCACACTATACCAATTTGGAAAGCTACAGATGTATAATTTATGATAAAAATAAGTCTAGACCACAATAGGAATTTCTAACCATTGAAAATCGATGGAACAATAACCAAGCTTGCCTAGCGCTACTAGTACTATCACAGAACTTTAAAAATTCATATCTCCTTGCTCAGACATCCAATTGGGGTGATCTTAGTGGATATAGAAAGCTTATCATATTTAGTTTATGTTTGTAAAATTTCATGAGCATTGAACACTATTTGGCCCTTGAATGACATAGAAGAAGAAACTGACTATATGAATAGTACTTATACCTGAATAACTAAAATTTGGCAACTTTAAAAATTCATAGTTAATTCCACAGAGCTCCAAATAATCTAGTCTTTAACTTTCCAAAAAGCTCTAGATGAGATCTATATGCATGCCAAATTTCATAAGAAAATTCGTTCATTTGCTCAGATCTTGATATTAGGTTCTAAAATGGACAATTTTATGCCTTCTAAGTGTCTCAAATGGTCTACATTAGCTTCTAAGACATTCATAGCCACTTGAGTACGTGGGAAAACACAAAAATGGTCTATTAAACATGTCTCAAAGATGCACAAACCTATATTTCACAAACTCACTCTCTCACCCCAAGATATACACAAGAATATATAAGCTTATCATTGGCATCCAATGTCAAAATCATGCAATATCATTCGCATAGCTCTAGTTCTCATATATATACAATATATCCATACATTTATAAGTATTCATAAGCTCATATATCATATACAATATTGGATTACATCATATGCCATCCATATGACTACAAAATGGACAATTTACACATTTATATATCAA
The DNA here is from genome assembly GCA_026724425.1 of Erythrophleum ivorense. NCBI lineage: Eukaryota > Viridiplantae > Streptophyta > Magnoliopsida > Fabales > Fabaceae > Erythrophleum > Erythrophleum ivorense. The sequence continues at coordinate 36,361,795 of JAIUCV010000006.1, read as the reverse complement.
TCTTTTTCCTTTATACTTGATGGCTTCTATTCCTTTGCTCACTTGGACTACCTAGACATGTTAGGAAAATAAGAAGAAAGGAATAAGATTTTAAGAATCCTAATAGCTCTTCTCCCTTTTAGCCATACATAAAGAATGTAAATCCAAGTCCAAAAATGCATGCATGAATAACATGGAGTACATAATCATACATTTATCCTTTCTTGCATTCAAGAAGTCAAATTTAGCATACATAGGTTTTCCAAGAAGATGGTTTATCCTTACCCACTTCTCTTGGGGGATTTTGGACTTGCTTCACCCATTTTCTTAAGGGGTTTTTAACTAAGCCTCACTCTTTGCAAACTTTTGGCTTTATCTCACCTATTCTTTGGGACTTTTAGCTCATCCTCACTCTAGCTAAGGGACTTTTGGCTTCACCACACTCTAGCTAAAGGACTGTTGGCTTCACCACACTTAAGCAAACCAAAACATGTTTATAAAGCATTATTTAAGTGCATAACATAATATCATGGTACCATAGCATATAGATACATGTTAAAAAAATTTTTATGGCTTAAAACATACATACATACATACATACATTCAAAGACAAGATAAACATCCACTCATGCATGAGAGAAAGAAGAGAGAGCTACTTTGGCTACACAAGCACACTTTTCCTTTTGAATTTGGTCCCTTTTCCTTGGCCACACACTCACAAGGATGTGAGACTTGGTTCCTTTGTCTAGACACATAATATGGAAGCTAATTACACTCTTGGAATAATTTCTAAAGCTACACATCTATTTCAAAAGCTAGGTGGTTCCTATGGCTCATTTATGATTTTATAATGCACCTAATTAAACAACCTTAGGAAAACATAATCTTGACTCCATTCTTTCCATCCATTTATGACTATTGACTCCTTTTAAGCCTCTTAGAGCTATCACACAATTAATTTAAGGAGTCTAACTAGATGTTACTTCTTTAAGTCATAATATGGAACCTATAACTACATCTCACTATCCATGACTTCTAAAATTTTTTCAAGACTTCCTCTAATCCTCTTCCATCATATATGACATAAAATCAAGTTTGGAATAAATTAAAACTACCCCTTGGTGCTTCATCCTCCCTAAGCCGAGGCTATGCTCCATGAGAACACTAAAGGAGTTTGTTTTATTTTCTTAATAGAAGATGCATATGAGAAGCCTTCTAAGGATCTCAGGAGCTTATCCAAACATCTACTTTAGCCTAGAAACTCTTGCATCAAAATAGAATTTTAGTTAGGCATTTGAAACCCTAACTTTGCTATCTTAAAATTTCATGGTTATTTGGTTATTTCCTTTACATATTCTTGTTCTTTTTCCTCATTTTCCTAAGATTCACTCTTAGTTTGGCTAGAAATTCAACCCTTTATGGCTGGTCATATATAGGTCGAAATACACAAAAGGAAGGCAATGGAAAAACAAGTTTGAAACATAGTAAATTACCTTAGTTTCTTGGCTTCCTTTGCTTGCTCTTTTCTTTGCTTGGCTTCTTCTCTTGAATTTTAAAATTTTCCTTCTTGGTCTGACCTCAAAACAAACCCAAAAGCTTCAATAAATCCATGGGAAAGAAGAGAAGAAGGAGGAGAAGAAGTTTGCTAAGGAAAAACTAAAAAAATCCATGAAAATCCATACCTTTCTCTTGCTTTTTCTTCTACCTTTCTCTTCTTCCTTGTGCACCTCACTCTCTTGGTCCTTTCTCTAGTTTAAGGTAGAAATAAAATGAACAAAATGAGGATAAGAGTGGGGCGTGGGGTATATATAGGTAGGGTTTAAGAATTATTTGCAAAAATTTCATTTATGTCCCTTAACTTAGCATTTTTTGTTTCTGATTTGTTTTATCTCCTTTTTAAGAATAATCTTTTTTATCATAAAATTTAGGTCCTCAATCTTATAAAATGCCTTTGGAATCATTCAAATTAAAGTTAAAACATTACATTCTCGAACTAAAAGGTCAAAGTTCGGGTCAACTGACATTAGAAAATGTACACCGAAGATGTTTTAATTGTCCCAGGGCTTCTCATGGTTTTCAGGGCTTTTGAGAATCCCAAAGAACTTAAATTTTTCATTTAAAAAGCCTTCCTATGAAGATTCTAAAATTTACCTAAAATTACAAAAATGCTATTACATTACGTAGCAATTTTGTTAAATTCTATTTGGTTATTTTAGCCTCTGTTTTGGGGTACCTTAGGCCTCCTAATTTCATTACTTAATGTCTAGATCATTATTTTAATTTTTCTGGACCTTAACTACTTCATTTTAGAGGACTTACTTTTAAAACGTATCTGTTTATGTTGTTTTTATGAAAATCAGACGTTATAATTGATGCTTAAAGGTAGATAAATTCAACTTATCTACTAGCTAGGTGCTTGCCATGTGCTAGCAATTTCCTCTATCTATGATTACACCACATATTTTCCCTTAGATTTGGTAGTGAATATAGAACAAGTTCTTTCTTTGCTCATTTCCTTCCACTATCATTTGGGCACTAAGGGCTCTTTTAGTCATAAAGAGTTCTTTTTATTCTACATATTCTCCATCTTCATTTTCTATGAGTAGCTCTTGTTCTTCTTTTTCTTCTTCTTCTTCTTCAGTTATTTCTCCTTCAGTTTCCTACTCACCATGGTTGTTAATAGTTATGGTTTGCTTGTTAGAAATTCACTTGAGATGTGTCCTTTCCTTCTTGAAGAACTAGGTTCACTTTGAACCTTCTTAGGTGGGGTAGCTAGCTTTTCTCCTTTTTTATATTCATTCTGCTTTGAATTTAAAAGAAAGGGAATATTATTCTTTAAGTTATTCTTTCATGAGTTGAAAGAACTTGAATTAGAGTTTTTCTTTACAACATTCTTACTCTTGAGTTGTCTCTTCACGTTGACAGCTTAATGGATCAAGTCATGAATCTCCATATAGTGGTATATCTCCACAATGTTAGCTATGTCATGGTTGAGCCCGTCTAAGAAGAAAGCTATTGTTGCTTCTAGATTTTCCTCTATATTAGCTCTAATCATGGCTATCTACATCTCCTCGTAGTACTCATCCCCACTCTTGGATCCTTGAGTGAGAAGTTGAAGTTTATTGTGAAGTTCCTTTCAAAAATATGATGGAATGAATCACTTCTCATAATAGTCTTCATCTTCTCTTATGTTGAGACGGGGCACTCTCCATTTCTAATTTGCCCCTTCTACATCTGGTCCCATTAAATAAGAGTATAATTAGTAAACTTAAGAATAGAAATTTTAACCTTTTTACCTTTAAAGTAGTTATGACATGAAAAGATTTTCTTTACACACATCTCCTACTCCAAGTATGTTTCCAAATCACTCTTGCCTTGAAAGGGAAGAATTTTGACTTTAACTCCCCTAAGGCCTTTTTCTTCATCTCTAGGCCTTATTAGTGGTCCTCTTTGTAGATTGAGTGGCTTTCTTCTTGGCTGAATCTCCTTCCCTTTATAATCTTCATCATGGCTTTCTATGTCTTTCACATATTCACCATGTTATGGGCATGCAACTTGAACTTGCCTTTGGTTGGTTTGAATAGCCCTTTGACTATAAGTTCTACTCTCCACTCGATCTAGTGTTCATAGAGTTCTTCTAGCTTCTTATCAAGCATCCTTTCAAAATGACTCACTAGTGCTTTCATTTGCAAAGGTGCTACCTCAAATGAGTTGTGACTATCATTATCGCTTTCATAAGCAATTTCTTTTTCTCGATTATCTGTTATGTTAGTGAAAAAAATGAAAGAAACAAAAGTATAGGGCCTCACAAACACTCTCTCACATGTTTCATTCAATTAAGATATAACACTCTTACTTGTATTTGCTTTCTCTTTCTATTTTTTTTCAGTTTATTTTGTAATAATTTTTTTGTGTTTTTTGCTTTTTTTTTCTTGGTTTTTTTTGCCTTTTTTTTTTTACTTTTCTCTTCTAACTTGATCAAATGAAATAGCTAAAAACTCATAAAATTAAAAAAATAGGAAACAAAGTAGGCAAATTAGATTTGTGAGATTGGAGTGATTCTGAAATGACATGAAAGTTAAGATTTTGAACTTTAAGAAACACCTATCAATCATCCAAAAACTCAAATGAAAAGGGGTTGGATAGATAATAAATAAAACAGAACATCCAGATAAAAAAAATTTTTACATTACAAAATAAATGGTTCTTATAGTTTAAAAACCAAATTTTGCACACTAAGAATCAAATTTAAAAATAAGGTAGAATTTTTGTTTTGGTTATTAAAGGGTGGCAAAGAAGAGATATAGTAAATAAAAAAATCTAGAGGTTAGAAAGAAAAGATGGTGGTTAATTATGGGTAACTTACTATGTAAACCAAAGTTCTGATACTAAATGATGCGAAATCAAAGGGTGTCCCAATCTTTACAACATAGATTGAAGGATGGATGATGGTTTGAGAGCTGATAAAAGCAAATAGCCAACCAACGTTATAGAAACGTTGACCTGCTACTTAGAAAACACGCCCTACTACTAACATAATGAACTAACCCATATAATGATGCACTTGGGTTGAAGTACGAATTGGGGACTCTTGTGATAAGTTGACAAGACAAAGATTTCACAAAAGCAAAGAAAAGATAATATTTTTATAATTAGAGAAACATATAAAATAATTCTGATACTTCTAATTTTATTACAAATGGAGGCATAATACATGTATTTATAGTGCAAGTCAAATCTACTTATTGGAAGAAAATTAGGAAACTAATTACATATTCCTAACTGAATGGCCTAAAAATTAGGAATACAAAATAATCTAATCTTTAAAAAAAACAAAAAAGGAAAGAGAATTTATCTAATTAATTTTAATTTTCATCTAAATACATAAGGCTTTTAGAAGTTAGCATATTTAGCCATTATTAGTATTATTAGGGCCAAAATGAATCAATCTATGCATGGCCCTTGGTCTAAGTTCTTTAATTTGCAATTTTCTAACTCAAAATAGTTTTAGCAACTCCATCTTTAGCTCAAATAATATTGAAGATGTCCTAATTGATAATTGAATCAGATTTGTCAAAAATTTGCTTAATCCAAGTCTCTTAAACAAGTTCATTCAAAATTTCTTTAAGTCTTTTAGCCTTTGCCTTTATGATAGGTGCAATTGGAAGATACAAAGGGTCATTTATACATTTTGAATTAGCTTGTTCTTTTAAGTTAGCTAATTTTGTCTCATAAACATCTTTCTCCACATGAGCCTAGTTCATATCAAACTTGCTTGGCCTTGGCACATCAATTAAAGCAAAAAGTAATTAATTAAGACATATCCAATTTTATTTTAACAATACATGTGCAAACTAGGTCTTAAGGTATGGATTTGGTTACTTTAAGTATTCCAAAATAACTCATTCCATTTGCCATATTTCATGTAGCAATTCCACCATTTATCTATTTCAATTTACTCATTTTTCATAACCAAAGCAAGTCCAAAAACCTAGCTATATCACCTATTCTATCCTTAGGGCCAATTGGGGTTTTTCATTGTACCAAATTTACACATTATCAAAACTTATTTTTTTCCCTCAAACTAATGATTTATCTCACTATTATATTACTCATTTAGGCCTGTTAAACCATGAAACTAAATTTAAAACTTCCTTATGTAGCCTTTATCCTCTTGGTCAAGGCTCTAGAGTATCCATAATTCATTTTTAATTCATTTATGGTATTATAGAGATTAACTAACTCTCTTAGGGTTTTCAGTCTTTTAAGGCTAAAATTAAACCCTAGGTGAAGCCATATACCTTTATTTTGATTTTTAACAAATTTTATTTGCATATTCTTATTCTCTACTCCTCAAAACCCTTGTTTTCATCAAGTTTTTATTAAATATATATATAGTTACCTCTCTTCCCATCTTGGCCAAACCTAAGAGGAGCTAGGGTTTCAATATTACAAATTTTTCTTAACCTAAATCATATCTTGCTTTGATGTGCTCTTAATGTAAATTCTTTTAGTATATTTAGCTTCTTCATATGAGCTCTTTCACTTAAAGGAACAACTATAAAAGTCATCCTTTTAAAAAACCAAAATCACCATGAAAAAGAGCAAAAAAAAGTATAAGAAGTTTCATAACAACATCATAATCAAATTTAACAAGTTTCCTTACCTATATGAAAATTCTTTTCCTTCCTCCTTCTTCCTTCTTCACACCACCATAAGAGACCCTTTGGAGCTACATAAGGTCAGTTATAAGTGAGAGAGAAGAATGGTGTGACACACTTATATATATATTCTAAGATTTTATGGATTTTTTAAAATACTAATTTGGCCTTTATATTTTAATTTTTTCATTTTCACACTAAATTTTAGACTCTTCGCTTCAATAAAAATATTTTCTTAGAGGTTATAGGGACTTGAAATAGTTTGGAAAAGTCTTATCAAAGTTATTGCTACCTTAGGTTTTAAACCATACACCATATAGAATTTAATCAAATCGACTTCATCTAATTAATCGGATAGCCTTATTTCATAATATTATAATGAGATATTCATTTTTTAAGTCAATTTTCATATTTTCTAAATCCCTAATCTTTAGTTGATTAGGCCTGAATAAGCTCTTTTTGTAATAACAAAAAAAAAAGCTGAAAATTTTTCGAAGGGCTAAAAATTTTCTAAGTCTACTAGCTATAACGAGAAATGGCCTAGCTATAGCGAATGTACCTGTTCGCTATAGCGAAAGTGCCTTCTAGTTATAGCGAGAATGCTTCTAACTATAGCGAGTGTGGGCATCCCATACAAAAACTAGAGAGCTGCTCGCCGTAGCATGCGTTGTAGCGAAGGCAGGGGTCTGGGACTGATACGTGCTCGCCGTAGCGAGGGTTATTCTTCGCTATAGCGAGGGTTAGTCCAGAAAAGCATAAAAAAAAGAGAATTTGACTTCTTAAAGAGTCTAGATTCATTCCTCTTCTTTTAACTAACCTAAGCTTCGACCAAAGGAGAGAAAAGAGCTGCGGATAGAGAGAGAAACCTAGAGGAGGAAGGAAGAACAATAAAAAGGTAAGATTTGCATGGTTTTTCTTCTTAGTATGTTGTTCTTCTCTCTTTGCCCTCTCTTCTTATGGTTTTGGTTATTGAAATATTTGGGCTTTGAGCTTGGTTTAGAAGAGGGAGAGTGGAAAACCTCTCTTGAAGAAGACTAAAACTCATATATCTTTACTTCTTCTTCTTTGCTTTCCTTTCTTGAGAGCTTGAGAGAGGAAGGAGAGTTAGTAGAATTCTAGAGAGAGAAACCCTAGTTTCTCTTCATGAATAAAGTGTTAAGAGGGTAATTTCATGCTCTTTGTATACCTAGGCTCAAGAGAAGCGCTCCCATCTAGTGGTGATTGTAAAATCAAGAAGGGAGAAGACAAATTGAAAGGGAAGGCTTGTGTTAGCCTTTAAGGTAGCTCTCTCCACCTTCTCTCATGCATAAATGTGTGCTTACATTGTCTTGCATGTGTGTATGTATGTTTTTAAACCATGAAAAGTATGCTAACATGATGATGCCTTATGTATTTTAATGATGTATTATGTGATTACTTTGGTTTGCTTGAGTATGGAAAAGCCAACAACCCTCTAGCCATGGTGAAGATGAGCCAAGAACCCTAAAGTTGGTTGAGACAAAGTAAAGAGTCTCCCAAAGGTAAGGTTGACTCCCAAGAGTAAAGTTGAGTCTAAGAACCTCTTAAAGAATAGGTGAGGCAAGTCCAAAATCCACAAGTGAATTGGTGAGGCTAATCCACTTGCTTGGCAAGCCTTTGTATGTTATGTATGGCCTATTCAAATGTTGAAAATACTTTTCTTATGATTTCACATGCTAATATGCCCATGCATACATGTGTGAGACTAGTAATGCATGCTTTGTGTATGATTGAATGAAAGATGAGTTATTGAGATTCTTTGAATCTCACTCCCCTTCTCCACCATCCTAACGTGCTAGGTGGACCAAGTGAGACAAAGGATGGGAGCCATCAAGCTTGAAGCTAGAAAATTGGCAAAGGAGTTGTGAAATAGTTATGTTGTCACTATTTTATAATTAAATTAAGAGATGTACTCTAATGATGTACATGATGTAGCATGTATGAATACTTGTAAATGAATGTATTTATCATATATTATGAGAACTAGAATCATCTTGAATGATGTAGCAAGTTTTATTATGAATAGCAAGATCTTGGCATTATGTACATGGGTATGGTTTGGTGTGGGAGAGTGATTTTTACAAATCTGGGTTATTAGACATTTAGGCCATGTTTGATAGCTTATGTTGATGCTTTCCCATGTGCTCATAGAGCCTTAGGGTAGGAGAAGCAAAGTTGAACCCTAATAGCCTTCTTGTAATATAAAAACTGGTCACTTTGCCCTATGATGTCCAAGTCTGACCAAATGACCCTCTTCTGGCCTTGAAATTTGGCATGTGACTAGATCTTGTCTAGAGATTTTGGGAAGCTAAAGATCAGGTCATTTGGAGATCTATGGAATTTTCTATGATTTTTCAAAGTTGGTATCAGAATTTCGGATTTGCATCAGCATTGTTCATTTAGTCAGTTGTAAAATTGTGTCATCTGAGGGGCAAATGTGGTCCATGGCTACGAAATTTTATAGGCAAAAACTAGATAGTCACAGTGACTTGTAGCAGCTAGACGCACCTCATTTGGAGGTCTAAAGAGGAAGATATGAATTTTTAAAGTTTCTCCTAGTATCAGTTATCTTGCCTGACCAAAAGTACTGTTCCATCGATTCATGAGCACTTGGCTTGATGAATTGATCTAGAGATATTTTTTCTCTCTAGTTAACATCAACATATTTCCATATTGGTATCATTTGAATGCATTGAATTTTTGTGGAATTAGTTAGACATTTTTGAAGTTCATATCAGTAAATTGTGACAGCATCAGGACCCACTCCGACCTCCAGAATTAGTTAGACATTGGATTTTAAGACTTTTACATATTTTTAGTATGAAGTAGACATCCTAAGCTTTCTAGAATGACCAAGAGTGCATGTTTTCCAATTTTTTAGATTTAGTTATGAATTTCTCAAGTTTGCCCAGAAATGGGGCAAAGTCTGGCTGAGAAGAAATATGCAGGTCCCATGTCTCCCTTATGTTTCCCTGAGTTGTGAGCTAGTTTTTATTATATAAACCAGTTGTAACAATGAAATTAAATATGAGGAGGCATAGTATGAACTCACACAGGACACATGACACTAAAATGAATTTTTAACCATGATGCCATGTAAGAAAGTGTATGAATCCAATAGAAATTCTCACCTTATTCTTACTCTATCTCACATGAGCATGTTCATGGATGATGGGCATGAGTAGAAATGATGGTGTTACACTTTTAGTCCTAACTAGCATTTTCTCTTCCTGTGACCCCTTTTTAATTATTTTGCCTATTCTTTAGTAACTATTTTAGCTTTAAAATATAGTATGTTATACTCACCCAACATTAGAGGCACCGCTATGACAAATCTAAGTAGGTCTCAGGAAATTACATAGTCTACTCAAACAACTAACAAGTCAAACAATTGCAAATAATACACATAAGCAACCAAAGATTTAAGCAAACCACCATACATACAAGAATGAATAAAATCCTAACTTATCAAGCAAAATGCAAGTTAACTCCCTTGTTCTCCTTTCCTTTGTTCCCGACCTCACACACTCACCTTGACGTAGTTCTACTTGCTTGGCCTAGGCATATCAATTAAGTTACAAAACAACCCAATTAGGACATATGCAATCTCATTTTATCAATATACATGCATTTTTAGTATCTAAAGTATAGTTTTAGATTACTTTAAGTGTCTCAAGGTGTCTCATCCATTTGCTACATGTCATATAATAATTTTATCATTTATCTATCTCATTCTTACTCACTTTTCATGACTAAAACAAGTTCAAAAGCTTAGCCACACTTATTTCATCCTTAGGGCAACTTAGGATTTATGTGGCACCATAGTTCTAAAATCATCAAACCTCATTCATTTCTCAAACCAATGGTTCATTTAGCCTTTATATCACTCAATTAAAGCCTCATTAATCATTAGATTAAATTAAAATTTTCCCCAGGTACAATTTTTCTAGCTTGGTTAAAACCCCATATATAGTCCAATCTTAAGAATTTTGTATTTAAGAGGGAATTTAAGATCATTATGGTATCCATGATTCATTCCAATTCAATTATGTTATTATAAAAATCAACTAATCTTTCTAGGGTTTTGAAGTATTCAAGGCCAAACTTAAACCCTATATGAAGCCATCACACATTTTCTTGGTTTTTAGATTAATCTCTTAGCATATTTTTATTCCTCACCCTTCTAAACCCTTGTTTGCACTAAGCTTTCATCATATACATATACCCTTTCATCACTCTCTTTCTTGGCCAAAACATGCACAAGGCTAAGGTTCTAAGGATATCATTTTTTTCTACCTTGAATCATACCTTATTTTGATGAGCTTTTGATGAAGTTTCTCTTGGTATGATTTGTTTCACCAAATAAGCTCTTTTACTCAAGATGATAGCCACAAATTTTACCTTTTTTAGAAACTAAACCCACCATGAGAGAGAGTATGAGAAGTAAAGAAAGTTTCATAAATATAGCATAGTAAAATTTGCCACTTTTCCTTACCTTTCTTGGCTTGTTGTCCCTTCTCTCTCTGTCTCCTTCACACCACCATAGAAACATTTTGGAGTTACTCAAAGTTAGTTTAAAGAAATAAGGAGGAAGAGGGTGTGAATAGCATATAAAAACCTAGGGTTTATAATTTTTCAAAAATGACCATTTTACCCTTACATTTAATTTCTTCTATTTGAGCTCATTTTTCAATTTTTTTTTAGAAATTGACTACTCCATACCATATTTTACACTCTCTTCTTTATTAAAAATATTTTCTTAGGAGTTACAGTGACTTAAAATAGTTTAGAGTAGTCCAGATTAAAATCTTACCACAAGTAGTCCTGAACCATACACTGTTAAATATTTGACCAAAACCAAACCCATTTGATTAATCTACTAGCCTTATTTTATAATATCATAATGAGGGATATACATTTCTCAAGTCATTTTTTATGTTTTCTAAATCCTTATTTTTTTCCTTAGTTAGGCCTAAACTAACTCTTTTAGTCTCGACTGGTTCTTTTTCTCTATGAAAACCCTTTTGACTATCTCTTTTTATTCTTTATGGACTGTATTAGTTATATAAAAGAATTAAAATTCTTAGGCCATGTAAATTCAAAAGAAGGAGTATTTGTAGACCCTAGTAAAGTTGAAGCAATGATCGACTGGATAAGGCCTCAATTGATCATTGAGATTCAAAGTTTTCTAATCTAGTGAGTTATTATCAAAAATACATTAAGGATTTTCCCAGTTAGCCTTACCCTAAATACATTGACCTATAAAGGAATTCCTTTGGTTTAGACTCCTAAGTATAGGAGTAGTTTCTAAATTCTGAAGGAGAAACTACATGCCAAACCTGTTCTATTCATATCTAATCCTTAAGGAAATTTCAAAGTGTATAATAATGCTCCCAAAAAATTTTAAGGAGTGTGCTTATCCAAAATAAGAGTAGTAGCCTCTTCCTTTAAACAACTTAAGCTCTATGAACAAAATTATCCTACTCATAACTTGGAGTTAGCTATAGTAGAGTTTGCATTAAAAATTTAGCAACATTATCTATATAGAGCTAACTTTGATGTCTTTAGCGACCACAAGAGCCTTAGATATCTTTTTTATTAGAGGGAACTAAATATGAGGCAAAGGAAATAGATGGAACTTATTAAAGACCATGATTTTAAACTTAGATACCATCCAAGGAATGCTAATATATTTGCAAATGCCCTTACTAGAAAATCTTTGTAAGTGGCCCAAATGGTGATTAAGGAAATTAAAATGCTAGAATATTTTAAAGGCATCGTACTCTCTATGATTGTCCCACCTCATAATTTATATCTAAGTGAACTTAGGATAGAGTGTTATTTGAGAACCCAGTTGAGAGAAGCCCAATAACTAAACCTATCTTTGTAGAAGCAATTAAGACAAAATGGGGTTTTCATAGCTTTTGAATGATGATTAAGGAAATTAAAATGCTAGAATATTTTAAAGGCATCGTACTCTCTATGATTGTCCCACCTTATAATTTATATTTAAGTGAACTTAGGATAGAGTGTTATCTGAGAACCCAGTTGAGAGAAGCCCAAGAACTAAACCTATCTTTGTAGAAGCAATTAAGACATAATGGGGTTTTCATAGCTTTTGATCGAACTATCATATTTCAAGGAAAGGTATGTGTTTTGAATTAGGTAGAGCTTAGAGGAAAAAATCTTAAATGAGGCTCATAAGAGCCAGTATACCATTCGCCCTAACTCCACCAAGATATATCAAGATTTAAAAAGAATGCATTGGTGGCCAAGAATAAAGAGAGAAATTCTCAAGTATGTGGCAAAATGCCTTGTCTGTCAAAAGATTAAGATAGAGCATCAAAAACCCTTAAGTTTGCTCCAATCTCTAAAAATCTCTAAATGGAGATAAGGCAATATCACCATGGATTTTGTTACTAGATTACCTAGGACCTAGATTGGTAAGCATATTATATGGGCAATTATAGATAGATTAATCAAATCCACCCCAGTTCTTACCCATTAAAACTAAGTACTCCTTAGATAAACTTGCCTAATAACATCTCCAAGATATTGTGAAGTTGCATGTGGTACAGTTGATATAATGTCAAACTATGATCTTAGGTTCATATCTAGGTATTTGGGAGCATTGCAAGAAGCTTTTAGCACCAAGCTACATTTTAGTATGGCTTATTACCCCTAAATGGATGGTCATTTAAAACGAATGATTCAAACCTTAGAGGACATATTAAGAGCCTATACCTTGGACCAAAAGGAAAGTTGGGATAGATACCTGTTGTTCATAGAGTTGCTTACAACAATAGTTTCTATTCCAATATCAAAATGACACCTTATAAAGCTCTCTATGGTAGAAAATGTAGGTCTTCCCTTGTGTTAGTTTAAAGTTAAAGAAAAAAGGTTGTTAGGGACCAGAATTGTTGTAAAAGACCTCTAATTGACTTAAGTTGATCTAGAAAAAGATGTTTACTACTTAATGTAGGCAAAAGAATTACTCTAATAAAAGAACAAAACCCTTAGAATTTAAGGAGGGAACACATGTATTTCTCAAAGTTACTCCTACTATAAGAATAGGCATATCCCTTAAATCCAAAAAGTTAAGTCTTAGCTACATCAGACCTTTCCAAATCATAGAGAGAATTAGATCTGTTGCTTATCGAATGGCATTGCCACCCAGATTGTCCAATCTTCACCTTATATTCCATGTCTCTTAGCTTCTAAAGTATACCTCTATCCTTCACACATCATAGGGAAAGAGTCAATGTAAGTTAAAGAAAATTTGTCTTATCAACCAAGGCTTATACAGATTGTAAACACTTGGGAAATAAGACAATTTCCCTTGTCAAGGTGATTTGGGAAAAGATAACCTTGGAGGAAGCCATGTGGGAAATAGAGGAAAAAAAAATACCTAGAGCTATTTCAGTAAGGTAATTTTAATTTACAAACAAAATTTCTAAAAAATGTGGAGAAATGTAACATCCCCCACGTGATTAGAATTTATTTTATAATATTTAAGTAATTTAAAATAAATTAAATAATATTAAAGAAATAACCAAGAACAATGTATGGCCAAATAATGAAGATTTGGTGAATGTTATATTATAAAACATAAAGAAAATTATTTGGAATTTTTTGGGATTTAATATGGATTTTTAGGAATTTTTTTAGAACTATTAAAATTACGAAATTATAAGAAATTATAAAATAGATACTTGGGGACTTATAGTCTAAAAACTTCCAAGAGCAAAAATACCTTAAAAATATAAGAAGAATATTTGAAGAACAAACGTTTTTAGGTCAAATTCTGAGGCCAAAATATAATTAGTAAAAGTTTATGGCAAAAATTAGTAATTTTCATAGGACTAAAATGTAATTTTGACAAGACTAAAGTGTAATTTTAGACTATACCAAAATATAATTCTCATAAACAAACTAAAACTACAGAAATAACAAACTTAAAAGTTGAAAATTTTAATTTATATCTTTCAATAATTAGCAATAATTTTTATATCTAATGCAAAACAAATAGTACCTGTCAGACTAACTTCCTCATGAAGTCAATAATTCACAATGTGTAGAGTGATTGGAAGAGGGATATGCTAGAGTATTTGAAAGACAAATTGTACACTCCTTTTAAAACCATTCATTTCATTCCATTTACTGCCTCCTCATGAAATAAAAAGAGAAAGTTCAAAGAACAAAAGGAGTAAAGAGCAGGAGAGAAACACAAAGGGCAAAGAAAGTTGTAGAAGAGAAGAACTCAATGGGAAGAACTAAAGCAACTTGTAGCCTAATTCAAAGTTAAACTCTCTTGTCTTACTAAGATAATCATTTTGCATGACTTCTTCTTTTTCTTTTTAGTTCTTCTTTTTAGAAAGTTAGATATATTTCATGGTGATACTTGGATCTTGCTTGTTTATGGTTGTTTATACTTTAAATGATGTTTATGATAAGAATATATGCTTTTAAAGTGCTCAACAACCCTTATAAGCTTCATCTCACCACCATATTCATCAACTCTCTTTTTTCTTTCTCTAAAGGTCTTACATGATGAAGCTTTAATCCCTATTTTGAGTATGTTTGATGCTTTACATAATGGTTTCACACAAGGTTAAAAGCTATGGGTATATTCAAAAGTAGCAAAACATATCATTCACTTTATCTTTCCTTCCTTTTTTCTCTAAAATAGTTTTATGGCAAATCTTGGTTTGAATTGTTATTCTTGGACTTGATGGATGTTTTACTATTATATGATGATTATTAGATGTTTAAAATGATCATTTGGGGTCATTAAGGTAAAAAAATGAGAAACTCTTCAAATACACAAGAAAATATGTAGGTCTAGAAGAAGAAAAAGACTCAATGCTATGGTGATGAGCCCTGTATCTAGATGAGAAGATTTTTGTGTGGTACTATTGCACCATAGTTACTGTTTAAAGGGGATGCAATTTTTTTGTTGGCAAATGTAACAATGGTTTTTCATTTTTCATTTAATACTTAGTGTACATGTAAATTAAGGATTATGGGATGTTAGGTATGTAACAACCGGGAAAAAGGAAGAAGAAGAAAAGAAAAGAAAAAGAAAAAGAGAAGAGAAAAGAAAAGTTGAAAATTTTTTAAAGCTGAAAATTTTCTAAGTCTGCTAGCTATAGCGAATGTACCTGTTCGCTATAGCCTAGCTATAGCGAGAGTGCCTTCTAGCTATAGTGAGAATGCTTCTAGCTATAGCGAGTTCGGGCACCCCATACAAAATCCAGGGAGCTGCTCGCCGTAGCGAACACTATAGCGAAGGCAGAGGTCTGGGACTGATTCGAGCTCGCTGTAACGAGGGTTATGGCTTGCTATAACGAGGGTTAGTTCGGAAAAGTGTGAAAAAAGAGGATTTGACTTTTTAAAGCTTCTAACTTCTTCTTTCACTCTGTAACCGACTTGAGCTCACTCTAAGAGAGAGAAAAGGGCAGAGGAGAGAGAGAGAAGCCTAGAGGAAGAAGGAAGAACAAGAAATGTAAGGATTTTCATAGCTTTTCTCTTAGCATGTTGTTCTTCTCCCTTTATCCTCTCTTCCCACGGTTTTAGTAGTTAAAGTAGCCATGTTTTGAGCTTGGTTCAGAGGAGGGAGAGTAGAAAACCCCCCTTGAGGAAGACCAAGACCCATACACCTTTACTTTTCCCTTGCTTCCTTTGTGAGAGCTTGAGAGAGGGAGGAGAATAGATGAGTTTCTAGTGAGAGAGAGAGAACCCTAGCTCTTACATGCTTAGTAGGGTTGCTAGAAAGGAATCCTTAGCTTATGA
This sequence comes from Erythrophleum ivorense, assembly GCA_026724425.1. NCBI lineage: Eukaryota > Viridiplantae > Streptophyta > Magnoliopsida > Fabales > Fabaceae > Erythrophleum > Erythrophleum ivorense. Next base: position 36,345,845 of record JAIUCV010000006.1, on the reverse strand, counting down.
ATAAATATTTAGAAAATAATTCTATGCTTCTTGTGTGGCTAGGCTCAAGAGAAGCACTCTCATCTAGAGTTGATTGTGAAAACCACAAGGGAGGAGACAAGTTGAAAAGAAAAGTTGTGATTAGCTAAAAAGGTAGCTCTCTCCACCTTCTTTCATGCATAAGATGTGTGCTTACATTGTCTTGCTTGTGTGTATGTATGTTTTGAACCATCAAAAGTATGTTAGCATGATGATGCCTCATGTATTTCAATGATGTTTTATGTGGTTTCTTGAGTTTGCTTGAGTATGGAAAAGCCAATAACCCTTTAGCCATGGTGAGGATGAGCCAAAAACCCTCAAGTTGGTTGAGACAAAGTAAAGAGTCTCCCAAAAGTGAGGTTGACCCCCAAAGAGTAAGGGTTGAGTCTAAGAACCTCTTAGAAAATGGGTGAGGCAAGTCCAAAATCCACAAGTGAGTGGGTGAGGCTAATCCATTTACTTGGCAAGCTTTTATATGTTATGTATGGCCTACTCACATGTTGAAAATGTTCCCTTTTATGTATGGCCAACTCAGATGTTGCAAATGCTTTTCTTATGATTTTATTTGCTAACATGCCCATGCATACATTGTGAGACTTATTTGCATGCTTTATGTGTATGATTGAATGAGAGATGAGCTATTGAAATTCTTTGAATCTCACTCCCCCTCTCCACCATCCAACCATGCTAGATGGACCAAGTGAGGCAAGAGATGGGAACCACCAAGCTTGAAGCTAGGGAGATTGGTGAAGAAAGTGTAAAGAGTTTTTGTTACTATATGTAGTTAAGTTAGAGGATGTACTCTAATGATGTAATGATGTATATGATGTAGCAAGTCTAGATACTTGTAAACCAATGTATTTATCATGTATATATGAGAATGAGACCATTTTGAATGAAGAAGCAAGTTTTGTTTTGAAAAACATGATTTTAGCATTGACCATATGAGTGTATAAGTGGGTGTGGGATAGTGAGTTTCTTCAATCTGGGTTGTTAGACACTTGAGCCATGTTTGATAGCCCCTATTGATGCGTTCTCATGTGCTCAAAGAGTCCTAGAGGTAGGAGAACCCAAATTGGGTCCCATTAACCCCTTTTAAAACAAGAAAGTGGCCCTATTGCACATGATGTCCAAGTTTGACCAAATGACCTCTTCTTGCTTTGAAATTTGGCATGTGACTAGATCTTGTCTAGAACTTTTTGAAAAGATAAAGATCAAGTCATTTGGAGGTCTATAGCATTCTCTATGATTTTTCAAAGTTGGAATCAGAATTTCGGATTTTTAGAAACACTGTTCATTTGGTCAGTTATGGAATTGTGTCATCCGAGGGGCAAACGTGATCCAATGATCACGAAATTTTATAGACAGAAACTAGATAGTCATAGTGAATTGTAACAACTGGAAGCACCTCATTTGGAGGTCTAGAGAGGAAGATATACAATTTCGAAGTTCCAGCCCAGAATCAGTCATCCTACCAGACCCGAGGTACTGTTTCATCGGTTTCCGGGAGTTTGATTTGATGAATTGATCTGGAGACATTTTTTATATCTAGTTAACATCCACATCTTTCCATAGTGATATCATTTGCATGCAATGGATTTTTGTGGAATTAGTTAGACATTTTTGAAGTCCATATCAGTAAACTATGACAGTAGCAGAGCCCTCTCAGACCTGCAGATGATTTCATGTGTCAAAAGCGTTATGTGTGGGATTTTATGAGTTGTATATATTTTTCCCATGAAGTAAACAGTCTAAGCTTTCCATAATGACCAAGAGAGAATGTTTTCAATTTTTCTGTATTTAGTTATGAATTTCCAAACTTTGCCCAAAAAACGAGGCCAAATCTGCTGAAAACGAATTTGCATGTCTCGTATCCCTCTTTGCTTTCCATGGGTTTAAAGCATATTTTTGGGATTGAAATGAGTCTTAATAGTGCAATCAAACATGAGGATGCATAGAAAGAGCTCACTCGATCCACGTGATACTAAAATGCATTTTAACTCCATGCCACAATGTGAGAAAGTATAAGCTTCCAATTAGGAAGCTTCCCCCTCATCCTTCCCAAATGTATATGAGCATGTAAGGCATGATGGGTATGAGCTGGAAATGAAGGTGTTACAAGGTATTCTTATTCAAGGCTTTTTCTTTAGGATTAATTGTTACATGGGTTTGCTTCATTTATTCCTTTGGACTTGTTAAACATCAATAAACTAAAGTTTATATAATTAATCTCGCATACTAGACTATGTGAATAGACCCCATGCATAGATGATTTCACTATAAACTATACCTATGTATAGATGACTCTACTTCCTTTTGGACTATGATTCCTATACACGAAGAATTAAAATCTAAATGATACCTATGTATAGATAACCATATTCCTATATGTATATCGGTTGTAACACCTAGCTTCATTTCCATATTTAAATACTATCTTAAATAAATAATTAACAACATTCACCTCCAAAAGTTATTAAATAACAATAGATATTAAATACTCTAATAAATATTTGAATAAAATAATCAACATTACCTAATATTAACTAACTACTTAGATCATTAATATTAAACATCCTAACTCACAATTACTCATAACAATCCATTCGTTAAATGTCATTTAAGAGTATATAATAAATCCATATATTAAATCCAAATAAAAGTAATCTTACCATGTAACACTAAAAATATTCTAAATAAAAAATTATGCAATGCAAATCTTTTAGCACAACTTGAAATAACGTAGTCTAACAATTACATCATCTCCAACATAATATAACTCAACTAAAGTACTCATTACGTTGCTTCCCTTTATCAATATCCATCCTCTTTGTAATGTCCAGTTTTTATAGAAACGACAAAAATGGATATGCTTTAAGAGTAAGTCCTCTAAAATAAATTGGTTAAGGCCCATAAAAATTGGAATATTGATCTAGACCTCAAGTAATGAAATAGGAGGCCAAAGGTGCCCTGAAACTGAGCTAAAATAATTAGATAGAATTTAACGAAATAGTTACGTAACACAATGGCATTTTTGTAATTTTGAAAAACTTTAGAACTCGCACAGGATGGCTTTTCAAATAAAAATTTAAGCTCTCCAGGGTTTTCAAAGGCCCAAAAAATTATGAGAAGCCTCAAGACAGTTAAAATCCCTTTAGTGTATGTTTTCTAATGGTAGTTGACTCAAATTTTAACCTTTTCATTCAGGAAGGCTTTAGCTCCAAATGAGTGGTTCTAAAGCATTTTATAAGATTGAGAACCTAAATTTTTTGATAGAAAAGATGGTTCTAAAAAAGGAGCTAAAATGAACTAGAAACGAAAATGCCAAGAAATGGGACATAAATGGAATTTTGTTATAACACTTTTAAAGACTTACCTTCTTAAGTGGTGCGCCCCCTTTCTCTCCCTTAGTTGACTAACTTTATTTCTTCCCAAGAATAGAAGTGAGATGAAGGGAGAGAGGTGCACAAGAGAAGGGAAAAGGAAGAGGAAAAACAAGACAAGAAAGGTATGAAATTCATAGATTTTCTTAGTCTTTCCTTTAGTAAACTTAATTTCCTCCTTCTCCTCCTTCTTCCTATAGTTTTATTAAAGTTTTTCCTGGTATTTTGAGGTCAAACTAGAGGGGAGAAGTTTGAATTTGAGGAAGAGAGTCCAAGCAAAAGAAGAAACATCTAAAGGAAGCTAAAAAACCAAGGTAGTTTTGCTATTTCCATGCTTACTTTTCCTTGTCCTTCTTATTGTGTATTTCGGCCACCATAGGAACATGTAAGAGGGATTGAATTTTGAACCAAACCAAGGATGAATCTTAGGAATTAGAGTGTGGGAAATAAGAATATGCAAAAAAAATAAAGAAAGAACCATGATTTTTTAAGATACATAACCTAGGGTTTTAGTTGCACCTTGGTTTGTAAGATGATTCCTAGCCATAATTTAAGGTGTCTAAGAGTTCATATGAGTTTCTAAGACATCAAAGAAGGCTCCCACATGCATCTTCCATCAAAGAAAACAAAACAACCTCCTTGGTGGCAAGAAGAAGCTATGTCGCAGCCTAGCTTGGAAGGAGTACTAAGGGAATGTTTTAATTTCTTCTAAGTCTAGTTTTGTATCATATATGATGGGAGAGTATGAGAGGAAGTTTTGAAAAAATTTTAGAAAGCCTAAAAAGTATAATGGAGGTATAGGTTCCATATTGTGGCATAATGAAGCAACACCTAGCTAAGCTTCTTGAAATGAATGTGTGATGGCTCCAAGAAATTTAAATGGAGTCAAGAGTTATAGATTAAGGCCCCGTTTGGTAGGCGGGAGAGAGCATTCATGGAATGGGAATGGGAAATGGAATGGGAATGGAAAGGAATCTTGTACCCCATAAGTATGTTTGGTATGATGGAAACAAAAAAATAAATATTTTTATTTTTTTATATTTGAAATAGGATGAATGAGAGATTGAAATGTCAAAATATTTTTAATTATTTTTTTTATTAATAATTATAAAATATAATAAAATAATTATTTTTCATTATCAATAAAAATAAAAAAATGAGAAAAATAATTATTTTTTATTTTTGATAATAATAAAATAATAAAATTTAATTTTAAAAAATTAATTTTCATTATCTCTACCATCAGAAATTAAAACACACAAGGTTAAAATGGTCCAAAAATTTACTTTCCCTCAAGGTAGACTACTTTCCATCACAAATATGAAGGTTTGCACTCTCCCATGTTTGAGGGTTTGGACTTTCCCAGGGAAAAGACTACGCTGCATACCAAACATGCTTTCCTTGCTCTCCCATTCCCTTTTCCATTCCAGGAGTGGTCTTTCCTGCATACCAAACGGGCCCTAAGGGAGAGAATGGAGCCAAGATCATATTTTCCCAAGGTTTCTTCATTAGGTGCTTTATGGAATCATAATTGAACCATATGAACCAATTAGCTTTTCTAGTGTATGTGTGACATTAGAATTGGTTCCAAGAGCATAACTAGATCCCATTTAATGTGTTTAGGCCAAAGGAACTAAGTCCCACATCCTTGTGAGTGTTTGGCCAAGGGAGAGGAAGATTTTCCAAGAAAGAAAGTGTGCTCTTGCATATAAGGTAGCTCTCTCTCCTTCCTCTCATGCAACCTTGGATGTTTTCTTGTCTTTGAATGTGTGTGTGTGTGTTTAAACCATGAAAGATGTTTCTAGCATGTATTTATATGCCATGGTACCATGATGCTATGCTTATGTACTTGAATGATGTTTTATGAATGTGTTTGGCTTACTTGAGTATAGTGAGGTCAAAAGTCCCTTAGTAAGGGTGAGGATGAGCCAAAAGTCCCTAAAGTTAAGTGAAACAAAGCCAAAAGTCTTTAAAAAGAATGAGGCTTAGTCTAAATCCCATGAAAGTGGGTGAGGCAAGTCCAAAAGTCTCAAAGAAAATGGGTGAGGCTAAATCATGGTCTTAGCAAGCCTATACATGATAAGTATGTCTTCTTGAATGTGAAACATATTCCATGTATATTTATGGATTCCAAGATAGATATGCATACATTTTTAGACTTAAAATTGAATCCTTTATGTGTGGTTGAAAGGGAGAAGGGCTATTAGGATTCCTAAAATCTCACTCTTCCCTCCCCATTACCTAACATGTCTAGGTGGACAAAACCACCAAGCTTAAAGGAAGAGGATTGACATGGAAATGTATTATGTATTCACTTTGTAACTATTTTGATGGCATATGATGTAATCTTATAATAAATGTGAGGTAAACCCTTTTGAACATGTGTAATTATATGGATACTTGATGTATAGATGAGAATTGGCACCATTTGAATGGTATAGCAAGTTGTTAACAATGAATGGCAAGAATTGCTCATGTATGCTTTTGTGTATACCATAGAGTAGGAGAGTGAATTTATAAGGTCTGGGTATTTGGACTTTGGGAATGTAATGTCCCACATCGAATGGAATGGTCCTGGGAATAGCCCATATAAGTGGGAGTGAAGCTCTCCCCACTAGCGAGACCTTTTCCCAAGGAAATGAGAGTACTTGGGAGAAACAAAACCCTACCAGGTAGTGTGTCGGGTACTGCAATGGGGACAATATTGCTGAAGGCTTTGTGTGGTGTTTGGTATCAGAGTCGACCGTTCAAATATGCAACCCGAGGATGGGTTGGCCCCAAGGGAGTGGAATGTAATATCCCATATCGGATGGGATGGTCTTGAGAACGGCCCATATAAGTGGGAGCGAAGCTCTCCCCACCAGTGAGGCCTTTTCCCAAGGAAATGAGAGTACTTGGGAGAAACAAAACCCCACTAGGTAGTGTGTCAAGAGCCGCAATGAAGACAATATTGCTGGAGGCTCTGTGTGATATTTGGTATCAGAGCCAGCCGTTCGAATGTGCAACTCGAGGGCGGGTTGGCCCCAAAGAGGGTGGAATGGAATGTTCCACATTGGATGGAATGGTCTTAGGAATGGCCCATATAAGTGGGAGTGAAGCTCTCCCCACCAGCGAGGCCTTTTCCCAAGGAAATAAGAGTACTTGGGAGAAACAAAACTCTACCAAGCAATGTGTCGGGTGCCGCAATGGGGAAATATTGATACCAAACACCACACAGAGCAAAGTAGGGTTCTCTTGACCTAGATATCACAAATATCACACAATTACACATTTGAAGCAAGCCAAGACACTAGGTTCACTCTTAAACACACACTTGGTTCCATAATAGGCATATTGGTTCCATAAATGGTTCATTGAAGCAACTCATATCATCCAAGTTCTAGGCTCCATTCTCTTGTTATTTCTAAACTTCTTGGACTCATTTAAGGCCCTTGGAGCCATCACATATTCAATTGTACCATTGAAAGACCAAGTTACTTCATAAGGCACCATTATGGACACCATTGTCCCATCTCCCAACTTATGGCTCCTAAATTTTTTCCAATAGTTTCTCCCATCTTCTAACATCATATAAAGTCCCAAACTAAGGCTAGAACAAATTAAAACATTCCCTAGCCTAATAAACCTAGCTTGGCCCAAATATGCACCATAATGGAGATTCATGGACTTTGTGATTTTTCCTTAATGGGAGAGCCACTTGGGAGGCTTTTTAAAGGTCTTAGGAGCTCAAGGAAACATTCAAATAGCCAAGGAAACATTCACACAAAATCAGATTTTACAAAACCCTAGAAAACACTACACTTTTCTAACTTGTTTTCTATTGTTTTTTTTTAGAATTTCTTGCCATATTCCATCTCCCCATGGCCTAAAATCCTTGTTCCCTCCTTGTATTTGGACAGAACATCCTCCTCTCCTTTGGTTCTATTCTTAGCTGAAATACACACAAAGGGAGGGGGAAGAGAAGATGCAACAAAAAACAAAGATTACTTAGGGTTCAAGTAAGCTTTCAAGTGTCTTTCTCCTTCATTCTCTTCTCCTTAGCAAATTCAAAATTCTCCCCTTATGTCTGGGTCAAAAACAAAACCAAATCATTCAAAAAATCCATGGAAAGAAAGGAGGAAGAGAGGTGAATAAGATTGGAGGAAGATAGAGCAAGAAATTTCATGAAATTACTTAGTTTCTGCTTGACTTTCTTTCTCTTTTTCTCCTCCCTTTGGTATGCCTAAGAGAGCTGAATTTTTTCTATATTTTGGGCAGAATGGGTCGTGCTCATTAAAGAGGAGAAGAAGGTAGAAAAGTGTGAAACTCTTTAGAACATTCAAGAAACCATAAATTTCAATTTTGCCCTTCTGTAATGGCCATTTTGTTTTAGCTTCGTTTTAACTCATTTTTTAGAACCGTCTTTTCCATCATAAAATTTAGGTTCCCAATTTAATAAAATACTTTTAGAATCACTCAAATCAGAGCTAAAACCTTCCCGAATAAATCAGTCAAAGTTCGGATCAATTGATTTTGGAAAGAGTACACCGGAGGGGCTTTACCGGTCTCATGACTTCCCATGATTTTTGGGGCCTCTGAGAACCCTGGACAATTCGAAATTTTCATTTAAAAAGCCTTCCTAGGTGTTTTCTCAAAATTACACTTATTTATGAAAATGTCACTGGCTTTTCGACAAATTTTTTAAATCACTCCAACCCCAGTTTTTTGGCAACTCAAGGCTCAAATTTTCATTTTATATTATTTAAAATTTTATTTGGCCTTGAATGACTCATCTCAGGGGACTTGCTTTACAAATCGGCCCGTTCCAGTGATTGCACAACGTACCGAGCGTTACATTTTCACCCCTTTAAACTAAATTTTGTCCTCGAAATTTAAATATGTACCTCAGGGAAATAGTTCTGGATACTTTCATTTCATGTCATCTTTTAGTTCCCAGGTTGCCTCCTCAGGCGTCGGGCCCTTCTAGACCACTTTGACCAGAGGGATGCTCTTGTTTCTTAGTTGTTTCAACTTAGCATCCACAATCCTTTCTGGCCTCACTACATAGGAAAGATTTTTCTGCAATTGAATATGCTCATATTCTATGACATGTGAGGGGTTTGGTAAGTACTTTTTCAGTTGGGAGACATGAAAATGTTGTGGATTTGGGTTAGGTTGGAAGGTAGAGCTATCTGGTAGGCCACAGGTCCAATTTTCTCAAGGATTTTAAATGGACCAATATACTTAGGACTAAGCTTTCTGACCTTTATAGATTGACCTACCCTAGTCACTGGAGACACTCAGATGAATACATGGTCTCCAATCTCAAACTCTAATGGCCTCCGTCTCCTATTAGCATAACTTTTACCTACTCTGGGCAGTAAGGAGTTTCTTTCTAATCAGTTCTATCTGTTGGGTGGTCTGGTCAACTATCTCAGGCCCTATTAAGCTCCTCTCACCTAGCTCAACCTAACATAATGGAGATCTACACTTCCTCCCATACAGAGCCTCATAAGGGACTATCTAGATACTAGAATGATAGCTATTATTATAAGCAAACTCTACTAGTGGCAGATATGTGTCCCAGTTACCCTTCGTCTCTAATACACATGCCCTCAACATATCCTTTAGGGTCTGGATAGTCCTCTCAGTTTAACCATCTGTCTGAGAGTGATAAGCAATGTTAACTCGTAACTTGGTCCCTAAGGCTTACTGTAATGACCTCTAAAAGTTTGATGTGAACCTAGGGTCCCTATCAAATACTATGCTGCTGGGTACTTCATGAAGTCACACTATCTCACGTATATATAACTGGGCTAATCTATCCAATGAGTAAGTAGCCCTGATCACTAAGAAATGTGTAGACTTTGTTAATCTATCCACAACTACCCAGATAGCATCATGTCTAGAGGATGTCATGGGTAACCCCATAACGAAATCTATAGCTATACTATCCTATTTCCACTCGGGGATATCTAGGGGTTGTAGTAACCCAGTGGGTCTCTGATGTTCTATCTTAACCCTTTGGCACACTAAACATCTCACCACATAATCTGTGATGTCATTTCTCATTCCTGGCCACCAAAAAGTTTTCTTTAAATCTTGATACATCTTGGTGGCACTTGGGTGGATAGTATATTTATTCTTATGTGCCTCTTCTAGAATTTTCTCTCTCAACTCATTGCTATTAGGTACACAGATTTTATCTCGGTATACTATCATACTGTCCTTAGATATCCCGAAATTTGAGGTCCTACCCTGGGAGATTTTACTCCTAATCTGTTTCAAGAATTCATCCTCTCTCTGAGCATCTAAGATCTGAACTCTTAATTCATTCTCAATCTGGGTCTCACTTAAGAACAATCTACCCAATACCAGCTGGCAAGAGAGATTCAGATTTCTAAAATTCTCTAGGAGCTCTTGCTCCCTGATCATCATATGGGTAGTGTGGATAGACTTCCTACTCAGGGCATCGACCACTATATTGGCCTTCCCTGGATAATATTTCAATATATAATCATAATCTTTCAGGAACTTCATCCATCTCCTTTGTCTTATATTGAGTTCCTTCTGATCAAACAAGTATTTCAAACTTTTGTGGTCACTATAGATCCTATAGTCGCACTATACAAATAGTGCCTCCAAATATTAAGAGTAAACACTATTATGGCTAACTCTAGGTCATGTGTGGGATAATTCTCCTCATGAAACCTCAGCTGCCTAGAGGCATATGCCACTACCCTACCCTGCTGCATCAATACACATCCTAACCCTCTCATCGAGGAGTCACTATATACCACAAATGGTAAACTAGGGTCAAGAATGACTAGCACAGGGGCAGTGGTCAATCGGAGTTTCAACTCTTGAAAACTCCTCTCACATCTCTCATCCCATACAAAAGGTATATCCTTCCGAGTCAGCCTCGTAAGTGGCAAGGCCATCTGAGAAAAGCCCTGAATGAATCGTCAGTAATATCCTGCCAAACCAAGGAAACTCTTAACCTCGATGATGGTCCTAAGTCTATCCCACTGTAACACAGCCTCAACTTTTTGGGGATCTACTGTGACCCCGTCTTGTGAGATCACATGACCTAAGAATTTTACCTCAGTTAGCCAAAACTCACATTTACTCAGTTTGGCATATAATTTCTTCTCTTTCAGAGTCTTTAGGGCTAATCTTAGATGCCTCTTATGCTCCTCAAAAGATCTAGAGTACACTAAGATATCATCAATAAAGACCACAACAAATTTATCTAGATACGGTCTGAAGACCCTGTTCATGTAGTCCATGAATACCGCGGGTGCATTCGTCAGCCCGAATGGCATCACAAAAAACTTATAATGCCCATATCTAGTCCTGAAGGCCGTCTTTGGGACGTCTTCAGCTCTCACCCTCAGCTGGTGATATCCAGATCTAAGGTCTATCTTGGAAAAGACAGATACCCCAGCTAACTGATCTAACAAGTTATCTATTCTAGGAAAGGGAAACTTTTCTTGATGGTAACCTTATTCAATTCTCTATAATTTATACACAATCTCAAGCTACCATCTTTCTTTTTCACGAACAGCACTAAAGCTCCCCAAGGTGACACACTAGGGTGTATAAACCCTTTTTCTAGTAGCTCATCTATCTATTTTTTTAACTTAGCAAGCTCGATGGGGCCTATCCTGTATGGAGTCTTGGACACCGGTCTAGCCCTAAGTACTATCTCTATGGGGAACTCTATCTCTCACACCCAGGCCTCCGCCTTGTCTGCATCTAGCTCTCCATCAAACACAGGTGGGTTATTCTTTCTGAATTGATTCAATTGTTTTTGGATAGACGGCGGAGCCTGAACTGGTTCCTAGGGAAGTGAGGGTAGACCACCTTAAGAACTTGAGGTTGAGTTTGAGGATCCAGTGCAGGCTATTAAGGAGCAGATTAATCAGTTTGAGAACGTCATAGCCAAGCAACACTATATGATCCAGTAGCAGCATGAGATGATTATGCAGACAGATGATATGACTGTAGACCAATATGTTGTAAGATTTATAGAATTGTCTTAGTATTCTTCTTACCTTCAGAGGTATGATGATGAGCCCTGGAGGTGCGAACAGTTTGAGCTCGGGTTAAAACCCCAGGTCAGAGATAGAGTGACTCCACACAGAATTCGAAACTTTAATGCTATCGTGGAGATCAGCAGGGTAATTGAGAATAATTTGAGAGAGATTATGCCTACTGTCATGGCATCTAGCCAGAAGGGAACCCTGGAGTTGAAGAGACTGAGACCAAAGGAAGGAGCCAGTTCTGCACCTTTTAGCAAAAAGAAGAGCAAGGTGTCGTGGAACAGGAGGCCACCGAAAGGAAAGAAGGTATAGCCTCAGAGGACTCAGGCATCCATACAGCAATCCCTAGTGACGTGTTACAAGTGTGGGAAACTGGGGCATATTGTCAAAAACTGCCCTAGGTGGATACAGCGCCTCCATTCAAACTACCTCCTCTCAGGCCACAAACTCAAGGCAGGGTGTTTATCCTTTCTCAGCAGGAGGCTAGTGCGTCTCCCAATCTTATTCGAGGTATGCTTATAGCAAGTGATTTTCCTGTGATTGCAATGTTTGATTCGAGTGCTAGTCACTCGTTTATATCTTATGACTATTTTAAACACCACACAAAGCCTCCAGCAATATTGTCTCCGTTGAGGCACCCAGCATACTGCCTAGTGGGGTTTTGTTTCTCCCAAGTACTCTCATTTCCTTGGGAAAAGGCCTCGCTGGTGGGGAGAGCTTCGCTCCCACTTATATGGGTCATTCCCAGAACCATTCCATTCGATGTGGGATATTACATTTTATTTCTCCCAAGTACTCTCATTTCCTTAGGAAAAGGCCTCGCTGGTGGGGAGAACTTCACTCCCACTTATATGGGTTGTTCCCAGGATCATTCCATCTGATGTGGGACATTACATTCTACCCCCTTGGGGACAACCCATCCTCAGATTGCACATTCGAACGGCTGACTCTGATACCAAACACCACACAGAGCCTTCAACAATATTATCCCCGTTGCGACACCCGGCACACTGCCTGGTGAGGTTTTGTTTCTTTCAAGTACTCTCATTTCCTTGGGAAAAGGCCTCGCTGGTGGGGAGAGCTTCGCTCCTACTTATATGGGTTGTTCCCAAGACTATTCCATTTGATATGGAACATTACATTCCACCTCCCTTAGGACCAACCCGTTCTTAGGTTGCACACTCGAACAGCCAGCTTTGATACCAAATACCACACAGAGCCTCCAGCAATATTGTCCCCATTGCGGCACCCAACACACTACCTGGTGAGGTTTCGTTTCTCCCAAGTACTCTCATTTCCTTGGGAAAAAGCCTCGCTAATGGGAAGAGCTTCGTTCCCACTTATATGGGCCATTCCCAATACCATTTCATCTGATGTGGGATATTATATTCCACCCCCCTTTGGGGCTTACTCGTCCTTGGGTTGCACATTCAAACGGTCAACTCTGATACCAAACACCACACAGAGCTTCCAGCAATATTGTCTTTATTGCGACACCCGACACACTACCTATTGAGGTTTTATTTCTCCTAAGTACTCTCATTTCCTTAGGAAAATGCCTCATTGGTGGGGAGAGCTTCACTCCCACTTATATGGGTCATTCCCAGGACCATTCCATCCGATGTGGGACATTACATTCCATCCCCCTTAAGGCCAACCCGTCCTTAAGTTGCACATTCGAACGGCCGACTCTGATACCAATCACCACATAGAGCCTCCAGCAATATTGTCCTCGTTGCGACACCCGGTACACTACTTGGTAGGGTTTTGTTTCTCCCAAGTACTCTCATTTCCTTAGGGAAAGGCCTCGTTGGTGGGGAGAACTTCGCTCCCACTTATATAGGCCGTTCCTAGGACCATTCCATCTGATGTGGGGCATTACATTCCACCCCCCCTTGGGGCCAACCCATCCTCGGGTTGCACATTCGAACAGTTGGTTCTGATACCAAACACCACACAGAGCCTCCAGCAATATTGTCCCCACTGCAGCACTCGACACACTGCCTAGTAGGGTTTTATTTCTCCCAAGTACTCTCATTTCCTTAGGAAAAGGCCTCACTGGTAGGAAGAGCTTCGCTCCCACTTATATGGGTCATTCCTAGGACCATCCCATCCGATGTGGGACATTACATTCCACCCCCTTGGGACCAATTCATCCTCAGGTTGCACATTCGAACGGCCGGCTCTAATACCAAATACCACATAGAGCTTCTAGCAATATTGTCCTCATTGTGGCACCTAGCACACTGCCTGGTGGGATTTTGTTTCTCCCAAGTACTCTCATTTCCTTAGGAAAAGGCCTCGCTAGTGGGGAGACTTTCGCTCCCACTTATATGGACCGTTCCCAGGACCATTCCATCTTATGTGGGACATTACATTCTACCCCATTAGGGTCAACCCATCCTCGGGTTGCACATTCGAACAGCCGGCTCTGATACCAAACATCACATAGAGCCCCCAGCAATATTGTCCCAGTTGCGGCACCCGGCACACTGCCTGGTGGGGTTTTATTTCTCCCAAGTACTCTCATTTCTTTGGGAAAAGGCCTCAGCTTCACTCCTACTTATATGGGTCATTCCCAGGACCATTCCATCTGATGTGGGACATTACAGGGAACATGTTTAGAAGGCTATTCTTACACTTTTCCACGTGCTCAAGGGGTCTTAGAAGTCTTGGAAGCTAAATTGGACCCTTTATGACCCTTTAAGAAGTACAAAATAACTAAATTGCAACCTTATGGTACAAACTGACCGAATAGATGAATTTTCTCATAAAATTTGGCTTGCATATAGATCATATCTAGAGCTTTTTGGAAAGATAAAGACTAAATTATTTGGAGTTCTATAAAATTAATTATGAATTTTCAAAATTGCTAAATTTTTGCTATACTTATATGGTTACTATTCGTATGGTCAATTTTTTCTTTCATATCATTCGAGAGTCAAATGTTGTCTAATGCTTATGAAATGTTACAAACATAAAATAAACATAATAATCTTTCTATAGCTACCAAGATCACCTCATTTGGAGGTCTAAGCAGAGATATATAAATTTTTGAAGTTTTGAGTCAGTACCAGTAATGCAGTAGTACCTTTGGTACTGTTCCATTGATATCTAGTGGCTAAATATTTCTATTTTGATCTAGACTTATTTTTAGCATAAATTTAACATCTTTAATTTTTCAGAATGGTATAGTTTGCTTGATTTTGATTTTTCTAGATTTAATTATGATTTTTCAAAATTGGCATAAAAAATCTAGCAGTAGAACCCGAGACAGCCTTGTATTATTTTGTGTAAGTATGCTATAAGCTTGAGTTTTTGGTAACATTTTAAGATGGTTTTAAGTTGTATGTATGTTATTAAATAGGAAAATGAGATGGATAAGTTTGTATGGTCCATGGGATATAAAATGAAATTTTTATTCGCTAAGCAATGCAAAATAAGGGATTATTTTAATGGAATATTTTCTTGAAATTGTGCTTGGCCAAAGGAAATGAACTTGAAATGAGATGAGATAAGTTAGATAAATATGGTGTTACACTTCTAAATGCCAATTCAAAAAATTCTTAATTGCTAGTAAAGTTATAAAACTTGCATTCCCAGTGATAAATATAAAGGTTTTCATAGTTAATTTACTTCTATAAAACTTGAATTTCTCATAACTTTTGCTATATGAGCCATCAAGCTTTCATAATCATTTTTATAAAATTAATTTAAGATAACAAATCATTTTCATTTTATAAATTCATTTTAGAACAACAATGAAGTTTATAAAAATCATATGCTCAAAAGGTACAACAGGCAGGACTTTATACCACTACCCCTGCTTCCCTTTTGGTACTATAGTATAAGATGTTAATACCCTTACCAATCATTCTCATACTAGAATGAGTTGTAACAATATCAAATGATACTTTTGGCCATTAACATATGGATATAAGCATCCACCTAATCCAACATAATGATCATATAACATACCTTCCTTGGGCTTTCACCACAAGGTACATAACATAGCATCAACATTATGAGCATAAGTTTGAAGACATCACATAGCATCACAAACCATTTCACTTCAAGAGAAAATACAACATCATTCATTTCCCAATTTCCATCAATCATGTACATGAATCATCATCTTCATCAAATCATTTCCATCAAACTCTTGAAGTATAAACAACATTTCATAAATCCATTTCATAAAATATGAGAAAACATCTAAAATTATATTTATGAACACTAGCTACCTTGCAAAGAAGCTAACACAAGCCAAGTAACCTCCAATTGATTTCAAGCTATCAAGCTACAATAGTAAAATAATATATATATATATATATATCTAATTCCCAATATTACATAATTCACTCATTCATCTAACATAATTCAATTACTTACTACTTACCCAACACTCCCAAGCCTTACCTCCACCAATATCATGCTATCACACACTTGCACTATACTTTTTGATCATCCAACCATGCCAAACCAACAAGAATACATCTAATTATCCAACATAATCCATCTAATATATTAAAACAAAAGTATAAGATAAGAATTATATCTCATTTAACCTTTTAGCAAACTTTCAAATTTTTAAGGAATTTTATCAAACACCTTAAGTCCATTAAAAATTAATTAGTATAAATTTAATATTCAAATAACTAATAATTAAATAAAATCTAGTGTTTAAGACAAAAATTATACCTCTAGTGATCTAAACAAGCATTTAAAAATCTAAATAACCTCCTAAGCAAGTCAAAATCATCAAGTTCATCCACCTTGCAAATCCAATGTTATCCAATTCAAATTCCAATTAGTTCAAAAGAAAGCTAAGAAGGAGTAGATTAAATATTTCTTAACCCACCTTGGCTAATTCTTACAAAATCCTCTTTAAAATTAAGCTTAAAATCTAGCATCCATGAAGTCTTTTTATAACACCCCAAAATTAATTAAGGTGTTAATCATGGATTTTGGTTAATTAAAAATAATTAATATGGGATAATTGGGCAAGTTATATGAATGGGATTTATAGAGAGATAAATTATTAATATGGGTTTGAGATTTAATTGAGTTAGAAACCTTATCTAGGCCCAAATTAAATTAAGTAAGCCATGAGTAGAAACTAATGGAAGCCCAAGGATTTTAAGTATAAACCCAACTTCCTATTGTGAGTCTTGGCCCAAGAGAGACCACCTAACAATGGCCCAATTTAGTTTAATGAGTTAGAGACCTAAAACCTAACTTTATGTATAACGTCCCACTCTTCTCCTCATGTGACCAACCTTGCTTCTGCCTAATAACAAAGGAGAGCTCTGCCCTATAGCACACACCAAGAGGAAGGAAGAAAAGGAAGAAAAAATCCAAGAAAAGGTAAGAAAAAGTGTAGAATTTCATGGCTCCTCCTTCTCCTCTTTGTTTCTATAGTTTCTATGAATGATTTGAGGCTATTTTAAGTCTAGTTCAGAGGGAAGAGATTAGAATTTGAAGGAAAGGATTATGCTAAGTGGAAGAGCTCTTGGAACAAGCCTAAAATTAAGGTAATTTTGCTAGCTTTCATTGCACTTCTTTATTGTTCTTTAAGAGATGATTTTCGGCCAAGTATAGGCCCAATCAAGGGAGGATAAATTTTGGTCCTGGTACAAAGAATTCTAACTAAGATGCATTAGAAAGTAAGTTAGAAAAGTTAGGGATTCACTTGCACCTAGGCCAAGGTGAAGCTTCCTAGTAGTAATTCAAGATATTTAAAAGTGTGAATGAGTTCTTAAGACATCTAAGAAGCCTCCCAAGTGCCTTTTCCTTCAAGGAAATTTGCAAAAGTTCATGGGTTTCGTAATGTAAGCATATCTCAACCTCACTAAGAAAAAAGTACCTAGGGAGTGTTTTAATTTATTGTAAGGCTAGAATGGGACTAGCTATGATGGAAGAACATCAAAGGAAACTTTGAAAAAAAATTTAGAAGGCATGGTTTATAAGATGGAGGTGTAGGCTCCATAATGAGATATTAGGGAGCAACTTATAGCTAGGCTCCTTAAAATGAAATTGTGATGAATTCAAGGAGTTTAAATGAAGTCAAGAAACTTAGACTGAGTGAGAGAATAAAGCCAAGATCATGAATTCCCATAGTTTCTCTATAAGGTCTTGGATGGAAGCATAATGGAGCCATAGAACAAAGTAGCTTCATATAGAGTGTGTATGATGCCAAAGCTTATTTCCATGAGTGATTCAGATCTCTTTTGATGTGTTTAGGTCAAGATAACTAAGGGCCACCTAGTTGCAAGGCTTGGTCGAGAAGAGAGAAAAGAATTCTAAGAGAAAAGTGTGTGTATTGCTCTAAGGTAGCTCTCTAACCTTTCTCTCATGCATTACCTTGGATATTTGCTTATCTTTGAGTGCTTGTTTATATGTCTATGCCATGAGAAATGTTTCTAACTATTGCCTACATGTTATAGTACCATGATGTTTTTGAAATATACTTTATGAATGTGTTTTGGCTTGAATGGGTATAGTGATGTCAAAAGTCCCTTAGCAAGGATGTGGATAAGCCAAAAGTTCTTAGGATTAGGTGAGATAAAGCCAAAAGTCTCAAGAAGAGTGAGGCTTAACTAAAAGTCCTTTAAAAATAAGTGAGACAAGTCCAAAAGTCTCAAGAAAAATAGGTAAGGCTAACTAATGCTCTTAAGAACCTATGTATGTTATATATGAGTTTCTTGAACATAGAAAATGCTTTATATATGTTCACTAGTAGCTTAAAGGCTATACATGCATTCTTTAACTTGAAAATACATCCATTATGTATATGTGAAAGGGTTAAAAGCTATTGAGATTTTTTGAATCTCACTCTTCCCCCTCCATATGCTTATTCATATCTAGGTGAGCCAAGAAATCCAAGGAAAGGAGACCAAATGCCTTGGAGCATGATACTTTGACAAGGAAGTAGCTAACTAGTTGTTTTAAAGACATATTGATGTCAAGAAATGTATTCATATGGTGTATATGAGATGTAACCATTTGAACAAGTTTGAATGTATATATATGTGATGTATGTATGAATCTTGGAGCTATATGTATGGAAATGTGAGATTTTGCCACTCATATGCTAGTATGTATATGTGTAAGGATGCAAGTGACATGGTGAGTTTGAGCTCCATGATGTTTAGGACCATTTGAGATGCTTCCCTAGCCTGTGTTT
Source organism: Erythrophleum ivorense (assembly GCA_026724425.1). Lineage (NCBI taxonomy): Eukaryota > Viridiplantae > Streptophyta > Magnoliopsida > Fabales > Fabaceae > Erythrophleum > Erythrophleum ivorense. The sequence goes on along the minus strand of JAIUCV010000006.1, from coordinate 36,327,234 downwards.
ATGTTATGGAAGGTGCTCAAGTGGTTATGGTATATTAAGAAGAACATTTGGTGCCACTTTGACCCAATTATAGTGCTAAAAGTGACCAAATCTTGAGCTTAACCCCAAACTGACCAATTGGATGAATTTCTACATGAAATTTGGCATGAATATAAGTCTCATTTAAATCTTTTCACAGAGCTAAAGATCATCCAATTTGAAACTCTAAAGAATTTATACAATTTTTTAAAGTTGGAAAAATTCTACTGATATGGTAACAACATTATTCATATAATCAGTTTATATTCTATATCACACATAGGTTGAATAATATCCAATGCTCATGAAATTTTGTAAACATAAACTAGACACCATAAACTTTTCATAACCACTAAGATCACCCCATTTAGAGCTTTGTAGAGGGAGAACCAAATTTTTAAAATTACATAATAGTACTAGTAATGTAACCTGACCTTTGGTATTGTTTTATTAATTTTTGTAGGCTAAATGCTTCTACTTTGGTCTAAACATCTAGAGCTTTTCATAATGGTATGGTTTTTTTGATTTTGATTTTTTTAGAATTAATTATAATTTTTCAAAGTTCATATTAGTAAACTGGAACAGTGAACCCAAGGCCAAAATCTGATTTATGTAATGTATGGTTCCTAGCTCGAGATATATGAGATGAATGGTGATGTTTATAACTTGTATGGATATAATATGGGTAGAAAATGATATGGATGAGTTCACGTGGTACACGAAGCATGAAACAAAATTTTTGCACCTTATGTAATGCAAAATAATGCTATTAAAAATATTGCTCTTCATGTAAAGTGTATAAACTAAGCCTTAGTAATGGGATGAGAAGGTTAAGGTAGCTAAGGTATTACATTAAGCGGTTGGAGAGGTTTGGGTCATAGATCATGGATCAAGTTTAGTTAAAAAAATTACTATTAGGCTATAGTAACTCACTTAGAAGTTACTATTAGATTTTTTTTTTAATTTATTCTAATTAACTCAACCATTAAGTCTTTTATTGATTTTCCTATCATCATCTAAACTAAATAAATACATTAGCCCACCTATCTTATTTTCCAAAATAAATTAAATTCATATCTTCCAAATTAAACCTTAATAATTTTGTGATTGCTAAAATAATAAAATACTTAATAAATACTCCATCTATAAATAACACATTTATTAAATAATAAATATTTAATATAAAAATCTCCAATAATTCCTTAAGTAATAAATCACACTTGTTACTAGACAATGAATATTTTATATAAAATCTCTAATAATTTCTTAATCCATTATTGTAATTAATCTAATACTATGGGATGTTACACTAGTATTCCCATGCATAGAAGATTAAACCCTAATAATACATGTGTATGAATTATTAGTGTTTGGGACCATCACATATGGACTTTGGACTATTAAAATAGCAAAGACACTAAAAGACACGCTTAAGAGGAATGGGTTTCAATAGAAATTAGGAGTATTTTATGACTTGTGTAATGAAGTTTGTGCTTATATATATATATATATAATGATTTTATATGAATTGCTAAGTTATTCTTTTGAGAATAAATGATTATGTAACACCCTCTTTTTAATTATCCATTTTAGGAAATTATATATATTTTTAGTATAAAACACTAATTAATTTATGTCTAATTATTATAACCATTTAAATATTCTTTTACAACATAAAAATTTATTACGCATCTACTAAACCTACTTTGACGTGACAAATAACGACATAAGACAGAAATATACTACGATTAGTACATATTGATTATTTGTCTAGAAAATAAGGGAGTTAGTCAATAATAATACAAACTATATAATACCACTAGGGATTCAACCTAAAGCCACCCCAAAAGAAATCCTTAGATAACAAAAATAACTAATATGGTTAGTCCCTTACTAAAAGATGTCAGCAAGGCCTCTGTCTCATGGGAATAGAGGAGGCATCCTTCCCATAGGACACAAGGGAGATTCCTATTCTCTTGTCGCCACAAAGATGATTGGGATGATGCACACCATTTCGTCACATGATATGATACGAATGTTATGTATCACATACACCTATCCTCATAGAGGGAATTGAATTCACTCCACCTGTAGTTCCAAGGTTACTCAGTAGATTGGCATCTAAGAAAAATATAAACCATAATAGAATAAGAAATAAATTTTTCAGTGATATAGATAGGATTTATACAATTTAATAACTATGAAAAAAAGTCAAGCACTCAATTAATAAATAAAGAATAAGATAAATAGAATACTCTAACGAAGAATAATTAAATTTATAGAGATGATGTAAATAGAGAATAACATAATATTTTGTAATATTCAACATAAATATAAAATAACAAAAACGAAGGATAATAGATAATTTCATGTGATTACAACAACAAGGAATAACATGTAAATTTCAAAATTTCTAACATATTAGTTAAAAATCATGATTTAAATAAAACATTAATAGATTCAAAACTCATATACCACAAATAAACAAATATAGACACTATAAAGGAAATACAATAAACAATTAATTCAAATATTATTTTTCTATATTAGCTTGACCATTAGGCCTTGGAGACTGCTAGGCTCAATATCTAAATTATGTTGCATTAGCATTGGTAGGCTTAATACCTAGATCGTGTTGCACTGCCATGACTTAACAAGCTCTATAATAACCATAACTCACAATTAAGCTAACTAAGCATAATTGTACTTTTAATCACTAGTATTTAAGGTCTAATATTGATAATAGTTTAGTAATGCGGTGAAAATATAGAAAAATTTAAACCTTTAGATCATTAATAATCTTCATCAAGATTTACACAAGGGTTTGTGTTCATAGGAAATTAAAATTTTCATTTAACACCTTCATCTCGCACAATAACAATTCCACAAGGTATAAAATTCATATATGTTAGTTTACAAGTCAATATTCATCATTTACAAGCTAAGAACTAGGATTTAATAATTAAAATAAGGGTTTTTGGGCTTAGGCCATGACTTGAAAAGGTTTACTCGTGGTGAAGTTAGCCTTTAAAACCTCTAAAAGTATAAATACACACCCATGTTGTGACTTGGGTGCTTCCCGCTACAACTTAACTTGATTTTGGAACTCTGGGAACTAAAATCTTAAACCCATGTTGTGACTCAAATGTCTTACATTGTGACTTAGCTTGAATCTGGAGCCATCCCCTCACAAAAACCCGATCTTTGTCATGGCTTAAGATGTTTACACCATGGCGAGATGCCCTATTGGATCTCCTTACGCCATTCACTCTATTTTTGTCGCAGTGAGACCCTTTTGCGCTGCAGTGAGATTGCTCTCTAGAGCACTCTCATATTAGATTTCATAATTTACACCGCAACTAGGGAACTTATGCCACAATGCACTTCGCTTCTGTTACTCTCTAGCCTCATTTTGGCTAGGACTCAAAGACATTTTGGCCATAACTTGACTAACCTTTAATCCCTATCTTATAGATATTCATCCCAACCATTTGACATTCCCTCTAATTAAATTCTAAGGTCCTTTTATGATTGAAATGTATGGTTTTAATGGCATAAAATCTCCTATATACCTCAACTTACTAACTCTCATCTTAAAGATTGATTAGACCAATTAAACCTTATTATATATAACCAATTTACCCATTATAACAACAAAAGGTACATAAAGCCACAAGTGACAACTTTAAAATGGGCATTTTACTATCAACTGACCTCAAACTACTTTGAGCAAGTTTCAATAAATTAAATAAACATTTTCCTATCTCAAATTTCTAAAGTAACCTTAAGTGTAAAATATGGCTATGGGCACACCTTAAAACCACACCTAAGACATACATGATAGCAAAAAACTTCACATATCATATTTTAGGCTAAACATTTATTTAGTTACATAACCATATCTTTTCATTGATAAAACATAATTTATACATTCGCAGCAATCTATCTTTGCTCAGTATCAGATAGATGCATCAAATGCCATATAAGTTAGAGCCTACTCTCCTAAAGGATAAATCTTTAGTTATAAAATATCAAAATACCTACACTTAGCAAAAATGAATGCATCATGATACTATACAAGTTAAATTACAAAAAGAATAGCATCTACACAAGAACTAAAAGCATCTAAGTGTAAGAGTCTCACATAAGATCTAAACCTAAGGGTGGTCATCCACCTGCTTCCCTTTATTTTTAGTCGAGAAACTTTTACTTGAAATTGTTAGCCTATCAAATAGGGTGAGATATGAATCTTAGTAACGAAAAGAAAATTCTATACATATGTGCAAATTAATCAACATAAATGCATTTTATACCAATAAATACCAAAATCATCAATTTAATCAACAAATGAACTAATTAGACTACCGGTGACTACTATCTTATATTAGTAATCACATACAATATGTTAATGACGAAAAATAGATGGAAAGGCCTGTCCACGGTGCCACCTCCCCATTGCACACGCTCACAACTTGAGTACATTCCATGGAGTCTGATCACAACTCAGTGCACAATCACAATATAATGCATGGGCGGCAGCATGATCATAACTCTACCAAAGACACACTCATAGTCCAAAACATCAAGTAGCCAACTAATCATTAGCATAGAAAACATATATATGTAGTAGATATAAGATTAAAATAAGCATATACATGGAATTAAAATAAACTTTTAGTTACCTCACTTGGTTGTGCCAATCACCTCAAGAGCTAAGAATAAGTGTTAACACTTTAAAAGTCCTAAATTAATCAAAATACAACTCTTAGTCATTATCTACTACAAAAATCAAGCACCCATTAATCCTAATCATTAAGAGTTACTCAAAAATTGTTTACCAAAACCTTTAATGAATTCCAAAAATCGGATTTAAGCCTCCTACCCCAAAAACTATAATGGTTCACTTTAATTTCCTTGCATTTTCACACAACAGCAAAACCCAAAATGAAAGTTAATCATTGGAGCTAATTTCTATCATAATAACACATCAAAATGGGAGAAAATACTTACCCAATGGTCCCTCCTCAAACTTTGGAAATCGTGCAAGAAACAACCAAAACACCCATTTTCAAATTTGGAGATGAGATGAAAATCTACCAAATACAAAACTAATCAAAATAAAATGAAGAGAAAGATGAGAGAATCATATTTTATATAACTTATATTGGCTAAATTATAACACCTCTAACTTTTAATCGTAGTAATTCAGCTTAAACACATGGTCAAGAATCATAAACCAAGGCAAGAATCATTTATATCATCAAATTAAGAAAAAATAAGAAAATTTGAACCTTAATGTTATTAGAGTCATTAACCAAATAATCACAACATTTATGCGTATAAGAGAATCAAACTCTCAAATTTAAGCCATGAATTAATTTGCCCATTAAATTCTAACTCACAAGAATCTCCTACCAGTGTTTCCAAGTCATACTTTGATATTACTATAGGAAAAACTAAGGTTTCTAAGTTAATATAAGAGCTTGAGAACCTTTGCCGTAGCCAAATACTTTCGAACTGCGGCCAATTGCTCTCGAGTTCACTTCTCACATCTTCACAAATTTCACCACCATGAGAGCCACAGTGAGTTGGAGCCTTGCCATGGCAATCCTATGTGGCGCCGTAGCTAGAGAACCTCCTGGAGCCTACCTCACTTGCCCCTCACTATTGGCTGTGGCCAATTCTCCTTTTCATTGCGGTTAATTGCTCTTTGGGTCACTTCCAATTTAGCTTCTCGAGTCTTGTCATGGCGAATTTCTCTCTATTACCTTCCTTGGGCAACTTCGCCACTTTTCACTACGGCTCAGCCCCTTTTAGCCATGATGAAATACTTCCTGTACCTAAAACTCCTATAATTTCATCCCATACACTTCAACTTTCCCTTTAAGAACACTCTAGAATCACATTCTCTCAATTTATAAGACTCTAATGGTATTTATCTACTTGATTTTCTCAGCTAATCTAACATTATCCATTTCAAAATTTAAGTATTGATTCCTACTCTTTAATCTACCATATATCAGCAAGTACTATATGATATTAATAAATAACCAGATTCATAAACAACCAATATAGTCATTCAAATAGAAATCCCAATAGGGCACAATACATTATCAATCTAAGTCATCATATAAGTTAACATATAATTATATTTCCAGATAGTAAACCATATCATAGGATTAACCAAGTCCTATACATCATAAACCAATTTAATGTGAAGCTTCACCCCTCAATAAATATAGATTAGGTTATCAAAATATAAGCCTCTACACTTGGCAACATGATTACATGATGATACTATACAAAATAATAATAAAATTGGCATCTATCCTAAGTTAGGTCAATCCAAGTGCAGTTTCCCCACACATGGTTTCAGCTCATGATGCTCATCCACTTGCTTACCCTTATCCTTATCAGAGGATCCTTCACCTGAAATAGGTAGCTTATGAAATGGGGTGAAATACAAATTTCAATAACCAAAGGCAAGTTCCATCCATATATTCTAATTTAATTAACATATATGCATAAATTAAAATGAGCATCAAAATTATATTAGTCATATTAGCAAATAAAACAATTAGGCTACTATAATTACTATCCCATACTAGCAATACATTTTCACATGTCAAAGGCCAATAACAGCGGGAGAGGCCCATCCATAGCACCCACTCCCCAATAAGCACAACTAGGGCTCAATACATCTAGAGTCTGATCATAACCCGGTGCCCGATCGAAGCACATATACAGGTGGCAACTGTGCCATAGCTCCACCATAGACTCACAAGGTCCAAAATAATACAATAGATAGTTAATCAATTCATTTAGCATTTCAAATCTTTCATGTATAGCAAATATAAAATTAAAGCAGATATATGCATGGAATTACAAAATCCCTGATTACCTCACTTGTGGACAATTTTTTGGAGAATTGACAATAATGCTAATTTAGCCTATGAACACAAAAATCAAACCATTATCATTCCTATTCATCAATTATGATAGCAACCCAATAGTCAAAGAATTAATCCATCGATAATTACCTAAGGGACACTTACCCAACCACTAAAAGATTAAATTTCGGATTTTGCCTTTCCAAGACCAGAAACTTCAAAATATCACCCTACATTATGGTTATTTTCGCATAGAAATAGAGCCCATATCATAAGTCAGCCAATGGGGTCTCTAACTAGCAGAGAAAGTATCAAAATAAGGAATTTATACTTTTCTAACAACACCTCTAGACTCAACCTCCAAAATTTCACCATGAAAATACCAAACAACAAGTTTTAAATTTTGGGTGTGGGTGAAATGCTCTAAACAAAATATTAATTAGGTCAAATTGAAGAGAAAAAGGAAAAGATTAAGTTATATAACAATTATCTTGGCTGATTTTGAGCCTAGAAGTGAGAAATGGTATATTTCTTGCTAAGAACCCTGACCTCCCTTTAAACCTCTGAAATTGTGTTGTGTGTTTTATGTTTCTACATAAGGGAAGGGAAAGGCTGAATATATATAGGGTTTTAGATAGGTTTGGGCTAACCTAGAGGCCCAAATCCAAGTGAGTTCAGACTTTAAGTTGGGTTAGGCTAAGTCTCATGAGTTGGGCTGGAGAGTTGTAGTTAGGTTAGGCTAAATTTCAAGAGTTCATTTAGTTTAGGTCTACATAAGAAATGTTAGGCCAACTATAAGAGTTTGTATAAATAAGGTCTTGAGCTTCTACCTAACTAAACCCAATTGGGCTAATGCTAAGTGGTCTCTCTCTTGGGCCAAGTCTCACAATAAGAAGTTGGATCTGTACCTATAATCATTGGGCCTCCATTAGTTTCTAACCATGACCTACTTAATTTAATTTAGGCCTAAATGAAGTTTCTAATCTAATTAAATCTCAAACCCATATTAATAATTTATTTCTCTCTAGATTCCCATTCACATGGTTTACCCAATTATTCCATAATAATTATTCTTAATTATGTCTAATACATGGTTAACACCTTAATTAATTTTAAGGTGTTACATAAATCTTCTTCTAAGCATGTAAATCAGAGCCAAAATGGTGGTGAAACCCTAACCTTCCTTGTATGTGCAAAAATGCTCTTGTGTGTTCTATAAAATAGGATAAATGGGCTACTTTAATATTAGGGTTTAGCTCATATTTAAGGCTTAAGGTAGTGATAGGCTGATCTAAAAGGCCTTTGGTCCAATTAGGCCCATTTCCTAAATGTTAAGCCATAGATACATGAGTTCAAATAAGTCTAAATAGGTTAGACCTCTAAAAAACAAAAATGAAGTTGCACCTTTATAAATGGTTCCTGGCATAAATAAATTAATCATAAGGCTTAAACATTAAATGTTCACTTCCACTTAATTAATTTTTCTTAATCAAGCCCAAATCTCCTAATAAATTTATTTTCACCCAATAACAGCCAATAATTATTATTCATCTCAAAATACCCAAAATTAACATTCCCCATAATTCATTCCAAAATTCTCACAATAAAACCTTATTTTCCTTAATTTTTTCCTTACTTTTTTTAATTCTCTTAATAAATTTTAGGATATTATAGGCTTACCCCTACTTCCTTTACTGAGGCATTTCCCAGTGAGTATCTAAAGAAAGTCATATCAAAATATCACAATAATATATTATCCAAGTTATCATTTGATCAAAACATAATAAGTATATTTGAGAAAAAGCTGCCTTGCATAGTTATGTGCAATCGAATTATCTCAATAGTATATCAGTATACTAGAATGCAAAAATTTTATATTTAAATAATTAAAATTATCTTTCTACTTTTTTAAGTCTAATTTGACTTGGGGCTCATCTAGTGTCTAAAATAGTCCATAATCAAGGTCAAAAGTTAAGGTCCAATATAGTCATAGAAATGCTTGTTTAGGTATAAGGAAGGCTTAAAAAGCTCAATAAATCTAAATAGGTCCAAAATATCTAAATAGCCATCACCAGTACTAATTAGTTATTTTAAATATTTTAAATATTTTTATTAATTAAAATTAGACATCCAATACATTTACAGCTACACAGTGCTAATTCTTGTATATACAAGACTCATCCCTTGATCAAGGCAACTCTACCATAATATATACAAGCCAATCCTTTATTAAACAACCTATATCCAAATTAATCATGAAATCAAATAGTAAGCAGCATATTATCAAATCAAATAACCATTATTTGTTCAAAAATCAATAGAGTACTTATAAAATTCTAACTTTCACAAATAAGCTCTAAAAATTATAAAATAAATATCAACATAATCTACACAACATGTAAAGTATATTAGACTATACAGATCATTTAAAATATCTCAAATAATACAATTAAAAATTCAAGCAACTCTCAATCAACACTTTCACTTATAAAGTTGACTTTTTATATAAGTATCCAAAATTTCACCATAAGCCTTATTTTTAATATAAATTAACTTAATTTAATTGGATTTTGAAAAGCTCTTCCCTAAGTGCTTCATGTGTGTTAGGTTGAGGCATGGGTGTGAGTGTAGATGTGTGATTTTTTTCATCTTTCCCTTGTTAAATGGCCACTAATACATAATCAAAGTAAATATACAAAAACCACAAATCAATTTCTACATATTCATGAAATTTCCCAAGCTTCCACTAAGATGAAATTCAAGGAACAACTTGCCATAACTTCATGAAAATTAAAATTATATTAATCAATCTTCCACCTAAGCCTTTTTCTATCATTCTCCTATTTATTTTCTCTTTAATCCCTTTCATGGCTTCATGAAATTCAAAGTTTCATAAATTATAGAATAATCTTCAAAAATAAGGAATTTTCTTGAAGTAAATGAATTCATTTGCCATATATGTAAATTCTTCATCTTTTTTTGGCAAGGATGCATATAACATCAAGAATTCTCTTTTGTTTTTTCCATGGCCGAAACATGGAGGAGAGGAGAAGAGAAAATCCATGGTAAAAAAGTGAAAGAAAAATAAAGGAAAAGAGAAATAATTTATGTTACCTTGTTTTTCCCAACTTCCTCTTTCCATTGCCTCCTTCTTCCTCTTTTCTTCTTATTCTCTCCTTAGCCAAGCTCCTCCTTCTCTTTTCTCTCTTGGCCATAGGTGTGCATGTGTGTTCTTGTAAGATGGTGTGGCATGCAAGTGTGTGTGAGTTTTTAAGTAAATTTTGTTTTAAATGGATGGTTATGATTCAAAGTTATTTTATGATGAAAGATTCAAGCCGTTAGATGAAATGGATGGTTAGGATTAAATCTTAAATTTAAGGATTAGATATGAACCTTTAAATTATATGAGTGGTTTTAATTTAATTCTTAAAAGTAAAAAAATATATATATAAACCATTGGATCATTTCAACAGTTAAGATCACATCTTGATTTACAAATGAATATGTACTGTTAGATTTCCTTTTTTTTAATTATTTGCTTACAATTTAATTGCAGTTACTTTTTTGTAAAATATGCAATTACAATCTTTTACTAGGATTTGTTGATGTCAACTAATGTCATCGTTCCAAAATGCATGTATTCATTAGAATTCTCCTCACACATGGCACCACATCATCCGCGTTAGGCCAGAATTTATGAAAATGCCATGGTTTCACCAATATGTCTTTTTGTAGGTTTTCTATTATATTATATTCAATCAGTGTTATTACATTATCTATCATATTTTAATATTATTTATACTTATGTAGGTCCTACTAGTGTTCTTTAGTCATATCTTTTATTATTATTTTATTATTTAAGGTCCAAATGACCACTTTGCCCTTAATAGAAGGGTAATAGACAAGTACCTTTGTTAGCTTTTCAATTATATCTCTGTTTAACCTCACATCTCCATATTTTGTCATCATTATTCGATAGCTCTTTCTACGCTAGATCTTTTGAAGCAGTTAATTTAAACTTTGGGATCCAGTTCGGTTTTGTACAAGCCTTTAACCGTTTGGTACTATTTTTTATCCTAACGATATCAAAAATTTACAAAACAAAGTTTATAATTTTTTACGCATTATTTCCTAACTAATTATATATATATATATATATATTATGCTAGTTCTTAATAATTTACCCTTTTGAAAAAATTATCAAAGTCTGTTCAAATGACAAATGATGATTTTATCCTTGGACCCCTTTTAACCTAAAAAATTCTTGTGGGTCATATTAAATTCGTACTTTTCATATATGAAATTATTTTGGTCTAATTCATTCATTTCAAGTCAAAATAAATTCATTTAATAAAATACTAAATAATTGAAAAATATTAATTTTTAAGAATGCTACAGTTAGCATTTCACGGCATCAATTATGTTTTAGGCATTTTTATTTAATTACTAGATGTCGTTAGTTTACAAGAGGGATAATTCTTCATGGATGATTTCCATATCAGCTTCTCTTCAGAGATGGAGCTCTTTTTCAAAATGGAATATGAAACCTTATTTCTTTCACATGTGATGTAAATCTACTCTAAGGGATGTTTTATGATTGTTTCTCTATATTTATTTTGGACACTCTAATAACCATCTTTGTATGCAGATGTAATAAGTCATGGAAAGTGCTCACCTACCTTCAGTCATATAATGTTTTCAAAAATTAAGTCTAAGTTTGGTGGTATAGGATATTGGATATAAGATCTACATATAATTTAATTTTTTAAACCGTGTCACTTAACAAGGTGGAGCTATATTTCCACTAGATGAGTCTATAATTTATGCCCTAGAATGTTGAGATATATGATGATGAGAAATTTTAGTGATGGCATATATGCATGGCTATTAATATGTGATGTGTAACTTTTATATTGATTATGTATAAATTAATTATTTCATAACTAGTTTAATCATAATAAAAGCTATTTAATCACTCACTAACCACATAGATAGCAAGAAAATTACACATTATACATACATAACATGATAGCTAAATTTTCCATGCCACTAATGTAACACATATGTAGCCATCATAATATTAGATGAATATCCTTTGTAAAAGGATATCACCAATCATACAAACATCAAAATATCATTCAATTAGTTAGTATTCAAAGCATATGTCTTTACATATCATACAATCAAAAGGGCATTCCTAAATCAAATGCCATTGAGGCAATTGAAGAGCGAATATATACAAATAAAAAATTGCTTCATACTATTGCATACTAAACCTCAGAAACTAATTATTCAAGTTCGGCATCATAGGTAGATTAGGTGCCTCTACATTGGGAGGGCACTAATTGTGCCTCTATAATATATATTATAGTCTTCTTATCTATGATGACTTTCACTTAGCCAATACCTAGAGGCTAAATATAACCCCATTCTACTTCTACCACATTTTAGTTATGGGCCTCTTGGTCCTTTGAACATATTATCACACAAAGTGAGAATCATAGTAATTCTTAGTAAGACAATCATAAATTTTAAAAACAGATAATGATTCAGCCACCATGTTTGTAGAAAACATTTTAATTTTCTCTTATCTATTTGAGACACCTAACATTATTCATAAAGTGGGATAAATAATATGGCAAATCAATAACTAGCATATCTGATGGCAATAGTAATAATACATCAATTAACATCAGTTATACAAATAGGTCATCACTATATTTCTCATACATCAACATAATAAGGCTTTAATCATAAGTTCATTTGGTAGAAATGTAGCTCCATCCCCAATAACAACACCATTTGGTTAAATTAAAAGATGCATAGACTCTATATCCAATACTCCATACCATTGAGTACAGGCTTAAGTTTTCATAAATGCAGGGAAACTAAGGAAGGATGAGCACCTTCCCTAGCCCTTTAAATATGCACATAAGATAATTGTTAGAGTATTTATAATAAATATAGAAAAACAAATCATAAAACATGCTATCTAAAGCATCTCCTAGAGTGGATCCATATCATATGTAAAAGAAATAGAGTTTCCTAATCCATATTTGAAGAGAGGTTCCATCCTTAAAGAGAAGCTAATCCATCTTTGTAAAGAAGCTCTATCTTTAAAGAGAAGCTAATATGAAGGTCATCCTTAAAGAATCATCTCTCTTAAATACTAACGTCCTATATCATCATGATGCTATGAAATGATCAATATTCATTCTTAAATGAATAACTTATCATTTCATATAAATTCATCAAAGTATACATCTATACATATATCATCATAGATACCATTACACAGCATACAAGTCATAAAGTGCTCCTAATTTCCATTGGAATCCATTTCTCTTAAAAATGTCTTTTAGTGTTTTAACTATTTAATAGTCCATAATCGTTGTCTAATATTCCCAAGCATGGATCATCCAAACATGGATATTGTTTAGGGTTTATTCTTCAATGTATAAGAATATTGGCATACAAGGAAACACAACTGTCTATACACGAGTAATGTTTGGGCTTAGTCCTTTGTGTATAGGTATCATATACTATACAAGAGTAAGATCATCCATGCATAAGCACCATTTAGAGTGTAGTATCTATGTATAAGGTCTAATCATTTAGTCCAGTATAGTAAATTAATTATTATAGTTTATCTTTACTTATCTTTAAGGTTCCAAGTGATTGAAAGGAATAACTTATAATTGCACATATGCATAATCCAATAAAACAATTTCAAGTTCAATAAATTAGAAAAAGAGGTTCCTAACATCCAATATAACCTAATTCATATGAAATTGAAGTACCAAATACAAAACCATAATTAAGCTACACAAAAAGGAACTAAAAAAATCCATGCCTCCACATTTTTGTAGATGGCATTGAGGCATTGTGCGTGCATTTTATGAGAAATAAAATGAATGGCATTATGGCACCATGTCTTTTTCCTCCTTTGGTTTCTTGCATTTTTACTGTTCACCAAAGCAAAACTTCCATATCTAACCTCAACTCAAAAACCTTAAACATACATTTAAAACAATACATAAACAATCAAAGTACCCTTTTCACCATCATTTAACATCAAATGGGAGGGAGGAAGGAAACAACACCAAATGAATCCTAGTAAGACAGAGGACGACTTACTTGATAAAGCTTTGGATTCGATCTTTAGACTTCTTCCTCTTTCTTTACCTTCTTTTCATCCTTCTCTCTCCTAAACTCCTTGTTTATCCTTTACTCCTTAATTCTCTCTCTCTTTCTATTGTTTAGTTCTAATAAAAGGAATGGAAAGAGCAAAAGGAATGAAATAAATACGCATATGAAATTGTCTCCTCAAAATCTTCAACATATCTCCCTTCCAAATCTTCTTAGCACATTACAATTTATTGACTTTATGAGAAAGCCAATATGATAGGTACTATTTGCAAATAAAAATATACCTCATTTAGTTAATACTAAGTATAAAAATTATTTCTACTCATGGCAAGAAGTGCATCAAAATTTTTAGTTTCATTGGCTCGTAATTTTGGTTGCATTTTTTTTTTTTTTTGGATAATAATTACACTTTGACTTAAGTCAAAATTTACATTTTGACCATGTCAAAATTTTAATTCGGCCTTAGCAAAAATTATAATTTTTAGCCCTTAACCTTTAATATTTTTATTTTTATCCTAGAATTTCACCTAAAAATTTTCATTTTTTAAATATTTTTCTTAATTTGCAAGGCTTTTTTGGCCTTGGAAATTTTTAGAAATTAACTTCCCAAATATTTATTCTATAATTTCTTCTAATTTTCTAATTACACTTTATTCAAAATAATTCATGAAAATTCCAGAAAATTCCTATTTAATCCTAAAAAATTTAAAAAAAAATTCTTTATGTTTTGTAAATATAAAACTCACTAAATTTCTTTTCTTTGGTCATACATTAATTCCTAATTATTTTCCTAATGTTATTTAATTTATTCTAAATTCATTTAAGTATTATTAAATAATTCTTAATTAGGATAAGGGTGTTACATGATAATGATTAATATTACTAATAGAAGTGCTAGTCATTGATTTGTCATGCTATTTATTCTTTTTTTATGTATGATACCAATTAATCTTAGATAAACAAGAGAGATAAAATATTTTCTGTACACATAACAATTATACCATTATTTATTTTCAACTTTATTGTTTTACTGAGAATTATTATAATTCTCACATGGTATGGTAATTTGTTCGAAGAACCAGGATGCTTATCACTAATGTATGTATAGATACTAGGTATTGGTCAGGTAGAAGTGATCATAAATATGAAGACCACAATATCAACAAAGGAGACACAGCAGCGCCTCATGTTACTAGGGCGCCTAAAGTGCCAAGGATGCCAGACTAAATGACTAGGTTTTGGAGTATTATGAAGTAATATTATGGAGCCTTTTGTTTGTACATATTAGCTTCTTTATCTAACTTAGCGATATATGACTCAAGGACTCCTTTTAGGTTGTATGATATGTATATATGTAAGCCCTGAGCAGTGACTTATGATATTTTGATGATGCATGAACAATGTTGTTCTTATGCTAAGAATATTCACTAAATAGTATGTTGGCCACGTGCTTAGAATCCTTAGAGGCATGGAAATTTAGAGTTTATGTTTATGTCATATATAATTTTCTTACTACATTACATTGTCATTAAAAGATTAGATAGCTTTTGCCACAAATAAACTAGATATAAGATAATTAATTTAAACATAATCAATAAGAGAGTTATAGCTTCACTAATATTATTTAATTAAATTATCATTTTAAAATTTTAAGAAAATAATTATTTAATTATTATTTTCTAATTCTATTAGTTATTGTCATTTTATGATTATTTTGATTATATTACTTATTATTAAATTTATTAAAACATACTATTTCTACCAAATATCATATCACCTAAAACCAATTACCTAAATTTATAAAAATCACGCTACAAAATATTCATATTTTTAAAATTATTATTAATATTATTTAATTGAATTATATATTTCAAATTTTAAAGAAAATATTTATTTAACTTTAGTTATTATCATTTTCCAATTATTTTGATTTTATTAATTATTATTAACTTTATTTAGTAAAAATATTATTTTCAATTAATATCATACTACTTAAAACCAATTGCCTAATTTTTTTTAAAAAGCTACATAATAACTATATATTTATTATTATTATTATTATTATTTAAATTATAGATTTTCAAAATCAACTTGTAATGAAATATATTCTTTAAAAAATTTATATAATTTATTATTACAATTTTTAATACAATATTGATTTTATAATTTCTTAGATATTTATATTTTTTATTTTATCTTGAGAATTTAATGTTTTACCATCACAAAGATCCAAATTTTTTATTTCTTTTTTTTCCTAAAAAACTTAAGGACGAGAAATATTTTTTTTATCAAACAACAATGTCAAACACTTAAATAAATAATTGCCAATCTAACCTAACTTGATATTAAACTAATTGGGTTAAATCTTATACTAAACTAGTTTTGATGTAACCCATTTCAATTCTATTAATTTTTTTAAAAAAATTAATTTATAAAGACTTATATAAAAAAAATTTTGTGGTAAAATGTAATTTTTTAAGGATTTATATAAAAATTTTATTTTTTAAGAATTATTTTATAATTTTTATCCAGAATAAAAAAATGGCCTAATTAGCCCCGTTTCAAGCAATATTAATTGAACCTGGCCAATCCCAAGTATCAAGCATAGAACAAGAAACCTAGTGCAAAATCAGGCTTAAACTACTCCAACACACAACCCAAAATCATCCCTATCAACTTAGGTTAAAACTAAATCCAATCCAGAATACCTTTATGAGTAAGGGTTAAAATCAAAAAATGTTAATAAAGTCTTATATATCAAAATTTAATCAAACTTAATTTTACCCCTAAAGGCTTGATTACTTTATAGATCATTTTAATGTATAAAAAAAATTTGATATATAAATTTATACAATATATTATTTGTACTAATTACGTGATAAATTTATAATATATTATATTAATTTATATTATTAAGCTTTATATGATGTATTGAATGGGCCTTTAAACCTTTTTTTTTGCAAAAATAATTGTCTAAGAAATTCAAAGCTACAAATATTTTGAATTTTTTTAACATCTCTTAACCATGCAACTCTTATTAACTAAATTATTTACTACAATTTCTAAATATCCGTAACACATTAAACACAATATTTTAAAATTATAATTAATCTCAGATCTTTCATATCATTTTTTACCCCAAAATAAAAATTCTTCAATATCATGCCACAATATTATTACTTCAGGAATACTATAGTCATCACATAACATGAACAAAAAAAGATTACCAAAACACATTAACTACATACAACACATTACATAAAACTAAATTCCATACTTGCTCTCTAAACATGTTTTATACATGATCTGCATTTATAAAAAATGCAAGCATATAAATTTGGAACCACAGAATCAAAATTTAAAAACTGAAGATGAAGAACACCCGGACCTCCAAAGCTTTCCTACGCTGGTTTTCCACCAAAGCTTCTGATGCTACGAAGAGGGAAAGCAAAGAGTTAAAAATAATAATAATAATAATTTCTCCTCTCGAGGAAGTGAACGAATTGCAGCGGAAGGATAAGTTGAAAAATTAGATGCCCCTCTTCCTTTCTTACTCTGAGAGCAGCTGAGCCCTCGTGAAAAATGGGTCTGGGATTTATAAAGGCTGAAGTGGATAAAACTGTGGAGACACGTAGGCCAGTGAAATAATGCCACATGCTATAACTAGACGGCTAATTACAATGCTCCACGTGACCCTTATCTGCCTGCATGCCCTCCTTATTTGTAATTATGTCAAAGTCAAACCTCGCACATTGATGTCTTGGCCCGCTATAAGAAAGCCAAAGCATTACTAATTTAGTAAAAATAAAAAAAAATAAAAATTGTATCTTGACTTGCAATAAATCAAGTCCTAATATTATAATAATAATAATAATAATAATAATAACAACAAGCCTTTTCTATTATATAAGGATTATATATATATATATATATATATAAAGGCTAGTGTAGCATATACAGCGCATATACTGTGCGGCATTTTAGTTTTTAATATTTTATATTTTTGTAATATTCGGATCAAAACTCCCACCAAAATAAATCATCAAGTCATATATATATGTTAGTATAAAATAAATCAACAATAGCCCATTGGTCATGTATATCAATTCTCATTCTAGACATCTAATAAAATATGCATCAGAAAACACCAATAAAAACAAAGTTAATTTGCATCTAATACATGAATATTTTTTTTTCTTTTTTTAAAATAACAAGTCAACAAATGGAAAATACTAGACATCTGATACGAGACTCATACTAAAAGTTTCACGCCAATATAAGTTCAATATTTACATGCAGCATTTTCAACAGCTAACATCATTCAGGCCACACTTTCAGAGAGCACCATGAAGATACACATCACAAAAAGGCAATATCTATCCAATAATTAAGTAATGTTTTGCAGAAGGTCATGTGGATGATGATCCCTCATTCTCTGTGGAAGTAACATAATAATCTGGTTTAAGCATGCATCCAAGCCCTTTCTCATTGCTAGGTATCATAAGGTTGTTCACTTTATGCGTTATTAAAACCTCTTCTTCTGGGGCAGATGATGATGACTCACTCTTCTTTCTATCTTGTTTCCACCAACTCAGAATCTGCTTTTGGAACCTGTCTATTGCTGTCAACCTCTTGTGCAACAACTCTGACCTTTTCTTTGAAGGGATTAATGGAGAATTCCAGAAGCATGGATTCGACTTACCTGAGAAAAAAGGAAAAAATAAAAAACCACTTAAGATTATTTTTATTCATATGGCTAACTCTCATTCCGAGAACATATTGGATTTGAAGTACAATTTATAACTAAACCTTATTATAAGCTGAAAAGTATATCTAGCTCGAAAAAAAAGAAAGAATATGAACAAAAAAAAAGTTCAATAAAAAATGAGTCTATTTTTAAAAAAAATTCAAATATAAAATGAGTAGGGTTTGGGCTTTTTTTAAAATTTGGCCCTAGCCTAAACCCGCCCGTATTATAATTATCTTTTTACATATTATTAATAAATAATATTATTAAAAAATATATTTATAACTATAGATATAAGTAAAAAAGAATTATATAACGTATATAATTATTATGTTTCTTACCCTTACCTGTTACATAATATATTATTAGGAATAAATTATAATTCAAATAAAATAAATTATTAATCAATAATATTATTAGAAAAATTATTATTTTGAGAAGTTTTACTATCTTATATGTATATATATTTCAAGTTATTTAAATTTTTTGCAATGTTTTTTTAAGTTATTTAGTATTTAAAATACAAAAAAAGTAAGCCTAACAAATAATAAAAAAATTATTTAAAATTTAAAAAAATAATTTTTTTAAAAAAACGGACCAAGTCCTTTTTAATTAGGCTTGAGCCCGACTTTGGCCTAAAAAAATTTACAAATTTTTTTTATTAAGCCCGACCTATGATCAGGTCTATTTATAACCATTGGATTAAATATATTGCCTCTCATATCATGTCAACTATAAAAACACTATTAGCATTCCAAAAATGGAGTTAGTTGCATGTTCAAACACGAGACAACTTTTTAAATTAGATAAAGACACTACATATTTTGTGGTGTCATAATGTCTATCATCTCTGCCTTTTATATGTGTCTACAGTAGCTTAATATTATTTAATTAATACAACACTCATATAGCAAGGTTTGGAGCAATAACTACCTCCCGTGATACGAGCTATCCGTCTTTCTTATTTATGCTCACAATATGAGTGTATATTTGTAATTATGTGTCTACATATATATATATATGGAATCAAATTAAGAAAATAAATGAAAGAAAAGAAATCAATGTGGTATACGTACCTTTGGGAGATATGATAGAACGCAAAGTAAATTCTTTGCTGGTATGGGTTGGAAGTTTGCCCTTGCCAATATAATTGCCTTTGCTATATATTTTTTTAGAGTTCAAGGTTTGTGCATGCTTGGGGGTATAGCTGTCTAGGCTTCTCAACAATCTAAATCTTGATCCACATGCATTACACAAAACTGGCTTTTCTGGGTGTCCATTACGCCATAGCAGAGTAGCTATATATAATTCAAATAAGGTGAATTCTTTGTGTTGGGATTTGTTGACACACGTAGCGAAAAAAGAAAAAATGAAACAAGTAAAATTCCTCCCATGGATATGTCATCTTTGCTTAGACCAAAGTAAGGTATAAGAGATATACCTTTAGCACACAAAATTTTGTCTCTCCTTCCAATTAATCACATTTGGATCTCAAGGTGCTACTCTTCACGAATCAACACCCTCTATAGGTATCCACACAAAGGGGATATCCAACATGAACAGTGTACTAGCACCATGTTACATGAACATACCTCTCTAAACTTGTCCATAAGAACCACACGACTTCTCAAATTTGCAGTAGAATTCGTCTCTCTCTCATTGGGTGGCGTTGTGGCTCCCATCTAATATTTTTTTAAAAAGGCACTTTTTGGAAATCCTAGCATTCCTTTTTTATAAGAAAGCATTGCTAGGTCTTGAAGCAAAGAAATTTCGAAATTAATTTTGTCCACCACTATTTCAAGAGAGAATGCATTTCTCCTATTCAAAATAGAAAACTATCTAGAAAGCAAATACATTGAATGTTAACACTATATTCATTGAATCTAAACACCTTCTAGATTCAATAAATCTGGATATTCTAACTCATGTTAGTCTATTCTTGTGTGCGACCCTTTAGGCCTATATAATATTAGTAGTAGGCCAAAAACTCCTTTTAACCCACAAATTATAAGTGGCCTTGATAAGTATGATTTTTATGCATTTTATTTCCCTTAACTTAAGCATTTTAAATGTTAAATGAGGCTTAATGGATTTACTTAGATGGAATTTAATTTTAGTAGCCATCTTTTGCACTTTAGGAATTAAATCACAAAATTTTAGATCTTTAATGCATAAATCTTTTTAAATGTATTTTGTGAGTATTTCTATTTCATCCTTTCCATTCTTTTTGTGTAGATTTTCAATGCAAACTTGAGCAAATGAATGAAAGGAAAAGACATTAAAAACACAAAAAGAGGAGCAGCAAGAAGAAAGTTCACGAAGCAAGAAGAAGAAGGTTTGAGAGTGAGAAGAGAGGAAGGTTTTATGAGTTAAATGGGACTCGTGCAGCAGCCATGGCTTAGAGGCAGAACTTGAGGGCTGGAATGAGCTAAATAAGAGAAGCAACGTGATTTATGAAGATGAAAACATGTGAAGGAGCTCACTCGAACAAAAGTGTGGGTTGGAGATTAAAGAGAAAAAAAAGCCTCAAGCACTCTTATATGCACATGCAAGCTCATGATTCATTAAAAGAAAAGTTTGGGCAGAATGAAAAGAAGAACATGCGGAAGCTAGAGGAGAATACAAGCTGGATTGACACGAGCTGAAGCTGGGAGCTTGTGGAATAAAAATGCAAAGAAGTTGACGTGAAGGAGGCACTAAGACATTAAGCTGTAAGAAGGAGGCAAGGCCACAGTTTTAACGTCAGCGAGAAGAACAGAACCATGCAACAACGTCCAGTTGTATGTAGGAGCAGCAGAAGGAAACAACGTGGAAACAAATGAAGAGAAGCAAGAGTTGGGTGCTATGTTGGATGAAGAAGCTTGCATAAGCTGCAGTTTCAACGTGAAGAGCTGAGAAACGAAGAAGCTACGTGGTATAAGAAGAAAAATACATGCAGAAACATATACAAAGCCACGGGAAAGAACAACAAACTGAAGCTAAGTGTGTGTGTGAAAGCAAGAAGTAGCTGAAAGGAATGAAGCACCACGAGTTGAATGTGGTTGATCAAAACACGTAGAACAGAGCGTGGGCTGGATATCATGAGGAGAGGAGACGTTGTGCCTGGGAGAAGAACTTGGAGAGAACTGGAGGTTGCTGGGCAGAGAAAGCTGGAAAGAAGAAATGCTACTTGAAGGGTTTTTCTCTTCGATTTGAACTTGAGCAGAAGAGCATGACGGGATGAATTAAAAGAAGAAAGCCACGAGATGCACATTGGAGTGAAAAAAAGGAAGACGTTGGAGCTGAAAATGAAGAGGAAGCTACGTCTGGACTTGAAGATAATGAAGCATGGATTTTATTTTATTATATTCCAACATTTTAGCATAACAGGTTGGGGCCCACACTCATATACAATGCAAGCTCATGATCTATTTATTAAAAGGAGAAGCTGAGCACATAGAGAAAGAATAAATGAAGCATATGAATAGCACGTGAAAAGAAGGTAGCTCATATTATACGTATGAAAAGAAATAAAAAAGAGGCTACGAGCAATGGCTGAGCACATGGAATCAATAAAGAATTCACGTGAGAATGAAGGAAAGGGAGCACGTGAATAATCCATTCATTCGATTCGCACAATCAGATTCATTCACGCCTCCAAATTTTCGGAAACCCTCATCCATATATTCCATCGATCCATTCCATACAGAGACGTCGCATATTCCATTCATCATCCATTCATTTGCCCATCCACCAGATTCACACCATATTCCATTCACTCCATGCCTCCATCCATTGTCACCCATCTTCCATCCATCCATTCTCCAATGAAACTCTAATCCATCCGTGACTAGTAAGGAAGAGGACCTTGGTGCAAGCTTAAATCCATGGATGAACACAGAATTTCTGGCTAAGATTTCTTTAATTTCTGACACTTTTTCTCTTTCATATATTATCTTGGTTAAGTTGTATTTGATAAGGAAGTTGCGTAATTGTGATTAGTGGTTGGTTAGACACTAATTAGGAGATTGTTTTTGTTTGATTAATTGATTGAATCAAGTTCTAAATTTGTCATTATTCTCTAATTTTCCATGTGTGCCTCGAAAGTGTTCGATGAAATACATGAATGAAATTAGGTGCTTGAATGCTTAATTTGAGGATTCCTTAGTGTTTAGTTGGTTAATTAAACATTTTAGGATGATGATTCAGAGGCTAATTAATTAGTTAATTAATCAAATTAAGTGTTCAAGATCTTAAAAACAAGAGTTAGCGATTTGATGCGGGGTTGAGGTTTCAATTCAACATTGGATTGTTAATCTCGTGATAACCCAAGATAATTTGTTATGAACACAATTAGGGACTCTTAGACCAGAATTAATCACAATTGGATTAGGATAAGGATAGTAGATACTAAGGGACGAATCCAAAGCTAGTCACAAGCCCATCATTCACCCACAATTCATATAATTAAGTAGAATTTAGGAATTTTATTTCAATTTTATTTTACTTAGTTTAAGTAAATCAAAACCCCCCTAATTTAGGAATTTTTAGAGTCTTTTAATATTTGAAAAACTCAATTAAACATTGAATTCTAATTCCAAGGGAGATGACCTAGGTTGTGCCATTAGCTATAGAATTTAATCCAACCTAGTTAAATTTTGAGGGTTGTGCGACGAGTCTCTCAGGCCTCTAGTAAGACATTATGACTACTCAAATTATATGAGGATCGATAATCCAATGCAACCTATCCTATAGTCTATGTCAAGTCTTTTTTGTCACACGATATCTAGGTTAAGCACAAAGCATGGAGACATCATCCTTGTATCACTTGACCACGCTTTCTCAATCTCTAAATAGACTATTAAAACAAATAAAACTCCTTTTATTTGAGCACACCCCATGCATTTATCAATCTTACTTATCAAGGGGCCTAGAGATATCTCTCTCTTTTAGCGAGAGGAACAAATCTCATCTTGACTACTCATCTTCCTCTGTATGTGTCCCCTTATATCTGATCATAACTTTATGGTCACTCGATTAAAGGCAAATTTTGATTATATCAAAGTACAATATTCCTCATGTATGAATCTATGGTGGTCTCAAGTCTAAGGGCTTGGTGACATGGCTATAGATGAGATACGCTTAATCTATGTAGCTATCTCACGATGGGTCGGTTCAGCACCTTATTCCCTAACAAGTGCCCATGACTTTGATTTGTATCTACGTACATGATCATATTATGATTATTAATCAAAATCATACTAGTCTTAATTCATTACTATTCTCACAATAATGATTGATTAGGGACATTTAGATAACAATAATTACCCAAAGATCTTATTATATGATAAACATAATAATAATAATAATAATAATAATAATAATAATAATAATAATAAAACTCTTTATTAAATTAAGACAATGTTCACAGCAAATTGATAGACCTAGGGTATAATCTCTAATACTTTGGTGCATAATAAAAAATTAAGTATACAGATGCAATTAGTAACAGCTTGCTAGTAACACTTCTTTTAATATACTAGTAATGTTGAACTAATATTAAGCTGGTAATTAACACCTTATGTAATTATTAATTCATTGAGCAAATAGTTTCTGATAAGAAGACATTACTGATTACACTTTCAAGGTGTTGATAGCTATGCATTATTACTATTACTTGTTGGTCATATTACATTAACAAAATATCATAAACATATTTTTAAAGTCATTACTAGCATAATGAGAAGTTATTACTAATTACAACACTTACTTCTTTAATGTGACATAAAATTCACTTTCAAATAATATTTGAGTTATAATATTATAATCATGCCATCTATAAGGAGTTAGGGAAAACAAAAGATATACAAACACATCTTCATATGAAATATTGAAATTCTTCGTAACTTGCAAAGTAAGAAATTAGATTTTGTATATATTTTTTCTCTTATATTAAGGTATTTTAGTCAGAAGTGTAACCCCTCCTCTGGACAAGACTGAGATTGAAAAAATGGCAACATTAAGTACAAAAGTACAATGGGCACATTTTTTGAATTAGTTTGATACATTTAAAATTTTACTTTTAAAGATCTTTTAGAAAAATTGAACCCAAATTAAGATTGATAAAATTAATCACAACTTACTTTAGTGCAATAGTATATATGCTACACAATTATAACAGTTCTCTGTGTGTGTGTATTCTAAAAGATTTATCAATAAATTTCAAAATCTAACACATAAAAGAGAATAGTGAATTTGGAACTTCCTATACACTCACAGGGAAGAGGCAATGTACGAAATAAATTATAAGAGTTAGCGATTTGGGAACTTTTCTTTTTCTCCTTAACCTACAATATAAAATTTTAGGTTTGTGGCTAACTTATAATCAACTCTTTTATACAAACACATTCATAGCATGACTTGTGTTGAAGAATTTCATTAATATACTCGTGGTTTATTGTGTTAGTTTTCAATTTTTCTTTCCCATGTTAACCTATGATTGTCTTTTTTTTTTTCCTTTAAGTAGATTACACAAATCTTTTTTCTATTTTAAAAATATACATAGATTTTTTTAGCATATTAATGTCAATTATTTGGATGATGGAAATACATCATGCCATGTGTCCAAGACCAATAATAATGATTGAATATTGAGTATCTTAATCATGAAACTGTTGAATATCATTAAAAGTAGTTTAAAAATTATTAAAAGAGAACATTGTGCCTGAATGATGATAACAAGTAATAATTGAATCATACAATAAAAGAATGTTTTTCAATTTCTTTACATTTTAACTCTATGTAACAATTTTCTTAAGTTAATGTTTTTATTTTGAATTTTCAATGTTGTAAATTATAGTATTTTCAATATATATATGCCATCATATTTTCTAAGGCAAAACATTCATAAATGCAAGATTAGAAAAATCATGAATGCAGAAATTCATGTTCAGGCCAATTCACTTAGATGGGTTAAGAAATTACACTAATGTTTGAAATAGCTCTTGCGATAAAATTAAAAAGAAAAAAAATATCAGGCATTTCCAATAACCACAAGAATAGGATTCAGAATTCAAATAAGAAGGGGGGAGAAGAGGACTTGCAATTAATTAGGCAATGAAAGTGTTGAAAATTTAAAAATAATTTTGATTTTTATCTTTTATTGTATATTGAGCATCTAATTTCTCAACCAAAAGATTCACAAATGCAAAAATAAAAAAATACTAAGTAATTATGGATGCAGAGCCAATTGGTCCACTTTGATGGGTTGAGAAATTCATGTCAATTGAAGTGGAGATGAAATGGAACAAAATCAATCAATCAATGCCAATAGTTAATGGAAGAAGGGTTTATTAATAGGATAAGGAGGATTAATGGGAACTCAAATAAGAATAAAAGGGGAAAAAATTAAAGAAACTTACAATTAATTCCACAATGAAAACAAGGCCCTTTCTCCTCCCCATTCATCACCACTTTTTTCTAACTAGAAGATATTGAAATTAGAGTAATTAGAAGGTCATCTCCATGATACTAAACCTCAAAAAGTAAACCAAATATTTAAAAATCACAATATAGAATTATGCAAGCTGGGAAAATATTAGTAAAGAAAACAAAAATCCTGTCAATATTTATAATTATAGAAGCACATACATTTACTATGTATGTAAACTTCCAAAACTTTGATACCTTTCTATGTGCCTATCTTTGAGAGCTAGCTAGCTTTTTGCTCACGTTATATGACACAGCTTTGCTTTACTTCCTTTCTCTCTCTCACTCTCACTTTGTTTGTATTTGATTATGGCTTCTGTCATCAAATATCTGAAAAGCTACCTTTTTATAGTGTTTTTGAACCCAAATGGTTTAGTAATTAATACCTTTTATGCCCAATGTGAATGTATGTAAAGAAATGTTGCCTTACCTTCTTTAACACATTTTTGAGTCTTTCCTTGGTATTTAGAATTATTTGCTAGCTTTTTCCACTACCAAATTCTATCATAGAACAATCTTTAGGGCACATTCATCCCATTAATGTAATACATTTAGAATTTTAAACCCAAAATAATCACTAAAGGCTAATCAAACATGTTAATGAGGAAAAATATTATCTTGTCTTGGTAAGAAAGCTAACCTCTTCATGATATAGTCTTGAGAAGAAAGTATGGGGCCCAAAATAAGGTTTTAGGTACCATTTAAGCTGGAGATGAGGTCAGTTATGGTGGGGTGAGTGAGATATATAGATTGGTGCTTATGAGAGTGCATGCAATATGCCATACAAAAAAAATAAAAAAGCATTTATAGCCCAATGATGATGGATATATAGTTTTTTAATACTTTCCTTTCTACTTTCCTCCTTTTATGATATTTTCATATATATATATATATATAGAGAGAGAGAGAGAGAGAGAGAGAGAGAGAGAAATGGCTTAAATATATCTACATTAATTAAACTTCTATAGTAAAATTATTTAGATACTCTTATATTTTTTAGTCTTTTAGTGAAAAAGTATATACTTTTTTTAATCCAAAAGCAAACATGGAGATTGTTAGCTTCTAAATGATGAGTGTGGAAGCACTACAAAAAATGCAGGTCATAGTGACAATTGTTTAATAGCAATGTTAACAACATTTTAGTAACTATTATTATAGTTGGTGCCATGGCTTTAGACTTCATGATCACAACGCTTAACTCTCTGAATTTATAATATGAGAGCTTTGTAGCCTTGGGTTATAGTGGTGGTTATATAGTCATTTAGTCGTTATAGTGGTGGTTATATAGTCGTTAAGTCCATGTGGCTTGACAACAATTTGTTAATAAATGTCATAAAATCCATGTGACTTAATTTATAACTACCATTAAGTTACATAGAATTAGTAGCAGTTAATAGCTAATTGCTATTAAGTCACATTAACTTAATGGTGATTCACTACCAACCATCATTAAGGCCACATATAAAAAACCCCTTTTGTCCTCCCTCTGACCCCTTAATTGCACAAACCCGACTTTAGCTTAATTCTCTCAATGCCTTTTTGATCAACATTTGCTAACATCCATGCCACCGCTATTGCCATTGCCATGTTGCTTGTCATTGAGTTCCATCATAATTAGCCTCCTCATAGTTATGTTTTCATTTGTGCCTTCTCCAAAGCCTTACTAACTTTCAAGTTTGTCTCTTTCTCTCTCTCTCTATATCCTTTATCTTCTCTACTTCTTACTTCTTCAATTCTAGGTTTTATTTTTTATTTTGACTTTTGATATTTCTTTTTAGGTTCAAATCCTTCTATGACTGGTCTCCATGTTACACTATTAGAGAATGTTGAACAAATGATCTTTTTAGATTCTATTATTATAGGAGTTTTGATCTTTTTGGGTTTTTTCTAATGATCATAGTTGAAGAATCTTCTATATTTTTTTGATAAAGACATTTCAAGTTATTTGTGTCTGATTCTCAATCAAGAACAAACATTTTTTCTGGGTGTTCTTGGTTATGATTCATTGTAGTCTTCTATGAGCATGAATGAAATGATGCACTCTTGGTGAAACATTAACATTTTCCTGATTGCTAATTTTGCAAGTATTGCAAAGTTTTAGTGTAATTTGTGTGAGTCATAGAGGCACCAATGTGAAGCTTGAAGATAGAGTTGTGATGAATTTGATTTGCTTTTCCTAATTTCTAATAGCTTTAAGGTTGATGTCCTTGGCAGCGTTTGTTTGTTTATTTATTTGCTTCTTTCCTTACACCTTGGATGTCTTACTTCAAAAAGAAAAGTGCTATTCTTTTCCTTCCTTTTGTTTTTGTGAATTAACATATTATATCTCTAATAACTAAATAAAGTCTTGAATTTTTTTTTATTCTTTCTTTGTTTGGTCTCATGGAATTAGTGAAGAAGAAGAGTGCCACGACATCATCTGAAAAGGTTAGTATTCTGCCTCATTTTTGTAAGCTATGATAGGCCTTATATTTTTTTAATATTTTGATCAATTTTATACAATGGGTAGCTATGTGTATATGTGTGTGTGCACGTACTAATTTTTTTTACTTGTGGTATGACATACTTGCATTATGGTTCATAATTTTAAAATTTGGACAATGGTTTTACATTCTAGTATTTCTATGATTCTCTTTTTTGTATTATGGACATGGAAATAAACATACATATTATCAACACACTTTGGTTCACACTGCAAAGTGCCATAGGCATGTAGTTATACTAAAGTGCAATAAGTGTGTGCATACTACACTTTGTGCATAAATGACTTTAAAGTCTTATTTTGGTTCCTTTTATTGTGATGAACTTAAAAATTTCCATCTTCCTAATCCTATATCTCTTCATCTATAGCAAGATGCTAATTTAACGAGTTAAAAGACCTTGAATTTGGGATTTTTATGATTTTGGACCTTATCATTAGGCATTTAGGTTAAAATTGTGGACTTCCTTCCCAGCCTTCCCAAAAAAAGAGAAAAAAATTTGTCACAATTTGCTCTTTAATCATGATAATGTAATGGTCCACTTGGTTTGTTGATTATTTGATACATTCATGGTAAATTGATAAGTTGATTTTTATTGGGGTGTGATTTAATTACTTTCATTGGTTTATAGGAAAAGGGTAGTAGTGCCCTTGAAGAACCATGGCCAACTCATTGGATATGCAACTAGACTATTAAGTTTTATTTTAAGTAGTGTTGGGAGTAACTTCACCATGTTTCCCTTTAGTTACAAAGATTGGAATGTAATTCCAATCGATTACATGAATGAGGTGTATAAGAACATTTTATAGGTAATTGCATATGGATCATTTAATTTTTAAAGCTTGTTTACATATCTTTATTAATTGTTGTATTTTATCTTGTGGACCAAGTTTTGATGATTATGTGCACAAAAGCTACATTTTACAATCAATGGGAATCAAATGGAAGAATGGGTGAGGGCACTTGTACCATTTGGTTAGGGATGATTGCACTTGCACTAGAGACCAAATAATCTCTTATGTCTCACTGGATGTTCCAAAGGACCAATGGGAAACATATATATGAAGATTATTGTCAAGACCCAAGGACTAAGATAATAACATTTTTTTGTAAACAATATAATTGAACTTTTGATATAATTTAAGATATGTTACAATTGTCTTAAAATTTATTATAGGCTAAGCATTGGAGCCTAATCAACTGAGGAGATGTGTGGACAACCACACCTAAACATAAAAGGAATGATGGATCTTTCATCAATAATGAAGTTAGAGCTATAAGTGTAAGTAATTCTATAGAAATAAAGTGCTCACTTTTGATTTATTGTTGAAATGATCTATTACTAAAAGGATTTATTACTATTCTATTTTTCTAGTTGTCGAGTTCTATAGGAAGCTTTAGATGGTGTAGTTATGAAATTGATTTAATTTGATTCAAAATTAGTTGCCCTACTTGATTTATTCTTTTCCTAAATTGTTTAGATAATGTAGGATTTTGTTATAATAAAGTTTAATGTGACGTTGCCATTTATTGTTATTGATATAAGATGTACAAGTGTTGCTCTTGTAACTTGTGATAGTTGGATATATTATTGCCTTTTTAACCAATTAACTCTTGACTAAAGTTATAGAAAAAGATTTCTATGCATAGGCCAAGGGCTCTTCTATTTAGGAAATTTCAAATTAAGATTCATTGGCTTTAACTTTAGGAAGCTAGGAACATGTCAATCGAGTTTAAGGATTGAGATTAAGTGCTTGCTTATTCTAAGTGTTTAGACATTCTCCTTGTTTCCATAGTAAAATGACCTCTTCTAAGCCTTCTTACACAAAGTTGTAAAATTAGATTGCAATACTATAATCACAAGTGAAAGAAAGAGACAAACAATAGTGATAATTAGAGGTAATTATGATTTTCCTCCTTTAGAACTTTCAAGCTCAACTACCACTTAAACTTTCTAATATACAAACTTTAACAGTAATTTTATAAAGTTTTCATTCTGGTTAAATCATATAAATAAACATTATTGTTTTTGGTCTTTAATCTATTATTAATAATATTTCATTTTAAATTTTAGGCACTAAGTGATCAAATAAGTGGAAACTGTTCTAAAGCTGCAACTTATTCTCCAAATTTTAGTAATAAATTAAATAGATTTTGATTAATTGTAATTGGCTTTAAATTGCTTCCAATTATAATGGACTCTATTTGCAATTTCAATGGCAAACTATTTTTGCTTTTGGATATATACATATATGTATAAGTCTATATATTTATTAATAAAAGCAGGGGGATTAATTTAAAAAAAATTAAAGAAAAAAGGATTTAATGGTGATTTAAAAATTCACCACTAATGCTTATTATAGTTCAAGAATTCCATTTTAATCATTGCAAAATCCGTGGTTTAATGACAATTCTTAAACCAGCTTTGATTTAATAGCAGTTGCAAAATTGCACTAAATTTGAGTTCGGAGTGGTTACCACCTCAATTATTAGAAACTACTACTAAAATATTTGTAATGCATAGTTTATTGCTATCTATAATTGCCACTAAAAAGTCATTAATGATTGTCACTATAACCCAATGTTTTTTTAGTGTTATAATCTCCCACGTTAAAGAAAACAATTATATATAGTTTTCTACTTTTGATTTTAAAATTGTTTGTGAAAGGAATAAATTTAAAGGAAATTTAATTTTAAAACATTTTCAATGTGAAAAGTTGTATAGCAATATAAATGTAGCTTTTAATATCAAATATGTGGATTTGTTTTAATGATTCTTTCTACTAAAAGTTAAAAGAATAACAAAAAGATTAAAGAATCATCACACATATTATTTTTGGTTTCTAACTAAATTATGACTTTTTAAGGCACATATTTAAGTTTTTTCTAATGTTACAATTATTTATAAACTAGGTGAGCTACTAGCAGATGCACAAGTAATTCAACTTTTTGGTAGGGTTAGCTAGATAGTATTTTTTTTAAAAAAAAGTACATAGAAAAAGAAAAAAAACACATGGAATTCAAAATAGAGCCTTTCCAAAGGAGGGAAATTACCGAAGTAATTTTAAGAAAGTTATGATAAACTTTTAGGAAAGTTACAATCTTGCGTCCTAACTTTTGTTTACAAAATTTGTATTGTTGCCAATTTCCTTAAGATTTAAAAATGGAATAAGTAATATTTAAGATATGACATTTTAGTAGTAACTAATTGTTAGGTTGTAAGTTTCTTAAAATATAGTAATAATTTTCCTAAATGTTCCTTATAATTTTAGGAAGCCTAGATTATAACTTTCAAATTACAAGACTTCACCAAGTTACAACTTGAGCTTATGCAAGTTACAAGAAACTTATAGAAAAATTACTACTAAATTTTAAAAAACTTATAACATTAGGTCCCAACTGTTATTCACACTAATGCTAAGTCACAAAATTTGTCAAGTAACAAGTTTCCTTTCGATTTAAAAATGGACAAAATAAAAATAAGCGATATTTAAGATATGAAATTTTATTGGTGATTTTTCTAAAATCTAATAGTAACTTATAACCTAGGTTATAACCAAGTGATAAGAGACTTTTTAAGAAAATTATTGTTAAATTTTAAGGAACTTACAACTTTTGTTCACACCAATGCTATATAAAATTTGTAAAATTGAAAATTTTCTTCTAATTTAAAAATGGGCCAAGTAATAAAATGTAATATTTATGAAATTTTAGTAATAACTAATTGTAAGATTGTAAATTTTCTGAAACCTACTAGTAAGTTTCATAAATGTCTCTTGTAACTTTGGAAAATTTAGGTTGTAACTTTTAAATTACAAGACTTTGCCAAATTACAACTTGAACTCAACCAAGTTATACGAGATTTTTAGGAGAGTTATTACTAAATTTTAAGAAACTTACAACATTAGATCCCAATTGTTGTTTACACTAATGCTAAGTCATAAAATTTGTAAGATAGTAAGTTTCCTTCCAATTTAAAAATAGACCAAGTAATAATAAGTAATATTTAAGATATGAAATTTTGATCATAACTTTTTAAAACCTAATAGTAACTTTTCTAAAAGTCTCTTATACAATTTGAGTTTACCTAAATTACAGAAGATTTTTAAAAAATACTATGGTAATTTCCCTTTCAAATTGCCTCCTTTGGAAAGCCTTAATTTCTTCAACATTTCTCATAACAACTTCACAACACTAGTTCACTTAGATAGTCACAAGAAGTTTGGTAAATCAGCTTTCATTAATCCATCCCTATCTCCTATAAGAACCCCCAACATTTCACTACTAATATAAATATTTGGTTGTGGCATTGTCCTTTACTTCAACTTTTGTTTTGGTCTTATTGAGTGTATGGGTGTTTTACATTCATAAAAAAAGAAAGAGGTAATTAGCAAAGAAGAACAAATAGGTAATCTCAAAATCGATCCTATTAGGTATAAAGGTAAAGAAATTAGAGTTGTTCGCATTCAAGACAAAGTTAAATAGCTTGTGGGTGCCAAAATATCTAGCTTGGTGTTACTCATATAAGAAGAGATGAGGCAAAGTAGTGTGTCTTCTTTAGATATGAAATTACACTAAGGGCATTTTCGTTCATTCAAAGACAAAATGAGGCCTTTAAGGTATTGAAAATAAATTTAATTTTTAAGGTATTTTATTATAAATTTTGAAAAGTTTGGGTCCTTCAATATAATTTTTTCCAAAATTTATTAAATAATGCCAAAGACATTTTAATATTTCACATAAATAAATTTAATATAAATAGTAAGGGCTTTAATATAATGGAAGAATAGGTTATAGGTCAATTGTAATAGTTCATAATTTTTGAAATAAGGAAAAAAAGTTTTATATACAATTTTTTATATACTTGTAATTAGGTTTCTTAATTAAAATATGATAAGTGTTAATGTTCGATTCATTTCAAGGAAAATAGTGTTTACTTCTTGGGCTCGGATTCGGGATATGGTTTCTTGGAATTCAGATGGGTCAATAGACTCCTTTTCTATTTCTTCGAATTCAAAAGGTTTTTTGGTGATACCAAATTTAATCAAATTAATGGGAGAATAGAATTTATCTTTAAAATATGATAAGTGTTTGATTTTTCAATAATATTGAGATGAGCATATTTTTTTAACAAAAAATCATATATTTTTCAATTAAACTAGATATTTCTCATAATATTATTAAAAATTATAGATTTTTCATATTTTAATTTATATACAATTAGAAACAAAGACTAAGTAGAGAAATATAATTTATCCTATATATTATAATTTTCTAATGACAAACTGTTTTTATATTATTTATTTAATTTCACTTGAAAATTTTTTATTATTCAAATTTACTTAGATTTATTTTTAATTTATTTAATTTTTATGTAATAATTATTTTAAATATATATAAATTGATAATTATAAAACAATTGATGTGAATAGAATAATATTTTAAAAATTGATGTAATTTTATTTATTTTTTAACTAATATAATAATTTGCATTCAATCATTAGTTCATCAATAAATAAATAAAGTTAAATTAATTTAAATTTTTTTAATAAAATTAGATTAGTAATTAAAAAATAATTTTATCATTAAAAAAAAATTCAATTATTTATTTATTAATATATTTTTTCTGTTAAAATAATTCTTAATTAAATGAATGCTTTCCTAACAAAGACAATATTAACAAAACTATGAACTTATTAAATTATCCAATTAAAATATAATAAGTATATAAATTTTTAATAATAATATGACAATTATAAGATTTAATTGAGATTATATATAAAATTTATATACTTTTCATATTACTATTATTAAAAATTATATATTTGTTATAATTTAATTTAAAAATCTTATAATAAAGATACCACAAATTTTGTATTAAGTTTTTTCTTTAATAAATGTTTCTTTTAATAAACAATTTAAATTTATGTAGCGGTTCATAGCTGGACCGATCTGAAATCCAGACCGGTACGCATCGCCGTGATCGATTTATATAGGTTTCCGACTCCGACGGTCGTTGTTTCGAACCATACAGATAGAAATGGAGAGAGCAAAACCAATAGCAGTGTTCATGGCCTTCGGTACTAAAGGCGACGTGTATCCTATTGCCGTGAGTGCGCCTTTTCCTTCTTTACTTTCAGCCTTGTATGGTTCCCGGGAAAATGGCTAAAAATCAGAAAAAAATTGTAATTGTATGAATTCAGAGCTAGTGTTACCTGTTCTTGATACAGTTGTTTGGCTTAACGATTTGTTTTGTGATTTCTGGGAGTAAGCGAGTGTAAAAGTTATAGGTTTTTGGTTCAACTTTAGCTGGGCAACTTGACAAAGGTTAACGATAAGTGGCTCTGGTTGCTGATACACTTATGCGTCATCAATGGAATTGGGGGAATTGTGCTAATTCATGAAAATGCTTTGGGTAGAATTGCTGATCAGTGTTCAACAAACTGAGTAGTTTCATAAAACTGAATCGCATGCGTAATAAACGCATGGTTGCGGCTGCTGGCTACAAGTGGTGGGAGGAATTGGAAGGTTAAGATAGAATTAGATAAAATATTTTAATTTTCAGAATTAATTACTATTAATTTTATTTTTTAACCGCTTAACTAAGCTTTTTGTGGGATTTTATTGTTCTCCTTTTCTAGTACATACTAATTTCCTGTACTTGTAGTGTTTTCTGAATTTTTAATTTAGTATTATTTGAAATATTTTCTCATGCAATTTACCAGACACTCAAACAGGCAAAGAAAAAAGAATCACGTCTATCAGATACCTGTACTAAAATGTGGTATTAGAGTGCCCTGCTGCATTTCCTTGTATTTTTGTTAAACAAGTTTAATTTGCGACTATCTGCATTATTGTTGTTTGCAGGCTATTGCCGCAGCTTTTGCTTGTGACCAGAAACAATACAATGTGATTCTAATAAGTCATTCAGCGCATGAGGTTTGCATTAGAAACATTTACATCAAGTCAAGAGGAGCATCATAGTAGTTTAGTCACTCTGAATGCCCCTGATCTTTTTCAGTCTCAACTGAATTATAGATAAGGAGAATCTAAACCAAACATAATCCACCACAGCACTTCAATGAAAGTAAATAATTGTTGTAGTTGTGATCACTTATTAACTTGCCATCGTTCTCCTCTAGGCTGGCACTGCTAATAGAAGAGCAATCATTCCTTTACTGTTACAGAAATCCAAATAACAGCTCGGTTGTATGATTAACTGTCCTGTCAATAAGTAATTCGTCCATCTGTAGTAATTGGTATATTATAGTTTCTGCTAAGGGCTTATTGTAAATTTCTGGTATTACAAAGACATGATTTTCTACTGCTGTAATCATCATGTTAAAATTATTTGTTATTTGATTTTCTTTGTGAAGGAATTCAGAGATCGATGCTCTAATTTTTTTATTAAAGTCTGAAATATAGGTACATTTATAGAGGGGTGGACAGCCTACCAGGAAAGGAAAAGACAGGAAAATAAATACATAATAAAAGATCTAATTAACGGACAGATTTACAACTTTCAGGAAAAGGAAAAACATAGAAATAAAGACCTCATTAAGGTCTAATTACAATAACTTAAAACAAGAAATAAAATGCTGACCCTACTCGCAAAATAAAAAAATAAATAAGGGCATTAAAGTTTGAGAATAATCTAACATGTGATTTGTAGCAAATAATAACACATTAAATATGATTTCTAACACTCCCTTTAAGTTGGGAACAGCTTGGAGCTAACATTTGCCATTCTTCTTTCTTGACATTTGAAAGTTATCTGAAAATTTTCTTCCTTGTCTAGGAATAAAAGCATTTTTAAGGTCTAATTTTCTTCCTTGTCTTCTTCTTCATTACACCTTGCTATGGAGTCTCCACGATTTTTTTTCTCCTTCCGTGCTTCACTTTGTGGCGAGGGTCTTGGTTTTGGACATCCTCACCTCACTTTGTGAGATAGAGGTCTTGGTTTCCTCATGCTAACCAGTAATATTTGGTTATCTCAAACTAACTACCAATGTATTTTGTTATTCAGGCCTTGTAAGCTTTGATATCAGGGAGGAATTTAGAGATCAATACTTTGATTCTTTTATTATTTAAGTCTGAAATAGATATACATTTATAAAGAGGGATGAACGGTCCTCCAAGAAATTAAAAGATGGGAACAAATACATAATAGAAAACCTAATTAATGGACAGATTCATAACTTCCAGAGAAAGAAAAAAACATATAAATAAAGACCTAATTAAGATCTAATTACAATCACTTAAAAAAAGAAATAAAATGTTGACCCAATTAGTAAAATAAAGAAACAAATAAGGGCTTTAGAGTCTGAGAATAATCACATGTTAAATGTGATTTGTAGCAAATAATCATATATTAAATATGATTTCCAACACTTTCTTTTTCTTACTTAATATTTATGATGCTTTGCAAAATTTGTTGAAGTCAATGTTTCCTTACAGAGTTTAAGTCCTCACCTGGCTGAGAAGCATGTTGAATATTGCTCGGTTTCATCGCCGCCAGTTCTTTCTACTGACCAGAATAATGACATTGCAGGTTTCAGCAATCAACTTGGATCACCTTATAAAATGTAAATTGCTGCTATAAGGGGAAAAATTGTAGTCCTAATGAATATTTTGTCTTAGCAGGGACATCAGAGTCATCCTTTGCCCTGCAGAAACTGGTGGTTACAAGAGATCATAGAAAAGAATGCTATTCTGTAGTTGAAAGGATATTTGGAGATGGCCCAGGCTTGGACGGTGACTTTATTGTGATAAATTTTTTTGCCTTGGTAACTAAATTGAAAAATGAAGTCAAAATACACTATTAAATCAAGTTACTAAAATTATTTTGTGGTGTGGTTTGATGCTAAGACTTGTTAATGGCAACTGTGATTCAGATTTATGTAAAAGTAGTGATGCTGCAATAGTAATTTCAGAACAATTTGCATGAAACTTTGTTTGTCCTAAAGGAGACAAGGAGATTTGATAGTAGAATCATCACCTGAAGAATTTCACTTTGAAATTTCTCATTTTATGTTAACATAGAAGTTGCAATATATAGAGGAAGTAGGCCACAAAATATTAACCAATCAATCCTCAACATATAAGGAAATAGATATGCAACATAAAGCCTCATAAAACAGGTATAAAAATGGAAACAAAACATTTGATTTCAGCCCATAATAGACTGCCATGATCTAACCATGAATCATGTCCCATCAATAGCAAATATCCTATATGATTCTTCCCAAGAATCATGGGATCCCCATATTCCCTCTCAAGTTGGGTGCACCTTGGAGCTAGCATTGCCAATCTTCTTCATTTTTGGCATTTTTATTTTGATTTCTGTTGAAGAATATTCTATTTTTATTGTAAATAATTTGTTGTAAATAAGATAGATAAATCTATTTTAAATCCCTTAATTATAGGGATTTTATTATGGTTGTTTTCGTAATTCTTAGGTTGGTTTGTTTCTAGTTTTTTGGCCTATAACCTTGTATTTATATCCTTGAAATTTGATTAGAAGTAATATAATTTTCAGAACTATTCTTTCCTATCTTTTCATGATATGGTATCAGAGCCCTAGGAATTTTTTTTTCTCGATTATTTTTTTCGCAGCCTTCATTTTTGTTGTTCTTTGCCACTGAACCACCTCAATTCCCTTTGCAGCCTTCATTGCTGCAACTTGTCACTATTTAGCCTTTATTGCTGCAATTATCTTTATTGCAGCCATGTTCACCTCTAAATCCACCATCTCTAGTCGCCCTACTTGATCTGATGACTCCAACTCTGGTTAGAAAATTGGAGAGTTGAAGAACATTTGAGCCTCTTATAGGTTCAATGGAAGAAACTACCTAAAATGGTCTCAATTTGTCCACACCACCTCAAAGGCAAAGGGAGACTAAGGCATCTCCTTAGTATTGGCCTAGCAAAGAATGATCCTAAATTTGCTGCTTGGAATGAGGAAGATTCCATGATGTCCTGGCTTTGGGATGACATGGAAACCTCAATTGGTGACACATGTATGTTCTTGAAATCAACCAAGGAAGTTTGAGACTTCATTCAATGCACTTAATCAAAGGCTCATGATGTAGCACAAGTATATGAGATAAAAGTCAAAACAAAATGGCTGTTACAAAGCAAGGGACTACACTTGTCATAGAATATGCCAATATGTTACAGCATCTATGGCAAGAGTTTGATCATTATTGGGTATTTGAAATGAAATGCCCTCAAGATGCTGCCATCATGAAAAAATTCATTAATAAAAGATTGAGCCTATTAGTTCTTGGCTGGGTTGAACCCTAAATATGATGAGGTCAGTGTTCAAATTCTTGGCAAGAAAGATACATTGTCTCTAGAAGAGACAATTTCTTTGGTTTGTGCGGAAGAAAGTTGAAGAAGTGTGATGCTTAAGCCACAATCTATAGATAGGACAGTCCTGGTAACAACGAGTGATCATCTTAGGCAACCAAGTAAAGAGAAGGAGAATAAAGACAATCTCTGGTGTACTTACTACAAACAAGGCATACAAAAGAGAAGTACTGGGGGCTTAATGGTAAGCCACCAAGTTGAGAATGGGGACAATAGAAGTCACAAGCACACATGACAAAACAGTCTAGGGTTGAGGAAAAAATTGCAAGAAAGTGGTTCAAGAGTGAAGAAAATGAAAAATTAAGAACTCTATTGGAAACCCTTGAGAAACCATCTCGGGCTTGCTCCCAAGTTCTCTTAGGTAAACTTTCATTTTCTCTTTGCATGAATGCCTCAGGTGAACATTATAGCAACGAGTGGTTAATTAATTTTGGTGCCATTGACCACATGACACCCGTATCTCAATTTTTCCATATCTATAATCCATGTGCAAGTAACAGGAAAATCATTGTTACCAATGGAACCTTCATTAATGTTGTAGGGACTGGATATATATATATATATATTATATTTACATTTGTTCTTAAAAATGTCCTGCATATACCTAAATTGTCTGCTAACCTGATTTCTATTCAAAAACTTACCCATGACCTTAAATGATTTGCTGTCTTCTTTCCATCTTATTGTGCTTTTTAGGACTAGGACTCGGGGAGGAGGATTGGACTTGCTAAAGAAAGGAATGGTCTTTATCATCTTGAATTATCTTAGGAAAATAGGAATAAGAGCAGTTTTTCTTTGTCTTTTCTTGGTATTTCAGATAAGGATGCTATTTGGATGCATCACTTATGGCTAGGACGTCTTTCCTCTAAAATTTTAAAAATAGTGTTTCTCAATTTGTTTTAAGGATTAGACATGTCTGAATTTCACTATGATACTTGTGAACTACCTAAACATTATTGTGTATCTTATCCTTTCAACAATAAAAGGACCTCTCATCCTTTTCATTTGATCCATAGTGACATTTAGGGCCCTCTAATATACCTAATATTTCAGGAGCTCGTTGGTTTTTATCTCTAATTGATGATTGCACTTGATTTGCATGGTTGTTTCTACTTAAACAAAAACCTAATGTTAGCATTGTCATATCTAACTTTCATTCCATGATTCAGAACCAATTTAGAGTCAAAAAAAGATTTAGGATTGACAATGCTAGAGACTATTTCAATCAATTTTTGTCATCCTATTTTCAATCTCAAGGCATTATCCATGACTTATCATGTGTGAACACCCCTAATAAAATGGGGTGATAGAAAGAAAGGATGGCCATTTGCTAAACACAACCTTACTCTTAATCTTTCAAGAGAATGTCCTTAAAACCTATTGGGGAGAAGCTATGCTTGCTGCCTCCTACATGATAAATAGACTTCCCTTGCCAATCTTAAACAACAAGAGTCCCATAAAGCATCTTAATGATTTCTACCCCCATTTTAGGACATCTAATGGCCTCACACCTAGAATTTTTTGATGCACTACATTTGTTCATATCCATAACAACCTAAGGAACAAGTTGAACCCTCGAGCCATCAAGTGTATCTTTCTTAGGTATCACCCACTCAAAAGGGATATAAATCCTATCGCCCTTCCTCTATATAATTTTATGTTTTTGTAGATGTCACTTTTGCTAAAACTAATCCCCTTCTCCAAGTTCTCTCTTCAAGGGGAAGAGTTCAATGATGGAAGATAGTCCATGGGAGTCCGTTGAACCTCTTCAAACTCTTGATTTTTCTCTAGCAAGTACCATCGAACTCGAGACCAATTTAGAATCATCTAAACCTACAATTGAACTTGACCCTAATCTTGTTATTGTTAGTACTGCTCCTAACTTCACTATCCATAACTTTCCTAGTTTTCCTTAGGTATAT
This sequence comes from Erythrophleum ivorense, assembly GCA_026724425.1. Lineage (NCBI taxonomy): Eukaryota > Viridiplantae > Streptophyta > Magnoliopsida > Fabales > Fabaceae > Erythrophleum > Erythrophleum ivorense. The sequence continues at coordinate 36,286,190 of JAIUCV010000006.1, read as the reverse complement.
TCAAGGAAAAAGATTGCTCCAAAACTAACATAGGTCAATTCAACTCACCTCTTGGAAATGAGACCATGGTAAGACTGACCCATCTCTTGAATCACCTTTGCATACATAATATATTGAAACTAATACTGATACAATAGACAATTTAGATCTCTCTATTGTTGTTAGAAAAGGGACAAGAGAGTGCACCAAACATCCTCTTTATCCTTTATCTCATTATGTCTCTCTTGAACACTTCTCACCAGCACACAAAAGATCCATTATCAATTTACATACCATTGCTATTCCTAATAGTGTTTCTGAGGCATTATAGAAAAGGGAATGGCAAGATGCTATAAGTGAGGAAATGCATGCTCTAGAAAAGAATAAGACATTGGAGATTGTTGACAAACAAAAAGGGAAAAATGTTGATTGCAAGTGGATCTTCATACTAAAATACAAGGCTGATGAATCTCCTGAGAGGTATAAAGCACGATTGTGACAAAAGGATATATCTCGGCTTATGGAGTTGACCATCAGAAGACATTTGCACCTGTTGCAAAGAATGAATATGGTAAGAATCCTTTCAGATGTGAAGGATGATGTGATTGGCAACTTCTACATTATGATATGAAGATTGTATTTCTTCATTGGGACTTGGATGAAGAAATCTACATGAATATTCCACTTGGATTTGGCAAGGAGTCAGGGAACAAGGTATGCAATCTAAGGAAGGCTCTTTATAGGTTAAAACAATCTCTTAGAGCATGGTTTGGGATATTAACAAAGGTTATGACGAATGTTGGGTGCAAACAAAGCCAAGGTGACCACACTCTCTTTGTCAAAGACTCGACTATTGGGGGAGTAACTGTACTCCTAGCCTACGTAGACGACACCATTGTGCTGTAAATGATGAGTAAGAAAAATGCAAATTGAAGCAAAGACTTATAGAAGAATTTGAGATAAAGGAGTTGGAGAAATTGAAATACTTTCTTGGTATTGAAAGAGCATGTTCCTCATAAGGAATCTTCTTGTTTCAGTAGAAATATGTGATTGATTTATTGATAGAAACAAGCAAGATAGGGTGCAAGTTAGTTTCTACTCCTATGGACCCAAACCACAAGTTAGGAGAAGTAAAGGAAGAACCAACTGTTGACAAAAGGATGTATCAAAGGCTGGTGGGACGACTCATCTATCTTGCTCGTACTCAACTAGACATATCTTATTTAGTAGATGTAATCAGTCAATTTATGCATGATCCAAGAGGATCTTATCTCCAAGCAACCTATAGAGTAATACACTACTTGAAAGGTAATCTCAGGAAGGGTAATTATTCAAGAAAAATAATACTTTTTACTTTGGAAGCCTACATCAATGCTAACTATGTAGGGTCCCTAGTAGATAAAAGATCAACGGTTGGATATTGCACTTTTCTTGAAGGAAATTTGGTAACATGAGAAGTAAAAAACAAAATGTGATGGCAAGATTATCTACGGAATCAAAATTTAGGGCCATTCTCAATGACTATATGAGCTCCTATGGTTGAAGATTATCTTAGATGATCTTAAAATTAAATGGGAAGGACCTATGAAGCTCTATTGTGGCAACAAATCAGCTATCAACATCACTCATAATCCTATATAGCATGATAGGAGAAAACACATTGTAATCGATAGATATTTTATTAAAGAAAAATTGGAAGAAGGTTTGGTGTGCGTGTCTTATGTTCCCTCAAAGAACTAGCTAGCTGATATTCTAACAAAAGGGGTGAATAGTTTTAGTTTCCACAATTTTGTATGTAAGCTGGGAATGGAAGACATCTATTCCTTAGCTCGAGGGGGAGTGTCAAAGAATATTCTTTTTTTATTGTAAATAGGATAGATAGATCTATTTGAAATCCCTTAATTATAACGATTTTATTATGATTTTTTTCCTAATTCTTAGATTGGTTTGTTTCCTAGTTTTTTGACCTATAATCTTGTATTTATATCCCTGTAATTTGATCAGAAGTAATATAATTTTCAGAACCATTCTTTCGCATCTCATTGTGATATTTCTAACCCTTTGTCTCCTTTTTCCTTTCACTTTGTAGCAAGGGTCTTGATTTTGGACATTTTGTCTTCAGCTTTTTTATGAGAAAGAGATTTTGGTTTTTGTTAACCATCAAATATAGTTCTTTCATGCTAATCACCAATGTAAGGCTTTTTATATTGACCACCAATCTATGTCTTTTTTTCTTCCCCACATTATCAGCAATAGGAACCATTCTTCATTCTTAAATTTTAGTTTTGATTAGTGTTGTAATACATTGAATTTTCATCAACTGTACTAGCAGACTTTTAGAGGAGGTTGAGTTGACTAGTTTTGGGCCAATAGTGGTGGAGGACGGCACGTCATGTGCTAGCACGTGGCGTGGTTTACAATTGCATGGGATGGGTTACGGTTGCATGTGGTGGCATGTGACAGTGTGTGGAGGGGTGTTTGGCCACTGGATTCTGGAATTTAGTTGATTGAGGCCTTTTAGGGACAGTGATGGGGTGTTGGTGTCTTCTATGATAATGGAATAGTGATTCCAAATTTGGATGTTTCCGTTGAGGAGAAAATGAAAGAAGAGCTCCAAAACACAGTGTGTTTCTATGCCTCTTCTTGGCTGAACTTGGCCATGCTTTGTGTTGGCCAAACTTTGTCATTCAAAATAGGTCAGGCCTTTTGAGGCTCTGATATTATGACAAATTTCACTATAAAATTTCTTATTTTATTTTAAAATAGGAGTTGCAATATATAGAGGAAGTAGGTCTGTTAACCAATCAATCTTCAACATAAAAGGAAATAAAAATGCAACATAAAACTTCATAAAACAAGAATAAAAAAGGAAACAAAACATTCTACTTCAGCCTGCAATAAACTATCACGATTTTGCTCATGAATCACTTCCTGTTAGCAACAAATATCCATATGATTCTTCCCAAGAATAATCAGATTCCAACATCACCTATTAGTTGACAGCATATATATTGGGAGAGAGTTTGTAGTGATCTGTTCTTGATAAATAAATAGTAAACTAATAAAATATTTCTATGTTACTAGATTAATTGGAATAGTCTTGTGAGCTCCTATGGATTTTTATATTTTATACATATATCTGTAGTGCTTGCTAAATTGAAGGACAAAAAAAACCAATTTTGAGTTCTGCTTAGAGGTTAAGTGATGTGGTCCAGGAAGGCTGGAGCCTTGCGGAACTTTTTCATGTTCGTTGCATATTAGCTGCACCTTATGTTGTTCCATACAGGTAGTTTGATTTTTTTATCTCCCTTTTGTATTATTAGATTTTTTGGAATTGATCTGTGGTGAGCAGTCACACACTCATAAGAGCACGATATTCCCCCCTCCCCCAAAAAAAAAAAGTTCCTCAAAATTTAAAACTCGAATAAATAGGCTTTCTTTCACAATAAAAGTAGAAAATTGGAAATGTAGAAAATCTACTGCCACTAGCTATCAGGTAGTGATCTTGCCATAAATACTTTAATTGTTTCATTTGAGAACTTTCAAGTTTTAACAAGAGTGTTATTGGAAGCCCACCATATTCAATTCTATTATCTATGATGATGAAACCGAATCACTAGGTTCAAGTCAAATGAACTTGCTTCTTTGTAAGTTTCCTGTGTCTGGTTGGCATATAACTGCTTTTAACATCAATCAAGTGTTTATTGGGATTAGAAGTAGCATTGTACCCTTATCATTCATTTTTTACCTTAGAATACTGAGTTTTTTTGTCACCCAAAACTATTCTATCAAGATATGTGAATGTAAAGTGTCGTGTCTAATTAATTACACTATAGTTTTTGAAGATGCTTCTGTAAGAAATTGTCATATTCTGATTATTGATCTAGTGTGTAGTGCACCAGCATCATTTGAGCACCAATTCCGTAAGGAACTTCCTCTTTTATACAAGTATCTTAATGATGCTCCTTCTGACAAGGTACTTCATCCTTTACTTTTACTAAAATTTCTGGTTAATAAAGATTGTCGATAGTTATGTGATTATCAATGTTTTTGTTAATATTTGTTTCCTTTTTCTTTGCTTTTTCTTTCTGTTTTTGTTGTGTCATTCTGCGATTCTGTTTGCCTTTTCAGAAGTTTTGTATTTTGATTTGATTTACTTCCTTGTGTCACAGGATTATAAGTTATTGGCCAACCCTTATTGTGGCCAACATCTCTTTATATGTTTTGGTTCTCTTGCCTAGAATAACAGAAAAGACAGTGCATCAACTCTAGCCTCAGTTTTGCATCATGGTATCAAAGCTAAACTAGCTCTGAATAGAGCCCATGATCTTGTTTGGCTCCCTGGAGGTGTATCATGCTGGCTCTTCCAATGAGGCCTCTTCCTTGTCTCAATTGGTGGACACCCAGCCAAATGAGCAATCCATCCCTATTGTGGTAATCGAAAGTTAGTCCCCTTAGATGATCACAGGCCATCGATTTAGTGGGAGCAATTATCTCGTATGCTCTCAAAGTGTATTGATGTTCATCCATGGCAGAGGAAAGGAGGAATACCTCACTAGAGAAGCTACTCAACTTGTTACTTCAGACCCAAAGTGGTCAGAACATGGGTGGCAAAGAACAATTTGATAATGTTGTGGTTGGTTAACTCTGTGACATCGGACATTGGGGAGAGCTTTGTTATGGCAAAGATTGCAAAAGAAATATGGGATGTAGTTCAGGAATCCTACTCTAAGATGAAAAACTCAGCACCCTTGTTCCAAATCAAGGGAGTCTTAAAGGATAGGGAGAGCCTATTATGACAGGGCACTACAACACCTTAGTCAAATACTGGCAACAACTTGATCTTTATGGAACATATGAGTGGACTATTAGTATTGATGTAGCGGTGTATAAGAAAATTGTAGAGAAGGAAAGAATCTCTATCTTTCTCTTTGGTCTTAATATTGTGTATGATGAAGTCAGGGGGAGGATTATGGCTACACGTCCACTTCCCTCTCTTAGGAAAGTTTTCGCTAAAGTAAGGCGTGAAGAGAGGAGGAAACAACTTACTCTCAGGATTATGATTGAACCACCCACATTTGAATCCTTTGCCTTGGTGGCCAAACACATGACAATGTCAAATGGTAAGCCTAGGAGGAATGGCACGCCATGGTGCAACCATTGTAACAAGAGTCGTTACACCAAGGATATTTACTAGAAGTTGCATGGAAAACCTTCAAATTGGAAGCCTCGACAAAGAGAAAACCGCGGCCTTATGGTGGTAGGAGAGCAAAAGGCATCAGGTTCCCTTGAATCAGTTATGTTCACTAAGGAATAGTTAGATATCCTTGAAAAATTAATCAATTCGCATGAGAAAGAAAAGGTCAGAACTACTGCAGCTATGGCTCAAGCAAGTAATAAGTTGCTAAATTAGATATCCAACATGTGGATTATAGATTCAGGAGCTATTGATTACATGTTTGGTAATGCTTCTCTTCTTATTGATTTTATGCCAAACTCATACTTATGGTTAAAATAGCTGATGGTTCTCTTGGTGAAGTAAAAGTGGCTGGTGTGGTTAAGTTATTTGAGGAGTTGGTTTTAAAGGATGTATTACTTATTCTTCAATTGACATGTAATTTATTATGTGAGCAAACTTGCCTTGGACTCAAATTGTACAGAACTTTTCGACTTTAATTGTTGTTTTTAGGATTTGGAGTTAGGGAATAGGATTGGTAATTCTAAGATGTGTGCTGGACTTTACTACTTACAAGGACTTGAGAAGACAAATAATGGTGTTGTAACTCATCATGTGTCCTCTAATAGAATTGATGACATCTTGTTGTGCCATTATAGGTTAGGCCAGCCCAAATTTTCTTATATAAAACATTTGTACCCAGATTTAATCAATAAAGCATCTTATGTCCCTTTTTGTGAAACATGTCAATTCTTTAAACATGTCAAAAATTCCTATCCAGCTCATCCTCATCAACTATCAAAACCTTTTTCCTTAATACATAGTGATATTTGGAGACCCACAAGTGTAAAAAATACAAATGGAGCAAAATGGTTTGTTATCTTTATAGATGATCACACAAAGTTGACTTGGGTGTATTTATTAAAGGAAAAATTTGAAGTCATTGGCATATTTAAAACCTTCCATAAACTACTTCAAAATCAATTTCAATCACAAATTCAAAATTTGAGAACTGATAATGCAAAAGACTACTTCAACATTGACAAGGTTTTTACCTAAGCCACCATGGAATTATACATCAAAGCTCGAGTAAATACCCCTTAACAAAATGGGATTGCTGAGTGCAAAAATAGACACTTAATTGAGGTGGCTAGGTCCCTCCTCCTTGCCTCAAATGTTCCCAAATCCTATTGGGGTGAAGTTGTTCTCACTACAACATATTTCATTAATAGGATACCCTTTAGAGTTTTCCAATTTAAATCACCACACCAAGTCCTGCTCGTAACCTAGCCCAACACACAAATCATGTCTACCCTTCCTTTCAAAATATTTGGTTGTATCACCTTTGTCTATAATGATCATGGGGGAAAACTAGATCCTTGCGCCGTAAAATGCATCTTCATTGGGTACTCATCAACCCAAAAGGAATACAAATGTTACCACCCCACCACCAAATGTATTTGTCACTATGAACCTCACCTTTCATGAAACCCAGCCCCTTTACTCTCAAAGAACAATTCAAGGGGAGATTCCTCAAGATACATAAAAATGTGAGATAGAATGGTTGTTTGGTAGCAATCAGTTTTTACCCACTCAAAATCATACCTCACCTGAATCAGAAAACTCAAAATTGTGACCATACGACTGCTAATTCACTTGATCTTGACCCATACTCTTTGCAAGACCAAGACCATTCTCTACTTGAACCGGAAAGATTAGATAACCAAGACCATATAAACCACTAACACATTTGCACCAGACCTTGAACCACTTGATGCCACTGCTGCCCAGACCTTACTTGATGCCACACCGTAGGAAGAAATTAAGACTTATACTAGGAGGATAAATACTCGGATGACTGAGCAACACACTTCAATGGAAGCCTAGGAAGGTGATAATAGCACATATCCTTAACCAAGCCAAACCACTTCCTTTGCTCCAAGTCTTGAATCACAAGAGGAGTTGGAGATGCCTATTGTCTTGAGAAAAGGGGTTTGAAGTTGTAAGGTAAGAGACAGTACAAAGCATGCCACTGGTAATTTTGTTGTGTCACCTAGGTTGCAGGCCTTTGTACACAATGTTGCCCTTGAAAAAATTCCCAACGATGTACATGAGGCAGCAAAGAAGAAGGAGTGGAGAGTTGCAATTCAAGAGGAGTTAGATGCCCTTGAAAGGAATAAAACCTGGGGGATAGTTGATTTGTCTCTTGGAAAGATTCTAGTAGGATGCAAGTGGATTTTTACAATGAAATACAATTTAGATGAGAGTATTAATTGCCATAAAGCTAAACTTGTAGCTAAAAGATTTATTCAAACCTGTAGAATTGACTATTAAGAGACTTTTGCTCTAGTAGTCAAGTTAATCACCATCAAAGTGTTATTGTCCTTTGTAGCCAATTTAGGTTGCCTTTTCATCAAATGGACATGAAAAATGCTTTCTTAAATGGAGATCTGGAGGAAGAAATCTATATGGAAATCCCTCTAGGGGTAAAACTTGAGAATAATTCAAAAAAGGTGTGTAGACTCTATAGATCTTTATATAGACTTAAGCAATCATCAAGGTCCTGGTTTAAGAAATTCACTACAATTGTCGAAAACCAAGGATACTATCAACGTCAAACTGATCATACCTTATTTGTTAAAACAGCCCCTAATGGGAAGATAGTCATCCTGACAGTCTATGTGGACGACATATTGATTACTAGAGACCATATGAAAGAAATAGAAAAATTGAAAGAGTTTCTTACTCAGGAGTTCAAGGTTAAAAACTTGGATAACTTTAGATACTTTTTTGGTATGGAAGTTGCAAGAACAAAAAAAGGTATCTCAATTTCCCAAAAGAAGTACACTTTAGATTTACTTGAAAAGATGCGAATGTTAGAGTGTAAATGATGGGAATTCAGTTATTAAAACTTATTTTAGGCATAGGAAAATGTTAAAATAATTTGTTATGATTATCTTGTTTTAACCTTATCATTAGGTTTGTTTTATTTTGGTTTAAATATTAGTTATTTATTTAGTTACCCTTTAAGATTTGGATTGGTTATTAGTAATTATCTCAAGCGTTCTGTATATAGCCCATGAGAATTAGGGTTATGCAAAGAATTTTTAGATTTCTCTATTTATTTTGTGCTTTCACTCTTTTACAACAACAACAACAACAACAACAACAAGGCCTTTTTCCACTAAGTGGAGTCCGCCACATGGATCAAATAACACCATAAAATTTTATTATAAATCATATCTTTAGATAGACTATTTAAATTTAAATCTTTTTTAATAGTTTCACCTATAGTTTTTTGTGATCTTCCTCGCCCTTTAATTATTAGACTACTCTCCATCTAATCTACTCTTCTTACTGGGACTTCTATAGGTCTTCTCCACACATGTCCAAACCATTTAAGACGCGATTTTACAATCTTTTCTACAATAGGTGCAACCCCAACTTTCTCTCTAATGTATTCATTTCTAATTCTATCTAATTTGGTATGTCTACTCATCTAACGCAACATTTTCATTTCTGCGACATTAAACTTATTCTCCTGTTGACCTTTTATTGCCCAACACTCAATCCCATACAACATTACCGATCTTATAACTGTATGATAAAATTTACTCTTAAGTTTTAATGGCACTCTCCTATCACTAATAACACTTGAAACACTTTTCCATTTCATCCATCCTGCTTGAATTTTATGATTTACATCTTCCTCTATTTCCCTGTCATGCTGTAAGATAGACCCAAGATACTTAAACCGAGTAACTTGTGGTATGGTTTGTTCTTCGATTTTCACTTCTACACTAGAATTAGTGTGACTCTTATTAAACTTACATTCCATATACTCCGTTTTACTTCTACTTAAACGAAATTCATGATCTTCCAAATCAAGTTTCCGCATCTCTAATTTCTTATTTATTTCCTCTCTCGACTCTCCAACTAGGACTATATCATCAGCAAAGAGCATACACTATGGCACCGACTCTTGGATATATTCAGTAAGCACATCTAAAACTAAAGAGATAAGGGTTCAAAGTTGACTCCTGATGCAAGCAAATAGTTATTGGAAAATCCTTAGTGGGCCCACTTTGAGTTCTCACGCTAGTTGTAACTTTATCATACATATCTTGAATTGCTCGAATATATACAATACGAACTCCTTTTTTCTCCAAAACTTTCCACAACACATCTCTAGGCACCCTATCATATGCTTTTTCTAAATCAATAAACACCATATGTAAATCTTTTTTATTCATTCGATAATTCTCCATTAATTTACATAACAAGTATATCGCTTTCATAGTCGACCTATTAGGCGTAAAACTAAATTGATTCTCTGTAACTTGATTCTCTTACTTTAATCTTCGTTCAATAACCTTCTCCCATAACTTCATAGTGTGGCTCATGAATTTAATTCCTCTATAATTTGCACAGTTTTGTATGTTTCCCTTATTTTTATAAATAAGAATTAAAGTACTTTTCCTCCACTCATCTGGCATTCTCTTGGATCTCATAATCGTATTAAATAACTTTGTGAGCTAACTTATACCTTTCATTCCTAAACATTTCTATATTTCAATAGGTATATTATCTGGTCTTACTGCTCTACCATTATCCATCTTTTTCAAAGCTACTTCTATCTTCCCCTCTCGAATCCTACGATAAAAGGTATAATTTGGTCTTTTTGTGTAGTGTCTAAGCTATTTGAGTGTAATGAAAACCCATGTCCTTTATTAAAAAACCTATAAAAATAACATTTCTACCTGTCTTTAATATCTTGTTCTATGACTAAGACTCTACCTTCTTCGTCTTTAATATATCTCACTTGGTCAACATCTTTTGTTTTTCTTTTTCTGCTTTTAGCAAGTTTATAAATATTTCTTTCTCCAACTTTAGTGCCTAAAGACTGATATAACCCATCAAAAGCCTTAACTTTCGCTTCGGTCATTACTTTTTTAGTGTTTTTCTTAGCTACTTTATATTTTTTTTCAATTTTTTCACTTTTACACAAAGACCATGCTTTATAACATTTTCTTTTAACTTTAACCTTATCTTGTACACTTTTATCCCACTACCAAGATTCTTTATCTCTAGGTCCAAACCTCTTGATTCTCTAAGTATCTCTTTTGCAACCTTCTTAATCTCTTTAGCCATCTTGTTCTACATATTATTTGCACTTCCTTGTACGTCCCATGATCCATCCTTCAAAATTCTTCTTTGCAAGTTCTTTTCTTTATCACCTTTCAATTGCCACCACTTTATCCTTGCCATCTTATTTTGACCTTTACTTTTTACTCTCCTTTTAATTCGAATATTCATCACCAAGACCTTATGTTATGTAGTCAAACTTTTACCAGGTATAACTTTGCAATCCATGCAAATCTTTTTATCCACTTTCCTTAATAGAAAGAAATCAATTTGAGAATATATCTTCCCACTTTTATACGTGATAAGATGATTTTCACGCTTCTTAAAACAAGTGTTAGCTATAGTAAAATCAAACGCTAAAGAGAAATCTAAAATAGTTTTACCCTCTGCATTTGCTTCTTCTAAACCACATAACTCTCATGCGAACCCTCATAATATCTAGATATACTCCCAACATGACCATTAAGATCCCATCCTATGAGAATCTTCTCCCCTAAAGGTATTCCTTGAATTAAACCTTCTAAATCCTCCAAAAACTCTATCTTATAGTGCTCTTCTAACTCTATTTGTGGTGTGTAAGCACTAATAACATTAAAAGTTTTTCTTTTTACTATAAATTTTAACGTTATAATTCTGTCTCTTACTCTTTTTACATCTACCACAACATTTTTTTAATACTTATCCACAATTATACTTACTTCATTTCTATATTTAATCTTACTAGTATACTAAACTTAAAACCTGAAGTGTCTAATTCTTTTGCTTTTTCTCTTACCCATTTAGTTTCTTGCAAGTACATAAAATTAAACTTCATCCTAATCATAGTATCGACTATTTCCATTGCTTAAGTGTACCTATATTCCAAGTTTCAAGACGAATTCTACTTTCATAAACTAACTTCTTTAGCCATATTCGTTTACAAAAATGTGGGAACCCTTGCTTATTTTTCACTATACCCAGGTGACGATGCAACGACTCTTGCTCATTTGACACTATACTCGAGCTATACAACGTGTTGTTTCTGGACAACGCCCCAACATTAACGTTAATATATCGTTGATCCATGTTATAAAGATTCAACGAAATTTTATGTTGGCTGTTGACTGCTTAACATAACCCTCCTCTTTTTGCTCTCACTCCTTTATTCCCCTTAATTACTAGTGGTTCTATATCAATTGGTATTAAAGCCTGCCTCAATAATCCATCCACTTCGTTTGCTGCCTTTTCCACTATTAACATTGCCACCCTTCTTCCTCCCTTTGTTCCACACTGTCAACCTTGCTATTGCCTTTTCCTTTCATAGCTTGGACCATCCTTGGCGTCCAATGCTGTCAGAGTTCGTTCTCCCACCTTCAGCTATCGTTTTTGTTGTGCTGCACCACCATTGGACGCAAACCACAAAACTCGGCCTTACCCTGAAGGTGCACCATTGTAGATTGCCACCCCTGCCTTCATGTGCTAACCAATGTCTTTGTGTGTGGGCATCACGTGCCCCATGCACGGCACACTCCAGACACCTTGAAATTGCTGTTTCAGCCTTTTTATCTTTATTCTTTGCTATACTCATCATCTAGAAAGTAAGGTATTTTCTTCTACTTTAGGCTCTATATATTGCTAAGGTAAGGTTTTATTCTCTCTTTGAAAAATGAGACTAAAGGTATTGGAAATTATTTTGAAAGTTTTGGCCCATTCCTCTGTCTCTTGTCTTTACTTCTTCCTTTCAAATTGTCTAGTCTATAGTATAGTTAAAAAAAAAAAAGAAGAAAAAAACCAAAAAAAAGAAAAAAAGGAAAAAACAAGAGAAAAACCTATATATGCCTATCACCTTTTTATATTTTTGTCAAAGTGTTCTATAGCATTGATTTATATTGTTTATTGCTTTTGTTACTCAACTCAGCATTGCATTCAAAATTCCACATTCTGCTTTATCCTTTGCATGATCATTTGTGATTTATATAACTGACATAACCTCTCTAAAATTTATCATGGATCAGCATACCATTGATCTCCAAACTATCTTGAATAAAATTGAGGAAGGACGTAAAGTTAATAAGGCTTATGTAGACAAACATCTTGAGGAACTTGTTAGGATGTTAGAAGATTTATTTTTTTAAATATGTAGATATTGTAATCTGTGTCATAATCATAGGGATAGGATATGATTACGTAGTCATTAATGTGAGGGCTCTTCTTCTCTTGTATATATTTTTCAACCCTCTAAATGAGAAAGATAGATTCAATTCATATTTTTCTATATTTCTTTACATGGTATCAAAGCCTTAGGTTTTGTATCGGTGGAATTCCACTATCTGTTTTTACGTAGCTGCTCTCTATATAAGTTCGAAAGTCAAAGGTTCTTAGGGGCATCGTTCTCAACGTCTCTATGTATGACACCTCCCACTCAGGCAGGATCAGCAGGCTCCAATCGACGTTTTATTCAAGAATCGCCACCGTATGACCAGCGCATGAGACTCACGCATTGTCTTCAATTTCGTTGTCTATCCATGAGTCGGCGCGTCGGAGCCCGTGGGGAGTACATCTTGGCCCCAATCTTCTCCTATGGCGTCGACTCGTCATTTCCAACACATTTTGGTTGGTTTCTAGGTCTGGGTGCGTGTTTTTTAGAACTGGGTTCATTCATTTGGTCCTTTTGAATCAGGTTTCTTGATCTTTGCTTGCTCTTTGTTGGCTAGTGGTCCCTGGTGTGATTTCTGGTATTCGTTCCATTCTTGATTTGTGTCTTTGATCTAATTTGTTTTTTTTTGTCATCTCATAATGACTAAAACTAAGTCTATAGTTGCCCTTGAGGTTGTCCTGATTGTGACTAAAATTACTGATCACAAATTGAACTGGATGAATTTTTGGGATAAGACAATTCGCATCTATTTACAAAGTATTGAAAAGGAAGGCCATTTGACGAAGGCTCCTCCAACAGATAATTCTCGCCAGGCTTGGTAGCAAGATGATGCACGATTGTTCTTATAGATTCGCAACTCTATTGAGAGTGAGACTATTAGTTTTGTTAATCACTGTGAATTTGTTAAAAAACTTGTGGATTATCTCGAGTTTTTGTATTCAGGAAAAGGGAATGTCTCGTATTTGTGAAATTTGCAAAGCGTTTTATCGTGTCGAAAAACAAAATTGGGCTCTTAAGGCTTATTTTATAGAGTTTAAGCAAACTTATGAGGAGCTAAATATGTTACTTCCTCTCACTACTGACTTGAAAGTTCAATGGGTCCAACGAGAGCAAATGGCTGTCATGAGTTTTCTTACTGGTCTTCCTCTTGAATTTGAAACTGTTTTTTTGCAAGTCCTATTTGGAACTGAGATCTTTGATCTTCAGGAAATCTTTTCTAGAGTAAGAGTCTCTTATCAAAACCATCCATTGATCATAATAGTACTTTAATTGGCCAGAGCTAGCCCAACTATGGTGGATCTAAGCCAGGGGAAGCTAACACTCAACATCAAGAAGCTGGTGGAATTGTGTGCTATTACTGTCATGAATTGGGTCATACCAACCGTACTTGTCAAAAGCTTTAAAATAAACAACAGAGAACTCATTTTGTGCGTGTGGTGTCCTTTACTAATGACAAGGTTACGATCTCCGCCGCCAAGTATGCCAAATTTTGTAAATACCAAGAATCACTACAATCCACTACTCCTACAATCCCTATTGGTGCTCTTGCTCGGATAGGTAACATTGATACATGTCTTGTTTTTTTTTTTTTTCAAATGGATCATAGATTCCAGTGCTATTGACCAAATGACAGGTAATTGTCATCTTTTCTCTACTTATAACTCGTATGCCAACCCTTCTACTATTACCATTGCTAATGGTTCCTCCATTCATGTTCTTGGTTCTAGTACTGTTAACTCCACTCCTTCTCTTCCATTATCATGAGTGTTGGACGTATCTGAACTTGCTTTTAATCTCCTTTCTTCGAGCAAACTTACCCGTAACTTGAATTGTTGTCTTACTTTTGTTTGATTGTTGCTTGATTCATGATCTTACGACAAAGAAGATTATTGGTAGAGGCTATGAGTTTAGCAGCCATTATTCCTTTGATGATCAAGTGCCTCAATCAGTTGTTTGCTTTGGTACTTTGACTCCTTTTGAGATCCATTGTCAATTGGGTCATTAGTCTTTTTCGTCTTTAAAAAAATTTTACCCTCAGTTTTAGCATTTGTCGTTTTTATATTGTAAATCGCATCAATTTGCCAAACATCACCGTCTTCCTCTTGTGTTCAGATAGTTCATTTTGATGTTTGGGGTCCGTGTCATATTGAGTCTAAGTTTGGTTTTAAATACTTTGTCACCTTTGTTGATTATTTTCATATTACTTGGTTATATTTAATGAAAAATCATTTTGAGTTATTCTCTCACTTTTGTGCCTTTTGTGTGGAAATTAAAACTTAATTTGACGTACTTATTCGTACTTTACGTAGTGATAATGTTAAAGAATATTTTTTACAATCCTTTCAATCATACATGCTTCAAAATGATATTTTTTATCAATCCTCTTGTGTCGATACACTTGCTCAAAACGGTGTTGCTAAACGTAAAAATAAGCACTTACTTGAAGTGACACGGGCAGTTATGTTTCAAATGAAGGTTCCTTGGTCTTTCTGGACTGATGTAGTTTCCACTGCTTGCTTTCTCATTAATCACATGCCTTCTTCTATCCTTACTGGTAACATCCCTTATACTACCTCATTTCCTTCTAAGTTCTTATTTCCCATTGATCCAAAAATCTTTAGGTGTGTTTGCTTTGTTCAAGATGTTAGGTCCCAAGTCACCAAATTAGACCCAAGTCTCTAAAATGTCTTTTTTTGGGTATTCTCGTCTTCAAAAAGGATATCGGTGTTTTTTTCTAACTTTTAATCGTTATTTAGTGTTTGCAAATGTTTCTTTTTATGAGTCCATTTCTTACTTTCTTTCCTTATCTACACCTTCTCCACTTGCAGAAGATGATGATCTCTTAGTTTATCTTGTCATTTAAGCGCCGGCTCAAGCACCTGCTTGACCCTTTGTCACTCAGGTTTACACCAGACATCCCAAGGAGACATCTGCCTCTAGACCAAGCCTTCCATCATTTGCTTCGCCATTGGATCCTATTTTGAGCACTATTGCAAATGAGCTTGACCATGAATCCTATTCTACCCTTGATCTTGATCTTGAGCCTGAGCCTGAGCCTGACACCTTCCTTGATCTACTTATTGCTCTTCGAAAAGGTAAATGCACATGTGCATATCCCATTTCGACTTTTGTTCTTTATGACCATTTGTCTTGTACATTCAACTCCTTTATTGCTTCTTAAGATGTTATCTCTGTCCCCAAAACTATTCATGAAGCCTTATCTTACACGGGTTGGCGTGCTGTGATGGAGGAGGAGATGACGGCCCTTGAAAACACCGGTACCTGGACCTTGGTGGATTTACCTGTAGGGAAGAAAGCCATTGGGTGCAAATGGGTCCTTACTCAAAAAACGAAACCTGATGGTATTCTTGACCGTCTTAAGGCTCATATTGTTGTTAAAGGCTATGCTCAAATCTATGGTTTTGACTACTTAGAGACTTTCTCCCTTGTGGCAAAGCTTGCCTTGGTTTAGTTGTTCATTTCAATGGTTGCTACTTATGGATGAGATTTACATCAGTTGGATATAAAAAATGCCTTTTTACATGGGAATCTCCATGAAGAAGTCTATATGGAGCAATCACTTAGCTTTGTTGTTTAGGGGGAGTGTGGGAAAGTATGTTGCATGAGAAAATCTTTATATGGCCTAAAGCAGAGTCTCCGGGCTCGATTTGGCATGTTTAGTGATGTGGTTCAGAAGTTTGGTTTGAGTAAAAGTAAGTGTGATCATTCTGTGTTCTATTAGAGAACAGATGTTGGCATGATTCTCTTTGTTGTATACGTTGATGACATTGTAATTATTGGGAGTGATTCCTTGGGCATCTTATCACTTAAATCCTTTCTTTATTCTCATTTGCAAACGAAGGATTTAGGACTGTTGAAGTATTTTCTAGAGATTGAAGTCCTAAAGAAGGGCATTCTCCTGACTCAGAGAAAATATGTTTTTGATTTGTTGAAAGAAACAGGAACGCTAAGAGTTGCACCATGTAGTTTTTCTATGATTCCTAATCTACAATTTGATGTTGATAAGAGTAAATTATTTGACAATCTTGAGAGATATAGAAGATTGATTGAGAAATTGAATTATCTTACGGTGACTCGTCCTGATATTACCTACCCGATCAGTATACTCAGTTAGTTCATGGTCTCACCAATAGTTAACTAATGGGAAACTCTAGAACATGTTTTATATTATCTAAAAGGGAACTCCAAGCCGTGGTATATTGTACAGTAATCATGGTCATACAGATATTAAGTGTTTCTTTGATGTAGATTATGGCGGATCTAAAGCTACTAGAAGATCCACTATTGAATATTGCGTGGTTGTGGGCGAAAATTTGGTATCATGGAGGAGTAAGAAGCAAAATGTGGTCTCCCAGTCAAGTGCAGAATTAGAATACAGGGCCATGACACAATTTGTGTATGAAATAGTATGGTTATATCCATTATTGAAGGGAGTTGGCCTTAAAACCTCGTTATCGGCAAAATTATGATGTGACAGTAAAGCTGCCCTACACATAGCCTCTAATTTTGTCTTTCATGAACGCACAAAGTACATTGAGATTGATTATCACTTTGTTTGTGACAAAATTCAAGAGAAGTTTATCTCCACAAGACATGTGAAGACCGAAGATCAATTGGGCAATCTTTTTACAAAAGCTCTTAATGGGGCTTGGTTTAGATATCTTGGTAACAAGTTGGGCATGATTAATATCTATGCTCTAACTTGAAGGGGAGTGTTAAGATATTAGAAGATTTTTTTCTTTAAATATGTAGATATTGTAATCTATGCCATAATCATAAGATAGGATATGATTACGTAGTTATTAATGTGAGGGCTCCTCCTCTCTTATATATATTTTCATACCCTCTGAATGAGAAAGATAGATTCAATTCATATTTTTCTATATTTCTCTACAGAACTCGTGTGCACTTCGAACCTTAGGGCAACTTATTAATGGTAAATGCGTGAAGGGTGTTTTTGGGAACAATAATGACTGGGATGATAAAGAAGATAGTTCCCAAAATGCAAATATATCAATACACCACAATCTTAGGACCCTAGAAGTAGGTTCTAGTGTATATCAACATTCCTTTGTAGGAGCTAGCACTAGGATTCCTCGAGGTCCTTTTCATGGAATTGCTACACATCACTCTGTGTTTGATAATGACTAGGGCGATGGTCATAACCTTAGGACGAATGAAGTAACCCTTAGGCGTATCAGGGAATGTTTTAGGTATAACCACAATGAATCCTATGACATTACCAAGAAAGTTAAAGTTGAGGCGCCTAAATTTGATGGTAGGTTGGACCTTATTGCTTTTTTAGATTGATTAGTTAGCATTGAGGGTTATTTTGATTGATATGATATGACTGACATTCAGTGTGTTTGTTTTGCTAAAATAAAGCTAGTAGGATCAAGTAAAAAGTATTGGCAGAACGTTCAACGAAACCCAGAACGTTTAGGTCAACTCCTGATAGAGGTTTGAGATGAAATGAAATTGAAATTAAAAGAAAAATATTTGCCTACTCACTATAGGAGTCAGTTATCAAATCAACTGCTCAATCTTAGACAAATCTCTAGTGTTTTTGCTGAGATAACCCGCTTTGATGAACTGTTGCTTAGACATGACATACAAGAAGAACAATGAACAATAGTCACTAGGTTTGTTAATGGACTTCAAGGAGATATTCAGAAGGAGCTTAAGTTGAACTTCCTTGAATCTCTTAAAGTCATAAAGCTCTTTGAGGTAGACTCATTATCTCGATGCTCATCTGTTCGGCACTATACACCTCAAGGCCTAAGGTTACAATAGACTTGTACTAGTATGTCACAACCTAGGGCTAACTCTATGCAAGTTTCTGGTCCCATAATTAGTACCACCAAAGGAAATGAGTCTATCAATTGTAGCTTGCGTCCTAGTGGTTCCACCATTGAGTATTTTTGTTGTCATTCCAAAAGTCATATTGTATCTAAGTGCCCCAATCGCACCTTGACACTCGAGCATCAAACTGATAACTTAGGTGAGATAGGTGACACAAATATAGTAGTTGACCCCTTTAAGTGTCCCTCTGATATTGATGACATCATAGTTGTAGGGCCTAACCAAATATAAAGCCACATTAATGTGATGAGATGCATTTTGTTTGTTCCTTTACCTACAGACTCTTGGAAGAGGACTAGTATCTTCCACACATTTGTGAATTGTGGGGACAAGTTGTGTAAATTGGTTATTGATGGGGCTAGTACAAGATAAGTAGTTTATAATGTGGGAGTCGTTAGACTTGGACTTAAACCTAAACCTCATCCTACACCTTTTCGCATAGTGTGGGTAGAAAAGACTTCATTACCTATTACTTCGCAATGTTGTGTTTTACCTTCAACTAGGAGAATACCAAGGGGATATTCTTTGTGATGTCCTCCCAGTGGATGTTGCTTGTATTTTATTAGGTAGATCTTGGCTCTATGATCATGATGTCATTAGTTATAAAAACAACTATGTATTCAAACATAATGGAAAATCAATTTTGTTACGTCCTGCCAAAACTTAATTTTGAGAATACAAATCCTCCTAAATTAAAATATTGAGGGACTAAGAATCATAACCTTCATCTCCTAACATATAAACAATTTGAGTTAAAAAGTAAAGAGGTTGCGTTATCCTTGCCTTGGTTCCTAAAATTTTTTTTAAGGTTACTTCTGTCTTTAGTATTGATGAATCTAATGAGATGTATAAGCTTTTAGAAAAAATTTAAGGATGTTGCTCCAAATGAGCTTCCTTTAGAACTTCCATCCATGAGAGATATTTAACATGCTATTGACTTAATTTCGGGTTCTCAACTCTTTAGCCTTCCTCATTATTGTAAGAACCCAAGGGATAGGGAAGAGCTTAATAGACAAGTTGATGGTTTACTTGAAAAGAGTTATATCTAGCATAATTTAGTCAATGCGCAGTTCTCGCCTTCTTAGCTCCTAAAAAAGATGAAACTTGGAGAATGTGTGTGGATAGTCGAGCCATTAATAAGATCACTATTAAGTATAGGTTTCCTATCCCACAATTTGAAATAATGCTTGATTTGGTTGCTAGCTCTGGTTGGTTCTCTAAAATTGATTTTTGTAGTGGCCACCACTAAATTAGGATTAGAGTTAGGGATGAGTGGCAAACTGCCTTTAAGACTTAAGATGGATTGTACAAATAGTTAGTAATGTCGTTTGGCTTCTCTAATGCTCCTAGTATCTTTATGGGAGTTATGACCCATATCTTTAAATCTTACGTTGGAAAATTCTTGGTTGTATATTTGATGATATATTGGGTTATAATAAATTTAGGGATGAGCACTTAGGCCGCCTATGCTAGATTTTTCTCACCCTTCGCTATGAGAAATTCTATATTAATCTCTCCAAGTGTTATTTCCTTCAAAATCAGATTGTATTTCTTAGGTTTATAGTCTCTACACAAGGTTTAGCTGCTAATCTTGAGAAGGTCAAAGGCATCTGTGAATGGCCTGAGTTGAGGAACTTTTCTGAAGTACGTAACTTTCATGACCTAGTTTCTTTTTATAGACGTTTTATTAGGGAATTTAGCACTATCATGGCTCTTATTATAGATTGTTTGAAACATGATAGGTTCCAGTAGAATCTTGCAGCTTCTAAAGCTTTTGAAACCATTAAGGGGAAACTTTCTGAATCCCTTGTCCTAGTTTTACGCAACTTTTCCAAATCTTTTGACGTTGCATGTGATGCTTTTAGGATAGGCATTAGAGCCGTCCTTAATCAAGAAGGTCACCTCATTGCCTTTGTCAGTGAAAAGCTTAGTGAGGCCAAGCAAAAGTACTAGTTTATAACAAGGAATTCTATGCCATTGTAAGGTCTCTTGAGTGTTAGAAATTTTATCTTCTTTCCCAAGAGTTGATTTTGTATTTTGACCATTAGGTCCTTAAACTTTTTCGCTCTCAAATGCACTTAAGTATGAGATAGGTGGCATGGGTAGACTTTCATCGTGAAGCATTGGTCTGGAGTGGAAAATAAGGCGACTGTCTTGAGTTGTAAGCTTATCATGTTATAATCTATGAATATTAGCATTGTGGGTTTTGACAAATTAAAAGATGAGTATGTTACTTGTCCTGACTTTGGAATCATTTTCAAGGATATTGGCGAAGGTTCTCGCCATGCCCATGCTGACTTCATCCTTCACAATGGTTATCTTTTTTGGGGAAATCAATTGTGCATTTCTCGAATATCAATAAGAGATTTCCTTGTTCGAGAATTACATGCGGGAGGTTTAGCTGAACATTTTGGTAGGGATAAGACTATAGCCTTAGTTGAAGATATATTTTACTGGCCTTCTTTAAAATGTGATATTGCTAAAATACTTTCCCAATGCCATACATGCCAAACTTCTAAGGCTAAGAAGCAAAATACAAGATTATACACTCCTTTGCCTATTCCACATGCCCTTTGGAAGGATCTTAGTATGGATTTTGTTTTTGAGTTACCGCGAATAGCCCAAGGGCACGATTCTATTTTTGTAGTTGTGGATCGATTTTTTAAGATGGCTCACTTCATCCCTTGTAGTAAGACTACTGATGCTTCTAACCTAGCTAAGTTTTTCTTTCGAGAGATTGTGCATTTGCATAGGTTGCCTGCTTCTATTGTTTTTGATAGAAATGTTAAGTTTGCTAGTTATTTTTGGAAAACCCTATGAAAACTTTCTGGTAGTCAATTAAAATTTTCCTCTACGTTTTATTTGCAAATTGATGGCCAAACAGAAGTCAAAAATCGTAGTTTGGGTGATTTGCTTAGAAGTCTAGTAGGGGATAAACTTGGTAATTAGGATTTGATTTTACCTATAGCTGAGTTTGCATATAATAATTTAGTTAATTGATCTATTGGTAAGATTCTTTTTGAGATTGTTCAGGGTTATAACCTCCGACAACCTATTGATCTTATACCCAGTCCCTTGACGATCCGTACCTCTGCGTTTGCAGAAATATTTGCGTAACACCTTCGTGATTTGCATGTCGAGATTAAGCGTAAGCTTGCATTAAGCAATGAACAATATCAATTAGCTGCTAGTGTTCACCAACGTTTTCAAAACTTTAATGAAGGTGATTTTGTGATGGTTCGTATTTGCCCTGATTGTTATCCCAAACATTCTTTCAAAAAGTTACACGCTCGAGCCTCTGGTCCTTTTTGCATTTCTAAGAAACTTGGGCCTAATGCATATGAACTAGAACTACCTCCTGATATGACTATCAGTCCAGTTTTCAATGTTGAGGATTTATTTCCTTACCGAGGCACATTTGAGCCTCCCCCTTTGTTTTCTGATGGTTCTGCAAGTGCCTGGCGTCATTAGGTTCTTGTACACGCTCTTCCATCTTTTCCGCTACATGTAGAAGTCATTGATGCAATCATGGATGACCAAGTTGTTTTTTCTCTAAAGGGTCCCTTCTGTCGTTGCCTTGTTTGTTGGAAAAGTTTCTCCAGTCCTGATGCTACATGGATTATTGAGGAGGAGTTTTGAGTTGTCGATCTTGCTTTGTTACAGGCTTATCAGTAGTCTTCCTCTCTAGAGGAGAGTTTCCGTTAGCCGAGGGGAAATGACGGGGATCCGGTTATTAAAACTTATTTTAGACGTAGAAAAATATTAAAATAATTTGTTATGATTATCTTATTTTAGGTTTATTATTAGGTTTGTTTTATTTTGGTTTAAACATTAGTTATTTATTTAGTTACCCTTAGGATTAGGATTTTAGTAGTTATCTCATAGGCTCTATATATAGCCTATAGGAATTAGGGTTATGCACCTTGCCATTGATTGAATAATAAAGTATCTTCAGATTTCTCCCTTTATTTTTCACTCTCTCTCATTTATTCCCCTTAATTACTATTGGTTCTACATCAGTAAACTTGTAGAAACTCTTATGGAAGCTTATTACAGGTTAGATCTCAAACAAGAGAGCCCATCTGTAGACATTGGGAGGTATCGAAGACTTGTGGGGAAGTTGATTTACTTGACTTACACTTGCCCAAACATTAATTTCTCAGTGAGTGTTGTAAGTCAATTTATAAACGAACCAAATGAGGAGCACTTAAAAGTAGTTTATAGAATCTTGAGATATCTAAAGATGACTCCTGGTAAGGGCCTGTTTTTCAAGAAGGGAGATATTAGAAGTGTAGAAGTTTATTCTAATGCAGATTGGGCTAGATCTGTGGTTGGTAGAAGGTCCACTATTGGATACCGTGCATTTGTTTGGGGAAACTTGGTACCTTAGAGAAGCAAGAAGCAACCCGTAGTTGCAAGAAGTAATGTAGAAGCTGAATTTTGAGGACTAGCTCTTGGCATATGTGAAGGAATGTGGATATTAAGGCTCTTGAAGGAACTAAATGTTAGATTCGACATCCCATTAAACGTGTGTTGTGATAATATGGCAACTATCGTGATAGCCAAGAATCCTATTCATCATGATAGGATAAAGCATGTTAAAATTGATAGGCACTTCATCAAACAGAAGATTGAGTTAGGGCTAATTGATTTATGTCTCCTCAGGTTCACAAGTGGCAGATTTGTTAACCAAAGGTTTGGCGTGGATCAAGTTTGAAGAGTTAAGCACCAAGCTGGGGATGATTAACATTTTAATCCCCAGCTTGAGGGGAGTGTCAATAGTCACATGATTATCTGTGTTTCTGTTAATATTTGTTTCCTCTTTCCTTGCTTTTTCTTTTTGCTTTTGTTGAGTTGTTATGCGATTCTGTTTGCCATTTTAGAAGTTTTGTATTTTGATTTGATTTACTTCCTTGTATCACGGGATTATAAGCGATTGGCCGACCCTTATTGTGGCCAACACCTTTATATATGTTTCGGTTCTCTTGCCTGGAATAACAGAAAAGATAGAGTGCATCAACTTTAGCCTCTGTTTTGCATCAAAGATATTGCTGCATGTGATGGTGTTTTCTTTCTTTCTTACATAATGTGCTTTTCTATTTATAAAGTAGAATGCATGCTGTAGAATAAAGATTAGTAATTTCTGCTTTCCCTGCTGCAATCAAAGTAACTCTGGCTTCTATATTATTATTATTATTATTATTTTTTGTGGGGGAGGGGGTTATCTTGACTACCTACAGGTCTGCTGGAAGGATGTGATTCACTGGATGTGGCCTCTTTTCACTGAAAATTGGGGATCATGGAGATATGATGACTTACATCTGAGTCAATGTCCCTTCACTGTTAGTGTTTTCTGTATATGCTTTTCTGCTGCATTTTGTAAATTTAAATTCGATGGCCACAAGTTAGGGCTTCAAGCAACTTTTAAACTACTTGAGTCAGATTGCTGTAGACTTGTGGCCTTTCAGAGAAGTATAGGATGTCCCTTTTTCTTTAATCCTTATATAGTTGCTTCTTTTGTGATTGAAGGATCCAGTAACAGGCGTTCCTACTTGGCATCATAGGCCTCAATCTCCCCTTGTGATGTAAGTTATGGATACTATGCTGAATTTGTTTTCAATAAAATATTATAATGAAGATAGCTTGTGATGTAAGTTATGGATACTGAATGCAGATTATTATTATTATTATTATTTTTTTTTTTTTTTTTAAAATGAAGTTTCAACAAAGACCTCTTACATAAACAACTGCTTCTAGTGTATGTTAATTTCTCTTTATAATGAAGTTTTTCTTCTAATAGTATTATTCCCCTTTTTTTTTCCGCCTTTCCATTGCATGTTAAAAAGTATGATCATTATATTGGTATTCTTTTGGCCTTATTGCTCATATGGTCCATGTGTTTTTTGTGTACTTGGATATGTGAACTAGATCCAAGTAGTGAGGGAAGTTGGAAATGACATATTTTAAGGCCTACAAGTTACCAAGGCATGGAGTCTTCTTTTAAAGTAAAAAACTTATGTTTTTGTGACTGGTAAAAGACGTGTGAAGCCAGAGAAATTACCATTAGACAAATTTTCCTTGTTTGCCATAAGTTAAAGTTTCTGGTGAAAACTTCTATAGTGTAAATGGTAGATTTTTTTTTCTTCTTTTTTCTTTGGGGCATTTTTTTGTAATATGTATGATTTATTGAACAGATATGCAATATATAATTCTGGTGTTTTTAACTGATTCTGTGTAACAGGTATGGGTTTAATAAAGAAGTTGTTGAATGCCCTGGTATGTTTAATGTCTCCGGTGAAAAAAATTTCTCTCTCTTCACACCATCAATATTTATCGTCATCTATTAGTGTTCCCTTGTTGTTGAGTTGTTTACTTCTTAGAAAGAGAAGTCTGGAGATACTTGCTTTCTGTTGTTATTGTCTTCTGTTTGCATTTATGTCCTTTGCTTTTATTTATTCATTTGGAGTTATTTATCAATTCGACCATAGTATTGACACGTGACAGCTGCAGTGGCTTGCTTGAAGTAATACTTCAATTTGATGCTTCGCAAATTATGCTATTACATTCTACTGTCTCTTAGCACCATAGATGTAATCTGTACAACACTGAGCAATGGGGATCTGTAATCAATGTGTTTAGATACCCCTAGCGTTTGCTTGTTAGGAGTGAAAATAAGGAACATATATTGCCATCTATTGTCCAAATTCATTTTGCCTAGCATATTTTGTTGAAAATTGAGCAGAAATTTGTTTGAAATCAAATTCTATGATTAATTATTCATGATCAATAATCTATGGGTTATGGTTTCCTTATTGTGAGAAGTATGCAAAGTCAAAATTAGTTGAGAACCTGGATGCCTCAATGTTTGTTTCCCTATCCATGAACGAGAATATAAATGTTATAATTTGCCCCATTCTTAACAAAATTTAATGTGCTACTTGGTGCAAGATTCCTCTAGTACACTAGTTTTAAGAATCAATTTTATGACCCTACTAATTTTAGGGCATTGGCAGCATATTGGCCATCAAAAGTACGGGTTTGTGGCTTTTGGTTCCTCCCTATTGAATGGCAGTTTACATGTACGATGTGCAGAGAAATTTCAGCAGTTGACTCATCAGGACATAAACATGCTAAAGATTTCTTATGTCTCAGACATCTAGAACTGCAAAACTTTATAAAGACTACACCAATTTTTGTTGGGTTGAGTTCTATAGGAAGGTATCAATTGTTTTGAATTTGACCCTTACTTTTATAACATGGTATTTTTTTTTTAATTGATGTTTGGTTTCTATACCTGATTTTTCTGTTTTCTCATGCAGCATGGGTTTTCTGAAAGACCCTCACACATTTGTTTGTGTTCTTCGAACTGTTCTGAAGATGACAAATTACAGATTTATTCTTTTTACAGCCGGATATAAACCTTTAGAATCAGTAGTTCATATGTTTGCTGCTGAAGCGTCGGATCAGAGATATCTGAGTAAAGATTGTGTTGCTCTTTTTGGTGGGCGACTTTTTAGCTTTTCTGGGTGGGTTTTTCTCTTTCTCTTGCAAGCAAACTTGATGGCAGGTTGGAAGAGAACCGGGGGTTGGGTTATGAATGCCTGTAAAATAGAATTTCTTTAAAGAATTTCTGGGATTTTAACAAGTGGCATGCAACTTACAGGGTTTTGGCAATTTGAGTTTCGATTAAAAGATGTTGTGTACTTTTCATTTTTCTACTGATACTTTTTGAAAAGAAAGAACATGTTAATTAAGCGACCATTCATTTAATCTTAGAGATGGTGGTTCTTTTCATGTGAATAGATCTATACCATATGGTTGGCTCTTCCCAAAATGTGCTGCTGTAATTCACCATGGAGGCAGGTAGGAGAATTTGTATTCTGATCCATTGGGTGTTTTGATATTGTCATTAGATTGATACTCAAGAGTGTCAGTTGCTAATGTTTATTTTGTGTTCTTTTCCTGGAATTTAGTGGAACTACTGCTGCTGCATTACACGCAGGCACACCACAGGTTAGTAAGGAACTGTGAATTAAAACCTTGTTACCATACCTGCTTTATTAGATGCAGGATGCTCACATGATTTTCTTCTTGCTTGGAACAATGAACAAGACAGAGCAATAGGCATGCTAATGGAGAATAGGAAAGATATTAGTAATTATTTGTAAATTAAAAATTAAAGATAAATATAGGAATTAATATTTAAATTACTTGATTTTATTTTGAATATAATTAGTTATCGGCTTAGATATATTTTTTTGCTAGGATTTGATCTTATTAGAGTTATCTTTTTGTTTGGCTTTAATAATTATCTTTTTTTAGAATAAGAGGTTTAATTTTTATTAGGATTATGATTTAATTTTTTACTTTTAAAGCTATTAAGAGTTATCTTATAGGCTTTATATAAAACCCTTAGCAATTGTATTAGGAGGAACATAGCTTTGAATAATAATAATCTCCCCCCTTTTCTTCTGCATCTCCCTCATTTTTTTTCTCTTTCCCTATTCTCTTCCATTGTCCTACATCAAGTGGTATTAGAGCAAGGTTCTCCTTGTTCAATTTTTGTTTCCGCTACCTGAGAGTCGTCGGAAAATCACCCAAGACTTGTTGGAAATTAAAACATGCCCTTGTCCAAGCCAAGTCTCACACTTATGGCCTCCAAATTAGGCAGGTGACCTCTCCATCTAAAGCGCAACATCTAGATTGGCCCATTCCCAGAGGCTACTGTCACGTGCCAGCGACTTGCTGTGTGTGTGGACCCACGCACTTGCATGTTCCTGATGTAGAGAACTTCGTTTTTCTAGTTGTTTTTTCTCCTATCTTCAGCCCTTTCAACCTTATATTGCAAAATTTATCATTTGGGAGTATTATGGGGATAATACCACTAATTTTAGCTTTTTAAATTGCTATGGTAAGATCAACCGTAGAACAAAATACCCAAACTTTCCAAGTCAGTCTAGATAATTTCAAAAAAAAAAAAAATGGTGGATCATTGTTTTGAAGAATCTAGGAGTGCCATTAATCAACTTTGTATACATATTATTGACACAAATTTGAAAGAACTAAAGGCAGAAGAAGAATGTCTTCATGAGTCCAAAGTATTAGAGGAAGATATCAACCAAGTTTGATGTTATTATTGTGGAACCCTTTGATTGCCCATCAAACAATGATGATGATGGCAACATCATAGATTTTGAAGAGCTGTTGGAAGCAAATTTAGGATTTGAAGATATCAATTTTGACGAACAACTTGAAATTAAACCTCAATTTGTAGAATGTGGTGTTTAGATTCAACTGGCTCAATTGCTTTATCCGGTTGAGCTTGTTATTCTAGAGGTATTGGTGAATTCGTCTTGACTACTATATCTTAAAGTAGTAGCGTTTGTCCTATTTGAAGCTCCAAGATGGATTATTCTATTGCTTTACCACTTCAAAACTTGAGATCAAGTTTTTTCTAAACAGGGAAAAATAATGGATAGGAAGAGAACATGAAAGATGTTATTAATTATTTGTAAATTAGAAATTAAAGATAAATATAGGAATTAATATTTAAATTACTTGATTTTATTTTGAATAGCATTAGTTATCGGTCTAGATATCTGTTTTTGTTAGAATTTGATCTTATCTTTAGTTATCTTTTTATTAGACTTTAACAATTATCTTTTATTATGATTAGACAATTATCTTTTATTAAGATTAGGATTTAATCTTTTACTTTTAAAGTTATTAGGAATTATCTTATGAGCTTTATATAAAACTTTTAGCAATTGAATTAGGAGAAACCTAATTTTGAATAATAATAAAAGTATTTTCAGATATTTCCCCTCTATTTCTTTTAATATGTCCCCTTGCCTTGTTCTTTCTGCATCTCCCTCGTTCTTTTTCTCTGTCCCCCTTTTCCTCCATTGTCCTACATCACATGCTTTGTATTAAAATCTGCCTTGTTCTTAGATTTTATATATTGATGGATTGTGATGTATTATGTTAGCTCAGGTTTACTGACATACCATTGCCCAGAGAATGATTTGATTTAGTTTTATTTATTTATGTGTGATCATTCTCTTAAGGTTTATGGAGGTGGTACTAATATATGCCTTCACCGTGCATGAAAGGGATTTGGATATCTAGTAAATAATTAATTATTCAATGAATAATCAAGTTTACAATTGCGTTTGGCTCAGACAACCTTCCTAAAGATATGCAATTGGCATGATAAGAAATTTTAAATATTTTGTTGGTGGGCAGAATTGCCTGCGCTTATAAGTTATTACGTATCTTGATTGGAAAGCTAAGATTCTTCACCATCATGCTTCCTAATACCTTTTGCATATTGTTGCACTCTCAAAGCAGGAGGATTGACCAGCATGGGGTATGAGGGTAATCTCAGTCCTGTAAGCCTACAGAAATGAAAAACATATATACATGTGGATAATCTAAAGATCCATCTCTTTAAACTTGGAGAGTTTATAGAAAATCAGACTGAGTATTCCCTGAAAATAGAGCTATCCTGGTTTCTTATAGTTAGCCAATCCAACACCTGTTACATATACAACTAGAGAGCTACACTCTCCAATATCAATAGACAAATATAACACAAATTCAATTTATGCTGGAAGTAGGATCTTGCCTGTGGTTATGGAGTGCCTTTAGAGTCAAAAACATGTTGGCATACTTAGAAACAAAACACATCACATCACCCACACAACTAGTTTGTTGGGCTTACCTAGCAACAAACACTAATTCATATCAAGCTTTGGATAATGGACTTGGCTTTACATTTATATCTGAAACTTAGTGAATAAATAATATAATAAGGAATTCAACAAGCTAAGGGCATGGATACTTTAATGAAGGAAATTCAGAATCTTTCAAATTTAAAGATTCTAAAAGGAATTAGTTTGAAAGATCTAGAACAAGTAATGAAATTCCTATATAGTTAACAAGAGCTTACCACAAGTTTAGAAATTTTACAAAGTTAATATTTGAAGAAACAAAAGCTAAGAATTTTGAATACTTTTGATGAAATTTTATTTACATGGAAGGAAGGATTAAATTGAGGCCATGGTTACAAGTCAACAACTGAAGCCTTTTTGCAATAAAAGTACGTAAAGAGTAATTAAGACAAATTGAAATTATTGAAATTGAGAAGGAACTAAATCAAGAGGGAAGAATAAAGGTAGATTTGATTCCAAGAAATCAGAGCAATAAGTGCAGATCTCAGAAGATTAGATTTGACTAAAGGATTAGATCTCCAACACTCTCCCCTCAAGTTGGGGAATAAATGTTGATCATTCCCAACTTGACTCCAAGTTCTTCAAATCATGCTTGGGTTAATGCTTTAGTAAGCACATCAGCAACTTGCAACCTTGTAGGGTTATGACTAAGTTCGAGTATCATGGCATCAAGTTTTTCTTTGATGAAGTGTTTTTCTTTTTCCACATGTTTGGTCTTATCATGTTGGATATGATTCTTTGCAATGCTAAGAGTAACTAAATTATCACATAACACCTTCATGGGTAGATCACAATCCATTCTCATTTTGTTGAGAAATCTTTTTAACCATAGACCTTCACGAATAACTTGAGCTGATGCCCTATATTCAGCCCAGCACTACTTCTAGCAACTAGACTCCTTTTTACTTCACCAAGTAACTAAATTCCCCATACATAGGTACAATAACTAGAGGTGGATCTTTTATTAGTGACAGAATATGCCCAATCAACATCATAGTAAATTTCAATCCCAAGACTTGTGCCCTTTTGAAAGAAGATCCTCTTTCTAGGGGTTATTTTAAGATATCTTAAAATCTTGTAAGCAGCTTCAAGATAAGCCTAAGTAAGTTTACTCATAAATTGATTGATGGCACTAATAGGGAAGCTAATATCAAATATGGAGTGAGTTAGGTAGATGAGTTTGCCTAAAAGCTTTTGATATCTTTCAATATCAACTAGAAGGCTCTCTTGAGCTAATTTTGTCTTATAGTCAACCTTCATATTTGCAGGTTTGCACCCCAACATCTCAGTTTCACTCAAGAGATCAAGAGTATACTTCCTTTGGGAGATCATAATGCCCTTTTTAGACCTTGCCACTTCCATTTCTAAAAAGTATTTTAATGTACCCATGACTTTGATTTCAAATTCTTCTACCAATGCCTTCTTCAAGTTTTCAATCTCAGGCATAGTCTCCAGTCACAAGGATATCATCTACATATACAGTTGAGATAGCCATTTTCCCATTAGTGGCAAATTTAGTGAAAATAGTATGGTTGGCTTGTCCTTGTGGATAGCCCTGCCCTTTTATAGCCAATGTAAACTTCTCAAACTATGCTTTAGGGGATTGTTTAAGGTTATAAAGAGACTTATGGAGTTTGCATACTCTATTCTTATTGTGATCCTCAAAACTAGAGGAGAAGACATGTAGACTTCCTTTTTCATATCTTCATTTAGGAAGGCATTTTTTATATTAAATTGGTATAAAGGTGACAATAGTACTTCTATGGAATTTAGCTTGGCCATAGGAGCAAAAGTCTCTTGGAAATCAATTCTATTAGTTTGAGTAAATCTTTTAGCCATGAGTCTTACCTTGTATTTGTTTACACTCCCATTAGAATTATACTTGATGTTAAAGACCTACTTGCATCCCACAGGATTTTTTTTTTTCCTGGAGGTAACTCCACCAAGTCCATTGTTGCATTCTTCTGAAGGGACCTTATCTCCTCTTTTATAGGTTTCCTTTGCTTTAATTGCTTAAGAGCCGCATGAATGTTTGAAGGAACCTTCTCAGTAGATAGATTAGCAACAAAGGTCTTATATGTGGAAGAAAGAAAGTCTATCATATATAACAAAGTTACAAATAGGATGAGTAGTACAAGATCTAGTTATTTTTCTCAAAGCAATGGGAAAATCTAAATTCTCTTCTCCAAGAGGGCTTATACTTGAGCTTGGACTTGGAATCAAGGACACATTCAGTTTAGAGGTTAGAGTAGTCTCTACCTTTTAAATCTTCTTTTTCTTGGTGCAAATAATGGGGCTTTTTCTGCTAGGTAGTAGGTTCAATGCTGGGAGCTTCAAAAGCAGGTTAGAAAGGCTAGCAAACAAGTGCATTAAGAGGAATATTTTGATCTATGGTTTTGAGTATAGGAATAGGTTCTAGTGCAGGGCCAACAAGCTTCGGTGCAGGACCAATAGGCTTGGGTGCAAGGCTAGTAGGTTGGTCAGAAGCACAAGGATTGTTTTCTTGAATGCAAAAACTCCATTCTTCAACTCTCTCTTCCTAAATGGATGTTTTGGTATAGTAGGATTGATCTTCAAAAAATGTAACATTTATAGAGACAGAATTTTTGGAGTGTGGGAGAATAACACTTATACTCTTTTTGGGAAGAAAAATACCCAACAAATATGCACTTGGTGGTATGAACAAAAGAGGTGCTGCCAAAAACTTTCATGGGTAAAGTGGAAAGGAGAGGGGTATGAGGATAGGCTTTTAGAAGAGTGGCACAAGGAGTTTGTAAGGGATTTGGCAAACATTCTATTTATGAGGTAAGTAGAAGTAAGGATGGCTTCCCTCCAAAATCTTTTTGGTACATTTATGGTGAAAATTAGAGATCAAGCAACTTCTAAAATATGCCTATATTTTCCTATCGGTAATCCCATTTTGTTAGGGGGTGTAAGGGCATAAAGTTTGATGGTAAATCCCATTTTCAATTAGGAAAGAGTAAAGTTGGGTATTAATGTATTCCCTCTCATTATCACTTCTTAAGACTTCTATGGATGTTTAAAATTGGATTTTGATAAATTGGTAGAAGGATTTAAAAATTGAAGTGACTTGAGGTTTTTTCTTCATCAAGTAAACCAACATGATCCTAATGATCATCAATAAATGTGACAAACCATGATGTTCTAAAGCCCATGAATCTTAGAAGGTCCCTAGACATCACTATGAATCATTTGAAAAGGGGAAGATGGTTTATATGAGTGAGATGGATAAGTGCTTCTAGTGTGCTTGGCTAATTGACAAGTCTTACTGTTAAAGGAATGTTAAATTTTATTAAATAAGGTTGGTTACATCTTTTACATGTGATGGAAATTACGATGGCCAAGGCTATTGTGCCACAAGAGGATATTTGAACTACTAGTAGCAAAGGCGATTTTATTATTGGATCCAAAAGGTATAGACCATCCACCTCTCTAGCACTTCCAACCATTCTCTTGGATTCCAAGTCCTGAAAAACATAGCCATCATTTAAGAAATGACCCACACAAGCATTATCTTTGATCACTCTACTAAGGGACAGTAAATTGCTGGTTAGTTTAGACACTAAAAGTATATTTTTTAGCATAAGATCATTGGAGTTTTTTTTGTACCCAGGCGAAAAACAGTGATGAGTTCCATCAACAATTTTTACATTTAAAGACGTAGTGCAAGGGCTGAAATTGTCAGATAGGGAGGCATTATTGGTCATATGATTAGTAACTCCTAAATCAACCACTCAAAAGTTCTTGGTTAGGCATTATATGCTCTGGGCCATAGAAAAATTACCTGATCAAGCAAGGTGGCTAGTAATAGTACCCTTATCATTGTCATTGGAGTCTGTGCTTTGAGACACAAACATCTTTTGGAGCATTTCAAGTTGCTCATGGCTGAACAAGGACAATGAGTGATGGTATAACCATGAACATTTCCCTTATTTTTGGACTTCTAGTTGGTTGGCTTGCCATGAAGTTTCCAACGGGCATCCTTGGAGTGACCACTCTTATGGCAATCATCGCACCACCTGGTTCCTTACTTCTTTCATTTAATTTCAGATTCTTGAGGATTAGGGCCTCTTGAGGCAAGGGAAGATGCCTCATTGGAGGTACCAAGTTAAGGAGTCTCTTGTTCAAAGTTTCTTACAAGTCTCTTCATGCCTTACTTTAGAGAAAACCTCCTTAAGGGAAGGGAGAGGTGTTTTGGAAAGTACGCATCCATGGACATCTTCAAATCTGTTGTGAAGTCCTATTAAGAATTGATAGATGTGCTTCCTTTCAATAAGTTCCCTATATGTAGCAGCATCTGTGGTTGTCTCCCATGTGGAAGTCTGTAACCAATTGAGTTGTTGCCAGTATTTGGTGAGGAGATTAAAAGATTGATGCATGAACATCTCTCCTTGTTTTAGATCGTTGATAAGACACCATCTTATAGATCTTAGTGGCGCTTTCTTGAGTAGAGTAGACTTCGGAGGCGGCTTCCAAAATTTCAAAGGTTGTATTATAAAACATATAAAGCTCTCCAATCTCCATTGTCATGAAGTTAATGAGCCAAGTCATCACAAGATTGATTTTAGAGTGCCACACGTCTTGAATTTGGGATTAGTTCTAGTGGGCTTCAAGGTTCCCTATAATCATGAACAACACATATATGGTACATTAGTTACCTAATACCTATATACTAAGTTTAGTTAAGATTATGAATGTGTCATAGCACAATACTCATAACGTAAATCCTTTCTATTTTGCTATCCAAATCCGAGATTAAATTAAGAAATTACCTTAGGGAGCCAAATATGGTGAGCATGATGAATGGGTATCACTCTTGATACCCTACATCGAAGTTCCAAGAGCCACCATGAAACACCCATGATTTGAGTACGAGTGAAGGTGAGATGGCTGTTTTGGTTTAGGGGTTGAGAGGCGTAAGAGAGAACTTGAGAGATCTTCTCATGAGAGATGAGGAAGAACTTTTGGGTTTGCTGAGAGAGATGATGGAGAGGGAAAGAATGGGGTCTTGTGTGGCCAAGAGAAAAGAATTGAGAGGGAGAAGGAGATAGGGTGAGAAATGTTATTATCTTTTGTGGGGCCTACCTATTTTATTTTATTTTTCTTTTGGGGGAGGAAGAGCGAACTTGAGAGAGCCATCCACTTTGTTTTTTTCCTAGGAATGCATGTAGAGATGAATTGAGCGAGCAATATTGAGTTTCCTTCCCTTTTATTTTTTTTTCACCAAAGAAAAATAAATAGCTTGATGGGGCAATGTTCTTTTGTCTTGCCCTTCTCTTGAATGAGTGTGGATTTGAGACTTTAGGAAGAACTTTTTCTTAATGGAGTTCAGGTTTTTACTCATTGTGAACTTAGTGTGTTTAAAATTTTGAACTCAAAATAACTAATTAAGAATTTAAGACTATGCCTGACAAAGTCTAAAATCTTAAAATCTTAAATAAGAATAGCATAAAATAATCAAATGGGCCCAATTAGGATCAAAGATCTTTATTTTATTATTATTTTTTCTAGACTAAAATTAGACTGAAAGTAAAAGAATAATTTTGACCCATTCTAAATGGCTAAAATTAAAATTATGCATGAAAGAAAGAAAAATTTTATAAAAGTGCTTGGACATGCTATCCTTAAATAGCTAAACACTATCCTAATTTTTATGCTAATTTCTAACTAAAAAATTGAGCCCTTACAGATTTGATTGACCTTCAGTCATGCCTAGATAATGAGCTGGTTTGTGTCTAATGGTATCCATCTTCTGCGTGTATATTGTACGTCTTTGGCTACGTTGTATTATACTATACAGACTTTTTCAACTTGATAAAACTCTCAGGATGCTGGTGATGATGTATCTTTGGATGAGCTTGACTGGTTTGAGCAAACTTGCAGGTAGTGTGTCCTTTTATGTTAGATCAGTTTTATTGGGCTGAGAGAATGTATTGGCTTGGTGTCTCATCTGAACCGCTCTGTAGAAACCATTTGCTTCCTGATAAAAATGATGAGTGCAGTATCGGGGAAGCTGCACATGCACTATCATCAGCAATACACGATGCATTATTGCCAAAGGTCAAAGCATGTGCAGCAGAAATTGCTGAAAGAATATCACTTGAGGTAATGCCTATTCTTGAAGTGGGTGAATGCATTTAAATATTTTTTATTTTTTGGGGGCTTGGGATCACTATATAGTATAGACTTGATCGTGCCACATTGCAAAATATAAATAATGAAATAGATATCTTTGTCACTCCTGTTGAACTTTTATGCTTCTGTGTCTGTCCTCTTTCCTTTTTTCAGTCACCAGCAAAATTGAACAAATATCCTTTTCACAAATATATACTTGGAAAACCAAATATCTTCATTTTAATTAGATAGAAGGATATTTATTTGTCCTTTTATTTGAAACATTTACATTCTTACACCTTTACTTTTGTTTTTCTTACATAGCTGGTTTCTTTCGTTAACAGTAATTTTTCATTACAATTTATTCATAATTTATGGACATTATATATATTTGATAAATTACAGTCTACAGTGCATGTAATCTTATCAAATAAAAATGTTGTTTGGAACTAGAATAGTTGAGATAAAAAGTGTATAAAGGCCCTGTGCCTCCTTTGTAACACCCCCCCCCCCCCCAAAAAAAAATAAAAGTGTATAAAGGATTTCAGGCGCCTTGTTTCTTGTTCTGTTTTGATGTTTTCTAGTGCTTTCTCATTTGAGGATTTCTTATCCTCCAACAAGTTGTATTTTCTTTTATCTCTAATAATATTTCCTTTTCTATAAGGAGAACATGTATGAAGTATGATATTGCTCTCATTTTCTTAAAGAAGGAAGAAGAGGATGGTTGAATTTAATCTGTAAATAGCCAAAGTCTCCGTTCCTTCATGTCCCTTTCTTCTTTTTGTTTGTCAGTCAAGTTGATTGCTGTTTTCCTATGGCAGGAAGGTTTTTATTTTTAAAGAATTTTTTCATGAAGAATATGGTTTAAACTTACTGCTCCTAGAATTTCAAGATGACACAAAATAACAGCTGGTGTCACATCTGTACAAAGAGAAAGAAAAGATACTATTGTTCTAAAAGTGATGAGTTGAGAAGTGGTGACTCCAAAACTGTTAACATTTTTATTTCATTTGAAAGGTTTTGCGTAAAGCACTTAACTATATACAAATTAAGACCTCTTATGAAAAGAAAAACAGTTTAGGTGCAGTTCTTTAGTGTCTACCAATTGCCATTAGGTTTTTGAATAAAATTATTACATCTAGATGGATAGATTTATCTATTTTAGAGTCATTAGTGTGATGTTGGGTTGCAACTGTTGGATATTCTAGCCCTTAGTGATGAGATTTCATGAGACTCGTGTCATAATTATTTGATTTCATGGGATCAAGTCAAGTTATTTTATTTCCTTTCTCGTTCCTTTGATTTGATTTCATCTTAAGTGTGTTTTATGTATCTTTATTGCTTTGTCCTATGAGACTCTAGTAGTTGACTTGTAGCCATGGTCTCTATACAAGTTTGGGTCTATCATTTGAATAAAGTAGAAAAGAATTCAGATTCATTTCTTCTGCGTTTTCTTAATGGTATTGGAGCCTATAGGCCTGATCTTTCTAGATGCCTAAATATAGGTATTACTCTACCTCGAGTGATAGTGAGACTATGCACTCCTTAGCAAAATTGGCTTTGCAGCCATCACTGGGGTGTGACAACATGGCCAACCCTATACTCTTTTGATCCCTCACTGGTGATTATTACTAGCCACAAACTTAATGGCTTTAGTTACCCTTAATGATGTTAGTTTGTCCACATGTTCGTGAGTGGGAGAGGAAAGGAGGAGTATTTCACTAATGAAGCTGTCCAGCTAGCACAAAGTGATCCCATGCATAAGGCTTAGAATGCCAATAACAATCTTATGATGTCTTGGCTTGTCAACTTAATCACTACCAAGATTGAAGAACAATACACGTTTTATAAAACTACGCATGAGATTTGGGAGGCCTAGGAAAGTGTTGTCAAGGCTTATGAAATTGAGACTCATAAGTGATTTGAAATAGGAGGAGATGCTTGTGCATCAGTATTTCAATCTCCTTACAAAATATTGGTAGCGACTAGATGTCTTAGAAACTACTACCTAGGAAACAACTATTGATGCTGCAACATTCAAGAAAATTGTGGAAAAGAAGTGGATATATCAGCATTTGATGGGCCTCAATAACAAGTTTGATGTTAGACTACACGTTGGGGCTAGAACACCTCTTCCTTCCTTCAAGGAGGTGTTCTTTGAAGTTTGGCATGAGGAGACTTGAAAGAAAGTTGTGCAAGGACCTCTTCACCCTGTTACCTTTAGTGAGGACTTTTCTCTTGCCTCTAGAGGTCCACCTTCTCAAGAATCTGAGGATAAACAGAAGAAGCAAGGGACAAGGTGGTGTGATTATTGCTGCAAAAGTGGTCACTCTAAGGATACTTGCCAAAAACTTCATGGCAAGCTAGCCAATTAGAAGCCTCAACCTAAAGAAAATGCCCGAGGATTAAGTGTGATTGTTAATGCTACTACAACTCCAAACACATAACTATTTAACTGTGAGGAGTTGGAACTTTTAGAACTCCTCGAAAAGATTTGTGTCACAAAACGCAACCACTAGTGATAATAATAAGTGTACAATTGTTATGGAAACCTTGCCCAATCAAGTAATTTCTCTTTGGCCTTGAATGCATAAAGCATAACTGAACACACTTAAGTGGTGGATTCAGGAGCTATGACCACATGACCAATAATTCCTCTTTGTTTGACATCTTTAGTTTGTGTACTACATCTCTTAAAGTTAAAATTGCTTATGGAACTCTAGCCAATGTTATAGGGTTTGGCACAATCAAGATTTTAGATGATTTCATTCTTAAGAAAGTGTTACTAGTGCCTAAACTTACCTGTAACTTGTTGTCAATTAGTAAGGTTATCAAAGATAATGCTTGTGTGGCTAGTTTTTCCAATGATGGTTGTGTATTTTAGGACTTAGAATCTAAGAGGATGATTGGCAGCGCTAGTGAGATGGTTGGACTCTTACCTTATGGGATCTATGACTCTAAATAAAGTGGCTCTTACTACTAGTAGTTTTGACATTTTCTTATGGCATAATAGGTTTGGCCATCCTAATTTCCATTATTTGAAAAGATGTACCTAATCTTGTTTAATAAGAGTTATGATTCCTTTAAGCATGATACTTGTCAATTAGCTAGACACACCAAAAGCACTCACCCTTCTCACATTTATACACCTTCTTCCACTCTCATTTGAATTCATATTGATGTTGCTATCTAAGGTCTATAGGCTCTCGCGTGCAAGGTGGTTTGTCACCTTTATTGATAACTACACAAGAATCATGTGGGTATACTTGATGAAAAAAAATTCTAACATCACATCCGTCTTTATATCTTTCCATTAGTTTATCAAAACCCAATTCCAAACCACCATATAAGTGTTGAGAAGTGACAATGAGGCAGAATATATCAATGTCCAACTTCATTCTTACGTGATCGAACATGGAGTTCACCACCAAAGTTCATGCCCTTACACCCCTTAACAAAATGGGATTGCTAAGTGGAAAAATAGGCATATTCTTGAAGTTGCCTGCTCTCTTATGTTTACTATGAATGTACCTAAGATTATGGGGGGAAACTATTCTAACTTAAGCTTATCTCATAAATAGAATGCCTTCAAAAGCCCTCAGTATTCAAACACCTAGTGCCACCTTTCTCAAAGTCTAATCACATACCCTCATCTCCACCTAACCCATGGAAGTGTTTGGTTGCACCACCTTTGTTCATACCCATACCAATAATAAACTTAAGCCCAAAGCCACTAAATGCATATTTGTTAGGCACTTTACTTGCTAAGAGGTTATTATAAGTGTTATTCTTCCATTCTACAAAAATTGTGTGTGTTTATGGATGTTACCTTCTTTGAAGACCAACTATACTATGCAAAAATGTCCATTTAGGGGGAGAGTGTTGAGCACCATAAGGAATGGAGTTTTTGTATTGAAGAAAATCAAACTTGTGCACTTGAATATACTATTGCCCATAAAAAATGGAGACACAACAAACCATCCCTATTATTAAACCCTTTATTTTTACACCTTAAACCCTTTTGATTGTAAACCTAAACCTGAACATACTAAGATGCCTAACCATACTCTTAATATTGAGTATGCTACTTAGCAGAAAGAAATTATTGTTTACTCCAGAAAGAAGAGGGCTTAAGAGGTAGAGGCTAAGCCATCGTCAGCATAAAATAGATCCTCCATTCCAAGTCCAGGTATGAATTCTTATGAGGATGAGTGCCTAGATGTTTTAAATACTTTAAGGAAAGGAATCAGATCTTGTACCATGCATCTCGTTTGTCAATTTGTTGCTTATGATAAACTCTCTCCTACCTATTAAACATTTACAGCTAACTTGTCAAATGAGAAGGTACCTTTAAATATTATAAGGCTCTTAAGCAAGAAGAATGGAGGAAGGCTATGGAAAAGGATATGAATGCCTTTAAAAAGAATGGGATTTGGGAATCAGTGGAGCGGCCTTAAGGGGAGAAACTTGTGGTATGCAAGTGGCTTTTAGCATCTGATGGCACCTAAGTAAGGTGGGGAACTCTCCTCTAAAAGTTAGCTATTGAGGTGGGTGAACCACCCCACTTAAATACTACTCAATGTAGGACTTTGGCATCCCATACTACCTTGGTTTTTATCAATTGGCCATCCTTGGAAAGTCGACGTCGCAGCGTCTACAGTTTATGGCACTTCATTCAACAGCACTTCACTCAGCCTTCTGCCAGTCAAAACCCTTCACAAGTAGCCCTTTTTGGAGCCACCAACCACCAACTCTGATACCAATTGATGGGCACCTAAGTAAGGTGGAAAACCCTTTTCCAAAAATTAGCTATTGAGGTGGGAGAACCACCCTATTTAAGTACCTCATGAAGTATCTCATACTATTCAATGTGGAACTTTGGCATCCCATATTATCTTGGTATTCATCAACATCAAATATAATTCAGATGGGAGTGTAAATAGATATAAAGTAGCGTTGATGGCTAAAGGCTTCATACAAACTTATGGAATTGATTATCAGTAGATTTTTGTCCTGTGGCTAAATTCAATTCCATAAAGGTCTTGTTATCTTTAGTTGCTAACTTGGAATAGCCTATCCATCAATTTGATGTCAAGAATGCATGTCTAAATGGAGACATAGAAGAGGAAGTATACATGTCTATTCCTCTTGGTTTTGAAAATCATAACAGTGGTAAGGTTTGGAAACTCTACAAGGGTAACACCTTGTTCTATAAATAAGCCCAACCTAAAAATGTTCAATTAATAATACTAAAATAAGCCCTTGGTGAAAGCATTTTTGTATTATATAGTCAAAGGAAAAGTGAGAAAATTTAAACCTTTTTTAATTGCATACTCTAGGAATGACATTAAATATTTATTTTGTTATTAGCATCAAGTTCTAGTTCATTATCTTTTAGTGGTTCATGACTAAAACTTGTAAGTTCTCTATTGGGTTTATAGGACAATCATATCATTCTATGTCTTCTAATTTCCTCTAAATTCCTTATTACTACCCTTAAGAGCCCTTAGAAAGCTTGAAGTTTCATATAGAATTAGGTGGCTGGTCTTGCAGTAATCAATCAACTAGTTGGTTGCACTTGGTTGACTACCTACCGTTACTCATAGAACCTATAGCTCTTCTTGACTACCTTGACAGTCCACCGATTCCCTACTTCTAATTGACTAGTTACTTAAAGAATGCAATTAGTGGCTTTTTTTTTTAAGGTGGGGGGGGGGGGGACAAGGGGAATGTAGCCAATTGACTTCCAACCTCACCGGATTGACTGATGGCATCAGTACCAACAATCTAACTTCTATGGAAAAGATAAAATACCAAAATTTCCAAGGCCAATACTTTCCAAACATATTCAAATATCTAGAACCTCCTGAAGCCAGAATGACAAATGTCCAAATCCTTAAATATTAAACTTTTACATGGTGGCTTCCTAAGTTATCTGAACCACCTGCACATTAAACCACAATCCAATCCTAAAATAGTATCAAATTAATCACCATTCATCTAGAGATATCCATTTGCAATCATAAGCTACAAATTCATAATAACCATATCTAGACGTTATAACAAAAGTAGGACTTCTTAACCAAACAGAACATATAATCCACTTCATACATGAAACATATTTACACCAAAGGAATCCATACACAAGAATTAAAAGAGCATCTAAAACAAAAACTCATCCCCCCAAGTACAGCCTCAAAAGTCTACACTTGGCACTTCATGATGCCTTGCGGTCTGCTATACAAAAGAACATATACAAGAGATCCAACAATTATGCCCATTCATTTTCAAAAGGCAAAGTGCTAAAGTTTAAACAAAAGCTAAAACACTATTATCAATTCTTCGATTGTTTTCCCTTGCTACTAGATGATCCTTTACTTGAAAAGTTAGTCTACAACTAGACTGAGATATAAAATCTCACTAATTGAAATAAAATTCCAATCATATTATATAGAACAAACAACCATGATGCTTTACATACAAGAATCATAAAAAAGCAGAACATGCATAATCAAATGAGCAAGTTTGACTATGAGGTGATTATTATCCCTTAATAATAACCACATATCCACATACTTAGTCATTATTCTATAGCTCAAGGAGGGACATAGTCATGGTAACTTTTCTCATAAAATGAGCACGATCTCAGCAACATATGCATAAACATGAGCATGGTCATGGCACATATGCATAGACACGGTATGATCATAGCTCCATCTACCAAGATATAGTCACAATCCACAATAGTTAACAAATATAAGCAATTAACCTCATCATTAGCATCATATAACTATATGTACAAGAAATTAGTTGAATATTACTACAAATATGAATGGAATTAAACCTGATTATCTTTCAAAGATGCTTTCTACTTTCTAGGTAAAAAATGACACACTCTGAGTGGCAATCCAAGCCTAGAATGTTCATGTATAGTCAACGGCACTTAATCAAGAAAAGGAATTTCATATCTTTGACCAATTAAGTCTTACTAGGTCAAGCAACTTATCTTACTAAACTACCTCCTAAGGTCTCAAATTCCCACTTTTGACACCAAGCTCCAAGATTTCCAAAAGAGTCTTCTAATTTTCGCAAATATGAAGGAACCCAATGTCAACTCAAGCTTTAACAAGAAATTTGGAAGAAAAACAACCATAAATAGAGAGGAAATCCATGCCCATACCTTGGTTTCATCTCTTCTTCATCCTCTTCACCCAATAACACTCCTAAATCTTTAGATCTCAAACCTTACGGTTTTGCAAACAATAACGAAATTACTAGCCAATCGAATCCAAATGAAAAGGAAGAGGAGTAGATGAAATTTCTCTAAACCTATTGTCAAATCCTCATTAATTATTCTTAATCATTGTAATTATTGTAATTATTAGTTGACCCTAGGAATTAGTTAATTTGTCAATCTCTAATTGTTAGAAATTTGTTGGTCATTTATTTTTCTTTTATTTTTCTTCCTATAGTAGCTTTTTCTTTATTGTATAAACACTGTACTCTCATTTCTTTTTAATAACAAGAATTTTAGACTTCTTGTCATGGTATAAGAGCCTTAGAGTTTCTAGGCATTTTTCCTGTTGGCCTTCATAGCCATTTTTCTTTATTGTAGCATTCATTGCTACTTTGATTTCTATTTCTGTTGTTTAAGATCTTCATTTGATCCAACCAACCACTCCAACCACCTCAAGCTTTAACGATTGAAATTTTCGCGTTGACCATACCACCAACCGCTGCCACAAGCGTTGCCACTTGCTGCTACTACATCCTTGCTGCGAGTCTTACATGCATTCCCAAAACATTTGAATGTGTTGCCTTTATTCATGTGCATTTCCAAAACAGGACTAAATTAGATCATCGAGCTCTCAAATGTATTTTCATTGGCTATTCTTCTACTTAAAAAGGTTACAATGTTATCACCTTCCAACAAGGATATTTTTTGTCTCTGTTGGTATCATGTTTGTTGAAAATACTCTATATTTTACCATTTTTCTCAACAAGAGGAACATTTCTTCGTCATAGATACAGATACGGAGTTCTTTCTTCTTGAGTTCTTAGAGCTACCAACAAATGCTTCATTAGAGATTCCATTACAATCCATCACCATTCTTGAGCCAGAATTACAGTCTATGCAAACTCAAGACTCGATTCGTCCGTTACAAGTTTATTCTCGAAGGAAGACACTGAACTCCCAGCCAAAGCCAGTCTAATCATCTCCTTCTGCCCCTGCCAATGTTAAGGTAACACTTTCACCTATTGATAATGTTTTTGAAACTCTTCAACACAATGATTATGATATTCCAATTGCTTTAACAAAAGATACTTTGAAACTCTTCAACACAATGATTATGATATTCCAATTGCTTTAACAAAAGATACAATACATTGCACTTAGCATCCTTTATCTTCCTTCCTCTCCTATAAGCATTTGTCTCAACCACAAAACCTTTGTCATTAACCTACATGTCATATCTATTCCCAAAACTTTATTTGAGGCA
Organism: Erythrophleum ivorense; assembly: GCA_026724425.1. Lineage (NCBI taxonomy): Eukaryota > Viridiplantae > Streptophyta > Magnoliopsida > Fabales > Fabaceae > Erythrophleum > Erythrophleum ivorense. Next base: position 36,242,501 of record JAIUCV010000006.1, on the reverse strand, counting down.
TTACAGAATGAGAATTGGATACATGCTATAAAAGTTGAGATAGAAACACTTGAGAAAAACAGAACTTGGGACTTATTGCAATTACCAAAAGGAAAGAAATCCGTTGATTGTAGATGGGTATTCACCACTGAGTATAATTTAGATGGTACCTTAGAGCAGTACAAGGGTCGGCTTGTTGCTAAAGGTTATACTCAGACCTATGGCATAAATTATGTGGAGACATTTGCTCTGGTTGCTAAAATGAATACAATGAGAGTTTTATTATCTGTGCTACCACTATTGTGGTTGAAAACTCCAACAGTTTGATGTTAAAAATGCATATTTACATGACGACCTTGAAGAAGAAATCTATATAGAGATACCACCAGGATTCAATTCCCACATTGAACCATGCACCGTATGTAAACTAAAAAAGGCACTATATGGGCTAAAACAATCTTCGAGAGTGTGGTTTGGGAGATTTTCCAAAGCTATATTTGCTATGGGGCATAAACAAAGTCAAGGTGATCATATTTTATTTGTGAAGCATTCATCCTCAGGGGGAGTGATCGTATTATTAGTCTATGTAAATGACATCATAGTCACAAGAGATGATTTGAAAGGGATAGAATTGTTAAAAAAAAGTTGATAAAGGAGTTTGAGATCGAAGAGTTGGGCAGATTAAAATACTTTCTTAGCATTGAAGTTGCTCACTCACAGTAAGGCATTTTTATATTATAGTAAAAAGTATAGATTGATTTATTGATAGAAATGGCAAAATTGGGATGCAAGTCAATAGAGGCATCTATTGAGTTAAACCATAGACTTTGTGAGGCTTCAGATGATTCATTAGTTGATAAAGGGTCTTATCAAGGACTTATGGGAAAATTAATTTATTTGTCTTATACGAGGCCTAATATAGCTTATGCGATGAGCGTAGTAAGCCAATTTATGCACAATCCTAAGGAGTCACATCTCAAGGCAGTCCATAGAATTTTATTGTATTTGAAGGATACACTAGGGAAAGGAATCTTGTTCAAAAAGGGTGAGAGATTAACCCTTGAAGCCTGTACTGATGTAGACTATGCAGGATTTCTAGTTGACAAAAGATCAACCTTAAGGTATTGTATTTTCCTAAGTGGAAATCTTGTCGCTTGGAGAAGCAAGAAGCAGAATGTGGTAGCAAGGTCTAATGCAAAAGCAGAGTTTATAGCGATGGCACTCGGAATATGCTAATTATTATGGTTGAAAATTATTTTAGATGATTTAAAGATTAAGTGGGAAGGTTTGATGAAACTTTTGTGATAAAAAATTTGCTATCAATATTGCTTACTACCCAGTGCAACATGATCATACTAAGCATATAGAAGTTGACTGACACTTTATTAAAGAAAAATTGGACAGTGGTTTGATTTATACACCCTTTGTTCTTATTGATGGTCAACTTGCAAATGTGCTTACCAAAGGATTGTTTAGTGTCATCTTTCAAAATATAATCATCAAGCTTGGCATGGATGATATCCATTTACCAGCTTGAGGGGAAGTGTGAAATTCTCCTTAATTATTCTTAATCATCATAATTACTGTAATTATAGTTAGAATCATTGTAATTATTAGTTGATTTTAGGAAGTAGTTAATTTATCAATTCCTAATTGTTAGAGATTTGTTGGTCATTTATTTTTTTATTTATTTTCCTTCCTAGAATAGCTTCTTCTTTATTGTATAAATACCTATGTACTCTCATTTCTTTTCAATAACAAGAATTTTAGACTTCTTGTGACCTACCTAAGCCAAAGTTAGCAAGCCTTGAAGCCATGAGACCTTTCCTCCTTAATGACTCTCTATATTGCATGTGTGTGTGTGAGAAACTAATGGAGAAGAAGTGGGATAATGCTAAAATAATGTTTAGGGCTAAGGGTTGCATTTTTGGGCTAGGGGAAAATGGGCTTTAACGTCCTTGTCATATTTGGGCCATGGGGTGCTAGGTTTCATATCCATAATTAAAGAAATAGGGAGTTTTATAATTAACATTATTTCCCAACTCAATTAATTTAATTTTAGGGGTAAATGAACTTTAATTAATTTTCTTAGTGCAATTTACTAAATTTTCCCAAATCAATTAGTTAACCCCAAGTTGATTTATTTTCTCTATAATTTCGCAATAAATCCCTATTTTCTCAATAACCTCAATTGAATCATTACAAGATGTTACAAGTCTCTATATGGTCTTAAACAATTTCTTAGAGTTTAGATTGAGAAATTTACTCTAGTTTCGAAAAAACAAGGTTACACACGAGCAAGTTGACTATACAATTTTTACTAAGTTTGCTACTAATGGGAAAATAATAGATGATATCATTGAAGCAAGAGACTATTTTAATAACATTGACAATTGGAAGAAGGCTTTGGCTAAGGAATTTGAAATAAAAGCCCTTGGTACTTTAAAATACTTCTTAGGGATGATGGTGGCCAAATCAAAGAAGGGAATCATGATATCCCAAAGGAAGTATAATCTTGATGTCCTTAATGAGGCTAGAATGTTAGGATATAAGCTAGCAAACACCCCAATAAAGGCTTATTATAGACACACACTCTCCTAAGAGAATCCTCTTGTTGAGATAGAAAGATACCTAAAACTTGGCAAACTCATTTACATGATTCACGTAAGACTTGATATTAGTTTTCCTTAGTGTCATTGGTTAGTTTATGAGTAAACCTACTAAGGCTCACTTTGAGGTTACCTATAGGATTTTAAGATATCTTAAAATGACCCCTAGAAAGGGGATCTTCTTTTAGAATGGCATAAGTTGTGGGATTGAGATATATTGTAATACATATTGGGCAGGGTCAATTACTAATTGGAGATCTATCTTAGGCTACTGCACTTATGTGTAGGAAAACTTGGTTATTTGGAAAAAAAAAAGAAAAAAGAATCTCTAGTTGCCAAAAGTAGTGTTGAAATTGAATATAAGGCATTAAGGCATTTGTGAGGGTTTATGGCTAAGAAGGTTACTCAAAGCAATGAGAATTGATTGTAAAAAGATATGAAGGTGTTACGTGACAACTTGGTAGCTTTAAGCATTGCAAAGAACCATATCCAACATGATAAGACCAAACATGTGAAAATAGGTAAACACTTTATCAAATAAAAAATGGATGTCAAGATACTTGAGCTTAATCATACTTTAACTAAGTTGCAGGTTGCAAAAGTTCTCACCAAGGTTTTATCTCGAGTTAGATTTGAAGAGTTTGGAGTCAAGTTGGGAATGATAAACATCTATTTCCCAACTTGGATATTCTAACCATTAGTGATGAAATTCCATGAGATCCTTGGCATAATTACCTAATTTCATGGGATCAAGTCAACTTATTTTGTTTCCTTTCTTTTTCCTTTGATTTGATTTCATCTTAAATGTGTTTTGTGTATCCTGGTTGCATTGTCTCATGAAACTCTGGTGGCTGACCTATAGCCATGGTCTCTATATAAGTTTAGGCCTATCATTCAAATATAGAGAAGAATTTAGTTACATTTTTTCTATATTTTCTTCAGTAACAAATGTCCATGGCTTATAATTTTTATTGGAGGTCTTGATAGTAGACATTTAAAAATTTTTATGCAACGTTTATGCCTAGAAAGATGCCATAACTATGCTAACATGTTTTCATAATGATGCTCCAAATTGTAGGATGGTGTATTAGAGGCAGTTAAGACCCTCAAGCAAGAGCTAGGTTTAATTTGAGATACTCAAAGGTAGTTACAATATTCCCAAGTATTTACACATCCATTTATCTTCATTATTACTTCAAATTCAAGGTAGAAAATCTGTTTATTTTGGCTTTGATAGCATCAGATGTTTTTTCACACTTTCTTTCAATAAGCCCCTTCTTGTATACGATAAAATTAAATTAAATTATACTCCTGCTTTGTTATGTGACCAAAGGTTCTTGTACATAGGTTACCTCTGTGATGAACTTTTTCTTTTCTTGGTAACTGGCATGAAGTTTTCTAATCCATCTTATTCTGATAGACAAATATTTATTATGGGAAAAAATGGTTAGCATTTTTTTATTTTCTTATGTTTTGTTGAGATATTCTCAGGGTATTCAATCTATCAAAGATAAGTAAACTAAGTCAATTATAAAGATATAAGTATGTTAGTCAAACTTTCTAGTAAGATTTACTTATGACATGCTTAGGTGTTTTTTTTGTTGTTGTTTAGTTTACTTATCTTTTTGAAAACCAGGTAAGTATTTTCTCTTTAGTCTGTTAGAGCACTTGGATCAGCTATCAGCAGTCTAGTAAAACTAATATATACTCTATATTTTCCTTGGAGGATTATTATGTTATAAAACTCAATTGAGTTTTCAGTTTAAAATTAACTAAGAAGAAAGAACAGACAGGAGATGACATGAAGTGGTGGGGGACAATCATAGTCCTAAGTAATTCCCTAATGAATAGGGCATGGCTTGGGTTTTGATCATAGGTAATTGTTTATCAAATGAATAGCATGAATAATAGCATAGGACCAGTAAATTCTAAGTAAATAACTTTGAAAAAGTAAAGCTCGAGCTACATTAAGGATGTTTTGATGTTTTCTCTCAACAATGCTATTTTGTTTAGGTGTCTCAACGTAAGTAACTTGATGAATAATTCCTTTAGATTCAAAATAAGAAGGCATGTGAAATTCCATGCCATTATCAGATCTAATTGTTTTGATTTTTGGTTGAAAATTGATTTTCACACAAGGTAATAAGATTTCGGAGTTGAATTCGTGCTTCAGATTTAGATTTCATCATAAAAATCTAAGTGAATTGACTAAAATCATCAACAATAGTTAGAAAATATTTATAACCATGTATAAAAGTAATCCCAAAGGTCCCTAAATATCAACATGCAACAATTCAAAGGAATAAGAGGATTTAGTAGTACTCAAGGGAAAGGGTAATTTTCTTTGCTTGGCATAATGACAAGTATCACAACTTTTATTTGTTGGTTTACAAGCTAGAAAAGGAAATTTGGTGCTAAGGGAGTGTAAAACAGAATAAGATAAATGGCCTAATTTATAATGCCAGAGGTCAAATTGATTCATGTGTGTTTCAAGAACAACCACATGCAGTACATTGTTATTAGAATAAAAAAAACATTTGTTTAAAGGAAGGGATTATTTGCATGACCTAAGGAAATACAACCTATCAAACACTTTAGTTGCACCAATCGTATTCCATGTAGTCAGGTCGTGAATTAGGCACTGATTAGAATAGAAAATAAGACAACAATTAACCATTGCAGTTATTTTGGAAATGAAAATGATATTAAAGGAGAACTTAGAGACATAGAATGCGTCCACTAGGTAAAGTGAAGAAAAGAAACAAACAGGGCCTAAGAGAGGGAGATGAAGTTACTTTGAACTTGTAGAAAACTCAAAATGCCACTAACCTTCTTGGTCTTGACTTTTTTTTTTTTTTCTTTCACTTGACACCCACACTTAGGGGAGTTTGAACTAGATGGGCCTATAAACATCAATTCATAAGGTAAAATGACCCATTAGAATCTATTCTAAGTCCCATCTTCCTCACTTAAATACATTAAAGCTTAACATGAGCTTTATGGCTATTTTAGGTCTAACAAGAACCAACCTTGATTTTCTACTTTCCAAACTCTAAACTCTTACTTGCTATAAGTCTTACAACTCTAAAGAAACTCATTTGAATCATCATATACTTGGTTAAAGGGATTTATGACGAACTTGCTTCTTTAACTCTATTTTAGACCTTAAAAATTCAACTTTCAATCTAGGGCTCATAAATTCAATCCAATGTTTCATAATTATTTATTTATCATATATAGTCTCTAAATTTATTAGAACTCAAAAAATCATTTCCTAGGTTCCCTATCAACACCTTGGCCGAGACCATAATTCTAAGAAAGCTGCATGGAGTTTTGTTGCTTCTTCTTGGATCTTGACGCATATTCATATTCATTGGCTTCTCTTTAGTTTAACGACACTTTCATGTGACTTAAATTAGGCTCCTAGGGTTTAGGGTTCCATAACTCCTTAAATACAACTAAAACCCCAATTTCCATAAGTTGTAATCCATAAGCTTTTAATGAATTCTATTGATTCCATCTTGTTCTCCTTATTTCCAAACCCTTAGTTCTACCTTGTTTCCATTCAAAACATATTTTGTAATAACCCTAACTACTAATCAAGTTAATTAATCATACTTGAGTTCCTAATCATTGGTACTAAAGGTCAATCATCATTAATAATTTGTTTTAGGATAAAAATATGAAGGAATTTGAACCTATTTAATCAATACCAGTCACCATTTAAGGAAATATGAGAATCCATGTGTGTAGTTAAATAAATCCTCATATTGAACTTCCATTACATCCTTAGAAACTTAGAGAAGCCTATAAACTCATTACTATAGAGGAAACCAAGATTCATAGACTAAAATGGGGGTTGAAGACATAGGCCACAACTTGGAAAGATTTGGTTGCGGCCAAGTTGGCTTTTGTAACTCAAAAACTGAAATTTTGAACTTATGCCACAACCTGGAGTATCCACACCGTGACTTAACTTGCTACTAGAATTGGAAGGTCAAAATTCTCATCACCTGCCATAACTCAAGCTCTCCACGCCACGATAAGGTTGCCTACTGTGGCTTCACTAGGCAAAATTCACAATCCTCATCATGACTCAAGAATTCTGCGCCACAACAAGATGCGCTACTAGAACACTATTTCCACTTTTTCCAAATTCTCATCACCCACAACGACTTAGGCTCTCCACACCACAACGAGGTTACCTACTGTAGCTGCATTGGGCAAAATTCACAATCCTCATTGCAACTTAAGAATTCCATGTCGCTATAAGATGTGCTATTGGAACACTATTTCCACTTTTTCTCAATTCTCGCCACAATGAAATGACTCTCTGGGACTCCCTCCTCTATTTTCCTCGAGTTGTGCCACAGCTAAGGGACCTGTGCCGCAACACTCTTAGTCTCTGTTACTCTAAGCTCACTTTTTGGCTGTGACTCAAGATGTTTTAGTCGTGACTTGGACTCCTACTTCCCCTAAACTCTTCCCAAATTCGCCCAACTCACTTGTAACTCTCCTTACTTGAGTTCTAAAGTCCTTTTGTGGATTATTAGCATGGTTTTAATGACTTACTAGCTCATACACTCCTCCAATTACTAAGTTTCACTATTTGAGAACTTAAAGATTGATCAAACCAAACTACCTTGCCATATATCAGTAATTCACTAAATGTGATAGCAAAAGGGTACCTAGAGCCACTAATAACCATATTAAGGTGTGTAATTCCCTACCATCTAACTTTAATCACCTGAGACAAGTTCCCTTGGTTGAAATGGACTTGCTTCTGATCTCAAACGCCTATATTGTCCTACTCATTTCACATCCAAAGCATAGTTATCAGTAAAGACCTTTACAAAACAAAAATTTTTTATATGACAGCAACATCCTCAATCATAAAATATCATTTAAATTTCATACACACGTTAGTCCATAATTGATCAATAATAACATTACATTAGAATTTATGTAAATTAAAACTTAGTCTTAGGGAATGCATCCCAGATTATAAAATGTCAAAATACTTACACTTGGCAAAAATGGATGCATCATGATATTATATAATAAAAGTTAAATAAAATTAGCATCTATATAATTCAAAAGCCTCCCAAGTGCAGGAGCCCCACGCTAGGCCTAAACCTCCTAGGGGCATTCATCCACCTACTTTCCCTTTTCCTTATCCGAGAAACTTTCACCTGAAATTGTTATCCCATAAAACGGGGTGAGATGTGGATCTCTATAATCAAAAAGGAAATTCCATACATATAAACACATTAATCAACGTATATGAATTTTATATCAACAATTACCAGAAGAATCAATTCAATCAACAAATGAATTAGTTAATTTATAGATGACTATTATTCTATACTAATAATCACATACAACATGTTAATGGCTAATAACAAAGGGAAAGGCCCATCCACGTTGCCAACTCCCTATCGAGCACACTCATGGCTTGGTGCATTTATAAGTCTGATCACAACTTTATGTCTGATTGAAGTATAATGCACGGGTGGCAACCGCACTACAACTCTACCAAAGACTAGCTCACGATTCCAAAAACAATTCAAGTAGCCAACCAATCATTTAACATTTTAAAATCATATATGTGCAGCAAATATAAGATTAAAATGAGCATATAAATGGAATGAGAAAAAATCCCGATTACATTACTTAATTGCGTCAAATCCCGAAATCAAGACAAGTTTTCAACTCTTTAGTGATCTTAATTTACTAATACCAATTTGTTAGTCAATACTCAATACAAAAATCAGTTACTCATCATTCTAGCATCATAAACTATCTAAGAGACACTTACCTAGACTCCCAATGAACCCAAATTCGAACTTAGGTCTCCCTATATCAAAAAACTCAATGTCCTTCTCCCAATCCTTAGCATTTTCATGCATCAACAAAACTCAATATATAGCTCAGTGCTTAGGGCCAATTTCTAGCATGAAATACATCAAAGTGAGGAGAAGATAGTTACCTAATAACCTTTATAGCCTCAATTTTTGAAAATCAACAAGGAACCACCAAAAGGACAAGTTTCAGATTTAGGAATGAGGTGGAAACTCATTAAAGCAAAAACCATTTGAACTAAATTATAGAAAAAAATGAGAGGAACATAATTTGTATAACTTGTCTTAGCTTATTCTTCCTCTAAAAGTGCAAAATGTAGCCATACTATGATGAAACCCTAGCCTCCACCCAAAGATGCAAAAATGTTCTCCTTCCTCTGTAGAACCCTTTAGATTTTCAACATAAAGGTAAATGGCAAATGGGTTTTCTTAGGGTTTTAAGTGGATTTAGGTTGACCCCAAGGCCCAATACCCACTTAAGTCCATTTTCCAGATTTTGGTCCTCCAATAAATGAAGTTGGGTCTTCTTAAAACTAAGATTGGGCTTCCATTGTTAGTTCTTGTCATAAACAAATTGATCATAAGGCCCAAATTAAATATTCACCTTCCCTTAATTAATTTCTTAATCAACGCAACCTGTAATTAATCTATTTTTTACTTAATAATGGTCAAATAATTATTATTGTCTCAAAATGTTTTAAATAAATCCATTTCTTTAAAAATCTTTATTTTTCTTAATCTCCTCAAATCTCCCATAATAATTACTTAATTCCTCATGAGTATTCCTAATTAATTTCTAGGTGTTACATATTCCCTTCTCGTAGTTCTATAGTTGGCCGAACATGGAGAGGAAGGAGAAGACAAGAAAAAGCCATTTTCCTACCATGATTCATACCTCCTTTTAAAGCTTTTCAAGAGAGGAATTTGATGTTATACTTGGTTTTTTCAAATCCTCTCCTTCTTCCAAAAGTTTGGCCACAAAACCCTCCTTTTAAGAAACTTAAACTACCAAGAAAGAGAGCATAAAGTGGAGAACAAAGTTGATGAAGGCAAAACCATGAAAAAGAGCATGATTCCTTATCTAGATTACTTCTTCTTCCTCTTTTTCCCTTCCCTTATGTACCTGTAGAGCTACTCTAAGTCAGTTGTGGAGGTGGGTGGACGTGGCTGGCCTTATATGAGGTGAAAATGGGTGTTTTATAACAATTGCAAAAATACCAATTACGTCACGCAATTTCAACCGCTTTGTCCGGGCTCATATTTTATCCTTTTTTAAAACTGTCTTTTTCATATGAAAATTTAGGTCTTTTAGTTTGTTAAAAGCATTTATTTTAAATTTTATAATGTTTAGAACCATCCCTAATTATCAGGTCAAAGTTTGGATTAACTAACGACTTAAAACGTATACCAAAAGGGTTTTAGTCATTCTTAAGGTTCCTATAGTTTTAGGGCCTCCAAGAATCCTAAGGAACTCAATTTTTCTATTTAAAACTTCCTCCTTTGAGTTTGTAAAAAGTTGCCTGAAATTATGATTTTGCCTTTGTCTTTTCGATTTATTTCATTTAGCCACTTTGGCTTCGATTTTGGACCGCCTTTAGCTTTATTTCCTGATTTTTGGATACTCAGATCATTTCTCTATTCTTAATTAACCCTAATTTATTTTATTCTAGGGTCCTCCTTAGTTATCTCATCAATTTTAACTTAATTTTAAAACATCGGGTATTACACTTTTAGTTTAACCTCATCTATTATCAAAGACTTTTAGTATTGCCTCATCCATCAAAGAGCCAATCTAACATCAAATGTAAATGAATATCATGCAATTGTATATTATACACAAATAACCAACAATTCACATAAATTGTAAACAACACATACAAGTTACCAAAAAACTTAAGTAAACCATTCACATATATATAAGAATGAAGGAAAAGCTACTTTGACACATAATTCCAATTAATTTCCCTTGGTCTCCTCCCTTGGTTCCATAGCCTTACACACACACTTGGATGTGAATTTACTTGTTTGGCCTAAAGACAACAAATAAAGCATAAAATTATTAATGAAACCATATTTATACTCATGTTAGCCCTTTATATGCAAACTAGGGTTTTAGGTATAGTTTATGACCTCTTTAAATGCCTTAAGAAGCCACTTCTTGAATTCAACTTCTAGGCTTCAAAATCTTATCATATTGGTCTTCATAATTCCCCTGAAACTCATTAGAGCCCTTAAAAACATGATTAAGACTACCTAGAGTCATATGATCCAATTAGGCATCTTTGAACCTTAATTTTTTACTTTCAAAAATAACGTTTTTAAATTTATTTTAATGATTCTATTTGTGTTTATAATTCATATCTAGACTATTTATAATCTTAGAATCAATAAAACAACTCCCTAGATATCCAATCTTACTTGAGACACCCCCTATAAGCACTATTCATGATCTTGTATTAGGATGCCATGCTTGTAATAGCACTGAAACATTATTCATGTCTTACGTGACTACCTTGATGCAATGCTAGTTTGGAATAGAGTGTTACCCTCAAAGTGAAAAAGGGCCAACAATCTTCAAGATGACCATGCATTATGTGGTGATCTTCAATGGTACCTACTTTTTGGAGTAAGATGTTGATCTATGTGGAAATGGAGGAACACTTATGTCTTCAACCAAGTTTTGTCCTTCCTGTAAAATGTAGATAAAATTATAATAAATTATGCCTAACAAATTGTTTTAGCTTAAAATTGTCCCTACAACCTTGTTTAGACCTTGACACATAAGTGGGACATATGGTGGTGGCCATTGAATATGGATTGGATCAAAATTACTTATGATGATGCAAGCAAAGGTAATCCCAAAGTTGGTAGGTGCAAAGGTATCTTAAGGGATTCACATGGTCAGTGGCTTGGAAGCTTTTCTAGAAATATTAGATGGTGCCCCTCTTTGCAAGCTAAAGCTTAGGATGCTTTTACTAGTCTTGATATGGCTAGAATCAGGGTTTTCGAAAGGTCCACCTTGAGTTAGACTCTAAAAGCTTACTTATGATTCTAAATGTTGAAAGTTCGAGCTCTAATTTTTCAAATTCTCTAATAGATGTGCGAATAGGATTGCCAACCATAGCCTTAAGCTTGGCCAAGGCCTTCATATTTAGGATTCTATTCGTCCCTTAGTTTAAGTTTGTTTGATGATTTGGTAGACATCTCATTCCCCTGCGATACTTTGTATTTTCTTTCATTATTTGTTTGTGGGCTCTTGCCCCTTTCTTTTACCCCAGAAAAAATTATCAATACAAATTAACATATATAAACTTATTATTTTGAACATAACAAATTAAGGTTATATTAAAAATTAATGATATTAATTGATATCTAACCATCCAACAAGCATGGAATTTTATGCGAAAAAGAAATGAATTGTAATGATCTATAGAGTGAGCATGGTAGTAAAAAGGGAGGGTATTAATTATTAAAGAAAATTATGTATTTGAAAAGGGAATCCAAAAGGTATTAATTGTTATGCAATAAATGATATATAATGCATTTATTAATTTAAAAAATTAATGAATTAATATAATAAATTTATTATTTTGAATATAATGAATAATGATATTTTCAAAAATTAATGGTATTAATTAACATCCAACCAACCCACAGTGCATTGAATGTTATATTGAAAACAATGAAGAGTGATAATACTACATATTCGACACAATGCTCCCTGGTTATGATGTAATAATTATTAAATATAAAATGATCTTATATTAAATAATTATTTAAAATATTAACTTATGTAATAATTAATAGCTCTTAAAAGAATTAATTTTATTTTTATGTAATTAATGAGTATAATTATAATAATAAATCATGTAGAGAAAATATTATTCTATATTTAGTAATTATTTTATCATAATTAAAGAATATAATATTTTTCGAAATGCTGTATCACCCCTTAAAAATGGAGTCTAATGATCTATAGATTGAGCTTGGAAATATAAGATTAATTGTAAAAAATATATATATGTATCCAAGCATAAAAGGAAATCTAAACGGGTACTAATAATTAGGTAATAAATAATTAGTAAAAATTTACATACAATAAATTTAGTATTTTGAATATAACAAATTAATGTTATATTAAAAAAATTAATGGTATTAATTAATATCCAACTTGCCAACAATGCATTGAATGTTATATTCGAATGAAGTGCAATGGTGGGAGCTTCGAAATAGAAGAGTAAGGACAATAATTGTTAAGAAAATATGTATCAAAAGAAATCCAAAAGGATACTAATTATTATGTCATAAATAATTTATTAATACATATTAACATATAATAAATTTGTTACTCTCTTTGTTTCAAAAAAATTAATATTTAAGGTAATTGTACAATGCTTAAGGAAGCTATTAAATAGCTTGAATTGTAAAGAATTATAATTGTATTTAACTAAAATATCCTTTTATCGAAATATATAAAATATTAAATCCTCTCTCTCCTCCTTTTAATTCTCTATTCGTTTCTTCATTTACCTACATATACTCTCATTCCATTAAAGGTAAAATAATTAAAAAAATTCATTAATACTATATTCAATTTCTAAAATGACAATTGACAATTATTTTAAAACAAACCAAATTTCTAAAACATCAATTATTTTAAAACAAATAAATTATTTTGAAAAATTAACATTTGATAAGTTTATTATTTTGAATATAATGAATTAATATTATATTAAAAATTAATGGTATTAATTAATATCTCATTAGCCAACAATGCATTGAATGTCATATTGAAAATGAAGTGCCTTGATATATACACTAAGCTTAGAAATATAAGAGGAATGGTATTAATTGTTAAGAAAATTTGTATCCAAATCCAAAATGGTATTAATTAAGATCATTAATTCAAACTTTTTTTAATATAAAATTAATTCATCATATTCACAATAATAAATTTGCTATATGTTAATTTTTTATCAACAATTTATTTATTACATAATAATTAATATCCTTTTATATTCTCTTTTCTCGTTGGATACATATTTTCTCAATAATTAATACTTTTTCTTTTATATTTCCAAGCAGCGAATTATATTGGAATGAAATCCATACTCATAATCGTCCCAAATCCAACATTTTTTCAAGCATTTAATGCAAAGTTATGAATGAGTATTATCTCTCATTTCAATTTTCATTATTATTAGATATCCACAATTCTTTCTTTGATATCGATAGGATAGTTTGTGAGGCTAGCTTATCAACTGTTAAAGCTAGTTTAGCCAAACTAGCCTTTTCTTTTTAAAAAAATCTAATGCATTAATTAATAATATCAAAATAATAAATTTATTATATATTAATTTTTTATCAACAATTTATTTATTACATAATAATTAATGCTCTTTTGGATTCCCTTTTCTAATTAGATACATATTTTTTAAACATTAATACTTTTTCATTTATATTCCCAAACTCAGACTATAGCCATTAATTGCAGCAAATTGATATCATATTAAAACCCATACTCTTAATTGTCGCAAATTCAACATTTTTTTAAGCATTTAATGCAAAGTTATAATAAGCTTATTTCTCAGTTCCATTGTCATTATTATTAGATATCTACAATTCTCTCTCATGTTCAAAGGCTTATCTCTTGTAATGAGTAGGTACCCTGCATCACAGGAATTGATCACGTTAAATTAAGATGGTCTTTTTTTTAATTTTAATCATCATTTTTTTAAAAATTGATAATTAAAAAATTATTTTTATTTTGCTATCGTGTATCTTTTAAAATAGAAAATATGAAAATACTAAAAAAAATTAAATCCCAGTCGTCAACTCCCATGATGCAAAACGCCATCTATTTATCAGTAGAGAATTTATTTTCGATAGAGATAGCTTATCAAGCTAGCTTATTAACTATTAAAGCCAGCTTAGACAAACTAACCTTTTCTTTAAAAAATTAAAAGAAAAAAAATCTAAAAGGGTTATTAATTAATACCATTAATTCAAAAAAAATGTTTAATATCACATTAGTTCATCATATTCAAAATAATAAATTCAATTATATATTAATTTTTATTAACAATTTATTTATTACATAATAATTAATACTTTTTTAGATTACCTTTTCTAGTTAGATATATTTTTTTTAATAATTAATACTTTTTTTATATTTCCAAACTTTTTTTTTAATGCTTGGAAATGAGAGAATCATATTAGTTGCCGGAATCCAACATGTTTTCCAAGCATTTAATATAATGTTATGATGATTATCTCTCATTTCAATTGACTTTATTATTAAGTATCAACATTTTTTTTCTCTCATCAACAAGATAGAAAAACAAGATAGCTTGTCAAGTTAGCTTAATAACTATTAAACCCAATCTAAATAAATTAACCTTTTTTTAGCAAAAATAAAAATAAGTGTCTCAATGCGGAGACACCTTAAATATTAAAATATATATATATATATATAATATCTAAGTAATATTTTTGTCAACACAAAATACTACATAATACTTTTTTCCCCCAAATATTAAAGTAAAAAAAGCCTGCAATTTGCCTACCCTTGTGTTAAAAAAATATCAGGACACTGGCCACACCCAGATTTAAGGCCACAACGGTCTCAGACAGGTGGGCCCCGTGAGTCTTTGATGAACCATTAAGGCTTCCACCTACCACTTGCTATAAAGTCCTATTCATTCCGAAATCTAATTGTAACCAAAAGTATTCACTCTCGGCCATTTTCACTCTCGGCAAAGTGCAAAATATTAAGATGGCTCTGGGAAGAGGCAGTGCAATTTCAGTTTTACTGCTGTTCTGCTCGATGTTGCTCCACTCTGAGATGGCTCATGCAGCCACCTTCACTGTTGGGGATGCAGGTGGTTGGGCATTTAACACCGATGGATGGCCCAAAGGAAAGAATTTTAAGGCTGGCGATACCCTCGGTTAGTACCTATCCTTCAAGTCATACTCATTATTAAGAACCCATTTCAGGTCCTTGTAATTCTCATTTTGAGAGATATACTGTCCGTTTCAGCATACGGAAATTTTCTTATACAGTAATTTTTAGCATCGACATTTTTTTTTTTTAAGTGTTTAACTGATACTCCCAAAAGCTGTTGGATTTGAGAGAGTGCTAGATAGATCCTTGTATACCCTGCATAAAAATCTTGTACTTTTGATGTGATCTTGCAGTTGCATTTGGAAAGATAGTGAAAAGCTATGATACTAATTGAAATGAACCTTTGGATACTGATACTCCAAAAATTAGATTGAGATTGGGGAGCTTAAGACCCTACATCAAAAAATCTCATACCATATTTTTAATGTAAAACTCGAATCTCATTCTTTGCTATTGTGGGGAAATGAAAGGCTCCAATTCTAAAAAAATTTTAGACTTTTTAGTAGAACCTACTTATATTATACTTATATGATCATACATAGTTAGTTTTGATTTATTGATCTTTTATAGACCGGATCTAGTTAATAATTTCACCTCATACCTACTAATATGAACTTTTCGAAGAGTTATATCCCAAAAGCTGGTTCAAGTTAGAGATCTCAGAACTCACATAAACCCGCATGTCATAATAGAAGTATACATCCGATGAAGCTGGATGGATACCTCGCAATTGGGATCATAGCAGAATCCTAGACCCAGCTAGTGTTTCAGTCCTGTGACTATTATATTTTGATCATATGCAGTGTTCAACTATAGGCCTGGGGCTCACAACGTGGTAGTAGTAAACAAGGCTGGGTATGATAAATGCCAGACTCCGAAAGGTGCCAAAGTTTTCAAGTCGGGGAAGGATCAGATCAAACTAGTCAAGGGACAGAACTACTTCATCTGCAATTTTCCTAATCACTGCCAGTCTGGGATGAAGATTGCCGTGAATGCTGTCTGATTTAGCAGAATTTGGTCCCGAGTTATAAGCTTTTCTATGACATATCTTCTTTACTACTTGTTGAGTATTTGCTTAGCAGCTACTAAAATAAAGTCAAAGTCATAGCACCCACTTTAAGTGGGCGTGAAGAAAAAAGTGTGTGTGATGTAATGATGTGTGCTACTTTGTAATACTGATAATGGATTTACTAATAGCAGATGTCAATAATGAAAAGAGCTTGGTTTACTTTTTAGTGTAATGGAATTGCCTCCCTAATTGATAGCTTTTCATTGTTTAATATATACTTTCAAGTGGCATGCCCTCCTTCAAGCAAATTATTGAGCAAATCTAGGAACATAATGAACTTGGTCATATATATATATATATATATATTGGCTAGATTTAAGTTGGTTTACAGAAGAAAGACCCTCCTTGGCCTTCCTTGTCCTCTTCTACCTATTAGTAGCCCTCATATCTGTTTATGAAGAACTCTTGAGGAGCTCTGATATGATCAATCAGGGACTTCAAGAAATTGATCAATCTTACAGACAAGTTAGCAGGTTAAGAGATGGAAAAAGGCCTACTTACACAAGCAGCTATTATTTACTTTTGTTTGGCTATGCATGTAAGGTAAAAAATATAAGCCACTGCCTCTTGAAGTAAAACTTGCACATGATTATAGAATGAAGTTAATAATGAGTGTAAATGAAAGGAGCTATTTTGTGTGTTATTTGGGTTTGGTGTAAGAATTTAAATTCAAGCCGGTCCATTTATTACGCATGATGAACTCTGGAAGAGATTCATGCTTTGTTTGGTAGGGAGGAAAAGGAAGAAAAGGAAAAGAAATGGAGAAGGGATTGAAGCTTTTCTTTCTTTAGTTTGTATATTTAGGAAAGAAAAGAAAGGAATGGAGAGGAAGAATATTTGTAGGACCTATTTTTTATACTATTTCCTTTCTTTCCAAAGTTGGAAAGAAGAGAAAAAAAGAGATGTGAGAAAGAATAAAAAATAAAAATAAAATTGACTTGGATAACAAAAATTAAGACAAATAAAATTAGGATCAATATATTTAATCAAATTAATTATAATAAAGTAATGTAACATCTTTTATATATATTTTTTCCCTTCATAAAACTAAGTTAAAAAAAATTAGCATTTTTCTTTTCCATTTTATCATACTAAATAAAGTAAAAAATAACTTATTTATTTTCTCTTTCTTTTCCTTTCCTTTCTTTTCTCTCCCCGCTTCTTTTCCTTTCTTTCTTAATTCTTCTGACCAAACAAAGCATCACAGACGCCTGTTTGGCATAGTGGCCAACTCCAATTGCTACCATCTAAGTTGGTTGAAAAGTCCTACTAGTAGTGGAAAAGGACAGAATGCCAAAATGGCTATTTGAAAAGGCCCCTGAAAAATCCCTGAAGAGTAAAAGGCAGAGAGGGAGAGGTAGAGAGCACAAGGTAAAGGTAATTGTAGCTGAAGTTAATGTTGAAGAAGAGAGAGATTTCTTAAAGAAATGAGGGAAAGGAACGAGACTAGCTTTTAAATTTCAATAGTGGGTATTGAATATTAGTGGTTTTTCCTTCTTCTTTTTTTTTGGTAGAAAGAAGGTGCATCGGTATGGTGGGCGCTTTTGTTGTTCTCACGATTTTCAACCTTTGCTTTGTCTGCAGAAGTTTCCATGTAATATCTTATTGGAACAAATTTGTGAGTCTGATTTTTAACTATTCGTTATTATCTATAGAAACATGATATATGGAGAAATATTCACATCTTATATATTTACTGAAAAATCTAATAACAAATATATATTAAAAGAAAACCCGAGGCAACGTGCAACTGCCAACTAGTAAAACAAGGTTACGCAAATTTATCATGCACCTGGTTGCAGACTGTGGCTTTCTTCGCCATGGTGGTCAAACACTTTCCTACGCCATTTTTTTCTTTGGGTTCAAACTTTACTACGCTTTTTGAATTGCCGCAGAAGGAAAATGCAAAATGGGCCGTCTGTTTTTCCAACTCACTGTTCATGGAACTGGAAATTGAATAAAATTTCATTATTGTCTTGTTCCAATTTCTCGAAAAACAGGAAGCATCCTACCAACATGGTGTACTGACACTGCTGCTATACAAAACAAACCATGAGATATGTAGAGATTATCTGCATCGCAAATGTCACATGCTACTACCGCCATACAATGATAAACATGGGGCATAGTAGCTTTCCACACCTTTAGTTTTGACAGAAGAAAATTTTAGCCCAATTTTTAAATATTTATTATCAAAATTTGTAATAGAATTATTATGAGAAAAAAAAATTGAGGAGTTAATACGATATCGAGTTCTGAAAACTATTCATGTGTTACATTTCCATTAAAATAAGATAAAAACTGCATAAAGAATTTTGCCAAGTCTTGCTCTAAACATGAATGTGTGAGAATTGAGAAACTTATAATCGGAGACTATCCAAATACCCTCCCTGGCTACAGAAATTTACAGCTCTGTGCAAGACGTGTGAAGATGCAAATGAAAGAGTGTTTCGTAACCAAAAGAAAAAAAAAAAAGGATATCATCAAAGCATATGCATTTATATGAATGACAGGCTAAGCTGTCCTGTCTTAAATCTTGATATATTTATATATTTAATCAAAGAGAAAAAGGTATGCCCACAAAAGCTAGTAACTCGGAGAGACCTCAAGGACTGCAACTCCTAACAGAAAAGGATAAAAATTTGCATATTTTAACAGCACCAACCAATCAACAAAACACTAAATGGTAGTTTCATATTGAATCACTAAGTGGTAGGTACATTCACTTATGTAATCGAAAGCACCCTTTCTTTGTGAATTACATAAAAACTAGCCGTATTTTCATTTTGTTCTTTACAATATATCATTATTCTCAATAAATCGGGTTGGTCACGGACTTCAAATGTCCTTACCTTTGTATGTGTGTGTCTATATATATATATATATATATATATATGGGTACATGATGGGGTAGAGGTATGAATCTAGGATCTCTCACTAATAACTAGTTACAACCCTTACCACTAGACTACACCTAGTGGCTCATATCAAAATTTCTTTTTCTCTTTTTTCCTTTTCCTTTTCTCATCAAGGATCAAGAATCCAATTGCAACATACAATAATAAGAAATAAACTTATGCCCTCCATGGTCATGAACTTTATCTTCCTATCCTATCAATTTTTGTTGATTTTATGCTCCAATGCTCCATTTCAAGTTGACATAATTCGAGTCAAGGATTTGCACCTTCCTTATCCATCTCCAATCTCCAAATTGAACTAAGGATATCCACAGTGAGCTATGTTGAAATGCTGTTTCCAATTACAGGGCTGCCTTCTTGAAATACTTTTTCAGCTGGGTTCTCCATTGCCCAGATAGAAGCATCTTTCAATCCATGTTCGAAGAGCTAGTCAAGAATGTCATCTTCTGCTGGCTCAAGTGCCCATTTGAAAAGCTGAAATGATTTAAAGCATAATGCTCATCAACTTACAAAAAGGAAAGATCTTGATTCAAAAACTGTGAGGTTACCTGTCAGGAACTAGCCACATTTCCAGGATTACAATCTGGACTGATCCCTATCCCATCCAATCCCAATCGACTCGCCGGGAAAGCACAATTACGAACCTGTCAAGAGGCAAGAAGGGCTTTGATGAAGTTAAAATTAAGTAATCGAACAACCATTAAGATAGTCAATGGATGTGCTTTGTCCATGTAAAATCTTTTAAGAACTTTTTGTGTGTAATTTGATTGATGTATAAAAATTCTATCTTTCAAATGTTCAATCTATATGCCAAGACAAAATTTCGTCTTCCCAAACTCTTTCATTTCAAGTTGTTTTTTCAAATAATCTACTGCCTTTGAAATTTCTTTAGGAGTTCCAAAAATGTTCAAATCATCAACATATAAAATGATAATTGCAAATCCTGAATTTGATCTTTTTATGAAAACACATAGACATATATGGTCATTCTTATATTCTTCCTTTAACAAATATTTACTAAGACGATTATACCACATTTGTCCAGATTGTTCTAGTCCATATAAGGACCTTTGCAATTTAATTGAATAAAGTTCCCAAGACTTTGAATTATATGGATTTTCATATAGACGTCATGTTCAAGTAAACTATATAAATACGCTGTAACAACATCCATAAGACGCATATCAAGTTTTTCATGTACGACCATACTAATAAGATAACGAAATGTTATTGCATCCACCACAGAAGAATAAGTGAATTCATAATTAATTCCAGGTCTCTGTGAAAATCCTTGTACAATAAGTCATGCTTTAAATCTCACAACTTTATTTTTCTCATTTCATTTGCACACAAATACCCATTTGTATCCAATGGGTTATTACACCTTTAAGTGTTCGAACTATAGGCCCAAAAATCTCACATTTTTCAAGTGAGTTTAATTTTATTTGAATTGCATCTTTCCATTTTGGCCAATCACATCTACGTCAGCACTCATTGACGGATGTAGGTTTATGATCCTCATTATCATTTATAACATTAAACGTTATAGAGTATACAAATGTGTTGTCGATAATTATTTCTTTATGGTTGAATCTTTTCCCCATAGAAACATAACTTATTGAGATCTCTTCATTTTTATCAGTTTCAAGTACCTGAACTTCTTCTGGAGTTATATTATTTATTATGTCTCTAGACTCTTCAGGAGTATCTATTTCTTTAATGGGCTTATTATAAATAATTGGTCCTTTTGCTTTTACAGGGATTTTTATTTTTTGAACCGATTGGTCTACCACGCTTCTGGCATACTTTGGACTCATTAGTTATTTTACTTACAAATTGTCCTTTAGGGATTTCAATTCTTACAGGAGCATTTGCAGCTGATATATGTGACTTTGTTACTCTCTGAGTTATACACTCTTATTTTTGCAAAACAATCCTATTCATATGCATAATTCATATTGAATTTCTAACCTTTCTAGATTCAAAAAGGTGTTTTAGCCTTTGTTAAAACCTTATTCAAAGTATACACTATTGTTTAGAGTGCCTATCCATCATATATGTACCTATCAAAATATTCAATTCCTCTATCTGACCTCATTATATTATCGTTTACCAGATTATTTTTTTACTTTTGTTTTATACACTT
The DNA here is from genome assembly GCA_026724425.1 of Erythrophleum ivorense. Classification (NCBI taxonomy): domain Eukaryota; kingdom Viridiplantae; phylum Streptophyta; class Magnoliopsida; order Fabales; family Fabaceae; genus Erythrophleum; species Erythrophleum ivorense. The sequence goes on along the minus strand of JAIUCV010000006.1, from coordinate 36,221,015 downwards.
TAAATATTAAGTGTCTCACCAAGCAAGTAGATGTACATATAACATGAGAAGTTACTAATAAAGGGAATAAAATATTTCTAACAATTAAAACATTAATTAAGACAATAGAAATCAGTGCGTATAATCTCTAACAATTCAAAACAAATTTTAGTTCTTTTAAGTAGCATGTTAGTCTACACATCCTTTAACATAGTCTACAATTAAAATCAACAAAGTTTAAGAATTTAAGAATCCCATCCTTTATAAACTTTTTGATTCTCTCATTAAAGTTACGTCTTAATCTTCTATGCCACTAGTTAGAAGAATTCTAACTTGTAATAAGTTAGAACTAAATGAGATTTATCACATTAAAGACAAGAGTATATCTTTCCTTCTCTAATTAGGCCATTCTTTTAAGCAATCATTCCTTTATATGTTTTTCCTTTATAGCGTCTCTTCTTGAAACTAATAACTAAATGAACCTCTTGTAGAATCTCACCTCCTTCTAAAATGAGCTTATTACTTTCTTGTACACACATGTCCAGTAAGACATATATTGTCTATTTTCCTTATATGTGTTTATAAGAAATCCATAATGGCTTATATTAATGAGGTAACTAATTGAGAATTGTTTGCACCAAGAATAAAAGGGAAATCTCCATCTCAAGAGACTTAAGCTACACAATTATGTCTTACATTTGTATTAAACACATCTTTAATGCTAGTTTACTTTATTGAGAACTAGCTTACCATTAGTGTAATAGCTAGTAACTTATCTAATGGCTTCTAAATTTCATTTGTGGCCTATAAACAGTCCTTGACTTTCTCACATTCGAGTATGAACCCAACATAGCTAGCCGTTAAATGAGATTTCATAAACACTATACTGACATGATCAAATCGCTCCCAACACTTACACAATGAAATCATAACTTCTATGCCAATATTAGTAGGTATGGGAGCTCTTCTTATCGTAGAACATAGTCAATGTCACCTTCAATGAAAAAGGATTATCTCTTTTTGAACCCTATAATTGTCCATAATTAAAATGATTTTTTAGCAATTTCAGTAATTAGAAAAGATGATAATGATGTAAATTCAGGATTTTACTTCAATCATTTTACACTATCATTATATAAGGCAATTAATCATCACATTTCATAAATGTGTGTTCACCAATACCAGTCATGCTAAACACAAAATATCGTATCACTAGAATCTCCTTAGAGGCAAAGACATTAACATAGCATATATTTATGTATTGTTTATAATGAAACTAAAATGCATTTATGTTCCCTATTACCTGTAAGCATCTTAGAAAACATAAAGCAATTTTTATTCCATCCTAATCATGTATATAGTGATAACTATTGACTTGTGGGCAAAAATATGTCATAACTATATACTTAATTAGAATTAATGTCTTTAAATCCTTATGTGATGTATAAACCAAGAACGTATATTCACAATCATATAAGGATATTGTGGTTACTCATTAATTGAATGTACTAATCACAATATATTTATATTCATTATGTGCATTATAACATATATACGCACATATATAATAATGACTTTATGAGAATTATAAAATTAATTAACTAATGAAACTATATATGATTAGTTAATTAATAAATTCTCCCATTGGGTTTATCTCGATGCACTAAAATTGCTCAAAATAATTTTTCATAAATTAGGCACAATTCAGTGACACCAAATTAATTTTTCACAAATTCCAAATGTGGCAAAACTAGAATTGATAGTTTAAATCTATATGTGATATCTATGTTCATAAGAACAAATCAACAATGCCTATATTCAAATTATAAAGGATGTTAAGACTATTTCTTAATTTATATCTACTAATCATAAAATATATAGTTTCATTATGTGCGCAAGCACACACGCGCGTGTCAAAAAGAATTTTTTTCAAAATGTGTCAAAACCGATGACGCACACACATGCATCAAGTAATTTTATCTCTATGAGAATTTATTTGTTTAATTAATCAACTAAATTATATGTGATTAACTAATTATAAATTCTCTCTTTATAATTATTTCACAAATGTGCTAAAAACTAATCTAAAAATAATTCTCTAAAATTTAGACAAATTAAATATCTTCATAATAATTTTTTCAAAGTTTCCAAATGTGCTAAAATTTCCTAAAACAAAATTTCCAAAATTAATTAGAAATAAATAATAATTTTGAAAAAATTCGTAATGTGTCAAAATTATCAAAAATAATTTTTTTCATAATTTAAATAAATTAATTAGCATTAAATAATAATTTTTCATAATTTATTTTGGTCCTCATAATCAATTATGGGTCAAAACAAAAATTAAATTAATTTTGTATGACTCAAAAATAAATTCTAGACAATCCAAAAAATAACTCTATGCAATTTTTGAATCCGAGATGGACTTAAAAGACTTAATAATCTTTTTCACCCAAATAATGCACTTTCTAACCAAAAATGGCCTAATAGCCCACAACCCACTTGCACAATGGCCTAGCGCCCTTTTAAATTTTTCATTCTTTAGTGAAAGTCTTGAATTATAAACAAAAAACAAAAGACAAAAGACAAAAGCCCAAAAATATAAACCCAAAACAAGGGAAAACGGATAGAGCTAAAAACTCACAGCCCAATCACATGGCCCAAAACACGGAGAGGCCCAATGTTACATAAGTAAGACGAAACGTTTCACTAACCTCCTCCAAAACATAACATCATTTAAAAAAGTCCAAAATACAGGTAGGATACGTCCAAAATGTGTCATTCATGTAAGTACTATAGCTCCCTATCATCTACATCATCTCCCTCCTCCAACTCGAAGTCATTTACAAGATGATGTTAATTTCACAGATAAATATATACATTAAAGCATAATATACTAGAGAAATAATACTGGAAAAGAACCAAACAATAATAAAAATGAGATCAATATTGTAAGTACAATTAGTATATATAAGAATGCATCATCAAATTTATCAAACTCTCAACGTGAATTATTGACAGTATAGAATGGGTTAGGAATCATGTAAAATGAAGAAACTAGTGCTTTATTTGGAGTGCTCATTCCTTTTAATGTATTCTCTTGTTGAATAATGCATTATTATGGGGTATTCGTGTGTGCTATATGTTGCGTTAACAAATTCAACCCCTAGGGTGTGTGAATATCATACAACACAAAATTTATATGGTTTTCCAGCGTAAGAATATAACCATTTTTCCATTAATTGGCAACATGGGATACGCAACAGCTGCAATACTTGGTCCAAGACTAGTCATTCCTAATTTCTTGCGCATTACCATATATCAACCAGAACTACTCCTTCGTTTGCGTATTTCTCAACCAAACCATTTGTTTTTTTGTTTTTTTTTTGAACGGAAATACATTGAGAAGATGATATCCGTCGTTACCTTCGCGGTACCATCTATATTTTTTTTTGGGGGGCTATTTTTATGGGTTAGTTGATATTAATTTTGAAATATTCATTAATTTTTGAATTAACATTAATTAATTATTAGACTAATTTATAAATTATATTTTAATAACATCAAATAATTAATTTTATATCTGATATTGTAGAAATGAATTAGATTTATGTATTATGGATAACATTAAATAAGTTAGTCTATCCATAACCCTACTTAGTGAATAAGTTTCAATCACAACTTATCTAGCCTATTTAGTGAATAAGCTACTCTATTCATCCATGGAATGTGTGTGAAAGATTACGGCTTTTTTTCTTCTTGTTACAAGCTTTATTCTGATTATTTACAAGCCCTTTGAATCAATCCATATTGGGAGAAATCTTAATTTAAAGTTTCAAACTACTCATCATTCTTCCTTGAATCAGTGACCATTTGGGGTGTTTCCTTATTCGATTCCTTGCATGAGAATTGTTAGTCATGAGCATATAATGCCATTAGATTTGTTTAATTGCAAAGAAAATGTTGATTTTGTAGAAAAATCAAAGAAATTTCTCATAGGGCATAATTTTGGGATTTTCTTTTTAATTAACCTCATCAAATTTAGATTTTCCAACTTCAATTGCTTGATTCTTGGTTGTGGAGGCTTCTAGCATGTTTTGGAGGTTAGGACAACAATGGCAGAAAACGGCCATTGTTGGAGCTTGAAGCTCCAAGGTTGATGAAGGCTATTTTTGCACATGCCCACTCAGGCCCCTTGATGCGTGGGGGCACATGTGGCTTGTAGGTGGGGTCCCTTTAGACCAATTTGTGCCACTAGCTTCCAATTTTGCTCCTCTCTTTTAATGGTGATTTTTCTTGAATTTTTGGGTTACTTGATATGAGTTTCTAACTTTTCATAATATTTCACGTCGGTTTTGATCTATGTACTCTTTGAATTTTGGGTTAAGAATTTTTGTATATAATCTATATGAAATTTATATAATATATATTGCATACTCCCAAAGATGACACATTTTGATGTTTCAAATAATTTTTTTTAATGATATATACAGTCTCAATTATGTTAAAATTGAATTTGAACCCAATTTTGGTGTGGAATTCTGAAAATTTTGATTATGGAAATTGCGTTTATATGAAACTTTATAATTACGTGTTCATCCACCATGTGAACAATTATAAGAGTGTTTTACTCTTTCAATCAATATGTATATGTATTGGAACATTTATATTTATGCTACATGATTATTGTTGGATAAATTATATTGGCAATAAATATGCCTTATTGGTATGGTATTGTCAATGTAATATATTGTTATTATGGTCATATTTCTTATGTTGTAGGCCTTTAAGCCATGTAGATAAAATTGGGATTTAATATGATAAAGTGCCTTTGTGCATTTTCTAAAATTAATGGTATATTTGTATAATGAAAACTATGCAAATTTCCACATATACGATGGCATTACGTAATTGGTGTCTTATAATATTTTAATTCACAATCAAATTATGAAATTGTGTAAGATGCACATTAGCCATTTACAGCAAGATACACCTTTTCTTACGGATTATATAATTGTATTTAACTCTTTAAAGATAAAAGTTCATCTTTTAAGGTTAATAGTTTTTTAGATGTATAGCTAAGGAAAGATTTTCATTATTACGACATAAATATCTAAGTCACACTTAAATGAAATTGTTGAGAGATTGATCGAGTACAAAATTCTTCTTTTGTTTATTTTAGGGATATGGAGCTTGTAGTAAATACCTTCTAGAAATAGCACATATAGTTATTAATGGGTCTTATTCACCTATCCTTGTGAGACAATAGATGCATTATTTTTGATAACTTGCCTATGATAAGTGCTTGAAGATTATAATTATGTTTTAAAAACATACTTAATCGTATTTTCTTAAAAGTACTCTCAAATGACATTTTTGAAAGGGATTTCTCATTACGTCTAGTCATTTTGAACACATTTATAATTGGCAACATCATATGCTTACATATATACATTTTTTGGATTATTATAAGTTACTCAAATATGAGACTAAACATGTTATTTTATGGCAATCCAAGTTTTATGTAACTTTATTCTAGATAGCTATGCATGGGGAACTAGTTATAAAAAAGAAAATTGTTATATAAAATATAATGCCTTCACTTGAGTTATTGGATTACATGAGATAGTCATGATCTGACCTAATTGATACCAGAAGAGATATTATACAAGTGATGTATTGGCGTGACATTATTTAGTGCAATTTTGATTACATGTGGATTATAACGAATAAAGAATTCCCTGGATATAACAAAGGCTGATTATGTGGAGCTATGGTATCACAGATATTTTTTATTAACTTAATAATATTGTGGATATATTATGTTGGTATAGTGGTACATTTGACTGGATATCCTAATATTTCTTGTACTATATCAGTATAGAAACATTAGAGACAATGGTTTGGTTATCCTTGATATGCCTATGGAGTTTTCATAGTTTATTGTGATTTATAACCCTTAACAATAATTTTGTATTTATAATTGTATTAATTGGATTTTCAAAGAAACTTTGTTTATGATTATATTGTTCACATAATTAATGTTTCCCTATTCCAACTCTTGTGCCCAAACAATTATCATCAGTAAAAACTTTAAATGAGACCAATAACAAGGACAATACAAGTTAAGTTTCTAGATTAATATCTTATTTGATGCCTTATTTAAGATAATTTACTGAAACATGTCAAGGTTTATGAGACTAAGAAAGTAATATATTATTGTAATTTTGTGCATTAATGAACCTCATTTTAAGAATCAATGAGGCATCATTATGTGATAATTTTTTTTTTTGGCTGCCTTAATATATTCCTTTGGTTTAGAAAAATATTATTGAATATTTATTACCAAAAGTAAGCAAAAGCAAATTCATTTTTGCATGAATAATGATCTTATGGTGTCCTTTTATTTTAGGCACATAGATTCATAGAAACAAAACTTGTTATACGTTCTTAGGTTATCTCATAAGCCCTACATTTGGTAGGATTTTATGTATGTGGAATTTTTACTCTCACTTTTATGTTGATATGTCTTCTCTTAAAAAGAAAATAAAGATTCGACAATGTTTGATGTCCTCAATGACAAATAAATTAAATCCATTTCTTCCACTACATTAGTGGTCTTGATACATGTTAAAGTATGCACTCATTTTGACATAATTTTTGCTATTAGTGTGTTTGGTAGATACACTTATGAGATCTTGGATTAAATCATTGTAATGTTGCTAACATGTTGACATAAAGTAAACCTAATCCATCTATAATCATTGGCCTTCTTCAATTCAAATCATGTGATTTGTGTATATGATTTAAAATCTACTTCTATATGCATCTTATGATGTTTGAAGAAGATATTTCACGAGAAAATATTATGCAAACACTTAGAGCTATCTCAACCTCTGTATATATCTTATGATGTCTGGTGGGATTATTTTGTTAAAAGATGTTAAACAAACACTTACAACTACCTAAACTTATATGGGTAAATTGTATGATATATGAAGAAACTCTTTTGTTGACAAGTGTCAAATGAACACTTACAACTACTTCAATTTTGATTGTAGAATATATTGCTTTTTGTGAGACACTTTTTCAAGTTATATAGTCAAAAGAATTAATTCTGTTATCCATATTATTAAATTCACATCTCAGGTCTTAACCATCATGTTACAATAAACATTTTGCTATATGTTTCTCTTAAAATAACAAAAGTTTTTATATTGTTGAACTTTTCCTATTCATTAGAGAAAAAATTTGTAAGCCTCAGACTTAGATTAAACTTTTTTTTAATAGATAATATACTAACTAATTTGTTAACAAATACTTACCTATTAGAGTTTTTAAGAACATGTAACTTTCGAATGTTGTGAAAATTTTAATAATACCTTAGTTCAACAAGAATTTGAGTTGTGTTTTTTAAAAACATTTTGATGTATTTTACCATTTAATTAAGCCAAATGTTTTAGATATATTTTATTTATTATTCTATTTACTTCAATTATTGCTTTCCCTATTGATTCACCGTTTTTAATTCACTATTTCATTTTTGAATTTTGGCTACAATGCATATTTGATTCCTTGTTATTTTTAGTATATCATGTTAATCTATCCTTATTTTGTCTAATAATAATTAATTAACACTATCTAAGTAGAAAATTGTTAAAATATTTATTAATTTGTAAGTAACATTAATTATTAGGCTAATTAATATATTATATTTTAATAATATCAAATAATTAATTTCATACTTTACATATAAATTGACCTTATATACTATGAATAGCTTATAACACACTAAACCATACATAGACCTATGTAGAGAATAAGCCTAAATATATAACCCATCTAAGTGAATTATCCTATTTATATTAACCACCACCACCACCACCACCACCACCATCATAATAATAATAATAATAATAATAATAGCATAATTGAACTCATTTGTTTGCTTATAGAAAAGAAATAAGTTTGTTTCCCCACTTGGGCTTTTGTATGCGCTGGAAGTATTCAGTGGCAGCTTATAAAGTGATACATTTTTGTAATACATCTTTTTATATGCTTTGAATGAAATTAAAGGTGCCGGTAGAGAGTGCTAAACGCCATTACATAGAAAATTTGAAACTTTTGGGCTTATTTCTATACTAAACATCAATTTTGCTATAGTCTGTTTGAAATATATTTTTTTAATTCTAGAAAATATGAAAATTCAGTTTTGTAATATTTGGGTTTTAATCTATGTTCATGATAGTTTGCCATTTATTTTGATGCCCTTGCTTCTCTTTCCTAATAATTGTAATATGCTTTTTTTGGTGGAGGAATCTAGGAGAATAAAGGGGGATTTTTTTTTAATCAGAAAGTAAGGACAAAACAATACAATGTAGAGATGTGGATGAGGAAGGATAAAGACTACAGAGTATAAGGCATTTGAGCTATGCTGTTGGGTTCACTCAAAACAATACTTAATGATTTGTTCATTGCATAAGTTTGGCCCTTGATCATATAGGAAGAGGATACCAAAGCTCAAAATTCACATGGTTAGCTAAAGGAATTAAGCTCCTACAAAGGAGTTTGAGAAGTGTAAGCCCAAGTAATGTATAACATTGAAGCGATAAACATTCAACTTTTATTGAAGCATATTGACTTACTTAGGTGATCTTTTGCTTTGTACTTTATCACTAAGTAATGTATAATATCTCATGAATGTATAACACAAGTGAGAAAGGATATATACATCATCATGATTATAGTTGATGACACATACTTTGGCCACTTGGTTAAGTTATCATTGTGTTCATAGTTGACTATTTAGTACATATTAAAAGTTAGGAAGGGCATAAGTATCATTTTAAAACTCTCTTGAAAATTACTAAAGCATCATTTTTGTGCTAATTCTCTAATGTGAATCTTGGTTTGAGAGTACAGCATTTCCTGATCATGTTTTCAAGGACAGTATCTGAGTATATTTGAATATGATTAAAATGGTATAATATAGATCAAGACAAATTACAGTAACATACAAGTGCAGCTTCTTATTGGCTTAATAGGATGGTGTTTGTTTGGGAAATGTTGGACCTATGGAGAAAATTCAGCTAGCACACCTTCAAAGCAACAAATTTGAAGATGCCTTCGAATTTCCAGAGTGTTTGGTTGAGAAATGCTAGACCTATGGAGGAAATTCAGCTAGCACACCTTTAAAGGAACCAATTTGAAGATGCCTTCGAATTTCCAAGATAAATAGCTTAAAAAGAAGACTACTTTTTCACACATCAAACTTAAAAGATGCAAGCAAAAGACTTGGAGAAGATGGCGCAAAAATGGGAAAGTCAGCTAGGAATTAGTTAACTAAACATAGTTTCTAGCCAACTAAAACCCAAAGCATCTATATTGTCTTTTGCAATCATTGTGCAACAGCTAGTCTAGGAATAATTAAGAACTCCAATTGTCAAGGCACACTCATGGGAGTATAAATAGACTACCATACATTTTTTAGTTGTGCCCAAGCCATCAAAGCTACTTAGTTGCACCTTTCTTAGTTTCTACTCTTGATTTCCTCCATCCAAACTTGCACAAACTTTAAAGGAACCTCTATAAGCTTAGTATGTAAGAGTGTTTTGAGTGATTGAATTATAAACCCTTCTCTTATTTGAGGGCATTTCATATTTCACCTGTATTTTTGTAGAAAATCCTTGTCCCCTAAAACGAGGACACAACCTACATGGAATAAGAGAAACTCTGTATCCATAAGCCTAATAAATAAAGGAATCATTTCCTACACTTGATACATAATTATTAGTAACTGACAACTTCAATTTAAAACATAAACCACTCTTTCCATTGTACATATTAAGTTCAAAGTTTCATGGAATTTCCCCTATTTCATATCAAAATCATATTCAACTATTTGTAGAAAATCTGACAAAATCTCTCCTATAATCAAGACAGCTCGAGTTTATCTACAAACAATCAATTTAGTGTTTACACATCATAGAAAGCTCCACTTTCAACAACAAATAACAAGACATAATTGCAAAGAATGGAGATTTGCCTATAACTCCATGGAGCTAAGTCTAGAGTACAAAATACAAACATACATAAATACAAGAATACAAAATGACTAGGCCCAAGCAAGACAATGCTAGGCTCACCACTAGCGACCCTTAGGACTATGCTAATGCAGACAGATCAGACATGACATGACTATTTGCAATAATAAATAAAGAAATAAGCCACAATATTCAGTAAGTAAACAATAAAGCATGATAATAGGGGGAAGAGTAGGCACAAGTTTTTCTAAGGCAAATAAGTTTTGACATAATAATAAATAACAAAAACGTTAGATAAGGAAAAGCAAGAATTATATATATATATATATATAATTTATAGACATTTGAAGATATAATGCGCAAAATAATTGATATATATATATAAAGTTGGGGGCTTAAAATTACTAGAAACCAATATATTTTATTAAGATCATGATAAAATACAAAGAACATATAAGTATATAATAATTTAAATCAAAATGCAAATTTACAAGAGAAAATAACGGAAAAATAAACAAATATTAAGATCAAACATTTAAAACTTAAATACTAAACAAAAAATAAATGTCATAAACAATTTAATATAAAGATTGCATTAGGAAGGTAACTCTAATTTCTAACATATGTACTACCGTGGGCACATAGTCTATGAGGATAAATAAGTATATATCCAAATATGAGTGCTAGATCCATAAACCATTGGAGAGCATTCAATTCAGTATCATTCTTATACTTAATCACAGAAACTACATGGTAATATTTAGGATACACCAAGGGCTAACAAAATTGCCACTAGTATTTTGCACAATCCTATCTTATATGTATACATCATATAATACATTACAATTTAAATTCCAAAACCTTCCAAAATAAGTGATCTGAAATGTAAATATACACTAATAATATGGCATTTCATAATCAAAAATACTTAAGCAATTCTATAAAAACATAATGAAGCAAGCTTGTCATTTTTCAAATTTCCTAAAGACACACTTTCAATCATTATGCCATTTCTCTTCCATTTTCATAACACATCCCATATAGTATATCATAATTTGGAAGATCTAATATCATTAATAATATGCCCACAAAGAAGTTCTGTGATGCTCATCCTAACGAACATGCAGTGATTGCCCCAAAAATGCATCATACTCTATAATCTACTTATAATAATTGCCGAATAATTATCGATTCTTCCAACACAAAACCACTATCACACATTGTCACGGAATTACTCAAAAGGTTCTCTAAAACAACCATAATAATCCCTTATATTTCAAGAATTCAATTTATGTTTTCTTTCTATTTCCATTAAACCTAGTTACCACAACCTATCCTATACACCACATTCTGGTCCTACCCTTTTCTACAGTTAGTTCACAAAATTTTCCAAATAGAATTCATCTTAATTAATAGAATAACTTAATTAAATTTTCAAAAAGATTTTCTAGTCTAGTACTTGCATTATCTTAATACCTAGCTTACTTGAATTACACTACTACCTATTATGATTCCTCATTCTAGTGTTCACTTGTCTTAATTGAATTTAATTAATTCCCTAGTTTACTTAACCTCTTTTCCTATGTATTACCTACTTAGACAATCAATTTGCTTATTAAATTCTACAAAATAATTCCCTACATTAGTATATGCCCTAGTTAAATACCTAGTTTATTTTAGTTACTTGTCCCCTACTTTTAATTTCTACTATTAGTGTTAGTTTTAATTAAATTATCACCATGTTTAGTTCCAACATGGTATACTTCTCATCCCAACTTAAGTATGAGGAACTAGCGATAAGAAAGAGACTCTTACCTACTTAGCCTATATTATGTCCCATTCTAATGCAAGTTACTACACACGTACCTTAGTAGTTTGTTCACTTTATCTCATATGCTTAACATTAGTCCTATTTTTTTAAGTTTTGGCGCAACGGTAACTCTATGTTGCCACTTTATGTTGACAATTGAAAACAGGGGAAGGGAAATAGGTGAAAAACTACCAGAATCAGGGAAAAGGTTGGAGAAGTTGGAGATTGCTCCCAATCACGGGTTGAAGCAAGGCTGGACGGAGAGAGAACTTCAAGTACGGCTGGACATGGAGAAAGGTTGGAATAAATTTAAATAAAAGCTGTCAAAGATTTCAAAACATCTTTTTTTTCGGCAACCAAAACATAAGAAGCTACCTTACAAAGGACAAACACCAAATGAGGATAGCATTCACACACTCACGAACAGGGGTTTAGAGGAAAGGAGTTAGAGTGAGATGTTGAAATTTTCAGAGGGGGAAAAACCGAATCAAATCATGGAAAATCATAGTGATGAGATGCAATTACCTTGCACCAGCCGCCTGACATGAGGATGCAGTTGAAACAAAGCCGAGCTTCTCCAAACTCAAACAGAATTTCAGCCAGGAAATGGAGGTCCAAAGCTTCCCAAAAAAAAAAACACAGAGGGTTCAGTGCAAGGTAACCGAGAGAACGAAAGAAGAAGAAGAAGACTGAGGATGGATTGAAGTGCCAGGATTAGCCGAATACTGACCCAGCAAAATCCATGATTCACTGAACACAAAGGGAAGCTCGAGTAGGCCATTAATGGCCAAACAAAGGAGATAAATAGAGAAGATAAGGCTTACCCGAGAGAACTCTGAAGCTGACAGCAAGACGATGCCTATGGAAGGAAGAAACGGAAGAGACAACAAATGCAGAAAAGAAGAAGAAGACCAAACAACGCTGAAATCGCGGAAGAGAAAGAAGAAATTTTCAGGCGTGCAGAGGAAGCTTCGGGACAGACACCAAGCTGAAGACACGTGACCAGATAGAGAAATATCAAGGGACTAGCAATTTTAAAATAAAACCAGGGCTTGGGGAAAATCTCAACAGTTTATACGATCGCCTACTGTACTGCTAGGGTCACTTGCAAAATGAAGGCGATGAAGAAATTTGAGGAGAAGAAAACATAGCAAGGGCGGGCCAAGGAAGATTTGAGCTTTCCGAGGGATAACGAGTGCAGGGCAATTTGATTCGGTTATAATTTTAATGTTTTGAAAATAGATTTTTTAAAATAAATTTTAAAAATAAAAAAATTATTTAAATTATTTTTTAAAAAAATAATTTTTTATTTTTATTTATTCTACAATACAAAAATTACAAAACATCTAAAAAATATTTTGATTTTCTTTTTCTGAAAACATAATTTTATTTTTTTTGTTTTACAAAATATTTTATTAAAATATATTTTTAAATAATTTTTTTTTATTTTTCTGTTCTTAAAAATAAAAAATTATTTTAAAAACAAAAAATCAAACGGGCCATTAGACCCTCTTCTTTGTTCTATGCTTTTTTCCATACCAAAATTAGATTATATAGATTAATTTAAATGATCTGAATTTTTTTATTTAAGAATCAATATATTATATAAAATCCCGTGGAAGCCGTGGTTTGTGCATGGTGCGACTTCGGCTTATGAACAGTGCGATTTCTATGCGCTGTGTATGAACAACGCGGCTTCCACAGGTTGCATGCCAAAACTATGTACATATCTGTATATGAATAGTGCATGGATAATATGATTATTGTTTACACAGCTTTTTCAAAAAATTTTGAATTTTTTGGTAGAATCCACAGATATTTTTTTTGCATTTCCCTACATCTTGTAGGGGGGAAGATTAGTTTTTTTGTAAAAAGGGAAAAAAAACACAAAATAAAAATAAACTTAGTTATGAACTTTCAAAAAAAATAATGTTGAAAAACTAAAAAAATAAAAATAAAATCTAAATCATTTAAATATTAATCTAAATAGTCTAAATTAATAGGAGAAGAATTGAAAAAGGATTTAAAGGAAAGGATCTAGATTGCTAAAATTGAGACAAGTTTGTGTTTAAATTTGTTCTTCTAAGTGTTTTTTTTTAATCATGCCTAGCGAAATTTAGTAAAATTTAAATTTCTAAATTTATTATTTTAAATTTATTCTTTTTAACTTACTTATCCTTAATTTAATTTTTAATTATTTAAAATTTAAATTTTCTTAGCAAGTATTACAGTTATAACTTTCTAGTGAGAGAAAGTGTGAGCATTTATTTGTTGTTGGTAAACAAGACTAAAGTATTTGTAGTTAGCATGGAAAACCACATACTAGTAGTTGATGAGAAAAAATTATACGTTTGTGATGAGTGTAAGAAAGCCATCTATTACTTGTAAGTGAGAAAAAAACTAGTTATTATGAAAAATCATTTAGGAGTCAAAGGGGTACTAGTAGGCCATTTTAAGGGTTGAACTAATATAAAATTCTTTGTCTAAACTTTTTTATTTCTTATCTTTTATTTTATACACTTACTTTATTGTTCTTGCATTGATCACTAGTATAGCTCATTGTTTCGGTAAAACTAGACATTCTGCTCCTGTCCCATGACAATTTTTTAAAAAAATTTACGTAGAAAAAAAAAAAGAAATGGCATGGAGTCCAATGCAAAGGGAACGAATAATATTCTGAAACTAATGAATAGTATTGGCTTCCTATACTTTTATATTATATATAGATTCTACATATTGCTACTATCACTATAGTCATTTTTGTTTCTAACAAGTGTTTTCTGATTTTTTCTTGTTCCATATAGTGCTTGCATATCTATGATAATGTAATATTTTGGTTACAATTATTTCTGGACTAGTAAAATGATCGTTTTTGACAGAAAATAAGTGATCAAACTACCTTTGTCAAATAAGAAGGCCCAAAAATAAGGAAGAGAATAACTCAAAGGTGAAAGATACAAAATTTGCATACTTACCAACAATGTTCTATGCAAGTTTTACAACTCCATTATATTATGGTGCTTTTTTGTGACCAATTTGATGATTTACAATGCCTTCGTTTTCATAGAACTAATTGAACCGCCCTTCGCAGAACTCCATACCATTATCGGTTCTGAAGCACTTAATCTTCTCGCCGATTTACCTTTCAATAAGAGCTTTCCACTTCTTGAAGGTACGAAACACTTCATTCTTTTGCTTCAAAATATATATATATATATATATACCATGAATTTTCTTGAAAAATTCATCAGTGAATGTAGTTAATTGCGCCCTTAGGTTCTGTGCGCAACTATATTAAGCTTGGCTTTGGTCCGCTTCCCGTATACTTAGTGCGCTTGCTCAAAATAGACATTCATATCACACTTACATATAGCCTAAAAGCATACGCCACAAACGACGTGTATTTGAATCTAGAATAGATGATGATACTGATGCGTCAATAACATCTGTGCTACCTTAAAGTAAAAGACCATTACCCAGTTTCCCTTTAATCACAACAAGGGCTGCATGAGAAACTTTTAAAGCTCCACCTTCAACAAAATCCTCATAGCTTCAACAATCAAAAGAACCCAAAGAGATAATATTTTTCTTCAAATTCAATAAATTCCGGATATTGGACAGTGTCATAATATTGTCGAGCATCTTGATTTGGATAGTTCGAATACCAACAACCTAGCAGGAAATATTAATTCTCGCAGGGACAACACCACCATTGATTGATTGATAGGAAGAAAACAAGTCGTAATTCGAACATGTGGTATGTGTTAGTCTATAAAAAATTTCAGAAGAAGGATTGAATTGAATTTTAAAATTATTTTTACCCTTTTTAAGAAATTATTCTTTCTGTAGAAAATGTCTAGTTATTAGTAAAATTCTTAAAATAGATTTCTATTGTTTTAGAAAACATTTCAAGTGATAAATTAAAAAAACAAAAAAGAGAGAGAAAACATGCAACTGATTTATCATGGTTGAAACAAAAAGTAACTCAGATATAATCTCCAAACACAAACCAGGAAATTTTTATTATAGTGACCTATCAGCAAAGAATTTATAGGGGGCATCAATATATCTTGGAACTAGAACTATTTTGTTGAGATCCTAAAGATGGTCCTCTACAAGTGGGCCTTCCTTCATCCGAAGAGTGTAGAGCCGTTGCTGTCGATAAAATTGATTGGGGAGGGGGATTTCATCATATATATATATATATATATGCGCGCATATTTATGCATATATATATATATATATATATATACGCACACATACTTTCTAATTTAAGCCACAAGGCTTTGCTGATATCTCGTCTGCAAACTCCCACAAAACCTCACCTGTTAGAGATAATAAAATGATGCTAAGTGCATGTTTTAAAGAGCCATTCTTTTCTTGATGAATAATTGTAGAAGTTTTAGTTAAACTAGAGATAAAATCCCAATATAACTTAATATAACACTGAAGTTTTTATAAAATATTAATTCGCCCATATAACAGAAGTTTTAAAATTTGCAGTTAGTGGAAAAGATTAAAATCAATGTCTCTATTTGCCATGATGTCTACATGTATCACCGACTTAGAAATTTTGAAAAAAATAAATAAATAAGAAACTAAATGAATATGCACTTGATACAATGTTTACATACATCACCTACTTTTATTAAATATAATGCTATGTTGGTATTTTTTAAAAATTTTATTCATAGCCTAATAAATACCATTCTTAATTTTTTCACATGTCACTTTTTTTAACAATTTTATTGATTTATTTTAAAAAAGAACAAAAGGAAAATATTATTATTATTATTATTATTATTATTATTATTAAAAAATTAACTTATGATTTGCATTTTGTCTCTAATTAATGATATTTTAACAAAAATGTACACATGGCTTTGTCACCAGGCAATTAATTATGCTCTGAGAAAAGATCAATCAATTAATAATCAAATAAAAGCTGTGATATTAACTTTGCATCTCATGTAAGTTGTCCCTATTGGCCAATTAGTTGGTATGTGTGTTTATTGTTGTTCGATCAACCAAAGTGTGCTCTGAATCAGATACCAAAAGAACGAATACAGATAATATTAGCTGTCAGAAAACCATTATACGCACATGATTAATCACTTTATCAGTTTCTTTTCTAATTAAGATCGGTCAAACAATCTTGGTTCCAACATTTACAATTTATTAAAGCTGATTTAAACGTGCCACTTCAAATTTTCCAAATGTTTAGCTGTCTTTGGGAGCAGCCCCACTTTCCTACCTCTCCCTTCGGGCAAGGATATCTGTTCAACACTCCATTCTCTCATGATAGTTACATGCACGCTCAATTTTTTATCCTTATTTTTCTATCAAAAGACCAGAAAAAGTAGCTATGGGAGTTCGTTTAGGCTAAGTACATTTCTCAAGTTAGGATATTATTCCCGTCGAGAGTATGACAAAATATATACGAATGAAGAACCTTAGTTCAGTTAGAATGTATTGTGTTGTTTAATAAAAGCAGAATACAATAATTTTTCTCTCTTAGTTTGGAGGAAAGATGAGACATTAATGTCTATGCTTTGGATTAAATGACTGTTTTTTAAGGATAATAAATGAGTTAGTTTTTATAATTTATAGTTAGAAATTTGTTCTAATTGTTGTCTAACTTTCTAGAGTCATGTGTGCATGATTTCTCTAGTTTGACAATGTAGATTTAATCACTTTAGGCCTATGAAAACATTGGACCTGTAAAAATCCTATATCAGAAACACCTTTTCATCATACATTTAGGAATTTATTCGCAAAATGTTTTGTCAAAGAATGAAACTAGGATTAAGTTAACTCTTTTGGATATTTGGCGTGAAAATGTACCTTTTTGTTTTCAACTTTTTTTATTTTAACAAGAAAGATCACAAAATATAAAATCTTCATAACACAAGACAAGATGATCCAGTTTTTTCGAATTTTTCATCCAATTATCTATCATTTTAAAAGATTATCCAATAGTGTGAAAAGGCAAGATTAATTTTGGATGGACAATATCTACCTAATACATACATAATAAGATTATTTTACATAAAGGTGAAAAATAGGTACTGTATTGCACGTACATACATTGATTCTCATTTAAAATTTATCCCATTTGTCATTTGAGTCTCATTAAAAATTTGTCCCATTTTCCCTTTTTGTATTCATTAAAAATCTACGCCATTTGTCACATGAAAATCACTCTTCTTTCCTATTCTCTTTTTCTCTATCTGATTCTAAAGAAAACTAAATGTAAAAGATTCAAATCCTCCATTTGTAATGAACTTCAATTAATTCACCTCTTCCATTTGGTCAAAGCCTCAAAGGCATATATACCATTCACATTAGTACTAGAGAATTCATAAAAAAAGTTCCTTGCACACTTCAAGATATTTTGATTAATTTACTTTATTTAATTTAAGCAAATAGATTTTTTAAAAGAGTTGTGTATGTTGTTTATAAGGAGAAAAATTAATAGTACATATCATATATCAATTAGTTGTAAAAAGTAATAAAAACTTATCAAAATGAATGATTTAATTAAATCAGTAATGGAGATAATTTTTTTTATTTATGAGAACGTGATTCCCATAAACATGATTAGCATTGTGTGGTTCATCCAATATATTCCTAAAAATGTTTTATGACATTTTCCAAAATATTACATTCATGTATTTGGTTTGACCACAAAATTCTCAAATCATAAACGAATTTTCAAAAATATTTTTGATTATTTTATTAAAATTAATATTTACTTATGATTTTAATTTTTTAACAAAATATTAAGGAGAAACTATCTTTTATCCTTTGAACTATAGTCTAATTACAATCTTAATACTTGAACTTTTGATAGCGACTATTTTTGCAATAAATTTTGCAATATAGTGAATTAAGGTTGTCCTACAGAAAATTGAATTAGACTTAATTATGTCTAAGAAAATTTACTTTTGTTTAAGTCAAGACAAGTAAATACCAGTGTAAGAAATTAAAAGAAATGAATTTAAACTAATACTGAGCATTAATATTGTTCTAATGAGATTAATCACTAAGGAGTATCCTAGATTCCTATCCCCTAATTGCCACAAATTGAGTTGCTTAATTAATTGGTTAATTAACAATCTAAGAGTTAAGAAGATTAAGTGAGCTCAAGTGTCTTTTGAACCACTTAAACTTCTATCCTAGTTACTTGCAGATTTCTCTCACAATTAATTAGGTTAATTGTATTCAATCATTTTCACTACTTAGGGTTCTTGAGTATATTTCTATACCTAAGAACAAAATTAGAATGACATAATCCGAAGTTGCTCAATCAAATGGTCCCTTAAGATTTTCTTTTTTCAAGAGCTAATTTCAAACCCCCCAATCCCATAAAAGAGATAGCCAAATTCTTAAATGAAGAGCAATAACCAGATTAAGCACTCAAATCAATAATCAAACTAATTTAATTTCACAAAATCTCCATTACATGGCAATAGGTTTAAGTAAACCTAGAATCTAGGAAATCTAGCCACATATGGCTCTACACATTACAAACAAAATAAGAGATTTGAATAAACAAGAGTCATTGAAGAAGAGATGGAGAATATAAGAAAACTGAGTGAAATCACGTTGATTCGACCTCCAATCTTCAACCTAAGCTCCTTGCCCTCAAACCCTAACTCCTTGATGTGTTTTTCTCCTTAGAAACTCTCCTCCCAAACTCAGAATAATGAATCCCTAGCTGCCCATCGCGTTTTTAGTTTGCAAATCAAAGTTATGTGTTTCAGTAATAGGTCTCACTATAGCAAGGGGTATTTCTCACTATAGCGAAAGCTTATAATTTCCAGATCCTTGCTAATCTCGTCACAACCTGCGCTATAGTTAAAAATTTCCTAGATTTTACATGAGTCATGACTTTGCTATGGCGAACTGACCTCCTTGCTACAGCAAAATGGTATTCTAACTACAGCGAACTGTATACTCGCTCTAGCGAGAAGATTTTGAACAACTTGCTTTTGACTTCTGGTTTTCTCCTTTTCTTTATTTCTTTTTAGCAAATTTTTACCTTTTCTCCTGAGATTAAAGTCAAAATAAAATAAAGCTCAAAACTATTAAAAATATTGCAAATGTTATATTTTATTTATTTACTTTGATTGAATAAAAATTTATACAAGGTCAATCAAAAAATAGGCATTTGACTCCTAAATCAATCATAAAATATATCTTACATTTATCAAAATTAGGGAGTCATCAACTTTGAAATGTATCATTTTATCTCTTAAACTATCATAAAAAATGAAAAAATTACTTATATGTCAACTTTAGCAACTAATAGTCATGTGGTCAACAAAAATAAACTTTTAAATATTTGAAAGTCAACTTTTTATTTATTTAAAAAAACTACTTATGTCACTTTGAAAAAACTTATTTCTTTTAAAACAAATAACAACAACTAACTTTTTTTTTTTTAATTTCAAAATGGATATCAACTGGCTTTCAAAGATTAGAAAGTTGATTTTTATTAGTTATGTGTCTATTAGACACTAAATATAACAAATGGTTAATAATGTAACTTTTTATGATAGTTCATGACATGCTACTTCTAATTCGGATCATTCAGATTTAATTTAAATAGTTTGGATTTTAATTTTTTAATTTCAATATTTTTTTATCTTGAAGAAAATAAAATATAGAATGAAAGTGATTTTCTAATTGCCAACTTCAAAATAATAATATTTGAAATTAAGAAAAATCAAAATATGGATGGTCTAAATGTGGACAAGTTCTCTAATTGCTAATATTATAATTTAACTATAATTTGAGGGATAAAATGTACTTTTTTTCAAAATTTAATAATAATAATGATAATGATAATAGTAGAGATGGAGATGGATGTAATGGTGGTAAAATTTTATTTTGTACTAATCATGAGAATTGAATATACTAATCTAATGTTTCTAAAACTAAAAATATATTTTAAATATCAAACTGCATTTTAAGAATATATTTAGATGGATAAAAATTGAAGCAAGAAAGTAAAATTTTTATTTTTAACATTTTATTTTATTTATATTTAATAATTTTTAATTTATTCTTCTCAATATAAATATTTTTTATAAAATATTTAATTAAAATATAAATAAAACACAATATCGGAATAAAGAAGAGACATCAAAATATTAAAAAGTAGGGCAAACGAGAAGAGCTTTACAATTAGGTCGAAGGCTGAGGCACATCAGACACGATTAGCTTCCCGGGTTTCCTTTATCCTTTCCTTGGCGTATCAAGTACAACTATTATGCTTTACCTCGTTACTATGGCATTCATCCTATAATTAATGGGCCTAATGTCTGATCAACACGTGTCCACATTCCAATTAGTCAATGATGCCATCCAACTTTTCAAATGAGAGACCATTAACGGGATTTTGACTCTAAAGCAATAGCAAATATTATTAATACTCCGTATACATGACCTAACTTTTTATTTTTCAGGATGCATTAAGGAATTTTTTCTAATTAAAAAAATATTTTTTTTCCAGGTCACACCTCAACATGAGGCGTGACCTCTCTTACACGTTATCAGGGTCAAATTTTGACCCTAACACATGGATAACAAAGACATGTGGTAGCGAGAGAAAGGAGGTGTGAAGATTGCGCTGCTACGTGGACGATTTTCACTAGAAAATATAAAACGTTATCCTTTCATATCCGTTGCATCTTCTGCTTCTTCTTCTTAAAGTCCCTTCATTTTCTTCTTTCGTCCCCACCTCTCATTGTCATCCTTCATTTTTTACTTCATGTTCTTCAACATTTCTATATTCTTCATCTATATCATCATTTCTTTCATATTTTCCGTTTACATCTTCCTTTCTCTGCGGGTAAAAGAAAGAGCAAGAGTTTCAGTGGAGCATTATATCACAGAAGCCAATTTTTACAGCAAAGTAAGTGAAAAAGAAGATCTCAAAGAAGAAAAATTACTGGTATGTAATAATTTTTAATTATGTATACAAAATATGATTTTTTGTAATTAACTGTTAAATTTGAAATATATATTTTATTAGTAATTTAAATATAACTGTGAATGAAATAATTTTATTTGTTAAAATATAATTACATTATAGGTAAAATATGAAATTATTTAATATTATAATAGAATTTTAAATTTTAGAAATATATATATTGTTAGTGGTTTGAGTATACATGTAAAAGAAATAATTTTTCTTGTTAAAATGAAGTTACATTATAGGTAAAATTATAATTATTGTAAAGATGCCAAAAAAAAGAAGTGATTAATATTTGGGTACAAATAAGGAAAAAAAATAAAACGTTTAAGAAAAAAGATGTATGTGGAAAAAAATTGAAAAGATTATTTATTGTATGATATAATAATAAATATTAGTATGAAAATATAAGATGAAGAAAGGGAAAAATGCTAAATAAATATTGTAAGTAGGATATAATATATTAAACAAATTCTTTTATAAAAATTTTATGTAAATATTAGATAAAAAAAGCACAAAAGAATTAAAGTCACGGAAAAGAAAATTGTAAATAATATAATATGTTAGTAAAGAGAAGAATAACTTTATAAAAATAAAAATATTAAATAATGTAATGATAGTAAAAAATAGTTAAAAATTAGACAAAAGTTGTTAAAATTTATGAAAATATTATTTAAAGTTGTTTAGATGAAATAGTAAGAAAAATTTTGTGAACAAAATATTAGAAAAGAATTAAATAATGGAAAAAATATTATAACAGAATAATAAGTAGAAAATAAGAAAAAGTATAACACTATAAAAATAGAATAATGAATAAATTTTTTTAATGTAGGCCAAAAAAAAAATATAGTAGCATAAATAAAAAATTTTTAGCATAATATAATAGTAAAATATGATAAAATTGTAATGTAGGAAAAATAAAAAATATAATAGAATAAAAATAACATCTTTAAATAAATTTTTAATATTGGATGATATTATAGTAAAATATGATAAAATTGGATAAAATTTTATGAACAAAATTATTAGAATATAAAATGACAAAGACATAAAAATATTTAACTTTTTCAATGAAAAAATATTAGGAACAAATATTATAAAAGAATATTTATGAAAGGATTTGTTAGAATTATATTAATTAGTAATGGAAAAAATATATCAGTTGGATAAAAGATTTGAGTTGTTTATAAATTTTGTACAATATTTTAGGTGTTAGTGATAGTATTGCGCAGTTGGGCGAAATGAACAACAGGAAAGAGGTTATATGCTTATATTCAAATAGACAAATATGCAAAATCGAAAAAGGTGCAAGTTTATTGCAGAAACAATTGATGTAATAAGTGTCAACAGTGACATTTCATTAGAAAGGTTGAAACAAGAGATTGCAGACCAGTTATAGTTAAATTTAAATCAATATGTATCTGAATTAGTATATAAGCATTCAGTGTCACTGAGGCCCACAAAGTATCGAGCAATACAACATTATAGAGTATTGCTAGACCGGGTGGAGGCATGTGGGTCAACATCCTTGTCCAAGAAAATTAGCAATACGACATTATAGAGTATTGTTAGACTAGATGAGAGCTGGCGAGGTCTAAGACACTTACGATGAGTTTGTTGTATGGTTACTTTAATGCTAGTATACTCGTACAGCCTGTTATTTTGTTATTTGCAGATTATATGGCGTCCATATGATGCAGATGATATACTCCAGTTGATACCTGACTATTATCTGGTCTCTTCGGATATTTGCTAGCATCTGTATCACTTATTTGCTTTCACATTGTGGAGTGGCATCATGCAGATCATGTTCTCCAACAGTTTGGTCAGATGCAACTTATACCTTGTACTCTTTATAATTTAGAGGAGGTCCATACACTGACGCTCAAAGGCAAGACTCATTTAGATTGGCAAAAGGAACATGAGAACTTCGTGCATGCTTGGTGGAATTAGCAAAATACTTTGTCACTTACACCGATATCATTAGAGCCTTTAGATCGCTCTTTAGAATATATGAAATGGTATTGGAGGATTACCCATCGATGGATCCATCATATCAGTGGTGCCCAGGGTTTTGTGGTAACTTTTAAAGTCTAGCACAATTATCTTATAAATTTTTTTTTTTAATTTCTAATCAATATGACTCTCAATTTTTATTTTTAGGCCGATGTAGCCGATCACTTACGAGTACTTGCTATGGACGACCATTCATAGTTATGTTGCACAGTAGTTATTGATTGTACTAACATTCTCGATGTATTTGGTGAGCATCGAGATATAATGATTTCTCAAACTGCTCCTCCTATACTTCAGTTGCCTATACCACAACTTTCTTTTACTCGCATGGCAAAGAGAGCTCATGAATTTATGTCTACTAGAGTACCCATAGTGGACGATTGGCCTTATCGTGATACTATCCCTGGTGTTGGCACTACATCTACAATGCCTAGTCCTTCTTTTTATATCTCGACAGAGATACAAGATCCTTCTAGTGTTGCTGAACCATCTTCTTTTCCAACAACACAGTCACAGGTACATCATGACACTGTGGGTACATCTTCTTCTACAGCAACACACACCCATTATGACATAGCAGGTCCATCTTCTTTCACGCCACCAGTGCATTTTCTTGATTTTAGGGGTGTAAGCTCTTCATTTTATATGCCATGCGGTTCCTTCCCTCTTATATCCCTATCATTAGAACAAACAATGTCTGTTTTTAGATTTGATTTTGGGTCATCTGTATACGTTGGATCACAACAGACATGATATATCACACAAGATCAGCCTATTCCTCTAATTTAGTCACCCCAATTGAATGTTAATCCCGTGTCCTACCAACATGTGGAAGAAAAAGGAAACAATAATAACGAAATAGATGAAAATGATGGCGATAATGAAGAAGAAGCTGAGCAGGAGCCCGAGGTACAAGAGGCAGAAGAAAAACAACATCTTACTCGACGACGCGGCTGATAATTAAGATCACGAATTAGATGTGGCACTGGAAGCCATTTATTTTGAATGTTCTATTTTTTTGGTACTCGTGATTTTATTTTTTAAATCATTATAACATATTATAACTACTTTGTTTTAATATTGAGTTCAGCAATTAATTCTGATTAATTTCTCATTCAAATTTTTAACACTCTTACTTATTTATATAATTTTAAGAACATTTACTTAACCAATTAATCCTCATTTTATGAATTTGATGTCAAATAATTTTTTATCTCTTATCAATATTTTCGTTTAATTTCATGATTTTGATGGCAAATAATTTTTTTTCTTATCAATATTTTCGTTATGTGACTTATTACTCCCAACAATTTTTTTTTAAAAAACCTACGCAATTACATAAAAAAAAATTTAATTTAGAAATCATAATTAGTCCTAACTTCAACTCAATAATAGAAAAAATTTATATTATCAATAAACAAATAAATCATGGCTCAAATATGATCAATTAAAAATTTTAGTTTATTATATATATATTTCATATTTTAGTTATAATTTTTATTATTCTAATATTATGTTCAATATTATTTACCACATTTATTTAATTGTTTCATAAATTTCTTAACACTATTACTAATTATTAAGTTTTAAAAAATGTAAAATTTAAACTAATTATTCATTGTATTTTAAAATAAATTCCACTTTTAATATTTTAAAATTATTACACTTGCTTTTTTTATTAATTTTTTTTATTTTTTACCTATTTAATAATTACATTATTACAACTATAAATTTTTGCTAATCTTACAACTTAAAAATTTTATCTTTGCAAATTTTGTCGACATTTTTTTTTTTAAAATTAGGGTCACGTCTTATGTTGAAGCATAACTTGTTGTTATTTTTATATATAAAAAAAAATGGGTCACGCCTCAGCCTTTGTTATTTTTTTATAAAAAAAAAATTTCTTAATGCATCTTGGGAAATAAAAAGTTGAGTCATGTATACGGAATATTAAGAATATTTGTTATTGTTTCAGAGTTAAAATCTTGACTGTTAACTTTCAATATTCTTATGTAATAAATATCAAGAAACATTATATATTTGCTTCTTATAATTTTATAATTAAATTTTTATAATTTAAACTATTTTTAATTTATCTTTGACTTATTATATCTTTATTAAATTTTATTAATATAATTAATTATATATCATTTTATTATTTTAAACTAGCAATATTGCTTGTGCATTCACGGGAAATTTAAAAAATTTTTTTGGGATCCATATTAAAAAAAAGTTTTAGAAAGAAAAAATTAAAAAAAAACAAAGAAATAACAGTACAAATAAACAGTGATAGATTAGACATTGTAAATAATACTAAAAACGGTAATAAACAGTAAATGTTCCACAGGTTTTTATATTTAAATAAGATATTTATTATTCAAATCAATTTCTTTAAATTATTTACCATAAATCACACCATATATATATAAATTAATTTTATTTTCTTCTTTACTTATATCTTTTTTGTTGATCTAAATTATATATATTTAAAATATTAATAAAAATATATATTTGATTACATCAGTAATGTTGAATAAAATATTTAATAATAAAAATTAAATTAAAAAATTTTAAATTAGAAAGATTCAATTACAAATTTTTGAATTATAAGAATCAAATTAAAAATTAAATAAAATTATAAAGACTGAAAGAATAATTTAACCTAAATACTATTACAATTTATATATTATCATATAATTTTTTTAGTCAAAATTTTGGAACTTATTGGATAATTATGAAAATTTAACTTTTTTATGAGGTTAAATATTTTGACTCCTTAAATTTATTCTTCTTTGAAATTTTTACTTCAATTGTTTCAAAGTGAACTTAATGTCAAAAGCCTCGAAGTCTCTTTGAAATTATCCTCAGTCGTGGGTAATTAAATCTCAAATTTTAGATAATAATTATTTATTTGTAACGAGAATAATGATCAAACTTTTAGCAGCGGACAACAAATATTTCCGTGAAAAAGACCACTCCTGCATTGCTTGGGCAAGGCAGCCAACTTAAGTTCCAGCTAAAGGGAAGGCTAAGAAAGGAGAGATGTTTATTTCACACACTGCAAGATAGCGATAGAGAAAGAAAGAGGAGAGAGAGAGTGGGGTGGGATGAGGTGTCGATTTAAGCATAGTATCTGCAGGTATAATGTTTTATATTTTAAATTGATTATTTAATTTTTCGCTGGCAGTGACGACTTACTTGTCGGCTTGGACATGGATAAAGGGCAGTTAGACAGGGATTCGTGAGCTCTTGTCTGGAATATTTCCAAACTAAGGGTTCAGTTGGTGTGTGCTAGAAGCTTAACTTTGGGGAATCTTCTCAATTTGAGTTTTGCTTCGGGTAGAGGGATATCGGTCTTCAATCAATCCAAGGTCAGTTTGCTGATTCTTTTCTCGATCTTTTAATTTGCTGATTTTCTCTGTTGTATTGTTGTTAACTATATGACTGTAGCATATGGATTCAATACAGTACCTCGGAGTGCTATAGATGTTTTTATTTGACACCCTTTTACTGAACCAACTAACTGAGCATTATTTGTTCAATGTTGGTTTACTCATTGTATGCAGATAAAGGAAAATAATAGAATGCAAATCGGGTCAATAAAGTTCTATAGTATCCCTATCTATTAGAAAAGTTTGATTTGTTACCTTCGTTTTTGTTTCTGGGGCTGTGCTTTATCTTTACGATTGGGTTTGGATTTGGATATTTTTATATGGTCTTTCATCTCCACTTCGAACAAACAAGATACATATATATCTATACTCATTATGCATCTATATATGGTTTTTCTAATTCTTTTATTGATTCATAATATGAAATTCCGTGAAGCAAGTTTTTCTAAATTGATGGGTAGAAGAAATGAAGGATGTATGTTTTCAGTTAATGATGATAACATTTGCACCTTTGAAAACTATACAGTGAGATTCATGGCTTAATATGATGGCAATGTATTTGCTTTGAGATGAGCTTATTCTCACCTATGATGGTAATATTTACAGCAAGATTCATGGCTCATGCTAAGGTCAATGGGAACTCATCATCAGCCTGTCTTGGTGCAACAAAGATAGGATATTTTGGACTGAGTCGTTAAATATTGATCTGCAGCATTCATATATGAAATCAAGCTAAATGCAGCAATCAAGGAGGTGACTCTAAATAAAATATAGCTTGCCTGCTTTTGAGCCAATCAGTCCACCTTTAAAGTTTAAACTGCATCGTTGTATAATACAGTTTTGCATTGAGATACCTTGATATTGAGATTTGTTCCTTGGAGTCTGGAAATATCTTAATTTTAGGTGTTTGGTGTAAAGGTTTTAAATTTACCGCAAGGAATTATTTACCCAGGCTATTCAATCCCAAAAATGAAATACCCTGGCAATCAATAAAAACTAAAGGTGTATTGTGAATAAATATTTGGAAAAGATAGGATGGGAAAACTGAAATTCCATGGATGCATTCGGGATTAAGTTGCCCACATTTTGTGGAAAACTAAAGGCTAAGGGAAACTAAGATTCTTAGGAAGCTATATTAGAAAATGTACAGAAAACATGGTATTCTTAGTTTCCTAAGCTTAGTTTCATTGGAAATTTGAAGAAATCTTCTTACCAAACATGACCTTAAGCATTAATTTCTAAAACTAAGGTTGTTTTATTTTGAAAAATCATGAGCAGGGTAGGCTCTACCATTCCACCATGAAGTAAACAAAAAAGTTGACTCCAGAAATAAGAAAGGGAAGCATTGTACCATGAAAGCTATTCAAGAGGAAAGAACCAATTGACATACCCTTACTCTCTCCCTTTTGTTTCTTATAAAACACTGGCTCTCTGTACATGTTATTTAGAAGTGAGCTCTCCATAGCTAGAAAATGACTTTGTACTTTTGTCTCCTAAATTTCAATTGCATGTGATATTTAATTCACAATCTGTACCGGACTGGAGTAACTTTTGTTGCAATCTGTAGAAGTTTCAGAAAGCATTCTTCAGTAAAAGCAAAACTACTAAAGGTTTTACTGTGACTTTTTCTTCTGCTGCATTTTGAGACACTCACAATGATTGTTTTGTTTTAGAGTTCCACCACTGGGAAAAATAATGTCATGAAGCTAGTGAAAGGGGAAGGTGGATTTCCTTATCAGATCAGTGAGTGTTCTTTTTCACCTATAAGAGGAAATGATACTTGGATACATACTAATAAACTAGATCAAGAAAGCCTGCCGGTCATGGAGGACAGTGGAAGGTTATATTCAAAGCAACTCCTCTACTTTATACATCTTTGTTTCTCTTTATATTTATGTCATCTGTATGCATGTATTATGTTTAACTGTTTTGTCTATATTGTAGACTTGATGAGAAGTCCTTGTCAAATGGGGATGTCTACATTGGTGAGATTAAGGGAGTACTGCCCCATGGCAAGGGAAAATACACGTGGGTAGATGGAACAGTTTATGAGGGCGACTGGGAAGAAGAGAAAATGACAGGGAAGGGACTGATTATTTGGCCATCAGGAGCAAGGTATGAGGGTGAGTTCTCTGGGAATTACCTTCATGGTTATGGCACTTTCACAACGTCTTCTGGGTCTGTTTACAGAGGGGGCTGGAGGATGAATGCTAAGCATGGGATAGGACGGAAGGAATATTCCAATTCTGATATTTATGAAGGTTTATGGAAGGAAGGAGTACATGAAGGCAGTGGTAGGTATTCTTGGAGTAATGGAAATACATATATTGGGAAGTGGAAAAGTGGTAAAATAGATGGTAGAGGGGTTATGAAATGGGCTAATGGTGATATTTTTGATGGTTGTTGGTCAAATGGGCTTAGACATGGATCAGGAGTTTATAGATTTGCAGATGGGGGGGTTTATATTGGGACCTGGATTAGGGGCCTAAAGGATGGAAAAGGAAAATTCTACCCTGCTGGTAGTAAACATCCATCTTTGAAGAAATGGTGTAGCTCTCTTAACAATGATGATAATGGTTCAAAACTGAATTCAGAAGAACATGGCACTCCAAAGTCAAAAGTTAAGCGCAGCCTTTCAGAAAAGGTATCAGTTAGTGGTAGCTTAAGAAGTTCACGTCATATATCTCACCGGACTTCATCACTGGGTTCTAGTTGGAACCAACATGATCCTGCTCAAGAATGCATATGTCATGATTCCTCTCACACATTTTCCTTTACCTCTGATGAAGGTCAATCTGAGGCCTTGGATAAAATTACTTGTGCTTATGAAAGGGAATACATGCAAGGAGTTCTAATTATGGAGAAAACTAGGAAATACTCAGAAGTATCACACAAAAACAAATGGCAAAATAAGTTTACCGTGCAACAAGTAAAAAAGAGTTCATGTGTGGACATTTTTGGAGGCCGCCGAAGCTATTATCTGAAGCTTAATTTGCAACTTGGTATCAGGTAAATTTGCTGATCTAACATTTTGGTAATCCCTTCTGAATGTTTTGGAAGATTTGATAGTTGTTATCATTAAAAGGTTTTAAATATTGCAGGCATATATACTATGGTTTTATTATTCCCGTTTTTATCATGATTATTGCAGTTTGTGAAAAATGATTTGACACATCTATATTACCTGACTTGAAGTCATTAAGTAAGAAGGTGGATTTCATTAGAGTGTATCAATCTATTGGTTGCTTCACAGATTAATTATATGAAATGATTGCTTGCTATATATGCATAATGCTATATGTTTCTTTTGTACAGTTATTCAAAAGAACATACCTATCAAAAGGATTTTCTTACTTTCTTCAGTCATCATTGAAAATCTTAAAGTGGAAGGGGGATCATTTAGTTTGCTACTTTCTGTCAGTTGGCTTAGATAATCTTCAACTATAGTAATTTGTGAACTCTTCAATGCTGTAATATAAGATGCATGTCAGGATGATTAGAGAAGGAAAAAGAGAGAGAGAGAGAGAGAGAGAAATGAATAAATAGGCAGATAGATAGATAGAGATGGATAATTAGATATAAGACTTGCATACTTGTCTATAGAACTGAATTGATTACCAAGGAAATTTGTAAGACATCATCTAAGGCCTTTGATAATTGCATGCATTCTACCTCCTTCCTCAGTTCCTTTTGATGTAATCTTTCCACCCTCATTTATGTTAAGCATTTGTCCCTCTTTTATTTTTACAAGTTGCCCTATATCCTCTTTTTGTTGAAGACTCCAAGATTGATTTTAATTCTTGTAGTTGACAATGATAATAAATGATGTCTGTCAGTTTCCATGATTAAAAGCTAATACCCTCATAGCACTTTTGGATGATGTAATTACATGCGTTCTTCCTCCTCCTCCGTTCTTCATGATGTAATCTTTCCATCCTCGTCATTTATGTTAAGCATTTATCCCCTCTTTTATTTTTTACATGTTTCCCTATATCCTCTATTTATTGAGAACTCCAAGATTGATTTTAATTGTTGTAAATTTAAATAATAATTGCAGTGCGTGAGTTTCCATGGCTGAAAGCCAATACCTTCATAGCACTTTTGGAAAAGCAGCTTTATTGTGCCTGATAATGTCTATTGCCATCACACTCAATGGATTAAGTTCCTTAACTGTGCCTTTTCCTTTTGAATATCTACACCCTGACCTTACAAGCCTGTGGACTTCTCGAAAACAGATTTCTAATTCTCTTGCACAGTTGATTTTGTGTGTCTATGTTGGGTGTTTCTGAATAAACAATTGGGTAACAAATTCAATGAGATAACAAATTATATTTGACAACAACTAATTTTAACAGATCAGCACCGCAATGGAAAGGGGGGAAAAGCACACAGTCATGTGCATGTGTGTCAAATCATGATTAATACAGTTTCTCTTCTATTTTGCATTATGTGTTTCCTGAAGTCTGGATTTGAATAAATTTGCTTAAATTCACAGGTATACCGTTGGCAAGATTACACCAGTGCCTGCACGTGAAGTTCGGTCATCTGATTTTGGAGATCGAGCAAGAATAAGGATGTACTTCCCCCGAGAGGGTTCACAGTTTACTCCTCCACATTGTTCCATAGACTTCTACTGGAAGGATTATTGCCCCATGGTCTTCAGGTATTAATTAACTTTGTGAACACTATGCCTTCAAATTGAAGAGTTATATCATAAGCACCATGCATTGGAATATTTTTGTTATGGCTACAGCATGATTAAATTGTTTCAAAGTTATAAGGAGAGGAAGAATTATCTCTTGTTTTATTTGGTTTAATTCGCACAAAAGCTGGTGGATCTTAATCTACCAAAACAGCATCAAAGTGCTAGCTGGTGACGACCCAGTAAGGAATGCTCAAACTGGTGAAGCTTCCTTGTTGAAGTCTAGTCCAATTCTTTTCCTTGAGTTAAAAGGAGGAAAAGTAAAGAATCCTTTTCTTTTTACTTATCCAAGTTTTAATGTGATCATATTAGATGTCAGAATAATATGCTTGAGAATATGATTTTATGATTATAGTGGCATGTTAATATTTAAGCAATCATGGTGATGATTGTAGGAACATGCAGTTTGTGTTGTGTGATCTGGTAGAATTTGCATAAACAACTGAAGATTTCCTAATTAGTTCTTTGTGCATTTGATGCTGTTGGATGCCTGCCTCGTACATGTGACTAGCTTATGTTCCTCTAGCTATGCACAA
Organism: Erythrophleum ivorense; assembly: GCA_026724425.1. Lineage (NCBI taxonomy): Eukaryota > Viridiplantae > Streptophyta > Magnoliopsida > Fabales > Fabaceae > Erythrophleum > Erythrophleum ivorense. The sequence continues at coordinate 36,188,555 of JAIUCV010000006.1, read as the reverse complement.
GTAGTTCATCTTATTATTGTTTTATTTTATCTTTTGCATAATCACTAAAGCATATATTTCCAGGAATTTGAGAGAGATGTTCAAATTAGATGCTGCAGAGTACATGATGTCCATTTGTGGTGACTGTGGTCTGAGAGACATAACTTCTCCTGGAAAAAGTGGCAGCATCTTCTATCTTTCTCAAGATGATAGATTTGTGATCAAGACTTTGACAAAATCTGAACTGAAGGTTTGTAGTCACTATTTGTTTTTCACTTGGTGGGTTGGAAAAAAAAAACTTGAAATTTTATATTATGGTTTAGTGTTATATTCATAACTAGGTATCTGGATTTGATTTTAGTCATATCTCCACTCCTTGGGATAAATAAGCATATTAGATGAAATCCGATGCCAAATTTGTTAATGTAATAGATAAATGTTTTCATATTTCTATTTCCTGTGAGATATTAATGTAAACCATTCATGGGCCTTCTCTTAATATCTTAAGCTTTTGAGATAGTTGGTTCTTTCACATGTTATGAGAGCCTTTTCGACCAAGTGGTTTAGATTTTGATCTTGGCCTCCCTCACTTTTCTAATTACAAAAAATATCAACACAAGGTTTGGGTAGGTCTGTGTTTTGTTCATGCTTCAAGCCTAAAGGCCTTTTACGTGAAGTGGCATATTAGAGATAATAGTGTTAAGGGAATAGGGTGAGAAAAAGGTAGAGAAAAATTTGAGGAGAAAACAGAACTATTGAACTGAAGGACTCAAGAATGGTGAGTACATAACACTTGCCCTTAAACCTAAAACCTCTATTGATATTAATACTATGACTATGTAATGACTCTTATTAGACTCTTTAGTTGGGGTAACCATAAGAACTCCGTACTTAATTCATAAGACTTTCTAAGCACTTAATACTCATTGAAAGGGTGATAGCATAAGGCTCAGCCTCAAGTTTAAATACTTAATACTTATTCTGTTAAAGTAATGGTGTCAGAACTGATTTGACAATATTGATCAACATTTAATTCCCTTCTTGCATATTTTTCTTTGTACAACTTTATTGTCTTGCATGTTAATATGGATTAGTTTCTGTCTGAGTTAGATATGAAAACAGTTTGTCCCTCTCTTTACCTTTTGAGTATATTGCTCTTGCGAGAAAGTAAATGTATAATCAGTCAACTTCTCTTCAATCTAGTTTTATAATTTTATAAGAATTGTAAGATATGATTATGATAAAGATGCTCATTATCCATGACAAAGTTCATATGTCTCGTACTTGTAGGTTCTTCTTCTGATGCTTCCAAAATACTATCATCATGTAGGAAAGTATGAAAATACCCTTATCACAAAATTTTTTGGGCTCCATCGAATAACGCTAAGAGGTGGGAAAAAGGTACTATTCATTATTTGTCTCTAGCTTGTTTCACCATTTTTGTCAATCAAATTGTGTGAATACATGTTTGCCCATTTTTATCAGGTGCGCTTTGTGGTTATGGGAAATATGTTTTGCACAGAACTGCATATCCACCGTCGTTATGATTTGAAGGGTTCATCTCAAGGAAGATTTACCAATACAGATAAAATCAATGGAAATACAACATTGAAAGATCTTGATCTTAAATATGAATTTCATATGGACAAAAAATTGCGAGAATCCCTGCTTAAGTAAGTTCCTGCTTTACAACTAATGCAATGGGTACACAATGTATTTGCTTTTATATCTACTGGGCATTAACTGATACAACCTAAGATATGACACAAAAAAATTCTTCTACAGTAAATTGCCCCATGGCATTGCAAGTTTTATATTATAATATTCTTTATCAAGGGAAATACCCGCCTAAGATATCTTAAAAGGTGCCTCCTCTGAGACAAAGTTTTGCCCCTATAGCATCTGCTAGTAAATAAATTTTTACTTGGTTAATAATATTGGTTACAGTATTGAAATCCTAAACAATTATGCTTCAGAATTTGTCATGCTTCATTACTTGGCAGCTATTTGCTGATATCATGATCAAAGTCGCAATAGGATGTTTCATTAATCCCTTGAATCCATGGTCTTCAATGCTTGAAAATCTAACTGGTCGATCTTTTTACTTACCAATATCTGTATACTTGACCTTTTAAAGTATACATACAAACATAATTGGATTAAATCCTTTTTAAATGCAGCTCCATGTTAGATGGCTCTTCTGCATGATAAAGTCATAACATCTGTCCAGCTGATTTCAAAGTGAAGTACTTTACAAGCAGTAGGCTTGTAGCTTCTGTTATGTCTCTTTATGCCTGGAAATTGAAAAGAGTGACAAGGAAAGTTCAAGTAGGATTTGCTGCCTAAATATGTTGCACCTCCTCTGTGTGACTTATGTGGTGCTTTAGAAGCAACAAGTGCAATGTGATAAAATTTGTCATGAAGCCGTTACTGAAAGGGCTAGTCCTTTCAGTAAATTTTCTATCTTTCCGCATCAGAGAAACTGTAGCATGACAAAATTTTAATTAGATAAAGATAAATCGAAATTAGATCTCCTTATAATATAGTTACTGGCACGTCTCTGGATTTTGAATAGTTTATTGTTATAGTAGTACAAGGCTCTTGGCGTGATAGCTGTTAGATTTAGGTATGCATTAAAAAATGTATCACAGGCAGAATTTTGTTTTTCTGGTGCAGGCAAATTTCTCTAGACTGCAGGTTCTTGGAGTCTCAACAAATTATTGATTATAGCCTTCTATTGGGATTACATTTTAGAGCTCCTGAGAATCTGAAGGCCATAGCAGAAGATCCTGAATCAATGCAACAGCAGGAGGGTTTAACTTCTGGTGATGGTAAATGCCTCCTTTGATGCAAGTTATTGATAATGTAATACAGCAGTTTCCTTTGAGAACTTAGTGGTTACACATTGGTATAAATCAAGTATTCAAATCTTTTACATGTTTAATTTTTTTATAAATTTATTCTGTAGAAGGTAAATATGGCATTTGTGACCACTAGGAATATGTTGCAGTGTAGAAAATTTCTCCTTGGTGATGCCTCTTGCTGTCAGGTGGATGAAATGGTTGCCTGCCACCGAGTTGAGCTGATTAGAGATTTTGCAGATTTTTTTTTTGTAAAGATTTCACTAAGGGAGTTAACACTCTTTCTTCCCATAAACTCTTCTCTCAAGTCCCTACGAAGAGTGCAAAAAGTTCTTACCAACCGAACTATGTAACACCATCCTGATTTTGAGCATGCTGACTATGGATTAGGAGTTGTTTCTTTCTGGTTGAATGGCCTGTTCAGATACGAACCTATTACCATATGTTTCTTGATTGTACCATTACTTAGTATTTGTAAATAATTTCAGTCTAGATGTCTTTTGCCTGTCTACAGTGAGCACCAGAGGAGCTATTTTAAAGAAGTGTGTGAATAGAAGGTTGTCATCTGTGATACCAGCACAATTTTTCAATTGACATCCGGAAATGAGACATTGCTGTTAATCTGTCTTTGGAAAAGATTAGATACAGTTTCTATATGGTTGCAATCAGTTTCTCCAATAAAAGCATAATTAGTAGATATTTTTTCATAGCAGAGCATCACATGATTGAGTTTTTAAAAAAAGTTTATCCATATGTCATATTTTTATTGGGAACCTGATAGCAAGCACTTAGAGAACTTTATCTAAATTTATTCTTTTTTCTTTTCATCATTTGTGGACCATATAGTAGTTTAATATTGCAGTTAACTTGGGAAATCCAAAAGAAAAAGGGAATATGTGCCTTTTGCTGTACCCTAATATACGCTGATTATAACTACAGTATGCATCCTAGTGGATATGTTAGCATTTTCGTCATGTAATCTGTTTTTTGCTTGTCTATATGTTGGTGCATCTTGAATACCCAGGCTCACATAAACTTGCATCTTTTACTGTCTATGTTCAATTTGAATTTATTGTCATTCTTTTTGACACACTGGGCCTCAGGTTCTCTATTTAATGAGAAATGTCTTACTGTTGACTGGCTTTTGAACCTAGATGCACTCAAACAAGGGGAGCAGTTGATTCTTCCTAAAGGCTTGTTACTAGTTGCCCATGAACCCAGTTTTGTCAACACTGCACCTGGACCTCACATCAGAGGAAATGCATTGAGGGCATACTCTATAGGTGACAAAGAAGTTGATCTTCTACTGCCTGGTACTGCAAGGTAGTTTCTATTAAATCAGTTTCTCGTGTGTTTAAACTATTATTGTTGTTGTTGCCGTATCCATGAACTCTTAGTCCAATACCTTTACAAGGCTTTTCTTTTGGTTTCCCTTAAAATTTAAAATTTACCAGTCAATTTTTATGATATGATCCAGCTAATATATGCATCCTAGCGAGGGAGTTATTGTCAATTTAATAGTTTGAGCTTTTTACTCAAAGTAGGTTTTTATACGGCGTCTAAGCCTTTATGAATAAATGATTGAGAGCTCAATCCTTACCACCCTTATTCTTCATAATTAAATGAAAATTTATTAGTAGGTGGGCTGTGTTTTGTCCATATTTTCAAGCTCAAAGGGTTTTCGATTGAAGTGTCGTATTAGAGATTATAATAAAGTTCTTTAGAATTGAGGTGATTAGTAACTAACGCTTTGAAAGTCACCACCGTCAGGACGAGTAGGATATGAGATGCAGTTTCTCTGATCATATAAATGCCTGATATTGCGTTGCCTGTATCCTCATCAATTAGATGACACTTGTTGAATTAATACAGCGAAAGCAATTGTGCCTCAGAGAACTGAAAATGAACTGCATAGAATTTTTTAGCATACTATGTAGTTGTTTTTAAATTCTACCGCAGCCCACAAGCATTCAATCCTATTTATAATTCTATTCAGATCAATGGCAATAAGGATTTTTCTGGCGGATTCTGTTTCTTCCGCTAACTTCACTGTCATTCTCTTTAAACATTCTAAGCATTAATGTATATTGCCATTCTGGAATGTAGTCAAATAATGTGTAACCAAAGTGTATCATCACTTTCTTACTCAGGTTGCGGGTGCAGTTAGGAGTGAACATGCCAGCTCAAGCAAATCGAAAGCTTCTGGAGGACAAGGTGGAGGCCACAGAGGTAGAGCTTTTTGAGGTGTATGATGTTGTCCTCTACATGGGAATAATTGATATATTGCAGCAATACAATCTAAGAAAGAAAATTGAACATGCCTATAAATCGCTGCAATTCGACCCTGTGACAATATCGGTAGTTGAACCTAGGTTGTATGCTGAACGTTTCATCAATTTCTTGGAGAAAAAGGTTTTCCCAGAGACTCCGTGATTAATATTCTTTTCCTTTCTTCTCTGTATGTAATTGTTTTAAAGGAAAGTTTTGTTTGCTATTGGTATACTTGGTTTAATTAAACCCTGCATAATTTTCTCAGAACCACTATTTTGCTAAGCCTTCCTTTAGCTGAATAGCTTCGTATATGTACAATCTTACTTGTCGCATAAAATTATTAATATTCAGAAGTTATGTTGTATTACTCATTGAAGAAAGTGTCTTCATGGCTAGTGTTCAATACAATGCTATCATTGTGATTTAGTGATGACAATTCAGATAACTTACAGGATATTTTGAATTAAAATTTTCTTCTAAATCTGTATTTTCTTCTCAGTTGTGTAGAGTTGATATTTCATTAACGTGGAATAAACAAACTCTCGATTAGTTAAAAAATATGAAATGTGATTGTCAAGGTGGTTATTCCCTTTTCTATTTTAACTGGATTTTGGCCTTTATTAGGGGACATTAGGAGAGAGAGTAGCAAGTCTTGCCATGGATATGAATTCCACTAACAATAACCAATCGAAGTTAACATATGAGAAAGGTTTGGTTCATGTCTGATTTTTGAATAGACCATCCACAAATGTCCTCAAGCTGGGTATTTTTCATTAAGTATATATATATATATATATACACACACACAGATATTTTCACCATTGAACCTATTCCGTTTTCTTTTTCTTTTATCGTACGACCAAAATGCGTACCCTAATCTGCATTTCAAGTCTATGGGTTAGTATATATGTTTTAAAAAGATGACCAGACACTCAAACCTTCTCCATAAGTCTATACTTGAGGAGTTATTATTAAAATTAGTAATTGACGAAAATTTATACTTCAAATTTTCTTCGTGTTTCTAGCGCCACCCCTCCCCCCAACAAAAAAAAAAAAAAAACAGAAAAAAAAGGAAATTTTGAGAATGCTTATTGAAGCTTCTACTATTCTTCTTCCTCAAAACACCGTAGGTAGTCCAATACATAGAGAATGGTCTCTCCCACATTGAAAAAGGCTTAGGGAAGCCTCTATTATTCCTCCATCGCTAACCAAGTCAAAGAACTTGAATGCCGAAGGATTTGGTTCTTCTAACTCCCTCTCATCAATGGCCGTAACATCACCCCCAGCATCCATAACTATATCTAGGTAGGGATTACTATCCTCTACTTCATAGTTCATAGCTTTTACGGTTCAACCGTTGTCTTCCCAATGTTCATCGCCATAGTGTGTCCAATTAATGTGGTTCCATGAATTTGTTACTATACAGGCGATATTCTATATCAAAAGATTCTATCCTAATAAAATTATTGTGTCTTAAGCATAGACAAAGAAGGTGACTTAAATACTGTGTGTAACACCATTTGTTTTTACCTAATTTTTTTTAATATATAAATATGTGAGGATATTACACAACCTGAGTGGTTCTCTATATGGATTGTCTGTGATTTATTTTTTTTGTTTTCGTGAATTATTTATTACTGTTATTGTTATGGAATTTTTAGTGGAAGTTTTGTAAAGATTCACAATCTACAAAAATCTTTTATCATTCAACAACGTACTAAAACAAAATATGACTGAATAATACTTATATTTCCAAAATATTAGTGTCAATAGTACATAATGTTCTTGATACTTTTATCTGAGCCCTAGTTTTTAATATAACACATTTATTTCTAAAGAAAATGTAAATCTTGTGCCCTGCTGTTGACCATAGCCACATTAATATTTTGGATTACCTGGACAAGCTTGACTAATAGGACCTCTACCCACATCCATTCCACCTCAATGACTCTGCAGAGTACCATTATGATCTAAATTCTAATGTGAACACATTATGATAAAAAAATTATGAGAATTGATATTCCTAGTAAAAATAATAGTCAATTTTAAAATCATATGATGATTCAATTGTATAAACTAAAGAAAATATTTTAATCTTACTCATTTTACCTTATCCTCTAATTATGACAGAAACGACATAGAAATACAAGACATAACATAAAATTGTTATAAATAAATTATTACTAAAATTAAATACATCAAGACCCTTAATTATTTTTGGGTCGTATATGTCCCCAATACAACACACTATTGGGTTTGGAATGTACATACTACCATACAAAAATTTCAATTAACAATATGATGAACGTAGTGAAACATATTGTATAATTTCGCACTTATTTACTCCTTAAATTATAGATATACTATTGCTGCTCCACTTCTGCAACGTGGATTTGGGTTGGAATAGGGATTTCTGGGCCTATCCATGAGATGGGTTTCTTTTCAATAGTAATATCCACGAGTAAGTGAATACAACCCATCTATGCACAAACAATCAGCACGTTAATCATAACATCATAAAAGTTCGTTCGCTACATCATTTTTTTTTTAAATTAAGGTGTCCTCTAAAGTGGATCTATAAGAAAATCATGCAAAAAATGGTTTCTTCCCTTTTGAGGACCATATCAAATAATGCTTTGCCTTGGCTATTTTTCTTTTATTGCCTCGTTTTGTCATATTTTTCTAATATGACTTCATGTACATAGTAACGGAAATAAATCCTTTCCTTTCATTATATTCTTCCGTGTTTACACAAAATGAGATACCATAATAAATTTTTTTTCCGCATTCAAACACAAGAAAATCACATGAATAATCTAACATGAATATTCAACTATTTTTGACATCTTATTATCTTATTACTATTTTTGATATCTTTTAGGTCCTTGTCCTTTGTCCAATTTTGGTCCAAAGTCCATACCTCCATGCCATGGTCAAAATCAAGATAAAATCAATATTTCTTGTTCAAGAGATCTCATTAGTATAAAAAAAGTCTTACTTTTCAAGTTCAAGAATTTTTTTTATAGTCTAAATTCATATCTTAATAATGAAATATTGACTTTTATTTTTACCTCCTCACACATATTATTTTCAAAATTTTCCTTTATTTATATTAAATTTTTCTTTCAATGGTTTCATGGAGTTTTACTAATAGAAAAATACACTTTAGTCAAATACAATGAAATATCCATACGAGTAAACATTTGTCAAACACCATTTTCCTAAGTTTAAGTCAACTATATGCAAAAATATGATTTTCTTCCATCAGATAGTCAAATCTCATGTAAAAGCATAATGTTCCATTAACTAATCAACTATATGCCAAATATATCTTTTCCATCAACTACATATCAATTAATTAATTAATTCAAGATTACATATTATAATTCTTCAATCAACTACAAACTAATAACTCAACCTAAGTCATCTATATGTCAACTTTAAATTTTTTTCCCCAAATCATAAGTCAACTACATGGAGCTATTTATATCTTAGTCCACATATGATGAAACATGATTACCAAACTTTCATGCAAGATGATGCTTTCTCATGATGTGGCATGAAAATAGACATGCAACCTAAGACTTAAAACTTTTCATAACATGCATTACTTCTTGTTTTATGGTTATAAGGCAAAATGAATAAGGACAAGTTATTTTATCTTAGCTTCACTTTTTTTTAAAAAAATTTCTTTCTCCATTTTTCCTCTCTTGGTCAAAACTCCCTCACTCTCTCACTATGTGTTTGTTTACTTCTTTTCCTCAAATGGTGATGGGTGTGGAGTATTTATAGATTTAGACATAAAGTGTAAGAAGTGGTCCCAAAGTTCCACTTACATTTGTCTTCCTTAGTTTCCTTAACTTTTTCTCCTTTGTTTAGCCAAAGTGAGACCTTTTCGTCTTAACTTTTAGGATATGGGTTTGAATTAAGTATTCTTGGATTAAACTAATCCTAATAAGTCTTAACTAATTTAAATTTTACAATATATATACACATATATTCAAATGTGTGTGTGTGTTTGTCTCTCTCTCTCTCTATATATATATATATATATATATATTCTTTTAACTACCATAAAGTCTCTTCTTTTTCACTAATCCTCATAGTATCTCTATTAAAGAATTTTATCCTTAATTTTTACTATACTCACCAAGCACTAATCTTTCTATTAACATTAAATAATAAGCCTATGTTTGATTGTTGTATGTATTCCTAACCCATCCTAATTTTTTTTCCCACACTTGTTAGTTTTTTCTTAGTGTTAGGTGAACCACTTAAGGTGTTTATAGTCCACGATCCAAAAGGCTTTGTTTGGTTCACAAGACTATAAAAGATTATTTCATCATGTGATTTGTATTTGATGAAGACTCCTTTCCCAACTTGGTTACCAAGAAGACTTCTGTAACTCTTGCAAGTTCTTTTGTCCTCTTGGAAACTTCCTTTTCAAAAATTAAGATTTCAAATTATCCTATTTTTAATTACATTTCATTATAAATTTCAAAAATTGTATTTTCTCTTACAATTTCCTATTATTTCTTTCTTGTTTAATTGGTATACTAGAATTCCTATTATTCCTATTAACCTTTTCATTTGCATTAACCAAAAATTTATGCACTAAATCCTTCCCAAATCACACGAATTAAGGCACCTATTTTTGGTGGGTGAAAGGGTGTTTTAGCTAGGCATATCTTTTTTGCAACAAGAAAGTGAATCTTCCTTTCCATATATCACAACTTCTTTATCATAACTATGGTGTCATCTTAAAGATTTGGTATTGAAAGTCTTCTTGCATGTGTTTTACATGTAGTATGGTTTCTTTTTCTTTCAAAGTCTTTCCTAGACATGCAAGAGATAATCCTACACAATCTTAACTTTTACTAAGCTAAATATAGAAATTATTTTTGTAACTTTAGTTCTGGTTCATGGATTTAGCCTTTGTTTTTTAGCTAAATTTAAAATTATACACACATCTTTAAAAATTACTAAATTTGGCATCAATCAACTTCCATATGTTAAATACTTTGAAACCGAATTTTAGATTAAAACTCCATCATTTGACCTTTTAATCATCTTATCTTGTAACTTGTACAACCTATGTTTTGGGGTTGGTTGGATAAACAAAACAATCCAAAAAATGTGAAATTTGACATGATAGTCCCCTTATATGTTGACTAATCCTCATAAAAATTTCATGAAAAAATAACAAGGTTTAGCCCCTTTTCTAACTATCTTCTTAACCATGCTCAATTATGTTAAAAAGGTAATTTATTCTAACTTTTTTTAAAGATCTTTAGGTAACTTAAGTATCCTATAATGAAGCAAACTTTTTCAAATATATACCTAAATAAGTTAGCTACATGGTATGAATATAACAAACAAAGATTCATGCATTTTTATGCACCTATAGCACTATTCTTTAAGTTTTTGGTACAATATTTACAACTATAAATTAACTTTACACCAACCTATTCAAAGTTTTCAAAAGCCTTATAAAATTCAATATTAACCAAATACCCATATTCCATACACATGGGCACCAACTTTGCATGCAAATTTTCCTATTTTATGGAATACTATTGTCTTATTGTTCTTGAAAGCTTCAGGAGTTATGAAAACTTATTGCCAATCTTTTGCCAATATTCATGCATAAATCAAAATTAAGAAAACATTGCTAATCTCATTTGCATATGACAAGAAGAGTAAGGTTAAGTCTTTTTTCTAGTGAATTATCACATAAGATGGAATTTAAATAATTCTTAATCTTAGATAATGTTTGGACACTTTCTAAGAATTAGGGAAAAATCTAGAAATTTTCTACATAATTAATTGAAACGAAAACTCTCACAATATACATCAAATAAAATTTCAACTATAATAATTTAGTTTATTTCTTAAAGGAGAAGAGGATGTTATAAACTACCATGCTAGTATTTCCTTTAGCAAACTTAATGAAATCCTCAACCCTATCTTCAAACTCTATAGTTACTTGACCAATGGGATTCCTTCTCCATAACATCCAACTTCAATCAAGCCTTAGTTGCTGAAAATAATTTTAACACATAGATTTAGGAGCTTTCTAGATAAAAGAGTTTTCAAAAATCATCTACAACTTCCATTTCTCTATTATAACATTGTAAGGCTAGGGGTAAGTGCATCTTCAAGTCAGACACGGTGACCAACATAATTGACTTCATTCGAGTGAAAAAAAAACCATTGAAGAATGACCGATTGTTTTATCAACTCAATTTTTGGGTTTGCTTAAACAAATTCGAGTAGGTTATGCCACTACACATGTTTATTTTGATATACTTAGCATTACTTGCCTTAAAAACTCCAAACTTGATTAATCTAAACAAACCTAAACTTTATCAAAAATTCCGCCCTTGCAAGCCCATTAACTCACTTGAATTCGATCAAAGTCATTTACTTTTTTGGTCTTTGGCCAAGTTGGTGAGTTGTGCACACTCTTGCTTTATCCTATTTAGGAGGTCACTTTTCTAACCTCTACTTGACAGCACCCATAAAAACCTTATATCATGCTCTTATCAAAATTTTAGCGACATTTTCCTTAATTTCCTAAGTACACAACCTTAAGTATACACTTGGAAAACAAAAGAAAATGTAATACCATGAGATTTCACCAAGTACAAGATATGACATTTCTCTAGGTATTACTATTTAAGTGGAGGAATAGATTTTTCCTAAACTGTCCAACATTAGAAAGTTCCATATTTAATACAATGACACATGCCTTGAAATGCATGTTCTCACCTGTATTGAATCTTGAATAATAAGTAAGGCTTTACTAAAACTTGAATCCTAAGAATGGGAATTATCCCTTTTGAGAACCTTAATAACCAATCCAAATGAATTATCAAAATTGAATACACTATAAATAGGAATTACTCCTTTTATGAACCCCAATAACCAATCCAAATAAATTACCAAATCTAAATACAATATGAATGAAAGTTATCCTTTTTAGAACCCTAAAAACCAATCACAATCAATAGTCAAAATTAAAGGCATGTAATAATTTGGCAATATATTTGCTTTGGAATCAAGATTACAGCTTAGATAGAAGGAAATCTTCATGCAAGCGAGAGACATTATTAAAAATAAAAAGTAGTAGAGATAGGATCATAGGAGTATTAAGATATATTAACTTTTGAAACTCCTTTAGCCATGAGGGAGCTTGCAATGCCCCTAATTCTTGATTGAGCTAAACGAATACAATTTGGTTCTTAATCAATTGTAATTAAGGTTTAATTTAGGTAAAAGATTACCTAAATATGGAAATATAGAAAAAATTAAACTTTTATAATAACAATATTTGCTACTAAGACATAAAAGAGGGATTATGTTTATATAGAAACATATTTCTCATTAGATCTAGTTACTTCATTCAAAATGCATTCAACAAGTATGAAAATTCATACATGTTGAGCCACTAATCATTTTTTACCATTAATTTAATGAAAAGAAAGTTTTAATAGAAGAAATAAGGGCCTCAAGACTTAAGCCATGACTTAAAGAAGTTGGGTCATGACTAAAATGGCCTTTGAAACTCTTAAAACCCCAATTTAGCATATTCGGCGTGACTTGGAAGGTTTCTATTGTGGCTAAACACTAGTTTGAACCAATTTTCCCACACAAACAAGATCTGCACCATTGCTAAAATATTTAGGCCTCAACTAACTATTTGCGTCGCAACCAAAATATTTATGCCATGGCCAAATTAGCTATTGAATCACTTTTGCATAGCAGCCAAACATTTGTGCCATGGCCAAATTTGCTACTGGAACATTATTAGCTTGTTTTGGTCACGACTTAAGAAAATTTGGCCATGGCTTAAATACTTATTGACCTTAAACATTTAAACAAGTGAACCAATAAGTTACTACCACTTTAAGATCAATTCTACAATCTTTTAATGGCTAAAACACAAGGTTCTTGAAGATTTTACATTCTTATAATCTCCATCCAATTACCTTACATAGCCTAAGGATTTGAAAGCTAATCACATCAATCTGACTTTAATTATATTAGCACAAGACTCTTCCATGATAGCAAATTGTAGGGTATAACTTCAAGTGGCAGCCTAAAATCTATAATACCTTATCTAAATTCATCAAACCACTTTGAGCAAATTTCAATTAACAAGTTAAACTTGTCCACATCCTCAAAGATTTAACATAACCTCAAACTCAAAATATGACCATGCCACACCCCAAAATCATCCAAATAGGATCCATGATAGTGGAATATGCTATGATAACACCCAAAGGATGGTCCATTTGACATTCCACATGACCAAAGCACCGAAAGCACATTCCCAAGGCTCCTAAACCACAACCAAACCCAAAACCACAATTGTTCAAGTATTGACATACACTTTATGTCTTATATGACAACAAAATTCAAAGAGCTACTTCTAAAACCCTCAAGTGACAAATTAAAATCCAAAACATGCCTCCTAAGTTTCTCTAAGCACCTTGAGCAAGTCTAAAGTACATATTTAAGTTTATTTAAACATCCAAACCTTCATTATAATGAGGAGGACAAAAAGTGACCACTTTAACCCTCACTTACAAGGACTAGTTTCTAAATGAACTTATTAATTAGGTTCACATACCCAATTTTGCAAGTCTAAGTGACTTCAAATCACACCCAAATTTCCTAAACCACTCAAATACACTTGCCCAATACAAGAAATTTACCAAGAACACCCAAAATGATCAAAGTAGTCATGTTATACCTAAAATATTAACTAGTATATTCAAGTGGGCACTTCAACTATGATTTACAAATACCAATATCCCAAATATTAATTTCACAGTGCTAAATGTTTATTGGTCATATAATCCCAAGTTACTCGTTAAGAATCATTCAAATACAATTACAAGTTTTAATTCCACGATGACTCAAATTATATAATTAGTCTCTATACTTGGCAATATATGATGTAATGTAGCAAATTCTATAACATAATAAACAATAACATAAAAGCTAGTATTTCTATTATACAAATCCAATTAAATAAAGTATTCAAGCCTATACACTACTAAATTATCATAGTAGGCTTCTATTAGCTTCTCTTTGCTACTAAGAGGTTCAGTTCTTGAAAATATTAATCTACAATCAGGGTAAGATATAAAATCACAATAACAAAAGATAAATTTCATATATATGTATAGATTAATCCACATAATGCTTTATATGAACAATTATAACAAAAGGAAAGCATGCGTCATTTCAAATGAATAAGTTTGACTATAAGGGACTACCATTCCATATTAGCAGTCACATCTAACGAGTTATTAACTAACAATTAAGGAAGGGGCACAATCACAACACAAGCTCTCTATTGAGCACAATCAACGCTCGATGCATTTATAGGAGTATGATCACGACTCAGTACACGATCATGGCACAATGCACAAGCAAAAGCATAATTACAACTCTACATACAAGGACACGATCACAGTCCAGGTTTTACAATCAATAGTCAAACTAATCATTAGCCATCAAAATAGAATATATAAGTAAACACATGATAAAAACTACACATATCCATGGAATGAAACTCCAGCTACCTCAATGAAGCCCAATTACTCTTCATCTAGCTACCAACATGGTCTAAAAGGCCTAGCAAACTTAAGATAAGTATAGTTAACATCATTCAACTATTATTAGCAAAAGAGCCTAATTTCATAAAAAAAATCCATTAGAAATCACTTACCCATGTTTCTAAAGAGTTGATTGCACTGATTTAGATCAAACTACCAAGAACCAACAATGGGTCACTCATAACCTCTCCATTTTTGTACATGTAATAGCCATGCACAAAAAGTAACACAAATGATGAAAATTTAGCACATACACCTCACAAAATGGTAGAAGGCACTTACACAATCTTCCATATAACTAATGGTATTGATTTGAGGCCAAAACAACTTGAGTTCACAATGGGTTACTTTCAGCATCCTCATTTTCGCATAAACATCTAGCCATATACCAAAGTCAACTTATAACGTGAAATTTAAGCAAGGTTACACTACAAAATAAAGGCAAACATTTACCCAATGGTTCTATTAATTTCAAGCTCCGAAAATCTTACAATAAGACACCAAGAACATATATTTCAGACCTAGGGTTTGGATGAATCTCGACCAAATGGAAAGCCAATCAGACAAAAATGAAGAAAAAGATGAGGATATCAACTTTTGTATAACTTTGGCTAAATCTTCCTCTATATGTGTAGATCATAGCCAAAATGATGAAGAACCAACTCTAGCCTCCTCTCTCTCTATGCAAATTTTCTTTCTCCCTTGGCTACCCAAATGTTTTCTATAGAATAAATGGAGTGACTACACTAACATTAGAGTTTTGTGGGAGAATGACTAACTTAAGGGTATTTTTGTCTAAGTGGATCTTGTCTTTAGTGGTTGGGCCCTAGTCAGATAGGCCCAATTAAGCTGGGCCTTTGTTAAAACTTAAATTAGGCTCTAAAATTTTTTTTGGTGTAATTAAATTAATTATGAAACTCAAATTAAATTTTCGCCTCCATTAATAAATTTTTCCCTAATAAATTTCAAATTTACAATTAAATTTGTTTTCTGCCAAAAATTGCTAACAATTATTATTTGCTTTAAAAGTCTGTAATAATTAGTTTCCTTGAAAATTTTTATTTTATTTTTATAATTTTCCTTAATTCTCATGATTATCCCTTATTTTTTCCAAATTAAATTCATAATTCCCTATAATTCCACTTAATTAATTTCAAAATGTTACAGAGCCTCTATTTATATTGTTTTAAAAGATAAGCTAATGATGAAGCTCAGGTCAAGTGGCCTAGTGGAGCTGTTGAAGCCACCCAACCAAAGTGTCTTCCTATGTAGAGGTGTTCAAGTCATACTATTTAAAGTGAGTTGATGTGTTAGTACATTACATGGAGCTTGAGGACTTAGATTCATTGGTTTTCTTTAGGCTTTAGAGAGTGGATTAAACCATTTGTGGGCTTATTAGACTCATATGTTATAAGGCTTTTATAACATTTGCCCTCAAGTCTGCTAGTAAAATGACAAGCTAAGTGGGCTTGAAGAGAAGCATCTTTTGGGTTTTTATGAATTGGTTGAGGTTTGATAGCAGAAGTGGTGCTTTTATGACTACTTTTGTTTTTTTATTGTTTCCTAATTCTTCATAATTAATATGGTGTTTGGAGGGAGGTCAAGGGTTAGCTATCTTGCCAATTTATACTACTAGGTAGAATATTTTTATGTTCCCCACAATCCATCACATTTGCATTCCAATAGGCTATCATGGGATATGAATGGTTACTTCCAGGTCTTTTTAGAATTTGTTCTTTGGGCTATTGTTGTACTTCACTACTGACCTCTTACTTTTTTCTTACTTGTTTGTTTGAGATATTTCTCTTCCTCTAATCATAGTGGTGCCATTTTTTTTTCAACTTTATAATTGACATAATAAATAATGGATGTCAAGATTTATAGGAGGATTATTGTGTCCCTCCTAGTGTTATTTTTTTTGGTTCTTGTAACACCATATTTATCTAACCTTTCTCCATCTCATTCCTAATCACTTTTCCTTGGCATAGCAAGATTGGTAGAAAAATTCAATTAAAATACTGCATTATTTTACGTTACGCTATACTTAAATTTTTCATTTTTATTTTCGTGGGCCATATGAACTTACACATATCATCCTCCAATTAAAATACATTCATACAACTCAAAACCATCTCAAAATGTCACAAGAATCTTGAGTTTGTAGCATATATACACAAAATTACAAGGTTCATTTTCCGGCTGGTGTGCCAAGTTTTTGGTGTCAACTTTGAAAAATCATAACTAAATTTAGGAAAATTAAAATCAAGTAAATGATAGCTTTTTAGAAAACTCTAGATGTCAAATCTAGGTTACAAATCACTCCAAACCATGAAAACATCATCTGGACCATGATTGACAATAGAAAAGCACCAAAGGTCTAGCTATACAGGTTTGTTGTCACAGATTACTGATAGAAACTTCAAAAATTCATAACTAATTCTAGAAAAATAAAAAGCCAACAAACTATACCATTTGCAAAAAGTTATAGATATTAAATTAAGGATAAAAATAAGTCCAAACCAATGCAGTAGCCTTAAGCCATAAGAAATTGGTGGAATAATACCTAAGGTACTGTTGTGTTACTAGTATTGACTCCAAATTTCAAAAATTCATATCTCTCTATTCAACCCTCCAAATGAATTAATCTCAGTGGCTATAAAAAGCTTATCATATCTAGTTTATGAATTTAAAATGTTATAGTCATTGGATACCATTTGGATTTCAAATGATACAAGAGAAGAAACTGACCATATAAATAGTAACCACACTAGGATAGTTGAAATTTGGTAATTTTAAAAATTCATAATTAATTCTATAGAATTTCAAATAATTTGGTCTTTAACTTCCTAAAAAGCTCTGGATAACATCTATATACATGCCAAATTTTATGAAAAATTTTGTTCATTTGGTCAGATCTTGACATAGGGTTCCAAAATACCACATTTTGGCCTTTAAAAAGGTTCCAAATGGTCCATTTTTGCTTCTAGCTATTCTAAGGCCACTTGAGCACATGGGAAAGTATCAAAAAGTCTATTAAACATGCCTAAAAGAGCCACAAACCCAGATCTCACAAACTTACTCTCCCACTCCAAGGTATACACAAGAGCATACATGAGTAATACTTGCTATTCATTGTAAAAAATATGTTATCCCATTCATTTGCTTCCAATTCTCATACATACATCACATATCCATATATTTATACATGTTCATGAGATTACATGTCATATGCATTATTGAATTACATCTTGTGGCAACAAAGTAGTTACAAAAGAACAAAATAACACATTAGTGGCTCCTATTTCCTTGCTCACTTGGTCCACCTAAACATGTTAAGTAATGGAAAGAAAAGAATGAAATTCTAGGAATCTCAATAGTTCTTGTCCCTTTTAAGCACACATAATTGATGCAAATTCAAGTCTAAAAATGCATGCATGACTATCTTGAAATGCATAAACATACATGGAACATTTCTTGCATTCAAGAGGTTATATATAACATACATAGGCTTGCCAAGGCAATGGTTTAGCCTCATCTATTTTCTTTAGGATTTTGGATTTGTCTCACCTATTTTCTTAAGGGACTTTTGACTAAGCCTCACTCTTTAAAGACTTTTAGCTTTATCTCACCAATTCTTAGGGACTTTTGACTTTACCACACTCAAGCAAACTGAAATATGTTTATAAAATATCATTTAAGTGCATAACAAAGCATCATAGTACTATGGCATATAGATACATGCATAAACATCTTTCATGGCTTAAAGATACACACACATTCAAAGATAAGAAAAACACCCAATCATGTATGAGAGAAAGAAGAGAGAGCTACCTTGTACACAAAAACACACATTCTTCCTTGAAAATGTTTACTTTCCCTCAGCCACACACTCACAAGGATGTGGGACTTGATTCTTTTGGCCTAGAAATATCACATGGAAGCCAATTATACTCTTAGAACAATTTCTAAAGCTACACATGCATTTGAAAAGCTAGATTGCTTTTAAGGTTCAATTATGGTTCTATAAGGCACCTAATGAAACAACCTTGGGAAAACATGATCTTGGCTCCATTCTCTCCATTGATTTATGACTCTTGACTCTATTTGAACTCCTTGGAGCCATCACATATTCATTTTAAGGAGCCTAGCTAGGTGTTGTTTCATTATGCTATAATATGGAACCTATACTTCCATTACACTTTCTAGGCTTTCTAAAATTTTTTCAAGGCTTCCTCTCATACTCTCCTATCATATATGATGTAAAACCAAGCTTGGAAGAAATTAAAACATCCCCTAAACATTGGTTCTACTCTAGGCCGAGACATGCTTCATTAAAGGGGACCAAGGAGTTTTCTTTGTTTTTTTGATGGGAGATGCATGTAGGAAGCTTTCTAGGGGTCTCTAGAGCTTATAGAAACATTCACCTTGGTCTAGGAGCTTTTCGAACAAAACAGAATTTTGCTTAAGTTCTTGAATCCCTAACTTTTCTTTCTTGAAAATTAATAGCTATTTCTTAGTTCTCTTTGCATAATCTTAATTCTCACACATTAATTCCTAAGATTCATCCTTGGTTTGGTTCAAAACTCACTCCTTCTTGGCTATCTGTATATGGAGCGAAACACACACTTACAAGAACAAGGAAGAAGAAGCATGGAGACTTGCATTTTACCTTAGTTTTCTAGGTTTCTTCGAGAGCTCTTTTCTTTGCTTGGCTTCCCTTCTTGAAACTCGAACTCCTCCCCTCTGGTCTAAGCTCAGAACAGGCCCAAATACATCAATAAATCCATAGAAAGAAAGAGGAAAAAGAGGAGAAGAAGTTTGCTGAAGAAAAGACTAAGAATTTCCTTAAATTTCTTACCTTTTTCTTGGCTTTTTTTTCTTCCTTTTTCCTCTTCAATGGTGCACCACTTTCTCTAGGTCTCCTCTCTAGTTTTTGGGCAAAAGTAAGTTGGTATAAGAAGGAAAGGAGTGGGACGTCCAATTTAAGAAGCTTCAAGAAAGAATTTGTTTTAAAGAAATTTCATTTATGTTTTGTAAATTTGGCATTTTTGTTTTAGGTTCTTTTAGCTCCTTTTTTAGAACCATCTTTTTCATCATAAAATTTAGGTTCTCTATCTTATAAAATTATTTTAAAATCACTTAATTTGAAGGTAAAACCTTTCCAAATGAAAGGGTCAAAGTTTGCATCAATAGTCGTTAGAAAACATATACCGAAGGGGTTTTAACTATCTTGAAGCTTCTCATAATTTTCAGGGCCTCTGAGAACCCTAAAAAGCTCAAAATTTTTATTTAAAAAGCCCTCTTGTAAGTATTCTAAAAATTACCTAAAATTATGAAAATGCCACTATATCTTCATTACATTTCATCTGGTTATTATGGCTTCATTTTCACTCATGGCCTTGCATCCTCATTATTTGAGGTCTAGATTATTAATCTAATTTTATTCGACTTCAAATCATTCTACTTGGGGGACTTCTTTTTGTATCCGGTGAATTACGTATGTTTATGGAGAAACCGGACATTACGTTTCTCACGTTTGCAGAGGTACCAAATGTTACAATTCTTATGGATTGTTAGGCCACCATTGACATAGGGAATGATGGGACCATTCTAGTAACATATAACGAGAATCTTTGTGTAAGTGTATGCTTTTCCTTGAATAATCATTTTAGTCTCATAGTGGCATTTATAAAAGGTGCTTTTGGTCAATTAATGCCACTTGCCTTTCAACATGCCATCAATTTTATCGCATTATGTTGGTTCAAAGGAATGGACCTATCATTCCAATTATTTTGGATTTTTTTTTCAATGTCATTGAGTATACACATGTGAGGGGCATATTCTCATTCTAGTAAAGGCCCAATTGTCATCCTTTGAAGGGTGACTTTATGGGGTTAATAAGATGGACACTTCGTTTCTTTTACATTCAAAATATAGATGCCATAACATTCAAAAATTAATTAAGTAAAATTATGGAGAATTAAGAATTCAATTAAAAAAATAATGAATTATTATGAGAATTTTCAAAAATTATGAAAAATGAAAAATTTGAAGGAAAAAGGCATTTTTAGGCAAATAATAATTATTTGGCAATTTTTAGTGAAAAATAATTTTATTTTAGATTTGAATTTAGTTAGGTGAAATTTATTTAGAGTTCCATAGTTAATTTAATTATGCCAAGAATGATTTGTAGGAGCCCAATTTAATTTTAAAGGAAACCCATTTTAATTGGACTCATTAGATTAAGGCCCAACTATTAAACATAACCCACTTGGACAAAAATGCCTCTAGGTCAACCACCTTTCTACAAACCCTAAAATATGAGTTGTACCCTTTATTATCTCGACAAAAAGCCTTTGGACATTAGAACCCCCAAGAGAAATTTGCATAAGGAGAGTAGGCTAGGGTTATTTAGCATTTTTGGCCTTGACACCTTTAAAGGAAGATTTAACCAAGGGAAATTATACAAAAGTTAATCCTCTCATCTTCCTCTTTATTTTGGTTTGATTGGTTCTTCATTTATTGGATTTTCATCCAAACCCTAAGTTTGAAATATTGGTATTTTGGTATTTTCTTGCATGATTTTTGGAGCTTGAGGCTAGAAGAACTATTAGATAAATATTTTCCCCTATTTTGCTATGTTAATATGTTGAAAATTGGCCCTTATGATTTATTTTTGTGTTGGGTTGTGTTAATGTACGAAAATGTAAGGAATTGATGTGAGCCATTGTGGTTTATGGGTTGGAGGGCTCAAATCTATACATTGAACTCATTAGAGGCTTAGGTAAGTGTTTTCTAAGTAGTTCTTAATGATTGAAATGAATGAGTATATAATTCTTGTAATGGATGATGACTAAAAACTACATTTTGGTTGATTTAGGACACTTAGGGTATTGTGACATTTGTTGGTAGCTCTTGAGGATTTGGCAATCAAGTGAGATAACTAGGAGTTTTAATTCCATCTATATGTTCATGTTAATCTTATATTTATTGCACTTATATGTTTTTCCATGAAAAATGATTAGTTTAGTTACTTGTTGTTTTGGACTATGATTGTATCCTTGGTAGAGCAATGATCATACTTCCACCTATGAATTATGCCATGATCATGCACTAAGTTGTGGTCATACTTATTGGAATACATTGAGCTATGATCGTGCTCAATAGAGAGTTAATGCCATGATCGTACCCTTTCTCTTTTTTTTTTTGTTATTAACATGTTGTGTGTGATTGTTAGTATAGGATGGTAGTCACCGGTAGTCACCAGTAGTCAAACTTATTCATTTGCTGATTTACTTGCCATGCTTCTGATGTTTATCTATATGAAAAACTTTTATGTTAATTATATTGTACATATAAATAAAATTTCTTTTGGTTACTGAGATTCACCACTATTGTAAACTAATATTTTCAAGTGAAGGTTCTTTCACCAAAGATAAAGGAAAGCTAGTAGATAACCACCCTTAGTCTAAGGTCCTATGAGGGATTTTTGCACTTGGACAATTTTGGTTTTGTATAAATGCTAGTTTTGTAGCCTAACTTTATGTAGCATCATGATGCATTTATGTATTGTGAAGTATAGGGATTTTGGATGTTTTGTAATTTAAGATGAACCTCGATGGAGCTAGACTTTAATTTATGTTAAATTTGATGTAATTACCTATAACTGAGCAAATATAAGTTGATATGTATGTAAGAAGGATTACTTTATCAATAAAAGAATATAGTATGATATTAATTTTATTGTTAGCCTTGGTTCTATCATATAGTTTTTTGTTGTCATATATGCTTCATGTGTGATTTGGGGGATGTGCCATAGTCATATTCTGCAATTGGTACTATTTTAGAGTTTTAAGGACGGGAACATATGTACTTGGTCTATTGAAAAGTACTCAAGGAGATTTAAGGTCAATAGGTAGTGAAATATGCATTTTAGGTTGCCACTTCAATTTGCATTTTGCCAATTGCTATTAAACATGAATTTTATACTAGTATAATTGAAAATGAAATGATGTGGTTAGCCTTTCATTTTATACTAGTATAACTTTGGAGTAGACAAGTCCATTAAATGATGATTATAAAAGTATATATGTAACACCCCAAAATTTATTAATAGTAATTATTTAGGAATTATGTAGTCATTGAAGGGGATTTATGAAATAAGAATTTTTTGGCATTTTAGGATAAATGATAATACTTGGTCATTATTGGGTAAAAATGGATTAATTATAGTTATGGGCCTTATTAGAGAAATTAATTAATGAAGTTAGAAACTTAATTTTGGGCCCATGATTAACTTAAGGTGTCAAGAATAAGTTTGAGAAGCCCACTTCTAGTTTTTAGGAGACCCAAAGTCTTTGGGCTTGTCTAACATTGGCCCAATGCTAAGTAGATCAAACCATGGGTAATATTGGGGCCATTGGACTAGCCCACTTACTTTAAAACCCTAGGAGGTTAACTATTTCATTATTTGGGTGTTAAAATGTAATGGTTCTATAGAGTAGGGAAGCCATTTTTGCATTTGAGGAGAGGGGCTATGGTTTTTTAGTATATTTCCACCATTTCTCACTTTTAGAGGAGGAATTAGCCAAGGTGAATTATATAAAACTTAATCCTCTCTTCTTCTTCTTCTTCTACATTTTAGTCTGATTAGTTTATCATTTAAAGTATTTTCATCTTCTCCTCAAGTCTAAAACTTGCTCTTTTGGTGGTTTCTTGTGGATTTTTGGAGCTTGGGGCTAGAGAGATTGTTAGGTAAGTATCTTCCCTTAATTTTGATATATTCTTTACTAAATATTGACCCCAATAACTAACTTGTATAATGGGCTCTAATTTTTCATGAAAACATCAACATTTTAGAGTGGCACATTGTGATTTTCTGGTGTGGGGAATGTAATACCATAACTCATTAGCCTACACATTACTTTTAAAAGGTCTTAGGCATGTGACTTCCTACATTGTAATAAGAAAAACAATAAATTTAATGTAATATTTTTATATTATGTAAGGCCCAAAATCTTCATTTCATGCCACGTGGGCTATATGAACCCATCCATATCATCCTTTACTTATAATTCATCTATACAAGTTATAAACATCATAAATTATCTCATCAATTTTGGGTAAGAAGCCACACACCAAAAATTTTTTTTTTGTCTCGGGTCCATAATTCAAGTTTCTATCATCAATTTTGAAAAATTATAATTAATTCTAGAAAATTAAAATCAAGCAAATGTAGCTTTCTGGAAAGCCCTGAATGTCAACTATAGGTTAAAAATCATCCCAGGCCATGAAAACATCAGTTGGACCACGATTGACAACAAAAAAAGCACTGAAGGTCCAATTGCCTAAGTTTGCTATCATAGGTTATTGATATAAATTTCAAAAAATTTCATAACTAATTCTAGAAAAATCAAAACCTAGCAAATCATACCATTCTAGAAAAGCTATGAATGTTAACTTGAGGCTAAAAATAACTCTAGACCAAAATAGAAGCATTTAGA
Organism: Erythrophleum ivorense; assembly: GCA_026724425.1. Lineage (NCBI taxonomy): Eukaryota > Viridiplantae > Streptophyta > Magnoliopsida > Fabales > Fabaceae > Erythrophleum > Erythrophleum ivorense. Next base: position 36,164,312 of record JAIUCV010000006.1, on the reverse strand, counting down.
CCCTAAAACTAATGGAACAATAATAGAGATCTGGTTGCATCCCTAGTACTAATCTGGAACTTCAAAAATTCATTTCTCTCTCAATATAACTCCAAACGAGGTGCTTTTAAGTGTTACAGAAGTCTTATCATATCTAGTTTATGCATGTAAAATTTTACAACCATTGGATTTCATTTGAGCCTTGAGGACCCCTAAAACCAAAACTGATTATATGAACAATATATTTGCCAATTATGTGCATTTTATCCAACTTTGAAAAATCATAATAAATTCTCTATAGACCCAAATTGGGTTCTCTTTATCTCTATGGAAAGCATGCCAAATTTCATGCAAAAACCAGTTCATTTAGTCAAACTTTGACATAACTCAAGATTATGGCAATTTTGATGCCATAATGGGGTCAATTTAGTTCCAAATGGCTTCCTAAACATTCTACCACACTTTGAGCACATTTTAAGGCATAAACACAGCATATATAAGCTATCCAAGTGGACCAAATCATTATGCATCTCAAACTCACTACCCCATATGACTAATTACACAATCAAGAATGGTTCACCAAGTGGTCAAATCATGCATTCTCATTGATTTGATTCCAAATTTGATATGTACCATACATTCATATACATTTACATTTGCCCAAGGGCTTACATCTAAAAAATAACATGTACATACAAACTATGACATCTCATTACATTAAAGACTACATTAATGCCAAAGAATAGCCACTCATGCTCTTTGGCTCCCATTTTTAGCTTCTTGAACTCCACCTAGACATGGGAAGATGGAAGAGAGAAAAGGGTGAGATTCAAAGAATCTCAATAGCTCAAACACCCATTCAAATTAGAAATCAAGGCATAAAAACATGTCAAGAATCATAAGCATGCATTCAACATAAACAAGAGCCATTCAATCTAATTTTCTATGCCATAAAAATATGTCAAAGCTAAGAACACACTCTAAGGACTTTTGGTATAGTCTTACCCATTTTTGGGACTTTTAGATTAGCTTCACCCTTGGTCTAGGGACTTTTGACTTAGCCTCACTCATCCTTGAGACTTTTGGTCTTGTCTCACTCATTTCTAAGGACTTTTGGCTTCACCTCACTTATAAGAGCAAGTTTCACAACCAAAACATAATTCAAGAAGCATATTGGTACCAATGCAACAAGACAACATCGAATGGCATGTCTTAAGATACAAATATATATACAAGTATCCAATGACATATATATAACTAAAAATGCATACAAGAAGGAGTGGAGAGCTACCTTTGAAGTAAGACACAAATTCTTCCCTTGGCCATTCTCCTCCCTTTTCAGTCACACACCCACAACTAGATGAAGCTTGGTTTCTTTGGCCTAGACACAACAAATAAGATCCAATTACATTCTTAAAACAAGTCTTGGCATTAAACACATACTAAAGAAGCAAACTTGGTTCAATGGTTACATATTTGTTCTATATAAGAGCTTAATGAAGCAACTATCACAATTTAGGATCTTGGCTCCATTTGCTTCTTATATCTAGGCCTCTTGACTTCATTTAGACTCCTTAAAGCCATCACACACTCATTTCCAACAGCCTAAATACAAGTTGCTTTCTTAGGTCATAATATGGAACCTATGTTTCCAACTCTCAATCTGTGGCCTTTAAAATTTTCCCATGGCTTCCTCTCATCTTCTTCTATCACATATAGTCATAAACCAAGCTTAGAAAAAATTAAAACACTTTCTAGCCCCTTTATCCAAGCTTGGCTAAAACATAGGAGACAATTAGAGCCCATGAAGTTTGCAATTTTTTCTTGATAAAAGAGGCACTTAGGAGGCTTCCTAGGGGTCGTAGGAACTCAAATAAACTCTCACATAAGTTTGAAAATTCTTGAATCAAACCAGATTTTAGAAGATGTTCAAGAATTCCTAATTTTGCTATCTTGAATTTCACTTGTTTTCCTTCAAGTTTGTTTGCATTTCCTAGGTTCTTATACTTTAAATCATAGATTTCTTGCTTGCTTTTAGTCAGAAATTCCTCCCTCTACTAGCTCTCAAGTTGGTCGAACCAACACACACAAGAAGCAAGGAAGAAGAAGCAAAGATATATGGATATCTACCTTGATTCCCTTGCTTCTTCAAGAGCTTCTTTCTTTGCTTTAGCCTTCTCCTTGAATTTCTATTCTTCCCTCTCTTTCACCTTGCTCTTTCTTCCTCCTTGAAGCTTCTCCTTGTGCGTCTCACTTGGGTACAGATTCTCTCTATTTTAGACAGAATAAGTCTATTAGAAGAAGCCTCTAGGTGGGACGCCTCTTATGTGGAGGACATAAGGAAGAAATTTGTTCATAAGACACCTCTTATGTGAAGGACATAAGGAAGAAATTTGTTCATAAAAATGCTGTTTTCGTCTTGACATTTTGGCTAATTCATTTGAGATTCATTTTAACTCCTTTTGCAAAAACAGTCTTTTCCATTATAAAATTTAGGTCCTTAAATTTATAAAATAGCTTAGGAATCACTCAATTTAGTTTTAAAATCTTTCTGAATGAAAAGGTCAAAGTTTAAGTCAACCGACATCCAAAACCATACACTAGAGGGGTTTTAATTGTCTTGGAGATTTTCATGGTTTTAAAGGCTTCTGAGAACCCCATAAAGCTCAAAATTTCTATTTAAAAAGCTCTCTTATGAGTTTTCCAAAAAGTGCACATATTTATAAAAATGCCACTATACTTTTGGCAATTTTATTGAACCACTTTAACTTTGATTTTTGGGCAACTCAATGCCTAAATCCTCATTTTTCATTATTTAAAATTTATCCTAATTTTATTTGATCTTAAATCATTCAATCAAGGGAACTTACTTTTCAAACTGACTCATTTTGATATTTTTACGAAATACCAAACATTACAGGGAAGCTCAAATCCAAAATTAGAGTCTTTTGGTGGCTGAGTAAGTGACTCCTCAGTAGCTTGTAATGATTAGACTCAATGGTGTCTAATTTATGATGTAATTATTATCTAAGAATATGCTTTGATTTAATTTAGGATCTCTAAAGTATGGAAACCTATCTTGACTTTAGAACTTGACTTAACTAAGTAAGGTAACCAGGGTTTAATTTAATTCCTTGCATATGTGCATTATTAATCTAATATATCTTTGCTTTGCTAAATGATTGGTCGGCTACTTGATTTTGTTTGTTTGGACAATGAGCAAGTCCTTAATGTTGTGGTGCAGCTGCCACTCATGCATTGTGCTTTGATTGGGCACCGAGTTATGATCAGACTTGTGAATGCACTAAGCCTAAGTTGTGCTCAAGAGGGAGTTGGTGCCGTGGATGGGCCTTTCCTTATGTTATTGGCCATCAACATGATATTTGTGATTGCTAATATAAGATAGTAGTCATTGGTAGCCCAACTAGATCATTTGTTGTTGATGATAATGCCTTTGGTAAATATGTTTAATATGCATTTATGTTGGTTAAACGTGTATATGTATGGAATTTTACTTCGATTACTAAGATTCACATCTCACCCCATATTATGGTCTAAAATTTCAAATGAAGGTTTCTCGGGTAAGGAAAAGGGAAAGCAAATGGATGAACATCCATAATTTGAGGCTATATGTGGGATTTTTACACTTAAGCCATTTTGTTTTAGAGTAGATGCGATCATTTTATAATTCATTTTGTATAGCATCATGATGCACTCATATTGCCAAGTATAGGCTTTTTGATGTTCTGTAACTAAGATTGAATCCATTAAGAAGTTGGACCTTGTAGTACTTGAAGTCTGATGTATGTATTTAATTATGTTCTGATATGGATTATTATTGCTAAAGAACCATGACTTATTACTTGAGAGTATGAGTATACTATGCAATGAATGGGTAAAAGGTGTTGTAAGAACTTTTATTGGAATATTGAATGATGTTATTAGTGGCCTTGGTTACTAATTGCTATTATAATATGTTCATGTGCTAATACATAGTAATAATAAATTGTTATGAATTCCCTTTAAAATTTATAAATATTATGGATTATGAAATTGTGGTATTTGGGAGCTAAGAAGTCAGTACAGCCATAGGTGATAGCTATGAAGGTCTTAAGATTTATCTAAAACTAATAGTGAATAGTTCAAAAATGTGAAAAATAAGAAAATAAGATTAGAAGGGAGTTGAGTTACGGCTTAGAATCTTCGAGTCGTGGCCGAAAGTAAGTTTGGGGTAACAGAGCTGGGAGTGCCATTGTGAAGAGGGTTGGAGTCACAGCATGAAGCAAAAAATTTAGCTCCAAAGGGTCCCTAAGAGCAATCTCACCGCAATGAGTGTCAAGTGATGTAACATTTGGTTTTCTGAAAATCCAAGAAAACGTAAGGAAACGCGAGAAACGTAACATATGGTTTCTCTGTCAACGTACGAAATTCACTGGATATAAAAGGAAGTCCCCCAAATAGAGTAAATTGAGGTCTAATAAAATTAGAATAATATTCTAAATTGCAAATAATGATGAGTCAAGGCCAGAGGTGCCCTAAAATTAGGGTTAAAATAGATGAAAAAAAAGAGATCAGAAAAATGTCCCGAAGAGTCTCTGAAGTTAAGTATGAAGGAGTCAGGGACTAAATGTAAAAAAAAATTATGTGCAGAGCAAAATGTATAAATTGCTTGAAAGTTCAGGGAACCCTAGTTTCACCCTCTATTAGTGGCTTTAGGCACGAATATCAAAAAATTGGGCAAGAATCTCAAAAATCCATGACCCACGGTTAAACTCAGTTCGATGAGATGGGTTCAATGACACCATGTTGTCCGGATGGTCGGGCGGGATTCGATCCGAGATTTAGTTATCCTAATCAGAAGCCATAAGCAAAATAGAAAAAGGAAGTTATAATAACTATAGAAATAGAAATAGTTAAAGGGCTAAGAAACCCTGAAGAAGTTTTAGGGACTAAATTGCAGTAAATGAAAATTTTATAGCACAATCATAATACCAAACGGTGAAAATTACACCTATAGACCCGAGTGTCCGATTGACACCGAAATTTATGAGGATTGAGGTTAAGGGCCCCTGATCCATTTTTGAGGCTCAGTATGGCCAGAAAGTAGAGGAAATAATATTCATAAATTTTAGAAGGTCTAAAGGTATGTATTGTACTGTAAAACCTTAATCGGGCCCGGATACCGATTATTAGACTGCTGTAAGACCCAATAGCTGATTCTAAATGCCCAAAAGAGAAGAGAAGATATAATTAAGATTTTAGAGAAGATGAAACCCAAATATAAATATAAAATGAAAGCGAAAGGAGAAGAGGATTTTAGTCATTTTAAAGAATTAACCATGGTTAAGTGAAAAACTAACTATGGTTGAGTTAAAAGTTGACCATGGTTGAGTTGAGAAATTAACCATGGTTACTATTCATAACTTAAGGGCTAAGAAAAGGTATCCTAGTGTGTGGCCAAGAATTTTTGGAAGAAGATATTTAGTTATGAAATTAGAAAATCAAAAGAAAAAGGAATGGAAAGTTAAGATTTGATCTTGAAAAGGTTGATCAAAGGGTCCAAATTTAGTATGAACATTTAACTTCATCCAAATTCATCTCCTTCACCACCATTCCACCATTTTCATGCCACACACAAGGGAGGAGGAGAGAAAAACGTGAAGAGAGAGAGGGAGGGAGAAAAAGTGGAAGAAGAAGTGAAACCAAGCAAAACTATCACCATTCTTCACTAAATTTCTTCATCTTTTCCATCCTCCAACCATTTCCTCCAAAGGGCAGCTGCATATTCATCTTTTCTTCAAGGTGAAATGTTGCTCTAAGTGGGAAGAGAAATGATTTTAGTGTGAGAAAAGCAAAGGAAGCAAGGATTAAGCTTAAATAATAAGTTTTCTCCATCTTATACTTGCAAATCACATACTTTAAGCTAGTTTTGTTAAACCCTAGCTACGAGTCATTTTTGGACAGCATATGAATCATTAGAAATGGAGTTTATATGTTGAATATGAAGGCCTTGAAATGAAGTTTATATGTTGAACATGAAGGCTATATAAGTTTAGTTATTATTGTTATGTGCTGGGACTTTGAAAAACACAAAGATTGTAATTTTTGGGAAAATAGAAATCATGTGGAGATGCTGTCCGAATTTTTCCAAAATTTTTATGGTGTTTTCTTGATGTCTTAAAGTCATGTATACCAAATTTCAAGTCCTAAAACATAAAGGAAAAGGCTATGGAATTTTTAGAACCAAAGAAACGCACTTTTGAGCCTAAAACGGAGCTAGATTATGTGATGACCAAAACGTGATATTGGAGCTGGAATTTGATGATGTTATCCATTCCAATGGATTCAAAAGGGTGTTTTTAGCTAGGAATACCTATGGGAAAGCCCCCAAAACTCATGGGATAAAATTCCTAAATTTTGGCCAAGAAATACATACTATTCAGCCATAGTGAATGGGAAGGGAAGGAGTTAGATTTTTTCAATTCCAATGGTCCCATTAAGTTTAAAAGGGTCATCCTACTTTAGAAGTTAAGGTTTATATGTTGATTGTAATGAATTATCATTATGATTATAGGGTTTGATGTTGTTTGGGAACTCCAAAAGCAAGTAAACCGAGTTCCAAGGCTTGAGGAGCAAAGTTTGCTAAGGTAGTAACTTTCTTCTCTCTTTCCTTAAGCTTGTATGTTTGTATAATGATGAGTGTTATGCTATATCAAGTTGTCATTTATGCTATAAGATGAGACATGTATGCTTAGATTGTGCTTGGCCTTGTATGAAATTCCTTGTATTGCTATGCGATATGTGGCATCTTGACTGGCATTATGTTTTGTACTTATATGCTTGCTTGTGAATGAGATTGGTTTACTACTACTGAGATTTCATAATCTCACCCCAAATATAATCCATGCTAGGTCTGAGTTCAAGCAAAGAAAGAGCAAATAGTGTGGAGACATAAATCGAGGACCTTACCTTTATACACCACATTTTGTTATGTAATTAAATATTTTAGATTATTGCATGTATGAGTTATGTTATAACACTGTAAGGTACTCAGGTATGGAATGGAAAGTCATGAATATAATTAACTCTTGAGTAAATAAAATATGAATTGTGAGCCTAAAATGCAAAAATGCATCTGCTTATATAAAGGCAAAATAATAATAATATGTCAAGTGAAGGGTAAAATTGTCCAATTTTTGTAGGGACACTTTAATATGAATTTATATGCATTCCGCTGAGGAAGTATTTTCCCCTTGTAAAGGGCTTGGAGAGCTTGAAGTAGAGCTCTGAACTAACCTCATACGATTTTTCTATAATTAATTATGTATTTTCAAAGTTAGATAAGAAATTGGAAATGACCAAATAAATAGTGAAATTATATGAGGAAGTTTTTAAAAGAAAAAATTTTAATTAGTTCAGGTTTCCATTGACTCCTCTAAGTTTTATATAAGGTAATTGTAATAGGAAAAATGTTATAAAATAAGGTATTACAAGTGAGATGCCAAGGAGAGTTCCAGTAGGTTTCTCACCATGGCACCATGTAGGCCTGCGCACGGCAAGATGTAGGAAATTTTGGCTAAGGAGTTCCAAAGAGGAACCTTGCCATGGTGTGAATGGTTCAAGTCACAGTGAAGCTCGTGTTTTGGGGAACATGAAATTCCTGAGGGCAAATTCACCACAGCACAAAAGGCCTTGGCTGTGGTGACAGCCATGTGTTTTGGTTTTTGAGCTCTAGTAGTGAGTTGAGTTGTGGTGTGGGCATACCAAGTTGCTGCATAAGTTTGATAATTTAGTTTTAGGTTCCAGTAGTTGCGGCGGGGATTGTCTAAGTCGTGGCCTAGAGCACCAAACTCCTATTTTAGCCTTTAGAACTTAGTTTTCATGAATGTAAGTGGAATAGAGACCTTATATGGGAATTTTACCATCCCTTAATTATGACTCTTCTTGCCTAACTATTTGATGATTAGGGATAATTAAAGAGGTTCAAATTTCTTTAGGTTTCCATTCATTAATGATCTAATAGTAACGTCTAACCTTAGTGCTCATGTTTAAGAGAACAATTCAACTTAATTTATATATTTAGTAGTTAGGGTTGTTATAATATAAGCTTTAAAGGCTTTGCATTTTAACCACAAGAAAGTTTTAAGATTGATTTTGGAGGGTTACTAAGTTGGTAATTCGTGTATCTTAAGATTGGGTGATAATTCGATATTATTATATTTTATATCTCTCATATTTAGTCTTAATAATAATTCATTATGGCTAATTTGATGACTTTAAGTTCATTTTATATTAATTAGGCTAAACTTAGATTAATGAGTTTTAATTACATTATTATTAAATTTGGGTTAAATCATTGTTCTTATAATTTTTTCAACAGAAGCCCAATTATTTGCATTTCTGTTTTGTAGATTAGATGAACTAATGGAGGGAATTGGACATCTCATATTAGGCTAAGGATGCAAGCCTATTTTATTTTAGAATTGACATTGTATTTATTTTAACAAAATTTTCTAGACCATTAGATGTACTTAACCCATCTGAGCCTTTAGATTCCCCTTAGGTCATGTCAGTCAGAGGATTATTCTTCTGTAGTGTCATTTCAGAGGGTATTCTGCATGATTGTATGGACGTATTCTTTTGGGAAATATTCAATAATGGCTATCTAACTTTTCTTTTTGTAATCAATCTTAGATTTGAACTTGATATTGTATTGGAATTCATGTGTTGATAATATGAATTGGTTTGGTTTTAATGTTAGATAAATTTCATTTCTATTCTCTCTATTTTCATGTAATCTATATTATTCTGATTAGATGATTTAGGTTGCATGATTATGGTATTATCTGAAAGTCTAGTTTGATTTAATTGGTTGATCAAATAAGCCACAATGAGGTTTTTGTGTGCATTTCTAGTTGTCCGTATAATAGAATTGTTTTGTATTATTAGCTTAAGTACAATTGTGTTAGGATTAATGATATGAACCTTTTAAAATCCTATACGTTAGTTTAGAAACATTAAACATTAATAACTAGAGGATTAAAATCAAACCAAAGGAATTTTTAGAGGACAAGGCAGGGAAGATATCGGGGGAAGAATTCTGGATTTGTTACATTTCATTCAATTGCATAGTTTTTGGTAAATTGTTTTCTAATTCTATTTAATATTTACATTGTCACACTCGAAAATGTAATCACATGGTGCTAGAAAAGAAAAGAATTTCAAAAATTCAATTTTCAAAAAGGAAAATCGAAATCAAAGTAAAAGTAGTAGAGTCGCCACCAAAATTTTGTTTTATTTTTTTAAAGGCAAAATGTCAGAAAAGTCTTTTTATTTGAAAAATTAAAAAAAATAGTCTACGAACCCGAGAATAGATTCGGGAGTCAATTGTAAGTGGGGAAGGTGTTACACACCCTATTACACCCATTTTTAAGAATGATTATCTTAAGTTAGTTGTGCAGAATTAATATGGTCTCGATTCTATTTTAATTCTCCTTAACAAATTACATGCAAAGTAACAAGGAAGGAATTTAAAGAAATAAAAGTAAAATAAAAATGAAAGAAATTAAGGAAATAAAATTAATAACAAAATAAAAGGAAAGGAATAAAAGTTAAAAGAAGATGTTTATTTACAAGGACGAACTTGACCTAAGATGAGATCCTAAGGCCTACTTACCCTTTGGGAGGGATAAAAGTCTATATAGTTCGAATAAAAATTGTTCTTTGGTTAATGTTTTGTTTTTGTTTTTATTTTGTTTTTGGTTTTCTATTTGTTTCTATTTTTATTTGTCTTTATTTTTATTTATTTATTTTAATTCTTTTAGTTTTTATGATTTTTTTTAAAGAGAAAGATAGTAAAAAAAACTTTAACTTTCTCAAATAAAACAATTTTAAAACTGGTTGATAAGTTTTAATTTAAAAAAAATAAGTTAATTTCACATCTTTGCTCTTTACTCTGTCCTCTTTTTTTATTTTTTTTTGGTTTATCATTTTTTTTTTGCTTTTTTTTGGTTTAATTTTGTTTTGAAAAGAAAAGAAAAAGAAAGTAAGAGTTATTTTTACCTTTAGCAAATAAAACAGTTCTAAAATTAGTTTATATGTTTTAATTTACTAAAGATAGAATTAATTTTACTTCTTTACTTTTCTTATCATCATTTTTTGTGTGATTTTGTTATTATTATTTTTTATTGACCTTTTTGTTCTCCCCTTTTTGGATTTTGTTTTTGTAATTTTTAGTATTTTTATTTTTATTTTTTTGACTTTTGGACTTTAGATTAATTTTTTTTCAACAATTCTTTCTTTTTGGTTTTTTCTTTTGGCTTGATTTTTTTTAATACATCTTTCTTTTTTATCTCTTTGTTTTGATCATTTTTTTTAATACTTTGGGTTTAATTCTTTTCATCATTTTCATCTTATTTGATTAGGAACTTAAGTCATTTAACTAATACTTGTTGATCATCTCTCACCTTTTTTTTTGACATTTTCTTTTCATTTTTCAAGTGAAAAGGACTTTCTTCTCTTTCTCTTTGTCTTTTTTTTCTCTCTTTCTCATAATTATTTATTATTATTTTTATTCTTTTTGTTTGATTGATTCTTTGATTTTTAATTTCATTGATTACCTTTTTCAAATATTTGGAAAAATATTTTATCATTTCTCATTTTTTTGTGAATAAAAAATTATTTAAAATTCTTTTTTGCTCTCTTTTTTTGTCAAAAATCTAAATTTGAAGTTTTTTCTCTTCTTCTTTTTTCCTAGAAATTCTTTTGAAAACAAAATTATGTGTGGGCCATTGAAATCCAAAACTTATTAAAACACATATTTAATATCTAATGGATACCAATAAGACTTATTGCCTCACATGCTCCTTAGGTGATTTTCCATGGGCCTAAGGGAACAAAAAAATCCCACACGCCCATTCTAAAAGAAAATTACAAAAAAGGAAATAAGAGAAATACATAATATAAGAGATAAACAAAAATATTCATAAGCAAATAGTTGTACTTGTGTGTGCTTTCGAGTGTATTCAAATATCATATTTAGTATTATTTTAGAAAAAAAAATTACAAAAGGAAGTACTTGTTAATTTAGAAGAACCAGATTCTAATCTCCCACTTGCCACTATATTCACCAGCCTCCCTATGCTCTTCAATCATGCTTAGTGTGAATTAGTTGTCTCACATGCCAAATAAGATAAGAGCACGGAAGGTGCAAAGAAAATTATTAAAAAGAGCTAGGTGAACAGTAAGAAGGAGAGACAAATGCACATATAGACCATCTTCACATCAGAAGCATAATTTCATCAATAATCAACATTAGCCCATCACAAACCCTTTGCAACACCCCTATGAAACCATTAGCCTTCAAGCATTTATGACTTTTCTCTTAATCCTAGTTCAAACTTTTGTAACTCGGGTGACCATAATTCAGTAAGGACACATCCAAAAATGAGAAAGACAAGGAAAATGAGGCAGTGACACCAACCATAACAAAATCTACTATAAATCTTATAACACCCCACCACGCAAACAACTCTAAGACAAAAAGCACATAAGTATATTCTTAGCTCATATTCAAGTTGAATCCTAACCAAACCACACTAAAATGATTATATGGCATAGCATAAGTCCTCAACCATGACTCGTACATACCAAGTGAGGAATCAACCAAAAACACAATCAAGTAATGGAACTTACCCTTGTCAACATTTGACCCTCAACACTGAATAAATTAGCCAAATGCTCACTGCCTATTCAAGTAAAACTGAATCAAGGAAGTGTAACTAACTCACAGTCGTACCAAGAAGAAATCAATTTGAGGGAAGTTAAAACACTTTGCATTTCTAAGTCTATAAATCATCACACAAGAATAAAGACAGAGGAAAACATCCAACTAAAAGCAAATAGAACACCATCCATTTCTATGCTTATAGGGTTACGTTTTCAAAAATAGACAAAAACTAACAGAATGCAAATCGGGTTTACCTTCAACGTCAATTGATTACAATGGAGAATGCTCCCTCACGATGACCCTTTGCTCCTTAGATAACTTGCATCATCGTTCATTTCTTCTGAATTTCTCTCCTATAGGCCTCTACTCTTTGTCTTCTATCTGGTTAGCCTCTCTCTCGGCCTCTCCTCTCATTCACTCGCTCTCCCTGTCTCTCCCCCAATCTTTTGCTTTCTCTTTTAGTCTCAGGATCCCCTTTTTCCAAATCAGAAAAATCCCCCTCATTGCTTCTCTCTGCTTATATATATTGTTCTCGCTCTCGAATCATTCGCCCGATTCATTCCTCCTTCTAACGCTCTCCTTTTCTTCCTCAGTTTCCATCCTCATTTTCCTTTTCCATTTCTGCATTAGTAGTTCTCTACTTCTGATGGTGAAAGGGACCAGAGGGAAAGGTTAAATCCTCAAGCCCTTCGTTGCGAATCTGCGCCACTTAGACCCTGTTGAGACACTGGATGATTCTTTCCATTTTTATGCTCTCTGCCCTTTGATGCCTCTTGCTTCAATGCATCCGTGTTCCCCTTTCCGTTTCTCTCCAGCCCAAAATCCACATAGCAGCTTCCTCTCTCTCTCTTTCCATTCTGCTGTTTGTGCGTGTCTTGTCATCCTCCGTGACTGGCCACTTCTGTGTTTTTTTTTTGTCTTCCTCTTTGCTAATGGCAGAGGCTGAGAGGCAAATGGGTCAAAACGCAAGGTTCTTGCATTTTGACCCATCCATTAATCCTTTCCTTTTGTTGTTTTTTGTTTTATTATTATTATTTTTGTTTTCATTTTTTGTTTTTGTTTTTTTATTTGGGCTTCTGATTGTTTTAGATATTAGGCCAAAGGAAGAGGTTTCAAGTTAGGGCTTTGGACTTGAATTTGATTTTTATTTTTATTTTGTTTTTGCTTCTTTTTTTAATTCATGTTTATTTATTTTTGTTATTTTTCTATTTTTGTTATGATATTGGACTTCTGTTATTTTGGGCCTAAAAGAACTTTTGCTGATAGGCTTTTCTCTTTTATTGTTTTTTCATTTTTTGGTCTTCTTCTTTTCTCTTTTTTTGTTTTGTTTTATTTTTTTAATTTTGATTTCTCTCTTTTCTCTTTCTTCCTTTTTTTTCAATATATATTTTTTTAGTTTTCCTTTTTCTAACCCCTTTTGATTTTTCTTTCATTTTTTGGTTTTTGGATTTTTGTTACTTCCCCTTTGGACTTGAATTTGATTTTTGTTATTTTTTGCTTCTTTTTTTTTAAAATTTGATTTGATTTTTATTTTTTGAGCCTGCTCGAACAAAATACGGTATTCATAGTTGCCCTTTTTACTTATTTCTTGGATAAGAAAATTGAAAAAGTAATTTTAATTTGATTTTTGTTATTTTTTTTCTTCTTTCTTTTTTCTTTTTTTTTGTTTTTAAATTTGATTTTATTTTTATTTTCGGAGTCTATCCAGACAAAATATGGTTTTCCCATATATTTTGTGCATAAATCCCCATTTATTTTAATCTTAGTTTTGTGGATTCTTAAAGTAATTAATTTGATTAAGAGCTCCTTGGGAGATGATGTGATGGGTATTATATTGCAAACGAATGAATTAACGCTAATCTTGGTCGATATCGACAATTGTGGTGAAAAATTTCTTTAACATTGGGTGATAGTGGGAAATTGAGTCACCCCCAAAACACTTAGAGTAGTAGCCAAATTGAGTTTGGTGTGTGGTAGAGGCTGAGTGCATTGTGGCACAGGATTCTTGGTTGCAATGCAAGTTGGGGAATCAGGGGGAAATGGGCTCCTAAGAGTCATCTCACCACAACGCAAGTAAACTAGGTGGCACAAGAATTGTAAGGGTGTTCGTGAGTGGAGAACCAAGAGGCACCTTGTTGTGGCATGGGTAGAGCTAGTCATGGCAAGACACGGGAATGCGTAGGTTTTGGAGGACCTAAGGGTCACCTCGTTACGACACTGACATACTGAGCCATGGTGAGAATCGTGTTTTATTGGAATTCTTGCCTTGAACCCAAGTTTGGTGGTGGAGTGAGTTTTTCAAGTCGCGGTGTAAGTGTAAAATTAAGTTTTTAGAAGTCCCAAAGGCCAAATTGGCCGCGGCCTAACCATTCTAAGTTACGACTTAAGTCCTGCAACCCCTAAATTCAGCTATAGTAACTTGGTTTCCATCATGATCGTGATGAATACTGACTAGTAGTTCAACCTTGTGAGTTTTCATGATTCTTGGTGGCAATTTGAACAAGATAACTAGTGTTAATGAAAATTTTGATTTCTTGCTCCCTATTTGATGAGGTAAGAGAAGAGATGGGTTAAAATTCTTCTAAAAGAAAAGGCCTATAGTTCATAAATGTAGCTAAGCCGATGACCAAAGTTTTTGAACATGCATAAGTGACAAAGCTAGAGTTTGCAAATGGAATGATTGTTGAATTCAATAACAACGGACTATATAAACTTTAAATTGAAATGGTTTGACAATAGAAAGGATTGCAAAAGAAACTTATTATTGCTTGCTAAAAATTTGGTTGAAAGTGATAAATAAAGCTGTAAAGAAAGGTATATATAAAATAATAAATAACCTAAAGATAAATAAGTTGTAATGCAAGTTTCATAGGAGGTTTCTGTATGTGTTGCTTGGTACTCCTTACTCCTATTTATAGCTTCTTTGATAGCCATACATGTTTCTCCAACCATGTCCTTATTCATCATGTTAGTGTATGCATGGTAGCCTAATGCTAAAGATTTTAGCGTTCAATTAACCTCTACGAGGTCGCATACTTGGTGAATCCACACTCTCCGTGTTTTCTTAACAATTTACTATGTGAGGCGTGAGTCTTCACCTATCAATTAGGGTTTTAGCTAATATGTCTGTCGATTGCTTCCTCTAAGCTAATATTTTTCATTTAATTATTTTGGCTAATCTAGTTTCTAATTGTTATTAACAGCCTATCATTTTTTATGCTAACAGTCATAACAGCAAAACATAATTTTGTTTTAAAAAAGCAAGTATAATACGTCATTTAACCTAGTATAATTTATTCCAAAAATATTAAATTTGAAACTCGATGACGGCATTTCTATAACATGGAAAGTTAAATTATTGGGTCGTCTGAATTTATTTCCAAATTAAAAGCGCGGCGAAAGGGGTACGTACTGATGATGAATTCATAATAGTGATTCAAATATATACGACTGTGATTACACAATTATCACGTGGTCTGGCCCACCCGTTACTTTGAAGTTATAAGCAGAACTATTCATTGCTCAGATATACTTGTACGTCAAAATAAAGATAAATATATTATGACTATTTTATTGCTTTGATTCTGAGTTCTTCCAATAAAACCAGTATTAAAATTTGAAAGGTCATGCCTGAATGCCATACTGCAAAAACATAAACAATTCAAAAACTTTCTTTTTCATTTCCGTGGGTTTGTTTATTATGAAAATTTTCATAATTTTTTCATCAAAAAGCTCTGCTTTCTGGACCGACATTTCAGAGAGAAAAAGTACTAGAACCATCCTTGTGAAGAGGCTTCAAAATTTACTCTTTGATAATGGTTCTTCCATGATAGATAATTAACTGAAGAAAGTGATAATAAATACTTAAAGAATTACATATATTTCCTTTTTTGTTCGCTATCAATATGATCGCTCAATGGCATGGGTAAAATTTGCCTATTACATACATTTTGGTTATTGTTTGGGATAATACAAATGATTAAAGTTAAAATCTGAGATCAAAACCATAATGCAGCAAGCAAAAGCAAAAAAAGAGGAAAAAAGAACTGAGCAGATTAAATAGGAATCACAACTTGAGTATTGATAGAGTATGAATAACCTGAAAGAATGAGGACAATAACTAACAAAGGCTGAAACTTGAAAGAAAGAAAAAAACAAGCCAAGGAATATAGCTAGAGATCTTACATAAAGAAACTCATACAGTAAATTTAAATAATGAGAGAGATGGATAGAGAAAAGGAGATGATATATATAAAAAATATGCACCCTCAGAGAAGATGACAAACAAAATTGCAGGGGTCAATACAAAATAAAGAGCAACCACAAGGTCAAAGGCATCTTTTCCTGCTCTTGTATTGTTTAGTTAGTGACAACTGTTTCAACTTTGTTTCATGCACACTCCAAAGTCACACTCACACAACCCAGAGACTCGAGCACAAACATAGTCTCACACACATAGGCAAGAAGCACGGATAGCGATGCAAATACAAGACTTTACATGAACATATTACACAACGTACGACATCTTGGACATGAGACGATTCCATTTTTAAGTATTAGTGCTTCATATATAACATCCATTTTAGCCACCACCTAACCAGAACAGCATCATCACCACGAGGAAGAAGATGATCAATTTTAGAGAGAGAAAAACTCGCATACACAGATACACGGTCTAAGAAACACCAACACACGGTTAAAGAAAAGTATCATATATATGTAGTGTTCAAAAACATGTTGAAGTAACATTGTATGATTTCATACAAGTATCACATACGATATGACTCTATTTTTAAAGTATCAACAGAATTTAGGTATCACCTTACCGGATCCCGACAGCATTGATCACATGAGAGAGATCAGCCGTTGAAGGGGATGAAGCCTGGTCCGAGATCAAAAAGGACGAGAGAAACCTAGAAATCTCGAGCCAAACAACATTCCCATCAACCCCAACCTCCCATAAATTGATTTCCAACCCAAGAAGAAGAAGAAGCTTCAGATCGCTGAAGGAAGAGAGAGTGTGTGTATGTGTGTTAAGTTTAGGAGTGAAGAAACAAAGGAAGGGGTCTCACCCTTATATAAAACGTATCTACCTTTGGGGAAAATCCTAGCAAGCCAATTTGGCGAAGCAGCTGACAGGCAGGTTCACACAACCACGTCTTGCTTTTGGAGCCTCTTGTGGGTGTGACTGTCACTAATCCCTCTCACCACTCACGCTCCCAGTGCTTTGCGCGTGCAATCAACGCTCTTCCTGAACCTGAACCTTCATCTTTCATATTTATAGAAAATTTTACCTAGTGACTCTAATGCCTGATACACCAATTTTAGTAAATTTTTATTTGTTTTATAATACAGCAATACCTCCATCTATAATATTATCTAAATTTAGGAATATTTTTGCTTATGTCTTTTTTCTTTTAATAATGTAGAATAAGTTGTGATCCAAAGTTCTACTCATTAAATTTTATCATGCTAGATGATGGAATATTCTAAGAGATAGCTAAAACCTGGATTCTGAAAAAACGTTTTATGAGTTTAGATTGTTTTTCTTAAATAAATAATTAATATATAACTAAAGCCTTAAAAAGAATATATTTTTTCCTAAAAATATATATATATATATATATATGTATATCCAACTGTGTGGATATTGTCTTCTCCTATATGCCTTAGCCAATACAAACAAAATTAGTCAAAGGAAGTGTTTTTACTATTCTTATGACTGAGTTTGTTTATTTAAAAAAAACTTAAAATTAAGATGGATTTTAGAAAATAATAGGACTAGACTTAATATTGTTCCTTATATCTATTTCCTATCAAATTCTCTAACAAAATTATAACATATGAAAAAAAAATCTTTAAAACATTAATCATATGATACCGAGTTATAAAACATACATATTTATTTGTAAAAATTATATATTTATCATATCATTATTGAAAAATCATATATTTATCATATTTTAATTGAAAAACTTGATAATAGAAATATAAAAACTGCATATAAGTATTTTCCAAATTAATGAGGCCAAATTTTAGATGGATGATGATGTTGTACCAATAAAACTCAAGGCTAACATAGTATTAGAGTTTCACTACAGATTCAAAATCATTCTTGATGAATTGTACAAGATTTAAAAAAAAAAAATCAAAAGATTAAGAGGCGCGTGTTATACGCTTGCTAAGTTTTTGGTATGCATTACGTATGTGGTCGATCCTAAACTTACAAAATTGTATGGAAAAGATTCTACTTAAGAAATACTGATTCAACGATTTCATAAGATTTTCAACGTAAAAGTTTTAATTTCTCAAGCCACGACTTTCCACGAATGTGGGTTGATTTGGTTGAATTAACTAGGTAATTAAAAATAGTTTTTCTAAGAGAGAAAAATATTTATTGTGATCCCTAGTATTACAAATTTGAGTAATTAAAACTGAATTATGTATTTTGCTTTGACAAAAAAATTAAAATATAAGAAACAAAGATGAACTATATAAACTAAACACTAAATTCTCTCCCCCCCCCCCCCCCCCCCAAAAAAAAACTAAACACAAAATAACATTAAAGTTTTGATAGCTTGGGATATATTATACATCGACCGAAATGGAACTAATTATAAGAACAAGTTTGTGTAGTTCGCTGGCTAGGTTTCTATATACACATATTCTTTTATAATCCGATCTAATATAGTTACATATAAGTTCAAATATATTATAATTCAACAATAAATTTTATTTATAAGTGAAGTAAAATCTTTTATTTCAAATGAATTTAAATTAATTCCATTAAATACTGTTTTAAATGATTTGCATGGGATTGGGCCCATGGATTGCAGCAGAGCAGGGGTGAAATGTTAAGTCCCAAATGATATGACAGTCCACGTGAAAACGGCGCCATGTATTATGACATTACTCAAACTTTTGCTCCCAACGCTTCTCTCACATACATCATTTTCCTACCACATATATGGTTGAATAGGGAATACAATCCGGATCTTTTCTGTGAATGGGCCTTAATTTGTTAGAAAGAGATAAGCGGATGAATATATATATATATATATATTCTTATTTCCCTTTTTTTTTTAATATTAAGTCTTACATCTTATTTCTATTTTTTTTCTAATGAAATGATATTTTATATAAAAGATTCATTTTATAGAAAATAGTTTATCATAGTTGTGAATTTAAAATAATATTCAACTCTAAAAAAGTTTGACAATTTTGAAACAAAGCCTTAAATCTCTCTCTCTCTCTCTCTCTCTCTCTCTCTCTCTCTCTCACACACACACACACACACACACACACACACACACATATTAATCCTGAAAAATAATCTTAGTACCAGTTTCTTATTTTTATTGCCTGTTTTGTTGATTTTGGCACTTGGTATTGGATCTAAGTTCTAATAATCTTTTAATTCAATAATTAGATCCAATAATATAAGTATAAAATTCAACGAAATACAAAAGATTCACAACAAGAAAATTGATAATTGACCATATCCATCTTCAAGCTATTTGATTGTTGCCTATTTGCAATTTAAAAGGGGGGGGGGGGGGGGGGGAAGAAACCCAATAGATCTGAGGTATGAATTGCCATGAATAAGGTAGTAAAATACTCAGTCTGGGAAATTGCTTAAAAATATTAGACCTATAACAACGTGAATGCCTAACAAATTGGGAACCTTCCATTTGATCTCCAAATCTTTGGATTTATTTACTCAAAAAATTTTTAACATAGGAAAATTTTCCTCATGACAAAATTTTATTCATAAAAAATTAAAATTAAATAAATAAAATGCCTTATATAACAATTAATACAATCCCAAATAACACATTCATGTAATTCAAAATTATCAATGACTAATCACCAATATTATCCTTAAATAAATTTTTTAAAATATCATAAATATAATTACCCACCATCACATCCTAATTAAACACAACAACCACCAACCCATATTATTACAATCTGCATATCTTCATCTAAACACTTAGTGCTCAGAATTGTTCACCTATTAAATTTTCGATCTTTTTATTTTTTTGGCCACTTGCCAAATTTTAGATTAGACATGTATAACATGTATTATTATATTTACACGAGTACACCCAAGACATAGGCACATAAAATCATGTTTAAAAAATATTTAGACTCAAATATATTTTTATTTATTAAAAAGATATAATCAAGCTTAAGTAAATAAATTTTACAATATGTACGAGTATAATGGCCATTTCTAAGATGAGAGTGTTTTGTTCAAATAATTCCGTTGCAACACATCATTTTTATAAAAAAATTTTAAGAGAGTTTATGTATTTTTGAAATAATAAAAAATTGAATATAATTTTTTAAAATATATCAGAGTCTTATTTTTATTAGTTATATAGATAACATGAATAAAGCTGAAACAAAATGACTAAACTGAAAGTTTAATAATCCTTCTAACGGAAAAGACAGAAAAATAAAGGCTCGAAGGATTAGCTAATCGAATTTTTAAAAAGACTAAAAATTCATAACTTTTCTCATAACTTCTTTATTTTAGTCTTTTCCTTTCAACACCCAGGCGAGGAAATTAAATAACAGCCCGACCAACGAGGAATGCCATTTAATCGCCGACGTCGACCTCTCAAACCCCGCCAAGTCAGCACATCCACGCTCCCACCAGCACGTGTACTACAACATTCGCGTCCATCAAATTAAATTTTTTTAATTTTAAATTCTTTAAAATAAATTTAAAATTTAAGATTATTTAATATAAATATATTTTAATTATAATTTTTCACTTTATCTAAATGAGAGTGGATTCATCAGCCACATAATATTATTATATTAAAAGTGTAGATATAAAATATTAAGCCTAATACTAAATGTGAGAATTTGAGAGTGCATGAAATCTACCCGCTCAATGTATTTCTCTTCAAATCAAAATCATGTGGGAGTCAGAAAGTAAGAGACTCAGATTTTATTTAAATCATGACAGCCTCCACCCCAAACAACGACCAACCCCGTAGTCAAAGAACTTTGCAATATAGCCATCGGAATCCGCGCCGTTGAGATCGAACGGAGGAGATTAGGCCCGTGGGAGGATGGCGTGCAACGCCACGTGCTCGAATTGAATGCTCTGCATGCATGGTCGGGTAACGAAGACATGGGGCCAGAGCGGAGCGGCACGTGGAGAGAGATGGCTGGACGAAGGTGTCAGCAATTATATGATAATGATATGATATGTGTGGGACACGAAAAGCTGCATGTACGCACTTCTGACAAGGTCATTGTCTCAGGCGAGTGAATCAAAGAAACTACTACTTTCCATTTTTGACTCGAAATTTCCCCCGAGTTGACTCGGGGTTCAAATTTTGGGCTTGACTCTATTAGATTTTTTATTTTTTTGATAAACAAGTAATATATTATAATATTCCTACATTACAAAAATTGTCTAAATTGTAAATGAACGAGAAAAATTTGATACAACACCAATTTCTTTAGTAAATTTTTAATATTCTATTGTACAACCTACAAATTGATTAATGATGCCATAGGTGTTTCTGATATTGTTTTTTTCAAAATATTCTAATATTTATAAATACAAATAAAGATGCCAACTTTGTTGTTGATCAAACAAAAACTTCAAGCCATTTCATATTGCCAAAAAACATATGCTAGACTTGTGTTTTAAATTTTGAATTAGGTAACCAAATTATAATGCAAGTCTTACCATTCTTCTCCTTCTTGGACCATCAAGATTGGTTAACAAAAGCATACCATTGATTAAGCAAAAATCCACCATTCCAAAGAGCTTGTGGTTGTTGGTTGACATTTGAAATCTAATTAGAATCTTTTCTCTCAATAATAAAAAATATGCCACTAAATCGCCGAGCCATGATAATTGCATGAATGGGCAAGCATTAGAAATTTTCAAATAATCTCTTATTATAACAAGATCAAATGGTGTACAGAATTATACAAATCATATTAATAATGCCCTGCTGTTGTTGGAATAGCCATTGTTGCAAGCATGTAAAGATATTAAGTGATGCAAGCTGATCCACAATTATTCCTATTTGTGAGCCAAACCAAATTGTTTATGCAAATGAACATAGTAAAAACACATTATTGTATGATATTTTTTAGTGATTGCAAAATTGACATCCATCTTCAATAGAAAGATGACGTTTGCGAAGCATTGTTGTTAAGGGTAAAGCTCGACGTATCAAATGT
Organism: Erythrophleum ivorense; assembly: GCA_026724425.1. Lineage (NCBI taxonomy): Eukaryota > Viridiplantae > Streptophyta > Magnoliopsida > Fabales > Fabaceae > Erythrophleum > Erythrophleum ivorense. The sequence continues at coordinate 36,142,387 of JAIUCV010000006.1, read as the reverse complement.
CATATAAAAACAAGGATGCAAAATGGAAGACGAAGCTTCCAAAGTTTACCCCAAGCTATATCAGATTGTGATTGAATTGCCTTCATTTGTCGAGATAATATTTTGTATCCATTTGCTAAAGTATATGAACCTGCATCCAAACCTGACCATACAAGATGATCACTTTGTCCTGTAGTAAAGAAAATGGATTGAAGGATTTTTTGAACTGCATTCCTTGGACATAATTGATTAACAACTTGACTATTTTGATGTCCTTTGTTATGCAGTATAAGATCCTCTACTTTTAAATAGAGGTACGAGGATCAACTTGCATTAGTTACTAGTGGTGGTTTAAAATAAGAATTGATGAGCCATCTCCAATGCACTATTGTAAATGGATAGAAATGATCAAGCTAGCCTTTGCAATCCCCTTCCACATCCAACTCGTTATTGAGTGTGATATGAATTCACCATTCACCCAAGATTTAAAATATTTTGGCCTTAACATTTGAGCAAATAACGATTGATTAACTGGTGAAATTAACCTCCAAATGTGTTTGGCTATTAAAGCCTTATTGAACCATTTAGTACACCTGAAGCCAAAACCTCCTTTTGAACGAGGCTGACATAACTCTAACCATTAAAGCAAGTGTATTTTGGGTTTAGCATCCTTGAACCCAAAAAAAAAAAAAATTCTCATATGAATTTGCTTACAATATTTCTATGGCAGCTTAAAACACGAAATTGGGTAAACAATGGAAGAATTTAGCACCGAATTAATTAAAGTGATCACTACCACTTGAGAAAGAAGAACAAATTTCCAAGCTTGTATTTTTTTTTGTTGATCCTTCTTACTACCTCTTGATATACCTGAGTTTTCCAACATCTAACATCATACTAGCCCCCAAGATATTTACCCAATCACGATTTAAAGGTTTACTCAAGGATATGAGCGTAACTTCTTTTTCAATCGATGGGGTATATTGGGGTTAAATGTCACTTCCAATTTATTCATATTAACACATTGACCAGATAGCCTTCTATAATGGGTCAGAATGTCATTGACCTTAGAGCACATATTAGCAATAGCCTAAAAAAAAAGTATCATATCATTAGCATACATAAGATGTGATATTGATGGCACACCCCTCACAATGTTAATACCTTTCTAGCTTTTATTCTACTTTTCCTTAAAAAGCATACATGACAACACATTTACGCACTATATAAATAAATATGGAGACAAAAGATCTCCTTGTCTTAAACTTTGTTGCGGTGCAAAGCATTTAATTGGATTGCCATTAAGCATATGATGCATTATAGTTTGCACACATTGCATAATAATTTGAACCCAAAATTCCGATAACTTCATTTGCCACAAAACTACCTCCAGAAAATTTCAAAAGACTTTCTTATAAGCCTTAGCAATATCCAACTAATAAGTACACCAACCTTGAATATTCAATTTGGTATGTTGGATCTTACGCATGAGTTTTGCAACTAAAATTATATTATCAAATATCAATTAACTAAGTAAAATAACATTTTGATTTAGTGCAATTAGGTTAATTAGCACTCCCTTGATCCAATTACAAATTTTTTTTGAAATCACTTTATAAATCACATTACACAGACTAATGGGTTGAGAATCCTTTGAAAACTGGGGATGATCGCATTTTAAGATGAAAATAATATAAGAATGATTTATCACTTTGAGAAGGAACCCATTTTGGAAAAATCTAAACACCAAATTACTCACATCAAGCTTAATAGTCTCCTAATGGCATTAGAAAAACTCAAAATAAAATCCATCAGGACCAGGAGCACTATCCAATTTTAATTGAGCCACTGCAATCTCAATTTCTATTTGAGATATCTCTTGACCAAGAGAAACCAAATGCTTATGCGATAAAGCTGGAATATACATATAAAGAAGTTCCTGTCTAATTTGGTCCACAGTTAGCATAAATTGATTGTCAAACACCATAGAGAAATGCTTAGAAGTCATATACTTGATCTGAATTTGATCTCGAATCCAGTCACCATTATCCCTTTCTAGGAAAGAAATATTACCATTGATTTGTCTTTTTTTTACTAGATTGTGAAAATATTTTTTATTTCTATTCCCATATTGCAATCATTCTTGCTTGCCCTTTTGTGCACATAGAGATTCCTCATAATCATACTAGAATTTGAGTTTATGTTGGCATTCTTTTTCCATATGACTCGTCTAATTGCTGTCAATATTTGTTTGGATATGATTTAATTGATATTCCAAATCCTTAATATGATTTTTAATATTACAAATATAACTCTTATTCCATATCCTTAGCCTTTGCTATAGATTATGAAGCTTTTAAAGAGCCTTGAATGATGTAGAACCATATATTCTTTCATTTCAAGTATTTTGCACAATTGTGTTACAATGAGGGAATTTAAACAAAAAATTTTCAAAACGAAAAGGACACCTCCTAAATAGATGGAATTGTTCCATATTAAACACCAACGATGAATGATCTGATGTTGCTAAGGATAATGATTGTAGGTTGGAATGTGGGAACTTCTCTATCCATTCAGGATTATAAAGCACCGATCTAGTCTTGCCCGAACACCATCCTCACCTTGTCTACCATTGGTCCATGTATACTAGACTCGACTAGGATAGATATCTATGAAGTTATAGGCATCTATTACCTCACGAAACTAATTTTCCCCTTATAATACAGAGACACAGCTTTTTTTCTTATGTAAGTAAGCTGCCTGATTAAAATCAACAATAGCCATCCATGGATAAGAGATACTCAAAGCTATACATTTAAACCAACCCTATAAGATATATATATTATACAAATTAGGATAACCATATACAAAAGTGAGGAAAAAATGCTAACCTTGCATATCGTTAACTTTCAGATAAATCCAATATGGCAAAGAATCAACTAGATGATAGATGGACCCATCACAATAGCCCAAAAATATACCTCTATTACATCCTTATGCATCCTAGCCATACACTTGTGCAAAGCCAAAACAATAAAACTTCCTTGAGATTGCATCAAGCATTTTTTTTAGTTTCTATCAAAAACAAAAAGTCATAATTATATTTACATATTAACATGCAATGACATTGAACTATCGTGGTTGTACCAAGACCATGACAATTCCAACTTATAGTAATCATGACAATAATGGAAGCTTTTGAGGAGAAGCCTCCATGAAACCATCTCATACAAAAAAACTTTTACTAATTCTCCCTCTCTCTCTATAATACTATGTAAGGTAGATATGTTCCATTTAATTATCCTTTCAAGAGCTTATAGCTTGCTCCCACCTTTTCTTTTTTTTCTTGGTAATGGTTCATATACCAAATTGGCTACTTGTAGCATGTAACATTTGATTTTCTGAAAATCCAAGAAAACGTAAGGAAACGTGAGAAACGTAATATATGGTTTCTCCGTCAATGTATGAAATTCAGCGGATACAAAAAGAAATCCCCCAAATAGAGTAAATTGAAGTCTAATAAAATTAGAATAATATTCTAGACTGCAAATAATGATGAGTTAATGCCAGAAGTGCCTTAAAATTGGGGCTAAAATAGATGAAAAAAAAAGAGATCAGAAAAAGGTCCCAAAGAGCCTCTGAAGTCAAGTATGAAGGAGCTAGGGACCAAAATGAAAAGAAAAAATTATGAGCAGGGCAAGATGTATAAATTGTTCAAAAGTTCAGGGAACCCTAGTTTCATCCTTGATTTGTGACTTTAGGCACGAATATCAAAAAATCGGGCAAGAATCTCAGAAATCCGTGATCCACGGTTAAACTCAGTTTGATGAGACGGGTCTAATGACGTCATGTTGTCCAGATGACTAGGTAAGACCCGATCTGGGATCTAGTTATCCCGATCAGTAGCCATGAGCAAAATAATAAAAAAAAAGAAGCTGTAACAACTATAGAAATAGGAATAGCTAAAGGGTTAAGAAACCCTGAAGGAGTTTTAGGGACTAAATTACAGTAAATAAAAATTTTATAGTACAATCATAATACAGAACGGTGAAAATTACACCTATAGACCCGAGTGTCCGATTGACATCGAAATTTATGAGAATTGAGGTTGAGGGCCCCTGATCTATGTTTTAGGCTCAGTATGGCTAGAAAGTAGAGGAAATAATATTTATAAATTGTAGAAAGTCTAAAAGTAGGTATTGTATCGTAAAACCTTAATCGGGTCCAAATATCGATTTTAGACAGCTGTAAGGCCTAATAGCCGATTCTAAAGGCCCAATAAGAGAAAAGAAGATATAATTAGGGTTTTAGAGAAGATGAAACCAAAATATAAATATAAAATAAAAAGGAAAAAAGAAAAAGATTTTAATTATTTTGAAGAATTAACCATGGTTAAGTTAGAAACTAACAATGGTTGAGTTAAAAGTTGACCATGGTTGAGTTAAAAAAAGTAACTATAGTTACTATCCGTAACTTAAGGGCTAAGAAAATGTGTCTAAGTGTGTGGCCAAGAATTTTTGGAAGAAGATATTTAGTTATGAAAGTAGAAAATCAAAAGAAAAAGGAATGGAAGGTTAAGATTTGATCTTGAAAAGGTTGATCCAAGGGTCCAAATTTAGTATGACCATTTAACTTCATCTAAATTCATCTCTTTCACCTCCATTCCACCATTTTCATGCCACACACAAGGGAGAAAGAAAGAAAAACGTGAAGAGAGAGAGAGAGGGAGAAAAAGTGAAAGAAGAAGTGAAACCAAACAAAATTACCACAATTCTTCACCAAATTTCTTCATCTTCTCCATCCTCCAACCATTTTCTCCAAAGGGCAGCTGCATATTCATCTTTTCTTCAAGGTGGAATGTTGCTCTAAGTGGGAAGCAAAGGGATGTTAGTGTGAGAAAAGAAAAGGAAGCAAGGATTAAGCTTAAAGAGTAAGTTTTCTCCACTTTGCACTTGAAAATCACATGCTTTGAGTTAGTTTTGTTAAACCCTAGCTATGAGTCACTTTTGGATAGCATATGGATGATTAAAAATGAAGTTTATATGTTGAATATGAAGGCCTTGAAATGAAGTATATATGTTGAACATGAAGGCCATATGAGCTTAGTTATTGTTGTTATGTGCTGAGACTTTGAAAAACATAAAGATTATAATTCTTGGGAAAATAGAAATCATGGGGAGATGCTTTCCGAATTTTTCCAAAATTTTTATGGCGTTTTCTTAATGTCTTAAAGTCATGTTTACCAAATTTCAAGCCCTAAAATATAAAGGAAGAGGCTATGAATTTTTTGAACCAAAGAAACTCACTTTTGGGCCTAAAACGGAGCTAGATTATGTTATGACCAAAACGTATTGTTAGGGCTAGAATTTGATAATTTTATCCTTTCCAATGGATTCAAAAGGGTACTTTTAGCTAGAAATACATATAGGAAAGCCCAAAAAACTCATGGAATAAAATTTCCTAAATTTTGGCCAAATAATGCGTACTATTTGGCCATAGTGAATTGGAAGGGAAGGGGTTAGATTTTTCCAATTTCAATGGTCCCATTTAAGTTTAAAATGGGCTATATTACTCTAGGATTTTGGGTTTATATGTTGATTGTAATGAATTATCACTATAATTATAGGGTTTGATAATTGTTTGAAAACTCTAAGAACAAGTAAACCGAGTCCCAAGGATTGAGGAGCAAAGTTTGATAAAGTAGTAGTTTTTCTCTCTCTTTCTTTAAGCTTGTATATCTGTATAATGATGAGTGTTATGCTATATCAAGTTGTCATTTATGCTATAAGATGAGACATGTATGCTTAGATTGTGCTTGGCCTTGTATGAAATTTCTTGTATTGCTATGTGATATGTGACATCTTGACTGGCATTATGTTATGTACTACATGCTTGCTTGTGAATGAGATTGGTTTACTACTACTGAGATTTCATAATATCACCCCAAATATAACCCATGCTAGGTCCGAGTTCAAGCAAAGAAAGAACAAAGAATGTGGAGACATAAATCGATGACTTTACTTTTATGCATCACATTTTGTCATGTAATTAAATATTTTAGATTACTGCGTGTATAAGTTATATTATGACACTGTAAGGTACTTAGGTATGAAATAGAAAGCTATGTATATACCTAACCCTGAAGTAAAAAGAGTATGACTAACGTGCCTAAGATGAAAAAATGCCTGTGTTTATATAAAGGCAAAATAGTAATAATAATAATAATAATAATAATAATAATAATAATAATAATAATAATAATAATAATAATAATAATAAGACCAATGAAGGGTAAAACGGTCCAATTTGTTGTAGGGACAACTTTATATGAATTTATATGTGCTCCGCTAAGTAAGTATTTTCCCCGTGTAAAGAGCTTAGGGAGCTTGAAATAGAGCCCTGAATTAACCTCATACGATTTTTCTATAATTAAGTATATATTTTCAAAGTTAGATAAGAATTTAGAAATGACCAAATAAATAGTGAAATTGTATGAGAAAGTTTTAAAATAAAATTTTTTTATCAGTTCAGGTTTCCGTTGACTCCTCTAAGTTTTATATGAGGTAATTATAGTAGGAAAAATGTTATAAAATAAGGTATGACATAGCATCTTATTATCACTATCCCATACATGTTTCATTTCTCATAACACCTCTAATACATAATTCTTAGACCTTTCAAACCAGTTCTACCAACTTGTATTAATAGCATTAATGGATTGCATAATTGAAAGTCTTTTTCCTAGCAAAGAAGCATGCAAAGGCCATGAAACAGAAAAGCCCAAAACTACCGATGCAAAATTGATCTAACTAGGAAAGCCAAGTAACTTATTATTGGGCCAAATAATACTACTGATAAAAAGCCAATCCATATTAAAATAGTGTTGTATTTTCATCGCCCGTCCATTCTCCCAAATTGATAGCCCCTTGGCCCATTTGACTATGAAAGGAAAGTTAGTCTTGTTCAGTACAAAAGCTGGCCAGCTACCTAGCTTGGAATATACATTATGAGGCCCACTAAATTCACTACACTGTGTCTTATTGTATAGGATAGACATACTAAAAATACCAACTAGGTTCTATATATGTAGTTCTTATTGCCCAACTGATTCCACCTCTTGCCAGCCAAGTCTCGCTACTTGTGCACTGTTTGCATCATGTTCCACTGCATATATCCACTAAACATATGGTAGTGCTCCATCATTTAAGTTTCCTTACTTCAAGGTCTCCTCATCGCTTAGCAACCTAGACCTCAGTTACATCTATTACACATGTAAAGCGGCCATGTGACACTAGAAAAGAATTTAAAAGATTACAATTTTTGAAAACGAAAACCAAATTAAGTGAAGTAGTAAAGTCACCACCAAGATTTGAAATTTTAAAAGGCAAAACTTTAGAAAAACTTTTTTTGTAAGAAAATGGTCTATAAACTAAATATGAGTTCAAGAATCAATTGTAAGTGGGGAAGGTATTAGGTACCTTACTACACTTGTTTTTAGAACAATTACCCTAAATTAGTTATGCAAAATTAATATGATTTTAATCTTATTTTAATTACCTTAATAATCACATGTAGAAAATAGTGGAAAGAAAGACAATTAAGAAAAGGAAATAAAAAGGAAGAAAATATTTATTTACAAAAGCATATTTAACTTAGGATGAGAGTCTAAGATTTACGTACTCTATTGAAGGAATCAAAATCTACGTAATTCAACCCAAAAATTGTATTTGTTAGTTAGTATTTTTTTTTTTGGTTTTATGAAAAGAAAAAAGATAATAAAAATTACTTTTATCTTTTGCAAACAAAATAGATTTTAAAATTGGTTGATATATTTTAATTTACAAAAAATAGAGTTAATTTTACTTCTTTATTCTTCTCATTTTTTTAGGATTTTTTTCCTTTTTTATTCTTTTTATTTTTTTTAATGATTGATTTTTGGTTTTTTAATTTTCTTTGTTTAATTTCTTTGATTTTTGATTTTTGATTTTTACTTTTTATTTTTTATTTCTTTTTAGATTTAGATTTTTGATTTTTTTTGACTTTTTTCTCTTATTTTTTATTTTTTGATTGATTTTCTAATTTTTTTAATTTGATTTTTTATGATTAATTTTGATTGTTTATCATTTTTATATTTTTTATTATATATGTTTTTTGAAATGACACTTTTCAAAAAATAACACTTTCTTTTCTTTTTAAGTTTAAGTTTTTTTTTTCAATATTTGATTTTTTCAATTTTTTTGAATCTTTCTCTTTTATTTTTTTGTGTTGATTTTGATGATTAATTGATTGATTTTTTTCATATATATATTCCTTGCATTTTGATAAAAAAAATTATTTTTATAAAGCATATTTTAATTCCTAATTTTGTTAAAAGAAAGTTTGAGGAATGCTTCTAGATTTACAAAAAAAGGAATTTAATTAATTTTTAAAATGTTTTTAGCTTTTTGTTGTTGTTTTTTTAATTTTATGAAAAAAAGAAAGTTAAAATTACTTTTCATTTTTTGGAAACAAAATGACTTTAAAATTAGTTGATGTGTTTTAATTTGTAAAAGATATAATTAATTTACTTCTTTATTCTTCTCATTTTTTAATAATTCTTTTTTATTTTTTTATGATTTTTATTTTTTTAATGATTATTTTTATTTTATTTTTTATTTTCCTTTGTTATGATTCTTTGTTTTAATTTTTGATTTTTTTACTTTTTACTTTTTTATTTTTTTGCCTTTTAATTTTTAATTAATTTTTCATGATTTTTCATTTTCATTTTCTTTTTCTTTTTTTAACTTTTGTATTTCCTTTTTCCTTTTCTTCAAACATTTTTTTTCTAATTTGATTTTAATTTTAATTTTATTTTTAAAGTATGTTTGGATAAAATGCAATGTTCACAATTGCTTCTCTTTACTTGTTTCTAAAAAAAAAAATGAAGATATACTTTTTAATGTTTTTACCTAAAGAATAAATAAATATAAGAATATATATTTTGTCTAGGATGATTAATCTAGACTAAACTCTGCCCAATGGACTTTGACACTTTTAGATTCATTAGAGTCAATCTTAAGAACCCTACCATGATTAGACTATACTAGACTTGTAGGCATGATAAAACTAAGCTAAGCTTCAAAGATCTCATGACAAAAATAGAAGCAGAAGGATTAAAAATTTAAAGATACAAACTTGAATTAAATTTAATAGTGAAAAGAATAACCGACCCAAACAAAATACGATATTGATAAGTTGCCTTTTTTTACTTATTCTTCAAGTAAGGATATTGAAAATGTAGTTTTTGATATCCTTGGTTTAAAAATAAGTAAAGATGGAATATGTATTTTGTTTGGGGAGCTAACAGGTCAAGGCAAGTTAACTTACTTGGAAATGCCAGAACTTGATGAAGGGTAAAGATACTAAGGAATGCTCGCTGGTACAAGACTTTTAGATGCATGCTTAGTCTATGCAGGGCTTAAAAAGTGCTTGTTTTATGCAAGGTTTAAAGGGTGCCCATTCTGTGTAAGACTTTAGAGTGTCTATTCTGTGTAAGACTTAATGATACTTGTTCGGTATCGCACTTAAGGGTGCCTGTTCCGTGCAGGACTTTAGGATGCCTATTCTGTATAGGACTTGAAGGATATTTATTCTGTGTAAGACTTAAAGGTGCCTATTCTATATAGAACTTTGAAGGGTGCCTATTTAATACAGAACTTTAGAGTATTTGTTTTGTGTAGGATTTATAGGGTGCCTATTATGTGCAAGGAATTAGGATGCCTGTTTTGTGCAGAACTTAAGGATGTATATTTTGTATAGGATTTTAGGGTGTCTATTTTGTGTAGGACTCAAGGATGTCTTTTTGTACAGGACTTAAATGAATTTTGTGCAAGACTTTTAGGGTGCCTATTTTGTGAAAGATTTTAAGATGTCTATTCTGTGGAAGACTTTAGGGTACTTATTTTGTGCAAGACTTAAAAGTGTCTATTCTGTATAGGGCTTCAGGGTGCTTGTCCTTTGCAGGACTTAAAGGGTGCTTGTTTTGTGTAAGATTTTAGGTGCCTATTTTGTATATGACTTAAAGGGTATCTATTCTATGCAAGATTTTAGGATACCTATTTTGTGCAGAACTTTAAGGTGCTTATTTTGTGTGGGGTTTTAGGGTGCCTGTTTTGCATAGGACTTATAGGATATTTATTTTGTGCACGACTTAAAAGGTACCTATTCTATGCAGGACTTTAAGTGTTTGTTCTGTGCAGGATTTTAGGGTGTCTATTCTATGCAAGGCTTTAGGGTGCCTATTCTATGCAAAATTTAAAGGGTGCCTATTGTATGTAGGACTTAAGGATGCCTATTTTATGTAGAACTTTGAAGAGTGTATATTCTATGCAGGATTTGAGAGTGCTTGTTTTGTGTAAGATTTTGAAGGATGTTTATTCTGTGTGTAGGACTTAAAGACGTTTGTTTTGCAAAGGACTTTAGGGTGCTTATTTTGTAAAGAATTTTATGATGTATATTCTATGCAAGACTTAAAAGATGCCTATTTTGTGTAGGGTTTTAGGGTGCTTATTCTATGCAGGGTTTTAGAGTGCCTGTTATGTGTAGAACATTAAAAGGTGACTATTCTATGTAGGATTTAAAAGTGCATATTCTATATAGAACTTAAAAGGTGTTTGTTTTGTGTAAGATTTTAAGAGGTGCTTGTTTTATGCAAGACTTTTAGGGCGCTTGTTCTGTGCAAAACCCAAGGGTGTCTATTTTGTGCAAGACTTTAGGGTACCTATTATGTGTAGGGTTTTAGAGTGTTTGTTCTGTACAAGATTTTAAGATGCCTATTCTGTGCAGGATTTAAAAGTACCTATTTTGTGTATAACTTAAATGTGCCTGTTTTATGCAGGATTTTAGGGTGTCTATTTTGTACAGGATTTAAGAGTGCTTGTTCTGTGCAAGACTTAAGGGTACTTGTTTTATGTAAGACTTAAAGATGCTTGTTCTGTATATGATTTTAAGATACCTATTATGTGTAGGATTTAAAGGTGCTTATTCTGTGCAAGACTTTAGGGTGCCTGTTCTTTGCAAGATTTAAATAGTGCCTATTATGTGCAGGATTTTAGGGTACCTATTATATGCAGAACTTTAGGGTATTTGTTATGCGTAGGATTTTCAAAATAATAATAATAATATCCAATTAGCATAAAATGAAAAAAATAAAATAAAATAAAAATAAAACACCAAAGCCCAAGTATCTCTAGTCCATTTTTAAAGGTCTAGGTAATTTTGAAGGCACCTAAATTCAAATGAGCCTTTTGAGTCCAATTATCTCAAACCCAAAATAAAGAAAAGGAAATAGAAAAAAAGAAAAAGTAAAAAATAGAAAAATTTAAAAGGAAAAAAAAAAGACAAATAAACAAAAAAAAGAAGAAAGATCAAAATAAAAAAAAACAAAATTAACAAAAAAAAGAGTGAAAACGAGAAAAATAGCATAACCTAATCTGTTAGCCCAAACAATTCCTATACCCACATAGCCCAATTAACTTCTTTAGCCTTGCTATCTTAAACCCATTAACCCAAGAGAAAAAGAAGAAGAACAAAAAGCCTTCCAGTATTAATTTCTTGGGATTTCATTGACCCAACACCAACAAAAAAAAAATAAAAAAGGAACAACACATAACAAAAACAAAAGGCCCTTGATCCCCACCCGCTAGTTTTGTCGTTCTCTTAGATGCTTTCTTTGTCCCTCCAGAAGCAACCAAAAGCAGAGCCGTGAGCAAATTACAACGTCTCATAGGATCAAAGGGGCAGATTGCTGCAACGGGCTCGAGGAGTTGACCTCCATGTCCCTTTCACCATCGGAGGCCGAGACGAGAGTAAAGATTCAGTCGGCGAGGAGATGTCGCACACAGATCCACAGCTGGGGCTACAAAAGGGGGAGAAAAGCTGAGAGTAAAGAAGAAGTGAAGGAGGTGAGAGTGAGAATGAGTGGGAGAGAGACCAAAGGAAGAAATTGAGAAAGGGGAAGGAAAGACCAAGAAGGGGGCTTTTCTGGGCTGAGTTCAGCGCAAGAGTGAGAGAGAGGCTCGGGAAGAGAGGAGAACGAGAGAAGAAGATTGAAAATGAGAGGGAGCTATGCAAGATGCAAGAATTGAGAGCCAAGGAGAGACGTACGAGTAGGGAGATTGACAGGAATAAAAGGGGACGGAGACTGAGAGAGAGAGAGAGAGAGAGAGAGAGAGAAGGGGGTGGTTCAACAGGAGGAATGAGAGATTGAGAATGAGAGGTTTTGGGAATTGGTTTTGGATTGAAGAGTAACAGAAACACAATAGATCAAATAATGCTCTTCATATATATTCAATATTGAATACAATAGGGACTATATATAGAAGGAAAATAACAGACTCCAGGACACGTGTGTGGTTGAGAGGAATTTGCTATAACAGAAAGGAAAGATAATACAGAGCTAAAATACATGTGACATAAAAGAATACATAATAATGCTAATATAAGACAGGTGTCTTGACATCCCCCCGCGAGCCAAACTGAGATAGAAGCACAGTGAGGCTCGAACGAAGAGAGTGAAATCTTGAACCAGAAAGAGGTTTGGTTAAGATATCTGCAAGTTATTCCTGACTTGATACGACAGAGAGCTGGAGAGATTTAACTGCAAGACGCTCTCGAACAAAATGATAATCCAAAGCAATATGTTTGCTCCTAGAGTGCATTACAGGATTAGCAGCCAAGTAGGTGGCTCAAATATTGTCACAGTAGATAGTGGGAGGAGAAGAAAGAAAAATACCAAGTTCCTTGAGTAAAGACTGCAGCCAAATAACATCACATGTGGCAAGAGCTAAGGACTTGTATTCAGCCTTAGTGCTGGATCTGGCAATGTTAGATTGCTTCTTAGAGCTCCAGGAAATCAGATTAGGACCCAAGAAAACAAGGAAACCCCCTGTGGATCTTCAGTCATCTGGGAAGCCATCCCAATCAGCATCAGCATAAGTGGATAGTGTCAAAGAAGAGGAAAGACGAAGAAACAGACCATAATCAATTGTGTGACAGAGGTAACGCAAAATGTGTTTAACAGTTTGCTAATGAACTGTGCGAGGAGAATGCATAAACTGACAGACCTTATTAACAGCAAAGGAGAGATCAGAACAAGTGAAAGAAAGGTATTGAAGACTGCCAACAACACTCCGATAGAGAGTGGGATTATCAAATGAGACACCATCCAGAGCACTTAACTTAGTAGAAGAAGTCATAGGAGTGTTGACAGGTTTAGCAGCAAGCATATTGGTCTTGGAAAGTAAGTCTTGGATATATTTACGTTGAGAAAGAAACAAGCCAGAAGAGCTGCGGGTGACTTCTACGCCCAGAAAATAGTGAAGGGGTCCAAGATTCTTAACTGGGAAAGAGATGCTTAAGGCAGAAACAAGCTCTTGAACAGCAGAGGAGGAAGAACCAGTGACAATTATATCATCAACATAGATAAGCACATACAACTTAAGAGACATCCGAGAATAGATAAAAAGAGAAGCATCAGATTTTGAGTCAGTGAATCCCAATTCTAGAAGGCGAGAGCTCAACTTAGCAAACCAAGCCTTCAGTGCTTGTTTCAAACCATAAATAGCCTTGTTTAATTTGCAAACATAATCAAGAAATGCAGGATTAACAAAACCAGGAGGTTGGGTCATATAAACATCTTCAGTAAGAAATCTATGAGGAAAAGCATTTTGTATATCTAATTGAACAATTGACCAGTTATAAGATATAGCTAGAGCAAGAACAAGGTGAACAGTTACGAGCTTCACAATAAGAAAGAAGGTATCAGTATAATCCATACCAGATTGCTGATGGAAACCTTTGGCGACTAGGCGAGCTTTGTACCGATCAATCGTGCCATCAGGTTTGTGCTTTGTTCGGAAAACCCACTTACAGCCAATAAGATTGAAGGAAGGAGACGGAGGAACCAAATGCCAAGTCTGAGTGGTGAGCAAAGCATCAAATTCATCTGCCATGGCTTGCCTCCACTCAGAAAATTGAAGAGCGATGGCAAGAGAGGTAGGAGCGTTTAGGGGAGATTTTGATGCAATCAGAGCATGTGAAGGGGGCCAGTTCACAGTACCGTCTGTTCGAATTCGAGGACAATGGATCTGGTTTTTAGATCTGGTGAGCATAGGATGGGATGGAAGAGAGGAAGGAGAGGAGGGAAGAGACGGCAATGACAGGTTAGGGACAGAAGATAGAGCAGAGGGGGAAGAGGTGGACATAGGTAAAGAGACAGGTGAAGAGGATGACTGACAGGATGGGCGAGGAGAGTCACGAACAGATGGAGAGAGAGCTGAAAGAGACGGGATGGGCCAAGAAGAAGTAGGCTGGGCAGATGGGATGGACGTTAAAAGAGACGGAATAGGATGAGAGGAAGTGGGCTGGGCTATGGGGAGAGTTAGGAGAGAAGGAAGAATGATAGGATCAGAATTTGGGTTCAGGGAAGGAGACTCAGATTGGGCCGCAAATGGAAATAGATTCTCATCAAATTTAACATCATTTGACACATAAAAGTGCTTAGCAACTGGTTCAAAACAAAGATAGCCCAAATGATCAGGACTGTAGCCCAAGAACACGCAAGGTTTGGACCGAGGTTGCAGTTTGTGCTTATTATAGACTCTGAGATGAGGCTAACACCCACAACCGAATACTTTGATGCGAGAATAGTCGGGTGATTGATTGAATAATAGTTCATAGGGAGATTTCTGACTGAGGGTGGCACTGGGAATGCGATTGATGAGAAACACAGCAGTAGAGAAGGCATAATCCCAAAAGTGTTGAGGTATACTGGCATGAGAAAGAAGAGCAAGACCAGTTTCAATAATGTGTCGGTGTTTACGCTTAACAGTGCCATTTTGATAATGAGCATGAGGACAGCTTAAACGATGATGAATACCGAGTTCAATTAGTTTTTGATGTAGTGATTTGTATTCACCCTCCAATCAGATTGTAAATATTTTATCTTATGATTGAAGAGACGTTCAACATGTAATTGAAAAGATAATAATGTAGGCATAACCTTAGATTTTGATTTTAACGGAAACAACCATGTAAATCGAGTGAAATCATCAACAAATGTTACATAATATTGGAAGCCTGATTTTGACTTGATGGGTGAAAGACCCCATACATCACTAAAGATTAAATGTAAAGGTCTTGTAGAACAATGAGCGGTGAGAGGATGATGCAGATGATGACTTTTTGCAGCATAACAATTTGGACAGAGATGAGTGGGCTTTGATGTTGATACTGAAAGGCCCTGACTAGAGAGAACCTGTTGAACAATTTTGAAGGCAGGATGACCAAGACACTGATGCCATCGGAGAAATGATGAGCACTCAGTGAGGCAAGCTTGTGGTGAGGAAGATAGGTGAAGTGGATAGAGATGATTATGGCTGGCTCCTTGAAAGAGAATGGCCTTCATGTTTTTTTCCTTCACAAGAAAATGAGTATCATGAAATTCAAAGAAAACACAATTGTCTTTACAAAATTGTGAGACAGAAGTAAATTTTTGGAGAGTAGTGGAACATGAAGAAGTTAAGAGAGAAGAAAAGTGCCATTTGAAGAAGAAACTACCCCAGAACCATGATGAAGAATGGGTAAAGGTGAACCATCTCCAATAAGAATTTGATTAGATCCATTATAGTTATCGGACCCAAGGTTGAGATTAGAGAGTTGCGAAGTCATATGATGTGTTGCTCCAGTGTCAAGATACTAGATAGAGTCAGAGGAGAGTGCAGAGTAATGAACTGCTAGTGAAGCAGGAGGAGCAAGTTGATATGCCTGATTGAAACGATGATAGCAGCTTAAGGCACTGTGCCCCAGTTTGGAACAGACTTGGCAGATGATAGAAGGTGTGCCAAGTAAGGAGCGTCCACCACGAGTTCCAGTTGATATTCTACAACCACCTCTATGTGAGAAACGTCCACCATGACTGCGACTATTAAAGTGATTGAATTGCCTTCTCGAATAGATGGAAAATTAGTAGATGTTTGATTAGTGGCCAGGTTCGCTGTGATTAGATTAGAGGTCAATGAGACTGTAGTGTGTTAAGATAGTCTGGCTTCAAAGGTTAATAAGTGACTTTGTAATTCTTCAGGTGAAAGAGTTCCAATACAGGTGGTGAAAGATGCCACATTAGGATCATATTCAGGTCTAATGCCAGACAGTAGATGAGTAGCAAATTCAGTATGAGTGAGAGGTTTTCCAGAAGCAGCAAGAGTGTCAGTGAGAGTGATAACCTTCCGAAAATACTCAGCAATAGAATCTCCTCCTTTCTTTAACGTTGCAAGTTGATTATGAATTTGAACATAACATGCTTGATTTTTATTTGCAAAGAGAACTTCGATTGCATTCCATATTGCTCGTGAGGTCTTATGCTTGAATACTCGAGCTATTAAATTTTCAGATAAAGATGAAATGATAATTGACAAGATTAATTGATCTTGTGTAAACCAGCGATTGTATTCTGGATTTGGTTGATTATTTTCAAGTAAAATAGGAGGAGGCTGAATACTGCCATCAATATAGCCAAAAAGACCTTGACCATAAAGATAGGGCTGGATTTGTGCTTTCCAAATCACATAATTGTCATAATTAAGCTTCACAATGACAAAATGTGGTAAGGAGGTAACAAAGGAATTATGGGATTGTATTGTAGTTTGAGGAGAAGAGGTAGAGGACGATGGATTTTGAATTTTGTAATTATGAGCTACTCTCTGCCATACTTGACATTGAAGGTCAAGCAGGCTCTGATACCATAACAGAAACACAATAGATCAAATAATGCTCTTCATATATATTCAATATTGAATACAATAGGGACTATATATAGAAGGAAAATAACAGACTCCAGGACACGTGTGTGGTTGAGAGGAATTTGCTGTAACAGAAAGGAAAGATAATACAGAGCTAAAATACATGTGACATAAAAGAATATACAATAATGCTAATATGAGACAAGTGTCTTGACAAAGAGTACCGAGAGAGGGAGGTTACAGGAATTAAAGGGGATTAAGAGAAAGAACGAAGGAGGGAGAGAACAAGAGAGATCCAGAGGGGGAACCGAGAGAGAAATTGAGGAGATTTTAGTCTAAAGCCATTAGAGGCAACACAACAGAGGAGAGACTGAGAGGAAATTCGATTACTAGAAGGACCACAGTGAAAGAAGGAAATCAGAGAGAATAAATTTGATGCGATAGGAAAATGAGTTGAAAGTTGCTGAAGTTTGGAAGAGAAAGCAGATTCGGTAAGGTGTGGTCCTCTTTACTTTGCTGCCATTTTTATTCCTCTCTTCACCATTGAAATTATGAAGCTATCAGGGTGTTCTGTGTTTGGTGTTGAAATTTGGAGTTGTGCATTCTTGATAGTTCAAATTATTTGGCTGTGATAAAATGTTGATGTTTGTTGATTCAGAGATTCAATTAGGATTCATGTACTACTTTTAATCGTCCTGTATTTACTTAGTCTAAAGTATTTAATCGTTCTGTTTTTGGTGCTGAAATATGGACTTCTGCGTTCTTGATAGTTCAAATTATTTAGTTGTGATAAAATGTTGATATTTGTAGATTCAGAGATTCAATTAGGATTCAATTAGTCTAAAACGAGGAGATCACATTTCTTAGGTTCATGTGTGCATAGTTTGGATCCATTAGGTTTAAGTAAAATTCCTGTAGATTGGTTTTGGACTGTTGTTCAATAAATATAGGAGTGGTTTGAGTGAATCCAATTATTTGCTTGAATTTAGACTGAGAAGCCTGTTCTGTTCTTGTGCCACTAGAAACATGAGTATCATTTGGTTAATATCCCTTCTCCTTCATCTCAGTTCATGATAATATGTGGACCTGGGTAACCATAATGTCTAAAGTCCCATTTAATCATAAATTGGGTTTGGATTTTATGTAATTTTACTCAAAATTTTAAGACCACGCATACCTTGGTTTGTTGATTGCAGTAGGAACTTGTGCATGATTTTTTTTAATACTCTGACTGGATATGGTTCTCATGCCTACTTGCTATTTTGAGATATGTTGGTTTTCACTGAAGTGTTGAAATCTATTTTTACAACAATTATGGAAGTCAACATTCCCCTTTTGCTTTTGTCACATGAGTAAGATCTCTGATCTAGTGGAGTGGCAATGTGTGAGAAACTTGGCTAGGAGAATAGATGAATGGTTGGAAAGGATAGCTCACTTGGTTTCCTTTTCGAGTCATGCAGTATAGAAATAATATAACATGTGCTTGGGGTAAAGTGACTATTTGATATAGTATACAAACACACAATCACAAGTTTCTTGTAAGTATTTATTTATTCTTATTTTTTTTTATAATTTGCTTTGTGAGATTATCTATCTCTTCAAGCATATAGAATATCATTAAGGTCACGTGTGACAATAAATCTCTGAAGGTGCCTATGTCACTTAGATTGCACAATTACCTTTTAAGAAATATTGGATCCCAACGACCTATAGTCAATAAATTCTAGTTTGCAAAATTATGCAAGAAAATTCAAAAAAAAAATATAGCCTTTTTTTTCAAATGTGAAAAAAAAGGCAAAGTAAAAAGGAAACGTTCATTGGAAAAGATAGTAAATAAACATTCTTTGGCGAATATCAAATGAATGGGGCTTAACAGAAAAAGGGATTTCAAAAATGATATCAATTTTCCTTCCAAAAAAAGAAGAAGACGAAGAAGCAAATCGAAAATCAAATAATGACAATACGAGAAAAATTGTTTGTTAAAAAGAAAGAGAAAATACAATAAAATTAAAAATTGACAATTAAAAAAAAAAGTAAAAGAGAAAGTCATAAAAAATTAAAACTAAAAAAAATTAATTAACAATTAAGTTAAAAAATGGCTATAATAATAATAATAATAGGATAAAATATATACTTCAACCAAAAAATAAATTCATTAAAAATAAAAAAGAACCAACAACAATAATGTATAAATAAAAAGAAATAAAAAAGTTAAAAGAAAAGGTCAAAAAAAAGGAAAAGGGGAAGAATCTAAAGTCAAAGAAAAATCAATCATGCAAAAAGAAAAAAAGGGAAATTGCCCAAAAAAATAAAACAAAACAAAAAATAAAACTTAACTAAATATAGTTTCTTGTCGAATTATGTGGACTTTGATTGTAATGATACTAACTTCTAAACACATTAATTAAGTTTTATTGGTCTCTTAAATACGAGTACTTAAAGTTAAATATGATTAATAATTCATTAACAGATGAAAATTTAGGAAAATTTGAACTTTTTTAGTTATTCCTAAACACCAAATAGGTAAGCAAAAAGATTCATAACTGAAGGATAGAAAAATTTTCCTACAAGATCTCAATTCTATTCACATTTAATTATAAGAGGCATAAGACTTATTTATATTAGTTTACAAGTCAGTATATGTCATTACCATGGTAAAAACCAAGGTTTTTAAGTTAAAATGAGAGTTTGGAGACTTAGGCCGTAACTTGGAAGATCTTCGCTATGGCTAAGTTAGCTACTGGAGCCTAAAATCTAAAATATGCAATTCTTGCCACGATTAAGACCTTTCGTGTTGCGAGAAAATGCTCTTGGGAACTCATTGTTCCCTAAAACTCAAGTCTTATTACAACTAACCTATATGGCATTGCAGCGAGAGGCCTTTTTAGAGGTCTCCCAACAAGTTCACCAGCGTCTAGTTGCAGTGAGCTCTCCTCATGTCGTGACGAGATTAGTCTCAGGTACCTTCTAAACCAAAAACTCTCACATTGCGCTGCGGCTCAAAGACTTGTGCCATAGTGCTCTCATCCTTTGTTACCCTAAATTTCATTTTTGGGCCACGACCTAAAGACTCTGAGTCGCGACTTAACTCCCTCCTGATCCTACTCTCCCAATTACACACTTCCCAACCATTTATCACTAACTCTAAATGAATTGTAGGACTTTCCTAGCTAACATACATGATGTTATAGACCTCCCAACTCCCAAATACCTCAATTCACTAATTCTCATTGTTTATAGGCTTAGGGGATCACAACAATTGATTACTATTATATATCAACACATTATTACAACATTAGGTACTCAAGCTACTAACAACATCATTTACATATATATATATATATATATATTCCAACAGAGATTTCATACAACATTATTCAAGATAATCATTAACTGCATAGCATAATTATACTCTCAAGTGAATAAGTAATGGTTCTTCATTAGTAACAACCCATATCAGAATCATCCTTAGGTACAAGTATCAGATTACAAATAAGATAAGGTTTAACTTCCTATTAGTTATATCATTGATTATAAAACATAAAAATACCTACACTTGGTAATATGAGTGCATGATGATCTTATATAAGATAAATCACAAAAATTAGCATCTATTCTAAGTCAAAATGGTCAAAGTGTAGAAATCTTATATAAGGCCTTAAATCAAGGATATTCATCCACTTGCTTTCTTTTTTCCTTACTCAAGAAACCTTTACTTGAAATTTTTAACTCATAAAACTCAGTAACCAAAGGAAAATTTCATACATATGTACAATTTAATTAGTATAAATGCATATTAAACATAGTTATCAGAAGCATCATCATAATCAATAAATGAACTACTTGGACTACCAGTGATTGCTATCCTATACTAGTAGTCATATACATCATGTTAATGGCCAATAACATAGGGAAAGGCTCGTCTATGGTGCCAACTCCCTCTTGAGCACACTCTGGGTTTAGTGTATTCATGAGTTAGATCACAACTCAATGCTCGATTGAAGCACAATGCACGAGTGGCAATCGCATCAAAACTCTACCAAGGACATGCTCACGGTTCACAATAACAATTCAAGTAGCTAATTAATCATTTAGCATTTCAAAATATATTTATGCAGCAAATATCAAATTAACAAAACACTTATACAAGGAATTAAAATTTAACCTTGATTACTTCACTTAGTTGAGTCAAGTTATGAAGTTAAAGGAAAATTCCCACACTCTAGAGGTTCTAAATTGTCAAAACAAGTTTACAACTCATTACTCACTATAGAAATTAATTACCTATTCATTCTTAGTACCAAGAACTACTTAAAATCACCTACCTAGCTTCCAATGAACTTAAATTTAGGTGTGAGTCCTCCCACACTATAAACTTCAATATCTCACTCTAAATTTTGGGTATTTTTCGCACAAAAATCAAAGCCTACGATATACAAGTAAGCTATTGGGGCCACTAATCAACAAAAATATATCAAGTTGAGGAGAATATACTTACCTAACAATTCCCCTAGTATGAAACCCTAAAAATCCACAAAAAAGAGCAAGTTTTCAGATTTGGGTGATGAAGAAAAATTCACCAAACTAGAAACTATTTGCACTAAAATGTAGAAGAGAAGGAGAGCCACAAGTTTTATATCGATTACTTTGGTTAAATCTTCCTCTAAAAGTGAGAAATTGTGGAAGAATGCAAAAAAACCTTAGTCTCCTTTCTTTCTATGTGAAAATGCTTTTGTGTTCTGTAGCACCAAGGATTTTTGCTTTTAAATTTTAGTGTGGCTACAAAACCCTTAAGGTTTTAAGGCCATATGAGCTGATCCACAAGCCCAATATCCAATTAGGTTCAGAAATCTACATATTAGGCCATGAGAGTAAGAGTTAAGTTGATGTAAATAAGTTGGACCACCATAAAAACTAATGTTGGGCTTCTATAGTTAATTCTTGTCATCATTGAGCTAAAATCTTATGGCCCAATTATTTATTATCCACTTTCTTTTACTTAATTAGGGAATGTTTGGTTTAGCGTTTTCTTCTCCCAAAACGTGATTTGGCCAAAGCAATCATTTATTGTTTTTGCATTTTGTGGGTTGCAAATGTGATTTTTTCACCTTCTCCAACACTTAACCAAACATGCACTTCATCTTTTAATTAAGCTCAAACCCAAAAATTAATTTATTTTTATCCAAATGGTCAGAAATTCTTATTTATCTCTAAATGCCCAAAATGGATCCATTTCCTTAATAATTCTTATTTTCATAATTCCATTAAATCTCCCTTTATAATTCCATAATACTTCATAATTAGTCTAAATTAATTTCAGGGTATTACATTAATCCCTTCCATAGGATATATAGGCCCTAAAATCTCATTCTAGGTCAAATTTATCCCTGTAAATAAACTCTTTCTTTTCTTTTTATTTCCTTTGTAATTTCTGTTCTTTTCTTTATTACTGCATGTGATTATTAGGGAATTAAAATAGAATAAAAGTCATATCAATTTTGCATGACTAACTTAAGGTAACTATTTTTAAAAATAGGTGTTGTGGGGTATCTAACACTTTTCCCATTCACAATCAACTTTCGAATTCATTATTTGGTTAGTAAATCATTTTTCTTATAAAAAATTTTTCCAAAGTTTTTCCTTTTAAAAAAAATTAGAATTTTGGTGGCTACTCTACTTAATTTGGTTTTCATTTTCAAGAATCGGATTTTTAAATTTTTTTGGTGTCATGAAGTCGCATTTTGAGTGTGACACCTATTCTATGTAACACGTTAGGGTGCCTATTCTGTACAAAATTTAAGGGTGTATGTTCTGTGCAGGATTTAAGGATGCCTATTCTATGCAGGGCTTATACATATAATTTTTGTATAGATTTTTCTATGTTTAAAAACTCTATCTTATTTTCCAATTTTCTTTTGGCAAGATATGCATATATATGAAATGCACGATGCATGCATATTGCTTGACTTTTGAGCTTAGCAACTCAGCTTTGCCCAATATATATCAGGGTCTATATATGCAGATGTAGAAAACAACAAAGCATGTGAGGTGTTACATTTCGTGAAATGCATATTTTTGTATTTTCTTTGCCCCAGTATAAACTTGAGGGATCATTTAATGTAGCATATAGGGGATGCGAGAAGCATATAAGATGCTTTATTTTGTGAGATGCAAAATTTTCTTGCTTTTACTTGCCTTAGCTTGAACTATGGCTTATATAATGTATGTAAGTATAGGATGCATGAAACATGTGATGCTTTATTTCGTGAAATACAAAATTTTTCTTTTACTTGTCCTAGTGTAAATTAGGGTCTATATAATGTATGCAAGTGTGAGATGCATGAAACATGTGATGCTTTATTTCATGAAATGTAGATTTTTCTTTTACTTGCTCCAATGTAAACTAAGGTTTCTGTAATGTATGCAAGTGTGAGCAATGAGAAGCATATGAGATGACTTATGTTGTGAGATGCAAAATTTTCTTTTACTTACCCCAGTGTAGACTAAGGTCCACATAGCATATGTATATATGAAATATGTGAAACATATGAGATACCTTGTTTTATTTTATGAAATGCAAATTTTGCCTTTTATGTGCCCCTAATGTGAACTTGGTTTAATGTAATGTATCCATGTGTGTGATAGGTGAAACATATGAGATGCAAGTTTTTCTTTTTTTTTTTGAAATGCAAATTTTGCCTTTTATGTGCCCCCAATGTGAACTTGGTTATATGTAAGGCATATGAGATGCAAGTTTTATGTTTTTATTTTTATTTTTACTTTTAAATTTAAAATTTTTTTATTTGCAAGGTATACATAATTTGTGCAAGTAGAGTTAACTTTAAAAGTAGAAAAAGATGGGGATGCCATTTCTAAATATCTTTAAATTGATATTGAACTTTGAACTTTTTTTTTTTACTTATGCAAACAAGATTACTTCAAAGGAAGGAGAAAGAGAAGGGACACTATTTCTAAATGTTCTTAAATTGATTTTGAATTCTGAATCATTTTAGAAAATGAATTAATGAGGGAAGAAGAAAAAGAAAAAAATGGTCCTTCTTTTTTTTTTTCTTAAGTTTTTTAAAAAATTAATTTGACTTGAAAGGAAAAATATGCTTGGTCTATGTACAAATTCAATATAAGCACATGATATATGAAAAATCTCAAAATTTATAACATGTAGGATTCTTGGTCATTTGTATTTGGAAAAATTTCTCATGTCAGCTCTTCACTAACCTTAATGAGAAAAGTTAGACTTTTGGTTATCTTGCCAAATTTGCCTTTTATTATTCGGATGAAGCATTTTATTAATGGCTTTTAGTTAGCTGAAAATGCCCCTAAGGGAGTATCCAAAGCTAAGAAGACTCGAGATTTTTGTTTTTCTTATTTTTGAATGAGTTTTCTCAAGGTGATTTGTTTGCCCCTAACTTAAGATTATTAACTTGATGAAACAGTCTTCTCTTATCAACTCTTCATCATTAATGCTTGAAAAGTCAATAGATAAAATTCACTCATATATTAGTTAACAATGTCAATGTAGTCATATATTAAGGAACACATACTCATGAGCTTGGAAAGAAAAAAAGGGCCTTAAAATTGGAGGAATGCAAGGAATGGCGAAGTATGTGGTCATGTAAGATGATTTAGAGCAGAGAAGTGGAATAGACAAAGACTAAATACAATGTAACAAAATAGGAGATATCCCAATTCTAGACTTGAAGTACTTTCCTTTGAACAATAAAGAAGTGAAATGTCAAGAAAATGATATGATAAGATAGATTTGAACTCTTTATGAAAGAAATAATTGGTGTAAATACAAGAATTTGCTTTAAATTAAACTTTAGGGAGAATTAGAGTTGAGAACCTAAACTTAAAAATATTTACTCTGAAGGACTTATTACGATTGGATTTAAGATAGATTATCATTGACTTTAAGCAAAATCCTTAAACCCAGTGGTAATAGGTCATTTGGAGTAAATATTTTGAATTGTGGGTCATCAATTCTAATTCTACCTAAACTTTATGCCCTAATTTCAATTATTCTGGTTTTAAAATCATTCTTTTCAAGAAAATTTTACTATAATTATTTTTCAAATAAGCCAAACTTCAACAAAGACTTTTGATGCTTGTAATGTGGCCTTGGTAAATAGGTTTACAAAATATAAGATATCAAACTCAAGAATTAGTATGTCCCTATTAAGTCTCCCATTAGTCTTCTTTTCCTATTTCTTTAACAAGATTTTATACTTGAAATTCTCTTACCAACAGAAGATGTCCTAAGGTTGTAATGTGGCCTAATGAGTAAAATTATGGCTTAAAAAAGGAAGGTGTAAAAGCCAAGACATTCATGTGGGTTTGCAATGAGAATTTTACTTTGGTGATCATGCAATATTGGTAGGACTTATTTGGACCATTTTCTTATTTCAATTCCCAATCAGCATATTTCCCTTTCGGAGAACTTTTCTCTTTTGACTTCTTATGTAACATAAAACTTTCCTTTGAGAAATTTGCCCCTTGATTGCATTTTAAGGTGGAGCTCCTTTTTGAAAGCTTTTACTTTCTCAAATTTTATTCTATAGGAGCTTCCTTTTTGAGAATTTCTTTTTTTTTAATGACTTTTCTTTTCTTCCTCCAATAACATTTCTTGAACATTTTTTTTGTCTTTAAAGGAATCCAAGATTACTTTTCTTTATATGGAATTCTCATTGCTTCCCAAGTTTGATCTGTATTGGGTATTTGAAGAATTTTGAAGGCTCAGTGGTTATTAACAGTTAAATAGTATTTGGATAATTGAAAGGACTTGATTCTCTCTTGATATTTGAATTATTGGCATAAAAATCCATTAAAGGCTTCCCATCCCAAATGTTCCATGATTATAGGTGAAAGAAATAATCATTATTTTTGGCTCAATTGAGATGACTAGAGATAACTTTTTGCATTTAGGAAGACAAAGAATGTCTCATATCCTTGGCATAGCTTGCTTATGGGATATGCATTTATATCTTTGATTTGATTTTTTTTAAAAATTGGATTTGAGGCATATAATTAGCTTTTGTAACTCTTGATTTTCGTAAAAACGATGAAAATAAGCTAATTATAAAAGAGGGTTCTCTAAAACGAATGAGTTGAGGCCAAATAAAATTAGGATAAAATTCTAAATAATAGAAAATGAGGATCCATGACTTAAGATGTCCAGAAATTGGAGTCGGAGTAGTTAAATGAAATCTGATGAAATGTAGTGGCACTTTCGTAATTTTGGGTACTTTTTAGAAAACTCAAAGGGGAAATCTTTAAATGAAAAAAATGAATTTTTTGGTGTAACACCCTAAAATTAATTAAAGTGTTAATCATGGATTAAACATAATTAAAAATAATTATTATAGAATAATTGGACAAATCATGTGAATGTGAATCTAGAGAAAAATAGATTATTAATATGAGTTTGAGATTTAATTGGGTTAGAAAATTCATCTAGGCTCAAATTAAGTTAAGTAGGCCATGCTTAGAGATTAATAGAGGCTCAATAATTATAGGTACAGACCTAACTTCTTATTGTTGGACTTAGCCCAATAGAGAGACTACTTAGCATTGGCCCAATTGGGTTTAGTGAGGTAGGGCCTCGAGACCCTACTTACATAAACCCTTATAGTTGGCCCAACATTCCTTATGTAGACCAAAACTAAATGAACTATTGAAATTTGGCTTAATCTAACTACAACTCTGCAGCCTAATTCATGAGATTTAGTCCAACTCAACTCAAAGTATGAACTCACTTGGATTTGGGCCTTTGGGTCAGTCCAAATCCATCCAAAACCCTGAACATATTTAGCCTTTCCCCTCCTTTATGCAGAAACACAAAACACAATACAATTTCAAAGTTTAGAGGGACGCTTGGGTTCTTAGCAAGAAATCCACGATTTCACTTTTAGGCTCAAAATCAGTCAAGGTAATTATTATATAACTTAATCTCTCTTCTTTCTCTTTAATTTGACCCGATTAATTTTTTGTTTAGAGCATTACACCCACACCCACTCCTAAAATCTGAAACTTGTTGTTTAGTATTTTCATGGTGAAATTTCGAAGGTTGAAGCTGGAGGTGTTGTTAGGTAAGTATAAACTACTCATTTTGATACTTTCTCTGCTAATTAGAGACCCCATTGGTTAACTTATGATATGAGCTCTATTTTTATGCGAAAATAACCATAATGTAGGGTGATATTTGAAAGTTTCTGGTCTAGGGAAGGCAAAATTTGAAATTTAATCTTTTGGTGATTAGGTAAGTGTCCTTTAGGTAATTATTGATGGATTAATTCTTTGACTACTGGGTTGTTATCATAATTGATGAATGAGAATAGTAATGGTTTGATTTTTGTGTTCATAGGCTGACATAGCATTATTGTCGGTTCTTCGAAAAATTGTCCACAAGTGAGGTAATCGGTGATTATGTAATTTTATATATATATCTACTTTAATTTTATTTTTGTTACACATGAAAGATTTGAAATACTAAATGAATTAATTGGCTATCTGTTGTATTATATTTAAATCTTGTGAGTCCATAGTGGAGCTGTGGTGCGATTATCACCTGTGCATGTGCTTCAATTAGACACTGGTTGTGATTAGACCCTAGATGCATTGAGTCCTGGTTGTACTCATTGGGGAGTGGGTGTCATAGACGGGCCTTTCTTGATGTTATTGGCTTTTAACATATGAAAATGTGATTGCTAGTATGAGATGGTAATCATAGTAGCTTAATTATTTCATTTGCTGATATGATTGATATAATTTTGATACTCATTTTAATTCATGTATATATGTTAATTAAATTAGAATATATGGATGGAACTTGCTTTTGGTTATTGAGATTTGCATCTCACCTCGTCTCATGGGCTAACTATTTTAGGTAAAGGATCCTCTAATAAGGATAAGGGTAAGCAAGTGGATGAGCATCCATGAGTTGAAACTATGTGTGGGGAAGTTGCACTTAGATTGACCTAACTTAAGATAGATGCTAATTTTGTTATTCATTTGTATAGTATCATTATGTAATCGTATTGCCAAATGTAAGAATTTTGTATTTAATAACTTATGACGTGCCTGTTAGGGACCTAGGCCTTATACATTTTAGAATCTGATGTATGAATTTACAACATCTGATATGGAATCTTATGGATCCAATGATTTGGTTTACTATTTGGAAATGTAATCATATATTAACTTAAATGATGATTTAGACTGGTAATGCATGGCACCTTATGGGGATTCCTATTTGAATGATTTGGTTGGTTGTTTATGAATCTGGTTATTTATTAACATTACATGGTACTTGTTGATATATGATAGATTGATGAGTAAGAATCAATACTTAAATGTTGAAATGGGTAATGTTAGATTAGCTAAGAAAATCCAGTACATAAATGCCATTAGAATCTCACAAATTGAGGGAGAGTGGCCTAGAGTGTTCTTAAAGGAAGATTTGGAGTGTATAGGAAAAAATTCTAGGAGTTTTAAGGACAAGAGGGATTTCATCGCGGCTGGCGAAGTTGCTTAAGGAAAGTAATAGAGAGTAATTTGCCGTGGTGCGAAATAGAATTCGCCGCGGTAAGAGTCGAGTGGCAAGTTTGGTTGTGTTCCAGAGAGGAATTCGCCGTGGTATAAAGGGGAATTGGCTGCGGCCAATATCGAGGGTGAGATAGGAAGGCTCCAGGAGGTCCTCTAGCCACGGCGCCACATAGGCTCGTCGCGACGAAGCTTAAATTAGCCGCAAAAAAATATGTGAAGATGTAAGAAGTAAACCCGATGGCAATTGGCCGCAACGCAAAAGCATTTAGCCATGGCTAAGGTTCTTAAATTCGCCTATCAACCTAGAAAAACTTGGTTCTTCCAATGGTAATGCTAAGAGATGATTCAAAAACACTCGTATGAGGTTCTTGAGACTTAAAATTAATAGATAATAAATTTAAAGGCTTTACTTGAGAAATTTGATTCACTCATGTGCTTGAATGGTTGTGATTAATTGGTAATAACCCTAATAGCATAAAGGTTTAAACTTTCTCCTCTTTTTTCTTAATGTAATCAATCATGATGATCTTAAACCTTAATTTATGGTTGATATTTGCGTATTTAAGTTTAATTACTATGATTAGATATTAGGGTCATTACATTTGGAGTTCTCAGAGGTCTTAAAAACTATATAAACTCCTAAAATGGTTCAAACCCTTCTAGTTTATATTTTAAAACGTCGATTGATCTAAACTTTCACCGGTTCATTCAAGAAGGTTTTAAATCTAATTTGAGTGAAACCAAAAGCATTTTATAAGTTAGAGGATTTAAATTTTATAATGGAAAAGAAGATTCTTGAAAAGGAGTTAAAATAAACCAAAATGGAAGAGACTAAAATGAAGGACAAAATTGAAATTTTAAAAAGCTTTAAATGAACCCTTTGCTATATATAGGTCACATCCTCCTTTTCCCTTCCATTTAACCGATCTAATTTTTGCCTAAAACCAGAGGAGAGACTAGCAAGGAAGGGCGCATAAGAAGGTGCCAAGAAGAAAGGAAAAAGTTTAGGAAAAAGGTAAGAAAATCATAGAATTTCATGCTCCTTCCTTTAGCAAACTTGTTTTCCTCATTCTCCTCTCTTTTCCTATGGTTTTAGTACTTGATTTGGGATTTTTTTGGTACTTGTTTAGAGGGAGGAAGTTAGAATTTGAAAGAGAAGCTTGTAGTAAAGAGAAGAGCTCTTGAAAAAGGCTAAGAAACAAGGTATTTTTCACAGCTTTTCATGCTTCTTTTTCTTGCTCTTCCTTCATGTGAATTTTGGCCAAGTATAGCTTATCCAATAGGAGATGAAAATTGACTAAACCAAGGGAGAAACATAGGTTTTAGAGTATGAGAAACAAGTATATGCAAAGAAATTCTAAAGAAAAGCATTAGAAAACAAGTTACCAAAATCTAAGGATTTTGTTGCACCTTGA
This sequence comes from Erythrophleum ivorense, assembly GCA_026724425.1. Taxonomy (NCBI): domain Eukaryota; kingdom Viridiplantae; phylum Streptophyta; class Magnoliopsida; order Fabales; family Fabaceae; genus Erythrophleum; species Erythrophleum ivorense. Next base: position 36,112,653 of record JAIUCV010000006.1, on the reverse strand, counting down.
TATGTATGAAGCTTCCTAGTGGTAATCTTAGTTGTCTGAGAGTATATATGAGTTCTCAAGATATCTAGGAAGTTTCACATGTGTCAACTCCCTAAAGAAAATGAAACAAATTCCATGGGTCTTCTTTCATGGCTATGTCTTAGTCAAGACCACTATAAGTATATAGGGAGAGTTTTAAATTTTTCTAAGGTTAGAAAGGGACTAAATATGATAGATGAATATCAAAGAAAGCCTTGGAATGAATTTATAAACCTTGATTTGTGAGATGGAGGTGTAAGCTCCATAATGAGACATAAAGAAGCAACTTATATTTAAACTCCTTAAAATGAATTTATGATGACTCCAAAAAGTCTAAATGGAGTCAAGAGATTTAGATTGAATGAGAAATGAGAGTCAAGATCATGAATTCCAATAGTTGCTTCATTATACTTTGTATAGAAATATAATGAAGCCATATGAGAAAGTAGCCTTGCATAGAATGTGTGCAATGTTAGAGTTTACTTCAATGATGTAATTGTGTCCTAGTTAATATGTCTAAGCTAAAAAAATCAACCTCCACCTAGTTGTAAATGTTTGGCTAAGGGAGGAGAAGAATAATTAAAGAGAAAAGTGTGTGTTCTTGCTTCAAGGTAGCTCTTTGACTTTTCTCACATGCATGGCTTGGATGTTTACTTGTCTTTGAGTGCTTGTATGAATATTTGAACTATGAATTATGTTTCTAGCCATTGCTTACATGTATGCTACCATTATATTTCTTGAAAGATGTTTATGCATGCAATATGGTTTGAATGAGTTTGGTGATGTCAAAAGTCCTTTAGCATGGGTGAAAATGAGTCAAAAGTCCCTAAGAATGGTTGAGACAAAGCCAAAAGTCTTAAGAAATGTGAGGCTAAGTTAAAAGTCCCTTGAAAATGTGTGAGGCAGATCCAAAAGTTCTAAGGAAGTTGGGTGAGGCTAAACCAATGCCCTTGAAAATTTATATTTGTTATGTATGAGTTTGTATGACAAGAAAAATATTTTATGTATATTCACTAGTAGCTTGAATGTCATACATGCATTCTTTAACATGAATATGCATCCATTATGTATGTTTGAAAGGGTTAAGAGCTACTAGGATTCTTTCAATCTCACTCTTCCCTCACTAATGTCTAATTATATCTAAGTGAGCCAAGTGGACCAAAAAATAGAGGCCAACGACCTTAAAGACCAAGACTTTGATGATGAAGTAGAAAAATAGGCTTTATAATAGAATTTTGATGTCAAGAATTTTAATATATAATGTAAACCTTTGAGCAAGTTTAAATGTATGTAAATATGATGTATGTATCTATTTTGAAACCAAATGAATGAATGCACAATTTTTTGCCACTAATTGGCCTTTATGTGCAAGTGTATAAATACAAGTGGTAAGGTAAGCATGAGTTCCATGATGATGTGAATCATTTGGCATGTTTCTATAGACCATAATTATGTTTTTAGACTTGCTCAAATGGTTGTGGAAAGATAAGAAGAGCATTTGGTACCTTGTCATCCTACTTTGAACTTGAAAATTGACCAAGTTGTGAGGTGAACCAAAGTCTGATCACATGGATGAGTTTTTGCATAAAATTTGGCAAAAAAATAGGCTCATCTTGAGCTTTTCATATAGCTAAAAAGCACTCAATTTGGAACTTTAAAGAATTTATTATGATTTTTCAAAATTGGTCAAATTATGTAAAAATGGTATGTGCATTGTTCATAGAGTCAGTTTACTTCTCTGTGTCACACATAGGCTAAATGAAATCCAATACTTATGAAATTTTACAGGCATAAACTAGGCATCACAAGCTTTCTATAGCCATTGAGATCACCTTATTTGGAGCTTTGTAGAGGGAGAACCAAATTTTTAAAATTTTAGGTTCTGGAGCTATCCCAGGCATGACCTAAGTTATTGTTCTATTGCTTTTCGTGGGTTAAATGCTATTGTCTTTGTCTAGAACTATTTTTAGTTAGCATCCAGAGCTTTATAGAAAGCTATCATATGCATGATTTTGATTTTTCTAAAATTAGTTATGAATTTTCAAAGTTCATATATGAAACTTATGACAACAAACCCGAGAGCAACTCCTTATTTTTCTTATTCGTGGCTCCAAATCTATGGTTTATGAGATATGTTGTGATATTTATGATATGATTGGATATGTTATGGATTTAAAATGATATTGATAAGTTCACATAGTCCTTAAAACCATGAATCATGTACATGGCTTCCCAATCATGCAGGTATCTATGTATAAAAACATGTGCTTTATTACAAATATTTTCCAATATGCCAAAGATAGATTGTGATAGACAATGAGACCATTATGTAAGGGTTAAGAGGTTAAGGTATTACATTTATTGGTATCAGAGCAAAGGTTCATGCACTTTGGTATGGTTTGTGGTTTGAGAATATGATATTGCCATTATGTATGAGTTAGATAAGGATGAAATGAGTGTGAAACTGTGGCATGTGTTCATAATTTGTATTGAGCTATATTTATAATGTTTCAAAAATATAGTGAACACATGAAGAGGTGGGCCTTTTAGAGCTGCTTGAGAAGAGCCAGAGACGAGTGATCCAATGGCTTGAGCCTTGCAAGCTATTATGACTTGCTTGGATTAGCAGCAGGCTATGATTATGCATTTATAAGAGAGACTTGTGTGGAGAGCTAGTGAGGGGCCTACTCTATTGCCATAGCCTTAGATTGTCCCGAGCATTTAGGAACGACTTTCTTAGGTCCACAGCCATAGATACAGTAGATACCATAGACTCCACTAGCTTAGACGCCTCCTACCTCTGAGCAGTCTTCCATGATTTAGATCATAACGTAGTTCAGGAAGTTCGGGCCTCTCACCTTTGATGGTGAGCTGAGTACAGAAAAAGCAGAGGCCTGGAATATGTAGTTAGAGACTATTTTTAAGTTTGTGGAGTGTACGTCTGAACAGAAGGCCGAGATTTCCAGTTAGAGAAAGAGGTAGATTACTGCTGGAGGAGTAATGAATCTATTATCAAGTCAAAAAACCTCTCGATCAACTGGGAGACATTTCTTCAGGCTTTCTATGAGCAGTACTTCCCTAGTTCCATTTATGCTTCTCCAAGGATTCCTCCTAGCTAGCCTCAAGATGAACTAAAGCTTCATGGGATGTAGATGGTGGAATGGAATGAATGGTAATGAGAAGAGGATGGGATGGTGATGGATTGGAGGCGTGGACGGATGTGCTGGATGAAGAATGGTGTGTGAATGGTTGATGAATGGTGCCTTGCAGCAAATGAATGAATGAATAAATAGGCAAGAGTTTGCTAAGATTTTAGAGACGTGGATGACTTGTATTGTGTGAATGGATGAGGGTATGAATTGCATGAAAGAGGCGTGCAGAATTATACTCCTTTCTTCATTAAAAATCACGTGCCAAAACTGATTCTTCTTCACGTGTTGCTGCTCTTCTTTTACGTGATTTTATGCTTGGGGCTGCATGGGTATGTATATGAGAGTGGGCCCCGCTGTGAATGGTTATGCATTGGAATATTATAAAAGAATTTATCCCTGCTTCGTGCTGTTTCGAGTCCAGAATAGCTTCCTTAGTTATTTTCCATGTTATCCATGCAGAGCTTCTTCGTATATTCTGCGTCTTTTCTCCAGCCCAGTCCAACGTCTGCCTTCTCTCGAGTTAGCTTCAGCGTTTCTTCTTTTAATATATATATCACAAGCTTGCATTGCAGATAGTGTGGGCCCCATTAAATATAATAATCCATTTGCTTCTTCACATTATCCATGCAGAGCTTCTTCGTATATATTTTCCACGTGATTCCTTCTACTGTTTCTGCATATTCTGCTTCCAACTCGTTTTCTCCCTCTTGTTCATTCTCTTAACTCCATCTCAATTCATACATCCAGCCCAGCTCGTTCAGCTCATGCAGTTCTTCCAGCTTGCTCAGCTTCTCTTCCAGCTATGCATATGATTCTTCCATGTGCTTTCTGTGCTTGCTTTTTACGTTGAACAGCAACTCTTCGTGGCTTCTGCATTTAGCTCAAGTGTGCAGCTTCATCTCGAGTTTCTGCATGAGTGTGAGCTTCCAAACCGAATGAATGAAGAGGCTTCCTTATTTCTTGCTTGAACTCTCATAGCTACTTCTTTGTTTGCTTCTTCTCTTCACATAAGTATATGGAAGAGTGGGTACTTTCTCTTTTTCTCTTCTTTGTTCCAACCATGTCAACTCTTGTTAACCCATTTATATGGAGAGTGAAGTTGCATAAGTTGAAGCCTATCTCTCCTTTTGCTCTTCTTCAAATCATTTTTCTATTCAAACTCCATTTATCCATTGAAACTGCACAAAAGACTGGAAATTCTTAATAGGAAGAATTCACAAAATCATTTAAAGAAATTTAAACATTGAAATTCTAAAATCTTGTAAATAATTTCCTTAAGATATAGAAATGGCTTCTAAAACAAAACTTTATCTAATTAAAGTCTTAAAGCCATATTTTATTATTAAAATGCCTATGTTTAGGAGAATAAATCAGATAGAAATATGTGTTTATCAGCAGTACTTCCCTAGTTCCATTCGGGACATGAAAGAGTTAGAATTTGTACTTTTGAGGCAGATTGAGGGGATGTCAGTAGACCAGTATATGGTGAAATTTGTAGAGTTCTCCAGATATTCCTCTTATTTGTAGAAATATGATGATGAGAGATAAAGAGCAGATAAACTAGAGAAGGGGCTCCTACAACAGATCAGAGATAGAGTGGTGTCCTAAAAGATTAGGGACTTTAATGCCTTAGTCAAGGTTCGTAGAGTCACTGAGGCGAACTTGAGGACGATGCATCTAGCCTCAAGTACTAGACCTCCCCTCTCTAATAGCAAAAGGCCATGTGAGGAGTTACCTACCACTAGTAGCAATAAAAGAGGTGGCAGAGGCCAGTGGAACAGGAGAGGCAAAAGTAGAAGGAAATCAGCTCAGTCTAGCAGAACCAGTTCCACTCCAGCCATCTGCAGTCAGTGTGGCAGGAATTATAGAGGCAGACTATACTATACGGGGTAGAACGTGTGTTACAGGTATGGTAGGCAGAGATACATTGCCAGAGATTGCACATAGCCTATGCAGCAGAGGGAGGTAGCTCATGTACTTAGACTACAAATCCAGGATAGAGTTTTTGCCCTGACATAGCAGGAAGCCAATAGATCTCTGAGCCTGATTCAAGATACTATTAAGATCAATAATTGTACTGTACTTGTATTATTTGATTCGGGTGCTAGTCATTCTTTTATATCTTATGACTGTACTAGGAGGATGGGTCTAAGTATGCATGCTTTACCATATAACTTACATGTATTTATCCCCATAGAAAATCAAACTATTACCTCCCATGCTTGTTTGAACTGTGTAATCTAGTTTAATAATTGTTTTACCACATTTGACCTGATATGTATGCCCCTCATTAATATTGATCTGATTATTAGAATGAACTGGATGTTTGTAAATAATGCCATACTTGACTATTACCGTAGATATATTTCTTTGCCTGAATGTGGGACTGTACCTAATATTAAGATTGAGTTAGCTTTTATGAACACCTCCTAAACTAAGAGATCTCTAGAGTATGATTGTTAGAGGTTTCTAGTTTTACAGGCTGAGATAAAAAGAAGGTATAGAGGAGATACTTATAGTGAAGGAATTTCTAAATGTATTCCATAAATAAATTAGTGGATTACCCCCTGATAGGGAAGTAAAGTTTCACATAGACATTATGTCTAGGGCAGGTCTAGTGTCTAAGGCCCTGTATAGAATGGTCTCCATCGAGCTAGCAGAGTTAAAAAAATAGATAGAAAAGTTCTTAAAAAAGGGTTTTGTAATATCTTAACTTCTTTATCCTCACACAAAGGTCCCATGGTCTATCCCAATCCATTTCAAGCATATTAGACAACATTCACAAGGAAGTATATGTTTTCATACATGGAAAGTTACATGATTGGGAGGCCATATTTATAATTCATGGCTTTAGGGATCATACGAACTCATCCATATCATTTTCTATCCATAACATATCTATTAAAGTTATAAACATAATCATTTAATTCATGCATCACGAGTTTGGAGCTATACATTCTAAAAACTAGAATTTGGTCTTGTGTTGACAAGCCAGATTTCTGATATAAACTTTGAAAATTTATAACTAATTTTATAAAAATCAAAGTCAAACATATGATAACTTTCTAGAAATCTCTAAATTTTATTTAATGAATAAAAATAATTTCAAACCAATGCAATGGCGTTAAACCCGTGAAAAATTAATGGAACAGTACCAGAGGTCGAGCTGTGTTATTGGTACTATCATGTAATTTCAAAAATTTGATTCTCCCTCTACAAACTTCCAAATAAGGTGATCTCAGTGGCTATAGCAAGTTTATGATGTCCAGTTTCTACCTATAAAATTTCAAGAGCATTGAATTTCATTTGGCTTATACGTGACACAGAAATATAAACTGACCATATAAACAGTGCACACCATTTCTGTATAATTTGACTAACTTTGAAAAATAATAATAAATTCTCTAAAGTTCTAAATTGAGTGCTTTTTAGTTCTGTGAAAAGCTCTAGATGAGAACTACTTGCTGATCAAATGTCATGAAAAAATCATCCATTTTGTCATATTTTTGGTTCAACAGATAAAATGGTCAAATTTGAAGTCCAAATTGGTATCTCAAGGCACCAAAAAGCTTTCCTCTCATCCCATAGCCACTTGGATACATCCAAAAGCATAAATTCAGCCTAGGGAAGCATGCCAAATGGTTTAATTTATCATGGAGATCAATCTCACCATGCCACTTGCAATTATACACATGCATATCATAGCATATAGGTGGCAAAAACTCATGCATTCACTCATTTGGTTCCAAAATGGTTACATACATCATTTATACATTCATTTGAATTTGTTCAAAGGTCTACATCATATATACATTACATGATTACAATTGTTGACATCAAAATATAAATATAAAACACATTTCTCTATCCCTTTGTCAAAATCTTGCTTCTCAAAACTATTGGTTTCTATTCCTTGGTCCACTTAACTCACCTAAACATAGTTAGGTATATATGGGGGAAGAGTGAGATTCAAAAATTTTCAATAGCTTTTAATCCTTTCAAACATACATAATAGATATATATACATATTAAGGAATGCATGCATGACATCAAGCTACTAGTTAGCATACATAAAATATTTTTCTTGTCATATAAACTCATACATAGCAAATATAAACTTTCAAGGGCATTGGTCTAGCTTCACCCATCTTTCTTGAGACTTTTGGATTTGCCTTATTTACTTTCAAGGGACTTTTGACTTAGCCTTATTCTTCTTGAAACTTTTGACTTAGCCTTACTCTTCTTGAGACTTTTGACTTTTTCTCACCATTTTTAGGGAATTTTGGCTTATTCTCATGCTTGTTAAGGAACTTTTAGCACAACCAAACCCATTCAAGCCATAATGCATACATAAGCACATTTCAAGAAGTATAATGATATCATAACTTGTAAGCAATAGTTAGAAACATTTTTCATAGTTCAAACATACATATAAGCACTCAAAAACAAGTGAACATCCAAGCCATGCATGAGAGAAAGGTTAGAGAGCTACCTTGAAGCAAGATTTACATACTTGGATTATTCTTCCCCTCTCTTGGCCACGCACTTGCAACTAGGTGGAACTTGATTCCTTTAGTCTAAACACATCAAATAGGGCACAATTACATCATGGAAGTGAACTCTAGCATCACACACATTCTATGTGAAGTTACTTTGTTCTATGGTTCACTTATAGTTCCATACAAGACTTAATGAAGCAACTACTAGAATATATGCTCTTGGCTCCATTTTCTCTTCCTCTCTAGTTCTCTTAACTCCATTTAGACCCCTTGGAGTTATCAAAAGTTTGTTCCTAAGAGCCTAGACTAAAGTTGCTTCTTTAAATCTCATTATGGTGTTTACATCTCCATCTCACAAACCAAAGATCTAAATTTTTTTTCAAGATTTCCTTTGATGTTCTTTCATCATATTAATTCTTTTTTAACTTTAGAAAAATTTAAAACTCTTCCAAGGTGCTTCCTTTTACTTAGGCTGAGACAAGCATAAAGTTTTGGATATATAGAGCTACCTTTGTTTTCTTGAAGAGAATGGCACATGTGGGGTGTTCTAGGTGTCTCAAGAATCTATATACACTCTTAGACAACTAGAAATACCACTAGAAAACTTTATATATACCATGGTGTAACAAAATTCTTAGGTTTTGAAAACTTATTTTCTAATGCTTCTTTTTGCAATTTCTTTGCATATATGTGTTTCTCACACTCAAAAACTTGGGTTTCATACTTGGTTTAGGCCAGAATTTACTCCCTTTTAGTTGTTCTATATAGGGTTGAAAATCACCTATGGAGAAACAAGAAAAAGGAAGCAAGAAAAGTTATTATACATACCTTGATTTTTAGCCTTTTCAAGAGTTCTCTCCTTTACTATAGGCTTCTCCTTGAAATTCTAATCTTCTTCCTCTGAACTAGGCTTAAAACAGTCCCAAATCACACACCAAAACTATAGAAAGAAAGAGGAGAAGGAGGAGAACAAGTTTGCTAAAGGAAGGAGCATAAAATTTCAAGGATTTTTTTACCTTTTTGCTTAGTTTTTCTTCTCCTTCTTGTGCACCTCCCTTGACAAAACTTTTTTCTAGTTTGAGATGGAAAATAGGTTAGCTAAGTGTGGGGGAAAAGAGGGATGCCTCATATATATAAGTAGGGATCCATTTAAGACATTTTAAAATGTTAATTTTGCCCTTTGTTTTTGGTTTCTTCCTTTAAGGGTCATTTTAACTCCTTTTTGAGAAACATCTTTTTCATCATAAAATGTAGGTCCTCTAACCTATAAATTGCCTCTATAATCATTCAAATCGAATTTAAAATCTTTCTGAATGAAAGGGTCAAAGTTTGGGTCAACTAACATTCTAAAACACAAATCGAAAGGATTTGAACCATTCTAGGGATTTTTATAAATTTCTAGAGCCTCTGAGAACCTTAAGAAACTTAATTTTTTTATTTAAAAATCTCTCCTTTGAATTTTCTAAGAAGTGCCCAAAATTACAAAAATGCCACTATCTTTCGTCTGATTTTATTTAGCCAATCTAACTCTGGTTTTTAGACATCCTAAGCCTTGGTCCTCATTTTCTATTATTTTATAATTTTATCCTAATTTTTTTTATCTCAACTTATTCATTTTAGAGGACTCTTTTTTATATTTGGCCTATTTTTGTCGTTTTTATGAAAATCAGGTGTTACATTTCTACCCTCCTTAAATAAAATTTTATCCTCAAAATTTAATTACATATCTCATAGGAATAGCTATGAATGCTTTTTTCTCATTTCATCTTCCAGCTCCTAGGTAGTTTTCTAATGAGATAGCCCTTTTCAAATTACTTTCGCCAGCGCTATCATTTTGTTTTGTAATTGTTTGAGTTTAATGTCCACGATCCAATTTGGTAATACTATATAAGAAAGATTGTCCTATAACTGCATATTTTCATATTCTATGACATGTGAGGGATCGAGTTGGTACACTTTAAGGTGAAATACATAGAATATATTGTGTATTTAGCTTAGGTTTGGGGGTCTACCTTTATCAAGAATCTAGAATTGACCTATGTACTTCAAACTGAGCTTTCTATTTTTAATAGACTTACCTATCCCTGTGACTGGAGATACTCTCACAAAGACATGGTCTCTGACCTTAAACTCTAACAGCCTTCTTCTCTTATATGCATAACTCTTTTGTTTATTTTGTGCTGTTAGGAGTTTCTTTCTTATGATTTCTATTTATCTCGAGGTTTGGTACACTAACTTTGACATGTGAGGGATCGAGTTGGTACTCTTTAAGGTGGAATACATAGAATATATTGTGTATTTGGCTAGGTTTGGGGGTCTAACTTTATCAAGAATCTGGAATTGACCTATGTACTTCGAATTGAGTTTTCTATTTTTAATAGACTTACATATCCCTGTGACTAGAGATACTCTCACAAAGACATGGTCTCTGACCTTAAACTCTAACATCCTTCTTCGCTTATATGCATAACTCTTTTGTTTATTTTATGCTGATAGGAATTTCTTATGATTTCTATTTATCTCAAGGTTTGGTACACTAACTTTGAGTCTATAAGGCTCCTCTCTCCAAGCTCAACCTAACATATTGGGGACATACACTTCCTCCCATATAGTACCTCATATGGTGCCATCTGAATACTAGTATGATAACTATTATTATAGGAAAACTCCATTAAAGGCAAATATGTATCCCAATTCCCTTTTACTCTAAGACACATGCCTTTAACATGTCTTTTAGGGCTTAGATGGTTCTCTCTATTTGACCATCTGTCTAAGAGTGATAGATTATACTGAATCTTAGTCTGGTTCCTAGGGTATCCTATTATGATCTCTAAAAATTTGAAGTAAATCTGGGATCTCTATCTGATATTATGCTCCTAGATACCCAGTGTAGCCTTACTATCTCCTTGATATACAGTTGGGCTAACTTATCTAGAGTGTAAGTGGCTTTCATTGTTAGGAAATGCACTGATTTGATTAATCTATCCACTATTACCCATATGGCATCATATCTAGATGATGTTCTGGGTAAACCCATGACAAAATCTATGGCTATACTATCATATTTCCACTTAGGGATGTCTAAGGGCTGAAGTAACTCAGCTGGCCTCTGGTGTTCTATTTTAACTTTCTGGTATACTAGACAACGAGAGACATATTTTCTCGATCTATTTTTATCCCATGTCACCAGAATATTTTTTTTAAAATCATGTTTAAATCATGGTACATCTTGTTACTACCTGGATGAATCATGTATCTACTATTGTGTGCCTTTTTTAAAATCTTTTCTCTCAATTCTGACTATCTAGGCACATATAGCCTATTCTTATACTTCATTATTCTATCCTCAGACAAATTAAGTTTGTCACGCTACCCTAAGATATTGGGGCTCTCATTATTCTCGCATATTCATCCTTCTGCTGGGCATTTCTAATCTGGCTCCTTAGGTCACTCTTTATTCAGATCTCATTCATTAATAATTTCCTTGAATGCACTTGATACGAGAGATTCATATATCTGAACCTCTCAATCAATTCCTATTCTCTCAATATCATATAGGCCATGTGTATGGATTTTCTACTCAATGCATTAGCTACTACATTAGCTTTACTGGAATGGTATTTTAGGGTAAAGTCATAATCTTGTAGAAACTCTAACCATCTCTTTTGCCTCATATTTAACTCTTTTTGCTCAAATAAGTACTTAAAGTTTTTGTGGTCACTATGGATTTCTATAGCTGTTCTATATAAGTAGTGTCTCCATATCTTAAGAGCAAACACCACTGTTGCTAACTCTAAATCATGAGTATGATAGTTTTCCTTGTGTGATTTCAACTGTTTGGAAGCATAAGCTACCACTTTGCCTCTCTGTATAAGCACACATCCTAACCCTTTCTTTGAGGTATCACTATAGATTATAAAAGTATCTCTCAGATCAGGGAGCACTAAAACTGGGACAGTGGTTAATCTATACTTCAGTTTCTGAAAACTTTGTCACATTTCTATCCCACACAAAAGGTATATTCTTTCTAGTGAGTCTAGTCAATGACATTACTATATGAGAAAAACCCTAGATAAACCTCCTATAATAATCTGTTAAGTTTAGAAAGCTCTTGATCTCTATCATTGTCTTAGGTCTCTCCTACTGAAGTACTGCCTCTACCTTATGGGAATTTACTTCAACTCCTTCGTGGGAGATTACATGGCCTAGGAATTGCACCTGAGTGAGCCAAAACTCATATTTACTAAGTTTAGTATACAATTATTTTTCTCTTAAGTTTTCTAGGGTTAATCTCAAGTACTGCTCATGCTCTTCTCTATTCTTAAAATAAATGAAAATGTTATCTATGAAGATCACTACAAATCTATTTAGGTATGTCCTAAATACTTTATTGATATAATCCATAAATATAGCAAGTGCCTTCGTCAACCTAAAGGGTATAACTAAAAACTCAAAATTCCCATATCTAATTCTGAAAGTTGTCTTAGGAATATCCTCAGCCTTAATCTTGAGTTGATTATATGCTGATCTGAGGTTAATTTTGAAAAATACTGATGCTCCTACTAGCTGATCTAGGAGGTCATCTATCTTAGGAAAGAGGTATTTATTTTAACTGTAATTTTATTGAACTTTTTGTAATCTATACATAGTCTAAGGCTCCTATCTTTCTTCTTTACGAATAGGATTGGAACTCCCCACGATAAAACACTAGGTCTAATAAAACCCTTCTCAAGAGATTTTCTATCTATTTCTTTAACTTTACTAGCTCCGTGGGAGTTATCCTGTATGGGGCCTTAGACATTGGACTTGCCCTAGACAAAATGTCTATAGGAAACTCTAATTCCCTATCAGGGGGTAATCTACTAATTTCTTTAGGGAATACCTTTGGAAATTCCCTCACTACAGGTATCTTCTCTATGTCCTCTTTTATCTCAACTTGTAGGAAAAAGAAAGCTAAAAACCTTTGACAATCATACTCTAGAGATCTTTTAGTCTGGGAGGTAGTTATAAAAGCTAGCTTAATTTTAATACTAGACACTGTCCCACATTCAAGCAAAGAAATACACCTATGATAATAGTCAAGCATGGCATTATTTGCAAGCATCCAGTTCATTCTAATAATTAGATCAATATCAATGAGAAGCATGCATATTAAATCAAGTATGGTAAAGCAATGATTAAACTGGACTATACAGTTCAAACAAGCATAGGAGGTAATAGCTCTATTTTTTGTGAGGGTGGATACATGTAAAGCATATAGTAAGGCATGCATATTCAGACCTAACCTCCTAGCACAATCATAAGATATAAAAGAGTGGCTAGCACCCGAATCAAATAATGCAAGTATAGAACAATCATTAATCTTAATGGTACCTTGGATCAAGCTTGGGGACCTACTAGCCTTTTGTTGTGTTAGGGCAAAAACTCTACCTTAGGTCTACAGTCTGGGTGCAAGAGCTACATCCCTTAGCTGTGTAGGCTGTGTGCAGTCTCTAGCTATGTGCCTCGGCTTACCACACCTGAAACATACATTTTTCCCTAAGTAGCATTGTCTATTTTCATGATTCTTGCCACATTGGGTGCAAGCTACTGGAGCAGAACTGGCTCTACTGGATTGAGCTTGTCTCTTTCTGCCCTTGCTTTTCTTGTTTCACTAACTTCTGCCACCTCTTTTATTGCTATTGGTGGTTAGTAATTCCTCACATGGCCTTTTGTTCTCTAGGAAGGGAGGTCTAACATTCAATGCTGGATGCATCATTCTCAGGTTTACTTCTGTGACTGTACAAACCTTGACTAAGGTATTAAAGTCCCTAATCCTTTGGCGCACCACTCTGTCTTTGATCTTTAGTAAGAGCCCCTTTTCTAGTTTGTGTGCTCTTCATCTCTCATCATCGTGTTTTTGCAAATAAAAGAAATATCTAAAGAGCTCTACAAATTTTATCACGTACTGTTCTATTAACATCCCCTCAATCTGTCTTAGGAGTACAAACTCTGACTCCTTCGTGTCTTGAATAGAACTGGGGAAGTACTGCTCATAGAAAGCTTGTAAAAATATCTCCCAATTGATCGGGAGGTTCTTTCACTTTATCATAAGTTCAGTGCTCCTTCACTAGTAATCTGCCTCTTTTTTTAGCTAAAAAATGGCCATCATGGACTTCTACTTAGATGTGCATTCTATCACCTTGAAAATCTTTTCAAGTTACATGATCTAGGCCTCAGCTTTCTCTGTACTCAGTTCACCATCAAAGGTGGGAAGCCTGAACTTTCTGACCCGTGCTATGATCTATCTTGTAGAAGGATGCTCAGGGGTTAGAGACGTATGAGCTAGTAGAGCCTGAAGTATCTGCTGAATTTGTGAATGTGGACTTGAATGAGTCGCCCCTGAATGCTCAAGACAATCTGAGTGCAATGGCTGAGGAGGAGTAGGCCTCTCACTATTTCTCTGAGCAAGCCTCTCTTGTAACTACATAATCATGGCTTGTTGTTGATCAAGGCAAGCCATAATAGCCTAAAAGGTTCCAGTCATCAGATCACTAGGCTCTAGTTCTGCTCGAGCCTCTTTGGTAGGCCTACCTTTCTTGGTATTCACCATCTTTCCTGAAACAAATCAAACTCATTTTAACACAATTTATGAACATAAGCCACAGTTATCACTCAAGTCATCAATATACAACTCATATATAATAGGCAATCTTATATTCTTAAGCCACAACCACATCAAAGTGCTTGAACTTTTGCTCTGATACCAATAAATGTAATATCTCTTTACCCTCATACAAAGGTCCCATAGTCTATCCTAATTCATTTCAAGCATATTAAACAACATTCACAAGGAAGTATATGTTTTCATACATGGAAAGTTGCATGATTAGGAGACCATATTCAAAATTTATGGCTTTAGGGACCATGTGAACTCATCTATATCATTTTCTATCTATAACATATCTATTCAACTCATAAACATCATCATTTAATTCATGCATCATGGATTTGGAGCCATACATTCCAAAAACCAAATTTGGTCTTAGGTTGGAAAGCTAGATTTTTTATATAAATTTTGAAAATTTATAACTAATTCTAGAAAAATTGAAATTATGCATATGATAGCTTTTTGGAAAGTTTTGGATGTTATCTAGTGATAAAAATAATTCCAGACCAATGCAGTGGCATTAAACCCACAGAAAATTGATGGAATAGTACCAGAGGTTGAGCTGCATTACTAGTATTATCATGCAATTTCAAAAATTTGGGTTTCCCTCTATATAGTTCCAAATGAGGTGATCTCAATGGCTGTAGAAAGCTTATGATGTCTAGTTTTTTCCTATAAAATTTCATAAACATTGAACTTCATTCAACCTACATGTGACACAGAAATATAAATTGACCATATAAACAATGCTTATACCATTTTTGCATAATTTGGCCAACTTTGAAAAATCATAATAAATTCTCTAGAGTTCCAAATTGTGTGTTCTTTAGTTCTATGAAAAGCTCTAGATGAGATCTACTTGCTAGCCAAACAAAATAGAAAAACTCATCTATTTGGTTATACTTGATTTAGCAGACAAAATAGTCAAATTTGAAGTCTAAATTGGTATTCAAGGCACCAAAAAGCTTTCCTCTCATCCCATAGTCACTTGGACATATTCAAAAGCATAAATGCAGCCTAGGGAAGCATGCCAAATGGTTCAATTCATCATGGAACTCAATCTCATTATACCACTTGCAATCATACACATGCATATCATAGCATATAGGTGGCAAAAACTCATGCGTTCACTCATTTGGTTCCAAAGTGGTTACATATATCATTTATACATGCATTTGAACTTGCTCAAAGGTCTATATTATATATACATTACATGATTACAATTCTTAACATCAAAATGTAAATACAAAGCATATTTCTCTATCCCTTTGTCAAAGTCTTGCTTCTCAAAATTGTTGGTTTCCATTTTTGGTCCACTTAGTTTACCTAGACATAGTTAGACATATATGAGAAAAAAATGAGAAAAAAGTGAGATTCAAAGAATCCCAATAGCTTTAAGCTCTTTCAAACATACATAATGAATGCATATACATGTTAAAGAATGCATGCATGTCATTCAAGCTACTCGTGAGTATATATTAAACATTTTTCTTATCACATAAATTCATACATAGCAAATATAAGCTCTCAAGGGTATTGGTCTAGCTTCACCCATACTTCTTAGGACTTTTGGATTTGTCTCACTCACTTTCAAGAAACTTTTAACTTAGCCTCACTTTGATTAAAACTTTTGGTTTTGTTTCATCCATTTTTAGGGACTTTTAGCTAATCTTCACCCTTATTAAGGGGCTTTTAACACAACCAAACCCATTCAAGCCATAATGCATACATAAATACATTTCAAAAAGCATAATGGTATCTTAACTTGTAAGAAATAGTTAAAAACATTTATTATGGTTCAAACATACACACAAGCATTCAAAGATAAGTGAACATCCAGGTCATGCATGAGAGAAAGGTTAGAGAGTTACCTTAAAGTAAGATTTACACACTTTTTCCTTAGATTATTCTTCTCCTCTTTTGGCCACACACTTGCAACTAGGTAAAGTTTGATTCTTTTGGCCTAACCACATCAAATATGACACAATTATATCATGGAAGCAAGCTCTAGTATCACATACATTCTATATGAAGCTACTTTATTCTATGGTTCAATTATGGTTCCATACAAAACCTAATGAAGTAACTACTAGAATTCATGCTCTTGGCTCTATTTTCTCCTTCTGTTTAGGTCTCTTGATTCCATTTAGACCCCTTAGAGTCATCACAAGTTCATTCCTAAGAAGAGACACAAGTTGCTTCTTTAAGTCTCATTTTGGAGCCTATATCTCTATCTCACAAACCAAAACTTCTAAATTTTTTTTCAAGACTTTCTTTGATGTTCTTCTATCATATTTAGTCCTTTCTTAAAAAAAATTTAAAACTCTCTCTAGATGCTTCCTCTTACTTAGGTCAAGACAAGCACAAGGTTTTGGACCCATGGAGCTAGCTTTGTTTTTCTGAAAGGAATGGCACATGTGGGGCTTTCTAGGTGTCTCAAGAACCTATATACATTCTTAGACAACTAGAAATATCACTAGAAAGCTTCATACATACCATAGTGCAATAAAATCCCTAAATTTTGGAAACTTATTTTTTAATGCTTCTTTTTAGAATTTCTTTGCATATACTTGTTTCTCATACTTAAAAACCTAAGTTTCATGCTTGATTTTACTCCCTCTTAGTTGTTTTATGTGGGGCATAAAATCACCTATGGAGAAACAAGAAAAAGGAAGTAAGAAAAGTCATGATACATACCTTGATTCTTAGTCTTTTCAAGGGCTCTTTCCTTTGCTATAGGCTTCTCCTTGAAATTCTAATCTTCTTCCTCTGAACTAGGCTCAAAATAATCCCAAATCACACACCAAAACCATAAAAAGAAAGAGAAGAAGGAGGAGAACAAGTTTACTAAAGGAATGAGCATGAAATTTTCAGGATTTTTTTTACCTTTTTGCTTAGTTTTTCTTCTCCTTCTAAGCTCCTTCTTGTGCGTCCCCCTTGGTGGAAATTTTCCTTGGTTTGAGATGAAAAATAGGTCGACTAAGTGTAAAGGAGAAGAAGGATTCCTTATATATATAGGTAGGGATCTATTTAAGACAT
The DNA here is from genome assembly GCA_026724425.1 of Erythrophleum ivorense. Lineage (NCBI taxonomy): Eukaryota > Viridiplantae > Streptophyta > Magnoliopsida > Fabales > Fabaceae > Erythrophleum > Erythrophleum ivorense. Next base: position 36,095,296 of record JAIUCV010000006.1, on the reverse strand, counting down.
TTCAAAATGCCAATTTTGCTCTTTATTCTTGGTTTCTTCCTTTAAGGCTCATTTTAACTTCTTTTTTAGAATCAACTTTTTCATCATAAAATTTAGGTCTTCTAACTTATAAATTGCCTTTGGAATTACTCAAACAGATTTAAAACCTTCCCAAAGGAAAGAGTCAAAATTCAGGTTAACCGATATTCTAAAACGTAAATCGGAGGGGTTTGAACTATTTTAAGGATTTCTATAATTTTTAGAGTCTCTGAGAACATTGAAAAACTTAATTTTTTCATTTAAAGATCACTTCTTTAAGTTTTCTAAAAAGTACCAAAAATTATGAAACTACCACTACCTTTCATTTAATTTTATTTAGCCACTTTGGCTCCAATTTCTAGAAATCCTAAGCCTTGGGTCATCATTTTTTATTATTTAAAATTTTATCCTAATTTTGTTTAGCCTCAACTCATTCATGTTAGAGGACTCTCTTTTATATCTAGTTTGTTTTCATCGTTTTTATGAAAATTGAGTATTACAGGTTTCATTAAACCCAGTGTTTTACCATAGGGAGCTCCAGTCTTATTCGTAAAGAAGAAGGTCGAGAGTCTTAGACTATGTATAGATTATAGAGAGCTTAATAAGATTACAATTAAGAACAAGTAGCCCTTTTCTAGGATAAATGACCTTTTAGGTCAGTTACTAGGAGTATTGGTGTTTCTAAGATTGACCTTAAGTCAGGATATCATAAGCTCAGGATTAACGCTGGGAACATTCTTAAGACAACTTTCAGAACTAGGTATAGGCACTATGGGTTTTTAGTTATACCTTTCGGGTTAACGAATACACTTATAGTGTTTATGGATTATATGAATAGGGCCATACTTAAATAGATTTATAGTTGTCTTCATAGATAATATCCTTATCTATTTTAAGAGTAAAGAAGAGCATGAACAGCACCTGAGATTAGCCCTAAAAACTCTGAGAGAAAAATAGTTGTATGCTAAACTTAGTAAATGTAAGTTTTGGCTTATTGAGGTACAATTCCTAGGCCACATGATCTCCTAAGCAGGGATCGTAGTAGATCCCCATAAGGTAGAGGCAATACTTCAGTGGGAGAGACCTAGGATAGTGATAGAGATCAAGAGCTTTCTAGGTTTAGCAGGCTATTACAATGCCACTATATAGGCTCATTAGAAAGAATGTGCCATGTGTGCGGAATGAGAAATGTGAGTATAGTTTTTAGGAGCTGAAGCATAGATTAACCACAGCCCCAGTTTTAGTACTTCCTAACCCCAGAGAGACTTTTGTAGTTTATAGTGATGCCTCAAAGAAGGGGTTATGATGTGTATTTATGTAGGGAGGCAGAGTAGTAGCATATGCTTCTAGACAATTGAAACTACATGAGGAAAACTATCCCACTCATGACTTAAAGCTAACAATAGTGATGCTTGCTCTTAAGATATGGAGACACTACCTGTATGGAGTAGCCATAGAAATATACAATGACCACAAAAGCCTTAAGTACTCAAAAAGAGTTGAATATGAGACAATGGAGATGGTTAGAATTTTTGAAAAATTATGATTTTACCCTGAAATACCATCTGGTAAGGCTAATGTGATTGCAGATGCCCTAAGTAGAAAATCCATACATATGGCTTACATGATGTTAAGAGAGTAGGAGCTTTTTAAAAGATTTAGAGATATATATCTCTCATGTTAAGTGCATTTGACCCAAATAGAGAGTAACTTGAGGAGCCAGATAAGGGAAGCCCAGAAAATAGATGAGTATGTAAGAAAGATTACAGCCCAAATGTCCTAGGGTAGCATTTCAGATCTTAATCTGTCTAAGGATGGAATAATGAGGTACAGGAATAGGCTGTATGTGCCTAAAGAGTCAGAAATAAAAGAAAGAATATTAAAAAAGGCATACAAAAGTAGAAAAAACATTCATCTAAGTAGTAACAAGATGTATCATAATTTAAAGAGAATATTCTGGTGGCCTAGGATGAAAACCGATATAACAGAGTATGTCTCCCAGTGTTTAGTATGTCAGAAAGTTAAGATAGAATACTAGAAGACAGTAGGGTTACTTTAGCCCTTAGACTTCCTTAAGTAAAAATGGGATAGCATAGTAATGGATTTTGTCATGGGTTTATCTAAGACATCATCGATATATGATGCCATATAAGTGATAGTGGATAGATTAAATAAGTCAGTGCACTTTTTAGCAATGAAAGTCATTTACACCCTAGATAGGTTAGCCCAGTTATACATTAGGAAAATAGTAAGATTACATGGTCTACTTAGGAGCATAATATCAGATAGAGATCCCAAATTCACTTTGAATTTCTGGAGATCATTACAAGATGCCTTAGGAACCAGATTGAGATTCAGCATAGTCTATCACCCTCAGATAGATGGTTAAATAGAAAGAACCATCCAAACCCTAGAAGACATATTGAGGGCTTGTGTCTTAGGGTTAAAAGGTAACTGGGATACATATTTGCCTCTAACGGAGTTCTCCTATAATAATAATTATCATGCTAGTATTCAGATGGCACTGTATGAGGCATTGTATGGGAAAAAGTGTAGATCCCCATTATGTTGGATTGAGCTCGGAGAAAGGAGCCTTATAAGCTCAGAATTAGTGGACCAAGCCTCTAGACAGATAGAAACCAAACTCCTAATAGCACATAGTAGATAAAAGAGTTACATAGATAAAAGGAGAAGATCATTAGAGTTTAAGGTTAGAGACCATATCTTTGTGAGAGTGTCCCTAGTCACAGGGATAGATAGGTCCATTAAGAGTAGAAAACTCAATCCGAAATACATAGGTCCATTCCAAATTTTGAATAAAGTTAGACTTGTGGCTTATAAACTTGTTCTTCCCTCAAACCTGAGCTAAATACACGATGTATTCCACGTATCCTAGCTTAAAAAGTACCAGCCCAACCTCTCACATGTCATAAAATATGAGAATATATAATTACAGGACAATCTATCTTATATAGTATCACCAGATCAAATCATAGATGTTAGACTCAAGCAATTAAGAAATAAGACGATACCACTAGTGCAAATGGTTTGGAAAGGATTATCTCTTGAGGAAACTATTTGAGTTAGAAGAAGAGATAAGGAAGAAGCATTTAGAGCCATTTCCATGAGATATGTATCTAAATTTTGAGGACAAAATTTTATTTAGGGGGGGAAATGTAACCTGATTTTTATAAAAACAACGGAAACAAGGTAGTTATAAAAGAAAGTCCTTTAAAATGAATGAGTTAAGGCTAAATAAAATTAATATAAAATTTTAAATAATAAAAAATGAGAATCCAAGGCTTAAGATGGCCCAAAAATCAGAGTCAAAGTAGCTAAATAAAATCTAACTAAAGGTAGTGGTATTTTCATAATTTTGAACATTTTTTAGAAAACTCAAAGGAGAGATCTCTCAATGAAAAAATTGAGTTTTTCGGAATTTTCAGAGACACTAAAAACTATAAGAACCCCTAGAATGGTTCAAACATTTTCGGTTTATGATTTAGAGCGTCTGTTGACATGAATTTTGGCCGATTTGTTCGAGAATGTTTTAAATCCAATTTGAGTGAAACTAAAGGTATTTTATAAGTTAGAGGATCTAAATTTTATGATGGAAAAGACGATTCTAACAAAAATTTAAAATAAGTGCAAATGGAAGAAACCAAGAATGAAGGACAAAATTAAAATTTTGAAAAGTTTTAAATGAAACCCTTGTTATATATAACTCACGTCCTCCTTCTCCCCTCTATTTAACCAATCTAATTTTTGCCTAAAACCAGAGAAGAGACTAGCAAGGAAGGGTACACAAGAAGGAGCCAAGGAGGAGGGAAAAAGCATAGGAAAAAGGTAAGAAAATCATGAAATTTCATGCTCCTTCCTTTAGCAAATTTGTTTTCCCCTTTCTCATCTCTTTTTCTATGGTTTTAGTGCTTGATTTAGGACTGTTTTGGGACTTGTTTAGAGGGAGGAAGTTAGAATTTGAAGGAGAAGCTTGTAACAAAGGGAAGAGCTCTTGAAAAGGCTAAGAAACAAGGTATTTTCCATAGCCTTTCATGCTTCTTTTTCTTACTCTTCCTCAATATGAATTTCAGCCAAGTATAGCCCATCCAATAGGAGATGAAATCTGATTAAACCAAGGGAGAAACATAGGTTTTAGAGTATGAGAAACAAGTATATGTAAAGAAATTCCTAAGAGAAGCATTAGAAAAAGAGTTACTAAATCTTAGGAATTTTGTTGCACCTTGATATGTATGAAACTTTCTAGTGGTAATTTTAGTTATGTAATAGTGTATATTCTCAAGACACCTAAGAATTCTCACATGTGCCAACTCCCTAAAGAAAATGAAGTAAACTCCATGGGTCTTCTTTCATGGCTATGTCTCAGCCAAGACCACCATAAGCACCTAGGGAGAGTTTTAAATTTTTCTAAGGTTAGAAAGGGATTAAATATGATATATGAATATTAAAGGAAGCCTTGGAATGAATTTAAAAACCTTGGTTTGTGAGATGGAGGTGTAAGCTCCATAATAAAATATAAAGAAGCAACTTATATTTAGACTCCTTAAAATGAATTTGTAATGACTCTAAGGAGTTTAAATCGAGTCAAGAGACTTAGATTGAATGAGAAATGGGAGCCAAGATTATGAATTCCAATAGTTACTTCATTATACCTTGTATGGAAACATAATGAAGCCATATAAAAAAAAATAGCCTTACATAGAGTGTGTGCGACGCTATAGCTTGCATCAATAATGTAATTATGTCCCATTTGATGTGTCTAGGCTAAAGGAATTAAGCTTTACCTAGTTACAAGTGTTTGGCCGAGAGAGGGGAAGAATAATCAAAGAGAAAAGTGTGTGTTCTTGCTTTAAAGTAGCTCTCTAACCTTTCTCACATGCATAGCTTGGATATTTACTTGTCTTTGAGTGCTTGTGTAAATGTTTGAATTATGAAATGTTTTTCTAGCCATTGGTTACATGAAAGCTACCATTATGTTTCTTGAAATATGTTTATGCATGCAATATAACTTGAATGGGTTTAATGATTAGCTTGGGTGAGGATAAACCAAAAGTCTCTAGGAATAAAAAAGAGTGAGGCTAAGTCAAAAGTCCCTAAAAGTGGGTAAAGCAAATCCAAAAATCCTAAGAAAGTTAGGTGAAACTAAACCAATGCCCTTGAAAGCTTATGTTTGCTATGTATAAGTTTGTATGACAAGGAAAATACTTTATATATGTTCACTAGTAGCTTAAATGTCATATATGCATTCTTTGACATGAATATGCATCCATTATGTATGTTTGAAAGCTATTGAAATTTTTTGTATCTCACTCTTCCCTCATCAATGTATAATCATGTCTAGGTGAGCCAAGCGGACTAAAAAATGAAAGCCAACAACCTTAAAAACCAAGACTTTGATGATGAAGTAGAAAAATAAGCTTTATAATAGGATTTTAATGTCAAGAATTGTAACCATGTGATGTGTATATGATGTAAAACCTTTGAGCAAGTTCAAATGTATGTAAATATGATGTATATATCCATTTTGGAACCAAATGAATGAATGCATGAGTTTTTGCCATCCATTTGCCTTTATGTACATGTGTATAAATGCAAGTGGCAAGGTGAGAATGAGCTCAATGATGATGTGAACCATTTGGCATGTTTCTATAGACCATAAATATGCTTTTAAACTTGCTTAAGTGATTGTGGAAAGGTAAGAAAAGCATTTGGTACCTTGTTATCCCACTTTGAATTTCAAAATTGACCAAATTGTGAGTTGAACCAAAGTCTAACTAAATAGATAATTTTTTATATGAAATTTGGCCAGCAAATAGATTTCATCTAGAGATTTTCACAGAGTCAAAGAGCACTCAATTTGGAGCTATAGAGAATTTGTGATGGTTTTTAAAGTTGGCCAAATTATGCAGAAATAGTATGTGCAATGTTCATATAGTCAGTTTGTTTCTCTGTGTCACACATAGGGCAAATTAAGTCCAATACTCATAAAATTTTATTGGTATAAACTAGACATCATAAGCTTTCCATAACCATTGAGATCACCTCATTTGGAGCTCAATAGAGGGATAACTAAATTTTTAAAATTTCAGGTCCTGAAGTTGTCTAAGACATGACCTAAGTTATTGTTCTATTACTTTTAGTGGGTTAAATGCTATTGTTTTGGTCTTGAACTATTTTTAGTCAACATCTAAAGCTTTCTAGAAAGCTATCATATGCATGATTTCTATTTTTTTAAAATTAATTATGAATTTTCAAAGTTCATATCAGAAACTTATGACAGTAAACTCGAGAGCAACTCTTTGTTTTTCTGATGCATGATTCCAAATCTATGGTTTATGAGATAAGTTGTGATGTCTATGATGTGATTGGATATGTTGTGGATGTAAAATGATATTGATGAGTTCATATAATCCCTAAAGCCATGAATCATGCATATGGCTTCCTAATCACATAGGTATCCATATATAAAAACACATGCGTTGTTACAAATGTTTTCCAATATGCCAAAGATGGATTGGGATAGACAATGAGACCATTGTGTAAAGGTTAAGAGGTTAAGGTATTACAGCTTTAGATTTGACCTTTCTTCCCATCAACTGAATCTTTTCATAAGGAGTTCCAAATATTATTATTTTTATGATTTTTTGGTTATTTAAGAAAAACATGCAAGGAAAGAAGTTGTGTTAATATAATTGATGGAAGAGTGCACAAAGGGTGAAATGGAAGCACATGACCATCATATTGATAAAGTTAAATAAAATAAGGTCCAATGACATAATCAACTTTTATTAGCCTTGGATTTTAACTAGACAAAAGGATATCAATCAAACAAGCATTAACTAATTATGATATGACAACCAATTTCTTTAAGAGTTCAATCATCAAGAAATCCTTATAAAATTTTCTTTCTTATATCCTTCTACACCTTGTTTATGATGAGGTTGCAACTTTTTATGGAGTGTACAATTGCCTTAAGACTAAACTCATAACTATGATTTGGTCAACACTATTTTAGGAATAGAGATTAGATGCTGATGAAGGAAGCATCTAACTCTTGTTAAAGCTAATCATGTGAAAGTTAAGCAAATGTCAAGTGTCTTAATTGAGGTAGTTTGTGGTTCTTAAGATGGTCAAGTCTAATAAGTGCTGATGAATTTTAAGATGAGGTTATTTGAGTTTGGTAGTGGATAAGTAGTAATAAGTTGAAGGATATAGTAATATGAAAAGTTATGAGGTGATAAGCAACATTATTAAGACCTTTGACAACTTCCTTTTGCCTAATCAATCAGCATACCTTTTGCTTATTGCCCCTAAACCTTAGTCTTTCATCGTAACCATTCATGAGTGAAACTTTTGATCTAAATTTCAACTTAAGCTGACCTTTCCATTACAAATGACCAAGAATCTTATATTTTATAAATTTCAAAATTTTTAATAATGTATTATGACTATGCATAGATGCAATTTTATTATATTATTTAACCTATGAATTGATGGTTGTATTTGGTATGAAAGTCTTTTAGGGTAAGGTATCTTTATTTACTTTGAGGGATTTGTTGCCCCACAAGGTAGGCTAGAAATAACAATTGACTCAAAAATAAAATTAGAACTTTCCTACTCAATATTGCCCTCATGATAATCATTCTTTTTTTATTATTTGATCTTTATTTTCCTTATATGCTTATTGCACATAAGGGTAAATAAAGTTGACAAATCATCTTAAAGGAATATGTTAAATTCCATATGGATGATGTCTATGGGAAAGTTTAGCCACTTTGGATTTCTTTTGACAACTTGCAGAGTTTTTTTTTGGATCCTTCAGTTTCCTGTAGGATTTTATTGTTTCTTAATGAGGGATGAAGCTAGCAAAATTGACTTGAAGGAATTTCAATTTTTTTTTCGAGCAACTGAAGTTAAACTCCTAACCGGCTCTACTCTTGCAATCAACTTGATCGTTGTTTATTTTGGAATTAGACTCATGACATTATGCCAAAACTTACTATCCTTATGGAGGTTAGCCAAGATTGTCTTTTTCGATTAATTAGTGACTATTAGCATTAGTTGGTATTGTGCCACAGTCTTCTAAAAGCCTATTGATCCATAGGGGGTTGTGGCGTATCAATTAACTTGAAAATGGATAGTCTCTACATAATTGATGCTTAGAACTTTGGCTTTGATGATATTTGATAAAAAATAAGCCAATTTAATGATCCACTAACATATGATGGATTTAATATTACTTACTTGCTTGTACATTATGGAGAACAATGTCTTGGTATAAGAAAAGAAGAAAAACTTTGTACTTTTTCTCAAAAAATTTATTGCTTTATGGAAGAAAAAGCAATTGACGATTAATCGAGGAGAAATATACTTTTCTATATAATTGATGCCTTGAAAAAAATGATTCAAATTCCTAACCAAGACATGATACTCACTTGATGATGTGCTAACAAACACACATTTTCATGCAAAATTATAAATATTGTAATTCCTTAAAACTTTGAAAATACTATTTTTCTATGGGAAATTTATTTACCTTGCAAGGATGAATATTTTAGATAAAGGAGTATCTTCAAGTTTAATGTCAATTAAACTAGATTATGTCCTATTTATTATTTTGTTTTATCTTTTTTTTTGTATATGTTTAAAGAAGAATAACTGTATGCTAAATGTTTTCCTTTTAAGAGGTTATGATGAGTATGATTGTGGCCTTTCGAGGTTGAAAACCCATCAGACTAGGGTTAGCTTAACTAATGCATACTTTCCCCATAGTTAATGCATCTAATGTGCGAAGACATTTCATTAACTATTCCTATAAACAGTAACAATGTGCCACTTTCCCTCTGGGATTTATTAAATGTATGAATGTGATGAGGAATAAGTTAAAAATGCTCTCATTTGTCCTATTATGGGTGAACCCTAGGTTAAGGTTACTGATTTATAAAGTTTGGGTCTAACTCTTTAGAAGGCATCTATGACTTGACTATTAGTGTAAAGTTTCAGGGTAGATCTATGTCTCCTAAAAATATTGGTCCCCAAGTTGCCCCCATCAAAAGATAAGGATCTTATTATATAAATTTGACCTTGAGAGAAAAAAGATCCTACACAAGTCAAAGCCATATAATGAGATACAATTTAAGTGAGGTCTTCATGATTGCCTCAATAAACACAAGACTTCACAAAGAAATCAATATAAACCTCTACTAACTTAGGGTGTACTTAGACTCGGGTAGAGGGCTCATGACGTGTGTGAGGTAATTAGGTGTTAGTGACGCGTGTGAGGAGAGCATTCATACCTTTGATTCTATGGATTATCCCACCCTCATCTACTAGGTAGATTGGTAGAGCAAAGAGAGCAAAACATATATACAGATATAAGCAAAGAAGTAAAAGTATATATAGATATGATCATCTATTGTAAGGTTTTGCTCCACATGTTATCTAATCCTAACAGATGTTATATACACAATCAATAAAATAAATGAAATAAACATGTGAACGACATATTATCTACTCTAATCATATGAGGCAAACAATCTAGAAAAAGGGTAATCAAAATAAAAATGAAAGCCATAATTTTTATACAATTAATGTGGAGTCGCCAAATTGTCACACCTGTAATGCGACCGTGTAATGCCATAAAAGAATTTAAAAGATTACAATTTTCGAAAACAAAAACCAAATTAAGTGAAGTAGTAGAGTTGCCACTAAAATTTTAAATTTTAAAAGACAAAACTTTGAAAAAAAAATTTTTATAAGAAAATGGTCTATGAATTAGATACGAGTTTGGGAATTAATTATGAGTGGAAAAGGTGTTAAGTACCTTATTATGCCTGCTCTTAGAATGGTTATCATAAGTTAGTTATACAAAATTAATATGATTTTAATCTTATTTTGATTACCTTAACAATCATATGTAGAAAATAGTGGAAAGAAATACAATTAAGAAAATAAAATAAAATGAAAGAAAATGTTTATTTACAAATGCGGACTTGATATAAGATAAGAGTCTAGGGTCTATGCACTCTATAGAAGAGATCAAAATCCATGTAGTTTGACCCAAAAACTGTATTTGTTAGTTGATATTTTATTTTGTTTTGTTTTTGTTTTTGTTTTTGTTAGTTTTATAAAAAGAAAAAGATAATAAAATTAATTTTTATCTTTCTCGAATCAAACGATTTTGAAATTAGTTGATATATTTTAATTTGCAAAAGACAGAGTTAATTTTATTTCTTTATTTTTCTCCTTTTTTTAATGATTTTTTATTTTTATTTTTAATTTTATTTTTACTTTTTTTATTATTGATTTTTGGTTTTTTGATTCTCTTTATTTAATTTTTTAAAATTTTTTATTTTTACTTTTTATTTTTTTAATTTTTTAATTTTTATGCTTTTAATTTTTTGTTGTAATTTCTTTTTAGTTTTAGAATTTTGATGTTATTTTATTTTTATTTTTGATTTTTTGACTAATTTTTAATTAATTTTCTTGGATTTTTTTAATTTGATTTTTTGTGATTAATTTTGATTGTTTATCATTTTTATTATTTTTATTATTTTTATTATATATTTTTTTTGAAATGGCACTTTTCGAAAAATGACACTTTCTTTTCAAATTTTTTTCTTTTCAATTTTTGATTTTTCCAATTTTTTTGAATCTTTCTTTTTTAGTTTGATTTTGTTGATTAATTGATTATTTTTTCATGATTTTTTTTGTATTTTGATAAAAAATTATTTTTATAAAGCATGTTTTAATTCATAATTTTGTTAAAAGAAAGTTTGAGGAATGCTCCTAGATTTACCCAAAAAAAGGAATTGAATTAATTTTTTAAAAAATTTGATTTTTTTGTTTTTGTTATTTTTTTTAAATTTTATGAAAAAAAAGAAAGCAAAAATTACTTTTATCTTTTGCAAACAAAATGACTTTAAAATTAGTTGATATGTTTTAATTGGTAAAAGATAGAATTAATTTTACTTCTTTATTCTTCTCATTTTTTTAATTTTATGATTTTTTTATTTTTTTAATGATTGATTTTTTTATTTTATTTTTTTCTTCCCCCTTTTTTATGATTTTTTTATTTTAATTTTCAATTTTTTTACTTTTTGATTTTTTACCTTTTGATTTTTTATTTTTTAATAATTTTCCATGATTTTTTTCTTTTTTTAAACATTTTTTACTAATTTGATTTTATTTTTATTTTTGGAGTACCCTCTGATAAAATGCAGTGTTCACAACATCACTGTGGGGTCATCATCATGTGATCTCCTATTTTCTGCTAGTGGAGTGTGCAATGATGAGTGCTTTCCCTCCTGTAGAGCCACCTGTGAGTTCCCTGAATGTTTTGTGCCATGTTTATTGCTTTGAGAGTCCTCCCAGTCCATCAATATGTCAAAGTCATCGAGACTCCAATGAAGCACGTAGCTACTCAAGCACATCATCCTAAGATAGCAATGGCTGAGACATTGTTCATTCCTGATCAGAACCATGTGCTGTTTCCATTGGATTCGAACCAATCTCTGAAAGATGTTGGAAAGAAACGTTAAGTTAGGAAAGGATTCTGAATTGTAATCTCTAACCACATAATCACCGCCATGCATTGTATCCCACCATTGGATCTTCGTTGTTTTCCTAGACTTAGCTTTCATGTAAAATGCCATATGGAATTTTGATACCATGGGGTAACGAAAGTCAAACGCAGATTGCAGTCCAAACCCTTGTAAAATTCTATCCCTGTGTACTTAGGAAGCCTGTTGTACTTGTGAAAAATTCCAATCACAATCTCGTTGAACATGTCCCATCCTTCCACATTACCCACAAATGCGAAATAGTCATTCATATCAGCAGTCAATCCATATCTTCCGTCCATCATCCAACTTGACTTTGAAAGAAAAGAGTAATGGCAGCGATGGATCCACCCAAACTTGTATTTGTAAGAATCTAATATTATGAGTTAGCCAATCCTTTTTGTCATAGTCCTGAAACTCTCCCAACATGTTACCCAACGTTTCTGCAACACTATAATTAAAATACTCTAACGGTGATCCCCATATTTGGACCCATATCTATATGCTTCCTGGATAATAGCATGTTAGGTTTCAATTCCTCCATAACGATGAGGACGTTCTCCATAGCCCAAGGACCATTAAGCAGAATATACTTTTGATCTATAAAGTCTTCAAATTGTAGTAAATATGTATTTCTATCTCAGCCTACCGCATTAACATTGCCTTAAAGCTTCCAGTTGAAGTCAATCACCTTCTGTAGCCTATGAACTGGAAGTAACCTTCTATCCAAGACAACTCCCACTAAGCAGGTACTCCACATTTTCCTAGAAGACCTCAGAAAACCACGATCTACCTTAATATGTAGACCCTCTTTAGGTAGCTAAAAGCCATCCAAATGATTGCCCTGATGCCCCTAAGCTGAAACTAAGTCCAATGATTCATTGCCTTGCTCATTGCTTTCAATCCAGCCATATCCACAAGCATTTTTAAAATGTTTGATGATAGTGCCTCCAATAAAAATACACCCTCGTTAACCACCTTTCAATAACCACTGCAGCACACAAGCCCCAAAGACCAACACTTCAAAAAGCACTACACTAAAACCTAGCAAAAGAACCTCTACAAGCTTGATCCACAGCTCTTTCATTCACTTACTAGAAACTTAATTGAAAACTTGATAAACCACTATCACTAACTCACAACTTCTCTAGAGAGAAGGAGGAGGAAATGTTCTTTCTCCAAAAGTTGGGAATTCTCTATAATGTTAAACAGCTAAAATATCAGTAGATTACGGGGCACTTGATTGAAAATAGGTTCTTTGCAACCAATAAGAAAAAGATATAAATAAGTAAGAGTGTATATAAAATTTATATTTTTTTAACATTTATTTTATTTTTTTCTATTTATTTTTTATTACATGCTATAAAATTAGTTGTTGATTGCAAAAAATTTAGATTGTACTTAATTGAAATTATATATATATATATATATATATCAAGGGCTATTTTTAGGGCCTAGTTGATAATTCTTAAGTGAAGAAATTACCTTTATATAATTTTTGTGCAATATTTATTATACTTTTATAATTATTACTTAAAAGCATCTCATTACTTTTTTATTATTTTTTTGAAGTAAGGGCACAAAAATCATTTCTATCTTTAAAATCACTTTTTTCATTTCCTCCATAGTCACATTCTTTTTATATTCTACGAATCAAACAGACTTGTAGTGTTACACTAGTACTTATATATGGATATCTTTAATGGTTACTTAAAAAATTTATAGATAAGTTGTTTCAATTTTAAAGAAAGTTCACCACAATCAGTGGATATTTAGGTTATGTTTGGTCAAGGAATGTAATGTAATTCACATTGTGCCATTGTAATTATTACTCAATAGTGTTTGTCTTTTTTAATTATTTTTTAAAGTAAGGATATAATGATCATTTCTCATCAATTATATTCACTTTTTTTAATCATTTTCCCTTTACATATCTAATACTCCATCCTATCAAGCATACCTTTACAGTTTGTTTAATTGGGTTAAGTAATATTAGTCCACTTATTTAAATAGGTCAAAAATTATATCCTAAACCACTAGAAAAATAAAAAAAAAATAACATTTATTACAATAATAAGTAATTTCCAAAATCTAAACAATTAAATCCCAATTTTAAACACTCAAACAACTCTTTTAAGTTTTAACAATCAAACAAAAATAACTACTTAACTAGCCTAAATTTTATCAAACAACTACAACAAAATATATAAAATAAGGAATAAAATTATTCAAATTTTTTCATCAAGAACATTTGAATCTTGTTTTGAAAGATTAATTTTTATAGCAAAATTCGAAATATCATTTCAATTCTTTAAATTATTAGGATTAGTAAAAAAAAAAAGGTAGATTGACCCACTTAAACTATGGGTGAAAATTATTTAAGTTGACAAAATCCAAACATAACTCACGATTTTGGTGATTAAACAGGATAGCCTAAGGGTTTCGACTTATTTTAATAACTCTACTTATTAATAAAGGATTATAAACAAGATTTGAACCCAGATCTAAGGACCTGATTGAGTTGTGAATTTTTGCTCTTTTGAAACGCTCTTTTCGAAAGGAGTTTTATAAAAGTACTATAACAAAAAAAAAAAGTAATCAGTGTTTGGTAAGATTATCTATAAGTGCTTTTATCAATATCATTGTATAAAACCAATCTTTCAAAAATATTTTTTTTATTGTCAAACTACTAAAATGATATGCTTTACAATCAAATATAGTTTGAATGAATAAAATAGTTTTAAGTATTCATTATGACTAATTTTAATTGAGTTTCTAAATTTCCATTTAATTAAAATATAAAAATAAAATAACCATAAATGTTTAAATAATTTTAATTAAAGTAAATCAATTTTAAAATTAAAATAAATATAGTAAAATAGAAGATGCTAGTGCTGGTAAAGGCATAAATAAAGTGAAAGAATGAAAAAAGAAAACAACTAAGTTAAAATAAAGAAGGGATAAGTTCTTAAAGATTTTGAGTGAGTATTTTTTTTAGAATAAATCATTTTTTTTCTGTATCTGTTTAATTAAAAAAAGAAGAAGCTCTAATTCACTTCTTTCTTCCTATAATAGAAAAATAGATTTTGTTACCGTTCAAAATCATACTTGCGTATGCGCCAAACACAACCAAAAAGTAAAATGGGTGCTTTTTGAAAATTTATCAACATATTTCTCCTCAAATGCAGGGCCGAACAGGTCCTTAGATATCCGTGAACAGAGAATGAGTAAGGTATATTAGGTGTAAACCCATCATTGAACGTGGACCTAGACTCGAACAAGCAATAAGTTCACCTTCGGCCAAAAAATAAGCAACAAGTTCAACATCTAACCTCGTCACCATTTATCTGTGTGTTAATAAAGGATTACAAATAAGATTTGAATATAAAACTAAGGATTGCCTTAAACGGAGAGTGGGTAAGTATTTTAGACCATATTAAATAAGCTTAAGACCCATCATTGGACCGGAAGCCACACTTAAGAAGAGTAACAAATGAAAGATTTATTCTCGCCATGTGTGTGTCCATTTATGTGTGTGAACGCATGTGTACTATAAATTTAGATATATTAGATTATTAGGCTAATTATCATGAGTTAAGCCAAATATATTAATATAACCTAAAAAAGAAAGAAAGAAAGAATTAAGTAATTAATTAATTATAGGTATTTAATTAATTCATATTCAAATTTTGTTGAATTTTGAATTTTAAATTAATTTTCAGTTAATTAGAGAGTTACAATATAAGAGGAAAAAATTGACAATTAAAAAAATTACTTTTAACATGCAAGTGAGTGTGTTAAAAACTATGAATGGTAGACAATAAGAAAAATAAGGCAAAGTTTTTTGAGAAAGACATAGAATCCCAAAGAGAAAAATATAAGAGAAGAAATTTTTGCTTCCTCTCCCTTCTCTTAGATTTGGTGTCTCTGTTGTGAAATAAGATCAAAGTTTGACTCGTGACTATAATCATACCATATAGAATAGTAAATCTATGAAGATTTATCTGCTACAAGTAAATATCCTAAATCCAGACTTTTTCCTTCCTTGGTATTGGGGCCTAGGTAGTTCAATTTATCTGCTACAAGTAAATGTCCAAAAGTGGGTTTTTTGACCATGGTATATCTAGAAGTTAAAGTTGTGACTTCTCTTTAATGAAAGCTCCATTTTTTTTCTCAAATCTTTACCACAAGTGCTTCTCTATATGGGTTTCTTATAGTGTAAATTTTGTGGGGTCTTTACAGTGTTATATCATTAATAGTCTTTAAAGCTCAAACTTAGAACTTTCTATAATTCATGAAATTGCAGCAGCAAATTCACAAAATTTATATGAATAGAAAGTTTGTTAAGCAAGCTTTTTAATACTACCAAATTTGTTTAATTTAAATGAAAATTGAGTGAGATATAGTTATTCAAAATAAGGGTTCCAAAATTGAGAAAAATAAACAAAGGTGTAGGCCCTATACATTCTCCCTCCCTCTTTTTCAATATTTAGTCTCACATCTTCGATCTATCTTTCTTTAACAAGATTAATCCTATACAAAAGAGAATTCGTTCACACGTATCTCTAAGCATACAAGGAGGAAGGGTATTAGACTATGAAAATTTTGGATCCAACACAAAATTGTAGAATTATAAAAAAGAAAAGAAAAGAAAATTTCAATAGTTCATTACCAAACTTATTTAATAGACCTCATACTCAAACCTAGGTTCACATTTTGCAAAATATTCATCAAGTATGAATATAATGGCCATTCCTATTCACAACATTTTAGTCAAACGGATATCAATCTGGCCAATTAAATGTACATTTGTTTGACATCTAATTTTTTAATACATTGATCGTGAATTATACAATAATAATCATATAAACAAAGGTTTTGACATATGCTAATTATATAAAACAAAATTAGTCTTTCAAAAAATTCATGAGCTTTTCACCATTAAATACATATCTCGAGATCTTCAAATTTATGAATCATTAATTCAATTATGAATTACAAAAAATGAAAATGAAAATCTAATACATTTAATAGCAATTGTGTACTTGTTAACCTTCTTTTTTATTACATTGACTTTCATTCGTATTCTTTTTTTGGGCTGGCCATGAATGATCCTTGTATATTGACATAGTTTCGATAGGCATTCGATGAGTATCTGTATGTTAAAAACAAAAAATTACATTTATATGTTGTTTCATTTTTTACTTTTCTACAAAAGTAAAGAAACAAATGGATAGGTTCAAAATTTTGAATAACTACTCACAATTATAATTTCTTGTCCGTTACAAGAAAGTTTGAGATAAGACTTGGTAAGTTTTAAGGCGTTTTAATAAAAATATGAAATGTCGAAGAATTTTTTTAAAAGCAAATATTTAATCATATGGTACTGAATTATAAATAATATCCAATTAACATGTTTCTATTAGAAAATATAATAAAAAAAAAGAATATATATTGTACCTAAATTTTATTTTAAAGTTTGACTAAACTTTTATTTTAGTTGTTCACATATTGATTAATTTTCAGGTTGGTCTTTAATAAATTTTCATTCTCATTTTAGTCATTTATAATTCAAAAGCCATCTAAACTAGTCTCGTCGTTGGTGAACTATTAATTTTGCTAATGGATCTATTGACATGCTCAATTTTCCATGATGCAATATTGTTAAATGCCAACAAAACCTTCCCAATGTTAATTGTAATCATGCGGACCATTTGGACACCATGGCAAAAAATAGGTTTGGGTGGAATTTAATAATACCATCAGGGATCGAAACCAACAACAACAACAACAATAATTGGGGGCGGATTGTGCTGCACCATCTTTGGAGGGGGAAATTAGATTTCATATAGAGTAATAAAAAATTGCTAGTCGTTAAGTCATACAAAAAGCTACTTTATTATACAAGATCTATTTTTTTAAAATTTTTTTTTAGGGGGTGGCTCCCCTGTTTCTTCAAACTTGGGTATGTCCCTAAATGCCATTATAAATCATGCCAGATCACTAGATCCATTAACAATGTTCACTAATGGAGTGACTAATTTTAATGAATTTTGAATCGTGAACGATGAAAATGAGAATAAAAATCAAAGGACCAACTTTAGAATTAATCAGCGGATGACCAAAGTAAGGTTTTAGTTGCCAAAGTTTGTATGTTATAGTGGTTATGAAATCTGAAGTCAAACTCAGGTGGTTTGCTTAAATGATATGGATCTATTGCTCTCCTTGCTATTTATAGTAGAATTTCCATTAATTCACTAAGCATATTGTAGCTTAATAAGCTCTTTTAGATTGTTGGCCAAAAAAAAAAAGACCTAATTATATGGCACAACCACTATGTGATTTCATCCATAAAATTGTGTGCGCGTGTGCTTCTTCTTCTTGGCCCTCTCAATTTCTTCGCGGGAAAATTTCAAGCATCTTGGCCCTCTCAGTTCCTTCGTGGGAAAATTTCAAGCATATAAATGCAGTTGAAGGGATGTAAAACCACCAATGAGCCTTGTTTAATCATATTGGAATTGTCTCCAGACTTAAGGATCTGAATTCGAATCCCACTTAGAGCTAAATCAACTTTCGGTCTGGGGGTAATTGGTTTTATCAAGTGGTAAACATATTGTGAAAGCCCATGGCATGATTTATTTACAAATTGGTTTGATCAAGTTGTAAATATATCCTGCTACGGGCTTTCACAACTTTTTAGAAGACCCAAACTCAGAAACTTGAAAATTTTTATTATGTGAATAAAATTTGATATTCTTCTTAGAATGATGCTACATACGTGGAGTCATTAGCCACAATTGCAGATCTGGATTCATCTAAGCTTGGTAAAGAGAAGTTCTAATGAGTTCACTTCAATCCAAAGGCTGCTGTTTGTAATTGTGGATAATAGAGGTGTGGGGGTGACACTCCTCTGGGCGTGGGCATGAGAGCATTCGTGTAGCTTTACAGTCAAGGCTAGCTGTAGCTAATAAATCAGACCTATGGATAAACTTATTCAAAAGGTAACTTCTACATTTATTTTTGGAACAATGATAATAAATTACTTTAACATTACCGATCAAGACAGCATTGAGATGCCAGGAATTTCGGCCCTGTACTCACGTCTGTCAAACTCCTAACACTCCCATCCAACACGTTAATGTAGAGATCAAAGACCCACCATTTCAAGAGGGTATTTCACCAATTAGGAGCACCTCTGCTTGAAAGCTGTCGACAGAAACAGTCAGGAATTGTATATGTTGTTCCACTTTTTTTTTTTGGGAGGTCAAATATGCTGTTCCACCTCAGAGGACAAACTCCTGCATCTGGGTGTAATAGGATTCCTAGGGTAAGCCCAACGTACCTTGAGGTAATGTTTGTATGCTAATTTTCTAAAGGCCCTCTAAGTTGAAGGCCTGGAATCAATTTATCCTCGTCTATTTCTCCACTCAAGCTCACGTTACTCTCTCCCTTTAGCTATGAATGTGACTCTGTGATACAACTCTGAAAGATGATAAGCAATCAAATTTAACGCAAACTGGAAGTGGAAACAGATTATCAGATACAAAACATTGCCCCAGAACACTGTGGGAAAGCATAATTTCCTCAATTACAGATGCAAATATGGAATACAGCCAAACAACCAAGACTTAAAAGAGTAAGAAGACGGAAAAGGTACTCTACAATCATTTTGATCCAAATGCAAATGACAATTTTGGTCGGGATTTGTTTTTACCCAACAACTTCATTTGGTTTGAACGTTCTTGCTCCTCCTCCTGTTTCTTCCTTCGCATGGCTTCTTCTTTTTGTCTCAGGAGCTCTTCTAACTCTCTATATCGTTCCTCCTCTCTCCTCTGCTGCTCTAAAGCTTCCCTTCTCTGAGCTGCTTCAACCTTCATCCGGTTCTCCTCAAGCATCCTTTCAAGCTCTTCTTTCTCTTTCCGAGCTTGCTCCTGCAGATCAAGATAAGTTGTCCAACTTACGAGTGGCAAAAGTAACAACCTTTTTAAATGGACAAAAGCACTTATAATTACAAGATTACAGGAATCTTAAAAATAAAAATTTCAAATAAAGACAAAAAAAATTCACCAGCAGCCATGAACTTTTATCATATCAAAAGAGAATAAAAGATTCATGGTCATCACACCAGAGCAAAGTAAGTATTAGGGAAGAGTGACTTGAAGTAAATACCTCCTTCCGCCTAGCCTCAACGAGAGCAGCTTCCTTTTCTTTCTCAAGTTGAGTTGCAACTTCATCATTTAGTCTCTTTCGTCCCTCTTCCAATCGTCTTTGAATCTCCACCTGAATTTCATCAGATTTCAAGCTCTCTTCAACTCTCTTACGAATTGCATCTTCCACTCTCTTGGCAGTCTCTTCTTCTATTAATTTCAATTCTGCTTCCTGTTGACGCCTGTGAATACATAACAAAATGTTAAGTAGGAAAATGCCCACTAAAGCAGGGGAGAATGCCACATAAACAAACCCAATGTCTTTGATCATGGACAATGGGCAACTAAACTTGGACAACAGACACATCTGCTTCATTTTTACCCCTCTTTATCGTTTTCTAACCAACTTAACAGAGAACCATAATCATGCGCAAACAAACCTTCATGATGACAAAGGCACTAAAAAAATGCTTATGCTTTTAAGTCATACCTCTATTGAATCCTGATCCAAACAAATGAGTATCAAAACTGGAGAACAGTAGATAAATGAGGCAGCCAATTCGATCATCAAATATAACAAGTTGAACTATAGCAGTACCTTCCTTCAGATAAGCCTGTGGAGAAGACATTCAAGTAACCTGCTGCAGTTTTAAACTAATCATCGCAAATACCTCAATTTTTTGACTAAACATCTTTGAGAAGAAAAAACTTGTTAAAATATAGGTCAACTTCTTTATTTAATTAGGTCCCAGAAACATCAAAGCAATTACAAAAACCATATATTCACTCTGTTGAGAGAGAGAGAGAGACGGGGGGGGGGGGGGGGGGAAGGGATCTTGTGTAAAGCAAGAGCTTTACACTAATTACTAGTGACAAGGTTCAGTTAGAAGCCAACTCAAATGCTATAAGGGCTTTCTAACAAATAAACCAGCCTGATAAGAACATTCAATCTGGGGGAGGACCATCTACTCCATAAACATGATGCATAGACTTTCTAAGATGGGTCAGGTGAAGCTTTCTAACAAGATGTTACTCTAAAAAATGAGTTAGTAGTGAAGGATTCACTTATCGCCCCCTCCCCCCCTTGTCACTGTCCCCCCTCTTTTCTTTTAATCAACAATATTCATATCATCACTATGCTTCATGAGATCTATCTTAATTGTAAAGAGAATGCAATGCACTTCAGTTAGTACCTTAAAAGCGGTAGATAAAACCAGTGATCCCCCTAAGAATAAGATGCCAATGATGTGACCAAATTTTAAGATTAATAACAGCAATAGTCTGGACCTTTGTTTCCAAGGACTCGAAGCTCTATGTGGCTAATGACCAGAGAGCATATTTCAAAGAGTTTAAAGAATACAGATAACCTCCAAGGTTATCACCTTTTCACATGAAGACAGACTAAAGATAAATGGTACATTAAGAGACAGGTAATAAACTTAAGAGTTGCTTAAGTATAACCTGGAACATGGCCCAGATCATAAATATAAGAAAATAACAGATAATACCAAAATGACAAAACCTAGGAGAATTTTTCTACTCCCAAAAATCGAATCCAATCTACACAACATGAAATAGAGCATAATTTTTACTAGCTATCAGATTAAATACAGGGTTAGATTAGACCACTGGAAAGCAGGGTATGTGTATGCTTATACCTGACATAGGCATGTAGTAGGTGGTAATTTTATACTAAACCTATATCACCAAAGAATAGGACAACAAATGCCAAGGTTTTACCATAACAACCTTCATCTCCTAATTTTCCAGGTAGTTATTGACCAGCAGAACATTGAAAGTTCAAGCAATGACACATAGGTTATCCTAAGAGACTAAGATTTATAATCGTAATTAAAGAAAATGTAGACTCAGAACAAAATGATAAGCAAGTAAGCCAGAAGAAGATCATGGGTTTCTTAAAGCATAATTCAAGGAAAAATGGAAAAAAGAAAAAAAAGTAGAATCAGAACATAATAATAAGCAACTAATACCTTTTCTTCTCTTCTTCTTCTTTCCTCTGTTTTTCAATGGCAGTTTTGCGCTCTACCAAACCAAGACTTGAACTGGAAGATTTGCGAGTAGGAGACAATGAGGAACTCCTACTTCTATGTCTTCTGTATCGTTTTGGAGTCGGAGATCGACTTTTACGATACCTTGGAGTTGTAGAACGACTTCGGTGACGTCTTGGGGAACTAGAACGACTTTTCCGCCTGTATGATGATACAGATGATCTTAAGCAACAAACCGCGGCCATTATTAAAATTTATATAGGGGTATATATAAAGCCTGCCCACCATCTCGCACACTAAATACAGAGTTACCTCATAAATTGTTAAGAAAAACCAGTGTGCTCCATCTTTTATCACATGAAGAAGCATATGTCACATTTGGGCAATGAAAGGACACTCATCACCATCCATCACCTGCTCACTTCCCGAGTTATGGGAAGAAACTGAGCTTCTTAATTTTATTATGAATAGCATATATCCTATCATGTTATCTATGTTACGCTCTGTGTATGTATTATCGATGAATTTCCACTTCTGTGTACATATACAAAATCCCCCAGAAGAAAGAAACCCATCGAAAGCAATGCAAAGTAAGCAACACCATCACCAGACACATGAAAAGGTCGCCAATACTTGAATAATAGCAATATCAATCATCCGGCATTAGTATGCATCTCATTGAGTGGCTCAAGGAGCTCAACAGAAGATGAGAATCCGAACAGCAGAATGTTACACACGCAGAACAAAAGAGGAAATCTAACCGCCCATAACTGTCCACTTCAACATGTGCAACAAAGAAGCCAAATCATAAGTAATAACTACCATATAGATATTGAATTCAAAATATGTTTCATCAATAATTAGCATAGTGAACTGCAGTTTTCATGTTTGACCAACAATTGTTCATCATTAGAATAGGCTAACAGCTTACTCTGTAGTTCTGAAAGTGTCATTCATTTTTCTGCAGAGAATAGTCAATTTCAACAAACATTCCAACAAAGAAAATCAAATTTTCCAACTCCTTTAGATCTAAATTCTAAATAAAGGAATCACTTTAATGGAAAGGGTCAAATACCATTGAAACCACACTGTTTTATATTTTAAGCTGCCTTATGCTTGATCATGACTACATTTGTGCCTACTAGACACTAATGCAATCACACAACCCTTGCCAAATTCTGAGTCCAAAATTATTTTGATCATTTCAAATTTTGTATAATGTCCTCGGTATGTGCATAGTGTATCCCAACCTGAAAGAAAATCTAACATATTTCTACATCATGATAAATAACAGAACCAGAAGATAGATAAAAAGGTTAAGATGCGTACAGATCAACTCGAACATTTTGTAAATCCAAATGACATCAAAATGAGTCCCCAATCTTTCTGACTTGAAACAAGGCATATTAGCATAAGGAAAGCAAAAATACAAACGGGGTCACCTGCTATAGGAGTAGGAAGAATATGGAGATCGGCTTCTGTCTCTTCTGCTCCTCCTGCTATACCTGTGTCCCAGTGGAGATGGTGAATGCCTTCGCCTATAAGAGGGTGATCGGGATTGGGATCGGGACAAGTCTCGAGGCATCTTCCAACAACTGAGCTTCAATATGCAAGATGTTTCTCAATTTCAAGCTTTAACACAACTATAAAAAGGTTTCCCTGTAGCAAAGAAATATATATACAAATAAATCAGTTTAGAAAAGAGACAAAAAAAGTGTTCGAATGAATACAAGGGCATCAAAATGAGTACAAAATAATAAACTGATCATCAATATCCCAAGCAAGCATGTCAAACATCAACAGTCAATTTGCGGGAGAAAGCAGATATCCATTTAACGCAAACCAATAAAAGAATTGTGATTACCTGTATAATTCACATAAGCAATCAAACCAATAAGCAGCATTTAAAGGGGGGGAAAAATCATGGTTTCACCTGAAAAGCCCGGAGAAATCTCAAATACAGCAATCAAGATCTGTCCGTTCAGAAGTTAAGGAAGGAACCCGGTTACATCCAAGTTCCAACCAATCAAACATACGGTAAGATATTTTCAACCTAAAAATCAAAATGAATCGATAAAGGATTGTGTATCTTCATTCTAGTTAAACTAAGCTCAGTTAATTAATCAATCTGACTTCGCTCAAGTTCCTCGATTTTCCCGGGAAACAAACGGAGCGCGTACAGAAAACGTTAAACACAGTTATAAGTCTCAATAACCAGAAGGGAAAAAATTTAGCAGATTTACCTGCCGAAACAAATTGAAAGATATGGAGTTGCCAATCTTTGCATAGATAGTAATCTAAAACCGGGGGAACAAACTGAGGAGTCACAGAAAAAAAAAAAAGATATACGAAGGAACTGCGATATCTTATCGTGTCGTTGGAGAGAATAACAAATTGAATCGAAAAGTCGTATTATTTTGGCCTCCTAGGCCACTGGGTTGAACTTTGAACCGTGAGGGTGATAGAATTGGATGGGATACTGTAACTCTCCAAAGTCCAAACCCTAAACGACACGACGGAGGAAGAAGATGAAGAAAATGGTGCTGCCAACTCCTCTCAGCTCTTCACGGCCCAAAAAAAAAAAAAACCCTCTCTACTCTAAACGCATCGTTGCACGTGCATCGCTGGCAAAATAGGCGTGTCCATCCGTTCAGCAAAAAAAAAAACTTACAGCCCAATGACAGCCGTTTGCTGGTAGAGAAGATTCTTCGACATATTTACTGTATGATTTTTATTATATTTTTATAATTATTATTTAATATTATTTTATTATTTTTATTAATTTTTTAAATAATAGTGCAAAAGTTATTTTTATCCTTAAATTTATTTTTATCATTTATTTTTACATTTTTCATATTAAAAAGTTTTTAGTGAAATGATACTCGTTTTAAATGAGATTTTTTAGTCTAATTTTAAGATTTAATAGAGCCATCCTTTAAGTCAAATATTTCTTAAAAAATAATTATAATTTTACTATTTTTTTCTTTAAAATTAGGGCAAAAATATATTTTATTATGAAAAGTTTAATTATTTATTAACTTTCTTAATTAACAATTAGATATATACAATTTTCATCAAAGTATAAGCTATTGATTCCTACAACCTCCTATAATATATCACTTTAATCATTAAATATGTATTTTTTTTCATATACAAACACTAAAATATATTGTATTACTATATTATATTGTATTACCATATTAAATGAAAAAAATTAATACAATTTACTAAAGCCAACTCTTAAAGAAAGCTCTAAAAGTTGGGATCATCCCTTACTGTTAAATCATCACACCCAATTCTTAAGTCCTTAAAAATTTAGATACTTAAAGGCTTGGTTTAATTTTGGACTAAAACTAAATTGAATTGAAAAGTTCATTTTGCAAAATAGAAAACTTATTCATTTTTAGATTATAGTCAATTTGATTGATTTGATTTGGATTTGTTCATGTTGATTTTTCTATTTCAAGTAATTTGATTTTTTTTTGTTTTCTAAATATTTATTTTCTATATATATATATATATATGTTACCATGATGTAGTTTTTACATATTAATTAAACTTTAATTTTAATTAATAAGCAAGTTATTAAGATTTATTGTACTAATTTTATGTATTTTTTAGCATGAATTTGATAGGCACTAATGAAAGAAGGAGAATGCAAGAAAGATCAACCCTATGCATCTAATTGGAGGCCCAATTTGTGCTATATATAATGCCTAAACCTAACCTAGAGAAGAGGGAATCAAAATAAGAAAGTTCTTAAAAAAAAAGGAAAAAAGAAGAAAAAAAGAAAAGAAGTTTTCCAAGCTAAAAGGAAAGCAAAATAGGAAAATCCTTGTACTTAAAGGACTATGGCAGAAATTAAAAAAAAAAAACCTAACAAGAGCATATAAATAAGAAAACAAAGGGATTTAAAGGGTTACGCCTAAACTAAAGGAAAGGCGTTAAAAGTTTCAACACTATGGGAGACTTAAAGGATAACTTCCTGAAGTTGTTGCCATCATTTTGTTTTGTTTTCTACTTTTTTTTTTCTTTATAAATTCTTATAGAATTCGTTTTAGGATTTTAGTTTTGATTATGAGTAACTAAAACCTTTTATGGGGTTTGGATGGACTTGTTTATAGATTATGTTTGATTTTGGGATATTCATGTAATACTTTTTCCTCTAATTAATTTATTATTTGGTTTATAATAACTTGCAAATTATTGTTCACTCTTTATGAAGCTTTGATTTATAGTGAGAAGAATTGAGAGATAAATTGTTATAGGGGATTGCTTGATTAATAGACTTAAGTTTAGATTCTATTGTTTGTAGATCTTATCTATGTGGGATGTTAGGTTTTGAGATTAAGCATAGTCAAAAATTTTCAAATTTCCAGAAACCTACTAGGGATCTTTGCAAAAAGAGTATAAATTGTTACTAAGATTTTGACTTTTTATCATGGAGAATGTTTGATGTAGATGACTCATAATCAATTCAATTAGCAAATGTTTGATCTCACAAACATTTGATCTTTGGTCGAATGTAAGAACCCTGTAAGTGATTTATCCTTCAATCTACAATATGGAGCATGAATGTATAAAGGAATCATTGACGCAGATTGATGGACTTGCATTTTTATGCTATTCACACAAGCAAGACTAAAACTCTAATTCCTAAAAGAATCAAATGGAGCCTCTTCTTTCAATCTTAGCTAGGAAACTCACTTTATATTGATAGTGGCTTTTTTTTTTTTCCTTTTATGATACATAACTTTAGATGTTATTTATAAAATAATGCTAGGATTTAGTAATGTCTCTCCAGTGCACCCTGGTCAAATAGATGATGAGTGAAGAAACTATTGAACTTAAATTATTAACCTAGCCTAATAACAACTTTGATTAATAATCTATCCTACAAGAATGTGGTATCACTTTAATAAAGTTAAAAAAATATAAAATATTACTTTAATATTATAATATGATTCTAGTATTATATTATATTATATTATATTATATATATGGGGTTATATTTTTATGATCTCTAGTTCAACTAAGAATCCTATTTATATTACATTAACTTAAATTTTAACTTACTTTTTGTGTACGACCCTCTAAGTTCTATTATGTTGGTAGTAATCCTAAAAGGAATCTTATTTTATTATAGATAGTAAGTAGTGTCTAGCAATATATCATTGCCACCCAAGTAATAAGAATATTTGTGATTTCATGTACCTAACTCATGACCAATATTCCACATAGTTTATTCCCTTTTGTTTGAATATTTAGATTGAACTCAAGGCATGGAATGTGTCATCCCCTTTATAATTCAATCTATATATTTCTTAATCTTTGAGTAGACTAAATTAAAATAAATAAATTAATATCACCTATTGATCCATTTGAGCACGATCATACATTTCTTAGTCTTACTTTATAACATTCAAAAATTAATTAAGATAAATAATGGAGAATTAAGTACTTAATTTAGGGAAAATGGAGAATTATTAAGGGAAGTTAGGAATAAATTATAGGAGAACCATTATTTTGGACATTTATAGGTGAATAGTAATTATTGGCCACTTTAGACTAAAAATACATTTAATAATGGATTTGGATTTGATTAAAAAAATTAATTAAGTAAAGGTGAACATTTAATATTTGAGCCCTAAGATTAGTTTATTAATGCCGAGAATCTGCTTTAGAGGTCCAACATTATCCTTTTAGAGGCCTAAAACTCAGAAAATGTACCCAAATGGATCTTAGGCTTTAGGGTTAGCCCATTCCAACTTTAAACACTAAAGGTTTTATAGCTACCTTAACCCATTGGAGGCAAAAACCAATTGTTTTATAGAAGTAAAGAAGAAAATCGTGCATAGAGAGGAAGGTTAGGGTTCCATCACATTTTGGCTCAATTTTTCACTTTTAGAGAAAGATTTGGCCAATGTGAGTTATACAAAACATGCTCCTCTCATCTTTTCTCCATAATTTGGTCTGATTAGTTTCTAGTTTAGTAGATTTTCACCTTCATTCCAAATTTTAAAGTGGTTGTTTGATGATTTCTAGTGAATTTTTGGAGCTTGAGGCTAGAGGGACTATTGGATAAACATCTTCTTTTCATTTTGATGTGTTTTATGCTAGAAATTTGCCCTAAGGACTAATTTATATGTCGACCTTTATTAATGCATGAAAATATCAAGGTTTTGAAGAGGGACATTGTGATTTCTTGGCAAGAAGGCTCAAGTCTGAATTTGGGACTCTTTAGTGGTTGGGTAAATGATTCTTAGGTAGCTTGTAATGATTAAATTCCATGAGTGTCTTATTTATATTGTGATTAGTGACTAAAAAAATATTTTTGTTTAATCTAAGACCTTTAAATTATGGGAAATCAATCTTGACTTTTGAGAGTTGGTACTATAAGTGAGGTAATCAGGGGATTCGTCTTTTAATTCAGTGCATATTTTCATTTTAACCTTATAATTGCTACACTTATATGATTTTCTATGATAATGATTGGTTGGCTACTTAATTGTGTTTGGACTATGATCATGTCATTGGTAGAGCTGTGATCATGCTGCCACCTATGCATTGTGCTTCAATTGGACATCGAGTTGTGATTAGACTATAGAATGCATTGAGCTGTGAGCGTGCTCGACAGGGAGTTGGCACCATGGATGGGCCTTTCCCTCTGTTATTAGCTATTAATATGTTGTATATAATTACTAGTATGGGATATTAGTTACTAATAGCTTAACTAATTCATTTGTTAATTGTGCTGATATATCTGTTGTTTACTTACTCATGATGGATTTATGTTAGTTAATGTGTACATATATATGGAAATTCCCTTTGGTTACTGAGATTCATGTCTTACCCATTTTTATAGGTTAACCATTTTAGGTGAAGGATCTTCGGTGAAAGAAAAGGGGAAGCCAGTAGATGAACATCCTTAACTCAAAACCTTATGTGGGATTTTGCTATTCTTTTTGTAATTAGATTTGTATAGCATCATAATGCATTCATTTTTGCCAAGTGTAGGCATTTTGACACTTTTATAACTAATGGATTGATCATTAGTAGTTTAGGTTTCACTATATAAAATCTGATATAACTACTTGATGCTGAACATGAATATTTATGGGTGTATGGAACATGTTATGTATCTCCAAGAAAATGGTTAAGTAATCAATTGAATGCTTAGTTTGAATTTGGTTGTGTGAAACTTCTGCTGTCATATGTCTTGTGTATGTGGATTTGAGATGTGTCTTGAGGATAGGAACTTGCTTAATTAGTTCACCATAACTTGTTCAAGTGTTTTAGTAACCGTAGGTAGTGTATGGAGTGTTTTGGGTTTTAGTTTGAGTTGATAGACCTCTTTTGCTGTCATAGTGATGTGTGAACTTGTATAGGATAAGAGTAGCTTAATTATAAAGAGTTTTTGGGAGTTCATGGTTATATAAAATCAATTAACTGGTTGTAAGGTGGGATATAAGCTTTAAAAGGATGGTATTCTAGCCCTAAATTAGTATTAAGATGGATCTTAGAGAGTAACAAGTAAGCCATTTTATATGTCTTAACTTAGGATGACAATAGAGGGTTAAGTCATAGCCTGAATCTTCTTGAGTTGCGACCAAACAAGTGTTAGAGGTAACAGAACCTAACTGCACTGTGGCATAGGTCCTTTGGACTATAGCGTAACACGGGAAAAATTGAGGGAGAGTATTCTCAAGAGCAGTCTCACTATGGCATGAGAAGGTCTAGCCATGGCAAGAATAAAGGAACTTAGAACAGTGGTTCCAGATACGTGCCTTGTTGTGGCACAAGAAGTCTGAGCAGTGGCGGGAATTGTGAACTTTTAGGAAATAGCTCAAATATCGTGTTAAGTTGTGGCGTGCTATGTCTGAGTCATGGCGTAGGTGTGTTAAAAAGCTTTTAAGGTTTCCAGAGACCAACTTGGCCACGACAAAGTTACTCTAAGTCATGTCCTAAGTTTCCAAATTCCCAATTTAACTTAACAAGCTTGGTTTTCTATAGGATAATGATATGTAATGACTTGTAAACCAATGTAGATGAGTTTTATGCTTCTTGAAATCATCAAGGAAAGAAATAGAAGTCTGATATAAGAATTTAATTATCTTTTGTAACACCATACTTCTAGGACTCAATTCATATAATTCTCATGCCTCATCTTATGTTTATTCTATGGAAACAATATAGTGGCATATGGAGTTATGAATAAAAGTGCATTTCTCTACAGGTAAAATTTTTCTTTCGGAGTCCCGTAGGCCATATGAAAGCATCTATCACTTTATCATACTTAAACACATGAATATAACTCATTTCCATCATCAAATTTGGCCTACAACTCGTAGAAAGCAAAGGAGCATATAAACTCCGTGTTTGCATTTTCGACTAGGATTTCTTCTTTTCTGTCACAAACTTTGGAAAATCATAACTAAATCTAGAAAAATAAAAAACATACAATATTGGTCATTCTGGAAACCTTAGGATGTCTACTTCACACTAAAAATACACCCAGGTCATAAAATTCATCACATAGGATGTTTGACATCCAAAAAGCTCCAGAGTCGCTGGCTGCTGTTTCAAATTACTGATACAAACTTCTAAAATTCATAATTAATTATATAAAAATATAAATCACACAAATTCAGTCATTATGGAAATCTAAAAATCTTAAAGTTATGCTAAAAATAATTTCAAAATGAAAAAAATACGTTTAGTCAGCTGGACCCTATGGAACAGTAACTGGACTTATGGGGCGTTACTGATGCTGACAGTTAACTTCAAACATGCATAACTCACTGCTTAAACCTCCAAATGAGGTGATCTCAGTGGCCACAGAAATCTTATGACCTATAGTTTATGCATGTAAAATTTCATAAGTATTGGACATCATTTGGCCATCAGGTGACACAGAATTCAAAACTGCCAGTATGAACAGTACCCATACCAGAATCCATGAAAAATCCCAACTTTGAAAATTCCTCAAATATTCTATAGGTCTCCAAAAATTATGATCTTTAGCTTCTCAAAAATCTCTTAATGAGACCTAATTGCATGCCAAGTTTCAGGGCAAGACTAACTCATTTGGCCAAAAAATGGTATAGGGATCCATTATGGTCAATTTTGGCTCCATATTGGGTACCAAAATTGCCAAATGAATTTCCCTTGGTCTTGGCACCTTTTGGGCAAGTCTAAAGTTGCATTTAAGACTTGTGTGAGCTGCCCAAATGGTCCCAAACCTCATGCATCTCATTTTGGCCATTCAACCCACATTTATGTACACTTCCATCATACTTTCATATTGCATAATTTGGCATCTCATGCTCAAAATGTAGGCTAGAAGTCATACATCATATTCATACATTTAAACATCATATAATATTATATTTACATGTGTCTCAAGAGTCATGTGCCATTTACAATAATCATATACATCATTGAACATCATTATGGTTCAAAAAGAATACAAACTAGGCATATGCTTGTCAATCTCCTTCTTTCATGGTTGTTGGCTCCCTTCACCATAGCTACTTGGTCCACCTAGCATATTAGAGCATTGGAGAGGAGGGGATGAGATTCAAAGAATCCCAATAGCTCATCTCCCATTCAATCACACATAATATGTACAAAGCAAGCTTTTCAAACGCATGTATGGAAAAATGGAAGTCATAGACATTTTCAAAGCAACCTTGGCATGTGAATCAATCATACAAGACATTCAAGAGTTCCCCAAGTGTTTGGATTGGCCTCACACTTCTCCTCATGGATTTTGGACTTGCCTCACCCATTCTTTAAGAGCTTTGGACTCAACCATACTCTTGGGAGCCCACTTTGCTTTTGGGAGACTCTTTGCTATGTCTCAACCAAGCTCAAGGGTTATTAGCTCATCCTCACCAAAGGGAAGAGTTCTTGGCCTCTCCTTACTCAAGCAAACTCATACAAATATCATAGATTCATTTAAAACATAACATGGCATCAAGGATCATGAAATATAAAGGTATGCTAGCATACTTTTCTTAGCTTGAAAATACACACACACACATTCTAAAACAAGCTAAACACACATCCATGCATGAGAGAAGGTGGAGAGAGCTACCTTGCTTGCATTTACACACTTTTTCCTTAAGTCTTGACTCCTCTCCCTTGACCTCACACACCCAAGGAGGTGGAGACCATTTCTCTTGGCCTAGACACACCAAAAGAAACATGAATTACTCATGGGAACAAGCCTTGGCATTATACACACTTTACATGATGCTACTTTGGTTTATGGCTCCATTATGCTTCCATAAGGCACTTAATGAAGCAACTTCAAGAATTCATGATCTTGGCTCCCTTCTCTCCTTTAATATATGATTCTTGACTCCATTTAGACTCCTTGGAGTCATCACACAATTATTTTAAAGAGCCTAGCTAGGAGTTGCTTCATTATGCTACATTGTGGAGCCTATACTTCCATCTCACTATCTAGGGCTTCTAAAATTTTTTCAAGGCTTCCTCTTATCCTCTTCCATCCTACATGACTCAAAAATAAGCTTGAAACAAATTAAAACTTCCCCTTGGTACTCTTTCTAGCCTAGGTCGACATTATGGAAGTATTTGGGGTTCAAGAGGTTTCCAATTTTTCCTTGATGGGAGAGTCACTTGGGAGGCTTCCTAGAGGTCTTAGAAGCTCAATTAAACACTTATATAGCCTAGGAAATTCATGAATCAAAACAGATTTTACAAACTCTTCAAGAATCCTACACTTTGGTAACTTGAAATTCAATGGCTTTTACTTGGTTTCCTTTGCATATTCTAAATTCCCACACCCTAATTCATGTGATTCATTCTTGGTTTGGCCAGAAATTTAATCCCTCATGGCTGGTCTTACATGGGGGGGAAATTGAAGAGAAGAGGAGCAAGGAGACCTAAGCTTAGGAAGTAGCAAAATACTTTGGATTCTTGGTTTTCTTGATTTGTTCTTCACTTGGTTAGCCTCCCCTCACCAAATCCGAAAATTCCACCTCTGTTCTGCCTTCAAAACAGCACCAAATTAAATGCCAAAACCATGAGAAGGAAGAGGAAGAAGAGGGGAAGAAGTTTAACAAGGCAAGGAGTAGGAAAAAGTAGCTAAAACTTACATTTTTCAAAGCTTCTTCTTCCTTCCTTGGCCTTCGCTTTTGTGCACCACTCTTAGCCCTTCTTAATTCTATTTTAACGTGTGAGAGAGTGGGTGAGGAGATCTGAGCAGAGGAGGGACGTTTTTTATAAGCTAGGGATTCATTTAAACAACTTTCAGAATTTGTAATTTATTCCCTCTTTGTAGTTTTATTCGTTTGGGCTTATTTCAACTCCTTTTTGAAATCCGTCTTTTCCATCATATTCCTTAGGCTCTTAATCATAAGAATTGCCTTTGGAATCACTCAAAAAGGATCTAAAACCATTCTGAACTATTTGGTCAAAGTTTCGGTCAACCAACGACCGAAATTTGCTCACTGGAGGGGTTTCAATTGTTCTAGAGGTTCCCATGGTATTTAGGGCCTCTGAGAACCCCGAAAAGCTCAAATTTTCCATTTAAAAAGCCTTCCTATGAGATTTCAAAATTTTCCAAAAATTACAAAAAATACCCCTACTTTCTTCGGCAAATTTTCTGAGCTCTTCTGACTCCGGCTTTTGGGTATCTCAAACCTCAAATCCTCATTTTCTAATATTTAAAATTTTATCATACTTTTAGTTGGCCCCAATTTCTTCTATTTCGTGGATTTCCTTTTATATTTAGCCCATTTCTGACGTTTACAGAGAAACCGAACATTGCGTTTCTCACATTTACGGAGGGACCAGATGTTACATCTTTAAACATGAATTTTCTTGTTTCTCTAATTGGTGACTTGGAATTATTAAAAAGGTTCCAATTTTCTCTATATTTCCATCCTCTAACAAATTATTAACAATGTTTGACTTAGATCATCAGTGATTAAGAGGTTAATTAGACTAATTAACGTGATTAGTAGCTAGGGTTGTTACATTTAGTATCAGAGTAATGGCTTAGAAAACAATGTTAGACTTGGCAAATATGATGCATACATGCTAGGAATAGCGATGTTGTGGTCTAATAATGTCATCTACATATGTATATACATGCCATGGGTGAAGATGTGCTTGGATTTGTTTTATGGAAGTAGCTTAATAGGAAGCCTCTTGTTGTACTAAGTTATTATAGGATACAATGGCTGCACGACATGAGACCACTGAAATATTGAGGGAACTGCAAGAGGCCATGATAATAATGGCCAACTGTATAAAGGAACAAGTTGAAACCTATGAAGCAACTGTGAGGGTTATAACTGACCAACTTTAGGAGCAAGTCGAGGCCCATACAACTACTGTTCAGGTGTTGTAAAGGTTGCATGAGACAATGAATAAGCATAACCAAGAGGTGCTTGGAGGGAATCAAGGGGATGTAAGCTAGAACCTAGGTGTAAGGCACCAAGGAGGAGGAGATAATATCTTTGCTGTGCTGGCCAAATTTAGAAAAGTTAACCCTCTAGCCTTTTTGGGAAAGCTAGTTACTGAAAAAGCCAAGAAGTGACTGATGCAACTAAAGAAGATTTTTGAGGATATGACTTGCACATATGAACAAAAGGCTAGATTAGCCATTTAAAAGCTAGAAGGTGAGATTGAGCATTTGTGGCGAAATGCCTCTAGATTTTTGGATTCAAAGAGGATACCTTTAACTTGGGAGAGCTTCCAAACAGCCTTTGAGAATAAATATTTTCAATTATCTGTCATGGCTAATAAGAAAGCTAAGTTTAATTCCCTAAAGTAATGGGAAATGTCGATAGATCAATATGCAACAAAGTTTATTCAACTGTCTCGTTTCTTCTCATACTCGAGATGATTTGATAATGAATCCTAAAAGGTTGATAAGCTTGAAGGGGGCCTGAAACTTGAATTAAACAATAAGACCATACCCCTTCAAATTTAAAATTTTGATGAAGTAATGGAGAAGCGTAAAAGTGTTTGAGGGGGCCTTAATAGAGATTGAGGATAAAAGGAAAAAGTTAATGGAGGGTAAGAGGGACCAAAGTATGGAACCTTTTAGAGGTAGTGTTAAGAAGGAGGTGAGTAGTGGTAGTGGCTCTTAAGGAAATAGGCCGCCCCCAAAACATACTCCTCAAAAGAAGAATGTGGGACTTCCTCGAAACTCGACGAAAACCCCATCTACTTGTAACAAGTATGGGAAGAATCATGGAAGTGGTTTTTGTCTGGTGTGCTATAATTGTGGGAAACTAGGGTACTATGCTTAGAATTGCACGATGTCACAGGAGTTAGCCTTATCCATTAAACCACCTGCACAAGGATGGGTGTTTGTACTTACGTAGCATGAGGCTAGCAGGTCCCCTAGTCTGATCTGAGATGCTATTTTTATTCATAATCATATTATGGATGCATTGTTTGATTTGGGTGCAACCCATTCTTTCATCTCATATATGTTAGGCATTTGAGATTTAAAATTAGCCTGTTATCATTTAAATTATCTGTATCCACCCCTATTGGAAACTTTGTTATTACAATTGATGTATGTTTAAATTATATTGTACAATTGGATAACCATTGTACAACCCTTAACCTGATTTACATTCCTTTGTATGATTTTTAATGTAATCATTGGTATGGATTAGTTGTCAACTAATAATGTGATACTTAAGTGTAGCCGTAAAATTGTTTCCTTACCTGCATCATGCCTGAATCTTGTCCTATGATTGAGCTTACTTGTGTCTGCTACCCAAGTTGGGAGGTACCTTAGGCATGGTTGCCAAGGGTTTCTTATTTTCTTTTCTTTGCATACTAAGGTTGAAGAGGCGTTAGAGGATATACTTGTGATTAGGGAGTTCCCTTAGGTTTTTCCTAAAAAGTCTAGTGGATTAACCCCAAAGAGAGAGTTATAATTTTTCATTGATTTAATACTCAATATGGGTCCAATCTCCAATGTTCCATATAGAATATGTAACATCTGATTTTCTGAAAATGAGAGAAAACGTGAGAAACATAACGTACAGTTTCTCTGTAAACAAATGAAACTCACAGGATACAAAAGGAAGTCCCCTGAAATGATGTAGTTAAGGTCTCAAAAAATTTGGGAAGCATTCTAGACTTAAAATGAGAATCACAGGCTTAGACGGAAAGAAAAATGAAGTTAGAATGAAGAAACAATTTCTTACGAAAAGCTTACGAAACGTAATGGTATTTTCATAATTTTGAGAAAATTTTAGAATTCACATAGGAGAGCTTTTTAAATAAAAGTTTTGAGTTCCCTAAGGTTCTTAGAGGCCCTGAAAACTATGGAAAGCCTCGGGACAGTTAAATCCTTTCTGGTAGATGTTTTCCAACGTCGGTTGACCCAAACTTTGACTGGTTCATTCGATAAGGTTTTAGCTTCAAATTAAGTTATTCCAAAGGCATTTTATTAAATTGGGAACCTAAATTTTATAATGAAAAAGATGGTTCTAAAAAAGGAGCTAAAATGAAGTCGAAACGAAATTGCCATTACGGAAGGACAAAATTAAAAATTTTGAAAAAGTGCATTTCTAGAAGCTCCCACATATTTCCCTTTTCTTCTCCCATCTTCTTAAGCACGAAATTTCTGCCCAAAATACAGAATATGATCTACTCTCTTAGGCTTACAAGAAGGGGAAGAAAAGGGGGAGAAAAATCAAGAAAAAGGTATGGATTCTTGGTAGTTTTTATGCTTTCTTCCATCCAAACCTCCTCTCCTCCATGCTTCTTTGTTTCTTATGATTAAAATGAAGTTTATAAATCTGTTTTAAGGGAGAAATTGAGGGAAAAATTCGGATTTGAAGAGAGGAGTTCAAAGAACATAAGATTCAATTGAGAAAAAGCAAGAAAACAAGATAATCTCTCTTCCTATGGTTGTTATTTTTGTTCCCTTCTCCACCATTTCACCCCACTTGAGAAAATCCTAGGAGGAGATGATTTTTAGGCATAACCAAGCATGAATATAAGGAAAAACGGTGTGGAGATTAAGAATATGCAAAGGGAATTATCAAAAAACTATTAGATTTCAAGATGAAAATTCTAGGATTTTGTGTACACCTTGTAAAATCTAACTTTGTATGACAATTCCTAGGCCTAAATAAGAGCTTAAATGAGCTCTCAAGATCCTTAAGAGGCTCCCCATATGCTTCTCCCCTTGAGAAAACAAAGAAAGCTCCAAGAAGGCCAAACTTGATTTATGTCTCAGCCAAGCATGGATGGAGTAGCTAGGGAGAGTTTAAATTTTTTTAAGCCCATTTTTGTGTCATATATGATGAATGAATATGAGGGGGGCCTTGGAAAAAATTTAGAACCCATGGAAAGTGAATTGGTGCCTTAGGTTCCATATTATGACCTAAAGAAGTAACATGTAGTTAGGCTCTTTGTTTTAATTGTGTGATGACTCCAAGAGGCTTAAGAGGAGTCAAGAATGATATTTGAAAGGAAAGAATGGAGCCTATAATTTATTTGAGGGATGTTGCTTCATTAGGTGCATCTATGGACCACAATAGAACTTATAGAGCAACCTAACATCTAAGCAAGTTGTATGGCCTTATAGATTGTTTTATGAACCTAATTGGCTTCCATAAATTGTATCTAGACCAAGAGAAACCATTTACCCAATTTTGTGGTGTGTGGCCGAAAGAGGAGGCTTGAATTTTAAGAGAAAAGTGTGTGATTTTATACAAGGTAGAGCTCTCCACCTTCTCTCATGCATGGGTGTGTGTTTGGCTTATCTTAGAATGTATGTATGTGTATTTTCAAGCCATGAAAAATATACTAGCATGATTTTATATGCCATGATTTCATGATGTCATGTTATATTTTCAAATAAATGTAAGATGTTTGTTAAGTTTGTTTGAGTGTGAAGAGGCCAAGAACTCTCAACTATGGTAAGGATGAGCCAAGAACCTTTGAGATTGGTTGAGACATAGCAAAGAGTCTCCCAAAAGTAAAGTGGGCTCCCAAGAGTATGGCTGAGTCTAAAGCTCTTAAAGAATGGGTGAGACAAGTCCAAAATATATGAGGAAAAGTGTGAGGCCAATCCAAACACTTGGTGAGCTCTTGAATGTCTTGTATGACTTGTTCACATGCTAAGTTGCTAAGTTTGCTTCCTGAATGTTCACGATTTGTATTATATCCATGCATGCTTTTTTAAGGCTTATTTTGCATATATTATATATGATTGAATGAGAGATGAGCCATTGGGATTCTTTGAATCTCATTCCCTCCTCTCCAATGATCTAATATGCTAGGTGGATTAAGTGGATATGGTAATGGGAGCCAACAACATTGAAGAAAAAAAATTGATATCAATATGTCTAGTTTTTGCGTTATTGAACCATAATGATGCTTAATGTTGTATATTATTGTTGTAAATGGCTCATGACCCTTGAGACATATGTAATTATGCTATTATGTGATGAAAGAATGAAGGAATATGTTATATGAATGATGGAATGTAAATTGAGTATGATATGGTATCATAGCTTCATGAGTGGTTTTATGGAAATATGCATAAGTGTGGATGGAAAGGCCAAAATGAAATGCATGGGGTTTGAGACCATTTAGGCAGCTCACACAAGTCCTAAATGTGCTTTTAGACTTACCTAAAAGGTGCCAAGACTAAAGGAAATTCATTTGGCAACTTTGGTACCTTATATGGAGCCAAAATTGACCATAATAGAACCCTATGCCACTTTTTGGCCAAATGAGTTAGTCTTGATCTGAGATTTGACATCCAATTAGATCTTCTTGAGAGCTTTTTTGGGAAGCTAAATATCATAATTTTTGGAGGTTTACAGAATATTTGATGATTTTTCAAAGTTAGAAATTTTTATGGTTTTAGTTTGCTACACTATTCATTTAGTCTGAAATTGAATTCTACCACATGAGACTCAAATTATGTCCAATTACCATGAAATTTTATACAGAGAAACTAGACATTCATAGTGACCCATGCCAACTAGAGAGGGAGATATGAATTTTTGAATATTATGTCCAGTATCAGGAATTTTGCCGACTAGAGTTATTGTTTCATTAAATTTCGAGGTCTGGGCTTGATAAACTGGTATAGAGGTATTTTTACTCTCTAGTTAACATACACAGCTTTTCAGATTGATATCATTTTCATGGATTGGATTTTTTTGGAATTAATTGGACATTTTCAAAATATTTTGCAGAATTCTGTGACAGTTCCAGAATGCAGTCTGACCTCTAGACAATTTTGGATATCAAATGTCCTCTGTGATGGATGTTATAGTCTAGGCATATTTTTGGTATGAATTAGACATCCATAGCTTTCCAAAATGGCCAAGATTATATGATTTTGAATTTTCTAGAATTAGGTATGATTTTCCAAAGTTTGGTAAAAAAAAAGGGCAAATATGGCCGAAATTAAACAAGCTCATTTTAAGCTTCATTTTGCTTTCCATGAGTTGTGGGCATGATTTTGTGATGCAAATGGGTTGTATTGATGTAATTAAATATGAAAATGTATAGCATGAGCTCATATGGTCCACGTGACATCGAATGAAATTTTTAGATATGACGCAACGTGAAAATTATTATTATTTCCTTGCCTTTTTCATGGGCAACTTGTATGATTCATGATATTAAGTCATTTAAAGGCATAAGATGAGCTAGAATTTATGGTGTTACAAAATGGTGCCTATTGAGTTGGTTGAATTGAATAGTCAAATAAATAGAAGAATTGTTAGAAAAATGGTTTATTAGGCTGAGTGTGTCTTCATAAGAAGCACCGGTGTTGTTTGTCAAGAAAAAGAATGATAGTGTTAGACTTTGTATTGACTATAAGCAATTGAACTAAGTAACCATAAAAAATAAATATCCTTTATTTAGAATTGAAGATTTACTTGACCAATTAGTTGAAACATCAATCTTTTCAAAGATTGACTTTAGATCTAGACACCATCAGTTTAGAGCAAAGGTAGAGGACGTACCTAAAATAGCCTATAGGACTCGATACAACCATTATAAGTTTCTAGTAGTGTCCTTTGGATTAATAAATACCCTCGCCATTTTTATGGACTACATGAATAAAATCTTTAGGCCCTATCTTAACCAGTTTGTGTGTCATACCATAAATTTATTAGGCTCCATATTCGTATATTCAAGGTGACTTTCATGTGCAAACAAAGAAAACCCAAGAAAAAGGAAATAAAATAATGTAATTTCTTTACATTACGTCAACATTTAAAATTCAAATTTCGATCCATGGATCCCGTGAACTCACTGATACCATTTCTTACTCCTACTCTATCCATACAAATCATAAATGGCTCAAAACTTCCCACAAACCATGGATTTGGAGCCAAAAATCAAAATTTTCATGTTTTAACCTCAGGTCAGAATTTCAGTTTACTAATATCAAATTTGAAAAATCATAACTAATTCCAAAAAAATAAAAATCAAGTAACCCATAACTTTTTGGAAAGCTCTAGGTGTTACTTTATACTAAAAATAATTCCAAGCCATAATAGCATCATTTGGACCACATTTGATAATAGAAAATTGACATAAGTCAGACTGTCTAGCGTTTCTGATATAACCTACTGATATAAAATTCAAAAATTCATAACTAATTTCATAAAAATTCAATTTAGAAAAATTATACCAATTTAGAAAGCTACAAATGCTAACAAGAGGAAAAAATAAGTCTAAACCAGTTCAGAAGCTTTAGGCCGCAAAAAATGATGGAACAATAGCTAAGGTCTATTGGCATCCCTAATATTGATCTGAAATTAAAAAAATTTAGTTCTCCCTCTACAGATCTTCAATTAAGGAACTTTTAGTTGGTATAGGTCATTGTAAATGTCTAATTTCTTCCTGTAAAATTTCATAGCCATTGGACATTATTTGACACATGAATGACAGAGGCAAAGTTTTATACCATATAAACAGTGCCACTGTCAAGTTTTGCAATTTCAACCAATTTTGGAATTTCGCTAAAAATTTTGTAGAGCTCCAAATAACAAGCATTTTATCTTTTTAAAAAGGTCTATATAAGACCTATAGGCATGCCAAATATCAAACCAAGAAGAGCTCATTTGGACAGATTTTGCTATAGCTTACAATTATGGTCACTTTAGTGTCATCTAAGGGTTCAATTTGGTCTAAATGGTCTTCTATTGCTTCTATCATAGTTTGGGCAAGTTTTAAAGTACAAATACATCATATATGAACTACCCAAATAGTCCAAATTATCATACAATTCAATTTAGCTATT
Organism: Erythrophleum ivorense; assembly: GCA_026724425.1. Lineage (NCBI taxonomy): Eukaryota > Viridiplantae > Streptophyta > Magnoliopsida > Fabales > Fabaceae > Erythrophleum > Erythrophleum ivorense. The sequence goes on along the minus strand of JAIUCV010000006.1, from coordinate 36,054,255 downwards.
TCACATGCAAGGATACATAAGCAAATATGAGCTCTTAAATACCCAAATCACATTCTACCATTACTTTGTCATCAAATTTGGTTCACATATCATCCATACATGCTTTTACATTTGCTCAAATGTTTACAAGTAAAAAATAATATGTACATAAACACTTTGACACTCTTATACATCAAATGTCATAGATCATCATACAAAGTGTCAAAAAGGACCATTTAAGCTTCATGAGTTCTATTCCTTGGCTCTTGAGTTCCATCTAGGCCATATGAAATAGGAAAGGGTAAGGGGTGAGATTCATAAAATATTAATAGCTTATACACTCGTTCAAGTACGTACATTCAAGGCATATACTATGTCAAAAAGCACAAGTATGCAATCTAACATAATCATAAAGTATATAAATCCACATTTCTATGCCACGAAGTCACATCAAAGTCTAGAATGAGCTCTAGGGATTTTTAGTTTAGCCTTAACCCCATTTTTAGGACTTTTGGATTTGTCTCTTGGCCTAGGGACTTTTGACTTGGCCTTACCCATTCATGAGACTTTTGACTTTGTCTCACCCATGCCTAGAGACTTTTGGCATCTCCTCACCTATATCAAAGTACTTTTGGCATCACCTTACCCTTATAGCAATGTTCACAAACCAATAACATTCAAGAAAGCATATTAGTATCAATGCAACAACATAATATCAAGTGGCATGTTTCAAGATATAAAGGCACACACAAACACACAATGACACACATACACCCAAGAATGCAAACAAGAATAAGGTGGAGAGCTACCTTGATGTTTATTCAAGCTTTAGTTTGGATTATTCCTCTCCTTCTCGGCCTTACAAGCACAATGATATAGGATTTGATTTCCTTGATCTAGACACCATGAACAACATTCAATTATACTTTTAGAACAATCCAAAACATTAAACTCACTCTTAAGAAAAAAAAACACTTTGTCTAATGATCACATAATGGTTCCATTAATGGCCTAATGAAGCAACTACCATAATTTAAGTTCTTAGCTTCATTCTCTTCTTATAACTAGGTCTCTTGACTTCATTTAAGGTCATTGGAGCCATCACACACTTACTTTTAAAAGCCTAGATACATGTTGCTTCATATACATTATGGAAGCCATTGCCTCATCTCCTAATTTATGGCTTCTAAAATTTTCTCAAGGGTTCTTCCCACCTTTTACCATCATAAAGTCTTAAACCAAGCCTAGAATAAATTAAAATATTCCTTAGCGTATTCTTCCTAGCTTAGTTAAGACACCCACATAAGAAAGAGCTCATGGAGTTTTTGATTTTTCCTTGATAGGAGGGACACTTGGAAGGCTTTCTAGAGATCTTAGGAGCTCAAATAAACATTCACACATGCAAGAAAATTCAAGAAGCAAATTAGTTTTTTCATTATATTCAAAAGCTTCACATTTTTCCAACTTGAATTTCACTTGGTTTTCTTGCAATTTCTTTGGATTTCTTAATTCCCTATAGTCTAAAACCTATGACTCTCTCTTGTTCTTGAACAGAAATCCCCTCAAGATGGTTCTATTTTAGGCCGTGGCATACAATAGAGGAGGAGAAGAAGAAGAAGCAATAAGAGGAAGATGTTACCTTGGATTCAAGCTTATTTCAAGAGTCCTTGGGCTTCCCTTAGCCTTCTCCTTAACACACCACTCTTCCCCCTCTGAATTAAGGTCAAAATAGAACCACATCACTCACTAAAACCATGGAATTGAAGCTGAGAGGAGGAGAATAAAGGTTCAAGAAGAAGAAGCATAAATTCTTGAATTTTTCTTACCTTTTTTCCTTAATTTTTCCCTTCTTCTTTGGCTCCTCTTGGTGTGTCCCTCTCTCTAGTTCCCTTCTCTATTTTGAATGATGCAATATGTTAGTTGGAAGAGCCCAGAATTTGGATGCCTAATATAAGCAAGAAAGAAGGGATTTGTTCTTTAAAAATGACGTTTATGTCCCGTGTAAGTGGCATTTTCGTTTTAGCTCCTTTTTAGAACCGTCTTTTTCATTATAAGATTTAGGTTCCCAATCTTATAAAATGCCTTTGAGATCACTCAATTTGGAGCTAAAATCTTCCCAAACAAAATTGATCTAAGTTTGGGTCAACCAACGTTAAAAAATACATACCGGAGGGGTTTTAACTGTTCTAAGGCTTTCCATGGTTTTCAAAGCCTCTAAGAACCTTGGAAAGCCCAAATTTTTTATTTAAAAATCCCTCCTATGAGTTTTCCAAAAAGTGCCTATATTTATGAAAATATCACTAGACTTTTGGCAAATTTTTTAAACCACTCTAGCCCCGGTTTCTGAGCAACTCAAGACTCAAATCCTCATCTTCCATTATTTAAAATTTTATTTGGCCTTAAATCACTCATCTCAGGGGACTTACTTTTCAAATTGACTCATTACGGTGTTTTTACGAAATACTGGACGTTACATTATGGTAGTGTTCATTAATGATATCTTGATTTATTCAAAAAGTAGTGAGGAACATGAGGAGCACCTTAGGATGGTTCTTCAAACCTTGAGAGAGCATCAGTTGTATGCTAAGCTAAGTAAGTGTGAATTTTAGTTACGAGAGGTTAAATTCCTAGGTCATGTGATATTAGAACAAGGAGTAGCGATAGATCCTAGTAAGGTGGAAGCAGTGCTGAATTGGGAGAGACCCAAAACAATAACTAAAATCTATAGTTTCTTAGGTCTACCTGGCTATTATAGAATATTTGTTAAGGGATTTTCACAATTAACTATGCCTTTGACTAAGATGACTAGGAAAGACTAATCTTTTATATGGGATACTAGGTCTGAGGAGGCTTTTTAGGAGCTTAAAGATAAGTTAACCATCGCACTTGGATTAGTGATACCTGACCCTAAAGAGACCTTTACGGTCTATAGTGATGCATCTAAGAAAGGATTAGGTTGTGTTTTAATGTAATAAGGTAGAGTGATAGCCTATACTTCTAGGTAGCTTAGACCTCATGAGGAGAATTACCCCACCTATAATCTAATGTTGGCTACCGTGGTCTTTGCCTTTGAGATTTAGAGGCACTATCTCTATAGTTCATAATTTATTGCATGTGCTTTTTTAACTATCAATGGGTCCAATATATGGAATTAGGAATGCCATAACCAAATTTTGCGTTTGAGGTTACTTAGGGGATTTGAGAGCAGGAACATATTAGCTTGGTCCACTAGTACAAAGTAGCTTGAGGTTAATTAGTAGGAAAAACACCATTTGAGGTAGTCACTTGAGATTCCACACTTCTTCTTGTTGTCATGGAGGGAAATGTGCTAATATGGGTCAAGCCTTAGTTGCTCCCATCCAGACTTAGGTCTCTAAGTCATAAGAGTTAATAAATTAGTGAGTATAAAAGGATTATAATAGTTTTTAGTTTAATAAGACCCTAGACATTGTTGGGAGGGAGATATAAGTGAGTAAGATCAAGCATTAAAGAGTTTAAGACCAAGGAGGAGTTAAGTCATGACCAAATTGCATCCAAGAGGTGACAGAACCTGATTGTGCAGCAACATAAGTCCTTTGGGCTGCAGCATAACACAAGAGGAATGGGTAGAAAGTGTTTTCGAGAGCAGTTTGTCACGATCATAATTTTCGGTAAAACAATAAAATGAGCCGTATAAAAGTAAATCCTTTGAAATGAACTAGATAATGTCCCAAAAAATTTGGGTAGGGTCTAGATTCCTAAAAATAATAATTCTAGGCTCAGACAAAAAGAAAAATGGAGCTAAGAAAGTGAAACAATTTATGACCGAAACTGACAAAACATAATGACATTTTTTGTAAATAAGTGTAAATTTTTGAAAAACACACAAGAAGGGTTTTTAAATGGAAATTTGAGTTACTCAAGGTTCTTAGAGGCCCCAAAACTCATGAAAAGTCCCGGGACTAGTAAAGCCCCTTCAGTGTATATTTTCTAATGGCGATGAGCGTGAACTTTGATGAATTCGTTCAGTTAGGTTTTAGCTCCAATTTGAGTGATTCTAAAGGCATTTTATTAAATTAGGAACCTAAATTTTATAATGGAAAAAATGGTTCTCGAAAAGGAGCTAAAATAAAGCTAAAATAAAATTGCCATTGTGGAGGGACAAAATTAAAATTTTTGAAAAAGCTATCTTCTTGAATGTTCCATAAGCTTCTTGTCTTTTCTTTCACCTTCTTAAGCATGACCCTTTCTGCCCAAAACATAGAAGATTTTTAGCTCCTTTAGGCATACCAAGAGAAGGAGAAAAAGAGGAAGAAAAAGGCAAGAAAGGTAAGGAAATCTAAGGAATTTCATGCTCCATCATCTTCCAATTATATTCCTCTCTTCCCATGGTTTATTTGAGTGAATTGGTTCTATTTTGAGTCTAGAACAAGGAGGAGCAGTTTGAATTGCTTGAAGAGAAGAAAACCAAGGAGAAAAAGTCTTGAAATCAAGCTTGAATCTAAGGTATTTCATGGTTTGGTTGTTTCTCCTCTTTGTTTCTTCCTTGTATATGATTTCTGCCAAACTAGAACCATATGAGGGGGATATGTTCTATCCAAAAAACAAGAGAGGGTCTAGGGTTTTAAACCATGAGGAAGAGGAATATGGCAAGAAATTCCAAGAAAAATCAATAAAAATCGAGTTAGAAAATGTGGTGTTTTCTAGGGTTTTGAAAAATTTAATTTTATATGAGTAATTCCTTAGCTATTTGAATGTTTCCTTGAGTTCCTAAGACCCCTAGAAACCCTCCCAAGTGGCTTTCCCATCAAGGAAAAATCAAGAAGCTTGTGAACCTTCATTATGGTGCTAGTTTTGGCCAAGGCAAGAATACTAGGTTGGGGAGTGTTTTAATTTGTTTTAGTCTTGGTTTGGGACTTTATATGATGTTAGAAGATAGGAGAAACTATTGAGAAAAAATTTAGAAGCCATGGATTGGAAGATGGGACAATAGTATCTATAATGGTGCCTTATAAAGTAACTTAGTTTTCTAATTGTGCAAATGAATGTGTGAGGGCTCTAAAGACCTTGGATGAGGCCAAGAGGCCTAGAAATGGAAAGAAATGAGAGCTAGAACTTGAATTGTGAAGGTTGATTCAATATATCATTTATGGAACCATTTTGCCACTTATGGAACAAAGTGTGTGTTCAAAAGTGAGTTTAGTATCTTAGCTTGCTTCAAGTGTATAATTGTGTGTTTTTTTTTGGTGTCTAGGCCAAGAGAACATCCACCCACCTAGATGCACCTGTGAGGCTAAAAAGAGGGAAGGAAAACATCAAGAAAAGCTTACATAAATCTAAGGTAACTCTCCACCTCATTCTCCTTGCATTCTTGTGTGTATATATATGTCTTTGTGTGTTTGTGTATGCTCTTGTGACTTGATGACATGCCACTTGATGCCTTGATATTACATTGGTACTAATATGTTTCCTTGAATGGCCTTGGTTGTGGAAATGGCTCATAAGGGTGAAGTAATGCCAAAAGTCCTTAATGAAGGTGAGGATATGCCAAAAGTCTCATAGCATGGGTGAGACAAAGCCAAAAGTCTCTTAGATGGGTAAGGCCAAGTTAAAAAGTCCTTAGGCCAAGAGTGAGGCAAATCCAAAAGTCCTAGAAATGGGGTGAGGCAAAAACCAAAAGTCCCTAAAGCATGTTCTTGGCTTGAATGTGAATAAGTGATATGGAAATTGTGACTTTGCATACTTTATGGTTGCCAAACCTTTCATACATATGCTTTGATGTATATATGCCATGAATGTGTGTGTGAGTGGGTGTGTGAGCTATTGAGATTCAAGGAATCTCACTCCCCTTTCCCTCCATTATCTTGAAATTCCTAGGTAATGTTCAAGAAGCAAGGAATGCAAGCAAAGACCTTGAGAGATTGCATTTTGTCTATTATGTAATCTTATTTGTAGATGGATGTCAAAGTTACCTTGTACATATTATTTTTATAGTGTAAAACCATGAAAATTGCAGTACGATGTATAAATCTTGTATGGACCATATGTGGCATTAGATCAATGAGAATATAGAATTTGACACCTTGATGGCTTGTGATGATTATGCATTCTTGAGTGTGGGATAGCCAAATTAAGATGCATAGGGTTTGAGACCACTTGGGAAGTTGCTACAAGTCATATTCATGTTTTTAAACTTACCCAAGAGGTGCCAAACATGAAAGGAGGCCATTTGGACAGATTTGGTATCTCATATGGGACAAGAATGGCAATTTGTTGAACTATGTCACTTTCTATCCAAATGAGCTTTTCTTAGTCTAAAATTTTGCATGCATCTAGATCTTGTTTAGAAATTTTTGAGAAGCTAAAGTGGGTATTATTTGGAGGTCTATGAAATATTGGTGAATTTTTGAAGTTGGGAACATTTTCTGGTTTGTCCACTGGTATTGTTCATATAGTCCAAAATTTGTTCTCCATCATTCATAGGGTAAATGATGTTTAATTACCACAAAATTTTATAGATAAAAACTAAACCCTCTTAGTGACTTGTGTCAATTAGAATCACCTCATTTGGATGTCTAGAGAGGGAGATATTAATTTTTAAAGTTGCTATCCAGTACCAGGCATACAGTCAGACCTATGGTACTATTTGATTAAATTTCAGAGTCTGAATGCATTTGGATTGGTTTGAAATTATTTTTTCTCCTAGTTAACATTTGTAGCTTTCCAATTAGTATAGATTGTATGGATTGGATTTTTTTGAAATTAATTATGAATTTTCAAAATTTATATCAGTAACCTATATTAGTATCAAAGGGTAGCCGACATCCGTATCTTTTCTATTGTTAAACAGGGCCCAGATGAGGTTTTCGTGACTGGAACTTATTTTTAGTGTAAAGTAGATATCTAGAGCTTTTCCAAAAGCTATGATTTATGTGATTTTGATTTTTTTGCATTTATTTATGATTTTTCAAAATTTTTCCTGAAATCTATTATATGCTGTCCACGAGCTTAAGTATAAATTTCAAGGTTTTTAACTTGAAATCCATAGATTTCTTGATAATTGAGTTTTTTATGATTTGTTCCAATGATAAATGGCTATATAATGTTATGGAATAATTCAAGGGGCCCATGTAACGTGAATTGAAAATTTTAACCCCGTCGTAACGCGATAAAAGTGTATTATTTTTATACTTTTCCTTACTTTTGTCTTATGAATGTGCACCAATTGCCCTAAATAAAAGAGTATGATAATAGAAATATAAGGTATGACACAGTCTTGCCATGGTACAAGAAGGTCTCACCATGGTGAGAATATAGGAAATTCAGAGCAATACTTCAAGAGACGTGCCTCGCCATAGTGCAAGAGGTCTAAGCTATGGTGAGAATTGTGGGATTTTGGAAATAGTGAGAATTGTCCGAGTCATGGTGTGAGTGTGTTGAGAAGCTTTTACAAATTCTTGAGACCAACTTTGCCGCAACAAAGTTACTCCAAGTCGCGACCTAAGATTCTAAACTATAAATTTAGCTTAGAACCTTGGTTTTGTTATGGTAATTATATGTATTGACTTGTAAACCAATGTAAATGAGTTTTATGTTTCTTTGAATTATTTAGGAAGGTAATGGAAGTTTAATATGAGAACTTAATTATCTTCAACCATGAATTTTCTTGATCCTCTGATTGGTGATTTGACTTAATTAAAAAGGTTTAAATTTTCTCTATATTTCAATCCTTTATTGAGTTATTAACCGCATGTGACTTAAAGCATTGGTGATTAAGGGTTTAATTATAACTAATTAGCATAATTAATAGTTAGGGTTGTTATAGATTTCAAATTACAACCCTCTTTCTAACATCTATATTACTAATAATAGGCTAACTAATGTAAATTTAAGACCATTACAGTGAGCCAAAGATGTTACAATTTACTATATCTCATTTACTTAATACAATGGAATGCCTATTTATGTAAAAGTATTCATTACAAAAGCTTTAGCAATAAAAAATCAACTACTAAATACATCAAATGGACTTCCAATACCCAAAAGTGATATTTTTCCTGTAATACCTTGAAATTAATTAAAAGTCAATTTATTGGGAATTATGGAATTATTAAGAAGGATTTAAAAGAATTATGGGAAATAAGAATTTACAAGAAAATAATTTTTGGGCATTTTGAGACCAATAATAGTGATTAACTGTTATTGGGTAAAAATAGATTAATTTTTGGGCTCTAGGCTTAATTAGGAAATTAATTAAGTAAGAGAAAGTAGATAATAAATAATTGGGCCATAAGATTAGTTTAGATATGACAAAAATTAGTTTTAGAAGTCCAACTTCATTCTTTTAGAGGCCTAAAACTTAGAAAATGCACCCAAATGGATCTTGGGCTTTTGGATTAGCCTAAACTCATTTAAAACCTTAACACATTTAGCCCCTTCCCTATTCTACAGACGAAAACATCCTTTAGACAAAGGAGAACTCCATTTTTACACTCGTGAAGAGGGGCTAGGGTTTTTCAACTTTTTGCCACCATTTCGCACATTTAGAAGGAGATTTAGCCTAAGTAACTTATATAAAACTTGACCTTCTCAGTCTCCTTTACATTTTGGTTTGAGTAGTTTCTAGTTTGGTGGATTTTTGCCTCATCACAAATTTAAAGTTTGATATTATGGTGGTTATAGCTTGATTTCTAGATGTTAGGACTAGAGGGGCTATTGGGCAAGTATCTTTTCCTTATTTTGATATATTTTTTGCTATTTATTGGCCCCAATAATTGACTTATATTATAGGCTTTGATTTTGTGTGAAAATACCAAGATATTGAGGAGAGACTTTGAGGTTTTCTAGAGTAAGAAGACTTTTTCTAGAGTAAGAAGACTTGAGTCCAAATTCGAAGCTCATTGGAGTTTAGGTAATTGCCTTTTAGATAGGTCAGGATGTTAGGTGTAATACTCAGCATGTCTTAAAAGTCCTAAACTGAGAAAAATATAAAGGGATGTCTCTTAAATTGAATGATTTGAGATTAAATAAAATTACGACAAAATTTTAAATAATTAAAAATGATGATACAAGGCAAAAGAAACTCAAAAATCAGAGTCAGAATAGCTAAATAAAATCAGATGAAATCCAGTGACATTTCATAATTTTGGCCAAATTTTAGAAAAATCAAAGAAGAGATCTTTAAGCAGGAAAATTGAGTTTCTCAGGTTTCTTAGAGACCTTAAAAATCATAGGAACCCCTAGAATGGTTAAAACATCTCCGGGTGAGCGATTTTGGTCATCAGTTGACCAAATGGCTTGAATTGGTTTCAAATTCAATTTCAGTGAAAACAAAAGTATTTTATATGTTAAAAGACCTAAATTTTATGATGTAAAAGATGGTTCAAAAAAAGAGTTTAAATAAGCCCAATTAGACAAAACCAAGATGAGGGACTAAATTGTAATTTTGAAAAGTTATCTAAATGAGCCTTAATCCCCTTAAATCACATCCCATCTCTACCTTCTCCTCATAACCAACTTCCATCTAGTCTAAATAGATTTTAAGGTAGCTCCAAGAGGCACACAAGATGAAGGGAAGAAGGAGGAGAGAACCTAGCAAAAGTGTAAGAATTTCATGATTTTTCATACTTTCTCCTCACTAATCTTCTTCCCCTCTTTCTCCTCTTTTTTCCCATGGTTTTCATGAGTAATTTGAGATTAATTTGGGGTTGTCTCAGTAGGAGAAAGTTATAATTTGAAGGAGAAGCTAGAACTAAGTGAAAGCTCCTTGAAAAAACTTTGAAATCAAGGTAAATTTTCATGATTTTCTTGCTTTTCTTGGTTGCTTGCTCTATGCACACTTTGATCCAGCATAAGGCCCATTCAATAGGGAATGAATTTAAGCCAAAATAAGGTAGAGACAAGGGTTTTCAAGTATGAGGATTAAGAATATACAATTAGATTTCAAAGAGAAGCTTTAGAAATCAAGTTATGTAACTTAAGGTTTTTAGTGCACCTAGCTATTTTTTAAGCTTTCTAAGGATAGTCTAGCCTATATAAGGGTATATAAGAGATCATAAGACATCTAGGAAACTTCACAAGTGCCATTTTCCTAAGAAAAATAATTAAAACTCCATGGGTGGCTAATGGTGCATATGTCTTAACCAAAGGGAGATGAAGCACCTAGAGAGATTTCTTTTCACTTTTAAGGTTATAGATGGTTTAGATATAATTAATAAATATCAAAGGACTCAATGGTTTTAGATTTAGAAGCTATGATTTATGAGATAGAAGTGTTGGCTCCATTTTAAGACATAAAGAAGCAACTTGAGTTTAGGATCCTTGAATCAAATTGGTGATGACTCTAATGAGTTCTAATAGAGTCTAAGTCCTAGATTGAATGAGAAATTAGAGCCAATATCATGAATTCTAAGGATTGCTTCATTGTGTCTTATATGGAACCATAATGGTGTCATAAGAGAAAGTGAGCTTGTGTAAGTTCATGTAAGGTTAGAAGTGGTTACAATAATTGAATTGTGTCTAGGCCAAGTGAATCAAGACCTCCCTAATTATGTGTATGTGGCTAAGAAGAAGAAGGAAAAAAAAACTCAAGGGAAAGTATGAAAGCAAAGAAAAAAGCTTGGGTTTCTTGGCATAAGGTAGCTCTCTTCTTGCATGTATTTCTTCGATATTTACTTATCATTGGATACTTGTGTGTATGTTTGAGATATGAGATATGTTTTTAGCTATTGATTACATAATATAGTACCATTATGTTTCTTGAAATATTATTTTAAGTGCAAAGTGGCTTGAATGGGTATGGTTATGCTAAAAGTCACTTAGAATGAGTGAGGATGAGCTAAATGTAACAACAAAAAATTGCTAAAATTTTTTAAATCCTGAAATTTTTTTAAGTTTGCTAGCTACAGCTCGGCTATAGCGAATGTACCTATTCGCTATAGCGAGAAATGACTTAGTTATAGTGAATGTTCCTGTTCGTTATAGCGAGAATACTTCTAGCTATAGCGAGTTTGGGCATCTCATATAAAAACCAGGGGGTTCCTCGTAATAGCACGCGTTGTAGCGAGAACACGAGTTTGGGACTGATACGTGCTCGCCGTAGCAAGGGTTATTTTTGCTATAGCGAGAGTTAGTCCAGAAAAGCATAAAAAAAAAGAATTTTTCTTCTTAAAGCATCCAGATCCTTTCCTTTTCTTTTAACTGACCTAAGCTTCGTCCAAAACAGAGAAAAGGGCTAGAAAGAGAGAGAGAGACCAAGAAAAGGAAGGAAGAACAAGGAAAAGGGAAGCAAGCTTGAGATTTCCATAGCTTTTCTTCTTAGAATTTTGTTCTTCTCTCTTTGCCCTCTCTTTCTATGGTTTTGATTATTGAATTAGTTTTGTTTTGAGCTTGGTTCAGAAGAGGGAGAGTGGAGAATAAAAAGGAAGGTGAAAGCAAAAGAGAATCACTCTTGAAACTTCTTCTTCTTTGCTTTCCTTGAGTATGTTGGTTCTACCAACTTGAGAGCTTAAGAGAAGAAGGAAGTCTGACCTAGAGCAAGCAAGAAATCCTTGAATTAGAGTGTGGGAAGTTAAGCAATACAAAAGATTTAAAAGAAGAGTTAATGAAAGTCTAAAGGGAGAACCCCTAGTTTCTTACATACTTTGTAGGGTTTGCCTTGATGAAAAACCCCCTAGCCTTATAAGTGTTTATTTGAGTCATGAGAGAGTAATTGTATGCTATTTGTTGTGTCTAGGCTCAAGGGAAGCAGCTCCATCTAGTTGTGATTGTGAAACCAAGAAGGGAGAAGAGAAATTGAAAAGGAAGGCTTTTGTTGGCTCGTAAGGTAGCTCTCCACTCTTTCTTATTGCATTCTTGGATGTGTAATAGTCATTGTATGCTTGTGTATATACTTGTATTATGAGACATGCCATTTGATGTTGCCTTGATGCATTGGTACCAATATGCTTATGTTTTGGGTTGTGAAAATTACTTGGGTGAGGTAGTGCCAATAGTCCTTTGAGATAGGTGAGGTGGAGTCAAAAGTCCCTAGAAATGGGTGAGATAAGGCCAAAAGTCTCATAACTGAGTGAGGCCAAATTGAAAGTGCCTAAACCAAGGGTGAGGCCAATCCGAAAGTCCCAAAAATCGGGTGAGGCTAGACCAAAAGTCCCTAGAATTCATTTTTGGCATTGATATGATATTTATGGCATGTAAATCATGTGTTGTATGATTGTGAATGGTTAGATACCTACTTACATGCTTTGACTTATTTATATGCCTTGATTGCTTCCTTGAATGAGTGTATGAGCTATTGAGATTCCATGAATCTCACCCCTTCCCTCTCCCATCTTAACATGTTAGGTGGAGCTCAAGGAGATCAAAGTGCAAACTAAGGAGCCTAGTTGAGCATGGTTAGGCAGTTGTATAGTTTGTTTTGGTTCTTTTAATGTAAAGAGGTGCCAAAATGAATATGCATCTATTATGTTTTTTGAGATGTAAATATTTGAGCAAGTGTAAATATATGTATAAATGATGTGTAAACCATGTATAGAGCCAAAGCAATGGAAAAATAAGATTTGGCCTTTTGATAGCTTGTATTTAGTAGTGTATTTTTGCCCGTAGCATAGTGAATTTGAAATGTATGATGAATTGGACCACTTGGGCATTTCATATATTATGTTTATGCTTTAAAAAATTGCTCAAGAGGTGCTAGAGCATGTAGGAGACCATTTACCCCCATTTTGAACCATTTATAGTGTCAAATTCGCCAAATCCGTGAGCTATGTTAAGATATGACTAAATGAGCTCTTTTTGATATGAAATTTGGCATGCCTCTATAGCTTGTTGAGATATTCTTAGAAAGCTAAAGTGGGTAATATTTGGAGGTCTAGGGAATATTTGGCGAATTTTGAAGTTAGGAAATTTTGATAGTTTTAGTTAGTGCACTGTTACCATGGGTCCAAAAATGAATCTATGTCATTCATGGACCAAACAGTGTCTAATTGTCGTGAAATTTTATGGACATAAACTAGACGTCCACAATGACCTACAACAACTAGAAGCACCTCAATTGGAGGTCTATAGAGGGAGAAATAACTTTCTAAAGTTCTATATTAGTATCAAGGAAGCCATCCGACCTTCGTTATTGTTCCATTAGTTTTCGAGGTCCAAAGTCTACTAAAATGATCTAGAATTATTTTTTTCCTCTATTTAACATATGTAACTTTCCAAATTAGTATAGTTTTCTTAGATTATATTTTTTTGGAATTAGTTATGAATTTTTGAAATTCATGACAGCAAGTTGTATTAGTACCAGGGACAACCAGACCTTTGTCTCTTTTTTGATGTCAAACATGGTCCAAACGCTGAGATTGTGGCTGAGAATTATTTTTAGTGTAAATTTAACACTTAGATATTTCCATAAAGCTATGGTTTGCTTAATTCTCATTTTTATAAAATTAGTTATGATTTTCCAAAGTTAGAACCAAAAATATGACTTTTAGGCCCGTTTTAAGAAATTACATTTTGGGGTTTTTGGCTTTATATCTATGGTTCATGGGTTTTTTTTATGCTATGTATGAGCTGTACAAATGGAGTTTGAGTAGAGAATGTTATTGATAGGTTCATGGGACCCACGGGAAAAATATGAGAGTTTAAATCCCGATTTATAACATGAAAATATCACGATTTGCACTTTTTCTTTAGAAATCATATAGAATCAAGCCTAAGCGGAGACTAGTTGAGACTAATACATTATAGTGTTACACCAAAAGTTTCTAAGAATGGGTGAAACAAAACCAAAAGTCTCAAGAAGAATGAGACTAAGCCAAAAGTCTCTTGAAAGTGGGTGAGTCAAATCTAAAAGTCCCAAAGAAATTGGATGAAGTTATACTAACACACTTTAGAGCCTATGTTTGAGATATATGAGTTCACATGATAAGGAAATTGATTTATGTATGTTCATGAGATATGTTTATGACATGCATGCATTCTTTGACATGTATATGTATGTTTGAAAAGGTAAAGAGCTATTGAAAATTTTTAAATCTCATTATTTCCCTACATATATCTAACCATGTCTAGGTGAACCCAGTGAACCAAGAAATAGAGGCCAAACATCTTGACGCATGAGACTTTGATAATAGAATAGAAATTTATGTATTTTGATGTCAAAGTTTATATCCATATGATGTACATGTGATGTAAACTATTGAGTACGAGCAAATATATGTAAATATGATGTATGAATGGAATTTGGAACCAAATTATAGGTGAGTTTTTGCCATCCATGTGCCTTGATATATATGTGTATATTAACAACTAGGATGGTGGTTTTAAGATGCATGGGGATTTAGACCATTTGGGATGCTCTCATAGGCTATGTTTATGCTTTTGGATATACTCAAATAGTTGTGGTTTGAGTAGAAGACCATTTGGTGTCTTTTTATCCCTTTATGGACTACAAATTGACTATTTTCTTGAGTTAAACCAAAGTCTAACCAGATGGATGAGTTGTTACATGAAATTTGATAAGTAAATAAGTCTCATCTAGAGCAAATGAATGAGTTTTTATATGAAATTTGGCAACCAAATAATTCTCATCTAGAGCTTTTCATAGAGCTAAAGAGTACTCAATTTAGAGCTTCAGCAAATTTATTATAATTTTTTAAAGTTGGCTAAATTATGCAAAAACTGTCAAAGGTATTGTTCATATAATTAGTTTACATTCCTGTGTCACTTATGAGTCAAATGAAGTCTAATACTTATAAAATTTTACAGGCATAAACTAAACATTATAATATTTTCATAGCCGCTAAAAGTACTCAGTTTGAATCAGTGTAGAGAGAGTTATGAATTTTTGAATTTTAGGGTCTGCACTAGTCTGAAGCATGACCTATGTTACTATTCCATTAATTTTTATGAGCTAAATGCTTTTTTCTTAGTTTAAAATTATTTTTAGTAGTTAGTTAACATCTACAGCTTTCTAAAAATATTATATGCATGATTTTGATTTTTTTTAGAATTAGTTATGAATTTCCAAAATTCATATCAAAAAACTAGTGTAGCAACCTAAGAGAAAAATTCTAGTTTTGTGAAATATGGTTTCAAATTTGAGATTCTTGAGATGAATTATGACGTTTCTGATATGAATGGATATGTTATGGATGAAAAATGAAATTTGTAAGCCTACATAGTTCCTAAAGCTAAGAATGATGTAAATGGATTTTCAATTACGCAATGAACTGATGCCAAAAAGTATTATTTTCATGTGAATAAGTACCACATGCTATCTATATCATGAGTTAAGAGCTACGTAGATATGGCGTTACATTAGGAATGATGGGTAATTGATTTTTGTAATGGATGTTAACTAAGAAATAGGTTTTTGGTAAACTAGGATCTTTATAGAGTTGGAAACTTGTCTTAACTTCAAAATTGGACACAATTAAGTGGGGTAATTAGGGTTTAATTTAATTTCTTATAAAGGTTCATTGTTAATTTGATATTTTCTGCCTAATATGTTTTTTGCTATGTTAAATGATTGGTTGGCTACTTGATTATTATTTTAGATTGTGATCGTGTCCTTGTTGGAACTGTGGTGCAACTGCCACCCATGCATTGTGTTTCGATTGGGCATTGAGTTATGATAGACTCATGAATGTACTGAACCCAAAGTATGCTTAATAGGGAGTTGGTGCCGTAGATAGGCCTTTTCCTCTGTTATTGGCCTTTAACATGGTATATGTAGTAGCTAGTATGGGATAGCAGTTACCAGTAGTCCAACTAGTTCATTTGCTGAGTATGTTGATGCTTTTGGTATTTCCTATACAACATGCAATTATGTTGATTAAATTATACGTATGTGTGGAATTGTCTCTAGTTACTGAGATTTACATCTCACCTTGTTTCATAGGCTAACAATTTTAGATGAAGGTTTCACGATTAAAAAAAAAGGAAGCAAGTGGATAAGCATCCCTAATTTGAGGCCTTGTGTGGAATTTCTGCACTTGAACCATTTTAATTTAGAGTAAATGCTATATTTCTATAATTTAATTTGTATAGTATCATGATGCACTCATATTACCAAGTGTAAGTTTTTTTTATGTTCTATATTATTATGAGAAATACATGGTCATAACTCTATTTTTCTCCTTACCATTCTAATATTCTTTCCATTATAGAGAATTGGGAGCTACCAGAGGCACCGTTACCCTTATTTTTAAAGCCTATTTTTGAGAAATTTCTTTACCCCATTAAATGTTATCTAAAAATCATGAAAATTGGTAGAATGATTACTTATAATGTTAATTAAAAGAAATTAAAATATTTTTTGAAAATTCTTATGGATGGACCCTTAATCATCCCCATTTAGGACTCTACCTAGTTTGAATTTGCTGCATACTATCCCTTCTATTATCCAACTTTGTTGGCCTAGTAAACGAACTTAAAAAATTCTAAAATTTTTCAAACCTGAGTTTATATGTCTTAGCTACTTCCCTATAATATTTCATACATTAAATCATTCATTTACCTAATTAATGATATTTATTATGAATCCTGCTCAAAGCTGTCTAGTACAAATGTATAGTTGAATTGGTGCCTAATTTCCCTAACCTAACTTGTTCTGAAAATTTTCAGATCTTATTTTCAAAGGTAGAGGACTCATCATAAAAATTTGGACTCTAGAATTGTAATACCATATATTTCTACCTCATTTTACAACAGTCACATGCTTGACATTCATAATTTCCATGAAAGAGCAAGAAAAGAGAATTAAAATAATGCATTTTCTTGCGTTGCGTCATGTATGAAAAATCGATTTAGTGTCACGTGGACTATGTGAGCTCATACAACATATCCCTATATTTAATTACATGAATAAAACTCATTTTCATCATTAAAAGTGGCCTACACTTCAAGGAACTCGAAGGGAAGCATGAAATATACATATATATTTTCGGCCAGATTTTCCACTTTTCTGTTACAATTTTTGAAAATCATAACTAAATCTAGAAAAATTGAAATCATCCATTCTTGGCCATTCTTGAAATCTACAGATGTCTAATTCATACTACAGATATGTCAAGACCATAACATATATCACAGAGGAGGTTTGACATTCAAAATAGTCCAGAGGTCAAATTGTCCACTGGTGCTGTCACAGATTTCTGCAGCAAATTTCAAAAATATCCAATTAATTTTAAAAAAATAAAATCCATGCAAATGATATCAATCTAGAAAGTGGTGGATGTTATCTAGAGGAAAAAAATAACTTCAGACTAGCTCAGGCACGCCCAGACCTCGAAATCCAATCAAACAGTAACTGAGGTTGGGTGAAATTCTTGATACTAGATAGATTCTTTGAAAATTCATATCTCCCTCTCTAAACCTCCAAATGAGGTGCTTCTAGTTGGCATGAGTCATTGAGAATGTCTAGTTTTTCTATGTAAAATTTCATGGAAATTAGATATCATTTGAGCCCTGTGTGACATATTTTATTTTCGGACAAGTATGAACAGTAACATGATCAAAACCAAAAAATTTGCCAACTTTGAAAATTCATCAAATATTCTGTAGACCTCAAAAAATTATGTTCTTTAGCTTTCCAAAAATCCTTTAACAAGCCCTATTTTTGTGCCAAATCTCAGATTAAGAAGAACTCATTTGGTAAAAAAGTGACATAGGGTTCCATTATGGTCAAATTTAGCTTCATATAGGATATCAAAATGTTCAAATGGTTTTCCTTAAGTTTTGGCACCTTTTGGGCAAGTCTAAAAGTATAATTAGGACCTATATGAGCTGCCCCATGTAACACCCCATAATTAATTAATGTGTTAATCACGGATTAGATTAATTAGAAATAATTAATTGGGATATAAATTCTATCTAGGCTTAAATTAATAGATCATGAGAAGAGCCTAATGGAGGCCCAACAGGTTAGGCGCAGACCCAACCCAATTTAGTGTGATGGAGGCCCAAAATCCACCTTGTATAGACTCTTCTAAGTGGCCCAATAACCCTTGTGCGGATCCACATTTTTTAGCTCTTCAAATT
This sequence comes from Erythrophleum ivorense, assembly GCA_026724425.1. NCBI lineage: Eukaryota > Viridiplantae > Streptophyta > Magnoliopsida > Fabales > Fabaceae > Erythrophleum > Erythrophleum ivorense. The sequence continues at coordinate 36,036,261 of JAIUCV010000006.1, read as the reverse complement.
TGGCCCAAACTTAATTAAACTTCAGCAACCCAATGCATAAAACTGGCCCAGTAAAATTCTGCAGCCCAACACTTTAAAATTGGCCCAACAACTTAAAAATCTAAAGCCCAAATGGAGATGGACCTTGGAGCAACCCATGGCCCATTTTTGATCCAACTTAAACCCAACTAAAACCCTAATACATCAGCCTCTTCCTCACACTTGCTGAAACACAAAACACAAAACACAAAGAGAAATTTGGAGCTTGGAGAGGAGGCTAGGGTTTGGGGCAAGAATTTTGCATTTTCTCATATTTAAAGCAAGATTCAGCCAAGGTAATAGTTATACAACTTAATCCCCCCATCTTTCTCTTTAATTTGGTCCGATTAGTTTTTCATTTGGAGTATTTTCACCCTACCCAAAATCTGAAATGTGGGAATTTAGGGATTTTCTTGGTGAAATTCGTAGGTTGAGGTTAGGGCTGACCTTAGGTAAGTTTAAACCCTCCATTTTGATGCCTCATTTGTTAATTTGAGACCCCCATAGCTGACTTATAAAATGGGTATTAATTCTGTACGAATTTACTTAGGATTTTGGGTGGAATATTGAGTTTTCTGGTGAAGGACACTCTAATCCGAATTTGGGATTTGTGACGGCTATTGCAAATTTGTCTACAAGTGAAGTAACCGGGTTTATATCAATTCCATGTATATATTTGATTTAATTTCATATGTTGCTATATATGAATGATTTGAAATGTTGAATGAATCGGTTAGCTATCTGTTGAATTGTGATTGGATCTTGTGAGTCCATGGTGGAGCTGTGGTGCGGTTGCCACCCGTGCATGTGCTTCGATCAAGCACTGGGTTATGATCAAACCCAGATGCACTGAGCCCCGGTTGTGCTCAATAGGGAGTAGGTGCCGTGGACGGGCCTCTCCCGGTGTTAATGGCCTTTAACATGTGATAATATGATTGCTAGTATGGGATAGTAATCATGATAGCTAATTGTTTCATTTGCTGATATGACGGATATGATTCTGATGTTGATTTTGATTCATGTATATATGCTAATTAAACTGGATATATGATGGAATTGCCTTGGTTACTGAGATTTATATCTCACCCTATTTCATTGGATTAACATTTCAGGTGAAGGCTCTTCGGGTAAGGATAAAGGGAAACAAGTGGATGAAAATCTATGAGCTTCAACATATGGGAGAAGGCTACACTTAGGCTGGCTTATTTAGTAGAGATGCAATTTTGTTATTAGCTTACATAGCATCATCATGTAATCATGTTGCCAAGTGTAGGCGTTCATGTTTTGTTTGATTGAAATGTAACCGTTAAGGATTTAAATCTCATTATAGTTGAATATTAATGTATGAACTTATAGCATTATATGTGTAGTTTTGTTGAAATTGTGATATGGATTACCATATGGGAATTGTAGTCATATGATGTCTTGGATGTGGACATAAGCTATTGTTGAATGGAATCTCCATGGGTTGTGCATGAGATGTTAATTATTGCTAATGCATGTGTTCTTGCTGTCATATATTCATGAATTTGCTGATATGAGTTAGTTGGGCAAGTAGGAAGTAGTATTTAAGTTTTGCAATGGTAATGGACGGATCGATGGGTAAATAGGGTAGATAAACACCATTAGAATCACATAAAATAAGGGTAGGTGGACCTGGAGTGTTTATAAGATGAGAATTGGAGTGTAGGGGACGAAATTTGGGTAATGTGGTCACAGGAGGGAGTCTCGCCGCAGCTAAGAAGGCTTCGCTGTGGCCAAATGAGAGACAGAGCCGAAGGGCACCGCGGCATAACCAATCCTGCCGCGGCGTAAGGGAAGAAAATTAGCCTAGGGAGTGACAGTGGCGAGGAGCACTGCGGCTTAATAAATCTTGCCGCGGCACAAAGTGAAAAAAATCGCCCAAGAGGGTAACAGAACCAAAACTCGCCGCGGCGTAAATATATTACGCTGAGGCAAGAATCGTGGGAGTTGAGAATAATAGTTCCAGGAGGTGTTTCCGCCGCGGCGCCACATAGGTTGGCCGCGATGAAGGTCCAACTTGGTCAAGATTTGTGAAATTTGTCCAGTGTTTCCAGAAAGCAACTTGGCCGCGGCGGGGAAGGTATAGGTCGCGGCACAAGTCCCCAACCTTCTCCTTTTAGCCTAGAAACCCTAATTTCTTCAACGGTAATGGTGAGAGATGATATAGGAACACTTATGGGTGGTTATTGGTATTAAAACTGATGGACGGTTGAATCATAAACCCCTTATGGTAGTAGGATTTTCTTTATGTAAATTTTGTTTTGTTGTGGTGGTATGGTGATGACCCTAACATCAAGGTTCAAACTTCCTCATATTTTCGTAACGTGGTAGAATATAATGACCTTAAACCTTGATCATTAATTAATAATCTTGTATTTAACCATAAATACATTTATCAGAAGGTAGGGTTGTCACACCTCAATGGTCCCAAACTCTGTGCATCTCATTTTGGCCATCTCATCCACACATATGCACAATTCCATAAACTCATTCAAGAAGCCACATTGCCCATACATACTCAAATTGCATTCCATCATTCACATAACACATTCTTTCATTTTTACATCACATATTATCATAATTACATATGTTCAAAGGGTCATAGACCATATACAATAGTGGGTTACATCATTTGACATAAATATGGTCTTAAAGTAGCAAAATTCAAGCACTTTGTTGTCAAACTCTTTTCTTCAAGGTGGTTGGCTTCCATTATCTTGTTCACTTGGCCCACCTAGCATGTTAGAATATTGAAGAGGAGGCAATGAGATTTAAAGAATCCCAATAGCTCATCTCTCATTCAATCATACATAATGGATGCAAAGGAGGCAATGAGATTCAAAGAATCTCAATAGCTCATCTCTCATTCAATCATATATAATGGATGCAAAGCAAGTCTTAAAAATGCATGCATGTATATAATAGATGTCATGAACATTCAAGAAGCAAGCTTGACATGTGAATAAGTCATACAAGACATCTAAGAGCTTGCCAAGTGGATGGATTGGCCTCACCCTTTTCCTCATGGATTTTAAACTTACCTCACCTATTCTTTAAGAGATTCTTGGACTTAACCATGCTCTTAGGAGCCCACTTTGCTTTTGGGAGACTCTTTGCTTTGTCTCAATCAATTTTAAGGGTTCTTGACTCATTCTCATCATAGTTAAGAGTTCTTGGCCTCTCCATACTTAAGCACACTCAAACAAACATCATAACATCATTTAGAAATATAATATGTTATCATAAAATCATGGCATATAAAATCTTGCTAGCATACTTTTCATAACTTGAAAATGCACATACACACATTCTAAGACAAGCTAAACACACATCCATACATGAGAGAAGGTGGAGGAAGCTACCTTGCACATAATCACACACTTTTCCCTTTGAAAGAATGCTCCCTTTTTTGACCACACACACACAAAAGTGTAGGGATGATTTCTCTTGGCCTAGACACAATTTATGGAAGCCAATTAGGTTTATGAAATAAATTCTAAGGCCATACAACTTGCATAGACACTAGGTTGCTCTATAACCTCATTATGGTTCCATAATTGCACCTAATGAAGCAACATGCCTCAAATAAATTCTAGACTCCATTTTTTCTTTTCAAATATGATTCTTGACTCCTTTTAAGCCTCTTGGAGTCATCACACAATTAAAACCAAGAGCCTAACTATATGTTACTTGTTCAGGTCATAATATGGAACCTAAAACACCAACTTACTTTTCCATGGGCTCTAAATTTTTTCCAAGGCTTTCCTTCATATTCATTCATCATATATGACTTAAAAATGGGCTTAGAAAAATTTAAAACTCTCCCTAGCTATAGAAACCTTTCTTGGCTGAGACAATGAGGCATATTGGGTTCCATGGAGCTTTCTTTGTTTTCTCAAGGGAAGATGCATTTGGGGAGCCTCTTAGGGATCTTAGGAGCTCATTTAAATTCTTATTTAGGCCTAGGAATTATCATACAAAATCAAATTTTACAAGGTGCACTTGAAACCCTAGAATTTGCATCTTGAAATCTAATTGCTAGTTTGTTGTTTTCTTTACATATTCTTGTTCTTCTCCCTTAAATTCCTAAGATTCACCCTTAGTTTGGTTGAAAACTTAACTCCCTAAGGTTGACCATATATGGGTTGAAATACTCACAAGAGAAGGGAGGAAGAAGATTAAGTGGAAAGATTACATGATACCTTGATTTCCTTGGTTTTTCTTGCTTGTTCTTTGCTTTCCTTGGCTTCCTCCCTTAAATTTCGAAATTTCCCTTCTGTTCTTCCTTCCAAACAGATTTGAAAACTTCATTTTAATCAAAGGAATCATAGGAGAATGGAGGAGAGGAGGTTTGGATGGAAGAAAGCATAGAAAACTACCAAGAATCCATACCTTTTTCTTGATTTTTCTCCTCCTTTTCTTCCTCTTCTTGTGAGCCTAAGAGAGCATATCATATTCTGTATTTTGGGCAGAAATTTCGTGCTTAAGAAGATGGGAGAAGAAAGGAGAAGTGTGTGGGAGCTTCTAGAAACACACGTTTTCAAAAATTCTAATTTCATCCTTCTGTAATGGCAATTTCGTTTCAGCTTTGGTTTAGCTCCTTTTTTAGAACCATGTTTTCCATTATAAAATTTAGGTTCCTAATTTAATAAAATGCCTTTGGAATCACTCAATTTGGGGTTAAAACCTTACCAAACAAACCGGTCAAAGTTCAAGTCAATCGATGTTAAAAACGTACATCGAAGAGGTTTTACTAGTCTCGGGGTTCCCCATGATTTTTAGGGCCTCTGAGAACCTCAAAGAACTTAAAACCTTCATTTAAAAAGCTCGCCTATTAGGGGTGTTCATCGGCCCGATTGTCCCTGGGGGCCCGCCCTAGCCTGGTTTAATCGGGCCGGGCTAAAAGTATAAATGGACATAACTTTAAATAAGACTATTTCGGGCCGGGCCTCGGGCGAAGGTATGTTCTGCCCAACTCGCCCTAATAGTTAATTTTTTTTTTAGTTATTAATATCTTTTCATCTTATTTTTTTTTATTTCATTTAATTATCTCTGCATACTGCAATCTTTATTACTTATGCAAATATTCTTTACTTCTTAATTATTTTTATCATTGATGTGAATCCTTACTGATATTTCTTTTGTTAAATAATGAAAAAATATATATTTACCTAAGACTAATTATGTTAGTATATCTTATATTTTACTTGATAATACTAGACTATTTTTTATTACTGATACAAATATAAGAGTTCTAAAAGTCCGTTGTTTTGAAATATATGCCTATAAGTTTGTGTAAAAATATTTTTATATTACAAGTATCAATTCATTAAAAAAAAAAACAGTTTGGGCGGCCCTAACCCGATCCCAACATAAATTGAACTTATTAGAGTTGAGTAAGGCCATAGGTATAAAAACAAGTTTCATGTCTTAATCGGGTCAGGTATCAGACATACTAAATGTTCAATTTGGTCCTGCCCATGTACAGTCCTATTTATTAGGGCCATCTCGGGCCGCCCTAACCCACCCTAAAATCGGGCTTCTCCGAGCTACGCCGGGCCACGGGCATAAAAATACACCCAAGACCCTAATCGGGCAAGGCTTCGGGCCAAGCATCGCCCTGACCCGGCCCTACCCATGTACACCCCTACCGCCTATATGTTTTTCCAAAAGTTGCACTTATTTACAAAAATGCCATTATATTTTGTCAGTTTCTGTCACAATTTATTTCTCCATCCTAGCTTTGTTTTTCTTTCCGTCTAAGCCTAAAATTCTCATTTTTAGGAGTTTAGAATGTTACTCAAATTTTTCGGGGCCTTAACTAATTATTTCAAGAGACTTGCTTTAAAAACGTGGCCATTTTCATCGTTTAACAAAAATCAGACATTACAGGAATCGTTCTCTAAGCACCTCTACAGAGCACAAACATTTGATATATGGATTTTGTACAAAGGTGACAATCTAAAATAGTATACTGTATTATGATTTGTCTAAGTTCAAAGGACTCATGCATAAAATCTCAAAATAGGTTCTTTAACTTCACCCAGACATGTACTAACATTCCAAAATTTTTCCCAAATTATGATAATTAGTTTCATGTAAAAATGATAATAGAAGATACTTCTACATACAATTTAGCATTTTTGTCAGACGTTACTATCAAGCTAAAAGAGAAAACCATTCATGTACAATTACCACACCAATCCCAGATAGAGGATCATGAAACACAACTACATTCCCAAAATCAAAGTCATATGTTAAGTTTCGCACTTTTCAATGGATTTACAAAGGTGACAGCACTACTAGATATAGTCTATTATTCTGTTGGTCTATTTTCTGCTTGATTGGCTCCGTCTGTTGTATAACTAATACTTGGAAAAATAAGTTAGTTTCGTAATAAGATAAAATCCTAGTAATTAACAATGCATTTAAGGAGCATACATATAAATGGCATTGAACACTATACAAAATACGTTCAATGCACATTTTAGTGTAGGAGCATGCAATTATCAGACAACAACATACATTCAATCATTAGGCTATCATGCTTCAATCATTGGCCAATAACAGTAATTTGATACTCATAATAGCCACTTTAGTAGACATACATGCAACCATATATAGCATAGAGAATTCATGACTTGTTCAGTGCAATTATGTATATAAATAGAATGAATACAGTATTAACTACCTGTTTTGTTACCGATGTTCTGTCAAGTTAGTCCTTAGCCTTTGATGTTACAATTCTTTCCCTATAATTTCAATCACATAATAACCTAACTAAGAACAAGTCATGATCAAGATTGAGAATAAAATTAATCTATTAATTTCTCATATGATAATCCATAATTCATTTCCGTGAGTTAAAAATTGGATTTCCTAATTTAGGATTAATCTAACCTTTATTTTTTTTCTACTCCATATTGAATTAATATCATCAAGATTAATTATGCAAAATTCAAAACTTCACTGTCCAAGCCCTAGGTGTAAGTTAAATGGCAATTTGGCTCATTAACTATTTTCTTTTCTAACCTTGATGTTTTCTCTTAATTGGTGTCAACCACGCACACACTTCCAATAATGTATGACTATGTGATTTCATTTTAATATCAAGACATTCTTGTATGTTCTACCCCCTTTCTTTTTCTATTCTTCTAATTTAATTCAAGAAGTCCATATAGTGAATTTCCCATGGTCCAAACAATTGCACATCTTTAAATTTCATTCCTTATCCCCTCTTGGCCTACTCATGTTCAAGGAAGAAGAATTTAATTCCTTACCTCTAACTACCTGTGGCTTCCTTATAGACTTTTCTAGTGTCTTTCCTTAAGGTTCTATGGCTGTCCAACCATAACAAAGTGTCTTAGTTCAGAACTTCAATCGGTTGAAATGGAAATAATGAAGGAATTTAAAAGTTTTCTATGCTTACTTTCAATGAGTCTCCTTGAAATCCCCTTCTTAGATTCAAAGGTCTTCCTTATGTTCCAACTTCGTGGCTTACCCAAAACATCTTTTTTCTTCTCTCACTTTTACTCTCAACCTAAATGAACCTAATGTGGGGGAAACATTTCAAGGCCACCTCATGCTTCTTAACTGAGCTTTGAAGACAATGCCATTGAAAGAAAAAACTCATTCTTCTCCCAATGGTTATTCAGTGGCTATACAAGGTGTCACTCTCTCGATTATGCATCAAGGTATATTGCATTTTCCCCAAGACTCTATAAACTACATGGCTGAATTAATATGGCAGCAAGTGACTGAACACCCACACATGAATGCCTATAATAAGGGAATTAAATAATACTAATATGTGGTTTGTTTATTTTTCTTTTTGCAAGGTCCCACATCACCAGTTGCTAGCATCTATTCCTCCACTTGAATGAATTTATCTTTAAGCTTTTGCCTCACCATATACACAACTAAGTCAATTAATTGCCACCTGTCCCAACACTCATCCAACATTTATCTATTTAGTGGTTAAGGCTAATGCATATAAAATTCTACTTTTGTCTTTTCCTAATCCCACAACTCCAATCTATTCGGCCACTTTGGTATCATGACTTCTTATTATCTTTCAACCATTATTTAAATGAAACTTCCTATTATTTGCATAGTTAAGGAAGAGTCAAAGGCTATAACCAAATGTATCTATGTATAATGAGGTAGTGAATGTCAAGGTGGCATGATTTTGTCCTTGTTATCCCTTGTTTGTTTATTTCTTCATGCACCAATCACTCGTCCATCCAAGACACCAATGTTCCCATATTTATTCTAGCACTTCATTTATTTCCTTATTCAAGGTTTACATAGTCTCAAGTCTACATGTACAACCAAATCATGAATAGCATTGAACACCATACAGAATACATTCGATGCACATCTTAGTGTAGGAGCATGCAATTATTAGAAAACAACATACATTTAATCATTAAGCTATTGTGCTTCGGTCATTGGCCAATAATAGTAATCTGATACTTATAAGAGCCACTTTAGTAGACATACATGCAACCATAAATAGCATATGGAATTTATGAATTATTCGGTGCAATTACATACATAAACAGAATGAATACAGTGTTAACTACCTATTTTGTTACTACTATTCTGTTAAGTTAGTCCTTAGCCTTTAGTGTCACAATTTTTTTTCCTATAAAATCTCCTCGAGGCCACCATAACTTGTCATGTACATAAATTCATTCATAGAACAAGTAACAGAGTCAAGTGAGATACTCAATTCATAATTCTTAAAGGAAAAGTCTATGCACCCTAAACGTTTAGCATGCTGAAAACCAAAACAGGGGGTCCTAATCAAAAGTGAATTTCCTAAATCATTGTTTTGATACCAAGTTGTCATATCTAGAGGATTCTTACTATGTTATTATGAGAAATACATGGTAATAACTCTATTTTTCTCCTTACCATTCTAATATTCCTTCTGTTATAAAGAATTGGAAGCTAATAGAGACACCATTATCCTAATTTTTAAGGCCTGTTCTTGAGAAATTTCTTAACCCCATCAAATGTCATCCAAAAATCATGAAAAATGATTCCTTATAATGTTAATTAAAACAATTAAAATAGTTTTTGAAAATTCCTATGGATGAACCCTTAATCATCCCCATTTAGGACTCTACCTAGTTTGAATTTGCTACATATTGTCCCTTCTGTTTTCCAACTTTGTTGGCCTAGTAAACAAACTTTAAAAATTCTAAAATGTTTTAAACTTGAGCTTATATGTCTTAGCTACTTTCCCATAAAATTTCTTACATTAACTTATTCATTTACCTAATTAATGACATTTATTATGAATCTTGCTCAAAGTTGTCCAGTATAGATGTATAATTGAATTGGTGCCTAATTTCCCTAATCTAACTTGTTTTAAAAATTTTGAAATTTTCCAAATCTTATTTTCAAAGGCTAGAGGACTAACTTGACAAAATCATGATGACAAAACAGGTAGTCAACATTGTATTCATTCTGTTCATATATGTAATTGCATTCTGTTCATATATGCTCCGTCCAGCCTTATACCGCTGACTGAAGCTAAAGGCTTATCCACGATCTGGCCCATACATTAAACCGACCAAAGCTACTCCGGTGCTCGAGATGTACCCAGCCAAAGGTATAGAGCCCAAGCCTAGACCATAGCTCCCCTCCTTAAAAGACTAAACCAGAAGGTGTTACTATCCCACGTTCCCCCTTTACAAACCCGTCCAGGTAAGTATTGAGGAACGGGGCCCTACAAAAAGCCAATCATTGTGTACGAGGTGGAGGTAAACCACATGGTTACTGTATCATATGTATATCACCAACATCTCCTTAACCCATCATCAATGCATGTGATGTTTATTCAGAAATCATACAAGCATGCTTGAAAAAAATAAAGGATCTCATATAGTATATCAAATGAGAATGATGAGCTTGCTTGAAAGAAATAAAATACTCTAGAATTTCACATCAATAAATCAAACTCACCAGCATGCTTGAAAAGGAAATGCTACTTCAAAATTTTATTATAGCTATAACATACTTAATAGGATTCTATTAATTCCATTAATTTCACAATAATTTACTTTTACTGTTTCATAATGAAATGAACTTATTTATTAAATTACAACAACAAGCTAGTTTGCACACACATATGGAAAAACCCCAAGTTACCTATTCTCCTTTAGCTCATAAGTAGTCACAGCAAACCCAAGTAGTAAGATCTCTCAGTGAGAGTCTACAGAAATCACGTATATAAATATTAATATATAACTTAGTACTATAAAATCATCCTAAAGTTACTTTAAAGCCTCAAAGCTACCATAGAAAACTCCAAAAAAAAATCCTCTTTTAAACCCATAATAAATTTTTTTATGCAAATTAATTAGTTAATTAGAACAGTCTATTACATGTTAAATTTTACTTTACAAAATTTTTTAGATTCCTAAATGCTAATTCTTCCTAACATAAATTCATTATATATATATATATGATAAGCATGAAATTTATATATTTTATTCTCCTTATCTTAAGCATTTTAAATGTTAAATAAGGCTTAATGGATTTAATTGGAGGGAGTTTAATTTTAGTAGCCATTTTTTGCACCTTATGAATTAATCTACAAAATCATTGAGTTTTAATGCATGAATTCCTTTTAAATGATTTTGTGGCTATTTCTACTTAACACTTTCCATTCTTTGGTGTAGATTTCAATAGCTAAATGATGTTTGAAAGAGAATCTGATTTAAAGAAGAGAAGGAGAAGAGGTGGAAGCTCTCCAAGTCCAAGGAAGCAACCTTAAGAGAGTAGCTTCTTCACAAGGTTACACACACAAAGCCACGGGTCCAGCTCATACACATGTAGCTCAAGAAGCATGAATCTGGCTTTGGGTTGAGAGTAAAGAGAGAACAACGTGTGAAAAGTAACGTGAAAAGCTTGCATGGTTTAAGTGAGGAGAAGTAAGCTCAACGCTGTGCCTGGGAGAAGAAGCTGAAGGATTTATTCAATTCTTTGGTCTTAACCTGGTCTGACGCTACACCCAAGGAGAGAATGAAGGCTGCTTGAAGAAAGACGCTGGACTTCACGAGAGGACTGGAGTAGCTGAGAGTTTCTTCGTGTTTCTCGAATTACCCCTGAATGAGGAGAAAGACGCTGGACGAGGAGAACGCACTTGATTCTGTCTCTTCGGACCAGGAGAGCTGGAGACGCTGAACAGCGTGAGACAAGGAGCTGCTTCTTCATTTACGTGGAGCTGAACTTGAGCAGAGGAGACGAGGGAGAGTAGGAGCTGACGTGGGGCTGTAACACATAAAGAAACACATGAGACAGAAGAGAAACAGAGCACTCTTTGGTCTGACATAGTAAACGAGCAGAAACATGAACACAAAGGAAGAGAAACATGAAGAGCTGCATAACATGAAGAAAGCTACGTGAGAGAGCTTGGAAAGGAATTCATGTGGAATATAATAAAACAAAATGACGTGGGGTCCACCTCTTATACACATGAAGGGAGCTTCAGACAATTGGAATAAGAGATGAAGCACGTGACAGTGATAAAATGAGGCATGTGACCTATTAAAAAAATATGCTGGACATTCTATAAGGAGAATCAGCCCATCAGCATTCATGGATCATCCATCATAAACACTCCATCACGTCACTCATGCCCCTTCGTCCATTCATTCCACATCGCACACTCCACATTCACGCCTTCGTCCAGGACACACAATCCATTCAGGCCATCATCCATCACACTCCATTCTCACGCCCCTTTCGTACAGCAGCCACCCATCTCACGTCCCCATCTCATCCATCCTCCATTCTCCATTTTTAATCTCACCAAAATGAAGCTCTAATCTCCACTTGTGGCTAGCTAGGAAGAAGGCACTTGAGTTGAAGCTTGAATCCATGGATAAACTCAGAATTTTGGCTAAGGATTTCTATTTTTCCTATACTTTTTCTCTTTCATATATTGCCTTGTTTAAGTTGTATTTGATTGAGAAATTGTGTAATTATAATTAGTGGCTGTTTAGACTCTAATTAGGAAGCCTTTTTGTTGATTAATTGGTAGGATTAAATTCTGAATTTGTCAATTTCTTGCAATTACCCATGTATGCAATCAAGGTGTTTGATGAAATGCATGTGAGAGATTGAACCTTTAATTGTTTAATTAGAGGACTCCTTGGTGTTTAGTTGTTTAATTAGACATTTTTGGATGATGGTTCAGAGGTTAATTACTCAGTTAATCAATCAAATTGGGTGTTCATTGATCCTAAAACAAGAGTTAGCAATTTAATGTGAGGTTGAGTTCTCAATTCAACATTAGATTGTTAATTTCTTGATTCTTGAGTGTTAACTCAAGATACAATTGTTATGAATACAATTAAGAATTCTTAGGCCAGAATTAATCACAATTGGATTAGGATAAGGATAGTGGATACCAAGGGACGATTCCAAAGCTAGTCACAAGACCATTCTCCACCCATAATTCATCTAGCTAGGTAGAATTTAGGAATTTTATTTTAGATTCATTTTACTTAGTTCAATTAGATTGGAACCCCCCTAAATTAGTAAGTTTTAGAATCTTCATACACTTAGAAAATTCAATCAAACATTACATTCCAATTCCGAGGGAGATGACCTAGGTTGTGCCACTAGCTACATATTTAGTTCAACCTAGTTTTATTTTGAGGGTCGCACGACAGACCGCATCAATATATTTATATTCAAACATATATATACATAATTTATTTATTTATATTTATGTATATATAGTTATATACTCAAAGCTAATATATATATAATTTATATTCAAACATATATATATACATAATTTATTTATTTATATATATGTATATATAGTCATATACTCAAAGCTAATATATATATATATATATATATATAAAGTAACGAGAATGACCAAAAGAAAACATGCATATTTAAACCAATTTGAATAAGACAAATTAACACATGCAGATTTAAAGCAATTTGAATAAGAAAAATTTGGATCAATCCCTTTATTCCAAGGAAACGTATAGCAATAAGTTTGAATAGGAAAAAGAAAAAAGGAAGGACAATTTAAATCTTCTTTCATGTTTTAGATCATCAGCGTGGATCAAAGCTAATATATGCATATAATAAATATATCATCTCACCTCTCTGACAAAGGAAGTGGCAAGAGGCATATATAGGAACAGAAAAAAAGATGAGCAGAAGAGAAGAAAAAGAGAAGGAAAAGAGAGAGTTACTTGTGAGCGTGAGATTTGACGGCAGAGAGGAACGAGATATTTAGAGGAGAAAAGATGTAGGGTTTCACAACTTGTTTATTAATTTAAACTTATAAATTTATAAAAATTTAAACTAATTTTTTTCTTTTCTTATTTTCTATCTTATTTGTATTTATTTTATTCATTTATTATTATTTATTGAAAGTCCTGTTGGGCATAAATTTAATATTTAGATGATAGAAATATTAAAAACTTAACTAAATTTTTCTAATTATTTCTTCTTCTTCTTTTTTTAACTTACTAATCACCTAATTTGCCTTTAAATATAATTCTCATCTTTCGTTGCAAATATATATATATCTATATATATATTAAAGATCATTTTGTGATTATTTATTTATTTATATTATATTTTTTTCACTTTTAAATCTCTCTGGTTTTTCTTAATCTTTTATTTTATAAGAAAATTTCAAATAGTTTTAATTTAATTTCCTTATATTCCATTCTATGTTCTACTCTTTTAGGCCTAATACTTAATCTTATGTCCTCTTTAAGGACACTTTTAGCACTCTAAGTCCCAAGCAAAAAGTTAAGATATTACATGTTCTATAGAGGTACTTAGAGAAGGATTCTAAAGTCCAAATTTTTATGATGAATCCTCTAGCCTTTGAAAATAAGATCTGAAAATTTTTAGAATTTTTAGAACAAGTTAGATAAGGGAAATTAGGCACGAATTCAACTATACATTTGTACTAGACAACTTTGAGTAGGATTCATAATAAATGTTGTTAATTAGGTAAATGAATAAGTTAATGCAAAAAATTTGATGGGGAAGTAGTTAAGACATATAAGCTTCGGTCTGAAAAGTTTTAGAATTTTTAGAGTTCATTTACTAGGCCAACAAAGTTGGAAAACAGAAGGGACAGTATAAAGCGAATTCAAACTAGGTAAAGTCCTAAATGGGGATGATTAAGGGTCCATCCATAGGATTTTTGAAAAAATATTTTAATGGCTTTTAATTAACATTATAAGGAATCATTCTACTAGTTTTCGTGATTTTTGGATGACATTTGATTGGGTAAAAAAATTTCTCAAGAATTAGCCTTAAAAATCAAGATAATGGTGTCTCTGTTAGCTCCCAATTCTCTATAATGAAAGGAATATTAGAATGATAAGGAGAAAAACAAATTTATGACCATGTATTTCTCATAATAATATAGTAAGAATCCTTTAGGTATGACAACTTAGTATCAAAACAATAATTCAGGAAATTCAATTTTGATTAGAACCCCCTGTGATGGTTTTTGACATGCTAAATGTTTAGGCTACATAGATTCTTCCTTTAAAAATTATGGATTGAGTATCTCACTTAACTCTATTGTTTGTTTTGTGAATGAATTTATGTACATGATAGGTTAGAATGGGCTCAAGGAGAACACAAGCTGAGATTTTAAAAGAACTAATAGCAACTACACAGTCGATATCTGATAATTTAGAGGAACAAGCAGTCAAACAAGCTGCCACTGCCAAAACACTTGAGCAAGTATAGGAAGCTTTAGGGAAGAGAGAGGTGGACAATAATGTAGAAAAAGACCCCATAGATGTGGATGAGCCAACATAAAACCGTGAGACACCTCAGGAAAGGGAGCTTAGAGTCAATCTTATACTATTAGTTTTATCCCACTTCTATAAAGCTCATCCCCCAGTATTTCAAGGTGAGTATGACCTTACTAAGGTAGAAAGGTGATATGTAGTTAAAAAAAATATTCAAGGTTATGGATTGTACATCAAAGCAAAGACCCCTATTGGTGGTTTATATGCTTGAAGAAGAAGCTGACTTTTAGTGGAAAAGTATAGAGAGAACCTTGACAGCTATAGGAACCCCACTCAATTGGGAAACCTTTTAGAGAGTATTCTATGAGAACTATTTTTCTCTTTCAGTAAGGAGTATGAAGGAAGTAAAGTTTTTGAAGTTAGCACAAGGTGATATGACGGTAGACTACTATGTGGCCAAACACATAGAATTGTCCAGTTTTCTTCTTACCTAAGAGATTATGATAAAAAGGCCTAGAGTGCTTCTAAATTAGAACAGAGACTTCGTCAAGAAATCAGGGATAGAGTGGTCACCATAGATAGAGAAATTTTGAGGAGTTAGGGGAAATCTATAGGTTAGCAAAAGAAAGTATCTACGATGCAGAGGCAGAAAAAAGGAGAGTACAATTAGAAAAGAGGGAGAAGGAGAATAGTACTTTTGTAACATTCAGTTTCTCTATAACGTACAAAACTCACTAGATACAAAAGAAAATTTCTCAAATAGAATGATTTGAGGTCAAATAAAATTAGAGTAATAATTTAGATCTCAAATAATGAGGATCTAAGGCCAGAGGTGCCTTGAAAATGGAGCCAGAATAATCAGACAAAATTAAAAAAATATGGTGGTATTTTCATAATTTCAAGTACTTTTTAGAAAACTCAAAGGAGGAATTTTTAAAAGGAAAAAATGAGTTTCTCAGGGTTTTCAAAGGCCTTAAATACTATAGAAACCCCTAAAATAGTAAAAACCCATTAGGTTTACATTTTAGAATGATGATTGACCTGAACTTTGACTTTTTCATTCAGAACGATTTTAGATCCAATTTGGGTGAAACCAAAGGTATTTTATAAGTTAGAAAACTTAAATTTTTTTATGAAAAAGACGGTTCTAAAAAAGGAGCTAAAATGAGCATAAATAGCAAAAGTCAAGAAAAAGGGACATAATGGGAATTTTTAAAGGACAATTTTAAGAAAGCTTGCCTTATATATTTCGTGCTTCTTCTCATCTCCCTTTAATCAACTTTAGTTTTACCTAAAAACAAAAGTGAGAACAACTATGGAGGATGCACAGAGAGGAGTCAAGAAGGGAGGAAAGACTAGTTAAAAGGTAAGGAAATTCTTGGTTTTTCATGCACCGTCCTTCACCAAACTTGTTCTCCTCCTTATTATTTTTCTTCCTATGGTTTGGATGACTTATTTGGGACTAATTTATGGCTGGTTCAGAGGAGAGAACTCAAAATTTCAGGGAGAAGCTTGAAGCAAGGGAAAGAACTCTTGAAAAAGTCTTGAAATAAGGTAACTTCCATAGCTTTTCTTACATTTCTTGCTTGTTCTCCTTCCTTGAAGTTTCGGCCAGCCTTGAGCCCAATCAAGAGGGAAGGAATTTTGTCTAAACCAAAGTAGGATTAAGGGTTCTAAAGTGTGAGGATTAAGAAGATGCCATTGAAATTGAATAAGGAGCATTAGAATGTAAGTTAGTAAAGTTAGGGATTTTAGTGTACCTTGGCCAATATGGAGTTTCCCAATGATAATTTGGGTTATCTAAGAGTATGAATGAGTTTTTAAGACACCTAGGAAGCCTCACATATGCCAATCCCCTAAAGAAAATGAAGTAAACTCCATGGGTCCTTCTTGTAGAGAATGTCTCAGCTAAGAGAGGTTTGGCTACTTAGGGAGAGTTTTAAATTTTTCTAAGATTAGAAAGGGATTAAATATGATGGATGAACATCAAAGGAAGCCTTGGGATGAATTTAGAAACCTTGGTTTGTGAGATGGAGGTGTAGGCTTCAATTTAAGACATAAAGAAACAACTAAGGGGTAAGCTCCTTGAAATGAAATTATGGTGGCTCCAAGGAGTTTAAATGGAGTCAAGAAACTTAGATTAAAGGAGAAAATAGAGCTAAGATCATAAATTCTAATAGTTGCTTTATTGTGTCTTGTATGGAGCCATTATGTGGTCATATGGGAAAGTAGCCCTCCATAGAGTTTGCATAAAGCTAAAGCTTGCTCCTATGATTGAAACATGTCCTATTTAATGTGTTTAGGCTAAGAGAATCAAGTGCCACCTAGTACATGAGCTTGACCAAAAAGGGAAAGAAGAGTTTAAGAGAAAAGTGTTGTGATTTTACTTCAAGGTAACTCTCTAACCTTTCTCTCATACATTGCTTGATGTTTATTTGTCTTTGAGTGCTTGTATGTATATTTGAACTATGAAAAATTTTTCTAGCCATTGCTTACATGTTATGGTATCATTATGTTTCTTGAAAGATATTTATGCATGCAATATGGCTTGAATGGGTTTGGTGATGCCAAAAGTCCCAAGGAATGGTGAGACAAAGCCAAAAGTCCCAAGGAATGGTGAGACAAAGCCAAAAGTCTCAAGAAGAGTGAGGCTAAGTCAAATGTCTCTTGGAAGTAGATGAGACAAATGCAAAAGTCCCAAAGAAGATGGGTGAGGCTAGACCAATATCCTTGAAAGCCTATGTTTGCTATGTATGAATTTCTATGACAAAGAAAATGCTTTATGTATGTTCACTAGTAGCTTAAATGCCATGCATGTATTCTTTGACATGTATATGCATCCATTTTATATGTTTGAAAGGATAAAGAGCTATTGAAATTCTTTGAATCTCACTCTTTCCTATTTTCCATCTAACCATGTTTAAGTGAAACTCAAGGAAGCAAAAATGGGAGCCAAGGAGTATGTTGTGCAACACTTTGATAATAGCATAGCTTTGAATGAAATTTGATGTCAAAGTTTGTAAAGGCATGATGTATATGAGATGTAACCATTTGAACAAGTTTAAATGTATGCAATTATGATGTGTATATCAATCTTGAAGCTAGATGAATGCATATGTTGGAGATTGACATCCTAGCACCCTTATGTTCATGTGTATGAATGTATGTGGTATGGTGAGATTTAGTCCCATAATGAATTGAGCCATTTGACATGCTTCCCTAGGCTTCATTTATGCTTTTGGATGTGCCCAAGTGGTTATAGAATGTTAAGAAATGCATTTGGTGCTTTATGATGCCATTATGGACTTTAAATTTGACCAAATCTTGAGTTAAACTAAAGTATAACTAAATGGATGAGTTTTTGCCTGAAATTTGGCCAACAAGTAGGTATCATCTAGATCTTTTCATAGACCAAAGAGCACTTAAATTAGAGTTCTATAGAATTTATTATGATTTTTCAAAGTTAGCTAAATTATGTAAAATTGGTATGGTTACAGTTCATTTGGTCATTTTGCTTCTCTGTGTCACATGTGGGTCAAATGAAGTCTAATACTTATGAAATTTTACATAAATAAACTAGATATCATAAGATTTTTAGAGCCACCAAGATCATCTCATTTGGATCTCTGTAAAGGGAGAAACAAATTTTTAAATTGTATGGTCAGTATCAGGACATAGCAAAGACCTTTGATACTATTCTATTGTTTTTCCTAGTCTAGATGGTGTTTTCTTGGGCTAGAACTATTTCTAGTCATTATTTAACATCTAGATATTTCTAGAAAGATATCATATGTATTATTTCAATTTTTCTAGAATTAGTTATGAATTTTCAAAATTCATGTCAGAAATCTAGAACACTAACCTGAGGCTAAAAATTTGATATGGTGGAGTGTATTCCAAAATCTGTGCTTTGTGAGGTGAATGAGGTTGGTTCTAATATGGATGGATATATTATGGATGGAAAATAAGATTAATGAGCTCATATGTTCCATGAATCATAAAATGAATTAATTAGGCTCCTTGTTACATAATTTTATGCCATTAAATATCTTATTTTCTTGGAATTGTGTAATATTAAGCCTATGGAACGTAGAGTAAACACTAATGAGATAAGGTATTACAACTTTCAAGAGAGGGAATGGGGGAAAAATCTAGAATAAGAAACCTAGAAAGAGTGGAAAACAATTTAGAGGGAAACAGCAAGGCCAGGGTTCTATAGTGAAAGTATGCAATAAATGTGGCAAGAACCATGGATACAGCCCTTACAGAGCCGGTGAGAACGTATGCTTCAAATGTGGCTAGCTAGGACACTTTCCTTGAGATTATAAAGTCTAAAAGGAGCTAGCCCCAGAAGCCATGCCATAGACCCAGGGGTGAGTATTTGCTCTAACCCAGTAGGAGGTGGGTCAATTGCCTAATTTGATCCAAGGTATGATTTTAATTAATAATTGCATTGTAAATGCACTATTTGACTCTAGGGCAATCCACTTATTCATTTCAAACGATTATGCTAAGAGTTTAGATTTGAGAGTCAGCATGTTACCATTTGATCTATCTATAACTACTCTTACAGGTGGATCTATTGCTACTTCTCATGTTTGTTTAAACTGTGTGATTCAGTTTGATAGACGATCTACTCCTCTTGATTTAGTATGTCTCCCTATGACTAGTATTGATCTTATTATTAACATGGATTGGTTATTTGCAAATAATACTATCCTCGATTATTCTCATAAATTGGTTTGGTTGCCTGTTTGTACTTCTAATTCTGGATCTTCCATTAAGTTTCCTATACTATCCACTACCCAAGCTAAGAGTTATCTTAAGAAGGGTTGTTAGGGGATTTTAGTCTTCTTTTCTCTACAAGTTGAGGTTGAAGAGGGAATAAGAGATATACCAATGGTTAGAGAATTTCCTGAGATATTCCCCATTGAGGTTAGCAATCTTCCTCCTAATAAAGAGTTAGAATTTTTTATTGATTTAATGCTTAGAACTAATCCCATATCTGGAGCACCCTAAAGGATGGCCATAGCTAAGTTAGCTAAACTAAAAAAGCAATTAGAGGAACTATTAGAAAAGGGCTTCATTAGACCCAATGTATCTCCGTGGGGTGCACCAGTATTGTTTGTCAAGAAGAAAGACAGAAATATGAGATTGTGTGTAGATTATAAGCAGTTGAACAAGACAACTATAAAGAATAAATACCCACTAGCTAGGATAGATGATCTCTTAGATCAACTAGCAGGAGCCTCTATTTTCTCTATGATAGACCTAAGATTAAGATACCACCAATTAAGAATCAAACCTGAGGATATTCTAAAAACTACTTTCAAAACCAAGTATAAGCATTATAAATTTCTTGTTATGCCTTTTAGTTTGACCAATGTCCCAGTCATCTTTATGGATTATATGAATAGAATTTTTAGGCCCTATCTAGATCAATTTGTAGTTGTCTTTATCGATGATATTCTCATTTATTCCAAGAGTGTAGAGGAATATGAAAAGCGCCTTAGAATTGTTCTCTAGATCTTAAAAGAAAAATAACTATTTGCTAAACTTAGTAAATGTGAGTTCTGATTAAAAAAAGTCAAGTTTTTAGGGCATGTAATTTCTGAAAAAGAGGCAGCAGTAGATCCCAATTAGATAGAAGTGATGGTAAACTAAGAAAGGCCTAAAATAGTTACAAAAGTTAAGAGTTTCTTAGTACTAACTGGATACTATAAGAGGTTCATTAAGAGATTTTCCCAATTATTGACCCTTTTGACTAGACTGAACCAACCATTCATTTAAGGTAACAAATATGAGGAGAGGTTCCAAGAATTAAAATATAGGTTAACTTCCACCCCCCATTTTAGTGATATCAGACCCCCAAGAACCCATTATAGTTATAGTGATGCCTCCAAGAAAGGGTTATGTGTGCTTTGATGTAGTAAGGTAGGGTAGTTACTTATACTTCTAGACAATTATGACCCCATAAGGAGAACTACCCCACTTATGACCTAAAATTAGTAGCTATAGTATTTGCCCTTAAAATTTGGAGACATTGCTTATACAGGATACAATTTGGGATTTACAGTGATCACAAGAGTTTGAAATATTTTTTTGACAAGAAAGAGTTGAATATGAGACAGAAGAGGTAGATAAAATTTCTTAAGGATTATGATTTTACCCTGAAGCATCATCTATGCAAAGCAAATGTAGTTGCAAATGCCTTAAGCAGAAAGTTTATACATATGGCATTAATGATGCTTAGGGCATAAAGATTGATAGAGGATTTTAGAGATTTAAATCTTTCCATTTCCCTATATCTTGGTAGCCTCTTAGTGAGTGAGCTGAGAATTCAAAGTGACTTACGAGATCAAATTAAGGATACTTAAGCTTCTGATGAATTTTTCAGAAAGGTTAGAAAGTAAATAACCTAAGGGAAGTCTAAAGAATTTCAGGAATTTGAGAATGGACTGATTTGGTATAAGGATAGATTATGTGTGCCTGAAAAAAGGGATTTGAAGGACACTATCTTGGTAAAAGCCCATAGAAGTAAATATACCTTACACCCAAGAACCACCGAGATGTACCAAGATCTTAAAAAGAACTTTTGGTGGCCTTGCTAAAATAAAAAATTGCCCAATATATGTTTAGGTTTTTAGTTTGTCAAAGGGTTAAGGCAGAGCACCAAAGGCCTACAAGAATGTTACAATCTTTAGAAATTCCTGAATGGAAATGGGATAACATTTCTATAGATTTTATTATAGGTTCATGAATTCATTTGGGTAATTGTGGACAGACTAACCAAATGTACTCACTTCTTACCATTTAAGTCTACTTATACTACAAACCAACTAGCTCAACTTTATGTGGGTGAGATTGTAAGACTTCATGGAGTGCCCAGTAGTATTATTTCAGATAGAGACCCTAAGTTTGTATCTAAATTTTGAATGTCTCTTCATAAAGTTTTAGGCACCCAATTGAGGTTTAGTACGGTCTATAATCCTTAAACAGACAGATAACCAGAAAGAACCATTTAAACCCTTGACAATGTGCTTAATCTTCTAGAATTTAAAGGGAATTGGAATGTATACCTACCTTTAGCAAAATTTGCATGCAATAATAGTTATCATTCCAATATCCAGATGGCTCTATTTGAAACCCTTTATGGAAGAAACTATAGGTCCCCCTTATGTTGGGTTGACCTAGGAGAAAAGAAGCTTTTAGAGCTAAATATTGTGGACCAAACTCTTATCAAGAAAAGACTACTAACTACCTAAAGTAGGCAGAAAGCTATGTGGACCAAAAGAGACAACCCTTAGAGTTTGAAACCGGTGACCATGTATTTCTTAGGGTAACTCCAGTCACAATCGTAGGTCGATCCTTAAAGTCTAGAAAACTCAGCCCATGTTACATGAGTCCTTTCTAAATTCTTAATCAAATAGGACCAGTAGTTTATAGACTTGCCCTCCTTCCAAACCTTTCATAAATTCATAATGTCTTACATATCCAACTCATTGAAATCACGTTGCCACATATGCTCATACATTCACGAAGCTGCACACATAAACACGAACTATTTCTCTTTCTTACATCTTCATTTCCATGTAGCAAGCATTCACTTCACGTAGCTCTAGGTTAGTCATGACATTCACAAACACATTCACAAGTTAACGTGGAAATGGCATGTAGGCAGCTCACTTCATAAGCTCACACATACATGTAGCTTCACACATTTCCTCACACACACTCATAGGTCCAATTTACGCACATGAAACATAGCCAGTTAATTCTCACCAAAGGCATGAGACACACACGTAAACACTTCCACCTTCGTTTAGCACTTTCTTATCACACACAAATACCATGGGTCTATAACTTTTTCCTTCACCTAATGACACATACTACACTAGGGATTAGCCACGGAAGCATCACACAACCAAATATGTTGGTTTTGTTTTGAAGAGGCATGGGTTCCTCCATATAGCTACATATTAACACATATAGGGGCAGTTCACTCATCACGCATGTAGTCTCGGGTTGAAGGGGAGTTGAAAGAATGAAGAGCCATGGTTTGTGAGGATCTACACACACATAAGAAGGTAGAAGGAGATAACATGGAAGATGATTAAAAGGAGAGGACTCTTGGGTTTGTGGGGAGAGATGCATAAGGGAACATGATACACGTAGGAAGGAAGAGAGAAGAAGCATGGGTTGACACATAGCTACACACACATGAAGCATGCATAAGCAAGAAGTATGGGAATGATTAGAAAAAATGAACACGTGCTTTTCACAAGCAAGAGAAAGAAAAAAGGGCAAAATCATGTAAAGAGGAGGGATTACAAAGGCTCAAGAGTTAGGGGTTCCAGAGAGGAAACGAGATTCATTATTCATTTTCTTCCATCAAGCTTCATGGCCGGCTGTTCTTCCATTCATTTTCCTCCATCCATTTCCATAATGGAAGATTAAATTTTCTCAGGTAGTTAGCTAAGAATGTGACTTCCATAGATGTAGATTTGAGCTCCAAGATGCATCTCCAAATCGGCTAAATTCTCTTCTCTCCATCCTTTACTTTTAGCATTAATTTCTTTATTCAATTTGACTAGGTTTAACTTGTTAAATGGAGAATTTGATGGTTGAATGTACTAGATTAATTTGCTCTATATTTTGATTGTAATTTCACATTTGAAGCTTATTGTGAAGCCTAAGTGTTTGTAAAAATTCCATAGTTAGTGGCTGACCAATTTGCTAGTCAATTCCTTTTGTTCTTAGGCTATTTAGTGCAATGGTCATTGTATTAAGCGGCTAGACTCTTATGTGATATTTGTACTTGAGGAAATTTTTAATCTAATTGGTTTATTAACATCTTTAAACAAATTGTTCAGCAGATTTGATAAGCATTTAGGTACTATTTTGTTGCGTTCTTATTCTTAACTCAAATTGCTAGTCTTTCAGGATACTTTGTGGTTGCAAATTCTTTGATCATTAGTAGTTTGAGTCTTAAATGGTAATTCAAGAATCCTTATGAAGAATACACTAAGAAGCAAGAATTTAAATCTAAGTTTTGGTATATTAAAAGGGATCAAGGATAATTGAATCTTAGGGAGTCTATTCAAAAGCTAGTTACCACACTTTGCCTAATTATTGCCATCACTTAGTCTTAAGCTTTTAGTTTTTGTTATTTTCTTTAATTCAATTAAAATTTAGTAATTCAAAACCCCCTAAACACTTCTCATTTAATGCCACTTGGAGAAATTTTTCATAAATAATTAGAAGCAAAAACTCCTTAAAAAATAACTTAGGTTGTACCATTAGCTACAAATCATTAATCAACCTAGTTTATTTGAGGTTGTTTGTAACATCCGATTTTCTGAAAACAAGAGAAAACGTGAGAAGTGTAATGTACAGTTTCTCCGTAAATGAATGAAATTCACTGAATACAAAAGGAAGTCACCCAAAGTGATGTACTTAAGGTCTTAAAAAATTTGGGAAGCATTTTAGACTCCTAAAAATGAGAATCCCAGGCTCAAACGAAAAGAAAAATAGAGCTATAATGAAAAAACAATTTCTTACGGAAACTTACAAAACGTAATGGCATTTTTGTAATTTTGAGTAAATTTTGAAATTCACACAGGAGGGCTTTTTAAATGAAAATTTTGAGTTCTCCAAGGTTCTTAGAAGTCCTGAAAACTATGGGAAGGCCCCGAACAAATAAAGCCCCTCCGGTGGAAATTTTCCAATGTCAGTGTACCTAAATTTTGACAAATTTGTTTAGGAAGATTTTAGCTCCAATTTGAGTGATTCCAAAGGTATTTTACTAAATTGGAACCCAAATTTTATAATGGAAAAGACGGTTCTCAAAAAGGACCTAAAACGAAATAGAAACAAAAATACCAAAAACGAAGGTTAAAATAGGAATTTTTGAAAAAGCCATTCTCCTCCACCTATATATATGAGGCACCCCACTCTTCCATTCATTTAGTCTCATATTTTTCTGCCCTAAAACAGAGGAGAAACCCTAGGAGAGTGGCGCACCAAGGGAAGAAGAAGGAGGAGAAAAATTAAGGCAAAAAGGTATAGTTTCTTGATAGTTTTTCATACTTTCTTCTATCCAAACCTCCTCTCCTCCATTCTCCTTTATTTTCTTTGATTAAAATGAAGTTTACAAATCTATTTTAAGGGAGAAACTTAGGGGAAAATTCGGATTTGAAGAGATGAGCCTAGAGAAAGCAAGATGCAAGTGAGAAAAAATAAAAAAAAATAAGGTAATTTCTTCTTCCATGGTTGATATCCTTTCTTCCCCTTCTCCACCATTTCGCCCTACCTAAGAAACCCTAGGAGGGTTTGATTTTTAGGCAAAACCAAGGGTGATTCTAAGAAAAAAAAAGTGTGAAGATTAAGAATATGCAAAGAAAATTAACAAAAAATCATGGAATTTCAAGATGCAGTTTCTAGGGTTTCAATTGCACCTTGTAAAATATGATTTTGCATAATGATTCTAAGTCTAAATAAAAGTTTAATTGAGCTCCTAAGGTCCCTAGGAGTCTCCTCATGTGCTTCCTCCATTAAGAAAACAAAGCAATGTCCATGAAGCCTTAATTCCTCCATAGCCTCGGCCTAAAGGGATTTAAGTAGTTAGGGAGAGTTTTAAATTTTTCTAAACCTATTTTTGAGTCATATATGATGAATAAATATGAGAGGAAGCCTTGGAAAAAATTTAAAAAGCATAGAAAGTGAGATGGTGCTTTATGTTGCATAATATGACCTAAAGAAGCAACATGTAGTTAAGCTCGTTATTTTAATAGTGTGATGACTCCAAGAGGCTTAAAAAAAGTCAATAATCATATTTGAAAGGAAAGAATAGAGCCTAGAATTTAATTGATGGGTGTTGCTTCATTAGGTGTATTTATAGAACTATAATGAAGGTTATAAATCAAGCTAGAGTCTAAGCAAGTTATGTGGCTTTAGAATTAATTTCATGAACCTAATTGGCTTCCATAAATTATGTTTAGGCCAAGAGAAATCATCCTCACACTTTTGTGTGTGTGTGGCCGAAAGAGGGAGCTTGGATTCAAGAGAAAAAGTATGTAATTGTATCCAAGGTACCTCTCTCCACCTTCTCTCATGCATTATTGCTTGCCTTACTTGTCTTTGAATGTGTGTATATGTATTTCAAGCCATGAAAAATGTTTTAGCATGAGCTCTTACTCCATGGTACCATGATAATGCATTATGTTTTTTAAATGATGTTTATGATGTTTGCCTTAGTTTAATTGAATGTGGTGAGGCCAAAAACCTTTGGCCATGGTGAGGATGAGTCAAGAACCCTTAAGATTGGTTAAGATAAAGTAAAGAGTCTCCCAAAAGTGAGATTGACTCCCAAGAGTATAGTTAAGTCCAAGAACCTCTTAAAGAATGGGCGAGGCAAGTCCAAAATCCACAAATAAATGGGTGAGGCCAATCTACTTACTTGGCAAGCCTATATATTGTAACACCATAATTTCTAACTCATCTCATCATATACACATGCTTCACATCATCACATTCATGAAAGTGTAAAGGAAAAAGGGGATAAAATAATACATTTCCTCGCGTTACATCATAGTTAAAATTTTCATTTAGTGTCACATGGACCATGTGTAACACCCCATAATTAATTAAGGTGTTAATCAAGGATTAGATTAATTAGGCATAATTAATATGGGATAATTGGATAAATTAAGTGGATGGAGATTTTAGAGAGATAAATTATTAAAATGAATTTGAGATTTAATTAGGATATAAATTCTATCTAGACCTAAATTAATAGATCATGAGAAGAGGCTAATGGAGGCCCAATGGGTTAGGTGCAGACCTAACCCAATTTAGTGGAATGGAGGCCCAAGATCCACTTTACATAGACTCTTCTAAGTGGCCCAATAACCCTTGTGCAGACCCCAAATTCTTGAGCTCTTCAAACTTAGCCCAAACCTAATTAAATTTCAGCAACCCAATGCACATAAAACTGGCCCGATAAAATTCTACAGCCCAACAAGCAAAAATCTAAAGCCCATTATAAGCTAGACTTTGGAGCAACCCATGACCCATATTTGACCCAACTTAAACCCTAATGCTTCAGCCACTTTCCCATTTGCTGAAACTTAAGAGGCAAAATTCGGAGGTTGAAAAGGAAGCTAAGGTTGGGGGCAAAAATTCTATATTTTCTCACATTTAGAGTAAGATTCAGCCAAGGTAATAGTTATACAACTTAATCCCCTCATCTTTCTCTTTAATTTGGGCCGATTAGTTTTTCATTTAGAGCATTTTTCATCCTACCCAAAATCTAAAATGTGGGTATTTGGGAATTTTCTTGGTGAAATTCGTAGGTTGAGGTTAGGGCTAACCTTGGGTGAGTTTAAACCCTCCATTTTGATGTTTCATTTATTAATTTGAGACCCCCATAGCTGATTTATAAAATAGGTATTAATTCTGTACGAATTTGCTTAGGATTTTGGGTGGAATATTGAGTTTTCTAGTGAAGGACACTCTAATCCGAATTTAGGAATTTTGATGGTTGTTGCAAATTTATCTACAAGTGAGGTAACCAAGTTTATATCAATTCCATGTATATACTTAATTTAATTTCATATGTTGCTATATATGAATGATTTGAAATATTGAATGAATCGGTTGGCTATCTGTTGAATTGTGATTGGACCTTGTGAGTCCATGGTAGAGCTGTGGTGCGGCTGCCACCTGTGCATGTGTTTCGATCGAGCACCGGGTTATGATTAAACCCAGATGCACTGAGCCCCGGTTGTGCTCAATAAGGAGTAGGTGCCGTGGACGGGCCTCTCCCGGTGTTAATGGCCTTTAACATGTGATAATATGATTGCTAGTATGGGATAGTAATCATGATAGCCTAATTGTTTCATTTGCTGATATGATGGATATGTTTCTGATGTTGATTTTGATTCATGCATATATGCTAATTAAGCTGAATATATGATGGAATTGCCTTGGTTACTGAGATTTATATCTCACCCTGTTTTATAGGATTAACATTTTAGGTGAGGGTTCTTCGGGTAAGGATAAAGGGAAGCAAGTGGATGAAAATCCATGACCTCCAACATATGGGAGAAGGCTACACTTAGGCTGGTTTATTTAGTAGAGATGAAATTTTGTTATTAGTTTACGTAGCATCATCATGTAATCATGTTGCCAAGTGTAGGCGTTCATATTTTGTTTGATTGAAATGTAACCGTTAAGGATTTAAGTCTCATTATAGTTGAATATTAATGTATGAACTTATAGCATTATATATGTAGTTTTGTTGAAATTGTGATATGGATTACCACATGGGAATTGTAGTCATATGATACTTCGGTTGTGGACATAAGCTATTGTTGAATGGAATCTCTATGGAATGTGCATGGGATGTAAATTGCTACTAATGTGTGTGTTCTTGCTGTCATATATTAATGAAGTTGCTGATATGAGCAAGTTGGGCAAGTAGAAAGTAGTATTTAAGTTTTGCAATGGTAATGGATGGATTGATGGGTAAATAAGGTAAATAAACACCATTAGATTCACATAAAATAAGGGTAGGTGGACCTGGAGTGTTTCTAAGATGAGAATTGGAGTGTGGGGGGCGAAATTTGGATAAGGTAGTCACAGGAGGGAGTCTCGTCGCGGCTAAGAAGGCTTCGCTGCTGCCAAATAAGAGATAGAGCCGAAGGGCGCCGCGGCATAACCAATCCCGCCGTGGTGCAAGGGAAGAAAATTGGCCCAGGGAGTGACAGTGGCGAAGAGCGCCGCGGCCTGATAAATCTCACCGCAGCGCGAAGTGGGAAAAATCGCCTAGGAGGGTAACAGAATCAAAACTCACCGCGACGCATTATGTCCTGCCATGGCGCGAGCCGAGGTAATAAAAATAAGGGTTGGACATAAGCAAAACTTGCTGTGGCGTAAATATATTGCATCGAGGTGAGAATCATGGGAGTTGAGAATAGTAGTTCTAGGAGGCATTTCCGCCGCGGCGCCACATAGGTTGGCTGCGGCGAAGGTCCAACTCGCCGCGGCGATAGATTTGTGAAATTTGTCCAATGATTCTAGAGAGCAACTTGGCCGCAGCGGGGAAGGTATAGGCCGCGGCGCAAGTCCCCAACCTACTCCTTTTAGTTTAGAAACCCTAATTTCTTCAACGGTAATGGTAAGAGATGACCTAGGAGCACTTGTGGGTGGTTATTGGGTATTAAAACTAATGGACGGTTGAATCATAAACCCCTTATGGTAGTAGGATTTCTTTTATATAAATTTTGTTTTGTTGTGGTGGTATAGTGATGACCCTAACATCAAGGTTCAAATTTCCTCTTATTTTCGCAATGTGGTAAAATATAATGACCTCAAACCTTGATCATTAATTAATAATCTTGTATTTAACCACAAATACATTGATTAGAAGGTAGGGTTGTCATACCATGTGAGTTCATCCTATATTTTTCCATATTTAATTACATGTACACAACTCATTTGCATCATAAAATGTGGCTCACAACTCAAGAAAACCAAAATGAAGTATAAAATATAGAGGTTTATTTTTGGACAGCCTTTGCCTCTTTTCTGTCCAAAATTTGAAAACTCATAAGTAATTTTAAAAAAATCAAAAACATACATTCTTTATCATTCTAAAAATATATAGATATCTACTTCACACTAAAAATATTTTCAAGTCATAACATCCATCACAGAGGACGTTTGATAATCAAAATGGTCAAGAGGTCAGACTGCCTCCTAATGCTGTCATAGAATTTTGTAGCAAATTTTGAAAATGTCTAATTAATTCCACAAAAATCCAATCCATGAAAATGATACTAATCTAGAAAGCTATTGATGTTAGCTAGATGGGAAAAATATTTCCAGGCTAGCTCAGGTAGCCCAGACCTTAGAATTCAATAGAACAGTAACTGAGGTTGGCTGAATTCCCTGATACTGGACAGAATCTTCAAAAATTCATATCTCCCTCTCTAGACATCCAAAAGAGGTGCTTCTAGTTGGCACAAGTCACTATGAATTTCTAGTCTCACTTTATAAAATTTTGTGACAATTGGACATCATTTAGGCCCTATGTGACAGATTACATTTTCGGACTAAATGAATAGTGCAGCAAATCAAAATCAGAAAATTTGCCAATTTTTAAAATTCAGCAAATATTCTGTAGACTTCCAAAAATTATGTTCTTTATCTTTCCGAAAATCTCTCAACAAGTTCTAATTTCATGATGAATCTTAGATCAAGAAGAGGTCATTTGGCCAAAAAGTGATGTAGGGGTCTATTATGGTCAATTTTGGCTCCATATGAGGTACCAAAGTAACCAAACGGTCTTCCCTAGGGTTTGACACCTTTTAGGAAAGTCTAAAAGTATGATTAATACTTATGTAAGCTGCCCAAATGGTTCCCAACTCCATGCTTCTCATTTTGGCCATCTCATCTACACTTATGGATAATGTTGTCATTAAGGAAGCTATAATGCCATAACATGTCCAAATTCCATTTTGGTGGTCACATAGCATATTCTCTCATTCATACAAGTCATAATATCATAATTACATATGTTCATAACATTATACTACATATACATCCATTGAATACATTAATTGTCATCCTTATAGCCTTAAAGTGATAAAATTTTCACATTTCAATGTCATTGCTTCATCTCTCATATGGTTGACTCCCATTGCCTTACTCTTTGGGTTCACCTAGCATATTAGATCATTGGAGAGGAGGGAATGAGATTCAAAGAATCCCAATAGCTCATCTCCTATTCAATCACACATAATATATGCAAAGCAAGTTTTGAAAATGCATGCATGAATAAGATGGAAGTCATGAATATTCAAGAAGCAAGCTTGGCATGTGAACAAGTCATACAAGGCATTCAAGAGCTCACCAAGTAGATGGATTGGCCTCACACTTTTCCTCATAGATTTTAGACTTGGCTCACCCATTCTTTTAGGAGATTCTGGACTCAACCATACTCTTGGGAGCCCACTTTGCTTTTAAGAGACTCTTTACTTTGTCTCAACTAATCTCAAGGGTTCTTGACTCATCCTCACTGTAACGTCTGATTTTTCGTAAAATACCGAAATGAGTCAGTTTTCAAAGCAAGTCCCCTGAGATGAGTGATTAAAGGCCAAATAAAATTTGGATAAAATTTTAAATAATAGAAAATGAAGATTTGAGCCTTAAGTTGCCTAGAAACCGAGGTAGGAGTGATTCGAAAAATTTACCGAAAGGCCAATAGCATTTTTGTAAATAAGTAAAATTTTGGAAAAGCACCTAGGAGGGCTTTTTAAATGAAAAATTTGAGTTGCCTAGGGTTCTTAGAGGTCTCAAAAACCATAGGAAGCCTCGGGACCAGTAAAGTCTCTTCGATGTACTCTTTCCGACGTCGGTTAACCTGAACTTTGACCGATTCGTTTGGAAATGTTTTAGCTCTGATTTGAGTGATTCCAAAGGTATTTTATTAAATTGGGAACCTATTTGTTATGATGGAAAAGAAGGTTCTCAAAAAGGAGCTAAAACGAAGCAGAAACGAAAATGCTAAGAACGAAGGGCAAAATTGGCATTAAAGTGTTAAAGGAAGCTTCTTTCTTCTTCTTTATATGCCATGTTCTTTCTCTCCTCTCTAAGATCGACTTGCTTCTGCCCATTTTCAGAGGAAAACTCCAGCTTCTTAGGTGTACAAGAGGAGGAAGATTTTGGAGGAAGAAATTCAAGAAAAAGGTAAGAAACTTTAAGAAATTCTATATCTTTCCTTCTTGAAACTTGCTCCTCTCCTCTCAAGCTCTCCTTCTATGGTTTTAATGGAGATTTTGGTGCTATTTTGAGGGCAGAACAGAGAGGGGAATTTCAAATTTTGAGGAAGCAAGCCAAGCAAAGGAAGAGCCTTCTTGGAAGAGCTTGATTCAAGGTACTTTCCATGCAAGATATTATTTCTTTTTCCTTAGTTCTTCTCCCATATTTTGGCCAAAACAGACCCAAGGAGAGGGAATGGTTTTTGTTCAAGAACCATCAAGAATTAGTGAGATTAAGTTAGAGGAAGATGGAAGATACCGAGAAATTCTAAGAAAATCCATGAAACTAGAAGTTGGAAAAGTGTAGAGCACTTAAGGGGATTGTAAAAACTGATTTAATCCATAAGTTCCCTTGGTTATTTAAGTGTTTCCTTGACCTCCTACAACTCTTAACAACCTCCATAAATGGTTCCCCCCATCAAGGAAAAATCAAGAAGCCATTAAATCCCATTTATGCTCTAGACTTCGGCCAAGTAAGGATGGCATAGTTAGGGAGAGTTTTAAATTTTTCTAAGGCTATTCTTGAGTCACATTTGATGAATAAAAAATGAGTAAAGGTTTTGGAAAAAATTTAGAACTCAAGAAAAGTACATTGGGGTCATATGTTCCATATTATGACCTAAAGAAGCAACATGGTACTAGGCCCTTTGTTTTAATGGTATGGTGGCTCCAAGAGGCTTAAAAAGAGTCAAGAATCATAATTGAGAGGAAAGAATGAGGCCTAGAAGTTATTTGAGGAGTGTTGCTTCATTAGGCACCATTATGGACCATAATGAAGCCTATAGAGTAATATAGGGCTTAAGCAAATTGCATAGCTTTAGAATATGTTTCATAAACCTAATTAGCTCCCTTAAATCATGTCTAGGCCAAGAGAAACTATCTCCACCAAATTATGGGTGCATAGTAAAGGCAAAGGAGGGAAATCCAAGGAGAAAAGTGTGTAGATTTATACAAGGTAGCTCTCTCCACCTTCTCTCATGCATGGATGTGTGTTTAGCTTATTTTAGAATGTGTGTATATGTATTTTCAAGTTATGAAAAGTATGCTAGCATGCTCTTATGTAATAACTGGGAAAAAAGAAAGAAGAAGAAAAGAGAAAAGAAAAGGAAAAGAAAAGAAAAAGCTGAAAATTTTTGAAGGCTGAAAATTTTCTAAGTCTGCTAGCTATAACCTAGCTATAGCGAATGTACCTGTTCGCTATAGCCTAGCTATAGCGAGAGTGCCTTCTAGCTATAGCGAGTTCGGGCACCCTATACAAAATCCAGGGAGCTGTTGGCCGTAGTGAACGCTATAGCGAAGGCAGAGGTTTGGGACTGATTCAAGCTCGCCGTAGCGAGGGTTATGGCTCGCTATAACGAGGGTTAGTCCAGAAAAGCATGAAAAAGGAGGATTTGACTTTTTAAAGCGTTCCAACTCCTGCTTTCACTCTGTAACTGACTTGAGCTCACTCTAAGAGAGAGAAAAGGGCAGAGGAGAGAGAGAGAAGCCTAGAGGAAGAAGGAGGAACAAGAAAGGTAAGGACTTCCATGGTTTTTCTCTTAGCATGTTGTTCTTCTCCCTTTATCCTCTCTCCCCACGGTTTTAGTAGTTAAAGTAGCCATGTTTTGAGCTTGGTTCAGAGGAGGGAGAGTAGAAAACCCCTCTTGAAGAAGACCAAGACCCATACATCTTTACTTCTCCCTTGCTTCCTTTATGAGAGCTTGAGAGAGGAAGGAAAGTGGATGAGTTTCTAATGAGAGAGAGAGCCCTAGCTCTTACATGCTTAGTAGGGTTGCTAGAAAGGAATCCCTAGCTTATGAATAAGTATTTAGAAAATAATTCTATGCTTCTTGTGTGGCTAGGCTCAAGAGAAGCACTCCCATCTAGAGTTGATTGTGAAAACCACAAGGGAGGAGACAAGTTGAAAGGAAAAGTTGTGAATAACCAATAAGGTAGCTCTCTCCACCTTCTTTCATGCATAAGATGTGTGCTTACATTGTCTTGCTTGTGTGTATGTATATTTTGAACCATGAAAAGTATGCTAGCATGATGATGCCTCATGTATTTCAATGATATTTTATGTGATTGTTTGGGTTTGCTTGAGTATGGAAAAGCCGA
The DNA here is from genome assembly GCA_026724425.1 of Erythrophleum ivorense. Lineage (NCBI taxonomy): Eukaryota > Viridiplantae > Streptophyta > Magnoliopsida > Fabales > Fabaceae > Erythrophleum > Erythrophleum ivorense. The sequence goes on along the minus strand of JAIUCV010000006.1, from coordinate 36,002,531 downwards.
AATCCCTTTAGCCATGGTGAGGATGAGCCAAAAACCCTCAAGTTGGTTGAGACAAAGTAAAGAATCTCCCAAAAGTGAGGTTGACTCCCAAAGAGCAAGGGTTGAGTCTAAGAACCTCTTAGAGAATGGGTGAGACAAGTCCAAAATCTACAAGTGAGTGGGTGAGGCTAATCCATTTACTTGGCAAGCTTGTATATGTTATGTATGGCCTATTCACATGTTGAAAATGTTCTTTTTTATGTATGGCCAACTCAGATGTTGCAAATGCTTTTATCATGATTTTATATGCTAACATGCCCATGCATACATTGTGAGACTTGTTTGCATGCTTTGTGTGTATGATTGAATGAGAGATGAGCTATTGAGATTCTTTGAATCTCACTCCTCCTCTCCACCATCCAACCATGCTAGGTGGACCAAGTGAGGCAAGAGATGGGAGCCGCCAAGCTTGAAGCTAAGGGATTTAGTGAAGAAATTGTAAAAGAGCCATTTGCTACTATTTTGTAGTTAAGCTAAAGGATGTACTCTAATGATGTAATGATGTATATGATGTAGCAAGTATAAATACTTCTAAATGAATGTATATATCATATGTGTATGAGAATGAGACTATTTGAACAATGTAGCAAGTTTTCGGTATAAATAGTAAAGATCCTTGCCTATGTACATGGTGTATGTGATGGTGTGAGAGAGTGAGTTTTGCAAATCTGGGTTGTTAGACACTTGAGCCATGTTTAATGGCCTAGGTGGATGCTTTCCCACGTGCTCTTAGGGCCTTGGAGGTAGGAGAAGCAAAGTTGGACCCCATTAGCCCCCTTTTAACACAAGAAAGTAGCCATTTGTCTCATAATGTCCAAGTCTGACCAAATGACATCCTCTTGCCTTGAAATTTGGCATATGACTAGATCTTGTCTAGGGCTTTTTGGGAAGCTAAAGATCGAGTCATTTGGAGGTCTATAGCATTCTCTATGATTTTTCAAAGTTGGTATCAGAATTTCGGATTTTTAGAAACACTGTTCATTTGGTCAGTTGTGGAATTGTGTCATCCGAGAGGCAAACATGATCCAAAGATTACGAAATTTTATAGGCAGAAACTAGACAGTCACAGTGAATTGTAGAAACTAGAAGCACCTCATTTGGAGGTCTAGAGAGGAAGATATGCAATTTCTAAGTTCCAGCCCAGAATCAGTCATCCTACCAGACCCGAGGTACTGTTTCATCGGTTTCCGGGAGTTTGGTTTGATGAATTGATCTGGAGACATTTGTTTTCTCTAGTTAACATCCACATATTTCCATAGTGATATCATTTGCATGCAGTGGATTTTTGTGGAATTAGTTAGCCATTTTTTAAGTTTATATCAGTTACTGTGACAGTAGCAGGAACCCCTCCGACCTTCAGATGATTTCGCGTATCAAACGCGTTATGTGTGGGATTTTATGACTTGTACATATTTTTAGCATGAAGTAGACCCCTTAAGCTTTTCAGAGTGACTAAGAGAGAATGTTTTCGATTTTTCTGTATTTAGTTATGAATTTCCAAACTTTGCCCAGAAATGAGGCCAAATCTGCTGAAAACGAATTTGCATGTCTCATATCCCTCTTTGCTTTCCATGAGTTTAAAGCATATTTTTGGGATTGAAATGAGTCTTAATAGTGCAATCAAACATGAGGATGCGTAGAAAGAGCTCACCCGGTCCATGTGACACTAAAGTGAATGTCTATCCATGCATGCTTCCATGAGAAAGAATATGAACCCAAAGAAAATGATCTCCCTTTATGCTTCCCATATGTATATGAGCATGTAAGGCATGATGGGTATGAGCTAGAAATGAAGGTGTTACATTTGTTGGTATCAGAGCAAAGGTTCAGACTTTTATTGTGAGTTGTGGCTTATGTATGTGAGTTGCCAAGACGTACATGAGCTTGTTATGGATGATTGAGTGTGTGATAATGGCATGTGTCCATATTATGTATACTAAAGCATGCTTATATGTTTCAGAAAGATGGTTGACACGCGCCAAGGTAGAGGTAGAGGAAGAGGTAGGCCCTCCAGAGTGGCTTAGGCTGACGAAGCCGGGCCTAGTAATCCAGTTGCTGGAGCCTTACAGAGTATCATGGCTCGCCTGGATCAGCAGCAAGCTGTTATCATGCAGTTACAAGAACGGCTTGCTGAGAGAGATAGCCAGGGCCCTACACTTCCTCCTCCTCAGCCACCTCCACACTCAGATCGTCCCGAGCATTCAGGGGCGACTCCTACAGACGCGCAGCCACACATGCAGGCTGTTGCTCCAATTCCACCAGCTCAGATGCCTCCTGCTGAGCAGCAAACCTCGATCAGAAAAGTGATCACTCAGTTCAGAAAAATTCGAGCCTCCCACCTTTGATGGTGAAATGAACGCAGATAAAGCTGAGGCCTGGATTTTAGAGCTAGAACAGTTTTTCGAGGTTATGGAGTGCACGTTTGAGCAAAAAGCCAAGAGCCGCCTTCCAGTTACAGAAAGAGGCAATTTATTGGTGGAAGGGCACTGAGCCTATTCTGAGAGCGAGGAACGCCCCGATCACCTGGGAGGCATTCCTCGAGGTATTTCACGAGAAGTATTTCCCCGATTCCATCAGAGATGAGAAGGAGTCAGAATTTATCCTACTTAGACAGACGTTGGGGATGTCCGTGGACCAATATGTAGCAAAGTTCATTAAGCTCTCCAGATATTCCTCATACCTACAGAGACATGATGATGAGAAATGGAGGGCAGATAGGTTAGAGAAGGGCTCCCTGAGATCCGAGACAGGGTAGTGCCACAGAGAATCAGGCACTTCAATACCCTTGTAAAAGTATGCAGAGTGACAGAAACGAATCTTAGGATGATGCAGCCTACTTCCAGCGCCAGACCACCTCTTCCCCTCCCTGAGCCCAAGAGATCTAGAGATGATTCCCAGCCTGCAGTGACGAGCCATAGAGGCAGAAGGAGTCAGTAGAACCAAAGGGGTAAGAGAAGGAGGACTCAGTCCAGTAAAGGCAGTGCTCCACCTATCATATGTCCCCAGTGTGGCAGGAATCACGGTACCAGACCGTGTTATGTGGGGCAGAACGTGTCCTATAGATGTGGCAGGCCGGGGCATATAGCTAAAGATTGCACCCAAGCTTCTCCACAGGCCCCTCTACAGATCACACAGCCGAGGGAGATGGCTCCTCCTCCCAGACCACAGACCCAGGGTAGAGTCTTTGCCCTATCACAGCAGGAGGCTAGCCAGTTCCCGAGTCTGATTCAAGGTACTATTAAGATAAATGAGTTTTCTGTAACTGCCTTATTTGATTCGGGCGTTAGCCACTCTTTCATATCATATGACTGTGTTAAGAGGTCGGGTCTGAGTATGCATGCATTGCCATATGAGTTACATGTATCCACCCCTACTGGAAACCGAGCCATCACCTCCCATGCTTGCTTGAATTGTGTGATCCAGTTTAACCATTGCCTGACCACCCTTGATTTGATTTGTATGCCCTTCATGGATATTGATGTGATCATGGGTATGAATTAGATGTCTGCAAATAACGCCACACTAGATTGTAGCCACATGTGTATTACTTTACCTGAGTGTGGGACTGTGCCTAGTACTAGGGCTGAGTTATCTGTCATGACCACTTCCCAGGCTGAGAGATCTCTAGGGCATGGTTGTCAGGGGTATTTGGTCTTCTTTTCAGTCCAGGCTGAGGTAGAAGAGGGTATAGATGAGATTCCTGTAGTGAGGGAGTTCCCAGAGGTATTCCCAAGGAGATTAGTGGACTACCCCCAGAAAGAGAGGTTGAGTTTCCTATAGCCATTGTACCTAGGGCAGGTCCAGTGTCTAAGGCCCCGTATAGGATGGCTCCCACCGAGCTAGCAGAGCTTAAGAAATAAATAGAAGAGCTATTAGAGAAGGGTTTCATCAGACCTAGTGTCTCACCGTGGGGAGCCCCAGTCCTATTTGTAAAGAAGAAGGACGGGAGCCTTAGGCTATGTATAGATTACCGGGAACTCAATAAAATCACCATTAAGAATAAGTACCATCTCCCTCGCATAGATGACCTCCTAGATCAGTTAGTAGGGGCGTCAGTATTTTCCAAGATAGACCTCAGGTCGAGATATCATCAGCTTAGGATAAAGGCGGATGATATTCCCAAGACAGCCTTTAGAACCAGATATGGGCACTATGAATTCTTAGTTATGCCTTTCGGGTTAACGAATGCACCTGCAGTTTTTATGGATTACACGAATAGAGTTTTCATGCCATATTTAGACAGGTTTATAGTAGTCTTCATAGATGACATCCTCATCTACTCGAAAAGTAGAGAGGAACATGAGCAGCACCTGAGATTAGCCTTAGAGACCTTGAAAGAGAACCAGTTGTATGCTAAACTTAGTAAATGTGATTTCTGGCTCACTGAGGTTCAGTTTCTTGGTCATGTGATCTCCCAGGCAGGGGTCGCAGTAGATCCCCATAAGGTAGAGGTAGTATTACAGTGGGAGAGACCTAGAATAGTGACAGAGATCAGAAGCTTTCTAGGTTTAGCAGGGTATTATAGGAGGTTCATTCAAGGCTTTTCTCAAATAGCGATGCCACTGACCCGGCTTGCTAGAAAGAATGTGTCGTTTGTGTGGAATGAGAAATGTGAGAGTAGTTTTCAAGAGTTGAAGCACAAGTTGACCACGGCTCTAGTTCTAGTACTCCCTGACCCTAAAGAAACTTTTGTAGTGTACAGTGATGCCTCTAAGAAAGGGTTAGAATGTGTGCTTATGCAAAAAGGCCGAGTGGTAGCTTATGCTTCTAGACAGTTGAAACTTCATGAGAAAAACTACCCCACACATGACTTAGAGTTAGCCGTAGTGGTATTTGCTCTAAAAATATGGAGACACTACTTATATGGGGCAACTATAAAAGTTTACAGCGACCACAAGAGTCTTAAGTATTTATTTGAACAGAAAGAGCTGAATATGAGGCAACGAAGATGGTTAGAATTTTTGAAAGATTATGAGTTTACATTGAAATACCATCCTGGTAAGGCTAATGTGGTAGCTGATGCCCTAAGTAGAAAATCCATACATGTGGCCTGTATGATGATCCGAGAGCAGGAATTAATCGAGAGATTCAGAGACATGAGTCTCTCCTGCGAGGTGTGTTCGGAAAAATTATTAATGAGTGAGACCCGAATAGAAAATGACCTGAGAGATCAGATAAGAGAAGCCCAGCAAGCAGACGACCATGTAAAGAAGATTAGAGTCCAGATAGCCCAGGGCAGTGTCCAGGAGTTCAATCTGTCTGAGGATGACATAGTGAGGTACAAGGATAGGCTGTATGTGCCTAGGAACACTGAGATCAAAGAGAAGATACTAGATGAGGCACATAAGAGTAAGTACACCATTCTTCCGGGCAGTAATAAAATGTACCAGGATTTGAAGAGAATGTTCTAGTGGCCCGGGATGAAAGTAGACATAGCAGAGTATGTCTCCCTATGTTTGGTATGCCAGAGAGTAAAAATAGAACACCAGAAACCAGCTGGATTACTTCAGCCCCTAGATATTCCGGAGTGAAAATGGGATAGCATAGCTATGGATTTTGTCATGAGTTTACCCAGGACATCATCAAGCTATGATGCAATATGGGTAATAGTGGATAGGTTAACAAAGTCAGCACATTTTCTACCTATGAAAGCCACTTATACCCTAGACAAGTTAGCCCAGCTGTACATCAGGGAGATAGTTAGACTGCATGGTGTGCCTAGGAGCATAGTGTCAGATAGAGATCCCAGATTCACATCGAATTTCTGGAGATCATTACAGGATGCTCTGGACACCAGACTTAGATTTAGCACAGCCTACCACCCTCAGACGGATGGACAGACAGAGAGAACCATCCAAACCCTAGAGAACATGTTGAGGGCATGTATACTAGAAATGAAAGGGAATTGGGATACATATTTGCCTCTAGCGGAGTTTGCCTATAATAACAGTTATCATGCCAGTATACAAATGGCACCGTATGAGGCATTGTATGGGAGGAAGTGTAGGTCCCCAGTGCGTTGGGTTGAGCTAGGAGAGCGGAGCCTTATAGGCCCAGAATTAGTGGACCAGACCTCCCAACAGATAGAAACCATTAAAAAGAAACTTCTGACGGCCCAGAGTAGACAGAAAAGCTATGCAGATAAACGTAGGCGGCCATTAGAGTTTGAGGTTGAAGACCATATTTTCATTAAGGTATCTCCAATCACAGGCATAGGTCGGTCCATTAAGAGTAAAAAGCTTAGTCCAAAGTACATAGGTCCTTTCTAGATTCTCGATAAAGTAGAACCTGTGGCATATAGACTAGCTCTTCCTCCAAACATAAGCCAAGTCCATAACGTCTTCCATGTTTCCCAATTGAAAAAGTACCAGCCCGACCCCTCACATGTCATAGAATATGAGAATGTGCAGTTATAGGACGATCTATCATATATAGTATCACCAGATCGGATCGTGGATGTTAGACTCAAGCAGTTACGGAATAAGACGATACCGCTGGTGAAAGTGGTTTGGAAGGGATTGTCTCCCAAGGAAGCCACTTGGGAATTAGAAGATAACATGAGGAAGAAATATTCAGAACTCTTCCCATAAGGTACGTTATTTAAATTTTGAGGACAAAATTTTTCTAAGGAGGGTAGAATGTAACAACCGGGAAAAAGAAAAAAGAAGAAAAGAGAAAAGAAAAGGGAAAGAAAAGAAAAAGCTAAAAAAATTTTAAGCCTGAAAATTTTCTAAGTCTGCTAGCTATAGCCTAGCTATAGCGAATATGCCTTCTAGCTATAGCGAGTTCAGGCACCCCATACAAAATCTAGGGAGCTGCTCGCCGTAGCGAACGCTATAGCGAAGGCAGAGGTCTGGGACTGATTCAAGCTCGCCGTAGCGAGGGTTATGGCTCGCTATAGCGATGGTTAGTCCAGAAAAGCATGAAAAAGGAGGATTTGACTTTTTAAAGCGTTCCAACTCTTTCTTTCACTCTGTAACTGACTTGAGCTCACTTTAAGAGAGAAAAAAGGGCGGAGGAGAGAGAGAGAAGCCTAGAGGAAGAAGGAAGAACAAGGAAGGTAAGGACTTCCATGGTTTTTCTCTTAGCATGTTGTTCTTCTCCCTTTATCCTCTCTCCCCACGGTTTTAGTAGTTAAAGTAGCCATGTTTTGAGCTTGGTTCAGAGGAGGGAGAGTAGAAAACCCCTCTTGAAGAAGACCAAGACCCATACATCTTTACTTCTCCCTTGCTTCCTTTATGAGAGCTTGAGAGAGGAAGGAGAGTGGATGAGTTTCTAATGAGAGAGAGAGCCCTAGATCTTACATGCTTAGTAGGGTTGCTAGAAAGGAATCCCTAGCTTATGAATAAGTATTTAGAAAATAATTCTATGCTTCTTGTGTGGCTAGGCTCAAGAGAAGCACTCCCATCTAGAGTTGATTGTGAAAACCACAAGGGAGGAGACAAGTTGAAAGGAAAAGTTGTGAATAACCAATAAGGTAGCTCTCTCCACCTTCTTTCATGCATAAGATGTGTGCTTACATTGTCTTGCTTGTGTGTATGTATATTTTGAACCATGAAAAGTATGCTAGCATGATGATGCCTCATGTATTTCAATGACATTTTATGTGATTGTTTGGGTTTGCTTGAGTATGGAAAAGCCGAAATCCCTTTAGCCATGGTGAGGATGAGCCAAAAACCCTCAAGTTGGTTGAGACAAAGTAAAGAATCTCCCAAAAGTGAGGTTGACTCCCAAAGAGCAAGGGTTGAGTCTAAGAACCTCTTAGAGAATGGGTGAGACAAGTCCAAAATCTACAAGTGAGTAGGTGAGGCTAATCCATTGACTTGGCAAGCTTGTATATGTTATGTATGGCCTATTCATATGTTGAAAATGTTCTTTTTTATGTATGGCCAACTCAGATGTTGCAAATGCTTTTATCATGATTTTATATGCTAACATACCCATGCATACATTGTGAGACTTGTTTGCATGCTTTGTGTGTATGATTGAATGAGAGATGAGCTATTGAGATTCTTTGAATCTCACTCCTCCTCTCCACCATCCAACCATGCTAGGTGGACCAAGTGAGGCAAGAGATGGGAGCCGCCAAGCTTGAAGCTAAGGGATTTAGTGAAGAAATTGTAAAAGAGCCATTTGCCACTATTTTGTAGTTAAGCTAGAGGATGTACTCTAATGATGTAATGATGTATATGATGTAGCAAGTATAAATACTTCTAAATGAATGTATATATCATATGTGTATGAGAATGAGACTATTTGAACAATGTAGCAAGTTTTCGGTATAAATAGTAAAGATCCTTGCCTATGTACATGGTGTATGTGATGGTGTGGGAGAGTGAGTTTTGCAAATCTGGGTTGTTAGACACTTGAGCCATGTTTAATGGCCTAGGTGGATGCTTTCCCACGTGCTCTTAGGGCCTTGGAGGTAGGAGAAGCAAAGTTGGACCCCATTAGCCCCCTTTTAACACAAGAAAGTAGCCATTTGTCTCATAATGTCCAAGTCTGACCAAATGACATCCTCTTGCCTTGAAATTTGGCATATGACTAGATCTTGTCTAGGGCTTTTTGGGAAGCTAAAGATCAAGTCATTTGGAGGTCTATAGCATTCTCTATGATTTTTCAAAGTTGGTATCAGAATTTCGGATTTTTAGAAACACTGTTCATTTGGTCAGTTGTGGAATTGTGTCATCGGAGGGGGAAACGTGATCTAAAGATTACGAAATTTTATAGATAGAAACTAGACAGTCACAGTGAATTGTGGCAACTGTAAGCACCTCATTTGGAGGTCTAGAGAGGAAGATATGCAATTTCGAAGTTCCAGCCCAGAATCAGTCATCCTACCAGACCCGAGGTACTGTTTCATCGGTTTCCGGGAGTTTGGTTTGATGAATTGATCTGGAGAAATTTTTCCTCTCTAATTAACATCTACATCTTTCCATAGTGATATCATTTGCATGTAGTGGATGTTTGTGGAATTAGTTAGCCATTTTTGAAGTTCATATCAGTTACTGTGACAGTAGCAGGAACCCCTCCGACCTTCAGATGATTTCGCGTGTCAAACGCGTTATGTGTGGGATTTTATGACTTACACATATTTTTAGCATGAAGTATACCCCTTAATCTTTCCAGAGTGACCAAGAGAGAATGTTTTCTATTTTTCTGTATTTAGTTATGAATTTCCAAACTTTGCCCAGAAATGAGGTCAAATCTGCTGAAAACGAATTTGCATGTCTCATATCCCTCTTTGCTTTCAATGAGTTTAAAGCATATTTTTGGGATTAAAATGAGTCTTAATAGTGCAATCAAACATGAGGATGCGTAGAAAGAGCTCACCCGGTCCATGTGACACTAAAGTGAATGTCTATCCATGAATGCTTCCATGAGAAAGAATATGAACCCAAAGAAAATGATCTCCCTTTATACTTCCCATATGTATATGAGCTTGTAAGGCATGATGGGTATGAGCTAGAAATGAAGGTGTTACATCTTATATACCATGACTCTTGATGCCACATTATGCTTTCAAATGAATATATGATGTGTGATTGAGCTTGCTTGAGTGTGGAGAGGCCAAGAACTCTTCCCCATGATGAGGATGAGCTAAAAACCCTTGAACTTAGTTGAGAAAAAGTAAAGAGTCTCCCAAAAGCAAAGTGGACTCCTAAAGAGTATGGTTGAGTCCAAAGATTTCAAAGAATGGGTGAGGCAAGTCCAAATACCATGGAGAGATGTGTGAGGCCAATCCAAATACTTGGTGAGCTCTTGAATGCCTTATATGATGTGTTTCTATGCCAAGCTTGATTTTAAATGCTCATGACTTCTATTTTTCCCACACATGCATTCATAGAACTTGCTTACACATATTATGTGCAATGAAATAGGAGATGAGCTATTGAGATTCTTGAATCTCACTCCCTCCTCTTAAATGTCCTAATATGCTAGGAGGACCAAGTGGACATGGCAATGGGAGCCAACCACATTGAAGAAAGAAGATTACCACCTTTATGCATGATTTTTGTCTTTTGATCCATAATAAGACTTCATGATGTATATTATTATTGTAAATAATCTATGACCCCTTGGACAAATGTAAAAATGATATTATGTGATAGCTAAATGAATGAGTATGGTGTATGTATTCTAGAACATAAATTGAGTGTTTATGCTAATGTGTGTATTTGAGAAAAGCTTGGTGTAATATGTATAAGTGAGGGTGAAAAGGCCAAAATGAGATGCAAATGGCTTGGGACCATTTGGGCAGCTCCCACAAGTCTTAAACATGCTTTTAGACTTGCCCAAAAGGTGCCAAGACCCAAGGGAAGCCAAATGGCAATTTTGGTACCCTATGTGGAGCTAAAAGTGACCAAAATAGAACCCTTATCACTTTTTAGCTAAATGATATATTCTTGATTTGAGATTTGACATGCTATTAGAAAATGTTGAGATATTTTTGAGAAGCTAAAGATCATAATTTTCGGAGATCTATAGAATATTTGATGATTTTTCAAAGTTGGCCAAAATTCTTGAAATGGTCTCATGTACTGTTATATTGGGTCCAAAATTATTTTCTGTCACATGAGGCCCAAATGAAGTCCAATTGCTATAAATCTTATAAGCCGAAACTAGAGGTTATAAGTGACCTTTTCCAACTAGAATCACCCCATTTGGATGTCTAGAGAGGGAGATATGATTTTTCAAAAATTCAGTCCAATGTTAGGCATCTAACCAGACCTTAGTCAACTGTTTGATCAAAATTTAGGGTCTGAGCAAGCTTGAACTAGTCTAGAATGATTTTTCCCTTCTATCTGACATCCTAATCTTTCCAAATTGGTATCATTCACTCAAATTGGAATTTTTTGGGATTAATTAGATATTTTTAAATTTCATATTAGTAAACTATAACAGCATCAGGACCCTGTCTGACCTCTAGACTATTTTATGTGTAAAACGCTCTATGTATGGGATGTTATTACTTGTACATATTTTTAACATGAATTAGACATCTCAAGATTTCTAGAATGACCAAGATTACAGGATTTCGATTTTTCTAGATGTAGTTATGATTTTCCAAAGTTTTGGACAGAATCGGGGCAAATCTAGTCGAATCTCAATAAGTTCAATTTATGCTCCATTTCGGTTTCCTTGGCTCATGAGCAAGATTTTGTGATGCAAATGAGTAATAATTATGTATTTAAATATAAGGATGCATGGTATGAACCCACACGGTCCACGTGACACCAATTGTGAATTTTTAAGCATGATGTAATGCAATTAAATCCATTATTGTTGGTTCCTTTTCCATGTGCTCTTATGAACTTGATGATATGGAGCTTATAAATGCCATGAATGGGGTTAGATATATATATATATATGGTATTACACTCACCATGGTTAAGAGTTCTTGGCCTCTCTACACTCAAGTAAACTCAAACAAATATCATACATTCATTTGAAAACATAATATATCATCATAAAATCATGGCATATAAATTCATGCTAGCATACTTTTCATGATTTGAAAATACACATACACACATTCTAAGACAAGCTAAACACATATCCATGCATGAGAGAAGGTGGAGAGAGCTACCTTGCATACAATGATGCACTTTTCCTTTTGAAATTCCCTCCCTTGCATCAACCACACACCCACAAACTTATGGAGATGCTTCCTCTTGGCCTAGACACATTTTATGGGAGTCAATTAGGTTCAAGAACTCAATTCTAAGGCCACATACTTGCTTAGATACTAGGTGGCTTTATAAACTCTATTATGGTCCATAAATGCACCTAATGAAGCAACACCCCTCAAATAAATTCTCGGCTCTATTCTCTCCTTTCAAATATAATTCTCGACTCCTTTTAAGCCTCTTAGAGTCATCACACAATTAAAATAAAAAGCCTAACTACATGTTGCTTCTTTAGGTCATAATATCGAACCTAAGGCACCAATTTACTTTCCATGGGTTCTAAATTTTTTCTAAGGCCTCCCCTCATATTCATTCATCATATATGACACAAAAATGGGCTTGAAAAAAATTTAAAACTCTCCCTAACTATTCCATCCATGCTTGGCCGAGACATAGCCCCTTTTTGGCCTCCTTGGAATTCTTTTTATTTTCTTGAAGGAGGAAGCATGTGGGGAGCATCTTAGAGGTCTTAAGAGTTCATTTAAACTCTTAATTAGGCCTAGGAATTATTATATGAAATCAGATTTTGGAAGGTGCACACAAAACCGTAGAATCTGCATCTTGAAATCTAATGGTTTTTTGATAATTCCCTTTGCATATTCTTAATCTCTACACCCTTTTTCCGTAGATTCATGCTTGGTTTTGCCTAAAAATCATCTCCTCCTAGGGTTTCTTGTAACACCATCATTTATAACTCATACTCATCATCCCTTACATGCTCATGTAAGATATAGTAAGAATTAAGTTAGAACTTCCATTGGATTCATACACTTTCTTGCATTGCGTCATGGTTAAAAATTTATTTCGGGGTCTTATGGACTGTGTGAGCTCATGCTATGCATCCTCATATTTAATTGTACCATTACAACTCATTTCAATCCCAAAAACATACTTTCAACCCATAGAAACCAAAAAGAGACATGGGACATGAATATGCATTCTCGGCCAGACTTGGCCTCATTTCTGGGCAAAGTTTGAAAAATTATAACTAAATCTAGAAAAATCAAAAGTATGTAATCTTGGTCATTCTGGAAATATTGGGATATATACTTCATACTAAAAATATTTGTAAGTCATAACATCCCACACACAAGAGGTTTGACATGCAAAATAGTCTAGAGGTCAGACTGGGTTCTGATGCTATCACAGTTTACTGATATGAACTTCAGAAATGTCTAATTAATTTCAAAAAAATCCAATATGTAAAAATGATACCAATATGGAAATAAGTGGATGTTAAATAGAGATAAAAAATATATCCAAATCAGTTCATCGATCCAAGCTCTTAGAAATCGATGAAACAGTACTTCTGGTCAGGCAAGATGATTGATACTGGGTAGAAACTTCAAAAATTCATATCTTCCTCTGTAGACCTCTAAATGAGGTGTTTCTAGTTGTTACAAGTTACTATGAATGTCTAGTTTCTTCTTATAAAATTTTGCAGCCATTGGACCATGTTTGCCCCTCGGATGACACAATTACACAATTAACCAAATGAACAGTGCTAGTGCAAATCCGAAATTCTGATACTAATTTTGAAAAATCATAGAAAATTACACAGACCTCTAAATGACCTGATCTTTGGCTTCCTAAAAATCTCTAATAAGATCTAGTCACATGCCAAATTTCAAGGCAAGAAGAGGTCATTTGGTCAGACTTTGATATAAATGGCAAAGTGTCAATTTCTTGTGTTAAAAGAGGGCTCCAAGGGTTCAAATTTGCTTCTCCTACTCCTAAGGCTTTATGAGCACGTGGGAAAGTATCAACATAGGCTATCAAACATGGCTCAAATGTCTAACAACCCAGATTTGCAAAACTCACTCTTCCACACCAAAACATACACCATGTACATAATGCCAAGATCTTACTATTCATACCGAAAACTTGCTACATCATGCACTATAGTTCTAATTCTCATACATATACAATAAGTACATTTATTTACAAGTATTCATAAGTGCACACCTAATGTACATCATTCGATTACATCTCTTAACAACAAAACGGTGACAAAATGGCTATTTTGCAAATCTTTCACCGAATTCCCTAGCTTCAAGCTTGGTAGCTCCTATGTCTTTGTTCACTTGGTCCACCTAGCATGTTAGGATAGTGGAGAGAAGGGAATGAGATTCAAAGAATCTCAATAGCTCATCTCTCCTTCAATCATACATATTATGTGCAAAGCAAGCTTTTCAAATGCATGTATAGAAAAGTGGAAGTCATGGACATTTTAAAAACAGCCTTGGCATGTGAATCAATTATACAAGACATTCAAGGGTACACCAAGTGTTTGGATTAGCCTCACACTTCTCTTCATGGATTTTGGACTTGCCTCATTCACTCTTGAGCACTTGGACTCAACCATACTCTTGGGAGTCCATATTGCTTTTGGGAGACCCTTTGTTTTGTCTCAACCAAGCTTGAGGTTCTAGGCTCATCCTCACCCAAGGGAAGAGTTCTTGGCCTTTCCACACTCAAGCAAATTCATACAAATATCATAGATTCATTTAACACATAACATAGCATCAAGGTTCATGACATGTAAAGGCATGCTAGCATACTTTTCATAGCTTGAAAATACACATACACACATTCTAAAACAAGCTAAACACACATTCATGCATGAGAGAAAGGGGGAGAGAGCTACCTTATAGGCTAACATAAGCCTTCCCTTTCAATTTTTCTTCTCCCTTCTTGATTTCACTATCACAACTAGATGGAAGTGCTTCTCTTGAGCCTAAACACACAAGAGTATGGAATTACTCTCTCATAACTCAACACTTATTCACATAAAGCTAGGGGTTTCTTTATAGCAAACCCTACTAAGCATATAAGAAACTAGGGGTTCTTTCTCTCTCTAGAAGTTCACCAACTATCCTTCCTTTCTCAAGCTCTCAAGAAAGGAAAGTAAGGAAGAAAAAGTAAAGATACATGAGTTTCTTGCTCATTCTTAGCTAGAACAGAGCTTTCTTATTCAACAACCCATGGAAAGGAAACTTAGAAGGAGAAGAATAAAATCAAGAAGAAGAAGCATGAAGAGCTTTAAAGGTTCTTACCTTTCTTCCTTAGCTTCCCTTCTTTCTCTCTTAGTTTCTCCTAGTTTCCTTCTCTCTCTCAAGCCTTTTTTCTGTGCTTGGATGAAGCTTAGGTAGGTTTAAGGAGAAAGGATGAGTTTAGACACTTTAAGAAGTCAAATTTTCTTTTTTCACGCTTTTTCAGACTCACCTTCGCTATAGTGAAGCATAACCCTCGCTACGGTGAGCACGTATCAGTCCCAGACCCTTGCTTTCGCTACGGCGCGTGCTACAGTGAGTAGCTCCCTAGTTTTTGTATGGGATGCCTGCACTCGCTATAGCTAGAAGTATTTTTGCTATAGCTAGAAGGCACTCTCGCTATAGCTAAACCATTTCTCGCTATAGAGAATAGGTATATTCGCTATAGTTAGACCATTTCTTGCTATAGCTAGCAGACTTAGAAAATTTTCAGCCCTTCAAAAAATTTTCAGCTTTTTTTTCTGGTTGTTACATTTCTCAAGTGGGGCAAAATGGTGAAGAAGGGAACCAAAGATGGCAACCATAGGAAAGAAATTACCTTATTTTTTTGCTTTTTCTCACTTGAATCTTGTGCTATTTGAACTTCTCTCTCCAAATCCGAATTTTTTCCTCAATTTCTCCCTTAAAATAGATTTGTAAACTTCATTTTAATGATAGGAAACAAAGAAGAATGGAGGAGAGGATGTTTAGATAAAAGAAAGCATAGAAAACTACCAAGAATCCATACCTTTTTCTTGATTTTTCTCCTCCTTTTCTTCCCCTTCTTGTGATCCTAAGAGAGCATATCATATTCTATATTTTGGGTAAAAATGTTGTGCTTAAGAAGATGGGAGAAGAAAGGGGAAGTGTGTGGGAGCTTCTAGAAACACACTTTTTCAAAATTTCTAATTTTATCCTTCCGTAATGGCAATTTTGTTTCAGCTTCATTTTAGCTCCTTTTTTAGAACTGTCTTTTCCATTATAAAATTTAGGTTCCCAATTTAATAAAATGCCTTTGGAATCACTCAATTTAGAGCTTAAACCTTACCGAACAAACCGGTCAAAGTTTAGATCAACTGACGTTGAAAAACATCCACTGAAAGGGATTTAATTGTCCCGGGGCTTTCCATGGTTTTCAGGGCCTCTGAGAACCTTGGGGAACTCAAAACTTTCATTTAAAAAGCCCTCCTGTGTGAATTCCAAAATTTGCTCAAAATTATGAAAATGTTATTACGTTTTGTAAGCTTTTTGTAAGAAATTGTTTCTTCATTCTAGCTCTATTTTTCTTTCTGTCTGAGCCTGAAATTCTTATTTTTAGGAGTCTAAAATGCTTCCCAAATTTTTTGGGACCTTAGCTACATCATTTTGGGGGACTTCCTTTTGTATCCTGTGAGTTTTGTTCATTTATGGAGAAACCGTATATTACGTTTCTCATGTTTTTTCTCATTTTCAAAAAATTGGATATTACATGTATGCTATGTATGACTTTTTCAAATGCTAAGAATGCTTCTTGAATGATTACACATGTCCATATGCCATGCATGCATTTATGAGGCTTGTTTTACATGCTTTATGTATGATTGAATGGGAGATGAGCTATTGAGATTCTTTGAATCTCATCCATTCCTCTCCAATGATCTAACATGCTAGATGGATTAAGAGACCAAGGGAATGGAAGCCAACCATATGAGAGATGAGAGCTGGCATCAAAATGGATAGATTTTGTTACTTTAAGGCCATATGGATGGCAATTGATGTAATCCATAATTGTTTATGCCCTAGGATGAATGAACATGTGTAATTATGATAATATGTCATGCATAAATGAGAAATTATGTTATGTGACCATTAGAATGTAAAATGAGTATGTTATGGCAATTTGGCCTCTTGAATGGTTTATGCAAATGTGTATAAGTGTAAGTGAGATGGCCAAAATGAGATGAATGAGATTTGGGATCATTTGGGTAATTCATACAAGTCCTAATTATATTTTTAGGCTTACCCAAGAGGTGCCAAACCCCAAGGAAAGCCATTTGGACATTTTGATATCCTATATGGAGTCAAAATTGACCATAATGGAACTCTATATCACTTTTTGCCTAAATGAGCTCTTCTTGATCTGAGATTTGGCATGCAATTAGAGTTTATTGAGAGCTTATTGTAAAGCTAAAGAACAGAATTTTTGGAGGTCTAGAGAATCTTTGATGAATTTTCAAAGTTGGAAAATTTTCTGGTTTTGGTCATGTCACTGTTTATACTGGTCTGAAAATGAAATCTATCACACAGGGCTCAAATGATGTCCAATTACCACAAAATTTTATATGGAGAAACTAGATATTCCCAATTACTTGTACCAACTAGAAGCACCTCATTTGGATGTCTAGAGAGGGAGATATGAATTTTCAAAGAATCTATCTAGTATTAGGAACTCCAGTTGACCTCAGTTACTGTTTGATTGTATTTAGAGGTCTGAGCATGCTTGAACTAGTTTGGAGTTATTTTTTCCCTCTATATAACATCCACATATTCCAAATTGATATCATTTGTATGGATTAGATTTTTTTGAAATTAATTGGATATTTTTAAAATTGACTGCAAAGTTCTATGACAACACCAATGAACAGCTTGATCTCTAGACCTTTTTGAATGTCAAACGTCCTCTGTGATTGATGTTATGGTTTGGACATATTTTTAACACAAACTATACATGTGTATCTTTCTAGAATTCCAAGAATGCATGATTTTGATTTTTTTAGAATTAGTTATGATTTTCCAAAATTTGTGACAAAAATGTGAAAAATCTGGCCAAAAATATATGTATGTATTTCATGCTTCCCTTTGAGTTTCACAAGATGCAGACCACTTTTGATGATGCAAATAAGTTGTATTCATGTAATTAAATATGAGAATGTGATGTATGAGCTTATATGGTCCACGTGACACTAAATAGAATTTGTATATGCAACGTAACGCTAGAAAAGTCATTATTTTAATACCTTTTTTCTTGAGAATTTACATGATTCTTGGAAATGAGTTATTCAAAGGCATGAAATGAGCTAGAAATATATGGTGTTACATTGCTCGACACAACCATCAGTCCTTTATAACCTACATTTAATGAAAATGTTTTATGTTCACTTGAATATAGAAAAGGTAATCAGTTATGATCAATTAAGTACTTGGTCAAATATATCAGTAAAGGAACTAATTGGGTTATAGCAACTCTATACGAAAACAATGATGATACCTCCAATTAGTGTGAGATGGATAAAATCAAATAACATTTTGACTATTGTTATATTTCAGCTTGTGAAACATTGTGGAGAATTTTTCATTTGATATCCATCATTGATACCCATTTGTTAAAAGATTAAGCTTCCATTTGCCTAATAAATAAGCTGTTATGTTTTAGGATATTGGCATATTACGTAAACGAAGGGTTCAAGAATCTATGTTTTGTCATGAATGGAATAAAGAATATCCAAAGGTGAAACATCTAAGTTATATTAAGTTACCTTTGCACTTTGTTTTTAACCCTCAATTAAAGAAGTGGACTTGAAGAGAGCAAGGCTTTTGCATTGGTGGATTACACTTTGTATTTCTTAGCACTGATGAAATATGTTACCTTAGGATCTTCTTAATAAAATGTGAGGTGCCATATGATTTAATAATATCAAACAAGTTGGAAACACTATTCACCCAAAATTTTAAGTAGCATGATATGACTTAGGCCTTTTTTATGATGATCAAGAGTTTGTTGTAGCAATCACGAAGTCATCTTTATGGGGTTGTGGTCTTTTCTTAAGAACTCTATTTGTTAGCCTGCTTCTATGCAATATTTATCAAGACCAAACATTATTTGGAAAAAAAAATCTATTATCCTATTAAAGGACCTTCTTTACACTAGAGATCAGCTAATTGATGGCAATAGTATTGTGCCTTCTTAATACTTTCTTCTTTATCTCATTTTACTTATATTTCCTTCTTTGTATGATTCTACTTACATGTCTTCACATTTAAATATCCATACATAGAGCCATTCTTTTCTTTGTATTCCTATTACATTGTCCTTTTATATTACTTCATGCTTCCCTATAAATTCAAATGACCAATGTTTGTTCTTTTGTTTAGGCAACTAGGTTAATTTGTTGGATAAAGAAAATGTAGTGTTGCTTGAAATTGAAAATTTTCTTAATAGAAATGGAAGAACGTTGACTCAGTATCCTTTGTTACCTATTCCAAGCACATCCAGTGAAATTGATTTTGACAATAGGCTTATTTTGGAACGCGTGGACTATAATAGGAATAAGTTACATTATGAATATGAAAGATTACTTAGCTTAATGAATACTGACCAATGTTTTTCTTTTAACCAAATTATGAACTCAACCTTGAGAAATAGTAGGAAAATTTTCTTTGCTAATGGATATGGTGGGACTAGTAAGACTTTCTTGTGGAATGTGTTGACATCATCCTTTCAAGCAAAACATGAAATTGTTCTTACCATTGCCTCAAGTGGAATAAAAACTATCCTACTTATAGGTGGTCAGATAGCACAATCAAGATTTGTAGTCTTGATTGTCATGATAGTAGATTTTACATATAATATTAAACAAGGCTCTTCATTAGCTAATTTATTGTGAAAAACAAAATTAATTATCTAAGATGAGGCCCCTATGATTAATAAGTACTAATTTGAAGCTTTAGACTTTTCTCTGTAACACCATCATTTCTAAGTCATATCCATCATCCTTTACATGCTCATGTGAGATATAATAAGAATAAAGTGAGAAATTCCATTGAATTAATACACTTTCTTGCATTGCATCATGGTTAAAAATTCATTTTGATGTCACATGGACCATGTGAGCTCATGCTATGCATCCTCATATTTAATTCCACCATTACAACTCATTTTCCTCATAAAAACATGGTTTCAACCCATGGAAACCGAAAAGAGACATGGGACATGAATATTCATTCTCGGCCAGACTTGGCCTCATTTCTAGGCAAACTTTGGAAAATCATAACTAAATATAAAGAAATTGAAAATATGTAATCTTAGTCATTATGGAAATCTTGGGATGTCTACTTCATGGAAAAAATATGTACAAGTCATAACATCCTACACACAAGGCATTTGACATGTGAAATGGTCTAGAGGTCAGATTGGGTTCTGATACTATCACAGTTTACTGATATGAATTTCAAAAATTTCCAATTAATTTCACAAAAATATAATCCATGCAAATGATACCAATCTAGAAATATGTGGATGTTAACTAGAGAGAAAAAATATCTCTAGATCAGTTCATGAAGCCCAACTTTCAGAAATCAATGGAATAGTACTTTTGGTCAGGCAAGATGATTGATACTGGACAGAAACTTCAAAAATTCGTATCTCTCTGTCTAGACCTCCAAATGAGGTGCTTCCAATTGGTACAAGTCACTGTGATTGGCTAGTTTCTTTGTATGAAATTTCATGGCCATTGGACATCATTTGAGGCTCAAGTGATAGAAAACATTTTTGGACCATTGTAACAGTACATCAGACCATTTCCATAAATTTTGCCAACTTTGAAACTCATCAAATATTTTGTAGCCCTCCAAAAATTATAAACTTTAACTTCCCAAAAAGCTCTCAATAAGTCCTAAGTTCATGTAAAATTTCAGATCAAGAATAACTCATTTGGCCAAAAAGTGACATAGGGTTCCATAATAGTCAAATTTAGCTCCATATGAGGTACCAAACTTGCCAAATAGTCTTCCCTTGGTGTTGGCACCTTTTGGGAAAGTCTAAAACCATATTTAAGACTTGTGTGAGCTTCCCAAATGGTCCTAAACCTCATGCATCTCGTTTTGGCCATTCAACACTCACTTATACACATATTCATCAAACTTTAAATTCTCATTCTATAGCCTCACATACTCAAAACATGGACTAGTGGTCATATATCATAATCATACATCTAAACATCACATAATAGTGTATTTACACATGTCTCAACATTCATAGTACATATACAACCTCATATACATGATGAACCATCATTATGGTTTTAAAATCAACAAAACAAGACACAAGGTTATCCATCTCTCTTCCTCATCGTTGTTGGCTCCCTTCACCATAATTGCTTGGTCCACCTAGCATGTTAGATCATTGGAGAGGAGGGGATGAGATTCAAAGAATCCCAATAGCTCATCTCCCATTCAATCACACATAATATGTGCAAAGCAAGTTTTTCAAATACATGTATGGAAAAATAGAAGTCATGGACATTTTCAAAGCAACCTTGGCATGTGAATCAATCATACAAGACATTCAAGAGTTCCCAAGTGTTTGGATTGGCCTCACACTTCTCCTTATGGATTTTGGACTTGCCTCACCCATTCTTTAAGAGCTTTGGACTCAACCATACTCTTGGGAGCTCACTTTGCTTTTGGGAGACTCTTTGCTATGTCTCAACCAAGCTCAAGGGTTCTTAGCTCATTCTCACCAAAGGGAAGAGTTCTTGGCCTCTCCTCACTCAAGCAAACTTATACAAATATCATAGATTCATTTAAAACATAACATGGCATCAAGGATCATGGAATATAAATGCATGCTAGCATACTTTTCTTAGCTTGAAAATACACATACACACATTCTAAAATAAGCTAAACACACATCTATGCATAAGAGAAGATGGGGAGAGCTACCTTGCATTGTTTCACACACTTTTTCTTTAGCTTTCAAACCTCCTCTTTTGGCCACACATCCACAATTTGGTGGAGATAGTTTCTCTTAACCTAAATACAATTTATAGGAGCCAATTAAGCCCATGAAACATATTCTAAGGCTACATCACTTGATAAAATACTAGATTGCTCTATAGGCTCCATTATAGTCCATATTGGCACCTAATGAAGCAACACTCCTCAAATGATTTCTAGGCCTTATTCTTTCCTTTCAAATATGATTCTTGACTCCTTTTAAGCCTCTTGGAGTCATCAAACCATTAAAACTAAAGGCCTAGCATCATGTTGCTTCTTTAAGTCACATTATGGAACCTAAGGCACTAAATCAATTTCTAAGTTCTAAATTTTTTCCAAGGCCTCCCTTCATCTTTATTCATCAAATATGACTCAAGAATGGCCTTAAAAAAATTTAAAAATCCCCCACCTATATAAACTAGCCTAGGCAGAGACTATGGCATCCTTTGGCCTCCATGGAAATTTCTTTACTTCCTTGAAGGAGGAAGCTTGTGGGGAGCATCTAAGGTGTCTCAAGAACTCATTTACACTCTTACTTAGACCTAGGAAGCATCATATAAATTCAGAAATTGGAAGGTGCACTTGAAACCCTAGGTTTTGCATCTTGATTTCTAATGCCTATTTCTTAGTTTCCATTGCATATTCTTATTCCTCTCCATCACATACCTAAGAATCATCCTTGGTTTGGTTAAAAATCTAACTCCTTAGGGCAGAACACATGTGGGTCGAAATGGAGAAGAAAGGCCATGGAAGATATCAACCATAGGATGCATTTTTACCTTGTTTCCTTGGTTAGTTTGGCTTAAATCTTGATTTCTCCAAGCTTCTCTCTTTAAATCCGAACTTTACTCTCTGTTCTTTCTTCAAAATAGCCCTCAAAACTTCAAAAAAATCATGGAGAAGAAGAGGGAAAAAGAGGAGAAGAGAGTGGTAGAGAAAAAGCATGAAAAACATACATAAAAACCTACCTTTAGCTTAGAATTTCTTCTCCTTCTTCCTCCTCCCTTGTGCGCCCAAAGGTTCTAGTCTTCTCTCTATTTTTTGTTCAGAAGAAAGCCTGTAAAGAGGGAGGGCAGATGGGGACATTTTTATAAGGGGTTTCAAGAACCAAACAATTACAAAAATTCCCATTTTACCCTTTCATCTTGGCATTTTTATTTTAGCTTCATTTTAGCTCCTTTTTTAGAACTGCCTTTTTCATCATAACAAATAGGTTCCCAATTTAATAAAATACCTTTGGAATCACTCAAATCAGAGCTAAAACCTTTCCGAACGAATCAATCAAAGTTTGGGTCAATCGACGTCGAAAAGAGTACATCGAAGGGGCTTTACCGGTCCCAGGGCTTCCCATGATTTTTGGGGTCTCTAAGAACCCTGGGCAATTCAAAATTTCCATTTAAAAAGCCCTCCTAGGTGCTTTTCTAAAATTTTACTTATTTACGAAAATGCCACTGACTTTTTGGTAATTTTTTTGAATCACGCCGACCCCCGTTTCTGGGCAACTCAAGGCTCAAATCCTCATCTTCTATTATTTAAAATGTTATCCAAATTTTATTTGGCCTTGAATCACTCATCTCAGGGGACTTGCTTTGAAAACTAACTCATTTCGATATTTTACGAAAAATCGAACGTTACATTCTCTTTAAGACCTATTGCAAGTAGGCAACCCTTATAATCCCAATCTTTCATTTAGAGGGAATTCATTTGTAATGGGAGGGGACTTTCGCCAAATACTACTTGTTGTCCTAAGTATACTAAAGCTAATGTTGTTTAATCCTCTATAAATTCCTTATATCTATAGGCATGACATGTCTTATGTAATATCCTATATTTAGAAATCCAAAATCATTCCTAAAGAGTGGAATGAATTACTTACAGGGGTCACAGGTTTAATGGAAGCTAGTAGGAACTACAAGAAATCGAAATTGAAATCATTTGATTAATGAATAAGGACCCTGGAGTAAAGTGAACTAAGGATAACTGATATTTAAATGTTAATTAGAACATCTAAAAATGTAACTAAGAGCCTTAGGATAACTCAAAATCAAAGCCAAAATGGCCAAATAGAGAGTTACAGAGGCCAGTGGCATTTTATAATTTCAAGAAACTTTTAAAAAAACTCAAAGGAGAAAGTTTTAAATGGAAAATTTGAATTTCTTAGAGTTCTCAGAGGCCTCAAAAATTATAAAAACCACTAGAATGGTCAAAACTCTTCCAGTTTACACTTTAGAGTATTGGTTAAGTGCAACTTTAACCAGACTATTTAGAAAGGATTTAAATCCAATTTGGATGAAACCAAAGGCTTTTTATGAATTAAAGAACCTAAATTTTATAATGGAAAAAATGGTTCTCAAAAAAGATTTGAAATGAGCTCAAATGGAGAAACCAAAGATTAAAGACATAGTTGAAAGTTTGGAAATTGTTATAAGTGAGCCTCCACCCCTTATATTCTTCCTCACTCTCTTAACCAACACTCTTCTAGTCTAAAACAAAAATAGAACTAGCAAAAGGTGGTGCACCAAGGGGGGAGAAAAAGAAGAAAGAAGACAAAGCCACAAGGGTAAGATTTTGTCACTTTTTGATGCTCTTTCCTTCACTAAAGTTATTCTCCTATTTCTCCTCTCTCTTTTCATGGTATTGATGTTCTAAAAGGAGGTGTTCTATGATTAGTTCTATAGAGGGAAGGAAAATTTTGGAGGAAACTTTGGAAGTTTAAGAAAGCTATCTTGACAAGCTTAAGACAAGGTATGAGACCATGGCTAAACTTGCTTCTTCTTGGCTCTCTTTTGCTTCAATGCTTTGGCCAAAATTAGAGTACCATGTAGGGAGTTTGATTTTGGTCCTAATATGATAGAGAAAGGGGTTTTGAAGCCTAAAGAATCATATGGAAGTAATAGAACTCAAAAAGATGCTATAGATAATAAGTTGTGAAAATTAGGATTTTAATTGCACCTAGGGATTTATAAAGTTTTCTAGTGACATTTTAGATTGTGTAAAATTATGTTTGAGTTCTCAAAACATATAGGAAGATTTATGGATGGCAAATTCCCTAGGAAAACTAAGAAAACTCCATGGGCTTTCCACCTTGGTATGTGTCTTGACCAAGGAGAAGATTATGTACCTAGGGAGAGTTTTCTTTGATTCCAAGAATACATATGGCCTAGAAATGAATAATAGACACCAAAGAAATCATTGGTTTGAATTTAGGAACTATAGTTTGAAAGTTAAGAGTTTAAGATTTCATTATGCATAAAAAAATAACTTGGTATTAAGCTCCTTGGTTTGAGTTTATGATGACTCTAATGAGCTTAAATGGAGTCATGTGACTTAGATTGAGTAAGAAATTAAAGCCAAGATAATGAATTGTATAAGTTGCTTCATTATGCTACTATATGAAGCCATATGGATGCCTAAAGCTAGAAATAGCTTATATAAGGCTTGTGTGAGGCTAGAGATGATTCCATTGATACATTTATGTGTTGTTTGATATGTCTAAGCCAAGCAAATCAAGTCTCTTCCAAGTATGCTTGTGAGGTCGAGAGAGGAAAGTGGGAAACCAAGGAAGAAAAGTGGTGTTTCTTGAGAAAGGTAGCTCTCAATCCTTTCTTATATGCATTTCTTAATTGTTGGATTGTCATTGAATACTTGTGTATATGTTTGAATCATGAAATATGTCTCTAGCTATTGGGTTGATGTTATGGTACCATTATACTTCTGAAATTGTGTTTGGAATGTGACTTTGCTCTTAATGGGTGAGGTGATGCCAAAACACCCTCGGAATGAGTGAGGTGAAGCTAAAAGTCCCTTAGAATGAGTGAGACAAAGCTAAAAGTCTCTTGGAATGAATGAGGCTAAGTCAAAAGTCCCTAAAAAATGGGTGAAGCTAATCCAAAAGTCTCAAATAGTTTGGTAAGGCTAAACTAAAAGTCTTTAGAGCTTGACTTTGATATTGACATGTTCATGTGATCTTGAAAACATGTTTATATTTGATTCTTGGAAGCTTTTGGTGCATGCTTGTATTCTTTGATATGATAATATACCATGTATGCTTACTTGAAAGGTGAAAGAGCTATTAGGATTCTTTGAATCTCACTCTCCCCCACTTTCCATCTAACTTTATCTACGTGAAGTACAAAGAGCGAAGAATGGGAGCCATGGAGTACAAATGATGATACTTTGACAATAGAATAAGATATTATGCAATTTGATATCAAAATATGTATGTATAAGTTATTTCATAAGTTGTAAACCCTTGAGCATGTGTAAAAGTATATGAATATGTTATATGTAATGAATATGAAACCAAATGTATGAGAATTTATGATTTTGACATCCTTGAGCCATGATGTCCATGTGTATAAAAGCATGTGGGATGGTGAATTTGAGTCCCATGAGGATTTGGACTTGTTATGATGCTTTTATATTCTGTATTTATACTTTTGGATGTGC
Organism: Erythrophleum ivorense; assembly: GCA_026724425.1. Lineage (NCBI taxonomy): Eukaryota > Viridiplantae > Streptophyta > Magnoliopsida > Fabales > Fabaceae > Erythrophleum > Erythrophleum ivorense. The sequence goes on along the minus strand of JAIUCV010000006.1, from coordinate 35,976,568 downwards.
TCAAATAGTCATGACATGCTTGGAAAGCCATTTAGTGCAATTTGACCCCTTTATGGTCCCAAACTAGACCATATTTTGCCCCTGAACCAAAACCGGATCAAAAAGACGAGTTTTGGCATGAAATTTGGTAGACATATAGATCTCATTGAGAGTGTTTTACAGAGCCAAAGAGTAGAATTTTTAGAGCTCTGTGGAGGCCAAATTATGCAAAAACTGACATGGCATTATGCTTCTGGATAGTCTATTTTTCAATGTCTTTGCAGGGCCAAATGAAGTTCAATACTCATGAAATTTTACAAGTATATAGTTGGCATCACAAGCTTTCTATAGCCACTAAAAACACTCAATTTAAAGCTGCATGTCTACTGTAGTAATAGAAACAAATCCCTGTTACTATTCCATTAGTTTTTATGGGACAATTATCATATTTTGATTTGAAATTTTTATGGTAGTTAGAGGACATCCTAAGCTTTCCAGAAAGTCCTCATTTGCATGATTTAGAATTTTCTAGAATTAGTTATGAATTTTTAAAGTTAATGCAGAGTTTATGTGCATGCTGTCAATTCGAGTCCTATGAAGATTTTGTGTATTCCTTAAGCTAAATATGCTAAAATAAGTATGAACAAATTTTTTATGATGAAAATGAATTAAGAAAAAGAAATACTAAGGGTTGGACCGCTATAGCTCAAAATGAACCTTATGTGGCCAAAACTAAGTGTTGAAAACTTAGGAAAGATATGAATTGCATGGAAAGTTGTACTTGTTGTAACTTGTGATGCTTGACCTTAAACTCAATTTCCATACTTCATTTGTGATGTTTCTGGTTGAGCAAGTATATTAAGGATGAGTTAGCATTAAATCATGTCAAGTTAAAGGTTGAGATAACATCTTGTAGACAGTGTCCAGGTTCTCGATAAGATCTTGCATTTTACACTGTGAAATCTGAGACTTTATCAACAAGGTTTTCTATTACTAGTATAGGGTCCTCCAATATAGTAAGTTGTAGCCTTTGATATGTAATGGTGTGATATCTTAACCTTAACTCAAAACATGTATCTACAATTTAGTTATTCAACGACTGATATCTAAGCTTTAAAAGAGTTCTTTGAATGAATTATCAAAGTTAGGGAAGGCAAAATTGAAGAACCTTATGATGGTGAGTTGATATTAAAATTTTGAGAGATTTACTCATTACAAAAATCTTTGATCCTATAGCTACAATTGTCCATCATCAATGGAAAATTTGTTTGATTCAAATTATTTTAAAAATTAGGCAATCCTTGCCTTGCACCAACAATTGAGATTGTTGACAAGGTGAAGAACTACATGTTGGACTTAATTCCTAGAAAACATCAAGAATATTTAAGTTCAAGTACTGTGTGTAAGACAAGTAATGATCACTACTCATTTAAACAATTATAAACACTCGAATTTCTTAATACTATCAATTGCTCTATGCTACCACCTCATAGACTTACCTTGAAAGTTGGCACTCCTATGATGCTATGTAGGACTATTGATCAGTCTTTAAGTTTAAGCAATGGAACTCAGCTTTTAACTACCCAATTAGGAAAACATGTCTTAGAAGTAAGCATCATTAGTGGCACTAATGTTTGTCAAAAAGTTTTCTTTTTAAATGACCATTAGTCCATTTGATATTAGTTGGCTTTTCAAATTACAGAGAAGACAATTTTCTTTAATTATTGATGAGTTATGTTGCAACCCTCAAAATAAAACTAGGTTGGACTAAATATGTAGCTAATGGCACAACCTAGGTCATCTCCCTTGAAAATAGAGTTCAATGTTCAAGTGAGTTTTCTAAATATTAAAAGATCTTAGAATTATCTAATTAAAGGGGGTTTTTGATCTAATTAACTAAGTAAATTGAAATTGAAATAAAATTCTTAATTGCTACCTAATTGTATGAATTATGGGTGAATGATGGTCTTGTGACTAGCTTTAGATTCATCCCTTAGTATCCACTATCTTTATCCTAATTCAATTGCAATTAATTTTATTAGAAGTTATCTTGGGTTACCACTCAAGAATCAAGAGATTAACAAAGTAATATTGCATTGAAACCTCAATCCTACACTAAATCATCAATTCTTGTCTTTAAGATCAATAAACACTCAATTTGATTGATTAACTGATTAATTAGCCTTTGAACCATCACCCTAAGATATTTAATTAACTAACTAAACACTAAGGAATCCTCAAATTAAACAATCAAGCACATAATCTCACTCATGTATTTCATCGAACACCTTTGTGTTAGAGGGAAATGCAAAATTCAGTGTCCAATTTAACCAATTAATAAAAAAAAAAGGTTTCATAATTAGTGTCTAACCAGCCACTAATTACAATTATACAAATTCCCAATCAAATAGAACTTAACCAAGATAATATATGAAAGAGAAAAGTGTAGGAAATTAAGAAAGTCTTAGCCAAAATTCTGCATTCTTATCTATGGACTCAAGCTTCCACCAAGGATCTTCCTCCTAGCTAGCCACATATGGAATTAATTCTTCATTTGAGTGGAGATGGAATGGGAATGGAAGAGACGAATGGAATGGCATGGTCTGGACAACGAATGTAGTGTAGAATGGACGAAGTGGATGAATTACATGATGGATTGTGCATCTCGATGATGTTCTTTTATTCCCTCTGCCCGAATAATAATCCATTCACATGTTTCATTAATCATTCATGTGCTCAGCCACCCATTCCAATTGCTCGTAGCTTTTTTTCTTCTTTGTATGAATAAGTGTGAGCCCCAATGTAATGCTACATGCTTCTTATTTCCTAGTGCTTTCCATGTCATTACTCTTCATTTCCAGCTTAATTTTTTTTCAAGCTTCTACATTTGCATTTTGTGGCCATGTGGAATGGTATGCAACAACGTGAATGAATGGACATGGAAATGAGGTGAAAGTGCAGCGTGATTGTGTGACTTGAATGACCATGGCTTCATGTGAATGGGTGCAACGTGAGAGTTATGTTTCATATGTGAAAAGTGTTGCTTTAACGTGAATGCAATGGAGTATGTGAATGAATATGAATGAAAGAGCTAGAAAATAAAGATCCCATGGCTAGTGAGTGCATTGAAGCTCTTGTGATGTGAGTGAAATTCTATCTGTACTCAAGTGAGCTGCCTTCCATCCAAAAATCCTTCTTTCTAGTTGCAAAGTGTGGCTTCCTTCATGTAGTTTAGCTCTTGATTCAATCTTGAAGCTTCAATCATTTTCTAAATTAATTTCCATCCTTAAAATTTTCATTGCCCAACAAAAAAAATCTGCACAAATAGTAAGAACAATTCAATAGAAAAACTCACAAAATCATTTAAAGAACTTTATGCATTAAAATTCTAAAATCTTGCAAATTAACTCCTAAAATATAGAAATGGCTACTAAAACAAAATCTTATCTAATTAAAGTCTTAAAGCCATAATTCATTATTAAAATGCTTAAATTAGGAGAATTAAAACATATAAAAATCATGGTTATCAATTATGTCTTTAAGACCATAAATAAAGTTCAAAGGCAATCTCCCTTTAATGTTGGCTTGTATTTTGTTGAACCAGTTTTCACACATGGTCAACTATATCTAGCTATTTCAAGGGTCAAAAGTCGATTTGGTTTGAAAATCCTAATCCATAGCTTTGACAACCAACCTTTGACCAAAACAAAGAATGTTGTTGTTGGGTTATTAAGCCACCTATGATTAGCTTAGCCAAATCCACTAACCCATATAAATTGATTATAATTATTTTTTTTTAAGTTCAAATTTCAAAAAAAGAGGTTAGTTATTTCAAAGGAAAATAACCGAGCACTCATTAAGGGAATTATGGTTATTATGAAAAAGACACTAAAAAAATATAGATAGGAAAAAAAAGAAAAAGTTAAGAAAAACATTAATCTCAAAGAAAAAACTCCTCTAGCAAATTGGTGCTGTTTGTTGTGAACATTTGATCAAAGTCTGAATTGTGACCTAAATCAACTGTGTGGGACAATTTATCGAAGAAAATATCTACTGCAAGTAAGTTTTTTAATCCAATTTTCTTTTTAATATTCATCAGTTGTTCTCAAAGAACTTTTCCAAAACCTAAACTAATCTTCAACGAGGTATTCCTACTATTATTTCATTCTTTCTCATAGTCTAATCTATCATGTAATTTTGTTTTCTCTACTTAACATGATGTACCTCCAATTATGAAGTTCATTAGTTTTTTTTTAAGCTGTCTAAATTTTGATTATTTAATTTCAAGTTATCCCCCAAGGCCGTTTGTTCTCAATATCATCCTCAAGTTCCAATGTCATATAGTAACAAGTGGAGTTCATTTCTTTTCCATTTTCAAGAAAGGCATGTGATTGTGTCATCTTTCAATCTTTAGGTCTTGTGATTTAACATATATATATATATATATAAGCCCACTATCCAAAATTCAATTTACTCAATCATTCAACCAACATCTTATTTTTTCATCTTTGCATTTTCTATTTTCTATTACTTTATTTTTTAGCCTCTTACAAGTTTTCAAATGAAGAGAACTAGATGTTTGAATAAGAATGCAATTTTACACCCAAACAAAATAAATTGCAATACAAAAATTCATATGATAACAAAAGTAAAAATTTAGAATCAAATACCTCTAGCCATGCTAATTAATAATTTGATGAAAAATACTTCAATCCTTAGTTTTACAATCTGCAACTAGGAGAATTGAAGATTGCAAAAGAGAAAGAAAGGGAGAAGTGATTGAGTGGAAGAGGAAATTTTTTCTGATAAGCCTATGAGTCTCTATGATGGTCAGTAGTCAGACTCTATTAATCAATAACCTTTTTAAAATGCTAACGTTGAAAACATGCCACTTTTCCATGAAAAGAGGTCAGATAAAAAATGCGCAAATCCCTACTATCCCACTAACAGAAATATCTACAATTTAAATTTTAAATTTGAGATATTATTTTAATTTAATTTAATTCAAATATCCTAACAACGATGATAAAATATCTTAAATAAATATATTCAATTAAAAAAATAATATCCTAACGAATATTTTAAACAACATTCTCCTACTTGGTTTAATTATGATTTGCCAAATAATATGTTTATGGGTAAATAAGCATATATTACAAGAATCATGGCAGTAAGTCATTTAATCAAATACGTATTACCTTTCATGTATTATATTGTAGTATGTCTTTAACTTTATGGGATATATATAACTTTTATGAATAAACCTTAAATATTTATTCAAGTTCTATCTTACATGTTTGTCAATCTCCACCAAAATGTATACAAATATATAGAGATAACAAACTAAAATAGAAATTTCATTTCATTACATACCTTAATTAGATCAAATATGACCTGAGGCCCATCTAAGGCACATGATCCTTAAACTCTTTCTGATGCATCCCTTTAGTTAAAGAATCAGCTAGTATTTCTTTTGTCTGAATGAGCTCTATGATAACTTAACTATCCTTGACCCATTCTCTTAGAGCTAAGTACTTAATGTCAATGTGTTTACTTCGACTTCCACTTTTGTTATTCTTAGCCAAGAAAACTACAGTTATATTATCGTAATACACTTTAATGGACCTAAGACTAAGTCTACAATCTTAAGCCCAGCAATAAAATTTCTCAACCATATAGCTTGTCAATTTGCCTCGTAACTTGAAATAAACTTAGCCTCTATAATAGAAGTAGCAATCAAAGACTTCTTAGCACTCTTCTATGAGATGGCATCTTTAGCTAGTAAAAATATAAAACTAGCTATTGACTTTTTAGCGTCAACACATCCTGCCATGTTTAAGTCTAAATACCTAATAACTTCTAAGTTGGTCGTCCTTTTATAAGTAAGCATATAATCTTTGTTACCCTTAAGATACCTCATAACCTTTTTTGCAGCTCTCTAATGATCTATCTTGGGATTACTTTGATATCTTCTTAACATGCCTACAATAAGAGCTATATCAGGCCTTGCACAAACCTGTGCATACATTAGGCTTCTTACTGCTAAAGCATAAGGAATATTCTCCATCTCTTTTCTCTTTAGCTCATTATCGAGACATTGATCTAAACTAAATTTGTTTTCTTTCACTATAAGTGCCACACTAAGTGAACAATATTTCATTCTAAATCGTTCAACGATTTTATTTATATAGATCTCCTATGATAGTCCTAATATACCTTGAGACCTATTTTTATGGATTCTTATGCCAATGACATAGGATGCCTCACTCATATCCTTTATTTCAAAATTCTTAAACAAGAACTATTTCACTTCATATAACAATCCTAAATCACTTAAAGCAAGCAAAATATCATCTACATATAAGATCAGAAATATGATCTCACTCCTATTGACCTTATGGTACACACATTGATCCATGATATTATCAACAAAGCTAAAAGATGTGATTATATCATGGAATTTAAGGTACTATTGTCATGAGACCTGCTTAAACCTATAGATTGACTTCTTCAACTTGCAGACTAAGTTTTTAGCACCCTTTGATATAAACCCCTAAGCTTGTTTCATATACACTTCCTCATCAAGATTATCAGTGAGAAAGGAATTTTTAACATCCATTTAATATAATTCTAAATCAAAATGGGCTACTAATGCCATGATAATGCAAAAGGAATCTTTCTTAAAAAGAGGAGAAAATATTTCTTTATAATTAATTTCTTCCTTCTAAGTAACACCTTTTAGCACTCTATGTTGCCTAATGAATCCCTTTTGATCTTAAAAACCCATTTACAGCTAATGGGCTTGGCCCCACTAGGTAACTCCATAAGTTCCCATACATTATTGTTTGTCATAGATTCCATCTCATCAACCATGGCATCATACCACAATTTAGAATTGTCATGATTCATAGCCTGTGTAAACGTAATGGGGTCATCATTAACACTTATGTCATAATTAGCTTCAGTAAGATACACTATGTAGTCACTAGGTATTGCTGACTTTCTTTCCCTAGTTGATCTTCTTAATTGAACCTCTTAAGAAGTTTGAGATTACATTACAAGAGTATCCTCTATCGCTAGTTGAGGTACCTTTCTTACATTATGAGGCTCCTTAATTTGAATGGTAGGATCTTCTGAATGAAGGTGCCCCTGATCTCTATCATGATCAATAAAGACAATTAGAACTTAATTATGTTCTTCATTCACCCTAATTGAATGGGTATCTCGTAGAACAAGTTACGTCATAGCTAGTGGAAGTTCTTAGCTGAATGTGATCATCCTCAATAACTATATTATGAGGCTTACCACTCCCAGTAATTATGTCATTCTCTAGAAATTTGACATTCCTAAATTCTACAAATCTCATAGTATGTGAAGGATAGTAGAATTTATAACCTTTGGACCTTTTTGCATAACCAACAAAATATGCAATAATAATCCTAAGATCCAACTTCCTTTCATGTAGATTATACACTCTTACCTTAGCAAGATAGCCCCATACAAGTATATAATTCAAGTTTGGTTTCCAACCTTTCAAATTTTCAAAAGGTGTCTTAGACATTGCTTTTATTAGAACCCTATTTAAAATATATACAGCTATCTTAAGTGCATCTCTCTACAAAGAAGCAGGAAGTTTGGAGTTGCTAAGCATACTCCTTACCATGTCCATCAGTGTTCTATTCTTTCTTTCAGCCACACCATTCATATCAGGTGAGTTAGGCATAGTATATTGTGGAACAATATCATGCTCTTGAAGAAATTGAGCAAATAGACTTGATGTCTGTTCCTCACTAATGTATCTTCCAAAATATTCACCTCTTCTATCAAATATTACTATTTTAATTTGTTTCCCCATTTGTTTCTGTGCTTTAGCTTTATATTCCTTAAAGGCATCTAATGCTTTATTTTTATTATAAAGTAGGTAGATATATATGTATTGAAAAAAGTCATCAATAAAGGAGATGAAATATTTTTTACCATTAAAGCACAAATCAAGACAACATATATCAGTATGAATAATCTCTAATAATTTAAAACTCCTTTTAGCTCCCTTATGTGACTTATTAGTCCACTTGCCCTTTATGCAGTCCACATATGAATCAAGATCAGTAAAGCCTAGAGATTGGAGAATCTCATCCTTCACTAATCTTTTGGTTTTATCCATAAAGATATGGCTTAGTCTCCTATGCCACAAATTAGCAGAGTTTTCATTTATAACATATCATTTGATACTGAACTATTATGTAGGGTTACATAAGAATTAGGAGCATCATCAATAGTATGAATTTTAAACAAACCATCAGATAAAGTAATTCTCCCAACAAGAATACAATCTTTCAACAAATTAAATTCAAGTATAGAAATATTTATTGAAAAACCTAACATTATTAACTTTCAAACCAAAATCAAATTCCTAGAAAAATTAAGGACATAAAATGTTTGTTTAAGATCCAATATAAAACCAGAAGATAAAATAATCCTATAAGTCCTTATAGTTTCCACTGCCGAGCTAATTCCATTGCCTGGAAATACTTTAAACTCACTAGGATGTGGATTTTTTATGCTAAGAAAGCCTCGCATAGTATTAGAAATATGAACCATAGATCCAGCATCAATCCACCAGGTGTCATGACATGTATTAATTAGAGGTATACCTTTCTTAATCAACCAAGCCTTTCTTTTAGAGTATTGATTCTTCATATGCCCTTTCTTTTTATAGAAAAAGCACCTAGCAACCTTTTTATTTGATGCATGAATAGGAGCAATAGTTTCCTTCTTGCTCTTTCTTTTCTTGGAGCTACTTGCCAGATGAGCCTCAAGCATCCCACTAGAACCCTCAATAGCCAACCTGCTTTCCTCTTAGACATATAAGGCCAATAGTTCATCTATTGTCCACTTTTCCTTATGTATATTATAGGAAATTTTAAATGTAGTATATTGATGAGGTAATAATTTAAGGATCAGTTGCACCAAGAATGGCTCATTGGGCTCCATATCTAAGGCTTTCAGCTATGACGCACTGTCTCTCATCTTCATTATATGTTGCCTCACCTTTCTAATGCTAGTTAATTTCATAATACATAATTCAGCCATTAAAGTACCTTTAAGTAATTTATTTGAAGTGGCAAATTGATTGTCTATCGCCTTCAGATAGTTCTTGATATTCTTACAATAAAAAATAGACCCATGAATTCTAGTAATTATCATTTACTTAATCGGTATCTTTAAAGCCCATTAGATTTTTTCTAAGCTTTATACAAGTCCTGTAACAAACGTAATTTCTTAAAATGACAAAATGAGCCGTATAAAAGTGATTCCTCTGAAATGAGCTAGATAATGTCTTAAAAAAATTCGTGTAGAGTCCTAGCCTCCTAAAAATGATAATTCCAAGCTCAGACGAAAAGAAAAATGGAGCTAGGACAATGAAACAAATTGTAACAAAAACTGACAAAACGTAATGAAATTTTCGTAAATAAATATAACTTTTGAAAAAACACACAGGAGGGCTTTCTAAATGAGAAATTTGACTTACCCATGGTTCTCAAAGACCCCAAAAACTATGAGAAGCCCCGGGACTAGTAAAGCTCCTCCGGTATACGTTTTCAAATTGCAGTGAGCCCGAACTTTAATAGATTCATTCAGGAAGGTTTTAGTTCCAATTTGAATGATTCCAAAAGAATTTTATTAAATTGGGAACCTAAATTTTATAATGGAAAAGATGGTTCTAAAAAAGGAGCTAAAATGAAGCTGAAACGAAATTGCCATTATAGAAGGACGAAATTAGAATTTTTGAAAAAGCTAGCTTCTTAAATGTTCTATAAGTTTCATGCCTCTTCTACCACCTTCTTTAGCATGAATTTTTCTGTCCAAAATACAAAAATGGAGCATCTCCTCTAGGCACATAAAGAGAGGAAGAAAAGGAGGAGAAAAATCAAGGAGAAGGTAAGAAAATTTGTAGAATTTCATGCTCTTTCTTCCTCGAACCTTGCTCCTCTCCTTCCATGCTTTCTTTCTATAGTTTAGTTGAGCTTTTTGGTTCTATTTTGAGCTTAGAACACAAGGGGGAAGTTCGAATTAATTGAAAGGAGGCCAACCAAGGAGAAAAGCTCTTGAAACTAGGTTAGAATCCAAGGTAATTCATGCTTTAAGTTGCTTCTTCTTTTTGCTTCCTCTTGCTTTCAGTTTCAGCCAACTTAGGGAGGAGTAGGAGGGGCTGGAATTTGGACAGAATCAAGGGAGAATCTTAAGAAAAAGGGTGTGAGGATTAAGATTATGCAAAAAAAAATTCTAAGAAAAACTAATAAAAAACAAGATAGAAAAGTGTAGGCTTCTTTAGGGTTTTATGAAATCTAATTTTTGTGATTAATTACTTGACTATTTGAGTGTTCCCTTAAGCTCCTAAGACTCTTAGAAAGCCTCCCAAGTGGCTCTCCCATCACGAAAAAATTTGAAACTCTAAGAACCCCATTATTGCCTATAGGTTCGGCCAAGCTAGGATGGATAGGATAGAGGATGTTTTAATTTGTTTTAGTCTTGGTTTGGGACTTTATATGATGTTAGAAGATGGGAGAAACCATTGGAAAAAATTTAGGAGCCATGGAATGGGATATGGGACAATGGTGTCCATAATGGTACTTTGTGAAGCAACTTGATTCTAAGCTTGAGTGAATGATTGTGTGAGGCTCCAAGGACTTTGAATGAGGCCAAAAGGCCTAGAAATGGAAAGAAATAGAAGCCTAGAGTTTGAATTGTGAAGGTTGCTTCAATAGGCCATTTATGGAACCATTATGCCACTTATGAAACCAAGTGTGTGTTCAAGAGTGAGTTTAATGTCTTAGCTTACTTCAAGTGTGTAATTGTGTGTTGTTTATGGTATTTAGGCCAAAAGAACACCAACCCACCTAGGTGCACTTGTAAGGCTGAAAAGAGGGAGCAATAAGACAAAGGAAAGCTTGCAAAATTCAAGGTAGCTTTCCACCTCATTCTCCTTACATTCTTGTATGTATATGTATATCTTTGTGTGCTTGTGTGTGCTCTTGTGATTTGAGAACATGCCACTTGATGTCTTAAGATTTCATTGGTACCAATGTGTTATCTTGAATGCCATTGATAGTGAAAATAACTCATAAGGGTTAGGTAATGCCAAAAGTCTCTTAATGTGGGTGAGGAAGTGCCAAAAGTCTCATGGCATGGGTGAGACTAGGCAAAAAGTCTCTTGGATGAGTGAAGCAAAGTCAAAAATTCCTAGGCCAAGGGTGAGGCATATCCAAAAGTCCTAGAAATGGGTAAGGCAAAACCAAAAGTCCCTAGAGCTTCTTGATGGCTTGATTGTTAAAGTGTAGCATGAAAATCTTGTAAATGAGCATTTATGGTTCTAGTAGCTTGTTTATTTACACACTTGATGTATCTATGCCTTGAATGTGTATGAATGGGTGTGTGAGTTATTGAGATTCTAGAAATCTCACCTCCCTTCCTTTTCTCATCTTAAAATGTTTAGGTGGCACACAAGAAAGGAGAAATGCAAGCTAAGGGCCTTGAAAGGCTATATTTGAACCATTATATAACTTACTTTGTAATTGAATGGCAAAATGATTATGTATATGTTATTTTTGTGATGTAAGACAATGAGCTCATGTAAAATGATGAATTGATAATATATATACTTTATGTAGCCTAAATCAATGAAATCATGGAAATTGCCTCTTGTATGATTATGGTTAATTGTGTATTATTGGATTTGAAATGGTCAAATTAAGATGCACGGGGTTTTGGACCACTTGGACAGTTCACACAAGTTATATTCATACTTTTAAACTTGCCCAAAAAGTGTCAAACACTAAGGGCTCGTTTGGTATGAGGGGTTAGGTTTTGATGGAATGGGAATGGGAAATGGAATGGGAATGGAAAGGAATCTTGTATCCCATAGTTATGTTTGATATGATGGAAAAAGAAATAGGAATATTTTTATTTTTTTTTATATTTAGTTAGATAAAAATGACATAAAAATAAAATAAGAAGAGAATTAAAAAATTAAAATATTTTTAATAATTATAAAATATAATAAAATATTTTATTTTTAATTATCAATAATAATAAAAAATAATAAAATAACATGTTAATTTAAAATTTTATTTTTAATTTACTTTTAATAGAAAAAAAAATATTTGGAGAAGAATAAAATAATTTTAACTTTTTTTCTCCTACTCAGTAAAGCTTTTCCCTACTCAGTAAAGTTCTCTCCTACCGAAAAACAAAGGAATGAACTCTCCCATGTTAGTGAGAATGTTGTCTCCCAGGAAAGAGGTCTCCCGCCTACCAAACAGGCATTTTCTTCATTCCCACTCCCTTTCCCTTTCCATCACTCAACTCTCCCGCAAACCAAACGAGCCCTAAGGAAGGCCAATTGGACAAATTTGGTATCTTATATAGAGCAAAAATGGCCACTTTGGTGAGCTGCGCCACTTTTTATTCAAATGAGCTCTTCTTGATCTAAAATTTGACATGCTCTTAGAAATTGTTGAGAGCTTTTTGGGAAGCTAAAATGGGTATTATTTGGAAGTCTACAAAATTTTTGGTGAATTTTTTAAGTTGGCAAATTTTTTAATTTTTGGTCAGTGCACTGTTCATCTTATCCAAAAATTTGTTCTGTGTCAATCATGGGGCAAACGATGTCCAATTGCCACGCAATTTTATAGGGAGAAACTAGATCTTCCCAGTGACTTGTGCCAATTAGAAGCACTTCATTTGGATGTCTACCGAAGGAGATATAAATTTTTGAAATTGTTGTCTAGTACCAAGCACACAGTCAGACCTGTGTTACTATTTGATTGATTTTCTAGGTCTAAATGTTCTTGGATTGGTCTGAAACTATTTTTTCCTCTAGTTAACACCTGTAGCTTTCAAAATTGGTATAGATTACATAGATTAGATTTTTTTTAATTAACTATGAATTTCAAAAGTTTATATCAGTAAGCTATATCATATTTCTGGACAGCTCGACCTCCCTACCTTTTCTATTATCAAATGTGGTTTAGATGAGATTTTTTGGCTAGGATTTATTTTTATATGAAGTTAACACCCAGAGCTTTCCAACAAGCTATGGTTTGCTCGATTTTGATTTTTCTAGAATTAGTTATAATTTTTCAAAGTTGCCTTAAATTCTGCCTTCTTAGAACCTAAGGCAAAACGTGATTATTTTGGGTTTTTGGCCCTTGATCCGTGGTTTGTGCTAAGTTTTGAGAATGTTATGATTTGTATAAATAGAAAATAATTATAAAATGTTGTTGGTGAGTTCATAAGGTCCTGGAGACACGAAATAAAAAATTTATCCACTACACAACGTAATTTAATTCATCATTTTAATGCATTTTCTTGAGATTTCTTTGAAGAATTGTATAAGCTCACTTATACATAAGAGGATCAATGTTAGAAATAATATGGTATTACAAGTCCTTTTCCTCATTAGAACTAGCATCAATAGGTTCTGGTGGCTCGTCCATGTGAAGTGTTAAATCCAAATTAAGGCAACCTAATTGAAGGCGGACATCTTCTTTCCAAAATTTGTCATTTGTATCATTCAAAATGATATTATCTAGGCTATTATCAGCCATCAAAAGAGACATTTGAATAAGAGAAGCTGCAAGGTAAATTTCAATGTTAATAATGCTTACAAAAGAATTACAAGGCAAATTAATTATCACAATCCAAAATTGTATGCTTATCAATGCAAAACATACCAAAAGCATAAATATTGTATCACTAAAATCTACTTGTGAGCAAAGAAATTAGCATAGCATATATTTATTTGTCATTTATAATAAAACTAGAATATATTCATACCCCCTAATACCTACGGGCTACTTAGGAAATACAAGGCAACTTTTATTTCATCCTAATTAGTTATGTAACAATAAGAATCTACTTGTTGGCAAAGATTTATTATGATTACATACTTAATTACAATTGATATTTTTAATTCCATGTGATTTTCATAAATAAAAAATCATATCTAAGATGCATGCATTCTTTATTAAAAGATGTTGTGGCTACTCCTTATATACATGCTAATCACAAAATATCTAATTCTATTATGTGTATTAAAAATCTCCATATAAATGTACTAGTTAATTTTACTTAATGAGAATTTATTTTAATTAATTAATCAACTAACCCTTATGTGATTAATAATTTAAAAAAGTCTCCCTTAATTATTTATCTATATATGTGTCATAGAATTTGTCTAAAATAACTCCATAGTACCTAGACAAAATTAAATGGCACACAAATAATTTTATGAAGTCATAAATATGCCAAATTGCCTTAATAAATATTTTATAAATTTAGACAAATAAAATAACACTAGATAATAATTTTACAATATTCCATATGTTTTAAAATTGTCTAAAATATTTATTGCACAATTTAGACAAATTAAATAATATTAATAAAAATTTTATAAAATTCCATATGTGTTAAAATTGTTTAAAATATTTATTAAAAAATTAAATAACACTAATAACAATTTTATAAAATTCCATATGTCTAAAATATTTATTAGACAAATTAAATAACACTAATAATAATTTTGTAAAATTTTTAACTGTGTCAAAAAAAATTTTAAAATAATTTTCTTCATTTTCAAATAAATTAATGGACACACATTAAATTTATTTTATAATTTAATTTTGGTCCAAAAAAAATATGAGTTTAAAATAGAAGTAAATATAACTTTATGAATCTAAAATTAAATTATGAGAATAACCCAAAAATTAGACCCAATATTGATTTTATAGTAAACGGCCCAAAAAATTAAATGACCCAAAAACAATAACTCTAATTGCAATTAATATATTGCTCTCACGTGGGCCCCAGGACAAGAACCCTATTTGCATTTAATAGTATTCAATATATTGCTCTCATATCACGTGGCTGTTATATCATGGATTAAAAAACAAGAAGGCATGCCAAAATTGCAATTCTTTACTGGAACAGTAACGACGCAATGAGGGTGATATCAAGTCCAAAAAAATAGATATAAGTCTATTTTAAAAAAGTTTAAATATAAAACGGATTAAATTTTAATTTTTTTTAAAGTCTAACTTAAATTCAAATCCTCCTGTATTATAATTATCTTTTATATATTATTAATGAATAATATTATTAAAAAGTTATTTATAACTAAAAAAGAATTATATAACATATATGATTATTATGTTTTTTTTATTTTTATTTGTTGCATAATATATTATTAGGAATAAATTATAATTTAAATAAAATAAATTATTAATCAATAATATTATTAAAAAAATTATTATTTTGAGAAGTTTTACTATCTTATATATATTTTTTTTTAATTATTTAAATTTCTTGTAATATTTTTTTTGAGCTATTTAGTATTTAAAATAAAAAAAGTAAGCCTAACAAGTAATAAAAATAAATATATATAATATTTGAAATTAAAAAAATAGATAAATTTTTTTAAAAAATTATTTTTTAAAAATGGGCAACGGCCAAGCTCGACTCATTTTTAACTAGGTTTGAGCCCAATTCGATATTGTTCAAACAATACCAAGCCCAAATCTAAAAAAATTACAATTTTTTTTATGAACTTGACTTGTGATCAAGTCTAGTTGATATATTTCATAACCTGAAAAAACGAAAACCCCAAACATGTGAACAGTCCTAAGTTCAGGCCTAAAAAAATTTATAAATTTTTTTATGAACTTGGCTTATTTTTAAACGAGTTCGACCCGTGATCAAGTCTAATTGATATATTTCATAACCCAAAAAAGAGTAAACCCCAAACATTCTACCAGCACATTAATTTGAATAAATCATAATACAAAACATGATTATAACTTATTGAATCTTATAAATTCAGATCCAAATGAATAAATAAAATAAAATCACAATAATATGCAAACATGGTTCACCTCGCAAATTCAAAATACAATTCAACATATTATACATTCAAATTTAATTTCATAAATTTGAATTTATATGAAAAATATCTAATTTCTGTTCTGACATAAAATTAGAGTCCTAAGATTCTCATATGGCAAGCAGAGGTAATTAGAGTTAAGCTCTGACATCTAATGTCTAAATAAAAATGCAATTTATACCCAAACAAAATAAATTGCAATACAAAAATTCATATGATAGTGAAAATAAAATTTTAAAATCAAATATCTTCAGTCATGATAATTAATAATTTGATGAAGAATACTTCAATCCTAGTTTTACAATTTGCAGCTAAGAGAATTGAAGATTGCAAAAGAGAAAGGAGAGGAAGAAGTAATTAAAAGGAATAGAGAATTTTTCTTTTAAGCCTATGAGCATCTGTGATGGTCAATAGTCAAATTCTAAAGAACTTTTTTAAAATACTAATGTCAAAAACTAGCTACTATCCTATCAAAAGAGGTCAATTAACAAACGTGTAGATTCCCCCTATCCCATTAACAAAAATATATGATAATTTAAAATTCAAAAACAAAGACCACCCATCAAAATAATTTAATTTAAATTTGAGATATTATTTTAATTTAATTTAATTCAAAATATCCTAACCACCATGATAAAATATCTTAAATAAATATATTCAATTAAAATAATAATATCTTAACAAATATTAAATTAAAATATTCCAACACCAGAAGCTTATGAGAAAAGAGTGGAGGAGAGAGAGATTAATTTGTATTTCTATTTCCGTAGCAGCACAAGGCCAAATGTTGTTTACAATTTATTCAATCCCATTATAGCTCGCTAGCAAAACAAAGGTGAAACAAAGTAGGCATAGTTCCTTTTGTTCTATCTTTATGGAAAGATATACGATTGTATCATCTTTCGTTGTTCTGACTTTAAGACTGGTACTCAAGGATTTGTGAGGATCGTTTTTTGGTTTATTTGTTATCAAGTTTGCCTACTTACTTTCACATTATCCCATAAGTAATTGGTGAGTAATTGGTGCCAGTGTTAAGCAATAGCAGACATAGTTTCTTTTGTTCTGTTGGTTGGAGAAGTATAGGATTGTGTCATATCCCAAGGTTCTGTGATTTAACCTCAAGGTTGACCCTCAACAAATTGTGGAATTAACTTATTTACGTTGTTTGATTTTTGACTATTTTATTTCAGGTTCTCCCATTTTGCTGCAAAGGTCACCCCATTCCCAATTTGTACAGAATATGCTCTTCCTGTAGTTTCCATATCTGCACATTGTTCATAATCCATAAGAGGCAAGTGAAAATTACTTCGGAAAAAGAATTGTGAAGTTCATCTGTTTTAGTTGTTAACAACGTTGGCTATTTAATTTCAGCTTATCCTACAAACAATTTGTACTTAATGTCATTTTGCGGCAAAGGTATGTGATTGTGCTACCTGTTTTAACCCATGCTTCGTTTTTATATTTATTTATCGCAATTTCTGCTACCAAACACCCTCGAAGAAACTTCATTTACTTCGGTTTTCCCACCAACTCAATTTTTAGTTTAACCACTCTTGATCAAGATCTTCACACAAATTGAACTCAGAATTGTATTGAATATGCTATTCTGTAGTTTCCATGTCTGCATATTATTCATAATCCAAAGGGGACAAGTGAATAAAAACTTCCGATGCATATTTATTCACAAGTCCTTATGGAAGCAGACTAAAGCCAGATAATCTGAAAATATTGGTTCCTACTGTGCTGCTGCACTGGGTCATGTTGTATGTGCTATATTAACAAAAGAAATTTTCCATTTCTTATTAGACCCTGGAAGAAGTTTTCTCACGAAGATCAAAAGTTAGTTTTTATTTGTGCATGTCTGAAATTTTTTTTTTGTTAATTTCAACCATTTATCAGTATCAATCCCTTTTTCCTTTTCTTGTACTATTTTAATCTTACAATACACTCCATCAATGCCCCGACTATTATCAATTAAAAGTTGCACTTCTCATATATATATATATATATTCATTAATTCTTTTATCATATATTTTCTTCCTATTTACAAGTATTAATTGTTAACTGTTAATCGATTCATAAGACATTGAATTTGTAGTGTATTGTACTATTCAAAAGGCGTAAAAAAAAATTGATTATCAAATATATATAGACAAAATTTTATCCTATATAATTCATATATTTTTATTTTCAAACTATTTTTAATTACATACAACCTCTTCACTATCCAAAATACCCCCATTTCTGACATTACTCAAACTTATCAATGTCAAGCAAATACTAAACCAACTATTAATTTCGGCTACATTGTTCTGAGACTGAAAGGCAATATCTCATTTAGCAATTCACTCTTTCGACACCCAAGGTAATAAAACTCATCATATTCTCTACTTTCTATTAATTTCTTTCGTGACAACTTAACAAAATCTGCTTCTTTCTTTCTTCGGAAACATCTTTAGTTATGGGAGAGAACAAGACCCAGGTATCATTTGCTTGCACCTTTCAAAGCTCCCTCCATTGAACTAGATGCCATTCCTTTGGGTGCAACAACCATTCCCCTTTTCTTAACCACCAAGCAACCAAATATCAGCAAGAATGAGAGAGCAAAACGATGTTCCTCTGATCAGATTGTTATTGGATTAAGTGAAATAAGCACTCCACAGCTCTCGACCACCAAGCTTGCAAAAGTGATGAAAAAAGAAAAAGGTGAATGAATGCTGGTGGAAAACTCTCCTTTTTTGACTGATATATAATTCCTATAATCTCTATATAAGTACTCCACTACTAGCATCTAACATGTTCTGGCTTTCTGTCTATTGAAAGTATCTTCTACCTGCGTCTGTTTGCTACAATTATATCGAACTTCTGTTGTAAAGTGTTTACCGGTTTATTCTGCATAATCACCCCATTTTGTCTGAAATAGTGCATCTTTTATCTTCACAATTATTGTTTCCGAATTACTAAGCTAAGTCAATACCCTTAAACAATCTTAACCTTATAGAGTACTATGAGATCAAGTCAATCCCATTTAGGCCCTACCATTACTCAATTTGGAAGAGTAAGGACAAAAAGAGAGTATGCTCTTGCTTCTTCAATCTTAAGCCTTAACCTTTTGTTTTGACCATATATATATAACCCCAAAAAAAAAAAATTAAACACCCCTTGCGATACACGGATATCTAATATCTAACTAGTATAAGTAGGATAGAAGTTGACTTTTCAAATAATAATGATTCATTGTTGCTTTGTTATATATTCCAAAATAACTCAGAATATAAAACATATTCCATACAAAATCATCATGTAATTATCTATTGATGTAAATATTTCAAGTAATTGTTTTGTATTGTAAGTTTTATCTAAATATTTCAACATTGCATCGTAAATTTTGTGTTACTATTTTCTTGTAAATTATAAATATTTAAAACAAAAAATATCATCATTAAACTTGATATTATTATTATTATTATTATTATTATTATTATTATTATTATTATTATTATTATGAATCTTTGATGAGATTTACATGAATTTTAATTTTAAACTATAAATTCTGATGCTCAAATTAGAATTATATATATATATAATAAATTAATAAAATAAACATTATTTAATGGCCAAAAATAAAAATGATAAATTGCTCTCTTTTCCCTTAAGAAATACTTAAATTACATGACTCTCCCTTATATTTTGAAATATTATATTATCTCCTCTGTAACAAAAGATAAGGATCAAATTGTTCTTCCTCTCTTAAAAGATACTCAAATTATGTAACCGTCAATCATGTTAGGAAAACATACACAAACTTTCATTAAAATCAAAAGATGATCAATATATTTTTAAGGATAATATTAATTTCTTTTATAAAAAAATATAACTTATTATCAAAAGTATTTTTTAAACTTCTTTTCAATATTATTTATTTTTTATCAAGGTATTTTGATAAAAATATGTGTAATTATAATTTGTCTTTTATTGTAAGAGAGGTTAATATAGCAAACCTTTTGGCTTTAAGAGAGTAGAGTGTAATTTTTTAAAACAAAGAAGAAAGTCATGTGATTTGGGTACCTCTCAAAAGAGGGAATGTAATTTATCCAAAGATAAGTTACACTTACATCAATTTTGACCAAAGTATTTTTATTTATTGTTTATATAATAAAAAAAAGTATGAATATACAGTTGATCAATATAAAATAGTTACTTTTTAAAAAGTTAAAATAAATTGAATTTATGATTTTCAACACAAAATTAAAAAATTGAAACAAAAGTTTTAAAAGATATATATTTTCTAATAAATTATATTTTTAATAAAAGAAATCAATATTGTTTTTGAGGATATTTTGGTCATCTTTCAACTTTAAAGGAGTTTTATATTTTTTTTATGATAGAGGAAATCACTGTGTAATCTAAATGTCTCTTAAGAGATGTAGAGCAATTTATTCTAAACTAAAAATAAAATAAAGGAAAAAGAACCTTTTTGTTCATAAAAGTTTGAGGCCATTATCGATTTTATTCCAAATGTTTGTGTGTCAATTTTGTTCTACATATTTGTCAAAATTTTTAATATTATCCTAAATTCTAACTCTATAGTAATGAGATTTGTTTATCTGTCATTACCGTGAATTAACAATCATTACAACATGGGTAGTAAATTATACACTACCTACTTACACAACTTAATCTCATAGCCTTTGTCCTAAATAATATTGTTTCTATTTTTCTATTCTTAACCCTTTGTTTATGAGCAAACACTCTTCTTTTGAGTTGAAAACCAAAGTTAAAAAAAGAAAAAAAAAGCCCTCATTCAGAATTTTGAATTTGACCTCAGTATGCATAACCATACATCATCAATTTTAGTTCATCTAATTGACAGAAATAGCATAGAAGACAAAATTGAGGACTGTGACAATACTGAAGATAAAATTGATACAAAGTAAAAACTTTGTGATAAAATTGACAGGCGAAAAATGTACTTTTGCCTAAAATCAATGCTATCATCTTCATCCTGTACTGCATTACCCCTTTAGCATCTGACAAGGGAAAGTAACAGCAACAGAAACCACCATCTATGATTCATTGCCCCCCAGCAGATAACACTAGAAACCCTTAACGCAGATGCACAAGAAGAATAAGAAGGCTGAGGATAATTAAAGAAAAACAAACCTGAAGCATCATTCTTAAGACACTCATGTTAATTTCTAGTCTTCAGCTGGACTGCTAAAAGAGATAGAACCTGTCATTTTGTTTTATGAGCAATTAATTATCAAAGACTAGTGGGCATGACTGTCTTCAGATATTTACTGAATTATAATAAACCTACCTAATCCCCATTTCTCTAAGATTTCTTTTCCCCCATCCCTTTTATTTTTATAAGACAGAGAAAAGTGAACTGTCGAGTCCACAGTTTCCATCGCCTACAGATTCAGCAACTTAAAATTTAAGGCAACAAGAAGCACAGAAAACAACTTCATTTTTTTCCTCTCTGTGATTCTCTGGCGTTAATTTGTAGGTCAACTCTATCATTATAGCCTAAACTTTTCTCAGTGGGAACCTTCTTTCAAAGTTGATGGTCGTTTGGAGATAAAGATGGATAATATATAAGGGACATTAACATTCTGACATAGGCGTGTAACTTCAGTGCCATTGCAAAAGTGAAACTCCAAAGTAGTGGTCAACTTTGTCATTGTAATATACCAAATTACAAATGGAATCAGCTCCAACAAATGTGCTAAGAAAAACAGCGAAATATCAAGTCAAAATCTTCACAACATAGCATTTCAGTTAGCCAGCCAACAAAATGGACTCAAGAGAAGGATCTCACCACAGATTCTACAATATTACTTTATCTTAAGCTCATTCATATCCTGATCCTCTGCCTTTAAGGTCATCGATCCACCACAACCGAATCAAGCCAATCCTCAAACATTTCGAAAAGAATTGAATTCTACTTTCATTTCAAACAAGCTAGATTATATTGAAAAGAATGAGAACCCAATTTTTAAGCATGTACTAGACACACTTATATATATGTTTCCCAAACTGAAGTTTGTCCTAAGTTTGGCTACTGAAAAATAACAAACAGCTTACATTTTATGAATTTAGAAACCTACACTACCATGGTAAAAGAGTACTCTATTCCTCTGTACTTCCACTGAGTTGTTGCTCCTCTTCATCACCCTCAAGTTTGACAAGAGCCATGCAAAGCCTGTCTTGAGCATTCCTGAATGCCCAAATTTGAATTACATCTCCTCTCTTGAGTTCATCTTCCGAAACTATTTTGTTCCAAGCAGTACTCAACAAATATTGTGGGTTTACTTTGTCTTTGTGAGCAACATCATCATACTCATGCAAATTCAACTGTCTCAATTCTAAGGAAGTCTCAATGAGTGGGAGAGGCAACCCATTCTTCCTTGGTTTATGAATCAAGGGCACTGTAATGGTTTGTTCCCTTTTAAGATTCATCATCTCGTGATCTCTCAAGAACCCAAAACTTTTGATTTGGCTGCAAGGAATGGAAATTGTACCATGGTTGTTTCTTATGTCTGTTCTGGATAAAGTCTTCTGTATAAGACAAGTGATTTGATTGGGTCTTGTTTCGCCACTCATTTTGACGATTTCTCTTTTAAATTCCTCCAGTGAATTTGGTGGTGGTAGTGGATTTGGATCATTTTGCTTCCTCTTCTTCTTCATAGCCTCAGTCCATTCTTCATTGCTCATGTCTCCCATTGTTCTTTTCAGATTTTTAGTCTCTGCTAAAAACTGATTAGTCATAGACTTCTTGGCCTTTTGTCCCCCTTTATGTTGCTTCTTTTCCATTGCAGGATCCCCTGTAGATAACACAACAAAAAAGTTAAAACTTTCTCTGTCAAGTTGAATTACACAAAATTTAAAAACTTATGTTTAACTATCATTAATTTGGTCCTTTGACTTTCAATTTGTGCTACATTTGTTCTTTTCCGTTACATGATCAAGGACCAAGAGGGATCACTTTGGAATGCTAAGAAAAGTTAATGGACCAATTTGAATCACAAAATAAAATTAAGAGATTAATATAGTACAAACTAAAAGTTAAAGGACTAAATTAATAAAATAAATAAATCAAGAGATTAAATGATAATTAAGCCTAAAACTTGATAATTTCAAAACACAGAATTCAACAAATAAAATAAAGACATTACCTATAATCAAATCTTCATGGGTTGTGGCTTCATCAGATTCTGTCTTCATGTCATCATTATGATTATGAATCTTTGAGAGGGCCTTTATTGTAGAAGTCATGAGCTTTTGTTCCCCATTATGTTGTTTTGTGATCACAGGCTTTGATTCTTTCATGAGTTCCTTCAAAAGCTTCTCTTTCATCGGTGTTTGGGCTCTTTTACGAGAGAAGCCATCACCAATCGGGTTAGACTCAACATTTTTATGATCGTCATTGATGAAATCAAACTTTTGATCAGCAATTGTAGCAACTTTTAGCATAATCTGAAAGGAACTCAAGTTTGGACTCAGTTTTATGCCTTCGAAATCTTCAACACTCAACAAATGAGACATTCTCACTTGAGAGTTAGACACCTCCTTTTCTGCATTTCATACAACAATGTTCAATTTGTAATTAATTACCAAGAAAATGTTCGCATCATCACCCTCCTTTGCATTATGAGAAGAAATAACAAAACGATGTAATTCTCAACATAATTTTCTAAATTTAGCAAATAAGATTTCCCATTATATAGAAAAAAAATAAAAAAGAAGAAAGCAAAATTTCATACTGACAATATTGGCAAATCTTTACTTGAATTCATGTCCACTCGACATATACACTCTTGATGTAACTAAACCAATTAAATATATGAGATGTTGAAGTAAATGCCAGAATTATAAAGAAAGAGAGAACCTTCAAGCGAGTTTGAGTCTGTGACCATCCTTCACGAATAGATTTTCGAAAGAAAATGTTTCTTTGAGGAATTAAAGATAGTCTTCTAAGCTCTGGCCTCAATATAAATTAACAACTCGTATTGCTGCTTCAGAAGATAGAGATTACTTGTGTTTGGGTTCACTTCTTGAATCTTGAAAAGAAAATTGCTTCACTATCTCCTGATCCTGAGCGACAACGGGAAGAACGAAGCGATAGAAGATCGCTGAGTGAATGAGAAGCCGCGTATATGCTTGTTCTCGGATTTCCACTAAGGCTCGGAACTGAACCAACCAGCAAAAATTGGTAGAAAGAAGAGCCTTATATACGATATTACGTGCGAGTGAGAGCCTTTTATACTTCGGCCAAAGTAAAACAGGGGAGCCTTACATGCAAGATTAATGGAATATGAAGTGAAGCGATGAATACTTGAAAACTAAATTGGGCCGTCCTAGCCAATCTGATTCGGCCCAACGGAAATTAGTGTAACCCAAATCACCTGTGCTTTAGTACCACAACACTTCCTTCGCCCCTCTACTCTCCATTTTGTATCTCCTGTTTTTAATTTACAACTTTATATAAGATTAAAAAAATGCAGAAAAATATGGTTTAGTGTTTAGGAGGAAAATTTAGGTGTTTGTTGGTTCACCAGTGAAATTAGAATATGTAAAGAAAGTTTTTTGAAAGAGTTAATAATAAAATGTTAAGTTTTTTTTTTTTTAAATACCTAGCTACATATTTATTTATTAAAAATTTTAATACAAAAACCTAAAAATTTGTTTTATGCTAATCCAAATTCAATTCTTGCAAAATTACTTTCCCTTTCTTTAAAGTACTCCATCCAAACACACCCTTAAAAGAATTGAATTACACTTTTATTTCAAACAAAGTAAATCAAAGAGAATGAAAATTCTATTATTTATCGTGCTTTTTCTTAATTGAAATTTTTTTAAGTTTGACATTACTACTGAAAAATATCAACTTACAATCATAATCTTTAAAACCTAAACTACCAATCCTTTTCTCCGAAGGAACTATTACTTGATTCCTTTGCACTTCTAATGACTTGTTGCTCTTCTTTATCATGTTCAACACTGATAAGAGCCATGCAAAGCTTGTGTTGAGAATTCCTGTATGCCCAAATTTGAATTATATCTCCTTTCTAGAGTTCATCTTCCGAAACTATTTTGTTCTAATTAATTCTCAACAAATATTTGTGGATTTATTTTGTGAGGATCATCCTTGATCTTATGCAAATTTCACTGTCTGAATTCTAATAGTGTCTCAATAAGAAGAAGAGGCTCTTCATTCTTTCTTGGTTTATGAATTAAGAGCACTATAATGGTTTGTTCTTGCCTGAGACATGTCATCTCATTATCTTCCAAAAATGCAAAACTTTCTACTTGGCTACAAGGAATGGAGATTCTACCATGCCCTCACGTCTGTGCTATATAAAGGTTTGCGTATAACACAACTACTTTGATCTGGTCTTGTTCCGTCACACTTTTTGATGATCTCTCTTTCGAATTCCTCTGACAAGCTTGATAGTTGTGGATTTGGATCATCTTGCTTCTTGTTCTTCTTCTTATTCTTTATAGCCTCAATCCATTCTACAATTGTAATCGAATGGAAATTAAAGTCTTATACACAGCCTTAGACGACGCTTAGAGAGAGCGGGCTTCGGCTTCAAAGACTAAACCTCAAATCTGCGCCGTAAGTTCTTCACCACAGCTTTTTCTCGAATCCGATATTCGAATTTCCCAAAGGTAAGCTGTATCTGCGTTTGTTATTTCGTTCCCTTTGCTGGATTAAAGTCTTTATTGCTCTGTCTCTGTAATAGAAGCATGTTTACTTGCAAATTGGCTCCATTGTTTGAAGAAGATCCATTTCTTTTCTGGGTTTGTGATAAAATTGCTTAAATACTATCTGGGTTTATGTAAGTATGCTAAAATTTAAGTATTACATGCAAGAGATTTCCACATTTCACATCTCAGATATGTTCATATTGGAGGAGTGTATCTTATTTCATCCTTTCCCATCTGAGATTTCTCGATTGATATACGGAGCGTAGACACGGGTAGATTTTGAAAGGTTTTTCTTCCGCTTAGTTGCTTCGAATGCGTTTTTTGATATCTGGTAATTATGGTAGTACTGACAAGTAAAGTTACAAAATTGGCCTTAGTGGTTATTACTTCATTCTGTTGGGCCACAGAGGGAAACTTTTTATCTGCTACATTGGAATTCAATGTTTTTAAAATTAGATCTATTGTTGAATTAATTAATTTATAATTTATTAATTTAATTATAATTGAATCGTGATCAAATTAATAATAATTATATATATATATATTAAAATTTTAGTATAATAAATGACTATAATTAAATATTAATAAAATTTAAAATATTTTATTATTAATTATATGTAAAAGTAAATCAAATATAATGCAATATTTAAATTTAACTGATTCTTTAATTTTAAAATTTCAGCATAAAATAGTTTATCTATTAATAAATATAATTATTAAATATTAATGTATTAAAACAAGTATTGCAACCAAGATATTATAAAAATTAATTATGGTTAAGATGTTGAGATGCTTCTTTAGGTTATTGGTTTAATACTCATATGACCATTTTCATAGAAAAATATAAGCAACTCACTTATAATCTATTTATATAAAAATTTGCCCAAATAAATTGAAAATACTTTGAAAGTCAACTAGTACATGCTTGTTTTGGAAGCCAAGAGGACACAAGTTCAAATCCAAGTGAGCATGTATAATTCGGAAGCAATTCACAAGTAATTTATTTATATAAAAATTCACACAAACATAATGAAAATGCTTTGTAGGTCAAATGGTACAAATACATTTTGGAAGCAACCCAAACATGGGTTCAAATCTAAGCAGCAATAGAGGTGGGAAAATATCAAAAGAAAACCAGTTCAATCCAGTTTGCCTACACTAATTTTAGCTTAAAATCAGTTGGTCAAATTCGATTTTTGACCAAAGTTGACTGATTTTTAGTAACACTAGTTTGAAGGGTTGTCCTTATCGAACCAGGGTCCAGTTCCCTGTCCAACCAATCAATCCGGTCTAGTTATAATTATTGTGAAAGTCCACAAACGGCCTAGTTGTCCAATTAGTCTAGTGCTATTCAACTATATCAAGTTGGATTGACCAAAAAAAAAGACTAAAAGAAAAAGACAAATGGGCTAGGTTGTTTGGCCAAGTTAAGCAATGCATTTTCTACCAGTGAAGTCTAGCAGCCAAGCTAATCTAGTAGTGAATATAAAATATTAAAAATTTGAGAGATTTAAATTAAAAAATTATTTTAAAGGTTATTGTATAATTTTAGCCAAAAATTTTTAAATATATTTTATAACTTGTAAATATCTAATAGGCTTAAGTATAATTATCATATACAGACAAAGAAAATGTGTATTTTTGAATTTGAAAGTAGAAAAAAAATTCAAAATTAATATAGTAAACCACTTTTTTTTTTGAAAAATTCAATTAGACCATTAAGCTTCAAATTATTGGATTTTGAAGTTTTAACCTTTGTATTTAATTTTTTTTTTCTATTTCCTCCCCTAAACTCATGTCTTTCTATTTCCATTATGTATATCTCAACAAAAAAATATGTATTAAAACAAGTGATTATATGGCCAAAATGATCAAATAAATATAAAGATATGAGCTTGCAAAATTTCAAAGCTTTTTTCAAAAAAAAAATAACGGGCCCAGTTTTGCTTAATTGGCCTAGCCATGGTCAGGTTAGGTTAAATCATAAGCAAAAAAGAAAAATTGCTTGGCTTTAAATTGGGACGAGTTTCATACTAGAATGAAACTGGATTTGGCTTAGCTTGTGCATACTCCTACTTTTGGAAAAAGACATTCAATTAGATTGTGACATTAAGATAGCTTGAGGATTACAGATTCTTCTATATCTATTTGATAACACCAATTTTGTCTCATGATAGTCTTTTTCATTTCTAATTCAACATTCTTTTTTAAATTTCTCCAATTAGGAAAGATGTGCTTGCATCTATCTACATAATGACAATCATGAATTCCATTCTTGTTCTCAGTAATGGAGTCTTTTCTAGATGCTATATTTCAATTCATCTTGTCCCATATCAATAACGACCGATGTAATACCTCAAAATTAATTAAGGTGTTAATCATGGATTTTGATTAATTAAGAATAATTAATACGGAATAATTGGACAAGTTATGTGAATGAAAATTTTAGATAGATAAATTATTAATATGAGTTTGAGATTTAATTAGGTTAAAAACTTTATTTAGGCCCAAATTAAAATTAAATAGGCCATGGTTAGAAATTAATAGAGACCTAATGATTTTAGGTGTAGACTCAACCTTTTAATGTGAGACTTGACCCAAGAGAGAGTACCTAGTGATGACCCAATCTGATTTAGTGAGATACGGGCCCAAGAACCAACTTACATAAGCTCTTATAATTGGCTCAACATCCTTTATGCAGACCTCAACTAAATGAGCTCTTAAAAACTTGACTCAACCTAACTAAAAATCTGAACCTAATTGAAATTGGACATTTGGGTCAGCCCATAACCCATTTAGGATCTAACTTAAACCCAACTAAAACCATAAACACATGCAACCCCCTCTTACCATTTTGTTGAAACATAAAATACAAACACAAGAGGCATTTTTGCACCTTGAGAAGGAGGCTAGGATTCTAAGCAAGAAATCCACCATTTCTCATTTCTAAACTCAAAATCAGCCAAGGTAATAGTTATAAACTTAATTTCCTTCTCTTTCTCTTCATTTTGACCCGATTAGTTTTTCATTTAGAGCATTCTCACCATACCCAAAATCTGAAATGTGATTGTTTTAGATTTTCTTGGTGAAATTTCGTAAGTTGAGGCTAGGGGTATTGTTAGGTAAGTATAAATTCTTCATTTTGATGCTTTCTCTGTTAGTTTGAAACCTCTATAGCTGATTTATGATATGAGTATTGTTTTTATGTGAATTTACTCAGAATTTGAAGTGTTATTTTGAGATTTCTGGGGTAGGCTCAACCAAATCTGAATTTGGCTCTTGTGGTAAGTGGATAAATATTTCTGAGTAATCCTATATAGCTTAACTCCTTGAGTAATGGGTTTGCTGATATAAATTGTAATTAGAGATAGTTATGGCTTGATTTTATGTCCATAGGTTAAAGTAGCATTCAATTGGCTCTTAGAGGATTGGTTACAAGTGAGGTAATTGGGGTTCATGCTAATTCCATACATATGTCTATTTTAATTTTATATTTACTGCATGATTATGATTTTGAGTGCTAAATGAATTGGTTGGCTATCTGTTATATGTGATTGGACCTTGTGAGTCCATGGTTGAACTGTGGTGCGGCTGCCACCCATGCATATGCTTTGATCGGGTATCGAGTTGTAATCAGACTCCAGATGCACTAAGCCCTGGTTATGCTCATTGGGAAGTAAGTACCATGGACGGGCCTCTCCCGATATTATTGGCCTTTAACATGTGGAATTGTGATTGCTAGTATGAGATAGTAATAATAAATAGCCTAATTATTTCATTTATTGATATGGTTGGTATATTTTCTTATGCTTATATGAAATCATGCATATATGTTAATTAAACTGGAACATATGAATGAAATTTGCCTTACTTATTGAGATTTGCATCTCACCCCATTTCATGGGATCATACTTTTAGGTGAAAATTCTTCGGATAAAGATAAGGGGAAGTAAGTGGATGAAAATCCATTAGCTCTAGCCATGTGTGGAGGAAGTTACACTTGAGCTGATCTGAGTAGAATATATGCAAATTTTGTTATTCTTTTTATAGCATTATCATGTAATCATATTGCTAAATATAAGTGTTTGTATTTTGATTACTTAAAATGTATCTATTGAGGAATTAGGCCTCATTTTTGCTTAGTATTGAATGTATGGACTTATAATATCTGTTATGAATTTTGTTGGACTTATGATATGGTTTACCATTTGGGAAATGTAACTATGTGATACATTGGATGTAAACCTGAACTAGTGGTGCATGAGATCTTTAATAGAATATATATTTGAATAATAATTGCTAGTAACTTATGAAATTCTTACTATCATTAATTCATAAATTTGTTGATATATAGTAGTTTGATGAGTAAGGATTAACACTTAAGTCTTGAATTGGTAACAATAGATAAGCTAGGTAAATTAGATAGAGGAAAGCCATTAAAGCCCCACAATTTAAGGTAGAGTGACTCTAGGGTGTTACTAGGGGAAGAATGAGAGTGTATGAGACAAGATTTAGAAGTTGTAGGGTCAGAAAGTGTTTTGCCACGGCCAATAAAGGCGAAGTTGCCTAGGGAGAGTACCAAAAAGCATTTCGCCGTGACGAGAAGTGGAACTAGCCGCGACGAAATGTGATAGGCCAAACTAGAAGTCGTCCAAAGAGCAATTCGACGCAACGGGAAATAGGCTGCAGCGAACTTTTGTGAAAATGTGTCAGGCGTTCTAGAGAGGAATTAGCCACGGCGAAAGGGAGAATTGGCCGTAGCCAATAGTGAGAGGCGACTGAGGTAGGCTCTAGGAGCTCCTCTCGTCGCAGCGCCATATAGGCTTGCTGCGGCAAAATCTGTGAAGCTATAAGAAGTGAACCAGAGAGCATTTAGCTGCAGCGTGAAAGTATTTAGCTGCAGCGAAGGTCTTGAAACTCTTATATTAACCTAGAAATCTTGGTTTTTCTTATGGCAACATCAAGAGATGACTTAGATACACTTGTAAGAGATTCTTGAGAGTTAAAAGTCAATAGGTAATAGATTTAAAGGCTCTTAATTAGAGATTTGCTTCACTCATGTATATGAATGCTTGTAAGTGTTTGGTTAATGATTCTAACAACATTAAGTTTCAAATTTTCTCACTTTTCCTAAATTGTTTAATTTAATTGATGTTAGACCTTGATTTATGACTATCAATCGCATATTTAAGCTTAATTACCATAATTAGAAGTTAGAGTCATCACAACCGTGATGTAGCAGCCTGCAACTGTGTTTCTAAGCGATGGAAGGACTTAATGCCTTATATCAAAACCCTTTACTTTCCTTGCAACTCATTTGACAACAATTTTAATGGCCAAGTAAGGAGAATCGTACAACAATTATGCAATCAAAAGAGCTAGTTGTATATAGCCCTTTCTCCAGTACTGGCCTCGCTTCATGACTCTCACTTGTAGGTCAATCTCTTTGCCAGCTTGAGCTTCAAATGGACAATTAGGCTTCCATTGAGAGCCCATGAAACTTGGATTGCTTTGGTCTACCAAAGAATTTGGAATCTCTTAAACTGTGGGGTGTCTTAATGGTCAATTCCCCAAAATGGGATGTCTCCAAAAACCTCAAGAACCTCGAAATAATTGGTGAGGTTGGAGGATCCTGTGTTGTCTGTGGTGCTCCTATCATGTCCATATCTGACTAGGTTGTTACTACTTGGATGTGAAGGAATTAGATCAATCTCAATTGACTTGCATATTTAGAGCAATGTAAAATGGATTTTATGGTTTGGGGAACATTTCACTTTCTTTAAAATCCCCAGCGATCGAACCCCAATGATTGAATCCCTTGAGGTACAAGGCTATAGTTGGATTAGGGTCCCTGAAACCAATCATTTAAGAAATCTTTCAATTTACAACAATGCAGGTACTAAATTGTTTAAAGTGATTATTTTGTATCGTCCTTTGCTTTTTCTTATTTCATGTTTCCAAAGGATTAACTGATTTACTCTTTTAGGCATTGTCACTCAGCTTTTAGGGAGAGTGTATATGGTTGATTTTGGAAATCTCATAGCTCTCAATTCCTTGGATTCCATATGCAAAATGCTAAAACTTTCAATTTGAGATGAAGCATCTTTTACATGAAGGTTGAATTCATTGTTGACTTTGAGGCTCTTCAACTTTTCTTAGAGAATATTTTTGTCAACTTCTTCAATAGTCATCACAAACTTTAACTCTATTAATTGAATTAATAGAATTTGATGATGTATCATTTCATATGAATTGACGACCATTATAGCATGCTCAAGTAAATTATACAATGTTTTCATAAAAATTATACTACCTAATCTTATAACCTCTTAAGTAACACTATTTTCTATTTTTCTATACTTAATCCTTTATTATTGAAGAAACACTTGTCCTTTAAGTTGAAAAAGAGAGCTAATAAATTTCCTAATTCAGATTTACGACTATATGTGCATACGTAATGGTATGTCATCAATTTCTATTTGTTTAATTGATAGAGTCAGCATATAGGAAAATATTAAGAACTTTGACAAGCATTTATGATTAAAAAAAAACTCAAAATAAACATTTTATGACCAAAAAAAATACTTTGCCTAAAATAGATGAAATCTTCTTCATCATGTACCACATTATCCCATTAACTTTTCAATCAGCCAAAGCCACAAATGTAGATCCATCCACAAGCACCATTTCATGTAGAATGGGATTTGATATCACTTTATTTTGGGATCTTAACCAGTTGTTCTACAACCAGAGAATAGATAATAACCAGGCAAAGTAGCATCCCTTATAAACTGAGTTACATTGGTTTCAATACAGATAAGACTTAAAAACACACTTTTCAAGTGTTTATTATCAATTTTTTCAAAACAATTTTTACAATTCAATACGTCCACATTATTAAGTTTTTTTTTTGGGACCAACAAATACCACATTATTAAGTTAGAAAAAGAATTCTTCCGTATGTAGCAAAGCAAACACCTAATAACTACATCTAATTTTGTTTTATTTTTGTTTTTCCTTTAAATACTATCCCTCTTGTGATGGATGCGGAACCAACTCAACTCATACAGAATTTGCATCTAGCAATGATCATAATATTCCAGTTCATATATGGTAGTGCAACGTAGTTAAAAAAAGGTTTAGAACTCTATAAGAGATATCAAAATTTTCCAACTACACGTAAGAAGTAAATTTCAAAAGAATGCTTCAGATATTAAATTTGTTCTTCCACTAATAATTTAAATTAACACTAGTATGACCTAAATAAGCTTCTTCTTCTGGAAATATCGCTTCAAATGCCACAACTGCAAAGCTGAGACTGCGATGCAGATACCCAAGGACATAATACTAAACCACGCCACTCTGGCATTTGTTTTTTCGCTCACAATCCTCATCTCAGCTTCTCTGAGTAAATACAAAAAGAAAAAAGATACATCACTACATCAGACAAGTTCAAAATACCATGGAAAATTTTTCCCCTTCTTCTTTGGTGGGGGAGGGGCGTCAGACATAGGGAAAAATTACCTGCTCTTAAGGTAGATCAAATTCTCATGGATGGCCTCGACTGCTCCTTCAAGCTTTCTCAACTCAAGCTCAACTCCCTAGGTGTTGATGACATACGCAGAGACATGTCAGAACATAGGATCTTAAACAAAATGAAAGAGGAAGAGGAGGAAATTTCGATTCACTTGCAGTTTAGCCAATTACTAAAAGTTTCCACCTCATATTCTGAAAAAAGGATTTTAAGGAAACTACAAACCTAGAAAGTTTTTAAGAAATTTTTCAAAACAACATCTAGACTCATACTTTGATGACATGGCTTTGTGTAAACTCTCAGCCTAAGAAGTTATACATAAAATCTGAAGATTAATAAGAAATTAGAGACATAACCAAGATGTTTACCTCAATCTTCTCTTTTCTTGCAACTGAATCCCAATCCTTAGCTGCAATTCCAGTTCTCCAATCAAGGTTGACACTAACATCTCCACCTCCTTCATTATGACCCTCCACCCAGAAGCATGCCAGGTAGTTCCCAGTCTCATGAGTTGTAAATGCGAATTGACCATCTGTTGCGTTCTCCTTATGGTGAAGAATGTTTCCATATGGTGATGTCACCTGAACATATCAGACTATTGTTAACAACCAGCAGGGAAACTAACAGCCACAGGAGATAAACCTTTTTAACAAGTTAAGTTACTTCAAGTGCAATCCAGATTTCCTATCTTCTCTCCCCCCCCCCCCCCCCCCTTCTCTATTGACCTAATGGTATGTTCGGATTAAGGAGAAGAGAAGCGGGAAAAACTTGATAAACCTTGCCCTTGTTTGGGAGTATTTTTATAAGCAAGGGTAAAGAATGAAGGATTATTCACTAACCCTCCAAAATCCTCCCCTCATCATATTTCTAAGTTCCTCCAATGTGGAGGATTTTGGAGAAGAAACCCATCATTAAGTAATTTACTATTATGTATTTCATTGATTTTTAAAATGACATATCAATAAACTAAATTATTATAATTAACCATTTCAACGAAAGATAAATTTGAAGCAAGATGAATAAATAAGACAAAGGAGATAGCAATTATAACTTGAGTTAGCCAGTTGCTAACATGATGACCCAAGAGAAGGAGCTTACGACACCTTGTAAAGATAAACAACTCCAAGAAGAAAACATGCATTTCAAATTTCTCAACTAGTGAACCCTCATCTTCTGTCCTGATTAGAGACCTTTTCCAGGTTACTACTAACTAGAGAATAAAGACCCCTTTATTTTTACCTTAGCATGTTATTTTATAAACTCATGCAGGACACTAAGGTAATGGTTTTTCTTGCTCTGCCATCTTGGCAACACCTCAGAACAGCAAGAGTACTACTACTCTATATTGTGAGATGTTTCCATCGTCAAAACACATCGCATTCATAGTGACCTCAAGAAGCATATTTCCAAATCTCTAATAGTCAATATGTGTAAAGAAAGGGTCAATTTTAGGCTAACATCAACAAATCATCAAATCAAGCTAAGACAACCGGCGTCCCGAAATAAACATCCCAAAACAACGAATCGGCTAAAGAATGTCCCCGACCTGCAAATTATCCGTCCAAAACCAGGAAACGATTTCCAATAATCATCAATTCCACCAATAGGTTATCTAAAACGACCATAAGCTAATTCGCACGAAATTCAGGAACCCAAAATATTTTCTTCTCGAATTTCACAGAAACCAAACAATAATTAAAAAAAATCATATCAGGGGAGAAAAATTAGGCAAACCCCCAGAATTGGACAAGATGATACCTTGACACCGAGGGTGGGATTGTGGGAGTGATCATCGGGGACGACGACATAATCAGCCAAAACGACAACGTTAGTCTGGATTTCTTCGGAGACGCATTTGGTACCGATGGGAGGTAGGGTGAGCCAGATAGCGTGAACAAAGGTTGAGAAGAAGCACAGAAGAAGCAAGAAGGGCAACAAGATAGCTCTGCTCCCCATACCCCTTTTCTTTCTCTCTCTCTCTCTCTCTCTCTCTCTCTCTCTGTGTAAACAGAATGCTGTCGGGAAGGTCTTTGGAAACGACGAAGCACGCAACACTTCGGATCTGTTTCTGCCCCTGCTAGGTGCTCTAATTTCAGTTATCCTTCAATCTTTTTTTTTTTTTTAAATAAATTTTTTAATCTTTTCTTTTCTTCATTTCTGTCTTCGTTTTCTTTCCCTTTTTTGATAGATTACGTTCACACTTATCTATAATTTAAATTTATAATTTATAATTAAAAACAATAATTTACAATTCAATCTATTATTGGTTTAATTTACTTTTTTAAATAATCGACATTAGTCATAATTTAAAATCTTACTTACATATGGTGTGGCACGCGAGTTTGCTCAATTAATTAAAAGGATTTAAATTAAGTATTTTACAATTTTTTACGCAGGAATTTGGATCACTTTCTCCTTTGATTAAACCTTTGCTTGTACTTCTAAGAATGGTAAATCTTTAAACAATATATCATTGCTACAAAGATATAAACTTAATTATGTATTATTTTCTTAGAAATTATAATTAATTCCATGTAATTTAGCTTATAAATATTTAATATACAAGTTAAAGGAATATTTAACAATGAAATTAATCATCACCTTATCTTTCATATGATTACTTTATTTGAAATGAAAACAAAAAATATCACAAAGTGATTAATTAATGAAGAAACTCATCACAAAGATTGAATAACACATTTTTTTGCCATTAATTAAAGAACACTTTAAAAAATCGAATGAGACAATTAAACTTACAAAGGACAAACAAACTTTGGAGTTTGGATATGTTAAAGTGTAAAATTTGTAAAGTGTCTTTCAAATAAAAAAAAATGATATAAAAAATAAAAGTATATATAGGATTTACTTTTTCTCTTTTTACCTACACATTTTCTCTCTATCTCTCATTTTAGAAACTTCATAGTTTAAAGAATTTAAATCCCAAAATTTGAGTAAGATTGCATGAAATAAATTGTAATTTATTTTATTTTATTTTTCAGAAAAAAAATTTAAATAAGTGATTTTTTTAAGAACTAAATTGTTAATAAATATCAAGTATGGCACTTTCCATAACGAAAACGAACCTTTTTTCCTAAATGTTCTACAAATTTACACATAAACTTATGGTTAAAATTAAATTTTGAATGAAAGAAATAATCATTTAATTTATTCAAAAGATCATAATTTATTTATTTTTTTAAATCAATGTTACCATTAAGTTTATTTGAATTTAATGAATGCCACCTTTCATATAGGTTTGGTTATACCAAACTTGTTTGGCTTATTAATTTATGCAATTTGGATTAAGGAATATTTTTGGTGATTTTCTACAACTGAACAAGTCATATAATAGTATAAGAATGAGTTAGAGTATCATTTTCATGTAGAAAATTAATCAAGTAGCAATTTTTTTAATTATCCCTATTATTTAGAAAATAAAAGATTTTAATTAAAATAATTATTAACTAAGAAAATAATGTAATTTGCAAATAAATAACTATATTACTCATTTATGAAAAAATCTAGAGTTGGATTTTAATATTTAACTCCTCTAAATGGATAAAAATGATTCATGCAATGTATTTGTATTCTAATTAATGGTTGATTCCCCAGTGATATGTAATTCTCTTTCAAGATATAATATGTATATCTATGTTACTTCTACATCTACATCTACTTTCATAATCATAAACTTTAGCACATATCCTTAAATTCTATGAAATTTAGTGTACTCTTGTATATAGTGGTTTGGCATGCATATATGTTACAATCCCACCTAGGCATATCTATATCTCTACAAAATCTAAACCTAAGTTATTATTCAAGTAATCCCTTATAGTAATTTACCTTTCAATTTATCTCACTATAGATATGATTTCACAAGGAGTAGTCAACATTTTGCAAAAGAATTATATATTGAATAATAAATTAATTTGAATAAAAATAGATTGGATAAATATTCCAAATTTAAACACTATCCATAAATATCTTATTGAAAAATTAGGTCGTTTATTATGGGCTAACCCAAATTCACAAATAAAAAGCTCATAAAGGAATTAATATAATTAATTATTTTGGAAATTAATTAATGAACTAATTCTAAATTTTGAATTAATTAAGTTTTTGAATTTTGAAAATTTGAAATTCAAAATTCAAAAGTGTCATTTGTTTAATATTTTGTAAAAAAATTTTTAAAAAAATTAACGAATGAGAGACAAGAGTGTGTGATCGTGTCTTTATGTATATTTGAGACTCAATTATTATGAAAAACTAAGAGAAGAACAAAAACTCCTTTGGGAAAATGTAGAGAAGATTCTTTGAAAAATCTTCTTCATTCTCCTTTGGTAATAGGCGTATCTATTGTAAACTGTTGATCAGAGTCCGAATTGTGACCTAGATCGAACCATGTGAGGTAATTCATTCAACAATAGATCTGTTGCAAAGATAAGTACCAATCCAAATCTTTATAGTCTATGATTGGTATCAGAGCCTAGTTAAGGCTTGATTTGTTGCTTTCCTATGGTGAAATCTTGTCAATTAATTTGTTCTTGGTATAATTGTTGCTTAATTAACATGAGATATGTAGGTTTAATTTTTGGACTTAGGCAGCCATTAATGGTAGATCTCATTAGAGACAACTTTAGGCCACCATTTTTATACTATGACTAGGCCATATGGAGAAGAACTTATGGTGGAAATTAGGGGTGTACATCGGCCCGGTTGGCCCTAGGGGCCCGCCCTAGCCTGGTCTAATCGGGCCGGGCTGGGCCGGGCTAAAAGTATAAATGGGCATAACATTAAACAAGACTGCTCCGGGCCGGGCAGGGCCACGGGTGAAGGTATGTTCCGCCCAACTCGCCCTAATAGTTACTTCTTTTTTTTTTTAGTTATTAATATCTTGTCATCTTATTTTTTTTATTTCATTTAATTATCTCTGTATACTGCAATTTTTATTATTTATTCAAATATTATTTACTTCTTAATTATTTTTATCATTGATGTGAATCCTTACTGATATTTTTTTTGTTAAATAATGAAAAAATATATATTTACCTAAGACTAATTATGTTAGTATATCTTATATTTTATTTGATAATACTAGATTATTTTTTTATCACTGATACAAATATAAGAGTTCTAAAAGTCCATTGTTTTGAAATATATGCCTATAAGTTTGTGTAAAAATATTTTTATATTACAAGTATCAATTCATTAAAAAAAATTAATTTGGGTGGCCCTAACCCGCCCTATCCCAACATAAATCAGACTTATTAGAGTTGAATAAGGCCACAGGTATAAAAACAAGTTTCATGTCTTAATCGGGTCAGGTATCGGATATACTAGATGTTCAGTTTAGTTTTATCCATGTATAGCCCTACTTATTCGGGCCATCCCGGGCCGCCCTAAAATCGGGTTTCTCCGGGTCGGGCAGGGCCACGGGCATAAAAATACTCCCAAGACCTTAATCGGGCCGGGCTCCGGGCCAAGCATCGCCCTGACTCGGCCCTACCCATGTACACCCCTAGTAGAAATATGGAGAAAAACCATGACCCCATTAGAGAGATATTTGAACATAAAATTGCATTTTTCATATGTATATAAGCCCTTTTTTTAGGGTTGTCATTCTCCCCATAATGAATCATAGGTTGTAAAATTTATACCAATAGAAAGCTTATAAAACAAGCTTTCTAAAGACACTTAATTTGCTTTAATTGGATTTAAAATGAGGAGGATATGAACATTCAAAGTTGGCCTTACAAAAATGTTAAATCTAAGACTTTCTAAAATTTGAAAGGAACCAAGGTAGAAGATGATGGTTCTTGCCTAATCATGGGGGTGGTACATGTTGGCCATGCCCACCACCACTTGGGCCAAACTTAGTACCAACAAAAAGAGGAAGACAAGAAGGAAAGCATGGTGCAACTAGAATGGTCAGAAAAGGTCCTTATGGCAATGAGTGGCTTTCATGTGTCACCTAAGAAGCACGTGAGCCCTCTCTTCTTTTATTTTTCCTTTTTTTATTTTTTGAACCAAAGAGAAAAAAAAAAGGCACATAGGGGCATATGTCTAGAGTTTTAGGACTATTTTTTAATTTTAAAAATTTTAAATTTAATAGCTTCATTTTGGTATATAATTTGTCTAGGTTTGGTAACTATTGGTCATTTTTTCAGTGATTTTTTTAGTCATAAAATGGTGATTTTATGTAAAAAAAAATATGAATTATTAAATTTTATTTCTCATAAATGGGTTATTATGAATCTAGAGCATTTCAAAATTACAATGCAGACATATATAAGTGTGTTAAAACACACATTCAAAGTATGAGAAGTATTTGAATTGACTTAAAGATGCGAGGGAATAAACTTCCTCATTTATCATAGGTTTTGGGTTTTTTTAACATACTCTCAAATGATGTTTAGTATAACATCCTCCTCAAAATAAAATTTTTATTATTTTAATTAGACTAATTGAATTAAATTAAGTAAATTAAGAACCCTTGAATAAAAAAAAATAAGGTCTTAATATGTGAATTTGGAAACATAGGAATTTTTGGAAAAGAAATTGAAATTTTTTGAAGTTATTAGATATTTAATTAGATTTTTTAGGATTAATTTAAAATTAAAAGTAATTTAGTAAATGCACTAGTAATTAAGGGACAAATACGTAAGAGGTGAAATTTTAAGGAATTTCAAAACTATTAAAGCTTTAAAAATTTAAGAAAAATATTTGGAAAATTAACATAATTAGGTAAAATTTAAGAGTTAAATTATAAATAGTGAAATTTTAGGGTTCAAAATTGTTTGACCAAGACCAAAGTATGATTTTAACAATCCAAAATATAACTTTCTGGGTTAAAAACTATAATTTTAGTTGAACACAATTTGACAAACTATAAATGATCAAATTTGGCTTAACACAATCGTTACAATTATATAGATAGTTTTCATAATTGTCACTTTCTTTAAAACTCAACCTACATGTAGATATGGTGCATCAAATTAAGTAAAGTTACATGAAAAATATCTGTATGGAAGAAGAGGATTTTTCTTCTCTTTCAAATGACCTGTCTAGGAAGAAGAGAGGGAGAATCGCCTTTACTTCTCTATAGCCTTATCGCTTCAGAATTCACCACACCTCTAACATATTCCAAAACTGTGTTGCTTCATCATTCCACTCTAACTCTTTTCTAAAACTTTTCCTCTACAACTTGAAGGAGAGAAAATGTGGTAGAAGGAATAACAAGAAAAGAAGGACAAGACATCAATCCATTGGTAAGACATATTCTTGCTCTTACTGAGGATCTCGTCTTATTGTTTGCTCTTTTATATCTTTTTCTTCACATTCATCATCTCTCTCCCTTATCTTGACTTTGAGCATATTTTTCTTTACATGGATAGGATGAGTTCTTAAGATTATAAATGATTTGATGGGTTATTAGGGATGTACTCATGACTAAAGCATGTAGAATAACTAGGTTTATTTCCATCCTCATCTTCTCTTTGAAGTTCACATGAACATGTCAATGGAGGTTTAAGTTTGGTGAGATTTTGGTGAGGGAAAAACCATTGTGTTGACCTAGAAATAGCTTGTTTTGAATGCTTGTATATTGATTGGAATGTTTAGGAAGGTTTAGTTGAGGAAACCATTAAAAAGAGGTTGAAAAACATAGTTTTTATGTAACAAAGGTCATGGACATAAGAGGCAGTGCTACCTAACATGGCCCATGTCTAGAGAGCAAATTTGGCTACCTTTTGAAGCTTGACATGGCCAGGTCGTGTTCCTAAGGGTTAGAACATAGTGACCATGTTAAGAGCTAAAATGGTTGAAATTTAAGGTTTTCAACTTTGAATCTTATAGAGACTTGTCTTGATCATATTCTTACATCTGGCTTATATATCCCCCTTCAAATTTAAGCATAAAGGTCCTAAAAATGTATACTTTGGCTCTATAGATTGATACAAAGTTTGCTAAAATTGAATCAAAATAAGGAGTGGTATTTTCCTTAGCCATCATAAGTATATGTTGATTTTAATATGCATCATGTTTGATTGATATTTAATGATGGTTGTGTTATGCTCAAGTGGTTTGTAAGTTCTTTTAAAACCTTGGAAATACTAATTAAGATTATATATATTACTAATTCACTAAATACTATTGGGTTCTAAGGACCAAGCATAGTGGAATAATTTAAAATTTTTTCCCGAAACCCACCAAGGATCCTTGCAGAAAGGGCATAAAGTGGTGAGAGATATATTACTTTTTGCAAAGATTGTTTACTACAAGTGAGTCCATGTCTATTCAACTCATGAACTCTCAATCTCATTAACACATAAACTCCTTCAAATGCACGTATTCCTAAATAGTTCTATGATCTCTATGTATGCGTGCAAGGAATCATAAACACATATCAATGAATTTACGTCTTTACAGTATCTACACATGAGTAAGCCAAGACTCCAATGCTGAATGAATGGACAGAATCTCTCTTCTCTCAATCTTTGCCAAAAGACTCTTTTACTCTATTTTAGCAGCACACACTTGGTTTCATCTGTACATATTCCAAAACCTTAATTGTTTATTTATAAATAAACACTTAAGGTCTTGTGACATCTAACTAACAGGTCTTAGCCAAATATATGATGAGTGAAGTGATAATTGGCCTTTAATTATTGACCTAGTCTAATAATAACTACCCAAAAAGGATATAATATTACTTTAATATAAAATAATAATATTATATTATATTATATTATATTATATTATATTACACTATATTATATTATAATATATATATATATATATTAGACTATATTTTTAAAATCTCTAATCCAACTAAGAATCTTAATTATATTACATTAACTGCAATTTTGACCTACTATTTGTATGTAAGTTATAGGTTCTTATTACGTTGATAGTCATTTGAAAAAGAATCATATTTTAGTATCATGGATAGTGAGTGGTATCTAACAATACATTACTACCACCCAAGTTATAAAAATGCTTTGATTTGACATACCTAAGCCATGACCAATGTTCTAAGTAGTTCAGTTTTTTTTTGTTCGGATATCTAGATTGAACTTGAGGCATGGAATGTGTCATTCTCCTTATAATTCAATCTATGTATTTCTTGATCCTCAAGTAAACGAAATCAAAACAAATGAATTAATATCACATATTGATCCATTTGAGCATGATCATGCATTTCTTAGTCTCATTCAATTAAAAGGC
Organism: Erythrophleum ivorense; assembly: GCA_026724425.1. Lineage (NCBI taxonomy): Eukaryota > Viridiplantae > Streptophyta > Magnoliopsida > Fabales > Fabaceae > Erythrophleum > Erythrophleum ivorense. Next base: position 35,934,173 of record JAIUCV010000006.1, on the reverse strand, counting down.
CTATAGATATCACTTCTCCTATATTGGAGGAATAAAATTCTATTTGTATCACCCACATCCCTTTATATGATTTGTGATTCATCTAACCACTACCTTTTGTTCATCCCTAATAAAGGTGATGGTCAACTGTGCATTGTGCTTCGATCAAATACTGAGTTGTGATCAGAGTTATGAATACACTGAGCCCAAAGGCCTTTCCTTGTGTTACTAGCTATTAACCTATTGTATGTAATTGTTAGTATGGAATAGTAGTCACTAGTAGTCCAACTAGTTTATTTGTTGATGATATTGATGTTTTTAGTATATTTTTCTGTATAAATACATTATGTTGATTAATATGTACATATGTATATATATATATATATATATATGAAATTTACCCCTTATTATTAAGATTGCATATCTCACCCCGATTGTGAGCTAACATTTTCAAGAATTGAACCTCTTAATAGCAAGGAGAAGTTAATGGAAATTTATCATGGTAGTTTAGTAATGTATAGGCTTAAATGCCCTATTTAAATTAGGTTTCTATAGTAGGTATGCTAGCATTGCTTATTGTGTTGTATAATTGTCACATTACATCATGTATTGCCAAGTGTAGAGACTGATTTTATAATTTGAGACATCATAGAATTGCTACTTGTAATTGTATTTGGATGATTATTAATGAATACCTTCAAATTATATGACTCTTAAATAGTTAGTGCTGTAGTATTAATGTTTGACTTGTTGGCATAGAAGGTTTGGAATGTGCTTTTGTTGTCTTCATCTTGTGGAAGGTGAAATGGTTCACTCCTCCTATATTGCTATAGTAGATTTTACTGTCATGAGTCATTATGTGGTGATGTTAGGAAGTGACACGACCATATTTTGAACCAAGGATTGTACCAAGTGTTGAGGGATGTAGACAAGTTTAATTTGTCAATTGAAACTTGCTCAAGGTGGTTTGATGATCTTAGGTAGAGTAAGGAGGATTTTAGGTTGTCATTAAAAGCCATAACATACCATTTGTTGTTATAGGCCCTTATGTGTGACATTAGGAAGTTTCATAGCCATATTTTACATTTAAGGCTCCCTTAGAGAGTTATTGGTAAGAGTATGTTCAATTAGGCCATTAAATCTTGCCCCAAGCGGTTCGAGTTGCCATTTGAGTTTATATTCTATCCTTTTACTATCATAAATGAATCATGTGCTAATATAATATGTATTTTGGTTGGTGTGATTAACTTTTAAATCCTTGGGCTATGTAAAGTGTTTGGATGGAGATTATAAGAATATAAACCTTTTAAAACCCTTGCCTTTTAGCCATAAAAAGATCCTAGGATTGATCTTGAGGTGGTAGCAGGTTTGCTTATTTAAGAGTTTGGGTGCAGCAAGTTTTCAAGTCACGGCCAAAATAAGCTAATAGTGTTTCGATAGTAATTTTAGCCATGGCACAAAAGTTTTTAGCTGCAATGCAAAAGATTCTACCCACGACGTAAAATCATCTAAAAGCTAATTTGACCGCAACGTAAATAGTTAACCACGACGTAAATCTTTTTGTGTGGAAAATTACATCACAGTGTAAATCTTTTTGTGTGGAAAATTGATCCAAACCCGAGTTCAGTCGCGGGGCAAGTTCTTCAAGTCGCAGTATAAGTGTAGAATTTAGCTTTTAAAAGTTCTAGAGGCCAAGTTAGTCGTGGTACAACCATTCTAAGTCATGGTCTAAGTCTTGAAACCCCTAATTTAGCTAGTAATTCCTAATTTTCACCATGGTCATGATGAGTAATGACTTTTAGTCCAACATATATGACATTTTAGGCTTCTTTAAGGTATTTTTAATTGAGACAAAAATTGTTAATGAGATTTTTGAATTCTTAGTAACAATAATCCCATTGTACAACTTGATGGTGAATATTGATTATTTAAAGGTTCAATTTTTCTTGTATTTTGATCTATTACTAACTCATTAACCAAATTATACCTTAAGTGCAATCGATTAATTAAGAACACAATTATGCTTAATTTGCTGAAAAAATAGTTGGGGTTGTTTTATTTGATATCAAAGCTTGGTTCAAGAAAAATCATGTTAATTTAAATTTTATGATTAGAAACTTGACAATCATGATACATATTTGGCCTAATATTAGTTTTAAAAAATAGCTAATTATGTGAACATATTTTTGTTGCTCTTTATCTTCGAAAAATAAATGTAAAGGGATAATGATATGAGGCTTGTAGTAATTATTAAAATTAATGTTTCCTAGATTATGTTTAGAAGGTCACCCATCTAAACGAGTATGCCTCTAGGAATAATAGAATACAATAAAATTCTATCTCATATTGCTTAAGTAACACTGATTTTAAGACTTGTGGTAATTAGTGCCAATGAAAATATTAGAATTTTATCCTTCTTCTTATGATATTAGGTTATTGGTTTTAACTTAGTTAATCGGTTAAGGCTGGTTACCGACTGGCTATACAGTAGATGTACCAGTCACTCGCTATGAGGCACCAGTTGATTGAATGAATGAAACCAAGTAACCGATGAGAATAACAAATAGAGCTACCAATAGTATCTATAACCAGCTGACCGCCATTTATTAAGCAAGTTGACTAGGTATGGCTGACCAGTTGATTGGCCTATTGAAATAGTTAACTAATCACAGTAAGAGTAACAATTCTTTACTTAAGTAAAATTATAAACTTTTCAAAGGCCATCTGGGGGTGATATTAAGAACTTAGATGGTAATGGTACCTAGTAGGCTAATCGGCTAGCTATAGAAACCCTGTAGAAGGGTATGATGTAGGTCTTACTTATGACTTAGAAATTGCCAATGGGAGTTGGAATTAGTGTAGAATAAACCATTACATTAAATAAAGATTTGGAATTGATGTATAATCCATAACAAGATAGAATTTCATAAGCTTTGGAAAGGTCCCTGTCACACCCAAAAATGCGACCGCTTGGCGACTTTAAAAGAAAAGAAATTTTCAAAAAGAAATTTCGATGTGAATTTCTGAAAACGAAAACCGAAATCAATAATTAAAGTAAAAGGGTAAGAGTTGCCATCAAAATTTTATTTTTGAAAAGGCAAAACTTTAGAAAAACCTTTTTAATTTGAAAAATAGTTTGCGAACTAGATTCGGATTCGAAAGTTGATTGTGAGTGAGAAAGGTGTTAGGCACTCCACTACACCCATTACTGAGAATAATTATCATAAGTCAGTTGTGCAAAATTAATATGGCCTCTATTCTATTTTAATTTTCCTTAACAAATCACATGCAAAATAAAAAGTAAAGAAATTAAATGAAATAAAATTAAGAGTAAAAAGAAGAAAAAGAAATTAAAGAAATAAAGTTAAAAATAAGAGGAAAAAAATTAAAGAAATAAAATTAAAAGAAAATATTTACTTACAAGGGCGGACTTGACTTAGGATGAAAGCCTAAGGCCTATGTACTTTTCAAGAGGGATCAAAGTCTGCATAGTTCGAGCCAAAAACTATGTTTGGTTAATGTTTTGTTTTGTTTTCTTTGTTTTATGTTTTTTTTTTGTAGTTTTTTTCTATCTTGAATTTTTGTTTAATATTATTATTATTTTGTATGAAAAGAGAAAGAAAATGAAAATTATTTTTACCTTTAGCAAATAAAACGAATTTGGAATTAGTTGATGTATTTTAGTTTGCTAAAGATAAAGTTAATTTTATTTCTTTACTCTTCCCTCATTTTTAGCTTTTCTCTTTTTTTATTTTTGTTAATGATTCTTGTTTTTTCATTTTTGTCTTAATTTTTGCTAATTTTTTATTTCTTTGATTTTTTTCTTTGTTTTGATTTTTGTTTTTCAAGTTTTTATCTTTATTTATTTTTATTTTTTATGCTTTTTAATTTTTAATTTTTAATTTTTTGACTTATGACTGATTTTGAATTAGTTGTCTTAGATTTTTCTTTTAAAATTTTTTGACTAATCTTGACTGTTAATTTGATTTTAGGATATGTTCTTTTTTTTTTTTTAATTGAGAGGCTTTTCTTTTCTTCCCTTTTTTTGATTTTTTTATTTTTAATTAATTAATTTTTTTATGTTTTCTCTTTTTTTTTTTACTTTGGTTTTTATGATTTTAATTTCTTTTAATCTTTTTAGTTCTTGAATCTTTTGGTTATCATTATTATTTATTTTTTTTACTTTTCTTTTAATTTAAGTAAAAACAAGTTTTCCTTTCCTTTCTTTTTTTTTTGTGTTGATTTGATATTTGAAATAAAATTTTGAGTTGGAAGAAATGATATCTTTTGTTTTTTTTCTTCTTGTTTCCTTATTCTAAAACCTCTAAAAGAGAATCCTTTTATTTTTAATATCATTTTGTTGTTTTTTTTTTTTGAATCTTCTTTATGAATTTTTGCCCTTTTTTTTTTACTCTCAATTTTGTTATATCCTTTTATTTGAAATCGAACCCCATTTTTTGTAGGCCGTTGAAATTTAAATTTATTAAAACATAATAATAAAACTCAATACGGATTAAGGAGGTTTATTGCCATTCATATCCTTGAATTGATTCTTATGTGTCTAAGAGGATAAAAAAATCTTACATGACAATTCTAGAAAGAAAAAATAAAGATAAATAAAAAAACAAAAATAAAATAAAAGTAAAAAGAATAATGAAAATGAAAATGGCCAAATAATGGCATGAATATCCAGATATTGGTGTTTGTGTGCTCTAGGTATCTGTTATTATTCCAAACACATTTTACGTCATGCGAATGGGAAGTAATAAATCAGAAAAATGCTCATGTAAACCTCAATTCGAATTAGATATCCACTTATCATCGGATCATAATAATTGGAAAATCAAACTACAATACCATGGGACCATTAGACTCAACACAACAATCTTTACCAACAAAGATACAACGATCGAACCCATATGCCCATTTCAGATTTCTCTTGAGCATTTATTCGAGCACATGTTGGGCGTTGATTAGGAAATGTATAGAGATGGAATTTTACACTCCACTGTAACTAGCTAAGGCATGATCGCAAAAATAGCACATGGTCTAGCACTTGATATTGTATTTCAAAAAAAACAAGACGCTTTAAACTAATTTGTTTTTCATTGAATTGCCCAATTTCTATTCTCCAGACAACATAATCAACACCCATAAATGAAAATCCTAAACATGTTGTACAATCAAAATGAAACAGAGATGAAGCAAAGATGAGGCAATCCAATAAGATGGCAAATCGATTACAGAGATGAAACCAGACAACAAAATATTCTTTAGCAATCTGAGACCAACCAGTCCATACCTCATAAATGAATTAAAATCAAAAGAATACCTAGCTAGTCACGTTGCTAAAATTTGAAATGCTTCCTTCTCCTGTGAACCACACTTGGCTCCTTTCTCTCTTCCTCTTATGCTATTCTCCCCGCCTTCGTTCTCGCCTACCTCCTCGTTTCTTGAATCTCAGTCCCCCCTTCAAGCTCTCCTCATCTCTCCTTTTTCTTCGACCTCTCCGTCTCCTCCTTTTTAATTTGTGATTCCCCTTCTCTCCTCTGATGCCCTCCTTCCCTGCTAATAATTCTCTTTCCTCATCAATTCACATTTTCCATCTCCCCTTCCATTTTCGTGTTTTCTCTCCTTGGTTTTCAATGATGAAGGGGACAGGAGAGGGAGGTTAACTCTTCAGGCACTTCACTGTGAATCTGCTCCACTCAGACCCCCCGAGACGTTGGACGCTGCTTTCCATTCCTATGCTTTGTTCTTTACCATGATCTTGTACTCTACTAAGGGCAGAGACCAAGTGAACAAAAGCAGCGGGAGGCTCTGGGTCAACTCTTCACAGAACCCTGGTTTCAGCATTTGGAGTTGGGCCAACAGTTTCAGAGGAAGTGGGCCGGTCCATTTTACGCAGTTTTGGTCTTTCTTTTCCTTATTATTTGGGCTGGTTATGTTTTCTTTTTTTTTGTTTTTTTTATTTCTTATTTTTTTTTTAAAAAGGTTGAAACTTCTTTTTTGGAGATATAGTGTTGATGGGCTTGGACTGACATATGAAGTAATAAGGCTTTAGTTTTAGATTTTACTCTTTTTCTTTTCCTCTTTTCTCTTCTTTTTTCTTTTTTGCCTTTTTCTTGTTTATATATTTTTTTAATTTGATGTTCAATTTTTGATTTTTTGTTTATTTTTTTTATTGAATCATTTGGGCTTTAGGAATTTTAAGAAAGCTAACATTATTTTTTAGTAATTTTTCTTTATTTTTTATTTTTTTCAAAATTTTTTATTGATTTGATTTTGTTATTTTTTTTTAAATTTGTCTGGACAAAATACAGTGTTCACAGTCCCTATGGTTGAGGTTATGCAAGCATAGAGGTTTTAACCCACTTGTTCATTCCCGATTAATGAAGATCGTAATTACTCGATCCTAGCTACTATATTTTGGCCTAATGACTGATGGTGATGGAAATTAAAGAACATGTTAAATAGTTTTATCTAAAGTATGGAGGTGAGTAAGCTATCTTTTATTGATAATGATGAGGGAAAAGGACAAGAAACCTTTGAAATTATGAAATCCATTTCTAAGTGAAAAGTAATGACCTTAAAGCAAGAGATTAAGTGGAGATAATGCTTTAAAAGGAATCTTGAAAGCTTCAAAGTTTCTCTCCTAGTGTACGATGACAAAAAAAGAAAAATTGTGATAAAGGAAAGACAACCCTCTAGTGTGATAAGGGTGAGGTGTGCAAGCACATGGTGCTTATGCATATTGTCTCTTTTGTGTGATTTAGTTTTGTGTTGATGTGCATTTGGGTGGTGGATAAGGGCACTTTATGAGCATGATATACTTTAGGAGTGTAAGATAAGATCTTGTAGCACTTTGATGCTAGAGGCATGCGGGACATGTTATTTATCATGTGTTTAATAAGTTTTAACCACCAAATTGATGTCAAACTAGACTGAATAAACTCTTCACCTAATAGGTAAAAAAGAAATCATGATAATATGGATCCATCTAAAAAGAAAATGATTAGCACCCTTGTGTGTACTAGTGTTTAAGGTATGATTGTCATGGAGTGATGAGCATGTTTATAGTTAAAGGAAAGGCTTGCCTGCTATGATTTAGGGCAATGCTTAACTTTACCATCATTAATTCTATTACCATATACCATGTGTGGTGCAATAGGGATTACAGAGACAACATTGAACATTTGAGATGTTAACCAATGTTTACTCTAATGATAAAATTCTTTAATTTTAAAGGAGGACTCCCTGATTTAAAAAAATAGCTATGGGAAAGGATGAAAGGCGATGGTAATGTAACTGGGTTATATAGTGATTGTGGAACTCCAGTACAATAACCAACGAAGGAGGGTGAATCATCATGGGTAAATGATGTTAGAAATCTCATGTTGAGAATCCTTACTTAATCCGATGATAATTAGGGAATGTTTGATGATGACAAGACTTATTGAGTTTCATTACCATGTTAACTTAACTTCCAATAGTCATGCATGAATTAAGACTTAGGAACTCTCAGGGGAGTTAGAGGGTTAACTATAGTTGGCACACGCCATTGTATGAGAGTGAAAATTTGGTCTTATGAGGGAAAGTTAGAAGGAATCCATTATATCCTGGGGAGGATAGATAGTATGTCACTTAAGGTGTGATTATGTTCATATGAAAATTCTTTATCCAAGCATAGAGGGTTAAGAATAAGTAGTCCTTTGGGACTATATGATGGTGTAAGATCCAAGAATTTGTTTGGGTAACTTAAAACAAGTATATACGCTATTAAGTTGATTACTAATGCTTTTAATAACTAAAAGTCAGGATGAGATGCTTAAAACTATTAATCATGGTAATCTTTGGAACGATAAGCATAGGATTTTTGTGATACCTTCACAAGTGCTAAAGAGGATACTAAAGATACTTCTAGACTAGTTACACCTAAGAAACAATGATTTAATTGTCGAGGATAGACCACCATCATGAATCGAGAATCCCTAGTCTTTAGGCAAGTTGTTTTGATATAGGTCGTTGTAATTATGTGATCTAGTGGAACATCCACCTGAATTATAGGCTTGTAAAATTTAAGGAGACTCATCCCCCTAAGACTTAAAAGATCACCTTGATACCTTGGGTAGTGTACTATCACCTTTAAGGCTAAGTTTTATCAAGGAACATAATTAAACTTAAAGGATTATGTTTGATTCCATGTATATTAAGGGTGTAACTATAGAATGTCAGAGGATTTTAAATAAACTAGTCATGAGATTGGACTACATGTTAGTTGAAACCCTTATGAATGATGACAAATGAGAAAAGGGAATCTTTAGGTGTTGATTAAGATTGAGATGTGATTTTATATGTTAAATGGAAATATCAAACCTTTTGTAAATAATAATAACAACAACAACAACAACAATAACAATGATAATAATGAGGATATAATGCATGTAATGTCTTTATAAGATAGTTGAACATAAGATTTAGATGTTAAGACGAGATGACCCTATGAGAGGAGAAACTTTCTTTAATTAAGGAAGATGGGCTAGAGCAAAGTGAGGTTATTTTAAGTAAGGGATGAGTGAAACTTTATTATGAAATGAAATTTACCCACCTAGGTTGATGTTAGAAAAATGAATAATACAAAGTTATTTAAGTGAAATTCTCCCATAACTCTTGTTGCCATCTATTAAAGAAAGTTAGATTAAGCATTTAGGAGCTATTCCTTTAATGAATTGAGAGCTAAGAGGGAAAAGAAGTTAACATAAAACTTCATGTTCCACTACCAACACTTTGGAATTAAAAAAAAAAAAAGAGAAAAAGAGGGAAGAAATCGAGATTTATTTAAGCTAGGTGCCTGAAACTCACTATAAGATGATTATGTGGAACTTGATTAGGATCTCTTTGGTGGTAGACAAAGAAAGAATATGGGAGATGCTTGTAACACCCCGAAATTAAGTTAGAATAATTCTGATGAGTTAAGAAATTAATATAGGTAATTAGTAAAATTAATTAAGTGGAGAGAGAGATGGATATTAAATTTGGGCTATATGATTAACCTAATTCCATTTCTTATAAGCCTAATCTTAGTTATGTGTAGACCAAATGTTAATGAACTCTTATAATTGGCCCAGCAAATCAAAAGGCTGAACTCACTTAGATTTGGGCATTTGGGTCAGCCCAATATCTAACTTAAACCTTAAAAACCCTTTTCCCTTACTCCATTCTAAAGAAAACATAAGGGGCATAAGGGAAATTTGAAGGTCTAAGGTGGAGGCTAGGGTTTTCTACACATTTTTATCATTTCCCCTTTTTAGAGTCAAAATCAGCCAACTTTAACCTCTCTTCTTTCTCTTCAATTTGACATGATTAATTTTTCATTTGGAGTATTTTCACTTACACCTAAATCTGAAATATATTGCTTGGTATTTCTATGGTGGATTTTTAGAGGTTGAAGCTAGGGGTGTTGTTAAGTAAATGTTTCCTTCCTATTTGGATGCATATTCTACTAATTTGAAACCCCCTATAATTGATTTATAATATTGGCATTAATTTTGTGAGAATTTACCAAGAAAATTGATATATATCTTAAGGTTTTCTAGTGTGAGGAAGACCAAATTCGAATTTAGAGCTTGTAGTGGTTAGGTAAGTGTCCTCTAAGTAGTTCTTAGTAATTTAATTCTATAGATATTTGATTTGCTGGTATAAATGATAATTTAGAATAGTAATTGTTGATATTATGATCATAAGGTGATTTTGGTACTACTAGTAGCCTTCAAAAATTGTCCACAAAGTAAAGTAACTGGGGTTAATCTTTATTTCTTTCATTTGTTCAATTTAATCTTATATCTGCTGCACATATATAATTTTAAATGATAAATGAATTGTTAGTTATCTGATATGTTGTGATTGGACCTTGTGAGTCCATGGTGGAGCTGTGGTGTAGTTGCCACCTGTACATCATACTTTGATTAGGTACTGAGTTGTGATCAGACTCTTATATGCACCAAGCCCAAGTTATACTCATTAGAGAGTTGGTGCCATAGACAGGCCTCTCCTAATATTATTGGGCTTTAACATGTTGTGTATGATTGTTAATATGGGATAGTGATCATTGATAGCTTAACTATTGCATTTTGCTAATATTATGTTATTTTTTATACTTATCTGATTTAATGTTGATTAATTTGAAACATATGAATGGAATTTACCTCTAGTTATTGAGATTTGCATCTCACCCCGTTTCATGGGCTAACTATTTCAAGTGAAAGCTCTTCGGGTAAGGATAAAGGGAAGCAAGTGGTCAAACATCTATGAGCTGAGACCCTGTGTGGGAAATGTTGCACTTGGATTATTCTTACTTAGTATAGATGCTAATTTTTGTTGTTCTTTTGTATAGCATCATCATGTTGCCAAGTGCAGAAAATTTTGTGGTTGTAATCAAGATGGAACTAATAATAGAGTAGACCTTGCATTTGTTGTAATCTGATGTATGCACTTATTTATATTTGATATGAAACCTTGCTGACTTTGAGATATGATTTATCATTTGAAAATGTAATCATGTATTGCCTTAAATGTTGACTTAGACTAGTATTGTATGGAACCTTTGTTAGAATTTACATTTGAATGATAATAGTAATGGCTTTTGGTATTCTTTGTATCAAAATTCATGATTTACTTATATATGGTAGATGGATGGGTAAAGATCAACACCTAATTTTTGAATTGGTTAGAATTGATGGGCTAAGTAATTTAGATAGTAGAATACCATTAAACCCTACAAATTAAGGTTAAATGGCCTTAAAATATTATTAGAGGGAGGTTTGGTATGTGTGAGATGAAATTTAGAGAGTTTAGGCACAGAGGGGGTTGGGCCACGGCTAAAACTACCTAAGTCACAGCTAAGAGAGATCCAAAAGCTAGGAGTGTTGCGACGCAAGATGCCTCTTCGCGGTGCAATGCAAGAAATTCACCCAGAGATAGTAACAAAGAGCAAACTCGCCATATTGAGCGTTGGGAGGTGAACTTAGAAAGTTCTAGAAGGCTCTCTTGCCACGATGCCACATAGGCTCGTCGTGGCAAGACACCAACTCGTGAAAGTTTGAACAGTAGGCTCCCAAGAGCACTTTACCGTGGTGCAGAAGGACTGAGTCACTGCTTAAGGTTTGTAAATTTGATTTTAAGTTCCAGTAACTAACTTAGCCGTGGTGGAGAAAGTCCAAGTTGTAGCCTAAGTCCCCCAAACTCTTATTTTTACTTAAAAATCTTGGATTTTACTATGAGCATGATATATAATGACTCGGGAACATTTGTAAAGGATTTTGTGATACTTGGGATTAATGGTAATGTGAATCAAATGCCTTAATTGATAATTGAAGTTACTTGTGGGATCAAATAGTTTTTGTTATTTAGCTAATGATCCTAATAATATCAAGGTTCAAATTTTCTCACTTTTTTTCAATTTAATTAATTATAATTACTTTAGAGCTTAATTTATGATTAGTAATTACTTAATTAAGCCTAATTACGATAATTAAGAATTAAGGTTGTTACAATATGCACGTCTATATGTCATTTAATCCTATTTGCTTAGGTGAAGAGTGTAACAACCCTAATTCTTAATTACTATAATTAGGCTTAATTACATAATTAATGATTATAAATCAAAGTTTAAAGTCATTATAATTAATTAGATTGAAAAAAAGTGAGAAAATTTGAACCTTGATATTATTAGGATTATTAACCAAACCATTACAACTATTTAAATTCACAAAAATTCTAGTTATCAATTAAGAACCTTTGATAGAGGTTACTATTGATTTCCAATTCACAAAATTCTCTTATAATATTCCTAAGTTATTTAATAACCTTAACATAGTGAAATTTAAAGTTTCTAAATCAAAAATAAGAGTTTGGGAACCTTTGCAGTGACTTAGATCTTCTTTGCCATGGGTAAGTTGTTTACTGGAACCTGAAAACCAAGTTTAAGGACTTCTGCCATAACTTGGTATATCTGAGCCACTACATAAGTGACTACTAGAGCTCAAAATCGACAATTCGAACTTTGCGTCGCGACTCTAGCATTTTGTGTCATAAGGGAGGTGGTCTTGGGACCTACTATTCACATACTTCGAGTCGTATCTAGCCTATATGGCACCATGGTTGGTACGCCTCTTGGAACCCTTTACTCAAATTATTTAAATTGTGACATGATAGAAGTACCTACGCTACGACGAAGTTGCATTCTGTCACCCTCCCTAGGTAAAATTTTCTCTTTGAGCTACAGCAAGACATCCCGTGCCGCGGTGCTCCTCACTTTTGATTGATTCCTGGCCACTACTCAACTATTCTTGGCCACAACGTGACCCTCTTCTGCACCTATACCTCTCAAATTTTGTCCCATATACTTTAACTCTCTCTTTAGCAATAGTTTAGGGTGATTCTACCTTAATTTGTAAGGTTCTAATAGCATTCATCTACCTAATATACTCAGCATGTCTCTCATTGTCAAACTAAATCTTAGGTATTGATTCCTACTCATCTATTATCATACATTAGCAATTCATATATATCAATGACATCAAGAAGGATTCATAACTACTAACATTATCATCCAAATATAAATTTCAATATAGGCTCCATGCATTACTAGTCTAAGTCAACAATTAAGGTATCACATGATTATATTCTTAGATAATAAACCATATCTTAGAATCAATAAGGTTCTACATCAAATATATAAGTGCATACATCAAATTTTCAAGTTGTAAAAAGTCTAACTCTTTATTAGTTACATCATTGTTTGCTAAAATACAAAATACCTACACTTGGCAACATGATTACATGATGATGATGCTATACAAATGAATGACAAAAATTAGCATCTATCCTAGATTAGATTCATCTAAGTGCAGAATTTCCTATATATGGTCTTAGTTCATGGATGTTCATCTGTTTACTTCCCGTTATCTTTACCCAAAGGACTTTCACCTAAAATAGTTAGCCCATGAAATGGGGTGAGATGCAAATCTCAGTAACCAAAGGCAAATTCTATTTATATATTCTAATTTAATTAATATATGTGCATGAAATCAAATAAGCATAAAAAATATACCAGTTATATCAGCAAATGAAACAATTAGGCTATTAGTAATAACTATTCATAATAGCAATCACATTTTACATGTTAAAGGCCATTAACACCAGGAGAGATATGTTCACCGCACCAGCTCCTTAATGAGCACAACCTGAGCTTAATGTCTACAAGAGTCTGATCACAACCTGGTACTCGATCGAAACATAATGCACGAGTGTCAGCCATACTACAGCTCTACTATAGGCTTACAAGGTCCAAACATACAATATATCAGATAGCCAACCATTCATTTAGTATTCAAAATCATACATGTGCAACAGATATAAAATTAAAGTAGACATATGCATGGAATTTAACATTAACCTTGGTTACTTCACTTATAGACAATTCCTTGAGAGCCAACAACAAATGCTACTTCAGCTTATGGACATAAAACTATACCATTATTATCCCAAATCATCATTTATAATAGTAAACCTAATACTCAAAGAAGTAAACCACAAAGGACTCCCAAGAGCATACTTGTCCAGCCACTACAAGAATTAAATTCGGATTTGGTTGTGCTTACACCAATAACCTCAGAACAATTCAAATTTTGGGCAATTTTGTACCAAACACCACCCACATCATAAATCAGCTATAGGGATCCTAAACCAGTAGAAAATGTATCAAAATGAAAAGTTTATACTTACCCAATACCTCTCATAACGTGAACATCCAAAAATCCTCCAAGAAAATACCAAATAACCCATATTAGATTTAAGGTGTGGTAAAAATGCTCCAAATAAGAAACCAATCAGGTTAAATTAAAGAGAAAAAGGAAAGGATTAAGTTATATAACAATCACCTTAGCTGATTTTAACTCTAAAAGTGAGAAATGGGGTCAAGAAGATGATAGAAAACCTAGCGTCCAAGGGACCTCTGAAAATTGCTTTGCCTCTTGTGTTTTTCTTTTTTGCAGAATGGGGAGTAACTACTAAAAGTTTAGGGTTTAAGTTTGGGTATTAGTTGGGTTATAGGCTAACCCAAAGGCCCAAATTCAAGTAGACTCAGAAGTTGGTGCTAGTTGCGTCATGGTTTAGGTGTTAAATAGGTTAAATATAAGTTAGGCTTATAAAAAGTAAATATTGGGCTTCTAAGAAAATGGAATTGGATCTCCTTGAAGCTAAGATTGGGCTTCTACACTTAGTCCAAGACATAATTAAATTAATCATAAGGCCCAAATTAATGTTCACCTCTCTTAAGTAATTTTTCTAATTAAACCCATATTAATCCCTAATTAATAATAATTATCCTTAATTAATTTTAGAGTGTTACAAAGAGGATTGTGGATGCTAAAGTTAGTTAATGGTGTAATAAGAACATCCTTTTGGTAAAAGTGGTATGGAAATGACTAACTCCTAATAAAACAACTTGAGAAACTAAGAAAGCAATGAAGAAGGACTATCTAGTACTTTTTAACTAAGGTACATTTGATTTTGAGGACAAAATTCCTAAAAAGATGAGAGAATGTAACATCAAAAAATTTAATAAGGATAATAATGGAGAATTAAGTGATTAAATAGGGAAGGATAGAAAATTATTAAAGGAATTATGGGAAATAAGAATTTTTAAGAAAATAGATTTATTTCAAACATTTTGAGATAAAATAATAATTTTTGGCCACTGTTGAAAGTAAATGAATTTTTAATTATGAATTTGGGCTTAATTAAAAAGAATTTAATAAGTGAAGAGGGGAAATTAAATTTTTGGGCCCTATAGTTATTTTGTTTATAATAGAAGACCATTAATAAAGGCCCAAATACATTTTTATGCAGACCCAATTTAAATAAACCCTTTAGCTTTGGCCTAATACTTAGGAAAGGGCCCACATGGATCATAGGTTATTGGGTTAACCCATTTCCAACTTAAAGCCCTAAGGGTTTTATAACCACACTAAAAATTTGGAAGCAAAACATTTGTATTGTAGAAATAAGAGAGCATTTTCGCATCTTTGGGTGGAGGTTAGGTTTTTTCAAATTATTGCCACCATTTTGCACTTTTAGGGAGTGATTTAGCTAAGATGAGTTATATAAAACTTAATTCTCTTTTCTTTCTCTACATTTTAGTCTGACTAGTTTGTCATTTGGAGAATTTTTATCTCTTTCTCAAATCTAAAATTTAGTGTTTAGATGATTTCTTGCAAGATTTTCAGAATTTAGAGTTAGTGGAATTATAGGGTGAGTGTTTGCCTTTCATTTTTAGTGTAACTTTGTTCAAATTTCATGTTATAGATCGACTTTAGTATATGGCTAATTGTATGTGCAAAAATCCAAGTTATAGGATGGCCTATGGTGTATTCTTGGCAATTAAGGCTCAAATCAATCTATTTAACTTCTTAGATGTATAGGTAAGTATTTTCCCTTCTTTTATCAGGCGTATGTGCTAAATTTCCATTATTTGAATTGACTTTTGATGCATGGCTTTTATATGTGTGAAAATGGAAATGTTAGAAGTGACCTATCGTGAATTCTTGGTGTTTTGACCTTAATTGGTGTAATGGACTCTTGGGAACTTGGGTAAGTGATTTCTAATGGGTTTTTGATGAAATAGATCAATGGATAGGAAACTCTTTTGTTAATAATGGTTAAATGATGATAATTTACTTGTCATATGTGTTGGTAAGCCTTTGGATTATGTTAGTAGCTAAAAGAAGAGTAATTGGGCTTCATTGAGATAATCGGGGTTAATTTCCTAATTTCATGTATATGCTCATTTTAATATGATATTTGCTACATATGTATGATTTTGAAATGCTAAATGATTAGTTGGCTACTTAAATTATTATTGTTATAGACTGTGAGCATGTCGTTGGTGGAGCTGTGGTGCTACTGCCACTCGTGCATTATACTTCGATTGGATATGGAGTTGTGATCAGACTCATGAATGCACTAAGTTTAGAGTATGCTCAATAGGGAGTTGGTGCATTGGATGAACCTTTCCCTATGTTATTGGTCATTAACATGTTATATGTGATTGTTAGTGTAGAATAGTAGTTACTAGTAGTCCAATTAGTTCATTTGCTGATGATATTAATGCCTTTGGTATGTTTTTCTATATAAATGCATTATGTTCATTAATATGTACATATATATGAAATTTTCCTCTTGTTACTAAGATTGTATATCTCACCTTAGTTGTAAGCTAACATTTTTAGAGATCAAATCTCTTAGTAGCAAGAAAAAGTTAATAGAAATCTATCGTGGTAGTTTAGTAATGTATAGGCTTGAATGCCTTATTTAAATTAGGTTTCTATAGTAGGTATGCTAGCATTACTTATTGTGTTGTATAGCGATATTGCATCATGTATTGCCAAGTATAAGGACTAATTTTATAATTTAGGACATCATGAGAATTAGTACTTGTGATTGTATTTAGATTATTATTAATGAATACCTTAGAATTATACGACTCTCAAATAGTTAGTGTTGTAGTATTAATGTTTGAGTTGTTGGCATAGAAAATTTGGAATGTGCTTTTCTTATCTTGATCTTCTAAAAGGTAAAGTGGTTCACTCTTGTGTTGCTATTGTAGATTTTACTATCATGAGTCATTATATGATGATTTTAGGAAGTGACATGGCTATATTTTAAACCAAGGATGATACCAAGTGTTGAGAAATGTAGACAAGGTTAATTTGTCAATTAAAACTTGCTCAAAGTGGTTTAATGATCTTAAATAAAGTAAGGAGGATTTTAGGTTGTCATTACAAGCCATAACATACTATTTACTGTCATAGACCCTTATTTGTGACATTAGGAAGTGTCATAGACATATTTTACAATTGAGGCTCCCTTAGAGAGTTATGGGTAAGAGCATGTTCAATTATACCATTGAATCTTACCCCAATTGCTTTGAGGACATTAGGTGGTGTATTGAGCAGTTCGAGTTGCCATTTAAGCTTACATTCCATCTTTTTGCTGTCATAAATGAATCTTGTGCCAATATGATATGCATTTTGGTTGGTGTGATTAGCTTTTAAATCCTTAGGCTATGTAAGGTATTTGGATGAAGATTATAAAAATATAAACCCTTTAAAATCCTTGACTTTTAGCCATAAAAAGATTTTAGGATTGATCTTGAAGTGATAGCAACTTGTTGGTTCACTCATTTATGAGGTTGGGTACAGTAGGTTCAAGTCACAACTCAATTTTCTCAAGTCACAACCAAAATGAGCTAATAGTGTTCTAGTAGTGATGTTGGTCATGGCGCAAAATCATCCAAAAGCTAATTTGTCCGTGGCTACAGCGTAAATCATCTCTGTGTGGAAAATTGATCCAAACCTGAGTTTAGTCGTGGAGCAAGTTCTTCAAATCGCGACGTAAGTGTACAATTTAGCTTTTAGAGATTCTAAAGACTAAGTTGGCCACAACACAACTAACTTAAGCTGCAGCTTAAGTCTTGAAACCCTTAATTTAGCTATTAATTCCTAATTTTCACCTTGATAATAATGAGTAATAACTTTTAGTCTAACATATATGAGTTTTTAGGCTTTTTTAAGGTATTTTTGTTTGAGACAAAAATTGTAAATGAGAATTTTGAATTCCTCCTAGTAACAATAATCTCATTGTACAACTTGATGATAAATATTGATTATTTAAAGGTTCAAATTTTCTTGTATTTTGATCTATTGCTAACTCACTAACCAAATTATACATTAAGTGCAATCGATTAAAAACACAATTATGCTTAATTAGTTTAGAAAATAGTTAGGGTTGTTACAGCCAACATGAGGAACAACAATGCACTTTTCATGAGCATGAATAATCAACTTCTCCCACTCTAAGTTCTAAAAATCATAAGGAGCTAGATTTGCCTATTCCTTTGAGAAAAGGGACAAGGATTTGTATTATGCATCCTATAAATAATTTTATTCCATGTAACACATATTGTCTCTTAAGCTACAAGCCTTTATGCATAATATTTTTCTTAAAAAGCTACCACGTAACTTTTATGAGACAGAAAAGAAACTAAAATGTAAGGCTACTATTCATGAAGAAGTAAAAGCCCTTGAAAACAATAGGACTTGGCACATCATCGATTTACCTCCTAGAGAACATACTGTTGGGTGTAAATTGATTTTTATAGTCTAAGTACAATCTCGATGGGAGTATCAATCATTATAAGGCTTGGCTCATTGCCAATGGGTTTAGAAAAACTTAAGGTATTGACTACCGAAAGATATTTATTCTAGTGGCAAAATTTAACACTATAAAAATCTTAATCTCTTTTGTAACAAATTTGGAGTGGCCTCTGCATCAATTAGATGTGAAGAATGCCTTCTTCAATAGAAACCTTAAAGAAAATAAGTGTATATAGAGATCCCCCTAGACTTAAGTTTGAGAATATTTTAATTAAAGTGTGCAAGCCTTATAATTCGTTGTATAAACTCAAATAATCTCCAAGAGGCTAGTTTGGAAAGTTCAACACTACAGTTAAGAAGTATGGGTATAATCAATATTAGGCAAATCATACATTGTTTGTCAGATTTAGTCATAATGGAAAATTGGTATTTTTAATTATTTACATGGATGATACTATAGTTACAAGTGATAATTCTGATGAGTTTGAGAAATCAATGAAGTCCCTTATAGAGGAATTTGAAGTAAACAGAGTTGGTAAGTTGAGATATTTTCTTAGGATGAAAGTGGCAAGAAATAGAAAAGGCATCACTATCTCCCAAAGGAAATACACTCTTGACCTCTTTGAAGAAATTGGTATGTTAGGGTGCAAGCCTGCAAATACTCTAATGAAAGCTAACTATAAATTGAGTCTTAAGCAAGAGAGTTTACTAGTTGATACTGGTATGTACTAGAAATTTGTTAGCAAATTTATCTACGCATCTTACACTTATCTAAACATCAACTTGCCTATGAGTGTGGTTAGTTATTTCATGAATAGACCTAAGAAGGAACACTTGGAAGCTATATACAAAATTCTAAGGTCCCTTAAGATAACTCCTAGTAAAAGCCTATTTTTGAAGAAGGGAACTCAGAGGTGTTAAAGTCTTCTCAGATGCAAACTGGGTTAGATCTGAGACTAATAAAAGGTTTTCTATTGGCTATTATACATTTAGGTAAGGTAATCTAGTCATATAGAGAAGCAAGAAGCAACCTATAATTGGCAAAATAGTGTTGAAAGTGAGTTTCATACATTAGCACTTGGGATTTACGAAGGACTATAGTTGTTGAGACTTCTTAAAGAACTTAAATTTAGTGTTAATCAACTTATGGAAGTGTTTAGTGACAAAATGGCCATTATTGGAATTATAAAGAATCATGTTCATTATGACAAGATGAAGCATGTAAAGATAGATTGTCATTTCATTAAGAAGAAGATTGATTTAGGTCTACTTGAATTGAATTATGTCTCTTCCAACTCTTTAGTTATAGATTTGCTATCAAAAGTTGTTGTTCATGTCAAATTTGAAGAATTGATATCAAGTTAAGAGTGCTCAACATTTATTTCTCAACTTGAGTGGAAGCGTGAACATTGTATTTTGTCCGGATATCAAAAATAATAATAAAATTGTATTGAAATATTCAAAGTTGTAAGGGGGAAAAAGGAGAATCTAAAAATTAAAAAAGAAGTAATATTTTAAAAAGACATTTTAAAAGAAAAAGAGGGTTAATAGAATCCTAGTTAATTTTCATTTAGTGTGTCATATTTAATTGTTTTCTAGATAATATTATTTTCGAGTCCTAAATGAAAAATAATAAAAATGGAATGATGAAAATAAAAACCTTTCAAGAGAATCTTATTTTTGAGTCCTAAATAAAAAATAATAAAAATGGAATAATGAAAAGAAAAAGATTTTTGGAAAAAAGATATTTTAAAAAAATAAAAAGAGAATAAAGAAAAGAAAAGATTTTAGAAAAAAGACATTCTAAATAAAAATAAAGAAAGAAGAAGAAAAACATTAAGGAAAAGAGATTTTAAAAAAAAAACTAAAGCCTAATAAATATTCCAATCAATTCTTTCAACCTGACTACCCAACATCTAAATGACTTAATACCCTAAAAGAAAAATAAAAAAAAATATTGGCCCAATAAATAAATAAAGTTTTAAAAAGAAGGAGTTACAAGAAGACAAAAAACAAAAAATTCTTACATATCCACCCATTTTCAAACATTAGCAAAAAAATAAAATAAAAAACGGCTGAGGAAAAACGTTGAAACAGGGGTGGGGGTGACAACATGCTAGCGAAATATACTTTACTCACCATCTTCCTTCACGCATGCATGAAGATTCCTTCCCAATGGCCTCAGATGTATACATGCTTGAAAAAGACAAGCTCTTGACTATATAAACAGAAAATCAAATTTGCTATAGGGGATTTTGGTCTCAAAGGAAACTAAAAATTAGATTGCAATAAGGGAGGCCTTGGCTTTTGGGTTTTGAGAAGGAAAAAAATTGAGAAGAGAAGCTCTAGATTTTTGGGGGCTTTTGGTTGAGGGTAGAAACCAATGAGCAATGTAGAGATAAAACGTAGCAACACACAAAGAAACAGAGCAAACAAGTAGAGGGAAGAAAAACCCATGGGATTCAATAAGTGAAATTGTACCCAAGGTAATTTTGTGAATTTGATACTCACTTTTAAGTTTTTGAAAATCTTTGGGAGTGAACTTGTTCAAATTTTGGATCTGCTCTATCTCTCTAATATATTGTTGGTAATGTTGAATGAATGCCATGAGTTGTGTGGAAACTAGGTAAAAAAGAATGTAGGTGAATCTAAGCTTGCTTGCTTGATGTGAATATATGCTTAGAATGGGATTGATGTTTACTTTGTTTTTTACATGCATTGGCTAGTGTTTGTTTTACCTTTAATTCATAGGTATAATGTTTGGAATGGTCATAAATAATTAGTTCTTTTTCTCTTCCTTGCTAGAGCTTAGATTAGATAACGTCTTGATCTAAATACTCAAAGCATGCTCACTGTTAAATAAAATTGGACCCCTTTTCTAATGATCCATTACTAAGAATTTCAGTAAAGTTCTTGGTTAGTATTATCTATTTGCTATATGTGGTTAAGAATTAGAATCATATAGGTCTGAAGCATTTGTAATTGTAAGTTTTGGAGTCATCTATTTGATGAAATTTAGTTTGAAATCTTAAATGGAAATCCCATCAGGATTGAAGCTTCCTTTGTTTGGAGTTTTGATAAAATGATTAATATTCACAGCTTATTTCATTTACCATATGTGTTTGCCTTGGACTAGAATTTTTTTTTTTTGGGTGCATGTTTGAATAAGGGATTTTTTGCTTGAAAATGTTGGATGATAATTTGAATTTACATTGGAATTAATAAAAATGGTGGATGCTATTTTGGGTCATATGACTTGAAAGGTTAAATTTCTTTTGATACTCTATCTCATCTAATAAGGTATTCTTCTCGTTGCTTGATTTTCTTTATTCTGGAATTATTCCTGATTTCATGTGACATATGGATAAATCTACCCATACTGAGCATGATTGAAGAGAACGTGGATAAGTCAGGGAAATGTAAAAGCAAATAAGCAAATGCAACTAGGTTCTTTCAAATTTCCTTTTTGATCATCTTTGTAAACATTACTTAGAATAAGATAATATTTGATTAGCTATACACAAGCATACATGATCACAAAATATTGTATACTTGTAAATACACTTCT
The DNA here is from genome assembly GCA_026724425.1 of Erythrophleum ivorense. Lineage (NCBI taxonomy): Eukaryota > Viridiplantae > Streptophyta > Magnoliopsida > Fabales > Fabaceae > Erythrophleum > Erythrophleum ivorense. Next base: position 35,912,411 of record JAIUCV010000006.1, on the reverse strand, counting down.
TTTCCTTTTTAGAGTTGCCATGAAAGATTTTTTGTCTCCTCAAGCTTATAAGGTGTCATTTAGACCACGTGTGATAATAAGTCTTCATAAATACTTATGTCGCTTATATCATATAATCATATTTTAATAATTTTTGGATTCTAATAGCCTATATCCAATTAATTTTGTTAAAAAAAAGAAAAAATATTCACAAAGTTCAAATATTAGTTTTTAGAAAATCAAATATATTTCCTTTTAAACAAAATATATTCTAAAAGTTCATAAGTTAGATTTTAATTAAAAAAAATTAAAAAAATTTCCATTTTCATGGGAATATTTTTTTCAAAATTCTCTTTTGAAAAATTACAAAAAATTACTAAAATTTAAGTTGGATTCTAATGACCTTTATTTTCTTAAAATTTAAAAGAAATGAAAAATATGAAAAGAAAAGATCACTTAAAAGTTAAATAAATCTTTTTTCTTAAGAGTTTTTTCTTTAAAATATAAATGATATCTTAAACTTCAGAAGTCAATTTTTTAAAAAAAAAAGATCAAATAAATCTCCTTTCCTTAAGAATTTTCTAAATTCAAAAATTAGTGTTTTAAATGTAAAAATATGAAAACCAGTTTATTTAAAAAAAATTCTTAGAAGTTTTCTCTTTAAAAATTAAGAAAAAAAAATCAAAAACTGAAATGATGTCTTAAAACTCAAAGTTAATCTCTAAAAAACTTTAAATATGTTTTTTTAAAATTCAAAAGTGGATGTTTTAAAATTTTAAATAAACCAATTTGTTAATAGTTTCATTCCACAAATAAATAAAAATTAAAAAAATTAAATTACTTTTCACAAGACTTAATAATTTCTCTCAAATTTTCTTTTGACAAGAACTATAAGGATTAAAAATATATATACTTCATAAAAATTAAAAAAAATCCTTTTTCCTTAAATAAAATTATTTTCAAATTTTAAAAAAATAGAAAAATAAAATTAAATAGAATAAAGAAATAAAATTAATTGAGCTTGTGTAAATTAAAACATATCTACCAATTCAAAGATCATTTTGTTTGTAAAAACAAATTAGTTCTTATTTTCTTCTTCTTTTTACAAAAATTAAAAATCACCAACCAATAGATATAATTTTCTATCAATCAAATTAAGTAGATTTTGATTCTTTCTACAAGGTACATAAACCCTAAACTCTTATTTTAAGTTAAATCTATCTTTATAAATAAATTATTTGTTTCTTTTTTTATTTTATTTTATAATTTATTTTGGTATTATTTTTGCATGTAATGAATAAAGGTAATTAAAAAAATTAAATTTATATTAATTTTTGAACAATTAATTTAAAATAAATATTTTAAAAAATAATGTTGTGAGATATCTAACACTTTCTTTATATACAACTAATTTCTGAATGTATTTTTGGTTTGCAAACTATCTTTTTTTTCACAAAAAAAAAATTTCAAAGTTTTATCTTTTATAATTAAGATTTTGATAGTGATTCTATTTTATTTGATTTTTTTGTTTTTAAAAATTGTAATTTTCTTTTTATATGCCTTACAGAGTGTGACAAAAAGTGTTGGTTATCATTTTATTTTATTATTAGTTATGTGCTTCCTATTTAAATGGGATTCTGCTATTCTATTTTATGTTGTTTCCGTCTATCTTATAAATAAGATTTGATTTATACTTTTTATGATTTTAGGAATTAGAATGGTCATCTATGACTATTATTATCCCTTCATTCTTGTAATTTTAACTCTCCTCTCAATAGAATAATAGAATTAGAATGCCAGAAATTTATCTTAGCATCTCCTCCTCCCTGTGCGTCGCTCTGTGCCAAATTGCAGAAGATCATTCGCATAAAAGGAATGAAGAGGCGAAACATTGGCAGAGGGATGGGACGATCCGAGTTGCAAGAGGGCGGGTAAAAAGTAAAGTGTTTTGGCCTCACTACAAACAATATGATTGATTCGTCGGAAAAAAGGGCACTTACGCCTGTCTTATCAATGTTAGAACCATATAAAATGACTTTAAAATATACCATGCAGCTTTTCTAACTTTTATATATATATATATATATATATATTTTGGAGCTACACTGAAAACAAGTCCGGCTCTCACAACAAGGTTGCACGTCAAATATTATGTATATGTTTATATATATATATATATATATTTTCCCTGTAAGACTTATGTTGCAGGGAGAAGACAGCTAATGATTAGAAAAATGTCTTGATACAGGAAAAGTCAATGCGAAGAAGGACAAATACTTAAAGAAGCAACAGTCTAAAGTTTGACATGTACAGTGGACATAATAAACGAAAATGGAATGCTGTTTGATAAATGAGGCTGTAGCCTTAGGTGGAGGTAAACAATAAAAGCAACCTATTTTGGCTACAAAGGTACCGACTAAAATAAAATAATATAATTTATCTTAGATAAATCTAAAAAAACTAAGAATAAAAAGTGTTAAAAAAAAGTAGAAGTTAAAACAAAGAGAAATTTTTTCCAAAAACAAAAAATTCTTACTTAATTATTTTCAATGCATGTTTTCTATCATGCCCATTTCTTAATAACATTTCTTTTAAATATTAAAATATGTGACTAAAATTGTCATTTACTTCTTTTTTTTTGTTTTTTAATGATAAGTAAAAAATATTAATATAACTTAAAAATTTTAAAAGTTTAATATTAAATACTTTTAACTTTTAATCATGTGTAGGATTTTAATTTTTTAATTAAGAAATGACTTATTAAATATCTTAAGAAATATTAAATTAATAATCAAATATTTAAAATGTATTAATATTTATTTGTTGTATTAGAATTTTAATATATAAAATTTTAAAACCATTAGAAATACAATATTGTGGGTAGCATTAACATATTTAGTTTGTATTTAAAATGGCTATCAGTTAATAAAAAGGGCGAGTTGCTTAAAAAAGGAATAAATAGACAATAAGTAAGGGATAATAAAATGGCATGTAATAATTTGGAAAATCTAATGGAGTTGTTGTTAAAATTTAATTGATGAATGGAAAAAAAACATATAATATAAAATAGAAATTGATGGAACCAAATCAAATCAATCATATTATACAAAAGCTTTTATACAACATAGATGTTAGCACAAGGCATGGTAGAATGATCATTCCTTGTAGCCAAGTTGAACGTTTTGTGTTTTTGGAAGACAATTGAGATAACATGTCTCCGACAGGAGTAAACTATTATAGTACATTTGATTCATAAACCAAAAAAGAATTGGGTGCCTCTCCCTTTCATTGAGACACCATTGGAATTTAAACAGTGAAATTTGCATAAAACGAAGGATGATTCTCACAAAATAAATCCACAATGTCTCACGCCTCAAATAGAGACATGAATAGCACAAAGTACAAGATAATTTCGCATCCATAAACCTAATTAAACATACAAAATCTCATTTCCTTATTATACTAGTTTAACTCAATAAAAAGTAAGGATAAGCTAACATTTCAATGCAATAATGCATTTCAAATGAATTCCCTTTCTTCCTCTTCTATCAAACTCTAGTTAGATTTGAATATTATAGCAATATTTTAGACTTAATAAGATGAAGCCAATTTCGCGTGGTATTTTTTGTAAATAAGATATCTTAATTTGTCTATAACAATTAACCAATCAAATTAATGAAAGAGAACTACATTCTTATTTTTCAATCAAAGACAAAATACAGCCAATCAAATAGGGATCCTACCTCTAATTTGTAGAGCGACCTTTAACGTGCAAACATATGCATACAAAGGTAACAACAAAATAATAAAGGACAAATCAACCACTAACTTTTCACGTAATAACCTAAATTAAAATGATAAAGTAAAATAATTAATTAAATTAAACAAAATTATTTTTAGGATAAATATAATATTTAAATAATTTTAAAGATAATTTTAGAACTTTAAAATTATCTTAAGGAGCTATCTTGACATCTATCGCCGGTTAAGATCAAAATTTTCAATAGCTGAACATGGAAACTTTAAATATTGTGGGGTCCTTATTTTCATTTTAGATATGTAAGAATAACTTCCCCTTAAGTTTTGTACAAATCCCTTCAGAAAAAGACTTTGGGTACCTTTTATAATTTTCCCTTTTCCCATATAATAATATTTCTTTTCTTTCCTCCGTACTCCACTAGATGCAACACCCACTATTCTTTTTCTCTTTCTTCGACATTCTGAAACTCCTTATATAGAGCCCTTTCTTCCTCTTCTTTTTCCATTTTTCTTTTCGTTCTTTGTTGCTTGCCGATTGCTCCCTGCCACAAAATGCTACTACCATCATTCTGTAGGTGATCAGGTGTGGATTGATGGCATCTTTGGTTGGGCTGTTGCATGAGGAGGAATCCATGGATGGTAAACTCCATTTTCATCCTTATTCTTCCCCTATGTTTGGGTTGCTTTCTTCTTGATTTTAACTTCCATGTTTGCTCCATTTTACTGCCAATGGTGATTCAAAATCTTAATGGCAGCTTCCTTTCTCATTTTGGCCATGAAGGGGGTTCTCAAATTAGGGCTTTTTGATTTAAATCACTAAGATATGATTTGGCACTTCCAACTTGCTCATTTAAACTCCTTAAGATATATTATAAACTCAAAATAAATTTTAGAAGTATAGATTAAATTATGGTAGTCAATTTGTGAAATCTAAAGCTTAGAATTAGAGGTAGCATTAAGAAAATTAAGCTATAATTATGGATTTAGGTGTTAGAAGGCAAAATTAATTATATTTAATGTACTAGAAATCATTTGAATAATTAAAGTGATATTTTTATATTCAATGTAATTATAAGTGGTATTAAAGCTACTCATTCAACTAGGGTTCTCATCAAAATTGTAAGAAATTGGGACCTTTACTATTGTCCCATAAGTGAGTGTGTAGATAGCAAGGTGGCAATCTCTTTTACTCTATATTTATGTATTATTAGTCCAAATCTCACTTTTCTTTTGTGATTTACCTTGTCCATGTTGTCAGGAAAACAATCTTGTATTTTTAACTTTATGGGGATTATAATATGCGTGTAGAAATATATATATATATATATATGGTTATTGATTATGATTCTTGTTTATGAGACCCATTCTATATTATTTCCTTTAATTTTAAATTATATTTTTGTTGATAGCTTGCAATATAAGTGAATTGTTGTAATTATATATATATGTTGGTTATTTATTTGTCAAGGTACTCTATTGCAAAGAACTCTAAACATACTTAGTTCCTATTCTACTTACTTTGTTATCTATGCATTCATTAAGCCAACGATAGGCTTATTCTTTTTTCCTTGACATATTTTAGATCAACAGTAAATAGATTGAAGTACTCTAGAACTCACGTGCCTTTCAGATGCAGTTGGTATGTTAAATTGGTCAGTTAGTTATGTTAAGACTCCAAGATATATTAGTTACTAGGTGGTGAATTATTTTGAGTTTTGTAGATGTTATGTTTCCTTTATAAACCTCTTTGAGGTCCTTGTAATGACATTTCTTTATATTTCAAAAACTTATGTACATATTATGTTGTGGTAAGATTTTTAAGTTATATGATATTGGTGAACTTCTGAGGATAGATGTATTAGGATGTGCTAATATTGTAAGGTTAAAATATCTAGTTTTTAGAAGAGGTGCTATCGAATTTTTGACAACCTCTTATTATTTATATATTTATATATAAAAACATGAACTTTGAATGAGGTAACCTAATTTTCATTGGCTTAGTTTAGGTGCCAGTCATGACCTAAGGTTTGGGTTATGACACTTCACTAACAACTTTTTCAAACTATATTAGAGGAACATTGGATATAATTTCCCTATTAGCAAAAACATAAATAAGGGAATGAGCTAGGAATGAGTTGTGGTACTCAATGAATAGAGAATAAAGCATGATAACTAAAAAAACAAGGGAGCATAGACTTTTTCTAAATGAAAATAAGTTTTTAGCACAATAATAGTAACAAAAACTTTAAATATGGAAAGACATGAATTTTTTAAAAAATATTAAAACTTGTAAACTTTAAATAGAAAGAGGAATAATACTAATGGGTTTATATAAAAAGGATTAAGTTAATGGAAATTAGTTTATTACATTATTAATGCAATAATATACATGGAACATATATTTCTATAATATTTTAATCAAAATGTAAAATTAGTGGAAGAAAATTATGAAGAATAAATAAATAAATTCAAACAATTAAAAGATCAATGCTAAATAGGGAATAATTATTGTACAAAAAATGATTTAATAAAAATACTTCATTACGAAGGTCCATGCATAACTCTAAATTCTAATATATATACTAATGTGGACATGCAGTCCATAAAAGTAAATAACCACATTTCTAAACATAAACATACATCCCACAAAAATAAATAACCACATATCCAAACATGAGCACTCAGCCCATAAACTATTAAAGAGCATTTAACTCAGTACTATTCCAATACTCAATCACAGAAACCACGTGTTGATATCCAAGATATACTAAGGGCTAACAGAACTATTATTAACAATCAATGCTCTGTACAATCCTACCTTATATATATATAATATCGTATAATAAATGGAGTTCATATACCAAAATTTCCTAGATAATTAATTCTGTAATAAGATTCCACAATTGAAAATCTAACATTTTATAAGTATAAAACACTTGAGTGATACCATAAAAACATTTAAGGTGAACTTATCACTTTTTAAATTTTTGAAAATAACACTTTAGGTCCACACACCTTTTCATAATCATTTTGATAACATAATACATATTCTATATCATAGTTTAAAAGATTTAATATCAAAGTAATATATACACATGGAGGCATTATCCACATGTCTTTTCTAATGAATTCGCAAAGTGCAAACAAAAAAATAAAGGTAATAAAAATAGAAGTTAAAAATGTATTATACTTTACAATCTACTCACAGTGTAAGTCAAATGATAGTGGTTCCCCCATACATTGAATTGAGAGATCCCTCCAATGGGAATACTCAAAATATTTCCTAAAACAAAGTCATAATGATTCACTCAATTTAAATAACTCTATATATATTTCTTTGTTTTCTTTTAGTTAACCCACTAAGTTAAATCTCTATTTAATTTTATTAGATTATACCAAATTGGTTCCATTGTAATACTTAACTTGATTTTACCCCCAAGCTTGTTCTTAGTTATTTTACTACTTTATCTTAATTCTAGTTTCAACTTTAATGCTTAACCTAAATATTAGTCAATCAATTATATTTTCACAATTGATATTTATTATTATTCCTTCTATATGATTACATGACTATTTGGTCCATAATGTATACAAATGTACCTAAATCAATCTACTACACTTGCCAATTCCTCAATTTCAATTCAACCTATAACATAATAAATTTAATTACTTTATTACTCAATTTGCTTTAGTTGCCTACTATCTATTCTGGTTCCCACTTCAAATACTAGCATGTCTTAATTCACTCTTCATGTTAATTCATTTGAACTCTCCCAATTTCCCTATGAGCACCGTAGCTTAGAAAATGGTGTGATATCTCTGAGGCATAAATGAAAAAATAAAACTAACAAGAAGGCAACTTACTAGCTGATAAAGATCAAAGCTTTGCAATTTAGTCAAATCATCATAACAAAAAGGGCTTCAAGGCCACCTCATGATCAATATAAGGCAATTTAAAGGAGATTTCCTAAACTTTCCAATGGCTTCCACAACACACCCAAAAGAATTAGGGTGGTAGTAAATGGTCTCCATCTCTCATGTACTTTGTAAAAGAAAGAAATCAACTTGAGGATTAAGAACTATGAAATCAATTAAAAAGGATGATCATGAAAAGAGAAAACCCAAAAATGTAGAGCAAGGGAGCATGCATCACAATAAGAGAAAAACTCAATGAAACTCACCCAGTGCTATACAGTTTAGCTAGAGGAGAGATTATTAACTGACAAAATTGAAATTTGTGGAGGAAGAAGCTTAGGTCAACCCTTTAATGGCAGAGCAGAGGTGGTTAATTAAGCATGCAAGAGTTGTTTGAAAGAGGCTTAGGGCTTGATAGTAGTAGCAATAGTGGGAAAAAATCCATACCAAAGAAGTAGGAAAAGATAAAGTATGAGAAAGAGGAAGACTAGCTGAAGATTTTAGATGGGAAGATGGACCTCCATTGCTATTGCTACTAGATTGTCTTGGCCACATCTCCAAAATAAAAAAAATGGTGAAAAATATAATGTTTCATGTGTAAGAGAAAACTTCAAGAGAGAAGAGAATGAAGATGCTTATGGCGAGACTGTTTTGAAAATGGCTACCCTATGAGAAACTTAAGGAGTACATAGCATGGAATAGTCACAGTACACTTGACAAGGACCGGGATCCTCTGTAGTGAGGCTCCCATACAGTGCCCCTACAGTGAGGTCTTGTGAGGAGGGAAAAAAATTTATTAAAAAAAAAGAAAATAAAAAAATAAAAAATAAATTAGTTGAGAGACACTGAAAGCACACTTCATGGGATTTTACTACAGAGGATCCCATTTCTTGAAAGAAGCAAAAGCAATATCATCATGTAGAGAAGATAGCCAGAGGAGACACGTATGCATATGGAACCAAAAAATCTTGAGGGACCAATGAGTAAATATAGGCATGTGATAGGCTAAAAAGTAAATTCTGGAATTTGCAGTTTGGAACCTCCCAACAAACACCAACAACACGCTATCGAAAGAGTATAAGGGAAAAAAAATATTACATAAATTTTACTTAGTTTATTTAAATCAATTTATTATTACTATTATTATCTTAATTAAATTATTATTACTTTAAGTTTTATTATTATTTTATTATTTATATTTATTTGTTTTATTTTAAATTAGCATGGCATGATCTTAATTATATAAATTCTCACCTTTTATTATTAGTTTTTTTTGGAGAACTTACAATTTAATTTACCGGTCTTAGTTAATATTCTTATTATTTTAGATTCCTGGATGCATTGAGTTATTACATATATTATCTTTTATCGTTACCCTCTTCCCTCCATAAATTCTTGGATAGCATAAACGTTTTCATTTTAGGGCTTTTCTCCAATAATTTCTTGCACTATGTATGTTTGGAGCCAATAAATGCATGTGGGATGCAGAGTTACAGGAAACTTCAAAGTGCAAACAGAGCTTCCTGTAGTCACGTGCCTTTCAAATTCATTGAGTTGTTAGACAATATTTGTTGAGAACTATTTGGAACACAATAGTTTCGGAAGATGAACTTAAGAAAGGAGATGTAATTCAAATTGGGGCATTCAGAGATGCTGAAAACAAGCTTTGCATGGCTCTTGTCAAGCTTGAGTGATGAGGAGGAGCAACAAATCTATAGAAGTTCAAAGGAATTCCACCATAGTCCCTAGAGAGAAGGATTTCCAGCGTAGGTTTCTAAGTTCATTGTTGTAACTATGTCAAACTTGGGAACAATTTCAGTTTGGAATAGGTATGATAAGTAATAAAAAATTTGAGTTTTCATTCTGTTTAATTTAACTTGTTTGAAATAAAAATATAATTCAATTCGTTAACAGTGTTTGGAGGGGGTACTCTAAAGGGGGAAAGTAAGGGCCTGTTTGAAATTGTTTTTGTTTTAATGTTTTCAAAACAGATGTTTTTAAGAACAAGTTTTTGAGAACAAAAAAATTAAAAAATCTGTTTGAATCATTATTTTGAAAAGTACTTGTTTTTTGTTTTTTACCTGATTCTGTGGAACAAAAATTACAGAACACTTAAAAAGTGTTCTGAGTTTTTTGTTTTTGAAAACAAAATTTTGTTTTTTTGTTTTACAAAACACTTCATTAAAAACACATTATCAAACAGGTTTTTTTGTTTTTTTGTTCTTGAAAACAAAAAAATTGTTTTACAGAACTGAATCAAACAGGCCCTAAATTTTGCAAATATTGGAATTACTTCAGTAGAAAAGAAACTCCTTATTTGGATTAGCATAAAGTGAATTTTTATTTATTTGTATTAAATTGGTCAATAAATATGCATCTTTATACTGTTTACAAACTTAACATTACATTATTAAATCTTTCAAGACAAGTTTCTCTGCACATCATACTTTCATTGAACCTAATAATAGGGAACACCTGAATGTTTTCCCAAACACTAGACCACGTTTTTCTGCATTTTTATTTTGTCTTATATAAAGTTGTAAATTAAAATCAGAAAATACAAAAAGGACAGGAAGAGGGAAGAAGAGTGTTGCGGCACTAAAGCATAGATGAAAAGATCTTTTTTTTTTCTTCCAAATTTGCTAACAAAAGAAAGACTGCGAATTCTCCAGTGAAATTTCCAAGTACAACAAATAATAAACTAGATCAATGTTAATAAGAGATATCATGTATTAATTAATTGCTCATAGAACAAAACAACACTGGTTAAATCTCTTCGGCAATCCAGCTGAAGACTGGAAGTCAACATGAAGTGTCTTAAGAATGATGCTTCAGGAAGAGTCTTTTGTTTTTTTTTTTTCTTCCCGTCTCATTATTCTATTCGAACTATCTTGTGGTTCAGGTATCTGAATTTGCAAACTTCATCAAAAAAATCATCTGCACTGCTATGGCTGCTTTTCATCTGAAGAATCTTTATAACCATAGTCCTCATATTCTTCCCATACTTCAACAGGGATTCAAGAGTGCTCATTTTCTGTTCAGCATTCAGTGGTGATCTCACAGTGATCACAACCTCCTCCAAACATGGAATCATGAATCCTGAATCCACCTGTAAAATGAATGAGTATCTTCATTAGTTAAATGTTAGAGAATCTGGTAAAAAGGGCAAAACTTGGGTTAAATTCTTCAAGTATTCGTTATTCAGTTCTCTAATAAAAACATAAAATGTGAAAATATATTATAAGAATCAATCACGTAGTTTTAAGTAATAAAAAATATCCACAGGTCATTTTCTCATTAGAGCACCTTATAGTAGACATTTAGATATAAGCACCCAAGTTTTATCCCAATGAGAATTTTGACACCAAAATGTTCTTATGAAATTACGTGTTTCAAACTGTTCTTCTGGCAAAGCGCTGCAAACATGGCTCCATGAATGTCAAACTTGCGCAATTTGGGATGGCTATTGAAGAAGTCAACAAAATCAATCTCTGGGAAGGGTTGAAGAGCTTCAAAGTCACCAGTGAATTCAACCTTCATGTAGAGATACTTCACCTCACTTGACAGTTTCAGCATTTTGCATATGGCATCCCAGCACCACTGGACCCCTCTCATAGTCAATGACTCTAGAGCTGTGAGGTTTCCAAAATCAACCATGTACACTCTCCCTGGAAGCAGTTACGACATAAGGAAATATAAGCCAAGTAACAATGCCAGAAAGAGTATATCAGTGAATAATTTGGAAAAACGACATAAGAAAAAGCAAGGACAATAAAAAATAATCACTTTAAACAATTTACTACCTGCATTGTTGGAAATTGAAAGATTCCTCAAATGATTGGTTTCAGGGACCCTGATCCAACTACAGCCTTGTACCTCAAGGGATTCGATCTTTGGGGATTTTAGAGAAAGTGAAATGTTCCCCAGACCATAAAAATCCATTTTACATTGCTCTAAATATGGCAAGTCAATTGAGACTGATCTAACTCCTTCACATCCAAGCAGTAACAACCTGGTCAGATATGGACATGACCGGAGCACCACAGACAACACAGGATCCTCCAACCTTGCACCGATTATTTCAAGGTTCTTGAGATTTCGGAAGACATCCCATTTTGGGGAATTGACCATTAAGACACCCCACAGTTTCAGAGATTCCAAATTCCTTGCTAGACCTACGCAGTCTAACTTTGATGGGCTCTCGTCGGAGGCCTGGTTGTCAAGAATATTGTCCATTCGGAGCTCAAGCTGGCGAAGAGATAGACCTACAAGTGATAGCCATGAAGCAAGACCAGCACTGGAGAAAGGGCTATATACAACTAGCTCTTCTAATTGCATAACTGTTGATACCATTCTCCTTACAATGTTGTCAGGTGTGTCCCCACCAGAATTGTTGTCAAATGAGTTACGAGGAAAGTAAAGGGTTTTGATATAAGGCAGCGAGTCCTTCCATCGCTTAGAAACACAGTTGCAGGCTGCAACATCTCGGGCATTATTGATATGGGACAAGATGAATTGAAGGATAGCATCTGGAAGAGACTCCATTGCTGAAGACAAGAATGGAATTGAGATTTGTCAGTATAGATGCAAGCTCATCTTTCCGAATTGGAGAGATTTAAGAAAGAATGCCGAATTCAAATGAAGACTATTATCAGACAAAATTGGTTGTATCAAGCTGAACAGATATAGAAGAATCTGTAGACCTCAAGTTATCTTATTCTCACGATCTAGTTGAATGTCTTTCCCCAGAAGTGTCTTACTTTCACAATCTCCTAATAGTTTATTTCCAATGTCCCAAGCGAAAGGTTTCCCTCTATGACCCAACGGAAGGAAATACTGATTAACTTGTAATCAGTAAAGCAATTTTGTAACCTTACTCGTCGGTACTACTATAATAACACTTCATCAATAAGGCATTCGAAGCAGTTAAGCGGAATACTAACTAAAAGCAATGTTACACAAGAAAAACCTTTCAAAATCTACCTTTGTCTGCGCTCCATAAGTAGTATAATGGTATATCAAACGAGAAAACTCAGATGGGAAAGGATGAAATAAGATACATTCCTCCAATAAAAACATATCTGAGACGCGAAATGTTGACATCTCTTGCATGTAATACTTAAATTTTGGCATACTTACACAAAGCCAGATAGGATTTAAGCAATTTTATCATAAACCCAGACAATAAGTAGATCTTTAAAAAAAAATGGAGCCAATTTGCGAGTAAACATGCTTCTATCAAAGAAACATGACAATAAAGGCTTTAATCCAGCTAAGGGAACGAGAAAAACAAATGCAAATACAGCTTACATTTCGGAAATTTGAATATCGGATTCGAGAAAAAAGCTGCGGTGAAGAGCCAAGAATGCAGATTTGAGCTTGGATCTTTGAAGCCAAATCCCTCTCTCTCTCTCTTTCTAGGCGTTGTCGAAGGCTGTGTATAAGACTATAAGTAGTAGAGCAAGAAAGAGAGGAGATTTAAGCTTCGTTGAGGGTTTTGTGTTGGCTCCTATTTCGAAATTTGAATACGAAGACGAGCCCTGTTAAACTTGAATTTTTGTCGCCATAAACGAGCGTTGAGGAGAAAAAAAAAAAAAAAAAGCCATCCATAGAGTGAAAATAAGCCCGCTTTCTTTTCGAAGGGTTTTCAAATTTTCTGACCGTTTAAACACAGATCCCTCTCCCTCTCCCTCTCATTCTCGCACATGGTGTTATTAGCGTGTGGCCTTTTGTGTGTGCTTGCTCGTATCTGATTACGGATACCATGGGTTCCAAATGAACGGTTGTGATTCAATTGGTACAAATGGCCTCGTGATCCTACGGTCAGATCAATCTAAATAGGTTGAAAGTAGTGTGGAAAGTGAGTGAGGAGCAGTCTGAACTTGCCAAAATTGTTCGAATGAAAAAAAACCTTGTACAAATTTAGATTAACTGTTAAAAAAAGTGTAAATAGCCAAAAAAATTATTAAAAAATTTGTAAACTAATACTAATCAATATTCTGCCAACACAAATGGGCTCAATTGACCCAAAAAAATTGATAAGATTTTGGCAATCATTTATATTATACAAATTCAAATTCTAATAGTCTTATGTTGATAGCCACCCTTTTTTAGAGAGATCCCTTAAGCCTATTTGGTATGGCAAAAAGAAATAGAAAATGAACCAAAATCCATCAGTTTTTATGTCTAGTAATAAAAAATTGTAACAAAAATGAAATCTATTAAGGTTTGTACAATAACGTAGGAAGATAAAATGGTTTTAAAGATAAAATTTTGAAAAGTCATTAATGCCTCTTGGTATGGATTAACATTCATATTTAATAAATAAAAAATATTTTAATTATATTTAAGTAATACATTTTATTTTTTAAAATTATTAATATATATATTTTTAAATAAAATAATATTCAGATATTGCTTTTAATTATGATATAATATTTTTTTTAATAAGAGAGATTCTAAAATTAAGAAAAATATTTTTATTTTATTATGTTTTATTTAAAATATTATTATTTCATTATTTTTTACTAATTAGAAAAATTATTTTAATAATTTTTAATTAATTACAAAACTAACAAAATTAATAAATTTTAATAATACTTAATATTAAAAATAATAAATTGAAAAAAATTGCAACATAGACAAAATTGTCCAACTAAATATTAATAAAAAATAAAGTTTCAACTGACATTGAATCGACTACACACACACATATATATATATATATATATATATAATATAAATAATATTATAATATTGTAGTCGATTCAATGTGTATATATTTTTAAATTACATATATATATTTATTTTTATTCTAAAAAAATAATTTAAAATAGTAATTTCTCATTTTTAAATTATTTTTTAGAATAAAAATAAATAATAATATTTTTAAAAAGAATAATAAAAAATAAAAATTTTATAAAGTTTATTATAAACTGATTTAATAATTATTATAATTTAAAAATAATAAAATATTTTTTAATATCAAAATTAATAAGTTATATAAAAAATTATTATTAAAAAAAATCAATCGATAATTATCCCACCAATTGACAATCCATAACAATATCATCTGCTAATTAATCACAATGTATTGCCACAATGTGGTGGTGCATTACCATGTATATATATATATGAGGCGAGGCCCTCCACACACATACATATATATAATATTTTTAATATATATTATTTATATTAAAAAAAATATTTATATATTATAATATATTATATTTAAACAAATTATCAAAATGATATATACATTTTTGAAATAAATAATTACTTTTTATTATATTAAAATAATAAGTTATACATATTTTTTTTCAAAAATGAATTTATTTAATATAAGAAATATGTTTTTTAAATTTTTTTTAAAAAAAGTGAATTTAAATTAATAAACACATAATTTAAATTATTTTATTGTAAGAAAATAGTTATACAATATAGATTATTGAATTATAAAAATATTAGGTTTATTAATTTTATTAAAAGACTTAATTTGGCTAAAAGATAATAGATTTGATAGTGACAATATAAATTTTTTCATTTTTCTAATATCAAAAATAGAAAGAATTTCAAAACTAAAAATATTACATTTAAAAATAATAATAAGAAAAAATAGTATAATGTCAAGCATAACGTCACTAATATGATGTGAGAGAATATATAATAAGGGTATTCTTGTCATTTCATTTTTTTATTTTTTATTTCATTTTACTTTCATCCAACTAAACAATCAAATATAAATATATTTTCATTCCTTTTTCGTTCTTATCAAACGTAATTCTTTTCATTATATTTTGTTCATCTTTCTATTTCTATTTTCATTACCAAAGAATCTGGCTACTAAACGAATCTTTGGAAACTAGCCTTTAGATGGCCTTTGATAATCTCTTTGGTTATATTTGGTACCAATGAATAGGAGTTCCAAAGAATGCTACTATTCAAAAAAATATAAAAATATATTTAGTATATTATTATTATTTAATTCTAAAGAATTCTTGATATAGATGTTATAGAATTGATAAACATGAATGTAAATATGTAGAAGAATTAAAATTGTTGGAGTAACCTAATTTTGTCACTCCATTGGGTGCTGTAAAATTTATAATTATAAATATAGGTTACTCCAAAAGAAATGAGAAACCTTTGTATACACTTATTTTTATGTACCACAAAAGATTGTTACTAATGTTATTAAAATTTGATACATTATGATAAAAATGTTCACTTTTATTGAAAAAAGAACCACATGAATATTATAAAACTATAGTTTTCTATTTCAAACACACACACACACACACACACACACATATATAAGTAATTTTTCCCTCTTTTTTGGGGTCTCATTTCATAGTAAGTAGTGATATCAATTGATTTTTTTTCCCTAAAAATTATACTTAAATATAATTTCTTTTATATTTGTTATCAAATTTTTTTTAATTAAAATATGACAAATATATAATTTATTTGAAGGAATACTCACTAATGTACAAAAAATATATAATTTTCATATTATTATTAGAAAATTATATATCTATGATATTTTTTATTAAGAAACTTGATAGCAAGGATATAGGAAACTACATATAAGTTTTTTTTAATAAAATTTTATTCTCTTATTTATTCTTGTAAAGAATGTTTTAGATTATTTAAGTAGTAAATTAATGCCAAAAAAATTAAGTGAGCCAATTATATTAAATACTCTTTCCTCGCTATCTTATATAATATAATAAGTATTAAATTTAAATATGCATTACCATAAAATTCATTTAGTCTTTTAAAAATTATATTAGCATTATTTGTGATAATATATTAATACAAAAAATATACTCAAGTTGCATAAGCTATTATTTATCTTCTATTATCTATGTATCTACAATTAACAAGCACAACTCTCACATCTTTTCTATTATTTTTAATTTCTCAAATAAAAGTTGTGTATTTTTCTTTAAATTTAGTCAAAATTTATGGACACACATGATAAAGATAATAATGAATCAATAGTTGTGTCTCAACCTATTAATTCAAATGAGAACACTAAAGAAACAACCCTATAACATGAAAGTAACAAAGAGAGTGTGCATAAGTTTTGGTTTGATATTAAAATGGCAACACCCAAAGGTACTTAACAAGATGATGGGAAGCCAAACACAGTTAAAAAAACTATATCATACCTTCTTAAAGAAAAGTGGATGAGCAATGGAAAAAGAGATGGATTTGACGAGGGTAAACCATGTCAAGGACTTGGTTAGTTATCCATCTAGTTGAAAAGCAATTAGGAATACATGGATTCTCAAAACAAATAAAGAGACAAATAGATCAATAAAAAGATATAAGCTATGCTTAGTTACTAAGAGACAGATACAATAAGAAGGTATAAATGATGAAAATATCTTTTCACTTATTGTATAGTTTAATTCAATTAAATTAATCCTAGTTATACTTATAAGTTTAGAGTTAAAACTACATCAAATAGATGTAAAAATCACATTTTTAAATAAAGAAGTAGATGAAAAAATCTTCATGAAATAATCATTAAGTTCTATAAAGAAAAAATATAGTGTAAATTTTATATGCTCTAAATGTCTATTTATAGACTAAAACAATTATCTAGACAGTAATTGAAGTTTCATTGAACAATAACTTCATATAGTTTCAAATGATTGATGAAAACTACTATATTTACATTAGGCAATTTAAAGGAAATGTTGCAATATTATCCCTTTATGTGAATCATATATTATTAGCTAAGAATAGTCTAAATTGTATAATAACCATTAAAGAATGACTACCCTTGAATTTTTAAGAAGAAGGATATAGGTGAAGTTGAGTATATTCTTGGAGTTAAGATCTAAAGGAATTGCTTGAATAAATTAATTATTATTTTATAAGAAAACTATAGGTAGAAAATCCTTAAGTGATTTAATATGAAAAATCACAAACTCATTGATACCCTTGTAATAAAAGTGATAGTATAAGTTATGAGATATGTCTTCAAATTGAATATAAATGAAAAATTATGGAAAAAGACCCTTATTTAAATATTATCGATATAGTGTATGCAATAATATGTATAAAGCTAAACATTTATTAGTGATTGGCTTTGTGAGCTGGTACCAATCATATAGATTCCAGTCAAAAGCATTAGAATGTTATTAAAAGAATGATACTTGTAAGGTTGTAAGTGTAATAACCCAGAAAAAGAAGAGAGAAAAAGAAGTGAGAAAAAGGAAGGGAAAGAGAAGCTGGAAAATTTTCGAAGAGCTGAGAATTTTCTAAGTCTTCTCGCCATAGCGAGATATGGAATCGCCATAGCGATAATGCCTCTTCGCCGTAGCGAATATGTTCCTAGCTATAGCGAGTGCGGCATTCCATATAGAGACCAGTGAGTTGCTGGCCGTAGCGAAATTGTTCCTAGCTATAGCGAGTATGGCATTCCATATAGAGACCAGGGAGTTGCTCGCCATAGCGGCGCTATAGCGAAGGCAGAGGTCTGGAACAGACACGAGCTCGCCGTAGCGAGGTCACTAACTCGCTATAGCGAGAGCGGTCCAGAAAAGCGAGAAAAAGAGAATTCGACTTTTTAAAAGCTTCCAAATCTCTTCTTTCTTCTTCTAACCGACTCTAACTCGTCTTAGGAGAGAGAAAAGGGCGGAGGAGAGAGTGAGAAGCTGAAGAGAAGAGGAAAGCATAAGAAAGGTATGAATTTTCATAGCTTCCTCTTAGTAAGTTGCCTTCTCCCCTTTTTCCCTCCTTTCCACGGTTTAAATGGTAGAAAATGGTTAGGGTTGAGTCTGGTTCAGAGGAGAGAGAGTGGGAAACCATTCTTGAGAGAGATTAGAGGTAGATAGTCTTCTCTTTCTTGCTTTTCCCCTTTCTTAAGAGTTGAGAAAAGAGAGGGATAGCTCATGGGCCTTAGAGTGAGGAAAGACCTAGAGTGAGAAGCTCAGTAGAGCCAATTAGAAGAGATCCCTAGCTTAAGAATTGAGTATAAGGTATTAATGCCATGCTTTTGTGTGGTTAGGCTCAAGAGGAAACTATCCCATCTAGAAGTTGTTGCGAAAACCAACAAGGGAGGAGTCAAGTGTCAGAGCAAATTGAGAATAGCTAGCAAAGGTAGTTCTCTCCGCTTTCTCTCATGCATAATTGTGTGTTTACATTGTCTTGCTTGTGTGTATGAATGATATGAGCTATGAGAAGTGTGTTAGCATGATTATGTGATATGATTGAGATGATGTTTTAAATGCTTAATTGGTTTGCTTGAGAAAATGGAAAAGCCAATAACCCTGAAGCCAAGGTGAGGATGAGCCGAAGCCCTAAGTTGGTTGAGCCATGTCTCCCAAAAGTGAGGTTGACTCCCAAAGAGTAAGGGTGAGTCTAAATACCTCTAAAAGTATGGGAAGGCAAATCCAAAAGCCATAAGGGAAGGGGTGAGGCCGATCCAAGTACTCAGCGAGCTCTTGAATGTTATCCATGGCCATTTTACATGTTTCAAATGTTTTTCATCATGTTTTATATGCTAACATGCCATACATGCACAATGAGACTTGTTACACGCAATGTATGTATGTTTGAATGAGAGTTGAACTACTGAGATTCTCCGAATCTCACCCCCCTCTCCACCATCCAACCATGCCAGGTGGCCCAAGTGAGATAAGAGATGGGAGCAACCACCAACAAGCATGAGGCTAGGGATAAAGATGAAGAAAAGTGTATAGTTTTGTACTACATTGTATATGTAACTTGTACATGAGATGTAAATGATGTATATGATGTAGCATGTACAAATGTTGCAAGATAATGTATATATGAATGTTGAATGTATGAGAATGAGGTTTATGAAAAATGAGAAAGTAACTTTTGATATGAAATGCTCAAAGTAGTATAGTTTATATGGGTGCATAAGTGGGCATGGAGTAGTGAGTTTCCCCAAGCTAAGTTATGAGACACTTGAGGCATGATTGATAGCTCCTAAAGACGCTTTCTCATGTGCTCAAAGAGTCATAGAAGTAGAAAACTTAAGATTGGACCCCATTAGCCACACTTTTGGCCAAGAAAGGGCCATTTTGCACATGATGTCATAGCATAGCCATATGACCTCTTCTTGCTATGAGATTTGACATGTAGCTAGATTATGATTAGAGCTTTCTGGGAAGCTAGAGTTCATGTCATTTAGAGGTCTATAGCATTTTATATGAGCATTCAAAGTTGACATCAGAAATTCGGATTTCAGAAAATCACTGTTCATTTGGTCAGTTTTAAAATCATGTCATCCGAGGGGCAAACGTAGCCCAATGGCTACGAAATTTTATACACAGAAACTAGATGGTCACAGTGACTTGTAGGAACTGGAAGCACCTCATTTAGAGGTCCAGAGAGTGAGTTATGCAATTTCAAAGTTCCTGCCCAGAATCAGACACCCAGCCAGACCCGAGGTACTGTTTCATCGGTTTCCGGGAAATTGGCTAGGTGAACTGATCTGGAGAGATTTTTCTCCTCTAGCTAACATCCACATCTTTCCATAGAGATAGAGTTTATGAGCATTGGATTTTTTTGGAATTAGTTAGACATTTTCAAAGTCCATATCAGTAAACTGTGACAGCAAAGAAGCCCCCTCTGACCAGTGAGCTATTTCGATGTCAAACGCAGAATGAGTGAGAGATTGAGACTTCTAAGTATTTTTAGCATGAAATAGACGTCTCAAGCTTTCTATAATGACCCAGATCATGCAGATACGATTTTTCTGCATTTAGTTATGAATTTCCAAAGTTAGCCCAGAAAAGAGGCAAAATCTGCCACTAGCGAAAATGCATGTCTCCAATCCCTTTTTGCTTTCCATGAGTTCTAAGCATATAGTAGGGATTGAAACAAGTCTCAATAGAGGAATTGAGCATGAGGAATCAGAGAGAAAGCTCAACCGGTCTATATTACTTCAAAGTGGAGCTCTACCCACACATAGTGCCATATAAGAGTAAGCATAAGGTAGAGAAAGTGTCTCCCTTATGAGTTCCGCATTGCCCATATGGGCTAGAGGGCACGTTGGGTATGAGTTAGAGGTTAAGGTGTCACATTTGGTGGTATCAGAGTGAAAGTTTCAGGCTCTTAGTATGAGTTAGCATGTTAGAGCTAAAGTTTCAGGCGCACATGATAAGTAAAACATCAGAGGTGCCTTTTCCCTAGGAAGGCCGGGTAAGTTGAGTGAGCCCTCGAACTAGGGAGAAAGGATAAAACCCCACGTGAAGGTTGGGTTGCGACCCTCGAAGCATGAGGACAAGACCTTTGATGGGAAGATGTAGCATGAGAGCAGTAAGGTTCAGGCTTTCATTGTGGATTGTAGCATATGTTTGTGAGTTGCCAAGATGTTTATGAGCTTTGCTATGGATGATTGAGTGTATGAAAGTGGCATGTGTCCCTTTTATGTATGCTAAGTCATGTTATATGTTTCAGAAAGATGGTAGACACTCGCCAAAGCAGAGGCAGAGGTAGAGGTAGAGGAAGAGGTAGGCCTTCCAGAGCGGCTCAGGTAGATGAGGCCGGGCCTCGCGATCCAGTTGCTGGAGCCTTACAGAGTATAGTGGCTCGCTTGGATCAGCAGCAAGCTGTTATTATGCAGCTACAAGAACGGCTTGCTGAGAGAGATAGCCAAGGTCCTACACCTCCCCCTCCTCAGCCAGTTCCACACTCTGATTGTCCTGAGCATTCAGGGGCGACTCCTACAGATGCACAGCCACACATGCAGGCTGTAGCCCCAGTTCCACCAGCTCAGATGCCTCCTGCTGAGCAGCAGCCCTCGATCAGAAAAGTAGTAACTCAGTTCAGAAAGTTCGGGCCTCCCACCTTTGATGGTGAGATGAGCGCAGACAGAGCCGAGGCCTGGATTATAGAACTTGAGCAGATCTTCGAGGTTATGGAGTGCACTTCTGAGCAGAGAGCCAAGATGGCCGCATTTCAGTTAAGAAAAGAAGCAATATATTGGTGGAAGGGCACTGAGCCGATACTGAGAGCGAGGAACGTCCCGATCACGTGGGAGGCATTCCTCGAGGCATTCCACGAGAAGTATTTCCCCGACTCCATCAGAGATGAGAAGGAGTCAGAGTTCATTCTGCTGAGACAGATACCGGGGATGTCAGTGGACCAATATGTAGCGAAGTTCATCGAGCTCTCTAGATATTCCTCATACCTCCAGAGACATGATGATGAGAAATGGAGGGCAGATAGGCTAGAGAAGGGTTTGCTACCTGAGATCAGAGACAGGGTAGTGCCCCAGAGAATCAGGCACTTCCATACCCTAGTAGAAGTATGCAGAGTAACAGAAACGAATCTCAGGATGATGCAACCTACCTCCAGCGCCAGACCATTACTTCCCCTCCCTGAGCCTAAGAGATCTAGAGATGGTTCCCAGCCAGCAGTGACAAGCCGAAGAGGAGGAAAGAGTCAGTGGAACCAAAGAGGGAAGAAGAAGAAGACTCAGTCTAGTAGAGGCAGCGCTCCACCTCTTACATGTCCCCAGTGTGGCAGGAATCACGGAACCAGGCCGTGTTATGCGGGGCAGAATGTGTGCTATCGATGTGGCAGGCCGGGGCACATAGCCAAAGAGTGTATGCAAGCTCCCCCACAAGCCCCTGTACCGATCACACAGCAGAGAGAGATGGCTCCACCTCCTAGACCACAGACCCAGGGTAGAGTTTTTGCCCTATCACAGCAAGAAGCTAGCCAATCCCCGAGTCTGATTCAAGGTATTATTAAGATAAATGATTTTTCAGTAACTGCCTTATTTGATTCGGGCGCTAGCCATTCTTTCATAGCATATGACTGTGTTAAGAGGTCGGGTCTGAGTATGCATACATTGCCATATGAGTTGCATGTATCTACCCCCACTAGAAACAGAGCCATCACTTCCCATGCTTGCTTGAATTGTGTGATCCAGTTTAATCATTGCCTAACCACCCTTGATTTGATTTGCATGCCCTTCATTGATATTGATGTGATAATTGGCATGAACTGGATGTCTGTGAATAATGCCACACTAGATTGTAGCCACAGATGTGTTACTTTACTTGAATGTGGGACTGTGCCTAGTATTAGGGCTGAGTTGTCTGTCATGACCACTTCCCAAGCAGAGAGATCTTTAGGATATGGTTGTCAGGGATATTTGGTCTTTTTCTCAGTACAGGCTGAGGTAGAAGAGGGTATAGATGAGATCCCAGTAGTAAGGGAATTCCCAGAAGTATTCCCTAAAGAGATGAGTGGATTGCCCCCAGAGAGAGAGGTCGAGTTCCCCATAGAAATCGTACCTGGGGCAAGTCCAGTGTCTAAGGCCCCTTATAGAATGGCCCCCACAGAGTTAGCAGAGCTTAAGAAGCAGATAGAGGAACTCTTAGAAAAGGGTTTCATCAGACCTAGTGTCTCACCATGGGGAGCCCCAGTTCTATTTGTCAAGAAGAAAGACGGGAGCCTTAGATTATGTATAGACTACAGGGAACTCAATAAGATTACCCTTAAGAACAAGTACCCTCTCCCTCGCATAGATGACCTCCTAGATCAGTTAGCAGGAGCGTCAGTGTTCTCTAAGATAGACCTCAGGTCAGGATATCACCAGCTCAGAGTAAAGGCGAATGATATTCCCAAGACAGCTTTTAGAACCAGATATGGGCATTATGAATTCCTGGTTATGCCCTTCGGGTTAACGAATGCACCTGCAATTTTTATGGATTACATGAATAGAATTTTCAGGCCATATTTAGATAGGTTTGTAGTAGTCTTCATAGATGACATCCTCATCTACTCGAAAAGTGGAGAGGAACATGAGCAGCATTTGAGATTAGTCTTGGAGACCTTAAGAGAAAGACAGTTGTACGCTAAACTTAGCAAATGCGATTTCTGGCTCACTGAAGTTCAGTTTCTGGGTCATATGATCTCCCAGGCAGGGGTCGCAGTAGATCCCCATAAGGTGGAGGCAGTATTACAGTGGGAGAGACCTAGGACAGTGACAGAGATCAGGAGCTTTCTAGATTTAGCAGGGTCCTATAGAAGGTTCATTCAAGGCTTTTCTCAAATAGCAATGCCATTGACCCGGCTTACTAGAAAGAGCGTGTCGTTTGTGTGGAATGAGAAATGTGAGAGTAGTTTTCAAGAGTTGAAGCACAAGTTGACCACGGCACCAGTTTTAGTACTCCCTGACCCGAGAGAGAGTTTTATAGTGTACAGTGATGCCTCTAAGAAAGGGTTAGGATGCGTACTCATGCAGAAAGGCCGAGTGGTAGCTTATGCTTCTAGACAGTTAAAACCTCATGAGGAAAACTACCCCACACACGACCTAGAGTTAGCCGCGGTGGTATTTGCGCTTAAGATATGGAGACACTACTTATATGGGGCAGCAATAGAAGTGTATAGCGACCACAAGAGTCTTAAGTACCTCTTTGAGCAGAAAGAGTTGAATATGAGGCAAAGAAGATGGTTAGAATTTCTGAAAGATTATGAGTTTACATTGAAATACCATCCAGGTAAGGCTAATGTGGTAGCTGATGCCCTAAGTAGAAAATCCATACACGTGGCCTGTATGATGATCCGAGAGCAAGAATTGCTCGAGAGATTCAGAGACATGAGTCTCTCCTGCAGGGTGTATTCGGGAAAGTTATTGATGAGTGAAACCCGAATAGAAAGTGACCTGAGAGATCAGATAAGAAAGGCTCAGCAGTTAGATGACTATGTAAAGAAAGTTAGAACCCAGATGACCCAAGGAAATGTCCAGGAGTTCAATTTGTCTGAGGATGATATAGTGAGGTACAGGGATAGGCTGTATGTGCCTAGGAACACTGAGATCAAAGAGAAGATACTAGATGAGGCACATAAGAGTAAGTACACTATTCATCCAGGTAGCAATAAGATGTACCAGGATTTGAAAAGAATGTTCTGGTGGCCCGGGATGAAAGCAGACATAGCAGACTATGTCTCCCGATGTTTAGTATGCCAAAGAGTAAAAATAGAGCATCAGAAGCCAGCAGGGTTACTCCAGCCTCTAGATATCCCAGAGTGGAAATGGGATAGCATAGCTATGGATTTTGTCATGGGTTTGCCCAGGACATTATCGAGCTATGATGCAATATGGGTAATAGTGGATAGGTTAACAAAGTCAGCGCACTTTTTACCTATGAAAGTCACTTATACCCTAGATAAGTTAGCCCAGCTGTACATCAGGGAGATAGTTAGACTGCATGGTGTGCCTAAGAGCATAGTGTCAGATAGAGATCCCAGATTCACATCAAATTTCTGGAGATCATTACAAGATGCTCTAGGTACCAGACTTAGATTTAGTACAGCCTACCACCCTCAGACAGATGGACAAACAGAGAGAACCATCCAAACCCTAGAAGACATGTTGAGGGCATGTGTACTAGAATTGAAAGGGAACTGGGACACATACTTGCCTCTAGCAGAGTTTGCCTATAACAATAGTTATCATGCTAGTATACAGATGGCACCGTATGAGGCATTGTATGGGAGGAAGTGTAGGTCCCCAATGTGTTGGGTTGAGCTAGGAGAGCGGAGCCTTATAGGCCCAGAATTGGTGGATCAGACCTCTAGACAAATAGAAACCATCAGAAGGAAACTTTTGACGGCCCAGAGTAGACAGAAAAGCTATGCCGATAAACGTAGGAGGCCGTTAGAGTTTGAGGTTGGAGACCATGTTTTCATTAAGATATCTCCATCCACAGGAATAGGTCGATCCATTAAAAGTAAGAAGCTCAGTCCCAAGTACATAGGTCCTTTCCAGATTCTAGATAAAGTAGGACCTGTGGCATACAGACTGGCTCTTCCTCCAAATATAAGCCAAGTTCATAATGTTTTCCATGTTTCCCAATTGAAAAAGTACCAGCCCGACCCCTCACATGTCATAGAATATGAGAATGTGCAGTTACAAGAAAATCTATCTTATATAGTATCGTCAGAACGGATCGTGGATGCTAGACTCAAGCAGTTACGGCATAAGACAATACCGTTGGTGAAAGTGGTTTGGAAGGGTTTGTCACCCGAAGAAGCTACATGGGAATTGGAGGAGGATATGAGGAAGAAATATCCAGAACTCTTCCCATGAGGTATGTTGTTTAAATTTCGGGGACGAAATTTTTATAAGGAGGGTAGAATGTAATAACCCAGAAAAAGAAAAGAGAAAAAGAAGTGAGAAAAAGGAAGGGAAAGAGAAGCTAGAAAATTTTCGAAGAGCTGAGAATTTTCTAAGTCTTCTCGCCATAGCGAGATATGGAATCGCCATAGCGATAATGCCTCTTCGCCGTAGCGAATATGTTCCTAGCTATAGCGAGTGCGGCATTCCATATAGAGACCAGTGAGTTGCTGGCCGTAGCGAAATTGTTCCTAGCTATAGCGAGTATGGCATTCCATATAGAGACCAGGGAGTTGCTCGCCATAGCGGCGCTATAGCGAAGGCAGAGGTCTGGAACAAACACGATCTCGCCGTAGCGACTCCATAGCGAAGGCAGAGGTCTGGAACAGACACGAGCTCGCCGTAGCGAGGTCACTAACTCGCTATAGCGAGAGCGGTCCAGAAAAGCGAGAAAAAGAGAATTCGACTTTTTAAAAGCTTCCAAATCTCTTCTTTCTTCTTCTAACCGACTCTAACTCGTCTTAGGAGAGAGAAAAGGGCGGAGGAGAGAGTGAGAAGCTGAAGAGAAGAGGAAAGCATAAGAAAGGTATGAATTTTCATAGCTTCCTCTTAGTAAGTTGCCTTCTCCCCTTTTTCCCTCCTTTCCACGGTTTAAATGGTAGAAAATGGTTAGGGTTGAGTCTGGTTCAGAGGAGAGAGAGTGGGAAACCATTCTTGAGAGAGATTAGAAGTAGATAGTCTTCTCTTTCTTGCTTTTCCCCTTTCTTAAGAGTTGAGAAAAGAGAGGGATAGCTCATGGGCCTTAGAGTGAGGAAAGACCTAGAGTGAGAAGCTCAGTAGAGCCAATTAGAAGAGATCCCTAGCTTAAGAATTGAGTATAAGGTATTAATGCCATGCTTTTGTGTGGTTAGGCTCAAGAGGAAACTATCCCATCTAGAAGTTGTTGCGAAAACCAACAAGGGAGGAGTCAAGGGTCAGAGCAAATTGAGAATAGCTAGCAAAGGTAGTTCTCTCCGCTTTCTCTCATGCATAATTGTGTGTTTACATTGTCTTGCTTGTGTGTATGAATGATATGAGCTATGAGAAGTGTGTTAGCATGATTAGGTGATATGATTGAGATGATGTTTTAAATGCTTAATTGGTTTGCTTGAGAAAATAGAAAAGCCAATAACCCTGAAGCCAAGGTGAGGATGAGCCGAAGCCCTAAGTTGGTTGAGCCATGTCTCCCAAAAGTGAGGTTGACTCCCAAAGAGTAAGGGTGAGTCTAAATACCTCTAAAAGTATGGGAAGGCAAATCCAAAAGCCATAAGGGAAGGGGTGAGGCCAATCCAAGTACTCAGCGAGCTCTTGAATGTTATCCATGGCCATTTTACATGTTTCAAATGTTTTTCATCATGTTTTATATGCTAACATGCCATACATGCACAATGAGACTTGTTACACGCAATGTATGTATGTTTGAATGAGAGTTGAACTACTGAGATTCTCCGAATCTCACCCCCCTCTCCACCATCCAACCATGCCAGGTGGCCCAAGTGAGATAAGAGATGGGAGCAACCACCAACAAGCATGAGGCTAGGGATAAAGATGAAGAAAAGTGTATAGTTTTGTACTACATTGTATATGTAACTTATACATGAGATGTAAATGATGTATATGATGTAGCATGTACAAATGTTGCAAGATAATGTATATATGAATGTTGAATGTATGAGAATGAGGTTTATGAAGAATGAGAAAGTAACTTTTGATATGAAATGCTCAAAGTAGTATAGTTTATATGGGTGCATAAGTGGGCATGGAGTAGTGAGTTTCCCCAAGCTAAGTTATGAGACACTTGAGGCATGATTGATAGCTCCTAAAGATGCTTTCTCATGTGCTCAAAGAGTCATAGAAGTAGAAAACTTAAGATTGGACCCCATTAGCCACACTTTTGGCCAAGAAAGGGCCATTTTGCACATGATGTCATAGCATAGCCATATGACCTCTTCTTGCTATGAGATTTGACATGTAGCTAGATTATGATTAGAGCTTTCTGGGAAGCTAGAGTTCATGTCATTTAGAGGTCTATAGCATTTTCTATGAGCATTCAAAGTTGACATCAGAAATTCGGATTTCAGAAAATCACTGTTCATTTGGTCAGTTTTAAAATCATGTCATCCGAGGGGCAAACGTAGCCCAATGGCTACGAAATTTTATACACAGAAACTAGATGGTCACAGTGACTTGTAGGAACTGGAAGCACCTCATTTAGAGGTCCAGAGAGTGAGTTATGCAATTTCGAAGTTCCTGCCCAGAATCAGACACCCAGCCAGACCCGAGGTACTGTTTCATCGGTTTCCGGGAAATTGGCTAGGTGAACTGATCTGGAGAGATTTTTCTCCTCTAGCTAACATCCACATATTTCCATAGAGATAGAGTTTATGAGCATTGTATTTTTGTGGAATTAGTTAGACATTTTCAAAATCCATATCAGTAAACTGTGACAGCAAAGAAGCCCCCTCTGACCAGTGAGCTATTTCGATGTCAAACGCAGAATGAGTGAGAGATTGAGACTTCTAAGTATTTTTAGCATGAAATAGACGTCTTAAGCTTTCTAGAATGACCCAGATCATGCAGATACGATTTTTCTGCATTTAGTTATGAATTTCCAAAGTTAGCCCAGAAAAGAGGCAAAATCTGCCACTAGCGAAAATGCATGTCTCCAATCCCTTTTTGCTTTCCATGAGTTCTAAGCATATAGTAGGGATTGAAACAAGTCTCAATAGAGGAATTGAGCATGAGGAATCAGAGAGAGAGCTCAACCGGTCCATATTACTTCAAAGTGGAGCTCTACCCACACATAGTGCCATATAAGAGTAAGCATAAGGTAGAGAAAGTGTCTCCCTTATGAGTTCCGCATTGCCCATATGGGCTAGAGGGCACGTTGGGTATGAGTTAGAGGTTAAGGTGTCACAGTAAGACACTGTGGACTATGCATTATGCTATTAAGAAAATGACTACACCCATTGAGATACTCCAATATGAATGAAGGTGGAGATTTAGATATGTGAAAATCATTTTTTTTTTATTTACATTCTTGCTGAATGATGGTGTCATATCTTATAGCAACAAGAAATAAACATGCATGACATTATTCACCATGGAAATGGAGTTTATTGCATGTTTTGCAATAGTACAATAAGTTGTTTAGCTTAAAAGTTAATGGAACAGTTAGGGATCAATGATGGGATGTTATGTCCAATGTTGATCAATTATGATAGTTGAGCAATCACAACCTACACTAAAGACTATAAATATCATAACAAAAGTAAACATGTAGACAAAAGAATGTAAGAGATGCAATAGTATATAATAGTATTATTTCGAAATACATTTATACATAATATGTTAATTGATGCCCTCACAAATCTTATGCCTAAATATGAGTATAAGAAAGATGTAAAGTCTTTTAGAATGCATAAAATATAGAATATCAAGGCCTAAGTACAACTTAATTATTGACTAAATAGATGTATTATGTCATAATCGCAGATAACACATACATAATGATAGTATGTTATACAAATTGAGGAGGTTAGCTTACACACATAAGCAATAATCTTTGGCTCATGAAGAGTAAGCAAAGATGAGACATTTGTATTTACTATATGAAAAAGTGGAAGCATTAATGTGGCAAACGAAGAACACAATATGTATGTGTGTGTGTGTGTGTGTCAACAAAAGGAAAAAGAAGGTAGAAATAAGATTTGATGATATAATTATATGAATTGAATTATGGATATCCACCATCAATAATACATGTAACTAGATATGAATTCTTTTCTAAGCACCATGAAAAGCAAGTAAGAATGGTAGAATTCGAGCTAGGCACTGTGTGTATCTAGATTAAAATCTGTACGATATTAATAAATCAAATTGACATACATCTTTACGAGATAAGAGAGACACTATAGTAGGCAATTTATATTGAATGCACTTAATAACCACAATCGAGAAGCAAGTGAGTAGATTCATATTCATACTTCATTGTTGTGTGAGTCTTAGAAGGGAACAAACTGTTTCATTTATATCCTATGACTTTGACAATATTATAAGAAGATAAGTTAGTATTTGCTACTTTAGTAATGTGGTGCATTTTTTACGTGCTAATTGAATTGTAATCCTAATCATTAATCAAGTTAACGAGAGTTATTGTATTAATTTTATATATTTTTTAGCAAAAATATGATAAACGCTAATGAGAGAACGATAATGCAAGAAAGCCTATGCCCATGCACCTAATTGGAAGCCTAATTTGTCTTATTTACAATGGCTAAACCTATCTTAGAGAGAAAAAAATTAAAATAAAAAATTATTTGTAAAAAATAGAAAAGAAGCTTTTTAAAGTTACAAGAAAAACAAAATAAGAAAGCTCTTGGAAATAAATAATTCTTATTTTCCCAACAAAAATTTTCAAATTGAAAATTTGTCTCCTCTATATTTTTAGAAGTGTACCTTTTTGTTATTTCAATTAATATAAATTGATTACAATGAATTTTATTAACTTTATTTTTATTATGTTTCATTTCATCCATATAATTTTCTCTATTACAATTATATGCGAATGATTTTATTTGATTTCAAATTTTGAATTCGAAATCTCATATGTACTTTTGTATATATTGTTTGTGTAACACTGAGTTAAAGCATATTTTTTTCATCACTATGAAAATTCTCATTTTTCAAAAAGTATGACAAAATACTTTGACATATTTCAACATTTTAACTATAAAATTTGCATTATTCTCTTTCTTTTTGAATCAATTATTATTATTAATATATTAATAAAAGCGAAACCAATGAGGAAGAGCGTTGAAACTAGAGCTGCAAAGGAAGTATGGTTAAGGAGTATAGAGACTGTTCGAAATAAGAATACCACTTATCATGATCCTATACTTAAAGGTATTTTAGTGCTTCTTCGGTAAATTATTTTCTCTATATTATTTTCTCTTTCTTTAAAAGGTGACATAATTACAAAGTTCTTCCTCTTATTATAAAAAATCTACAATAAGAAACCTTTTTCTTCTATTCTGTATTTTTTTTCTTGATAATGTGAAATTTAATATATCTACTTTATTAATTTCTTTTCATCTTCAAGCCCAAATGCCACTTTTCGTGAGCCTTTTATAATTTGTTGATATGCTATATGTAAACTAATGTAACGAGATAAATGCTACTCATACATTACATGAATTTCAATAAAAGATAGCAAAATTTTTAAAAAATAGCAATGAGTGGAATTTTGTTTTAAAAAAAAGGTATTACACGTGGCCGTAAGACAAAAACGACTTATGAACAGTATATCAACCATAATAATTTTTTTAGAGTTTATATATATATATATATTAATGATTGTATTGACTGGAAATTTATCGTGCTCCACGAGAAAAATCAAATGAGAGATTTTGACCAAATAAAACTCGCGCAAATAAGTGACACCGACACATCAACGGCTACATGGGAAGATGGGTAAGCCATTTTAATGTTTATGTTAATCTTTTTTTTTATAATTAATGTTTAGGTTAATCTTTTGCTAAATCACTTAATGTGAAGACAGTAGTGAAACGGAAATTACTTTAGGTAGTTTTTTTTTCTTGTCTTTTGGTCCGTTATAAGAGAATGAAAAATTTTAAGCTGACAGGTTTGCATATATATTAAACAAAAAGATATTATAAATTGCATAAATGGACTTAAACTCTATTAGCTAAACGAGTCAAAATCAGGCAAACCGCCCGTTTTACTCATGCGTTAGGTGAAAATTGGACAAAAAGGTGTGTATTTAATTGGATATGATCCAAAGTTGCATTTTCTTTGTACGTTACTAAAAGTTTTGATCCCCACACCACATCTAATATAACTTGAAACAATGTTTATTTACCAAAAAGAATTTAGAAAATTAGTTATTTATTCTTAAACATGTAGTGAATTTTTTTAAAAAATGTACACAAATTTATCAAAATTTTGTTTGCAAATTTCTTTTCAAAAAAGTTAAAGAAGGTGACAAGAAGAAAAAAAGAAAAAGAGAAAATAACGTCAACAACCACATCTAAATATAAACCAAATGTTTGGTATCATGTAAAATACCAAAACATTATAAGAGGACATCATTTTAAATGATATGTCATGTCATCCGAAGTTATGGGAATCTCACGGCACCACTTTCAAGAGTTTAGTTAACTTTTATTTGATACCACTCGTAACATTTCTATAAGTTTCAATTCACATATCAAATATAAGCTCTTAAATATTATGATATTTCATACTTTGACATCCTATATCATGATATCCAAAATATTATAGAACTTAAGATATATAATAATATACCAAATGCTCATAATTATGTATATTATTCTCTCCCAAATTGCAAAAATTAAATTCATATGTTGCCTTGCAAGGAGAGAAGAATAGGTCAATATAAGCCAACCACCTTGAAAGTGTGGCTACTTGCTACCATCGAATTCTTGGTGGTTGGGTCTATTTTCTTTCTCGTGGCGTTGCACCAAACCGCAGTTTCTTGTGCTCACTCTTCATAAAAGCTATACGCTTCTAACTCCCCTTTCCCCTATTTCTGATAAACATTGGTAGTCACCCATGAAAACCCTACGTTGCCCACACAAAAATATAGAAAGTGACGATTCATAGAAAATGGCTCTTAACTACTACAATCATGAGCCTATTGAAGTCCATCTTGATACCATAATTTGCTTCATCTCTCATTTAAAAAAATAAAAAAAATGAAAGAATAGTAGTTTGATCTGTGTGGTTTCAATTAATTTTATACTTATAAGGAAAAAAACAAGCTTTTTAACGTTCCTTTTTGTATAATTATGATCAATTCAAACTTTATTTAACGTTAACTATTATTTTAAACAATTTTAAGAGTAAATTCTTTCATAATAGTCCTACGATATTTGTTTTTAGGAATTTAGTATAAAAAAGATACTATCTATTATTATCAACTGACCAAATTTTGGCTTTGGAGCTAGTGCATGAATTTCGAAATACGTCAGGCAAAAAAATTCAATATTGCAAAAGCTTATGATAAACTATCATATGAAATTTTGTGAAAGCTGCTTTATCAAGGACAGGAATCTCACAGACTCGGAGTGACTACCATTGGATATCAAGTTTTGGTTAATGGAAATCTCATACTGAATTTTTATCCTGTGCAAGGTAACAAACAAGTGATCCACATTCCCTATATTTGTTTATTTTATGTTCTAACATACTATGGAGTATGATTTCTAATGCAGAATGAAATAATTAGTAGTAAGATATTAAAATCAGTATAGATCGGGAAGCCATTTCATATCTTATGTATATTGATGAGACTTTGCTTTTTCTTTGTAGTATCTGATGACAATTGTGTGGAGGTCCAATAGCTATTATAGAAATCAGTACAAGAAAAGAGGCAATTTGTGGTATGCATTTAATAGCAGTTTTAAAAAAACCACCAATAAATGTGCAATTAATGGCAATTGATCCAATACCAAAAAATGATGCATTTACTAGTAGTTTTATGGTTCTTATGGTTAGTTATGGTAGGTGGATTAACCGTCAGTAATTGCTATGAATTTATTGTAAGTTAATAGCAATTTTTGGTGGATATTTAATAGCCGATAATTTACAAAAAAGATGCCTCCAACTTTTCACTTTAGTTGCTTTAACTCTCCCAAACCCTCATTGCACAATTGTTCTTCATTTCTGCTCCCAAATCCTCATTGATTTCTCTCTCCCAAACCCTAATTGCTTTTTCTATTAGTTAGTAAAATCGACATTAATCATAGTATAAGTTTCCAAAGGTTTTACTACCACCAGAAGCTGATTGGTATAACTAAATTTTTTTAGACAATTTGTGGTGGGCAAGAATTGTCGGGAAGTGACACCTAAACCATCGCAAAATACACAAAATAACTAACTTGGGTTCTCAATTCGTGATGGTTCACGACACATCGCTAATCACATTCCAGCTGCCACTAATTGTAGTCCACGATTAGCATTGGTTATTTCTATAATTGAAAAAGAATTGCTGCTAATTGAGTACATAACATTGTAAAAGTAGTGGTTGTCCAACTGTTGCTTTGACATTTAGCAGCAATAAAAAACCATTGCTAATTGCCAAAAAAAAAACCATTTATTTTTTGGTAGTAATATAGTCATTTATTTGGCTAGGTAATTAATTTGTCCAAATAAAAAATTGTGTTTAGTCCTACTATCCCTTTTGCAATCATGAAGAAGTTATCTAGATTTTTTGGGCTTTGCTATAAACCTAGATTAGGTAAGTATTTAGGCACTTGGATGGATGGAGGCACGAGCAAGGATTTCATTTATAAAGATATCTTAGAGAAGATTGATTGGAAACTTGATTCATGTAAAGCCATGCTTCTATCCCAGGCAGCTAAGCATACATTGATTAAATCAGTCCTAAATTCTACTATTGTCTATCCATTTTCATGCTTTAAGTTGCTTGAGAAGTATTGCCAAAAAATAGATGCTAAAATTGCAAATATTTTCTTTTTATTTTTTTCTTTTTCTGGGGCTTTTCAACATGATTGTCCTAAAATTCATTTGTCAAGTTGGACTAAAGTTTGCATGCCTAAGGATGCGGGGAGATTAGGACTTGGGAAAATGCACTGTGTAAATAGGGCTGTGTTAGCAACACATACTTGGAAAGTGTTTGAATTAGAGCCATACTTACCTTATATTAGAGTAAAGCAACGTAAATACTGTGAAGATAGATGCTCTGGACAATTAAATAATCATTCTAATGAGATATGGTTGTGGAAAGGTGTTAGAAAGGCTAATGATACAATAACTGAGAATCTTTAGTGATCAGTTGGGGAGGGTAAGGATATATATCTTAA
This sequence comes from Erythrophleum ivorense, assembly GCA_026724425.1. Taxonomy (NCBI): domain Eukaryota; kingdom Viridiplantae; phylum Streptophyta; class Magnoliopsida; order Fabales; family Fabaceae; genus Erythrophleum; species Erythrophleum ivorense. The sequence goes on along the minus strand of JAIUCV010000006.1, from coordinate 35,877,731 downwards.
TAATATCCTTACCCTTGGTGGTAGAGGCATATAGTTTTGCAAGTTCTGTGTGATTCAATTAAAGATCTTATTTAGAAAGACCGGGCTTGTTGGGATATGCCTAAATAAATGCCATTTATCCTCAAAATGTTGTTCACTAGGTTACTGAGATGCTTTTTTTCAATTATGGGTTAGAAAGATATTAATATGGATAAGCAATATATCAAGTATTTATAAGGGGGCAGATCGTCATAAAATGTTGGCTTATGAATATAATGAATCAATAACTTCTAATATCAAGAATGGCGACATTTATAGAAGCTTAAATTACCATTTAGGATATTACTGTTTGTATGGAAAATTCTCATAAATGCGTTGCCATGATAATATGGAGATTATCCATTGGTTCATTCAATGTAACTTTCCGAGAGTAATGCGATTTGTTTTTCTTCTCTTGTAACTCGTTTAATATATAAAAAGTTAAGTAAAATAAAATAAAAAAAATTTAGAGATAAAAAATAATTTTAGTATCTCTATTTTTAATGATTGATTAATAATAATTAAATAATAATTATAAAAATAAAATAAATATTACATAAAAAATTTTCTTTCTTTCCTACTTTTCAGAATCATACATGTCCTTAGGGTTAATCTTTTACATCCTCGCTGATTTAATGCAAACTTAGTTCTATGAAGCTACACAGGTTCCTCAAGGAATTGACGACTATAGTAATTTTATCATTCTTATATTATATCGAATTGGGCATTATCGTAACCAAGTTCTATTCACTGCTCGAAAAGTGGATCCAACTGAAGTTATTAGGCTGTCTAACAAGTTATTGGCAGAATCTCAGCAGGTATAGTCATTTAAGGCAAGCAAAGGAGACCCCAAACGTTTTCCTTTTCTTTCTGATAGAAAGTAGATTAGAGAGGCCGTGTTATGCCAAGCGATTGGACTGTGACGATTTGGATGTACAATGGAGCGACATATGGATTCTGAAATATTGCTTTTGGAATCCCAAGATCGAGAAATAGTAGTTTAGCAGGGTCAGCAGGAGGTGTAGCAATGTTCTCAATATATTTATAACCTAATATTTTAGGTCGTTACGTAGTTGTTCATATTTTGTGATGCATCCAAAAAACAAATACTGAATAAATTTTTAAAATTTGTTTTATTATATAATAATTAGATACTAACGCTATGTTTAGGTGAGGTAAAAAATAAAGGAAAAGAAAAAAAGCTTTAAAAAAAGTGGAGAGAAAATAAATTTTACTCTATTTGGAGGATGTAAGAGAAAAAGCAAGAGTCGAGAAAATTTGAGGTAAAAATGAGTGTGGATCTCACTAAAAAGTTTTTTTTTAAATAAAAAGATTTTGAAAAAAAAAATTATGTGATGTGATTCAAAATTTCAATGGCAAATGTTTTTACCATTTTAATTAATTAATTAATGTTATAATTATTTATTTAAAATTTTGCTATAAAATTAATTAATGATAAATATATTTTACAAAATAATAGCATATTATTTAATATTAAAATCAATAAATTATATATATATATATTTATATTTAAAAAATATTAAATATAAAAAAAGGCTATCCGACTGCATTGCAGTCGGATGGCAACATCCAACCAAATAATAGTTGGACGTATTATTACTGAATGATAATCTAACCAAATGTCCGACTGCCATTCAATTGAAATATATATAAAAATAATACAAAATATATATATATATAGCAAAATTCTTTAACATTTTAATTCATTAAAATTATTCATAATTAATTTTATTATAAAATTAATTAATAATAAATATATTTTACAAAATAATAACACATTCTTTAATATTAAAATTAATAAATTAAATATATAATTTTTTAAAAAATGTGACATATAAATTATATAAAAAAAAAGTTCGTCCGATTACATTGCAGTCAGACGACGTCCAACCAAATAATAGTTGAACATGTATGTCTGACTGTATAATGCATTATATATATGTGTATATATATATATATATATTTATAAATATATAGTATTTATATATATATATATATAATATTATATATAATATTTAAATATAAGTTAAAAATATTTATTATATTTATATATATTATATTTAAATCAATTAATATATATTAAAATAATAATTTATAAATAATTTTTTATAAATTAAAATTTAATTAATTTACAGAATATATTTTTTAAATATTTTTTTAATTTTAAATGTGTGTTTTTTAATAAATTTTTTTATCTTATTCAAAAATAATTTCTTCTTATCATTTGAAAATTTTTTTTAAATTGTTTTTATTTTATTATTATTATTAAATATATATATATATGAAAAATTTAAAATAATAACAACATTATTGTTATATTAAATTAACACATCTTCTTTTTTTCACATTTTCTCCTCCTTCATTTAAACATATAGGAATAATTTTTTTAATTTTCTCTCTCTTCATTTTTCTCCTCCCCCATCCAAACACAGCATAAAAGTTAAAATACAAAATTAGAATTGTGTCTAACTACACAACAATTGCAAGCATTCTCTGCTAGAGCAAATTACTCTTTCGAGTATAATTAAAATGACTTTACTTCATTAATTGCATCTATCTTAAATGGTTTAGACTCACATGCTCCTCATTGCCCTCCAATGGCTTCTTTTTCTTTCTTTATTTTTTAATAAGCATATGGCTCTCAAATTAAAAGCTTCGAGCCAAACTTTCTGAAAAGATTCTAACAAATGAGACAGCGAAATCTTTAATAATTCCTTTCCCATTTCTCTTTCTTATTAAATAACATAAACTTTTGAGATTCATTCACCAAAATGGCCTTTTGATGTTTGTGTACCTAATGTGATAATGTTATCTTCTCTTTTTCTCCTTATTTTCCATCGTTTAGTTCTCTTAATTATATCCTTAAACTTCCTTTTGGAATATGGGTTTGCAGCAAGTTTCATAATCAAAGTTGTTAACTCACTAGTTTAGATAAATTCATAAAAAAGCAAATTCATAAGGTTACAATTTTGTTAATAAATAATTATTAAGATATATAATTACATTATATATAATAGTTAAAATACAATATAGAATAAGAAATTTATTCAAATATAATTCAAATTATATTAATTTAAAAGAAATTTATCCATATTTCATATTAATTAACATACAAATTTAAATAAAAAAAAATATATAAATAGTCATTTAACATGACCAAATTTTAAAAATACAAATAAAAATTTAATAAAAATCTTTAAAGTTTAATTATTATCATCTCCATTATTTTCACCGTCACCTAACTCCTTACCATCTTTTTCACCCATGTCACTATAGTTTGTGGGTTAAAAGCGGATATTTTTAAATTTGCAGCATCAATTAATTCTATGTAAATCAATTACCAGTCTAAATAAGTTAACTCTTATTCTAGGCCTATAAGTAATTTGACATATTTTCTTTAAGTAGGGATGTAGACTTGATAAATTTAGAAAGTCAATTCATAAGTTTGACAAAACTATGAATCCTAATTTTATTTTTTAATTAATAAACACAAAGCATGTAATGAAATTAAAACAACCATGCTACTTAATTATAGTTAATATTACTTCATTTTACTCAAGTGAAAGCTTGTTAATTACATCTAAAAACAGCTCAGATCAATGAAATCCCAGCCTTTTGTTTTTAATTATTTAAGAAATATGAATTTACAATTAGATAGCATGAATATTATTTGTGATTTAGGAATACTACAGCTAAAGTAAAGTAGCATGTTGTCCGTATTTTTCTCATAAAAATAAATAAATGTCCTTTAAAAAGAGAAAAAGAAGTTGGCCTGACGGGCCCTAAAGCAGTGGGTAAAAAGGTTTTTTGGCGATTATATAAGACCTATTTGATTTTGTTTTAGTTTTAATATTTTTAAAACAAATATTTTTTAAAATAAATTTTGAAAACAAAAAAATTAAAAAATCTGTTTGAATTATTATTATGAAAAATTGTTATTTTTTTTAATTCTGTAGAATAAAAGTTACAAAATATCTAAAAAAAATTCTGATTTTCTATTTTCGAAAACATAATTCTATTTTTTTGTTTTACAAAATACTTCTTTAAAAATACATTATCAAACAAGTTTTTTTATTTTTAAAAATAAAAAACTATTCTGGAAAGAGAAAATCAAACATACTCATAATTTCTTACTTGTTGAAAGCAATATTCAAATTTGTGAATACAAATAAATCATGAAAAATTAATACATATATATATTTGGCACTTACACACACACATATACACACAGAGAAATAATGCTTTTTGAGTTTAATAAGCACTTATATAAATATGGTGCTTTATTCTTGAGGCAAGGAAATTAAATTATTAAATAAGGACGCATTTTATTGTGGTGAAAGTTATTTTCAATGTATTGGTTATCCATCTTCTTAGCTAATTCATTTTTTTTAGCGAAATAATAAGCTATCTACATCGAAATTAGATAATTTATAAAAATTTCTTACAACTTAATTTCAAAACATACTTAATAATACATCGCGTATTTCCCTAATTGCGCCTTCACCATATAAAGATGCTAACCCTTGATTGCTTACTTTAGTTAAATAAAAAGGGGTACGTAGAATCATTTAAATTTAATGAAACACTTTATGTAGCAATCAATCAATCTATATACCATATCTTCACCTTGTTCAGAATATTCCAGTTTATATCACAAGAGCTTTTATATGTTTGTTCTTATCTCTAAAATTAGTGTAAACAATGTTTTACAAGTTCTTAACTTTGTGATATTGTTGATTGTCCAAAAGCCAAATTTTTTTTTTTAATGTTGAATTGATAAAAGAAATAATATGTTTATGTGTTTTCATATTTAATTTGGATTGATATCTTATTAAGAAATTATATTGATTATATAATGTAAAAGCAAATAAATACAATCCCCATAAAAAGAATAGTCTATCAACTAAAGAGTTGTTTAACCTCTTTCAAGTGGTTGTAAGAAATGGAAAACGGATAAATATATATTAAAGAATGGATAAATTAATATCACATACCTATCCACACCTAGACCAAAAAATGAAAAAAAAAAAAGACGAGGATAAATCATAAAATATACATAGTTGATTTTTAGATTTTACTATATCTCTTCTATTGATCCCTCTCTAATCTATGAGACTTCAATCAAAATAATAAAACTAGCAATTCATATTTATTTAAAACTAGAAAATTTAACTTTTATTAAAATAAATTATAAAAAAATCCTGAAAAAAGGACAAATCATCATTTAAATTTAGAATTTTGTTACTTTTAAATTAATTTTGATTACATGAAAATTGGTAACCTGTAAACCACAAATATGGATCCTTTGCAGTTGTATTTTTTGTACTGTTGTGTTGTTAGCAAGGTTGTCAAATTCATGAGTTTAAGTAAATTCGTAAAGAAGAGATAAACTCGTAACGTAGACTCGTATCGTAAACTCGTAAGAGTCTATATTTGTTAATAATTACATATAAAATATAATATATAAGCATAAATTCATTTAAATACACTTTAAATTACACTAATTTTTTTAAAAAATTATTTATATTATATAATTCATATTTTGCAATATAGAAATTCTAATAAAGTTCATACATAAATATTATTTTTGAATTTTTTTAATGGATTGTACTTGATTTAAAATTTTTTATCTTTTTTAAACTCAATTTGACTTAATTATATGAGAATTCGTCAAATTTCGTTCAAAACACATTAAGTTAACTGAATTTATTTGAGTCAAAGGTAAATTAAATTGATTTTATATTAAGTTCGAGTTTATAAACAAGTTAACACGTTTTCTTTAAGTAGAAACTTAAACTCGTTAAAATCGGAGAGTCAACTCGTGAGTTTAACAACAATGGTTGTTAGTAGAAAAATAGATGGGTGAATAAGTTTAATTTAAAATAAAAAATTAAAATACACTTTATTTCTTTATTAACAGCACAACGGTACAAAAAATACAATTGCGGAGATTCCATACTCGTAAATCACATATTGTTTTATAACTGAAGTATCATAATCTATCTTTTTAGTTGCATTTCAACTATCACTTTGAAGTTTAGATGAAGATAGATTCTCACTAGCAAGCAATATTTCAAGCTTTTCAGAAGTTATTTAATTTTTTTGATTAATGTACTTTAAAAACTTTTATACTTTTTAAAATTAATTTGATTAACAAATTATTAAGTAAATTTTTTAAAATAAATGATAAAAAGTTTAACCTCCTAAAATATCAAATTTTCCATGAAATTAATCCTAAACTTATGAAATAAGAGCATAATATATATACACACACATACATATTAATAATAGAGGATTAAACTTTAAAAGTTGAGGGTAAACAAAAAATACGAATAAGGATGAATCAACATCCAATCCACTTTAATTTTAAAAACTAAAGTTAATACTATGTAATGATTAATTTATTGGCACAATATAATTTGTTAAAAGGACAACTATTTAAATAAAATTTTGCATAAAAAATTTAGGGACAATTTTTTGACTTTTACTATCAAATTTTTAATTAAAAATATAATAAGTGAATAATTTTTAATTGAAAATATTTTTTATAACTTAATATTTTATGATTTTTTTTAATAATTATGTTACATATTAAAAAAATTTACTTAAATATAATCATTTAAACAGTTGTGCACATGAACATGATGAACCCGATTATCAAAACCAATTTTTATTTAAAAATAATGCGTTGGACAATCGAAATAGTTGTTGCTGTCTAATGCGGTTGAGCTATCTTGGCTCTGACAAATACAACATGCATATATTATTAGTCCTATTGGTTTTAAAAAAATAAATAAAATCCCCACTCAATAATGCTCCACGTGGGTGGTATGCATTAGTCAATTTCTTAGCTTCTTCCTCACAAAAGCACCCTACGCAAAAACTTTAAATAATAATGCAATATGATTAAGGAATCCCAATAGACAAAAAGAAACTAAACTAAATTACTCAAATCAATCTAAGAGGGAATTTCGAATAATTCTAAAAAAATAGTGAAATTTGGTGGGGTTTTGTTTCAAAATATGATTAAAAAAATAATTAGTTTCAAAATTATATTATGTGATAAATATATAAAATTATATTTTAAAATATATAAAATATAAAATGTATGTAAAATTTTTTAAAGGCTTGTTGCTTGATTTTTTTAATAAAATATAACATGTAAAAAATTAAAAAAATATAATTATATATTATTAATTTAAAAAAATTCATATATAATATTTTTATTGAAATATTTTATAATATAATCTAAAAAATAAAAATTACAGTCAAATTTTATATAATTATAAATTAATATCTACAACAAAGATAATAACATTCTGTATATAGATACACTTTATGTTAATACAATTGAATCTTTTTAAGCGAATAAATAATAAAATATATTTTTTTTAAAATTTAAATCCTATATACACCATCCTTCTTTTCCGACTCCCTTCTCCACGGAAACCCCTTACGATGGACTAAAATTGAAACGATCGAAATTCCACAATCACACTCTTGCCTCTTCCATTTGTCACCTTTGCTTCTGCTCAACGTTCGGTCGCCTGAAAAGGTAGTAATATAAAATAGAAAATGGAGTGAGAGAGAGTGAATAGGAAAGTAAAGAGAGTTTTAATAGTTAATTGTAAAGGCATGCCTACCATGAACACTTGTCTAACATCTTCTGCGTCTCCTTGAGTTCACCTCTTCTGGGGAGAGAGAGAAAGAGAGACATAGAGGGTGTGCGAAGGGTTTGGGAATTCCAGATGCTTTGCAAATGGGGAAAATTGAACAGCACCGACATCTGCATGATCAACACCAGAGCCATGGCACTGGCAATCGAAGTTCCTCGGGACTTCTCTGCCAGGGATGTTCGATGGTTTTGCGAAGATTTGCGATGGAATGCAGTTTCAAGTGCTTCTTCGTTTTGATTCTGGGTTTGTCTGTCCTGGTTTCTGGGATCTTCTGGATCCTTCCTAGATACGCAATCAAGAATGGGTTTGATGCTAAAGAAGCAGTTAAGCTTGGTGGTGAGTGTCTTCCTCCTTCCCTTTTGAGATAAGGGGTTTCTTGATTTCTCTTTCTTGGAACTAATTGGCATGCTTTTGGTGGGTTTTCTTCTTTGCTATTACGGATTTGCATTTTTTACGTTTTGGTTATGTGATTTTGGTTTTCTTATGATTGTAATTATTGTCCATTTGGTTATTTTCGTTCTTGTTACTGGTGTATTGGATATCAGCCTGTGGATGTGTGATTCTAAAAATTGGGTTGGGATCTGTGTACAAACGGGTTCTGGTGCTGAAGCAGTTTAGATTTTGTGATCTTTTGAGGGAACTACTGTATTGCTCCTTCTTTATCTTTTCAATTGAGGAATGCTACTGCTTTGAGGAGGTGGGTATGCTGTTGATGGTCTAATAGTTTTGTGGTTAGATCTCTCTCTGTTGCTATGAAGATGCAGAAATGTATCGATTCAAAATATATTTCTGTTTAGATTTTGGACCAAGTTCTTTCAAGTTTCAACACAATCTATTTGATGGAAAATGCTAAGAGGAGACGTAAGAGTCAAGCTGTGATTAATGCTCCAATTAAAGTATTGATTATTAAAGTTGCAAAGATTTTAAAATTTGAAAGAGCACATCAAATGCTTCAGAAAACTTAAATCATTACATCTCATAATAATTTTTACTTTTTGAGTGTGTGACTGCAACTGTATACTGTTGTGCGTGCGTGCGTGTGTGTGTGTGTGTGTGTCACCAGTACTGTGGATCTGGCTCTGTGGTGTGCTCAAAGTGATATGCATATCTATCACCAATGAGTTGTCGTGAAATTTTGGATTTGTTTCTCACCAATACTATTTCAAGAGTTAAAGTGAACATGCAGCTTGCTATCAGTGTCTCTGTATATTTATGTAAAAGGGCTTCATATGGAAGCATACAAAAATAATTTGTTCTTTGAAACCTTTAAATTATAATTAATGAACTAATGATTGCACCTCTGGGAGAGGGAGACTCATTAGTAAGACTTTTATTGATAAATGTGACTGATTCAACCTGGGCTATCGTGGTCTCCAGAGAATATTGGGAGATTTTATTGCTTTCTTCACTGTAGTAGTTCATGGCCCAGGTTTGTTTATTTATTTATTTTAAATTCTGTATTGAAATTGTAAGTAAGAAAGACAACCATATGTTAGTCCTTCTTCTGATTTAAAGAAATAAAAATATAGTTCATGTTGAACACGACATGAAAGCATCAAGAGTCTATTGTTTGTGGTAAAAGTCATAAGTTTAGGATCCATTTAATTTCTGTTTTCAGAACAGTAAATAACACAATTTAATTAGTACAATGCCTATTACATGTTACCTGGGCTGGAAAAGAATGAGAAGACTTGGGTTGGAAAAGAATGAGAAGACTTGGGTGAGAACTGAGAAATGGATAAAAGATTAACTGGCAATATAATAATTCAAAAATATTAATTATTCATGCCATGCTCCTCAAATGAATTTCCCAGCATGAAATCTGACCTATTTTGTTAGGAGTCTAACTATGTAAAATCTCCCGTTTTTTAATTTAATTCATATTGATGTTTATAAAAGATTTCAAACTGAGAAAGAAATAAAGAATCTGCTTAAAATGAATGAAATTCATCATTCTATAATATTATAATGGTGTGTATATGTATCTTTTTAACAGCTCAAGTAAATTCTTTTTTTATCAGCAGTAAAAAAAAAAAAGGGAAAGATTTAAAAACATGGAGCTGATAATTTTTGGTTAAATTGGCTCATATAGATTGTCTCTTCATACTCACTGTATCCTAGTTAATCCTTGTGTAGGAGGTATGAAGGTTTGTTTTCTTGATTGAACTGTAGAGTCCTGAGATTTTTGACTGACCAGTGATTTCTTGTAGCTGAAGAATATTTCTCTGCTTTTAAAGAAGGGAAAATTGCATTTAAGGACCCAAGTTTTGTAAAATTTATAATAAAAAATCTTAAAAATTGAAATTATTTCTAAAAACCAAAATTACTACTACTTACTACTAGGGTTTAAGAAAGTTATTACTAAATTTTAGGAAAGTTATCACCAAAGTTACTTAAATTGTAACTTTTCTAAAATCTAGTAATAATTTTTCTAAATCTAGTAGTAAGTCTCTTAAAATCTGGTGGTAATTTTGGTCTTTAGAAATAATTTTGATTTTTAAGATATTTTATTGTAAATTTTACAAAATTTAGGTCCTTGAATTTAATTTTTCCTTTAAAGAAATGATGTACGGAATATTCCAAAGAATAGTATTGACAGTGACACAACATAATAAAAGGTTTGAAATGAGGAAACTTCGTGAGAGTCATTCTAGTTTCTGAAAATCATTTATTCTTTGGAACTGCAGATTGTGTTAGTTTGGTGTAGGTCTATAAGTTATCTACTTTTTTGAGCTTAGCACAGGAGGCTGGGTGGGTTGGGGTTTGGGTAGATGTTAGGGATACAGTTCCCAATAACAAAAAAGAGATTGTGTAAGTCATTATAGCAATGTTTTCCCGAATGTGGTTCCTCTCAATCTTCTCTCCTTCAATTTCGTGTCAATTTGGATTGAAAAAGAGGCAGTAGAATCCTCTGTAGTAGAGGATGCTACTGCACCTGGTACAGCAGCAAAATTTCATTTTTTTTTAATTTTGCTATTGTATCCCTAAAAAGTAAGAAATAAAAAATAAAAACCACGAAATTTTGCTATTGTATCCCTTGTTGTAAGGGATCCAGATTCAAGAGAGAGAGAAAGAGGATGGGACCCACTAAATGGGCCCCATACACTCAGCCTTTCTCTCTTGGATCCTTTTTCTTTCTCTCTCCAAGTTAACGAGAAATTGAGAGAGGAGAAATTGAGAGGATCCAATTTGATGTTTTCCCATATCCTTGCCTGTCTTTCAAATTGATGAATAAAGAATAAAAAAATGATATGGGGCACAAGAGAAAGTGATGTAGGAGAGAAGTGCCAAAGGAATGAGAAAGGGAATACATACGGTTCTAGCAGGCGGCCGCCAGGAATATTATCCTTAAGTGAAACTAGAAACTAGAAACTGCTAGGAATATTATTCTTAAGTGAAAATGTAAGTTCTTGATCATTTTACATATAACAAGATCTTTATCGACATAATAAGAGTTGGTTGGCAAGTAAACAATCTTATAGGTTATAGCACTTTTCTTACATATAATATTCTAATATCACTCTAATTCTACCTTAATTAGCTTAAATAACCCAATAAAAACTCTAAAAATAATCACTACGAAAAATTATATAAAAAATATTTAGAGTCAATGTAAAATTATAATTGATCCCCCTCTATCCTGCATCTGTTCCTCCCACTTGAAAAGGAAACTCATTTGTCAAGTTTTGATCTTGAGATCTTTTCCTTACTTGTTTTCTAAATTTTGAGCAATTATGATCAATGCTACATGAATCTTGATAATAGAATCTGAATAGAACAGATTTATCTGGATTAAATCAATACTTTCTAATCCTGAAATTTCTGAAGATGTGTGGATCTCAAAAATCATATCTAAATTTACAGAAGGAAATTCTTCAAAAATATGAATAATTTCTGAGTCTTGAGTTCTTGCTGGATTGATCTACTGAGAACAATTTTTTGTAGTTGAACTATTCAAGAAGTAAAACCGGTTCCACTCAAGGATCTACATTTTCTGTTCCCGTCACTAATCACTATTTGAGCATGATTGTTTTATGAGTCCATATAGTATCCTAACAAGACTCTATTTATACTACCTTAAATTTACCTAACATGTCCCAAGAAAAACTATTCATAGTCGCTACAAAACTACTTAGAAGTTGTCAAAAATCAATACATAATTATAGCTAATCCTTCTTTGTCATGCATCAGAAGATATAAAATGTAGGTACTAGAAGCATCAAATTGATTTCAATGGAGGCATTGCAGCTAATGTGTGAATCACTAATACATTATTGTTTATTAGAATTTAGAAAACTAAGAGAAGGTATTTTTCTTTCGGTTTAATCCCAATAATTTTACTGGAAGCGCAGATATTAACTTAGGTTCAGCTTAAAGAAACTGTAGATTACCATGTTTATATTATTATTTGTGTTGCTGAGAGTTTAATTACATGGTTTGGAAAGATCACGATGTGAGCTAGCAAGTGTTAATTTTTGTTTTTGCTAGTGGCAAAGAGGGGGGAAAAAAGATTTATGCTATTGCTAGATATATATTACATGGAATAATACATTTTTAATGTTTATATTCGAGCAATACAAGATATGTATAGTGAGGCTACAACTAGTGTAGTAATAAAAGGTGGACGTACAGAAGATTTTTCGATAACTATTGGTTTACATCAAGGGTCAACTCTGAGTCCTTATCTATTTACTTTAGTATTGGATGTGCTTACTGAACATATCCAAGAGTCGGTACCACGGTGTATGCTATGATATTGTCTTAGTTAGGGAATCGAGAGTGGAAATGAATGAGAAGTTAGAGAGGTGGAGATTAGCTTTGGAAACTCATGGATTTCGTTTAAGTAGAAATAAAACCGAGTATATGGAGTGTAAGTTTAGTAAGAGACACATCACTTCTAGCGTAAAAGTGAAAATTGGAGAACATATTATACCACAAGTTACACGATTTAAATATCTTGGATCCGTCATACAACATAATGGGGAAATAGAAGAAGAAGTAAAACATAGGATTCCAGCGGGGTGGATGAAGTGGAGGAGTGCTTCGGGTGTTATTTGTGATAGAAGAGTACCATTCAAACTTAAGGGTAAATTCTATCGTACAGTTATAAGACCGGCAATGTTGTATGGAACTGAGTGTTGGGCAATAAAAAGTCAACAAGAGAATAAGTTCAATGTTGCAGAGATGAGAATGTTGCGTTGGATGAGTGGACACACTAGGCGAGATCGGATTAGAAATGAATATATTAGAGAAAAAGTAGAAGTCGCCCTTATTGTGGAAAAGATTGTATAATCAAGACTTAGATGGTTTGGTCATGTTGGGAGAAGACCTATAGAAGCCCCAGTTAGGAGAGTAGATGAGATGGAGAATAGTCCAATAATTAGAGGTAGAGGAAGACCAAGACAAACTATAGGAGAAATTATTAAGAGAGATTTAGATTTAAATGGTTGGTCTAAAAATATAATTTACGATAGGTGCTTATGGCGTCGATTGATCCATGTAGCCGACCCCACTTAGTGGGAAAAGGCTTTGTTGTTGTTGTTGTTGTAGTTGTAATACATTTTTAATGTTTCCTCTTTTTCTATCTTTCTTTTGGACATGCAACTCTCCAGCATTGGTTGTCATATAAGCTGTCTTCTAATACCCCTTTTCTATTATGGCAAGGTTTTCTTTATGGTAGTTTGAGAAGTTGAATAATTTTATGTCTCACCCTTTCCAATGGTTGTAATCTATGATATTCTTAAACCTTGTTATTCAAAATACTTGTTAATAGTTACTAATGTAAGTTAGATAATCTAATTCACCTGTCACTTGTTGAATATGAGGATTTAAGGAGGAATATGTCAAGGACTAAGTTAACTCAAAAACTTAATTTGTTAAGTGAAGGCTCATGAATCGTTTTGTCATGAAATTCTAACATGCCTCTTCACATGGAAGCTCAACGGGCTTGAAGTGTGGAAAAAGTACAGGCCAGCATATCTTGTGCTGAAACTTAATTTTAATTACGGAATTCCTTTTCTTTTTTAGGGGGGGGGGGGTGTGGGGAGGAATGAGGGCAAGGATCAAACTCCTGATCACTTGGTCTTAGAGATTATGATACCATATTAAGGACCAATTCAATTTAAAAGCTTAAATTGTCAAGTGAAGGTTCATAATAGTTGTGATATAAATCCCTAACTGAATTCCTTAAATTCTGTGAGTGCCATGTATTCGAGATTCTATGCTAATACCACCTTTGCCACTGGGGAGAGATAATTAATATCATGGTGATGGAATTTGGAGGAAATAGAAATACTTAATTCCTAGAGCAATGAATTGATTACTAAGCAGTGTGTTATGTTACTACCTCCGACATGAGCAAACCTTTCTGCAAGGTTGCTTTTGTTGTCCATTTCCTTTGTAGTTTGTACTGTGCAATACATGTGGTTTGCATAAACCATTGCTTTTAAGCCTTTGTAGTAAAATACTTCATTCTTCCTTAACTTTCTTGATTTTACACAAATTTTCTCCTTTTGTGAACAGGAGGAATTTGTGAGAACTCGGAAAAATTCAGTGGAAGTTCTTGTGAGGTTTTGGCTGTGTGCTGTGTTCTTTAAGGTTTCAAGAGAGGCTAGTGTAGGTTTTGACAATAGAGGGGAGATTTTTGTAAGATCAAGAAAATCCAACGGAATTTGAAGTATTTTACTCTCTATTCTGATAATTCTTTTATAATAAGGCCTAGATATAAATTTAAATGCTAATCTAAGTGACGTTGCTGGATTTTTCCTGATGCTTTGGTTTTTTTCTTGAAAATATTTTCAGCTACTGTTCAGGCATATTTCAGACTGGAAAAGCCAGTTTCACAGCTTATTCCAGACATTGAAAGATTAGAATATGATATATACAATGAAATAGGTGTCCCAAATACAAAGGTTTCACCTCAAGCTTCTGCTCATACATTTTAGTCCAAGACCAAAGTTTAGGCATCGGAAAGTGACTTATAAGATGCTTATTCTTTGCAGGTGGCTGTCCTATCCATGCACCAAAGTGGTGTATCAAACCAGACGGATGTGGTGTTTGGTGTTCTCTCTGACCCAATGATTGCTCCAATAAATCCAGTGTCCTTGAGTGTGCTAAGGTCATCATTAATTGAACTGTACCTTCAGCAGTCCAACCTGACTTTGACAACATCAATATTTGGGAATGCATCTTTGTTTGAGATCTTGAAATTTCCTGGTGGGATAACTGTAATACCACTGCAGTCTGCTTCTATATGGCAAATACCGCGGAGTCTGTTTAATTTTACTCTCTATAATTCAATATCTGAAATACTTGGTAATTTTTCTGAGTTCAAGGATGAATTGAAGCTTGGGTTGTATCTGCGTTCTTATGAGGTATAGTTTCAACTTACTGCAAGAAACCTGATGGAGGGTCCTTAAATTTTTTCTAGATCATGAGTTTCTTCTTCTTCATCTTTTCTCATTTAAACAAATGATTTGCCGTGTGTGATCCCCTGAGAACTGCAATCCAAAATACGTTAATTTTTCTTTAGTTACTAAACAATGCTTTGAAGATACAAAGAATTTATTATTTGCCTTGTCTGATCTCCTGACAACTCCAGACTAAAATACTTCAAATTTTCTTTAGTTAATAAAAATTTCTTTGTAGATATACAGAATTTATTACATCAACCTTCTCCCAAAACTTATGTGCTGCAATAAATCTTTAGAAGCTGAGGTAGAGTAAACAGTCTGCAATATAGCTTCAGTTCAGCTGTTTGCACTAATAACACACACCCTTTCCATTTGATTTTGATTTGTCTGTAATCCTATTTGTATTTTTCACACAGGATATTTTTGTGCAAATGACAAATGGAAACGGCTCAACAATAGCTCCCCCAGTAATAGTGCAGGCTTCGGTTATGTCAGACTTCGGGGGGCTCCTGCCCCAGAGACTGAAACAATTGGCTCAGACAATCACAGGATCTCCTGCAAAAAATCTTGGTCTTGATAACTCGGTTTTTGGCAAAGTCAAAGAAATCAGCTTATCTTCTTTTCTAAAGGGTACCCTTCATGCTAGCCCACCATCTCCTTCCCCTGCTCCATCCCCACAGTTAATTCGTTATGCTGAACCGGCGATGTCACCATATCCTGCTCCTTCTTACTCTCAACCATCCCCACTTACTGCAACCCAAGCCCCATGTTTTGACTGTGAAGTATCCTCACCTGCACCTTCTATTGTGACTGAGAATCCTCCACAGCCGTGCCCATTCAATGACTTAAGATATCCTCGGAGCTCTACTATCCCATCCTTTCCTGCAGATGATACACCTTCTGCTACTCCTACCTCACATTCTGTTAGCCCTGCTACTGACTTGTCGTCCCCAGATCCTTCACCTATCGCTGAGGGATTCAACCCTAGCCAGGGTAATAAAAGAGCTGCAAAATTGTTGTCTCAGTCAGTTACTCCGTCCCCTTTATGTAAGTTTACCTTGCCTAATTTGTTTCTCATGCTTGGCTACAGTTGAAACGGATGAGTTTTACATAAAAATGCTCAAGACAACACATTAGGCATCCTCTAAAATTGTTTGTTCTATAACACAACTACTTAGCCTAATGCTGAAATTTACTCATAGTTTGTCACATGCTTCATTAGTAGTCGGATTATTGAATTTGCACAATGTTCTTATATACATGCCTAGGAATGGTCCTTATTCATGCCTAGACTAGGAGCTTTTTGCGACTTATTTTGTTTATGATGGAATGGTGGTCCTCATGAATATACCTAGAATGAGACCTTTTAATTCTAATACACTTTTGATTACAAACTAGGCAATTATGGTCCAAATGGTTTCATCACCTGAAAATGTTGAAAATCTATAGAATTCCTAGCTGCTAAATTGATTTGCTCTAAGTTGAAGCCAGAAATGAGGTTATTCGTGGACTTTGAACTTAAATTGAAGGATCCAAAAGGCCTCTGGTGAAGACACACTCTTGTTGCATCAAACATAGTATGGTCTGGAAGGAGAAGTATTGCAAAGCGGTGGACCTTATACATATTCATTGATTACTTTGTTAATTTGTTGCTTATAGTCAGGACTAGTTGGTATAAACCATTAAACGCATTAATTGCACTATAAGTCTCATGACATTTGTTGAAACCTACCTTAAAACTGTTATCTCTATGCATAGGTAAATGCAAATTTTTACTCTTCTTTATTGGGTGCAGCTTCAGCAGGTGGTGATTTCCATGGGGATTTCTTGCTATTGGAAATCTCTATGCTATTAATGTATAGTCTCTTAGGATTTTCTCTATGATATCACATTTTAATGATATGGAGATGTTGCTTAATGAAGGATTTTCGAACCATGCAAGCAAGGACAACAGCCTATGACACTGATAAAAGAAGGCAGAAGCCGCCGTGAAATTTGAGTTGGTTTAAATTTTACTTCATGCAGGAAACCTCCATACGTAGCGTCAGACGGTAAAGGGTCAAAGCCAAAAAGTTGGCGGGCCTCTCATTTGGTCCGACATTTTTGATCAAGCATGAAATTAATGATCCCAAAGGGGAAAACTAGGTTTGAAAATTTTGAAAGCAAAAGATCGACTCTCAGATGTCAAAAGAACCATCTCTTGTATCCGCACAGGTGTAGGTATAATATACATAGAATTGTCTGGGTTCTTTGAGCATCCGATTCTGTAAAAGTTCTACAGTAATATTCAAGAAATGGGAAAGTTTTTAACATTTGTATAGCTTTGTGTATCCCCTCTTTAAATTGCGGCAAGGCAAAGTATGTTCTCGAGAATGGCTCTATAGGATGTCTTAAAAAAATTTTAATCCATATCTATCCAGAGGTTTTAGATCGAAGTGTATAAAATTAGGGATTAGTTTTACATGTAATTTTAAAATTTTTTACTATTATATTTTTTAATTAAAATATAAAGTATATAATTTTTTAATAAAAATATAACAAGTGTATAATTTAATTAAAAATTATATATTTATTTGTAAAAATCATACATTTGTTAAGTTATTATTAAAAAAATTTATACTTTTATATTAAGAAATATGATAGTTGAAATCTAAAAAATTATATATAGGTTTTTGATTTTCAAAAAAAAATTTATACATCAAATAACACTTTATTTTTATTTTTTCTTTTATAAAATGTGTAAAATGTATTAAAATAATATTTTAAAAGTTAAATTAATAGTTAAATAGAGATAAAAAAATAGTTTATAGTTTAATAGTTCAATCATTATTTAAAATATAAAAAAATACAAATATATAAAATATTTTATAATTGCATTAATACATATATTTAAAACAATGTTTAAAATAAATATAATTATTTTAAAATATAAAATTAATTAAAATATTTTTTATAAGATAATAAATTGATGTAAAATAAGTTAAATAGAATTTATTCAATATTATAAATTTCAAACATATAATAGTAATTAACTAATATATATTATATTGATTCATCTAGAATTCCATTGCACATTTACACATAATTTGATGTTCTCTATGCAAGCAGCCGGATAGCATATCCTTGAGTAACGAAGCAAATTGAAGTAGGGGGACTATTTTGTCTTTCCCATGAACCCATCTCGATCACACAAAAGGAAAACCAACAGGCACAAACGGTGTATCATTCCTTCATACTAATTCCCATCTCCTTCAAAATCGAATAAAGATGGTGGCAGAGCCTTCCTCCATTAACAATCAAATGAATACCTGCACAAGAGAAGAGAGAAGACTACGGCAGTGGAGCTTCTTCCTTCACTGTTTTTTTTCCCCTCCCTGCTCTCTCTTTGGATGCTTCTTATCTTCCATCTTTAGCTTCTTTGTTTTGTTACTTGAGACATGAATTGGTTAACCTATTGATCTGTTCGATTTTTACCACTTTTATTAAGTTTTGATATATTTTTTACTAATTTTTTTTATAGGAAGGCTCAAATAGATCAAAATCATAATTAATTTATCATTTTCTAATTCAACTGGTTGATCTGATCTTATTTTTAAAAGTATGACTAAGATTATCCTCATATATTTACATAATTACTTTTCATTTAATAATATATGAGTGCATCTTTATAGGTATAGAAAAATTTACACTTCTCTCTCTAGGCTATGTTTGATAAATATGAGTGGAGGAGTCTTTGAATACTTTATTTTTCCTCTTTTGCTTTTCATTTTCTTAGGAGAAAAGGCTTAATAGAAGCTCATCGGGATCACAAGAGGGTTTGTAATTACTTGGCAGCCAAGTAGTCTAGCTAAATAGTGTCTCTCACTTTCTTAATAAAACAAATCATGGCAAAAGTTAATTAAAAAGTCACTAAGTAATTAATGTTATTTAAAATATTTGATGAAAGTCGTTAAAACGGACTAATCCAGTAGATTTGATTTGTTTAACCCACCAATTTAGTAAGTTGAGTTAACCTAATGTTTGAAAAAAAAATCTTTTAAAAAGATCATTTTTGGCTTAGCTCATTTGACTTATTAATTAAACAGACCAGCTCGCATATTTATATATAATAATTTTTTTTAAAATCTACTTTGTCTGAGCTCTTAACTCTAAAGGTAGGCTATTGAAAGACTTGGAATAGAACCATTGATCGAATCGATTGTGAGAGCATGATCGAAAGAGAATTGAAAGACCGAAACTTTCCTCCATTTGGTCATTGACTTCAAGCGTGATTAAAGCTCCTTCTTTCAACTATCAAAGCTCATTTGAAACGTGAGTTCGTCCCTTTTGATCTGAGTGTGTGTTTAGTATGACTAAAACTCTTTCATTTAACTATTGAAGTTCGTCTAAAATGTGAGTCAATAAGTCTGAGTTTGTCATTTCTGATCCAAATGTGAGCATAAATTCATCCTTTTCAAACCTAGAACCTGAATGTGATTGAAGTTCCTTCTTTCGACCATTGGAATGTTGTTGAATGTGTATTTATTTTTTTCCACCTAACTAGATTGATTTAAATTGGCCAACCTATTTAACTTGTAGCTTGTGGTTGGTTAACCCGCCACGGGCCAATCTAACAAATCAAGACAAACATTAAAGGTACTTATTGTAAAGTCTTAATTATTCCATAACATACCGGCAAAAGCCTTAAAAAAACTGTATCAAGCTGCTTTGCTTACACTGGAGTATTAGCACCACTACTCTAGGTACACTGCCAGTATTTCTTGGCGAGTGGCAAACAAACTAAATAATCAAGGACAAACTCCTTCAGGGACGTGCTCCACTAAAATGAAATCAAGACTTGGACCAGGTAGATTATTACACGCCCTTTATAATTACAGAATCAAGTCACTTCATCATCATTTTACAGCCGAGGAACAGCAAGAGCCAATCCTAGATTCCACTTAAAATATCAGAAATCTGTAATTCATTTTTTTTCAAGCTGTAGAATTACTTACAAAAGTCAGCTACTAAACTCTGGCCGATTACTTCTGCTTGATAACAACTGCTTCAAAAATGCCATCAGACCTAAAGTTAGGTGCAAAAAGTCTTGGATCGACAGGTCCAGGAAGACTAAAAGAAAGGGTGAATGATCCAGGAGGGCATAAGTGCTGGATTTTCATCTGGAAAACACGTGAATTTTTCCTTATAGTTCTTCCGCCAATTAACAACCCTTGTATATGAACCCTCCCATCAGATTCAATCTCACAACTGAACTGACTAGCTACAAAGTATAATAAAAATTCATTAAGAATGAATGAGTTTAGTACGTGATCTTCTTGGAAAAACATGGACACATGTTCAGAAAGTCATGATTGGATGAACATAGTGGCCATTCCTAAAACAAGATGACTTGAAGACAGAGTCTTAGCCTAAGGACAGTCAAGCAACATGTTGTAGTGGACAATTGTAATATGCAAGACTAAAAGCATATACCAGCTAATCTGGACTTCACTTTGTGGAGATATCTTCTTCATAGCAGTTGCTAAGCATTCTGAGGTTAACAAAATCACTCAAAAGTTTCCCAGAAAAAGAGTTCATTAATGATAGAACAAATATGATTTTAAAGAGGCCCTACAAAACAGGAGGCTGCATACTATTGATATCGATGACCTTTGGCTGAGAAACAAAGAAACATTGCCTCTGTAGTATTAATGTATTACGTGCCAGGGAGTATCTTCTATCCGTCGTAATTTTGGCGAAGGAACTTTCCAACAGATAAGTGAAAGGCAACCAAAAGACAAGAGAAGGAAACATCAGTAATAGATGAAGACATTAAGAGAGAGAGAGAAACATACCATGATCTTTTGACACCCCAGGCAAAGCAACTCGGAATAGATATGCAGCTTTACTGATACCAATATCCACAACACCAACAGGTGGACCGAATAATCCTCTTCTGGCTGTCCCAGCTAAATGAAGAAAAGCATTTATATCACAATCTTCTATGTCTGGAATAGAAAGAAGGGGCATTAAAGTAGGCCCATTGGATTTGCGAATCCTCTTGGAAGGATCTCTCTTATCATCATGTTTTATAGGAAATACACCAGGAAATTCTGTTATTGGTGGAGAATCATGAATACACTTCCTCTTGTACTTATGTTGAAACTGTGGGCATTCCCCATTTGAAATAGCCACCTGCTCTTTGTTGATGCGATTATGGTCATCCTTGCTTGCTTGATAGCCAAGTTGAGCATGCAGACATTCATTTATATCTACCTTCAAACTATTTACACTAGTTAAATATTTGAATCTTTTAATATCCTCCTCTTTCATGTATGATGTAACAGGATCAACAATTAAAACAACCCCTTTAACAATTCTGAAGCTATCAGGGTACCATATCTGTTCATGAAGATTCAAAGGAAAAAAGCTTGTGAACTGTTGACTGTCCTCCACAAACCCAGAACTAAGCAACGATAAATTTCCCTTTAGATACATATGCAACATATTCTGCTCTAAGACTAGGTGAGGTTGAGCATCTCTCAGGACATAGTAATATAATCTCTCTAGCAGAGAAATGCAGACAGATGAAGGTCCCAGATCACCCAAAGTATATGGTGGCAAACCTGCCGCTAGTCTTTGAGCTGCTGATCTTCTAGGCTTATCAGACTTGACATCAGGTCCCAAGTAAGTACTCATGATGAAGTTAAGAAGAAATTTCAGATCACTAGTCAATGGTTTGACAGACCTCGTATAATAAATCTTTCCATTCAAATCCATGTCAGACTGACTATCTTGTGTACTCACCTGTACAAAAATATAAATCTAGCTTTCATTACTAACCTTGTCTGAAATATTTAACGTTGAGAATGCACAGTGCAGCAGGTATCAATCTTTTGACCACATACAACAAACTTCATATAGATAAGTTATCATAGTTACCTTAAAATGAATGAAAAGTATGACAGTAAGAGAAAAACTATTCGCACATCACTTTGGTATACCAAGGGGGATAAGTCTGAACTAAAAAGTAAAAGATTCATGTGGGACCAACCACTTGAATTCAGATCTAATCCCCAACATCATTTATTTTCCAGGAAGCCAAATAGACATGAAAATCCAATATCATGGCAGTGGATTAAAAAATGGAGAAGAACATTAATTCAACAGGAACCAAGCTGGAGATGGACTGTAAGAAATTTGAACCTCATGTACTTTGAGGCATTACAGATTATTTTGGTACCCACTCTCATTGGCTAAAATGCAATCCACAGGAATAAATGATGACATTTTATATTAAAAAAAAATCATAAACTAAGCGCTGAAAAGAGGCACACATCCGAATTATTCACACAAGATAGATTTTACAAGCGAATAGAACCCTAACTATTGCATTTCAACGCAGAATTAAAGTTGCTCTCTCATCAATCGAAGACCTAACAGTTCGTGGACCTGAATTTTGGACATAGAAGGGAATAATAATTTTTATTTAAAAGAACACAATGTAGATGAATCAAACTTAATTTTCCGAGAAAATTCAAGATGAGAAAGATGAAGTAGGCCATTCAGCGTTGACAGACCTAGGATGCGATGACACGCTGGCACGAACGGCGCATCCGCCGATGTTCCGACGAATACCGTTGGCGCATGGAGATATGAAGAGAAGCGGCTTGGTGAGTCATGACTCACGACTGGGCGCGTTAAAAGGCCCAGCATAACGGTGTTTCAAACGGCCCTAGGTTATGCGACGTCGTTTGAACCAGAAAATGTCAATGAAACAATTATCTATTTTATCTTTTTAACCAAATAATGAATTTTCATTCCTTAGTTTTATTGTTCATTCATTACGTAAAAATTTAGATATAAAAATCAAAATTAAAAATTAAAAATATTTTTATAAATAAAAAATAATTTTAGTGTTTTTATTTTTAATAATTAAATAATAATTAATAAATAATATTGAATAATAATTACAAAAATAAAATAAAATATTATATACTTTTTTTTTATTCTCATTTTTCTTCGTCATGCCATAGGGTTTGGAGGAATTATGGGGTTGGTATTTGAGGATCATTGGATGAGTGAAAAGATGAATGATTGGTTTATTTGTTATGAGGAAAAGAGTCTGAAATGGAAACGAGTATACGAAAGAAGGGAGATGCCATAAGAAGCTCAAGTACTGAGGTGTTTTACGTTTAGATTGTTAGATTAATTATGTAAAAATATTGGGATGTGTGCATGAATTTGCCGCTAATAATCCTATAAGTTAAATGATTCTATAAAATAATAAAAATTATATTTTGTTGGCTAATTAATAATTTATGAAAGTATCAAGAACTGTTTGGTGTATAAAAAATTTTAATATTTCAAATTTTGAGAAACTTATTTGTAAGATATTTAATATAATAAATATAAAAAAATTATAATCTATATTTTTCATATGCATTGAATTATATAGGGAGCTCTTTTTTTTTTAATAGAAATTTTTTAAACTTAAGAAATATTAGAATAGCAAGTAAAAATAAAACATAATTTTTAAGTGGGTATTTGATATGCAAGTGTTTATTAAAAAAAAAAAAAGTGAACTTCTCACACACAAAAACACACACACATATCTAAAGCCATCATCCTTATATGATTTAAGACATATGCAAAAAATAAATTTTAAAATGTTTATATTTATTATATTCAAATATCTCCTAATGCTTTAAAGATTATAAATTACAAACAAAATATTATCTATATTATTATTTTATAGCATTATTTAGCCGTTATCGGATTATCAACAAGAAGTTAATACACACATTCCAATACCCTTATGTAATCATTCTAGATTGATACAAGTTTCTTATAACATCAACCAGAAGAAAAAAGTTCCCCCAAAAAAAAAAAAATTGCAAGCATATTATATATTGATGTTTAGGATGCTGTACAAGTATTTAACGAAGAAGCGTTGACAAAAACTATTTCAGAGATTAATTTTTTTTAAATATTTATTATGTTATTATGATTATTATTTAATAATAATTATTTTTAAAGAATAAAAACATAATTTTTTTTGCTTTTAAAGTTCTTTTTTTTTTTAATTTTCTACTCTATTCTATTTCATTTTATGGATCAAATAGGACATAAAAGTCTAACTTGAAGATGTTAAGAAAAGCAAAAGATTTTTTCCCCAAAAAAAAGTTGCATTACAAAGTAAAAATTTAATTTTAGTCAACAATAATTTATCAAAAATCATATATCGTAACTTGAACCTGATTGTTTCTGTTAAATAGTTCAATATCTAACAGTTGAATTAAATTTTTTTCTTTATTCAATTAATGCAGTTGAGTTTGTTTCATCTTGAAATAGCTAATAAAAATGAGAAAGAATTAAAAAAGGTAACAATTAATTGATTGATTCAAAAAATAAGAAGAAATAAAAAAGATCTAACCTATAGTGACTCAAGAAGTTATAAAAAATTCCTCACATGATCAATTATATTTATACATAAAAAAATTTATAGATAATATAAATATATTATTAAACTAATTAAAAAAGATATGATACATAAAACTTGAGTTGACACAAACAAATTCTTGAATATTTTGAAAAGAGATTAAATTCTACTTTCATTTCAAATAAGCTAAATTACATTGAAAAGAATGGGAATCCAAAAATTTAAGCGTATACTAAATACACTTATTATCACCTAGACCCCATGGTAAAAAAGAGAGAAATCTTGAATTACTCTATTCTTTTGTACTTCCATTGAACTGTTGCTCCTCTTCATCACTTTCAACTCTGACAAGAGCCATGCAAAGTTTATGTTGAGAATTCCTGAATGCCCAAATTTGAATTATATCCCCTTTTTTGAGTTCATCTTCCAAAACTACTTTATTCCAATTAGTTCTCAACAAATATTGTGGATTTACTTTGTGAGGATCATCTTTGGTTTTATGCAAATTCCACTGTCTAAATTCTACTAGTGTCTCAGTGAGAGAGAGAGGCACTCCATTCTTCCTTGGCTTATGAATCAAAGGCACTGTAATGGCTTGTTCTTGCCTGAGACGTGTTACTTCATTATCTTCCAAGAATTCAAAACTTTCTACCTGGCTACAAGGAATGGAGATTCTACCATGCCCAGGGCTTACATCAGTGCAATATAAAGGCTTCTGTATAACAAGATTGATTTGATCTGGTCTTGTTCCACCACACTTTTCGATGATCTCTCTTTCAAATTCCTCTGGCAAGCTTAACAGTGGTGGATTTCTATCATCACGCTTCTTGTTCTTGTTCTTATTCTTCATGGTCTCAATCCATTCTTCATTGCTCATTATGTCTTTCAATTTTCTCTTTAGATTAGTAGTCTCTGCTAAAGACTCATCAATCATAGAGTCCTTTACCATTTGTTGTCTCTCTTTATGTTACAAAACAAAACAATCAATTAATTAGGTTATAAGAAATTTTAAAACTGATTTTAAACACAGTAATTTATCAAATAATATAAAAGCATTACCTATAATTAAATCTTCATGAGTTGAGGCTTCATCAGATTTTGTCTTCACATCATCATTATGATTATAAATTTTTGACAAGGCCTTAATAGCAGAGCTCATGAGTTTTTGTTCCCCGTTACGATGTTTCGTGATCGCAGGCTTTGATTTTTTCAGAGGTTTCTTCAAAGCCTTCTCTTTCATCAGTGTTTGAGCCCTTTTATCAGACAAGCCACGACTACCAGAGCTAGGCTTAGCAGTTTTGTGATTATTACTTATGAAATCGAACTTCTTAGCAGCAACATCGGCAACTTGTAACAGAATCTCAAAGGGGCTCAAATTTGGACTCAGTTTTATGCCGTCAAAATCTTCAAGACTTAATAAATCGGACATTCTCACTTGAAAGTAAGATACTTCTTTTTCTGCATTTTATAGAGCAATGTTGAATTTCTAGTTAATCAGAGCCTAGGATAGATAGAGTTATATTATGAGAATAAATAAAAGAAACATTAATAAATAAAATAATATAAACGTTATCCATTCTCAAGCCCCATTTCATGTAGAATAGGATTTGATCTATTATTTTTTGAGATCTTAGCCAGTAGTTCTCCAGAGAATAAACCAAGCAAGATAATATTCATCGTAATTAGTCATAAGAGTCCGCATTATATAGAAATAAAAAGCAAAACTTACCCCTGAACGGAGGAAAGAATTTGAACTATATCTCCTTTGGCTTCCTTGGAAAATAGATATTATTGGTAATATTAAACACAGCCAAACGTATGTATATCTGCGTTCCTTTTCTCGTTCCCTTCGCTGGATGTTCTGTTAATGTGATACAAGCATGTTCCTCATTGCATTAGTTTGCGAATAAAGAAACAACATGGTGTATATAATTTTGAATTTGGCATCACAAGATTTCTTATTATCTTATATAGATATTAAGAAAAGCAAAACTTACTCCTGATCACACAAGAAAGAAGTTGAAGTATATCTCCTTTTGCTGCCTCGGAAAACAGAAGTGACTTCACTTCTTGAATGTTGAATAGAAAGTAGTTGTGAAGTGACGAAGGAGCTTTAGGAATAAATAGGAGAAGGATTTAAGGAATCCGAATAGGAAAGTATGTCCTAATAGTCCTCTTTCAATTAGGAAACAACTTTAGTTTCCTAAACCAAGAAGTTTTCACTTATCAAATTTTACTGTTATATTTATACACAAAATCACACTTCTTGCGACGCTGAATAAAGCGACAGGGGTTTATAGAATAATTTCACACTCAAGACTTCAGTTTATAACTATCTAATAGAAAATTCTTATTTATCTTTACATAGCTAGAATTTAAAATAAATTAGGAGAGTTATCATAACTTAAAAATGCAAATCCTAAATTTATCACAACTTATATCATAAATTAATAAAACAAACATTATCTAATGACCAAAAGTAAATAAATAGAATAAAATAAATGTTATCCCTTCTCGAACCCCATAACACGTAGAATGAGATTTGATCTATGATTTAATAAAACAAACTTTATAACTATTAAATGATAGCAACAAAAATTGGTGAATAACCATGCTAATAGGGGATTCTAAGTTGCGCAAAAATCCAAGAGCTAATAAGAAGGCAGATGTGCTTCACAGCAAATTTAATGGAATATTTAATTGATTGACTTAGCCACAACACAGAAAACAACACAAAACAAAGCAAAAGTATGAGGTTATTTATGTGTAATGAGGAGAATTTCACATCTTAACTGGTTTACTTTGTGTCTTGCCGTGAATAGTCAAATATTTCCCAGCTAAAAAGTACAACTGTTTTGCAAAGATAATATTCTTTTTTTTTTGGCTAAAATAAATTAACTAATACAAATATGTTATCAATGGAAGTATAAATCAGAAGTGACAATAAAAAGAAAACAATTGCCACATGTGAGAGTTTAAGAAGGGTTTACTTATTTATGACAGTTAAAAAATGCATTTTTATTTTAAAAACAATATTGCAAAGCTGAGATTGGTACTACTCTAGTGCTCATCTTTATCCTTCTTGAAAAAACTAATATAATAATTCACAAGTTAAAAGAAATAAAATATCTCAATAGTATATTGCTACACAAAGAAAGGCACATACATTTTTCTAAAATCAAGCCTAAAAAAATAATAGCATTTTTAGCTTCTGAAAAATTTAACACTGATAAATTTGATAGTAGTACCTTGACCAGTGGAAGCCATCTTAAGAAGCAACTCCAAACTGGGGTAGATTAGTAAGAATGTAAAAGGAATAAAAACAAAAGGGGATGAAGGGAAGAATAACACAATTGGGTAATCCTGTTCAAGCAAATGTTATCGAGTGGCATAATTTAATAGCAACCAAAAATCCTAGTAGATTACGACGGCACAATGGAAATACAAAATGTTTTACCCAAATTATTGACTAATTTTGTTTTCTTCTTCTTTTCATTAAGTACTTAGAAGGACAAACCTGCGCATTTAAATTTTGCATCTATTAAAAAAGTGAGTATTAATTCCTTTTAGTCTTTTCTTTAAGAAAAAAAAAATTGCTATACATTATATGCAACTTTTTGACAACCTTTAAAGAATGGCAGGTTGGAACTTAGAAATTCCATGTCCAGTGTCCAACGTCAAATGAAACACTAATGAGAGAATTGTGTTTTAAAAAAATATACAAAATGAAGATTAACATGTACCTATTGATTTCTCAACAGGCACTAACTTCAAAAAAAGGAACGAGACAAGCTGAAGAATATTATATACATGTGCCTATAGACGAATATTCCATACTTGCCTTGTATTTATAGTTTAAGGGGAAATTGCACTTAATTATCATAATTTTTTTTATCTTAAATTGTATAATTTTCTTGAATCCTGAAAATTTCACAATTAACACTTAATTTATAAATTCCCTATTAGTTGAATTCAAAAATTTTAATCATTCAAAATAATTAAAATATTTTTTGATACTTTATCTTTACCATCTATATTGTTCTTTCCCTTTTCTCTCAATACACCCATCTCTACAAACTTTGGGATGAAACCAAGCACTTGGTGATTTAAAGAACAATACAATATATATAATTGTATGAAGAAACATTAAAAGTCTTCTTTTGCAAATTGAAATTTGGAGTTTTATGATCCAAATCATTCATAAACTAACTTAATCACACCTGACAAATCCGTAATGCGACTTCTATCCCGCTTTTTATTATAATTTGAATTTATGAAACCCAAATCATCGATCAAACAAATCAATATATAGTAAAAAGTTATTGTGCGAAGCTTGGACCTTTACCAATCAACCTAATGAAATTTGCAAGAAATCCTAACTTTACTTTTAGGAACGTGTGAATCTTGGACCTTTACACACAATTGAATGGAATGGGTATTGCAAGCAACTTGAAGCAAAAGCATAGATTTACACTGTATGGTTAAAACATACCTCTTTGTTTGCTAGGGTTTGGAGACTCCGTTGTTCAATCATTTCTAGTTGAATGGGAGCCTATGAAGAACCAAGGTTAGTTGACAATACCAAAGACTATTGCATGAAACAAATGACTAGTAAAGATGGAGTGGGATGTGTGTCACACCATGAAACCAAGAGTGTGATTGGTATGGAAGATAAAAAATTTCTCTTCTGTAAGCCTAACTAATAATCTTAACCAAATTTTTTAAAAATCCTTAATATTTTAATACCAGATAATAGAACCAATCAGAACAACTATAAATCATACATGCATTAAATATAATTAATTACATATGGCTTTTGTAGAAATTTCGACAGAGTTTTCCCTAAAATTTGGATCTCCAAAAATTTCTACAATCAGCCCAGTAACACAATTCAATGGAAAAAGAGAGTTATACTCTCAAACAATCCACTATACATAAATTTCTAAGGGTGGGAAATCCTGTTTGTGGTTCAATAGAGCTACACGTATATTACAGAGTGAAACCAGTTACATATTAACAACCAAAATATGCCCTTACAAAATTAATGTGAGGCTCACCAAAACAAAGAAGTACTATCACTTTTAAGCCATTAAAGAAGGGTCAAATTTGGTTTTGCTATCTGAAAAAGATATTGAAAATAAAAGGAGTGAGCTAAATATTCAATGAGTAAATAAGGCTAACTATAAGATATAAGGGCGATTTCACATTAAAGTTCCATTCAAAATAGTAATCCAACAATTGAAACATCTAATACAATGAGTAATGAATCTTCTCGACAAAATCATTCATCAAATGAATAGGAGCATCTAGCTGGTACCAAACGGATTAGATGCAGTGCACACAGCTCGCGAGGGCAAGTAACATAGATGTTGAGCAATCCATTAGCGAATCAGAACAAATCCATATGTGATAGCTGATATGAGGTTAGTAACACCTCTGCTAGTTAGGATATAATTCACAGTGCACCATAACAAACCATTATTGCAGTTAGTTGTAGGGTCTTGAAATAGATAGCTCCTAAGAGAGTCATCTTATAAGTACATGCTAAAAAAAATTAGAATTCTTAATTATGCATACATACCATCAAAACATGTAAACAATGTGCATCATTAAATATTCTAGTTTGCATAGAAATAAGGAAAATTGAATTAAAATTTCCTCAGTTAAATAGAAATGATTTCCAACATTGGTGTATGTTCCCAAAGTCCGTAACTAATTAAATAAACATTCAGATAATTAAATAATCCATAACACAATTAGTAAAATGAATACACTAAATTAAGAAATGTTTAATCACAAGCCTTGAAATGGAGTTGCATTATATATATATATATATATATGGCACATAGTTAGCATTATTTACTCACCTTTCC
Organism: Erythrophleum ivorense; assembly: GCA_026724425.1. Classification (NCBI taxonomy): domain Eukaryota; kingdom Viridiplantae; phylum Streptophyta; class Magnoliopsida; order Fabales; family Fabaceae; genus Erythrophleum; species Erythrophleum ivorense. Next base: position 35,847,310 of record JAIUCV010000006.1, on the reverse strand, counting down.
AAATGATGCAGAGAAGTTTTCTATCATATCCCTTGCTAATTCTTTAGTCGCGACTAACTCTCCTGAATACCTTATAACACTGGTTCACAATATCTTAGTATTTGGTAGAGGTGTACATGGGCAGGGCCGGGCTCGACATCTAATTGGCCCGAAGCCCTGCTCGATTAAGGAATTGGGCGTAACTTTATGCTCGTCGTCCTACCCGGCCTGAAGTTGCCCGATTTTAGGGTGGGCTAGGGCGGGTTAGAACGGCCCTAACAAGCCTGAAATTTTTTTTTCCATCAAACAACAAATCAATTATTTAAGGATTAAAAACCAATTCCAATAAAAAACAATGATATTCAAAATAAAAGTTAATGCTCCTACATAAATATCTATCAAAGACACTCATCAACCATTTAATGATTTAATTCCAAACTAAAATCTAAAAACAAATTACTAAAAATATTACAAAAACTTAAAACAATAACATACCTTAAAATAAAAGGGCACCTCCACTATTGCTTTGCCAAAGTTACAATCCCTTCCAAAGTGTATATTCTTAACATTTCCTATAAGAAGCAAATCATCCATTTGAGAATCTAAAGTATTAAAGCTACCCAAATAAAAAGAACTTAGAAATAAAAAAGAATGAAAATATTAACTAACCTCACAAGACTAATAATTATTTACTATTGTATCAGCAATAACCATCTCCATTAAAATGCTAATTACAATCATTTTCATCAATCACTAAATCAATCAATTAAGAATCAAATAAAGGAAAGACATTCTTGAACACATAGCTAAAAATAAAAGATCCTTTTACACATCAATATGCAAATTCTAGTGATAACAAGTGGACAACTAAAAACAAATAACAACCAAATAAAATCACATAATATCTCAAATATATCACACTAAGAGTCATAAAATAGAAAATACAAGGCATAAATTGCAAATTAGAAAAATAAATAAATGCATGTCAATCTTTCGTGACACTTGTTCCTCCCGAAATCTCTGTAAAAAATAAAATAATAGAAAATTAGAAAGTTAACCGCATAAGCAAAAAATACATAATATTTAATTTATTCTCAAAGTATGGAGTTTACCTGATTCAATCATATTCTCAGACTCTTCATATTGATCAAAGTCATGATCATTAAAATTGAACACATGAGGGGATAGCTAATTTTGGATACAAATAATTGCTTTAGTCATTTTTGGTGATAATGAACTCCTAAATACATTAAGTACACGTCCACCAGTGCTAAAAGCAGATTCAGATGCCATAGTGGACACTGGCATGACTAACACATCACATGCAATTAAAGAAAGTACTTTATACTTTTTAGCATTGTCTTTCCACCAAACTAAGATATCAAAAGACCCCTCCTCCTCTACTAAGTTAGCTACAAGATACTTATCTAACTCTATTTTTGGGTTACAAGTAAATTTTAACTTTTTTAATGCAAGCCACTTGTTTTTCGGATCAATATATGCTGGTATTCTCTTCACTAAATCCTTGCCATTGGATCCACAACGATCATCATTTTTTCACTTGATTCATTAACAATCCCCACAGAATATTGTTCATATAAATGATACAATGTATCTTTGATCTTTCTTTTTATGGTTACACATATATCATGATCAACATATATATCATCGAAAGCAATGTTCACATATGCAAGTTTATACCTGGGGTCTAATACCACTCTTATCACCAACAAAGGGTTTATATTTTCTAGCTTTCCTCAATATTTATCATATTTCTTCTGCATATTGTTAGCCATATCCCCAATAAGAGCATCTGTAGATGCAGCACTAGCTTGCAACATAGTTTGAATATAAGCAATTTCATGAAAGCATGTATTTGAAGTCATATATAATGATCCACTAAACTTTAATGTAATATTATAAAAGACTTTTAAAAAGTCAATAAACACAGAAGCGTTACTCCAATCAAATGCCATAGGAGGACCAATTCGATTGTCATCTTCTTTAAAGTAAGCATTATAGGCCTCATCTTCATCTTCCATTCTTTCAAATACTTTTTGAAATTTCATAGCATGCTCCAACATTATATAGGTCGAATTCCACCTAGTTGTAATATCCAAACACAAAAGACTTTTAGACTCTATCTTTTCTTTTTCAACAAAACTCTTGAATTTTTGTAACCTTGCAGGGGAAGATCAAACATATCTAATGGCATTTCGAATGGTAGAGATAGAATTATATAAATCCTTCAACCCATCATTCACTACCAAGTTCAGAATATAAGCACAACACCTCACATGGAGATAATCTCCATCACACACCGAACCATTCCAAATTTTTAATTGTTTTTTCAAGTATGCCACTATGGTATCATTAGAGCTTGCATTATCAACAGTTAAAGTGAATACCCTTTCAATACCCTATTCCAATAAACACTTCTCAATTGCCTTTCCTATGGTGTCACCCTTGCGATTTTCAACTATACAAAAGTTTAAAATCCACTTTTGTAATCTCCATTCTTCATCAATGAAATGAGCTGTCAGGCACATGTAATTAAAATTTTGACTTAATGATCAAGTATCTGTAGTGAGACACACACGAGCACATGATTTTTTTAACAAATCTTTCAACTTCTTGCATTCTTTCTTGTAGAGTTTTAAACAATCCCTAGCAACTGTCACTCTTAAAGGAATTGGAAATCTAGGTCCTAGCTGATTCAATAACTCTCGAAACCCATTCCCTTCGACAACCCGAAAAGGCATCTCATCACGTATTACAAACTTAGCTAGAGCTTTTCGACATTCATCTAGACTATATGTGGGAGGGACTAAAGTTCTTGCAATCCCCCCAACATTGTCTCCGTTAGAAGGCTGGGTATATGCTAAAATAGGTTGATTTTTTGTCCTATGTGAGTTTTTCACACATGCTTTCAGATGCCTATTCAATGAATTTGTTCCATGTTTTGTTGGATGACAAGCATAGGAAGCCTCACAGTATTTGCATACAGCTATATGTTCCCCTCCTGTTTCATCTAGTGGAAGTTTTCTAAAATGCTCTCAAACATTAGATTTGTTTATAGGAGGTTTTCTCTTTCCACTTACATCTGTAGAAGGTGTAGCAGCAGAGGCTACAATAGTAGCAACATTTGAAGTTGGAGAGTGTTGGGTATCACTAGGTTGGAGCTGAGGCTGGGATTGGGATTGACCTTTAGTTTGTTCAACACTCTTATCTGCCATTTGTGCTTTTATCCCTACAATAATTATTCAAAATTTTAAATTCATATGATAATTGAATAATTCAAGTGAATAGCGAACATATTTGGAGAAGAAAAGAGCTACTCTAGCATAGCATTTCAAAGTTTAATTGTTCTAACTTAAGCAAAAACTTAAATTACATTAATTAAAGTATTAAACATTTGAATATGCTCAGATTAGACACAAAGTGGAGGTAATGATTCTGATCATAAAAGTCACATCCTTAATTTACTATCATCACTCATGGAAATTCTGCCTTTTGCTTTCAACATATTTACTTTGAGGGGGGAAAGTTATAAAAGAGAGAAGAAAAAGAGCCAGGTATAATATGAAACAAGAAACCATTCTACAATCTAATGCTAAAAGTTTCATATATCCCATGAGAATTATATCAAAATAAGGAGAAAATTAAGAAGCATGGAAAAGAAAAAGTAATGCCACACTACTCCCAATAGTCCAAGAAAATAATTACAGCAAGCCTTCTACTCTGTTTTGCTACTATAAATTAGTTGGTAATCATTACTGACTAACAAAAATCTTACTGAAAGCTTCAACTCCTTTATCAATTAGAAATAATATGTTTATGACTGATTCTATCCTTTGTTTTTTTGAATGCTTTAGTTGGAATTTATGCTTTTTGTTGCAGTGGGAAAGACAAAAATGCAAAATAACTTTTTTCAATTTTAAATTTATGCCATTTGATTTTGTCAAAAGAAAAAAATTGCCATTTGATTTTATTTTTTGATGATTGTATTGTCATGTGTAAAAGGTTTTCCATTTGTTAAAAAGTGAAAAATCAAGAAATCAAGAAGTTAATTCTTAAAACTGAAATGATATAAGCTATTATTTTTTAAATGGTAAACTTTAACTACATATTATGTTTAGCAGTGAGTTATTTGCAGAAGTACAAGGAAAAAAATTGCTAATAAGATTCCTCACAAACAAACACAGGCACAGATAGAGCAAGACTCCATCATTATATATGTACATATATATATTTCCAATTCCCTTAGGCTTTTCCAAAACGAGCAAGAAATATAGTAGAGCGAGGGAGAGATTGTAGCTAAAACAATACTCTGTAGGTGACATAATGGGTTCTGAAGGACAGCCCAGTATTCTTGTTCTAGATTTCACAAAGGAAGACTTGAAGCCAGGCACCACTTCATGGCTATCAACATGCAAAAGTGTCTGATAAGCACTAGAAGAGTATGGGTACTTTATGGTTGTGTACGACAAAGCTTCTGATCATGAGCTTCGAAATGGATTGTTCGGTTCTTTAAAGAAATTTTACATTAAAAACTATAAATCATTGTCCAGTAATCTAGTCCACTACAGCAAAAAAAGAAAAGCATATATCATAGCATAGGGGGAAAAGGATCTCACACAGAGCAGAAGGCTTGTTGAAAATGGAGCTAGCTTCGAGCTAGAGGGCTGTGCGAGAAGCCGGCAAGAACAACTCAAAATAGATCCAAAATCGAGGTGGTCTTTGGCTTTGTGCTATGCAAGGCAGTCTGGAAGAAGCAAAATGCCATGGATATTGGCCGGTATGGCTCGATCCCAGTGGCAGCAAGCAGCAGTTGATGGGCAAAGGTGAAGTCAAACAATGAGGAGGAGTCTAGATCTGAAGATGAAGATTGAAGAAGGAAAACGTGACATAGACACTGACTCGTCTCGTACGTACTTGACACTCTTGAGAAGGGCTAAGGTCGGGCCGTCAGTTGAATAGGTGAAGTCAAAATGGAAGTCTGGATCTGAAGTGAAGATGAAGAACAGAAGAAGGATAGCATCACACTGACTTGTACATATTCGACTACTCATGTCGTGATGTGAGGGGAAGATATGGGCTGAGGCTAAAGCTAGATGCAGAGAGGAGCAGCATAGAATCGTATATGATGAAGGCTGAAGATAGAGATGGGCTGGGCTGTTGGAGACGCAGCAAAAGGAAAGGGCCATTGGTCATTGGACTTGGAGACGTAGCAAAAGGAAAGGCACGGGGGAAGGGCAACTTTAGGTTTTTTTTTTTTAAAATTTTTATATGTATATCGGGTCGAGTAGGGCAGGAATGGTTTAATGGCTCTACCCGTGACCTGGCTCGGCGCGGTATATAAACTCTAATTTTTTTAAGTTTCGTCCAATTTATTTTTGGCTCAACCTGGCCCGACCCTATTAAGCCAGGCTATATTGGGCCCCTTGGGCTCATCGGGCCCATGTACACCCCTAGTATTTGGATAGCCTCAAATTGCCTCATAATAAAATTCATCTGATTTCCCCAAACACTTAATCTTGGCAAGTCTCTTTGGATATGGTAACTAATTATATCCCTTTCACAATACCAATATAAACCTATTTATTCCAGTAACAATTTCAATACTTAACATCATATCTGTTCTCTCTAACCATTACTAACCCATACATACTTCAGTCATGAACTCCTTGAGAATTTCCATGAGTTACAAGTTAAGATATAAGGACCTAAAAAATATCTACAAACATGACAATCAAACCATGAGTTGAACATCAAAGTGAAGCAAGATTAAAAATCCTGCTTCACATAAGAGTTCTCGCTTTCATTCCTTGATTCATTTGACAAAGTGGCACTAGGGGTAGAGGGAGAGAACTAACTATTTGATAATGTGACAACCAAAAAGAATTTTGAAATCTACTAAAATCAATAGAAAGGAACATATGCCAAACAAAATCTTGGCACTTATAATTACAAAAACCAATCATGTTCGTCTAAGGAATGAGGAATAATCCTTTAGCATATATGCTTCTTTTTCCTTTTCTTTTCCTTTTTTCTTTATTAAATGGCTAGTCCTTAGCACCCTAAAAATCACATTGTAGCAGTGCGCGCACACACACATGCACACATGAAAACATATTGCAGCAAGGGCACCCATGAGTTAGAGGTGTAAGGATAAGAAAAGCACTTCTATATGGGAAGAGATGCTTACACGAATAGAGTTGGGATGTAGACACAGAATGTTGCTCACTTCCTTGGCTTCCCCAACCTGCAAAATGGCACCCATAAGGCAGCCCACATAATCACTTGTTTTGCACTATTTTGACCGAGAATCATGAGAGAGGATGGAGAGTATACATAACAAAAATTTAGAGCCACTTGGAAAATGAAGCAATGCACTAATAATAGCAAAGGAAATAAAAAAAAAAATTATGGGCATTTCTAGCCACCCAAAACTTGAGACTTAGACCTAAAGAGAAGTAGCTCTGCACAAAGGAAAATGGCTGCCAAGACAGAACAGCAAAGCATGGCCACAACAATAGGAGAATACCCATAAACACCATAAAAAATAGGAACTCAGTTGTAGCCAAGAAAAAAATGAAGGTAGTGGCAGGTGGTTCAGTCGTCCTTCCCTTACATTTGCTATTCGAAAAGACTGCTGCAGATAGTAGAGGCATGTAGCAGGAAATGGAGGAGGGGAATGACCAAAAAGCCAGCCATTATGCCACAATAAGGGAGGGTAATTTTAGTATAATAGAAAAGTGATTTAAGGAAAGGAAAAAAAAAATTGAACACATGACTAATTGAGGCTCAAACCCAGGACATTAGAGATGTAATTTGCTTTGGCTAGCACTAGACACAAGCCTCACTCTTATGCTTCTTCTGTTAACTAATTTGAATATTTATTTGGGTTCTTATAAAGGGATAGAGCATAAATGATGTGGAGATGTTTGTACAATCACAAGGACATAATAGGCTTTTTCTATCTTGCCTCCATCTTTTGGTCCTTTCCCGAAACTAAGTTTTCCTTTTCATGAAGCTTTCTCCATACCAAACACATCAGGCAAATGGAATCTGTCTCCCTTTCCATTTCTAGAGTTCTACCAAACAACTTGATATGATTATGAATATTCGACATGGCCTTAATGGTAGAGCTCAGTCATGACTTTTTTTTCCCAGTTACCTTGTTTCATGATCACAAGTTTCGATTCTTTCATGGGCTTCTTGAAAAGCTTCTCTTTCACCAATGTTTAAGCTATTTTACAAGATATACCATCACCAACAAAGTCTCAACATTTTCATGATCAATGTTGATCAAATCAAAATTTTCAACAACTGTGGCAACTTGTAACAGAATCTCAAAGGAACTTGAATTTAGATTCAGTTTTATGCCTCTAAAATCTTCAAGAGAACGTTGCCTTTTTTGCATTTCATAAAACAATGTTAAATTTCTAATTAATTATCAAGAAAATGTTACCATCACCATCCTCCTTCGCGTTATGAGAAGAAATAACAAATATTTCTCAACACAATTTTTAAAATTTTGCAAATAAGATTTCCCATTATAGAGAACAAAGCAAAATATCATATCGACGATGTTGTGAAATCTTGTATTCACGTCCACTCGACTCATATATCCTTGATACAAATAAACCAATTAATTTTATTTTAAGTTCAGGATTGATTTATTTTTTGAGAAAAAGAGTCTGAAATGGAAACAAGTATACGAAAGAAGGGTGATGTCATAAGAAGCTCAAGTATTGAGGTGTTTTTCGTCTATGATTGTTATAGTGAATATGCAAAAATATTGGGATGTATGCATTAATTTGTTGCTAATAATCCTACAAGTAAAATAATGCTATAAAATAATAAAAATTATATTTTATTAGCTAATTAGTGATTTATGAAAGTATTATGAACCATTTGGTGTATAAAAAATTTAAATATTTTAAGTTTTGACAAACTCTTTTATAAGATATTTAGATATAATAAATATAAAAAATTAAAAAGCTATATTTTGCATATGCCTTGGATTATATAAGGATGATGACTTTTTTTTTGGTAATATATGTCAAGCTCATTTTATTATAAAAAGTTCTTAAATGCTAGAGAAATATTAAAATATTTAGTAAAAATAAAACATTATTTTTAAGTTGGTATTTAATATGCAGGTGTTTATTAAAAAAGAACCTTTCTCTCTCTCTCACACACTGCGCGCGCGCGCGTGCCCATACATTTAAGACGTATGCAAAATATTATTTATATTCTTATTTTATAGCATTATTTAGTCATTGTCAGATTATGATCAACAATAGATTAATACACACATCACAATATCCTTATGTAATCATTCTAAATTGATACAAATTTTGTATAGCATCAACCTCAGCCAAGAAGTCCAGTCTCCCCACCCCCCAAAAAACAAATTTATAAGCATATTATTCACATTTGGGGTGCAGTATAAGCGTTTAACAACGAAGCGTTGACAAAGACTATTTCTTGTTTGGTTGGGGGAATAATTATTTTTAAAATATTTATCATGTTATTGTAATTATTATTTAATAATTATTATTTTTATTATTTTTTTAAAATAAAAACATAAAAATTATTTCTTATATTTAAAATTTTCCTTCTTTTTTAATTTTCTGTTCTATTTTATTTCATTTTATGTATCAAAATGTGATACAAAAGTCTAACTTGAAGATGTTAAGAAAAGCAAAATATCTTTTCCCCAAAATAAAAGTTGCATTACAAAGTGAAAATTTAATTTTGGTCGACAATAATTATCAAAAATCAAATATCGTAACCTAAACTTGATTATTTTATGTTAAATAGTTCAATATCCAATAGTTGAATTAATTTCTTTGCTTTTTTCAATTAATGTTGTCCAGTTTGTTTCATCTTCAAATAGCTAATAAAAATTTGAAAAAATTAAAAAAAGGCGCAACACTTAGTTAATTGATGCAAAAAATAAGAAATAAAAAAGATCTGACTTATGGTGACTCAAGAAGTTATAAAACATCCTCACATGATCAATTATATTTATACATAAAGAATTTGTAGATAATATAAATATATTATTAAACTAATTAAACAAGATATGATACATAAAACTTGAGTTGAGACCAACAAATTTTTGAAAATTCTAAGAAGAAATTAAATTTTACTTTAATTTCAAATAAGTTAAATTACATTAAGAAGAACGGGAATCTAAAAATTTAAGTGTGTACTAGACACACTTATATATATATACATGACCCCCTCATGGTAAAAAAGAGAGAAATCTTGAATTACTCTACTCTTTTGTACTTCCATTGAATTGTTGCTCCTCTTCTTCACTTTCAACTCTGACAAGAGCCATGCAAAGTTTGTGTTGAGAATTCCTGAATGCCCAAATTTGAATCATGTCTCCCTTTTTGAGTTCATCTTCCAAAACTACTTTATTCCAATTAGTTCTCAACAAATATTGTGGATTTACTTTGTGAGGATCATCTTTGGTTTTATGCAAATTCCATTGTCTGAATTCTAATAGTGTTTCAGTGAGAGGAAGAGACATTCCATTCTTCCTTGGTTTATGAATCAAAGGCACTGTAACAGCTTGTTCTTGCCTGAGACGTGTTATTTCATTGTCTTCCAAGAATTCAAAACTTTCTACCTGGCTACAAGGAATGGAGATTCTACCATGCCCAGGGCTTACATCAGTGCAATATAAAGGCTTCTGTATAACAAGATTGATTTGATCTGGTCTTGTTCCACCACACTTTTCGATGATTTCTCTTTCAAATTCCTCAGGTAAGCTTAATAGTGGTGGATTTCTATCATCACGCTTCTTGTTCTTCTTCTTATTCTTCATGGCCTCAATCCATTCTTCATTGCTCATTATGTCTTTCAATTTTCTCTTTAGATTAGTAGTCTCTGCTAAAGACTCATCAATCATAGAGTCCTTTACCATTTGTTGTCTCTCTTTATGTTACAAAACAAAACAATCAATTAATTAGGTTATAAGAAATTTTAAAACTAATTTTAAACACAGTAATTTATCAAATAATATAAAAGCATTACCTATAATTAAATCTTCATGAGTTGAGGCTTCACCAGATTTTGTCTTCACATCATCATTATGATTATAAATTTTTGACAAGGCCTTATTAGCAGAGCTCATGAGTTTTTGTTCCCCGTTACGATGTTTCGTGATCGCAGGCTTTGATTTTTTCAGAGGTTTCTTCAAAGTCTTCTCTTTCATCAGTGTTTGAGCCCTTTTATCAGACAAGCCACGACTACCAGAGCTAGGCTTAGCATTTTTATGATTATTACTGATGAAATCGAACTTCTTAGCAGCAACTTCGGCAACTTGTAACAGAATCTCAAAGGGGCTCAAATTTGGACTCAGTTTTATGCCGTCAAAATCTTCAAGACTTAATAAATCGGACATTCTCACTTGAAAGTAAGATACTTCTTTTTCTGCATTTTATAGAGCAATGTTGAATTTCTAGTTAATCAGAGCCTAGGATAGAGTTATATTATGAGAATAAATAAAAGAAAAATTAAGAAATAAAATAATATAAACGTTATCCATTCTCAAGCCCCATTTCATGTAGAATAGGATTTGATCTATGACTTTTTGAGATCTTAGCCAGTAGTTCTCCAGACAATAAACCAAGCAAGATAATATTCATCGTAATTAGTCATAAGAGTCCGCATTATATAGAAATAAAAAACAAAACTTACCCCTGAACAGAAGAAATAATTTGAACTATATCTCCTTTGGCTTCCTTGGAAAACAGATATTATTGGTAATATTAAACACAGCCAAACGTATGTATATCTGCGTTCCTTGTCTCGTTTCCTTCGCTGGATGTTCTGTTTATGGAATACAAGCATGTTCCTCATTGCATTAGTTTGCGAATAAAGAAACAAAATGGTGTATATAATTTTGAATTTGGCATCACAAGATTTCTTATTATCTTATATAGATGTTAAGAAAAGCAAAACTTACACGTGAACACAGAAGAAAGAAGTTGAAGTATATCTTCTTTTGCTGCCTCGGAAAATAGAAGTGAATTCACTTCTTGAATGTTGAAGAGAGAGTAGTTGTGAAGTGACGAAGGAGCTTTAGGAATAAATAGGAGAAGGATTTAAGGAATCCGAATAGGAAAGTATGTCCTAATAGTCCTCTTTCAGTTAGGAAACACCTCTAGTTTCCTAAACCAAGAAGTTTTCACTTATCAAATTTTATTGTTTTATTTATACACAAAATCACACTTCTTGCGACGCTGAATAAAGCGGCTGGGGTTTATAGAATAATTTCACACCCAAGACTTCAGTTTATAACTATCTAATAGAAAATTCTTATTTATCTATACGTAGCTAGAATTTAAAATAAATTAGGAGAGTTATCATAACTTAAAAATGCAAATCCTAAATTTATCACAACTTATATCATAAATTAATAAAACAAACATTATCTAATGACCAAAAGTAAATAAATAGAATAAAATAAATGTTATCCCTTCTCGAACCCCATAACACGTAGAATGAGATTTGATCTATGATTTAATAAAACAAACTTTATAACTATTAAATGATAGCAACAAAAATTGGTGAATAACCATGCTAATAGGGGATTCTAAGTTGCGCAAAAATCCAAGAGCTAATAAGAAGGGTGATGTGCTTCACAGCAAATTTAATGGAATATTTAATTGATTGACTTAGCCACAACACAGAAAACAACACAAAACGAAGCAAAAGTATGAGGTTATTTATGTGTAATGAGTAGAATTTCACATCTTAACTGGTTTACTTTGTGTCTTGCCGTGAATAGTCAAATATTTCCCAGCTAAAAAGTACAACTGTTTTGCAAAGATAATATTCTTTGTTTTGCTAAAATAAATTAACTAATACAAATATGTTATCAATGGAAGTATAAATCAGAAGTGACAATAAAAAGAAAAACAATTGCCACATGTGAGAGTTTAAGAAGGGTTTACTTATTTATGACAGTTAAAAAATGCATTTTTATTTTAAAAACAATATTGCAAAGTTGAGATTGGTACTACTCTAGTGCTTATCTTTATCCTTCTTGGAAAAACTAATTTAATAATTCACAAGTTAAAAGAAATAAAATATCTCAATAGTATATTGCTACACTTTTAAAAGAAGTTTAAATATGGTCAAGATACATTTACACATTATTTAAGTTAAAAAAAATGTGTATCTTGACCATATTTAAAATGTCAATATAACTATAAAAGATTTTATGGCGCACAAAAAAGTGCTATGATGTGAATTTTTTTGCTGCTTTTGGTGGTACAAAATATCACTGAAAATAATGTTCTTTTATGTCATTTTGAATTATTAAATTATTTACTTACCAAATGTTTTAGTTAATTTTTAGATTTAATCTTTTATATAAATTATCTTATCAAATTTTATATAATATATATATATATAACTATGCTAAATTGTTGGAATAACATCCTAGTAGATTTGTTTTATTTTCTAATTCTAAATTATATACATTTTACAAAATTAATATCTGATTCCTATGTTGGAATAACCTATATTAAGTTTTAATAACATAATTGAAAGATAGTAGACCCATTTCGCATACTTCATATATCCCATTTAATATATAAAAATGAATTTCAGCTAAAAATCGTTAGTCTAGCAAACCCATTATGCATCCTTCATCTTTTGATGAAGGGGTCATTACATTGGTTCATCCATCGTTAGTCTACTGAAGTAGTGGTTGGTTTTTTAGAGTTATTTATCTCTACAAGATTTTAATAATGTTAGTTTAGATTTTGAAATTTAATGTCATTAATTTAGTCTTTGCTCAGTCATCAATTTAATCTTTAAGAAATTGTAATAGTATCAATTTAATCAAACAATTTATTTTTAAAACATTAAAATTAAATTAATAACAACAGTAACTTATAAAAAATTAAGTAGTAATTTATTTATTTTTTTGGACAACAATATATAAATGTTGATAAAAGGCTTGGATTTCCAACATCCTAGATGGCGCATGAATAAGAAGAATTGCAGCAGAAGTAACATCTGAAAGATGATTAATAAAATTCTGAACAGTAAAAGTTAATTGTTTTGGAACCAAACATTAAAAAAATTAATCTCCAAAATTCCAAGCTCTCATGCCCAAGAACATCAATCGTTCGTATCCTTCAAGTATACCTTTTGCAGAAAAACTCGTGTAACTCTGTTTCTTCAAATTCTGGTTAGACTAGATTGTTAAATTTTCCCCTTTTTTTTTTTGGTAAATTATGTTTTCCTTCTATAAAAAAGTTCAAATTATACTGTTCATCTTTCTGTATACCCCTTTCCATAAAATTAAAAAAAATGTGTAAATGTGTTACACAAATTTCTCTCACAATTAAAAAAAATTATAATTATACTTATTTTGACTAAAATATAATTGTATTTATTACTTATATGATATAACTAATATTAAATATGTATTTAACCAATATATAAAATATCAATTTTAAATTTTAAATAACATTGAAATACATTTCAACAAAAAATAAAAAATTGAAATAAAAGTTCAAGAAATATATTTTTTAAAAGTTATATTTTTAATAAAAAATTTTGATTATTTTTTAGCTAAAAAAATTATATATGTAAAATTAAAATTTTCCTAATGGCCAATATGTACCAAGTCACTTTACTATCTTAATTTTGATAATCTTACTTTTAACTTAAAAAAAATATTTTTTTTAAATTTTTTTGTTTAAATATAACAATTATATTTAAGAAGGGATTAAATAGGGCTTTAACCCCCTAAAATTTTATAATTTATAAAATTTATTTAAAAATTTTTAGCCAAAATTATAAAATAATTTTTGAAAAAATTAAATTTTTTATTTTTTATTATCGTACATTGGATCAAATTAGCCAATTCAGTGTTGCTGCGTGAAAACGTTTAGCAAGATGGCCATTTCTCTTTTTTTTCCCATCCTATTTCAGATCTAGGTAATAAATAATAAGAGCAAAAGTCCATACCACAATACTATCTGATCAAAACACCCAGTACAAACAAAATTACATCTTAGAAAAACACGCCATCCCCCTCCCGCCAAAAGCCCTAAACCATTCTCTTTCCTTTTCGTTCAAAGCTTGTTGCTGCTGCTGTTTGAAGCTCCATCGAAGATCGTTGTCTCTCTCTGGTAGTTAAGGTTTGTCTCTCTTTTCCTTTCTTTAGTGAAAATCGATATATATATACTTCTTGGGTGGTATTTTTTGTTTTGCCTCTGTCTCTCTCCCTCAATCTGATGTTAGTAATAGAAGCCATTAGCAGCCAAGTACTTAGATCTAGCTTCTCCATCTCTGTTTTTATCTCTCGCTTTTTTTACTGGCTTTCATGTCTCAAGATGGGCAGATCTGGGTTAAGATATTGACAAGGAAATTTTTCTATAAACTATGTTGTTCTGTTTGTTTTAGAATTTTTTAGGCATTTTCAAGGAGTCAATATTCCTTAAAAAGTTTTACAAGAACAGCAAACATCATCTCCTGAATACATTGTCCTTTTTAGTTTACTCAAACGAGAGATTTGTGCATTGTTCCCATTCAAAACGAAAAAGGAAACTTAGTAGAGCAATGTTTCAGTGTCATTTTGCCTTCTTGATTTACTCTTTTGCAAATATTCTAAAACATTTATAAAATAAATTACAGGGGGCAAAGCGAAAGTAAAATAGTAATAGTAATTCATCATTACAGGATTAGGAATTTTGAATTTCTTGAACCAAGAATTGTGTTTTGGCCTTCTGAGTAGAGAATTCCTTAGAAGATTCTTAAAATGGAAGGAATAGTAATTCATCATTAACAGAGCAATGGCTTGACGCTTTACAGTAATATTCCAAAAAATATATATATTTTTCGTTTTACTACTATTAATTCAATGCTTTGAATTCGTTAGTATAAGTTTAAAACATATTCGTACTTCTTTTTGAATTTTTTTTATTGTTTGAATTAAATACGCGAGTTTCAAAATCAATGGTCAAAACAATTTATAACTTAGTATATATCCTAATTTGTTGCTAAATGGATTAGCAATTTTTGTGTTGATTTGTAAACTAGATTTGGAAAACATCTGTAAACCTTACTGTTAATTTCCATGCTCTTGCAAATGTTTGGTTGAAAGAATGGAATGTTAAATTCATGGTAATATTTATTATATTTTTATAATTAGTATTTGATGATATTTATTTATTTATTTATTTTTATTATTTTTAAAATAAAAATATAAAAATCATTTGCTCTTTATTTTATTTTATTTTATTTTACATACCTAACATTACATTCTACTAAATGTAGCCAATTCTTCGTATGCACAAGCTCCGGCAAACACATTATACAGTTAGATTAATTTATTGTCTGCATACAGAACCATTGCAAAACGCTACACCATTTGGGAGATGCCGTTGTTAGAAAAAGGCATAGGGATAAGATTTTCTTACTAGAATATGCCATTGATCATGGACAGCTTATTCTTTGTTGAGATATATTTGAGTATATCTGAGTTTTTAGGCAAAGGAGATGCATCAATTTAAACCATTCAAGTTGGGAAATGAATCTGTTAAAAGACCCTAAAGGTGTTGCCTCTTTCTTTCTGGTTCTCTGTTGACTATATTCACATGGTTCATTTTGGTTAGAAGGGAAAACTACACTAAATTATAGTTTAATTGTAATTTTAGTTTTGAAGTTTTATGATGCAACTCTTTGTCTCTTAAAATAATATAAAACATGAAAACGTTATATCTTTATAAAAATTAAATTTTAAAAATCAAATAATTTTGAGAAAAACATATGGTACAAGGGAGGAAAAAAAGACATAAGGTATTATGTGAAAATCATGTGATTTTTAGACTTTGATTTTAATTGATATATAGTATCACTTTTTATAATTATTTAGAGGATAAAGAATCATATTTTAAAATTTAAATATCAAAATCATAATTAGATTATAATTCAATAAATTTATATCACATGATAAATCATGTAAGTTTTAAATGATAATTTTAAATAATATATGATGTTTTATTTTTTACGATAGCATAACATTAAAATATTATGTTTTAAAATTTGAATATTAAAATTATAAGTGTTTTAACATATATATGGTTGTTCCAAGTCAAAAATTGTACTCTTCCGTTATTGTATATGGCAACCCACTTAAAAAAACAAAAAAAGAAAAAAGAATAGAGAAGCTGTGGATTCACGAGGTTTCTAGATGAGTCATTAATTCCAAGTGGACGTGACACATAAGGAGAATTAGAATATAAACTCTTTGGAAATTTAGAGGTTATTCGTTTTTTTATGATAAAGATAACATGAAAAGAGTAATGGGATGAGAATCAACCAACAGAGGAGAATAGTTATAAATAATTTTTTTTAATCTTTACGTCTTTGTTTATACAAACATCTGTAAAAATAGTTATAATGAAATATTGTTAAAATTCTGATAATTACTTAAGTTTTTAATAGATATTAATTACTCTTATATATTAAAAAAAGTTACCTATAACTTTTTGAGTAGTGTTCTTATATTTCTAAGAACATATATTCTCTAATTATGACACAATTAATTATTGAATATATAAAAGAATAGGTTATTAAATAATTATTTAAAATAATAACTTAATAATTTTCATGGGAATCAAGGAGAACCCAATCTGTTAAAAAAGATCACTAATAAAAACCAACTGTAACATTTTTAATATCATATATTAAGTGGGGTTCTGTATACTTGTATTGGTAAAAGCTTAATTATCTTATTCATGCTTGTCATTATGATATCGATCTTTCCATATTACATTTCTATCGTTTGCTTGAGCACTGAAGATGGTGCAGGTGTGATTGTCCTAGATAACAAGTGCTTAGTAATATTAATATATTTAGTTCAAAATTATATCACTCATATGTCTATGATGCTAATTGAGTTAGGCTTTACGTTCAAGGTCTCCTTTGTGTGTTAGTTGCTTGTATAACTCTTTTTTAATTAATATTCCTCAAACATTTAATAGGGAGGATACATAGGAACAAATGCTTGCATTTTTGCGTATGAGAGTGTCTGTGGCCAACAAGGACCAAATAATCAGTACTTAAATAACCCTAATAAGAAGCACAAACGTAGTTTAGATTAATTAGTTCTGGAAGCTGAATCAAGACTATTGATAATTTTATTTTGTTTTATTTTTCTGATATTTCAATAAATGGGGTTACATTATTTTGTTTATCTATATATTGATAATGTCTTTGTAATTTGCTATGTAAATAAAGTAATGAATCTACGAATGACTGCTAATAGTTAACTTTATTTCGCTCTTTATTCTTTCAGTGCCTTACAAAACCAAAGTTTCCTTGGTTGCGATTTTCTATTTCTAGATTCTTCATCTGAAACATTTTCAAGTAGGTTAACATTTTCCTCTCTCTTTTTTCATTTTAGCTAGCTAGCACTTGTAACGGCATAATTTTTTGTTGTATTATATATATAAGAAATTTTCAATCTCATGAGAAAAAGATTTTAAATAATTCTAATTGTATTGTAGTTCAATCAAGAAAATACACTTAATATATGACGATAATAAGTTAAAATTTCATGTACTTATTAGCCTTAACAGACATATGCAATTTAACAGGTATAAGTGACTACTATTTTCCTTTACTTTTACTAATTTTTTATGCTGTTTCTTTTCATTGTGTTAGTTGTTGATTGGTTAGCCAATGGTATGCCCATAATTAGTAGGTGATTGCAATATCCATAAAATTTGTATGCACCCAGTTTCATATATCAAAGTCAAGAAATTAGAAATAATTGAGCCCTTAAAATGTCCCTCAAATATTTTCAAAAGAACTACAAGGCGTTTTAATGTATATCATCATTATGGTTCGATAAATTTACCTCTCCTAAGACAACATATAATTCTTTTTTGCTTCAAATTGTTGGGTTGCCCACACACGACATCACATGGGCTTGATGGTCCTTCCCAACATGAAGAAAATCTTTAAAAAGCTGCCTTGTCTATCATAATTAACAGAAACTCCTGTCCTAAGCTATTCTTAAATATTGGATATGTATATATACATACACTAAACATTTGTAGGTTAGTAATCTCAATATTTATGTTTTAGATCAAAAATTTTTTAGGTTTACACTAAAAAACAAAATAAGTAGAGAAATATTTAACTCATTTCCTCATAATCTTGCATTTGCATAAAGAAAGTAACCTAAATAGCTTAACATGTTTTTACAAGAAAGTAACTTTAATATCTCTATATGTACTATTTTGTCTTTAATTACTTTAGTGAAAAAGTAAAGACTTTTTTAATCTAGAACACAAATGTAGAAATAGTTAAGCTTTCCACAATTACTGTAATAGTTACAATTTCCTATTATTGTTCCCCCACTTAGCTTAACCTTTAGAATCTCAAGAATTAACCATTATGATTGAATGGAACATACCTAGTTAAAATTAATTAACTTAATAAGGTCACATTGGCTATTGGCCAATATGTGAATTATAACCTCAACCATCGATGGAAGAGAAAATAGACATATATAGCTCTTTTATTTTTTTTCCTAAAAAAATAACTACAACCCATTATCACTTGGTAGATGGATTTGTGATGGTAACTGAATATTTGTTGGACTACTTCATGATTACTTGAAAACAGATTATTAGGAGATAGAATGGAGGTGCCAGAAAATTGAAAATGGATGTATAACAGAATAGATTCAAGCCATTGAAATTTTACAAGAGAGTTTAAGCAAGGTGTTAAGGAGTTTCTTGCTTATGCATGCCGATTGCCTTCCTTTTTACAGTTAGAGAAGATTAGGTATCCATGTGCTCGGTGTAAATGCAAGAACCATCTATGTCTTGATGAGGTGAAAGTGCACATTTATAGACATGGATTCAAGCCAGACTACTATATATGGACTAGTCATGGTGAAATGTTGACTGATTATCATTCACCTGTGTGTCCAATGTCAGGCGTTCAACATATCTCACAAGGGCCACTTAGGAACCAACTGGCACAATATGAAACCATGATAATGGATGCAGTTAGCCCAAGTTTTAGGGATAACTATAATACAAGTGTTGAATAGATGCCAAATCCAAATGTAAGAGCATTTTATAACATGTTATATGCTGCACGACAGCCCTTGTGGGACGGTTGTGAAGAGAAGTCTGAACTTTCGGTAGCTGTGTAATTACTAAGCATTAAGCCAGAGACCAACATGTCACAATAAGGCTACAATTTATTGTCATGGCTTATGCAGAGGATACAACCTAAAGACACTCGTATGCCTATAAACTTGTATCAAACAAAGAAGTTGGTGTCAAAATTAGGGCTTGGGTATATGAAGATTGACTGTTGTGTAATTGGGTGCATGCTATATTATAAAGATGATGCGAATGCAACCCAGTTAAGTTTTGTGGTGAAGCATGATATGCCATAAGGAAGTGTCATGGAAAAGAAAAGAAAATTGCAACCAAGCAGTTATGATACCTACCACTAATTCCTAGATTTCAGAGATTATTTGCTTTTGGAAAAATAGCAAAGGAAATAAAGTGGCATTATGAGAACCATCGAGATTTTGACATCCTTACTCATCCATTTGATGGAGAAGGGTGGAAGGTGTTTGATAGCACATACCCTGACTTTGCATATGATCCACGAAATATTTGACTTAGGTTATGTGCTGATGGCTTTATGCCATTTGGCCAATATAGAAGAAAGCATTCCTGTTAGCCAGTCATCGTCACTTTGTATAATCTACCACGAGCAATGTGCATGAGACAAGAGTATATATTCTTAACACTAATTATTCCTGGTCCTAACAATCCCAAAGGAAAAATAGATTTTTATCTGCAACCACTGATAGATGAATTAAAATTATTATGGACTGAGGGTGTGCTTACATATGATGCCTCGTTGAGACAGAACTTTCAGATGTGTGTTGCACTATTGTGGACAATCAATGACTTCCCAGCGTATGACATGTTGTCTGGTTGGATGATAGTAGGAAGATTATCATGCCCTATATGTATGGAGAATTTGAAGTCATTTCAACTAAAGTATAGAAGGAAAATATCTTTCTTTGATTGTCATCGACAATTTCTTCCTTTAGATCATGCATATAGGAGAAATAAAAGCTCTTTTTATAAGAATAGAGTTGAGAAATCTATGCCTCCATCACAGTTAGATGGAGAGCAAGTTTGGCAAAGAATATACAATATGTCAACAGTGATCGAGTCGGGAGAACTTGTACCAATTGAAAGGTATAAGGACATTCACCATTGGACAAAACAGAGCATATTTTGGGAATTGCCATATTGAAAAACTAACCTCATTCGACATAATCTTGATGTCATGCATATTGAAAAAAATGTGTTTGACAATGTATTTCATATCATCATGGACACAAAAGGGAAGACTAAAGATAATACACAAGCTCTGTTAGATGTGGAAGAATATTGTCGACAAAAAGAATTAGAACTTGTCAATAGTGGAGGGAAAGATTTGAAGCCCAAGGCACAATACACTTTGAATATAGAACAAAAACGAGCTATTTGTCAATGGGTAAAGAACCTGAGACTCCTTGATGGGTATGCATATAATCTAACCCGATGTGTTAACATGAAGGAAGTAAAGCTATATGAAATAAAGAGTCATGATTGTCATGTGTTTATGCAACGTTTGCTTCCTATTGCCTTTGGTACTTTGTTTGAAACTGTATGGAATCCTATAATTGAGCTTAGTCAATTCTTTAGAGAACTTTGTTCCACTACATTGATGATTGCTCAACTAAAGTTATTGGAGCAGAACATTGTTGTGACATTGTGCAAGTTGGAGAAGGTCTTTTCCCCTGGGTTCTTTAACTCAATGGAGCATCTGTCCATCCACCTTTCCTATGAAGCAAAGGTTGGGGGGCCTGTTCAATATCAATGGATGTATCCATTTGAAAGGTAATAAAGCTTATTACTATATGCTTGGAATGAATATATGTTTGAAAGGTAATAAAACTTGTTTACTTCTCTTATGTAGGTTCCTCCAAAGATTGAAGCAAAAAGTCAAGAACAAAGCTCGAGTGGAAGGATCTATATGTGAAACTTATATAATTGAGGAGATTGCAACATTTTGCTCGCATTACTTTGAGCATGATGTGCCATCAAGAATGATGAGACCTCCAAGAAATGATGATGGTGGAGAATCAAACCTACCTACAATTTCCATTTTTAACTATCCCGGAAGACTTGCCGGAGAATGCAAGTTTTATTTCTTGAATGATCAAGAAGTGAAAGCCACCACAAAATATGTTTTAATCAACTGTGATGAAGTGCAACCTTATATCAAGTAAGTGATATTGGTTATACATCACCTATTTGTATATGTTTAACACATTCTTTTGTTATACAGTTTATTTGTGCATGAGTTAACTTTGTCTAATCCTCAAATTGTGGATGCTGAAATAGAAGCTCGAATTGAAGCAAATTTTTCCTCATGGTTTCGAGAACATGTAAGTAGTAATACATTGAAATTAATTATGTCTTCAAACTAATGTCAACTCACAAAAAATATTAAAAAATACCACACAGGTTCAAAATCCAGCCAACAATATTCTAGATCCTTTTTTACACGACATTGCTCGAGGACCAAAGAAAAAATGTTAGAACTTGGCCTATTTACTTTGTTAATAGGTACAGATTTCACATTCATTCACTGAGCCATTGAAAATCAACAATAAATAATGGTGTATGCATGAAGGGGACTGACTTTACACAATTAGAAAATGACTTCTATGGCATTCTAAAAGAGATTGTGGAGATTGAATATACAGGGGTTCCTGTGAAGCGATTAGTGTTATTCAATTGTCAATGGTATGATCCTTCACCTAATCGTGGTATGAAAGTGCACAAACAATATGGAATTGTGGAAGTTTATGAATTAAGGAGGTATAACAAGTATGATCCATTTATATTTGCACAACAAGCGACATAGGTATATTATGCGAATTATCCTAGTTGCCATCAGAAGAAAAATCAGTTACTCGTAATCAAAGTTAAGGCTCACAGCATAATTGATGTTCATACGTCTGAAACAAACATAAGGCCATTTCAGGTCGATAGATTAGAGGTCATACTACCTGCGATTGTCCCGAATGATGAATTCCATAACCTAAGAGATACTGGAGATTCTTATGAAGAAATAGATATGTCAACTGCTAACATAGCTTGTGATGAAGAAGAAGAAGAAGATGATGATGATGACGACGACAATGACGATGGTGATGGCGATGGCGATGGCGTTGGTAGTGGTGGTGATGGTGATGGTAATGATGATGATGCAGATGATGCATGAATTAGGGTTGGGTTTGATTTAATTGAATTTGATTTTTTTTAATAATATATTTTCATTTTTTGAGTGTGAATTTATTTACTTGAGACATGTTCTTTTTTTAATGATATATTTTCTATTTTTTTAGTGTGAATTTATTTTGTTTACATTTTTTATTTAATTTTTTGTCAACTTATGCTAACTCAAGATTTGTTATTACATGTGTAGATGTCAGGTCGTGGTTCTAGGCAAGGTCGTGCTTGATGGAGTACCTTTGTACCATCACCTTTGCACCCTCAGTCATCTCTTTATCCTTCAACTTCAACACCTGCACCAATTCCTATAGCACCAGATGCATCCACTGCACTTGCAGCAGCTCCAATTATGCCTGAATCATCTATGAGACCTTTAGCATCACTTACATCATCCCCTCTAATACCATCTCCTAGCTCTTAGCACTCAAACCCCACTCCTTATGGTCCTTCTACTAGTTCTACATCAATGCCACCTATCCAACATTTTGGCCATGACCCCATAGATGGTCGAACATGGTTGTATCCTGATAAGAATACATAAGTCATCAAATTTATATTATTTTATTTGTTATTCAATTAACAACTTAGTGCCATTATAACATTTTCAATCATTGCTATTAAATGATTAGGTTTAATCCTGTTGTTGCTATTGTCTGTGATATTTTTCCTGTAATTCAAGCAAAATTTGAACATGCATGTTATAGTTGGAAAGTAACACCTCCTGCAGTCAGGCAACTATGGTTTGATGAATGGGCAGTATATATCTTATCTCATTATTATATATGTATCATGTGTTGATATTCTTTTTTTTCACATTTTATCTCATTTTTTATTTTTCTATTGTTTATGCACAAAAAGTACAAATGGCTGTCACAATATGACCAAGTTGTCAGACGCAACTGGAATAAAAAGTGTGGGGACATACTGCGAAATGCAATGCATAGAGTACGGGTAGACTGGGAAAAGGGGATCATGCCTAATTGGATCTTAGATAATGTAATGATCCAATTAAAGAACTATTGGGAGTCAAACGAATATAGAGCCATGTGCTAGATAACTAAAAACAATCGGGCATCTACCACAGGAGGCATGCAACACAAAGGGGGCAGCATTCCCTCAACTGAGCATAAGAGGAGGCTGGTAAGCATTTAAATTCAAGCGTAATCCTAATTTATTTAATGCATGAGATAACTTATATCAATAAACATCTACAGACTTTACAGCTTGGAAGATCACTTACAATGTTTGAATTGTTCAAGCACACACATTATGACGAGACAACTAGTCAATTTGTGGACCATAGGGCAGCTGAAGTCTATGTATGTATATGTTTATCTTTTCCTTTTTCATTGGGATTGTGTTGATAGCCAGAGGCTTGACTAGTTGTAGTGTGAGTCTTGATTCTTTGTTTTTATTGTCACTAAATTTGTGCTAATGACTAGAGGCCTTAATAGTTGTAGTGTAAGTCTTGATTTTTAGTTTTTATTGTCACTGGACTTGTGCTGACGGCCGAAAGCTTGACTAGTTGTAGTGTGTGTCTTGTCTTTTTTGTTTTAATTGTCATTGAACTTGTGCTGATAACTGGAGGCCTGATTAGTTGTAGTGTGTGTCTTGTCTTTTTTGTTTTAATTGTCACTGCACTTGTGTTAATGAACAGAGGCCTGACTAGCTGTAGTGTGAGTCTTCATTTTTTGTTTTTATTGTCACTGCACTTATGCTAATAACTGGAGGCTTAACTAGTTATAGTGTGAGTCTTCATTTCTTGTTTTAATTGTCATTGGACTTGTGTTGATGGCCAGATGTCTGACTAGCTGTAATGTGAATCTTTATTTTTTGTTTTGATTGTTACTAGACTTGTACTGACAATCGAAGGCTTGAATAGTTATAGTGTAAATCTTCATTTTTTGTTTTAATTATCACTGAACTTGTGCTGACAACTAAAGGCCTGACTAGTTATAGCGTGAGTCTTCATTTTTCGTTTTGTCACTAGGATTATGTGATCCTTTATTTAATATTTTTTACTTATTTAATTGCTCTGTGGCTATTAACACGACATATTCTTTCCATATACCTAATTGTGTAATTTTAATATTTCATACCTTTGATTGTAATGAGTAAATATATTTGTAATTTCAAAATATTTATTCCTCATTATATAATCACACTTCATGTTAATACTATATGATAGAAAAGATTTTTAAATATGTGCATACTTTTGGTTTTGGATGCACTGTCATTGTTTTCCTTATTGTAAAATTGTATTTCTTTATTTTCTTTAACAGGCTGATTATTTAAGGCTTAAAAATGCCAGAGCTTTTACTCAAGACTCAACAGGCATAGCGTCAAATGATGTAGAAGATGATGATGAAGTCACCTTATGGTTGGAGGTTGTTGGTGGTAAAAACAAGAAGGGTCGCACTTTTGGGGTAGGATCTGAGGCTCAAGATATTGATGCTGTCTGTTCTTGTGGGACCTCTTCTTCCGTTCATAACTTAGGACTCCATTCAGATTTTGAAAAGGAATTACGTAGGAGGATTGCCACAGAAATAACCCCTTTAAGACAAGAGAATCAAGAGCTTAGGGAGCAGAATCAACGTATAACAGAGTAGAATCAATGTATTACAGAGCAGCATTAAGAAATATTATCTCTACTAAACCAATATCAGCAAATACTTAATAGGTTACAAGATCTTAAATCGCGGTTATCCGTGCTTTATCAGATCCTGATGATTATCCTGTACCATAAACATGATTTTCCCTTATTTTAAGACATGTTTTGTTAAGAATTGTTATAATTTGTTTTAGAATGGTTATCATTTAATTAAGAATCATTTTAATATATGTTACTGTTTTATTGAATGTTATTGTGTTTATATACTCTATTATGCTTTTATTGTATATTATTGAATAGGTAGCAAATTAATATTGAGGTTAAATTTTAAAAAAAATTACAAAATAAAAAATTATATCAGTGACAGAATACTTTATCATAAATTCGTCGTTAATTAGCGACGGAATAATCCGTCACAAATCTATCGGTGATTAGTGATGGAATATTTTGTCACAAATTTATCAGTAATCAGTGACAGAAAATTTTGTCGTTAATCTGTCAGTGATTAGCGATGGAATATTCCATCACAAATTTGTCAGTGATTAGTGACGAAAAATTTGTCTCTAATTTGTCACTAATCAGTCATGGAATACTTTGTTGCTAATCCGTTGCTAATTAGCGATGGAATATTCCTTTACTAATCCGTCTCTAATTAGTGACGAAAATTTTGTCGCTAATCTGTCACAAATTAAGAATATGCTATTCTTAGAATTAGCAACAGAATTCTTCTTTGTGACGGAAAATTCCATCAGTAATTAGCGACGGAATTCCAAAATCCGTCGCAAATGAATTAGTGACAGTGAAATTAACGACGAAAAAAGTCGTTTGCCAATTCATTTAGCGACAGAGTTATCCAAATTTAGCGATGGAGAATTCTGTCGCTAATTTCTGTTTTTCTTATAGTGAACCTTGGGTTCTCATGTCTACTAAAACTCGGATGTCACACATGATGGCTAACCACACGAGGTTAGTAACACCCTTGCTAGCTGGGGTATAATTCATAGTGCACTATGACAAACCACTACTGCAGTTAGTTGTAGGGTCTTGAAATAGATAGCTCCTAAGAGAATCATCTCATAAGTACACGCTTAAAAAAATAGAATTCTTAATTATGCATACATACCATCAAAACATGTAAACAATGTGCATCATTAAATATTCTGGTTTATATAGAAATCAAGAAAATTGAATTAAAATTTTCTTAGTCAAACATAAATGATTTCCAACAATGGTGTATGTTCCCAAAGTTTGTAACTAATTATAAAAACATTCAGATAATTAAATAATCCATAACATAATTAGTAAAATGAATACAATAAATTAAGAAATGTTTAATCACAAGCCTTGAAATGGAGTTGCATTGTATATATATATATATATGGCATATAGTTAGCATTATTTACTCACTTTTCTAGATGACACAGAGAAGTTTCCTATCATATCCCTTGCTAATTCCTTAGGAGCGGCTAACTTTCCTGAATATCTTATAGCACCGATTCACAATATCTTAGTATTTGGATGGCCTTAAGTTGCCTTACAATAAAATTCATCTTTTTTC
The DNA here is from genome assembly GCA_026724425.1 of Erythrophleum ivorense. Classification (NCBI taxonomy): domain Eukaryota; kingdom Viridiplantae; phylum Streptophyta; class Magnoliopsida; order Fabales; family Fabaceae; genus Erythrophleum; species Erythrophleum ivorense. Next base: position 35,820,774 of record JAIUCV010000006.1, on the reverse strand, counting down.
CCCAAGCACCTAATCTTGACAAGTCTCTTTAGATATGGTAACTAATTATATCCCTTTCATAATACCAATATAAACCTATTTATTCCAGTAACAATTTCAATACTTTAACATCATATCTATTCTTTCTAACGACTACTGACCCATACATACTTCAGTCATGAACTCCTTGAGAATTTTCATGAGTTACAAGTAAAGATATAAGGACCTAAAAAATATCTACAAGTATGACAATCAAACCATGAGCTGAACATCAAAGGGAAGCAAGATTAAAAATTCTATTTCACATAAGAGTTCTCGCTTTCATTCCCTGATTCATTTGACAAAGTGGCACTAGGGGTAGAAGGAGAGAACTAACTATTTGATAATGTGACTATCAAAAAGAATTTTGAAATCTACTAAAATCGATAAAAAGGAACATATGCCAAATAAAATCTTGGCACTTATAATTGCAAAAACCAATCATGTTCGTCTAGGGAATGAGGAATAATCCTTTAGCATATATGCTTTTTTTTTCCTTTTCTTTTCCTTTTTCTTTTTTATTAAATGGCTAGTCCTTAGCACCCCAAAAATCACATTGTAGCAGTGCGAACACACAACATGCACACATGAAAACATATTACAGCAAAGGCACCCACGAGTTGGAAGTGTGAGGATAAGAAAAGCACTACTATATGGGAAGAGATGCTTACACAAATAGAGTTGGGATTCAAACATAGAATGTTGCTCACTTCCTTGGCTTCCCCAACCAGTAAAATGGCACCCACAAGGTAGCCCATATAATAACTTGTTTTGCACTATTTTGACTGTGAACCATGAGAGAAGATGGAGAGTATACATAACAGAAATTTAGAGCCACTTGGAAAATAAAGTAATGCACTAATAATAACAAAGGAAATGAAAAAAAATTATGGGCACTTCTAACCACCCAAAACTTGAGACTTAGACCTAAAGAGAAGTAGCTTTGCACAAAGGAAAATGGCTGCCAAGATAGAGCAGCAAAGCATGGCCACAACAATAGGAGAATACCTAGAAACACCATAAAAAACAAGAACTGAGTTGTAGCCAAGAAAAAAAATGAAGGTGGTGGCAGGTGGTTCGGTTGTCGTCCCTTACATTTGCTATTCGAAAAGACTGTTATAGATAACAGAGGCATGTAGCAGGAAATGGAGGAGGCGAATGACCAAAAAGCCAATTATTATGCCACAATAAGGGAGCGTAATTTTAGTATAACAGAAAAGTGATTTAAGGGAAGGAAAAAAAAAATTGAACACATGACTAGTTGAGGCTCAAACCTAGGACATTAGAGATGTAATTTGCTTTGGCTACCACTAGACACAAGCCTCACTCTTATGCTTCTTTTGTTAACTAATTTTAATATTTATTTGGGTTTTATGAGGGGATAGAGCATAAATGATGTGGAGATGTCTGTACAATCACAAGGACATAATAGGCCTTTTCTATCTTGCCTCCATCTTTTAGTCCTTTCTCGAAACTAAGTTTTCCATTTCATGAAGCTTTCTCCATACCAAACACATCAAGCAAATGGAATCTGTCTCTCTTCCCATTTCCAGAGTTCTACCAAACAACTTGATATGATTATGAATCTTTGCCATGGCCTTAATGGTAGAGCTCGATCATGAGTTTTTTTTCCCAATTGCCTTGTTTCATGATCACAAGTTTTGATTCTTTCATGGGCTTCTCGAAAAGCTTCTCTTTCACCAAAGTTTAAACTCTTTTACGAGATATACCATCACCAACAAAGTCTTAACATTTTTTCATGATCAATGTTGATGAAATCAAATTTTTCAACAGCAATTGTGGCAACTTGTAAGAGAATCTCAAAGGAACTTAAATTTAGATTCAGTTTTATGTCTCTAAAATCTTCAAGAGAATGTTGCCTTTTTTGCATTTCATAAAACAATGTTAAATTTCTAATTAATTATCAAGAAAATGTTGCCATCACCATCCTCCTTCATGTTATGAGAAGAAATAACAAATATTTCTCAACACAATTTTTAAAATTTTGCAAATAAGATTTCCCACTATAGAGAACAAAGCAAAATATCATATCGACGATGTTGTTACATCTTGTATTCACGTCCACTCCACTCATATATTCTTGATACAAATAAAGCAATTAAGTTTATTTTAAGTTCAGGATTGATTTAATTTTTATGAGAAAAAGAGTCTGAAATGGAAACAAGTATACGAAGGAAGGGTGATGCCATAAGAAGCTCAAGTATTGAAGTGTTTTTCGTCTATGATTGTTATATTGAATATGCAAAAATATTGGGATCTATGCATTAATTTGTTGCTAATAATCCTACAAGTAAAATAATGCTATAAAATAATAAAAAATATATTTTATTGGCTAATTAGTGATTTATGAAAGTATTATGAACCGTTTGGTGTATAAAAAATTTAAATATTTTAAGTTTTGACAAACTTTTTTATAATATATTTAGATATGATAAATATAAAAAAATTAAAAGCTATATTGTGCATATGCCTTGGATTATATAAGGATGATGACTTTTTTTTTTGGTAATATACGTCAAGCTCATTTTATTATTAAAAGTTTTTAAATATTGTAGAAATATTAAAATATTTAGTAAAAATAAAACCTTATTTTTAAGTTGGTATTTAATATGCAGGTGTTTATTAAAAAAGAACTTCTCTCTCTCACTCTCACTCAGAGAGAGAGAGAGACACACACACATTTGAGACATATGCAAAATATAAATTTTAAAATTTTTCTATTTATTTTATTCAAATATCTCCTAATGCCTTCAAGATTATGAATTACCAACAAAATATTCTTATTTTATAGCATTATTTAGTCATTGTCGGATTATGATCAACAATAGATTAATACACATATCACAATATCCTTATGTAATCAAATTTTTTATAGCATCAACCTTAGAGAAGAAGTCCCCCCAAAAAAAAATTTGTAAGCATATTATAAACATTTAGGATGCATAATAAGCATTTAAAAGAGAAGCGTTGACAAAGATTATTTCTTGTTTGGTTGGGGGAATAATTATTTTTAAAATATTTATTATGTTATTGTAATTATTATTTAATAATTTTTATTTTTATTATTTTTTTAAAATAAAAACATAAAAATTATTTCTTATTTTTAAAATTATCCTTCTTTTTTAATTTTCTGTTCTATTTTATTTCATTTTATGTATCAAATGTGATACAAAAGTCTAACTTGAAGATGTTAAGAAAAGCAAAATATTTTTTCCCCAAAATAAAAGTTGCATTACAAAGTGAAAATTTAATTTTGGTCTACAATAATGATCAAAAATCAAATATCGTAACCTGAACTTGATTATTTATGTTAAATAGTTCAATATCTAATAGTTGAATTAATTTCTTTGCTTTTTTCTCTTAATGTTGTCGAGTTTGTTTCATCTTCAAATAGCTAATAAAAATTTGAAAAATTTAAAAAAAAGCACAACACTTAGTTAATTGATGCAAAAAATAAGAAATAGAAAAGATCTGACTTATGGTGACTCAAGAAGTTATAAAACATCCTCACATGATCAATTATATTTATACATAAAGAATTTGTAGATAATATAAATATATTACTAAACTAATTAAACAAGATATGATACATAAAACTTGAGTTGAGACCAACAAATTGTTGAACATTCTAAGAAGAATTTAAGTTTACTTTCATTTCAAATAAGTTAAATTACATTAAGAAGAATGGGAATCTAAAAATTTGAGTGTGTACTAGACACACTTATATATATATTGACCCCCCCCCCCCAATGGTAAAAAAGTGAGAAATCTTGAATTACTCTACTCTTTTGTACTTCCATTGAATTGTTGCTTCTCTTCTTCACTTTCAACTCTGACAAGAGCCATGCAAAGTTTGTGTTGAGAATCCCTGAATGCCCAAATTTGAATCAAATCTCCCTTTTTGAGTTCATCTTCCAAAACTACTTTATTCCAATTAGTTCTCAACAAATATTGTGGATTTACTTTGTGAGGATCATCTTTGGTTTTATGCAAATTCCATTGTCTGAATTCTAATAGTGTTTCAGTGAGAGGAAGAGACATTCCATTCTTCCTTGATTTATGAATCAAAGGCACTGTAATAGATTGTTCTTGCCTGAGACGTGTTATTTCATTGTCTTCCAAGAATTCAAAACTTTCTACCTGGCTACAAGGAATGGAGATTCTACCATGCCCTGTGCTTACGTCTGTGCAATATAAAGGCTTTTGTATGACGAGATTGATTTGATCTGGTTTTGTTCCACCACACTTTTTGGTGATCTCCCTTTCAAATTCCTCTGGCAAGCTTAATAGTGGTGGATTTGGATCATCTCGCTTCTTGTTCTTCTTCTTATTCTTCATGGCTTCAATCCATTCTTTATTGCTCATCACGTCTTTCAATTTTCTCTTTAGATTATTAGTCTCTACTAAAGACTCATTAATCACAGTGGTCTTCACCATTTGTTGTCCCTCTTTATGTTGCAAAACAAAACAATCAATTAATTAGCTTATAAAAAATTTTAAAACTAATTTTAAACACAATAATTTATCAAATAATATAAAAGCATTACCTATAATTAAATCTTCATGAGTCGGGGCTTCATCAGATTTTGTCTTCACGTCATCATTATGATTATAACTTTTTGAAAAGGCCTTAATGGCAGAGCTCATGAGTTTTTGCTCCCCGATACGATGTTTCTTGATCGCAGGCTTTGATTTTATCATAGGTTTCTTCAAAGCCTTCTCTTTCATCAGTGTTTGAGCCCTTTTATCAGACAAGCCACGACTACCAGAGCTAGGCTTAGCATTTTTATGATTATTACTGATGAAATCGAACTTCTTAGCAGCAACTTCGGCAACTTGTAACAGAATCTCAAAGGGGCTCAAATTTGGACTCAGTTTTATGCCATCAAAATCTTCAAGACTTAATAAATCGGACATTGTCGCTTGAAAGTAAGATACTTCTTTTTCTGCATTTTATAGAGCAATGTTGGATTTCTAATTAATCAGAGCCTAGGATAGATAGAGTTATATTTCTTGAATTTGCCATCAAAAGATTTCGCATTATATAGAAATAAAATGCAAAACTTATCCCAGAACAGAAGCAAGAATTTGAACTATATCTCCTTTTGCAGGTTGGATGTTCTGATTCTGTGATTCAAGCATGTTGCTCATCGCTTTAGTATGAGAATAAAGAAACAACATGGTGTATAATCAGCTGCGTATTTTTGTGTTGTACACACAAATTGTTACTCGTTTCATTGCTTAACCAGGGAAGAATTCTAGACTCTTTCAGCTTTTCTAAGAGATATCAGGGTTTACATCAGTTTTTCGACTCCACTTCTTTGACTTGCACGATTTATCAATTTATTAGATTCTGCTTCTTTGATTTCGCATGATTTATCTATTTTAAAGAATAAAATGTCGGCAAATATTTTTTTCAGTAATATCCCACAGATTTTTTTTTTTAATTTTTGATAGCTAAAAATTGTGAAAATCTCAAATTACATCCAAAACATCAACAGCAATCGAATTAGGACAATTATCATAAATTGAAAATACAAATCCTAAATTTATCATATTTTATAATTATATCATGAATGTATAAAAGAAACATTAATAAATAAAATAATATAAACGTTATCCATTCTCAAGCCCCATTTCATGTAGAATAGGATGTGATCTATGACTTTTTGAGATCTTAGCCAGTAGTTCTCCAGAGAATAAACCAAGCAAGATAATATTCATCGTAATTAGTCATAAGAGTCCGCATTATATAGAAATAAAAAGCAAAACTTACCCCTGAACAGAAGAAAGAATTTGAACTATATCTCCTTTTGCTTCCTTGGAAAATAGATTTTATTGGTAATATTATACACAGCCAAACGTATGTATGTAAGCTGTATCTGCGTTCCTTTTCTCGTTCCCTTCGCTGGATGTTCTGTTAATGTGACACAAGCATGGTCCTCATTGCATTAGTTTGCGAATAAAGAAACAACATGGTGTATATAATTTTGAATTTGGCATCACAAGATTTCTTATTATCTTATATAGATATTAAGAAAAGCAAAACTTACACCTGAACACAGAAGAAAGAAGTTGAAGTATATCTCCTTTTGCTGCCTCGGAAAATAGAAGTGACTTCACTTCTTGAATGTTGAATAGAGAGTAGTTGTGAAGTGACAAAGTAGCTTTAGGAATAAATAGGAAAAGGATTTAAGGAATCCGAATAGGAAAGTATGTCCTGATAGTCCTCTTTGAATTAGGAAACAACTTTAGTTTCCTAAACCAAGAAGTTTTCACTTATCAAATTTTACTGCTATATTTATCCACAAAATGGTACTTCTTGCTACACTTAAATAACGCAGCTTGTGTTTATAAAATAACTTCACAGCCAAGAACTCAATTAATTGCTATCGAATCGAAAAGTCTTATTTATTTATTTATACATAGCTAGAGTTTAAAATAAATTAGGAGTATTATCATAACAAAATAGAAATCCTAAATTTATCACAACTTATAATTATATCATAAATTAATAAAACAAACATTATCTAATGACCAAAAGTAAATAAAATAAAATAAATATTATCCCTTTTCAAGCCCTACTTCACGTAGAATGAGATTTGATCTATGAAGATCTTAGCCGGCAATTCTACCAATAAGCCAAGCAAGATTATATCCCTTGTAATTAGTCATAAACGGAGCATCGTTTATTTAAATATATCAAAGATGTGATACAATTATTTAAGTATTTATTAATAAATTATTAAGTAAAAATATCTGATGGAGACAATTTTTATAGATCAACCTACATAATTAACTCATCCAAAAAGTTTTATTAATAAATTATTAAGCAAATGCCTAATAAGTAGGTTTAAGTTTTTTTTTTTTTCAAAATAGTTATTCTGTAATATCATAGTTAATAAAATCAAATTGGTGTTTGAGTCGTAAATACTTAATATGTTACTATTTTCTTTTAACTTTCAGCTCAATTATCTCAAATCTAAGAGCATCTTAGTGAGAGGAAGAGGCATACAATTTTTCATTGGTTTATAAATCAAAGGCATTGTAATGGTTTGTTCCCTTTTAAAATTTGTCATCTTGTGATATTTCAAGAATTCAGAACTTTCAATCTATTTTGCAAGGAATAATGGAGATTCTACCATGGGTGGTCTTTATGTCTGTTCTGAATAAAGTCTTTTGTATAAGACGAGTGATTTTAGGATTTGCAATTTAGAAATCCTTTTGTTTCCTTTCACAAATTTGGCCGTGATGAATTTTGACATTTTGCTTTCTCTTCTTCTTCATAGCCTTAATCCATTCTTTATTGCTTATGTTTTTCAATGTTCTCTTCAGATTTTTAGTTCAACTGAAGACTAATTTGTTTCAGGGTTATTGAATTTTTGTCTTCCTTGTATGTTATTTTTTCTTTTCTACAAAGACTTCACTGTACCTAATACTAGCTAAAAAGTTAAACTTTTCAACGAACCATTTTAATACTCGAAATAAAATTAAGGAATTAATATAGTATACACTAAAAGTTGAGTAATCAAATTAAAACAAAAGTAGGTGAATGACTAACTTAATAGACTAAATGATAGTTAAGCCTCAAACTTAATAATTTCAAAAACACAGTATTCATCAAATAAAATGAAAACATTACCTATAATTAAATCCGTATGAGCTGTGGTTTCATTAGATTTAATCTTCACATTATCATTATTGCATCATTTGATATGCGCAAAATACTTTAATAGAAATAAAAACTAAATGTTGAATAAAATTGAAAGAAATAAAATCTTTTTGGTATGATATAAAATGAAAAAAAAATTTACTTTTGATTGATCCATAGATTAACAAAAGTGTAGAAATAGAAAAAAAAATAGAGTAAGACCAAAATATCCTAATGAAAGAAAAGATGAAAAAATAGAAACATTTTTTATTTTATTACTCTATTGCTTTTCACCTTTCCTGTGCTGCTGTGCATGCCCTCGACCTGACCCTCTCATTCCATTGAGGGGTCCGAATCCTGTCATTTTTGCGAGGGAAATGACAATCATTTTTATAAGATTGTGCCCATTCGTTTCATGATGGTTATGGCTTTGCCGTGTATTGCAAAATTTGCTTGTACCAAAAATACATGTAACTCTTCGCTCAATGGGGGCTTTTACTTTGCTTTAATATCTTTTTAATAGAATTTTTATTAATTTTATATTATTTTATTATATCTCATTTTATTTTATAACTAATAATTTTAAATTTTTTATTCATCTTTTAGCATAGATATTACTTTACATGATATGTTTTTTATCAATATGAAAGTAAGTTAAAATAATTATAATATTAAACAAAGTTGTACAAAATTAGAATATAACACTTAAATACAATATATTAAAATTTTCATATGTTACATAATAAAATTTTAAGATGGTTTTTAATTGAAAAACATATTTATAAAAGAATAATGAGAAAACTAGAGCAATTTGTGTATATTGCATAACATATGTTTCTCCATTAAAAAATGTCTTAAAATTTTATTATAAAAATTGTAATATATTGAATTTAAGTATTTTATTCTAATTTTGTAAAAAATATTTTAATATTATAATTATTTTAACTTACTCTCAAATAAAAAAAAATCATGTAAAGTAATAATTATGTTAAAAGATGAATAAAAAATTAAAATTATTAATTATAAAATAAAATAAGATATGAATAAATAATATAAAATTAATAAAAACTCTTTTAAAAAGATATTACAGTAGAGGTAGAAGCCTATTGTTGAGTGAAGGGTTACGCGAGCTTTTGACACAAGCAAATTTCATAATAATCATCAAATGAAATGATGGCCACGATCTTATAAAAATGACAATCATTTTCCTGCCCAAAGATGAGGGTGTCACACCATATTATTCCTAGCATCAATTTCCTTTATCAAGGTGGGATTACACAAAGTGGCAAGGAAATTCCAAGAATTTTGTATTAAAATCATGACTCAATGGCGTTATGTCGAGGTGAGGATTCAAATTTTGATCTACGAACCCCCAAAAACTTACTAACAATATTTTTTAATTATTTTCTATTCATACAAGTCATAAACATCTTAAAACTTCACATGAATCACAGATCAAAAACCAAAAATCACAAATTCTCACGTTTTGCCTCAGGTTTTAGAGTGGCATATTTTGAGGTAACTTTGAAAAATCATAATTAAATATAGAAAAATCAAAATCTACCATGCTATAGCTTCCTAGAAAGTTCCAAGTGTTAAATTTACACTAAAAATAATTTCAAGTCATGAACATACCATTTGGACCATGTTTAATATTGAAAAAGGTACAAAGGTCTGACTGGCTATTGATACTTATACAGATTTCTAATATAAAATTAAAAAATATCCAATTAATTCCAAAAAATTCTAATCCATACAAATGATACCAATATGGAAAGATATGGATGTTAGCTAGAGGGAAAAAATCATTCCAAACCATTACATGTTCGTTTAGATCACAAAAACTAATCAAATAATGACACGGGTCTGACTAGATGCCTAATACTGGACAGCAACTTCAAAAATTCATATCTCCCTCTCTAGACATCCAAATGGGGTGATTCTAGTTGGCACAAGTCACTAGGAAGGTCTAATTTCTATTTATAAAATTTCATGATAATTAGACATCATTTGCCCCAATATTGACATAGAAAAAATTTCGGACCAAAGCTATAGTGACAGTGACCAAACCAGAAAATTTTTCCAACTTTAAAAATTCACCAAATATTTCACAGACCTCCAAATAATACCTACTTTAGCTTTTCAAAAAAATATCAACAAGATCTAGATGCATGCCAAATTTTAGACCAAGAAGAACTCATTTGGACAAAAAGTAGTATAGCGTCACAAAATGGTCAATTTAGCCTCTTATAAGACACCAACTTGGTCCAAATGGCTTCTTCTTGTGTTTGGCTTCTCTTGGTCAAGTTTAAAAGTATGAATATGGCTTGTATCAATTGTCCAAGTGGTCCCAAGCACCATGCATCTCATTTTGGTCATTCCACATGCAAGGATACATTAATGCATACATGCTATCAAGTGTCAAGATTCCTCATTTGCATTGATTTTGTGCCACATATAGTTCATACAACATTCATATATAATAGTACATTTTCTCATTGGTCTACAACTCAAAAATAATGTGTACATGAGTATTTTGACATTCCTACACACTTTAAGATTACATAAGCTACATCATTGTCAAAACCATGCTATTCATACTTCATTGCTTCCATTCCTTGGCTCTTGAGTTCCACCTAAGCCATATGAGATAGGAGAAGGGAAGGAGATGAGATTCATGGAATCTCAATAGCTCTTCTCCCTTTCAAACACACAATATAGATACAATTCCTATGTTTAAGATGCGTGTATGGCATTCATAGTTTCTCAACACATACATAAAGCATTTCTCCCATTCAATAAGTCACAAACAACATTCATAGGCTTGCCAAGACAATGGTTTAGCCTCACCCGTTCTCTTTGGGACTTTTAGACTTGCCTCACCCACTTTTAAGGGACTTTTGACTAAGCCGCATCCTTTCTAAAGACTTTTGGCTTGTCTCACCCAACTTTTAAAGACTTTTGGCTCATACTCACCCTTGCTAAGGGACTTTTGGCCTCACCACACTTAAGCAAGCCAAGAACATACATAAAAGCATCTTATAAACACATAGACATAGCAATATGGTACCATGGAATTTTAAAACTTGCTAAAACATATTTCATGGTTTAAACATATGCACACACATTCAAGAACAAGGAAACATCCACACATGCATGAAAGAGCTACCTTTGTGTTTAGGCAAGCTTTACTTTAGTTTATTCCTTCCATTTCTTGGCCTCACAAGCACAACTAGTTGGAGTTTGTTTTCTTGGCCTAGCGACAATAAACAACACTCAATTATACTCTTGGAACAAGCTAGAACATTAAACATACACTTAAGAACACACCCTTTGCTTATTGGTCACATAATGGCTTTATTAATGGCCTAATGAAGCAACCACTGTAATTCAAGTTTTTAGCTCTATTCTCTTCTCATATCTAGGACTTTTGACCTCATTTAAGATCCTTGGAGCCTTCACACACTCACTTCTAAAAGCATAGACATAAGTTGCTTCATAAGGTCACATTATGGAAGCCATTGCCTCATCTCCCAATCCATGGCTTCTAAATTTTTCCCAAGGGTTCCTCCAACCTTCTACCATCATATGAAGTCCTAAACCATGGCTAGAATAAATTAAAACACTTCCAAACCCCTTAATTTGTCCTAGGCCAAAATTATGGAAGCATTTGGAGTTCAAGGGGTTTCCCATTTTTTCTTGATATAAGAGTCACTTGGGAGGCTTCCTAGGGGTCTTAGGAGCTCAATCAAACACTCATACATCAAATCAGTTTTTACAAGGTATTTAAGAGCTCTACACTTTTCCAACTTAGAATCTCTTAGTTTTTCTTGCAATTTCTTAGCATATTCCAAGTTCTCACACTCCAATTTCATGGTTTCTTATTAGTTCTAAGTCAGAACTTTCCTCCCCTAGATGGTTCTGTTTTTAGGCATTACACACACAAGGAAGAGCAAGAAGGAAGAAGCAACAAAAAGCAAGAAATTACCTTGGATTCAACCTTCTTTCAAGAGTGTTTCTTCTTGCCTTAGCTTCATTTTTGGACTTCTAACTTTTTCCCTCTGGTTCAAGGCCAAAATAGAACCATTTCACTCACCAAAAACATGGAAAGATGAAGCAAAGAGAGGAGAGAAAGGTTTCAAGAAGAAAGACTATGGAAATCCTTAAATTTTTTTGCCTTTTGTTAGCCCTTTCTTCCTCCTCTTGAGCTCTCTTAGTGCATCTCTCTCCCCTAGTCTCATACTATATTTTGGGCAATAAGAAGTTTTGTTAACCAGAGGCTAAAAGAAAATGTGCTTTAAGAAGGTGAGAAGTCCACTTTATACACTTTTTTATTTTGCATTTTAGTCCTTATTCTTTGTTCTTATCATTTTGGCTCAAATCAACTCCTTTTTGAAATTTGTCTTTTCCACCATATTCTTTAGGCTCTTAATCATAAGAATTATCTTTGGAATCACTCAAAAAAAATCTAAAACCATTCCGAATCATTCGGTCAACTGACAACCGAAATTGCTTACTAGAGGGGTTTCAACTGTTCTAGGGGTTCCCATAGTTTTCAGGGCCTCTGAGAACTCCGAAAAAGTCAAAATTTTCATTTAAAGATTTCTCATGTGAGTTTTCCTAATTTTTCAAAAATTACAAAAATGCCCGTACTTTTTTAGACAAATTTTTTAAGCTCTTTTGGCTTTGGTTTCTGGGCAAATCAAGGCTCAAATCCTCATTTTTCATTATTTAAAATTTTATCCTGATTTTATTTGGCCTCAACTCATTCACTCTGGGGGACTTCCTTTTATATCCGTTGCGTTTTACACATTTAGAGAGAAACCAAATATCACATTTCTCACATTTACGAAGAGACTGGATGTTACAGAGAGAATCCAAACCTTCCATTGAGCAGGAGCGAATTGCCTTATTTTGTAGTGCGAAAATGTCAGCCTCATGTTTAAGGAATTTTGGCTGTAAGATCAATCTGGTGGATCCTGTCATGCCATGCCAGCAAAGAACGTAAAATGCAGTGTTTCATCAATATAAAGTACTACAGTTTGGTTACATTTTTTTTTGTTCCATATGTTGAAGTCTAAACCCTTGTTGCTAACGCCATCGAAGCTCCAGATTCAACCAGTGTTATCCAAGCTGAAGCATTCCTCTCTCTCTCCTCTTTAGGCTTCTTTCTTTGACTTCTCTTTAGTCTTTCTCTGTCCCTATCTTCTACATGATCTCAAATGTAGAATTTTGCTATTAATTTTAATTGCATATCCCTTTGCGCATGGTAAGCATACATAGTATTTGCTCCTCCTTTGCGCAGAGTAATTTCTATCTTAATAGTGGGTTGTGTAACTTCTTTTACAGTACATCTATTTATCAATTACTCATATTGGGAAAGTTTGTAATGAATTTTCTCGACAAAAATTAATATTTTGGTTTTGATGTGCCTTTGTTTAGGTATATTTTGGGAAGTTTGATTTGGGAAATGAATAAAAGTCAATAACCATAGCCTCTTGATCTCTTCGTCTAGGTGATTTAATTGAATGATGTAATTGGTTCTCCATGAACGAGTGTTTAGGTATATTTTCATAGGGTTTAATGATTTTAGATAACAATCTAAAAGTTTTTTATAGAAAGAGTTTAAATTTGTGATTTAATACTTTAGCATTCAACAAGGGAACATCCATGGTTTTAGATGAAGATGCAGTCGTTGGATTCATAAAACATTTATTACATGAAAGGTTATTTTGTTTTGTAGTATTAACAATTATTGTGATGGTGTCATTTTATACCAATTGTTTTGTTATTTTTCTGATGTAAATTTGAACTACTATGGACATAGGAACTATTGGGCATTACTTAATTCTGGAAGTTCTCTTGAACTATTGTGGGAACCAAGTGTTAACTAGTTCTGATTAATTATGGGAAAGGGAAAAAATGGATTGATTTGAAGTTTTGGTTAAAATATGTTACAATGTAATCTAACAGTTGCTTCTAATAAAGGAAAGATGGTATTAACTATTAAAGTTTACTAAAATAAATAGCAATAGAATGAATTCACAAGCTATTAGCCTTCTGTTGCAAAGTTGGACTTGTCTCTAAAAGATAGATTATGGTCCACAAGTGCATATTGTGTTCCCCTATGGTAACCTTTAGTTTTGCACTCTTTTTTTTTTCTTTTTGGTTTCTATGATTTGTGGTGTGCATGACATGAAAATGAAACATTTTGTACTTGCATAAGGTATAGAGAACTTGTGTAATTGCTTCAAGCTCTCACCGAAATTTCTATGATTTTACAAGGATTATTAGATGTGCAAATATAGTTGAACCTTTGAACATGCTCAGTATATAGCACGTAAGGAAGTATCCCATAAGAGTATATTCATAGTTATTTTTAACTATTTAATAGTTATGCTCATTTTCTATAGTACAAATAATCTGAGTCTCATATCCTTTATGATGTAGAGGAAGTTCGCTTATACAATTGTTTGAACATACGGAGAAAGAAAAAAAGCCCAAAATGGCAAACATCAATTTGTAGATCGTAAAAGCATTGAATTAATTAATTTGGAAAGGAATAGGATTCCAAAGAGCATGAGGAAAGGGAGATGATGGTGGAGTAGCCATAAAGCTATGTATCATTGTTCCTCTAATGAAACGAAAAGCAAGAAGACATAGGGATCCTGTCATGCCAAAATGTCAGGCTCATAAAGCTGCATAGGGATTTTGTGATTTGTGGTGTGTAGGATATGAAAATGCAATAGTTCTATTTAATGTGAAGAAAGCCATAATCAACTTAATACATGGAAATGCAAACCTCAATAGATGGAAATGTAGCCAGTCAATAATAGCCAAGTTGTAAAGGCAGTCAATTGATCACACTGATGTGATATATGTTTTTATTTGTAAAGTCAAAGCAAAGCCAAAGTATTCATTGTTTTATTTATCACTTTGTCTGATATAATAGATTTTAGATATGTGAATAGGATATAATATATAAATTCTTGAAATAAATAAAATAATTTTTCTCACTTGTCAATTTATATCTTCCATACTTGAGCATACATAAACAACTTTCAAAATAGCACTTATGGGTTATCAGATACAACTCCCAAAACACTTCCAAAATAGCATTATAGACAAAATATGAAGTAGTAACACATCAAACATCTTGATGGTTTATATTTGAGAAATTTGCATTGAATTCCAATACTTTAAGTGATGGCATAGGATGATCAAGAGGTGCCTACATTAACAAAGAGTACTTATTATAACATGAACACTAAATACAAAAGCAATAATCTATGCACTTTGTAAATTAAATATTCTTACCAACATCATTCTTGTGAAAAGTAAACTTATCCTCATGGGTTTGACTTTGTGCATAGGGTGCGACGGTATTGAAAGAAAGCTCATTTGACTGTGTGCTTCACTGTCCTATAAGGATTATGCATAAATATTAATTCCTCCATAAGCATAAATGTCTTTACCACATGGACATGTAAACAAGCATGTTGTTAAACTTACTTTAGATGGTTGGACTTGTGTAAATTGTTGAACTTGCATGGCTTGGACATTTAGATCTCTTTTTCTTTTTCTACATTGGTACTCAACCCAGTTCTTCTGGCGTATTTTACTCCCTTTGCCAGGTCACTTCTTAAATCCCTTTGGGTGTGGTATGCAGTCATTTGTTAGACCCTTACTTGAGGTAGCACCACTTTCATTGTTTGGACTTTTTTATCTCAAATGAAGCTCTGTCACTTGCTTGTCCAACTCCAACATGATTGTATGCACCAATGTGAATGCTTCTGGATAGTTAGATGCTTCAGTTGCTATTCTTACTAGCGTGGGACATAGTTGTCTACACTGCTTTGTACTTTCAAGTTTCATATCCTCTTCGATTTGCTTGCCCTTGATATCATATATCACACCACTTCTTGCATTTTTTGTCCATCTCTTGAGAATATATTGATTTGGAAGTATTTTTAACATCATATGATTAAACACCTTTAAAGCATGGCAATATAGTATATCAAAAGACTCAAACTTCAAACAATTACATGAAATGGAGTTGGTGGAAGGATCAAATGACACCTTATACTCTCTATCCTTATTGACATTAGCAACCACGAATTCAAATAAAGATAAAACTTCATTCTAGTGGTTTATAAAGTAAGCTATATACAGGTCAAACTCCTTTTGGAATAACTCAAAGAAAGTTATGGCATAAATCTTAACAAGTTATTGCAACATAAGCAAGTGCTCAATTTTCAACTTTGGGATTTTTTGCCGTGACTCATATTCACATTTTAACTCATTATAATAGTTGTCTTCTACCACCCTTTCAAATGTATTAAAGAATTGAACAATGTTTAAATATGGTTTTGTGAAACTTTTGACACATGAATTTAAACTTTCACTCAATTATGTACTTTGCATGCTAAGAGTGAGAACTTTTTCATGTAACAAGCCACCCATTTTTCCTTTATGTTGTATACTGATATAATCCATGTATTATCATAGACATTATAATCTAACAATAACTTACTCCATGCTAACTCAAATTCTGACTCCTCTTTATACTCATACATGCATTGTTTGAAGTAAGTCAAGAAATGGGATCCTTCCTTCATCAAGTTACCCAGATGTTTAATGGCATTTTGCATCAAATGTTATGCCTATGCTTTGTCTTTGGCATCACCTCACTCAATGCTTTTGTCATTGCTTGATTTTGATCAATAAACATAGTAAAGGGCTTCTTATGTCGACAAGCTACCAAAAACGTTTCAAAAAGCCACTTAAATGATTTCGTTATTTCATCATATAATAATGTCGTCCCAAAAATCACAAGTCTTCTATAATGATTGAATCCACAAAATAAAGCAAGTGGTTTATTTTCTTTATTACTATAGCGTGTTGTGTCAAGGGATATCATATCACTAAAATAACCATAATCAATTAACTTTTTTGCATCAGTCCAAAAGACATTGGTTATTTATTCCTCTATATCCATCTGATAAGTATAGTAAAATGATGGATTTTCCAATAACTTCTCTTGGAAATATTGCAGTAAAGTACCATGCTTCTTTGACATCTTGCTTGGAGATAATTTTTGGCACCTAGATGGGTATAACCAATATTTGCTTTTCCTCCCATGTGCCTACTCATCAAATCAAAAGAGGCTTTTTGTCAAATCCTAGAATTTTATGCCAACTCAATCTCATAAGAACCTCAGAGATTTTATGTTGTGATGCTAACATATGAGTAGTTTCTAGAAGATGAAGTGGGTGGTTGTGTTCCTCAACAAAGTCATGCACCTTATATTTACCATTCACAAGTGTCACTCCAATTTTAGCTTTGCAATTAGTTCTAATCTCAAGTTTTGAATTTATATATATAACCTCTTTTGTCCTTCCTCCGAACACCTTTTTTACAAGAAACATATCTACATGATGAGATAGAGCCATCCTTGGCCTTGTTGAAATATTAGGCCAGTTTGATTTTCTGTTTCTAGAATAGTTTTATATTTTTAAGAACAAAAAAACAAAAAAAAACTTGTTTGATAATATATTTTTAATGAAGTGTTTTGTAAAACAAAAAAACATAATTATGTTTTCAAAAACAAAAAAAATCAGAACATTTTTTAGATATTTGGTAACTTTTGTTCTGCAGAATCAAGAAAAAAATAAAAAACAACGATTTTTCAGAATAATGAGTTAAATAGATTTTTAAATTTTTTTTATTTTCAAAATTTGTTCTAAAAACATCTATTTTGAAAACATTAAAATCAGAACATAATCAAATAGGCCTATTGTTTTCAAACTCCAAATCCAATTTTTCCACCGTAATAAACCCAAAACTTCCAAACTGCCTCTAAGCTATCAAACTCCATACCTAGCTTAGACTTATAGTCAAGCTCAATTGAAAGATCCATCATCACTTACTTAAAAGTTAAAAATACCAAAAAAAAGAAAAGAAAAGTTATACAATAGTAAAGAATGTGAATAGACAAAAGGAAGGAAGCAACTCAATAAGTTCAAACAACAATTCATCTTCATTTTGTTTTTAACTTACTAATTTGAAAAGTGATCTTGCTTGCTATTTATTTAATAAAAATAGTAAATCTTTTTATTATTGATGCCAATAAGTAGAAACAAGAATTCATTTTCATTTTGTTTTAAACTTATAACTATTAAGCAAATATTACATACATATATATATATATATATATATGGAAGGCAGTGATAACATAACATATAGACAAGTAGATCCAAATAGACTCAGTAATGAAGAACCAACTATTAACAAATATTACATATAACTTGAATGCTTAGACTGAAATGAAAATGTGGAAAGAAGAACAACTTACCTCAAAATGAAAATGAGACAGCCAACAGGGAAGGAAGTAACTATAGTGTGCTCAGATGAAAATGGTAGGAAGAAATTAGGCAAGGGTTTTGACACTGAAGTTTCCTGCTTTTCAATGTTAATAGCACAGGAAACTCAATGTGATGGAGGGCTACACCAAAACACAACAAGCAATTGATGATATGTATAACATGGCTTTGTTTTCTTCCATTAAATGGAGCTCCAGCATTTGGCCTTGAAATGCAACCTTCAGAGCCCTATGTTTTATGTTCTTTGCTAGCATGGCATGATAGTTGTAACAGCCTAGCTTACTTCCTATCATTTCTAAATCTCACATGATGAATTGCACAAAGGGAATGGAAAAATGACATTAAAATAATGCCTTATTTCGCGTTGCATTGCGTATGAAAATTTCATTCAATGTCACGTAGACCATATAAGCTCATACATCACATTCTCATATTTAATTACATACATACAACTTATTTACATCACCAAAGTTGGCCCACAACTCGTGGAATTCAAGGGGAGCATCAAACTCACACTATTATTTTCGGCCAGAATTTCAGTTTTTCTGTCACAAATTCAGAAATTCATAACTAAATCCACAAAAATTGAAACCCAACAAATTTTATCATTTTAGAAAGATCTAGATGTCTACCCTATGGCAAAAATAATTTCAGGTCATGAATCATTAAGGCGAGAACATTTGATATCCGAAAATCCACTGAGGTCACTGCTATCTGGGCTACTGGTTCAGATTACTGATATGAAGTTTCAAAATTCATAACTAATTCTAAAAAAATTAAAATCATGTATTATTAGACATTATGAAAAGATACACATGTCTAATTTATGCAAAAAATATTTCCAGGCTATGAAACATAACACAAAAGGCTTTTGACATATGAAAAGGGGCAAAGATTCGGACAGATACTGGTACTAATGAAAGTGTTGGCTATAAATTTAGAAAATTTTCAATTAATTCCAAAAAAATCCAATCCATGACAATTTGGAAATATATGAATGTTAAATTTATGGTAAAAATGGACTCAGACCAGAGAAAGCACGTTCAGCCATCGAAATTCAATGGAACAGTGACTCAGGCTGTGCTGCGCTACTGTTGCTATTCCATAAATTCAAAAATTCATATCTCTTAAATTAGACCTCCAATTGAGGTGCTTCTTATTTCTACAAGTCACTTTGATTTCCTAGTTTTTGCCTATAAAATTTTGTAGCCATTGGACCACGTTTACCCCTCGGATGACACAATTTCACAACTAACCAAATGAATAATACTGGTGCAAATCCGAAATTCTGATACCAACTTTGAAAAATCATAGAAAATTCCACAGCCCTCCAAATGACCTGGTCTTTGTCTTCCCAAAAATCTCTAGGCAAGATCTACTTGCATGAAAATTTTCAAGTTAGGAAGAGGTCATTTGGTCAGACTTTTTCGTTGTTCAAGATTATGACACTTTTGGTTCCAATAAAGGGGCAAATTTGGTCCAAATAAGCTATCCATTGTTTCACACATATTTGAGCAACTTTAAAAGCATAAATGAGCCTCTTATAAGGTCTAAATCCTCATGCAACTCAAATTCATCATGCCAATCCCATAAACATACAAGCACAACTGGGCTTCCAAGGGGTCAAATTGTACAATGCCATTCATTGAACTCTATTTTTTATACATATACTATCTTTATATAGTTTTACACTTGTTCAAATTGTCATGGCTCAAAAATAATATATACATATATCCTTTGACATTCTATACATCCTAGTACATCAAAAATAGGAAGATTTGCTAAGAGATGGAGATTTAAACTCCTTAGCTTCCATCCTTTGGATTTTGAACTCCACCTAGATCATATGAGATGAGAGAAAGAAAGGGGTGAGATTCATTGAATCTCAATAGTTCATACACCTATTCAAGCACATTTTCAAGGTATACAACATGTCAAAGGTACAAGTATGCAACTACTCAATCGATGAAGCATTCAATTCCCACATTTTTATGTCACAAACACATGTCAAGAATAAGAATGAGCTCTAGGGACTTTTGGTTTAGCCTCACCCCATTTTTAGGACTTTTGGATTGCCTCACTCTTTGTTTTTGGGACTTTTGACTTAGCCTCATCCATCCAAGGGACTTTTGGCCTTGTCTCACCCATGCCATGAGACTTTTGGCATCTCTTCACCCACATTAAAGGACTTTTGGCACTACCTCACCCTTATGAGCCATTTCCACAATTCAAAGACATTCAAGAAAGCATATTAGTACCAAAATAACATCATAGCATCAAGTGGCATGTCTCAAACATATACATAGACACACAAGCACACAATGACATATATGCAACAAGAAAAGGTGGAGAGCTACCTTGGTGCAAATTCAAGCTTTACTTTGCTTGTTCCTTCTCCTTTTCAGTTCCACAAACACAAGGAGGTGGGGTTAGATTTCTTTGGCCTATTCACAATAAATAACATTTAATTATACTCTTGAAACAAGTTATAACATCTAACTCACATTTAAAACTACACTTTGTTCTATTTGTCACAATATGGTTCCACTAATGACCTAATAAAGCAACTACCACAAGTAAAATTCTTGGTTCCATTCTCTTGCCATACTTAGACCTCTTGACCTCATTTAAGGTCCTTGAAGCCATCACACACTCACTTTCACAAACCTAGGTCTATGTTACTTCATAAGGTTACATTATGGAAGCCATTGCCTTATCTCCTAACCTAAGGCTTCTAAATTTTTTCCAAGGGTTTCTCCTATCTTCTTTTATCATATAAAGTCCCAAATCAAGTTTTGAACCATTTAAAACATCCCTTAGCTATCTCTAAGGGTCTTGACTGATTTATGCTTCCATTAAAGACCCATGAAGTTTGAGATTTTTCCTTAATGGATGGGCACTTGGGAGGCTCCCTAGGAGTCTTAGAAACTCAAAAAAACACTTATATATAATAGAGAAGTCTTGAATCAACCTATCTTTTAAACTATGTTCAAGCACCCTACACTTTTCTAACTTGAGTTTTACTAGTTTTCCATGCATTTCTTTGGTATAATCCATCTTGCCATGGCTTAGTTTGATGGATTCTTTTGGATTATAAAACAAAAACCCTTCCCTCTTCATGGTTCTATTTGAGCCATCCCACCTTGGAAGAGGAGAAGGAGAAAAAGAAGTAACAAGGGAAGAGAAACTACTTTGAAATCAAGCTTCTTTCAAGAGCCCTTCTTCTTCCCTCTTCCTCCTCCTTAAATTTCAAATTTCTCTCCTTTGGTCTGACCCTAAATCAGCAGCAAAAATTGCATTAAAACCATGGAAAGATAAAGCAACAAGGGCAGGATGAAGTTTCAAGAGGAAGGAGCATGAAAATCTTACACTTTCTCATCTTTCCTTGACTTTTCTTCCTCTAAAATTCCCTTTCTTTGTGCGCCTAAGACAGCAGATCCTTTTCTGAGATTTGGGCAGAAGAAAGTTGGTTTAGAGAGGGGGAGGCTGAACATATTTTAAAAAGAGAATTTGGAAGCTTCCTTTTTGCAATTTGTTTCCATTTTTGCCCTTCCATAATGGCATTTCCAGTTTGGCTTCTTTTTTAGGACCGTCTTTTCCATCATAAAATTTAGGTTCCCAATTTAATAAAATACCTTTGGAATCACTCAAATCAGAGCTAAAACCTTCCTGAACGAACTGGTTAAAGTTTGGGTCAACCGACGTCAGAAAGAGTACACCGAATGAGCTTTACCGGTCCTGGGGCTTCCTATAGTTTTTGGGACCTCTAAGAACCTTAGGCAACTCAAAATTTCCATTTAAAAAGCCCTCCTAGGTGCTTTTCCAAAATTATACTTATTTATGAAAATGCCACTGGCCTTTCGGCAAATTTTTGAATTACTCTGGCCCTAGTTTCTGGGCAACTCAAGGCTCAAATCCTCATTTTCTATTATTTAAAATTTTATCCAAATTTTATTGGCCTTAAATCACTCATTTCAGGGGACTTGCTTTTCAAACAGAGTCATTTCGATGTTTTTATAACGTACCGGGCGTTACAATAGGTTTGTAAGAGTGATCTAATGGCCAAAAATCTGTGAACATGAGGTTGACATTTTCACGCTACAAAATGACGCAATCCGCTTTGGGAAAGGATCCTCTCATTTTTCCTCATAAATTGCATGGTCATTTTCAGTAATTTCTTGCCATCCAATTCATATAACATTTGTCTACATGCCATCTCCCTCCGTTGATTTTTGTATTTTTTTCCTAAAAAGAAGCCAAAAATAAATCACTTCGATTTTGCCCTTCATCTAAGCGATACGAGAAACAAGAAATAAAGGAAAAACCTTTTTTCTGTAGGAGCTTCAGTTTTAAATGTCCAAGAAAAGAGGTTTAAGGATGCAAAGGGTTTCTAAACAGAAATAAGAGGTGGATTTTTTCCCCCTTTACTCACTTAAACACCTGTTACTTTGAATTAAATTTGCTTTAAAATGTCTAAGAAAAGGCTAGTTTTGAAAACATATGTGGATTTTAAATGATTGTGACTTGTTTGTTATTCCTCGATTTTATATGCCTTAAGATACCTTGATCTTGCTTTAGTTAGAAGGAGGAATAGCACATGCTCTAAACTGCTTTTATGTTTTTTGTCCATGTATGTTGTACAATGATATTGGTTTATTTATCTAATTCCAACTCCCAAATATATATGATTTAATGTTTTTTGTAACACCCTAAAATTAATTAAGGTGTTAATCATGGATTAGACATAATTAAGAATAATTATTAGGGAATAATTGGGCAAACTATGTGAATGGAAATCTAGAAAGAAATAAATTAATTATATGAGTTTGAGATTTAATTGGGTTAAAAACTTCATCTAGGCCCAAATTAAAATATGTAAGCCATAGTTAGAGGCTAATGGAGGCTCAATGAATTTAGGTGCATACCCAACTTCCTATGGTGAGACTTGGCCCAAGAGAGACCACCTAGCAATAGCCCAATTTAGTTTAATGAATTAGAAACCCAAGACCCAACTTACATAAGCTCTTATAATTGGCCCAACAACCCTTGTGCAGACCCAAATCAATTGAGCTCTTAAAACTTGGTCTAACCCAATTAAGATTCTGCAGCCCAACTTATGAAACTCAACCCAAACTAACTCAAAATTTCAACCTATATGGATTTGGGCCTTTGGGTCAACCTATAACCTATTTAGGACTCAACTTAAACCTACTTAAAACCGTAAAAACATGTAGCCCTTCCTATATTTTGCTGAAACACAAACACAAGAAGCATTTTCGCACCTTAAGAGGGAGGCTAAGGTTCTAAATAAGAAATCTACTATTTCTCACTCCTAGAGCAAGATTTAGTCAACGTAATAGTTATATAACTTAATCCTCTCATTTTTCGCTTCAATTTGACCTGAATAGTCTTTCATTTGGAGCATTTTCACCATACCCAAAATCTGAAATGTGGTTGTTTAGGATTTTCTTAGTGAAATTTCGTAGGTTGAAGTTAGGGGTGTTGTTAGGTAAGTATAAACTCTTCATTTTAATGTATTTTCTACTAGTTTAAGGCCCCCATGGTTGATTTATAGTATGGGTATTAATTTTATACAAATTTGCTTAGGATTTAGGGTGATACATTGAAGTTTCTAGTAGAGGAAACATTCAATCTGAATTTTACTCTTGTAATGGCTGGGCTAAGGTAGCATTATTATTGGTTCTCTAGAAAATTTACCTCAAGTGAGGTAACTGGGGACTATATTAATTCCATGCATATATTTGCTTCAATTTCATATTTATTGCAAATGAATAATTTGAAATGCTAAATGAATTGGTTGGCTATCTATTATATTATGTTTGAACCTTGTGAGTTCATGGTGGAGTTGTGGTGCGGCTACCACCCGTGTATGTGCTTCAATCGACCACCGGGTTATGATTAGACCCTAGATGCATTGAGCCTAGTTGTACTCATTGGGGAGTGGGTGCCATGGATGGGCCTTTCCTAGTATTATTAGCCTTTAACATGTGAAAATGTGATTGCTAGTATGGGATGGTAATCATAGTAGCCTAATCATTTCATTTGCTGATATAACTGATATGATTTTGATGCTCATTTTGATTTATGCATATATGTTAATTAAATTGGATTACATGAATGAAAATTATCTTGGCTACTGAGATTTGTATCTCACCCCGTTTTATGAGATCATACTTTTAGGTGAAGGCTCTTCAAGTAAGGAAAAGGAAAGCAAGTGGATAAAAATCCATGAGCTCTGACCGTGTGTGGAGAAGGCTATACTTAGACTAATTTGAATAGAGTAGATGCTAAATTTTATATTCTTTTTTTTGTATAGCATCATCATGTAATCATGTTGCCAAGTGTAGATATTTGTATTTTGATTATTTAGAATGTATCTATTGAAGAGTTAGGCCTTATTTTTGTATGGTATTGGATATATGAACTTATAACATCTGTTATGAACTTTATTGACCCTATGATATGGTTTATTATTTGGGAAATGTAATTATGTTACATTAGATGTGGACCTAAACTAGTGATGCATGAAATCTCTAATGGAATATGTATTTGAATGGTAATTATTAGTAGCTTACGAAATTCTTACTGTCATTAATCCATAAACTTGCTGATATATGGTAATTGGATGAGAATTAACACTTAAGTCTTGAACTAACAATGATAGATAAACTAGGTAAATTAGGTAAATGAAAGCTATCAGAGCCCTATAAATTAAGGTAGAGTGGGCCGAGGGTGTCACTAGGGGGAGAATTAGAATGTATGAGACAAGAGTTTAGAAGTTGTAGGATCAGAAGGCATTTCACTGCAGCCAAAATAGTCTTACCATGGCCAATAGAAGTGAAGTTGCTTAGCGAGAGGTCCAGAGAGCAATTCGCCGCGGCGTGAAATGGAATTAGATGCTGCTAAAATGGAGGGGCGAGATTGATCAAGTTCCAGAAAGGAATTAGTCGCGACAAAAAGGGAAATTGGTTATAGCCAATATCAAAGGCGAGTGAGTTATGCTCCAGGAGGTCCTCTCACCACGGTGAAATCTATGAAGATGTACGGAGTGAACCCGAGAGTAATTGGCCGTGGCGTGAAAGTATTTAGCCATGATGAAGGTCCTAAAACTCTTACATTAACCTAGAAACCTTGGTTTTTCCTATGGCAACATTAAGGGGACTTTGAAGCATTTGTAAGGGGTTCTTAAGAGTTGAAAATAAATCAGTAATAGATTTAAAGGCTTTTAATTGGAGATTTGTTTCACTTATGCACATGAATGCTTGTAAATGCTTGGTTAATGATTCTAATAATATTAAGATTCAAATGTCCTCACTTTTTCCTAAATTGATTAATTTAAATGGTACTAGACCTTGATTTATAACTATTAATCGCATGCTTAAGCTTAATTACTATAATTAGAAGTTAGGGTTGTTACATTTTTAAAGGAAAAACAAATTTCATTGCAATCTTTGTGAAAGTATATACACAGGAGCACCATGTCATACTTCCCTAGCGTAAACATCTCTGGTTCTTCTTCGTGGTACCTCTCAGATGAAGGGGGCAAAACACACAGCAGTGCATTTTAGGCTTCTTTTCAGTTTTCAATATATATATCTAACAGAGGGACATAGCATGCAAACAGATATTGGATGGATTGGATGGCCAGAAATTGCTGAAAATGACGGTGCAATTTGTGGGAAAAAAAAATAAGGGAATCCTTTCCCATCCGCTCTCCCATTGAGCCACATTGTCTGCAACTTACACAAAGCACAAATACTCATCGTTGTCAGCTACATCTTGTTGCAGCATTAAAGATGTGAATCCATCCAGTATAGTTAATGCTCTCTTTACTACTCTAGATCTTTCCCTTCGTTTTGCGTCACAAGTTTGATCTCCATCAAGTTTATGATTTGGAAATTTATGACTGGCTTGTTGCTTGTGCTATGCCTAAGGGATGGTAGTCAATGTACTAATGCAATCAATTTGCACATTAGTTGTTGTGAGCTTCAATTATGTCCATCAATAATATGGTATTCAAG
This sequence comes from Erythrophleum ivorense, assembly GCA_026724425.1. Lineage (NCBI taxonomy): Eukaryota > Viridiplantae > Streptophyta > Magnoliopsida > Fabales > Fabaceae > Erythrophleum > Erythrophleum ivorense. The sequence continues at coordinate 35,794,660 of JAIUCV010000006.1, read as the reverse complement.
TAAATGAGGAAAGCTTTAGTTTTATACATTAGTTGTTACTACTTAAATTCGTCTTATATCAATTTAATATGGCGAACAACAATTGACAGGTGTGGGTTAACTTTTGTTATAGACTGAATGTGAAAGTGAGAATGAATTGCAATATATGCTTCTTGTTTACTTATATGAAAATAAGATTGAGTGTGGTAATAAATTTTTTATAAATCAAATGCTATTTATTTATTTTTCATTTAACTTGTTTCTTGTTTATAAGGGAAGAAAAATATGAAAATTATTACTGCAAGAGTATAAATAATTGACTTGAACATTAAGACTGTGAAAGCTATGAGCTTTATGTGTTGCTTTGCCATCATTTCCCCCATTAGAAACTTAAACTAAAACAATCTAGTCTTATCATTGAGGTTTGTTTGTAAGCAACCTAAAATTGAATCAATAACGGTAGGAAATTAGAAGAAAATAGAAAGAGTATATGATTGTAGAAGCAAATCTAGGATGTTTTTTTTTGTTCTCCTCTAAGTGCAAATAAAAGTCACCTCAAAGAAACACATATGGGGTGGGGTTGAAAGTTGAAAGGAAAATGTTAATGTATGCCAACCATCCACATAGAGTAGAAAGGAAGTTGGGATTGTTGCATGATACCATGATTCATCATTTTATCTTTACTTAGTTTCAAAGGATGGAGTGGGGCATAAAATTTTGGATACCTACACACCTCTGGAAAAGTAAAAGCAAGGCTATGTAATTGACTCAATTATTTATATAAATCAAATTATAAGAAGTAGGGGCAAAAATTATAGTTGTATACATTGCACTTAGCATAAAGTGGTTTTCTGAGTAGTTCTAGTAGTACAAGTAGCTTGTGCCTTCTTGAATTATTATAAACATTCTTGAGAAGGTGATTGTGATCACCTTCTAGGTCCTTTCCTTCACCTCATGTTTAAATTATAAATTCTTGTTCATTTATTTGAAGACAGCAAATTGGATTGGAGCAGTAGGCTCAATTAAATTATTAAGCTTCCATTAATGTATTTGAAGGATTTTTTAGTTGACTACAAAAATTAATAGAAGAATCAAAGGCTTGTGATGGGAGTCTCTAATGTTTTCATTAAGACAAAGACCATATATGATATACAAACACACATAAATGGGGATAAATTAGGTGTAACACCTTTTATTTTTAGGCATAATTATGCAAATGACCATGCTTAAATGAAGTTATAGCAAGTATATGATATGAGCAAGGTGCAACACCATTATGTATATGTTAAAACGTTATCTAAATGGGCTAACTACTGTAAATGCACACTCAATTAGTAGGAACAACAATGGACATAATTGGTACGCAATTATTATCAAAATAGTTAGTTTAGTTAGCATTTCAAAAATTGAAAAGTATAATGCATTTGCACTCTCCTATGTTTTGATCTTTGAAAGGTTTTTTGCTTTATCAAGTAGCACTTACATGGGCACACAAATGTGAATCTTGGCATCAGTCATAAGTCATTTGCTTTAATGGTTTGATTTTATTTACTTGATACTAATCAAAATTGTGTCCAAGTTTGGCTGTCTTCATATTATGGGACTTGACTAGAAAAGTTACAAATAAATTACACTAATTCCTCCCTCCAACATATACATAGCATGTTAAAAATCATATACCTTTCTTGTTTATAGCATGAAGACATCAATGATGAAAGCTATTGTTGTAAGATCCAAATAATACTCATCATAAAGACTTTCTAATCGGCATGCACCCCCGTCTTGTATTCACCACTTTTTATATGACATTGTCCCTTCCTTGATGGTAAGACCATTGAATATTCTGATATGTAAAAGGGTTGTTAAAGTGTCAAAAAATCAAGAGACACTTGCTAAGGAGTATGTGAAGACCATGGGTTCACTTGAAAAGTAGAATCAATGTTGTCAATCCATTTGAGTATGCCTCTTAACTAATGGCACGATGCAAAGAAATTGAGCCCCAACTATCTTATTCCATGCTACAAACTACATTACTTGAGGATAAGTTAGGTCACGTTACTATCGCTATGGTTGAAGCTAAAGAACATCTCAACATTATAGCTGAGCATGTAGCCAATGCATTGTACATGTCAAGTCTGAGAGATGCATTAGAAATGTAAGTGAAGGCAACATTAGAGAAGGCCAAATGGGAATTACAAAAGGACTTTTAACACTGTTTTAGTATACTAGGAGACTTTGACAACATGTACCTAAGTTTGTTTTGATGTGGTATATGGATCATCATTTTGCCATGGCAACCCTTGATGTATAACGGATTCAACTTCTTAGCAACCTAACGTAGTTGTTGTTACTTAAGTTATTGTTATAAAACTCCAGGTTGTCTAAATATCATCTACTATTTTTTGGCTTATAATAAACATCTTCTTTATATAGATAATAGGGAGTTAAAGAGGTCTTCATTGCTGTTGTGTCATTGATCATGTTGATGTGATTGATTAATATTGTGTTAGATTCATGATTATTGCCCTGTTGATCATGATTGATTAATATTATGTTAGATTCATGATTACTGCCCTATCTCATTTATAATTCTTGCAGGTGGATGTGTTGTCCTTAATTGTGTTTGCTAAAATATTTTGTCTCCAAGAATGGAAAGCTTTGTTAATATTGATTAAATATTTTATGCTACGTTTTTTTCCCTTTTTTTTTAGGTTGCATACTATTGAGGAATTGCCTATGATGAAACTTAAGTTCTAAACATATAATTAATGTAGTTGTATTAGATAGTAAGATACTACATATATATATATATGTTAACATTCTGCATATATGTTTTATGGATTTATTCTTCATATATGCATATATGCAGATTCATTCCATATATGTTTGCATTAGCTCTACTTTTAGCTTTCCTGTTAGAATTATAAGATTAGATAAAAATCAAAAAATTAGGAAAAAGAAATTAAGAAAGAAATTTTGCACCTTTGATTATTGTACTTAAATAGTGATTATTTGTTTATAAAGAATTATAAAAAATACTCTTTTGCAATATAATAAAATCTCTCGAAAAACTTTTAATTTTGATATTTCTATATAAGAAATAATATATATATATATATACTAATATTAATAGACATGTGAATTCGTCAGTGTTAATTTTAAACTTAATCTACAACTAAATTTTAAAATTTACAGTTAAACAGCAATTAAAAATTTAAAATTAACTATTAAAACATTAGAGTAATTCAATTCAATTTCTTATAAGCCAAAATGACCAAAACCAAACAAGACACAAATGTGCACCTTCAAACTTTTATACCCAACTCGAACAAATTATTTATAACAATTTTGTCTATAATATAGTTTGCAATTTCATGCAAATTCAAGATGTCACAGTTTATGGGAAATATTCAACATATTACAATAAATACATATATAGACCAACAAGCCTATCGGCCTTACACCCTATTATAAAAAGATTAGAATAAACATATAAAGACAGATTAAAATAACTTCCTTGACGATAAAATCATAGGTTTAGTTGCATTCTTCTTTTGCATCAAGACAGCAAGCCTATCATGCTTTCAACCATATCAGATAGTAAGTCAAAACAATTTGCTACATGAATATTAATAAGAAGCACATCATATTCAATAACCATAACATTACATATTGTTATATTATAATAGATGCGAGCCGCAATGAGTTAGTTGAGCACTATATACATGTCATCTACCCATACCATTAACTGGTACAAAAAGTTGTAGTTAGCCATCTGCCCAACAAGCTTCCACTGACCCATAAACAAAAGATACATGGAAGCTACCCAACATATATATTGGTACAAAAAAGTTAGTCTATTCATTCACACAACTAGCATTTATTTACCCATACACAAAAGATTTACATGTTAGGGTTCCATATTTTTATCATATAGATACACAAAAAGTTTACCTACAAAAAGTACATGCAAGCCAACATCATACCATCTACCAAATTAGATGCCTAATCCAATTAGCCTTCAAGGCGTCTAGGATTGTTGGGAATTGTATTAGCAATCTATTATCACGCTATATATTAAGATAAGCATCAAAAACCTCACACATGGTTAAGCCATCCATTATACACTATTTTAATTCAAAAATTTTAATCATTTAAAATAATTAAAATACTTTTCATACTTCATCTTTATCATCTATATTGTTTTTCTCCTTTCTCTCTCTATATACCCATCTCTAGAAACTTTGAGATGAAACCAAGTACTTGGTGATTTAAAGAACAACACAATATATATAATTGTATGGAGAAACATTAGAAGTCTTCTTTTGCAAATTAAAATTTAGAGTTTTATGATCCAAATCATTCACAAACTAACTTAATCACACCTGACAAATCCTTAATGTGACTTCTATCCCACTTTTTGTTATAATGTGAATTTAAGAACCCTAAATCATCAATCAAACAAATTAACTTATAGTAAGAAGTTACCCTGCGAAGCTTGGACCTTTACTAATCAACCTAATGAAATTTGCAAGAAATCCTAACTTTACTTATGGGGACGTGTAAATCTTGGACCTTTACACATAGCTAAATGGAATGGGTATTGCAAGCAACTTAAAGCAAAAACATAGGTTTGCATAGTATGGTTAAAACATACCTACTTATTTGCTAAGGACTAGAGATTCAGTTGTTCGACCATTGCTAGTTGAAGGGGAGCCTACGAAGAACCAAGGTTGGTCGACAATATTGAAGAATATTGCATGAACCAAATGGCTAGTAAAGAGGAGGGGGATGTGTGTCACACCATGAACTCAAAAGTGTGACTGGTATGGAAGATAAAAAATCTCTCTTCTGTAAGCCTAACTAAAACTAGGATCTTAACCAAAATTTATTGGAAATCCTTAATATTTCAATACCAGATAATAGAACCAATTAAAACAACTATAAATCATACATGCATTAAACATAATTAATTACATATAGCTTTTGTAAAAATTTTGGTAGAGTTTCTCCTAAAATTTGGACCTCTAAAATTTCTACAATTAGCCCAACAACACAATTCAATTGAAAAAGAGTTCTACTCTTAAACAATGCATTATACATTAATTTCTAAGGGTGGGAAATCCTATTTGTGGTTCAATGGAGCTACACAGATATTACTGAGTGAAACCAAATTACATATTAACAACCAAAATATGCCCTTACAAAATTAATGCGAGGCTCACCAAAACAAAAAAGTACTACCGCTTCTAAGCTGCTAAAGAAGGGTTAGATTTGGTTTTACTATCTGAAAAAGATATTGAAAATAAAAGGAGTGAGCTAAATGCTTAATGAGTAAATAAGGCTAATTATAAGGCATATGAATGATTTCACATTAAAGTTCCATTCAAAATAGTAATCTAACAATTGAAACATCAAAAATAGTGAGTAATGAATCTTCCTAATAAAATCATTCATCAAATATAATAGGAGCATCTAGTCAATACCAAATAGATCAGATGAGGAGCACACAACTCAAAGGGTAAGTAACATAGATGTTGAGCAATCTAGTAGCAAAAATAAAAACAAATCAATGTATGGTGGCTAATTACACGGGGTTAGTAACACCCTTACTAGCTGGGGTACAATTCATAGTGCATAATGACTAACCACTATTGCAGGTAGCTGCAGGGTCCCAAAATAGATAGCTCCCAAAAGAATCATCCCATTAGTACATGCTTAAAAAAATTAGAATTCTTAATTATGCATACATACCATCAAAACATGTAAACAGTGTGCATCATTAAATATTTTGGTTTACATAGAAATCAGGAAAATTGAGTTAAAATTTCCTCAATTAAACAGAAATTATTTCTAACATCGATGTTGGTTTCCAAAGTCCGTAACTAATTAAATAAACATTCAGATAATTAAATAATTCATAACACAATTAGTAAAATGAATACAATAAATTAAGAAATATTTAATCATAAGCCTTGAAATGGAGTTATGTTGTGTGTGTGTATGGCACATAGTTGGCATTATTTACTCACCTCTCTAGATGGCGCAAAGAAGTTTCCTATTGTTTCCTTAGCTAATTCCTCAGTTGTGACTAACTCTCTCGAATACCCTATAGCATCGATTCACAACATCTTAGTATTTGGATAGTCTCAAATTGCCTTACAATAAAATTCATCTTATTTCCCCAAACATCTAATCTTGACAAGTCTTTTTGGATATGGTAACTAATTATATCCCTTTCACAATACCAATATAAACCTATTTGCTCAATTACAATTTCAATACCCCACATCATATCTATTCCTTCTAACCATTACTAACCTTATGTTTCAATCATGAACTCCTTGAGAATTCCCATAAGTTACAAGTTGAGATATAAGGACCTAAAAACTATTTGCAAGCATGACGATCAAACCATAAGTTGAACATCAAAGGGAAGCAAGATTAAAAATCCTATTTCACATAAGAGTTATCGCTTTCATTCCTTGATTCATTTGACAAAGTGGCACTAGGCGTAGAGGGAGAGAACTAACTATTTGATAATATGACCATCAAAAAGAATTTTGAAATCTACTAAAATCAATAGAAAGGAACATATGCAAAAAAATTTTTTGGCACTTATAATTACAAAAACCAATCATGTTTGTCTAGGGAATGAGGAATAATCCTTCAGCATATATGCTTCTTTTTCCTTTTCTTTTCCTTTTTTTTTTTGATTAAATGATTGGTCCTTGGCACCCCAAAAATCATGTTGCAACAACACACACACACACACACACACAAAAACTAATTACAGTAAGGGCACCCATGAGTTGGGGTGTGAGGACAAGAAAAGCATTACTATAAGGGAAGAGATGCTTACATGAATAGAGTTGGGATTCAGACACAGAACATTGCTCACTTCCTTTGCTTCCCCAGCTAGCAAAATGGGACCCATAAGGTAGCCTACATAATCACTTGTTTTGCACTATTTTGACCGAGAACCATGAGAGAAGATGGAGAGCATACATAATAGAAATTTAGAGCCACTTGAAAAATGAAGCCATGCACTAATAATAGCAAAGGAAATAGAAACAAAAAAATTATGGGCATTTCTAGCCACCCAAAACTTGAGACTCAGACCTAAAAAGAAGTAGCTCTACACAAAGGAAAATGGTTGCCAAGATGCAGCAACAAAGCACAGCCACAGCAATAGGAGAATACCTAGAAACACCATAAAAAATAGGAACTGAGTTGTAACCAAGAAAAAAATGAAGGTGCTGGTAGGTGGTTCGATCGTCCTTTCCCTTTCATCTGCTGTTCAAAAAGACTGCTATAGATAGTAGAGGTATGTAGCAAGAAATGGAGGAGAAGAATGACCAAAAACCTAGCCATTATGCCACAATGAGGGTAATTTCAGTATAAAACTTATGAGAAGGAAAAAAAAATTGAACACATGACTAGTTGAGGCTCAAACCTAGGACATTAGTGATGTAATTTGCTTTGGCTACCACCATACCCAAGTCTCACTCTTATGCTTCTTCTATTAACTAATTTTAATATTTATTTGGGTTTCTATAATGGGACAGAGCATAAATGGTATGGAGATGTTTGTACAATCACAAGAGCATAATAGGCTTTCTCTATCCTACCTCCATCTTTTGGCCTTTTCCCAAAACTAAAATTTTCTTTTCATGAAGCTTTCTCCATACCAAACACATCAAGCAAATGGAATTCGTCTCCCTTTCCATTTCCAAAGTTCTACTAAATGACCTAATATGATTATGAATATTTGACATGGCCTTAATGGTAGAGCTCGATCATGAGGTTTTTATTCCCCTTTACCTTGTTTCATGATCACAAGTTTCAATTCTTTCATGGGCTTCTTGAAAAGCTTCTCTTTTACTAATGTTTAAGCTCTTTTACGAGATAAACCGTCACCAACAAAGTCTCAACATTTTCATGATCGATGTTGATGAAATCAAATTTTTCAATAGCAATTGCGACAACTTGTAACAAAATCTCAAAGGAACTTAAATTTAGATTCAGTTTTATGTCTTTAAAATCTTCAAGAGAATGTTGCCTTTTCGTATTTCATAAAACAATGTTAAATTTCTAATTAATTATCAAGAAAATGTTACCATCATCATCCTCCTTCGCGTTATGTGAAGAAATAACAAATATTTCTAAACATAATTTTTTAAAATTTGCAAATAAGATTTCCCATTATAGAGAACAAAGCAAAATTTCATGTCGACGATGTTGTGAAATCTTGTATTCACATCCACTTAACTTATATATTTTTTATACAAATAAACCAATTAATTTTATTTTAAGTTCAGGATTGATTTATTTTTTATGAGAAAAAGAGTCTGAAATGGAAACAAGTATACAAAAGAAGGGAGATGCTATAGGAAGCTCTAGTACTGGGGTGCTTTTGGTGTATGATTGTTATATTGATTATGCAAAAATATTGGGATGTGTATATTAATTTGTTGCTAATAATCCTATAAGTTAAATAATGCTATAAAATAATAAAAATTATATTTTATTGGCTAATTAGTAATTTATGAAAGTATTATGAACCGTTTTGTGTATAAATTTTTTTAATATTTTAAGTTTTGGTAAACTTTTTTATAAGATTAATATATAATAAATATAAAAAATTTAAAATCTATATTTTGCATATGCCTTGGATTATATAAGGATGATGACTTTTTTTTGGGTAATATACGTCAATCTCATTTTATTATAAAATGTTTTTAAATACTTGAGAAATATTAAAATATTTAGTAAAAATAAAACGTTATTTTTAAGTTGGTATTAACTAACACACACACAGTCATCATCCTTATATTTGAGACATCTGCAAAATATAAATTTTAAAATTTTTATATTTATTGCATTCAAATATCTCCTAATGTTTTCAAGATCATAAATTACCAACAAAATATTACTTATATTATTATTTTATAGCATTATTTAGTCTATCAACAATAGATTAATACTCACATCCCAATATCCTTATGTAATCATTCTAAATTGATACAAATTTTTTATAGCATCAACCAAAGGGAAGAAGTCCCAAAAAAAAAATTTGTAAACATATTATTGACATTTAGGATGCAGCATAAGCATTTAACGGAGAAGCGTTCACAAAGATTATTTCTTGTTTGGTTGGGAGAATAATTTTTTTAAAAAAATATTTATTATGCTATTGTAATTATTATTTAATAATTATTATTTTTAAAAAATAAAAACATAAAAATTATTTCTTATTTTTAAAATTATCCTTCTTTTTTAATCTTCTATTTTATTTCATTTTATATATCAAATGTGATACAAAAGTCTAACTTGAAGATGTTAAGAAAAGCAAAATATTTTTCCCCTCTGAAAAAGTTGCATTACAAAATGAAAATTTAATTTTAGTCAACAATCATGATCAAAAGTCAAATATCCTGAACTTGATTATTTATGTTAAATAGTTCAATATCTAATAGTTGAACTAATTTCTCTACTTTTTTCCAATTAATGTAGTTGAGTTTGTTTCACCCTCAAATAGCTAATAAAGATTAGAAAGAATAAAAAAAAAAAAGTGCAACACTTAGTTAATTGATGCAAAAAATAAGAAATAAAAAAGATCTGACTTATGGTGACTCAAGAAGTTATAAAAAATCCTCACATGATCAATTATATTTATACATAACGAATTTATAAATAATATAAATATATTATTAAACTAATTAAACAAGATATGATACATAAAATTTGAGTTGGGACCAACAAATTCTTGAACATTCTAAGAAGAAATTAAATTTTATTTTCATTTCAAATAAGTTAAATTACATTAAAAAGAATAAGAATCTAAAATTTTAAGTGTGTACTAGACACACTTATATATATATACACCCCCATGATACAAAAGAGAAAAATCTTGAATTACTCTATTCTTTTGTACTTCCATTGAATTGTTGCTTCTCTTCATCACTTTCATCTCTGACAAGAGCCATGCAAAGTATGTGTTGAGAATTTCTGAATGCCCAAATTTGAATTATATCTCCTTTTTTGAGTTCATCTTCCAAAACCACTTTATTCCAATTAGTTCTCAACAAATATTGTGGATTTACTTTGTGAGGATCATCTTTGGTTTTATGCAAATTCCACTGTCTGAATTCTAAAAGTGTCTCAGTGAGAGGAAGAGGCACTCCATTCTTTCTTGGTTTATGAATCAAAGGCATTGAAATAGCTTGTTCTTGCCTGAGACGTGTTATTTCATTGTCTTCCAAGAATTCAAAACTTTCTACTTGGCTACAAGGAATGGAGATTCTACCACGCCCCTTGCTTATGTCTGTGCAATATAAAGGCTTTTGTATAACAAGATTGATCTGATCTGGTCTTGTTCCACCACACTTTTTGATGATCTCCATTTCAAATTCCTCTGGTAAGCTTAATAGCAGTGGATTTGGATCATCTTGCTTCTTGTTCTTCTTCTTATTCTTCATGGCCTCAATCCATTCTTTATTGCTCATCATGTCTTTCAATTTTCTCTTTAGATTATTCGTCTCTACTAAAGACTCATAGTTCTTTACCATTTTTTGTCCCTCTTTATGTTACAAAACAAAACAATCAATTAATTAGCTTATAAAAAATTTTAAAACTAATTTTAAACACAGTAATTTATCAAATAATATAAAAGCATTACCTATAATTAAATCTTCATGAGTAGGGCCTTCATCAGATTTTGTCTTCACGTCATCATTATGATTATAAATTTTTGACAAGGCCTTAATGGCAGAGCTCATGAGTTTTTGTTCCCCAATACCATGTTCCGTGATCACAGGCTTTGATTTTATCATAGGTTTCTTCAAAGCCTTCTCTTTCATCAGTGTTTGAGCCCTTTTATCAGACAAGCCACAACTACCAGAGCTAGGCTTAGCATTTTTATGATTATTATTGATGAAATCGAACTTCTTAGCAGCAACTTCAGCAACTTGTAACAGAATCTCAAAGGGGCTCAAATTTGGACTCAGCTTTATGCCTTCAAAATCTTCAAGACTTAATAAATCGGACATTGTCGCTTGAAAGTAAGATACTTCTTTTTCTGCATTTTATAGAGCAATGTTGAATTTCTAATTAATCAGAGCCTAGGATAGATAGAGTTATATTATGAGAATAAATAAACAATACAATGCATATATTTCTTGAATTTGCCATCAAAAGATTTCGCATTATATAGAAATAAAATGCAAAACTTATCTCCTTTTGCAGGTTGGATGTTCTGATTCTGTGATTCAAGCATGTTCCTCATCGCTTTAGTATGAGAATAAAGAAACAATAACCTGTATATAATTTTATATAATCAATTGGGTATTTTTGTATTATACACACAAATTGTTGCTCGTTTCATTACTTAACCAGGGAAGAATTCTTGAATTTTTCAGCTTTTCTAAGACATATCAGGGTTTACACCAGTTTTTCGTTTCCACTTCTCTGACTTGCACGATTTATCAATTTATTAGATTCCGCTTCTTTGATTTTGCATGATTTATCTATTTTAAAGAATAAAATGTCGGCAAATATTTTTTTGAGTAATATCCCACAGATTTTTTTTTCTTTTTTTTATAGCTAAAAATTGTGAAAATCTCAAATTACATCCAAAACATCAACAGCAATCGAATTAGGACAATTATCATAAATTAAAAATACAAATCCTAAATTTATAATATTTTATAATAATATCATGAATTAATAAAAGAAACATTAATAATAAAATAACATAAACGTTATCCATTCTCAAACCCCATTTCATGTAGAGTAGAATTTGATCTATTATTTTTTTAGATCTTAGCCAGTAGTTCTCCGGATAATAAACCAAGCAAGATAATATTCATTGTAATTAGTCATAAGAGTCCTCATTGTACAGGAATAAGAAACAAAACTTACCCCTGAACGGAAGAAAGAATTTGAACTATATCTCCTTTTGCTGCCTTGGAAAATAGATATTATTGGTAATATTAAACACAACCAAACGTATATATGTAAGCTGTATCTGCGTTTTCCTTTTCTCGTTCCCTTCGCTGGATGTTTTGTTTATGTGATACAAACATGTTCCTCATTGCATTAGTATGCGAATAAAGAAACAACATGGTGTATATAATTTTGAATTTGGCATCACAAGATTTCTTATTATCTTATATAGATATTAAGAAGAGCAAAACTTACACCTGAACACCGAAGAAAGAAGTTGAAGTATATCTCCTTTTGCTGCCTCGGAAAATAGAAGTGACTTCACTTCTTGAATGTTGAATAGAGAGTAGTTGTGAAGTGACGAAGAAGCTTTGGGAATAAATAGGAGAAGGATTTAAGGAATCCGAATAGGAAAGTATGTCCTGATAGTCCTCTTTGAATTAGGAAACAACTTTAGTTTCCTAAACCAAGAAGTTTTCACTTATCAAATTTTACTGCTATATTTATCCACAAAATGGTACTTCTTGCTACACTTAAATAACGCGGCTTGTGTTTATAAAATAACTTCACAGCCAAGAACTCAATTAATAGCTATCGAATCGAAAAGTCTTATTTATTTATACATAGCTAGAGTTTAAAATAAATTAGGAGTATTATCATAACTTAAAAATACAAATCCTAAATTTATCACAACTTATAATTATATCATAAATTAATAAAACAAACATTATCTAATGACCAAAAGTAAATAAATAAAATAAATATTATCCCTTTTCAAGCCCCACTTCACATAGAATGAGATTTGATCAGACTTTTTGAGATCTTAGCCGGCAATTCTACTAATAAGCCATGCAAGATTATATCCCTCGTAATTAGTCATAAACCAAGCATCATTTATTTAAATATACAAAAGATGTGATAAAATTATTTAAGTATTTATTAATAAATTCTTAAGTAAAAATATATGATGCAGACAATTTTTATAAATCAACTGACATAATTAACTCATCCAAAAAGTTTTTAAACGAAAAATTCAATAGCAAATGCCTAATAACTAGGTTCAAGTTTTTTTTTTCAAAATAGTTATTCTATGATATCATAGTTAATAAAATCAAATTGGTGTTTGAGTCGTAAATACTTAATATGTTACCATTTTTTTTAACTTTCAGCTCTATTATCTCAAATCTAAGAGCATCTTAGTGAGAGGAAGAGGCATACAATTTTTTCTTGGTTTATAAATCAAAGACATTATAATGGTTTGTTCCCTTTTAAAATTTGTCATCTTGTGATATTTCAAGAATTCAGAACTTTCAATCTATTTTGCAAGGAATGGAGATTCTACCATGGGTGGTGTTTATGTCTGTTCTGAATAAAGTCTTTTGAATAAGGCGAGTGATTTTAGGTTTTGCAATTTGGAAATCCTTTTGCTTCCTTTCACAAATTTGGTGGTGATGAATTTTGACGTTTTGCTTTCTCTTCTTCTTCATAGTCTTAATCCATTCTTTATTGCTTATGTTTTTCAATGTTCTCTTTAGATTTTTCGTTCAACTGAAGACTAATTTGTTACAGGGTTATTGGATTTTTGTCTTCCTTGTACGTTATTCTTTCTTTTCTACAAAGATTTCACTGTACCTAATACTAGCTAAAAAGTTAAACTTTTTCAACGAACCATTTTAATACTCGAAATAAAACTAAGAAATTAATATAGTATAAACTAAAAGTTGAGTAATCAAATTAAAAGAAAAATAGGTGAATGACTAAATTAATAGACTAAATGATAGTTAAACCTAAAACTTAATAATTTCAAAAACACAGTATTCATTGAGTAAAATGGAAACATTACCTATAATTAAATCCTTATGAGCTGTGGTTTCATTAGATTCTGTCTTCACATTATCATTATTGCATCATTTAATGTGCAAAAAATACTTGAATAGAAATAAACACTAAATGTTGAATGAAATAAAATCTATTTGGTATGATATAAAATGAAAACAAAATGAATTTACTTTTGATTGATCCAGAGATTAAAAAAGTGTTGAAATACAAAGTAAAGTAGACTAAAAGACTAAAATATCCTTATGAAAAAATAAAAAAATTAGAAAACATTTTTTATTTTATCACTCTATTGCATTTCACCTTTCCTGTGCTGCTGTGCACGCCCTCGACCTGACCCTCTCATTCCATTTAGAGGTTCAGATCCTCTCATTTTTGCGACGGAAATGACGATCATTTTTATAAGATTGTGCCCATTCATTTCATGATGGTGATGGCTTTGCCGTGTATTGCAAAATTTGCTTGTACCAAAAATCCTTCAATGCGGGCTTCTACTCTGCTCTAATATCTTTTGAATAGAATTTTTATTAATTTTATATTATTTGCTTATATCTCATTTTATTTTATAACTAATAATTTTAAATTTTTTATTCATCTTTTAGCATAGATATTACTTTACATGATATGTTTTTTATCAATATGAAAGTAAGTTAAAATAATTATAATATTAAACAAAGTTGTACAAAATTAGAATATAACACTTAAATACAATATATTAAAATTTTCATATGTTACATAATAAAATTTTAAGATGGTTTTTTAATTGAAAAACATCTTTATAAAAGAATAAAGAGAAAACTAGAGTAATCTGTGTATATTATATAACATATGTTTCTCAATTAAAAAATATCTTAAAATTTTATTATAAAAATTGTAGTATATTGAATTTAAGTATTTTATTCTAATTTTGTAAAACTCTTTTCAATATTATAATTAGTTTAACTTACTCTCAAATTTATAAAAAATCATATAAAATAATAATTATGTTAAAAGATGAATAAAAATTTAAAATTATTAATTATAAAATAAAATAAGATATGAAAAAATAATATAAAATTAATAAAAACTCTTTTAAAAAGATATTACAGTAGAGGTAGAAGCCTCTTACTAAGTGAAGGGTTACGCGAGCTTTTGACACAAGCAAATTTCATAATAACCATCAGATGAAATGGATGGCCACGATCTTATAAAAATGACAATAATTTTCCTGTGCAAAAATGAGGGAATCCAGACCCTCCATTGAGCACGAGTGGATTGCCTCATTTTGTAGTGTGAAAATGTCAGCCTCATGTTCAAAGAATTTTGGCTGTTAGATCAATCTTGTGGATCTTATCATGCCACGTGGGAAAAGAACATAAAAAGCAGCGTTTCATTAATATAAAATGCTGCGTTTTGGTTACGTTTTTTTTTCATTCCATATGCTGAAGTCTAAACCCTTGTTTCTAACACCATCGAAGCTCCAGATTTGGCCAGTGTTATCCAAGTTGAAGCATCCCTCTCTCTCTCTCTCGCTCTCCCTCCTCTTTAAGCTTCTTTATTTCCTAACTTCTTTTTAGTCCCTCTCTGTCCTTGTCTTCTACATGATCTCAAATGTAGAATTCTTTGGTTAATTTTAACTGCATATCCCTTCGCACATCGTAAGCATACATAGTATTTGCTCTTCCTTTGCGTAAAGTAATTTCTATCTTAATAGTGGGTTGTGTAACTTCTTTTATAGTACATCTGTTTTTCAATTACTCATATTGAGAAAGTTTGTAATGAATTTTCTTAACAAAAATTAATATTTTGGTTTTGATGTGCCTTTGTTTAGGTATATTTTGGGAAGTTTGATTTGGAAAATGAATAAAAGTTAGCAATCATAGCCTCTTAGGCCTTGTTTGATTTGATTCTGTAAAACAATTTTTTTATTTTCAAGAACAAAAAAAAAAAAACCTGTTTGATAATGTGTTTTTAGTGAAGTGTTTTGTAAAACAAAAAAATAAAATTTTGTTTTCAAAAATAAAAAACTCAGAACACTTTTTCAGTGTTCTGTAATTTTTGTTATATAGAATCAGATAAAAAACAGAAAATAATTACTTTTCAAAATAATGATTCAAACAGATTTTTTAATTTTTTTGTTCTCAAAAACTTGTTCTTAAAAACATATGTTTTGAAAACATTAAAACAAAAACAATTTCAAACAGGCCCTTAATCTCTTCATATGGGTGATTTAATTGAATGATGTAATTAGTTCTCCATGAATGAATGTTTAGGTATATTTAATGATTTTAGATAATAATCTAGAAGTTTTTGATAAAAAGAGTTTGAATTTGTGATTCAATACTTTAGCATTCAATAAGGGAACATCCATGGTTTTGGATGAAAATGTAGTCGTTGGATTGATAAAACATGTATTGCATGGAAGGTTATTTTGTTTTATAGTATTAACAATTTTTGTGATGGTGTCATTTTATACCAGCTGTTTTGTTATTTTACTTATGCAAATTTGAACTGCTGTGGACATAGGTACTATTGGGCATTACTTAATTTTGGAAGTTCTCTTGAACTACTGTAGGAACCAAGTGTTGACTAGTTTTGATTAATTATGGGAAAGAGAAAAACTTGTGTTATTGAATTTAATACTAGTAATCACCTTGGGCTAAAAGAGAAATAGTAATAGTTAAAAATATCATATAGCATTGAAGTTAAAATGTGAATTTTGAACCATGCTTAAATAAAAGTTGAAACTAGTAAGAAAGTAGTGATTTATAAACATGCTGCCATTTACCTAAGTTCACTAGGCTGGTCTACCTGAAGTATCGCCACTTAAAGGTAGATGTCCCTATTAGAATAAAAAAGAACTGTAAATACCATTCATTCCTAAGAAAGGGAAGGAAAGTGTGTCATAAACCTGCTGCTGCAATGCGGACAACAAGGTAGCAACTTGTGCACGAACTTCATCTTGCACTTGTTGGGTCATCTAAGCTTGCTCTTGCTACAACTTTCGTTCAAATTTTTCTTGCATTTTTTATTCCATTTCTTCACACTCTTGTGCCATATGGGCTCAATCCTCCTCCCGTTTTTGTTCCATTTCTTCCCAGACTTGTTATATTGCGGATGACACCCTGTAGTCCACATCAACTTGGTCAACAGGTCACTTTTTTTTTAGGTTTCTTTCCATGACCCTTCCCATGAACAAACTCTGACCATGCACCCAATATAATAGATAAAATCTCATCTCCAGTCATGCGAAATTTAACTTTAGATAATTGTTGTCGAAGAACTAGCTTATGTAGGCAACCCTACTATTTAAACAATAAATTAAAAACACATACAATAAACTATAATTAAACAAAGATAAAAAATTGAACGATGTTGAAAAGTTACATGAATCTCCTGTGACTTGGGATCAACCCACTCTATCTCCCCATCCTTTGTTTGACGAGTGTGTTGTGCCTCCCACATCATGTCAGGTCCACTGGTTCACCAGTAATAGGATCCCTCTAAAATATTTTGTAAATAAAATTATTTCATCTTGTAATAATGAAGAAAACAAAATAGCTACATAGAAATATACTGGAAAATTAAAAAAAAAAAAAAGCCATCCTTACCAGACTATGCTCTACCTCCGTAAAGGACCGCGTGTCACATGTATACTTGGTTACTTGTTTTCCCCTATTTAGTTTATTTTTATTACCTACAATTAGACAAAAACATTTGTTATTGTTTAAAGATAGTTATGAGAATTGCATATAAGTAAGCATGTTCAAACTATACTATAAAACAAAAATATATTACTTTAAAATCTTCAATAGCCCAATGCTGGAGAAACCACTCCCAATCTATGGGATGCACATCAACTGATCGAACTGTATGCCTATCTTCTTCTGTATCTAAAAATTTGACAAAATTATGCAACTTTGTCTTTCAACTCCTAAATAGTCTCCGCAAAGTGCTAAGAGTGAAGCACATCACAACGACTCAACTTGACCCTCTTGTTGTTCAAATTTGTCCTACAAACCACATACATAAGTAGTTATAGTTACCCATGTAAAGGTTTAAACTTAAATACCATTCAGTTTGTATAACTATCTATACATAAACATATAACCTTAACCTTTAACCACATAATGTCCCCATATTTTGCTTGTTGAGCAAGCCAGTTACCATCTCTAAACAAACAAGTGGTCCGAACCACCCAATGTAATGCCCTAAAATTAATTAAGGCATTAATCATAGGTTAGATATAATTAAGAATAATTATTACGAAATAATTGGACAAACTATGTGAATGGGAATTTAGAGAAGAATAAATTATTAATATGGGTTTGGAATTTAATTGAATTAGAAACCTCATCTAGGCCCAAATTAATTTAAATAGGCCAATGGAGGCCCAATGATTTTAGGTGCAGACCAAACCTTTTATTGTGAGACTTGGCCCAAGAGAGTCATCTAACAATGACCCAATTTGGCCTAGTGAAATAAAGGCCTAAGACCTAATTTACAAGAGCTCTTATAGATAGCCCAACATTCTTTATGCAGACCCAAACTAAATGGGCTCTTGAAACTTGATCCAACCTAACTAAAAATCTGAACTCTTGTAGTTGGCCTAACAAATTAAAAACCTTAGCCCAGCAACTAGTAAGAGCCCAATAAGTCCTTAGACTGATGGGTCAACCCATAACCCATTTAGGATCCAACTTAAACCTTAAAAATCAATCTAGCCACACCCCATTCTATAGAACCACAAGAAACATAAGGCAATTTTTGAAGGTTTAAGGTGGAGGCTAGGGTTCTTGACATATTTTCAGCATTTCTCACTTCTAAGCTCAAAATCAGTTAAGATAATAGTTATATAACTTAATACTCTCCTCTTTCTCTTTAATTTAACCTGATTAATGTTTCATTTAGAGCATTTCATCCACACCCAAAATTTGAAACTTTGTTGTTTGGTATTTTCATGGTAAAAGTTCGGAGATTAAGGCTAGGGGTGTTGTTAAGTAAGTATAAACTTTTCATTTTAATGCTTTTTCTACTAATTAGAGACCTCCATAGTTGATTTTTAGTATGGGCATTAATTTTGTGCGAAATTACAAGGAGATGAAGGTGAAACAATGAAATTTTTGGGCTTGATGACTTAAATTCAAATTTTAGAATATCCCATGGTGTGTTCTTGATAGTTAAAGCTCAACTCAATTCATTTGACCTCTTGGGTGTATGGATAAGTGTTCCCTCTTCTCTTGTGTGGTGTATGTGCTGAATTTTCACATTTTAGATTGACTTTTGCTGCATGGTTTGTACATGTGTGAAAATGGAATTGTGGGGAGTGAATCATGGTAAGTTTTGATGTATGGACCCTAAATTGATGCAATAGATCATTAAGAAGCTTGGGTAAGAAGTTCTCAATGATTTTTTGTTAAGATTAATTTGTGGATAAGGAGAATTTCCTTACTAATGATAGTTAAATGATAATAATCATCCTTATATTAGGCTTGGTATGCTTTGGATCATAGTGGTAGCTAAAGGAAGAGTAATTAGCTTTATTGAGGTAACCAGGGTTATTTTTCCTAATTCCTTATATATGCTCATGTTAATCTGATATTTGTTACATATGCTTAATTTTGAAATGCTAAATGATTGGTTGACTACTTAAATTATTATTGTGATTGGACCTTGTAAGTTTATGATGGAGTTATGGTACGGTTGCCACCCGTGCATGTGTTTCAATTGGGCATCGGGTTGTGATCAGACCCTGAATGCACTGAGCCCAAGTTGTACTCATTAGGGAGTTGGTGCCATGGATAGACTACTTTCGATATTATTAGCTATTAACATGTTATGTGTGGTTACTGGTATAGGACAGTAGTCATTAGTAGCTCAACTAGTTCATTTACAAATTGAATTGATAATGTTGGTATTGATGATATGAAATTACATTATATTGATTAATCTGTACATATATATGGAATTTTCCTCTTATTACTGAGATTGTATATCTCACCTTGATTGTGGGCTAACATTTTTAGGGACTAGATTTCTTAGTGGCAAGGAGAAATTAATGGAAGCTTATTATATGGTTTGGTAGCACATAGGTTTGGAAACCTTGTCAAATTGTATTGTATAATTAGATTACTAGTTTTATATAATTGCCGCATTGTATCATGAATTGCCAAGTATAAGGACTGTACATGTAATATAATTATCTTGGAATTGAATATTATGGTTGTAATTGGCTAACAATAGATGAGTGACTTGATCTTGTATGAACATGAAGCATTGGCCCTATGCTCCTTGTGGTCGAAACACTTTTACTATCACTAAATTATAGAATTTGCTTATGTATGATAGTTTTGTGAGTAGAAATCAACACTTAAATCTTAAAGTGGATAAGGATAGATTAGCTAGATAAATCAAGTAGATAAATGCCATTAGAGTTTGACAAATTGTGGAAGAGTAGTCCTAGAGTGTTCTTAGAGAGAGAATTGGAGTGCATAGGAGGAAATTAGGGAGTTATAAGAACAGAGGGGAATTGGCTGCGGCCAAAATGGAATTAGCTGCGGCCAAAAGTGATGAAGTTGCCAGGGAAGAAAATAGAGAGGAATTGGCACGACGAAAAGTGAAGTTAGTCACGGGGAAATGTGACAAACAAGTCTAGTACTTTTGCTGCAACGAAATGTGCAAAATTTGTGAAGGTGTAAGGAGTTGAACCCAAGAGTAATTAGTCGCGGCATGAGAGAATTTAGTCGTGGCCAAGGTGCTCAATTTCTCATATTAACGTAGAAACTTTAGTTTTCTCTATGGAAAAGATAATGAATGATTTAGTAGCACTTGTAAGACGTTCTTGTGAGTTGGAATTAATGGATGATGGGATTAAAAGCTTATAATTGAGGGTTTGATTCCTTCATATGCATAAATGGTTATGAGTAATTAATTAGTTAATGACTCTAATAACATTAAGGTTTAAATTTCCTCACCTTTTCCTAATGTAAGTAATCTTATAATGACTTCAAACCTCAATTGATGATTATTAATCGTGTCTTTAACTTTAATTACCATAATTAGAAGTTAAGGTTGTCACACCCAGTCATAGTAATTAGAGAACTATTGAGCGCCATCTCCAATGGCTCGCTCAAAGTCTTCAGGGATGTCAATAACAATTTATCTACCATGCTTTGTCTTCAAATCAATAAACATACACTTATATCTCCCTCGGCCTTTCTTAACAATGCTACAATAAGTTGAATAAGACATGTTGATAATAAAAAACCATTCTACATGGATATGTGTGTGTGTGTGTGTGTGTGTGTGTGTGTGTGCATGAGTAAGGCAATCTATATGTAAGTACAGTTCCATAAAGATATTTAATCTAAGCTACAATTAGTATCATCTATGTCATCTGCATCATCCTCATCAAATATGTCTTCCCCATCTTCTTCATCAATGGACACATCATCATCATTATCATCAATGAATTCATCCATTGCATCAATTACATTCAACCCACTTGGTCGGGGGCGCTCACTTAAATAGTTTATTGTTTCTGGTTGAATGTCATCCCTATGAAGGCAAACCACTAGGTCAATGCCTACATCATCATTAGTAGTCAAATCTACTTCAATTTCAATTTGTCGATAAGCCTCATCATTTAGTAATTCCTCATTATCCCCATTTACACCATCATCAATCATCTCTGGGATATTAAAGAGGTCACAAGGATTTGTTTTTACAACAACAAGCCAATTTGGGTCACAAATATCCTCCAAATAAAACACTTGTTCTGCTTGAGATGCCAAGACAACATTTGAGTTCAATGAGTATCGAGTGTTAACACTTGTGATTCCATATTTGTCAACCTTGTATCCTCTTCCTAGATGACCCACATCCCACCAATGACACTTAAAGAGATACACTTTTTTATTCCCAATGTATGACAATTCATATTTATCTTTTAAAATACCATAATACTCTTTTGTCTCATCTGAATCATCACCTCTTACAAGGACTCCACTATTCTGCGTTCTCCTACCAGAGGCTCGGTCTTGAGTGTGAAATCTAAATCCATTCAGCATAAATGTGGAATAATGATGGATCATTTTTAGCGGTTCAACTCTAAGACTCATAAGGTCATCACTTGTGTCACCCCGTGCACCTAACTTTAAAACCTATAAATGACAACATGTATGAATATTGTAATTTTTAAATTGACTAATAAAAAAATGAGTTCAAAACATACCTATGCACGAAACTATTCTAGGAACTTCGTAATCATTGAAGCTTGTGTTTCAATTTCCATCTTATACTTCATGCAATGTATAACCTACTTAATTAAAAGGTGATAACAAAACCACTATTTTGGGTAAGCGATGGCCAAGTCTTATAAACTTACTCAATGAATGGCCAAATGTCTTCATAATTTTGAAACACATACATACAAGCTTAATTTATCTCTATATCTGATAGAAACATTAATTCATAACATCCCTTCACCTACCCACTTGGATTGAAGATAGACATCTTATCATTTTCATATGTCTATCATCATTTCTAGGAGTTCTATTAAACTTAGTAGGGATATTTTTCAGATAACGAGAGCAAAAGGTAAGACATTCATCCGCCAAGTAACCTTCAACAATTAAACCTTCTGGATGAGCCTTATTGCAAACATAAGTTTTTAGTGTTCGCAAGTACCTGTATTAATATGAATAAGGTAAGACAATTTCTAAATAATAAAAAAGGCATCAAAGTTTAAGGTCAACCTTATCTTTCAATAGGGTACATCCATCAATATTGTACGAGTTTACCAATTTAGCCTTTCTTGCTAAGTGAACAAGCAAATGGACTATGATATCAAAGAAGGCAGGTGGAAACACAATTTCCAATTTGCATAATGTGATTGCAATTTGGGTTTCCAAGACATCAAGATCTTCAATCCTCAAGCACTTTGAACACAAGTTCTTAAAAAATTTTCCCAACTTTATTATAGGTTTCGACACTTTATTAGGCAATAAGTCACGTATTACAAGTGGGAATATGTCCTATAATAATACATGGTGGTCGTGACATTTCAACCCAAAGATTTTTCGCTCATAGACATTGATGCACCTCGAAATGTTTGAAGAGATAGTGTCAGGCACCTTCAACTTAGCTAAAAAGTTACAAACTTTTGACTTCTCTTGTATTGATAATGTATAGCATGCTACTGGAAGCAAGATTTTGTTCTCGTCTTCAATTGGGTGCAATTGTTGCCTAATTCCTAAATTAACCAAGTCATATCAACTCCTCAGTTATCCTTGGTCTTTCCAACTACACCTATTAATGTTGACACTATGTTACTAGACATATTTCTTTCTATATGCATAAAATTAAGGTTATGTTGAAGTATAAGGGTTTTCCAATAGGGCAGCTTGAAGAAAATACTCTTCTTCCTCCAATTGAAAGCATCATTAGTGTGATAATGCTTTTGCTTATGACTTTTCCTAAAACTCACATTACCCAATGCTTAAAGCGTATAAGTGCTTCATCACCGATTAGAGGAGAGGGTACAAGTGAATGTTCAACTTTCCCATCAAATGCCCTCCTATTTTTGCGCCATGGATGATTGGTTGGAAGGAAGCGACGATACCCCATATAACATAACTTATTTCCTAAAGAAGACAAATATGTGCCTTTGTGGCAATAGGGGCATGCAAACTTCCCCTTGGTAAACCACCCTGAGAGGTTCTCATAAGCTGAGAAGTCATTAATTGTCTAGATGATAGCAGCACGCATCATAAAATTAGATTGTGAGTAGGCATCATATGTGTGAACCCATCATTCCATAATTCCTATAACTCTTTAATCATGGGTTGCAAATACACATCAATGTCATTACTAGGACATTTAGGACCTGGAATAAGAAGTGTCATCATAAAATATGGATGCTTCATGCATAACCATAGTCGCAAATTGTATGGTGCAAATTGTATGGAACTAACACAATTAGCCAAATACTATGGTTAGTACTCATATTTCAATAAGATTGGAACCCATCACTAGCTACACCCATTCGTACATTTTTGCAATCACGAGAGAAGTTAAGATGTTGGGCATCAAATGATTTTCAAGTAATGGAGTCAGATAAATGTCGTAACACACCATCGTCAATGTGTTCTTCCATGTGCCATCTCATTTCTTTAGCTATTTGTCGAGCCATATATAACTGTTGCAACCTAGATTTTTATGGAAAATGTCGCAACACTTTATGCAGCACTTTCTTGCCTTTGTGACCATCCAACTTCAATCTAGACACATTGCACTTAGGGCATGATTCTGCATTGGTGTGCTCTTGCTAATATAAGATGTAGTCATTCTCACATGCATCAATCTTGGTATAACCTAATCCGAGCTCCCTAACAACCTTCTTTGCTTCGTAGTAATTATTACTACTAGTACCCCTTTAGGAAGAACATATTTGAATAAACTCAATAATGTATCCATAGATTTGTTGCTCTAATGATTGAGACATTTCAAGTGAAGGAGTTTGACAATGAAAGACAGCTTTGTCACATTATTACAACCTGGATAGAGTTCTGTTTGAACATCTTCCAACAATTTTAAGAACTAGCTAGCCTACAAATTAGGTGACTCATTTGAATATGTTTTGCCAAACTCATCATGTAACATCTCAATGATATCATCATCCTCATCATTATCCTCGGGTGCTTTATCCTTTACATGTTGGGGAGGACTATGGATACCAGGTCGAGCTTCTCCATGTGAGTCCTATACTTTGTAACTTTCACTAAAACCCTTCTTGAACAAATTTGCCCTTACTTCACTTCTTATCTTCCATGTTGTATTCTTGCACCCCTTGCATGGGTATCGAATCATATCAGTCACCCCAACTTAGCTGAATGCCCATTGGAGAAACTCATCAATGTCCCGTCTATATGCCATGTCAACCCTATTCCTTATGTGCATCCAACTTTTATCCATCCCTAAATCTTACATGAATGTTTTCAAAATGAGTATTCATAACTTGTTTATAGTTATATACTCTTATATCCTCTAGAACACAAGGAAAGAGACACATTTCTCTTCAAAATACACAACATATAGTCTTATATCATCTAGAACACAAGTATTTGGTTCATCAAACAACCAAACCAATTAAAAGGTGAAATCCTCCACAAACAACTAGCATTTCATAACTTCCCTATGGCAAACATGTATCTATGCAAATATAAGGCATGAAGAAAAAATAAACATATACAATACAAGCATCTATAGGAAGCTTCCTCCTATGTTTATACACTTTTATTTTTTAAGCTAAAATTTCCTATATGTAGCTAATATATTTGATTTTGCTTGAAAATTGTTCACAAACAAGTTCAGTTGGTTGTTCATAGAAAAGTAAATTTATCTTTATGTTGATCAATTAGATTATTTATTGTATATTTAATCCTAATTATTTATTAAATATTCATCATCTTTATTTCAATCTCTTAGTAATTTATTAAATGTTTCATTCATTATTCTTAAATTAAATTGTTATCTTTACTCTTAATCCAATAAATACTAATTAAATTTTAAATTTAGTATTTTATTAATTATGTTTTTTCTTTTTCTAGCCTTAATCCATCAATTACTTATCAAATTTTAAAGTCATTATTATTTTTAATTATGTTTTTACTTTTAGGATTTGCTTATTTATTTATTGTTCAATATTTTACTATTAATTATTTATTGAATATTTAATCCTAATTACTTATCAAATATGTTTCATCTTTGTTTTATTCTATCAGTCATTTAGTAAATGGTTAATATATTATTCTTAAATTAAATTTTCATTTTTTTCTTAATCAAACAATTGGTAATTAAATTTTAAATGTAGTATTTTATTTAATTATTTTTTTTCCTTTTTTAGTCTTAATCCATCAATGACTCATCAAATTTTAAATTTATTGTTTTATTTAATTACACTTTTATTTTTAGTATTTACCTATTAATTATTTATTCAATTTTTTACTATAGATTATGTATTGATTATTTAATCCTAATTATTTGTTAAATATTCTTCATCTTTATTTTAATCTTTTAGGCATTTATCAAATGTTTCATTCATTAGTCTTAAATTAAATTGTTATCTTTACTCTTAATCCAATAAAAACTAATTAAAATTAAAATTTAGTATTTTTATTTAATTATGTTTTTCTTTTTCTAGCCTTAATCCATCAATTACTTATCAAATTTCAAAGTTATTATTATTTTTAATTATGTTTTTACCTTTAGTGTTTGCTTATTAATTTCCTGTTCAATATTTTACTATTAATTATTTATTGAATATTTAATCCTAATTACTTATTAAATATTTTTCATCTTTGTTTTATTCTATTAGTCATTTAGTAAATGGTTAATATATTATTCTTAAATTAAATTTTCATAATGTAGTGTTCAATGCAGAAGAAAACATAACATTCAATATATTATTCTATTATAAAATTTACATCACTTCTACTATACACACACACATAATGTTCAATGCCAAAGAGCTGACATGACATATAGCTATAGGTATATGCGTGCCCACCAAATAACCCATAACTCCCTAATGTCAATCATTCCATTCTTCTTCTTTCACTTCTTAATATATATCCTAACCAATCAATTTGGTTTATTTGATTAAAATTTTCTTCTAATTAATTTTTCACCACTTAGTTCCATATATATCCTAACCAACACATTTTTACCTTTAGAAAGGCATGAACTAACAAGAAAATATTATCTTGTTACTCCAAACAGTGACTGTAGTGAGTTGTAAGGAGGAATGAAAGAATCAGTTCTTGCTTGAAAAGTTAGACCTACACCAAAAAAAAAAAAAAGTCAAATGGACTTCTAAGAGAAAAGGAAACAAAAAATCAATTCTTTTGTGTGAATATGGATCTATATATATAGGTCTATATATATGTATAGAAAGTCATGATAAAGAAGAAAAATTCAAAGGATTTCTCTCCTCAAAACCAATAATTAAGAAGCCATTTTTAAAGAAACCACTTATAATTGTTAAGCCACTTCTGCCAAAGCCAATATTCAAGAAACCTATTCCAATTGTTAAGCCACTTCCACCAAAACCACTATTTAAGAAGCCAATTTTTATGCTCCCACCAAAAGTTCAAATTATCATGAAGCCTTTACCAGTTGTTAACAAACATATACTAAAGCCAATTCCATTTGTTGATGAGAAGCCCTTACCAATATAATTATATATTCATTGGAATGATACTAAGAGATTGAGGTCTTCGAATCATGAGAGGATGTAATCATTACAACGTTGATTATCTTTGACTTCAAACTTCAACACTTTTAACCATACACCATTTAAAATTTGCCTTCCTCCCTTCAAAATCTACCAACTATGCTTTTATCACTAGAGAAGAACAAAGACATCTATACTTCTTATACACAGTTTTCTAACTATGCGAGTTACTTTAATTTCTTAGGGAAAAAAGAATGAAATCTCTTTTTAATTTGACTAGCATAAATTTCTTTGTTTCTATATCTATTGTTGAACTAACACTAAGCTTTACGGACTAAACAATATCATATATGAGAAAAAGGAAGCAATTGGTCCATTTCCTAACTAAATTATTAAAAAAACTTACCAACTAAATTAATCCTTTAAATCACTGAAAAATAATTTAAACACAAACATCACTGATTTGAAAACCTCATTGAAACTAGGAAATAGTTGGTCGTAGTTTGATTATCATGCATGCTTGAAAAATTAATTAACGAGTTCTAGATGTAGCGATATATATAAGTAGACCTTGCAGAAAAAGGAACTTCAATATTTTCAATGACTGATGACATGATATGATGTTAGCCGATCAAGTCCATGAAATGTTTTAAGTTATGTCATAAGAGTGGGAAAAGATAGAAATTTAGTCATTTTTTTCTTGCCTTAGAACATGTAAAATGGCCCAGACTGATTTTCATATAGAATATAAAAAGTGTGTGGCCCTTAAGGTGAATTATAGGGGATATAGAGTCATTATGACACTAAAAAAATCTTTGCAAGTGACTAGCTTCTGATAAACTAGGGATCTTTCATTAAGGTCTATAATGAATTTTTATTTAAACTTTATCTTTTAAATAAGGGATCTTTTATTATGTTTATTATACCTAATTCTCCTAATTGAATCCTTAAACTACTATTCCTCTGATATTACTTGATTACAAGGAGTGTATCTTTAACATTTTAAAATGAACATTTCTTTAAATTTAAATAAAACCCCATGATCATGCCACTATTAGAAGATCTAAATAAAATAAATGCTTAAAAGGAATCATCAAAGTGTTAAAACTTAAATAGCTTTTCCCAAAGACTTGCTAAAACACCCAGGTAGATAGCCATTTACACAAAAACTAATCACAAGAGTCCTCCTTTATAAGACATCATCAACATCCTATGGTTCAAATTCACCTAAAAAGCTTAGCAAACCCAAACTTGTGGGCATTGTCATCAGCCTTTAATAGATAGACTAAAAACAAAACAATGTCAAGCTATAATCACAAGCAACACCAACCACTTAATCATGATAAGCAAGCAACAAAAGCATCAATGGCAATGACTGATTGACAAAATAAAGAAATTTACACCTTATTCAAAGAAATATTAAAAAAAATCTTAGTAAAGCAAAAACTCAAACAATATCAGAATATTCCACCCTTTTCTCCTTCACACTAACTAGTCACACAACAACTTAAGACTAGCCAAGCAAAGCAAATTGTTTATTTTAATGTATCACAATGAAAACTACACTAGACCTTTACATAAGAAAATCAAAAATCGAAGAAATTACCTAAGGAATATAAAGTCCCACATTGAGTAGGAAGACCCTAGGCTATGGCCTTATAAGTGGGAGTGGTACTCTTCCCACGTGGATGCGTTTTCCTAAGAGCTAATAGGAGAAGCCATCTATTGGGGACAATATCCATAGGGCTCTATAAGGTTATTGGTATCAGAGCTGGCTTAGCCACATGTGCAACCCGAGGATAGGTTAGCCTTAAAGGGGGTGGAATGTAAAGTCCCACATCGGGTAAAAAGACCTTGGGCTAGAGCCTTATAAGTGGGAGTGGTACTCTCCCTATGTGGACGCATTTTCTTGGGAGCTAATGGGAGAAGCAATCTACCAGGGACAATATCCACAGGGCTCTGTAAGGTTATTAGTATTAGAGTAAAGGTTCAAGCACTTTAATGTGAGTTGTGGCTTGTGAATATGAGTTGCCTTTGTATATGAGTTTATTTCAGATGAATTGAGTATGATGGTGGTGAGTGTGTTCCTATTTGATGCTAAAGTTTGCCAATGATATTTCAGAACAATGGTGAACACTAGGAGAGGTAGGCCTTCCAGAGAGGCTCGTGCAAAGGACAGAGTCGAGTCGAGTGATCTAGTAGTTGGAGCCTTGTAAGATATAATGACTCGCCTAGATCAACAGCAAGCTGTAATTATACAGTTATAGGAACGACTTGCACAAAGAGATAGTGAGGGCCCCACACCTCTTCTTCTATAGCCATCATAGCACTCAATTTGTCCTAAGTATTTTGGGGTGACTCATTCTGATCCACAGCCACACATATAGATATAGCAGACTATTCAGATTCCACCTACTTAGACACCTCTAGCCCTAGAGCAGCCTTCTATTAAACAAACTATCACACAATTCAAGAAATTCGGGCCTCCCACCTTTGATGGTGAATTGAATACAAAGAAAGCTAAGGCTTAGATTATGCAGCTTAAGAAGATATTCTGAGCGATGGAGTGTACCTCTAAGCAGAAGGCCGTGATGGCCATATTCTAGTTAGAGAAAGAAGTAAATTATTGGTGGAGGAGCATTGAGCCTATATTAACATCAAGGAACCTTCCACTCACTTGGGAGACATTCCTCTAGAGTTTCTATAAGAGGTATTTCCCTAACTCTATCAGAGATCAGAAAGAGTTAGAGTTTGTACTCCTGAGGCAAGTTGAGGGAATGTATGTGGACCAATATATGGCCAAATTTGTTGAGCTCTCTAGATATTCCTCATACTTACAAAGACGAGGGTTGAAGAAAGGTTTGTTGCCAGATATTAGAGACATGGTGGTTCCATAGAGAATTAGGAACTTTAATACCTTGGTTGAGATTTGTAGAGTCACAGAAGCGAATCCCAAAACTATGCAGCCTACTTCTAATGCCATACCTCCCCTCCTTGAGCTTAAGGGATTGAGAGATGATACACAGACCACTGTAAGCAACAGGAGAGGTGGTAGAAGCTAATGGAACATAAGAGGTAAGAGAAGAAGAACTCAGTCTAACAGAGGCAGTTCTGCGCCCATAATATGTGCTCAGTGCGGTAGAAATTATGGGAATAGGCCGTGTTATGTGGGGCAAAACGTATGCTACAAATGCGGTAGACTAGAACATATGGCCAGGGACTGCATACAGGCTCCCCAGCAGTTTTCTCAGCAGAGGAAGATGGCTCCTATACTTAAACCTCAAACGCGGGGTAGAGTCTTTGCCGTGACACAGTAGGAGGCTAGTTAGTCCCTGAGTCTAATCCAAGGTACTGTTAAGATTAATGATTTTTCTATAACTATTTTATTTGATTTAAGTACTAGCCACTCTTTCATATCATATGACCATACTAGGAGGTTGGGTCTGAGTATGCATACACTACCATATGATTTGCATTTATATCTATCCCCACAGGAAACAAAGCATTACCTCCCATGTTTGTTTGAATTATGTGGTCCAGTTTAATCATTGTTATGCTACCCTTGATTTGATATGTATACCTTTTATTGACATTGATTTGATTATCAATATGAACTAGATGTCTGTAAATAATGCCACACTTGATTGTTCCCGTAAATGTATTACTTTGCCTGAATGTGGAACTGTGCCTAGTATGAGGACTAAGTTACCTGTTATGACCACCTCCCAAGTTGAGAGGCCTCTAGAGCATAGTTGTTAGGGATATCTAATTTTCTTTTTAATTTAGGATGAGGTAGAAGAAGGTATAAAGAAAATTCCAATAGTAAGAGAGTTCCCATAAGTGTTCCCTGCAGACTACCTTGATCACCTCTACCAATGACTCCTTATCACAGTTAATCCTTCACCTTTTCCTAAAAGCAGAAGATACCTCACCTGCATTATTGTTTGGCATTTTTGGGAAGACCATTTCAATGTCTACAACAGGGGCCATTTCTGTGTCTTCAATATTCTAAAGGCCACTATCACTTATAGGCTGCTCTATCTCCTCAATGATGTGAAGGGAATCTTGTGATAATCCACCAGTTACCTATTTATTCCCCCATATTATGCTTAGATTCTCAAAGCGAGGGAAAGGCTTCAGAATGCAAAGGGCTTCTTGTGTGTCTGTGCATAAAACAAATATACCAATTCATTAATAGCTCAAATACAACTATTACTATATAAGATGATATAAGAGAGGCCAATTTGAAGTCACTGTAAGAATGACACAAGGAACTAACTACAAAAAAGTGTGTGGTCACAAAATGACATGGGGCAAATAACATCATGTAATTTAAAACACACACATCTAAAAAAAATGGTACCTTTATATATTCGTCCCAAACCTCTTTTTCAATAGTGACACAGTGATGGACTGGGTCCTATCCAAGTCCTAACACATTTGATCCATATATCATGTAATAGATTGTTTGTCATAAGAGCTTTAAGGTCTTTAATGGGGATTGTATATGCTGAATACACTTGAGCCAAGATCAGGGAACTTGACCTCCATCATACCTTCAATAGCTAACAAGTGGCTAAGCTTGAACAAGTGGTCAGACATGAACTTTTGTTGCAAACGTAGCTATACGAGGCATTCCACTAGTATATTGCCCTCGGCTGAGATCTATACATGCTTAGAGCTTTGATTTCTTACATTTAGTGCTTGCTCCATGCTACTTATAATAAGCATAAACTAGAACATATTAACAAGGTACGTGAATTGATGAAAACATTACACATTGAAAATTGTCACATGTTTGCCACACATATAATGAGCATAATAATATCAGTAAAATAGTCATAGGACAATACGTGTCATATGGTTGAGTACATAAGGAAGTCACCACAAAAAATAGTCACAAGACAATACATGTCATATAGTTGAGTACATAAGGAGGCCATCGCATAACAACCATATTACTAATCCTAAAATAATACATACACATAAAGTAACACATAAACCTCAATGGGCACATTACATCTCCAACATTTCTTCTACTTCCTCTCTCGGCTATAAAGGTAGTGAACATCTCATTTGCCAAGTTCTTTGCTAGCTGCTTCATGCATTAAAAGTTTCCATAGTTAAAATGGGATTGGTATCCATATTTGGATCATTGGACTCCAATTCATCATACTTATCTTCTGGAGGATTCGCAACATTTTCCTGATGTATGAGATTATGTAATAAGCAATAGGGGATTATAATCCGATTACATGTTTTCACTGGGTAAAATGCAAGACTCTTAAAGATTGCCTATCGATTTTTCACCATCCCAAAGCACCACTCAATGACATTACTAGCATTTGCATGTCTCATATTAAAGCATTCATGTGGGGTTTGTGGTAAGTGACCTTCTCTTTATTCATTCAAGTGGTATCTTTGTCCTCTATAAGGTACAAGGAAGCCTTCATAGTTTGTGTACCCAACATCAACCAAATAATAACAACTTAAAAATCATGTCCTTTTTCAATTACATATACACATATTAACATACACACATATATATGGATCCATATTTACGTAAATAAGGTAGAGAGACTCACCCTAAGGAACCTTCAGACCATGTCTTCGCCTAATTGCATCACATAAGACCCTTTCATCAATTGTAAATCTTTCCCACCCAAATAAAACATAAATAAATTGTACATCTAGTGAGCAAATCCCTAAGATATTTGTGGTGATCCCCCTTTCTCTGTTATGGTACCAAGCTTGGTCATGTGCCCGTAGGTGTACCCTAAGGTGTGTTCCATCAAGCACACCAAGATAATTCTATAGATGAAAGTGCCAAGTCAAGGGGTGAATAATAAGTAAAATGCAAAACCATTATTGTGTAGACATAGCATTAATCTACCTTGAACCATTTCCACCTCTCATGCGTTGAATCTTCAGGAACAGGCTCCGATGTTTTATATAGTTCTCCATGTAAATGCATCATAGCATTTAAGACTAGATAGAAACATCTACTTATGGTTGGCCCTAATTTACTAAATTCAAACTATGTTACTTTATTCTTCACGTAATCAGTAAGAATGTGCAAACAAATTGCCACTTGGCCATCGACTAGCATATGGTTAGTTGGTTTTAGCCTCCCAATGGTATCAAGCATTTGACATAGACAATCAAAGGTACACTTACACATCCTAATTTGGTTAAAACAATAGTTGTCACTGCTGTATACCATTTCTTTAAGATGGGCTCTCTTAGCATGAAAGTTCAAGGTGTAAGACCTATCAATAATGCGCCTACTATTATTGAAAGCAACACTAAGCAGTATGATGACAAACATTTTCCGCATCGATTGAATAGCAATTAACCACTAACATAGGAGATGAATAATCACTTCTCTACTTTACAGGTCTATAACTATAGGGATGCAATGAAAGTATAAGTCAATATAGAACAAAGGATTAGTAATCAGTAATTTTTAGACTTATAAAGGTAATGGATAAAAACTTGAGAGAAAAAGACCAACAACTTCCAAGTTTATAGCTATTACTTATTATTGGTGAATATTGATGATACCTTTAACCAAGCATTTTCAAAATGTTGTGTTTTTAAAGTGAGACTAAAATTAATAAAGTAGTTAATCCTAACCATAAGAGCCACAAAAGTTTCAATAAGAATTAATTCATAAAAGGAATAAGTATATGAAATGGATTTCTGATTTGGACATAACAAGATTTTTTTTTCCTTGTCATCATGCTTTTTCTCTTTCATGCAAACTCCAACAGGTCACCATACCACACCCAGTTAGTAACAATTTTGCTCATTATAGCATTTCAACAAGAAGAAAAAATAAAGTTCACTGGATATTGTCAACAAGAACAGTAACAATTTCTAACCAACCTATATTCAAGTTGACAAGAACCATGGTAATCATCAACATGATTAGATACCATTTCCTATATACTATCAATTCTGGTATTTCTTCTTCTTTATCTGTTCTCCACTCTTCTTCATCCTACAACCAGATCTATTGCTAATGCTAATATTAAATATATTATAGGTTTAAAAAGTTTCAAAAAGGAACTATCAATTCGTCATCTTCACAATATGAAAAACTAGCATGAGAACATGGAAAGTGTAGAAAATGTAGGCATAAGGATGACCACAACTTGACTTTGAAGCAAGATTTATCATACAACTATGACTTTAATGTGTAACACCGATGATCAAGCAAGCTTTATCATATAATAAATAAGGAAGCATACCAAGTTTGGGGTGGATTTCACAGACACGATCATAGATGACCACTCAGGCACGGCTTCCATTGCTCTACTAGGGTTCAAA
Organism: Erythrophleum ivorense; assembly: GCA_026724425.1. NCBI lineage: Eukaryota > Viridiplantae > Streptophyta > Magnoliopsida > Fabales > Fabaceae > Erythrophleum > Erythrophleum ivorense. The sequence continues at coordinate 35,760,354 of JAIUCV010000006.1, read as the reverse complement.
GTTGCAAGGAGATTTCACAATTGGGCTCTTCTCCTATGTGATGAATTTAAGGAGCATTAAGGGTAATTTTATCAAAATAATAGTGCTCTTCTTTGAATAGTGCCGCATTCCTTCCAATCCCGGAAGGATTTCACAATCTTCTACATATTGGAAACTAGCCTCTGAGGTGGATTCTGTTGGAAAACAACACTGGCAACCAAACACTAGAAACTCAAGAATCTATACCTTGTTTCCTTTCCTTAGCACCTTATTCTCAAAACCAAATGCACCTTTTGTTTTCTAAGCACTGCTGCCAACGAGCTCATCCTCCTATTTCAAACCATGGTTTTATAAGCAACATAAGATGTTATTCTATTATCAATATTTATAATTATGATTTGTATTTTATCTTTTAATTACAAGTTTTAACAATACTAATTAGTTTTAACTTTTGAAAAAAAAATACGTAATGGATTGTACCTTATATGCTTACCTTACAAATTTAGAGGTACCCATATATTTTTCATGATCTCAGTCACAAACATGGGACTCTTAAAGAGAGTTTTAGAACATTAAAAATTTGGATGAAACATATCCTATAAATAGCAACTCCAATTGTTTAAATTTGAATAATGTTTAAATTTGAATAAAATAGATATTGTTCAAATTTAATCATTAGCTAAATCAAGTTTTAAATGGTTTATTAATTTAAATAATTTTTTGATTAATTAAATACTTTATTTGAATTTAATTAATCTATTTAAATTAAAAATTATCTAATAATAGTAATTAATTAAATTGGATTAATTATTATAAAAATCTATATTATTAAAACTTATCTAATTAAAAATAATTATATTTAAATTTAATTGATCCCCTTCTAGCAGGATCTATCCAATTATTATTATTATTTACTTAATTTAATTAAATCTTCATTATTAAAAGTTATCTAATTTAATTAATTAATTATATACATTAATTAATATAAAAATATTACATGTCTTGTAAATGTATTCAATGGTCACTTTGCAACAATTAAGTTAAAAGATACCTAGAGTAGGTAGGATAGAAGTAGACTCTTCAAATAATGATGACTTACTACAACCTTTTTATCTATTATGAAATAACTTTTAATACAAAATAGAGTTATTTTATACGAAATCAAGTAATTATTTATTGATATAATTAATTGTTTTGTATTGCATGCTTTATTTAAATATTAGAGCATTGCTTCTTAAATTTTTTTAATACTATTTTCTTGTTAATTTTAAACATTTAAGACAAAAGAAATTCAAGAAAAAAAATATTATCATTTAACTTGAAATCACTATTATTAACTTATTATTATCAATCTTTGATAGGGATTTACATAAATCCTAATTCTCAAGTATAAATTATAATGCCCAAATTAGAATTATATAACAAATTAATAAAATAAACATTATCTAATGGCCAAAAATAATTAAAAGGGTAAATTTTTTTTTATTCTTTCAAGATATGTTTAAAATTACATGACTCTATTTTATATTTTGAAAAAGTATACTACTTTCTCGTGCAACAAGAGATATTGGGTCATTCACTTTCTCCTCTCCTAAAAGATATCTAAACTACATAATTCTCTTCAAATATATTCAAACTTTCATTGAAGTTGAAAGATGACTAAAATACTCTAAAAAGATTATATTAATTTCTTTTATAAAAATATAACTTATCAATAAAAGTATTACTTAAACCTTTTTTTATATTATTTATTGTGTGTTAAAAATCATAAATTAATTTATCTTACATTTTAAAAAGTGATTATTTTATATTATTTAAATACATTTTTTGATTTCAAAGGAAGAGAGTTTAATTTACCCAAAAATAAACTACAAACACACATATTTTGAACAAAATATTTTTATATTTATTTTTTATACAATGAAACAAGTATTAATATATATTTGATCAATATAAAAAAGCCACTTTTTTTAAAATTTAAAGTAAATTAAATTGATAGTTTTCAACCCAAAAGCAAAACATTTAAATAAAAGTTTTAAAAATATAGTTTCTAATGAGTTATATTTTTAATTAAAAAAATCTATATTATCTTTGAGAATATTTTGATCATCTTTTGGATTCAAAGGACATTTTTATATATTTTCATGATAGAGGATAAAGCTGTATAATTTAAATATTCCTCAAGGGAGGGTAGAGCCATTTTTTCTAAATAAAAAATAAAATAAAAGCAAAAGTACCTTTTTATTATCAATTTTATCCCAAATATTTTTTATCTCAATTTTCTCTTGTTTGCAAAAATTCTCAATGCCATCCGAAACGATGCCTCCACCAATTAGATTAACATTTTGATGGTGAATGATTACACAAACTAATGATTATTACAGCATATTAAAATGAATCGTACACTATCTACATAACTAGTACACTGCCTAATCTCATAGTCTTAACCTTTAAATGACCTTGTTTCTATTTTTCTCTGGAGCAAACACTCTTCCTTTACGCTGAAAATCAGAGTAAATAAAATCCTAATTTAAAATTTTAACATTTCACCTATGCACATGTATTCATTTAATTGATGGAATTCATGGTTAAGATGCCATGAAAATTTTCACAAACATTTAAGATCAACTAGACACAAAATAAACATTTAAAACAAAATTGATAATAATCCCAAACTTTGGACCAAAAAGGCCCTTCCGCCTAAAATAGTAACTATCTTCATCCCGCAGGGCATTACCCCATTAGCATCTGACAGGGAAGTAACAGCAATGGAAACCACCATCTATAATTCATCTTCCCCCAGCAGATAACAGTAGAAACTCTTGACCAAATGCACAAGAAGAAATCGACTTGAAAAGACACAACTAAACAAAGTTTGTGAACAATAGGAGATTTCCCATCTAAGTTGAGAAGCTAATTGTACTGAATCATCCTTTATATGAAAGTGTACAAAATAAACCACTAATAATCTACTATTGAAGTAGTTCAAGTAATTTAGATAAGGTCCTAGGTTTAAAACTCCAGGCACCATTTATACCGAAAAAAGAAATTACAAAATGAATTCATGAAAACAACTTATACAGTCAAATCAACAGATACAGACCCCCCCCCCCCTTTTCAGAGTATGGATGAAGACTATGACAGGTGAACTACAAATAATAGTGTATCTACTTCAATTGCCTAGGTACTCTCTTAATTTGGAAGATATTGTACATTGGTGCTCTGTCAATGAATACTTGTCTTCCATCCCTGGATGTGGACTCAAACTTCCACGCTGGTCCAATCAACCAAGATGCAGCAGCACCACCAAACAAGCCTCCTAACTGACGTAGGGACATTGTCAAATTGAACATCAAGATTACTAGAACATAAAATTATAGTACAAGGCTTTAATCATGTATGAACCAGAATAACAGTGTCTAATTATGCAAAGTTTAATAATGAAAAAGGTGTTATAAAAAATCACTCAACTACAATTTGAGCCATTGAAAGTAATAACCAGATTAAAGTAAAGAAGAAACTGGAAAAAATATAACTTAATATGAGACGGGGTAATGTCAATGAAATTACACAGCCATTAATTCAAGCTTCACTGATCAAAAGGCATGCGCTTTATTTTCCACTGAAATTTCAACATTCAGAAATTGGTAATCAACTAGGAATAGGACACTGGCAAAAGCTACAACTTGTTATAACCAAAAGAACTCAGATAATCAAATGCGGGAGCTTCGAAAAAGAAATTTTCATTGTTTACACACTAAGTAGGAATAAATCTTGATCTAAGAAAGGCAGAAAAAGTGAGATGATGAGATATAAGGCACTGTTATACTTACATGTCCCCAATTGTCAATGCCATTTGATAATAGCCCAATGACCTGCATGACAAAAGGTCATCACCGTCAAGTCAAAAGACAAGGAAACTAAGTCACAGAAACACAAACCACTCTCTCATTTAGATTAATACTATCAAGTATCAACTAAAGTAGGAAATTTTCCTTACATACTTACCATAAAAGAACAAAAATATCTTCCCAACATGCATTTCCTACTGACGGATATAATGCTCGTAAAGATACAGAAGATTCAGGCACAGCATTCTAGCAAATGCTTTATTCGTTCCAGGGACAATCATGAGCACGAATTAATTTAAAGGAAAAAGGTAGCCAACCCAGAAGTGGGCTGAACACCTTCAGAAAACAAATCCTAAGTTACTAACTGATAACTCAATCCAATGGACTTGGAATAAATGACATCATAAGTTTGGATAGTAAAAGATTTCAGATTTTCCAACACAGGGAACAAAAGCACTTACCATATTTAGGACAATTACATGCGCTATGTGCTGTAGATCTTCTTTGCCTCCTCCTACCAGTTTCCTGTGCCTCAACACAAACATAGCAACTGATCCAACCTAAGTCACGTGCAGCTAATTAGAAATAGAGGATAATGAAGAGAAAAAAGAACATATCTAATTTTACAACTACTCATGCAGACAATGCTAAGCCAATATAGCCATTTGGGAGAGATGCACTTGTGAACAGAATTTTCAGAAAGAGAGGGAAGAAATGAGGTAAATGTTTCCCAGCATCATCAATAACCATCCCTCTACACGGTGTTTATCTACCTTATATAAATGTTTGTTTTTTCCTCTTTTGTTGGCCACAGGAAAGGATCATAAAAAATTAGCAAAGACTAGTAGCCATGACTGTCTTCAGGTATTTACTGAATTATAATAACCTTACCCTAATCACCCTTTCTCAGGGTTTCTTCCTTTTTCCTCATCCCTTTTATTTGTATAAGACAGAATGGAGTGAACTGTCAAATCCATGGTTTGTGTAAGTCCAAAATGAGGATAGATGTACGGTCAACAATTTAATGGGATAAGACAGAGACAGAGTACCATGATTTCATACCCTACTCCAGATTCTGCATCTTAAATTTTAAGGCCACAAGAAGCACAGAAACCAACTTCATTTTTTTTATCCCCAATTCCGTGGTGTTAATTTGCATGTCAACTCCATCATTATAGTCTAAACTTTTGGGCGTGGAAAACACTCAGTGCCTTAACCGACGAGTCTTTATTCAAAGTTGATGGTTGTTGGAGATAAAGATACAAAGGACGTTAACATTCTGACATAAGCATGTAACTTCAGTGCCATTGCAAAAGTGAAACTTCAAGGTAGTTGTCAACTTGTCATTGTAAGATACAAAATTACAAACGGAATCAGCTCCAACAATTTTGCTAAAAAAACAACAAAGAATACATATATATTAAGTCCATTATCCTTACAGTAAAAAATAAAGTTCAATTTGGACCACAAATGAATATTTCAAACAACTTACTAGTCCAAAAATTGCTCCAGATGCACCTACTGCAGGCATTCTGCAGAACCAATAACTCATTGCTGAACCTGATTTTCTAGAAATTATGGAATCAGAATACTTGGAGGTAAGCAATTATTGGTTTTTGACTTTTGAAAGAATATAAGCAGTTACTTGCAATTGCAGAGACAAAGTAAACTGCGAGATATCTCCTAGGACCACTGAAACTTTCCACAGTGGGACCAACTGAATTTAAGGAATAACAATTAACCTGCGGGAAATTTGTAGTAATTTTAAGACACAGACAAACAAGACATAATCGCAAAACCAAATTTAGGCAAGAAAAATCAAAACAGACCATAAGGTGTCCAATGTTTGCATGCAAAAAGGAAGAAGTGGCAAGCCTCCACAGTTGTCCCTTGTCAATGAAACTGTTAATCTAGTAACACACACAGCCAACATATAAAGATTTCACAATATTATGGCTGTAGGTTCTAATGTTTAATTGCATCCTTACCTTAGCTCCCCACAATAAAAGTTTGCCTTGTGTTGCAAGTTGTGCAATATAAATTCTGTGATAATGGTTTATAAGCAATAAGCCATTACACTAGCTTCTATGTAAATTTGCAAAAAGTATAAGATATAAGTAGCTAGTAAAATTAGAATAGTAAAAGAAAAAACAATAAACTACAGGGGACTAGTTTTTGCCAGCTATATGCACAATATAGACATCTAAATTTTGTCTAGAAACAATAATCATTCAAGCAAACATGCCGATACTCACAAGATATTGGCAGCAAGGAGAACATTAGTCCATTTCCTTCCAATGAATGGATTCTGGTTGGACATCTTGGAGTTAGACATGCCATCATTTCCCAACCGTGCTCTATGTTCTCCCCCATTAGAGAAAGAGAAACTAGTTGAACAAGTGGAAGTTAAAACATCATTTGATAATTGAAGAAAATTGATTCCCTTAAGTTGGAGGGCTCTTTCACACCACCCATCCTTCCATCTAATAACATGATTCAAAGGAGGGAATTTCTGGGCAAAATGTGAGAGAAAGGATTCAGTGAATGCTACCAGAAAATCAAAAGAAAAGATGCAATGGCTAAATTTTAAACAACAAGACATGCAAAAAGATTAAGAAGCTATAAAGAGGAAGCTTTTCTAACAAGCTACTTGATATGAACTTTGGAAGAGCCACACCCTAAATGCTACCTCATTAAGTTGGAGAGCCCAAGATTCATAAAAATCCCATGCTTTCAATGTGAGACCCAAGGGTCATACCTTGCAATTGGATCATAACATTCCACCATGCTCAGCAGCCCATGCATCACATACATAAAGGGAGAGGGAGGGAGAAAAAAAGAGAGTGGACGGCAGTGGAAGGCTCTGATACCATTGATATGAACCTTAGGAAGAGCCAAACCCAAGACGCTAGCCCATGAGGTTAAGTAGACCAAGGTTCATATAAATCCAACATTAGAATCCCATAATTCCAATGTGGGACTTGACTCCCACACCTTGCAATTGGGTCACACAACTGGTGCAATTAATAAAAGATCCTATAGACATGGCATTCCCTTTCACAGCACTACAAGCAACATGAACCCGGTAACAGTATGATCAACTTAAACCCCATCAATCTAGAAACTTAACCACCATACTACTCAGGCAGGCTCGTGCAAACTTCAGCGATACATATATGATTATCAAATTCTCTGATAGAAAAGCAAGTTTAGAAGAACAATTTTCTTAAGGAAAGGGATACTTATCACCAGTCACCACCAAAAAAAAAGGCCAAAATTAAGCTCAAACATGTTGCAGTGTGAACGTTTTGTCATAAAATGGACATTGGACCGAAGGAGAAAATAAATGTTTTAAGTAAAGGAGACCTTGAAACAGGACTGGAGAAGAAACCCTAGGCGGAAATTGTAGCTGACACGGTGGCGGAGATAGTGGCCGAGGTGGAGGGAGGCCGCGGTGGCGATCAGATCAAGTGGACAAGGACACGCCTTGCTCACCGGTAACCAGAAAGGAGAAGGCACAGCCAATCCTATCATTCTCAATCCCGGTCCGAAGACGAAGACAAAGCCCTCAAGCGAAGTTATCGGAATTTGTTTACTCTAATAAGTATTTATGAATTATTTAAAATATATTTATATTAATTTTATTACCGGTATTTATAATGTTTGATGAGAGAAATTTAGTTTATTGGCTATATTACGTATAAATTTTACGATTTCTTATTTTAGTAAATTATATAGATTTTCTTTAAAATTTGGTTGAAATTATATATATATATATATATATATTATTTTTAAAATATATAGATTTTTTTTGAAATAAAATATTACTTTATAATTTATTTTAATTTTAATTTGTTTGATGAAAATATTCTTTGTATCCAAATTAATAGGGTGTGCAGTAAAAAAATTTAAAATTAGATCAAAATATGGAATGACTTTTAAAAAAAATCTGAATATACTTTAAAAACAGAGTTGAGAATGAAAAAATTTAAAATTAGATGAAAATATAGAATGCTTTTTTTATTTTTTATTTTTTAAAAATCTGAATATACTTTAAAAATATAGTGGAGATTTATATAATTTATTCTTTGTCTTATTATAAAAATTATTTTAAGCAAGAGTATTAAGATAATTTTTTTGTTATAAGGAAGTCTCTATATATAAAGGTACATTAATCATAATGTTCAAACTAAGTAGCCTAATGAAAATCATAGAAGTCACTTGACAAGAGTGTCTTATTGTGTTTGAGATATTATGAACCACAGTATTTAAAGGCTTATTTGATATATTGTATAGAATAAGACCTAATATGATAATACCTTTTAAAATTTTAAAACTATGTCATATTTAGGTTGACATTATATAAAATAATATATCATCTAAAATAATATTATTATATGTTTGGTAATACATTATATAACATGAAATAGGATAAAAATTCATTTTTTTACAATAATATCATTAACTTAAAAATATATTATATTTATTTAAATTTATTATGCTATATTAATTTTTTAAGAGACAAAAAGAGTATAAGTGAGTAAGGTTGCACATTTAATTTGGCAGCCTAGCCAACCTAGTCCTACCCTGTCACATTAGGACAAGTTAGGTTGAGCTCAAAAAAAAAATTGAACAAATTCTAGCCTAGTTATGTTGGCCAACATGATTGCAATACCTTAAAACTATAGTAATATAGATTTAAGAATAATAATGCATATTATTACCTTTGCTAAGATATAATTATTAAAAACATTAGAAATTTGAACTCAATTAAAACTTTTAAAATTAACTAAGAAATTAAACGTAAGAGACAATCAATCAAATTCATTTTCTCTAAGCCTATCTTTAGTTATCCTCACCAAGCTCTAACTCACACTCAAGGAATTTCAAAAAAGCTGCCAAACAACTTAATCACATCATATCATAAGGGTTGGAAGGTGAAACATAGGAAAAGACTTGCTAACAGGCACTTTCAAGAGCAAGACACTGTACAAGGCTATACACATGGGTGTGTAGTAGGCAGTGTCCAACATTGAGGTGCTCAACATGGGCATGTAGTTGGACATGAGTAGGCTGTGTGGGCCTAAGGGTGATGTATAACAACCCTGACTCCTAATCATGTTAGTTAAGCATAATTATATAATTGATAATCAATACTTAAAGTTTAAAGTAAATGCTAGTTTACTAATAGATGAAAATATGGAAAAATTTGAACTTTTTAAGAATTAATGATCACTTTTTTAAATTTCCTAAGTCTCACTATGACAAGGCTACCTAGTGCTGCTGTGAGTTTATATACTATAACTTTGTTGGGCAAAACTCACAACTTATGCTATAGTGCAACTTGGTTCTGTATCACTCCTGGGCTAAAATTTTTTACTTGCGCTCAGCAAATCACCCTGTGCTATGGCACTCTTCGATTCTGTAAGAGTTCTAGCCACGACTGAAGTAGTTTTGGTTATGACTCAACCAACCCCTGAGTCTAAACCCTTAAGTTCATACCATAACTCTTTGCCACTACCTTAGATTAAGCTCTTAGGTCCTTCTATGGATGAAATACATAGTTTTAATGACCTACTAACTTCTATAGACCTCAACATTCTAACTCTCATCATTTAAGGACTTAAGGATGGTTTAAATCAATTAAACCACACTACATATCAGTAATTCCCTGCCATTTGATCTCAAACCACTTTGGACAAGTTTCAATAGACCAAATAAATTGTTCCTAACATTAAATTGCTAAGGTATCTTCAGATATGAAATATAGCTATGACACACAGCAAATTCACATGCAAGGCATCAATATCAACAAGAATCTTCATACACCAAAAATTTAAGCTAAACATTCATATAATAACATAATCCTCATATATAGATTAGCCATTCAAACTTCATACATTCACCACAATCCATTTTAGATTAACATTAGGTAAATACATTAAATTCTATATAATTTAAAGTTTAGCCTCTCACTAGTTACATCCTTGGTTATAAAAATGTGAAAATACCTACCCTTGGTAATATGAATGTATCATGATGCTATACAAAATAAGTTACAAAAGAATAGCACCTATTAAGTCTCTAGGTGCAAAGTTTCTCACACAAGGTCTTAAGTTAGGGATGATCATTCATTTATTTTTTCTTTTCTTTAACCGATTAACCTTCAATTGAAATTGTTTGGCCTATGAAATAAGGTGAAATGTGAATCTCAATAACCAAAGAGAAATTTCCATACATATGTGTAAAATAATCAACATAAATTCCATTTATATAAAAAATACCAAAAGTATCAATATAATCAGCAAATAAATTAGTTGGACCATCAGTGACTATTATCATAAGCTAACATTTGCATACAACATGTTAATGGCCAAAAACAGAGGGAAAGGTCCATCCATGGTGCCAACTTCCTAATGAGCACGGTCACAGCTCTGTGCATTCCATTGAATCTGGTTATAACTCAATGCACAATCATTGCACAATGTATAGATGGTAGCTTGACCACAGCTCCACCAAGAACACAATCACAGTTTAACACAAACAAGTAGCCAAATAATCATTTAGCATTGAAAACATATATGTGCAGTAAATATCATATTAAAATGAACATATATAAGGAATTAGAATTTAACCTCGGTTACCTCACTTAGTTGCATCAAATTCTCAAAAGCCAAGATTAATTTTCAATACTTTAGAGGTTTTAAATTACCAAAACCAATTTCTAAATCATTATCCATTATAGAAATTAACTACTCATTTGTTTTTAGCATCAAGAATTACTTACCTAGTTTCCAATGAATTTCAAATCCAGACTTTGGCCTTTCAACACAAGAAACTTCAATGTCCCATTCTAAATTCTTGGTATTTTTGTACATTAACAAAACCTATCATGAAAATCAGTTATTGAAACCAATTTCTAACTTGAAATACATCAAAATGAAGAAAAGATACTTACTCTATCCCTTTATCCTTAAGCTTCGAAAATCATGTAAGAAACCATCAAAACAACTATTTTTATATTTAGGAAGAAGGTAAAAATTCTCCAAACAAAAAACCAATCAAACTAAAATGAGGAGAAGGATAAGGGGATCAAAATTTATATAGCTTAAATTAGCTAAATCTCCCTCTAAGAGTTTAAAATATTAGCAAGATACTAAAAAGCCTTAAGCTTCCTCTCAAAGTAAAAAAATGCTCTTGTTTTTTTTAGAACCATTATGTTTCAATACCAAAACAAAAGGACAAATAAGCTTCTTAGGGTTTTATTGAAAATGGGCTGGTCCCCTGGGCCCATTATCCAAGTGGTTAGATTTTCTCAAAGTGTTGGGCCACAGTTAAGCAAGCCCAATGCATTAGGTCTCCGTAAAACAAAATTAAGCCTCTACAATTAATTCTAAATGTATTTAAGTTAATTTGGATTTAAATTAAATCTCTAACCCAATTAAATTTAAATCCATGATACTGTTCTTTTTTCTCCAAATATTACCAAATAATAGTTTTTGTCTTAAAAATGGCCAAGATAATCATTTTCCTTAAAATTCTTATTTTCCATAATCTTCCTAAATTTTTCATAATAATTTCTTAATTCTCCATAATTACTCTTAATTAATTTTGGAATGTTAAATTTTCTTTTCCTTTTAGGAATTTTATCCTCAAAATTAAACGTACCTTACTCAAAAAGTGTTAAATAGTTTTGCCTCATTGCTTCCTTTGTCTCATAAGTTACTTCATCAAAAGTTAGTCCTTTCCATACCACTTTTACTAGGAAGATATTTTTACTACATAGTTGTTCAACTTTTAAGTCCAATATCTTCTTTGGCTCAACTACATAAGATAAGTTATCTTGCAGATGCACATTCTCATGCTCATTGACATACAAAGGGTTTGGGTGATACTTTTTCAACTAGGATGCATGGAACGCATCATGTAATTGGGCCAAATTTGGAGATAAAGCCACTCTATATATCATGGGTTCTATCCGCTCAAGGATTTAGAAAAGGCCAAGATTACGAGGATTGAGCTTTCTTGACTTAATAAATCACCCTACGCCTATCACCAGAGCAACCTTAAGGAACACATGGTCTCCCACTTCAAATTTTAATAGTATCCTCCTCTTATTCGCATAACTTTTCTACCTACTCTGAGTAGTTGGCAACTTCTTTTTGATGAGTTCAATCTGATAGGTGGTTTGGCCTACTATATTCAGTCCCAAGAGGCTCCTCTCACCAAGTTCTACCTAGTACAAGGGTAATATGCACTTTTTTTTTCATAAAGTACCTCAAATGGTACCATTTGGATACCAGAATGTAACTATTATTATAGGCACACTCAGCTAAAGGTAGGTATATATCCCAATTTCCCTTTAACTCTAGCACATTAACCTTAAGCATATCTTCAAGGATATGAATAACCATTTCAGTCTATCCATCTTACTAAGGGCGATAGATTGTGCTAAAGTTAAGACTGGTACCTAAGGCTTCCTATAGAGACTGACAAAATTTCGATATAAACCTAGAGTTTCTATCAGATATAATGTTATTAAGAATACCATGCAACCTCACAATCTCATGAACATAAAGTTGTGCTAGTCTATCTAGAGAATAAATAACCCTAATAATAGAAAGTGGATAGACTTTATTAGTCTATCCATAATCACCTAAATAGCGTTGTAACTTGAGGATATCCTAGGCAAACCCATCACAAAATCCATTAATATATTATCTCATTTCCATTTCAGAATCTCTAAAAGGTTTAACAATCCTGTGGGTTTTTTATCTTTAATATTAACTCTATGACAAACTAAACATTTAGCAATAAAATCCACTATATCCAACTTGATTCCAAGCCACCAAAAACTTTTCTTAAAATCCCTATACATCTTAGTGGTGCCAGGATGAATGGTATACCTATTCTTATGAGCTTCGAATAGCATTAAATTTCTTATCTCTTTATCTTTAGGTATACACACTCTACCTTAATACCTCACTAAACCATCAGTAGCTAGGTCAAAATCCTTAACTTCTCCATTCTCTAATTGCTCTTTAACCTTACCCAAATGCTCATCTAGCTCTTGGGCCTCCTTAATTCTCTTCTTAAAGTCACTTTTTATCTTCAACTCACCCAAAAAGAGGCTACTAGAGTGCACAGTCATCGATAAATTCAAATCCCTTAGTTCCTTAATCAACCTTTATTTCTTAAGTATCATCATTGCCATATGAATATATTTCTTACTTAAGGTATTAGTGACCACATTTGCCTTTCCTGGATGATACTTTAAGGAGAAGTCATAATCTTTATCTTACATTTAACTCCTTTTAGTCAAATAAATACTTTAAACTCTAGTGGTCATTATACATTTCAAATTGTGCACCATAAAGATAGTACCTCCAAATCTTAAAGGCAAAGACCACAGCAACTAACTCTAGATCATAGGTGGAATAATTCTCCTCATGAGATTTAAGTTAGCTAGAAGCATAAACTATCACCCTACTTTGTTGCATCAAAACATAATATAAACCCTTCTTAAATGCATCATTATAAATCGTAAAGGTCTCTTTAAGGTTTGGTATCACTAGCATAGATGCAAAGGTCAATCTATTCTTAGGTTCTTGAGAGGCATCCTCACACTTGGTATCCCACATAGAAGGTTGATCTTTTTTAGTCAACTTAGTTAATGGCATTACTAGTTGAGAAAATCCCTTAATGAATCTCTTATAGTAGCCTGCTAGACCTAAGAAACTAAAGATTTTAGTCATTTTCTTGGGCCTCTCCCAATTTAGTACTACCTCCACCTTATTAGGATCTACCACTACCCTTTATTTCGATATTACATGATCTTGGAACTTCACTTCTCATAACCAAAAATTCACATTTACTAAGTTTGGCATACAACTTATGCTCTTTAAGGTTTGAAAAACTATTCTAAGATGCTCCTCATGCTCCTTACTACTCTTTGAGTAGATAAGGATATCATTAATAAATATTACTACAAATTGATCAAGGTATAGCCTAAAACTCCTATGCATGTAGTCTATAAAAATGGTAGAGAGGTTGGTTAACTCAAATTGCATGACCAAAAACTCATAATGGTTGTATCGAGTCCTAAAAGTAGTTTTAGGTATGTCCTCTGCTTTCACTTTAAGTCGATGGTATCCGGACCTAAGATAAATTTTCAAAAAGACTAATGCTCTCATTAATTAGTCAAGCAAATTATCAATCTTAAGCAAAGGGTATTTATTCTTGAGGATCACTTAGTTCAATTGTCTATAATTAATGCAAGGCCTAAGACTACCATCCTTTTTCTTAATAAACAACATTAGTGTTCCCTATGAAGACACATCTAGCCTAATGAATCCCTTTTCAAGTAATTCTTTTATTTTACTCTTTAAGTCAATGAGTTCAACAGGCGTCATTCTATATAGGGCCTTAGAGATTGGACCTATATCAAGAACTAAATCAATAGAAAATTCTAGCTCTCTCCCTATGGGTAGACCACTAATCTCTCTAAGGAAGACCTCCGAGAACTCTCTAATCACAGGTATATCCTTCAACCCATCCTTAACTTCTAAATGCAAGGAAAAGAATACAAAAAATCCTTGGTAATCACTCTTAAGGTACCCCCTAGCTTAGGCAATAGACAGACAAGCTAGCATAGTCATAGGACAAGATTCAAGTATATTAGCATATAAGGAAACAATTTTATGATTGTAATCAAGTATCACATTATTAGCTGACAACTAATCTATACCAATGATCATATTAAAGTCATGCAAAGGGACACAAATCAGGTCCAAGGTGATACAACAGCTATCCAATTGTATAACACAATTAAGACACACATAAGATGTAATCATATAATATCCAATAGGGGTAGACATAGATAATTCAAATGGTAACAAACTAATTTTAAGTTTAACTGCTTAACATAATCATATGAGATGAATGAATGGGTCATACCCAAATCAAACATTACATCTACAATGTGGTTATGGACAAAGAGAGTACTTCATATTAGACAAGGGGATCCACTATCCTTTTATTGCATAAGTGCAAACATCCATTCTTGTGCAAGTAGTTTGACAAATGAGGTTGACTCTCGTGACACTGTGCAAGTTTGTACATAGTGTCATAGTTTCCCATAATTATAGCACACATGGTATGGTCCACTCCCATGGTTCTTTCCACACTTGTTACACATTGATAGGGTACTCATTGAACTCTTTAAGGGTCATATATTCTTCTTTTGAGGGATATTTCTTGGGGGCAGCCTCCTACCCCCGGAGCCACTACTGCTACTAGTTCTTTTCTTGCTTCCACCCCTAAAGGGCTTCATGCCTTGATCATGCTTGCCCACAAGTGCCTTTTTCTCCTTAATTTCAATCTCCGTTAGGGCCTTTTCTGATACCCTACACTTTTCAACCAACTCATCAAAGTTATGAATCTTAAGGGGTCTTCCAAGACTCATGATCAAATCGTTTCAAATATAAGGAGAAACAAGATAGCTAGATAAACTTTGTTGTATATTAGTCTACCATCATCTCACCTTGCTTAAGGAAGTTAAATTTAGCCTTTTTATCAACCTTCACTAATAGTGGAAAGTATTTGTTCTCAAAAGCTATTTGGAAGCTCTCCCAAGTCAAAGCTATCCCCCTTGACACTAACATCCTAGATGCACTACGCCACTAATGCTTTGCCTCATCTTCCAGCCTATAAATGGCCAATCTAGGCTTTTGTTCATGGGTGCAAGTCAAAATCTCAAAAATATTTTCTAGTTGCATCAACTACCTCTCAACCTTTTCAGTGTCTAACTTCTCTAAGAATGATAGAGGATCAACCTTTCTAAACTTCGCCAATACAACCGAGATGCCATCTTTTCCTCTTTAATGCCTCACACTAAGGTTTTGACTAGCACCAACTAGATTTCCCACAAGCACCTCTTGATTCTGCTTATTTATGGCTTCATGCAATTGTTACAACACTTGAATAGTGGCTACATAGGCCTCGACTTGCTCTTGAAGCCAATTAGTCATTGCCCTTACAGTAGCCTCATGGATCTCAACTTGCTCTCTCATATGGTTGGTCATTACAGTCATGGCCTCTTGCATTTCTCTCAACATTTCAATAGTTTCATGATGTGCAACCATAGTACCCTGTAATGCCATAAGCACACAAGAGACTCCCCATTAAGCCATTACCTTAATGGTAAATCTAAGCACAACTTTATTTAGGGCATGTATATATAGATATGAATGACATTATCAAACCATAATATTCCTAGTCTTAACATGCATACATCATAATTGCCAAGTTTTCTAACCATAAGGTTCAAAATTTATCTTAGTTTCTTGAATCATTATTTTGATATCAAATGTAACAACCCTAACTCCTAATCACGCTAATTAAGCATAATAATATGATTGATAATCAATACTTAAAATCTACAGCAAATACTAGTTTATTAATAGATGAAAATATGGGAAAATTTGAATTTTTTAATTTTAATAACCACTATTCATATAAGCTAAAAGATATGAGTTTATAAGAAATTTAATTTCTCATTTAGGACTTTCAACTCATCTACAAATGGATCTAGAAGCACAAAATTCCTTTATATTGGTTTACAGGTCATTACTTATCATTGACATAGAAGTTAAAATGAGGGTTTGGGGATTTAGGCCGCAACTTTGGAGGACTTCGCCGTGGCCAAGTAGGTTATTAGAACCCCTAAAAGTATTAGGATATACTTATGCCACAATTTGAGCACTCCCTACCATCATTTAATTCGATTCTGGAACTAAAAATACAAAATGCCCTAATCCTTGTCATGACCCAAACATTCCATGCTGCAGTGAGGTTCCCTCTTGGCCTCACTATTCAAAATTTCCTAAGTCTCGTTACAGCAAGTTTACATACTGTAACTCTGTTGGGCAAAACTCACAACTTCTATCATGGCATGGCTTGGTTTTATATCACTCTTGGGCTAAAATTTTTAACTCGTGCTCCTCCTTGGTTTTGTAAGAGTTTTGGCTATGACTGGAGTAGTTTTGACTATGACTCAACTGACCCCTTAATCTAAACCCTTAAGTTCACGCCCCAACTCTTTGCCACTACCTTAAATTAAACTCTAGGGTCCTTCTATGGCTATATACATGGTTTTAATGACCTATTAACTTCTATATACCTTAACTTACTAACTCTTATCATTTAGAGACTTAAAGATGGTTTGAATCAATTAGATCTCACTACATATCAGCAATTCCCTACCATCTAATCTTAGACCACTTTGAAGAAATTTCAATAGACCAAATAAACTTGTTCCTAACCTTAAATTGCTAAGGTATCCTCAAATATGAAATATAGCTATGACACATTGCAAATCCACATACAAGGCATCAATATTAGTAAGAATTTTCATACACCAGAAATTTAAGCTAAACATTCATATAATAGCATAATCCTCATTCATAGATTAGCCATTTAAACTTCATACATTCACTACAATCCATATTAGATTAGTATTAGGCAAATACATCAAATTCCATGCAATTTAAAGTCTAGCCTCTTATTGGTTACATCTTTGGTTACAAAAACATCAAAATACCTACATTTGGTAATATGAATGCATCATGATAAACAAAGAGAAATTTTCATACATATGTGCAAAATAATCAACATAAATGCCATTTATACAGAAAATACCAAAAGCATTAATATAATTAGCAAATAAATTATTTGGGCTACTAGTGGCATTAGCATTCACATACAACATGTTAATGGCTAAAAATAGAGGAAAAGGTCAGTCTGTGAGCCAACTCCCTAATGAGCACACTCATGACTTGGTGCATTCCATTGAATCTGGTCACAACTCAGTGCATGATCATGACACAATACACAGATGGTAGCTTGGCTACAACTCCACCAAGGACACAATCACGATCTAACACAGACAAATAGCCAACCAATCATTTAGCATTGAAAACATATAAGTGCAGCTGGTGCGAACCCACTGGGAGTCAAGTCTCCTTGAACCCACAACCAATCTCAAATATACACACCCCAAGAAAGCTAAATCAAGTCTGAACGATCCACTTAGAACCCCTGAATACGAAGAGACAAGGACCCCGAGTGTTAGAAGACGCCACAAGGTTGATCAAGCCTTGATAAGTCTACAAGTTCAATGAAGAACCCTAGAGAGCACTCCTCTCAAGTCTGGAATTTCTAGAAAATACAATCTTTATTCATTCAAATCTGGTTACAATGAAAGGCGGAGTACAATTATATAGTGTGTAAGTCAAATCTACCTTCAATGCTCATAGAAAAGGAAAACTAGGGAAATTAATGGCAAATATTCTAATTAATGACCTATGCAATCAGAATTATAAAAGTCAAATTCTCTTAAAGACTAAAAAGGAAATAAATCCCTCTAAATAAGCTAAATTCGTCCAAATACATTAGGGTTCTACAAATCAGCTTATTAAGCCCAAAATGGCATTATTTAGCCCTAAATGAGCTCACCAATGGATGGTCCATGGTTCAAGTACTTCAATTTATAATGTTTTGGCCCAATTTAACCTCAGCAGCTCCATCTTCAGCCTATATGATATTGAGGACGTCCATATTAGAAATGTTTGGATCTCGCTTGACTTTTGTTGATTCAATTGCTGCTTGCTTAGTCCAAGTCTCTTGAACAAGTCCACTTAAGGCTTCTCTAATTCTTTTAGCTTGTGCTCTTGTCATTGGGCCACTTGAAATTTGTAGAGGATCATTCCAAGTATTTGAGACAGCTTGCTCCCTTTGATGGATCGCATCATCCCCTCTCTCCTCAAAAGGATTCGTCCTTGAATCATCACCTACATCATAAGGAGATAAATCAGCAACATTAAAAGTAGCACTAACATTATACTGACCTGGTAGATCTATCTTATAAGCATTATCATTAATTTTCTCAAGGACTTGAAATGGTCCATCCCCTCTTGGAGCTAATTTAGATTTCCTTTGTGCCGAAAACCTTTCTTTTCTCATATGCACCCATACCCAATCACCAGGTTCAAAAGTGACCCGCCTTCTCCCTTTGTTTGCCTTGGATGCATATTGCTCATTCTTCTTTTCAATCTGCAATTTAATCTTTGCATGAAGTTACTTAACCACCTCAGCTTTCTTTTTGCCATCAAGGCTTGCTCTCTCATTAATGGGCAATGGTAACAAATCCAAAGGGGTTAGTGGATTAAAACCATAAACAACTTCAAAAGGAGAATAATCAGTAGATGAATGCACATTTTTATTATATGCAAATTCAATGAATGACAAGTAATCCTCCCAATTTTTCAAATTTGTTTGGATGATGGTCCTAAGCAATTGAGTTAAGGTTCTGTTAACAACTTCAGTTTGACCATCAGTTTGTGGATGACAAGCTGTAGAAAATAATAACTTAGTTCCAAGCTTTTCCCACAAAACTCTCCAAAAATGACTTAGAAATTGTGCATCCCTATCTGAGACAATACTTTTAGGAACACCATGAAGCCTCACAATTTCTTTAAAGAACAAATCAGCAATATAAGTAGCATCATCAGTTTTATGGCATGCAATAAAATGTGCCATTTTTGAAAATCTATCAACAACCACAAACATTGAATCCATTCCTCTTTTTGACCTAGGTAATCCCAAAATAAAATCCATTGAAATGTCTACCCAAGGTTCACTAGGTACAGGTAATGGAGTATACAAACCATGTGGTAAGACTCTAGACTTAGCCTTTTTACATGTTATGCATCTACCACAAATCCTTTCCACATCATGCTTTATTTTAGGCCAAAAGAAATGTTCATGCAAAACATCTAATGTCTTTTTCACACCAAAATGTTCCATTAGTCCTCCCCCATGTGCTTCCCTCACAAGCAATTCACGCATAGAGCATTGAGGCACACATAATTTATTTTCTCTTAACAAAAATCCATCAAGCTTATAGAATTTTTCGAAAGCTCCTTTTTCACAAGCAACAATTATTTCAGCAAAATCACTATCATTGGCATACAAATCCTTGACATATTCAAAACCAAGCAATCTTGCATTCAGAGAAGTGAGAAGAATATACCTTCTAGATAATGCATTTGCAACCACATTCTCTTTACCTTTCTTGTATTTGATCACATATGGAAAAGGCTCGATGAACTCCATCCATCTAGCGTGTCTTTTGTTCAGCTTACCTTGACCTTTAATGTACTTCAAAGATTGATGATCTGTATGGATCACAAATTGTTTAGGCCAAAGGTAGTGTTGCCAAGTCTCCAATGCTCTCACAAGTGCATAAAGCTCCTTGTCATAAGTTGGGTAATTCAAGGTGGCACCGTTTAGCTTTTCACTGAAATAAGCAATTGGCCGCCCTTCCTGCATTAGAACAGCTCTTATCCCTACTCTTGAGGCATCACACTCAATCTTAAAAGTTTTGTTAAAATCAAGTAAAGCTAAAATAGGTGCAGAACACAATTTTTCTTTAAGAACACTAAATGCATGATCTTGTGCTTTTTCCCATCTAAAGCCAACTGATTTCTTAATTACTTCAGTGAGTGGTGCAGCAATTGTACTAAAATCTTTCACAAACCTCCTATAAAAGCTAGCCAACCCATGAAAACTTCTTACCTCAGTTACATTTGTTGGTGTGGACCATTCTTTAATAGCTCTTACCTTCTCTTCATCAACTTGTATTCCCTTAGCACTTACCACAAATCCGAGGAAAATAACTTTTTCCATGCCAAAGCTACACTTTTTCAGGTTAGCATACAACTTTTCTTTTCTCAAAACATCAAGCACACAACGCAAATGATTCAAATGCTCATCAAGACTCTTACTAAAAATCAGAATATCATCAAAATAAACTACAACAAATTTTTCAATATATGCACGCAAAATATGATTCATCAACCTCATAAAAGTACTAGGTGCATTTGTTAGCCCAAATGGCATGACTAACCATTCATACAGCCCATGCTTTGTTTTTGAAAGCAGTTTTCCACTCATCTCCGTCCCTCATCCTAATTTGATGATATCCAGATTTTAAATCAATTTTTGAGAACATAACAGACCCATGCAATTCATCAAGCATATCATCTAATCTAGGAATGAGATGGCGATACTTTATAGTGATATTGTTGACAGCTCTACAATCAATGCACATCCTCTAAGATCCATCTTTCTTTGGTACTAAGAGGACTGGTACAGCACATGGACTCAAGCTTTCTCGAACATACCCTTTTGCCATGAGCTCTTCAACTTGCTTTTGAAGCTCTTTTGTCTCCTCAGGGTTAGTTCTATAAGCTGGCCGGTTAGGAATTGTTGCTCCAGGAATGAAGTCAATTTGATGCTCAATGCCTCTTATGGGTGGCAATCCACTAGGGATATCTTCTGGAAATATATCTTCAAATTCTTGCAACAAAGAACTAACAACACTTGGAAATGAAGAGTCAAGGTCATTAGTGCCTAAAAAGGCCTCCTTGTAGACAAGTACAAGTAAAGGCTGGTCAACAAGATATGCACTCTTCACCTCACTTTCTTTTGCATAGAAACTCAATTTTTCTCTTTCTTTTCTCTCCACTTTCTTTTCTTTCTTCTGAATCTCTTTTTTTAAGCTCTCAGATTTTCTTTCTTTCTCACTCTCATTTCTTTTTGATCTCTCTTCTCTATTTTTCTTATCACCCTCTCTTTTATCTCTCTCTTGTTTCATTTTGAGCTGATCTTCATACACTTGCTTGGGTGTTAATGGTACAAGAGTGACGGATCTATCATTCATTACAAATGAATATCTATTGGTAAACCCATCCTTTGTCGCCTTCCTATCAAATTCCCAAGGTCTACCCAAAAGTATATGTCCAGCATGCATAGGAACAACATCACATAAAATCTCATCACAATATCTTCCAATTGAGAATGAAACAAGAACTTGTCTATCAACCTTAATCTCCCCACATTCATTCAGCCACTGCAACTTGTATGGTTTAGGGTGTTTAATGGTAGACAAATTTAATTTCTCAACTAAAGTGGTCCTAGTAACATTGGTACAACTCCCACCATCAATAATCATATTGCATACCTTATTGTTTATGAGACAGCGAGTATGAAAGATGTTTTCTCTTTGTTGCTCCATGTCATCTTCCTTAACTTGAGAATTCAAAGCTCTTCTAGTCACAAGTGCTTCTCCTTCTACAGCATACTCAAACCCATCATCACTAGCATCTTCAAATGATGGCATGGAATCATCACTTTCACTTTCAGTCACCACTTCACGGTCCTTCATGATCATTACTCTCTTGTTGGGGCATTGTGAAGCTATATGACCTGTTCCCAAATACTTGAAACATTTAATATCTCTAGTTCTAGATGATTGGGAATTAGATTTACCTTTGTTCTTAAATGAAGCTTCCTCTTTGCCTTTTGAGACTTCTCTTTGAACATCTTTTTCTTCCTTCTTCCATTTTGGTCTCATTGAAGAACTAGAGCCTGAAAGGTACCTTGCTACTCCTTTTTGTTTAAGTTGCCTTTCAACCTTCATTGCCATGTGCAACATGTCTTCTAACTCCACATAATGCTGCAACTCCATAGTATTAGCAATTTTTTTATTCAACCCATTCAAAAATCGAGCCATTGTTGCTTCTCTATCCTCCTTCACATTTGCTCTAATCATAGCCACTTCCATCTCTTTGTGGTATTCCTCTACACTCTTAGAGCCTTATGTAAGGGACTGTAATTTTTGAAAGAGATCTCTATAGTAATGATTAGGTATAAACCTCTTCCTCATGAGAGCCTTCATCTCCCTCCATGTTTCTATGGGTCTCTCACCATTCCTCCTCCTCTCTAAGACCAATTTATCCCACCAAATTAATGCATAATCCGTAAATTCAATGACTGCCAATTTCACCTTTTTTACTTCAAAATAATTATGGCACTCAAAAATGAACTTAATTTTCTTCTCCCACTCCAAATAAGCTTCAGGATCATTTCTACCTTGGAAAGAAGGTATCTTCATCTTAATACTTCCAAGGTTTCCATCCACCCTATTTCTACCCCTTGAAACATCTTTACCACGTCTCCTTTCATGCCTAACTTCCCTAAGCCTATTTCTACCCAAATCAAATTCAGATTCATAATCTTCTTCACTACCACCTCTTACTTCATTTTCAGACTCAAAATCATCCATAGAATCATCTCTACACCTCTCATATCTTCTAGGATTATGACTTACAGTAGGTGGTCTTCTGTGCAAGTTTGCAATCATTGTGTCTTGCTTATCCATCCGGTCTCTTATCCCTCCAAGCACCACATTAAGACGTTCAAATTGCTGCTGCATGGCCTTTACAACGAGGTCCATGTTCTGTGCACTACCTCCTTCACTTGATGTTTCCTCCCTATTAGACATTATAAGCTGCAAGAAAATTGATTAGAGAAAATAAAGATCCTCACAAATTTTCCTCACGTGTTTACCCTCAAAGATGTCACTCTTCACTCGTGTTTCACACTTTAAAGGCTTTTTCAAATAATGGATTCACACTCTTGCCTTTTTCCACTCTTAGTCTCTCTATAGGCTCTTTAAAGAAACTAACCAGACTATACAAAGCTATCACAATTCTTGTGAGATCCAACCTAACACTTGGAGATAATGAGTAGTAAGTGGATATTATAGTAGAGAAATCAGGGAATGAAAGTTAAGGATGTAGAATTTTGTAAAAGCTTAGCTCAAACCAATACTACTTCTAGATCAGCACAATTTTTTTTTTTTTGCCTTTTCTTTTCAGCAAATTTTTTTTTCTCTATATTTTTTTTGCCTTGCTTTTTTTTTTTCTTTTTTTTTTTTGGAATATGAAGAACAAAAATGAAATTTGAATAAACAGAGCAGAAACAGAAAAATCAATCAAGAAAGCCTTGAAACATGTTTGAATTTAAACAACAATATCTCGAGTTAGAGAACTCCAAATGAGATGATTTTAAAATGATCTGAAAGAAGAGAATTTGGGGTATAAGAAAAACCTACTACACGTCCAGAAACTCAACGAAGAACATGACAAATAAAGGATTAACAATCAGCATGTCCAGAAGAATGGAAGACAAATAGAATTTCAAAAGGAAACAGAAACGCAATCTGAAAAAATTACAAAGACAAACGGATATGACCTGATTTAGGAACCAGGCTCTGATACCAAGATGGTGCGAACCCACTAGGAGTCAAGTCTCCTTGAACCCACAACCAATCTCAAATATACACACCCCAAGAAAGCTAAATCAAGTCTGAACGATCCACTTAGAACCCCTGAATACGAAGAGACAAGGACCCCGAGTGTTAGAAGACGCCACAAGGTTGATCATGCCTTGATAAGTCTACAAGTTCAATGAAGAACCTTAGAGAGCACTCCTCTCAAGTCTAGAATTTCCAGAAATACAATCTTTATTCATTCAAATCTGGTTACAATGAGAGGCAGAGTACAATTATATAGTGTGTAAGTCAAATCTGCCTTCAATGCTCATAGGAAAAGGAAAACTAGGGAAATTAATGACAAATATTCTAATTAATGACCTATGCAATCAGAATTATAAAAGTTAAATTCTCTTAAAGACTAAAAAGGAAATAAATCCCCCTAAATAAGCTAAATTCGTCCAAATACATTAGGGTTCTACAAATCAGCTTATTAAGCCCAAAATGGCATTATTTAGCCCTAAATGAGCTCACCAATGGATGGTCCATGGTTCAAGTACTTCAATTTATAATGTTTTGGCCCAATTTAGCCTCAACAGCTCCATCTTCAGCCCATATGATATTGAGGACGTCCATATTAGAAATGTTTAGATCTCGCTTGACTTTTGTTGCTTCAATTACTGTTTGCTTAGTCCAAGTCTCTTGAACAAGTACACTTAAGGCTTCTCTCATTCTTTTAGCTCGTGCTCTTGTCATTGGGCCACTTGGAATTTGTAGAGGATCATTCCAAGTATTTGAGACAGCTTGCTCCCTTTGATGGATCGCATCATGCAGCAAATATCATATTAAAATGAACATATAAGTGTAGCAAATATCAAGCAACCATACTAAATAAGTTTGACATTAGTACCGTTACTACAATACAATATCATTACCACGATATAATGCATAATCAAGTACTATTACTATAGTATAATATCATATTGTGGTACATAACATAGTCATTGCCCAATAACCCTCAATGGGCAAGACACATTTACCATTACTATGGTAAATAAAAAGGTACATTATGAAATGCAACAAGTAGTCAAACTTAAACATAGTAGGGAGATAGTGCATCAAGCTATTCACAAAGGCTAACTCAACATAGGAACACATGCATGTTTAAGCCTTCAAACCTGATTTCACACAAACATGAATGGAATTAATCCCGTTTATCTTCGATGATACATTCCTTAAATGAACTAGCTATTAAAACCATCCAAATGGAGTCTCAAGCTTAGAACAACCATGAATAGCAAATATCCACTTATTAATTCAAAGGAACCTTAACTCTTAACTATTAAAATCACTACAAATTAAATGATTTACCTTACCCAAGGTTCTTGGAGCTTTAAATCCTTATTTCTTCTACTAAGAAACAAACTCCAACAATGTGCTCCCTAAATTTTCGCACATATGAACATGGCCAACAAAAACTCAAGTTTAAAGTTAGATTTTAAGAAGAAAACAACAAAAAATGAAGGTGTTAGAATTACCAATACCTTGGGCTCTCTTCCTTTTCTTCTTTTCCACCTAAAAACACTCTAAAACTCCATATCTACAAATTGATGATTTTGTAAACAATAACCAAATCACAAATTAATTAAACCAAATTGTAAAAGAGAAAGAAGAAATTAAGTTTCTCTTCACTCACTTAAGCCAAATGTCACATTTTTCTTACCAAATCTAGCTTTGAAAATGAAAATTTAAGCTTTTCTTTCATCTTTTGCATTTTTCTCTTCTCTCTAGCCATTAAATGTGCAGAACGAAAATGAAGGAGAGAGAGTGTAGGGGTTTAGCTAACATTTTAAGTGAAAATGGGTCATGGGTTGGGATATTAGGCCTTTGAGTAGCTGGGTCAAGTTAGTCTCTACTCATTTTCTCAAATTTTGGTTTTATGAGTTAGGTTTTCAATCCACACTTTAAAGAAAAGGGAACCTCATATTAAAATTATTTTCCCAACTTAGTTTAATTTAATTTTTAGGGTAAATGACCTTTAATAAATTTTCTTAGGGTAATTTTTTAAATTTTCTAAATTAATTAATTAACTCCTAAAAATAATTAATTTCCTCTATAATTTTTTTAAATCCTTATTTCTCTATATAAATTCATGAAAATCTCTTTTCTCCATTATTTTACAATAAACCCCTATTTTCCCTCAAATCAATTTAAAGCCTATGAGTAAATTTATTTTCCTCAATAATTTCTTATTTAATTCATTTTTATAACCCATACCAAATATTTACAAGATGTTACAAACAAATTGTTTTTTTAAAAATAAATCATTTCATGGAGACTTAAATGATAATTTTATTTTTTTTAAAGGAAAAATGTAATTTTAGAAAAACTTATGTTAAACTTTTTTGTGTGGATCATTTTATAATTTTTACCAAATTTTTTTTTAAAAAATAGCCCAAACAGGTTAAAAACCAGTTCAACCTAGCTTAATACTAAACAAACTAGGCTGCATTTAGCTTAAAAAAATAGCTCAGTGTAAAATCAAAGTAGGACATTAAGCTATAAAAGTAATCATGGTGCCCAATAGCCTAGCTAGTTTTGTCACATTAGGCCAAATTAAGCCTAGCCAAAAAATATGGGCATACTAAACCAAGCTACATAACTAGGGTGGGCCACCCATCTTGGCTAGTTTGGCCTAGCCTAATGTAATCTTATTCATTAAAGAAAGAATTATTTTATAAGGATTTATATAACAATTTTATTTCTTTTCAAGGGTATAAAGTAATTTTATAAAAAATTATATGAAAAATTTTATTTTCTAAGGATCGTTTTATAATTTTTACTTAAAGGTTTTTTTTAAATGGTCCGATCAATTTAAGAAATCAACTTAGCTCGGCTAAGTACTAGATCAAATTGAGATAGGCCTAGGTGTTTGTCTTTAAAGAAAAGCCTAATGCAAAATTAGGTCGAACACTGGGCCAGGCCAATATTCACTTGGCCCAAGCCTAAATCACCCCTATAAGGGTAGGTTAAAACCCGACTTAACCTAACTCA
The DNA here is from genome assembly GCA_026724425.1 of Erythrophleum ivorense. Classification (NCBI taxonomy): domain Eukaryota; kingdom Viridiplantae; phylum Streptophyta; class Magnoliopsida; order Fabales; family Fabaceae; genus Erythrophleum; species Erythrophleum ivorense. The sequence goes on along the minus strand of JAIUCV010000006.1, from coordinate 35,733,294 downwards.
GGAACAACCTTGCAAGCGAGGGTTAAAATGGAAAAGTATTGATAAGGTCATATGCATCAAAACTTAATTAGACCTAATCCCACTCACAAGACTTGATTAAGTTATATGTCATTTTGATGTACTAAAGGAGTTTGATCTATGAATTCATACAATACATTCCTTGTATTAAACAAATAATAAGTTCATAACGTATTGTATTAACTTATATTATCAATTCTAAAACAATGTGTCAAATGAGCTTTTTATGGCTATATTAGTTCACTACATGTGCCCTAATAGATTTTAGTCGTTGATTTCTTTGGATCTTCACAGAAAATATTAAGTCATTCTTATCCTTTGAGATCCTTATGCCTTGTAAGACCCTATGATAAAAATATAAAGAAATCTTTCTAAAAGATTGAAACTAAAAGATGGCCAAATGATCTCAATGATTATGTTAATATCTTTTGTTAAAAATATTATGGACCAAATGTCAAATGATCTTTTTACTGGGGTAGGTCAATAATATATATATATATAATAGATGAGGTATCTCATGAGTTATGTGGGTTAGCCAATATAATAGGTGGATTAATTGTGTCAAGTGAAAAATAACTTTACTATAAAACATGTTCAAATGATAGGTAAACCCAATGCACTAAACTAGTGGATTAAACAGGGCAACCTAGTGGGCTTAACCCTTTTCAATGGCTATACTAGAATATCATTCTCCATTGATGCCTACAAAGTTCTCTTTTTCCCCTAAGCTTATAGCAGAAAGAACTTGTGCCCCCAATACTCTAAGCGATTCATCATCTTTATACTTAACTAAGCCATCTTCTCCTTATTTTACCATCTCCTTGACACCAGCATGCTTATTTAGTATTAAGTACTTACTCTTATTGCCATTTAAAATTTGCCATGTAATCTAATATGTTTGGTAAAATCCATATAATCTAGTTTTAAATTATAGTTAAGTTTAATATTAAATTTTAAGAAAAAATTACTTTTTTTGGGTCAAAATATGTACGACAATAATATTGAGTTTTTAGTATTACTATAGGAAATATTTCCATAACATTCTTATTAATTACTTTTTAAAGTATGTATTTAATTGAACTTTTTTATTTTAAATTAGATATAATTTATATAATAAATTTTTTTTAATTAATACTTGTTTTGGTACAAGAGATCATGATTTAAAATAGGGAAAGAATTTGAAGAGAATGAGAGATAACAAAGAGACTATAACTTGTATTAAGGGGTCTAAGAGAGATATATAATAACAATACAAAGTAGAAACCATGTCCCTTGATTACCTATTAGGTGCTGTTTAATGCCTTATGTCTTATTATAGAGATCTCTAATTATAAGCTTCATAAGTGGTGAGTTGATAATGTACTCATTATATGGAAAGAAATTATGTCTTGCAATCTAAGTTTGGAAAGGATTTACCTTTCTTGAATGCCAATAGGAAAGAAAATATTGCTTGGGTGCTACTCAATTGAATCATAAACCAAATAGGAAACAAATTAGAATATGTAAAACGTTTCAATTTCTTTTCTTTTTTTTTTGATTTTAGCTCCTTTTTTTTGTTTTTTTAGATCTAGACGATTTCTTTTCTTTTCTGATTTCAACTCCTTTTTTCCTTTTTTCTTCATTTTTTTATCTATACAGAAACTCACACAATGCACGCTAAGAATGACGAGTAGCAAGAGACTAAAAGAAACACAAACACAAGAAAAGAAATAGCAATGTAAAGGTGCCAAGTTAGAAGGGTTGATGGGAAAGAGGACTAGACACAAGAACATAAAGAAACACAAAGGAGACAAGAAAACATGAAACACGAATAGAACCTTGAGTTCTAGTAACCAAGGCTCTGATACCAACTGATATGACACTCATTAGACAACCTACTTTAGGAACCCCAGCCAACGTAGGTCATACCTAAAGATTGGCTAGAAAATAAGAAGATGATTGAGATAGAACATTAAGGGAACTTGTCTTTTAAAACTCTAACCACAAGAGGCCATAAAGGTTGATCACTCTTTTAATAAGTATAGTTTGTATTCTCTTAAGAATACAAGGATAGCAAGTACACTAGCTCTTTAAAAGAAAATTTTCATTTATTCTTTTTTTTTCAAATGCATTACAACAGAAGCCTATGTATAGGCAAACAAAACTTAGAATTCAAGAATCCCTCTTACAATCAAGAAGTAATGGACTAACTAAGAAAAACTTTGGCCCAAGGCCTTATTAACCTAATGTAACACTAAACAAAGACTAATTGGGCTCTTATTTGAATTAGACATAATTCCAATCCAAACAAAAAACAAAACACGCTAATCCAAATATTTAAGTCTTAATGACACTTGCATTGAAGACCAATTTGGATGCCATACTCATGCCTAAGTCACCATCCACATGGGCACATAGATAGCTCACAAGCTGAGGTGTCTTTGGGGGTCACACTATGTCATCTTTCATGTAAGCAATTTTCTTAACTTACAAATCCATGATCAAGCCTTGAAGTACCTTTTTCATCCATTTGGCTCTTACTCTTATCATTGGGCCTCCAATTTTTTGCAATGGATTTGAACTTTGAACTTAGGCCCTTGAACTCCATCTTGAACATCCTTGATTGCTTGATCACTATGCCAAGCTCCTTGATCTCCATCACTAGTTTGGTATTAGAATAAAAAAAATAAGAAAAGATGCAATTACAAAAAACTAGATATAAATAATTTATACAACATTTATTATATATATATTATTTAACAATATCTATAGCTCCTTATTAATTTCTCCATATAAAAATACAAGGGCTACAATCCATTACATCCTCCTCCGATTTCATTTCATTCATATCAATAGCAAACGTTTTAATTGAAGAACCTAATAGCAAATACTTAAAAACTACACCTAAGTCTTATCCTTGTATAAATTGGTGCAGAACTCTTGAAAAGATGACGTTTACTATAATAGTAGTTATGTTGTGCAGTCTAAGTCACAACATTTAAGTTTCCAGCTCGTTGTTGATTGAGATGTATGTATGGATTGAGTGGTGATTGTTATTTCATGACTCAAGTAAATTTTTATGCTTTCATTATTGAATTAATTGATTTCATTAATTATTTTTGGGTCGTCAATAGATACCTTGCAAATTATTTTGTACTTTTGGAAAATGAATAATGCCTTAAACGTTGCAGCTTGACATTGGTGGAGGCAGTGGTGTATTGGAAAGAAAATCAATCATGGTGGTAGTGATGGAGGCCATGATGACGGTGATGATGATGATTACTTTGATGACTTTAATGATGGTGATGAGGGAGATGAGATTGGCTTGTTTAGGAAACGGATAGTCCTTCAAGAGGTTAGAAATACTATATTAATGTTGATTTAAAAGAAACTTTTTCTTATAAGATATACATAGTCTCTTATTGTTTTCATTTGACATTTCCTAAAGGAGTGGCACTCCTTTGTCTTTGTTTCAGCTTTTTGACCGTAAGTTTGTGGATGCTGTGTCCAATAAATGGCAAAAGACAGTGAAGCCTATGGCCGTTTACCGACTGAAATATTGTTTCTAGGGCTTAGCTAGCTCAGTTCAAATGGTAAAATTGCTAGCAATTATTGCCAGGCCAACCCCTAGTAGGTCTATTTCCCGATCACTGCCACAAGGAATGTCAAGGGCTTTCATTGGCAGGCAATTTTACTTCAGACCACAGACCAAGTTTATTTTAAATTTTATTGTTGAAATAGAAGAAAATGTATCATCCACTCTTTTTTGTTAAACCAATTTCTTGCTGCTGAATCGTTATAGTTGTTGCTTGCATAATATAGTGTCATTCTTTTTATATTAACAAATTAAGTAAAGCAATAAACTAAGAAAAAGAAAAGTCCATAGTCTTATCCAAACCATTTGATGTTTTCTCCTTGTTATTGCTTATAATTTGTGACCGTCAATAATGAAGCCATTTTTTAAAAATTAGTATCAAGAAAATGATGGTTTTGCACAGTTGTCCTTTTCTGCTTTGCAGGGGTCCAGATTACATAAATGAAAAATTCTACTTGTTGATCTACGTTTACCATATAAAAACTCTGCAGAGTGCAGACTACCTAGTTATCTAATTTGCAATAAATCATGACCCTCTCCTGAGGTTATGCAGATATTTTAATATTGCATTAGTGTCTGGCCATTGTCCTTTTATTTTCATTATACTGTTATTCGTCATTAACTCTGATTCAAATCAAGTATGTTTTATTAATGGCTTAATCTTGCTATGCTTTAAGGGTAGAATGGAATGTTGGGCTGCCAAGAGATTACATGCCCCAATAAAGAACTCAAGGGAATTGGGGTTGAGAATGCAGAGGTAAGTTTATTGGGGAAGAAGAAAAGATAAAATAAGAAGCAAGGATTTTATATCTGTTGTAAGGGTAGCTTCAATTGAAGATAAGATGAAGGGGGATCAACTTATGGTTTGGTAATAAGACAGAAATTCAAATTGCTTCACTGTGGCTTGGGAAGAGATCAAGTGCGGAACTTTTAGAGGACAAAAAGTAGGCCAAAGATGAGTAGGGTGAAAGTAAAAAAGAAAGATATGTTGGTAAAAAGGAAACCATGGAATTAGTTTTTTGAGAATGGATATAGAGAATGCATATGGAGGATCCCTAGCAATTCTGGTTTAGGATACATGTAACAAATCCGAACAATCAGTGTTAAGGTTAGTTGTCGCATGTCTCACAGTAGACGACCATAACATGGACCAAAGAATCTAACATACTGTTTCTATTGGAAGCCTGAGGGTAGGTGAGTTGTAGACCAGAATGGGTGGGCTAATCAACAAAGAGAAATATAAACTATGAACCTATCTTTTCCTCATCTTTATTAGTATAAGAAGGCTAAATAGCATGCTTTATGGATTTGGGAATATCATCTGGTGGCGATTTAGTTTTGAAGTTAGATGTGTTAAGTACATGATATTTATAATGTTTTGCAAATTTATGCTGGAATTTCATCTTTTTTATTCATTTTTTGAAATTTATATTCATGGTGTATGGTCGAATATACTGTTATTTTATATTAGACTTGTATTGCACAGGTTGCTTGCGGATCCTTATTCCTGTATAGGCTTCTATTAGAGGAGGCTGCTACAATAGGTTCCTCAGTGTGGTGAGAATTTAAAAACGGGAAAGATAGGCAAGTTATCTGTTTTAAATTGATTTGAAGGCTTGCTATTGTTCTCATTTTATAATTAAATAATGATTATCAGCTATAATCTGGTTCTAGGATAAAGCAGGAGTGGGATCTTGCGCTTATTAATGTGCTCCAAGTAGCAGCATGTAATGCCATAGTTGTTTGGTCTCTTGCTCCTTGCCGATCATATGGAAACACATTTCGGTTTGATTTACAAAAAAAATTGCAGAAGCTTCCAAATAACATATTTGGAAAAAGCTATCCAGTTAGGGAACTTAATTTGCAAAAGAGAATCCAATGTTTCTTCTTCAAGGCTGCGGAGTTGTGCATGGTTGGATTAAGTGCTGGTACAGTACAAGGTGCATTGCCAAACTCTTCGGCTAGTAAAAAGGAGGGAAAGTATGCAGAGTTGAAACATCTTGTGTTCAATTATATTCAGTTCAACCAGTGGTTAAAATGTAGACTTCTGCCTGTGATTTATTAATTTATTAGTGGTGAATACTAAATTTACCTATCTTTTGCCTGACTTGTCAGCAGGTTATCTGTGACTGTCCCCAGTGTGAGCAGCAATGCACTTGGTTATGTTGCTTTCCTTGGAATCTATGCTAACCTGAGATATCAACTGCTATGTGGATTTGATAGAGCCATGATCGGCCATTTTGATGTCCTTGGGGTCGCATTGTTCTTCAGCACAGCCTTCAGGTCTGCTTTATCCCCACCAAATCAGTTGTTGCATGCTTAGGCTCCTCTGTTACATCTTCGGCTTTAATTGTTGGCTTGGCATATGGAGCTACACACATTTGACATCCTTAGCACCTTGTTATAATATATTCTCTATTACATATAACCTTTCATTATGTTTGCCCCTCATCTTGTTGAAAGGAAAAACTACCTGCAGAAGAAAATTTTCTTCCAATGGTTTAAACATCATTTGTCTACTTCAAGAACCGATGTCAAGTTCTTTGTAACAATGGTTTCATAGTTGAGGAGGAAAGTATTTTGCAGTTTCAATTGGGCTATGTTGCTTATGAGCATTTATTGTGGATTTCATGCCGGATCATGAATATTCAGTTAGAAGAGACTTCCTGGCGCGCTTGGCTCGGAGTTGAGCTAGATCCGCTGGCTCAGTCAGATGACCTCTTGAAAGTCTACAGCAGGCGTTTTGAGAAGGTAGAGAATACATCTTCCAAATGGTTTATATTGTCTCTGGGCTTGGACTTCTGGGCATCAAACAAGGGAATGCAGATTCTGTGGGTGATGCAGAATCTTCAGCTCCTAAAGCAAGTAGGAAAAGGATTGTGAGGAAGAAGGTTCCTGCAGGATCCGCTTAGTTTGTCATTGTCCAATTTTGCTGTTTGCTAGTCGAGTCTGCTAGAGTGTACATGGCTGCTATTGGCTTCTCCACTGCAGTCTGGAGGGCTGGCTAGTGGCTCAAAATTTTTCTCCACATCAACCGAGTTTGAGAAGGTTTCTTTTTTTTTTAATTTTTGAGTTAAAACTGTCTGATTGAATTCTTTTTAATCATTCTTCTATTGATTATTTCTTTTAGTGTTAACTGAATATATACTATATTTTTCAATCTTCTAATAAAGCAGAATAGGTTTTTTGAAAGAAGCACATCTATGTAAGTTCTGATTTGAGACAGATGCGATTGTAATTTCATTTGAGACGCTCTCAAATGAAAAGAGCACATTTATAGGAAAGCTTCTTCGAAAGAATATATAATATATTTTCTTTGGTAGTGTTGGTGTAATAGAAATTTAATTTTTAAGTATATAAAAATTTTATAAATACTTAAATATAAAAATATCAAATTTATCTATTATATATAATATTCTCAATAATATAACTACTAATTCTTTTTTATAAATATCACGCTCAATTTTCTTACAAATAGTGTCCACATGCTGATACTTCATATCTACACCGCAGTCGTATTTTTCTAACTTTCTGAAAAATAATGTTATGAACTATATTGGCGTTCAATTCAATCATCGGTCCCTCGACGATAAAAATAAGACAGGATAAATTAATTTTTAAAAACAAATATTAATATTATATAATTTTTTAAAGAAACATATAATCTTCTTTTGGAAATTAAAAAATTATTAAAAAATTTTTATTTAAAATATAACACATTAAAAAATACTACTTAAATTGTTATGTTAATGTCATTTATTTTGTATCAAAAATTATAAATTTAATTTACTATAATATATATATATATATATAATATGAAAATTTTATTACTGAAATTAAATTATTATGCTTGAATAAATCTTAAGAAATATTTTTATAAATATAATTTTTATTTAATGCTTAATTATTTTTTACCAAGTGATCTTATAAATTGTTAAATTTTTAAAAGTAATTATTTTATATAAGTTAAATATATATTTTAACATTTATTATATTATGTAAATAATATATATTTTAATAAAAAAATAAAAAAAATTTATATTTTGCTACAAAAATTAGAAGTGAATATAATGTACCTCTTGATTTCAAGAGGAAAGAGTGTATATTAAACAAAAAAAAAAAGGATCGAGAAAATACCGAGAGGATTAACCAATCAATGGCTGCCTGGGCCCATTCGGCTAAGATAGCGATGAGTCCACAACAGTCTTCCCAAAGCAAGCTGAAGTGGCCTCTCGTCTCCCAAAGTTGGAAGCCTCAACTCTGCCATTTCCACCGTTGCCATTCTCCCTCCCAATAATTCCCAGAAACCACCACCATACACGGCGGCGCGTGAAGACGACGATGAACCCCATAGTGTCGAGCCTTCAATACTGGTTGGTGAACCACCCATCGATTCTCAACTTCTCATGGAACCCAGGTCAAACTCCAGGCTCTTCCCCTCTCTTCCTCTCTCTCACCCTCCTCTCCTACCTCTCACTCACCCTCCTCCTCCCTCTTCTCCCTCTCCCTCCCCTTAAACCTCATCTCCTCCGATCAATCTCCGCCGTCCACAACCTCCTCCTTCTCCTCCTCTCCTTCATCATGGCCCTCGGATGCACCCTCACCATCGTCTCCCATACGCCTCACCTCCACTGGATCTTCTGCCTCCCGCCCAAAACCCCTCCGTCGGGCCCACTCTTCTTCTGGGCCTACGTCTTCTACCTCTCGAAGGTTCTGGAACTCGTCGACACCCTCCTCATTATCCTCGGCAACTCCATCCGACGGCTGACGTTCCTCCACGTGTACCACCACGCGACGGTCCTGATCATGTGCTACGTGTGGCTCCAGACTTCGCAGTCGTTGTTCCACGTGGCGCTCGTGACCAACACGTGCGTGCACGTGCTCATGTACGGGTACTACTTGGTGAGCGCCATGGGGATCCGACCCAAGTGGAAGCGGGTCGTGACGGATTGCCAGATCGTGCAGTTCGTGTTTAGTTTTGCGGTGTCGGGTGTGATGCTTTATTACCATTTTTGGGGATCCGAGTCCGGATGCTCTGGGTTTTCGGGTTGGTGCTTCAATGCGGTTTTCAATGCCTCTCTATTGGCTCTTTTTGTTGATTTTCATACCAAGAGTTATGCCAATCGCAAGAAGACGCAGCCACCTCTCAAAGATAAAGAATCCTGATTTCTCACTACTGTCGATTTCTTCCCTTCGGCATTATTCGCGTGTAAGCTCATATGACCTTGTTAATCAATGTCTTAAAAATTTCACTAAATCGAAAATATTTTTTTTTGACGAGTGTCAAATAAAGTTGGTTAGATTTTTTTATTAAAAAATATAAGGAGCATTATTTAATAACAAATTCTTGAAGATTATACTTAAATTCTGTTTTTTTTTTTTAATTCTTAAGGCTCTCTAATGATGAATATTGTCTGTAAAAATGACGTGTGGGTTTATCTAATAAAAATCCTTTACAAATATATTTGTGATGGGTGTTGATGTTTAGTTTCAATTATGTTTAAAAACAAGTTGAACATGACCAAAATTTGAGACTTGAGACTGTCTGGTAGCAACTTGTTTCTACCTCGCAAATTTTGGTCCAATTTGTTAAACAATCTATTGAATCAAAACTTTATTATATGTTTCGTTTTTTTTTTCAATCACAGAAATTTAATTACTGAGTTAACTTGTTGAAATAGAAATATCCCTCTTTGCCCCATCTATTATAACCAATTTCTACACTGTTTCTCTGTAAATTTGCTGAACAGTTCAGCACTATGTTTCTCTATAATTTGCTGCACGGTGCAGACTTTGAAGTTCTAAGTGTCGTACTAGCATGACAATTAATTTGAATCCTTGTAGTAGTGTAGGAGGTGTGTAGAACTTGGAAGATTTCTCTAAAAGAATAATTTTATTGCATTCACTCAAATTTTAATATACAATAACTAATACTTTACTTCTTCACTCCCTGGACACCTCACTTCACTCTATGTTGCTGCACACTCTCAATGGACACCTCACAGTTGATTGCACTCACTTGAAAGCTTGATCACTCGCTACTATACGACATATGCTGCACACATGAGCACTTATATATAATGGCATAGGTCAATTAGGCAGATCTTCAAGCTTCAGGATTTTTCCTTTATGCACTGCCTCTTCCTGTAGTTTTGGGAATAGCGCTCTAATTTGCTAGAAACTTCATGATGCGATTGAGAGATAAGTCAGTGCGGTACTTTAGTACTCCCTCTCAATGACTAATCTTGCTAAATGCTGCTCTTGAGTTCGGGCCATATTCTTCTACTATTGTTTTAGCATACTTCGGATTCTATTTTCTTGGTCATGTTGATTTTCGTAGTTGTTATAGTGAGGAATCTCTTCTTCAATTAATTTTTCTGGCTTCTTTATCTGGCTTAGTCTTTCTTCTTTTCGCATTGGGTGAACTCCTATTTTCAAGAATTTTTTCTTGTGAATCTAGTTCTCATATCTTCATCTTCTATCACTGATTCTACCTTGTTTTCAAATGTTGGTTGTACTTCAATATCCCTTTCCAGCTCATTCAATCTTCCTTTCAACATTCTCTCAATCTTTTATGAGTCAAACAGTGATATAGCTTGCAGGGACCACCATGAAGATGCCTAATCAAATACTACATTATGTGATATATAACAACTGCTAGTGGTTGGATCACAATAATTTCAACTTCTTCGTTAATTATCATAACTCACAAATATGCATCAAACTGCCTTCTTATTAAACTTGCTAGGTAAATGGTGAAGTGTGAAGACATAGTATACACAACCAAATACTTGAGAATGACTTATTGTGAGTTTCATATTTTAAAGCTTTTCATAAGATGTCATAAAGTCAAGTTTCACTTGGGGGCATCTTGTGGGTAATGCGGATGGTTGTCTTCATGCACTCGGCCTAGGGGGTTACATTCTTGGCAGGCGACATGCTTTGGCAAATCTCTGCAAAGTGCTTATTTTTCCTTTCTGTAACTCTATTTTGTTGTGGCATTCTTAGGCAAGTCAACTGTCATTGAATCTTATTTTGCCACAAGTACTCATTAAACTCTTTGGATGCATATTCTCTTCAGTTATCAATACATAAGTTGATGTGGCCAAGTCTAGCATGCCATAAATCTACCATCTCGTTCTTTCTTGTCTCGTCTACATAAGTTGCTTATTTCGACATTATATTGATAGACTCTACATGCCATCCCTTCATGATCAGTGCACAGGTGGGGTTTCAAACTTCCGTATACTTTTGACATCTTTTGGCCCAAATGCCATATAATTGCCATTGGATGTTCATTTTGACATTGATAAGAGATTTTTCTTCATTTACAGTACATGATAGATATTTTACAATTGCACCTTTTTTGAACTGTATCGAGGGACGATTATTGTATTGTCAACATGTGTTACCGGGAATCTCGAGTTGTTTGCAATCATAACAACTTGACTTTCTTTGTATGTTGACATTGTTATAAGCTTTTCTTTATCTCATATGATTTGAGTCTTCTTTGTAGTTGACAAAATAGTCACTTACTGTTCCAAGCACCATATCTTCTCATGGTTCTTTAATACAGGATGCTACAACTTCATCTACTTCTATAGCTGCAAATGATGCTTGAAAATCTCATTCTTCTTTGTAGTTTTCAGTTGCAACATTTCCTTCTTTGCAAGGTACTTCGCAATTTCTGGTAAAGGGCCATCTTCCAAGTTGTACCATTTATTGTCTCCATGTTCCTTCTTTAGTTTGGGATCTTATGAGTTTAGGTGATCTCACCCTTGACACAAACCTCCTCCACAACAACATTTTTGCCAACCATTCTAGTGCCTTGTATTGTCTTCTTTCTTTCTCAAGCTAGATTCCTCTTGTTGACATTTCTTCTTGTTGAACGAAGCCTTCTTGTCTTTCAATGAAACTCTGGACATTTGTGAATCCAGAGCTTCTTGGTTGCGTAATATACTTTCCAACTCAGTTAGAGTTGATTTATTAGCCTGGCCTCGTGGCTGTATCACAGTTATGATATTTCAAATTTAACCCCACAATAATAATTCTCCGCATTCATATGTTGGCCTTAGAATTCCGTTGATCTAATTTTGAAATCTTCTCACAAATATCTTTGTCTTTGAAGTATTCACTTACTGACATATCATTATGTTCTACTGTCATTAATTCATTCTCCAACAATTGCCACTTTGCATCATTTGCCTATGTAAAAAGTGTGATTCATACGTCCTGTGCCTTTCCTTGATTTATCTAACAAATTTTGGTTCTACCGCAGTGATAACTACACTTGGAGCCTTTCTAGCTCTTACATTCTACTTCTTCAGTTCATTAGGATTTGTCGAACGTGTCTATTCATGTCGATCAATAAGATCCCAAAGGTTTTGACCTCCAAGGTAGAACTCAACCCAATCATTATTCAACGTCTCAATCGAGCAAGTAGTTGGTACTATATTTGCCATTGCAACTTTGTTAGTGCTTAATACTTTCACCAAGTTGTCCTGATCCCTAATCAAGAGTTTTTGTAGTTCCTGATTTTATTCGAACAGGATCTCCTTGTAGGACAATTCCAAATTGCTTACTTGAATACACAAAACTTCTAACTTGATCACTCGACCAAGAGAATATGAATCAAATCACACTCGGACACCACTCACAGAAATTGGAGGACTTCTTTGAAAGAATAATTTTATTGCTTACACTAACTTTAATGTGCACTAACTCACACTTTACTTCTTCACTCGTTAGACACCTCACATCACGTTACACTACGTCACACTCTCACTGGACACCTCACACCCTTGATTGCACTCACTCAAATGCTTAATCACTCACTTGCTAGTACATGCCATATGCTGCACACACAAGCACATACATATGGTGGTATAGGTTGGTTAAGTAGAAGATCCCCAAGCTTTGGGATTTTTCTTTTATGCATCGCCTCTTCCTTTAGCTTCAGTGATAGTGCTCTAATTTGCTAGAGACTTTATGATGCATTTGAGAGATAAGTTAATGCAGTACTTTATCAAAGTGCAGTTAGAGAAAGAGACTAAGGGAGTCAAGGCCAGGACAAGAAAAAATAGCATGGAGGCAAAAATATGTACTTAACACAAATACTAATAATTACTAAAAAAATGCAACTTTAAATATTCATTAAATTAATATAATAGTAAAATTTATTAAAATTGAAAACTAAAGACATTATAATAAAAAATTCAAAAAAGTATAATAATACTAAAATGAATATAACAACCTTATTACAAAAAAAGCTATTAAAAGCAATGCAAGATATATTAATCATTAAAATCATGCTCTCATTAATTCTTGATTGGAAGAATTTTATACTCTGGTACAGGTACATGTTTAAATATGATTGAATAAAATTCATCAGGATCATGCTTCTAAATTGGGAGACTTGTACGTGTTTAACTTTCGTCAAAATTAAGTGATCTGCTATAGATGAAAAAGCCAATTCCATTGCCTTCATATTCAGTTTGTGATTTTTGGCTTAAAAAAAAATATTCAATTTGTTATTTTAGATAGCAGAACACTTTATTACATATGAAATGCAGGTTCAATTAGAACTTCAATGTCATCCTAAATCCAAAAAAGAAAAGGTATCTTACTCTCCCTTATATCTAAGGTATGTTAATTGCGTGTGAGTGTGGAATTCTTGGGGAGTTTTACAATCAAACAAACAAACAAAACAAGGGACAATATGGGATGTTGGAGTAAATTAATTTTTTTTGAAAACTTAAATTAGAAAAAAAATGTAAAACTTTTTACGGTATTGATGAGTGCTATCTCACCCCACATCCATGCAGTCAGATTCTCTACACCTCACATAAAAGTAGCAAGGTGTGCTACTTGGACGAATCCCACTGTTGGCATCATCCTGCATTCTTCATGAAGCTATGTCAATAGCCATTAAACGCTCCGTTTTGATGGCGAATTTTTGAAGCAGTGCTCCCTCGCAACGAAAATCTCAATATAGGTGTAGGGTTGCTGAAGTCAATTTCTGAAGCTCCTTGAAGCAGTCATTAACGGCAACGATGAATGATTTTAGAAATTGAAGAAAGTGAAAATTGCTAGCTTTAGATATTATTATGCTAGACTCGTTCACTTTCTAAGGGAAGAACACACACAAAAGTTAAATTAGTGTTATAAAGTCTTGCAACGAAGGCTAAGAAACCACTCTATGCTGTGATTATATAGCAAGTGACACATGAAAATAGCATAACCAAACCATAACTATTGTATAGAAGTAACTATAGTGAAATCACAGTGCAACAAGCAAGTTTCAAAGGGGGTAATATTCAATTTTCCGACAAAGAAAGCCTTTAGACTTATGGCTTAGCGTTTAAAAGATAAAGCAGCAATATTCAGTTATGTAATAGAATTGAAGTAAATCTATATTTACTTAAATGAGCCTCATATTATTGCTCCAATTACTTTGCTTAATCTTGCCTCCTATAGATCTGCTATAATCGCCAACCACAAAGCAACAATGAGAGAAATCATCTATCAGCAAAGAAACTACTAGCAACAATGCATCTGAACTACTAGCCTACAGTCACCTACCACGAGCCAATTTATGAAATCATTGATCACTGCCATTAACAACTACCTCGGGGAGCTATAGAAATTGGCTTCAACAACCTGCGCCTATATTGAGATTTTTGTTGAGGGAGCATTTATTGGCTTCAAAAATTGGCCATCGAAACAAAGTGTTTAATGGCCATTGAAATGGTGCGTTTTAGTTATGTGGGCAATGTGGCTTCGTGCAAAATGGAGAATGACGTCAATGGTGGGATTCATCCGAGCAGCACGCTACGCTGCTTTTGTGTACAAGTGTAGGGAATCCAAACGCCGCATCCACATAACAATGTCCACCAAGAAGAGCAATCTTTCTTAGAATTATAAAACTCAAGCAGCGTTGGCGCTTTAAAGTTCAAACAACCCCACAGTTGGTCAGTTTTTCTTGGAGTTGAAGAAGCTATTATTATGATTGACTTGGTAAGAAAATTAGTCAAAATTTAATAAACTTTATTTGTTTTATAAAATTTATTTTTATGATCAATGGTAAAGATAATTATGCCTTTAAAATCATGTATAGAGATTTGAAATAATTAGAGGGGACAGGCTAAAATGTTTAGAGGGGCAGGCAAAAATTTTAGGAAAAGAATAATATTATATATCTATATAATACTTACAAAATTTTTTTAAGGGGCGGCTACACCGAATTCTCCCGACATGGGTCCATCTTTGGAGGGAGTGCCCCCCTTCAATATTGCAAGGGTGTCTAGTTTAGCTTGATAATATCTCATTACTTTTCAGTTGCAGGGAATCTTTTTAATGCTTGGTTATTCAAGTACATGTGTTAGGTAAATCACGTTAATTATAAAAATGCATGCATATATATCCATTGTCTAACATATTTTTATGGCAATTTATAATAAATTAATCCATTTATCATTTTGTAAAATAAGTCAAAATAAAAATACCTAATTCGATTGCCTTTGAAATCTTCTAGGGTCTCAACCTTCAATCAGGATCTAATATGCCGTTTTATAAGTTAGGACTGATAACCATGCCTATCTTCGTAATGCTCAAGTTATTTGCTAGTTCTAGTTACAGCCGAATGGATTCCGTATCTTGCTAAGACGGTGTTTGCTGAAAGGTATAAGAAAGGAACAGAAGAAGAGGGGAGAGTGGGAGGTAAAATGTCTATATCCTTATAACTATTATCGAACACTATCTATATATATATATTTTTTAAGTAAATATAAGTGTTATTTCTCATCTATTTTATCTACTTTTTTTTTTCTTATTCTTTTTCATTTTTTATTTTTTCTCATTCCCACCAGCCAAATGTAACTTAAACTATTCAGCTGCTATTGTAGAATCCATACTCTTTAATGAGGTCTCTTACTTGATTATTTCCTCTCTGTTTGCATAAGCTTTAAAATACAACACGAGATAATTTTTTAAAAAAAGACGACGCTGAAATTTTATTGTCAAGTTAGCTTTTTGAAGTAGAAACATCCCCCTTTTCGCCATATATCACAATTAATTACCTGCACTCTGTGTCTCTATAAATTTGCTGCACAGTGCAGGCTATAAAGTTTCTCTGTCTGTTGCACTAGCATAATAAAATCTCAATACTAATCGGTTCCAAAAGATCTTATCAGAACTTGATCCATCAAAGGTAGGTATTAAGAACATTAAATCAATTATGAGAAGAAACTAAAACATGCCAATCGTCAATATATATATATATATATATAATTACATATTTACTGATAATTAATTTAATTTAAATTTTTTATCTTTTATAGAATGAGTCTACATAAAATATGTGATTCAGTTCTCTTTGAAATCTTCAAGGCGATCTCATAATCATCGATCGATATCTCACAAGCTATTTAGAACTGATAGTATTTATCTTCTTAATTTAACGCACAAGTTATGTGCTAGTTCAAATTCCAGCATGATGGACTCCTTATCATGCTGGAAGACAGTGTGTGGCTCAATGGCATAAGTAAAATTAAGCTGTTCAGGTGTTATTCAAGAACCCATAATCATTGATGATCTTTCTCACACTTGGTCTTCTTCTTTGTGCTTGCATGAGCATAATAAGTCACCTGCATCTGGATTCCTATAGAGTTTGTTTGTTTTTTTAATACCTAGGAAATGTTTGGGAAGCTTATATTTAAGATGAAGGTGAATTGGTTGTTTTTCAAATTTTAGTTAATTTTTTTAAAATATTTGTTAATAAGCTTACTTTAAAGAGTATAAAGCAAAACGATAATATCTACCAAGAAAAATATTATGTTGATGCATGGAACATGAAGAGAAAAAATTTTCTTCAAAAAATTAGAGCACTTTATAATACACACACTCTTGATGCAAGAGCTTGAATCTAAGTGTCTAGAACAATTTAAATTATGTTCATTGGTTTTCTAAAATGAAATATAGGAGAACGTATTTAGTTATAAAGAATCTATATTAATTGGTTATTATGTGCAAAAGATCGTAAGAAAACAAAACACAAATAAAAGAATTTGAAACCTAAAGAGTTTAGGAGACTCTAAGCAAACTTAAGATTTATCTTATTTTGATTTCAATATAACCTTACTTTCAGTCTCTAAGCTTGTACTTTTACTTGAGATTTTTTTCACTAATTTTAGAAGTTTGATGAATATGAGTCTTTAGAACCTCTAATTCAATCTAGAGTTGTCTCGTTGTAAAATAGAGCACACTTCTCTTCTTAGAAAAAACATTCAAAGAGTTTTTTCATTCTTTCTCTTATAAGGTATATAATACCCTTCCCTTACAAAGCACATTTGAAAGGTCACACGTGATATTTTATAAAAACTAAACGTTAGACACATAAAAGACATGTTATATACTATTAGAAAACTTTTCTAATGTTGGTAGTCAACTTTTGGGTGCGACTAATCAACTTGTAGGTCAAATATGATGGTTGGAATGTGTTTTATTTGAAAACTTAAGGTAACTAATTAACTTGTAGAAGCTATCAATCAACTTGTAAGCCTAGAAAATTTTTCTAATGCTAGCAGTTGGCCTTTGGATGCCACCAATCAACTTTTACCTCAAATATGATGGTTGGAATGTGTTTTATTTGAAATTTCAAGAAACTAATTGACTTTTATAAGCTACCAATTGACTTGTAAACCTTGGATTTATATTTTTTAAATTCTTGGCAACTATTCGACTGGTAGAAATGGTGCGTTATCAACTTATTGCTTTCAAGTTAAGAAATAATCATCTGTTGCACAAATTCAATTTTAAATAGTCATAATATTTTAATTTGAACTTAATTACTAGTGAATAACCTATTGTTAAAAGGTTCTTTAAGTCTATTTCTAAATGCAATATTTTAAATCTAAATTCCATTTCATATATGAGGTATGAACAAATTAGTGACTTAAGGTCAAAATTCAAATTTAGATAAAGACTATATCTCACTATCTTTTAGGTTGAAACATGTTTTTGAGAATTAAAAATCTCTTAAATCAATAAATGCTAATTTTAGCCCCAAAAAAAGCCAATAAATGCTAATTGAAATCATTAAATTTTAAATAAAAACTCTTAGTTTATAATAAATATACCTGTTTGAGTTGGCTATCTTGCTGCAACTAAGTGCATATATATATATATACACTATGTATACATGTCACACCATGAAACCAAGAGTGTGACTGGCACGAAAGATAAACAATATTCTTTCGGTAAACCTTTCTAAAATTAAAATACCAAATATTCAGTAAAAATTCCTACAATTCAATAACAAATGATAAAACCAAATAGAGAAAATTTGAATTATACTTCATTAAACATATTTAATTACATGTGGCTTTTGTAGAAATTTTAGTAGAGCCTCCTTTACATTTTGGACCTTTTGATATTTTTGCAAATCAACTAGCCAATACAAATGCATCAAAAAGGAACCCTACTATCAGTCCAGACTACAGTATGGAATCAATTACATCATTACAAACAAAATATGCCTTCACAAGATATATGCAAGGCTCACCAAACCCAAAAGTGCTATGATTTTAGACGGCTGAAGATGAGTCAAAATTAATTCTACTATTTAAAAATGTTGAAAATAAAATGATTGAGTCGATTGCTCGATAAGCAAATAAAGCCAACTATGATATATAAGAATATTTTCACATTAAATTTCTTTATAAAATGACAATCCATCAATTGAAATTTAAGACAATAATTGATTAAGCTTCTAACAAAACCATTCATCAATTCAATAGGAGCATCTAGTTAGTACCAACAAATCAGACACAAAGCACACAATTCAGGAGGGTAAGTAACATAAATGCTAAGCAATTAGTTAGTGAAAACCTAAACAAATCGACATATGGTGGCTAATCACATGGGGCTAGCAACACCCCTGTTAGCTGAGATACATGTCACAGTGCATTGTAGCTAACCACTATTGTGGTCAGTTGCAAGGTTTTGAAAAAGATAGCTCCCACAAGAAATTATCTCATAAATATATGCTTAGAGCAAATCAAATTCTATAGATACATGTGAGTGACTTTTGGGGATTCAACTACTAGTTGAGAAGATTGATAGGTAATGACTAATAATTGTATAGTTGGCCGATAACTTTGTTAACTTGCTAGATGATGTCAATGAAGAAGCTGTGCATTGATTCACACAAGCTTATAAACTTAGGTTGATTGGGGGTCTTTTATTGCCACATAAATCTAGCCATAAGGTATATTTGATATACTTTCCATTGCTTAGAGTTCAACAATGTTAGCTTATCTATATCGAGAGTTTTGCAATGTAACATATAAGAACGAAAAGAGAATAGTGTAACACCATATATTTTTAGCATGCTTCCTATCATTTTTAAGTCTCACATGATGAATTGAACAAAAGAGAATTGAAATGACATTAAAATAATGCCTTATTTCACGTTGTGTTGTGTATGAAAATTCTATTCTGTGTCATACAGATCATATGAGCTCATATATCGCATTCTCATATTTAATCACATAAATACAACTCATTTGCATCACCAAAATTGGGCCACAACTCGTGGAATTCAAAGGGAGCATCGAACTCACTATTATTTGTAGCCAAAATTTCAATTTTTCTGTTACAACTTCAGAAATTCATAACTAAATCCATAAAATTCGAAACCCAACAAACTTTATCATTCCAGAAAGCTCTGGATGTCTACCCCATGCTAAAAATAATTTCAGCTTATGAATTATTAAAGGGAGAACACTTGACATCCAAAAAGCCACTGAGGTCACTGCTGTCTGGGCCACTGGTTCAGTTTACTGATATAAAGTTTCAAAATTCATAAATAATTTTAGAAAAATTGAAATCATGCCTAAAAAGATACACATGTCTACTTTATGCCAAAAATATGTACAGGCCATGAAACATAACACATAAAGCATTTGACATGCGAAAAGGGACAAAGGTTTGAAAACTCTTCCCTCTTCATGGTTCTGTTTGAGACATCCCACCATGGAAGAGGAGAAGGAGAAAAAGAAACAACAAAGGGAGAGAAACTACCTTGCAATCAAGCTTCCTTCAAGAGTCTTTCCTCTTTCCTCTTTCTCCTCCTTAAACTTCAAATTTCCCTCCTCTAATCTGGACCCAAATCAGCACCAAAAATTGCATTAAAATCATAGAAAGATGAAGCAAGAAAGGGATGATGAAGTTTCAAGAGGAAGGAGCATGAAAACCTTACACTTTCTCACCCTTTCTTTGGCTTTTCTTCCTCCAAAATTCCCTCTTTTTGTGCGCCTAAGACAACAGCTCCTTTTCTGAGATTTGGGCAGAAGAAAGTCGGTTTAGAGAGGGGAGAGCTGAACATGGATTAAAAAGAGATTTTGGAAGCTTCCTTTGTACAATTTGTTTCTATTTTTGCCCTTCCATAATGGCATTTTCGATTTGGTTTCATTTTAGTTCCTTTTTTAGAATCGTATTTTCTATCATAAAATTTAGATTCTCAATTTAATAAAATACTTTTAGAATCACTTAAATCGGAGCTAAAACCTTCCCGAACGAACCGGTCAAAGTTTAGGTCAATCGACGTTTAAAAGAGTACACCGAAGGGACTTTATCAGTCTTGGGACTTTCTATGGTTTTTGAAACTTCTGAGAACTCTAGGCAACTCAAAATTTTCATTTAAAAAGTCTTCCTAGGTGTTTTTCCAAAATTATACTTATTTACGAAAATGCCACTGGCCTTTCGACAAATTTTTTGAATCACTTCGACCCCGGTTTCTGGACAACTCAAGACTCAAATTCTCATTTTTTATTATTTAAAATTTTATTCAAATTTTATTTGGCCTTGAATCACTTATCTCAAGGAACTTACTTTTCAAATCGGCCTATTCCAGGGATTATACAACATACTGGGCGTTACATTTAGAGGTTGCTTGACATTATTGCAACTGTGAAAATGGGAATGATTTCCTATGCTCACACCAAAGAGACCATTGACTCCTAATACTCACATAGAGAAGTATCTTCTACTTCCACCTCTAGGCTTCAAGTATGAATTATAGTTACACTATGTATGTGATTACATCCATGATAGCTTTATATATTTATTATTATTTGCCTAATATGATTTAACATTATGATAGATGAAAGAATGTTGGATGACTTTCTCGTCTAGGTATGTGAGCCCTAAGTCATTACCAAACTTTACTAAATGTGATTGGAAAAAACAAGGTGGGTTGTTGGTTTTTACTTTTCCCTCTATATGAACATCATAACTTTAATATTTCTTAATATCCTATTATTCTATCCATGTTGCCCACATATTTTTTAGCACTCATATAAGCCACAAGGCATGCTTGACCTGATTTTGAAGTATTGTTTGACCTCTTTAGATATTTGAATTACTTTGGTGTTACTCATATGTTTCCACATCATAGAGTGGCACCATTTAGACTGTGTCTTGTGCCAGTTTGGTCGGTGCCAACGAATCCCTCAAGTATTAGTTAGATTGGATGCCCTCCATACTCTATAGTTTGGAGGAAGAATCTAGACCAACTGGATATCAGTGTATAATACTTTCATCTAATAATAGTATAGCTAGCAAGATATTAGAGTATAGTCCTCTATTACTAAGGAGCTTTTTGATTATATGTCTAAGCACATGTAATAGTATTGGTGATGTACTCAGCAATGAATCTAACCATTTAGTGTTGTAACTAGCTATGCGGTAAATTTTTTAATAATTATCACATTTGTTATCTTCCTTTTCTTTACACACACACACACAACCCTACACTAAACTATATTATTATGCTGACATTTAAGGTTTTATTTCTTTTTATTTAGATTGATTTGGTAGAGGGACTTTATAAGATGTACTTACAAGATCCTCTACTTTTGAATTTCTATAAGATTGTAGGTTGAGACTCTAGAAGTATATTATTTCTTGGTGAATAATGGTTTTCATTATTCTTTCAACCTACTAAATTGATACCCAATCTGCCTAAATCTCAAATTTTGATGGGTTGGTTGACTAAAAAATGTCAGGGCTATTTATTATCCCAACAACCTACTATTGAAGGAAAAAGACAACAAAATGAGAAGTAGGTGCAACAAGACATTGATATTAACATGATTGGTTCATCTTCATATATTCCGACAACAATGTATCAAAATATTAGCATGGTCTGCCCCATCTTCTTCTGTCCCAACCAACTAATGTGGTGATTTAATAGGATCTGATCCTTCATATTACATACCATCGTGGCCTATGTCTTATTTTGGAATACCCAAGTAGCAACTTGGCATTTTAAAATCATTTATAGAGCTTTTGTTCAATACATGTGTGTTTAGTACTGCATACGCCAATACCTAAAAATTTGTTGCAACTAAGATTTGTGAATGAGCTGATTCCTTTGACTAATTTCTCATGCTTAAATTTAAATTCTCCACCCACGGCATAAGAGCAAGAATAATCAAAATAAGTAAGACAGCAACGACTACAACGTAAAAGAAGAAAGTCTCATTGGGATATCAAAAGTAATTTATCGTAGTTTTTTTTTTCTTAATATTTATGTAATTTATCGTCAAATATTTTATAAATGTTTTGTTCATTATTGTATATCATTTTATTTATTTTGTCTTATATTAAATCAATTTTATATTAAATTAATTGTTTAAATACATTTATGCCAAAAAACTGCTTAATCTATACTTAATCAATTGTTTACATTTATTAAAAAAATGTACAAAAAAGGATTATGTTGCCTTGAATTTGGATTGAATTATATTTTTTTAAAAAAATATAATTTAATTCATTTGGATTGATTCAATCTAAATCCAAGCTAAATTTGAATTGATTCAATTCAAATTAGGCAAAAATATTGCCTTTATATAGGCAAGACTTTCTGTCTTAATTTCTTTTGGTAATATATATATATTTTCCTATTATGTCTATCTTACGGAGCCAATCTGCCCTCATTTTAACAAAGAGGACAAATTTTTTCTTTTTCCTAGCCGGGCTCCTCTGTATGTAGTATAATTCCCACGAAAATATCCGTTAATAGAAAATAAAACTGCCATCTTCGCATATATGTATTTGACATGGAAGCATACTCATATTACGGAGCCAATCTGGCCTCATTTTAACAAAGAGAACAAATTTTTTCTTTTTCCTAGCCGGGCTCCTATGTATGTAGTATAATTCCCACGAAAATATCCGTTAGTAGAAAATAAAACTGCCATATTCACATATATGTATTTGACATGGAGGCATACTCATATGATAGTTTTTTTTTAAATAAAACATAAAAAATTAATCGACGCACTATATATGTAATCAATTTGTCTGATGAAATAACTAAATATAATTGAATGGTGAAATAGTTTTCTCTACCCTTAAAATTGAATCTTTTATCCTATATATAGGCCAAAGAATAGAAAAGAAAAAAAAAAGGATTCATAAGAAGTGAATTCCTATCTCACCCGAAATGTGGAATCTATTTTTGTTTTTTATGTAGTGTGAAAGTATTCAATATTAAATTGTAATTTATCTTTGTTACATAATTTAAATTGATTTTGTAACAAAACATAATTTAGTTTTAAATTGTAATAGAGTGAAATTTCAAATCTTAAACAAAAATTATTTATTTGTTAAAATATAAATAATAATAGTAATATTATTAAATTTTTTTAATAATATTACGAAATTTTTTCCAAAGTTAGATAGCCGACATGGTGATTTGAAAACTACAATATGGTTCAAGAATTTATGTTGCATAGTAGTGTCGGGAAAGATTTAGGTTACTGTATTGTACCATACATATGTACATTGCATTTAAACATACGTACATGTCGCTTTTAAATGTCTTACCCCCTTCTCTTTTTTTTTTTTTCGTTTTTTTGGGGGGGGGGGTGGTTAGGGGGAGAAATCCATGTTCATCAATTTCTTCTATAGATCCCACCAGTGGTTATATTTTATATCTCATCTCATCCCACATGAAGACGACTGATAATATATCTCATCCCTCACGAGTACCACTGATATCTGTCGCCCTTGCCATAGATAGATAAGATATTTCTGTATCTACATAAAATATCTTTTTTCATGTGTGACTACGAATCAACCATCAAGAACGTGATAAATTTAAAAAAATATATATGACCAAAAGGTTAGATCAATTAATAAGTGAAAGAGATAAATATTAATTTCTCTTTAGTGACATGGGTTCAATTTCGTTTTCAACGATCATTTCAGAAGTAAAGACAAAATTTAAATATACCAAGACAATATGAAAGAGTGCGTATTTAAATTTGTCCTAATTGAAAATAATTTAGACAAAATTTAAGGACATTTTAACTGTAATAATAAAAAAGGTTAATTAACTCAAATTATATATCCGTGTGCGCGCGCGCACTAATATATATCCCTTTTTGGGCAATCTTAAAGGCATACACTCCCCACATTGCGCTAGTTCATTTAGGAAAAAGAAAAAAAGAAAAATCTTTTAGAGGTGGTCCAAAGTTTGAACATGAGTCAAGTTAGGGGACAAACCTTCTTAACCATTAGGCTTGCCCTTCCAGTGCGGTTAAAATTGCACACATGGATATGATTTAGGCTACATAAACTCTCTAGATAATAACAGATAATCAAGTGATATCATTATAAGTTTTTACTTAAATTGGGAAAAAATATATTTATAAAAATAGAAAAAGATCACGTGACTAGTTAAAGCATAATGTCACGTAATCACCTAACATTCAACAGATGTAATGCAAATTGCCTCTACGTTGAAACGTTGCTATTTTTGTTATGACACAGATACAAGTGGTGTGAAAGGATTTATTTACATTATTTTTAATGTTAAACGATAATATTCAGCCGTTAAAATTAAAGGGATCAAATTAAGATATTTATAATAGTAAGAAGATAATACACACACACACACACGAATTTTCCTACATCGTTATTGTCTGATTTGGGCGCAATGGTCAAAAAAGGGAAAACCTTCTCGTAAAGCTCTTAAAGCTCTTATGCATTAGAAATGAGACTCGATGATTGAGATGAATGACTGCCAAAGCCCCATGCACAGCAACCAAAGCTAGCTAGTGATAACAGAAATTGAACAAAGCCAAGCTTTGGACAAATTAACACCGAAATACTTGAATTATTATGGTAATAAGTATAGTAATTATCGACAATAACAAAATCTGTGAAAGACGGAGCATGTATCGAAAATAACCTAGTTGATATATATAGTAGTTAATTATTAGGAAACCTACGTATATTAATATATTACACAAGATATATGTTTAACACCAAACACTTAATTTGAATTTTTTTTTTATTCAATTTCCATTTAGTTATGCTTAAGTTGAAGAGAAAGCAAAAGAAACCGAAGAAAAAGAATTTTTAATATATATATATATATATATATATAATTTAGATTTAAATACATATTTTCTTTTCTTTATTTTTCGTCTATTCTCTTTAATTTAAACTATTCTAGAAAAAAAGTGCTAGATTCAAATTTAAATCAAGAGCAATGTCTATATTACATTTTTTTTCCTTTTTAAAATTTTTTTAAATCCAGACATACACGGGTGAAATGAGTTGATTTGTGAAGGAGAAGGAAGTGTTGCTTGCGTATAATCTTAAGTCGTACATGCTTAACAACTCCCCAAGAGTGAGAATTTAACTAAAAGATCACTAAAAAAAAATTAATTCTATCCTTGTAAAAAAAATCTAAAATGTGTCATTCAATATCTAATAATTTATTCAATTACTCTTATATTTTATATTTAAATTTTAGTTAAAATAATTATGTGAATGTTAAAATGATAACTTTATTTTAAATATCTGTTTCACTTATTCTTGGATATTTATAGAGTGGTTTGGGCTGCTTGTTGGAAATAAGTAAACATTTTCAACTTCTATATAACTGGTTGCTCAATCTAGGTAATAACTTCGAAAAACTATGAAATTACTCCATATTTATAACTGTGAAATAATTTCATGTGATTATTTTAGTTAAGATAAAAAAGATATCATGGTAGTTAAATGTTAAAGAAACTATTAATGGGGTCTTCTGGTCATAAGAATTCAAATTGTTTCAACCCAATCCAACTCCTTTCTAGAAAGCTAAAAAATTTAACAGCCATTATTTATCAAACCTTGTACAAAAAATTCACACAACAAGTTACTTAAGTTACTTTAAATAAAACAGCTTTAACATTGTAGCCATTCTACTCAAATGGCCTCTACTGCTTTATTAGACAACTTGACTTGATTGCCATTAATAGCATATTATCTAAGAAACTTACAAATGGAAACCCCTAATGACACAATAGAAAAGGTTTCAAAATACATCCCATAAAGCTTACTAAGCTTAAAGGATATCATCCTCTACTTTGTTTTGCTATTGTATCCCTCTTTAAAAACCCTGCATGGCATGTCAAATATTTCAATTTGAGAGATCACAAATTAGATGAAGAAGGAATCAAGAGATTAAGAGACCAAAGTAACAATGATTTTATATACATTGCAAAAAAGGTAGTTCTTAGTGATAACATTTAGCAGTGACTTAAAAAAGTCATTGCTATAAGTATTTTTTTAGTTGTAACATTTATTGGTTGTAACTAAAATGCATTGCAAAAAGGGTATATATCTTTTTGTTAAAACTTGTAGTAGTAACAAAAAAAAAGTCACTGCTATAAGGTTTTTGTGGCGATAGAAGTATTTTTGTGGCAATTTAAAGTTATCACTAAAAATTTTTAATAGTGAAAATATGTTGTCACCAACTCTTGTGTGACTTTTTTTTTTGGCTATAATTTTAGTGGCAACTCTTTGTCACTAATAAAAGATATTAATGTTGCCATGAATTTTGACTTTTATGGTAACACAAACTTGTTGCCAAAAAAATTATAATGGTGACCAATTAATATATTTGTTGAAACACTATATAGTAACTCTTTCAGTGGCAAGAATAAGTTGCCACTAATTCTTCTTAAAAATTTTTCCTATGCAGGCTATAAAAATTTGGAGCCAAACTTCCTAATGACACAACTTGTTGTTACTAACAGATGAAATTAATGGTGACTAAAATCGGTCGATGCTAAAAAAGGATCTTAATTAGTAGACCGACAATGAAACGCAAGTGGAAGGCATGTGAGTGAGAGCAAGGGAGATGGAGGGTGTGAAAGCAACTTAATTAAAACACCGCGGCCCCCTTTCCTTTTTTGTAGCTTGAGAGTGAAAGCAAGAAAGATGAAGGGTGTGAGAGTGACTTGATTAATTTAACCCCCAGCCTCCTTTTCTGCTTTTGTGGCCTAAGAGTGAAAGTGAGGAAGATGGAGAGCGTGAGAGCAACCAGAGTAAGAAAGAATGGTGGGTTAACAACAGCAACAATGAAAGACAACAGTGGGTTAACGACAATGATGACAAAAATGATGGAGGGTAAGTGAGAGACAACAGAAAGAACGAGGGAGGATGAACATGAATGGCATACAAAAGGAATGAACCATGGTCAACAGAGGGAACAAGGGATGCTAACAAACTCTTGTGATATTAATTTTTTTTTTTGAATTTCTTGAAAAATATGTGATTTTTTGAATTTCTACAATGTGAAACTTGTGTTTGAACTAGTGTGGTGGATTTGATATTGTGCTAGACTTATTTTTTTTCCTTTTGAATTTTTGGGATTTTCTTCCTTTTTTAGGGGAATTTTTTCTTTCTTTTTTTAGAAATTCTATTGTTGAAAATTACTAAACCTTTTTTTTTATTATTTTGTTTGGAATTCTATTTGAAATCTTTCATTTTTTTGAATTTTTGGAATCGGTTTAGCAATTTTTTTAGAATTTTGTTTGCACATTTATAGAATTTCAAGTCCAACATTTTTTTATTCTATTTGGAATTACGTTTGTGCTTCATTGTGTAATTTACAAATGCACAAAGTTGGATTTTTTATTTTATTTTGTTTGGAATTCTATTTGAAATTTTCATTTTTTGAATTTTTTGGGTACATTTTTTGAATTTCAAGTCAAGCATTTTTTTTATTATGTTTGAAATTCTATTTGCCCTCCATTGTGTAGTTTGCAATTGACCAAGTTGAATTTTTTGATTCTATTTGGAATTTTGTTTGAAAAGGGAATTGGTTTAGTAATTTTTTTTGGAAATTTGTTTATGCATTTTTTTTAATTTCAAGTCAAGCATTTTTTTTAATTCTGTTTGAATTTTGTTTGTGTTTCATTGTGTAGTTCGCAATTGCACAAAGTTGGATTTTCATGTATGTAGATCCTTGCTTCACAAATTGCAATTACTAGTTTGTCAAGTTCCTTTTAAGTGCTTTTGATTTTTGTAAATATGATGTTTTCCTTTAATTGATGATGTGTATATGTGCTTTTATCAGGCTTCATATAGTGGTTGGAATGTTCACGTGCTCCAAGCCACATATATGAAGGAGTTGGAATTTTTTGTTGGCCAACAATGAAGAATGAACTAGTTACAACGCATAGACTTCTAGATTTTCCCAAGTAGGAAGAGATGGATAAAGAAGAATTGAATTGAATGATGGAAGATTCACCTAGTTAGAAACAATGCATGATAAAGAGCAATGTGAAGCTTATTAATTTCATAATAGATTGGGAACTTTTATGTAGACAAACTCCTAGTTAATGTATCAAATTCCTCTAAACAATAATGTTTTGTATAACTACAATACGAAGTAATTAAAAAATAATTTTAAAATTTTTAAAAAAATATTTTTAGTGGTGAATTTTATTGCCACTAAAAAAAATTTAAGTAACAACAAATAAGAACACTGCTAATTGGGACTTTCTAGTGACACCATAGGTCACAGCAATAAAACGACACCTAGTGACAATCATCAATATTGCCACTTTTACGGCGATACAAGTTGTTGCTAAAAGATTTTTTAGTGATAATTCAAAAAGTCACCATTGAAAATTTTTTAAGGACAACAAATGTTGTTATGAAAAATACACTTTTAGTGTTGACATTATACAAAAGCTAAACTAGTGGGACTTTAGTGACTTAGAAGTCATTACCTCAAAATCTTTTATAATGGAAGTATTAGCAAAATGGCTCTAGTGGTAACAATTAGATTTATAGCGGCGACTTTTGTAGCCACTAAAAGCTACTTATTTTGTAGCCTCGCCCCATAACAGAAACAAACTTAAGACATTTTAAATTATAAGCAGCAAATTAATTTTAAGTCAAATCACAATAAACAAGAATGAAAATACTACTTAGTTCTCTTCTATTTCTTCAAACTTTAATCTTTCATGAAAATTATAAAAAAATGCTGATAAACAAATAACATATTTATTTATTTATTGGAGCACCTGAATTACCGTCACATAACATTAGAGACTTAGAGTGTATGTAAATAAACTGAATTGTTCATGCGGTAATACTCAAAATTTGCCCGTTTATCATGTCACTCCACAGTTTACACCCTCATTAATTCTTTCAAACATTATTGTTTTAATATCATTGTGTGTGTGTGTGAGTGAGTTTTATAAAGGATAACGTGGCAACTACAAAATTTAATTAGAAGGGCAAAAGATGACATTGAAATTTCCCTCCATACATAATCAATACAGCGATGCTCACTTAAACACAGTCTGGATATCTTCCAGCTAGATGTGGTGTGAATGCTCATGGGACCGTTTTTGAAAGAGATACATGCGTAACACAACACAACCACCTACACAACATAATAATAACACTGCCCAGTTCCTACTTGAAAAGCCCTAGCTAGCTAATGCCATTTCCATCCCTCCAAAAAACTTCAATCCCTCGTTCCTCTCTCTTTCTCCCTCCATCTCCACCCCTCACTGCCGCAGCAGACGGTGGCGCGTAAGCACTATATCACAAAAATGAGTCAAATTTTCTCAGCCATAGATTACTACCTGGTGGAGCAACCCGCCATTCAAAACTTCACATGGATCCCAAACGAAACTCTAGCCTCCTCCCCCCAATTCCTCATCTTTACCATCTCCTCTTACCTCTGCTTCACCTTCATTCTCTCTCACCTCTCTCTCCCTCCCATTCCTCCTCTCATCCTCAAACCAATCTTAGCCGTCCACAACACCTTCCTCCTCGCACTCTCCTTCATCATGGCCCTCGGTTGCCTCCTTTCCACCCTATCCCGTGCACCTCAGCTCCAGTGGATCATCTGCTTCCCTCCTCACACCCCTCCCTCCGGCCCCATTTTCTTCTGGGCCTACATCTTCTACCTCTCGAAGATTCTAGAATTCGTGGACACGCTCTTGATCATCCTCGCCAACTCCATGCAACGCCTCACGTTCCTCCACGTGTACCACCACTCCGCCGTCGTTGTCATGTGCTACATTTGGCTCCAGACGTCTCAGACGCTGTTTCCGGTGGTGCTGGTGACCAACGCCTCCGTGCATGTGCTAATGTACGCCTACTACTTATCGTGCGCACTCGGGGTGCGTCCCACGTGGAAGAAGCTGGTGACGGATTGCCAGATCCTGCAGTTTTACTCCAGCTTCGTCGTTTTGGGTCTCATGCTGTATTACCACTTTTCCGGCCCGGGTTGTTCCGGGGCTTGGGGTTGGAGCTTCAATGTTGTTTTCTATGCTTCTCTTTTGGTTCTCTTTGTTGACTTCCATAAAAAGAATTATGGGTCGAACTCGAAGAAGATGGTGGGCATCAACAACGACAACGTTAAAACTTTGAAGTCCGTGATTTGTTGTAATCCCAAGTGATACTGATCACAAATTAGATAGATTCAATCTATCATAAGTAGTATCATGAGTTGAACCTATCTCAAAATCTCTTGATGGTGCGTTGAAAAGGGATACTGATGATAGGTTGGGTCAAATAAAGTTTCATTTGCTTAATTCGTCTGTTTCCTGCCTTTTCTTTCATTCTGGGAAATTTATTTTGTAGTGGTCAGTTTTAACTTATAGCATCATGCATGCATGCATGCATGATTGAGGGAGTTGGAAGAAGCCATATATTTTTGCTTCCTAATTCAGTGATCCTTCCACCAACCGAGAAATTCTTAGCAGCATATTATATGTATTATGTGGTTGTACAATAGGTCAAGAAGATTGAGTTTACTAATAGAGATATCTTAGTAAGCCTCACCACCTTTAATTCTTACTTTAATGCATTTTTATCGATCCATTGTATGAATACTTGGTACATATATTAGTTTATTTGAGATTTTTTTTTATTTTCTTTTGGCATTATTATTATTATTATTAATGGGTTAAGAGGAGTAAAAATAAAGATGAAAGATCTATACTTTCATATAATGAAACCGATAACCTTTGGTTTACCGGTATAGACTAGGAGGCGTTTCCAAATCTGTTATTAATGTGTAGGTCTAATGTTCTTTAAAAAGTTTTTTTTAAGGGTATTATATGGTAAAGGACGTTTTTTAGCTCAATTTGTTTTAAAGGTAAAGGATTTGACTTCGGATCTTAGTTGGAGTTATATCCAAAATAATAATAATCAACAAATTAATGTGTAGGTCTAATGTTATTTATATGATCTTATTTTTCTAATTTTTTATATTATTATAAAGGGTCTCAGACTTAATTTGTCTGTAAGTAAATTTTCTTTTTTTAATAATTTTAAAGATCCTCTCTTCCAAATTAACTTGGCATGTATATTTAAGATTAATGTTCAACAAATATAAGGATTCAAATTTCATTTCCAAATTATTAATCTTTTGGTACTATTTGTTAAAAAATTTAACTTTTAAGCATTTGTAAACCTATTTATAAGATGTTAATTCAGATATAACAAATATGAAAATTGTAAAATTTATGCATTACTGTATATATCCTAATTATTATAAGAATGATAATTTTTTTAAAAATGTCCAACTTAAATTTTTATAAGTAAGATTTCAAATAATTGAGAAATAAGGATACCGTGTACTAACTACCTTCGTATATATTTAAGTAGTTACTTGTCTTCGAACAGTATCTGCACTTTTAATCATGGATGAATAAGCATACATGATGTAGCATAGGATTAAGGCACCTGTATTAACATTTTTTATTTCATATAAAAATTTATTATTTAAAATTTTAAACTAAAAAAAAATTAAATATGCAACTGGGCTATATTTGTCTGACATAATTAATTAGCTAGATACACTTATGCAGAATAGAATATTGCTTAGTTACGTACAATGATACTATTTTATTGTCAATATTTATAAGTGATTAAATGTGATTTAATGGTGAGAAATAAAAATCACACATAAAACTCAAATTAAATCTTTCATATGAACTATCTTCAATTCTTCATGCAAAAAAATCAAAATAAAAATCTATTCAACCGCATGCGCATAGGTTTTAAATGTGGGCAAAGAAATGTTGCTTTTCAATTTTCAATTCCATCAGATTCATAACTACCCACCGCCAAGATAATTAATGCAGCATTTGCATTGTTATTTCATTGGACTGCCTTCTCTTACCAGTCTGCTGTTATCTCTGCAAGCAATGCAGGGGACTGATATTTCCCTATTTGACTCATTCTGCAGGGAATGCAAAAAGAACAGTAATGATACAGAAAGATTTTGGAAGTTTCATCCATGAAATTTAGTTTTTGGGGTTACCTTCTGGTTTCTGCAGTGCTTAATTGATTATTGCTCCTTTTTGTTTTTCTCAATGTACATTGATTTTGTCTCCCCAATAATCACTAAGTCTTTTCTCTTCCCAAAAAATAAAAAAGTTTTGAATATTACCTGTTTTTTTTTTTGGGCTATCTTTCATAAAAAACAAATAATTAATTTACAAGAATTAAAAAATTAGTTAAAAATAATTAATTTTTTTAATTTTATCCTAAATAAAAATTATTTTTTAAAAATATCTTAATTTAATGTGTATATTTTCTTTTTAAAATTCATGACAACTATTATTCATAATTAAAAAGAATTATTTAATGAAGAGTATAATTAAAATATTATAATTAATATATCATATATTAGTGGTTGATTTTTTATATTTTAAATCAAATTAAATTTTAAAAAAATCCCTTATATGTATGAGATTGGAGGTAGTACTTGGTAACGATGATGAAAAATATAAATCAAATAATATTATTTTTATTTCTTCTTTTGTACTAAATTAAATAAGTGTACATAACGATTAACTTCTATACTGGCTGTTTTAATTGATCTCAACTTTAATGCTCTCACAACAAAAGAGAAGTACATGAACACTTGGAAGACTTGAAGTTACAGATATTGTATTGTCTTTCCTTTTTTTTTGTAACATATTATTAAAGTATTTTCTATCTTGATCTAGCTCTGCCGGTATCATTTACTTTTTATATACATATAATACAAATATTCAATGTTAATTTGGCACAAGGAATTGGATTTGAAAATGGAAGCAGCCGACTTCTTAATTTTTTAAAAAATATTGTTTGACTCACACCTTACTCGTTATAATGCCATTTGTCACCATTAATTTTATATAGAAAAAAATGATAATATATTATAATAAATTTTAAAAGTGAGAAAATGTATAAGATTGTATATATAATCTCTAAACTGAAATGGACAATATTTATAACAGCAAGCATTGTTTATGAGTACTGTTAATTTTTTTTTTTGGCTTTTAGCTAATTTTTTTTTAAAATTTGGTTGATTGAGACGAATTGTTATTTGGTTTGACACGATTTTGTTTAGTGTGGTTTCAACTTTATTTAAATACCAACTATAACTTTTTAATACATGACAAGACAGAAGTTTTAGTATAGTTAATACTTCATACTAGTTACATTTCTCAACTTCTTATGATCGCTACTGTAACCAAAATAAATACGTGTAACACAAGCAGTAAGAGTATCAAAAGTATTCTTGGCCATTTTAATATACTTGAAACTCAGTACTTAAACGGGTCTAACGTTGTAGACTAAATTCTCATATCATAGTAACTTGGTATAATATAATCTCTAGTCTTGTATGTAAGTGATTTTTTTGAGGTTTGATTTGGTTTAAAATATAAAAAATAAATCGTTAATTTGGTATATTAATTATAATATTTTAATTATATTTTTTATTAAATAAATTTTTTAAATTATAAGTACTAACTGATATTAAATTTTTTTTTAAAAATATACATATTAAATATGAGATAAAATTAATTTTTTTCAATTTTCATGAATTAGTTATTTATGTTTGATATGTGGGATCAAAAATAGTATAAATTAATATCACTGTCAGCAAATTTTTGTCCTTAATTTAACGGTGGGTATTAATTAATATGTTGTTGGTGGGACTCACCATGATTTATTGCGTCCTAGCCAATTTATAATATTCATCAACTTTGCCTCAATTTGTGCGATGGCAAATTAACCAAGGGTCAAGATATTTTGATTCATCAGAGTTAGTTTAGTGATGGAGACAAATAATATATAATATTCTAGGTTCATTTTTTGTACTATAGATGGCGATTTTTTTATTTTTTATTTTTGTTGTGAGAATCACAACAGAAATTCCTTTAAATGACAGTGGGAATGTAGATATTTTTTTTTTCACCAAGAATAAGAGGACAGGGACGACAATCAATCTTTCTGTATTGTGTCCCGTAGGGACGCTATTATATTAAAATTATTAATTTATTTAATTGATATAGTATGTGTTTGTGTGTGTACTATATATACATATATTGGTATTTATATATTCATAATTTGCATTAATAAATTTAAATAAAATTTTTAAGGATTTTTTATTTTTTGAATTTGTAAAATTTTATTTGACTTTTATAAAATTTGACTTAATTTTAATAAAACTATATGCTTTCTCCTACATAGCGTAGGGATTCAGAAAATATTTCCATGCACTCCACTGGTAAAAAAATTCAAATAAATAAATAAATAAATAATATTTGTGTAAATATATATAAATATAAATAGTTGATGATCAATGTTAATACGTAATGCCGTAAAGAGTTACACAGTAACTAACTTAGCGGATGCACCACAATTTATATATATATATATATATATTACACATACGATGACCCCTGTAAGATTCCACATCTTTATAGAAAATGGGGACGAAAACATTTATCCCTCACTGTAGAAAAAGAGTGTCTTGTCCCGTCGCCTTCCCTGACCATGTTAAGGTTTTAATTAGAGTACTGCTACAACAAGGCCTTTAAAAAAAAAAAGAAAAATTCAAATTGGACAAAAATGAAGCGTGTTCACCTGGAATAGAAAGAAGTGAGAAGATATTTGAGGAGGATATTTCTTTTGCTCTTATAGTATTCATTATTTGATTATTACCTTTTCTAAACAGTGAGTGTTACTGCTTTAGTAACATAAAGAGAACAAAAATTATGGAGGAGGCCACTTATAAATAAGTCATTTTTTAGACTTGCAAGTTTAATTTAGTATTAAAACTGAAAATTTTCAATATTTAAAATATTTCAGTTGTGTTTATTGGTAGCTAACTGAAATAAACATAAATAGAAATTGTTAAGAAAATTACCATACAGTTGGTTGATCACTTTTACCAACTTTCTTCTTCCTCCTATTCAAATTATTAAATGAAGATAAATTTCCTTGATACACTTTCTCATATATAAATATATATTAGTAAACTTCAAATTTTTACATATTTGGTATTAGTGCTATTATTATTTTTGATAAATCCAATCTATATAGCAAATTATTGGCAAAAATAAATAAATAAATAAATCATATAAAAATTTAAATGAAACCACTAATTAATAGATATGTATATATGTTACATGGGATTTACATTTAACATGGTTATGTATTTATTCATGGTTAAATTAACTAATTAATTTATTTTGATATATCTTGTCTGGTAAAAAAATTATTCTTTTTTTTTTTCAATTTTTGGTGCTCTTAAAAATTGCATTAATCATATGGCAGCACAAAGCATAAAGTGCTTCGCATCAAATCTTTCAAAAAAGAGTCTAAGAGTTTTAATTTTTGTGACACTTCTTTTTTTTTAAAAATAAAATAAAAGTGTTATTACTTGAGCTAAGACTCTTGAGTAAATAAGATAAAATTTAGATATAATTTTTAAATCTTCGATATCAAATTTTTAATATGATAAGTGATTTTTTTACAGCTTAATCATCACCATATGATTAGATGTTTAAAAAAAATATCGCTAAATCATGTATTTGTTGGAGAATTAATGAGAATTAGGAAACATTTATGAAACTTTATCTAACTCTAATTTTAATAATATAAGTGTATCATATACAATTTTTAATATGGTTTATTTTTATCATGTTCATATATATATATACACATTTATAATTGATATATATTGTTGCATTTTTTTTAATCAAATCTAAATACAGTTTCTTAGTATGATTTGGATTTCATTTTGCTCATGGCAAGTTAATTAAAAGTGACGATATTTTGATTCAAATGAAATTCTAAGGGATTAGACTAGTAGCTAAGAAGATATTCTCCCTCTTTTGACTATTCTAGTTTAAATTTTGGGACCAATATTTATGAGAATTTATTATTATTTTTAAATGCATTGAGTCAATATGAAGAGCATGCCCTCAAAATTGTTTAAGAAAAAATCTAATTTTAATTGACACATAAGTTGATTGAGAAATATTCTTTTTGTAAAATAAAAAAAAAGTTCAAACAGGTATTTTATCTGTATTAAGTGTATTGTCATAATTCATAAGTTAAAATTTTTAAATTCGGTTTCAATTTACTTTTATGAATTTTCTAATCCCACACCACCTACCTCGGTGGCAAAAAAGAGTGGGTGAAGATATTTCAGAAACTTCTGGCTCTTATAATATTTATTCGTTTGACTAGGTCCAAAGTTAGGTATGGTTTTTATCTTTTTATTATTAGGTTTTTTTAATTTAACATATAATAAGTGTATATTTTTTTAGTAAAAATATAACAATTGTATGATTTAATTAGAGATCATGTAGTTGTTTAGAAAATCTATACACATATCATATTTCAATTAAATAATTATATATTTATCATATTTTGATTAAAAAATTTGGGAATAAGGATGTAACTATAATTTTTTTTATTTTGGCATTCTCTGTGACCGTGAGTGGTGCTGGAGAAAAAATTACTAGAAGAGGCCAATTATACATCTCAGACAACAGTTTTTATACTTATAATTTAAAAGATTTTAGTAGTGTTTATTGGTAGCTAAATGAAAATAAATATTAATCGAAAAATCGCTAAAAATATTCATCGTATGCGAGTTCATTGAATACTTTCACCAACTCTCTTTCTTTATTCAAATTGTTAAATGCAAATAATTTCCTTTGAAACAACTTCTTTTATTTTAGTAAATTTCAATATTTTTTATAATAAGACTAGATTTAGTAACGTTGTTTTCTAAAAAAAATATTTACTATTTAGTTCTTCAATAAAAATATAAAATTTTATTTTTTTAAATAAAATTCAATCATGTGATATAAAATTACTTATTTATTATATTTTTATTAAAGAATCTGTCCAATAACAAAAATATAAATCTTATACCTTAATTTTCTCCCTTGCAATACGCACACAATTGTAAAGTAAATATCTCTTCAAACAATAAGTATTCGATGTTCAAAATTTAATTCTTTTTAGCTTTTGGTATTAAGGGCCTGTTTGGTATATCATATAAGGTATGATAGTATAAGTTAATACAATACATTATGAATTTATTATTTGTTTGATACATGTAATGTATTGTATAAGCTTATACATCATACCTCTCTTATATATTAAAATAATATATAACCTAATCATACCTTGGAAGGTGATATTAGACTTGATTAGATTTTAATGTATAAAGTTTTATCAATACTTTTCGATTTTAACCTTTCATTCGTAAGGATATTCATTGGTTAGGTTAGGTTGAATTTTAGCATAATCTAAAAGGGTGATAATGGGCCAAGTATTAAAATAAACTAATATTTGGCCCAATTTTGCACCAAGCTTATTTTTCTAAATCTAATACTTGGGTATAGCTGAGTTTAAATAATACTAATTGAAATCGGGTTAGTTTGGTCATTTTAAAAAATTTTTGGTAAAAATTATAAAATTATGAAATGACCCTTAAAAAATAAAATTTTCATATAAGTTCTTATAAAATAATTTTTGATAAAAATTATAAAATGACCCTAAAAAAAATAAAATTTTCATATAAATCCCTATAAAATTATATTTTACCACTGAAATTTTTTTATATAAGTCTCTATAAAATAATTTTTCAAATAAATTAATAAAATTGAGATAGGCTATGTAAAAATTGATTCAATATCAAACTCGGTCTAATTGGTTTAGTATGAGACTATGCTAAATTAGTTTCTCAATCTAGTCAAGCCATTTTTTTCTTAATATTTGGTAAAAATTATAAATTGACTCTTAAAAAATAAAAAGCTTCATATAAGTCTTAATAAAATTATATTTTTCTCTTTAAAAAAAATAAAATTTTCACATAAGTGCTTATAAACTAAATATTTTTTAAAAAAATTCATAAGATTAAGTTGAGTTGCCTGAAATTGGCTAGCAGGGTCAATCCAACCTAATCTGCTTGAATTATTTTTTAACCATTCATCTCAATGTGATTAGACGGGATCAGGTCGCCTAGGTTGCTAAATCACCATGCACTATATGCAACATTATTTACTTATTTTTTTTTCTAAAAATTAATATAACAATAAATTTGAATAAATATAGTATATTTTTAAATAGAGAGTATTTTTGTCAAAAATGTTGATTTTTATCCTATCTAGTGTTATATAGTGCATCACTAAATAAATAATAATATTACTTTATACGATATATTATCTTATACAATATTACACTAAACACTGTATAGTTTTAAAATTTTATCAGACCTTATTCTATCAGACCTTATACTATTAGGCCTTATCCTATGCATCATACCAAACGAGCCCTGAGTTGTCAATGCTACTAATTTTTTGTTAGACAAATATGACACTTCGAAGAAATTAATTAATAAATCTAGTTTACAAAATTTGTAAATTAAACTAATTATGGTGAGACATGTAAACAAATCAATAACACATTTTAATGAAACTTATATTAATATATTTATTCATGATTTCTTATATTAACATATTTATGTATATATTCATGATTAACTTAATATACTAATTAATTTTTTTAAAAAAATAAATTACTTTTTTTAATTTTTTGAAAATCTGCAATAATAATATGGCGGCTCAGTGGATAAAGTACTTGGCTGCAAATTTAACAAGAATCAACAAGAATGTAGGATCAGTTCATTAAAAGGGACCCAACAAATTAAATTAATGTAAAGAAATAAGTATGAGATTGGTGGGCAAGGTATCGTTTGATTTTTGGCTGAGTAAGCAAGGAAGCCTTTTTGGCTGGTCTGTCAGTGTTGAAAAGATTCACTCTCTTCCTCACGCATTCTTCCATACTTTCCCTTTACCCATAAATAGCACCATCACTCATATTCGATATGTCCCATAATTGGAAGGAGAGTGTGAGAGTACTATCAGCAGATGGCTAATCATTACACTGCGATTCTTAAACTCATCTTCATCTTCATAGTCATTGGCTCAGGTAGTTTTCTCATTCCCTAAGATTTCTTTATTTGTCAACCTGCGTGAAACAAATGAAGCATTCATGTCTCATACCTCTTGCTTTGAATGTCTATACCATTCAGAATTTTTTAATTCCCATTTTGATGGTATTCCTGGGGTGGTCATTACAATGGGTATTAAGGTGTCATCCTAGAAAGATTTGAACCAAATGCTGTCAGTTTTTTTTGGGGTCTCATTCATTAATTTGGTCTCAAAAACTGCTAAAGAGATGTTTAGTACACTAGCATTTTGGTCCTGTTATTTCACATACTATGATATCTTGATTACCTGAATTTGATACCTATGGTAAGTTTATGTGTTTGCATGATAGTATATGAGGTTCTACCCAGGCATCATATCCCACAAAAGATAATGGTAGGTGGTATACATTTTTTTCTTTTCATTGACTAACAATTTTGTCCCTGTCTAAAAGGGTATCATTTGAGAATATAGGTGGTAAATAACAAATGATTAATATGCAACCAAACATGGATATTTTACATTCTTCTTTCTTTGTTACAAAGGGCGGCCTCAAGGCCTTAAGAGTAGAGAGTAGATAAAGTGGTAAAGATAAAAATGGAACTCTTAACATCAAGTTCCTCTCAATCTTAAAATTTGAGGTTGATATCACCACAAGTCACTCTATGACAGGGTAAAACATCTTATACCATGATATTCAAGTAGAAAGGCACCAGAAATACCAATGTACCAAAAGCCTTCTAAGTTTGTTTATTGCTTAGTAATTTTAATTGTTGGGTGGCAGCCCCAGAACAGTGCGGAAGCAAGCAAACTTTCACTTTTGTAAATTACTGCAAGGAAACAATATGGCCCGGAATAACACACAATGAGAACTTCACCAATGGTGGCTTCACATTAAAACCAGGCCAGTCAGAAGCATACACTGCTCCTACAGGATGGAATGGACGGATATGGGGTAGAACAGGCTGCGACTTTGACAAAAATGGCAATGGTAAGTGCCAAACAGGTGGTTGTGCAACTGCCATAAACTGTACGGTCCCCGGAAGCCCACCAGCCACGATTGCCGAATTTACCCTTGGCAACCTTGATTATTACGATGTTAGCCTTGTGGATGGGTTCAACTTACCTATAGCAGTGCAGGCTGTTAATGGCACAGGGAACTGCAGCACTGCAGGTTGTGATGGAGATCTGAGGCAGAACTGCCCATCCCAGCTAGCTGCGAAGGAAGATGGCAAAGTTATTGCTTGCCGGAGTGCCTGTGATGTCTTCAAAACCGATGATTATTGCTGCAGAGGGGCGTATGGAAAGCCAGAGACATGTTTGCCTTCAAACTACTCTAAGAGTTTTAAATCAGTGTGTCCTGCAGCATATAGTTTTGCATATGATGACCCAACAAGTATTATAACATGCTCAGGAGCAGACTTCATCGTGACATTCTGTGGATCCAGGTTAAACTTATTTTTGTTGTCAAGTAGAGGTAGTAAGAATCGAATTCTAGACTTCTCGATCACAAAGACTCTAATACTATATCAAAGACTATTTCAATTCAAATACTTTAGTTATTAAGTAAGTGGTAATGATTGATTTTATTAATATCTCTAATAGCTTTCATACAATAACATTTTCCAAATACTAGAAAGACATTCATAATGGAGTGCATTATGGATTTGTACAATATAATTCTTGTTATTTACTTGCACGACTATTGTAACTCCTAATATTCTTGCTGAATGCAGGAATCAAACAGTGTGCTCCTATAATGACAAGCGGCATCCATGTAATGCATCTATGACTTATAAAGCCTTACCTCAGAGGTGGTGGGTCCTGATGCTGCCATTGGCATTCATGTTCAGTTCGTGGATCACATCTTAGCAAATCATGCATGTCGAAGATCTTTTCAACGTACACCTTGACTAGTTCGCTTCATCTGGAATTTCCTTTTTGCTTCCCTTGCTTTTCACACAGAAAGTAAATCAAATTTCATACCAGAAGTAAATTGAAGATGTCCTCCAGCCTTTTACACATAATGTACATTTTTTCTCAGTCATAATCATTTGTTTTCTTTCTCTCCTAGCCAGGGCTTCGATAAGGCATTGAATGGCAAAATGAGAACCATGCCTAGATGACTTCAATCAATAACGATTTCAAAACTGTTTCAAATTTTTCATTTCAGCTTGCTTCTTGTAGCAAGCTGCGACAACTATGGTTGAAATGTTTGAAAAGGAAGCAACCATTACAATTAGTTTTATATATAATTAATAGCCAAATGGAGACTAGATCCAAAGAATCTACACATCTCATTTGAACAAACTTGCGTGTATGTAAAGCTATCTGCTTACAAGATTTATCAGTCAGTTAAACATATAGAAGATACCTTTCCCCTAAAAGCAGCATTCAAAGAAAATGCAATATATTGAATGTGATGGACCAACATCTGCAGGCTGAGACTTTTATCGATGACATCTGCCAGGAAAAGAAACCGGCGGGGGGGGGGGGGGGGGGGGGGGGGGGAGGGGGGTGGGGGGAGCAATAAGGGAGAGATACCTTCCGAAATCAGCATAATTCATCCTCATAAAATATTGATTCCTCTTGGATAAGTTAACATATCATATAGGGAAGAAAATCCAACAAGGCATATGTTGCCTCTACAAAATTGCTTTCTTAACACATATAGACAAAACTTATGTGAAGATTATTAAATGTTGATTATCGAATTCTCCAATAAAAGCATAAAACATGAAGGAACTATTTTGAAAGACTCGCTGACATGCGACGAACACCTAAAAAATATGGCTAACTTTTGTCCATCATGCATTGGCGACTGAACTGGAGTTGACATCCTTGTGAAAATGACTCTTCCTTCCTTTTGAGGAGGGGTGGAGAGAGAGAGAGAGGGGGGGGGGCGCTTGTTTCCAAGTCAGCTAAGACAAATTAGGTCAAGCATTTCATCAATACGAGTCAAACTAGTACATGAATGTCATCTGCTTTACAAAAGAATTAACAGAAAATTACATCTTCCATATTCTACAAGCAACCATGATGATGGTGCCACTATCTATCTGGACTGGACACCGCTCTGACTTCCTTGTGATTTTTCTTGGTCCTCACTTTCATTGAGGGGACTTACTGATCTGGACTCATCATTTTCATATGGTAAAACCACGACAGGGGCAGCAGGCACAGCATGCCAACGCTCCCTCACAACATTTATGAACTTCTTTACCATTTCTCTACGGAACTCAATCTCTCGAGTAAAGAGATCCAAGAGAAGAAAGGAAAGAATGTACTTGAATGGGATAATGAGGAGAATAGATGAAGAAGATAACAGCAGCAATGCTACTTCAGTAGTTACCTGAAAAGGGTCAAATTAAATGAATATCAATGATGGGAGTAAAGAAACAAATAAAATTAGTTTAAAAGCCATCAAAACAAAATAATTTCTGAGGCTAAGATATTGTTTAATATAAATAATTTCTCATTACTCATACTATTGTACCTGTGGATGACCTGAAAGTAAAATAGCACGCATCTTGAGAAGCGCAACATTCGCTTGCTGCATATAATTCTCAACATCACGCATAGCATCTTTTACAGCAATGATCTTTTGTATAGTATTTGATGGAGGCTGATCACGTATCGTGACTTTACCAAAAGATCGACCAAGACGGCCTTGCTCCTTAAGCCCCCTGATTGTCAGCATTCCAGCTGCCAAAATCATCAGCGTCATGGGAAACACATATGACAGCAAGTTCCTGGTCAGGAAAATCAACATATATATATCAGCTCAAAATACAATAATAACATGCAAGGATAAGGTATTCAGAAAGCAATTAGCTCAAATTCAATCATTGAAGTACATTTTGAACAAACCAGGTTTATAAATATGTTCCATCATAAGAAATGTCTATAGTACAAGTCTATAAAAAAGATATATATAACCAGCCAATAGAAACTTTTAAATACAACAACAACAACAAGTCTTTTCTCATTAAGTGAGATTGGCTACATGGATCAATTGATGTCATAAAATCTTATCGTGAATAATGTTTTTAGATAAATCATTTAAATTTAAATCCTTCTTAATGGTTTCATCTATAGTTTTTATTATCTCCTTCTATCTCTGATTATTGAATTACTTTTCATTTGATCTACTTTCTTTAGAGAGCTTCTATAGATCTTCATTACATATGTCCAAACTATTTAAGGTGCAATTTTACAATCTTTTTTATAATAAGTGTGACTTCTACTTTCTCTCTAATGCATTCATTTCTAATTTTATCTTATCTGGTATATCAAAACTCATCAAACGCAACATTCTTGTTTTTACAACATTGAACTTATTTTTTTGTTGGCTTTTTATTATCCAATACTTGTCATATATGATATTGCAAGACTAATAGTTGTGCGGATAAAATTTATCCTTAAACTTGGATGGTATTCTTCTATCACAAATAACACTCGAAACATTTTTCCATTTCATCTAACCTATTTGAATCCCATGTTTTACATCTCCTTCTATTTCCCCGTCATGTTGTATGATAGATCTAAGATACTTAAACCGTTTGATTTATGGTATGATATATTTTCCAACTTTTTACTTTTATGCTAGAATTAGTGTGTCTCTTACTAAATTTACATTTCATATATTCCGTTTTACTTCTATTTGAATGAAATCCATGTGCTTCCAAAACTGATCTCCACATTTCTAACTTTTTATTTATTTCCTCTTTCGATTCTCCAACTGAAACTACATTATCAGTAAAAAAACATACATTGTGACACCAACTCTTCGATATATTTAGTAAGCACATCCAAGGTTAAAGTAAACAATATATATATATATATATAAGGGTTCAAAGTTGACCCTCATGCAAACCAATAGTTATCGAAAGATCCTTTGTGGGCCAACCTTTTGTTTTCACACTAGTTGTAACCCCATCATACATATCCTAAATTATTCGAATATAAGCAATACGAACTACTTTTTTCTCTAGGGCCTTCCATACAACCTTTCTTGGCACCTTTTCGTATACTTTCTTCAAATCGAATAATATTATGTGTAAGTCTTTTTTATTTCTTCGATATCTTCCCATCAATCTTCACAGCAAATATATTACTTCTATGGTTGACTTTCTTGGTATAAAACCAAATTGATTCTTTATAACCTGATTCTCTTGCCTTAATCTCTACTTAATTACCTTCTCCCATAATTTCAAAGTATGGTTTATGAGGTTAATTCCCTTATAATTTGCA
Source organism: Erythrophleum ivorense (assembly GCA_026724425.1). NCBI lineage: Eukaryota > Viridiplantae > Streptophyta > Magnoliopsida > Fabales > Fabaceae > Erythrophleum > Erythrophleum ivorense. The sequence goes on along the minus strand of JAIUCV010000006.1, from coordinate 35,688,840 downwards.
CAATTTTGTATGTTCTCCTTGTTCTTATAAATACGAATTAAAATACTTTTCCTCTACTTGCTCAGCATTCTCTTAGACCTTATAATCTTGTTAAACAACTTTGTGAGTCAACTTATACTTTTCATTCCTAAACCTTTTTATACCTTAATAGATATATTATTTGGTCCAATTATTCTGTCATTCTCCATCCTCATACAGCGCACCCTCTCGTGTTGACTTGGCCATTCATGGAGCACCCACCACGCCTTCAGCCTTCACCGTCGACAACACTCCTGTTTCTCCGTCGTCTTCCCAGCCTCTCCAGATGGCGACGTCGAGCGTGTTTGATAGGGCCCACGATCACTTTCCCGCAGTGTTAATCTCCCACCAGTTAACAGAGTCAAATTATCTCCTCTAGTCTCGTAACATTTTAATGTTTGTGCGTGGGAAAGGGAAGGAGAAGTATCTTACTGGTGCAGCCAAAGAGCCTGCCGAGAATGATCCTCTGTATGCAACATGGGTGGCTAAAAATAACATGGTCATGACATGACTCATTAGCTCCATGACCACAGATGTGAGTAGTAATTATATGCTTGCCACTACAGCCAAGGAGATATGGGATTCAGTGCGTCGTACTTACGTTATTAAAGAGAATCATATCGCTGTGTTTCAGATTAAACAGATACTTAAAGATCTAAAACAAAGGGAGCAGATTGTAACTCAATATTATACTGCTTTAATGCGTTTATGGCAGCAAATTGATTTATATGAAATCCATAGTTGGTATTGTCACACTGATGCACTATACTTTAAGACCATTGTTGATCGTGATAGGGTCTATGAATTCCTATTGGACCTTAATGATATGTATGAAGAAGTTCAAGGGAGAATTATGGGACAAAAACCGCTGCCTTCCCTAGAGGATGTTGTCAATACCATCCAATTTGAAGAAAGTCGTAAAGCACTTGTGCATGGAACTGGAGTCAGCCGTATAGCTGTTACACCAAATTCTATGGAATCCTTAGCCTTAATGATAAAAGGAGGACCACTGCCAGATTCAAAAGATAAGAAAACTTTAAAATGGTGTGATCATTGCAACAAAAATGGTCATACTAGGGATGTGTGTTGGAAGCTTCACGATAAACCTCCAATTGGTCTAGGCCGAGGGAGAGGAAGGGGACGAGGAAAGAGCAGAGGTTTTCATATCGGGGCCTTTTCTGAGTCCAACCATCTTAGCCAAGAAGAGTTATCTCTTCTCAGGCGACTTTTAGACAAGCATGAACCCCCTTCTCGTTCTAATGATTCTTTTACTCTTGTCACTTTAGCACAAGTAGGTATATTTCTTCCTACAGCTCTTAAAATTGTTGTGAAGCGTGAGACTGTTTGGATTGTCGACTCTGGAGCGACCGACCATATTACAGGTTTTATATCTGCCTTTATTGAGTTCAGTGATAAGTGTATACACTCTAATGTGAAAGTGGCAACAGGAAAGTATGCTAAAGTGTGTGGTTCTGGCACTGTGAGAATTTCAGATGCTATTATTCTTAAGAATGTTCTATATGTTCCTGCGATTCCCTGCAGCCTTTTATTTGTTAAACAAGCCACCGCAGATTTACTGTGTAATGTTAACTTCTTTTCTGAGCGTTGCTTTTTTCAGGAATTGGTGACGGGGAGGATGATTGGCAATGCTAGAGAGTGGGATGGTCTCTGCTACTTAGAGAGCGAGGCAGAGAGAGTGACTGTAGCACGTGCTCACATTTGTGCTACCAAGAATAAAGAGATTATGTTATTGCATTATCAATTAGGACACCCTAGTTTCAATTATATGAAGTACTTGTTTCCAGATTTAATGAATAAAGTTGATTGTTCTGCTCTTTATTGTGAATGCTGTCATCTTGCTAAACATACTTGCAATTCTTACCCCTCTCAGCCTTATAAGCCTTCTAAACCATTCTCCTTAATTCATAGTGATATCTGGGGACCGTCTAAGGTCTACAATTTAAATAAAGCCCGCTGGTTTATTACATTCATTGATGATCACACACGAGTCACATGAATTTTCTTAATGAAAGAAAAATCAGAAGCTTTACAAGCATTCATAAAATTTCACAATTTTGTACAGAACCAATTTCAGATTGATATCAACATTTTGCGAAGTGACAATGGTAGAAAGTACATGAGTAACCTTTTGCAGGAATATTTAAGTAAAAATGATATTCATCATCAAACTTCTTGTGTGCATACCCCACAACAAAATGGTGTTACAGAACGTAAGAATAGACATCTCTTAGAAGTATCTCGGGCTCTATTATTAACCAACAATGTGCCTAACAGATATTGGGGAGAAGCTGTTTTTACTTCTGCATATTTAATTAACCGAATATCCTCCAAAGTTCTTGGTTTTAAAACACCTCTTCAAGCTCTAGAACAAGTTTGCCCAGTCACACATCTACTCTAGAACAAGTTTGCCCAGTCACACATCTACTTTCTGATTTTGAACAAAAAGTTTTCAGTTGTACTGTGTTTGTGCATAATGATAGTGCTGGAAAACTAGATTCAAGAGCTATTAAATGCATTTTTTTAGGGTATTTACCGACTCAAAAAGGTTACAAATGTTTTTCACCCACTACTAAAAAATTGTTTGTCATTATGAATGCTACTTTCCATGAAACATTGCCATACTTTACTCAATCACCCATTCAGGGGGAGAATGCTGTAAACGAATGGCTGATTTATACTGATGATGAACCTTATTCAAATACCCAAATATCACAAACTTCACCTCCTTTGTTACATCCTCCTCTTCCCTTGTTACCTGCACCTGCTACACCAAGTTCCCTCCCTAACATACAAACTCCTGCTAATCCTCTTGAAAGACCCATAACTCCTATTACTGAATTTCATGAGCAGAATGATCAAAGACAAATTAATCTAAAAGATGTCTTTGTAATTGAACCCAGGGTCGAACAGCCTTTAATGTAGGAGACTAAATACTATACCAGGAGAAATAAGGGTACCAAACAGGGAGAGAGTACAAAAAGGGATCAACCTACTACCTTGCAAAACCTTGAGTCCAATCCGAAAAGCGATTTTGAAGAGTTACCCATTGCTCTGAGGAAGGGAAAAAGGACTTGCACTCAACATCATATCTGTAAGTATGTGTCCTATGAGAAATTGTCCTCCAACTTACAGACCTTTGTGGCTAATGTTGATAGAGAAACAATTCTTAGAAATTTTGAAGAGGCAGTCAAGGATCCAAAATGGAGAAAAACAATCAATGAAGAGCTTAGAGCTCTTGAACAAAACAAAACATGGGGAATCATTGAACTTCCTATAGGAAAATCTGTGGTGGGATGTAGATGGATTTTTACCATCAAACATAACCCAGATGGGAGTGTGAATAGGTATAAGGTGAGACTTGTGGCAAAGGGGTACACTCAGAAATACGAAATAGACTATCAAAAAACATTTGCACCAGTTGCCAAGCTTAATACCATTAAAATCCTATTTTCCTTGACAATCAATTTAGACTGGCCTCTATACCAGTTTGATGTTAAGAATGCTTTTCTGACTGGGAACTTAGATAATGAAGTGTATATGGAGGTGCCCCTTGGAGTGAACATTGAAAAAGGTGTCAACAGTGTATGCATGTTACATAAATCACTCTATAGTTTGAAACAATCTCCTCGAGCATGGTTTGACAGATTCTCTCAAGCTCTTATACAGTATGGGTATAGACAGTGCCAGGCAGATCATACACTTTTTATGAGACACTATCATGGGAAAATCTCTATTCTCATTGTATATGTTGATGACATTGTAATAACAGGAAATGATGCTGAAGAGATGAAGAAATTGAAGACTCATCTTGCTCATGAGTTTGAAGTGAAGGATATGGGAACCTTGAGATATTTTCTAGGCATGGAAGTTACAAGGTCTAAGAAGGGAATTAGTGTATCTCAGAGGAAGTATACTTTGGACCTCCTCAAAGAAACTGGAATGCTAGGGGCCAGACTTGTGGATACTCCCATGGAGACAAATCATAAACTAGGACTCTGTGAAGAAGGAAAACCTGTTGATAGAGAAAGATACCAAAAACTTGGTGGCAAGTTAATTTACCTATGCCACACTAGACCTGATATTGGCTATTCTGTTGGAGTTGTGAGCCAATTTAGCCAAAATCCCAAAGATCATATGTCAACTCTGTATAGAATCCTAAGATATCTCAAAGGAACTCCAGGTAAAGGTTTGCTCTTCCAAAAAAACAATGATAGAGGTGTGGTAGAATACACAGATGCAGATTGGGCAGGATCTGAAGTTGATCGCAAGTCCACATCAGGATACTGCTCTTAGGTGTGGGACAACCTTGTTACATGGAGAAGTAAGAAGCAACATGTTGTTGCTAGAAGTTCAGCTGAAGCAGAGTATAGAGCACTAGCTCATGGTATTTGTGAAGGAATGTGGATTATGAGACTTCTCAAAGAGTTGAGAATCTCAACTGAAATGCCAATTAAAGTCTGGTGTGATAATATGGCCACAATCAGAATTGTGCAAAATCCAATTCATCATGATAGAACTAAACATGTGGAGATTGATCGACATTTCATAAAAAAGAAGATAGATTTGAAGGTGATTGACTTGAAGTACATTCCATCTCATGCCCAAGTGTCAGATATCATGACAAAAGCTCTTTCAAGCAATAAATTTGAAGGACTATTGAACAAGTTGGGAATGATTGATATCTACTCTCCAGCTTAAGGGAGAGTATTGGAATGGTTTAATTTGGCCCATTGGGCTTTGGCCTTATTTATCTTTATCCAGTAGTTTTTTGTTTCTCCTCTGTTTGATTTAAGTATAATATCTTTTAGTTTATCTTTTCCTGATTTTTAGGAGATTACATTTTTAATCCTAGAGAATAATCTGCCGTGGTATTCCATTTGACTTAGGCATATATATGTACTGTTCCTTTTACTCATTTGAATAGGAAAATACAGAATATTTTTTTCACTTTCTTCACAAAAATATTTTCTGAAGAAATGGAGGCCCAATGGAGAAAATGGAAGAGAGAAAAGTGCATCTCAATCAATTGTAGCAATTTTAGTTTAAAAAAGAGACCTCTTTCAAAATTATGAATAATGCAATCCTAAACCAAGATCTTGAAAGCCAATGGCTATATATATATTGGATAACTTCGTACACATAATCCCCAATAACATTGTCCTAGGCTTTTATACACAAATAATATTCTAGAATTCTAATAACACCATCATGGTCTGTAATGAACTCGGTTTACTAAGATGAATAAAAATGAAGAGCACAGGAAGCACAAGTAATATTATTCAAAAACTATGAGTATGCCAACTAGCTAGTATTATGAACTCAATACAAAAGGAAATAAAAGAATGAATGAAGAACAGCAGAGAGCAAATCTATAACCTCTTTTCCCTCATTCCCTATGATTCTCATCCCTATTTAACCTCTCACTTTTCAAGTTGGTTTCCTCACGTGGTTACTCCTGCGTTTGATAACTCCCTCCACATTTGTTCCAGTAACATTGTTTTCATTGCCTATCTCCTCAGTTGCCACATGTTTTGAAGTTGTAACAAACTTCATGTGCGCCTCATGATGCATAACATTACCCACCCTAGAAAGAGGGACCTTGTCCTTAAGGTCAAGGTTGGAAACTATTGCTGGAATGATGCACGATCTTCTTACGAGGCTTTGGTGGAATTGAGGCCATCCCATTTAACCAACAGCTAAGGTACCCATTTGGCATGCTGTTGGATTGTTTGAGACTAAAGAATTTCAGCGTGTTACAGCATTGGCCCTTGATCTGAAGTAAGAAGCAGCAAAGGAACATACTGAGTGGCAAGTTCACCATAGCATTTCTTTAATTAAGGCACATGAAAAATAGGACGGATGCTCTAAGGAAGGTAACAACAATTTGTAAGCAACTGGGTTGATCTTTTCAATAATGAGGAAAGGTCCAAAGTATCTTAAACCCAATTTTTGATTCTTTTGTAAAGCAACAGATTGCTGCCAATAAGGCTACAGCTTAACAAAGACAAAGTTGCCCACCTAAAATTCCACTTTAGAACGGTTTTAATTAGCAAATCGTTTCATGCGTGCCTGAGCTGCTAAGATTGTGTTTTAACTGTCAAAGTAATGCATCTTTGTTAAGTAATTCCTGTTGGACAGCTTCATTATCAATGGAAGATGGTGTATATTTTAAAATAGCAGGTGGGGGTAATGGAGTCATACCCGTAACTGTATTGTAAGTCATGTTGTACCAAAACTCAGTCCAAGGTAAATAGCAAACCCACAGTTGAGGATTCTTATCCACATAACATTGGAGGTGCATTTCCACACCCTTATTGGTGATCTCAAATTGGCCGTGAGTCTCAAGATGGTAAGAAGAACTCATACAGAGAGTGGTACCTTGAAGCTTAAAAAGGTGATGTAAAAAATTGCTTGTGAAGATCTAGTCTTTGTACGACACTATTGTGTGTGGCGAGCCATGTAGTTTGACAACTGTGTCTACAAATTTTTCTTCCACTTGAGCACTAGTGAAAGAAGATTTAAGGGGCCCAAAATGTGCATACTTAAAAAGGCGATCAATAACCACCATCATGATCAAGTAGCCTTGGGATAAGGGTGGACCAATTATGAAATCCATAGCAATATCTTCCCAAACATTAGAAGGTATAAGCAGAGGTTGAAGTAGCCCAATAAGAGGAGAATGTAGCGTTTTGGCCCGTTAGCAAGTGACATAGTGGCTAATGAAGTTTTGAACATCAATATGCATTCCTTTCCAATAAAATTGGGCTACTATTCAAGCATGAGTATGTAGGGTGCTAGCATGTCCTCCAATGGACGAAGAATAGAATTTCTATAATATTTGTTGTTTGAGTGCTTCTGTGTTAAAAGGCACGACAATTCTGACATGCCATAGAAGAATGCCACCTCGTACAACGTAGGGACGAAGGGAATCAGGGTTGGCCCAAAGGTTTTGGATAATTGAATAACACTCAGAGCTGTCATGCAAAGCCCACTTAAGATCATTTAGAAGATGAAATTGAGGGGAAGAAACTACCATATAAAATGATCGGGACAGTGCATCAGCTACTTTGTTTTCAGTGGCAGGTTTATATTCAATTTTGAAATTGAAGCCCAAAAGTTTGGACAAACATTCCTGTTGGTTTGGGGTTTGGAGGACCTGTGATGTCAAGCCTTGCAAGCTTTGTTGACCTATGTGGATGATAAAGTCATGGTCAAGAAGGTAATGTTGAAATTTTGCCATTGCTGCAGTGATGGCCAACATTTTTCTCGCATAGGTGGATTTATGTTACCAATTTCGAGATTATTTATGAGAGTAAGATGCAATGGGATGGCCATGCTGGCTAAGAACAACCTCGATGTCTGAAGTATTGGTCTCCAATATGAACGGTGAGGAAAAATTGGGTAGGGCCAAAATAAGTGCCTCGATAATTGCCTTCTTTAAAAGGCAAAAAGCGTCTTGTGTTGCTGGAGACCACCGAAAGGAGTCTTTCTACAATAATTGAGTCAATGAGGTAGCTATGGTGGCATATCCTTTGATAAAATGCTGGTAATAAACAGAGAGACCCAAAAATCCACAAAGCTGCTTAATGGTAGAAGGTGGTGGCCAATTTAAAATTGCTTGAACCTTGGAAGGATTCATCTCAACACCCTAAGCTGACACCACATGGCCTAAATATTCCACATGTTGATCGAAGTAACACTTTGAGAGTTTAGCAAATAATTGATGATGACGCAGCAACTCAAGTACAATATGGAGGTGTTGCAAATGAGTTCCCACGTTGAGCTATAGGCGGAAATGTTAAGAAAACTGTTGGAATAGACTGAGTTTTCGGCCCATTTATTCAGAGCTTCCTTATTTATTTTTCGGTGTATTTATCTCTGTTTTGATTCCCCGTTAGTTTCGTCCCGTTAGTTAGGCAGCGAATATGGGATTAGCCTTATGATGGATTATTCTCATCTTCTATATGTATCGAAAGACCTTCAGCAAATATATGAAAGAGACGTAACCAATAAATCTTCATGGTATCAGAGCCTGTGACTCGATGAAGTCTAGGCGAGTCTCATTCGGCACCATAGGTGCCTTTACCGCTGGCGAAGACGACTCTTCTTTTCTGCTGAGTGGTGTTGGCCCACAAAACATGGCAGTCAAAGGTTATGTGACTGACGGTGGGCATCACAGTGTGAATTCCAGTGGACAGTCTGTTCCTGCGATGTCGCATAGCAATCCCTCTGTTCTTGCGATGTTGCACAGCAGTCCCTCTATACCTACGATATCGCACAGAAGCTCCTCCTTGACAATAGCGCCAATTTCCACTGATGGATTCTCCCCTGTCATGGTATCGTACCGTCTGAACGAGAACAACTATCTTCTTTGGTCTTCGATCATGCTGATGTTCATCAGAGGCCTTGGAAGAGAGAAGTATCTCACAGGGGAGGTAGCTGCACCAGACATTAATGACCCCACGTATGAAAGTTGGCTATCAGAAAACAACACAGTAATGACTTGGCTAGTAAACTCCATGACTCTCGAAATTAGTAGCAACTACATGCTAGCCACCACTGCCAAGGAAATATGGGAATCAGTGAGGCGAACATATGCTGTCAAGGAAAACACAGCAGCTGTTTTTCAGATAAAAAGGCAACTTAGAGATTTGAAACAGGGGGAAAAGACTGTCACTCAGTTTTATAATTCCCTCATGCGCCTTTGGCAACAGATTGACCTTTATGAGATACATCACTGGACTTGCCATGCAGTTGAGGTATACTACAAACAGGTAGTTGAGCGAGAAAGGTCTTACAAATTTTTATTGGGGTTGAGTGACAAGTTTGAAGAAATCAGATGGAGGAAAATGAGCATGAAGCCACTGCCATCACTTGAAGAGACTGTAAATACAATCAAATGTGAAGAAAGTAAGAAGGAGTTAATTCAAGGCACTCCTCTCACACAAATATCTGAGACCTTAGCTATGATGGCTAGAGGACACCAGATCACAGATCAGAGGTGGAAGAAGTCTACGAAGTGGTGTGACCATTGCAATAAGGGTGGACACACTAAAGCCAATTGCTGGAAAATCCATGGAAGGCCGCCAAGCAACAAGAAAGGAACTAGAGTTGAAAATAGAGCCTTGCTTGTTGGTGCGAAGACAAGTAAAGAAGTTCATAACCAAGAAGTATCAATTCTAAAGAGGTTGTTGGAGAAGCACAATCTTCAAACCTCACAAAGTGAGAAAAATTTCTCTTCCCCTTTTACTCCCTCGGTGACCTTGACTCAGGCAGGTATACACCTTATCACTACTCTTCACACTATAATTCAACCTGAGACTATCTGGATAGTGGATTCAAGAGCAACAGATCACATAACTGGGTTTGAAGCAGCCTTTAGCAGTCTTGAGTATTGTTCTACCTATATTAATGTTAAAGTGGCCAACAGTACCTATGCTAAGGTCTTTGGTGTGGGTACTGTAATTATATCTGAAACAATTGAATTAAGGGGTGTATTGTATGTTCCAAAAATTAAGTGTAGCCTACTTTCTGTTAGAAGAATTACAATTACAAGTCAATTGAAATGTAGCGCTAACTTCTCTGATGTTGATTGTGTTTTTCAGGATTTGGCTTCGGAGAGGATGATTGGCAATGCTAAGAAATGGGAAGGTCTCTACTATTTAGAAGCAAAAAGGAATAAATATAGGAGAGTTGATGTTCTTTCTGCTATTTCAAATAATGAGATTATCTTATGGCATTATAGGTTAGGACACCCAAGTCTTAGTTACATGAAGCATTTTTTCCCGAATTGATTAATAAAATTGACTCTTCCTCCTTCCATTGTGAATTTTGTCAACTAACCAAGCATGCAAAAAGTCATTATCCCATACATGTTTATAAACCTTAACCTTTTTTGTTGATCCATAGTGACATTTGGGGTCCTTCTAAGATTTCAACATTATCTAAGTAAAGGTGGTTTATTACCTTCATAGATGATCATACCCGAATTACATGGGTATTTCTAATGAAAGAAAAATCAGAAGTATTGCAAGTTTTTCGAAAATTTCATGTTTTCATAAAAAATCAGTTTGGCTCATCCATTCAAATCCTTCGAAGTGATAATGGGAGAGAGCACTTAAGCTCCAATTTTCAACCATATCTTAATGAGAATGGGATACACCACCAAACCTCTTGTGTTAATACCCTCCAACAAAATGGGATAGCTGAATGTAAAAATCGACATCTTCTAGAAGTATCTAGGGCCTTTATGCTGACCAACAATGTTCCAACCACCTTTTGGGGAGATGCTCTGCTCACATCTACTTACTTAATTAACCGAATGCCATAAAAAACATTACAATTTCAGACACCCATTCAAAAACTCCAAGAACTTTATCCTACTTCACATCTTGTGTCTTCCATCCCTCAAAAGGTCTTTGGGTGCATTATTTATATCCATCATAATTCTGGGGGGAAATTGGACTCTAGAGTTGTAAAATGCATTTTCTTAGGCTACTCACCCACTCAGAAAGGTTACAAGTGTTACTCTCCTGTCCTTCACAAATATTTTGTAACTATGGATGCCAAGTTTTATGAAAATGTGCCTTATTATCCCAAATTACCCATTTAGGGGGAGAAGGGAGAAAGTGAATGGTTAATTTGCAATGATTTTATATCTGTACCAGACCCATCTGTCTCTCAAATGTCACTTGAATCAGATTCTGGACCACCACCTCCAACTCCTGCACCTGAACTTCTACCCGCACCTGAACTTCTACCTCTTCAGACTACCTCACCTAGTAATCACACCAAAGTACCCGAAACAGACCATGACAGTTTGGACAATCAAGAACCCATGGATGTAACTAAGATAAGGGTGGAACTACCTCAAATGCAGGAGATAAAAACATATACTAGGAGAAACAAGGGCACAAATCAACAAGAGAGTGTAAGTAGAGAAGAACCCATTCCTGAGCAAAACCAAGAATCCAACCAAGAGACAGATCCTAAAGATCTCAATTGGCCTATTGCGTTGAGAAAAGGGAAAAGGTCATGCACTCAACACCCTATTGGTAAGTATGTATCTTATGAAAAATTGTCCTTTAACTCGAAGACTTTTGTTGCAAGTGTGTCAAAAGAAAAATTGCCAAAAACTTTTCAGGAAGCTATAATTGATCCAAGATGGAAGTAGGCAATACATGAAGAACTGAAAGCTCTAGAGAAAAATAAAACTTAGAAGGTAACAGACCTGCCTAAGGGTAAGACTACTGTTGGGTGCAAATGGGTGTTTACGATTAAATATAATTCTGATGAGACAGTGAGCAGGTACAAGACTAGACTGGTTGCCAAAGGTTTCACACAAACTCATGGCATAGACTACTAGGAAACCTTTGCATTGGTAGCAAAACTCAATACTATCAAGGTTCTGTTGTCCCTTGCAGCAAATTTGGATTGGCCCCTATATCAACTAGATGTGAAGAATACTTTCCTAAATGGAGACCTAGCAGAAGAAGTCTATATAGAAATACCGCAAGGTTTGAGAAATCAAAATAACAATGCAAAGGTGTGTAGATTATTCAAATCCCTGTATGGTTTAAAAAGTCTCCAAGGGCTTGGTTTGAGAAGTTCACTCGAGTTGTAAGCAGCTTGGATATATCCAATGTCAAACAGATCATACTTTGTTAGACATCATGGAGGTAAGAGTTCAATGCTTATTGTATATGTGGATGACATTGTAGTAACAGGAGATGATGTTTCAGAAATGGAGAAATTAAAGAGGAACCTGGTAGCTGAGTTTGAAGTCAAGGATCTAGAAAAGCTCAGATACTTTCTTGGAATAGAAGTAGCCAAATCCAGCAGTGGAATTAGTGTGTCTCAACGAAAATACACACTTGATCTATTGAAAGAAACAAGAATGTTGGGAACCAAAACTGCAGAAACTCTTATGGAAACAACTTACAAATTGAATATGAAACAGGAAGGGACGCCAGTGGATAAGGAGAGATACTAAAAACTAGTTGGGAAACTCATATATCTGTCTCATACTAGACTTGATATCAGTTCTGTAGTAGGTGTTGCAAGTCAGTTTATGAGCAACCCTCTGGAAGAACACATGGATGCAGTTTATAGAATTCTGCAGTACCTGAAAATGACACCCAGAAAGGGACTTCTATTTGCCAAAGGGAACAGTAGAAATGTAGAAGTGTACACCGATGCTGATTGGGCCGAGTCTATAACTGACCGAAGATCTACAACGGGCTATTGTACCTTTGTTTGGGGTAACCTAGTGACCTGGAGGAGTAAGAAGCAGCCAGTGGTTGCGAGAAGTTTTGCTAAAGCAGAATACAGGGCACTTGCTCTAGGAATCTGTGAGGGAATGTGGATTTTAAGGCTGATGCATGAGCTCAAAATGACAATAACTACTTCCATTAAAGTGTGGTATGACAATATGGCCACTATTGGAATTGCTCAAAACCCTATACATCATGATAGGACGAAGCATGTTGAAATTGACCGACACATTATCAAGGAAAAAATTGATTCCAAGATAATTGACTTATCCTATATATCTTCAAACTTACAAGTGGTTGATGTTATGACTAAAGCTCTACCACAGGTCAAGTTTGAAGAGCTAAGAAGCAAGTTGGGAATGATTGATATCTATTCTCTAGCTTGAGGGGGGAGTGTTGGAATAGACTGAGTCTTCGGCCCATTTATTCAAAGCTTCCTTATTTATTTTTCAGTGTATTTATCTCTATTTTATATCTTTCCTATTCTGTTTTGATTCCTCGTTAGTTTCGTCCTGTTAGTTAGGCACTGAATACGGGATTAGCCTTACGATGGATTGTTCCCATCTTCTATATGTATTGAAAGACCTTCAACAAATATATGAAAGAGACGTAACCCATAAATCTTCAAAAACGAAAACGAATTTATAAAGGAATGGTTGGAACACATGATTCAAAAGAGCTTGGAAGGTTGCTGGTGCATTGGAGAGATTGAATGGCATCACCAGAGAGCCCTTGATGAATGCAAAAAGCAGTTTTATAGCGATTTCCAGGATGAACCAAAATCTGGTGGTAACCAGAATGTAGGTCGAGTTTGGAAAAATAGCAAGCACCATGCGGTTCGTCCAAAAGCTCATCCACCATGGGTATGGGAAAAGAATCCTTAATTGTTACAACATTCAGAGCACAGTAATTGGTACAAAAACACCAGGTGTCATCCTTTTTCTTTACCAATAAAACAAGGGAGGAGAATGGACTAGAACTAGGTTGAATGATTCCCTGCTCAAGCATGTTGGCTACAATCCTTTCAATTTCTACCTTCTGATTGAATGGATAAAGATAGGGTCGAACTTTGACTGGCCTCTTTTAAGGGAATGAGAACGCAGGGGAGGCAATCCATGAGGAATAGCAAATACGTCGTGAAACTAAGGAAGAAAATATAAAAAGTCAACTGGTACATCCACAAGAAAAGCTAACTTCGAGGAAGAGGAAGAAGAGTCCGTATGATGAAGCAGCAATGTATAGAGAGCAAAGATAGCTCGAGTAGTATGAAGCCATTTCAATTGGTGGAACTGTACTTGTGTGACCCCATACCCCTCACTTGGGAGAGTAACGAACTTCACATTCAAATATAATTTAATAGTATCAACACTATAATCAGCCACATGGGGCCCGAAGGTCTAAACCAAGCAACTTCGAGTACCACATAAACCCCTATGATAGACAGAAGGTACGCTGGGAATACTAGAAGGTGATCTTGTATGGTGAGGTGAAGTTGCTTAATCTAACTAGTACTTGTAAGGTAATTGCCATTGCCAACTAGGACCTTGAATTCCATGGCTAGTTCAATAGGAAGCTTAGGAATGTGGCAAGAGGGGGTTGAATGAAATTGTCTAAACTGCCACCATCTAAGAGCACTTGGACCTCCAATCCTTCTAAAACTCCTTTAAAACGTAGGGTAGCTAAACCCGTTCCTCCCGTAAGAGTATTAAAAGAAAGATGATGGAAGGTACATGTAGAATCTGAAGGTTCCATAGGCCTACAATCAGAACAAGAAAAATTTGAATCAGTAGCATTATCGTCTAGTTGGAGAAGCAAATACTGTTCATTGGGACACTTGTGATTCCATGTAAACTTTTCATTGCAGGTATAGCACAACCCTTTGTCCCATCTAATTTGCATTTCGGCCGCATACCATTTTTATAATTGGATTGAGTGGCTTGGTAGTAGGAGTGGGTAAGAGTGAGGGTAACAATGGTTTGAGAGGGGATAGTGAAGATGAAACAAAACTAGTACTCAAAGAAACTTTAGGAGTAGCTGGTATGGAAGGTTGAAAAGATGACCAGAGTTTAGAAATAGACATGTGTTGGGATATTTGTCCTCAAAAAGTCAAGCTAAAGAGACCAAGAGTAGCAAAAAAGTGGGAGATTGAGCCACCACATCTCGGTTGAGCTCGGTTTAAGTCCATTAATGAAATAATCCAATAGAGCTACATTACTAATCCCATCTACTTGATTGGCCAATACAGTGAACTCATGGTGCTAAGAAGAAACTATATCAACTTGTGTCAACTTGAACAACTTAGCACATGGGCATTCATATTGGGATGGACCAAATTGAGTCTCAATAGCAACAACTAAGGATTTCCAAGTAGGGAGGGGATTAGCTTTTTGCATAAGCTAAAACCAGGGAATAACATTGCCCTCCATATACACAGTTAGCTATTGAGAATCAAGAGTGTCATAATATTGAAAGAATTGTTCTGCCTGAAACAACTAAAGAGAAGGATCTGATCCATCAAACTTGGAAAAATCCAATTTAACATTATGGGCTTGAAAGGGTTGATAAGTAGTCATGTTATGTGTGGATGTGGAAGAAATGGAGTTCGAATCACTGATTGAAGGCTGAAGGGATAAACGGTCAAGGGAACGCAAAATGGGGTCCAAGGATTTAGTCAATGAGTCCACGGAGCTTTTCAAACAATTGAGACAAGCTGTGTGCATCCTTGTGGTCTATAGTGTCAATAATGCATTTAACTTCAGCTTGGAGATCTTTGAAATGAGTTGCTTTAGCCATTGGATCAATGAAAGCACCAAATGTAATGAACTCAGTTTACTAAAATGAATAAAAATGAAGAACACAGGAAGCACGAGTAATATTATTCAAAAACTATGAGTACACCAACTGGCTAGTAATATGAACTCAATACAGAAGGAAATAGAAGAATGAATGAAGAATAGCATAGAGAAAACTACAACCTCTTTCCTCCCATTCCCCGTGATTCTCATCCCTATTTAACTTCTCACTTTCCAGTTGGTTTCCTCACGCGGTTACTCCTGCGTTTGCTAACTCCCTCCATGTGTATTCTAGTAACACCATTTTCACCGCCTATCTCCTCAGCTGCCACGTGTTTTGGAGTTGTAACAAACTTCGTGTGCGCCTCATGCTGCATAACATAGTCTTTGGCTTAATATAAATTTTCCTTTTGGGAGAACATGTTGTCCTGAGTTGTAAGGATGACAAGACTCTCTAATCTTTAATTTTTTGTTTTGGGAGGATATCTTGTCCCTCATTATTATATTGTTTTTCTCTTCTCATCAATAAAATTCTTTTTCCATAAAAATTAAAAAATTAAAAATAATAAATTCGGCAAATAAATGCCAGCAACTCAATGAATCTTCGCATCAACTTGAGACTCACCACAGTCGTAGATGAGGAAAAGAAAACAATCATAAAAAACATGAATTAATAGGGGAGTGGATCTACCTAAAAATTATTGTATAGGCAAATCCCAGAAAAGCAACAGTCATGTGTGGCTCCTCCCAGCGCCTTAGTTTCTCAAAGTTTCTCGCAGTTACACTCAGAGGAAACATAAGCTCCTGCACAAGAACTAGGTCACTTTATGATTTTGGGATCTTACTAAAAGAATAGAACAAAAAGGAACACCAGTAACTAAGACCTAGTCAAGGTGAACTTGTTACACTTATACAAAACTGTGCCATAAACTGAACTCAATCTACAGTTCGCTATTATTATTTATCTATCGTCATTCATTATATAAGAATTAATTCAATGCAAATTATGTCTAAAATTTATCAGAAATGGTAATAATATCAATTAACAAGATTTGAAACTGAAATCTGTAGATTCCATTCCGCAAGATTTATTTAGGTTGAGTTTCTATGATTATGTACATTACTACTTTGAAAGGTATCTTTAATTTAAAAAAAAAAATTACTTAAAAAGAACCAAAAAAGTGAGTTAAAAGAGACAATAAACCAAGCTAAACTTCCCAACCTTGAAAAGATCAATATTACTGGGTATGCCTTGTAGAGTTGCAGCATCAATAGTAGCTTGAGTTTTCTCTACAGCCTGGTACTTTTTCTTGCAGGTTTCTGTTGCTCTCTCGACAAGTGATACATCAGCCACAACTAGATTCTTACTTAATACTAAACCCTGTTTAATTGAAGAGTTCTTCCAGAAATTTGTGGAAGCACTTGACGCCCAAGATGGAGATTTCATCCATCTCTGCAGGTAGACACTTCCATCTATGTCAAAAACATGGTTACGGCCATCAGGTGATTCATCAGAAGGCCCAGTTTCCTGAGCCAGTTTATTTCGCGTATTCATAAATCCTGTAGCCAGAGGGCCACTCCAATAATTTACAGCTAAAGTTTGGAGGACAATATCACCATGTGGTGCATTTTTCAAATATGAGAACTGAACGAGTTTGGTGGGATCATCTAGCAACTTCCGCATGTATTGAAGGGCCTGAAGCCTAGCTATCCCATTAATGGCACTGGCTATTGCTCTTACCTTTCCTTTGTGAGAACCATACACATAAAACAACGATTCATCAGAGTCATCAGGTCCATACTCACGTACAAACTTGTGTAGAGCAATAACTTCACTCAACAATGCATACCAAACATCTCTCCTCATATCACCTCCCAAGTCAACAAATTCAAGCACCCAAGTGTTTGATCTGAGTATGAATAAGTAGAAAAAGAAACGTTAGAATTTTTTAAATTGTGAGAGAACCACTACATTGCTAAGAAGATGATGATGATATGCAGTAGTTTTATAATTGTAAGAGAACGAAGGATCCCAAAGGAAAGGAAACCAAGGATCCCAGGATATGAAGTAGTTTTATAATTGTAAACTATAATCTTAATCTAAATAAAAGGGCTAAGAAAAGGCATTACAAATATTAGTTATCTCACCCAAGTTATATATATCAGAAAATTGGAAAACATGATAGATTATCAACTATGCACACAATTTTGTTTGCACAGGAACCATAAATATATGATTCAATAACAGTAATAAGGAATGCATGAAGAAGCTTACTTACTCTGAGCCAAAAGAAACAGAAACAGCAGAGTCAAAAAGAGAAGACCCCAAAGGTCCAACTTTTGCTTTCTCCACCCGCAATCCTTCATATGTAAGATCCAGTCTCATGGCTTTCTTCCCTCCCAATGAGCCAACGGTCTGAAACATAGATTTGAAAGACCAATTACACAAGATGTTATTGTTTTTATCAGAACTTTTTTGCTGTTTGATCTATTATCAATTCATCATTTTACCAGCTTAAGTGATTTAGTCAGTCAGTACTATGCACATCAGTCCTTAATAATCTATAATTATAACTCCTTCAACCAACTCTCCAGGGTTAAATACCAAAAGCTGAAACATATCAAATTAAAAGCAATAAATCCTAGTAAAGCAGTAACAGGCATAGTAGATAAACTAAATGATATTTCCCAAAGTTGAAATCCTCCCTAAAGTTTCCCTGAGCTGAAGAGAGATGGTGAAGTTTTTAGGATCCCTTTCTAATCACGAAGGTTCAAATCTCCACATTCACTAGTACACATTCAGTCTATTTCAAGTTCCATTCTTTTGACTCAGTTAAGGATCAATTCAACTCAAAAGATTAAGTTGTTAAGTGAATGTGCATGAATAATTCTATCATAATCTCTAACATGCCCCCCTTCACACAAAAGCCTTTTGGGCTCGAAGTATTCACAAAGCACAAGCCCACCGAGCCTTGTGCTGAAACTTAATTTTAATTAAGAGAAATGGGGAACGGCAAGGATCAAACTCTTGACTATTGGTTATTGAAGGAATTCAGAATCCGTATTTTTCATATTGAGGAGAAAGATACAATATATAATGAGTGGGTAATAATAGAGAAGAATCCCACCCAATCTCCGAAAATAAAGACTTAATAAAAATAGGGATATTCTGTTATCCTAGGATCCCATAAAATCTGGAACTAAAGACTAATAAAAATAGGGATATTCTGTTATCCTAGGATCCCATAAAATCTGGAACATACACAGAAAAGATTGAAACAGATAAGGAAAATAAATGGAAAGAAATAAATAAAACAAGATCAGAATATAATCCCCATATTAATGGGGCTGAGATCCTGCAATACTCCCCCTCAAGCTGGGGAATATATGTCTAGCATTCCCAGCTTGCCACTTAAGTCTTCAAATCTGGTTCTGGATAGCGCTTTTGTGAGGAGATCAGCCACCTGTGAGTGAGAGTGAATGTAGCTCAGGTTGATAATACCTTCTAGGATTTTTTCTTTAATGAAGTGTCTGTCAATTTCTACATGCTTTGTTCGGTCATGATGGACAGGATTGTTAACAATCTCTATTGTGGACTTGCTGTCACACCACACTGGAATAGGGGTCTGTAACTCAATTTTTAGCTCTTTAAGTAGTCTGACCAGCCATATACCTTCACAGATACCTAGAGCTAGTGCCCTATATTCTGCTTCTGCACTGCTTCGCGCCACAACCGATTGTTTCTTGCTCCTCCAGGTTACCAAATTGCCCCACAAATAGGTGCAATATCCAGTTGTTGACCTTCTATCTACCATTGAACCTGCCCAATCAGTGTCAGTGTAGATTTCCAGCTTGCGTGAGTCCCCTTTACTGAACAATATTCCCTTTCCAAGATTTATCTTCAAGTATCTCAAAATTCTGTACACTGCCTCTAAGTGTTCTTCTTGTGGTCTGCTCATAAATTGACTTACCAAGCTAACTGGATAACAGATATCAGGTCTAGTATGTGAAAGATAAATTAATTTTCCAACAAGACTTTGATACCTCACCTTGTCCACAGAAATGCCATCCTCCTTGTAGTCTAGTTTTATATTAGCATCCATAGGAGTGGCCACCGGCCTTGCACCTAGCATCCCGGTTTCTTTCAACAGGACTAATGTGTATTTTCGTTGAGAAACAACAATTCCTTTGTGAGATCTGGCCACTTCCATGCCCAAAAAATACCTCAACTTCCCTAAATCTTTTACTTCAAATTCTTTTGCTAGTGAGTTCTTTAATTTTTGCATGCCATTCACATCATTCCCTGTAATAATTATGTCATCTACATAGACTATCAAGACTGTTATCTTGTCTGCATGCTTAACAAACAATGTGTGGTCAGTTTGGCATTGAACAAATCCCAAATGCATCACAAATTTAGTGAACCTTTCAAACCACACACGGGGGGACTGTTTTAAACCATACAATGATTTATAAAGTCTACACACTGTTCTTGATTTGCCATAATCATCTAAACCTTGAGGTACATTCATGTACACCTCTTCCTCTAAATCACCATTAAGAAAGGCATTTTTAACATCTAACTGACTCAAAGGCCAATCCAGATTAGCAGCAAGTGAGAGTAGTACCTTTATGGTGTTTAGTTTGGCTACAGGTGCAAAAGTCTCTTGATAGTCTATACCATGCGTTTGTGTGTATCCCTTTTGCTTATACTTCCATTGGGATTGTATTTGATGGTAAAGACCCACCTACAACCAACTGTTGATTTTCCTTGAGGCAAACTTACTATCCTCCAAGTCTGGTTCTTTTCAAGAGCTTTAAGCTCTTCATCTATTGCTTCTTTCCACTTAGAATACTTGATAGCTTCTTCATAAGAATCTGGTATTTTTTCATTAGTAGTACTGGTGATAAAACCTCTTAATTCTGCTGAAACTTTATCATAAGAAATGAACTTACCAATGGGATGCTTAGTGCACATGCGAACACCTTTCCGAATGGCAATGGGCCAACTTAAGTCATCAGAAATCAGGTTAGGTTCAGACTCTTGGTTTAGCCTTGGGACATTGAGGGTCATACCATCTCCTTCAAGCTGTTGCTGACTAGTGTTCCTGTCTTCATTTTGATTCAGCCTTCCTATTTCCTGCAAGTTCTCTTCAATGGGAATAGGTTTAGTCACAGAAGATTCTTGTTCAGGTTCTGCAATAGGTTCAATTTCTGTAGTAGCATTTTCATGCTCAAGATCTGGTGGGTTATTGGTTTCAAGTTCTAGTACAGCATCTGTAATGGGTGCAGGCTCAGTGTTAGGACTGGATGTGGGTGGAAAAACAGAACTTGGGGTTTTCTCAGTTGAATTCTGATCTGTAACAGCTGTTAAAAATTCCCATTCCCCACTATTCTCCCCCTGAATGGAATTGTTGGGGTAATAGGGTGTATCTTCAGCAAAAGTGACATCCATAGACACAAACATTTTCCTCAAATCTGGAGAATAGCATTTATATCCCTTTTGGTTAGGTGAATACCCCAGAAAAATACATTTAAATGATCTAGGATCAAGTTTTCCCCCATGGTAATTATGAACATAGGCTACACACCCAAAGACCCTTTGCGAGATGGAAGTGATAAGGTGATTGTCAGGATAGGTTTCTGTTAATTTCTGGACAGGGGTCTGAAAAAGGAGGGTTTTTGAGGGTAGTCTATTAGCTAAGTAGGTTGCAGTTAGGATTGCTTCTCCCCAAAAACATTTAGGAACATTGTGGGTCATCATGAGAGCTCTAGCTATTTCAAGGAGTTGTCTATTTTTCCTCTCTGCAGTCCCATTCTGTTGTGGTGTATTCACACAGCTAGTTTGATGGATTATTCCATTTTCATTTAAGAATTGGGCGAAGGGTGAGCTGAGGTATTCTCTCCCATTGTCACTCCTGAGAATTTTGATGGATGTCTGAAATTGATTTTTAATCATTTGAAAGAATTGCTTAAAAACTTGCAACAAATCAGATTTTTCCTTCATAAAAAACACCCAAGTTAACCTTGTGTGGTCATCAATAAAGGTAACAAACCAGCGGGCTTTTGAAAGTGTTAGGATTTTAGAAGGGCCCCATATATCACTATGGATTAAAGCAAAGGGATGAGTGGGTTTGTGAGCTTGTGGAGGATAGGGATTTCTGGTATGTTTAGCAAGTTGGCAGACATCACATTGAAGAGAACAATCCTTTTTATTCATAATATTTGGAAATAGCTTTAACATATAATTGAAGCTAGGATGGCCTAATCTATAATGCATTAACATTAAATCTTTATCAGAAACACTTGCTGAAAAAACGTTCTTCCCTTCCTTCTCACGATTGCAGTCTAGATGATAGAGACCCTCAACTTCCTTAGCATTGCCAATCGTCCTCCCCGAACCCAATTCCTGGAAAGCACAATGTGTAGCAAACATGTTAACACTACATTTTCGTGTCTTTGTTATTTTTGTTACAGACAGCAAATTACACTTGAGTCCAGGAGCATAAAGGACATCACACAGAATTATTTCTTCAGTAACATACACAGTCCCAATTCCCAACACTTTAGTGTAGGTCCCATCAGCAATTTTGATATTTATACCACTACAAGGTTTTATTTCACTAAACAAAGCTAAATTATCTGTCATATGGTCTGTTGCACCAGAGTCAACAATCCAAGAGGTAGGTTTCCAAACTCTTACCTGTAGAGCTATAATAAATTTACCTGTTTGGGCCAAATTACCCATAGTTACTGTACGTTCAGCCACCATACCACCTTTGCTGTGCTTTTCAAGCAATTTCTTCAAGGTTTCAACTTCAGCAGCACTTAAAGTACCCCAATCAGACTCATCTCGCTCTTCTTGGGTCACTAAATGGCCTCTGCTTGCATTCTTTTGCTTGCTTTTAAAATTTGGTGGTTTGCCATGTATTTTCCAGCAATTGTCTCTGATATGTCCACTCTTATTGCAGTGGTCACACCAGCTTTTACCTTGTTTCTTCCCTTTGGATTCAAATGTTGTACCTCTCGTTGCTAAAGCTGAAGATTCTGGATTTGTTGGAACTCCCTGAGTCAGAAATTTTCTACTTTCCTCAAACCTCACCATGTTGAAAGCTTCTCTAAGAGTAGGAAGAGGTGTAGTTCCCATTATTCTACCACGAACTTCTTCAAACTTTGGATTTAGCCCTAGTAAGAACTCGTATGTTCTTTCTCTGTCCACCAATTTTTTGTACAGCATTTGATCTGCAGAACATGACCAATCTTGAGCATCATAAAGGTCAATCTGTTGCCAGATTTTCTGTAGGGTAGAATGATACTGTACCACCCTCAATTCACCCTGTTTGAGGTCTTTAATCATTCCTTTCAACTGAAAGAGTGCTGCTGTATTCTCTATGGCCGAATATGAGTGTTTAGCAGTATCCCATATCTCCTTTGCAGTTTTGGCAAGGAGATACTCCTCACTAATGTCAGGATTCATGGTGTTGACTAGCCAAGTCATCACCATCCAATTTTCTGCATACCATGTCCCAAATTTAGGGTCATTGGCAGGGGGCTGTGCTGCTTCTCCGGTTAGATACTTTTCCTTCCCCTTTCCACCTATGAACATGAGAATATTTTGGGACCATTGAAGATAGTTGTCCCCATTGAGCTTGTGCCCAATAATTGCGGGGGGGGAAGGAGTCGCTGCCTGTGCTCAATGTAAGGGGAACATTGAGCCTCTGGTTGGCTGTTTCTGGTGGCTCCTCCATGTGTGACTTAGAGTTGTCGCCCTCTAAACCACTGTGGCAGGAGCCGTATGTGCCAAACCTTAGATTCCATTCCATAGAACGTGGTGCTCTGATACCATGAAGGAATTCAGAATCCGTATTTTTCATATTGAGGAGAAAGATACAATATATAATGAGTGGGTAATAATAGAGAAGAATCCCACCCAATCTCCGAAAATAAAGACTTAATAAAAATAGGGATATTCTGTTATCCTAGGATCTCATAAAATCTGGAACTAAAGACTAATAAAAATAGGGATATTCTGTTATCCTAGGATCCCATAAAATCTGGAACATACACAGAAAAGATTGAAACAGATAGGGAAAATAAATGGAAAGAAATAAATAAAACAAGATCAGAATATAATCCCCATATTAATGGGGCTGAGATTCCTGCAATAGTTATAGAGGCTCTGATATCATATTAAGGACCAATTCAACTTAAAAGCTTAAGTTATTAAGTCAAGACTCATGAATAGTGTTAGTATATTTTCTACACTTTGCCCACTGGGAATCTCTAACTGTGGTAAGGCATACTTTGCATTATAAGATGAAGTCTTGTAACCTTCTATTAATAAAACATTGCAACAGGTGTCAAATTGCATTGAGGTTTGAGTTTAAACATCAAAGTTGCCAATTTTTCTCACTAGCATATTCCCTTGTTTCCACAAAGGAAATCATGAATATGAGCATACCATGATAATTTGAGTAAATCATTGTTAGACAAATAAGATCTACATGGACCTAACATTTTTGGCAAACAACTGAAGATGGAAGAGCTTACGGTTCATCCATCTGTTTTTCTTCATTTCTTTTTACCAAGTAAAGATGACTTGACAGTTTTGCCCAATTTTAATAAGAGGAGAATACTAATTCAATAGTGTTGCATGCTTATGTATCAATTTAGAATTTCAGATATGAACAGAAGTTATTACTGTCCACTAACAGATGACATCAGAGAGAACCGTCTTCTTAGCTGTCACTATCTTCATATTTTACCTTTATTTTTTTTATCTTTATAAGATTTCTCACTTTCCTTATCGTCTCCCACTGCTTCTTTTCTTTCTTAACTAAAAAAGTTTCAATTGAAATGTGACAAGTCCCGGTGGTCTAGTTACAAGCAACTGTGTTTTAAGTGTTGGAAATAATGGACCAAGAGTAAGTTAATGTTCTGAATGCCTAGAAGAAAACGACCCCAATCAAAAGAAGAGCTCCTTTAGGAAAGGGGAAAAATCCTGCCATGATGCCAAGTATGCAATTAATCAAAGATATTTTGGACTGTTATAACATTCAATTTTGTTCCAGTTAAAATCTAATTTTCAGTGCCATAAAAGACAATAAAACTAATCATAGCACATCATTTCTTTGAGATCCCTTCCTTTCAATGGTAAAACAATAACCTTGTACATAATTTTGACAATAAGCAAGAGAAATAGATCGGGGAATTTCATAGGTTACATATGCTAAAGGATGCAATCATGCAAATATCAAAGCCTATAAGAGAGTATCATATGAACATCTCATAAAATCATAAAATACCTCAAAATAGATGGCTTTATCAGTAAGAGTGAGTTTGCCTGGCCATGCCATATTCTTCTCCCATTTCAGCACAGGCTGCTTGCTGTTGGAACCAATACATAGAATTCTCTCCTCAGAAAGTTGAGGAAACTCCAGAATATGATATGACTTCTGTCCTTCACACACTCTACAGAAATATCAGTAGTATAAGTTCAGCATAATAGTGTTGAAGTAACAGACGTTGTTTAGATGTTTTAAAGAGCATACCAGCAGAATCAAACAACCATGTGGATAGAGCAAACCATAAAAAGACAATGCAAGTAACAACTTTTACCATCCTTTTATTACAAGACACCAGAACTCTGGCAAATTTATCATAGGAGATGTGCCTACTAACAAGATAACTCTTGCATGAACTTTCAGTGTACTATATTAGAAAATTGAATAACACACAAGAAAGGCATCTGAAGTGACATGATAACAAGACGTTTAGAGGAAACGAACAAAAGAAGAAACTAGAAGAGAAAAAGCATTCACCATACATTATAAAAATGGGATGGGACATACAGTTTAGAAGATCCTCTCATGACAAAAATATGTCCTCTTATGAAGCAAAAAGAAATTCCTTCTTTTTTTTTTGGGGGTATCCCTTTAGTGACCATAACTAACCAGATCCAAATAAATAGAGTGCATACTGCACTAGATGTGCTTGAGATTGGTAATTTGTTAGTCCATTTATCTTTCTTAAACTTGTGTGATCAGAACCACATATTGCTTGGATGTCTTCTCAAGAGATTTATCATATCTCCAACCAAGAGATTAAACTCACTTGACAAGTTCATTAATGTAAGTTAGCCACAAGCTCAAAGAGATTCCCCCTTGATCCCCAGCAAGAGCCTTGAATAGATTGTGCGCTGTGGGATGGTCAACCACACCAGAGACAGCAGGAGCAATACGAACAAAAGCCTCTTCTGTGACAAGCTTACTCTGCAGAGCCAATAAGAAATAATTATCCGAAGTTCTCTCTCTAAATCATAAGATAAAAGAACTAAATAATAAAAATAACCTAAAAAAAGCTGAGTAAACCTGTGTCAAAATTTCTCCCATCCTTAAAGCTCTATACAGGATATCATTGATTAAATTCATAAAATAACTATTCCTAGCTATCAGAGTCTAAAATTTCTTTCTATGGATACTAATTTTTAACATCAATGACTATTGTAGTCTGAGGCTGATTAATTCCTTGGTAACTTTAATGTACAAAGTTTCCACATGCGCTATCTCTCTCTCTCTCTCTCTCTCTCTCTCTTCCTTCCTTCTTCACAGAGAGACAGTCTAAAAATTTGCATAAGACACAAACAGATTACACGAGTCTAGAAACAAAAATGCAGGCATCAACATAGAGTTAAGGGAGAAACTGAACTTTAGTAGGAGTGACTCAGTCCAACGAGTCATGTTTACCATCCTTCAAGGTTTGAACATTAAGTCAAATAGATATAATCGAAGCATGGAGCCTTGAAGTAGTCTCCTAACAGGAAACAAATCCTCTAAAGTAAAAGTCACAAAATGTGGACTGGATCACCCACGATGATAAATCAACCATATGGAAATTTATAACATACAAGAAGCCTAACAGTAACCTATGAATCTGTGGAAACAGACTTCCTTAAGTTTCTCATCAATGGTTATCCCCTTGCACTTTATTCTCTAAAGTGCAACCTGCACTTCAGGTGAGCCAAATTTCTCCAAACATATCTTCCATAACCAATCAGCAGAACATACAAATGTTCTAACAGTGGTTGAATTGATAAAGACAAGAAATGAACCTGAAAAGAAGAGTTGAGAGAAAGCTCATCACTGTAAGGATTTTCCCAAGCAAGCATGGTTATGAAGATAAGCCTCTGGAATGCAGGTTCCTACAAACATCATGACATTTAGAACAACAGCGATAGCATCAGTCCACTGTTCAAATTACAGTATTGACAGAATAGTGTGGAATTAAAATAAGAGAGACACAGAGGGAGAGAGAGAGAGAGAGAACCTCATTATCAGTTACAAATAGAAATTTAATCAACATTCCCAAGGTAAATGACATAAAGACGATTGAACTGTAAAATCCGATAGTCACTCCAAGTGATTTAACCATTTGTAGATGCAAGTGGGAAAAACAAAAATTTGCAACCAATCCAAGAGGTAGTAGTGGTAGATATGCAGATTAGATTATCTTTAACGATAATGGGAGAAAGTGTGCAATTGACATGGGCGAATTAATAAACTAGTGACTAAATCAATGCGTTTGGAAACATCATAATAAAATCAAAGACACAAATCTATGTTGTAAAAATTGCAAAGGATTTTGAGAACAAGCTCCTTAAACAAGAGGAGGGCATGGGTATAGTCAACTATCAGAAACTGAGGGTTCTCATATAGGGTTCTTTAGGGGAAGAGGGGGCTGGAGATGCATAAGCACAACCATTTGTTTGTAAGACTCACTGTTGTTAACCAGAAGCCTGGTTAGTTTGAAGCATCTTCATCAATGGTGGGTTGGCATTTGATGAAAAATTCCATGCCTCCCCTCAATCAGAGCACCAGATACGAATTCAATATCTCCTATGTGTTGTAACAAAAGAGGGTAACAATCCTCAAATTGCTTGCTGATATGAAACTCTAAAATTAAAGTCTGATGATATTTTTACTAGAGCAGGAAGAGAGCAAACAGAGAAATTGATGAGAGGGAGGAGTTCCATTGAAGAGATAAACAGAAAAATGCACAGCAACAGAGAAAAAAGAAACCAGATTTTGTAGCTTTGAAAAACAGGTGTGTGTCAAAAACTTGAACTTTCAAAAAATAAAATAAAACCATTGCAACAAAATATGCTTCCACCTGTTTGTAATGAGAAGAGATAAAATGACAAACCCAAATGAGGATATCTTATTCTCCAGCAAGTTCTATTTTGTTTTCTCTCTAATAAAATTTCTTATTATTATTTTTTAAATACCCCAAAATATGTTTTATAAGATTGTGAACTTATACTATTCAAAACAGAACATTAAAAAGGTTTCCACTTCATCATCAGAAGTAGATAGATTATACTGTACCTTCAGGGAAGGATGCATATCAGAACTATCCCTTGACAAGAACCTAAAGCAGCAATATTCAACCAAATTACGGGCATCACTGTATACAGATTTGGGAACAAGTGCTTCATAAATTTTCTGCATTTTCTTCCCAGTCAGCCCATTCATCCTGCATATCTTATTTAGCAAAAAGTCAAATAATACATTTTGTATCAGTCTGATAGGCATAAACGCATAAACTAAGAAGAAAATAGAATATTAAATTAGAGATGCATTCTTTTCCTTAAGGCTATCTTCATTAATCAACAAACTGTATGAAATTATGTCAAGAAAAAAATGGAGCAATCACTTTGAAAGCAAAATACTCTAGGAACTAACAGATCAAGGGATCTTCTCATGCTACATTTTTCCTGCAATATTAATTTCCCAACTGACAGAGTAATACTTGGAAAATCCGCTTCCATAAAAATTTTATTTAAAAAAAAAAAGAAATCATTCAACTGAATCTCACAACTTATTGCTGGTTTGCAAAATCTCACATATGACACTTTAATATTGAAAGAAAAGAAATTTATGTGAATACATGAGAAACAAAATATGAAAATTACCAGGAAACAAACAGTTGAAACTAGAGGATAACAAAATTTTATATTCTTTTCTTTTTGTTTTGTTTTTGCACTGTAATTTTGGAGAGTAAGCTGTCATTTTGTAAGCATATTCTAAGAGTGAATTCATGTATCACGTAGCATTTTAATAATTTACTTCTTAGTCTTGAATTTGTCAATATATAATCCAGCCTATGAAGGCATTTACTCAAGGACCAACACAGAAAAGTTTCACCTAAGATAAAAATTTTGCACATGCATTTACCTGCTAAATTGCTCAATACATATAACAGCAACTAGAGAAAGAATGCCATTTTCTGTTCTGCGGTCAATGGTCTGCTCTACCATAAATATGTCTTCCATAACTTGAAATCCAAAATCATTCTCAGGACCAGGCTTTCTACTTTGACCAGATTTTGCAAGCGGGGAAGACACTTCATTGAAAAAATTTTGGGTCTTCGATAGCAATATATTCAGTCTTTCTTGGATTGAGCCTTTCAAGAGAAATTTTGAAGTTTAAAATTAGAAGACAGCCCAAATGAGGGAGCGCAGTAAATATACTGATGTACAATAATAAGTAGTCAGATGGAAAAAAACCAGGAGTTCAAGAAGACAAATAATTGAGCACATCCATGTCATGCTTGCTTGACTAATATCAATGCTCACTGATTCATAAATTCTATAAAGAAATGGATGGTGTAAATAGAGTTTGACTACCATAGTTAGAAAAGTAAAATGCCCATGTAGCTAGTAGGCAATAAATTTTTTTAAAAAAGTAGAAGATAAAAAGTGGGCACTTGCCTCACCAAGGACACAAGTGGGAGCTTGGTAGTTGAATGCAAGTGACCTAGCCAGAGCAGGACAACTTTTATTGCAGATAGCATTTTCCTTTTATTTTTTTTTTAAATAAAGCATTTTCCATTAATATGGCTACCAAGTGATTGATTTCCTAGTCTTTAACTGCATTCTAATGAGTTTCTCTTCCAGTGATATGTGTTTCTCTCATCAATTTGCCCTGTTGTGAACCCCATACCACACAGTTATGGCTGAGATTGAAGCAAAAAACTTAGGTACAACTTTTATATTTTTTGTTATCCAATTCCTTCATAAAAACAGAATAAGAGGACTTTTTTTTTTTTTGGTTTTTTACATTACTATACGATGGGATCTTTTAAAAAATTTCCTCCACGTCATATTCTGGTTGAAGAATCTGTTATGCATTAATAGTATAACAATATTAGAATATTAGAATAAAACTAACTGGAGTAGTTAGTTTAACTTAGTTACAGCTGTCACCAACTAATACTCTCTCCCTCTTACAGATTATAGCTAAGTAGGGAAGGCATTATATAGTTTGTTGATTGAATCCATATTTCATAGATTTCCTTCTCTCTCTCTCTCGGCCTCCTTGCACCAATTTGGTGTTAGAGCACGATCTGGTATTGCAATGGCTCATGAAACTTGATCTCAGGATCAATTGACAGAGCTTGATCAACGTTTGGATCAAACAAATGTTGAACTTGGAGAAGTGAAGCAATCATTAGCTAGGATCAAAGGCATCATTGTGGATATGGCGTTGAAGTTTTCTCAATAGTTTGCACTAGCGAACAGAGGAGATAATGTTGCAGCGTCGAGTGCCAATGGACATAGAGGAGGTAATGGATGTTCTTAGTTCAGCTCGTTCACTAGTATTTCACCCAACAATTACATGTTTCCAACCAAAATGACTCGGATTGAATTCCCTAAGTTCGATGGTTTGTATTTCCATGGCTAGCTTTATTGTTTGAAGCAATTCTTCAAAATTGATGAAACGCCGGAGAATCAGAGAATTAGATTGGTGAGCATTCATTTGGAAGTTTGGGCATTGCAATGGCATCTTGGTTTTCTAAAAAGGAAAAGGTTGACTGAGATCTAATGGGAAGATTATATGAAGAACATGATAGCAAGGTTCGATGACGTGGCTAAGATTGATGCCAAGGCTGAAATTAAGAGTCTGAGGCAAGAGGATTTGATTAGCCAATATCAAGAAAAATTTAAGAGCTATTATCAGAAGTTGATTTACCAAAACCACTTGCCATAAGTTGTTTCTTGGGCTGACTTTGTTCTGATGTATAGACAACAGTGAGATTGTTCAACCTTAGCACTTTAGCCAATGCAATGTATTTGGCACGCCTACAAGAACATTCTATCCTAGCCATACACTCTCATGCCCTTGCCTCTACAGAAAGGTCCCCTAGCAGTATCACCTATCCATCTTTCAGCCATAATTCCACGAAACCCACTACTACCAACCAACCTACTACTTCATCTACCAAATCATACACCTCTACTGATAAGCCACTACTAGCTTTCAGTGCCAATTCTTCCATTACCAATAAACACGTCAAACAATTGACTAAGAAAGAGATAGATGAGAAAAGGAGGAAGGGTCTATGCTATTGGTGTCTTGAAAGATATACTTCTAACCACAAATGTCGTAATTCACAGTTGTTTATGATTATGGCTCAGAAAGAGGAAGATGTGTTCCAAGATGCATGTGAGGTAGAGGAAGAATTATCTACAGAGCAATCATATTGTACTACTCATGTTTCTTTGAATGTTATTGAAGGGAAAGAGGGTTGTTCCACTATGAAAGTGGAGGGCAGAATCGAGAAACAACTTGTGATGATTTTGCTAGACTTAGGAAGCTCACATAATTTTTTGCATGCTATGGTAGCTAAGAAGTTTAAGTTACAAATATAGGAAGCCACCAGTGTACAAGTTACTGTAGCAAATGGTCCTAAACTAGAATCTACTAATAAGTGTATAGACTTACCATGGACAATGCAAAGCGAATCCTTCCACTCAACTTTTTTACTCATGGATTTGGGAGGCTATGACATGATTTTGGGGGTTGAATGGCCGTCTACATTGGATAGATTTATTTGGGACCTAAAGACCAAAGTCCTAGAGTTTATATTAGATGACAAATGGTATAAAGTTGAAGGTGCTAAACTGAATAGAGCATTATTTGGGAGCAATAGTTCACATATAAGCGTGTCCACAGCTCAACATGCTTATTTGGTTCACCTTACCTCTAGCTCACAGGGTAGTGGGCTTTTCCTTCAAGCAAATACAAAGCCAATTACTGAAGAACATAATTTGAATTGGAAGTTGTTCTGAAGACCTTTACTGATATTTTCCAAGAGCCTGAATTCCTGCCTCCTTCACAGGCATTTGATCATTCCATCCATCTCAAGGTGGACCATCCTATTAGGTTGAAGCCATATCAATATGCCCCATACAGAAGTCAAAAATTGAGAAACAAGTGTGAGAGATGCTCAAGAATGGGGTGATTCATGATAGTAGCAGTGCCTTTGCATCCCTAGTAGTGTTGCTTAAAAAGAAGGATGACTCATGGCGTTTTTGTATCAATTATAGGAAACTAAATGAACATACTATCAAAAATAAATTTCCTATTCCAGTGGTTGAGGAACTATTAGATGAACTCTATGGTGCTACCTTCTTTTCCAAGTTTGATCTACAAGCTAGATATCACCAAATCCATATGAAACCAGAAGATGAGGAGAAAATGGCTTTTCGCACTCATGAAGGGTTATATGAGTTCCTTGTTAAG
The DNA here is from genome assembly GCA_026724425.1 of Erythrophleum ivorense. Taxonomy (NCBI): domain Eukaryota; kingdom Viridiplantae; phylum Streptophyta; class Magnoliopsida; order Fabales; family Fabaceae; genus Erythrophleum; species Erythrophleum ivorense. The sequence goes on along the minus strand of JAIUCV010000006.1, from coordinate 35,657,154 downwards.
CCATTTGAATTGACTAATGCCCTGACTATCTTTCAAGTACTCATGAATGCTATCTCTAAGCCCTTCCTACTGAAATTTATTCATTTTTTACTTTGATGATATTTTCATCTACAATGGTACTTGGTCTGATCATGTGCAACACTTAAAAATTGCCCTTGGCACATTGATGGAGCACCAATTGTTCGCCAAGAGGACTAAGTGTGTTTTTGGGGCTTCTAGGGTGGATTATTTGGGCCATATAACATCTGCTAGAGGAGTGGAAGTAGACCTAAAGAAGATTGCTACTGTTCTTTCATGGCCTCCATCCACATCTATCAAAGCTTTGCATACTTTTTTGGGCTTGACAGGCTACTATCATCATTTTGTCAAAAATTATGGAAGTATTTGCAAACCTTTAAATGATTTGTTGAAGAAGGGAGAGGAATTCCCTTGGTTTGAGGCTGCCAACTCTACTTATGAGTTCCTCAAATCAGCAATGACTTCCACACAAGTCATTGCCTTGCCCAATTTTTCAAAAAAGTTTGTTATTGATTTGAGACTGATGCTTCTAATATTAGTTTGGGGGCTGTCCTTTCTCAAAATGGTCATCCCATTGTTTTTGCAAGCAAAGCTTTGTGCCCAACCAAGAGGTCTTTATCAGCTTATGAAAAAGAACGTATGACCATAGTTTTTGCTGTTAAGCAATGGAGACTTTATTTGCAAGGTCAACCTTTTGTCATCAAAATTGACCATCTTGCATTAAAATACCTCTTGGAGCAGTGGTCAATCACCTCTAGATCAATATAAATATTTACATAAGTTATGGGGGTTGACCTATGAGATACTTTATCAGAAGGGGAAGGACAATGCATTTGTAAATGCTTTGTCTTGTCGGGATCTTATGGAGGAAACCAGACACTGTGCAGCCCTCACTTCAGTGGCCACTGACGTGTCTTCTAAGGTTAAAGAGGCTTGTTTACATGACACTGAACTACAATCTTTAATAATGGAGCCCACAGCAGATCCTAACAGCCATCCACACTATTCAAGGAATAATACCACCTTGAAGAGGAAAGGGAAACTAGTGGTGACTGCTGATTCTGACTTGAGGCAGCAACTCTTGTCCTATTTTCATGATGATGCAATAGGAGGCCATTCAAGAATGACACCCACTTATGAGCGGCTTGCCTCCATTTTTTATTGGAGAGGATTAGAAAAGGATGTTCGTAACTTTGTCCGAAGCCATACCATATGTCAACAATTCAAACATGAGACCATATCTACTCTCAGGTTACTTCAACCACTTCCAATTCTTGATTCCATATGGTCTGATTTGTATATGGAATTTATTGGAGGTCTACCCAAGTCCTATTCCAAGTCGGTTATTTTAGTGGTTGTGGATCGTTTGAGTAAGGCAGCACATTTTATGGCCTTTCAACACCCATATTCTGCTGTAGATGCAGCCCAAGTGTTTACAGACAATGTTGTGAAGCTCCATGGGTTTCTTGAATCCATAGTTACAAATGGAGACCCAATCTTTTGTGGTAAGCTTTAGCAAGAGCCGTTCAGACTTTATAAGGTTTGTTTGGCTTACTCTTCTGCATAACATCCTTAAATGGATGGCCAAACGGAGGTGCTCAATCGCTGTTTAGGGTGTTACCTTAGATGCATGACTGGTGACCACCTTAAATAGTGATTGAAATGGCTTCCTATGGCAAAACTGTGGTACAACACCACCTTCCATTCTGCCATTGTTATGACTCCCTATCAGGCTGTTTATGAAGTGCCACCACCAATCCATTTACCTTATTTGGCAAGAGATTCACCTAATGATTTGATTGACAAAAGCTGTCAAGAAAGAGAAGCCACAATTCAGCTGCTGAAACAGCATTTGTGCAAAGCTCAGATTCGTATGGTGCAATTAGCAAACAAGCACAGAACTAAAAGAGAATTTGTAGTTAGTGATTTAGTTTAGTTTATTTGAAGCTTCATCCTTTTTGAAGAAACCTCATCACAAATTCATCCTTATATAAGCTAGCAGCCAAATTCTTTGGTCCATATAAGGTGGTCAAAAAGGTGGGCAAGGTTGCTTATCAATTAGAATTATCCAACAACAGTACGATGCACCTGGTATTTCATGTCTCACTCCGTAAGAAACACATAGGAGAGGGGGTCCTTGCTCCTTCCTCTCTTCTTCCAGATGATTCTGAGGGTCACTTTCACATGGAACCAACAAAGGTTTTAGGGCACAAGGTTGTCAAGAGGGGCCTCCTGCCTGTGTTACTCAGGCATTAGTTCAATGGCAACATACTAATGCTAAGGATGCTACATGGGAAGACCTGTCCACCGTTAGAAGTCAGTTCCCTTTCCTATTGCAGGAGCTGTGCCTATTTCTCCCAATCCTTGAGGTCAAGGATTGCTTTCCACCCACCGCAAGGGGGGTGAGGGGAGATCATTGTTATGCGTTAATAGTATAGCAATATTAGAATATTAGAATAAAACTAACTGGAGTAGTTATTTTAACTTAGTTAGTTACAGCTGTTACCAACTAATACTCTCTCCCTCTTACAGATTACAAGTAAGTAAGGAAGGCAATGTATAGGTTGTTGATTGAATTCATATTTCACAGATTTCCTCCTCTCTCTCTCTCTCATAGCAAATAGCTAAGAAATAGATTCCGTTGCTCCTTGCACCAGAATCTAATAGCAAATAGCTAAGAAACAGATAAGAAAAATCTAGTCCAAAATTGAAACGTTGTAGGCCACCAGTGGTAGTGCTTTTGTGCTCTTTGCTTACAATGGAACAATGAACTCTTGGAAATTCTATCAAAATGAGTTGCCAAGTCACTTTTATGATCAAGGAGACTACGAGTTTCCTTTCTGACCATTTTATGATAACTTTTTAGCACAATATTACAGTGCCATAAATATAAACACATCCCACATACAAAAATACACGATCACAAATATAGCAAAGAATTAATTCTAACAAATATACTTTTTAAAAAAATAAAGAGAAGGAAATCACATACCAGCGCTTATGTCATTCAGCTTCAATCTATCCCCCAAAGATTGTCGCACGAACTTGAACGGGAATTTTTGCTCTGAAACTATTCTCACAGAGTATTTGTATTTACAAAACTCTCCGCGGGAAGAAACCACATAACTGGGGGTGGCAGGCGATGTTCTCAACTGGGTCATAGGAAATTTAGGCCCCATCTTTATATATCTTTCACTGGGTTTTCAAAATTCTAGCCAGGAACTCAGAAGGAGAGATCAATCATAAAAAAAAAAAAGATAAAAAAAGGGAGCAGAACACCCAGACGGTAGGGGAGAAGAGAATATTGAGTGAGAATCACTGGGATTTGTGTAGATGCTCTTGCTTTCTTTGCAATTGCCACTTCAATCATTGGCTTTACAATTTGAGTTTCGTACACGGAACGATGCGGATGCCACCGGCGGCGTTGCACGTGCCAAATGATTCCTTCTTTTGCGGTGCTGGAAGAGACTATTTTATTTCCACACAAGGAATGGCTGCTTCCCCGCCCAACGGCGTGGAAATAGAGTACTTTTAGTTAGAAAGCTCATCCCGCTGGATAAACTCAATCAGAATAAATTAATCTAAAAAAATCCAAAAAGAAAAGATCCATTTTTAAAAAATTTAAATAAAAAATTTAAATTTTTTTAAGTTTGGTCCTCTTTTTTAAATATTTATATTATTAATTTATATCTTATTTATCATTTTTTATTTTTTACTTTTATTTTTTTTATTTTTAAGTATTAAAATAATAATGTTCAATGTAAAAATAAAAGGGCAAATCATAGTATTATGTTATACAAATTATTAATATCTGGATAAAAAATAAATTGATAAAAAATAATATATTGCATAATATAGAAAATTGTAATATTTGATCAAAAATATACTTTAAATTAATATCAAGTAATAATAAATAAATAAATAAAGATGTGGATGCAATGTATCATCACTGTTTAGATGATTAATAACAATAACAAAAGTAAACATTTATTCAATAAAGAAAATTCAATATTCTTGTATTTGTTTTTAACAAAACACTAAGTTTAATTTTTTTTAGAGACCTATTTTTTATATCTATGATAATATTTTTAATTTTGCATGCTAAGTCAAGCTTATGCTTTAATTGTGGTGAATAATATCATGTCAGGCACAAGTCTTATTTTGAGTTATTTTTTTACAAGTCCCGCATATGATCAAGTTTAATTTCTTTTTACAAAATGATAAAAATTAATTATTATTAACTTGTTAGACAAAATAAAACTATTATGAACTCAATTCATCTAAATCATTTAATTCATTTTAAATTACTTCAAATCAGATTATATTTTTTAATTTACTGGTTATTAATTTAAATATAAAGTAATATGACTCCTTTAATTAAAATTTTAAAAATTAAGATTTATTGACTTAAAAAAGAAATTAAAATTACTTTTAACTATTTCTACAACCAAAACTAGATACACCAATATGTTTTAACTAAAATAAAGAAACCATTAGATCATACATAAATAAAATTGTTCTAATTAATATTATAGAGAAATAGAAAATAACTTTAGCTAGCCTAAATGAATTTTATTATGTAGAACTCAATTTTGTGAGAAGTTGTTTGAGGGTTGAATCAATTTGAAATCTATAAATATTTTAATAATTTTTTATACAAATCTAAAAAAATTAAAAGTAGATGAGCTTAACTTCTAATTCAAAAGTATTTCATATAATTTAGAAAAAAATATTTAAAATATTTTTTTAATATAAGTATAAAACATGAAATTATTTTAAAATATTTTTTAAATGTTTGAACTTAATATACATATATTTAATTTGAAGTTATTTTTTTCTGTTTTTTTTGAAGAAATGCCAAAAATAGAAAGAAAACATTTTCTCGTAGGCGAGTAATGACATTCTCGCCAAGAACGCCAATAAACCATGGCCTTATCCTCTCCTTTCCTCCTCCCAGTTATCAACACCGCGCAATGCACCACCCCACTAGATTCACCTCCCAAATTTGTCCATTTCCATTCAACACCTTCTGCGACCTCTCGCTTCCCCATTAAACCCATCATTTATGACTATGAAACCAGCCATCATTTCATCTCTAGGGCTTCTTCGGCCTCACAGAAATGGAGGGCAAAAGTCTCCTTCTTTCCTGCTTTCTTGAAAAGGGGCAAAGATGCTGAGGCCCTTAGGGATGAGCTTCTCGAGGCCATTGCCCCGCTAGATAGAGGGGCGGATGCCACCCCCGAGGACCAACAAAGAGTTGATCAGGTGGGTTTTGCTTTAGGGTTGATCTTTTAGTTGATATGCTCTGTTTTCTGTACCATAAAGAAGAAAGGAACTGAGTGCGAACTTTCTACTAACTTGTCCATTGTTGTATGGTTCACTGTGAATTTCCAATTTGACAAGTCATATGTGGCTCCTCTGTATATTCTGGAGGATGCTAGGTGTTTCTCTTCATATAGTGGAGTCACTCTGTATGTTATGCCATAACCATATTTTAGAAGCCATAAAAGTGTTTCTTTTTTTTTTTGGGATAAACCTTCTCTTTTATTTTGGAAATATAACAGGAAAGGCAAGGGGAAAAGAAAACAAGATAGACATGTTTGGTACACACCCAACCCTTGGCTTTCCCTGCAGAAACAAGATTCCAGCATCTTTCCTTTAGTGGGCTGAAGGAATGAGGATTTATTCATGGGAATGCTTTTTGAGAAGTCTAAATTCCCCTCAACAGGTTATGGAATGATGTGGGCTAATGTTCCTCCGTAATAAATATAAAAGTAAATTATATTAATTTCTTTAATTCTTTAATTTTTTAATAATTTTTATAATATATTTAAAAAAAATATTTAATTATTTTTAAAATAATATTTAAATATTTTTATTTTAGAAGTAGAAGTATTATGATTTTTTATCAAATTTTCTGTTATATTTTTACATTAGTTCCATCATATAAATAGAATGATATTTTTATTCTTTTTCATATAATATAAAAATGATTTTAAGTTATATGATTTTATTTTATTCTTATTCTTTTTCTCCTTTTTCTTTTTCTTAAAACCAGTTCTACCCTACCAAACTTGTAGTAAATAAACCTTTCAAGAACCAATAAAATGGACAAAAATACTCTAGAGGTAATTGCGCTTACTCAAATACTTGCCCTCAATTGCAACCGGAACATGCTCCGTACCTAAGAAACTGCCGACCCCTCATCTATGAGCCCATTGCAATAAACTCTTTATAACGTAAGTTTTAAAAATTTTAACTATGTAAAAATATTAAAATACCATTTTTATTAATATTCATTTTGTCCTCTTCTTCATCTCTTCTAATTTGGTCATGGCCAGACCGGGGAAGAGGAAGAGGAAGACTAAATGAGTATTCAATAATAAGAAGGGTATTTTATTAATTTTATATAGTTTAAATTTCTAAATTTAGATAGCAAAGGGCTTATTGCAATGGACCAAATAGATCAAGGAGTCAGTTTTATTTTTTTGAGATTAGGGAGGACATTGTAATTGGAGGCAAACATCAGGGTGGGTAAATGCAATTTTTCCAAAATAGTATTGATTTCTTTTGTTAAAAATATAACTTATTAGAAAATATATTTCTAAAACTTTTATTTCTATATTATTTATGTTGTGTTGAAAGTCATAAATTGGTTTATTCTAACTTTTATAAAATGTGTGGCAATGCTTATGTTTATTAATGTATATTTAATGCAAATGTTATTGTTAAATTAAATTTTTTAATCTTAAAAAATTGAATATGCTCTAACATGGATGTCTGATTGTCTCTCAATGAAATTGGTGTTCATTTTGCAAGTTTACTTGCATCTTTATTCTTGATTGTTGGAATTTGTTTTTAAATAGATTGCACGCAAACTTGAAGCAGTTAATCCAACAAAGGAGCCGCTAAAATCTAATCTACTTGATGGAAAATGGGAGCTTATATACACTACCTCAAGGTCAATTTTGCAAACCCAGGTAAACATTTTCTTTCAAGTTTTTGTCTTACCATAGCTACGATCATGGCTATTTATGGGCCTGTTTGATTTCATTTTTTTGTTCTTTAAAATAGTTTTGTAAGATTATTCTCAAAAATGGTTTGTTAAAAAAAAAACCTCAAAAAAAGTGTTTGAAAACTTTGGTCTTAAAAAGACATATAAGACTAGTGGACTTCTAGATTTCTATATATTTACAAATGTGCCGTTAATGAAAAGGTGGTGGTTTCTGTGTTCTCAATTGTTTTGGAAAATCAAAGTTCAGAACAGTTAAAAGTTGTTTTGTATTTTTGATTCTTTGGGACGACATTCTGATTACTTGTTTTTCAAAACTATTGATGAAAACTACACAATCAAACAATTTTCTTTTTCTTTTGTTTTGAAAAATGGGAAATTGTTTTTGAAAACAAGATTCAAACAGGCCCTGTTTTACAACGATGTCAAGGTATCTTAGGCATTGTAATGAATCTAATGTTTTTAACCACAGCAGTTTGTTTCCTCTATCTGTATTTACATATCAGTCCTTCTCTTGGATAGTCTTAAAAGAGTTGGTATGACAGAAGTGAGCAGCTAGCTACTACTTAACAAATGCTAATGGTATCCAATTGCTTAACAAAATTTGTTGACCTATCGTATGCATGGCCTGCAGACATGGGTATTATACTACTTAATGTTATCACATGTGGAAATTCATAAGGTCTTCTTAAATGCTAATGGTATCCATTTGCTTAACAAAATTTGTTGACCTATGGTATACATGGCCTGCAGACATGGCTATTATACTACTTAATGTTATCACACTAGTCTCTAAATGCTGTTGTAATTTTTTTATCCCTAACCTAACCTAATAGGGACCTGCTTCCTAACTATAGTACAGAATTGTCCAATAAACTGTTTCTTCTAGGTATATTGTAGTAGGATAAACCTTAGAGGTTACCCTTTTCAATAAGATTCAAACAAGCCATGTAATCATTATATAAGGTACAAAGTCACAACTTTCATGCTGTGGATCACTTCCGCTATCAATGCTACCTGGACCTTTCACTGTTGTTTGGAGTTTGGACCATTTGATACTTCTCTAGTGCTACCTGGAGAAACACTAACTTATCGATCATGCTGTATATTTCTTAAGTTTTGCTTGAATTTATTTGCTTCTCAATACCTGTAGAAAAGAAAAATTATAAATGCGGTCATTTGCTTCTCTAAATTTAGTTTTATTACACTGTGCACTGAGGAAACTCCACAATAGGCATTTTCATTTCTTCTGCAGAGCATGTTCCTCAGAGTTGTCAACAAGCTTTCAGAATCTAGACTTTTGCATAATATACTTTTAACTAAATTTCTAAAAGCAAAAAAACTATTTTCTATCATTATCTCCTTTCATTTCACCAGAATATGTGTGATTCTCCAATAGATTATAAACATTTATTTTGTTTATGTTCTGAATCTAAATTATAGTTATATAATAGGTAGACAATTCATATAAAATGCTCGTCTTTTATGCATATAGATAGAAAAAAGTTAGAAATTGTTACTTTTGCTTGTTGCCTTCCTTTTTTAAAAATAATTTTTCCAATTTTTTTTCTCAAGCCATGAGTGATTTTTCATACAAATGTTGCACTAACTTGTTAAATAATGTAACGACAGAGACCAAAGATTTTGAGATCAAGTGTAAATTATCAAGCAATCAATGTGGATACTCTCAGAGCCCAAAATATGGAGTCTTGGCCATTCTTCAACCAGGTGACACATTGTGAAGTAATGATAATTATTGGCTAGAAATTTATGCAATCCCCTCTCACGTTTCTCCTAAAAAAATGAAATCAATATGTTGTAGGTTACAGCGAATTTAACACCTCTGAATGCAAGAAAAGTTGCTGTCAAGTTTGATACTTTCAAAATTGCAGGCTTTGTAAGTGTTCTTGAGTCTCAATGGTCGGTTACTTTGTATCTTGTATTCAGAGCTAAGAAGCATCGATGTGGGTATGCCATTGAATATGACTTGATACGATACATGGAATATGACAAAGGAAAAGAAAAATTTGAGTTTTAAACAAACATTTCAAATGTTAGAGGTAAAAGCCTAAAACAAATTAAAACTAGAGTGTTTAATTCAAATTAAATTTCAATCTTCATCTACATCATTAAGATCTCTTATAAACTTTTAAGTTATTTTGGAGCTGTTTCAGTGTGTTTCAAAATATACCTGTGTGTTTCAAAATGTTTCGGAACATATCAGACCAAAAAAAAAAAAAATCAGATATGAATGCTGTAATACAGTACATGTATCATATCGGATTTGTATCTGATAGGGGTACGCCCCTTTTTTTGTGTATAAGTGCTTCCTAGATTTAGGGATGTTGTAGGAATATTGTTGGCTTGAGAATCTTTAGGAGTGAAAAATGTTTGCTAATTATTTAACAAGCTCCAAGGAAGCCCATGCACAAATTGCATTACCTCCTTAAGTGCAAGTTGAATATTCTCTGTATGCAATTTTGTATATATTGGTATTAGTAGCCTAATAATTAATATATATGAATGCTGCGCTTAAATCGAGTAACATCTTGTATATGATTCTGTGTTGGCATGCTGTGCGTGTGCAGATACCTATCAAGGCACCTGGAAGAGCCCGTGGTGAATTGGAAATAACATATTTAGATAAAGAACTGCGGTGAGTTCAGCACCATATTTACTTCAGATATAATAGAATTGTCAACATTTGATTCACATCCGCTTTTCTTCTCCGTTGAGAAATATATTCATGGACATAGATTCTTTGCTAAGTGGACCTGGATCCTCTATTATTATTATTATTACTATTATTATTTAATTCCAACTGTCTATTTGTTTTCTTTTAATATATATTTTTATTTTAAAAAAAACATAAAATGAAAATTGTTTTTCAACTTCTATATTTATCTAGTGAAAGTTAAAAATTGTCTTTATTTTACATTTTACTTCATTCAAAATAATATATATATACATATATCAAAATTAAAAAAATTTGGAATTGAAAAAAATATTTTTTAAAAAAAGTTAAGTCCAAATAACTGCTCAGCTTGAACAGGAACAAAGAGTCTACGTCCTATATTCATGGACTAGTCAGAAACCTCTTGAAGTGGAAGGAGTTAAGTTCTTCTGTTGGCAACATGAATTGTCCTATATATAGACAAATACTGAACTTTTTTAACCTTTTCTTGTCTCATCTCCACTTTAAATTGATGGGATTTAAATCTTATCATATGATGTGATGTTCATGTGTGAGGACAGATAAATAAGTGCAATTTTTTTTAATCCTTTTGTCTATCTCTCTCCTCAATACCATCTCAATGCCATCCTGTTACATGAGAAATTCAAATCTGTTTCCCCATCTGCATATATCAAATGCAAGTAGTAATTTTTCTTTTTTCTACATAATGTAACAGGATATCAAGAGGTGACAAAGGAAACCTGTTCATATTGAAAATGGTTGATCCATCTTATCGCGTTCCCGTATGATGCATTATCAGCTCTGCGGTACTTCTGCTCACCTTGCCAGTGTTCTTTCTTCCTTTTCATTGCTTCCTGAAGAGAATATATATGTTATAACTTATAGGCCTCACGAATTAGTGTAAGTATGACATTTTGGGATTGTTCTTTTCCTATGAAAATATTAAAATAAATTAATGGAAAGTGTCGAGAAAGCCGTAAGTCGTGCAATTGTGTTTCTACTGTGTTTTTCTTCCTTAGAAAAATTCATCTTTAGGGGAATTTACTTTAACCCAAAGAAAATGGTGGATAAATGTTGGCATATTGATTGACTTTTGTATATGTATTAGAGAAAGAAGAGAGTGAAAATTTAATATGATCATTTTAAGGACTTCATAACTTCAGTCCATTGCCGATTCTATATTTATCAATAGTAGGTGTAGAAGTTGTAGAAGTTGGATGCTCGCCCACTAGTATTTTTTCCAAACAGCTTACGAACATCAGAGCTTAAAAGAAAGATAAAGTAGATAAAAGAACATCAACAAAATCCTCTAGCGTCTGTAATGAATCATGTGCATTTGCATAAATGCTAGTGTAGTATTCCCAATTGAAAAAATAAAAGCACTCTTTTTGTTCCTTATTTAGGTTGACTTTCAATTTCGTTTCAAATATTTTAGGGTTAAAATGTAAAAAATCTTTTTAAATTTGGGGTTATATGTAAATAATTTTCTTGAGGGGAATGGAGGGAATCATATAGCATATTAGAAAACCTGACCCCTTTTGGAACTTGCATCTATATGTTGAATTAGGCTTTAGATCTTGCAAATTTGATGGAAAACAAAGAAATGACAATCCAACGCGGAGGGGGCGGGGAGTGCCTCCCTTTCCATCCTCGCCCAATGATTTCATCTATCCTTATTCTTGATCCTTATTACAGGGAAAACTCTCCCCGTTTCTCATTCTTAGAGACCTTGAAATGTTTGTGAAAAAACACTTTAAAAAATCCAGTAATATATATATATATATAAAGTTGAAAAAAAAAACTCGAATTTAACATCAATTTATTTTAGAAGGCATGTATTTAAAAGGATAGGTAAACAAAAATAAAAGGTAATTATGATAATTAATAATTTTGAGTGATGGTATTTTTTTCTGCAAAATATGGATTTTTTGTCTCCGCCTTTGCTTCTATAGTGAAGTTCTAATTTTATACTTTCTTCCCACAATGGAAGAATTGATTTTGCTACCACTTAGAAGTAGAATATTCTTTTCATAAAAAACTTGCCCAAACACCTTATTTTTTAAAAATAAATATTTCTTTGAAAAATAAACAGCTTCTGCTCTCCCAAAAGCTAGGCGAAACAAGTTAAACGAATTTAAAAAAAAAACTTTAAAAAAAATCAAATGGCAAATTCTATAACAAGTTTAACAAGTTCAAAAAGCTTCAAGAAATAACAAGTTATATAAGACTGCAACATTAAGTTCATCAAATTCAACGGGTTCAAATTCTCGTGTCATCCACCATGGGAAGTATTCCTCCACCATTTTCATCCTTCTGTGCAACTTAGTTACAAAATAAACACTTATACATGTTTCTCCATAGAAAACATTAAAATAATTTATAATCTAATCTAACAATATATTCACTTACATCAACATCCATATCTTCACACTAAGCAAAATAACTTTGAAAAGAAGGAAAATGAGAATGATAAACAGACATAAAATTATATTACCTTCTATTTTAGGTAGTAACCAATATTGAGAACACATCAATGCCTCTAATGCGTCTGCATGTAGCCTGCTATGAAAATGACTAGAATCTGAAGAACAAGAATAGATAATTTGGATTTTGGAGGCACTAAACTATTTATTAATTTCAATATAGTAAGCATTTAAATGAGAGAATTTGATTCTTTGTAACCAACTTAGTAATTACATCAAACACATTCAAGGTGTTTCAGTTTCAACTATACTTAGTTAAGAAACAGTTTCCTTCTGTAGTGAGTAAAGTAAAAATGACCTGCTTCCAAAATATTACCTCTCTCCCAACATACAGAGGATCTAGATTGCTATATCTTCTAGTTTTACCTCCACTCCTATTTTCGATCTGCTACCACTCCAATTTAGATTCTTTGCAATTCAAGGATAAATTTATATAGTATAGTTGAAGAGAGATAAACTGAGAGCATAAGGCCAATATTTTGAAAAGCGGTTTCTAACGTTGGAAACTCTTTATCTTTTTTCTTTAATTGCGTTCTATGTAATTTTTTTTATATTATATTAGAGGAATTGAACCCTTGACACTACTCATATTCTTATCTCATCTTTATCACTAGGATTAGTCTCAAGTGACTTTTGCATTCTATATAATATTACAAAGAGTCTATTTTACCTCTGATATTTGTGATCATTTACAAGTTACCAACTAGAAGAGAAAACCCCCTAAAGGGGCCACCCTTGCCCTATTGTATGTGTAAGTATTTGCTAAAGTATTTTTTTGTAAATTTTTTTATAAATTTCAAAAAAAGAAGTAATATAAAGGAGTAAGAAATTTATTTTAAAAAATTTAGAAGATCCCAGCTTCTAATTTATTCTTATATCTAAATGTTCCATTTAATTGCCAACTAAATATAAATTGAATCATATCTCTTGTATTGTATTCCTTTTGTATGTTACACAATGCATTTTTTTAAAATTAAAATTTACAGGAATTGAAATTTTGACATTAAAATGTAAATAAATCAATAAATAAACATTCAAATTTAATTTTAACTAGAGTTCAAAAACTTGTTTAATGGTGTATCTAAATTTAAGCTTATATTACTTCAGATATGCAAAATTTTAATTGCCAACTGAATCGGACTATTCTTTATTTGTCCTTGTATTTATCAAAGACTCTTCCCCCTCGTTGTGAAGACCATATTTTGTTTTGGTTAATTAGGAAATACAAATCAAAAGAAGGTCCAAAAACAAAATTCAAACCATGGGAAAAAGGGTTATTGGGCTAATTTATTTTGCGCTAATTTTATTAAATATATATATATATATATATGAAAATAAAGAAAAAATAATAAAAATCAATCAAGTATTTCATTGCGTGTGAATGTATGTGTGCGCAATCGAATACCATCTTATTCAAGGACATATTGCTGGAATACATCATGGAGCAAAAGAACAAGAAGCGAAACCCTTTTCTCTAGCCCATTGTCTGGTCTCCTCAAGGGATCTTCCATTAATTTATATTATCCACGACTTATATGCAGAATAAGAAACAAGCGGGTTAGAACTTGTTTAAGCTTAACTCTAGCTAGGAACAAATTAAAGCATAACATAGAATCAAGTGAAAGCTTATACAATATTGAATTCCAATTCAAGCCATAAGCTGTCGTATTTCAAACCAAAAGTCTCATAGAAGGCATCAATGTGTGGGATCTTGGATTGCATTTGAATAAATTTTGGATTTCAACGGTTGACATCTATTTATTTTTCTTTTAAAGAAAATTATTTTTAGGAAATCAGTTAAATCAATTTTACAAGGAAAAAAAAAATCTTATTTCCAAAAATTAAAAAATGCGAAATATACTTATAAGGAAAAGTCTGCCTTAATTATGGATATTAGTGGAATCTAATGATTCAGCCACTAGATATTAAAAAGGTGGAGGTTAAGTCTAAGCTAACCTATGAAAAGGAAAACCTAAGAGTAGATAGCTAAACAAAAGGACCTAGATTCAAAAGAGATTATCCTAGTTTTCTAAAGTTCTTGACTCCTCATTATTATTGACCTATGATTAGTTGGCAACCTCTGATGTTAATGCTCATTCAGAATCATCAACTTACCTAAGAACTAGTTAGAATATGTAAACTTCTTATAACCTTGCACAACCTCACTACCTCCTAAGTGAATATGAATTTGATTATAGAATTACTAAAAATTGCAAGATTTCTTTATAATTCAAAGGATCTCCTTCTCTCTCTAAAATCCTAGAGCTTTTTCTCTCTAATAAGCTAAGAAAATCTCTAAACTTTCTAAAAATCTTTTTAAGAAATCATGCTTGTGATAGCTATTTATAAAAATCCTCATATTGCCACTCATCATGATAAAGCGTGGCATATATAGGAAAATTGTTTTTGTCATTACTAGTATGGAAGTTGTCGCAACATGCAGTGGGATGTGATAAATAATGCTCTTGGATGTCATGACCAATGTGAGTAACATCCAAAACTTTATATTTTTCCACTTTAACCCCTAGACTTCAATCTTTTTACTCTCATGGCTTGATTTCCTCATTTATTCACACTTAAGTCCTACAATACAAAGAAGAAACAACAAAATGAGATTTAGACCAAATAAAATACAATTAAAATAGACAAAATTAAAGGCCTAGCTACAAAATAATATTATGACCATTTTATTCACAAATTGGCAGTAAAATTAGAGAATTTATAAGTAAAACCTAATTGCACAAAATCTTGCAATTTAATCCCCATTTTAAGAGAAAAAAGTAGAATTAAGCTTTAACATCATCCATTCACCAAGAAATGCAAAATTAAGTGAATTTAGATATAATTAGGCCTAAAAACAATGAAAAAGCATGATAAGTTATAAGAGAAATCTCTAGAAAAATGTATCAAAATAGGATTTATTATAATATCCAATTTTTTTTTATTGAACTAGAACTGGTCTATTAATGAAAAAAGACCTTAAAGTAAAATGAATTAAGGTCAAATAATAGTAGAATATTAATTAAAATATCAAAAAACAAGTTTTATGACATCACTTACAGTGTGAAATTGGAGGCAAAGTAACTAAATAGAATAAAGTAGCATATTAGTGACATAATTAAAATTTTGAGCAAAATTTTGAAAACTCAAGGAAAATAGTTTTAAATATCAAAATTAAACTCACTAAAACTTTTAAAGGTCCTAAAAACTATAAGAACTATCAGAATTAATGAAAACCTTTATGATATATGAAATAAGATAAATTGTGTCGTGATTATAAGTAGAGTCATTTTTCATTATTTTAAACCATTTAGACTCTAAAAATAATATTTTTTATGTGAAAGAGCACTCAAAATCATGTAGAAAGTAGTTAAATCCTAAAAAGCCTAAAAATGAGTCCGAATGGAGCAAAATTGTGACTAAGGACAAAATGATTATTTTGAAAAATTTTAAAAGTAGTTTATAAGGGAAGGCATGCCTCATCATCTTCTACCATTTTCCATTTTGAGCTATTGGTAGCCATTAATGGCATCTTAGATAGGGAGGAGAGAGAAAGGAAAGAACCTCTGTGGAGGAGAGAGAAAGGAAAAAAACCTCTGTTTTAGGTACGTAAACAACCTTAGTTCATCTCATCTCATTGGAAAACTTGATCTACTCTCTGAGGGCTATTTAATGGTGGTTTTATTTTCATGAAAAGGTAAAGTTTAGATTTGACTCTACATAAAAAGAGCTCTTTTCAAGAAACTATTCGATGGAAATCAGTTTATGTTAAAAAGTGTTCTGTATTAAGTTAAATTTCTATCTAAAATACTTAAAAAATATTGAGTTCTTGGCCCTTAAAGTTTCAACAATGAGAGAGAAAGTGAGGAGAAAAATTGTTCTTTACATAATCTTGGTGTATTTAAGGGTTTTTTGCCATGAGGATTTTATATCTACTATTAGTTTGCATTGATTCATGAAAAAGAACAAGATAGAGCTATATGAGCAGAATTTTGGCCTAGGCAAAGAGGGGACTGAAATTTAGTCATTTTGATACATATATGATGTATTTAGATGCTTTATGATACAAGAAATAAAAATCTAAGAAGTTGTTTCATTAATTTTAAAGTTCTGGATAGTCTAGATATAAAACATAAACACTAATAAAGCCATTGAAATAAATTTAGGAACTTTATTTTTGTAAGTGAAAAATTAAGGTTTAAGAATGTTTGATAGGACTATATGCCTCTAGGTATATTTAATTATATGGAATTATAGATCATATATAGTGAGATTTTTAAGCCTATAAGTTGAAATTCAAAAGTTACTCTTTAAGGCATTCAAAGAGACCATAAGTTATATCTAAAGACCTAAATAGGCACTTGAAAGTTAACATAAAATTAAATATGTCTTAATTAGTTGTTTTATGCTTTAATTGATGTATCTAGGCCAAACAAATGGAGCCACCTCAAAGTGTGTGTGTGTGTGTGTGACATTGTGGGAATCAATAAAGGAGAGCGAGGAAACTTGAATTGAGTTTATTAATAAGATAGTTTTTCCTTCATTCTTATATATGTGATTAGTTTGCTTGAGTTTTTGGTTGCTTGTATGTATTATTTGTAGTTATATGACTTGTTGATTATTTGAGTATAATATGCAATTACACGGCATTCATTTGCTTTTATGATTGGGATGACTCTTTAATGGGTGAGATTATGCTAAAAGTCTCTTGATATTGTGTGAGGTTAGGTCAAAAGTCTCTAAATATGGGTGAGGCTAAACCAAAAGTCTCTAAATATGGGTGAAGCTAAACCAAAAGTCTCTACATGTTAAGTGAAGTTAGGCCAAAAGTTCTTAGATAGGGGTGGAGTTGGATAAAAATCCCTAAATATTGGATAAAACTAAGCTAAAAATCTCTAAAGTATGAATTTGTTTTTACTTGAGCCATGAAACCCCTAAAACATGGATTATGATTTTGTTGTGATTGTATAAAATGCATACTTGCTTCCATATACTTGAATAAACCATATATATGTTTAAATGTTGGATTAGCCACTGGGATTTTTTAAATCTCACTTTCCCTTACCTTTACTAACTATAACTAGGTGCTATACAAAGTCAAGGCAAGGAAGAGCAAAATATTTAAAAGTGTCCAATATGACAAGAGATTAGCATAAACTATGATATGATATATATATTTATGTAAATCTATACTTTGATGTAACAAGATGCAAATATGTTTAAAAGCATTAGACTATAGTTATATGATCATTGGTTATATGTGTGGGATGATAGAACTTGATTTAGTATATGGATAGCCTTAAGATTTATAGGCATTTTCGCATGTGAGATGGTTAATTTTTTATGCAAGGCAAGTTTCTCATGATGAATCATTGTGATATGATGCATTCATGGATTCAAATTTGCTCAAGGTACGAAATTTTTAGATCTCATTTGGTATAATTTAGAATCAAAATATTGATCATTTGAGTCATAAAATGTCTCTTTTCTCTTGATAGCCTGAATGATCAAATTTAAGGTTGAAATTTGGCACGTAATTAGAGAATATTTAGAGCTTTTTGTAAAGTCAAATATCATAATTTTTTTAATTCTATATAATATTTGATGAATTTTTAAAGTTAGCCCTAAGAGCCATCAAGTGTAGTTACTATTCATACTAAGCTAGTCTTGGATTTCTTGTCTTTTGAAAGAACAAATGGATCCATTTTCATTTAAAATTTTTATAATAGAAAGTTCATATCATAAGCTTTATAAAAACACTTAACTTGTGTTAATCGGAGTTGTATAATTCAAATTATAAATTTTTGAATTTTGGACTTTATTATGTGTTTTATGGCAAATTTGAGCAAATGAACTTCTTTATGGGTTTAATTTCCATATACATGTTATCTTGGATAAAACAAATTAGTTATGTATGAAATTGTGAGATGAAATGGTGAAATCCAAGTTTAAGCATTATGAAGTTACTTGATACTTTTAGTCCAAAATTTCTGCTGCTTGGTTACCATAATTTTGTCATGAATGGACTTATATAAACAAAGAAAATATGTAATACGTTATGGTGTGACACTTATCATTTACCCTCTTGAAACTTTGGTTAGTGAAAAATTAAAAAGTGAGAAGTAACTCTCAATAGCTAGCATAAGTTTTAAAACATTTACATACCATAAAACATGAATATAATAACATATAATCCATTAAAAGGGCAATGTAAAATACTTGCATTAGCTTAATCCCGTATGCCATGTACAAGATCTCTATTTGGATCAAATTTGATAAGCTTCCTAATGCAATCCCATACTTGCAAAGGGTTTTCCTTGCTTTAGTTGATGGCCAACAACAACCCATGGGAAAAGAATGCTTCTACCTCCTAACCTAAGCTCATATGAAGGGGAAAGAACATCACTTAGCTCATTGTCCCTTCCTTCGCAATGCATATCATACCAAATTATCACATAGCAATATAAAATACATAGCCACACATCAATAGAAAGTAATTAACTCAATTTAGTTTGTAACTCATGCTTTTAGAAAATTACTAGCTACCTTTTATCAAATTATTGGCTACACAAATCACTTACTATAACCTACCTCAAATTATACCTCAGAGTTTTCTTCATGATCCCTCTTCCTTCATTCAAAGCCCCAAAATCTTCCCAACTAAAATCAATTTTTCCACACAAAAATGTTATTGAAAGGAAGCTTAAAAAATTTTACACATATTTATCTGTTGGCACTAGGAGAAAAGAGCAAGGATACCTCTTGCAAGCCTTGAAATTTTTCTCTTTTCAACCAAGCTTTCATCAATGGAGTATCCTTCTTCTCTTTCTATAGTCTCGGTCATGCAAAGGAAATGTGAGAATGATTTGTAAGAGTGAGAAGGAAGGGGGCAACTTATTTTGGGAGATTGACTAAGTGTAATGTCAATGGGATTTTAAGTGTCAAGTGACCAATGTTGCATGATGGAAGGTGGCTTCCATTAGGATTTGGCGTGCTTAATTAGGAGGAATGTAGTTAGATTTTTCTAACTTAATTAATCAATTGACATGCAATAAGATGGATTCCTTTTACTCTTAATCTCTCCCTTTCTCACGATCACTTGGTGAAAACAATGGACATGCTTGACTAATTGGGATGGGTTAATAGGAGATAGTGGAGGTAGGTTGAAGTCAAAGTATACTATCTTGGTCAACCTCTTTTATATGAAAATGCTTCAAGTCTCATTCATTGCGTGGTATGTAGGTAGGAACTTTGGGATAATTCTTTTTGGGTGATGGCTTCCCTTGAAGGCTTTTGAACTTATTGGTCTAGGATCTTGAAGTTGAATTTATATCTCCCTTGTTATGAGGGGATCCCTATTTATGTAGTGGTGAAAGTTAAGTTAATGATGATACTTACATTATGTGACCTAGTAGAGTTGTATAAGCCAGCTGACCAAAGCACTATATTTGATCTATTATGAAGCCGCATTGTTCAAAGTAAATAGTTTGTATAGATTCATTGTATGTGATTTAATGGTTTGCAATCGTTGAGTTCTTGGGTTTAAGAGAGTGGATTGGACTATACCCCAATAACACTAAGCCTTAAATCCGTTAGCAAGGCCACGAGCTAAATAAACAGACTTAGAGAGAATTGTCTTTTGGGCTCTTTGACCTAGCTAGAGTAATATTTTATGACTGAATTTTTGGAAATCCATCCCAGCGCGCATTAACCTCAGAACTAGCCGTGGAATCTGGTGGATTAACCACCTTAACCATAGCATGAGGATTGATCCTCTTGCTCAAGGAAAATAACAGGGACCATTCATTTCGTTCTACTTGGGCAACTGCCAAAAAAAAAAAAGGGCAAAATTATCACAATTTGGCACAACAAAACTTGCCGGCATAATCAAATGTAAAAAAGAACTCACGAGAAAAGCCTATCAATAATTGCCTCACCATAATCACCCTAGTATTGTGTAATACCAACTCCGAACTCATCATCGGGTGCTTCCCCTGAACATCCTCTATCCATGTCCAATTCAAACACTTCTTTGGCTCACCCATGATGAAAGGGAAAGAATTGTCACGTCACAATTGCATCCTTGACAAAGGGAAAACGCGATGACCACGAACCCACTGGTCGATAGTCCCCCAAGAACAAAGATTGATGGGGACAACCTACTTTAGCAAACAAACCCCAACTGAAAAACACTTTATAGCGAAAAAATAACTAATGCAAAAGACAACCCTACCCCCACTAGGTTGCACAAAACAGCAAAAGACAGAGTCACCCTCACCTTGCACAGAATCAACTGTCCCAACCCAATCCCTAGAGGAGCTACAATATGACAAAAGTGGGGATTCAGGGAAAAACACAGACCACTCGCAAAACACTCTACAAAAGCCCCCAGTGGTGGTACCATCTCCCCTAGCGTAAAAAATACTGTGATTATTGAAAGGTAGCCCTAAAATAATATTTCCAAGAAGATGATATTTGTTCAGAAGCCACACTCGATCTTTCTCTGCGAAAAGGCTCCAAACAGATCTCATATGGCAAGCGAAGGTAGCAGTCCTCCCCTGACTCTTCCTTTTCGGCTTAGCCATAATAAATAGAACTGATAGAAGTTTCTGTCGTATAAGCATCTTAGTAAAATGAATATATCTGATTGTAGATTCTAAACCTACCAAAGGTGAAGATTTGTATAGCCAAGCTTAAACAGTTCTAGCATAAAGCAGAAGATTTTGTCTTATGCAATTACTTTTAGCAAAACATAACCACGTTACTATGGTACTTCAAGTTACTATGCAAGAAAGTTATATTTCGTTCTTTTCACTTTCAAAAGTGAAAAAAAAAATCACAAATCCAATAACCACCTTGATAATCACAAATATATTTCTCCATCAGAATCACACAATAGCATAGTCAAGCCAACTCAATGTTTTAATGGCCATACTTGCAGTGGTTGAAAAAATTCTTGTTCAAGTTTGCCAACTGATTTCTTCTTTTTTTCTGATAATTAATTCAAAAGTTGCCCTACAATAAGGCAGGATTTTACCATCAACGACATCATCTTCTTCAACCTTGCTTGAGAGAGAAAAACAGAGGAAATGAAGATAATCGAAATAGCAAGTGAGAGGCAGATGGTGGCGTTAGACGTTGTTGATCAGAAATGGAGGAAAACTGAGACTTGTGGTTTTGATTCAAAGGATTTTCTGGTTCAGGTCCGTAAGGATGGCCAAAGGAATTGCCAAATCTGAAAATAGGGAAAATCGAAAATGGGCAAAGGTGTTCTTCTGGTTCAGATTTGTGAGGATGGGTAAAGGAATTGCCAATTTTGAAAATGGGTTAAATCGAAAATGAGAGAAGGAAAATAAAAAATGTGAATTTGAGAAGGGAAGAGCCAAAATGGAGAGGTTTAGGTTAATGATACAACCGGCAGTCTAAAACCTTCGAAATAAGCATGTAGTGACTGAACTTAAACATTTGAAATTATACGGATCAAATGATTAAATTTTTTAAATTACATATATATATATATATATATATATGACATGCTAATGGAAGAATCAACAAAGTAGAGGTTGTGAAAATATTACTTTTACTATTGCTATATTTATATGAACAGAATTTTTTCATAAATCCATTTAATCTTTATTTTTTCGATAAGCGCAATAAGCCATGGATTATAACACTAGAATAAATCCATGTGCTTTGCACGTGTATCTCACATGATAGTCACTCAAGTGGATTTAAGGTTATCTTTCAAACTACAGAATAGATAATATTCTTTAAGTATTTCTTTCGCAGTGATAATAAACAAATTCGAGATTGATTTTTATCTTTGAAGTGTATCTCGCAAGATTTATATTCAATTATAATTATAATGAGCTTTATTTGCGATATGTCGTGAAACTTTGTATTAGTAGAAAATAGATTATTAAAACGAATTTTAGGCTCCAAAATGCATGATATATTTTGTTTATTAAATAATAAATGCATCCTGATATAATTCTTTTTTTTTGTTGATTTCTAGAAAAATTTCAAGTAAGAATGACAAGTTGGTAAAAATTTTACTGGAAGATTTTAAAAATCAAAATTGCTTTAAAGGATTAAAGGAAAAAATTACCACTAAAGTTTTTAAAAGATATTAATTAACAATTTTAATATCTTCTCAATGTTATAAAAGATTTTCTTTAATGATAACTTTAAAAAATATAAATTGTAACTTTCAGAAATACGAATTATAACTATAGTCTTTTAGAAAAATGTTAATTTTTAATGTCTTTCAATGTTACATTTAATTAACTTATGGTCTTTATATATAATTTTTCCTTAATTTCATTTGGAAAATGGCTACACTATTTCCCGAAGATTTTGATCGACGTGGGTCATCTTTGATGGTGATATAAATAAGGTGAGGATAGTCAATAGTCACAATTCTTCTTTTCATGAAGTTAGTTGTTTTTTTATTACCTTATTGAGAAGTGGGAAAAATGATATAGTACTTTATTATTATTATTTTTAGATATTATTTTTTCAAATTAAATAATTTTGTTTCTAAGGTGATATTTGCTTTTACTGTTGTAAGATATTTGGTGAATCATCACTAAAATTTAACTCAAATGCCTTGAGATTATCAGATAACAATTTCTTAAATATCTCTTGAAAGCCTTTATACAGTTTTTGAATAAGAAATTGAAGGGAGAAGCGATATGAATATTTTTTTTGTTCATTAATTTTTGTTAATTATTTTTTAATATGTAATATTAATAATAAAGAATTTTTACAGATACAATCCCTTTTTAAAGAGTCAATCCTTTCGTGGAGAGTTATATCTATATCTATAAAGTTGCATTTGTTTTAAATTTAAATTGCAAACCAGATTAAAAAAAATTAAAACTAAAATTAAGGTGAGCTACTATTGAATTTGTTTCGATCTAACGCACCCGTATACATATATAACTTAGGTGTTTTAACTAGTTATTCCTAATATCATTGGCAAAGAATGGTCCATAGTACTTGATGGTTATTTTTTAATGTGTATTTTGACATATTTTTTAATAATTTTTAATATTTAAAATATATTAAACGAATTATAAAACGTGAACCCTCAATCTAGCCGTCACTAGAACTATCTCCCTGACAGATTCTAATAAAATGAATTTAATTTTTAAAAGTTGATTATCATTAATTTTGTTTGAATGTTTAAAAAAAAAATACATACATTTTTTAGTCATGACCTAAATTGATGGCATTAAAATTTAAAAAATACATACATTTTTAAAAACTAAATTGATATCTACAATATCTTTTAATGACTAATATGATAGTTTATTCAATTATCAATTAAACAATATCGATATTTTAAAACCCCCGAAATTAATGTGAACCTATGAATGAGAAAATGTTACACCTAAAGTATGATAATCCTTTTCGTGACTCCATGATTGTAACTCTAATTTAACATTTTCAATAAAACACAAACACACACACACACACACACACAAAACGCACTTAATCATTATATATTATAAGTTTAGATGTTAATTCTCGCGGAGAACATCTATTAAGATCATATCACCACTTTTGTTTTATAAAGAATGTCACAAACTACAGTATGTCGAAGATAAGCGTTGGCCTAAAAATGATTGTACTATAAAGCGGTTAAAGTTAATATTATTACAAAATGACGGTGGAGCGCCGTTTTACGTAACTTTACGTAAAGGGGTCAAAGTTCATTCTAACTTCCAACTGAGATGTTAGGATTTGTCAAGGGGTTATTCGAGTTATCTGAGAGATTTTTAATTATTAACCTTTTGTGATTGAACTTTAAAAAGGAATTTATAAAAGCGCTTTACATCATATATATCTCAAGAATTAGATTTATAGATTCTTTTTACTTATATATTCTTCTTAAAATCCAACCTTTTTTCAACGTGAGATTTCTTATTCATGTTTATAGTCTAACAATCTCCCGTTCAAGCGCGAGTTTATCACTCAAATATATTCTCCTTTTCCAACTGTCCACCCACCACCACTCTTTATCGCTCTTCTCCTGAGTATGTGCTTTTCAATCTTACAATTCACAGTTTGAACCACCTTAGTGTGTGCCTAGCAAGTAATCTTTACAATCCACGAGCGATGGGTCTCTTCACAATCCATGGGTTGGAGCCACACCCATTACAATCATGTTTAAGTTAGAGCCACTACTTTTTCCAATTGTATTATCATCTTTCATATTTATCTTTGTCAAATCATCAACTTTGATATTAAATGTTAAAAGTATGTTAGGGGGCCTGAAACTATAGGGAACTCAAAATTATTTGAGAGATTTTCAACTAATGAGCCTTCATTATTGATTTCTAAAGAAAAACTTATAAAAGAAAATTTGACATCATATCTTAATCCAAAAGCTAAAGGTATTAAGTTTATAGATCCTTTTTCATTTATATATATATATATATATCTTTCTACAAGTTTAATTTTTTTAGCCCAAGATTTTCTCATCCAACACTAAAAGTGATAAAGTGATCGCAGTATATATCCACATCATTATATTTTTTCGTCTTGTCCTTCTCTGTCAAATTATTCTAATGTGTACGTATTAAGTTTATAAATCCTTTTTCACTTACATATATCTTTCTATAAGTTTAATTTTTTTAACCCAAGATTTTCTTATCCAACACTAAAAGTGATAAAGTGATCGCAGTATATAACCACATCATTATATCTTTCGTCTTGTCATTCTCTGTCAAATTATTCTAATGTGTACGTACCCTGCAACATGTTTCTTGCTAAACAAAAAGAATTTTTGTACTGCAAAAGGATCCCAAACCAAAAGGTGAGGGTTACGAGGACCTACAAATAGGATGCATGTTCTAGAGAAATCAATCTC
Organism: Erythrophleum ivorense; assembly: GCA_026724425.1. Taxonomy (NCBI): domain Eukaryota; kingdom Viridiplantae; phylum Streptophyta; class Magnoliopsida; order Fabales; family Fabaceae; genus Erythrophleum; species Erythrophleum ivorense. The sequence goes on along the minus strand of JAIUCV010000006.1, from coordinate 35,632,069 downwards.
CCACTATAAAAATATGCAGTTTTAGCCCTGAAACTGACTACACAAACTCTAGTTATACTCTCTTCTTCTCGAGCTAGCACTAGCTAGTTCTTACTATATATTGTCAGACTATTCCCTTATTTTCTCCCCAACCCTAGCTTGCTGCTAATACCTAGTAATGGCCGCCAATCAACCCATTTTCGAAAAACCCATGACCAAGACTGATATTAGTTACAGGCTATCGGTTCCTACTGCTGCATTTCATGAGCATTTCCCACCTATAATTCATGGCAACAGAGTCAACATTAGGGTTAGGTATGGATATGAGCCCTTTGAACGAGTTCTTCCTTGCTACATCAGAGGAGGTGCTAATCATGACAAACCAGTTATACAGGGAGATTGGCATCAGATTGCTTCTGCTAAAGGATTTTTAGAAGGCGATTTACTCAGATTCTATGAGGAGCAAGATCACCGAGGTCGTATCTATCGATTTGAGGTGTTCAGATTGGTAGTTAATGAATTGGGTCAACAAGCCTGGGTATTTATTCCCTAATCAATATCAACAACTGCCCATTGACGAGGCCTATTTGCGATGAGAGATATTTAAGTATAATTGGTCTGTTAGGATATGGGTTGATCAAAATAGTTATATATATATATATATATATAAACTTCTGAACATGTCAGAGTTAAATTTCGATTGATAAAATAGCCTGACGTGTTTAAATGTTTATATTAATGATTGGCTTGTTATTCGCATGCTTGGTAGATCGGATCTACCTTGGAGTTTTTCATTTGTGTGTTTGATTTGTCCTCTTTGTTCAATTCAAGTACTAGTGGATGGGTGTAGTATATTGTCTAAAGTACTAGTCCTGGCGTCGTTGGTTAATCATTACGTTGTTGAGGATTTTATTTTCTATCTTTAATGCTTGAAATTTAGATTTTGTTAACTATTGGTTGATTCTTCCATGCATCTCAAGATTAGAGTATAAAGTTGTACTCTCACGTGGCTTAATGACAATTTACTACTACAGCGCCACATGGAAGGGTATTGACCGTGTAACAACTTTGTAAAATTGATAAAAGACTCAACATATAAAATAATATTTATATTTTAGCTAAATTATAATTTTTGGGTCATACAATAATACTTTGTAATTTTATATCTGCAACCCCAAAAATTTTAACGTTAACAAAATCCCCTTGTTATAAACACAGCCTAATACGTAACATAATTTTCTCCAATTCCACGTCTCTTTGCAATAACCCAAAAAAAACTGATCCGGATGAGCTCCTCCTTCAACCTCATACAACCAAAAAGCCAAATACCATTGTGAAGAATTTGATGCTGCTGCTGATCATGCACTGAATCTTGTTCTAAAAATTGGCTTAACGCCTCTCACAAGAAATCTCTCATTCCCGACGTTTTGCTCTCTGTACACGAGATTGGAGATGGGTCAGTCCAAAGCCAAGAGTTTGATGTTTCCATATCCGATTTTGTTTTTTATTTGATCGGATTAGCTCTCCAAATCAGAACCCAGACTCCAAAATTCAATCTTTTTCTTTTTCTTTCCCCTATTCTTTGACCATATTGGATCTAGGTCCTCAGCAACTCTTCTATATGATTCATTTTTTTTCTTATTCTTTCCACCGCTTCGATGGCGAGAACGACGTTGTTTGGTCAACTCTGTTTTGGCCGGCGATGGCTTGTGTGGCCGTCCACGTTCTGGATTCGGTGGGTCTGAGATGGGCGTTTCGGAGTCTGAATGTGGAGTTTCGTCCGACGAGTCGAGTTTGTTGTGGAGGGAGAGAAGGTGGAGCGGGAGGAGGACACCGTCGACGAAGAGTTCGTCGGTGGAGAAGAGTTTGGGTTGTGGGAAAGATGGGTTTCGGACCATCCAGAACATGAATTCGGTGAATTGCAATCGTTGCTTCTTCTTCTTCCGCTGCTAGATGGAGATGGAGTTTTGAGGTCGTGGGTTGTGACTTTTGGTGTCCATGAAGATTTCAGAGAGAGGGAGGAGGAAGGAGAAGGTGGGGTTAATGGCATTTTGGAGAAGTGGGGGCAGTTGGGGGAAGTTTCTGCATTTGGGGTGTTTGCATAAGTTATAAATCTTAATGGGGCAAATTGCAAACTAAAAGACGAGTTTTATTCTAATGAAGAATGCTAAAATATTAATATCACCAATAAATTTTAATTAATTATATTGGGCTTCTTTTCAATCGTGTCAACTTTTTTTTTTTTTCAATGAGCCTATTCGGCCGGTGGTACACCTTTACACCCCAATCTTAAAATGTATAACAGAATTTACCTTATATATAAGAGAAATTATAATTAAAAATTTTAAATTGAAAACATTTGTATTAAAAGAGTTTAAATTTTGAACTTATTTTAAAGGATCTAATGACTAAATTTTAATTCAGAGTCTTGAATTATAACTTTTTTGTATAATTTAAATTTTTAGTTATTGAGTTTTTGAAAATAATTTAGAATTTAAAATTTTTAATATAAATATTTTTAAGGTGAGATTCTAAACTTCAATTTTACTTGTAATACATACGAAGTGTTAATGCATCGGATTCATCAGTACTTTCTCTTGCGCGGTAATGGCGGAAGAAGGTTCATGAACTGCGTGAAAAATAAACATCCTTTGTGATGGTCGCTGCCGGAAAAGCTCATGAACTATGCTGACTTTGTTTCTTTCGATAATCCCTTTGCTTTGTTCCAAAGAAGAAAAAGATACATTCTTTTTATAATATGGCCTCATTTGGTATCGTGCAGAAAAGAAAAAGTAAAAAAGCATGTGTTAGTGTATTTTATTACAAGAATTAAAAATAGAAATGGAGAGGAACGACACTATGACGAAATTGTGTTTTTTTTTATTTGTTGTCTTTTCTACGGGGCATTTTTCAAATATATACATAATTATTTTTTTATCATTTCAATTTGTACTACTATTATTCAAATTAATATATTAAAAGTGACATATTTTTTAAATTTATTAATTTATAAAAAAATTTTAGGTTAAAATATAAAAAAAATAAAAAAATTATACCGATCATCAAAATCTTTAACTGAATTTCAGTTGAAAAATATTATTCCAACTAATTTATTAGTAAAAAACTTTTAATTAAAATTTAGTCAAAAAATATTATTTTTTAACTTAGTTGAAAATTTCTTTAACTTTAGAATTAAATATTATTTTTAATGATAATTAATATCAAAAATAATAAATTATATACATTTAAAAAACTAATTATAAATTTAATATTAAAAATAATATTCATCCAACTAATTGGTGAATTGAAAAATGTTGACTAACCAATTGGTTGAAGTCATGCATATAAATGCAATGCAATGTATTTATATGCATTGCTTTTATATGTGTTTATATTTATATATATTATTTATCATTTATATTTAATACATATGTATTTATATGTATTTAATATGTATTTAAATATATTAAATTAATATATATAATATTTTAATAAATACTTATTTTTAATATATTGAAATAATAATGATATATTTTAATAAATTAATAAATATTAAACTAATATTTATATATAAATAATATATAACAACTTTTTTTAAAAAAAATAATTTTTTATATTAAAATATTCATTTATAAATATAATTAATTATAATTATATATATATATATATCAGTCATTTCATTAATATTTTTTCAGCTAAGGATGCTTTTTTTTCCCATTTCTTATTTTCTATTCTATTTTTTTTCTTTTAACCAAACAAACAAATATAAATATAATTCATTTTTTTCTACTCATATCAAATATATTTCATTTTATTATATTTTATTCAATTTTTATTTTTCATTTTTATCATTAAATTTCTTGTGTACTAAGTATGTCACACTAATTCATGCCAAAAAAGAAAATGTTTCTCAAATGGACACCAGTTGAGGAATTTAACATGAGTGATTATAAAGAGTACTTAGTATTATTGTCATTAATGTTTTGTAACATAATTTAATTTTTTTATTTTGGTAAAAGTTATATAATCTAATTTTAAATCATATTAGTTTGAGTCAAAATCTAAATTCTAAATGAAAATTGTTTATTAATCAAAATATAAATCATAATATAGTATCGAATTTTTTGAATTTATTTCTAGTATTTACGTAACACTAAACATTCAATATACTAGTGTCATTCATATTTTGTTATGTAATTAACTTTATTTTTTTTTGTAAAAGCCACATAATTTAATTTTGAGTCATGATTAAATTGGATCTTAAACTCTAGACAATAATTATTTATTAAAATATGTATAGTAGCAGTACTATTGAATTTTGCAAAATTTTCTTAAAATACCCTATAAAAAGTTTCAAAAATTAAGATTGCAAAGAAAAAACAAATTAAAAACCCACGGAAAACAAATTTGATTTAATAAGGGATGAAGTTTTAATGCTTGGAATGAATGCTCTTTCGTTGAAGACACATCATCTTCATACACTTGAGAATGACCAATAAAGGGCCAATTTTATATGTGAAGCGAATATATGTGCCCATTATGCATACGAGAGTAACGTGACGTCTATTTTATTCGGTCCATATGACGAAAATTACCAGGCTCTTGCTGGCCCCACAACTCATATATCTTCTTTTACCAAAATAATCAAATTATATTACGTCACAAAATATAAATAAATGTATTACTTGATTTTAGATAAATACTATAAATAAAACTTAAATATATTATAAATTTTAATTATGACATAATAATGAATAAATTTTAAAATTATATCTTATTAAATAATTTATGCTTTATTACTTAAAATATTAACTTATTTAATAACTAATAACATTTTTTGTTATCAATGAATATAATAATAGTAATAAATCTAATAAACTTGATAGAATATTATTCAATATTTAGTAATATTTAAAAATTATTGTATCATAACCAAGCTTTATAGTGTATATGGGTTTATAGTATCATTAGTATTTTCCTTATGATTAGGATATTCTCAAATTTTGTATGAACTGATTTTTTGTTAGATGATTTTTCGCTAAAAAGGTGCAGTTCTTCACACCAACATAGTTCGTTTAGAACTTTAATCCTATTTTGATTGAATGAAATCATTTTTTCAAATTAAATTAATATTTTAATATGTTTTAAAATAGTTGAGTTTAATACAAGCATTAACTGAAATAAAAATTTTGTTCAAGTTTTTCTCCCAAAAAAATGTTGCTTATACTAGTTATTGAGACTTACTTTCTCTTGTATATCGTTAGATATCAAGTTTATGCTGCTTTAATTTCCGAGCAGAGATTTTATATGAAAACCAATAATCAAAAGTGGTCAGCAAAATATAATTGTTCAAGTAAATTAGTGTAATACTTTGAAGTGAAAGCAAAAAATCAAGATATCCTCATTTTTTGGCGCTGATATAATATTATTATATTAGAGAAAAGTAAATTAAAAGATGTAGCTCTATATACTTCCACTTTCTCTCTTCTAATGTTGAGCTATATATTTTATATCTATTTCTCTCTTACACCATAATATTATGTTGGTACCAAAAATTGAAAGAATCCATTCTCAAAATGAAAAATAACAACATGAAAAATTATATTGATCACTATATTTTTTAGCTTAATGAACTAGGGTACAAATACTAAGGAAGTTACCCTAAAGCGATTCAGCAAACGCCGTTAAAATTTGATTTCAAGCATAAAGCTAGCGCATGCATGATCTAGAGTTGCAGTTAACTCACATCTCTTTATCTTATAAACTCTTTGAAATTCTTGGCTCCAATAAAAAATTTCCATCACTAAGAAGTACAAGACTTCTTTGTAGTCAAATATTTAATAATTATATAATATGAATTTTTTTTATAACTTAGCATCATATTTGTCTTCTTTAAAAAAATATTTTTATTTATAATTTTAATAAAAAAATCTAATATAAAACACTTTAAAAACTGTGAGAACTTCTTAGGTAAACTGTGCCTGCATAAACACACTAATAATTATGTGTGCGATAACCCAAAAATAATTAGTCTAAATCCAATAATTAGAGAAGATTAAATACTGGAAAAGATTAATGGTAAATTTAAATTAGGAAAAGCAAGTTTAGAGTAAAGGAAATTTAATTTAGAAAATAAATTAAGTGGTCTAAAGTTAAATTATATTATGGGACATACTTGGGTTAAATAAAACAATAGATGAGTGATTTAAATTTGGGTATAGAAATATGTAAGGAGCTTATGGTTTAATCAATTGGGACCAAGAGCAAAGTATGTGCTTAGCACAAATGTAAGAGTGGTCGGGTTCGAATCTGGCAATGGCGATTTTCTTTGTAATCGTAGACAACTGTGCAAAGTGATATTTAGGAGCTACCTATAATTATATAAATTTATATTAATAACATATTTTTCATAAATTCAAATATCTTTATTTTTTTAATAAGCACAAGAAGTCATCAATTGTAATAGGGAAAATTGTATATTTAGTCCTCATAATTTGTCTAAATTTTTAATTTGATTTCCATAGTTTTTTTTTTCAATCATTCCTTATATTTTGCAAATGTTTAAACTTTTGGACCTCCACATAATAACACCATTAATTTAGGGCTAATTAGGTTAACAAATTATAACATGTCACTGAGCTAGCTGGATAAGTGGTTAGCAGTGTGCTACACATGAGATTTAAATAGTACACATGCTAATTACTTGTCTAGCTAGCTCGATGACATGCACTATAAGAAAATAGGGAATTTCTTGTAGTATTTTTTCATGAAAAAAAAGCAAAAAATTTTATGACAAAAGCTATTCTCACAAAAATTCTCATGTAATGTGGAGCATGAAAAAACCAACCATAGGAAACTCAAATTCTCGCAAAAATTTTTTATGAGAAAAATTTCTCATGATTTTATTTTCATGAGAAAAATCAGCGAGAAAAGGTGGTGTAAGAGTTGTAATTTTTGTGGTTTTTTCTCAAATTTTCTCACGAACAATTTCATGAGAAAATAAATCCATGAGAAATTCTCGCGAAATTTTTCATAATAGAAATCCATGAGAAACATTTTATCACAGAATTCTACCATGAGAAAATTTTCTCATAATATTGTACTAAGAGAAATCTAAAAAAAAATTATATTTTTAGATTTCTCATAGAAAAATTTTGCGAGAAATAATTGTGAGAAGTTCTTTCTCATGGTAATTTTCCCGTAAAAAGTTTGGAAAATTTTCATATTTCTAGCTTTCTCAAGAAAAAATTTCGCGAGAAAACTGAAAATTTTTGCCATAAGCATTGTTTTTATATATTTACCCGTGTTGAACAAGTGCAAGTTATTTAAACAATCAAAAATCACAATACCTAAGTTTAGCTAACTAATAACAAAACCATAATAATAACAAGGCCACAACATTGTAATTTTGTGTTGAAAATATCTGAAAGTACATTAAAATTAAGACAAATATGTATTTAACATTATAAAGTTACAAATCATAATTCCATAATGTCTCATAAATAAGAATCCTAGAATTATTGTTCATCATCCTCATCCCCATCATCATAGGTTGGTTCATCATGGGAACTGCCACCTCTTTCAGTTCTTATACTTATGTGGGTCATAATTTGTTTCATGAAAGCTTCCATCTTGTCTTTGTGGGCCTTCTGCATCTTGACAAGACTTGCCTCATAAATTTGGGCTTGTTTTGATAATTTTTCCTCTAATTTCTTTCAAATGAGGCCTCTAAGTGTGCTCTCATATGTGAGAGCTCACCAGAGCCATATCCAAAGTGTTGTATACCATCAGAAGTAAGAAAACTAGCCTTTAACCCTAACCCATATGCACAACCTCTTTTGTTCTTTCCACTAACAACCTTGAGTTACATGGAAGAATCAGTGTCACTGACCTTGACTCTTGAGTTTGCTTCATCTGTTCATACTGGCTCTATAACAATGAAAAACAAGTAAATAGTAAGTACATTAACAAATTATAGTAACAATCTTATTTACAAACTAGTTAAATGACTTATATAAGCATCAGAGACTTTTTTTACCAACCCAACCTCCCTTTTTCTCATTGTGTTGGATCCTCTTGAATATTTTTAAGATCTGAACCTCTCCATCCAACTCTATTTCCTACAACACTTAGGTAAAATACATAAAAATTACAATAATTAATAAGGAACAATAATCTAATGAAACTATCATAAATAAAGAATGCTTACCATTTTTCTCTTATGCTTTAAGAATGGAATACGCCCATCTCTATGAATGTATCCTCTAGTATTTGTAGCCTTGTTTGTCTTATTGCATGTAGACTTAGCCTTGAACTCATCACTTTGCCAATACTCATTCAGCTTAGCTTGGGATGCTACAGATAACTAATCACATTTGGTTTTTCTAGTGCAAATGTCTCTAAAGGATGCCCACATGATAGTGCCATACTTCTTCCTCTATATCTTGTAAATTCGCCACTCAGTAAGCGGATCCCAAGCACACATTTTCTACATTAGAAACAAGCAAAACTAATATTATAAATAATAATAGTAACACATTAACTATAGTTATTGTAACACCTAAAAATTTATAGAATTAGCTCACTTTAAACTCTACAAACCATAAGTTCTTTATAATATTAGGTACTTTAGTAAATACTAACCAATCATGCTCAAACTTACTATGGATGATCAAAGACAATATGATGATTGGTAAGATATTTTGATCAAACCTGCAAAATATAAAGGGTGATATAGTAAAAGTAAAAATAATAGAATAACCACAATATAAAAAAGTTGTATTTAAAAGATTCTTACTCATCGACCCTATGAGATCTAATAACTAGTTGTCTATCATTCAGTTGCATCTTTGACTCATATCTAATAGGATGAGAAGATGAGCTAGTTGTATCTGTACTCAGAATATTTGTGGAAGGCACCTCTGAACCTATGAAATTGAGGAGTCAGATGGTGTTTGAATGTATGGAGACAGAAAAGAAGATGATGCAGATGCTAATTCAAGAAGGGTCCCAACATTAGAGATAAGTGTGGAGTTGATGACTGTGCAGCAGCTAATGGTATGTGAATCGGCTTAGACTATCGTACAAACTTTTCTTTTTCCTTTTTGGGTGTAGCAGATCCTCCATCCCTATTACATCCTCCATTTGACATCTAAGAGGGAAAATGAAAAAAAAAACATTGTAGTAGTAAGCATTAGAAAATAAGTCATCTAAGTCAAATAAATGTTAAGTAATAACAACAAGTTAGTATTAAAATTTATCAATCACTTACTAAATAATAATGAGTAAAAGGATCCTTTTGAGTATTGGATGAGTAAGTATCTAATAGTTCCTCCTTTAGGACTTCATCGCTTTCTTCTTCAATTTCACCAGTTTCATCAATAAAAGAGCCAACATATACATTGTCCACTTCTTCGCTCTGACCTATGTTATCTCTTAAATCTTGCTTACTAATATTAGCATCAACTAACTGAGGTAAACCGTTACCCTCATCTTGAAATGGTGCACCTACATTGTCATCACTAGGGGCTTTAATTCTATCCCTTGCTTTCATTCTACTCACAGTAAGCCAACTATTTTTGTTGGATATTGATTTTGGATATAATGTAAAGTATACTTGATTAGCTTGTTAGGAAAGGATAAAAGGGTCATTACATCCAATGCAGATGACTGCATCATCATAGTACAACATACATCCATTATGACATCAATCAATCTTTTGATAACCACAACTAAGTTTCGAAGCCAATTTTTTGGTGTGGTATAAGTGCACAGGCATTTAGTGATTAGTAGATAAAATTTCAGTAATCAATGTGATAATCTTATCAGTACATGCTTTAGGAATGTTATAATCAAATTTGATACTCAATAATTTTACAGCCACTGACAATACTATATGATTTTGACACCCATCTCACAACGGAACTTATGTAGCTCTTAGCATGTCATAAAACATCGTAGAACTTGGATTTGGGTCTTCAAGCACATCATATCCCTTAAATGTTGTCTTAGCCACATCCTTAACCATTTGCTCATATGGATTAAAATCCATACGAAGGTTAGTCTCAATTGGAGCTAATGGTAGACATTCTTCTCCATGATTATGCCAATAGTAATAATTAGGCATAAACTTTTTTTTTTATACAAGTGCATCCTAATTTCATGTAGCTTATGAAACCTCATGCATTTGCATTTGATGCAAGGACATCTAAACCTACTTTCTTGTTTAAATCCTTTAACAATTGCCCTCTGTTCTTTTATATATCCAACGCCGATATTCAGAAAGATTCATTAGACTTAATCCTTTTAAAAATTTGTAACAAATCCCTTAATTAAATGTCTCTCAAGCAGCTTTCTTTCTCATAAGACCTCTTCCACTCTAACTTTGCCAACACAAAAAGAAAATGAAACAAAAAAAAAAAATAACTCTAGAAATTAAAATAATAGTATTGGTTTGTGTTGTATTGTTTTTCTTTAAATGCTATATTAGTATTCTAAGAATGGCATCAAACCTTTATGAATTCGTATATCTTCTTCGAACAACTCATTTTTAAGAATCACTCACATTTTCACACACACACATACACACGCACACATAGAAATAAATTATTGACACAAATAGAAAATAAAAAATTTATTATTGATTTTTGGATTTTCCAATTAAATTAAAATTAAAATATCTAAAAATAGAAAATGTAATAATGAAGTTCTTCAAAAAATGAATTATTTAAATTAAATTATGTATAAATTTTAAATAAATTAAATCAAACTTAAAAATTCAAATATAGAAAATAAAAGTTCAATTCATAAACTCAAAAATAAAAAATGAATAAATATGTATATTGTATTTCCATGCATATTATCTTTAATCACCAGCAAAAACATACGATCATATCTTAGAAAAAAATAAATGCCACCCACTAATATTTAATCAAATACTTTTATCTTTAAAGCACAGAAAAAAAAAAAGAGATAGAGAAGTCACCTTTGTTCCAAATAGTAAAGCACCTCCCCGTAGCTTTTAGGCGAGGCTATGGCGCAAGGATGGACTCCAAGAGAGGCAACAGAGAGTTTACGAAGCTTGCACTGTGGATTCACAGCTAGATCTATGCGAAGAATTATTGCTATAGTGCCACATCTCACTTCTCATTTTTGCAGAATGAAAATACATTGTAGGATAAAGGGTTTTGAAAACGAATTATCATGGAAATTTTCGTGAGAAATAAGTGAATTCTTGCGATGCCTTCTTATAGCTTTTTACATGAGAAAAATCCTAGCTTCAAGCTAATTTCTCCCAAGTAAGCTAGTTTCTCATAGAATATTCCGTGAGAATTTCTCATAGAAATATTTTTTGAGATATTTTTCTCATAGATAAATCTATGTGAAAAGCAAAAAACAATAACAAGTGCGTCTCTCTCTTTTTTTTCTCATAGAAAATTATTGTGAGAATAGCTTCCTGCCTTTTTGTGCCACCATTTTCACGGCATTTCTCTTTGAATTCTCTCAATTTTTTCTTGCAGAATTTTTTTGCAAGAAATTTCTATGAGAAAGCTCATTTCGTGAGAAATTGCATAAGAATATCCATGAGAAATTATCACAAAAATTATTCTATAAGAATTTTTCATGATAAATTCCAAGTTTTCTTGTAGTGATGTCATCATATGTTAACTTAATTAGTCCTAAATTAACAATGTTATCATGTGAAGGACCAAAAGTTTAAAGATTTGCAAAATATAAAGATTGATTATTTATGGGGTTTGAATCTCACTTACAATGCATGTGCTAAATACTTGCCCAACTATCTCAGTGAAATGTCATCATCTTGTAACCTAATATGCCCTAAATTAACAGTGTTAGCACATGAAGGACCAAAAGTTTAAACATATTGATTTAGGGAAAAAAAAGGAATTATAAGAACCAAAGTAAAAGCTCAAACAAACTATCAGACTAAATACATAATTTTCCCATTATAGTATTACAATAAATCCATATGCATTGCACAAGTTTTAATATTCCATTGGTTATAAAGTGTATGTATCTCAAATGATAATTATTATTCAAGTGGATTTAAGGTTAACTTTTAAATTAAAAACATAATATTTTTTAAGTATTTCTTTGGTAGTGGTGATAAATAAAAGTCAAGATTAATTTTTATCTTTTAAGTGTATTTTGAAGAGACTAAAATTTAGTAGCTATAGTTTTAGTTAGCTTAAACTTATTTTAGTTAATTATAACGTTTATATCATTGAACCATTAAATGTTTTACCTTCTATTTGTATGTATAAGATCACAAAATTCATCTTGGGTTAACTTATAAGAGCTCTTAGATTATAACACAAAAATTTGGAAGGTTAGTTATACATTGGCCAAAGGAAACTTCAACCTAAAAACCAAGAAGCAAACCATGGACCTACTATCACACCCATTGTCTTATACTAGTCTAGAACCATGAAATGAGAGTTCAGAAAGGCTAGTAAGAAGTAAACGCCCAATAAATAAGAAGATAAAAGATCAGAAACTAGTTAAAGGTTTAAAAAGAGATTCTGAGTAAATAGTTTAGTATAACAAAGATAAAAATGTAATTATAGAAAAATTTCAATAATGAGAAAATTAGTATTTTCTTGTATTTTATGATTAAAGGTAATTATTAGAAGCCCTAGAAAATTTAAAATGGGTTAAAAACCCGATGACACAATTTTGATGTATTTGTACTGTAAAAAGGCAATATGGTGTTTTTAGGCCAATGTAAGATTATTAGATTATTTTTATAAGTATGAGAGCCTTTTAAAAATTAATTTCCTAATATTATGCCAAAGAAATATAGAAAGTTGACCTCATTCAAATTAGAAAGCACATTGAGGGCAAAATAGTCAAGTAAAATGTCATATTTTTATATTTTCTTCTTTTCCTACCCCTTAAATAAGTTTAGATCATCTCTTAGAAGAGAGAGAACTTTGACTCAGAGGAAAAATAGAGCAGAAAGATGTTAAAGAGGAGGAGGTGATGGAGGAAGGAAAAATAAGGCAAAAAAGAATGATTCTTGCATTTTCAGGTCTTCTCCTAGTTAGCAAAGCTCTTCTTCTCCCTTAAAGCTTCATTTTGGTAGTTCTTGTTTGTTGAAATTCCATGGTTTGACATCTCACCCATGGGGCTCAAAATTGCATCTTGGAAAAAGAGTGAATGGAAGTGAAAGAGGTGAGTCTCCCTTCCATCTTCATGTAGATTTCATGCCCCATTTTGAGTTCTAGTTGGACTTCCTTCTTCCATACATTTCATCTAGCCCTAAGGATATTTTCTTAAGGAAGGTTTCAATGTTAAAGAAGGGATTAGAAGATCAAAACATGAGATTAGAATGATGTGAAGATTGATTTGTAAAAGAAATTCCATCTAAAGCCCATTTTCATGTAAACTGCATCCAAATGTGGTTCTTTAGGTTTGATATTTTAATTCTGTTATGTAAGGGAATTAATGGTTTAGAAAGGCTAATTAGAGATGATTAGAAGCTCCTATGATGAGAAAATGCAATTGGTATGTCTATTTTTAATTATAGCCTCATGTATGTATAATATAAGAAATATGCTTCGCCTAATGGTTTGGGATATGTTGGTTGCCCAAATGAGTTTAGTATGATTTAAGAATGATATTTAAGACTTGAAAATGAGCCTAGAATCAAGAAAACTCGAGAACCTCTAATAAGATGCTAATTTTTGAAAATATGCCAAGAATGGGGGTGTATGAGAGGTTTGTGCATTAATGCATGTTTTTCGCTAATGTAATGGTTAAAGTGATGTTAGGCAATTATAATGAATTTATAAAGCAAGAGTTATGTTAAAAAGTTTATTATATGAAAGTCTTAAATTTGAGCTAAAGTGTGGTGTAGTTAAAGAATAAAGGCTAGTTATGAGATTTAGCAAGTGTTGGCCTAAGTTAGTAATATGTATGAGTAAGATAAGTTAAGCTAAGGCCAAATAAGAGTTATAATAAGTCAGAACATGAGTAACAGTCCTATAACATGCTTTAAGAAGCCTTACGCTCAAATTATGCCAAGTATGAGTTGGTAAATTTTAAGTGCTGTAGTATTTATACTCATGCCTTACATATATAGTCTAGGCATTAGAATGTTTGAATAGCTTTTGGTGTTGGACCAAGAAATGGATGTTGAAGCCAAAGATGAAGTAAGTTGAATGGCATTGGGTTTATGTCTCCCTCATTTCTTACATGTATTATTGTTCTTGAATGATTGAATTGCTTTTATGCTAGGTATGTTTGATAATTGCTATGTTTTAAAATTGAGTTAAGGATGCATGCTACATATTTATATTTTATGCTAAAGTAGCCTTTATGGTCAAGTGTATGATGCATTAAGGAATTGAGTATGGTAACTCTTCCCTTAGCTTAGTTTAGTTCATTGAGTTAAGCATATTCACAAGATCTTGGCCAAAAGTCTTTGCATTGCATCCAACTCTACAATTTATAATCAAATGTCATGCATACATTGTGTTCTCATTTAAGTGATAACTTGTGTGTATTAAATGGATTAAGATAGGCTATTGAGATTCTTCCTAAAATCTCACCCCTTCTTTATATTCACCAACTTATGCCAAGTAAAAAGTAAAGCAAACGGAAAAGAAACAAGTGGCCTTGATGGCATAAAGTCTTATTTTAGTTTTATATATCTAAATTTGAATGGATGTATCAAGATTGTCATTATAAAGAAATGATTATGAGCTTATAAGCTAACTAGCATGTTATTATACGCTTATGTAATTGCAAATAAGCTTATGTATGATTTAGAGTAAAGAATAACATGTAAGTATTTATTTATGTTCATGTTTATATGATGAGACAAATTGTGTATGAGTTATGTTCATAGCTTAATAAGAGATTGAGATTATGTGATGTGGTGATATTATGATGATATTATGAGTATGACAAGGGTTTATGGCATGAGTTGGGCTAGTTGTTAATTGAGCCCTAAGTGCCTAGCTATGAGTATGAACTAATTATAATTGATGCAAAGAAAATTAGAGAGTACCATATTTATGTATGTGTACAAGTATTGATAAGCATGATATTTTATACCTTTTATTCTCCTTAACTTGGACATTTTAGTTCCAAATATGGCTTTAGGGGTTTAATTAGATGGAATTTTGTTTTAGTAGCCATTCTCTGCACTTTATGAATTAAATTGCAAAATGATGATTTTAAATGCATAAAGCATTTTAGTGAATTTTTCTCCTTTGTTTTTATGCAGATTATGGGCAAATAAAATCTAAATATTGAAAAGAATATATATATATATATATATATGCATGAGATGAAGCTGCACACTTGAGCTTGAAAAGAAGAACATTCTGATGAGAAGCCACATGGAGGAGCAGCTGGCAGAACGCGTGAAGGAAGCAGCATCTATTTGAGAGCTAAACAAAGAAGAAGCTTGTGAGTACAAGCCACGGGTTATATGTGGAAGCTACACAATAGCTGAACAAAGGAAGAGAAATTTGAAGAGAAGCTATGGGCTGGACCTCTCAACGTGGCAGCAAACAATCAGCTGCAAGGTACAGGTTAGCAAGACTTTCAACGTGATTTTGAAGAAGGAACAACTACGGGTTAGCAAGTGTTAAACGTGGCTGTTACAAAGGAAAGAACAAACATGATGGAAAGAGATGAAGCTTTGTGCTTGGCTGGAGAAGAAACATGAAGCATGCAGCTCGAGTTATGGAGAAGAGCAGCTCACGTGAACTCATGCTTATGTAGAAACAAAGAAGAAGACGTGGAAGCTTAGGCAGACAAAGTAAAAACAACATGAAAAATGACAGGTTGAAAGAGCTTTGGAAAAGAAGCTCAGTTAGAAAAGTTACACGTTAGGAGTGCAGAACGTGTGAAGAATGAGCTGAGGAGAAGTCCATGCCATAAACAAACACACATGCAGCCACTCCTCCATATACTCGTGTGAAAAGAAGAGAAACAGAGAACTCTTGGGTCTGACATGGTAATCGAGTTGAATGTGAACATATGAAGGAAGATGGAGCTGAGAACAAAGCAAACAAACACGTTACAACGCTGGGTAGAACGTAAATGGAGAAAAGCAAACGTGTGAAGTGAAGGTGCAGCTCGTGTTGAGATAAGAAGATTCAAAAGAAATGTGGAGCAGAAACAGGGGATGTGGGTTCTAGTTCAAATGGAAAACAAGAGCCACGAGTTGAAAGAAGTGAAGAACCATGCATGAAGAACGTCAGCAAGAAAAGGCTGGAGTTGAGGAGTATGGTTGACGTGTTTTAGCGAAGCTTGCACGAGCTGAATTATAAGCCACAGACCACGTGGATTAATGAAGCATGAGCTAGAGATTTAGTTAGCTGGGAGAAGAAAATAAAACGTGAGGTATTCAGCGTGAGGCAGCACATGAAAGTGAGCTGAGGGGCACGTGATTCATTATTAAAAAAAACACTAGAGCTGAGGGAAGAAAAATGTGACTGGAGCGTGACAGTGAGGATGAGCTGTGGGTTCTGAGAAGAGGGCTGAGCACGTGAAAATTAAAGCAAGCCACGTGAGAAAGGGGAAGGAATTTGGGCAAGCTCCAGGTGGGGATGGATCCATTCATCATATTGACGAGGTCATTCCATCCAGAGACGCCGCATTCACCACATTCACACCGTATTCCATCCTTCATCCATCCACTCCACACAAAACTATTCCCACTCCATTCCTTCCATTCAAATGAAGCTTTAATCTCCATCTTAGGCTAGCTAGGAGGAAGATCCTTAGTGCAAGCTTGAATCTATGGAGAAGAACTCAGAATTTTGGCTAAGATTTCTTTATTTCCTACACTTTTTTTGTTTCAAATATTGTCTTAGTTAAGTTGTATTTGATAAAGAATTTGTGTAATTGTAATTAGTGACTGTTAGACACTAATTAGAAAACCTTTTGTTGATTAATTGATCTGATTAAACACTGATTTTACATTATTCTGTAATTTCTCATACGTGCCTCGAAGGTGTTCGATGAAATGCATGAATGAAATTATGTGTTTGAATGTTAAACTTGAGAATTCCTTAGTGTTTAGTTGGTTAATTAAACATTTTTAGATGATGATTCAGAGGTTAATTAATCAGTCAATCAATTAAATTGAGTGTTCATTGATCCTAAAATAAGAGTTAGCAATTTGATGCAGGATTGAGGTTTCAATTCAATATTAGATCGTTAATCTCTTGAATCTTGAGTGGTAACCCAAGATAATTTGTTATGAACACAATTAAAGACTTTTAGGCTAGAATTAATCACAATTGAATTAAGATAAGGATAGTGAATACTAAGGGATGATTCCAAAGCTAGTCACAAGACCATCTTTCACTCATAATCATATAATTAGGTAGTAATTAGGAATTTTAATTTCAATTTAGTTTTAGGTTAGTTTAATTCAATCAAAAACCCCCTTAGTTTAGAAATTTTTATAGTCTTTTAACACTTAGAAAACTCAATTAAACATTTAACTCCAATTCCAAGGGAGATGACCTATGTTGTGCCATTAGCTATAGAATTTAATCCAACCTAGTTTTATTTTGAGGGTTGCGCGACGAGCCTCTCAAGTATGCAAGGAAAAATGAGAAAATAGAGCAGTATGTACAAATAAAGCATTACTTTATGGTAAGTAAACCCTAAATAAATAACAAGGTTTAGAATAAATATCTCCACATACATAAAATTTGTTGGAGGAAACTCAAGTAAAGAAATTAAGCCATATGACAGTATGGTATAGTAAGTACTCTTGAGAGCATGGGTATTCATGCAAGTGGAATGATCATGTTAAGTAATATGGCCAAGTTGGAGCTAAGAACCATGTTTTCTATGTTGGTTGAATGATAAGAAATATGCCAAGCAAGAAAAACCCAAAGAAGTGTGAGAGTTACATATGAAAAAAGAGACTTAATCCATTTATGCATAGTTTTATGTATGCATGCGTTAGTATGTTTCAGAGGTGAAGTTTAGGGCTGAAACTTTACATGTACTTATCGGACACCTAGAGGTTTGATTTAGGCTAAAGATGGCATTTTTGAAGTATGTAGAATATTTTGTGATTTTTTGAATTTGACCCTGAAAAGTTGATATGTACAATAACCTTTTGCAGCACAATTTTGTTTTGTATGAATTTGAGGGACTAAACCAAACCTTTTGGCTCCAAAATTTTTACAGTACATAGTAGAAGTAGAGAGCTTTAAACTAAGTTATGAATTTTTAAAGTAAGAGACTACTTTATGTCTTAATGCAGAAAATAAAGCAATTCAAGTAGAATGGACCTTTAAGCTATGTGAGTATGCTTGATAAATATCGTACAAGCATGATATGTAGGTTAAACTTAAGTAAAGAAAGTTTAGCCCTAATTAATTTAGCCATATGAAGATGCCAAGGTGGTACTAAAAAGCAAAATTTCCACCTGCAAATCTGATATCTCAATTAACAATTTTAATACTAATTAGGGAATTAATTGACTAAAAGAGTGCAATAAAGCTGGTGGTGATACCTAGCATTGTGGCTCCAACTTTCTAGTCACAGCATTGGGAGCTACTCCCTCCTTTGAGGCAGCACTCAAAAGTCGCCAGGGTTGCGACCTTAACTTTTCAGTTACAGCCCTGGGAAGCTATTATCCCTTAGAAAAACCCCTAGCCTTATTTTGTATCTTTTCCAAACTTGATAAGTTTCTTTGCAATATTTGAGCTAACACTTCACTTTAAGATATGATTAAACCTCTCCTCTTATTAAGTTTTTCATGTCTTGAGGATACTAAAAAATTTTAGGCATCTAACTCCTTTATTTGTTGCACTATCAAAGCTAAACTCTATTTTATTCTATATTTTCCTCTAATAAATTATCCTATTATTTTCATGTTGGAAAGTGGTCCAAACCTAATCCAAATTTCATGAGACTTGGAAGGGATTACCTTCTACATGTTAACTAGGTGTCATGAAAATTTTAAGTGGAAATCCTAATGTTTGACCCTTAAGTTGATTTACTTTCTAAGACTACCTTGTTTTAGTCCAATTTAATTGCTATCATTATTTTGACTTCATTCAACCAAGTAAATTAGTTTGAAAAATTATAAAACTTACTAAATTTCAACTCTAATAAGTTAACTACATGTTATAAAGTTTTTGGACAAAAATTCATTCATTTAGTCCCTTAATTTTTCCAATTTCTACTGCTGCCTAGTTTTGGTCCCCATTTTGTACTTAAATATTTTGAGTTCTCTTAAGCTAGCAAAAAGCACTCCAAATATAATCTTTAAATTCTTAAATAAGTGTAAATAAATTTTCACATGAAAGCTTTACTATTTGACCCTTTAACTTGATAAATTGGCGAAATTACCCTATTTTACCTTATAACCATACTAGCATTGTTTGTGGCTAACTGCGGCAATTTAACACTTTAGAAAATTATGAAATTTGGTATTCCAGTCCCTGAATATGTTCTCTAACTCTTTGCCAAAAATCCAAAATTTTTGAGAAGGATTACCTGGTCAATGACATCAATTTTTATCCAGCAACACAAACAATTTAGAATTCACCAAGTTTACAAAATTATAGGCCTAGTTATCCTTACTTTTTTGACCTGGAATTTCTATCACATATCCCGAGATATGTTAAGAACATTACATAACATTCACAACCACAAATTCAATGTACAAATACCCATTATACTAGCTTACCTCAAACTTGCTGGCAACAACTAACAATACGACTATTACTTACAATACCATGCTATCCCAACTAAATTCCATATAGGGTTCTACATAACTTTGTAGTACATATCTAATATAATATATATATACATAAAAAACACAAAGAAAATAGCTAACAACCTTATGCACTCATCTACTTCCCTATTCTTGCTTCAACACTTTCACTTAGAAGGTTTTTGAAAAATAAAGGCAAATCATGGTGAGATTATAAAATCACAATAGCTAGTACAATTCATAAAAATGTAGAAGTACAAGTATGGGTACTTCTAATGTTTTCAATCGTCCTTAATCATTTTAAAATAACTTAAACTAGCCTTAAAGTATGCTTATATAACTAGAAACGAAAACATAGTTCTAAAACTTTTACCTAGCATTGAAATTGAATAGCATATGTTATGCATCAATTACACTCTAAGACCTAAATTTGGTACTCCTAGTTGTCATCCTATACTAGCAAAAGGGGTCACTAGCATTGGCTTTTCCAAAATGCAGTCCCATACTTACAAAGGTTCTCTTTTACTTTGGTTGAATGGCTAATTAATGTATGGATTGTTTAGGGCTAGTCAACAAATCCATAACATAAAGGACAAGATTTTAAGTTGTAATATCATATTTTTCTATTATCATACTCTTCCATTCCAGGCAATTGGTGCACATTCACAAGACAAAAAGTGAGGAAAAGTATGAAAATAACACACTTTTATCACGTTATGTCAGGGTAAAATTTTTCAATTTGTGTTATGTGAATCTTGTGAGTTCCCCAATACCATTCTCTAATTATTTTTCATCCATACAAGTCAGAAACATTTCAAAATTCCACACGAACCATGGATCAAGGGTCAAAAACCCTAAAATTTCTTTATTCATCGTGGCTATATAGTGACAGATTTCAAAGGCAACTTTGAAAAATCATAACTAAATGTAGAAAAATCAAAATCATACAAACCATAGCTTTTTGAAATATCTAGATGTTAAATTTACACTAAAAATAAGTCTCAGCTATTAAAATTCCATATGGACTATGTTTGACAATGAAATAGCCACAAAGGTCTGACTACCATTTGATACTAATACAATTTACTGTCATAAATTTAAAAAATATCTAATTAATTCTACAAAAATTCAATTCATGCAAATGATACCAATATGGAAAGTTACAGATGTTAGTTAGAGGGAAAAAAATCCAAACTAATATAAGAACGTTCAAACTATAAAAATCAATCAAATTGTAACACGGGTTTAACTAGTCCCCTAGTACTAGACAGCAATTTCAAAAATTAATATTTCCCTTTCTAGACATCCAAATAGGGTGTTTCCAATTGGTACAAGTCACTAGGAAGGTCTAGTTTCTATTTATAAAATTTTGTGACAATTGGGCATCATTTTCTCCTTAAATGATAGAGAACAAATTTTGGACTATATGAATAGTACTAATGGCCAAAATCAGAATTTTTGCCAACTTTCAAAAGTCGCCAAATATTCTGTAGACCTTCAAAAATTATCCACTTTAGCTTCCTAAAAAGATCAAACAAACTCTAGATGCATGCCAAATTTCAAACCAATAAGAGATCATTTGGACAAAAAGTGACATAGCTCACCAAAATAGTCAATTTTGCCTTTCATAAGATATATTTGATCTAAATGGCCTTCCTTTGAGTTCGGCACCTCTTGAGTAAGTTTAAAAGCATAAATATGACTTATAGGAACTATCCAAATTGTCCTAAACCTCATGAATCTCAATTTGACCATCCAACATCTATTAATGCATAGTTACATACAAGCCATCTAAGAGCCCATTTGCATAATTCCATAGATTTGGTGTCACATAAGGTCTACATCATATTCATACATCATTTTACATTTGTTCATGGTCTTACATCACAAAAATAATATGTACAAGTTCACTTTGACATTCAACTACAATTAAGGTTACATAATATACAAATTGCAATCTCCAAGGTCTTTGGCTTGCACTCTTTGCTTCTTGAACATCACCAAGGCATTTTAAGATAATGAAGGGAAATGAGAGTAAGATTCCTTGAATCTTAATAGCTCACACACCCATTCACACACACATTTAAGGCATATACACATCAAAGCATATGTATGGAAGGTTTAGCAATCATAAAGTATGCAAGTCACAATTTCCATACCACTTATTCACATTTAAGCTAAGACCATGCTCTAGAGACTTATGGTTTTGCTTCACCCCATTTCTAAGACTTTTAGATTGCCTCACTCTTGGCATAAGAACTTTTGACTTGGCCTCACCCTTCCAAGAGACTTTTGGCCTTGTCCACCTATGCCATGAGACTTTTGGCATTTCTTTACCTTCATTAAGGGACTTTTGGCATCATCTCAGCTTTATGAGCCATTTCCACAACCAAAGCCATTTAAGGAAACACATTGGTACCAATATAATGTCAAGGCATCAAGTGACACATTCTCAAGTCACAAGAGCATACACAAACACACAAGGACATACATATGCATACAAAAATGCAAGGAGAATGAGGTGGAGAGCTACCTTTCAATGGATGCAAGCTTCCTTTGCTTTACTCCCTTCCTTTCTCGACCTCACAAGGGCACTTGGGTAGGTGGATGTTCTCTTGGCCTAGATACCATAACCAACATACAATTACACACTTGAAGCAAGTTAAGACACTAGACTCACTCTTGAACACACATTTGGTTCCATAAGTGCCATAATGGTTCCATAAATGACCTATTGAAGCAACCTCCACAATTCAAACTCTAGGCTCCCATCTCTTTCCCTTTCTAGGCCTCTTGGCCTCATTTAAAGTCATTGGAGCCATCACACATTTATTTACACAATTAGAAAATCAAGTTGCTTCATAAGGCACTATTATGGACACCATTGCTCCATCTTCCAATCTATGGCTCCTAATTTTTTTCCAATGGTTTCTCCCATCTTCTAACATCATATAAAGTCCTAAACCAATGCTAGAATAAATTAAAATACTCTCTAGCCCTATGAACTAGCCTAAGCTGAGGCAAGCACTATAAATGGGATTCTTAGACTTGTTAATTTTTCCTTGATAGGAGAGCCACTTGGGAGGGTTTCTAGAGGTCTTAGGAGCTCAAGAAAACATTTAAATAGTCAACGAATTACTCACACAAAATTAGATTTTCCAAAACCCTAAAAAACACCACACTTTTCTAACTTGATTTCTATTAGTTTTTCTTAGAATTTCTTGCCATATTCCTCTTTCTCATGGTCTAAAACCCTAGTTCCTCTCTTGTTTTTGGGCAGAAAATCCTCCCCCTATATGGTTTTAGTTTAGACTAAACAAGCATCATCCATGGAGCAAGGAGAAGAAGCAACGACAACAAACAATTACCTTGGTTCCAAGTGTGCTTTCAAGGCTTCTTCTTCTTGGTTTACATCTGCTTAAAATTTTTGAATTGCCTGTCTAAGTTCTAGACTAAAAACAGAACAAAAAATTTCAAGAAGACCATAGAAAGAAAGCATAGAAGGAAAGGAGCAAGGTTGGAGGAAGAAAGAGCATGAAATTCCATGGATTTACTTACCTTTTCCTTGATTTTTCTCCTCCTTTTCTTCCTCTCTTGGTGCACCTCAAGGAGCTTCTATTTTTCTATATTTTGGGCAGAGGAAGTCGTGCTTAAGAAGGTGGGAGAAGAAGGGAGAAGTATGTGGAAATTTCAAGAAACTCACTTTTTCAAAAATTCCAATTTCATCCTTTTGTAATGGTAATTTTGTTTTGGCTTCGTTTTATCTCCTTTTTTAGAACTATCTTTTCTATTATAAAATTTAGGTTTCTAATTTAATAAAATTCCTTTGGAATCACTCAATTTGGAGTTAAAACCTTCCTAAGCGAATCTGTCAAAGTTTGAGCTCACCGACATTGAGAAAATATACACTGGAGGGATTTTACCAGTCCCGGGGCTTCCCATAATTTTTAGAGCCTCTGAGAACCTTGGGCAACTCAAATTTCTGATTTAAAAAGCCCTCCTATGTGTTTTTCCAAAAGTTACACTTATTTACGAAAATGCCATTACGTTTTATCAATTTTTGTCACAAATTGTTTCACCATCCTGGCTCTGTTTTTCTTTTTGTCAGAGCCTAAAATTATCATTTTTAGAAACCTAAGACTCTACCTAAATTCTTTGGGATATTATCTAGCTCATTTTAGTGGACTTGCTTTTATATGGTTTATTTTGTCATTTTATAGAAATTATGTTCGTTACATAATTCACATCCCTTCCTTATAACATAGCTTAACATAATGTAACATAACATAAAAAACAAGGTAAACGAATTCCACATACATTACAAAGAACATATAGTTCATATCATCGGTTCATTTGAAACATAATCGTGATCAAAATCAAGCTAACAACAAACATATAAAAAAGCACATGGATTTGCCATTCATAGAAATTAAAACGTTTAATTCATACTTTGCAAATTACTAACTACCTAAATGATTTATCAAATGTCTTCCTTTTCTCCTTACACTTTCACTTTCCTCTTCCAAGGAGATTGTCTAAGCCAAACAAAATACCTATTCCAAACAAATACAACAAATCGATTTTTAAGAACTTACCTTAAAATATGATTATCCATTTCTTAACTAAAATTAGCTAATTGCCATATTTTTCCTTCCTCTTCCAACCTTTCACCATTTTCGACCATTCATAAAGGAGTCACCATTGTAATCTAATGATAATAGGGTCTTAAAACAAGGAATTAATGTGGAAGGAGAAATTGCCTCAACCTTTCTTCCTATTTCCTTTCCTAACTTCAACTAAACAAGAGACATACTAAGAAAGCATTTTGAAATGAAATTGGTGTCACTAGAAAGCCTATGTGATTCTACACCTTTTCCCCTTCTAGAGTAAGATGAGAAGCCTAGAGGTACCTCGTGAAAGCGAGTTTCCATTCCTTTCTCCTTAAGCTTCCATAGATGCCATTTGTCTTCTCTCTCTCTCTCTCTCGCTATCTCTCTCTCATTATAGATATATATATATTGGCCAAAGCTATGAAATGGGATAGAAGATGATGGTTAGTAGGGCTTGATCCAAATTGCTTAAATGGTAGGTAGGAGATTGTGATATAGCTAATGGGATATGTCTATTGGAGATGTATTCTCTGCATTATAAGTGAATGGGTGGTTGATAGGTAATTGAGATATGTATAATAGAATGTATCTAATGCATTCATTAACTTCACAATTTGCTATATCATTTTTTCCAATTTTCTCTCCCAGAATCTAATATGAAGGCAATTGAGATATATCTAATGGTATGTTTCTAAGTGAATGGTGAGTGTATGAGTGACTTGGCCCACATACACTAAATAGAATATCTTTCATGTCCTCTCTTGGCCAAATTGTGGGGTTACTCTTATAAATAAGAATAATAAAATGCTAATAATATTATTATTATTATCAATATTATTATGGATACTAAGAGTAATATCCTTTAATTAGAGACTAACCTAATAATTCCTAACTTACTAATAATACTAGGGTAGGGTAATTCTGCATGTTACATATTTCGCATGACTTATATTTAATCATGATGAGCTTTTATTTACAATGTATGATGGAAATTTGTATTATAGTAGAAAATAGATTATGAGAATTAATTTTGGGTCCCAAAATGAATGATATATGTTGTTTATTAAATAACAAATGCATCTTGATATAATTTTTATTATTTGATTTCTTTTGAAAAATGGCTACTGTACTTCCAAAAGATTTTGATTAATGTAAGCATAGTTGTAAAAACTGGACCAGACAGACCGATTCGGCTAGGAACCGGTCCCTAGTCTAGTTTGGTTGACTTAGAAAATTGGCTAGCTAAAAAATCGATCAAGAATTGGACCGGTCAAAACCTGTTAAAACCGAACTGGTCAAAATCGATTTGAATTAGTCTGTACTAATTTCTTTAAATTTTTTCTTATATAATAAAATAATTCATCCCAAATAAATTTGACAAATTAAAAATAGAAGGTAATAAATAAAAAGAGAGAGTTGAAATATATATATATATATATATATTAAAAGAGAGAATATAAAAGAAGTAAAATGTGCATACTTTGCTTTTTTTATATTTGCTCTCTATTATATTTATATTTAATTTCCTAATAACATTTCTCTTAAATATAAATATATTTAGCCAAAATTATTATTTAGTTTTAGTTTTTTTATTTTTTAATAATAAGTAGAATCTTAATATAATTTAAAAACTTTAAAATAATTTTTGTAATATCTTAAGAAATATTAAATTGTAATCAAATATTTAAAATTTACTAATATTTATTTTTTATATTAAAATTTTAATATATAAAATTTTAAAAAAATATATTTAATTATTATCGATTCAACCACAGTTCGACTAATAAACCGTGAACACCAATTCAGTGACCGGTTTGGTTTTAAAAACATTGGATGTGAGTCATCTTTGATAGTGACATAAGTAAGGTGTGGATTGTTCATTGTGATAATATTTTTAAAAATAAAACTAGCCTAAGATTCAAAGAATAATTATGAAAATATGTGTTGATTAATATAAAACTATAAAATGATTTTTTTGTTGAAAATAAGTAACAATTAATTTATGAAAAATTCAACTAATTGAAAAAGACCAAATATGGAGAGAGAAAGTCCTCTTTCTCTTTAACTTAAGAGAGTTATTGAAGACTTTCTTAAAGCACCTCCCGTAGTTCTGGTTCAGAATTTATCAACGCAGGTACATGCGTGGGTTCTTCTTAGAGGATTAGAACCTCTATTGTTAGTGTTAGTAGCTGTTACATTTGAACTCAGTGTGTTGTTAGTTGGGGGTTTAGCTTGCTCGGTTTTGGGTGCTTAGAAGTGGAAACTTGGTTAATAATATGTATCAAGGAAAAAGGTTCAATAGAGGGTATAGACTGTTGGAGAGTAATGGAACATGATATGAGACATTGGATACCGACTCGAGGAGGGTAGAACACTCGGGTCAGCATGCCTCAATTTTCCAACTACCAAAATAAGGCCCTTTTGTTCATTTTGATAGTTTGATGATGAATTCAGATAAGCAATTCTAAGGCACTTGCTTATCAGGCATTCTCATGGATATCAAACAAATTCTAGTGCATAGGATGCAAAGGGTAATTAACTCAAACTAGCTATTCCAAGGATAGGTAACTATTGTAGGAAAAGATCGTAATGTTTATATGTCAAGGTTTGAAGATTTTGATGATCAACGTTATATACTTCATAATGGTCCTTGGGTAATAGAGAATACCTTAATCGTTATGGTGCAATGGTAGCCCAACATGGTTTTATCATAGAGTTTCAAAAATCCTAACTTGGGTGCAACTTTAGGGTTTGCCACTTGAATACTTCAATGTAGGAGTGGCTAAGGTGTTTGGTAACATGCTGGGTGATTTCAGGGATTTTAATGCTTTGGAAAGACCTACTTATAACATTCAATTCATGAGAATTAGAGTAATGGTTGATCCCTCATTACCAATGATAATGGCAATTGGTGTTAAGTTAGATGATGACAACAAAGTGTGGGTAGACTATAGATATGAAGGCCTTTTAGAAGTTGCTGTCAATGTGGAAGAATGGGGCATGTGGATCACCAACGTGATTAGGATTTTCCTTTTATTGCAAAAGCAGTTCAATTGCATAAGGATAGAATTTTTCAATGTTATGGAATTGGGTTTGTTAACTCTGTCTATGACGAGTTTTGATGCAAATTATTTTTCATAGCCGATCCTGTAACACCATACTTTTAGGACTCAATTCATACAATTCCCATGCCTCATCTTATGTTTATTCTCTGGAAACAATATAGTGGCATAGGAAGTTATGAATAAAAGTACATTTCTCTACCGGTAAAATTTTTCTTTCGGAGTCCCGTAGGCCATATGAAAGCATCTATCACTTTATCATACTTAAACACATGAATATAACTCATTTCCATCATCAAATTTGGCCTACAACTCGTAGAAAGCAAAGGAGCATATGAAATCCATGTTTGTATTTTCGGCCAGAATTTCCTCTTTTCTGTCACAAAATTTGGAAATTCATAACTAAATCTATAAAAATTGAAAACATGTAATCTCAGTCATTATGGAAAGCTTAAGACGTCTACTTTATGATAAAAATATGTAGAAGTCTTAAAATCTCATATATAATGCGTTTGACACGCGAAATCATCTACTGGTCGGAGGGTTCCTGATACTGTCACAGTTTACTGATATGGACTTCAAAAATGTCTAACTAATTCCACAAAACTCCAATGCTTGTAAATGATATCACTATGGAAAGATGTGGATGTTAACTAGAGAGAAAAAATATCTCCAGATCAGTACATCAAGCCAAACTCCCGGAAATCGATGGAACAGTACCTTGGGTCTGGCAAGATGTCTGATACTGGGCAGAACCTTCGAAAATGTATATCTTCCTCTCTAGACCTCCAAATGGGGTGATCTCGGTGGCCACAGAAAACTTATGACCTCTAGTTTATGCATATAAATTTTCATAAGCATTGGATACCATTTGGCCATCGGGTGACACAGAATTCAAAACTGCCAGTATGAACAGTACCCATACCAGAATCCATGAAAAATCCCCACTTTGAAAATTCCTCAACTATTCTCTAGGTCTCTGAAAATTATGATCTTTAGCTTCCCAAAAAGCTCTTAATGAGACCTCATTCCATGCCAAGTTTCAGGGCAAGACTAACTCATTTGGCTAAAAAGTGACATAAGGTTCCATTATGGTCAAATTTGGCTCCATATGAGGTACCAAATTTACCAAATGGCCTTCCCTTGGTTGTGGCACCTTTTGGGCAGGTCTAAAAGTACATTTGAGACTTGGGTAAGCTGCCCAAATGGTCCCAAACCTCATCCATCTCATTTTGGCCATTCAACCCACACTCATGCATACATTCATCAAAATCCCATATTGCACACTTTGGCCATACATACTCAAAATATGTGCTATAGGGCATATATCATTTTCATATGTCTAACCAACACATAATAGTATAACCACACATGTCTCAAGGTTCATGGTACATATACAATCTCATATACACTATGAACCATCATTATGGTTCCAAAATAGGCAAAATACTACATAAACTTGTCACTCCTTGCTCTTTATGGTTGTTGGCTCCCTTCACCATAAGTGTTTGGTCCACCTAGCATGTTAGATCATTGGAGAGGAGGGGATGAGATTCAAAGAATCTCAATAGCTCACACACCCATTTACATCACATTCAAGGCATACATATACCAAATGCATAACCATACAAGCATAAAGTGTGCAATAAATTCCATTCCATGCCACATCCACATGTCAAGATTACTTTCATGCTCTAGGGACTTTTGGTTTAGTCTCACCCCATTTCTAGGACTTTTGGATTTGCCTCACTCTTGGTCTAGGGACTTTTGACTTTGCCTCACCCATTCAAGGGACTTTTGGCCTTGTCTCACCCATGCCATGAGACTTTTGGCATCTCCTCACCTTCATCAAGGGACTTTTGGCATCACCTCACCCTTATGGGCTCTTTCCACAACCATAGTCATTCAAGACAACACATTGGTGCCAATGCACAACAAGGATCAAGTGGCATATTATCAAGCATCAAGAATGCATGCAAGCACACTAAGACATACATATGCACACAAGAATGCAAAGAGAATGAGGTGGAGAGCTACCTTGCACAATTTCACACACTTTTTCTTTAGCTTTCAAGCCTCCTCTTTCGGCCACACACCCACAAATTGGTAGAGATGGTTTCTCTTGGCCTATATACAAATTATGGGAGCCAATTAGGTTCATGAAACACATTCTAAGGCTACATCACTTGATAAAACACTAGATTGCTCTATAGGCTCCATTATGGTCCATAAAGGCACCTAATGAAGAAACACCCCTCAAGGGACTTCTAAGCCTCATTATTTCCTTTCAAATATGATTCTTGACTCCTTTTAAACCTCTTGGAGTCATCACATCATTAAAACAAAAGGCCTAGCACCATGTTGCTTCTTTAGGTCATAATATGGAACCTAAGACACCAAATCACTTTCTTTAAGTTCTAAATTTTTTCTAAGGCCTCTACTCATCTTCACTCATCACATATGACTCAAGAATAGCCTTAGAAAAATTTAAAACTCTCCCTAGCTATAGGAACTTGCCTAGGCCGAGACTATGGGGGGAAGAAGAGTTCATGGCCTTCTTGATTTTTCCTTGATGGGAGACATACTTGGGAGACTTCCTAGAGGTCTTAGGAGCTCAATCAAATACTCACACATGCAAGGAAACTCATATATCAAATCAGTTTTTGCAAAGTGTTCAAGAGCTCTACACTTTTTCTACTTAGAGTTCATTAATTTTTCTTGCAATTTCTTTGCTTTCTTGGATGGGAGGTGCATGTGGGAAGCTCTCTAGGGGTCTTAGGAGCATGTTTAAACATTTAATTAAGTCTAAGAACATTCATATAAAATCAGATTTGCAAGGGAGTATTTGGATCCCTAATGGTTCCATCTTGTTTCCTAATGCCCCTTTCTTGATTCTATTGGTTCATTCTTAATCCTTGCACTCCAAAGCCTCTAATCCTTCCATAAATTGGGCAGAAAACAGCCCCTAAAAATTGGGCTCTTGGTGCCCAAATTAGTGCAAGAGGGAGGGGGAGGAAGAAACTACCAAAGAGTGGAAGTTTTACCTTGTTTTCTTGCTTTTCTTTGCTTGCTCTTCCACTTGGTTGGCTTGCTCCCTCAATTTTCGAAATTTCCCTCTCTGTTCTGCCCCCAAAACAGCACCAAACTCTCCATTAAAACCATAGAAAGAAAGCTTGAGAGGAGGGGAGTAAGTTTCAAGAAGGAAGGATATGGAATTTCTTAAAGTTTCTTACCTTTTTCTTGAATTTCTTCCTCCAAAATCCTCCTTCTCTTGTGCGCCTAAGAAGCTGGAGTTCTTCTCTGAATATGGGCAGAAGCAAGTCGGTTTAATGAAGGAGAGGAAGAACGTGACTTATAAAAAGAGTTTGGAAGCTTCCTTTAACACTTAAATTCTATTTTTGCCCTTTCATACTTTGCATTTTCGTTTCTACTTCGTTTTAGCTCCTTTTTGAGAACCGTCTTTTCCATCATAACAAATAGGTTCCCAATTTAATAAAATGCCTTTGGAATCACTCAAATCGGAGCTAAAACCTTTCCAAACGAATCGGTCAAAGTTTGGGTCAACCGACGTCGGAAAGAGTACACCGGAAGGGCTTTACCGGTCCCGGGACTTCCCATGGTTTTTGGGGCCTCTGAGAACCCTGGGCAACTCAAAATTTCCATTTAAAAAGCCCTCCTATGAGTATTTCAAAAAGTGCCCATATTTACGAAAATGCCACTGGCCTTTCGGTAAATTTATCGAATCACTCTGGCCTTGATTTCTGGGCAACTCAAGACTCAAATCCTCATTTTCTATTATTTAAAATTTTATCATAATTTTAGTTGGCCTCAATTCCTTCTATTTCGAGGACTTCCTTTTATATTTGGCCCATTTTTTACGTTTACGGAGAAACCGAACATTGCGTTTCTCACTTTTACGGAGGGACCGGATGTTACAGATCCCAAGCCCAGAAAAAAGAGGAGGGTTGTGTTAGACAATCGATAGCCAACGTAAAACTTTGTCGAATCTTTATGACATGGACAATCGATATATTAAACGTAATGCTAGGGCGTTGCCCGAAAGTAACGCGCTGTATAGCTCGAGTACAGTGACAAATGAGCAAGAGCTGCTACATCGTCGCTTGAGTGTAGTGAAAAATAAGCAAAGGCTTCCATATTTTTATGAATGAATGTGGGTAAAAAAGTTAGTTCACGAGAGTATGATTCGTTTTGGGACTTGGAATATAGGTACACTTACGGGTAAGTCAATGGAAATAATAGATACCATGATTAGGAGGAAAATTAATTTTATGTGTTTACAAGAAACTAAATGGATAGGAGAAAAAGCGAAAGAATTAGACACTTCAGATTTTAAACTTTGGAATACTGGGAAGGTTAAATCTAGAAATGGAGTAGGTATAATTGAATAAGTTTTGGAAAAATGTTATAGTGGATGTAAAAAGGTTAGAAGATAGAATCATTGCATTAAAGTTAGTAGTAGATAAGGAAATCTTTAATGTCATTAGCGCTTATGCACCACAAGTAGGATTAGAAGAATATCACAAAGTAAAGTTCTTGGAGGATTTAGAATGTTTAGTTCAGGAAATACCATTAGGAGAAAAGATTCATCTAGGAGAGGATCTAAATGGTCATGTGGGAAGTGTATCGTCAGGTTATGAGGGTGTTTATGGAGGACATGGCATAGGAGAAGTAAATACAGAGGGTAAAACTATTCTAGACTTTTTATTAACGTTCGATCTTATATTAGCTAACACTTGTTTTAGAAAGCGTGAGAAACATCTTATCACATACAAAAGTGGAAGGGTATGTTCTCAAATCGATTTCTTTCTTATAAGAAAATCGGATAGAAAACTTTGCATGGATTGCAAAGTTATACCTGGAAAGAGTTTAACTACTCAACATAGAGTTCTGGTTATGGATGTACGAGTTAGGAGGAGAGTAAAAAACAAAAGCCAAAATAGGGTATTAAAGACTAAGTGGTGGCAACTAAAGGGAGATAAAGAAAAGAACATGCAGAAACGAATTGTAGAGGAAGGACCTTGGGAAATACAAGGAAGTGCTAACGATATGTGGAATGGAATGGCTAAAGAGATTAGGAAAATAGCAAAGGAAATATTAGGTGAATCAAAAGGTTTTGGACTTAGAGATAAAGAATCTTGGTGGTGGGATGCAAGCGTACAAAATAAGGTTAAAGTTAAGAGGGAGTGTTATAAAGTGTGGTCGTTATGTAGGAGTAATGAAAATTGGGAGAAATATAAAGTAGCTAAGAAAGACACTAAGAAGGTAATGAGCGAAGCGAAAAGGAGGGCATTCGATGGGTTATACCAATCTTTAGGTACTAAAGTTGGGGAAATAAATATTTACAAGTTAGCTAAAAGTAGGGAAAGAAAGACAAGAGACGTAAACCAAGTAAAATGTATTAAAGATGAAGAAGGGAAAGTCTTGGTCACGGAACAAGATATCAGCGAACGGTGAAAGAATTATTTTCATGGGCTTTTTAATGAAGGCCATGAGATTTCATTGCAATCGGATAGGTTAGACATTAGATAAGAGGATCAAAATTATACTTTTTATCGTAAGATTTGTGAGGCAAAGGTAAAAGAAACATTAAAGAGAATGGAGAATGGCAGAGCAGTGGGACCGGATAATATACCTATTGAGGTATGAAAGGGTTTAGGAGTGAAAGGTATAAGTTGGCTCACAAAGTTATTTAATGAAATTATGAGATCTAAGAGAATGCCAGATGAGGGGAAGATAAGTTCTTTAATTCCTATTTATAAGAGTAAGGGGGATATTCAAAATTGTGCAAATTATAAAAGAATTAAGTTCATGAGCCACACTATAAAATTATGGGAAAGAGTAATTGAGTAACGATTAGGAAAAAGACCCAAGTTACGAAGAATCAATTTGGTTTTATGTCAAGAAGGTCAACTATGGAAGCAATATATTTGTTGTGAAGATTAATGGAGCGATATCGAGAGAATCAAAGAGATTTACACATGGTGTTTATCGATTTGGAAAAAGCATATGATAGAGTACCAAGAGAGGTTCTATGGAAGGCTTTAGAGAAAAAAGGAGTTCGTATAGCTTATATTTGAGCAATACAAGATATGTATGGTGAGGCTACAACTAGTGTAGTAACAAAAGGTAAGTGTACAGAAGATTTTTTGATAACTATTGGTTTACATCAAGGGTCAACTCTGAGCCCTTATCTATTTACTTTAGTATTGGATGTGCTTACTGCATATATCCAAGAGCCGGTACCACGGTGTATGCTATTTGCAGACGATATTGTCTTAGTTGGAGAATCGAGAGTGGAAATGAATGAGAAGTTAGAGAGGTGGAAATTAGCTTTGGAAACTCATGGATTTCGTTTAAGTAGAAGTAAAACGGAGTATATGGAGTGTAGGTTTAGTAAGAGACACACCACTTCTAGCGTAAAAGTAAAAATTGAAGAACATATTATACCACAAGTCACACGATTTAAATATCTTGGATCTGTCATACAACATAACGGGAAAATAGAAGAAGACGTAAAACATAGGATTCAAGCGGGGTAGATGAAGTGGAGGAGTGTTATTTGTGATAGAAGAGTACCACTCAAATTTAAGGGTAAATTCTATCGTACAGTTATAAGACCTGCAATGTTGTATGGAACTGGGTGTTGGGCAATAAAAAGTCAACAAGAGAATAAGTTCAATATTGCAGAGATGAGAATGTTGCGTTGGATGAGTGGACACACTAGACGGGATCGAATTAGAAATGAATACATTAGAGAGAAAGTGGAAGTCGCACCTATTGTGGAAAAGATTGTAGAATCAAGACTTAGATGGTTTTGTCATATTGAGAGGAGACCTATAGAAGCCCCAGTTAAGAGAGTAGATGAGATGGAGAATAGTCCTATAATTAGAGGTAGAGGAAGACCAAGAAAAACTACAGGAGAAATTATTAAGAGAGATTTAGATTTAAATGGTTTATCTAAAAATATGATTTACGATAGGTGTTTATGGCATCGATTGATCCATGTAGTCGACTCCACTTAATGGGAAAAGACTTTGTTGTTGTTGTTGTTGTTGTTGTTGTTGTTGTATAGAATTGGGTTTGTTAAAGACTTGCGATATCCTTTTGTGTCCCAATTTAACATTGCATTTGATACGAAGGCTTAGTTAAGGAAAACCGCCAAGGTTAGGAAGTAGGTGACATCCACAGGTGGCGGTTATAGTATTCATGACTATTCACCATTCAAAGTTTCTAATATGGAAAGTTTGTATGACTAGGGGGTTATATTGCAGTTTTGGAAGAATCTGCTGCTTGAAATGCTTCCAATGAAACTATAGAGTCTGACCTTGAGGAGGGCGAAGTCATAATGGCACGAGAGGATATGGAAAACCAAAATGTTAATGGAGATGAAGATTGCATGAAGATTCCAGGCCTTCAACGTGACTTTGTGGAAGTTGATGGAGGTGACAATACCTTTCAAGAGGCAAATGATGATGCATATATGGAGGAGTTACTGGCATCGTTACATTGCAATGAATTGCCGCTTGGGGACTCTGACATGTAAGGACTTGGAAAACATTAACACATGGAGAGATGTGAAGTTAAGAGGCTTAGCGATTCTCCTCTTTCCCTTCACATCACGGATC
Source organism: Erythrophleum ivorense (assembly GCA_026724425.1). Lineage (NCBI taxonomy): Eukaryota > Viridiplantae > Streptophyta > Magnoliopsida > Fabales > Fabaceae > Erythrophleum > Erythrophleum ivorense. The sequence goes on along the minus strand of JAIUCV010000006.1, from coordinate 35,597,046 downwards.
TAGATATAAGGGAGTTTGAGTTTGATGAGGCGGTGCCATAGGTTAATGGTACAGTGGAGATCGGGAACATATCAAATCACCATTTAATTATTCACCTTTCTAGGTTGCATAAGGAAATAAATGAGAAGATAAAGGAAGTGCTCAATGGATCAGCTAAGATAATTTTAAGGCCTTGATCTCTGCAGGGTCATTCAATCACAAAGGCTTAACTTTGAAGAATGGTTTCGACTAGCACTCCTAGACATGGCAGACATCTGAATGGGACGTGGGGTTGGAATGACTTGGTGTTGAATGAATGCAATTATCTCAGTCTTTTGAAGTGGGCCTCGGGGTTGTACGGTTTGGGCTAACCACATGGACTTTTAATGCATCAAGCTTTACAAGTTCGAAACACATATGATGATGGCCCAATAGACACCAATTGCTTGGAGTTTGTAATTATGGCTCATGCTGTTATGGAGTCAAAGATTGAAGACTACATACCTATTTCACCTTTCAAGATGCAAGTGATTTTCAGATGGCAGATTTATAAAAGGATCATGGGTAATTTGGGTGCTCCTAAATGGTCAAATGAAATTTTGTAGGACCCAAAGAAAATACAATCAAGTCACAACATCAAGAGTGATGCCTCAATCATCATGGAACTAACTGGGCTAGGCATGCAAGGTGAGACATATACCAATATACAAAACGCAGATGCCAAGAAGAACCATTCAGTGCGTATGTCGAAGAGGGATGATGTCAAAATTTTCACCTATCAGGGAGACAACAAATGAATAGACTTCGAATGCTCTACGGCAAACGGAGTTTCTAAATTTCTAGAAAAGCTTCCAAAGTCACCTTGATTCTCTTCAGTTGGAACTGTAGTGGGTTAATTAAAGCCATGACAGCTTAAATGATTATGCATGTTAATATGTAAATATAAGTCAAATTTTCTTTTTTTCTTTTTCTTTTTAATGGAAACTATGTAGCCTTTAAATAATATATATAGACGGTTTTGATCTTTTGGCTATAGTAACGTGTTTGGTGTTGGTGTTGTTGGCCATAATAAGGGTTTGTTTTCAGGATATCATGAGGATTATAGTTGTCAAAACATTGATGTATCCCCTCATTGGTTACATCTATAGGTGAAAGATCCCTAAGATCAGTGTTTCTTTATCACTTTTGTTTATGGCTTCCCAAAATTATCTTATTGTTATATCCTATGGGTTTGGTTCAAAATAACTACTATGTCAATTACTAATGCTTGGATTGCTATTGGTGACTTCAATAATGTACTGACAAGAGAAAAAAAGTCGTATCTCTTTGATTTTGGGTGGAAATCAATTTCATGAAGTGATAGATGCATGCCAATTTATTGATATTTCTCCACAAGGAGCTTGGTATACATGGACAAACAATAGACAAGGAGACCAAGCAATATGGTCTCGTCTTGATAGGGTTCTATGCAATCCCCAGTGACTTGAAGTATTTCCTCACTCAGGTTTGCAACCTCTTAGTTTGGCTACATTAGATCACCCCGTTTTGGTCTTTTCCACAGAAGTGGTTTATTTGTTTCGAAAGTGCACCTTCCATTTTGAAAACTTTTGGTTCAACTTTCTACAATCTAGAAATATTGCAAATAGTTTTGGAATTAATGGGTGTCGAGTTCCTTTTCTTATTATATTGTATGTAAACTTTTCATTTTAAAAAATGATTTGAGAAATTGGAACAAGTCACAAGTGGCCAATATAAAGCAAAATATAATCACCTAGAACAGAAACTTTTTCAAATTCAGGAAAGTCTTCCAAGTCAAAATAAGGACTTAATTGAAAGGGAATATTAGTGATTGTTAGTTTAGTATGACCGGGAGGAATCACCATAGGCACAAAATGGCAAGAAAAACTTGGTTGGTGCATGGAGATCATAATTTGGCAAACAAACATCACATTAATCATTTTATATCCTTGACATAGGATGACAATGGTAGTTGGGTTTATGATTTGGGACAGATTGAGATCTAATTAAGGGGTATTTTCAATAAGTTCTTTATACAAATAAAGAGTTATTAGTGGGCACAATTATGCAAGAGCTTGATCAAATAGATCTTCCTAGATTATCCAATAATCATATTCAGCATCTTTTAAGCTTAATTTTGGTTAGATACTGAGCAAAAAGTTTCCAACTAAAAAGTAGATAATGTGCTAGACCTAGATGGTTTCCATGCAAAATTTTATCAAGTGTACTAGGATGTCGTTAAAGAGGATTTAATTAACATAGGCAATAGTTTTTTCCACTGAGGTTTTCTATTGAGAGCACTAAACCAAACCTATATTAACCTTATACTGAAATGTGAATCTCTATTGTCGCTTAAGGATTATAGACCTATCAGTTTACATAATGTGATTTATAAGTTGATTTCCAAAGCTATGTGTGATTGATTGAAGAGTGTAAACATAAATGTGATTACACCAAATCAAAATGCAATTTTCCTAGGTTGATCAATTTCAAATAATATCATTTTGGCTTTAGAACATATATAAAAAATATAAGGTGATAAAAAGCAAAAAATAGGATGGTGTGATTATAAATTGGATATTGCAAAGGCATATGATAAAGTCTTGTGGCAATTTTGAGGAAAATGAAATTTCTAGACCACTAGATTGAAGCAATAATGCAATATGTCTCTACAATTTCTTACCAAGTGGTAGTTAATGGTCATCTAACTAAATGGTTAACTCTCTAATAAGGACTGCAATAGGATGACCCATTTTCTCCATACCTTTTTTTTTTATGTGCTAATGTTCTTTTGAGCATGATTCATGCAACAGAGCACAATTAATGTTGGCTTGGAATTAAAATTTTGTAGTCCTCTGAACCGATATCTCATTTGATGCATGCTGATGATACATTATTGTGCTTTCAAGCTTTAGATTCTATGTGTCATGATGTACATCACATTCTCAATTATTATAGTTGTTTATTGGATCAATGTATTAATAGAAAATCAATAATAATGTTTAGCTCCTATGTGCCTTATAGAGTAAAGGAAACTTTGGCTGATATTTTTTACGTTAAATTTATAACAAGACTTGGCAAATACTTAGACACTTAGATAGATTTAGATTGTAGTAAAACTCTACTATATAGGGAGGTAATTGACAAGATTGAAAACAATTGCAAGGATGGAAATCAATATTGTTATCTCCAGTAGGAAGACTTACATTGATAAAATTGGTTCTAATTCGACATTAACTTACCCATTCTTCTGCTTTCTCTCCCTAAGAAATATCGTGATAAGATATATATGAAATTGGCCAATTTCTAAAGTCCATCTACTTAGATGGTCTAAAGTTTGTTATCCTTCAAGAAGGTGGTTTGGGAATTAAACAAATGTAGGCATTTAATTCGGCTTTGCTGGCCAAACATATTAGGAGATTAATATCAAATGATGCTAGATCTTTGTTTGTTTATGTGTTAGGATCTAAATATTATAAGGACGTTCAAGAGGGTAGGATTTAGAGCCATTTGGCAAATGCCTAGATTTGAAAAGGTACTTAGAAATCTGACCTAATATTTTGTGATAATTTACAATAGAGGTTAGGTAATGGATCTAAAGTTTCCTTATTTAACCACCTCTGATGCCCCATGCGATGAGATGCTTTAATCATATACAGGATTGTTAGTGATCTTATTTAACATGAAAATGAATAATGGAGCAGAAACAAAGTCGATTAGGCAGATGGGAGGAGTGGGACATGTTTTATAAAAGTGAAGCTTCTTGAAACACTTTTAAAAAATTCCCATTTTGTCCCATTTTCTTGGTTCTTTCCATTTGGGTTCATTTAAACCCCTTTTTAAGAATCGTCTTTTTCATCATAAAATTTAGATTCTCTAATTCATAAAATGCCTTTGATTTCATCCAAATTAAATTTAAAATTTTTCCAAACGAATCGATCAAAATTTAGGTCAATCGATATTCTAAAATGTAAATTTGAGAGGTTTTAGCCATTTTAAGGATTTATATAGTTTTTAGAGCCTTTGAGAATCTCAAAAAACTCATTTTTTATTTATTTAAACATCCCTTCTTTGTATTTTTTGAAAAGTGTCCAAAATTATAAAAATCCCACTGGTTTTTATCTAATTTTATTTAGCTAGTCTAACTATAGTTTTTGAGCATTTTAAATCTTGTATCTTTATTTTTAATTTTTTAGATTATTATTGATAAGCATGAATTCTTTATGTTTTAATCCTCTTAACTTAAGCATTTTAGTGACCAAATATGATTCTAGGGGTGTATTTAGATGGAATTTTATTTTAATAGCCATTCTTTGCACTTTATGAATTAATTGGAAAAATAATTGATTTTAAATACATAAATCATTTTAAATGAATTATGTTAATTTTTCTATCTTTTTGTGCAGATTATTTTTTGGCAATTAGAGCTTGAATGGAGAAGCATCAAAGGAGATCTTAGGCTGAAGTTTAAATGAGAAATAAATGAATGAGTGAGTTATGCAAATGAAGCCACAAAGGCTGTGAAGGAGAAGGAAGCAACACAATCTTTGAGTTCAAGAAATATGCACGGGCTGGATGAAGAGAAAACAAGCAAATAATGTGTGAAGAGAAGATTGCATGAAGATTCATGAAGCAAGCAAGCTCGAGCTAGCTAGAGAAGGAGTAAAGTAATGCGAATAAAGCATGCAGAAACCTGAGCTTTGAGTTTAGAAAACAACGTGGGCAGCTTGAGTTTAAGTGTATGCAAGAAGAAAAGGCTGGAAGAGCAACACGAAGTTAAGAGAACCAAACGAAGCATGAGGAAGCTCAACGTTGAGCTGAGGAACAAAAACGCTGAAGTATAGGCGAGAAACAAGGAAGCAACATGAGTGACTGAAGCTACTGCATGTTTCTACGGGTTTTATATGGAAGCTACACATAAACTGACATGGAGCAGAATGCATGAAAGAAGCTGCACATAAGCTAGAATAGAGCTGGGAGAAACATGGCTGAAAACAGAGCACGATGTATGAGCTGGAACAACAGCTGGGAACATGATATAAGAAGGAAAATGCATGCAGAAACGTAAGAAAGGCGAGCTGAATCACGTAGAAGCTTGGGAGCTGGAAAAAGGCGAGCTGGAAGATGCTGAAGCTTGAAGACGCTGACGCTGGAAGCTCCAGAACATGCAAAAACACGAGCTGAACAACGCTGGACTGGGCAGACGTTGGAGAAGCAGAAGAAGAAGCTGAGCACGTGGGGTTTAAAAGAAGCAAGAGTTCAGATCCAAGCATGATACGCACGAAAGAGGCTGCATGTGAGCACATGGAATTATTATTCAATACGTCTTTGATTTATTCACGTCTCTCCAGCATATTCACGCCTCCTTCATTCAAATCATTGGACCCTCATCCATTCGCACAATACAAACCATCCCACGTCTCTATAATCTCGCAGCCCCTCGCCTATATATATCCTTCATCCCATTCATCCAAGAGGCACCATTCATTAACCATTCACACACCATTCTTCGTCCAGCACATACCCCACGCCTCATCCATTCCATCCAACCATTCATCCATTCCATCTTCCATCCACATCCCATGAAGTTCTAATCTCCATCTTGAGGCTAGCTAGGAGGAAGTCCTTGGAGAAGCTTGAATCCATGGAAGAATAATTCAGAATTTTGGCTAAGAATTTCCTTATTTTTCCTACATTTTTTCTCTTTCAATTATTGTCTTGGTTAAGTTGTATTTGATAAGGGAATTTGTGTAATTGTAATTAGTGGCTGGTTAGACACTAATTAGGAAGTATTTTTGTTGATTAATTGATCCGATTAATTCCAATATTATCTGAATTTCCCATGTACGCTTCGAAGGTGTTCGATAAAATACATGAGTGAGATTATTTGTTTAATTTGAAGATTCCTTAATGTTTAGTTGGTTAATTAAATATTTAGGATGATTCAGAGGCTAATCAAATTAGTTAATCAATCAAATTGGATGTTCATTGATCTTAGAAACAAGAATTAACAATTTAATGCGGGATTGAGGTCTCAATTCAACGTTAGATTATTAATCTCTTGAATCTTGAGTGGTTACCCAAGATAATTTGTTATGAACATATTTAGGAACTCTTAGACCAGAATCAATTACCATTAGAATAGGATAATGATAGTGAATACCAAGGGACGAATCCAAAGCTAGTCACAAGACCATAATCCATACAATTAGGTAGAATTTAGGAATTTTAATTCAGTTTAGTTTAATTCAATTAAAACCCCTCTAGTTTAGGAAATTTTAGAGTCTTTTAATATTTAGAATACTCAATTAAACATTGAACGCCAATTCCAAGGGAGATGACCTAGGTTGTGCCATTCGCTACATATTTTATCAGCCTAGTATTATTTTGAGGGTTGCGTGACGAGCCACTCAATTATTCTAATTTTATTTAGCCTCAAATCTTTCTATTTAGGGGACCTTTTTTAGTAATTCCCTTAGTTTAGGGTAGTTTAGAATAAACAGATATTATAGGTTTAACCAATGAAAATTCAGAGATTCAGGAAACATAAGAAATGGTTTGATAAATGAATATTCCTCATCATAATATGATAAAATAAGGTTAGTAGAATAACTAAATGAAGTTAGTTTGATTAAATCCTTGACAGTATACGGTTTAGAATTTTGGTTGACTATAATTTTGACCAGATGTTTTTTGAGTGTTTTAAGTCCTTATAACCTTAAAATAGATATTTTTAATGAAGAGAAGAGTTTAGATTTAATTATGGAGCTATTAGGTTTTGAAAACACTTAGAAATCATCTTAAATGACGGAATTAAAGTATAAGGGAAAAATTGTAATTTTTGAAAGTCATAAAATCCTAGCTCTCTCATATAAATACGATGTCTTAACCATATCTTTCTCCTTCTTCCTCATTTTGGCCGACCAAAGGTAGCCATTGGAGCTCTCTTGGAGTTTGACAAAGAAGAAGGAAAGGAAAAGAGAGAAAGCCACTTAAGGGTAAACAAATATGCTAATTTTGCATATGATGCTACTATGAACATTTTCCTACTTTTTTTCCTTTTTCTCTTGATGGTTTTGGTTTCTTAAAAGAGTGAATTTTGTGGCTGAACTCTTGGATGGAGAAGCTCTTTTAAGGAAACCAATGACACCAAAATAATCTCTATTAAGGGCACTTTCAAATGATATATTAATTAGGCTAGGAAAACTTGGTATGTGTGAAGCCTTAGCCTATCTTCATTTCAGCCAAGAGAGGGGAGATGAGAGAGAGACTTGAGCCTAATGAATCTATGTTGGAATTAGGGGTTTTGAAGGGTGAAAATTAAGAATATATAATTTGAATTGATAAAGAACCTAAAGAATGGCTTGTAACTCACTTGGAGTTTGGATTGGGTTTTAAGAGATTCAAAATGCTAAGAGAGTTAATTAAGATTCCTAATATCATAATTGAATGAGAAATGAATCATAAAGATCCTAAGACCAACAAATTCCTTAAGTTGTAAACAAAATTCCAAAGAATGGAATTAAAGAGAATGTCTCGACCATAGAGGAGATTTAATACCTAAGGAGTTATTTCATTGATTCTAAACTTATGAATGGTTCATATATGAATTATAAACACTAATAAAGCCATTGGAATGAATTTAAGAGCTTTATTTTTTAAACTAAAAATTTAGGATTTAAAGATGCCTAATTGGACCATATGACTCTATGTGGGTTTAATTGTGCCTTTAATGACTTTAATGAGTTTCATGGGAATAAAGATCACATATGAAGAGATTTTAATCTTAGAAGTTGAATTTTAAAAGTGGCTTTTTAAGGCATTCAAAGAGGCCATAAACTATACCTGGAACCCTAGTTTGTATATGTAAGCCTAATATGAGTACAAATATGGTTTCATTAATCATTTTATACTTTATTTGATGTATCTAGCCCAAACAAATGAAATTACATCCCAGTGTGTGTATAAGGTTGTGGAACCAAGGGAAGTGACCAAGGGAACAAGTTGAAAATTAGTGTGTCAAGGTAACTTTTCCTCCATTCTTATATATGTGTGGTTAATTTGCTTGAGTTTCTTAGTTGCTTATATGTTTTATTTGCCATTTATTTGATTTGTTGATTTTTTGATCATATTATGTAATTGTATGGCATTCAATTGCATTTTAGTTTAGGTTAGCTCTTAATGGGTGAAGCTATACCAAAAGTCCTTTAGAAATGTGTGAGATTAGGCTAAAATCCCCAAATATGGGTGAAGCTAGACTAAAAGCATCAATTATGAATGATGTTTAGTAAAAAGTTTTAAGAGTAGGTGAGGCTAAACTAAAAATCTCTAGATATTAGGTAAGGTTAGGCCAAAAGTCCATAGGGCTTGGATTTACTCTTGATTGAGCCATAGGATCCTTAGAGCATGAATTAAGGTTTGGCTATGATTGTATGACATGCATCCTTACTTTCATGTGATTGAGTGAACCATATGTGTATTTGAATATTTGATTAGTTATTGAGATTCTTTGAATCTCACTCTTCCCTATCTCCACTAACCATGGTCAAGTAAAACTCAAGGAGGAGCATGATAAGCAAAAGGCCTAGGAAGAGCATGTTTTACAATGGAATTTAGTTTAAGAGATGTTGTTGTATATATGAATATGTACTTATATATTTTAATGTTATTGAAATGCAAACATATTCAAAAGTACTAAACTATGATGTAGAGACCATTGAATGCTTATGTGACCTAATGTAATGTAAATTGGCATATTTGGTTCCTTGAGGTTTGTGTGTGTTTTTGCATGTGGGATGGTGATTTTTAAGGCTATTTTTACATGATGGGTCAATCCTACATGATGCAATTGTGGATTAAAATTTTCTCAAAATGAGAAATAACATTTTGGAGCTTATTTGGTACTATTTGGAATCAAAATTTAGTCCATTTAAAGCATAAAATATCCTATTACCCTTGATAGCCTAAATGGTCTAGTTTAGGGTCAAAATTTATTAGGCAATTAAAGGACATATAAAGCTTTTCAATAAGTCAAAGTTTGCATTCTTTAGAGTTACATTGTGAATTTTTGAATATGGTCTAGAAAATTTGAATTATGCAATTACTATTCATTTTGCATTGCCCTTAGGTTTCATGCCTTTTGAAGGACCAATGGATTCATTTTGTCTTGAAATTTTTATAGTAGAAAGTTCATATTATAAGCTTTCCAAAGACATTTAACTTTGGAGTTGTGTAACTCAAGTTATGAATTTTCAAAATTTAAATATAATTAGGTGTCCTATGGTCAAATTGCTTGAATGACTAATTCCATGGGTTTGGTTCTTATTTATATGTTAACTTGATTATAACAAATTACTTATGTATGAATTTGAGTGTTGGAATGGAGAAAATCCATATATGAGCATGATGGAACCATTTGACACTTTTTGTAACTATAATTTCCACTATTAAAAGCTTTGTTATGACAATTTACCACCAAAGGATACGTGTAATGTGGAAATTATATATATTATGTGATGGTATGACATAGCTGATGATAAGAAAGCTAAAGAATATGAAATGGTTGACAATACAACATCATGTGGCCCTCCATGATTAATCACAGTTATTAGATAATTGTATAAGGTTTACTATCTCCTAAAATTGAAATTCAAATGAAATTAGATGGATTGGAAAATGAAATACTTAGGCCAAAAGTTTAAGTAAGCTCCATCTAACTAAACATAATTTTGGGTATTGCAGCACCTATTTTGGTCTGGTCTTCAATATTAGAAAGGTTTGACACCAAGGGTTCAAACACCACTATTCCCTTGCCTAAGTTCGTACAACATAGCACTCATTTAACCAAAATTACCTAATAAAATAATTGTGTCTTTTCCAACTTAAACAAATATGCTAACTATTCAATTGCACCATATTTTTAATTAGCACCATCCCAAAATGATCCAAACTAATAAGATTATTACAGAAAAAAGGGAGGGGGCAAGAAATTGTGCTTGGTCAAACAAACAATTTCTAAAAAGATGAAATAACAATCACTCTATCATTGAGCTTCACCCATATGAAATTTTGAACAAGTATGACATTTGGCTTTACAAGGGCCAACAAGAAAAAATTACATATTAGTTACTATTAAAAAGAATGAAAACAAGGATCTTTTTATTCATGTAAGAAGGGTGAAATCACATTATATGGCTTATAAGGGTCAAGAAGCAAAAGATACAATATATGTTACTATTGAAAAATTGAAAACAAGCAAGTACAATTTTCCCATTATCAATTGGCTGAGAGAATAGAAGTCTTTTTTTGTGTAAAGGATGGTAAAAGATATAGCTCAACTAAGAAGAAGTAAAGATATCTTTAGACTTGCATCCTTTCAACACCATTAATACCAACTCCAATATGAGCCTTTTAGCATGCTAACATCATTTTCTCCATCACTAATTGATAGTGTTGTCTTCCAAGTTAAAATTTCACCAATCTTGTAACCTATTTATTTTTTATTTATTTTCAAATAGTGTGATTATAATGATGACATACAAAGCATCAATTGTTTACAAGAAACTTCAATTATTGATATGACAGAAAATAAGGACTACAAAACATTCACATGAAACTTCTATTATTGATAACAGTAGACAGTTTAAAAGCATGAATAAGAAAACCTTATTCAATCTAATACAATATAGCATTACCAATGCCCCCCCTTTCAATTTTCTGAACAAGTAATTGACCTATACCTATCTTGTGATAGCTAAAGGAAAAAAACATTACCTGCTCCTTTAAGTTGCTCCTTGCTTCAACAAGTTGAGCTTTAAGCTCAAGTTCCCTCTCAATTGCTTTTGTGGAAACTTTTGCTCCTTTCTTAGCATTTTACAATTGAACCATGCACTCCTTCATATTTCAAGGCATGAGCGATCGAAAACAATTCAAATATGAAAATACTTTGAGATGGATAGAGATATTAAATAGATACCTTTATGGAAGGCATCTTGTTACGAAGACTTTCTTTTATTTAATCTCGGCCATGTGAATAGGTAGGTCAAGTACCTTTTATAGGTAGAAAACTCATTTATTTCATATATTGTTTTTCCATTATGATAAATGTCTTTGAAAATTAAAAAGCCTCCATATCATCCTCCCAACCAATAAAGAATATGAAGGATCACTTTCACCTCATTCATTATCAATAAGAGGTTGCTTTGATGGCCCATTCAAAGCATTTAAGAAATCATGCATATCCACTTGCAAGCAGTGTAATTATAAATCTCAAAATCATAGGCACAATGCCAACTATAGAATGAAAGCTACTAAAATATCAAGATGAAATCTAGAAATGAAATGCTTAAGTTTAAATAATTACAGGGGTAAAATTTTAAGGGGCCAACTTCTTGTAAACATAGTTTATCATGCAGTAAACTATACTACCACCGATGTATGTAAATAAAGATAGAAGTTTCCTATTCCATATCCATATTTAACCTAATAAATCGATGTCGTAATTACCATAGGAACCATTGTCAAAGTGTTTCAAAGCTATAGAAGAAGTTGGACTTTTGAAATAAAAGAATACCAACTAAAAATATTCCATGCAAATGCACTATATGGACCAAACAACTAGTATACTTTTCAACGTAATGGCTTTCTTTGAATAAAGGTTAGAGATGATTTGATGCTTAATAGTAAGTATTTTATTTGAATTTCATTTGCTTTACAAGCCTTCAATTTTAAATCTTTTACTTTTTTTAACCCTTCCGTCTTACCTTGACCATATGGAGTGCTTGCTATTATGAGAAGGAAATGGTCTTAAAGGTCTAAGTGGTTTCCAGTAAGGAAAATTTGAAAGTCATAGGCGTATTCTTCTAAAATTTAAAACTCTCCTTGTCATGGCATGCATCTTGGGAGGTGTTATCCTTGAGCTATTAATCATGCTTTCTCTTGAATAGAGTCCCATAACATTGAGTTTAGCATGTGTATATAACATGTTTATATGACACTCAAATGTCACAAGAACCTATTAAAGAGAAGTGTCGATCAAAGTTGTTCCATTGCTTTAGCCTTGTGACAATCTCCATCATCATTGATGGGCTCATTTACAATAAGCAACAACAAACATGAAGCAATAAAAGTTAGTTCCAAACTAAATTTAGAGATAAAAAAAATGAAAACTCCCATGAAAAAATTAAATTGTGTAATAACCTCACATTTATCAGCAAAAGCCACTTGTAAAAATCAAGTACCACCATCCCCATCAAAGTACTCAATTCAAACATATTTAACAAGTAGCAAATCAACCATATAAAAACCAAAAGCCAATTACAAAACATTTATTTAAACATATTCAGCATAATCATCCAAAATTTAATACATTGACAACTATCATCATTAAAGTTCTGACAAAATGAAGTAAATTAAATTAAGCTACAAAAAAGTGTCATGGATATATAAATCTAAAATTTCATATTGTAATGAATAGGTATTAGATTAATCTTGCAAGGGAAGCGAGCTCTTGTGTATGGGTAGGCACACTAGAACCAATAATGATCATGTTCATGCCTAAAGGACTTCAAAACTTTGAAGTGTCTCATGCTTAAGGTGAAGAAGTAAAGGTCATGGCTCCTTTTAGAATCCTAAATCCATTCACAAGCCTCAATGTTCAAAATCATAGTGTCATCTGTAATGCATAGAGGAGTAAAACTAAGAGGAAGATGATTCATTGTTGAAATGATTGAGTAAGAGCATATATTGCAAGTTGAGGCACTAAAAACCCATAATTGAATTGTATAAGATTCATAGTGGTTAATGTTATTAAATATGGCCCCTACACTACCATTATAAGTCACTGGTCTACATTTGGCTTTGTATGGAAGGTCGGTATCTTGATCCCATTGAAGGAACAATCTAAGAAGTTATAAAAAGTGATTGACTCTATGGCATCAATCCCTTCAATTTTATTATCTAAGGTCTAGGCCAAAAAGGTGTCAAAAGTCTGAATATGACTGAAAAGCATGTTTGGGTTCATAAGACAAAGCTTAAGAAGCTGTCATTTCTTCTCTTTAAGATAACATGTGGTCTTATATACGTCATTGTGCACATCATGTAGATTTGTGAAGAGTAGGAAAATGAAGTAGTCATTGTGCACAGGGTTGAAAGCAAACATATGTAGGTTGATTTTTGTAAATAAAAAAATAAAAATAAAGGAAGCCCAAGAAGATAGGCAATAAGGGAAAGAAGGTTATGAGTCTAAAGATAAAAATAGAAGTACATAAATGAATTATGTACTTGCTTTTAGTTTTTCTATAGGATCATTGAGCTTGTCCATCTCATTTGTCATTGAATTGAAAATCTTGAAGAATGATGTGTGGTCAATCAAGAAATTCTTAACATAGACCAAATTATTGGCTGAGTCAACAAATGTAATGAAAAATTCTTCTTGCTACCTTAAGAGGATGTCTAACTCAATGATATTGAAGCTGGTTCTATCAAGTTTGTATATCTTAGGTGATGTGTTTACTATTTCGACACTCTCATTTTTTAGTAGTAATGACAGAACATGTCCTATAATAATGTATATGTACAATTACCTTTAAAGGACATCAATAACTAGTAGCATTAAATTGCAACACACATGACATAAAAAACATGGTGTTTTGGAGGTAAAAATTCTCGAATTGGGTGTGCAATAATACTATAACTAGAACATACAATAATAAACACATAATTATATCTTTTTAATTATTTTTGTCATACAAACTATAAAGTAATCTTAAACTTGATTATCTAAAAGGACTATATATTTACTCCATGCACAACTCCATAATTTTTTCCCTCATATTTCATGTCATATCTCAATGTGTTGCTTTAGTTAACAACAGTAATTCAACTTATAAGGCTCACTTTCCTTAGGAGATCTTTACCAAGATAAATCTCAAATAAGCATAATTTTGCTTGAACCAAATAGAAAAGGAATTGATTTGCCAATACTTCCAAAGTACTTTCAATGATTCATACTCAAATTAATTAAAAGGAATTTTCACAAAATTACCACTAAAACTCTACTCTTAACTAATTCCATGCATCTAGTTAAGTAAGCATCATGTGAAAGTAAAACTAAAATTAAAGCCAGTAAGTAGAAATTACTAAAAACCTTAACCAAATTCCACTCTGATAGGTGTCGAAACCACCAAAAATAAATTCCTACTCTCAAAATAATATTTCTTGCAAATAAGGTGAGTAAGGTCGTATTCCACAGGGACTAGCCAAATTATTTAACCCAAAAATAGTAAAATAAAATGAGGGGGGTTTTTCTTGATAAAGAAAATTAAAAATAAATAAATTTAGAAAATATTCTTAACAGAGAAAACTTTAATGTAAACAATTCCTAGCCAAGGTTTATTTCAGATCTGACTCAACTAATTTAATCATTGAGTACCCAAAAGGTAAAAAAAATAATTTCTCTTCTAAAATAAACTGGTTATGAACATCAACAAGCTCTGATATTCTGCTTTTCCTTAAGAATATTTAAAAGGAATAAACTCTCCAATTAAACCTTATTCATAAATCAATCCCAAATAAGCTCTTGGAATTTAAACCTTGAATGGCATTAAGAAAAAGAAAAGCAACCAATCATCGTTCAACAATACATAAGCTCGTATGTTTAAAACGGAAGAAATATTTTCTTCAACACACAAAGACAATTTTAATTTATCAAAGGTATTGAATTGCTACTTTACCGAATCAAATGAACAATTATGGATTTAAAAGAATTTAGATAGCAATAATTACTCAGTTAAAATAAGATACCAATTAAATTAACTGAATAATATCATAATAATAGAAAATATTTCAATATTCAAGAAAAGAAACAATTAAATCAAACCTCTCACAAATTATTCAAAGTCAGACCTCAATAACCTTGATTAGGAAACAAAGAGATTAGCCATTCATGGCTTTGAAACACTCAAAGAATTTTTCTCAGAAATTTTGAGAAGATGAAAAAAAATAGAAAAAGAGCGCAAAGAAAATAACAAAGAAGAGAAGTCTCTTATCTCTCTGTGTTTTCCCCTCTGGTCCTTCACCCCTCATTTTATAAGCTTCCTTGGTATGAATCTGAGTAAATCTATTCTAAAAAAAATCTACGTAAATCTCTTTTAATAGTTTTTCCATGATAAACATCATCTTATCTGATCTTATAAATATCATCTTATTTAATCCTGCAGATAAACATGATCTTATCTAATTCTGCAGATAAACATCATCTTATCTGATCCTGTAGATAAATATCATCTTATATAATCCTGTAAATAAACATCATTTTATCTGATCTTGCAGATAAATATGAGAGAAGATATAAGATCAATTAAATAGATATAGATTATCTATAAATTATATTAGTTAAAATATCAAAATTACAACCATTTAAGCAATTAAAATATATTTATCACACTCACTAATCTAAATATACGACTAATTGCACCAAAATCTCATTTGAAATCCTATCCAATCAAACCCAAAATGCCCATGCTACAATGGAAATATGAAGTTTGAATATTTGAATATTCTCCTGCTCGAAGGAATTGAAGAATACTATAGAAAGTTTTAAACGTCCTTTAAATGCTCAACAAATTAAAGCCCTAACCTCAGTTATTTAGGCTGTCAAGGGTAAGGATACATTTTATGGCACATTTAGACTAACTTTTGGTTTTAAAGTGGTCCAATTAGAACAACTTTTGATTCTAAAGTGGTCTAATTGTGCTTTAATAAGTGATCTCTTGCCATGAGCAACTTTCAATTGGTACATACTTCATTTATAAATGATTAAACATATGGAAGTGCCCTAGCATCTAAAAATCACTTTTGCACTTGTAAGGAAGCATAAGGAACCAAGGATTCATCATATACTAAAATATGTTCTATTTACATGTATTTACATCAAATTGGCATACATTATGTCTATTGCTCATACATGGATTGTTAATACCTTTCGTCATTGTATACATAAAAGATATATGTACAATACATATCAAAATAACATCTATCAAATTTTCCTGTGTGATTTTCTTGTTTCTATCAAGTTTTTCTACTCTCTTTCATTCTAAACCCTTGTTTCTATCAAGTGTTCCTCAAGTCCAAGTATTCTTTTTCTTCTTCTCTCTTTCTCTCTCTCTCTCTCTCTCTTTATATCTAGGCTGAACCATGAAGGAAATTAAGGTTCAAAGAATAGCAAGTTTTCTAGTTTAACATATACCTTATTTGAAAGCTCTTTACTAGTAGTTTCTTATGGTTGATTTGGCTTCCTTAAATCTCCCTTTTTACTCAAGAGGTCAACCACAATTTTTACCTTTTCAAGAAACTAAAGCCATCATTAGTGTAACATCCGATTTTTTGTAAAAACATCGAAATGAGTCAGTTTTCAAAGCAAGTTCTCTAATATGAGTGATTCAAAATATGAGTGATTCAAGGCCAAATAAAATTTGGATAAAATTTTAAATAATAGAAAATGAGGATTTGAGCCT
This sequence comes from Erythrophleum ivorense, assembly GCA_026724425.1. NCBI lineage: Eukaryota > Viridiplantae > Streptophyta > Magnoliopsida > Fabales > Fabaceae > Erythrophleum > Erythrophleum ivorense. The sequence continues at coordinate 35,580,535 of JAIUCV010000006.1, read as the reverse complement.
TGAGTTGCCCAGAAATCAAGGTTAAAGTGATTCAAAAAATTTGCCGAAAGGCCAATGGCATTTTCATAAATAAGTATAATTTTGGAAAAGTACCTAGGAAGGCTTTTTAAATGGAAATTTTGAATTGACCAGGGTTCTTAGAGGCCCCAAAAATCATGGGAAGCCCCGAGACCAGTAAAACTCCTCCGATGTACTCTTTTCAACGTCAGTTGACCCAAATTTTAACTGATTCATTTAATAAGGTTTTAACTCCGATTTGAGTGATTCCAAAAGCATTTTTACTAAATTAGAAATCTAAATTTTATAATAAAAAAGACAGTTCTTAAAAAGGAGTTAAAACGAAGGAGAAACAGAAATGCTATTACAAAAGGCAAAATTGGTATTAAAGTGTTAAAGGAAGGTTCTAAAAGAGTCTTTATATGCCACATTCTTTCTCTCCTCTTTAAGACCGACTTAATTCTACCAAAAACTAAAAGAGAAGCTGCCCTTCTTGAAACTTGCTCCTCTCCTCTCAAGCTTTCTTTATATGATTTTAATGGAGAGTTTGATGCTGTTTTGGGGGCAGAACAGAGAGGGGAATTTCAAAAATTGAGGGAGCAAGCCAACCAAGTGGAAGAACAAGCCAAAAGAACTAAGAAAATAAGGTAAATTCTCCATCCTTTGGTAGCCTCTTCCTCCCCTTCACCCTTGTCAATTTCATCTAGCCAAGGGCCCATTATTTAGCGGCTATGTTCTATCCAATTCATGAAGGGATTAGAGGTTTTAGATGGCAAGGATTAAGAAGAAACCAATAGAATCAAGAAAGGAGCATTAGGAAACAAGATGGAGCCATTAGGAATCCAAATGTTCCCTTGCAAATTTTATTTTATATGAATGTTCTTAGGCTTAATTGAATGTTTAAACATGCTCTTAAGATCCCTAAGATGCTCTCGACATGCTTCCCCCTTCAAGAAAACAAAGAGAACTCCATGGAAGGCCAATGCTCTTTATGTCTCAGCCTAAAAGGGTTTATCTAGCTAGGGAGAGTTTTAAATTTTTCTAAGGCCATTCTTGAGTCATATTTGATGAATGAAAATGAAGGGAGGCCTTGGAAAAAATTTAGAACTCATAGAAGTTAATTTGGTGCCTTAGGTTTCATATTATGACCTAAAGAAGCAACATGATGCCAGGCCTTTTGTTTTAAATGTATGATGACTCCAAAAGGCTTAAAAGGAGTCAAGAATCATATTTGAAGGGAAAGAATGAGGCCTAGAAATTATTTGAGGGGTGTTGCTTCATTAGGTGCATTTATGAACCATAATGGGGGTTATAAAGCAATCTAGACTTTAAACAAATTGTGTAGCCTTAGAATATATTTCATGAACCTAATTGGCTCCCATAAATTGTATCTAGGCCAAGAGAAACCATCTCCACCAATTTGTGGGTGTGTGGCCGAAAGAGGAGGCTTGAATCCAAAGGAAAAAGTGTGTGATTGTATACAAAGTAGCTCTCTCCACCTTCTTTCATGCATAGATGTGTGTTTGGCTTGTTTTAGAATGTGTGTATGTGTATTTTCAAGTTATGAGAAGTATGCTAGCATGCCTTTATATGCTATGATTCTTGATGCCATGTTATGCTTCCAAATAAATACATGATATTTGTTTGAGTTTGCTTGAGTGTGGAGAGGCCAAAAACTCTTCACCATGGTGAGGATAAGCCAAGAACCCTTGAGCTTGGTTGAGATAAAGTAAAGAGTCTCTCAAAAGCAAAGTGGGCTCCCAAAAGTATGGTTGAGTCCAAAGCTCTTAAAGAATGGGTGAAGCAAGTCCAAAATCTATGAAGAGAAGTGTGAGGATAATCCAAACACTTAGTGAGCTCTTCAATGTCTTATATGATTTGTTTATAATCCAAGCTTACTTTTCAAATGTCTATGATTTCCATTTTCTCCATGCATGCATTTTAAGGCTTGCTTTACATATATTATGTATGATTGAATGGGAGATGAGCTATTGGGATTCTTTGAATCTCATCCCCTCCTCTCTAATGCTCTAATATGCTAGGTGGACTAAGCAACTATGGCAATGGAAGCCAACAACAATGAAGGAGAAAGAATGACAACCATATGCCTAGTTTTATTCTTTTTGAATCCATAATGATGCTTTACAATATATATGATGTTGTAAATGGTCTATGAACCTTGAGACATGTGTAAATATGACATTAGATGATGTTTAAATGTATGGATATGATGTATGAGCTCTAGCACCTATTTTGAGTATATAATGCCCAAGTATGTAATTTTGAAGTTTGATGTAAATGTGCATAAGTGTGGGTTGAATGGTCAAAATGAGATGCATGAAGTTTGAGACCATTTGAATAGTTCACACAAGTCTTAAATGTACTTTTAGATTTGCCCAAAAGGTACCAACACTAAGAAAAAGCTATTTGGTAAGTTTGGTACCCCATATAGAGCCAAATTTAACCATAATGGAATCTTATGTCACTTTTTCGCCAAATGAGTTATTCTTGATCTGAGATTTGGTATGCAATTAGGTCTCATTAAGAGCTTTTTGAGAAGTTAAAGATTATAATTTTTGGAGGTTTACAGAATATTTGATGATTTTTCAAAGTTGGCAAATTTTATGGTTTTGGTCTGCTGCACTAGTCATTTGGTCCGAAATTGAATTTTGTCACATAAGGCTCAAATGATTTCTAATTGCTATGAACTTTTATACATAGAAACTAGACAATCATAGTGATTTGTACCAACTAGAATCACCTCATTTGGAGGTCTAGAGAGAGAGATATAAATTTTTGAATTTTCTATCCAGTATCAGTAATTTTGCCCGACCAGAGGTATTATTCCATTGAATTCTGAGGTTTAGGATTAATGAACTGGTCTGGAGATATTTTTTCTCTCTAGTTAACACCCACAGTTTCCTAGATTGGTATCATTTGCATGAGTTAAATTTTTTTAGAATTAATTGAACATTTTCAAATTTTTTTGTAGAATTCCATATTAGTTCCAGAGTGTAATTTGACCTCTGGATCATTTTGGATGTCAAACATCCTCTGTGATGTCTATTATAGTTGGGAACATTTTTGGTGTGAAGTATACATCCATAGCTTCCCAAAATGACCAAAATTGCATGATTTCAATTTTTCTAGATTTAGTTATGATTTTTCAAAGTTTGACCAGAAAAGAGGCCAAATCTAGCCGAGAATGAACTTTCATATTCCATGCTCTATTTTGGTTTCCATGAGTTGTGGACATGATTTTGTGATACAAATGAGTTGTTTTGATGTAATTAAATATGAGAATGTATAGTATGAGCTCCTATGGTCCATGTGACATCAAATGCAAATTTTTAAGTTCGACGCAGCGTAAAGAAGTCATTATTTTATTTCCTTTTTTCTGATAATTTCATGAATATAATGATATAAGGTATGCGTATATGATGAGATGAACTAGAATTTTATGGTGTTACAATTAGAACAAGCATGAAAAGATGAAGAGGTTTTCTAACTAGCATATGACAAAATTTTGCATAATTTCATGCCTATTTTGCTTCATTTTCCCTTTTCTCTCTTCATCCTTCTCACACCTCCATGGTTTTGATTTGAAGTTGAAATAGGTTGGTGCTAATGAAGAGAATCAACTAGCGTGACATATATGAAGGAAAAGTAAGATATTTTAAACAATTTTAAAAATGCCAATCATGTCTTTTTACTTTATTTTCTCCATTTGAATACATTTTCATTCTTTTTGAAAACCAATAACTCCATACTAAATTTTAAACTCTCTTCTTTATTAAATTTTAAATGTTTATATTTCAGGGATTTAAAATAGGTTGGAATTGTAATTTGCTCATCGTTAAAAATTTAATTGAACCAACTTCATCTAGTTAATCTACTAACCTTATTTTATCATATTATGATAAAAGATATGTGTATCCATGTTAATTCTCATAATATTTAAATCATTGATTTTTCCCACTTTTTTGTTAGATTAGCCATTTTTCCTCTTGTTTTACCTTTTTTTTCTTTTTTAGCTCTTTACTTTCATTTTAATTAGGCTCTAGTCCCTCGTTATCAATGTCTATTATCTTCTCTTTTAATATCTAAAAATTTATAGAAAATACTAAATATGACACTTCACCCTCTAATTGCCTTTACATCTACTTTATTTAAAGTTGATAAAATATGTTGAACCTATCAAGTTAATCAGTTTAACCCACCATTTTTGGTGGGTTGAGTTTAAATTTTGTCAATTCATAAAATTTTGGGATTATGTTGCCCGACCAACTGAACTCACAGGTTAAGTGGGCCAACTCATGGGTTATATGAATCATCCTACTTAATTTGGCTATTTTTTTTATTTTTAGAGTTAGAATAACATTTCAATTCTTACTACAATAACTCACCATTCAAGACAATATTCCAACACTCTAGATGAAGAAATTTAAAAAAAATTCATTACTTATTTTACTTTATTATAGTAGTTTGATGATATTTGAATAAATTAAATAGTTATTTTTATTTGGTTGTTAAATCTTGAAAGATTTGTTTAAGTGTTTAAATTTTGGATATAATTTGTTCGAAGTAATTATTTAGATTTTAAAAGATATTTATTATTGCTATCAATGTTATTCATTTTTTTATTTTTTTATTTTTGTTGGGAACTACCTTACGCGCCGAATTGAAGCTTTTGACTCATTTAAAATAAGTTATTTAATCTACAACTATAGTGGAGCACTTCGTATGAGTTGGATTAATTCACCATAGTTTTTAAATAAATTAATATTTTTAAGTAATAAAATGTAAAATATTTAATAACATAATTTTAAATTAATCATCATTGTCGTGCGATTAAAATTTATATTGCATTTAAATTCTATTTTTTTATTTATGTTGAATCACATAATATATTTATTTATATTTCATGATGTAATACAATTTGTTTATTTTTGTGAAAGAAGAAATATGAGTTGTGAGGCCAGCAGGAGTCAGATAATTTACACAGCTCGTAGGGGTAGTTTAACTCGTCACCTTGACCCATATCAACTAGAAGTCCAACAAAACTGGCTATTGAGACTGACAACTTGTAGGATTATACAGTGTTATGTGCAGATGATTATATTTTTATATTAAATTTTTTTAATTAAAATATGATAAATACATGATCTTTTAATAAAAATATAATATACTTAAAAATCATATAATTATTTTAAAAAATTATATAATTTAATAATATTATTAAAGAATTATAAATTTATTATATTTTAATTAAAAAACTTAATAACAAAAATATAATTAATTGTATTTAATTTTTTTAGGACAAAAATTGTTCTGAAAATAACAAATAGAAAAATAATAGATTAATCAATTAATTGCGTCATATGGATCGAATTTAATAAACGTCACGTTGCTCACGTATGCATAATAGGCATATATATTCGCTTCACATTGTGAAATTGGCAATTCATTAGTCATTCCCATTATGTGAAGATGATGGGTCCTCCGTTTCGTAAGGGAAAAGCTCCTAATTAAAGACCATTCATTCCAAGCGTTAAAACTTCATACATTAGTAAATCAAATTAACTTTCGATGGGTTTTTAATTAGTTTTTTCTTTGCAATCTTAAAATTTGAAACCATATAAAATTTAATATTGCTCCTATTATTTATATTTTGATAAATAAGTAATTATTGTCTAAAATTTAGGATCTAATTCAATTATAACTTAAAATTATATTACGTGGCTTTTACACAAAAAATAAGTTTGATTATGCAACAAAATATAAATGACAATAATATTGAGTATTATATAAATGTTGAAAATAAACTCGAAGAATTCAATAATATACTACCATTCATATTTTGATAAATAAGTAATTTTTATTTAAATTTTAAATTTTGACTAAAATATAATTTAATATTAGATTCTGCGACAAAACATTCATAACAATAGTACTAAGTACTTAGTACTACATGAATACCAGAAATAAATTTTATAACTATCTAGTGAAGCTATTTCCATTCGAGAAACATTTACTTTTTTGGCATGAAAATGAAAGCAAGATATATATTGTATCTTTTATTTCTTTGGAACAAAGCAGAGGGATTATAGAAAGAAACAAAGTTAGCATAGTACGTACATAAGCTTTTTGGGCAACTACTGTCACAAAGGATGAATATTTTATAACACGGTTGGTTCATGAACCTTTTCCCACAACTTGTTCCATAACTAGTGCGCTAGAGAAAGAGAAAGCATTCCTAAAACCGAAGCATTAACACTCCATATATATTATATATAATTAATGGAATCTACATTTCAAACTTTAAAGATAGAAAATAAAATCCACAACAACGTAATGATTACCCAAGCACACCATGACAACTACTTAGAAAAGAAACTACAACGATCAACCCGCCCATTGAAGAAAGAGCACAAATCAAACACATAAATGAAGAACTCAAGGTAGATCTGATCTATCAAATATAAATATAAAAAGCTAATCATTAATATAAACATTTAAATATGTTAGGAGTGTTTGTCAATTGAAATTTAATTCTGAAATATTTATATGTTTATATATAATTATTTTGATCCTATCTTTTGTAGACTTATTATACTTGAATACTCCACACAAATAAACTTGGTCAATGGGCGGGTTGATATTGATTAGGGAATAAAATTCCAGACTCGTTCCCCCCTTTCATTGACTACCCATCTGAACGCCTCGAATCGATAAACACGACCCTGATGATCTTGTTCCTTGTAAAATCGAAGAAAATCGCCTTCCCTAAATCCTTTAGCAGACGCAATCTGACGCCAATCTCCTGATATAACTGGCTTGTCATATAAATTAGCACCTGCTCTAATGAAGCAAGGAAGATTCCGTTCCATGAGCTCATTCCCATACCTAACCCTAATATTGACTCTGTTGCCATGAATTATAGGTGGGAAATGGTCATTAAATGCAGCACTAGGAACCGATAGCCTGTAATTGATATCAGTATTGGACATGAATTTTTCGAAAATGACTAGATTGGGCTCCATTGCAAGCTAGGAATTAGCAAGCTAGAGTTGGGGGGAAAATAAGGGAATAGTTTGATGATATATAGCTGGAAGAACAAGCTAGTACTAGCTAGAGAGGAGAGTATGATCAGGGTTTGTCTAGCGAATTTCAGAACTCAAACTGCAGGCATATTTATAGTGAGAGATTGATTTCATTGAGAATATGAGTCATTTGGGGGCTCCTCACTGCTCCTCCCTTTTGGTTTTGGAACTTTTTACAGTAACAAAATTCTTTTTGTCTAGCTGAAACTTTTTGCGGCTGGTTACGTAAACATTAAAATAATTTGAGAGAGAAGAAGATGAAAAGATAAAATGATGTGGACATATAATGCAAAATGACTTTTTAAGTTCATAGTTTCTTGTCATATTGGAAGTTGGAATTTGGAATTAAGTTTGACCCCTTTATGTAGATTTACGGAAAACGGTGCCCTATCGTCCTCACTTTGTAATATTATTAACTTTGATCCCTTTATAGTACAATCATTTTTCGGCCGACAATCTTGGATATGCTTTAATTTGTGACATTCTTTATAAAGCTAAAGTGCTGATATAATTTTCACGTGCTTATGTTAGTTTTCACCCGACAGATAGTGGCAAGGGTTTTGACTTTTGACGATATAATTATATGAATTATTCTCCCTAAGAAAGTAACATCTATACTTATAATATTTAATGATTCAGTGTTATACATATATGAGATGTGAGAAATTAAGCGTCATTGAAGTTTTTTTCCTTAGTAAAATTGTTAAAGTGGGGTTACAATTATCGAGTCATAGAGTTATCATTATTTTAGGAATGAAATTTTCTAATTCATAGGTTCATATTAATATTGGGTGTTTTAAAATATTGATATTGTTTAATTGGTAACTGATATTAGTCACTGAAAGATATTGCAGCTATCAATTTAGTCCTTAAAAATGTATTGTCATCATTTTAATCATAATGCCATCAATTTTAGTCCTGACTAGCTTAAGGTCAGGACTAAAATGATGTATTTTTTAAAAAATATTATGATAATAATAATAATAAATTTTTAAAAACTAAATTGATGCCATGAAAATGTTTGGGAGATAGTTTCAGTGATGGCTAGATTAAGGGTTCAAGTTTAATAATTCATTAAATATATTTTTTAATATTAAAAATCATTTGATCATATTAAAATTCAATGATGTCAAAATACACATTAAAAAAATAACCAACAAGTACTGTAGATCATCCTTTGCCAATAATGTGATAAAAAACAACTCTCTCTCTCTCTCTCTCTCTCTCTCTCTCTATATATATATATATATATATATGAATAAAAGAGCACTACTTAACCCGCTTAAATGAATCGGAATTTCATGATATTGTTTATGTAAGAGGATTAATATACTTAGGAAAAAAATAAAATAATCCTTCTTGTGTCTTTGTTTTCTAATACATGTATTTTGTTAATTAATTGAACAGGTCTTTTACTATATTTTATAAAGCAGTAAATATTTTACTACAGTTTACAGAATAATGGATTTAAGCAATGAATGCTTGTAAGTTCAGACTACTAATTATATAGTTGGGTCATGAATTATTGTACACGGAACTTCAAGATCCTAGGTCACTTAAGAAAGGACTTTCATAGACATAAAGAGGAACATGTGTGAAAAATTATTGACTAAGATTGTTCAAAGTGAATATCAATTTGCTTTGTCATGTAATATGTCAAATCATTATCTACTCAATTGCTGGAAAGAAAAATAACTAATTAAACCTGTGAAGTTGTCAATTCTTATAATCTTTAACTTGATGCTCATTTTGAAGGTCTAACAACAGAATTTGATGTTTAAATCACTCATTAGTTGTCTGTGTACAAAAATTCTTTATATCTTATGATCGTATACATTAAGCATTTATATCATATATTTTTAAGTATGCCTTGGATTCATAAAGCACTCTAAATGCATACAAGTATTTTTTAAATTAGTAAATTTATCTAGTCTAGATATAACCATAAAGTAATTCAATGTCTATGAGTTAAGCTTCAACTAAACTAATAACTACTCCAAACCATCATCATCAACATAATGTATCATAACTAAGAATTGAGAGATAAAGATTTACAAACTAAAAATAATTTGAAATTTATAAAAGAACAGTGTAAAATACAAATACAAAAAAATGGAGAAAGAAAAAAAACAAAGAGCATCAAATCCATCAAAAGATATACAAATACAATAAAGAATTGTCATACTAACCTCATATTTGCAAGAATTTCTTCATAATTCCAAAGATCTTCCTCTCTCTCTCTCTATGTGAAACATCTAGCTTTATGTCATACTTTCATATATGCTTTAATCCCATTACTATGAACTATGCATAATTGAGATATCATACATCAGAATAAATTAAAACTTTTTTTTAAAAAAAGTTTTGTTAGAGTTTTCCCTTGTCATTTTGAGATTCCAATTTTACAAAGGTCTCAATTTACAACCTTGTTCAATAGTCAAAACAAAGTTCTAAATTATTCATATTATCCATTTCTAACGTAAACTAGCACATTCAGGTTTAGTTAATAACTAGTCTTTTTTGGAAATTTTTACATACATTTACAACACAATACAAGGCATAAACTTAATAAGATATCTAATTATCTACCATAGGTACAATATTGCATCATTTATTGCATGAGTTCCAAATAGTATACATATACATCAAATTTCTAGATGCATTCATAATTCCCTTGACAAATCTTTAGTCTTCCCATAAGCATTGCTTTCCTTTCGTCTCTACTAGTCTCTTCGCCTAGCATGGGTTAGTAGACATGGAAATATGGGATGAGGTTTTGGGAAGAATCTTAGTAGCAAACTCCACACTCAACACATACATAAGTCACCCAAGCTTAAAGACACAAGTATGCATAAACATACCTCATAACATATTAAAGCTAGCATAAAATATACTCAGTCAATAGCCATGACTTCTGAAACACTGTACTGATCTATGCTTTACTTAAGAGCTATTGCACTCAATCCCTCTCTAGGCATATTTAAGGAGGAGTTACTATGCTCAACTCCCTTTCTAAACATAATTGATTCCATAGAGAACACTCTCATGACAAGGTCACATAAGCATAATCATACATGTCAACTTAAACATAAAACATAATCATTATAAAGCATATATAATGCACATATAAGAATCCAACACTCAAGCAACAAATATGCATACCTAAAGGAAAGAGATGGTATTTGAAAAACTCAAACTCAATGCCATGTAATTTGAACTTTTCTTTCTCTACCTTAATTTATTCTCTACTCCAACGCCCCAAGGATGGATTAAGGCCACTAGAATTGCCTAAATCATCAAAATATGCAATAGTATAAATAACTAGAACACTTACTAACTCAATTCATTACTTTTCCTTAAAATTCTACTAATGCTTTATTTAAATCCCTTACTTTGGAAAATCATATCTTGAGCTAAGGACCTCAAAATTTAGCAAATTATAGCTTATTGGAAAGCTCTACTCATAAACTATCTGCTGTAAAAATTTTAATTCAAAACTAGTCCATTTGGTTCTTAAAATACATCAAAAATCAGATTTGGTACAAGGCAAAAATCTAATGCATGACAAATTTTTTGGACTAATTTTAAAAATTCATAAAATATTTTGTAGAGCTCTAAAAATTACCATTATTAGCTCAAACTAAACTTCTACATGTCCTCTAAATGCATGCCAAGTTTTAGCCCCAAAGTCAAAGTCTAAGGCCTTCAAGTGCAAATCTATATTCTCTTGCTTATTTTTGGTCTATCTTAGTGTTTCAAAGGGCTAAACTTGCACTTCTTTAGGATTCCTCATTATGGACACATTTTTATCATTCATCTAACACGTAATCCTAGTTCATCACTTCTAATTGGCCATATATCTCAAAATGACCATCTCACTTGTCAATTACACATACTTGGCATAATAGGCCTTATTGTACACCTTTAAGCCATATTATGTAACATGCCCATTTTACCATCTAGACTTCATTCTCATAACCTAATTAATATATTTAGACCATAAATGAGTCATTAAAATAGCCATAAGAACATAATTCAATCTTAAACAACACCTTGCTCATTTAAGGCTATACCTTGGCCAAATCCTTAAAAAATGCAAAATCATGGGAATTTGGCCTTATCTAATGCATAATTGATCTTTATAATTCTTATTTAAGTTTCTAATAACCTTAGAATTATCAAACCATCATTATGGACCTCATTCTGTAACTTGGCCAAAATGGCCATACAATGCCCCTTCTCTTGATATTTCTTTCAATCTCAAACGAATATCATGCCACAATTATCTTCTTCATACTCTAAAACATTACAAAATAGCAAAGAAAACATAAACACTCCCTCTCTCTTTCTAAGCTGAAATCATGAGGGAATTAAAATGGTATAAAGGCTTAACTTCAAGGTTTGAAATTTACCTTATCTTGAAGCTCTCTTAACAAGCAACCTTTTGCACCAATTGGTTTGCCAAGATGCTAAACTTCTTCCTCAAGGTTAGCCCTTAACTTCCTCCTTTCAAGATGAAAATTATGGCAAAAGAAAGCCCATGAAGAGTAAAGAAAGTTTTCTAATTAAGACGAAGTTTAAAAATGGCATATACTTGTCTGAATTTTGGCTTTTTCCCTTTCTCTTTCTTCTTTTTTTTCTCTTCCATTTTTGCACAAAATTCTTCACTTGTAGGTTAGTGCAAATGAGGGAGGAAGAAAGAATATAATTAATTTATAAAGTTACTTTAATAAAGTAATTTTAAAATTATGATTTTGTTCCTATACTTTAATTTCCATCATTTGAGCTTATTTTTAGTCTTTTCAAAAATTGACTACTCCATACCAAATTTTGGACTCTTTTCTTCATTGAAAATATCATATTTAGGGTTATAGTGACTTATAACAATCTGGAACAATCCCAACAAAAATTTGTTCATTAGGAGTCTTAAACTATACACCGTCAAGAATTTAACTAAATCAATCTCATCTAGTTAATCTACTAGCCTTTTTTCATAATACTATGATGAGGGATATTTGTTTCTCATGTTAATTATCATGTAATCTAAATCTCTAATTTTTTTCACTTTACAGTTAAACTTAATTTTTACCCCCATAGTTATTTTAGTTTTTTAATACTGCTTTCTTATACCATTCTACTCTATACATAATTTAACTTTCTTCTTTACTCAAAAAGTAACAATTCAAAGTCCATAGTGGCTTAAAATAGTTTAAAACAACTTAATCTATACTTGTGCCACTAGCTATCTCAATTTGCATGCAATTAAGGTTTTGACCAATTTTTTTAGCTCTAGTTGATTTGATAACCTAATTTAGTCATATAATGATGAAAAATATCTGGTTCTCTTAATATACTACTAAATATTTAAACTCCTGATTTTTTCTTGTTGTATAATGAGAACTCATTTTGGTCAACCTTGAATTAGATTTTAACCATTTCTGAGCCTCTTTTCTCATCTAATTGGGCTTTTACTCCCTCTCATCACTTCTCATTGTAACAAGCCTAATTCTTAATACAAAATACCTATACTTGGTAATATAATTACATAATGATGCTATACAAAAGAATAACAAAAATTAGTATCTATCCTAGGTTAGATAAACCCAAGTGTAGCATTCCCCACACAGGGTCTTAGCTCATGAATGTTCATCCACTTTCTTTCCTTTATAATTACATGAAGCTTTCACCTAAAAGTATTATCCTATGAAATGGGATAAGATACGAATCTCAGTAACCAAAGGCAAATTCCATTCATATATTCCAATTTAATTACTATATGTGTATGAAATTAGATAAGCATCAGAAAATATACTAGTCATATCAACAAATGAAATAATTAGGCTATTAGTGACTATATCCTATACTAGCAATCATATTTTCTCATGTTAAAGGGCATTAACATCAGGAGAGGCCCATCCATGGCACCAACTCCCTAATGAGTACAACCTAGGCTTAGTGTATATAAGGATTTGATCATAACTTGATGCCTGATCGAAACATGATGCACGGGTGGTAGCCGTACTACAGTTCTACCATGGACTCACAAGGTCCAATCATAACATATCAGATAACCAACCATTCATTTAGTATTCAAAAAACATATATGTGCAGTAGATATAAAATTAAAGTAAATATATGTATGGAATTAACATTAAACCCTAGTTACCTCACTTGTAAACAATTTTTTAGAGCCAACCATAATGCTACTTCAACCTATAGACACAAAACCAAACCATTATTATTCCTAATCATTATTTATAGTAGCAAAACTGATATTCAAAGAATTAAACCATAAAAGACTACCTAGAGAACACCTACCTAACTACTACAAGAACTAAATTCAGATTTGGTTATGCTTATACTAGTAACCTCAAAACAACACTCTAAATTCTAGGTAAATTTACACAAAATCACCATTCATCTTATAAATCAGGTATAGCAATCCTAAACTAGCAAAAAATGTATCAAAATAAGAAGTTTATACTTACCCAATATCCTTCTTAGCCTCAACCTTCGAAAATCCTCTAAGAAAACACCAAATAACACATATCATATTTGAGGTGTAGGTGAAAATACTCAAAATGAAAAATCAATCAAGTTAAATTGAAGAGGAAGAGGAGAGGGTCAAGTTATATAATAATTACCTTGGCTAATTTTGACCCTAGGAGTAGGAGAAGATGGATTTTTGCCAAGAACCCTAGCCTCCACCTTAAACCTCTAAAAATGCTTTGTGCCTCTAGTATTTATGGATAACGAAAGGGAAAAGGCTAAAGGAACTTTAGGTTTTAGGGTTTCGGTGGATTATGGGTTGACCCAAAGGCCCAAATCCAAGTGGGTTCAGAAGTTGGTGCTAGTTAGGCCATGGTTTAGGTGTTAAATGGGTAAAATATGAGTTGGGCCTGCAAAAAATAAATATTAGGCTTTAAGAAAATGGAATTGGGTCTTCCTAAGGCTAAGATTGGACTTCTATACTTAGTTCAAAATATAATTAAATTAATTATAAAGTCCAAATTAATGTCCTCCTCCCTTAATTAATTCTCCTATTTAAACCCATATCAATTCCTAATTAATCATAATTATCCTTACTTAATTTTGTAGTGTTACATTCTCCCCTCCTTTTAGAAATTTTGTCCTCAAAATTAGACATACCTTACTCAAATAATGTTGGATAATCATTCTTCATAGCTTTCTCCGTCTCTTAAGTTGCTTTATCCTAAGTAAGCCCCTTCCATTCCACCTTTACCAAGAGAATGTCCTTATTACGCAACTGTTTGACTTTTGATTCCACAATCCTTTTCGGTTCAACCATATAAGATAAGTCATCTTATAGATGTACAATCTCATACTCAATGACATGTGAAGGGTTCAAGTTATACTTTTTCAATTAGGATACATGGAACATATCATGCAATTGGGCCAAATTTGGAGGTAAAGCAACCCTATAGGCCACGGGTCCTATCCACTTAAGGATTTGGAAAGGATCGAGGTAACAAGGACTGAGCTTTTTTTTCTAATAGACTATCCTATGCTCATCATTGGAGTAACATTAAGGAACACATGGTCTTTTGCCTCAAATTCTAAGGGTTTTCTTCTCTTATCAACATAGCTCTTCTGCCTAGGCTGCCAACAACTTCTTCCTGATGAGTTCTATTTGATAGGTGGTTTAGTCCACTATGTTTGGACCTAAGAGACTCCTCTCACTAAGTTCTACCCAAGTTAAAGGTAATCTATACTTCCTCTCATAAAGTGCCTTAAATAGTGCCATTTAGATACTAAAATGGTAACTATTATTATAGGCAAACTCGGCTAAAGACAAGTACACATCCCAATTTCCTTTTAACTCTAACATACTAACTCTAAGTATGTCCTCAAGGGTGTGAATGGTTCTCTCAGTCTATCTATCTGACTGAGGATGATAAGTAGTGTTAAAGTTAAGACTAGTACCTAATACTTCTTGCAAAGACCACCAAAATTTCACTGTGAACATTGGGTATCTATCTAACACAATGCCATTGGGGATACCATGTAATCTCACAATCTCACTAACATATAATTTTAGGCTAGTCTATCTAGAGGATGTATGGCTCTAATAGGCAGAAAGTAGGCAGATTTTGTTAGTCTATCTATAATTACCCAAATGGCATCATAACTCGAGGATGTCCTAAGGAAACCCCTAATAAAATCTATGGATATACTATCCCATTTCCATTTCGAAATCTCTAAAGGGTGTAACAAGCTTACGTGTTTTTAGTGTTCAATCTTAACCCTCTAACAAACTAGACATCTAACAACAAACTCAGCTATGTCTCACTTCATTCTAGGCCACTAAAAAACTCTTTTTAAGATCTCTATACATCTTTGTGGTGCCTAGATGAATGGTGTACATACTCTTATGAGCTTTAGACAGCATTATGCTCCTTAATTCATCATCTCTAGGTATGCATACTTTACCTTGGTACCTTACCAAACCATCCTTTAATAGGTCAAAGTCTCTTATCGATCCACTTCCTAACTGCTCTATAATTCTTCCCAAATGTTTATCTAGCTCTTGGGCCTCTTTAATTCTCTTCCTAAAGTCATTTTCTATCCTTAATTCCCTCAAAAGTAGGCTACTAGGGTGTACTAAAATAGATAAGTTCAAATATCTCAATTCCTTCATCAACCTTTGCTCCCTAAGCATCATCATTGCCATGTGAATAGATTTCCTACTCAAGGCATCGATAACAACATTCGCCTTTCCAAGATGATACTTTAAAGAGAAGTTATAGTCATTAAGAACCTCCATCCACCTTCTTTGCCTCATGTTTAACTCCTTCTGATCAAACAAATACTTCAAACTTTTATGATCACTATACACCTCAAATTGTTCATTATAGAGATAGTGTCTCCAAATCTTAAAAGCAAAAATAGTAGCTACTAACTCTAGATTATGGGTGGGATAATTTTTTTCATGGGGTCTAAGTTGCCTAGAAGCATATGCTATCACCTTACCTTGTTGCATCAAAAAACATAGCCTAATCCCTTCTTGGATGTGTCACTATAGACTGTGAAAATCTCTTTAGGGTCGAGTATCACTAGGACAGGTGCGGTGGTCAACCTATCCTTAAGTTCTTGAAATGCATTCTTGCACTTGGCATCCCACATAAATAGTTTATCCTTCCTAGTTAACTGAGTTAAAGGCATGGCTAACTAAGAAAATTCCCTAATGAATCTCCTATAATAGCCAGCTAGACTTAGGAAACTATAAATTTTGGTCACTGTTTCAGGTCTTTTCCAATTCAATATCGCTTCTACCGTGCTAGAATCTATCGCTACCCCTTGTCTTGATATCACATGACCTAAGAATTTAACTTCCCATAACCAAAATTCACACTTACTCAACTTAGCATACAACTAATGCTCCCTCAAGGTTTGAATAATTATCCTAAGATGCTTTGTAACACTCGACTTCTTCATAAATGTGAGAAACATAATATTCAATTTCTCCGTAAACATGTGAAATGCAATGGATAGACAAGTAAATCCCCTGAAATGAATGATTTAAGGCCAAATAAAATTAGGATAAAATTTTAAATAATAGAAAATGAGAATTCAAGACCCATGGTGCCCATAAACCAAAGCCATAGTGGTTTAATAAAATTGCCAAAAGTGCAATGGTATTTTCATAATTTTGGGTACCTTTTAGAAAACTCAAATGAGAGATTTTGAAATGGAAAAATAAGTTTTTCAAAGTTCTCAGAGGCACTAAAAACTATAGGAACCCCTAGAATTGTTAAAACATTTTCAGTGAGTGACTTTGGCTGTCAATTGACGGAGCCTTTAACTAAATGGTTTGATAAGGTTTTAAATTTAATTTTGTTGAAACCAAAGGTATTTTATGAATTAAAGAATTTAAATTTTTATATAGAAAAAATAGTTCTAAAAAAGGATTTAAAATGAGCTCAAACAGCATAGTCAAAGTATAATGGCAAATTGGTAATTATGAAAAGAAGTCAAAATATCTTTTTCTATTTAATTATGATGCACTAGCCACTTCTTCTTCACTTCCACCAACCTGAACCAATGCTAAATGGGATGCAAATGGTGTGAAAAATGGAAGGAAGAGAGAGAAGAAAAAGGAAGCCATATAGGTAAGAAACTATGCATAATTTTGCTACAAGCTAGTTAGAAAGTTTCTTCTACTCTATGAGCTCTTTCCATTGATGACTTTGGTTTCTTGAAAGGATCATTTTGGTGGCTGACCTCTTGAGGAAGAGTGATAATTTGAAGTAACCAAATATAGTAAGAGAATCTCCATTCGGCAAGCTTTCAAATGAGGTATGTTATGTAATAGAAAAATTTATTTTTCGTTGAATTCCAATGGCTTCCATATTAGGTCTAGAGAGAGAAACTAGAGATGGGAAGTGAATTTGGCTAAAACTTGATGGAATTAAGGGTTTTGAAGCATAAGGAATAAGAATATGCAAGTAAAATTAATTAAAAGGCTTTAGTATTCAAGATATGGAAGTTAGGGATTTTGTTGCACCTACACTAAAATGAAGCTTCCTAGTGGTAATTTAGATTGTCTAAGAATGTATATGGATTCTTAAGAAACCTAGGAAGCCTCACAAATGCCAATTCCCTAAAGAAAATGAATGAAACTCCATGGATGCATAATATGGAAGGTGTCTAGGTCTAAGGAAGAAAATGTATCTAGGGAGTGTTTTAATTGGTTCCAAGGCTAGAATGAGACTAGATATGATGGAAGAATATTAATGGAAGCCTTTGAAAAATTTAGAAGCCATGGAATGTGAGATAGAGGTGTAGGTTCCATAATGTGACATTAGGCAGCAACTTATAGCTAGGCTCCTTAAAATGAATGTGTGATGACTCCAAGGAGTCCAATTAGAGTCAAGAGACCTAGAATGAATAGGAAATGGGAGCCAAGATCATGAATTTTAAGAGTTGCTTCATTGTGTCTTATATGGAAGTATAATGGAACCATATAAGAAAGTAACATAGTATAGCACTTGAGAGAATTCAAGGCTTATTTCCATGACCTAAATATGCCTCATTTGGTGTGTCTAGGTCAAGGAAACTAAGGGTCACCCAATAGCAAGTCTTGGTTGAGAAGGAGGAGGAAGATTTCAATGGAAAATGTGTGGCATTAGCTCCAAGGTAACTCTCCAACCTTTTTCTCATGCATTGTTGGATATTTTCTTGTCTTTGGGTACTTGTATGTTTGTTTATGCCATGATAAATATCTCTAACTATTTCCTATATGCCATGGTACGATATTCTTGAAATGTGTTTTTATAAATGTGTTTTGGCTTGAATGGGTTTGGTGAAGCCAAAAGTCCTTTAGCGAGGATGAGGATGAGCCAAAAGTCCCTAAAATTGAGTAAGACAAAGCCAAAAGTCTCAAGAAGAGTGAGGCCAAGTCAAAAGTCCCTTAAAAGTGGGTGAGACAAATCTAAAGGTTCTAAGAAAAGTGAGTGAAGCTAAACTAAAGCCCTTGAGAACCTATGTGTGATATGTATGAGTTTCTTGAACATAGAAAATGTGTTATATATGTTCATTTATAGCCTTGAAAGCATGCATGCATTCTTTGACATTGTATGGCATCTATTATATATGTTTGAAAGGGTAAATAAAGAGCTATTAAGATTCTTTGAATTTCACTCTTCCCCTTCCATATGTCTAGTGATGTCTAGGTGAGTTAAGAAGTTTAAAGAAAAGAGGCCAAATGCCTTGAAGTATGACACTTTGACAAGGGAGTAGAAAAATAGGTAATTTTATAGCAAATTGATGTCAATAATTATGTATGTATGATGTACATGTGATGCAAGCCATTAAGCACAAGCAAATGTATGTAAATATGATGAACAAATAGAATTTGGAACCATATGAATGTGTATGTAAGTTTTTGCCACTTGTGTGTCATGATGTTCATGTGTATAAGTGTGAGTGGCATAGTGAATTTGAGCTCCATAATGTTTAGGACCATTTAAGATACTTCCCTAGCTGTGTTTGTGCTATAAGACATGCTTAAGTGGCTATGGTGCATTAAGAAGACCATTTGGTGCCTCTTTGACCCAATCATGGTGTTAAAAGTGACCAAAATTTGAGCTAAACCACAAGTTGACCAAACAATCTATTCTTGGCATGAAATTTGGCACACTTATAGAGCTTACCTAGATCTTTCCATAAAGTCAAAAAATACCTAATTTGGAGCTTTAGAAAATTAATTACGAGTTTTCAAAGTTAGCCAAAAAACATGTGGAAATGGTAATGTCACTGTTCATATGGTTAGTTCCTTTCCCTGTGTTATCCCTAAGTCAAATGGTATCCAATGGCTATAAAATTTTATAGGAATAAACTATACATGCTAGTATTTCTACAGCACTTGAGAACACCCCATTTGGAGCTTTATAGAGGGAGAACCAAAATTTTGAAATTTCATGATAGTACCAAGTATGCAACAAGTTCCATCAATTTTTGTAGCCTTCATGCTTCTATTTTGGTCTAGACTTATTTTTAATCTCTAGTAGACATCTAAAGATTTCCAGAATGATATGGTTTGTTAGATTTTGATATTTCTAGAATTAGTTATGAATTTTTAAAATTTATATTAGTAACTTGTGATAGCAAACCTGGGCAGTTGGACCTTTGGTTCTTTTCTATTGTCAATCATGGTCCATTTGATATTTTCATGGCCTATAATGATTTTTAACCTATAGTTGACATTCTAGGCTTTCTAAAAAACTATCATTTACTTGATTTCAAATTTTCTAAAATTAGTTATGATATTTCAAAGTTTATATTAAAAAGGTGTATCAGTAAATCTAAGGCCAAAATATTTCTTTTATGTATAGAGGTTCTAAACTCGGGAAGGATGAGTTGTTTAGTGATGGTCCTAAACTATATGAATGTATTTTGAGTAGAGGATGATATCGGCGAGTTCATATGGCCCATGAGATACGAAACAAAAATTTTAAACCTTACGTAATGCAAGAAAATATATTATTTTTATTGATTTTTTAAAGAAAGTTGCAAAGCCAAGGAAACATAACTAGATAAATGAAAAAGGAAGACTAAAATAATATGGTATTACATGCTCTTCACTAATCCTAGAGTAGATAAGGAAATCATCAATAAACACTACCATAAACCGATCAAGATAAGGTCTAAAGATCTTATTCATGTAATCCATAAAAATAGCAAGAGTATTGGTTAACCCAAAAGGCATAACTAAGAACTCATAATGCTTGTATCAAGTCTTAAAGGCTATCTTAGGTACATCCTCAGCCTTGAATCTAAGTTGGTGGTATCTAGATCTGAGATCAATCTTTAAAAAGACTAACACTCCAGTTAATTGGTCAAGCAAGTCATTAATTCTAGGTAAAGGGTATTTGTTCTTGATGGTCACTTAGTTCAATTGCTTATAGTTAATACAAAGCTTAAGGCTACCATCCTTCTTCTTGACAAACAACATCGATACCCCCCACAGAGACACACTTGGCCTAATAAACCCCTTCTCAAGAAGCTCCTCTAATTGACTCTTCAACTCAACCAACTCAATAGGTGCCATTTTATTTGAATCCTTAGAAATTGAACTTGTACCAAGTACCAAATTAATGGAGAACTCTAACTCTCTCTCTAGAAATAGTCCACTAAACTCCTTAGAAAAAATCTTAAAGAACTCTCTAGTTACAGGTATATCCTCCAATCCATCATTAACCTTAACATGCAATGAAAAGAATACTAGAAACCCTTGGCAACTACGCCTAGGTACCTCCTGGCTTGGGCAGCAGACACACAAGTAAGCTCAGTCACAGTACAAGTTTTAGGTATATTTGTAGGTAAGGAAATAGTCTTACGGTTACAATCAAATATCACATTATTAGCTGACAACTAGTCTATACCAATGCTTACATCAAAGTCATACAAAGGGATACAAAGCAAGTCAAGAGTAGTACTATAACTATCCAATTATACAATGCAATTCAAATACACATAAGATGTAATCATATAATACCCAGTAGGGGTGGACACAGATAGTTCAAATAGCAACAGGCTAATTTTAAGATCCAAATGCCTAACACAGTCATATGAGATGAATGAGTAGGTCACACTCAAATCAAACAATGCATCTACAATGGACAAGTAAAGTACCTTGAATCAAATTAGAGGATCTACTAACCTCTTGCTATATAAGTGCGAACACCCTTCCTTGTGTAGGTGGTTTAACATATCAGGCCAACTTCGGTGACACTATGCTTGACACCTTGCAAGTTTGTGCATAGTGTCCAGGCTTTCCACAATTATAGCATATCGAGCATGGTCCATTACCATGACTCTTTTCACATTTGCCACAAACTGATGGGACACTCACTGAACTCCTTGGGGTCCTATACTTTTTCTTTAAAGAACATTTTTTATGGGTGGTCTCTTACCCTAAGAGCCATTACCATTGCTGGCTCCCTTCTTACTTCTGCCCCTAAAGGGATCCATGCCCCGATCACGCTTACCCTCTGTGGTCTTCTTTCTTTTGGCCTCACTCTTAATCAAATCTCTCTTTGTCACTCTACACTTCTCCACCAATTCATCAAAATTGTCGATCTATAGGGATACAATTTTATCCTTCAATTTCAATTTTAGGTCTCTTTCAAACTTGTTAGCCTTCCATGGCTTATCATCAAACCGTCTCAGGTCGAAGGAGAAATAGGACAATTGGATGAATTTGGCTACATATTGATCCACACTCATTTCTCCTTACTCAAGGAAGTTAAACTCAACTTCTTTGTTGTAACACCTTAAATTTCTA
Organism: Erythrophleum ivorense; assembly: GCA_026724425.1. NCBI lineage: Eukaryota > Viridiplantae > Streptophyta > Magnoliopsida > Fabales > Fabaceae > Erythrophleum > Erythrophleum ivorense. The sequence goes on along the minus strand of JAIUCV010000006.1, from coordinate 35,558,629 downwards.
ACTTATCTCATGCTATTTCCATGCCTTATGCCATGCATCTCACAAGGAAACAAAATAATAACCTTAAAATAATGGATTAAATTATGTTGCATAGTGGATAAATTTTTTATTTGGTGTTCCATGGACCATACGAACTCATTCATCTCATTCTCATATTTAGTTACAAAGATACAACTTATAACCATCCCAAGAAGTGACCTAGAACTCGAGCATAGGAAGTGGATACATAAAAGCAATAGGTGCAGCCTCGGCCAAGTATTCCAACATACTGTCATAAATTTAAAAAATCATAACTAATTCTAGAAAAATTAAAATCAAGCATACTTTACTATTCTAGAAAACTATAGATGTCTACTTTATGCTAAAAATAAATATTGGTACCAAAAATTGATGGAACAGTACCAGAGGTTAACTGTCATTACTAGTACTGACTTCTAACTTCAAAAATTAATATCTCTCTAATCAAAGATCCAATTGAGTTGATTTTGGTGGCTATGGAAAGCTTATCATGTCTAGTTTATGTCTATAAAATTTCATGAGTATTGGACATTATTTGGCCCTCAAATGACACAGCCCAAGTTACTAACCAAATAAACAATGTCTGCACTAGTTTAACAGAAAAATGCCAATTGTGAAATATCATAATTAATTCCACAAAACTCCAAATAATATGATATTTGGCTTCCCAAAAGGCTCTTGATAAGATCTATATGCATGCCAAATTTCATGGAAAAATTCGCTCATTTGATCAGATTTTGACGTTGGATTGCATAATAGTCATTTTTACATCTTATAAAGGGTCCAAATGGTCCATTTTAGGTTCTAAGGCAACCGTGGCCACTTGAACACATGGGAAAGTACCAAAATGGTCTACTAAACATATCTTAAAGGTTCATAAACCCAGAAATCAAAAACTCACTCTCTCACCCCATGTCATACACAAGAATCCATATGCTTTAAGTTGCCATTCACTACCCAAATGCATATTACCATTCATTTAGCATCAAAAATCATACATACATCAAACATTTAGGTAATTACACATGTTGAAATGATTACATAACAATTCCATCATAGGATTACATCATATGCCATTTGTATGGCTATAAAAGAAACAAAACTAGGCATTTTATTGTCAAGCTTTCATCTCCCAACTTGGTGGCTCTCATTACCTTGCTCATTTGGTCCACCTAGCATGATAAGACATTGGAGAGGAAGGAATGAGATTCAAATCATTCCAATAGCTCATCTTCTTTTCAATCATACATAAAAAATATAATTCAAATCTTAAAAATGCAAGCATGAGTATAATGAAATGTATAGTGATTCAAGAAGCATTCTTGGTATTTGAACAAGTCATACATAGCATACATAGGCTTGCCAAGTAAGTGGATTAGCCTCACCCATTCTCTTCAAGATTATTGGACTTGCCACACCTTTTTTCTTAAAGGCCTTGAACTAAGCCTTACTTTTTGGAGATACTATTCTTTTTCTCAATCATTTTCAAAGGTTCTTGGCCTTTTCACACTCAAGCAAACTAAAGCAAACATACTAAACATCATTTGAAAAAATAATACAACATCATGGTACCATGGAGTATAGGCATATGCTAAAATACTTTTCATGGCTTAAAACACACACACACACATTTAAAGACAAGGTAAGCATACATTCATACATGAGAGAAAGTGGAAAGAGCTACCTTTGTCACACAAGAACACTTTTTCTCTTGGAAATGCACTCCCTTCCTCAGCCACACACTCACAATGATGGGAGGCATGTTTCTCTTGGCCTAAACACTATATATGGAAGCCAATTAAGTTCTTGGAATCATTTCTAAAGCTATACATCTTCCTTAAACACTAACTTAGTCTAATAGCCCTTTTTATGGTTTCAAAGTGTACTTAATAAAGTAACCTCTTGACTCCTTTTAAGCCTCTTAGAGTCATCATACAATTAAAACAAAGAGTCTAACTACATGTTACTTTTTTAGGTCATATTATGGAACCTATAATACCATCTTACTTCTTATGGTTTCTAAAATTTTTCCTGGCTTCCTCTCATCCTCTTCCATCATATATGACTCAAAAATAAGCTTGGAACAAATTAACACTTCCCCTAGGTGTCCCAACTGCACTAGGCTGTGGCTATAGAGCAAAAGGATACCATGGGAGTTTGCTTTGCTTTTCTTGATGGAAGATGCATATGAGGAGCCTTCTAGGATCTTAGGATTTCATTCAAACACTCATTTAGGCATAGGAATCATTGTATCAAATTAAATTTTTCAAGGGACACTTGAAACCCTAACTTTACTATCTTGATTTTTCATGGTTATTTGTTAATTCTCTTTGTATATTCTTATTCTCCACACTCAATTCCCTAAGGTTCACCCTTGGTTCTATCCAAAATCCATGTCTTCTTGAAGCTCTCCAGGTGGGATGAACCAAGGAAAAGAAAGGAAGAAGGAATAGCTACCATGGGATAAATATTTTACCTTGTTTTCTTGACTTTTCTTACTTGTTTCTCACTTTACTTGGCCTCCTCTTCTCAAATCTGAATTTTCCACCTCTATTTTGCCTTCAAAATAGATCTAAGAACTTCAATAAAATCACAAGAAAGAAGGGAAGATGGAGGAGAAAGAGTTTGTGAAGGAAAAAGCATGAAAAACCAAGAAAATCCATACATTTTTCCTTGTTTTTGTCCTCCCTTCCTTCTCCTCTTGGTGCGCCTCAAACCCTAGCTCTCTCTTCTAGTTTAGGGCAGAAATAAATGTGGCTAAATGAATGAGGAGGTGGGGCGACACATATATATAGGTATATTAGGAAGAACTTTTCAAAAATTTCAATTTCATCCCTTTGTCTTGGCATTTTCGCTTATGGTTCATTTTAACTTCTTTTTTAGAATCATCTTTTCTTTCATAAAATTTAGGTCTTCAATTTAATAAAATGCCTTTGAAATCAGTTAAGTCGTAGCTAAAACCTTCCTGAATGAATCTATCAAAGTTCGGGTCAACCAACGTTAGAGAACGTCCACCGAAGGGGTTTTAACTATCTTGGGGCTTCCCATGGTTTTCAGGGCCTCGAGAATCTTGGAGAACTCAAAATTTTCATTTAAAAAGCCCTCCTATGAGAATTTCAAAATTTGCTCTAAATTACGAAAATGTCATTACATTTCGTCAACGTTTCATTAAAATTCGTTTCTTCATTCTAGCTCTATTTTTCTTTCTGTTTGAGCTTAGGATTCTCATTTTTAGGAGTCTAGAATGTTACTTAAATTTTTTCAGACCTTGACTAATTCATTTTAGGAGACTTGCTTTGAAAACGTATCTATTTCTGTCGTTTGACAAAAACCAAACATTACACTTGTCAACCCTCACTAAAGGTGGAAAAATTTTCCTTCAAAGGTAGTTTGGAAACTTTCCCAAGTTAAGGGTATTCCTCTTGAAGTCAATAATCTAGAGGCACTCCTCCACTAATGCTCAGCCTCACCTTCTAACTTATATATAGCCAATTTTTTCTTTTGCTTTATAGTGCATGTCATGACCTCAAAAATCATTTCTAGTTACATCATACACCTCTCAGCTTTCTTAATATCCAACTCCCCCATAAACGATGGAGGTTCAGCCTTTCAGAACTTGGCTAATATAACAGAGAAGTCACCATTATCCCTTTGGCGCCCTACACCAAGGTTTTGACTAGCACTAACTCGATTTTCCATAAGCACTTTTAATTTTGCTTATTCATCGTCTCATGTAACTGTTGTAGCACTTGAACAATGGCTGCATGAGCTTCGACTTGCTCTTAAAGCCGGTCAATCATTGCCCTAGCTGTAGCTTCATGAGCCTTAACTTGTTCCCTCATATGGTTAGCCATTGTAGTTATGGCCTCTTGCACTTCTCTTAACAGCTCAATGATTTCTCTATGTGCAGCCATGTCACTTTGCAATGCCATAAGCATAACCAGAAGCATCCCCTATTAAGCTACAATCCAAAGGCAATCCAAACAAAACTCCACCCACAATAAGTATAAACAAGTATAAGAGTCATCACTAGGTCATAATGTTTCTATTCATAGCATGCATGCGTCATAATTGCCAAGTTTTCTAACCACAAGGTTCTAAATCTAAGAAAATTTCCTAAACCATTACTTTAATACCAAATGTAACAGCCCTAATTCTTAATCATCATGATTAGGCTCAATTACATGATTAACGATAGTAAATCAAGGTATGAAATCATTACAATTAATTAAATTGGGAAAAAGTGAGAAATTTGAATCTTGATATTATTAGGGTTATTAGTCAAACCATCACAACTATTTAAGTCTATAAGTAATTCTAGTTATTAATTAAAAACCTTTTATACATGTTACCATTGATTTTCAATCCATAAAATCCTCTTATAACGTTCCCAAGTCAGTATATAACCTTAACATAGTGAAATTCAAGATTTTTAGATCAAAATAGGAGTTTAGGGGATTTATGCCATGACTTGGACCTTCCCCGCCACAGTTAAGTTGGTTATTAGAATCTAAAAATTAAGTTTGGAGACTATCATCGCGACTTGGTATACTCGAACCATAGCATAAGTGCTCTCAGGAACTACTATTCATACCTTCACGAATCTTACCGCGGTAGGCCTATGTGACGCCATAACGAGAGAGCATCCTAAAACCTACTGTAAAAAATTTCACGATCTGCGCCGCAGTGAGCCATTCCTGCATTGCGGTGAAACTAGCTATTGGAACCCATAATTTTCCTCCCTCGATTTTCATCGCGACTTGATTCTCTTGCGCTGCAACAAATCTACTCTCTGGAGCACTTCTTGCCTGACTTCTTTGACTTGCACCACAGATAAACATCTTACGCCACAGCATGGTTTCTTTCTGTCAGTCTCCCTGGGTGAATTTTTCGCCTTACGCCATGGCTAGATGTCTTGTGCCATGGTGCTTCTCGCTTCTGGCAAACTCTTGGTCGCGACTTAGTTAACTTTGGCTGCGACTCAACTCTCTTCTGCACCTATACCTCTAAATTTCATCCCATACACTCCAACTCTCCCTCTAGTAGCACTCTAGGGCTAGTCTACCTTAATTTGTAAGGCTCTAATGACATTAATATACCTTATTAACCCGGTATACCTATCATTACTAATTCAAGACTTAAGTGTTGATTCCTACTAATCAAACTATCACGTATAAGCAATTTATGTATCAATGACATCAAGAAGGATTCATAATTACTAACAACATCTTTTATGATAACATACTTCCAAGAAACAAGTTATATTTATATATCCATTTAACAAGGTTTCATATCAGATATAAACAAGTGCATACATTAGACACCAAATTGTAAAGAGCCTAACTCCCTATTAGTTACATCATTGTTTACCAAAATGCAAAATACCTACACTTGGCAATATGATTATATGATGATACTATACAAAAGAATAATAAAAATTAGCATTTATCCTAAGTTAGATCAACCTAAGTGCAACATTCCTTATACAGGGTCACAGCTTATGGATGTTCATCCACTTACTTCCCTTTATCCTTATCCAAAAAGCCATCACCTTAAAGTATTATCCAATAAAACAAGATGAGATGCAAATCTTAGTAACCAAAGATAAATTCCATTCATATATTTCAATTTAATTACCATATGTGAATGAAATCAGATAAGCATCAAAAAATATACCAGTCATATCACTAAATGAAATAATTAGGCTATCAGTTACTACTATCCTATATTAGCACTCACATTTTCACATGTTAAAGGCCATTAACATCAGGAGAGGCCTATCCATAGCACCAACTCCCTAATAAGCACAACCTGAGCTCAATGCATATAAGGGTTTGTTCACAACCCAGTACTCAATCGAAGCATGATGCACAGGTGGTAGTCACACCATAACTCCACCATTGACTTACAAGGTCCAATCACAATATATCAGATAGCCAACTATTCATTTAGCATTCAAAAATCATAAATGTGTAGCAGATATAAAATTAAAGTAAATATATACATGGAATTAACATTAACCCCTATTACCTCAGTTGTAAATAATTCTTTAAAAGCCAACCACAATGCTACTTTAGCCTATGGATACAAAACTAGACCATTACTATTCCTAATTATCATTTATAGTAGCAAACCTAATACTCACAGAATTAAACCACAAAGGACTACCTAGAGAATACTTACCCAGCCACTACAAGAACCAAATTTGGATTTGGTTATGCCTGCGATAGTGACTTCAGAACAACACTCCAAATTCTTGGCAAATTTGTACAAAATCACCACTCATTTTATAAATCAGCTATAGGGATCTTAAACTAATAGAAAATACATCGAAATAAAAAGTTTATACTTACCCAATATCTCTCATAGCCTCAACCTCCGAAAATCCTCTGAGAAAACACCAAATAACCCATATCAGATTTGAGGTGTGGGTGAAAATGCTCAAAATGAAAAACCAATCAGGTCAAATTGAAGAGGAAAAAGAGAGAGTCAAGTTATATAACAATTACCTAGGCTGATTTTGACTCTAGGAGTGGGAGAAGATGGATTTTTGCCAAGAACCCTAGCCTCCACCTTAAACCTCTAGAAATGCTTTGTGCCTCTAGTGTTTTTGCAGAATGAAGGGGAAAGGGCTTAAGGAACTATAGGTTTTATGGCTTAGGTGGATTGTGGGTTGACCCAAAGGCCCAGATCCAAGTGGGTTCAAAAGTTTATGCTAATTGGGTCATGGTTTAGGTGTTAAATAGGTTAAATATGAGTTGGGCTTAAACAAAATAAGAAAATGGAATTAGATTTCCCTAAGGCTAAGAGTAGGCTTCTACACTTAGCCCAAAGCATAATTAAATTAATTATAAGGCACAAATTAATATCTACCTCCCTTAATTAATTCTTTTTTTACCTATATTAATTCCTAATTAATCATAATTATCCTTAATTAATTTTGAGGTATTACACTCATAATCTTAACTTAGAGTCTAACTTAGTATAAAACATTAGATATTACACTCTATCTCTCTTTATGATCCTAACGTGTTCTTCTCTATAAAAACTTTAAAAATGACTAAAGAAAACTAAAACTCTTTCAAGATCACACTTATAAAACTATTTATGAAAATTCCTAGGTTACCGTTCATTGCAACAAACATGGTGGCACATTCAAAAAGATTGCTACCTCATTGCAACTAATGTGGAGGTTGTAGCAATGTCCAATGGGGTGTGACAAATGCTAATTCTAGATGCCACGACCAAGAAAGATCTTGTCATAACTAAAAGGAGACAACATCCAACATATGAATTTCTTGCACCTTGGCCCTTAGACTTTGACTCTTTCAATCTCACAACTTGATTTCTTTATTTATTTACACCTAAGTTCTATAAAATAAAGATGAAACAACTAAATAAGATTTAAACCAAACTAAACACAATTAAGAGACACAAATAAAATTCTAATTACAAAATAACACTATGGCTTAATTTAATAAGAAATTAGCCACACAAATAGGGAATTTACAAGTAAAACTCAATTACACAAAATCTTGCAATTTAGTACCTAATTTAGGAGTAAAAGTCGAATCAAGCTCTAATCACATCTATTCATCAAGAAATCCAAAATTAAGCAAATTTAGCCTACACTCTAGAAATAAAAAACTAAATAAATCCTAATTTTATGCATCTTGAAATATAAAGCTCATTCTTGACAATGTTTTGGTTATGATAGATTAATTTTTATTATTGTTGTTATCTACACTCAAGATAACAACCTTATGATATCCTAACTCGTTGTTCCATCCCATGGTTGGCTAAAATACACATATTACTATTAATGAATTATTATAGTTACTAGTATGAATAGCTCATAGCATGATGCATCCTATACTAATTGCCTAGGCCTTATTTGATCAAACGCCTAAAGTGCAAGATAATTGGTAGTTGCATTATATGTAGATTAGTGAGCATTAACTAGTACCACTACATTCATACTCTCTAATCTTTACTAATTGATTATCAAGTACTTTCATTTGATTAATTAACTCATAAATTCATTTCCATGACATTCAAAAGCTAATTAATGGATTAGAAACAAGAAACATCACATAGGAGCATTAAGCATTTACAATTGCACTATGAACCATAAAGTAATCTAAAGGAAATCATCACCACAAGTAATTAATCAATATAAAAACAAAATTTAATAGGTGAAATTAATAAAAGCCAATAAAAGACTAATGAAAATCTAAAGGAAAATAGATTATGTCAAAGTTGAATACAAAATATATATCATTACAAAGCAATTCTACCATAAAAGTATTAAAATATACCTCTAAAGATGATCTAAAACCACAATCCCTCTTAGAAATGCTCTTAAATGCTAAACTAGTAGAAAGCAAAAACTCTAGAAAATGTAAGAATATTTAGGAGGGAGGGGAGGGAGTTTACAAATTTGTATATTGAAAGGAATTTTTAAAAGCCCAAAAAAGGTTACTCATTGTAACAAGCTCATTTTCTAGTCACAACAATGAAGTGACATCATGAATTATGGATTTAAGTGAGTTGCTCATCATGATGAATGGTTATTATTGTCGTGATGAGCAAGAGGCATAAAGTTTTTGAAATAAATGCACTCTTGCCCTTGATCTCCTGATAATCACTTCCAAAATGTGCAAAACTTACTTATTTACATCTAGATTCCTACAAAACAAATAGAAAACACAAAATATAAGTATTTAAGCTATAAAATCAAAATTAAAACAGTAATTTACAAGAATATGTTCTAGGCTTCCATGGAAAATATAAATTGCCATATGTAACATCTCTTACTAAAATAACACTCAACTTAGAAGACAAATAATAATTATATGATTTAATCCTATGTTCAAGAAAGAATTTACTTAATTCACCTAAAAATATAGAGAAATTTGAGTCAATTAAAATCTTGATGTTTAATCCTTTGAGTTCTTAACTATGGAAAACACTTATACTTACTCAACTTAACTCTAACCCATTAGCTTAACTCTAAGACACCTTAAAAGGATAAATAAACACTCGGGAATCATACATCCATCTCCCTTAAGCTACTTACCTCAAAAACCAAAAAACTAGCCAAAAGAATGAAGTTTTAACTCACGAGGACTAAAGTTCCAACTTTAACATGGTCATTGCAACTTTGAAGAATGAAGCCATGACTTTGTTCATGACTGGTTAGCAATTCCTCCTCCAAACCTGATTGAAGTTATGACTTTGAAAACTAAAGTCACAACCTTTAACGCTACTATTTATATTAGAACCAAACATGAAGATATCGAATTTTGACAATAAAAAGTGGTTTGGAACCTCAAGTGACACACCTAAACTTGTCAATTCTTAACTAAATTACTTTAAACCACTTCTAACTAGTTTCTTTCATCCAGTTACATTATTCTAACCCCAAGGAACCCAACTTAAGTAAGAATTCCTAAAAGTGAATATGTCAAACCTCAAAATACACTCCTAAACACCACCTAAAAACTTATGCTAACAAAAAAAAAAGTCTTGGAACCCACACAAGGCTCATCTAAAACCCCAAAATTATGGTTCCCAAATCCTCTAGCCATTTACTAGACACAAGATAAACCTATTCAAATATTAATATTAATAAAACAAACCATATAACAGCAAAGCACACTCATACCAATTTTCAAGTCTACTTTTCTTATGTTCCTTATTTAAACGGCTATAAAGATAAAAAAGCATTAATTGGGATCCAACTTAAATCATATCTCAAAACCAAGAATCAAAATCAAAAAGGAAGTTACCTTAAATTTTACCTCCTTTTCCTCTCCTTGTAGTCCACCATATACAAACATTTTAAGAATCAAACCTAGAGTTAGGAAAAGAAAACTAGATCCTTAGAATGCTCTTGAGATTCTCTTCACTTTTCCCTTTTAGAGTATGGTGAGAAGGTGTATAAAATTACCTCATGCAAGCCTTCAATCTTCCTTCTCTCTAAAACTACATGGGAGAAAACCCCCCTCTGTATGTGTGTGTGTGTGTGTGCTAGGTTTAGCCAGTGCAAAGAATGAAGAAGAAAAGTGATGAATCATGTCCAAATGAAGAAAAAGTAGTAAGATGATGTACATTACTAGGGTTGACTTACTTTGTCTTTGGTGTCAAGTTATTAGATTAGCCTTGTTACTACTCTTATGACTCATGCTTCATTATGCTTAATAGAGGTGATTGGATTGGATAAGGAGTCACTTAACCCATTTACCTTTGTGATTAAACTTTATGCCTTCCTCTTAATAGGCATACATCCATGCAACATAAGTGGAAGAAGGATAATGTAATTTATGATTTAATAATCTAGCTTCCTTTTAAAGTTGCATAATCCAACTAGTCTTCAAGTGGGAGTTAACTTTTTGACTCCATTAAGCCTATTAAAAGGTTTATGAAATGGTACCCATTAGCTAAAGTACAAAATTAATCTTCTTTCTCCTAATTCTTCCTTTATGTAATGTATTTAATTTTATTTCATGACTAGTAAAATTAATACTTTAGCATTTATATACGTATTATTTAATTAAACCCTACTTTATAATTTCCTCTTCTTCGTCATAATTCAACTTCCCAAATTAATAGGAATTATACTTATTAGAAATAATAACAAGATTAACCTTAAGAAAAATACTAAGATTTATATCTCTTAATTTACTTTATTATTTGAATTAGGGATTTATTTTCTAATTCCTAATTTTTTCCAATAATCTAGGTTAGGAAATTCAGGTTATGATAAGATCTTGTGGCAAGACTTCATCATTATGATGAGACATATTTTCTCATCATGATGACCAGTCCAAACTTAGTTTTGTTTTTATAAATTCCCTATCATGTACAAAGATATAATTTTCTTTAACGATTTTTCTATTTTCCTTTCAAATTCCATAAAGCATTTCTTTCCATTTTTTAGCATTCTAGAATCATTTAGGAGTTGATTTAGGTGATTAATCATCTCTAGATGTATAATCCTTTGCTTCAAGTGTATATTTATGATGTATTTCTTTATATTTTCTAATATATGGTGATTAATTTTAATTTCTTGTAGAATTTCATTTGTCTTTTGTGTTTCTTACTTATCACCAATTAAATTTTGATTTATGTTGATTAATTACTAGATGTAATGATTTCCTTCCTATCAATGTATGGTTTATGGTGTAATTGTATAAGCTCTATTCTCCTAGTGAGTTTTCTTTTATTTAGTTCATTGATTAGCTTTTAGATAACATAACATTGGATTTAGGAGTTAATTAATTTGATGAAATGTAATATCTGGTTCTTCAAAATCGAACTAAAACTAATATGTTAATGAAAGAGGACCTTAGAGTAAAATAAATTGAGACAAATTAAAGATAGAATACTAATTAGAGCATCTATAATTAAGGTTAAGAAATTAAGAATAGCCTGAAATGGGAGTCAAAAAGGCTAAACAGAATGAACCAAAATTGCAGTGGCAAAATTATAATTTTGAGCAAAATTTTATAAACTTGAAGAAGTTTTAAGTAATTATTTTGAGCTCATTAGGGTTTTTAGAATCATCAGAATGATTAAAACCCTTTCGATGTATGATATAAGACATTAGTTGACCGTAACTTTGACCAAACTTTTTGGCATGATTTTAAATCCCAAAAATTTCAAAGTAAATGCTTTTAATAAAATAGAAAGCCTAAATTTTCATATGGAAAAGACAAATTCTAAAAAGGATACAAAATGAGTATAAACAGAGAGGTTAAAATGTAGGGACATAAGGAAGGAAAAACTTAGTAAAAAGGTAAATATTTAAAAAAATTTCCATGCTTCTTCCTTTAGCAAACTTATTCTCCTTATTTTCCTTTCTTCTCCCATGGTTTGGATGATTGAATTAGGCTTGTTTTGTGGTTGGTTCAGTAAGAAGAAGGGAGAGCTTGCAAGAGCTCTTGGAAGTATAGGAAAACACCTTGGAAAAGCTAGAGGACAAGGTAAATTTCTATAGATTTTGTTTCTTCTTCTTATCTCTTCTTCCTTGAGTAGCTTTAGCCAAACTTAGGCTATGTAGAAGGAGATAAATTCTGACTAAAACCAAGGTAGAAGTAAGGGTTCTAGAGTGTGGGAATTAAGAAGATACAATTAGTATTAAAATAGAAGCAATAGAAAACAAGTTATGCTACCTAAGGATTTTGTTGCATTTAGCCATTTTTGAAGCTTTCTAAGGGTATTTTAGCTTATATATGAGTGTGTATGAGTTCTTAAGACATATAGGAAGCCTCACAAGTGCCAATTCCCTAAAGAAAATGAATGAAACTCTATGGGCTCTTCCTTGGTGGTTTGTCTCAGCCAAGACATGTTCAAGCACCTAAGGAGAGTTTTAATCACTTCTAAGGATAAAAAGGGCCTAGATATGATTAATAAATATCAAAGGAATCATTGATTTGAATTTGATATGCCTAGGCTAAGTGAACCAAGCCCTACCTAATTGCATGTGTGTGGCCAAAATGGGAAAGGAGTAATCAAAGGGAAAAGTTGTGTTCTTGCTTCAAGGTAGCTTACTAACCTTTCTTGCATGCATTTCTTAGATGTTTGCTTGTCATTTGATGCTTATGTGTATATTTGAACTATGAGATATATTTCTAACTATTGATTACATAACATGGTACCATTATACTTCTTAAAATGTGATTTTGAATGCAAAGTGGAGGGAATGGGTATAGTTATGCTAAAAGTCCCTTAAAATGGGTGAGAATGAGTAAAAAATCCTTAAAAATGGATGAGACAAAGCTAAAATCTCAAAGAGGAGTAAGGCTAAGTTAAAAGTCCCTTGAAAGTAGATGAGACAAATCTAAAAGCTCTAAAGAAATTGGGTGAGGCTAGACTAACACCCTTTAGAGCCTATATTTGATATTTATGAGTTCACACAATAAAGAAATTGATTTATATATGTTTATGAGAAATGTCTATAGCATGCATGCATTCTTTGACATGTAAATGCATCATATATGTATGTTTGAAAGGATAAAAAGCTATTGGAATTCTTTGAATCTTAGTCTTCCCCCACATATACCTAACCATCTCTAGGTGAGCTAAGTGGAGCAAGAAAAAGGAGGCCATGCACCTTGAAGAGTGAAACCTTGACACTATAATATGAATTTTATGTATGTTGATATCAAATTTTGTAAATATATGATGTACTTATAATGTAAATATTTGAACATGTTTAGAGGTATGTAACTATAGTGTATGTGCCATTTTTGAAGCCAAATGAATAAATATATGTGTTTTAACACTTAGACCTATAATGTATATGTGTATATTAACAACTAAGATGGTCGTTTTGAAATGTATGATGATTTAGACCATTTGGGATGCTCTCATAGGTTGTGTTTATACTTTTGGATATGCTCAAATGGTTGTAGAATGATTAGAAAATCATTTGGTGCATCTTGACCCCTTTATGGACTTCAAATTAACCATTTTCTTGAGCTAAATCAACGTCTAATCAAATGGATAAATTTTTGGATGAAATTTAGCAAGAAAATAGGTCTCATTAAGAGATTTTTATAGAGCTAAAGAATATCTAATTTGGAGCTCTATCGAATTATTAATGATTTTCAAAATTTGCCAAATTATGTAGAATTGTCAAGGTTACTGCTTATATGATCAATTTACATTTATATGTCATTTAAGGGCCAAATAAAGTCCAATGCTCATGAAAATTTACAAATATAAACTAGACATCATAAGCTTTTTATAGCCACTAAAAGTACTCAATTTGGATTAGTATAGAGAGAGTTATGAATTTTTGAATATCAAGGTATGCATTAGTCCAAGAGCATGACCTAGGGTATTGTTCTATTGATTTTCATAGGCCAAATTCTCTTTGTCTAGAATTATTTTTAATTATTAGTTAACATTTAGAGCTTTCCAAAAAGCTATAGTATGCATAATTTTGATTTTTCTAGAATCAGTTATGAATTTTCAAAATTCATATTAGAAAAATAGCCCTACAACCTGAGAGCAAAATTCTAATATTGTGAAGTATGGTCCAAAATCTGAGATTTATGCACTAAATTGTGATGTTTCTAATATGAATAGGTATGTTATGCATGGATAATGGAATTGGTAAACCCACATGGTTCCTAAAGCCAAGAATGAATTAAATTGGCTTTTAATGACACAAATAACCGCTATAAAAAGTGATATTTTCATACAAATAAGTATCATATGCCAATTATGCTATGAGTTAAGAGCTATATATATTCAGTGTTACAAGACCCATTTCAGTTCCTTTTAATTCTAGCTAGCCTTTCTTGGTCTTCTGACCCCCTTTTAATAATTCATTTTGTTCTTTTTAGACTATATTGATTTGTAAAACATAGAATATTACATTTCACCCCCTCTAAAAATAAATTTTCTCCTTAAAATTTAGAATATACCTTAAGTCAATAACTTTGGATGCTGCTTCCTCATATCATCTTCCAATTCCCAAGTTGCATTTTTAGAAGATAAATCCTTCCAAACTACTTTTACTATAGGGATGCTCTTATTTCTCAGCTATTTGATTTTGGTATTAACAATTTTCTCTAGTGCTATAAAGATTATCCTGCAATTGAATGTTCTCACATTCAGTGACATGTGAGGGGTTTGACAGGTACTTTTTCAACTAAGAGACATGGAATATATCATGGATTTAGGCTAAATTAAGAGATAAGGCAATATGGTAAGCAATAAGTCTGATTCTTTCAAGGATCTCAAATAAACTAATATACCTAGGACTGAGCTTCCTTCCCTTAATAGACAGACCCATACCAGTAACTAAAGATACTCGAATGAATACGTGGTCCCTAGTTTTAAACTTTAAGAGCCTCATTCTTTTATTAGTATAACTTTTTTGTCTATTCTAGGCCATAAGAAGTTTCTTTCTGATCAACTCTATCTATCAGATGGTCTGGTTTACTATCTTAGGTCCTATCAAACTTCTCTCACATAGCACAACCCAATACAAAGGTGATTTATATTTTCTCTCGTGCAAAACCTTATATGGGGCCATCTAGATACTAGAATAGTAACTGTAGTTATATGCAAATTTAGCTAATGGTAAATACATATTCTGGTTCTCTCTCAATTCTGAAACACACATCCTCAACATATCCTCTAGGGTTTGGATAGTCTTTTTTGTCTAACCATCTATTTGGGGGTGATAGGTAGTACTAAACCTCAACTTAGTCCCTAAAGCTACTTGAAGTCGCCTTCAAAAGTTTAATTTAAACTTAGGATCTCTATCAAATACAATGTTATTTAGCATTCCATAAAGTCTCACTATCTCTTTTATATAAAATTGGGCTAATTTATCTAATGTATACATAGCCCTAATTGGTAAAAAGTATGTAGATTTTGTCAATTTATTAATTATTATCCAAATAGAATCATATCTGATGATGTCCTAGGTAATCTTATAATAAAACCTTTGGCCATATTGTCCCATTTCCACTCAATGATATTTAGGGGTTGTAATAATCCACATAATATCTTATGGTCAATTTTCACTCTTTGACACACAAAACACTTAGCCATACAATTGGTTATATCTATTTTCATTCTTGGCCACCAAAATAGTCCTTTCAAATCTTGATACATCTTTGTGGCACTTAAATAGATTGTATATTTGCTCTTATATATCTCCTCTAAAATTTTTTCTCTGAGTTTAATTTTATTAGGCATACAAATTCTATCATAGTACATCAACATACCATCTTCAGACACTCTGAATTCTGAGGTTTTATCGTGGGAAATCTCACTCCTCATATGGCTTAAAAAGTCATCCTCTCTTTGAGCATCTAGGATCTGGGCTCTCAATTCATTCTCTATTCTAGTCTCATCAATAATAAATTACCTGAAAGCATATGATAGGATATATTTAAATTCTTGAATTTCTTTATAAATTCCTATTCCTGGATCATCATATAGGCTGCATGTATAGACTTTCTACTCAAAGTATCAACCACCATATTAGCCTTACCTAAATGGTATTTCTATGTGTGATCATAAATTTTCAAAATTTTCATCTATCTTCTCTGTCTCATTTTTTTATCAAACAGGTATTTCAGACTCTTGTGGTCATTATATATTTCCACTATGGCACCATACAAATAATCTTCCATATTTTAAGGACAATTACCATTATAGCTAATTCTAAATTATGCATGGGATAAATAAGGCCTCAACTACCTAAAGGCATATGCCACTACCCTACCCTATTACATCAATACACATCCTAACCCTTTCTTTAAAGTATCACTATAAACCATAAAAGGTTTACTAGGGTAAGGTATAATCAACACAAGAGCAGTGGTCAAATAGAGTTTCAACTCATAGAAACTCTTCTCACAACTATCATCCCACATCAATGGTGTCTCTTTCCTAGTTAGCCTTATTAGTGGTAAGGTAATTTGAGAAAAGCCATATATAAACCCTTTATAATACTCTACTAAACCTAGAAAACTTCTAACTTTAGTGATGGTTTTATACCTATCCCACTATAACACAACTTTAACTTTATAGGAATCAACTGCAACCTCTACCTGTGAGATCACATGACCTAAAAGCCTCATTTTAGTCAATTAAAACTCACATTTACTAAGTTTAGCATACAATCTCTTATCTCTCAAATTTCTAGAACACTCTTAGATGCCTCTCATGCTTTTCAAATGATCTAAAGTATAAAAGAATATCATTAATGAAAACCACAACAAATTTATTCAAATAAGGTCTGAATACCTTACTCATATAATCCATAAAATAGCCAGTGCATTAGCCAAACTAAATGATATAACTAGGAACTCATCGTGCCCATATCTAGTCCCAAAGGTCATCTTTGGATTAGACTGATGATAACCAAATCTAAAATCTATTTTAGAAAACATTAATGCCCTACCAACTAATCCAAAAGGTCAACAATTCTAAGAAAATGATACTTATTCTTAATGGCAACCTTATTAAATTCTCTTTAATATATACACAATTTTAAGCTACCATCTTTCTTTTTTACAAATAACATAAGAGCTCCTTAAGGTGACATACTAGGGCATATAAATCCTTTTTCTAATAAATTCTCAATTTTTTTTCAACTATGCTAGCTCGATGGAAGTCATCCTATAAAGAGCTTTAGACACCAGTTCAACCCTAGGCACAATATCAATAGGAACTCTATCTCTTTCTCAAGAGGTAGACCATTAAAATCAAAGTCTTTAGGGAAAACTTTGGAGAAGTTCATAACTATAGGGATCTCATATATCTTTCCTTTACCTCTGCCAGTACAGAGAAAAAGGCTAGAAACCTTATGTAATACCTGTTTATTCTAATAGTCCTAAAACTAAGGAGATTATAAAAGAAAAACCTTTAAATTAAATGATTAGAGGGGAAATAAAATTAGAGCAATAATCTAAATATTTAAAAATAAGAATACCAGGCTAACGATATCCTAAAACTAGAGCTAGAATAGCTATATAAAATAAGATGAAAAGGCGGTGACATTTTTATAATTTTCAGAAACTTTTAGAAAACTTAAAAAAGGGATCTTTAAATAGGAAAATTGAGTTTTTTAGGATTCTCATAGGTCCTAAAAAATATAGGAACCGCTAGAATGGTTAAACTCCTCCCCCCCCCCCTCGATATGCATTTTAAAGTATCGACTGACCAAAACTTTAATCGGTTCATTCAGTAAGGTTTTAAATCCAATTTAGATGAAACTAAAGGCATTTTATAAATTATAGGACCTAAATTTCATGATGAAAAATATGGTTCTAAAAAAAAGTTGAAATAAGCCCAAATGGAACGAACCAAATTTAAGGACTAAATTGAAATTTTGAAAAAGTATTAAAATATGCCCCCTTGCTTCTTATTTTAGCATGCCACCTCCTCTCTTCATTTTCCATTGATTTCATTTTGCTCCAAAACAGAACTTAGACTAGTTTGAGGAGGCACACAAGAGGGAGAAAAGAAAGGAGGAAAAACCAAGCAAAAAGTGTAAGAAATTCAAAACTTTTCATGCTTTCTCCTTTTCCAAACTTCTTTTCATCTTTCTCCTCTTTTCTCTCATGGTTTTGAAGACTTATTTTAAGTTATTTCATGGCTGGTCTAGTAGGAGGATAAGAGAATTTGAAGGAGGGATTGGAAACTTTAGAAAGCTCCTTAGAAAAGCTTAAAAATAAGGTAAGATATCATGGCTCTCTTACTTCTTCTTGGTAGTTCCTCCATGCTCATGTTTTGGCCAAACCTAGGCCCATCTAAGAAAGGATGATTTTTGGTCATAGCAAGGTAGGAATAAAGGTTTTAAAGCATGAGGGGTAAAAATATGTGATTGAAACTAAAAGAGAAGCTTTATAATTGAAGTTATGATGCTTAGGGTTCTTGTTGCGCCTAGCAATTTTTTAAGCTTGTTAATGATAATCTAGCTTATGTAAGAGTATGTATGAGTCCATAAGAGGTCTAGGAAGCTTCATGGATGCCAAAACACCTAGGAAATTGAATGAAACTCTATAGGTTCTTCACCTAGTATAAGTATCAGCCAAGAGAGGGATTAGGTACCTAAGGAGAGTTTTCTTTGATTCCAAAGATAGAAATGGTCTAGATATGTTTAATAAACACCAAAGGAACCATTAGTTTGAATCCAAAAATCATGGTTTACAAGATGGACATTTAGATTCCTTTTTAAGGCATAAAGAAATAACTTGATGTTTGACTCTTTGAATTGAGTTTGTGATGACTTTAATGATTTTAAATGGAGTCATGAGACTTAGATTGAATGAGAAGTTAGAGCCAAGATCATGAATTATGTAAGTTGTTTCATTGTACCTTTGTATAGAACCATAAACATATCATAAGCTAGAATATGTTTTCATAGAGTTTATGTGAAGTTAGAATTGGTTCCAATGATGTATTTATGTCTTATTTGATGTATCTAGGCCAAGAAAATCAAGCTCTTCCTAGGTATGTGTGTAAGGCCAAGAAGGGAAAAGAGAAATCCAAGGAAGAAAGCTTGTGCTTCTAGTCTCAAGGTAGCTCTCTATCCTTTCTTGCATGCATTTCTTGGTTATTGATTGTTATTAGATGCTTGTGTGAATGTTTGAATCATAAGATATACTTATAGTAATTGATTAAATGTTTTAGTACCATTATGTCTCTTAAAACATGTTTTGAATGTAAGATGACTCTTAATGGATGAGGTTATGCCAAAAATCACTTAGAATGGGTGAGGAGAAGCCAAAAGTCTCTAATAGTGGGTGAAGAAAAGCTGAAAGTCTCAAAAAAGAGTGAGGCTAATCTAAAAGTCTCATAGAAATTTAGTAAGGCCAAAACCAAAAGTTTCTAGAGCCTATGATTGATTTGAATAAGTATATGTGACTTGAAAAATGAGTATGTATATTTATTAGAAGCTTTCATTGCATGCTTGCATTCTTTAACATGAAAATATGCCATGTATGTATGCTTGAAATGGTAAAAGAGCTATTGGGATTCTTTGAATTTTACTATTCCCTACATTATGTTTAATCATGTCTATGTGAGCCTTATAGAGCAAGAAATGGAAGCCAAGGAACTTGAAGGATGAGACTTTGACAATAGAATAAGAATTTATGTAATTTTATGTCAAAGTTTGTATGTATATGAAGTTTATGAGATGTAAAACATTGAACATGTGTAAAAATATGTAATTATGATGTATGACTCAAGTTTGGAACCAAATGTATGAGTATGTAAGTTTTTTACATGCATGAGCCTTCGAGTACATATGCATAAGAATAAGTGAATGAGTGATTTTGATTTCCATGATGGTTTGGACCTATTTTTTATGTTTCTGTATGCTATAATGTAAGTGTTGCACGTACTCAAATGGTCATGGTTCAAGAAGAAAGTTATTTTGGACCATTAGAAGCCATTTTCTTGCCCTATACCAAAGTTTGACAAAATGGATGAATTTCTACATGACATTTGGCAAGCATATATGACTTATCTAGAGCTTTTCATAGAGCTAAAGAACACTATTTTTAGATCTCTATAAAATTTATTATGATTTTTCTAAGTTGGCCAAATTATGAAAAAACTATCACTGTTATTGTTCATATGGTTAGTTTAGTTTTTGATGTCATTCAAGGGCCAAATGAAGTCCAATGCTCATAAAATTTTACAAGCATATAGTAGACATCATAATATTTCCATAGCCACCAAGAGCACCCAATTTGGAGCTCTGTAGAGAGAGAAATAAATTTTTGAAGTTCTAGATTTGCTGTAGAATGACCACTAGACTCGAAGTACTGTTCTATCAAATTTCATGGGTCAAACATGGTTGTTTTGATCTTAAATTTTTATGGTAGCTAAATGACATCTTGAGCTCCAGAAAGCTATAATCTTCATGATTTGAGTTTTTATAGAATTAGTTATGAATTTTCAAAGTTCACATTATAATATGGAATTCAAGGAAAATGGAAAATGAAATGTGATTTTGTGATATATACCTCAAACTCAAAATTTATGGTGCAAATTGTGATACTTTTAATTGAACAAATGTGTTATGAATGAAAAATAAGTTTGGTAAGCCCACATAGTTTATTTAGCCAAGAATGAATTATTTTGGCTTTTAACAACAGTACTTTCCTCTGCCAAAGGTGATAATTTCATGAAAATAGCTACTTTATACCATTTGTGATGCAAATTAAGTAGTAACGGATATAGTATTACACCTTACACATCCACATTCTAAATATCCCTTAACTTAAATAGTGGACAAGAAAGATAACTCAACCCCAGTACTAAGTATAGTCCCATTCAAGTAAGATAATGGTTTTATATTCACAATCAAGCACAACATTATTAGCAATCATCCAGATCATGCCAATAATCAAATCAATATCATAAAAAGGCATACAAATCAAATCAATGGTAGGAAAACAACGTTTAAACTATACAACAATATTCAAAGAAACATAGAAAGTAATCACACAGCCTCCAATAGGGATAGATACATATAAATCATATGGTAAAGTACCAATAATCAGACCCAATTTCCTTACACAATCATAAATATAAATGAGTGACTAGCACATAAATTAAACATATCAATCACAGAAAAACCACATCTAATCAAATTAGGAGATGTGCTAGCCTTCTACTATATAAAAGCAAACACTTTGCCTTAGGTCTGCTATCAAGGTAAAGGCGTCATCTCCATCTAAGTATAATTCGAGCTATGTGCCCCAGCTTCCAACATTTGAAATAAGTCACTTGTGATAGCTGTCCTTTACTGGGCTGAATTTTCTTTACTTTCTACCCTTTTCTATTTTAAGGCACCTTGCCTTTCTTTTTCTTACTAGCAGTCACACTTACACTATCTTCTTGTCTTGGTCTTTTTAATTCAGGGGTCTCCCTTTAAATAACCCCTACCTACATCATGACTCTTAGGTTATTCTCTGTGACCCTGCTAACTTCCAAAAGAGCATTAAAGGTTTTAAATCTTTGTGAAGCTATTCTATCTTTGATGGAGGGTTTCAATTTTTTCTCAAATTGTTCATACTTCTATTTTTTATCATCACATTTCTATAGGTAAGAGGAGTACTAAGACAATTCAATGAATTTAGCTACATATTGATCAACTATCATCTCATTTATCTACTTTAGATTAATGAATTCCATCTCTTTCTAATACCTCATGGAATTGGGAATGTATTTCTCATAAAACTGTTAAGAAATTTTCCCAATTGATTAAGATATTTCTTGTCTACATG
This sequence comes from Erythrophleum ivorense, assembly GCA_026724425.1. Taxonomy (NCBI): domain Eukaryota; kingdom Viridiplantae; phylum Streptophyta; class Magnoliopsida; order Fabales; family Fabaceae; genus Erythrophleum; species Erythrophleum ivorense. The sequence goes on along the minus strand of JAIUCV010000006.1, from coordinate 35,536,832 downwards.
ATCAACTTTATGCTACGCCACTAATGATCTACTTCTTTCTCTAGCATAAATGTGGCTAGCATTGTTTTTTGTTCAGAGGTACAGCTCATTACTTTAAATATTTTCTCTAGTTGCATTATATATGTCTCTATTTTTTGTACATCCATTTCTCCATCAAATAAGGGTGGACAGTTCTTCCAAAAATTATTTAACAACTGTTGATTTATCAAATGGGTATGTACTTGATCTTGGTTTATGGCATTTCTTCTATCATCATCTCTCCTAGTTAAGGCATTTTGCAACTGCAGTATCATTTCTTATTGCTACTACATAATCTATCTTTGTTATTCCATCATAGCCTACGGTTCATAATATTTTGCATGTCAGTTGCTACTGGATCTTCAAGCTCTACCTTATTAGGTCTGCCTCTTCTAGTATTCACCATTTTGTCTAAAAAGAACCACAATCTCAACATATATACACAAATATTTATAGCACACTTAACCATTCCAAAATTCTTGACAATCATATAACACATCCATAAACAATCCAAGCACACCCTAATTCAAACATAGAGCTAGATAGCTTAAACTTTGGCTTTGACACCAACAAATGTCATACCATCACATAATATATGTAATTTCCATATTACGCACATCCTTTAGTGGCAAATTATGATAACCAAACCTTTAGTAGTGGAAATTATAGCAACTAAAAGTGCCAAATGGTTCCATAATGCTCATACACAGATTTTCTTCATTCCAATGGCCAAATTCATACATAACTAATTTGTTACAATCAAGCTAACATATAAATAAGAACTAAACCCATGAAATTAGTCATTTGAGCAATTTGACCATAGAACACTTAGTTATGTCTAAATTTTAAAAATTCATAATTTGAGTTACACAACTTTGATTAATGCAAATTAGGTGTCCTTGGAAAGCTTATGATATGAACTTTCTATTATAAAAATTTCAAGTCAAAATAAATCCATTTGTTCCCTTAAAAGGTATAAAACCTAAGAATAATGCAGAATGATTAGTAACGATATAATTCAAGTTTTTTGGAACCAGATTCAAAAATTCACTAAATATTCTATAAAACTTTGAAAAAATGCAAACTTTGGCTTATTGGGAAGCTCTATATTGCCTCTAATTACATGCCAAATTTCAACCACAAACTAGATTATTTAGGCTATCAAGAGTAATAAGATATTTTATGGTTCGAATGGACTAGGTCATTTAGGCTATTGAGAGTAATAAGATATTTTATAGTTCAAATGGACTAAATTTGATTCCAAATGGTACCACATGAGTTCCAAAATGTCATTTCTCATTTTGAGCAAATTTTAATCCACAGTTGCATCATGTAGGATTGACCCATCATGTAAAAATAGCCTTAAAAATCAACATCCCACATGCAAGAATACACACAAACCTCAAGGAACCAAATATGCCAATTCGCATTATATTAGGTCACATAAGCATTCAATGGTCTCTACATCATAGTTTAGTACTTTTGAATATGTTTTCATTTCAATAACATCAAAATATATAAGTACATATTCATATATACAACAACGTCTCTTAAACTAGATTCCATTGTAAAACATGCTCTTCCTAGGCCTTTTGCTCATCATGCTCTCCTACTTGAGTTTTACCTGGCCATGGTTAATGGAGATAAAGAAAAGTGAGATTCAAAGAATCCCAGTAGTTAATCAAACATTCAAACACACATATGGTTCATTTAAGCATATGGAAGCAAGGATGCATGTCATACAATCATACCCACTTTTAGAGACTTTTAGTCTAATTCCACCTAACACTTAGGGACTTTTAATTTAGCTTTACCCACTTTTAAAAACTTTTGACTTTGTCCCACCAATAATTAGGACTTTTGGTTTAGTCTCACCCATATTATAAGACTTTTGGCCTAATCTCATTCATTTCAAAAAGACTTTTGGCATAGCCTCACCCATCAAGAGCTAACTTAAACTTAAATGCAATTGAATACCACACAATTACATAATATGATCAAACAATTAACAAATCAAATAAATGGCAAACAATACATACAAACAACTAAGAAACTCAAGCAAACTAACTACACATATATGAAAATGAAGGAAAAGCTACCTTGATACACCAATTTTCAACTTGTTCCCTTAGTTCCACAACCTCACACACACACTTAGATGTAATTTCACTTGTTTGGACTAGACACATCAAATGAAGCATAAAATGATCAATGAAACCATATTTGTACTCACGTTAGTCTTATATATACAAACTAGGGTTTTAGGTATAGTTTATGGCTTTTTTGAATGCCTTAAGAAGCTACTTTTAGAATTCAACTTTTAGGTTTCAAAATCTCATTACATATGATCTTCATAATGTCCATAAAACTCATTGAAGTCATCAAAAGCACAATTAAATCCACCTAGAGCCATATGGTCTAATTAGGTATCTTTGAACACTTTAAAAAATAAAGCTCCTAAATTCATTTCAATGACTCCATTAGTATTTATAATTCATATTCGAACCATTCATGACCTTGGAATCAATGAAATAACTCCTTATGTATCAAATCTCCTCCATGGTTAAGACACCCTCTTTAATTCCATTCCTTGTAGTTTTGTTTGCAATTTAGAGAATTTGTTGGTTTTAAGATCTCCATGATTCATTTCTCATTCAATTGTGATTTTAGAGATCTTAGTTAACTCTTTTAAAGTTTGAAATCTCTGAAAGGCCAATTCAAACCCTAAGTGAGTTATAAGTCATTCTTTAGGCTTTTTGTCAATTCTAATTACATGTTCTTAATCTTCACCTTTCAAAATCCCTAATTTCACCATGGATTCACAAGCTTAAGTCTCTCTCTTCTCTCCCTTCTCTTGGCCAAAATGAAGATAGGCTAGGGCTCCACAAATACTAAGTTTTCCTAACCTAATTCATATATCATTTGAAAGTGCCATTAATAGAGATTATTTTGGTGCAATTGGTTTCCTTAAAAGGGCTTCTCCATCCAAGAGTTCATCCATAAAACTCACTCTTTTAAGAAACCAAAACTACTAAGAGAAAGAGGAGAAAGAGTAGGAAAATGTTCATGATAGCATCATACACAAAATTAGCATGTATGCTTACCCTTAGGTGGCTTTCTTTCCTTTCCTTTCCTTTCCTTCTTCTTTGTCATAACTCCAATAGAGCTCTAATGGCTACCTTAGGTCAACCAAAATTAAGAAGAAGAGGGAGCTAAGGTTTTATAACTTTCAAAAATTTCAATTTTGCTCTTACACTTTAATTCTACCATTTGAGTTTATTTCTTTGTGTTGTTAAAAATCAACAGCTCCATAATTAAATTTAAACTCTCATCTTCATTAAAAATATTTATTTTAAAGTTACATGTACTCAAAACACTCAAAAGAAGTCTAGTTAAAGTTATGGTCAATCGAAATCCTAAACCATGCACTATCAAGGATTTAATCAAACTAATTTTATCTAGTTATTCTATTGACCTTATTTCATCATATTATGATAAGAAATATTCATTTCTCAAACTAATTCATATATTTTATAGATCCCTGAAGTTTTCTCAATTAGACCCATTCTCATTCTTTTTAATTCTAGCTGGCCTTTCCTGGCCCTGTGAACTATTTTAATTCATTCATTTTGCTCCTTAGGGAATATATTGATTTACAAAATATAGAATATTACAAGTTGGATTCAGCTTATTGATTGAAAATTGTGATAACTATAACAACGCTAATTCTTAATTACCATACTTAGGTTTAATAATGTGATTAGTAATCACAAATCAAGGTATAAAGTCATTATGATTAATTAAAATAGGAGAAAGTAGAAAAATTTGAACCTTGATATGATTAGAGTTATTAGCTAAACAACCATAACTAATCACATCCACAAGTGATCATAGTTATCATTTAAGACTTTGGATTCATCTTACTATTGATTTCAACTCACAAAAACCTCATATAAAGACTCCTAATTCATTGCACAACATTAACATAGTGAAATTCAAAGTTTCTAAATCAAAAATAAGAGTTTAGGAACCTTTGCTGCGGCTTAGAACTTCCCCACCGTGACTAAGTTGGTTAAAGGAACCTAAAATCCAAGTTTCACATCTTGTGCTGCAATAAAGTTGCTTTCAAGTTCAACTTTTCATTTTTGCAAATCTCTCCTGAACCTTCACCGCAACGAGCCTATGTAGCACCACGACAGAAAGACACCCTGGAATCTATTGTAGCAAATTTCTCGATTCACGTCACAATGGCTAAACTAGTTACTAGAATGCTCATTCCCTGATTTCTTGATTTCCACCACGACGAGGTTGCTCTCTGTTACCCTCCTTAGAAAACATTTTTATTTTGTGCAGCAAAAAGACACCTCATGTCGTAACACTCCTCACCTTTGCCTAACACCTGGCCGTGACTCAGCCCACTTTGGCGGCAGTGTGACCCTCTTCTACACCATTTTTTCCTAAGTTTCATCCCATACACTCCCACTTTCCATCTAGCAACACTCTAAGGCTACTCTACCTTAATTTCTAAGGTCTTAATAGCTTTCATCTACCTGATTTACCTAACCTACCTATCATCATCAATTCAAGACTTAAGTATTGATTCCTTCTCATCTGACTGCCATATATTAGCAAGTTCATGGATTATTGACAGCAAAGATTTATAAGCTACCAACATGTATCATTCAAATACATATTCCAATAGACATTCCATGCATCACTTGATTAAGTCAACATCTAATGTATCACATGATTTCATTTCTAAATAGTAAATCATATCATAGGTTCAACAAAGTTCCTATCAGATGTTATAAGTTCATACATCTAATACTAATTTAATATGAGGCCTAGCTCCTTAATGGATACATCTTAAGTAATTAAAATACAAACTCCTACACCTAACAAGATGATTATATAATGATGCTATATAAGAAGAAATACAAAATTTAGCATCTACTCTACTTAGATAGTCTAAGTGTAGCTTTCCCCACACATGGTTAAAGCTCATGGATTTTCATCCACTTACTTCCCCTTATCTTTACCCAAAGAGCCTTCACTTGAAAGTATTATCCTATGAAATAAGGTGAGATGCAAATCTCAGTAACCAAAGACAAATTCAATTCATATATTCCAATTTAATTAACATATATGCATGAATTAATATAAGCATTAGAAATTATATTAGTTATATCAGCAAATGAAACAATTAGGCTATCAGTGACTATTATCTCATACTAGTAATAACAATTCTATATATTAAAGGCCAATAACATAGAGAAAGGCCTATCCATGGCGCCAACTCCTTAATGAGCACAACCTGGGCTTAGTTCATACAAGGGTCTAATTACAACCTAGTGCTCAATCGAAGCACAATGCGCGGGTGGCATCCACACCATAGCTCCACCATGGACTCATAAGGTCCAAACACAATATAACATATAGTCAACTATTCATTATGCATTTCAAAATCATACATGTACAGTAGATGTAAAATTAAAGTAGACATATGTATGGAATTTAACAGTAACCCTGGTTACCTCACTTTGTAGACAATTTGGAAAGCTAATAGTAATACTAAAATCTCCCTATAACTACAACATTAGAAAGTTACTACTCTAAACCATCATTTATAGCAGCAAATAGGTACCAAAGAATTAAAATACTAATGGCTACCTAGAGAATACTTACTCAGCCACTACAAGTCTTTAATTTCATATTGATTGTTTCCACACCAATAACTTCATAATATTACCCTAAATCCTAGGCAAATTTATGCAAAATTAATACCCATATTACAAATTAACCATAAGGGTCTTAAACCAATAGAAACTGCCTCAAATTAGGAAGGAAATACTTACCTAACAACACCTCTAGCCTCAACCTTCGAAAATACTCCAAGAAAACATCAAATAATCTATATCAGATTTTGGATATGGTGAAAATGCTTCAAATGAGAAACCAATTAGGTCAAATTGAAGAGAAAGAGAAGAAGATTAAGTTATATAATGACTACCTTGGCTGGTTGTGACTCTAGAAGTGGGAAATGGTGAAAATATGTGGAAAACCATAGCCTCCACCTTAAACCCCCAAAAAAGCTTTGTGTCTCTTATGTTTCGGCATAAGGAAGGGGAAAGGCTGAAGGAACTTTAAGTTTAGGTGGGTTTAGTTAGATTGTGGACTAACCCATGGGCCCAAGTCCATTTGGAGTTTAGATTTTGCTTGTTGGGTCAGACCTTAGGGATTGAGCTACAGAATTTTTAGCAGTTTATTATTGTTTTGGGCTTCTAACTCACTAAACGAAATTTGGTCATTACTAAGTGGTCTCTCTTAGGCTAAGTCTCACAATAGGAAGTTGGGTTTGCACCTAAAATCATTAGACCTCCATTAGTCTTTATCCATGACCTACTTAAATTAATTATAGGCCTAAATTAAGTTTTAACCCAATTAAATCTTAAACCTACAATAATGATTTATTTCTCCATAAACTCCTATTTATATAGCTTGCCTAATTATTTCATAATAATTATTCTTAATTAGTTCAAATCCACAATTAATATCTTAATTAATTTTGGGGTATTACAATAACTAGTTCTACATAGCCATTTTCTTATCAACTAACGTAAAATGCAATAAAACAATCACTTCATAACTTTTAACGGCAATTTTATAGCCCTTCCAGATGTTAAATAAACCTATGGGGTTCAAATTTAGAATTTATTTTCATTTCCTAGCAAAACTTTCATATACATATTAGTTTTAACTCTCATGATCATAATTCAAGTCCCATTTACATATAGAGAAAGCAAATGCTAAGGTGTGTCAAAATCCTCTACTATGCTCATGGCATAACAAATCCAACCATCTATTATCTAGCTATTCAATTTTTTTCTTTTGGTTTTGATTCCTTTTTTTTTTCCTTTTAATTTTGAAAGTAACAAAACACAAAATGAAGATAGTTTTCCAACTTTTGCCAGATAGAGATAGATAGACATATATGTATTGTGGAAATTGAAAGATTATCTTCATCCTACATTTTACTTCCTACATAATAAAAAAAAATGAATCAGAATTATAGAAAAAAAAATAGATGCCTAGATTTAATTGTATAGTAGAGGATCCTAATCTTGCTAAGCCATTCTAAGAAATGGAATAAACATAATTGCACTATCACTCTCAAGGTCCAATTCCAAGACCAAACCCACAGTATAACTTAAATAGGGGTTTTCGAAGTGCTTTTGGCTGTTGACCAAAAGCAAAAAGTGCTTTCAACCTAACACAAATGATAGCAACAACAAAGACCATGCCTATTGAATTTATTTCAAGATGATAATCTTGTGTCTTGTGGGATATATATATTTGGATTCCATGAAAAAGAAGAAAAAAAAAACGTCTTGCCTTTTAAGCCTCCAACCCCTAAATAAAGGATTTTAAAAAAAGAAAGTTTATGACAACAAATGAGTCACATTTTTCCATAGAAGTATATTTTTTTTTCTTTGAAAAGTTTTTCTTTTAGAAGCTCTTTCTCTTCTATGTAAGATTTCTTGTTATCAGTTACTATTATTAAGACCAATATTTTAAAAATTATACCAGCCACTCAATCGAGATAAGGAGTTGTTCATGATTCAATGATCTAACTATGATTAAATTGATATCAAACCATTTCTTAAAAAATATATAAAAATTATAAATATATAATATTTATTAATTAAATGATAAATATATTACAAAATAATATTTAAAAACATAAAAGTTAGATAAAATATTTACATAAGACAAATTGGTTAGATAGAGTCCAATAAATATCATATATCTCTATTGCAAAATGTCAAAATTTTGATTTAGATAAAAAAATAAAAAAATAAAAATTGATTTTTGACCAATTCAATATTATACTACTTAGTTTTTATTGGTTTTTACAGTTTTTGATTAGGTGGTTCAACCCATTTTTTAATTGTTTTTTTGTCTAATTGATTTTTAGAGTCGACTAAATAAGACTATAGTTGGTTCATCAATTTTTAGGTCTAACCAATTAGTTCGGTCCAATTTTCTCAACCAAAATTAAGACTAACAATTCATGAAAATATCTTATAATTAAATTTATTTTGACCAAAATATTCTTAAATTTATAAAATAATTATTTTATTGAATTTATAAAAGTATTATTGAATTTATATATTTCTAATTAAAATATTACAAAATTATAATTTAATTAAAAATCCGTACACTTATTTGTAAAACCATTACATTTATTATATTATTTAAAAAATTATATATATATCTCATATTTTAATTGAAAGCCTCGTGACTACTTTGTAAAAATCTAATACTACGCCTGATTCTTAATTATTAGGACCAACAGGCACAAAATGTCCCGCTTCTGAGGAATAGAAGTCTTATCCACTTTGTCGGATTGAGGGATTGAGAGAGGCGGGAATCAAAGAAAAATTCGCATAGAATTAGTAGGAAATCTATTTAATTTGATTGCAATGCAGGCTGTTCGCCTTTCAGAAAGGGTTCACCTAGTTGATTCAAAAGGCGCTACTAAACTACCTTATTAGGTTGGATACTGGGGGTCGATCTTATATTACTCAGGGTGCTTCGGATCAAGAACTCTTAGATACGATCTTATATTACTTAATACTTAGGGTGCTTCAGATCAAGTTCTTGCAGCTGAGCATGCTTCAGGAGAGCTCTTAGATACGATCTTTCTGGATTGGCTTTCTCCTAGGTTCACTTGCCAAGTATAAGAGGCCCTGTTCAAGGAGGGAAGATCCTCATGCGTAATAATCCACCATTATTATACTACAACTATTGAGTCAAACTAAGGAGGTGAGAATTTGAGTGGATCGTCGTATAACCCTCAAAATAATACTAGGCTGATAAAATATGTAGTTAATGGCACAACCTAGGTCATCTCCCTTGGAATTGGCGTTCAATGTTTAATTGAGTTTTCCAAATATTAAAAGACTCTAAAAATTCCTAAATTAGGGGGTTTTGATTTAATTAAACTAAGCAAAAACTAAATTGAATTAAAATTCCTAATTACTATCTAATTGAGTGAATTATAGTCTTGTGACTAGCTTTGGATTCATCCCTTGGTATCCACTATCCTTATCCTATTCTAATTGTAATTGATTCTGGTCTAAGAGTTCCTAATCGTGTTCATAACAATTTATCTTGAGTAACCACGCAAGATTCAAGAAATCAACGATCTAATGTTGAATTGAAACCTCACATTCTAAACTAAATTGTCAATTCTTGTTTTAGGATCAATGAACATTTAATTTGATTGATTAATTAATTGATTAGCCTCTGAATCATCGTAAACATTTAATTAACCAACTAAACATTAAGGAATCTTCAAATTAAATATTTAAGCTCACTCATATATTTTATCGAACACCTTCAAAGCATACATGGGAAGTCAAATAATATTGAAATTAATCAGATCAATTAATCAACAAAAATACTTCCTAATTAGTGTCTAACCAGCCACTAATTATAATTACACAAATTCCCTATCAAATACAACTTAACCAAGACAATAAATGAAAGAGAAAAAGTGTAGGAAAAATAAAAAAATTCTTAGCCAAAATTCTGAATTATTCTTCCATGGATTCAAGCTTCTCCAAGGATTCCTCCTAGCTAGCCTCAAGATGGATTAGAAAATCATGGGATGTTGATGGAAGGAAGATGGGATGGAGTGGAGGATGAATGATTGGATGGAATGGATGAATGAATGGTGTGGACGAATTATGGAGTGGAGTGGATGCTGCTGGACGAATGGGATTGTTGGATCGATGCTCTGTTCCCTGGTGGCCGAATGAATGAATATATAGATGATGGAATGGAGTTGCGTGAATGGAATGGATTCAATGAATGAAGGAGGCGTGAGTGGCCTGGAGTCTGGACAATATGAATCAATGAAGATGCGTGAGATGAATGGAATCAAACATGAGTAACGTGATGGATTGGATGAAGGCTCTCACGTGAATTTTTAATGATTCTACGTGCTGTTCATGCTTCTCTCCATGTGCTCAGCTTCTTCTTTTAATATATATATATATCACAAGCTTGCATTGCAGATAGTGTGGGCCCCATTTCATTCCATATTGAATATAATATTAAGATTCATGCAAGCTTCCCACGTCTTCTTCCAGTTTTCTCGCTGCAAGGATTTGTTCGAGAGAATGGATAGCAGCTTTTTCTCGGCGTCCTTGCTGAAGTCCAGTACGAAGAAACATATATGAATCAACCTCTCAGCTCATGCAAGTTCAGCTCGATGCTCTTTCTTCTGTTTTTCTTATTCTGTTTCAGCTCAAGACTCCTCATTCACAGCCTCTTCCTCTTCACGTGTTCCCTTCCTTTCTTCCTTGTTGCATGTTCTCCAGCTCTCAAGCTTCATTAATCACGTGTTCAACCTAGTAACTCTTCCAGCTGAGCTTCTTTTCGAAAGCTCCTTCAACCCGTAGCTTCTTGTCTCATATGCAGCTCTTTTTCTTCACACAACTCATTCAGCCCATGCATCCACATCAACCCAAGCTCTTCCACGTGATTCCTCCACTTAAGTTGCTGCATGCTTTTCATTCACTTCCCACATGGTCTCCTTCCTCTGTGTTGTTTACTTTGTTCTCATGTAGAACCCCTTGCTTCTTTGCACGTTCTAGCCCTTCATTCGTTCTTGTTTTCCACTTCAGCTTTTCCTCCATCCAACTCTATTTTCAACTAATCTTCCACGTTATTTTCATGTTGCTTCCCTCTCTTCAAAAACCAATAACTCCTTGCTCAAGTGCTCATTCCTCTTAAATCCTTCCCACTCCAACGTCTGAGTTCGAATGAGTGTGTGCCTCCACAAGAACTAATGTGTGATGTTAAGAGAATTCCAGCCCTCATGTTTTCTCCATGCAAGCTTCTTTCCATGTGCAGCTTCTTTAGTAAATCACATTGACTAACTTGCATATGTGAATCCTTTTGCCACGTAGAACTAGTGCTTGCTCATGTGCATCTTCATTAATTTCTCTTCTCCACGTATGAGTGTATGTTTGCTACAAGTGGAGCCACATGTGGAGGTCCAATTCTTCTCTTTCTCTTCTCTAACTCAAATTCTTATTTAAATATCATTTGCCCATTGAAAATCTGCACAACAAGTAAGAGCAATTCAAGAGGAGAATTCAAAAAAAATCTTTTAAAGAAATGTATGCATTAAAATTCTAAAATTTTGCAAATAAATTCCTAAAATATAGAAATGGCTTCTAAAACAAAATCTTATCTAATTAAAGTCTTAAAACTATATTTTATTATTAAAATGCCTATATTTAGGAGAATAAATTAGATAGAAATATATGTTTATCAGAATTCCACTGGTTTTCCAGAGTCACTGACCTTGAGCATACTTCACCATTTATTCTTCATATTAAAGTTCAAATTCATATGTGAATCACTTTGCAATTCAGTACATGTATATAGTTGGTTTAACTTTCCCATCATCAGTATCTGGGCTATTTGGGAAATGAATTCAATACATAGTTGACGAGGCCAGGAATGTGTACATTCATCAAATAGTCTGTCCAATCAATGCGCTTGGGATCAAATTCAAAGTCAAACCCAACGTCCTCCTGCATCTTCATTGTCATCGGTAATTTTTCTGTGTGCGTGTCGTCAAAGCTGTTACATTAAAACATTAATTCCAACTTAACCAAGTGTTTCAAATAAATTCATATAGATCAGAAGTGGGCATAATTTTTAAGGAACAGAGAAAAATTAAAGAACATACACAGCCTTTAAAAACACGTAGGGTTTGTAAAGTTCAAACATTCGTATCACCATTTTGACTCTTCTGTCGTTTCGGTTATAAAAATCTTGGAAGATCTGGCAAAACACTTTGTTCACCAAATATAATACCTTGCAAATTTACCAAAACGTCCAAAAAGATTAGTTAGTATATGATCACTTTACGATATATGATGTTTAGCTATAGCTCAATTACCTTTAGTGGCAGCACATATCGGATCATCATATGGGTATGGAAACTAGCCATACTTGTCAAAAAAAATCCCTTGGATATGATTATTGGCTTTCCACTTCTGTTGGTGCACGGTCTGTTTTTGAAATAAAGATACATAAGATCATGGACATCAGAACTTCTGAGGGGATTTCTTGACGATGAACCAACATGGTATATGGCTTTCTCTGAGGCTTCATTTGAGTGAATTACCATTGCTGCCATCATACAGTTTATCACCATGTCCGCAGGTATCTACATTATTATATCGACATTAGTCTGAATTTAACTTCAGTAAACCGATTCTAGAAAAATTTCTCTGCCAAAGTAAAGAAGCATTTGTGTATCTTATAAATTAAAAGCAGTACCCCTTAAAAAGCATTTTAGGTTTAGTTTGATGAATTCACCAATTAATACTTAATAAATTAAAATTAAATTATATATATTTTACCCTTCTATTTGGCTGAGTTTTTAATTCAGTCCTGTGAAGGGTAGTCAAATGGTCAGTAGCTATTGTAATTCAGCTGATAGTATTCTTGTTAGAGTGCTGCCATGCATGTGAAGGTTAGTTAAACTATGCTAGCAAGAGTGTGTGTGTGTGTGTCTCTCTCTCTCTCTCTCTATATATATATATTTTTCCTTCCATAGTTTTCTTTATATAGACATGATAAAAAGCACTTGCTTTGTCATTTGAAAAGACAAATTGAATGTATTTCTTGTTGATTTAGCCTTTTTCAATCAGACAAGTAATGTTAATATTTGGATAGAAAAGTCAACAAAGGGGTCATAGTATATAAAACTGAAAGTTCAAAAATTTCATAAAATTTTAAAGTTGAAGAGAGTAAATTGTGTAATCATTTAAATTGAGGGGGTTCTTTGTATTTTGGCATAATAATAACAATAATGACTTGGCTAGGAAAGAAAAATACTTAGGTGTGAATTGACAAATATAGTAAAGTTTGAGGGACCAAATTAAAACAAGGTGAAAGTATAGAGATTAAAATTTAAAAAGAAAAAAAGAAAAGATTTTGCTGACTACATTAAAATCATATGTGGACAAAATAAAGTCCATATCAACTCTAGCTTATGATACATCAGAAATTTGAAAACAGTTGAAAAAAAACCGAATAAGTACGTTTCCCTCCATTAGAGATTCTTAAATTATATAGTATATTTTATTTGAAAGATACATACATACTCTTTAAAACCAAAATATGACCCAAATTCCCTCAAAAATACTATTAATTTCTTTTATTAAAAATATAACTTATTAAAAATATTTTTAAAATTTTTATTTAAATGTTATTTATTTTGGGATAAGAACCATAAATTTAAGAGTAAATTATACATGTTTATATTAAATTTTGATGAAATTATATGGACCTCTCTTAAAATAAAATGTTATGCTACACTTTAGCTCAATTTAATTTTTTTTAACTAAAACACCCTCCATTAATCTAAGTACATATTTTTTTTAACTAAAATATCCTTTTACATAATTTTTTCAAGGAGAGTAGTTTAGTCAAAAAATATAAGATTAAATTAAAATGCATACTTTGAAAATAAATGGAAGATCTCTGTAATTTACTCTAGATTTAATTTATTCTAAAAATTTATTAAATTTATGAAAATACTTATGTTTATTAATATATATTTGATTCAAATTTTGATTTTGAAATTAAATTATTATCTATAAAATAGTTAAATTTAAAATTTATTTTATGAATATATTCTTTGTTTTAATAATATCTTTTATCAAATGATTTTACAATTTACTTAATTTATAAAATATAATGGTCAAATATATCTTTAAAACTTTTTTATATTTTTGAAGTTATATATATATATATGTGTGTGTGTGTTACTTTTTGTTTGTGTGTGTATATGTTTATGGAGCTATTTTGGTTAAAATAAGTATAATTGTAGCACATCTTTTGATTTTAAAGAAAAGGAATGTATATTTTTAAAATAGATAAAAAGCTATATAATTTAAGCATTTCTCAAGATAAGGAAGAGTAATTTACTATAAAAAAATAAAAAAATTACTTATAAAAAAGGTATAAGGACTAAATTAAAAACTTAATCAAAATTTTGGTACTAAATGTCTAGTTAACCTATCATAAAACATCTCATAATATAGAGTAATTAATCACAAACTTATCCAAACTTACCACATCTAAAATTGTCTTGGGTTGACCAAGAAAGCACGTTATTTTTCCTTTACCAAAGCCACCGATTACACCATCAAGTGTTCTGTAACCGAAAAATATTGTCATTGATGATAATGTTATATAAGAACCGACGAACATATATAATAGAGCTCGAACACGGTTCAACACTGAGCAGAAATTAAGTGCAAAACAGGAAGACTTTATTTTTCAACATAATTGTGAGCAAATTGAAATAGATTCATCAAATAACTAATTCACATTTGGAGTGTTTGTGAGTAGTAGTGAATACCTCAAACCTTCGATCCAACCGGGGATGGGCTCTTTGTACGTACTAGTTACCATGGTAGGGCGTATGATGATTAAGGGAATGTTATGTTTAAAATGTGACAGAAGCATCTCTCCCATTGCTTTTGTAAATACGTAAGTGTTTGGCCATCCATATAAGTTTGCTCTGTTTTTTGCATTAAGCAATTCATGTTACAACAAATAGGGTAAATTAGTTTCTCTTTGTTTTATTATAAATCAAAACATACGTCACAATTAAATTTATTTGACTAAAATACCATTAAAGATAAGATTGATTTCTTGAATAAAAAATAAAATTTATTAAAAACTATATTTTTAAACTTTTATTTTAATATTATTTATTTTTTATTAAAAAATCATAAACTTAATTTATTCTAAAATTTTATTAGATCTATGATAATTTTTATATTTATTAATATATATATATAGTACTTTATGTTATTGTGTTGAAGCTAAATATTATTAATTATTATCTTTGAATTGGTTACTTTTTTTAAAAAAATTATTTTCTAAATATTTTTTTTAATAATTAATTGTTTTTATTAAATACTTCTAAAATCTATTAAATTAACTTCAAAAAGTGGCTACTTTATATTGATCAAATGCATATTTAATATTTGTGGTAGTATGTAAAGAATAAATGTAGGAGCACTTTGATTAAAATAGGTATAGTTGTAACTCATCTTTTAATTATAAAAAAAGTTTGTGTATACTTTTATAATAAATAAAGTATCCATTATTGAGTTATTTCTTAAAAAAGAGAAGATTATTTTCCAAAAATAAATTACACACACATGAAACAACATGGATAATTAGGATTTGAAAGAACCTCTTAATTCCAAAATCTTTCATTGCAGATGTAATAGCCTTTTCATTGTCAATATATTCTGATTGGAGTTCTTCTATTCTTTTCTCCATCAAATTCTTTTCAACATGAATGTCTAATATTTTTGATGTCCCTTTTAGGGTTTGACGCATCCGAAAAGGTTCCTCTTTTATTATTTCTCCTTCCTTAGCCTCCCCACACACATAAGCTGAAATTAAAAGTAATACATTGTTAGTAGGATGAAGGGTTATGGAAAAGCACTGAAATGCAATCCTTATAAAATTACTTAAACAAATCCTACTTTGCCATGTGTTGTATGTGCTTAAATTTTCCTTTATGTGGAACCTAATATTTTGTACTTGTTTTCCTCTAAAACACCTTAGCAAGGAAGCATGATGAAGAGCAACTCTACCACTTCACTTCTAACAAAAGAAGACATCAAGGAAGCTTTGCAAGGACCAGATATCACTTGGAGTGTCTCAGAATTTGATAGGGACCATGCAGAGGTACCTTGCCTTAACATTCAGACTATTACCATTAACAACATAGAGGAAAACTCAAATGAGAAAGGCAACATCAATTCTATCATCTTCCCATATAAGGAGAGATCTTGGCTTAATAGACCTTGGAAAAAGGCTATCATCATTAGATTTTGGGGAAGACTCTTTGAGCACTTTCCATCCTTGTCATCAAACTCTGCATGCTAGGAAAGGGTTTTCTAGCAACTAAATTTGAGAACCTTGTTCAAATACTTTCTCATGTAGGCTCAAGTTAATTATTTTTTATTTTATTTTTTTAACATGTAGGTTGACAAATGGTCTACTGAGATATTTAAACCCAAAATTATTATTAAAGTGATAATTTGTGATTAGGCCAAACACACATTAAAACTTTGAACTTATGTCTGATTAATGGTTATAAAAGTCTAGGTTGCTAGGTCTTATTGAAACCTATAATAGGAGATCCTAGTAAGAAACTATTTAAATTAAGCCTAGGTCCCATCTTTAATCTTAATTTTAGTGTTTTCTTCCCCATAACAGTAGCTATAATGTTTAGGATTAAGGGAGGAAGATCTAGCCTAATCTATGGTTGCTTAGCTTTATGGATAAGTTAGGTACACATATAAATTTGACTTATTTCATATAATTATAAAATTGTTTATATGTTCTTCTTTTATACACTAGATCCTACCTTCTTGTTATTACACTTTAATATGAGTTTGTTTGTGTAATATTAATTAGATTTGTTACATGTGCTATTAAAGCCATGGATGTGCATAAATTTAAAACTTTTTTATCAAATCTATATAAATGAAAATTCTCTCTTTTATGATCTATTCAAATAAAATTATTTTAGGGATTTTTATCTTTGATCTACAAGTTTTATATTGATCTACAAATTTCTTATTTTTTAGATCTACAAGATTAAAATTTTTCCTTTCAAAAATTTTTATTTTTTTTCATATGTAAAATTTGATCTTGAGACATGAAATTTTTATTTCAATCCTTGTGTACAAAAACTTTTCAACATGATTAGAAACCCATCTGGATAATTTAATTGCTTTGAAATCTTTTAAAGGAGTCCAAAATCAAAGAAGAAAATTTTCAGATCTATAAAGATTCTTAGATTTGAAAAATCTTTTAATCTGGGGCTTGTTTGATTTTAATAATCCCTCCAAATGAAAGGAAACTTATTTAGATATCAAATCCATCTTGGAAGAGCTCAGAACACACCAAAAATAATGTATTAAAGTCGCGGGTTGTGATAGGTCTGCGAGACCTGCTTGCAAACCTATGACCCGACCTAATAAAGGTTATCTAACAGGCCATGTGCGACCAATTTAGAGTGTGGTGTATGTGAGCCATCTCCAACCCCATTCCAAGCATTTTTTATGTTTGCTCCTCTCGACATTTAGAATTTTCTAGTTATTTTATTTTATTTTTATCATACTCAGAAAAATTAATTTTGATTTATATGACTTTCCTCTAACAAAATCTTTATTTTTCTAAGGCATTAAATGGCACTAGAAAATTGCAGAAAAGTTTGGGATAATATTTTCACTCATAAGAAACCTAATTCTAGGTTGTACTCTCCCTAAATGAGTATATGGGATTTATACTCTCGAGTATAAATTTGTATAGTTAAATATTATAAAGGTTAACACCTAATCCATGATTAAAGTAATTTTTCACCTCTTAAATGCATCAATGGTTCATAATTTGATATCTTATGGTACATTTAGTGTAGTATCCAATTTAATTAATCAAATTCAAATTTTCTCCTAGTTTAAAATTTTAATTTTGTGAACTATGATAAATGTTTATCACCAAAGTGATTCATTCGTTAAAATTTTACAAAATCATTTAGTTCTTTTATTAATAAAAGATAAGGTAATTGTTGTAATCTAGTTTGAGAATATTATTTTGTAACTTTACAAAATCATTCACTTTCCCTATTAGTGAAATTGTTTTGAATTATTAACATAGTTACTTGCCCAAAGGAGGTGATTGTGTATATTAATTCTTATATTACATGAAGTATATAGGAAGAAATAGATGGTTGAAAAGGTCCATCTGCCTAAAGGGATGGCCTCTTTTAATTCATATATTTCCTTGATGGATTGAGGGATATATTGATATGAACCAGATTCATATGGGGAAGGATGCTCGTGTGGAGAAGGACTTGATGATAGATGGCCCAACGACAAGAGGAAGAGTTAAGCGTCTACAAAGAGCAATTGTGCTTCAATTTGCTGAATTAGAAGCCCATAATGTTAGTGCATACATTGAGGAAGCAAATGGAGCCTTAATCATGCTTATTCAAGCCCAAGTTGATGCTTAAAGAGCCCATTGAAGTTAGAGGATGTGAATAGTACTTCAAATGCAAGATGCCCAGCCCATTAGTATTAATTAGTTTCTATTAGGCTGATTATCTTTCCTTTTCTGTTTTTAAAAAGATTTGATTTTGTATCCCTATTTTTTAGATCTTTCAGTTAGGATTATGCAATTAGTTTCCTACTTTTCCTCTAGTAGATAGGTTTGAGCTACACTATAAATATATGTATTCTGCCTTCATTTGAATCAGATTGGAAGTAGTAGAATTATTCTAAATGTTTCTCTAATTGTGAGAATCTGATCTTTTCTTTGCTCTTGTGAAACCTTTGTCTTGTCAACCTATCTTTAGGTTGGTGATTCAAGTTCGCAAAAGCCCCCAATTCGTGCTTCAATCCAAGTGCATCGTTATGTGGATTGGTTTACTGTGTTCATGGTTAGGCGCATTGTCTAAGTAGCAGGTCAACGTTCTTATAACGTTGGTTAGCTATTTGCTTCCGTCGGGTCTCGAACCATCATCTATCCATCAACCTACGTCGTGAAGATTGGGCCACCCCTTGATTTTGCATCATATATATGTTGAATAATTTATCTGACCAAAGAGGACAAATTATTCAATGTTAAATATATTCTTTTCTATCCTTCGTTTCATGTAAGAGAGGCTAAATTACACGTCATGTCCTTTGCCCATAAGGAAGTTCACAATAATGTATTTGGAGCTCTTTATAGATAGCTTATTAAGGTTTGAGCTATATATAATAATTGCCTATTATACTAACCATATTGCATTTCTTAAACAATTACTTTTACTGTGAACAATAACACCATTACCATAGAGGTCTTGACTGGTTCTAATTAAGAAAAATGGAAGCAAGATGTGGAGTTTTTCCTTAGAATAATGGATATTGACATGGCATCACATGTTAGTGAACCTCCAAAGCCTAATGAAAAGAGTAGCCCTAAGGAAAAGGAGTACTATGCTAAATGGGAAAAATCTAATCGTCTTAGCCTTATAATCATAAAGTGGTCTATTCTTAAACATCTCATGAGTAGGTTGCTAGAGACTACTAGTGTCAAACAGTTCTTCACCATTGTAAGAAGGAGATTTCACCTAACAAATAAAGCTAAAATAGGAAATTAATGAGTGAGCTAACATTCACGAATTATGATAGTACTAAAGGAGTTAAAGAATACATCATGAGGGTGGTATATGCTCAAACTAAAGTTAAGGGTTATGATATTCCTCTTCTTCATAGTTTTGTCATTCATCATGCACCTAATTCACTTTCACAAGAATTTAGTCAAATTAAAACCACCTATAACACCCAAGACTAGACGTGGGGTATCAATGATCTTATTTCCAAACGTATAGTTAAGGAAGAAATGCTCAAGAGAGAGAAGAGTGAGATAGCTTATTTCATTTCTTATAATAGACTAGGTTTCCATAACAAGAAGGGAAAGTTCAAGAAGTCAAAGCCTCATGCTCTTGAAAAAGATAAAAAATTCAAAAGGCATGGTAATATTAGGAATAATGGTAATGGAGGGCTCAAGGAATGACTTAAAGTGTTTTTTTTTTACAAAAAGAAAGGTCATAAGAAGGTCGATTGTTTTAAGTACCAAGCTTGGTGTAACACCCAGTCTTTTAAAAATGAATTGGAACCTATAAGATAATAAAGAAGGACCCTAAAATAAAATAAATTAAGGCCAAATAAGGATAGAATAATAATCAGAGAACTTAAAAATCAAGATAAGAACCCAGGAATAACCCATAATTGAAGTCAAAATAGCCAAATAGACAAAATCGAAAGGCAGTGACAAAATTATAATTTTAGACAAATTTTAGAAACTCAAAAGATGAAGTTTCAAATGGTAAAGTTAAGCTCACTAAGGCCATAAGAACTATCAGAATGGATAAAACTCTTCTGATGTGCAATTTAGACTATCGGTTGACTAAAACTTTGACCAAGCCATTCTGGATTTTTTTAAATCCCATAAATTTGAAAGTAAATGTTTTGAATAAACTAAAGGACCTAAATTTTCATATGGAGAAGACAATTTTTAAAAAAGATTCAAAATCAACTCAAATGGAGGAATTGAAGTTGAGAAACATAATGAGAATTTTTTAAATTGTTTTAAATCATCACCCTTCCTTCTTTTTAAGTCACACCAGCCCCTAAAGTGTTTTATTATACTTATATGTTTCTAGTTTATACTTCCAAGAATGTCCAAGAGAAGGGAGAAAGAGGAGAGAAAGACAAGGTAAAAAGGTATGTAATATGCAAAATCTTGCTTCATGATAGTTAGAGACTCTTTTCTCCTCTCTAAGCTCTTTCTTTTGGTGGTTTTAGCTTTTTGAAAGGAGTAATTTGGTGGCTAAACTATTGGAGAAAGAAGGGAGATTGAAGCAACCAATTCTACCATTAGAATTTCCATTTGCTAAAGACTAAACTAAGGTATGATATGAGATGATTAGCTAGCTTCTCCTTTGAGTCCCTTCTTTCTTCATGTTCAGCCAACATATAGAGAATCCTAGAGGGAGTTGGGTTTCGGCCAAAACATGATAGGGATTGAAGTTTTGAAGTATGGAGATTAAAGCTATACAATTAGAATTAATTTAGAAACATTAGAAACTAAGATAGAGTACTTAGAGTTTTAGTTGCACCTTTAGAATTTTAAAACCCTAGGACGATAGTTCAAGCTATATAAGATTATAATTAAACTAGAGAGAAGCTAAGGAAGCTCCACATGGATCAAAACCCCAAAAAGGATGAAGAAAACTCCATTAGCCTTCTATGAAGCATAGGTTTAGCCAAAGCATGTTGGAGCATTTAGGAAGAGTTTTCTTTGATTTTGGGGTTATAAATGATTTAGATATGAATTATAAATACTAATGGAATCATTGGATTGAATTTAGAAGCCTTATTTTGAAAGGTAAATTTTTAGGGCACATTGAGAGGCTAAAGAAGCAAGTTGGCCTTAGGTTTGTGTAATCTTGCAAGTGATGATCCAAATGAGTTCCATTGGAGTTATGTAACTCATAACAAGTAAAAGCTTGGAGCTTAGAAAGTGAAAACCAAGAGTTACCCTTTAAGGAAGCAAGAAAGACCTAAAATGGCGTATTAAGTTCTAATAAGATTTGATAATGATAATGTAAGCTAGAATGAATCCTAGTGCCTTATTTTGTCTTATAATTGCTATATGTAGGCCAAGCTAGCCTAAGCTCACCTAATTGTGAATGTCAAGCTAAGAAAGGTCAAGGAAAAGAAAGCACCCAAGTGGGTTAATGGTAGCTATAAGTCTCCAAAGTCATAAGGTAGCATGATTTCCCTATTTTGCATACTTTGGAATGTCGACATGAGTTGAAATGCTTACATGTGTAGTTGCTTGATATATTGATTGAGTTATGCTTGATATGCTTTCCATTATGAGTTTTATACATGAGTTTGACATGGTTTTTGGCTTCTATCTTCCCATGGTATGGAATTGAGTGCAATAGGTCTTCCTTGACCCTAGGTTAAATTTAATTAAGCCTAGCTAGAATGTTATGATGTCATGACTAGATGAGAAATGAGTTTTATGCTAAAAATTGCATTTGAGTTTCATTATGCATATGAATGACATCTTTGCACCATATGCATTGCATTTCCATTTACATTCTTTTATGCATTAATTCGGTTGAGATTTGCTATTGAAATTTTTTCTAAAATCTCATCCATGTATTCCTACTAACCATTTCAGGCTATCCAAGCAAAGGAAAGGAAATAGAAAAGAATTAGACTATTGAAAATGATTAGTAAGATTTTTGTGATGTAAATATTGTATAATGTACATATTATTATGCTTGGATTGCTAGAAACATAAGTATGAATGATGTATTTTCATGTAAATGATAAGGCTGTATCATGGAAACTTATGTACAAGCTTTAGTATGTGAATATATGGCATTTTGAGGTGGAAAATAGCCATTAATGTATAAACTTGCCTATGTCAAGCTACGTGGCATATATGTAATCTTGGGTGCAAGAGGTCATATTTTGATCCAAGCCTTCTTTCATGCAATAAATCTTATGGTATTGATGTTGAAGATGATTGAAATTTGCTTAAAGTAGGAGAATGTCATTTGAAAGCCAATTAGACCACTTTAAAAGCAAATTTTAATCCAAATAAGTCATAAATTATACTTTTACCCTTGAAAGCCTAAATGATCTAATTTAGGGTTGAAATTTGTCATACAATTAGAGAATTTATAGGTTTTCCAATAAGCTAAGAATGGGATTTTTTTGACCTCTACAAAATATTTTATAAATTTTTTAAATTAGCTAAATTATGCAAATTTGGTACTATTATTGTTCACTAACAATAGATTCTATTTTTTGGGTTTTTGAGGGGCCAAACGAATTTTTTTTATTTGAAATTTTTATAGCATAAAGTTCACATCATAAGCTTTCCGTAGTCACTGAGTTTGCATAAATCGAAGTTATGTAGCTCAAGTCACGAATTTTTGAAATTTGATGTATAATATGGCAAAATGTGACATTTTGGGCTATATGACTCTTTTATGCATTTAAGGTGGTTCTTATGATTAAGTGGACTAAAACAAAACTTTCTAGGATGATTATGAGTGAAGAAGAAAAGAAAATCAAATTTTGACACTTATAACCCCAATTGGTATAGTAAATGGATTAAAACCACTATCAAAGACTTAGTGATGATTGCAACTTGATTACATAAAGGAAATAAGTAGTTTAAATGGGTCTAGAAAAAGCTAGTTGTGACACTTGGCTAGAGAAGAAAAACAATGAACAAAGTAAGTTGTTAGCTTCTGTTTGTTTTGAGTTAAATGTTGTTAATATTCCTTTAGACTCTTGGTGGCTTGATAGTAGTACTTTTGTTTCTATTACATCTACCTTACAAAGGTATGAAAATAGCAGGAGACCAAATGAGAAAGAGTCTAGACTTCAAGTTAGAAATGGAGCTAATGTTATAATAGAACTTATTGTTTTGTTATTTGACTCTAGTTTTAAACTATGTTTAAAGAACACTTTTTATCTTACCTCTTTTAGAAGGAATTTAGTTTCTCTTTCTTTGCTTGATAAAGTTAGATATTATTTTAATTTTGGGAATAAAAGCATTGATATTTCTTATAATTCCAAAGTAATTGGTAGTTGCATTGTTTTTGACAAATTATACAGAGAATGCTTGTTCACATTAATAAATGTTTGTCCTTCAATGTAGACCCCTATGACTAAAAGAACCTTACTCAAGGAGAAATCCTCCCTATTATGACATAAGTGTTTAGGTCACATTTCAAACAAAAGAGTTGAAAGGTTGATCAAGGATGACATTTTACCTCTCTTGATTTAAGAGAAATAGGAACTTGTATTGATTGTGCAAGAGGAAAGTTGACAAAATCCAACAAGAAGCATGTGACATGTAGTAAAAATCTATTAAAAGTAATTCACACAAACATCAGTGGGCCTATTTGACTACTATTTATGGCAAGAGATGTTTCCTCTCCTTTATCAATGACTTCTCAAGTTTTGGTCATATTTTCTTAATTAAAAAAAAATTAATGCCTTGAAAATGTTCCAAAATCTATCATACTAAAGTTGAAAAACAATTAGGAAAATTTATTAAAATAGTGAGATCTGATCGTGGATATTATGGAAAATATAATGAAAACGAGTAGCAAAAGGGGCTTTTTGCCAAGTACTTGCAAGATTGTGGTATTGTAAGCCAGTATACCATACTTGGGAGCCTCGAGCAAAATGGTATGGTAGAGAAACATAATTGCACATTATAGATATGGTTAGTCTAACTTACCTTTTTTTTGTGGGATTAAACAATAAAATCTACCACTTACATTCTTAATCGTGCTCCTAACAAATTTATGCCTAGTACACCTTTTGAATTATGGACTGGTAAAAAGTCAAGTCTCAATTGACTTTTTATAATCCTTTCCAAAAGAAGACAAATTACAAAACTTTGCATTGTTTTTTCATTAGATACCATGAGCACTTATAAGGGTATAGGTTTTACTATTCTACTTAAGATACAAGAATTGTTAAGTCATTAACAGTAAAATTCTTAGAACTTGATGTAGCATATGAGAGTTGTTCTTGAGTCTTTGAAATGAGTGAACCAAGTGACACTATCTCTATCCCTTTATCATAGTCTAATGATATCTTTACACCTATAAATGTAATGGAAGAAACTATGGATTTGATTATACAAGCTAAGGCTCTTATCATAAATGAAGTTCCTCAATCACTTGAACCAATTTCGAAAATGATTGAACCAATCCTATAGACATGAGATCTAGTTTTGAAAGTGTCTCTAAGGTGGTTTTATAGAGAAAGAAGATCAAAAATTTCAATTGATTATTATGTCTATTATGGTGAGATAGATTTTGACATTAGTTAAGCTATGGATCCTTTAACTTTCAGTAATGCCATTAATAGTCCTTAATCGAACATGTGGATGAGTGAAATGGAGGATGACATAACTTCTATGACGAAGAGTGGAGTTTGGGAGCTTGTTGATCTAACCAAGGGTTATACCTGATTGGTTGCAATTGGGTATTCAAAACCAAGAAGATTCTAAAGGTCAAATTGAAAAATTTAAGGCTAGGTTAGTGGCTAAAAGCTTTTTTCAAAAAGCAAGGATTGATTTTATTGAGACATTTTCACTAGCATCCACTAACAACTCCTTCAAAATCATTATGGCCTTAATGGCCTGTTTCAACTTAGAACCCCATCAGATGGATATGAATATAGCTTTTCTTAATGTAGAATGGCAAAGCATATATGGTATGCAAGCTAATGTAGTTGATTTATGACCTTAAACAAGCTTCATGCTAGCAGTACTTAAAATTTGATGAGGTTGTAACCTTATCTATTTTGTTCAAAATAAATTTGATCAGTGCATGCACATGAAAATCAGTAGGAGCCAATTCATTTTTCTTGTAGTTTACATGGATGATATTCTCCTTGCAAGCAGTGATTTAAGTCTACTTTATGAAGTGAAACTTTTCTTGTTTGGTGCTTTTGATCTGAAAGATTTTAGGGATGCTTCCTACATTCTATGTATTAAGACAAATTGTAATAGAACCACAATATTTTAGGACTATCTCAGAGAGCATACATAGATCATATGTTAAAGCATTTTAATATGCAAAATTGCAAGTTTAAGGGTGTGCCTATCATTAAAAGTGATAGATTAAGCAAAACTCAATGTCTGAGAAATAAAATTAAAAGGGAAGCCATGAGGGATATCCCATATGCTAATGCAATAGGAAGCTTAATGTATGCACAAGTGTGTACTCAACTAGCTATTGCTTTTGCAATGAATGTCTTAGGTTAATACCTTCTAATCCCAGTTCTAATTATTGGGTTGATGCTAAGAAAGTTGGTGTATTTGCCAAAAAAAAGTAAAAAAAGAGAAAGATTTTATGCTTATCTATAGGAGGGTTAAAAATATTGAGTCAATAGGTTATTCAAACTTTAATTTTGCTAATTTTTTAGACAATTAAAAAGCACTTTAAGGTTTGTTTTCACATTTGTTAGAGGTGTAGTTTCTTGAAAAAGTGTGAAATAGAGTTTGACTACATCATCAATCATGTATGCCGAATTTATGGCTTGTTATGGAATAACACCACAAGCTGTTTAGTTCAAGAATTTCATATCAAAACTTTGTGCAATTGATTCCATTGCTAAACCATTCGTTATTCATTATGATAATAATGTAACTTTGTTTTACTCTAAGAATAATATGATTAGCAGTTGGTCTAAACATATGGAGATCAAATATCTTACATCAAGGACCTAAAGAAGAAAGGCGACATTGTCATAAAATTTATAAATTTAGAATCACTGTTGGTTAATTCCCCAACCAAAGGACTAAAACCCACATAGTTTAAGAAATACATGGAGAACATGGATGTTCTAAAGTCTCTTGATCTTTTAGATTAGTGGCCATTTGGTGCAAGTTTATTTTTATGTTGACTCCTGATTGTATTTTGATTACATTACGAATTTTCACTTTGCCCTAGTTTTTCATACATAATGTGTTATATTGTTGCACCATTAATTCTAAATATTTTATTTATGATCATTTATACAATAATGCATGACCTATGAAAAGATAAAATACAATATGTATCCTAAGAGCTAGGCACAGTGTTGTCTTAAATATAACTATTATATTTGCTTTGATATGTCTTAAATATTTTATTGATTTCTCATGGTAGTTGAGCACAAAGATTGTGAAGAAATCATATAAAGGACTGATAAGAAATAGTGTGTAATATTCTATATTTTGTGAAAGAATGTAATTTCTAAAGAATGGAATAGATTAATTAAAAATGAGTCACAAGGCCAGAAAAAGCTAGTCAAAATTAAAAGACACCATACGGGCCTAACTAATAAAAAATCTAGGGGATTTAGAAAATATGAGAATTGACTTGAGAAATTAATAGCCCTCATCATAATATGATGAAATAAGGTTAGTACATTAATTAGATGAGGTTAGTTTGATTAAATCCCTAATGGTGTACGGTTTAAGATTTCAGTTGATTATAACTTTAACCAAACCTTTTCAGATTGTTTTGTCCATGTAATCTTAAAGTAGATATTTTCAATGAAAAGTAAAGTCTAAATTTTATTATGGAGTAGTTGATTTCCAAAAGTACAAAGAAATGAACTCAAATAATGAAATTAAAATATAAGAGCAAAATGAAAATTTTAAAAAGTCATAAAACCCTAGTTTTCTTATATATATATATATATATATATAGCATCCCTCACCCTTTCTTCTTCCTTTAGCCGACTTGAGCAGCTCCAAGACCCAACCTAAAGTGGCATGAAGAATGAGGAAGGAGCAAGGGAAGAAAGTTAACAAGAGGTAAGCAAACATGAAAAATTTACCTATAGTATTATTACAAACTTTTTCTTACTCTTTCTTCTCTTTCTTTTTATGATTTTGGTTTTCTAAAAGAGTGATTTTTGTAGCTAAACTCTTGGATAAAGAAGCTCTTTTGGGGAAACCAATTATACCAAAATAATCTCCTTCAAGAGCACTTTCAAATTATGTATGAGTTAGGCAAAGAAAACTTGGCATATGTGGAACCCTAGACTACCATTTTGGCCAAGATTGAGGCTAAAGGAAGGGAGTATATATTTAATGAATCCATGGTAAAACTAAGGGTTTTGAAGGGTGAAGAAAAAGAATATGTGATTAAAATTGATAAAGAACTAATAGAATGTCATAAGGCTCACCTAGGGTTTAGTATTGCCCTTAAGAAATTTAAAACCCTAAGAGAGTTAATTAAGCCCTCTAATACAATAATTGAATAAGGAATGAATTATGGAAACCCTAAAACCATCAAATCTCCTAAGATGCAAACAAAAACTCCAAGATAAGGCTTATAGGGGTTGTCTCTACCAATCTTAATTTGGATATCTAGAAAGTTTTTTCATTAATTCTAAGATTATGAATGGTCTAGATATAAATTATAAACACTAATGGAGCCCATTTCAATGAATTTAGAAACTCTATTTTTTAAAATGAAAAATTAGCGTTCGAAGATGCCTAATAGGACCATATAATTTTAGGTGAGTTTAATTATATTTTTAATGACTCTAATAAATTTCATAGGAATTATGAAGATCATATATGATGAGATTTTGAAGTCTAGAAATTAAATTCTAAAAGTTACTTCTTAAGGTATTCAAAATGACCTAAAGTTATACTTTAGGATTTGATTAGCACATGAAGGATAATATGAGATTGAACATGACTTAATTGATCATTTCATGTTTCATTTGGTGTATCTAGGCCAAACAAGTGAGATTATATCCAAGTGTATGCATAAGGCCATGAAAGAAAAGAAGGAGACTAAGGGAACAAATTGAAATTTGTGTGTCAAGCTAGCTTTTCCTTTATTTTTATATATGTATGGTTAGTTTACTTGAATGATAGGTTACTTGTATGTATTATTTACAACTTATAAGACTTGTTGATTATCTGAGTATAATATACAATTATATAACATTCATTTGCATTTAAAGTTGGATTGGCTCTTTGATTAGTGAGGCTATGTCAAAAGTTCCTTGATAATGGATGAGATTAGGACAACAGTCCCTAAATATAAGTAAACCTATGTAACACCTTCATTTCTAGCTCATACCCATCATGCCTTACATACTCATATGCACATGCTTGACATACAAGGAGGTTATTTACTCTACCTTGTTGCTTGTTCTACATGGCATTATGCATGGGTAGATATCCACTTTAATGTCACATGGACCGGGTGAGCTCTTTCTATGCATCCTCATGCTTGATTGCACTATTAGGACTTATTTCAATCCCAAACATATGCTTTAAACTCATGGAAAGCAAAAAGGGATATGAGACATGCATTTTCGTTCTTGGCAGATTTTGCTTCATTTCTGGGCTGAGTTTGAAAATTCATAACTAAATACAAAAAAATCGTAAACACATGATCTCGGTCATTCTAGAAATAGTAGACTATCTACTTCATTCTAAAAATATGTAGAAGTCTCAATATCGCACATATCATGCGTTTGACATCCGAAATCGTCCACTGGTCAGAGGGGGCTCTTTTACTGTCACAGTTTACTGATATGGACTTTGAAAATGTCTAACTAATTCCACAAAAATCCAATGCTTGCAAACGATAACTCTATGGAAATATGTGGATTTTAGCTAGAGAGGAAAAATATTTTCAGATCATTTCATCAAGCCAAATTCCCGGAAACCGATGAAACAGTACCTCGGGTCTGGCTGGGTGACTGATACTGGGCAGGAACTTCGAAATTGCATATCTTCCTCTCTAGACCTCCAAATGAGGTGCTTCCAGTTCCCACAAGTCACTGTGACCATATAGTTTCTGTGTATAAAATTTCGTAGCCATTGAACTACGTTTTCCCCTTGGATGACACGGTTTCTAAACTGACCAAATGAACAGTGTTTTCTGAAATCCGAATTTCTGATGTCAACTTTGAAAAATCATAGAAAATGCTATAGACCTCCAAATTACTTGATCTTTAGCTTCCCAAAAAGCTCTAGCCAAGATCTACCCTCATGTTAAATTTCGAAGCAAGAGGAGGTCATTTGGCTAACTCTTGACATCAATGGCAAAAAGCCACTTTCTGGGCTAAACATGGGGTTCATGAGGTCCAATCTTGGTTTTTCTACCTCTATGACTCTTTGAGCACATGAGAAAGCATCTATAGGAGCCATCAATCATGCCTCAAGTGTCTAACAACTTAGATTGGAGAAACTCACTATCCTATGCCCACTTATGCACTTTTATAGCCTATGCTAACATTGAGCATTTCACCTTAAATTTGCCTCTTCATTCACAATAGACCTCATTCTCATACATTCATCATACATACATTAACTTACAATCATTCATAAAGGTTACATCATATACATAGTTAATTTACATCTCATGTCTCATATACAATACATTTACAAGAAGCTCTTGCCAAATCTCCACGGGTCTCCCTAGCTTCATGCTTGGTGGCTCCCATCTCTAGTCTCACTTGGTCCACCTAGCATGTTTGGATGGTGGAGAGAAGGAGTGAGATTCAAAGAATCTCAATAGCTCATCTCTCATTCAATCATACATATATAGCATGCAAACAAGGCTCACCATGCATGTATGGCATGTTAGCATATAAAACCATCATGAAAATATTTGTAACATGTGAATTGGCCATGCATAAAAGAAAGACATTCTCAACATGTGAGTAGGCCATACATAACATTTAGAAGCTTGCCAAGTACATGGAGTAGCCTCACCCACTCACTTGTGGCTTTTGGACTTGCCTCACCCATTCTTAAGAGGTGCTTAGACTCAACCCTTACTGTTTGGGAGTCAACCTCACTTTTGGGAGACTCTTTACTTTGTCTCAACCAACTTAAGGGTTTGGCTCATCCTCACCATGACTAAAGGGTTATTGGCCTTTCTATTCCTCAAGCAAACCAAAACAATCGCATAATCATCATTTCAATGCATAACATATCATCATGCTAACACACTTCTCATAGCTCATATCATACATACATACAAGTAAGACAATGTAAACACACAATTATGCATGAAGGAAGGTGGAGAGAGCTACCTTATTAGCTAGTCACAACTTCCTCTTTCACTTGTCTCCTCCCTTGTGGATTTCACTACCACTTCTAGATGGGAGAACTTCTCTTGAGCCTAACCACACAAGAAGCATGGAATTAATTCCTTAACATTTAATTCATAAGTTAGGGATCTCTTTCTAACAACCCTACTAAGCTTCTCAAACTAGGTTTCTTTCTCTCACTAGAATCCATTAACCATCCTCTCTCTTTTCTCAAACTCTCAAGCTCTTAAGAAGGAAAGTAAGAAAGAGAGAACTACATGACTTCTAACCTTCCTCAAGAGTGATTTCCCACTCTCCCTCTTCTGAACCAAGCTCAAGACCTAACTATTCTAACAATCAAAACCGTGGAAAGAGAGGGTAAGGGGAGAAGAGTAACATACTAAGAGAAAAGCCATAAAATCCTTACCTTTCTTGTTCTTCCTTCCTCCTCTAGGCTTCTCTCTCTCTCCTCCGCCCTTTTCTCTCTCTTAGAGTGAGCTTAAGTCGGTTACAGAGTGAAAGAAGGAGTTGGGACGCTTTAAGAAGTCAAATTCTCTATTTTCACGCTTTTCCGGACTAACCCTCACTATAGCGAGCCATAACCCTCGCTACGGCGAACTCAAATAAGTCCCAAACCTCTGCCTTCGCTACAGCGTGCGCTACGGCGAGCAACTCCCTGGTTTTTGTATGGGGTGCCCGAACTCGCTATAGCTAGAAGCATTCTCGCTATAGCTAGAAGGCAGTCTCGCTATAGCTAGACCATTTCTCGCTATAGCGAACAGGTACATTCGCTATAGCCGGGCTGTAACTAGCAGACTTAGAAAATTTTCAGCTTCCAAAAATTTTCAGCTTTTCTTTTCTTTCCCTTTTCTTTTCTCTTTTCTTTTCTTCTTCTTTCTTTTTCATGGTTGTTACAACCTAAGTCAAAAGTCTTAAATTGTAGTTGAGAGTAAGTTACAAGTCCTTAAATGTGGGTGAGACTAAATCAAAAGTCCCTAAATATTAGATGAGGCTTAAAGCTTTTTATGGCTGTCTAAATAGTTATATGTTATTTGACCTTGGTTTTTTAGGTCTAAAATTCAATCGAACATAGACTTCCACATCTTGGATATTGGGTTTGACCTAATCATAAGCTATATCATTTCTACCAAGTATTGAATTGTCATTAATAGAGGTTTTGCCTAGTCTTTCGAGCTTACTTCTAGAATTAGACAAAGGGACCCCTTGTCACCTTATATTTTCATCCTTTGCCTAAAGTGGCTATACTCATTTGATTAACTTGGCGATTAAGAATAAATCTTAGATACCTTTTAAGCTCTAAAAAGGACCCTAAATTTTTTATAGTATTAATAGCTAAAAGCCTAAAAAACAACACTGATAGATTGAATTTAGCTTCAAAAAAATGGAAAGAAAGTGTATATACTCAATTAGAAAAGTTGCATGATAACCTTTTTATTCAACAAAAGGAAAAACTTTAGTACTAACATTCATACTCTCATGGATGCCCTTTTTAGAATACCTCCGTCCTCCATTTGACTACAAAGAAAGAAAAATGGCAAAACAAAATATTGCATCATAACTTGCCTAATGGTCTACTCTAGAAAGTTGCCACATATCAATGGTGATCACACCTATACCTTCTCACATCACACACCATAATCTGTTAACCAACTAGGTTTCTTTCTCACCTTTCCCTTTGCTACAAAGTCCTCAGGTGGTAGATTGGGCTCCTCTAATAGGCTACAAGCTAGACTCTCAAAGTCTAGGCCTTTCTTGTTATCATTACTACCCCTTTAGAAATCAACCTTGTCTTCAAGGTTTAAATTGGGGAATAAAAGCTTATGTCATAGTCCTCCCATGTGGCATTCTCCTTCGGTTGTTAGGCCTACTCCACTAGTACTTGATGTCTCTCATTAGTACCTATTAGAATAACTCTATGGTCCAAAATACATTGGTTTGAGGTCTTTCATTTAATCCATTGCAATTTCCTTTTCAATAGGGATAGGCAGAGGTCCTTTATAAGCCTTAAAAGGAGGGACACATGAAAAACATTGTGGATTTTAGCATTAAAGGGTAACTCTAAAGCATATGCCACTACTCCAATTTTCTAGGAAATGAGAAATGGTCCAAAATACTTCTTAGCTAACTTGAAGTTTCTTTGGGCAACAAGGGATTATTGCTTTTATTTGTGCAACTTAAGCCAAACCATTTTGCCTACCTGAATGGACTTATCCACCCTTTGGAATCCGCTTGCTTCTTTATACAAGTTTGAGCCTGTAGTAGATGCTACTATGAATCTAATATGAGAACCTACCTATCTTACAAATTAAGATCAGTCATATTAATTGATAAAGTTCCTTCCACATAAGTTGGTAGAGGATTTAATTTATACTTCAAAATAACTTCATAGGGAGATCATCCAGTGGACAAGTGGTGGTAATTGGTATTAAAAGATAGCTCAGCCTATAGTAAATACCAATTCCATTGGAGAGGCTTGCTATGGGTGAATGGTCTCAAATACTGCTTAAAACAGTGGTTACCTACTTTGTATTGTCAATCACTTTAAGGATGGTAAGAAGAGCTAAATTTAAAGATTGTGACATTATGTTTCAATAAATGGTGCCAAAAATTGCTTATAAATATCATATCATAGTCTGAGACAATGGATTATAGGAATCTATGGATCCTTACCACCAATGAAATGAATAACATAGCTACTAGAGAGGCTATGTAATTTAGTTTAAGACACTCAAACTGAGCCATTTTTGTCAATATGTCAACAATGACTAAGATGGTAGTTATTGCTTACTTGAAATGTACATGCAAGTATACATATCGCAAAAGCAATATAGTGGTAAGAAAATATTGTTCCCTCGAGAATTTATTGTCAAAACTTATCAAGTACCAAAATTTACACTCTTTCTTAAATTAAGCAAATCAATTTTAAGTGATTGTAATAATAAAAAATGATTATCGATTATCTACTATGCAGAGTTCAGATATTAGTGTTTGGATTTTCTAGGTGAATAATAGCATTTAGGATTATTAGTCCCTCTTGTATTTTATAGCAATTTACTTTAACACTCAATACCTCTGCTCTTAATGGTGATACATGTTAGCCTAGGATTCACTTGTTCCTATAAGTATTTTTTCCAATCTCATATAAGGTTATCTAATTAACTTCATAATTCCTTATGAAATCAACTAAGATCAAATTGATAGCACAATACCTAATTTGACTATGTGAGGTTAATGAATATATTACTATCTCATTAACTAAACTATCCACTTTCCTAAACAAGTTTCAAGTACTCACACCACTCAACTCTTGATCTAACTTCCCCTTCCCTTTTCCAAGTTCAAGCAAAAGTATCAAATCAATATAATTGGTGGCCAATCAATCAGAGAGCATGAAGCATGAAGTTGAATGAACAAGTATTCATCAATAATTGCAAAATTAGAGTGAGGAACAACCACTAATCTATACAAGAGTTTCTAATAATCCTAAATTTGGGAGTTTAGCTACACATGTTCATGAAAACCAACAATAAAGTTAAAGTAAAGATTAAATACATCAGAAAAAATGCAAAGTGAAGAAGAAGGAAGGAAGAAACTTAGAAATGAATCTTGTCTTTGCTTAAATCTTTAATCCCTAGCATCCTATTGCTTCAAGATGCCCTTCTTAGCTTCTCCCTAACCCCTACACACTTAAACCAGAACAATGACAACCTAGAATGACAACTCCCCTCGTAGTAATGGCCATAAGAAGTAAGAAATCCTCAAAATTTTGGCAAAGAAAATGTTGTGTTTTGCTAAAATGCTGTGCTTTAGTAAAATGCATTGTGCCACGATGAATCAAAGTACTAGATCAGTATGCATCGCGACTTGCCTCTTTACGCTGTGACGAGTTTGGCTACTAGATGGGCCGAATATAGTATGCACCATGGTGGGATCTGAATATACTATGCACTGCGACACATCATATTCCAACTATAGCACTTTTAATCTCTGGCTGCCATCATGCCACGACTCAACTTGCTCTTGTTGCAACTTCAACTTGTCTCAATCTGTGTCGTAACTCAGCATGTTCTTACCGCAGCACGTTTAGGTTTTATGTGATGTTTTGCCATGGCACAAATTGTCCTACAAGCTTGCCTTCATTTTCTTCCTTTTTACCCATGGCTTGATAAATTCTAGTTGCAACAAACTTTTAAATATAGTAGCTACAGGTACTCTAAAGCCTCTTTGACATAAGGAATTTCAATCATCTCTTAAATATGCACCGTAAAACAAAGGCAAAGTATGATTAGTTCTTAATATATTTAAAATTAAAACAAAATTTATCACTTACAATGTAAAAGTTGAGTATGATGTTATTCATCATAAGTATGTTTATTTTATCTATAAAAAGTATTATTTACTTTGTAATTAGAGACTAAATCCTTATTTGCTAAAAGAAAATATGCACAATAATATGAGAAACAGGGAGTTATCAGTAGTATAGCCATTTAAACTAGATAGATAGGTGATGAAGTCCATTGCTATATCTTCCCATGGTTTATGAGGAATTAACAACGGTTGTAGTTTTAATGCTACGAACCTTGGTTTGTTGACAAGTTAAACAATGAGCTATGTGTTCTTGTATGCAAGAATGCATGTGAGGCTAGTAAAAGAATTTTGAAATTCTCTTAAGTGTCTTTGGAAACTTAGCATGCCCTTCGATACTAGCAACATAATGCTCATGCAGTATGATGTCAATAAGTTGAGAGGTGGCCGGCAAATAGTATTTATTGTTAAAAAAGAGAATTTCATCTCTCACAACAAATCCATTAGAGGTTTTATCTATTTGCAAGCTTCATGTAACTATTGTAGCTCTTTGTTGGTCTCATTTTCATGCTACATTTGAGTCTAGAATTTTGAATGAATTGTTGATACAGCCCATAGAACAACACCCTTCGTAGCTTGGAATTCTTCTTTATATGATAAAGCATCAACCATTTTATTGAACTATGGAATAATTAAATTCCATTAGTTTACTGATATAGTGATGTCGCTTAGAAGTTTGCAAGGTTTGACTCACTAGTTCCTTGAGGCTCCAATGATCCATAATGATAATGAATGGCCTGCCCAACAAATAGTGCTTCCACTTCTTAACAGCTTGGGTAATTACATAGAGCTCTTTGACATATGCTGAAGCTTGCTTAAGTCGTGGGCTAAGCTGCTTGCTTAAATAAGCAACAGGATGCTTTTATTTGGATGAGCACAACGCCTACATCTATGTTTGAAGCATCAATCTATACTTCGAACAAGGCTTGGAAGTTTGGAAGGTTTAAAATACGGGCTTGAGTCATCCACTATTTAAGGCATTCAAACGTTGCTTGTGCTTGCTCATTCCACACAAAATTGTCTTTTTTAAGTAGTTCAATTAAAGGGTGGCTTGATAAGCATAATGATGGATGAAACATCTATAATAACTTGTTATACGCAAGAGACCCTGTAACTACTTAGTACTCTGTGGTGTTGGCCATTCCAACATGGCGTGAATTTTACTTAGATTAGTGGAGACTTCTAAGGCTAACGTAATGTGACCCAACTATTCAATGGAATGCTAATAAAACTGGCATTTGGACTATTTCACATAGAAGGAGCTTGTAGAAAGCTTCTTAAAGACTATCATCAAATGATAAATATGCTCTGGTGGTCAAGCACTATAAACCATCATGCTGTTAAAGAATATAGCCACAAATTTATGAAGGAATGGTAAGAATAATTGATTCATTGTTGCTTGAAATGTTGTCGTGGTGTTAGTTAACCCAAAAGGCATCACTAAGGACTCAAAGTGGCCTTGATGGGTATGAAACATTATTTTGTGGACATTGGACTATTTCATTCTTTTTTAATGATGGCTAGCTCATAGGTCTAACTTGGAAAATATATGTGCTCTATGTAACTCATCCAACAACTCATCAAAGGTGGGTATAAGAAATTGATCCTTCACTGTAATTTTGTTTAAGGCATGATAGTCCACACAAAAATGCTAGATGCCATTTTTTCACTAAGTAACACAGGAGAAGAGAAGGGACTCATATTGGGATGAATAACACTTGATTGTAACATATTAGCCACCAATTTCTCAATTCAGTTTTTTAAGAGTAAGGATACTTGTATGGTTGTACATTGATAGGCTGTGACCTCTCCTGCAAATGTATTTGACGATCAAAGTTACAATAAGGAAGTAAAATATTGGGCTCTTGGAATAGATGCTCATATTCCTACAATAATTGAGCTACTTCTCGAGGCACTGGGGAGATAATGCTGTTTGTATAAAGAATCACCATTTGTAATTAAAAAATGGAAGCAATTTGTAAAGATAGTTTCTTCACTTGATTGAAAAGAAATGGGTTGCTACGTAAAGAGATGTTCACCCTAGAAATGTACGAGTTGACCATATAAGGTAAAATCCATTGTAAGCTTATGATAATCCATTATAATAGGCTTTAAAGTCTCGAGCCATTCTCCATCTAGTATGATGTCTACTCCATTGAGGTCCAAGATATATAAATCCATATA
Organism: Erythrophleum ivorense; assembly: GCA_026724425.1. Classification (NCBI taxonomy): domain Eukaryota; kingdom Viridiplantae; phylum Streptophyta; class Magnoliopsida; order Fabales; family Fabaceae; genus Erythrophleum; species Erythrophleum ivorense. The sequence goes on along the minus strand of JAIUCV010000006.1, from coordinate 35,499,960 downwards.
TAATGTACACCTGAATTTCCAAAGCCACATTAGAACACTTGGAATTTCAAATTAAATATGCTTCATTTCCTACCATGAGCCTAAATTGGTTGATTATAGCTTGGGGTAGGTGTAATTTTTTTAAGATAGAACATTTGATGAATTCTGTGTACTACCCTCGTCCACTAATATATTAGTGGTCACATTCTTACACCTCCTTATGAGCTTGATGGTATTACACCATAATTGGCTAGCCAGAGCATGTAGGCTATTTTTGGGTGGGTCATGTGGAATCATTGTAGCAATACCTTCAAGGATTGAATGAATCTCTGTACTCACATAGTCTAGTTGCAACAACTTTATAAAGTCCTCTTGATCCAATAAGTTTTACATTTATGGCCAATTGAAAACTTATCATCACAGTAATAACACAATCCTTTCTCATGCTGGCTCTTGATTTCAACGGGTGTGGGTCTATGATAATTAGGGTTGAAAGTAGGTGGTACTAGTAACGTACGTAGGGATGTGAAATTGGTGGTAGGGATTGTGGGGGTCCTAGGCCCAATATAAAATTGTTCTATGGAAGGGAAGGTGGCATGGGTAAAGGGTTACTTTTTGGAATGAAAGACTTGGAGTAAGGCTTAATAGTGTTAAAATGGGAGTATTTCTGCTCAAACAACTTAGCCAACAAAACAATATGAAAATAAGTAAGGGATTCAGCTACTAACAACTTATGTTTCAAATAATCTTGCAAGCCAGCTAAAGAAAAACTTAATAACCAAGCATCTGAAAGTCTAGTCACCTAAGTTGCAGCTTCCTCAAGTTCAGCCTGATAAGCAGCAATAGACCCAATTTGTTTGACGTCTTTCAAAGCTACGTTTAGTCTTCAAATAAGGTTCAACCAAAACATAAAAGTAATGCATCAAAGAAGCCTTGTCAAGTGTGAAGAAACCCATTCTTGTGCATCCCTTGGGGACTATAAACTAGTCTAAACATGTGCGATGAGGATAAGGAGATGCACTACTCTAAAAGTGTGTTGTTATTAGCGAAAAACTCTTGTATTTCAAACATCCAATCTTTCATCCCTGTACCATTGAATGTTGGCACCTCAATTTTCATCCCTTTTAAGAATGACTCAAAGCCTAGTAGAGGTGGAGCAGCTGAATTCGATGAAGTCAATGTGTTTGTAAAAAGGAACTTCTGCAAAAGTTCTTCGACATTCATTAGGGTTGATTCCACGTTGGCTAAACAATAATTCGTTGTCAGTCGAAAGTGAACTAGTCTTAGAGTGCGTCTTCCACTCGAGTAAGACGAGCTTCACTACCAAATGCCATGGAAGAAACAATAAAAGCACCCGATGATAGTACTAATAGCTAAAAGGCCAAAAAACAACACTCATAGATTGAACTTGGCTCCAATAAAAAAAAAAACAAATGGAAAGAGTGCAGATACTCAGCTAGAAAAATAACCTCTTTATTTAAGAAAAGGGAAAACGCTGGAACTGACAATCATACTCTCATGGATGCCTTTTTAGAATACCTCCCTCATCCATTTAACTATAGAAAAAGAAAAACAACAAAACAAAATATTGCAGCATATCCTCCCTAACGATTTACTCCATAAAGCTGCCACGTGGCAGTGGTGACCATACCTTCACCTCCTCACATCACACATGATAGTATGCTAATCAACTAGGTTTCTTTCTTGCCTTGCCCTTTCTGCGAAGTCCTCAGGTGGTGGATTGGGCTCTTCCAATGGTCTGCAAGGTGGACTCTCAAGGTCTGGGCCTCTCGCTGTCAACTTCTCACCCTTTGCTATGGCGCTGATATCATCCCCTCTGCCAAGGCTAATGAAAAGAACTGTAGAGCAATTAATAAATTCTCCAAGACTTTTTTGGGTTCTCGCTCAGGGCTCCAAATCAACTTGCAAAAATCTTAAGCTTGGTTTTCAACTGAGAGAAGACATCCTGTTTAACATCTTGGGATTAATTTGGGTAGAAAATTAGGCCTCCACCTCGGCTTCTCAATGAGAAAAAACGGAAAAATAACCTCGAGTTTATTACTAATAAGAGAAAGGGTTGGAAAGTGGATGACCAAATATAAAGCCCTTGCTTGGAGAATTATTCTTATAAACTCAGTTACCTCTTCGATGACAAACTAATATTCCTAAGTCCTTCCATTCCTACCTCCGTCTGTAATTAGAATGACAACATACACAGGAATTTCCCTTGGGGTAACAATAAGATCCATTCTTGAGCAGAAATTGTAGAGACTCGGACAAAGGTAAAGATTGGGATGACAAAGCTAAGATGGAGATTCTACTATAAGAAATGTAGGATTTGGAGAAACTGCATTAATTAGCTCTACCTACAGCGAGAACCTGGGAAAAAGAGGCCACTGCAAAACCGTTATTACAAAAGGTGTTATCGCTGGTGATAGGTACTTTGACCTAGGCGCTGAATGGGTCATACATTGCGAATAGTTCATCTATCAACTTTTGGAAATCACCATTGGCTTTAAATGGACCCCATTTGAACTCCCACCAAGGGACTGCTATAAGGGGAGAGAACTTAGGCCTGTTTGATAAGAGGAGGATAAAAGGAAGGGTGCGAAAAACATTTGATAAGATATTAATTTTATTATTTAATTTTATTTATTAATTATTATTTAATTATTAAAAATATTAATATTAATATTATTTCTTATTTCTAACATTACTGTTTTTTTTTTTCATTTTTGTACTTAATTTTCTATCTATCCAAGATGATGCTTGTTAATGAGAATGATATCATTCTTAACCGGATCTCTTTCATCATCCTTCCCACATCTCTGATCACTTGAAGTTGTGCCATTTCGATTTTTCGGTTCAAGAGAAGATAGGCGAGTTTGCAGATTTGAAAGGAATGGCCATTTTACTTCAATTTTAGCTCTTGATCTTATAACCAACCAGAATCTCATGCACAAGAGATATTATATATGGATGGCGTTGGAGGCTTCCTTGCCACCAGAGACTCAGACCTTTACTCTGACTCCTTACAAAACACTGTTTGCTAACGAGCTAGAAAGAATCTAGTCAAGAGAAAATCAGCCCCACTTTGATTTGCCCCGTTTGAAGCTCAACCTGAAACTTCCTTCCATCTTTTCCAACAATAATGCACACAAGTTTCGCATATGTAGAATGAAGCACAACTTAAGTCTAATTGCATCGCTGACCCATTTCATTGGCGCTGTGATTTCAGTTCGTTGAGGAAGGATGATACCTTCCTAAAAAACCTCTTTCTCTACATTTAATTTTGGGCCATTTGGAAAGGAAGGAATGAGCTCATCTTTCAAAACAAAGCTTTGATGGCTTACAGGGTTTTTGCATTCGCTGACAGAACTTACTTTACAAATAACACAAGCTGAAGTCCTCCTGAGTTTGGGTTTTACAAACTCAACACGGACTGAGCAGCAGGCAAGAACCCAGGATTTCTGGGTCTTGGTGTTGTGATCACAGACCATTTAGGTCACTGGGTTAGTGGTATCACGAAAAAGAAGGGTACAGAGACCGCTCTCTTGACTGAACTTTGGACTCTTTTAGAAGGCCTAAAAAGGCCTATTCCTTGCATAATCAACAACTTCATATTGAAACTGACTCTCGTGCGTTTTAATCTCATCTCTTAAAATAAGGATCTATTCCTACATCACTACCCTAGTCTCATTCATGATTGCAGGGATTGGACGAGGAAGTTTACTCTAACTGGGTTTGCGTACAACACTCAGGGAAGCAAATAATGTTGTAGACATAGATGATAGTAGTGTTTTCGTGGAGCCACCGAGTGGACTCCTTCTTCTTCAGCTTGCTGAGGATCCTGATCTTCTCCATTGCGGAACGTGCAGTGCGCGGTGAATTGCGTGAAATGGTATCCGTTAAAGTCATCTGGCGATGCATGTTGAGACGCATGGCAAACAACTTAATTGCTAGAATAAAATGCAGCATGCGACACACCGTTTTGAGGTGTCTGAATATAAACACTCAAAACAAGAGTGCTAGGCCCATCTCTCTCCCTCCTCGTTTCTGTAATTTTCGAAAGGCTATCTTTTCGTCTGAACCCTTATATGATCCAAGGCCAGGAGCTTCATTTCATCAAGATGATCCAATTCGGCAAACATAGCCTCATTATCGTCTCCTGGAGTCAAGTTATTGTGATAGGATACTCTGAAGTTATTCCATCTCCCAAATTAAGCAGAGCCTCTATGCCTTCTTCCTTTGCTATAGTTATCGAAGCCGTTCCTAATCCTCACTGTTCTCTCTAGGTACACCCTTTCTACTGATTGTTTTTCTATCATATTTTTCTTATGTTTTCTTTTTTTTTGGCTTGTTGACCGATTGAATTGCGGTATTTTGAGTATTGCATAAATAATGATTGAATTGCAATTGAATTCCATGTTTGATGCTGCATCTTTCATCCTATCTCAGATGCTGAATTAGTTGAAAGAAGGGAATTTCAATAATTTAGGAAACACTTTTGGATGGAGTGAATATTCATTCAAACAACAAAATGGAGAGTGCTGTTTGAATGGAATAATAATAAAAAGATCCAACTAAACCAGTGTAATATTAGAATTCCATTTCTAAACCTGTTTCTACCAAAAAAAAAAAATGCTTCATACCCATAAGGATGTAAGAATTTTATCACCATATAAGATATAAAACCCCAGTTATATAATTGAGTTTTTAAAGAAAAATTTTTATGTGATATTTTGATTGGGCAACCTCATAACAAACACTTTAAGAATTTTACTTGAGTCTTGGCTTTTGAAATAAACACTTGAAATAAGTTTGAGTTGGTGCAGTGATTTTCAAACCCATACAACTATCATTTGCATAACAGGGCTAGCGATGGAAATTGGGACAGGAAGGCAAAAGTAAAAGCCTAAACAAAGGCCATATTCTCCATGATTTAGATAATTAATTCATTAGTATGTTATTATTTCGTGTCTACTCTTAGTGTAACTAGGAAATGAGTTGGTATCATGATTATAGACCACTGACTGCAAAATATTCACTGTTTATTTGTCACAGTAGAAAATGCCATGTAATTAAAGGCCAAAAATTGAATGATTCTCAATAGTTTAGATCCATTAGTTACATCTGCTTGTTTGGTTCATGTTTGATGTCAACATGCAATCCAGCCGAAGGCGTAAAATCTGGACAGTTTTATTATAATGCAGGAAGGTGACTTTGAGATGATCCACGTTGATAGAATAGGTTCACCATCATTTAATGTGGCCATTGCCCCATTTTCACTCTCTCATCTTGGAGATGATGATGGTTATACCATTTGAGATAGAACTCTTCCATCCCGAGCATGAAATGGGTAGTAATTTCGTCAAATGTTCCTCAGAGCGAATTATGAGAGATTAAAGCAGGCTATTTCCGTTATTTGAAGTGTAAAATTATCTGGATGTTGGGAATAAATGCTCAGCAAATGTTTGTCCATGTAGGTGTTTATTATTGAATTGATTTGTTGGAAACTCAAGGTTGAAATCAATTTGTAGAGATTATAGATTATAGCTGTTTCACATTCTATTCCGCATTCCCTAAGCTCATTATTTATCTATATGAAATTTAGTTTTAAATCATGAAGGAATTGAATCTTATATTTTAAGAAATAATTTTTTACTCATCAAAATATAAATGACATCAGTTCGAATCTTCAACCCCTCTAATCTTCTTGTTATCTGCCAAACTCAAAGTCAGACCACAAATGGCGCCAAAAAGCTTTCCACAGTTCTAAAAATTAAAGGCAAGAATAGAGCGACAAACACAGCGGAAGATAACGGACCAATATTTCCACATTCCATTTACCCAAAACGCTGAGTTTTGTTGTGTATATACTTTTCTCCCAAAACAGTGCGTCTTGTGCTGCATTTTAGTCCATAAATTAAGTTGTCTGCCACGCGTTTCAACATGCACCGCCAGATGACTTTAATGGATACGATTTCACGCAATTCACCGCGCACTGCACATCCCGCAATGGAGAAGATCAGGATCCGCTTGGGATTGATCGACCGAAGACAAGCTTCCCCAGACGAAGGAAACAGTATTAGGGGTAGCCCTGTAGGTTTTTGTTAGGTTCGTAGGTGTAGTCTGCGTGTTTTGAATTTGTTTGCTTCCCCGGGCACGTTGCTCTAGCGTCTGAAAATATGTAGCACGGACCTACGTCCAGATGCCATGACTCTAGTTTTAATATAACTAGGATTGGTAAGTGATAAATATATAAAATAATTATAAAAATTTAAAAAATATATATTAGTTAGCTGTTAAATCAATAAAGAGTTACGCTCGTGGGCCATACGATTTTGCTATCCACAATAAAAAAGAATATTTATCTATTTATATAACAAATCGTATGGTCGGTTATAATTTGAGAGAATTTTCGCGTATTCTAAATTTCGGGAGACATGCAAAAAATGATAATAAATCTTCTTAATTTTATCTTCAAAAAAAATCTTCAATGAAGATAAAACATTTAGGGTTTTTTTTTAATTTTTATTATATTATTATTTACTAATATTTATTTTTATTTTTAAAATAAAATTATAAAATAATATTTTTTATTTATTTTATTAATTATTTTTATTTTGATATTTAATATTTTATGTATTAAATGAGACCTAATGTGAAGCTAAGATATTGATAACATTATCTGACTTTGGCATTGATAAAGGTATCGTTTTGGGGAATTTAAACTGTCTCATCAGTCACCAAACACCATGATTAAGAAAATCAAATCGGACCTGCCGGTTCGACCAAAAATAGGTCCCTAGTCTGGTTTGATTATTCCAGAAAATTGGCCAGCAAAAGACCCGGTGAAAAACCGGTTAAACCGGCGAAAAATCAATCAAAACCAGCCAAAACCAAATCGGTCAAAATTGGGTTGAACCGGTCTGTCCCAAATTCTTTTTTTTTTAGATTTTTTCTTATATAATAGAATAATTCATGTCAAATAAATTTAATAAATTAAAAAAAAAAAAGAAAAAAAAGTTTAAATATAAAGATTTTCTTAAAAGACAGAATATAAAAGAAATAAAATATATATATTTGATTATTTTTTGTACTTATTCTCTATTATGTTTATGCTCCATTTCTTAGTAATATTTCTTTCTAATATCAAAGTATTTAACCAAAATTATTATTTATTATTTATTTTTTAATGATAGGTAGAATCTTAATATAATTTAGAAATTATAAAATAATTTTTATAATATCTTAAAAAATATTGAATTAGTAATTAAAAATTAAAAATGTGTTAATATTTATTTGTTATATTAAAATTTTAATATATAAAATTTAAAAAATATATATTTAATTATTACAGATTCAACTACAGTTTAACTTATAAATCATGAACCAGTACCTCTACCGGTTCAATAACCGGTCGATTTTAAAAACATTGCTAAACACAATCGGAGACCCCTGACTGCTTTATCTAATATAATTAATGTATTTTCTTTTCTATTCAAAGAAAAAAAAGAAAAAACCTGTGTTGCGCAATAAATAACAGACGCAATTACGTTCAAAGATAATAGGGAAATTTATGCGCGCTCGCCCGGCTCTATATGACTCATCTAATATAATTAATGCATATTCTTTTCTATCCAAAAAAAGAAAAAACCCATGCTGCCCCAATGAGTAAAAGATGCAATTAAGTTCAAAGATATTACCCAGAAGAGTGTGTGTGTGTGTGTGTGGATTATTTCACTTCAAATGACCCCACTCTAGATGATTTATTTAATATAATTAATATTTCTTTTTTCTATCCAAAAAAAGAAAAAACTTGTGCTGCGCAATAAATGAAAGATGCAATTAAATTCAAAGATAATACCGAAAAGTATGTGTGTGTATATATTGTTTCACTTCAAATGGCCCGACTCTAGATGACTTGTATTAGTACACTTACCCGTTGATACGTGGAGAAAAACCTGTATTTTATGGCAACTCTTTGCGAAGTTTAGGACATGTAAAGCGCCCATAGTGTTAACACCCATTGCAATGTCAAATCTGCATGAATAGCCCAATCATCAAATTGATTACTCTCTACGGAATTGTCTTAGCTGTAGTTAGAAAGTTTTATAAATTATGAAATAAAATGTAATTGAGGGTATGTTTGGTACACCATATAAGACTTAATAATATAAGTTAATACAATACGTTATGAATTTATAACTTATTTAGTGCATATAATGTATTGTATAAGCTTATATATTATAATTTTTTTATACATTAAAATTATGTATAACCTAATTATGCCTTGAGGGTGGGATTAGGTTTGATTAGATTTTAATGTATAAATACTTATCTATTTTAATCCCTCACCTATGGAATATTCATTAGCTAGATTGTATCAGTTTTAATTAATATTAATTGTGATTGAGTTAGTTGGGTTATTTTTAAATTTTTTATAAAAATTATAAAATGACCCTAAAAAATAAAATTTTTATATAAGCTCTGAGTGGATCGTCGCATAATCCTCAAAATAATACTAGGCTGATAAAATATGTAGCTAATGGCACAACCTAGGTCATCTCTCTTGGAATTGGCGTTCAATGTTTAATTGAGTTTTCTAAATATTAAAAGACTCTAAAAATTCCTAAACTAAGGGAGTTTTGATTTACTTAAAATAAAATTGACTTAAAATTCCTAATTACTATCTAATTGAATGGATTATGAATGAAAGATGGTCTTGTGACTAGCTTTGGATTCGTCTCTTGGTATCTACTATCCTTATCCTAATCCAATTATGATTAATTCTGGTCTAAGAGTCCCTAATCGTGTTCATAACAATTTATCTTGAGTAACCACTCAAGATTCAAGAGATTAACAATCTAACGTTGAATTGAAACCTCACATCCAAATTAAATTGTTAATTCTTGTTTTAGGATCAATGAACACCCATATTGATTGATTAACTGATTGATTATTCTCTGAATCATCTTAAATATTCAATTAACCAACTAAACATTAAAGAATCTTCAAATTAAACAATTAAGCTCACTCATGTATTTTATCGAACACCTTCGAAACATACATGGGAATTCAGATAATATTGGAATTAATCAGATCAATTAATCAACAAAAATACTTCCTAATTAGTGTCTAACCAGCCACTAATTATAATTACACAAATCCCCTATCAAATACAACTTAACCAAGACAATAATTGAAAGAGAAAAAGTGTAGGAAAAATAAGGAAATTCTTAGCCAAAATTCTGAATTATTCTTCCATGGATTCAAGCTTCTCCAAGGATTCCTCTTTGCTAGCCTCAAGATGAACTAAAGCTTCATGGGATGTAGATGGAATGGAGTGGAGTGGAGAGAAGAGGATGGAGTGGACGATGGAATGGAAGAATGGATGGATGGTTGAATGAATGGTGTGATGGATGGTAGATGAATGGTGTGTCTGGAATGCAGCGAATGGGATGAATAAATAGGCAAGGGTTTGCTAAGATTTTGAGGCGTGAATAAGTTCGAATCTTGAAGATAAATCAGAGGCGTGAATGTATGAAAGAGTGATGATGGATCAGAGGCGTGAATGGATCAACTTGTTTGAATTCCTTCTTCATTAAAATCACGTGCCTCTTATTTGCTTTTCTCACGAGCTATTCTTTCTCTGAACTCAGCGTCTTCGTGTGTATTATGCTGCATGGATGTGTATATGAGAGTGGGCCCCGCCGGTTATTATATTCTATTCTCCTTCACCACATTCTACCCAGTTCAGCTCGTTTTTAATGTTTTAAAGGCGTAGCTTCTGCATGCAGCTGCTTCTTCACGTTAAGCTCGCCTTTTTTCAGCTCATGCAAGTTCAACTCGAGTTTCTGCATGTTCTGGAGCTTCCAGCGTTAGCATCGTCCAGTTTTCCTCTTCGTGTGCTCAGCCCAGCTTCATCTTCATTGCATTTCCTACGTTGTTCTTCAGCTCCAAGCTTCCTTCTTTCCAGCATTCTCTTAGCTCATTATTTTAGCTCGTGCAAGCTTCTTCTTTCTTGAATCAGGAACTCGAAAACAGAGGCTTCTTTTTCAGCGTCACTTCTTCTGCGTCTCACCCAGGCACCATGTTTCTTCTAGCTTAAACCCGTAGCTGCTTCTTCATTTGTTTCCACGTCGATTTCTCTGTTTGCATGAATGTGAGTTCACGAGATAGCTTCAGCATGATTTCCACGTTATTTTCTTCTTACTTCTCTCTGACGTTAAAACTCAAAGCTTCTTCCACACAAGCTCGAGCTTTCTGTTGTTCTGGAGTTGCCTCTTCTGTTTCTGGTTCTCACGTAAGTTTTTCACGTTGAAACTGCAGCTCTTCAAAACAGCTCGTGTAGCTTCATTCAGCCCATGCTCCTTTGAACTTTGATCATGCAACTCGTTCTTTTCTCCTCCTACAGCCAGAGCTCCTTCTCAGCGTCACCTATATTATTTTCTTTTATCCCTCACGTGCTCTTAAGCTTTGTTCTACTTCTTATGTGATTTACTTCATCCACGTAGCTTCTTGTAAGTGTTACAGCCCGAGGCTTTGTGCCTTCTTTCTCTTCACATGTGAGCTGCCTCATTCTCCTTCCCCTCAAGCTTATTCTTTATACATTCTTCATTCTCATATTCTACCACTTCTTCTCCACGTTGCTTCCACTCTTATTTCCTCCAAACTGTACATATGAAGCCTTCATCTTTTCTTTAAATCAAATTCCATTCAATGCTCAATTTTTTGCATTGAAAATCTACACAAAAGAGTGGGAAAAATCAAATAGGAATTTTCACAAAATTATTTAAGCTAAATTTATGCATTAAAATCCAATAATTTGTAAATTAATTCTTAAAATGTAGAAAATGGCTATTAAAACAAAATTCTAATTAATTAGACTCCTAGAACCATATTTGGAACTAAAATGTCTAAATTAAGGAGAATAAAATGTATATAAATTATGCTTATCAAGCTCCTATAAAATTGTATTTTACCATTAAAATTTTTTTATATAAGTCCCTATAAAATAATTTTTTAAAAAAATTAATAGAGTTGAGATAGACTCTGCAAAAACTAATTTAGTATTAAACTCAGTTTAATTGGTTTAGTATGAGACTGGGTTAGATTAGTTTCTTAAACTAATTAAGCCACTTTTTTTTAATATTTGGTAAAAATTATAAATTGATTCTTAAAAAATAAAAATTTCATATAAGTCCTTATAAAATTGTATTTTTCTCTTAAAAAAATATATATATTTCATTTAAATCCTTATAAAATTATATTTTAGATATTTAGCCTGACATAACGAGACGAGATCAGGTCGCTCAAGTCACTAGGCTATCATGCACTATATGCAACCCTATTCACCCATAATTTTTTTGAAAAATTAATATAACACAGAAAAATATAGTATATTTTTTAAGTAAAGGTTATTTTTATTAAAAGAATTTATTTTTATTCTATCTAGTATTATATAGTACACTATCAAATAAATGATAATATTATCTTATACGATATATTATCTTATATAATATCATACCAAACACTGCATAGTCTTAAAATTTTATCAGACTTTATTCTATCAAAGTTTATCCTATCAAGTCTTATCCTATACATCATACCAAATGGACCCTAAACCAAAAAGAATGAATATATATATCCACCTTTTGGATTTGCTTAAATTATATTTGATATTTTTTAAAATATAATTTGACATTTAATATATTATGAAAATCTCTTATCTCATTTTTTTTGTCAATAATTTTTTTTTCAGATTGCATGAAATTGTAATTTTATTTTTATATAACAATAAATAGCACAATTCCTATTAATTTTTAATATGAGATTATGATTTTATTCTCAATGTAATGATAAAAATAATTAAATAATATTCTTTTTACATAATAGAATAGAACAAACAAAGTTTACTTTACTCTATGTGAAAATAATAAGAAACTAATGGACCAAAATTTTCTTCTTAATTTGTTTGGGAGTTAGCAAAAGTGAATGGAGTAATAAGTATTGAAAATATCAAATTACAAAATAGTGCTTTCATTGAAAGAGAATAAAACTTTTAACAGAAAATAAAATACAGTCTAACAAATTTCATTCTTCATTTTTGCCCAAATGTATGGTCGCAACGACTATGTGAGATAATTTCAAAATAATAATAATAGGTCAAATATTATGTTTGAACGCAATTGTAATAAAATAGATAATAAACAAAAATACTATCATTATCAAATGAAAATTAAAGAATCTAGAAAGAGATTTTAATTCGATATGAATATTTAGGCCAGAAATGATAATTTCATATTCAAAATCCAATTTTTGAAAATATAATGAAATTTATTTATTTTGTAAAGAAAAAATTAATATTTTCAACTGTACAATAAATATGGATGAAAATAAGAATTTGGAACCTCACACAATAAATAATATTTTGTATTTTTCCCCTTTACTTCTCAAGTTGAGAGAACAAAAATAAGAACTTGTAACACATTTATCGAGTTTTTATTTATTTATTTATTTTACTAAATATTTTCAAGAACTTAATAACATTGCTATTGAACTCTTGGGGACTTGGTGGCACTTTTAGTGGCAGCGCCTACAAATTCCATACTTGCATTCTGTTTGGTTTGCAAAATCGTGAATACATTTTTTTTTATATAATTTGTATAATATTTATTATATCTTTATACTTATTATTTTATTTATCAAATTATTTTTTAAAAAATAAAAATAAAATAATTATTTTTTATCTCATTTATTCACATTTTACATTTTTTTTACTATTACATCTCCCAATTAAACATACCCAACGATGTCATGGAGACGAAGGGAGCTGAAAGGGGAGGGGAAAGAAGCAGATCCTTTGCTGGGCTTTTTCGCTTGAAGCAAATATACACTGTCTAAATTTGATTTGAACCATTTGTATTTTAAATAATTTATTTATTTTATTTTGATATTTTTTATCTTAAAAGAAATAATTGTAAAATAAATATAATTTTTTAACTTTTATTAGATAGACAAATTATTTATTTTATGAAAATTAAAAGATTGTTTTTATCTTATATTTACTTCTTAAAAAAAAAGTATCAAAATAAAAAAATAAATGATTAAAATTTTTAAAAAAATAAAAAATAAAATAAAATCTATACTGGTTAGATTTGATCCAGAACATCGCAGTTCTTTACGAAAGAAGTAAGCGGACCCTATTCGATGAAGATGAATTGATTTGGGCCTCCTCATTTTCTTGAGTCAATCTATCCACATTTTTCATGCAAGGGTCAGGACTTCTGGCGGGGGCCATAACTATAATTATTATATCATCCAAATATGAGGTCCAGTTCAAAGCCCCGCTACATGGAAATTGATTGGGGCACTTCCTGCCACTCTATTTATGAAATTGGTGTATTGCCATCGAGTTTCAACAAATTTGGCGTACCGAGTTCCAGTGAACTTAATGGCAGTGTCAATTCTTGAAAATATTTATGAAAAAGACAAAAATATAAAAACTCACTGGCAGTGTCATTTAGTTTCCTAAAAATATAACACGTGTATAATACTTTTGATAAGTATAAATTTGATCATTAAAAAAATTGTTGACTCAAAATTCCTGTGTGTTGATCTTTCGTTACGTACCTTTCGTCAAAATTGGTAGTTGCAGCAAAGTTCACAATAACTTCTATTTCTTCCCACATCTTTTCAAGATTTGCATCATTAAGTCCCAAGTTCACAAGAGAAACATCTCCTGCAACGGCAACGACCTTCTCTGATATGAAAGAATCAAAATCTGCACCCCACTTCTCTCGTAGAACCCGAAACAAGTCCTTCCTTATGATCTAGCGATCCATGTTTTATGCGATATATGTATATATATGTTAGTCAGATATGTAGTTTATCTAGATATATGATTTATCTAGCTTTCTAAATGCATAAGAAAATTGAAGAATTTATGTACCTCATCATGCAGGCGTTGTGTGGCTGCATCAGTGTCTGAAGCTCTTAGTAGAAGATACAGTTTCTTCAAATCTGATTGAATCCTTAATAACTTCTCCACAAAAACTGCAAAAGGCAAATTAACAGCCAGGACGATATTCCAGGTTAATTATTTGTACGCAGACACATGCATAAGAGATTTAGAGATGGAACATATATGAACCTTTTGCTAAGAAGCCTGTTGCACCAGACACTAAAATGGTTTTTCCCTTGAGAAATTGTTGTACACTGCCCAACTCCATTACAAAGAAGCAGAGTTCCAACTCTAGCTATATAAAAAGGATGATAACTAATTCTTGCGATTGAGGTGGCTATTATTTATAGGTGATGTTATAGTTGATGTTGGAGATATAACTAGCTTGTAAATTAAAGACCCGCTTGATATATCATTGTGATATAATTTGTGATACAATATTTTTTAAAATATATACTATGTCATTAATAGTTATTACTTAATACTTTTTATTTCTTTGCATTTTTTTTATCCTATATATTCATTTTTCACCCTATGTATTCATTTTTTATGTTTTCTTTCCTTTTACATATATACTCCCTCTGGTCCTATATATAAGAGGCTTTTCTGAGATTTGATTTGGTCTTATATATAAAAAATAAATTATCATATTAATTACAATATTTTAATTATGCCCTTCATTAAATAAGTCATTCAAATTATAAGTAGTGGTGGTCATTAATTTTAAAGAGAAAGTACACATATTAAATAGGGATATTTTTGAAAAATAATTTGTATTTGAGACAAAATTAAGAAAATTAATTATTTTTAACTAACTTTTTTAATACTCGTGAATTAGTTATTTGTTTTTTATATATGAGACTGAAGGTAGTAATATTCTACCCACCAAAGGGATTGTAAAGGTGTATATTTTAACTCTCACATTGGTAGATTTAAAGCTTTTAAAACTTATATAAAAAGAAATTCACACATATTACATTAGCAATTTTGTAAAAAATTTTAAAGTGCTCAGTGGTTAACAAATATTAAATAATATTTATAATTAAAATACACTTAGCACATAATGGCTCTCTTCTAATCTGATTTTTAAATTTAAATATAATTTCATTTATATTTTAAACAAATATAATTTTTAGAAAACACAACTATTCATTTAAAATTTCAAACAAATATATAAATATAAAGGAAAACACAATTCTTCATAAAAAGTTGTGTCAACACAAATTTTTATTATAAATAAGAATATGATATATTAGAAAAGATACGACAATTCTTAGTACAAATCTCATCTTCGTCATATTCTTCTGTTAGAGTTGGTGTCTAACTTCACAATTGAAATAGCTAGAAAGGTTGTTAGATTATATACATACATACATACATATATATATATATATATAATTCTCTTAAGACTTTATAGTTTGGTTTCATTTTTTATTTAGTCTTTATAATTTGAAAATTTGTGATGGGATGTCTTTATAATTTTAAAAAATTTTAATTTATTCCCTATTTGTTAAATCTCCTTCCATTAATATTTTGTTAATGTATTCAATCATATGCTATTTTGGTACTTTAAATATGTATAATTCAAATAAACTCACCCAAATCACTTAGCATAAATTACATCATATGCTACATATATGAGTTGATCTGACTTTATTATTTATATGTGCCCGTTTTAGTAGTGTAAATTATACATATTTAAAATGTTTTATAATGACACATGATTGGTTATATTATCAAACTTTAATGACATATTAATAAAATTTTAATGATAAAGATTAAATTAAAATTTTTAAAATTATAAGGATTCATTTACAAAACTTTAGACTATAAAGATTAAATTCAACGTTGAATTAAAACTATGGTGATCAAATGAATGGTTTAAATTTTGTTTATAATTACACTACCATAGAAATAGAATTTGTTGTCGTACATTTGTTGACGATTCCTATAAAACCACCAACAAAAGTATAGTATAGTTGGCGGTTCATAACAACCGCCAACAAAAACCCAACAATAGTGCACTTTGTTGGTGGTTAATTTTGGAACTACCAACAAACATGACAAGCTTTGTTGGCATTCGTATGAATCGCCAACAATAGAGCCATTTGTTGGTGGTTCATCGAACCATCAACAAAAGCTCACCTTTGTTGGGGGTTCTAAAAGAACTGCCAATATAGGTGAGAGACTTTGTTGGCGGTTCATTTCAAAATGCCAACAAATGAAATTGGCAGTTTGTATTGAACCGCCAACAAAGAAGTTGGTGATTTTTTATTAAAATTGTCAATTATTTTTAATTTAAATTTCCTTGGTGCTTTTTGCATTTGCCCCTTAATACTCTCTTCTTCTCTTATGCCATTATCCTTCTGCCCGTTGTTCTCCCCCACTGTTCACCTTGCGTCGTGCTACCATTCTCCCTTCGTCGTGCCCACCGTTTTACCCTTTTCAGTCCCGTTGTTCTCCCTGTGTTGATGCTCCCACCATATGCCCCACCATTCTCCTTCTTCTCTCCCGCCATTATCCTTTTACCCGTCGTTCTCCCCAGCTGTTCGCCCCACGTCATGCCGCCATTCTCCCTTTGTCGCACCCGCCATTTTCCCCTTTGTCGTGCTACCATTCTCCTTGCATCGATGCTCTCGTCGTTCATCCCACTGTTCTCCTGCGTCACGCTTATCGTTCGGCCCTCCTTGTGCTCACTATTCTCCTTGCCTCGCGCCTGCCCTTTACCCGTCATCGTGCCGAGTGCCATTCTCCCTTCGCCCAGCCTCGCTCCCACTCTTGTAAGTTCATCCCATTTTCATTTTTACTTTTTGCAAAATTAATTTGTTTTAATTAATGTATTTTTGCTTTAACAAATTAAGTGGTAATTGTTTTTCTCCATTTTGGGTTCCCATCCTCCATTTTTACATATATGCCTTTTTTTGGAGCTATTTCTTTTTTTACAAAATAATTTTTTTGGTACGATAGAATTAGCAAAATATAATATATGTAAGTTATAACTTACATAAAAGGAGAGAAAAATTATTTTGTCACTGTTCTTTGATTATGGACTACTATAATATATTATTTTGTGCCTTGAAAACTTGCATTTTTATGTTGTTAGACTGTTGCTTTTTCTTTGAGATATAGATTGCAACAAAAGAATAATTAAATAGAGTTATATTTAGTAGAGTAATAGGTAGGAGTCCAAGCAAATTAAGAGTCATTAATTATATTTCTCTTAAATTGGTTCTTTTTAGATTGAAAAGGTATGGATTGAAAATGGATGTCTGCTAATTGTTTGTCTAGGGAATATGAGGATAGAGTGAAAGAGTTTATTAAATTTGCAGTTGAGCATGTAAAAAACTCTAGTAAAATCATATGTCCTTATTTGAATTGCTGCCATGTGAAGCAAATTAGTGCAGCTGAGTTGGAAGATCATTTAGTGTGTAATAGAATTGACCAAATTTATACATGTTGGACAAAGTATGGCGAGACAAGAGATGAGAATAGTAACTGGGAGTATAGTGGGAGTTATGCCTTAAATGATTTTAACACAAATACATACGAGGTTGATCGTTTTGAAGAGATGGCAAATGTGGTTGAAACGGATCTTAAAGATTATCCTAAAATGTTTGAGAGGTTGAAAAGTAATGCAAAAAAACTATTGAATTTTGACTGTACTAAATTTACAAGATTGTCAGTAGTGTTGAAATTGTACAACTTGAAAACAGGAAATGGATGGAGTGATAAGAGCTTTACAGAATTACTTGCACTTTTGAAAGATATGCTACCAGAGGATAATGAGCTTTCTAGCTGAACATATAAGGCTAAACAAATGTTATGCTCTATTGGCATAAGTTATGAGAGGATACATGCTTGTCCCAATGACTACATTTTATTTCAAAATGAATATGTATCATTAGAGAAGTGTCTAAAGTGTAACGCCTCTAAATATAAAAAGAAAGAATTAAGTCTAGCAAATGTGGTATGATATTTTCCCATCATACCTACATTTAAACGTATGTACAGTAGTGCAGAAGATGCGAAACACTTGACATGGCATGCTGATGAAAGAATTCAAGATGGCAAGCTTCAACATCTTGTAGATTCTCTTCAATGGAAAAAAAAATTGATGATGAGTACCCTAACTTCGGGCAAGAAGATAGAAACTTACACCTTATATTGGCTACCGATGGAATGAACTCGCAAGGTGTCCAAAGTAGTACCTACAATACATGGCTGGTGATTTTGGTGATTTATAACCTACCTCTATGGCTATACATGAAGCACAAGTATATGATATTGTCTATACTAATTTCTGGGGCAAGCAACCTGGAAATGATATTGACGTATACTTGACTCCTCTAATTGAAAATTTGAAGCTAATGTGGGAGACGGGAGTGGAGGTATATGATGGGTATAGGAAGGAAAGATTCAACTTGCGAGTTATGCTCTTTAGGACAATTAATGACTTTCTAGCGTATGGTAATTTGTTAAGATACAATATCAAAGGGCGTTGTGGATGCCCTATTTGCAAGGAGGGCACACATTCCATGCGATTGGAACATTGTATAAAGAATATCTTCCTCAGGCATCGCAGATTTTTATCTTCGAGACATCATTACCAATGGTGGAGAAAAACTTTCAATGGGATGACAAAGGAAGGTAGTGTACCTTTGCCGTTGGCTAGTAAGCAGTTGTATAAAAAGGTAAAAGATTTGGATAATAATTTCAGCAAAACTTTTACATGACATCTTAGGACAAGTGGGTAGAAGAAAATGTTTATTTTCTTTGAACTACCATATTGGAAATCTTTTTATATGAGACATTTCCTTGATGTCATGTATATTAAGAAAAATGTATGTGATAGTGTAATTGATACGTTACTCAATGTGCCAAGAAAGACCAAAGATAGGATTAATGCGAGATTAGATTTAGTTATTTTGGGAATAAGAGGAGAATTAGCACGGATGAAAAAGGGACATCATACTTATTTATCTCTAGCGGCGCATACTCTATCTCAGAAAGAAAAAATTTATTTTTGTGAATTTCTTGACGGAGTTAAAGTTCCAAAGGGGTATTCTTTAAACATTAAAAGACTTGTATCAATGAAAGATCAAAAGTGGAAGGGCTTTAAGTCTCATGATTGCCATGTTCTGATGGAGCATCTGATTCTGGTGGCTCTACGTTCCATTTTACCCAAAAAGGTGTGAAGGATAATCACTAAATTATGCTTCTTCTTCAAGTGATTATCCTTTGCACCTTTTTGGGCAAAATGGAACGTAAATGGAATGTAGAGCCACCAGAATCAGATGCTCCATCAGAACATGGCAATCATGAGACTTAAGACCCTTCAACTTTAGATCTTTCATTGATACAAGTCTTTTAATGTTTGAAGAATACCCTTCTGGAACCTATCTAATGTTGATAATATTAGCCTTCCAGTATCTCGACACATGGGAAGATTTGTTGGGGGAGGGATTATAGAAAATGAAATAGTTAGCATCACAAGTACAGAGTGGGAGCAAGCACACCTATATGTTCTGCACAACTATAATGAGGTTAAACTATATGTGTGGAAGCACAAAGAGATACATAAAAGCTTGAACCCCAATAAGAATGAAAGTTGGAAATCAAAAGAACATAATTGAGTTTTTATAGATTGGCTCAAAAATCACATTTTCTTAGAGTTAAATGTAAATCCTGGTGCATTTTTTGAAAAATTAAGATGGTTAGCAAGAGGTCCAAATCGACATGTCCTCTCTTACATTACTTATCTCATTAATGGCTACACTTTCTATACAAAAGCATAGGATGATCAAAGTACTATGCAAAATAGTGGTGTAACTCTTATAGCTCAATCTATGCATATTTCTAGTGCTAAAGACAAAAACCCTATCTATGCAAACATGTCATACTTTGGGATAATTGAACACATATGGGAGTTGGATTACATTTTGTTTTGAGTGCCAGTCTTTGGTTGTAAATAAGTTGACAACAAGAACGACCTTCAAATTGATGAGTCAAGGTTTATACAAGTGGATCTTAATAAGGTAGGGTACAAAGACGAGCTTTTATTTTCACATCCCAAGTGCAACAAGTGTTCTATATCCCTAATCCTAGTAGTAAGAAGTGGACCATTGTTTTATTAATAAACAAAATGGACGAGGACAAAGATAATGTTCAACATAGTCAACATACTGATGTTGAGGATGATCCCTTTTTAATGATATCGCTTGAAAGTGATTCCACTAAAGATGATGCTTTGTATATGAGAGATGATCATAAAGAGGGTATTTGGATTTTAAAGAAGGGGCAAAGAAGTCTAAATCAAACGAGAAAAAGAAAAAGATTATCTTAAATACGTATGTATGCTTTATTTTATTCTTTAATTTCTTTATATGTCCCATTAAATTTTTTAAATATTTTTGTTTTTAACCTCAGAATTAGTTTTGCTTATTTTTTTAACTGATATGTTTGAATTTCATTATAGGTGAATGGCTTCTTTAGGTGGTCATGACAATGCTCCAGATGATGTGACGAAGGAGATAAACCAAATTAAATAAGGTTTGACCATCCTAAAAGAGGTGACCTATGCAAGAAGTATTAGAAAGAAATTTGAGGTTCAGTGGAATATCAAGGGTCAACCAATTACGAAAAATAATAAAAAAATTAATTAGCTACATCAGAGTTGTGGCTCTGGCGAATGGTTGATAATGCCATGAAAGATGCCATTTAGGATGAAATAGTGGTAACATATTCTACCACAAGTATTCTGGGCTTTCTTATATATACATGCTCTGACAAGTTAATTATATTGGTTTGCAGATATCTTTTGATATTGATTAGAGTTGAATGAGGTTTATACTTGGGACAACCGTCAAGGCATTACAATTGTTCCGCTACATACTCAGTAGTAGATTCTTGAGAGATGCTGATGGGAACATTCTTGACCATCCTCCTGAATTATTTTAAGCTATGATAACTCAGGGGGCTTGAGATATATTTATTGGTAGACGACAAGAAGAGTTTTTCTAGGTAATCATATTCTACAAGATATAGTTGTTCATTTTAGTGTGTAACAAAATGTATTAATTAGATTATTATGTTTTTTCATAGAAATTAAGTCAGGATAATCGAGAAAGAGCAAAGAATATTCAACACCCATATAGGAAAAGCCGATTATGATACTTGAGCCTTGAACAATAAATCGTATGTGAATATAAATGCTATATATTTATGAATATATATATTGTGATGCAATACGTACACATTCATTTTTTGTCCTAATACACAGATCGAGCAGGAGGGATCAAAAGTTAGCTCAATATCCCATCACATTCTCTAGAAGGCAGCTCAAGTTAATAAAGCTGGCGAAATTGACAATAAGCACGTCCTTGAAGTTTAGAACAAATGTGTAAATATTAATTTATTATCAAAATTGTCAATCAGTCTATTTCATTTTCTACTTTCAATAATATTTGTTTTTTAATTTATATGTCACAGGATGCCTGATCACAAACCCTCCCAGAAGGCGATGTGCTTCCAGGGGATGATGATATATTTGGCAAGGCACTTGGTGTCTTGGAGCACCCTAGTCATGTTAGGGGTGTCGACTTCGGCATGAGTCAAAAAGATTATTATGGGAGACAAAAGCGCTCAAAGTTTCATTTTCAGCTGAGGTTGCCAAGTTGGGAGAGAAGGTGGAGAGATAAGAGCAAGAGCAATTTGAGTTGAGAAAGCAACTGGAAGATTAATGATGCCTTATTGAAAATTTAATCAAGATGCAGATGATAGGGATATGGGTAGTAGACGTTAGCCCCAGTGGTAAAGACAGCTGCACACTTGCTTTTCAGCATCTCCCTGAGGTAATTTCTTTCTCTAACTATGTCAATAGTTAAGTGTTTTCATTACTTATTAATAATTTTTTTTGTTATGATTTGTTTAGGGCAAAGCAGATTGTCTATTATGGTTAGACACCCCTACTCGTCAAATGGTTGCAGAGGGTCATATGTATAATATTGCAGGTGATACACTTTACAATGCAATATTACCCACCGACCACATAAGAGTAGTGGTTAATATCCCTATGGAAGAGAATGTTGAATTGCTTGTTCCTCCTGAGAACGCAGGAACAGTAGGACAAGCAATGGGGAGCTTTATTGCATGGCCCACCAATCTTATTATAGTAGCTCCATCAAGACAAGTTTGTTAGTTGACACTTCTTTATAGTTCACTCCCTTATAATTCTCTATTGATTCTAAATTAAACTAATGCACTATATTGCACAATCCAAGGGGAAACACCTAAAAGTGTTAAGACTTAGCAAGGAATCAATGACCACACCATCAAAGCTAAAGCCTAACCCTCAGGTTTCAAACAAATCAGATTGGCTCTTGAAGCATTAGTGGAACAAATGTTAAGAGATGATAACATAAAAATTGTAAAATTCGATAAAGAGATTTACAATAAAGAAACACATGATGTGCTTATGATGGAAGTCATAAATGAGATTCTCCAACATGAAATGATAGGGGCCATTGCTATTAATTTATATATCATGTATTTCATCTATTATGCATCAACTATTCTTTACTATGTTCATATCAGTTTATCATTAATCCATTAGTTTCTTCATCTCAGGTACTTGTACCATGCATTCTTAGTCCCTGGCAACATTACAAGGAGGTTCGTGTTTATCAATCCCCATGACATTGCCGCTTTTACTTCATAAATGCTGCATACCCAGATTATAAGTCAATCACAACAAGTAACGGATCTATTTGCTGCAAGAGCCGAAAATGAGGTGTTATTCCTGGCCCCTTACATACAAGAGTGAGTCATTTAGTGCTGAACTTTTCAATTATATGTAATTTGAAAGTCAAATGTTTAATTAGAATTTGCTAATATTGGTTAATTGTTTTAGAACACATTGGATGTTGATAATCATTAATCCATATGCTCCAAAGATATATTACATGAATCCTTTGAATGGTGATCCAATGAACTATGAGTAGATGCAGGAGTTATTTAATCAATAGATGCATTTATTTTTTACGTATTTCTATATGGTTGTGTGTTTTAATTTTAAAATAGTTTTTTATATTAAGTTTTTTTCCACTTGTTTGATAGAGCGGTAGTGATGTTTCGCACAAATCGTAAGTTTAAGGTACCAAAATAAAAAACATTCAATGCATTATACAAATGGAATAAAATAAATGTATTTATCAATATTCAGACAATTATTGAGCACACCATTTTCTAAATTTAATATGTTTTTTATTAGATTTTTATAGTGTCTAAAATAACCAAACAACACAGACTATGGGCACTACGTGATGAGATTCATGAAAGATATCGTCATACACGGACAGTCAATGATCTTAAACACAGTATGTAATTAAGTTCCTTTAAATGATTGAATGATTTTCCTTACCTTTATATTTCCTTCTATAATAAAATTTAACTATATAATGGCATCATTTGCTAGTAACCTGCTTTTACAAGTTGTATTTGGTGGTATTAATGTATAATTTGCTGCAAAAAAAAAAGGCTTAAGACTTGAGAATTTCTATTTTTAAACTGTTATATTGCTGGATTTTTTTAATATAGAGCTTGTTTTTAAAAAATACTTCTAAAATTTGAATAATTGCAGTCATTTAACTTCAAATCATTGTTATTTCATTTTATAGTACTTCCTCAATGCATATTGTAAAGAATACTCTAATATTCAAATAGATGAACCTAAAGAATAGTGGTTTCAATACGTATTTCAATAGTGTCTATTGATTTAGTTAAATAAATTTACTTGTGTTAATTTTTACTAGTTTTATAATATTTAGTAACATTTGATTATTGATTGTAATTATTATTTGAATGCTTTATAATAGTTTTTCTTGTTGGTTGTTAAGTTGGTGAATAATTTATGAATAACAAAATTGTAGAACAAAAAAATAAATTAATTAATTAAAAATATATAATGCAAAAAAAAAGAGAAAAAGTTGGTAGTTCTAATTAGAACCACTAACAAAAGTCAACTTTTGTTGGCGGTTAAAATGTAATTGCCAACAAAGATTTTTGTTGGCAGTTCTAAAATAACTGCCAACAAAATTTTTTACTTTTGTTAGCAATTAAATAAAACCTACCAACAAAAGGTCCTTTTTTATTGATAGTTATAACAAGAACCGCTAACAAAACTTTTGACTTTTGTTGACAGTTGAATAAAAATTGTCAACAAAAAATAACTTTTTTTGGTGATTAATTTTACAACCGCCAACACAATGGGGCATTTTGTTGGAGGTTATAAAAATAATTGTTAACAAAAGTTGAATTTCATTGGTGAATTTGAACTACCAACAAATTGATTACTTTTTTGTTGGCGTTTGTATTGTTGGTGGTTAAAAACTGTTAATGAAAGAGAAAAATAATTGTCAACAAAGTCTTTTTTTAGCATAGTGTAATAATACATATACATGCATGCTTAGTTGTAAAAATATTGAAGAAAATTATATATATATTCATATAGTAAGTAAATATAACAAATAAATAATATTATAAATATAATAACATAAACTAGCCACAAAATATTCTAAACCCCAAAAAACAAACTGATTTACAATCATAACAATATGACGTTAAAGTACTTAAATTTAAAAGTGAGTTATTATCAAAGGTAAAGTTGAAAGTTTATTAATAAAAAATTCTAGTTCAAAAATATTAAATTATAGTCAATATTTGATCAATTAAAAAAATTTACTACTTTACGGCCTTTACATGAATTTTTGCTCTATTAATTTCAGCTAGCTCGAAAAATCTGCTCATCGAGAAATACAGGAGATTTGTCTGCGAGTGGTGACGTTAAGACAGTCCGTGGTAATTATCCTTCCACCAATATACATATAGGTACAGATCTTTTGTTTTATTATTATTTTTAATTGTTACTGTGGTTGTCATCGCTGCTATTTTGATCAAGTGTCATGATTCTTGTCAGACCGAGCTTAAAAGAGTTACCCTCGTCTCGTTAATTATCTCTTCTAAGTAATTATGTCATTATCTTTTTTACAAGTATCAACTTCAATCTAAATTGGAGGGGCATACTTAATTATTTTTAAGAGAGGGAATTCTTCAAGAGACAATTGAGCAGTTGTAAGTAGTAATCATTTTAGAAAAAAATTTTAAGGAGAGCTAATTTATTAATTAATGATAAGCTGAACTAATCATATAGAGACTATTTTGCTCTTCAAGGCTCGCACCGCTGTACACTACAACATTAATTGAACCAACTAAAATAGGTACGAGTTTTAATTACTGATCAGAAGCTTTTTAATTGATCGTTCTGTGGGTCATCAGTGTCAGAAGCTCTTAGAAGAAGATACAATTTCTTCAAATCTGATTGAATCGTTGATTACTTCTCCACAAAAACCGTATAGACAAACATTTGGAGTAACATTTCAAGTTATTAATTTGTTATCTACATAGCACATGTACAGATGCATAAGAAATTTAAAGATGGAATATATATATGAACCTTTATGTTTGCATTTTGTTCTTCATTATCCCTTTCAATTTTCATGTATTTCCTTTAAAGAAATTTGCCTTTGATGCTCTGTTTCTGGTTCTCGGTCATTTTGTAAGTCTCTTTGACAGCCAAGATGCTATCAAAAATATTTATTTAATAAGAAAAGTAAGTACAAAATAGAAAGTAATTTGATATAAATGTAACAAGGCAAAGTTAATATTACAAAAAAAATCATAAAAGAAACTGATTTTTAATTACTTCAAAACTCATATTTTGGGTTACTTTAATCTTCTATTGGAAAACTGTAGCTAAAGTTTATTAAAAAAAAATCCGCCCAGAAATACATATTATATCAAATTTATAATTAATTAAAAACCAAACCAATTTTAAGAATCCAGCTTTACATCAACGATATATATATATATATATATGGATGATAGGATTTTAGCAACTTTTTTTTCTCTACTAATCTAAGCTAACTCCCAAAATAATTCATGGATCAATAATATCCATTCCTAAGCAGAAGATAGTTTGATATTTGAGTCTAACAATTGTTAAGAAATTTTTTATAACGTAAAATTATAAATAAATAAACCTTTACAATATTAGAAGCGAAAGGTGACGAGTCACTTTTTATTATTCTTTAAAAAGGGGTGACCATAATTTTCCTTTAGTATAATTAAGGATAAAATATGTCTATTGCAGGTCTTTAGCTGTGGTAGTTATTTACATTTTATTGGAAGTATAACACTAACTTAATTGCATAACTTTATTTGATTTTAAGCGACTCCTTGATAAGTCACATTATTGTCCTAGATAAATTCTCCTTTTGCTTTGATCAAAGAAATTTTTCTTTTTGCAAGACGATTATTATCTCTAGGACGGAGGGGTTGCATTTCAATTCTCTAACTCTGTTTTAAAAATGAGAAAATTTAAATTTAAATTATCATTAAAGAATATTATTATTATTAAATTTTTAAAAATTTATTATTAATTTTAAAAGACTTATTATTAAATATAAAAAATATAAAATTTTCTTACATCTAATATTAAAGTTTTTAAAATTGATAATAATTTTTTTAAAATTTAATGATAATTATGATCTTTAAAAATAATTTTAAATTTTTTATTATAAATTTTATATGATATGAGTTTTTAAATACAATTTGTTTATTAAAAAATTTATGGAGACACGTGTGTGGGAGATGTGTTAGCGTTTGGTGACAATCAAGGCATGCATTTACGAGGGAGCACTCAATGGGGAGCTGGTGGTCATTTTCTTTCCAGGTATATACATAACACGAGTACAGAGTATTTGTCTTATTAAACTGTTAAATGAAAAACGAACTGGTGATTTTTTTTCTTTCTTGATGCACTTTTCATGGCTCCACCATCTTAATTTCGGTGCCTATCTACGCTCCTAGCCTGCGGTCCCTTCAATTATTAATGGGCAATGTATAGTCGCTGGCAAGAATTTCAATATATGTATGTACATATAGTTAAATTTTTGCCAGGGACTATATATATATATATTTAAATCCTTGCCTCTTTAATTAATCATATATACAAATAAAACAATTGGTCAATACATTTGCCTTGGTAGAATGAAACAACCACCTGTGTTTTTGGAATATCCGATTCTATATATATGGATTTTGTCTTTGTATTCTCGTAATTAAACAAGGGTATATCTTAATGCCATCCCTTTTCTGAGTAATCCATATATACAACAATCTTAAAGTTTCGAAGTGCCCATCGTCCTAAAAATATTTACACAATTTTAAAATATAACTCGCCTTAATCATCTTTCTTCTAAAAATTATCTTCATTTTCTTTTCAATTCTTTTGGGATAAGATTATTAGTCTAAAACAGCACAAAAAGAAGAGTTGAATTGGGTTGTTTGTAAATAATCAGTCTTAGAAAATTTCTTATATACAATTTATCTTCCTAAAAGTCATTTACAACCAGAAAAAAATGAGATTATAAATAGATTTTACCGTTTTTTTTATTTTGGCATTGCAAAAAAATTGAGGCAAAAATTTTCATCTCAAAAGAAATATATTCTTAATTTCTGAAATAGGGATATCTTTATTTAGAGATAAAATATATATTCTACTCTTAAGTTGTCTTTAATAAGAGATATTAGAGATAAAGTTTTTTAGTCTTTGAATTAAAGAGGGTTTAGGGATGAAAATTTTGCCTCTAATCACATATATAAATTCCTGATTAGAGATGGAAGAGATTGAATTTTCCATTTCTGATAAAAAAAATTTTGTCCCTAATTTTTTTTAAGAAAAAAAAAATTATATGCAACAACCGTTTTGACCACTGCTAAATATCAATAAAATTTTTAAACAAATAACCTCCATTTACAAATTCTACAAACCTATGAGCTACAAACCAAAACATTTTAGATCAAATTCATTAAGCAAATGAGTTCAAACGGCCCAATATCATGAAAGAAAAAAAGCAGCCTCACAACCATTAAAAAAATGCAACTCTAGATCCTGAAGAATAAGAGAATTAAAATCTTAGAATTGTGTATGGGTTTTTTAAGCATAATCCTATTATTTAAAAAAATCACAAAATCCTTATTTGTACAAAACATTGCACCAAGATTAGACACAAATAATGGAAGTTGGAGTCATTATGGCTTTGGAAAATTTTTTTTAACCTTTCACACAAGCAATTTCTTTTTAAAATACGATTCCAACATTCATTAGTTAATTTTTTTCTTAAAATAATTATTGGATATCAGAATTGTAGGATCTGACATCTAGATTTAAATTACTGTTAATAAAGTGCAACTGAGCTATTGCTCAACTGTGCTTTATTAAAGCAACATATGCTATTGCTCAACCGTACTTTTTTAAAGCAACACATGCTTTAAAGCATGCATTGCTAGTATGCAGGTAAAGCCTGCATAAATCACATGCTCACCCTATTCAATAGTGCAGGCCTAGCCTATAGGCTAGACCTACAGTATTGTCAAGTCAGGAAGACTTGACTTCACAATATTTATTTTAATTAAAAATTTAATCTATTTATTTTGTACCCATTTTCCCTTCTTTATGTATGAATCTTTCCTCTTCATAATACACACATTTTCTCTTTTAGTTCTCTTCTCCATCATTTCCTTTCTTTAGGATTTCTTTTCTCCAACATTTCTCTTCTTCAGCATTATACACGTCACTTCTTTTATCTTTTTCTTTTCTTCACTTCATTATTTATAATTAGAGATATCCAAAATCTTTCAACTTTTCTATCTAATCTCAAAACGTTAGTAAATTTGTTTAAATTGATTATAAATATTTATTAGTTAAATTGTATATTTATATTTAATTTTTTTAGTTGTATTTATTTGTTAACTATATTTATTTTATTATTATATTTATTTAATTTACATATATTTTTTATATATTTATCTTGGTTATGTATATTTTGTTTGTTATATTTATTTAATGGCATTTTCATTTTGCTTTTATATATTTTGTTTACATTTAATTTTTTATTATATTTTGTATGTTTGTATTAATGATCTTTTTTTCAATTTATTACCTTTTCATTTTTTATTTAATTAGTTTGAATTTGTTTACATTTAGTTTCTATGTTTTATTTATTTGCTTTGCTATGAATTTTTTTTTCTATATTTAATATCTTTGCTTTTTTTTTGTCTTATATTTATAGTATTTGTATTTATTTTGTTGTTGCATCTAACTACCTTTGTATATTTATTTTTTGAATATTAAATTTTGTTGTTATACTAATTTACTTTGGTTGCATTAATTATTTTAATATTTATTCTGGTGACATTTAATGGTTTTGCCATATTTATTATGTTATTATTGAATTTTTTATACTTATTTTGGTTAGATTTTAATTTTTTCCTTTCTTTATTATGTTTGTATTTATTTTTTGTGTTACATTTAGTTTCTATACATTAATTTTTTTATAATAATTATGACTATTATAAATTTTGTTGTTATATCTATTTTGTTTACATTATGTTGATATTTATTTTAGTTATATATTTTTTGGTTATATATCTTTTGTTTATATTTAATGATTTGTTATATTTAGCATTTTGTGTTAATTATATTTCTATTCAATTTATTACTTTTGCATTTATTATATTGTTGTATGTAATTTTTTGTGGTCATATCTATGTTGTTTACATTGTGTTTATATTTATATTGATAACATTTATTTCTTTGCTATATAGTTATCATGTTCATTTATTTTTTATGTTATATTCATTTTTTTGCATTTATTTTTGTTATATTTATGTCATTTACTTTTAGTGTTTGTGATAAATTTATTTTGTTCGCACGTATTATGTGATAACATTTATTTTGTTAAAATTTATTTGTTTCTTATATTTGTTTTATTTGCAAATGTTACTATAGGAAAAAAATAATGACCAATAGAAGTGAGATTATATGTATAGTTGCAAATGGATGAATTTTTTATGGTTTAGATAATGTGACATTTGAGTGCCACAGTGTAACGCCCCAAAAATTAACTAAGGTATTAATCATGGATTATATTAATTAGGCGTAATTACTATGGGATAATTAGGCAAGTTGAGTGAATGGAGATTTTAGAGAAATAAATTATTAATATGGGTTTGAGATTTAATTGTGATAGAAATTCTATCTAGGCTTAAATTAATAGATCATGAGAAGAGGCTAATGGAGGCCCAATGGGTTAGGTGCTGACCTAACCCAATTTAGTGTGAGAGAGGCCCAAGATCCATCTTGTATAGACTCTTATAATTAGCCCAATAACCCTTGTGCAGACCCAAATTTTTGAGCTCTTCAAACTTGGCCCAAACTTAATTAAACTTCAGCAGCCCAACACTTTAAAACTGGCCCAACAACTTAAAAATCTGAAGCCCAAGTGGAGATGGACCTTGGAGCAGCCCATGACCCATTTTTGATCCAACTTAAACCCAACTAAAACTCTAATACATTAGCCTCTTCCTCACACTTGCTGAAACACAAAACACAAAGAGAAATTCGGAGCTTAGAGAGGAGGCTAGGGTTTGGGGCAAGAATTCTGCATTTTCTCACATTTAAAGCAAGATTCAACTAAGGTAATAGTTATACAACTTAATCCCCCCATCTTTCTCTTTAATTTGGTTCGATTAATTTTTCATTTGGAGTATTTTCACCCTATCAAAAATATGAAATGTGGGAATTTGGGGATTTTCTTTATGAAATTCGTAGTTTGAGGTTAAGGCTGACCTTGGGTGAGTTCAAACCCTCCATTTTGATGCTTCATTTGTTAATTTGAGACCCCCATAGCTAATTTATAAAATGGGTATTAATTTTGTACGAATTCGCTTAGAATTTTGGGTGGAATATTGAGTTTTCTGGTGAAGGACACTCTAATCCAAATTTGAGATTTGTGGTGGTTGTTTCAAAGTTGTCTACAAGTGAGGTAACCGGGTTTATATCAATTCCATGTATAAATTTGATTTAATTTCATATGTTGCTGTATATAAATGATTTGAAATGTTGAATGAATTGGTTGGCTATCTATTGAATTGTGATTGGACCTTGTGAGTCCATGGTGGAGCTGTGGTGTAGCTGCCACCCATGCATGTGCTTCGATCGAGCATCGGGTTATGATCAAACCCAGATGGACTGAGCCCCGGTTGTGCTCAATAGGGAGTAGGTGCCGTGGACGGCCCTCTCCAGGTGTTAATGGCCTTTAACATATGATAATATGATTGCTAATATGGGATAGTAATCATGATAGCCTAATCGTTTCATTTGCTGATATGATGGATATGATTCTGATGTTGATTTTGATTCATGCATGTATGCTAATTAAACTAGATATATGATGGAATTGCCTTGGTTACTGAGATTTATATCTCACTCCGTTTCATGGGATTAACATTTCAGGTGAAGGTCCTTCGGGTAAGGATAAAGGGAAGCAAGTGGATGAAAATCCATGAGCTACAACATATGGGAGAAGGCTACACTTAAACTGGCTTATTTAGGAGAGATGCAATTTTTGTTATTAGTTTACATAGCATCATCATGTATTCATGTTGCCAAGTGTAGGCGTTCATATTTTATTTGATTGAAATGTAACTGTTAAGGATTTAAGTCTCATTATAGTTGAATATTAATGTATGAACTTATAGTATCATAAATGTAGTTTTGTTGAAATTGTGATATGGATTACCATATGAAAATTGTAGTCATATGATGCCTTGGATGTGGACATAAGTTATTGTTGAATGGAATCTCTATGAAATGTGCATGGGATGTTAATTGCTGCTAATGCATGTGTTCTTGCTGTTATATATTCATGAATTTACTGATATGAGCTAGTTGGGCAAGTAAGAAGTAGTATTTAAGTTTTACAATGGTAATAGATGGATTGATGAGTAAATAGGGTAGATAAACTTTATTAGAATCACATAAAATAAGGGGAGGTGGACCTAGAGTGTTTTTAAGATGAGATTTGGAGTGTAGGGGGCGAAATTTGGGTAATGTGTCACAGGAGGGAGTTCCGCTGCGGCTAAAAGGGCTTCGCTGTGGCCAAATGAGAGACAGAGCCGAAGGGCGCCGTGGCATAACCAATCTCGCCGTGGTGCAAGGGAAGAAAATTGGCCTAGGGAGTGACAGTGGCGAGAAGCGCAGCGGCCTAATAAATCTTGCCGCGGTGCAAAGCGAAAAAAATTGCCCATGAGGGTAACAGAACCAAAACTCACCGTGGCGTATTATGTCCTGCTGCGGCGTGAGTCGAGGAAATAAAATAAGGGTTAGATAGAAGCAAAACTCGCTACAGCGCAAATATATTGCGCCGAGACGAGAATCGTGGGGATTGAGAATAGTAGTTCCAGGAGGCGTTTTCGCCGCAGCGCCGTATAGGTTGGCTGTGGCGAAGGTCCAACTCGCCGTGGTGCGTGAAATTTGTTCAGTGATTCCAGAGAGCAACTTGGCCGTGGTGGGGAAGGTATAGGCCGCGGTGCATGTCCCCAAACTCCTACTTTGAGCCTAGAAACCCCAATTTCTTCAATGGTAATGGTAAGAAATGATATAGGAACACTTGTGAGAGGTTATTGGGTATTGAAACTGATGGACGGTTGAATCATAAACCCCTTATGGTAGTAGGATTTCTTTTATGCAAATTTTGTTTTGTGTGGTGGTATGGTGATGACCCTAACATCATGGTTTAAATTTTTCCTATACTTTTAACATGTGATAGATTGTAACCACTCAAACCTTGATAATTAATTATTAATCGTACATTTAACCATAATTACAATGATTAGAAGGTAGGGTTGTCACACACAGAGTGAAGATAATGAAAGTTGATTCAGATATCACTCTAAAAAGATTGAAATAGATAGTTGGGCAAAAGTTATGACTTTCTTCAAACCAGTTTGTATCGGGCTTAGTATATAAGTATCTGGCGTCACTAAATCCAACATGGCGCCAAGCATGTAATTTAAAAGATAATTATGATGTGCAAGAGATGTGGCAAGTGAACTTGCGGTTCCCATTCCAATTGATTGGGGTAGAGTTGTATGCATGTATTTCAACTAATCAAGTTAATTTAAATATTAAATCACAATAAGAGGAGGATCATATTGTATACACACTTCCATCTATTAGTAATATGCATGACTAAGTAGAACAAGCACTTCTATTTAGTGCATATTTTGGAAACATGCACCCATTTGAGCCACAGGCTAGTTATGAGAACAATATAACATCCCTCCAACAGATCACACATTTCAGCCAAGTTCGTCCCATTAAGCAATTTGTAATACTTTATCTCAATCTCCCATAGTTACAACAAAAGACTTAATGGATAAATTTGAGGAT
Source organism: Erythrophleum ivorense (assembly GCA_026724425.1). Classification (NCBI taxonomy): domain Eukaryota; kingdom Viridiplantae; phylum Streptophyta; class Magnoliopsida; order Fabales; family Fabaceae; genus Erythrophleum; species Erythrophleum ivorense. Next base: position 35,466,661 of record JAIUCV010000006.1, on the reverse strand, counting down.
GAGGATGAGTATGATTCTACCATCCTTGATGAGTATGATGATGATGAATATGAAGATGATAATGAGTTCAATGAGGAAATCAACGATGATGGGGATGGTCCGACGAAGCTTGTGGGGAATGAAACTATGAGCAAATATAATGAGCCAGCAATTGCATTCTTTTCACGGGTTAATACAAAGGTAGGATGGGAAGTTTTTATAAATTTTAGCAACAACCAAGAGTTGTATGTCAGTATACAGTATGCAGATATAAAGGCATTACGTCATGCTGTTAAGCTATACTTTGTTCGAGTGCACCATATATTTCATGTTCACCATTCTTCCACACAAAATAAAAAATATTAATGTATTAACTATGGTTGTAGTTGTAGTTGGAAGGTTAGATCATGCAAAAAAGTAAAAAGAACATATTAGAAGATTATAAAGTATGATAGACCACACATATGTCTTTCTATGACATTATCCCTAGATTATCCTAAGTTAGATTATGATATTATATCATTATGTATATGGCAATAGTGACTGACCAGCCAAAGGTGAAAATTTTCTAAATTATTGAGAGGATACAAAGCTTGTTTGGCTACACTATTTCTTATAGAAAGGCATGAAAGGCAAAACATCAAGCTTTTGCCCTTGCTTTTAGTAACTAGGAAAGCTTTTATGCTTTATTGTCTAGGTGGTTAGCTGTTGTTCAACATTTCTTACCTAACTCAGTGGTACATTTCTTAAATAATTGATGTCAACAAAACAATTCTAATGGGTAGCCTGTAGAGATGTTTCGTCGAGTATTATGGGTATTTAAGCCATGCATTGATGCATTTGAACATCTTAAATCGATTGTCCAAGTCGATGGGACATTTTTGTATGAAAAATACAAAGGCACATTACTAATGGTTGTATTATAAGATGGTGATAAGAAGGTCGTAGCCCTTGCATTTGCTATAGCGGAGGGAGAGACACGAGGAGCTTGGGCTTAGTTTCTTTTCAATTTCCAAATGAGTGTTGTTAAGAAAAGAAGGGAGATTTGCTTGATATCCGATAGACATCTTTCCATTTTATTTGTTATCTTTGATTTAAGGGTTAGATCACAGCCACCATATGGGCATTATGTTTTCTACCTTTGGCATGTGGCTTGCCACTTGCATAAAGCACATGAGATGCATTGGCTAAAGGAGAAATTCATCAATATTGGATATGCATATGAACGTTATGTTGTTGATGAGAAATTGGCCGAGCTAGCAATGTTACATGGTTTAGTGACCTCTTAGATAGCTAATAGTCCCCAGGAGCAATGGTCGAGGGCCTACGATATAGAGGGCTAATGCTATGATCACATGACAATAAACCTAGCTAAAACAATGAATGGTGTTCTCAAAGGTGTCAAGAGTTTACCTATAACTGACCTTGCAAAGGAAACCATGTACATGTTAAATAGATATTTTGTTGAACAAACTCAATAAGTGCATACACAACTAGTGGCTAGCTAGATATTTTTTGAGACTCTGACTAAGAAGTTGACTCCAATTATGCAGGCTGCTTCTGCATGTGTTGTTCACACATTTGATAGAAGAGCGGCATCTTTTGAGGTTGATGAGTTATAAGATGTCCAAAATCGTTAATTTGGTCAGTGTTGCAAGGTCAACTTAGTTGAGCGTAAATGTGATTGTGGCAAGTTTCAAGTTGAAAAATACTCATGTCAACATGTTATTGCAACTTCTGCTAATGTTGGCCTTGACCATTTTCAGTTTGTTGACAATGTTTTTTGTTTAGAAAAGATGTGTAGTGCATACAACAACGAGTTCCAACTTATTGGTGGCGAGATTCATTGGCCACAAATGGATCCTCTAAAGTTAGTTCTTGATCCATCAATGATTCAAGCTAAAGGGCGCCCACGTTTGATGCATATACGCAATGAGATAGATTGAATACAATTGGATCAACCCAACAAGTATGGGTTATGTAAGGAAGTTGGTTGTAATCATTCCACTTGTCTACACCATTACCCCACTAGACAATAGTTGCACCAAGCTTTTGCATGTATATGTATAAAATATTAGCTTTAATGTATATGAATTGGGACCTTATTTTCAAATATATCTTACTTTTGTGTATACAAATCAAGTATTATTATTCCTGAACATGTATCTTTGTGTATGTAAATCAAGTTTAGACTTTACTTCTGAATATACTTTATCTTTGTGCACAATAACCAATTATTATTGTCCTTAATGATGAAGACTTATCTTATTTTATATTGTTTATAATATAATGAGGTATGCAGGAAGGTTAGAGTAATGGCACATTCGCAACAAGTCATCAAGCTAGGGTTAGAGGATGACTCCCTTTTGTAACTCCAGACATGACACATGTCCCAAGCTGTGTGGTTTGACCATGTAAGATAATCTCACACTTATATTATTTTAGTTGGTCATTATGTTTCACTTTTTTTTATTTGATTTAATTGTAATAATGTGTATATAATGTTTTATACATTTTTTTATTACCAAGTGTTCTGGGCATGACGTGCCATATACACTAATCATCTACCTTTGCCTCCTCTTACTATTTTTGACTATCTTCGATAGGCTGGGTTTTATAATGTGGCCCGACTAGGCTAATTTGAATATGATCCATCACTTATGTCAACGCTTGTAGAGAGATGGCAACCCAAGACCCATACTTTTCACACTACCCGTGGAGAATGCATGATCACTTTAGAAGATGTTACTATGCAGTTAGGCCTCTTGTGCATAGGGAGGCTAGCCATTGGTCACACAAATTTCATATGGCTACAAACATGTGAGTGACTAGGAATTACACCACTAGATGATAAAATAATTGGACAAAGGGTCATCATTAGTTGGTTACCTGAGCACTTCAATGAACTACTGAATGATGCAAATGACGATGTGCAATGATTTTCACATGCATATATATTGAGGTTGATCGATGATTTTCTTATGCCGGATAGATTTGGTCACAAGTGTGTACTTAATGTACCTTCTATTATTGTGGGATTTTGAATAAGCAGACGAATATAGCTTGGGATTTGCACTATTAGCTCACTTGTATAGAAAGCTTTGCAGTGCAACTAACCTTGAGGAACAAGGTATAGGTGGTTGTCTAACTCTATTTCATCTCTAGGAATGGGATAAATTCCCAATGTTAGTGCCAAAGAAATCTCCACAGCCAGATCCCCAGACAGATATCTATCCATTACTACCTCTTTTAAGATTCAGGTAAAACATGACAAATAATGTATACATATTACATGGTTTCAAAACATTATTTATTTTCCTATTAACATGTTGTGATATGTTTTCTTATAACCACAAATGGAAAAATGTAGGATGACCTCCCCATCCTGGAGTTATGGCCTTACGACAATATCGAATTTTGCTGAATGTAATGTAAGATAATAAGGTTTATTCACTTTATATGAATTGATCTTTGTTAAATCAACTATTGTATATGATGTATTTATTATGACTCTCTCTTGTTTTATACATAGATCATTTGGCAATCATATGAATCAGATAGTGTGTGAGACCTTATCCTACAATATTGCTTAGCATCTCGAGGCATTTGACTAGTTTCAATGCCCCTTATTTATTTTCATATCATCGAGTGACATCACCTAGATCTTGTGCTTCATCAGTTTAGGAGGGAGCAGGCAATCCCCATTTCTCCAGTCAATTTAGGGGCTTGCCATACATTGCAACTGCGAGGAAAAATATCAACAAATTGGCAAGAAGAGCATATAGGTTTTATTAAGGCATGGAATGCATGACAAAATACTTTATCTCACGCACCTATAGCTACAGCACATATGGATCACACTTCCGAATACATGCGATAGTACTAGACTTGTACTCGTTAGTGGATCCACCTTGTTAGTGGTACTTCTGGTTTTGTGGTACATTTTTTACTTGTAGCCATTTTGTTTTCTTAGTACATCTTATATCTTTGTTTCATTTGTGTAACTTTTTTCCTAGGTCGATATTGTTGATGACTTGTACAGGTGAAGCATTCAAGGCCCTTCATAAATGGATTATTATGACTATCGAAAGAGAGTAAGTCATGACCAAATGCATATCTTATTGGCTCTCAGGGAATAACACTTTAACGATGGTTTCCCAACCTACTCCATCTACTCCTGATTTACCACAACCAGAAATTTTGGAAGGCAGGTCAGGTAAGAGATGTGAAGGTTACATGTTAGTCTAACTACCCTTTGTTGACCCCGATGAACAAAATTGTCATGGCATCGGTGCTTCAGTATTATCTGCGCTGGATAAAGGTGTTATAACACAATAACCCCTTAGTATAATTGATCCATATTCTTTTCTCTCGATTAGCCAATATGCAGACTTTAGAGATGCTGGTCCCTCCTATTATGTGTCTCCTTCATCATTGTCACAATTTGAATATCATAGTCTATCTCAATTTGGGTTATTTATGTCATTATTTGATAACCTAACAATCTTCAATGTTTGAAATTGGGGAATCATCGTATTATGGGTTCGTGACCCCTCAGCATTTAATTCCTCCGGTGCATTCTCCCTCGTTTGATCTCAATTCTTCACTATCTGCTCCTACTAATAATCCACCAGATCAATAATATGAAGAACATGAAGAACCCGTGGGTCAAAGGCAACCACAACGTAAAAGACGAAGGGCGCATTGTGGCACTAGCAGCCACTACTTTTGATATGTATAATCAAATAAATTTATTTTTGTATATTATTACAAATAACCTCAATGACGTTAATTCAATTTATCATATATTTAAAAACATATTATATTGTTATTAATTTTTTACCACAATAATTTTTATTTTTTATTATATTTCTATACAATTTTCTTCATTTTTTCCTATTTTAATTTATTCTTTATTGGATACCTTAATAATTATTTTTTAGTACTACTTTATTAATAATTATTAGTATTTATTATCTACCTAAATTAATTAATTAATTATTACATAACTAATATTTATTATATATAACACATTAATGAATGATAATTCTAAAATAAATTAATTACTAACTCTAATTAATTAATTAATTACATAATTATTACTAATTTTAATTATCCACTCACTTATTAAATAAATAAATTATAACTAATTTTAACAAATTAATTATATAATAATTACTTATTAACTACATCATACACCATAACAAACATACCTCAATTACTTTTAACTACTTAATCATATAATAATTATTGTCTAATTATATCCTAATTATTGACTAATCATTTACTAATAATTATCTCTTTATTATTAACTAATCATACACTAATCATTATCTCTTTAAACTAAATTTTCTTTCTTAAAAGTTGTGCCTCACCAAAGTTGGAGTCAATGGATTTGATTTTGGCAAAACTGTGGAATCTAGGTAAATATTTTTGTCTAATATGGATTTAACTAAAAAATTATAAAATACAAAGGATTCTAATAAAAAAACCACTATGTATGATATGAAATAGTTGCAGACCTATAGCTTTATTGCAACAAAAAAGTTGACCAATGCACATAATAAATTTCCAAATCAGTTGGCATGATTTTGATACAATTCAATGTCGCTGACATCAATAAAATGTATATAACTATTTTCTAGTACGAGCTGAATGTGAGAAGTCAAGCTCAGAAGGGTCAACTTCCCAATCACACTTGTTAGGCAATGGGGGTGCAATGATTTCCACTTTCTAAGTAGAGTAATTTCATTAAATGTGAGTCACGTCATAGGACGTTGTCTTTAAAGATTATGCTGCCTTGATAGATATCCTTTAGGATAATATAGATTCTTCCAAATGTAGGTTTAGGGATATAAAACTATAGGAAAAAACTTCGAAGAAGCAACCTGATGGAAGTTTAGACATATAAATAGGTGAGGAGCTGAATGTTTAGAAATTGAAAATGAGAACGTTGGCAATTTAATAAGGGGGATATTGAAAATTAAATAAAATTATGAAAGGAGGTTACAAAAATTAATAGCATTAAGGAAGGCTCTTACATAAGTTCAAACAGAAAAAAAAAAAACTGAAACCATGTTACTAATTTTATAAAGTAAGAATTTCAACATCTTTTAGAAACCTCATTCAGTTAAAAGAATTTGTGCAAAACTTTTCCCATCACGTATTATCTCACGCATAAGGGGAAATCGATAGATTTTAATTGAGTTAAGCCCAATTTAGCTCTCTCTTGTATGCATGAACTTACCTCCTTCTTTAACTCTTTTATTACCCCAATAACAAATTTTAATATATATATATATATATACACTCACAACTTTTTTATTTTGAATAATGTGAGACTTAACCTTTTTGAAATACTTTTTATTTCTATTCCTACACTTAACAATCTCCCACGTATTTCAAAAAGGTAAGAAAGAAAGAAGTAATATCTAAGTTGCAAGTATGAATGTAAACATTTTGAATCTAGTGCCTTTTGGACTTTGAAACAAACTTTGATTAATTAAACTTAACACACAGAGCTATCAGTGAAACTTATAACTTCTATGAACTAACAATTCTTTGCTGTATGATAGAGGTTTTACTAATCAATTTACACCCTTACAATTCCTGCTATTATCACTGTTTGCACTTTCACAGGCCATGTGCATGCCTGATTTTAATGAGTGCTCTAGAGATTTTGCCACAATCTCATAGGAAAGGCTTCACTTCACACTTATATAGGTAATTTCATCAGGTGGATCTACATTTAATACATTACTTATAAGGGATATGAAAATCATTAAAAATTTTGTGCTTATCCTCTTAGTTAATGCATCATATCACTTTTCTCACATCATAGGAAAGAACTCAAAATTAAATGCTAGTAGAACTAATAGTGATTTATTATTACCCATATGAACCATCTTCATGAGATCTCCAATCATAAAAGTTAGGTTACCGTCACTGCTAATTTCAAATTGGCTTAAGTTCCATCCCTTTCATTGTTTCAAAAACTAATTTTCTACCCAAGTGTTTGGTCAAGGGAAAGGACTCAAAATTAAGTGATAGCAGAACTAACAGTGATTTATTATTATTCATATGAACTTTCTTTATAGGATCTCCAATCATAAAAGTTAGGTTACCATCACTGCTAATTTCGAATTGGCTTAAGTCCTATCCCTTTCGTCATTTTGAAAACTAATTTTCTACCTAAGGGTTTGGTCAAGGGGTCTACCAAATTCACTTTTGACCTTATAAAATTGATTGATATAATATCATTTTTTAGCAGCTACTTAATCACAACATGTCTTAATCGAATGTGTCTACTTGTACCATTGAAAGTTTTATTGTTTGCAATGGTGATTACCGCTTGACAATCACAGTGTATAGATACTAATGGTGTAGGTTTTGCTTACAAAGGAATATTTGTTAAGAAGTTTTTCAACCACTCAGCCTCATTACTAGTGAACTTAAGAGCAATAAACTCTAATTCCATAGTGGATCTAGCTATAATAGTTTGTCTAGTTGACTTCCAGGTTACTGCACTACCACCAAGAGTGAATACATAACCACTTGTAGGAGCATATCCTTTCCATAAGTCATATGGTGTTTTACCAATTTTCTTATGAGAAATTCTATTTTATGATCAATTAGAGGGGAAAATAAGTGGATTTCAACTAAGTTGAGCCTAATTTAGCTTGCTCTTGTATGCACGAACCCATCTTCTTCCATAACTCATTTACTAGTCTAATAACACATCTTAATATATATACATTCACAATATTTTTATTTCGAGCCATGTGGAACTTGGCCCTTTTGAAATACTTTATTTTTCTATTTCTACACTTACCATACTTTGGCCCTGGGTCATCAAATATCAGATTAAAAAACACACAAAAATAATAAAGTAATAAATCCATCAGAAATTAAAGGTTCTTTATGAAGCAATCTTGGATACACTTGTACAATAATAATAAATTGTTAGAGCATTAAGCTCTTAAGCGAGCTAGTTAAAATTACTAGCACTGTATTATTGTAGTTACACTAGGGGTGCAATGGCTTTTTGTTCAAAGAGTTGATGGAAGAACCAAGCAATTAGTGAATGTTATATATATGCAGGTACAATTACAAGCAAACTCATGTAACTAGATAGATATAAGTAGACATCCAAACACTAATTTTTTGAGTTGATTAGCAGTAAAAAAGAGACAGGACTTGATTGAGAAATTTGCATGGTGCATATATACTTATTAAGGCACTTGGTGAGAGGCAACCAAACATGCCTATTATAGTAAAAGAGGGGGCTTTTAATCAGAATGCAGCATTTAACATTAACTTAACTGCTACTTCTCCTATAGCCTATCATGCATTATTTGCTATTGAAATAGCTTATTTTATCTTTAACGTTTCCTGTACAACATGCATCTTGTATTAGCAAAATGATTACATAAATGCAACTATATGGCTAAATGGTGAGGTTTACAAAAGCACGTGTAAAGGAAACAGGCAATATCAATTTCCATATTTTGCAAAAGCACGTGTAAATGGGGAGATTTAATTACTTCTATAAACTAAGTAAAGTGAGTGGTACTAATAGATAAGTTCATTGAAAAAGCAAGTAATACATACATGTGCATAATGGTAAGATATAGTTCCCCCCCTCAAATGCCATGTAGGGGTCAGTTTGATGTGCACCACCCCAATGCTCTTGAGCTACCATGTTACACCTAAAAAAAATAGAGTTAAATAAAAGGAGCACATTTAGTAGCATATCCAAGTTAAACGAAAGACACAATGGCATATTTCAATATATATCCAGTTATTGAACAACCAAAAGCTTAAAAGAATAGCTAAGGATGACTTACAAGGTAGCATTGGATCCTAGAGTCCACCAACTAGCACATGCATCAGATAATGGTGCTGTGACTTCTATATTCTGACCCTAAAAAGGAAAATAGCATAAGAATGTCATGATTTGGCACATTTGTATTAGAAACTAAAAAAGTATGAAGAAATCTAATAGAACTATGTAGTATGCTCAACCTGGTGCAGTCTACTAAGAAGTAAGAACATCATAGCAAGAAAAATCCTAATCAAATCCATTTTTCATATTAGAAGCAAAGTAGCTTTGCTCAAATCCCAAACACCATTTTATTCAAGTAGGGTATGGATAAGCTAACAATGCAGAAAACAATTTTCTCATCAAAGCATATTGACTAAATCAAATTCAATATTTTAAAATTTGCAAAAAATGAAGGAGCTTTTACCTGTAAATCACCTCTTCCCTGTTCATTCTTCACTCCATTCTCTATCTCTGTATCTCTCCTTTTTTACGGCTTCTTACATTCTTCTCTCTTAATCTCTGCTAACTCCTCTGCTTCATGGTCTCTCTCATCCTTTTTTGGCTTCGCTTCTGTATCTACCTCTCCAATCCTCTGCGTCTTAATCTCTTTGCTCGAGCTCTCTTTCTTATTCCTGCTCTTTGCTCCTTGCGTCTCTTTGCTCGAGTGTGCCCTCAAAAGAATCCCTCAGGAAATGGTTCATTTCTCTGTATCTTCCTTTAGTTGTCTCTCTCATTTCTCTTGTTGTCTCTGGGCCTTATGTAACATCTGGTTCTCTAAAAATGAGAGAAAACGTGAGAAATGTAATGTATGGTTTCTTCATAAACGAACAAAATTCACCAGATACAAAAGCAAGTCCCTAAAAATAGCTTATTTAAGGTCTCAAAAAATTTTGGAAGCATTCTAGAATCCAGAAAATGAGAATCTCAAGCTCAGAAGGAAAGACAAATGGAGCTAGAATGAAAAAACGAAATGTAACGAAAGAGTGATGAAACATCAGGGCATTTTTATCATTTTGAGTAAATTTTAGAATTCTCATAGGAGGACTTTTTAAATGAAAGTTTTGAGTTCTCTGGGGTTCTCAGAGGCCCTGAAAATCATGGGAAGCCTTAGGACAGTTAAAACTCTTCTGATGGATGTTTTCCAATGTCGGTTGACTTAAACTTTGACTGATTTATTTAGAAAGGTTTAAGCTTTGATTTGAGTGATTTCAAAAAAATTTTATTTAATTGGGAACCTAAATTTTATGATATAAAAGATGATTCTAAAAAAAGAGTAAAAATGAGCCTAAACGAAGTAAACAGGTGCGTAGGGGCAAAATGGTCATTTTAAAAAATTGTAAAAGAGGCTTCTTAAGTAAGATTACACCTCATCACCTTCTCCAAGCTTCCATTTGTAGAAAAATAGGTAGCAATGGCGTGACATTAAGAGGGGAGAGAGAAACGTAGTTTAAGCTTCCGTTTAGGTAAGTAAATGGCCCCATTTCTTCTTGTGCCAATTAGGAAAGTTGTTCCTCTCTCTAAAAGCTCTCTAATGGTAGTTTTATTTTCTTGAAAATTTGAAAATTCAGGTCTAACCCAAGCTAAAAAGGAACTCTTTTTAAGAAATCAATCGGTGGAAAATAATCTACACAAAGAAAGCTCTGTTTTAAGATAAGACTTCACTTAAAACACTTATAAAATCTTGTGTTTCTAAGCCATTTAAGCTTAGGTCTAGAGAGAGAAAGTGAGGAGGAGAGTTTTTTTTATGTGTTGTTGATGGAACCAAAGGTTATGGAGTGTGAGGATTAAGAATATACAACTAGAATTGAAAAGGGAGCTTTAAAATGCAAGTTATGGAATTTAGGGATTTGGTTGCACCTAGGCTAAGATGAAGCTTCCTAGTAGGAATTTAAGTTGTCTAAGAGTATACTTTGAGTTCCTAAGACACCAAGAGAGCCTCCCAGATGCTTCTCCCATTTAAGAAATTAAAATAACTCCATTGGTGCCATATGGAAGCATAGCCTCGACCAGGGAAGATTCATGCACCTAGGGAGTGTTTTAATTTCTTCCAAGCTTAGTTTTACATCATGAATGATGGGAGAGTATGAGAAGAAGCCTTGGAAAAATCTTAGAAACCATGGATAGTGAGATGGTATCATAGGTTCTATATTATGGTTTAAAGAAGCAACACCTAGTTAGGTTCCTTGATTTAATTGTGTGATGACTCCAAAAGGTTTAAATGGAGTCAAGAATCATGAATAGATGAAGAAAATGGAGCCAAGATAATATCTTCCTAAGGTTGCTTCATTAAATGCATTATGGAACCATAAAAGAGCCTTATAAGTTACCTAACTTTTCTAGTGAATATATGGCCTTAAAATTTAATTTAAGAGTATAATTGGCTTCCATATGATGTGTCTAGGCCAAGAGAAATGATCTCCACCTTCTTTGGTGTATGAGGTCAAGGGAGAGGACTCAAGGCTTAAGGAAAAAGTGTGCAAATGCAAGCAAGGTAGCTTTCTCCACCTTCTCTCATACATGAATATGTGCTTGCATTGTCTTTGAATGTGTGTATATATGTTTTGAGCTATAAAAAGTATTTTAGCTTGAGCTTTTATTCCATGGTACCATGATGATGTTTTATGTATTTAAATGATGTTTTATGTGCTTACTTAGGTTTGTTTTAGAGTGTGGTGAAGCCAAGAACCCTTAACCATGGTGAGATGAGCCAAGAATCCTTAAAGTTGGTTAAGACAAAGTAAAGAGTCTCCCAAAAGTGAGGTTGACTCCCAAGAGTAAGGTTGAATTCAAGAACTTTTTAAAGAAATGGGTAAGGCAAGTCTAAAATCCACAAGTGAATGGGTGAGGCTAATTCACTTACTTGGCAAGCCTATGTATGTTATGTATGACTTATTCAAATGCCAAAAATGTCTCTTAAATGATTGCACACTCTATGATATCCATGCATGCATTTGGGAGACTTGTTTTGCATCTTTTATGTACAATTGAAAGGGAGATGAGCTATTGGGATTCTTTAAATATCATTCCCTCCTCTCTAATGTTCTAACATGCTAAGTGGACTAAGAGAATAAGGAAATGAGAGCCAACCACATGAGAGATGAAAGTATGACAATGAAGTGCATAGAATTTACTTCTTTAAGGCCATTTAAATGATAAATATTGTAATCTATTATTGTATATGATCTATGACCTCTTGAGCATGTGTAATTATGTTAATATGTTATGTATAAATGAGAAATCATGTTAAGCCCAAATCGAATTCCTAAAAGACCAATTCAATTTTTTAGACGATGGCTCACGCAACATGGTAAACGAGACTATTGTTACATCTGTGGAAAAAAGGGACATTTTACAAAAAACTGTCTTAATAAAAAAAAGAAGGATGTTAAGCTCCTTCAATAAGTTCAGGCCAGCATTCCTCTATCTGCCAATGATGACATTGAAGAATACTTCTCAGAACAAGAAGATGCTGATGCAAACACTGTTTTTGCTCTTTTTGGACTTCACTTGTCAAATTCAGATTCAGATTCAGATTCAGATTTCTCTGATCACTCAGATTATTCTGACCATTATATTCACCCCTGCTATTCTGTTTAACCTTGCAATCTCACTGAGCAAAAAGAACCTCCAATGCCTTATGTCCACATGTAGATTTTTCAAAGTACGTATCATAAGTTCATTCTTGTTATAGCTTATATGGATACTAGTGCTTCAAAAAGTCTAATGAATCATGTAGTTCTTCCTCCACAGGCATGGACAACTCATTCTGAATACTTCAATATAGCTGATGGAAAAAATCTTTAAGGTTGATCTTATTACTAAGAAAAGAATTAGTATTAGGATTTTTTCTAATTGTATAGTCTGGACCAAAGTCCTTGGAAGCAGTCTCCTCAACAATGATATCTTGATTGGAATGAAAATCTACTGTTAAGTAAAAAAGCTTCAAATCCTTCCTCAAGGAATCCAATTTAAGCAACAATTCAAGCCTTACACTACAATTTCTAAAGTGTTTGAGCTTTCCAATATTCCTGCTAGTTATGAAGAAATTCGTGATCAATTTATGCCTTACTGTCCAGAGTCCCATGATTAATTTTCTCACCCTTCACCTTTCTGGAAGAATCAAGACTTCTTTATCCAGCTTCCTTTCAAAAGAAATGAGGATATCAATCCTACAAAAGTAACTCATCTTGGCATGAATCCTGATGACCTACAACTTGCCAGAGAAGAATGTGCAGCCCTTCTATAGCAAGGACTTATTGAGCCGGCTAAATCTGATTGGGCATGCCAAGCATTCTATGTGGATAAATACGTATAGCAAAAATATGGCAAAAAGAGATTAGTTATTGATTACAAGCCTCTCAACATGTTTTTACAAGATGATACGTTTCCATTACCAAAGATCAGTTCTCAACTTAGTTTGCTTAAAGAAGCTAAAGTTTTCTCTAAGTTTGATCTTAAGGTAGGCTTTTGGCAACTTGGAATTGATCCAGCTGAGAGGTACAAGACAGCCTTCTGTATACTTAATGCTCAATACCAATGGACTATTATGCCATTTGGATTGAAGGTTGCTCCGTCTCTATTCCAAAAGGCTATGACAAAAATCTTTTAGCCCATTCTCTATAGTGTCCTGATTTATATTGATGACATCCTGCTCTTTTCAAAAAATGAAATGGACCACAAACAGATTCTCCAACAATTTTTGGGCCTTGTACAAAAATACGGGATAATGCTTTCCTCCAAAAAGAGTCAATTGGGCCAAGCCTAAATCAAATTCCTTGGAATGCATATCTCTAATGGACATTACTAGCTAGGTCCACACATAGCCCAAGAGTTACTCACTTTTTCGGATAAAGATCTCTCCATAAAAGAAATTCAACAATTTCTAGGTATAATCAATTTTATTATAGCTTTATTCCAAAAGTGTCTAATCATACAAGCTATTGCCCAAACTCCTCAGAAAGGACCCCCTCTTTGGAGACTTGCTCAGATTGCTGTAGTGCGATACCTCAAAAGAGTCTCTCAAGTGCCTTTACCTATAAAGATTCTTGATAAGGTTAAAAGGATCCTCCAGACAGATGCTAGTAAAGAATTTTGGAGCGCTGTCTTACTTGAAGAGATTGACGAAAAGAAGTATTACTGTGGCCATGCTAGTAGACAATTCAAAGACTCTGAAAAATATTATCATGTAATCTATAAAGAGATTTTTGCTATCAAAAAAGGGATAGAGAAGTTTAGTTTCCACCTATGCTTATATGATTTCACTATTCAGATGGACAACTTCTCCTTCCCAAAAATTTTAGAGTCCAATAAAAAAGTTCTTCCGGATAAACAATTGATGCGCTGGAAAGATTGGTTTTCCCGTTATAAATTCACAGTTGAACACATCAAAGGACATCATAATATCCTAGCCAACTTCCTTTCCCAACCACTAAAAACCCTTAGTCTCATCACTCTAGCTAAACTTATTCCTCTCATCCATATGGTTCACTCAATCCTTGGATGTACCATTCACTATCCTCAGCCTCAATTGAAAAAGGATTTCCCTCATGGGGAACCATGACTAATAACTCCTGCAGAAGTTCAAAACCTTGCCCAGAAATCTCTTTTTTATTACTTTCACCGTTACCTCAAAGACTCTCCTTACAATGTTATTCCTCCAGCCTTCAACCTTATCTGAACCCCCTTTCTACTCCTGTTTCAAATCATAGACTATGTAACTGAGGATGCCCTCTGGTATCTTTGGGCTCTTACTGCCCTCTACTCTGGTGCCATAGCATTTCCACCACTCATAATTTTCCAACACCTCACCACCTCTGAAAATAGGGACTCTAATTTGTAGACCCTATTAGAATGATTTTCTCCATTACCCTGGTGGCGCTCTGAGCTTGACTGTCTCATTCACTGCCACAACCTTTGGCAAATACTTGATAAATAGGTATCTAGTATCTTCATTCTCCACCTTCCTTACTAGGTTAACAGACAGAACATGCTCCTCACTAGAAATCATGCATATGAATGGTATACATTTTTAGATTGGCTAATCCAATCATCCGGTACCTTAAAGGTTTTAAAATTATTTTTATGTGAAATTAATAATTATAAGCCTAATTCATTCATATTTTGTACTTCATTGGGACCATATCCTGGAGAATTCATCCTTGGAGAACCCCGACTTCTAGAACTAAATCTACCCAATATAGAACAATTGACTTTAGAACAGATGATAAAATTCCTCACAGGAACCAGTTCACAAGACCCAGGAGCCTTATCATCTTCAACAACTTAACCATCGTCTGACACAATAATACAAGACTCATAGGACCCCTACGAACCTATTGCTTTGAAAGAATTTGAAGAATGGTTCACCTCTTGTTTCAAAAAGTCTCCAAAGGACCCTGACGACTCTATCGACACTGAGGACGACCCCAACTTGTCTCTATCTCATGAGCCAATCAAGAAAGGATAAGCCTTATCATCTTCAACAACCTAACCACCGTCTGACACAATAATGCAAGACTCACAGGACCCCTACGAACCTATTGCTTTGAAAGAATTTGAAGAATGGTTCACCTCTTATTTCAAAAAGTCTCCAAAGGACCCTGACGACTCTACCGACACTAAGGACGACCCCAACTTGTCTCCATCTCATGAGCCAATCAAGAAAGGACAAGCCTTATCCTGAAGCTTATCTCTCCAACTCATGCTTTATTGTATAATTATGAGTGTTTACTATTCTACATGTGAACAACTTTGTAAAAGCTTCTTTCCAAAAAGATTGTTGGCCAGTGTGTATTTCTTTTGTAAAAGTTGTTTGTCTTATATCTCTTCTCCTTCGCTATAAGAAGGACCACTAAGTCTGAAGAAGGCAGAACTCCTCTAAGCCTCTCTCTCCCTTGTAAATAAAGTTTGAAATAAACTTTAGTTCTCCTATGACTTTGTTTTAAGTTTCTTTATCTTTTAAAATATTTTATCAGTAGATCTCTTATGATTATTTTGTCCATACACTAGTATGCTCTACACTTGCCTCTCTTGAGGATCCTGTATATTAGAAAGTGTTAAGACTAACATATTATCTGGATAATAATAATTACCTTGTCTATAAGGTCTTTGTTAAAAAGAGTTTCTAAAAAGATCAATAGAATTCTTGGTCCTAAGAGGCCAGCGCATAAAAGCCTAGAAGAGAAAGAATGGCTGTTAGCGCAAACATACTTGGAAAAGGATTCTGGTGATTCAAACTGGAATACTCGGCTTGAATATTTTTCATTAAAACGACAAGACATTGAACCTATCCCCAGATGCTTAAGGGATAAGTGTTTACACTTTCATAATTATTATTGTCCAAATTGTATTGGCTAGCTAGCTCCTGAGGAAAGGAAGGCATTAGATGAAATTTGTCCTCCTCTCACTCTAGAGTATGTTCAAGAGTATTGGAGTCTTCTAAGATCTCCTGAGATATGTCTCTCTAAAGAGGATCTCCAGAAATGGAATGTTCTCAAAAAAGAGAGATGAAATGAATGTGCTCCGATCTCATGTCCAAGGCATCCTACGCCTCCTCCTCATCTTGATCCAACTCAAAGTATGTCATGGCAAATTGGCTTCTTGAATGGCTTTGTGCAATTGTGTACAAACGGAAGTGGAATAGCCAAATTGAGATGCATGATGATTGGGACCACTTGGACAATCCATACAAGTCATATTCATGCTTTTAAACTTTTCCAAGAGGTACCAAACATCAAGGAAAGTCATTTGGACACTTTGGTATCTTGTATGGAGCAAGAATTAATTATATTGGAAACTTATATCACTTTTTATCCAAATGAACTCTTCTTGATTTGAGATTTGGCATACATTTAGAGCTTGTTGAGAGCTTTTTGGGAAGCTAAAGTGCAAAATTTTTGGAGGTTTATGAAATATTTGATGAATTTTTAAATTTGGGGAAAATTCTGATTTTGGTTCATGGTACTGTTCACACTGGTCTAAAAATGAATTCTACCACTTATGAGGTAAATGATATCCAATTGTCACAAAATTTTATAGAGAGAAACTAGACATTCCCAGTGACTTGTGCCAACTAGAAGTATCCTATTTGAATGTCTAAAAAGGGAGATGTGAATTTTTAAAGTTTCTGTCTAATAGTAGGCATTCAAACTGACCCAAGTTACTGTTTGATTAGTTTTCGATGCCTAGACAAGACTAAAATGGTATGGAGTTATTTTTTTCTTCTAGCTAACATCTATATCTTTCCATATAGATATCATTTCCATAGATTGGATTTTTGTATGATTAATTGGATATTTTTGGAGTTTGTAGCAGAAACTTATATCAATACTAGTAGCCAGTCTGACCTCTGCACCTTTTTGAATGTCAAACATCTTTTGTGTGATGTTTCATCGCTTGAAAATATTTTTAGCATAAAGTAGACATATGTACTTTCTAGAATGGTAAAGGATGCTTGATTTTTATTTTTTTAGAATTAGTTAAGATTTTTCAAAATTTGTGGCAAAAAAGGCAAAATTCTGGCCGAGGCAACTATCATGAATTTCATGTATTCTTTTGCCTTGCACGAGTTTTAGGGCACTTTTGGTGATAGATTTGAGTTGTATCTATATAATTAAATATGAAAATGTTATACATGAGCTCACATGGTCCATGGAATATTGAATGAAAAGTTTATGTATAGTGCCATGCAAATTTATTCACTTTTCTTAAATGCAATTTCTTGCATCCTTTATGAGATGCATGGCATAAGGCATGGAATTAGTATAAGACAAGTTAGAAATTCATAGTGTTACACCTTGGGTATATTTTGTTTTTGGAAATGAAAATAAAAATGAAAAAAAAAAGAAGAGGGAATGAAATTGAAATTGAAAAGAAGAAGATGGAATCTAAAAATTAGATATATATTTTTTCATCTAGTATTTAAAAATGTTTTGATATATATATATATATATGAATTTTTTTTAAAAAATTTAATCACATAATGTTTAGTTATACAATTATATATTTATTTGTAAAAAATATACATTTATCATGTTTATTATTTAAAAAATTAATTAAAAAATATAAAAAAGTATACTTAATTATTAATCTTTAATACTAATCAAATTTTGATTATATTTTTTAAAAAAAGTTAGCAACTGTTAAAGTAACTATTAAATTTCAAATTATTATAAAAAATTTCATGTTATTAGTGAAAAGTGAATGAGAATTAATATAAGTTTTTTATTTATTAAATTTTGATATAGATATTATTTGGATTATATTTCTTTAATGTTGAATTTGATTTAATGAAAGAGTATTATTGTCATACCTTATTTTGTAACCCTTTTCCTACTGCAATTACCTCATATATTACTTAGAGAAGTCAACGGAAACCTGAACTGATAAAAATTTTTTATTTTAAAACTTCCTCACACAATTTCACTATTCATTTGGTCATTTCCAAATTCTTATCTAACTTTGAAAATACATACTTAATTATAGAAAAATCGTATAAGGTTAATTCAGGGCTCTATTTCAAGCTCTCTAAGCCCTTTACATGGGGAAAATACTTACTTAGTAGAGTGCATATAAATTCATATAAAGTTGTCCCTACAATAAATTGGATAATTTTACCCCTCATTGGTCATATTATTATTATTATTATTATTATTATTATTATTATTATTATTATTATTATTATTATTATTATTATTATTTTGCCTTTATATAAGTACAGGCATTCTTGCATCTTATGCATGCTAGTTATATTCTTTTTACTCCAGGTTTAGGTATACACATGGCTTTCCATTTCATACTTGAGTACCTTACAGTATCATAACGTTACTCATGTACGTAGTAATTTAAAATATTTAATTACATAACAAAATGTGGTACATAAAAGTAAAGTCCTCGATTTATGTCTCCACATTTTTTGCTCTTTCTTTGCTTGAACTCGGACCTAGCATGGGTTATATTTGGGTTGAGATTATGAAATCTCAGTAGTAGTAAACCAATCTCATTCACAAGCAAGCATGTAAGTACATAACATAATACCAGTCAAGATGCCACATATCGCATAGCAATACAAGGAATTTCATACAAGGCCAAGCACAATCTAAGCATACATGTCTCATCTTATAGCATAAGTGACAATTTGATATAGCATAACACTCATCATTATATAAACATACAAGCTTAAAGAAAGAGAGAGGAAAACTACTACCTTAGCAAACGTTGCTCCTCAATCCTTGGGACTCGGCTTACTTGCTTTTGGAGTACCCAAAACAACATCAAACCCTATAATCATAATGATAATTCATTACAATCAACACATAAACCTCAACTTCTAAAATAGGATGACCCCTTTTAAACTTAATGGGACCATTGGAATTGGAAAAATCTAACTCCTTCCCTTCCCATTCACTATGGCCGAATAGTATGCATTTCTTGGCCAAAATTTAGGAATTTTATCCATGAGCTTTGGGGGCTTTCCCATAGGTATTCCTAGCTAAAAACACCCTTTTGAATCCATTGGAATGGATAAAATCATCAAATTTCAGCCCCAATATCACGTTTTGGTTATCACATAATCTAGCTCTGTTTTAGGCTCGAAGTGCGTTTCTTTGGTTCTAAAAATTCCATAACCTTTTCCTTTATGGTTTAGGACATGAAATTTGGTATACATGACTTTAAGACATCAAGAAAACACCATAAAAATTTTGGGAAAATTCGGACAGCATCTCCCCATGCTTTCTATTTTTTTCAAAAATTATAATCTTTGTGTTTTCCAAAGTTTCAGCACATAACAACAATAACTAAGCTCATATAGCCTTCATGTTCAACATATAAACTTCATTTCAAGGCCTTCATATTCAACATATAAACTCCATTTCTAATGATTCATATACTGTCCAAAAATAACTCATAGCTAGGGTTTAACAAAACTGGCTTAAGGCATGTGATTTACAAGTATAAGATGGAGAAAACTTATTCTTTAAGCTTAAGCCTTACTTCCTTTGCTTTTCTCACACTAAAATCCTTTCTCTTCCCACTTAGAGCAACATTTCACCTTGAAGAAAAGATGAATATGCAGCTGCCCTTTGGAGGAAATGGTTGGAGGATGGAGAAGATGAAGAAATTTGGTAAAGAATGGTGATAGTTTTGCTTGGTTTCACTTCATCTTCCACTTTTTCTCCCTCCCTCTCTCTCTTCACGTTTTTATCTCCTCCTCCCTTGTGTGTGGCGTGAAAATGGTGGAATGGAGGTGAAGGAGATGAATTGGGATGAAGTTAAAGGGTTATACTAAATTTGGACCCTTGGATCAACCTTTCCAAGATTAAATCCTAGCCTTCCATTCCTTTTTCTTTTGATGTTCTAATTTCATAACTAAATATCTTCTTTAAAAAATCCTTGGCCACACACTTGGATGCCTTTTCTTAGTCCTTAAGTTATGGATAGTAACCATGGTTAATTTCCTTAACTCATCCATGGTCTACTTTTAACTCAACCATAGTTAGTTTCTAACTTAACCATGGTGAATTCTTTAACATAACTAAAATAATTTTCTTCTTTTCCTTTCATTTTATATTTATATTTGGGTTTCATCTTCTCTAAAACTCTAATTATATCTTCTCTTCTCTTTTTGGGCCTTTAGAATCAGCTATTGGGCCTTACCGCAGTCTAACCATCAATGTTTGGGCCCAATTAAGGTTTTACGATACAATACATACCTTTTAGACTTTCTAAAATTTATAAATATTATTTCCTCTACTTTCTAGCCATACTGAGCTTCAAACATGGTTGAGGGGCCCTTAACCTCAATCCTCACAAATTTCGGTGTCAATCGGACACCTGGGTCTATAGGTGTAATTTTTACCATTCTGTATTATGATTGTGTTATAAACTTTTCCTTTACTGCAATTTTGTCCTTGAAACTCCTTCAGAGTTTCTTAGCCCTTTAGCTATTTTTATTTCTATAGTTGTTACAACTTCCTTTTTCTATTTTGCTCATGGCTACTGATCGGGATAACCAGATCCCAGACCGGATCCTGCCCTGCCATCTGGACAATTTGTCATCATTGGACCCGTCTCATCAAATTGAGTTTAACCGTGGGTCATACATTTCTGAGATTCTTACCCAATTTTTTGATATTCGTGCTTAAAGCCACGAATAGAAGGTGAAACTAGGGTTCCTTGAACTTTAGGACAATTTATACATTTTGCCCAACATATAACTTTTCTTTGCATTTTAGTCCCTGGCTCCTTCATACTTAACTTTGCTAGCCATAAGAGTGAAATTAATACTTCATTGTAAGGGAAGGTGATGGAGAAGTGGAATGGATGGCTAAGGTTTGAATGAAGGGATGGAGTGAGTGAGATGATGTGTGAATGAGATGGTTTTAGACATGCTAATTTTCCTCCTCCCCCTTCTCTCTCACGTGCTCCCTTTTGCTAAATATTGTGGGCCCTTCATGCATGTGAGCAGCGTGTTAATGTGAGAAGGTGGATGCTGCATGCTTGAATGACATGTAATGGGTGAGAAAATCCTGCACCTCTTCCCTCATGCTCTCTTAATGAATCATATGGTTTGCAACCTTCATTTGTGCTTCTTTTATTCATTTCTATGTGAACTTCATTTGCTAATTCCTCTCTGATCCCGTGACTCCACTTGTCACATTCTGGACCCATGTACTGCCTTCATGCCTTCTTCTCACATGGATGTGACTCCATGTGTGCCTCTTGGACTCACAAACCCGAATTTCTCACCTCCTTTCCTTCACATGTCTTCCTATTATGCTTCTCCCCTCAAAAATCCGTAGCTTCATATATTGCTTGTCACCATGTATGGATGGATGCTAACATATGTTAGATTCGTACAAATGGAGAGAGTGGTTGTATGTGTGTGCATGAAGTTAAGAGAGCTATTACGCATTATTCCTTTATGCTTTCATGTCCATGCCTATGTGTTGATGAATGTGCGAACGTGTAATAAGGTGAATGTGCATGAATGGAAGAACATGAAAGTGAAGTGTGGAATGAGTGGGACCTGGTGCATTAACTTTGTGACTTGGTGCGTTGTGTTGTTATGTGGATGCTGAAATGCATGTAACCCTTGGATGATTATAGGTGAATGATGATTAGTGAATGAATATGAGCTGGGAGTGTGCGAAGAATGTGAGGTGCCTGGTGCTACGTGGAAGGGACAATGGGTTGTGCAATAAGTGTATGTGTTAGTGACTTAGTGTGAATTATTGGAGGCCTACGTGTGTATATTGTGGTGTGGGCCCTTCTTCATGTGTGCAATGGATGATGTTAATGCCTTCCATGTGACCTGTATGAGGGACTAAATGCATGTCTACGTGGAATGTTCATTAGAATGATGTGCAAGTTTGGTGTAAATGGAGAGTGCTTGGAGTTGCTTCTTCAATTCATTTATCCCATTTTTTCCATTTTAAATTTCCAAAAATGTATTAGAAAATATGCACACACAAAAATGAGAAAAATTAAACGAGAATATTCACAAAATTATTTAAAAGAAATTTATGCATTAATATTCAATAATTTTGCAAATAATTTCCTAAAATACAAAAAATAGCTAATAAAATCAAATATCATGTAATTGAATCCATCAAGCCTTAAATCATTATTAAAATAACAAAATAAAAAGGAAATAAAATATATAAAAATGGTGTTTATCACTCATGAGTTTAATTCTTCTATAATTTACATGATTTTGTATGTCCCCCTTATTTTTATAAATATAAATTAAAGTACTTCTCCTCCACTCATCCGACATTCTCTTGGATCTCATAATCTTATGAAATAACTTTGTGAGCTAACTTATATCTTTCACTTCTAAGTCTTTTCACAACTCAATAGGTATATTATTTGGTTCTATGGCTTTTCCATTCTCCATCTTCTTTAAAGCTTCATTTATCTCTGACTCTCAAATCCTATGATAAAAGGTATAATTTTGATCTTTCTCTACGGTGTCTAGCCTATCTGAGTGCCATGAGATCTTGCATCCTTTATTAAATAGCCTATGAAAATAGCACTTCCACCTTTTTTTAATATCTTATTCTGTGGTTAAGACTCTCCTTTCTTCATCCTTAATGCATTCCATTTGGTCAATGTCTCTTGTCTTTCTCTCTCTACTTTTAGCAAGTTTAGAAATATTTCTTTCCTTATCTTTAGAACCTAAGGATTAATATAACTCATCAAATGCCCTAGCTCTCATTTCACTTACTGCCTTCTTAATGTCTTTCTTAGCTACTTTATATTTTTTCCAATATTCTCACTTTTACATAAAGACCATGTTTTATAACATTTCCTTTTAATTTTAACCTTATCTTGTATGCTTGCATCCCACCACCAAAATTATTTATCCTTAGGTCTAAAACCTTTTGATTCCCAAGTATTTCTTTTGTAACCTTTCTAATCTCTTTAGCCATCTCGTCCCACATATCATTAACACTTTCTTGTATCTCCCATGATCCTTCCTCCAAAATCCTTTTCTGTAAACTCTTTTCTTTATCACCTTTTAATTGCCACCACTTTATCCTTGACACCCTCTCTGGGCCTTTGCTTTTTACTCTCCTCTTTATTCAAACATCCGTTAGTAAGATCCTATGTTATGTAGTTAAACTCTCTCCAGGTATAACTTTGCAATTTATGAAAAGCTTTATATTAACTTTCTTTATTAAAAAGAAATTAATTTGAGAATATATTCTTATGCTTTTGTACGTGATTAGATGCTTTTCACGTTTCTTAAAACAAGTGTTAGCTAAAGTAAATCATATCCCCTATGCGAACTCTCGTAACATGTGAATGCACTCTCTATATGACCATTAAGGTCCCCCTCCTATGAGAATCTTTTTCCCTAAAGGTATTTCTTGAACCAAACCTTTTAAATCCTCCCAAAATTTTATCTTATAATGTTCTTTTAACCTTACCTGTGGTGTATAAGCATTAATAATATTAAAAGTTTCTCTTTTCACTACAAATTTTAATGCTATAATTCTGTCTCCTAATCTTTTTACATCTACCATAACATTTTTCCAATACTTATCCATAATTATGCTTACCTTATTTCTATATGTAGTCTTACTAGTGTACCAAAGTTTGAAACCTGAGGTGTCTAATTCCTTTGCTTTTTCTCCTACTCATTTAGTTTCTTGTAAACACATGAAATTAATTCTCCTCTTAATCATAATATCAACTATTTTCATTGATTTACTTAAAAGTATACCTATATTCCAAGTTCTAAAACGAATCCTACTTTCATAAACTAATTTCTTTACCCACTTTCGTTCACCAAAATGTGGGAACTTTGCTTATTTTTCACTACACCTAGGCATCGATGCAATGACTCTTGCTCATTTGACATTGTACTCAAGCTATACAGCGCGTTGCTTTCGGCCAATGACTTAGCATTAACTCTATTATATTGTTAATCCATGTCATAAAGATTCGACAAAATTTTACATTGATTATCGACTGCCTAACACAACTCTCCTTTTTGAAGAATATTATTATTGTTATTATTATTATTGTATTTAAAATTACAATAATAATAATAACATTCTTTAAATATTTATTTTGTAGTGACGATAAGCAAAATCAAGATTGACTTTTATCTTTTAAGTGTACCTTGCAAGACTTGTATTCAATCACAATGAGCTTTATTTGCAATTTGTCATAAAAATTGGTATTGTTGTAAAAATAGATTATAAGAACAAATTTCAGGTCCCAAAATGCATGATATATACATACATACATATACACACACATACACACACATATTTACTATATATATATATTTTTGTTTTATTTCTTTTGGAAAATGGCTACATACAGATCTCCTACTAATATTTTCCTACTATTCCATTAAACATGTCCGTTTCATTTGGTTTGAGGAGATCTAGGATGTCCATTTCCATGCAATCTTAGCCGTCCAACGAGTCTCCTAAAACAAATCGTTTTGTCCTGGCCAAAAAAAGGAAAAACTTAGTGTGTTAGTCTTTATCTTCTTCACAGAATTCCCTATTCCATTAAGGTGGGAAATCAACGTTTTGCATCAATGAAAGCTTCACCTTCACGTCAGACATATGTAAACATTCAGAGAGAAGCTTTGTTCCTTTGCAACTTTAAGAAACAATATCCACATGAAGAAGCCTTTTTTTTTGGTAGTTGATGGGTGATGTTATGAGGAAAGCTATTGCATAACATAGTTGTTAGGCCATAACCCACTCATGTTGCCATTAACTAGAGTTTGAAGCTTGTTGGTCGTTGAAAATTCTTGGTCTGTGAGTATCTTGCAAAATTTGAAAGTGTATACACACCTATATGAATAGATGATATTATATATATATATATATATATTTACAAAGTTTATATCATATCATTAGGAAATTTTGTATTTTGTAATACGCAAAGCTATAGTAAAGATGCAAAGTTTGTATTTTTCTCATTAATGGATGGCCAAAATTAAAAAAAAAAAGGATAGCCAAAGTGGAAAAGCTTTGCATTTTTTTATTTGTAAAATGAATGGCCAAAATGGGAAAAAATAGGAGATCTCATGTAAGTGGAAACTAAATAAGAGATTAATAAACCAAGTAATAGTTTGAAATATAAACAAGTGTAAATATCTAGATATGATATGTCTGGTATGTATCTTGTTTTGATCCCTTCAGATGAAAGTTAATTCATAATTTCTTGTTGCTAATCCTCAAAGCAATCATGTCAGGATTCTCTCTCTCTCCCTCTTTCTTTCTCTCTCTCTCTCTTTATTGTTGAAAATGATTATCAAAGAGAGTGATAGTTAGTTTGGGTTGGAGTCTCTAATCATCTCTTGTCTCAGTTGAATCTTTGATAAACAAAGTTCTCAAAGAATGGTCAATATGTAGAGAATAAATGAAAGTGTAGTTGATGTTTAAAGAAGGAATGCAACCTTATGGAACTTAGATTTTGTCTCACACATTATGAAGTTTTGCTTGTTAAAATCTCTAAATTGCAAATTGCTTTTACTTTTAACATACTAAATTTATTTCCTTAAAATTTTAGTACTTTGTTTATCTATTTTCTTCCTCAAATATATATATATATATATATTTAACTAATGTAACCTTGTTTTTCAAGGAGCATTTTATGGGGGGTGCAGTGGACCCTTAAACTAGATTTAGAATTTGACAACCTAAAGGAAGCGTGGAAGTTTTTGGTTATTTATGCTCCTCTAACATCATGAGCACCTTAGGCATCATATGCATGCTCATAAACAATTAAGAGAGAACTTATTTACACTAAAATGTTATTGGTAAGAGCAGTTAAGTTTTCAATATTGAGATATTGATATTAAGTTTTTATGCATTATTACTTATACTTATTAGTGTTATTTTGTGATGTAGGTGCCATTTGATTGTTCTATGCCTTCACTTGAAAAGCTAGAGTTAAGTCAAGATATTTCATATGGTACATACTAATATTGAAATTAAAAGTTTGCAAGAATGATAATAAAACATGGAATTTTATTGCAATTGTACAAATTTAGAATAATAAACTTTTATATTTAAATATAATCTTAGTACATTGGAATTTTATCGATATAAACACATTTATGAACATTAGACTTTTTAGTATAACTTAAATTTAATACAGGTACCTGGTTAATACATTGAAACTATAGTACAAGTCAACAAGTCAATTTGTTCAGTGTATAAGTTCTTATTCACTAGTGTAAAATTATATTTCTTGTCTCTTTTGATAGGAGACAATCAATCAAATCATGACAAGCCTTTGTGAAGGGGTTGATGCTTTGTTGAAGAAGAAGACATCTTCATGTATAAGGGAATTAATGCTTTGTTGATGCTTATCTTTTATTTTTCACTTAATCTTGTTTTTTGCAAGATGCTCTCCTTGTATCTTGTTTCATGCAACTTAAATTATACAGCATAGTATAGTTGAGTTAAATGTTCTTGTTAAATCATATAATTGAACCTCTTCTTTGTTTACTTTTCCATTTGCTCTACATTAATCCCATTCTCTATAAACATGAAAATAATTATGCAACTTTTGTCAAAGCAATGTAGTTTCTCAAGTGTACAACAAAAGAATGACTCTGGGAATAAAGTATGCAGTATATCTCAATACAATTATTAGTAAAAGCTAACTAAATGATTAGGAAAACCTCATGAATCTAAGACAATATAAAATACCCTCTAAAAGAATGACTTTATGTAGGGTTTTTGTTATGTTCGTAGAAGAGTAAAACTTTTAAAGAAATTAACTTCACTTACACTCTAGTAAATTTACATAGTGGCTAATTAGTTGCCATTTTTTTAATACAACTTGATAAAGAGGGGGCTCAAACATCCTAAGAATAAGCTTTCAAATCTTTAAACATAAGTTATAGCAACTTAAGTGAGGTAGTGGAATAGGCTTCAAACTACCTAAGACTTAGAATTTGTTCACTCATTCTTGTCTCAAATGTCTTATATTTTATTGATGTACAATTTCAATTTTTTTCCATTATCTTGAGTATCTTAATTTTGTCCACTATGATCTCTCTTTTTGTTTCAATTAAACTTTGCAAATGCAATAAAGCCTAACTTATGTAGACATAGTTCCACTAGTCTTTAGAGCTTTGTGGTCTCAAGTTGCTTGAAACTTTGAATTATTTGGTGGTCTTGCAATCTAAGTCTTATCCATGGCTTAAATATAGAAGAATAGATTTATCAAGTTGTTAAATTTTCATGTTTTTCTTGTTAAACTTTACAATAGGTGTTGAACACTACCACAGAAAAAAGATTTGTAGGCGCACATAAGTTGGCCATTCCTGGAACCACCAACAAAATCAAAGTATAGTTGGCAGTTTATAGAAATTGCTAACAAAAACAAACTCTGTTGGCGGTTACAGTATAAACTGCCAACAAAAAACAAAAGCTTTATTGGCAGTTTATATGAATCACCAACAAAAGGGCTCTTTGTTGGCGGTTCATATGAACCACTAACAAAAGTTAACCTTTGTTGGTGGTTCAGTTGAACCTCCAACAGAGGGCATATGAACTGCTAAAACTTTGTTGGTGGTTCCCATAAACCACAAACAAAGTGTCCTTTATTGGCGGTTTGTGTGGAACTGCCAACAAAAGGTCTTAGATACATTAGCAGTTCTACATGAACCGCCAACAAAGACCTTTATTGGCAGTTTGTGTAGAACCGCCAATAAAGTCATATCCTACATTGGTGGTTCTTCAAGAACCACCAACAAAGGATATGGCCTACGTTGGCGGTTCTAGACAACAAAGGCGCAGTCTTTGTTGGCGATTCTAGAAGAATAGCCAATAAAGGTTATCTTTGTTGGCGGTTTTCCTATAACCGCTAACTATTTTTCATTTAAACTCCCCAAATATACTTTTAGTGTCTGCCCCTCTTCACTTCTTCCTCTAAAACTGCATGCACACTCCTTTCTTCCTCTCCCACCATTATACTTCTGCTTGTCATTCGCCCCGCATCCTGCCGCCGTTCACTCTTTGTCTTGTGTGCATATGTTTTCTGTTTTGGGTCCTAACTTTCTCCTCCATCTACGTCACGCTCGTCACTATTCAGCCTACCACGTGCTTCCCATTCTCTTTGCCTCGTGACCCTTGTTTGCCCCTCGCCTTGCCCGCGCGCCATTCTCCCTCACCCTGCCCTCCGCCTCGCTTCATTCCCACTCCTCTGTAAGTTCATCTCATTTTTCTTTTATTTTTTGCAAAATTAATTTATTTCAAGTAATGTATTTTTGCTTTGGACAAATTAAGTGGTAATTGTTTTCTCCATTTTGGATTCCCATCCTTCATTCATTCCTCCATTTTTGCATCTGTGCCTTTTTTTTTTAAACTATTTCTTTTTTTATAAAATAATTCTTTGGGTATGATAGAATTAGCAAAATATAATATATGTAAGTTATAACTTACATAAAAGGAGAGAAGAATTATTCTGTCACTATTCTTTGATTATGGGCTGCTGAAATATGTTGTTCTTTGCCTAGAAAACTTGCATTTTTATGCTGTTATGCTGCTGGTTTTTCTTTGAAATATAGATTGTAACAAAAAAATAATTAAATAGAGTTATATTTAGTAAAATAATAGGTAAGAGTCCACAAAAACTAAGAGTCATTAATCATATTTCTCTTAAATTGGTTCTTTTTAGATTGAAAATTAAAGGTATATGGATCAGAAATGGATGTCTGTTAATTGTCTATCTAGGGAATATGAGGATGGAGTGAAATAGTTTATTAAGTTTATAGTTGAGTATGCAAAAGACTTTAGTAAAATTATATGCCCTTGTTTGAATTGATGCCATATAAAGTGAATTAGTGCAGATGAGTTAGAAGATCATTTAGTGTGTAATGGGATTAACCAAAGGTATACATGTTAGACATAGCATGGTGAGACAAGGGATGAGTATAGTAACTAGGAGTATAATGGGAGTCATTGCTCAAATGATTTCAACATAGATACATACGAGGTTGATCGTCTTGAAGAGATGGCAAATGTGGTTGAAATGGATCTTAAGGATTGTCCTGAAATGTTTGAGAGGTTAAAAAGTGATGCAGAAAAATCATTGTATTCTGGCTGTACTAAATTTACAAGATTGTCAGCAATGTTGAAATTGTACAACTTGAAAGTAGGAAATGGATGCAGTGATAAGAGCTTTATAGAATTTCTTGCACTTTTGAAAGATATGCTACTACAGGATAATGAGCTTCCTAGCTGAACATATGAGGCTAAACAAATGTTATGCTCTATTGGGATGAGTTATGAGAGGATACATGCTTGTCACAATGACTGTATTTTATTTCAAAATGAATATGTATCATTAGAGAAGTGTCTAAAGTGTAATGCGTCTAGATATAAGAAGAAAGAATCGAGTTAAGCAAAGGTGGTATAGTATTTTCCCATCATACCTAGATTTAGATGCATGTATAGCACTGCAAAAGATGCGAAACACTTAACATGGCATGTTGATGAAAGAATTCAAGATGGCAAGCTTTGACATCCTACAGATTCTCCTCAATGGAAAAAAATTAATCATGAGTACCCTGACTTCGGGCAAGAAGACAAAAACCTACACCTTGCATTGGCTATTGATGGAATGAACCTGCATGGTGTCCAAAGTAGTACCCATAGTACATGGCCGGTGATTTTGGTGATTTATAACCTACCTCCATGGCTATGCATCAAGTGCAAGTATATGATATTGTCTATGCTAATTTTTGGGTCCAAGTAACCTAGAAATGATATTGACGTATGCTTAACTCCTCTAATTGAAGATTTGAAGCTAATGTAAGAGACAAAAGTGAAGGTATATGATGGGTATAGGAAGGAAAGATTCAACTTGCGAGCTATGCTCTTTGGGACAATCAATGACTTTCTAGCGTATGGTAGTTGGTCAAGATATAGTATCAAAGGATGTTGTGGATGCCCTATTTACAAGGAAGGCACACATTCCATGCGATTGGAACATTATATGAAGAATGTCTTTCTCAGGCATCACAAATTTTTACCTCTGAGACATCATTATCGATGGTGGAGAAAAGCTTTCAATGGGATGACAGAGGAAGCTAGTGCACCTTTGCCATTGACTGGTGAGCAGCTGTATAAAAAGGTAAAGGATTTGGATAATAATTTCGGAAAACCTTTTGTAGGACACCTTAGGACAAGTGGGTGGAATAAAAGGTCTATTTTCTTTGAACTGCTATATTGGAAGCCTTTGTATGTTAGACATTTCTTTGATGTTATGCATATCGAGAAAAATATATGTGACAATGTAATTAGTACGTTACTCAATGTGCTAGGAAAGACTAAAGATGGGATTAAGGCAAGATTGGATTTAGTTATTTTGGGAATAAGAGGAGAATTAGCACCAGTAAAGGAGGGACGTTGTACTTATTTACCTCCAGCAGTGCATGCTCTATCTTGGAAAGAAAAAATTTATTTTTGTGAATTTCTTAACGGAGTTAAGGTTCCAGAGAGGTATTCTTCAAACATTAGAAGACTTGTATCAATGAAAGATCTAAAGTTGAAGGGTCTTAAGTCTCACGATTGCCATGTTCTGATAGAGCATTTGATTCCGATGGCTCTATGTTCCATTTTGCCCAAAAAGGTGCGAAGGACAATCATTAAATTATGCTTCTTCTTCAAGTCCATTTGCAGCAGAGTGATTGACCCTGTAAAATTGTCGTCATTGCAAAGACAAATTGTGATTACTTTGTGCGAGCTTGAGATGTATTTCTCACCTTCGTTCTTTGACATGATGGTTCACCTAACTATTCACTTGGTTAAAGAGATAAAGATGTGTGGCCCAGCTTATTTAAGGTGAATGTATCTAATTGAGCGTTACATAAAGATATTAAAAGGGTTTGTCAAAAATCAAAGTCGACCTAAAGGTTGTATCGTTAAATGGTACATAGTCAAAGAAGTTATTGAATTCTATACTGAATACCTATCTAATGTCAATTGTAACATTCGATCCCTCCGTAAACGTGAGAAATATGATGTTTAATTCTCCATAAACGTTAGAAATTAGCTAACTATAAAAGGAAATTCTCAAAATAAAAGGAATTGGGGCCAACTAAAATTAGAATAAAATTTTAAATATTGGAAAATGAGGATTTGAGGTTCAAGATACCTTAAAATCAGAGCCAAAAGAGCTCAGAAAATTTGTTGAAGGAAGTAGGGGCATTTTTGTAATTTTTGAAAAATTTTGAAAACTCACAGGTGGGCTTTTTAAATAGAAAATTTAAGTTTTTCGGAATTCTCAGAGGCCCTAAATACCATGGGGATCCCTAGAATAGTTGAAACCCCTCCAATGAGCGATTTATGCCGTTAATTGATCGAACTTTGACCGAACGATTCAGAATGGTTTCAGATCCTTTTTGAGTGATTCCAAAGGTAATTATTATGATTAAGAGCCTAGGGAATATGATGGAAAAGACAGTTCTTAGAAAGGAGTTGAAATGAGCGCAAACAAACAAAACTATGAAGAGGGACTAAATTGTAAAATTTAAAAGTTGAATCCCTAGCTTATAAAAACGTCCCTCCTCTGCTCAGATCTCCTCACCCACTCTTTCACATGTTAAAACAGAATTATGAAGGGCTGAGAATGGCGCACAAGAGGGGAGGCCAAGGAAGGAAGAAGAAGCTTTGAAAAATGTAAGTTTTAGCCACTTTTTCCTTACCTTGTTAAACTTCTTTCCATCTTCTTCCTCTTCCTTCTCATGGTTTTGGCATTTAATTTGGTGCTGTTTTGGGGGCAGAACAGAGAGGAGAATTTCGAAATTTGAGGGAGCAAGCCAACCAAATGGAAGAACAAGCCAAAGGAACTAAGAAAGTAAGGTAAAATCTCCATCCTTTAGTAGCCTCTTCCTCCCCCTCACCCTTGTCAATTTTGTTCAGCCAAAGGTCCATTCTTTAGGGGCTGTGTTCTGTTCAATTCATGGAGGGATTAAAAGTTTTAGATGGCAAGGATTAAGAAGAAACCAATAAAATCAAGAAAGGAGCATTAGGAAATAAGATGGAACCATTAGGGATCCAAATGCTCCCTTACAAATCTGATTTAACATGAATGTTCTTAGGCTTAAATGAATGTTTAAATGTGCTCCTAAGATCCTTAAGAGGTCTCCCATATAACTCTTCCTCTATGAAAACAAAGAAAACTCCATGTAGCTCAAATGATGCCTATGTCTCAGGCAAAAAGGGTTCTAGTAGTGGGGGAGAGTTTTAAATTTTTCTAAGGCCATTCTTGAGTCATATTTGATGAATGAAAATGAGAGGAGGCCTTGGAAAAAATTTAGAACTCCTAGAAATTGATTTAGTGCCTTAGGTTCCATATTATGACCTAAAGAAGCAACATGATGCTAGGCCCTTTGTTTTAATGATGTGATGATTTCAAGAGGCTTAAAAGGAGTCAAGAATCATATTTGAAAGGAAAGAATGAGACCTAGAAGTCCCTTGAGGGGTGTTGCTTCATTAGGTACAAATATGGACCATAATGAGGGTTATAGAGCCAACTAGTGTTTAAGCAAGTTGCATGACTCTAAAGATTATTTCATGAACCTAATTGACTCCCATAAATTGTATTTAGGCTAAAAGAAACTATCTCCACCAATTTGTGGGTGTGTGGCCGAAAGAGGAGGCTTGAATCCAAAGGGAAAAGTGTGTGATTGTACACAAGATAGCTCTCTCCACCTTTTCTCATAATGGATGTGTGCTTAGCTTGTCTTAGAATATGTGTATGTATATTTTCAAGTCATGAAAAGTATGCTAGCATGAATTCATATGCCATGGTTTTATGATGACATATTATGTTTTATATGATGTTTATGATGTGTGCTTGGGTTTGCTTGAGTATGGTGAGGCCAAGAACCCTTAGCCATGGTTAGGATGAGCCAAGAACCCTTAAGATTGGTTGAAACAAAGCAAAGAGTCTCCCAAAAATAAGATGGACTCCCAAGAGTATGGTTGAGTCCAAGAATGTCTTAAAGAATGGGTGAGACAAGTCCAACATCCACAAGAAATTGGGTGAGGCCAATCCACTTGCTTGGCAAGCCTTTGTATGCTATGTATGATATTCTCAAGTGATGAAAATGCTTCTTGAATGTTTGCACATGTCAACATGACCATACATGCATTTATAAGACTTGTTTGCATCTATTATGTATGATTGAATGGGATATGAGCTATTGGGATTCTTTGAATCTCATCCCCTCCTTTCCAATGCTCTAACATGCTAGGTGGACTAAGTAACTATAGCAATGAGAGCCAACAACATTGAAGAAGAGAGATTGACATTCATATGTCTAACTTTTACCCTTTTTGAACCATAATAATGTTCAATGATATATATGATTATTGTAAATGGCATATGACCCTTGAGACATATGTAATTATTCTATTATATGAAGTAGAAATGAAAGCATGTGTTATGTGAATGATGGAATGGGAATTGAATATGTATGGCAAGGATAGCTTCATGAATGAGTTTATAGAAATGTGCATATGTGTGCATGGAAAGGACAAAATGAGATGCATGAGGTTTAGGACCATTTGGGCAGACACAAGTCTTAAATGCACTTTTAGACTTGCCCAAAAGGTGCCAAGACCAAGAGAAATCCATTTGGCAACTTTGGTACTCTATATGGAGCCAAAATTGACCATAATGAAACCCTATATCACTTTTTGATCAAATGAGTTAGTCTTAATCTGATATTTGTCATAAAATTAGGTCTCATTAAGAGCTTTTTGGGAAGTTAAAGATCATAATTTTTAGAGGTCTACAGAATATTTTATGATTTTTCAAAATTGGTAATTTTTATGGTTTCTGGTATGTGCATTGTTTACACTAGTAGATTTGTATTCTGTGTTATCCGATGGGCAAATGGTGTTCAATGCTTATGAAATTTTATAGACATAAACTAGAGGTCATAAGATTTCTGTGGCCATCAAGATCACCTCATTTGGAGGTCTGTTCAAAGAGTTATGCATTTTTGAAATTGGCTATCAGTAGTAGTGGTGCCCCAGGAGTCCAGTTACTGTTCCATAGATTTCCAATAGCTAAACATATTTGTTTCATTCTTTAATTATTCTTAGCATAAATTTAACAATTTTAGCTTTCCAGAATGACTGAATTTGTGTGATTTCTATTTTTATAGAATTAGTTATGAATTTTAGAAGTTTGTATCAGTAATCTGAAACAGCAGCCCAGGCAGCAGCGACCTCTAGACCTTTTTGGATGTCAAACGTTCTCTGTGATTAATTTTATGCTCTGAAAATATTTTTAGTATAAATTAGACATACATAGATTCCCAAAATGACCAATATTGCATGATTTCAATTTTTTTAGATTTAGTTATGATTTTTCAAAGTTTGATCAAAAAATGGAGCAAATCTGGCCGAAATTAAACAAGCCTATTTCATGCTTCATTTCGGTTTCCATGAGTTGTGGGCATGATTTTGTGGTGAAAATGAGTTGTAATGATGTATTTAAATATGAGGATGTATATCATGAGCTCACATGGTCCACGTGACACCGATTGCAATTTTTAAGTATGACGCAACGCGAATAAACCCATTATTTTCGGTCCCTTTTTCATGTGCTCTCATGGAATTGATAATGTGAAACTTATGAATGTTATGAAATGAGCTATAATTTATGGTGTTACATCAATAATATTAGGTTTTTGGTATCTTGACACATGGAAGGATTTGTTGGGGGAGGGATTATGGGAAATGAAATAATTAGCATAAGAAATACAGAGTGAGAGCAAGCACACCTATATGTTCTGCACAACTTTGATGAGGTTGAGCCATATGTATGGAAGCACAAGGAGATACTTAGAAGCATGAACCCTAATAAGAATGAAAGTTGGATATCAAAAGAACATAATCGGGTTTTTATAGATTGGCTCAAAAATCATATTTTCTTGGAGTTAGATGCAAATTCTGGTGCAATTTCTGAAAAATTGAGATGGTTAGCAAGAGGTCCAACTCGGCATGTCCTCTCTTACGCCAGTTATCTCATCAACGGCTACACTTTCTAAACAAAAGTGTAGGATGATCAGAGTACAATGCAAAATAGTGATGTAACTCTTATAACTCAATCTATGCCTATTTGTAGTGCTAAAAATAAAAACCCTATATATGCGAACATGTCATACTTTAGAATAATTGAACGCATATGGGAGTTGGACTACATTTTATTTCAGGTGCCAGTCTTTGGTTGTAAATGGGTTGACAACAAGAACAGTCTTTGGATTGATGAGTTAGGGTTTATCCAAGTGGATCTTAATAAGGTAGGGTACAAAGACGAGCCTTTTATTTTTGCATCATAAGCATAACAAGTGTTCTATGTCCCTGATCTTGGTAGGACGAAGTGGTCCATCATTCTATTGACAAACAAAATGGATGAGGATAAAGATGATATTCAACATAATCAACATACTAATGTTGAGGATCATCCCTTTTTGGGGACATCGCTTGAAAGTGATTCCAGTGAAGATGATACTTTGTATATGAGAGATGATCATAAAGAGGGCATTTGGATTTTAAAGAAAGGGCGAAGAAGTCTAAATCAAATAAGAAAAAGAAAAAGAAAATCTTAAATACGTATGTTTTATTTTATTCTTTAATTTCTTTATATGTCCCATTGAATTTTTTTAAATATTTTTGCTTTTAAACTCGAAATTAATTTTGCTTATTCTTTTAATTGATGTGTTTGAATTTCATTGTAGGTGAATGGCTTTTCTAAGTGGTCATGATAGTGCTCCAGATGATGTGACGAAAGAGATAAACCAAATTAAATGAGGTTTAACAGTCCTAAAAGAGGTGACCCATGCAAGAAGTATTGGATTCGAAGTTCAGTGGAATGCCAAACGTTAACCAATTAGGAAAAATGGTAAAACATTAATAAGCTATATCGAAGTTGTGGCTCGTATGAATGTACCCATTACTGTTAGTGATTGGCAAAAGGTTAACAATGCCATTTATGATGAAATAGATATAACATATTTTGCCACAAGCATTATGGGCTTTCTTATATATACATGCTTTGACAAGTGAATTATGTTGGTTTGTAAATATCTTTTGATATTGATCAAAGTCGAATGAGGTTTGTACTTGGAACAGCCGGCAAGGCATTAAGATCGTTCCACTACATACTCAGTAGTAGATTCTTGAGAGATGCTGACGGGAACATTCTTGACCATCCCCCTGAATTATTTCAAGCTATGATAACTCAGGAAGCTTGGGATATATTTATTGGTAGATGACAAGAGGAGTCTTTCTAAGTAATCATATTCTACAATATATAATTGTTCATTTTAGTGTGTAACAATATGTATTGATTGGATTATTATGTTTTTTCATAGAAATTAAGTCAGGATAATCAAGAAAGAGCAAAGAATATTCAATACCCATACAGGAAAAGCAGATTAGGATACTCAGGTCTTGAACAACAGATAGTATGTGAATATAAATTTATATATTTGTGAATATATATATATGTGATGCAATGCTGACACATTCTTTTTTGTCCTAATACACAGATCAAGCAGAAGGGATCAGAAGTTAGCTCATTATCCCGTCACATTCTTTGGAAGGCAGCTCAAGTCAATAAAGCTAGTGAAATTAACAATGAGCACGTCCTTGAAGTTTAGAACAAATGTGTAAGTATTAATTGAGTATCAAAATTGTCAATCAATCTATTTCATTTTTCTACTTTCAATAATATATTTTTTTAATTTATATGTCATAGGATGCCTTACCATAGACCCTCCCAGAAGGCAATGTGCACCCAGAGAGTGATGATATATTGGGCAAGGCACTTGGTGTCTCGAAGCACCCTGGTCGTGTTAGGGGTGTTGGCTTTGGCGTTAGTCAAAGAGATTACTTTGGGAGACAAAAGCGCTTAATGTTGCATTCTTCAGCTAAGGTTGCCAATTGAGAGAGAAGGTAGAGAGACAAGAGCAAGAGCAATCTGAGTTGAGAAAGCAACTAAAAGATCAACGACGCCTTATTGAAAATTTAATCAAGATGCAAATGATGGGGATTCAGGCAGCAAGTGTTAGCCCCAATGGTAAAGACAGCTGCACACTTGCCTCTCAGCATCTCCCTGAGGTAATTTCTTTCTTTAACTATGTCAATAGTTAAGTGTTTTCACTACTTATCAATAATTGCTTGTGTTATGATTTGTTTAGGGTGAAGCAGACTGTCTGTTATGGTTAGACATCCCTACTCGTCGCATCGTTGCAGAGGGTCGTATGTATAATATTGTAGGTGATACACTTTATAATGCAATATTACTTGCTGAACACATAAGAGTAATGGTTAATATCCCTATGGAAGAGAATACTGAATTGCCTATTCCTACTAAGGACGCAAGAACAGTAGGACAAGCAATGGAGAACTTCGTTGCATGGCCCACCAATCTCATTACGATAGCTCCATCAAGATAGGTTTGTTAGTTTACACCTCTTTATGGTTCACTTCCTTATAATTCTCTATTGATTCTAAATTAAACTGATTCACTTTATTGCACAGTCCAAGGGGAAACACCTAAAAGTGTCAAGACTTAGCAAGGAATCAATGACTGCACTATCAAAGCCAAAGTCTAACCCTTAGGTTTCAAACAAATATAGATTGGCTCTTGAAGCATTAGCAGAACAAATATTAGGGGATGATAACATAAAAATTTTAAATTTCGATAAAGAGATTTACAATAGGGAAACACATGATGTGCTTACAATAGAAGTCATAAATGATATCCTTTATCATGAAATGATAAGGGCCACTACTATTAATTTATATATCAGGTACTTCATCAACTATGCATCAACTATTCTTTACTATGTTCATATTAGTTTATTATTAATTCATTAGTTTCTTCATCTCAAGTACTTGTACCATATGTTCTTAGTCCTTAGCAATATTACAAGGAGGCTTGTGTTTATCAATCCCTATGACATTGTCATTTTTTCTCCACAAATGCCGCATAGCCAACTTATAAGTCAATCACAACAAGTAGCGGATTTGTTTGCTACAAGAGTAGAAAATGAGGTGTTATTCCTAGCCCTTTTTACATACAAGGGTGAGTCATCTAGTGCTGAATTTTTCAATTATATGTAATTTGAATATAAAATGTTTAATTAGAATTTGCTAACATTGGTTAATTGTTTTAGAGCACATTGGATGTTGATCGTCATCAATCCATGTGCTCCAAAGATGTATTACATGGATCATTTGAATGGGGATCTAACGAACTGTGAGCAGATGCAGGAGTTATTTAATCAGTAAGCAGATGCATTTATTTTTTACATATTTATATATAGTTGTGTATTTTAATTTCAAAATAATTTCTTATATGAAGTTTTTTATTCGTTTGCTTGATAGAGCGGTGGTGATGTTTCATGCAAATTGTGGGTTTAAGGTGCCAAAATAAAAAACACTCACCACATTATATAAATGGAACAAAGTAAAGGTATTTATTAATATTTAGGCAATTATTGAGAACACAATTTCCTAAATTTAATATGTTTTTAATTGGATTTTTATAGTGTCTAAAACAACTAAACAACACAGATTGTGGGTATTACGTGATGAGATTCATGAAAGATATTAAACACAGATAGTTAGTGATCCCAAACACGATATGTAATTCAGTTCCTTTAGATGATTGGATAGTTTTCCTTACCTCTATGTTTCCTTCTATAATAAAATATAACTATATGATAGTATCAGTTGCTGTTGATATACTTTTACAAGTTGTATTTAATGGTATTAGTGTGTAATTTGCTGTAAAAAAGGGCTTAAGACTTAGGAATTTCTATTTTTAAGCCGTTATGCTGTTGAATTTTTTTTAATATAGAATTTATTTTAAAAAAATACTTCTAAAATTTGAATAATTCCAGTCATCTAACTTTAAATTGTTGTTATTTTATTTTGCAATACTTTCCAAATGCATATTGCCAAGAATACTCTAATACTCAAATAGATGAACCTAGGGAAGAGTAGTCTCAATATGTATTCCAGTAGTGTCTATTGATAAATTAGTTAAAATTTACTGGTTTTATAATATTTAGTAACATTTTTATTATTGATTGTAATTGTCATCTGAATGCTTTATAATAGTTCTTTTTGTTGGTTGTTAAGTTAGTGAATAATCTATGATTAGCAAAACTATAGAACAAAAAGGAAATAAAATGAAAAAAAAAACGTTGGTAGTTATAACTAGAACCGCCAACAAAACTCAATCTTTGTTGGCGGTTAAGTAGAAACCGCCAACAAAAGCATTACTTTTGTTGGCAGTTAAAAGTAAACCACTAACAAATATTGATTTTGTTGATGGTTACAAAATAACCACCAACAAAAATATTGACTTTTGTTGGAGTTATAACAAAAACCACTAATGAAACTATTGACTTTTATTGGCAGTTAAATAAGAATGTTAAGAAAAGGCTAACTTTTGTTAGTGGTTATTTAAGGTTTTTGTTGGTAGTTATTTTAGGAATTTTGTTGCTAGTTATTTTTGTAACCGCCAACAAAAGTCACTTTTTGATGGCAGTTGTAAAATAAATTGCCAATAAAAGCCTCGTTTTATTGTCAGTTACAAAAATAACTGCCAACAAAAGCCTCCTTTTGTTGGTAGTTTCGAATCGCCAACAATGCTTGCATTGTTAGTGGTTAGAAACTGTTAATAAAAGGAAAAAATAATCATTAACAAAGCCTTTTCTTGGCGTAGTAGAAATGCCTCATCTTCCTTACCTTCTTGTTTGCTTTCCTTTTGGTTCTAAACTTTCAATCTTAAAATTTGTGAAGATGATCCTATATAAATATATACACCTATTGCATTACTACTGCATAATCAAAATTCCTTGTTAGTGGTTTTGGAATCAAGCCATCCATTGAATGATTATGGCATATCTATAATTTTTCTTTTAATAATTTTTGGGCTTAAAGATTCAATAGTTATCATTTTAGAAAAATTTTGACAAAAGCAAAATGGTGATTCTTAGTAATGAAAACACAATATAACTAATTTACTAACAAAACCAACATTATAAAAAGTGGACAGCTCCCAATCTAATGTTAACAATGATGTATGGATAAATTATTCAATAAAATTTTCACATACTTCATGTACAAGTTTATAATATTCTTATTGTGTCATAGTTTCCTTCAAACTATTCAAATTCTTTAGAGGATAGCATTCCATGTTCTAATTTATTGAACATCAATTAAGCCATATAATGGATTCATAAATGATGTCCCTTAAGATTTAAGGGATAAGGGTTAGAACAGAGCATTAAACCTCACTGTTGTAGATCTAGAACTGGTTGAAGAAGATAAAGACACAATGTAGCATTCTCCCTCTTTACTACATGACAAAATGACACAATTTTGGGAGCTTATTGAACAACTATGATCACTCAAAAATGGATGCCCTAGATCTGTAATGAACGTAATTTTCGTAACACGATGAAATGAGTTGTATAAAAGCAAGTCTTCTGAAATAAGCTAGCTAATGTCCCAAAAAATTTAAGTAGAGTTCTAAACTCCTAAAAATAATAATTCTAGGCTCAGATGGAAAGAAAAATAGAGTTAGGTTGGAGAAACAATTTGTGATGAAAACTGACAAAATATAATGACATTTTCGTAAATAAGTGTAACTTTTGGAAAAACACAAAGGAGGTTATTTTAAATGAAAAATTTGAGTTGCCTAAGGTTCTCAGAGGCCCCAAAAATTATGAAAAGCCTTAGGACTGGTAAAGCCCTTTTGGTGTATGTTTTCCAATGGCGATGAGCCCAAACTTTGACAGATTTATTTGGAAAGGTTTTAACTCCAATTTGAGTGAGTCTAAAGACATTTTATTAAATTGGAAACCAAAATTTTATAATTAAAAAGACGTTTTTAAAAAAGGAGCTAAAACAAAGTCAAAACGAAATTGTCATTACGGAAGAACAAAATTGAAATTTTTGAAAAAGTGTGTTTCTAGAAACTCCCACACACTTTTCCCTTCTTTTCCCACCTTCTTAAGCACAATTTTCTCTGCCCAAATTACAAAAAAATAGCAACTTTCTTAGGCACATAAGAAGAGGAAGAAGAAGGAGGGAGAAAAGCCAAGAAAAGGTGAGAAATCCACGGAATTTTATGCTCTTTCTTCCTCCAACCTTGCTCTATTCCTTCTATGCTTTCTCTCCATGATTTATTTGATTTATTTAGTTCTGTTTTGGTCCAGAATGGAGGGGGGGAGTTCAAAATTTTTGAAGGGACGCAAACCATAGAGTAAGATCATTGAAAGGAAGCTAAACCCAAGGTGATTTTCTATCTTTGTTGCTTCTTCCTTTTGCTCCTCCCTTGGTGTGATTTCGGCCTTGTATAGAACCATTAGAAGGGAGGGAGTTCTGTCTAAAAACAAGAGAGAAACAAGGGAATTAGGCCATGGGGAGATGGAATATGGTAAGAAATTCCAAAAAAAAGTTATGAAAAATAAGATAGAAAAGTGTAGGGTTCTTTAGGGTTTTGTAAAATTTAATTTTGTGTGAGTGTTTTCTTGGCTATTTGAATATTTTATTAAGCTCCTAAAACCTTTAGAAACCTCCCCAAGTGGCTCTCCCATCAAGAAAAATTTTGAAACTCTAAGAACCCTTTTTAGTGCTTATGTCTCAGCCAAATGAATTTCATAGGGTTAGGGAGTGTTTTAATTTGTTTTAGCCTTAGTTTGGGACTTTATATGATGTTAAAAGATGGGAGAAACCATTGAAAAAAATTTAGGAGCCATGGAATGAGAGATGGAGTAATCGTATCCATAATGGTGCCTTACGAAGCAACTTGGATTTCCAATTGTGCAAGTGAATGTGTGAGGGCTCCAAGGACCTTAAATGAATCCAA
This sequence comes from Erythrophleum ivorense, assembly GCA_026724425.1. Classification (NCBI taxonomy): domain Eukaryota; kingdom Viridiplantae; phylum Streptophyta; class Magnoliopsida; order Fabales; family Fabaceae; genus Erythrophleum; species Erythrophleum ivorense. The sequence goes on along the minus strand of JAIUCV010000006.1, from coordinate 35,424,456 downwards.
GAAGTCTAGAAATAACAAGAGAATGGAGCCTAGAACTTGTAATGTAAGAGTTGCTTCAATAGGCCAATTATGGAACCATTGTTCCACTTATGAAACTATGTGTGTGTTCAAGAGTATCTTTGGTGTCTTGGCTTACTTCAAGTGTGTGATTATGTGTTGTTTATGGTGTTTAGGCCAAGAAAACATCCACCCACCTAGGTGTGCTTGTGAGGCCAAGAAAGGGAAGTAGAAAAACTAAAGGAAGCTTACATAAATTTAAGATAGCTCTCCACCTCATTCTCTTACATTCTTGTGTGTATATGTATGTTTTTGTGTGCTTGTGTATGCTCTTGTAATTTGAGAACAAGCCACTTGATGTTTTGAGGTTTTATTGGTACCAATGTGTTGTCTTGAATGCCATTGATTGTGAGAATGGCTTCCAAGGGTGAGGTGATGCCAAAAGTCCCTTAATGTGGGTGAAGAAAAGTCAAAAGTCTCAAGGCATGGGTGAATCTAAGCCAAAAGTCTCTTGGATGGGTGAGGCCAAGTCAAAAGTACCTAAGTAAAGGGTGAGGCACATCCAAAAGTCCTAGAAATGGGGTGAGGTACAACCAAAAGGCCCTAGAGCTTCTTGATAGCTTGATTGTGAAAATGTGGCATGAGAATCTTGGAATGAGCATTTATGATCTTGGTAGCTTATTTACTTATGCACTTGATATATCTATGCTTTAAATGTGTGTATGAATGGATGTGTGAGCTATTGAGATTCTTGAAATTTTACTCCCCTTTCCTTTTCACTTTTGAAATGTTTAGGTGGTGTTCAAAAACAAAGATATGCAAGCCAAGAATAATAGAAAGCCTTACTTTGCCTATTATGTAGTCTAAATTGTAATTGGATGTTAAAGTGACTGTGTACATATTATTTTTGTGTTGTAAGACCATGAACAAATGTAATATGATGTATGACTCTTATATAGCCTATATGTGACATTAAATCAATGCAAATGTAGAATTTGGCTCTTTGATGGCTTGATATAACTATGCATTCTTAGGTGTGGAATGACCAAAATGAGATGCAAGGGCTTTGGGACCATTTGGACAATTTATACAAGTCATATGCATGCTTTTAAACTTACTCAAGAGGTGCCAAACACTAAAAAAAATCATTTGGACAGATTTGGTAGCTTAATTGAATTAAAAATGACTAAATTGGGAGGTTATATCACTTTTTGTCCAAATGACCTCTTATTGGTCTGAAATTTGGCATGCATTTAGAGTTTGTTGAGAGCTTTTTGGAAAGTTAAAGTGGGTATTATTTGGAGATCTACAGAATATTTGATGAATTTTTGAAAATTGAGAAAATTTTCTGATATGGTTACTACTATTGTACACATGGTCCGAAAATTGTTCTGTGGCAATTATAGGGCAAATGATGTCCAATTGCCATGAAATTTTATAGGCAGCAACTAGACCTTCTCAGTGACTTGTGCCAATTGGAATCACCCTATTTGGAGGTCTAGAGAGGGATATATGAATTTTTAAAGTTGCTATCCAGTACCAGGCGTCCAGTCAAACCTTTGTCACTATTTGATTGGTTTTTGTGGTCTGAACGAACCTGAAATGGTCTGGAATGATTTTTCCCCTCTAGTCACTATCCATAGCTTTCTAGATTGACATCATTTGCATGGATTGGATTTTTGTAAAATTAATTGGATATTTTTAAAGTTCATATTAGAAACTTGTATCTGTATCAGTATTAGTAGCTAAGGGTGTGCAAAATTGTTTCGTCCCATCTCGTCCCATCAGAGCGGGACAGGTTGTGAAAATTTAGAAAAAAAAATTGAAACAAGGTTGGGTCAGGATAATATTTTTGGGTCGAGACGGGATTTGGGATAACTTTTTGGCCTTATCAGGCCCAACCCGGCCCGAAGTATATATATATATATATATATATAAAGATAGGGATTAAATTGAAAAGAATTCTTTTTTTAAGGGTTTTTTTTATAATTTTAGCCAAATGTTTTTAAATATATTTTATAAATTATAAATAACTAAAGGAGTCAAAATTTATGCTAGAGCTTTTCTAAATATAATTATCATATTTATGTAAGAAAAATAAAATTAAAAAATACATATTTTTTCAAATTTTAACTACTATATTTTTTTTCTTATTTTCTCCTTTGAATTCATATTTTTTCATGTCCATGGCATAAATTTAAAAAATATATATATATTAAAAGAATGTTATATGCCCAAAATAATTGAACAAATATAAAAATATGAATTTTAAAAATTTTAAAAAAATTTCTTAAAAATTAAAAAAAAAATTAGCCTGTTGGCCCAATTGGCCCAGCCCCGCTTAGGATGAAAATTTTGTCCCGAAGTTAAAATCAGGTCGGGACTCGAGTTGAAGGGAATCCAGGCCCATCCCGGCTCGTGCCCACCCCTACCAATAGCCAATCGGACCTTTGTGCCTTTTTTAATATTAAATGTGGTTCAGATGTTATGTTCATAACTTGAAATTATTTTTAGTGTAAACACTCAGTGCTTTCCAAAAAGCTATAGCATGACAGATTTCAATTTTTCTACATTTAGTTATATATTTTCAAAGTTTTCCTTAAATCTGCCACTATACAATCTGTGATAAATGAAGGGATTTTTAAGGTTTTTGATTTGAGAACCATAGCTTGCTGCATAAATTGAGTTACTTATGATTTGTTCTAATGCTAAATGACTAGGGAATGTTGTTGGTTAATCCATGGGATCCATATGATGCGAATTGAGAATTTAACTCCGATGTTGTGTAATAAAAGTGCATTATTTTCATATTTTTCCTTGCTTTTACCTTATAAATGCACACCCAATGCCCTGAATGGAAGAGTATGTTAATGAAATATATATGGTATGACAAGATCTCCCAAACTTAATGAAACGGTTAATTTCATCAAGGAGTCGGTGATTAGTAGGGAAAGATTAGTTGGCCATCTAAGTGCAAAATGGCTACACTCTATATTGACGCTTTTGATTGAAGTGGGTCATCTTTGACAGTGACATAAGCAAGGTGATGGAGGTGAATGGTGACAATTTTTTTTGCTAAAAAATTTCAGTTAAAAGCATTAAGTATATACATTTTTTTTAGAAAGAATTAATTATAATTTTTTTAAAAATTAGTTATAACTTTTAAAAAATTAAATTGTAAAAAATTATAGAAAAATCATTGACGATTAATTATGTCAAAAATACTTGTGCACCTCTCTTTAATTATACATCTTAATCATTCCTTTGTGTGACTAATTTCTTGTTTGATACTTTTCTCTCTTCAATCTGTTTTGTTTATATATATATTTTTGACAGACTTTTAAAACTCTAAGTCTTTAATCCGAATATAGCCTTGCTTTCGTTGAGTTCCTCTCTTAATAAAGCATCAATATCTTTTATCATTTTTTTTATGAATTTTCGTGTGGTGCAATTTAATTTATTCCTTTGTATGACTTATTTCTTGTTTAATATTTTGTTCTTTTTTCTTTTACTTTGATATCTTTCTTTGATCATGTTTGTTCTCTTTTTGATTTTATGAATTTTGTTGGTACATTTTTGAAACTCTAAAGTCTAAATCTTACTTTTGAGGCTTGTCTCTCTTTTCTTTTCTAGGAAATTCTTTTGGTTTGGGATTTTTAATCGTTCTACAAAATTTGGGTGTTTGGGATCCGTTTCTATGTTAATGTAACACTTTTTTTTGTTCTCTACAAAGATTTTAGTGAGCTGTCACATAATTTTAAAGTGAGTGACTACTTTCATTCCTTGAAAAATACAATTTTTCTTTAAAATTTGTTTTGGGTCCTCTCTATATCTTCTTTTATTAATTAAGCCTTTGTTTAACATGCTTGAACTTTGGCACTTCTGTGCACATCCATAGTGAAGCATTTAGTTCTTATGGAAGGACAACATTCAAGCAAGTTAGAAGAATATTCAAGCCTCCAAATGAGAAAAGTACAAGTAGAGGGACAATTGATCACACTGTATCTTTCAAAAATAGAAGAGTAATTTATTCTCCATTTTACTTACACCTATAATGGATATGATTCAAACTTAGATCTGGAAGCCTGTGATTTTAACGTAGTTACCTATTCTTTTATATAGTAACATGGAGAATTCAACCTTAAGACCTTTTACATACTATCCAAGCTGTTCACGTATTTTTCTTGTAGAATTAAGCGACTAATTTATGTAATTTTTAAAAATTAGGGCTTATACTAAGTGTTACATTATATGTACTAGCTAAGATAAAGTCTTATGTACTGGGTAAATTCAAATTCTAGTTCAAGAAAAATGAAAGTATTATATCCAACCCACACCAATTAACAACCACTATCTATATGTGTTTATATAAAGAAAAATAATTAATCAATTTTTGCTATATACAAATCAATCTATTTGAGCAAAAGGATAGTGAAAGTCATTGCAAAACACTGTTAGATTATAAAACGATCACCTATCTTTTTTATTTTTTTTGGCTGTTTGTTTATCTTTTGTGTCTCTTCTTGTCAATTTTTTTTTTTGGGTTAGATATTGTTACCATTTTTTGTGCTTTAGTACATAGAGTAATTAACTATTAGTTTCTTTGCTTCATTATCTGTTTTTTGTTTTCTTTAACACGTTTTCTTTTCGGAGAAGTTGGCCAAAACTTTACACTCTTTGTTGGCAGTTAAAGATATGACTAATTCAAATATTGAATATCTAAAACACCTTGAATATTCTTGAACGAGATTTTAGGATTTCCAATTACGTACTGATATAGAATCGAAAAAGAAAAAAACCAAAGGTTTCATCCCGTAACACGTTCACTACTCAAAACAAAAGCATAAGACGAAATCACGTCAGACACTTGAAGTCGTACTGCCAACAAGATTAGTTCATCTTCCCAAGGTATAAATAATTAGACAGAAATTAAATTAATCTCATCTTAATTTCCCCATTTCGTTTCATATTTGTTTTACATAATGTTCAATAACTCTAAAGACGACATTTGCTATTCAAAGACGATATGGTCTTCTAAGTCATTAAATATTGGGTAGAAACCAAAAAAAAAAGAAAGAAAGGGGAAAATTAAGATGATATTGGTTTAATTTCTTTTGAATTTGCCTTGGGAGGATGAACTAGGTATATTGGTGGTAGTACTTCTAATGTCCGACATGGCTTCGTCCAATGTTTTTATTTTTCGTGTAGTGAATACGTTAAAGTAATTAATTTTTTAGTTTTTTTTTTAAATTCAATGTCAGAATTGAAAATCCTGAAAATCTCCTTCAAAGCATGCACGAGGTGTTTCAGATAGTAAATCTTTATATTAGTTATACCTTCAATTGCCAACAAGAATTGCAAAGATTTGGCCAACTTCTCCCAAAAATATGTTTGAAAAAAAAACAAAAAGAATGATGCAGAGAAACTGATTTAGTTAATTACCCTATGAACCCAAGCACAAAAAATTGGGACAATATCCAACCAACAAAAAGACAAGATTGTGGCAAGAAGAAACACAGAAGATAAGATCACTCACAAAACAAAATTGGTAATGTTTTTATATTCTAACAATTTTTTGCAACGTAATTCATTGTTCCTTTTGCTCAATCCTAGAATTTTTTTTTTTTGCCTTACTCAGCCCTAAATTGGTTAGTATATAACAAAAAATTCGTTAATTAATTTTCTTTATATGAACACATATATGGTGGCTGTTAATTGGTCTGGATTGGAGGTAACCTTTCTTTTTTCTTAAACTCCTCATCACTGAATTTAATTGTACCCACTACAAAAGACTTTTGTTAATCATATTAGTTAGTACCTATAGTATAATAATTAGCATAAGCCTTAGTTTTTGACAATTATATAAATTAGTCAATCAAATGTTACCCAAAAAAAAAAAAAAAGAAGAGGTGAAGAGCTTGAATTGTTTGTAAAAGGTTTTGGGCTGAATTCTCCAAGTCAATAAAATAAAAACGTTGGCTACTACAGTTAAAGTTATAAGCTCCCGGATTGATGTTTACATGAAATTCATTTTGGGTGTAAAGGATAAATTACTTTTTTATTCTTGAAAGATATAGTGTTAAATTTGGTCCCCCTACTTCTATTTTTCTCGTTTGGAAGCCTAACTATTCTACCTTGCTTGAATATGGTCCTTCCATACAGAGTAAATGCTTCACCAAAGATGTGTGCAGAAGGGCCAAGTTCAAGGAGGCTAGACAATTTACTTTAAATATTCAAACAGTCATTTATATTCCATTTTTTACGCATGAATAGTTTTACATATATATATATATATATATATCAACTTAACAAAAATTTTTAAATATCAGGAGATGTACAGATCTCTTAATTAGTTTTATTAAAGAAAAAAATTTAAACCATCTTCAAGATCTCAAGTTGCTTCTGATCACTGAACTAATCAGTGAGAGAAAAAGAGAGAGAGAGAGAATTTTGAAATACATGAAGAATCTGGAGGCTATGTTGTTGGAATTGCTACGCACTAGTCCTCAATCATCATCGCCTAGAATCATCGAAGAAGCTTCACCTGCACTTCTTGATACAGTTGATCAAACAGCGTCGGCGTCAATGGATGGTGGCCACTGTGAAACCGTCAGACCATGTGGCACCGACTGAAGCTTTGGGAGGAGATTCAGTGTCAATGGGGAGAAGTTCAACAATGACGAAATACTCAGTGACGCTGACGGTGTTCAGATGGATAAACGCGCTTCGTTTTGGAGCAATCTGGAGTTCTTAAACAGAGAAGTTTGATTTTATCATGACGAAGGATATGAAGTTTATACACAATTAGGCCAGGCTTGGTATGCGATAGTAGAATTTAATGGGAAATCTATTAATGGTATAAATGAAATGGAATAAAATGAATAATATTTGGTATGATATTATAAAAATAAAAATATTTTTTATTTATATATTTAGTTGATTAGAAATAACGAAAGAATGAAAATAAGTCAAAAAAAATTTTTAAATAAAAAAATAATAAAATAATAATTTTTTTTCCTGAATTATCAGTGTTAACTTGTATGGAAAGAAGTGAAAGACAGAGGCAAAATGGACAGATCATCGATCCACCCATTTTCTCCAATGGCAAGAAATTATAAAGGCCCTATATTTTGACTACCAAATGTTGCTTTGGCTTTAGGATCCTTTTCCTTTCTGTTTCTAAATGCATACCAAATGGGGCCTTGGGGATTTTTCACAAAACTGTAATTGGCGATGATTTCAAAAGGAAATGAAGGCAAGTCTTTTTTATTTAATTATGCTGAGAATATTGTTTCAACAAAATAATTGATTATTTTTGGTGAGTGACGGCTAAAGCTAATTAGGATCCCATTGGTTAGTAGCTCTCTCGCACTTGGATGGAGGAACATGATTGTGAAGCCCAGTTAGGCTAAGAAAATTAATATGGGCTTAGGAGCCCAACTATTAAGCCCAATATGCCTGTAATGGGCCTCATCCAGCCCACTAATGACTAATCCTTCGATCTTTTCGTCGAGTACTTAGCGCGAATGCAACTCACTCGCAATCCCTCTGCGTCTCTGGGATGAGAAGTGGAAATGGAGATATCGGCACTGGGAATTGGGTTACACCATGGTATAGCCTGTCGCTATCCGCCTATTTCTTCTCTTTCAAATTCTTCTGCATCTCCTTCCGCCACAAGAAGCGGTCGTTCTCAGCGTAGCTCAACAACAGCGCTTACTGGGGAGATAGCTCGAACCAATGACGGCGAACTACCCAGTGGTAGAGGCACAATCGAAGTTCAAAGGCGCCCATCGAAATCCCACACCATAAGACAAGCTGCCATAGTTGAAGTTCAGCAGTCATGTAATTTGGATTCAACTCTTGCCAGGTATTCTAACTCTCCCATATGCAAAGGCATAGCAGGCCATGGCCATGGTGTTTACTTTTTCACTGTATTCATCTCTAATGAGTATCTTTGTTTTTTTGCTTTTGTTTTTTGCTTGAGTTTGGTAAGTGGGAGCAAATTATAGAGTGAGCTGATATGGGGTTTAATAAATGGGCGTTTTAAGATTTAGCATGAAGTACACTAATCATTCAAATGAGTTTAAACGACTAAAATGCGGTCCATTCTGTTGAATCCGGGCAAGAGGTTGGCATAGTAAACTTAATTAGTAGCAGTAGAAGGGTTTGCTCGGTTGAGTTGAGTGGTTTTTATATATACACACACATATCAGAAACTTTTAATTGGAAAAGTCTTACTAAATTAATCTTTGCAAAGAATTTCTTACCTTTTTTTTTTTTCAAAGATTGTAAAGGCGTCAAGTTTTTTAAGAGAACATCTTTCAAATTTGAGCGACGGCTGTTCCTTAATTTCTTTATTTCCTTCAAAATTAAGCTACATTTTGAATATGGTTAAGGAGATGGACCGGAAGATATGGTGGGCATTTGATTAGATTGATTAAATTCATTACATGTTAAATTTTAGCTTTTTGTTATGTCTTCTATGAATATACATATTTGAATTGATGATACATCAAATCACCAAGGGAACAAAAGGTGGGAAATGCTAGTTGTCTGCATTATATATGGTAGGAGAGCATATCACCTTTAAAAGACATGATGTTCTCATGGTCTTGAAAGATGGAAGCTAGAGTGAGCCACCTGTATCTTTTTCCTTTTAAATGATTTAATCAGTATCCAATTTTTGAAAGTGATCAAATATCGGGACAAATGAATTTCAATCCTTTTTTATGATGGTTGTAATATCTTTATGTATTTTAATTAATACAATTATATTCTTGTTGGTTACTTGTCTCCTTCAACAATGAGCAACTGCTTCAGTGTTTAATTGCAGTGAATATAAATGATGCATGCAAAATATAATAGAATCTTTTTTTTCTTTTTAATGTATAGTTGGTTCACTACTTATATCTCTGTCACTCACGGTAAAACTCATGCCTCTTGGTTACTTTCTGGTGTTAATCAAGCTTATGCAGAATGGCACATCTGATAAATTAGTTCCTTAAACTCACATGGTATTTGATTCTCAGAGTAGGAGAAATGTTGAAAGTGCAAGACCTGAATGCCATTTTACGTAACTTTGGGAAGCTTAACAGATTGCAGGACATTTCTCAGGTGCTTCTACTAACAAATCATATTTAATTTATACTCAAGAAAGTTGATCATAACTAAATTATCTAACACCTTAAAATTGGCGTATGGAGTGAAGATAGTTGTTTGTCTTTGATACATTTTGCCTAAGAGTAAAAGAAGTAAAAAGGATTGAGAAACAAGATAGAAAAGGTAGTTATGTACATGCACTGACCCATCACACATATACGTTTGCATCTCAAGTGTAATTTGCCCTTCCTGTAGTTTTTGATAATTGTAATACTTTGTCCAATAATTGCAGCTCTTTGTATGGATGCAAGAAAACAGAAAGCTTAATGTATCATCTTATGTCAGTTACATAAGGCTTATGGCGAATATTCTTGATGCTTCAAAGGTTGTAGAAATATACAATAGCATTCAAGATGAAGCAGCCAAGAACAATGTCTATCTATGTAATTCTATTCTCAGCTTTCTAATCAGGAAAGGCAAGTTTGATATCAGCATAAAACTGTTTGAGAAGATGAAAGAAGATGGTCTAATACCTGATGTTGTTACATATAGTACGGTATGTTATTTTAAATCTTAAGAGACTTTCATAGCATCTGTGAAAATGAATTTGTTTGTGATATGTGGAGTCATATTTGCATCCGTTACCATCATAATTCTGACAAGGTTCTGTTTCCAGGTCATTTTCCCTCATCAGTGTATTATTTTCTAGGCATGGAATGGCTTACAAACTTTCTATCCCCTTAAATAGTGGAGACTTGACAGAACAACATATATTGTTTCCGTAGAACCTATGTCATAGACTGCTTATGTATTTTTCATTTCTCCCTTTCATGATCTTTCTCTGTCTCTGTCTATGGAAACATACATAAATATGCAGTTTTATGTGTTTGTCACTTTGTCTTGCAAATGAGTTATTTTTCATTGATTCTTTCTAAGATTAACTCAGTGGGCTTGAAGATAAAACTCTAGAAAAGAGGACAAGAAATACTGATTTTTGTTGGATGGATGCAGCTAGAATATTTTCACTGCCATTATTATTCTCAATTTGATTTTTCACATAAAATATTCAGTCGTTTTTGTCTTGGTACATATGTCTATAAATAAACATAGCAGTCACTGTTGTGTGAAGGGGGGAATGGGTTTCTGGAGAAGTTAACTGTGTTTAATGGTTGCATATTTGTACCACCAACATATGATTTCTTTTATCTTTGTCGCTGTCTTATTATTGTTGTTGTTATACTTAGCTGCTGGCTGGTTGCATTAAAGTCAAACATGGATATTTTAAGGCACTGGAGCTAATTCAGGACTTGCAACACAAAAGGCTGCACATGGATGATGTAATTTATGGGGCAATTCTAGCAGTGTGTGCTTCAAATAGTAAATGGGAAGAAGCAGAATTCTATTTTAACCAGATGAAGGATGAAGGTCTCTCTCCAAATGTTTATCATTATAGCTCTTTGCTCAATGCTTATTCAGTATGCGGAAACTACAAAAAGGCTGATGAATTGATTCAAGATATGAAATCTGCAGGGTTAGTTCCTAACAAGGTTTGTTTTTTCTTGTCATTAATCGTTTTTAGGACGATACAAGTAGTATACTCACACTGTAGCTATTTATTGCTCTACATTGTAGACTGGTGATGCTTAGGGTTCCTTAGACAGTGCATCTTGCCATTTGAAGGCTGAAACTTGAGAGAAAGGAAGATATGCAGTGATCCGACAAGCATTTAAACTTAAAACTTCATAATAGTCCTATAAGCTGCAATAGGATCTGCTAATCTGCAATGTTAGTTTGGTACTCATTGTTGGAGAGAAGCCCAAGAATTTTGCAGTTGAATGTTTGCAAAGTACAGAGTTATTTTCTTGGCTTCCTTTTGGTGTTTAAGCAAATGATCTTTTAGAGGGGTTTCTCTATCAAACATGCAGAGGGATTGGTGAGCTGTGTTGTGTTGATGTGTGTTCTCTTTTTGTCTCTGTTCTCTATTTCTCTTTAGAGGATGCCAAATCCTTTACCTTTGTATTTATCTATCCTTCTGCTCTACTGAAAATCTACCATCTACCATGTAAGCAAAAGCTGGTGAAACCTTAAATAGCATAAAATCAAAACATATACAACCTTGTACCTCGTATCAAGACAACATTACATATAGAATAGATGAAGTAAAATATATAGCTACTTACAAAACCTTAAAATCCTAATTTGGATTTGATTAAGTCCATGAAATATTACCATAAGCTCCAACTACAAAACAAAATAAAAAATTAAGCTTTTTTTTTAATGAATGTATAGCAACTTCCTGAACCTAAAAACCTTAATTTGGATTTAATTAGCCCATGGAATATTACAATAAGCTCCAACAACAAAACAACCAAAAATTAAGCTTTTTTTGCTTACTTGACAGTCTTTTTCTCTATGCCCAAGGAAATGTTAAATATTTTAAATAAACATTTATTTGGTTCTATACCACAGAAATAGACATCTTTCCAAATTGCTATTGACTTCCCTTATTTTTTTCATCGAAAAGAAAAATAATTTATATTTTTGCTCTGTGTTGTTTTCTAGCATTTGTTTGAATAGCAATCTTCACTGAATTTGATTTATACGAACATAAAAAATAATTGCAGGTCATTTTGACAACCTTACTGAAGGTATATGTTAGAGGAGGCTTGTTCAATAAATCTAGAGAGTTATTAACAGAACTGGAATCTTTGGGCTATGCTGAAGATGAGGTAATGAGGCCTTCTGAAAAATAAGAGGAAGGGTTGTTTGCTTTATTTTTCTGTGACAGTTTACTAAATTATTCTATAGTCTACATGTCTTAGCACTGTTAATACTTCGTTGATGCCCAGAAATTTATTTCAGTATTAATATATCCTTCTTTGAACCTTTTTCTTTTTCTATATTTTCTCACTTGACAAGTGTGAACGTATATATGCAGATGCCATACTGTTTATTGATGGATGGCCTTGCTAAGGCAGGACAAATGCAAGAGGCTAAACTAATTTTTGATGAAATGAGGAAAAAACATGTCAGATCTGGTAAATTTTCTTTTGGAGTTTGATCTTTAGCAAAACAATTTCTTAAGCATCAATAATGAAATCTGTAGTTGATCATTCTGAAGGCAGTAAATGATCCTATGAATTTTCGGTAACTAAAACAACATACTGTTGCATGTAATTTATAATTTTCAATTGCTAAATATCCATTTCATGATATCTAGTTAATCTTTGTCTTAATGGCATTAAAACATTGAGAAAACCCATTTCCTTTTTATTTTTATCCTTTTTTTTTTAAATTATGGTCAAATATAATTTCTGAAATGTATTTGCTTCATTGTAATAGATGGTTAGGTCAATAAGCTTCAGGAAATTGATTTTAACAAGTTACCTTTACCGTTCATACCCGTGCTCATCCTATTTGTCTATTTTTGGAAGTTCTGCTGTAATATCTGTTCTTCAACTGATTCTACAAACTTACTCATTGAATTAGCTAAACCTTCTGTTTTTCTTCATCATAATGTGCTTTTGTTTTAGTAATTGTGCAAGTCGAGTAAATGATGGATTTTAATCTTTCAGGTGCTAATATTTTACTATTTGATCCCAAAAAAAAATATATTCATGTGCTAATATTGTACGTATTTAATTCCTAAATGCAGACGGTTATGCTTACAGTATCATGATATCAGCATTTTGCCGAAGCAAGCTTTTTGAAGAGGCAAAGCTGTTGGCCAATGATTTTGAAGCAACTTTTAACAAATATGACTTGGTTATGTTGAATACAATGCTTTGTGCTTATTGTAGAGCAGGTGAAATGGAAAGCGTAATGCAAACACTAAGAAAGATGGATGGATTGGCAATCAGTCCTGATTACAATACGTTCCATATCCTAATAAGATATTTCTGTAAGGAAAAGATGTATCTGTTAGCTTATCGAACCATGAAGGACATGCATAATAAAGGTTATCAACCAGCGGAGGTATGGTGTTCGATCAATCTACCCATGCTAGTATTAAGTCCCTTGTATGATTGGGTCTTCCTCAACATATGACTAAAATCTGTCCTTTCATTCCCATTATTTGTAATTACAGCTATTTGTGGGGTAGCATGCTTGGCCCAACTCAGTGGGCCTAGGCCTGAGTCTAACTAATGGGCCAATGAAGTTAAATCAAAGCCCAAGCACTGGGCCTATACAACTTTAATGTAGAGTTGCGCTTGGCTCTAGCCAAACCAATAATATAATCCATAAATTTTTTTTCACTCTTTAAATTTTGTATTATATTCATTATTTATCTTCATTTTTTATATTCTCTTTTGTCATGCCTCCTTTTTTATATTTCACTATAAAAATTTAATTTTATTTTAGCAATTGAAACAATAGAAAAATGTAATTGCCTGGATAGAAATGCCCATATAAAAGTGATACTAAATTGATCATAATTTATTTATGTTTTTTTGCCTCATGAAAAAGAATGTGAAAGTATAGTTGCAACTACTTGATTCAAAGATGCTGAGAATGCTTCATTTCATAAAATTGGTGTACTATGTTCGTTATTTTTTTTATACATACAAAACTGTAGTCTTTATTGTTTGCTTCCTTTTATCATTTCAGTTGACAAATTAAAATTTCTAATGCTTATCATTTCAGTTGACTAATTAAAATTTCTAATGCCTGTCTCTTTATAGGAACTTTGTTCCTGTTTAATGTCTGATCTTGGTAAGGTAAAAGCCTATTCAGAGGCATTTTCTGTTTACAATATATTGAGACATAGCAAGAGAACAATGTGCAAAGCTCTTCATGAGAAGATTCTGCACATTCTCCTTGCAGGACAGCTTTTAAAAGATGCTTATGTGGTAGTCAAGGTATTCCAAGATTTTATGAAGAATCTTCTCCGATTTTCTCATTGTATTGCAGTTGTTATTGTGAATCTTCTCTTGTCCAGGATAATGCAACGTTCATTTCTCGGCCTGCCATAAAAAGATTTGCAGCTGCCTTTATGAAATCAGGTAATATCAACATGATAAATGATGTTATGAAGACCCTCCATGGTTGTGGCCACAAGATTGATAAGGTACATCAGCATCCTAGTGTGTAAGCGCAAATATTTTTGTATTGGAATTTGAATGATAATTGATGCATGACTTCATGTCCTTGATTTGCTGTGCGCAACTACATATATTACTCTAGAACTTTTGAAACCAGAAACACTTCAACTCAATGCAAAATCCAAATAGACTTAATTTCCTTATGTCAGTTTAAGTTTCCTAGTTAATCGACATCAAACTGTCTGAGTAACAATGGAACAAGCTGATTAATTTTATGTCAGTTTTAGTCCAAGAAAGTTTCAGATAATCAAGAGCTAGGGATCCATGTTGTGTTCTCTTTTTCGGTTTTGTACTCCAGAATTAGTCATTCTGCTTTCTTTTTTCTTCCCTGCTCAGGATTTATTTCAGATGGCTGTATCACGGTATATAGATCAGCCCGAGAAGAAGGCCTTGCTTCTTCAGCTGCTGCAATGGATGCCAGGTCAAGGTTATGTTGTTGATTCATCGACAAGAAATCTAATCCTCAAGAACTCTCACTTATTCGGTCGCCAGCTCATTGCTGAGGTTTTGTCCAAGCAACATATTAAGTTAAAAGCACAAAATTCCCCATAGGCAAAGCATTCACAAATTTTGATGCTGAGTTAGTTACTGCTAGATTTCAATTCTACTAGAGCTTTTTTGCATTGATGTTAACCATTTGAGTGTCCTTGTATCTGAAACATGCGTTACATTAGGTCTTTTCTTTTTCTCCCATTTTCAATAGGGTTCTATTTAATAGCCCGTGTACAGATAAATTTGAATATTGATGCCAATTGTATATTGAGAGAAGATGTATTGTATCCAACTGTGATAGTGTAATCATTTATCTTTATCGTTCATAACTTATTCTAAGGCCAGTGAAGTTGAGGCCCCAGCTGGCTTCTGAGAATGGGAAATTCATATTGTCCGATAGTATTTTATTTTCATGGTGGAAAATGAAATTTAACTGCACAAAATTAAAGCGGCAGCTTAGTCATACCTTTGCCATGGAAAAGTATAAAATTTAGATAAAGTCGTTTAGGCATTTGTTATCAATTTTACAATAAAAACATAAGAGGAGTAATCTTATGAGAAAGTCACTTTAAGTTGTAGATGCCTACTACACTGTATAAGAATCCGCAGATTCAGCGCCTGTTTGTATCTTTTCGTTTCAAGTGGTCAAAATTAATGTATAAAACTTTTTATGTTTCCGAAAGGGCGCCTTGTGAAGGATTTTGACTTTAAAATAATAACATAAATTTTAAATTCCTCGTATATACAGTTGTTATTTTTATTTTTTAAGATACATTAACATATTTTTTTTAATAAAAATTAGGATACATTAACATATATATATATATATATATATAAAGAGAGTCACGGTTGAACATCAATCATGACTCATATAAAATAAAATAAAAAATTACGATTGAATAATAATAATGACTCATTTAAAAAAAAATATTAAAAATTATAGTTATTGATTATGGTTATTTGGCTTTTTCTATAAATATAAATGTGAAAATTTAAAATTGTAATATTAGTAAAAAAATTTAGTTATAATAATTTAATTATTTAATAAGTGAAAATATTAAAAAATTAATTATAATAATTTAAAAATATTAAAACATGGAATTTATTTTAAAAAAACAATAAATAAGTAGTTTAAATTTTAAATTTTTTAAAACTTGATAATTAGTAATAGTGTTAAGAAATTTAATAAACAATTAAATAAATGTGGTAAGTAATATTGAACTTAATATTAAAATAATAAAAATTATAACTAATATATGAAATATATATATATATATATATAATAAACTAAAATTTTTACTTGATCATATTTGAGTAATAATTTATTTTCTTACTGATAATATAAATTTTTTCTATTATTGAGTTAAAGTTAGGACTAACTATGATTGTTAAATTAAATTTTGTTTTTTAGGTAAGTGCGCAGATTTTTTTTTTCAAAAATTTTTGGGAGCAATGTTTTTAAAACCGGACCGATTATTAAACCGGTGAAGGCACTGGTTCAAGGTTTATTGGTCGGACCGTGGTCGAACCGGTAATAATTAAATATATTTTTTTAAAAAATTTATATATTAAAATTTTAATATAACAAATAAATATTAGTAAATTTTAAATATTTGATTACTAATTTAATATTTTTTAAGATATTATAAAAATTATTTATGATTAAAAGTTAATAATATTTAATATTAAATTTTTAAAGTTTCTAAATTATATTAAGATTCAACTTATCATTAAAAAAATTTAAAAAATAAAAAATAAATAGTAATTTTAGCTAAATATCTTGATATTTGAAAGAAATATTATTAAGAAATAAAACATAATAGAAAGCAAGTATAAAAAAAAAAAAATAAGTGATAAAATTGAACTCTTTGAAGGTTTATTATATGTATCTTTTCTTTGCAATTGCGTTTAATTAAAGAGGATCCTAATCTACCTATATGCTGTGTGATGGTTTAAAACTTTTTTTTGTTAAGGCTATAGATATGTGTTTGGTAAAATTTATATAACCAAAATTAAAGAATTAAGTGTACCAGTGTATTATCAATGACTTTTTAATGCATCGGTCTAACAATTGTTATAATATATTAATAATATTTAGTTAATGTGTGAGTAACTAACTATTAAGTATAATAATATATAATTATAAACACTTTAAGTATGTAATTAATAACAATTTCTTTATGAATATATGGTTGTTTAAAGTATCATTATCAATATATTATAATAATTATCACCAGTATAATAAGAAGCCATTCACTAATACACTTAAATTCTTAATGTATACTAAAGAATTAATGCATCTATAAATCTATGTTTAAAGAGAAAATTAATTATTAAAATGATTGCTAATGATATGTTGGTAAATTTTTTTTAAAGTTTTCATATCTTTCAACATAATTTCAAAAAGCCCTAACATTTACTATTATATAAAAAATTAAAAAAAAAAAGAAAATTGGCTGGGACCGATTCAAACTGGTTTTTACCGATTCAAACTAGTAAGTCACATAATGAAAATATTGATAAGAGATAAAAAATTATTTGCCATGAAAATCATAAAATTAATTTAAGAAAATGAAGGTTAATTTTTTAATTAAATTTTCTTAAAATTATATAAATAAGTAAGAGTGTAAAAATGTGAATGAGAAATTAATCAAAATTGTAAAGTATTGTTGAATTCAATATTCAAATAAAGTAAATTTTCTATTCGGTAAAAAGAAATAATTATAATATGTTACAATGATCTAAAAAATAAAAACACGAGTATAAAAAAAGAATAGAACGTTAAAAAAAATGACTTCCTATGCCACATCAAGTCCGTGCTCATAATCGTCTGCTACGTTGTCAAGTAGGATACTGTTCTTCTTCTGCCTCTTGTACCTTGGCTTCCTGCTCGACTTCTTCATTAGTGCCCTCATTTTCATCTGCTTTGTTATTATTGTTTTCGTCTTCTTCCACATGTTGGTAGGGCACAGGATTAACATTCAATTGGGAGACTGAATTGGAGGAATAGGCTGATTTGGTATGATATATCCTGTCTACTGTAATCCAATGTATGCAGAAGACCTAGAAGCAAATCTAAAAGCAAACATTGTTTGCTTTGAGAATATGGGTGTAAAAGGGACGGAATTGCATTGCATGTAAAATGAAGAGTTTACACCCTTGAAATCAAGAAAATGTATGGGTAGTGTGGAAGAAGATGGACCTGCTGTGTCATGATGCGTTTGTGTTGCTATAGAAGAAGATGTACCCACAGTGTTATGGTGTACCTGTGACTGTGTTATTGGAAAAGAAGATAGTTTAGCAACACTAGAAGAGTCTTGCATCTCTGTCGAGGTATAAAAAGAAGGACTAAGCATCACAGATGCAATGCCAACACCAGGGGTAGTATCACGATAAGACTAATCGTCCACCATGGGTATTCTAGTAGACATAAATCCACAAGCTCTCTTTGCCGTGCAAGTAAGAGGAAGTGTGGTCTAGGCAATTGAGGTGCAGGAGAAGCAACCTGAGAAATCGTTGTCTTGATGCTCACCGAGTGCATCGAGGATGCTAGTACAATTAGTAACCACTGTGCGACCTAACAGGGAATGGTCATCAATAGCAAGTACTCGTAAGCGATCAACATCAGTCTGAAAATAAAAATTGAGAGTTATATTGATCAGAAGTTTGAAAAAAGCTTCATAAGATAACTATGCTAGACTTTAAAAGTTACTATAAAATCTTGGACACCACTGATAGGATGGATTCACTGACAAGTAACCCTCCAGTACCATTTCATATATTTTGAAGAGCAATCTAAGGGCTCTAATGATATCGGTGTAAGTGACAAAATATTTTGCTAACTCCACCAAGCATGCACGAAGTTCTCATGTTCTTTTTGCCAATCCAAATAAGTCTTGCTTTTGAGCGTCAGTGTTGAATCTCTTCTAAATTATAAAGAGTACAGGGTATGGGCTGCATCCTACCAGACTGTCAGAGAACACATTTTGAATGATGCCACTCTACAATGTGAAAGCAACTAAGTGGCATAAATGTTAGCCAAATATTCGAAGAGACTAGACAATAATCAGGTATCAATTGTGCGTATATCATCTGCATCGTATGAACACCATATAATCTGCAAATAACAAAATACAACATGTAAGAGTATACTAGCACTGAAGTAACTATGCAACAAACTTATTGGAAGTGTCTTAGACCTCGTTAGCTCTCATCTGGTCTAGTAATATTCTGTAATGTTGTATTGCTAATTTTCTTGGATGAGGATGTTGACCCACATGCCTCCACTTGTGAGATGTAAAAGGAAATCATTGTTAATTTTGAATTATATAAGCAACATAAATCATACAGTAAGCATTCAACTTGAACTATGATTTATACCTGTAAGCAAGTGAAGGGAGCACATCATATATATGGAGTTAAAGGTTTGAAGGTAGGGGCCTCTCAGGGGCTAGCCTAGGGAATGATCCCAAGCCCATAAGTGAAGCAACGTTAAATAACCACCGATATTAACCTCCTTGTAATTGATGGCATTACACAACTCTCTATAAAGGTATGCTAGCATTGCGGAGTCCCAACTGAATTGACCTGTTACATGGAAGTCCTAGAAAAATGTCAGGTACATAAGGGAAACTCTATATCTCGACTTGTCTAGCATAAGAACCCCACCTATCAAACGTAAAATATAGGTATGAGCAAAGTGCAGTATGTCATTTTCATTTGCATTATTTGGAAGTGCCTCAAATTGGTTGGCGAGCCAAGTAATGCTAAGTCTCTGACCATCGAACTCCTCCTCCAGTAGCGTTATCCCAAGGAGGATCTCACAAATGCTTCGCCAGTCGAAGTTCAGTGAACTAGTGATTGGAAGACCCATCACCGGAAGACCTAATTGCATTGTTACATCTTGGAGTGTAATGGTACACTCACCTTGGGTAGTATGAAAAGTATGTGTCTTCGGCCGCCATTGCTCAACGAGCACTGAAACAAGGAAAACGTTAAAGTCTAGTGCTGCGAGGCAAGACACCTCATAGAAGGCAACACTCTAAGATGTGGCACTATGGCTACTAGAGGAGAATCTAATCGTGGACCATACGCAACCTAGCATAATCGAAAAATGCGATTTGCCTATTAGAGGGAACAAGTGTGAACCATTATGAATGATATGATAGTCATAAGCTAAAAATTTGATTTCTACATATGCGCAATAATGTACCTTGTTTAGCCACATTGCCTGAGAGACATGTCTAGTTTGTAAATACAACAATGACTTGTCCTCTGAACCTGGATGGACAATATGTCTTGGTCCTGACATAATACTATCCTACAAGATTGTACAATATAATGTTTAGCTAGAATACAAAGCAGATAGAAACAAAATAATGTAATTTCCTATAGAGTGAAATAGGTCTGATAGAACAATGAACCAAGTAGCATATAAGAACAAAACAATGTTGATTGAGTAGTGGAAAGCAACATAGTTGATAACAACATAAAAACATTAGAATACACTCTAGGTAGTTCGTGGTAAGATAAGCAGTCATGAATACACTCTAATACAACAATGAAAAAAAAAAACTAACAAACTAAAAGCTATGGGTTTGAGGGCCAACGTGATGGACAAGTTGCGCGGTTATGACCCATCTATTTGCACAACGCACATTGCGACAAATCTTTTGGAGCTTCTCATCAATCCATTTCATTTCGTATTCGACTTGGCTTCGAACAATCTTTACTGCATTTCATTGCAGGATTTGGAATAAGCGTTGGGCCTTGAACTTGGGGCTAGTACACTTTACCACTAATAGGGTGAAATTTAGTCTCATAACCCTTTAAAATAATCTTTAATCGAAACACTTAATCAATATACTGTACATAGTTTACTCAAATATGAGCATAGGTTGTTAATACATATTGGCAAGGATATTTTAAAGACTGAAATTCACCACAATCACATGTACGATCTACTAAGTTAATTTTACAAGATCGACTAAATTGTTGATTAGTTGGATCGTATGGCTCCTCCACCTCAAATGTCAACCATCGTCTATCAAATCCATGAATTGTGCATATTGATACTCTTCGAGTTTTGATTGCTAACTTTAATCTAACATCTTTAGATATAGTTTCTCCTGCTTGAAGCTATGCAGTTGCCTTCTCGAATTGTTGGACCCAATACTTGGTTAACTTATAGAATGTTGCTTGAACCAACCCAAACATCAGTAAGAATCTAACCACTTTGAAAATTGTATTTATACTCTACTAAATTTGTTGTCATATAGCCCCAGCACTTGCCATCAATATCATACGTTTGACACCATTGACTTTTGGATATCTCGTCAATCCAGTTAGCAGCATGCGAGTCTAGTCAACGTATGTGAACTAATTCTTCATCAACTTTGTGCTGCTCATACAAATAACCTATAGATGATAGGTAGTAAAATTAATAACTCCTATAAAATTAGATTATGGAATTAAACAAATTCTTATAAGGTTAAGTGATAGAGGATTGTACCAATTTTAGTGAATTGCTTTTTTAGCCATTGCATTCTAAATTTTTTGTTGATATTGCTAGTCAAATGTCAAAGGCAAAACACATGATAAGCCTGCAGAGGCTACCACCTAATTCTCCTATTGGCCAAGGCTGCCAAGATACTAGCATGATGGTGAGAAATCAAGCAAAACCCTTTGTTATCCTTTACCACATGTGCTCGAAGGTTAAATAAAAATCATGTCCATGCCTCGTATGTTTCACCCTCTAATGCATGTGAGATGGCTCGATATTTTTCCCTCTAAGCCTTCTTGTATGTGACATTGTACCCAAATATAGAATGCACCTACTCAATGACTTCTTGGATGGACACACCGGGATTTTCAATCACCATCGATACAATATATATTGAAATGATATCAGAGTTTAATTTTGGGTGATCTTGTGACAATGATGTTGAAACACATGTATGGGGTTTATTGTATTTTGTTATCTCCCAATAGCTTTCCTTTTTTCGATAACAGGCTTTGACCCTCCATTTACATGATCCCTTTTCATATTGAACATATCGGTATTCTTCATACTTTTTTGAAGAATGGTACACTTTAAAAGTGTGATGTGCATATATCGAGTATATCTTTATTACCCGACAAAAAGATTGTTGATCATTATATAGCATACCTACATGTAACTCTTGGCTATCATTCATGTTTATCGCTACCTCTTCCATTTCAGCATAATCAGGAACCCATGCACCATCTGCATCTATCTATTCAAGAAACGCAACTGTTGAGTCAGCATAAATGTTAATAAGGGCTGCTGGATTAACGGTGGCATCCATATAATCGGTATTTTCATCATCATCTATATTACCACCATCATTACAATCATAAAGAGTAGCATCATATTCATCCTCTTCCTCGAAGTCATCTATTATATCCTCTATTTCTTCTAGATGAGAAAGGGGGCCACTAATTAGTGCATGTGACGAACTTAGTTGTGTAATATCATTAACGTGCAGACAAGATGAACTTGGTTGAGTGGTATATTCAATTAAACCAATAGGAGAATATTGGTCAATGCCAGTAAAGTATGTCATAAATATGGCAGGATGATCATCTGTGATGTTAGCATAGCTAGAGGATGGCAGTGGATTTGCCACATATTCAACTGTAATTTGAGTTGTCACATTTAAGTCCATTTCCTTTGACACTATTTCTGCATACAATTCGACTGAACCAAGTTGTGATGGAAACTTTGCATTTGCTACCCACATTGCTTGGATATTGGCATCCCTCCTTAACTTACATACTCGATACTTTGTGGGTCTTAGTGATATTGGATGCCTATATATTAATTTAGATACATATTAACTTGAATCTAACTGTAACTGGTCTGCAACTTCTTGTTTTAACCTTTTTAATGAAATGTCATAGTCGACACTTATTACAATAATTATATCTATAATAAACATTGCACCTTCTTCCGTTTTGCATATTTATCTATTTGAATATAAGCATATAACCTCTTTTCCATTGTTCATTTTGCCCAACCGAGCAATACTGACACTAACACCCAAAACATTGTACAAAATTTATAAACAACTAAAATTTTTTATTCAATTGATATATTTTTCTCATTACCAATTAACATAATTCTAACAAATCTTTTCATAAATATTCTTTTATAATATTTGTTTGCAATATTTTTTCATTGAAAAAGTTAAATATTTTTACGTCTTTGTCATCTTATATTTTAATAATTTCGTTCATAAAATTTTATCCAATTTTATCATATTTTACTATAATATTTCTAATATTAAAAATTTATTTAACGATACTATTTTTATGCTATTATATTTTTTTATTTTTCCTACATTACAATTTTATCATATTTTAGTATTTTATTTTTTATTTTTCCTACATTAAAAAAATTTATTCATTATTCTATTTTTATAATATTATACTTTTTGTTATTTTCTACATATTATAATCTACAACATTTTTTTTCGATTGTTTAATTCTTTTCTAATATTTTGGTCACAATATTTTTTCCTACTAGTTTTCATCTAAACAACTTTAAATAATATTTTCATAATTTTTTAAAAATTTTGTCTAATATTTAAATATTTTCCACTATCATTACATTATTTAACCATTCTATTTTTATAACATTATTCTTTTCTTTATTTTTCACATATTATACTATTTACAATATTCTTTTCCACAACTTTAATTCTTTTGTGATTTTTTTATCCAAGATTTACATAGCATTTTCATAAAATAATTTGCTTAATAATAATATTTATTATCATCTTATATTTTCATAATAGTATTTATTATCATATCATACAATAAACAATCTTTTCAATTTTTTTCACATACATCCTTCTCCCTAAATGTTTATTTTTTCCCCTTATTTGTACACAAATATTAAACAATTCTTTTTTATTTTTATTTTTTGCATCTTGACAAAAATTCTGATTTTACCTACAATGTAACATCATTTTAACCAGAAAAATTATTTCTTTACATTTATACTCAAACCACTAACAATATATATATATATATGAAATTTAAAATTCTATTACAATATTAAATAATGTCATATTTTAACTATAATGTAATTATATTTTAACAAATAAAATTATTTCATTCACAGTTATATTTAAATCACTAACAAAATATATATTTCGAATTTAACATTTGATTACATATAATCATATTTTTCATATAAAATTAAAATATATTACATAACAAAAAATTGTGAATGGGTGACTGATTTCTTCTCCTTCATATCTTCTTTCTCACTTTTATTGTTATAAAAAATGGCTTTTGTGATAGAATGATCCACTAGAACTCTTGCTCTTTCTTTTAACTGCAAGGAAAGGAAGATGTAAATGGGAAATATGAAAGAAAGGATGATGGAGATGAAAAATATAGAAATGATGAAGAAGAAGAAGTAGAAAATGGAGGACAAAAATGAGAGGTGGGGACGGAAGAAGAAGATGAATGCCCTTTTAAGAAGAAGAAGTTGCAACGGTTATAATAAGATAGTGTTTTTTCCCCAATGAAATTCGTCCATGTGGTAGCATAATCCTTAAATCATCTTTCATTCGTTGTCACGTGTCTTCATCCATCCTTGTGTCAGGGTCAAAATTTGACCCTGACACTATGTAAGAGGGGTCATGGTTGAGAAATAACCGTGACCCCAAACAATTTGTTTTTTATATATAATATGGGTCACAATTATTTCTCAACCGTGACCTATTAAAAGTTTTATATGGGTGAGTGGATCGTCGCATAACCCTCAAAATAATACTAGGCTGATAATATATAGTTAATGGCACAACCTAGGTCATCTCCCTCGGAATTGACATTCAATGTTTAATTGAGTTTTCCAAATATTAAAAGACTCTAAAAATTCCTAAACTAAGGGGGTTTTGATTTAATTAAACTATCCTAAAACTAAATTGAATTAAATTCCTAATTACTATCTAATTGGATGAATTATGGTTTTGTGACTAGCTTTGGATTTGTCCCTTGGTATCCACTATCCTTATCCTAATCTAATTATGATTAATTCTGGTCTAAGAGTTCCTAATCGTGTTCATAACAATTTATCTTGAGTAACCACGCAAGAATCAAGAAATCAACGGTCTAATGTTTAATTGAAACCTCAACTCCACATTAAACTATTAATTCTTGTTTTTAAGATCAATGAACATCCAAATTGATTGATTAACTAATTAATTAACCTCTGAATCATCCTAAATATTTAATTAACTAACTAAACATTAAGGAATCTTCAAATTAAACAATTAAGCTCACTCATCTATTTTATCGAATACCTCCGAAGCATACATGGAATTCAGATAATATTGATGTCTAATGCAATCAATTAATCAACAAAAATTACTTCCTAATTAGTGTCTAACCAGCCACTAATTACAATTACACAAATCCCTTCTCAAATACATCTTAACCAAGAAAATAATTGAAAGAGAAAAAGTGTAGGAAAAATAGAAAAGTCTTTGCCAAAATTTTAAATTTTGCTTCCATGGATTCAAGCTTCTCCAAGGATTCCTCCTAGCTAGCCTCAAGGTGGAGATTAAAACTTCATTGGAGATGGATTGATGGAATGGGGATGAGAATGGAGTGGAAGAATGGTTGGATGGAATGGATGAGGCGTGGTTCCTTGAGTGGGTTGGAATGGCTTGATATATATAGGCATGAGGGTCCAATGATTTGAATGAAGGAGGCGTGTATATGCTGGAGAGGCGTGACAGACTTGGAGAGACGTGAGTGTATGAATTGTGAATGGACTAGGATATGGAGATGTGAATGTAATGTAGAGGCGTGCAGAATGAAGCCTCTCCT
Source organism: Erythrophleum ivorense (assembly GCA_026724425.1). Classification (NCBI taxonomy): domain Eukaryota; kingdom Viridiplantae; phylum Streptophyta; class Magnoliopsida; order Fabales; family Fabaceae; genus Erythrophleum; species Erythrophleum ivorense. The sequence continues at coordinate 35,398,900 of JAIUCV010000006.1, read as the reverse complement.
TCTCATTAAAAATCACGTGCTACCTCTTACTTCAGTTTTACATGAAAAGCTTCTTCTTCCCACGCTTCAGAATGTTTGTTTATTTTATATATATATAATGGGCCCCACTTCATTCCATATTGAGTATAATATCAATATTCATGCAATCACGTTCAGCTTCTTCATTTTTCTGCCCAGTTTCTTCACTTCAGCATCTTCCACGTGAAGATCAGCGTCTCCAGCTCTCTGTAGCTCGTTGCTTCTGCGTTTCTCAGCTCATGTAGTCTCATGTTTCGTTCAAGTTCAGCTCGAGTTCCTTCCATGCTTCTTGCGGTTTTAACGTGGCTTTTGTTTTCTATTCGAACCAGAACCCATGTCAGAACCAAGCTTCATCTGTTGCCTCCTATATTTGCTGCTCATTGTGCATCTTCTTCACGTTGGCTGCCTCGTCTTTTTCATCTTTACGTGGCTTCTTCCCTTAAGTCCAGCCCAGCTCCCTTTCAGCGTCACTTTCACGTTGGTTTTCTTCATGCACGTTATAGCTGTTGCCCATGCTTCCTTCTTCACTTGTTTTTCATGTTAATCTCCTTTCATGCTGCTCGTGCACTGTAGCTGCTCGTAGCAATCCACGTTCTACCCCATGTAGCTCATTCTTCTCTGTTCTGGAGCTTCCAACCCAAGCCAAAGTCTCGTGTGTTGCTACTCTTCTTTGTTTACTTCAAGTGAGAGAAGGGAACCTGTGCAAGCTACTGTGGGAACATGCTGGACGAGTGCATGAGTATGTGTCTTCCATGAGAGAAACAAGGGTGCTGGAGCTTGCTCCTTCTTAAAACTCATTGCTCTTATTCAAATGCTATTTTATTCTTCCATTCCAGTTCCAATGCTCTTCAAAAATCTGCAGAAATAATAGGAAGAATTATTCACAAAGTCATTTGAGATAAAATTTAGCGTTAAAAACCTATAATTTGTAAATTAATTCCTAAAATGTAAAAATGGCCACTAAAACAAAATTCCATTTAATTAGACTCCTAGAACCATATTTTGAATTAAAATGTCTAAATTTAAGGAGAATGAAATGTATATAAATTATGCTTATCAATGGGTCACAGTTCTTTCAAAACCGTGACCCTATTTTTTTTTTTTTAAAAAATCATTTAATGTATCCTAGGAAATAAAAATGATGGCCATGTATATGAAGCATTTAGAATCTCTGCCATTGTTTCAGAGTGAAAATCCCACACTTACGAAATGTGTTGTTGGCTGAAACCCTCACGTAACATTTTTAGCTCAAACAATTTAATTAAAATTAAAATAAAAGAATAGTGCTACTTCAAAAAATGCTTTAGTACGTACAAATTCAAAACCGAATTTATCTAATGTTAATAGAAACATTAGATAAAGTTATTTAAACTCATAAAATTGTCCGTACAACCATGCAAGTGGCACTATTTTCCAAGAATAAAATATTTACCTAATTAAAATTTTTATAAATGATTAAACATTTTTTTTAGATGGAATGTTAAATAGTGGTTCAAAATTGGAGAAATTGTTTATGTGTTATTTGATATTATAATGTTAGGTATAGAAATAAAAATAAAAAAAAAGAATTGAATGGATGAAAAATAATCTCTATATTTTATTTTTAAAAAATAATAAAAATAAAGAGATATTATTGAATAGTTATAACAAGGCATAAGAGATACAACAATAACAAAGCCTTTTTTCACTAAGTGAAATCGACTACATAGATTAATCGATGCCATAAAGTCCTATCATAAATTATATTTTTAGACAAACTATTTAAGTCTAAATCTTTTTTAATGGTTTCTCCTATAGGTTTTCTTAGTTTTTCTTCTTTCTCTGACTATTAGATTACTTTCCATCTAATCTACTATTCTAACTAAGACTTTTATAGGTCTCCTCAATACATGTTCAAACCATCTAGGTCACAATTCTATAATCTTTTTCACAATAGGTACGACCTCTATTTTCTCTCTAATGCATTTATTTCTAATTCTATTTTATTTGATGTATCTACTCATCCAATGCAATATTCTTATCTTCGCAATATTGAACTTAGTCTCTTGTTCGTTTTTTTTTATCTAACTCTTAGTTCTATACAATATGGTAGGTCTTATAGCTGTGCGATAGAATTTACCCTTAAATTTAAGTGGTACTCTTCTATCACAAATAACACACGAAACACTCTTCCATTTCATCCACCTCACTTAAATCTTTTGTTGTATATCTTCTTTTATTTTTTCGTCATTATGAACCTAAGATATTTAAATTGTGTGACTTATGATATAGTATGTTCTCCAATTTTCACTTTTATGTTAGAATTAGTGCATCTCTTACTAAATTTACATTTCATATACGTTATTTTACTTTTACTTAAATGAAATTCATGTATTTCCAAAACTAGTCTCCATATTTCTAACTTTTCATCCATTTCCTCTTTTGATTTCTAACTAGGACTATGTCATTTATAAAAAGCATGCATTGTGGCACCGTCTCTTGCATATGTTCAATGAGAATATCCAAGACCAAATAAGAAAATAAGGACTTAAAGTTGACTCTTGATGCAGACCAATAGTTATTAAAAAATCTTCTGTGGGTCTATCTTTTGCTATTACATTAGTTGTAACCCTATCATACATATCCTGGATTGCTCGAATGTAAGTCATATAAACTCTTTTTTTCTCCAAAACCTCCCTTGGCACCCTATTATATACCTTCTTCAAATCGATGAACACCATGTGTAAATCTCTTTGAATCTTTTGATATCTCTCCATTAATCTTTGCAACAAATATATCACTTTCATGGTTAATTTCTCTTAGTATAAAACTAAATTGATTTTCCATAACTTGAGTCTCTTGCCTTAATTTTTGCTCAATTACCCTTTCCTATAACTTCATAGTGTGACTCATGAGTTTAATTCCCTTATAATTTGTATAGTTTTGTATGTCTCCCTTGTTCTTATAAATAGGGACAAAAATATTTCTCCTCTACTCGTCTAACATGCTCTTAAATCTCGTAATTTTGTTAGATAATTTTGTAAGCTAACTTATACCTTTCAGTCTTAAACCCTATCATACCTCAATGGTTATATTATTTGATCTAACTACTCTCACATTTTTCATTTGCCTTAATACTTCTTTTACCTCTGACTCTCGAATCCTATGATAAAAAGTATAATTTTGGGGTTCTTCTCTTTAGTATCTAGTTTATCCGAGTGCAATAAAATCCTATGCTTTATTAAATAATCTATGAAAATAACTCTTCCACCATTCCTTGATGTCTTGTTCCACGACCAAGACTTTCCCTTCTTCATCCTTAATGCATTTCACTTGATCCACATCTCTTATATTTCTTTCCCTACTTTTAACTAATTTGTAAATACTTATTTCTCTAGTTTTAGTACCTAAGGATTGTCCTTAGGTATAACACATCAAGTGCCCTAGCTCTCACTTCGCTCATTGCCTTTTTAGTGTCTTTCTTAGTTATCTTATATTTTTATCAATTTTTATTACTCTTACATAAAGGCCACTCTTTATAATACCCCTTTTTAACCTTAATCTTATCTTGCACGCTTGCATTCCACCACTAAGATTTTTTATCCTTAGGTCTAAAGCCTGTTGATTCATTAAATATCTCCTTTGTTACCTTCCTAATATCTTTAGTCATCTCGTCCCACATATCATTTGCACTTTCTTATACTTCCTAGGATCCTTTTTCCAAAATCCTTCTCTGTAAACTCTTTTCTTTATTCCTTTTCAATTGCTACTATTTGATCCTTAACACCCTATCTTGGCCTTTGCTTTTTACTTTTCTCTTAACTCAAACATCCATAATCAAGACTCTATACTGAGTAGTAAAACTCTCTCCAAATATAACTTTGTGATCTATGCAGAGTTTTCTATATGATTTCTTTATTAGGAAGAAATCAATTTGAAAGTATTCCCCTTCACTTTTGTACATGATAAGATGCTCCTCACGCTTCCTAAAATAAGTGTTAACTAATGTAAGATCAAACGTTAATGAAAAGTCTAGAATAGATTTATCTTCTGCATTTATTTCCCCTAAGCCATGTCCCCTGTGCGCATCCCCATAATCTCTAGATGCATTCTCCACATGACCATTAAGATCCCTTCCTAGAAGAATCTTTTCTCCTAAAAGTATTTCCTAAACTAAACATTCTAAGTCTTTCCATAACTTTATCTTATGATCTTCTAATCTTACTTGTGGTGCGTAAAAACTAATAACATTAAAGGTTTCCTTTTTCACTACAAACTTTAATGTAGTGATTCTATCTCATAACTTTTTTACATCCACAATAACATTTTTTCAAAACTTATCCACAATTATACTTATCACATTTCTAGATTTAACTTTGCCAGTGTATCAAAGTTTAAAACTTGAGATGTCTAATTCTTTCGCTTTTTCTCTTACCCATTTGGTTTCTTATAGACATATAAAATTAGTCTTTCTCCTAATAATAGTATCTACTATTTTTTTTTTTACTTATCCATAAGTGTACCTATATTTCAAATTCTAAAAAGAATTTTACTTTCATGAACTATCTTCTTTACCCATATACGTTGATAAAAATATGAGAATCTTTGCTTATTTTTCACTACATCTAGGCGTTGATATAGTGGTTCTTGTTCATTTGACACTGTACTTAAATTATACAGTGCGTTGCTTCTAGGCAATGACCTAGAATTATCTCTAATACATAGATAATTTATATAATAAAGATTCGACATAGTTTTACGTTAGTTGTCAATTGCCTAACACAACCCTCCTCTTTTTTTGGGGCTTGAAATTGGCTATAAAAAGTGATTTACATCAAACTTTAGCATAGGCAAAGTTAACAAGGTATAATACATATTGTACAAAATTTTTAATTCTTTTTCAATTTCTGCTTGGCTACCAAATGTGCCATAACAGTATAAGAAAATAAGTACAACGTAGGCAATTGGCATTGTGACCTAGAAGGGCATATAAACAAGCGAATAAGACTTATTGGGTCATGGCACCCATTGTGGCTATTTTTTTAAAAGCTGACAGAGGGTGGCGGCAATTAGAGCTAGGTTGAAACACTGGTTGATTAAATTTTAAGGATTTGAGGTTTAGTTGTATTTTAACCATTTGGAAAATTTTCTAAGGGGTTGTTACTGTGTAAGGGTAGGTATCTTTGTAATTTAAGGACTTTTATATATGAGAAATCCTAGGATTAGTCTTTATTGTGAGAGATTTTCATATCTAAAGAGATGTGAAAGGTTTTCATATATTGCTCACAAAATACATGGTAACAACAAATTGATCTTGGTTTGGATATAGGCATAATTGGCCGAACCATAGTAACTCTTGTTTTTTCTATGGCTTTTTGACTTGGTTATTCATAAAGGAAAAACATTTGATTTAGATGTGTAGCTGTTAAAATATTTTTCGTGGATGTTTAAATTTTTTTTAAAGGTTGCGGCAAAATGTTGGCTACAACCTATTTATTTTTTAATTTTTTGAGGGTTGGTAGCTGTAGATGTTTTGTTGTGACCCATTTTTTAATTTTTTTTATTTAGGATCCTTTAAATTTGACACAACTTGAGAAGAGGTCGTATTAGTTAAAATGCAACATGTGGACATGTGGTTTGCATCTCAGGTCTCCTCAATGAGTAGTCTTCAAACTACTTACTGACCACCTAAAGAGAAGTACTAGAAAGGTGAAATTGTGTAGCAAAATGAGTAAATTTCACTGAAATGAAGTAGGGAGGTTCAACCTTTTTTTCATATAAAAAATTTTGCTCCCTCCCTCCATTTTCTAGGATGCATTTGTAAAGCTCTCTACCCTCCTTCTTAAGCAGCACTTTTTTGTGTAGTTTTGAAAGTTAGATCTGTGGGAGTGAAATTTCATTGTGTGCTTCATCTTAGCTGTAAAGTTTGGATTAACTTGAAGTATAGCAAGGCTGAAGACAAATTTAAGGTTTTTTTGTTAGCTTTTTTATTTATTTTTTGTTTAATTTTTTTATTGCTAAAAAAGACTAGAGGTAATGTTGTTAAATTTTTGTTTAATTTATCTTTAATTTTTTTAGTGTTTATTAATATATTTAGTTCTCTTTTTATAGTTTATATTTATAAATATTAGATAATTTTCATATATGCACAGAGCAGGTAAATAATTTTGTGGTCCAACAGAAAAAAAAGTGTAATAAACTACAGATCTACTCTATCTACTCATTATCTATTTTGCAAAGATTGTGTGAGCTATTAACGACTTTCAATGGTTAACATTTTTTAATAGGTAAGAAACAAATTTTCTTATAATATGTTATCTTCGTAGTTATATGGTTAATTTGTTGTGCGTTTATATTATTGGTTTTTTGGCATTTAATTATAAAAAATTAATTTGGATATATAGTTGTAGTAACATGAAGTTTGTTTTAAAATATATTATTTGTTTGTATTTTGTTAATGTTAGGATAGTTTATTTAGTTTTTTGTATTTTGAAGAATACATACAACTAAAAGTTCAGTATAAATAAATAAATATATAAAAATTAAAATATAACTATATATAATTTTTATTTATGTAATTATATAATAATTTATCTGTTATATATATATTTATATAGATATTTATAAAATAAATATTATATACATATATATAATATTCAAAATTAATATTTATATTATAAACTCATTTGAAATAAATGAATAAAGACATGGTATAAAATACATATATATACACACACGCACACACATAAAAGTATATATAGGTAAATATAGTGAAGAAAAGAAATATTTGTAAAAATACATGCAATTAAAATTTTTGTATAAATAAATTCATATATGAAATAAATGAATAATGAATAAATTATAATATAATTATGTATAGATTTTATTAATATATTATATAATAATGCATATGTTATATATATATAGATATTTATAAAATATGAATTATATAATTACAAGTCAAAATAAATATATAAGTATATTATTATATGAAGTAAATGTGTATAGACATAGTATAAAATATATATATATATATATATATGTACGTATATATGATATAATATTATATACAAGTAAATATAGTGTAGTAAAAAAAGTATATGTTAAAAAATGTAAGTAAAATTTTAGTATAAATAAATACATATATAAAATAAATAAATTAAAATATAATTACATATATATATTTATACTATATAATAACTAATTTGCTATGTATATGTATTTATAAAATATGTATTATATAAATAAATGTAATGTACAAAATAAATATGTAATTGTGTAATTTAAAAAATGTATAACGTAAAAATGTAAAACTATAATTGAATGCAATGTAACTTAATAAATCTAATTTTAAAAAATATTTATTTATGAATAAGATGATAATATAACTAACAACATATTTAAAAATAAATAGCACTTAAAGTATGTTTATTAAATTATATTAAATTATATATTTATATTATTTAGTTAAATATTTATTTAAATACATATATATATATATATATATATGTGTGTGTGTGTGTGTGTGTGTGTATATATATTGTCAAAACAAGTATATAGAGTTAGGAATTTAAATGAAATGAAATAAATGTTGGCATGTAGAATATAAATGTTATTATTATATATATTTTTTCACATGCCATTGCACGAATTCCATGATAGGAATCACAATAAGTTTGAGAAAGAAAATTATATGCATCTATACAAATGAGGAGACTTATGATAGTAAGGAAGATGCCACATTATATGTGATAAATCCAAAATATTATGAGTTGACTTAGACATTACTCTTAATAGGTTGAAGAAGGTAGTAGGGGAAAAAGTTATAGTTGGTGTTAGATCAATTTGTGTATGAGTTAGTATATAGATATCTTCATTTTGTAATCCCATAAGGTACTTGGCGTGAATTCTAGAGGATGATTTCAATGCTGAAACGATGTGGGAAGCCAACAAAAAATTTTCAAACCAATTGGGTATACTAGATATATACGCACATATATCAACTACCAATATATATTTGAATGTGGCCTAGGCTGAAGTGTATGTACCACTAACCTTCCCATCCACCAATCACTTCCAATGTACAAACGAGCATGCCTCATAGTTTAACTCCTACATAGCAGATGTTCACCCTTTTGATTCTCAACCTGATGTCGACTTGATGTCCCAGCCAAGCTTGTTGCAACCGCCTATTTTCCATACCAATCCTTTGTTGCTCCCAGATGAGGCAAGGATATAATGGACGACTTTGAAGAGGAAGATGAATATGATGCTCCTCTAAATATCAATGACTATAAAGAAGATAATTTTGAGGGAGACAATGTTGTCGAGAAGGAGGTCACTCCACTAGCATAATATGTAGATTGAGCATATGTTGTGTCACAGATTAACCCAAATGATGGAAATTATGTCGAGATCCTTTATATGGTTGAGGACATTGATTTGAACAATAATTAAGAGTTGCATATTGGCGAGATTTCAAGATAGACAATCCATGTGCCATGCTGTGAAGATGTACTATGTTTGCAAACACCATACATTTAGGGTACATTACTTGTCAAAGAAGTATGAAGAATATCATTATTTAGACTATAGTGATTGGTATAATTAGAGAGTTAGAATAAGCCAGGATGACGAGGATAATTATTGAAAAATAACAAGATATAATTGCCCACATACATGTGTTTCTTTGTCATTATCTCAAGATCATCTGAAACTTGAATCTAATGTAATCTCTTTACAATTGTGCCATTGGTGGTTGAGAATCTGTCGGTCTCCATAAGAGAAGTTATTGAAAAGGTGTATAGCATATTTGACTACTTAATGTTGTACAAAAAATCATGGACAACAAAGTATTAAGCAATCAGTATCTCATTTGGAAATTGAGAACATTCATATTCTTTCTTGCCAAAATGATCGATTGCAATTAACCACTTTATGCCAGGGTTGTATTATGAGTTTGTTCACAAGGATTGCCCCTAGAGTAGCTCAACTATTGATCCTTTAGTGATGTTTTGTCGAGTATTTTAGAACTTTAAGCCATGTATTAATGTGTTTGATTACCTGAAAACAATGATCCAAGTTGATGGAACCTTTTTATACATAAAGTATAAGGGCACTGTGCTTATTGCAAGCTTATAAGATACGGCCAACAAAGTTGTACCTCTGGCATTTACGGTTGTTAAAGGTGAAACACATAAGTCATAGGTATGGTTCCTTTCCTTACTATGATGCCAAGTAGTGCCAAATAAAATAAGGATTTGTTTGATTTTTGATTGACATCTTGGAATTTTAGCCATTGTCTCTAATCTAGAAATTGAATGGTAGTTACCACACATATATCATGTGTTTTGTTTAAGACATTTTGGAAGAAACCTCAACACAATGTTTAAAAGTAAGTGGTTGGAGAAGATATTCATCAATATTGGTATGTTTTGCTGATCATATGGAATGACTTAGTAATTGTGTCAAAATGTTTACTTGTGGCTAACTGTTAATACAAGTTACTTGCATAAGTGTCATCAAGTGGATAAATAATTAACCCAATTATGTTTACTCTATGTAGAGGTTGTGAATTAGATTAAGGATATTCCAAAGAGCAAATAGTCTCATGTATATGATGTTGAGGACCGATATTGGGAGCATATGACAATAAACTTGACTGAGTGCATAAATGGTGTATTGAAAGGGTTCAGGTTCTTACTCATAAGTAGATTGGTAAAGGTAACTATATATAGCTAAATAGATATTGGGTGGAGTATGCGCAAACAATAATCACATAATTTGATGTCGGTGTAGTTTTTCCTGAAGACCTGATGAAGAAGTTATTGTCATTGATACAAAGGGCATATGCTTTAACTGTATGTAGGTTTGACAAGTGAGCATCAAAATTCGAGGTGGAAAAGCCATATGATTCGACGAATAAGCAGTATAGTCGGTATTGTAAGGTGAGCTTATCCTGTTACTCTTATGACTGTGATGAGTTTCAAATTCAAAAACATCGTGCCAACATGTATTTGCTACACATGCCTTGGTCTTTATTGATCTGCTACAATACGTAGACTGACTATTCCAACTAAAGACCATAATAAATGCGTACAAGATTGAGTTTTGACCAATAGGGGGAACTACATTGGCCATAAATAGTGGGTCTATGGCTGGTGTCTGATCCTAATATGATTTGCCAGAGAGGTTGGCCAAAGTCTTCCAGAAATTGGAATGAGATGGATTGGCTTGAGGGACTAAGAGAACAACAACAATGTGAGTTGTGCAGATAAACTAGTCACAATCAAGCAACCTCTCCATCTCGATGATCGAATGGATGTTGATGTATTTGATTTTATTATGTATTTGACTTTATTGATAATTTTACCTTGCCTTTGTAGTTGATTCTAGTAATGAAATTTCCTTGTAACATGGAATTTTTCTTATCTTGTATATATATTAGTTTCTTCACACATGAATTCTTTTGTCACATTTGTCATTTTTTACTGGCTGGATTTGCAGTTGCCTTGTATAAAAATTACTTTCTAGACATATCTAATTGATTGTGATAGCTTTAACTCTAACGCTAGGATTGTAACAGTATAATGACTGGTCATCAAAACAGTGTGAATTTGGGCCTTAAGGATGCCTCACTTTTATACTTACAAACTCGTCATGTGTCATAAGTCATCTTGCAAGGATGGGTAAGATAACATAACCAAAGTTAATCTATTTAGCTGATTATAAACTATTTTGTGTTAATATACCTAACTATATGTTGAAGGCTAATCACATTCTTCGTAAACAATGAGTAGCATAGGAGGATCACATCTTCAATCCCACACTTATAATTGTTCCTATTACATCAGGGCAGGTTTTTATGGGGTATCCTGACTTAGGCACTTTAACTTCAATGTAGCACTTGTTTCAACCCTTGTGGAGAATGATGGCCAGTCCTGACTTAGGCACTTTAACTTCAATGTAGCACTTGTTTCAACCCTTGTGGAGAATGATGGCCAGAAACATATACCTTTTACTTAACTAGAGGAGAGGCAATAATAACCTTGCAAGATGTTGCCATCTAACTTAGGCTGCCCTACATGGGATAGGTCATATCTAGATGTATAGATTACAATTGGAGGACTATATGCCATTAGTTACTTGGTGTGACTCCACCTCCAAAGACAATGGACGGACAGAGGTTCAGTGTCCTATGACTCACCCTGACATTTGTGGCCCTATCGAATGAAGTTAATGATGTAATTGTCTAATAATTTACTCGAACATATATCATGAGATTGATTAAGGGATATTTGATGTCAGACTAGACTGAGCACAGGGTTATATTGATATATTTGCCATTGTTTGTCGACTTTGATAAAGCTGGTTATTATAGTTAGGAATCAACGGTTTTGGCACATTTGTATAGAGAAATGTGTAGTGTAACAAATTACAACAAGGTGAATATTGGTTTGACATTGTTGCACTTATAGGTATGAAATTGTTTCCTGCAACTCACTCCTCTGCCACCCCCTTAGTCAGACCTTCATTTAGAGATACACCCCTTAAGTTTGCCACTAGGGTGGGGTTTTAGACAGAGGCATGTCACTCAGCATATTCGTCTAACCATAAAAGCCTTAGGAACTTATAAGATATTATTGGATTAGGTGAAAGATGATGAGTTTATTTGGCTACCATACAACTCTATAAGTGTCTAACAATTAATTCTTGACTATTACTTAATGTCTCCAAATATATAGCATGTATCTATCCCCATCATTTGCTTTTGGATCATTGAGTTTCACCATGCTAACCATGTTCTTTGCCAATTTGGTCGGCAGCAACATATCCCTCAGATACTATTCAATGTGAGGTCCCTACATAGCTTTCAATTGAGAGGAAAAACACAGAAAAATTGGCATTGTGAGCATAGTGTATTTATTAATGCATGGAATGCATGGTAGTAAATTGTTACCCACGTTGACATAGAGATGTCTCTTTTAGATAACTTCTTCAATTACAAACATTGGTATTAGCAACATATACGATGATGGACCCATCCCAAGAGTGGCTCTCATGGTTTCATGGTAAAGTTTTTCATACTTGCATTTATTTTAATTCTACCCATTCTATACTCCTATACTTTATCTATATACATAATTATTGGTTTTCTTTTCCACAAGTTAATGCATTGGAGGACTTATATGGGTTTGCCATTACTGACCCTCCAATGCTTGATTATGCGTGTTTTAGGGAGAGGACTAGTAGAGACATTATGACGATGTTGTATGCCTTTGGTGAATATTGGGAGATGATGGTCTCCTAACCTACTCCTCCTGCACCTCATCTACAAAGGTCACCAGACCTAAAGGCTTGCTGAGGAAAGCATGGACATGGTTTTATATCTATTAGGGAGCCATTGGTAAATGTTACAGGTAGTAGTGGATGTCAAATAAATACCCCATCATTGTACTACACGCCAACACCAATCCATGGAGATACAGGAGGTTTAAGTCCTTTTTCTTTTATGTTGTTCGCATACTTTATGGGCACTGGTCCTTTTTCTTTTGCACTTTCTGTACTATTTGCATATTTCAGAGTTGCTGGTCTTTCTTTTGCACCTTGTGCATCATTCTTACTGGTTCTTCTTCATTTACACCATCAGCTCCTCAGTTATATTTTTCCACCCTACCATGCCAAATCATGCAAGTTGGTGGTGTGTCCTTCACAATACTATTTTTTGATCCATTTGTATTTACCCCAAAGTATGTTGGCACATCTTTAGAATAGTGGGGATCATCTTTCCAACTAGGGTTTTTCACTTCTAATAAACCAATTCCACCTATTCAGTGCCCTTAGCCAATTCATAATATTAATAATGGATCGTCTAATGATGATATTGAAAAAGAAGATGAAGATGAAGAAGATGAAGATGAAGAAGAAGAAGAAGAAGAAGAGAAGCTAGTGTAGTGCCAACTACAGTGACTAAAAAGAAGGCCCAATGTGGGATAGGAGGACACATTAGTTGAAATAGTAAGCTTATTTTCTATTTTTATATTTATACCTTTTCATTTACTTCTTTAGAATTGTAAATTTTATTCCAAATTTATTTTTTATACATTTTTAACATTTTCTAATTGTTTATAATATTATAATATTTTTTAAGTTTTTTCTATAACAAAAAAGATAAATATTACAAAAAATATTATAATATTTTTTCATTTCAAATTACAAAAATTAATTAAAAATCCAAAATTAATTAAATAATAAAAATTTTTCCATCTCAGGCCATGACACATCTTTACAAAAAAATTAAAAAAATTTTTAATGGTCACGGCCTATACTAAAAGAAAGTTAAAAAAAATTGTTTTGAGTCTTGGCCTCTAGTAAGTCATGACCCATATTAGATATGTATATATATATATATATATATATTATAAAAAATTTCAATAGGTCATAGCAGACATTTCTGCCATGACCTTTAAAAAAAATTTTTTAAGCATTGAGGAAAACATTTTGGCAGTTGCATGTTCATGTCAAATGTTTTAAATTTAACAACAACTGAGTCAAAAAACTTCTTTTTTATCTTCTCTCTCTCTCTCTCACTCACACACACACGATTTTCTTGATCGTTTCATTTCTTGTGTGTTTAGCTAAGTTGCTCATAACCCAATGCAAAGTGACACAGGCATGCTAAAGAAGATCATCCTAGAAGCTTTTGGAATCCTCCACACACATATCCATATAAATATCTATGTAAAAATCTAGATAATTCTAAGGAGACTTCTAGATTATTTTAGGTATTTTTGTAACTATCTAGGATCTTTGTAAATATACTAGATGTTTTTAGACATTGAATTTAGACCATTAGATCGAATTGATCTCTACCATCCATTGAGGAGGTGGAAGCCTATAAATACCCCCAAGGTGCCAAGGGGTTAGACACTTCAATTTGTACTTTCATTCTTGCAATACACAAGTATTCTCTAAGTTTTCTTATCTAGTTCTCTCCTTTCAACTTCATGACAAGCTTTCTCTTGTGTTTTAAAGCCTCGTATTAGGGTAAAAAGTGAGAGAAAAGCTGACTTGGGTACTAGTTGGGAGTATCTAAGTATTGCATGATCATTGGAAAAGCCAAGCCCATGATAGTTGGTATCAGAGCCTCATTCATTTTATTAGGAGAAGTTCTTGCTAAAGTGGAGATGGCAAGCGAGACTACTCATATTCAAGGTATAGAACAAGAGAAAGTCTCTAAAAAGAAAGGAAGTAAGTCAAAGTCTGGGGAACAATCTAGGTTGATGGAGGACCTAGGGGATCTTGACACAAGGTTCGTGAGGATGGAGATCGCAGTTGCTAAGAGTCAAGACAAGTTCAAGGAGATCGATGCTCAAATGGAAGAGAATGATTCATGCATTGAGGAGCTCGAGAAGGGAAATGAAGAGCTTTGTGGGTAGATTCTAGGAGCCTTGAATGAAGTGACAGAGTAACTAACCCGGTCAGGTGAGACCATGCATAACTCCCCCCTCAATGAACTTACCTCTCTTAAGAATAAGAAGACTACTCTTAGGGAGGAACTTCAAAGGGTATTGAGGGAGTTTAGGGAATTAAAGAGCAAGGTGACTCTAGAAAAGATAGCGATTGCTAAGGATGGAGGAGCTTACACCTCTACTCTAACCCCCACTCCTTTGAGGGTGAACGTTCTTAAACCTAAGGCATACAGGGGGGAAAGGAACACAAAGGAGATCAATAACTTCCTATGGAGTATAGAGCAATACTTTCGAGCACTGGGCATCATGGAAGATGTAACACCCCAAAATTAATTAAGGTGTTAATCATGATTTTAGATTAATTAAGAATAATTAATATGAAATAATCGAGTAAGTTAAGTAAATGGAAATTTTGGAAAGATAAATTATTAATATGGGTTTGAAATTTAATTGAGAGAGAAATTTCATTTAGGCCTAAATTAATGTAGGAGAGCATGATAAGAGGTTAATGGAGGCCCAGTAGGCTAGGTGCAGGCCCAATCTAATTCCATGTGATAGAGGCCCAAGATCCATCTTGTATAGGCTCTTATAATTGGCCCAATCACCCTTGTGCATACCCAAAACCTTTGAGCTCTTAAAACTTGTTCTGGCCCAATAGAATTTCAGCAGCCCAATACATAACAGCTGGGCTAACAAAGCTAAAATCTGAAGCCCAAATGGAGTTGGACCTTGGAGCAACCCATGACCTAACTAAAACCCAACTTGAACCCTAAAAACTAACCTAGCCACCCTCATTTTGCAGAACACATAAAACACAAAAAGAAATTTGGAGCTTGGAAGGGAGGCTAGGGTTTGGGGCAAGAATTCCACCAATTCTCACCTCTAAGCTCAAAATCAGCCAAGGTACTTGTTATATATCTTAATCCTCTTCTCTTCCTCTTCAATTTGGCCTGATTAGTTTTTTATTTGGAGCATTTTCACTATACCTAAATTCTAAAATATGGTTGTTTGGTATTTTCTTAGAGGAAATTCGTAGGTTGAGGCTAAGGCTGGCATTAGGTAAGTGTAAACTATCCATTCTAGTGTATTTACTATTGGTTTAAGACCCCCATAATTGATGTATAGTATGGGTGTTAATTATGTATGAGTTTGCTTAGGAATTTGGGTGATATATTGAAGTTTCTAGTAGAGGACATACTTAATCCGAATTTGGGGATTTGTGGTGGCTGGCTAAGTGTTCTTTAGGTAGTTATTAGTATTTAAATTCTTTGGGTACTTGTTGCTACTATAAATGATGAATTAAAGTAGTAATTCTTTGATGCTATGGTTATGGGGAGATTTTTGTATCATTGGTGGCTGTTGCAAATTGTCTATAAGTGAGGTAACCGAGTTTATATTAATTCTATGCATATATCTATTTTAATTTCATATTTGCTATACATGAATGATTTGAAATATTGAATGAATTGGTTGGCTATCTATTGTATTGTGTTGGACCTTGTGAGTCCATGGTGGAGCTGTGGTGCTGTTGCCACTCGTGCATGTGCTTCAATCGGGCACCGGGTTATGATCAAACCCCAAATGCATTGAACCCTGGTTGTGCTCAATGGGGAGTAGGTGCCGTGGACGGGCCTCCCCCGGTGTTAATGGCCTTTAACATGAGAAAATATGATTGTTAGTATAGGATAATAATCATAATAGCCTAATTGTTTCATTTATTGATATGACTGGTATGTTTTCTGATGTTTAAATGAAACCATACATATATGTTAATTAAATTGGAATATATGATGGAATTTGCCTTAGTTACTGAGATTCGCATCTTACCCCGTTTTATGGGATTAATATTTCAGGTGAAAGTCCCTCAGGTAAGGATAAGGGGAAGCAAGTGGATGAAAATCTTTGAGCTCTAGCCATGTGTGGAGGAAGCTACACTTGGGCTAATCGAGTAGAGTAGATGCAATTTTGTTATTAGTTTACATAGCATCATCATGTAATCATGTTGTCAAGTGTAGGCGTTTATATTTTGCTTGGTTGCAATGTAACCATTAAGGAGTTAAGTCTCATTATAGTTGGATATTGATATATGAACTTATAGTATCTGATATATAGCTTTGTTGAATTTGTGATATGGTTTACCATCTGGGAATTGTAATCATGTGATGCATTAGATGTTGATATAAACTATTGATGTGTGAAATCTCTAACGAAATGTATATCGAATGTTAATTGATGATAGCTCATAAATTCTAGTTGTTATTACTCTATGGATTTCCTGATATGGGAAGGTAGGAGGAATGAAAATTAACATTCAAGTTTTGAATTGGTAATGGTAGAATAGTTGGGTGAATAGGGTAGGTAAATACGATTAGAGTCATATAAAATAAGAGAAAGTGGTCCTAGAGTGTTCCTAAGATGGGAATTAGAGTGTAGGGGATGAAATTTGAGAAAAGTAGTAACAGGAGGGAGTCACATCATGACTAAGAAGGTTTCACCACGACCAAATGAGCGACAGAAGTAAGGGGCACCGCTACATGAGTAATCTCGTCACGGCGCAAGCGAATAAAATTTTCTTGGAGAGTAATGTGGCGAGGAACGTCGTGGCTTGAGGAATCTTGTCGCGGCACAGAGTGAAAAAAATCACCTAAGAGGGTAACAGAATGAAACCTCGCCGCAGCGCAACATGTACTGTCGTGGCGCTAGTCGAAGGAACAAAGTAAGGAGTGTACAGTAGCGAATCTCACCGCAGCACAAGGGTGTTCTGCCAAGGCGAGGAACGTGAGATTTAGAACAGTAGCTCCAAGAGGCATTTCCACCGTGGCGCCATGTAGGTCAGCCGTGGCAATGGTCCAACTCACTGCGGCTATTACCGCGGTGAAATTCGTGAAAATTGCCTAACGATTCTAATACCTAACTTAGCCGTGGCACAAATGGTCTGGGCCACGGCATAAGACTCCAAACTCCTACTTTTAGCCTAGAAACCCAGTTTCTTCAATGGTAATGCTAGGAAATGATATAAGAATACTTATGGGAGGTTTTTGTGTGTTGAAATTGATGAATGGATGAATCATAAACCTTTCATGGTAGTATGATTTCTCTTATGCATTTTTGTTTTGTTTGTGGTTGTTTAATGATGACCTTAATATCAAGGTTTAAATTTTCCTATATTTTCATAACGTAATAAACTGTAACGACTCCAAACCTTGATCATTAATTATTAATTGCATATTTAACTATAATTACCATGTTTAGAAGGTAGAGTTGTCACAGAAGATGCTAAGAAGATTGATAGCACATCTCTCTTCTTGGAAGACACTGCTATATTGTGGTAGAGGAGGAGACATGGTGATATTGGGAGAGGTACTTGCACTATTGAAACATAGGATGAGTTCAAGAAGGAGCTCATGGAGTAATTCTATCCAGAACATGCTGAAAGAGATGCAAGAGCAAGGCTGAGATGCTTTACATAAAAGGGAAGCATTCGAGACTACGTGAAAGAATTCTTTAAGGTGTTCTTGGAGATCCTTTACTATCCCAACTCTAAGGTCTTTTTTGCCTTTATGGATGGATTACAATTGTGGGCCAAGCTAGAGTTAGAGCAACGTGATGCATAAGACCTTGCTATGTCCATGTCCATTGCTAAATCCCTCATTGAATTTCAGAAGCCTAACAAAGGCAAGGCCAAGATAGACAAGAACAAAGGTGGGGGAGAAGGCAAACAAGGCAAGGATAATACCTTTAAGTCTTTTAAGCTTAAGGAGAAGGCCTAAAAGAACAAGAAGAATAATGAAAGGCCACTACCAAAGTACTTCCTTTGTAAGGGTCTTCATTTAGTTTGAGATTGCCTTAAGAAGAGTGAGCTCTCCGCATTGATCAAGGAGAAATAGGTAGAACAACAAAAAAGGAAAGTGGGCTCATTGCAAGTCCTCAATGCTTCCAAAGCCAAGGTGGAGGTGCCTAAGACTGAGGCATTCTTTTCTTTCATGGATGGATTGCAATTATGGGCCAAGCTAGAGTTGGAGCAACGTGATGTATAAGACCTTGCCACAGCCATGTCCATTGCTAAATCTCTCATTGAATTTCAGAAGCCTGACAAAGGCAAGGCCAAGATAGATAAGACAAACAAGGCAAAGATAGTACCTTTAAGTCTTTCAAGTCTAAGGAAAAAGCCTAAAAGAACAAGAAGAATAGTGAAAGGCCACCACCAAAGTACTTCCTTTGGGAGAGTCCTCATTTGGTTTGAGATTTCCCTAAGAAAAGCAAGCTCTCTACATTGATTGAGGAGAAGGAGGTAGAACAACAACAAAGGGAAGTGGGCTCATTGCAAGTCCTCAATGCTATCAAAGCCAAGGTGGAGGTGCCCAAGACTGAGCCCTTCTTTGCCTTCATGGATGGATTATAATTGTAGGCCAAGCTAGAGTTAGAGCAACATGATGTATAAGACCTTGCCACGACCATGTTCATTGTTAAATCCCTCATTGAATTCCAAAGGCCTGACAAAGGCAAGGCCAAGATAGACAAGGGCAGAGGTGGGGGAGAAGGCAAACAAGGCAAGGATAGTACCTTTTAAGTCTTTTAAGCCTAAGGAGAAGGCCTAAAAGAACAAGAAGAATAGTGAAAGACTACCACCAAAGTACTTTCTTTGTGAGGGTCCTCATTTGGTTTGAGATTGCCTTTAGAAGAGTAAGCTCTCCACATTGATTGAGGAGAAGGAAGTAGAACAACAACAAAGGGAAATGGGCTCATTGTAAGTCCTCAATGCTATTAAAACCAAGGTGGGGGAGCCCAAGACTAAGAAGAAATGGCCTTTATTTGTACAAGCCAAGGTCGATGGTGAAGAAGTTTGAGCCTTGGTAGATACTGGTGCCACAAATAACTTCCTAGAGTGGAATGAGGCAAAATGGTTGGGGATTAAGTATGAGCAAAAATTGGGATGGCTTAAGGTTGTGAACTCTCCTCCAATGATGATCTATGGGATGGCCTGCAATGTCAAAGTCTACCTAAGTGAGTGGATTGACCTGGTAGACTTCATTGTTGTTCCTATGGATGATTATCCAATTATATTAGGCATAGACTTCATGGATAAAGTGAAAGCTGTGCCAAGCCCCTTTGCCGACACCATGTGCATTCTAAAAGAAGGGAACTTGTGCATGGTGCGCTTGACACAAGGTGAGACTACTCAAGCTAGATCCTTATCTGCTATGCAACTTAGCAAGGGATTTAAAAAGGCACAATTTATATTCTTAGTGGCACTCAAGGAAGAAAAGGGAGTAATACCTTTAAGTTGCCCAAGGAAGCCCAAAGTGTACTGGAGGAGTTCAAACATATTATGCTCGCAGAGTTACCTAAGAAGTTGCCTCCAAGGAGGGAGGTAGATTACAAAATCAAGCTTGAACCTGGTGCAAGGCCCCCTGCTACCGTACCATATAGGATGGCTCCTCCTGAACTAAAGGAGCTAAGGAGGCAATTAAAGGAGTTACTAGATGCTGGATATATCCAACCCTCGAAAGCTCCATAGGGTGCTCAGGTGTTATTCCAAAAAAAGCATGATGGGTCACTTTGAATGTGCATTAACTACCGGGCACTAAACAAGATCACAGTGAAGAACAAGTGTCCCATCCGACTCATTGCTAACTTATTCGATTAACTTAGAGATGCAAGCTGTTCTCCAAGCTTAACTTAAGGTCCAGATATTATCAAGTCCATATCGCTGAGGGAGATGAGCCAAAGACAATGTGTGTCACCCAATATGGCTCTTTTGAGTTTCGCGTTATACCCTTTGGACTCACCAATGCACCTGCCACATTCTGCACCTTGATGAACAAGGTATTTCAACCTTTCCTAGATTGCTTTATGGTGGTATACTTGGACCACATAGTTATTTATAGCAAGACCCTGGAGGACCATGTTTAACATCTTTGGCAAATCTTTAAGGTCTTGCAAGATAATAAATTATACGTGAAGAAGGAGAAATGTTCCTTTGCCCAAGAAGAAGTGGTGTTCTTAGGACACGTTGTTGGCAAGGGACAACTGAAGATGGATAAGTCTGAGGTTCGAGCAATACAAGATTGGGAGCCTCCCAAAGGAGTCATTGAGTTGAGATCATTTCTTGGTTTAGTAAACTACTATGGGCAGTTCATCCATGGCCATTCCTCCCTGGCAACCCCATTAATAGACCTACTATAAAAGAATCGTTCTTGGGATTGGGATAGGAAGTGTCAAGAGGCCTTCAAGAAATTGAAGCCTGTTTTAATGGAGCAACCTGTATTGGCACTGCCTAACCACACTAAAAGTTTTGAGGTGCACACTGATGCATCTAACTTTGCTATTGGGGGTGTATTGATGCAAGAAGGACACCTCATAGCTTATGAAAGTAGAAAGTTGAATAATACTGAGAGGCGATACACAGTGTACGAGAAGGAAATGACTACCGTGGTGCATTGCCTGAGAACTTGGAGGTATTATCTATTGGGATCTAAGTTCATGGTGAAGACCGATAATATGGCAACAAGCTACTTCCTCAACTAAAAGAAGCTAACACCCAAGCAAGCTAGGTGGCAAGATTTTTTAGCTGAGTTTGATTTCGTGATAGAGAACAAACCAAGAATGGCAAACTCAGTGGTAGATGCTTTGAGTAGGAAAGCTTAACTTGCTATCGTGACTTAACCTAGCTTTCCCTTAGTGGAGTGTATTAAGGAGGCCTTGAAAAGGATCTATAAGCCAAGAACTTGGTGGAGCTTGTGAAAGGAGGCAAGACAAGGAAGTTCTAGCTAGAGGATGGCTTACTCTACACTAAAGAAGGGCATTTGTATATGCCAAAATGGGATGGCCTAAGGAAGGAGATACTAAAGAAGTGTCATGATTCATTGTAGGGTCACCCAGGTATGCATTGCATCTTGGCACTTGTAGAATGAGAATATTATTGGCCTCAATTGCATGATAATGTAGAACTTTACGTGAAAACTTGTCTTGTGTGCCAACAAGACAAGGTGGAGCAAAACTAACCCGCCAGACTATTGGAGCCATTATCTATCATTGAGCAACCATGGGAGAGTATCTCGATAGACTTCGTTGTTGGCTTGCCAAAGGTGGATAGCTTTGACAACATTATGGTCATGGTCGATTATTTAGCAAGTATGGAGTATTCATCCCCTTGCCAACAAAGTATAATGCTGAAGATGTAGCAAGATTGTTCTTCAAGCATGTGGTGAAGAATTAGGGAATCCCAAAATTGATCGTGATTCACTAGGAGATTTTGGACAGAGTTATTCAAGTTACTTAGCTCCAAATTAAACTTCTCTACTAGCTTTCACCCCCAAACTGATGGGCAAATTGAAAGGGTGAATGCCTTGTTAGAATTATACTTGAGGCACTTTGTAGGTGCCAATCAATAAGATTAGGTGCAGTTGTTGGATGTAGCCCAATTCTCATATAATCTCCAAAGGAGTGAGTCAACGGGGGTAAGTCCGTTTGAGCTGGCCATGGGGCAACAACCATTGGATCTCTAGACGTTGGCTAAGACATGTTTTGGAAAGAGCCCAAGTGCCTTCTTCTTTGCCAAGGAGTATAAAGAGAAAGCTAAGATGGCTAAGGCTTATCTAACCAAGGCAGCTAAGAAGATAAAGAGGCGGGCCAACAAGAAAAGAAGCACATGGAGTTTGAGGAAGGAGACTTAATTATAGTGAAACTCCTCCCTCACACTCTTCGCTCATATGGGAAAGTGTATAAGGGGTCATTGAAGAGATATGAAGGGCCTTTCCCAATTGAGAAGAGGGTTGACAAGCTTGCATACCAAGTTACCTTGCCATCCCACATTGAGGCACACCTCGTCTTTCATGTGAGCTTCTTGAATCCATACCATGCTGCTAAGGAGAACTTGGGTAGGAATGAGTCTAAGAGAGCTCCCATCGCCATCATTACCACACGTGAACGAGAAGCCCAAGAGATCTTGACACATTGAGTCATTCTGAAGAGGGGCACTCATCCAAGCTATGTAGAGTACTTGGTGCATTGGAAGGGCTTGCCTAATAGCGAGACAAGTTAGGAGCATGAGTTATCTTTATACAAGCACAAAGATTTGGTTCGAGAATACAAAGACACGACGAGGGCGTCACGAAAATAGGTGGGGGAGAATGACATAGGCGTGCTAAAGAAGATCATCTTGGAAGCTTCTGGAATCCTCCATACACATATACATATAAATATCCATGTAAAAATCTAGATAATTCTAAAGAGACTTCTAGATTATTCTAGGTATTTCTGTAACTATTTAGGCTTCTTGTAAATATCCTAGATGTTCCTAGACATTGAATGTAGAACATTAAATTAAATTGATCTCTACCATCCATTGAGGAGGTGGAAACCTATAAATACCCCCAAGGTGTCAAGGGGGAAGACACTTCAATTTGTACTTTTATTCTTGCAATACACAAGTATTTTCCAAGCTCTCTTGTCTAATTCTCTCCTTTCAACTTCTTGACAAGCTTCCTCTTGTGTTCTAAAGGCTCGTATTGGGATAAAAAGTGAGAGAAAGGCTAACTTGGATATTAGCTGGGAGTATCTAAGTGCCGCACGGTCATTGGAAAAGCCAAGCCCGTGCCAAAAGTCATGTAAAACAAAAGAATGAAAAGGTTTATCTTTTACCCTATAATTCAAAGGAAAAGAGTTTTACCTTAAAAATATCAACATTATATATATTTTTATATTTTGCTAACACATTTTAACTCTAAAAAAATATATAAATCTTTATAAAACTTTTGTTATATTCATGTTATAAAATTTGTTAGCAAAAAAGTTGTCACATCAAATTTTTTGAATAATTTGTTAGTCAATTGTCTCTCCAAATTTAAAATAAGATGACAAATAACTCTTTTATGAAAATTTATTGATTTCTTATGGGCATAGGATCATGAGAAAGATATTGTTTGACAAAGAAATTATTTATATTCAAATTAACTAGTTAATTGTCTCTTCAAATTTAAAATAAGATGAAAGATAAATCTTTAATGAAAATGTATTGATTTCTTATGGTCATGAGATGTTGGGAAAGATATTGTTTGACAAAAATTTATTTATAACAAATTTTATAACATCAATGTAATAAAAAAAATTTTAATAAGAAGTTCAATCAATCCATTACACAATATCTGTTTTGTAATCTTTTGCTAGATTATTTAAACTTTATTTTAAACAAATTACACTAGTTTTAAGTTTGATTAAACTATATCATATTTTTACTATTAGATCATGTTTTGAAATGTATGTAATAATAATAATAATAATAATAATAATAATAATAATAATAAATTTAATTATTATAAAATTTAAAACAATTATCCGAATCTTAAAATGACCAAACATAAAAATTCAACCTCTTAAAATATGGAAACCCCCATATACAAAAAGAGCTCTTATCAAACACTCCCTCCGGTCCCTTTTTATAAGGAAATCTGAAGAGATTTTTTTAGTCCCAAAATATAAGAAATATGGTATATTTTTTTATTTCACTAAATAATAAATTTCTTTTTTACCCTTCATTTATTGTTACACCTAATATACTTAACAATGCATAACGTTTTCCCATGCAAAATGAAGATAGGTAAAATAAGAAAAAATTATCAAATTTGAACCTAATCAATGAGTTAAACTGATATTAATTGTTTTTCTTAATACCAGTGAAACAATTTTTTGTTTCTAACAAACAGGACCGGAGGGAGTAATAGATAAGACACTTCCACATGATTTGATGATTCATTAATAGTCCATATGATAATTTCCTTTTCACTCTCAATCAAAAATAAAACTTACACTGTAAACTATATTTGAATAAATAAGATTTATTGTGTCCTTCTTAATATTAGTTCTCATAATCCACTGTAGATTTTCTTATATTTCTTTCTTTTTTCTAATATTAGGGAATCTCAAAATTATTAAAGTTTTAAAAAAGTACTATAACAAGTAGAAAAGATGAAAATACCTACTCAAATTTCTAATGACAAATAAATTACATATTTTTATAATCCTAGATTACCTTCTTAGTTTTTTGAGCATATTAACGGAATATAAAAAAGCCATATTGATGGAAAGAAAGTTCAATTAAAAAAAATCTTATAGCAAAATATTTTAAAAAATATAAAAAAAAAAAGTTGAAAACAATAATTTTGAAAAATATTCTAAAAAATAATTATGATTATACAAATTTTGATCATAAAGAATCCACTGTAGATTTAATAACTTTATGGGAAGAGCAAGAAAACCTTTTTTCTTAATTAAAGGGAGTTATCTTTTTGAAAAAATAAAAAAGATTTTACCTTTCTAAGTATGTGCTCTGATTATGAGATATATCGAATTTGAATAATTTGAAGGATCAAATGAAAAATTCAAACAAAATATTTCATAAATCATTCTTAAAAATTATAATTTGCCAAAGTTACATATTTTTATTAACCATAATAGTTTGAACATCTCAGATATTGAATAAAGTATAGTGAGAAAAATTACTTTCCAAAATCAAGCCTAGGAATAACTCAACAATTTTCCAATGTTTTATAAAAAACCATGATTTATTTTATCATAAAAAATGATAGGTTCATTGATAAAAACAAAAACAAAAAGATAGATTCATGAAATACTATACTTTTCATATTACTAAAAATATTGGTAAAAAGGTTAGAGAAAAATTCTATTCACCCTACCAAATTTAGGAATTAGAAGAATCTAAAGAAATAGTTTTTCAATTTCACAAACATTGTGAAAATGTTAATTTTATTTTAGATAAATTTACTTTTGATGAATTTGCAAGTTAAAGCCTTTATTGGCTTAGCAAAGAAGCAAAGCTAATACAATTGAGAATAGACTTCAAAATAACAAATAGAAGAAGAATTTTTTCTATCCATCTACCATGTAACTACTAGGCTACACCAACTAGAGGTGTTCATCCAGCCCAGCATCTTGGCTAGCCTAATGCTACTTAGCCTTGTTAATCTAAGCAAAAAAAGGGAAAATAAAAAAAAATACATCTAAGGCAGGCATTATGCTTATTGTTTCAACCAATCAGGCCCAACCCTATAGCATTATAAAATAATAAAAAAAATATAGACTAAAAGGAAAAGAATTCTTTTTTTGGGCTATTTTATAATTTTAGCCAAAATTTTTAAATATATTTTATAAATTATCAATAGCCATAGGAGTCAAAGCCCTTGTCAAGCCTCTTCTAAGTATAAATATGATTTTCAAATAAGAGAAAATGAAATAGAAAATGTGTATTTTTTGAATTAAAAAAATCTTTATTTAAAATAGTAAACAACCTTTTTTAAGGAAAGTGGCCAACCAAACTACCTTTAGCGTTTGGGTTATATCTATCTCGAAAAAATACATTAGATTAAAAAAAAAGCCCTAATTAGACCACCAAACTCTAAGTGATCACATTTTAAAGTTTAATCTACTATATCTACATTTTCTTCCTATTTCCTTTTTTTACCCCACATTTTTTTTATTTCCATGACATAGATCTTGATAAAAAAAATATCAAAACAAGTGATCATATGCCTAAAATTATTGAGTGGATACAAAGGTACAAGCATTGAAAATTTCAAAGTTTTTCTTTTTCTAAAGTTTCATTGGCCTAATTTGTCCTGTTGACCCAATTACAATCAAGCCATAATTGGGTCGGGCCAGGATGTAGGCAAAAAATTGGAAGCTTAACTTAAACTAGGCTGAGTTTTGAGCTAGGGTGAAACTCGACCTATGCACATCTCTAACACTAGCTCAATGTCACACTATCACACATCATATATTAAAACATGCTAAAACATGCTAAATTAGAAGATCTTGTACTGTTGGCCAAAAACCTTGTTGACAATGTCTCAAATTTCATAGTGTAAAATACAAGATCTTGTCGACAAGATCTTGGACCTTGTCTAAAAAATGTTATCTTAGCCTTTAATTTGACATGGTTTAATGCTAACTCATCCTCAATATACTTGCCCAATCAGAAACATCACAAAAGAAGCATGGAATTTGAGTTTAAGATCAAGCATTACAAGTCATTCCATGCAATTCACATCTTCAATTAGGATTTCAATAGTTAGTTTAGGGCCACATATGGTTCATCTTGAGCTATAGAGGTCCAACCCTCAGTCTTTCTTTTCCTTAATTCATTTTCATCATAAAAAGTTTGTTTACACTCATTTTAGCATGTTTAGCTCAAGGAACACACAATCTTCATAGGACCCGAATTGACAGCATGCACATAAACTCTACCCTAACTTCAAAAATTCATAACTAATTTTAAAAAAATCAAAATCATGCATATGATAGCTTTCTGGAAAGCTCTAGATGTTAATAATGATTAGAAATAGTTCCAAACTAAAACATTAGCATTTAGCTTACAAAAAGAAATAAAATAGTACATTAGGTCTGGGTGGGGTCTTGCAGCTAATCCAGAATTTCAAAAATTCATATTTCTCTTTACACTAGTCCAAATAGGGTTCTCTTAATGGCTGTGGAAAGCTTATGATGACAACTACATGCTTGTAAATTTTATGAGCATTGGACTTAATTTGACCCTCCAAAAATGCTAAAAACTAGACTGTCTAGCAACACAATGCCATGATAGTTTTTGCATAATTTGGCCAACTTTGAAAAATCATAAGATATTCCACAGACCTCCAAAAGTTTTGTTCTTTGGCTATATCAATGAGATCTATATGCCTAAAAAATTTTATGTCAAAACTCATTCATTTGGTTTAGTTTTGGTTCAGGGGCAAAATATGGCTCAAAATAGTAATCATATGACTCCAAATGATACCAAATGGCTCTCTACATGAACCATGACCATTTGGGCAAGTCTAAAAGTTCAAATATAGTATATAGAGGCATCATAACAGGTCCAAATCCTCATGGAACTCAAATTCACCATTCTACTTGCATAAATACACATAGACATCATGGCTCGAGGATGTCAAAACCATACATTCTCATACATTTGGCTTCATATTCATTACATATAATATATTCATATACTTTTACACATGCTCAAATATTTACAAATCATAAATAACTTATACATACATACTTTGATATCAAGTTACACAATATCTTATTCTATTGTCAAAGTATCATCATTCATGCTCCATTGCTCTTATTCTTTGCTCCTTGGACTTCACCTAGACAAAGTTAGATAGAAAGTAAGAGAGAGTGAGATTTAAAGAATCCTAATAGCTCTTTCACCCTTCAAGTAAGAATACATGACATATTGTCATGTTAAAGAACACAAGCATGTAGCAAAAGCTTCCAAGAATCAAACATAAACATGTTTTCAAGATCACATGAACATGTCAATATCAAAATCAAGCCCTAAGGACTTTTGGCATACCCTCACCCACTTATTTAGAACTTTTAGATTAGTCTCACCCATTTTTTAGGGATTTTTGACTTAGCCTCACTGATTCCAAGAGATTTTGGCCTTGTCACACTCATTCTTAAGGACTTTTGACTTCACCTCACCCATTCCAAGGGACTTTTAGCATCATCTCACCCATCAAGAGCAAAGTCACATTCCAAACACAATTCAAGAAACATAATGCACCATAATATCAAACCAATAGCTAGAAACATGTTTCATGATTCAAATATCTATACAAGTATTCAATGACAATCCAACAACTAAGAAATGCATACAAGAAAGGATGGAGAGCTACCTTTTCAAGAATGCACAAAGTTTCTCCTTAGTTTCTAACTTCTCTTCTCTCGGCCTCACAAGCATACTTGGGAGAGACTTGATTTGCTTAGCCTAGACACATCAAGCAGCACACAAAGGTATCGATGGAACCATCTCTAGCCTTACACGAGCCTTATATAAGCTACTTCTAGCTTTAGGCCTCTATATGGCTCCATATAGTAACATAATGAAGCAACTCACACAATTCATTATCTTGGCTTCAATTTCTCACTCAATCTAAGTCATATGACTCCATTTAAGCTCATTAGCATCGTCACAAACTCAAATCAAGGAGTCTAATACCAAGTTACTTCTTTATGCATAATGGAACCTAAACTTTCAACTTTCAAACTATAGTTCCTAAGTTCAAACCAATAGTTCTTTTGGTGTTTATTATTCATATCTAGACCATTTCTATCTTTGGAATCAAAGGAAACTCTCCCTAGGTGCACTTTCCCCTCTTGGCCGAGACATGCACACATAAAGGAGTCTATGGAGTTTTCTTAGTTTTCCTAGGGAATTTGATATCTATAAAGCTCCTTAGACCTCTTATGAACTCAAATATACTCTTAGATGGTCTAAAATATCATTTTATAGCTTTATATTTCCTAAGGTGCAAGTGAAACCTTAGGTATGGAAACTTGCATCCTATAGCCTCTCGCGGCTTTCTTTTTTCATAATCTTACTCTCCATACTTCTAAGCACTTGTTTCTATTAAATTTTCATTAAACAAAAGCTTTCTTCTTACTCTCTCTCTTTAGGCGGAATTATGGAAGAAAAAGAAAACCAAGGAGATGGCAATATTATGGCTTACATCATACCTTATTTAAAAGCTTGTTAAGTGGTGATTTTTGTGCCATAGTTGTTTACTTCAACCTTTAGCTTTTTCTCAAGAGGTCAGCCATCAAACTCCCATTTCAAGAATCTTAAACCATCAAGCGAAAGAAAATGAAGAGAAGAGAAAGTTTTATAACTAGCTTGTTGTAAAATTTCATGTATTTTCGTACCTTTTTGCCTTAGTTTTTTTTTCTCTCTCCTCCATCTCTCTTGGATGCCATGGCTGGTCTATTTTTTAGCTCAAGTGTCATTTTGGAAGGGTGGAAGGGCTAACTTGATTATATTAAAAGGTAAAGGAATATTTTTATAACAATTCCTGAATACTGATTACGTCTCTCAACTTCCATTCTTTTGTTTGGGCTCGTTTTAGCTCCATTTTTAGAACCGTCTTTTCCATATGAAAATTTAGGTCTTCTAGTTTAATAAAAACATGATCTTCCAATTTTAAGGAGTTCAAAACCATCATAAATCATCTAATCAAAGTTTCAGTCAACTCTTTGCCAAAAACACACACCGGGAGGGTTTTAATTATTATGATGGTTTCCATGGTTTTTGGGGTCTATGAGAATATTGAGAAACTCAATTTTCTCATTTAAAACTCCCTTCTATAAACAAGTGTAAAACTATGTAAAGTTAGTGTATGTATCAAGAATAGAGTTTAATGAATAGAATTGTGTATTTTGACCACTTGGGAGCCCACTTGTGTATGTATGTTTATGAAAGTGGCATGGTGAATTTGAGTTGCATGAGGGTTCAAACCTTATGAGGGACTTATTTATGGTATAATTATACTTTCTAAGTTGCTCAAATGTGTGTGGAATAATGGATGACTCATTTGAACTAAATTTGTCTCTTGTTGGAACCAAAATTGCCATATTCTTGAGCTATGGCAAAGTCTAACCAAATGATCTCTTCTTGACTTGAAAATTTGTATGCAACTAGATCTTGCCTAGAGATTTTTAGGAATCCAAAGATCAGGTCATTTGGAGGTCTGTGGAATTTTCTATGATTTTTCAAATTTGGTATCAGAATTTTGGATTTGCACCAGTACTGTTCATTTGGTCAGTTGTGAAATTGTGTCATCTGAGGGGCAAACGTGGTCCAATGGCTACGAAATTTTATAGAAAGAAACTAGGAATTCACAGTGACATGTAGAAACTAGAAGCACCTCATTTAAAGGTCTGAGTTAAGAGATATGAATTTTTGAATTTCTAGAACAACTATAGTAGCGCAGCATGACCTGAATCACTGTTCCATTGAATTTCAATGGCTAAATGTGCTTGCTCTAGTTTGAGTCTATTTTTACCAAAACTTTAACATTCATATATTTCCAAATTGGTATCATTTGAATGGATTGAATTTTTTTGGAATTAATTGGACATTTTTGAAATTTATAGCAGACACTTACATCAGTACCAGTAGCTGTCCAAACCTTTGTCCCTTTTCGCATATCAAATGCTTCCTATGTTATGTTTCATGGCTTGGACATATTTTTGACATAAATTAGACATGTGTAGCTTTCTATAATGACCAAGAATACATGATTTCAAATTTTCTAGAATTAGTTATGAATTCTGACACTTCATATCAGTAAACTGAGTGGACAGCAGCGACCTCAGTGGCTTTTTGGATGTCAAATGTTCTCCCCTTAAAGATTCATGAGCTGAAATTATTTTTACCATGGGTTAGATATCTAGAGATTTCTAGAATGTTAAAGTTTGTTGGGTTTCAATTTTTGTGAATTTAATTATGAATTTCCAAAGTTGTGACAGAAAAACTGAGAATTTGGCCAAAAATAATAGTGTGAGTTTGATGCTCCCCTTTAAATTCCACAAGTTGTGGGCCAACTTGGTGATGCAAATGAGTTGTATGTATGTAATTAAATATGATAATGTGATGTATGAGCTCATGTGGTCCACGTGACACCAAATGAAATTTTCATACGCGACGCAACGCGAAATAAAACATTATTTTAATGCCATTTTTCATTCCCTTTTGTGCAATTCATCATGGGAAACTTAGAAATGATAGGAAGCAAACTAAAAATATATGGTGTTACATTATCTTAATTTTATTTAGCCTCAAATCTTTCTATTTAGGGGACTTCCTTTTATATCTGGCCTGTGTCTAACGTTTTTAGGAAAATCGAACATTACACTTGCTAAATTTTGAGACCTAGAGTTATCTTGTTGCAATGCAGGTGAGTTTAGCTACAGTGAGAATCATGTGTGTGTTTTTTCTTTGAGGCCAAGGGCAATCTCACTGTAGCATAGCATTCTTTTCACACAGGAGGTTTCATCTCCATGGAAGAACATGGTACAAGATTGGTAGCTATCTTTGGTGCATTATGTTTGAGGCAATTATTTGATGTTTTTGTTACATAATCATTAAAAAAAGATTTTTTTGGTTTTGATGGCATAGGAATTGAGGAGGATCCCAACCTATTCTGAAATCTATTTTAGAACACTTCAACATCAATCTAATTACACTTGGATTGATAAAAAATCATAAGCTATTTGGGCATGTTAATATATATATATGTATATATTATTACACTTTTTGTATTTTAACCCTTTTTTATTTTTAATGTGGAAAGTTCGAGCGATAATATAGAATACTTGAATTTATTTTTACAACCTGCTTATATGAAAAGAGAAGCTTAGTTTATAGATTAGGCAGAATTTCATCTAATGTAATTGGAAATTCTAATCCAGGATATACATACACTGAAGGAGAACCATCCAGTCAAATGCTAGCATACCCTTATTCCTCTTACATACAAGAGATGATAAGAAATGAATTTATTAACTTTTCAACACAACATTATAATACTTAATTCCAAGAGTAGCAAATATGAACCCTAAGATCACAGATAAATGAATTCACTTATGGTTTTCATCAACAATCTCATATTGGAGAAAGTTCTTCCCAAGCAAATCTAACTCTATATAGGCCAAATATGTCTCATATTAGTGACAAAATGAGAGACAATGCAAATGAAAAAGATGATGATGATGAGTTGTGTTATGGACTTTATTTTTATATACAATAGTTTTCTATAAATAATCATCCATGTTGATCATATGTTAATATTTTAATTTTTTTTATTGTATCTAAATGTTTAGTGTAATACCATAATGTATTAACCTCAACTAGTCTCCATCTAGGCTTGATTCCATATGATTGGCAAAGAAAAAGAGTAAACTGTGGTATTTTAAAGCTTTACGTCAGGGTTTAAAGTGTCATACTTCGTCCCGTGGGTCCCGTGAACCCATTAATAACATTCTCTACTCCAACTCCATTCATACAACTCATACATAGTATAAAACAACCTATGAACCATGGATATGAAGCCAAAAACCAAAAAAATGCAAATTGTCAAATGGGTCTAAAAGTCAGATTTTTGGCTCTAACTTTGAAAAATCATAACTAATTCTAGAAAAATGAAAATTAAGCAAACCATAGCTTTTTGGAAAGCTCTGGATGTTAACTTCACATTAAAATAATTTTAGGACATGAATATAGCCTTTGGATCATGTTTGACAATGAAATAGTCACAAAGGTCTGGTTTTCCCTAGTACTGATACAATTTACTATCATAAATTTCAAAAATGTCCAATGAATTCCACAAAAATTCAATCCATGCAAATGATACAATCTGGAAAGCTATGGATGTTAGCTATAGGGAAAAAATAGTTCTAGACTAAGCTAAGAGCATTTAGATCCCAAAAACCAATCAAACAATAATGCAGGTCTAAAGGTGCACCTGAAACAGAACAACAACTTCAAAAAGTTATTTTTCCCTCTACAGACCTCTAATTGAGGTCTTCCAATTCAAGTCACTGGAAAGGTCTAGTTTCTACCTATAAAATTTCATGGCAATGGGACACCGTTTGGCTCATGAATGACACAATTTCATTTCTGACCAAAGCTACAGTGACAACAACCAAACCAAAAAAATTCCTAACTTCAAAAATTTGCCAAATATTCCATAGATCTCCAAAAATTATGAACTTTAGTTTCCCAAAAAGCTCTTAACAAGCTCTAGATGCATGCCAAATTTTAGATCAAGAAGAACTCATTTGGATAAAAGTGGCATAACCCACCAATATGGTCACTTTTCCTTCTCATAATGTAACTCTTTTGTCCAAATGGCTCTTTTTTGTGTTTGGCACCTCTTGGGCAAGTTTAAAAGCACTAATATACCACATATGAGTTGCCCAAGTGGTCCAAACCATCATGCATCTCAAACTCACTATGTTACACACAAGAATACACATCTAGGAATGGGCTACCAAGTACCCAACACTTGCCTTCTCATTGCTTTAGTTCCACAAATGGTTCATACATCACATATACATGCTTTTATACTTGTTCATCTATTTACATGTCAAAAATTATATATACATATGCATTTTAACACTTCTTTATATCAAAAAAACCAAAACAAGTTATATAATTAATTAACTAAGCATGCTCAATTAGACTCCTTGACTTATGCCTTGGTCTCCTTGACTTCCACTGAGTGGATCGTCGCATAACCCTCAAAATAATACTAGGCTAATAGAATATGTAATTAGTGGCACAACCTAGGTCATCTCCCTTGGAATTGGCATTCAATGTTTAATTGAGTGTTCTAAATGTTAAAAAACTCTAAAATTTCCTAAACTAGGGGGTTTTGATTTAATTAAATTAAGCAAAAACTAAATTGAATTAAATTCCTAATTACTATCTAATTGGATGAATTATGAATGAAAGATGGCCTTGTGACTAGCTTCGGATTCGTCCCTTGGTATCCACTATCCTTATCCTATTCTAATTATGATTAATTATGGCCTAAGAGTTCCTAATCGTGTTCATAACAATTTATCTTGAGTAACCACTCAAGATTCAAGAGATTAACTATCTAATGTTGAATTGAAACCTCACATCCAAATTAAATTGTCAATTCTTGTTTTAGGATCAATGAACACTTAATTTGATTGATTAACTAATTGATTAACCTCTGAATCATCCTAAATATTTAATTAACTAACTAAACATTAAGGAATCTTCAAATTAAACAATTACGCTCACTCATGTATTTTATCGAATACCTCCGAAGCATACATGGGAATTCAGATAATATTGATGTCTAATGCAATCAATTAATCAAAAATTACTTCCTAATTAGTGTCTAACCAGCCACTAATTATAATTACACAAATTCTTCATCAAATACATCTTAACCAAGAAAATAAATGAAAGAGAAAAAGTGTAGGAAAAGTATAGAAATTCTTAGCCAAAATTCTAAATTATGCTTCCATGGATTCAAGCGTCTCCAAGAGCTTCCTCCTTGCTAGCCTCAAGATGAATTAGAAAATCATGGAATGTAGATAGAAGATGGATGGAATGGATGGAGTGTTTATGAATGGTATATGGTTGATGAATGGTACCTCTTGGATGAATGAGACGAAGGGTATATATAGGCATGGTTTTCTTAAGATTTTGAGACGTGAATAGGTTGGAATCTGGAAGACAAATCAGATGCGTGAATATATGAAAGAGGCGTGCAGATTCTGGACTGTGAATGAAGTATGAATCCTCCTTGGAATGCCTCTGGACGCTTCAAACTTGCTGCTGTTCACGTGACTCTTTTAATGAATCATATGCAGCTTCTTCTTCTCCTTCTTCACGTTATTATTCACGTGCCCAGCCTCTCCTTGAGTTTTTTTCATTCTCCACGTCTCATTCATGCTTCTTTCTTCTATACATATATACGATGGGTCCCACTTCATTCCATATATAATATCAAGATTTATGCAAGCTTCCCACGTAGCTTTTTTTTCATCTTACGTTTTCAGCTTCTGCGTTAGTTCTTTTCACGTGGTTTCCTTCGTATTATGCAACTTCCTCGTTCAGTTTTCAATCAGCTCGTCCTCCCAGCTCATTCAAGCTTCAACTCGAGTTCAGCTGCTTCTTACTTCATGCACCACGTTCAGCTTCTCTTTCCAGCACCTTGCTCTGTTCTTAACCTCAAAAACAGAGGCTTCTTCATTTTTCTGCCCAGTTTCTTTACTTCAGCGTGATATCCACGTCTTTTTCCAGCTCCCAAGTTTCTCGCTCAGCTTCTTCTGTTTTGTGTTGCCCAGTCCAGCGTCTTTTACCCAGCTCAAGACTGCCTCATTCTTGCTTATTCATGCAGCATTTTTCAACTTCTATTCTAGCTTATATGCAGCTTCTTTCATTCGTTTCCAGCTGCTGTTCCAGCTCATGCATCGTTTAGCTTCAGCGTTGCTTTCATTCTGCACAGCGTTAAGCTTCCTCCTGCAGTTCAGCAGTTCTTCCAGCCTACGTTCTTCCTTCTTGTTTCTGCTTCTTCAGCCAAGCTCAAGAGCTTCTTCATGATATTCTTCTCCTCTGTTTTGTTCACATTCTACGTAACTTTTCTCTCTTCTTTGTCTGCCCAGGCTTCCACGTTATTTCTGCAGCTATAGCGTTTGTCTTTTGATGCAACCAGAAATTAAAAGAAGCAACAGCCCTCCACGTGATTTTTCTGCCAGCACATAAGAAAATGGAGACCTAATTAACTAATTACAATATTGCCATTCAGAGCTTAATGGAAATAAAACCAATCTTTCCTTTTAATCCACTTTAATTTCTTCAATTTAATTTCCTAAAAATTCTGCACAAGATTAATAAATGTTTTTAAGGGTTAAAAATATTTAATCATCAAAGAGTTTTGGAGAATAAAATCTTAGTAATTTAAATCCAAAAATTCTCTTTATTAATTCAAAATTATATTGTTTTCCAAAATTAACCACAAATTCAAATATTGCATAATAAATCCAATTAAGCTCAAATTAATCATTAAAATCAATAATAAATGTGGGTAAAGACATATGAAAATTAGTATTTATCAATTCCCCCACACTTATCTCTTTGCACTCCTGGGCAAAGCTCAATATCAAAGGACGACTAATGGAATGACAAGTAGGAAAATAAAAGTGAAAAATCACAAGTTAAGGAATGGTCAAGACTTTTCAACACTTTAACAATCTAAGATAACTTCACTTGCATCAAGAATTAAGTTCCATGGCAATTTCATTTGAAAAGAATGAATCAAAATGCATAGCCTCTCACATGGATTAGTGTTTACTCTCAACTCTCAAGTGTTTAGGCAATATGGATCACTCAAATTTCACCTATCAAGGTATCACTACCATAAGCTTGTCAAGCTTCTAAATCTCCACCACCCATGCTAAATGCAAAGCACAAATCAAGAGGACTTTATTTAGGGTTGTAATGGGGCTAAGGAGTTGAAATAAATGAATACCAAAAATAAGGGGAAAACAACTAACAAATAGAATACTTTAGAGATCTCAAGAGCAATAAAATGAGACTTAGGATGAGGAAGAGTGTGCATTGAAGTCCTTATTTCCAACAAGTATAAGCAACTATACAGAATACTTCTTTCTTTGATTTTCTAATGCTTTTTTTTTTTTCATTGCTTTCTTGCCTTTTTTTCCATCTCTTCTTTTCTTTTCTTTTTTTTCGTCTCTATCTCTTCTCTTCTTTGCATTTTTTTTTCAAGACAATTTCCTCAACTTTTAATAACCATGGCCTAAATGGATGTAAGACACATATTCTCTCATCCCAATTAGATGTAATGCTCCTTAAAAATCCTTAAAACATCCTAAAACAAGGTGGGAAAATAATTGAATGGCTATAGTTAAATAAGAAAAGAAAATTAAGGTTCAAAGTGGCTAAAACAATAGATAAAATGCATGTAAGGTGGCTTTTTGGCTCACTAGTTATAAAAGAAATGAATGCCTCATCATTTTCATGCATGCAAGTGCAAATGTAGTCTCAACAAAGAATCAAGACAAGTTCTAGAGTGAAAACAGAGATAGGTGAATACACACTAGAATTGAATAATTCAGGCTCAAATTCTCACCAGCTAATGGCTATCAAATAATTCATTGAAATCAAATTCATTGCCACTTCACTTAAATCAAAACACAAAATTCATTGCTTACCATGTCTAGGTGAATCCAAGCTATAATCATCTCAACTTGCAACTTTCACAAGAAAACTTAGAGGAATCATGCTATTTTGTTTAAAAATTTTCTAAATTTTTTTTTTCAAAACAAGGGCAAGATAGAATGGAAAATGGAATGACATAATTCTCCCCCCCACACTTAAATATTGCATTGTCCTCAATGCCAGCACACAATCCAGTGAAGAGATAAACAACACAAAATAAAGAGAGTGAAAGGAAAGAATACAACCGGATGAGCTTGAATCGAAGATCTCAAAATTGGCTTAGATTTCTATGTAGCTGGTTAGCACCCTTTTATTACCTACAAAATAAAGACAAAGAATGCAAAAAAAAGAAAAAAGAAAACTACATCCTAAACTAAATAGAGCTATATTAAATATTAACTAATCATATGTATCAAAAACTAGAATTAAAACTACTTTATTCCTCCTCAATTCAAGAAATTTAAGTTTCACTACTTTAAAACATTTGGATTGATCATGCAGAGATGATTCATGGACTTCCTCAACCATCAGTAGTTTAGGAAAGTCAAATTCAGCAATTTTAGGAGCAGGAAAAGAGGAAAAATCAAATTTAAGACATTTAAAATCAAAGAAAGAAAATTTAAAATCAAAACTTTCCAAAAATCTATCAAAGCCAATAAAATCTACTGGACTCCCATCAGTAAGAGTCACTGTATCAACAGAAAAATTTAATTGTAACTTCTCACAGTCCTTCGAGTTCAAGGTGTTTGTCAGTTGCTTCTCCTCAACCAAGAGAGTCTGTGGCTTGTTGGGAATTAACTCACCAAATTCAAGAATTTGTTCAGGACTCTCAATAAGAGAAATAGTATCTTCCCTGACCAAAGAGACATCAGTAGGCTCACAAGATTCTAAACAATGATCAGTAACAAAATTTAGTGTCTCACTAGTATCAACAAAAGCACAAGTATCAATAGGATTTTCAACATCAGCATTATCACTGTGCATGCCCTCATCAATACTAACATGATCAGGAGAATCAATTTTATTGACAGTTTCAGTGCAGGCAAAGGACTCTATGGATTCAACAGATTTATCAGACTCCAGAAACTCATTAATCTCAGCACACACAGGACATGTATGCATATCATCACATAGGCATTCAAGAGTTGGGTCTGAATTATCCATAAGCTGTCCAACAATTTCAATGTCTATATTCTTATCACATGCTACTTTCATTGTTTCATCAGTCATACCCTCATAGGCTAGTGAGGAGTCATGTTGATCAGTATATGTGAGGAACTTACTAGTCTTAATGAAAGAATTAATTTGAGAACATCTATCATATATAGTGGGTCCAGCACACACACGATCAACAAAATTATTTAAATCATTTATGTCACATGATCCAGATGGTATGCTGTCTTTAAATTCAGTAGATGCATCGTCAATAGGCTTATCAACCAATTCTAGACTAAGGATAGAATGATCATCACATTCTAGATCACCCCCACACTTATCCACTACCCTAGACTCAGTAGATTCATCATTAATAGATTTAGACATGAATTCATCACTACAATCATAGCTAGGAGTAG
Source organism: Erythrophleum ivorense (assembly GCA_026724425.1). Taxonomy (NCBI): domain Eukaryota; kingdom Viridiplantae; phylum Streptophyta; class Magnoliopsida; order Fabales; family Fabaceae; genus Erythrophleum; species Erythrophleum ivorense. The sequence goes on along the minus strand of JAIUCV010000006.1, from coordinate 35,360,276 downwards.
AATTTCCAAGTGCATCAGTACACAAGGATTTATGAACATCAACAAATGTGTCAATTTTGTTCAATGAGTGACCATAATCAACCAGATCAGGATATTCAACAACAATTTCCTCATGCAATTTAGAATCAACAACATTATATGCATCAGAAGTCACAGTGCTATCAAGCAAATTAGATTTAGTTTCAATCAATTGCAAAGTATTAGAAGATGGAAGGATATTACTCGATGAATAGGACTCTTCCTCCTCTAAACATTCCCTTCTAATTTGCTCTTCAATTGATTCATTAGCACTTGAAGTAGGTTGATTCATTTGAAATCCTGAATCCATCATGAGGTTGTCTTGGAGTTGCAACCATTCAGTGCCACGTTGGACCATTTGTTCCAATTGTTGGTTTTGAATAATACAAGCTTCTATTAGCTGCTCTTCCCAACTTGGTTCCCTTTGGACCTCTTGTTGCATATACCCCTCATGATAATTGTAAGTTTCATACTTTGGCTCTTGGCTATGGAAGGTGTGGTATGGTTGGTAGCATGGTTGTTAGACTTGTTGGTATTGTTGGCTTTGTTGCTCTTGCCTCTGTTGTTCGAGAAGAATTTGAAGCACTAACATGGCATCATCCAACTTCTGAGAAATCCTATGCTCTACATCATATACACCTTGATTAGAATAATATGGATCCATTTAAAGCAAATAAAAATGAGAAGTTCAATTAGTTTTAGCACAAAAACAATTCACTAACAAATTATAATTAAAATTAATTCTAATTCAAGAAAATAAAATTCAAATGAAGCTAAGACTTACCTAACTATCAAAAACACTCCTAAATAGAAGTTAATGATGTAAAATAAACTCACAAAAATTAAAGAAATTAAATTCGGAAAATTTGAAAAATTCCTAAAAAATTCGAGAAAATACTAAAAAATTCGAAAAAGTGCCTTAAACGTTGGAATTTAGCCAAAAAATGGTGCACCTAATAGCATAGCTATTAGTTTTTCTCAAAACACCCAAAAACTTTGGAAAACGAAGTTTGAGAATTTTCTGGGCGCTTGAAACAAAAATTTCAGCAAACAGGATACTTGACGTGTAACACCGAAATCAGCCAATTCCAAGTTCAAAACAAAACAAAACAAAAATTAAACCAAAAAAGAATAAAAATAGAGCTAAAACAAAACAAAAACACTTGGAAAACTTTCTTAAACAATTCAGAATCCAATTCCCCAGCAACGGCGCCAAATTTTGAGCGGATCGTCGCATAACCCTCAAAATAATACTAGGCTAATAGAATATGTAATTAGTGGCACAACCTAGGTCATCTCCATTGGAATTGGCGTTCAATGTTTAATTGAGTGTTCTAAATGTTAAAAAACTCTAAAATTTCCTAAACTAGGGGGTTTTGATTTAATTAAATTAAGCAAAAACTAAATTGAATTAAATTCCTAATTACTATCTAATTGGATGAATTATGAATGAAAGATGGTCTTGTGACTAGCTTCGGATTCGTCCCTTGGTATCCACTATCCTTATCCTATTCTAATTATGATTAATTATGGCCTAAGAGTTCCTAATCGTGTTCATAACAATTTATCTTGAGTAACCACTCAAGATTCAAGAGATTAACTATCTAATGTTGAATTGAAACCTCACATCCAAATTAAATTGTCAATTCTTGTTTTAGGATCAATGAACACTTAATTTGATTGATTAACTAATTGATTAACCTCTGAATCATCCTAAATATTTAATTAACCAACTAAACATTAAGGAATCTTCAAATTAAACAATTACGCTCACTCATGTATTTTATCGAATACCTCCGAAGCATACATGGGAATTCAGATAATATTGATGTCTAATGCAATCAATTAATCAAAAATTACTTCCTAATTAGTGTCTAACCAGCCACTAATTATAATTACACAAATTCTTCATCAAATACATCTTAACCAAGAAAATAAATGAAAGAGAAAAAGTGTAGGAAAAGTATAGAAATTCTTAGCCAAAATTCTAAATTATGCTTCCATGGATTCAAGCGTCTCCAAGAGCTTCCTCCTTGCTAGCCTCAAGATGAATTAGAAAATCATGGAATGTAGATAGAAGATGGATGGAATGGATGGAGTGTTTATGAATGGTATATGGTTGATGAATGGTACCTCTTGGATGAATGAGACGAAGGGTATATATAGGCATGGTTTTCTTAAGATTTTGAGACGTGAATAGGTTGGAATCTGGAAGACAAATCAGATGCGTGAATATATGAAAGAGGCGTGCAGATTCTGGACTGTGAATGAAGTATGAATCCTCCTTGGAATGCCTCTGGACGCTTCAAACTTGCTGCTGTTCACGTGACTCTTTTAATGAATCATATGCAGCTTCTTCTTCTCCTTCTTCACGTTATTATTCACGTGCCCAGCCTCTCCTTGAGTTTTTTTCATTCTCCACGTCTCATTCATGCTTCTTTCTTCTATACATATATACGATGGGTCCCACTTCATTCCATATATAATATCAAGATTTATGCAAGCTTCCCACGTAGCTTTTTTTTCATCTTACGTTTTCAGCTTCTGCGTTAGTTCTTTTCACGTGGTTTCCTTCGTATTATGCAGCTTCCTCGTTCAGTTTTCAATCAGCTCGTCCTCCCAGCTCATTCAAGCTTCAACTCGAGTTCAGCTGCTTCTTACTTCATGCACCACGTTCAGCTTCTCTTTCCAGCACCTTGCTCTGTTCTTAACCTCAAAAACAGAGGCTTCTTCATTTTTCTGCCCAGTTTCTTTACTTCAGCGTGATATCCACGTCTTTTTCCAGCTCCTAAGTTTCTCGCTCAGCTTCTTCTGTTTTGTGTTGCCCAGTCCAGCGTCTTTTACCCAGCTCAAGACTGCCTCATTCTTGCTTATTCATGCAGCATTTTTCAACTTCTATTCTAGCTTATATGCAGCTTCTTTCATTCGTTTCCAGCTGCTGTTCTAGCTCATGCATCGTTTAGCTTCAGCGTTGCTTTCATTCTGCACAGCGTTAAGCTTCCTCCTGCAGTTCAGCAGTTCTTCCAGCCTACGTTCTTCCTTCTTGTTTCTGCTTCTTCAGCCAAGCTCAAGAGCTTCTTCATGATATTCTTCTCCTCTGTTTTGTTCACATTCTACGTAACTTTTCTCTCTTCTTTGTCTGCCCAGGCTTCCACGTTATTTCTGTAGCTATAGCGTTTGTCTTTTGATGCAACCAGAAATTAAAAGAAGCAACAGCCCTCCACGTGATTTTTCTGCCAGCACATAAGAAAATGGAGACCTAATTAACTAATTACAATATTGCCATTCAGAGCTTAATGGAAATAAAACCAATCTTTCCTTTTAATCCACTTTAATTTCTTCAATTTAATTTCCTAAAAATTCTGCACAAGATTAATAAATGTTTTTAAGGGTTAAAAATATTTAATCATCAAAGAGTTTTGGAGAATAAAATCTTAGTAATTTAAATCCAAAAATTCTCTTTATTAATTCAAAATTATATTGTTTTCCAAAATTAACCACAAATTCAAATATTGCATAATAAATCCAATTAAGCTCAAATTAATCATTAAAATCAATAATAAATGTGGGTAAAGACATATGAAAATTAGTATTTATCATCCACCTAACATATTAAGTTGGGAGAAGGAAGGGGGTGAGATTCATGGAATCTTAATAACTCATGCACTCATTCAAGGAAGCAATCAAGGCATATAAACATGTCAAAGTATGCAAGTAGGCATCCAATCATTCAAAATCATACAACACATATTTACATGCCATGATAATCATATCAATGCCCAGAATAAGCTATAGGGACTTTTGGTCTAGCCTCACCCTATTTTAGGGACTTTTGGATTGGCCTCACCTTTAGTCTAGGGACCTTTGACTTGGCCTCACTCATCCATGAGACTTTTGGCCTTGTCTCACCTATTCCTAGGGATATTTGGCTCTACCTCACCCATCACAAGGGACTTTGGGCACCATCTCACCCTTTAAAAGCAATTTTCACAACCCAAAACATAAGCATATTGGTACCAATGTAACAGGACAATATCAAATGGCATGTCTCATAATACAAGTGCATATACAAGCATACAATGACCATCATACATCCAAGAATGCAATAAGAAAGAGTGAAAAGCTACCTTGTAAGCTAACACAAGCCTTCCCTTTTGATTTCTCTCTTCCTTTCTATGTCTCTCAACCATAACTAGATGGAGCAGAATCTCTTGGGCCTAGACACAAAAAGTAGCATGCAATTACTCTCTTGGAACTTAAACAATTACTCACAAAGGCTAATGGATTCTTACATCAAAACAACTTTACAAAGTGTTTAAGAATCCCTAGTTTCTCTCTATTGAATTTCACTAGCTCTTTTTCTAATCTCTTTGCATTTCCTAACTTTTCACACTCTAATTCAAGGGTTTCATACTTGTTCTATAATACCATATTATATTCTAATATTGAACCTCATCTCACAAGTGGGAATATACAATTCATTCGAGAAATCTCAAGAAATATATTAAAATAATAAATTTAATTAAGTTGCATAGCGAATAAATTTTTCATTTCGCATCTCTAGGACTCCATGAACTCATCAACAACATTCTCTAATTATTTTCCATACATAAAAATCATAACATTCTCAAAAAATGACACAAACCATGGATCAAGGGTCAAAAACCCCAAAATTTCTTCATTTCCTGCGGCTATACAATGGCATATTTCAGGGGCAACTTTGAAAAATCATAACGAAATATAAAAAAAAAATCAAAATCATACAAACCATAGCTTTTTGGAAAGCTCTGGATGTTAATTTCACAATAAAAATAATTCCAAGATATGAACATAGCCTTTGGACCACGTTTGGCAACAAAATAGACACAAAGGTCTGGCTGTCCTGGGTACTGATACAGTTTAGTGTCATAAATTTAAACAATGTCCAATTAATTCCACAAAAATCCAATCTATGTAAATGATACCAATATGGAAAGCTAGAGAAAAAAAAATTCAAACCAATCCAGGTACGTCCAAGTCTTGAAAACTAATCAAACAATGACATAGGTTAGACTAGATGCCTGATAATAGACAACAACTTCAAAAATTAATATCTCCCTCTTTAGACATCCAAATGAGGTGATTCTAATTGGCACAAGTCACTAGGAAGCTCTAATTTCTGCCTATAAAATTTCATAGCAATTGGACATCGTTTTTCTTATGATTGACATAGAATAATTTTTGGACCATGTGTACAGTAGTAGTGACCATATCAGAGAATTTCAATAGCTCACACATTTATTCACACACACATTCAAGGTATATATACATCTAAGCACATGTATGGAAGGTTTGGCAACTATAAAGTATGCAAAGTCATAATTCCCATGCCATTTATTCACATTTAAGCCAAGACTATGCTCTAGGGACTTTTGGTTTTACCTCACCCCATTTCTAGGACTTTTGGATTTGCCTCACTCTTAGTCTAGGGGCTTTTGACTTGGCTTCACTCTTCTAAGAGACTTTTGGCCTTGTCTCACCCATGCCATGAGACTTTTGGCATCACCTCACCCTTATGAGCCATTTCCACAACCATAGTCATTCAAAAGGACACATTGGCACTAATGTAAAGTCAAGGCATCAAATGGCATATCATCAAGTCACAAGAATACACACAAGCATACAATGACATACATATGCACACAAGAATGTAAGGAAAATGAGGTGGAGAGCTACCTTGGATTTATGCAAACTTTTTTTAATCTTTTCCTTCTCTCTTTTTGGCCTCACAAGTGCGCCTAGGTGGAGTAGAGTTCTCTTGACCTAAACATCACAATTATCACACCATCACATACTTGAAGCAAGCCAAAACATTAAACTAAAGCTTGAATACACACTTAGTCTCATAAGTGGCATAATGATTTCATAATTGACTCAATGAAGCAACTCTTATATTTCAAGCTCTAGGACCCATTCTCTTGTTCTTTCTAGACTTCTTGGACTCATTTAAGGTCTTTGGAGCCCCTACACATTCACTTGCATAATTGGAAATTCAAGTTGTTTCATAAAGTACTATTATGGACACCATTGCTCCATCTCTCATTTCATGGCTCCTAAATTTTTTTCAATGGTTTCTCCCATCTTATAACATCATATAAAGTCTCAAACCAAGACTAGAACAAATTAAAACACTCCCTAACTCTATAAACTAGCCTAGAATGAGATATGCACCAAGGAAGGAGTTCACAAGCTTCTTGATTTTTCCTTAATGGGAGAGCCACTTGGGAGGGTTTCTAGAGGTCTTAAGAGCTCAAGGAAACATTCACACAAAATCAAATTTTACAAAACTCTAGAAAACTCCACACTTTCCTAACTTGATTTCTATTGGTTTTTCTTGGAATTTCTTGCCATATTCCATCTTCCCATAACCTAAAACCCTTGTTTCTCTCTTACTTTTAGATAGAAAACTCCCCTTTATATGGTTCTGTATAAGGCTGAAATCATACACCAAGAAGAAGCAAGAGAAGAAAGCAACTAAAGTGAGAATTTACCTTAGATTCAAGTGTGTTTTCCAAGCTCTTTCTTCTTGGTTTGTTCCACCACAAGGAATTCAAACTCCTCCCTAAATTTTTGGACCAAAACAGAACCATTCATCTCAAATAAACCATAGAAAGAGAGGAGGAAAGGAGAGGAACAAGATTGGAGGAAGATGGAGCATGAAATTCCTTAGATTTCCTTACCTTTCTCTTGATTTTTCTCCTCTTTCTCTCCCTCTCCTTGTGCACCTAGAAGAGCTGCTTTTTTTCTGTAATTTGGGTAGAGAAAGTTGTGCTTAAGAAGGTGGGAGAAGAAGGGAGAAGTGTGTGAGAGCTTCTAGAAACATACTTTTCCAAAAATTTCAATTTCATCTTTCCGTAATGGTAATTTTGTTTTGGCTTCGTTTTAACTCCTTTTTTAGAACCGTCTTTTCCATTATAAAATTTAGGTTCCCAATTTAATAAAATGCCTTTGGAATCACTCAAATTAGAGCAAAATCTTACCGAACGAATCCGTCAAAGTTCAAGCTCACCGTCATTAAAAAACGTACACCGGAGGGGCTTTATCGGTCCTGGGGCTTCCCATAGTTTTTAGGGCTTCTAAGAACCCTAGGCAACTCAAATTTCCCATTTAGAAATCCCTTTTATGTGTTTTTCCAAGAGTTGCACTTATTTATGAAAATACCATTACGTTTTGTCAATTTCTGTCACAAATTATTTCTCCATCCTAGCTCTATTTTTCTTTCTGTCAGAGCCTAGAATTATCATTTTTAGGAGCTTAGGACTCTCCCTAAATTTTTTAGGACATTATTTAACTCATTTCAGAGGATTTTCTCTTATATGGCTCATTTTGTCGTTTTATAAAAATTACGTTCGTTACATGTTCTAGGTCAAAACTTCCTTCCCTTTACTAGCTCTCAAGTTGGTAAAACCAACATGTACAAGAAGTAAAGAAGAAGAAGCAAAGATATATAGGTATCTACCTTGAATTCTAGCCTTCTTCAAGAGTGGTTCCTTTGCCTTCACCTTCCCTTTAATTTTCCACTCTTTCTCTTCTAAACCAAACTCAAACCAAAGCTAATTCAACAACCAAAACTATAGAAAGAGAGGGCAAAGAGAGAAGAACAAAATTCTAAGAAGGAAAGCTATGGAAATCTCAAGTTTTACTAACCTTTCTCCTTGTTCTTCCTTGGATTCTCTTGGTCTTTCTCTTTCTCTAGCCTTTTTCTCTATTTTGGTTGAAGCATTAGTTGGTTAGAAGAAAAAGAGAGCATTTGGAGTCTTTAAGAAGTAAAAATAAATTTTTCTTGCTTTTTTCAAAATAACCCTCGCTATAGCAGAAAATAACTCTCGCTATGGTGAGCACGTATCAGTCACAGGCCCTTATTCCCGCTACGGCGCGCACTATTATGAGAAGCTCCATGGTTTTTGTATAGGACTTCCAAACTCGCTATAGCCAAATGTATTCTCGCTATAGCGAACTGGTACATTTGCTATAGCTAGTTGGCTTCTTGCTATAGCGAACAGGGGTCCTAGCTATAACTAGCAGATTTAGAAAAATTTCAAAAATTCTGGTTATTACATTTAAATATGTAAACTTAATTCTCTATTTGTTGTATATATGTATATATATATATATATTAATGTATCACAAAATGTAATAAAAAAACAAAGATGTAGAAAAAATTGTTATAAGAAATAAAGTAATTATAATACCCAGCATGTCCTAAAAGTCCTAAACTGAGGAAAATATAAAAGGAGGTCCTTTAAATCGAATGATTTGTGGTTAAATAAAATTAGAACAAAATTCTAAATAATTGAAAATGAGGATTCAAGGTAAAAGAAGCTTGAAAATCAAAGTTAGAATAGTTAAATAAAATTAGACGAAATCCAGTGGTATTTTCGTAATTTTGGCCAATTTTTAAAAAACTCAAAGGAGAGATCTTTAAATGAAAAAAATGAGTGTCCTAGGGTTCTCAGAGGTCCTAAAAACTATAAGAACCCCTAGAATGGCCAAAACCTCTCTGGTTTACAATTTAGAATATTGGTTGACCAAAACTTTGATTGATTTGTTTGAGAAGGTTTTTAATCCAATTTGGGTGAAACCAAAGATATTTTATGAATTAGAGGACCTAAATTTCATGATGAAAAAGACGGTTCTAAAAAAGGAGTTGAAATGAACCCAATTGGACTAAACCAATATAAGGGACTAAATTATAATTTTGAAAAGTTGTCTAAATGAGCCTTAGCTCACTTAAAAAAAGTCCCACTTCTCCCGCTCCTTCTAACTAACTTACTTCCACTCCAAAATAGAACCAAGGGCAGTGGAGAAAGGTGCATAAGAAGGGAGGAAGAAAGGAAGGAGAAACCAAGTAAAAAGGTAAGAAAATCCATGGTTTTTCATCTCTTCTCCTTCACCAATCTTCTTCTCCTCTTTCTCTTCTTTTATCCCATGGTTTTCATGATTAATTTGGGACTGATTTGGGGCTAGTTCAGTAGAAGAAAGTTAGAATTGGAAGGAGAAGCTAGACCTAAGTGAAAGCTCCTTGAAAAAGCTTAGAAATAAGGTATGAATTATGGCCTTTTATTGTTTCCTCTTGTTTGTTCTTCGTATGGTAGTTTCATCCAGCATAAGGCCCACTCACTAAGGAATGAATTCAAGCCAAAACAAGGTAGAGACAAGGGTTATCAAGCATGAGGAATAAGAATATACAATTAGATTTAAAAGAGAAGCTTTAGAAATCAAGTTATATGACTTAGGGTTCTTAGTGCACTTAGCCAATTTTGAAGCTTTTTAAGGATAATTTAATTTATGTAAGAGTATGTAAGAGGTCATAAGACTTCTAGGAAGCTTCACAAGTTCCAATTCCCTAAAAAAAATGGAACAAACTCCATGAATGCTCGCCATGTAGCATGTCTCAACCAAGGCAAGGTTCAGGCACCTAGGAAGAGTTTTAATTAATTCCAAGGATAGGAATGGCCTATATATGATTAGTAAACATCAAAGGAAGCATTGTTTTGAATTTAGAAATCATAGTTTGTGAGATGGCAATTTAGGATCTTTTTTAAGACATAAAGAAGCAACTTGAATCTAGGCTCCTTGAATTGAAATTGTGATAACTCCAAAAAGCCTAAATGGAGTTAAAAGACTTAAATTGAATGAGAAATTGGAGCCAAGATCATGAATTCTAGGGGTTGCTTCATTATGCCCTTTTATGGAATCATATTGATGTCATATGGGAAAGTGAGCTTGCATAGAGTTTATGTAAGGCTAGAATTAGTTCCAATGATTGAATTGTGTCTTATTTGATATGTCTAAGCCAAGCAAATCAAGATTCTCCTGAGTGCAAATGTGTGGCTGAAAAAGGGAAGGAAAGAATAAAGGAAAAAGTGTGTGATTTTGAGACAAGGTAACTCTCTAACCTTTCTTACATGCATTCCTTGGGTGTTTGCTTGTCATTGGATGCTTGTGTATATGTTTGAATTATGAGATATATTTATAGCTATTGATTACATGTATGGTACCATTATGCTTCTTGAAATGTAATTTTGAATGCAAAGTGGTTTGAATGGATGTGATTATGCTAAAAGTCCCTTAGAATGGGTGAGACAAAGCCAAAAGTCTCAAGAAGGAGTGAGTTTAAGTCGAAAGTCCCTTAAAGTAGGTGAGGCAAGTCTAAAAGTCCCAAGGAAATTAGGTGAGGCAAAACCAACATCCCCTAAAGCCTATGTTTGATATGTATGAGTTCATATGATAAGGAAATTGATCTATGTATGTTCATGAGAAGTTTTTTATGGCATGCATGCATGCATTCTTTGACATGTAAATGTATCATATATGTATGTGTAAAAGGGTAAAAGGCTATTGGGATTCTTTAAATCTCACTTTTCCCCCACATATGTTTAACCATGTCTAGGTGAGTTAAGTGGAGCAAGAAACAGAGGCTATGCACCTTGAAGAATGGAACTTTGACACTTGAGTAGGAAATTTATGTATTTTGATGTCAAATTTTGTATCTATAGGATGTACATGTGATTTAAACCATTGAGCACAAGCAAATATATGTAAGTATGATGTATGAATGGAATTTGGAACCAAATGAATGATTATGTGAGTTTTTGACATCCATATGCTTTAATGCTCATGTATGTAAGAACAACTAGGATAGTGATTTTGATATACATGATGATTTGAACCATTTGGGATGCTCTCCTATGCTGTATTCATGGTTTTGGATGTGCTCAATTGGTTATGGATTGATGGGAAGGTTATTTGGCACTCTTATGAACCATTCTAACCCCTAAAATGACCATATTTTTTAGCTAAACTACAAATTAACCAAATAGATAAATTTTTGGATGCCATTTAGTACGTATATAGGTCTCATCTGGAGTTTTTCACAGAGTCAAAGAGAACCCAATTTGGAGCTCTAGAGAATTTATTATGAATTTTTAAAATTGGCCAAATTATATAGAAATGTCTGTTACAGTTTATATGGTCAGTTTGTTTCTCTGTGTCATTTAGGGACAAAATGAAATCCAATACTTATGAAATTTTATAAGCATATATCTGACATTATAAGCTTTCTAGGGTCACCAAGTTTTCTGAATAGGAGTTGTATAGAGAGAGTTATGAATTTTTGAATTTAGAAGCTTGGTGGTACCCGAATACTATAGTAGCCTCTAATATGCAATGGATTTTATAGGCCAAATGAACTCATATGGCTCTTAAATTTTTACAGCAATTAGTCTCATCTCAAGCTTTCCATAGCCATTGAAAGCACATCATTTGGATCTGTCTTGAGGGAGATATAAATTTTTGAAGTGTTATGTCAGTTGTAGAATGCGCCTAAACCAATGTTGTTATTCCATCAGTTTTTATAGGGCAAACCTGGTTATTTTGATCTAAAATTTTTATGGTAGTTAGAGGACATTTGTAGCTTCACAGAATGGTATAATTTGCATAATTTCTATTTTTCTAAAATTATTTATGATTTTTCAAAGTTTCACATTAGAATATGGAATGTAAGGCAAAATGCAAAATAAGATGCCATTTCATGTTGTAAGGCTTGGACCTGAGTTTTGAGCTTCAAATTGAGATATTTCTAATTGAACACATGTATTATGGATGGACAATGAATGTGGTAAGCTTATATGGTCCATTTGGCAATTAATGAATTTGTTGAGCTTTCAATGACATAAAATACTGTGGTTAGAAATGTGATTTTCATACAAATGAGTGTTATATACCAATTTAGCTACGAATTGAGTCCTATATAGTTATGGTATTACAGTAGCAAATATTAAATATTTACAAAAGTAAAATAATATAAATAAACTATTAATTAATTATCAAACATATTATTATGTAACACAAAAAATTAATTAATAGTATTTATTGAAAAATAATGAGAAAAATTAACTAAAACATCATATAACAAATACTAGTTGCGATCAACCCAAAAACAAAAGAAAAATAAATAAATACATTGACTAATATTCAGTTGGAATGTGTTTGACCAATTGTTAGTTGGAACATAGTAATGTTAGTTTTTTTTATGTTAACTACACTTTTCTTTCTTTATTATTTGTTATTTGTCCTTATTATTTTTGCCTTAATTTTTTTCTTTAAATACTATGAATTAATTAATTTTCTACGTTAACAAACTAAAGTATATGGTGACAAAATTAATAGTTAAAAAATATTATATTATATTTAATAAAAATTTATCATTTGTTACTTCTTTTTTTTTCTACAACATATTTTCCTTATTCTTGGTTTTTTTTTTTGAATTACATTTTGCGCTACTTTAACATATGTAATATACTAAAATTAAAAAAAATTGTAATAAAGATTTACATAGATAAACTTCTATATATAGCAAAGCATATATAATGACATATCTACTCTTGCATAAATTCCACTCAATATATGCTTAACAAGGCCATTAATACATATTTCACAAATTATATTTTCCATATAAAAGGTCATTACCAATGATCAATACATAAATAAATAAACATATATTATCACTTCATCACCAACACTTACCATGTGCTAGCATATATCTTAACCATCATGTGATAGAAAGACACATATACAACATAACAAAATGATATTAGCTATATATATTATAAACAACAATCCGCAGTACATAATAGTAAGGATTCAACAAATCAATTCAGTTAGCAACTTGTACTACTTAAACAAGTCATTAGCAGCCATTCAACAAAAAAGCAACCATATTGCTTACCCATGCATAATTATAAGCTACCACAAATACATACATCATCCTAAGAAAGGTCCTAACCTATATACATTCCCATAAGATAGTAGCAAACATCAACTTAAAAATGATCCATTGTCTGCTTACTCATACAGATTCATACTTTGTCAAAATAGATACAACACCTTACAACACACATAGACTAACATTGCTACACCATTCTATCCTTTTAACTTTCTGATCCACTCTGCCTTCAACATATCTAGTATCATGGAAAAGCACAACAATAACCTATTATCATGAGATATTTGAATATAAGCTAAGAAGACTTCATTCATACTTAGTGTAACAACCGAGATTTTTGAAATTTTTCTAAGTTTGCTGGCTATAACCAGGATTCCTGTTGCCTATAGTGAATGTACTAGTTAGCTATAGCGAGTTCGAGTGTTCTATAGAAAATCTAGGGAGTTTCTCACAATAGCGCACTGTAGCGAGAATGGGGACCTAGGACTAATAAATGCTCACCGTAGCAAGGGTTATTTTCTGCTATAGCGAGAGTTAGTCTAGAAAAAGCGTGAAAAAGGAGAATTTTGCTTCTTAAAGAGTCTAGATTCCTCTCTCTTCCTTTGACCTACTTTGGGCTGGTTAAAACTTAAAGGAGCTCTACTTAAGAGAGTGAGAGACAAGGGAAATTCAAGGAGAGCCAAGAAAGAAGAAGGAGAAAGGTAAAAGAATTCTTGAGATTCAAGCTCCTTTCTTTGACAAATTCATTCTTCTTCTCCTCCTTTCCCTTTTCATAGTCTTGGTCTTTAAATGTGTTCTGTTTGAGCCATGTGTAGAGGGGAGAAGTTGAGAAATTCCTAGAGAAGACTAAGGCAAAGGGGGAAAGGTTTTAAAGAAGCAAGGAAACCAAAGTATGATTCATAGTTGCTTTTGCTCTTCTTCCCTTGCTCTTCATGTGTGATGTTTTGGTCAATGAGAGAGCTTGACAGAGGGAGAAGTTTTGACTTAGAACAAGTATGAAACCCTTGAATTAGAGTGTGGAAAGCTTGGAAATGTAAAAGAAAAGGGAAGAACAACTTGTGAACTCCAAGAGGGAGCAATTAGGGATTGTTGAACACTTTGTAATTTTTGTTTTGATGTATGAATCCCCTAGCTTATGTAAGTATTCCATTGAGTATCTAAGACCCCTAGGAAGCTTCCCAAGTGCTTTTTCCTTCAAGGAAAATTTAGAAGTTTCATTAGACCTTCTGTGGAAGCATAGATAAAGTATGCTTTTTAAATATGCAGTTAATGCTTTGGCTTGTTCCAAGAGAGTAATTACATGCTATTTGTTGTGTCTAGGCCAAAGAGATCAAGCTCCATCTAGTTGCAGTTGTGAGACCAAGAAGGGAAAAGAGAAATTAAAAGGGAAGAATTGTGTTTGAGTGCCAAGGTAGCTTTTCACTCTTTCTTGTTGTATTTTTTGATGTATGATGGTCATTGTATGCTTGTGTGTGCACTTGTATTGTAAGACATGTCATTTGATATTGCCACAATATTGGTACCAATATGCTTATATTTTGGGTTGTGAAAATTGCTCTTAAAGGGTGAGGTGGTGCCAAAAGTCCTTTGTAATAAGTGAGATGGAGCTAAAAGTCCCTAGGAATGGGTGAGACAAGGCCAAAAGTCTTATGGATGAGTGAGACTAAGTCAAAAGTCCCTAGAACAAGGGTGAGGCTAATCTAAAAGTCTCCAAAATAGGGTGAGACTAGGCCAAAAGTCCCTAGATCTTATTCTTGGCATTGATATGATTTTCATGGCATGTAAGTCATGTGTTGTATGATTTTTAATGGTTTAATGCCTACTTGCATCATTTGACATGTTTATATGCCTTGATTGCTTCCTTGAATGAGTATATAAGCTATTAAGATTCCATGAATGTCAATATTCATATGTACATGTTATTTTTGAAATGTAAACCTTGGAGCAAATGTAAAAGTATGTGAATACATTGTATATATCAATATTAGAGCTAAAGCAAGAGAATGTATGATTCTCCCACTTGGTAGCTCACTCTTAATAGTGCATTCTTGCCTGTAGCATGGTGAGTTTGAGATGTGTGATGGTTTTGATCACCTAGGTAACTCTTATATGTTGTGTTTATGCTTTAAAACTTGCCTAAGAGGTGGTAGAGCATATAAGAAGCCATTTGAACCCACTTTGACCCATATAGGGTGTTAAATTTGCCATATTCGTGAGCTATATCAAGATATGACTAAATGAGCTCCCTTTGATCTAAAATTTAGCATACATCTAGAGCTTGTTGATAGCTTTTGGGAAATCTAAAGTGGGTATTATTTGGAGGTCTTTGGAATTTTTGGTGAATTTACGAAGTTGAAAATTTTTTTGGTTTTGGTCAATGCACTGTGCAATTGGTCTAAAAATGAATTTGTATCATTCATAGGACAAATGATGTCCAATTACTATGAAATTTTACAAGGAGAAACTAGACATTTACAATGACCTATGCCAACTAGAAGCACCTTAATTGGAGGTTTGTAGAGGGAGAAATAATTTTTTGAAGTTTAATGTTAGCATTAGAGATGCCAACTAACATTGACTATTGTTCCATTAGTTTTTGAGATCTAAAGTCTACTGAACTAGTTTGAACTTATTTTTCTCCTCTAGTTAACATCTGTATCTTTTCAAATTGGTAAATTTTTCCTAGATTGGATTTTGTAGAAATAGTTATGAATTTGTGAAGTTCATATCAGAAATCTATATTAGAAACACTAGGTAGCCTGACCTTTGTAGCTTTTCTATTGTCAAACATGGTCCAAATGTTGAGCTTGTGGTTTGGAATTATTTTTATTGTAAATTTGATATCTAGAGATTTCTAGAAAGTTATGGTTTGCTTGATTTTCATTTTTGTATATTTAATTATGATTTTCCAAAGTTGAAGCCTAAAATCTAACTTTTGGACCCTTGTGAAAATTTGTATTTTTTCTGGTTTTTTGCCTCATATCCATGGTTCATGAATTGTTTTATACTATGTATGAGTCGTATGAATGGATTTTGGGTAGAGAATGTGAATGATGGGTTCATGAGACCTATGGGGCGAGTATGACTGCTTAGACCCCGACATAATGCATTAAAATATTACGATTTTAGTCCTTTTCTTTGGGAATTATATGGAATCAAGCTTAAATGATAGATAATCGCTGTTAATACATTATGGTGTTACACTCAGACCTTCCACTTGTAGCAAATTTACCAATAGATCAACTGCTTTCTCATCAAGATTTGTATTGTATGCTAATGGTTAATACCTTAGCACATGTTCTTTGCAACAAGTGCTGAACAGTGATCCATTTTCTCAATTATGCCTTAAGCCCTTCCAACAATATTTGAGCATGATTGCTTGTTTGCCTTTTTTTTCTTCGAGAGGATGAAGTGGCTTCACTGGTAGATGTCAGAGTAGCATCAGAATCAGCTAATGAAGCGGCTTTGCTGGTATATGTCAAAGCAGCATTAGAATTCCCTAAGTCTTGCTCGACATCCATATCTAATAGGTCGTTAAAGAAATCTTCTATTCCAAGACCATGGTTTCCTCTTGATGATGCATTTATGATGTCTTTAGTATCTTGGGCGTTCTATCCCTTAGTCTTGTCATTTTCTTAGACAATACACAAATTCTCAAAGTACGAGAATGGCTTGTATCTAAATGCTGATGCATTCTTATGGACATATAAAACACATGACATATTATAAATGTGTGAATTATTAATTATGCAGCATTGAGATTATATTGTCATAATTTTTGTCATTCAAAATTTATGTAATAGTTGTTAATTACATGTGCCATTAAGGTAATTAGCCAATACCTATTCATTGACACAAAAAAAAAAGTACACAACTTACCTTCACATAGTTATCCCCATACATCTTTATTGGCTACGATGCATTTCAATACTCGGTCCTATCCAAATTCAAAGCAATTGGAACCATATACCATGTCAGACAATTTGGATCATGATTGCTTAAGTGTCTTCAATGGAGACTAAATGTGGGGAACTTCTTTAAGGCCACAACCTAGGCTTTTTGTAACACCTCAAAATTAATTAAGGTATTAATCATGGATTTGGGTTAATTAAGAATAATTAATATGAAATAATCGAGTAAGTTAAGTGAATAGAAATTTTAGATAGGTAAATTATTAATATGAGTTTGAGATTTAATTGGGATAGAAACTTCATCTAAGACCAAATTAATATAGGAGATCATGATAAGAGGCTAATGGAGACCCAATAAGTTAGGTGCAGACCCAATCTGATTTAATGAATTAAATGCCCAAGACCCAACTTCCATAAGCTCTTATAAATGGCCCAATAAACCTTGTGCAGATCCAAAATAATGGAGCTCTTGAAACTTAGCCTAACCCAATTAAAACCCAATAGCCCAACACATGAAAGTTGGCCCAACACATGAAAGCTAGCCCAACAAAGCTAAACTCTAAAGCCCATTTGGAGTTAGATCTTTGGAGCAGCCTATAACCCATAGAAAATCCAACTTAAACCCTCAAAACTAACCTAGTCACCCTCCATTCTGTAGAACCACAAGAAACATACACAAAATTCGGAGGTCCAAAGGAGAGGCTAAGGTTCTTGGCATGTTTCCACCATTTCCCATTTCTAGAGCAAGATTCAGCCAAGGTAAAAATTCTATAACTTAATCCTCTTATCTTTTTCTTTAATTTGACCTGATTAATGTTCCAATTAAAGCACTTTCACCCACACCTAAAATCTGAAACTTGCCATTTGATGTTTCCATGGTGAAAATTCGTAGGTTTAGGTTAGGGCTAACATTAGGTAAGATAAACTCTCCTTTTTGAGGTATTTCTGCTGGTTTGAGACCCCAATGATTGGATTATAGTATGGGTATTAATTTTTCACGAATTTACTTAGGATTTAGGATGATATATTGAAGTTTCTGGTAGATGACACATTTATTCCGAATTTGGGACTTTGTAGTGTGGTGAGAATTTTGTACCACTGGTGGCCTTTGCAAATTTGTCTACAAGTGAGGTAACTAGGACTATATTAATTCTATGCATATATCTATTTTAATTTCATATTTGCTATACATGAATGATTTGAAATGCTGAATGAATTGGTTGGCTATCTATTGTATTGTGATTGGACCTTGTGAGTCCATGGTGGAGCCGTGGTGCAGCTGCCACTAGTGCATGTGCTTCGATCGGGCACTGGGTTATAATCAAATTCCAGATGCACTGAGCCCTGGTTATGCTCAATGAGGACTAGGTGTCATGGATGGGCCTCCCCCGGTGTTATTGGCCTTTAACATGTGGAAATATGATTGCTAGTATAGGATAGTAATCATGATAGCCTAATTATTTCATTTACTGATATGACTGGCATATTTTCTAATGCTTATGTGAAATCATGCATATATGTTAATTAAACTGGAATATATGATGGAATTTGCCTTGGTTTCTGAGATTTGCATCTCACCCCGTTTCATGGGTTAAACATTTCAGGTGAAGGTTCTTCAGGTAAGGATAAGGGCAAGCAAGTGAATGAAAATCCATGAGCTCTAGCCATGTGTGGAGGAAGCTACACTTGGGCTAATATAAGTAGAGTAGATGCAATTTTGTTAATCTTATATGTAACATCATCATATAATCATATTGCCAAGTGTAGGCATTTATATTTTGATTAGTTGGAATGTATTTATTAAGGAGTTAAGCCTCAATATAGCTTAGTTTTAGATGTATGAACTTATAGTATCTGATGTATGACCTTGTTGAATTCATGATATGGTTTACTATTGGGAATATCATCATGGGTTATATGAGATTGTTGATTTGAATCAATGATGCATGAAATCTTTAAGGGAATGCATATTTGAATGATAATTGCTGGAAACTTATGAAATTATGCTATTATTAGTCTATGAATTGTTGACATATGGTAGTTGGATGAGTAGGAATTAGCTGCGGTGAACTTTTGTTAAAATGTGACAGGCATTCCAAAAAAGGAATTAGCTGCGGCGAAAGGGGGAATTAGCTGCAGCCAATAATGAGAGGCGAGTGTGGTAGGCTCCAAGAGGCTTCCTCACCGTGGCGCCATGTAGGCTGGCCACGGCAAAGGTCCAACTTATCGCAGCGAAATTAGTAACGAAGTAAGGAGTAAAACCGAGAGAAATTGGTTAGCGAACGTCCTGAAACCCTTATATTAACCTAGAAATTTTAGTTCTTCATATGGTGACCTCAAGAGATAATTTAGAAGCATTAGTAGAAGATACTTGTGAGTGGGAATTGATGGGCAATAGAGTCAAAGGCTTATGGATGAGTGTTTGTAATTATATGACTGATGACTCTAATAATATTAAGGTTTAAATTTCCCTATATTTTCTGAATGTAATTAGTTGTTTTGTCTCGTAACCTCGATTTATGATTGTTAATCACATATTTTACTTTAATTACAATGATTAGAAGTTAGGGTCATCACACTTTTCCCATCCTTCATCCATTCCAATTGCTTCAAATGGCCCAGTCTAAGGTTATTGTCCATTATATATTTTTGGTCCATATGTAACTTCACAAGGCATTCAACAAGCATTGCATCTTCGAATAAAGTCCACTTATGGTTTCTAGGTTGAAAGTCAAAACCTAAAAGTGATCCATGTAGGGAAGCTACATTACAAAATAATATTAAATGTGTTGAAGGAAAAACAATAGATGTTATCTTTACATAAATACTCACATACCATATATAACAATTGCATAGAAGGTTTTAAAATGCACAGTGTCAAATGAAATACGGTATAATCCAATAGCATCATCTGAGAGAAAATTTTTCAAAAACAATAAGAAGTCAAGAAGCATAAATGTCATATTATCATTATATATTAATAATGTCAACAATTATTTAATTTTCCAATAAATGCAAGCATGTCATCTATATGCTTGATGTGTACTACACTCTTGAAACATATTATGTGCTAATTGCTCCCAAAAGTTGTTCCAAGACTCAAATGTCTTAACCATGCAATCTAGGCCACCTATACCATCATTTTGTTGCCCACAGTCCAGGCCACTAACACCTTCCACGGGTATGTCATCATTATCTTCCCAACTTATGAGACTATGCAATAAGTAGTAAGCTAGTATGACTTTATTGTGTGTCCTCATTGGATAGCCAGAGGGACTCTTAGGTATTACCCATTGTTCTTTCAAAATCCAAAGTGCCCTCTCAATCACATTACAGACCAATACATGTCTCATGTTAAAACACTCATGTGGGGTTGACGGGTGGCAACTGTGTTGCCATTCACTCAAATGGTACCTTTATTCTCTATATGGTGCATGAAATTTGTCACAATTGGTGTAACCCACATCAACTAAGTAGTATTTACCTACATCATAACAAATGCTTAAACATCAAACAAGTACACTGATGGTAAGAAAACATAAGTAAATAGAAATGCAATTAGGAATCTATAATGTTAAAGGAGACAATGATGAATATGCTTACCATGGAAGACCTTCAACCCATGTCTCCTACTAAGTGCATCCCACAAAACCAACCATCAACTATAGATCCTTTCTAGCTAGGTAAGACATAAATGGATTTTGTATCTTGGGAGTAAACACCAAGGACATTAATGGTGATTAACCCCTTTCAATTATGATACCAAGGCTTGTCTACCGTAGGTACTTAAATTAGAATGTATATTCTATCAAGTGCATCAAGACAATTCTAAAAATAAATGAGTCAATTAGGAGTGAATAAAAATGCAAACCATAATTAAAGTCATTTGCCATACATTTTACCTTGAATCATTTCAAATTTTCATTGATTACGTTTTTGGCCACAAGCTCAAGTTTTCTTAATAGCTATCTATCTAAACACATCTTTGTATTCAATATTGTGTTAAAGTATCTACTAATGGTTTCCCTTAATCTTTCAAAGTATACTTCCATCAATCTATTCTTAATGTGATGTGCTAGAATGGATAAAAGTATTACTACTTACTCATCAACTAGCATATTTTCTTAAGGCCTTCAATTTGATCAAGCATAGTGCATAGCCAATTGAATGTTGAGCTATATATTTTAAGTTGGTCACAACATGTAAAGTCACTACTATACACCAACATCCTAAGGTGGGCTTGCTTTGATTGGAAGTCCATGGTATATAGCTTATACTTAAGGTAATGACAATTCAAAGTTATAGTCACCCACTTGTTTATTAAACATTGACACCTGCATTGGATGACAAGCAAAAACCAAGCCAAGGCATAAAGAATGGCATTACAACTAATGTCATCCATATCTAAATGGTACATAATAATCATGCATGATATTATCTATGTAGTTGGGATAATAAAAAATAGTTGTTGCCCTTCAGTGGCCAAGACAATTGCAACATAGGACAAGACACACAACCTAACAAATTAACATAAGGTTATATTAGTAAAGAAAATACTATTCACTCGCGGTTGTCGCACTAGCCAAGATTAGTGAATTTTTGCTGGTTTGCAGTATAATGCCTACCAGGTCATCTCTCACAGAGCTATTAATTAAATCAATTAGTTTAAGAATGAAAAAACTAGAATTATGATCATTGAAGGTTCGAATATAAAGTTGTACTAATTAAACTAAATAGTAAATCAATTAACGGAAACAAAATGAAACAAAATTCAATCAAAATGATGCGTAACCAACCAAAATTCTTTCCTTGATATTTCCCTATCTTTGTCATCTAAAAATATCTCTGGTTTGATTTTTAATCCTCTAGGTATTTTTAATTAATGTTTTTAAACTACCATTTAAGATTTTAGTTGGTTCATATTGCTAATCAGAATGCAATCGCGCTTCTATCAACAACATGAAGGCAAACTATTTCTCACTTGACTAGAGATGCACGTAAAATCCTAACGTGGTTTAAAATGAATTTAATTGATTAGTCAACAGATTGAATCAAAACATGTTCTTAGATAAATCAAACGAATCAAAATTTGTGCAACAAAAATCATCTAACCAAAACGATAATAATTACACGAAAACAAAGAGAACAAAAACAAAATACTTCTGAAAATAAAATCCAAACCAAAGTTCTATACAATCATGAACTTAAGTTCGCTATCAGGTTCAGACTCTGGATTAATCACTAAGAAAAATTAGAAAATCATGGGAAAAACGAAAACAAGAATGAGGAGAGAGAAGATGGAGTGTGTTTCTAGTGATGTATTCTTCTCCTTAAATAGATGGTGTTGCCTTCTTCCTTAAAAAAGATCCAAGGGCTACAATGGGTTGTGCGCATCCAACAGTCCAAACTTTTTCACATTAAAGGAATGCTAACATTAATCTTGAAGTAACAATAAGATAATATCCAAATCCCTTTAAGAATAATCTAACTTACAAAATATAATTAAAAAATAATTAGGCCTCTGTTGAAAAAAAAAATAATACAAATGCATTTAAAGTTCATTAATCTAAATTTAGCCCACTTAATATAAAATAAACCCAAAGTCATCAAATTACCCACTATGAATTATTAATAAGACTAAATATGAAGAATATAAAATATAATAATATCGAAATATCAAATTCTCCCACACTTAAACTTTTGCACTTATGGGCAAAACATAAAAAGTAACAAAAAAAAAGGAAAACAAAACTAAAATGCAAAACTGCCATACTAAATACAATTTAAGCTTTTTAGATATTCAACAGTCCAAGGTAATTTTTCTTGCTATTCGAGGAAGAACAAGTAGCATGGCAAATCCAATTGATAAAAAAATGAATCAAAGTGGTAGCTCTATACTAGTTATGTGTTTACTCTTAAATTCTCTCAAGTGTCTAGGTTAAGTGTTCCTCTCAAATTCAAGCTTTCACAACATCACTACCATAGGCTTATATATCTTTTCAATCTCCACTAACTAAGTCACAAGCAATACATAAATCAAAAGGACTTTTATTCAAAGTTGTAATGGAACTAAGGTACGAAACAAATGGTAAACAAAAGAACTAAGAATGCAACAAGAGACAAAAAGTAGACACTTAAAATCATCAAGAGCAATAAAAAAAGAATATAAAATGGAATAGATGTGCATCTTAAAATCTTATTTGCCGTAAACCAATACATGCTCAACGAAACTCAAAGTAATTTTCTTTTCTCATTTTCATCATTCATTCTTTTTTTTCATAAAGATTTTTTTATGGCTTTTTTTTTGACATATCTCTAGAGAGAACAAATTAAGTAGCTCAAAAATGGTGCAAAATTGCACTACACATCCATCTACTCTATGAAGATATAATACTCTTAATAATTAAAAGTATTCTAAACAAGGTAGGAAATTTTTTTTTGGCTAAAGGATTAAAAAGAAAACATAAAAAGCTAAAAAAAGGGAATAAAAACAAAAGATAAAACATAGGTAGGATAGCTATTTGGCGTTGTCTACAATAAAAGAAAAAAAGAAAGAATGCCTTAATCATCTTTATGAATACTCGCGCAAATATTGTTTCAATTAAGAATCAAAACAAGTTCTAGAGTGAAAATCATAATAGGAAAATGCTCTCACAAGAAAGAAACAATAGAAGGCACAAAATCCTCACGAGTTTAAAAACTATCACATGAAATCCATTGAAATCAAATTCATTGCCAATTTACTTAAATTCTAGAAAACAAGATTGATTCCTCATCATGTTGGAACACTTCCAAACATAAATTGCTTCAACTTGTTTTTATTTATTTAAAAAAACTAAAAATTTGCAAGAAAAACAAGAAAATAACAAAAATGCTGAAAAGAAAGACTAAACCAAAAAGAAAGTAGAATGATTCCTCCCTCTCCCCCGCACTTAATATTTGCATTGTTCTTAATGTAACAACAATATAATTTATCAATTAAAGAGAAGACAAGAAAGAAAAAGAGGAGGAAAAGAAATACAATCCAGTGGTTCAAGTGTATGGAGCATTGAAAAGATGTAACTCATCCACTGTTTGCCCCTGAAATCCCTCAGAAGAATGCTTAAACCTTTGCCCATTCACCATGAAGTACTTGTTGGTTGACTCATTCATAATCTCAACTACACTATAAGGAAAAATATGAGTAACCATAAATGGACCAATCCATCTAGAACGTAACTTACCGAGCATCAGCTTTAGGTGAGAATTGTAGAGAAGGATTCTTTCACCAATATGAAACTATTTTCTTTCAATCATCTTGTCATGCACTGCCTAGGTTTTCTCCTTGTAAATTCTAAAGTTTCATAGGCTTCTAACTGAATCTCTTCAAGCTCTTGAAGTTGCAATTTTCTTTGAGAACTGGCTTATGGTAGATCCATATTATAGTTCTTTACTGCCCAATAGGCTATATGCTCAATCTCAACTGGTAGGTGGCATGCTTTACCAAAAACCAACCTATAGGGTGACATGCCTATAAGAGTTTTATAGGCAATACGATAAGCCCATTGTCACACCCAAAAATGTGACCGCGCGGCGCCAAAATCAAAATCGAAATTTAAAAATAAAGTAGAAAAAGTGGAAAAAGTAGAGTCGCCACCAAACTTTTATTTTTGAAAAGGAAAAATTTTGGGAAAAACCTTTTTCAGTTTGGAATGTTACAAAAATGTGGTCTGCGAACCAAAAACGGATTCGGGAGTCGGTTGTGAGTGGGGAAGGTATTAGGCACCCCACAACACCCCGTTACTAAGAACGGTTACCCTAAGTTAGTTGTGCAAGATCAATATGGCCTTTAATTGGTTTTGGTTCTCCTTAACAAATCACATGCAGAATAAGAAGTGGAAATAAAAGAGATAAAATTAAAAAGAAGAATGAAATCTAAGGAACGAAATTAGAAAACAAAACAAGATAAAAGAAATTAAGAAAAGGAAAAATTCAACAAGAAATTTATTTACAAGGGCGGACTTGACCTAGGATAAGACCCTAGGGCCTACGTACCCTCAGAAGGGGATCAAAGTCCACGTAGTTCGATTGGTGATTTAATTTGGTTGATGTTTTGTTTTGTTTGTTTTTTTGGTTTTTTGCTGTTTATGTTTGATTTTTAATTCTTAATTGATTTTGTTATGTTTTTTTTTTTTTGTTTTTTTTTTTATTTTGCTTTTTATTATTTTTATATTTTTTTTTTGAAAACACAAAGAAAATAAAAATTGCTTTTTCCTTTAATAAATAAAACAAGCTTGAAATTGGTTGATGTGTCTTAATTTGCTAAAGGGAAATTTAATTTCACCTTTTTTGCCTTTTCAAATTTTCTCTTTTTTTCTTATCATTTTTTTTTTGCTTTTTATTCGATTTTTGTTTTTGTTTTTATTACCCCTTTTTTAATTTTTGCTTTTGTTTTTAATTTTTTTCTTGATTTTTGATTCACTTTTCCTCTTTTTTGGTTGTTCCTTTTTTTCCAATTCTATTTTTGTTTTTGTTTTGAATTGTCTTTTAATTTTTTTGGTTTTTGTGTTATTTTTGTTTTTTTTTTGTTTGGGTTTTTGTTTGATTTTTTATATTATTTACTTTTTTTTTAAGAGAGAAAAAGAGTAAGAACCATTTAGATTTTTGCAAATAAAACAAATTTAAAGTTAGTTGAAGTGTTTTTATTTGCCAAAAAGCAGAATTAATTTTACTCTTTCACCTTCTTTTTGTATTTGTTTTTTTTTTGTTATTTGTTTTTGTTTGTCTTTATGCTTTTGGTTGAAAGGAAAAGAAAAATAAAGAGTCATTTAGGCCTTTGTAATTTAAACGATTTTTTAAGTTGGTTGGGGTGTTTCAACTTACAAGGCTTAAATTACTCTTATCTCTCAATTCCTTCTTCGGTTTCGATCATTTGATTTTATTATGTGTTTTTCTTGATTTTCTTATATATATTTTTTTTCTTTTTGTCCTTTTTGAACACTTGATTCCTTCTTTTTACTTTTTCTTTTTTTTGAATTTTTGTTTTATGTGCCTTTATTTGTCTATTTGTCTTTTTTGTTTTTATATTGTTTCGCATTGAACTTTTGCATTATCATCTTCGATTCCTGAGTTTTTGATTGATTTTAGTCTTTTAATTTTATCTCAATCTTCTTTTTCTTACTATCTTTCTTTTTTTTGGAACCTTGGTTTTCCTTATTTTCACATTTCTTACTTCTCCTTTTTTTCGAATCAAAGAGCAACCTTTTTTTTTTTAACGAAATTAACTTTTCCCTAACTACTTCATTTTTTCATTTCTTTCCTTTTTTTTCTTGCTTTTTTTTGTTTGTTGTTGTTTTTTTTTTATCTCTTTTTTATTATTCTTCTTATTTTTTTTATTTTCCCTCTACTCCCTTTTTGTCTATTTTTTTTATCCTTACTTGATTAAGGTGCATGAATTTATTATTATTAAAACGAAAGAAAGGTAAAATGAAATGACCCCTTTTTGTTTAGGTTTTTCTTTTATTGTCTTTTCTTATCTTCATTTTTATTTCATTTTTTTGCCCTCTTTTTCTTCTACACTCTGCTTGGTGTGTTCTCGCAGTTCTTAGAAAGAAACAAGAAAGGCTTCGAGGTGGGCCGTTGGAGCCCGAAGCCTATCAGCGCAAAAAAAAAAATCGAAACTTGTCGGATAATATGGCAGCTTATTGCTACACATGGTCCATGATTCGATCATTACGGGCTGAGGAGACAGTGTATCTCACACAGCTGTTCGAAAAACGTTGAAACAAGGAATCAAAGGAAGGAGGACGGGATACAACAAATGGTAACTTGTGGATGCATGGGATCCAGGCTTATCCTTACTACTGGACGTATGAATACAACACGAGCAGACAATCCTCTCAAAGTAACAAAAACAAAAATACATACTCTCTAATTCATCCAGTTTCGACGAAAGCATAAAAAAAACACAAGAAAAATTTGGAATTCAACATATGCACAGATATCCTCTGAACACTCATCCTATCGACTGTGAAACAATGAATCAGAGAAACATTCATGCAAGGCTCAATCCAAGATAGAAGTCCATTTTAGATCAAATGTTCCAATAAAGAAATCAGATTCAACACAGCATTCTTAGCCAACAACAAATTACAACGGTCGAATTTACCTGTCTAATACATCTTTCTCTTGAGCATTTCATCAAGCGTATGCTGGGCATTGGTTAAAGAAAGAAAAAAAAAATATGGAAATGGGATTTGCAAAATCGAAACTACCTAGTAAGATGGCGAGTCAATTACAGGGACAAGATTAAACGATACAGTATTATCCAGCAATCCCAAATTAATCAGCCCACACCTCGGAAGCAAATCGAAATCAGGAGAATACCTGGCTGGTCGCGATGCTGAGATTCAGGAAGTTTTCCTCTCCTCTGCTTCTGAATCTCCGGCTCCCTCCTTGCTTCAAATCTTTCGATTTACCAATCCCTCCGGTTCACCGATGAGCCCTTCGATTTTTCGAATCCCCCTTTCGCACCTTCGAACCCCAATTCGACCCAAAAAAACAAAATCCCTTCGCTTTTTTTTTTCTTCGCCTCTTTGAAATCTCTAGCTTCCGTCGATTCCTCTCGTCTCCCCGAAATCTCTTTCTCTGTAATCTCCAGAGAATCTCGAACCCTCAGGTTTTTTTTTCAGAAAATCTCCTCCTCGGCCCCCGTTCGAATTTTTCTCTCCCTCATGCTCTCCAATCTCTCCGTTCGCCTCTGAACCCTCAGATTTTCGATTCAAAAATCTCCCCTTTCTCCATGTTTCGCTCTGTTACTCCCTCCTTCTCGATTTTTTTTCCAGCCTCCTTTTGAATCCAAAAATCCCCCAAAGTCCTTCGATTCCTCCCCCCTTTTTCTGATCGCTGTTCGACCCTTTTTATTTTCGATTCCCCTTTTCGCTGCCTCTCTGCCTCGCCTTTTTGTTTTTTTTTTCGCTCTGTCTGCCTCAGACCCTTAATCGAGAGCCATGTGCGTCTGTCTGTTCCCCTCTGTCTCGCTGCCTCTCTGCCCTGTCCCCCTGCCTTCTGCTTCAGACCGACAGTCAATCAGAGGAGCAGCTTGGGTCAAAACGCAGGTAACCCTGCGTTTTGGCCCTTTTTACATTTTTTTTTATTTTGAATTTTTTTTTTGTTTTAAGCTAATAAATCAGATTTAAAAGATTTGGGCTGCAACTTCTTTTTGAATTTGGGCCGGGGTATAGTCAAATGGGCCTATATTAAAATTTTTTTTATCTCTTTATTTTTAATTTTCTTTTAAATTTCATTTTTCTTCTTTTTTTGTGATTTTTCATTTTTTTTGTCTTTTTTTTTGTTAATGAGCTTAGGAATCCGACGGGCTAAAGAGACTTGGGCTAATTTTTTTTAAATTTTGGGCTATCGATATGAACCTATTTTGGGTTTTTGAATCAGGCTGAAAAGCAGTGGGTCGCAGTTTTTTGTTTGTTTTTATTTGGGCTGGAGTTCAATAAAAAAACTAGTGCTGAAAAAAAAAGGACTTGAATTTTTTTCTCAATCTTTTTTTCTTAATCCCTAAAAATTTTTTCTTTCTACTTTTTTTTATTTTTGTTTCTTTTTGTTTTTTTCCTTTTTTTTTTGTTTAGGCTTTGTTTTTTTTTTCTTTTTTTTATTTGTATTTTGATTGATTTTTTTTTAATATTTTTTTCGTTTTGGTTCTTTTTTTCAATTTTTTTTGTTTTGATTTTTTTTTATTTTGTTTTCTGAAGCTTTTAATTATTTTTTCTTTTGATTTTTTTTTGTTTTCTGAAGCTTTTAATTATTTTTTTCTTTTGATTTTTTTTATCTTGTTTTCTGAAGCTTTTAATTATTTTTTTTTCTTTCGATTTTTTTTATTTTGTTTTCTGAAGCTTTTTAATTTAAACTTTTTCATTTTTTTCCATTTTTTTCCTAATTTTCCCTTTTCTTTCTTTTTTTCGTATTTTTGTTAATTTGACTTTGTTGTTATTATTTTTAGCTTGTTCGGACAAAATACGGTGTTCACACCCATAGTGCATCCTTCAATCTTTTACTCCAATCCTTTTATGTTAGGTTGCACTGTTTTCTCTAGAATTTATTTTATCTCTCTATTTGAAACCTTTGCTTAACTGTTTGTTTGTGGATGGTAGGGGTGGCTACTTTATTGAGAACACCATACTTAGGAAGAAAGGCTTGCATGTTTTTGTTACAAAAGTGGGAGCCTTGATCACTGATGATTGCTCTAGGTATATTGAACCTACAAAAAATGTGAGATCTAACAAAGTCCACAACCACAGAAGAATCATCAGTCCTAGTGACTTTTGCTTCCACCTACTTTGAAACATAATCAACAGTTAAAAGAATATGTGAAACCAAAAGAAACAGAAAATGGTCCCATGAAGTCAATACCACAAACATCAAATATCTCACAAAACAATAATGGTTGTTAAGGCATCTCATTCTTACGAGAAATATTACATGTTTGTTGGCATTGTGTGTAGCTCTTACAGAAAGCATATGCATCCTTAAACAAGGTGGGCCAAAATAGTCCAGAATCTAGAACTTTCTTAGTAGTACGCTAAGAACCAAAATGGCCACCACATGAAAGTGTATAACAAAATTGCAAAATAGATGCAAACTCATGGTCAGGAACACATTTCCTAATAATATGGTCACTACACGTATGCCACAAGTAAGGGTCATCCCAAATATAATATTTTGCCTCACTCTTAAGTTTATTAATTTGGTACTTTTTAAAATAAATAGGCAACTCAGAAGCAACTAAGGAATTTACCATATCTATATACCAAGGATCTTTACCATGTAATGAGTACAACTATTTATCTGAAAAACTATCATTGATTGCAGATGAAGTTGAAGAGTAAGGTATTTTACTCAAATGATTAGCCACAAGATTTTCTCTTCCACTCTTATCTTTGATTTTTATGTCAAATTCTTGTAGGAGCAGCATCCACCTAATGAGTCTCAGTTTTGCATCGAGCTTTTTGAGTAGGAACTTTAAAGATGCATGATAAGAATAAACAATAACTTTAGAACCAAGCAAATAAGAAAGAAACTTATTTAAAGAAAAATCAACAACTAAAAGCTCTTTTTCAATAGTTTTATAATTAGCCTAAGCCTTATCTAAAGTGCAAGATGTATAAGAGATCACATGAGACTTGTTGTCTATCCTTTGGGAAAGAATTGCACCCACAGCAAAGTGGAATGCATCACACATCAATTCAAATGGAAATTCTCAATAAGGAGGTTGGATGATAGGTGGGGTGGTTAGCTTTCTCTTCAACTCATCAAATGCTAATTTGCATAGCTTATCAAAATTAAAATCTGTATCCTTTTGAAGAAGTTTAGACAATGGTAGAGAAATCTTGCTAAAGTTCTTGATGAATCACCTATAAAAACTTGCATAGCTAAAAAAAGAAAGCACCTCCCACACACAGGCGAAGTAAGATAAAGAAGTAATCACATCTACTTTAGCTCCATCAACTTCAATGCCATTTTTAGAAAGCACATAGCCTAAAACAATTCCTAACTCTACCATAAAATGACATTTTTCAAAATTTAAAACCAAATTTTCTTAATGCATCTTTCTAAAACCATTCATAAACTTATCAAACAGTCATCAAAGGAGGTGCCATAAATAGTAAAGTCATCCATAAAAACTTCCATGCAATGTTCAAGGAAATTTGAAAAGATGCTTACTATACATCACTTGAATGTGCATAGAGCATTACAAAGTCCAAATGGCATCCTCCTATATGCAAAGGTACTCAATAGGAGTAAATATAGTCTTTTCCTGGTCCTTTGGCGCAATGTGAATATGTAAGTAACTAGAAAAGCCATTTAAGAAATAATAATGAGATTTGCTTGCCAATCTTTCTAACATCTAATCAATGAAAGGAAAAGGAAAATGGTCATTTCTAGTGGCATGATTTAGCTTTCTGTAATCAATGTAGACTCTCAAACTATTCTAAACTCTTATAAGGATAAACTCATTCTTTTTGTTGGGCACCATTGTGATACTAGTCTTCTTGGGGACTACCTGCACTAGACTTACCCATTTGCTGTTAGATATAGGATAAATAATACTAGCTAAAAGTAATTTACTTACCTCTTTCTTCACGACATCTAGGATCGTAGGATTAAGTCTTCTTTATGATTGCCTTACTAGTTTGCCTCCTTCTTCTAATAAAATTCTGTGCATACATATGGAAGGGCTAATCCTTGGAATATCTATTAATGTCCAATCAATTGCTTTTTTCTTTTCCCTTAACAATTCTAACAACCTCATTTCATGCTTAAGTGGAAGGTTATTTGCTATTACTATTGGTAATTTATTTTCTTCTTCCAAGAAAGCATATTTGAAATTGTCAGGTAAAGGTTTAAGTTCAAGTATGGATAGTTGTTGTATAGAAGGTAATAATCTTTGTAAATTTGAATGTACAGTAGCTTCCACTTGTTTATTTTTCTCAACAAAGGAAACAGTGTCAAATAAATTGACAGAATTATGATCAAAATCAAAAGTAGAAAAAGAATTTAAGGATGCATCAATCTCAGAACATGTAATACATTTATTAAGTCCATCATAACATTCTGAACATTGAATTGTATCTATAAATTCAACAATGTTAGGAAATTTAGTATCCATGTCCACACAAGCATCAGCAACTAACAAGTTAATCATATTTACATGCAACATGGAGTGTTCTTCTGAAAACTGTCTCATGGCATCCAGAATATTAAAATGAATAACATCACCACCAAATTCCATTGATAAAGTACCATCATGCACATTAATTATTGTTTTAGTAGTTTTCAAAAATGGTCTACCTAGAATCATTAGTGTATGTTCATGTATATTGTCATCTTCCATGTTCAGAATATAAAAATCAGCAAGGAAAATTAAATCTTTTACCTTTACTAAAACATCTTCAAGTACTCTTACAGAGTAGGCTATGCTTCTATTTGCTAATTGAATTACCACTCGTACGCTTTAATCCTATAATCTGCAAAGAGGAATACACATATTTAGGCATTACATTAATGGAAGTTCAAAAATCTAACATAGCATTATTGAACTACATATTCCCTATTGTACAAGGAATGGTGAATGTGCCAGGATCTTTGCATTTAGTGGGCATAGATAGTTGAATCAAAGCTGATACGTTTCTCCTCATGCTAACTTTCTCATTCCCTTTCAACTTCCTCTTATATATATATATATATATATGTATATAGCTCCTTAAGAAACTTTGCATATTTTGAAATCTATTTTATTGCTTCTAAGAGAGGGATATTTACTTCCACTTTTCTGAACGTCTCCATAATTTCTCTATCTAATTTAGTCTCTATGATTTTCTTGGACTGTGTGATTTGATTAGGGAATGGAAAGGGTCTGATGTATGTGGAATTCTCTCCCTTTTCTATGTTGTTCTTGCCTTGGATTTAAAGCGGTTATTGTTCTCTATCACCTTCTTTTTCTTGTAATGCCTCTGTTAGAGGTGTGATGGGTCTATTTACTTACTTATCACTTCTCAAAGTTATTGCATTGACATCGCCTTTTGAGTTGGTCATGGGCTGTGAAAGTAATTGGCCAAAACCTTGACTTCTCAACTCATTGATATTTGTTGTAAGTTGGCCAATCTGGGTTTTCAAACTCTAGATCATTGTCTGTTAGAGATTGTGCCCTAGGCCTATCAATTTACTGTGAACATCATCTTGATTTAATAAAGAGTTTTATGATCATTATTATATTATTTGCATGTTTGCCATATAATAAGATCCTTGGGTAATTATAGTTATCCTAAATATCCTTAGTCGATCATCATTGTGAGAATAATAATGAATTAAGACTAGTATAATTTTGATTGATGATCATGTATGCAGATACAAATCAAAGTCATAGGCACTTGTTAGGGACCAAGGTGTTAGATCGACCTATTGTGAGATAGCTACATGGACTAGGTCATAAGCATATCTCATCTATAGCCATATCACCGAGCCCTTAGACCTAAGACTACCATAGATTCCTACATGAGGAATGTTGTACTTTGACATAATAAAAAATTACCTTTAATTGGGTTATCATAAAGGTTGTGATCGGATACAATGGGATACACGTAGAGGAAAATGAGTGGTTAATATAGGAATTTTTCCTCTCACTAAGAGAGAAAGATATCTCTAGGCCCTTTGATAAGTAAGACTAATAAAATGCATGGTTGTGCTTAAATGAAAGGAATTTCATTTGTTTTGACAGTCTATTTAGAGATCGAGAAAGGGTGGTTGAGTGATACAAGGATGACATCTCCATGCCTTATGCTTGACCTAGATATCGTGTGACAAAAGGGATTTGCATTGGGCTATAGGATAGGTTGCATTGGATCATTAATCCTCATATAATTTGGATAGTCATAATGTCTTGCTAGAGACCACTCATGACTTGTGAGGTAAAAAAAGTTTTGGACCTACTGCCAACATTATATGGGCCTATAGGGTCGCACACGAGAATGGGCCAATATGAGCTAAAATGTCCAGATTTATTGAACCTAGAAGGCATCTAGATTCAATGAATGTCATGTCCACATTCAATATATTTGCTCTCTAGTAGTTTCCTATTGCGAATAAGAGATTATCCTATTTATGATAGGATAATACATTCTCTCTTAATAAGGTGGTGGATGAAATTAATATATATATATATATATATAATATAATATATATCTATATATTAATTTCAAAATTTCTTACTTGATAAGTTTAAATTCGATTTAAATTATAATATATATATCTTTTACTTGGAGACCAAACAATGCTTTCTTATAAAAGGGGATGCTAGGATTTCCTAAGTATGACCTTTCAAATAAAAAAGGGCCGCAACACCACCCAAAATAAGATAGAGACAAGAGAGTGAAATTGATTCATCTTTTTCATATAAGAAAGAGAGAGAAAGACGAGAACTGTTGCACACTGGAGAAGTCATATGGTTTTTGTGGATGAGTTTAGAAAGGTACATTAGTGTAACGTGGTGCTAGCACACTGTTCGTGTTGGAGATCCCGTTCATGTGGAAACTAGTAGAAGGTGTTAGTTTGTAAGGAGTAGTACTTTGAGATCCAAATGTGACTAATAAGAAGGAAAGGCATAATTTTATGTGCTAGAGGTACATATCTTTTTTCCTTACTTTAGTTTAAGCAAAGATGATGACTCCATGGAAGGGATTTCACTTGTTTTGTTTTTTTTTTCCTTTTTTCTGCTGCATATGTCTTCAAATCCCAACCTTGTCTCTATTTGTTGTTAGAATTGGATTGTATTTATTGCCAATTGCTTCACTATATCGTCTAGGCTTGGTTATGACTTATTCATCTATTACATGGGTTGTCTTATAGGTTGTTGGTTCCTTAGGCCAGGAGCATTGAATTTCTGTTGCTGTTGTTATTGGTTATACCCACTGCAGTATCTCAAATTTGGATAATCTCTTCATCTAGAATTGTATGTTGCTGTACAAGGGTCGCATCTATTCTATTATTGCTATAAATGTCTACCAGGGAAGATGCTAGTACATGATTCTGTATTATTTTGCAACTGGGAACACTAATTTGTGGCATGTGTGGTTAACGAACAAATACCACACAAAGGTGTAAGGAGTTATCTCTACTCGAGTGTTAGCTGTCTGACCATGGAAGCCAGCTCCTTAAGTTTATTTTCTATTCTTTGTTGATCTATATGAGTGGCATAGATTTCATTAACACCTCCGGTTGGCATGTTTATTCTAGTGCCAAACTGTTGTGTATTTTGTGCTATATTCGCAATGAGGTCTCTGACAACAGTTGGGGTTTTGTTAACCAATGCTCCACCTGCAGCTGCATCAACCATACTTTTGTCCATGGGTAGTAAGCCTTCATAAAAGTACTGAATCAAAAGTTCATCACTGATCTGATGGTGAGGATGGCTAACATACAGTTTCTTAAACCTTTCCCTATACTTATGCATTGTTTCTTCTACAGTAGTGCCAAAATCTTGGTAAAGAAGATATTGTTCACTCACAGTTGTCGAACTGGCCAAGATTAGTAAATTTTTACTAGTTACAATATAATGCCCACCAGGTTGTCTCCTACGGAGCTATTAATCAAATCAATTAGTTTAGAAGATGAAAATATAAAATTATAATGATTAGGGGTTCGAATATAAAATTACACTAATTAAAACGAATAGCAAATTAATTAATGAAAATGAAACTCAATCAGAATGATGTGTAACCAATCTAGAATTCTTCCTTGATATTTTTTCTATCCTTGTTACTTAAAATACCTCTAGTTTGATTTTAATCCTCTGGTTATTTTTTATTAATATTCCTAAACTTCTGTTCATCTATCTAATACCACTAATCTCTTTTTGGATGGTAGCACTTCTTGAGGTAAGGAAGAATTTCTCTAGAAATACCCTCTTCATTCATTCCATGAAGTGATGGCTTAAGGTTAAAGATAATAAAGTCAATCTTTAGCCATCCCATCTAGTGAGAAGGGAAACGCTCTAAGTTGATGTGCTCTTCTAAAACTCCTTGTGGCTTCATGGTGGAACAAACCACGTGGAATTCCTTGAAATGTTTATGAGGATCCTTACCTACAAGACCATAAAACTTTGGAAACAAATGCATTAATCCAAATTTAAATTCAAAAGTAGCATCAAATTCAGGATATTGAATACACAGTGGTTGGTAATTAACATTAAGTGCAGCTAAATCTCTAAGAGTCCTATCATTATTACCAATCATATCTACTACTTTAGAATCCAAATCCAAATCCAAATTCAATTTGCAATTACTTCATATATTGTTTATTATCTCAGAAATCAAATCAGTAATTACAACTTTTTTACTCTTATGATTTCTAAGTTGTGTATGAAAACTTCTATCAATCTCTGGATTAAACTCAACTAAATCTCTATTGGGGATCTTGTTATACACCAAAAATGAAATAAAATAAAATAAAATACCCAAAAATTACCAAGAAAAATCAAAATAAATTCAGAAAAATTAGAAAAATCACAAAAAATCAAAGGAAAAAATACTAAAAAATTAAAAAAGTTGTCTAAATGATGAAATTTGGCCAAAAAGTGGCCTAGCCCATAGCATTGATGTGATGTTGATTCTTTACAACACCTAAAACCTATATACCAAGTTTCAGCTCAATCGGAGTTAGTCACCTCTTACACCAGTATTGCCTAGAATAGTCATAAAATATTGAAAAACACCAAAAATTGACCACAAACACTAAGTATTAATGCTAAAATCAAATTTGAAACTAATAAATTTCCTATTCTAATTGCTTTTGATTAGTTGGCTCCCCGACAACAATGCCAAAATCTTGGTAATGAAAATACTGTTCACTCGCAGTTGTCGCACTGGCCAAAATTAGTGAATTTTTGTTGGCTTGTTGTATAATGCCCACTAGGTTGTCTCCTGTAACATCATATATTTCTAACTCATTTCATACACATTTGCACGCTCACATGAAACATTCCATGAAGGAAGTGAGAAAAATCCATCAAAATAATACATTTCTTTTGCGTTACGTCGTGTATAAAAATTTCATTATATGTCACGTGGACCATGTAAGCTCATACAACACATTCTCATATTTAATTACATGAATAAAACTCATTTGAATCATCAAAATTGGCCTACATCTCAAGGAACTCGAAGGAATGCATGAAATATACATATATAATTTCAGCCAGCTTGTCCTTATTTCTGTCACAACTTTGAAAATTCATAACTAAATTTAAAAAAATTGAAATCATGAATTCTTGGCCATTCTAGAAAGCTACAGATGTCTACTTCATACTAAAATATATGTCTAGACCATAACATCCAACACAGAGGATGTTTGACATGCGAAATGGTCAATAGGCCAGGCTATCCACTGGTGCTGTCATAGAATTCTGTAGCAAATTTCACAAATGTCCAATTAATTCCAAAAAAAATCCAATCCAAGAAAATGATACCAATTTGGAAATATTTGGATGTTAGTTAGAGGAAAAAAATAACTCTAGACCAGTTCAGGCATACTTAGACCTCAAATTTTAATTGAACAGTAACAGAGGTCGGCTGGAGTTCCTAATACTAGACAGATTCTTTGAAAATTCATATCTCCCCCTCTAGACATCCAAATTAGGTGCTTCTAGTTGCCACAAGTCACTGGGAATGTCTAGTTTCTCTGTATAAAATTTTGTGATAATTGGACTTCATTTGGGTCCTATGTGACAAATTTTATTTTTAGACCAGTATGAACAGTGACATGACTAAAATCAGAAAATTTTTCAACTTTAAAAATTTATCAAATATTCTGTAGACCTCCAAAAATTTTGTTCTTTAGCTTCCTAAAAATCTCTCAATAAGATCTAATTTTATGCCAAATATCAAATCAAGAAGAGCTCATTTGGGTAAAAAGTGATATAGGGTTCTAAATTAGTCAATTTTAACTCCGTAAGGGATACCAAAATGTCCAAATGGCTTTCCTTGGGGTTTGACACCTCTTGGGCAAGTCTAAAATCATAATTAAGACTTGTGTGAGCTGCCCAAATGGTCCCAAACTCTATACCTCTCATTTTGGTTATGCCATATGCAATTATACACATACTTCCATAATGAAAACTTGCCAATACATAACCAAAATGTGCATATTCATACATACAACTTTAACTCTCATTCATATATCACTTATTAATATACGGCCATAGATGACAACATTTGCCACCTTGATGGCCTTAAAGAAGTAAATTTCATACATTTCAATATCATACTCTCATCTTTCAAGTGGTTGGCTTCCATCTCCTTGCTCTCTTGATCCACATAGCATGTTAGAACATTGGAGAGGAGGGGATGAGATTCAAAGAATTCCAATAGCTCATCTCCCATTCAATCATACATAATGGATGCAAACAAGTCTTATAAATGCATGTATAGTCATGTTAACATGTGCAAACATTCAAGAAGTATTTTCATCATTTGAGAATGTCATACATAGCATACAAAGGCTTGCCAAGCAAGTGGATTGGCCTCATCCAATTTCTTGTGGATATTGGACTTGC
Organism: Erythrophleum ivorense; assembly: GCA_026724425.1. Lineage (NCBI taxonomy): Eukaryota > Viridiplantae > Streptophyta > Magnoliopsida > Fabales > Fabaceae > Erythrophleum > Erythrophleum ivorense. Next base: position 35,322,484 of record JAIUCV010000006.1, on the reverse strand, counting down.
CTCACCCATTCTTTAAGAGATTCTTAGACTCAACCATACTCTTGGGAGCCCATCTTGCTTTTAGGAGACTCTTTACTTTGTCTCAACCAATCTCAAGGGTTCTTGGCTTATCCTCACTATAGCTAAGGGTTCTTGACCTCACCACACTCAAGCAAACCCAAGCACACATCAAAAACATCATATAAGATCATATTATAACATCATGGCACCATGGAATTAAAGTCATGCTAAAACACTTTTTATGGCTTAAAAATACACATACATACATTTAAGACAAGCTAAGCATACATCCATGTATGAGAGAAAGTGGAGAGAGCTATCTTATACACAATTACACACTTTTCCTTTGAATCCAAGCTCCCTTTTTCGGCCACACACACACAAAAGTGTGGGGAATTTTTCTCTTGGCCTAAACACAATTTATGGAAGCCCATTAGGTTCATGAACTCAATTCTAAAGCCATACAATTTGCTTAGACACTAGGTTAGCTTATAACCTCATTATGGTTCCATAATTGTACTTAATGAAGCAACACTCCTCAATTAAATTCTAGGCTCCATTCTTTCTTTTCAAATATGATTCTTGACTCCTTTTAAGCCTCTTAGAGTCATCACACAATCAAAACCAAGAGCCTAACTACATGTTGCTTCTTTAGGTCTCATTATGGAACATAAAGCACTAACTCACTTTCTATGGTTTCTAAATTTCTCCTAAGGCTTCCCTTCATATTCATTCATCATTTATGACTCAAAAATGGGTTTAGAAAAGTTTAAAACTCTCCCTAACTATACAAACCCCTTTAGGTTGAGGCTGTGGAAGAAATGGAGCTTTTTGGAGTTTGCTTTGTTTTCTCAAGGGAAGATGCATATGGGGAGCCTCTTAGGGGTCTTGGGAGCTCATTTAAACTCTTATTTAGGCATAGGAATCATCATACAAAATCAGATTTTACAAGGTGCACTTGAAACCCTAAGTTTTGCACCTTGAAATTCTATGGCCTTTTTTTGAATTTCTTTACATATTCTTACTCTCCTCCCTTAAATTCATGGAATTCACCCTTGGTTCTCCTCAAAATTTCAGCCCTCTAGCATCTACATACATGGGGCGAAATATGGAGAAGAAGGAGGAGGAGTAGTTACCGTGGGATGCAAGATTTACCTTGTTTTCTTACTTTTTCTTACTTGAATCTCATGATCCGAATTTTTTCCTCAATTTCTCCTTTAAAATAGATCCATATACTTCATTATAATCATAGGAAATAAAGGAGAATGAAGGAGAAGAGGTTTGGGAAAGGAAGAGCATGAAAAACTACTAAATTTCCATACCTTAAGCCTTTGATTTCTCTTCCTCCTGTGCACCACTCTCCCTAGGACTTTCCTCTGGTTTTGGGCAGAACTCGGTCATGTAAAATGAAGGGAGAAGAAAGGTGCATCATATATATAGGTGGGAGGAGGTTACACTTCTAAAAAATTTTCATTTTGCCATTCATTCTTGGCATATTTGTTTCTCCTTCATTTTAGCTCCTTGTTGAGAATTGTCTTTTCCATTATAAAATTTAGGTTCCCTATTTAGTAAAACACCTTTGGAATCACTCGAATCGAAGTTAAAACCTTTCTGAACAAATCCGTCAAAGTTCAGGCACACTGACATTAGAAAACATCCACTAGAGCGGTTTTATCTGTCCTGAGCCTTCCCATGGTTTTCAGAACCTCTGAGAACCTTGGAGAACTCAAAAATTTTATTTAAAAAGCCCTCCTGTATGAATTCCAAAATTTGCTCAAAATTACGAAAATGTCATTACATTTTGTAAGCTTTTCGTAAGAAATTGTTTCTTCATTCTAGCTCCGTTTTTCTTTCTTTCTAAGCTTGGGATTCTCATTTTTAGGAGTCTAGAATGCTTCCCAAATTTTTTAGGACCTTAACTATCTCATTTCGGGGGACTTTCTTTTGCATTCGGTGAATTTCATTCATTTACAGAGAAACCGTACATTACATTTCTCACGTTTTCTCTGGTTTTCAAAGAACCAGGTGTTACATTTCCCATGAAGCAATTAATCAAATCAATTAGTTTAGGAATGAAAAAAGTAGAATTATGATGATTGGGGATTCAAATATAAAGTCGCAATAATTAAACCGAATAGTAAATCAATTAACAAAAACAAAACAATAAAATTCAATCAAAATGATGTGTAACTAATCCAGAATTCTTCCTTTGATATTATCCTATTCTTGTCATTTAAAAATACCTCTAGTTTGATTTTTAATCCTCTAGTTATTTTTAATTAATGTTCCTAAACTACTGTTTAGAATTTTAATTGGTTCGTATTACTAATCAGAAGGCAATTGTGCTTTTGTTAATAACATGAAGGCAAACTATTTTGCACTTGACTAGAGATGCATGCAGAATCCTAATATGGTTCAAAATGAATTTAATTAAGTAATCAAACAATTAAATCAAAACATGTTCTCAGATAGATTAAATGAATCAGAATTTATGCAAGAAAATTTATCTAACTAGAATGATAATAATTACATGAAAACAAAGAGAACAAAAATAAAATACTTCTAAAATTAAAACCAAACTAGAGTTCTATACAATCATGGGCTCAAGTTTTCTTTCAATTTCAAACTTTGGATTGATCACTAAGAAAAATTAGAAAACCATGGGAAAAACGAAAACAAGAATGAGTAGAGAAGATGGAGTGTATTTCTAGTGACGTCTTCTCCTCCTTAAATAGATGACGTTGTCTTCTTCCTCAAGAAAGATCCAAGGGCTATAATGGGTTGTGCACATCCAATGGTCCAAACTTGTTCATATTAAAAGAATGCTAATACTAATATTAAAGTAACAATAAGATAATATTCAAATCTCTTTAGGAATCATCTAACTTGCAAAATACAATTAAAAAATAATTGGGCCCCCTCCGTTGGAAAAAATATAATGCAAATGCATTTAAAGTCCATTAATCTAAATTTAGTCCACTTAATATAAAATAAATTCAAAGTCATCGAATTACCCACTATGAATTATTAATAAGACTAAATATGAAGATTATCAAATATAATAATGTCAAAATATCATATATCAAACAATTATTCTAAGTAGATATAATACTAGCAATAATTTATAGTTACCTTCAAAGTTTGATTGCATATAAAGAAATATGAACTATTTTTTTACGAACAATTAATCTAGACGGTTAATTACAAAGCATGATATAACTTAGAACAATGATGTGTCTTTCATTAATTTATTAAAGGTTATCATATCAGGTTTGAGTAAAAATCCATGACCAATGTGTGTGTGTTACACCCAAAACCATTTTGTTAACCTAATATGTACATACAATTGAACTCAGTGGTCACTACAAAGGAGCCATAAAGTTTAATGAAATAACCTAGGTAATTTATCGAACACAGGAATTGCATTTCAACAAGACTAATAGCATAGTAAATTCTCAAGCCATGGAAGACCAAAAGTTATAAAGTAATAAATGTCAAAGTTTACAGACTAGTTCAAGTGATCTTATGAGAATAGAAAGGAAAAAAAATAATACATTTTCTCATAAAATAGTACAAAATCAATTATTGGTTGGGAATAGGTTAACCATTCCATTAAATTTATAGCCAAAAACATGCTTGCTTAGGTGGAGGACAGCAAATCTTCCTCTTCAATGGTTAATAGTTAAGAGAGTTGTAGTGTCATACCTTATAATTTCTATTATCATACTCTTCCATCCAGGGCAATTGGTGCACATTCATAAGACAAAAGTAAGTATGAAAATAATACACTTTTATCGCATTACGTCGTGGTAAAATTTTTCAATTCGTGCTACGTGGGCCCCGTGGATTATCCAACAACATTTTCTAGTTATTTATCACTTATACCACTCATGCATAGCTCAAAATGTCACACAATCCACAGATATCAAGGTGAAAACCCTAGATTTTCACTCCATCTCACGGACAGCATATGGTAGATTTATGGGGCAACTTTGAAAAATCATAACTAAATCTAGAAAAATTGAAATCTACCATGACATAGCTTTTTGGAAAGCTCTGAGTGTTAAATTTATAATAAAAATAAATTCGGGACATGAACATAGCCATTGGACCACATTTGATAATGAAATAACCATAAACATTTGACTGTCATCTAATATTAATACAGCTTACTGTCATAAATTTCAAAATTGTCCAATTAATTCCAGAAAAATCCAATCCATGCAAATGATACCAATCTAGAAATCTACGGATGTTACCCAGAGGAAAAAATAACTCCAAACCAATCAAGAACGTTCAAATCCCGAAAATCAATTAAAAATTAACACGGGTCTGACTAGTCACCTAGTATTGGACAGCGACTTCAAAAATTCATATCTCTTTCTCTAGACATCCAAATGAGGTTCTTCCAACTTACACAAGTCATGGAAAAGGTCTAGTTTCTCTCTGTAAAATTTCATGGCAATTGGACATCGTTTTCCCCATGATTGGCATAGATTCATTTTCAGACCAATTGCACAGTACCAGTGGCCAAACCAAAAAAATTTTCCAACTTCAAAATTCGCCAAATATTCCACAAACCTCCAAATAATATCCACTTTAGCTTCCCAAAAAGCTCTCAATAAGCTCTAGATGCATGCCAAATTTTAGAGTAAGAAGAGTATTTGGACAGAAAGTGATATAGCTCACCAAAATGGCCATTTTTGCTTTATATGAGATACCAAATCTGTCCAAATGGCCTCTTTTAATGTTTGGAACCTCTTGGGCAAGTTTAAAAGCATGAATATGACTTGTATAAACTATCCAAGTGGTCCCAAACTCCATGCATCTTATATTGGTCATTCCACTTTCATTAATATACTAATACATTAAGTCATCAAGAAGCCAAAATTTCCATTTCCATTGATTTCATGCCACATATGGTCTATACAAGAGTCACACATCATATTACAATTGTTCATGATCTTACACCACAAAAATAATATGTACAAAGCAACTTTGGTAGTCAATTATATAACAAGCTACATAATCATCAAGACTTGGCTTTTCAACCCCTTGGTTTGCATTCTGTTTCTGGGACTCCATTTAGTCATGTCAAGAGGAAAGGGGGAAGGGGAGTGAGATTCCTAGAATCTCAATAGCTCACACACCCATTCACACACGCATTCAACGCATACATACACCAAGTGTGCAAATAAATAAGCTACTAGAACCATAAATGCTCATTTACAAAATCTTCATGCCACACTTTCACAATCAAGACATCAAGAAGCTTTAGGGACTTTTGGTTTTGCCTCACCTATTTCTATGACTTTTGGATATGCCTCACCCTTGGCCTAAGGACTCTTGACTTGGCCTCACTCATCGAAGAGACTTTTAGCCTAGTCTCACCCATGCCATGAGACTTTTGGCACTTCCTCACCCACATTAAGGGACTTTTGGCATCACCTCGCCCTTATGAGCCATTTTCACTATCAATGGCATTTAAGACAATACATTGGTACCAATGCAATCTCAAGACATAAAGTAGCATGTTTTCAAATTACAAGAGCACACACAAGCACATAATTACATATATATGCACACAAGAATACAAGGAGAATGAGGTGGAGAGCTACCTTGAATTTATGCAAGTCTTTTTTGATCCTTTTCCTTCCCTTTTTCGGTCCTACAAGCACACCTAGGTGGATGTATGTTATCTTGTCCTAGACACCATAAAGAATACACAATCACATACTTGAAACAAGCTAAGACACCAAAGATACTCTTAAAAGTATACTTAATCCTACAAGTGACATCATGGTTCTACAATTGGCCTATTGAAGCAACTCTCACATTTCAAGTTCTAGGCTCCATTCTCTTGTTATTTTTAGACTTCTTAGACTCATTTAAGGTCCTTGAGCCCTCATACATTTACTTGCATAATTGGAAAACTAAGTTGCTTTCACCATTATGGACACCATTGTTCCATCTTTCAATCCATGGCTCTTAAATTTTTTCTAAGGGTTTCTCTCATCTTTTAACATCATAGGAAGTCTTAAACCAATGCTAGAACAATTTAAAACACTCCCTAGCCCATAGAACTAGCCTAGGCTGAGACAAGCACTATAAATCAGGTTCTTGGACTTCTTGATTTCTCCTTGATAGGAGAGCCACTTGGGGAGATTTTTAAGGGTCTTAAGAGTTCAAGAAAACATTTAAATAGCCAAGGAAACACTCAGACAAAATCAGATTTTACAAAACCCTAAAGAAGCCTACACTTTTCTATCTTGGTTTCCATATATTTTTCTTGCAATTTCTTGCCATATTCCTCTTTTCCATGGTCTAAAACCCTTGTTCCTTCATTGTTTTGGACAAAACTTCCCTCCCCCATATGGTTCTTGTAATGTCTGATTTTCGTTAAACAATAGAAATGAGCGCGTTTTCAAAGTAAGTCCCCTGAAATGAATTAGTTAAAGCCCCAAAAAATTTGAGTAACATTCTAGACTCCTAAAAATAAGAATTTTTGGCTCAGACGGAAAGAAAAACAGAGTTAGGACAGAGAAATAAATTGTGACGAAAACTGACGAAACATAATGACATTTTCGTAAATAAGTGCAACTTTTGGAAAAATATATAGAAGGCTTTTTAAATGAAAGTTTTAAGTTATTTGGGGTTCTCAGAGGCTCCAAAAATCATGGGAAGCGTCGGGACTAATAAAACCCCTCCAGTGTGTGTTTTTCAACGTCGGTTGACCCAAATTTTGACTGATTCGTTCAGTAAGGTTTTAGCCCAAATTAAGTAATTCCAAAGGAATTTTGTTAAATTGGGAACCTAAATTTTATAATGGAAAAGATAGTTCTAAAAAAGGAGGTAAAACAAAGTCGAAACGAAATTGTCATTACTGAAGGATGAAATTAAAATTTTTGAAAAAGTGTGTTTCTAGAAGCTCCCACACACTTCTCCTTTCTTCTCCCTTCTTCTTAAGCACGAAATTTCTACCCAAAATAAAAAAATATGATATGCTCTCTTAGGCTCACAAGAAGGGGAAGAAAAGGAGGAGAAAAATCAAGAAAAATGTATGGATTCTTGGTAGTTTTCTATGCTTTCTTCCATCCAAACCTTCTTTTCTCCATTCTCCTTTGTTTTATTTGATTAAAATGAAGTTTTCAAATCTGTTTTGAATGAAGAACAGAAGGTAAATTTCGAAATTTAAGGGAGGAAGCCAAGGAAAGCAAAGAACAAGCAAGAAAAACCAAGGAAATCAAGGTATCATGCAATCTTTCCACTTGATCTTCTTCCTCCCTTCTGTTGTGAGTATTTTGACCCATATATGGTCATCCTTAGGGAGTTAAGTTTTCAACCAAACCAAAGGTGAATCTTAGGAATTTGAGGGAGAAGAACAAGAATATGCAAAGAAAACAACAAACTAGCCATTAGATTTTAAGATGCAAATTCTAGGGTTTCAAGTGCACCTTGTAAAATCTGATTTTGTATGATAATTCCTAGGCCTAAATAAAAGTTTAAATGAGCTCTTAAGATCCCTAGAAGTCTCCCCATGTGCTTCCTCCTTCAAGAAAACCAAGCATAATCCATGAAGACCAATAAGCTTCATGGTCTCAGCCTAAGGAGGTTAGAGTGGCTACAGAGAGTTTTAAATTGTTCTAAACCTATTTTTGAGTCATATATGATGAATGAATATGAGAGGAATCCTTGGGAAAAATTTAAAACTCATAGAAAGTGAGTTGGTGCTTTAGGTTCCATATTATGACCTAAAGAAGCAACATATAGTTAGGCTCTTAGTTTTGATTGTGTAAGGACTCCAAGAGGCTTAAAAGGAGTCAAGAATCATATTTGAAAAGAAAGAATGGAGCCTAAAATTTATTTGAGGGGTGTTGCTTCATTAGGTGCAATTATGGAACCATAATGAGGTTATAGACCAAACTAGTGTCTAAACAAATTGTATGGCCTTAAAATTGAGTCCATGAACCTAATTGGCTTCCAAAAATTGTGTCTAGGCTAAGAGAAATCTTCCTCACACTTTTATGGGTGTGTGGTCGTTTCAAGGAAGGGAATTTCAAGAAGAAAATTGTGTGATTATGTACAAGGTAGCTCACTCCTCCTTCTCTCATGCATAATTATTTGCTTTACTTGTCTTTGAATGTGTGTATGTATATTTTAAGCCATGAAAAGTGTTCTGACATGACTTTGATTCCATGGTACCATGACATTACAATATGCTTTCATATGATGTTTATGATGTGTGCTTAGGTTTGCTTGAGTGTGGTGAAGCCAAGAACCCTTAAGATTGGTTAAGATAAGTAAAGAGTTTCCCAAAAGTGGATGGACTCCCAAGAGCATGGTCGAGTCCAAGAATCTCTTAAAGAATGGATGAGGCTAGTCCAAAATCCATAAGGAAAAAAGGTGAGGCCAATCCATCTACTTGGTAAACTTTTGGATGACTTGTATGACCTATTCACATGCCAAGCTTGTTCTTTAATGTCTATGTCACCTATTATATTCATGCATGCATTTTCAAGACTTGCTTTGCATCCATTATGTATGATTGAATGGGAGATGAGCTATCGGGATTCTTTGAATCTCATTCCCTCCTCTCTAATGATCTAATATGTTAGGTGGACTAAGTGAACAAGGTAATGGAAGCCAACCACCTTGAAGAAGAGAGCTTGACAACATAATGCATGATTTTTAGTCTTTCAAGCCATATTCATGTCAAATGATGTAACCCATGCTTGTATATAGTCTATGACCTTTGGAACATATGTAATTATGATAATATATGATGTAGAAATGAAAGAATGTATTATGCAAATGATAAAATGTAAATTGAGTATGTATGGACAATATGGCTTCATAAATGACATTATGGAATTATGTATATATGTGGATGAAATGGCTAAAATGAGATGCATGGAGTTTGAGACCATTTTGGTAGCCTAACAAGTCCTAATTATGCTTTTAGACTTGCCCAAGAGGTGTCAAACCCCAAGGAAAGCCATTTGGACCATTTGATATCTCATATGGAGCCAAATTTTGCCAATTTGGAACCCTATGTCACTTTTTATCCAAATGAGCTCTTCTTAATCTAAGATTTGGTAAAAAATTAGAGTTTGTTAATGGATTTTTGAGAATCTAAAGAACATAATTTTTGGAGGTCTATAGAATATTTGATGAATTTTCAAAATTGGCAATTTTTCTGATTTTGGTCATGTTACTGTTTACTTAGGTCCGAAAATGAAATATGTCACATAGCCCAAATGATGTCCAATTGCCATGAAATTGTATACAAAGAAACTAGACATTCCCAGTGACTTGTTTCAACTAGAAGCACCTCATTTGGATGTCTAGAGAGGGAGATATGAATTTTCAAAGAATCTATCCAATATCAAAAACTCTACCCGACCTCAGTTACTGTTTGATTAAGTTTCAAGGTCTAGACATGCTTGAACCAATTTGGAGTTAATTTTTCCCTCTAGCTAATATCCACAGCTCTCCAGATTGATATCATTTTCATGGATTGGATTTTTGTGAAATTAATTGGACATTTTTTAAGTTTGCTACAAAAATCTGTGATAGCACCAGTGGGTAGTTTGACATCTGGACAATTTCAAATGTCAAACGTCCTCTATGATAGATGTTATGGTCTGGACATATTTTTAGTATGAAGTAGACATTTGTAGATTTTTATAATGGCTAAGAATGTATGATTTCTATTTTTCTAGATTTAGTTATGATTTTCCAAAGTTGTGACAGAATAGTGGAAAAATCTGGCCAAAAATATATATGTATATTTCATGCTTCCCTTCGAGTTCCTTAAAGTGTAGGCCACTTTTGATGATGAAAATAAGTTGTATTCATGTAATTAAATATGAAGATGTGTTGTATGAGCTCAGATAGTCCACGTGACACTGAATGGATTTTTTATATACGATGTAATGCAAGAAAATGCATTATTTTAATTCCCCTTTCTTGCTCTTTCATGGAAATTATGAATGTGAAGCATGTGAATTTTGTGAAATAAGCTAGAAATATAGGGTGTTACAGTTCTGGTTTAGGCCAAACAAGCACCAAGAAAAGAGCAACAAGGAGAAGCAACAAGAATGAAGAATTACCTTGGATTTCTAGCTTCCTTTTGATGCTTCTTCCTTTGCTTGAATTCCCTTCTTAATTTTTGAAAATTCCCCCCTTGTTAAAAACAGAACCAATCCCTTCAAGAAAATCATAGAAAGAAAGCATGGAAGGAGAGGAGCAAGGTTGGAGGAAGAAAGAGCATGAAAATCTACAAATTTCTTCACCTTTTCCTTGATTTTTCTCCTATTTTTCTTCCCCTTGTGCGCCTAAGAGAGCAGGTCATTTTCTATATTTTGGGTAGAGGAAAGCCATGCTATATGTAACACCTTATTACTTTAGCCTTACTTTCTCATATATTATACTCCATACATGCTTTATACATGGGTTTCAAAAAGAAAATGGATTGAGTCATGGCTCATAATAGCATATATAGAGTTTTAACTGTTCAAATTTTTCTTCGTGGACCCCACAGACTCTCAACATCATCTCCTACTCATAATCCATCAATAAAAGTCATAAACATCATAAAACATCTCATGCAACTTGTATTTGGAGGCCACACATCAGAAAAATAGGAGTTCCATTTCGGGTCCAGAATCCAATTTTCTGGGGTAGACTTTGGAAATTCATAATTAAATCTAAAAAAATCAAAATCTAACAAATCATAGTTTTCTAGAAATCCTTTCATGTTAAATTTATGCTAAAAATACTTTTAGGCCATAAAAACTGCTTTTGGACCGCAATTGACAACAGGAAAATGACATAGGTCCAGCTATCCCAGAATTCTGCTATAGTTTACTGATATGGACTTCAAAAATTCATAACGAATTCCAAAAAAAGATAAATTAAGTAAACTATACCAATCTAGAAATCTAAAAATTTCTACTTTAAGAGAAAAATATGTTCAGATCCCAAAAATGACATTAAGCTAACGAAAATAAATGGAACAATGCCCGAGGTCCTGCTGCACTACTGACAATAAATTCCAACTTCAAAAATGTATATCTCTCTTTACACACCTCCAAATGAGATAATTCTAGTGGCTATAGCTCACTATGTGTGTCTAGTTTCTCCATATAAAATTTCAGAACCATTGGACCTCATTTGGCCCTCAGATGTCACAAAAGCTTTTCAGACCAAGTGAACAGTAACTGATACCAAAATGCAAAAGTTACTGAACTTCAAAAAATCATAATAAATTCTATGGACCTCCAAATATTAAGGTTCTTGGACCAGAAAAATATCTATATGAGATCTATATTTTTGTAAAATATTAGCCTCAAAATCGTCCATTTGGTCACTTTGTGACATAGGGTGCCAAAATGAGCTTTATAAGCACCAAAATAGGTCAAAATGTGTCCAAATGCTTTTCTACCCTAACCATGACTTCTTGAGTACCTGGGAAAGTATCAAAATAGACCTCTAAACATTCCAAAAGGATCCAAAAACCCAGATCTCATAAATTCACTACCCCACTTGTTGATATACATAAGAGCACACATATGCATTCTTGCCATACAATGTCAAAAACATTCATTCTCATTCATATACCCTTAGTTTCCATACATACATCACATATACATGCATCTACATATGTCTAAGGGGTTATACATCATTTACATCATTGCATTACATCACTTGACATCTATATGGCTATAATATAAGCATTTTACAACCTCTTTGTCAACCTCCATGACTTCAAGTGGGTTAGCTCCTAATTTCCTTGCTATTTCGCTCGACCTAGACAGGTTAGGTAATGGGGAGGGAGTGAGATTCAAAGAATCTCAATAGCCCTATACACTTTCAATCATACATGATGGATGCATTATCATGCAAATGGATGCCATGCATGGTCTATAAGCTACATGTGCATAACAAGAACATGATTTCCATTTCATGAAGTCTCAATTACATCAAAGGAGACCCTCAAGACCTTGGTTAGCCTCATCCACTTCTCTTAGGACTTTTGGACTTGCCTCACCCATTTCTCTTGGGACTTTTGACTAAGCCTCACTCCTTTTAAGACTTTTGGCTTGTCTCACCCATGCTAAGGGACTTTTGGCTCATCCTCACCCTTATCAAAGGACTTTTGGCATTACCAAGTCTATTCAAGTCTTATGCACACATAAAATCAATTCAATATACATAAGTGGCACCACACATGTCTTTACTAGCTAAGCATACCTTTCATAGTTCAATCACACACACAAGCATCCAAGCAAGAAAACATCCACACACTTACATGAGAAAAAGGTTAGAGGGCTACCTTGCAATGGATCATAATATTTTTCTCTTAGAATTCTCTTCCCCTTCATGGTCACACTCTTGCAAGGAGGTGGGACTTGTTTCTCATAGCTTATAAACATAAATGGAGCATAACTAAGTCATTTAAATAAAACTTAGCTCCTTACAACTTAAGACTAGGCTACTTGACTTACAATGCCTCTTTGTGCTCTAATATAGACCCTATAAGTCTATCTTCCTTTACAAGCCTCCTAACTTCATTCCAAGACTTCCTTTAATGTTTCTTTCTCATAATTAGCCCCTTTCTAGCTTTAGAACAATTTAAATTGCTCTCTAGATGTTCTAGCTCCCTTAAGGCTATGATATGTACATAAAAGGAGCCTATAGAGTTACTTGCTTTTTCCCTTGAAGGAACAGCTCTTTACAATCTTCCTAGAGGTCTAAGGGACTCATACAAGCTCTTAGATAAGCTAGAATAGCTCTAGGAAAATTAAACTTAAGCATTTGTCTTAAAACCTTAAGATTCTCAATGTTGGACTTCATTGCTTCCCATTTGATTCTAATGGACTATTCTTCATCCTCACACTCTCAAGCACTTGTTTCTCTCTTGTTAAGGTCAAAATTTATCTTCCTCTAAGTGGCTAGGTCTGACCCAAATTTTACTAAAGAGAAACATCCAAGAAGAAGCCATTAAGACTTAAGAAGCTTACCTTGTTTGTGAGCTTTTCCAAGAGTCTTCCACTTGCAAAAAGCCTCTCCTTCCGAGACTTCCTTCTTCTACTTGGACTAACCTCAAAACAGAACCATATCAACCTCTAGATTCAAGGAAAAGAGAAGAGAAGGTGAAGAAGAGACTTGGCATTAGAAGAAGCAAGGAAAGGAGCAAGGTTTCTCACCTTTTCAAGACTTCTTCTTCCTCTCTTAGCTCTCCCTCCTATGCGCCCTTCTCTCTGGCTTCTCTCTCTCCTTTCAGTCAGCTAAAAGTCGATCCAGAGGTGGGGTAAAGTTCTGGATATTTTAAGCTATGATTTCTCTTTTTTTACACTTTTTCGGACTAAATCTCGCTATAGCGAGAAACCACCCTCGCAACGGCTAGCCCTTATTAATCCCAGATGCCCCCATGCTCGCCACAGCTAGCGCTATTGTGAAAAACTCTCTGGATTTTGTATCAGCCCTCGAACTCGCTATAGCTAATTAGCTTCTCACTATAGCGAACAGGTACACTCATTATAGCTAATAAGTACGCTCGCTATAGCCAGTAGACTTAGAAAAATTCAACAACCTTAAGTTCTCATGTCTATGAAAACTTGGATGTTACACTATATGAGAGGGAGAAGAAGGGAGAAGTGTGTAGAAGTTTTAAGAAACACACTTTTTCAAAAATTTCAATTTTGTCCTTCCGTAATAGCAATTTTGTTTTGGCTTCATTTTTCCTCCTTTTTTAGAACTGTCTTTTCCATTATAAAATTTAGATTCCCAATTTAATAAAATGCCTTTGGAATCACTCAAATTTGAGCTAAAACCTTCTCAAACGAATCCATCAAAATTTAGGCTCACCGTTGTTGGAAAACGTATATCAGAGGGGATTCACTAATCCCAAAGCTTTCCATGGTTTTTGGGCCTCTAAGAACCTTGGGCCACTCAAATTCCCCATTTAGAAAGCCCTCCTATGTGTTTTTTCATAAGTTTCATTTATTTACGAAAATATCATTATGTTTCGTCAGTTTTCATCACAAATTGTTTCACCATCCATACTCCGTTTTTCTTTCCATCTAAGCCTGGAATTATCATTTTTAGGAGTCTAAGACTCTACCCAAATTTTTTTAGGATATTATCTAACTCATTTCAAAGGAATTGCTTTTATATGGCTCATTTCATCATTTTACAGAAATTACGTTCGTTACATGTAGGATGTCCAACAATTAGGGTGATGGTACTGAAGAAGAATAAGGCACTCCATAGAGAGAAAAAGATGAGACAACCTTATACCGATGTCAAATAAATGGTTAGGTAGCTTGTATGATTAAGGGGTAAAAAAGTCATTACATCACTATATTATAAAACACTATTTTCAAACTTGTGCCAAAACAAGAGGAAGTGCACAACTTCTTTAGTTTCCATTTCCTCTACCAAATATAGCAACCAAATGCAACAACCCTGGAACCTATTTGACTTTCATTTTCTAATGTGCTCCCAAACAAGGCCTTTAAGTGGGGTGAGTAAGGAAAAAAATGTAATTTGATTTGCTATATTTTAATGGGTCTTCCTGGAGTCATTTTTGTGCTACTAACACTAGGGAAGTAAGGATTTTTCTTTTTAGGTATTTTTACTTCTACTAACTATTTTTAGTTGGTTGGACCTATTATATTATTTAAGTTATATTGTAAACTTGTTGAATAATAAGCCAGTCTTTTTATGAAGAAATGTTTTTAAAAGCAATTATTTTGTGTGATAAATAGGAGATAAGTACATTAATGGAATGATGATCCCTCGACCTTCAACAATACAATATAAAAGGAATCAATGAAATCAAATGTCAAATTCACCAGCGAATCACCCTTACAATTATCGGGGGTCTATGCAAGGTGATGGAAGGAACTTTGGAGCTTCATGAAATTCTTCACTTTATCCTAACTATGATCCAACATCACAAAATTATCCATGACAGCGAAGTTATGGCCTTCCTCCATTGCAATATGCACTATAGGAATAGTATGGTTTTGGAAGCACATATGGTCAAGGAACAAACCCTAGATATGGGTAAAAGTTTTCACTTAAAGCACAAAGATTAGATATTTTTACAAGGGAAAGTAAGGAATGCACATGGAAAGTAAAGGAGCTATATACTTATTGGACAAACATGCATATAAGGTCAAGGAACAAACCATGGAGATGGTAGAATTTCTCAGTTCAAGGGGAAGCTCAGAGATTTGCACATAGACTATTAGGGAATGCACACAAAAGTGCAAGAGCTATGCACTTACTGGACAAACAAGCATTAAACAAGTAAGCCATTTCACTTATGGAAACTAGTATTGATCTTGAGTTGTTTATTATTACAATTTGACATTGGGTAAGGATCATAATATCCCCACTTCTAAGAGATATGATAGTCCCAAATAAAAGGTGAATAACAATTTTTGGAAAGACTAGTAATTGTCTTGGTATCTAGTATTTATTTCGTTATATTAGACATTTTTGAAATTGCAATTGGGGTGTCTTTGGTCTTCATAATTGGTGCTATAAGGAAAAAATTGTCTACTCTCTTTAGCGGAAGCAATGGAAATATGGATTTTGTTTGGATTTTTTGCAGGGAAGATATTGATGTAGTCTAAGACATGCAGGTGGCATGAATAAAAGTTAAGTGCATACCTAATTGAATACAAGTGAAATTAAATGTTACCTTGGAGGTGTCATATCATCATAAAAAATATATACTTAGTCTCATTTTCCATTAACAACAATAACTCCCTTTTATTAATACTTTTGACAGTGGTTCTTATTGTTATTAAAACATCAATTCCTCAAATTTTTCATAAATATTTAGCTTCATCATGAAAATCCCCTAAATTCATGCCATACAAATTTACTAAGCTCAGAACATCAAAAAAAGGATCACAAATTTCGGAGGTTATGACATATGCTTCAAAATACCACACTTTGCACCTTTGTAAATATTGAATGCCATCTTTAAAAATCATATCTTGGCCTATAAAATTTCAATTCATGCAATTTAGGTGTCTACAAAAAGCTTAGGATGTGAACTACATGTTGTAAAAATTTCAAGTGAAATTAAGTTCATTTGGCCCATGACATTTGATAGAACAATACCAACTATCGAAATGGGATTCACATAAAAGACCCTAAATTTCAACAATGTATATCTTTGGCCACACAACTCTGATTTATACAAACTTGAAAGCCATAGAAAGCTTATAATGTCAAATATATGCCTATAAAATTTCATGAGCATCGAAATCCATTTGGCCCCTCAAATCCATGAAATATTAGATATAGACCATATGAATAGTGATAGGGACTAAAATAAAAAAGCTGCTAAACTTTGGAAATTCATAAAATATTTTACAGAGCTCTAAAAAAATTATGTTCTTTAGCTTTGCAAAAAGCTCTAAATGAGATCTAATTACTTGAAAATTTTCATTTAACAATTTGTCCATTTGACTGATTTTTGGTTTAGGGTTAAATTATGGTCCATTTATAGTCATTTTTTGTGTCAAATGCTCCAATTTGATATATTTTTTGTCAAGGCTTCATTTGAGCACTTCCTAAATATCAAACACATTATATATAATAGATTCAATATGTCCCAAAAGCCATGCATATCAAAATCACCACCCTACTTATCATAATACACATGAAATTCTAAGAACCCATATAGTCATTTTACACAATGCTACGTGTTTACAGCCAAAAGTAGATTATACATCCTTGTCTCATACTTTTGGATATGTGGGAGTGTTTACACCACATAAAACACATATACATCAATGTTTGAGTAATAGCATACATCAAAATATAAACCATTGTCAAAGTATGGCTTCTCAATCCCTTTGCTCGCCACTTTTGCTTCCATGATAATTACCTAGACATGTTTGGTAGAAATATAGAAAAAAATGAGATTTAAAGAATCCCAATATCTTATTCACCATTTAAGCACACAAATAAAACAATTGCAAGGCCAAGGAAAGCATGTATGCATGTTACTCAATAGAACATCAATCATTTTCATGCACAAAGGAATCATATGGCTCTACAATAATAAAACAAGTTCTTGGGACTTTCAGTCTAGCCTCACCTAATAATTTGAAACTTTTAGTTTATCCTCAACCTCTTTTAGGGACTTTTGGCTTAGTCTCACCCATATTAAGGACTTTTGACTTCACCTCACTCATTTCAAGGGACTTTTGGCACAACCTCATCCATTCAAGAATCAAACCAATTTCAAATACAAGTAAATGTCATGTAATTACATATGGTCATTAACCAAACCAAACCACACATAATTTGCAAGCAAGACATACAAGCAATCCAAGGCAAATCAAATAACTAACATACATATGCAAGAATAGATAAAGAGTTACCTTATGCAAAAGTTCAATTTAGCTTCCCTCTTGGCTCTTGGTTGATCTTCTTGGCCTCACACATGCACTTGAGGAAGGTTTCACTTATTTGGCCTAGACACATCAAACATGGCACAAATGTATCAATGGAACCTTATTTAGACTCATGCAAGCCTTAGATAAACTACTTTGAGCTTTAGGTTTCCATATGGCTCTATTTAGTGACATAATGATGCAACCTATATAATTCAACACCTTGGCTCCCATGTCTTACCCAATATAAGTCATATGACTCTATTTAAACTCATTAGAATCATCGCAAACTCAATTTAAGGAGCTTAATACTAAGTTGCTTCTTTATGCATAATAGAATCCTAAATTTCACCTTTTAAAATAAGGCTTTTAAATTTAAACCAATGGTTCCTTTAGTGTTTATAATTCATATCTAGACCATTTATAATCTTAGAATCAAAGAAAACTCTTTTTAAATGCTTGAACTAGTCCTTGGTCGAGACATGCATGGTGGAGGGGACCCATAGAGTTTTGTTCAATTCTCTTAAGAAAATGACACCTATGAGGCTTCCTAGATCTCTTATTGATACAATTATACTCTTACATAGGTTGAACTATCATTCTAAAGCTTCATATTTCCTAAGGTACAAGTGAAACCCTAGGTTTCATAACTTGTTACTAACGGCTTCCTATTGGATTCTTTTGATTTCATATTAATCTCTATGCTTCAAAACCGCTTTTCCTATCAAGTTTAGGCCAAAACCAATCTCCCTCCTCATTGCTTTTGGTCTAGCTGAATTGGAGAAGCCATGGGAGTATCAAGAGAAGCAAGTTTTACATGAAAGAACATACCTTGTTTAATTCCTTATCAAGTGAAGTTTCTTATGTTGCTAAAGTTTTCTTCAAACTCTCCCTTCCCTTTACTGAATTAGCCATGAAATACCATGGAAAGAAAGAGGAGAAAGATGAGAAGAACATTTACATAAGCAAGAACATGAAAAGAGCACAATTTCTTACCCTTTTAGGCTTAGTTTCTTCCTTCCTTATCCTCCCTTTGGTGTACCACAGGAGGCTGGCCTTGGTTCTATTTTAGAATAGATTTAAGTTGCTTTAGATGAGGGGATAAGGGTGGCATGCTATAATAAGAAGGGAGTGTTAAACACTTCTTCAAAATTCCATTTATGTACCTTGAACTTTGACTACTCCATTTGAAATCATTTTAATTCCTTTTTGAAAACTATTTTCTCCATCATAAAATTTACATCCTCTAATTTGTTAAAAGCCTTTGGTTTCAAATTAATTGGATTTAAAACCTTACCAAATAGTCTGGTCAAAATTTAGGTTAATTGATGACTTGAATCATACATCGAAGGGTTTTAACCATTCTAATGATTCCTATGGTTTTCTAAGACTTTAAGAACCCTAGTGAGCTCAATTTTATCATTTAAAGCTCCCTCCTTTAAGTTTTCAAAAAGCTACCCAAAATTACGTTTTTGCCACTGGGTTTCGATTCACTCCATTTAGTTGTTTTGGCTCCAATTTCAAGCTCTCCTTAGGCTCTTAACTTCATTTCTAGATTCTTTATTTAGCATTCTAGCCTTAATTTGCTTTAATTCAATTTTCTCTTGGGTCCTCTTCCATTAACCTTACGATTTAAATTTTAGTTTCTCTTAATCATACTACCCTTCTCTGGGTCCGTGACCCCTGTGTAATTAATTTATTCCATTATTTAAAAACTATTATGAATTTCTAAGTCATAAGATATTACAAGAGGCTTTATGATCAGTTTGAGCTATTGGTCATTTACCTAACCTTAAGTTGGCTACATCACTTCTACAACCCTCCAATTAGTCAACTTCCAAGGGATATAACAACTTACAGTTAAGAGGCTGAAAAATACAAGTTCAGATTTAAAAGAAGAAAAAATACTTTAAGTTGCTCAAATCTCTAGATCAGAACATGGTAGCAAAGTGAAGGAAAGGGTAAAGAAAATGAAGCAGAGGCTACCTCACACAATAAGAATTCTATTAAAAAAAAAGAGGATTTCTCTCATAAAATGCTATTAAAAGTGGCAATAATAAAAGCTAAAACGAGGAGGACAATAGCTACACACTTAAACTGCAATGAAGAGTAATTGGAAAAAAGATGGAGCTAAAGGAAATTACAAGGAAAGAAGATTACTTTAACTATGGTAGCTACGAATTTGAAGGGACATCAGATTATAGATACCTAGAGGAAAAACATAGGACCTTGTTAAGCCTATGGCACCATATTCATGGCTGCACAAAGAAGAAAACTAGGTCAAGTGGGTTGCTAAAATGGCAAGAAGTAGTTAGTCCATGGAAGAAAGAAACACAAAAGTATTACACTTTGAGGAGAAGCATGACTGAGCTAAGAAGGAAAATTTTGGATGAGAAAAATGAAGGTCTAAGCAGCACAAATTTGTGTGAGCTTTAGCACAACAATGATTGGAGAGAACTAGTGTTTTTATGAGCGAGAGAAAGATAGAGAAGGCAAGATTGAACTAAAATGAGGGGAGGGTGAAAAAAATTAGGAAGTTTTAGGACACTTAAGGCCCATTTGGTTAGTAGTAATATAGACATAATATATTTATATAACTTGTGTAATGTCTATTATACCCTTCTACTTTTTATTCTATCTATTAAATTACTATTTTAACCATCAAATTACCTTTTTAAAATAGAAGCACAAAAGTAATTTTCTATCTCACTTATCCACTTTTTACATTCCCTCTCCTTTTCAATCATCTAACCAGATAGGCCCTTAGTGCAGAGGATCACATATTCTGAAGCTAAAAAATTTTTAGGGCTATTTTGGGAATTGCATAAGTAACATAGATATGATAAAATTACATAGACCTTCTCCCTTGACTTTTCTTCTCTCTTTCTCTCCCTAGTCAAGGGCTTCACTTGCTGTTCATTTTGGCATTTCTCCACTTCAGGTAAAATATTGGATGTTGCCATCACTCAAAATTAGTTTGCTTGTTCTTCACAACTTGCAAGTTTCTTATTTAGAATTATGCTAATAATACCATCTTTCTTTCCTACTATTTGAAAGTAAAAAATGTTAAACTAATTGAGCAGGCATGTAAGTAAGGAGTTGATATGTTTGGAAAGAGAATTGGGTTTCTCAAATTTAAAGTTGACATTGTTGACAAAGAAATTGGACAAAACATATCCAATTTGCTCTATAAAGCTCTTCAATCTAAATCTACCATTTCTAGATCTTATCGGTGTTAACAAGGCTAGTGAACTATAAATCTTGCATTTTGTTGGTCTTATTCTTATCTCCTATAATTTTATTTATGGCTTTACATTTTCTTTCTCATTTTCTTCTGAGAAAGATACTTTTTTTTAGGGGGAGGGGTGATAATTGGTTTATCTTTCTTGGGTTTTATGATGTGAAGATTGACTTCCTCATTTTAGAAGGTTTAAAAGTTTACTGTTTCATGAACCTACATGTTATGCACTTAATCTTAATTTCATTTTGTTTGATTATATAGTAAACCATGATTAGGTTCTAGGTATTTGATTTTCACAAGGACAATCTGTGTCAATGTTGATACTTATGGAATCAGAAGGTGAGGCATACACTGTTCATACTGAGCAGGTAGTGGCTGGAAACTTAGAGCTTTTAATTGCTTTTTAACCAGTAAATATTAGAGTTTTATATTATGGTTATTCTTATGCATTATTTCAATCTCACTGAAAAATCATATTAATAAGGTTTGGAAGGAAGGTAGATAACTTAATAAAAGATAGGTGGAAAAAGGGCATAAACAATTTTTGCTAATAACGTAGGGAAAGATAGGGACCATTAAAATTTTGGTAGTAATAAAAACATCAAAAGAAATCCAGGACAAGGCATGTGCATCTCTCTCAAATTTTTGTGCCTATCTTTGACTAGTGATCTCTTTGGATTAGAATTTTAAGATATAGAAATATAGTTACTTTTGGCTGATTCTCTCGCTCATTTGGTTTAAGTTACTTTTCTCTCAAGTGACTAAGCCACCCCAATAAACATCAAATAGTTAAGAAAAACAAAAAGGAAATATGAAGTAGGAATAATTGAGATTTATTATCAATTCTTAAATAAAAATAAGATAAATTGATATTTTCACATCTTATCAATTGGGCTTTTTAAAAAATTATCTTCACATAATATAGTTTATTCAAAAATTTAATAGTAAATGCTTAAAAAAATTATTTAAGCCTTATTCAAGAAGTGTCCCATCCTCTTTAAATTACTCTGGATATATGGTGAATGGTGTTTGATGAATTGTCTATAAGATCTTAAGGGTAGGAGTTACATATAATTTGCTATTGTATATGTTAGCTAGTCATGTATGAAGTTTTGACAGCTTTTAGGTATTTATTTGCACAATATCATCACAAACTGAGAAGTTTGAAAGAATTGATTACATGAAATCCATTTATCAATCATATTCACATCATTATGGACAAGTCTTCCTTTCTCTCCTTTTATTTATTTCATAATCTTAGTATTGTTATTTTTTGGAGGTCACTCAAATGTTGTCATTGGCACTAGAGTTAATGGCAAACCTATAACTGAAACCACAAGTAGCTGTAGAAAATACATATGGAATAACCATATAAGTGAGACACAATGCTTTCAGTTAACCAAATATCTATATGCGCTATTACATAGATAGTAAAATGCATAACTATGTTTTTTATTTTTTGCAAGTGCCCAATGTGGCTTATGTATGCCATGACTATCTCATTTTAGTAAGTAGTTTATCTCTATTATAACTTGACATTCTTGTTAAATACATTGGCATTAGATTAACTATTTATGTATATATTATTTTGGAAGTCTATAACCGAGTATTCTCCAATATAATACTTACAAGTCTATACATGTAATGAATGTTATGAGTTGTTATTTATGTATTTGGGCATTTGTTTTATTTTAATTTATGTATTTATTTAATGCCATTTTAGAGGATAGCAACATATTGCGTGACCAATAGTTAAAAAAGGAAGCTGAATATTTAAAGACATTGACAAGTTATGTTAAGCTAATTGTGGAGTTAAATGTGCTTATTCATGACACAAAAACTTCCATCATTAAATTTATCCATGAGAATAATTTTCTAATACAGAATGTTTATATGTCTATGAAAAACACTATAAAGTTTGTAGTGCTTTTATCTGTACTCTTAAAATTAATCAGTCCTTTTTAGGACTTTTGACCCCAAATGTAGATATATGTTTGCTGTGATTTATGATTGGTAGTATGGTTAGTTCATTAGCTTCATCCAATACATAGATTTATATCTCATTATGATCGAATTTAAGTAAATCCTTAAGCATCAATACTGTAGATTAAACTAATCATTTCAAAGGTCATGAAGGGTAGAATCAAATTTATGATGGAATGAAGCAGTTGGTTTGGAACAATGAAGGATTATATGTTAAAAAATCACTATTGACTTTGCAATTTTTTATTATATGTTAAAAGATCATCCCTTTATATATTTCTTCAAATTGTATTGACTATTAGGATGATGATAAATTGTAATGTCCAAGTCCTTCATTGTGGTCAAGTGACTCCTTATGCAATATATGAATGGCTCACACACACACACATATCAAAAGCACATATATAAATATAAATAAGTGGGTAACTGTGAGTCATTTGTAAAAAGTGTCAGCTCATCAGTGCCTTTTCATATTTGAAGGAACTCTAAGGAATTATAGTATCTCCAGTCCCCAATAACTTTAGGTCCATTAATATTATAGTGTTTTGGTGAACAAGGAAGGCAAGCAAGGTGATATCCTTACTATTGGAAAGATGATGGAAGCCTTTATAGATGGCAAATAACATACATGTCTTCATGTTTTGTTTTGTTTTAATGATTCATGTAAGAGTGATGACTCCCTAATTTTGGTATTATATGGTACATTTTATGGTGGAACAAGGAGTCATCTAGTTTTTTTTTTACAAGTTTTGCATCTTAGTGTGGATTATTCTTTAGTTAATGTAAATAAATAAAATGTAGTTTTTGTGGTTAATTTTAGTAGTTCTTCATTTCATTTTGTGTTTATCTTAATTTCAAAAGAGAGATAGAGACCTAGTAGAAGGATATAAAGAGAAGAAAAGGTTGGAAAATGAAGAAAAAAATTAGCAAGTGTCCTCGCAATAGTGAGAATACCAGTTCACAATGGTGAGTGCATGGTTCATTGAAAATCTAGAGTCTCTAGCAATAGCACAGGTAATAGTGAGAATACCAGTTCACAATGGTAAGTGCATGGTTCATTGAAAATCCAGAGAGTCTCTACCAACAACGTAGGTAATAGTGAGAAGACCTGGGGTTTAGAATTGACACTACTCTCGCAATAACGAGAGGTATTTTTCACTATAGCAAGAAGCATCTACTGAAATGCACAACTTCAATTTTCAGATTTAAGATGTTAGAAGAACTAGGGTTTTGACATTTTGAGGCTTTTGGGGTGAGTTTTAAGGGGAAAACACATAGAAGAGCTAGGTTTTAGATGCAAGAAGCTTAGATTGAATATTGGAAACCAAGAAATCACACTACCACTGAGTTTCCTTATCTTTTACCTTTCTTCTTCTATGGATTCTTGTTTTCTTAAACTTTTTACTTGGTTTGTATTATTTAAAGCCAAATGTGGCTAGATATTATAGATCCTAGATTTTCTTAAACCTTATTGCCATGTAATTGAGATTTTGTATAGTTAATATGGTTTAATCTTGGATTTGAGTGCTTGATCTGGTTCGAATTGTTTATTTAAGAGCTTGGCCACCTCTTTCATGAATTTGGGAGTCAGGGTTAACTCTTGAGAAAGGAAAATCTTAATGGACCATAGGACTAAGTAACTTAGGATAAAGTTAACCTAATTTTGTTCTTAAGTATAAAGATATGTCTAAGGAACCTATGTAGTTAAGAGGATTGAGAATAATTAACCTAAATAATTGTGAGAGAGATCTACAATTAAATAGGATAAAAGTTAGAGTGGTTTGAGAGACACTTTAGCTTAATTTAGTTTCTTAACTCTCAAATCATCAATTGAACCAATTAATCTTGCAACTTAATTCTTGGTAATAAGGAGATAGAAAACCTGAGCTGCTTCTCATTGACATTTTCTGTTAAAACAATTCCAAGAGTTTAGTTTAATCTTTGATTTCATTTTATTTAGTTAATGCTTGCATTTTGGTCTATTTTTTTGACTTAAAAGAATATGAACACTTTTTGGGTTCAACTACATCTAAATTAATTCCTTGTCGGATTTCTTTGATCCACTATACTACGTAACCAATCCATACACTTGCGAAATCCATTGCAAAATTAGTGATTATTAGATTTTCTAGTGTAGTTGCTAAAGAATTAAGTTAGATTGTTTTGGACTAAGTAGGCTTTTTGTAGTTTTAGTTTAAGATTATTGTTAGTTTAGTTAATCTTTTTTGTGATTTGGACTTGATTCTGGATATATTGCTTGGCAAGTACCATAGTTTATGCCACCTAAGGCAAAATCCAAATTAGAACCTATGCCTAAAATGAAGAAGAGACCTCCTGTAACACCATAAATTTCTATCTCATTTCATGCTATCTCTATGCTTTACATTATACAACTCACATCAGAGGCAAAATAACGGCATTAAAATAATGCATTATTTAGCATTGTGTCGCGTATAAAATTTTTATTCGATATCCCATGGACCATGTGAGCTCATGTATCATATTCTCATATTTAAATACATAGATACAAGCTATTTCTATCATCAAAATTCGCCTAGAGGTTATACAAAGCAAAGGAAAGCATGAAATCTCATGGAGTAATTTTGGACAGAATTTTGGCTTTTATGTCATAAACTTTGGAAAATCATAACTAATTCTAAAAAAATTGAAATCATGCATTCTTAGACATTATGGAAACCTACACATGTCCACTTTATGCTAAAAATATTTCTAGACTATGAAACATCACAAATAAGGCGTTTGACATTTGAAATGGTCCAAAGGTCTAGCTGTCCATTGGTGCTGTCACAAAATTCTACAGCAAATTTCAAAAATGTCCAATTAATTCTAAAAAAATCCAATTTATGCAAATAATACTAATCTAGAAATTTGTGGATGTTAGATAGAGAGAAAAAATAACTCTAGACCAATTCAGACATGCCTAGACCTCAAAACCTAATCAAACAGTATCTAAGGCCAGTTAGAGCACCTGGTACTGGATAGAACTTTTGAAAATTCATATCTCCCCCTCTAGACCTCCAAATGAGGTGCTTCTAATTAGCACAAGTCATTGGGAATTTATATTTTCTCCAAATAAAATTTTGTGGCAATTAGACATCATTGGGGCCTTGTGTGACAGATTTCATTTTTGGACCAAGTGAACAGTGTATCAGACTAAAACCAAACTTTTTTGCCAACTTTGAAAATTTATCAAATATTCTCTAGATCTCCAAAAATTATGTTCTTTAGCTTCCCAAAAATATCTCAACAAGATCTAATTACATGCCAAATCTTAGATCAATAAGAGCTCATTTGGACAAAAAGTGATATAAGGTTCCATTATGATCAACTTTGACTCCATATAGGATATCAAAGTGTCCAAATATTCTCTCTTAATGTTTGGCATCTCTTAAGCAAGTCTAAAAGCATGATTATGACCTGTATGAGCTGTCCAAATGGTCCCAATTATATAATGCCATCCCACTTGCAATTATACATAATTATATAATGCCATCCAAGAAGCTAATTGGCCATATCATACTCAAATTACATTCTAATGGCCACATAACCTATTCTCCCATTTATACATGACATATTATCATAATTACATATGTTCATAACATCATAGTACATATACAATCATTGATTAAATCATTTGCCACTTTGATGGCCTTAAAGAAGCCGATTCTATGCATTTCAATGTCATACTCTCATTTCTCAAGTGATTGGCTCCCATCTCCTTGCTATCTTGATCCATCTAGCATGTTAGAACATTGAAGAGGAGGCGATGAGATTCAAAGAATCCCAATAGCTTATCTCCTTTCCAATCACATATAATATATGTAAAATAAGTCTTGAAAATGCATGCATGGACATAATAGGTGACATGAACATTCAAGAAGCAAGCTTGGCATATTAATAAGTCATACAAGGCATTCATAGGCTTGCTAGGTGAATGGATTGGCCTCATCCTTTCTCTTATGGATTTTGGACTTGCCTCACCCATTCTTTAAGAGATTCTTGGACTCAACCTTGCTCTTGGGAGTCCATCTCATCTTTGGGAGACTCTTCACTTTGTCTCAACCAATTCTAAGGATTCTTGGCCCATCCTCACCATGGTTAAGAGTTCTTGGCATCTCCATACTTAAGCAAACCCAAGCAAGAATCATAACATCATTTAGAAACATAATATATCATCATGATACCATGGCATTTAAAATCATAATGAAATACTTTTCATGACTTAAAACACGCTTACACACATTCAAAGACAAGTCAAGCATACAATCATGTATAAGAGAAGGAGAAGTGAGCTACCTTGGTTATATAAGCACACTTTTTCTTTAAATTTTCCTTCCTTCTTCTCGACTTAACCAAAAGCTTAGGGAGCATTAACTTCTCTTAGCCTAAATACACCAAAAGAAACATGAATTACTCATGGGAACAAGCCTTGGCATTATTCACACTTTACATGATGTTACTTTGGTCTATGGCTCCATTATGCTTCTATAAAGCACTTAATGAAGCAACTATAAAAATTCATGATCTTGGCTCCCTTCTCTCCTTTAATCTATGATTCTTGACTCCATTTAGACCCCTTGGAATCATCACACAATTATTTTAAGGAGTCTAGCTATGGGTTGCTTCATTATGCTACATTATGGAGCCTACACCTCCATCTCACTATCTATGGCTTCTAAAATTTTTCCAAGACTTCCTCTTATACTCTCCTATCATATATGATACAAAACTAAGCTTGGAAGCAACTAAAACACTCCCTAAGTATGACTTCTATCCAAGGCCGAGGCAAGGCTTTCTTAAAGAGTCCATGGGGTTTCCTTGCTTTCTTGGATGGAAGGTGCAAGTGGGAAGCCTCTAGGGGTCTTAGGAACTCATACAAACATTCACATAGGATTGGGAACTCTTAGATAAAATCATATTTTTGGTTATGTTCACAAATCCCTAGCTTTTATCTTATAAATTCATGGTTCTTTCTTTGTTTTCTTTGTATATTCTTGTTTCTCATGCTTGAATATTCTTGTCTCTACCTTATTTTGGCTTGAATTCTTTCCCCTCTCTAGTTTCTCTCTCTAGACCTAATATGGAAGCCATTGGAATTCATAGAAAAATAAGTTTTTCTATTGCATATCATACCTCATTTGAAAGCTTGCTAAATGGTGATTCTCTTGCTCTATTTGGTTGTTCAAAACCTCCACTTTTGCTCATGTGGTCAGCCACCAAACTCTTCCTTTTAAGAATCTAAAGCCATTAAGAGAAAGAGAATGAAGAAAGGAGAAAATTTTATAACTAACTTGTTGTAAAATTCCATATATTTTCATACCTTTTTGCCTTAGTTTTCTTTCTCTCTCTTCATCCAGTTAGCACGAGTCACTGTGAATGTCTAGTTTCTTTGTATAATATTTCATGGCAATTAGACATCATTTGAGCCCTGTGTGACAGATTTCATTTTTGGACTAGATGAATAATGTATCAGACCAAAACTAAAAAATTTGCCAACTTTAAAAATTCATCAAATATTTTGTAGACCTCCGAAAATTATGTTTTTTAGCTTCCTAAAAATCTCTTAACAAGGTCCAATTTCATGCCAAATCTGAAACCAAGAATAGTTCACTTGGCCAAAAAGTGACATAAGGTTCCATTATGGTCAATTTTGGCTCCATATAGGATACCAAAATGTCCAAATGGTTTCCCTTTGGTTTTGGCACCTTTTAGGCAAGTCTAAAAACATAATTAGGACTTGTGTGAATTGCCCAAATGGTCCTAAACCTCATGCATCTCATTTTGGCCATTTCATCCACACATATGCATATTTCCATCAAACCATTCATGAAGCTATTTTGTCATCATATACTCAATTCACATTCTAGTGGCTACATAACATATCCTCTCATTCATACATGGCATAATATCATAATTACACATGTTTAAGAGGTTATAGACCATATACATCATGGGATTACATTCTTTGACACAATTATGGCCTTAAAGAACTAAAAACTATGCATTAGGTTATCAAGCTCTCTTCTTCAAGGTGGTTGGCTTCCATTACCTTATCCACTTAGTCTACCTAGCATATTAGATCATTGGAGAGGAGGGGATGAGATTCAAAGAATTCCAATAGCTCATCTCCCATTCAATTACATATAAAATATGTAAAGCAAGTCTTGAAAATGCATGCATGGGTATAATTCATGTCATGAACATTCAAGAAGCAAACTTGGCATGTAAATAACTCATACAAGATATCCAAGAGCTTGCCAAGTGGATGGATTGTCCTCACTCTCTTCCTCATGGATTTTGGACTTATCTCACCCATTTTTTAAGAGAATTCTTAGACTCAACCATGCTCTTAGGAGCCCACTTTTCTTTTGGGAGACTCTTTGTTTTATCTCAACTAATCTCAAGAGTTCTTGGCTCATCCTCACCATGGTTAAGAGTTTTTGGCCTCTCCACACTCAAGCAAACTCAAAGAAACATCATAGCTTCATTTGAAAACATAATATGTCATCATGAAATCATGGCATATAAAATCATGCTAGCATACTTTTCATGGCTTGGAAATACATATACACACATTCTAAGATAAGCTAAACACACATCCATGCATGAGAGAAGGTGGAGAGAGCTACCTTGCACACAATCACACACTTTTCCTTTTGAAATTCCCTCCCTTGCTTCGACCACACACCCACAAACTTGTGGAGATGCTTTCTCTTGGCCTAGACACAATTTATGGAAGCCAATTAGGTTCATCAAATAATTTCTAAGGTCACATAACTTGCTTAGACACTAGGTTGTCCTATAAACCCTATTATGGTCCGTAAATGCACCTAATAAAGAAACACCCCTCAAATAAATTATAGGCTCCATTCTTTCCTTTCAAATATGATTCTTGACTCATTTTAAGCCTCTTGAAGTCATCACACAATTAACACAAAGAGCATAACAACATATTGCTTCTTTAGGTCATAATATGGAACCTAAAGCACCAACTCACTTCCTATGAGTTATAAAGTTTTTCCAAGGCCTCCCCTCATTTTCATTCATCATATATGACTCAAGAATGGGCTTAGAAAAATTTAAAACTCTCCCTAGCTAGGAGAACCCCTTTAGGCCAAGACATAGAGCAATTTTGGCCTTCTTGGAGCTTTCTTTGTTTTCTCAAGGGAAGAAGCATATGGGGAGCCTCTTAGGGATCTTGGGAGCTCATTTAAACTCTTAATTAGACCTAGGAATCATCATACAAAGTCAGATTTTACAAAGTGCAATTAAAACCCTAGAAATTACATCTTAAAATCTAATGGTTTTTTGTTAATTCCCTTTGCATATTCTTAATCTCCACACCCCTTTTCCTTAGATTCATCCTTGGTTCTGCTTAAAAATCTACTCCTCCTATGGTTCCTCGGGTTAGGCGAAATGAAAAAGGAGGGAGGATCAAGATATCAACCATAGGAAGAGAAATTACCTAATTTCCTTGCTTATTCTTGCTTGAATCTTGCTTTCTCCAAGCTCCTTTCTCCAAATCCGAAAATTCCCTAGAGTTTCTCCCTTGAATCAGATTTATAAACTCCATTTTAATCAAAGGAAACAAAGGAGAAGGAAGGATAGGAGGTATGGATGAAGAAAAGCATGAAAAACTACCATGGAAACATACCTTTAAGCTTGAATTCTTCCTTCTTCTTCTTCCTCTCTTGTGCTCCCAAAACCCTAGCTCCCTTCTCTAAAATTAGGCAGAAAATTCTGATTCTAAATGAGGGAGAAAGTGGGGCGCCACCTATATATAGGAGGAGAAAAGTGACTTTTTCAAAAAATTTCATTTTGCCCTTCATTTTGTGTACTTTTCGTTTCTCTTTTGTTTTAGCTCCTTTTGAGAACTGTCTTTTTTATTATAAAATTTAAGTTCCTAATTTAGTAAAATACCTTTGGAATCATTCAAATCAGAGCTAAAACCTTCTCGAATGAATCCGTCAAAGTTTGGACATACTAACGTTAGAAAACGTCCACCGGAAGGGATTTAACTGTCCCAGGGCTTACCATGGTTTTCAGGGCCTCTAAGAACCCCAGAGAACTCAAAACTTTCATTTAAAAATCCCTTTTGTGTGAATTCCAAAATTTTCTCAAAATTACGAAAATGCTATTATGTTTCGTAGATTTTTTGTCAAAATTTGTTTCTTCATTCTAGCTCTATTTTTCCTTCCATTTAAGGCTAGAATTCTCATTTTTAGGAGTCTAGAATGTCACTCAAATTTTTTAAGATCTTAACTAATTCATTTTAGGGGACTTACTTTGAAAACGCGTCGTTTTCATCGTTTAGCGAAAACTGGACGTTACATGTTTCAACCGTTCCAGGGGTTCCCATAGTATTCAGGGCCTCTGAAAATCCCGGAGAACTCAAAAATTTTATTTAAAAAGCCCTCCTATGTATTTTTTCAAAAGTGCCCATATTAACAAAAATACCAGTGGTCTTTTGACAAATTTTTTGAATCACCCCGACCCTGGTTTCTAAACAACTCAAGGCTCAAATCCTCACGTTTATGGAGGGACCAGATATTACACCTCCAAAGACAAAAAGTGTTCGAGAGATCCTAATTGAAAGTTCACCTATAGAGCTTGCATTTACTGAAAAAGAAGAGTTGGATCAGACTAAAAATCAAGGGATAGTTCAAGCGGAAGAACAAAGAAGAGCTCTAGACATGGAAAAAGATGAATATAAGAGGTTAGAAGTCAATGACTTTCTTAGTCATAACCTCTATGGGTATTAATCGAGGATCAGAACCAGAGTTCTAAGCAAATAATTTTGAAATCAAACAAATGATGCTTGAAATGTTGCAAATGAATGGATAGTCCAGTGGTGCTTACCATGAGGACTTAAATATATCTTCTTTTCCTTCTTAAAGGTGTGTGATTCATTTAAGCAAAATAGGGTGTTGAAGGATATGATTTGGTTGTGGCTTTTCCCTCTCTCTCTCTCTCTATAAGGGAAAGCCAAAGAGTGGTTGAATAATTTGCCAGAGGGATCAATTGAGACATGGGAGGATCTTGAAGAAAGGTTCCAAGTACAATTTTTCCCTTATGATAAGATAGTTGATGCTATAGCTACCATTACTAATTTCAGACAACATGTGACAACCCTACCTTCTAAGCATGGTAATTATAGTTAAATAGGCAATTAATAATTAATGATCAAGGTTTGGAGTTGTTACAGTTTATTACGTTATGAAAATATAGAAAATTTGAACCTTAATGTTAGGGTCATCACTAAACAACCACACACAAAACAACAATGCATAAGAGAAATCATACTACAATGAGGGGTTTACGATTTATCCATTCATCAGTTTTAACACACAAAAACCTCCCACAAGTATTCCTATATCATTTCCTAACATCACCATTGAAGAAACTAGGGTTTCTAGGCTAAAGGAAGGAGTTTGGGGTTTTGTGCCGTGGCCTATACCATTTCTGCTACAGTTAAGTTGCTCTCTAGAATTACTGGGCAAATTTCTCAAATTTCATTATGGCGATAGCCGCGGTGAGTTGGACCATCACCACGGCCAGCCTACGCGACACTGCGGTGGAAATGCCTCCTGGAGCTACTGTTCTAAGTCCCCTGACTCTCGCCTCAGCCCCAATACACTCGCGCCGCAGAGAGATTTGCTACTGGACACCCCTCAGTTTGTTCCCTCGACTAGCGTTGTGGCGAGGTTTCATTTTGTAACCCTCCTGGGCGATTTTTTTCACTCTATGCTGCGATGAGATTACTCAAGCCGCGGCATTCTTCGCCACTATTACTCTCCAAGAAAATTTTATTCGCTTACACCCCGGTGAGATTACTCATGCCGTGGCACCCCTCGCTTCTATCACTCATCTGGCCGCAGAGAAGCTTTCTTAGACGCGGCGTGACTCCCTCCTGTAACTACATCTCCTAAGTTTCATCTCCTACACTTCAATTCTCATCTTAGGACTACTCTAGGACCACTCCCCCTTATTTTATAAGTCTGTAATGGTATTTATCTGCCCTATACACCCAGCTATTCTACCATTTGCCGATTCAAAATTTAAATGTAAGTTTTCACTCCTCCAATTATCCTATACCGACAAGTCCATAGCGTAATAGCAACAAGAACTCATACACTATTAGAAATTAAAATTTGATATACATTCTATCAGAGGTTTCATACATCAATGGTTCATATTACATCTAATACATCACATAATTATATTTCCAACAGCATACCATACGATAAATTCAGCAAAATACATACGTCAAGTGTTATGGGTTCATACATCAGATATCAAGCTAAAATTAGGTCTAACTCCTCAATGAATACATCTAAGGTAATCAAAACATAAGAGCCTACACTTGGTAACATGAATACATGATAATGCTATACAATAAGGAATACAAAATTTAGCATCTATACTAAATAAGTCAGCCTATGTGCAGCCTTCTCCCCACATGATGAAGCTCATGGATTTTCATCCACTTGCTTTCCCTTATCTTTACCCGAAGAACCTTCACCTGAAATATTAATCCCATAAAACGGGGTGAGATGCGAATCTCAATAACCAAGGAAATTCCATCATATAATCCAGTTTAATTAGATATATGCATAATTTCACATAAGCATTAGAAGAACACCAGTAATATCAGTAAATGAAATAATTAGGCTATCATGATCACTATCCCATATTAACAATTATATTTTCACATGTTAAAGGCCATTAACACTGGGAGAGGCCCGTCCACGACACCTACTCCCCATTGAGCACAACCAAGGTTCATGCATCTGGGGTTTGATCATAACCTGGTGCTCGATCGAAGCATATGCATGGGTGCCAGCCGCACCACAAGTCCACCATGGACTCACAAGGTCCAATCACAATATAATGATAGCCAACCAATTCATTCAACATTTCAAATCATTCATGTACAACAAAATATAAAATTAAAATAGATATATGCATGGAATTAATATAAACCCGGTTACCTCACTTGTAGACAATTGCAACATCCACCAATGGTACAAAAATCTCCCTAAAACCATAGCATTAGAAAATTACCACTTTAATTCATCATTAACAGTTGCAACAAGTGTCCAAAGAATTTAAAATGTTAATGACTACCTAGGGAACACTTACCCAACCACCACAAATCCCAAATTTAGATTGAAGTGTCCTCTACCAGAAACCTCAATATTTCACCTAAAATCCTAAGCAAATTCATACAAAATTAATACCTATATGATAAATCAGCTATGGGGGTCTCAAACTAGCAAAGAAAGCATCAAAATGAAGGATTTATACTCACCTAATGTCAGCCTTAGCCTCAACCTACGAATTTTACCAAGAAAATCCCAAACAACCACATTTCAGATTTTGGGTATGGTGAAAATACTCTAAATGAAAAACTAATCAGACCAAAATGAAGAGAAAGATGAGATGATTAAATTATATAACTATTACCTTGGCTAAATCTTGCTCTAAACGTGGGAAAATGTGGAAATATGCTAAGAACCCTAGAGCCTCCTTTGGACCTCCAAATTTTGAGATGGGTGTTTGTGTTTCAGCAAATGGGGAAGAGGCTGAAGTATTAGGGTTTTAGTTGGGTCAAATATGGGTCATGGGTTGCTCTAAGGTCTAACTCCATTTGGGCTTTAGATTTTAGCTTTATTGGGCCAACTTTTATGCATTGGGCTGCTGAAATTCTATTAGGCCAGAACAAGTTTTAAGAGCTCAAAGGTTTTGGGTCTGCACAAGGGTTATTGGGCCAATTATAAGAGCCTATACAAGGTGGATCTTGGGCCTCTATCACATTGAATCATATTGGGTCTACACCTAGCTTATTACGCCCCCATTAACCTCTTATCATGATCTCCTACATTAATTTGGGCCTAGATGAAATTTCTCTCCCAATTAAATCTCAAACCCATATTAATAATTTGTCTTTCCAAAATTTCCATTTACTTAACTTACTCAATTATTTCATATTAATTATTCTTAATTAATCTCAAACTATGATTAACACCTTAATTAATTTTGGGATATTACACAACAACTGGGTGAGAACTTATATGAGGCATGGGAAAGGTTTAAACAACTTGTCAGACAGTGCCCTAATCATAATTAGGACAAATGGATCTTAGTATAAACATTTTATTCACAGTTGATTCTAGAGTCTAAGACATTGATGGGTTCTATGACAAATGGAGGTTTTGAGAAACAAATGGTAAATCATGTGATAAAATGTTTAGATGATCTTATAGCAAAGTATGTATAGTGTTATAGTGAGCAGTGACCAGTGAAGATGGTTGAAAAGAGTTCGGATGATGCCAATTTTCAAATAGTGGCAATGCTTACATCAATGAACAAGTAGTTTGATCAGTTAGAGGTCCATGTTTAAAAAAATAGTAGTTACATGGGAGTTAATGCAGTTAACATGCTAACTATTTCTTATGACTACTGTGGTAAGGCATATCTCTCTGATCTTTACTCAATAAAGACTACCCTTGAGTCTTGCAATTATATTGGAAATCTTCAGTGTTCAAAATAATCCATACTCTAACATGCACAATCTAAGTTGGAAGAACCACCTAAATTTCTCAAGAAGCCAGGGTACATCTCTTAATCAAGCATCATCTTTTAGAGCTAAACCAGTAGCTCTTATAGACCACTAGGATTTACACAATAGGAAAGACAACAAGTACTCATTCAAGAGAAGAAATCTGGCATGGAAGAGATGATATAGTTTATGGGTG
This sequence comes from Erythrophleum ivorense, assembly GCA_026724425.1. NCBI lineage: Eukaryota > Viridiplantae > Streptophyta > Magnoliopsida > Fabales > Fabaceae > Erythrophleum > Erythrophleum ivorense. The sequence continues at coordinate 35,287,052 of JAIUCV010000006.1, read as the reverse complement.
AGCAGAAGGCAGCAATGAAAAACACATAAATGCAAATTGGGCAGTTGGCATCAAAGTTAAATATGATGAAGCAAGGCAGATTACCTAGTGATACAATTCCTAATCTTAGAAGAGAGGAAAAGGAGGAGTGTAAAGTAATCACTTTGCATAGTGGTAAGCAAATGCCTGAAGTTCACAAGTCCAAGGACAAATCAACATGCAAAAAAGATCAAGTTGTTTCAAAGGAAAGTGTAGAGTTAACTTATTTAGAAGAGAAGAAGAAAGAGTTAAGTAAAGAAGAGAAAAATAAAGGTGTAAAGAAAGAAGATAAAAGTAAAGACAAGATAGTTGAATCTCAAAGAAGAGTGCATTCCTTATCTTTCCTGTAAAGGTTTCAAAAATAAGCTCTAAAAAGGAAGTACAAAATTTTTTTGTAGATATTCAAACAACTCCATATTGACATTCCATTTGCTGAAGTTTTGGAGAAAATGCCTTTATATACAAAATTTTTAAAGGAAATGTTAAGTAACAAAAAGAAGCTGAATAAGTTAGGTACAGTGGTGTTTATTGAAAAATATAGTGTGATAATTGTAATATTATATATATCTAACCCATTCTTGACATTCATAAGCTCCATTTCATCATGTTCATAAGAGCACATGGCAAAAGGAACCAACAATAATGGATTTAATCACGTTACATCATGCTTAAAAATTCACAATTGGTGTCACGTGGACCGTGTGGGTTCATACCATGCATTCTTATATTTAAATATATCATTACTACTCATTTGCATCACAAAATCTTGGTCATAAGCCAAGGAAACAGAAATGGAGCATAAATTGGACTTATTGAATTTCGGCCAGATTTGCCCCCATTCTGTCCAAAACTTTAGAAAATCATAACTAAATCTAAAAAAATTCAAATCATGTAATCTTGGTCATTCTAGAAATATTGGGATTTCTACTTAATGATAAAAATATTTACAAGTCATATCATCCCACGCATAGAGCGTTTGACATGCAAAATAATCTGGAGGTCGGACTAGGTCCTGATGCTATCACAGTTTACTAATATGAACTTCAAAAATGTCCAATTAATTCCACAAAAATCCAATCCATGCAAATGATACTAATTTGGAAATACAATAATGTTAAATTTATGGTAAAAATAGACTCAAACCAGAGAAATCACGTTTAGCTACTGAAATTCAATGGAACAGTGACTCAGGTCGTGCTGCGCTACTATTGCTGTTCCAGAAATTCAAAAATTCATATCTCTTAGCTCAGACCTCCAAATGAGATGCTTCCAATTGCAACAAGTCACTGTGAATGCCTAGTTTTTGTCTATAAAATTTCTTATCCATTGGACCACTTTTTTCTCTCGGATGACACAAATTCACAACTGACCAAATGAACAGTACTTGTGCAAATCCAAAATTCTGATACCAACTTTGAAAAATCATAGAAAATTTCACAGACCTCTAAATGACCTGATATTTTGCTTCCAAAAAATATCTAGGCAAGATCTACTTGCATGAAAAATTTCAAGTCAAAAAGAGGTCATTTGGTTAGACTTTGTCATAGAGAATATGACAATTTTGATCCTAACAAGAGGCAAATTTGGTTCAAATGAGTCATCCATTGTTCTACACACATTTGAGCAACTTAAAAAGCATAAATATAGCATAAATAAGTCCCTCATAAGGTCTGAACCCTCATATAACTCAAATTCACCATGCCACTTCCATAAACATACATACACAAGTGAGCTCCCAAGTGGTCAAAATACACAATTCTATTCATTAAACTCTCTTTTTGATACATACACTAACTTTACATAGTTTTACACTTGTTCAAAGTGTCATGGCTCAAAAATAACATTTACATATCTACTTTGACATTCTAAACATCATAGTATATCAAAAATGGGAAGATTTGCCAAAAGATGGAGATTTAAGCTCCTTGGCTTCCATCCTTTGGATCTTGGACTCCACCTAGATCATATGAGATGAGAGAAAGGAAGGGGTGAGATTCATTGAATCTCAATAGCTCATACACCTATTCAAGCACATTTCAAGGCATACAACATGTCAAAGGTACAAGTATGCAATCAATCAATCTATGAAGCATTCATCTTTTACATTTTTGTGTTACAAACTCATGTCAAGCACAAGAATGAGCTCTAGGGGCTTTTGGTTAGGCCTCACCCCATTTCTAGGACTTTTGGATTGCCTCACTCTTGGTTCTTGGGACTTTTGACTTAGCCTCACCCATTCAAGGGACTTTTGGCCTTGTCTCACCTATGCCATGAGACTTTTGGCATCTCCTCACCCACATTAAGGGACTTTTAGCACTACCTCACCCTTATGAGCCATTTCCACCATTCAAAGACATTCAAGAAAGCATATTAGTACCAAAATAGCATCATAGCAACAAGTGGCATGTCTTAAACATATACATAGACACACAAGCATACAATGACATATATGCAATAAATAAATGCAACAAGAAAAGGTGGAGAGCTACCTTGGTGCAAATTTAAGCTTTACTTTGCTTGTTTCTTCTCCTTTTTGGTTCCACAAACACAAGGAGGTGGGGTTAGATTTCCTTGGCCTATTCACAATAAACAACACTTAATTATACTCTTGGAATAAGTTATGACATCCAACTCGCTCTTAAGACTACACTTTGTTCTATTTGTCACAATATGGTTCCATTAAGGACCTAATGAAGCAACTACCATAATTAACATTCTTGGTTCCATTCTCTTGCCATATTTAGACCTCTTGACCTCTGATAAGTATGATTTTTATACATTTTAATCCTTTTAACTTAAACATTTTAGTATCCAAATATGGCTTTAAGGGTCTAATTAGATGAAATTTGATTTTAGTAGTCATTTTCTATATTTAAGGAATTAAGTTACAAATTATTGGATTTTAATGCATAAATTTATCTTAAATAATTTTGTGAAAATTCCTATTTGATGTTTCCCACTCTTTTGTGCAGAATTTTTATGGACAATTGGTATTTGAATAGGAGATTATTTTGGAGAAGAAATGGAGGTTTGCCAAGTCTAAGGAAGCCATGCATTCCATCCTCTCATCCTCACATCTCTCACCCACTTGGTTTGCACATACATATCACGTATGGGTCTCTCTCTATGGAAGCATTAGTTGCTTGTGTGAAACAAGAAGCTGCATGGGTACTTTAAAAAAAAAAGAGCTTCGAGCTTGGCTGAAGAAAAGCCACAAGCAACATGAACACGTGAGAAGCTCGAGGAAGAGGCTGTGAAGGAGAAGAACACCTGAGCATGTGGAAAATATGTGGAAGCAACATGTGAAAAGCTACGTAATTCATTAAGGGAATATAAGCTCATGCAGTAGGCAACAATCACGTTAAGCACGACATGTGATATGAGAAGAAGCGTAAGCTGGACCTTAAAGAAGAGACAGCCAACGTGAAGAAAGAGCTTGGGAGCAACACGAGAGAGAAGTAGAAAGAAGGAGGCTCGAGTTGCTCATGCAAACAGCAGCAACCTCTGTTTAATGAAACACGAAGAGAGCAGAATCATAAGGAAGGGAGACGCTGGATCGAGAACTGAACGAGGAAGCTGCGAGTTGGAAGCTCCAGAACATGCAGAAACTGAGCAGAAGACGTGGAAGAACAATGTAGGAAAGGTGACGTGGGAAAGCTGCAGTTTTAATGTGAAGAAGAGCTACGTGAAAAACGCATAAAGACGCTGAAGAAGCTACGGGCAAGGAGAAGCAGCTGAGCACGTGGGGTTTAAAGGCACAAGTGGATTATTATATTCATAATGGGGCCCACTCTCATACACACATCCATGCAGCTCCAAGCATATACGCAAGAAGGAAGAATGAAATCATGGAGAGAGCTGCAAGAAGAGAACACGTGAAAAGAGGAGAAAAGACGCTGGAGGCTGCGGGGAGAGTGCTGGGAAGCGTCGAATTCCCTGGAAATTGAACATGAAGTAGAGAGGACATGCAGCACGTAGCTAAGAGGAATCACGTGGAAGAATCATGCATGAAGAACAACAGAAGCAAGAGAAAGCTGGGAACTGGGCAGAACGTGGTAAAGAAAGCTGACGTGAAGGATATGAAGCAATTGCAAGAAGTAAACTCGAGCAGAACTGCATGTGAAGAAGACGTGGAGAATGCAAAAACTCAAGGAGAAGCTGGGCACGTGAATAATAACGCGAAGAAGGAAATAAGAAGCTGCATATGATTCATTAAAAAAAGCACGTGACTGGGCAGCAGCGTACATCATCTAGAATTCATAATTCATTCACACCTCCATTCGGATATCCTAGTCCATCCACAATTCCCCCAACTCACATCTCTATAAGTCTGATAGGATATCCTAGTCCATTCATGCAACTCCACTCATTGCCTATTTAAAGAGGCACCACTCAACCATTCGTCAAACACATCCACCACGCCTTCACCCATTCTACTCCCTACTCCACACCATTCATTCCATCTTCCATCTACATCCAATGAAGTTCTAATTCATCTTGAGGCTAGCAAGGAGGAAGCCCTTGGAGAAGCTTGAATTCATGGAAGAATAATTCAGAATTTTGGCTAAGAATTTCCTTATTTTTCCTACACTTTTTCTCTTTCATTTATTGTCTTGGTTAAGTTGTATTTGATAGGAAATTTGTGTAATTGTAATTAGTGGCTAGTTAGACATTAATTAGGAAGTATTTTTGTTGATTAATTGATCTGATTAATTTCAATATTATCTGAATTCCATGTATGCTTCGAAGGTGTTCGATAAAATACATGAGTGAGCTTAATTGTTTAATTTGAAGATTCCTTAATGTTTAGTTGGTTAATTAAATATTTAGGATGATTCAGAGGCTAATCAAATTAGTTAATCAATCAATTTGAGTGTTCATTGATCCTAAAACAAGAATTGACAATTCAATTTGGATGTGAGGTTTCAATTCAACATTAGATAGCTAATCTCTTGAATCTTGAGTGGTTACCCAAGATTAATTGTTATGAACACGATTAGGAACTCTTAGGCCAGAATTAATCACAATTAGATTAGGATAAGGATAGTGGATACCAAGGGACGAATCCAAAGCTAGTCACAAGACTATAATTCACTCAATTAGATAGTAATTAGGAATTTTAATTCAATTTAGTTTTTGCTTAGTTCAATTAAATCAAAACCCCCTAATTTAGGAATTTTTAGAGTCTTTTAATATTTGGAAAACTCAATTAAATATTGAACGCCAATTCCAAAGGAGATGACCTAGGTTGTGCCATTAATTACATATTTTATCAACCTAGTATTATTTTGAGGGTTGCGCGACAAGCAACTCAAAATTTGGCCTCATTTAAGGTCCTTGAAGCCATCACACACTCACTTTCACAAACCTAGGTCCATGTTGCTTCATAAGGTTACATTATGGAAGCCATTGCCTCATCTCCCAACTTAAGGCTTCTAAATTTTTCCCAAGGGTTTCTTCTATCTTCTTTTATCATATAAAGTCCTAAATCAAGTTTGGAACTATTTAAAACATTCCCTAGCTATCTTTAAGAGTCTTGACCTAGTTATACTTCCATTAAAGACCCATGAAGTTTGGAATTTTTCCTTAAGGGATTGGGCACTTGGGAGGCTCCTTAGGAGTCTTAGAAACTCAAACAAACACTCATATATGATGGGGAAGTCTTGAATCAACCCAGATTTTAAACTATGTTCAAACACTCTACACTTTTCCAACTTGAGTTTTACTAGTTTTCCATGCATTTCTTTGGTATAATCCATCTTCCCATAGCTTAGTTTGAAGGATTCTTATGGATTATAAAACAAAAACTCTTCCCTCTTCATGGTTCTGTTTGAGACATCCCACCATGGAAGAGGAGAAGGAGAAAAAGAAGCAACAAAAGGAGAGAAACTACCTTACAATCAAGCTTCCTTCAAGAGCCCTTCCTCTTCCCTCTTTCTCCTCCTTAAATTTCAAATTTCTCTCCTCTGATATGGACCCAAATTAGCACCAAAAATTGCATTAAAACCATGGAAAGATGAAGCAAGAAGGTGAAGATGAAGTTTCAAGAGGAAGGAGCATGAAAACCTTACACTTTCTCACCCTTTCTTTGGCTTTTCTTCCTCCAAAATTTCCTCTCTTTTGTGCACCTAAGGAGCTAAGAATTTTCTTTGAAAATGAGCAGAAGAAAGTTGATTTAGAGAGGGAGGGCTGAACATGGATTAAAAAGGGGATTTGGATGCTTCCTTTGTGCAATTTGTTTCCATTTTTTGCCTATCCATAATGACATTTTCGGTTTAGCTTCATTTTAGCTCGTTTTTTAGAACTATCTTTTCCATCATAAAATTTAGATTCCAAATTTAATAAAATATCTTTGGAATCACTCAAATCGGAGCTAAAACCTTCCCGAACAAATCGGTCAAAGTTCAAATCAACCAACATCGGAAAGAGTACACCAGAGGGACTTTACCGGTCCTGGGGCTTCCCGTGGTTTGTGGGGCCTCTGAGACCCTAGGCAACTCAAAATTTCTATTTAAAAAGTCCTCCTAGGTATTTTTTCAAAATTACACTTATTTACGAAAATGCCACTGGCCTTTTGGCAATTTTTTTAAATTACTCTAGCCCCAATTTCTGGGTAACTCAAGACTCAAATCCTCATTTTTTATTATTTAAAATTTTATGCAAATTTTATTTGGCCTTGAATCACTCATCTCAGGAGACTTGCTTTTCAAATCGGCCCATTTCGGTGTTTTTACAACATACCGGGCGTTACAATAATTCTCAACAAATTACCTCCTATGCTATGGGACCCTAGTACTTTCTTAGTGCTATGTATTATTGGAGATAAATTTGAAGAAGGGGTTTTATGCAACCTAGGATCTAGTGTGAACCTAATGCCTCTTGCAATTTTTAAACAACTCCAACTTGGGGAAGTCCAATCCACTTTAGTTACTCTTTAACTAGCTAATCGGAGTTTGTCTAAACCAAGGGGTATTATCAAAGATAAACTAATCAAGGTGGACATGTTTATTTTTCTAGTTGATTTTATCATCTTGGACATACCAGTTGATAGGAAGCTACCTCTCTTGTTGAGTGGACCTTTTTTGGCAACAGCTTAAGCTCTCATTGATGTAGAGATGTGCAAGATCAAGTTGAGAGTAGGGGATGAAAAGATTCTTTTTAATATGAATAAGGCCATGAAATTCTTTGATTATATGGATGATTGTTTTCAGGTTAAGATTATTGAAGATTGCATTCAAGAAGTACTTGACATATACATAGAGAAAGAGTTACTTAAAGTATTGTTATGTGAGATGGGCATTGGTGAACAAGATGAGATTGATGAATGTAAGATGATGCTACATGCAAATCCCTTATGGTTAAGTTCTTCAAGGCAATTTGAACCATTGGAGTTAAAGTTTAGAGTGGCTCCATCAACAAAACCATCTATTGAAGAACCTTCAAAGTTGGAGTTAAAACCATTACCTTCTCATTTAAAGTATGCTTATCTTGGTATGGATAATTCTCTATCGATTATCATTTCTGCTTCTTTAAATGAAGAGTAAGAGTGAAGGTTTATTAATATGCTTAAGGCTCATAAGATTGCTATGGGTTGGACAATTATGGATATAAAAGGTATTAGTCCGTGAATAATGATGCATAAAATCCTGTTGGAAGATAGGCATAAAAATTCCATAGAGGGGCAAAGGAGGCTAAACCCAATTATGAAGTAATTAAGAAGGAGATACTTATATGGTTAGATGCAGGGATCATATACTCTATTTCTAACAGTAGTTAGGTTAACCCAGTACAATGTATACCTAAAAAAAAGGAATGACAATGGCGAAGAATAATCAGAATGAGGTTATCCCCACTAGAACTGTAACTAGGTGGCATATTTGAATGGATTATAGAAAGTTAAATGCTATAACACGTAACATCACTTTTCCCTCCGATTCATTAATCAGATGCTTGATCATTTGGTTGGAAAGGAATATTACTATTTCTTGGATGGATACCCAGGATACAATCAAATAGAAACTGCCTCAAATAATTAAGAAAAGACAACATTTACTTGGCTTTATGGTACCTTTACATTTCAAAGGGTGCCCTTTGGGCTATGTAATGCTCCCACCACTTTTCAAAGCTATATGATGTAAATCTTTATTGACTTCATTAAACACACAATGGAAGTCTTTATGGGTAATTTTCCTGTCTTTGAAGATTTATTTGAAGCTTATTTGACTAATTTAGAACAAGTTCTAACGAGTTATGAAGAAACAAATCTGGTGTTAAATTAGGAAAAGTGCCATTTCATAGTCACTAAAGGAATTATTTTGGGTCACAATGTGTCTGAACATGGTTCGGAAGTGGACTATGCTAAAATTATAGTGATTGAGCAACTTCTACCACCAAGAATGTTAAGGGAGTCTGAAGTTTCCTTGGTCATACTAGTTTTTATCGCCGATTTATCAAGGACTTTTCAAAGATTACAAAGCCTCTTTGCAGTCTTTTAGAGAAAGATATACCTTTTGATTTCATTGAGAAATACCTGAAAGCATTTGAAGAGCTAAAACAGAGGTTAGTCACGCACCCATATAGTAGTTCTTGATTGGAGTCAACCATTTGAGCTCATATGTAATGTAAGCAATTACACAGTAGAAGCCATACTTAGATAGAAGAAGGGCAAGGTGTTTCATCCAATCTACTATACAAGCCAAACCTTGAATAGTGCTCAGGTAAATTATTCCATAATTAAGAAGGAAATGTTAGCTATGGTTTTTGCATTTGAAAATTTTTGAATTTATTTAATGAATGCTAAAGTGATTGTGCATACTGACCATGTGGCTATTAAATATTTGTTAAATAAAAAAGAGTCAAAACCTAAGCTAATTAGGTGGGTTCTTCTTTTACAAGAGTTTGATGTGCATCTAATGGATAAGAAAGGGAGTAAGAATCAAGTTGCCGGCCACTTGTCTAGGTTAGTTCAAGAGTTTGAATATTTGCATGGTGTTCTGATTGATAACTATTTTCCTGATGAGCATTTATTCCTTGTTGCAAGCTGAATTGATATTCCATGGTATGCTAATATTGTGAGCTATCTTGTATGCAATGTCTTGCCATCTGATTTGAGTCATTACCAAAAGAGAAAATTTTTACATGATGTGACTTGTTATTTATGGGATGAACCTTTTCTTTTTAAAAGATGTGCTAATTCTTTGATTAGAAAGTGTGTGCTTGAGGTTAAGTAAGAGGCCATTTTGCATACTTGTCACTCATCTGCTTACAGTGATCATTTCAAGGATCAAAAAACTGCACATCAAGTGTTAGAGTTTGGTTTTTATTGGCCTACTTTATTTAAGAATGCTCACACTTTTACTGCTAAGTGTGGTACATGCCAAAGGACAGGGAACATTTCAAGGCAGCATGAAATGCCATAATTTGGAATCTTAAAAGTGGAACTTTTAAATGTTTGAGGTATAGATTTTGTGGGTCCATTTCCTTCATCAAGGGGTAACCAATACATACTTGCAGTGGTGGAATATGTGAGCAGATGGGTAGAAGCTATGGATTATTTAGCCAATGATGCAAACACAGCGATTCGCTTTCTCAAGAAGAATATCTTTACTTAGTTTATGATGCCTTAGGCTATTACAACTGATGAAGGCATTCATTTCCATAACAAGTAGTTGAAGACTTTATTGATTAAGTACAGGGTGTATCACTGAATGTCCCTTATTTATTGTAATATCTAGTTCTTTGAAAACAAAAAGAAAATGTGAGAAACGTAACATATGATTTTTTTGTAAATGCACAAAATCAATCGAATACAAAGGGAAGTCTCCTAGATATAGTGATTTAAGGTCCTAAAAGATTTATGTAGCATTCTAGACTCCTAAAAATAAGAATCTCAAGCTCAGACAAAAAGAAAAATGGAACTAGAATGAAGAAATGAATTTGAATGAAAGGTTGACGAAATGTAATGGTATTTTTGTAAATTTGAGTAAATTTTGAAATTCTCATAAGAGGGCTTTTTAAATGAAAGTTGAGTTTTTCCGGATTCTCAGAGGCCCTAAAAACTATGGGAAGCACCAGAACAATTAAAACCCTTCCGGTAGACGTTTTTCAACATCAGTTGACCCGAACTTTGACAAATTTGTTCGAGAAGGTTTTAGCTCTAATTTGAATGATTTCAAAGGCATTTTATTAAATTGATGACCTAAATTTCATAATGGAAAAGATAATTCTTAAAAAGGAGCTAAAACGAACCAGAAACGAAAATGCCAAGACAAAGGGGCAAAATTGAAATTTTTGAAAAGTGTTTCTTAAACCTACCTATATATATGAGGCACCCTATCTCCTCCTTCATCTAGCCACATTTGTATCTTCCCTAAATTAGAGGAAGAACTCTAAGGGTGACGTGCACAAGAAGGAGGAGAAAGGAAGGAGAAAAGCAAGGTAAAAGTATGGATTTTCTTGGTTTTTTCATGCTTTTCTTTAGCAAACCTCTTCCTCTCCATTTTCCCTTCTTTCCTATGTTTTTATTGAAGTTTTTGGATCTGTTTTGAGGGAAGAATAGAGGACAAAATTCGGCTTTGAAGAGAGGAGGCCAAGGAAAGGAAGAAACAAGCAAGAAATTAAGAAAAAATTAGGTAAAATCTCCATCCCATGGTAGCTTCTTCCTCCCCCTCTCTCTTATAGGTTCAGCCACCTTAGGGAAGTCCAAGAGGGATTAGATTTTAGGCAAAACTAAGGGTGAATTCTAGGAAATTGGGTGTGGATAATGAGAATATGTAAAGACAATTAACAAACAACCATAGAAAATCAAGATAGCAAAGTTAGGGTTTCAAGTGCTCCACCAAAAATCTGATTTAATGCAATTATTCCTAAGCCTAAAAGAGTTTTTGGATGAGCTCTTGAGATCCCTAGAAGGCTCCTCATATGCATCTTCTATCAAGAAAACAAAGCAAACTCACTTGGTGTTTCCTTAGTCCATAGCAACGACCTAGAGACGTTGGAGCACCAAGAGGTAGTTTTAATTTGTTCCAAGCTTATTTTTGAGTCATATATGATGGAAAAGAATGAGAGAAAGCCTTGGAAAAATTTTAGAAGCCATAGATAGTAGATGGTATCATAGGTTCCATATTCTAGTTTAAAGAAGCAACATCTAGTTAGGCCTTTGATTTGATTGTATGATGACTCTAAGAGGCTTAAAAGGAGTCAAGAATCTTAAATGAATGAAGAGAATGGAGCAAAGATTATGTTTCCATAGGGTTGCTTCATTAAGTGCATTATAGAACTATAAAAGAACCATATGAACTACCTAACTTTTTTAATGAATATATAGCTTTAGAATTTGGTTCAAGAGCATAATTAGCTTCCATACGATGTGTCTAGGCCAAGAGAAACAAGCCTTACATCATAGTGAGTGTGTGCCCGAGAGAGGGAGCATAATTCCAAGAGAAAAAGTGTGCTTGTGTGGCAAAGGTAGCTCTCTCCACTTTCTCTCATGCATAAATGTGTGCTTGACTTGCCTTTGAAAGTGTGTATGTGTGTTTTAAGCCATGAAAAGTGTTTTAGCATATGCTTATGCTCCATGATACTACGATGTTGTAATATGTTTCCAAATGATGCCTAGTATGTGTGTTTGGATTTTCTTAAATATGGTGAAACCAAAAACCCTTAGCCATGGTAAGGATGAGCCAAGAACACTTAAAATTAGTTGAGATAAAGTAAAGAATCTCCCAAGAGTGAGGTTTAGTCAAAACTCTTAGAGAAAATGGATGAGGCAAGTCCAAAATCCACAAGAGAATAGGTGAGGCTAATCCACTTGCTTGGCAAGCCTATGTATGCTTTGTGTGACTTGTTCAAATGCTAAGAATGCTTCTTGAGTGATTACACATGTCATTATGCTCATGCATATATTTTCAAGACTTGTTTTGTATTTTTTATGTGTGATTAAAAGGGAGATGAGATATTGGGATTCTTTGAATCTCATTCTCTCCTCTCCAATGTCTTAACATGCTAGGTGGAGCAAATGGACAAGGTAATGGAAGCCACCAAGTTGGGAGATGAGAGTTTGACATCAAAATGCCTAGTTTTATCTCTTTTGTAACCATACACATGGCACATGATGTAATCCTATGATGGAATTGTTATGTAATCATTTGAAAATGTGTAAATACTCATATGTATGATGTATAAATGAGAATTAATGCCATATGTATGATATAGCATGTTTTGGTTATGAAATGGTAAGACTAGACATATGCATTATTGTGTATATCATAGGGTGGATAAGTGAGTTTGAGAAATCTGAGTTTGTGCACCTTTGAGACAAGTTTATAATGTCATTTTGGTGTATTCCCACATGCTCAAGTGATCATGGTTGCCTTGGAGCTCAAAATAGACCATTTGGACCCTTTGTAAGACTAAAAAATGACTATTTCACAACTCAATGTCAAAATCTAACTAAATGAATGAATTTGCCATGAAATTTGGCACACATAAATATCTTATCCAAAGATTTTTGAAAATTAAAAGATCATATTATTTTGAGCTCTAAGGAATTAATTATGAATTTTCAAATTTGGTATTTTTCTACTGAACTGATGCAGACACTGTTTATATGGTTAGAAACTTGGGCTACGTCATTCATAGGCCAAATAATGTCCAATGCTGATAAAATTTTATAAGCATAAACTAAACATGATAAAATTTCCATAGCCACCAAGATCACCCCAATTGGACCCTTGAGCAAAGAGATATGAATTTTTGAAATTGGAGGATAGTACTAGTAATGAAAGTAAACCTCTGGTATTGTTCCATCAACTTTTGGTGGCTAATAGACTCTTTTTAGTCTATTTTATTTTTACCATAAAGTAGACATCTGTAGTTTTCCATAATGATATAGTGTGCTTAATTTCACTTTTTCTAGAATTAGTTATAATTTTTCAAGTTTCAGGCACAAAATCTAGAAATCCTATCTAAGGCTACACACTATGTTTTTCAGTACACCATTCATTTGCGAGTTTTAGGTCACTTCTTGAGTTTGTTATGAGTTGTATTTGTGTATTTAAATGTGAGAATAAAATGGATGAGTCCATATAGCCTACAGAACATTGAATGAAAAATTTACCCGTGATGTAATATAATTTAATTCTATTTTTCTATGACTTTTTCTTGAGGAATTCATGTGCTTTATGGAAATAAGCTTACATATGATATGATATGAGTCATAGAACCATAGTGTTACAGTTATTAGTATTAGAGCAAAGTTCCAGGCTTTCTAAGGTTGGCTTTGGCTTGAGGATGGGGCAACAAGGCTATGTAAAGATTTGTATAGTTATGTAAAACCTTGTATGAGGCATCTTGGGTGTGTGAAGGTAGTTCATGGCTATGTTTATGATAAGTAAGTTATAGAATGGTCATGGAGTAAATAGTGAACATCGAGAAAGGTTGGCCTCTAGAATAGCTTGAGCAGAGCTAAGTGATCTGACAACTAGAGCTGTATGAAATATGGTAGCTTGCCAGGATCGATAGCAAGCCCTAGGTATGGATAATGAGAAATGATCTTGCTAATACGAAGAGGCTTGCCAAAGAGAGTATGTGAGGCTTAATTCTCCTGGTAGTCATACTCAAACCATTATGAGATGTCTTACTTAATATAGAGACGAGTAGTGATGCAATGCAGTATGAGATGTGACTGCCGCTGCACAGGACCAGTTTAAAGGGAAAATGAGAAAAAGAGTTACCCCCTAACCACAACACCTAAATGTCTAGATGAATTACAAAACCTAAAAGGCTATTTCCTTAAGTTATAAGCTGAGTTACAAACTACACTCCATAGAGCCTCGACAGCCGAAAAGTGACAACTAGTTATGCATAAATGAAGCAAGAGGTAGAACCCTCTAACTTTGAAGATAGGCTGAGTATAGAGGCAATGAGGCTCAGGTTTTATAGCTAAAGATGAAGTTTCCAATTACTTCATGAAGCAGTGAGGCAATCTAAAGAAGTCTTTGCCGTGACCAATTAAGAAGTTAGTCGAGGCCAATACTTGGACTGGAAACTGGGGTAAACCCGAGATTAATTAGCCATGGTGAATAATATGTTAGCCATGGCGAATTGTAGTATGAAAAGTCTTGTTAGTCATATTTAGGCCAACTTGAGAAACGAGTTACTATGGGGTCAATCAACGCACAAAGAGTGGGAACCCCCTAGTATAAGTAAAGAAAGAGAGCAATAAATGGTCACGGAAGATTAGTAAGTAATATGTGATCAGTAGGCCTAGCAGTTGAGACTGAGAAAGAACTCGACGTTAGAGAATATCAGACACAAGAATAATAAGGTTGTTGAGATCTACCTGTAAGGCATTGACTCCATCCTAGGGTGCTAACCTGTGAAACACTGAATGACAGGCTAATATGATGAGTTTAAGACCAAGTAGACACTGTTAGAAAAACCTTGTTGATAGGATCTTGAATTTCACACAGTAATATATGAGATCTTATTAACAAGATCCTGGACCCTATTGACAGGATGTCAATGTAGCCTTAAAATTTACATAAGGTAAGGCTACCAGTACTGAGAAATTTAGTGAGCAATCTAGAAAGATGTACCTCATGAGTAATGTCTGAAGATGAGTATGATTAGCCTAGTGACAGAGTCAAAAGAGAATGAGAATAGTTTAAAAGGTACTAATTTATTATAAGCCTATATGAGATAATGGGACTTATTGTAAGCTACAGGTATGATGAAAGAGGTAGCCTAGGCTAAGTATAAGTTGAAGCCTAAGGAAAGTAACCACTAGCATTGTCTAGGTAAGATGTGTAAGAAGAGAACACAGTGTAAAAGGAAAAATTAATTTGCCTAAAGGTTTAGTGAAAGTTCTCTCTAGATTGAGAAAGAGAAGATAAGACATCCTAAGTAGGGGGAGGTCACTCAGTAGTGGTTAGTAAATTCCCCTAGATAGACCTCCTAAATTATAGAGTACAAGGATAAGGAAAGTGAGGAAAAGCTGAAAAACTAGCCAGAGAAAGAGATACCCTCACTTTAGTAATGACTAAATGAATAGACTGAGCACAAAAAAAGTAAACAAATAGGGGTCCAATAGTTAGTCAGACAAGCTCCCTAATATGAGAATAATATAGTGTTAAGGTGCATGAGTAATTAGAACACCCAGTAAAGCATAAGTTTTTAGTAAGGTAGAACCTGGACATTAAGGCTACGTGTCCTAGATTGGGTTAGTAAGACCCTAAAATTAATATATTGTGCTCTTAAGGATGAGAGTAAGAGATTAAACAAAGAGAAAGCCTAGTTCTGATTTGAACTTAGAAACGAGTTGAGACAAACAATTAGTGCCTTAGTACCCTCAATGAAGCCTGAGGAAGCTAGAGACTACCTAAAAAGGTTGAGTTTTTACATTATGTAGAGAAAGAATGTAAGCCAAGAGCGCCATAAAATGTAACGCCTAGGATTACATGAAATAGAATTTTTCTTACAGAGAGATGGTCTATTAAGAACACAGTAAGAGTATAAGAGAAAGTAGACCCCCTCGATGTTATAGAGAGTGAACAAGTAGAGGAACCCAGGAAAAAGGCAAGTTCTCTTAAGCGTAAAGAAACACGAATTACCAAGAGGAACAATCAGTAGTAGAGCATCATTTTCCTTAAGTAAAAGGATAGTAAAGGTAAAAGGAGAGAGAATATATGATAGTGTTCAAGCCGAAGATATAATAGATTGAGAATAAATATCGAGTTGATGTGCTTGATTACTTAAGAAAATACACTTGTCCTTGGCATAGATGCCCTTTTAGCATGATAGTGCCCAAAATAAAAGCAGTCAGGTAATGTAAAGTGATCTCGGGATAAAGTAGAGGAAGAATCCTATTTTCCCCTTAGTATCCTACGAGAATAGTGTAGATAAAGAAAAGTAAGAAAGGAATACTTTAGATTATTGGGAGACTTGTAATATACAGGCAATAGTGGCTTCGAACTCAGTCATAAGGCGCCCGTGTATTAGTGTTTGATGTTATGGTTTGCTTGCAATAATGGTTACATGATATTAGGTCTAGCTAATCCAATAGTAATGTGATTTGAATGCATAGCAAATGATTGCATCAATCATCAAAGTATCTCGATAATCGAAATGAGATGAGTTAGAAAAAAGAGGTAAAGGGATTCCAAGAATATTAGAATAGTAAGAAAAGGATGCAAAAAAGGAATCCCTAATAAAGAATGATAATATAGAAAAGAACGTGCTAATAGTAAAGAATGTTCAGATTCAGATAGCACGAGTTCAGTATGTATGATCTAAGTCCTTATAATATAATTAAACAAAATAAGAAGGGACCAGTGTATAGCCTCTCTCCTGCCAGAGATGTTAGCCATACTCAGTGTGTGAAATACCGTGGTGCCAAGGCACTTAAAATAAGAACACGGGTATAGTAAAAAATTGTTGGATATGAGAGGAAAGAACCCATAAGGAGTAGTAAAGGAAAGTTAAAACACTTCTAAGTAGTAGTATGATGGGATCATAGAGAATCAGATGATACAGAACCCATTTCACATGAAGAACATGAGAGATATATGAGTCGAGCCTTAAAGATTATAAACAATAATTACTAGACTTAGTAAGCATGTGTTTTTATTTCTAGATACAATGATCTTAGGCTTTGATGTCTCTTGGAGATGGATTGTAGTAGATCCTAGCATAGTACAACAGGGTTGCAATAAACCCTAGCAGGGCTCTGAGAGGTCATAGTAGACCTAGGGGTTATAGTAGATTCCACAGAGTTACAGAGAGCCCTAGTTATAGTATGATAATTCTCTGGTAAGATGATAGCCTAAGATAGTTTTTACAGAATAGTTAGTCTCAAAAACCAATACAGTTTCAGTTAACTTTTGTCTCAGAGACTAGAGATCTCCTGAGTCTGATGGACTATTGCCATCAGAGCTAGCAAGGCTATACTCAGATAGTTAGACCACTGACTATACCCTTGCTAGATGAACGTAACATGTGAGATGAAGAAAGTAGCTTTCCAGAGCTAAAGCCAGATGAACTACTATCCAGCAAATATTAGCCTTGACCGAAGGATAGAGAGATCCCTATATGCTAGACTATGTATTCAGAAAATGGGTCATGTGCAGTTTTAAATGAGGTAATTAGTACAGTACGCAGTGATCGAGACTATAAGTATAGTTATCATCCCACCAGAATCTAGCATTAGTTAGTGGTAGTTGCTCTTCGATGCCAGTATGAATAATATAAGTTAGGCCTACCAGTGTTGAGATGAGGGACTACAGAATGCCCACTTGTAAGTGAGCAAAAAGAGTAAGAAAAAGTCCCGGCCTAAAGGGACAAATACATTAGTAAACTGAGAAACTCGGATCATTAAAAGTGAAAACTCCCCAAAGGAGTTGTAATCCCAATAAGTAAGTGAGATGTGAGGCCTATGATAGAAAAAAAATGTGAATTGTGATCGTGGGATGAGCTAGTGAAGAAAACTATGAAGATGAACAGTAGACAGAAAACTCCAATGGCTTTGATAAATAGAAAAAGATAATGAGACCTTATGAGAAGCTATTGGAAGAGGATACAGGAGATTTAATACTAAGTAAATTACCTCCTGAGATATGTAAATGAGTCCACTGAAAAGAATATTAACCCCTACAGACGAGTTAAGACTAATTTGATATAATTAATAAGCTCTCCCAAGATAGGCCTCTAAAGTCAGAAACTTTTTTCCCTTATGAGAAGAACTAACATGTATTCTATAACAATAGAGCTTTCATTAAGAGCTAATAATCAAAATTCCTTGGCTGAGAAAAACTCAAAAGAGTGAAATCGCTGAGAGAAGCGTATAGAGTCAGGAAGAAGGGAAAGAAAGGAACAGTTAGCCAGTATATAAAAGTAAGAGGAAAAAGTATCCAAATTTTGTCATAATTTCAAGGATGAAATTTATTAAAGGGAGAGAAATGTAATATCCAGTTCTTTGAAAATGAAAGAAAACATGAGAAACATAACATACAGTTTCTCTGTAAACGCACAAAATTCACCAAATACAAAGGGAAGTCCTCCAGATAAAGTGATTTGAGGTCCAAAAAAATTTATGAAGCATTCTAAACTCCTAAAAATGAAAATCCCAAGCTCAGATAGAAAGAAAAATGGAGTTAGAATGAAGAAACGAATTTGAACGAAAGGTTAACGAAACGTAATGGCATTTTTGTAATTTTGAGAAAATTTTGGAATTCTCATAAGAGGCCTTTTTAAATGAAATTTTTGAGTTCTCCAGGGTTCTCAAAGGCCCTAAAAATCATGGAAAACCCTGGAATAGTTAAAACCCCTCCAATGGATGTTTTCCAACATCAGTTAACCTAAGCTTTGATGAATTTGTTCTGGAACGTTTTAGCTCCGATTTGAGTTATTTCAAAGGCATTTTATTAAATTGAGGACCTAAATTTCATCATGGAAAAGAAAATTTTCAAAAAGGAGCTAAAACGAACCGGAAACAAAAATGCCAAGATAAAAGGGCAAAATTAGAATTTTTTTTAAAAGTGTTTCTTAAACCTACCTATATATATGAGGCACCCCATCTCCTCCTTCATTTAGCCACATTTGTTTTTGCCCTAAATCAGAGGAAGAACCCTAAGGGTGAGGTGCATAAGGAGGAGAAAGGAAGGAGAAAAGCAAGATAAAAAGTATAGATTTTCTTAGTTTTTATGCTTTTTCTTTAGCAAACCTCTTATTCTCTATTTTCCTTTCTTTCTTATGGTTTTATTAAAGTTTTTAGATTTGTTTTGAGGGAAGAACAAAGGAAAAAATTAGGATTTGAAGAGAGGAGGCCAAGGAAAGGAAGAAACAAGCAAGAAATCAAGGAAAAATAAGGTAAAATCTCCATCCCATGGTAGCTTCTTCCTCCCCCTCTCTCTTGTAGGTTCAGCTACCTTAGGGAAGTCCAAGAGAGCTTGGATTTTGGGTAGAACCAAGAGTGAATCCTAGGAAATTGGGTGTGGAGAATGAGAATATGCGAAAAGAGTTAACAAAAACCATAAAAAATCAAGATAGCAAAGTTAGGGTTTCAAGTGCTCCACTAAAAATCTGATTTGATACAATTGTTCCTAGGCCTAAATGAATGTTTGGATGAGCTCTTGAGATCCCTAGAAGGCTCCTCATATGCATCTTCCATCAAGAAAACAAAGCAAACTCACTTGGTGTCTCCTTAGTCCATAGCCACGGCCTAGAGAGGTTGGAGCACCAAGGGATAGTTTTAATTTGTTCTAAACTTATTTTTAAGTCATATATAATGGAAAAGTATGAGAGGAAGCCTTGGAAAAATTTTAGAAGCCATAGATAGTGAGATGGTATCATAAGTTCCATATTATGGCGTAAAGAAGCAACACCTAGCTAGGCTCCTTGATTTGATTGTGTGATGACTCTAAAAGGCTCAAAAGGAGTCAAGAATCATAAATGAATGAAGATTATGGAGCAAAGATCATGTTTCCATAGGGTTGTTTCATTAAGTGCATTATGGAACCATAAAAGAGCCATATGAACTACCTAGCTTTTCTAATGAATATATAGCTTTAGAATTTGGTTCAAGAGCATAATTGGCTTCCATACGATGTGTCTAGGCCAAGAGAAACAAGCCTCACATCATAGTGAGTGTGTGCCCAAGAGAGAGAGCATAATTCCAAGAGAAAAAGTGTGCTTGTGTGGCAAAGGTAGCTCTCTCCACTTTCTCTCATGCATGAATGTGTGCTTGACTTTTCTTTGAAAGTGTATATGTGTGTTTTAAGCCATGAAAAGTGTTCTAGCATATGCTTATGTTCCATGATACCATGATATTATAATATGTTTTCAAATGATGCCTAATATGTGTGTTGGATTTGCTTGAGTGTGGTGAAGCCAGAACCTTTAGTCATGGTAAGGATAAGCCAAGAACACTTAAAATTGGTTGAGACAAAGTAAAGAGTCTCCTAAGAGTGAGATTGACTCCCAAAAGTGGGATTGAGTCGAAACCTCTAAGAGAAAATGGGTAAAGCAAGTCCAAAATCCACAAGAGAATGGGTGAGGCTAATCCACTTACTTGGCAAGCCTATGTATGCTTTGTGTGACTTGTTCAAATGCTAAGAATGCTTCTTGAGTGATTACACATGTCATTATGCTCATACATATATTTTTAAGACTTGTTTTGTATTTTTTATGTGTGTTTGAAAGGGAGATGAGATATTGGAATTCTTTGAATCTCATTCCCTTCTCTCCAATGTCTCAACATGCTAGGTGGAGCAAATGGACAAGGTAATAGAAGCCACCAAGTTGGGAGATGAGAGTTTGACATCAAAATGCCTAGTTTTGTTTCTTTTGTATCATACACATGGCATATGATGTAATCCTATGATGGAATTGTTATGTAATCATTTGAACATATGTAAATACTCATATGTATGATGTATGAATGAGAATTAATGCCATATGCAAGATATAACATGTTTTGGGTATGGAATGGTAAGACTACACATATGTATTGTTGTGTATATTATGGGGTGGATAAGTGAGTTTGAGAAATCTGGATTTTTACACCTTTAAGACAAGTTTAGAATGTTATTTTAGTACATTCCCACGTGCTTAAGTGGTCATGGTTGCCTTGGAGCTCAAAATGGACCATTTGGACCTTTTGTAAGACTTAAAAATGACCATTTTACAACCTAATGTCAAGATCTGACGAAATGAACGAATTTGCCATGAAATTTGGCACACATATAGATATGATCTAGATCTTTTTGAAAAGTTAAAGACCAGATTATTTTGAGCTCTATGGAATTAATTATGAATTTCCAAAGTTGGTATTTTTCTACTGAACTGATGCAGACACTATTGATATGGTCAGAAAACTTGGGCTGTGTCATTCATGAGCCAAATAATGTCCAATACCCATGAAATTTTACAAACATAAACTAGATATGATAAAATTTCCATGGCCATCAAGATCACCCCAATTCGACCTCTGAGCAGAGAGATATGAATTTTTGAAGTTGGAGGATAGTACCAGTAACGACAGTAGACCTCTGGTACTATTCCATCAATTTTTGGTAGCTAACAGCCTCTTTTTAGTCTGTGTTTTTTTTCTCATAAAGTAGACATCTATAGTTTTTCAGAATGGTATAGTGTGCTTAATTCTTATTTTTCTAGAATTAGTTATGAATTTTGAAATTTTAGGCATAGAATCTGGAAATCCTATCCAATGTTGCACACTATGTTTTTGAGTACACCATCCATTTGCACTAGTTCTAGGCCACTTCTTAAGTTTGTTATGAGTTGTATTTGTGTATTTAAATGTGAGAATGAAATGGATGAGTCCATATGGCTTACAAAACACCAAATGAAAAATTTACCCGTGACATAATGTAATTTAATTGTATTTTTCTATGACTTTTTCTAGAGAAATTCATGTGCTTCATGGAAATAAGCTTACATATGATATGAGATGAGTCATAGAATTATGGTGTTACACTTATCATCCCTAGACTAATGGGTTATGTGAACTCACCAATAGAGAGATGAAAAGAATCCTAGAAAAAAATGTTGATGACTCAAGAAAGGATTAGGTTGACAAACTATATGATGCTCTATGGGCTTATCGAACTTCCTTTAGAACACCTATTGAGATGTCACCTTATCGGTTGGTTTATGGGAAAGTATGCCATCTATCTTTGGAGCTTGAATATAAAGCTTGTTGGGCTATTAAAAAGTTAAATCTTGATCCCAAGCTTGCTACTGCTAATAAATTGCTTCAACTTGATGAATTGGAAGAATTTAGGTTGGAAGCACATGAAAGTTCAAAGATTTTATAAGGAAATAACTAATAAATGGCATGATCGACATATCCTTCATCAAACCTTTAAACCAGGACAACAAGTGATTGTTATTCAATTCGAGGCTCAAGTTATTCCCTGACAAACTTAAACCAAGATGGTTAGGGCCTTACAAAATCATTTCTGTTGCACCACATGGAGTTGTTGAGATCAAGGATAAGAAATCAGGTGATTAGTTCAAGGTCAACGAGCAACATCTCAAACACTACTTGAGGGGAGAATGGGATTGGCAAAAGATGGTCTACAGCTTCACCTCACCTTCTTAAGCATCTGAGATAGTCTAGCTGAAGACGATAAACTTAATGCTCTTGGTAGGCAAACCAAGCCTTTTTACTTTAGATTCTTGTTTTTTTAGTTTAGTTTTGTTTGTTGGATTGAGTGTTTTGATACTTTACATGATCTTGCAAGTCTGGAGGTCTATCAGAAAGGTTACATATTCAGGACAACTTCCTTCAGAAGATGCATAGCAATGAATCATGTAGCACAAATAGGGACTTTATATGTTAATTGGACTAATTTAGTTATTTTCTCTCACTTAATTGAGTCTTTAATCTAAAATGAATTAAATCAAGAGTTGAACAGAGTATGTCAAGGTGTTTTCTTTAAAAATTTTTCTAAGTTTTTACAATGTCATTTTTTGCTATTGTACGAGCAGCTTGTTCAAATTCTTGGTACAAAATCCAGAGCGCTCCTTGCCATTGCTTGCACAATTATGAGAAATTCCATGTTTAAAATTTCATTCAAGTGTTTTTGCTATTGTGCAAGTATCTTCTCGCAATGACAAGGTCCTTGTTTCTCTAACCTAGTACAAATTCTAGGGAGTTACTCGCTATTGCCTGAGCTATAGTGAGATTCCTCATAAATGCCAAAACTTGCAAGTGTTCTGACTATTGCTAGATGATTAATTTGGAGTTGTGAGATCAGTTATTTTTGTTGCTTAGTATATTTTCTAGAGAAACTCTCATAATCACTTGCTCAATGGCAAGGCTCTCTAGTTGTTTCAGATTCTATAATTAAATTAAAAAAAAAGTAGTTACTAAAATTAGAATAAATAAAAATATTTTAACTTTTACTATAAACATAAAAGAATTTTACGCTTCCTTCTTTTCTCTTTCTCCATTACGTATCCCTTCCCCTTCATTCTCATCTTGCTCCCTTTTCATCACTTAAGGGTTCTCATGCATTCATCTTCTTCTCTTAGTATTTTCAAACCATCAAGTATGTCTTTCCTCTGTTCTTTTCTTCATTTCTCGGAGCAAATTTGGCATTTTAGGGACTTAGGGTTTGGAAGTTAGATTGCTTTGATTTGGCAAATATAGGTTATTAAGATTGTAATAACTAGTTAAGGTATGTTGTTTACATCTTTCTATGCATGTGGTTAAACTTTTGTAGGTTTTTTAGGTTCGAAATCACAATCGTAAAATTTTTGTTCTTCTTCACTATTGCGAAGATGAACTCGCCATGGTGAGATTTGTAGAATTCTAGTTTTTATTTCCCTGCATCATTTTAATAGTTTTATTTCACTTTCTTCTCTTAGAATAAGCCTACTCACTCCTGTTTTGGTCTTGATTAACTGATTTTGGCATAGGATTACTTGATTCATTATTCCTAGGCTTTCATTATGCTTAAAAAGAATATAATGCTTTTTCATTAGCTTTAGTTCACTATGCTTCAGCTAATAGTGTTTGGCATAATGATTAGGCTGTTAGTTGAATATCATTCAATGATAACTTTCATGCTATTTTTGTTTGCTAAAAGATTTGTGTGATCAATTTTTTTATGTATATATTTTGTGTGCTTTTGGATGTTAGTTAGACTCATTTATCTTAAATAGAGTGCATGCTTATATCCTTTGTGCCTAAGTGTTTGTTTAAACTTATTTCTATAGCATCTTAATTTCTTACCCTCTTTGTAGACTCCATGGCACCCAAAAGCAGGCTAAGATAGCACAAGTTTCCATATCCAAGCAAAAGAAGAAGAGCTATGACAAGAATTGGTTTGCCTTCATGAAAGTAGAATTTCATTTTGATTAGAGGTTTTCTAATTGAGGACTCACTGAAGATTAGTACTATGAGCCTCATCCGCTTAATCTCACTTATAGTGATTTTGAGTGGCACAACCTACAAGGCTTTACTAAGAAGTCCATGCATCACATTCTGATGATGATCTAAGAGTCTTATGCTAATTTTGAAGACACAGAAGAAGATAAAGATGAATATTATTGTAGGAATGCATAGGTTAAGGTTAATGAGAAAGTGATTCAAGACTTTTATGAATTGCCTAATGTTGAACATTGTGCATTCGAGGCTTATATAGGGGATTAGTAAAGCATTCCTTAAGAGGATGTTAGAGTCATGATAGCCAACTAAGGCAGGCTTAATTGACAAACAAAGTATATACAATATCTCAGCTGAACAAACTTGCAAACTATGGGCTACAATTTATTTCAAGCAATATTCTCACAAGTTCCCATGGCTCTGACATGACTTAGGAGAAAGCCTTTCTAACCTACTATTTCATGACAAGAAAGAGAGTGAATATTCCCGTCATGACTTTGAACTTCAAGCATGTTACACATTTTGAGAGGGTGAGTTTGGCTTACCCTTACATGTTTACTAAGTTGTTTAGAATTTGGGGTAGTCAAGTGTCCAAGAATGATGCACGGTTTAAGCCTAAAGGTGCATTCAAGTATGACAATATGAAAGATGAGCCTAAGACACCTAGACAAATTGAGCACAACAATAATAGCAATAGCAGCAACAGCATGAGATGCCTCCACCTCTGCAAGATCAAGCACTGGAACCCATGGCTCAAGATGCATCACCACAAGCACAGCTTAAGGGCTAGGTGAGAGACTTATTTGAGCAATTGGAAGGCTATGTGCTCTTTATTCGAGACCAATTATAGATGTTGATTGACTATGTGATGCCCAACCCTCCACCACCATCTAAACGAGTGCCTTAGTTTTTAGTCATTCTTCTCTCATAAGACCCTATTTCTCATAATGTGCCTGGACCATCTGAACCTTAGTTCTAAAGTCTTCTATTTGCCTTACTTTCTTTTCTTCCATTTTATTTATGTGGACTAATGTACTAGCTTTTAATTTAGTTCTTTTCTTTTTGTTTTTATATATCAGTAGAACTTTATTTGCTTTTTGGATAACTGTATGGTGTGGATAACTGTATACCTCACTCTAGCCTTCATGACCTTTCTTGAGCATTACTGTTTCAATTTTTATTAAAGATATTTGGATTACACTTACTCTATGTTTCTTGGTCTTCTTTCTCTTTCTTTTTGACAGATACAGGTTTTGCCCAAGTCTCTTTCTCTCCCCCCCCCCCCCCATTTAGCCTTTCTGTCAAGGGTGTCTTTGTCTCTGTCTCTTTCTCTCTTTTACTTCTATCTTTCTTTAGTCATTTATATCTCTCCTTAACATTGAGAACAATGTTAATTCTAAGTGTAGGGGAGGGGAAAAAATTTATCACACTTTTGAGTTAGTTTAGAAGTTAGAGTTTGTATATATTTGAGTCTCTTTTCGATAAATTGTACATAGTTTTGCTTAAATAATAATAATAGTAAATAAAAAATTCAATAGTCAATTAGGATAAATAGTTAAACATAATATTTTTACAATTTTTGACTAATTAATTTAGATTTAGTTCTCCCCTTGCACTTGATAAATGCAAGATGAGGGATTAGGAGGTTCAGTAAACTTGAATTGAATTAATCAATTAATGCAATTATTTTAGCTAGTCTCTATGGAATTTTTCATAATTTGAGAACTTATTCAATTAGATGATAACTGTGGTAATTCAATTTTCTTTTAATAACCTCAGTTATTTTTTGTGAATCCAATATATTTACTCATGAATGGTGTCTAATTGTTAGTTAAGAGAGCAATGATTTGATTGGGTAGTAGATATTTGTATATAAAAAAAAATGAGAAAAGAAATGGAAACATAACTAAGGAATGGTGTAACACCATATTTACTAAACTCATCTCACATTATTGCTAAGCTCATCTCTTTGGATTACATAAGATTTCCAAGAAAAGTTATTAAAAATATTCTATTAAATTATGTTATGTCACGGATAAAATTTTTATTCGGTATTTCATGGGCAATATGGAGTCATCTATTTCATTCTCATATTTAAATACACAACTCATAACAACTCAAGAAGTGGCCTAGAACTCGTGTAAGTGAAAGGTATACATGAAAATAAAGTGTGCAGCCTCGGGTTGGAATTCTAGAATTCTGACATGAAGTTTGAAAAATCATAATTAATTCTAAAAAAATCAAAATTAAGCATACTTTACCATTCAAAAAAGATACAGATGTATAATTTATGCTAAAAATAAATCTAGACCACAACAAAGGCTGCTAGCCATTGAAAATTGATGAAACAATACCAGAGGTCGTCTGTCACTACTAGTACTATCCTTCAACTTTAAAAATTCATATCTTCCTTCTCTAATGTCCAATTAGGGGATCTCAATGGTCATGGAAAGCTTATTATGTCTAGTTTATGCTTATAAACTTTCATAAGTATTGGACACTATTGGCCCCTCGAATGACTAACCCAAGTTACTAACCATATGAACAGTGTCTGCATCAATTCAGCAGAAAAATGTCAATTTTGAAAAATCATAATTAATTCCACAGAGCCCCAAATAATCTAGTCTTTATCTTTTCAAAAATCTATAGATGATATCTATATGGTTGCCAAATTTCATGAGTAAATTCGTTCATTTGGTCAAATCTTGATATTGGGTTATGAAATGGCTCATTTTGTATCATCAAAGGGGTCCAAATGGTCCAAAATTACTTCTAAGACAACCATGGCCACTTGATCACGTGGAAAAGCACCAAAATGGTCTACTAAACTTGTCTCAAAAGTGCACAGATCTGGATTTCTCAATTTCACTCATCCACCCCAAGTTATACACAAGAATGTATATGCTAGTTCTTGTCATTCCATACCCAATTTTTGCTATTTCACACATATGGCATTAAATCTCATACATACATTATACATTTACATATTTACATGTGTTCATAAGGTCATATAACATATATGATAAGAGATTACATTATGTGCCACTCATATGACTACAAATTTGTATTTTTACACACTTGATTGTCACACTTTCTTCTTTTAGCTTGGTGGCTCTCACTCTTTGGTTCCCTTGGTCCACCTAGACATGTTAAACATGTGGGGAGAAAGGAATGAGATTTTAGGAATTCCAATAGCTCTTCTCCCTTTCAATCACACATAAAGAGTGCAATTCTACTGTATAAAAGTGCTTCCATTAACATTATAAAGCATGTAGCCATTCAACGAGCATTCTTGGCATTCAAGAAGTCATACAAAACATCCATAGGCTTACCAAGTAAGTGGATTAGCCTCACTTATTCTCTTTTAGGATTTTGGACTTGCCTCACCCTTTTTCTTAAAGGCCTTGAACTAAGCCTTGCTCTTGGGAGACTCTAAGCTTTGTCTCAACCATTCTTAAGAGTTATTAGCTCATCCTCACTATGGCTAAAGGGTTCTTGGTTTCACCACACTCAAGTAAATGTATAAGACATCATTTGAATGTATAAAATAACCTCATGGTACCTTGGCATATAAAATCATGCTAGAACACATTTTCATGGCTTAACACATACATACACACATTCAAAGAGAAGACAACATTCATCCATGCATGAGAGAAAGGAGAGGGAGCTACCTTTGTTACAAATGCTAACTTTTCCTCTTGAATTTGACTTCTCTTCCTTGGCCACACACACATAATAAGGTAGAGCTTGTTTCTCTTGGCCTAGACACATCATATGGAAGCCAATTACACTCTTGAATTAATTTCTAGAGCTACACATTCATTAGAAAAGTTAGGTAGTTCATATGGCTCCTTTATGGTTCCATAATGCACTTAATAAAATAACCCAATAGAAACATAATCTTTGCTCCATTCTCTTCATTCATTTATGATTATTGACTCCATTTAAACCTCTTAAAGTCATCACACAATCAAATCAAGGAGCCTAGCTAGGTATTGCTTCTTTAAACCATAATATGGAACCTATGATACCATATCACTATCCATGGCTTCTAAATTTTTTTCAAGGCATTCTCTCATCCTTTTCCCTCATATATGACTCAAAAATAAGCTTGGAAAAAATTAAAATTACCCCTTGGTGCTCCAACCTCTCGAGGCCGTGGCTACGAAGCATATGAGCACTAAGTGAGTTTGCTTTGTTTTCTTAATGGAAGATGCATATGAGGAGCCTTCTAGGGATCTCAAGAGCTCATCCAAAAAATCATTTAAGCCTAGAAATTGTTGTATCAAATCATATTTTTTGTGAAACATTTGAAACCCTAACTTTGCTATCTTGAAATCTAATGGCTATTTGATTGTTTCCTTTGCATATTCTTGTTCTCCTCCCTCATTTTCCTAAGATTCACCCTTGGTTTAGCTAGAAATCTAACCCCTCTTGGCTGGTCTCACAAAGGGCAAAATGGAGAGAAGACAAGCAAGGAAGATTAAGTTGGAAAATAGCAAAATACCTTGGCTTTCTTAGCTTTTCTTGCTTGTTTCTCACTTTGCTTGGCCTCCTCAAGTCCGAATTTTCTACCTCTATTCTGCCCTCCATATAGACCCAAAAACTTCAACAAAACCATAGAAAAAAAGATAGGAAAGAGGATAAGGAGATTGGTGAAAGAGAAAGCATGAAAAACTATGAAATTTTTACACTTTTTGTTAGGTTTCTCTCTTCTTTCTTCCCTCTATCTTGTGTGCCATTCTCCTCTGCCCTTGGTTCTATTTTAGCCCAAAAAATTCATTCATAAGGAGTGGGACAGAAGTGGGAACGTTTTTATAAGCCTAGGGGTTCATTTAAGCAACTTTTAAAATTTACAATTTAGTCCCTTTTCTTAGTTTTGTCCATTTGGACTCATTTCAACTCCTTTTTTAGAACCATCTTTTCCATCATAAAATTTGGATTCTCTAATTCATAAAATGGCTTTGGTTTCACCCAAATTAGATTTAAAACCGTTTTGAACTATTTGGTCAAAGTTTCAGTCAATCGACAATCAAAATTGCTCACCAGAGAGGTTTAAACTGTTCTGGGGGTTCCCATAATTTTTAGGGCCTCTAAGAACCCTAGAAAATTCAAATTTCTCATTTAAAAATTCCTCCTATGAGTTTTTTAAAAATTACCCAAAATTACGAAAATGCCATTACATTTCATTGTATTTTTGTTAAAATCCATCTGGCTATTCTGGCTCTAATTTCAGGGCACCTCTGGCCTTAATTAATCATTATTTGAGGTAATATTATTTTAATTTTATTGGATCTCAAATCACTCTATTTGGGGACTTCTCTTTGTATCCGGTGAATTTCATGCAATTACGGAGAAATCGTACATTATGTTTCTTGTATTTTCTCTCGTTTTCAAAGAATCAGATATTACAAATGGAATAAAGTCTACTCCAATGATTGAAGCTACTTAATAACCTAAGGTTTGCATCAAAAAGTGTGAACTTTTACCCCAAATAGTGGTGGAAAGTAAGAGTATGCAATAAGCACTCTAAATTTATTTCCTTAGTTTGAGTAACCGGATGGCTTCATCACCAATGTTGTCATTCACGTAAAAAGGATCAAGAGAAATAAGGAATAGAAGTTAAGAAAAAGGAAGGTAAAATAAATAATTGTATCGTAGTTGATATATTATTAGTTAATAAAACCAATGATCTCTCTTGATTAACTTTAATGATTGAAGTTGGAGTAGATAATTTGAATTACTTTTGGAATTATAATGTGGTTATTGACAAGATAGATCACTTGGTTGCTTCAGGAACCATCTGTTGAATCACACACACACTTTAATCTTTTGAAGAAAAAGGTTATTATGGTTGCATTAATTGTTGAATTTAATTTAAATTTAGTTAATCTCCTTATTCTGACTCCAGTAATAATTTAAGTGTGGGGAAATTTTAAATCTCTATTTATTAGACTTAAATTGTGGAAATTAGATATGTTAGTGGGCATTTTATTTGTCATTTTGAGGATTGCTTGGGGATAAGCAATAGTTCAAGTGTGGGGGAGTTTGATGACTCTTTAATTTTGATATTATATGGTATATTTTATGATGGAATAGAAAGTCATCTAGTTGTTTTTCTTACAAATTTTGCATCTTAGAGTCAAATTTTTCTTTCATTAGTGTACATAGATAAAATGTAGTTTTGTGGTTAATTTTAGTAGTTCTTCATTTCATTTTTTATTTATCTTAATTTCAGGAGAGAGATAAAGACCTACTAGAAGGAAATGAAGAGAAGGAGAAGGTTGAAAAATTAAGAGAAAAATTAGCAAGTGTCCTCGCAATAACTAAGAGTTCGTAATGGCAAGTGCATGGTTCATTGAAAATCTATAAAGTCTTTAGCAACAGCATAGGCAATAGCAAGAAAACTTGAGATCTGGAACTGACACTGCTCTCGCAATAATGAGAGATATTTTTCACTATAATGAGAAACATCTACTGAAACACACAGCTTTGATTTGCATATTTAAGACACAAGAGGAACCAGGGTTTTGACATTTTGAGGCTTTTGGAGTGAGTTCTGAGGGGCAAACACATAAAGGAGCTAGGTTTTGGATGCAGGATGCAAGAAGCTTAGATTGAAAATTGAAGACCAAGAAATCACACTACCACTAAGTTTTCCTTATCTTCTACCTTTCTTCTTTTATGGATTCTTGTTTTCCTAAACTTTTTGCTTGGTTTGTATTGTTTAAAGCCATGTTTGGCTAGATATTGTGAATCATAGGTTTTCTTGAACCTTATTGCTATGTAATTGAGATTTTGTGCAGTTAATATGGTTTAATCTTGGATTTGAATGCTTGATCTGGTTTATATTATTCATTTAAGAGTTTGGTCACCTCTTTGATGAATTTGGGGATTAAAGTTAACCCCTTAAGAAAAGAAAATCTTAATGGACCATAAGATTAGGCAACTTAGGATTAGGTTTACTTAATTTTGTTCTTAGATATAGAGATGTGTCTAAAGAACCTAAGTAGTTAAGAGAATTGAGCATAATTGACATAAATAATTGTAAAAAAGATCAACAATTAAATAAAATAAAAATCAAAGTAGCTCAAGAGACACTTTAACTTAATTTAATTTCTCAACTTTCAAATCATCAATTAACCTAACAACTCAATTCTTGACAGTAAAGAGATGGAAAACCTAAGGTGTTTCTCATTAATATTTTCTATTAAAGCAATTCCAAGAGTTCAGTTTAACCTTTGATTTCATTTTATTTAGTTAATGCTTGTATTTTGGTCTATTTCTTGACTTAAACAACATGAACACTTCTTGAGCTCAACTACATCTAAATTAATTCCTGGTATGGGACGACTTTAATCCACCATACTACATGATCAATTTGTACGCGTGTAGAATTTATTGCAAAATTAGTGGTTATCAGAGATAGTACCATAGGATATACACTCGTATAAAAAAAACATAGCATTTGAGTCATTAAATATAATTTAATAATTTAAAAATACAAAAATAATTTATAAAAAATATTAAGTTCAAATCATTATAGGATTAACCAAAAGCAAAAATTGCATTAAAAACTTGTTACATGAATAAGTATAATTTTGTCTTACCAGGAATGGGCAAAAATCAAATTGAACCCACAATGGTGTTTCTTTACTTTTCTTAACTTTCTTAGTACCTTGTTAACAGTGTAATAAGTAAAGCAAGGTATTTATCCCTACATTAATGTTTATTTACTTTTCTTTTTCTTTTTTCATTGTCCTACGTTTTGTAAGTGTGCTTCCTTTCCTGACATAGTCACGTGGGCTCATCACCGTGACTCATCTAAATCACGATAGTCCATTAAACAAGATCGCTTCTCCTATTTTGTTTTCAGATGTATTTCCTTTTAAAATTTTACTGTAAATTTTAAATAATACCTTTTTAATATCTTAAATTTTTAAAATTAAAATAAATATTGACATTCAATGTAAGATAAGGCTACCGATTAGATTGCCCTTGCTCGCTGATTTTTCTTCTACTGTGCTTTTGGCGTCTTAGCTTCCTATGTTTCTTTTTTTACACCAACATATATATATACATAGTGGTAAGAATGACTATAGTAAGTATGCGAATATAGTTTTATTACCTTTGTGCTTCATGTCAATTATTATATAGATTGGAATATTCAGAGCTACATCTACGTCCAACGCTTGTTGTCTAGTATGATATTGTGTACTTAGGAAATGAGGATTGCCTCCTATGGCTTGATACTGTTCTAACATATTTAACACTGGTTTTTTGTAATTTTAGATTCTGTGATGGGATAGTATGATAAGCAGATTATCTGTTTTATTACATCAAAATATTGTTACTTGTTAAATAAAGGAAAGAACAATCTTAGTGGTGTACGACTTAGAACACGTTTTTTTTCACTAGATCTTCAGCCAAGCACTTAAATGCAGATAATGTTTGCAAAAAATAAAATTCTAACTATATTGATTGTCTGTATGTATTCTGATTAAACTCTTTCCTTTTCCCTTTTACCTATGAATTAAAGCTTTGCAGATAATACGTCCTAAGATCCACGACATTACTTAATGTAGTCATGTAGAAGTTCAATAGGTATAGATTTCCTCCTTATTTGGTCCTTTTAGGACGTTATTTCCTTCTAACTTTGTGATTAATGAATATAGACAGAGATCAGATAAGATTGGCTTCATTTACAATTGACTTATTTTCCCACTCACGTAGCAGATGAACCAAAAGAAGAGAAGAGAGAGAGAGAGAGAAACTGTGAT
Source organism: Erythrophleum ivorense (assembly GCA_026724425.1). Taxonomy (NCBI): domain Eukaryota; kingdom Viridiplantae; phylum Streptophyta; class Magnoliopsida; order Fabales; family Fabaceae; genus Erythrophleum; species Erythrophleum ivorense. The sequence goes on along the minus strand of JAIUCV010000006.1, from coordinate 35,254,343 downwards.
TGCATTGAGTCAGGTTTTTAGCTTTTTCATATTAAAATTTGGTTATAATTTAAAGGGTTATACTTAGTACGAAGTCACTTATCTGTGGTTTGTCTGCAAAATCTTACTAATGGACTTCCTATCTGATGATAGTGTTGTAGTGTAACATGGATGATACCTGTTCAATGAAAGATAAATGAAGTATATGCAGTTTCCTTTCTCAATAGAAAAGCATAAAACAGTGATTACTCTTCCATATATTTAGCGTTTTTATTAAACCCATATCTCTTGGTGCCAAAGTTCTTTTTTTTTTTCGGGTTTCTGCTGATACGATGAAGCTCATGGCTCTTGGATTGATTTACATTGTCAACTTGCTATTTTAAAGTGATTTACATCCCCCTTTCTGTATTACTAACATGATATTTAGCATTTTTTTTTTTCCCTATTTTGGGGAGATGCAAGTGATCTACACCCTTCTTCTTCAAGCTATACTCTGGATTTTTAAGGATAGATTTATACGTGTAGCTTTTTAGCATTTTAGGGTATTTAACTGAACAATGTTATACACAAAATGTTTATCTAAGATTTTGTAGCACTGACAATTATTATTTCAATAAATTTATGAATTGTGTTTCTTTGATTATTAATTATAAGTTAGTATTTTAGCTATGATTAATAATTTTAGAAAGAATTTCAATAATGTATAATTAAGTTTACAAATATAACACACACACACACATACAAATATATTAAAAAAGTAATTGTAATTGGTTGTGGTTTTTGACCGCTAGCAAAGATACATAAAACTAACTTTTTGATTCCATTTTCGACAGTCAATAATTGTTAGTAAATTCAAGCTAACTGTTGTAATAAATTAGCGGCGGTTATTCTTGTTGTTGGACAATAATTTCTGTTGGTTGTCTCTTCGTGCTTACAGCTAAAAATCACCACTAGATGTTAAAAAAAGAAAAAAAAACCTGCCCCAAAATATCTTTTTTTTTTTGTTTTTGTAATGAATGGGCAATCAGTCATTGTTTGTTTAGATTGCCTTTGAATCTTTTTTTTTTTTTAGTATTGGATCTTTTCTAATTTTTATTTTTGACCTTTTATCTATTTGCCTCTATTATCGATTCCTAGTAAATATGTAGGGCAACTTAGGAAACCAGATGTATACTATCGTATTAACTGTTACTATAATAAGTACTAACCATTGTCAATAATTAAAAATCTTTGAAATTATAATTAATCAATGTTTTTGGGATCAAATTCAGACTCAATCCACCTTATTACTATTATAAATAGTGCATTTACTAATTTAGATCTATAAGATAGTCACACCAGTGTTGTAGAATTATACATAATGCAAAACAAGTTTGTGAAGAACATGCCCATCAAACATGACAAAGACAAACACAAAACCACACAGTAAAATTAGTTACCAAACTTAGATAAATCATTTGATTACAAAAAACTAAAATTGCATACGTTTTATATAATTTGTACATTATTTATTATGCCTTTATAATTAGCACTCTAAGGATCTAAAAGTTATTTTTTATTTTATCTATTTTTTTATATTTATTTCTGCTTTATATAATCCAAATAAATATGCCCTCTATTAGGCTATTCAGCTGCATTTGGCATCAAATTAGCTAAGGGAGGTTTGAACCACAAGTTTGAAACCAAACGAATACAAGAACAATTAGGAAAGACAATTACCTGATTCGTACTACAAATTTGAAACCAACGAAGAGGAGAAGTAGCATAGAGACATAGAGTAAAATGAGAGCAGCAAAAAAATTGAGCAGAAGAAGAATTAGGAGAGCAAAGATGCAAATAAAGTAGAGCTGTAGAGATATCTCAAAAGACTCTTTGTAAGTGGTAGACGCACAATCTCTACGCAAGTGTGAAAAATAGTGAGAAAATATATTAATTATCATTCTTTGTAAAACAGTGAGTTGTTTTAAAATTATTTTTTAAAAAATAAATGTAACAATCTCTAAACTCTATTCAACTGCCAATAAAAGTGGGGAAAACAAGCACCAATCTAAAACCGCTTTAGTGCCCTAGTTCTTGAATGACAAAATTAGAGAAGTTGGCTTTTGTTTTCGCGAGTGTGAAAAAGTGGAAAAATGGTTCAGCTATCAATTTTTTTTTTAAAACGATGAGTGTGTTTTAAAATTATTTTTAAAATAAATAAATTTAACAATCTCTACCTATCTCCACCCAACCATCAATAAAAGTAGAAAGAGGAAAAAAGAAAAAAAAAAAGTGCCAATCTAAAGCACGCTTTAGTGCCCAAGTTTTTGAAGAAAAAAAATAAGTTGGCTTTTTGTTTTGAGGATCAGAGATAATGGATACTAGTATACAGTTCTCCTTTCGGCAAAAAGTAACGACACTAGAAACTAAATAGTTGAAAATACTAGTGGTGCATCCTGTACAAGGGTTTTTTTTTTCAATATTTTAGTAAGTTACATTTTCAATGTAAAAAAAACCTCGCTAAGGGTGTTTTAATTAACATAAGTTTAGTTGTGGCTTATCGTTTTAATGTCAAGAAAACATCATGTAATTAACTATCTTTTTAAGCGAGTGGATAGTAATTTGCTTTTTCAAAACAAAACACAGAAAGTAGGAAAATAATGCTGATGGTTGAAGCTGATTGTCATCTCTGGGAGTAAGCCCTCCTCTGTTTTGCTTGTTTTATTGTTACTGAAACAACTATAAAAATAAAACTTGGTTAATCATAAATATGATTTTGTTGATAAAAAATAAATAAATTTCATTTCTTAATCTGCATTTGAAAAGGTCGTGGATTTGAGGATTTTTTTTTTTAGACTAAATATGGACAGAAAAGAAGGATTTCTCTGATATTCATTGACGCTGATGTGAATTGAGTTAAGAAGGCAATACATAAAGGCTTAATTTTTGGTTTTAATCTTGTAGCATGTTTATGGGTTATTCAATAAAATATCTGATAATGACTCGGGTTGTAGACTTAATTTTCGTCAATTTTAAAAATATTCAAATCGATCACACTGAATTTCCGTCTTAAATTTTGTGAGGAAAAAAAAAACATAAAATTATAAGAGAGAGAGACAACACTTGCTTCTGAATTTTTGCTGGAATATGATATGTTATCTGAAACAATGGAGGTTTGCTGACGTAAAGCATGACGTTTCTACATATGGTACATACAGCTATTGTCATTGTACCGCATTATATGTGCTACTTAATTTTCAACTACTTTCCTGTTATTTTCAGGAAATTTTTGTAAGTATGCTTAGAGTATAGTATACCTAAAAAAATTAAGGGTCAAGATAGATTTGTACAGGTAGAATTTATGTATAATACTGGTAAGGTCCACATGTAAAGTAAATCTTAACCGTTAAGTGTACAAATAACGTGACGCATTAAGTGTATATAAGAATTGCTCTATTTCCACTTGTTTAATACGTTTTGTCATTAACTCATGTTGGCTTGTATGCCAAAATTGTCTGCCGCAATTGGTAAATGTGAAGAAGGAGGTGAGGGGAGAGAGAGAGAGAGAGAGAGAGAGAGAGAGAGAGGGAAAAAAGCTAAAATGACACTTTCACGATTTTATATATAAAAAATAAATAATTAATTCATAAACATTAAAAAAATTAATTAAAAATAATTGATCAAATAAAAATTATTTTTTTGAAACACTCTTATTTAATGTGTGTATTTTTTAAAAAATTAATAATAATTACTACTCATAATTTAAAAAACTCATTTAATGAAGAACATAATTGAAATATTATAATTAATATATCAAATATTAATAGTTTATTTTTTATATTTTAGACCAAATCCAAGTTTCAAAAAAAACCTTTTATATATGAGACTGAAGGGAATATTTGAGATGGTTGAGGGGGCTTTTACTCATGGACTCCATCATATATGATATGTTGTAATGTGAATTTCATCATAATATTAAAGTAAAGTTATTATTAAAGATGAAAAAGAGTAGTAAAAATATTATTTTACCTCACCTCATTTAACAAAGTTTTTTCTTTTTGTTTCAAAAAATTACATATAGGGATTTCAAGTTAAAAGTATTTATTAAAAAAAATCTTAAAATTTGAAATAATTCTAAAAGATTCAAAAATAAAAAGTTTTAATTTGAAATCATGAACTATAATCTTTTTACATATATAGTTAAAATTCTTGGTCTTTAAAATTTTTAAAATAATTTCATTATTTAATGTCATTCAATATAAATATCTTCAATTTAAGATGTTTAATTGTAACTTTTTTCTTTATATTTTATGTTAATTAACAAAAATTAATTTTTTAATATTTTTAACTCTAAAGATATTTTGTTCATTTACTTAACTTTATTTTTTATTCTTATATTATTTCCATTCTATCAATCATTCAATAGAAAAATATTTTTATTTATTTTTTTGTCATACCAAATATAATTTTATATCATAAATTCCATTTCAGACATCTATCCTTCTTCCTTTTCTTTTAAAAATTTTTCTACTGTACTAAAAATAACCTTAATCTCTTGCATCGAAGTCCAACTTTTGTCATATTAGGGCATTATAGTGGGTGCAAAGGTTCTTCTCTTTGGAGAAGTTCTAGAAAGCGATTCACTGTGAGCCATACATATATGCAGTTGGCTCAGAAGCCAAATATCTCAGGTTCTCTCTTTATATGGTTCGTAAGTGGTAGGATTTGGATCCTCTCCATTATTTTTTTTTTATTTTTTTTTATAACATCTCAACCATTTAAATCAAGATCTAAACGGTTTAAATTTTTTTTTATTTTTCTAAATTAAAATATTATTTTTTAAAAAAATTTACAGTTAAAAAACTGTCTTTATTTTACATTATGTATCTTATAAAAAAAATTATATTCGAAATCTTAAGAAAAAAATATAACTAGATCTAGAACTGCAGTGGCCTGTAAATGGTAGTATTCTGCTCCTCCCTGACAAAGATAGGGACTTCCCTCTCTGCCACACCAATGAGAAAAGTTATATATTTTTTATTTTTCTTCATGCAAAAGAATTAGCTGGCTTGGTAATTGGCTTGACATAATCCAAAGAAAGTTTCGTCTCAGTTAAAAAAGAGTTAACTGACATTATTAATATCCGAACATGTATATTATTTTTACAGTTAAATCTCTGAATTTTGACTTTCCTATGGTCGTCTTTTAAAATGTGTGTGTATATATAAATGTTAATTTTTAATAAAATCATCACGTTAATCTTGTTTGTTTATAAACTATTTATAGAAAGAATTATATATCCTAATCAAGAGTTGACAGAAATCTTTCTCTCTAATATTGCCAAGATGCTTAAAATGTCCTATATAACTCATCGATCGTTTTCTTTTAATAGCATTTTACTAACTTGAATTCTTTTTATTATTATATACTCCTTTGTTATGACTGATCAAATGTTGCATTTTATTTTTCATGAATTTCTTGTTAAATGAGTTTTGTATTGTAAAAATCAATTCAACTTAGAGATAAAGTTTTTTTTTCAGTTTTTTCTTTAAATTTAATTGCATTCACTTTCTGTTTCAATTTTTTATAACATAATATCTCTTAAGAAACTTCAAGCATCAGTCAAAAGATTAATATTTTAAAAATTAGACTGATCATTAAATTATAATAAAAAATAATTTATAATTTCATAGTTAGATTACAATTGAAATGAAATTAAATTTCTTTTTAATATAATATATATAATTTTATAATTAATTTAATACATACATCACACAAGAATTTTTAAAATAGACATAAATATTTAATAATTTGAAAATATAAAAATATTTTGTATATGACAATAAATTTATATAAAATAAGTTAAGTAAAATCTGTTGAATATAATAAATTTTTATTACAAAATGTCAAATTTTTTATTTTGGACAAAAAATCAAGAGTAAATTATATGGACCTACACTAAAATTTTTTTAATAAAAAAGTATGTAATTTCAATAAATTTCAAAAAGATCCATGTAATAGAAGTTGGCTCAATAACAATTGATCATCAGAAGCTAGCTCTAGAGGATGTAATCCTAGGCTTCTTACAACTACTACTATTGTCCTTTCTATAGTATCAGTTGATCTAGATTCTTTTAAGCTTTTGAATCTAGAGCATTTCTTTTTCTTGCTAAAGTATATAATTCGCTTCTCCCTCATCTCCCCCTTGTTTTATCCTTTTTCTCGAAAGATTTTGAGAATTTATAATTCTATTCGGGATGGTTGCTTTATTAAACTCTTAGAAATTATTTAACCAATTACATTGAGTAATAGGATTCTCTGAAATTGCAATTCAAGTAGTACTAATTGTAAGTTAAATTCAAGCAGTATTAAAGCCCTTCTTGTTAAGAGTAAAGTGGAGCTTGTGGACTTTTAAGTTCAGTTTGAATATTTATATTTCAATAGTTGGAATCTAATGAGTGCATCCTAGCCGTTGGCATCTCATTGAAATTACAATTATATTTGCTGGATTGGTTCATATTCAGATTCAATGCATTATTCTAAGCCATTTAAGTTGATGTTAGACTACTTTCTAACTTATCATCATTTGATTACATGTTTCTTTTTATCGTTATATTCCCATAATTTATTGGATAATCATTGCACAAGTTGTCACATTTAGTTCTAAATTGAGACTTCATTGTTTGTTGATAATTTCCCTTGGGCCCAAGTGGTGGTTTGCTCATTTACTTAATTTAATTTCTTATTGATTATCTTCTATTTCTGTCAAACTATGAGACAATCAATAGCTTCAAGTGGAGCCTCTTTCTCAGAGCAATATCATTAATTTGAAATACTTAGCTGCCAGTTATCTCTAATGGAATTGCAATTCTGAGTACACTAAGATTTAATATGACACTGACTTGGTTTAAACTTAATTTGATTATTTCTTCATGCTATATATATTTCCAGACTAACCTAACGAAGCTCTGGTCTAATTACAAGGATGTTTTTGTGATAAGCATGGTGCAAAGTTAGGATTTATGTTCGTATTATTTTTGGTCATTTATATTAGGATTATAAATTTTAAATTTGCCAACTAAGATTATGAAGTAAATTCTTAAAAATTATAGAACTCTTTAGCAGCAACTTTAGTTACCACTAAAATTTTTTTAAAAAATTTTTAGTCGCAACACTTAATGCTGCCACCAAAATAGTACTTTTAGAGGCAACCTTCTCTAAAAGGCAAATGAAAGAAGATATAGTGGTGACAAGAGTTGCTACTACATTTCTTTAATGAGAATTTTTGTTATTACTAAATATCATTTTTAAAGTAAATCTTTTGTTGCCACTAAAAATTTAGTATCAAAGCTTCTAACTACAATCTAGTGACAACTTATATGTTGTAATTGTAAGTCTTTAATGGCAACTTTGGGACCTTTAAATTGTCAATAAAATTTTTTTTAAATAGTGCTAGTACATCACTAATTTAGTGCCAAATTTGGCTAGTATTATCACACTCCAAAACTTAGAGTATAACTAACACAAAGTATGAGATAAAATCCACCCCTATAAGCCTTCTTTTTCAATTCAAATCTTTCCTAATTCAAAACACGGTCATATGTCTATGAGGCATTTGGGAACTAGTTCATATGAATATTTCCATAAATGCATATTAAATCATTAAAGCATTTCTTGAATCCATCTATTTGTAGAAATTTCGGTAGAATTTCCACTAAAATTTAAACTTCTCAAATTTTGTATAATCAAACAATCATCCCCCAACAAATCAAATAAGAGAACTTTGTTCTCATTTCTGTCTACAACAAAATACAAATATTAGGGTGAGAGATCTTACCTGTGAATTATGTGGAGTTACAATTAGAGTACAAAATAATTTTGACAATTAACAAAACAGAGTCATCCATGCAAAACAATATGAGGCTTACTTAAGGAATTTTGGTCTACCCTATACTATTGAAAAAGATCTCACATCAACTCTATTACTTGAAATATCAAATGTTTAACAATATATAACATTCAAAATTTAATAAATAAAAATTTAAATGGATAATTGGATAAGTGTTGAAAAATAAAGCATCTTACATAATGCCTTATAAAAATTTGAAACCTGCAATCATGCTTCTGAGCATGATGGGTTAATTCCAATGTTCAAACATAAACCACATGTAAAAATTTATCTTGTTACATAATTCAAAGCCAAGGAAAAAAAATTGATAAGTGGCATTCATTTAAGAAAAGTTCATAAAATTTTATCAAAACACAATATTTTTAAAATCAAACATATCATTAAACTAGTGAAGGCACTAGTTTGCAATTTATTGGTTAAACCATAATTGAACCGTAATAAAATCGATAATAATTAAATATATATTTTTAAAATTTTATATATTAAAATTTTAATATAACAAATAAATATTAGTAAATTTTAAATATTTGATTATTAATTCAATATTTCTTAAAATATTTCATAAATTATTTTTTAATTAAAAAACATAAATTACTTATAATTAAAAGTTAAGAGTATTTAATACTGAATTTTTAGAATTTTTAAATTGTATTAAAATTTCACTTATTATCAAAAAATAACAATTTTAGCCAAATATTTTTATATTTGAGAGAAATATTGCTAAGAGATAGGACATAATAAAAAAGAAACACAAAAAATAACCATGTATGTGCTTTTTATTTCTTTATATTCTCCTTTTTAAAATTTTTCTATATTTCAACCCCTTTTTTCTTCTAATATTTTTTATTTTTAATTTGTCAAATGTATTCAAAGTAAACTGTCCTATTATATAAGAAAAATTCAAAAAAATTATACTAATCAGTTTAAATCGATTTTCAACCGGTCCAATTTTGACCAGTTCAACTGGTTTTTGACTGTTTTGGCCGGTTCTTTGATTAATTGGTTTTTTTATCCAACCAAATCGAACCAAGGACTAGTTCCTAATCCAACTAGCTTAATTTTTTTAACTATGTCAAAACATGATTTCTTAAACCTCCTCTCTATTGAAAGGATTTTCCTCAAAACAACATATCCATGATGGACACACAATCTATGTGGATAAGTAACCAATCTGTCATGAGTCCAAAGCCTAAACTCTATTCCACATGTGTTGGTTGACATATAGGTCTAACATCTCTTATACCTTCTACTAACTAGGATTCAACCAAAGCATACTAAGGGCTAATAGAACTATTGTTAGCAATCAGCATTTTGTTTCTAGTTCCTTCATAAAAATGCATTTCAATCATGCATGGAATCATAATAACTCAATTCATCCATAAACACTTTCTCAAATGATCAACATAAGTGTTTTTGAAATAATTCATGTTTATCCCATACACAAATTAACAACCTAAAATTCAAAGTAATGCAACTTTATTGAAAATGTTTCCTTAATTAAACATAATTATCCATAATGTCAAGAGATCAAGAAACAAGATAGTTTTTAAGAGATAAAAATGTAAAATAGAAAAATCTACTACAAGAATGCATGTAGTGAGATGTTATTTATCCATAATACAAATGATGCTGTGACACTTCTATTGCCTCCTCTAGCTATCATCATATATAGACTTAATTCCAAAGCCTCCAAAGTACCCAATGAAAATACTATTATTAACTAGCTCATTACTTCACATGGAATTATGTTAACCTAATTTAGTCAAACATTAAAAACATTATAATTATTAAGTACCCCACCTCAAAATTAATTAAATGTGATCATCTACCTTTAATAAGGATTATGGTGCAATATAATTTTGCTATACTACTTTACAAATCCATTCAACCTGTAACTAAACCTCACTCTTATCTCTAACTTCACCCATGTTAGTCTTACACAGGTGATTCAAAATCCAAGAATTTACGTGGTGATGATGGTAAGATAAACAACCCACTAGGTATCACCACAACCCAATTTCATTCCTAATCTAGTGACTTCTTAGCACATCAAGTGGTTTAACTTTTATTTCCACTCTATTTCTAACTCTTATAATTGCTCAATTTAATTCTAATACATCAAGCAAGCTAAATAATCCAACTTGAAGCCTTACCCTTACGGTTAAATTAATACTAATTCAAACCATTAGAATTTGATTTCTTTAAACAATCATGTAGAACCTCAATTAAGGTCACAAGTAAGAGAAGAATAGATTTATAGGGATGATATTGCGTAAGATATAATCTATGATGCATTTAGGGTTCATGAAAATGAAAGTGTAAATGAGTAGAAAATAAGGTGTTGATTTGTAGGAATGATCCCATGCAGGACATGGTTCACGAAATGAACATCGTCCATGATGCATTCATGACTAGTTGGACTCACACTACTTGTTAGTCCCAAAAACATGTACTAAGAGAAACTAATGAGTAGCAAATATAAAACTTTAGGAAGTAAATCATATATTTTTAAAACTTAGGAACCAAGGGCATATATTTTCAAGGACTAAAGTGTGTATTTCTTAATTTCAATAAACAAATAATTAAAACATGTATCTTTTGGGACCAAAAATCATGTTTCTTTTCTAAAAATATCTCTATTCCTTTCCATTATTCTAAAAATATCTCAACCTCCTTCAATTATTATGTTATGGACACTGCTCTCTACTAGTTTATATATATATATGAAAGGTTCGAATGCATCCTCATGTCCCATCTCATGGAAAGCTTCCTTTTATGCTATTTGAACTTTGTTGACTTTGATGGAGTAATACTACTTTTCTGAGCCCTTGAGTCCTACCTACATCACAATGCTTGGATAGCTCTTCCTTTTGCTCATATATCCTTTTCCTTTTAGAATCTGAAGTTCCCATCCCTGACTTGCCCCTTGTGTCTCTCCTTAAAGACACCCTTTTGTCTATCCCACACTTCACCTTCATACTAGTTCTCGATATAATTGAGTCTCAATGATGTGATCCTCAAACTTCACTTCAACTTATTCCCATCTTTTCACTCCCTTCTCTTCACTAACCGATTATCAAGCATACATTCATCGATTCATTATGCATACCAAATATAGTGAAACTAGCTAGTATAAAGATAGTTAAATGAAAGTATGTGAAAAAGTGAGAGGAAGAGAAAGAGGAGATATTGAGAACTAGTATTGAGATGAAATGTGGGATAAAAAGAAGGGTGTCTTTAAGGAAAGACATAAGGGGCAAGTCAAGGATGGGAACTTCATATTCTAAAACATTAAGGATATATACGTTGAACAAAGAGTTGTCCAAGCATAGTGACATAAGACTCAAGGGCTCAGAAAAGTAGTAGTACTCCATCAAAGTCAACACAATTCAAATAGCATAAAAGGAAGTTTCTTCCAAGATGGTATATAAGGATGCATTCAAACCTCACACACACACACACTCACTCACTCAGTCTAGCTGGTAGAGAGTAGTGTCCATAACATAATAATTGAAGGAGGTTGAGATATTTTTAGAAAATAAATCTGATTTTTGGTCTCAATAGATACTTGTCTTAATTATTTGCTTATCAAAATTTAGAAATACACACTTTAGTCCTTGAAAATATATGCCCTTAATTCCTAAATTTTACAAATATATGATTTACTTCCTAAAGTTTTATATTTGCTATTCATTAGTTTCTCTTAGTACATGTTTTTGGGACTGACAAGTAGTGTGAGTCCAACTAATCACAAATGCATCATGGACCATATTCATTTTCATGAACTCTATCTTGTCTGGGATCATCCTTACAAATCCACACTTTATTTAGTGACTATTTATCAAAGATAGTGACAAAGCAACTACCATGGGATCATCCTTACAAATCCACACCTTATTTAGTGACTATTTATCAAAGATAATGCTAGAGTAACTACCACATTCCAAAACCTTAAAGGAAGCTCATGTGATAAAATACTCAACTATCACATTAGTTTTTCAAAGTTCACCACTCAATTGGAGATGGCTACACTCTCATGGGTCCTTCCCTCTTATCTAACAAGAGTTGATGATCCCTCCCTTCCTTTGACTTTTCCTTTCCTCAAATCATCATAAGTGACACTTGCCAACCAAAGCTCTCTTAGGAGACTCCCCAGTTTCATCTCCTCTATCTTCACTTCTATGACAGATTTTAGGTGGAACTTACTCAAAAGTGCTTTAGTTGAAGATGACAAAAAGCCAATAAGGTCTAGAAATGAAAGAATCGACTTTCAACCCGCTACCATATTCAACATCAAATTTTCACTAGACCACATCAAGATATTAAATCCAAGCTTGGAGTGGTAAAATTAGTTTTAAATTTATCTATAAGTTATTTTGTTTTATTGTGGGCAAGAAGATAACCTTTCATTAATTTACTCAATGTGATGTCAAGTTCATGAACATCAAATATATTTTATTGAAAGACCAAAGGATTTTTTTTCTTTTTTTCTTTTTTTAGGAGTATGTATGGGTCATTTGCATAACATCATTATCATCAGTCCATAAGTTTTTGTTGTATTATTATATTTTATAGACAGAAAAAGATGTGATTACTGGAATAATCTTCTACGGGATTCAGTTATACATGCAACATGTTAACTATAGTCCAAGCAACAAAAATTCCACTCTTCTGCCAATGTTAAACACAGAGTGTTAAAGGTTATTAGACAACGAAGAATATGCGAAAGACTAATAAAAAGGGTACTTGGGGGAGCAAATTCACCAACATGCATGAATTAGTTCCAAAATTCAAAGACACCCAAATCTCTAACCCACTTCAACGTGTTTGGAAAGTTCATCAAACAATGTAGAGGAAGAGACATTCTTTGGTTTATTCTCTTATCAGTATGCTTCTACAAATGAAGCTTCAATTCATAAGCCCAGAGATGAGAACATGTAGTCACTAGTTAATATACTCTCCTTGTGCTCAAGCTAATTCTAGATATTTTCTTTACTAATAGTATAATTTTCTTTATTTTTCATTTTAGTCCTTGTAATTTAAAATTTTATAATTAGGTCCTTATAATTTTCAAAATTTTTAAATAGTCCCTTAATGTTAAACCTACGTCACTATGCCATTAAATTAGGTGAGTAATGTTACTGGCCATATTTAATCTTAATACTTTAAATATGTATAATTTAAACCAACTTATTCAAGTTACTTAAGGTTAAATATTTCTAATTAAAGTTAAATATTGTGGGATGTTGTAGGCAGTGGCTAAACACTTCACACGCCTTTCAGGTGCTCTTACTTAGTTCAGGCTGAGACATGCCTTTTTTTAGCCTAGGGTTACCATTTCACAAAATCTTAAGAATTAAGCATAACTAAAGCTTTAATCCATGTTTATATTATCTTCTAATATCTCTTGCATTATCAAATTAGTCAAACAATTAACATGGCATGGTTTTCAAACTAGGGCCAAGACTATGCAAATTTCCTCTCTCTCTCTCTCTCTCTCTCTCTCTCTCTCTAAGCTCCATTAACGTGCTCTTAAGGGCTCCAAATAGCAGCTGAAAATTGGTCGAAATATGAAAAAAGATGACTTAAAATCATGTCATTTTTAACGTTTTGTAATAATAACCATTTTGTCCTTATAGGGTACTTTTATCCATTCTAGCTCATTTTTTTTAGTGTTTTATAAATCTAACTTCTCTATGTCAAATCTTAAATGCTCTTTTGTATAAAAAGTTAAATCTTATAATTTTTAGGGGCTCAAAATAGTTCAATATAGTTAAAATTGCATTTATCTCATTTTTCATGCCATTAGTATTTTATACCATAATGACTCCTTTGGCTTAAGTACTCATCCTCTATTTTCATATTATAATGAGAAAAATTAGTTTCTTTTACTATATTTTAAATTATACATATCCTTAATTTTTCTCGCTTTATGGTTAAATTGGCATTTTTTCTCTTGTTTTACCTTTTCTCTCACTTTTAGCCTTTTCTTTCATTTTAGTTAGCCTTCTAATCCTTCTTTATCATCTTTCTTTTAATGTCTAGGAAATTACAGAAATTATCGGTTATGACACAACTAGTTTTCTTTCTCTTGCAACATCTTTTAATGTCTCTACCACCATGGGAGAACATAGAAAAAAGGTGAAATATTAATTTGACCAAATCAAGGGAAAAGGGAAGAAGAAAACCTTATCAAAATTCTTCCTTCTTCTCCTTCTTCTTCACCTCCTCCTCCTCCTCCTTCTCCTCCTCCTTCTTCTTCTCCTTCTCCTTCTTCTGCTTCTTCTTCTTCTTCAACTTGTAATTCCTAATTTCTCACTTTCCCAAAATTCCTCTCCTTAAAACCATTACCAATTCCATAAATGTTTGGTTCAAATAAGCTGCTAAGGAGAAGAGCAACTTTGTCTTCTCTCACCTTGGCAATGGAGGTCTTCAAGTTAACCATGCAAATCTTCAAAGTCTTCCTTTCATGGAATCTTTTTGTAGCCGTCTCTCTACAAGATTGGTCAGCTAAATGGAAATGGGGAAATAATAACTTATGTAGTGAAGTTTTAATGCTTAGCTAAAATGAGATTGAAATGGGCAAGTAAATTGGATGGCATTGACTTTTCTTCCATTAAAAACCAGTCATGCACTTGAAATGAGTGAGTATGGCTTAGATTTGCTTTGACTAAATCAATGCCTCTTGTTTCCTTCCAATACAATTGATTATGCATGAGAAAAATAGGCTAAATTGCCTAATGCTAAGTATAAAAAGACTTGAGATTATAATCGGTCAAACCAATTCAAATGGGCTCCTTGACTCTCTCTCTCTCTCTCTCTCTCTCTCTCTCTCTCCCTCTCTCTCTATAACAATGACTATTAACTTTTTAGAAAAATTTAATATTAATTATTTAATTCTTCCTTAATTATGCATGAATCCTATTATGCTTTCTTTTAATTATTTGTAATCCTTTTTTCCCACTTAACCTAGTCAATGATCATGTCTAATTAAAGTATTTAATAAATTTAATTTAAAACTTAAAGATATTATATACCTAATTAAATTTCCTTGATCCCTTTTAGTCTAATTAATTAGATACATATTCTAATATACTTAATTATCAAAATTTCTCACTCAGTACTATTTTGCAAGTAATTTAGACTAAATAATTACTAGGTGTGACAAAAATGTATGAGGGCGAGGACCCTTTAAATGGAGGAAGGGAGTTAGAAATTGACACAAACGATGGTGAGAGTTCTACCAATGGCAATGATGTAGAAAAGCCCTAAGGTCTTAGCATTATTAAGAATGTGAATGGAAAACAAATTTGCGTAAGATGATAATGGTAAGGTTCATTTAAAAGGAGACATGCTTGTTCATTTGAATGAGTTTAGAAAAGTATTGAGGGATTATATAAAATTAATTAATTAATTATTAAAAATAAAGAACATATTCATAACATAATTTTTTTAAGATTAGTCACTTTTAACAATAAATATTTGTATTAAACATTTATATGATTAAACTAAGCATTGTCATAAATTTCATAATATTATAAAATAAATTAAATTTATCATTTTTGATACAATAAATATCCAAATAAAAATTTAAAAAACATTTTTAATAAGCTATATTTTAAATAAAAATAAATTTTATCCTTCAATTAAAAGTATTTTAGTCATTTTTTATTTCAAGTAAAGTTTGTTTATATAATTTTTTTTTAAAGAACCTTGTAATTTCAAAATTTTTAAAGAGAGAAGAAAGCCAATTAACCAAAAATATTCTGTCCCAAAAGTGTTGGTAGCATGTAAATGTAATCGAATTCTAAAGGGGGAAAAAATTAGAGCAATGTTATTGACACGCCTCCTTCACACCCCTCACAATCACCGTATTCTCTTGTACATCAATCTTTTGTTTCTTTTGTTTATGTTGCATCAATGGCAACAAGAGGTTTAAAGGTATGCAAATACCAGTACCAGCAAGAAATTGAAAGTATTTTCATATTCGGAAGCATTAATGATCCATGCTATACATTATATATCAGAAATTGTACAGACCAGAAGCTAATTCTAATGAATGTTATATTATCAAATTTAACAAGATGTGGTTTGTTTTATTGGGTCCGCATTCAGCTGTAACAATATTGTTATGTAATCCAGTATAATCTTTTCTTCTTTTTCTGCAGGAAAGTACAGAAATGACATTACTGATCAGATTCGACAGCCTGCACAACCGAGTAAGAGCACGTGCGGCTCTCAACATTAGAGTTTCCTTCTTTGACCTTGCTCCAGGAAATCCTCCACACTTCAAGCAAACTTTGCCTATATGCAAGCCACAGCAATCGCATGACATCAAGATTGTAAATGCGTCATCACATACAGAATAATGCAAAGAGAAATTTTTAGGTAAATTAATAGACAAGTAATGTATGCGTCTTAATATACATTTTAGTGAAACCCACTTAACGGTATATTTACATGTTTACTATTGATTGATTTGGTGTACTGAGCTTTTGTAAACGAGGTCTACTAAGAATTTCTCTAATGCAAATAAGTTCTATCAAACGACAGAAAAGGAACTACAACTTATCCACTAATGCTACAACCATGAATGAAAATCATCAAGAGAAAAGAAGGCAGCAACAGATCACTTGGTCAAATGAATGAGGTTATGAGGATTCTAAAAATGAAAGTTCCACCTATTGCATGGAAGAAAAATATGAATACAATCATTTTTTTTAATTTATTTTTTTTTTAAATGAATACAATCATTTTTTTTGAAATGAATACAATCATTATTATTTAGAATCCGTGATTGAAACAAATTGAAAAGGAAAAGTATGTCCTCGGAGCCAGAAAGAGTGACGAAAAATCTTAATAGATTAGCAATAGGATCCTCTAGGGCAGTTTACTCCCCCTTTACCCAACTGTGGAGTATAGGAAAAATTGGAATAAAATCACTATTATTTAGAATCTCACTGTTTGATGATCGCTCAGATCAGGTTCCCAAAACAGAGTGAAAGGCCCACTACTTTATTCATGGCCTGTTTAGATTGATTACTCTTTCGTATTTATTCAACACATATCACAATTTCTTATATATAATTGGTTGGCAACGTAGGATTTTTCAGTGAAGTTACCAAACTTGCGCCTCAGCATCTCATTAATAATTCAAATGATGTTAACACCTGCCAGTTCTTATCCGAAATAAGGAAAAAATAGTAACAACGTAGCAAATGCAAAAGCAAAGTGGTGACTACTTACTAGCCAAAAGCATAAAAACGTTGTATCAAAGAAATGAGGACTGCAAAAATGATTTAAAGTACAAAATTCCCCCAGAGTGTTGGGAATCAAAAGAGGACAGACCTTTATTAGGTACAATTTTTTAAACCTGTTATTAGGTTCTTTAAGAAAAACTTGACAAGTGGATATTTTTTACAACTCGGTACTACATAATTAGTTCTTTCAAATAAGTTCCTCCACATCTTATTTTATTAAACATTATAGCAAACACCTAATTAAGGAACCAGGCATAAGTTTTTTCCATCAAGAAATACCGTTTTCTGTTGTTTTCAGCTTCCTTTTCTCTTCAAAATTTATTAGTACTTTTACTTTTTTTCCTTATGAGCTCCATTATACATCCTAATAGACATGCAGAAAGTTGGAGCCAGTCATAGTATATACAAGTGTTGCTACATACCCAAACTCCTAATCTAAATGCCGACTCATTTTGAGTTGACCATGTCCCACTAATTTCCACGATTAATTCAATTTGAGGTCATACTCTAGCACATAATTCAGACTGTCAGATTAATAAAATAAATTTATTAGAAGCATGTTGATGACGCATAAGTGAAAATACCTCTCATTGTCAATAACCCTCTTTGCAAGCATAAGTGTTAAGAAGACAGGAACCAATGCTGCAGACAAATGCTTAAGTGTATGACCACTGACAATATGATGAGTCCATTCATAAACCACTTTATCAAAAGCCTCTAGCACCTTAGCTAAAAGATAAAATCCTGCAAAGGTTTTAATTGAAACTAAGTATTGTTGGCATTTAATATAAACTTGAAGAAGTATCATTCAATTGAAAAATCCAAACCTGCAGCCCAGAGCCAAAATGTTGAATGTGTATACATTGGAGGCAACAAAATAGCCATAAGGGGGATTGCAATGCACGGTACAAATTGGACCAGAGCATATGGGCGGAGGTCATCAAAGAACCTTCATGATAAACAGGGAAAGGAAGGAAAAGAACAATTATTTTCAGTAGTTAAAGCTTAGAAAGCTACATGTTGAACTATTTCACAATTAACTTCGAATTACAACATTAAAAAAGAATAGTCTAACTTATGACATTATTCAAATAACTCCATGATTTCTTCCCTCAAATGAATCTCGCATATCTATAACTACTATATTTACATACAGAATTAACAATTAGTTTTATCCATATAAAGAACAACTGTTTTTGCTTATAAAAGAAGGAATTCATAAAACAAGATGGAATAAAAATCAAATCCACATCTTGGATAAACAGTAGAGCTAGTCTTAAAAAAATGCTAATAATAAAGTAGTAGGCTTGCCTCCAATACACTATGCTTATTATACCCACGAAAACTAGAGGTAAAATTGAAATCATTCCCTTCTTCTCATCAATCCTCTCTATGATGAATATCGCCATGATAGATGTGAAAGCAACAGTCATCTGCAATAATAGATGGTTAAAGGATCAGAAATAATATATTAAAAGGTGAAATGGATGAGGAAATGGATTTCTATATAAGTACAAATTCCATTATAGCAACTCACTGGTAACCTATCCCACACAAGGCGAGCATCATCTGGTTTGAGATGATAGTATGAAGATCCAATTGCAACTGCAGCCACACCAACATAAAAGCATGTCCAACCCCATAATTCACCTTGCAAGCTTTTGGCACATGTATTATATCATTGATGACAACAATCATGTTAAAAGGATTTTCTTTACAATGCAAGCTATACAAAATCAACAGATGAATGAAATACCTGAACTTAAAGTAATTCCCATGATGGCAAAGTATAAGCCCAACAAGACCAATAACAAGGAATGGGAAATTTGAAATCACATTAAGTGCATTAGGAATGCCTGCAAAATAATGAAAAGCCTTTCATTTCCAAATTTGATCAAAGTGGAAGAACAAGAAAAGCCTTGCACACAAATCAGATCAATTCCTTGTTATCTACTCCTCACAAGTTTAAATATAAAAGGCAACGCACCAAGCACTAATTCAAAGGGTAACAAGTGATCCAATAAATAATTACAGCCCTGAGTATGAAGAACAATGCAACCATAATGAAGGGCTTACCAAAGAATTTGCGTTTGTCAGCAAAATCATGGTATTCTTCAGATTGAGGAATGGTCGGGGTCACGATCATCAGCACTATGAAGCATACAACAGCTACTACGCATGCATACACAGTGTGTTTTCCCATTTTTCACCCAGAAAAGATCTCAGAGAGATATAGATAGATAGATAGATAGATATTGTCACCCCCCAAATCAAGGACTGTCACCACCACCTGACCCAAAGAGAGATATTGAATCACTAAAACCAAGCAAGCCTCAATATGTTTGTCAAACCTGGTACCGATCATGCATGGTATCATACCAAACAGTTCATAACATAGGCATTTTGCGATCCAAAATAGTCCAATTTCCATATCTAAACTATCCATTCCAGAACCAAAAAAATCCAAGTGCATAAAGCCCAAATACGTGAATGGTTTTAACAACCTAATAACTACCCAGAAAACATAAGCAGATTAATAGTGAACATACTACCAATAGAATAAGGGAAGTAGGCACACTATCTTATCATGCATAAGTTGTCAGTAAATATCACATATTCACATATATAGAATGGGGAAGAATTGAAGATAGCTTCATAGGGAAAGTTAAAAGGGGAAATCAAACAATCAAAGAAATGAGTAGAGAAACAAGTAAAAGTAATTAAATAAATAAGCAGGTTAATTAGAATAATTACAACAGAGCAAATAACTGCGTTGAAAGGACTCTAAGACACAACTATTCCATATTGACAAACAAGTACAGAGCTCAGGGGTGCTTCACCATTCATCCCACTTCATTCCTTTTACATCTTAACTAATCCACATGTGTTGATCAACACACAGGGCTAGCACACACCCCTGCTAGCTAGGGTTGCACTAAGTTTGACAACTATTATTTTTAGCTACAACATTCTTACAGAGCCTCCTTCCAAAGAGGAAAAGTGATTTTAAAAAAAGTGCAGATATAAGTCTTAAAATGCAATAAACTCCCAATCTATATGCCAAAGTTTCTCTCAGTAGAGCAAACGTATTTGATGAGTATTAACTATTAAGGTCATCAAACAATGTCCAATCAAAGTCAAATGTCCACATCAAGCAATTCAAGCTTTCAAGAAATGTTTCAAAATCATTCACTGTCATTTTATGGCATAATTGAAGTCAAGCCAAATAGAAACATATCCAAGTAGTCATCATAAGCCAAGAACCATAATTAAATGCCACTGTTCATCAGTCTCCATATCCATGCTTCAACGAATAGTTTTAACCTTTAAATATGCTTGTCCCTAAAGTACATAAAGGTTCCAAGTTCTACCAATATAGGAATGAAATTAAGTCGTGCCTATTCCATTAAGACTAATTATAATTTCAATAGCTTTAAAGAAAAAACTTATAACAATATCATATTAAAGGAAAAATCCATAGGATATATAAAAGAAAGTGAAGTATATGCAAAAAATTTAGAAATTCTAAAACACATGATAAAATATACCATCAACTAACTGGGCTTCCAAGAACTAGGACAACAGACTATCAAGCAGATGTTTATGGTGGACTTTACAAAGAATCTAGCAAACAAGAGTTAAGGTTATAAGAATAATGCTCACTTGTGAGCTACAAGCTCAATTGCTTGATAGATTTACAATAACAGCTCACCTAGACGATAAATTCCTATCTATGGAGTTAGGGCCTCAAATTTTGAAAACCAAATTACAAACTCAGTAACTTCAATTAAGGTTGAAAATACAAAGAATTTGCAAGTTAGACTTCATAAAAAATATGATGAAGACTTGATCGAATTAATTACCAACCCAGTCATTTACGCTGACACAAAGATTACATTTCCTCCAGCAATTCATGTAAGTGTCACAACCGAAATTTATATGAGGAAAAAAAAAAAAGATAGCCATATTTTCTTGAACATTCCATTTCCTTGCAGCAACTGGTATAACCGTACCAATGGAAAGGAAAAAGTTTTAAAAGGAAAAAAAAAAAAGCCACTAAAGAGATAAATTAACTTAGAATAAGAATCCAAAAGCTTTGACCACTAATTAACAATGGGTATGTGATTTATTGCCAAAAATCTTCACCTAATTGGGTGAAAAGAGAGAAGGAACTGACAACTTACCGTCGTTCACTTGACCGCAGAAGTGTTTGGGAGCAAGGAAGAGAAAGAGGGTATTGGGATGAGAAGGATGGGAGCGGAGACGACGGTACAATCCCCAAGGGTTAACGGAGAGCTTGGACGAAAGAGGAAGGTGGCAACACGAGATTTAATGCTGAATTCATTTCATACTTTTTCTGAAGCACCGAAAGGGTTTGGTTTCCTGAATAACGGTTCCCTTTAGATTTGGAACCTTCGTTTTTGTTTTTTAATTTTGGTCATTTATTTTTCTATTTTGATTTTTTAAAAAATAAAATTATTTTCATAGTATATTTTATTTTATTTTATTTTATTTAAAATAAAAAATAAGTAATTAGAATTAATAAAAATGAAGAGTCTAGCTCAACAGACAATATTTATTTTAATATTTTTAGTAGTATTTATAAATTATATGTAGTTTTCAGTAGTACAAAGGGGATTGTATAATTTATAATTTTTTTAATTTGAGTTCAATTTTAGTTGTGTGAAAATAAGTCTGAAAAAGGTAAAAAAACTCCTATAATTGAAAAGAAAAAACTATAAGGAGATTGAGTTTTTAATCAATGAATAATTAAAAAATTTTAAGTGTATTTAAATATAAAGAATATGATGGGAATATCAAAATTTTGAGGTACATAAGCATTTTTGCTCTTTTAATTTTATTTGAGGTTCTATTCTAATCCTCTAATTTTATTTGATTTTAATTTAATTTTTTAAATTTAATTTTTATTTCTTAATTTCATTTGGTTTTAATTTGATCTTTTATTTTTCTCTCAAATTTTATTTTTATCCCTTAAAAACAACTCAAATACTTCCATCTCTCAAGTCTTATCAAATTAAAATGCATAATATAAAAAATTCTATGTAACTTCTTGGTAATTTAACTCTGATAACCTATTTTTTTATAAATATTTTGGTAATGTTAGAAAAAAATTTTGAGTGATTTTGTAATAAAAAGACCAATTTAAAATATAAAAAAATAAAGGAATATAAATCAAATGTAAGATAAAGTTAAGAGATTATATTGAAATAAAATTAAATTAAAAATGAGAGTAAAAATCAAAATAAAATTAAAAAAT
Organism: Erythrophleum ivorense; assembly: GCA_026724425.1. Lineage (NCBI taxonomy): Eukaryota > Viridiplantae > Streptophyta > Magnoliopsida > Fabales > Fabaceae > Erythrophleum > Erythrophleum ivorense. The sequence goes on along the minus strand of JAIUCV010000006.1, from coordinate 35,231,938 downwards.
CATATTGAAACAAAATAAAGTATTCTGGCCAAGTTTTAATTATTTCATTTACAAGTAAAAATCGCTCTAATTTTAAAATGTTGGGGAACTTACGTTTTATTCACTTGAATTAAAACCTAATTACAAAATAAAATGTAATAAAACGACCCTCTAAGTTTGGATCTAAAATAAACACTTTAAATCCAGTTAAGATTAGCTACAAGACGCTATGTAACTCTCACGTGGTCTTCTATTTATCTTATAAAGATTGTAAAAGAATAATATTATTCAAATAAACTTTTTCAAATAGTAAATATATAAGATAAAACTGTAATAACTCAAATAATAAGGATTTTACAAGTTTTTCCTCATGAATGATGTTTTCTCTTTTTAAAACTCAAGAATAAATTGAAAATTACATTATAGCATATGATTATACTTAGAAACGTGTTTTGAAAGCCATATATATAGTACGCAATGAAAGCTAGTTATTAAACACATCAAAGAGTAATTATACCCTTTAAGAAAAGACTTTTTTGATGTTACCAACAAATTTCTAATATACTAGTAGATTAATAATGAGTAACAATCAATTGATGACTTTTAGGTTGACATTATCAAACTTTTAAAGACTTACTAGTTATCTGTCACTCAACTTATAGTTTTTAATTTAAGAGGACTATTATATAAACTCAACTTTAAATAGTTACAATTTTTTCTTTTAAACTTCATTTTGAGTGAGTGAATGACCTATTGTTAAAAAGTTTTTTGGATCTATTTTCAAATACAACAAGTTTCATGTCAAAATTCTATATGTTTCAGAGATATGATTAAAATAATAATCAAAGGTCTAACTAAAAGTTTTAAGTAAAATCATATTTCACTATCTTTTAGGATCAAACACAAATGTTGAGAATCAAAATATTTTAAGCCAATAAATGTCAATCTAAATCATTGAATTTTACTAAAAGATTTCAACCAATAATAAATTTACTTATTTATGTTTATTGGCTTTTTTTATGCAAGCTTCCAAATCTTTAACTCTTTAAATCCTTCAATTTTTAGAGCATATTTCTTTCTTGATATATCTTTCTTGCTAATTGTCTTATGGTCTTTCATTAGATTATATGTAATATTTGATGTTTTAGTATTAGACTAAATGAAATAGCTAGTATTTTTATACTAAGTCAAACCCCTAAATTAGAGTAAACTAGATAAGAAAATGGACTAGAGGCCAAATTAAAGAAAAGAAGTGGGCTAAGAAATCAAGCTTCAGGTTTAGAAGAGGCAACAGTCACAAGCCTGATAGTGTAACAAGGGAAAATCAAAAGTTTGAATATTTAGTAATATATTAAGAAAGTTCCCATCATGATATGACTAAATGAGGCAACTAGATTGACCAAAACTGATAAAATTGATTAAAACAATGATTGCACGCAAACTAAGATAACCAATGGCACATGTGTAGTTTGAATTGTATTAAGTTATTGTGGATCCAAAGAATGATTATATGAGTATGGAAGATCCTAAGATATTCTATGCCTTAGAATTATCTAAAAAGATTTGAGTTTTTGAGCTATAATCAAAGTGAAAATGAATATAGTAACAAATTTGTAATTTTGACCAAAATAGTATAGAAAACTAGGAGTTCATTTTAAATGAAAAATAAATGAAAATAAAGATAATTATCATTAGCCTAAGGTAAAAAAGCAAGCAGAGTTTAACCAAAGTGCCCTAGTTTGGCCAAGATTCTTAAATTGTGAAAGAACAAGCAAATAGTGGTAGTACAGCAAAACAAGAAAAATCATAGACTTAAATGTCATGATATAAGTATGAGGTACATATATCTCTCATCATAATATGACAAAATAAAGTTAATAAATTAACCGAATGAAATCAGTTTAGTTAAATCCTTAATAGTTTATAAATTAAAATACTTCACAACAATATTTTTGCTTAAACTTTTTTAAATTATTTTAAGTCCCTGAAAACTCTAAACAGATATTTTTAATAAAGAAGAGAGTCTCAAATTTAGTATGAAGTAGTTAGTTTCTGAAAAGACTATAAATGAGTTCAAATAGAAGAATTAAATATTTGGGATGTAATTGGTATTTTTTGAATTTGTTAAAAAGTGTCTTGGTTCTTCCTCCTATATGATCATGCCATCTTCTTCATCATTTCCAATTGACTTTCAATAGTTCCTAAGGCTCCATGAGTGGCATGAGAAAGAAAGAAGGAGAGAGAAAGGAAAGCAAGGCAAATAGGAAAGAAAATATGCAAAATTTTGCTATAAGCTAATTATGAAACTTATTCCTCTCTTCATGCTTTTTCAAATGATGGTTTTAGTTTCTTGAAAAAGTGAAAATGGTGGCTAACCTCTTGAATAAAATAGAAGATTTGAAAAAACTAAATATACCATAAAAATCACCATTCAAAAAGTTTTCAAACAAAGTATGTCTTTACTAGTGGAAATTTGTTTTCCTTGGAAACCTAAAAGCATGGTGGTTTGGCCTAGAGAGAGAAAGGGAAGAGAAGACACAAACTTAAGAAAAATTTGATGAAATCAAAGGTTTAGAAGGGAAAGGAGTATGAATATGCAAAAAAAATTCACTCAAGAAGTCATAGAATTTAAGATAATGGCACCTAGGGTTTTAGATGAGCCATGATCTATTTCTAATGAATGTGATGATTTAGAAAGTTTCTTAGAATGATTTTAAGACCATATGAGGCATTAGATTGGTTAAAAGTATAGTATATTGCATTATAGAACCATAAACTTTAATTAAGTATAAAAATGAGTTATACATTCTAAAAGCTTGCACAAGATGAGAAATGGTCATATGGTTGCTCTTGCAAGTGTAAAATTACTTAAAAATGATGTGCAAGTCATGAGATTAGAGCTAAAATCAATGAAATGTAATTTGACCACCAAAAGTACAAAATGGTAAGATAAAGGTTTAGGTAAACTAAACAAGTGGCATGGCTATATTTTGACATATGCCATATTTTATGCTAAGAGCCAATTAAATAAGTTAGTTGCTAGTCAAGAAACTTACTCAAAAGAAGAAAATTGCATGAATAGCTAAAATGACAAAGTTAGAATTAAGAATGGTCAAAACAAACCTATAATGAGTCTGAAAATGTATCTTTACCCATGGAAGCCTTAATGAACAAATTTGGACATGAAACTTAATTGACCTTTAGAGGACATCCTAAAGTTTCATATGAGACATAGTTTGTAATTTTTGAATCAATACGAGATATTTTATAAAATTTCAAATTTGCCCTAATAGAGCTGCCCTTTATCAGTTTTAATCTTTGGATAGCCCTAAGTTTTGACTCTTTTTAGGGGACAAAATGATCTAGTTTAAACTTAAAATTTTTAGAATAGTTAGGGTACATCAAGAGCTTTCTAACACTCTTATTTTGTCTCTTTTGACACTCTTAGCCAAAGTTATGAATTTTTCAAAATTAATATCAAAAAATTATTTTGACTATAACAGTTTACATAGATTAGCCATTATTTTCTAATTTTTGGGAGACCAAATGAATTAGTTTTAAATTAAAATTTTTATAATAGATATTTCATGAGTAGAACTTTCTAAAAAAGGTATTATTTTGTCTAGTTTGGAGTTCTTAGCCAAGGTTATGATTTTCTAAAGCTAGGCTATAATACTTGTTATATGAGAAAATTGAGGGACATATGAGTAAGTTGGCTTAGATATGCATTAATTACTTATTTTTCATCCTTAAGCTGATATTTTAATCATGTTGAGATGGCTAGAGTGGTTTTTGGACAAAAAAACCAAGAAGTGGAATATTAAGCTAGTAAAGGCCAAGTAAAAGAGATAAGTGGAGAAAATAAAGAAGGCAAGAGGAAAAGTAAGAGATTTGGCAAATTCTCCATCTTCCAAGTAACATTTCTCCCTTCTTTGTATGCATATTTGCTACTTTGAGTGTTTGGATGCTTGTATGCTATGACATGTTGATGCTATGTTTGCATGTTTGAGCTATTTAATGTAACATACTTTATTTAGTATGTATTATATTATTGTTGATGGCCAGAGAAAGAATTGAGCATAATAGCTTTTCCCTAAGTGAAATTCAGTTAATTTATGTTTTAATAATTGTGGCTACTAGTTGATTGAGCAAGCATGCAAGTGTTTGCATTAGTATTTCACAAGTTATGTTGTATGTATACTTGTGTTCCTTATATTTGGATGACTTGTATGCATTGAATGTGGAGTATACTACTAAGATTCTTTCTAGAATCTCACTCCCTTCTCCATTTCCAATTAACCCATGCTTGGTAAAGAAAAGCAAAACACCAAAGAAAAGTAGAGATGACCAATGGAATAGTTAATTAGGAGAAGATAATAGATCATGTTATTTAGTTTTTTAATGATGTATTCATATTTATAAGATGTGTCAAAAGAAATCTTTAGTATGATTGTAATGTATTGGAAAGTTAAGTGTACATCTGTGTTGTATAATATATTGTATAATTAGTATCAAGTATGATATGAGTTGTGGATAAATTTATATAATTTTGAGTGTTTATTCTAGTATATAGAAATAAGTGGAGACTACCTTTTTAGGTGTTGATTCTGATCTAACTTGTCCGCCTATGTAATAGAGAGGAAATGCTATCTTAACTAGTTTGCTAGTTATGAGCGGAAAGACAATTTTCAAGTATCTTGTACTATTCAATTCCTTTAATCAATGATTCATTATAATGTTAAATGTATAAGATGAAAATTAGTAAAACTAGTTTTGATATTATAACTTATTAAATCATTAAGGTTGAGGAATTCTAAGAAACATGTCCCATATTGCAGAGTTCTATTAAATGATAAGTATTTAGTCTCAAATGGCAAATATATCTCAATCATTAGTTAATATGATATTTGATTATTTGCTGGACGTGCCATTAAGTCCTGTTCTTAATATAAATGGGTTCTCTTCCCATTTATCCATGAAGTTATCAGTTCATATCCATCAAATTGTGTAATAAATTATTAAGAAAGAATCATGGAAGAAAAACTAGTTTTGTTTCTCCAAAGGTTATGGCTTTCTCTTGACATATGAGTCATGATAAGAATCATGATGTCAGAATCTTATTATGATGTATTGCTCCAGTTGATGTTTGATTGAACATTTCACCTAGTCATTAATCAATTTTTTTAAAAGATTTGTTTTCTTATTTTAATATTTTATAAATTTGATTTTATTTAAGTATTTTAATCCCATATAATATATACTTGTGTAATGTCCAAGAAGGTGAAATAAAATTAACCTTAATACCGAATTTTTGTAAAGAACTTAATTATGTTTAAATATATTTTTGGTTTCTCTAATTTTATAAAATTTTTAATTTGGGATCACAATTCTATCCTTCTATTTTAAAAAAAGTAATTTAATTTTACTTTCTTGTCACATAATATCATACTAAATAATAAGATAAACAGTATTTACTTGTACTATCAATTCACACTCAAATTTATCATTCAATAATGTAAATGGTTAAACTTAATATTAAATGTTGGATACAAATATGATAAAATAACAATATTAGGCTTTTGGGCTATTTTACTACAATAGAAATAATTATCAACTTATACGTCTAGCCATAATTCTTTTTCCTATATATGTTACATCATATAAGTATCTCGATTTGAGTTAGGCTGAGACATTTGCAACTTTTTTTTGGATGTTACGCCAATCTTAGCCTAAGTCAGATTAAGATTGACCTTACACTAGTTTTGATGTATCAAATATCAATATGATTTAGCTATAAAATTGGAAGAACCATAGCTAAAGGGGGAAAAGAAAGCTTAAAAATGAAGAAGATAAAAAGAGAGTAGACTTGATAATAAGTTAAACTCATTAACAAGTAGGTTAAACTTGAAAAAAGTAGTATTAAAACTAGGCTAGAGCCTAGGCCTGGTTTAGAAAAAATCAATTCGACTTGGATTAGCTTACTTCCTTGTATGATTTTATTCTTTATCTAAATACTTTAATAGTTAATTACTCTTTTTCCTTTAAAAAAATAGAGAAAATAGTATTATGTATGAATTCAAAAATGAAAAAAAGTTAGTTTGCAAAGTAACATTTAATATTGATCCCTATTTTCACATTTACCAAACCTATATATCAATTAATAATACAGTTTGTACTATTTATATTATTTAAGAGTATTATATATTTTTGTGAGAAGAATATAATAATTATTCACAATTGATGGATATAATTAAACGTTATTTGATTTTCTCTACTTTAATTATGAGACTCTATTTTTTTTTACATTTAACATTGTAATTTAGTATTTAAATTTTCATTATAACAATACCAACATTAATAATTGTATTCTTCTTTGAAATTATATTAATAATTAATTTTTAAATTTTATTTGTGAAGAAAAGGTAAAGTGAAAGGAAAGAAAATTAGGAAGGATCTAGATAAATTTTAAAAATACTACAATAATATAATAAAAAATGTGGCTTGAATTAATTTTTTAAAAAAAATTCAAGCTTAACTCATTTTATATTTGGAGTTTTTTAAATGAATCTTTTTTTTATTTTTTTTTACTTCTATCTATTTTTTTTTGAAACCCAATGAACTTTCTAATCAATATTCAAATCTTAAAAAAGAAAATAGTGGCTTGTTTTATTACATTCATTAATTTTGTGCAATATTTATTATATTATTATTATTTAATCACATGTATTTTTTATTACTTTTTTTAAATAAAGATATAAATATTATTTTAATTTTTAAATTTTTTTTACTTCTAAAATATTTATTTTATTTTATATATCAAACAAGCCTTGAGAATCCACCTTCGGGCCAAGTAAAGGAAAAATGAAAATGGAAAGCTTTTTGGTTCATCCGAAAAAAAGAGCAGAGGTAGTCGCACTGTATTTGTAGGAACATTCGCAGATAAAATGATAGCGATGGAGGGGGAGATATTGACAACATCTACAGTTAGCAACCACCCTCTCTCTCGCGTTACCCTTCAATTGCGAAAGTGGGATTATAGTCAAGTCAAAACAGAACTCAAATCATTTGAAGTATACTTCACTAGAGATCATAGCGGAGTTTCACTTTTTTTTTTTTCTCTTTATTTTATTTAATTTCTTTTTTCTTTCTTCTTATTCCATTCCACTTAGAGTACTTTAAATAATCTGATTTAATTAAGGATTATAGTCTGTACTCGGTCTTAAAGCCCTAATGCTAGTCTAGCGCCACTAATTCATTCTAGCGCCATTATTTATATATTTAATAATTAAAATTTGTTAACTTTATTTATTATGTACATAAACTTTACTTATATAAATTTAATTTTATTTATTAATTTTCTGAAATACACCTAAAAAAATTTCAAAGTCTTCAAACATTTACTGGTACTATACATATTATGTTTTAATTTTTTTTAAATTATTAATTTATTACAGTCACTGCAATAAATTATTATTTTATGTAATTAATTTTGAAAAAATGTTTTGTAATTATTATTAAGTAATATTATGAGAGGAAGATTTTAAAAGTTTTGATCCAGAATCGAAGGGACCTTTAAACCAGATTGAAGTTAATAGGATACCCCTTCTATACAAACTAGATAAGGGAAATTCTTACCACTTCGAATGTTTTGGGTTACAAGAAAGTTTATATTTTTGAGATTTTTTCTGTGAAGTTTGTGAAGGCTGTGTCCAACGTAGAACTTTTCTGGATTTGGGAACTGAGAAAAAATTACATTGTTCACTCATTCTTTTCTTGGAAGATCACCGTGTTACTTTTATAATTTTGGGAAAGTCCAAGGTTCAGTGTTCTTATAGATGATGAGAATAACAACTTAGTTCCATAATTCAAATGCAAGTAATAAAAACTGCTGGAATATTCTGTAGTTATTGTATATTCTTTTGTTCTCAAATTTTCAACAATTTTGCCATGAGATTTGTACTCAATTTGGCACTTCTTTTAAAGTTTTACGCAATGACAATGCCCGTGAATATTCCTTATGCTACTTTCCAAAATTTCATGGTTGAAAAAGCATACTTCATCAATCATGTTGTGCTTATATTCCACAATAGAATGGGGTAGCTGGACATCAAAATTGTTATCATATTGAGATAGCTCACACTTTATTGCTTCATCACAATGTTCCTCTCCATTTTTGGGACAATGCTGTCCTCATTGCATGTTACTTGATCAATTGGATTCCTTCTTTGGTGTTACAAAATCAAGTCCCTCTCTCTATCTTGCTTTCCAATGAACCTTTCTATCATCTTTGTCCTCATGTTTTTTATTGTTCCTGCTTTGTCCATGATTTGACTCTAGGTGGGATAAGTTATCTGCTAAATCCTTTAAATGTGTTTTCTTGAGTTATTCTTGTCTCCAAAAAAGATACCAATGTTATTCTCCCAACACCAAATACTATTTCATGAGCACATATATTACCTTCTGTGAGTCAACATTGCTTTATTTGTCAACCCCTTCTCATAATCTTCCCATTGTCATTGAAATACTTCTAGTTCCATTCCTTGATCTTAGTCCTTTTTCATTGTCGAGCCAATTGACTCCACTATCTCTTCTGCACCACTTCTCTCACCCCTGTAGATTCTATATATGTCCTTGATGATTCACGCATGGTTCCAGTGCTTGAATGTACTCCAAACTTGTTTATTGATGATGGTTTTCCTATTGCTATTTGAAAAGGTATTCATTCTTCTTGTAATCCCTATCCTTATAATATTTTAAATTACCATTGTTTGTCATCACTCTACTATGTTTTTGTATCTTCTTTGTCCTTTATTTTTATTCCTTAGACTATTGAGGAGGCTTTCTCTTCTCTTAAGCAGAGACAAGCTATGATTGATGAAATAGAGGGTATGTAGTTGAATGACACTTGGGAACTTGTTCATTTGGCCCTAATAAATTTGCTGGTAGTTGTTGGTGGTTTTAAATTGTTAAAGTTTACCCAGATTGTAACATAGATTACCTTAAGGCATATCTTGTAGCTAAAGGCTACAATTAAATTTTTGGTTTGAATTATAGTGACACTTTCTTACTAGTGGTGAAGATTGCTTCTATTCATCTGGTATTATCTATAACTACAATTCGACATTGGCTCTTTGATCAATTTGACATTAAGAATGCCTTTCTTTATGGCAATTTTGATTAGGAAATCTACATAGAACAACCACCTAGCTTTGTTACTCAGGGAGAGTTTGGATTAGTATATAAGTTACATTGGTCTATTTACAAGCTCAAGCAGTCACCAAGGGTCTAGTTTGGGCAATTCTATAGCATTGTCCAATAGTTTGGGTTGAAAAAAAGCAAAGTTGATCACTATTTATTCTACATGTATCAAGCTTTTAGTCTTTACATATACTTGGTACTCTATGTCAATGACATTATTATCATCGAGAATGACCAAGATGGAATCTTTTAACTTAAATAACATCTACTTGATCACTTTTAGAGCAAGTATTTAGGCAAGTTAAAACTATGTTTTTGGTATTGAGATAGCTCAATCTAGTACTAGGATAGTGATTGCTTAAAGAAAATATGCCTTGGATATCCTTAAAGAAACTAGTACATTCAATTGTAGCCCAATTGATACTTTTATGGATGCTAATATCAAATTTATATTAGCACAGGGGGAGCCTTTGATAGATCCTGGTAGATACTGGCGATTTGTTGAAAAATTGAATTATCTTACTATCACTTAACTAGATATCTCCTTTGCTGTGAATGTAGTAAGTCAATTCTTATTGTCCCCATGTACTAGTTATTAGGATGCAATAACACGTATTCCCAAGAATATCAAAAGGGCTCCTAGAAAAGGCTTGCTATATGAGGATCATAAACATATCCAAGTGATTGGGTATGCTAATGCAAATTAGGCATTGATCTCTTATAGATTGATGATCCATTACAGATTATTACATTTTCATTGGAGGGAATCTTGTATCTTAGTAAAGTAAGAAACAGGATGTTGTGGCTAGATTTAGTGATGAAGCTGAATACCCTACCATGACATTGGCAACATGTGAACTTGTGTGGATGAAACAATTGCTTCAAGAACACCAATTTGGATATTCAAGCAAGATAACATTAATTTGTGATAATCATGCTGCTCTAAATGTTGCATCTAATCCAGTCTTTCATGAGAAAACTAAACACATTAGAGTTGACTATCATTTTATTAGGGAGAAAATAATCTCTAGGGCACTCTTGTCACTAGCCATGTCGACTTCAATGATTAGTTAGCTGATATTCTCATTAAAGCAGCCATGCATTTTTTACATTGGCAACAAGTTTGGTGTATATGATTTATATGCTCCAACTTGAGGGAAGTGTTGGAATATTCTATAGTTATTGCATATTTTGTAATTATTAGATAGGTTACAATTAGGTAATTAATTTGTGATTATTTTGTAATTATGAGTAGTTAATAGTTTGTCCAGTAATCTTCCCCATAAATTCAAAAGTTCATGTAAATCAAACTTACTCACTACATTACATCTAAATGGTTTTCTCTCTTCCTCTCTTTGTATTTCTATCATGAATCTCATAATGAACAACATTATCAAGCTTTGTTTTCATGTAGAATAGTAGATGGGTTTGGATAAGTCAATCACTAAGCAATCATTTGCTTTCAGTTCCATCTATACCTACAATGTCATGTGACTCTTCTGTAACTTTACCTTTCCTATCATTTCTAACCATGCTATTGTCCCACTCTTATCCTCTTTGATGTTCTAATTTGAATTACTCAGTATTCTGTTTAGGAATTGTGTTTTTACATTGTAGACATCCAAAATATTATGAATGGTTAACCACTGGATCAAATACCAAGTGTTTGGTTCCTAACTTATATATAGGGTTCCAGTGTTTGGTACTTGGAACTTCTTGTAATTGAGTACACAAGCTTTAAAAGTTGAGGGTGGCACCATCTTGCTGTATAAATATTTTTTGATTTCTTCATTTGGTTAGACTCAATATTTTGATTTTGCTCTTTGGTTCTTACTAGTCTAAATCTTCTCTACATGAAGCCTGGCTGTTCAAGTGAGCTCTCTGGAGTTGTGATAACAGAAGCTGAACTTATTCAAATTAAGGTATATATTTCCTTCTATAATATTAATTCTAATTTGTACTTTAAATGCTTGTCCTAGTCATTTTAACTTGTTTATAATTTTACAATCTTGTAATAAATTGGATACTGATGAAATTTTTTGCAAAATATTATTTTTTTAACCTTGTCATTGTTTTTGGTATCTATTTCACTTTATCTTCAAAGGTAGACGGCAATACCACTTGCTAATGTCGTTTCTTTTGATAGCTCAGTAATCTTTTTTTAGTATTAGCTAGTATTTGGGAGCTCATTCTAGTATGATTATTTGCTTAACTTGACTGCTTAGCCTTTATATTACTTTAATACTGTATATATATTTGATTATGATTTACTTTTAGATTGAATATTATGCTTGATTGAAATCAATCAGTTACTTGTTCTTTGTCATATTTTACTTCCACTGCCTGAAAAAGTTGTTTTGAAATGATAATATTTGCCTTAACCAGCCAATTTCTATTATGTATGTCTAGTAAGTACTTTAGCAACAAGAAGTCTTGACTGTAATTGATAATCAATTTTTGAGCCTTAGCATTCTAAAGTTATTTCAAATGAAGGAACATTTGAGATATCTTTTCACTTATCCTTTTCCCTTTCATCATGCTTGTATTGTTAGTGCCTAAAATTTATGTTTTTAATTTCAGTGCAATGTGTCATGGGGTCATTATCCTCTTCCCAAAAGCAAGGCTGGTGGGATGTGCAGTGCATCCGCTTATATGCCCAGGACTTTCCCCTCGTTCATCCGATGTGGGGCGTAACAGCTCCCCTGGCCAATCTGTGACGCCCTCATCATGAGTGGCTCACCGGAAGGCCCACCTCTGGACCACGTGGAACGCGGGTCTGGCTCTAATACTACTTGTTACGGGGCCATTACCCTCTTCTCAAAAGCCAGGCTGGTGGGGTGTGCAGCGCACCCGCTTATATGCTCAGGACTCTCCCCTCGTCCATCCGATGTGGGGCGTAACAAATGGCTTGAAACAAGTAGTAAAGCATTTGAACCAACATATTCATACACTATGGAAAAGGTATTTTCATCTTCCTTTTGTGTTCAATTTGATTTAATAAAATATCTAAATTTTCTGGATGATAGTTATATGCTTGTAACTTTTGAAGTGGATTCTGTCAGTTTATTGAAGCTATTTTGGAGGGAGATTCTTGAAGACTTCTTTTCTTTATTTTTTATAAATAATATTATTCTGTAGGGGTATTTCTTGTTACCTGAAAGTGCCAAGTCTCGTCACAACATATGTACTATGAACATTAGCATATCTGCTTGTCACTCCTGGTTTGGAAACAGGTTGTTTTGGGCTGGAAAGTGGCAGCTTATCTTTAATAACAACCACTATTAATCATTTAATCTATTATGTAGGCTTGTTACTGATAGTTGTAAATTGTGCTACTGCTAATAAAATAAGTGGTCCTGGCATTTCATTATGTTATAGTATATTTTTTGCTTTAAGATTTTATCCTTTATTTTAATTCAGTATTTGTCTTATTTCCAGGTGGCAGCAACTACTCATAAATAGAGTTGTTGGATACGATACCATTTTAATTAATAGTTTAGTAAGTTCTCCAGGTCAAGGTAGTTATATGTTTTCTGGATGGATAAATTAGTGTATAGAATAGTCTAAAGGTTGCCACTTTGCATATTTGGCATGGACTAGAGGGCAAATGCTCTTGGTTATCTAGGACATACGTTTGTTGGATCGAGCATTGGTCATTTCCTTTTTCAGGTTATATTTGTCAGTAATGATAGTCTAATTTTTTTGTTTTTTGTTTTAGTTGACTATGATTTAGTTATGTTGCAAATGGCCATTTCCTATTTTTAAACTGAAACATTTTGTCTTTAATTACTTTCCGTGATACAAGGGTTTCCTCCTCATTTTTATTTTCTTCTAATAGCTTGTTGTATGGTTTAGAATTTTAGCTATTTACCAGAAACAATGATAATTTGAACGTGTCTAATTCCTGTAGTTCACTCATCCATTGCTACTGGCTATCCTTATCTTTGATATGGTGTTTTATGTGAAGTTGGGACTAGTCTTTTGGTAGACTTCTGGTATCAGCTTACTGTACTAATGGTAAAATAGTGATATAATGCATTTATCAGGTGTGCGTTTTGTGATTTTCTTTTTCTTTTTCCTTGACATAAGTTTAAACATTCAAGATTGGTCATGGCTAAAATTGTTATGGGACTTAATTGCAGGTTGTCTTTATAACTATCAAACAAGGGAATTCTATAATATTAGTTATGCTCAACAATCTTTAGAAGGCCCTGCTAGATTTGAAGGTTTGTTAACTTGTCTTTCTCATTTAGCATTCTTCATAGAGAGAGATTGCATCTTATGGTCATAGTCTTAATTTATAGATTTTTCTAGTTTACCTAGTTATCTCCTATGGACCTTTATAAGGGACTCTAAGCATAAAATACATGCTTGATTTTAAATTTTAGATTAGCTTAGTAAAATGATTGTCTTGTTTAATCCTTAAAGTATCTTAATTGCTAGGTTTAGGTTTTGTTGAAAATCAGTTTGCTAAAGAAACATGTGACTATCAAATTACCATTGCAGTGACAAGAATTGTTAAGCAATATGAAGATATTAAAACTTACTAAATTAGCAAATTTTAGAGTAATACAATTACTAAAGTTAGTGTTGTTTATTACAAGATCTGACCTATTTACTCTCCTAGCCATTGCCATTTATGTATCTAAGTGCATTCAACTCATGTACTTGGCTGTCTTTTAATTCCTGATTTAAGGGATTAAAAGTAAGCCCTTTCCAATTGTTTCCTCTTTAATTTTTTCGTGTAATTCTCCATTTATTCCTTGTATTTTGTTTTCTTTTTTGGATCTCTCTTGTAAGAGCTCACAGGAGCCTTCTTTAAATCTGTAGCCACGGGCTTATGTGAATAGTAGAGAAAATTTTAGTGTCTCCCTCCCTTATCTTGTTCATGGCATTAGATCCATGTCCAACCTATTGTATTTAGTTGAATGAGGGCCCTAAATGTTGGCAAAACACCTTTGCTTCAAACACCACCAGTGGCAATCCTAGTACTACTGGGATTCTGCCAGTGGTGCGTTGCTTTCCAATCCCAACTCCAACAAGTCATCAGTGATAATTATTGGATATAGACTCAATGGAAATAATTACATACAGTAGTCACTAGTGTCCTCATGTATGTAAAGGGTAAAAGAAAATATGGCTAACTCGTTGGAGTCACACCTCAACCTAATTCCTTTGATCCAAAATTCTTGGTCTAGGATGCAGAGAATAACATGGTGATGTCATGATTAATCAGTTCCATGACACTTGATATTGGTGCAAATTTCATTCTCCTAAAGACTGCTATAGATAATTGGGAAGTGTCCCATGAAACTTACCTCACAAGTGAAAAGTTATTTGAAATTGGAGGAATCCTTCATGACTTGAGGCAAGAAAAGTTAACTGTGATACAATATGCCTCCCTTCTCAACAAAAATTGGCAGCGACTTGACGTTTATGACACAACTACTTGGAACTGTAATGAAGATGCTACCAATTATAGACAAATTGTTGAGAGGAAGAGGACCTTCAAGTTCCTATTTGGCCTTAATGACAAGTATGAAGAGGTGCATGATAGGATCATGGGAATCAAGCCTTTTCCCATTCTTCGTGAAGCAATTTCAAAAGTAAGGAGGGAGGAAAACTGTAAGAAATTGCTTCATGGGACTCAAAACTCTAGTTGTCCGTGGCCCCCCCAAGACAAAATTTTAACAATAAACAGAAGGAGGACATCAGGCCATGGTGCGGATACTACCAAAAACCTCGGCATACTGAAAAAAGGTGCTAGAAACTCCATGGTAAGCCTACAAATCTGAAAGGCCTACCTAAGAGTGAAGCCAAGGGGCACAATGCTACAATTGAAATTGCCCAATCGAGAGATCCTTTTCTCTTTAGTTGTGAGCAGCTGGACCTTCTATAAAAATTATTTGTATGCTAAACTACCACTACTAGTGAATCTCCAAAGAATGGCCATTACTCTAGGAACATTGCCTAGTCAAGTAAACTTTTTGCCTTAAGCACTAGCATGATAAATAATCATACATGGGTAGTTGATTGAAGAGCATCATACCATATGACTAATGATTTATCTTTATTTGATCATATTTACCCATGCGCTACACCTTTAGAATTGAAAATTGCTGATGGAACTGCTGCACATGTCTTGAGTTTGGTAATATCAACGTATTAGATCATTTGGTCCTAAAAAATGTGCTTTTAGTTCCTAGTCTTCATTATAGTTTACTATCCATTAATAAAGTCCTAAAAGATAACAATTGTATTGCTAACTTTGTGGATGGTGGATACACCTTGTAGGACTCAGCATCTAAGAAAACGATTGGCAATGCTAAGAAAGTTAATGGTCTTTATCTTATGGGCACGCCATCTCATAATAAAACTAGTTAGAGCGTTAAAAGTATTGATTTGCTCTTATGCCATTCTTGCCTACGACATACTAATGTGCAATACATAAAATGCTTGTATCCTAAACTATTCAATAAAGAATCTAATGATTTTGAATGTGAAATTTGCCAATTTGCTAAGCATACTAAATCCAATTATCAACCACAAGGTTATAAGCCTACTTACCCCTTCCAACTCATTTATCATGATGTTTGGGGTCTCTTAAAAGTTCAAGGACGTTCAGGGGTCAGATAGTTTATTACCTTTATGGATGACCATATAATAGTTATGTGGATATACTTAATGAAAGAAAAGTTTGAGGTACCAACTATTTTTAAAAATTTCCAGTATTTTATTCTAATTCATTTTCAAACTTCTATTAAAATCCTTCTCTCAGATAATGGCAAGGAATATTTTAATAACTATCTTGGTACTTATTTGGTTGAAAATGGTATCCAACATCAAAGCTCTTGAATTCATTCCCATCAACAAAATGGTTTTGTTGAAAGAAAAAATAGGCATCTTCTTGAGGTAGTTAGATCTCTCATTTTTACCACCCACGTTCTTAAAACTCTATAGTGGGAAGCCATTTTGACTTCAGCATACCTTATCAATAGGATGCCTACTAAAGCTTTAAACTATCAAGTTCCTTGGACTACGCTTCTTAAAGTATTCCCATACACTCAAATTACTAACTTTCTACCTGTCAAAGTGATTGTATGCATAGCTTTTGTTCACTTGCACAGTAGAAATAAAATTGATCCGAGGGCTATCAAATGTGTTTTTATTAGGTATTGCCTAAATCAAAAGGGTTACAAATGTTTCTCTCCCACCTTAAGGAACTTTTTTGTTTCTAAAGATGTTACTTTCTTTGAAAAGTAACCTTGTTTCTCTATTGATTACTGCATCTAACTCTATGACCCCATTACCATTTTTGCCCTTGTTAGTGCCCCTACTGTTTTCACTCCTGGGGAGGATAGAAATAGCAGTGACAACAATCCCACTTCTGGTCCTGATGAACCAAAAACTGACCATGGTCAAAATGAGAAAAATTAAAAGGATATTATCATCTATACTAGAAAGAAGAAGGCCTATGAGACTAAAACCATTTCAACCCTTCAACAAAGCACCTCCTTTAATGTTGGTCTAAACAAGGACATTGACACAAGTCAAGGTATAGGTATAGCTCCTAAACCTGATGATTTGGATTATGATTTAGATGTGCTTATTGCATGGAGAAAGAGTGTAGGAACTTGTACTAAGCATCCCATTGGAAATTTTATTGCCTACAGTAAACTTTCATCATCTTACCAAGCTTTTATTGCTAAGATTTCCAATGAAAAGGTTCCTCAAAATATCCCCAAAGCTCTCAAGCAAGAAAAGTGGAGACTTGCTATCAACGAGGAAATGAATGCCTTTGAAAAGAATGGAACTTGGGATATTGTGGACCTTTTAAAGGATAAGAAAGTTGTAGAATGCAAATGGATTTTCAACATCAAGTACGGTGTTAATGGAAACATAAATAGGTATTGGGTTAGATTGGTAGCAAAAGGGTTTATCTAGGCCTATGGGATTGATTATAGAAACCTTAGCTCCTATAGCCAAATTTAATTTCACAAAATTTTTTATCTTTTGCTACTAACCTTGATTGGCCTTTATGCCAACTTGATGTTAAAAATGCCTTTCTAAATAGTAGCTTGGAAGAAGATGTCTACATGACCATGCCTCTTGGTTTTGACACTAGAAATATTGATAAAGTATGTAAGCTTGCAAAAATCTCTCTATGACCTTAAACAATCTCCTAGAGCATGATTTGAGAGATTCATTATAGTTGTCAAGAACCAAGGGTACACTCAAGGTCAAGCTAATTATACTATATTTTCTAAGTTCTCAACTAATGGAAAAATTTTTGTTCTTATTATGTATGTAGATGATATCATTGTCATAAGTGACTTTGTTGAGGAGATTTGTAACCTAAAGAAGGTTCTTACTGAACAATTTGAGGTTATAGACCTTGGGACATTGAAATATTTTCTTAGAATGGAAGTAGTCAGATCTAGATCTAAGGAAGGCATTGTTGTTTCCCAAAGAAAGTACATGCTGGATCTCCTTAATGAGATTAGGTTGTCGGGGTACAAAGCAGCAGAGACCTCTATGGAAGCTAACTACAAACCAAAATTCATGCAAGATAGTCCTCCTGTTGACATTGAAAGGTACCAAAAACTAGTTGGCAAATTAATTTACCCAGCCCGCATCAGGTTTGCCATAAGCTTTTCTGTCAGTGTCATTAGCCAATTCATGAGTAAACCAACTAAAATCCATCTTGAGGTTGCTTATTGGATTCTTAAATATTTAAAAATGACCTTAGGCAAGGGTATCTTCTTCAAGGAAAATTCTAAAAGAGATGTTGAAATATGTTGTGATGTGGATTGGGTTGGATCCATTATTGATAGAAGGTCTAGCGCTAGTTAATGTATATTTGTCTAGGGAAATTTAGTCACATGAAGAAGTAAGAAGCAGTTTGTGGTTGTAAGAAGTAATGCCAAGACTGAGTATAGGGCCTTAGCCCAAGGTATATGTGAAGGATTATAGATGCAAATAATACTTGGAGAATTAGAAATTAACTATGATTGACCAATAAGAATCCTTTGTGACAATTTAGCTGCTATTAGTATAGCAAAAAATCTCATTCAACAGGATAGAACCAAACATGTTAAAGTAGGCCATCATTTCATAAAAGAAAAATTGGATAATGGTCTATTCTCACTATCACATATTCCTATTGGCTTTTAAGTTGCTAATATGCTTACTAAAGCTCTCACTAGGGTCAAGTTTGAAGAACTTGGAGTTAAGTTGGGGATGATTAACATCTACTCTCCATTTTGAGGGGCAATTTTGTTTATTATGAGATCTGACCCATTTACTCTTCTAGCCATTGCCATTTATGGTTGATTATTCTTGTCTGCTGTTCAGATATTTTAGTGCATTTAACTCGTGTATTTGGCTGTCTTTTAGTTCCTGATTTTAAGGGATTAAAAGTCAGCCCCTTTCCAATTGTTTCCTCTTTAATTTTTCCAAGTAATCCTCCATTTATTCCTTGAATTTTGTTTCCTTTTTTGGCTTCCTCTTGTAATGGCTCATTGGAGCCTTCTTCTTTAAATCTGTAGCCACTGATTTATGTGAATAATATAGAAAATTTCAGCGTCTTCCTTCCTTATTTTCATCAGTTAGGCTAGTTGGATGAAAAACAGAATTGGTTTTGGTGTTTAATTTGACTGATGGATACCTCTATCAGTCAAGATTAAGTTTTATAAGAGTGCCATACAGCCCTCATACTTCATGATGTAGGATGTTGGGCTATCAAGAAGTCACTTACCCTAAAGTCAATCTAGCTGTTATGAGAATGTTAAAGTGAGTATGGGAATTTAAGGAATGATAGACTAAGAAATGAAGATAAAATATTAAAGTTGCATGGATTGAAAAAAATATGCAAATCTACAAGGTTGAGAATTAGATCAAGAATGACATGGATGGTAGTAGTACAGAAACATAGGTGGAAAAATGAGTCATGTGCAGACTTTTTACATTATCCGGGTGCTAATTATTTATGAAGGACTTTCAGTATCATTTATTAGTTCTAGAATTGTCCAGGGTTTGAAGCACTTTCTTTCATGCTGTTTTAGAGGTTTTGGGCGGAGTAAAGGAAGCAGGGCTCTTACATGGTGTGTGGTGTACAGTCATTTGGTGCCTTTGGCTGGAGAGAAATGCTAGAATTTTTAAGGATAGTTTTTTGCTGTGGTACTGTGCTAACGGCTAGTAGAGGGGTTTCTTTTATTTAATATGCGGAGAGTTTGACGAGGTTGCTTACTAGATGTGCTTTTAATGTTTATGATTTTTTTTTAAAGAGGATATCTCATTCTCTACTTTATTCCTTTTTTTTTTCCTTTCTTATCTGATAAAATTTCTTCAAGCATCTCAGGAAAAAAGGACATAACAAGAATAGGGTGAAATATAGCATTTAACTCAAGTGGAAAAAGAAAAATACCTGTGGAGTTTCTCAAGTGGGTGTGACTTAGGATTTACATTGCAGAACCCAAAAAATTTGAAGCTTGCCACTGCTGTTGTGTGAAACCAATGACTCTTTTAGTGTGGGAGGGTGCACAATGAGATTAAGAATACTTCTAAGAAGTTAGAGAGTCCTTTAAAATGAAATGGATTTTGAAATTAGATAATTGGCAATTGCAATCTAATCTTGCAGTGTTTGCAAATACTTAAGCTTACATATGTTTATTCTATATGAAAATCTTAGCTTGGTATTTTATTTTGCTCAAACCAGACATATTATTGTGTTGATACATCCTAGCATGGTGAAATGAGAATAAAGCGATTTGGTGCTTACGAAACTCAAGGACGTAGCTAAGACTAATTATCATATGAAGCATTAATCCTTGGCTTTGTTGTTAACGGAATGGCTTGAGGATATGGCAAGTCCTACGCTCAATTAATTTGGAAACTCAAGGGAAGGGAGAGATAAATATTATATATCTTCATCATTTTTAAGACCTGTTCTTCATCTATTAAAAATCTTTAACTTAAACCACTACTAGCTCCCATTGTGCAGTGTCTTTTTAAAGACCATCGATACTGAGAGATTTTTTTTAATATATAATAAAATTATATCTAGAAATTCCCTGCTTTTTGCTTTTGGTTGCCTTCAGCATGCATTATATTGCACTTCGCGGTGAAATGGTTTCGTTGTATTGGTTAGTGCCTTCATTTACAATTATCATTGATTTGAGACTCTCGATATATCATGAAAACTGTTGCTGTTAGATTTGTAACTTATGTCCTGATGTGCGTGATATTCATCATTTTGCCCATGCAGACTACTTTGTAACCATGTGTGGTGTGCTTATGATGTCGTTATTTGTGTTTTTTTGCTGCCACAATGTCTGTGTCGTTTACATTGAGGGAGACACAAACTCGCATGCTGAAGTTTACAGGTGGGCCTTTTTTGTTTAATATACAGATTTATCTTTGTGTGAACTTATTTAGTGACTTTTGCTTGCATCATCTACCATGGGTTAATTACTGGGAGTCAGATTACAACTATTAACTAAAATAGGGGCAATCATTTAATGGTTAGGATTTATGAGGAATGCCATTTCTTTGTGATCAAAAGGTTTATCCAAAAGGTCCTTCACCCTCTAAATTTTTTGGATCAGGTGTACTAACTATAAGTGTCATGTGGCACTCATCTATTACTACCACTGTTGTTCATTGTGCCATCCTTTTTTACACTTGAGATTGGCTTTTTACCTCTTCAAATCTCTGCAGTGCAGCTTCAACACCACACTCGGCATTGTCTTCCGACATTTTAGTTGATCTTTGTGCATGTGATTGAATCACTCATCGTTGTACCCGTAAGCAGACAATATAATTGATTCACCTTTGTCAACACATATTTGTTTGACTGATTCAGTCATTTGTAGTATTTTTCTTTGTGGGTATCTTTGCTGATAAATTGCTCATTGATTTCTACAGATTATGATCGGTATTATATTTTTCCTGTTTGAATTTTATGACGATCAGCTACTTGCTTTCATGGTCTTGACTTCTTGTCTGGTTGTGTGAACTATTTACTCTCATTAGGTATCACTCTCTCTCTCTCTCTCTCTCTCTCTCTCACACACACACACAGAGTGCTATATAACTTGCAAAGTATGGTATTATAAGTTGATAGTACCGCTTTATTGCTCAAATTTGAAAAGCAATTTATTTTGTTTTATAATCAGTTGGACTTGTTTTTGTCTGCAGTTAATTGGATTAGTCTGTATGGTATTTTTGGCTAACAAATGTATGATAGCCAGTGGTTGAATTGGAAGGTTACAGTTTCTTTTCTGCTTTGACCATCTTCCAGTTTAAGGCCAACGCCAAATATACTACGCTTAATTAGGGATTGATTAAAGGGGACCGCAGCTCAAGCAAAGCTGCACTTGGTTTTTGCATGCCATTTTGTACATTGATTGTAATAACAATATTTACCTGATCCTGAACTTTTGTAATCTTGGACATAATGATTGGTCTATTTATTGGCCAAACATAATCATAGTCATATTGCTCTTTAAGGATACTTGTTGGTCATGAATTAGGCAAGTTGGTCTGCATCTATGATTCTGTCCCGCAAGTGATGCCTTCATCCACATTTTTGTGGTTGTGCTGGCGTCTGATGATCTTCTGATATGATTTTCATTGTCATAACTTGTAGTGTCCAAACACCATTATCAATGAAGTTCTTTCCTCGCTTCTTTTTGCTGTATTTTCTGGTCTTTCACGTATATTTCTTCTCTTATACTTACGGTATGATTATACTACTTTATATTTATTTAGTTCGAAGTGATTAATTTGAAATTGATAATAATTTTTTATAATACATTTCCAGGCTTTTCATATCTGGCACTCTCTACAACTGCAGCTTTTATGCAGCTCCTTATTCTGTACTTCTGGAATCGTTTTGAGATAATAATTATTTTCTTGTTACACTTTACTGTTTCTTTTTTTTTTTTCTTTTGGGAAAAAGAGAAAAAAAGGGGGGGGCTAAGAAAGAGGCCCAATTTTGCTCTCTATTCATTGTTTCATGTTATTAGGAGTGTATATGGGCATGGGCAGGGTCGGATCAGGGCGATGTTTGGCCCGAAATCTGGCCCAATTAAGGTTTTTGACGTATTTTTATGCCCGTAGCCCAGCCCGACTCGGAGAAGTCCAATTTTAGGGCGGGTTAGGGCGGCTCGGGGCGGCCCTAATAAGTAAGGCTATACATAGGTATGACCAAACTGAACATCTAATATGTCCAATACCTGACCCGATTAAGACATGAAACTTGTTTTTATACTCGTAGCCTTACTCAACTCTAATAAGTCCGATTTGTGTTGGGATAGGGCGGGTTAGGGCCACCCAAACTAATTTTTTTTTTAATGAATTGATACTTGTAATATAAAAATATTTTTACACAAACTTATAGGCATATATTTCAAAATAATGGATTTTTAGAACTCTTATATTTGTATCAATAATAAAAAAATAGTCTAATATTATCAAGTAAAATATAAGATATACTAACATAATTAGTTTTAGGTAAATATATATTTTTTCATTATTTAACAAAAGAAATATCAGTAAGGATTTACATCAATGATAAAAATAATTAAGAAGTAAAGAATATTTACGTAAGTAATAAAAATTGCAGTATGCAGAGATAATTAAATAAAATAAAAAAAATAAGATGATAAAATATTAATAACTAAAAAAAAAGTAACTATTAGGGTGAGTTGGGCGGAACATACCTTCGCTTGTGGCCCGACCCGACCCGACCCGAAATAATATTGTTTAAAGTTATGTCCATTTATACTTTTAGCCCGACCCGATTAGACCGGGTTAGGGCGGGACCTAAGGCCAATCGGGCGGATGAACACCCCTACATGTTATGCCCGTCTAAAACATATCTTTCCTTTTTGGTTGAAATTATAATGGTTCACCTTCCTATTTCTCGGTTTGATAAGAGTAAAAAACCGTCCAAAAATTGCTGTTTCTGTTTATTATGAATTGAGCAATGACATAATCTGAAGATTTTAGAGTTTAATGATGCTCTAATTCTTATTAGGGTCCGGCTTCTCTCAATTTAGTGCGGGAAAATGACGGGAACAATTCAATGAAATCCAAGCCCTCCGTGTGATCCAATGCCATTTGTTGTGCCACGCGCCCCTGAGATCCAAAATGCAGCAACATCCAGCCGTCCACTACTCCAATCGTTGATCTCATGCCACGTGTCCCAGACGCTGTGCTTCAAACCAAAGCTAAAGCTGATATCCCCTCCATTAGGCCGAAAATCATGGGCCGCGTTTAATGCTCTGTTTCATGTATTTTGAAGTTGGTGGCTGTTCCATCAACTTCATCTTCTCCCGGCTGGCATTTTTGTTATATGGATTGTGTCTCCATTTCACGAGCTCCATTGCCTACACTTCATTTTCTTCTTCTCGCTTTGTAAAGAAGGTAACATTGTCATTGCTTCATGTGAAAATAGCTGCTATATTAATGCAATCTACAAATAACTAATATAAAAAATTATCCATGTTAGCTTGCATAGGTTGGGGTTGCTTTGTTTGGAACCATTCATCTCACTTGTAGAACCAGCAATAAAGGAGTCAAGGTAGCTTTCTTCCATTGCCATTTTTTCAAACCATAATGAACAATGAACTAATTTTGGAGTAATATTTTTTAACAAGAAAATGAAATTATCTAAGTACAATAAATTATAAAATTAAATTCGAAATGAGTCAAAGTTTTATTAATAGAATTACTGGAGAAATTTTTCATTAAAAAATGCAAGTTAGAGAAAAAAAACTTGAATAAATGCTTTCTGAGTTCTTCAATCTACATTGGGCATATAGTTTCCTAACAAAAACTTGCTGCTGGACTACAATTGGAATGTGCACATATATATACACTTTGAAGCAAAAAAAAATCCAAGTCCAAAAACTATCTATTATTTTACTCTTTCTTAATTTGATAAGAGGACTTACAACCATAATGTATAAATATTAATATATTTAGCTTTCTTATCTTGTATCAAACATTAGGAATTCATAATGATGCACAACTATTTATGAAGGTCAAAGAAAGTAAAGGTCATAATTTTTGTTTTTTTTTAGGTACCAATCTTGTGTAAGTAATGATGGAACCTTCTATGAGGGTTAATTTTAAATGTAAACTAGGTGTGGAATTTGATAACTTGAAAACTACACAGAAGTTTTGGGTAGATTACGGTGAAAAAATTGAATTTGGCATCAGAAAACAATATATTAATAAGAAGAACAAGAATGGGGTCATAACATCATGTAAGTATGTTTTTTGCAAACGTGTTCGAAAGAAAGACAAAAGAGATTTTATGACTAGAAATCCTCGATTGAAAACTAGAATTGATTGCAAAGCAAGAATTGAATTGATACTTGTAAATGGTAAATATAAAGTACATGACTTTGTTAAGGAATATAATCACCCACTTCATATTGCAGAAACTACTCATATGTTGATATCACAACATAAAATATCTGAGGTTCAAACTTATAAAATTGAGTTGGCTAAAGATTTTTGGCTATGACAGAAAGCCTCTTTTGACTTGATGAGTTGGCATGTAAGTGGAAGAGTGAATGTCGGTTATACTCATCAAGATGTCAAGAATTAGCTCCAAGTAAGAAGACAAAGAAGCTTAATGTATGGGGAAGCTAGAGCTTTATTGTAATATTTCCAAGAACAGGTGTTGAAAAATCTATCATTTTTTCATGCATATTAAAGGATATGGAGGAACAGATAATCAATGTCTTTTGGGTAGATGCAAAGATGTTAATTGATTATGAATATTTTGGTGATGTGGTATCCCTTGACACAACACACTATACAAATAAAGAAAACAAACCACTTGCTTTATTTTGTGGTATCAATCATTTTAGAGGAATAGTGATTTTTGGGACAGCTTTGTTATACGATGAAATAGTAGAGTCATTTAAGTGGCTTTTTAAAACTTTTTTGACAGCTCATCAACATAAAAAGCCTTTGAATGTCTTCACTGATCAAGATGCAGCAATGGCAAAAGCTTTACGTGAGGTAATGCCTGAGGTATCACATGGATTATGCATATGGCATTTGATGATCAATGGCTTCAAGCATCTAGGGCACATGATGAAGGATGGATCCCATTTTTTAGGAGACTTCAAGCGGTGTATGTATGAATATGATGATGAATCATGGTTTGAGATGGCATGAAGTCAGTTGTTGTTGGATTATGGTGTTCATGAAAACACATGGCTACATTCACTTTATAGTATAAAAGAAAAATGGGCCACTTGTTACATGAAAAATGTTTTTACCATTGGCATACAAAACACACAAATAAGTGAAAACTTGAATTCAAATATGAAAAGTTATATGAAACTAGACTTAGACATGATTAAATTCTTCAAGACATTTGAGAAAATGATAGATGACAAGTAGTATAATGAATTGAAATGTGAGTTTGAATCATAGGAAAAAATCCCAAGGTTGAAAATGAAAAATTCACTTATGTTGCAACAACTTGCTCAACTTTAGACCATCCTTGTCTTTGAGCTATTTCAACAAGAGTTTGATCTATACACCGCTGCTTGTATAAAGCATAAGAATGAGCATCCGCCTGTATTTGAGTATGTTATTTCTACGGTCAATAAGGAGGGAGACTACAAAGTGTTATGTGATCCATCTAACATTTCTATTGTTTGTAGTTGTATGAAGTTTGAATCTGTTGATATTTTGTGTTGCCATGTATTGAAGGTGTTTGACCACATGGATGATAAAATATTATCAGATCAATATATTCTCACGAGGTGAACCAAAAAAGCTAGAAGTGGCCTAGTTCATGATATCAAAGGAAAGGTAATTGTAGATGATACAAGGTTAGATAGCATACAACGATATAGATAACTTTATCCCATGTTAATAAGAATAGTATCTGAAGCATCTGATTGTCCAGAAGCATTCTCATTGGTGCAACAAGTCATGATTGAGTTAGGCAAGTAAGTAACAAAGCTTCGTTGAAGGAAAAAAGTGTAGATGACAAAGGTAATGCACCTACAATACTAACACATGTGGGTATGACACAACCAAAGGGATTTAAGAAGCGGATTGGTTTAAAGAATAGGAACCGTATGAAGGGTTTTATGGAGCATCAAGGTAGGGAAAGAAAAAGAGGTTCAACAAGCCAAAATTTGCAATTCTCACAATCTACGGTTAGTAAGATATACTTGTTGATATGTTCAAATAGTATATTGTTACTTTTTATAATTACTTAATATTTTTCATAATCTTCATAGGAGAATATTGCACATACTTAAATCCTTATTGATTTGTCCTCTTCATTGCCACCGGCATCTTATGCACAACCTCAAATCCATGAGGGTAAACTCACTTTCACAAGAATGATGATAGTAAGAGGCTAAGAGCATTCAATTTATAATGACAATATTATATATCCATATCCTTAGTGTTTATGTTATAACTACTATTATTTTGTATTGGAGGCGTCTTATGATCATCCTATGCTATCACTTGAAGCAATGAAGTTTAGTGAAGATTTCTCAAATATTAACAATTCAAATGTTTGATATGTTGATTCATGACATGTGCATGGTGATATTTTGGTACTTATATATGATAGTAATATTTTGGTACATCAATGTGATGTTTTGGAACTTATATATGTTAGTGAAATATTGAAAGTTATATATGGTTGTTTGAATTTGCAAGTTGTATATGGTAGTAATATTTTGGAAGTTGTATATGCAAAACAGTGCCATCAACTTTGAAAGAATTACCAATGAAAGAGATCATTTTATTGTCACAAATGTCTTCATTACAATATTCTCTCCATCTTATACAATCACTAGTCCATACAACAAGAATCATATTTACAAAAAAATTAAAATGACAATAGACTTCCAATGCTAAGTGACAAGTCTTTGACTGAGTTCAGTATTTGACATGCTCTCTTCTAGACTTCCAAAAAGCACTTTCTCACAATGTAGCTTAGTATAGTCTTCAACAGACAGTATATTAGGCATCTTCATATAGTCTTTATCAGAACATAATTTTGCAGGCATCTTCATATAGTCTTTATCAGAACATAATTTTCCATGTAGCCAAAACAACCACCAATGTTCGATACAATCTTCATATAATCTATTTCCTATCAACAAGTTCCTAACATTAGCAACATTCATGACTTAAAATGCATCCAATCTGATTCAATCAATTTTACAACATTGACATGGTTCTTTTTATGATTTCTTGTGAAAATGCAATCCAAGCTTTCCTACCCAGAAAAAAATAATGGGAACTATTACAGTGTCATCTAATGTAAAAATTTGGAATTGTTTATGATATGATCATAGCATTGGTCATTAGCCAATTTCTACAAAGCATGAATGCCAGTTTCTAGCATTTGTCATTAGCCAGTTACTACTACACGTTTTGACAGCTTCCAGCATTTGTCATTAGCAAGTATCTACAGAGCATGAATGCCAAAAAAAAAATAAGGAGGGGAAGAAGTTAGAAGGGAAAAAAAAAACAGTAATAGAAATAGTAGGTTTTAATACAATAATGAAGTGAAGCCATAGAAATAGATATTAGAGGGAGAGTTCCTACAGTACTATAGCTGCCAGGGAGCAACAACAGAGAACTACAACTATTTATCAGATTACCCACTTCTGATCAAGCACGATATCAATTTTATGGAACCCCTTCCGCTGATTCGTGCTTGTCCAATGGAGTGGAGAAGGAGGCAAACACAGCGGATGTTGGGCTGATGGAGATCTGCTAATATTCTTTGATGGAGCGATGGAAGAGGTAGAGCAGGGGGCTGAGGCATTTCGTTTTGACGGAGGGGATATTAGCTTGCTTTGGTTTGAAACGCAGCGAGTGGGACACGTCGGGATGTTGTTGCATTTTGGGTCTCAGGGATGCATGGCACAGCAGATGGCGTTAGATCACACGAAGGGCTTGGATTTCATTGAATTGTTCCCGTCATTTTCCCACACTAAATTGAGAGAAGCCGGACCCTTCTTATTATTCTAAATATTCAAGCCATACATAAATAGATGGGTTGGAGGCTAAGGGAGTGTTTGGTTCAATGGAATAGATGGGTTGGAGGCTAAGGGAGTATTTGATTCAATGAAGGGGAAGGGAGGAGAGAGAAGAGGAGGGATTTTAATGATATGTTGTTTGGTTGATTTGGAGGGGAGGGGAGGGGGAGGGGAGAAGTTTTAATGATATGTTGTTTGGTTGAAGAGGGGAGGGGAGGGAAGGGATTAATGGACAATTATACCCTTAATTAATTTTTTTTTGTTTTTAAGATATTTTTATAAAAAAAAGTTTTTTTATTTTTTATTATAAAAAATAATTTTTTTATTTTTATTCAAAAATATTTTTTATTTTTATAAAAAAATATTTTAAATCTTATTTAAAAAAATAAGATTTATATTATATTTGAAGTAAAAATAATTTAAGAGACAATTTGATTAAACTCACCCAAAATATTTCTCTCCCCTCCAAAACCCCCCACTTTTGGAGGGGAGGGGAGGGGAGGCAATATTTTGTCTTCCTTCCCCTCCAATTTTTACATATCCAAACAAGGGGAATGACTCTCCTCTCCTCCCCTCCCCCCAAACCCCTCCAACAAAACAAGGGATAAAAGATTAGCCAATCCATTCAGCTTACCTAACTAATCAAATTTTTAAATCAAAACTAACTTATCTTGACCAAAATACAAGGTCAAAAGACTTAACAAATAAAGAAAAATGTAAAATATAATTATCC
The DNA here is from genome assembly GCA_026724425.1 of Erythrophleum ivorense. Lineage (NCBI taxonomy): Eukaryota > Viridiplantae > Streptophyta > Magnoliopsida > Fabales > Fabaceae > Erythrophleum > Erythrophleum ivorense. The sequence goes on along the minus strand of JAIUCV010000006.1, from coordinate 35,202,979 downwards.
TGAAACAAGATTTTAAAAAAAAAATCTAATAAGATAATGTCTTACAGAATAAATGAACACTAATATTAAAAAGCTATTAAATAATAATAAAACTAATATTAAAATTTTCCTAAATATCATGTCTTCTTCAAGAATGATATTCGCCAGCATGGTCCATTTGTTTTCACTTTGGAAATAACCTTGTATGGAAAAATTACCCGAAACGTGGATTTCAGATGCTGTATTTGAAGGCTCTCTAGTTCTCCTCATCATTGTTAGGTCTTTTGCATTTTTCCTTAAAAGACGAAGAGATGCCTGGTTGTCTCTTTGTTAACTCTGATTATGTTCACGAGGCTTATCTTGAAAAAAATGGAAATCGTTTATAATTTTGGAAAAAGTAAAGCATAATTTAGACTTTGGTTCTTATCGATACTTAAAACTTTTATATATTTTAGATTTTTTTTTCCAGTTAATCAAAGTATGATTATACTTGTTCTCTCTATCTAATCATTTGAGCAATTTGGCCCAAACTGAGACCCCTTTCCTCTTCTCTCTGCTATTGTAACATTTACCTTATTGAAGATTATTTAACTCTGGCAATGTTCTCTTAGGTACCCGCATTGCAAAGGTTTATGCAACACCGACGGTCACAACTCCAACAGCACCCAGATTTCCACATGACCTCATCTACTATCCTTGCATCAACATTACACATCCCAAGATTGAACACAAGGAACTCGCAGGGATTAACTAATACTGGTTTGCACCCTGGGGAACGGTCGAGACGAGGATTTGATCCATCAATGTCTCAGAATGGACCAAGAGTTAATGAACCTCATGGGTGGTCTGAAAACTGTTCATACAGAGTAGGCAACCCTGTGCAGATTCATGGACAAGCTGACCTTGGACAAGAAGGAGAAAATGTTCCCAACCCTGGATCGATGAATGCATTCAGTTCATTGTTGTTATGGATCTTAGGAGGTGCTTCCTCTGAGGGTATCAACTCATTTCTTTACATGTTCAGAGATATGAGAGACCAAGGACAGGTTTTTGCTGAACCTCTCCTTCTGGACCTGGGCATGAAAACTCTTCAGAGTGGCAGGCAGTAGTGAAATGTCCAATTTTGAGAGGGTGAACTTGTATAGGAGAAATGTACACTAGTTTGTTGTCACTCCAAAGGAGAACTCAAGAAAAACAAGAAGTGTATACAAATCTTTGTATTACTGAAGCTTTATATCTGCTGAAAATTATATCATAAATTAGAATATAACACTTTGGATGGATGTGGGATTCAAGTTCCGTAAACAGTTCAGGCTAATAAAGACTAATAGCACCAATTGATAAAAACATATGAGAGAATCACATTTCAAAAGTCAGCCCGTAAGGTCAGAGACCAAGATTAGTATAAACAACTACAAAATCTTCTAATATAGAACTCAATTTCTATCTCTAACAATTTAGTCCTAACAAATTCACTTTCCAAGCTTATATATCCATTTAATAATAATTTGGTCTATCAATTTTTGTGTATTCAATTTACTTAAGAATTTCTCATTGTAATTACTAATTAGTTCTGATTGGACGCCAACTCAAAAGTATTGTCATGAATCCTCAATTCTCAATTTCGTGCTTGTGCTTCTCTTCAGTCTATTATGTCTATCTAATCATCCAATCTCATAAGCTACTATATTTTTTTATTTTTTATTTTGTTTTTTAAATAAAAAGAAAATGCAGAGAAATTTTAAAGTGTTTGAAATAGGACGAACAGAAAGCGGCCAAAATAGAGAGAAGCTGAACCCTTATATGGCTTTTCTCCAATTCACGGTTTCTATCCAGTCGTCCAATCTCACTAGCTGTTATATTTTTTTATTTTTTGTTTTTTTTAAATAAAAAGAAAGTACAGAAAAACTTTAAAGTGTTTGAAACAGGACGGACAGGAGACAATCGAAATGGAGTCAAGCTGAACCCTAGTTCCGTGTCCATGCCAAAGTGAAATAAGAGAAAAGGATAGAAGGGAAACAAGAAAAATCAAAATTGTTAAGACTTTTTTCTAAAAGAAAAAAAAATTATCAAGAATTTCTATTTGGAAATAGCTACACCCCATCTCTCACAAAGGGGGCTTCAGTCTGTCAAAGTGACAAGCCGAAGAGAGGTAGGCCCAGAGCCAATATGGGTTGAGAGGTTTTATTTATTTGCATGATAACAAATCTCTAATATATAAAATTAATGACTCAAAGCGAGTTGATCTGTGTTAATATCATCAATTCTGATGATTTTTTTCACTTTAATTGTGGTTTTTTTATCATTACTAAAAATATTTTTATGAAATTATTGTCATATATATATTTATTTTAATAAGCTGATTTGCCTAATCCATAATCTTTTTTACAATATTTTAAAATGAATTGAGCTAATTAGATATCAAGTCTAGTTTAAAAAGGGCCAGCCTACTAAAGAGATGAGTCTAATAGAACTCGGCTCGTTTGAGATAATTTGAAATTTTATTTTGATCAATTAATTTTTTTCATTAGTATTGTGTAATTCAAGTTTGATATATTGAGGATATAGGACAACATTGAAAAATAGCTTCTAATATTAGAAACTCTCAATCTTTCTTTTTCTAACTATACTCCGTGCAATATTACAAAAGATCCATTTTACATTCTTACTTTTTCCTATTTTTTCCTTTGACACTTCTCCTCTCCTATCATGTCCTATGCAATTAAAAAAAATATGAAAATATAAAAATTTTCCTTGAACAAGAGGCATTTATAAATAATCTCCTTTTTTTAAATGTATCCCTCAATTTTTATATTTTAAGAAATAAACTCTTTTCTATCATAATTCAACGAAAAGTTTCAAGGGTATTATAGCGGAGTTTAAAGTGACATATGTTAAATGCAAAATAAGTAGAAAGACTTATTTTTAAAATGTAATAAAATTCAAATAATATGTACAAATGACTTAAAGTTTATAATTTTTTAATATTTTTTAATAAAAATAGACAAATTTAATTATTAAGTATTAATTATTCCTATCTTTAATAAAAAAAATAAGGGAATGTTTTTTTAATCTCAACATGTATAAAATGTTTTTTTCACATTTTATATCTTCTTTAAAAATTATGCAAAAAATATTTTTTTTAATTACATTCAAAAAATAAATCGCTCCGTCTTTTTTCTTTTTTGGAATTAACTTTGGCCCTAGAAGCCCTTACCTTGATTATTCATTTTTGCTATTAGCATCCTTTGCTTATTCTAAATTTAATGCAGAAGAACAGTAAGGACAGGCATGGTCGCATGGTCTACAACAGAGATTTGAGGTTAAGTAAATTATACAAATTATCCTTAAATTTTATTAAAATTATATATATATTATTTTATTTTTAAAATTAATTTCTTTTAAGATAAAAAGCTATTTTACATTATAGCAAAATTTAAAATTTTCTTACCAAAATATCTTTTATTAAATTTAAAAACATATTTTAATTAAAAATTTTTTAATGAATAATATTATGGTTACAAATTTTAAATTAAATTAAAGTATAAAATAATTTTTTTATTTTAAGATAAATCTATATATATTTTATATTTTTAATTCAGGTAGAAATTTACATATTCAAAGATCGGAGTAGAGTGCGAGTGTTCTGCATCAATTCGATATGACTCGTTTGGCAACTTGCTTGGCCCATCCAAACTCTACCTTCTGTTCATGGCGTCCCTCTTCATCGTCCAAATCTTGCCTCCCCCAAAACGTCCCGTTTTGGTTGCAGAAGCACACGACCCCCATGAACAAACTATTCTTTTCATCCAATTTCGTCTATAATAGCAAGGTTCAGCCTGCTCAGGCCTCGCCTTTTGACCTCTCCCCTCCTCCCATCGACCATGACTTTGTGGTGATTCACTCTTTCCAATTTCAAAATCAGCTTGTGGTTTAATAATTTTTGGTATCTATGACTGTAATTTAAAATAATTATGTGATTCTACCAAGAGAAGGGATGATATAATTGAGTTGGGGAATTTTGTGGGTTGTTTTTCCGCCTGAAATTCCAGCTTGATTGATTCTTTGCAGGAAACTGCAAAAACTGCTGGGGCTGAGGTTTCCGGGGAAGGGATAATTGAAACATTTCATAATGATGATGAAGCACTTGATGCAGCGGACAATGGGGTTGTGGTGCGTATCTAATTTTGTTTGGCCTTTAATGCTCATTCTCTTCCTCACTGCTTCAGTCGTATGTTGACACTTATCTTTTCTTGTACTTCACACTCCATCTCTCATACTGCCCAATAGAAGTTGTATAAGAGCTAATGCAATTTGGAAGTCAAATATTTTGGTGCATGTCTAGGAATTTATCACTTGACGTTGCTATTTTGATAGATAGTGTAGTATCTTTCTGTTGGCTTAATTTAGTACTTCATGGCATCTAATGGCATAGGTTGTGGATCTTTCACACTTTGGCCGTATAAAAGGTACATACTTTTCTAGTGCTTTAAATTATTATTCGACCATCTTACCTCACTACTTCCACCGTATTATTTCCTGTTGTAAAAGAGTAATGAATTTTTTCAATCATATTGGGATTTATATAAATTAAAATTGTTGCAAAGTTGTGTAAAAGAGCTACACAGAAAAAGTTGGACAATCTTTCTCCTTTTGTCTAATTTAACTTAGGCCTTCTAGTTTGTATTTGAGATTAAAGAATTTACGTAGTTTTAGGATTTTGCATTCTGTTAAGCTACAGGACATTGGTTTGTATGTTTCCACGATTGAAGTTACTAGCTACAAATATGATGTCAAGAACAAGGTGTACATGTGCTTATGATTTATTAGAATGTAGTCTACCTTTTTAATCCTTGTTCAACATTTCTTTACATGGTAATTTTCTTTACCTCCTGTATTACAAGAGCCTGATTTTTGTTCAAATAAAACACTTAATTTTTACTTGCCCAGAAGCTGGATAATTTCAAATAATAATTTTTGTCTTTATACCACCTTGTTATCATTTGCATTCAAATGCAATGGCTGAAGTTTTGATCTTCTTCTATGTGTCCCTTATAATTGAATGGTGATTATTTACGTCAAGGGTCACTTCAACTACAAAAGTTAAGCTGGTATATGAAGGCTCAATAATGGTTTTACTAATGATATTTTTGACATGCCCCTTTACATGAAAGCCCTTTGACCTTGAAGTGTGGACAAAGCACAAGCTCACCATATCTTGTGCTAAAACTTAATTTTAATTAAGAACATGGGGGGTGACAAGGATTAAACTTTTGACCACTTGGTCATATAGGGCCTGATAGTATGACAAGGAGCACTTCACCTCAAAAGGTTAAACTATTTAATCAAGGCTTGGAATTGGATTTATTGATAATATTTTCAACAATTTAGTTGCCCCTAGGTCAATTGAGCAATGTGTAGTGGTTACCTTGTAGTGTTTGCTTATGCTTTTTATGTCGGTTCATCTGAAATGAAGTCAGTGGAGAAGATCGAATTCAGTTCCTTCACAACCAGAGTACAGCAAACTTTGAATGTCTACAGACAGGACAAGTAAGCATTGGAAAAAAGTAGTATTGTTTGATTGCATTTATATATCATTTGTAAGTTCTTGTCAGTCTGTTCTTATATTTAATATTATAATACAGGCTTAAGTAATAGGATCTCTATTTGAAATCCCTAGGGATGTGACACTGCTTTTGTAACACCAACAGCTCGAACAATAGATATTGCACATGCATGGGTCATGGTAATTTTCTCCTTTTTTTTTCCCTCTCTTAAAATTCATTAGATTGTAGACTTTTCTTCAATATAATTTCCTAATTTTCTAATAACTGAACACTTTCTCTTGTTGCTTTGACAGAAAAATGCAGTCACATTAGTGGTTTCACCAGAGACCTGTAGGACCATTACTGAAATGCTGAACAAGTACTTTTATCTTTTTGAGTTTGAACTAAATAAAAGAAAAAAGACAACAAACCCCCCCCCCCCCCCCAAAAAAAAAGGGGTGAAAAAAAGAATTATCTATTCTGATGCATATTATCATATAATAGAACATGCATGAACTATATGTTGTACGTGTAAATGTAATGGCATTTAGGTACATATTCTTTGCTGACAAGGTAGAGATTCAAGACATTACCAAGCAAACTAGCTTTTTTGTTTTGGTGGGGCCCAACAGTAACCAAGTAAGAAGCTTTACCATCATACCTATACAATATCTACTATTTAGAATCATTGAATTGGTATATTTCAATATAATGATATGAAAAGGTGATGCAGAAATTGAACCTTGGGGATCTTGTTGGAAAACCATACGGCACGCATCAACATTTTAGTGTAAGCTTCACTGATTTTATTATATCTTATAAAGTGAGTTTACTAATTTTTTTTTTTCCCTTTATCAGTAATTAGTCCGTACAAGATAAAATTAAATTTGTCATGTGTTTGATGAGTGACTGCATATTTATGGTATGAAGACTTTAGGCAAAAGTATTTTAATAGGATTTCATTCAAAAGATTCAACAAGATTCTCTTCTCTTCCCTAGCCCGTACTTATAGCAGTTAGAGTAAGAGAGGAATTAGTTACTTTCAGTTACAAACTCAACTGAATAGCTACTAGTAATAACTAACTCAACTACTAACAAACAACTCTGACAACAATTAACTCAGCTAACTAACAAACAGCCACCCATTCCCTTTCTTATTATTTCTAGCACGTAATAGTTATTCCCCCCCCCCCCCCCTATTAGAAAATCCTTGACCTTGAGGATCATTATTGTTGTCTAAAGTATTAAACTCAGGGAATTGCTCTTGTGTAATGATCAGATCTTCCCAAGTAACATTTTCAAAGCTAGTGTTCTTCCATTACACCAGCGCTTGAGTAACTGACAAGTGCCCTCTCTTGACAACTTTTCTAGCCAAAACCTTTAACCTTCATGGTGAAATGCCCTTCTCTCCCATGGATTGCATTCAAGGTTGTTATTGGTTGTACTTGCTTGCCCAAAAAGTCTTGATACTCTCCTTGATTTTCACCTTCACTTCCTGTGCTACTATCATGAAGAGTTGTGAGTTTTTACATTTGTGATCTTGGTATATTTTTTCTGGGCACTAGTAACAAAGCCTTTTTCTCCTCCTATCATCCATCTCATTCTTTGTTAATTGTTTTATAGATTGGTTCCGATTGGTGTTGGTTTTGGGAGTATAGGTACTGGTAGAATTATTTTTTTGGTTGTTCAAGTTGGATGAGTTGGTTTGGGTTAATGATGATGTAATCGAGTTACTTGGGGTTTGAAAAAGAGGAAGAATGGTTCCGGTTCAAAGAAGCTCTTTTGGTATGGTATGAATTCTGGTTTGTGTTTTGAGGGCTAGGAAAGATATTTCTTGCAATCTTGCAAGATACATGGTATTGGTAAGGTTGGAAGGCTTAACCTCTATTTCTAGTTTCAGCCCCCCTTAGGAAACAGCAAATAGCTTCTGCATCAGATATATCTACTTCAGATGGTAATTCCTGAAACTTCTCTTGATAATCCATCATTGAATCCTCCTGTTTCAATCTTTTGAGCTCAGCTTTGGAACCCACCTTAAGGACATCATCAAACCTCTCTGTCATGCCTTCCATATATTCTCGCCATTTTACACTTTTCACTCTTCTTTCCCCTTGTAAAAGATTGGTGCTATTGGAGGGTCTTACCTTCCAAATGGATACTGATCATCTTGATCCTCTATTCCATTGGAGTTTTATGAACTTTAAAAAATTGTCTGCATCTGAATGCCCATCCTCTAAAATCAAAACCATCAAACTTAGGAAATTCAATCCAAATGTTCTTGGTAGGGAACATGTAATTGCCCAAATGAACTAAATTGAGGATATGCTCCCATTGCTCTGTTTCCATTTGTGCACATTGTAGGTATCGAGTCCAGTGTGACTTGACTTCCAATTCCATGCTTAGTAATGCTGTATCCAAATTGAGGATATGCTCCTGTTGCTCATCATTTGGAATTTTTGCCACATTTGAACTCGACTTCACTAGTTTTGAAAGCTTGTCTAGATTTGTGCTCGTTTGCAATGCTTCTGCCATTAGCTTTACCATCATCAACTCCATGTGTGACAAAGAGTTTTGAAGGTTCAAAACATCTCCTCCAATCTTGTCGATATCACATCGAGATTGCCCAAGTTCTAATTTGAGCTCCTTGAAGTGATTGTTGCTTCTCATGTCTTTTGCTATCATCCCAGGGCTGATTGGCTCTGATACCAAGTTGGTATGAAGACTCTAGGCCAAAATATTTCAATAGGATTTCATTCAAAAGATTAACAATAATCTTTTCTCTTCTCTGGCTTGTACTTATACTAGTTAGAGTAAGAGAGGAATTAGTTACTTTTAGTTGCAAACTCAATTGAATAGCTACTAGCAACAACTCAACTACTAACAAACAACTCTGACAACAACTAACTCAACTCACTAACAAATAGCCATCCATTCCCTTTCTTATTATTTTTAACATGTAACAATTTATGTGCTTTCAATATTAGTTATATGTCTTTTTTTGCCCCCTGAGAAAGCATAGACCAAGTAGCATGGTTCATCTTAAACGTTCATTTGTGTTATGTGCTTCCTGTTAAAGTTCTTCTCTATGTTTGTCATAGATGACATTCCTATTGTAAAAACTGCAAAATTTTTAGTGGTTTGCTTTGCATACAACTCTCTCTCTCTCTCTCTCTCTATATGTATATATATATATATATATAAACAAATCATAACTGCTGCTTTTGACAGTGTTATAATTATATGGGCTTTTAGGGTTGGACTAATGTTCTCTTAGTGCTAAGTAGGATGTCCAACATGTACTACCCCACTATCCGTATCCATGAATAAGATGGTTCAGGCGGCTGACCAGTTAAGTCAGTACTCCATAGACTTCTCTGTCTTCTCACTTTATTTCTCTCTTTATAGACAACAACAAAGACTTTCTCATCACATCTTTTACCTTAGTGCCAAACTTTAAAATTTAAATGATTTAAATTTACTTGACTGCCTTTACCCCTACGGGAATTTACTTTACCGTCCAAATTAGTAATTTTCAACAGTGGTACCTAGTATTTCATATCTCTCTGGTCTTTCTCTCTCCCCCCTCCCTTTTTTTGCCCCCTTTCCAAAAAGCTTAGGAACCTACTTGTGACTCAGGTAGTTTTGTAATTGTGCAGGTTGATGGGCTGCCTGTTACTATAGGGGTTGGAAATATCGTTTCTGAAGAAGGATTTTCACTGCTAATGTCCCCAGCTGCTGCTCCATCTGTCTGGAAAGCTATTCTTTCTCAAGGGGCTATCCCAATGGGTTCTACTGCATGGGAAAAATTACGGGTCATTCGCGGTATTAAATTGTTTGGATTATGTGTTTTTTTAATGGTATATATTTAATAGTTATTGTTTCTCTTTCTTAAAAATGTATATACCGTGTTCTATGAAAATCAATCTTAAGGAACCTCGGTATGAACTGGTACTATTTTTCCCCCAAAAGAAACTTTTCCGCTGATAAAATAGATTTGCAAGTTGACAATTAAAAATTAGGATAATTCTTGAATTCTCACAATAATGTTATTATGTAAAATAATTCAAGTGCATGGGTAAAAAAAATGCTTCTATAAAAGTCCGTGTCGGTTGTTTCCAGTACAGGAAAGAAAAACTTGTTGCATTTAGAAATTTTTACACAGCTTGTTAAAATGCTAATTCTGGAGTACAAAGTGGACTTTTTATTCTACTTATAGTGATAACCAACCTAATTGGCTTCAAAGATTGGTGATAATTTTGATTGCCATCACTTCAGGACCCTGTTGACGGGGGATTGAACCACACTGTAAAGATACAAATCAAATCATAATTAAACCTTCCTAATATTTTGCTACAGAGACTTACATTACTCATTATTTTGTATTAAATTAATGGAAAAGGAAAAGATGTGTGAAAATGATGGCATAAAACTAAATGTTCTGTCTAGCAAGAGTGCTTGTTGCAGTGTCAAATGTATGTTTAAATTCAGCTGGTTTTTCCTTATTAAAGCCACTCTTATAAGAATTTGTGTAGTGCCTTGGTTACATTAAGAAAACACTACTATATTGATTCCCTTCCGGCGTTTTCCAATAAAATTTTGTTATAATAAATACAAAAACACTAACGGTGCACTTTATTGCTTTTAGTGTTGCTTGCATAAGCTTAGCTACAGAGGTGGAGCCTGAAATAGAGGGGGGCGAAAGCATATACATGTGTGTGTGTGGGGTACCTGGCCATGGCATGAAATAAAACTAACTATTGAGAATTTATAAATGAGAGTACAATTTTTTTTTTGGTTGAAAGGGAGGGGGGGTGTACCCATGTCCCCCCTCCCTTCACCCTTGCCTAGCTAGAGACATGATGGGGCCATATTGGGTAGTTGTTGTTAAGTAAATTACATGGACCTCCTTTCTATTTTTGAAATATACACAAAACTCCTTTGAAATAAAAAAATTGTGCTACACTTTAGTCCAATTTTAAGGTTTTGGACTAAAATATCTTCTATTAACCTAAATAAATATTTTTTAAACTTAAATATCCTTTTACATATTTTTTTATGGAGGGTATTTTAGTCCAAAAATTTAAAATTGGACTAAAGTGTACATTTTGAAAATAGATGGGAGGTTTGTATAATTTCAATAAAATTTAGAAGAGGTCTATGTAATTTACTCTCTTTTTTTCTTTTTTTTAAATATTAGTTATGCTAATGATGGCAAATACTTTTCTTACCCTCCCTGAAGACCAACAATATAAAAGATGGTAACATATTTTTTGTATTATTTTTACCATTCTTTGACTTTTAAAATTCAAATAGCCTTCTCTGATAGCATTTTAGCCAATAGAGTCAGTGCAAAACCATATGTGGAGGTTATAGATGATGAAATGAATCACAATAGTCCATGTTCATATTAATTAGAAGATTAAGTAAGCATATAATGTTTGAATTGAGGTTAAATGGCTTATTTCTTTTGGCTATTGAGGCTGGAAAAAAGGATTACTGAAACTAAATGACTTGAAATGGAAATACTTAATATATTATATAATTCTGCTATACGTAGATTTCTAGTCTAATTTAATGATTTTTGTGCACTTGTGATCGTAACTTGACTTCTCAGGAAGGCCTGCTCCAGGAATGGAGCTAACTAAAGAATTCAATGTTTTGGAGGCCTATCTGTGGAACTCAATCTCTCTAAACAAGGGTAACTGTTATGTTGCCATGATCCATCTGCCTAGAATGTCGGGACTTGCTGGATAGTTGGTCTGATTCTAGTTTTCTCAGGCTGTTACAAGGGACAGGAGACTATATCTAGGCTGATAACATATGATGGAATCAAGCAGAGATTATGGGGAATTCATCTTTCGGCAGCAGCAGAACCTGGCAACATTATTACAGTCGACGGCAAAAAGGTTGCTATAAGTTTCTTCTTAGAAGTGCTCCCTCCTCCCCCCCCCCCCCCCCAAAAAAAACAAAAAAAAAAAAAAGAAAAAAAAAACCAGGCCAACCCAAAAAGAAAACAAAAACAAACCACAAAACCCACCACCTTGTTTTCTTCTGTAGTTGAAAAGAGAGAGTGGAAATTATGGGGGCATAGTAATTACCTGTTGAGCCTAAAGAGAGCAGAGACCTAGTGAAAATTCTAGTTCAATGTGTTGACCTTTCCAAATTTTTTTGGTAAAACCTGTCAGGACAAAGACATGAATAAGTAACAGCAGTACCCTATGAATCAGTAACATGAAGTGCTGATGAACTCGAGTTGCATCCTGTAACCATGTTTTTTCCGCCTGAATGGGTTTACAAGTATATTGATGGTTGTTGCATATTGTACAGGTTGGAAAGTTGACAAGTTACACATTTGGAAGGAAGCAATCTGAACATTTTGGATTGGGTTACATCAAGAGGCATGCTGCTTCGGAGGGAGACAACGTAGTTGTTGGTGACAACATCAATGGAATAGTGGTGGAAGTTCCTTTTCTTGCTATGCAGCGACCACCATCAGGAAGCTCAACTTGAGATCCATAGTTATTGAGAACGTAGAAGATCCTTTATTCAACTATAATCTTCAATTTTAGGGACATGAAACGTAGATGTTATTAATGAGTTCCTCTGAGTCTGATCGATTATAGATGTTGGAAATGATCAAACTACGTATATATGATTCCAGTAAATTTTTGAAATCGTTAGTAAGTGTTCTCTTGTGTTTTTATTATGTTCTTGGCAGATTAGTGCAGCTAAACGCTAGTTCTAAGAAACATGAGATTAGGATCAAAAATATCTAGTTGACAAATCTGGCCATCACTCATCAGTTACAATCTTGTAGAATACTAACAGCTTCTTCCCGTTGTTCATCACTCAATTCTGTAGGGAAGTCGATGAGGAATTTGATGTGGAGGTCGCCTCTCCTCCCATTTTGTTGGGGATTCGGCATGCCTTTACCGTGAATAATCTTCACATATCCAGGGTATATGACAATATTCTCAAATGACACATTCATTGTTTCCCCTCCGATTAGTGGAACTGGTATGATGCAGCCGGTGAGTGCATTTACTAGGGGAATCTCAACACATGCTTCCAAGTTGTTACCATCTCTCCTAAACAAAGGGTGTTCCTTTTCTTCAATAGAGAAGATTATATCAGCAGGGAGGTATCCAGGTTCCTCGTTACCCTTTTCTTCGAATGTAATCTTCGTTCCTTTTCTCCATCCTGGCTTTACTTCAATCTTCAGTACCTCCTCTTCTTGGAGGATAACCCTGTTACAAAATTAAGATAATTAGTCTAGGAAGGTCTCACTTGCACATTTTGCTTTCCTTTGGCATTGCATGTAATACCAAATTGTCATTGCTTCAAATTGCAAATTTGAAATTTCTACCCTTGTCTACACTGTATACTCCATTTCTACATCATGTAGCCTGGCATGCTAGCATTATGGATGTAAATAGTATAAGGAGAAATTACTAGGTAGATTTGGTCTAGAAAAAAGCGGTGGAGACCAACCAACACGAGCAATGAGTCTATGCTTAAATATTTATTAATGATTAGTTTGGTTAATTAATTTTTTGTAAGACAAAATTTAAGTAAAGTTTCTGAGGTGTCTGTTAACACGTTTTTGAATATGAACATGACATGTGGATGAACATTTTAAAAAGAATAAATCAAATGATGTTAAGATGTAAAAAATTTTTACTTGTCATATTTTTATTAGAGAATCTTGTAACAAATATTTAAAACATTACGCCTTAGTTTTTTCTTTTTTGGTAAATTGGGTCTACCAAAAAATTTTTCTTATATATAAGATCGCGTAACAGAAACATACCCGGGAGGCTTGATAACATCTCTAGTAATTTTGATCTTTTTGACGCATCCGAAGCATAAGTTTTCGAGTGTGCACTCGAGCTTCTTCTGGACTGGCGGGGGTTTCCTTCTAACCGTTGATTGTGAGAATATGATAGGTGTTGTGGACCTACGGCTCATGTTTCTTGACAGAGAGGCTGCAGGGATTTCATTTGCCGAGGATCTGTCGCCAGCATCTTTTGATGGAGAGGCTGCAGGGTTAGGGGTCTGAGGTTCAGAGACACACTGTCTGGCTCTGCTTGTGTTTCTTGATAAAGAATCTGCAGGGCTTGAAGGTTCAGTTATGGAGGCACCCCTTCTTCTGCTTATATTCCCTGGTAATGAAGCTGCAGCAATTTCTGTTTCAGAGGCAAAACTTTGACTCGCACTTCTTGATAAAGGGTTAGGTGTTTTGCTTCGTCTGCTTGGATTTTTTGACATGTAACTTCTACTTGGTGTTGGCGTTTTAGATCTTCTACTTGCATTCCTTGACAAAATTGCAGGAATAGTAAATAAACTATCATCCACATTATGATTAAGCTCTGAACCTGAAGGTGTTGCTGAGTCCTGCATCATAGACCTGGTCAGAAAATCTCATGACAACATGCCAAAGATTCAGAAACTACTGGCGAAGGGCTGATATATGAACTTTAACATCATGTTTAGAGCAAACGAATCCTTTGCTGCTCTTTTAGAGTAGCAGAGGGTGCTATGGAATAGGTTTTTTTTTTTTTTTTAAAGATTATATAGGCACCTTGTTTGGAGGCCCAGACCACCAACATCTCTTTGCTGCTTCTCTTAGAATAGCAGAAAATCCGTATCGGTGTTTAGCACGTGGTGTTATAATTTTTCAAATATTTATAAATTTCATAACATCATGTTAAAGATAGAAACTAATGAAAAAAAAAAAAGTAAGATATATAAACCTTGTTTAGTACGTGAGTATTTTATTTTATTTTGATAAAAGATAACCATCATATCATGTATAAAGCTAATTTGTCCCAAAACGTACTCTGAAACCTATAAGCTGCATCATCTTAAATGTAAACCTACGAGTATTTTAATTTTGCAAACATCGTTAGCTTGTGAAAAGTTTGAACATAATGATAATAATAATAATAAAACCTACATCATCTTATTATTATTATTATTATTATATACACAATGTATCAATTTTGAAATTTTGATATTTATTAAATTGATGGATAATCCTATAATGTCTGTCATTCATACTGCAAATGGCATGAATTGTTACGCCTGATAGAACAATTAGAATTCGACCTCTGTATTAGATGGCTTGGACCAATAAATTTATGACTTGCTAAAATCTTTTCAGTTTGGTCCACAAAAGTTATAATATTTAGAAAAGTATACTGGAACAAATTTACCACAAAAATGTTATTTTTATTGACTGCTAGTACTGAGTTAAAAATTAGATTGATATTGATCAATGATAAAGGTTCACAAGCTTGTACGATTTGACTATGGATGAATCTTTTTTTTTCTTTTTTTTAAATTAATTGTAATTACTTTGTAATGATTAAAAATAATAAATTTAAGTGTAATTTTTTATATTTTTATTATTAAAATTTTTAATCAAAACATCAAAAATATATAGTTTTCAAATAAAATATAACAAATATATAATTTAATTAAGGAATCATATATACTTGTTATGCTTTGATTTGGAAACCTAACAATAAAAATCTAAAAAATTATATATATAAATTTTTTCTATAAAAAAATTAGATCTATCATTGAACAAGAATAAAAGAGTGATTCACAATGCAATGTGGTCCAACCATTTTTAAATTGTTTTTAGCTAAAATAAATATATTAAATTTATAATAAAATATATGAAATATATAATATATGTTATAAAAAAATTATCTTATGCTCAAGCATGTTATAAATAACTTTTTAATTGTTTGAGAAATTGAAATTTTCATGATGAAGCACAACTTATTAATTTCTTAGAAATATATTAAGTTTGGAAATTAAAATTTTCAAGAAAAAATTATAAGAAAATTACACCAACATTTCTTAAGTTTTGTTAAAATTATTCATATTTTTAAAATTATTCATATTTCCTTTTTATTTTTAAAATATATATTTTATTCTAGTTTTAAGTTTTTAACTAAAATATTATCCATAAAAAATATATAAAAATATTCTCTTACAATTTTTTTATATAGAGAAAGGTAAAAAAATTTATTTTAAGAGAAGTCTATATAATTTTAATAAAATTGAAAATAAATTTGTATAATTTACTAAAAATTATTGACCTCTTGCATGTATATGATGAATCCTGGATTTTTATTTTTTATTTTTTTATTTTTGGCTAATGAAGGCAAATTTCTTTAACCAACACGAGTTTACAACAAAAACTCAGGCAATTATGGCCAAAATTCAAACAATTCTTGATTTTAACACAAAAATATAATAATGAGGCTCAAATCTAAGCTTACCTCAAAGCTTTTCTCCTTACGCGAACTCTTGTCAGAGTGCTTTTTTGTTACAAGAGATTTGTATACCTTTCCTATCTCTTTCAAAGACGCCGTCTTTGGAATCCAAAAGATGTTGTGCAAATCCAACGTTGGTGTACGTGGTGTCTTAAGAGGTTCTCCCATTGCAGTATAGAGAGCCAACCAAGAAAATGAAAGAAAATTGAGGAAAATGAAAGAAATTGACAGGAAATAACGACGAGACAAGAAGGTGACGATGCCCGAAGAAAGAACCTAGGTGAAGGAGCAAATTTATGAGACAAAAATCAGTTTTTAAATGTGAGATAAGGAATGGGTTGATTACTTTATGATGTACAAGGTTCTTCGTAGAAGGATTAGAACCCATATTTGATGTTGTGGTTGGAATGGCGTTATGTATAACAATCCCAGACGCTAAACGAACTTCTAATTTAGTATTCTTGTTAATGTTGTCATTAGAAATTGAGATTTTTAGGCAAAATTTGGTTTATAAAAATTAAGTAAATTAAATTAACCATTAACAAACATATTATCTTTTTTTAAAGTATGTTTACGTATATATTTATCCATTGATTTTTTCCCCTTTTTAGGCAAAATTTATTAAAAAAAAATTCATAAATAAATCCATCACTTTGCGTCTTGGTTTATTTTCTAAATTATCCTTTTTTATAACAAATGTGAATTGATATGTCGTCATTTTAACAGGCTAATCCTAACTATGCTAATTTTGTTGTCAATGAACTAATAGCTTTTGTGATATTAGTTGAAAATTAATGTGTTTTTATGTTGGGGATCTAATTTTACTTCTGCCTCTTGAAAAAAATTTAACAAGCCAAATATCCACTATGTTGGATGCCTAATATTTAGATGTTTGTATTGAAGATATTTAAAATTGTGAATGGTCATAAATTCAAAAATTTTTTTAGAATGAATTACATAAATCTTTTATAAGTTTTACTGAAATTATATAAATCTCTATTTTATTTTTAAAATATATACAAAACTCCTCCTAAAACAAAAAGTTGTCTTATACTTTAATTTAATTTACTTTTTTTTGACCAAAATGTCTTTATTTCAATTTTTTTAGTCTAAAAAAATATGTATTTAAATTAATGAAGGATACTTTAGTTAACAAAATTAAAATTGAACTAAAATATAAGATACTTTTTTATTTTAGAAAAAGTTTGTATATATTTTGAAAATAAAGGAGAAATTTATAAAATTTAATTAAAATTTAGAAAAAGTCTATATAATTTAATTTTTTATTAATTAAAAATTGTGAATCTTCTAATGCTGCAGGGTTAAGAGTTTATCTATTATCTACAAATGATCTCAAAACTGTCAGAGATTGTCGAAACAACCTACCAGCAAATTCCTTTACATCACAACTAAAAAGATGAGTTAATATAAGTAAGCTATATACAGATTATAACCCAATTAACAATTAAACGATAATCATATTTTTCTTAAAACAAATATATTAAGATATATAGTTTTAGACTGAGTATAAAAATATATATTATCATATAAGGAGAGTGAATATCATCATAATGTTCATAATATAGTAAATTAATTTTTCAATGCATCATTTTTCAAAATATTATCCAAATAAATATTAAAATATATTTTATATATTAATATTTATATAAAAAAATTTATAGCAGTCAAAAAATTATAAAATATATTCCAAAAAATTATATTTAAAATATGAATTACAACGCAAAAAACAACACTAAAAAATTTCATCTGTGCGTTGCACACGCTCCCTCACTCTCCTAGGCTACGTGTGGGGAAACATTTTGAGTTTCATCCCCTACCTCTAGCAGGTCAGCCCAAATGCTGAAATGGGTCACACAGACCCATGGATAAGGGAGCTAGATTTTAGTGTTCTTCGAATGTTTTTCTTGTGAATATTATGTGTTCTTCATTCATAATCCCATTCTAAATTTATTGGAACCAAAATCCCCAATTATAATCATAGATTTAGAGGCTTTCTAATGCATGAACTTCTTCCCAAAGCCAACAGCATGGAGAGCATGTTCAAAAGTGTTTTTTCTTGCAATTGTTTTATGTATGTTATTTATAATTCCATGCAAAACAAATACATACTCAAAGCCCTTAAATTATGCAAGAGAATTACATGATTTAGATGCGAAAGAAGCTTCTGAAAAATGTCTCCCATGGCAAATAATTTTCGACAGAAATTGCAATGTAATCAGTTAAATTTTGATACAATTGATATAGGGTTTTACTTATATGATTAAGAAGAATGTAATTTTCGAAAAAACATTCATAAATTTGTTCTATTTTATGAGATTGAAAATTCAACCTTAAAACTCTAACCTAAATTTTGAATTTGAAATTCCCATGGAATTAAACAATTGTGATGCAATTGAAACATCAGTTATACTTACATGATTAAAAGGAACTTAATGATACTAAAATTGTTCATCAATTTGGGCTATTTTGTAAGAATTGAAATTGAATCATAAAACCCTAACCTATAATTTCAAATACAAAATTCTCCTTCCATAGTGTATGGTAATTCAAATTTCAAGCACCAATTAATTCAAAATATCAATATATGCAAAAGCCTTAAGGTTTTAGGTTCTAATTTTTTTAATATAATCCAATTTCATTTTTCAGAATTTGTATGGATGAAAATAGCTAGTGATTAAAACTTTTATGGATATGATCATGTCTTCAACCAATCAAATTGTAAATCATATGATTGTGACTCTGATACCATATGTAAGAATAAATTTAAAATAATTATATGAAATTAGAACACTAAATTGATTACCTGTAGAAGACATAGTGATAGATTTAGGATACACTATTGATTTTGAATACTTGAAGGCTTGAAGAAACTAGAATTTTTTCTGTGATTCATACTCCATATCACAACTTATAATGGAGTAAGTTGTGGAGTTAAAATTTGACATAAATACAGAGATGACCTAGCCAAGTTATAAATAAACTCAAGTGCCCACCCATTATGGCCCTATAAATTATTGACTCGCACTTTTATTCATACTAATCAATTAGATATCCAATCTAAAATAATAAGATCACTAATCATAAATACATGAGTTCAAATGCATCTCACATTGATCATAAATTAGTCTATTTTTATTTAAAACAAAAATTAATTAATTGTAATCTACAATAATTCCTGCAACATATGCATTAACAAAAACAAAAACAAAATGTTTTAAATGCTAAAATATGAAAATTTGGCAAGGTCATTTTTAATTTGTAAAGTTAGAGGGAAGTGTTTGTAAATTTTTTAAAATTAAATTATGTATTTATATTTTACTCGCTTATCATTAAACATTTATTTATAAAAAAGGAAAACACGTTTCAAACCACGTGTAATCAATCCAAAAACAGTAAATCTAACATGGGATAACCGTGAAGCACCTTAACCGCATATTCAGTGTCTAAACGGACCATGTGTATTGTTCGCAGAGCAACCGCGTACAATTTATAAAAAAAAATTATAGTTGAAAATTTTAAATTAAAAATGTTAATATTGAAAGATTTTAAATTTTAAAATTATTTTAAAGAATTTGTGAACAAAATTTAAACTACATAAAAAATTACAATTTAAAACCTTAAATTAAAATTTTTAGTTCTTAAATCTTTTTAATATAAATGTGTTTAAAGTTAAATTCCCCAATATAATTTTGCCAAGTTGAAATACACCATATATAACTACCACAAGGAAGTTTTAAACTGTTGCATTTCGGTCAATAATACAACCAAATATTGCAAAACATAGATCGAAATCAGGAAGAACCAATGATGGGCATTTAGGCTGAAATACATAAGAAGCAGCATCAGTGAAAATGGCGTCACGGTTACAGGTCGCTTCCTCTACTCGCCACCTGCTTCTTAAACTGAATTCCACAGGCATTGCACAGAGTCTTTAACAAAAAATAAAAAATAATGAGAAAAGTAGACTATTCTGCTATTCAGTAATTGAGGAAAGTTTTATGAACATGCATATCAAAATAATCAATTTATGTGTTCAATGTTAACTTCTTCTACACAAGGATGCTCAATTGAACGCATGATTCAAACTACATTGAGTAATATTACTCACACATTATTTAATCTAATGATAAGAATAATATTTTGTCTATTTTAATAGATTTATTACTAAAATTATATTCCTTAAGTATATAAAAATCAAATGAATCCTTTCAAAAGCTTTTAACTATTAAATAAGTTAATATTTTAAGTAATTATTTAATAAAATATTAGTTTATATTTTATAATTATTATATAATAACTAAAATATATAATATTTCCCAAAACAAAGTATCATCACACTTTAACAGGTTTGGAAACATTCAACTTACTTTATATTTCGTATGTATTCAAGACGTTATAAGACATCGGAAGTATAAGATTTCTCCTTTCCTTCATTTTGCATAGTGTTTCATACCACCTAAAAGAAAATGTGGCACTAATATTTTTTTAACTCTATTAACTTTATAAGATACTTGTCACACTTTCTTTGATAACATTCAATTTTTATATTAAATGTAAAAATTCCTATATACTATGAAATCTTAATTACAACTTAAGATATTATATCATAATACTAAGAACAAATCAATATATTATAATAAAACACATGCGAGTCACGGTTTGTGAATAGTGTGGCTTTTCACAGGTTGCGTGCAGGGCACTATTGATGTCCGTATATGAACAGTGTTTTGTTCATATAGTTATTGTTTACTCTTTTTCTTTTTTTAAATTTTTTTGTAGGGCTCACAGGTATTTTTTATATTCTTTTTACATCTTGGAGGGGAAGAAACTAATTATACTAATTTAACGTTAGATTTGTTTAGATTACACTTCAAACTTTTTGTTTAATTTTAAAAATATTATCTGGCTCCTCAAACATTTATTATAATTGCATTATTCTTTCTTTGAATGAAATTAGCTATCTATATAACATAATATTGTGATTTTATTTTTAATATGACAATAAATATAGTGAAGTTGATTTTTAGCTCCATGAAATTGTGATTTTATTCTTATAACATAATAGTAAAGTTAGTTAACTAAGTAATTTTATTTTTGGAAGAAACACATTGTACAAGAAATTAATTTTATTGACCAAAAGTAAATTGAAAGTGAGGTTTTTGTAATATATATATATATATATATGTTAAAGGAGCAAAGATTATATTTTTTAAACCTCAAAAAAGGTTAATATAATTTACTCTAATATTTAATTAATATATATATATCACAAAATAATTCTAGCTAGTAAAACCGATCAAACTCAGTAATAACCAAATTTAATCCTAAACTATGTGTAAGTATCATTACTCATACAAATTAAAGTAATTAACCCCTATATATTTTTATTTTGTATTAGTTCACATAGAGTTATATGTACAATTATTTACAACTTCGATTCATGAAGTTGTGTAAATCATATTGTAAGAGAATTGACTTTTTGTTCCTTCAAAGATATAAATTGTTTTTAACATTATTATTAAAAGACTAAACATCTCATTTTAGTCCTTCAATTTTAAAATGGCTTTTATATTTAATTTATTAACAAATTATTAATAAGATAAGTGATGTGACCTAATGAAATAGGTGATATATGGTTGTTAATTGCTTATGTAGCTATCTTTATATTTTTTTAATAACCATCAAAACGTTGTATAAACACTCTCATAAAATACAAAATGCATACTTTAGAAGAGTGATGATACAACGATCTGATAGCACAGTTAATGGCCACATTTTCCATTCATTTAGGCCACATCACATGTGTGAATTATCCATATTAATAAGGTTAACGAAAGGACTATTTTAAGTCAGAAGCAATCTTTGGATAACTAAAATGGAATGCTTAATCTTTAGAAGACCAAAAAGTCAATTCAATCTAGTATAATTTATCTAAATTTTGGTTTTTGATAATAAGTTTTTTCACCTTAGGACCTAGGGGCCCCTTGCGCCACATGGGAGTGTTTCTTGTCCGGCAGTTGTAATTTGTGCAAATTCGCCGATCACAGTTCACCTTCGGCCGGCAACGGCGCAAGGTCCTTCCGGTGCCACCGGCTGAAGAGCTGTCATTGCTGTGAACTCTCCTCTTATCATCAGAGGAATTGAAGGGTGTCTGCACCATTTCTGTTGCTGAAGTTGTGCTGTTTTGGAAGTTGGAAGCAGCAGGATCTCCAAAAGCAGAAAGTGGAAGAAGTGCCAAACCACTTGAATTTGTATTCACTTCCTGCTTCAAGTGCAAAAATTGTTTTTGTTGACAAAAATAATTTGGATATGGATCTTGGTATGTAAGATCAGAAAGAAGCCAAAAAAGACAACAATTACTCTTTAGAGAGTTTGCTAATATAGAGTATTTCACCAATTAATTAAAGATATGATATTTCTTCAGGACTCACCTAGAAAAACCATGATTGAATACCACATGGCTATATACCATTATTTAATTGATCAAGTCATTTTACAGAATATCTATGTTGATCATCTTTTAAGAGTAATAATATCAACCCAAGAAACAAAAAAGCTGCATGTAAAACTAGGTGTAGAAATATATATATATATATATATATATATGATTATAATCATGGTCATATATTAACTCTAACATGTTTAAATATCTTTTTCATATTTAATTTGGCTTTCCTATTTTTTATTGACAAACATAAGAATATTTCAAAAACGCTATGGATCAAATAATGGATGATAAAAATTAATTTTAAGTTTTAGGGCTCCTTTTGTAGTATTAGCTTAGAATAGGTATTTGGCTTTTAATTTCTGATATATAAATGAAAGTCAATAATACATAAGTGAGAGTTAATACTTAGCAGTACATATAAAGTTCTCAAAACATAATTTTTAATATCATTGATACTCATTCTTTTGTCGTTTACCTCAGTATTTATACTAGTTTAACAGCATACAATTTTTTTAAAGGTTAAAATACAGATCATTACCCTTTGATTTTTTTTTAAATTTATTCCGGTGATTTAAATCTTAATCTTCAAAAAACTGTTGCATATAGTGAAATATACATTACAATACTGTATGATTCTGCCACCTAATTATCTTTCCTAGTTATTAATCAAATTTAAAATGTAAATGTGAAATCAATCATTACAATCCCCCTCTCCCCAACACACACACAAGATCAAAAATATTATGGAGAAATTGTAATTGCCTAGATACTCCAATCTTTTGCCTTTATTTGCAATGTACCTTTCAATCTACTCGAAATCACAATTGATTTTTTGAACTATTAGTCTCATTTCAATAACCCCCAAACATCTAAGTATCATATTAAATCTAAGGTAAAAACATTTGCATTGCAGGGTCAGTTTTACCCTTCTTGGACATGAATACCAAAGGAGTCTCGATACACATGGGTTCAATTCTTATCTCATCCATTCTCTTACACTATCCTCTCCACATTCTTATAAGAGGTACCAAATTTGTTGTTATATACTATGAGAACCCCCCTATTCAAATACTGTAATTCTCTATGATTGCAGTACTAAGAAGGACTATAGAGGTAATACCCAAAAAAATTTCACACACCCTTCACTCTTAAAGTTTTGCTTACTTTATTTTTCTCACATGAAGAGGTTTTCTCTTTTTTCTTTACCTTGCTCTTGGCTTGGTTCTGCCTCTGATGCCAAATAAATGGAAACCTCTCCTCTATTTATAGAGGCTCATCTTCACGCAAAAAATTTACAATTCCAATTTTACAGATCAATGTTGCATAACTAGCATCTCTTAACAAGGGGTAAGAAATTCCAGCGAAAGCAATGTTATAAAATTTAATCATTGTTTTGAAAACCGGACCAGATCGGCCGGTTCGACCGGGAACCGATCCCTGGTCCGGTCCGGTTAACCCTCAGAACCGGAGAGTTTAGGAATCGGTTAAGAACCAGCGAAACTGATCAAAAACCGATGAGAATAAAAAAAATTGGTTGGATTACTGGTTGAACCGGTTTTGTAATATTTAACAAAATTGACAATACTGTGGTTTGAACTCTGGCCCTCTTAGAATGCAAGCACACCACTACCATTGACCTAAATTACATTTTTAGTTATAATATGTAATATTTAATATATAACCTTTATTATAATTCTATTTTAAAATAATAAAATAAATAATAATTGATTCAAATTTTGACCAAGATGAACAATATATTTTTTATCAAATTATTATTATTGTCTTGTTTATAATCCAAAATTTTAATATAATAAATAAGAAATAAAATTAAAATTCATATGATTTTTATTAAAATTATGAAAATATATTTAAACAAATTAAAAATTAAAAATTATGTTATGTATAATTTATTTTTATGTACAATTAGTTATAACATTTTAAAATTTATTAATATTTATTTGCTATTATGTATTATCTTAAATTTTTAATATATATATATATATATATATACATATATATATATATATAATTATCACCGGTTCAACCACGGTTTGACCACGGTTAAACCAATAAACCGTGAATCGGTGATTTCACTAGTTTAATGGCTGGTCTAGTTTTAAAAATATTGAATTTAATCATAATCAGCCTATATAGTTGTAGCCTTTTCTTCATTTATTGATAATCTGGACCCCACAATTCTTCTTTTTCTTCAACCTATGAGGAAGGAGAATAATCATTAAGCACTCACTTGGAGTCCACATCGGCTACCCTGCATATAGTTGAAGCTTTTCACTAGCTATAACTTTCATCATCATATATATCAGTGGGTTTTTTATTGATATGACTGTTTTCCCAATTTGAATAATTGTTCTTCCACTACTGAACACATTCAATGGTGTAAGAATGATATATGGCATTCTTGGTCAACATTTTCCCTTTGACTATAACAATAGATATCGAGTCTATCTTGCGTCACTTCCAATTGTTAGAGAAGTCCTTTTTTGGTCACAGCAATCAAGCTGAGCCAACCTCAGTTGTTGACAAGGCAACACACTTTTGCAGTTTAGACTGCCATGACAGCTCCCCCTGCAAGAATCCTAGAGTATATATATTTTTACTGTCTAGGTCACCTGCTATATCTAAATTTGTATGACCCACCAAAACTAGCTCAGATCCTCCAAAACATAAGCATAACTTTGAGCTACCTCTCAAATATTTTAAGATCCATTTCACATTTTCCAGAGACTGGGATTGAAAAAAAAAGGAAAAATTATGTTTAAGGATCAAGAAGTGAAAAAAATTATTTTTAAGGACCTTTACCACTAAGTTCAACTGTTTGTTGCTAAATTCAGTAGTAATCATCCTAAAACAAGTGGTAACAGGTCTTTAAGAATAAATTTCTTCACTTTTTGGTCCTTTATTATAATTCTCCCAAAAAAAACTTTCTTTCCATTCTAAATGCTTGAGTGATATTCGTTCAAGTGTAAACCATGGCATACATCAAACTGCTAATTACAAATAAGTGAGGAATATTTGCCATGTCTTTCTTTCCTTCCAGAGTTGTGGGATGTTAGTGTATAAGAAGTTTTGTTAGTGTTTTTATTTGTTTTGTTTAGCTTGGTTTATTTAGTTTTCTCTATGACATTTTTTTATTGGTGTTATATAGTTGGAAGATTTTCTTTTTTTCATTTTCTAAATAACGACTTGGGATGCTTGGCATCATCTGTATCTCTTTCTCTTATTAAAAAAAATGTATGAATAGAGTTTTAGCGGCTTGCTTAGTATCGTGCCTAAGCATTTCATTTAGACACTTTGGTATTTTTATCTTGGTATCAAAGCTTCAGAGGCTAATGCCATGGACTCACCTACACAAGCTTCAAGCACTATAGCAAGTAATCAATCTACTAGTTCACAAAGCTTTCTTCCTTTTAGCATTAACAAGAACATCACTTTAAATTCTTCTTTCAACCAAGGTTGCTTTGTCATGTTGGATAGAAGCAATTATCTTTTTTGACAATCTATGACATTGCCAATCATCTATGGAAATAAAATGGATTTTATATCTTTGGCACAAAGCTTTGCCCACTTGAATTTCTCTTTGAAGGTGTAGAGAAGAAATCAAACCATGCGTATGAGGAGTGAATTTCCAATTATCAAATTCTACTTGGTTGGCTTTATAAGTCAATGATTGTTGACATCACAATTCAGATACTAAATTGCACAACTACTAAAGAGCTATAAGAAGCAGAAAAAGCTTTATTTGGTGCACATACACAATCTAAAATCACTATGATAAGAGTGAATTGCAGCGAACAAGAAAAAGGCTACATGAAGATGGAGGATTACTTGAACAAGCTGAAAATCTATTGTAGATAATCTTGCACTAGTTGGAAGCCTGTTACTGTTGCTTGATCTCATTACTCAAGCTCTCATGGGATTTGATACAAATACAACCTGCTCATTGTTCAACTCTTAGATAAAGAATATTCGACATAGATTGATCTTCAAGCCACCTTACTCACATATGAGAGTAGATTGGAGCAAGTTAATAACTTCAACAATTTGAGCATCACTTAGCCTTTTGCCAGCACCAATAAAATGGAAACCAAGCCTTTGAACTTTGCTAATTCTCGTGGAAATTAGAGAGGGTCAAGAAATAAAGGCTTTAAGGAAAGTAGAGGCCATGGAAGATATCTTAGGAACAACAAACCTTCATGTCAAGTTTGTGGAAAATTTGGGCACAGTATGTGAGTTGCTTCTAAAGGTTTGAAACAGGCCACATGGGTAAGTCATTTAAGCAACATACTTTATATCACAATTTTGCTACTACATATTTAGCTTCAACAAGTTTTGTGATTGATCCTTCTTGGTTTGTTGATAGTGGATCAAGTAATCACATTCCTCCTTATGCAAATTAGCTTGAAACACCCATTGTTAATTCTAGTAAAGAAAAAATTATTGTGGGAAATGGTACTAAAATTGACCTTCTTAGCACTGGTTATTCCACTTTACCATGCAATCATAATCACTCTCTTATGATCAATGACATTTTGTAAGCTCCTCATACAGTTAAAATTCTTCTAATTGTTTTGAAACTTACTACTGATAATAATTTGCTTGTTAACTTTCACTCACATGGATGTTTTATGAAAGACAAAGCCACAGGAATGGTCTTGCTATAAGGGAGACTTGAGAAAGTGCTTTACAAATTGGATAGTGCATCATGAACAGTCTACCTCTTGTCATAAAAATCCAATTCTTAATCTATTTGCTTGTCTACTATGTATCAGGATTTGCATTGAAAGTTAGGCCATCTTTCTAGTTACGTTTTGTCAAAGGGTTTACAAGAATGTAATGTTAAGCTAAAGTCAAATGAGAAAGTTAATTTTTGTGAAGCATGTTAATATGGAAAATCTCATTTCCTTCCTTTTAAACTTTCTTAATCTCATGCTAATTATACTCTTGAATTAGTTCATACTAGTTTGTGGGGTCCCTTTCCCATTGCTTCCTCATCCAGATATAAGTGTTATATCCATTTTCTTGATGAATTTAGTAGGTTTACTTGGATTTATCCTCTTAAAACAAAGGGAGAAGCATT
This sequence comes from Erythrophleum ivorense, assembly GCA_026724425.1. NCBI lineage: Eukaryota > Viridiplantae > Streptophyta > Magnoliopsida > Fabales > Fabaceae > Erythrophleum > Erythrophleum ivorense. The sequence goes on along the minus strand of JAIUCV010000006.1, from coordinate 35,175,598 downwards.
CAATGCTTTTGTACATTTTAAAAACTTATAAAAAAATCAATTTGACAAAAAAATAAAAATATTGCAAAATGATTGAGGTGTAAATTTAGGAGCTTTATTAGTGTTGTTCAAACCTCTAGAATTGTGTTTAGGCAATCTTGTCCTCGCACTTTAGCTTAAAATGGTAAAGCTGAAAGAAAATATCGCCATATTATTGAACTTATTCTAACCCTTCTTGCCCAACCCAAGATGCCTTTGGGAAGCATTCAACACTCCCATTTTTCTCATAAATAGACTACCTACTATAGTTTTACAAGGCCATTCACCCTTTAACAAGCTCTATGACTCTGAACCAAATTATGCATTGCTAAAATCCTTGGGATGTGCTTGCTAGTCATGTCTAAAGTCTTATAATCAACATAAATTACAATTTCATTCCACCAAGTGTTTTTATTATTTGTATAGTTCTTATAAAGGGTACAAATGTCTCAGTCCAACTAGTAGGGTGTATGTTTGTGGGCATGCCATTTTTAATGAATCAAACTTTCTTTTTTCTTCTAGTTTTCTAAACACCAGAGTTTTACCCAAATATGAAATTGTTGTAGCACTTGTTTTTCCTCTGTTAACAAATATTATAACTAGTGACACTTAGTTTTAGCCTCTTACCAACATTTTAAAGAAGTTTCCTATGTAGTAACAATAAGTTCTAATAATTATGAACAAGTAATGTTAGTAGATTCCTTTAGCAACATTGGTGTTGAATTTTCAAACAATTCTAATGCTATTATATAAAGGCTACTACTAAAAGAAAATTTAAACATTCTCTTTGAAGAGTTTGAAAAAGAAGCCTTTTATTCTTGTGTTCCTAAAGTTCCATGGCATCCAATGATAACTAGGAGTCAAAAAGGTGTTTTCAAATCAAAGCATCCTTTTGTTAAAGTTGCAAAGTATGAGTTGGTCTAAGATGTAAAACTGACAACAACAAAAGCGATACTTAAAGTTCCTCACTTGAAAAATGCTATGGTGGTTGAATATGATGCTCTTATTAAAAACCAAACTTGCACACTAATTCCTTATGATGTTACATAAAACGTCATTGGTTGCAAGTGGCTTACCATAACTAAGTTTAATGTAAATGGAACAATATAAGGTATAAAACTCGACTAGTGGCTAAGGGATTTCAACGAAGTCTAGGTGTTGACTGTTAAGAAGCTTTTAGCTTAGTTATCAAGGCCTCTACGATTAGATAATTATTACATTTGTTGTCTCTCTCAATTAGGAAGAAAAGCAATTAGATATTAATAATGTGTTTCTTAATAAGTTCTTACAAGAAAAAGCTTTATGAAACAACCCCCAAGATTTAAGGATTCCAGTAAGGTCATACATGTTTGCAAGCTGTCTAAAGCTATTTATGACCCCAAATAAGCACTTAGGGCCTGATTTGAGAGCTTAGGACTATAACATCCCTAAAAATTAAAAATTTTTAATTATTTAGTATTTTATGTAATGAATTTATTAAACTTTAATAAGATGAATTTAAACGAAGTAACTTCATATATGAAAAGTATAAGATGAATAGGACTCAAGAATTTTTGAGATTTTAGGGGGATCTAAGGGACCTAGGGACAAAATCATTATTTGCCACCAGGACAAACTTTGATAAATTTTCTGGAAGAAAGAGAAATTAAGAATTAGCCTAATATATATACCTCAATAGTTAGGAAATAATGCGCAAAAAATCATAAAATTTGTTTCATAAAATTCTGAAATTGTTAATACTAGAAAATAGCCACAAACAATTAAGAGCTTATATAGAGATAAACTAAACCCTTAAGCTTAAGTTAACTATCTCAAGAGATTTTGTGCAGAAAGATCTACCAAATAGTGGTAATGGAATCTAGAGATGTAGAGTTAAGACGAAGATATAAGTGAAAAACGAACAAAGATACTTATCTATTACATTACTACTGAGGCAAAAAGGTCATTTAGACCCTAAAATAATAAAATATTAGATAAATAATAATAATAATAATAATAATAAATATAGTTTAAGACATTACATGGGATCCACGTAGGCCCAAATAATATTAAAATATAGCAGAAAACTAAAAAAATGCAGGCTAAATAAAATATTATAGAGAACCAACAATAAGAGATATCGACCAAACGATGGCATTTTTTGTAAATTTGGGCTAGAGGAAGGCTGATGTAGTGCCATGGACAAGGAGCAAGACATGTGGTGCCATATATGTGAAGAAGATTCTAAAGACTACACGAACTACGAAGCGATGATACATGCTTAAGTCATTAAATCTTAGTAAATCTCACGTTTTATGAAAAAGTTACCATTGACGTCAGAATGATATAGACGCTAACTCAGGTAGTAATAAATGCAAAGATTACTTTCACGTAAAATGAGAAAAGTAATCATAACTACAAATAAAATATTGTTAAATCCAATGGCTAATATTCCTTCGTAAAATGAGATCGATCTTAACTGTTGATGTAATCTAATGGCTCAGATTTCTTTACTTTTTAAGATCAAATCACAACCGTTAATCTAATCTAAAAGCTCACATTTAATCTCCCATTCCAAGGTTTAATCCAAACAATCCATTTGATCTAAAGGCCAAGATCTTCCATCTTAAAAGTTGTTCAAATCTTAACCATCCACTTGGAAATAAAACTTACAAAAACACACACACACTTTCACGCCACACACACACAATTCAACAAAGACAAAAAGAAAAAGAGGGAAGGAGAGCTCGGCCAAGGGAGGAGGAGGAGGGAGGAAGAAAGAAAGAAAAGCTACTGGAGAAAAACAAACACTGTGAATTCAAGATAACATAGATAAACGCTTTTCTTCTTGGTTTTTCTCTTATTTTCTTCCATGAATCTTCTCTTCTTTTCTTCTGTATGTACTGGCCATGGCAAGAACAAAGGAGGAGTTTTGTTGTTTTTATGAATCCAAACTAAGAAAAGATGGAGAAATCATATGTATGGTTTATGGATTCATGTGATTCAAGAAAATTTCTATTCTTGGCAATTTTTCTACAAACTATTGAACTTGGAATTTCAAGAAGCCATGGGAGAAATTGAAGAGAAAATAAATGGGAGAACAATGGGAGAAAGCCTAAGGAAGAGATAGATTAATATAACTTTGATTTTCATAAAGAATTTGGCAAGAAACCCTTGAATTTTAATTTAAGAAAATTGTAGAATATACCTAGAATTTCTAGAAATTGATTGAGAATTTTTATTCATCTCTTCTGAATATGTATGTATGACTATTTAGTGACATGAAAATGAAACAAAATCATACACTCTCCTTGGTGCATAGTTTGGGCTGAGACCATTAGAGCTACCTAAGGAAGCGTTTTCTAAAATTTAACTAAATTAGGTTAATCTACACTAGAAATAAGACTTATGGTGAAATTTTGGTGAATTGCGGATCACTATATAAAGTCAAATTTTTAAAAAAAAATGTTGTCCAAGAACTTCTTGAAATTTTACTTATGTTATCTAATGTGTTTTGAATGATTTATGTGGTCTAATATGTTCTATATGTTGTCTGGATTATATTGATATTTATTTTGTAAATTTTGGAGCCCATTTGTGATAGTTAGAAATTTATGAAACATTATATCAAGAATGAAATATATGATAAACATATGTTCTAAATTTGTACTATTTGCTATATTGATATATTGCTTATTATCTGATTTTTTGACATAAACAATATCTATTTACTGTCTGATTTCTTAAATATTAGTTATTTAGTAAAGGATTGGCCATTGTATATATATATAGGTAGAGTAGCCTTATTCAGGGGATGAACTCTGTATATGTTAGAATTGGCCACTAGATAACTATTGTTGTGTTAGATGTCCAATTTTAATTATGAAATATATTTAAAAATACCTAAAGTACTAATTAGGACTGGTGAGGGCCATTTGGATATTTTGGACCTATTTTGGACTTACTGGGTTTTATTGAGTCTTTCGTGTACCTAAACGAACCTTTTATGGCAGTACCTTAACATTGAACCCTGATTTATGAATTATTTTGGATACCAGATGGGCCCCAAGACAAATTTGGATTTAGAAAGGTGAAAAGATAATTTTAAATATTTAAATATAATTTTTCAGACTTCAATGTGCTATTATGCAATTGGGATTATTTATTTATGTATAGAGTTGTACAAGGTAGTTCTTTTCCAAATATACCTATTACGTCTTGATTAAATGATGACTTAGATGGCATATTATTGTGATATTTTTATTTGACTTTCCTTGGGTATCCATTAAGGGACGTCTTAGTAAAAGAAGTAAGGGTGAGCTTGCTAAGTCATGACTGTGTAACATGATCTAGGTATTGAGCCTATCAAGCCAGTGCAACATGATCTGGGTATTAAGCTTGGCAGTCTCCAAGGCCTAATGGTCAAGCTGAATAATTATTGTTTGTTATGGTAGAGACCACTCAAAAAATGAAATAAAATACCTAATTTTCACTTTCTGTGCATGTTAACACTTTGCAAATAATGAACTTTTAATCTATGGATATTTTACTATGTTTAATCATATTCTGTTTACATGTGCAAAACCTTGAGATTAACATGATCTACTCCATTACATGTTCGTATAACACCCTCTGTTACTATTCATTTTGTTATATTGTATTCTTGTTAAATATTATAGAATTAGTATATTTATTTGTTTACATTATTCTATAAATTAATTATTTTTTGTAAAGTTCTCATTTATATTATCTGTTATTTGTCAAATTCTTACTTGACGTTTCTTCATGAATATTATGTCATATTAATTATATCTATGTTATTAAGAAAATTATTTCTCACTCTGTTATAGTTTATATTTTTCTTAAATGTTTGTCTATAGAATAACCCTAGAACTCTAGGCATAGTGGATTCAATTCCCAATATGGGGGTGGATGTTTTTCATTCACAACATTAGAGTTATTATGTGTGATGAATTAGTTTGTGCGGTACCTATTATATTAGTGGCAACAAATGAGAAGAATCCCACATTCCCTATGGGAGGGATGCCTCTTCCGTTTCCATGAATGTAAGCTCCAAACTAATCCTAATATGACTTTTTTGTGCAAATAGGAGATTGACTTTTTGGTTTTTTTGTTACTTGGGGATTTTCTTTTTTAGTAATTATAGGATAAATCCCCAGTAATATGATGTGGTCTGTACTTATATGACCCCGCTCCCCTATATCTGAACTTTTGACTATATGTAATGATAGTAGTTTTATTTTCATTGCATTTCATGATCCACTACGTTGTATAGGTCAGTTGACACATAGTGAAGAATTTCTACTTTAAAAAATATGAAAATGATGAGATAGTAACTAAATTGAATTAAGTTAAATTGTCTTAAGGGTAAAATAGATAAATAAATACAAATAGAACAATGAAATACAGAGAATTAAGGAAGGTGTTACAAGGACTACCTTACTTAGGTGGGATTTTGTCAACACGAAAAGTGATAGGTCCTTATTTATCTTTAAAGATAAGTCATAAGTTATCATTATTTTGATTTATGTTGATGATATCTTGGTGATAGGTAATAATATAGAAGGACTAAACCAGTTTGTTCAACTACATCTTCTCTCTTAAAGATCTTTGTCCATTGCATTATTTCTAGGTTTTGAAGTGTATTGTGATGCTATTAGAATTTATTTGAATAGGAGAAAATATGTTCTTAATCTACTCATGAAGTTTAATATGGTTAATACTTTTCCTTGTCTTACTCCTATAGTAACTAGAAAGTCTTTGTCTACCTTTAAAGGGGAAGAAATACAATCCTTTAGAATAGAGAAGTCTTGTAGGAGCCTTGTAATGCTTGATCAGCACTAGACCAAATCTTTCATATGTTGTGCATAAATTGAGTCACTCATTAGCAAGCTCTAAAAAGAATTCTTATATACCCAAAAGGAACTCTACTTGTTGGCATACACATCTCACCATCTGATCATTTGGTGATTACGAAATTTTCTAACAATGGTTGGGCCTATTGTCTTGATGATAGGATATCTATTGGGGGTTATTGTGTTTTCTTTAGAGAAACATTAGTGGCTTGGTCTTCTAAGAAGCAAAATATTGCTACCCACTCTAGTACAGAGTCAAAGTATCATTTTCTTGCTTATTTAGTCACTGAAGTTGGATGGATTCAATCATCACTTAAGGAGATTGGTTTTGGTCTTATAAAGATTTTCGTTCTATGATGTGATAATCCAATTGCTAATGCATCGGTTGCAAATCTAGTTCATCATGCAAGTACAAAACATATAAAAGTTAATGTTCATTATCTTTAAGATCAAGTTTTTGCTAACCAAATTTCTATATGTTATGGACCTTCATCAGATCAACTTGCCATCACCTAACCAAGTCTCTATCACACTCTAATTTCAGCTTTCTTTATGAAAAACTTAAGGTGTATCCTACACCCTCTTATTCGAAGGGGCATGTTAGTGTATAAGAAATTTTGTCAGTGTTTTTAATTGTTTTGTTTAGTTTGGTTTATTGAGTTTTTCCTATGGCATTTTTATTAGCATTGTTATAGTTAGAAAATTCTTTCTCACTTTTTGAATAATGACCTGGGACACCTAGCATCTATATCTCTCTCGCTACTTTTATAATAAAACGATGTATTAATATAGATTTTTAGCTTTTGCTTAGTACCTTGGTTGAACATTTCATTCAAACACTTTCCTTTGCTATTTTCATCTTGGGGCAAGTCCTTCAACTGAGTTTAAAGTGATTTGTTGACAATATGCTAACTAGCTTAGCACTCTTTGTATTAAATCTATCTAGAACCTATTTAACATATTTTTCTTATGTAAATAAGAACTTTAAGATTTTCAGTCTCGTAAAATCTGCATCCTTAGAATTTGCCTTGCAAGGCTAAATCTTTCATGTCAAAGGATTTTAGTAAATCCTTTTTCAAATCACCAATCATTCTTGGATCTTATCGCACCATTAATATATCATCTACATATAACAAAAGCATTATGAATTTGCCACCATGGAATAGCTAGACATGTATATAAATTGATTGGCATTAGTCTTGGTATATCCTTGACTTCCTTGACTTATTATGAAAGAGTCAATCTTTTTATACCATTGTCTTAGAGTTTAATTTAACCCATGCAGCTTTTCTATCAATTTGCAAATTATAAGTTTCTTTTTTGTGGTAAGTTTCAAATTGATATATATTTTCATATCCATTTATGGGACTTATCACATAAATTTTTAGTTTATTTTAGGATTTTTTTTTTTAAAAAAGAAGTTTTTAGATAAATTTGTACGTATTGGTTTAATATAGTAGTTTTAGTAATGCTGAATAGATTTTAGGTTAATTAAATATTTTTGAATTTGAACTATAGGTCAAAGAGGCTGAGTCTACCATTATAAAGGTTTGGAGGCTAAGTCTAGTATAGGTTGTAACATCCAGTCCCTCCGTAAATGTTTGGTTTTTCCGTAAACGTCAGAAATGGGCCAGATATAAAAGGAAGTCCCTGAAATAGAAGGAATTAGGGCCAAATAAAATTATGATAAAATTTAAAATAATAGAAAATGAAGATTTGAGCCTTGAGTTGCCCAGAAATCAAGGCCAGAGTGATTCGATAAACTTGCCAAAAGGCCAGTGGCATTTTCATAAATATGGGCACTTTTTGAAAGACTCCTAGGAGGGCCTTTTAAATGAAAGTTTTAAGTTCTCAGGGGTTCTCAGAGGCCCCAAAAACCATGGGAAGCCCCGGAATCAGTGAAGCCCCTCTGCTGTACTCTTTCCGACGTCAGTTGACCTAAATTTTGACCGATTTGTTCGGGAAGGTTTTAGCTCCGACTTGAGTGAATTGAAAGGCATTTTATTAAATTAGGAACCTATTTGTTATGATGGAAAAGACGGTTCTCAAAAAGGAGCTAAAACGAAGGAGAAACGAAAATGCTAAGAACCAAGGGCAAAATTGGCATTAAAGTGTTAAAGGAAGCTTCTTTATATGCCACATTCTTTCTCTCCTCTCTAAGACCGACTTGCTTCTACCCAATTTCAGAGGAAAACTCCAACTTCTTAGGCGCACAAGAGGAGGAGGATTTTGGAGGAAGAAATTCAAGAAAAAGGTAAGAAACTTTAAGAAAATTCCATATCCTTCCTTCTTGAACCTTGCTCCTCTCCTCTCAAGCTTTCTTTCTATGATTTTAATGGAGAGTTTGGTGCTATTTTTGGGATAAAACAGAGAGGAAAATTTCAAAAATTGAGGGAGTGAGCCAACCAAGTGGAAGAACAAGCCAAAGGAAGCAAGAAAACAAGGTAAAACTTTCATTCTTTGGTAGTTTCTCCCTCCCCCTTCCTCTTGCACGAATTTGACCACCATGAGCCCAAGTCTTATGGGCTGATTTTTGTCCAATTTGTGGAGGGATTAGAGGTTTTAGATGGCAAAGATTAAGAAGGAACCAATAGAATCAAGAAATGAGCATTAGGAGACAAGATAGAACCATTAGGGATCCAGATGCTCCCTTGCAAATATGATTTTATATGAATGTTCTTAGGCTTAAATGAATGTTTAAATGTGCTCCTAAAATCCCTAAGAGGTCCCCCATATGCCTCTTCCTCCATGAAAATGAACAAAACCCCATGAAAAGTCATGAACCTAAAAGTTAGAAAAGTGTAGAGCATTTAAGGGGATTGTAAAAACAGATTTAATCTATGAGTTCTCTTGGCTATTTAAGTGTTTCCTTGACCTCCTACAACTCTTAACAACCTCCCTAAATGGTTCTCCCATCAAGGAAAAATCAAGAAGGCCATGAACTCTTCTTCCCCCCATAGTCTCGGCCTAGGCAAGTTTTTATAGCTAGGGAGAGTTTTAAATTTTTCTAAGGCTATTCTTGAGTCATATGTGATGAGTGAAGATGAGTAGAGGCCTTAGAAAAAATTTAGAACTCAAAAAAAGTGAATTGGTGCCATAGGTTCCATATTAGGACCTAAAGAAGCAACATGATGTTAGGCCCTTTGTTTTAATGATATGATGACTCCAAGAGGTTTAAAAGGAGTCAAGAATCATAATTGAAAGAAAGAATGAGGCCTAGAAGTCATTTGATGAGTGTTGCTTCATTAGGTGTGATTATGGACCATAATGGAGCCTATAGAGCAATCTAGTGTTTTATCAAGTGATGTAGCCTTAAAATATGTTTCATAGACCTAATTGGCTCCTATAAATTGTATCTAGGCTAAGAGAAACTATCTCCACCAAATTGTGGGTGTGTGGCCGAAAGAGAAGGCTTGAAAGCTAAGGAAAAAGTGTGTGAAATTGTGCAAGGTAGCTCTCTCCACCTTCTCTCATGCATGGATGTGTGTTTAGCTTGTTTTAGAATGTGTGTATATGTATTTTCAAGCTAAGAAAAGTATGCTAGCATGCCTTTATATTCCATGATCCTTGATGCCATGTTATGTTTTAAATGAATCTATGATATTTGTATGAGTTTGCTTAAGTGAGGAGAGGCCAAGAACTCTTCCCTTTGGTAAGGATGAGCCAAGAACCCTTGAGCTTAGTTGAGACATAGCAAAGAGTCTCCCAAAAGTAAAGTGGGCTCCCAAGAGTATGGTTGAGTCCAAAGCTCTTAAAGAATGGGTAAGGCAAGTCCAAAATTCATGAGGAGAAGTGTGAGGCCAATCCAAACACTTGGGGAACTCTTGAATGTCTTGTATGATTGATTCACATGCCAAGGTTGCTTTGAAAATGTCCATGACTTCTATTTTTCCATACATGCATTTGAAAATCTTGCTTTGTACATATTATGTGTGATTGAATGGGAGATGAGCTATTGGGATTCTTTGAATCTCATCCCCTCCTCTCCAATATCTTAACATGCTAGGTGGAGCCAATGAACAAGGAAATGGAAGCCACTAAGTGAGGAGATGAAGTCTTGATTATAAAGTTAAAAGCTTTTAACTTTGTTTATGTTGTAACCAAAGGAGTGGCATATGATGTAATCTTTTGTTAGAATTGATGCACAATGAATGGAACATGTGTAAATATCCTAATAGATGATGTACGTATAAAATTTGTGGATAAATGGAATGTATTACAATTTTTGGGTTTGGATGGCCATTTCAAGTGTATGCCTCTTAGTACATAGCTTGGGAATGGAGAATGAAATTCTGTGTTTTGAGTCTCCACACCTTTGAGACAAGTTTAGAGAGTCTTTTTAGGCCATTCCTAGGTGCTCAAGTGGCCACAAGAACCATAGGAGCTATTTTGCCCATCATTGAACCATTAAGAGGCATGAAAATGGCCCAAATGCAACCCTATGTCACTTTTTACTCAAATGAGCTCTTCTTAATCTGAGATTTGGCATACAATTAGGTCTTATTAAGAGCTTTTTGGGAAGCTAAAGATAATAATTTTCAGAGATCTAGAGAATATTTGATGAATTTTCAAAGTTGGGATTTTTCATGGATTCTGGTATGGGTACTATTCATACTGACAGTTTTGAATTCTGTGTCACCCGATAGCCAAATGGTGTCCAATACTTATAAAATTTTATATACATAAATTAGAGGTCATAAGATTTCTGTGGCCACTGAGATCACCTCATTTGGAGGTCTGAACAGTGAGTTATGCATGTTTGAAATTAACTGTTAGTATCAGTAGTGCCCCATGAGTCTGGTTACTATTCCATAGGGTCCAGCTGACTAAACATATCTGTTTCATTCTGGAATTATTTTTACTATCAATTTAACATTTGTAGCTTTCCAGAATGACCGAATGTGTGTGATTTCAATTTTTATAGAATTAGTTATGAATTTCAGAAATTTATATAAGTAAACTAAACAATAGCCCAGGCAGCCAGCGACTCTGTAGCGTTTTGGATATCAAACGTCCTGTGTGATGAATTTTATGACCTGGGTATATTTTTAGTGTGAATTAGACATCCTAAGGTTTCCATAATGATTAATATTGCATCATTTCTAATTTTTTAGATTTAGTTATGATTTTTCAAAGTTGGGTTAGAAAATAGAGCAAATCTGGCCGAAAATGTGCTTATTTATTTTGAGCTCCATTTCGGTTTCCATGGGTTATAGGCATGTTTTTGTGATACAAATGAGTTGTAATAATGAAATTAAATATGAGGAAGTATAGTATGAGCTCACATAGTTCATGTGACACTAAATTAAATTTTTTTGACATAGCGCAACGCGAAAAAAGTTTATTATTTTCATCCCCTTTTCATATGATCTTGTGAGATCGATAATACAAAGCTTATAAATGGCATCAAATGAGTTAGAAGTTATGGTGTTACATAGGTTCTAAAAGGTATAATGCCTAAGTGCCAAAAGAACATGCAGCACTGTGGTGGTGGTGCAATATTTGGCAAAATAACATAATTTTATGTGATTTAATTGGAAGACCCTATAAATACCCACATTTGCATATTTTGAAAGAAAATGACAACATTTTTACCTTTATTAGAGCTCTTGAAGGCTGCTTTAGTACTTAGGAGCTAGGGAGAAGATGGAGAATTAAAAGGAGATGAGTTTCAACATGGAATTTTACAGTTTATCATTCAATCTATTGCTTAAGACTTCACTCTTTAGCTGTGTTCTCTATTCTTCCCCTAAGAGTCTTTTCTTTTATTATTTTACTCTTTATTTGTTAATTTTGTTTTGTAATCTTATTTTAGGAATAGATGGATTTTGGGCTACTTGTATTGAATTATTAATGTTAGTAATGATATATTAATTTTCCTATTCAATTATGGATTGTATGATATGTGTTTAAAGCCTTTGTTGATTAATTGTTAATCTTAATTAATTGCTTAAATTTAGCATAGTTCAAGATGAGCAACTATGTGGAGATATTAATTAGGAAGCTTGAGATAATCCACAATTGAATCTTATTATGATTTAGTCTGCGAGGAGAATTCACTTTCTGATAACTTAATATCTAGTGTTTGATGAAATGGAACTAATTTTATGTAATAATGACTTAGTCAAAAAGGAGCACTCACATTAATTCAACTTGAATTCACTAATGGCTAATGCTTCCTATGAATAATTGAAATTAGGTAGGTCTTATATTAGGTTGCTTAGGAAAGATTAGGATTATGATAGCTCAAATCATTTGGTAGAGTTTTAATAAATTCAAAATTTGGCTAGCCATAGTGAGTAAAGGATTGATGTTGAACTTTGAATGCTACAAGGTGTGATGGTTAAAGGTACGTTTATTTTGTTTTTAAGTCTTTTGTATTTGTGTCTTTTGAGTCTTGAGTCATTTATGTTTTTATTTTATGCCTTTTAGGCATTCATTTAATTGTTTATATGACTAGTAACTAGGTAGAACTACAATTTCGTTCTTATAAATAAATCATACACTAACCTTGAATTTAAGTAAAACCCTTAGAATATGAAATAATTCCAATCCTCATATGATTGAGACTCTTACTCAAAAGACACTATATTACTTAAATACTAGGGCACTTGCTAGTTTATATCTATAAGGTAGTCATATCACCTTGTCTCTTCAAATCCTTTTAGTTGAAACATGTTGGTTTCTTCCTCCAAATTACAAAAGAGAAAAGTAGTCTTCACATCTAAGTAGTTAAGCTTAAGATCTAAGCTAGCAGTGAAACTTATAATGACTTTAATAAAGCTCATCTTCACAATTGGAGAGAAAATTTATCAAAACCAATTCCAAGAACTTGTACAAAGCCTTTCTCAACAAGATGAGCTTTTACTTCACTAGCTTATCATCATCCTTTTTCTACTTGAGCACCTTTTTTGTTTTTCAAGGCCTTCCTTCCTTTTAGAAGTTTTGCTAGCCCCTAAATTTCATTTTTCTGTAGGGAATCCATCTCTTCTTGAATGACTTCTAGCCATTAGGTTTCATTGTTATAAGTTTGAACTTCTCCAAAACTTTATGGCTCCCTTTCATCAATGATAATGATATACTTAGAATCAGGTTACTTACTAGATAGACAACGATCTTTATTAGATCACTTAAGTTAAGGTGAAGGGGTATGCTCCCTTTACTCAATATCTTCTCTATCTACAACATCATCTATTGCTAGCTTAATGTTAGCCTCACGTTCTATAATGTCCGATTTTCATTAAATGATGGAAATGAGTGTGTTTTCAAAGCAAGTCTCCCAAAATAAATTAGTTAAGGTCTTGAAAAATTTGAGTAACATTCTAGACTCCTAAAAATGAGAATTCTAGGCTCAGATGGAAAGAAAAATAGAGTTAGGATGAAGAAACAAATTTTGACAGAAAACTTATGAAACATAATGGCATTTTTGTAATTTTGAGCAAATTTTGGAATTCACACAAGAAGGCTTTTTAAATGAAATTTTAGAGTTATCCAGGGTTTTTAGAGGCCCTGAAAATCATAGGAAGCCTCGGGACAGTTAAATCCCCTCCGGTGGACGTTTTCCAACGTCGATATACCTGAACTTTGACGGATTCGTTCAGGAAAGTTTTAGCTCCGATTTGGATGATTCCAAAGGAATTTTACTAAATTGGGAACTTAAATTTTATAATAGAAAATACTTTTCTCAAAAAAGAGCTAAAACGAAATAAAAACGAAAATACCAAAAACAATGGGTTAAATGAAAATTTTTGAAAAGTGTTTCTTTCTCCCATCTATATATAAGTGGCGCCTCACCTCCTCACTCATTTAGACACAATTGTTTCTGTCCTAATTCAAAGGAGAGAGCTAGGGTTTAGGTGCACCAAAGGGAGAGAAGAGGAAGGAGAAATCAAGGCAAAAGGCATAGATTCTTGGTAGTTTTCTATGCTTTCTTCCATCCAAACCTCTTCTCCATTCTCTTTTGCTTATTTTGAATATAATGAAGTTTATAAATCTGTTTTAAGGGAGAAATTAGGGGAAAATTTTGGATTTGAAGAGAGGAGCTCAAAGAAAATAAGATTCAAGTGAGAAAAAAATAAGAAAACAAAATAATTTCTTCTTCCATGGTTGCTATCCCTTGCTCCCCTTCCTCCACCATTTCGCCCCACTTATGAAACCCTAAGATGACTTGGTTTTTAGGCAGAACCAAGGGTGATTCTTAGAAAAAAAAAAAGGCATGGAGATTAAGAATATACAAAGAGAATTAACAAAAAATCATGGAATTTCAATGTGCAATTTCTAAAGTTTCAAGTGTTCCTTCCAAAATCTGATTTGATCTCTTAATTCTCATGCCTAAATAAGTGTTTGAATGAGCTCCTAAGATCCTTATAAGTCTCTCCATGTGCTTCCTCCGTCAAGAAAACAAAGCAAAGTCCATGAAGGCCAATAAGCTACTTAGTTTCGGCCAAGAGAGGTTAAGGTAGCTAGGGAGAGTTTTAAATTTTTCTAAGCTCATTTTTGAGTCATATATGATGAATGAATATGAAGAGAAGCCTTGAAAAAAATTTAAAAAGCATAGAAAGTGAGATAGTGCTTTATATTCCATAATATGACCTAAAGAAGCAACATGTAGTTAAGCTCTTTGTTTTAATTGTGTGATGACTCCAAGAGACTTAAAAGGAGTCAAGAATCATATTTGAAAGGAAATAATAGAGCCTAAAATTTATTTGATGGGTGTTGCTTTATTAGGTATATTTTAGAACCATAAAAAGGTTTATAGGTTAAGTTAGAGTTTAAGCAAGTTGTGTGGCGTTAGAAATAATTTCATAAACCTAATTATCTTCCATAAATTGTGTTTAGGTTAAGAGAAATTATCCCCACACATTTGTGTATGTGAGGCCAAGAAAGGGAGCATTGATTCAAGAGAAAAAGTGTGTGTTTACTTCCAAGGTTACTTACTCCTCCTTCTCTCATGCATGATTGTTTACTTTACTTGTCTTTGAATGTGTGTATATACATTTTAAGCTATGAGAAATGTTCTTGCATGAGCTCTTACTCCATGGTACCATGATGATGCATTATGTCTTTAAATAATATTTGTTTTGGTTTGCTTGAGCATGGTGAGGCTAAGAACCCTTAGCCATGGTAAAAATGAGCTAAGAACCCTTAAGATTCATTGAGACAAAATAAAGAGTCTCCCAAAAATGAGTTTGACTCCCAAAAGCAAGGTTGAGTCCAAGAACCTCTTAAAGAATGGGTAAGGCAAGTCCAAAATCCACAAGTAAATGGGTGAGACTAATCTACTTGTTTGGCAAGCCTTTGTATGCTATGTATAACTTTTTCAAATGCTAAGGATGCTTCTTGAATGATTGCACATGTCTATATGCCATGCATGCATTTGTAAGATTTGTTTTGCTTCTTTTATGTATGATTGAATGAGAGATGAGCTATTGGGATTCTTTGAATCTCATTACCTTCTCTCCAATGATCTAACATGCTAGGTGGATTAAGAGACAAAGGGAATGGAAGCCAACCCCATTAGAAATGAGAGCTTGACAATAAAGTGCATAGTTTTTGTTCTCTAAGGCCATATTGATGTCTAATGATGTAACCTATTGTTGTATATGACTTATGACTTTTGGAACATATGTAACTATGTTAATATGTGATGTATAAGTGAGAGATTTTGTTATGTTACCATTAGAATGTAAATTGAGTATATTATGGCAATTTGGTTTCTTGAATGGTTTTATACAAATGTGTATAAGTGTAAGTGGAATGGTCAAATTAAGATGCATGAGATTTGGGACCATTTGGACAGCTCATACAAGTCATATTTATGCTTTTAGACTTGCCCAAAATGTGTCAAACATCAAGAGAAACCATTTGGACATTTTGGCATCCTATATGGAGCTAAAATTGACCATAATAGAACCCTATATCACTTTTTGTTCAAATGAGCTTTTTTTAATATGAGATTTAGTATGCAATTAGAGCTTGTTGAGAGCTTTTTGGAAACTAAAGAACAGAATTTTTAGAGGTCTAGAGAATATTTGATAAATTTTTAAAGTTAGCAAAAATTTTGATTTTGGTTATGTTACTGTTCACTTAGGTCAAAAAATGAAATCTGTCACACAGGGCTCAAATGATGTCCAATTGCCATGAAATTTTATATGGAGAAACTAGATATTCCCAGCGACTTATGAGAACTAGAAGCACCTCATTTGGATGTTTAAAAAGGGAGATATGAATTTTTAAAGATCCTACCCAGTATCAGGCATCCCATCTGACCTCAGTTACTGTTTAATTAGATTTCGAGGTCTGGGCATGCCTGAACTAGTTTAGAGTTATTTTTTTCCTCTAGCTAACATCTGTAATTTTCTAGATTAGTATAATTTACATGGATTTAATTTTTTGTGAAATTAATTGTACATTTTTAAAATTTTGTTGCAGAATTCTGTGATAGTACGAGTAGACAGCCTGACCTTTGAACCTTTTCAAATGTCAATCGTCTTCTATGTTCAATATTATGATTTGGACATATTTTTAGCATAAAGTAGACACGTCTAGCTTTCCATAATGGACAAGAATGCATGATTTTGAATCTTTTAGAATTAGTTATAATTTTTCAAAGTTTGTGATAGAAATGGCAAAATTCTGGCAGAAAATATAAGTATGAGTTTTATGCTTCCCTTCGATATTCACGAGTTGTAGGCCACTTTTGATGATGCAAATGAGTTGTCCTCATGTAATTAAATATGAGAATATGAGTCATGAGCTTATATGGTCCATATGACACTGAATGAAATTTTTATACGTAACGCAAAGCTAAGAAATACATTATTTTAATCCCCTTTTTCTTGTTCCTTCATGGAATGTATGATATAAAGCATGAAAATGGGATGTAACAAGCTAGAAATATAAGGTGTTACATGTTCTCCTTGTATTTCTCTTATATCTATGTCACTTTTGACAAAAGGAGTAACTATTGTAAGATATGTAAGAATTTTATGGGCTTCTATTAATTATATTTTTGTGTTTTAATAAAAAAGGACCATTATTTATATATATGATCCACATTATATGATGATAATGGGTCTAATTTTATTAGTCATCAATTTTATGAGTTATACACCTTTATCAGTTGATATGGTTAAAAGATACAATATAGGCCTTACCTTATTGAGCCAATGGTGGGTTGGTTTTTAAGGTTATAGCAATAAAATAGCTAAATGCTCTCAATACTTTTTATAAATATTAAGAGAACATAATCTCTGGCTTGCCCTATCAAATATTTGCCTTTTGTGAGATAGTAAAAGAGAAAGACTTGGTTCAATGTGTTCTAATGAGCACCCATGGTATTAGCTTAATTATGGCAAATAGAAGCACACTTCCACTTAATATTAATATTATAGTGTTTTAAATTCATATGATCAATTAATTTGTCTTACATGTAGTATCGAAGTCCACTCATATGAAATCATGACCTGAATCAATTAAATTTCATAACTCCTAATTCTTTTTCTACTATGCCTGATTAAATACAATATGTTATGGATTTTGTAGTCTATATATATTACAAAAATCTATAGAAACTTAAATCACTTGAAATTGTTGAGTCTAGACAAAGTAATTTAAGCTAAAAACTTTTAGTTTTCAAACACAAATTTCCAAAATTAATTTCAAGGAATAAGGGCGAGATCTTAATTTTGCATTAAAATTTTTAAAATTCCATGTTAGGGGTTTTTCTTTTTTAAAGTTAGATATTGAAAAGGTGTGCAATGTTTGAAATTTTCATGTTTAAGTTTGTTGCAATCTTATGGTCTCTCACCATCTTTTCTTTTGAATGCATTATGATTTGTTGTTGTAAAGTACACAAAGCTTGTTTGTGTGTGTTTGACTATATCATTTTGAAATTTGATCATATTACTTCAGACTCATATTAGGGAGTATTTCTTAAATATTGCAATGTATAAGAGTGAATGGAAATAACATAAAGTGTTATTTAGTTTAGAAATTTTTTAAATTATTAGTGAATGGATTTAGAAAGTCAAACATTGAAAAGGTGTGTTATTTTGTGTTCAAAAATTTCATGTTAGGCTTTCTAAAGTCAAACATTAGAAAGTAAAAAATTACAATTTTTCTTAATATTTGAATTTTTTAATTAAAAAAAGTTATACACTTATTATATTTCTAATTTGGTATAGTTTTTTTTTAGAAATTTACATGTTTTGTGGAATTTTTGAAAGCAATAATGTATTTAATAAATTATTTTTAGAGAAAATATTTTGAAAGAAAAATATAGAAAAATATCTTGACATATCATGAATCAATTGGCATTGTGTACTTTCTCTATTAATGTATTTATTTGTTATATTTTCTAGTTAGTGTATTTAAATATTTTTATTTTTTTATTTGTTTATTGAGGAATGGAAATTTTAAGCCATGAAGAATGCATGACATTAACAAATTCATATATCTTTGAAGCATTTTAGTAGAATTCAATTATTAATATGTACACCTATTAGTAACAGTCTATCTACCCAAAAGGGATATATTTGTAAATTTTGAAATATTTTTAGAGTTGATTCTATGTGTTTTAATTAAGGGATATATAGTTATTGTATATAATCATTTGTTTAAAAAGGGTTATTGTGTATTTTAACTAGAGTTACATAGAGCATTGTTTTATAAGGGTATTTTAGATTCAATAGTCTATTTACTCAAAGGGAATACACTTTTAAATTTTGAAATGTTTTTAGGGTTAACTTTATATGAACATTTTTGTCTAAAATAAATACTAATATGCATTCTTTTATTTAATAATACATTTTTATTTGTTGTTAATAATAGTAATGTTACTATTGAAGTTTTGACTATGCTTAGTAAAAGAATTAACAATTATGAAATATGATAATATTGGAATTTGGGAACATATTTTTGAAAAAAAAATCCACCTATAAGACAAACTTAAAGATCACAAGATAGTCCTAGACATAGTTTTAAAAATCAAATTGGATTAGTTATCCTAATAAAAAAAACCATCGAATTGGCCTTTGGTCAAGTTCGTTAACCACAAAACTAAGGTGCAAAAAAATCTTTTTTTTTTAAATTAGTCAAAAATTGATAAAACCAAATAAAACTAGACTATGTAATATTTGGTTTTTTAGTTAAACTGGAACCGGTATATTACTGAAAGAGAACCTTAAAGTAAAATGAATTAAGATTAAATAAGAGTAGAATATTAATTGAAACATTAAGAAATGGGGTTTTGAAATCATTTATAGAAAGAAAACGGAGTCAAAGTGGCTAAATAGAGTAAAAGGGATACATCAATGACAAAATTGGAATTTTGAGAAAATTTTTAAAAAACTCAAGAAAAGAGTTTAATATTAAAATTAAACTCATTAAGGTTTTCAGATGTCTTGAAAATCAGAGAGATAGTCAGAATCAATTAAAACCCTTATGGTATGTAAATTGAGAGTGACAGTACTAGGATCGTAAGTAGAGCTATTTTTTTATTATTTTAAGCCATCTAAACCTCAAAAATAAAGTTTTTATGTTAAAAAGTTTTCAAAATTATGTACAAAACGATTAGGTCTTAAAAAGTATAAAAAATAAGTCCAAACAGAGTGATTTTGCAACTAAAGGCAAAATTGTCATTTTGAAAAATTATAAAATAAGGCTTCTTATGTAAGCCATTAATGGTGTCACACATAAGGAAGGAAAGAGAGAGAGAGAGATTTCAAGCCTCATTTTAGGTAAGTAGATAGTCTCATTT
This sequence comes from Erythrophleum ivorense, assembly GCA_026724425.1. Taxonomy (NCBI): domain Eukaryota; kingdom Viridiplantae; phylum Streptophyta; class Magnoliopsida; order Fabales; family Fabaceae; genus Erythrophleum; species Erythrophleum ivorense. The sequence goes on along the minus strand of JAIUCV010000006.1, from coordinate 35,155,966 downwards.
CACCTCACATCAGTTAAAAAGATTAATTTACTCTCTAAGGGCTTTCTAATGGTGACTTTCTTTTCATGAAAAGTTGAAGTTTAGATCTGACTCAACAAAAAAAAAAAAGCTTTTTTCAAGAAACTATTCGGTGGAAATCAGTCTACGCAAAGAGTACTCCACATTGAAGTAAGTTTCTAGTTGATATTTGTGTTTCTTCACCTTATATAGTTTGACCATGAGAGAGAAAGTGAGGAGGAAAGTTTTTCTTCATGTTTTCTTGATGAATCCAAGGGTTTTAGCATGCAAGGATTTCATATCTAACATTTGTTTCCATTGAATCTTTGAAAATAACAAGTTGGCCCAAGATATGTATAAATTCAACCAAGGCTTGAAGCATGGGAAACCATGTTGTTTTTAACTCCAAATTAGTGTGTTTAGATGTTTTATGATGCAAGGAATAAGAATCTAAGCCTAGAATTGAATGAATCCATAGAATTCCCATGTTAAGGTTTCTAGTGTTCATATTCGACCATAGGGGTATTGAAAGGCTTAGAAAGTTGATCAATTGATTTTAGGGGTATGGATAGTCTTAAAATGATATAAGAATCCTAATGAAAGCATTGGATTGAATTTAGAAGTTACATTTTAAAAGATAAATTTCTAGGGTTTAAGAAAGGGCATTTCGAAACCAAGTGGTGTTAGACTTGTTTGAGCAAGTTTGTGATGTCTCTAATAAATTCTAATGGGATTATATATATTATATATGATAAGATTTTGAAGTTTAGAAGTTAAAATTTTAAAAGTTATCCCTTGAAACTTAAAGTTACATAATGAGTTCTAATATGTAAAAAAGGAAAAATGCCAAATGAATAATGCCAATAACCATATGAATAGTAAATATGGAATTTGTGACTTGAATTATGAATTCTAGAAGCATAAGTCTGCCTAGGATCCATGTTTATTGAAGTCCCTAACCTAAGCGCTAAGTGAAGGACTAATTATGGGAAGTTAAAACTCAAAGGGGATTTCATAAGTTTAGGCCCTCAAATATAGTAAAATTTGAGTATTTTAGATGATGTAATTGCCACCTAGTAGGCATAAATCTTAGAAGTATGTAAAATAGGTTTTCAAGTGCACTTTAAGTGGCCTAATGCATAATTTAAAGTTAAAGAAATTTAAGAGAAGTTGTTATGAGTTTAACATAATGATGTTATGTTTATGTTATATTTGTAGGACAAGCTAGCAAGACTCCATTATATTGTAAGTGTGGAGCCAAAAAAGAAAAGGAAAAGGAGCAAGACAAAGAGCGAGAAGGTTAGAGGTTTTATTGGCTTCCTTTCACTTATACAAGGTAACTTACTCTTTCTTACTTAGCTACATGTAGACTTGTTTGAGCTTAATGTGATTTGCAATTGTATTGGTTGTTCTCATAGTATATATTATAATGTCTTGCATGTCATATTTTGCATATTATGTTTAATGAGTTGAGACTTTGAAATAATAAGGGGCAATGGGAATGAACATAGTAGTTCTCCCAAGTCCAAGAAGCTTAAACTAAGATAAGTTCATGGCCACGATAGAGTAGGTTGAAACAATGTAAAACATTTATGTTAGTTCTTATGACATGATTGTATAACCATGCATACTTGCATTATTCTTGCTTAACTATCTAATGCATTCATTGGTGAATTGAGTATAGCTACTTATATTCTTTCAAACCATACCTCTATTTCTATTCTTCCTACTAACCAGTGCTAGGTGGAAGTATCATTACTCATAAAGGAAAGGAAATAGAATGATGTCTGCAAAAAGAAACATTATAGATCATATATGTATTTGATTTTGTTCTATTATTATAAATGAATTTATATGTTGAGTTTGACTCCTTAATGATGTAAAATGTGAACCAGTATATGGTTAAATAGTGATGTAACTTTAGTTCCAGTTTGTATGGTATTAAATGAAGATGTATGTCTAGTTAGTTTTATTTGATAGTATTATTTCTTACATTTTCCATGTATGTGAGTTCTAAGCTGAAATGTGACCATTTATTTGATCTAAATAGCTAATTTTATAAGAGAAACTTGTCAAATTTTCCTCAAAATGTAATGTAAGTTTTTAGCTTTTAATTGATAAGGTAAATTGGTAATAAATGATTACCAATGCGTTATCCACTAAAATTGGAAGGACATGGAATTATGGAAAGGTAAGTGAATGTATTTCAAATGTTTGGATTTAGTAACTACTTGCATGAGTAAATGGACTTGTTGATGAACCTTAATAGCTAAAAGAAGAGCTAGTTAGTTAAGGTATTATATACTAAACCACATGTTAACTAGTTTTTAACAATTAAACCCTAGACCATAGGCCCCCGTTAGGCTAGTCCAAGTAAGTGCACTCCATGTAAGATTTGGCTTGCTATTTGTAGCTACATGCTTTACTTTTCTCCTTAATTTCAAATGAAGTAAGACAAGCTATTGGTGCCAATCTTTTGCCTAATCTTTTCTTCCTTTGCTTCTTTCGGTTTCTCTATTAAATAGATCAAAAGGATTCAAAATGTGCATAAAAGAGATGAAGCTAAGAAAGGGAGCTTAGACATTGGTAGAAGAGTTGGAAAACGACATTGTTATTGAGGAAGAAAGAGAAGGAGGAGAAGAAGAAAAAGCAAATGAAGTTGCAAAAGCTCTTCCACCATTCTCATTGAGAATAAGAAAAGTACATGGTGAGAGAGAATGCATGTGTTTGTTTGTTTTTGGAAATTTATTTCAAGATGAAATAAAAGAACTTTAAGTTTGGCTTTTGGAAAAGGGTGCTTTAGATGTTTCTTTACTTTGGATGTTGCTTTTATGATCCCTCTTGTCTTGAGCTCCTCGCCTATTAAATTAATTAAAACTGCCTATATTACCTCGAATGAAACATGAAATATGAATGATTTGATTACCAAATGTACTGTTAAAGAAGATAAACTTAATAAAGAAAAGTTTTCTTTTGACCTTTTAGCCAAAACCCCACACTAGCAAGGGTTCTAGTCATCATAAATATAATAAGAATATATTTCTACTAGGAATCATGATAACAAAAGACATCGCAAAAATGTTAGTCAAAATCATAAGTAGGAGTTCCAAAGGTTGCCATTAGAAAAATTATCATATGCTTCCACTGTAAGCAAGTTGGCCACAAGAGGAAGGATTGCACTTGGTTCAAATCTTGGTTGAAAAATAAAAATGAATAGGTTCATAAGCAATAGGAAACCAAGCCAAAGGGAGTTATGGTTGAAAGTAGAAAATGACATAAAAGTTGTAGTTAAATATTGGGAGAAGTCAAAATAGTATTAGAGATTACTTTTGAAATTATACTAGAAAACATTTTTTATGTACCCTCATTTAATAGGAATTTAATTTCTATTTCATCCTTGGATAGGCTTGGTTTTGGTTTTAATTTTGGTGACAAAAAAGTGAATTTTATAAACAATTCATAGAAAATTGGTTATGGTATTTTGAATGATGGTTCATATAAATTATCTTTAGCTCATGATGGTCCTTATGCTATCACTGCAAAGCATTCCAGAATTAAAAGCAATTCATCCATGTTATGGCATAAATGATTAAGCCATATATTTAAGAAGAGAATGACTTGATTAATTAAAAATGATATCCCTCATAACTTACATTTTGGAGACATGAAAACTTGTGATGACTACATTAGGGGTAAATTAACTAGACAAAAAAAAAAAAGGGAGGGAGTCATTAAAATTGTGGAATCATATCAAGATGGTAAATATTATGGCAAATATGACTTATAGCAAACATGACACAACATGGCAGCATATGGGTTTATTTACCAAATACTTATAAGAATGTGGCATTATTGCACAATATACCACGCTTAGTAGTCTTGAATAAAATGGAGTGACCAAAAGACACAACCACACCCTTAAAGATATGACGAGAAGAATAATGACTACAACAAACTTGCTAGAATATCTATAGGGTGAAGTAATTAAAACTACCCTATATATCCTGTACAAAATTCTTAGCAAAGCTATTCCTAAAACACCTTTTGAGTTTTACATATATAGAAACCTAGTTTAAACCATTTTAGAACTAGAAGTTGTTTTACATGAGTAAGAATATATAATCCTATAAAGAAAAAGACTAACCACAAAACTAGTCAATATTTTTTCATTAGTATCCAAATTATGCTAAGGGATACAAGTTCTATTTTTTAAGGAGGGGTAGTAAAATTGTTGAATCTCAAATGGCTAAATTCACCATGGTCAGGACATTTGTCCTAACAAAGAAATAAGTAAAACTATATCTATTTCTTTACCTGCATTATATGAGAATATTACACATACAAGATAGTGTTAGAAATATAAGATGGTAATCCTCCAGCTACTATTAAGAATACGATTAGTTGAGCATGTTGAGGAAATACCAATAAAGAGATCAACAAGACCATGCAAATCTGTAATCCCACATGAGTTTACATTTAGCTTGGTAATTCTCGTAATATTAAAATCAATTATTTTGTCTTCTGAGATTTACATAGAAACGTCTCAACATGGGTTCCCTTGTCTTCGCCTCCCTCGGTTCAGTTCTTCTCTAAGTCAACTTTCAGGTCTCTTTTCTTTTCTTTTTATTATTATTTTTTTCAACCTGGTGCATAGAGCTCCCCTACAATTCATCATCGTCCTTTTGGGCTTTTGATTTGTCCTCTCTTCAGCGGCTGTCCCAACAAGAAGTAAGACCAAGGCTTAACAATTGAGATAGTTTATTCATGGGATTGTTCTATCTCGATTTTTTTTTCCTTCTAAATTACTTGACTTTAATGGTATATTAATTAAATTTCATGGTGTGCAGGAAGGCTTTTGTCAAACAGGGAAGAATCCTCAAAAATCCAGACTACATCAATTCAGGTATTAGATAGGACCCGATTGAATCTAAATCACTCATGCTTCTTCAAAATTATAAATTTTCGAGCTCCCTTTTTATTTTATTTTATTTTTCTGCTTCATGCCCTCCATCTTCCAATCAAGGGATTTTCAGTCAAAATTTGCAGGGTGATTGGGAATTCAGAAATGGAGAGGAAGTGTTTGATATGGTAGTGGAGGGTAGGATGGATTTGGAAAGTGCAGACTATCGAGGGACAGGAGCAAACCACCACCATGACCCAAGATCACCAGGAAGAGCTTGAATCATTCACAATAGTTGTCATACAAATATGTATAGTCCAAGACCCTATAGAATTATACAAGCTTTACATTTCCTTTCTGAAGTTTCCTCTCGACTAGGATTTTGATTTATGAATATACCACGTCGACCTTTGCTTTTGCCTCTTCCTTTGTTCTCCATGAATTTTCTGTACCCAAATCCTTCCATCTTTGACTTGCCTTATTCATAATTCTGTGTGATCGCAATACCAAGGGGTACTATTAAATGATAGCCAAACGATGTCCCCGATGTTATTCCAACACCCTTGACAATTACGTTTTACACTCTCTTTCTCTCTCCTCTATTTGTAGAGGTTCTTCGGTAAAGAGAGTACAGATTGTCTTATTTTTGGGTGAGAAAATGATTCATTTTGAGTAAATTTTGATAGTCCAACATTCTATTATGCAGCAAATTTGACTACTAAGAATTTTTCTGTGTAAGATCCAATTGTCCAGATGGTTAGGATTTGTTTAAAATGAGTCATTTTTCCGTCAAAAAATGAGACAATTCAAACTCTAACAAAGACAAATTGCTCATTTCTCATATCTTCCGCACAAAAAATTTACAATTCAAATTTTATAGATCAATGTTGCACAACTTACATCACACCAGTCTATATATGTCATAGGCTTCAACCATTTCACTACATGGTTGCAGCCTTTGTTTCATTCACTGAAGGGGTGGGCCTTGATAGATCAAGAATTAATTTTATGATTGTTTTTTATATGAATTGTAGAGATCAACGTTGCAATTGAATATAAATCAAATGATATGAAGAACTTACTTTATCAGTGGGATTCTGAGAAGCCTCTGAAATGTCTATATCATCAAATATTGAAATGAAAAACTCATCACGTTCTGTAGTTTCTGGCATCAGATTCAAGTCAATTTTGTTTGGACCTTTTAGATCATTCTCCTGCCTGCTGGATGATTCATCAACATGGTTGAACTTTTGGAAATCCATGCTTATTGCAGACTGCAAATCTGATTTAGCTCAATTTAAGAATAGAATAATATATATGGGAATATTAAAAATAAGAAATCATTAACATATATTTAAGCACATTCATCTAAATGGGTTTATTTAGTAAAAAGAAATAGTGTTTCTCCTAAGCAATTTAAGTTCAGTTATTCGGAAAAAAAAAATAGCTCCAACAAAATTCAAAAATATCTTTAAGTATAATATTAAAAAATAACTATTTAATCAATCCACTCATGTGCACACAAATCAATCGATCCTAGATATTTTAATCCCATAGATTTCCTTTTTTTTTTTAGATAAAAAATCTCATACATTTCTTTTTAACAATACAGCAAGCTACCAAAATTTTCCCCACTGGACCTACGTGACAACTCAAAGAAATCATAAGTGAAAATTTAAGATTAATTAAGAAAATTAAGGAGGAAATATGTGATCATTTACCAGTGTATAGGTATGAATCATAGAAGTAAATAAATAAATAAAATCTATAGTGGGATATCGTTACCCTCATAGTAGAGAACAATAATAAGTGATTGACTAACAATTATAGCTTATTACACCATAGATGTGTTTATACATGAAAATACATATTAATTTGCACAGGCATACACAATGTTAAACGGAGATCTTGATCAGCTTACATAAAATATGGATAAATATTTAAAATTGACAAAACAATCGAACATAATGAAAATATCACAGTGAGATCGATCGATGTACAAAGGAAAGGAAAAAAAAAACGCCGTTGATCGACTTGTGAAGATCAGATCATCGTTCGAACAGTTAATTGTCAGGATCATATAGATGCTAGCATGCAATTTATCATCCAAATCACTGCGATAACTTGCAACTACTGACGCCGAAATAATAAGAGTATAGTTGACAGGGAAGAGAACTTTACATTGAATTATGAAATTAAACTTGATTCTGATGCAGTGTGAATGAGACTGAAAGATTTTTTTTTTCTTTTTTTAATTTTTGGGCCACTAGACTGAAAGGCGTTACATAATTGGGAAAAGTTTTCAGATTTGGAATGTATAGATATAAATGATTAAAAGAAAATATGGGCACATGCTATAACCTAGTTGGGGCATATATATATATATATATATATCTTCTCTTAAACAGATAATTTTATTACGCGATTCTCTATTTTATTATAAAAATTTACACTGTCCTTCTTTGATACCCCAAAAAAAAAACCTTCCATCTGTTCTCATTTTTAGCAAAACACACTCAAGTTTATAAAATATATTTTTTAAATTTGGTAAAAATTTAAAATCATTTAACAAAAAAATTGACTATTAAAAATAAATTAAGAACACATTCACAAAATATTTTTAAGAAAATGTAATCAATTGAAAGAAAATAATTAATAATATTTAATTTCACCAATAATATGTGTATTTAGTACATATTGAAATAGCATAAGCATTTTTTAATATAATAATATTTTAAAATAATAATTTTTTTATTATCCTAAGAAAATAGCATTAAAATAAAATTTAATAGATTCATTTTTTAATAAATTATATTTTAAAAAAGATAAAATATTATTTTTAAGAGTATTTTTGTCAAAATAGACTTAATTGTAAGGTATATTTTGATTTTAAATGACGGCACTGATGATTCACATAACACTTGGGAAAGCCATATAATTAAAATATCACTCATGAAATGGGAAAAGTAATCTATCATAATTATTTTTAATTTATTACATATTGTCAAATATGGTGCCAACTGCCAAGCAGCCAACATTTCCTAAGATAACCATGATGATAAAATCCAATAGCTTACAATACTTTCCTTAATTTCAAGAACAAGAAAAGTATTAATAGCATTGTACATTGTTGCGATTTGATACAGAATGTAATCATTAATTGAATATAGATTTAATATTTACTGCAATAAAAATATTATGATATAAATTATACGAGGTGGAGTTTTGAAACTAAAATTTGTTATTAATTATTTATATTAGACCACGACTCGTTAACATGTTTATACATACATATATATATATATATATATGTATATGAATGATTAGAGATATTCACTTAGATTTTTATAAGTAAATTCTTTTCTTAGACAATTCTAAGAGCGTTCTTTCCTACTTTATTCATATTGTTTGGGGAAAAAAAATCTATTTCAAACTTTTTTTTGTTTTAAATGAAATTTTGGTCGAAATTAATAGCATAAAAATGGATATAATTTTAGTTTCCTTTGAATTAAAGCAACAACTTCAAAAATTATATATTGAAAATTTAAATGCAACGTATAAAGAGGAAGATTGACTAATTATTTAATACTAATTCATATATACAAACTTTTTCCTTTCCAAAAAGAGTATGCGTCCGTTTGACAATGTATTTGAGCCATCAATAAATTCCCTATTTATTTTGTGAATTATTGTCACTTGTAACAATTGATTAGTCAATGCATTTAATTTCAAATTTGAATTCAATGGGTAAAACTGTCATAGTAATATATCTTTTTTATGGTGAGAATATTCACCAAAATCATTGTCATATCTGACAACACATTTCCTATCTTATTTGTAATTATCTAAAAATTTATCTATTATACTAATATGGAACCAATAAAGAAAAAGGCAAATGCACCGAAAATACCAACTCAATAAATGTATGAGAATTCATTTCTTAATCGAATTCTATTATTAAAAGAAATGAACGTTTGGAATGATATAGAACAATTCAATTCTTTCCATCTATAATTAACTTCAGAAATTTCCTCGTAAGTTTTGATACCTACCACATTGATTGGATTTGAGATTTTTTTTTTCAATTTTTAAAATGCTAATGAAAATAAATTATTTTAATATTATTTGTCAACACATTTTAATAATATTCTTTGAGATTTATTTTTAAATCTATTAAATTTACTAAAATTTAATAGACATTTCTTTGCCTGAATTCGGACAACATAAATGATTGTGTAAAACTCTCATCAATTTTTTTTTTTAATTTAGTCAACTCGTATTATTTACAGATTGAGAGGGATTTTTTTATCAGATAGACTAATAGGGATTCGAACTTTAAAAAAAAGGCTAGATATAACACAAATCACATACCATAGTGTTTTATCATGGATGAATGTTTCAGAATCAATAGACTTATCAGTCCAAGTGCTTGGATTGCCATAGCTGATTTTAATTAATCAGGTTATTCTCAAGACAAAAAAAGCCGTGTTTTTGTGATCCAGATTAGCAATAAGTTGCTTGAGGAAATTGATGTATATCAGTTTGTAAATATTAGTTTGTGTGGAGGGTGGTACGCTTAGACTACTAATAGACGAGGCGATCAAGCGATATGGGCTCATTTAGATAAGACGTTATCGCCTGACTCTTTCTCTCAGTCAAAGCTACAATCCCCTAGTATAGCAGCATCAAATCAAGCCCTGCCAGTTTTTTCCACAAACGTATCTTTACCATTTAGGAAGCACCCATTTTGTTTTGAGAACTTTTGGTTTCACTTTCCTTAATGTAAAAATATTGTAAATATATCTGAAATGAATGGGTTGTGGGGCCTTTTTTCTTATCAGATTAGGTGTAATTAATCTCTTTTTAGCATGCTTTACAACAATGGAATAGGACTCAAGCAGGTCATACAAAACAAAACATCAAGAATCTAGAAACTCAATTTTTGTAAATTTAGAGATCAAGAAAAAGAATTGAGACGCAATTTCAACAAAAGCTAAAATTTTGGTATGATTGTGAGCGATCCCTATGGGTGCAAAAGGTGAAACAAACATAGCTAATTCGGGCTAATCAAAACATCACATATTTTCTTAATCTAGTTAATAAATGTAGGATTAATCATCTTATTTCCAAAATTAAGGATAAGAATGATACACAAATATATGATTGGGCTAGATTGAGACTGTGCTGACAAATTACTTTCAAATGGTATTTACTTCTGAGGTCAGTCTGTTGATAGAAACCATAAAATAGGAATTGAACCAAATAAACATCCTTTGCATTTCAAATGCCCATATTCATCATTTGCTTCAGCCAATAACAATTTAGGATATTAAACAAGTAATGTTCTAGTTGAAGTTAAGTAGTGTACTAGGCCCTAATGGTTTTACACTAAAATTTATCAAGTCTATTGGGAAGTGGTTGATATAATCTAATTTAGATGGAGCAATTTTTTTTGTTAGGATCTAGTTTCCTTTTAAAGGCACTAAATCATTCCTACATCTATGTCTCAAAGTAATAGATTATAAGCCATACCTTTCTAGATTTGTAGGACTACAATATTGGTAGATGGTCTTTGATGGATCCTATGCACAAAGAATGGTGGAAATATGGATAGTTATAATCAACCCCTGTCAAAAAGAAGGCATGCTTCAATTTTGAGTTGGAGTGCTCTTACTTAAACAATTCGACCGAGTATGAAGTATTGATTATTGGCTTAGAATTACTAGAGAGCATGCAAGTTGATTTCATCTAGATAGGTGGAGATTCATGGTTGGTGATCTAGCAATTGACTAGCGAATACTGTTGCTTACATCTTAACCTAGTGCAATATCATTAGTTAGCCTTGGATAAGCTTCATCATTTTTCAGACATCATCATTATGCATGTTCCGAGAGGAAAAAAATGAAAAAGCTAATAAGGCTTCACACAGGCTAAAATGAGCCAAGCAAATAAGGCTCAACCCAGAAGGCAAGATTTTGTAATTAGGTTAAGTTAGGCAAGGCCAAGTTGGCTAAGCCTAATAGGACCTTATTTTGGTAAAACTTAAAAAATGACCCTAAAAATATTTTTATATAAATCTCTATAAAATCACATATTACCTCTACAAAAAAAAGCTTTTATATAAATCCTTATAAAATTACATATTGCCCTTGCAAGAAAAATAAAGCTTTTATATAAGTCCTTAAAAATAGTTATATATATATATATATATATTTATGGCCAAGTAGGAAAGGAAAAACTAGCCAAAATGCTTTGCCTAGAACTCAACCTAGCTTGGTCAATTGACCTAACCTGGCCTAGTTAAAGCAATTTTTTTTTCTTGCCTAGCCTAACCCAACCCAATGTTGGACAAAGTTGGCTAAACAACCAAGTTTATATATAGCCTTAAAAACTTAGCAACCAGGTTTATGGATAGCCTTAAAAACTAAAAAGCTCACTCAAATGGTATTTGGATATAAGTCCTCAACATATAGGCAAAGATTCCATACCATTGATATAGTATCCTCATCAATCGTAGGATAGATAGTTCATGTAGAATAAATAACAACAATTAGGTTAAACCTTAACCAAGAGTCATTAGATGAGGTAACAGAAGAATGAATGGCAATAATTGGAATGAGGTAACTTGAATGTAAGCTAATATCTTTTTATTATTTTTATAATCATCCAATGAAATAGATAAGGTTGCTTTATCTTCTTTATGCTACAAACTAAATACTAGAAGCCCAACCTACCTCAAGCAAATCTACTATAAACTTTGAATCAGTAAAGCCTGAATTCTTATCTGATCATATCATCAAAAGATAATGAGAATTTACATCCTCGATAAGAATACCTATTAATTTAGAAACTAGTGATGGTTTAATTTCTATGTGTGCACAAAGTTTTTTCTTTTATATCCCCCTATTTGAGGTATATAAGAATAGCCAACACAACATGGCAAACCAAATACAAAAAGAATAATATTTATATATGAGGATATAAACATATAGGCAAAAAGGTCATATTTTTATGTCTGCATATTAATCTCAAATCAGGTCTAAATAATATTATTCATAATAGTGACGTACTGAATTTATCATATCTAAGTATTAGAGATTATGGCATGGTCAATATATTACAAATTAAGGCCTAATTAATATTGATATGCTCTTCATCCCTATGATTGCACTCACATATAAGTACACATATATGCAACATAATACCATTTAATTCCATTTATATCTTCCAAATACACCTTTAAAGCAATATTGATTTAGCACAATTGTAACAGGCTTTATGATCTCTGTGTACCACATAACTCGATTGGCATGCCTTATTATTTCATTCATGAAGCCTTAACAATACTCTAATGAGTACATTTTGTACATCTCCTTCGAAAGAGACATAGATGATCATGCCTTGAAAGTACTAGTTATAAGGAAATCACTCCCACAAGCCACATAACAAGTGTCACATATCAGTTGTATATGCTTGGGTTTTCATAATCATAAATAGCCCACCAAGCATCTTATACTACTAGGTTAAGACTTAAGTTTTTAGCACCGTCAAGGAGGAAGCCATTCTCTTTAGTCATTATGATTAATAAAATCATCATCAAATAAGAGTAAATATATCTAAAGCATCCTATAAAGTGGATCCATAAATCATGAAGGACTCTAACCCTCCTATGGTCCCTTATTATAATCTACTCCTTCGGAGAAAGGGACTTCAAACCATAAAGAACTCTTACCCCTATGTTGATTCTAAATGATCATACACTTCTTTCATATAGACAAAAAAATTTTCTTCGCTAATCTTATCATTTGATAACTTTATCTTTTAAAGACTTATAGAAAAATTAAAAATTTGCAAAATCTTGTCTTTGAAGATTATCTTATATTAAGAGTTCATTCCTTGAGAGCTTGAAGTTCCTTTAGCTACAAAAAACTCATCTCAAGCATATAATCAATAGATATCGACAATCATCATCCAATTACACACAACATGTATCCAGCTAGGCATAGTTACATAATTGCCAGGTGTTACATAAACATCTCTTTACTTAAATTTATATTTCTCAAGTTTACACATGATTGACTTAAACATACTTAACTACATCACAAATCATACATATAAACATGTATCATATATCAAGCCTATACACATATGAAATAAACATGGCATAATATGCTTGCTTATATATCTTATCTAGGACACCAATGTCAATAGTTGCCTATATAAATTCTGATGGAACCTTATTCCTTTTTACTTTGTTTTTTAGTGTCTTTAGTATTTTAATAAGTCCATATAAAGGTATTCTAAATATTGCATGGGAATAATTTAGAGTTTAGTCATTCAAGCATAGGAGTCAAACTATTTCAGTATCATGGTCCTCTATGCATAAGAATAGTCCAAGGTTTAATCTTCCATGCGTGGGTCTTTAAATATTCTCCTTTGTATAGGTAATTAAATGAAATATTATCATATTCAAATCCTTTGGGTTCCAAGAAAATTAATTCAGACAACCTATTCATGAAGCATGTAGACATTTAAACATCCAAAGTAAAATACTCATGAAAACATATGAAATTCATTATATGCATGTTCGTAGACTATACATGGCTCGTGCCATTCTTTACAGATGAACCGTGCACATGTAAGACATTTAAAATACTTAAAATAGGGGAGAAATATATGCCTTGTGTGTGGGTACATGTTTGAGACATGTTCCTCTCATATCCAAGGCTCAAAACCCTATTTTTGGGTCAAAACAGTGCTCAACATGACTTGGCTATGTTCCCATCATCCATTACACAGCCTAGCCATGTTAAACTTTAAATTACACATCCAAGAAGGCTCTAGCGTGGGTCTATGTTAAGCAACACATCCCCTTTAATGTCAAAGACCCCATTTCGTATTCTTTACTGTAAAAGTCTAAGTTTTGAGTCCCAACACCATTTTCTTTCGTACAACCTATAAGAACATGATTATATATCATCTAAAACTTATAAACATGTAAACAATCAAGCAAAACATGGAAGATTATCTTCAAAAATTTAACATCAAATTCAAGCCATATGGCTAGATAATGTACAACATCATAAGAGTTAACTCCCAATGCCCAACCATTGACCTAAGGAAGTTAATGGCCTTCCTCCACATAGAGAGAAAGAAAGAGAGAGAAAGAGAGTTAGAGTTCTCTATTAACTTAATTTCTAGAAAAAGTCCCATTTCCAAGGCTCTGTACAGAAAGGCACCCAATAAGTTACTGAAGTTGAAGAAACAAGTAAAAGGGTTACTAAAAAGAGAGTTCATTAAGTTGAGTGTATCCCTATGGGGTACACTAGTATTATTTGTGAAAAAGAAATATGACAGTTTGAGATTCTATATAAATTATAGACAATTGAACTAAGTGATAATTGAGAATAAGTATCCTTTATCTAGAATAGATGATTTAGTCAACCGCTTAATGGGAGTTTTAGTGTTTTCTAAAATAGATTTGAGATTTGGTTACCATTAGCTTAGGGTGCAAGTGGAGGATATACTAAAGACTGCTTTTAATACTCCTTATGGATACTATAAGTTTTTAGTAATGTCTTTTGGACTAACAAATGCCCAAGCTATTTTTACGAACCATTTAAATAGGATTTTTAGGCCTTCTCTTAATCAATTAACAGTGGTCTTCATTAATGACATGCTTATTTATTCTAGAAATGTGGAAGAGCATTAGAGACACCTCAGAATAGTTTTACAAACCTTGAGGGAACATAAAATGTATGTCAAACTTAGTAAGTGTGAGTTTTAGCTTAGAGAAGTGAGATTCCTAGGTCATGTGATTTTAGAACAAAAGGTATCAGTTGATCTTATGAAGGTAGAGGTAGTACTCAACTAGGAAAGGCCCAAGTTAATGACTGAGATCTATAGCTTCTTAGGATTAACAAGCTACTATAGGAGATTCATTAAGAGATTTTTTCAACCTTTTGATTAGAATGATAGATGCGAGGATGCCTGTCAAGAGTTTAAGGTTTGGTTAAGCTTTATGCCTATTTTAGATACTCCTAACCTTAATACGGTTTAAAGTGATACCTTTAAGAAAGGTTTAGGGTGCATCTTAATGCAACAAAATAGAGTAGTGGCCTATACTTTTAAGCAACTCAAACCCTATGAAGAGAACGATCCTACACGTTATTTGGAATTAGTTGCTATAGTTTTTGCCCTTATCATTAAGAGGCACTATTTGTATGATGCGAAGTTTGAAGTGTTTAGCAACCATAAAGGTCTTAAGTATTTGTTTAACTAGAGTGAACTAAATATGAGATAGAGAAGATAGATGGAGTTATAGAAGGATTATGACTTTACCTTCAAGTATCATCTAAGAAAGGCAAATGTAGTCATCGATACATTGAGTAGGAAATTTATTCAAATGGCTATAATGATAATTTGAGAGCAAAAGTTGATTTAGAATTTAAGAAATTTGAGTTTGTCCATTTATGTACACCCTAACATCTTACTTTTAAATGATCTTTGGATAATGAATGACTTTAGGTAGCAGATTAAGGAAGCCTATGTACTTGATGAATTTCTAAGAGGGATTAGAGAGAAAATAGAGGAGGGAGAATCTAAAGAATTTGATATTTTAGAGGATAGATTAGTAAGGTATTAGGATAGAGTAGTTAAGAAGTATTGTCCTTTCAAAAGCCCATAGGAGTAAGTATATGATTCATCTAGGTACTACTGAGATGTATTAGGACTTTAAAAAGTTTTTGGTGGCCTAAGATGAAAATGGACATAGCTAGTTATGTTTCGAGGCACTTAATCTATCAAAGAATGAAAATAGAGCATTAAAAAGCCACAGGAATGTTATAGGTTTTGGATATCCCTAAGTAGAAATAATATTGCATTTCTATGAATTTTGTTATAAGTTTTCCTAGTCTCTAAGGTATGACATTGTTTAGGTGATTGTGGATAAATTGACAAAGTCTGCTCATTTTTTCCTTATTAAAGCTATGTATCCTTTAGATAGACTAGTACAACTTTATATCTGAAAAATTATGAGGTTACATGGGGTTCTAAATGTAATGTCCCACATCAGGTAGGAGACCCTGGAGCTAAGGCCTTATAAGTAGGAGCGAAACTCTTCCCACCGACGACGTGTTTTTCTAAAGGAGGAACAAAACCCCACCACGTGAGAAATGAGAGTACCACGGGGTGTTGTAACGGGGATAATATCGTCGGAGGCTCTGTGGGGCAGTGGTATCAGAGCCGGCCTAGCCGCATGTGCAACTCGAGGACGGGTTGGCCCTAAGGAGGGTAGAATGTAATGTCCCACATCGGGTAGGAGACCCTGGGGTTAAGGCCTTATAAGTGGGAGCGAAACTCTCCCCACCGACGATGCGTGTTCCTAAGGGAGGAACAAAACCCCACCACGTGGGAAATGAGAGTACCACAGGGTGTCGTAACGGGGACAATATCGTTGGACGCTCCCACTTATAAAGCCTTAACCCCAGGGTCTCCTACCCGATGTGGGACATTACACTAAATAGTATATTGTTAGATAAAAACCCAAGGTTCATATTAAAATTTTAGAAATCCTTAGGGATTAAGCTAAACTTTAGCACTACCTATCACCCTTAGTTAAATGGACAGAATAAGAGAATAATTTAGACCTTTAAAGATATGTTAAGGGTTAGTGTCTTAAGCCTCATTTGGTACATAGAATCCTTTTTGATAAAAATGAAAAGGAAATATTAAATGGAATACAATTAAATCAATTGCATTTAGTATGACAAGAAAGAAAAGGGATACTTTTTCTTTTATCTATTTAGTATGATAGAAATCATGATAGAATAGAAAGTAACTAATGACAAATGACTAAAATGTCTTTAAATTAAAAAATATATATAGGAATGGAAAAATAGGATATATATATATATATATATTATGTATTTATTTATATTATAGAAATTTAGTGTATATATCTTAAAATTTGAGATTAGAAATATATCAAGAATCTTACATTATTTTTTGAAAAGCTTCCAAAAAATACAAAAAAAAAATCGTAGTTTATTCATTTAGCCATTATCCTGAAAGTTCTTCAAAACACTTCCTATTGAAGTTTGTTGAAAAGCTTTTCAATTTGTAAGTTTTATAGTTTGTATTTCTAATAAAAATATATATTTCAATCATATTTTTTTATATTATTTCTATTTAAGCTATATTCATTAGAGTTAAATCCCTAACATTGATTATTATTATTATTATTATTATTAAAGTAATGCATTGCCACAATGCATTTAGTCGGTAGCATTTTGTCACCACCTGACAGTTGGTTGGATAAATTTTGACTGATGTTCAGTCAATTTTTTTATTTTATTAATTATTAATTATATAATGTATTATTTTTATTATAAATATTATTAATTTTTTATTTTTTAATGCCGACCAAACTTTAGTTGCAAATAAAATTTAATTTTTATTTTAATCAAAATTCAATATTTAACATGGCCTTATTTTTAAGGCTTCGTTTAGTTCATTGTAAGGTGAATGCATTCTCTTTACATTGCTTATATAATATCTATTATACTTTTATTTTTTTTATTCTATCTATCAAATTACTATTTTAATCATCAAATCATTTTTTTAAAAGTAAAGGCACAAAAATTATTTCTTATTCTACCTACTCATATTTTACATTTTTTTTTCTTTACATTACTCAACCAAACACACCCTAAAATTATACAAATTTAAAATTTACGAAGATCAAATGCCCTCTCTGTTGTAGTGGGAAAAAATGATAAAATTACATTTGGTATGACATGGAATAAAAAAAGAATGCCTTTCTATTTGTTAATTTGATAAAATGAAAATAGTGTAAGAATAAGAAATAAGCTATAGTAAATGACTAAAATACTCTTATTAAAAAAATTATTTGGCTTTGTAATTAATTAGAAAAAGTATTAAAGTAATTTTTTAGCTTTGTAATTCATTAAAAATAATAAAATAATAATCTTTTTGGCTTTGTAATTAATTAAAAAAGTAATAAAATAATAATTTCCTTTTCTTAGCCTTAAAGTCCCTTTTATTTTAAAAAAAAGAAAGTAAAAATATTATATAATAATTAGAACTAATATCTAAAAATTATTTGATTTATAAATATATATATATATATTAAAACTTTTTGAAATAATTTAAAATATAATGCATCATGTAAATAGGCTTAAATGTTTTTTTTTAATTTGTTAAATATGGCTTTTACATTCAATTAGTAAAGCATCTAATTTAGCTTGTATCATAGGGGCATTATGAACTTTTTTGAATTTTAGCTCCAAAACCATTTTATCTTCCCATGCTATAATGCAAAATAAAGGTCATGATCGACTGATTCTATTTTTATCATGTTTTATTGCTAACAAACATAAAAAATACCTGATTTCCTTTCCTTTTCCATTTCTACCATGATACCAAATGAGGCCTTAAAGCTTAAAGGAAACTAAGATGTACATACCTTTAGCGAAATTTACCTATAATAATAATAATTACTATTATAGCATTTAGATAGCACCCTTTGAGGCCTTTATGGGAGGAAATGTAAATCTTCTTTGTGTTGGGTTGAGCTCGATATGAGAAGTCTATTAGGACCTAACTTAATGGATCAGATGCCCTATAGATAGCTGTCACTAAAAAGAAGTTGCTAACTACTTAGAGTAAGCAGAAGAATTATACTAGTAGAAGAAGAAAACCATTAGAATTTGATGTCAATAACCATGTTTTTCTTAAAGTTACTCCTATTATGGGCATAAGATGACCTTTGATGTTAAAAAAAGCTTAGTCCTTATTATTTGGGTCTTTTCCAAATCCTTGATCAGTTTGGACTGGTCGCTTGCAGAATTGCTTTACATTTAAATTTATCCTTGATATAAAAATGTATTCCACATATCTCAATTGAAAAAAATATCATCTAGACCTTTTATACATCATTGAGCTTGAATTTGTTTGTCTTCTATGGAAGAGCAAGATGGAATTATGGATACTAAGATTAAACAATTGCACAATAAAAGTATTCCCTTAGGGAAAGTGATTTGAAAGAGGTTATCTCCTAATGAGGTAACTTGGGAGAACGAGAAAGCTATGAAGAAAGACCATTTGGCATTGCTTATCATAACTCATGAAATGAATGAATGGTAAAGGTTATTTTTGGTTATATATCTTTATTTCTCCTATGATTTGAATATGCTATTATGATATCATGAATTATTATATTATAAACCTATAGTTTGTGAGTATTGATGAACTATAGCCATGGCATAGTCATTTCTATATTTTAGGGTTGTGGTATGGTTTTAATGTATTAGATGAGTGTACCTTATAGTTCTTGACTTGTTAAAAAGGATGGTTATGGTTTATGAGTGTTAGCATGAAATGGCTAGTAGTTAATGGAAACAAATTATAGGAACTCATTTGGTTATATTTTAACCCGTAAAAGTTTTTGTCTAAGTGGTGCTTTTTAAAGATTGCTTGGATGGATTAAAATTTGCTTTAAGGAGAGTTAGTTAGGCTTAGGAAGAGTTAAAGTGCCAAATGGTGCATTTAAGGTGCCATTTTGACGTTTAGAGCAAGTAATTTTAGAAAGTATGTGCATTAAAGGATCCATATGGTAAAGTTTTGGTGTGAGCTTTAACCTGATGTTAGATCCTATATAAATGTTCTAACATGGCAAATTTGGTGAGAATCGAAGTAGAATAGAGCTCTTAAACCATCTCCCAAAGTTTAGCAAAAATAAGACTTTAGGGCTAGCTTTTTCTAGGCAAAACATGCTAGGACCATGTTGCCTGGCACTCCTACTTCAGAACTTGATACAAAAACATAGACCATGCTAATTAGCACAAGCCATGTTTTGTAGAGTTTTTTTAGGATTTTCACTATTTTGTGTGTTTTTGCCTTGATTTGTCCTTTGCTTACTTATATCTTGCACTTGTTAATCCTTAGTTAAAATAAATATAAGTAATGGGATTCTTTGAATGTTTTTTAGAATGAATTAGATTGTTTTAGGTAGTTAATTAAGGGTAGAGCCTTAGGTATGGCTTATAGTTAGATGTATCTTAGGTATATCAATTCATTATTGTTAAGGTTTTATTAGGTTCATGATTTTAAAGTTTCAAATAATTGCTCTTCCACACAAAATTAGTATATTTTATTAATCAACTTCTTCTTATTAGTTTATTAATCAACTTCTTGTCAAAAGCAATACTTCTTGAGAATAAAGGAGATGCTAGTCTTACTCAAATGCCTTATTCAAATAGAGGGTACAAACATATACAAGGGCAGGTATAGCATCTCCCTCTAATTGAAAGAATTAGAACTAGTGGGTTACAAGTCATTTATCTCTCTCTGGCTTGTTGAAGGACCCAACTTGAAAAATTAGTAATTTATTTCATACTCATGTTTTAAATGCTTTCATTTCCATTTCAGGTTCTTATCAATTTAAGCTATCCTCTTCTCATTTTGCATCTCCTCAACACTAACAAACTTGCTAAGTAATTTTATAATTTTTTGTTAAAGAATGAAACTATGTATACAAACATGGAATAATAGTAATAATTCTACATTTTTTAAAAAATATTGTCTTATGTTT
The DNA here is from genome assembly GCA_026724425.1 of Erythrophleum ivorense. Lineage (NCBI taxonomy): Eukaryota > Viridiplantae > Streptophyta > Magnoliopsida > Fabales > Fabaceae > Erythrophleum > Erythrophleum ivorense. The sequence goes on along the minus strand of JAIUCV010000006.1, from coordinate 35,135,456 downwards.
TTAATGTGACTTTTTAAAACAAATAATAAGACTAACAAGTGTATTAGTCAAATAAATAATAAAAATGAACTTGAAGTATAAGTATCAATCGTATAAGAAAAAGAATGTAATTTCATTAATTAAGGTTAATCACTAAATGTCAAATAAGCTTAAGCAATATATATATATATATATATCTAATCATCAAACTAACCCTACAATGTCAAAATAAACACAAATGATTAAATTAAACTATTAAAAATAAATAAATAAAGTTTATCAAACAAAGTGTTAAATTGAAGTTATCTAAAAATTATCTCAATGTTCCCAAAAATACAATAAAACTATCTTAATTAATAAATTAAACTAAAGAGACTTTAACTTAGCTAGTAACATCATAAGAACTAAACACACACTATGAAAAACATGAAAACATCTTAAGGCCTAGAATAAATAATTATAAATTTATAACTAACAATTAACTTAAGTTATACCCTTTCATATTCAAGTCTAGATTATAAAAATATGCCTTTAACTTTTAAAGTTACAACATTTTATATGAAAGGTTTATATTATAAACGAGTGCATTCAATTATTTTTTTATTGAATATAAAGATGTATATTCAACCTTTTGTTCATTAAATGAACCAATACATATATATCTCATTCTTTATTCATAAATACATAACCATTACAACTTTTAAAGTTGTAAATTATATAATATTCCCCCATAATTTACAAGTTCTCATATATAGTACAATTTATGCATAGAAGAAGGTGTCACAAGAATTAAACCTTCTATTAGTACAAGTTTTCAATATTTTAATGAAGTAATAGGTGTCTAGTTGATTAAACTTATACTCCTATTGTTAGATCCATAAAAACCACACACATAATTATACCCTAATCAAGTTTAAGAGATTCATTTGCTTTAGCAATTTTATTATCAAAATTGTATCTACTTTATTCAAGTCCTTCATCTTAAACTTAAAAGCTAGATACTACTTAGTTCAACGAACACCTTTTAAGTTCATCCCAATGATTGGCATATCGTTTATGTAGAGACAAATTATTATTTCTTAATCCTTAGTAAATTTAGAATATATACACTCGTTTGCACTATTATATGAGAAGCCATTTAATAAAACCATTGAATCAAATTTCTTATGCCATTATTTAGGACCCTACTATAAGTTATACAAGGACTTAACTAACTTATAGACTTTTTTCTCATTTTTGGGTAGCACATAGCCTTTCTGTTATTTCATGTAAACTTCTTCATTAAAATCTATTTTTTAGAAAAGCTATTTTAAGATCCATTTGGTGCACATGAAGCTCATAAATGGATGTTAATGCTACAAGAATCCTAATGGAAGTAATCATAGCCACTAGTACATAAGTATTAAAATAATCTATACTTCCGTTTTGTCTAAATCTCTTGGATACTAACCTTGCGCTAAAGGTTTATGGTGAACCATATGTATTATATTTTCTTTTAAATACCCATTTTGCTCTGAATAGGCATTTATAGCTTCTTTTTAGAAAGCAAAATTTCTAGTAGTTATTGCCTTTTTATACATTTATGGATCACTCTCTACATTTAGCATAATAGGAATCTTATTTATTATAAAATCCCTAATTCTTTTAATCAAGAAAGTTAAAGCTTGAGAAGAAATAAAATGTGGACCTAATTTCTTTTTGTTGCTTATTCTTTGACTTTGTGGTTCAGTAATATGATTTTCATGTATATGTTTGTCAATTATTTAAGATTGTTTCTATGGGAATTAAATGTTGATCCACTTAAAAATCTTTCATTTTGGGATTTAAATCATTATAGAATTTATTTTCAATAAATTATATAACTTTAGTTTCAACAATTGTATTAGACACTAAGTCTAATATTTTATATAACTTAGAATTTCAAACATATCCCATAAAGATGCCTTTTTATGGCACTTGGCCCTAATTTAGTTCTCCTTTAATGGAGAACTCAATAAAAAGCTAAACTCCCTATAATTTAGAATAATTTGTTAGGTTTCCTTCATTTCCATATTTTATATGTAAAAAGCTTTTTTGTTTTGTTTTTGACAGTATCTTATTATGGATAAGACAAATCGTTACTAATGCCTCACCCAAAGATTGTGTGGTAACTTAGCACTTAACAAAAGTTAACCATATCTATTAAGGTATGGTTTTTTTTTTCTCTGCTAAACCATTTTGTTGTGAAATATAAATAGAAAATTGATGTATAATACCATGTGATTTACAAAAACATTCTTTATCTATATCATTTTGAAGCATTTTTATTTTCTTGTCATGAAAATTTTCCACTTCTAATTTATATTTCTTATACATTTCAAATGCATCATCTTTATTCCTTGAAAAAATAGACATAGATATATATAGAACTGTCATCAATAAAAAGTTATAAAATACCTTTTAACTCTTTTAGTGATATTACCATTTAGTTCATATATATCACTATGTATAAGTTTTAGAACTTGAATGCACCTTTCAATTTCTAAAAAAAGTTTCTTAGTGATTTTGGATTGTATACAAATTTCATATTTTTTAATCAAAATCTTTATTAATAAGATCAATATGAATATTTTTATGCGTGTATTCAATTGACTTATAATTTGAATGTGTTAATCTACTATGCCACAAATCATAAGAATCAATGACATACATAAAAATATTCATTTCATTATTAGTACTAAATTTGAACATGCTTTTGTTATAGTATCTTTTTCTTGCATACAAGTCATCTTTAAGCAAGATCATTTTATTAGATTCTAATGCAACTTTGAATCCTTTTTTGCATAAAAGATAAAGGCTAAATTCTTCCTTTCTTTTGAAACATGAAGTACATTCATTGTTAACTTCTTTCTAGAGGTGAAATTCAATTCAACTATTCATTGACCATATATTTTAGCCAAGTTGTTATTTCCCATTAGCACCTTCTGATCATTCACTTCCTTATATGTGTTAAATTGATGACAATCATAGCATACATGAACAATTGTGCTTGCCAGCACTCAAATGACTTCTCTTATGTTGTCACGTTGAGTTCAATGATCATACTAATGTGCCTATAATGAACTCTACCATATCAACTAAGTACTCTTTTTCTTCCACTAAGTTATCTTCTAAATTTGATACTTTTTTAAAGTGATTGTTTTTCTTTAAGATTGACCATTTTCGACATAGTACTTTTTTTTATGGCAATGATAACACATAGTTTATCTCTTTTTGTTTTTCTTTATGCCAATTGAGGATATGACTTTTTTTTTAGCTTTTGGTGGCTTTTCTTTCACTAACGTAATTTACCTTAAAATTGTGAAAAAGATACATTGTATCACATTTTTTATTTTCCCCTTTTATACATAGATGCCTTTGTAATTTCTCAATAGTGAAGCCTTCACCTAGATGTAGAAGTTTCTTGTTATAATCACTCCAAGTTAAAGGTAATTTCAAAATAATCACTCCAATTAACTTGTAATTATTCAGGAATCACCACTTGTAAATCACAAAGTCTATTCATTGAGATTTGTAACTCATGGATTTGATCCATGATAGGCACATCATGAGCCATATTAAACTCAAAATATTTTAACATAATAAACGTATAGATACTGTATCGCTTATTGTTGTATTTTTCCTTAAAAAATCTCCAAATCTCTATTAGTAATTGTATTGTCATGTAAAGATTATAAAGCCTATCCTAAAAGGTATTGAGAATGTGGCCTCAACATGCAAACACATCCTCTTCATGCTTCTTCTTCAATTAAGCAATCCTTGCCTTCAATTTATTTGTGGCATCCTTTACAACATTTGGAATTGGTGCAGTATTTGGACCAAGCACATAATTGAGTACCAAATAAAAAAACATCATTTTATTTTTTTCATCGATTGAAATTATTGCCATCAAATTGATCTAACTTAACATATTCCTTATTCATAACTTTAAAAGCAACACTTTGAGCCATCCTATCTATTTCTTTCTAAAATTGTTAAAAGAAAACATTAAAGACAGCCAATATTATTACACAATAGGATGCTTCAAGGCACAATTAAGTCATTTTTCCAAATAGATATTTGCCCTACATACATAATTGTTAATGGGTTGATAATGATACTCTCATAAGATACAATGAAGCTTTTATGAATTTCTTAATTAGTAATATTAAGAAATTCCCTAGCATTCTTATAACTTGAAAATAATTTTTTTTAAGCTTATAAAATACTTTTCTCATCCATATTTCATAATGTCTTATTAATAAGAGAGCCTCTTTATATTCTTATAATTATTATGCCTCATATTTTTATAAAAGGCATAAAGATATGCATTTAACCCTTAGAAAGTTTTAACCTTTCATATTAAATGTTTATCTTATAAAGATATGCCTTTAAATCTTAGAGTTAAACTTTTCATATGAAATGTTTATATCATAAAAAAGTACATTCAGTTCTTTATTTATTGGATATACAAAGGTGCATTTAATTATTTGTTCATTGGATTAACCAATAGATATACGTCTTGCTCTTTATTTATATATATATGCATGAATTATTATAGCTTTTAGAGTTGTAAATTATGTAACAAAATTTATATCTTAACATGTGATGATCATATGCAAATAAATAAATGAAAACAAAATTCATGAAGAACAACACCTAAATCAAACACTTAGGGGGAGTGACTAGAAGGGGTAGCAATTAGGGTTTCTTAGGTGGTTTTTGCTTTGTCTCATTCTTAGTCTTTCATACTCTAAATATTAAAACACCTATTTATAATAAGATGCCAAACTAAGGATTGAAGTGGATAAAGATTTTAACTCTTAATAAAATAATTAATAGAATAATATCACCTAAGTTATACTAGGACTTGGAGTCTCTGAATTGACTTGTACAAAGATTCTAGTAATTTAAGATGTAGGTCATATGAATTTTTCATCTTGAGCTTCACTTTATTTTTTTCATTTAGCTCTTCGGCTTTATTGCATACAAGAAGGTATAATTTAATAAAAAATATTTTAAAAAATTATTATATTTATTTATTTTACCTATAACAAAATAGCCTTAATTATAATAAAAAAATGCTAAAAGTAAAAATGATTATTTTAAAATAATAAATAAATCCATAAAATATATTACAAATATATAAAATAGAGACTTATCATCTTCCCAAAGCCTCAACAACTTTATTTTCATTTTCCTTTTTGTGTGCTAGCAATATTTGCCTTCAATTTTTGGTAGCTATAATTCATATATATATATATATATGAATTATAGTATTATGTTCTCAAAACTATATATTAACACAAATTAATGATTTTTTTTAAAATATCAGTTAATAATACGAGATAAAGAGTAATGTTAAGATAGTGAACCTTCTATTATTTTTTTATTTCTTTTAAAACATAAAAGAATTATAAAAATATTTTATTCCAAACATTTATTTAAAATTAAATTAAAAATAATGACACACACTTTAAATACTTTTTTATACCAACTTTAAAGTATGTTAAACCATTATATATATATATATTGTTTTTGGGTAAAATATTTTCAATTTATTTTAGTGTAGTCATCGTGAACAGATAACGTGGACTTAGTGTTATCAAATTACCAAAATGCCTTGTCTTGCTCTGAGTAGAGACTATTGTATTTAGGGGTATTCAAAACTATCCAAATTAATTGAATTGAATCAAATTGATAAAAAGAGAACTAAAACAATTAAAAAAATTAAAATCAATTTTGGAGATTATAAAATTGATCGGTTTGATTTAATCCTCGGTTCTATCAAAATCGAACCAATATATATATATTTTGCTTCTATTAACTAAGTTTAAATTATGTATAAATTTTTTATCAATAAAAAATTAATAATATATATTTTTTACTTTACTTATATTTAAATGAGCTTATGAAATAAGTTATATTGGAAATGTCATTATTTTATTATCTTTATATATGATATTCAATTATAATCGTAAAATAATTAAACATAATTAGGAGGGATATTATTTAAAAAAATGATATATAATAATTAATTATTTTAATAATATTATTAATTAGAATATTAAGAAATACCTTATATTATAAGTCAAATTTTATATATTACAAAAAATAAAATTTTAAAAAAAATCAAATCACTTTTATATGCAAAAAAAAAAAACCAAATCAAATTAAATCAAACTAAATAAAAATCAAATCAAATTAATTAAAAATTAAAATCAATAAAATTTAAAAAAACATTAAATCAATAACCTCAATTTGATTTTGCTCTTAATCCCAAACCAAAACCAACCAAACCAAACCTATGCACACCGTATTGTGTCGTTATGACAAGGGGTATTTATCGGCTCGATTGGCCCTAGGGGCCCGCCCTAGTCTTGTCTAATCGGGTTGGGTTGGGTCGGCTTAAGAATATAAATAAGTATAACTTTAAACAAAATTATTTCGGGCCAAACCGGGCCACGGGCGAAGGTATGTTCTACCCAACTTATCTTAATAGTTACTTTTTTGTTAATTATTAATATCTTGTCATCTTATATTTTTTTTAATTTTTATTTCATTTAATTATCTCTGCATATTGCAATTTTTATTACTTATGTAAATATTCTTTACTTTTTAATTATTTTTATCATTGATGTGAATGCTTACTAATATTTTTTTTGTTGAATAATGAAAAAATATATATTTACCTAAGACTAATTATGTTAGTACATTTTATATTTTATTTAATAATACTAGACTATTTTTTTATTACTGATACAAATATAAGAGTTCTAAAAGTCCATTATTTTGAAATATATGCTTATAAATTTATAAAAAAAATATTTTTATATTAAAAGTATCAATTCATAAAAAAAAATTAGTTTGAGCAATCCTAACCCATCCTATCTCAACGTAAATCAGACTGATTAGGATCGAATAAGATCACGAGTATAAAAATAAGTCCAATATCTTAATTGAATCAAACATCAAACATATTAAATATTTAGTCTAATTCTACTCATATATAATTCTACTTATTAAGATCATCCTAACCCATCCTAAAATTAAATTTATCCGAGCATAATAAGGGCACGAGAATAAAAATACGGCCAAAATTCTAATCAAGCCGAGTTTCGGGCAAGCATGCCCTGACCGTGCCATGCCATGTACACCCACTTATGACATGGGGCTGAGCGCTCCACCACCTATCGCTATGCTATACGGAGTCGTCGCCTGGAGTCGTCTCGTCTCGTCTCGTCTCCGCTTTAAACCTCAATCCGTCAACTGCCCACAGAAGCCAAAGCCGAATCCTGCTCCTTTTGATCTCCTTCCTCACTTCTCGCATTCGCTAATGGTGGATCAACGTTGACTCCGCTTCATCTCTAGCAGACACTAACTGGCGCTTCTAATATTTTTCTGACTGAGCAAATGGGGACTCCTAATAGATCTGGATGTTGGGTTCTGATTGTTCTGGCTTGTTTGGGACTATTTGGGATTGGTGCTGCTTTTGCCGACACTCGAAGACCCAAGAACGTGCAGGTTGCTCTTCGGGCCAAGTGGTCGGGTACCCCATTGCTTTTAGAAGCTGGGTAAGTTGTTATTGTAATTTCCAAGCTCTTTGCTAAATTCGAGGGTCATTTTGATGAATTGGTTATTTTCTGTTTCTGGTATTACACAATATATTAAATTCTTGGAAGTTTTACTTGCCTTTGTTAAAATTCTGGCATCCCAAACACAAGCTAGAGAGGCCTATGTGAAGTGGAAATGGGAAAGGAAACTTGGTGTGTCATGTACTCATAATGTGGAATAGTAGGAGTAGACTTGTAGGTGATGACAATTTATAAAATTTTCCAAATGCACCTACCCTTTTTAAGCTACGTTCTTCCAAAACTTTACCATTTTAAGGTTTTGTTCACATTCTATATTGCCTTTAAAGATTGCTGGTAAGGAGAAAAGAGAGTAGATTTTGGGATCATAAATTTACTCTACTACTAATAAGCCGTGTTGGAAATGAGTTCTTTTAACCCCCAGAATATTAAGTTTGGGTAGGAGGTGCCTATCTCAGATTTCCTAGAAGAAAATATTATTATAGCTACAGCGGAAGCTTGATTTGAAGTTCCTAGTTTGCAAATTGGTTTACCAAATAGTGTCATGGAATATTCAACAGAAGTGAAGATCATGGAATTTGGTTTATGTCTATATCATTTGATTAGATATTCTATGTCTAAACATGAATGAACAACTTAGGTTCATTGGCTCTTACCTATTGTCACTTATGCAATTTTATGTTAGAAATGGAGACATAAAAATGCGAAGAAAGCATGGTAATTTCCAATTTGGTTGGATTTCTGTTTACTTAATTTGCAGAATCTAACTGTGGCTTTTATTGTCTTCTATATGATTCTCCTTTATTTTTTGGAATATGTTAGTGGAAACAGTGAATAATCTTCAACTACCAGGAGTAAGTGAAATAGTCTGGTTTTTCTATTTTTGAGCTTGACATAACTTCCATGTTCTTCCTTGTAAACAGTGAATTATTATCTAAAGAACAGAAAGACCTTTTCTGGGACTTCATTGAGGTTTGGCTAAATACTGAGAAGGATGCTGTTGATTCTCAAACGGCTAAAGATTGTTTCAAGAAAATTTTAGAATATGGACAGCCTCTTTTAAGTGAACCATTAGCATTACTGTTTGAGTTCTCTCTTTTGCTGAGATCAGCATCCCCAAGATTGGTGCTTTACCAGCAATTAGCAGAGGAGTCTCTTTCATCCTTTCCTCTAGGTGATGAAAATTACTCAAACAATCACAAGGAGGAAATTGGGGAAACAATGAAGGACATTGAAACTACAAAATCAGATCCCCTGCATGATGGTGTTAACCTGAAAAGTCCTGGGGGAAAATGTTGTTGGGTCGATACTGGTGGGCATTTGTTTTTTGATGTTTCTGAACTACACTTATGGATTCACAGACCAGTTGAACTGTGAGTACTGTTGTCTTTCCATTGATATTCTTGACCCCTTTTTTTTTGTTTTAGTATTATATCCACTTATATGCTGCATAATATCCCTCAGACATTTATTTAATGTTACCAGGGAAGGTGATTTGTTTCAGCAACCTGAAATATTTGATTTTGATCATGTCCATCTTGATTCAAGCATTGGAAGTCCTGTTGCTGTCCTTTATGGTGCTCTTGGGACTAATTGCTTTAAGGAGTTTCATGTTGCTCTTGTTAAAGCTGCCAAAGAGGTCCCTTCCTTAACTTCTTGTTTCTAGTTTTGGCATCATGGGAACATCATATGCATTTTTTCTTTGTTTCAAGAGAATTATGATCACAGTGGATAAGCATCAGACTGCACTAGCCTTTAGATTGGATTTTCTTTCACCAGGATTTAATTCCATGTGATCAAACCATATAGGTATGATCATTTTTTATATCATATTATAAAATCTATGGAAATGAAAGAGAGAATAGAGAGTGGGTGAAAGGTGGTACGTATGTTATAGAAGTAAAGAAAAATGGAATAATTTGCGCCTGACATATGAGAAATCAAGGCCCTGTTTGATAAACTGTTTTTAGAACAGTTTTCTGTTTTTAAGAACAAAAAAACAAAAAAACTTGTTTGATAATGTGTTTTTAATGAAGTGTTTTGTAAAACAAAAAAACAGAATTTTGTCTTCGGAAACAGAAAAATCAAAACATATTTTAAGTGTTTTGTAACCTTTGTTCTGTAGAATAAAAAAAGAAGAAGAAAATAGCTACTTTTCAGAATAATGATTTAAACGAATTTTTTAATTTTTTTGTTCTCAAAATTTGTTTTAAAAAACATCTATTTTGAAAACAATAAAACAGAAACAGAATCAAACAGGCCCCAATCTTCTATGTTTTCTAAACAATTTTAGTTGTAATTTTCCTGATTAATGAGTGCTTTCTATTGTTTTATGTAATTTTCACTTATTTTGAGGATTTGGTATTAGGCATGAGAGTCATGAAAATGCATGGGAGAGAACTACAAAATTATCCCGTTTATCAAGATTGTTAAAAAAAAAAAGGAACTGTTGATATTCTGCCTTCTGGACTCTTAGTGCTTTACTATATATATAAGCTTATATGTCAACTTTTCTGACTAGTTTGGGGGACCTTGTCAGTCTTTTCACGGTGGGAATGAAATTAAAGGTTCAGGTTAGGTACTTTGAACCAGGGGGACAAGTTTTGTATTGTAACCATGTGAAGTTCTGAACTCAAGAAACTTCTAAGTATGTGGCCAAACTTCTTGATTAGTTATTAAAAGAAAATCAGAGACTTAAAGTAGTCATATAGTTGGTGGTCAGATGTTCCATATACTTATTGAACTTTATTAATGCATGAAATAAGCTTTCATATGGAAAAGTATATACAACAGGTAGTGTGAATTTTATGCTTCAATGGCTTTGAAAAACTAAAATATTTTTTTTTTCCTAGTTGATTTCATTCTGCTTATTTATCTGTGTTTCACCCGCAACTATTGATATTTTGACTTATGGACTTTTAGGGAAAAGTTAAGTATGTACTCAGACCAGTGTTGCCTGCTGGCTGTGAAGCAAATTTTGGCCATTGTGGTTCTATTGGTGCAGGCCAATCCTTAAACCTGGGTGGTTATGGTGTAGAACTTGCTCTAAAGAATATGGAATATAAGGCCATGGATGACAGTACTGTAAAGAAAGGTTAGAATGATTAATACATGCTGTAGAGCACAGACTATTCTGTGGTCCACAAGGTTTTATATTTTGAATGTAGAGGCAATTTTGGTAAAGAAAGTTAGTTCTTGTGAATTGTAATTGCTTGATTCTTCTTTTCAAGTTTTTTCTTTAACTTAATTATATTTATCTTTCTGTTTCTATTTCTAGAATTTGATAATTTTGTTGAACTCCTTCATGAAATTTCTTATCCACACGCCTTTGTTTTCATGTGATTTTGGTTCATTTCATATGATAATATGTAGTATAACAGCTCCCTATGGTGGAGGAGATATATGAACTGACCGAATGGAATTTTTTTACTTTATCATGCCTCTAATATGTTTTATCTGCTCTGGCATTGGCATCAAATTTGAGCACTCTATGAAATATGAACTATAATTTTGGAAACACATACTGAAAAAAAAGTCTCCTAATGTTAAATATTCAGGATTTACAAGCTCATTGATGTTCTTTACATAGTTCATCAAAATAAATTGATCATAACTGTTGATTATTTTGAAAAGAATAGGTTACTTGTAGTTGCAAATGATCTTCTTATTAATCTTAGTTGTCGGTTGTAGGTGTGACTTTGGAGGATCCCCGAACTGAAGATCTTAGCCAAGAAGTTAGAGGATTCATATTCTCTAAGATTCTGGTTTGTCTATCCTTACAATCACACTTTTATTTGTATTAAAATGTATACTTGCTAAATATAAGCTTTGACATTTGTAACATTGGTTAGTTATATTTTATTTGTGTCAGTCCAAGTTATAGTTGCCTCAAGGAAAACAAGACAACAGCATCACACTAGAGGTGCAGATGAGTGGAGTAAACAGTTAATACTTACATGAAATATACTGATGACTTTGGGGACTGCATATGTTCTATTATTAATGAAGTTTCGATGTTAAGGAAAAAATGAATTTTTAAAAAGAAGAATTGTGCATGATCAATGTGCCACCAGACAAGCTTTGACTATGCAGCCAATTTGTTTTTACACTGCCTAGCAGCTTGTTATCTTTAGAGTAGTCTGTTTGGAGTCTTTAAGGAAACCTGGGTCTGTCAGAGCAGGCAGGATTTTTACTAAAATTTTTGTAGAGGGAAGGTGTGGAAGATTCTTTGGCTGTGTCCTCTTTTTGCACAGCTGCGGTTTTCAGTCAAAATTCTTTCTCATATCTTTTGTGGGGTAGGTTGTTTCTTTTTGGCTTATTTGTGGGTCTCAGCTCATTTGTTTTTCCTCCCCCTACAGGGTTGGGTGCTGTTTTGAGGTGTGTAGATTTCTCAGCCTCTTTTATATGTCTCTTCTTTCTCATAATATATGCTTGTTTTATTTGGGGGAAAAAAGAAAATTAGAGATTTTGGTAGAAGTAAGGATTCCAAGTTCTTGAAGAGATTTTAGCGTTATGTCTTTGTTTAATGCATTTTACTAGTGTGCAGTTTGAATTTTTAAGAACTTTTTCTTTACTACTGCTTTATATCTTGATATTATATCTTGGAGATGAAGAAGCCCTTTCTGTAATTTTCATTTTTTGGTAAGGAAATGTGATATAACACATAGGATACGTTTTGGTTGTTTGAATTTAAGATTAGCTGATTAGGTGATACATAATGGAGTAGCATCTAGCATGAGATAAGCATAGAAGAATGCATGTCTATGATGGTAGCATTAAGGAAATACTGAGAATGGGCAAAAGTGGCACATTCTTTTTTAAACTATTTTCTGTTATGGTCATTGACTCATTGTAATATATTTATATTTTTATTGAATTATAGTTGTGACCCCCATCCCAAACCCAAAAATCCATTTGGTCACCACAGTTACGGATGAGTTTGTTTTTGTCTACTTACAGGAGCGCAAACCTGAGCTAACATCTGAGATAATGGCTTTTAGGGATTATCTATTATCATCAACTGTATCAGACACTCTTGATGTTTGGGAACTGAAGGGTATTTTTATAATTTTTTTCCCCTAATACTTGAAATTGATTGATAATTGACTTCCATTGTACTTGGCTCTATTGAACTTTGTTCTATTTATTTTTTCATGACAACAGATTTAGGACATCAAACAGCTCAGAGAATAGTCAAGGCTTCTGATCCTCTGCAATCAATGCAGGAAATTAACCAAAACTTCCCTAGCATAGTTTCTTCCTTGTCTCGCATGAAGGTACATAATCATGTTACTTTTGTTTTGATGGAGATTAAGATAGTATAAGATGCTAAAGTCTTACATTGAGTAGTATGGGATGCTTAATGAGGTACTTAAATAAGGTGGTTCTCCCACTGTAATAATTAGCTTTTGAGAGAGGGTTCTCCATCTTGCTTGGGTGCCTATCAATTAGTATTAGAGTTGGTAGTCGGTGGCTTTGGAAAGGGCTATCTATAGAGAGTTTTGACTAGTGAAAGGGTAGGTGAAGTGTCACAGAATGTAGCCGTCGAGACATTAACTTTTCAAGGGTAGTCAATTGATGGAAATTAAGGTAGTATAGGATGCCAAAGTCTCATATTAAGTAGTATGAGATGCTTAACAGGGTACTTATGCAAGATGGTTCTCCCACCTCAATAGCTAACTTTTGGGAGAAGCTTTCTCACCTTGTGTGGGTGCCCATCTTGTTTATTCATTTTTTTAAGGCCAAAATCTTGTTGCTTATGTTAGATGCTCAGATATTTAAAAACAAGTTTCTCCAAAGTAATTTTGTCTATAGTGCTTATGGAGTTGTGACATGTGACAGCTTGATGATTCTGTTAAAGATGAAGTAATGGCAAACCAACGGATGATTCCTCCTGGCAAGTCTTTAATGGCTCTCAATGGTGCTTTAGTCAATGTCGAAGATATTGACCTTTATCTGTAATGCCTTTTCTCCTGCTGACATCTTTTACATTATCATGGTGAAGTATTTTATCTTCATTTTCCACCTATATTGTACCTTAAGGTTGCTACTATCCTACTCCCTTCAGCTTATAAAATATTGCTGTTGGATCTCTATGGTCCTTTGATATGTACACACTAAGAGTCAGACCTAGGTCTATCTGGATAATTGTTAGAAGGTGTGTTGATTATGGTTGTGCTTATTTAAGATAGCTTAGATATTGGATGAATCCATTATGCAATATTTTACTAGGTCAACAACAGCTGCTTACTTGTTTTTACATAGTGATGCAGCCACTTCGACCATAGTTTTTGGTGTAGGGTGTTTCCTATTAGTCTAGAGCAATTCTTATTATCTTTAGAGGGTTTGGAATGAGAAAGGAATGCAAAAGTTGGTGGTGCCATTTTTGCAGTTCTTTTGTGTATTTGGTTGGTGTGGAATGGTTTTATTCCTAGGGTGCTTTCTTATCTTACTGTTCTTACGGTGTATAGTGTAGATTTCCTGGCTTTAGTTTGGTGCCATTCCAATGGGTTCCTTCAGTTATGCAAAGTGGTTGGAGGGCTTAATTTCACTAATGAGCTTGTTTGTTGTAATTTTTTCCTTTGTTATTTTCATATCCTCCTTTCTACTTGTAGCTTGTTTTTTTCTTTATAATAATATGAGTAAATTACATAGACTTACTTTGAAATTACACGAAGGGAGGTTTATGTAATTTTAGCAAAACTCAAAAGAAGTCTACATAATTTACTCTAGTAATATTTTATTTGATCTAGCATATAAAATTATCTTTTTCTACCTTAATTTGAGATGTTTAAAGTGCGTCTGTAGTAACATCCATTGAACATATTATTCTATTGCTCATATTAGATTAATCATATTTGCCAGACATTATTTTCAATTTGTCATTGTCATAGTCCTTTCATTGCAAGCATGGATAGTGACTATTGAAAAGTTAAAGCATTCCCAACTTAGCTCAAGATGCCTCCTTGGCACAGAGAACATAGTTAATCAAGTTAAGCTTGATATTGATTATAGCTTTCTTGGGTAATTTTTGGTTTTGTATTGTTTGTTTAAACTCATGTGGATGTCTTAATCTTTTATTTCGATTAAAATTTTCTAACTTCTGATATTATATTCCTTTAATCCTTTCTTAGGTTGATAGACTTGGTCCATGAGGACCTGTTGTTGGCTGATCAATTCTCAAAATTGAAGGTGAATGCTTTCTAATCCTTGTTTATATTTTAGAATTGTTTTTTTTGGTACTGGACTAAGTTCTTGTTAACTTGTTCGCTTATCTGATCTTCATGGACAAATAAAAAATTATCATCTGGTGCATTCTAATACTTGAGATTTCATATAATTGTACATTATGTGTAGATTGGACGAATATGAATTTTTAGAAGTAAAGATGAACAGTCACTACAAAAAAAATTTAGATGAAAAAGAAGAAAGAAGACAAAAAAAGAGGAGGAAATGAAGCAGTTACTGGTACTAATCTGGCAAAGAAAATGGCACAATTAAATTTTTTAATTTGATATATGCTGAAATAGTTCAGAAAGAAAATTGATGTGTGCAATATTTGCAGAAGTTTGAACATTATTGATACTATCATTGTTATAAGAGTTTATACAACATTTGTCTCATTTATTTATTTTTGGCTTTATTTCTCTTTTCAAACTGGCAACTGTTAAGAATCAATAGATAATAGAGGATCTTTGAGTATTTGTTGACTTTAATACATTGATACCTTTTTATTTCTTTCTCTCTCTCTCTCTTTTCTTTTTTTTTTTGAATAATAAAAGAGCTTTTTTTAAGGCTGCCCCCAAGGAAGCGGGTGGTCAAATAGGCCTCAATTGTGCATATCCTTTATGAGCAACTCAAAGCATATGTTTTACAGTTGATTGATGCTTCACGTTATATTCATACTGTAATATTGATATGTCCCCACGATTGTAGATTCCTCATAGCACTGTGCGGAAACTACTCTCAACTTTACCTCCTTCAGACTCCAGTACATTCCGTGTTGACTTTCGTTCAACGCATGTACATTATCTCAACAACTTGGAAGAAGATGCTAAGTATAAAAGATGGAGGAGCAATTTAAATGAGGTGAATTAATTTTTAATTCATATTAAAAGTAAGATTAGTTAATATTTTCAAATTATCCATGCTGTAAATTCTTATCTGAATAAAATTTCTATTTTTATCTTGTTTAGATCTTGATGCCAGTCTTCCCTGGGCAGCTGCGATACATCCGTAAAAACCTTTTTCATGCTATTTTTGTTCTTGACCCAGCAACCGCTTGTGGTCTTGAGGCAAGTAACAAGTTTATTTCCTCCTGTGTAACATTTTCATATCGTTGACTGTGTAAATTTCCCTTTGAAATTCCTCATTATATTTCTTATTTTTTCAAACCTTGCAGTCGATTGATATGATCTTATCACTGTATGACAATAATTTGCCTATGAGGTTTGGTGTTCTTCTGTATTCTTCAAAGTACATCATGCAGTTAGAAAATCATTCTACCAAGGAGAATGGCAATAACTTTGAGGAGGATATATCCACTAGGGTAATTTCTCCTTTAGTTGTTAATATTATATGTATGTATATATATGTATATGTGCGTGCGTGCGTGTGTGTGTGTGTAGTAAACATTATGGAAAGCTGCTGTGTAGATATATTTTGGTTTTACCTGCTAACAAGCTAATAAAGTATTCTGTTCTTTTTTTCAGATTATATGCCTCTTCATCTATATCAAAGAGAACAATGGCATTCAAATGGCTTTCCAATTTTTGAGCAATGTATGAACTGAATACTCACTATCTCCAGTTCACTATGTTTCCATGACCTTGTTGTACTGTTGCTTTTATGTAGATAAAAATGAAATTATATTCAAGTACATGACTGAAAATCCAGAATATATGTCAATAAGAAAACTGAAAGATGCAGTTATATGTTGCACATGCGATTTCTTCCATGTATCTTGAAATTACCTTTGATGCCACCTAAGTTCAAAATTTGAATCTGCCAAATTGGCTGATTTGACTCATAACTACGTATTGTGACCTTTATTGTGCACATTTTTCTTTATTTGTTCTTATATATATATATAAAATATAAAATAATATAATATTTGTGGATAATCTCTACTTTATAAATATAGGGATATAGATCAAGAAAAGGTTCCTAGTGGCTACTTTTTTTTGGCTTCCTAAGTGGTTTACCCTCCCTATTGACTCTGCAAGAAGGAGGAAAATTGTCTTATTATTATTGTTAATAGATAAATTATATTTTTACTCTAAAGTTCCAATCTAAGAGATTCAAATAACGAATCTTCCAAGTTGGCTGATTTGACTTACAACTACATATTGCCACCCTTTTGATTCTGATAAGGACCCAGACCAGTAAATAGATAATAGATAAAAGATACTGCAGTTTATTAAAATACCAGATGCACAAGCAATCCCTTTATCAGTAGAGAAAGGAATATGAATACAATCTGATTCGCCATCTTCTATTCACGGCACAACACTTATTAGACAACACCCTAGCAGGACTGGAAATTATAGAAATAAGCACAAAACCTAGGTAATCCCTAGCATTCGAGATGCTAGAGGCTCTTCAGACTTTCCTCCAAACTTTTCCCTGCCTTTCCCTCACCTCCCCCTCCAGTATATTCTCATAACTAATTTTGTCCACTTTTCCCAACTCAGCAGCCACCCCACTCAGCTCTGTTGAAACCGTTACATGTTTTCCTTTCTTTGCCCTTCTAGAATAGGTTCTGAATTCCCTAACCTGATCTCTTCTCTCAGGCCCAATGGGCTTGTCAGATTCACATTGTTTCTTTTTCTTTTTTTCCTCCCTTTTGATCTATTCAGTTGTCTAGATAGTCACTATTATAAGAATACCAGTTAATTACCAAAATGACTCATATACCTATTGTCCAAGCATTCTTGCTAAGTAGTTTCACCTCTCCCCATTAACTTCGCAAGAAAGGGAAAATTTGTCCTTGTATTTTTTTTCATGCATTGTATTTTGCCTCCAAATCTCCAGTCTGACTAGTTTTCTGTTACACTGATAAAAAGGATAGCTGATTTCGCACGCATAACGGTATCATTTATTAGCTTTTTGTCAACACATGTTGACAGTTGTTCTGAGACATTTGAAATTGTTCTTGTCTGCAATCCAGTTGAAGGAATTTTTCTGTCCATGTATCATAGGTAAACAAATTGCGCATTGAGTCGGATGGCTCTGAAGAGGCTCTTGAAATGCACCATGTTGAAGGAGCGTTTGTTGATACAATATTGTGAGTTTTGTGGAAATTTTTGTAGACTTGTGTGTTTCTGATGTTTCATACTTAAGTAGTAACATTCTGTGTTTAATTATTTTTGTTTTTATTTATCTATTAGATATAGAATACCTGGATTAAATGTTATTACAATTTCTGTAGACCAAAGGCAAAATCTCCACCTCAAGAGATATTACTAAAGCTGGAGAAGGAGCAAAAGTTGAAGGAACTGTCACTAGAAAGCTCCATGTTTGTCTTTAAGCTTGGTTTGTCCAAGTTACAATGCTCTCTTTTGATGAATGGACTTGTTACTGAACCTACTGAGGTAAAGCTTCAGATATTGAAATATTTGCCTCTGCCAATCTGCCTGATCATCTTGTTTCCAAAATTATTCTAATATTGAGTATTTCATAGACTGTTGGCAGAATAACTTTTTTCTGCTACTTGTCTTTTGCAATTGATTTGAACAGGAGGCTCTTATAAATGCCTTGAATGATGAGACTCCAAGAATACAGGAGCAAGTGTATTTTGGACATATAAATTCTCAAACTGATGTATTAGCCAAGTTCCTATCAGAAGCTGGTATTCAACGCTATAATCCACGGGTATAATTTTTTAAACATCCATAAATTCTGGAGTACTTGTGTAAAATCTGTGACTAACTGTTTTTCATGTTGATCCTTTGGTGTAGATTATTTCTGATAGTAAACCAAGATTCATATCACTTTCCATGTTTATTTTTGGAGAGGGATCTTTAGCAAATGACATCAACTACTTGCATTCTCCTGGAAGTAAGTCACTGACATTCTAAAATCAATAGGTTCATTCTTGCAGTCTGTTTCTTTTGTCTCTTCACATGTTGATTGTTTTGATTCAACCCAGCAATGGATGATTTGAAGTCTGTTACTCATCTTCTTGCTGTTGATATCACCTCAAGGAGTGGGATGAAATTACTTCGCCAAGGCTTATATTACCTGGTTAATATCAACACTTTTGTCAAATTTTCCTGGTTTTTTCTTCTGTTTTTCCCTAATGTCTATCCTGATTTTGACCAACATATGCACTGCATTTAATGATTAGTAAAATTCCTTAGTTTTCCACAATATGCTGCAGATAGAAGGGTCTAAAAGTGCTAGAGTAGGTGTTCTGTTCAGTGCCAATCAAAGTGCTGATTTGTCTAGCCTCCATTTTGTGAAGACTTTTGAAATCACTGTGTCCTCGTATAGGTTTGTTCTTTGAGTATATTGATTAGTATTTAATTTTGTAGTTTTGCAAATACCTAGTTTCCTATTCAAAGTGAAAGTACTGCTTGTATATGAAAAGTTTCAATGCATGCATTTGTACAGCCATAAGAAGAACGTATTAAATTTCTTGGATCAACTGTGCTCATTCTATGAGCAGAACTACATCCTTACATCAGCTGTGGCAGCTGACAGCACTCAAGCATTTATTGATAAGGTCTGTGAGCTTGCTGAGGCTAATGATTTACCATCTAAGGGCTATAGGTCTGCCCTTCCCGAATTTTCTGCTGAAGAAGTGAGAAAACATTTGATTAAGGTACTCCTTGTTGCTTTGCCATATGGACAATTGCATTCCGGTGCATGCCTGACCAACTGACTCTGCCTGCGCCTCCTTCTCTTTCTTTTACATTTTTCATTCAATACTCGTACCTGATGGATACTGTTCTTAGCTGCTCTTACTTCCCCCCACTACTTCACCCCTTCATTGACTAATTTCATGGAAGTTTGTACAGTATTAGACCCACTCCTTTTTCATTTTTTCTTGATTGGAATTAAGAAAATTTATATTAAATTAAGTGTCTGCTTGTCAACAGGTGGCAACATTTTTGTATAGGGTACTTGGGCTAGAATCTGGTGTCAATGCTGTCATCACTAATGGAAGGGTATGGCTGTTTTAATGTTTCTGGCTATATCCTGTCTCTGTTGACCAATTACAAGCTGTGATTTTCACTGCTTATTTTTACATAGTGTTTGTTTCTTTTCCCAAATTTGATGTGAATATTTCATCATTGACAAAATCTCCATACCAGTCATCCTGTTTTCTCACTTTTATATTTTTATTTTTTAGGTTACTTATCCTATTGACAAAAGTACATTTTTGAGTGATGATTTGCATCTTCTTGAATCGGTGGAGTTTAAACGGAGGACAAAACACATTGTGGAAATAATTGAAGAAGTGAAGTGGCAGGATATTGACCCTGACATGCTAACAAGGTTTCTTGATCTTTGCTCTTACTGTTTGGCATGTCTTATTGGCTGTTGTTTTTTCCCCTCTTTTATGCTTGTTCCAGGAGGATATCATGTCTTCTTACTTGGTACTTTGTCTCTTTCTTAGCACCATTTTTTATTTAAAAAATTGGTGTTTTTAAGTTTGTGTTTGAGTCAGGCTTCAAAGGTAGAAGGTGTGAAGTTCTAAATTTGTGATAAATTTCTGTTTGGTGATTGTCTGGTAAAAAATGAGCAGTCCAAGAAGAACATCAATATTAAAGAAAATGAATAGATTATATCTTCTTTTTTTATTTTTTCTTAAAATTGAGGAGTTAGATTATGTTTAATTGCATCTAGGGGTGGCAAATTGGCAAGTTGGGTGGATTTTGAATTGATTGGGTGGGTCAAACTTGACCTGTAGATATGCTAAAATCCAATGAAAAAACTTCTTAGATAATCTAAATCCATCCATAACCTATTTTGTGGATGGGTATCCCTTTATCCGTTGACCCATATATTTGGATGGATATCCAGCCCATCAAATCTGCTGATTAGTTATATTAGAATGTATAACTTAATTATTATAAGTAGAATATAAAACCATGACACATTAATTAACATAGTAAATTTATAGTCTCTGCATACAAGCCCAAAAAACACATCAGTATCACCATCAAGGCAGGATCACCATCAGTAACATAGTACATTTATAGTCTCTGCATATAAAACCATGACACATTGATGGAAATGGTATTCATATACACACACTAACACACTATCAGTATCACCATCAAGGCAGGATCACAAACCGAACAGGACTAGTTCCTGGAAATGAAGTTAATTTCATTGATGATACATATACAAAACTGAACAATACATATCCAAATTCATAGAATACAAAAAATAATCAGCTTGGAAGCCAAAATCAATTTATATCAACAGAATAGGATGCAGAAAAGAAACAGAATATATTTGGATGGGAGGAATTACCTTTGAATGCAAATCAAAATGCAGAATTGAAGAATATGGGTGTCGTGCTAAGATTAAAAATCTTAAATACTGGAACCCAATTTGAGGAGGATGAGTGTTGTACAAAAAAACTTATGAACCTCAAGCAAACAGAGAAGGCTCAGTTTCTTTCTATTCTTCAAACTTCAGAACTCTTTCCTACCCTAGAATTATGAATACTAGAAGAGGTTCAGCATGACTTACCAATCAAAACCCAGAACAGAGTGCAGTGGTGGTGCTGACAGAGTGCTGCAGCAATGACCTCAAACAAACAGCAGGTTTTTTTTCTTTCTATTTTGCAAACTTTCAAACCCTTACCCACCCAAGAACTATGAGTACTCGAAGTAGTTCAGCATGACTCACCAATCAAAACCTACTACAGAGTGCCATGGTGGCGCTGACAGATTCTGTGGTGACAATGGCATTGCTGGAGTGGGATTGCACATTGAGTAGAGGCAGAGAGTGATGCTACTTGATCTTGGTGTAGTGGATAGGGTACTAGGTAGGTTTTGGGTATTCTGGGTGGGTTGAATTGGTGATGTATTGGGCCAAAGTGGACAGATCTATTGTATATCCATGATCCGCCCATTAAAAATCGGATCCAATTTAACCTGGTCCATAATTTTTAGTGGGCTGATATTTTAATGGACAGATTGGTTAGGTTATTGGATCATGGATGTCCTTTGTCACCCCTAATTGTGTCTAATTTCTTGTAAATATTAAGAGGTCTTTTGGTACACTATTATCTCACTTATCTTGATATCTTGGATACCATGGTATCTAGATGCCTAAGAAGAAAGGATACTCCAAAAATGAAGCCGTACTGTTTGATAAGTATCCAGCACTCATATCAGATACAACATGACACTTTAAATTATTTTTATATATTACCTATTCTGTTATTTCACGATATCTGTATCACCTTGTATCCTATATTCATGTTAGTATTGGTTTGGTGCACCGTAGCTAGATGCCCATGTTTTAGTATGACAATTAAAAATTGACATAGGATACAAGTAATATTTTATCGAAGTTAACAAAGCTAAAATGGATTTGATGTAAGATCCCCATGATTTTTGTGCAACATGAGATACCACCCAAGATGATATCATTTCATGAGACCCTGACATCTTGGATGACAACTGTCATCTTATATTTCAGTCTACTAAACATAGGTATCTTGAATGTTGATTGACATTCAAGATGTCAGGTAATGATGACACAAACCAAATACCTACATAGTTTTAATCTTACTTCTTTTTTGGAGCTCTGAATCAGTAGATGCGTGATTCAGTCATTTTGGTTTATGATTACAGGAAATGTGCCTTTTGATTTTCAATTCTGTTCACAATTTCCTTTTATCTGTTTGTTACATACTCGCATGCTGCCTTACTGATTTTATTTATTGTCCTGTTGTGCTTTGTGTGCCATAAGTTTTATTTGGATTTTTTTGTAGAAATTTTGATGCAGTGCGGCTGTTATATAGTGTTATCAAAAGAAACTATAAGTTGTTCAACCCTTAATCTTTTCTTGGGTACACCATTCAAGAATGCTTGCTTATTTTGCTTGCAGTAAATTCATTGGCGATGTTGTCATGATCATATCATCTTTAATGGCTACACGGGATAGGAGTTCTGAAAGTGCTCGTTTTGAGATATTGAATGATCAACATAGGTAATTTTAGTTAGTTATGATGATGCATCCTGTCTAGATAGAAAAAAAGGGTGATTGAAAGTAAAGGAGTGATTTCTGATACTGATTGCTGATTTAATTGTACTCTATGTTATTCATAATAATATCATTGTCTGTTCTCTGCAGTGCCATTATTCTAAATAGTGAAAATTCTAGTATTCATATTGATGCTGTTCTTGATCCTTTAAGTCCAACCAGCCAAAGGCTGTCTGGAATTCTTCAAGTTTTGTGGAAATACATTCAGCCCAGCATGAGGATTGTATTGAATCCATTGGTGAGTTGATATCTATTGTTCTACTTACATTTGTAATCATCAAACATCTTGATTTTTCATTATATAATATGTGTTTCCTGCTTGAAGAGTCTTTTAGGCCTCTGGGATCAAAATAAGAATGAAAAGAGAATCCTATGTCTCATCTAGAATTTGAGAAGACGGCAGGCCAAGTGTTGTTTTTGTGCTTGAACTGTGAATTTGCCTTTTATGAACTTTATTTAGGCCAGCTGTCATACAATTGTATGTTTGGGCATTTGTTAATTAGCCTTTTCCTTGCAACTTTTATTTGTACAAATACTATCTTCTTACCTAATCCATTCACACGTCATGTATCAGCTTGTAGGTGTAGCTCATCCAATCTATTTCTACAATTATTAGCTTGTACCTTAAGGCCTTGGTTGTATTATTTGAGATTTGTGAAAATATATCTAAACTAAAAGGAAAGTATAATATTTTGTCTCTCCAGAATCATTGCAGTTGATGCAAAGGTGCTATGTGGCAGGAGCTGCATCTCAATAACTACTCATACTGTTTGCCTCCTGTATAAATCACATTGTTTACATATTAATAATCATTAATTTTCTTAGGAAAATAAAGCAACACATGCTTCTGTCTCTAGATGTACATGTGGGTTTCTGACCCTGTGACATAAAAGCAATGTGTGGCAGGGTTTGCATTTCAATGACTTGATTATTTTTTCTCCTATATAAGTTACATTGTCACATATTAATAATCAATAACTGAAAAATAAAAGCAATACACACATTCTATATCTAGATGTACATTTGGTCTTTATAAATCCTTCATCTTTGAGTCTGTGACATGTATTGCCAATGTTTATTAAGGAAGTGGCTTGTATTTTCTATGAGCTATCTTTTGTTCTAGTTCACTTTCAACAGAATGCTGTTTGATAATCTTTTATCTTCACAATGGTGAATGCTATTCTCATTTCATGCCAGAGTTCCCTTGCTGATCTTCCTCTGAAGAGTTACTACAGATATATAGTACCCACAATGGTATATCTCTTACTATTAGCTCTTTGATAATCCTGATATGATATTTGATGTTGGTTTCTTAGGCTTTCTGACTTTTGCAGGATGATTTTAGCAATGCTGACTCTACAATAAATGGCCCTAAAGCATTTTTTGCCAACATGCCCTTGTCTAAGACTCTCACCATGAATCTTGATGTTCCTGAGCCTTGGCTTGTTGAGCCCATTATTGCTGTGTATGTGTTATCTTGAACATATATTTCTTTAATTTGTTAAATACTGGATTTACCTATATGTTATGTCTACTTGTGTAGAAGTAGAGAAGGTTTAATTAGGGTGGGCCCATGCACATTGGAAAAGAGGAGCTCGAGGGGGGGTTGAAAGGCATGCAGCCCAAAACAACGATACACTGTTCACTGGTTATGAACAGTGCAACTTTTTCTCAAATATATATATATATATATAAGATTTGCTGAAAACTGGATTTACCTATATGTTGTGTAAAAGTAAATAAGGATTAAGTATAGGAATGTCATATTCATAATAAAGTGTCTTCCTTATTTTGAATTTTAGCATAACAATAACCTCTCTTCCATTAAGTTGCTATTAGATATGTTAAAACGTGCTAGAGATGTTAAAACATGCTAATATCATGTTTGACCTAAGAAGTATGGATACTAACATGGACATGGGACATGATGTTAGGAATATCAGAAATTGATGGGGAAAGTAGTTAATCAGTTAGTCCGTTAAGAATTTGTTAGTCTGTTACTTACTGGATATATTTAGTACCTGTATGTTGAAGGACATGAATGAGTACTAGTTAGATTTCCGTTCCATCCTATCTCTCTTCTCTCCCATCTCCTACCTCTTATTTCCTATCCCACTCTCTTCTACATAACAAGTGGTATCAAAGCATTGATCTTTAGACATGGCAGAAGCTACACGTACTCAAGTCACGATGCGTGACTTCGAGGAGAGGCTTCGAACAAATGTGGACCAACAGATGTCTACGATGGAGCAAAGAGTGTCGAGTCTGCACGAACTAATGGAAGGAATGTTGTTGCAAATGATTGAGGTGAGGAGGTCATTAGCTATGCATGAGGAGAACGCCAAATTCAAAGACAGAGAACACCGACAAGGTGAAAATTAGAGAGACTATCAGTTGCCTACTTATTTCACCAAGATGGATTTTCCCAAATTCCATTGAAAAGACATGCTAGGGTGGTTAGAGAAGTGCAAGACTTACTTCTTGCTAGATAACACTCTTGAAGAGATGAAGGTTATTGTTGCTAGCCTTCATTTAGATGAAAAGAGGTTTCGTTGGCACAAGAGTTATGAAAAAAATCAAGAAGGAAGAATGATCACATGGGAGATGTACATAGAAGCAATCAAACAAAGGTTTAGACCCCTTGTATGAAGATCCTATGGAGGAACTCGTGCAGCTCAGACAAACAGGGAGCATATGTGACTATCAAGAGGCATTCGACAATCTTTCATATAAGTTGAACCTTATTGATGGAAAATTGATCAGCTGCTTCATTGCTGGACTCAAGGAGGAAATCAGGAAAGGGGTCAGACTATTCAGGCCTCAAAAATTGTTGGATGCAATGAGGATTGTTAAGCTGCAAGAATTCAGTTTTGGCGTAGTAGGCAAGAACGGAATGGGCAAGAATGCTTCAAGACTGAGTTACTCAAGGAGCCAAACTTATGGCAAGCAAGAAAGATCAGATTTGACTAAGCCATTGATAGCAGGGGGCATCAGTAGCAGTCAGAGAGAAGGGCAGACAAGTAGTATAGGATTAAGGTTACAGGAGGTTATGTCACCGGAGGAGATTGAAGAATATATAGCCAATAATCTATGCTACTTTTGCCATGGGAAATTCACTCTAGGTCATGAGTGCTCTCAACCACAAATTATGGAAGTTGTGGAAACTATTGGACCAGAGGATGATAACAACTAGCCAGAAGTAGAGTTGACTTCAGAATCAAATAAAAACCCCAAGATTTTGTTGAATGCAATTGAAGGGACTGATGGCAGCACCACTATGAGAGTATGGGGATCTGGTGGTAAGAAGGTATTGCATATCTTAATCAATAGTGGCAGTACCCACAATTTTATAGATATTCACATGGCTTGGAAGCTAGGAATTCCAACAGATGAATTAAGGGATGCTGGGGGGAGGCTGGCAATTCAAGGAGTGTGCAGGGAATTCTATTGGAAAATGCAAGGTGAAGAATTCCACATTGATGCACTAGTTATCTCTCTAGATGGATGTGATATGATGTTAGGAATAAGCTAGTTGAAAACAATAGGGTGTGTGCAATGGG
Organism: Erythrophleum ivorense; assembly: GCA_026724425.1. Taxonomy (NCBI): domain Eukaryota; kingdom Viridiplantae; phylum Streptophyta; class Magnoliopsida; order Fabales; family Fabaceae; genus Erythrophleum; species Erythrophleum ivorense. The sequence goes on along the minus strand of JAIUCV010000006.1, from coordinate 35,109,076 downwards.
ATTTTGTTAACCTCACGAAGATATTCTAGTATAAGGGGCAATTGATAAAGCTGATGGCAAATCCTCCTAACAAATGGGAGGTAGTATCCCAGAAACAAATTCAAGAAATTCATAAGGAAGAAGCACAATTTTTCCTCATTCAAGCAGTACAGAACAAGGATGAAAGGTTGCAGTGTCTGACCGTGCCGACTAACAGCACAAATAAGAATATAAGTGAGGTTCCTCTAGAGATCTAGCAACTACTGGAGAGATACAAGGATGTGTTTGAAACTCCCACTGCCTTACCACCTTTTCAAGAGGGACATAATGATAGTATAAATTTGGAAGAAGGTACAAACCCCACTAACATTAGGCCTTACAAATACCCAACTGCCCAAAAGGATGTCATCAAGAAAATGGTGGATGAACTATTGAATTCAGGGGTCATTCAGAACAACACCTCACTTTTTGCAGCCCCTATAATACTAGTGAAGAAGAAGGATGGTTCATAACAAACATGTGTTGATTATAGAGACATTAACACGCATACCATCAAAGATAAATTTCCCATATGTATAGTGGAGGAGTTGTTGGATGAATTGCAAGGAGCATGGTTATTCACTAAGTTGGACTTACTGGTCGAATACCACCAAATTCGAATGGAGCCGAGGGACATTCCAAAAACAGCATTTAAAACTCACTTAGGGCATTATGAGTTTGTTGTTATGCCCCTCAGCCTTACAAATGCACCAGCTACATTTCAGGTAGTCATGAATAGCATTTTTGAGAAATATTTGAGGAAATTTGTGTTAGTTTTTTTTATGACATTCTTATCTACAGTCCTACTTTGAGAGCCACCTCAAGCATTTACAATTGGTGTTAGACACTTTGAGGACACATCAATATTTCGTAAAGTTGAATAAGTGTTCTTTTGCCTTAACCCAAGTAGACTATTTAGGCCACATAATTAGTAAAGAAGGTGTTGCTACTGATCCATAGAAGGTAAGGGCAGTACAACAGTGGCCTATTCCCACCACTCTCAAGCAGTTTCGATCATTCTTGGGGTTAACCAGATATTATCAGCTATTCATTAGAAGTTATGGAGAAATGGCAAGACCATTGAGCAACCTATTGAAGTAACACTATTTCTATTAGTCTGAGGAAGCCACAATGGCATTTCAAATCTTGAAGCATGCTTTACTACCAGCTCTTGTCCTTCTTCTACCAAATTTCACTAAAATTTTTGTAGTGGAAACTGATGTATCTAGCCAAGGGACAGGAGCTGTACTCATGCAACAAGGTTAGCCACTTGCCTTTTGCAGCCAAGCTTTATCACCTAAGCATGTAGCTTTGTCTGTATATGAAAAAGAATTGTTGGCAGTGGTCAAAGCAGTGGAGCATTGGCATCAATATTTGGAAGGCAGACATTTCATTATCAAAACTAATCAACAAAGCTTAAAGCACTTGCTAGATCAGAAGTTGAACACTTCATTTCAAATTTTTTGGCTGTCTTAATTAGTAGGCTTTGACTATGACATACAATACAGGAAGGGCAGTAGTAACGGGGCTGCGAATGCTCTTTCTCGGGTGCAAGGAGCTAATTTGCTGCAACTAACTGTTTCCTCAGTCTCTTCAGACTTAGGGAAGCATATTCAAAATTCTTGGCAGCAAGATGTTAATCTTTGTGCCATCATCTGCCACCTGGTTCAGCACCCCAGTGATATAGGCAAATATTCGTGGGATGGTTAGACTCTTCAGAGAAAAGGGAAAGTGGTGGTGGGAAATGATAAGCACTTAAGGAATCAGCTTATCTCATGGATGCACTCTTCTCCCCAAGGTGTCCATTCAGGCATTCGGGCTACTTAGTACACATTAAAGTCTCTTTTCTGGTGGAACAATATGGAAGCTGTTGTCAAGTCTTTTGTCAGACAGTGTGATACATGTGCAAGGTGCAAGAATGAGACTATTGCTCAACCGGGACTTATACAGCCCTTACCCATCCCTCAAGGAATTTGGGTAAGTATGGATTTCATCGGAGGATTACTTCCATTCGATGGAAAGAACACCATTATGGTGGTCATTGATCAAATGAGCAAATATGCTCATTTCCTTGCACTCACCCATCCTTACACAGCAACAACCATGGCTCACCAATTCCTGGGACTCCGGTTGAGGTGATTAGTGATAGGGACCCTGTCTTTATTGGTCAATTTTGAAAGGAATTCATGACAAGGCTTGGAATCAGACATAATTTGACTTCAGCCTATCATCCTCAATCGAATCGCGAATCTGAGGTCTTAAGCTATTGTTTAGAAATATACCTATGTTGCATGACTTGGGAGAAACCGAGAGAATGACATGAGTGGTTATCCTTGGTTGAGTAGTGGTACAATGCCACCTATCACACAGCCATTAATACTACTCTCTATGAAGTAGTCTATGGACAGAAACCTCCTCTTCATATCCCTTATTTGCCCCATGATGCTTTAGTAGATGCCGGTGATCGCACCTTTACAGCACGGGAGTAGATGATTGCTTTAATCAAACATCACTTGCATAGAGCTGTTAACCATAGGAAACAACAAGCGGATAAGAGGAGGATTGACAGACAATTTACTATGGGTGGTTGGGTTCTCTTGAAACTTCAACCATAAAAACAAGTGTCAGTAGCCTCTAGGAGCTCCCAAAAATTGGCTCCTAGGTACTTTGGGCCTTACAAAATCATCTAGAAGATTGGACCAGCTGCATACAAGTTAGAGTTGCCATCTGTCTCATGGGTCTACAATTTCATGTTCCCTTACTCAAGCCTTGCCAAAGCCTAGCTACAGCTCCTAGACACCCTCTCCTAGATTGGCTGACTCAACCTGATAACTTGGTTCTTGAAAAAATTTTGCAGAGGCAGCTGGTCAAGCATAGAGGTAGACCTGTTACTGAAGTTCTGGTGCAATGGCAACAATTGCTAGAAGAGGCCACTTGGGTGAAATTGTATGAGTTCCAACAGATGTATCCTACTTTTTGTACCACACACCCTCACCCTTGACGACAAGGGTTCTTTTGAGGGAGGGGATATTGTTACGAATATCAGAAATAGGTGGGGAAAGTAGTTAATCAGTTAGTCTGTTGCTTAGCGGATATATTTGGTATCCTATATGCTTAAGGACATGAATGAGTGCTAGTCAGATTTCCATTCCACCCTGTCTCTCTTCTCGCCCATCTCCTACCTCTTATTTCTTATCCTACTCTCTTCTAGGGTGGCAAAATTTATAGTGTCCAATGTAATTTAAAATGTTGTGTTGTGTCTAATATGCATTGAACATGGACAAAACTCTTTTTTTGAAGTTTCCATGCTTCACAATGTTTGACATTTTTGTATTTCATTCCAAAAAAACGCTTATGTTAAAATTTAATTTAAAAAAAAATGTACCGATGGTGTAAAGAAGAGCAAAGGGGGGCTGTGCATCTAAAGTCTAAACTTGAGTTAATATTATAAATATTAATACAAACTTCGAATCATACAACAAAGTTAAATTAGTAAATTCAAGTATAAATGTAATGATGTCTATATTTATGTAAGTAGAAGGGAATGTGTTATTTCTGAAACAAGAGGGAAGTATATGTAATTATGTCAGAACTTTAGGCACATTTGTGTAATTTACTTTAATGTTTATATGCATGTGTGCGCACAATGACCTCTTTGTGAATTTTAGTAGTCTTTAGTAAGATTTTTCTTGTTGCAGCCATGACCTGGATAACATTTTGCTCGAGAACCTTGGTGACACAAGGACATTGCAAGCAGTATTTGAACTTGAAGCTCTTGTCCTCACTGGTAACTGCATTTTGTTTACTGAGATTATATGGTCACTAAACAGCATTTCTCAAGAACCATTTTTTTTTCAAAAGCTTAAGCTATTAGGAGGCCCACTAAATTTTTTTTTTGGCTCCCCTGGGGGGTGTGTGTGGAGGGGATCAACTGACACGGGTGTATGAATTGGTAGACTTATTTTATTTTAGGAAGTGATTTTCATTGATCTAACTGTTGAAGAAGTGATTATCATGTTGATTTTGTATACAAAATTTTAAAAAAATTAGATAACTATAATTATGTAATCAAATAGTTAATTGGCTCTTTATATTTGAAAGGTATATTGTATGTTCATTTTTGAATATATTGATGGAATACAAAACACTGTTTGATTGATGTAAATTTTTTGAGTATGATATTAATGAATCACAATTAAAACTTTTAATCCAATGGTATGTTTTGAAATAACCTTGTCCTATATCCACATTGAGTGCTGTGTCTAAAAAGCACTCACTATCCCACTAAAAGACCCAAAAAAAAAAAAAGAATATTTAAGTCATTTCATCATAAAGACATAGTTAATGAAGGGTATTCAGGTTATTTTCCCTAGAAACAAAGCAGTATTTAGGTCATTTTCTCATAGCCTTGCATTTATTGTGTCTAGGGAAAATAACCTACGTACCGGTCATTAATTATTTCTTTATGATGAAATGACTTAAATGCTCCTGTAATTTTTTTTGGTGTCTTTTAGTGGGATAGTGGGGGCTTTTTGGACAAAGCACTCTGTGGATATTGTAACCTCTACATAGCTAGTGTGGAGATCACACACACACACACACACACACACACTGATACACATTTATCTCTTGCAGCATTAATCATTGAGAAACGCTGTCTACCAATCAATAGGTATTCTCATCCAATTTTCATCTAATCAGGTCATTGTTCTGAAAAAGATCATGATCCTCCTCGAGGTCTTCAGTTGATTCTTGGAACCAAGAGTACACCCCATTTAGTTGATACTCTTGTGATGGCCAATCTTGGTTATTGGCAGATGAAAGTCTCTCCTGGGGTTTGGTATTTGCAGCTTGCTCCTGGTAGAAGTTCTGAGCTCTATATTCTAAAGGAAGATGGCAATGGAAGCCAGGGTAAACAATCATCAAAGCTTATAACCATTGATGATTTACGGGGTAAAGTTGTTCAAATGGAAGTAGTGAAAAAAAAGGGCAAGGAGCATGAGAAATTGCTGGTTCCCGATGATGATGACAATCTACAAGATAAGAAGAAAGTGAGTGCATGTTTTTGTTTTTTTGTTTTCCTTTGGGGGGGGGGGGGAGTTTTCTGGACGTTTATATTTTAATGCCTGAAAAAAAAAGGATTATATAGAAAAGCTAGGGCATACCTTCACGGATTTCTATGTGAGATTTTGTAGGGAAGTAGCTGGAATTCCAACATACTAAAATGGGCTTCTGGTTTCATGAGTGGCAGTGAACAAGCTAAAAATACTGAAGGCAGTCCGCCAGTGAGTTTATCTTATTTTCCCCCCTTTTTCTTCCCCTCTCTTTTTCAGGGATTCATTTGTTCTTATTGGATTTCCTTAAAAACCTTGGGAGCTATTTGGTACCTTGGAATCTTATATTCCCTGATATCTTGAATACTATGTTATAAGATGCCAAGATATAAAAAGCCATGGTATTTAAGGTTCTCTTGTTTGGTATGCCAATTGAAAGTTTCCAAAGAAAGCATACAATTGGTATTTTATAGAAGTTAGTGAAGCTAAAAATTCTGGGATGTGAGACTCCCGTGGTTTTTGGATGATACCAGCTAAAATAGTGTCATTTTATGCCTCTAGTAGTGTATCAAACACAGGCATTTTGGATTCCTGTTGACATCCAAAATACAAAGATGGAGATTACAGGTGTACCAAATGGCACTTAAATAAGTATATTGAGTTACAAATTAAACAATTAACCATGATTGTGTTATAAAAATCTGTCAACTGATTGATTTATAATCCCTCAACGCATGAAATGGAACTTTGTAATGCTCTGCATGAGATGGCTATGGTTTTAGTTGTTCAATGAAAAACCATTGTTGTATAATGTTGTATTCAATTTATCAAACATGTTAATAAAAATATTGTAAATTTTGGGGTATTTCATCCTCAATCTGCTCCTTCCGTACCTTTTTTTTTCTTTTATCTTGTGGACCTCATCTGTCATTTTCAAGTTTGTAACAGATTAAACTGTTTTCTTTAATAGGAGAAAGGCAAGGGTGGACGGCACGGAAAAACTATAAATATATTTTCCATTGCTTCTGGGCACTTGTAAGTGGGTCTCTTGTTTTAGGCTCTTTCAATTTGCCTTTAATTTGCTTTTAATTTGCATCTATTTATGTTATTCACATTTCACGGTTGCCTGTTAACTTCATTTTATAATGAGAAAATCAATGCACAATTACACATACATGTATCTACCAATTTAGGTCTCTTTTTTATGCTGTTGTCCTGTTTGGAGAACAATGGATATATAAGCCTTATTTGGAGGTCATCTTTTTCTATTCATTTTCGTGGTTTTTGGGTCAGAAAGGAAAATGAGTTGCTTTGGAGTGTGCACCCTGCCTCTCTTTAAAGGAGTGGGTGCATTGGGTATTAGCTAGTGATCTGTTCCTCTTTGGCTTTTGTTGGATAGGCTTGCTTACTTAAACGTTGTGGGTTTCAGCACATGGGTTTCTTAAGGGAGCTTTTCTTGTCTCATGTGCGGAGGCCACATTTGCACTTTTGAGCGATGTTCTTTATTTTTGTTACTAGAAGAGTGTGTCTTGTTTTTTTCTTTTTCTTTTTGAAGTAAGAAAGGAAGTTCACATAATTTACACTAATAACAATCTATTGATTTTCATACACATATGTTGGCTAATAATCGTATTACTAGTATGTAGTGCATGAGGTCAACCATTCTACAGATTCCACAGAGCTTTCTTTCTTTTCTTATTTTTTTCTTTTCTTTTGACATGCAACTTTCTAATGTTAGTATATGGTTTGGGGCTCTCATGCCAATAATTAGTAAAAAAAAATTTGGAAGGTCAAACTGATCCAAGTTTTCCTGCAAAAAAAAAATTTGTAGTTTTTTGGATTTGCCTAACAGCAATTCTGCAGACAAAAAAAATCCTAGATATGTATAATAAAGCTCCATCCTTGAGTTTTAGACTAAAATTATTATATAGTCTAGAGTTATTTAATTTCTCTCATCATGAATGCATCTTTATTTCACTCGGTGGTTGATGTATGTTTTACCAGATATGAGCGCTTTCTGAAGATTATGATTCTAAGTGTTCTAAAGAACACCAATCGTCCTGTTAAATTCTGGTTCATAAAGAACTACCTCTCTCCTCCTTTTAAGGTTATGTCCACCTTATATATATGCTTCCACCTATGTTAATTTGTATATTGGAAGTTTAAATCAGAATAAATTAAGTTTATCTGACATCCTTGAACTCTTTGGTTGTTGATTTAACACAGGACGTGATTCCCCACATGGCTCGAGAATATGGTTTTGAATATGAACTAATCACATACAAATGGCCCACATGGTTACATAAGCAGAAAGAAAAGCAGCGGATAATTTGGGCATATAAAATCTTATTCCTTGATGTCATCTTTCCCCTTTCTTTGGAAAAGGTATCATGATTTTTCTTAAAGCGTCAAACTCCAGAGTTTTGTTTCATGGTAATCTGCACTAAAATCTGTCAATATTTGCAGGTCATATTTGTTGACGCTGATCAAATTGTCAGGGCAGACATGGGAGAACTCTATGACATGGATTTGAAAGGAAGACCTCTGGCATATACTCCTTTTTGTGATAATAATAAGGAGATGGATGGTTATCGATTTTGGAGACAAGTAATGCCATTATTGAATTCTGATTTATTTATATGGTTTATCATTTCATTTCAACCTGTGTACTTAGTCTTCATCACACCCGTGTAATTATATGTAGATGCAACATTTAGTGCTTAATCTTTGTTAACCTTATTTTCATCTCATAGGGTTTCTGGAAGGATCATTTGCGGGGAAAACCATACCATATTAGGTTAGTAACTATGATTTCCATTGTCAAAAAGAGTTGGATTTTATCAAGAATCATTTCTCTGATTGTTGCCATTTTTCTGCAGTGCTTTATACGTTGTTGATCTAAAGAAGTTCCGAGAGACTGCTGCTGGAGATAATCTTAGAGTTTTCTATGAAACCCTTAGCAAGGATCCCAATAGTCTAGCCAACCTGGATCAGGTAAGAGATTGACTTCATGATGCCACTTTATTTATTTAGTCAACAAAGAATCACTTAAAAGATTAAGTTGTTAAACAAGGTCAAATGTATTCTAATAACATTGGAAGTAGCTAATTTATATTGATGCAAAATACAACTTAATGAAGTTATAATAAGGTTGAGTGCCATAAGGATCAATTTCTAAAGCCAACCAGTCTCTAATACCATGTTATACACTTGACCTAAAAGTGCAAGCTGTCAAACAAGGGCCCAATAATAGCCTTTTTAACTTATGATGTGGATGCCCTTGTCGCATTGAATCCTCCTGGTTCATGTATTTATACAACCTGGTGGTTTTTTTTTGGGGGGGGGGGGGGGAGTTTTATGATGGGTTCTCTATTTTTAAATATTGAAGGTCGTGACTGGTGAGTGGTTGTAACAGTCTGTTTCATTTATTTGGAAACTCTGAATTTGATTACATCCTACCTGGGCGCACACTGTCTTAGTAGGAAAGTTATAGCTTTGAATTATTTCAGTTTGGCAGGTTGGAACCACACCCTTTCTTTTTTGCTGTGTCAAATTAGAAGAATTATTTCAGAGATTCCTGAAAAAGGCATGAATACTTAAACGTACAAGTGAAGCGGCTAAAAATTTGTTGTATAAAAAAGGACCAGAATTTCAATATATGATCCTTTTATGGGAATATATTTCCAGGTCCTCTCGTTGCACATTTGAGTTATACGTTTCTTTGTTCTCCTTACCATTTTTAGTGCAATGAACAACACATCATTTACTTCCAAATCAGCTCCAAATATCCTTTTACCTTTTTTGTTTTTTTGGCTGAAATTTACCCTTTATGATTCAGGATCTTCCTAATTATGCTCAGCATAATGTGCCCATTTTTTCTTTGCCTCAAGAATGGCTTTGGTGTGAGTCATGGTGTGGTAATGCTACAAAATCGAAGGCAAAAACCATTGATCTTTGCAACAATCCCATGACAAAGGAACCCAAACTTCAGGTAAATATATGCTGATGAAATTTTCTCGTCATAGGAACATACAACATATCACGTCAGATGATGTTGTAGCTCTTTACTGTCCTGTAAATTACTTCGACTCAACTTTACTCTGATTATCAGGGTGCTAGGCGAATAGTAGCTGAGTGGCCAGACCTCGATGCTGAGGCAAGAAGATTTACTGCAAAAATCGTGGGAGATGATCAAGAACCTGTGCAATCCCCTAACCAATTAACGAATTCAACTAGTGAAGATTTGTGGAAGGAGGACTCGGAATCCAAGGCTGAGTTGTAAACATGATAGACATTTTTTGTGCAAAACAAGTTTTTGTAGCGTAATTAGATTTTCCTGACGAAGTGCCTGGCAGAAGTATCAGCATTGGCCCAGTTTTCCAGATATAATTAAGGCGGTGGATGTGGTGAAGATTGGCGTCACAAAGAAGATGCTGGTAGTGGATCTGAGTTTAGCTGGAATTTGGCAATGCCAAATATATGACAGTGATAATTTAACTTTCTTTCCCTTTACAAGCTGTTTGCTTTTAGCTTCTTATTATTTGCTGGGCACTCATCTCTCTGTCCCTTGTGGGGTGCAAGCTACCACTTTCAGATAAGGGACATTAGTGTTGAGCAATAAAGTCCGTTTGGATTATTGAGATGGGTCTCAGGGCAACTTAAGATTTATGAAGTTATTTGATTCAGAGGTTTCAAAATCTGAGTTTTAAGCAGTAAATTTTGTTTGTATAATGTAGACGAGTCTCTCTTAAATTAATCTGATTAGCTAGTTTCAAAATGGGGTTTTTAACATTGTACTTGTTGGACCTCTTTATTTTCTACACTTGAGATTGCCTGTTTATTGCCTAGGCGTAGGGCTTGAATGAGCTATAAATGAACTAAGGTGTGTGTAAATTATTCGAATTTAACTCCACTCATTTATCAAATAAATGAATTTGAATAACATTATTAACCTCATTTAACCTTATATAATTAAATAAATTGGCTTAGAAAAAAAATAAACCCTAAAGCTAAAGAAATTGATACTTGGCTCATTAATTAAGATCACAAATAATTCGGTAATTGACAAAGTAACAGTATTTTGTAATTTTTTATATTATATATAATTTTATTACAAATCTCACTCTCTTGGGACTAAAATTTTTTTAGGTACACTTAGAGTATGATGTGGTTAAGAAAATCAAGCATTAGAATTGAATTTATATAGGTGGGGCTTATGCACAATACAAGTAGGGTCTATGTACAAAGTAAATTTTAATTATTGAGTATATAAATTATATAGTAGAATTGCTTTGGAATCTACACCTCATAATATATGTCAATAAAAGTTATAATATAAATCTTTTGAAATTTTTGTAGTATAAATATCCATATTCCATACTTGATATAAAACGCTATTCATTACAAAAATGTTAGAGTTCATAATTTCTTATTAGTTATATATATGTCATATTTATAGTATTATTCGTAAACGGTTGGATTTGGTCTGTTTATAAAATGAGTCGAGAATGAGTACAAATTATGAAAGAAAAAATTTCAATTTGAGCAGAATTTATTTTGTGTAAATGAATAAACTTGAACATATTAAATTTCAATTCGATCAGACTGTAGCGATAATTAGGGTTTAGGTTTTTTATTTTCAAATATTTCCACATGAAATAACAACCCATTTTAGACCATATCTTGATTCAATTTTGTAATTGGTACCAGAGACCCAGTGGAAACAAGCCTTTGGCAAAGAATCAGTATTGGGTTTCCTTATCTGCTGCATAATATGAAGTGATTTTGTGTTTATTAATATCAATATTTTCACTTTCTTCTTTTGAATGACTGATCAAAAGCTTCAGATTTTGCTTAATATAAGATCAATTTGGACTAAACATTTTAGATTTGCTAGAAGGCTTATAAGAAGAGATGACAATGGGTCCTCTCAATTAAGTGTGTGAGACTCAAATGGTGAGTCCTACCTTAATATGGGGGATTGAGTAGTGGCCACATCTAAATTTTTTATAAATATTAAAAAAAAATGATACAAAAAAGTAAGAGTGTGTATTAGACTTACTTTCTCTCTTTTTATTTATTTTTCGTTTTCTTTCTTTTCTATCCGAAATTTATAAGAAATTTTAAAAAAAGGAAATTTAGAGGATTCAGATTGATGCCTGAAACCTTTGTATCTATCTCCGAAAGAATATACATCTTCTTCAGTTGAATTTTTAAAAATTTTAACATTCTCAATTCAATCTTTTACAATAGTTTCTTATTTTTAATAAAGTATTAACATTAGTATTGTTAATACTTAATAAGGAGTTAACGAAATTAATTATGTGGCTTAACAAAAAAAATAAATATGTCCATTAAATAATTAGTTGGCTACACTTGATCTTAAAAAAACAAAGATAATAAAAATGCAACCGATAACAAACTATGTCTTTCTATCTCTATACATTTCATTCTTTGTGCTTTACTTTTCTCTCCTTTTTTCCACAATGAATGTTTTCTCTCTCCTCCAAAAATCTGCTTTATTTTTTTTTCTTAGATATATTTTATTATTATAATTATCTTTTTAAGTACAAGTGTTGTCAACTCGGCATTGGTTGACCAAACAACCATTCTATTAAGACATTATTTTGACTAGTTTAACATAAATAAGTTTACAGGAAAGTTGTGTTAGAGATTAAGAAGACCTTAGGAGGTCTAAAATGAAATGATTCAAGTTTACAGAAACTAAAATTTTAATTCACTCTAGTTTAAGTCAAATCCAGATCATCTAAATAAAATTTAGATTATTTAAATTTAAAAATTTTACTTTTTATTTTTTAATATTAAACATCATTTTTTTAAGTGAATAGTTAAAAAATTATTTTTATTTTTTATTTTGCTTTATTTGAAATAAAAAATATATTAAAATAAGCAAAGTAAAATAAAATCTAAACTGTCTATATCAAATATGAATGAATAATCTAAGTTCCTCCATGGGAACACCAGCCGGAGAACGGGTTTCATTTAAGTCCTTAAACTTTCTCAGAAATTAAATTTCCTATCCAAACTTGAGAAAATAATTTTATTTTGCTTCTATATTACTCAGCAAAGCTTCTATCAGCAATGGATAAGAGGGCAGTGTTCGATTCTATGTAATGAGCATTCTTTTGAGATCATGAAGTGCAGAGACAGTCAAGGACAGGCTCTATAGGTGCTCAGATACTTTTAATATTCTAAGAAGTCGGCAAGAAAGGAAGAATTGCCATTATTTTTTTGGAAAAATGTATCGTTTAATTTTAGATCATTTCTCAATATATATATATATATTGATTTTCAACATTAAAAAACATTCCCTGAATTATTAATTTTCTAAGATTTAAATTCAATTTCTTCTTTACACTATTGATCCAAATGCTACTTCAAATTCGTTCAATCATTACATAGCATATTTTTATTGTCCACAATTCAAGTCTTACATTTCAAAAGTCATTTCAAGCTTTTTGAAAGGTTTTAAGATACTTATCTGTAGGCAGAAGCATATCTTCAAAATTATTTTGTCCTATATAGTTTGAAAGGAAATCACTAAAAAAAAATTGATCACTTATTCACGATGGATGTGCCATAGTCTAAGAGAAAGAAGATGGAGATGAAATTCTTGCAGAGGGAATGGTGGTTCTCAAGTTCTATGAACTTTTTCTTCTCCTTAATAGAAAAGAATATTTATCATATTCTCTTTTAGCCATAGATATTTTTTTCTTAATAACCTACCCTTCTAAAATTAACTAATAACCATTTAAATTCAAATTTTAATTAGTTAATAAATTAATTTAATTGAATTGTTGGACAAGTTATAAGTCAGTCATCATGGACGACATATTTTTTAATATTTTTTATTTACACAAAGTAAGTGAATAATATGAAACTTTTTGGTCCTCTTATATTTTTATACTAAGTGATCTATTGTGATCACATAAACTTAACATTTAAAAGTTCTTAAACTAAAAATTCTATTACAAGAGTAGCATAAGAGATTACAACTCGTAAATATATGCAACTCATTTATTTATGCTTATAATGTGCTAGATTCGCTTATATACAATCTACTTATGGCAAAAGTATTCTCTCTTAAGTTTAATTTACTCAGATTATTTTATATATATATATATATATATAATATTCACATTTATGATGTTATTAAAATAACTTGATAATGAACATGTTTCAAACACTTGTATAGTTATATATATTTCGTATAATTTTTTTTTTATCCGCATACTATTTAAGTTAGAATCAGTTGTTTTACTAACAATATTTTTTTAGGTCAAATTATTATAATTATAAAATGTATATTAAAGAAGTAAATACTTATATATCTTTTCATAATATTGTCAAAATTATAAGATTATGCATGAAATGATTTGTTCTTTTCTAAAACTCGAACTACAATAAAATACAAATTTATTCATTTATTTCCCAATTATAATTATTAAGTAAATGTAATATAAGTTTCATGTTAAGATTTTTTTTTATCTCATAAGTGCATATATTGATTTTATTTATTATTAATATCATATAGATATGAGTCTAGACACATCGTGCTTATCTCACGCGGAGGAACCTCGATCACTTGTTTAGACATACCATAGTTTGAGAGAAAGATGGAAATGGAATTTTTACAGAGGAACGGTGGTTCTCAAGTTCTTAGACTAAACATAACTTTTTGGTCCTCTTATAATTTTATACTAGGTGTTTTATTATGATCACATAAGCAACATTTAAAAGTTCTTAGACTAAACATTCTATTACAAGAGTAGCGTAAGAGATTAGAACTCATAAATATATGCAACACATTTACTTATGCTTATAATACAGATTCACCTATATACAACCTACTTATGACAAAAGTAATCCTTCTTGAGTTTAATATATTTAGGTTGTCTTTCATACATATAATATCCACACTTATGATGTTATTAAAATAACTTTATAACAAACATGTTTTAAATACTTGCATAATTGTATGTATTTCATATAATTTTCTTTTCACCTATATACTATTTAGATTATAATAAGTTGTTTTACTAACAATATTCTTTTTAAGTCAAATTATCATAACTATAGGATATATAGTAAAGTAGTAAATATTTATACATCTTCTCATAATATTGTCAAAATTAAAAAGTCATCTATAAAAAGATTTGTTTTTTTTTTTTAAAGCTCACACCACAATAAAACAGAGATTTATTCACTCGTTTCTCAATTATAATTATTAAGTACATGCAATACAAGTTTCATGTTATCATATTTCTTTTATCTCATAAGTGCATAAATTGATTTTATTTATTATCAATATCATATAGATATTACTCTAGACACATAGTGCTTATCCCACGCAGAGGAATTTTGATCACTTGTTTACAACAGACGTACCATAGTTTGAGAGAAAGACGGAGATGGAATTTTTACAGAGGAACGGTGGTTCTCAAGTTCTATTTTCATTTTTTCTTCTTAAAAGAAATGAATATTTATTGTGTTCTTTTTTAATGTTCAGTTTTTATTTTGTTAATAATCCACCCTCTTAAAAATTAACTAACAACCATTTAAATTCAGATTTTTTATTAGTTAATTATTAATTAATTAAACTAATTATTTATGAATTAATTAACTAAATTGGATTGTCAGGTAGACTTGTGTGTTAATCTATTATCGACAGCCCATTTTTTTAATGCTTTCAAATTGTTAGATAATATTGGATTTTTGTATTTTTTTTTTTCAATGCAGTTAAAATGACGTTAGGTGTGAAATTGGTTGCTATTTTGTTACAAACTAATGAAAGCTTGCCAGTGAAAAATAGAAGAACGTGAAGTGGCATCTCAGTTGATGAGATTAAAAGAACAAAAGATTTTAAATCATAAAAGGTGGTAGGTTAGATAGTATTTTTTTAGTTTTAAAATTACAGAATATGTTTACAAATAATTAAAATTACAAGAAGTATTTATATTTTTTTTTCTCATTTCATGTTGAAAATTCATCGATATTAGTGATTTTATTTTTATTTGCATAGGCATTGATTCTTTTGCTGTCCTATTGCCATGCCAAGATTTTTTTTTTCCTTTTTGTTGAAAAAATAAAATTCACACCCAGATAGATTCTTCTAGTTGTAAACACACTCTAATTTGTAGACGTCTATCAATTGGACATCATCATCAAGAATTGTACCCACAACATTTTGATCAATTGAATAAGCCAACCTTTGTTGGTACTAAGAAATTTTCTTGAAGTGTGTTTGAATTAAAGAGAGTGAAGAAGAAAGAAAAATAAGAAAAATTTTAATTTAGAATTTTTTTCTTTTGGTTTAGATAACATATGTTTTGGTTAAAAAAAATTGATGGGAAGAAACGAAAAAAAAAGTGTTTATTTAAATATAAATAAATAAATAAATGTTTAAATCAAAATTTTTATATATTACCTTCTCTTTTCTTTTATTTTTCTCCATTCAAACATATTGGTAAAAATAAAATAAATAATAAAAAATTTCCTGGACATTTACTTAATCCATTCTCTTTTTGATTGAATTAATCTTTAACATAGTATTAGAATTTCAATAATCAAATGATCCAGAGTTTAATCCTCATTGCCAAAAAATCAAGTGCATATGCATATTCATTGATTCTTCTGCAGGTTACGTAAAAAAAAATCAAAAAAAAAAAATCCAAGATTTGTAGGTTGTTTCAACTTAAAAACAGGAACACACCACAATTTGTGAGTGCCTGTCAATACAAGAATCAAATCAAGACATCATCATGAGGAATATCTCACCCTCATTAGTGAGTTTATATTATATTGTCATCCAATTGAATTCTATAAAAAAATTATATTCATAAATTTGATATTATATTTTAATACAAAATTTTAAAAATATTAAGTTTATTAATCAATTCACTTATATATATTTTAAATTTAATCTTTTCATATATACTTGTAATCCAACAATCTTTAAGATGAGATCAGATGTGGTACTACCATTGGTGGAGAGGTTGTGTTCCACCATGACTTTACTGTTCTTGTCAGAAACAAATCTTGATGGGTGTGAGGAAATGTCATTGGAGTGCAACAACAAAATCCTTAAAATCAGGTTTGTGGCTCAGTGGTCTATATCTCAGCACCCAAAAACTTAAACTTTAATTTTGTGCACAAATATTGGTTCTCAATCTACCATAATTAAACTGAGTTTCTAAAAGGGTCATAGACCACCCAAAAAAAAAAAAATTAGCTCACTGCATAAGATAAAGTAATAATTTTTTATTAATTTTGCTTTAGTTTTTTTAAGAATGGTTTGAAAGAAAATTTTAAATGTATTATTTTTAAGATTATTTAAAAATTTTAACTTGAGGTTTTAAATTGTAATTTTCTTAGAATAATTTTAATATAAATATCTTTAACTTATAAATTATAATTTTTTCTTAAAACAATCCCTAGTAAGGAAGAGAACAAGTGTAGAACTCACTGGTTTTCTTTTAGATGGACGATTATATCAAAACATAAGAGGGTTTATTTTACTGTGTCTGTGGATATTTTAGGAGAGCACTTGGAATTGTTTGTTCCACACTCTACACAAAAGTTATATATAGTAGAATAAATTATATAGATTTTTTTTAGTTTTACTGAAATTACATATATCTTTTTTATATTTTTAAAATATATACTTTAATCTAATTTCAAATATTTTTACTAAAATATTCTTTATTAACCTAAACACATATTAATTGTTTTAGCAAGAATTATATTTCTTTATTATCATATCTACCTTCCAAAGTTGTTTGATTTGAAGGAAGTTATTTAGTTAAAAATATATATATTTAGATTAATTGAGTGTATTTAAATCAAACTAAAATAAAATGCAACTTTTGATTTCAGAGGAGGAGAACTTATATTCTGAGAATAGAAAAGAAGTTTATATAACTTTAACAAAATTCAAGAAAACTAAATATAATTTACTTTATAAAGATATGAAGTAATACAATTATATCTAAATTTCACCCCCAATTTCTCTAATTATAAGTAATACAATTATATCTAAATTTCACCCCCAAATTCTCTAATTATTTGATCCTTAATAAACTTGATCATGGGTCAAAAAATCCACTGACCCCAAAAAATATATATAAACAACAACAAAAAAAATTGATAAGAAATGGATTTGTTTTAAAAAAATCCGAATATAAAAATAAGTTAAACTTGAACTTTTTTTAACTTTAGCCTGGTCGGATTATAATTATTTTTTACATATCATTAATAAATAATATTATTAAAAAAATTATTTATAACTATTGATATAAATAAAAAAAATTATATAACATATATGATTATTATATTTTTTTACTCTTATTTGTTGTATAATATATTATTAAAAATACATTATAATTCAAATAAAATAAATTATTAATCAATAATATTATTAAAAAAAATTATTATCTTAAAAGGTTTTATTATTTCATATATATTCTAAGTGGTTTAAATTTCATGTATTGTTTTTTTGGATTATTTGGTATTCAAAACAAAAAAAAGTTTAATAAGTAATAAAATAGATATATCTAGAATTTAAAATATTTTAAAAAAAAATAAAAAAAATTATTTTTTTAAAAATAGGTTGAGCTGAGTTTAAACTTGTTTTTAATCGAGGCCTAGGCTTGCTTGGTATTATTGTGAACAGTATTGAATTAGGCATGGGCCAGGGTCTAAAAAAATTTAAATTTTTTTAGCTTAATTCATTTTTAAGAGTTTGACTCGTGACCAAGCTTAATTTTTAATCATTTTTTTTTCTTGAGTCAAAGAAAAGAAAGGTTGAGCAAGGGAACAAACTTCCATGCATCAAGCCCCTTGACACGAGATGGGACCACTTGAGTCAAAACTTTTTCAATTTTAATTTTGATAATAACCAGAAATTGATTCAAGGAAAAATTATATTATAAGGATTTAAATTTTGTAAAATTTATAATAAAAAATTAAAAAAAATTAAAATTACTTTTAAAGACTAAAAATGTAACCAAGTTCTAAAAAATTTACTATCAAAATTTAAAAAACTTATTATTAAATTTTAAAAAAGTTATTGCTAAAGTTATTTAAATTTTAATTTTTAAAAATTTTATAATAATTTTTCTAAACCTTAATAGTTAGTTGTAGTAACTTTGTTCCTTGAAGGTAATTTTAATTTTTAAAATATTTTATCATTAATTTTTCAAAACCTAAATCGGTAAATATAATCTTCCTTGATTCAATTTTCTACAGAGTAAAACTATGAAAGGCTCGAACTTTCTCGCTGCTAAATTTTTTTCCATTCTTGTTTTATTTTCAGTCCTCAAAAGTTTACTTGGATGTCTTGAATTTGCAATGAGACATCACATTTCTTTTAGCTTTATATACAAAGAACATTCTGAATGAGAATATTTGAATTGAGTCTATTCTAAATTTCTTAACACTTTCGTTGATTTCTTTCATTGGAATGATTAACACTTTCGTTGATTGATACAACGACTTTAAATTTTAATAAATAATTAACATAATAGTTGAATTAAAGATTGAGTAAGAAGGAAGCTGCCAGTGCCAAGACAAAATTTGAGCACACAAAAATTTTGCCACATTTGTTTTTGGAAAAAATTACAATTGAAAATCCCAAATTAAAAGTATTTATATTGAAGAACCTTAAATTTTAAAATTATTTTAAATAATTTTATAATAAGAAATTTAAATTATACAAAAAAATTATACTTAAAACTATAAATTAAAAATTTTCAATCTTTAAATTTTTTATTATAAATAGTTTCAATTCAAGATACTAGAAAATAATTATTCTTTTAATTTTGGTCCCAATTGCTAGCAAGTTCCAGAAAAGGTGGAGAATTTTAATGTTCGTTATCATTGCTGCCATATTCGGTACTCCTTATCAAAATCAGGCCCATGGGACCAATACTTTATACGAGTAACTTTCTCTCATGCAATACAATTTAAAAAGAAAAAAGAAAAAGCAATACAACTTGGTCACAAAGAAAAGAACGGAAGGAAGACATGTGGAATTGGTCAAATTATATGTATCTCCAAGCAGGGCCCACCTTTCAAGAACGACTTTTGGTAATTTATTCATTGACCCATCTTGTGTGTATTCAGATATTTGCTTTACTTCTGCACGCAAATTGGAAGTTAGAATTTGGGAAAGAAGTAATAGAGAAGGTAGAAAGTTTTTTAAACAACCGAGTTTCTCATTATTGAAATATGAAAAAGTTGAAAAACGCCATCTGAAATGTGAAGTTTGCGTGGGATTTCTTGTTTTCTTCCATGTACCATTTTGTGTTCATAGGTAGTTAAAAAAAAAAATCAAGTTAACTGTTCAATTGCTTGAAAATGCATCCTCATCCATCGTTTATAATCCATCAATGTTAACATTGCTTTATGCAACACTGGTGGTTTGGTGAATTGCAGGAAAACTATGGAGTCAATGCTTACATTGACGTCTTCTTTGATACTATGGAGGTTCAGACACCCTTCAGATGTTCGATAAAAGTACTCTATAACTATTTTTGTATGAATTTATTTTTATGAAGTAGTAGTAAATTTCATCACTCTTGAATATTTGTCTCAACAAAAATTATACCCTATCCACAAAAGACTAAGAAACAAAGAAACTGACACAAATATAGGATACGACGTAATACAATCAACAAGATGGGACGAAATTTGTAGTTTTTGCATATTAAAGTGTTATACTATATTTAATACAAGTATCTAATACATATTGAACGTGATATGGTTCTATTTTTTAAATATTAATAGTTTATTATGATTATACTATAAATGCCTTAAGTATCTTTTTCAATGATATTTCTAATATATTTTCATGTTTACATAAGAGTCCTCTGGTTCCAACAGCTGGGAATGCAAGACTTTGCACAGATATGACGATGCAACACAACAACAAGAGTCCTGCCTTGAAGGTGCTCCCTTTTCCTTTATTGTTCATGGCAGTATAATAGCTGTCTCTATTCCATGTCATTGAAGGTGAAGAAAACTAGTAAGTGGTGAACCAATTATATTTATTGGTCATTAATGCTCTGTCACGTATTAAAAATGATAAATAACACGTCTGGCATTATTGTGGGAGGTGAGATTTACGTAAGGAACATTTACATTTATTTATAAGGAGAAATTGCACTGTGCTTTGTGCAAACAGGCAGAGAACTTGTTCTACAACACCAATTTGATCAAATTTACCATGATCCCTATAGGATCTCTAACATCCTGTCACATCCCAAAACGAAAGGGGGTGACCGACACGGAAGACAAGCAATGTCTAAGCCCATAAACCTAAACTAATAACACTTTAGATATAACGAAATTCATAATTGTTACAAAAATTTTGACAGAGTTTCTCCTTAATTTGGACACTACCAAATTTTTATAACAGCTATAATTCCAACAAAACAGTAAGGGGAGCTCCAAACCCTCCCCCGGAATTAACATACAATAGAAACAAAAGAATCACCATGAGAGGGGAAGTCCTACTCGTTTAAGCAAAGTTGAACTCAATATATATTACAATTAACCAAACAAAATTTATCACAACAAAATTTTCTCGCCATTGAGAGCTGAAGACAGGGCTCACCAATACGACGCCTCTATTTACTAGGATGAAGGAGGCGAGTCAGATCTAACAGCATTATCTGAAAAATTAAAATTTAAAAGAATGAGTTGCACTTAGTGAGTAGGTAAATAATTACAATAATTAAAAACAATTAGATTGACCATTGTTAGTGGCGGTTTCGCCTCGTTGGCGGGTCCTTACCCCCTAGGGGTGTAATGGGCAACTCCTTTTCCATTACTAGTATACGTTATAGTTAAGCCTCTTGGGCGGCTTCACTTCGTTGGCAGCCCTTATCCTTCTCACGGGAGGCTACACCTAATGGGTAGCTCCTTCTCCTCCTAGATCTTACACTAAACACTAAGTAACGTATCAAGGGCTAGCGACCCAACATAGTAAGGCTAAAACAATATAAAAATAATACCCATTTGTCAAAGCAACTAAGCAAGAGATCATTAATGCATAGAACGTAAAACTTAGGGACAAGTAGGAGAATACAATTCAATAAATAAATAGAGCATTATAGTATAAAGGGAAAAGAGGATAAAGAGAGAAAAAGAGGAGAGGAAAAAGAAAAAGAACTAACTAGATAGTTAATTATCAACATAGATGATCATATGCATAATTAATTAAGTACCCACTATTTTATCCAAATAAGTTAAAATGACACTAAAAAAAAAATGAACGCCTTTAAGGACTGATCAAAAGAATTACACGTGTATATATATATATGTATATAATTTATTATTAGGGAGTGGTGTTACGATAATATGTATATATATATATACTTTTCTTAGAAGAGCATAGAGAATTCAAGCCATCTAATCCATAACACAATCCCGATCTTGTCATCGATCGGTCAATAACCATGCTTGATAAATTCTCATAATACATCTCACTTCCTAATTTGTTAATCAAGAATAATTTGATTTCCACATGGAATTCCCTCTATATAAGGAAAGGTATAAGACAAAGTCAGATAAGAACATGACATTTATCTTTCACAACTCCTGAATTACACCTCTATTCCACTACACCAGATAAACTGCAACCTATCCCTTGCACATGTGTAGTATATATAGTAATAGGAAAGGCACATAAATTATTGCAATCATTATCTACTCACAATGATATCAAGAGCTAACGGGTATTTGTTCCTCCTCAAAATTTAACTCCTTTGTAGTCATCAATGTCCACAGAGCTTCCTACTAGCATTAAACTTGCCAAATCATTATGTAAACTTAGAACAACAATTTTGAGCATCTATCTAATTCAATAAAACCTAACCAATTTGTTTTTCTATATTATGACTCATCAACTGCTCACAAAATTGCCTTTTAACTTAACCCTTCTTATAACCTTACAAATTCATAATTTGAGTTTTAAAATCATTTCCAAGGAATAAAAATTGAAGATTTATGCAAGATTAACGTACTTAAGAAGCCTCATTCAAAAATCCCCAATTTTTCTTTCTATTTTTTGACTAACCCAGCAAGGTAAGAGCTCTAACTCCCTTTATCACTCGACCAAGCTAGGGAATGCCGAAAAAATGGAAGGGAAGAGCGTAACTAACGAACCTAGCAATTAGAATGAAGAAGGAACAAGAATAGGAGCTCACCGTGGGTTGCAGTGTTCTGGACTAGCTCGAAATTCTGAACCCACGAACCAGTAGCGAGGGAGCTCGAGGAGACTAGCACAGTGTCAAAGAAGCTTCACAGAAGAGGAATAATATGGAAGTTGCGCTGGAGAGGGAGATTGTGAACTTCAAATGGGAGAAGGAGGCTGTACGCGGGGAGGAGGAGGAGCAGATCCCAAAAGAAACTGAGGGAGGAAGAATAATAAATAAAAAGGAGGAAAGAAGAAAAGGGAATAAATAAAATAATAAAGGAATAAAATAACTTAAAAAAAACCCCTCCCCTTTTTTTCTCTAGTCCGTTACATTCTTGCCCCCTTAAGAAATTCGGTCCCCGAATTTAAGCTCAAGTTCTTACCTTAAGGTTCGAACAAGTGAGGATATCTAGCATACATATTGCTCTCTACCTTCCATGTAGCTTCTTCTTGTGAATGGTTATGCCAAAGTACCTTAACCATTGTCACTTCCCATGAATGAAGCCTCTTTACCTATCTATCCACAATTGCAACAAGCTCTTCCTTATACGTCAACCCCTTATCCAGTGCAATTTCCTAAGACTTGATTATGTGGGAGGGGTCAGAAAAGTACTTCCTCAACATCGACACGTGAAACACTGGATGGACCCCTGCTAACTCCGGTGGTAGATTTAAATGATAAGCCATATGACCTACCCTATCTAATATCTCATATGGTCCCACATATCTCGAGCTTAACTTTCCCCTCTTTCCAAACTGCATTACCCCTTTCATAGGTAACACTTTCAAGAGCACCAAATCACCCACTGCAAATTCTAAGTCTCATCGTCTATGATCAACATAGGACTTTTGTCAACTTTGAGCTGTCAATAGCCTTTCTTTTATCACCCGTACTTTTTCTAGTGCATCTTGTACCAAATTAGGGCCTAACAATTTAGCTTCACCAATTTCAAACCATCCAATCAGAGACCTATACCGCCTTCCATAAAGTGCTTCAAATGGTGCCATTTGAGTGCTAGCTTGATAACTATTGTTATAAGCGAATTCTGCTAGAGGCAAATGGCTCTCCCAACTACCACCCAAGTCAAGGACACATGCTCTCAACATATCTTCCAAAATCTGTATCATCCTCTTAGATTGCCCATCGGTTTGAGGATGAAAAGCAGTACTGAGGTCTACTTAGGTACCTAAGGCCTCTTAAAAAGCCTTCTAAAAACAATACGTAAACTAAAGGCCCTTATTAGAAATTATAGATACAGGTATTCCATGTAATCTCACTATTTCACTTAGGTAAAGTTGTGCATACTTAGCCACACTATAAGTAGTTTTGACAAGAAGGAAATGCGTTGCCTTAGTTAATCTATCCACGATCACCTAAATAGAATCATATCCTTTTTGGGTACAAGGTAAACCCGTCACGAAATCCATCATGATTCTCTCCCACTTCTATTTTGGTATTTTTAGTTATTGATGCAACCCTGCTAGTTTTTTATGTTCAGCTTTTACTTGTTGACACACTAGACAATGAGAAACAAAGTCGGCTATATTCCTTTTCATACCATCCCACCAATAGGATTGCTTTAAGTCCTGATACATTTTTGTCGATCTTGGATGAATGGTATATGTCAAATGGTGAGCCTCTTCTAAAATTTCTCTCTTTATATCCTCTGTATCAGGCACACATAATCAATTCCCAAATTTTAGCACTCCTAAGTCGATAATGAATTCACTATTTTTGCTATTCCTCACACCCTCTATGATCTTGCCCAGCTTAAGATCTGATTTCTGAGCTGCTTTTACCTTCTTAATAAGGGATTAATGGGTTTCCACGTAAGCTAAAAATGCTCCAGATTTTGCAATTTCAAGCCTCATTCCACCTTCCTCCAAACCATGAATTTCTCTTACTATTGGCCTTTTAACTTTTGCAATATAGGCTAGGCTGCCTATTGACTTCCTACTTAAGGCATCTGTCACTATGTTGGCTTTACCGAGATGATAAAGAATAGTGCAATCATAGTCTTTAAGTAACTTCATCCACCTTCTTTGCCTAAGATTAAGATCTCTTTGCTGAAAAATATACTTAAGAGTTTTATGATCAGTATAAATCTCACAGGTTTCCCCATAAAGATAATGTCGCCAAAGTTTAAGGGCAAACACCACTGTTGCCGTTTCCAAATCGTGAGTAGGATAATTCTGTTTATGTTTTTTAAGTTTCCTAGAAGCATAAGCTATCGCACGTCCATGCTGCATAAGTACACATCCTAACCCTACTCTTGAGGCTTCACAATACACAGTATAGCCTTCTGTCCCTGATGGTAAAGTCAAAATTAGGGCATAAATTAAACACTCCTTCAACTTCTAGAAGCTTTCTTCACAAACATTTGACCACTAAAATTTGATATTTTTTATGTCAACCTAGTCAAAGGGGCAGCTATTTTTGAAAAATCTTTTACAGAGTGGCGATAAAATCCAGCCAAACCCAAAAAGCTATGAATCTCAATAACTGTAGTAGGTCTAGGCCACTTTTGGATGGCTTCTACTTTACTTGGATCTACTTGAATACCATCCCTTGAAACAACATAGCCAAGGAATGCTACTTGGTCTAGCCAGAATTCACACTTGGAGAACTTCGCATATAATTGCTCCTCTCTTAATCGTTGCAACACCAAGCGTAAATGTTGTTCATGTTTTTCCCGACTCTTTGAATAAATCAGGATGTCATTGATGAATATTATGACAAATTTATCCAAAAATGGTCTAAATACCCAATTCATCAAATCCATGAATGTTGCAAGTGCATTAGTTAACCCGAAAGACATCACTAAGAATTCATAATGACCATAACGGGTTCTAAAAGTTGTCTTGGGTATATCTTTCTTTTTTATTTTCAATTGGTGGTACCCAGAATGCAAATCTATCTTGGAAAAACATTGCACACCTTACAATTGATCAAAAAGATCATTAATACAAGGTAACAGATACTTATTACAAATCGTTACTTTATTAAGTTGTCTGTAATCAATATACAACTGTATAGACCCATCCTTTTTCTTCACAAAAAGTACTGGAACACCCCAAGGGGAGACACTTGGATGGATAAAACTCTTATCTAATAAATCTTGCAATTGAGCCTTTTACTCTTTTAACTCTGACGGTACCATGCAATAGAGAGGCATGGAAATTGGTTGAGTGCCCGAAACTATATCAATATGAAATTTAACTTCCCTATCCGGTGGTAATCCAAGTAACTCTTCTAGAAACACATAAGCAAACTCCTTGACCACGGGAACTTGTTGCACATTTACCATTCGTGTATCAACATCCTTAATAACAACCAAATATCCTTGGCACCCTTTCTTTAGCAACCTCCGGGCTCTCAATGAAGAGATAAGATTAGTTAGTACTTCACTATGATCACCCTGTATTAAAAAGGGTGACTCCTCTGGAATGTTAAATCTCACCACTTTTGAAAAACAATCCAACGTGGCGTGACAAGAAGCTAACCAATCCATACCTAAGATCACATCAAAATCAGTCATGTCTAGTATTGCCAAGTCTACTAAGGTTTCCTTACCCTCGATAAGGACCTCACAAGACTGACATACATAATCCACTAACAATGATTCGCCAATCTGAGTCATAACCATAAAGGGATCATCTAAATTGACTGGATCTTTACTAACCCGTTAAGCAACGTAAGGAGATATATATGAATAAGTAGAACCAGGGTCAAACAATACTTGAGCATCATAAGAACAAACTCAGAGAATACCTGTCACCACTACATTGAAGGCCTACGCATCTTGTCTAGTCAAGGCAAACACCCAAGCCTGCTCTTTCCCCGAAGAGGCTAGCCCCCTGTTTCTTGCACCTCTCCCTGCACCACCCTTAGTCGATTGTGTAGGAATCGACTGAATTGATGTAACTGCTATAGGCGCTGGTTGGCGAGATGATGAAACCGATCTATAACTAGATCCATGCTGCTGGAGTGGGTAATTCTTCTTCAAATGCCCAACTTGCCTACAAAGATAGCAAGCACCTGTGGCCTTATAACGTTGCCCAAAATGAAGCTTCCCATAAGTAGGACATCGATTTCGGTCACGCTCCATTTAGATTGAACTATACTAGGCCTGACGTCCAACACCATTCTGATATGATCTCTGACTAACTGCACCACCTAAAAACTGCACTGGTTTCTTTGGTACTAGAGACAATGCCTGGCCATGATCTTGAAGTCTTGACCCACCGGTCAAGTACCCTACACCCTGGTGCTTTCCCTTAATTCTTTTCCTCTTATTTGCGAAGAGGGCATTATCTTCTATTCCCTGCAATTCAATCTTCCTCACACAATCAACCACTGCAGCATAAGAAGAAAATTGCTCAGTCTGTGCTGCTAATGCATTAAATAATGGGCGTAATAATCCATCCACAAATCTTTCTATCCAATCTTTCTTTGTAGAGACCAAATGTGGTGCATAGCATGAAAGTTGTGTATATCGAATATCATACTTAGAGACACTCATGCCTGGAACTTGCCTCAAGGTCTCAAATTTTCGGCACGTCATGTCTCTGGTACTTTTTGGCAAGAATCTGGTTATGAAAGCTTCCTTAAACTCTTCCCAAGTCATCGGGGGCAGTTCTGCACGTCTCCCTTAAAATAGGGTTTCACACCATGTATAAGCCACATCTTGCATCTGGTAAGTGGCCAATTCAATCCTTTCTTCACCTGAGCATTGAAGAGCTCAACATGCCTTTTCAACATCGTCAATGAAGAGTTGGGGGTTCTCTCGACTATCGGGCCCAGAAAATATCGATGGCTTCAACTTTAAGAACTGCGATATCAAATCATCAGTATTCCTTCTTTCATTTAGTACTGGTTGTGCCACTGAAGTAGGCTAAGCCTGTGCTTGAGCTTACGGGGTGACAACACCCACTAGCTAATCAATTCTGGCACTCTGTTCTTGCACTACATTCGTTAATACCTCCACAGTTCCTTGTAACCTAGTCACCAAGGCATCCAATGATCCTAATTGCGATTAAGGAGGCACAATTCTTTTTACTATTACATCCTCTGTTGAGGGTGGGGCGGGACGGCTCTGCCTTGCCCACTACACCCACCATACCTGCCTCGACCTGTATCAGCTCCTCTACCACGATCCCTAGAGGCTGTGGTTATCGATGGGGTCAGAGCCTCAACAGAAGGTTCATCTACATTTCCTTCTGTAGTTGCTCCCATAGCTGCACTTGACCTGGCTGGCATCATTGCTCTATAAAAATCAAAACACAAGTTTAGAACAAAATTTAATTACTCACATCTCTATATATATATTTCACATCATTTGTTCCTAAGGAACCGCAAAAAAAAAAAAATATCAATACCCTATTAGCCCTCTTATGATATCTCGATTATAATTATGCCCAGGTTCATAAAGATAATTGAAATATCATTGGAGAACACTTGCTTCACAGCACACAAAAAAAAACTTAGGCTCTGATATCAACTTTGTCACACCCCAAAACAGAAGGGGGTGACCGGCATGGAAGGCAAGCAATGCCTAAGCTCATAAGCCTAAACCAATAACATTTTAGATATAACGAAATTCATAATTGTCGCAAAAATTTTGGCAGAGTTTCCCCTTAATTTGGACACTACTAAAATTTTACAACAACTATAATTCCAACAAAACAGTAAGGTGCGCTCCAAACACTCCCCCGGAATCAACATACAATAGAAAAAAAAAGAATCACCAGGGGAGGGGGAGTCCTACTCATTTAAGCAAAGTTGAATTCAGTATATATTACAATTAATCAAACAAAATTTATCACAACAAAATTTTCTCGCCATCAAGAGCCGAAAACAAGGCTTACCAATACGACGCCTCTATCTACTCGGATGAAGGAGGCAGGTCAGATCTAATAATATTATCTGAAAAATTAAAATTTAAAAGAATGAGTTGCACTCAGTGAGTAGGTAAATAATTACGATAATTAAAAATAATTGAATTGACCATTGTTAGTGGCGGCTTCGCCTAGTTGGTAGCTCCTTACCCCCTAGGGGTGGTTACACCTAACGGGCAGTTCCTTTTCTACTAATAGTACACATTATAGTTTAGCCTCTAGGGCGGTTTCACCTCGTTGGCAACCCTTACCCTTCTCACAGAAGGCTACACCTAACGGGTAGCTCCTTCTCCTCCCAGATCTTACACTAAATGCTAAGTAATGTATCAAGGGCTAGCGACCCACACACAGTAAGGCTAAAACAATATAAATAATACTCGTTTGTCAAAGCAACTAAGCAAGAGATCATTAATGCATAGAACGTAAAACTTAGGGACAAGTAGGAGAATACCATTCAATAATAAATAAAGCATTATAGTATAAGGGGAAAAGAGGAGAAAGAGAGAAAAAGAAGAGAGAAAAAAAGAAGAAGAACTAACTAGATAGTTGATTACCAACATAGATGATCATATGCATAATTAATTAAGTACCCACTATTTTATCCAAATAAGTTAAAATGGCACTAAAAAAAACAAACGCCTTTAAGGACTGATAAAAATAATTACACGTGTATATATATGTATATAATTTATTATTAAGGAGTATTGTTACGATAATATGTATATATATATATATACTTTTCTTTGAAGAGCATAGAGAATTCAAGCCATCTAATCCATAACACAATTTCGATCTTGTCACCAATCGGTCAATAACCATGGTTGATAAATTCCCATAACACATCTCACTTCCTAATTTGTTAATCAAGAATAATTTGATTTCTACATGAAATTCCCTCCATATAAGGAAAGGTATAAGACAAAGTCAGATAAGAATATGGCATTTATCTCCCACAACTCCTAAATTACACCTATATTCCACTGCACCAGATAAGCTTCAACCTATCCCTTGCACATGTGTACGTATATATAGTAATAGGAAAGGCACATAAATTATTGCAATCATTATCTACTCACAATAATATCAAGAGCTAACGGGTACTTGTTCCTCCTCAAAATTTAACTCCTTTACAGTCATCAATGTTGACAGAGCTTCCTACTAGCACCAAACTTGCCAAATCATTATGTAAACTCAGAACAACAATTTTGAACATCTATCTAATTCAATAAAATTTCCCTAACCAATTTGTTTTTCCATACTATGACTCATCCACTACTCACAAAATTACCTTTTAACTTAACCCTTCTTATAACCTTACAAATTCATGATTTGAGTTTCAAAATCATTTTCAGGGAATAAAAATTGAAGATTTATGTAAGATTAACAAACTTAAGAAGCCTCATTCCAAAATCTCCAATTTTTCCTTTTATTTTTCGGCTAACCCAACAAGGTAAGAGCTCCAACTCCCTTTATCACTCGACCAAGCTAGGATATGCCGAAAAATGGAAGGGAAGAGCATAACTAACAAACCTAGCAATTAGAATGAAGAAGGAACGAGAATGGGAGCTCACCACGGGTTGCAGCGTTCCGGACTAGCTCCAAATTCTAAACCCACAAACTAGCAATGAGGGAGCTCAAGGAGACCAACACAGCGCCGAAGAAGCTTTGCAGAAGAGGAATAATATGGCAGCTACGCTGGAGAGGGAGATTGTGAACTTCAAACGGGAGAGGGAGGCTATACGCGGGGAGGAGGAGCAACAGATCCGGAAAGAAGCTAGGGGAAGAAGAATAATAAAGAAAAGGAGGAAAGAAGAAAAGGGAATAAATAAAATAATAAAGGAATAAAATAAATTAAAAAAATAACCCCCTCCCATTTTTTTTCTCCGGTCCGTTACACATCCCATTTTGTTAATCCATAGGCTCTTTTCATTTTGTTGGTTCCAGTTGAGTCATGTTCAGATCAAAACTAGGCCATTCATACCGAAAAATGTGAGAACAATATTTAGTATTGGATAGGGTAAAATTTTTAATTTTTTTTTAAGTTATTAGGCTAGGCCTTGCAATATTTTTTTGTTCTTTTTTTTCCCGACTTGAATAGACACACTAAGCCTTCAAACTTATGCAACCCTACAAATAGGCAGTGAAATATGTAACATCACACAATTATGTAGGAATTATATGAGAGAGAAAGAAAAAGGACAGGGAGGAATGGGCATAAAACACAAGGATGTCTCAACCACACACGAGGCCAATTGTTGAATATACCCCACCATTTCTACTTCGAATTGATCTTATCTCATTAACTTGGATCCCTTGTTGGGCTGCATATTTGCTATATTCCCACCACTCTTTCCAGGGTTCATACTACTAAGTAGAACTAAATCATCAGAGGACCACCTACTCCTCTCACCTACAACTAATATCATCATAGCAAAAACTCTTACTTCTTTCGTTGCCCTTCTTGCAACTAAACCTTTTTCTCCTTCAATCAAAGCTTGATACTTCTCTTAGAACCTCTTCTGAAACCTATTTCTCCCTGACTTTCCTTCTGGTATAGATACCTATCCTTATTCAAAATCTATATAAAATGGAGAGGAATTTCAGTTCTTATAATCTTCACTGGACCTCTAGCTTGAAGAATAGTGATGGGAAACACCAGAGTGATCACTCAGAGCAGCGTCATCATCTTGAAGAATATGATATGTCTTTCAATCTACGGAATGTTTCAAAGCTCATCCTTCCACCACTTGGTGTTTCTAGTTATAACCGGAACCCAATAGAATCAAAAGGGTGGATCATATCTCCAATGGATTCAAGATACAGGTAGGACCTATCCATCCATAGATTATGATTTGGGAAGCATAAGTTTCAGGGTCAGCAATTAGTTTTTGTTATTATAGTTGGGTTGTTCTTGGACTTAGCTACTGTAGATTTGACAAAAATTAAGTTCAAAGGCAGCTTCTTTAGTTTTAGACCATACAAAAATGTACATATTTCCAAGAACTGTGGAGCTCCGTGTATATTCAAAATTGACATAGTTTTATTCTTTTTTCTCTTTTTTTTTTTTTTTTTTTCTCTAAACTACATATGTATGATGGACACAGATGAGCAGCTAGGTACCCGATTGCAGTGTCCACCGTCCTTAATTTTAATAGCCAAACTACTTGTAACAATTTAAGATAAAAGTAATTCTGTACTTTTCCAATAATTTAAGCTTTTTGAATTATTGATTCTCTTTTAGCATTGGGGATATCTGACCATGCTTGTAAGCTAGATGAAAAGAAAGAATACAGTATAATTAAAAATTTTAAAATAATTTTAATTAAAAAATAAATAAATCAAATCAATCACAAAGTAGTTATATATAAACATATTAAAAATAAATTTTATAAGAAACAATATACTTAATATATTTATATATCTGTTCATTATCGATTATGTGTAGGTGTTGGCAGAGTTTGATGGTGCTGCTGGTGGCGTATTCGGCGTGGGTTTATCCCTTTGAAATTGCTTTCCTGCACAACTCTCCAAATAGGGAAGTGTTCATGGTGGATAATGTTGTTGACATTTTCTTCGCTGTTGATATTGTTCTCACATTTTTCGTAGCTTTCATCGATCGAAGAACTCAACTATTAGTTCGAGACTCCAAAAAGATTGCTATGAGGTTAGTTAATTATTATTGTTCCCTAATATCTGTCTTTTCTTTGTGTTTCTATGTGTTAATTATTGTACCAAAAGACGGTGAGTAGAGAGAATTTAAAATAATTTATTTAAGATAATTTAAACTTCAATAAAAAGAACTTTAGGTATGTGGATCTCAAGCTCTCAGTCATCTCAGGCTCAAGCAATCCCATAATTAATCTTATAAGTAAATAATGATAATTTCATACTCACTTTTGTTTTCATAGAATGTTGTTAAGTTGCAAATTATTTGTCAAGATCATTATTATTCATTAGTTTCCCTTTTAAGGTCAGAAATCATTCCAAAAAAGAAAAAAAAGTTTCAGCAAACTAGAAAGCTCTCCCTTGTAAAGGAATTATTACGAGGTGATGTAATTTTATCGAAAAGAAGTGGACTGGAATGAAACTTTATAGCAAAATATCTGATACATTCTGCAGGGCGGCATGTACTAAGCTTTTGCATCTATACGTGAAGGATTCGATTTTTTTTTTTAATTGATAGCTCTGCTTTGTAGTTAATTTTTGCAGATAAAATTTTGTGAAAAAATCGAGTTTTTAAAGTCTAATCAGCTTTAAAATTTTAAAAAGAGTGTAAAGTTATGTATGTTAAAATAAACACGGTTTGATTTATCAGAAAAAAAAAACACGGTTTGTGACATAACTTGCCCAAGCTCGGTCTGAATGAATATGAAAAGTACAAGTCGACATAAAAATTGGTCAGTTTTTAGATGATATTTTTTCACCCTAATGATAATCAATCAAGTTGATCGCCCACTCGGTGCTCACCCGTATCTAGAAATATTTAGAAATAATTCTTCTATGTCAAATCTCTACCTATCTTTTTAGAATTCTAGGTAATTCGTGTCCTGGAGTAATCTTGGAATAAGAATCCTATTATTTTTGGCAGAAAAAAAAAATAATACATTCTTTTTATCTCCCAGTCATGCGAGATTGATTCTCACCTTCTCTTATCGCAACGCAACCAAAATATCCCCTCATTTCTAGTTTGAGACAGAGACAATAAAAGGGGTCCATTTTTACACTGAAGTTGTTGTGGTATTATGAATGAGGTTGGTTTTCTGGGTCCATTTTAACCACCAAATATATGGTCAATACCCCAATGTTAGAAAACAAATCACTCAGCGTGCTAAAGAGAAAAATGGGTCCAGCCCATTTTAAATCATGGATCTCTAATAATAACTTCCCAATTTATGTCCATCCCCCTTCTTTTATTTCCAACCAGTGTCATCTGTTAGATTGAAAGATGACCAACTTGCCAACAAATTAAGTTGGTTCAAATCTTGTTGATAGCTTTTTATTAGTAAGCATCTACTAATTCTCATGCCTCCTATTTTAAAGTTAGGAAAACCTATTTGTTTCATAATAAAATAACTTAAATACACTTTTATTCATTGTAGTTTTATAAAAGTTTGAATTTAATTTCTCAATTTAAAAATAGATAATATTCTTGTCCTACTTAAAATGAGCAAATTTTGCGCCTCTGTCTCATAATCTATGCAAAATTTAACATCAAATTTAACATATAAAATTTGATGTTACTTTTTGTTAGGTATAAGTGTGAGTGTGAAATCTCACATTAGAAGTAATTAGATTAGATTAAGATTATATATGTAAATTAATTTATAGACTTAATGTTTTAAAATTTTGAATCTTGGTATCAAACCTATAAACATAGTTCTTCTCAAAGTTTAGTTAAAAAATATCTCCTTGATGTTATAGGCTTCCTAAGTCTTAATGTTTTTTTCACTTAACCGTTCACTTAGTCAAATTTAACTTTTAAGTTGATATATTTTAAAATTTGACATTAAATTTTAAGTAAATTATGAAACAAAATGGAAAATTTGGATTATTTTTAGAAAAATAGAAGGCCAATTTTGTCTATTTCTAAACTAAGAGGATCAAACTAAAATTTTTATAAAATTAAAGAGATCAAAAGTGTATTTAAGCTTAAAATGTTAAAAAATGTTTGAAAATAAAGGATTACCATGAAAGTGGCATTTACTTTCATGAAATCAACATAATGCTAATGTGATAGATGACGGGTTCAACTTCTTTGCACATCTCAAGGACATGCACATTGTGCATATATTTAAGATGCAATTTAGATTATTCAAATTTTATATGGACGGTTCAAATTTTATATTTTTATATTTTTATTTTTAATTAAAATAATTAATTTTTTAAAAGTTTATAATTAAAATATTTTTTTTATTTTTTATTTTTTAAAATAAAAAAATATATAAAAATCTAAAAAAAAAATTAAATTCAAATCGTTCAAATTTAATTTGGAAATTCAGACTAAATATACACAGAAGTGCGGAGAAGAAGTGCAGAGAATTTGTTTTGGATGGATGACTTTGTTAGTAATGATGGGGTAGGTACTTGTCAACTTGGTTCGTGATGGATGTAGCATCAACTATTCCATATGAAGCACTCGGGTATTTGTTCACAGGCAAACACAGAGTGGGTCTTGTTTGCTACCTTTTGGGCATGCTTAGATTTTGGCGACTCAGAAGAGTGAAGCAATACTTCACCAGGTTTTCCATCTTTCTTTGACTTTTAACGCATACACCCATTACACCTTCGATTTGAGATTGTGTTATTACCATATGCTTTAAATTGACTAGAGGTTTTTATTAATTTTTTACCAGGCTTGAGAAAGACATTAGGTTCAACTATTTCTGGGTCCGATGTGCTAGGCTTCTCTCTGTATGTCATTTTCATTTCAATCTATTTTGGAAACTTTCTGCTTCTTTATTTCACCTGTCTGCAGCTTTTGTTTCTCTTCTTCTTTCAAATGCTCAAGTTGTGACTTTCCGTAGTATTTTTTTATCTACAATGTAATAGATGCATGAAGCATATGAAAATGAAAACAAAGTTGTAAAATTTGTTGTGCAGGTAACACTATTTTCTGTTCATTGTGCTGGGTGCCTGTACTACCTGCTAGCTGATCGGTACCCTCAGCAAGGAAAGACATGGATTGGGACAGTGATCCCAAATTTCCGAGAGACAAGCCTTTGGATCAGATACATCTCAGCCATGTACTGGTCCATCACCACCATGACTACGGTGGGTTACGGCGACCTCCACGCCGTCAACACCATCGAAATGATATTCATTATCTTCTTCATGCTTTTCAACCTCGGCCTCACTGCTTACTTGATTGGTAACATGACAAATCTTGTTGTTGAAGGAACTCGCCGTACCATGGACTTTGTAAGTACGCAACCACATTTGTGTCTGTCATTTACTTCTTTCTTTGGTGTTTTAAAATCAATTTATAGGTTTAGTTAGAGTTGGAGATTTTGTCTAGGGTTTATTTTTGTTATTAACTGTGGCACATGTTAGATCTAAAAACCTTGTATGTTCTTGCGGATGCAGAGGAATAGCATTGAAGCTGCATCAAATTTTGTGTGCCGAAACCGTTTGCCTGCAAGGTTAAAAGAGCAAATCCTGGCCTATATGTGTCTGAGATTTAAGGCCGAGAGCTTGAATCAGCATCAGCTTATTGAACAGCTACCAAAATCCATTTGCACAAGCATCTGCCAGCATTTGTTTTTTCCAACTGTGGAAAAAGTCTATCTTTTCAAAGATGTCTCAAGAGAAATTCTCGTGTCCTTGGTATGAAACTACACTTTAATCAAAAATTGATGAGATAGGATGATGAGATCTCTCCTTATCAACATGAATTTGATTCCTTTAGGAAGTACTTCATGAGTAAAATTTTAAATACGTTAAGCTAACATGAGGGAGTGTGCCTTAAAGAGAAATATTTGTTGTACACTTGTAGTATTGAAAAATTGAGTACTACTATCATTCATATTTTGACAAACAAACAATTTTTGCCCAAAACTTAGATCCAATTCAATCATAATTTACGATTAAGTTAAATGATATTGACTGAGTATAAAATCAGATTACATGGCAATATATAGATGACAATAATTTCTTGCTTAGTGCTACATAAGTATTGAAAATTAATGAACTTATCCTAAAGATCGCCTATGGAGAAAATTTAGCTTCAGAGAAAACTTAGGGATACCCTGAACTGTTATACCCAACCAAAATACTACACAATGGTTCTAACAATGCTTTGGACATAAATAAATGGGTCAAAATAATGTGCAGGTTGCAAAAATGAAGGCAGAGTATCTACCACCTAGAGAGGATGTTATCATGCAAAATGAAGCACCGGATGACGTTTACATTATAGTGTCAGGAGAAGTGGAGATCATTGATTGTGTGATGGAGAAAGAGAAAGTTTTAGGCATTTTACTAACAGGGGACATGTTTGGAGAAGTTGGTGCACTTTGTTGCAAACCTCAGTGCTTTACCTATAGAACCAAGACTCTCACACAGCTCTTGAGGCTAAAAACTAATGCTCTTATAGAAGCAATGCAGACTAAAAAAGAAGACAATATACAAATACTCAAAAATTTCCTTCAGGTGGATGCTTAACTTAGGCTTCTTGTTGTCATCATGCTTGTGGTTAAATTCGATAGACTCATTGTTTATGTGATGCAAACGCAGCATTTCAAGCAACTAAAGGATCTGAGTATTAGAGATTTAATGGTAGAGAATGAAGAAAAGGACCCAAACATGGCTGTGAACTTGCTAACAGTGGCTAGCACAGGCAATGCAGCTTTTCTTGAAGAGCTTCTCAAGGCAGGTTTGGATCCTGACATTGGAGACTCAAAAGGGAAAACCCCATTGGTAGGTTCATTTCTGATATATATATGTCTTCATTTCTTGTTTTTTACATGTATGGAGAGAGAGGGGAAGAAAAAAAAAAGGAAGTTGTCATACAAATCAGAATTGAGGGTCATTCTGTGTTGTCTATAAATAAGTATGGGTAACTGTTACCAAGCAAGGCAAATGTTGACACATAGATTAGCAACTTCTTATACCACAATAAAGATATTCTAAAACTAGTCATTGCCTTGTGTTCTCCAATCATGTTGCCACATGTCAAGTCCTTAACCTATTGGTAACGGTTACTTTAAACTAGTCCAAATAAGATGGTTTAATAATCAGGTTGATTCCTTCATAATAACTGTGGTGACCATGACCATTTTAAAATTAGAAGAAATTGGCAGAAAATAATTGACAAAACTAACAATTTCCTGTTATACAGCACATAGCTGCATCAAATGGGCATGAAGATTGTGTAAAAGTCTTGCTTAGGCATGCGTGCAACATACATATAAGAGGTATAGTATACCTAATCCATTTCTTACACATAGATCCCTCTGCAATTTGCTTTAGGCTTTATTTGGTAAGTGAAAATTTTAGTTTCTCAAGCACTTGAAAACATATTTATAAGATGTTCGAGATAATAAATATAAAAAATTTATAATTTATTTGCTATATATGTGTTAAACAATATAGCACGATTTTATATATATTTAAACTGAGAAATACTTGAAAAATTAAGATAACTACATATTAAACACTACCATAATATAATTCATAAGGAAAAAACTTAGGTACATTTTTTAGTTATTTGCTATCAGATTATTCAATAGAATTATGACATATGAAATAATTTTTTTAAAAAATAAATAATATTAAGTGGAGTTATAAAATTTATGCATGTATTATACTTTTATTGGGAAATCGAATAACAAAAACTTAGAAAAACCTTACCCAAGTGTTGTGAATTTCGCATTCATTTGTTGATTTAAGTTCTAATTATTGGCAGACATCAAGGGTAACACAGCCTTGTGGGATGCTATAGCATCAAAGCATCACTCCATATTCAGGATACTCTACCAACTTGCTTGCCTCTCTGATCCACAAACAGGAGGTGATCTCCTGTGTACAGCAGCAAAAAGAAATGATTTAACAGTGATGAATGAGCTTTTGAAGCAAGGATTGAACATAGACTCCAAAGATCGCCATGGTGTGACAGCAATCCAAGTAGCCATGGCAGAGAATCACGTGGAAATGGTTCAGCTGCTTGTCACGAATGGAGCAGATGTTTCTGGCATAAATACCCATAATTTTTCTGCTTCTGCTTTGAACGAAATGCTGCAAAAGCGCGAGAGTGGACATCGGATCACGGTACATGAGGCCACTCCCAGTGAGTTTGTATTAAGAGGACATGAAGATGAGCAGGAGGAACAGAGTTGGGGAAGATCTAGTAAACCAAATCATCCAAGAGTGAGTATATATAGGGGTCACCCTATAAACAGAAGAGAAAAAAGTTGCAAGGAAGCTGGGAAGCTCATCAGATTTCCTGATTCACTTGAGGAGCTCAAGAGAATTGCAGGTACGTCTTCAAGTTTCTCACAAGCAGAACTGGATTTCTACTAGTCAAACCCATTTGTTGTTTATGGCTTTCTAATGGCATATGCTAGAAGTTATAATTTATAATAAACACTAATCCGGACCTTTGATTTAAACAGTATAAGAAGTTAAACTAATCACTGTTGTCTATGGCTTTCTAATGGTATATGCCAGACAGTGAATGTTAGGTGACATTATAGGCACTGCATCTCCTTGAATGATGTCTTAGTTTTTGTCCCCTTCGGTTGTCTGTGATTACGCTCGTCTGGGATCTGGCCCCTCTGCTTACCCCAAAAAAACCAAACTTAGCAAAACGTTATGGCCGTACAGATATGGTGGGCCTGTACCATGTGTAGAGAGCATATTAGAAATTATATAAATATTATTTTACACGCTATAACTTAATCATTAAACTTTTGAATTGGACTAATCTTTAAGAATATAAATTGTTCAATTAAGAAATTGAGAAATTAGCATGCTAATTTGACTTTACTCATGGGATATTATTTTCTTCAACAGGTGAAAAATTTGGGTTTGAAGCAAAAGATGCAATGGTGACAAATGAAGAAGGAGCGGAAATAGACTCTATTGATGTGATCAGAGATAATGATAAACTTTTCATTGTTGAATAGCAAAATTATCAAATATAATGTAAAATGTCAATTGCCACATATTTGTTTAATGGCTCAGGCCGGGAACTTCTCATCCTTCACTTTCAAACCTCAATCAGGTGTGTCTCATTTTGAAATTTTTTTTTTAAAAGAGTGCAAATAGTCTCCCAGAATATAATTACGGATTTCTTTTCTGTTTTGATCCTTTGTCACCTTCCTCCTAGAGACATAAGAAGTTGTTTGGCTTTAAAACATTTTTCAATAGGCTTTATTGTTCATAATTTATAGTTTTTATTTTGATTTAACAAAAAAACTTAGGGTCTGTTTGAAGAATGCATTGGCCTTTTTAAAATTTATAATTGTTCTGTAGGTGCTATAATGAAAAATTGCTATTTAGAAAAAGTAAAAATAATGTTTCCTAAAAATTTTATAAAAGCCACTTTTGAAAACAAAATTGATTGATAAAATTTTTTATAATAATTTTCAAAAGTTGTGATTGTGTAAAATAATAGTGATGCGTATATGCTATAATATTTTCTATTAAGGTATTAAAATAGCATATACTAGTTGAAGATTAAATTGAAATATATAAATAATATAGGAATGAACGTGAAGATTTGTAACATCGTAATGTATTAGCCTCAACTAATTTCCGCTTAGGTTTGATTCTATATGATTTCAAAAAAAAAAAAGAATAAATCGTGGTATTTCAATACTATATATCGGGGTTTAAACGCTCATATTTTGTCCCGTGAGTCTCGTGAATCCATAAATCACATACTTTACTAAAACTCCATTTACACAATTCATACATAGCATAAAATAACCTATGAACCACAAATATGAAGCCAAAAATCCCAAAATGTAATTTCTCAAAACAGTCTAAAAAGTCATATTTTTTGTTTCAATTTTAAAAAATCATAACTAATTCTAAAAAAATGAGAATCAAGCAAACCATAACTTTCTAGAAATCTCTGAACGTTAACTTTACACTAAAAATAATTCTAAGCCACAATCTCAGCGTTTGGACATGTTTGACATCGAAAAAGAGGCAGAGATCTGGCTGTCCCTGGTATTGATGCAGCTTATTGTCATGAATTTTAAAAATTCATAACTAATTCCAAAAAAATTCAATCTGGGCTAACTATACCAATTTGGAAAGTTACAGATATTAACTAGGGGAAAAAAAATAAGTCTAGATCATTTCAGTAGCCTCTGGACCGCGAAAACTGATGGAATAGTAACAAAGGTCGAATGGCTTCCCTGATGCTGACACAAAACTTCAGAAAGTTATTTCTCCTTCTACAGACCTCCAATTAAGGTGCTTCTAGTTGGTATAGGTCACTGTAAATGTCTAATTTATGTCCATAAAATTTCATGACAATTGGATACCGTTTGGTCCATGAATGACGCAGATTCATTTTCGGACCCATGGTAACAGTACATTATCTAAAATCAGAAAATTCTCCAACTTCAACAATTCACCAAATATTCCCTAGACCTCCAAATATTCTGTACTTTAGCTTTCCAAAAAGATCTTAACAAACTCTAGAGGCATGCCAAATTTCATATCAAGAAGAGCTCATTTGTTCATACTTTGACAGAGCTCGCGAATTTGATAGTCTTGACACCATAAATAGTTCAAAATGGGGGTAAATAGTCTCCTACATGCTTTAGCACCTATTGGGCAAGTTTTAAAGCACTACTACATCACATATGGGTTGCCCAAGTGATCCAAACTATCACACATCTCAAACTCACTATTCTACGAGAAAAAATACACTACTACATATAAGCCACAAATGAGCCAAAACTCATAATTTCATTACTTTGGTTCCATACATGGATCATACATCATTGATACATACTCTTACGCTTACTCAAAAATTTACATCTCAAAAAGAATATATATACATGAGCACTTTGGCTTTCTTATACATTAAACTATGCAAAAGTATTAAAAAGGGTCATCTATGCCTCATGGCCTCCACTCTTTGGCTCTTGAGTTCCACTTGGACCATATGAGATAGGAGAAGGAAGGGGGTGAGATTCATGGAATCTCAATAGCTCATACACTCATTCAAGGAAGCAATCAAGGCATATAAACAAGTTAAAGCATGCAAACCATTCACAATTATTTAACACATAATTTACATGTCAGGAATATCATATCAATGCCAAGAATGAGCTCTAAGGACTTTTGGTCTAACCTCACCTTATTTTAGGGACTTTTGGATGGTCTTGCCCTTGGTTTAGGGACTTTTGACTTAGCCTCACTCATTCATGAGACTTTTGGCCTTGTCTCACCCATTTCTAGAGACTTTTGGCACTACCTCACCTGAGCAATTTTCACATTCCAAAACATAAGCATATTGGTACCAATGCACCAAGGCAATATCAAATGACATGTCTCACAATACAAGCACATACATAAGCATACAATGACTATTACACATCTAAAAATGCTACAAGAAAGAGTGAAGAGCTACCTTATAAGCCAGCACAAGCCTTCCCTTTCAATTTCTCTTCTTCCTTCTTGGTCTCACAATCACAACTAGATGGAGTTGCTTCTTTTAAGCTTAGACACAACAAGTAGCATGCAATTACTCTCTTAAAACTTAGACAATTACTCACAAAGGCTAGGAGATTAAATCCCCA
This sequence comes from Erythrophleum ivorense, assembly GCA_026724425.1. Taxonomy (NCBI): domain Eukaryota; kingdom Viridiplantae; phylum Streptophyta; class Magnoliopsida; order Fabales; family Fabaceae; genus Erythrophleum; species Erythrophleum ivorense. The sequence goes on along the minus strand of JAIUCV010000006.1, from coordinate 35,067,629 downwards.
GTATTTTTCTCTTAAATTTTACTAGCATTTCTCCTAGTTCTTTTGTATTTCTTAACTTTTCACACTCTAATTCAAGGATTTCTTACTTGCTCTAGGTTAGACTTCCTTCCTTTCTCAAGCTCTCAAGTTGGTAGAACCAACATACTCAAGGAAAGCAAAAAAGAAGAAGTAAGATACATAAGTATCTACCTTGAGTTCTAGCTTCTTTCAAGAGTGATTCTCTTTTGCCTTCACCTTCCTTTTTATTCTCTACTCTCCCTCTTCTGAACTAAGCTCAAAATAAAACTAATTCAACAATTAAAACCATAGAAAGAGAGGGCAAAGAGAGAAGAACAAAATTCTAAGAAGAAAAGCTATAAAAATTTCAAGTTTGCTTACCTTTTCCTTATTCTTTCCTCCTTCTCTTGGTCTCTCTCTCTCTCTCTCTTAAGCCCTTTTTTCTCTACTTTGGACGAAGTTTAGGTCGATTAAAAGAAAAGAGGAGGATCTGGACTTTTTAAGAAGCAAAATTCTCTTTTTTTCAAACTTTTCCGGATTAATCCTCGTTATAGCAAAAAATAACCCTTGCTACGGCAAGCACGTATCAGTTCCAAACCCCTGTTCTCATTACGGCGCGTGCTATTACGAGGAACTCGTTAGTTTTTGTATGAGATACCTGAACTCGCTATAGTTAGAAGCATTCTCGCTATAACGAACATGCACATTTGCTATAACTAGGTCATTTCTCGCTATAGCGAACAGGTACATTTGCTATAGTCGGGTTGTAGTCAGCAGACTTAGAAAAATTTCAAGACTTAAAAAAATTTTAGCACTTTTTAGTTGTTACAAGATTCATCAAGCAACAAGCCATAGAATTACCTACAAAAAAGGAATTTTCATGATAAAAATTAAAGAAATTTTTTAATTTTGTGTATTTGGTATTTGTGAAAAGAGAGCGGCCATTTATGTCTTAGCAATAAACTAAAGAAAATAAAACCAAAAGAGAGACAAAGAGAGAAAGAAAAGAAGATAGATAAAAGTGTTTCAATTTGAAAGATTATGACTCAGATGAAGAAAGAATCAAGGGATTAAGAAATCAAGGTAACAACAATTTATATAGTATAAAGGTCTTTAAATAAGGATACAATGACAAAAGAAAGTAAAGCACAATGTCTTTTAGGCTTAGTAAGATTGTATTCAATTGAATAGATTTCAAACCTCCTTTATTGTACTATAGAAGGTCTCTAATAAGTTTCGTAGGTAATATGCTAAATATGATAGTCAAATCAAGTAACCCACAGAGGCTATATAAGCCATCTGATTAGGATAGCTTGTTATATTGAAACTTTTTTATTTAGATCAACTTAAGTAACTTACTATGTCAACTCATTAGCTTGAAGAATGGTAGTTATTGAGTCTTTGGGCCTTCTACAAGTTGGTTGGATTAGGTTAGGTTGATCTAAATTCCTATAGCTAGAGGGCTCCTGTAACACTTGCTCCCAAGCCTACTAACGATGTATTGAGCTAAGTAGGCTTAAAGTAGTGTGTTCTCTTTTGTATGCTTGATGCTGAAGTCTTTTGGAGCTTTGGTGCATTTATAAGTTGTTTTCTTTGAAAATTAGTTGTCTTGCAATCATTATTTTCAGAGAGTGGTGATAAATGTTTTTGTTACACCCCAATTTTAGATATGTAACTATTATGAAATACAACAAAACCCCATATTTGTAAGCATAATGAAACACTTTGAAATCATACATTCTAACTATACCAAATTTCTAGTTAGAAGATAATTCAATTAAAACCTTCTTATTTAATATACCAATTCACTAATTATTAAGCCATTGATTATATATTGAATTAATTCTCATTTTCCTATCAATGTTTTGATGAAGTGTTGTCTAAAAATAAGATACTCCAAAATTTTCTACCATAACTAACAATACAGTAATATAATAAGAGAGCTTTACTCTTTTCTTAATCAACTATGTCAACAACACCAGAGAAAGGGATCATGTTTGTGGAATTATGGAGTTATAACTATATCACAACAAATTCTAAATTAACAAAATAAACTTTGTCCTCATAAATGAACATGGGACTCACCTAAAGAAAGCATTGATCCTCACAAGACTAGTAAAGTAAATCTTAGTTCAATTCTATTGTCTAAAATACCAAATGTTTATCGAAGAAGATAGTGGCAATTTTATGTCTTGGCAATAAACTAAAGAAAATAAAACCAAAAAAAATGAAGAGGACAGATTTTCCATTCAAATGATCATGATTTAAATGAAGAAGGAACCAAGAGGTTGAGAGATCAAAGTAACAACAATTTATATAGTACAAGGGTCTTGTCATGCCCCAAACAAATACATGATCAACACAAAGTACAAAATGATCTCGCATTCGTAAGTTTAATTAATATACAAAATCTCATTTTCTCATTGTACTAGTTAAACTCAATAAAAGGCAAGGATAAGCTAACACTTTAATACAATAGTGCATGTAAAATGAATTCCCTTTCTTCCTCTTCTATCAAACTCCAGTTGCATTTAAATATTATAGCAATATTTTAGACTTAATAAGTTAAAGCTAATTTGGCATAGTACCTTTTGTAAATAAGACATCAAAAATCATTTACAACAATCAACCAGTCAAATTAATGAAAGCGAACTTCACTCTTATTTTTCAATCAAAGATAGAATACAACCAATAGGGTGAAGATCCTATTTATAGTCTATGGAGTAAATTCTAATGTATAAACAAATACATACAAAGACAACAATAAGATGATAATGGACAAACTAATTGTTAACTCTTCACTAACAACTCTCCCAAGCTACACTGAAGGAGCATTGGATACAATTTCCTTATCTGTAAAAAACATAAATAAAGGAATGAGCTACAATACTTAGTAGAGAATTTACAATAACTAAAAAGATGAACGGGTACAGAATTTTTTTAAATGAAAATAATTTTTTGACATAGTAATAATAACAAAAACTTTAAATATAAAAGATAAGAATTTTTTTTTGTAATATTCATATATGTAAACCTTAAATAGAAAGAGCTATGATATAATGGGTATATATGTAGAAGTTAAAGGATTTGAGTTAACAGAAATTAGTTTGTTACATTATTAATGCAATAATATACAAGGAACATATATTCATATAATGTTTTAATAAAAAATATATAATTAGTGGAAGAAAAATATGAAGAACAAATAAATAAATAAATTGAAACAATTAAAAGATTAATGCTAAACAGGGAATAGTTGTTATACAAAATACAATTTAATAAAAATACTCCATTAAAAAGGTTTGTCTACTAACAAGGATAAATAACCACATATCTAGAGCACTTAGCTCATGAACCATCAAAAAGCACCCAACTCAGTATCATTTTAGTACTCAATCACAGAAATCATGTGGTGATATCCAGGGTGCATCAAGGGCTTACAATACTACTATTAACAACTAACATTCTGTATAATCCTATTGTATATATATAACATTATATAATAAAAGGAGTTCATATACCAAAATCCCCCAAGTAATTTATTCTGCAATATTATCTGACATTTGAAAATATAACATTTGATATACATAAAACACTTACATTTGAGGAAAAATTATCACCTTTTAAATTGCCAAAAATAACAATTTAAAGTCCACACACCATTTTGTAGTCATTTTGATAACATAACACATATTGCATATCATAGTCCAAAAGATTTAATATCAAAGCAGTATACACACATAAAGGCGATACCCAAGATGCTCATCCTAACAGACTCGCAGAATGCAAAAAAAAAAAATAGAGGTAATAAAAATAAAAGGAAAGTTAAAAAAGTATCATGCATTATAATCTACTCACAATATATGCCAAATGATAATGTTTCCTCTATATACCAAACTGATAAATCTTTTAAATGGGAATATTCAAAATATTTCCTAAAACAAAATCATAACAATTCACTCAATTAAATAACTCTATATATATTTCTTTCTTTTCTTTTAGTTAACCTATTAATTTAAATCTCTATTTAATTTTATTAGGTTATACCAAAGTAGTTCCATTGTAGTACTCGATTTTAATCCTTAGCTTGTTCTTAGTTATTTTACTACTTTGCCTTTATCCTACTTTTGACTTTAATACTTGACCTAAATTATTAGTCAATCAATTATATTTTTCACAATTGAGATTTATTGTTATTCCTCTTGTATGATTACATGGCTATTTTGGTCTATAGTGTATACAAATGCCTACTTAATCAACTTACTACACTTGCCAATTCCTTAATTCTAATTCAACCTATAACATAATAAATTGAATTAGTTGATTTGCTTTAGTTGCCTACTATCAATTACAGTTCCCATTTCAAATACTACCATATCTTAATTCATTTTTCATATAAATTCATTTTAACTCTCCCAATTTCCATTTGAGCACCATAGCTTAAAAATTGATGTGATACCTTTAAGGTATAAATGGCAAAAAGAACCTACCAAAAAGGCAACTTACTAGGCAATAAAATTCAAAGCTTTGCAATTCATTTAAGTCATTATAACAAAAAAGACCTCAAGGCCAACTCTTGGTCAACACGAGGCAATTTAAAGGAGATTTCTTAAAGTTTCCAATAACCTCCATGAGTTGCTTGCCCACACACCCAAAAGAATTAGAGTGGCAGCAAATGGTCATCATCTCTTATTTACTTAGCAAAAGAAAGAAATCAACTTAAGGATTAGGAACTATGAAATCAATTAAGAAGGATGATCATGGATGGAAAAAACCCAAAAATGTAAAGCAAGGGAGCATGCATCATGATAAGAGAAAAAATCAATACAACTCACCCACTGTTATATGGTTTAACTAGTGGAGAGATTATCAACTGACCAAACTAAAATTTGTGGAGGAAGAAGCTTCAGTCAACCTTTTAGTGGCAGAGTAGGGGTGGTTAATTAAGCATGCATGAGTTGTTTCAAAAAGGCTTATAACTGGATAGTAGTAGTAATAGTGGGAAAAAAAAAAAGAAACTCCCATACCAGATAAGAAGTAGGGAAAGATAAGGTATGAGAAAGAGGAAGACTAGCTGAAAATTTTAGATAGGAAAATGGACCTCCATTACTATTGGTGCTAAAATGGCTTGGCCACATCTCTAAAAAAATGGTGAGAGAAGATATAGTGTTTCATGAGTAAGAGAAAGCTTCGAGAGAGAAAAGAATAAAGATGCTTGTGGCTAGACCATTGTGTAGAAAATGGCTACCCTATGAGAAACTTCAGGAGTACATAGCAAGGAACCATCACAGTATACTAGACAAGGACTGAAACAAGTATAAGCAATATTATCATATAGAGAAGATAGCTGGAGGAGACAAGTATGTAGATAGAACAAAAAAAATCTTGAGGGACCAATGAGTTAATATGGGAAAGTGCTAGGCTAAGGAGTAAATTCTATAATTTGCAATTCAATCCCCCCTGTGCAAACACCTACAACATGTTATCGAAAGAATATAAGAAGAAAAATATGACATAAATTTTACTTAATTTATTTAAATTAATTTATCATTACTATTATTATTTTAATTAATTAATTATTACATTAAATCTTTTTATTATTTTATTATTTATATTTATTTATTTATTGTTCTTAAATTTTAGTAAGCATTACATAATCTTAATGACATAAATTCTCACTTTTTTTAGGGGAACTTACAACTTAATTTACAAGTCTTAGTTACTTTTCTTATTATTTTAGATTCCCAAATTTATTAAGTTGTTATAGGTCTTTAAAGAGGGATGCAATGACAAGACAAAGTAAAGCATAATATCTCTTAGGCTTAGTAAGATTGTATTCAACGTAATAGATTTTAGACCTCTTCCATTATAGAAGGTCTCTATTTATAAGTTTCATAAGTGGTATGATAAATATGATAGTTAAATCAAGTAATCTATAGAAAATATATGAGCCATTTGATTAGGATGGCTTGTCATATTAGAGCTATTTTGTTTAGAGCAACTTAAGTAGCTTATTATGTCAACTCCTTATATAAGACTCAAAGAATGGTAGTCAATGAGTTTTTGGGCCTTCTACAAGTTGGTTGAATCAGGTGGGCTGATCTAAATTCCTATAGCTATGAGAACCTGTAACACTTGCTCCTAAGGCCACTAACGATGTATTGAGCTAAGTAGGCTTAGGGGCCGTTTAGTTTGCAGTAACGTAAACACATTCTATTTATATAGTTTGTGAAATGTCTATTATACCTGTAAAGACCTAAATGTGCATGTATATATATATTTATTAAGGGATAGCATTGTTGAAGGTGTCTTTGGGCTGGTGGCAGGCAAGGGAATATGATTTTTCCATGTCCTATGTTTGAATTCTAAAGCATACCAATGTACATATTTTTTTCTTTCTTTTGTAATTTTCTGTTATTCCATGTATACCCCTCTTGTGTCTAACTCAAGTCTGGGTTTTAAGTCATTTTGCACCCCCCCAATTTCTGGAGCACAAAGCCCTCACCTACCTTTATCTTTTAAGTAAGAAGAAGTAGCAGAAAACACATCAGAAAGCTCTGCACTTTCTCTCCTCTGTTCACCATCACCTTGCTCTCCTTTAGTTTTGATTTTTTTTCTACTTGCCTTTTCCTCATTACACACTAAGTCTGGTTACTTCATTTTGGTAGTTTAACTTCGTTCAAGTCCATTTCAAAACCCTAGAGATTTTGTTGTGCGTGTTGCCTTTTTTGGTTTCGTTTTAATAGCACCCTCATCCCCTGGTTCTTAGTTTCTGTTGCTATTTTTCCTTTAAGAAATGAGTTAGTGGGAGTGCTGTGTAGATCAAAAATTTCACGTAAGATTATGATTTCTGGTGGGAGCAATCTTGGTTTCCATTATGCTAGAATGTATCATCGATCCTCCCTCAAATTTCATTACTTCCATTTTCTGCATGATTTTCTATTATAACACTAAGTTTCATTGTGCTTCTTACTTGCCAACTTCCACTTGTGCAGAATAAGCTTCCTTCTGTCGTATTCTACTATTGGATTGGGCAACCATCGTGTGGTATGAGTCTTTATTCATTTTTGGCTTTCGATTCTAGCTTCTTGGTGGATTGGGGAGCTAAGGTGTGAGCTGTGTTTTGGAGGTAGAATTTCCAACTCAATTCTTGAAAGCCTCCTTGCTTTGTAATGGTGTAATTTGGAATAGATGCCCTCATTATGATTCCATATAATGATAGAAGCTTAATACTAACACTTTTAGGATTTGGGTGGCAAAGAAATTTCTTATTCTGGGTTTAAGGTTAGAGGAATTTCCAAGAGCTTACAAACTAAGGCTATGAGGAATTTGGGACTATGGAATTGGTAGTTAAAGTGGTTAGTTTCTTGAATGTTATTTGGGGATAGCTTGAGCCATGTTAATATATAGATATCTTGCTTTGGTTTATTCTAATTATGTATAATGTTTTAGGCCTCTCGGATATTGGAAATTTTCTTTCCTTTCCCTTTTTAAGTAAGGTGCATCCAAGATCCTCAAGTTTAAGTATTAAGAAGCATTTTTTTTTTTTGAAATTTTAGCTCCTTGTAGATAAAGTTAGGAATGTTGTTAAGGGGAGGATGTAGCTAATTATCATAGTAAACAAGAATTTATTAGTATTAGATAATTAAGTAAAGATGGTATATTCTACATAATTGACTATTGAAGTTGTTTAAATATTAAGAATTTGTGAATTTGGTGTTTAGGGCATGCGGAGAGTTAGGTGCGTCCAGAGAGTTGATGGAGAATACTAGGTGAAGTTTTTTTTTTAAATTATTATTATCTTGAAAGAAGAAGGGGTGAGTAAATAATGCCACCTATACCTTTTATTTCAAGGTTTGTGGGTATATATTCTGCTATTATTATGTTTACATTATTGAATATGTTTCTTATTAATTATGCTAATGAAATTACCTTCTTAAATATAATTTTGAGTTATTTATGTGTGTAAATACTGATTGAGTATTTTTGAACTATGGGAATAACTTCTGATATACTTTGTTAGATATTAGAGCTATAAGTATAAATATGAGTTAAAAATTTAAGTTACTCTGAGTATGTATTTTTTTGAGATTAATTTTAGTGAGAACTATTTGATTGGAACCCTGCAACTAACCACAGTAGATATTAGCCATGGTGCACTGTGATGAGTACCCCAGCTAGCAGGGGTGATGCTAGCCCTGTGTGGTTGGCCACCATAAGTGTATCTAACTTCATTTTCACGAGCAAATGGCTCAGCGTCTGTATTATTTACCCTCACAGGCTGTGTGCTCTGCGTCTAGCTAAATTGGTACTAATTAGATGTTTCCCTATTGTACTTGAGAATTAACTTACATAGAAATTTCTTGTATATGTAGATAGACATATCTATACATCGATATTATTTTTATATAGAGTTTCTCTCGTAAATTTCTATTTGAATAAGATTTTACTGTTCTTATAACTTGTAGCTAGCCTTGTTTACTCATGAGCTCCGTCTCACTCCTTTCATTTTTTTTATTTTTCTCAGATAGTAGGTTTGAGTCCGATCCTCCCTTAACAGCTTAGCTTGGCACTTTCTTACACTCTTGGTGAGCCCACATTTGTTCGTGTGGGCATCTTTTGTCATTGTTTTGGAGAAAAATTCATTTTGTATTATAGAATATGGTCTGTAACTCCACTGAGTCACAAAAGGGAAATTTCTCCTTACCCCTAGAAACTGATGTATTTTGGTTTAGAGTGTTTGGCTAAATTTTCTTTTGGATGTTCTGAGTTAACTGACTATTTTGTAGAAATTTTAGGAGGTCCAAATTATAGTGAAGACTCTACCAAAATTTCTACAAGAGTCCTCTTGGAACTACATTTATGTAACGCATGAATAGACATTATTCTTTTTTTTTTTTGTTTTGGTTTCTGGTATTACCTCTTATAAATGTTCTCTGGTGATGAGTAGAATTTGGTTAGTGTTAACTTGAGAAAGAAAACTTTGGTTGCTATCCATATCTATCACACCTTGGTATGGGGCGTGACAATACCCTTGTACTTATTATTCCATCAATCAAATCACCATTTTAACTATTAAATCACTTTTTTTTAAGTAAGGGTAAAAAAGTCATTTTTTATTTCACCTACTTCCACCTATCCATTTTTTACATTCCCTTCACCATTACATACTCCAATCAAACAACCCGTTAAAGTAGTGTGTTCTTCTTTGAATGCTTAATGCTGAAGTTCTTTATAGCTTTGAAGCATTATGAGTTGTTTTCTTTGATGATTAGTTGTCTTGTAATCACTGTTTTCAAAGAGAGGTGAGAAATGTTTGTGTTATACCCATATTTCAAATGTGTAACTAGCATGAAATACAAGAAAATCTCATATTTGTAAGCATAATGAAACACCCCAAAATCATACATTCCAACCATACCAAATTTCTAGTTAGAAGATGATTCAATTAAAACAACATGCCAATTCACTAATTATTAAGCCATTGATTATATATTGAGTTAGTTATCATCTTCCTGCAAATATTTTAATGGAGTGTTGTTTGAAAATAAAACACTTCAAAATTTTCTACCGTAACCAACAATACAGTAATACAATAAGAGAGCTTTGCTTTCATCTTAATAACTATATCAACAACACGAGGGAGAGGGATTCTACCTGTGGAATTATGGAGCTATAACTATATTACAACAAATTCTAAATTAACAAAATAAACTTTGTCCTTGCAAATGAAAGTTGGACTCACCTAAAGGAAGCATCGATTCTTACTATGCTACTAAGGTAAATCGTGGCTCAACTCTATTATCTAAAATACCAAATATTTACCAAGTAAACAACATCCCACAAATGATTACGTAAATAAATAAATTAGTAATTATATAAATAAATGATTAAATGAAGTACCATAAATGTGTACTTAAGGACAACATTAAAATTTGAAATTCATGCTTCTCAACAAAATGAACAAATTCTAAAAGTCCAAACATAGAAACATATATTGAGATTTAATTATTACTAAGATCATGAACCGGTGAGAAAATTGATGATGATGATGATGAGAATAAGGATGATGATAATAGTAGAATAATTATGTAACTTCCAATATTTTTATTGAAAATTTTCTAAATCATGCTCTTTAAAAAAAAGTATGTTGGAAGGACTTTCTCATAACAAAATAATAGTCATTGCAATATAACCCACATGGGTAAATAACTAATTCATCATAGACACATAGTTCACATAGGTAAATAACTAGTTTGTGGTGGACACACAATCTACATGATTGACTCACTAATCCATCATAAGTTTTCAATTCATATAAAATAGCATCCATTTGTTCGATGTGTGAAGGACTTCCTCCTAATAGAATAATAGCTAATGACACATAGCCCATGTAGGTAAGTAACCAATCCATCATAGACACATAATCCGCGTGGGTAAAAAACTAGTTCATCATGGACACATAATCCATATGGGTAAATCACTACTTGGTCATGAGTCCTTAGTTCACATAAAATAACACCCCTTTGCTACATATGTGATGGTTGTCATATGGAGCTAGTATCTCCTATATACCCTACTAGCTGGCTATCAACTAAGGTGTATCACAAGCTAACAGAACTACTATCAATAACTAGTGTTTATGACCAATCCCTCCATAAAAATGTTACTGTCATATATGGAATCACCTTAACTCAAATTTGCACTAAACATTTCTCATTTGTAATTAGCATGAAGATTTGTAAAAATTTCTCTAGATTTCTTCCATTGATTCCATACCTGTGTCAATAATATAAAAATTAAGAATATCAATATAATTAAAATATTTATCAATTGAACATTAAAGCAATTTAAAATTAAGGATTTGAAAAACCATGATATTTCTCAAAATAATAAACATGCAAGATGGGAAAACATAAAATAAGAAAGCTTGCAGTTGGATGTTATCAATTCATTATACAACTATAGTGGTATTGCTCGCCACTTTCTCAACTATTCTTCAGTTGCAGGTTGCAAGCAAGGATTCCTTAATAGTAGATGAAGCTAAAATAGAAGAAAGAATAAAGACCTATAGTCACACTTCCATGGCTAAACAACAAAAGAAGAAGGAGAAATAAGGAGGATGAAGGGGAGCTACTACACATTCAATTTTCCAATTGGGAGGTGCATCTAGATGGAAGAAGAAGGCTAGGTTTATATGAGAAGGAAGAAGAAGATGCATGAATAAAGGAGAGACAACTAAAGCTTCAGCAAGAAAGAGAAGAAAATGTACGAGAAGAAAAAAAATTTTGACTAACATGATGGTAACTTTTAAGAAGGGGAAAATAAGAGAGATGTTGAAAATAATGAAGCAGGTGGACTTATCTAGAGTAGAACCTATGACCTAAGCTTAATACTCCAACAAGTTATGGCTATAGCTCATGCTTAATCCTTTTTAATAATTTTTAATTTAAGTTTAACTTCATTTAATTTAATTAATGACACACTAATTCTTCATTTGTTACTAACTTCCTATCTCCTTAAGTCACCACTTGAGGTAAAGAGTTTAAAATAAGTACAAACTAACTCAATGCTCCCCAAAATATAACTATCCACTTTAAAAATTTTATTTGTCATAAGCATTTATTTTCTAAGTTCACCTTTTTCTTAAATCTAAACTTATCTTCCATAATTTAGATGTCCTATTATTTTTCTTTCTTTTTTCTTTAGGTTATTACAATTTATGTTAGTAGCTTTGCCGATTTATGTTCCCATGATTCACCATATTCATATAGAGTGCTCTATGGTATGTGGGAAGTTGTAAGATGTGAAAGGTGTTTAGTTGGTCTTTTTACCTTTCAGTTGGTCTTTTTAAGTCCTGCTTATTGCAACTCTATTTATCTGCATGCTTTTCCTTTGTCTCTTTTACTTAGGTTGATCTTGTTTAAATACTATTTTTCTTGCAATATCATGGTGACACCTTTTTTGGGTGACTTCAAGGGTAATGTTAAAAGATGATCTCCGTTGGTCTCAAGATGATAATTGTGTTCCTTTAAATATTGTCCCATTGTTACCTTTTATTTAGTAAGGGTTTTCTATGTGAAGGATGTTGGAGATTGTGCCCTAGGCCAATCATTGTATTGTGTAATACCATAACTATCTTAGCTAATGCCCTTACATATACAAGTTTCATACATGAATTCTCCCAAGAAAACAAAGAAAATAGTACAATTTAATGGTGTTACATCATCCACATTTTCTCCATTTTGGCTCCGTGGGCCTTGGGGACTCTCTCATATCATCCTCACATTTTATTATACCAATAAAACTCATAACCATCTAAAAACATTACCAAAAACCCGAGCTTGCATCAAGCATACATGGTTTTTAATGGTTTTGCCTCGGGTTCAGTCTGTAGCTTTTGAGTCTCAACTTTGAAAATTTGTAATTAATTCCAAAAAAATAGAAATCAAGCATACTATGGCATTATGGAAAGCTACAGATGTCTAATTTATGTTAAAAATATGTCCAGGCCATGAAACATAACATAAAAGAAGTTTGACATGCAAAAAGGTGCAAAGGTTCAGACAGCTACTGGTATGCAAGTGTCTGCTATAAACTTCAAAAATATCCAATTAATTCTAAAAAAATCCAATCTATGCAAATTATACCAATTTGGAAAGCTATGGATGTTATATTTATGCTAAAAATAGATTCAAATAAAAAAAACAAGTTTAAACACTAGAATTCAATGGAACAATGACTTAGGTCATGCTGCGCTACTGTTGCTATTCCAGAAATTCAAAAATTCATATATCTTAGCTCAAACCTCCAAATGAGGTACTTCTAATTGCTACAAGTCACTGTGAATGTCTAGTTTCTTCCTATAAATGAATAGTACTGGTGTAAATTTGAATTTCTAATACTAACTTTAAAAAATCATAGAAAATTCTACAGACTTTCAAATGACGTGGTCTTTGGCTTTCCAAAAAAATCTTGGCAAGATCTAATTGCATGCAAAATTTTAAGTCAAGAAGAGGTCATTTTCTTAAACTTTTCCATAGCTCAAGATTATGGCACTTTTGGTTCCAAAAAGAGACAAATTTGATCCAAATGAGTTCTACATTGCTCTACACACATTTGAGCAACTTAAAAAGCATAAATAAGTCTCTCATAAAGTCTGAACCATCATGCAACTCAAATTCATCATACCCCTTCTATAAACATACACGCACAAGTGAGCTCCCATGGGGTCAAACTGCACACTTCCACTCATTTAACTCTATTCTTGATATATATACGATATTTACATAGTTTTACACTTGTTCAAAGTGTCATGTCTCAAAAATAACATATACATATAGACTTTGATATTCTAGTATATCAAAATAGCAAGATTGACCAAGAAATAGAGATTTAAGCTCCTTGGCCTCTATCTTTTGGATCTTGAACTCCACTTAGACCATATAAGATGAGAGAAAGGAAAGGATAAGATTCATTGAATCTCAATAGTTCATACACCTATTCAAGCACATTTTCAAGGCATACAACATGTCAATGGTATAAGTATGCAACCAATCAATCTATAAAGCATTCAACTTTCACATTTTTATGTCACAACTCATGTCAAGTATAAGAATGAGCTCTAGAGACTTTTGGTTTGGCCTCACCCCATTTCTAGGACTTTTGGATTGCCTCACTCTTAGTTTTTGGGACTTTTGATTTAGCCTCACCTATCCAAGGGACTCTTGGCTTTATCTCACCCACATTAAGGGATTTTTGGCACTACCTCACCCTTATGAGCCATTTTCTCAATTCAAAGACATTCAAGAAAGCATATTGGTACCAAAATAGTAATATAGCATCAAGTAGCATGTCTTAAACATATAAATATACACACAAGCACACAATAACACATATGTAACAAGAAATGCAACAAGAAAAGGTGGAGAGTTACCTTGGTGTAATTTCAAGCTTTACTTTGTTTGTTCTTTATCCTTTTCAGTTCCACAAACATAATAAGGTGAGGTTGGATTTTTTTTACCTATTCACAATAAACAACACTCAATTATACTCTTAGAATAAGTTATGACATCCAACTCACTCTTAAAGACACACTTTGTTCTATATGGTTCCATTAATGACCTAATGAAGCAACTACCATAATTAACATTCTTGGTTTCATTCTCTTACCATATTTAGGCCTCTTGACCTCATTTAAGGTCCTTGAACATACTCACTTTCACAAACTTAGGTCGATGTTGCTTTATAAGGTTACATTATGGAAGCTATTGCCTCATCTCCCATCCTAAGGCTTTTAAATTTTTCCAAGGGTTTCTCCTATCTTCTTTTATCATATAAAGTCCCAAATCAAGTTTGAAACTATTTAAAATATCCCTTTTTTATTTTTAGGGGTCTTGGCCAAAATATGCTTTCATTAAGGACCCATAGAGTTTGGAATTTTTTCTTAATGGATGGGGTACTTGAGAGGCTCCCTAGGAGTCTTAGAAACTCAAACAAACACTTACATATGATGGGAAATTCTTAAATCAACCCAGATTTTAGATTATGTTCAAGAATCCTACACTTTTTTTAACTTGAATTTAACTAGCTTTTTATGCATTTCTTTGGTGTATTCCATCTTCCTATGACCTAGTTTGATGAATTTTTTTATATTATAAAACAAAAACTCTTCCCTCTTCATGGTTCTGTTTTAGGCATCCCACCATGGAAGAGGAGAAGGAGAAAAAGAAGCAACAAAGGAGGAGAAATTACCTTGCAATCAAGCTTCCTTCAAGAGTCCTTCCTCTTCCCTCTTCCTCCTCCTTGAATTTAGAATTTCTCTCCTCTGGTATGACCCCAAACCAGCACCAAAAATTTCATTAAAATTATGAAAAGATAAAGCAAGAAGAGGAGGATGGAGTTTCAAGAGGAATAAGTAGCAAAATCCTACACTTTCTCACCTTTTGCCTTGCTTTCTTCCTCCACAAATCCCTCTCTTTTGTGCACCTAAGGAGCTGTAAGTTTTCTTTGAAAATGAACAAAAGAAAGTCAATTTAGGGAGGGAGAGGATGAACGCGGACTTTAAAGTGGAATTTAGAAGCTTCCTTTTAAAACTTATTTCCATTTTTGCCCTTCCGTAATGGCATTTCCAGTTTGGCTTCGTTTTAGCTTCTTTTTTAGAACCGTCTTCTTTATCATAAAATATAGGTTCCCAATTTAATAGAATACCTTTGGAATCATTCAAATTGGAGCTAAAACCTTTCCAAATGAACTAGTCAAAGTTTGGGTCAACTGACATCAGAAAGAGTACACTAGAAGAGCTTCACCAGTCTCGGAGCTTCTTATAGTTTTGGGGCCTTTGAGAACCCTGAGCAACTCAAAATTTTCATTTAAAAAGCCCTCTTAGGTGTTTTTCCAAATTACACTTATTTATGAAAATGCCACTGGCTTTCGGCAAATTTTTTGAATCACTCCAACCCTAATTTTTGGGCAATTCAAGGCTCAAATTCTCATTTTTTATTATTTAAAATTTCATCAAAATTTTATTTGTCCTTGAATAGCTCATCTCAAGGGACTTGTTTGTCAAACTAACCCATTTCGATGTTTTTACAACATACCGGGCGTTACATATTGCAAATATTGTACTTTATTATAAAAGAAGAGTTTTCTTTGATTAAATTATTATATTTTTTGCATGTTCTATATAATAATATCCTTGGATAAATCATATTGATTATCCTAAATATCCCTAATCGATCATCATTGTGGGAATGATGATAAAGTAAGACTAGTATGATTTTGATTGATGATTATATGTTACTCATGTATAAAGATACGAATCAAAATTATAGGCACTTGTTAGGGCACAAGATGTTGGATCGACCCGTTATGAGATAGCTACATGGATTAAATTATAAGCGTATCTTATGTATAACTGTGTCACCGAGTCCTTAAGCTTGAGATCATCATAGTTTCTAACATGAAAAATACTATTTTTGGCATAATCAAAAGTCATCTTTAATCGGATGATCATAAAGGCTATGATCGTGTATAGTAGAATTCATATAGAAGAAGATAAGTGGTCAAGATAGGATTTGTCCCTCTAATTAATAGAGATATCTCTGGGCCCCTCGATAAGTGAGACTGAGAAATACATGGTCGTACTCGAATGGAAGTGTTTTCATTTGTACTGTCAATCTCCACGTAAATCGAGAAAGCAACGATCAAGTAAGATTTTCTCATACCTCATAC
Organism: Erythrophleum ivorense; assembly: GCA_026724425.1. Taxonomy (NCBI): domain Eukaryota; kingdom Viridiplantae; phylum Streptophyta; class Magnoliopsida; order Fabales; family Fabaceae; genus Erythrophleum; species Erythrophleum ivorense. The sequence goes on along the minus strand of JAIUCV010000006.1, from coordinate 35,051,399 downwards.
TTGATCTAAATATCATGTGACAAAAGAGATGTGATAGGGTTATATAGCAAGTTGCATCAGATCACCGATCCCTATATAATTTAAGTAGTCATAATGTCTTGCTAGAGGCCGCTTGTGACTTATGGGTTAAATAGTATCATTAGCCCATTGCCAATGTCATATGGGCCTACAGGGTCACACACAAGAACGAATCAACTCGAGTTAGAATGTCCAAATTCATTAAATCTAAAATTGTATCTAGATTTAATGAATATCACATTCAATGTAGGGTGAAAGAATATATATATATATATATATAATATAGTTTATAAAATTCAAAATATATATGTATATATATTTATATTTCAAAAAATATATATCCTTTAATTAATTTAAATCAATTAGTTTTAAAGTCAAATCTATATGATAGATTTAAATTTAAACTAATATAATAATTTAAATTTAATTTATGAGATAAATTAAATTTGAATTTAGTTCTAGATTTAAATTAAATAATTTATTAAATTTAATCTATTAGAGAGACTTAAATTTAAAATAATATATTTAATTAAGATTTGATTTAATTTGATTTAAAATAATGTATTTTAAATTAATCAAATATATCTAAAACCCTAATGAGATATCTCAAAAAAAGGAGGAGGATTGGGTTTCCCTAGAACAACATAACAACAAAAGAAAAAAATCTTAGAGAGAGAAAGCGTACAGACAATATACGTACACTGTACGGCCTCTTAGAGAAAGAGAAAGAAAGAGGAGAGCGTCTTCTCTACCAAGAACGTGTACGGACGTTAGTCAGAGGTACTAGCATGCCGTTCGAGTTGAGCATCCATTCGTGTAGATACAGATAGAGGGAGCAAATTTAAAGATCAGTTCTTGAGATCCGACAAAAAAAGGTAAATATTTCTAGATCTACTTGATTTAAATGACATTGATGGATCCACGAGAAGGGATTCGGGTTTTAATTTTTTGCTGCGTGTCTCAGAATTCCCAACAGAGGATGATGGAGCTTATCTAATATTGTATGTGGATGTTCTTCGAAGAGGAGTGCTCTTTCCTTTAAACAACAATTTAGTTTTATAATAGTGTCAATAGGGGTTGTCTTCTATTAGTTGATCCCACTGGCAGTTTAGTACGTATTAGGTTTTGTGGCTTTGTGCTAGTTCGCAAAGGTAGAGTGATCCTTTCCTTTGTTTTCCCATTTCTTTGACGCTAGTTGGTATGCCTTTATTTGAGGTGTATTCACAGTCAATAATAAGCCTAATTGGTGTCTTTTTATAGGCAGTTTTTTCAGTTTAAGGTTGAGGTGGGCTTACCATTTTCTTTTTATGCAAAGTACTAAGATCTTTTTCCTTTCACTCAACACTACGTGGACAAGATTGGTTACAATCTCGATGAACTAAAGAGGCAAAGCGAAAGTGTGGTTAAGAATAATATAACCCTTCTATTGAGTTTGGCCAGTATATTCCATTTGATGTGATATGCTAGTTCCCTCATGCTTATATAGCCTTGCCTTAAGACCATGAAGTGCTTACACTGTTGTTAAGATATATTGACCAAGGTGAACCTAATTATCTACTTGTAACTTCTTTAAATTCTTTTCTTGTTGCTGCTCCTCCTACAAGTTCTCCATCCATGGCTTCTCTACTTGGTCTTCTAAAAGAGGTTACATCACAAAAATGTCATTGAAAGGTAGGAGTGGCACCTCGCAATCCTCTGCAACAACTTTAATTCCTAATTACAGTAATTAGGCTTAATTGTATAATTAGTGATTATAAATCAAGGTCTAAAATCATTATAATTAATTAAACTAAGAAAAAGTGAAGGAATTTGAACATTGACATTGTTAGAGTTATTAGCCAAACCAACACAACTATTTAAATCCACAAATGATCCTAGTTGTCAATTAAAGACCTTTAATTCATTGTACTATTGATTTCGACTCACAAAATCCTCTTGTAAGTGTTTCCAAGTCATCACATAATATTATCATGAGAGAATCTAATGTTTCTAAGTTAAAATAAAAGATTAGGAACCTTTGTTTCAACTTGGACCCTTCCCGCCATGACTAAGTTGGTTATTGGAACCTAAAAATTAAGTTTGGAGACTCTCACCATGACCTAGTATACCTGCATCGTGGTGTAAATGGCTACTAAAGCTCAAAATCCAAAATACAAACCTTGCGTTGTGACTTAGGCCTTCTACGTCATGGCGAAGGTGCTCTTGGGAACCTATTGTTCACACTTTCACAATTCTCATTGTAACGAGAAGGCCTCCTAAAGCTCTCTAAGCTCGCCTCCTGACGCTCACCGTGGTAAGCCTTCCTTGTGCTTTAGTGAGACTACTCTCTAACATCCTCTAGAGCTAATTTCTCACCTTGTGTTGCGATTCAAATCACTTTGGTTGTAGTGCTTCTAACCTCTGTTACCCTGAACTTCAATTTTGGCCACAACTCAAGTCCTTTAAGTCATGACTTTGCTAATCTTGATGCTATTTTCTCATTTTTCATGCTTTCTAACTACTTACCACTCATCCTAGATGAATTCTAAGGCTTCCATGACTAATATACATGGTTTTCTAGACCTCCCAACTCCCAAATATCATGATTTACTAATCTTCATTGTTTAGGGGTCTATGATTGAATTAAAGCAATCAAAACTTAATTTCATATCAGTCAACCTCATTCCATGATAGCAAAAATGGTTCAACGACAAATTTTGTATGGCTAATGCTTAATGGCCATAAAAGATCAATTCATTCATCAATTATTAGTCAATTATAGTCATAATGTTTAATCTTATGATAATTATATTACATATACAATCCCTATACTTGGCAATTCATGATGTAATACGACAAATACATAAAAACCAATACTCTTATTACATAAACCCAATCTTACAAGGTCTTTAAACCTATGGCTACCAAACTATACAATAGGCTTCCATTAATTTCTTCTTGACACTAAGAGGTCTGGTCCCTAAAAATGTTAGCCCACAACTAAGGTGAGATTTACAATCTCAGTAACAAGAGGTAAATTCCATATATATATATGCATATTAATCAATATAGTACACTTTCGTATCATCAAATACCAGAATTATCAATTCAATTAACAAATGAATTAGTTGAGCTACATGTAACTACTATCCTATATCAACAATCATATACAACATATTAAAGGCCAATAGCACTGGGAAAGACCCATCCATGGCACCAACTCCCCAATGAGTACAACTTGGGCTCAATGCATTCAGGGGTTTGATCACAACTTGGTACCCAATCGAAGCACAATGTACGGGTGGTAGCTACATCACAGCTCCACCAAAGACTCACTTAGGATCCACAACAACAACAATCAAGTAGCTAACTAATCATTTAGCATTTCAAAATCATAAATGTACAACAAATATCATATTAAAATGAGTATATACATGGAATTAAGAAATCAACCTCGGTTACCTCAATGAAACCCAATTACTCCTCCTTTATCTACCATTATAATTCAAATGCACACCAGACTTAAAGCAAGCTAGTCATTATTATTTAACTACCATTAGTAAAGAATTTCCTATCCATTGATTAATTTCATCAAACCCCAATAGAAATCACTTGCCTAAGTTCCCAAAGGATTTATTTCACCAATTTAAGGTCAAAATAACAAGGATTCACAATGGGCCACACCCAAGATCTGCCACACCCAAGATCTTCATTTTCACACATGCAAAGGCCATGCATTGAAAGTTAATCCAAATGACAACATTTTAGCATTTATATGTCACAAAATGGTAGAAGTCACTTACCCAATTCTTTAATGACTCTCAAAATTCAAATTTGAGTCCTCAAGCCTAGAAAGTATAGTGTTTCACTCCCCTTTCCTTGTATTTTCACACTATAGCAGAACCCATGATGCAAATTAGTCCTTAGGGGGATTTTCCAGCAAAATAACACATAAAAAGGAAGAGAAATACTTATCCAATCATCCCTTTAACTTTTAACTCTGAAAATCTTGAAATAATCATCCAAAGACCCGATTTCCTATTAAGAATATATGAAAATTCCATAAATGACAAATTAATTAGATCAAAATGTAGAGAAAGATAAAAGGGTTAAGTTTTGTAAAACATACATTGGTTAAATCTCTTTCTAAGAGTGCAAATTTGAGTCAAAATGTTAAGAAACCCTAGCCCCTTTTCTAATATGTGAATTTCTTCTTCTTGTTATGCAGAAAATGAATGCCTTGGTAACCAAATGGGTAGGGAGAAGGCTTCTTAGGATTTTAGTGCAAAGGAACTGCCCCATGGGCCCTATGTTCCAAATGGGCTAATGCTTAACAAGTTGGGCCTGGCTATATGGGTTAATTGAGTGCAAAATGGGTTGGGCTTCTATAAAAGTAGAGTTGGGTCATACTTAAATGAAGTTGAGCCTTTATAAGGATAAGATTGGGCTCTTGATAATGTTCTTGGCATACATAACTTAATCATAAGCCTAAATTACATTTAAATCTATAAATATTATTCTATTTTCTTAAAATGGTCCAATTAATAATTATTATGTTAAAATATTCAAATTTGTCATTTTCCTTAAGATTCTTATTTCCTCATAATTTTTCTTTAAATTCTCTTAATAATTTCATAATCCCTAAATAATTACTATTAATTATTTTCAAGATGTTACATCCTCGGGGTTGACATTGCCTAGGAAGCATCATTTGTGCCTTCATTCGATTCTAATTTGAGTGAGCATAAGAAGTCCCTCAAAGTGAAGGCTAACGAGTTTATACCAAGGAAAGCTGCATGTGTTAGTGGCTTCATAGAAGAGGTCCAAAAAGCTACAAAGTTGTTATCAAATTTAGACCTCCATGATAATGTAAAAAGTATAATACAAAACATAACAAATCACATGAATGATTAATAATAAATTCATTAAGTACTTATCTATTAAAATACCATTGTCCTCTTTTTACAATTCATGTTATTTCCACAATTTTATTGAATAATTTAAGTGCACATAACAAATGGGTTATTTAAGTTTGGGTCACAGTGCAAGATCTCTATTTTCGCACATGCAAAGACCATGTACCAAGTAATGTTACTAGACTTGGGTCAGAATGTGAAGTCATATTATCCTTGTAAGTGAGCATATATACACGTAGATAACATTGTGTTTAACTTTGGAGCATTATTTGTTGAGGGTTTTTAAACTTAGTTACTTTTCTCCTTTTTAGTGCAAGTTTTCTATAGGCCACTTATGTCAAAGTCATTGGTTCAACATAATTTTATAATGTTCTTTATATGAACTAAAGTATCAATCAACATTAAACTTATACTAGAGTTTTCCTTAATCAACACTATTCATCTACTAAGTTGAACATTGTTCATCTATTGAGTTTTCTATTTTTCATAATCAATAATGTTCAACCACTAAGCTCATAATTAACACTATTCAACTACTAAACTTCTACTAACTCTATCTATAAACTAATCCTTAAATCAAACAATGTTTGACTAATAAATTTCTATAGTAATACTGGATATTTGTTAATCTTCCTATTGTAACTCCATTGAGTCCTAATGCTACTTTATTCACAACCATTATACGTTATCATCATGATTAATATCGTCTATTGCCAATTTGTTCATCAGTAAGATTACTAACACTTCCTTTAGTATCGTGTTGTATCTAATCCTTATCCAATCTTATTACTTATTCCAACACTAATATTTATCTGTTAAACTTCCATTACCATTGTCTACCAACTAATCCTTGAATCAAACAATGTTTAACCACCAAGTTTCTATAGTTCTACTAAATATTCATTTGTCTTCCTATATTAACTTTGTTGAGCCCTATTGCCACCTTGTTCACTGTTACTATCTATTGTCACCATAACTAGTTTCCTCTGTTAACAACATGTTCATCACTAGGATTACTAACTCCTTCAATTTTATACTATATCTAATCTTTATCCGACTTTATTATTTATTCTAACATCAATATCTATCCTTCTTTTATTAATAGTGACAAGTCACATCATGTGGGAACTTATAACCTCTTTATGAAATCTTTTCCTACTTCTATCCTAATCAATAGTAGTTGATTTATAACTATTATACATTTTTCTTATAGGATACATGCTATCTAAGGTGGTATGTTTCGTATAAGAGCCTTTTGTTCATAATTTTCTATTAAACAGTCTCACTTATTAATATAATTGTACATGGATCAAACTATCTTGTTAAAAAAGCCCACTTATGTGTTTTAATAAGGTGTTTAATTAAATGGACTCACAAAAATATCATTATTTAAAGCATGGGCCTTTTATGTGAAGAAGCCTAATAACACCTCAATTATAATTGATGGGCCCATGACTAAAAGTGTTTAACCTAATAATGTATTAGGATTATGATCCTTAAGTTAAATACAACAATGGTCATAATTTCCTTGTCTTATCTTAAAGGAATTCTAAGATGAAGTATCTAGGCATAGAAGTTCCTCACCCCAATTTTTACTTTTACTATAGATCAAGGTAAGTATTCTTCACCACATTTCTTCTAGTATTACTGTCTGATACATTTACATAAGATCTCATGTTATTTGATTTTAGGAATCACAAATTAAAGCTTCTTAATTATGACTTTTTTATTTTTTATGGATCAATATAACATGTAACACCCTAAAATTAATTAAGGTATTCATTGTGGATTTGGACTAATTAAAAATAGTTATTATGAAATAATTAAGCAAGCTATATGAATAGGAATTTATAGAGAAATAAATTATTAATGTGGGTTTAAGATCCAATTGGCTTAAAAACTTCATTTAGACCCATAATTAATTTAAGTATGTCATGGATAAAAATTAATGGAGGCCTAATATTTACTTGTGTAGACCCAAGCTAAATAGACTCTTGAAACTTGGCTTAACCTAACTAAAAATTTGAACCACCTAGACTTAGGCCTTTGGATCATCCCATAACCCAACTAGGACCCAAATTTAAACCTTTAACTTTTAGTAGCTACTCCCAATTTTACAGAAAAGAAAAACACAAGAGGCAAAGCAATTTTTGGAGGTCCCTTGGAGGCTAGGTTTTTCATCATCTTTTTGACCCCATTTCCTATTTCTAGAGTCAAAATTAGCTAAGGTGATTGTTATATAACTTAATCTTCTCCTCTTTCTCTTCAATTTGACCTGATTAGATTTTCATTTGGAGCATTTTCACCCACACCTTAAATCTGATTTGGGTTGTTTGATGTCTTCTTCGAGGATTTTCAGAGGTTGAGGCTAAGAGAGGTATTAAGTAAGTATAAATTTTTCATTTTGATACATTTTCTACTGGTTTAAGACCCCTATAGCTAATTTATAATATGGGTGATGGTTTTGTGTGAATTTGCCTAAAATTTAGATTATTGTTCTGATGTTACTGGTGTAAGCACAACCAAATTCGAATTTTGTTCTTGTAGTGGCTGGGTAAGTGTTCTCTAGGTAGTCTTTTGTGGTTTAATTCTTTGAGTATTGAATTTTCTACTATAAATGATGATTAAGAATAGTAATGGTTTTGTTTTGTATCTATAGGCTGAAGTAGCATTGTGAATGGCTCTCAAGGAATTGTCTATAAGTAAGGTAACTGGGGTTAATATTAAATTCTATGCATATGTTTGCTTTAATTTTATATCTATTGCACATATATGATTTTGAATGCTAAATAAATGGTTAGAAATATGATATATTGTATTTGGATCTTATGAGTCCATGATAGAGCTATGGTGCAGCTGTCACCTGTGCATTGTTCTTCAATTAGACACTAGTTAATAATCAGACCCTTGTATGCACTGAGCCCAAGTTATGCTCATTATAGATTTGGTGCCATGGATAGGTCTCTCCCTATGTTAATGGCCTTTGACATATGGATATATGATTGTTAGTATAGGATAGTCGTCACTGATAGCCTAATCATTTTATTTGCTGATATGATTGGTATATTTTCTTATACATATTTGATATCATGCACATATGTTAATTAAATTGAAATATATGAATGGAATTTATCTTCGTTTACTAAGACTTGCATCTCACCCTGTTTCATGGGATAATGCTTTCAAGTGAAGGCTCTTCAGGAAAGGATAAGGAAAAGCAAGTTGATACACATCATGAACTGAGGCCTTGTGTGAGAAGCTACACTTGGGCTGAGTTAATTTAGGTTAGATGCTGATTTTATTGTTCTTTTATATAGTATCATCATGTAATCATATTGTTAAGTGTAAGAGTTTTATGTTTTGATAACCTATGATGTATCTAATAGGGAGTTAAGCCTTATACAAATCTGGCATATGGTGTGTGCACTTATTTATATATGATGTAGATCCTTAATAGTATGAATATATGACTTGACTCTAGAAAGTATACTCTCTAGTACCATGAATTATTATACTGGTGGCTTATAAATCTTGTAACTGATATAAACACAAGATTTTGCTGATGTATAGTGGTTAGATGTATTTAAGATTATTGCTTGAACCTCCAAGAGGCTATGATAGAAATGTTGAGTAATTTAAGTTGTTGGATGCCATTAGAACCTTACAAATTAAGGTAGAGTTATCCTAAATTACTATTAGAGGGAGTGTTGAAGTCTATGGGACGAAATTTGGGAGCCATAGGTGCAGTAGGGGGTTGAGCCGCGACCAAAATGGCTCAAGTTACAGCCAAGAGTCAGTTAGAAGTGAGAAGCGTTGCAACGTGAGATGTCTCACCATAGAGCAAGGTGAAAATTTTACCCAATGAGGGTAACAGAATGCTACTTCACCGCGGCACAGTTCGAATAATTTAGATAAAGGGTTCCAGAAGGCGTACCCATCACAGCGCTGCATAGGTTAGCCATGGCAAGAATTGCAAAAACATGAAAAGTAAGTCCTTGAGAGCACTTTGCCACGGCATAAGGTGCAAAATCTCAGTTTTGAGTTACAGTAGCCACTTACACTGTGGCACGGAAAACCCAAGTCATGGCGCAAGGTGCAAAATCTCAGTTTTGAGTTATAGTAGCCACTTACGCTGTGGTGCAAATGTACCAAGTCACAGCGGGAGTCCCCAAACTTGATTTTTAGGTTCTAATAACCAATTTAGCCACAACAGGGAAGGTTCAAGTCATGGCGAAGGTTTCCAAACTCTTATTTTTGACTTAGAGATTTTGGGATTTATTATGGTAATATTGTACAATGACTTGGGAATATTTATAAGTAGTTTTTGTGAGTTGAAATTAGTAGCAAGATGAATCAAAGGTCTTAAAAAATAATTATGATTACTTATAGATTTGATTAGTTGTAGTTATTTAGCTAATGACTCTAATGATATCAAAGTTTAAATTTTTTCAATTTTTCCTATTTTAATTAATTATAATGGCTTTAGATCACAATTTGCTATTACTAATCATGATATTAAGTGTAATCACGATAATTAAAAATTAGAGTTGTTACAGAACCTTTTCTGTTTCACATAGTATCATGATTTATGTAGAATTAGGGTCTGCATAATTGAAGATTACCAAGGTTTGATTTGCATAATCAAAGACTTAATTTTGTACAAAGTGGAATTTAAGGGAGCCTTGTTAGATGATTAGATGATTACACTGAAGGGAATAGGGAGAGAGTTAGCCAAAAGAAACTCCAATGGCAGCAAAAATATCACTAAACTATTGGTCCAGAGGAAAATGCACATTGCCACAAAGGGTTTCCTAATACAATGCCAAAGTTGTCGCATTATACTTGCGTCATAAATCTTATGTCTGCCAAAAGGAACGATTAACATAATATTTGAAGTGATATGATAGTCCTAACAAAACACATTACAACCCTCCTCCGTGACATTGCTCTTAAAACTAGTGATAAATGGTGCTTGCCCAAAACTCAATGATGGACCCCTCAATTTGGCCATAGTAGTCAAAATAGAAGCACTCGAAAGATGAACAAGCACAACGAAGCAACATTAAGAAATAACGCAACACACAGAAAGACAAAAGGAAAATGATGCATCAACTACCAAGAGTAAAGTTTTAAAACCCCATTAGAAAAAAAAAATCATTTGCATACCACAAAAACCAACCAAAAACCACTACATGTGAACACGATAATCATGGGAAACATGAGATGTCCATAGCATCTTCCATCACTTCGGATAGTGTACAAAGACTATCCACTTTGGGTAACTTGGTAGAGGATCAACTGCGGGTCACTCCAGGGGCAAAAATAAAAGAGAGAGATAGAGTTTACAAATTTTTAAAGCACTTAATCTAAGCTTACTTCCCTCGTAAATTCACCAAGTGAACTTGGAAACAAATGTTATATGTGCCTTACAAGTTTTAAATTGCAAAATTTTTATTATTAAATCTTTTAATCTTAGTGTGAGTGGTCAACTTTTAATCAAATCAGAAAAACAGATTAATTGTAAGCTTGTCCAAAAATCAACGCATTAGAGAGAGAAAGAGAGACAGAGGGGAGAGAAATATTGACAGGAGGGGACCAAATTCCATGAATACTTGATGTGATTTTCTTTGAAGGTTGCATTTGCCCTTGAAATCAGCCAACAGTAGAAAAAAGTTATTTTTAAGTGTTGTCATTTCATGATAGCTTAGTTTGATTTTGCTTTGGTGCATTGTTTTTTCATTAAAAGTGAGCCATTCCACTTAAAATATTGTAAATGATGAAAACTAATAAAGCTATAATCAATTTGGGGAATGTAACAAGCACACTATATCCGGGAAATGTAACCACAAAGGCATTCATGTATGATAATTATATATATATATATATATATATAAACCAAGCTTTTTTTTTTTATTAAGCTAGTGAGGGCAATAATTAATTAAAGAACATAGTTATATCTGATGATATCATCTATCTTCGGGGTTATTTATACACCCATAATTTAATGGATATTCAAGATTGTCTTTTTTAGTATGATAAACCAGAAAAAAAAAATTAAAGAAAAATAAAACGTATAATTAATCATTATTTTTTAAAGATGATGTAGCATTTTACTTAGACATGCATAGATTTCCATATATCAAAGCACGCATCTTGAATATCAGGTAATAAATTGGCAACTTATTTCAATATATTTTGAAGAAGTCCCTTTCTACTATCACATATCCGATCCTTCTTTCGAGTATATATAGTCAAAAGACAAATTAAGTTGATGGGAAATGCAAAACTTATGAAACAAAGCCATTTCATTACCATTAAGATTCATGCTTTGATTGGTCTCATTTTAAAATGTTTGCTCTAGATTAAACTACTAATGAAAAGCGAGGGCAGGAAAATTATCTTAGATTTGATTTTTAATAGTTTACTCGTCTAAATGCAAATAGCAATTTTGAATAAACAAATCCCATTTAAAATCAGATACGACACCCAAATGACTAATACAACAACAAAAGCAACCATTCTAATAACCATGTCAGCCAATCTAATATAAACTATACTACACAAGCAAATATCAAGACTAGTCTTCAAGGTTATTTGCTACTTGGGTATTTCTAAGAATTTCAAAGTTCTATGGGTAAGAAGAGAAATATCTTTAAATGACTATCACAGCAAGTTGCCATCATTAAATTTCAGCCATTGAATATTTTTAATGGAATGTTCAATTTATATAAGTAAAATACCAAAAATTTATATATCTATTTACCAAATATCTTTCAATACTATCATATACAATGTATATATCGTTACACGTGCAGATTAGAAAATATGACCATAAGCCAAAAAAAAAAATTTAGACACAATCTAGTGAGCAAAGAAAACTAACAATTTACTTCTAAATTATCGAATTTATTTGGCTTTAATTTAAAAAATTAGTTAGTATATGAATTAGTTCATGAAAATATTAAATTTGTTATACTTTAGTTCTTCCAACATATCTAGATCACTTGTGAAAATGATTAATGATAAATACTATCTTGGACAAGCCAAGTAGAGAGCACAGACTATATGATACCTACGCATTTCATAAGGTTGATTATTCAAGTGACTTTTATATATATATATATATATATATATTGTCTATGTATTTTCTTACATGATACCATCATATTAGTCTCTCACATGAAACGATCCAGATCTGCATTGGAGTCCTTCCAGGGGCCTACAACCTCCCTTTGAAACTTGTTGGAGTCACTATTGCCAACATTGAAGCTGTAGTTGTGCAGTGGAAACTTGATCGAAAGCAGCCGACCAAAAAATTATTTATCAACTAATATGCAATAAATTTATTATTTTTAGAAATTAATTTGAACACTTACTAATTTTTAAAAAATTAAATTAATGTATTTAAAAAATCAGGAACCAGATTATTAACTTACTGTGGGGAATAAGTTCGATTTGCTTGTCTCAAACAAGGACTACCAACAGCTTCCATCTGGCAGATTTAGCAGAGATCTCTGTAATATAAGTAGATTTGTCTCACACTGCCACTGAACCCTTCAATCTTTGAAGGATGGTCCACACAGAATAACCCATCCTGTATTTGTGTCATATAGAATCTCTGGGAACTTGTCTGGCATTATATATGTTATATATAATATTTCATGCAAATGAAGCTCCTTTAATTTAATGTGCAGAATAGAGTGTTGGAACCCAAAGGAGAAAGAAGAATCTAATTAGCAATATGTAAAATACGGCCAGTACACAGAACCCTATCATTCACTTCTCCTTTCATAACAACCCCCCCCCCCCCCCCCCCCCAAAAAAAAAGAAAAAGGACTGCGTACAACTTTATTTAGCTATACGAAACCAAAAAGGTTCATGTTTAAAAACATGAGGAAGAAAGAGAAAAACAGATCAGAGAAGCCAAAGGAAGCACTCAATTCAAAAGAGGAACCAAATCAAAATGGAAGAATGAGAAGCAGAATCTTAATCAAAGCAGTCAAACTTTTACGCCCAGCAAACATAATCTAACATATCGGATATAAAAGAGCTTCAAGAATGTTCTTTTGCCTTCCTACCATTTACGCTCAGTCCTTCAAGGAATAATGAGCAAGGAAGGGGGAAAAAAAGTCAGAGAAATTAGGGGAAAAAAAAAACCATTTTAGTATTCATTCTGCATATCTTTTTTCTGTATGACTTATCTCTCTTAGACATTTCTTTTTCTTTTCTTTTCTTTTCTCTTTCCCTCACTTTATTACCAGGATACCAGCCAGCCCGTTTTATAATAAAATCAGCAGATTCCCAATCATCCCCTCCACTCTATAGGAAACACCCATGATTGCACCCAACAGCACCCTAATTTCACCATGGGAACCTCTGCTATTAAGCTACCAAATTCTTTGATTCTTTAACCTTCCAATTATATATATATATATATACCCATCAATCTTCTTCACTTTTCTTCCCAACTAGACCCTCTTTAACCTTCCATAATATTTATGGGTTCTTCATACACCAACTCTTCTGTCAATGGCTTCTACAACTTTCTCGCCCAAGGACTCAACGAGCTTCACCAATCCTTCATTTCCCATGACTTCATGTCAGTCCAATTCCTTTCAGAGGTGCTCTCATCTCTCCAATCCTTCCATTCACAATTAACCATTTTGGTCCAAAAGCTTCACTTACCAGTTGGAGGAAAATGGTTGGATGAATACATGGATGAAAGTTCAAGGCTCTGGGATGGCTGTCATGTCCTAAAATCTGCCATTTCTGGAATGGAAAATTGCTGTTCAGCTGCCTCCACTGTAACTTCCTCACTGGATACCTACGATCATCTCACTCCAGAGCTTTCACGTCAGGTTGGTAATACAGAAACATCTCAAAAATCATAACTTGCACTATAAATGGGCAATCAAATTCTGTTTCGTTCTTTTGTCCAATTCTTTTGTTTTCTTCTTGCATCAAGTCAAAGAAATTTAAGAAAATACACAGTTTGGTTTAAAATATACCTACTAATGTTTTAATTTTTGGATTTATTTCATCCCTTAAAATTTGTAACTCTCTACATATTAGTCTCTCTTTTGGACTAATTTATATATTTACTCTTGGAACTAACTTAATATGCGCGTCTGGCGAGTTACAAATTTTAAGGGACTAATTCATATGGAGAAATAAATCAGGACCAGGTATTCTTATCAAGAACCAAATTATATATTTACTCAAGAAATTTTCCCATGGGTATTTTCACGAACAGGTTATCCGCGCAATAAATGGATGCCAGAGAGAAATTCTAGGACTGGAAGAGGAAAACAAAAGCTTTATGGAAACAAGAATTCAACCATTGTCTCTATGCCTGAACCAGAACATCACTATGGAATCGAAGTTAAATGGGTTCAGTGGGTTTCGAGGTGTTCTTTATGCAATGAGGAGTGTGAGTTCATTGCTTCTGCTGATTCTGCTCTGTGGGCTCGCTTATTGCTGGTCTTCCTCTTGCTTTCAACAACGAGGGTTGGAAGCGCACACAGGATTTGGAAGTGGGCTGATGGTTTCCATGGCGAGATTAGAGCAAAAAGTGAGAGAGGAGATAGAACAGAGTGAAGGGCAAAGTGGGATTTTGCTGTTTGAGTTCCAACAAGCGAGGATTGCCATGGAGGAATTGAAGATGGGGTTGCAGAGAATTGCAGGCTATGAAGAAGTTGAGATTCAAGAAAAAGTTGAGAACTTGAAGAGTTGCTTTGGGTTGTTGAGATGTGGAGTGGAGTCTATTACAGGGCAACTCCATGATTTCTTTGATGAAATAGTACAAGGAAGGAAGAAGCTTTTGGATATGTGCAGCGATAGGTAGATGGTAGATAGTGGGAGGAAAAAATAAATGAATAAAATAAAAAGCTTAATTATCATTTTAATTTCCTACCTTATTTATATGTTTTAATTTATTTCATTTTTTTCTTCGCATTTAGTCTTTTAATTATTTACCCAAAAAATTTCACCTTTTAATTTTTAATTTATGCAATATTCATCCTTTAACTATTTTATATAATCTTTTAACCTCCCTTATCTTTTTTAGAGTTTTAGAATGATTCTTTAATTTTTTTTAATGTTTTAAAATAGTCTTTGATTAATTAATTTAAAAAATATTATATAAATTAAAATTTAAAGAATTAAAATAAAATAAAAAATTAAAGAATAAAATTGAAATAAACCAAAAATAATAGTTAAGTCAAAAAATATTTTCAGCAAAGTAAAATGATTTTACAAAAAAAATAAAATAAACCAAAAATAATAGTTAAGTCAAAAAATGTTTTCAGCAAAGTAAAATGATTTTACAAAAAAATAAGTCATAAATTGGAAGCGATGTCATCTTTTTTTTTATTGGTTAAATTAGCACTTTCATGTTTATTTATTGTTTTGATTCGGTCTTTATAATTTGTTATATGCTAAATTGATATTTCATTTTTAATTTATATTATATATTTTAAAATGAGCTTCTACCCTAATCACGATGCTATCGCACTGATATGACATCACTTTGGCTTGATCAATTTAAGATATATATATATATATATATTAAAAGTTAATAAATTAATTGGATACTAAATAAATTTAACATCTGAAATATTAATTTAATTTTTTAAATTTCTAGTTTTGTCTTGTTCCTATTTTTCAATTTTTAATTTATATTAAGTTAAAGTCAAGTGATTTATTTGATGGATAATATTATTTGACGGACATTATAACAGAAATTATTCACAAATTTTATTCTTTTTTTAATTAAATTGTATCAAAAAAAATTTTTATTAAAAATAATTCTTGACATAGTATTAAAATTGTATGACTAATTATTGATCAACAGTTTGATTCTTATCATTCTCATTCTTTATAATTAAATAAAATTTTAAAAATTACTAAATTTTAATTAACAAAAAGTAAAATATCTTACTTTATTTAAGAGCTTAATCTTTGTCATTCTCATTTTTCATAATTGAAGTTTTAAAAATTAAATTTTAACATATTATATATGTATTTGCGTTTGATTTAAAGAGTCGAAATTACAAGACTTGAAAGAAGCTTTTTGTGAGAAAATCCAAAAAAGAAAAAAAAATGTTAAAGAGAAGAGAATGTGATTCTTGTTTTGAAGAAAAGCAACACTACAACTCAGAGATAAGAAACAAGAATATCAAAAAGCATGGTGACTTCAAGAGAAAGAAAACATCTTTTCTATCCAAAAGAAAAAGAAAAAAATATCTTCCGATGTATACAAAGGGTAGAGGAAAAATAAATTCAAAAAAAATGTTTTTATCTTTTATAAAAATTATAAAACAACTCTTGAAAATAAAATTTTTATGTAAATTTTTTTATAAAAACTAATAAAATTAAGTCAAGTTAATCAAATTAGCCAATATAATCAATTTTGTATTTGGACTTATCTAAATATATAGCCAAACTTAATAAGCTCTTCTTCTTCTTCTTCTTCTTTGACTTAAATCAATTTAACTTGATGTGATCAATTGATTAGAGTGTTAAATGCCATACACAATTCTAAAAAATAATATTTTTGACTTAAATCAATTTAACTTGATGTGATCAATTGATTAGAGTGTTAAATGCCATACACAATTCTAAAAAATAATATTTTTGACTTAAATCAATTTAACTTGATGCGATCAATTGATTAGAGTGTTAAATGCCATACACAATTCTAAAAAATAATATTTAATAGAAAAATTGGTGCTATTCTTTATCTTACAAACAAATTAGACATATATCTCAGTTCTTTTTGAGTGAAATGCATCTTTGGGATTCACTGAGAATCTTTATATGAAGTATTCATCTTACCAGAGATCAGTACTATTCTACATTATCCCCATATTACATTTGATATAGCATCCAACTGGGGTTTATCCACATATATAAAATCAGTTTAATTTAGTTACATCTATGAATACACAATTTTAGAGCAAGAGACTTCTAATTGTGCAAGCTCAAGCTGGCTTAAATCAATGGGATAAGACTTTAAAAAAAATTATTTAATAAAAAATGAAACTTCATTCAAATAAAAAGTAAGAACACTTATTACAATTGTCGAAATTTTAAATTTAACAATAGTTAAATATCTATAATTTTTTCATTGAACTAAACTGTGAATAAAAGCTCTACTAATACTTTAAAATTTTTAAGTGTTTGATATTAAGTTTATTAATAAAACTATAATATGATTCTATTTAAAGACTCAATTATATAATGTTGAATTATGAAAAAAATTATTAAATTTTTTCATAAAAAACTTAAAAATTATATTTAAATTTTGTTCAATTTATTTCCTATCTCTGATCACTTGTAAAAATAAAACACAAATTTCTTATAGCTCGTGTACAAGTTAACAAAAAATGAATTGATTAGATTGGGACCAATATCAAGCCAATACTTTTTAGGGGTGTAGAAGGGTAAGTTAGATCTAAATTTTTTACACATCTCAAGAATGTGTATAGTGTGCACGTCTTTAAAATGCAATTTGGATTGTTTAAAATTTATTTAGATAATTTAAATTTTTTTATTTTTTTTTATTTTTTTTATTTTTTATTAAAATAATTATTTTTAAAAACTTATAATTAAAAAATTATTTTTACTTTGTATTTTATATTCTTTAAAATAAAAATATAAAAATATAAAAAAAAATCAGATCTAAATTGTTTAAATCTAAACTAAATGGTTCATATTAAATGTGCATAAACAAATGCACTGAGAAGAAGTGCAAGGAAATTGTTTCAGGGTCTGGTAGATTTGTACTAGACAGGAGATTCAACCTAATTTTGTAACTAAGCCTTCTTTGAAGTTTGAATTGGCAGGCCAAGTCTCCTTTTTTTGTTTATTTTTTATTTTTTATTCTTATGCATATAACTATAAAAATATTTAGGATATTTGTATAAAATATCAATTTAATATTCAAATAAAATGACTTAATAACCCATGCATTAGTTACGTTTTAATAAGAAAATAACGGATTGTTAACTTATATATATATATATATATATATAAAGAAAATTTGTACGCCAAGGCTCTGACCTTTATGCAAAGGGGACAATATCTGACAAGGTTAGGACGAGAGATTTTTTGTCCGAGAATTACCTAAACATAGGGAAAATTAAGTTAACAACTTGATATCTATATTAAATAATTTTAAAAATATTTTAAAGGATTTAAAAATTAAAATTTTAAATTATACAAAAATTATAATTATATATTTTTTATTTTTTAATTATTGAAAATAATTTTCAAATTTTAATTTTTTAATATAAACATTTTTAATGATGAGTAACCTATCTTTGAATTAAAGTTGGGTAAGGTGGTTAATTCAGATCCCCCTTTCCGCCCCCGAATCTTTCTCCTCCTAAAGTTATAAAAGTGCGCACGATCTAATACAACTCGGTAAGGACGATTATGCCGCCTGCCTCCTGGACAAAGAGAGAGAGCTCGGAAACATAAACATATATATATATATATATACATTACTTAGGTTATATTATCTTTAATTTTATATATAAATTTTTTTAAAATTTAATTTGATTTAAAATATAAAAAATATATTAATATATGATATTTTAATTATAATATTTTAATTATACTCTTTATTAAAAAAATTTAAATTATAAATAATAACTTTTATTAATTTTTTTAAAAAAATACACATAATGGCTACCTTGTCGCCTCCTCTTAGGTCCCCTAATCGTCTATCACACGTGTAATTTGCTTTTAAACTAGGGCTGACCTAGTGCTAAAGGCTAGGGCTAATTAATTCAAGTGTCCCGTGACTATTTACATTTTATTTTTTACATAAAAAATTTAAGACTTAAATAAAAATTGTCTTTTATTTTTATTTTTAACTAGGCTAAAATGATTTTAATTTTAAGAAACTATGCACATATAATAATTAGTAAATATTTTCCAATAATATATAATGGGAAAGAATTATACGAAGGCCCTTTGTCTTTTTTATTGAATTAAATTAGTAAATTGACTAAGTTTCTACCAAAAATGGACTTGATGCAGGGAACTTGTTAGTGAACTTTTTACCTTTTAATTGAATTAAAGAAGTGAATCAATTAAGGTGGGTTTAGCATACAATACCAATATATATATATATATATATATAAAGTTGCTTGTGATTCAATAATTTTGCTTTAGTACTTAATTTGGACTTGAGGGAAAGGACCAAAAAAAAAGTTCAAACAAAACAATCATACTCTGCAAAATATGTGGCTATACGGGCTATCGCATCATATTTTCATGAATCAAATGATTGCATTTGATTATTTTCTTTAGAGTGTTTTAATTGGAAAAGATGACAAAAGCACAATACTAAAATCAATTATTTTCTTTAGAGAGCACAATACTAAAATCATTACACACACACACACTCTCAAATATATATATATATATATATATATATATATATGAATTTAAGTCATTTCATCGCATTGGTCAATACTTTATTAATTCAACTAGTGACACTTCCATTGACATATCCTTAAATCAATTTAAGCAGCGTAATATTGCTGCTCATTAAAGGTGATGTCGGACTAAACTCATAAATTAGGTTAAATATGAAAATGGGCTAAATTTATAAAAAAAAATAACCAAAAATAAGGTCTGACCTAAACCAGCCTGTTAAATTTTTTTAATTTTTTTAGTTAAGCTTCTAAACTTTAATATATATCTGAATATTAAAAAAATTCAATTTATGTAGTTTTATATAATATTATCATATCTAAAAAATATTTAAATATAATTAATTCTAAACACACTAATACATATTTTTGTCATTTCTTTTAGATTATCATTATAAAGCAAGTGTATGAAAAAAGTAAACTTATTATACTAAACTAATGAAGCATTTAAGCTTAACAAAAAAAAAAGAAATGAATGAAAATTGATAATATTAATATAATTATTAATATAAATTGACTAAATTTTTACCAAAAAATGGGATTAACGTGAGGAACTTGTTTGTGAACCTTTTACTCATGGTTAATTAGTTTTTTTAATTGAATTAAAGTGAATCAATTACGGTGCATACAACATACAATATATATATATATATATATATATATTAACTTGCTTGTGTTTCAATAATTTTGGTTTAGTACTTAATTTGGACATGAGGGAAGAGATAAAATAAATAAATAAAAAGGTTCAAACACAACAATTATGCTCTGCAAAATGAGCCATTGCATCATATTTTCATAAATCAAATGATTGCATTTGATTATTTTCTTTAGAATCTTATAATCGGAAAATACGACAAAAGCACTATATTAAAATCTTTTCCCTCCTTGAATCAATTTAAGTCATTTCATTGCATTGACACCATCACTTTATTAATTGAATTAGTGACACTTTCATTCGTACATCCTTAAATCAATTTAAGCATATTAATATTACTTCCCATTAAAAATGACCATGGGCTAGGCTCATATGAAAATGGGCCAAGCTTGTTAAAAAAATCAAAAACAAAGTCAAATCTAACCTAAGCCATTAAATTCTGCTAGATTTTTTTTTTTCAAATTTTTAGATTTCAACATAAAAATATTTAAAAAAAAAAAGTCTAGTTTTTGCAATTTTATTATAGCATTATTATATCTAAAAATATTTTAAAAAATAAAATTTTAATGTAATTTACTTTAAACACAATAATACGTACTTTTTATGATTTTCTCTGTGTCATCATTATGAAATATATGTATAAGAAAGGTAAATTTACCATGTTAAAATCTATACTTAGATAAAGATAAACTCATCATCCTAACCAATGGAGCACGTAAACTTAATGACAGAAAAAAAATGAATAAAATTTAATAGTATTAATATAACTATTTTAAAAAAAATTAGGCTAGGCTGGAGCTAAAGTAAGGTCTTAAAAAATGTCTAAGTTTAACTTATTTTTAAAATGGATTATTTAAAAAATGAGCCTCTTTTTTGACCTTTTTCACATTTATATCCATATTTTTCAAGTCAATCTTATTAGGATAGATGAACTTTTCAGGTCATAATTAGGTCCACTTCTCACACAAGATTTTCTTTGTGCTCCTAAAATGTAGTAATTGATTTTTCAAATAGAATGCTACTTTTACAATGATAAGAAGTTCTCACATTTTTCATAATTCTTACTCTTATAAATGGTTGTACTCAAATTCATGCAGTTCCACTTAATTTTCTTGTTAGTTTGATCCGTATTAATACAATCATATTTAATTTCAATTGTAAGAGCCTTTGAGAGAAAAAAATGTTACATATAGCATTATTCTTTTAGAGTTTAATTCATATTTTCTATAGTAACAAATTAATTATATATAGTGCAATTAAAAGAGACAAAGAGAAAAAAGAGAACAAGTATAAAAAAAATAGCCAAATTATATATAAAAAGATTTTTAAAATTATATCTAAAAAAAGTTCAATTTCAATTGTGAGAGTTGTGATAGCCTAGCTATATTTGGATTGGGAAAAATAATTAGTTGCAGTGAGTACATGTTGGCCTGAACATCGCGTAACTGCAATATTAAAAAATTCTAATTAATTTTTTTATATTATGATCAAGAGTATTCTGGAACTTTGTGAGTTCAGTCATAATTTTCTTAATTGAATCAAGAAAGTGAATTAGTTTTGAAATTGTAATGGATTTTTTCTTATTTTAAAACTAACTTTTTTTAAAATGGAGTTTCATAAAATGCATATGAAAAAATAGTTCGTGTTTGGCAAAATTATGTGAGGATAAGCTTTTATTAATATTATTTTGTTTGACAAAATCTTTTTTAATGAATTACTTTTTACTATCAAATTACTAAAATGACTTTTATAGATTTGACTTTACCATTAATATTATACAAATGGATAAATGATTTAAAATATTTATTATAATTAATTCTGATTAAGTTTCTGATTTTTTAATTATTTAAATATAGAAAATACAGATCACCACAAATATATAAAACCAGTTTAATCAAGGTAAATACATATAATATAAAAATTAAAATCAATGTATTAAAATCAGTATACAAGGGTAGAAGAAATGAGAGTGGGAGAAAAGGACTGAACAAAAGGGATGGGATAATATGATAATAAATGATGTTGAGTAAGATTATTTTTATCTTAAAAATATTTTTTTTGCTTATACTTTTACTTCAAAGGAAAAGTTTCAAATTTCTCTTTCCTTTTCACAGCCAAAAAAAAAATGTTTCTTCTATCACTAAAAAGCAACTTATTATTTTAGAAGCTTGGCAAAACACTCAAAAAAATAAATAATAAGTAATTTTTTAAAAAATTATAAGTAACTTTTTCTCTTAAAAAAATTTGGTCAAACAGTTTATTAGATTTTTACTCCTAAAATACTTTTTAAAATAATGAAATCCAAATTGATAAAAATATATATTATTCCTCCAACTATAAAAGCTATTCTTTTTGGGTAAACTATATTATTCCTCCAACTATAAGTATACACAAAGTTAAATATAAAAATAGAAATATAAAAAATAATTTTGTAAAAAAAAATAACTTAAATGTCTCTACTTTTAATGATTAAAAAATAATTAAATAATGATTAATATGTAATATTAAAAAATAATTAAAAAATAATTATAAGAATAAATTTAGTATTTTATCCAATTTTCCATTTCCATTTCCCTTTCTATTTCTATTATGGAAATCCACTTGGGGTGTAATTATTATTAAACTAATACATAAATTACTAAAAAAGGTCAAGAATCATGGTTAACGATAGGAAATCTTAAAAGTAATAGAGATGACAAATTCTTTAATTACCAAAGGTCAAAGCATAATCCCCTTATTGTGCATTCCAAGATTCACTTGTAAATAACACACTTGTCTTTAGCTATAATAAGTCACAATCAGCGGCACATTAAGTGGTGGCTCCATTAACATCTGTAAAATTCTCTTATCTCATATTAGGGTGTGTTACTCGGATTTTTTTTAAAATTTTATTGAAATTATATAAATTTTTTATTTTTAAAATATACAGATCTTTTATAAAACAAAAAATTATTTTATATTTTAATTTAATTTAATTTTTTTAATTAAAATATCTTCTATTAACTTAAATATATTTTTCAAAATAAAAAATAAATGAAGGATATTTTAAGAAAAAATTTAAAATTTAACTAAAGTGTAAGATAACTTTTTTATTTCAAAAATATTTATGTATATTTTAAAAATATAGAAAAGATATATATAATTTAACAAAATTTAAACGATATAGCATAATTTATTTTTAATTTTCGGAGCATTAGTGGTCAAACCATCACAACACTCTGGATTAAGTTAACAAATTACATGTCCAAACAACGGAGTTTGCCACTCCACTATTCAGAATAAAATGCTTTAACATTTTTTTATTATTATTTTAAGAATGTAGGAGATCTCATTTAGAGATATTTTGAATTTTTTAAACCTATAAGAGAGAATTAATTATTAATTTTTAACAATTATAATATAATTTTAAAAACACATTACATATTATAATTTTGACCATAAAATAACACATTGCATAACAATTCCCTAAAATACACTACTTCCAAATCTTATTCCCTTAACAAGTCATTTCTTGATACATAAGCTTTACGAAACTTAAATGTTTTAGTAGATGAAAAGATATTATTGTCGAAAATTTTGTTACTGGAAATTTTGATGTTGCTTTAAAAAAAAGGTCGTCACACAAAATAAATTCAGCAATAATTGATGTTGCCATTGAATAATAGTACAGATCATGGGATCAAGTTTGTCTTGGAAATAGAAAATTGAGAAAATGGACGACGAGTAAAAATAAATCATAACTAATTAAATTAACATTTATTTTTTGAAAGATTATCTTTTCAATATAAAATCTTTTAATTTAGTTTTTAAGAAATTTTTTAAAGTTAAAATGATTTTTTTTTTGTTGGGTAAATCTGAGTATCAGTTAAATTGTTGGTGTGGCATAAACAAAAGTTTATATTGACGTTAACTCATCATCTGAATTTGTCTACATAGTATTTTCTTTCCAAAATATCATTTTTTTAATAGTTATTTGACTCTACAAAATTTGCTTAGACGACAACATTTTGAACAAAAGAAATTTTCTGAACAAATTTAAGTCATAAATTAATGGTCATATAAACTCTCATTTATAGCACATCAACAAATACAATAAGTAATAATAAGTTTTGGTCTACCACAGGGACTATTTTAATTTCAAAAAATCTTTAAAGAATTAATTTGAAAGATTTTATTTTTAAAAGATTAAATTTTTAAAAAATATGAATTAAATTATTATTTATTCAGAAATCATTATTATCAGTCTTAATTCAATAAGATTGAAATGAGTGAGGTATAAGTCACTAATTTATTAACTAAAATACAATATATCTAGAAACATTAAAAACAATTCATCTCAAAATTAAATTATAAAAAAATCTCAAAATTAGTTCAACACTACGAGATATTGGCATAGATCATACTACTCAAGAAATGACACAATGAAAGGTTCTTATTTTAGAATTGTGTAGCATTAAGTAGACTCCTCTCTTGGTGAAAAAGACGAGTCCGCATCTCTTATGCCCCTTCATGTTGTGCCTCTCAAATAGGATTATTTAAGATTTTAATTTTTCTTAAAGCTCACCTGCTACATAGCATATTGTGCTATGCAACAGGTGATAAAATTTTTCAAAAAATAACTGGAGAGAAAGATAATTCATATGCTTATTATGAAACAAAAAATGAGCTCAAATTTTTAGGTATTCGATAATCTCTAGATATCCCCTATAAGTTATTCGGCTTTTTTCTTAGTATCGTTTTGCATGGTTCTACTAGGATAAGGCATTATTGTTGCATCAGTCTATACTCCCATCATATAATAGTGGATTGCATAGTTCTAATGGGTGGACTATTTAAATTTGCATTTCTCGAAGAAGTAGGAGAATGTGAATGCCTAGAGTTTTATTTTACTGTTGTTTTTGGAATGAATTATTGTAAAGGTAGAATGTGAATGTGATTGATTACCACAAATCGCAAGGTTCAAGTAGTGATGCATATATTTCGTGATGACTTTTGGCATTCAGAGAATCAATTTACATGAAGCAAGATTATTTTAACCCCCAATACCACTCAGGGATATTTTTGTTCAACAAGTAATATCAGATATAATGTTTCTTAACTCAGACTCTCATAATATTATAATGTAGTTTCTTCTTCTTCTTTTTTCCTACATTGTATCAAAAAAAGATAGCCCCTGTAAAATTCAGAAACACTTCAATATTTCCCATCGCTCTATATAACAAAGTTGCCTTTGTCTGATATTATATATATTTCATAGACAGGAATGGGTCTGCTGATGACTAAGTGGCTCAGACTCTTTCTCTTACCTACTACTCCTACTCCTATTCTCCTTGCATTCCAATGTTGATTCGCGATGCATTATAAAATGTGTACGTAGAATGTCATTTTGCATAATTCATAATACGATGGGATATATTTAATTGGAATGCTTTGGGTCACTTTATATATCATATACATATTATTATGTATTTAAAATATTAAATATTATAAATTAGAAATTAATAATATTCTATCCTGAGAGTCCTCTTAATTATTTCTCAATTATCACATTCTATCAATTTTTTATAGGTACCGGGCACAAATAAATAAATACATATCTATTATAAGATGGAGAATAATTTTGAGATTTTAGCTGTATTACTGCAAACAAAATAATAATTGAATCAAATGTTCAATTGTCAATCTTAAATTTCTCAAATGTTGCATTTGTATTTTTTTTTTTTAAGAAGGGAGGTTGACAATGCCTGCATCTTTAGGATTACAAATAAATAGTTATGTTCAAAAGTTAACTCATGTTAGGGTCAACTTTGACCTTCACACAAGTCACTAGCTGGCTACACGACATAGTGTGATTAAATGTGGAGATTGCAATGTCACATGGCCACATCCTATTACATCATTTGGGATAACATTATCTCAAAAAGAAAAGAAACTAAAAAAAAAATTCCCATAAACCCCTCTACTACAAAAAAAATTGCAATGTCATTGCTAAAAAAATTAAAGTCACCACTATATTGCAACTAATACAAATGTAATGAAAAATCTTTAGTAGAGACAAATAAGTTATCACAAAAATATATTATTAGTCACGATGAAAATCGCCATTAAAACAAATTTAGTAATGACATTTGTCGCTACTAAAATCCATTCAGTGACAACGAAAGTTGCAACTGAATGATATTTAAAGAAATTAATTTTTTTTTAAAAGTAATAGTTGTCACTAAAAAAAATTAGTGGCGACTAAATCACCACTAATTACTAAAATTTTAGTGGCAACAGTTGATTGTCGTCACTAAAAAATTATTATTAGTGACAAAAATATTGCCACAAATGATATTTTTAGTGGTGATGAGTTGTTGTTGCCACTAAAATTTACTAGTGGCAACATTATTGCCACAAAAAGCCTTTAGTAGCAATTTGTATGTTGCCACTTAATGTTTTTTTTCAACAACAACATCAATTGCCTCTAAATGTTACGAAAATTCTTTAGTGACAACAGATGTCACCACTAATGGTGTCAAAAAAAATTTTCAATATCTTATGTGTAATTAAGGAATATTTACCTAAAAAATAATATAAAATTCAAATAATTATACAAACAACTTCAAAAGAATAGAAAAACAAATAGTGAAATAAGATTACAACACACATATCTAATCACATCAAAATGAAAGAAAAATTTTGTTAAAATCATCTCCATATTCATAGATAATTTGTACATATACAAAATTAACAATTGAAAAACTAAAGTTATAATCTCTACATTCATTGTTAATAATTGTTTAACTGCTTAAAGATGCTTTCATAGACTTAATATGCTCTTTCATTCTGTGAAGCTTACTCAACCTTAAAAAAAAAAACATGTTATTAAATCTAGTTCCAATAATCACCTTAGGCTGAAACAAAAACAGCACCAATTCAAACACTAGACAACGTTTGAGTTCAAGCTTCAACTTGAAGCCAATCTCAACATAAAGTTCAAACTAATAAAAAATAAGCAGTGCTTTACAAACGTACCATATTTATCAAAGGTAGATGTCCTTGTTAGAAAGAAAAAATAACTATAAGTATTTTTCATTATTGGAAAAGGAAAGAGAAGTTGGTTATATGTCTGCTATTACAATGTAGACAACAAGGCAGCAACCTGTGCATGAGCTTCATCCTGCATCTGTTGGGCCATTTGGGCTCACTCTTGCTGCAACTTCCGTTCAAATTCCTCCTACATCTTTTGTTCCATTTCTTCACGCTCTTGTGCTATATGGGCATAATCCTCCTCCCGTTTTCATTCCATTTCTTCTCAAACTTGCTTTATTGCAGATGACACTCTGTGGTCTACATTGTAACACCCCATAATTAATTAAGGTATTAATCATGGATTAAAATTAATTAAGAGTAATTAATATGGACTCATTGGGCAAGTTAAGTGAATGGAGACTTTAGAGAGATAAATTATTAATATGGGTTTGAGATTTAATTGGGATAGAAATTCTATCTAGGCCTAAATTAATAGATCATGAGAAGAGACTAATGGAGGCCCAATGGATTATGTGCAGACCTAAAACTCTTGAGCTCTTCAAACTTGGCCCAAACCTAGTTAAACTTCAGCAACTTAAGTATAAAAACTGGCCCAGTAAATTCTGCAGTCCAACACCTCTAAACTGGCCCAACAAACTTAAAAATCTGAAGCCCAAATGAAAATGGATCTTGGGGCAGCCCATGACCCATACTTGACCCAACTTAAACCCTAATACCCCAGCCACTTTCTCACTTGCTGAAACATAAGACTCAAGAGGCAAATTCGGAGGTGGAGAAGGAGGCTAGGGTTTGGGACCAAAATTCTGCATTTTCTCACACTTAGAGCAAGATTCAGCCAAGGTAATAGCTATACAACTTAATCCTCTCATCTTTCCCTTTAATTTGGCCCGATTAGTTTTTCATTTGGAGCATTTTCATCCTACCCAAAATCTGAAATGTAAGTGTTTGGGGGTTTTCTTGATGAAATTCGTAGGTTGAGCTTAGGGCTGACTTTGGGTGAGTTTAAACCCTCCATTTTGATGCTTTATTGGTTAATTTGAGACCCCCATAGCTGATTTAGAAAATGGGTGTTAGTTTTGCGCGAAATTGCTTGAGATTTTTGGTGGAATGTGGAGTTTTCTGTTAGATGACACTTAAATCCGAAATTGGGACTTGTTGTGGCTAGGTAAATGATTCTTGGGTAGTCATTAGCATTTTAAATTCCTTAGGTACTGATTATGATTATTAATGACGAATTAGAGTAGTAATTCTATGATGCTATGGTTATAGGGGGATTTCTGCACCATTGGTGATCGTTGCAAGTGTCTACAAGTGAGGTAACCGGGTTTACATTAATTTCATTTATATATCTATGTTAATTTCATATTTTGCTATACATGAATGATTTGAAATGTTGAATGAATTGGTTGGCTATCTGTTGAATTGTGATTGGACCTTGTGAGTCCATGGTGGAGCTGTGGTGCGGCTGCCACCCGTGCATGTGCTTCGATCGAGCACCGGGTTATGATCAAACCCCAGATGCACTGAGCCCCTGTTGTGCTCAATGAGGAGTAGGTGCCGTGAACGGGCCTCTCCGGTGTTAATGGCCTTTAACATGTGATAATATGATTGCTAGTATGGGATAGTAATCATGATAGCCTAATTATTTCATTTACTGATATGAATGGTCTACTGTTGGTGTTTATGTGAAATTATGCATGTATGTGAATTAATATGGAGTATATGATGGAATTGCCTTGGTTACTGAGATTCATATCTCACCCCATTTCATGGAATTAACATTTCAGGTGAAGGTTCTTCGAGTAAGGATAAGGGTAAGCAAGTGGATGAACATCCATGAGCGGAGGCCCGGTGTGGGGAACTACACTTGGTCTAAGTAGAATAGGGTAGATCCTAATTTTGTTAAGTCTTGTATAGTATCATCATGTATCTGCATTGCCAAGTGTAGGAGAATGTATTTTGATAGCATGGAATGTAACTAATGAGATATAGGCTTTACATTAGCTGTTGATCGATGTATGAACCTCAACATTCATTTTGAGTAATGAAATCCTTTGATATTAGATTGTCGACTTGAATTAGTGATGTATGGAACCTTAACGAAATGTTAATTGTTGGAAGCTTATATAATTTCTTGAAATATCAATATGTGTAATTACTGACATATGGTAGTTAGATGGGTAGGATTTCATACTTAAATTTCAAATTAGAGATGGTAGGATAGCTGGGTAAATAAGGTGCACAAACACCATGGGAGTTGCATAATTCATGGTAGAGTGACCCTAAGGGGGGTTATTGGAGGAAGAGTGGAGAGTATGAGGCAAGTTTTTGAGAGTTGTAGGTTCAGGAGGTGGTTGGTCGCAGCTAAAATATTACTAGCCACGGCCAATAGTGGCGAAATTGCCCAGGGAGAGCACCAGAGAGAAATTCGCCGCGGCTAATATGTAATTGGCCGCGGCTAACTTCGAGAGGCTAACCTGGAAGTTGTCCAGAGGGAAATTCGCCACGACAAATTGAGGAATTGGTCGCGGCTAAGGGAGTAGTTGGCCGCGGCCAATACCGAGAGGCGAGCGAGGGAAGTTCCAGGAGGCTTCTTCGTCGCGGCGCCATGTATGTTGGCTGCGGCTAAGGTCCAACTCGCCGCGGCAAAATTAGTAACGATGCGAAGGGTCAAGCCGAGGGGAATTGGCTGCGGCTAAATGGAAATTGGCCGCGGCTAATGTCCCGAAATCCCTATATTGACTATAAATTCTTGGTTTTTCTTATGGTATCCTCAGGGGATGATTTAGAAACATTAATAGAAGATAAATGTGATGTGGGAATGATAGGTAATATAATCAAGGCTTATAAATGAATGTTTGCTCTCCCCTGAGGCATGTAAGTGGTATTAATTATGTGATTGATGACTCTGACACCATTAAGGTTCAAATTTCCCTGTATTTCCATAATATGTAATTAGTCTCAATGCCATGTAACCCTGCTTTACAGTTATCAATCATGTGATCTACCTTAATTATTGTGATTAGGGGTTAGGGTTGTCACACACATCTACTTGCTCAATAGGTTTCTTTTTTTTTTGGTTTCTTTCCATACCCCTTGCCACGAACAAACCCTGACCTTGTACCTAGTACAATAGATAAAATTTCATCTCCAATCATGCGAGATTCAACTTCTAATGATTGTTGCTGGAGAACAAACTCATTTAAGCAACCCTATAATTTAAGCAAAAAATTCAAACTGTAGATAATAAGTTGTAATTAAGCGAAACTTAAAAATTGAGAGATGTTTAAAGGTTACATAAATCTCTTGTGATTTGGGGTTGGCCTACTATATCTCCCTATCTTTTGTCTGACGAGTGTGCTATGCCCGTCACACCATGTCAGGTTCTACTGGTTCTCCAGTAATAGGATCCCTTTGAAGTATTTTGTTGACATTATTTCATCTTATACATCAGAAAAAGAAAATGTGTATATAAATATGTAATTGTAAATTAAAAAAGAAGATGTCATCCTCACCAGGCTATGCTCCACCTCCATAAGGGACCGCATGCCACATGTATATTTTGTCATTTGTTTTCTCCTATTTAGTTTATTTTTGTCATTCATTACCTATAATTAGATAGAAACCTTTGTTATCTCTTAACAATAATTATAAGAATTGCATGTAATTGAACATATTCAGATCATATTATATAACAAGAGTACACTACCTTAAAATCTTCAGAAGCTCAATGCTGGAATAGCCATTCCTAGTTTAAGTCTATAGTGTGCACATCACTCGGTCAAACTGCAAGCCTATCCTCATCTGTATCTAATAGTTTGACTAGCTCATGCACCTTAGTCTTCCAATTCTTAAATAATCTCTGCAAAGTGTTAAGTGTTTCATTGACAACTCAAATCGATCCTCACATGATTCAAATTTGTCTTACGAACCATAAGCATAAGTAATTATGATTGTATATGTAAAGATTTAGTTTGCTAAAAAATTAAATATCATTTAGTTTGTATAATTATCTATGTACAAATATAGTACCTTAACTTTTAACCACATGACTTTGCCACATTTTTCCTATTGAGCAGGCCAATCGCCATCTTTAAATAGTACAGTGGTCCGGACCACCCAGCCATAATAATTAGAGAACTCTTAAGCTCCCTCTCCAATAGCCTACTCAAAGTCTTCAGATATGTTAATTATAATCTTTCCACCATATTTTGTCTTTGTATCGATAGACACACATTTATACTTCCCCCACCCTTTTTTAATAGTACGATAAGCAGCTGAATAAGGCATATATGTCAGCAAAACCATTTACACATCAATATATCTGTGTGTGTCAGGGGGGGAGGGAGTAAATCGTAAATCATCAATATATAATTATACTTGCACTACTCTGATTTAGTGATGGCTGCATGGAGGGAGAATCCTCATATTCTTTTTGTATCACTAACCATGTTAGTGTGGGTGGAGTAGACTCTCTACACTCAGAAGCATTCATTATTGCTTGTCCCAGTGGTGGTGTCATATTGCATATGGTCACATCTTAATTTTTTACTACCATGGCTATTTCCTCTTCTGTCTCTTCCTTCTACCCTCCCTCGTCCGCCACCTATCATTTCCTAAAAAATTGCAAAGAAAGTGTGAGATACATTAGTTCAAATCCAAATGCTAAGTTGATGACAAAAATAAAAGGCAATTCATATGTAAATATAGTAAGTTTTAATAGTTTAAATACATTCACACTATCATAAATATATTTAATCTATGTTATCATCAGTGTCATCTGTATCATCCATATCAAATATATCTTTCCTATCTTCTTAATTAGTGGACACATCCTTGTCATCGTCATCAATGAATTTAGCTTCCACATCAATTCCATTCAGCCCACTTGGCCGAGGGCATTCATATGAATGGTTTATTATTTTTGGTTGAACATCATCCCTATAAAGGCAAACCACTTGGCCATTGCCTACATAATCATTAGTAACCATATTTATGTCAACTTCAAATTGTTGATAAGCCTCATCATTGAGTAGTTCCTCATTGTCTCCACTTATACCATTATTAATCACCTCAAGCATATTAAAGAGGTCATGAGGATTTGTCTTTACAACAACAAGCCAATTTAGGTCACAAATGTCTTCTACATAAAATACTTGTTCTGCTTGAGATGCTAAAACAAATGACTCATTCGTGTTTAGTGAATATCAAGTATTGATGCTCATGATCCCATACTTGTCAACCTTGTATCCTTTTCCTAAATGACCTACATCCCACCATGACACTTGAAAAGGTACACTTTTTTATTCCCAATATATGACAACTTATATATATCTTCCAAGACACCATAGTATTCTTTTGTCTCATTTTAATCATCACCCCATACAAGAACTCCACTATTATGTGTACTTCTACTAGAGGCTCAATTTTTAGTATGAAATCTAAATCCATTCACCATAAATGTGGAATAATGATGAACTATTTTGCGTAGTCTAATTCCAAGACTTATGAGTTTGTCACTTGTATCACCCCATGCATTTAACTCTAAAACCTATAAATGAAAACACGTGTGAATATAGTAACTTATAAACTGATCAAGGGAAATATAACTTTGAAACATACCTGTACATGAAACCATCCTAAGAACTCCTCAACCATTGAAATTTGTGTTTCAATCTCCATTTTGTGCTTCCTACAATATATGACCAGTTAATTAAGACATGATAACAAACATTTTTTTTACGTAAATGGTGATAAAGTCTTATAGACTTACTCAATAAATGGCCAAATGTCTTCACAGTTCTGAAGTATATACATGCAAGCTTGATTGAACTCTATGTTTAATAGACGTATCGATTTGTAACATCCTCTTGCTTGCCTACTTAAATCAAAGATGAACATCTTATCATTTCCACATGTTTATCATCATTTTTAGGAGGTTTATTAAACTTTGTAAAGATATTTTCAAGTAACAAGAGTAAAAAGTAAGGCATTCATCTACTAAATAACCTTTTACAATTAAACTTTTTGGAAAAGTTTTATTGCGAACATATGTTTTCGGTGTCCGTAAGTATCTACATGCATAAGTCAATATGAATGAAGTAAGATATCTTGTAAGTAATAATAGCAGACATCGATTAATTGGTCAACCTTACCTCTCGATAGGGTACATTCATTGCTATTGTATGGGTCCACCAAGCTTAGCCTCTCTTGTCAAGTGAACAGGTAAGTGGACCATGATATCAAAAAAGGCAAATGGAAACAACATTTTCAATTTTCACAATGTGATTGCAATTTGAGTTTCCAAGACATCAAGATCTTCCATTCTCGAGCACTTGAAACACAAGTTCTTAAAAAATTTCCCCAACTCTATTATAGGTCTTGATACTTCCTTAGGTAATAAGCCACGTATTGCAAGTGGGAACATGTTTTGCAACAATACATGGTGATCATGACACTTCAACCCAAAAATCTTTCAATCATGAACATTGATGCACCTTGAAATATTTGAAGAGAAGGCGTCAGGAACCTTCAAATTAGCTAAGAAGTTACAAATTTTTAACTTCTCTTATGGAGACAACGTATAGCATGCTGCTAGAATCAGAATTTTGTTCCTGTCTTCTATTGGGTGCAACTATTGCCTAATCCTCAAATCAACCAAGTCATATCTACTCTTCAGTGTATCCTTTGTCTTTCCAACCACGCCAATCAATGTTGACACTATGTTATCGAATATATTTCTTTCTATATGCATAACATTAAGGTTATATCAGAGTATAAGGGTTTTCTAGTAGGATAGCCTGAAGAAAATACTCCTCTTCCTCCAATTGAAAGTATCATTGGCTTGGTAACGCTTTTGCTTTTGACCATTCCCAAAACTCATATTGCCAAATGCCTGGAGTTGCATAAGTACTTCATCATCAGTTAGAGAAAAAGGTGCAACTGAATGTTCAACTTTCCAATCGAATACTCTCCTATTTTGGTGCCATGGATGATTGGCTGAAAGGAAGCAATGATACCCCATGTAACACAATTTGTTTCATAAAGAAGTAGAATGTGTGCCTTTATGGCAATAGGGGCATGCAAGCTTTCCCTTGGTGGACTACCTTGAAAGGTTCTCATACACTAAGTTATTGATTGTCTAAATAATAGTTGCATGCATCTTAAAATTGGATTGTGAGTAAGCATCATATATGTTAAACCATCGTTCCATAATTCGTATAGCTCTTCAATTAGTGGTTGCAAGTACACATATATATCATTACCTAAACACTTAGGACCTGGAATAAGAAGTGTCATCATAAAGTCTAGGTGCTTCATACATAACCATGGCAGCAAATTGTATGGAACTAGGACAACCAGCCAAATACTATGATTAGTACTCATATTTCCATAAGTTTGGAAGCCGTCATTAGCTAGACTCATTCATACATTTCTACAATCACGAGCAAAGTCAGGATGTTAGTCATTAAATGATTTCTAAGCAATGGAGTCAGATAGATGACATAACACACCATCATCAATGCATTCTTCTATATACCACCTCATCTCTTTAGCTGTATGTTGAGCCATGTACAACTGTTACAACCTAAGGTTTAATGGAAAATGCGCAACACTTTACGTAGCACTTTCTTGCCTTTGTGACCATCCAACTCTCATCTAGACACATTGCACTTAGGGCATGATTTTGCATTAGTATGGTCTTGTCAGTATAAGATGCAATCATTCTCACATGCATCAATCTTAATTTAATTTAATCCCCCAATAGCCTTCTTTGCTTCATAGAAAGAAATTTATGATCCTTGTTTATACTGTTGCTGCAAAATTTGTCATATTCAAATGACTTGGGTTCCAATTTCTATTGAAAATTTTGCCTCATACATAAGGCCTAAAGCTGACAAATCTAGCCATATAAATTATCACACTTCAACATATTTTGCATATCATAATAAATTTATGTGAATTACATAAGATATATTTAATGTCATAAATCTTCATCAAAAAATATTAAAACCCCTTGTAACATAGGACTAGGCATCCTCCCAAACCATGAACTAGGGGGGAAAATACTCAAAATTGCTTTCCATTCCCTTTGTAAATCAATATAGGATACCTCTTAAAAATAACGTTAACTGCTAAATATCTTAAATTTCAATGAACTCTACCCATGACATAATAAACACGGTAGGCCCTTATTATATATATTTGAATAAGTTAGTAGAAACCACAACATTTGAAAGGAAAAAAAAAAGTCACAATTGTTCAACTATCATGGGCAATTAGTAAATAATACCAAGAAAAGCTTATACAGACAGAAAGAGAATTCAAAGATTCAAAGCATAATTCATAACAATATTTTGTCCAATTAAAGACATGTATTTTGTGTCATCTTTTAAGTTCCGTAGCTTAAATTGTAAGCTCAGTACTCAATAGCCATGAGAGAAATAACAACATCAAAGTTCAAACAAGACAAATAGATATAGGAAATTCCAATTATCAGAAACCATGAGTTTCAAAATATGAACACAACAATTGAAAAAAAGATATGGATATATAGAGAATTTAAATCATAATTCATTAAAATAATTTGTCAAATTAAGAAAAGCATGAGTCATATTTTAAGTTTTCTAACTCTAACTATGAGCTCAACACTAAATAGCCATGAAAGGAAGAACACAACAAAACGACATCAAAATCCAAATAACATAGACTTGGACTGAACAAGACTAATAGAAAGGCAACAAAGATGGTTAAAAAGTTACCTTGATTTGTAACCAACTGCAATGCGTGTCGATAAGAGGCCTAAAATCCTAAAACTTTTCTTCGGCATGTTGATAATTTTAGCATATCTGAAAAACCCCTAAACCTTGCTACTGGAGAATACTTTCATCCATCTCTATACGAAAGCCCAGACCCTGCTACTGGAAGGCGTGAATGAAAGGGAAAGTCTAAGGCTTTTCCCATTTCAAACTTCTTTTATTTGTTTTGCTAGAGCTTTTTTTTTTCATTTACTTATTTTTTTCAGCTTTTTTAATTGGGTCATTTGGGCTATTTTTCTTCATTATCAAATTTTTGTGTTTTTAGAATCTTTTATTATTTATGTTGAAAGAAATAGGTTGTATGAGTTTTTTTAAGATCTATTTTCATAAACTTTTTTCTTTTGTTTTAGTTTATTTTTATTATATTATGTTTATTTCAAATCCTTTCTTCTTTCTTATAATCTTTTCTTTTTTTCATTATTTTGTTTGTATTTTTAAAACCATTATTTATTTATTTTATTTGTAAATTATTTTTAAAAAAATTATGAATTTTCATCTTCCACTTTTACATTTTTTTTCTTTGCACATGTTCATGGCATTAGTTTTGCTCACTTTTATATATTTTTATTTTTGTGTCCCCTAATTAATTAAGATGACATTATAACCATTTAACTTGAGTCTTTCTACTTCCACAACTCTTTAAAATGCCGATTGTTTATATTTTCAAAATAAGATAGTGGATAATCATGTGGCTTGAGTTTTCTATTTCCATATTTCTCAAAAATTAAATTCAATTATTAATAAAATTGAACACAACTATTTAAAAATTTAAAATTTTTGTTTAAGTTGATTGTACTCTTCTCCTTCTAATCTATAAAACTATTTTCACAATAAGTAGCTTTTTTCAATTATATGAAATTGCTCTATTTATTTTAAATCATTGTATTAAATAACACCCTCTTTTATTTTGTTTAATATGTCATTAAATTTGTGGGAAATTAATTCTGCATAACATACATTGGTAAACTACCCCATTTAATTTGAATAAAATTTATGAATTTTGATCTTCCATTTTTCATTAATTTTTTTTCTTTGCACATGTTTATGGCATTAGTTTTGCTCACTTTTATATTTTTTCATTTTTGTGTTCCCTAAATAATTAAGATGACATTACAACCATTTAACTTGAGTCTTTCTACTTCCAAAGTTCTTAAAAATGCCGATTGTTTATATTCTCAAAATAAGATAGTGAATAATCATGTGGCTTGGGTTTTCTATTTCCATATTTCTCATAAATTAATTTCAATTATCAGTAAAATTGAACACAACCATTTAAAAATTTAAAATTTTTGTCTAAGTTGATTGTACTCTTCTCTCTCTAATTTACAAGACTATTTTCACAATTAGTAGCTTTTTTCAATTGTATGAAATTGCTCTATTTATTTTAAATTATTGTATTAAATAACACCCTCTTTTATTTTGTTTAATTTGTCATTAAATTTGTGGGAAATTAATTATATGTTACATACATTGGTGAACTACCCCCAATTAAATTGATGGAATGGTTATTAATTAACATATGATGAAGACATTCAAATTTATCTAACTAGTTAGTAATCTTTGCCATGTACTAGGTGTTTAAATGTTTTGTTTTTCAAATCGTCAATTATTATAATTTTTAACTTGATGTAAATTTATAAAAATCTAACAAAAGAATTTGATGTTTAAATTTTTTAAAAAAAATGCATTTAAATATTCATCTATGTTTTGTGTATATAGAAATAATTATACATGATTATTTTCAATGGAAAAAATTTAATAATTATATATGGAAATAATTATACACTACTTTATCTAAATCTTGAAGTTAATATTGTTGTTAGTGCTTGGAACGTATGGGATGCACAAGAGAAATAGTTATTCTTGAATTTCATCAAATAATATATCAATTTAATATGCATAGTTAAATTTCATAGGCATGGAAGGCCCTAGTTTCATATATAAATTTTGAGGAGATATCAACTTGATCAAATATATGAAGGAACCAAAAACTAATTTTAAGAACTTAAAGACATAAGCGATAAATAAGACCAATAAATTCTAAATTAAGTTGAGATGGTAACCTGTAAAATTGGTGTTAAAGTAAAAAAAAGAGTGCAAAATAATATCTAAATAAATCACAGTATATAGGATTGATGGTTAGATATGTGGATTGTAAAAAGTACCACATGGATGACTAATAAAAACAGTGTTTAATAGTTTCAAATACAATAAAGTCAGCAATATAAAAGAGTAAAAGATAAATTAGAAGAAGGTTTTGTGTGGACAAGTAGGCACATTGGAAGAAATAATGTTTTTGCTCTAACAATTTGATATAATCTAAGATTATTTTAATATAACAAAGCTTTTAAGTTTAATTCATATAAGGATTAAGTAAAAGAAAATTTATTTGAGCTGTATCATCAATGCTTTGTATTAGGATTTAAACTTTGTGCATTTCTAATTTAGGCTATATATAATTTATAGATTCTATTGTCTGCATTTTTTTGTTCCTTGTTTACACTCATACACTTGAAATATGAGAAAAGCCCAATATATATCCTACATAATTGAAACAAATTTTCATGGTTTCCTTTTTAACAGCTTCAAACATTGTGCAGCAAAAGGAATTATAATATTGTTGGGAAGGGAAAGTTAATTAGAAAAATAAGTCTACTTCTAATTGGGGTTTTGGGAAGCTTGGTGATTCTTTGACATCTAATGAAATGTGGGACCATACCAAATCATCTAATGAACACTCTT
This sequence comes from Erythrophleum ivorense, assembly GCA_026724425.1. Lineage (NCBI taxonomy): Eukaryota > Viridiplantae > Streptophyta > Magnoliopsida > Fabales > Fabaceae > Erythrophleum > Erythrophleum ivorense. Next base: position 35,012,791 of record JAIUCV010000006.1, on the reverse strand, counting down.
AGGAAAAAAACCTAATTTCTTAGAAAACAACGTTTGGAATGAGACTATTGGTTGGGATGGAAAAAGTTATCAAAAAAATGAATTTATTTTTAGTTGGGGTTCTACAAAGCTTAAGGATAATTTGACATCTAATAAAAAATCTTCCTAAATGTCCCATCCCCTACCAAATAATCAGATGATCACTCTTGGGGGAAAAAACCTAAGTCCTGAGAAAACAAAATTTAGGGTAAGACTATTAGCTAAGATGGAAAGGTTAATTAGAAAAATAAATCTATTTCTAACAAAACTTTTTTAAGCAACTACATGTTGCCATTAAAGCATCTTTTAGTGGCAACTTATAATTGCAGTAAATTTTGACAAAAATTTTGAACAACTTTTAGTGGTGACAAAAATGGTTATCACTAAAAAGATCTTTTAATGTTAAAACTTTTAATAGTGACACAAAAAATTGCAACTAAAAGTCTCTTTTAGTGGCAACCATTATGTCACCACTAAAAATTTTGATGCACAAAATATTGTCTTACAAATTTTTTGAAAACTTTTAGTGGTGATGATAAGTCACCACTAAAAGAGACATTTAGTGGCGAGAAAACATAGCCATTAAAAGTAATGTCAAAATTTTAAACTAATTTGTCATAAATTTGGCTGTAAAGATTTTAGTGGCGATTCAAAATCACCACAAAATACCCTTTCGTAATGACATACAATGTCGCCACTAAATGTTTTGCCTTAAAATTTTTTTATAATTTCATTCAAAAAATTGTGGAAAAAATTTAATGGCAACATGCTATTGCCACCAAGTTGGGGCCAAAGAATTTTTAATTAGTAGAAAATTTTGTCGCTAAACTTCTAGTGACAACAAAATTAGTTGCCACTAAAAGAAAATTTTAATGGCAACTTTCTTTGTCACCACTAAAAGTTTTCCAACAAAAAAATTTAAGTTTACAAAAAATTATCTAAAACTTTAGTGGCGACTGTAGTATGTCACCGCTAAAAATTTATTTTAATGGCAACTAATGGTTGCCATTAAAGGTTTTGCATATTAAGCTTTTAGTTGCAATCAATATGTCACAATTGAACTTCATTTTTTATGGTGAGATTGTTGATGTCACCACTAAAAGGATTTTGTAGTGATCTTCATGTTGCCACAAAATAGTTTTAGTGGTAACTTTTTTTTGTTACTACTAAAAATTGTGTTGAAATTAAGTTTAATCTTTTAGTGATGACTTTTAGCAACAACCTAGTATGTCACCACTAAAAGTTATCACTAAAAAATCTATTTTTTTGTAGTGTATGTACAAAAAATGCTCACCCTTTTACCCCCAGCTTCTCATTCACTTTCATTTTCTATAAAAAAAGTATCAACTTCCTTCTCTCAACTTCATTTTCATGCAACATTAGCTCCCCACAATGTAGATTCATTCAATTATGAAGTTTCATTTATTCAATATTATTTTTCAAGCAAGCCCACCATAATTTTTACTCTCCATCGTAATGGCAATTCAAATCCCAAAGGCAACATATACGTGAGGTAGCGCTAATATTGTAATCAATCTCTTTTTTTTTCTTTTCTCAACCAAAGTGAAATATTATATATATATATATATATATATATTGGTTGTGTGTTGTATTTTATTTCATTTAATCACTAAATTATTGTGATATGATATTAGAGATTAAGTTAGTATACATGTAATATAGATATGACAGTATTTTATTTTTGATTACTGAGTACCATTATCATTTTACGCATGCTATGACATGAAAGTATAGATAGAAAAATAGTAGAAAATAGTTGTTCACCTTATAAAAAATCAAATTAGAAGGAAGCATGTAGGTATATATGATATTTAATGTTTGTCATAAAGAATATGGAAAGAAATAATTTAACATAGTAAAAAGCCTTGTGAAAATCATCTCTCATAAATACTAATGGTGTCATAATTTAAAATCTCAATATGCCTAAATATAATTGCACAAGTCATCTCTTTCAATCAAATACATAAACTAGAATTGGTACCATAAAGCAAATAATCATAAGTTAAAGCACTAAAATTGCACCTAAAGATACTTACATAAGGCATTTGTGAAATCCAATGGAACCCCTACTTATAGTGTCTTTTATATCTTAAATATTTTAAAATGTCCATACTCCATATTAGGTATCCAAGCATTGATCTTCTATGCATAAGAACCATTTGGAGTTCTACTTTTTATGCATAGAAAAGAAGGAATTTGAACCAAGGAATTGGAAGGGGTATTGTCATCCATGCATAGGTATGGTATAAAATTCCATCTTCTATACACAAAGTCTAATAATACTCCTTTGCTCATGGGTTAAGTGGTAATTACATTGAATTCAAGCTTATGAGGTCCCAAGGAATTCACAAGCAATCAATAGACTATAGCTTAAACACATCAAATATCACACTTTAAACATGCCAAATAAACTCGTCAAACAATTACCTTACGTTACTCAACCATCTAGGTTATGTTTAATCACATTATATTCCATAAAACCATACAAACAATAAGGGTATACTAACTTATACAACCATTATTTAAGAATCATATTTATAAAGCTTAAAACATGAGATTTTCTTCTCTGTTGTGTTAAATCACATGCGTAGGTCATGTTTTTCCAGCAAAACAAACATGTATAGTTTAGGGTGATTAGGCATAAGCTATGCTAATTAACATAAGGTGGCTATGTTTCCTTTCTAGTCCTAAGCTATGTGACATCACACGACCAAGCCATGCTTTTTGAAAATTTTTTTTAAATGTTCATCTGAGTACAAGTCATGTTCATTAACACATGTGGGTCGTGTTTTCCCAAGTACAAACCTAGATAAGCATGGCTCATATAACTAGATATAGTCAAACTATGCTTGGCATCCCTAGACTATGAACTGCAATGCTCTTGCCTGTGAAACTTGGTTTTAAGTCACATTTAGCCATCAAACAAGATTCAAATGTCTTTAGGCGCTTATAAGCAAGCCAAAACATTATATAAACATAAAAATCACCATCAAAACATCACCACCCTAAATCTCAAAGTTTCATCCTCAAAAGCTAACTTCATGTAATCCATTTCTAAGTTATTTCCTAGTGTTAGGCTATAATAAATGTAACACCATAACTTCTAGCTCATTTGATGCCATTTATAAGTTTTGTATTATTAATCCCACAAGGTCATATGAAAAGGGAATGAAAATAATAAACTTTTTTCGCGTTGCGCTATATCAAAAAAATTCAATTCGGTGTCATGTGGATTGTGTGAGCTCATACTATACTTCCTCATATTTAATTTTATTATTACAACTCATTTGTATCACAAAAACATGCCTACAACCCATGGAAACTGAAATAGAGTTCAAAATAAACAAGCACATTTTCAGCTAGATTTGCTCCATTTTCTGACCCAACTTTGGAAAATCATAACTAAATCTAAAAAATTTAAAATCATGCAATCTTTATCATTATGGAAATCTTAAGATGTCTACTTCACACTTCATAAAATTTATCACAAAGGACGTTTGACATCCAAAAAATTACAGAGTCGCTGGCTGCCTGAGCTGTTGTTTAGTTTACTGATACAAATTTCTGAAATTCATAACTAATTCTATAAAAATCAAAATCACACACATTCAGTCATTCTGGAAAGCTACAAATGTTTTGATACTAAAAATAATTCCAGAATGAAACAGATACGTTTAGTCAGCTGGATCCTATGGAACAGTAATCGGACTCATGGGACGCTATTGATACTGACAGTTAATTTCAACCATGCATAACTCATTGCTCAGACCTCCAAATGAGGTGATCTCAGTGGCCACAGAAAGCTTTTGACCTCTAGTTTATAAATATAAAATTTCATAAGCATTGGACACCATTTGGCCATTGGGTGAAATAGAATTCAAAACTGCCAATATGAACAGTACCCATACTAGAATCTATGAAAAATCTCAACTTTGAAAATTCATCAAATATTCTCTAGGTCTCCGAAAATTATGATCTTTAGCTTTCCAAAAAGCTCTTAATGAGACCTAATTGCATGCCAAGTTTCAGGGCAAGACTAACTCATTTGGCCAAAAAATAGCATAGGGTTCCATTATGGTCAATTTTAACTCCATATTGGATACCAAAATTGCCAAATGGATTTCCCTTGGTCTTGGCACCTTTTGGGCAAGTTTAAAAGCATATTTAAGACTTGTGTGAGCTACCCAAATGGTCTCAAACCTCATACATCTCATTTTGGCCATTCAACCCATATTTATACACATATTCATCAAACTTTACATTCTCATACCATGGCATTTCACACTCAAAACATGTGCTAATGGTCATATATCATTTCCATACATCTAAACATCACATAATAGTATGTTTACATCTATCTCAAGGTTCATAATACATATACAACATCATATACATCTTGGACCATTATCATGGTTCCAAAATAGACAAAATAAGCATAAGCTTGTCAATTGTCCCTCTTCATGGAGGTTGGCTCCAGTCATCATAATTGTTTGGTCCACCTAGCATGTTAGGATATTTAAGAGGAGGGAGTGAGATTCAAGAATCTCAATAGCTCATCTCCCATTCCATCACACATAATATGTGCAAACAAGTTTTACAAATGCATGCATGGATAAAGTAGAAATCATATGCATTTTAAAAGCAACTTTGGCATATGAATCAATCATACAAGACATTCAAGAGTTCACTAAGTGTTTGGATTGGCCTCACACTTCTCCTCATGGATTTTGGACTTGCCTCACCCATTCTTTAAGCACTTTGGACTCAACCATACTCTTGGAAGCTCACTTTACTTTTGGGAGACTCTTTACTTTGTCTCAACCAAGTTCAAAGGTTCTTAGCTCATCCTCACCAAAAGGAAGAGTTCTTGGCATTTCCACATTCAAGCAAACTCACACAAACATCATGTAATCATTTGAAAACATAACATAGCATCAAGCATCATGGCATATAAAGGCATGCTAGCATACTTTTCAAAGCTTGAAAATACATATACATACATTCTAAAACAAGCTAGACACACATCCATGCATGAGAGAAGGTGGAGAGAGCTACCTTGTATACAAGCACACACTTTTTCCTTAGCTTTCAAGCCTCCTCTTTTAGCCACACACCCACAAGTAGGTGGAAATAGTGTCTCTTGGCCTAGACACAAATTATGGGAGCCAATTAAGTTCATGAAACAATGTCTAGGGCCATGCAACTTGCTTAAACCCTAGATTACTCTACAACCTCTATTATGGTCCATATTGACACCTAATGAAGTAGCACCCCTCAAATGATTTCTAGGCCTCATTCTTTATTCTCAAATATGATTCTTAACTCCTTTTAAGCCTCTTAGAGTCATCACATCATTAAAACAAAGGGCCTAACATCATGTTACTTTCTTAAGTCATAATATGGAACCTAAAGCACCAACTCATTCTCTAAGCTTCCTAAATTTTTTCCAAGGTTTCCCCTCACATTCATTCATCATATATGACTCAAAAATGGGCTTGAAACAATTTAAAATTCTCCTTAACTATGCCATCCCTACTTGGCCGAAACTTAGAGCATAAATAGAATTTCATGGCTTCTTGATTTTTTCTTAATGGGAGAACCATTTAGGGAGGTTGCTAAGAGTTGTAGGAGGTCAAGGAAACACTTAAATAGCCAAGAGAACTCATAGATTAAATTAGTTTTTACAATCCCCTTAAATGCTCTATACTTTTCTAACTTTTAGGTTCATGACTTTCCATGAGGTTTTGTTCATTTTCATGGAGGAAGAGGCATGCGGGGGACCTCTTAGGGATCTTAGGAGCACATTTAAACATTCATTTAAGCCTAAGAATATTCATACAAAATCAGATTTGCAAGGGAGCATTTGGATCCCTAATGATTCCATTTTGTTTCCTAATGCTCCTTTCTTAATTCTATTGGTTCATTCTTAATCCTTGCCATCTAAAACCTCTAATCCCTCCACAAATTGGACAGAAATCAGCCCATAAGAGTTGTGCTCATGGTGGTCAAATTCGTGCAAGAGGGAGGGGGAGGAAGAAATTACCAAAGAATGAAAATTTTACCTTGTTTTCTTACTTTTCTTTGCTTGCTCTTCCACTTGGTTGGCTTACTCCTTCAATTTTCGAAATTTCCCTCTCTGTTCTACCCCCAAAATAGCACCAAACTCTCCATTAAAACTATAGAAAGAAAGCTTGAGAGGAGGGGAGCAAGTTTCAAGAAGGAAGGATATCGAATTTCTTAAAGTTTCTTACATTTTTCTTGAATTTCTTCCTCCAAAATCCTCCTTCTCTTGTGTGCCTAAGAAGCTGGAGTTTTTCTCTGAAAATGGGTAGAAGCAAGTCGGTTTAATGAAGGAGAGAAAGAATGTGAATTATAAAAAGAATTTGGAAGGTTCCTTTAACACTTAAATTCCATTTTTGCCCTTTCATACTTTGCATTTTCGTTTCTCCTTCGTTTTAGCTCCTTTTTTAGAACCGTCTTTTCCATCATAACAAATAGGTTCCCTTTTTAATAAAATGCCTTTGGAATCACTCAAATCAGAGCTAAAACCTTTCTGAACAAATCGGTCAAAGTTTGGGTCAACTGACGTCAAAAAGAATACACCGGAGGGGCTTTACCGGTCCTAGGGCTTCCCATGGTTTTTGGGGCCTCTGAGAACCCTGAGCAACTCAAAATTTCTATTAAAAAGCCCTCCTAGGTGCTTCTCCAAAATTACACTTATTTACGAAAATATCACTGGCCTTTCGGCAATTTGTTCTAATCACTCTGATCTTGGTTTCTGGGCAACTCAAGGCTCAAATCCTCATTTTCTATTATTTAAAATTTTCTCCCAATTTTATTTGGCCTTAAATCACTCATCTCAGGAGACTTACTTGCTTTGAAAACTGACTCATTTCGGTATTTTACGAAAAATCAGACGTTACAATAAACATGCAAAGGAACTAGTTTTTCACCAATTTATATAAAGGCTTCTTCTTTCAAACTCTCATCTTTTCCAACTCAAGTCTCTCTCTTATTTTCATCTTTCTTTCAAGATTTTCATCAATGTGGTCTCAACTATCCAAAAGACTAACCTAAGCACTTCTTATGCATTATATAACTACAAAATCAAAACATAGTTCAAGGGTTTAAAGCAAGAGATGCCATTTTTTCCATGAAAGTTACTTTAAAGAAAGAGAGAGAGAGAGAGAGTAAAAAAAGGATGAAGAAGATAAATCTTTAGCATTTTCAAGGATACTATAAGCATATAATCTTAATACAAACACCATCCATAACATTAAAAATCAACAAACAAGCATATATCAACTTTCACCATTGAAGCTTGAGCAATCTAGAGAGAGAAACAAAAAAATTAAGAAGAGGAGGAAGAGATGCAACTTAGATTCTTAATAAGACAATGAGCTTTACCTCAAGCTTTTTATTTCAGTTCTTTTTCTTGGCTACTTTCTTCTTTCTCTTCGAGTCTGCTTCTCCTCTACCAACTCCTTCTCTCTCACATCTTTCTCTAGCTCTAAAGTTCTCTCTCTCTCTCTCTCTCTCTCTCTCTCTACTCTCTTATTGCTTTCTTTACAGAATGAATGAAAGAAAAGAATTAAATAGAAGTTATACAGTTGTCTTTTGCAGATATTATCTTCCTTACTCGTTCTCGCATTCTTGACTTCCTTGAGGAAGTTAGTAAGTCTTATGACATGTATCATGATTGATAAATACCCATTTGGTTAGTACTAGATATAAAAATTGTTTCTAATTATAGAAAAATGTATATCAAAATTTTTCAACTTTTTGAGCTTGTTATCTCTGTAGCTTTACTTTGCTTATAAGAATTATATTTTACTATAGGCTAAAATTATGTTTTGGTCCATAAAATTGCATTTTAGTCCTATGAAAATTACATGTTTTAGCCATACATTTTTAATAATTATATTTTGATTCTAAAATTTTATCTAAATATTTTTATTTTTAAATATTTTTATTATATTTTTAGGTATTTTTGGCCTTTGGAGTTTCTAAAAATTAAACATCCAAGTATTTATTTCCTAATTACTTTTCATTTAATAACTAGAAAAAATACCAAATAATCCTTAGAAAATCTAAAAAAATTCTATCAAATTTAAGATAATTCCAAAAAAATTTCTTTATATTTTATAAATTTATATTTGTTACAACTTACTATACTTGATGCATTTGGTAACATTTATTTGCCACAACCAAAAAAAAAAGTATATATGACAATACTTTTAGCAACGATTACCTTATTATTCAATATCTCAAATGGACCTTTAATGGTTAAAAGTGGAATTCTTTTTCATATTAATTCATAACTTCCATATACATATTTGCTTTGATTCATATGATCATGATACAAGTCCCATTTATATAAAGAAACTATATAACCTATTTTGGCCATAGTCATATAATATAACCCTAAATTTTAAAAATTCATAACTTTAGCTATACAACTCCAATGTATGCAAATTAAGTGTCCATGAAAATCTCATGATCTAAATTATCTATTGTAAAAATTTCAAGTTGAAATAAGTCTATTTGGTCCCTCAAAAAATACAAAAACCAAGGCTACACTAATATGAATAATAACTGCACTATGATGACTTTTTGGAGCCAAATTTGAAAATTTACCAAATATTATATAAAGTTAAGAAAAATATAAACTTTAGCTCATTAGAAAGCTCTATAAGTCCTTTAATTGCTTACCAAATTTCAGTTTCAAACTAGATCATTTGTACTGTTAAGGGTAAGGTTGCATTTTATGGCTTATTTGGATCAAATTTTAGTTCTAAAGTGGTCTAATTGGATTTTAATATGCAATCTCTTACCTTGAGCAAAAATCAATCCCTTCATACATCATTTCTACAAGGGCCAATACAAGAAATATGTCTAACTTCTAAAAATCACTATCTCACTTTTACTCATGCATATAGAACCAAGGACGTATCATTAGCCAAATCATATTCTAATTACATATATGTACATTAAGTTGACATATATTCAGTCTCATGCTTGTACATGATTTGTTGTTATGTTTCATCGCTATGTACATCATGATTTGCTATCATTCTACGATAAAGTATACATCCAAATGATATGTACATCATAAGCATTCTAACTACACATTTCTAAAGCTTTAAATTCTTCTTTTACTCTTTCTCCTTAGTAGCTCCACTTGGCATGGTTAGTGGGAGATAAAAAAAAGTTAAATTCTTATGAGAATCTCAGTAGCTACATTTAATCCAAATTAATGCATACAATCGTGAAATTCAAAAAATAAAATGCAAGCATGTAAGGTATTGTACATATAAAACATCATAAACATGGAATTGGCACAAATCTTCCATACATATCTACTCGCAGTATGAAAACATACTAACTAGACTCATCTTTAGGCAAGGGAAGAACTACTGTGTTCAATTCCCCGCCACTCTTGCTTAAGGCCAAACAAAAACTCATACATGCATAAAACTTATATTAAAAGTCAATTAAAATAAGCAATTATAAAACAATCAATACATACAAGGCATCTTAACTCAAATGCAACCAAATGCATGCAAGGAAGGAAGAGTAAGCTACCTTTTGAAGTTAAGAACTTTGATAAACCATTAACCCACTTGCTCTTTTCTTTTCCCTAGTCCTTCTCAGGTTGGCATGCACACAAAGGTATGGTTGCATTAGCTTGTCCTAAATACATCAATTTAGATAAAAGGCAATTAATTAGACTTTATTCCATCTCATTCCATCATTACATATGCCTATTAGAACTTAAAACATAAACTTAAGTCACTTTAAATGCTTTAAGAGGTAAATCTCATGATTCAACTTCTAAGCCTTAAAATCTCACTATGTATGAGCTATATGACTCCAATGAAACTTATTAGGCTCATCATGTGCAAGCTTAAATATGTCTAACATCAACTTGCTTCATTTAGGTCCTTTTGAACCCTGACTTTTCACTTATAAAAATAAGGCTCGTAAATTCATTCCAATAGTTCTATTAGTGTTTATATCTCATATCTAGACCATCTAAAACCTTAGAATTCATGAAACAATTCCCTAAGTGCTTCATCCTTTCCTTGATCGAGACACACATACTTGCACTACATGAAGTTTTTGCTGCTTTCATAAGGAATTTGGAGGATGTAGGATATCTGTGACTCATTTCTAGTTCAAATATGGCTTTAAAAGGTTCAAAACACCTTCTTAGGGTTTAAAACTCTCATAATTTATTTAGAACCCTAGGTGACTTCAACTTGAATTCCATAACTTCTTATGTAGTTTTCTTTATACAACCTTACTCTTCTTCCTTCTAAACCTTATTTCTATTAAGTTTTCATCAAATTCATGCCTTTTCCTCCCTCTCTCTCTTTAGGCCAAACCATGGAGGAAATTAAGGCTTAAAGGATAGAAATTCTTCTAACTTAAGACATGTCTTGTTTGAAAGCCCTTTGAATGGTAATTCTTGTAATATATCTAGTTTCATCAAATCTCCTCTTTTCCTAAAAAAGTTAGCCACAAAGTTTACCTTTTTAAGAAACTAAAACTACCATTAGAAAAAGCATGAAGAAGGGAGGAGATTTTTAACTAGTATAAGCAAAAATTTGCATAATTCCATACTTATTTTGCTTTCTTTATCCTTTTCTCTCTTCCTCCTTCTCAAGCCACTTAGGTTCTACTTAGAAGCTAAAATAAGTCAGTTTTAAAAAGATGAGGCAGATGGCGTGACATATAAAGATTAAATGAAGATATTTTTAACAAATTTAAGAATATCGACTACATCACTTCACTTTAATTTCCTCGTTTGAACTATTTTTTCATTCTTTTTGAAAACTTACTACCCCTTCGCATTCTTATCAACTTGATTATCTAGCGCCCCTTATCTTGACAAGGAATAAGAAGGTGCTCTTTTCCTCTTTGTAAGATTACATATTAGGTTTGTATTCTAATAAATCAAGTATGAATAATAAATAAATATATAATTATTAAAACATCTACTAAGAGATTTCAGGGACTTAAAATAGTTTGGAAAAGCCCGTCTAAAATGTCTACTGGGAACCTTCATTCACACACCTTTAAGGATTTAATTGAAATGATTTTATTTGGTTAATCTGCTAGCCTTATTTTATCATATTATGATGAAGGATATTCATTTTTCCTATTAATTCTCATGATATTTAAACACTAATTTTTTTCACTATTTGATACTGTCCTTGATTGCCTGTTCTTGCACAATGTAAGGACTTTGGTCAAATTGGAACTCTCTTGTTAAACTTTGCCTACTCTTTTACCTTAGGCTAATGAGAGTTATCCTTATCTCTATTTGTTTTTCATTTAAAGCAAATCTTTATTTTTCTATATCACTTTGGTCAAAATTATAGTTTTGCTACTGCATTTATTTTGCTCTGATTTTATCCCCAACAACTCAATCGTTCTTGATAACTCTAAGACATAGGATATTTTAAAATCCTCTATACCCATATATTTATTCTCTACATCCATAGTGACTCAGAATAGCTTAAAATAATTCTATTTACACTTGTGGCACTGGCCACCTCGATTTACATGCAATTAGGGTTTTGACCAATTTCATCAACACTAGTTAATTTGATAACCTTGTTTAGTTATATAATGATGGGAAATATCTTCCTTTCTTAATATGCCACTAAATACTTAAATTTTTTATTTTTCTCTATTGCACTGTGAGAATTCTTTTTGGTTGCTCCTGAATTGGGTCCTAACCATTAATGAATCTCTTTTCTCATCTCATCAGGTTTTTATTTCCTCTCATCACTATTTATAACCTTATCTTAAAGTCTGACCCAGTATAAAGGTATTGGATATTACAATATTTCCCTAAATCCTTATTATTCGATCATTATTTAGTCTTCCCATATTTTCTAATCTTAATTAATTAGTTTAAAAGTATGCAAATATTATTTAATAAATCATATTAAGAGGAAGATGTTACATATACCTTGTTCCACACCTATCACCTCCTCTAGGCCTAAATCTTCCTTTTTGTACTTTAAAGGCTTGATCTACTTTATCCAAATTCTCATATTCAAACTCATCAAGTTCAATGGGTTCCTTCCTATATAGCCTCCTATTATTTTATCCTCTATTTGCTTTCTATTTTTTTGCTTCATCATGATTCATTCCCTTCAATGATTGCACCCTCTTTATTTTTTACAACTCAGTAGCTTGCTTATCTACATGATTGTTCACTTCATTATAGATAACAACCATTCTCTCAAAGTGCTGTTGCATAGCTTGCAAGGTAAAAAAAGCGTTATCCTTCTCTGCCGTAAATGAAACACTTTAATTTAAGATGTTTCAAACAAAATTAGTAAATAAACACAATAAATAAATATAAGTAGTGACGATTGTGTCGTGCAATCTCAAATAAAACTAGGAAGCGAAATAAATTTTTATAGTTAATGGTGCAATCCTAGGTCATCTCCCTTTGAGTTTATGCCTCAATTTATTTATGAAAAGGTTATTCTAAGTATTGCTACTGAAACTTATTTTGGGGTTGAAGTACTAGAATTTAATTGAACTAAATTTAATTGACAAAAATCAAAAGAATTTAAAACTAAATGAGATGAACAATTAAGGGAATATGGTAACTAGCTTTGCATTGGACTCCCTAGAATTCAATTATCCTTGCCCTTGATTTAATTTACCAAATTTGGAATTAATTCCTTGCTCTTTAGTGTATTCCTTATAAAGATTCTTGAATAACCATCCAAGGTTCAATTTATTAATTATACAAGGAATTTGCAACCACAAGAAACCTTGAATAACTAATTAATTGAATTAAGAACAATAACACACTTTAACCAAATTCAATTGATTAATAGAATCACATGCACAATTTACTTAAGATACTAATTGACCAATTAGATTAATTAATTCCTCAAACAATTTGCATACAATTTCTAGTTAATTAATCCAATAACCATTGCATCAATTAACTCAAGATCAAGAGGAATTTGAAAGTAATTTGCACATTAATTCTGGAATTTTTATAAGCATATGATGATCAAAATCAAAATTCCAAAATCAAATTCAATTCATAAAACAAATTAATAAAATCTCAACAACTAAATTCCTAAATCAATTAACTAAACCTAGTCAAATTAATCAAAGATTTAATGCTGGAATTTAAAAGACATAGTAAGGAATAATTATCCAATTTTGTGGGAAAAGATAGAGCTCAAATCTTCATCTGGGAGCTTCCAATTTTCAGCTAGCCACCATGGGTGAATTAAGCTGCCATGAAGAATTTAATTGGAGAAGAGTTTTTGGAAGAATGCTCCAGGAATCTCGTTCTCCTTCTGTGTTCTTCACGTTCTCGTTTGACCTTTCTTCACTTGCAAAACCACGCTGTCCTTGATGAATGAATGGTTCTATATATAGGCAAGGATTTGCTAAGAATTTGAGGCGTGAATGGAGTAAATTCTGGTGATAATTCAGAGGCGTGGCTGTACTGGACTGTGAGAGGCGTGAATGAAGTATGAATCCTCCTTGGAGTGTGCTTCTGGACGCTTTAAACTTGCTGCTGTTCACGTGACTTTTTAACACCACGTAAGCTTTGCATGCTTCATTCATTCTAATATAATTCCATGCTGCTGCTCTCCATTAATTATTCTTCACGTGAAAGCCTCTTCATATCAACCCATAACTTTTTGTAATCTTTATTTTCTTCATGTGGCTTCCAACGTTTGCATCATCCAGCTTCAACGTTTTCCAGAGTCTTCACAGCTTCAGCATCTTCAATCCAGTAGCTCAAGTTGGTTGCTTCATTAATCCACGAAATTCTGCAGCCCAAAATCCAGCTTATTATTTCAATAAAATCTCATTGCTTAGCTTGTTCCAGCTCCTAAGTGATTCAACTTCATATCTTTCATTTATCTGCATGCTCTGTTTTGCTCGTTAATTTTCTCTAGCTCCTATTCAGCTTGTGCAGTTCGAACTTACTTCTTTTCTTTCCATCATTCAGCTCGTGCAGTTCGAACTTGCTTCTTTTCTTTCCATCATTCAGCTCCAACCTTCTCCTCCAATTCGTAGCTAGTTCTCCCAACTCATGCAAGCTTCAGCTCGTTTTCCTCGTGCTTAACTCGTTGCTTCGCTTCATGCTCTGTTTTCTACTCATTCACGTAACTTCTGCGTCTTCTAGCGTCTACCCAAGCATCCACATGATTCAGCTCGCCTTTCTTACATTTCTGCATGCATTTTCCTTCTTATATCACGTTCCCAGCTGCTGCCATCACGTTAGCTCCTGCATTCCATCAGCTTAGCTTTTTCCAGTTGTTATTTTAGCAAGGGCTGCCTCTTCTGCCAAGCTCGAAGCTCCTTCTTTTTCAGCTCAAACCTGTAGCTTTTGTGTTTAGCTCGTGGCTTGCTTCTCTTTTAGTTGCTTCTTATTTGCTTATTAATTCTACTCAACCCATATTCATTCGATTTTTCCCAGCTCTCCACGTTGCTATATCCCTGCCTTGCTGCTGCGTTTTTCTGCCCAAGAGAACCAACAAAAACAAATATAAAAAACCCAATATATTATTTACAATATTGCCATCAGAATTTAATAAAAAAATGGAATTATCATCAAATCTTTTCCTTAATTCATTTTAATTTTTCAATTCATTTATCCAAAAGAAAATTCTACCCAAAATTAAAAAGTGTTTTAAGGATAAAAAGTATTTAATCATCAAAGAATTTTGGAGAATAAAATCTTAGTAATTTAAATCCAAAAAAATTCTCCTAATTAATTCAAAATTGTATTATTTTCCAAAATTAACCACAAATTCAAATATTGCATGATAAATCCATTTAAGCTCAAATTAATCATTAAAAACAATAATACATGTGGATAAAATATATGAAAATTAGCACTTATCAAGTAGCCTTAAATGTTTCACTCAATTGGCATTTTTTCATGATGATAAACTTACCACTATTGCCTTTTACCTCTCTAAGCTTCATTTAAAGTTCTTTTTAGAACTATTTGAGAACTCACTTTAGAATCCAAATATTGCAATGATCAACACACGTAATTTTCAAGAAACATTAGTAGCAAAGAAAGTAAAGTAACAAAGAAAAGAAAAAATAAGCACAAGCTGAATAAAGGAATTTGAAATATAGGAACCACATTGATTATAATGAAATTATGAAGCACTACCACACATTAAACAACAAAAATCTTGCAAAATTCATTAACAACTTGTTTCAACAATTCTAATTCATAAATTTGCAATTTAGCTTTTCTTGATCTAATTCTCCTTTTAAAAAAATTAGCAAGCTTTCTTTTTTTTTTTTCCTTTTTTTCTCTCTTTTTTTTTTAGGACTTCACAAGAAAGAAAAACAATGAGACATGAAGAACCCTAGATCAAGTAATGGCTGAAGAAGTAACAAAACAATTTAGATCTTAAGAAAAACACAAAAATGACAAGAATGATAAGAAAGAATCTAATTTTTAGAGTTAAACTTTGATACCAACTGATATAAGCTCTTGGACAATGAATGCTTCAAATTCACACGAGATTGAATTATAGCCCAAGAAAGAGAGAAAATTATATTGTAAAGAAGATTAAAACCCTTGAAGAAACAAGCTTCAAGAAACTAATCTTATGGTTAAGTGCTATAAAGATAGAGAGATCTTTGATAGTTAAATAATAATTCATGAAAGAACTAAGTAACTTACTCTCTAAAATTTGCATTTTCATTATCTCAAATATAGTAAAAATCATTGTTTGCGCGCGCACACACACACACACACACACATATCAACAAAATACACACACATACTATAACACCATAAATTCTTACTCATTTCATGTCATTGTTAAGCATTCTATCATGATTCATATAGGCTTTCCATAGAAAAAGCAAAAAGAATGGGATTAATTTCGCTTTGCGTCATATCTAAATATTTTAATCTATGTCACGTGAACCGTGTGAGCTCATACTATACTTCCTCATATTTAATTACATCATTACAACTCATTTTCATCCCAAAAACATGCTTACAACTCATAAAAACCGAAATGGGGCATGGAAAATGAGTGTTCATTCTCAGCCAAAATTGGCCTCATTTCTGGGCAAACTTTGGAAAATCATAAATAAATCTAGAAAAATCGAAATCATGCAATTTTGGTCATTCTTGAAACCTTAGGATGTCTATTTCATGATAAAAATATGTACAAGTCATAACATCTTACACACAGAGCGTTTGACATGCGAAATGGTCTGGAGGTCGGGTTGGGTCCTGATGCTGTCACAGTTTACTGATATAAACTTAAAAAATATCCAATTAATTCTAAAAAAATCAAATCCATGCAAATGATACCAATATGGAAAGTTGTGGATGTTAACTAGAGAGAAAAAATATCTCCAAATCAGTTCAACAAGCTCTGGTCAGGCAAGATGACTGATATTGGACAGAAATTTCAAAAATTCGTATCTCTCTCTAGACCTCCAAATGAGGTTCTTCCAGTTGGCACGAGTCACTGTGATTTCCTAGTTTCTTTGTATAAAATTTCATAGCAATTGGACATCATTTGAGTCTCATGTGACAAAAAATAATTTCAGACTATTGTAACAGTGCATCAGACCATTTCCATCAATTTTGTCAATTTTAAAAAATTATCAAATATTCTGTAGACCTCTAAAAATTATGATTTTTAGCTTCCTAGAAAGCTCTCAATGAGACCTAATTTCATGCCCAATCTCAAATCAAGACTAACTTATTTGGCTAAAAAGTAACTTAGAGTTCTATAATAGTCAATTTTGGCTCCATATAGGGTATCAAAGTTGCCAAATGGATTTCCCTTGGTCTTGGCACCTTTGGGGCAAGTCTAAAAGTACATTTAAAACTTGCATGAGCTGCCCAAATGGTTCCAATCCTCATACATCTCATTTTGGCCTTCTCACCCACACTTATGCACATTTATATCAAACTTCCAAATTGCATAATTTGGCATTACATACTTAAATTGTATTGTAGAGCTCATACATCATATCCATGGTTATAAACATCACATAATTGCATATTTATACATGTCTCAAGATTCATAACACATTTACAACCTCATATACATGATGAACCATCATTATGGTTCCAAACTTAATCAAATATGGCACAAGGTTGTCAATCTCTCTTCCTCATCGTTGTTGGCTCCCTTCACCATAATTGCTTAGTCCACCTAGCATGTTAGGTCATTGGAGATGAGGGGATGAGATTCAAAGAATCCCAATAGCTCATCTCCCATTCAATCATACATAATATGTGTAACCAAGCTTTACAAATGTATGTATAGAGAAAATAAAAGCCATAGACATTTTAAAGGCAAACTTGGCATGTGAACCACTCATACAAATCATTCAAGAGCTCACCAAGTGTTTGGATTGGTCTCACACTTCTCCTCATGGATTTTGGACTTGCTTCACCCATTCTTGAGTACTTTAGACTCAACCATACTCTTGGGAGCCCACTTTACTTTTGGGAGACTCTTCACTTTGTCTCAATCAAGTTCAAGGGTTCTTGGCTCATCCTCATTAAAGGGAAGAGTTCTTGGCCTCCCCACACTCAAGCAAACTCATATAAACATCATGGATCCATTTAAAACATAACATGGCATCAAGGATCATGATATGTAAAGGCATGCTAGCATACTTTTCATAGATTGAAAATGCACATATACACATTCTAAAACAAGCTAAACACACATTCATGCATGAGAGAAAGTGGAGAAAGCTACCTTGTACAAATCTACACACTTTTCTCATTGGATTTCCCTCCTTTGCCTCAGTTATACACCCACAATTTGGTGGAGATGGTTTTTCTTAGCCTAGACATGATTTAAGGGAGCCAATTAGGTTCTAGAGACATATTCTAAGGTTACACAATTTACTTAAACTCTAGATTGCTCTATAAGCTCTATTATGGTCCATAAAGGCACCTAATGAAACAACATCCCTCAAGGGACTTCTAAGCCTCATTCTTTCCTTTCAAATATGATTCTTGACTCCTTTTAAATCTCTTGGAGTCATCACATCATTAAAACAAAGGGTCTAGCATCATGTTGCTTCTTTAGGTCCTAATATGGAACCTATGGCACCAATTCACTTTCTTTGAGTTCTAAATTTTTTCCAAGGCCTTTACTCATCTTCACTCATCACATATGACTCAAGAATAGCTTTAGAAAAATTTAAAACTCTCCCTAACTATAGGAACTTGCCTAGGCCGAGACTATGGGGGGAAAAAAAAGTTCATAGCCTTTTTAATTTTTCAATAATGGGAGACACACTTGGGAGGCTTCTTAGGGGTCTTAGGAACTCAAACAAACACTCACATATGCTAAGGAATGCATAAATCAAATTAATTTTTACAATCCCTTCAAATGCGCTACACTTTTTCTACTTATAGTTCATTAGTTTTTCTTGCAATTGCTTTGCTTTCTTGGATGGGAGGTGCATGTGGGAAGCTCTCTAGGGGTCTTAGGAGCATGTTTAAACATTCAATTAAGCCTAAGAATATTCATATAAAATTAGATTTGCAAGGGAGTATTTGGATCCCTAATAGTTCTATCTTGTCTCCTAATGCTCCTTTCTTGATTTTATTGCTTCCTTTTTAATCCTTGTCATCTAAAACCTCTAATCCCTCCATGAATTAGACAGAAAATATCCCCTAAGAATTGGGCTCATGGTGCTCAAATTCGTGCAAGAGGAAGGGGGAGGAAGAAGTTACCAAAGAATAGAAGTTTTACCTTATTTTTTTGTTCTTTCTTAGTTGTTTTTCACTTTCCTTGGTTGCCTCACTCTAAACACGAATTTTTCCTCTCTGTTCTGCCCCCAAAATAGCACCAAACTCTCCATTAAAACCATAGAAAGAAAGCTTGAAAGGAGAGGAGAAAGTTTCAAGAAGGAAGGATATGAAATTTCTTAAAGATTTTTACCTTTTTCTTAAATTTCTTCCTCCAAAATCTTCCTCCTCTTATGCGCCTAAGTAGGGCAGTTTCTCCTCTGGTTTTTGGTAGAATTAAGGCGGTCTTAGAGAGGAGAGAAAGAACGTGGCATATAAAGAAGAAGAAAGAAGCTTCCTTTGTAAAATGGTTTTCAATTTCGCCCTTCATAATGGTATTTCCGGTTTGGCTTTGTTTTAGCTCCTTTTTTAGAATCGTCTTTTTCATCATAAAATTTAGATTCCCAATTTAACAAAATGCCTTTGGAATCACTCAAATTGAAGCTAAAACCTTCCTGAACGAACCTGTTAAAGTTTAGGTCAACTGACGTCGGAAAGAATACACCGGAGGGGGTTCACTAGTCCCGGGGCTTCCCATGGTTTTTGAGGCCTCTGAAAACCCCAGAGAACTCAAAACTTTCATTTAAAAAGCCCTCCTTTGAGTTTTTCAAAAAGTGCCTATATTTACGAAAATGTCACTGGTCTTTCGACAAATTTATCAAATCACTCTGGCCTTGATTTTTGGGCAACTTAAAGCTCAAATCCTCATTTTTCATTATTTATAATTTTATCATAATTTTATTTGGCCCCAATTCTTTTTATTTCAGGGACTTCCTTTTGTATTTAGCTCATTTCTGACGTTTACGAAGAAACCGAACATTACTTTTCTTACGTTTATGGAGGGACCAGATGTTACACACACACACACACACACACATATATCAACAAAATAAACCTTAATAGCTAATGGATTCATGTTAAAAAGGCCTAAACTAATATGAATTTTTAGCCTAAGTAGGATTAGTAATCCATTTACAATAAGAAAGCTTAATTCTTAAAAAAATAACACATAACATAAAACCAAATGCATGGGCTTAAATAAAAATAATGTTCAACTCATTTACAATTGAGAAAAATAAATCCTAACAAATTACAAGGTCCAAATACCTAAGTAAATGTTTTAGCTCTCATCCCTACTTTTAAGCTTCTATCAAATGCATTGAAGTTTATTCTCCTTTTTTCAAACCTATCTTGCCAATTATTGCATTGCTTTGCAAATTGATGTTCTTAGCCTAAAATGCTTAAACTAATCCTTGCATTGCCTCATTGATTCTTTTGGTTCTAACCCATGTTATTGGCCCATCCAAAACAAGTAAAGAATCCTTGAATACTTATCCACCACAATTCTCACTAGTGCTAGTCCCTCATATTACATGCCAACTCTATGACATTCTCCCTTCATTGTAACATCCGGTCCCTCTGTAAACGTGAGAAATGCGATGTTCGGTTTCTCCGTAAATGTCAGAAATGGGCCAAATATAAAAGGAAGTCCTCAAAATAAAAGGAATTAGCGCCAACTAAAATTAGGATAAAATTTTAAATAATCAAAAATCAGGGTTTGAGCCTTGAGTTGCTCAGGAACCAGGACCGAAGTAATTTGAAAAATTTGTCGAAAGACCAGTGGTATTTTTGTAAATATAGAAACTTTTTGAAAAACTCACAGGAGTGCTTTTTAAATGAAATTTTTGAGTTCTTCGGGATTCTCAGAGGCCCTAAAAATCATGAGAAGCCCCGAGACAGTTAAATCTCCTCTGGTGGATGTTTTCCAACATCGGTATACTCGAATTTTGATGGATTCGTTCGAGAAGATTTTACCTCCAATTTGAGTGATTCCAAAGGCATTTTACTAAATTGGGAACCTAAATTTCATAATGGAGAAGACGATTCTTAAAAAGGAGCTAAAACGAATTAGAAACGAAAATACCAAAAATGAGGGACGAAATAGAAATTTTTGGAATTCTTTTGCTTTTAATACTCTCTCTTTCTCACGCCCTCCCTTGCCCTCATTTTCCACCATCTTTCTTCTGCCCAGAATAGAGAGGAGAATTATGTCTCTTAGGCGCACAAGAAGGAGCACTCTTGAAGGGAGAAAAAAGCCAAGAAAATGTGAAAAATTCCATAGAAAATCTAACTTTCTCCTTAGCAAGTCACTTCTCCTCCTTCTCCTCCTTATTTCTATAGGTTTGATGGTGTTTTTAAATCTATTTTGAGGGTAGAACAGAGGTGGAATTTTAGGATTTAGTGAGGGGATGCTAGCCAAGTGAAGAACAAACTAAGAAAACCATGAATCCAAGGTATTTTGCTACTTCCTAAGCTTAGGTCTCCTTGCTCCTCTTCTCTTCAATTCCCCCCATGTAAGACCCGCTATGAGGGATTAAATTTCTGGCCAAACCAAGAATGAATCATATGAATTAGGGTGTGGGAATTTAAAATATGCAAAGGAAACTAAGTAAAAGTCATTGAATTTCAAGTTAGCAAAGTGTAGGATTCTTGAAGAGTTTGTAAAATCTGTTTTGATTCATGAATTTCCTAGGCTATGTAAGTGTTTAATTGAGCTTCTAAGACCTCTAGGAAGCCTCCCAAGTGACTCTCCCATCAAGAAAAAATTGAAAACCCCTTGAACCCCAAATGCTTTCATAATGTCGGCCTAGGCTAGAAAAAGTACCAAGGGAAAGTTTTAATTTGTTTCAAACTTATTTTTGAGTCATGTAGGATGGAAGAGGATGAGAGGAAGCCTTGAAAAAATTTTAGAAGCCATAGATAGTGAGATGAAAGTGTAGGAACATAATGAAGCAACTCCTAGCTAAACTTTTTAAAATAATTGTGTGATAACTCCAAGGAGTCTAAATGGAGTCAAGAATCATAGATTAAAGGAGAGAAGGGAGCCAAGATCATGAATTTTTGTAGTTGCTTCATTAAGTGCCTTATGGAAGTATAATGAAGCCATAAACCAAAGTAACATCATGTAAAGTGTGTATAATGCCGAGACTTATTCCCATGAGTAATTCATGTTTCTTTTGGTGTGTCTACGCCAAGAGAAATAATCTCCACTTTCTTGGGTGTGTGAGGTCAAGGGAGAGAACTCAAGGCTTAAGGAAAAAGTATATAATTACTTCCAAGGTAATTCTCTTCACCTTCTCTCATGCATGGATGTGTGTTTAACTTATTTTAGAATGTGTGTATATGTATTTTCAAGCTATGAAAAGTATGCTAGCATGCCTTTATATGCCATGATTCTTGATGCTATATTATGCTTCCAAATGAATACATGATATTTGTTTAAATTTGCTTGAGTGCAAAAAGTCTAAGAACTCTTCACCATGGTGAAGATGAGCCAAAAATCCTTGAACTTGGTTGAGACAAAGTAAGGAGTCTCCCAAAAGCAAAGTGGGCTCCCAAGATTATGGTTAAGTCCAAAGCTCTCAAAGAATAGGTAAGACAAGTCCAAAATCTATGAGGAGAAGTGTGAGGCCAATCCAAACACTTAGTGAGCTCTTGAATGTCTTGTATGATTTGTTCATATGCCAAGTTTGCTTTTTAAATGTCCATGACTTCCATTTTTTCGATGCATGCATTTGTAAGGCTTACTTTGCACATATTATGTATGATTGAATGGGAGATGAGCTATTGGGGTTCTTTGAATCTCATCCCCTCTTCTCCAATGCTCTAAAATGCTAAGTGGATCAAGTACCTATGGCAATGGGAGCCAACAACAATGAAGAAGGAAGATTGACAATCATATATTTAACATTTGTCATTTTGGAACCATAATGAAGTTTCATGATGTATATTGTGTTGTAAATGGTCTATGACCCTTGGATATGACGTATGACCTCTAGCATATATTTTGAGTATGTAATGCCAAAATATGCAACTTGGGAGTTTGATGGAAATGTGCATAAGTGTGGGTTGAATGGCCAAAATGAGATGCATGAGGTTTGAGACCATTTAGGCAACTCACACAAGCCTTAAATGTACTTTTATACTTGCCCAAAAGGTACCAAGACCAAGGAAAATCCATTTGGCAACTTTGGTATCCTATATGGAGTCAAAATTGGTCATTATGGAATCCTATGTCACTTTTTAGTCAAATGAGTTAATCTTGATCTGAGATTTGGCATGTAATTAGGTCTCATTAAGAGATTTTTGGAAAGCTAAAGATCATAATTTCTAGAGGTCTACAGAATATTTGATGATTTTTCAAAGTTGGCAATTTTTATGGTTTTGGTCTGTTGCATTATTCATTTGGTCCGAATTTAAATTCTGTTACACGAGGCTCAAATGATATCCAATTTTTATAAAATGTTATACAGAGAAATTAGACAATCACAATGACTCGTGCCAATTGGAAGAACCTCATTTGGAGGTCTAGAGAGGGAGATATGATTTTTTGAAATTTCTGTCCAGTATCAAAAATTTTGCCCGACCAAAAGTATTGTTCCATTAAAATCTGAGGTTTGGGCTTGATGAACTGGTCTAAAGATATTTTTCTCTCTAGTTGACATCCACAAATTTTCATATTGGTATCATTAGCATGAATTGAATTTTGGTGGAATTAATTGGACATTTTCAAAGTTTTCTATAGAATTTCATATCAGTTCCTAAATGCAATCTGACTTTTGGACCATTTTGGATGTCAAACATCCTCTATGACGGATGTTATGATCTGAGCATATTTTTATGTGAAGTAGACATCCATAGCTTCCCAGAATAACCAAGATTGCATCATTTTGATTTTTCGAGATTTAGTTATGATTTTTCAAAGTTTGGTCAGAAAATGGAGCAAATTTGACCGAAATTAAACAAGCCCATTTCATGTTTCATTTCGGTTTCTATGAGTTGTGGGCATAATTTTGTGATACAAGTGAGTTGATTTGATGTAATTAAATATGATAATATATAGTATGAGCTCACACAGTCCATGTGACACTGAATACAATTTTTAAGTATGACGCAATGCAAATAAACCCATTATTTTCAGTCATTTTTTCATGTACTCTCATAGAAATGATGATGTAAAGCTTATGAATGTTATGAAATGAGTTAGAATTTATAGTGTTACATTCATCATCACTTCCACATTCTCCACCACATTACTACACATGCCATATGGCTCTATCCTACTCACAGTTCTATTCACTAATTCATATGCATTTAATGCCAAGTATGCTAATTGTTCTTTTGATTATCGAGGATCATTCTACCGGGGTTCATCACATCACATCTACCAATTCCTTTTTTTTATACAATTAGTGAGATTTGAATTCTCCACCAATCGCCAATCAAAACAACTCAGTCAAATCAAGAAAAAGAAGTATATGATCAACTCGTGCAACAACAACTACATCAAGTAAGAAGAAGGCCTCAGCATAACATAGAGAGTCATTTATTTTGACCCATAGGTATAATTTTTGTATATACAATTGCATTTATACTTAATTGACTATAATAATTCAAAGTGTTATTAATATGAAATTGTAAGATTATGATTAATACATAACAAGGTTGAAAAGGGATAATTAATTAATTAACTATTAATGAAATAAAATAAGTATAGTTATAACAATTATTTAATTATTTAATATATTTATATATAAAAAAAAGACAACGCAAACTTTGCTTGCTTACATTGTCCTTAATTTATAAAAAAAAAAAAATTGATTGAACATAGGCTTACGTCCTTAAAAGTACAAAAAAAATGATACACAAGCAATAAAGAAAAATAAAAATCATAACAGTTGGATTAATAAGATTGGTGACTAAGGATTTTAGCCCATCATTACCACATCCTTAGAAAAATAAAACAAAAAAAATGGCATACAGGTTTTAAAGAAAAATAAAAATTATAACAGTTGTATTAATAAAATTAGTGATTTGTTATAAAACAACTCAAAAGATAGAGAAGAGAAGATTTAGAGGAAATATAAAATATAGAAAATGCTTCTCAAATTTTCTATTTCTCATCCTCAATGCAAATAAGATGCATATTTATAGATACAAATTTGTAACTCCAAAAGGTCACATTCTAAATGTGAAATAATATTCGATAAAGTAGGACATAAATATGGGAAATCAATATCCCAAGAATTACACATTCTTGAAAGAATATGAGAAAAAGAGTTACAATTCTTGAAGCCTGATGGTTACAATTCTTGAAGGAGATGATCATTCACATAAAGAACCACATAAAGAATAGGATTATAATATGCCTTTCAATAAATTTGGGGGTTTAGAAACTAAAGGGACATCTACCATAATAGATGAATTCATAACACTCTCCCTTGGATGTCCATTGTACAAGGAATATGCCTTATTAAAACCTTACTAGAGAAAAACCCAGTGGGAAAAAAATCATAGTGAAGGAAAAAGAGTACACCGTTCCTTGTACATTTTCCCTGTTCACAATATCATTATATATCCTTGAGTCAACACATCCTAATTTTATATACTAATCTTTCAAATGTTGAGGTTGGTAGTGCCTTAGTGAATAAGTTGACTAGATTATCACTTGAACAAATTTGTTGAACATCAATATCACCATTCTTTTGAAGAACATGAGTGAAAAAGAATTTTAGTGAAATATGCTTTATTCTATTTCCTTTGTATAACCTTCTTTCAACTGAGTTATATATGTCGCATTGTCTTCATACAATACAGTTAAAGTTTTCTTACAAGAAAATAACCCGCATGCTTCTCGGATATGTTGAGTGATAGATCTCAACCAAACACATTCTCGACTTGCTTCATGAACAGCTATAATTTCTGCATAATTTGAAGAGGTGGCTGTAAGTGTCTGTTTAGTAAAACGCCATGAAACAGTTGTATTTCCACTTGTAAATATGTAGCCCGTTTGAGATCTAGTTTTGTGTGGGTCAAATAAATATTCAACATCTGCATATCCGAAGAATTCTGCTCTAGATCCATTTGTATATAACAATCTCATATCAACAGTACCTCTAAGATATCAAAAAACATGTTTAACTCCAATCCAATTACAAGAAAATAACCCGCATGCTTCTCAGATATGTTGAGTAATAGATCTCAACCAAACACATTCTCGATTTGCTTCATGAACAGCTATAATTTCTGCATGATTTGAAGAGGTGGCTGCAAGTGTTTGTTTAGTAGAACGTCATAAAACAGCTGCATTTCCACTTGTAAATATGTAGCCCATTTGAGATCTAGTTTTGTGTGGGTCAAATAAATATTCAGCATCTACATATCCGAAGAATTCTGCTCTAAATCCATTTGTATATAACAATCCCATATCAACAGTACCTCTAAGATATCAGAAAACTATTCAACTGCAATCTAATATCTCCATGTTGGAGCTGAACTAAATCTGGCTAACAAGCTTACAGCAAAAGCTATATCAGGTCTTGTATTGTTAGCAAGATACATTAATGCAACAATTGCACTAAGATATGGTACTTTAGGACCAAGAAATTTTTCATTATCATCTTGAGGTCAAAAAATATCCTTTTCATATTAAGTGATCGAACAACTATTAGGTTACTCAATGGTTTTATCCATGTTTATTTGAAAAAAATATTTTTTATCTTTTAAGATCGTATGAGTGCTTGCACTATCTGTGAGACATATATTTTCATTCATTTTTCTAAAATTAAACAAAACAAAAGTACAAAACAAAAGTATAAAAAATATTATAAAACTCATACTTGAAATTTCATATAAACTTATAATTACCAAAAAAATTACAAACACATAAACATATTTTAAGTATCAATATTTTTTTGTGGGTTGACAAATAAATCTGATACATCTAAATGTGTAGTAGTTATAGGATCATTGGCAAAATCATCATATAGATTAGCAAAATTGGTCTCAACACCTTTCTCATTTTCCTTCATTGATGCTTGATAGAGATTAACAAGGTGTTTTGCTATACGACAGGTATATGACCAATGTCCATTTATACTACAACGATAACATGAATTTTTTGAATTCTTCACAAATTTTTTTTGTCCACTTGTGCTTCCTTATTTTTCTTCCCTCTTATTCCATTTCTGGTGATAAGCAATATTCTTATGATAAGGAGCATTATTTCTTCCTCGGCCACATCCATGGCCTCGTCTATTATTATTAATCATTGTCACGTTCACTTTAGAGAACGGAGTAGAACCAGTTGGACGGGCTTCATGATTTTTTATTAATAGCTCGTTATTTTGTTCAGTCATAAGAAGGCATGAAATTGACTGAGTATTTTTCAAATCTTTTTTCTCTATATTGTTGCTACAAGAACATATTAGAAACATGAAAAGTAGAAAAAGTTTCTCTAACATATCATTTTCAGTAATTATTTCTCCACATAATTTTAACTGAGAGCTAATACGAAACATTGCAGAGTTATACTCACTAACTGATTTAAAATCTTGCAATCATAGATGCATCCAGTCATAATGAGCTTTTGGAAGAATAATAATTTTCTTGTGGTCATACCTCTCTTTCAAACTATTCTAGAGCACAAATGGATCTTTTACCGTAAGATATTCAGATTTCAATCCCTCATGGAGGTGATGACGAAGGAAAATCATCATTTTAGCACAATTTTACATTGACTTATTGTTTTCTTCTTTGATGGTATTTCCAAGACCCATTGCATCAAGATGAATTTCAGCATCTAAAATCCAAGACAAATAATTCTTTCCTGAAAGATCAAGGGCCACAAATTCAAGTTTCATAAAATTTGACATGATAATTCAAATAGAATAAAACTAAAAAAATTAACGAGTAAGATAAAAAGATCTTACCTTTCTTGCTCAAATGGTTAAGAGCAAATTCGTGCTAATAATGTGTTATGAAACAATTCGAAAGATAGAGAAGAGAAGATTTAGAGAAAATATAGAATATGGGAAATGCTTTTCAAATTTTTTATTCTTCATTCTCAATACAAATAAGATGCATATTTATATGTACAAATTTGTAACTCCAAAAAGTCACATCTTAAATGTGAAATAATATACCATAAAGTAAGGCATAAAGGTGGGAAATCAATATCTCAAGAGTTATACATTCTTGAAGAAATATGAGAAAAAGAGTTACAATTCTTGAAGCTTAATTATTACAATTCTTGAAGAAAATGATCATCTACATAAAGAATCACGTAAAGAATAGGATTATAACATACCTTTCAATGAATTTGGAAGTTTAAAAATTAAAGGGACATCCACTATAATGGATGGATTCATAACATGATCAAGCATTTTAGCCAATCATTATTTCTATTGTAATAGTACGATAGAAAAAAATCAAAATAATTGTAGTTCGTTCAATTTAATAGTACAAAAACATGTAAGGTTTAAGAACCGAAGATATGGAAGAGAAATTTCTTTGGGGGACAAACAAATTATGCAAGATTAATTGCGTCACACCTTTTCCATTTTACATTCTTCCATGTTATTTTATCATATGCAATCATACATCTGTCCTTTCCACATAATTTATTTACATATAACATTTTATATTTTAAATAAATTATATAAACTTTATTTTACTAAAATTATATTAATTTTTCTTCTATTTTTAAAATTTACATAAAATTTTATACTACATAATTTTTTCTGTATTTTTAAATTTATATTTTTCATTCAATTTCCATTAATGGTCCTTCAATATCTAATTTAATTTTTTTAAAACCAAATTATCCCGTGCCTTCATCGTCCTCACCTATAGCCCCACCTAAACACTGCAAAACATGAGTCTCTACATGTATAGAACACTTATGCAAATCCCACAAAATCTGGCTCGCCCCAATCAAATTTTGAAAACCAAGGAGCAACTATCATCATCAAAGCCTATCACCATTCATAATTCATCAATTATATCAGCAATTGAAGCCCATCACCCTCGAATCCAATAGAAGCCTATCACCTCAACCCCTGCTCCTCCTCTTCCTTTCCACCACCTTCTTCAACCGCAACAACAAAAAGATCATAAAGGTGTGTTTGGTTGGGGTTTTTAGAGTAGAGGGGAAAAGAAGGGAGGGAAGGAAGATAAGAGGTTTGGTTGAACAAAATTGGAAGGGAAAAAAATGAAGACAAATTTTTTTTCCTTCCAAAAGAATATTTTTTAAGTTATAATTTACTTTTTTATCTCTTAATTTTTTAATTATTTAATATATTAATATTTAATAAAAATTAAAATAATTTTTTATCATAAATTAAAAATAAAAAAAATAAAATTCATATTTTTTAAAAAAATATTAATATAAATAATCTTTTTATAAAAAATAAAATTAAAATAATATAATAATAAATTTATCTAAATAATAATCTCTTCTCTACTCCTCGTCCAAACAATAATCTACTCTCTCCTCCCCTTCTCTTCCTTCCTTCCAACTAAACATAACTAAATAAAAAAACACCCCCTCCCACCCATTAACCCACCCCCTCCCCCAACTGATACCCACCTTGCTCGCTCTTCCTTCTCGTTTTCCTTTGTTTTCGCTCTTCCTTCTCGCTTTCCTTTGTTTTCGTAGACACAATAGAAGACGCACCACCCCTTCCTCCGATTCCGAGTCCAAGCCTCGTTATCACTTCTCCTATTCCCTTATCCGCCTGGCGACCACGTCGTTCTCGACCCATACAAGCCACAGCGGGTTCGGACCTGTTTTCGCCATCGCCATCACCCATATTGATATTTTTCGATTTCTTGGTTGATATTGTGCCCAGGAACGAGATCAAATAGAAGTGAAGATGAGAGAATCTTGCGTTGTTGATTTGGTTTTTGTTGGGGGAGAAAAGGTGTCAAGGACACCAAGGAGTTGCAGAGGGTTCGCATGGTGTTGGAGTTCTTCTCAATGTCTAGGGGCTGTCTCACCGGAGTTCTTATGGCCACCTCTCACCCAAACTGGCTACCATTGTTGCTTTCTTCCCCTATAGCTTCAGCACCAGGAAAATCATGGTGCGAGATACCCATCGGAGTCCTGAGTGAGAATTTTAGGGGAAGCGTGCGTTGCAAATTGCGTATTATTTTAATAAATATTTTAGTTAAACGAAAGACTTGGGTAGGATAGGTAATATATTTACATAATTTATATAATATTTAATATATTTTTTAATTATTATTTTAATTATTAAATTATTATTTTAAAGATAGATATAGAAATAATTTTTTATTTTATCTATTAATTTTTTAGATTCATTTTCTTACATCATTTAATGAAATAAACTTAAAAATATCTTAAAATCTTTTAAAGAATATTTTTAATAGTGATAGATAATTGGATTAAAATATAGATTTTGAAAATTAAAAAATTATATAATTTTAATAAAATTTAAGAATGGTACATGTAATTTATTTTTATATTTTTATTATTCATTTTTTAATTAAAATATAATAATTATATAAACTTCCAATAATAAGATAATAAAAATATAATTTTTATAAATAAATATATAATTTTTAATTAAATTATATATTTATTATATTTTAATTAAAAAAATTATGCACTTATTATATTTTAATTAAAAATTTTAATAACAAAAATATTAAAAATTATATCTAAATTATATTATTTTTTATTGACTTATCATAAAAAGGATTGTTGAAGTAATTAAAGTCTCTTATGCGATTTTATAATAATATATTTTTTATATTAATTTAGTATATTCAAAAAAAAAATTTCCTCAGTGCTTTTAAAGAATGAAACTCGTATTAATGAGGAGAAATAATATTTCATTTTATCAATTCAACTATCCTTTTTAGATTAATATCCATACGCTGTAACAATTTGTGCATGCCTACTATGATAAAACAAGAATTTTAAACAAAAAAATAAAAATAAATGGATTGAGGTAGAGTAAACCAATAAGCATATCAAGTGTATTTTTTTCTTTGTAGCAAATCTCAACTCCGATAAGTTTGTGTGTCTTACTTAGAAAAGTGAATATATCTAACAATCTCTCAAATGGATTTAGATTCTCTCAATTGCTTAAGAAATTGACATTGTCAATTTAAAAAAAAATTAAGACCTAAATTTGTGTAAACTTACACACATTGTAAGATTTATTGTTCAAGTAGACCTTACATATTATATTTTTTTTAAAAAGCTAATACTATCAATTTTCTTAAAAAATTGAAAGGATTCAAATTTCTCTTAAACAAGGTTTAGTACTCTCAAAAGAGGACATTTGAAGTTTTAAACAACAAATTTTAAAAACTACCAAGAAAATGAGAGCTTTGGGACAAAAGAGAGAACTAACTGATCATCTTGTGAGGGGAGCCCAAAAAAACTACATATCATGTATACGACAATTTCAATAACTGATATTTTCCTAATACCATGCCTAGTTGAAAACATACTGATCGCTTACAATTACAAG
The DNA here is from genome assembly GCA_026724425.1 of Erythrophleum ivorense. Taxonomy (NCBI): domain Eukaryota; kingdom Viridiplantae; phylum Streptophyta; class Magnoliopsida; order Fabales; family Fabaceae; genus Erythrophleum; species Erythrophleum ivorense. The sequence continues at coordinate 34,981,597 of JAIUCV010000006.1, read as the reverse complement.
TTGACGCATGCTCTATAATCTAAACCTCATGGGAAGGATGGATTTTGAGTGCTGAAGCTAGACACCAGTAAGGTATATAACAAGTGGAATCGAGTTTTCTAGATGCAATCGTGATCAGATTGGGTTTTCATGCTTAATGGTTAAATCTAATTATGCGGTGTGTACCATCGGTTTCCTTCTCAGTTATGATCAATAGCATTGACCACGGCAACTTCTACGAGAAAAGGCTTTAAGAAAAAGGTGATCCCCAGTCACCCTGTTCATTTTAGGAAGGAGGGTCTTGTCAAGTCTTTTGACGCAGGAAACAAAGAGAGCAAATATTATACAAAGTCTTTTCTTCGTTGATGATAGCATAATGTTTTGTAAAGCAAACTAGGGGAATATCGAATCCTTGAAGCAAATTTTCCAATGCTATGAAGAGTGTTTTGGTCAGAAGATGAACACGGACAAATCATTAGAAGCTCCAAAAAGTGAGATCATAAATTCTCTCCGGGTTAGAACGGTGGCTTACAATGAACGCTATTTGGGACTAGCATCGATCTTGAGAAAGAACGAAAACAATTCCTTCAAGACCATTAGTGACCAAAGCAGGGAAGAAAGTCTTGAAAAAATCGATAGCTCAATCAATCCCCACATATTCAATGAGTTGCTTTCTGCTTCCATAGAGTTTATGTTGCAAATTAAACATGATGATGGCATGTTTTTTGGGGGGGTAATAATTCTGACAATGCCATCAAATATTCTATTGTCATGAACTGACTTCATATGATACAATCGAAGGAAAAAGAAAAAAGAAAATTTTGGTGTAAATAAAAGAAATTAACCACACATTTTTATTTCATTGTGTCACTCTTGGACTGCATAATTACAAAAGATTCAATTTCTAAAATCCTCTGGGTCAGCTGGTAAAAACTAAACTCCAAAATCTTTTGGAGGCCTTGGGAGTAGAGATCTTAGAGATTTCAACTTATATCGGCCAAATAAGGATAGAAATTACTGCATCAACCAAATTCTGTGTTAAATAAAGTTCGAGAGGCAAAGTACTTCAGATATTCTTCTTTTATGGATGCTAGACTAGGCACCAATCCTAGCTCAACATCGAGGAGTATTATTGCTAGTAGAGAGGTTGGGATGATCGGTGTTCAATGGCTGTATTTTGCACGAGGACTTATTTCTAACAAATGAGGGATGGACTTGGAACCCACTTGCTTCATTTGTAAATGGAAGCCTGAAATAGTGATGCACTCTTTATTGGGCTGGGCAAATGGATTGTCTACTGCTCCAAAGGGAATAGATCTAGGTGTGTATTACTACAACAACAACTACAACAAAGCATTTTCTCATTAAGTGGGATCAGCTACATAGATCAATCGACGCTATAAGCACCTATCGTAAATTATATTTTCAGACAAACCATTTAAATCTAAATCACTCTTAATAATTTCTCCTATAATTTTTTTTTATCTTCCTCTATCTCTAATTATTGTACTATTCTCCATTTCATCTACTCTCCTAACTGAAACTTCTATAAGTCTCCTCTCCACATGACCAAATCATCTAAATCTCGATTCTACAATCTTCTCCACAATAAATGCAACTTCCACCTTCTCTCTAATGCATTCATTTATAATCTTATCTCGTCTAATGTGATCACTTATCCAACACAACATTCTTATCTCTACAACATTAAACCTATTCTCTTGTTGACTTTTTATTGCCCAACACTCAATTCCATACAACATTGCACAGGTCTTATAACTGTGTGGTATAATTTATCCTTAAGCTTAAGTGGTACTCTTCTATCACAAATAACACTCGAAGCACTCCACTATTTCATTCACCCCACTTGAATCTTATGTTTTACATCTTTTATTTCTCCGTTATATTGTATGATGGATCCAAGATACTTAAATCATGTGACTTGTGGTATGATATATTCTCTAATTTTTACTTCTGTGCTCGAAGTGGTGTGTTTCTTACTAAACTTACACTTCATATACTCCGTTTTACTTCTACTTAAACGAAATCCATGAGCTTCCAAAGCTAGTCTCCACCTCTCCAACTTCTCATTCATTTCCACTCTCGATTCTTCAACTAGAACAATATCATTTGCAAAAAACATGCACTGTAGCACCAACTCTTGGATATGTTCAGTAAGCACATCTAAAATTAAAGTAAAAAGACTAAGGGCTCAAAGTTGATCATTGATATAAGACCAATAGTGATCGAAAAATCTTCGGTAGGTTTACCTTCTGTTACTACACTAGTTGTAGCCTCATCATATATATCTTGAATTGCTCGAATATAAGTTATACGAACTCTTTTTTTCTCCAAAGCCTTCCATAGAATCTCTCTTGGCATTCTATCATATGCTTTTTTCAAATCGATAAACACCATATGTAAATCTCTTTGATTTTCTCGATATCTCTCCATTAATCTTCGCAACAAGTATATGACTTCCATAATTGACCTTTCTGGCATAAATCCAAATTGATTCTCCGTAACTTGAATCTCTTTCCTTAACCTCCGCTCAATTACTCTTTTCCATAATTTCATAGTGTGGCTCATAAACTTAATTCCTCTATAATTTGCACAATTTTAAATGTCCCTCTTACTCTTATAAATAGGGGTTAACGTACTTCTCCTCCATTCATTTGGCATTCTCTTAGATCTTATAATTTTATTAAATAACTTTATGAGTCAACTTATATCTTTCACTCCTAAATCCTTCCATATTTCAATGGGTATATTATCCGATCCAACTACTCTGTCATTCTCCATTTATTTCAATGTTTCTCTTACCTCTGACTCACAAATCCTACGATAAAAAATATAATTTTGATCATCTTCTCTAGTGTCTAACCTATCTGATTGCAATAAAATCTCGTACATTTCATTAAAAAGCCTATGAAAATAACTCTTTCATTATTCTCTGATATTTTGTTCCATGACCAAGACTTTTCCTTCTTCATCCTTAATGCATTTCACTTAGTTCATGTCTCGTGTCTTTTTTTCCTCTACTTTTAGCTAACTTATAAATATTTCTTTCTCTAACCTTAGTACCTAAAGATTAGTATAACCCATCGAATGTCTTCGCTTTCACTTCACTCACTACCTTCTTAGTGTCTTTCTTAGCTATTTTATATTTTTTTCAATTTTCATCACTTACATAACGACCACACCTTATAGCACTCCTTTTTAATTTTAACCTTATCTTGCATGCTTGCATCCCATCATCATGATTCTTTATCCTTAGGTCTAAAACCTTTTGATTCACCTAATATTTCGTTTATCACCTTCTTAACCTCTTTAGCCATTCTATTCCACATATCATTAGCACTTCTTTGTATTTCCTAAGGTTCTTCCTTCATAATCCGTTTCTGTAAATTCTTTTCTTTATCTTCCTTTAATTGCTGCCATTTAATCCTTAACACCCTATCTTCGCCTTTGCTTTTTACTCTCCTCTTAACTTGTATATCCATAACTACAACTCTATACTGAATAGTTAAACTCTATCCAGGTATAACTTTACAATCCATGCAAAGTTTTCTATCCAATCTCCTTATAAGAAATAAATCAATTTGAGAACATACCATTCCACTTTTATATGTGATAAGATGTTCCTCAAGCTTTCTAAAACAAGTGTTAGCTAATAGAAGATCAAACGCGAATGAAAAGTTTAAAATAGTTTTACCCTTTACATTTGCTTCTCCTATGCCATATCCTCCATGAATACTCTTGTAACCCAAAAAAACACTTCTCACGTGACCATTTAGATCCCCTTCTAAAATAATTTTTTCTCCTAATGGTATTTCCTAAACTAAACATTCTAAATCCTCCCACAACTATATCTTGTGATATTCTTCTAATCCTACCTATGGTGCATAAGCACTAATAACATTAAAGATTTCCTTTTCCACTACAAACTTTAACACAATGATTCTATCTCTCATCCTTTTTACATCCACTACAACATTTTTTCAAAACTTATCTACAATTATACCTACCTCATTTCTAAATTTAGCCTTACCAGTATATTAAAGTTTAAAACCTGAAGTGTTTAATTATTTCATTTTTTCTCTTACCCATTTAGTTTCTTATAAACACATAAAATTAATCCTCCTCTTAATCATAGTATCTACTATTTCTATTGATTTACCCATAAGTGTACCTATATTCTAAATTCCAAAACGAATCTTATTCTCGTAAACTACCTTCTTTATCCACATTCGTTCACGAAAATGTGAAAACCCTTGTTTATTTTCACTACATCCAGGCGTCGATGCAGCAGCTCTTACTCATTTCTCACTGTACTCAAACTATACAGCGCATTACTTCCAAACAACGACCTAGCATTACATTTAATACATCGATTGTCCATGTCATAAAAATTCGACAAAATTTTACGTTGGCTGTCGATTGCCTAACACAAACCTCTTCTTTTTTCCTAGTTTAGGACCGATTATGAAAAATAATTTACATCAAAACTCGTCATAAACAGAGTTCTAAGTGTGTATTGCTAAAAGAAATTTATCAATTTGCCCTACCCACATCATATTTACCCAAAAAAAAACTAACCCAACAAAAAAGTCAAATTCATCAATTTGCCATGCCCACCAAAATTTTTTAGGCCAAACAAAGAGGATCAATGTCTTTTGCTAAACAAGTACTCCAAGTCGTTAGAAAAAAAAGATGTAAAATAATCTTTCTCCAAACCTAGACTTGGGACAAGTGTTGCTAAAAAAGATCCCAAAAGCTGTGGGGGTCAAGTGTCAAATAAAAATGGATCAAATAGGCAAATTGCTTAATTTTTAAAATAAGAGGATCATCTCCACTACCCCTAAAGATCAAGGTGGCAAAGGTCACACAAATTACCTTAATTCCCTCGTACTAATTCAGTCCAGCACGCTTCAACAAACTAACATGGATTTGAAGGCACTTCCGAAAAATGAAATTACTTTATTACCAACTAGCATAAAAAAATTAGAGCTTTCTTCATTAGAAGATAAACTGATTTTAAGTAAATTGTACAAAAAAGTCAAAACAATCACATATTTCCACATTAATCTATGTATTTGACAACTTAAACAAGGTAAGAAATTTGTAAACTGATAAAAATGAGAATAAAACTATCCATAAAGATGATAATATTCGGTAGGTATGATAGGATAATCTTGATTTCAGTATCAAACGCCAGGATGAAAATTCAAGGCATCTAACCTTGCAATATCAACTTATTCTGTACTCAGGTTGGTTGGTCAAGAATCCCTATTCCAACATCTGAAATAGTCAATATGCTGCAAGTGTAATCCGTGGCAATTGGATGCTTGATTATCTGGAAAACCTCAACAGCAGTACCCTTTTATGTACTGTCTGTACCACATCGTGACACATTATGACATGCACAAACCTGAGAATAGCTTAAGATGCCGAGGAGCTCTCCAACATATGCACAAAGCGGTCCCATATTCCTATGTACAAATGTCAAAACCTGGCATTGCAAATTGAGTTGCAAAGGCCTCAACCCGAGCCTGGAGCTCAACAATGTCCTTGTTGCCCTCAAGACCCTTCAAAACAGCCTTCTGCAACTTCCCATACTCTCTCTGCACTATATTTGCAATTTGTGCAGCTCTAAAGAGAAATTCAGCGATTGTTTCAAAATCAGTCTCCAAACACCCTCTTGATGTCATGGCAGGGGTACCTGAGTAATATGCCATAAAAGCTGTAATAAGAACGTACGGTCCATCAAATATACCCAGCATAAAAAAAGACTCAAAGATTTTAGTGTAATAAATCATCACACACCTATCCTTACACCTCCAGGAGTTATAATTCCATTATCACCAAAGATAGCAATTTTATTCAAAGTAATATGACACATCTCGCATATCTTCTCATAAAATTTACCTGCCAACACAAATAAATGATACTTAGGTCTTGTAACAATTTATAAACATAAAAAAAAAAAATCCAAATCAACTAATCGTCCATCCCACTAAAATCATACAGAAAGGCACAATTATCAAAATGGATAAAAAACTAGCCCTGTATAAGAAAGTCCAATAACACATGTAGCCAAGTCCAAGCAGCAAGCTCATAACTAAATTCACAAAAACAAATTGCAAGTAAACCAAAAACTTTGGCTCATCTAGATCCAAGCATCCTCAACTACATGCCAAATAAGCAATTATATAACTGTAATGCCAAAGAACTGAGATGGGGTAGGGCACCAATACAATGCCTCAACAGCGCCAAGACAGAGTAGCCTGAGATGTAAGGCAATAGAAGTACCCACCTCTCCATTTTTCAGTAAATTTATCAATTATCCTCATTTAAAATACAAAATTACCAACAGGCACACAGATTAAATAGGTATTTGAGCCAAATAGGCAATTATGAACTAAAGAAACAGGAAACATGAACAAAACAGAAGCTGCTATTTAGTCTTAGGTTTGGCTGCACTTGAGGCTTCCAGTGCTGATGAAACCAGAGCAAATCAAGGGGAGCTAGTGCTCTCGAGCCTTGGCTGAGACAGACACTGCTTGCAGACTCTGCCATGTGATTCTATGGGTACTTTCAGGCTTTATTTTTAATGCCTCTTTTCTCTCATCTCAGTTGAAACACCCCCACAGCTATTTTTCTAGTTCTGGTCAATTTAAACCAAATCCAACACCCAGTCACCGCCAACACTTACAATAGTAGCCATAATTCAACTTTCAAGCCCCTTATTTGATTTATATTTGTGTCACACTCGCATAATTACTAACCTTCAAGGCCAAAGCCACCCAATAGGTTCTTTGTCACAGACTCCCATGCCCCTGTCTGTTTATTTGACTTTTCATTTAACTCCATTGTCAGATTTAATCATTCAAAATTTGTTTCAATTTAAAATCGTGTACACTTAAAATGAAGGCCATAATTCTCTTTGGGCTAGACTTAGGTAAAGTTCCCTAAGTGTTTAATGAAAAGATGACGTGGAGAAAAGTTATTAAAAAAAACCCTTCTCATAATTTTTATAGGAGAACCTAACAGCAAACACAGAAAAATTAAGCCTAAGTTATGTCCTATTTTTTTAGCTCTCTAAACTAAATATTAATGATTTATGTTATGAATTAATATCATCAAAACAAATTTTAGTCATCCCAATTTTTTCCCTCCAAAAATGGCTAGTTCACTTCAGTGAAGAAGCCAACCCACCTCACAGCCTCAGTCTTTTGGGGTCTTAGTGCAGAATGACATCAAAGGAGGTGCTGAAGAGGCTTAGAGCCTCTTGTACCGTGAGAGACACTAGCTTTAGCCAGGTGCTCACCTGGTAGCACCTTTAGCGCTTTTATGCTTCATTCAAGGAGTGCATCTTGGGCGCCTGAGAGCAAAAAGTGTGGTGGAAAGGGAAGGGACAACCTTAGAAGCCCAACCCAAGTATTTTAAAACAGTATAACTTTTTTAAGGATAGGGAAATTAATAGGGTAAAATAGTCATAGTCACTTTAAAATTTTGTTTAGGCTATTAATTTTTTAGGGTTTTGTGAACAAACATAAAAAACAAAAGACACAAGGGACCACACACACGATAAACAGAGAAGAAGAGAGCAGGAACCTGGGAAGAAAATATAGAGGCTGATTCAGATGAGACAGAAGATGTTGAAGGATATAAATCTAATGAAGGAGAAGATAAAAGCGATGACAATTATGGATCTGAATTTGATGGTTCAGATGACTAAATTGATAAGCTCCAGGGCTTTTTTATCTTTTTTCTCAAATTTCTTCTATGAAAATTTTGGACTTAAATGCACTTTATCTTTTGTTATTTTGTTAATGGCTTGGCTGCCAAGGCTACTACATCTTTTGGGTTGTAAACTTATCTACTTAACTTTACACTTTGACATATGACTTAATGACTATAAATACACGTAATATTATTATGAGCTATGACTTAATGATTCTTATGCTTGAATAGTGATATTGATGATTATTATGACTTATGACTTGATTATTATGTTTGAATAGTTGATTTATATGTCAAATATTGTTACAAACTTACATTTATTTATTTTTGTTTATATAGAATATTTTTTGCATTTTTTCCTATTTTAGCGCCTTGCTTCACTTGAGCATGTGCTTTTTTAGTGCCTCTCACCTATGGCATTTTAGGGGTCCAATGCCTTTCGCCTTTGACTACCTTGCTCTAGCTGCCTTAAGCTTTTGACAACATTGAATATAACTAGCCAAAAACTATCATATAACAAGCCAAAACTACTTACAGCTTCAAACTGGATAACCAAAAGATCACAGCATCACAAATGTGGGATAAGTTTTTACAGCAAATCATGACCATGGTTACTAGAACTTACTGGAATACAAGCCATTTGTAACGGATTGCTAATAAGGGATTGTTTAAATATATAACTTCAATATGGCTGATGATCCCATATTATATAAAGAAGAGGCAGAGAGATTTCATGGACAGATCACGATCCAGCTTGAAAATAGCAACCATGGCAGACAGATAACATACAGATCAAAATAACCCAAAGAAGATGATGACTTCAGGCTGGGAGGAAAAAAACAAAGGAAGAAGGAAGATGATGTCTGCAGCCTACTTCCATTTGATCTGAAGAGGGTATATTTGAAAGATATGCATCTTTGTGAGCTATTTTCTACATGTACAACCTGTTTATTTGTGCACCTGTATATTCAGGCAAAGCTACTCTAAAATAATGCAGTTATCTGTATATGTCAAAGAATGATGAGGATTACTTATATTCAGTTGGACAACAGCATATACATCTTCATATTTCAAGCATTGCACTATCCTTCCGACTATAGTGCGTTGTGCCCATCCGTATAACTAATTTATGCATGTAAACATGCACTCACATAATACATCAAAAACCAATTACAGACATTTTGCTGCATGGCTATAATAGGATTTACAGCCACTACAAAATGCCAGAAGAATGGGCATCTTCTGAATGCATTTTTACATGTATGGATGTATTTATAAGATGCATTCATGTAAATTGCATATATCACAATTTGGTACCATATTCAAAATTAGAATGACCTTGCACTTAAGCATCAAGTCACTGCAAAATAAAAGTGACCTAATCCCACTTGTTAAAGTCTTTAATAAAAGATACACATAAAAATAAAATCAAAATCACAAACCTGAAATAGCTGCAGGATTAAATAATATGACAGAAATGCAACATTCCAAGATGTGCAACGACAAAGGTTATAACACAACAAGTAAACCAAAATAATAATAATAATAATAATAATGTGAAGAGCAGATAACATGAATGTATAGACTTAACAATTATGTAAGAAACTTGCAAAATATTTTCAAAAGATGAGTGTATGAGACAGTCATGTAATATACCTGTCAATCCTAAAGGCCTTAAATCCCAAAGTACTAGATGGTTGTCTGTACCCCCTGTTACTAGGCGGCATTTTCTTCTCAATAAAGCAAATGCTAAAGCTTGGGCATTCTTCTTCACTTGCTGCATGTATGCCTTGTACCCAGGAGTAGCCACTTGTTTTAAAGCTATGGCGAGAGCAGCAATATGGTTATTGTGTGGCCCCCCTTGCAACGATGGGAAAACAGCAAAGTTTATCTTTTCTTCAAAGTCATATTGGTCACTTTCATATCCCTGACTTAGCAGTATCCCTCTCTTCCTCGGTTTTGTACCCTTCCTGTAAAAAATTATACCCCCCCTTGGACCTCGAAGACTTTTGTGAGTTGTTGAAGTAACAACATCACAATGGTCAAAAGGATTCACACATTCCTGAAAAGACAACAAAACCAAATTAATAAAGTATCTCTTCAATGTTGAAAGTGTAACATCCAACCCAAGAGTAATTAATTAGGGCGAAGATTAAGTGAGAATAATTAAGGGAGCAATATGGAAAATTGAAAATTTGGGGATTTAGTATAAAAATATAATGAAGATTGTTTTAATTTCTTTTTTTTGCGGGGGGAGGAGGGGAGTTGAAGATGACAAATTTAAGTAAAAGCCCAAAACCTTTATATCTTTTGTGAATTAGCCCAAAAAGGGTTTTCAGCCCATAACTCAAGTAAAACACCCATCCCTTTCTCTGACCTTCAGAACACATGAAACACAAAGGAAAAACCAGAAAAACAAGAACACCAGACAAGTTCTCATGGTGCGCCACTTTCCAATGCCAGCATGAAGGGGAAGTTGAAGATTTTAATCAATGTAGTCTTCATTAAATTCGTTCTACTCCTTCTGCTCTACCTTATGATATTTTCATCTTCTCAAATGGTGGGAATTTCGGTTTTGAAGGAAGGAGATGTGTTCTATAGGTGGTCTTGCTGAGGAAGAAGATTAGGGATTTGAAGGAAGGTGAGTTTTCAATGGTTTAAGTTTCTTGCATGTAGTTTTGGTTAAAATTTTATTGATGCTTTGTTTCTTCTCTTTTGGCTATGAATGGGTGAAGGAGGAGGAGAAAAATTTTGAAAGTTAGGCTTCCTTGGATTGAAGGATTGAAAGGAGTTCATTGGAGGTAAAATTGACATTTCCTCATCTTTTGAAGTTGGGTTTTTTTAAAGTGATGTTGTGTAGTGAATTGGGGTTCTACTTTGGCCGAACCATGTGTGGTTTGGTTTAGGGGAACTTGCTTTTATTAAAGGCTCGGGAAAGACTTGGAAAGAGAGAAAGAATCCAAATCTTGACCATTGTGAGTAAATATTCTTCACTTTGTTTCCATGATATTGAACCTTGAATGGGAAATGGTGTTTAAACCTTGTGTGTTCCTTGAATGGCCTAGAGTGACATCAAGAAGGCAAATGCTTGAGTTATGGATTGATAATCATGTTTGGGAATGAAGAACATGAGAAATTGGAAGTGGTAAGCGGAGGTTTAATTCAATGCATGGTTTTGCTATTCATTTGATATAGGAACCAAGACCAATGATTATTGTTTTGTTAAATTGATGGAAGTGAGTAGATAAGAGGCAGTCCAAAAGTCATTGAAGTGAGGATTGAAGTTTTAGAGGAAAGCTTAAAATAGGTATGGATATTATTGAAGAACATGCTCAATAACTGAATATGATAGAATGAGTTCGCATAGAGGCTTAACTGAAATTACATGTATGAAATAGATTTTCCACCTTGCTGGACTGATTTGGTCTTGGATTTGTGGTAGATTTGCTAGTAAATCACCTTTCAGGTAAGGGTCCATCTTTCTTGCCATATTTATGCCTAAACTAGATTAGCTCCCAATGACTATCGATGATGTTATGCTTATTGCTTGCTTACAATGCATATGTTGTTTCGAGCTAAGACAAAGGTTGCTCTCTTATGGTTCATGATGAGATAACCTGGGCAAGACAAAGGGTGCTCACCATAGTATACCAATTCAGTAGGGTTGAGACAAAGATTACTCTTCCCACGGACACTGATCAGTCAAGTCAAAGGCTACTCTTCCCATAATGATGATGATTAGGAGGGTTGAGTCAGAGGTTGCTCCTTCCTCAGTTTATTGGCCAATAATCCCCTTGCTGTATGCAATCAATATGATTATGTAAATGGACGATGATGGTTGATTGCTTCTTTAGTTTGGATATCATGTGTCCAATGCTTATTGTGTCTTGAAAGATAGAATCTCTAACGGGATGTTTATCTCACCTCCTACAAGATTAACATTGCTTTTAGGAGAAGGATCAGGAAAAGGAAAAGAGACCCCTGACATAACTAAGTTATACGAGCTGCTGTTGTATGGTTATGGCTTTTGGTTTTGGGACCCTATACACCATGCTTTGAGTGGGCTGTATACATGTTGCTCTCTTTGTAATTATGACCTATGATATTATGTTGGGGTTTTGTTGTACATATGTAAGTGAATGCCAAGATAGGACCTTCCTTTCGTTATTTTGGAATTGTGTATCTATACATAGATTGACTTTTGGTTCTGTACATATGAATTAGGTGCTGTTGGTGGACCCTTATTTTGATAGAAATGAATTATGAATATGGTTATGCTTTATTTTTGCTGAGTATGGGACGATTTTATGGTAGATGTTAGCTTATGGATTGATTCACCATCCAGCGTATCCATATGGCTTAGTGTGTGGCTTGAGTTAGGGTTTGGCATAGCCATTTTCGCCAAATGACAAGTTTGAGATGTTCCAATGTTGGAACTAGTTTAAATTAGTATTCTAGACTTGCAGGGCCAAGTTTGGAAAGATTTAGAATCCATTTGCCCATTTTGGGTATGAGGAACTCAAATTGTTAGAGCTGCTGTTATGTGAGGTTTGGCGCACTCATTTTTAGAAAATCAGGCCGTAGCATGATTTCAATGGCTTAGAATGATGCATTTAGGCATTTTAGACTTGCCCAAGTCAATTTAAGGGGAAATGGAGTTGTGTAGCTCAAAGTGTATAGATCACCTGGTAAGATGAACCTTGTTGTGGCTGTCATAGTGGGATTTTGCCATCATAGAATATTTGACAGCAAAATGGCCCTATTATGTGAGGGTTTGGTTAGTGTTATTTTGGTGTATTAAGCTTATTTTCTGGCCAATTGATTTAAACCATGTTCCTGGACTTCTAAAATTTGTTGCAAGAGTTTGAGCTATGGTTGATTAGTTGGGTGTACCAATTGAGGCCAGGGAGTTTTCTTTTCTGTCATAATGATTGTTTTCACTGCCATCATGTGGTATTGTCTTGGTTAGGTTAAGTTTTCCAACCCCATGAGCATTCCATAAATTTAAGAGGAATTTTAACCTTTTTATAGTCCATGAAACCTTTAAGAAGAAGCCCTACATCATATTTTGTCATCTAGGAGGAGTGTCAGTATACCTTTGTTCCAACATTTGCCATTTTGGCCAAAAACAGAATGAAGCCGTGGCCCTGGCCTTCGTGGCTGCAGCCCCAAGTAGGCAAGTTCTGTTTTGGCTGTCTTAGACAGCCAAGGCCACGGCCTGGCTCTTCGTGGCCATGGCCCTAACCCTGAAACCTCCCATCTAGTTTCTTGGGTTACTTGAGAAGTATTCTTAGGGAATGTTATAAAGTGATTTACCGAAGTATCTAATCATACTTTTGGGATGTTTTGAAGTTGGCTTAATAGGTTATAATTTTTAGAAGCAACAAGCATAAGAGTTCCCATAGTTAGAAATATCCAAGGAAGCTAGGTGGATGGCACTTAACTAGGGACAATTAGCTACAGTTTTACATGTTAGGTTCAAAAGTTTTAATATTTTGAGTTAAGCTCTTGAATAAAAGGATGTCGTGTGTTATTGTTAAAGGTTACGGTTTCCTCCTTATAGTGTGGGTAAATATTTAGTTTGTGAGGTGAAGGTTTTAACTTCAACTAAAGGTTACTCCAACCTCTACAGTTAGTTAACTCCACCCTATGGACCAACCTAGAGTGAACTTCCTATAAGTCATGAATTTTCTAGCTAGCTAGTATCTTAATTGATTTTAGTAATGTACCTAAGTTAATGAAAGAAAAAAAAGGGGGTGGGAAAAAGACTTCAAGAGAGATAAATGTATGAGCATAGGTTAAGCAATTAATTACAAAAGTTTAAATTGGTCTGTAATTTTTGGAGTTCTTAAGCCTCGATTTGCCGACCCCACCTAGTGGGAAAAATCCTGTTTTTGTTATTGTTGTTGTTGTTGTAGCTAGAATTAGAAAATTAAGGATTAATGTTTCTCTAATAGAGTTAGGTTTCTCTCTATAGAGTTAGGTTTTATAAAAAGTGCATCAACTACTAGTTAATAGTGGAAGACAAAAATGGAATGAGACCAGCCCTATCCTTAATTTAGAATATATCCCTAGGAAGTTTAGTTTAAATATAAATAGACCTTAAATCAGGTTAAAGGGCTAAACATTAAAATCATTATCAAATAATCAATACCTCTGGATTCAAATAACAACATCACTTCAACAGATTAAGAACTCTGATATTCCAGAATCTAAATTTATTCCCACATTTTGATTATATATCATGATCATGAAGCATTCTAAAATGATGCAATTTGATAACACTAAATCCAAAGTTTTATTTGCTGATACATATGTTAAGTATATGTCTATATCTGAATCTGCTGCCAATCTTTTTTCTACATTGATGGGTGGCTGTCTTCTTCTGAAGCAAGTTTTTTGGCCTTTTCATTGAGCATTGGGTGTGCCCTCCAACCTAAGGACAATTTTTCTTGACAACTCATAATGTTTTTGAGAAGAAGAGGGCAAAAGGCTCTGGCACTGTGCTGTTTTGAATACTATGGTTTATTTAGTTGCAAACAAAAAGTGCATGTATTTATAAGGGTGTGTCAGTGTCATTTCTTACTCAGTCATTCTGGGACAGGATAAAGATGGTTCTCAAATTTCAAGGGAGACTCGTTGTTGGATTTACAGAGCGATTGGGCAGCTTTGTTGCCTGCTACTTTTTAGATCTTGGGTTGAGAGTTATTTTGTGTTTCATAATGTACGTTCCTTTTACAAAGATTTATTGTCCTCATCATTCATAATGTTGCTTTCCTCTGATAAAGCTTCTTTTCTTATCAGAAAAATAAACACTAAATCTTATTGAATCTTATAGCATAGCTTATTATATATAGTTCCTGCACCTCAATTGCCAATGTAGAAGCCAAGACAAGAGATAATATAACAATTACTGTCACTCTCAGCACAAGAAAACACAAACAAATAAAAAAAATTTGCCTGCAGTGACCAGTGACATGTAAACCAGATATTAAAGTAATCAAAATCACATTATATAATTTGCAAGCTGATTGCCAGTGACTTAATTTTGCATGCTTATGTAATATGACTTCTTTTCAAACTTAACACTCTTAGAGAGGCTAAAAGTTTAACAGCATATGGCAGAAAGTTACATTCTAAGTAGGCTTTTTCCACATTTTTGGTGAACCTTGTTATACCCTCAAAACATGGAGCAGTTTCTATTGATTAAGCTCAAAGGCTTTGTCTGGAATAAGAAGGATAAAGTCTAATTATGGAAGAACGCTATGCATGTTGTCCTAAGGTGGCTTTGGTTGGAGTGGAATGCTCAAACTTCTAAACAGTGTCCTCAGTAGAATTGAACAGGGATAGGAGAGCACTGTTGTATTAATGCTTCTGTTCTTTGTGGGTTGTTGGCATTCTTCTAATTAATTTTCTACCTCATTTATCAAAAAGTCCATTTATAAATTCTAGCCAACCCAAGAATGGAGGTACAACGTTAAAAGCATGAAAGTAGCACTTTCTTTTATTGTCACAAGATCAATAACAGCCATTAGTGTACTAGGATAACTTCTTTTGCATACTCTTCGATCTCTGCTGTTCATAAAAAGGGGGCAGGTGGAAGAGCAAATGGGAAAAAAAGTGTTAACTATGAACTACCAACAGGGCCAACAATGCTAGCTGCCACTACCATTATGCTATGAGGCAGAGAAAAAGAAGATTTAATTTACAATGCAAGAAGACAGTGAGAATGAATTTTCCAAAGCAAGCGTGAACAAAGTACAGCCAATATTTCAATATTAAACTACCAGGAGGAAGTTATTTCACACCTTAGCTGCAATAAGTCCACTAATCTGAGCCATGTCACACATTAACACGGCTCCACATTTATCTGCAATGTGCCTAAACCTTGCATAATCCCATTCTCGAGGATATGAGCTCCCACCACAAATAAGTATCTTGGGACGAAAATCCAGCGCCTTTTCCTCGAGCTTATCATAATCAATATAACCCGTTTGAGGATTCACCTTGTACGGTAAACTCTCAAAGAATATTGACGCCCCTGAAACTTTCTTCCCGTTTGGCGTATAGTACCCATGACTAGTATTCCCTCCAGATGGTGTATCCAACCCCATGATACGATCACCAGGCAACAATAATCCCGTGTATACAGCAAAATTAGCAGAGGTACATGAATAAGGTTGCACATTCACACCCCAACTTTTAGGGTCCAGATTGAATGCTGCCAATGCGCGTTCACAAGAGAGCGTTTCAATTTCATCAATATATTGATTACCTCCATAATATCGTGCACCCGGCATTCCCTCTGAATATTTATTCGTCAAATGGCTTCCAAGTGCTTCCATCACGGCCCGACACACAAAATTCTCCGAAGCTATCAATTCAATCCCTTTAAATTGCCTTTTTTTCTCCTTCTCCATTATCTCATAAATGTCAGGGTCCGCAACTCGTAGGGTTTGGTCACCCCATGATCGAACAGCGGCTCTCCGCGCCTCGAGATTGGGTTCGAACGATACCCACTTCGAAGAAATAGAAGACGACAACGATGGTTCTCTATCTCTTCGCCTCTTCAAGCACATCGAATGCCCAAGGATACGAAACTCTTCGACCTCTCTATCTTCGTCTTCATCAGACTCTACCGCCAAGCTCCCATTCTCCGCTTTGCGATTATCCGTCATCGGCTCCAACAACTGAAACGGAACCGGAGGAACCGGCTGCGAGGGATCACGGAGGCTGGGGTCAAGCTGAAGAGTGATGGAGTCGTCTGCTATCTGGGTCCGGTGAGGCGGCGAAGCATGAGAAGAAAACCCAAGAGACAAATTTGATTGAGAATGGGATATGTCCATCAAAAAACCAAAACGAAACCGATCCTTAAACCCCAAATCGGTGAATTCTTCACAGATTCAAAAAAAAAAAGTGCTATGTACGTATGAATCCGACAACCAAGATATCTCCTAAGAACAACAGTAACAGCAACAAAAACAACGACAAGGGGGCTTGACGAAGGTGCAGTAACAGTGCTTGTAAATGGATTCTACGTGGCAAGAAAAATTCCTCATTGAGGATAGAACAAAGAGGGAGAAAGAGAGAACCCAACCCCAATCGTTGATGTTCAATGGAAGAATATGGTGTCGGGCGAGAATGACGACGGAGAGGTAATGAGGTGGCTTGTGCTTGGCGTGGGCTTAACGGGGGATGCACCTAGACAACGCTGAGTTGTGCTGTGGTCATCCTGTGATGAAGACAATTGATTAAGCCCTTGTTTTTCGTTTGATGCTGATAGAGACTTTGATTTTTATTATGAGTAAATTATAAAGATTTTTGTTAAATTTTATTGAAATTATATGAATTTTTTATTTTTAAAAATATTTTTGTTTAATTTTAAATTTTTATTAAAATATCTCTTATTATTCTTAATAAATAAATATCTATTATATAAAAAATACATAAATAAAAATAAAAAGAATATATTTTATTTTTAAATATGCACATATAAAAATAAAAAATATATTTTATTTTTATTAAATTTAAAAAATTATGTAAATTAATAAAAAGTATTTTGATCAATAAATTTAAAATTGACCTAACTTTAACAGAAATTTTAATTTTAAAAAAATTATATATATCTTAAAAATAAAAAAAAAGTTTGTATAATTTATTCTTTTATTTAAAATAAATAATATTATATGTTTAAATTCTATTGTTACATATTTAAATTCTAATATTGTCAATTCATCAGAGTTATGAATGAGGGGACAAAAAAGCCTCTTCAAAATATCACTTGAATTGAGGTTTGTATTTTTTATGAATCCCCAATTAATCACTTAAATGCAATACTATAAAACATAATTTATTAAAAAAACATACATATATATATATATATATATATGTGTGTGTGTGTGTATAATATTCCTCACTCATCCATCAGATAGTAACTTTTTATCCTTCTATAGTCATTATCTTTACTTTATAGGTTACGTAGTCTTTTGTAATTTTGATTCTAAATATCCTTATTATTTTTAATTTAATTTAATTAAAAATTTGTGTCATTTAGTATTTTTACGTTTTCACCACATTTTTCAGTTCAACTTTCAGAAATACAATTATGATTACAGACCAACCATATTTTCACTTCTATTTTTATTACTCAAAGCATTAAATTTTAAAAATTAGGGGATCGTTTGTGTATTTCAATGTTTTGAGTTTTTTTTTTTTTTTTAGCCAAACAATGTTTTGAGTTTATTTCTTTTGATGCTACATCAAATACATTAGATGAGAATAGAAAAACATTCATATGGTAATATTCTATTATTAAGGTACTTTCTAATGTTGCTCTATCATTGGCTAAGCATGCCCAATTGTGAGAAAAGTGTTGAAAGAGGTTGCGATGCTCGCGTTGTCCTTCCATACAGCTACGACATCTGGAGCGCCAGTCACTTTCGGATTTAGGAGGCAAGGTGGCTCTTGGGCACCAAAACCAAAGCGTTGGTCTTTGAAGTTTCCTTTCGCTTTCAGCAACTAAGTTGTTTCACCAAATTAAGGTATTTCTTATGGTCCAAGAAGTTTATTCTTTTAAACATTCGCATAAAAATGGCTTGTATTTTGTTTCTATTGTAAATGGTATAATTATATAAATATTTATAGTATTTAAAAAATAACTCTCTAAAATCTCTTCTTATATTTAATAGCGTGTACCCTATAATTCTTTAAAAAAAATTATATGGTATAATTATATAAATTTATTTTTTTATTTATATTATTATAATTCATAAGTTTATCTTTATAACTAAATACTATACCTAGATATTATGTAGTAAATATAAAAGATTCAAGCGAATAAAAAATTATCTTTTTCTTTCTCCTCTCAATTTAATTTCTTACTCTTGTTATATTTGTTATATTTTCATTAATTTTACAATATGTTATTAATATGAATTTCTAACAAATTAGTGTGAGATATCAATCTTTAGAGCTTATTGTTTATCACAATAAAATATATGAAATTTTTTATTCTTACTTTATATTATGTATAGATTTAATACTTTATATTATCAAGGTCTATTTATATTTATAATATGATTATTAATTTGATATTGGCAAATACCTTATAAATTAAAAGGGCTAAATATGATTAGATAGCTAGCAATCACATCACTTTTAGTTTTAGCTATTTTATAACAATAGCTTCATTGTCTCAATAAATAATCTATATATATATATATATATATATGTGATATACTTTGATGTGTTAGTGGTTACAAAAGATTTTTTACTATAACCTTAAGGGCAAATAATTTATGGATTCATGCTGTCAAAAAACTTTGAAAACTCTCTAAATTCAACATGTTTATGAGTAAATTAATTATCATTAATGACTTATGTGCAAATTAGATATTAAAAGCCAATAATGACTGGCTATGATTATTAAAATAAAATTTTGAGCAATAGCTATAATATGACTAAAAACTATACAGACAAATGACTAATAATTCTTTCAAAGTGGAAAAGGCCATTGATCATGAAACTTAGAAAGTTATAAGATGTTAAATGGTTATATTGTTTATTGTGACAATTTATTTGTACATTTTTAAAATTCCAAGAAAGAAATCCAATTGCAATTTCTTCCTATATATTACAGTTAAGCTTCATTATGATGGACTACAAAACAAAATATATTCATTTTATAGTACAATTGCAATTTCATTATTTTGTTTTTTATATTGATTATATAATATCAAGAATTACAATAATTGAATTAATTTTGCTTAGCTTTTTGAAGGAAAAAAACCTATGATAAGTATTTGATATTAAATTCATTTTATTGTTATCAATTTTGATAATACTTTAAAGGAAGAAAATCAAGTATTCTTGTAAAATTTGTATAAAGTGTTTATTTCTATTTATAACCAATTTCATAAAAAGTTGGGTGAAAAAAAAATTTATAAATAGACTCATTATCCTTGGAATAATTTGAAGGGAGAATATATGCAGCAACAAATGATAATTTTTCAAAATGAGAGATATTATAAAAATATGCACAAAAGAAACTTAATTACTTTATCTTTTATACTTTGAATATGCTCTTGTAATAGTAATATTAAAGTAGCCAATATTATTCCATTCATGAGTAGCAAAAATGTATAATGATAATAGATATGAAAATATAATGTGTGCTAATTCTTGAAGACTTGCATATAATAGAATATAGTTTAGTTCTTAAAGAACTAATATAAATATTTCATATTCTATGATTAGATATAAGATCCATAATAAAATCACATATATCGCAGATAATATTTAAAAATGAAAAGTATTTTTCTCATCTGATAATAGGTAACTTCAATATCAATACTATATTGGATAGTACAAAACTAATGAAGGTTTTTGGAAAAGTTACTATATTATTACTTGGAGGATAAAATTTATTATGATTAAGTATTAATAAAAATATATTCTAAATATAAATAGAAATATAGAAATTCAATATAAATTTCTATTTAATATAAAATAGAAATAGAATCTATTCTATAATTAGAATATGAATATGAATATTGAATATAATTGAATATATGAATTATTTATTAGAAGAGTAATTGAGCAAACATTCAATAAGACAGTACCTGAAAGTTCACAAGCAGCTGAATATTTATTCCATAAGGGCTTATTTGATTCAATCATACCATGTAATCCTTTAAAGAGCATTCTTAGTAAGTTATTTCAATTCCATGCTTTCTTTCCTTTGACTCAAAATTAAATCAAGTAGAGCTTTAAATTATTAAATTTTTTTTACTAAATCTTAAAGAAATTTATTAAATTTCAAAGATATATGCTACAATAGATATCACATTGAAACTATAAATGAAAAAAATATTGAATATCTACTTATTACAGCTATTACATCAAGAAAGAAATGTGTATTAAAAAAATTATCTATTTTTTATTTGTCTTATACAATTATTAGCATAATTGAAACATATGTTATAATAAGCTAGAAGTCTACTAATCTAAATATATTTATTATTTGGCATGATTGGTTAGGTCATCCTAGATCAATTATACTATCAAAAATTATTGAAAATTTATAGAAAGACTAGAAGATTCTTCAATTTAGAGAATCACATATACTATTTATTCTTAAAGTAAATTAATTACTAGGCCATTATTAGCTAAAGTTAGAATTGAATCCCCTGCATTTCTAAAATGAATCCAAAGTGATATATGTAAATCCATTCATCCACTATATGGACCATTCAAATATTATATGATTTGATAAATAGATCTATAAAGATGGTCATATGTATGTTTATTATCTACTCACAATTTAGCTTTTGCAAGATTGTTTGCTCAAATGATTTGATTTAGAGTACAATTTTTAAATTATGCAATCAAGATAATTTGTCTTGATAATACTAGTGAATTTATATCCAAGCTTTTAATAATTATTATATGTCTATTAAAATAATAGTTAAAAAACATATTACTCATGTTCACATGAAATAGTTTAGCAAAATTATTCATTAAACTTCTCCAATTAATAATTAGATCAATACTTATGAAAACAGAACTTATCAGTGCAACATAAGGATATATAATTTTATATACAACAACATTCATACACATCAAGCCAATAAGTTATTATAAACTCTGCCTATTATAATTGGCTTTTGGTCAGAAGCCAAATATTTTTTATCTTAAAATTTTTTAATATGCGATATATATTCCAATTGCTCCACTATAATACATAACGATGGATCTTCAAAGAAGATTAGGAATATATGTTGTGGTTCCCTTATTTACGACATGATTTGCTTATTTTTAATAGTTTTTCCAACATTAAGGGAAGATAATAAGCATTTGAAAAAAAGAAATTACAAAGAATGCATTATTTTATCTCATATAAATCCTCGTGCAAAGTAATATGAACTAGAAATTTGAGAAATAATATATTTATAAAATATTACAAATTAACTTTCAGATACATTTAATGACCTAAAGAGAGTCACTAAATCCCATATATTAGCTGAAAATATTCCAATTCGAATTGATGTCCCAATAGGATCATTGGTTAGCGTAAATGAACAAGTCACACCTAAAACATGGTAAACTAATTAGTTCCAAAGATAAAAATCCTCTAAAAAAAGAAAGAAGAAAATGACAAAGATAATCATATTGAGAAGGTGGAAAAGATCCAAAATTTAACTAATCATAAACCTTTAGAAGAAGTTCAAGTACTTGAAAATAATAAAAAAGATCTCAATAAGTTGTATTACTATAAGAAAAGATGGAACTAAAAAAATATGACTGTTAATTACATTTTTCATATAATGCTACAATTGAAATAATACAATCAAATAAGGATTTTGAACTTAAATCTAGCAAGAAATTTAGATAGAGAGATGATTGGCCACAAATGAAAAGAAGCAATTTAAGTAAAATTAAATTTACTTTCAAAATGTGAAGTTTTTAGACCTATAGTCCAAACACCTAAAGTGCAAAGTGAAGATGGTATAAATAGATATTTGTGAGAAAAAAAATTAAAAAAAATTATCAAATACAAAGCATAACTTGTAGTACAAAGGTTTTTACAAAAGGTCTCACATTAATTATGAAGAGACATATCCTCTTATAATAGATACAATTACCTTTTGATATCTTATTTGTCTAGTAGTACATAAAAAATTTAATATGTATTAAATAGATGTTATTATAGCTTAATTATATGGCTCACTAAATAGTAAAATTTGCATGAAATCCTTGAAGGATGTAAAATGATAAAATCATGTAAAGATTCCTAGAAAAATTATTTGATACATTTATATAAATCCTTGTATGGATTAAAATTGCCTAGGCATATGTGGTATAATCATCTTAATGAGTGTTTAAAAAATGTTATAAAAATGATACAATTTATCCAAGTGTTTTTATAAAAAGAGTTAGATCAAAGTTTGTCATAATTGTTATATAGGTTGATGATTTAAATATTATTAGAACTTCTAAAGAGTTAAAAAAACAATTGATTATCTAAAAAAATTGAAATGAAAGATCTTAGAAAAATTAAATTTTATCTTAATTGTAGATTGAGTATCTAACAAATGAAAATTTTCTTCATCAATTAACATAGACTAAAAAGATCTTAGAGCAATTTTATATGGATAAATCACATCCATTAAATATCTCAATAATTGTAAAATTGCAAGATATGAATAAATACCTTTTTTATCCTTGAGAAAATGAAGAATTTCTTGGTTCTAAAGTATCATATCTTAATATTATAGAAATATTAATATATCTTGCTAATAGAATATAACTTGATATTGCATTTGCAGTAAATTTGTTAATAATATTTAGTTCTTTTCTTACAAAATACATTGAAATAGAGTTAAGCATTTATTATGATATCTTTGAGGAACTATTAATTTAGGATTATTTTATTCAATTGAATCTAAATCACAAGGTCTATGTGGATGTGGGACACTTATCCGATCTACATAAAGATTAATGTCAAATAGGTTATTTATTTATAGATAGAGATACAACTTTATCATAGCACTATACAAAAAAAAAAATTAATTGCTACTTCTTCAAAAAATGCAGAAATAATTGAAATGCATAAGATAAGTTAATAATATGTTTAGTTAAAGTTAAAAACCCAAGATATTCAGAAGATATATGATTTACTTGTAAAGAAATATATTCCAATAATATTAAACAAAGATAATGCAACATATATAATTCAATTAAAAAGCAGGTACATTAAAAGAGATAGAATGAAATATATTTCACTCAAATTCTTTTTCATTCATAATCTCCAAAAGAATGGTGATTTGTTCATATGATAAACTGAAAAATGTGTTCACTAAGGCATTATGAACTACCACATTTGAGAATTAGGATATGATATTAGGATGCATTAATTCAAAAAGAGAGTAACATTATTATTAAGGAGAGTAAAAAACACATTATACTCTTTTTTCCTTAACCAAGGTTTTATCTCACTGCATTTTCCTAATAAGATTTTTAATAAGGCAACTTATATTATAAATATTGTATACTCTTTTTTTTTTACTAGATTTTTATCTCACTAAGCTTTTCTTAGTAAGGTTTTAAGGAGCCACATTATTTGTTAATGGATATTTAAGAGAGAGTATTGTAAATTATATAATTATGTAGACATTTGTAACTCCCAAAGAATGACTCTCTAAGATCTATTCTTATTTTTAATGACATATACCCTATAACTCCCAAATAATTTATATTGCACAATTATGTAGATTAATTTTTTATTTATATTATTGTAACTTATAAATTTTTCAGTTGAAGGCCTATAGATAGAAACTATATACTAAGTATGAAAGACCAAAGTAAATGAAAAATTATCTTTTTCTTTCTTATTTCAAATTTCTCCCTTACTCTTGTTTTATTTCTTATATTTCCATTAGTTTCACAACAGTTTCCTTTTTGCTTTATTATTTGTCCCTTGGTAAAGATTTTAAATGTACATATAAAGTAAATGTTATTTACTTTTTTTTAATGTTTTTATTTTTTTCCCCAATAAAAACATTAAAATACAAAAATTAATAGCTACATCTTCTAAAAACAATTATTTTTATATAAAAGAATATTTTGTAACAATTGTCACCATTGCTATAACATAATTTTTTCCATAAACCAACAAAATTAAATTAAATTAAATTAACAAAATGCGCATAGAGCTAGCACTCTTCACTAGAGGCTAAAAACACTAAACAAATACAAGAGAAAGAAGTATAGAAAGAAAATGTCTAATAATGACAAAAGCAAAACAAAAAGATAATGATAGAAAGGAAAATCCACTCAGCTCCACTGTGAAAAGCATGAAACTAATTTGGATCTAGAAAGGTTCTTTTAAACAAACACAAGTATTTAAAGGGTGCCTATCATAATAGGCTTGGTGATGATCATAAGTCATCTAGGAATGAACACAAATTTGAGTTTTTGTTTGACACATGGACTTTAATAAAAGAAGAGGTCATGGGAACTTTTGTTGAGGGAAAAATTCGCTTTTCAAGGTTTGGAAGTTTCAATAAGGAAGTAATTAGACAATCAACAAGGAAGAAAAAGCTTTTCTCTTTCAAGGGCAGTAAAGTTTAAAACTTTGTCTTTATTAATTCTATTAGCCCTTCTTAAAGCATTTCACTCTTTAAGAGTAAAATTAAACATATTAAAAGAAAAGGGATTTCTAAAAAAATAAGGAAGGATCATTAAAGTAAAACTTTTGATAACCTTTACCATAATGACATTGAAAATGAAATTTAAAGGGTGAAGAGAAATTCAAAGTACTTACCTATGTGAAATCATATCTTTGCCAAATCTTTGTCCCATTTAGTTTTAAACTGAATCACCAAACAAAATCTAGCCACTTATTCACATTATATGACGCTATAGTCCATCGGAAGAGACTCTTTTTGTCTTTATTTTATGTCTTCTATGTTTTTTCCCAAAGAAAGTGAGGAAGGAAAGAGAGCACCTGTTTTCGGAAAAAATGATTGTTCACATCTTTCATGATCAGTTCCCATTTTTTTTAAAATAACTCCTTAATTGACTTCTAATAATTAACCAATCCTTTTTTAATTAAAAAAATCAATATTCAAATTTCAAAATAATATTAATAATTAATCAATTCATTAATTAATTTCCTTTCTTAGGTTATTGGGTCGAGATATCAATCAGCCTATCATTATACAACACAATATATTCTAACATTTCCTATTTGCACATAATAGAATGAATAGCACAAAACTTTTTTCTCTTCTTAGACTTTCATATTAAGTGCTCTCCTATAACCATTCAGGCATAATCCTTAAAATATTTTACATTATAAATCCCATTATAGAACTAACACAAAAGATGTATCCCTTAAATATATATTACATAGTCATTTGTGTGCTTAGGATACCCCTATATTCAACTATATACACCATATTTTATACCCACGACAAATTAATCTCTTTTAACTTTAATTTTATTCAAACTGCCTTCACATATGTATAGTATCTACACTTGTAATGTTACTATAATAACTTCAGAATGAATATAACTCAAATACTTAAATAATTGTGTATATTTCAAATAATTTTCTTTTCGCCCACATATCATTTAGATCAAAACTAGTTACTTTCCTAGCAATATTTCTTTAAATTAAACCATCGTAACCATAAAATATATGTTAAAATAGTAAACACTGACTATCTCCTTATGATATTGTCAAAATTATAAAAGCACCTATAAAAAAGTTTATTCTTTCTTGGTATTCACATAATAGTGAAGTAAACATTTATTCACTTACTTTCCAATTGCGGTTATTAAGCATATATAGTATAAATTACATGCTACAATATTTTTATTTTATAAGAATGTATGTCAATTTGATTTATTTATAAACACTGTACAAATCTTAGTGTAAACACACAAAGTGTACAATTCACATTAAACCATCCCAATCGCCTCTCATAGTACCTAAAAGAGAATTCACATTTAGTTACAAGTATTATAGATGGTGTAAGTCCATAAGTTGATCAATATATATATATATATATATATACATATCTCTATATATGTATGTATGTTTGGATCTCATATCAACATTCTTTTCCTCTCTTATTAAGGTAACATATTTATAGTTTTTGTGTTCCTCCTTTTTGCATATTGGCCCTTTTGCTATCTTATATGACAAATGCAAATGTTTCATTTTTACTCATTCCTTATGAACACCAAAGGTAGTTACTTTTGCGAGAAAACTAACCTTGTGAATCTGTACAATACACTATCCTTGTGTATTTGCTATCTATGATTATAGCATAATACATATATTTAATTAAGTTATATATAAGGTGTGATACTTCATATTCTATGCATACCAAATGATTTTACATCTTCCTTATACACATCTCTAGATACAAGTTTTGTCAAGCGATCAACTAACATTTCATGCGTAAATATATTATAAAGTAACACTCTTTTGTGATTTTAATCTCTCTTATTCTTATATTTATGTTTTTACTCTTATTACGATACTTAAGGTCTTTAGTATAGGCTATGGCTTCTTGTTTATTATTACAATCAATTTTAAACTCAATGTTCCAACAATGATACTCAAATGTTTCATAATCCTTTTTAGCTATATAGCCTATTATGTAACAATTCTAACTCTTAATTATGTTAATTAAGTATAATCACATGATTGATAATCGATACCAATGCTTAAGTGCACTTTTATAGTTACTTTTAAATAGTAAAGTTGTCTATTCAATATTATCATCTTACACCAAGCTTTTACTTGGAACAATAGGTTGAAATAAAACTACTTATCCTCATTATCTTGATCTTGTATCTCATAAAGAGATGTATACTTGCCAATCTCTCTCCTGCTAGCAAATTCATTCTCTAAAAGCTATGGTATCTCTAAATCTAATTTTAGTATACTTTCACTTTTGTTTTTACCAACAAAAAATGCAACTTTTTAATTATTCTAGAGTATCTAATAAAGGATACATTTCTTGCACTTCTTGGCTTAATTCCTATGCTCATAGAAATTATTTTGAATATAAGTAACTGAATCTATGGTCTTAGGATGTGTAAAACTAGCTTATTATTTGTCCACAATTTATAGAGTATAGAATTAACTAACTTATAGCACACTTGGTTAAGTCTGAAGGCATCAATTAATAATGCATCACCGTAATAAGAAATGGTTAAGTTTGCTTGAACCATCATTAAAATTAGCTAACCATTTTGAGTAAGGTCTTACTCTGTCTTTTAGCATTTCCATTTGTTATAGGTCATTAGAAATCATTAATTGTCTCGTTGATTCCTTTCTTTCACAGGTCTTTTTAAATTGATTTAACAAATATTTATGTCCATGGTCAGATCTCAAAATTTTAATTTTGTTATATATTTGATTCCCAACCATATTTATATAACATTTAAAGAGCTCAAGTGCTTTCAACTTATGGGATACTAAATGGAATTGACCACATCATAAACAATCGTCAATAATAAATGTAATGAAACACCGAGTTATATGCTTGCCTTTACATTAATTGGACTATATATATCATAATGAATTAATTGCATGGGATATTTAATTACTCGTTAAACAATATTGTTATAGTGACATTTTTAAATTAGAAATAGATTCTAACTTCTCTTATTTTTGCTAGTTTACTTATTCTCTCTTCACCTATAAGTTCTAAACTAGTATGTCAACCATTTGTATCCAAAGCTAAATTTGAAGCAGAGTATTAAGTAAATCAATCATGTTTATAATTGTGCCTAGCATAACAAAACTATCATAGAGGAAATTAGAACCATATATGTTATCCCATTATAAGTGTTAATAAAGTTATCATAGAAAATTAACCTAAAATCTTAATTTGGAAAGAGAAATAATAAGGCTATGTTCCATAAGATCTTTAGAGTATATAAAACAACATGTAGGATAAAAGTTCATTTTTCACACATATAATTTGCATGTTTCAAACTTTTTAATTTTAAATTTTGTACTATTTCCTACATGAAGCCATTTTCTTTTAAAAAGTAGTTAATGTTATTTCGTGAATGATCCTCGATCTCTGGCTACATGGTTTATAGGACTATTATTTTGTTTAGTGCAATCACAAACAAAGTGAACCAGTCTCTAATAAATATAATACTTAACCTTGATTATGTCAAGCTCCTTTCTACTATGCTTATTTCTCTTATTAAAATCTTTCTTAAACTTATTAAAATGTTGTCTAAATGTTTTCTTATTATGAAAATGTTATTCTTCTTATGCTTGGACTTTAAAGTCATAGCAATTTCAGTCATATAATCATGTTTAGAAGGTTTAGCAATTTCTAAGTACTCATTCTCAAGCTTTATATGATGAGCAACATCATAAAAAATATAATAATGCTCTTATTATAAGTTAAATTCATTTTCATATGTACCTAATTAATAAAAAAAGATTTTATGATATCCTAAACTTGTTGTTCTTCAGTAAGGACATGATTAACTAACTTTAATTCGTTGATTATCAGCTTTCTCAGTTTGGTTATAGAAGTACTATTAAACTTGTCCTTATATTCACATAACTTAGATAGTCAAATTTGACTCGCACTTACACATAAGGTTATTTGCCATATTTTTTAGTATTGTTGTGATGACCCTAACTTCTAATTATTATAATTAAGATTAAATACATGATTAATAATCATAAATTGGGGTTATAAGACATTGCAACTAATTACATTCAGAAAATACAATGAAATTTGAACTTTAATGTTTTTAGAGTCACCAACCATATAATTTACAAGCACTCATGTACATCAGGGAAACAAACATTCATTTATAAGCCTTTGATTCTATTACCCATTAATTTCAACTCACAAGAATCTTCTACCAATGTTTCTAAGTCATCCTTTGGGGTTACCATATGAAAAACTAAGATTTCTAGGTTAGAATGAAGGTTTGGGACCATTAGCTGCGGCTAAATGTTCTTATGTTGCGGCCAATTGCCCTCAGATTCACTCCTTATCTTCACAAATTATTGTTGCGGAGAGTTGGACCTTCGCCGCGGCTAACCTATATAGCACTGCGACGAAGAAGCCTCTTGGAACCTACCTCGCTCGCCTCTCACTATTGGTCGCGGCCAATTCCCCTTTTTGCCGCAGCTAATTCCTCTCTGAAACGCTTGACAAATCCTCACAAAAGTTCGCCGCGGCCAATTCCCATTTAGCCGCGATGAATTACCCTCTAAATGACTTCTAATTTTGCCTCTCACATTTCACCATGGCTAATTCCATTTTTTGCCCCAACAAATTGCTCTTTAGTACTCTCCCTGGGCAACTTCACCTTTATTGGTTGTGGCAAAATGCTTTCTGATCCTACAACTCATAAAATCTTGTCTTGTACTCTCAACTCTTTATCTAGGGGCTTTCTAGGACCACTCTCCTACTTGTTATAAGATTCTAATAGCATCTATCTAGCTAATTTACCCCAGCCATTATATCATTACCCATCCCACATTTAAAGGTGGATTCTCCTATTCATCCATTGGTCTTATATCAGCAAATTTATAAATTTCTCACAATGGTTATTCAGTCATATTTTCATCAGATAATTCATGTATCGCTAGCTCAAATCCACAATCAATATATCATATGATTTCATTGCTTAAATAGTCAGTTAAAACATAAGTTTACAAGCCATAATAAATGTCGCGAACTCATACATCCATCAACAACCAATATGAAGCATATTTCTCATTAGTTACATTCTATGTTATCAAAATACAAACTCTTACACTTAGCAACACAGATACATGATGATGCTATACAAAGGTTAAAAAAATTAGCATCTACTCTATTCCATTCAGATCAAGTGTAGCTCCTCACCCCAAGCCTCAGCTCATGGATGTTCATCCACTTGCTTGCCCTTATCCTTACTCGAATAACTTTTACCTGAAATATTTAGCCCATGAAACGGGATGAGATACAAATTTCAGTAACCAGAGTAATTTCCATTCATATATTCTAATTCAATTATCATATGAGCATAAAATAAGATGAGTATCGAAATTACATCAGTCATCTCAGCAAATGAAGTAATTAAGCTATCAATGATTACCATCCCATACTAGTAATTACACATTCACATTCGCATATTAAAGGCCAATAATACCGGGAGAGGCCCGTACACGGAGCCTACTCCATAATGAGTACAACTAGGACTCAATGCATTCGGGGTCTGATCATAACCCAGTACCCGATCAAAGCATATGCACAGGTGGCAGCCGCACCATAACTCCACCATGGACTCACAAGATCTAACCACAATACAATAGATAGCCAACCAATTCATTTAGAAATTCAAATCATTCATGTGTGGCAAATATAACATTAAAGCAAATATATGCATGAAATTACATAGTTCCCTAGTTACCTCACTTGTAGATAAATTTGCAAAAGCCGTTAGTGGTATAAAAATCTCTCCAGCCACTACTAATTTTCAAAATTCGAAATGGAGGTGTCCTCTACTAGAAACTTCAATATATCACCTTAAATCCTAAATAAATTCGTGAAAAATTAATACCCATATTATAATCTAATCATTTGGGTCTTAAACCAGCAGAAACACCTTAAAAAGAAGAGTTTATACTTATCTAATGTCAGTCTTAACCTCAACCTATGAAATTTCATAATGAAAACATTAAATGACAAGTTTCAGATTTTGGGTGTGGGTGAAAGTACTCTAATTGGAACATTAATCGGGTCAAATTAAAGAGAAAAATGAGAAGATTAAGTTATATAACTATTACCTTGGCTAAATCTTGCTCTAGAAATGGGAAATGGTGGAAATATGGTAAGAACCCTAACCTCTCCTTTGGACCTCTGAATTTTATGTGTGTTCTATAACAACCAAAAAAAAATTTTAAGTCCTGAAATTTTCTAACTCTGCTAGCTATGGCGAGAAATAGCCTAGCTATAGCGAGAAATAGCCTAACTATAGCGAAAGTGCTTGTTCGCTATAGCGAGAATGCTTCTAGCTATAGCGAGTTCAGGCATTTCATACAAAAACTAGGGGGTTTCTCGCAATAGAGCACGCCGTAGCGAAAACAGGGGTTTAAAACTGATACGTGCTCACCGTAGAAAGGGTTATTCTTTGCTATAGCGAGGGTTAGTACGAAAAAGCATGAAAAAAGATATTTTTGCTTTTTAAAGAGTCCAATCCTTTCCTTTCCTTCTAACCAACTTAGGCTTTGACCAAAACAGAGAAAAGGGCTGAGGAGAGAGAGAGACCTAGAGAAGGAAGGAAGAACAAGAAAAAGGTAAGCATAACTTAAGATCTCCATAGTTTTTCTTCTTAAAGTTTTATTCTTCTCTCTTTGCCCTTTCTTTCTATGATTTTGGTTATTGAGTTAGCTTTGTTTTGGGCCCAAGTCAGAAGGAAAAGTGTAAGGATTTGAGGAGGAGATTTATGTAAAGGAAGAGCTTCTTGGAAATAGCTTTATTTAAGATAACTTCTTTCCATTTTATTGCATCTTCTCCCCTTACTTTCCTAGAGTATGTTGGTTCTACCAACTTGAGAGTTTGAGAGAGGAAGGAAGTCTGACCTAGAGCAAGCAAGAGATCCTTGAATTAGAGTGTGATAAGTTGAGAAATACAAAGAAAGGAGAAGTAGAGTTGGTGAAATTATAGAGAGAAAGAACCCTTAGTTTCTCACATATTTAGTGAGGTTTGCCTTAATGAAGAGCCCCCTAGCTTTGTGAATAATTGTTAAGTTATAAGAGAGTAATTCCATACTCTTTGTTATGTCTAGGCTTAAGAGAATCAGCTCCATCTAGTTGTGATTGTGAGACGAAGAAGGGAGAAGAGAAATTGAAAGAGAAGGCTTGTGTTAGCTTATAAGGTAGCTCTCCACTCTTTCTTATTGCATTCTTAGATATATATGGTCATTGTATGCTTGTGTATATGCTTATATTGTGAGATATGCCATATGTTATTACCTTAATGCATTGGTACCAATATGCTTATATTTTGGGTTGTGAAAATTGCTCGGGTGAGGTAGTGCCAAAAGTCCCTTGAGATGGATGAGGTAGAGCCAAAAGTCCCTAAATCAAGGGTGAAGCCAATCCAGAAGTTCTAAAAATCAAGTGAGGCTAGACCAAAAGTCCTTAGAACTTATTATTGGCATTGATATGATATTCATGGCATGAAAATCATGTGTTGTGTAATTGTGAATGGTTTGCATGCTTTGACTTATTTATATGCCTTGATTGCTTCCTTGAATGAGTGCATGAGTTATTGAAATTTCATGAATCTCACCCCCTTCCCTCTCCCATCTTAACATGTTAGGTGGAGTTCAAGGAGATCAAAGTGCACACCAAGGAGCCTAGTTGAGCATGTATAGGTAGTTGTAAAGTTTGTTCCTTTAAATGATTATTTTTAACTTGATTTTCATCTAAATAGGATGAAATTAGTGGCATTAAAAAATTAATTCAACAAACTTTCCATTCATATATCATTTTTTACCATTATTTTTCAAAGACTTCAAATCCAAATTTCTCCCTAATGGATTATCCATTTTCTCCCAAATGTTTACTAAATACTCTTCACCATATTGGCTTCATTAATCAAGAAAATCATGACCTAATATGGTCTCTATAAAAATTCACCATTAAAAGGTTATAACGTTCATATTTGAACATATGTGTTATTAGGCAATTTCAATTGCAAATGTACAAAATTAAGATATTATAATTACGTTTAAACACATGAGGACAAAAATTCAATCCAACTTGGCTTTAGTACTAATGAAGGGAAATTCAAGCTACTTACCTATATAGAAGCAAATCTTTGTCAAATCTTTATCCCATGTGATTTTGGACTAAATCACTAGATGAAATTTGGCCACTTGTCCATAGTATATGACACCATAGTCTATAGGAAGAGACTTTTCTTGCCTCTATTATATGTCTTCTATATTTTTCCTAAAGAAACTAAGGAAGGATAAAGCACTCTTATTTTTGGGAAAAATGATAGTTCAAATCTTTCACGATCAATTTTGACTTTGTTTTAATAACTCTATAATTAAATCCCAATAATTAACTAACCCTTTTTAATTTAAAATTTTAAAATAATAACAATTAATAATTAATTAATTCCCTCTTTTTTATTGTAGGATTGAGTTATGGGTTAGCTTATTATAGATAACCTAATATATTCCAACAAAGTAATAAGAAAAGAAAAAAAGGCAATTGTATATGGAGATTAAAGGAAGCTAAAGCATGTGGGGTTAAACCAAACACAAATGAACTTAAACTTGCTTTGATTGTGAAAGGAGATGATGGTTTACATTTATGAAAAGACTTGAATAGTTAGGTAGCAAAACTTAGTGTGTTGAACATCACCAAACCAATGTCAAGAGAAACAGGCACCAAAAGGCAAAAGTTGGAAAAGAAGATTTAAACTCAGAAAACAAAACTAAAGCTTGACCAGAAGTAATAGATGTAGTAAAGAAAAGACGCAAGGTTGAAGAAAAGGTGAAGGATGAGGCAAAGTTTAAAGAAGATGAGGAAGAAGCAGTGGCAATAGATCTAAAAAAAATGTATCCATGCATTCTTTTAAGTGATAGGGTTTGAGGAGGGCAAGACAAGTTTCTAGCAATAGTGTTGAATGATGGTGAACAAGGAAGGCTATAAATGACAACAAAGGGGGAAAGTAATGAAGAAACCCGTTAAAGAACAAACAAAAATTAATTTGTGCTATGAAAGGTTAGGATTTGAGAGAGTTGGTAGGTTTTAAGATAGAGCTAGATAAAAGA
The DNA here is from genome assembly GCA_026724425.1 of Erythrophleum ivorense. Classification (NCBI taxonomy): domain Eukaryota; kingdom Viridiplantae; phylum Streptophyta; class Magnoliopsida; order Fabales; family Fabaceae; genus Erythrophleum; species Erythrophleum ivorense. Next base: position 34,947,532 of record JAIUCV010000006.1, on the reverse strand, counting down.
TTGATGGTATTTAAAGGTGGATGGAGATGGCATAAAGTGATAGCACTAAGCAAATTCGGGTGAAGGACAATGTAGAATCTCGCATAACTAGGGAATTTACTAATGGGTAGAAGATGGACCTTCATCAAGGATTATTTTTTACCTATTTTACACTTGCTTTAGAGTTATTTGGTGTTTTATTTTATGGAATTTAACTATAATTAGATGAATTTATGTTTAAAACCCTTAAAACTAGGTCCTAAATGCTTTATTTGAGTTATATGTTGAATAAAGACCTAAGTTCCAAAGTTTTACAAGTTTATTTGAGTGCTTTTAAGTGAGGAAAGTGAGCTTTGTTCATTCTTATAAATAAGAATAATTAGGAATAGCTCAATTGTAGTTTACTTGTTAATTGTAATTTGATTTGTTTTTATTTATGTTCTTGTTTAGTTCATAATTGTATTTTGTGTTTTTATAGGTTAATTATGCAAAGAAGGGAAAGTTACAATGCCAAAATGTGATTTCTAAAGAGTTTTGAGGATATATTCAATAAATCTTAGAGGCCATTAGTGAAGGTTGATTGCAATCAGACATATAGCTGATTATGACTTGCTTATTTGGTGCATCTAATACATTGTCCAACAAGATTGGTGTTGCAACTAGCCAAGATAGCTAGTCACAGCACTTTTGTATAAAAATTGCAAAGTTGTAATTTTGGAGGGAATTCTAACAATTTTTAAAGGAACTCTTAGCTAGTTTCTTAAATAGTAGGAAGGAAGCATATAAAGGGAGGTTTTGGAGCTCCAAGGATGAAGATTCGAGCTCTTAGAATGGTAAGAGATGAGGATCTTGATCTTAATTCTTCTAACTTTGTGTTAACATATCCAAGATTTGACTCTTAAATAAGATCCTCTTCTTCTTTTTTCTTCATTAGGATTTTCATATTTGTATCTTTGATTTTGTTATCTTAATTGGGGCTTCGATGTTGAATCTATTGACAATAGTGATGAGATCTTGATGTAATGATTTGATCCATGGATTTTTGTATGAACATAATGCTTTGTTCAACTTAAATCTTGATCTTGATTAATTGCTTGTGCTTATACATTAGTAAGGAATCTCAAAGTTAGGTAATTAGTTAATTTGATGGATTTAATTATTCAATTGAACTCTAAGAGTGTATACATGCATAAGGAGTCATTGTATATTAAAATAATTTGATGATCTACAAACATCAGTTTACCATAGCTTCCAAGTGTTAAATAAAAAGTGACTTTGGATTAACTAAGAGTGAATGCACCTGTTAGGAGTTAATTTATATTAGTTAACCTAGATTTCACTAATCACAATGCTCCTATTAACTAATTGGACTTAAGCTACTTCTTTGAACACCCTAAGTTAGATTAAGAAAATAAGAAGATCATTACATGCATTTGAAGTGCCGATAGATAATGAATTCACCATTTGTAGTCAATTGAAGACATTAAGATTGAACTATAAATAATTAATGGAGCAAAACCTAATTAACTAATTCACCATTTTTAGTCTAAGAGTTATTTATTTTGAGTCTTGAGTCTTGTATTCATTATAAGTTAGAAAATTCTCTTATGTTTTGGTTCTTAGTAATTAAAGCATTATAGGCTATTAGGAGTATACTATTAACTAATCTAACTTATGACTAACCATTCACTTAAAGACTCATAGAATAGAAATCTTTCTCCACACATTTAGATTAGCCACCTTTCTTGTGGGATTGACACTCATGCTTTGAATTATTATATTATTTATACAACTAGTGCACTTATTAGTAAAGGCTAAAATTCAATTAGAGCGTGCACATTGCCACAACTTCCATGAACTTTGCCTAGAGACACTAAATTAATGTAGCAACTTTAATTTGGCTGCTATCTTCATTTTATGTAATTATTTATGGGACTCGGTATAAGTTGGCCAAATGTTTCATTATATGCAGAAGAGTTTACATTGCCAAGCTACCATTGAAGCTTGTCATTTCATTTTTTTCCCTCTTTTTTTTAAATGACCTAAATCTATTAATTATAATTACAAATGGGCTCCATCTCAAGCAATTACGCAATGAAGCAATGCTTGATTTGATTTTTGAAGCTTGCTAGGACTATAGATCTAAACCTATATTACAATATGCTTTGAAATGCTAAAATAAACTACTAATTTCATAACAAAATCAAATTGCTTCTAAAGCACAAAAATAAAAAGGCTTTGTTCTGGCATTGATTTTAGAATAAAATCAAATTAGATTAGAAGTATGGGAAAAGGGTTCCTTCATTTGTTCTATTTTCCAAATATGGAAGAAGAGGACCTAAGAAAGAGTTGTTAAACATAAGAAATAGGAGAGATAAAAGGCTGCTGAGAAATTACAATTATACCTTCTTTTTCTTATATTTTCCATGTCATTTGCTATGTGAACAAAAACTTGCTAATGTGTAACACTTTTGTTAAAAAAATTAATAGACTCACTGATAATAGGAGTTTACTTGAACAAAATTTAGAATCTAAAAGGTTCATTTTAAAGTTCTGAAGATAAAAAAAAAATTATTTGCACATAATCCAAACTTCTAAAAAATTTTATTCATTTTAACCCATTATTTTAACTATTATTTTATTAAAAAAATGCTTTTACCCAAATTTTGAAACACTAGCCTAATCAAAGTTTTTTTCTTACATAACATTATTTTATTATTTTTTATGAAAATATTTATTTATCTTTATTATATACTTGTAGGTACTAATCAATTATATATATATATATATATATATACAATTTCATAGCTTGTGTACTATTTAATAAGCATAGTTCAATAACGTCACATTATAAACATGGTTTGTGCACTGTTTTTTTTTTTCCTCTTTTTTTGTGGGAGCTGGTTTTTTTCTCCCCTTGTGGGACCCACAAAACTTTTTCTAAATTCTCCTGCATCTTGTAGTGAGTATGTCCTAATTTATTATAAAAAGAAATAATTTTTCAAAAAAAAAGTGTCATTATGTGTCTTTATCTAGGAAGATAACATAAAGGAATTTGTTTTTCACCCTTGTGTCTAAAGCGTAACTTTTTTAAAAAGTTTGCATTATGAGACCAACGACTCAGATTATATGATCCACCTCTATTTCATATATATATATATATAATCTTATGAAAGGTTATTGTCAATAAGTACTGTTTAATAGTGTTACATCAGAAGCATTGTTCATGAACTATTTTTATTTCTCCTTTTTGTGGGACTCACATTTTTCCTTTTTTTGTTCCTGTGAGAACCACAAGAAATTTTCTAAACCCCCCGCTTCCTACTTATAATAAACAGAGAGAGTTTATTTTTTCTTTAGAATTATTATAGATTTATTATTCTTAAACTATTTATAATGTGATATTTTTATTCAAAATTTTCAATCTCTTGTTTTTTGAGCCCGTGCATAAGGCCCACCAATCCTAGTTTTATATATAAAGAGAGAAAAGAAAATTATTTCATGTAAGTGTCAATAAAAATTAATTTTACACCTTTAAATAACTTCTTATAAGGTAAGTATTTTAAAATTTATTGTTGCATCAAAATTTCTAATCACAAAAATCATGCTTACAAAATTTTATATTAATCCAATATTGTTTAATATTCTACTAACATATCAATAAATTAATATACAATATAATTTTGAAACTTAAAGAAATTATTAATTATTCGAATACATATTTATCGTTACCAATTTTTTTTTATAAAAATTAATATACATGACAAAATGATAATCACTTCTAATACAAAGTTCCACCTATGAAATTTATTTCTTATGATGGGATATTTTACATAAATCCAACATTGTTTGATATTCTATCAACATATTAATAAACTAGCGTATAGTATACTTTTTAAATCTAAATAAACTATTAATTATTTAATTACATACTTATTGTTATCAATTTTTAAAATAAAATTAATATACATGATCAATATGAAAATTACTTCTAATTCAGCAATTAAATTAATAAAAAATCACTTTTTACAATAAGACATTAGAAAATGTAATTGTGTCAAGGCCAATTTAAATTAATCTCTCTCTCTATCTCTCTCTCTCTCTCTCTCTCTCTCTCTCTCTCTCACACACACACACATATATATCAATAACATAATAATATAAAGCCATGCAATTTATCACACTATGCATTTGATGATATCATAATATAAAAAATAATAATAATGTGATATTAGTACTGATTGTTTATACAATGATACATAATTCTCTGTGTACCATCGTATCTTATAATCCTTGCTATGAATCATGCCAAACACAGCACAAATTATAAATCCATTTCTGAAGATACTTCATATTGGAGACTTTGCGCCTTATTTGGGCTAAAGACTGACCGGCCCAAGTTTATTAAGACCAACCGACCATAAAACAATACATTTTAACCTTGTTGATACTGTAACTTTTGACATTTAAAGATATTTTCCAATGTTAGTTAATGAAAAAGAATTCTCTCAATTTTAGTCTCATGAATTTTTTGTTAATTATGAGAGGAAAAGAGTGAAGTTAGAGAATCTCTCTCTCTCTCTCTCTCTCTCTCTCTCTATATATATATATATATATAATAATTGAAAGGCCAAAATTGAGAGGATTTTTTTTTTAATATTGTTATGGTATTTTTAATTTATCTTTCTTTAACTATACTATACGATATCAATTTTTTCCTACAGTAAGGATTCAAACATCCTTTGAATACTACTAAGACTCTTTCGGATGAGATTTCCCAACCTTCAACCTACTTTATTAATCTCACGTTATTTATCTCCTGCCAAATTTAGGGCTCATTTGATAAGTAAAAAGTTATGAATGAAAAGAGAAAGAAAAAAAAAATGATTTTGTAAATAAAAAATATTTATGATATTTTATTTTTAATAATTAAATAATTATTATTAAAAAATATTAAATAATACTTATAAAGATACTTTTTCTTTCTCTTTTCTCACATACGCTGTTAGCCATTAGAGTTCATGAATGAGTCCAAAGTCCATCATGTGTGGTTAATTCAAACATATAAAACGTACAATACAATGAATCATATCAATCACAACACAAATGATTATCCATTGAAGCCTATTCTAATTTGAGTAATTTATATTCCACTAAAATGCTATTTAATGAATTGACCTTTCAAACATGCCCCTTATCTCCTTTAATTTTTGACAACTCATATCTTCAGATGTTGTAGCCCAAATTAATTACCCAAATCAACTGGATTTTGGCCCAAACGTTTTTAGTTTGCTTCTTTACATTCAACTTTATGAAATGTCTCAATTTTTTCCTCTTTTATATTATAAAAGTATGTTCACATCAATTTATGTATCAATTGAAATTAAGTTCTTCTCTGAACAATCTTAAAGGCACTTGCATTGGTTTGGAGCATTTTGAAAAAATAAATTCTCTTAAATACTAATTAAAGCCAAATACTTAAAATAAGAAGAAAGCCTCCTAGATCAATCCTTGATAGCATGTTTTTAATGATTATGTAGATGTGATTGGTCTGGGAAGTTTGAAGCAATTATTATGTTCAATTTTATGTGTTATCATGTAAAAATTAGACAAACTTCCTATCTTGATATTTGAAAATTTGTATGATTATTAATTTGATACTTTAAGAATTTTTGGTGTCATTTTAATATTCAAAATTTGGATTTTATTTCAATTTTAGGGAAAAAATCTTTAGAATTTTAGATTGATAAACACGTAATCTTTTAAAGGCCAGAATAAAACTTTTGTTAATTAAATATTAGAATTTGACATAGACAATCATTTTAGATTATTATAATCACTTATCCCAAAAAAAAAAGTAAATTATACTTTTTTTCCCTTATTAAAAGATTAGGAAGTTGAAAAGTAATTCTAAAAAAAATAAAAAAATGGAAGATTTTGATATCGTCAATTAATTAATTAACTCTTATTATTAATTAAATTACCAACTTTATTTTTAAATTTCTGCGCAAATTACATAATTTAATGGATATGTCATCTAGTTTTGATCACCATATTTCAAATAACTCATCAACTTGCGTGCACGGCTTAAAAGACTACAACAAGAAGCTTTTGGAAAAAAGAAAATTATAGCTTGGGATTTAAAATTAAAGATATTATATCAAAAAATTTTAGATTTTAAAATTATTTTAAAAAATTAAAATTAAAATTGCGCAAAAAATTATAACTCAGGATCTCAAATTAAAATATTTTATTTTTGAATTTTTTTAAATAATTTTAAATTTTAAAATCTTTTAACATAAATATTTTCTAACTTAAGTTTATATCTTTAATTTTTCTTTTGAAAAACGACAACATCAAATCATCAGCCCATGACAGTGCTCTCTTTTTTCCCCCTTTTTTTAATATCCTTTATATCCGTTATTTTTTTTTTTCCAAATATCATTTCTCTTTTCAATTTTCATAATCATGTTATAAACAAACATTAGCATAAAAAAATGTTATAAACAAGCATGTACCTCAACGGGACATGGGCTTTCTAGAAATATTTTAGAATTATTCTTTTTAATTAACTGCTAGTATACTCTTAATGTTTAATCTTTAAAAAGAAATCTTTGTAAAATTTTTAATATATGATAAAAATAATGTGATAAATTGTGAAATGATTAGGAATTAGTATGAAAATGAATTATTTTATAAACTTGTAATCACAGTTATTGGACTTGGCTAGACCGAATAGGACCAATCACTTATAAGTGCGTGTTTAAATTTTTGTTATAAAATTATGTTTGCATAAAAGTTATTAATCTTTGTTTCCTTTAAAACGTGATTTAAGGATATCTAAATTCACATTAAAACGCAGACTTAGTCATCTAATTGGTTCATTTTTAATAATTGAACTATTTGGCAACTTGAATCAGATTGACTCAGCAACTTGAAGTAATTAAATCAGGTTGGATCTTAATTTTTTTAATATATATACATATCTATTATGAATATGATAAATATTTTTTATTGTTCTATATTTAGAAAATTGATTATCTTATCAAAATAAATAGGCATTAATATTATTTTTTAAATATATTATACTATATTTAATTTAAAGTATATAACAAAATTTTAATTTAAAATAAACCGGTATAACCATTTTTATTAATGACTTAATGGTTAAGCCAATGGTCTAGTGACTTAATATTCAAGATTGGATCTGATCCCAATAATTGGCAAGTTTTTATTTTTATTTTTTGCCAAAAGATATGAGATTCATTTTACTTAAATGGCAAACAAAGGAGATAAAATTCCATGAAAATAAATTCAGCGAAGCTAGGAATAAACTCAAAGTGCTTCCTTGCTTACAGGTCCAATATTAAGATGCAAAGAGTGAACTTTAATCTTTCAAAAATACAGAACAAAAAAAAATACTATAAAGTTACAAATTTGTGGTTGTAATGGACAAATATAGTTGACCTTGTAAAAGTTTTCTTTTTTAATTTAATATAAAGTAGTTGATATGATACAAGAGTATGCATATCAATTTAATTGATTATTTAAGACACATGCAAGAATTGATCAAAACTATTACACTTATTTCTTATAGATCCATTATCATTCTTTATTGTTGGTGTTTGAGGTAATGGTAGAAGAAAAAGAGGAAACCTAACCTAATAAGAAGGTAATATGAAATTTATACAAGTAAGGTATTATAAGAAGTTCTTTTCTTTATAAACTAAAAGAATACAAGAGTGCTTTGGAATCCTTAGGATACAATGACAAAGGATGATAAGGCGAAAAATTTTAAAAATTCTATTTGGAAGGCTGTAATATATCTATCTTGTATTCTATATCTAATTTCTGTTATAATTAAAAATTCACGCTAATTATTGTAAAGCTTCTTAAAGTTAATAGAATGACTCTAATAAGTGAGCGTTGACAATTTAGGTCTATGAGAAATTTAGCTTGTAAAAATCCATAACACATATATATTGAAAAAATGTAGGAAAATAAATTTTAGTAGATTAGGTTTATAAAAAAAAAAAGTTGGCAAAATAAATGAAATCCGGGAATTTCCACCATTATTATAAAATTAATGTTCCTTTTTAACTAAAGTACGATGAAGTTAAAATCCCCTCGAATGGGAATGGAATGTTTACATTCCTAGAGACAAGCTTTTCTTCACTTTAAAAATTGAGGATGATGCATTGAAGGGTGAGCAAAAAGCAACATCAAATTGATTAAATGGTGCAGTTAAATATATAATTAATCTATTGCATATTATTAAATTAAATAAGTAAAATATAGAAGAAAATGGATGGATGCGGACATGAATATGTCTACCTACATACATTACACGTTTATGGCCTCCGTGTAAGCGAACGCACATGCCACTTATATTCCGGGACCACGTGGGCCCCACCGTCCACTTTTCTGGTTGAAATCCCGCGATTGCTGCTTTCCCTCGACGCGTGTAAACTGCACGTGCTTTTCGTGGCTTTCCTGAATTTGAGGGGCTCCTCATTTTTCTTATATAAATATTAATAATTTAATTATAAAAAAATAAATTATACAAATTTCCCTTACATTTTATTAAAACAAACCTCTTTAAAAATAAAAAAAATTAAAATAAAATAAAATATAGAATAATTTTTAATTTAAAAAAATTATATAATTTAATAAAATTCAATAGAATTTTGTATAATTTATTTTTATAAAAAAAATCTTCCTTCCTTTTTTTTAAATTCACTATATACACACATTTCTTTAAAATAAAAAATCATTGTAACTAAACTTAAATGTTATATTTAAAAGATATTTAATATCGTTTTTTTGCTTAAAATATTTTTTAAAATTTAAGAAAATATTAAATTTTAAGTTTTTTGTAAATAGCTTTTAACTTTCAATTTAAAATATTAAATCTTTAAATTTTTAACATTTAATAAATAAATATTTTTATCTGATATTATCTTAACGTTATCAATTCATATCTGACTTAAGTGTTTGCTCATTTGCATGTCAACTTTTTGGATGCCAACTTATCATTTAAATTAAACAAAACGAAACGAAAACAAAGGAATTTGAATTTTCCTCAAATATTTTTCATTAACATTTACATATGTTCTGGCCCCCAAAAAAAAAAGATCTTTTACATATGTTGGGTTTTTTTTAATAGGCAAACAAATGAAAAATGTGTGGTTAGTAGATATGTAAAGAAGTTCAATCTTTTATTTGTTCGTAAATTAAAAAAAAAAAGATACAACATATGAAAAAATTAATGATGAGTATGATAACTAAAAAATTATTATATTTGGCCTATGATAAAAAAATAATATTTAATATGAGATCTAAAAATCAGTTTTTGGTGCAATTATTTTTTATAATTTAAAAAAATTATTTTTATGCTAAAATAAATAGCAACACAATATCTTTTGAATACAATATTATTTTAATTTTTAAAATTAAATTATTTTTTAAAAATTTTTAAAAACATAAATTGATAATCCCTCCGCTATGTCGTTGACACGTAACCCTACAGTGCGAAGCTTGTTAGATTAGACAAACAGGCACGTAATTGCAGCAGAAGGCGAGTGCTTCTTTGGTTTTCGTACTTGCAGCGCGTGGGAGTCTGTTTTAATTACACCATCTTTTAATGACGTGGTAAACTCGTCATCAGATGTTTAATATTACGATATTACCCTCACGTTTGTTTTTGGTGAACACCTTAAATAGTGCTTGGTAAGATAGGTAAATATTTGTTTTCTTAAAATTTTATTCATATTGATGCTTCAAAAAATTATCTACAGTCTTATATATATATTTTAAATAACATAAAATGTAATTTATTCAATACTAAAATATTTTTTTAATTGTATCTCAAATTTTAATTTTAATTTTAATTTTATTTTATTCTGATTTAATTTTAAGTTTAATTTTTGTTTCTTAATTTTGTTTATTTTAATATAATCTCTTAATTTTATTTTAGATTTTATTTTTATTTTTATTTTTTTAATTTTACCTATTAATTTATATAAATCACTCAAATATTTTCTTTTCTTTTGCATTCCTAAATTATTTAATAAAATTTTTTTTGTGTAATTTATTTCATAACTTAATTTTAATAATTTTTTGCTAACTTAGATTTTAATTTGACAATGTTAGAAAAAATATATTTGAATAGTTTTCAAAAGTTAAAAAATACAATTGAACAAAAATTAAACATGAAATAAAATGAACAAACTAAAATAAAACCGTAATAAGTACAATTAAAGTATTAAATTAAAATCAAGTGAAGTTAAGGGATAAAAATAAATTTTAACATAAAATTAAAGGGAAAAAATACTTCTTCTCCATTATAATATATGTTTCACACTTTAAATTTTTGTAATGCTTAACAATTTAATTTAAGATGTTAATGTACTAAATGTCTTGATTCTTTTAATTGTGACACACACACACACACACACCATGTCTCAATTATATATAAAAAGATTTACAAATAATATGTAAGCATTGTGTTAAGTTTTTCTATGTACAAATAAGTTTAGACGACAATTTGAGTAGTAAAGTCAAATGCAGCCATGAAAAAGTCATAAACCTAACCAAGGTAGGGAGCACAGGAAATCAAATTAAAGCCATAAATCAAGTTTGAAAATTAGGATGCATGATTTGATTTTGATAGGGTTAGGTCGTGATTGAAACTATTATAAATAATGGAAAATTAGTACACCGTGAGGATTAATAGATGTTTGGGGAATGTTTACACACCTTACGTATCCAAGCATTTTTCATTAACGAATATGTGACAACTTAGAAATTTACTTTGTGACAAAATATGTGACAACTTATAAATATGTGACAACTTAGAAATAAATCAACTGAGAATTTTTTTAAAATTTTTGTTAATCATTATAAAATAATTCAAAAAAAATAACATTTTTATAAAATAACTTAAAAAAAATATGAAATTGATCTAAATTGAGCCAAATAGGCTAATATGAACAAGCCGAACTAAAAAATATATATTTTTGCTCAATCCAATTTAACTTAATATATTTATATTTTATTTGGTTAGAGAATATAAGATGAAGGAAATATAAAATGTGAGAAGGTGGAGGTAAGTAAGGTAAGAAATAATTATTTTATTGTTATTTTTAAAAAAATAATTTGATAGATAAAATAATAAGTATAAAGATATAATAAATATTACATAAAAAATGTAAAAAGATTGTGTTTATATTGCTGTGACCCAAATGGAATTTTAGTAAAATCAGGCCCTAATTACGATTCTTAATTAGTATGCCTCTTGTGTAATTATGATATTCATTAGTCAACATTAAGGGAGTATATATATGAATTGGATTCAAATTTGTTCATCTAACATAATAATCACGGGCCACCTGAAATTATGACAAGGGGCGTCGATGGATCAAAATCAATATGCAACACGTTCAGGATCTTGAGCACAGAAAGAAGCCAATCTAGCCTTTAACTTTGAATTTGTTGAAGTAATTGACAAAAATTATTATTCCAAATTGGAATTAATATTGAGCTTAATCAAATTCTGGTGTTATCATGCACATTTTTTCAAAAGCATCATTAGTGATGACAGGAAAAATAAGTATCTCTTGTGACTTTTTTTTTCCTGGACTATTAATATGATATATTGTTTTTAAATATTTTGAAACAAAAAAGTGTTCATAGGTCTCATTTACAAAAGAAGTACAAGGTTTAGAAAGTAGAACACTGATCAAACCCATATATATATATACACACCCACATACACACGTGAACATCTTTTAATACTTATTTTCATTTTTTAAAATACTTGGAAGCTTAAAAAATTAATTGATTTAAAAATGTGAAAAAAATACAACCAATAAAAAATATGGTCTAATTATCATTTTGATCTCTTAACTTATTTATTTGTTTCAATTTGATTTTTTAATTTTAATTTAATTCTATAACTTTTAATTTATACTATATTCATTCCTTAACTTTATTTGATGGGTCAAAATGATCTTGGAAGAATTTAAGGAAAAAGAACAAATGTAACACAAGTTAAAAATAAAAAATAAAAAAGGCAAAATTAAAACAAATACATTAATTAAACATGGGGATGATTATGAGTTGGGTCAAGTATTTGCCTAATTTGGTACTTTCCCTGGTTTTGCACAAGATTTTTTTTTTCTCTTAAGTTTGATGCTCGGGTTTGTCCTGATTTGATCTAGTATTGGGGGGTTCGGAATGGATTTCTAGGCTGCCATTTATTTTTCTAAGTTCGATGCACAAAATTTCCTGCTTTGGTCTAATATGGACTTGGGTTGGACTAATTTTCTAGGTTGTCATTTTTTGTTGTTTTTGATATTTGGCAAAAATTATAAATGACATTTAAAATAAATTTATATAAGTTTTTACAAAATTACATATTATTTTTTAAAAAAAATTTATATATAAATCCTTATAAAATAATTTTTTTAAATTAATAAGATTAAACCAGGTTATATTCGATCAAATTAACTAATATGGTCCGCTTGATCATCAAGTCTTGTTTGATATATTATCTTTTTTTTTAATTGTTTAATCCAACAAAATCTAATATAATTAAGTAATAAGAAATTAGAGCTGTTGTGCATCATAATCACCCCTAATTAAATAACTAAAATATAAGTCAAAAAATATAAAAATCAGGTGCACAGTTAGATCAGCATAAAAATCCAATCCCAAATTAAATGGACTGGAGTTCACCCTATCTGATTATTGCCTCTAGTTATTGACCGTCCTGAGCAGCCATTAGACAGATGAAAGGGGAAACGTGTTCATGCATGAGAAAGGAAAATAATATTAAACCCTTCTGATTATTACTATGTTGTTATTTTTTGCACGTAAAGATCTCATATATCTTTTAAATTCTTTTGCATATAATTTTAGTGCATGATATTTGATATGTGTTCTAATGTTGGACTCGAGCTTGCAAATGGAATTATCTTTGAACTTAAGCGAAAGCAGCCAACATGAAAACAAATTAAACATCTTAACAAATGATCTAAATTTTTAAAACACCATATTCTCTATTTATAACACGATTGATATTTAACGTTATTAAATATTGAAATTTCTGTCGCCTATATTAATTGATTTACTATTATAATTATAATTATACTAATTAATTACATAAAAATCAAATTAATTCTTTTAATAGATATTAATTATTAAATAAATTAATATTTTAAATAATTATGTTATAAAATATTATTTTCTATCTATTAATAATTGTATAATAACTAAAGAATATAATATTTTTGGATTCATAGTATTGTCAGTTTTGGATGAAAGAAAATTAAAATCTATACAAGTCATAAGATCTCACTAAGTCATAAAGAGTTTAAATATATAGTTTATTATAAATATTACATTTAACTTTCTATATCATTATATTATAACTTTAAGTTAATAATAAATCAATATTTGACAACCAAACATTTCATTTTATAAGAGAGGTGTGCCTTTTTTTTTTTTAAATAAATTTAATATTTTCTCTCTTTTTCTCGCACACGCGCACACATATATAGGCACACACCTTTATACTTAACAATATAAAGGAGGTCAAATCTAAGATTCATTTTTATACTAAATAAGGAATTATATATATATATATATATATATATGTATCATGATAACGTACAACTATTATCAATGATATTTATAAAGTGAAGGCTTTAATCCTTGCTTAGACAAAAGGCATGGATCATTATTATATATATGACATAGCCACATGGGTTCATATTGGAAACACCTTTGCTTTTGAGAATGAAATGTTGAATTGTTCATTGTTAAATGGCACAAGAGAAAGAATTGAATAGTGGTGGCTATAATAATCTATTTTAGATATTGAGACAACTCATTTGATTTAAAACCATGCATTTTTTTAAATTTTTTTTTAGATATTTAATTTTTTTTCTTAATAACGTGCTTGACTCCTTCATTACTTACTGTTTTATTACAAAAAAATATATAGCTGGTAATTACGTATGGTAAATTGTTAACAATTGTCACTTCTTTTGAAAAATTTTCAATTATACTCATATAAAATTTATTTATATTCTTCTAATCTATTACAGAAAAATTGAAATTATATTTGAAAAATAATTTTTCTTATATAAATTGGTCACATTCAAATTTATATTCAATTGTATACTTAAAAAAATATATTTTTTCCATTTTTAACTTTTTTTTAAACTAGTAAATTAAATTAAAACCAATTAAAGACGTTAGAACACTAAGGGCATATTTTCGAGTGACAATAAATAATAAAAAGTTAATATAATATCATGAATATTTTATTCAAAGTTGAGATATTTTATAGTAATTTTCCATAAATTTAATAGTATCTTGTTTTACATAATGCAAATGCGAGACAAAAATTGTAGTGCCCCAAAATGTCTTTTTACAATATTAAATAACCTATATGTTCAATTCATAAAATAAATTAAGAAAAAATGAACATTCGCACGATTAAAATGTCTTTGATATTGACTTGTTATAATTCGAAACTATTTTTTTATTAAGTAGATAAAGGTTGAAACATTTATGTAAATAAGATGATAACTTATTTTATTATTTAATTTTAGCAAATAAAAAAATCAAGGGTAAAGTGGGTATTTATAAAATTTAACACTTTTTTTTCTTTTCATCTATTTTTTGTGGGATTATTAAATTAGATCATTTATAATTATACAATAATATAATTAAAAAAAGAGCTTCATAAAATAATAAAAATATATTTCACATTTATCTGTTATTTTTATATTTATTTATTTATTTTTTAATCACTATTTTACTAAGTCAATTTATTGGCTCCACAAAATCTGAATTTATTTTAATGAGTCTCAGCTTTTGGAATCATTCTCAATTTTCTCGTTTTCTCTTTATTTGTGCATATGAAAAAAATACATTTTCTTTCCCTTTCTTTTCTACCAAACAAACAATGCATACACTTGTTGATATGATTTTATTTTTTGGGAAGATGACATGTTCTTCGTTTCTTAGAAAAAACTCAGAGTAAATGTGACCCGAGACAAAAAGAAATGAGAAAAGAGAGAGGGCTTGTACTATAAAACCACCAAAACCAACCCACATCGCTTTCCAATTTCGATTTCTTCTTCTATCCCACAAAAGCAAATTCAGTAATTCTCTTTCTCTCACACGCTATCTCTCTCTACTAACTCAAACCCAAGCTCAAAAAGCTGTGTCCACTCGTCGCAACCTTTCCATTTTTTATTTTAATCATTTGAAATTGCCACTATATATATATAGTGATCGTCCATTTCTCATCGTTTTCATCTTCATATTCATCTTCGCTATTCTTCACTGTTCATACATTGATACACGTACTCACGCACGCTCATACGACGTCGTTGTGACGAATGGCTGCCGCTGGTGGTGGGATTGCTATGGAATTCCCGGCAGGTGATGAGAACTCCTTCCCGTCGCCGCCGAGGCTTCCGAGGAGGCTCCGGCGACGGCTTCTTGATGTGGAGTGCAAGTCCCCGAGTACTGTTGAGGAGATTGAAGCAAAGCTCCGAGACGCTGATCTTCGCAGACAGGTAATTTCTTGTTCTGAACAGTTTAGTTTGGTTGGTGGGAGAGTTTACTGTTTAGGGACTAATACTGAAGGTTTAAGGTCTTCAAAATTTTGTGTTTTCTTCCGTTTTTTTCGCTTCATAATGTGGAGTTATGAATTCTTCTCTTTTGGAAAATTTTGATTTTGGATTGTGGAAGTACTAAGATCATAATAATTTCCCTTTTGGATTCATCGGCGGCCAGGAAGAGCGGCAAATTTCGATTAATATCGAAAAAGTTATAATTCTTTTTTCCATTCGCGTGAATTCCTTTCATAGTCTTCCTTGCTTTTTCTCCAAGGTTATTTCTATGTTAGGTAGGAGAGGGTGCTTTTCAGTTTGAAATTTGTTTCACACTTCAGGGAGGTGCTTTTCACATGGTTCTCCTCACTGAATTTACGTTTCTGTTTTGTTTTTTCGTTAAATCTTTAAAATTATCTTGAAGCCTTCATTTTTGTTTGAATTCAAATAGAACTTGAGTACTGACGGTATATTATGATGGTATATTATGGTTCCTTCACCCTACAAGGGTGCTCTTCTCCCCCCCCCCCCCCCCCCCTCCCCTTCTTCTCCCTCCCTTTCCTGTTTTTTCCTTTCGGAATTTTTCCCCCCTCTTTCACATAAATCTTATTCTTTATTCTTCGTTATTTTCATCTTTGCCCCTCTAATTATTCTTACTTTTTCTCAATCTTGCCTTTAACCGAAATTTTCATCCTCAACAAAATTTGTAGGCATGTTTGAGGATTTAGAAAGTTCTTTCTCCCGGGATTTTTTTTCCCCTTCAGACCGGCTGCATAATTCATCATGCTTATGAGTGCCCTCTTTCTTTTACTGACTGCAGAAGTACTATGAGAAACTCTCAAGCAAGGCACGTTCAAAGCCAAGAAGCCCCTCCAGGTCTTCATCTCAGGAGGAGGATCTTGGCCAGCGCTTAGAAGCAAAGCTGCAAGCCGCTGAACAGAAGAGGTTGGTTCTTAACGTTGAATACATGGCTTTTTAGTTGTGGTTTATGGTTCTGAATATTTATATGCAGTATGTACTAAAGTCATAGCCACCAAGCATTCGCAATGTGTTTATCGCTCTATCCTAATTTCTAAGTTTCTCGACTCTTCAATTTATCTGTCTTGATCAGACTTTATGTGGGTTATGAGACTTCTTCTGCGCTTCAGCATGTTCTATATCTCTCATATTACTCCAAAATACGTGAGTTATGATAGCGTTTTGAGACTCTATATGGTCATTTCACAATAAAAGCAGTTGAAATATTATATTTGATAAATTATTTGCTTCTACCCAGAATGGTTTAGTAGTAAACAAGACCTCTTCTCATATTTTCATACTAAATAATTCTTTGAATTTTGATTTATTTGGACCACTGAGCTAATTTTATGGCTAATCTACAGGCTGAGCATTTTGGCAAAGGCTCAGATGCGCCTAGCAAGGTTGGATGAATTGCGACAAGCAGCTAAAACTGGGGTGGAAACGCGTTATGAGAATGAACGTGTGAAGCTTGGGACGAAGGTGGAATCACGTGTCCAGCAGGCAGAGGCTAATAGGATGCTTATACTCAAGGCTCGCAGACAAAGAAGGGCAACCTTGAGAGACAGATCATCTCAATCATTGTTGCGAAGGATGGCTCGAGAGAGCAAATATAAGGAGCGCGTACGTGCTGCAATTCACCAAAAACGTGCTGCTGCAGAGACAAAACGACTTGGATTGCTGGAAGCGGAGAAGAGGAAGGCACATGCTCGGGTGTCGCAAGTGAGACATGTAGCTAAGACTGTATCTAACCAGCGTGAGATTGAGAGAAGGAAAATGAAGGATCAGTTGGAAGACCGATTACAAAGGGTATACTAGTTGCTTGAAGTTGTTTGTGTAGCATTTTTAACTATGTTATAATTTTCTAATGCCACTAAGTGGTCTTAATTGTCAATGACATTACTAACGTTTTATGGAATTACGTATTAATTAGGCAAAAAGGCAAAGGGCAGAATATCTCAGGCAGAGGGGAAGGTGGCATGGTTATGTGCGAGAGAATCGGAATAGAATGCCCAAACAAGCAGAAGTTCTTTCCAGAAAATTAGCAAGGTTACTTGCTTTTAAAATTAGGATCTTTTGGTTTCTACTTTTATAATCTTAGATGACTTGTGGTGCTGTATTGAGTCGTTTTCTATGGTTGTCTCAGCTCAGCAATATGTTTATTTGTGCTGATATTCTTTAAAGCATTATTTCTATTCTTCAAAACTAAAATACAGTGAATTTTCACATTGGATTGCTTTCTGGTTGCATCATTTGCTAATTGCAGGGATACTATTTACCCCAAATTTGCTAGTAATTACTCCAGATCTTCAATTGTGACATTATTGCTCCTTTTAGGTGCTGGAGGCAGTTCCAGAGTCTGAAGAAAACAACTTTTGCCTTGGCAAAGGCTTATGATGCTCTGGGGATTAATCAGAAATCTGTCAAGTCAATGCCTTTTGAGCAGCTTGCCCTTCTCATCGAATCAATTTCTACTATTCAGACTGTGAAAGCTTTACTTGACAGGATTGAGAGCCGCCTTAAAGTGTCCAGAGCGGTTGGCCCTGCTAATCATTTATCTAGTTTGGATAATATTGATCACCTGCTTAAACGGGTTGCTTCCCCAAAAAAGAGGGCGACTCCCAGGAGTTCTGTGAGAAGCAGGGTGACAAAGAGAGTAAGCTCAGTCAGGGAATTAAACAGGAACCCAGCTAGGTTGTCAAGGTATCCAGTGAGAGTTGTTCTTTGTGCTTATATGATATTGGGCCATCCAGATGCCGTTTTCAGTGGAACGGGAGAGCGCGAGATTTCTCTAGCCAAGTCTGCGGAACAATTTGTCCAAATGTTTGAGTTGTTGGTAAAAATTATACTAGAGGGACCAGTACATGAAGAGTCTGACTCTGCAGCTTTAAAACGTTTTACCTTCAGGTCTCAGCTTGCTGTTTTTGACAAAGCATGGTGCTCATACTTGAATTGTTTTGTGGTCTGGAAGGTTAAGGATGCTCAATCATTAGAGGAGGATTTGGTTAGGGCAGCTTGCCAACTTGAGGCTTCTATGATTCAAACTTGCAAGTTAACTCTAGAAGGAGGTAATGATCGGCTTACTCATGATATGAAAGCTATTCAGCATCAGGTAATTATCCATGTCAATTCTTTGAGTTTTCTTATGGAATGTCAGCGAGCATGTTGATAATTGATATTGTTGGTTCCTAATGGTTAATTTTGAGCTTTGGCAACTTGGCATGGTATATTGAAGAATACCAAAAGTGTATAGAATTAGCTTCTTATATCACGCGACTTTTTCCACTTGTCCTGTCTTGGAACATTTTATTCCTCTCTTTTGTCTTAAGCACTTTTATTATGGGATTTTTCCCTTTAAAAGGTTTCTTAGTTGTTATGACTAAGTAAGCTTTGGTGAAGTGGCTTTCTTCTTCTAATAAAGTGCAGTCATTTTGTAAGCAGTTATGTTAAATATCTGAAATAGCTGGTGTAAGTTTTTATATATATATATTAATGCAGGTCTCTGAAGATCAAAGACTTTTAAGAGAAAAGGTGGAGCACCTGAGTGGAGATGCTGGTATTGAGCGTATGGAGTGTGCTTTATCTGAAACACGATCTAAATTTTTTAAAGCAAATGAAAGAACAAGCCCATTGAGGTCCCCAGTGACTCAGTCCATTTCAACAAGCCCAGTTAACTTCTCTCCTGCTCTTTCAACTATTGCTAGCTCCAGAGAAATAAACATTCCAGTTGAGAGTAAGCAAAAGACTGGTCATGTGGTTCGCTCCCTATTTAATGAGTCTGATACTTCTTTACCTGGAGGGTCCAGCTTCTCTGCAGCTAGAATTGGTTTGGATGGTCATCTGGGCTCTTCCAATGAGAAGTTGGTAACTGAGAATGAACTCTTTGTAAATGAGTTTCTCCATGAGCGTCACCGTAGTTTCTCTGATGGCTTTAGTATTGCTGATCACTACCAAAACAGCATTGAGGTTAGTGCATCTCTGTAATTATATTATTATAATAATGTCTGATGGTTAATTTTAGATGAATTAGAGATCCTGGCCTTTGAGGATGTTTATGCCCAGAAGTCATCCTTTTGGAGTCATTTTGAAAATAAATTTCCTCACAAAGCAATATACAATTATTTCACCTGCTGATGGCCATCTATAGGATTTTGAGTTCTGATTTGCTGCTTTTTATATATTCAGGGGAAAATTAAACAGACAATGGAGAAGGCTTTTTGGGATGGCATCATGGAATCTGTAAATCATGAACAACCAAACTATGATCGGGTTGTTCAACTCATGAGAGAGGTAAGGGATGAAATTTGTGAGATGGCTCCTCAAAGCTGGAAGGAGGATATTCTATCAGCAATTGATTTAGAGATTTTCTCTCAGGTAGCAGCCTATATTTCATTTTTTCGGCTTTTGATGGCTATTAGATGCTAAATTGGCATATTGACTATAACTTATCCTCTTATGTTGTATCTTTCTTTTTTGTTTCCTAAGGTTCTGAAATCGGGTAACCTGGATGTTGATTACCTCGGAAAGATTCTAGAGTTTTCACTGGTCTCTTTGCAGAAGCTCTCAGCTCCAGCCAATGAGGAGATAATGAAGGCCACACACCAGAATTTATTTTTGGAGTTGAGTGAAATATGTCAACCAAGAGATGAGGAAAAAAATTCATGTGTCATGGCTCTAGTCAAGGGTTTGCAATTTGTCCTAGAACAGACTCAGGTATGTTTAGAGTTTGGATACCTTTTCTTTCTGTGAATTTTCCTATCTCACTTTCATCTTGAAATAACTTATGCTTACTCTTAATTTATTGTGCATATAAAAGTCATGTCTTCTATTTTGCTTTCTGATTATTTATGAAGGTTGCTTCTGAGTTAGGGACTTCTCTGAAAGTACTTTGAATAGTATTGCTTTCTGGCAAGGTTTTTAGTTGTGCATAGAATGACTTTAGAAGTGCTGTAAAATTGGGCAAAAAAATTTTCCATTAATATATGCCATGTTTTGCATTTTGTTATAGTGCTTATTCAAAGTAACTCTGCACTTACACGAACACCCAACTTCTTGTCAACAATGCCATTATCGATCTCATGTCCTTGGTCATTTTTCGGGGAAACTGCACTTGCATGAACACTTCCTAGATTTTGTTTGCTCTTAATTGGTTTTATATCTGACAATTTTTATGGCAGATTCTTAAGAAAGAGATAAGCAGAGCCCGCATAAGATTAATGGAGCCTTTGGTAAAGGGGCCTGCTGGTCTTGACTACCTTAAGAATGCCTTTGCTAACCGTTATGGATCTCCATCTGATGCCAATAACTCTTTGCCTTCAAGTCTAAGATGGCTCTCATCTGTTTGGAATTCAAAAGATCAGGACTGGGAAGAACACTTAAACTCCTCCTCAGCTTTGACAAGCTGTAATAGTCCATCCCACGGATATCTTCCTTTCAGCACTCTCAGAACTGGGGGAAGTATCCTGGTTAAAACAACTGGCAGTCAAATGGCCTTTTCGACTGATGATGCAAATACTACAGGTTTAAAATTAATAAAACTCTACATTCTTGAATCTTCTACTTGCTTTAACCCAAAAAAAAAATAAAAAAATTGCTGCTACAGCTATGGTTCAGACACCTGTAGCTTTAACAAATGGTTTTCTGAGACATGCTTGTGTACTATTTGAACAGGTGATCAGCTGCCAGAATGCAGAGGAGAATTAGTTGATCTAGTTGTGAGGCTTGGTTTGCTGAAGTTAGCAAGTGGTATATCTGGTCTGACTCAAGAAGATCTGCCAGAAACTTTATCACTTAACTTATTCAGGCTGAGGTCTGTTCAGGCTCAAATTCAGAAGATTATTGTTATTTCCACAAGGTAAATGGCACAAAATTTCTGTCAAAAGATTGTACTGTTTATCCGAACAATTATTTGGGGGAGAGTAATGTTTTCAATGCTTCTAAGTGGGTATCCAACATTTTTTTTCTTTTTTGGGGAATTGCAGCATTCTTATTTGCCGCCAGATTCTTTTAAGTGAAAAAGCAGTGGCTAGCACTGCAGATATGGAAAGCATAGTACTGAAGTGTGCTAAAAAACTTGTGGATCTCTTGGACCGTGTTCAAGATATTGAAGTTAAAGATATCGTTGAAGTAATCTGCGATTTCTCCAGAGGTGATGATTTAGACATAGATGAAGGGAAACTTCAAAAAATGAAGGTAGTTACTGCCAGGATGCTACCAAAAAGCTTAGAAGCTGGAGACGCGGTGTTTGAGAGGGTGTCCAATGCAGTCTATTCAGCTGTTCGAGGAGTTGTGCTTGGGGGAAGTGGAGTTCAGGGGAGAAAATTAGCAGAAATGGCTCTTCGGAAAGTTGGGGCTGCTTTACTGACTGAAAGGGTAGTGGAAGCTGCTGAAGTTTTGATTGTGGCAGCCACTATATCCGTAAGTGTTCACGGACCATGGTATAAATGTTTAACTGATAACATGTATACTTAGGAAATGTAAGTACAGAAATAATAAAATACGTTTGTGCATAGCAGTGTAAAGTTGTCAGTGTATCCTAGGTTTGTAAAGAGATGGGGGATATTGTTTGTTGTTAATCATGTCGAATTCTTTTAATGTATAGCACTAAAATGTATATGGTTATCTAAGATTAATGTTACTTCTCTGAATTGTTTTACCGATAGTATTTTTTGACCTCTTCTTTTTTGTCATATGAGTCTACAAGAACAGAGCCTTAAGGCCACATGAAAGAAAGGCAGCTCCTAAGGTAAGAGAGAGTTTCTGCCAGGGAGGCAGGCCAACCCACAGAACATATCTGGTTATAAGCATGCAAAAAAATTCTTTCCAGAGTCCAAACGTGAAGAAGGTTGTCTTTTAGGTTCGATCTTAGATTTCTGCCTCTTCAAGAGGGAAGGTTTTTAAGACTGACCTGTGTCCTTTGTGAAAGCAAAGCGGTCCTTCATTTGTTTGAAAGAAGGATGATTGGCAGCTGTAGTTGGTGTCCTCAGACAATTCACGCGGTTGGCCGATATCGGAGAATTTACGGCCCGTTCGGTTTAGTGGAAAAGGAGGAGGAAAAGAAAAAAAAGGGAAGGAAAGTCAGAGAAAATTATAATTTTATCTCTATAATTATTATTTAATATTTTTTAATAATAATTTTTTAATTATTAAAAGTAAGGGTATTATGAATATTTTTTATTTATAAAATTATTTTTATATTTTTATATTTGTATTTTTATTATAACTTTCTTTTTATCAAATGGGCTTTTAAATAATCTTATTTATAATATCTCATCTAATAGTTAAGTTTTTTTCAGGTAAATATATGAAGAGTTTTTATGATCAAGTGACTATAAGTTTTATTCTTATTGTCTAGTTATATTTTGAAGGTTAAAATATATAATTTTTTAATTTTTAAAATTTGACAATAAATTTTTTAAACTTAAAATTACACGGGTAACTTTTTCTTATTAAAAAGTTCATTATTATACAGTAATTCTTTGATACCTTTTAGTATATTATGCAAGTCAAAAATTAAAGAATAAATTATATTAAGTTTAATTATATTTGATATTTTTTATTTTAAATGTTCAAATTATTCTATTAATAAAATTAATTTTTATATAATATACATATCTCTAAAACAATAAAATTAAACTATTTTTAATATAAAAAATAAATTTACAGTTTTGTATTATAGTTAAACATTAATATAACTATAAGAATAAAATTAGTTTTCTGTTATGTAAAAAGTTAATTCTTTTCACCAAGAAAATAAAAAAAATAAATTTTATAATATATATTAAAATTAGTTTCGTGTCTCTTGCAATTGCATGGGTTTTGTGCAAGCTTTTTTAAATAAAAAATTCAGGAAAAAAAGATAAGAAAAATAATGGCATTTAACTCGACTCCCGAGACATAAAATTATACTGTTCATAATCTGTGGACAATATGACTGATAATAAAAATTATTAATACCAAGAAAGTCAAACGTAATTTTGAAGACAACAACAATATTAAACATATTTTAATCAAATCTTTACCAGCATATTATATTCAAAAGTAAAAGGCTGTTATGTGAAAATGTCAACTCTCCTACTGTTTCAGGAAAAAATAATAACAAAGCCGAAGTTATAAATTTGTCGGCACATATTTTTTTGAGGTGATTTTTAAAAATGGAGATACGGACACATTATTATTATCAATTATATATATAAACTATTAAATAACGTCACATCACTTAATTAATTAATTATTATTTATGTACTGTTTATATTATTATTTATTATTATTATTTTCTATTTCTACCCAAAAATTTCTGAATCTCCAAGCTGAATTGAATTTGAAGCAAAGGATATGCTAACGTCGCACGTGGAAAAAAGCTGACAGCACACATTGGGTCGGGTCGGGTTGAAGTCAAAGACCAAATATTTAGGACAAGGGGGGTTTTCTTGTGGAAAAACCTCACCTGTTTCTATCAGAAATTCATGGCCTATGCTCGGCTCCTCCCCTGTCACTTCCATTGCCAGGTACAGTTCCTATGTTCATTTTCAGGTGTTTGGTTGCTCAGAAAATGATAAATGATCCAGCATAGGAACGGAGAAAACACTATCAACTTCCAGCTTAATTGTCCCTCGCTCTGACGCTTAACCTGGCTAAACTTGTATATATATCTTGTTTGTCGGTAGCAGCCGAGAAGGAAGAACTGTCCCATTTGTTTGGTTTTTTTTTGTTCGGAGCCCTTCTTGTAAAGGGGAAGAAATTAAGATTGAGAGGAGGTAGAAGAGAGGAAAACATGGACTATGAAATAAGCCACGAAAATAAAGTGATCACTTTTGATATTCAGGAATTAATATTAGCACTATGTAAGCATAGTATTCTTTTTTTTTTTAATTTTTTTTTTCTTTTTCTAGACTAGACATTGCATAATTGCAATGCCGAAGACTGAAGCATCTAATTTTATAGACATCAAATCGAGAGTAACTTTTGCATGTCACGATTTTTCTGATGAAGATAATTTCTTTTTCTCTCTTTCTGTTCTTTCTCCCGGTTGCCCCGTGTATTGAGGCTCACCTTTTATGCTTTTATGTTCCTCCCCTTATTTATTGTCTTTCTCTAGAGCTGTCGGAAGCCAATTCCAATCCAGGTTGCTCCACAAGTGTTTCAAAAAATTAGGAGCTCAAGCTTCCTGTTTCGGAATTCAAAAACTAATCAAAAGATTCCAAGGCAGGTTTTTGTGAACGTGCAAGCAGATAGAGCTTTAACAACCATGCATAACTCTGAGACGAAAGTTCCACATGTGCTGACCGTTGCTGGCTCTGATTCTGGGGGTGGTGCTGGTATTCAAGCAGATCTGAAGGCTTGTGCTGCTAGGCGGGTGTACTGTTCCACTGTAATCACTGCTGTCACTGCACAGAATACCGTTGGAGTCCAGGTTGAAGTTTTATATTAATTTCATCCTTTTTGCGTAAGTTCATTTCTGAGAAAGTTAAAGAAGAAAAAGCAAGGATTTAATTTCACAATTCACACATAATGTATGATAAAGATAAATTAGAACAGAAGTGTTAAGCTAGATATTTGCATTGGATTACACAAGCAGTAAGTTGGCTTAGTTTAAGATTCTTCATATAATGAATGGTGGCCAACTTATAGTTTCATTTTAGTCAAATCTCACAGTAAAGTTGACACTTAATTGCTTTTTGACAATACCATTCTCAAATACATGGCAATTGTTAGGGGGTGGACATCGTGCCTGAGGATTTTGTGGCAGAGCAGTTGAAGTCTGTGCTCTCTGATATGCATGTTGATGTGGTAAGTCAAAATAGTGAGTGCTACAGCTACTTTCAAGTATTTTGCCAGTTGTAATCTCATAGGATGTAGTTGACTACCCAAAACAAAAGCGAAAGAAAAAGAAAGCTGTGATAGAGCAAGCACAAACATGTTTACACCTGTAAGCAAATGTTTGCATTTAAAGAAGAACGAAGTAGACTAAAAGTTTATCTTGAATTTATGGGCATATTGTGAAAGTGAAAGTATATGGTAATCTTTAAAATATAATTTTTTAATCCAGGTGGGTTGTTATTGTGTTCTAATGCTCCTTGATTTTGAAAATTTGGAATAAAAAGTTTATTCTGTGTAGTGTTTTCTCCTTGTCATGCCTTGGGGTTTTGGCTACAACAATTGCTAATTTATTTTCCCCCTAAACTAAATTTGTTACGTGCCTAGGTCAAAACAGGCATGCTGCCATCACCTGGCATAGTGAAGGTCCTTTGTCGGAGTCTTAGGGAATTTCCAGTCAGAGGTATTCACTTGTGTGGAAATTGCTATTGGGTTTATTAAATTTTTATCGGAGTGGCTTCTGAATTGACTTAGTTCTATTGCTGAAGGCAGCTCTGGTTGTTGATCCTGTCATGGTATCTACCAGTGGAGATGTACTTGCTGGTCCTTCTGTTCTTGCTGGATTTCGGTTAGTTTTCCTGATCCTGAACTTTATTAAGCATCCATATGGCATGAAGTATACCATAGTCTTTCTATAGCAACTAATATATGGATAAAAGCTCCGTTTCTATATTTATTATAAGTTTACATTAAAGTGCTAGGAAATTAATTCCACTCATTGTTGATTTTTCATTTTAGGGAGGAGCTTCTTCCCTTGGCCGACATTGTAACCCCAAATATAAAAGAGACATCAGTCTTGCTTGGTGGTGTGCCACTGAGATCAGTTTCTGATATGCGTGCTGCTGCAAAATTAATACATGATATGGGTCCTAGGTTAGTTGCTGTGATGGCATTTATCTTTCACACTGTCATGAATGTTTATTTATCTATGCTTTGAGATATTTCTTGATATATGTTACTTGTTTAGCAGAGTTTCACTTAATGAGTGGTAGACTTTGGCATTAAACCAATTGTTTGGTACAGCTTGAGCTTTAAGAGATATAATACATGGAACTTACACAGTATTATTTTATGTTTCACAAAATCTGAAACTGAGAAAATAAAATAGCTACTTGCATAGTACTGATAAAACAAATCTATAACAATGACAAATTGCTATATTAGTCTGCTCACTGAAATTTTTCATATGAGAGAGCAGTGTATTGCATAGTGTAGTTTGTTGAATTGTTTTCCAAAAGTAATGATGCCCAAAAATTGCTATACTCTAGCATAAGTTTCTAATATTGTATATGTATGAGGGTTTTGCTTCCTGACAATCCATTAAGATATTTATTAGCGACAGAGGTGATAAATATAAATCTGGGCTACTCCAGTTTAAGAGTAGTGTGATTTGGCAAATAATTTATTTCACTTCAGGAATGTACTTGTCAAAGGTGGTGACCTCCCCAATTCATCAGATGCCATTGATGTATTATTTGATGGTAAGATTCAAGTCTTAAAATCTGAGATACAGCAATTCTCTTCCTTTACCTTTCTCATTTTTCTTTAAAAAAATGTATACCCAAATCTATGTTTAAAATGAACTCCATTTCTAGGTCTTGAGTTTTGCAGGTGAGGGATTCTATGAGCTCTGTTCTTCACGTGTAAATACTCGGAATACTCATGGTACTGGTTGTACTTTGGCATCATGCATAGCAGCGGAGCTGGCAAAAGGTTCCTCAGTACTGGAAGCTGTTAGGGTCAGTTTGGCTGTCCCGATTCACAACTATTGTCCAGATATCTCATATTTGTTAATATTCTTGTTGTTCAACTTACTGGTCTATTATTTACGGTTGCACGTGATTTTGTGACTAAATCAGTCCATGTTCATATTTTGGTTTGGAGTTGACCTTTAACTAAATAATGCTCAAGGTATTTTTGTTTTCATGAGCATAATTGTAAAACGTACTTTTACTTTTCAGTGTGATTGAATTACAAATTGTTGTCTTTTGTACTTGCATTTTTTTTGGGGGGGGGGGGGGGTGGAATGGATTTCTAAATAGACTCAATGATTGGCATCTGAGAAATGAAAATTTTTCTTCTATAGGCTTACTTTGCACCGAGGTTTTAAGGTTATAGTGGCCAGGGGGCGGGTCAGTGGTTCGCCTGGTTATATGTTTTAAAACAGTATCCTCTGCTATACAGTTCAAAGTTAGTATGTTTTGCAACATAGGAAATTTGGATCCAGTATAATCCTCATCCACTGATGCGACTAGTGGGACTGTCCTTTTGTGAAAACTGTATTGCGAAGAATACTGTTGAACCCCAGCCTTTACAGTTACTAGGAAATTCCCCATCCCCAATTCTCTCATGTGATGTAGATGAAGAATCATACATGTTAGTTTAATTAAGGCCTAAGCAATTTATCCTCCCCTTTGCTGGGGCAATCACATGTCTGAATATAGCAAGATCCATAAAGTTCTCCTTTCTACCCCTTGGATTCTGGCAGGTAGCTAAACGTTTTATTGAGACTGCCTTGGATTACAGCAAAGACATTGTGATTGGAAATGGAGCCCAAGGCCCTTTTGATCATTTTTTTGTGCTTAAGAATATCAGTCAGAGTTCTTGCAGACAGGATAAGTTCAATCCAAATGACTTGTTGCTGTATGCTGTAACGGATTCAGGCATGAATAGAAAGTGGGGCCGTTCCATTTCAGACGCTGTTAAAGCTGCTGTAGAAGGAGGCGCTACCATTGTTCAATTAAGGTTTGTTTTATAATGTTCTTTGCTTTTTGAGTCATATAACAATTGTGATACAGAAAACCATGTTCCTTCTCATCTTTAATTCATAGCAGATGTCATTGTCTATGGTTTAATATGCCCAGTCAAATATCCCAAAGATCTGGTAATCTGTGTGGAGTATAAATCATGAGGAAAATGTGTTTTTTTTTTTCCTTCCCAATATCTTTTTCATGGATTTTTGAATTATGACCCATTATCTCCTTTTCTTGCACCCCTCCCTCCCCACGTGGCTGTAATTTCAGGTCTGAGTAGTTGAACTTGAACAAAAAATAGTGGACCATTATTCTTTTTCTATTATCACGTGTCCATGTTTTTTCAGCTTTCATTTATCCTGTCCCCAGTTTTGTTCTTTTATCTTTTCTTTCTGCTTCCCCCTCTTCATGCGATTGACACTCTAGCTCTGTGTGTGTGTGTTTTTTTTGGGGGGGGGGGGGGGGGGAGAGGGAGGGAATAAACGCAGTTAGACTAAACTGCAGTAGGGTTACTAGGGTACATGAGGTATCCCACATGTTTTCAGTTAGGGGAGTCCTTCTTAAGCTTTATTATCATCTACTTTTATGTCTTGTTGAATTGTATATCATGTAGACAATGTTTTGATTTTTGTGAAGCACCATTTATTGGTCTCATTCAGCAGACTTTCCTATCCTCAAACACTTACTCTGCTTCAATGGAGGTATTAAGATTTCTTTGAAACACAATATTATGATCTCGTTCAGCAAAGTCTCTGGAAGATTGTTTATTTGTCAGTCAAGTTTTTATTGTTATGCCTATAAAAGGGTCTGCAGTGTGTAAAACAAGGAAAATGACTTAAATTTTCTGTTGTGCGCATTGTTCCAAGTTTTTTTCCCTGTTTATGGTAAATTCCAGAGTTCCTACCTAGTGGATTATATCTTGTTTGCGAAAATGCTAGCCTACCTAGCCCTCTTTTATTATTGATTTCACGCTTTCGTCCTGCATCACTTAACCTAATTGTCTGGCTATGTAGCCTTGTCTTGCCGGACTATGGATATTGCTTCAGTATCTGAGGTATGCATGAGGCTATCCTCTAATGGCAAGCATTCATCCATGATACCTTAATTTTGTTTCAGATCCCTCCTTTAGCAAGAAGCTGCCTTTCAATATATTCTCCACTGTACTTCTGGTTTTGCTTTACCAACTTGAAAAGGTTGAGGTCAATGTTTGCCTGACATCCCAAGTTACATCGAAATGCTTGTTGTGTCACTCTTGTTGAAGTGTCTTGTGTATGATCCATGTTTGACTCTTGTATGCTTATTTCCCAAACGTTGATAGTTAGGATAAAATTATCATAGTACCCTAATTCTTCTGCAGGGAAAAGGATGCCGAAACACGAGATTTCTTGGATGCTGCCAAAGCATGCCTTAACATATGCCATTCCTATGGGGTACCTCTACTTATAAATGATCGTATTGATGTGACCCTTGCTTGTGATGCGGATGGTGTTCATCTTGGTCAGTCTGACATGCCTGCACATGTTGCTCGAACTCTTCTTGGTCCTGAAAAGATAATTGGTGTATCATGCAAGACAACAGAGCAAGCCCAACAAGCATCGATTGATGGTGCTGATTACATTGGTTGTGGTGGTGTATATCCCACAACTACGAAGGAAAACAATCGCACCATTGGCATAGATGGGTTAAAAGAAGTATGTCTGGCTTCTAAACTGCCTGTGGTTGCAATTGGTGGCATCGGACCAACAAATGCGCGCTCTGTGATGGAAATTGGCGTTCCAAATTTGAAGGGTGTTGCTGTTGTTTCAGCTCTATTTGACAGGGAGTGCATTTTAACTGAGACCAGAAACTTGCATGCCGTATTAAGTGAGGCAGCGTTATTGAAGAAATGAGCATCGAGTTCTGCAAGTGTGGGTGCAATGCTTGCAGATTGAGATTTACAATATTTGCTCAGAGTTTGGATAGAGGAATGATTAGAAGAGTTTCAGTTGCTTTCACCATTAATGGAAGTATACAATAGCAGATTCATTATACATAAATCCAGTAAAGTTAAACATTTATGCAATGCTCAATGCTCTGCAGAACAAAATAATCCTTGGAGGTTTCACTAGTTTGCCTTTATTGCCAATGTTTGTATCGGATGATTTACCGCTTCAATAATAGCAGAATTATTGGGAGTTTCTTTGTTGTGGGTTGTGGCATAGTTGGTGAAAGGGATTGCTTCTTCTGTTCTGTTCTTGAACTATGTTGGATAATTAATGAAAGATCTTCACGTGAAAATAAACTAGTTGACAAAACTATCTATTATTATCATTACTTGTAGGTTAAAAGTTTATATATTATTATCTAGAACTTTTGTAACCCTTTTAGTATTCGCACTTACCAATAAATATAAGATTGGGTCAATATTTTTAAAATTGAATCAATTATTAAATTGAAAGAAATATTATTTTATGATTTATTGATCTAAATGTGGTTGAATTGTGGTCAAATTAATAATAATTAAATGTATGTTTTTAAAATTTTTATATTAAAATTTTAATATAATAGATAAATACTAATAAATTTAAAATATTATTAATCATTATTTTAAATATTGATGAAATAGATGGAATAATTTATATAAATACTTTGATATTTAAGAGAGATGTTGGTAGGAAATGGAATCAAATGGAAAACAAGCATTGAAAATAGTTAAGTATAATATTTTTATTTTTCTTATATTCTCTTTTTTTTTTTAATTTTTTCTCTTTCAATTTCTTCTTTCTTTTGTTGCCTTATATTTTAAGGTTTTTTTTTAGATATGTTTAAGATGAAATAAAAAAATAATCTAAAAAATATAAAATACAAAAATAGATTGAACTTTGAACTAATCTAATTGACCAATTTAACTATTTTTTGACTGATTTTTTGGCAAGATTGCTTTGAGTGTCAATTGAACTAGTTCAATGACCAATTCATCAATTTTTGATTAGTTCAGTTAGTTTTGATTCAATTTTGATAATATGTGATTTGGGTTGATATTTGCATAAGAATTTATGACAACTATAAACATAACTCTAAGTTTGCTTTCTCACAGCATTTAAAATTCTAACAAAAATTAATAACAGCTTTTAAGTATTTGTTATGAAGTTTTTTTTTACAAAAATATGATAAATAAATATCTTTACATGCTATATTTTTATTAAAGAATTTGATAATAATCAAATAAAAAGAAATTTATTTAAGTCTTCTCAAAATTTTGACAAATCAGTGTACATTGTGGTAGAAATTGACTCGAAGAAAAAATTGGGTACTTATTTATGCAGAAGCAAATCTTTTAAAATCTTTCGTCCCATGTCATTTTGGACTAAATCGCCAGATAGAATACAACGTTTTGTTCATAGCAAAAAAAAAACATTATGGCCCAGCGATGATGTGTAATCCTAAGGATTTTCTCTTCTCTATCCGTTTGGTATGAAGAGGGAAACGGAAATGGAAACGGATTCTTTTAAACATGTTGTTTGGTAGAAAGAATCATTTGCTGATCAGAATGGTGAGCGGAAAGTAGCATTCTTTCACGGTTGGTGCAGTAGCATTCTTTCAAAATGTTGAAAAGTCAATTTTACCCTTCCTGGTTATTACTAAATAGCTACTTTCCGATATCGCCGCTACCCCAATTGGTGTATGTTGTCTTTGATATGGCAATTGCTGTGAGGTGTTTGACTTTTCAAATGTAATATTAGATAAGCATAAAGATGACACTGTAGTCTCCTTCTTTAGTTATTTTGTATCTTATTGTTTGTGATTTTTTTTTAATTAACAATTCATATAACAGGCATTGAGAGGTTGGCATATGTTATTTCAAGTTGATTATTATTTTGTTAATTATTATTATACCATCTTATTTTTAAACTTAGAAAAATATTTAAGTTAGTTTTGTAAAATCAAGTAAATATTAAATTTATTTTACTAAATTTCATTTATTATATAGAAGTTAATTTTGTATTATAAAATATTTATTTTATGTTTTTATTAATGATAAAAATTATATATAATATATATTTATTATTTATATAAATATATTTTGTCATGTGTGTCTCTTTTGTTATCACCTATATTTTGTTACTATATTATTTTCATCTTGCAAATATACAAAATAAGCGCATTTTGGTGCAAGATATTTTTTATTAGGATCAAAATAAGACATAAGGACACTTATTTACACACATAGGAAAAGAAATAATTAAAAATAATTAAATTGTATAATTTAAAATTTAAAATCATGTATCTACTTTCTTCATCCAGCCAAAAAAAAAGAGTAATTTGTCATTTTATCCTCTTATCTTTTCATTTCTATATTATTTTTTTAATTTAAAGACATTTTGATCATTTGTTATAATTTATTTTTCATTCTATCATTATTTCCATTCTACCAAAGAAACATATGGAAAGGTATTTCATTTCCTTTTCTTATTATACCAAATACAATTGATTCAATTGCATTCCATTTAACATTCTTTTTTTATCTCCATCGAAAAGAATTTTGTATATCCAACGGGCTAGAACTTTATGTTTTATATTTTCTTTATAGTTTTCTTAGAGTAAAAGAGAAAGTTAAGGGAGTTTTAAAATCTTGAATCTAAATTTCTTTACTTATTTTTTTTCTCTTCTTAAATTTTACACTAAAAAAACTGATAATCCAATTTTGAATTTGAAATTCAACATAATAATTAATTAATCTTATAATAAATAAATAAATAAATAAATAAATAATTCTTTTAAATAAAATAAATCATTGGGTCATATAATGAATTATCATTACAACCGGTTCAATATATTCCCATACTTAGTATATTAGCTAACTAATCGCATTCTGACATATGGATTATTACAATTGAGAGCGGATATATAGGGCCTGTTTGAAACTATTTTATAAAATAATTTTTTTGTTTTTAAGAACAAAAAAATAAAAAAGCTTGTTTGATAATGTGTTTTTAATGAAGTGTTTTGGAAAACAAAAAAACAAAATTTTGTTTTCAAAAATAAAAAAACTCAGAACACTTTTTAAGTGTTTTGTAATTTTTGTTCTACAGAATCAGGTAAAAAACAGAAAACAATTACTTTTCAAAATAATGATTTAAACAGATTTTTTAATTTTTTTGTTCTCAAAAATTTGTTCTTAAAAACATATGTTTTGAAAATTAAAACAAAAACAGTTTCAAACAGGCCCATAGTGTATTTTGTTTCTGCATTTCCGAAATTCAAAACCACATTTTCAAGGAAGCAACAATTTTTTACTTCTACACAATCGTAATTTTCAAACGGATTTCCAAACGCACACATTGGAAATCTGTGTCCAAAGTAATGTTTCTGTAAGAACAATTATTCCTTTACCTATAATACTGTTGGAAATCTGTCATGCCATCTAACAATCCAAGGAAGCCACTGACATTTTACATTGGAAAAAGTTAGTTTACATGAACAATAACAGAGCTCACAGCAGAATTGAATTGTTGTATTTTTTTAAAATTAATTTAACCTAATTTCATGACAACCCATTTTAAGAATTAAATCGATAAACAAGGCATCTTTTACGACCAAATCATAATCTACTTGTGTATTAAATGTTGCAAATGTATAATTTATTGTCTAAAATATAGTTTACCGTTTAGCTACCAAGTTATCTTTTTACCTTCAACCGAGAAAAAATAAATAAAACCGAAGGAAACCAGATATCATATACCAATGTGCATATCCATGCCAACAGAAAGAAAGGTATGCAGCAGGAGAGCAAAAAGAATGAAACACACTTCCATTTTTATTTTCATATCCAAGATCACAATTCGGTCTGGTTCGTAACATAGTTATAATTCACAACCTTCGGTAATATTAAAAATTTACAGTCATTTATTCAACTATGGGTCCTATTCAGAAAACCAATTTTGTACAGAGGAGGAAAACCCTCAACTTACTTCAAGTTATCCAGGAACAATGAAAACCAAAAATCTAATAAACTATCTAAAGATCTTCAATGTATTTTAGCTGACGTTAACATCACCACTAGCCTGTGCCTCTTTGACACTCTTTTCATACTCATCTTCTTCCTCCTCACCATTTGCATGATCATTTGTTTCGTTGTTGTCTTCTTCTTCCCCTCCCCAACCAAACCCTCCAATTGACCTAGAAGGTGGGTGGGGAGCTTTGGCCTCTTCAACAATTTTCATTATGTCTTCTGCATTCTGAAGAGAAAAAGTTGGGTTTTCTTTCCTGTAGTAGACAGCTTGGGCCATTTCTGTCAATTCCCTAGGCAGGTTCCTTAAAAACCATGGGTGTGACTTGATTTCTTTTATGGTTATTCTCTGCAATACAATAGTGATATAGTGTGAAAACATACTATTTGCAGCAGTTTACTATTATATGAAAGGACAAAACTTTTCTCTTATAATAACATGACATATTAATTATTAATAGAAAATGAGAAGAGAATAAGAGAGATATTATTAATTATTTGTAAATTAGAGATTACAAATAAATATAAGAAATAATATTTTAATTACAATTGGATTAGAAACTAATATTTTAATTACTTTGTTTTATTTAAACAATATTAGTTATTGATTTAATTATTTTTTATTGATTAAGAATTAATATTATCTTTAGTTTTAAATTATTAAGAGTTATCTTTTGAACTCTATATAAAACCTTTGATAATTAGGGTTAGAATAGTTGTTGATTGTTTATTGAAGATGATCATTAACAAAATTCTCTTGGCTTATTAGTTGTCTCTCTCCCCCTTCATCTCTTTCTCCCTTTATTTCTTCTACATTCCCTTCCTTTTTCTTCTCTCCCCTCTTTTTCCTCTATTATTTATACTGTCCTACTAGGTCATATTGAGCTGTAAGAACATCAACTTGACATGTTTATATTGAAAATCCTAACAACAAAAAATTACATACGTTTTCTCATATATGAAAAAGCATATTGTTATGTTAGCAGCAGTACACTCAGGAAACTCTCCCAGATTTTCCTATTTTCTCACAAACCTCCCATGTCCAAGGGAGATTTCTGTAGGTCCTCAAAGTAGAGGGAAGATAAGTGTAATTTAAGCAAAGTACTGGGAGGTAGGAGTAATTTGCTCTAAAAAATATAGAAAATGACCAAGTCACCCATCAGCAAATACAATTATGAAAACAATAATCATGCCAAACTCTAAGATTGTTCAAAAGCATAGCATATGCATACCCTTGCCGGATTTGCCACAAAAATGCGTGATAGCAGATGCCTACAGTCTTGAGATATGTGAACGTAGTCTGGGATCTCGTATTGAACAGCCATAATCCGCTGGATAAGAATGTAGGGAATTAGAAAGAGTACACATTTCTTGATCCTATCAATAGATGCGGTAAAAATAAATGAAAAATTACATTTATGGTTTTCCTGAAGTTTTTAGGGTCTTCTTGGTCCTCAAATGGGTATGCTCCCACCAGCATCACATAAAGAGTTACTCCACAGGACCATACATCAGCCAACTGAACAAGCAAACAGAATAGAAGAACTAAGATAATGAAAAGCATTCAGATTAATTCAAAGAAGCTAATCAAGCAAGATTTACTCCTTTCAAGGCCAATTAAGTTCAAACATGGATAGTGAGAGACCTCATTGACAACTACACAAGTAATATGACTCTTCCCAGTTATATTTATTAAACAAAATTCTTTTACTATGTCAAACATGGATATTAATTAAACAAAATTCTATCTTCCACTGTGTCAAACATGGATAGCTGATTGTAATGCAAACAGTAGAAATCATGTGATCAAGTCAAAAGATCATATGGCAATTATAACAATCACAGACAACCAAAATAAATGTCCTCTCCTTTATCTGGCTAAATTTTGGAAGGACATTTGAACAGCACAAGAATTCACTATTAGGCATCCATGCTTCAGTAAATAACATACATATTTGTAATGTGCATTGAAAGTTTCCAAC
The DNA here is from genome assembly GCA_026724425.1 of Erythrophleum ivorense. Classification (NCBI taxonomy): domain Eukaryota; kingdom Viridiplantae; phylum Streptophyta; class Magnoliopsida; order Fabales; family Fabaceae; genus Erythrophleum; species Erythrophleum ivorense. The sequence goes on along the minus strand of JAIUCV010000006.1, from coordinate 34,911,303 downwards.
CTGCTTTATTCATTATATAACTTTATTCATAACATTCTGCCAGTGAAATGGAGATTCACAGAGTCATCAAACACCATGCACATCTACGAGTACCTGTAAGTCTAAACTCATATTTTGCAAGACTATGTTGCTTGACGGCCTTATGCAAATAAAATATAGTCAGTCAAACACAAAGAAACCTTGATTGCATATTGATTTCAGTGGTGAGAGAATCATGCTTGTCAAACTTCTTCCACCATGTCAAAACATTATATATGAAATACTAAAAGAGGATGCTACAAGCTACAAATAACAGCCAAACATTGGTTCTTTTTTTAGTTTACACTTTACAAGGAAATTTACAGCATAATGTAAGTTTTTCATATGTTTCATTCAATTTAATAGGATATTTACAAGCCACAAAGGATGGAAAGGATGAAAAATATGGGACCCGACAATCCCTTGCCTAATTGGGAACATAAGAAGCATTAAAAACCTCATAAAAGATAGTTTCAACTGGCCAAAAAGTGAGAGCACTATTTGAGAGAAAAGTCTAAAGATAATTTACGAGTACAATATCTCAAGGATTCTAGTTTTCTTAATATAAAAATGCTCAACAGTACATATTTATAAAATAACATTATAATATAACTTTATTTTTTTATTTTTTATTTTTAACTTTCATAATGCTGGCAAAAAAGGGTACAACGTTTTCTTCCTTTGGCCAATAGAAATTTTTATCATCCAACATAGTTCCTACTTACATTTACAAGAGAAATGTTACATGTGTGTGTGAATGTATATTTAACCTCCCCGTCACAATCAAAATCTTTTGCATAACAAAAACTAGATACCTTTCCATCATATTCCCTGCGTGAAAGAACCTCTGGTGCAATATAGGCTGGAGTTCCCACTGTTGATTTAGGCCTTGAATGAAGCAGAGATGACTAGAAAAAATAAATCTTATCAGAAGTGATTATGGTCAATTATACCTCTAGAGCGTTCAGCATTAATATCAAGCCATAATTAAACCTTAGAATAACCAAAATCACAAATTTTCAGACGGGGGGCAGGGCTGCCATCCAATAAGGTATTCTCCAGCTTCAAGTCTCGATGGCAGATTTGCTGCAGAACAAGGAAGATTACACAGAAAAATGACCGAGGAGAAGAGGCAAAGAAACAGAATACTTGGCATACTCTGATATGCTCAATATATACTCAATTTAATCAAGCTTTTACCATAGAATGACAGTAGTTAACTCCTGAGATGAGCTGCTGGAAGAAATATCTGGCCTGAAATATTTCAAGAATACAATAAGAATGAGAAACAAAGTAATAATTCTTCCTGCATCTGGTTGCCAGTAGACAGCCAGGGGGGAGGGGGAAGATAAACAGCTACATCTTTGTGAAGTAGGCATCAACAAAAAGAAAGGAATGACTGTCTATAGAGTTTAAGTACTAATTAAGCCTTCCTATTCAGTAGTTAAAATTTGTCACTTGGACCACTTCAAAATGTGTTCCTTTGAGATTAGATGCCATTTTCACTTTACAGAGGTTTAACACAGACACAGACAGACAGACAGACACACAGATGCACACATATATTAATTAGCCTTTGTACTTTTAAACGATTGAATGCTAGTGTGCCCTCTTAAATAACATCCTAAGCTTTTCAGTTGGATTCTTTATTAACAAATTCAACTCAACTATGTTAATGAGTTAAGCTTCATTCAATTAAGTCTAAAATTTCACTAGTTGTTGGTGAACTGCAATTTCTCAGACAATTTTGTATCCAAACCAATTAAAAAATCAGAATGAATTGTTACGTGTCATGACTTACGAATTCAGCAAACAGGTTTGACGTTATTACCTAACCTAGGATGCATGATTTGGGCGTTTGTAAATTTGCCAAACAGTCAAACACCCTCATGCTCTTATTCTTCAGGCTACATCCGCTCATCAAACAATGGAAAATGATGATTTATGAATTGGAGCTCCACATTATTTTCTTAGTTGCTTTTAATTTAACAAAAAAGAAAAAACCTCATCTTCACTGAATCTTCCAGCACTGCAAATTCGATCAAAAAGCTCTCCACCAGCTGCATACTCCATGACAATCACAAGATGTGTTGGAGTCAAAACCACCTGCAAAACGGAAATCACATATTAGAAAACCTGAAAATAATAACGGGCAAGCTAATACTCGAGGCCAGAAGATACATAGGCACAACCACACAAGGGTTCCCACCTCCTTGAATCGAATTATGTTCGGGTGGCAAAGAGATCTATGGTTTATGATTTCCCTCGCTACATTCGCATCAATCTGGAATATATCAGTTAGGAAAAACAAATAAAATCAATGTACACAGGCACGGAAAAGAACATATAGAAATGCATAACAAAAAACGATACAAACACGTAGATATGCATGTATTAACGTTAAGTTAAGCTAATGGAGCTACTGGACTGAAACAAACAATGTAATACTTCAGTTCTCTTGCACAACAACTGAACATATAATGTGTACGGACCTTGTGGCCTCGTTCAATGTATTTCATGGCAACGAGCTCCTTGGTCTCTTTGTTTCGCATAAGCTTAGCCACCCCGAAATTCCCAGATCCTATATCCTTCACTAGCTCGTACTTCTCCATCCCCTCTTTCTTCTTCGTGCTTCCTCCTGATTAACACCCTGGATTTTTATGCTGTTTCGTACAGGAAATTTAAACGAAAATTCCGATTCCCGAACACCAAATAAGATCAGAAAGCGCGAGAAAGAGAGGAAAGAAGATATGGGATTTTGAAGAGAGGAAAAATCTCAAATGGGAAATGGAAAATAAGATACAGTAAGGTTAAAAAAATCTGAAAGGGCAGTGAATTTGGGAGAGCTTCTAAGGTTAGCAAAGAAACGTGTGTGCAATTCGCAGGTGAAATTTGATGATTTTTTAAATCCAGGGAATGAGAAAGAATACAACTTTAACGCTCATGGGTGTGTTTTGGAGGGGAACGAGAGAGAGAGAGAGAGAGGGGGGGGGGGAAGAAAGAGGCAAACGAACAGTGTTTGCGTCGACCAAAAAAAAAGAAAGAAAAAAAGGTCTCCCTGCTCCTTCGCGGACAGAAAGCACAAGGATGATGATGATGATGATGATGATGACTGATGACAGGAAATTCTCTTCTAATAAATTTTCGCTTTTGATAACGTGAGTGGAAACCCACCCGTTTCCGATGTTGAAATCGGGATCGCTTTACGAAACTATTGTAGTGGTATTTTAACTTTAACACGTAATATTTTATTTTATAAATTATGAAAAAAAACTATGGTTTTAATTCTTATAATTTCAATTAATTTTAATTTAATTTTTATATTTTAAAAATTTATAATTAAGTTCTTATAATTTAAATAATTTTTAATTTAGCTCATACCGTTATAATTTTATCAGTATTTTTAAAATTTTATTAGTATGACTAATTATGTATTATCTTATCATTTTTTTGGATTATAATTAGTTAAATTTTCATACATTAAATTTATCTGAATATATAAAATCTATTGTTTATAATAGCTCAAAAGATAAAACATTAAGATTAAATTTATAAGTAGTTTCATATATTTTTGCAATCATAATTTTTTATTAAAACACAACAATTATATAATTTTTCAATAATAATGTGACAAATATATAGTTTTTTAATAATATACATATCATGTTATTATTAAAAAAATTATATATTTATTATATTTTAATTAAGGAGTCTATAATAAAAATATAAGAAATCACCTGTACCTTTGTTTTTCAAAATTTATGTTTTAAAATTTCTACATGTAAATTGTAATGAGACTATTTAGATCTAGACTTTTCCGCGGAAGTTTTGTTTCATTGATGAATTGCATGTTTAAGTTATTTTTTTCACAAAAATAAAAATAAAAGTAAAAAGCATAAGAGGGATAACTTGTCTAACCTAAACATTTATTATCAATACAAACAATGGAAACAATGTGTTAAAAAAAAAAAAAGTGAAAACAGTCAATTGCCATACTGACTAAGATTCTTCAGATCATTATAGTATCAACGTTCATTTTGTTAAAAATACGGTTTTGCATCCAACTTTAGGATTAAATAAAAAAGATAGTTAAGATTTACATAATGAAAAAATTTTATGGTATTCAATATATACTTTTATTTTATTTTTTTAATCTTGATATTATGGTCAAAGTACATTTTAAAGTTTTGTCAGAGTGAAATATTCTCTTAAAAAAAAAATTTAAAGATAGACGTTCTCACATTGTCTGATATATTTAATTATACTTCCTCAAAAAAATTAAATTAGAATGACAAGAAAAAAAAAACCATTTTCTCGGATTAAAGGAGTTCATTCACTTAGTTATAATTTTATATTATTTAATTGAAACTGATATTAATTATCAAATAAGAAAACTCACAATTTTTTTAAATAATAATATTAATGTTAACTAAATGGGATGCTTTTGGGCCAAAATATGTTAGTGGCTATGCAAATAGGATACTTCATAGGATACCTATTTTTTTTAAGATATGACACCTTTTTCCACAAAGGATTTGGTGATTTATTTCTATAAAAAATTCTTCTAAATCGTTACTGTGCTTGACGATTTACGGTCGAACCGCAATGACAATTCAGAGCACCTTTGGGACACATAAAGTAAGCTCTCTCAACTTTCTATATATTCTTTGCTGTAAATAAGTTCAATATGGTTTTCAAGTGACACCAAAACTCTCAATGTGATATTAATCATCTTTAATTTCTTTCATGGATATATAGAAATAAAAATAAAAATAGAAAAAAATGTATCTTAAAAATAAAAAATAAATTTAATAATTTTATTTTTAATGATTAAGTAATAATTAATAAATAATGATTATAAAGACAAAATAGATATTATATAAAAATTTCTTTTTATTTTCACTTTTTTTCAACCTAAGAGTTATATGGTTGTTAGGAAATGAAAAATGAAATATATTAATGAATAAAATTATTTATAATGTGTTTGGTATAATATAAAAAATATTTTTATATTTGTGCCTTTGATTATAAAAAAAGAAGGTGAGAAAGGAAAAGCAAAGTTTTTAAAATGACCATTAAGTTAATCCTAAAATATAAAATGAAAACCTTTTAGTTTGGTCAAAGAAACAAATTGCATGCGTCTAGATCTCCTACTTTTCCACCAACTAATATTTGCCTACTTCTACATAACATGTAATGGTGCACCTCATTTAATATGAACAGATGCATCTATGGCCATTCATTTGGCATGATCATGCCCTTAATTTGGCAACTTTGTTTGCACTATTTCACGGGTCTAATAAAGAAGAAAAAAAAAACTACAGAGCACTTTTATTTTCATGGGTTTGATGAGGAAAAGAAAAATGCAACTTTTTTTATCTCTTGTTTCATCATCTTCATTCCTTCATAACAGAGCACCTTTCCATCCTCTACACTACTCAAACCCCAAACATTGGACCGATCTTTAAATGAAGCATGAAGCATCAAGGTAATTAAACATTTTGTTTCAAATTTCCTCACCCTTTATCCTTTTTAAGCTTTTAGTCTTGTGGAAAATGCTTTCTACTAAAATGAATCATGCATTCAAAGATTTGCATCCTAATGAGAGCACCCTTAATCCTTAAGCTCATATCTGCAGCATACATCCTTAATCTACTTGAAGATTGAAGTTCTAGATCAGGCTATGGGTTAATGGAATTAATTGGATAATTTTAATTTTTTGTTTTTATAAGTTAACATGGAAATTAATGGCTCTTTATGTTTGTGTTTCACTTTTGTCTTTATAAAATCGTTCATTGTTTGTTTGTTCTTTTTTTAAACATTTCTTTCTTGTGAGCTTATGATGCTTAGTAAAAATTGAATCAGTGCCTTCTAAGGCATGAATACTAACAAATGAGCATAGAAACTGAATTAGTGGCATTATGATTTATTTGTGAAATTGAACCCTGTTGAATTGGTTCAAACTTTACTATATTTCATTCAAAATATAATGTTTATACATTATCATTTTGCTAGAAAGTAAAAACTAAGAATCCTTTAAACTTCATGCTCTTATACTACAGTGTGATTGATTTTGCATTTTGCATTATGGCTGAAATTACATTGTGATTTTTGTCTGATAATGTAATGTGGCTTTATTCTCTAGGACTGTGATACTGTATTGTGGCATCATACTATGAATTGGGATTTTGTTTGAAGTAACACTGTGGCCTCTTGCTCCAGAGAAAATTATTCTTCATCAATCTGTTGGCTTCAATTTGCTAATGCTGCGAGATAGGTCTAGTTGTTGAACTTGCATACACAATGATGGAATCCACAAATATAAGTAGATATTGTACTTGAAAGAAGACAAACACAAGAATTGTAAAGACTATATGAAGCCAAATGAATCCAGATTAACCACCACTACTTATGATGTACATAAAAAAAGAAAAAAGAGATAAACTTTAAGTTGCAATGCATAGGGACTTGCACAATCAACAGTATGTATTGTAAATTCTAGTGGCAATAAAGAGTTATGTACATAAACAACTAAATTGCAATAAAATTCCAGTATTGTTATTTTGGCAAAACTTTTATTGTCATTCTTGCAAATTTCTTATTTCAATATTATTGTATACCATATGAAATATCTTAACTAAACTCCAACACTTCGAGTGACGATATGGAATGACCAAAAGATGCCTACATAATAAAATGACATTAATAAGTAAAATTAATCACTCAATACAAACATATCATCATGTTGGTAAAATTAACTATTCTCACCATCAACAACTCAGTAAAAGAAGGTGTGCTCTCAATTATTTAAGAACATACATATGATGCTTGAGATGTTTGTGAGGCTGGAGGAGCACATAGTACTTGAGGTGTGGTGCTGGATGTGCTTGCCTGCATTTGTAAGTCTTAAAAGAGAAAAGCAACAATAAGATATTGTGAACAATAATCATTCAATAAAGACACACACAAATATCCATACCATAGGTGGGTGATTTTGTGAGGTTCTAACCGGTGCATCTATTCTTCTTTTTTTTTTTTTTAATTAGACGCTCAACCCAATTCTTAGGTCATTTCTTCTTCCTTGTGCCATCTCTTTTGGTTTGGTCATACTCTTTATATATGCATTAAGGCTTTTACTTAGTTGTGTGCTATGCATTCCAAGTGTGAAAACTTTATTCACATGACACCATGCCCATTTCTCCTTTATGTTGTACATTTGGGTGAGCCATTTGTGAATCTACTTGGGGGTGGAATGCACTCTGTTAGTCGTGGTGTGCTTGAACCACCATTGTCATTGTTTGGACTTACTTGATTCAAATGAATCTTATCGCTTGCTTACTCAATTCTAAAGTCCCCCAATGTACCAATTCAAATGCTTTTGGACAATTAAACGCCTTGGTTACTAACCTTATCATCATAGGACATAATTGTCTATATTGATGTGTGCTTTCTAATTTGGGATCTGCTTGGATCTCATTTCCCCTAATATAATGGATGATACTACTTCTTGCTTCTTTTGTCCACCTTTTTATGATATAATACTCAAGGGGTTTTTTCACATCCCTTATATCAAATATCTTCAAAGCGTGGCAACATAATATTCCCTAAGTTTTGAACTTCTCACAGTTGCATGAAATTGACCCACTCTGCATTAAAATGAACTCTCCATTCACCATTTTCATCAACCATATTAATAACAATTAAATAATGGATCTCTCTCATTCCTTTGTTTGATACAAGCAACTATACATAAATCCCATTGTTCTTAATAGAAATTTTGCATGCATAGGAATTTAATAAACTACTGAGATCTTAGTTATTAACTCTTTATTCTTAGCTATTGATAACATAATTAATATGAATATAATATAGAATTTCAAATAAATATTAAATATTTTTTGATATTCTAGGACATAAAGAACTTAACAATTTGAAGATAAGAATTAATAGAATATATTTCAATCTATTTATTAAATATATGTTTATCAATAATCAATTATATGTTTATTAATGATCAATATCTTTATCTTAATTAGTATAGAAATAATCCCAATGTGTTACATAAGGCAAATATTGTACAATTGTTCGATTTTTCGCAATTTTTTCCATCCCTTTATTTAAATAACCCAATATTGGTTCACAATCAATAACATCCTCACCATCTAGAGTAATAATGAGTCGAAGAACACCATGCATTGATGGGTGGTGAGGACCCATATTGACTATCATGATGTCTTTTCTTGTAGATGGGGCATTCATAGGTTTTTCCTCGATTCGTTCTTCCATGAATTGCTTAAAACAAAAAGTAGTTCATCAAAATTCAAGATCTAATAAATCGAATAATTCAAAACGACTCTTCAAATTAATGAGTTTGTGAGTTAAATAATGGATATCTCTCATTCCTTTGTTTGATACAGGTAGCTGTACATAAATCCCACTGTTCTTAAAACAAGTCAAATATAGGGATTGTGTAAATTTGAGAAAGCTAGCATAGGTGAGCTTTAGACAATCAATTGGGGCCTCTTTTCACGTGACTCAAACTCATGCTTCAACTCATTATATCTCCTGTCATCCACAACTCGCTCAAAGTGTTTAAAGAACTAATTGATATTTAGGTTCAGTTTGGTTATACTTTTTATATTTGCATTAAGGCTTTTACTTAGTTGTATGCTACGCATACCAAGTGTGAAAGCTTTATTCATGTGACACCATACCCATTTCTCCTTTATATTGTACATTGAGTTGGGCCATTTTTTTTTTCGTACACCTGATATGATAAAAGCAATCACTCCATTCTTCCTTAAACTATGATTCCTCTTTGTACTCAAACATTTACTTATTAAAATCAGTCAAAAAATGTGATCCACTTTTCATCAAATTTTTAAGATATTTGATGCCATTGTTCATTAAATGGAATGTGCATAATCCATGCTTTGTTTTTGGAATCACCTCACATAAGGCACATGCCATTACTTGATCTTGATCTTGATCAATAAAAATAGTGAGAGGCCTTTTCTACTTATGTGCCTCCAAGAAAGCTTCTAACAACCACTTGAAAGACTCTGTGGTCTCATCGTACAGCAATGCCATTCCAAAATCACTACTCCCCTATAGTTATTGAATCTTGACAATATTGCTAGTGGCCGATGATAATGATTTGTATTGTATGTTGTATCCAATGACACCACTTCACCAAAATAAGTATAGTCAAGCAACATTCAAGTACAAGCCCAAAAGACATTTGTAATTTGTTCATCCATATGATAAGTATGATAAAATGATGGATTTTCTACCAATTGCTCTTGGAAATAGTACAACAGACATCCCACTTCTCCATACACTGTGCTTCTTTGTCTTTTTATTTTCAAATAATTTTTTACATCCAACTGAGTGTAGCCAAGATAAACTCTTCCTCCAGTGTGTCGATTTATTAACTCAAAAGATGATTTTTGTTAAAGGCCTAAATCCTCAGCCAAATCAATCTCATATACTTGAACCTTAGTTAATTTGTGTTGTGATACCAACATATGAACCATTTTTGGAAGATGAAGTGGGTGATTATACTCCTCGACAAATGCATAGAGTTGATGGTCATGTCCCATAACCTTCAAAATAAAACTAGGTTCATTAAATTTTATACTTAGTGGTACAACCTAAGTCATCTCCCTTGGAAATGGAATTCAATATTTACTTGAGCTTTCTAAGTGTCAGAGAACTCTAAAAATTTTCTAACTAAAGGGGGTTTTGGTTCTAATTAAACTAATTAGAGTTTAAATCGAATCAAAATTCCTAGCTACTTCTACCTAAATGCATGAACTAATAAATGAATGATGGACTTATGACTAGCCTAGGATTTGTCCTTTGGTATCCACTATCCTTATCCTAATCCAATTGTCATTGATTTTGGTGTAAGAGTCCCTAATTGTGTTCATTGGCAAGGGATCTTGAATTACCACTCAAAATTCAATTTGATGTTAATTAAGATCTCAAGTCCTATTAAATTACTAATTCTCGTAATTAAGATCTTTGAACACTTAGATGAGTGATTAATCAATCAATTAGCCTCTGAATTTTCATTTAGGATGTTTAATTAACCAATTAAACTCTAAAGAATTCTCAAATTAGACATTTAAGCACTCAACCTATAACACTATGCATTTCTAGCCTTGCCTCATGTCACCTCTAAGTCTCCTACCATGAATAACACTAGAAAGTGGGAAAATAACATTAAAATACTACATTTCTTTGCATTGCGCTAGATAGAAATTTCTCTCTCGGAGTCCCGTTGGTCATATAGACTCATACATTACATTCTCCTTTATAAAATTTAGGTTGCTAATTTAATAAAATGCTTTTGGAATCACTCAATTTAGAGTTAAAACCTTATTGAACAAACCGGTCAAAGTTTGGGTCAATCGACATTGAAAAATGTACACCGGAGAGGTTTTACTAGTCTCGGGGCTTCTCATGGTTTTTGGGGCCTCTAAAAATCTTGGAATACTCAAAAATTTCATTTAAAAAACCTTCCTATATGTTTTTCCAAAAGTTGCACTTATTTATGAAAATACCATTACGTTTCGTCTGTTTTCGTCATAATTTATTTTTCCATTCTAGTTCCATCTTTCTTTCTGTCTGACCCTAAAATTCTCATTTTTAGGAGTCTAGAATATTACTCAATTTTTTTGAGACCTTAACTACATCATTTCGAGGGACTTCCTTTTATATCCGGTAAATTTCATTGGTTAACGGAGAAATCACATGTTACGTTTCTCACATTTTCTTTCGTTTTCAGAAAATCGGATGTTACACAACCTCTCACATGCATTTCATCAAACACCTTGATTGCATACATGGATAATTGTAAGAAATTAAAAATCCAGCACTTAATTCATGCAATTAATCATACAATACTCTCCTAATCAATGTCTAACCAGCCATCAATCATAAACTATATCAATTTCAATCATTTATAAGCTTAACTAAGAAAATAAAATAATAGAAATTGATGTAGAAAGAGAAAAAATAAAATAGAAAATTCTTAGCTAAAATCTCTTAATTATCCCATGGATTCAAGCTTCCCCAAGAGCCTTCCTTCTAGCTAGCCACAAGAGGGAAAATTAATGCTTCATGGTGGTGGAAGATTGATGGAGGGAGATGGATGAAAGGCTACGACATTGTGGAGTGGACAAAGGATGAATGAAGCATGAATAATGTCTTAATGAATTAATGTCTGCTCGAGCTTATTCCCCCTCTCCTTTCATGTGCTTCTCACATGAATTTTTTTAATGATCAGAGTTGCTCTCTAGCCTTGCTTCCTCTCCATGAATGAATCATGTGTCTGCTTTATTCTTCCTCACGTACTCAGCCTCTATCACATTCTGCCTGTAGCTTACCCATGCCCTTCATATGCTTTTTTTGGTTCTTTCTCACGTGGTTCTTATCTCCCTTGCCACGTACTCCTCACACGAGCTACCTTACATGTTTACTCCTTTCATTTCCTATGTCTTCTTCTCCTCTATTTCTACTTCTCCACACTCTTAACCTAAGACTGCTTCATGCATGGCTCTGGACCTCTCGTCCGCTTTTGCTTTAGCTTCTTCCACGCGCAGCTTTTAGCTTTAGTGTTCCTCTAATCACATGGCTTTTTTAATCCTTCCCTCATTAGCTTCCCATGTGACTGCTCCACACGTACACTACTTCATTTGATCTTCAGCCTCTTTATCAAAACCCATAGCACTTCCCTTTCGCTCAAAAGCTCCTTCAGCTACTAGTCTCGTGCAGCTCGTGTGTGTATTGTGCAGAGTGGACCTGATGACTCGAACAAAATGAGCTACATAGAGTTGCTGCCTTCCTAAGTGTAAACTCGTGGCCAGTGTGATGTGGATGCATGTATCACGTGGTGAATGGAAGTGGGTGGCTGCTTAATGCAATGTGTGTATATCCTAAAGCTACTTATGTCTCGAATAGAGTAGCCACATGGAATGAAGCTCATGCATGAACACGAGAGTGAACTGTACGTGGTGTGACTATCTATATGATTCATGTGTGTGCTAGGTTGGTGTCACACCTTACTATATAACGCTTTTCCTACTGTAAATACCTCATATAGAACTTAGAGGAGTTAATAGAAACCTGAACTGATTAAAATTTTCTTTTTACTTCAGGGTTGGGTATATACACGGCTTTTTGTTACATGCCTTATTATCACATAGCATTATAACATAACTCATACATGCCATAATCCAAAGATATTTAATTACATGACAAAATATTATGCATAAAAGTAAGGTCCTCAATTTATGCCTCCACACCCTTTGCCCTTTCTTTACTTGAACTCAAACCTAGCATGGGTTATATTTGGGGTGAGATTATGAAATCTCAGTAGTAGTAAACCAATCTCATTCACAAGTAAGCATGTAAGTACATAACACAATGCCAATCAAGGTGCCACATACCACATAGGAATATAAGGAATTTCATACAAGGCCAAGCACGATCTAAGCATACATGTATCATCTTATAGCATAAATAACAACTTGATATAGCATGACACTCATCATTATACAAACATATAAGTTTAAAGAAAGAGAAAGAAAAACTACTACCTTAACCAACTTTGCTCCTTAAGTCTTGGAACTCAGTTTATTTGCTTTTGGAGTTCCTAAACAAATATCAAACCCTATAATCATAATGATAATTCATTACAATCAATATATAGACCCAAAATCCTAAAGTAATATAACCCTTTTTAAAATTAATGGGACCATTGGAATTGGAAAAATCTAACTCTTTCTTTTCCAATTCATTATGACTGAATAGTATGCATTTCTTGGCCAAAATTTAGAAATTTTATTCCATGAGTTTTGAGGGCTTTCCCATAGGTATTCCTAGATACAACCACCATTTTGAATCCATTGAAATGGATAAAATCATCAAATTCTAGTGCCAACAACACATTTTGGTCATAACATAATCTACCTCCGTTTTCAGCCTAAAAGTGAGTTTCTTTGGTTTTAAAAATTCCATAGCCTCTTCCTTTATGTTTTAGGACTTGAAATTTGGTATACATGACTTTAAGAGATTAAGAAAACACCATAAAAATTTTGAAGAAATTCTGACTGCATCTCCCTAACATTTTCATTTTCCCAAAAATTACAATCTTTGTGTTTTTCAAAGTTTCAGCACATAACAAAAATGGATAAGCTCATATGGCCTCCATAGTCAATATATAAACTTCATTACTAGCCCTTCATATTCAACATATAAAATACATTTCTAATGATCAATATGCTGTCCAAAAGTGACTTATAGCTAGGGTTTAACAAAACTAACTTAAACCATATGATTTTCAAGTATAAGGTGGAGAAAACTTACTCTTTACGCTTAATCCTTGCTTCTTTTGCTTTTCTCACACTAAAATTCTTTCTTTTCCCACTTAGAGCAACATTCCACCTTGAAGAAAAGATGAAGATGCAGCTGCCCTTTGGAGAAAATGGTTAGAGGATGAAGAAGATGAAAAAATTTAGTGAAGAATGGTGATAGTTTTGCTTGATTTCACTTCTTCTTCCACTTTTTCTCCCTCTCTCTCTCTGTTCACATTTTTCTTTCCTTCTCCCTTGTGTGTGGTGTGAAAATGGTGGAATGGAGGTGAAGGAGATGGACTTAAATGAAGTTAAATGGTTATACTAAATTTGGACCCTTGGATCAACCTTTTCAAGATCAAATCTTAGCTTTCCATTCCTTTTTTCTTTTGATTTTCTAATTCATAACTAAATATCTTCTTCCAAAAATTCCTTGCCCACACACTTGGATGTTTATTCTTAGCCCTTAAGTTATGGTTAGTAACCATGGTTAATTTTCTTAACTCAACCATGGTCAATTTTTAACTTAACCATGGTTAATTTTTAACCTAACCATAGTTAATTTTTTAAACTAACTAAAATCCTCTTCTTCTTTCCTTTTCATTTTATATTTATATTTGGGTTTCATCTTCTCTAAAGCCTTAACTATCTTCTCTTCTCTTATTAGGCCTTTAGAATCAGCTATTGGGCCTTACAACAGTCTAAAAATTGGTGTCCGGACCCGATTAAGGTTTTACGGTACAATACATACCTTTAGACTTTCTAAAATTTATAAATATTATTTTCTCTACTTTCTGGCCATACTGAGCCTCAAACATGGATCATGGGCCCTTAACCTCAATCCTCATAAATTTCGGTGTCAATTAGACACCTGGGTCTTTAAGTGTAATTTTCATCATTTTGTATGATGATTATGCTACAAATTTTCATTTATTACAATTTAGTCTCCGAAAATTTTTTAGGGTTTCTTAGCCCTTCATCTATTTCTATTTCTATAGTTGTTACAACTTTTTTTTTTCTATTTTGCTCATGGCTACTATCGGGCTAACCGAATCTTGGACCGGATCTTGCCCGGCCATCCAGACAACATGGCATCATCGGACCTATCTCATTAAAAGGAGTTTAATCATAGGTCACGAATTTCTGAGATTTCTGTCTGATTTTTTGATATTCGTGCCTAAAGTCAAGAATTGAGGGTGAAACTAGGGTTCCTTGACTTTTAGGCAATTTATACATTTTGCCTGGTACATAACTTTTTCTTTGTATTTTAGTTTCTGGCTCCTTCATACTTAATCTTGGAGACTCGTCGAGACCCCCTTTTTTTAATCTATTTTGGCTCCAATTTTAAGGTACCTCTGGCCTTGACTCATCATTATTTGTGGTCTAAAATATTATTCTAATTTTGTTGGACCTCAATTTACTTTATTTAGGGGATTTCCTTTTATATCCGGTGAATTTCATATATTGACGGAGAAACTATATGTTACATTTCTTGTGTTTTTTTATGTTTTCTTGCATTTTGGAGGGACCATATATTATAGTTGGTGTAGCAACGTAAGCTTCCATTTCTCTCCAACATTTAAATTCAAATTGCCTAAATTTTGCCCAAAAAGAATGGAAGAGAAAACTAAGTAGGAATATTTACAAAAATTATTTAAAAGATTTGTGCATTAAAAATCCAAAATTTTGTAAATTAATTCCTAAATTGCAAATATGGTCAATAAAATCAAATCTTGTTCAATTGAATCACTAAAGCTATATTTAATCCTAAAAAATGTCCAAATTGAAAGGATTAATATATGTAAAAATGGCATTTATCAAGAGTCTATATTTTTCTCCTACCCATGCAATAGCCATTTTTGTGTTCCAATTGGTTCTAGTCTTAGATCGGTGCATCTTATACTTTCTTTTGTCTAGTTTTTGCACACCCTATTTGGAACACACATAAGTGTATGCTATTAATACCCCATCTTTCTTACTCTTGTTAAATGTATGTTTTCTTACCCCAAAACCAATTCAATCCACATAAGCAACCTAAAACTTCCATGCATCCTCTAGGTTGTCAAACTCTCTATAGATCTCTTCCTAGAAAGGAAATGTTAACAGGGTTACTTGAGTTTTTGCTTTACAAAAGATAGCAAAATGGAACAAAAAAAAAAAAAAAAGAAATGCTATATGTAGTCACTAGTATATCAAACACTATAAGTCCATCAAGGTGCATATCCTTAGCATTTATCAAAATGAGTAAGAAAAAAAAGATATAAAGATATAAACAATATAGGTCTGGTTATCACCTTTGTAAGACAAGTATTCTTTAAATTTGTTATTTCCATTCACATTATCCTATTCACAAGCAAACAACATCACATGTGTTTCAAATGAATCATAATCAGCATATTACATAAATTGAGTTATCATATAAATAAAATTATCAACCATGAATGCTTAAAACAAAAGGGACCATCACACTTCAATAAGATAAATTTTGATGTGCTAGCACTCATCAAAACCAAAATACAACTTTTATACTTCATTTATGGATAAATAGTACAAAACTTTGCAAAATACAAATTTGATGATATGATTTAACCTTTCCAAAAAGATTCCTTGTACAACTAGGTATACATTGAAGGAAGCACCAAAATATGACACTTTTCTCAATTTCTGAGCACCATTTAAACTTTGATTAATGAGTGCAGATAGCTTCTCCCTTATAAAGTCACCTAACACTTATAGAAAATACCCATTTTTTGTGAGATGAAAATGGCAACAAAATTAAGATATTGTACTACAAAGTTTAATGTCGATTTCCCCTTATGAATGATTCATAATTACCTATACATAATGTGATGATGAAGCTAGCACTAGATGCAAACTGATGAGTTCCCGCCAATAGAATATAGAAATTTGTCGAAAAAGATGAATAAAAAATGTGCTTTGTTTGGCACTTTTTATTTAGAGTGAAATGAGATGTTTTGGGTACATTTTTTTTCTTTAACAAACCCATAAAAAGTTGCATTTTTCTTTTCCTCATTAGACCCATGAAAATAAAAGTACTCTGCTATTTTTTTCTTCTTTATTAGACCCATGAAATAGTGCAAATAAGGGTGCCAAATGGAGGGTCATGATCGTGTCAAATGACCGACCATATATGCATCTATTCATATTAAATGAGGTGCATTGTTTCATGTTATGTAAAAGTAGGCAAATAGTAGGGGGTAGAAAAGTAGGAGATCCGGATGCCAAATTGCATTGAGCTTCTGCTCTTATTCACTGTGGTCCTTGCTCCTGTCTTCCCCCTTTTTTTCCCTTTCTTTTAGGATTGAGCTTCTTAAAGCGTTAAACAAGCCCGAAAAAATCCCTTTGATTTTGTTCTTTCTGGGTAGTGATTAGAGTTCAACGAAGTCTGTACGTTGCTTTTGTAGATGATGAAGAGAGGTAAGTTAGATACCCAATAAGGTTAGACTCCTTCAAATTTTGATAAGTCTAATCTTGTTTTACTTGCTATTCATGAGCTTCGAAATCCCTTTTGGTCTCAAAAAAGGGGTTTCGCCACTTTCTGGTGGTACTTTTGGGTTTCTTAGTGACACATTGCCTAGGCCTTTATTGCTCGAGACCAAAGTGGAACAACTCATAAATAATACGATAGTGATTTGACCTTCTGAAGAAGCTTTTTGGGTTTCTGAAGGACCATTATACCAAAAACTTGAATGTTAAATGCATAAGTTAAAGAAAATTTCCTATTTAGCCTTCATCAATGCTTTATTTGACGCTAATGCCATAGCTAAAAATGGGTTTTTTTGTACCTTATAGGACAATAATGCATAGGGGTGTGCAAAGTTGTCTCAACTTGATGCATAATTAGGCCGGGATGGGTCAGGAAAAAAAAAAAACTGAAACAAGGTCGGGTTGGGATAGTACTTCAGGTTGCGATGGGATTTGGGATAACCTTTCAGCTTTATTAGGCTTGCCCGAGCCTGGCCCGAGGTATCTATATATATTTATTTATATATAAAAAGATAGAGGCTAAATTGAAAAGAATTTTTTAAGGGTCTTTTTATAATTTTAGCCAAAAAAATTTAAATACATTTTATAAATTATAAATAACTAGATGGGTCAAAATTTATGTTAGAACTTTTCTAAATATAATTATCATATTCATGTAAGAAAAATAAAATTAAAAAATACATATTTTTTCAAATTTTAGCTACTATATTTGTATTTTTTGATTTTTTCCCTTAAGTTCATATTTTTTTATGTCCATTGTATAAATTTTTAAAAAATATATTAAAAAAATGGTTATATGCTCAAAATAATTGAGTAAATATAAAAATATAAATTTTTAAAATTAAAAAATTTTTTTCTTAAAAAAAATTGACCCATTAGCTTGGCTTGGCCCGGGAAGAATTTTTTGTCTCGAAGTTGAAATTGAGCCGAGACTTGGGTTGAAGCAAATCCCGACCCATTCTGACCTATGCCCACCCCTAGTAATGCTTGCTTGGTTAGTGGGAAAGAAGCTTAAGGACAAAGTAGAGAGCAAAAAAATTGAGAATGGGGCAACAATGTCGAAGCCAGAGAATCATTTAGACTCATGCCTACACTCGAATTTTGCTGTTAGAGTCAGAATTTCGAGAGTAGGATGATGCTACCATGACGCAACTAGAAGTTTGAAGCTTGGGTTCCCTTATCATTCTAGAGATGTGGTTGCAGGGACAAGTTCGAAGTGATTAACAGCTGGGTCTCAATGTAATTTGAAGCAAGGGACAAAATAGACTTTGTGCCATTTTGGCTTTAAACCAAATCATTTTGTGCATGCTACAGTGTCCATAACCCAAATGCGGTGCTAGATTCTAATGCACCCATATCCCTGCAACCAATCAAGATAAAGCATTGTAAAATGTTGCTCTTTCCCTCTGAAGCCTCAAACCAAATGGGCTCTAGGTATCATGAGATGAAATCAAAGTGTATTTTGGATTTCTCTGGCGATCAGGAAATACTATAGTTGACTAATTGGAGGAAGCCTCCTTAGTAAGAGAAGTTCTTCTTTCTCTCTATAAAATGTGAGAGAAGTGATTGTAGGGATTCAGATAGTCGCAATTGTAGCCCCTGTCTTGTGTGTGTCAATTGCGTCAATCCACATTGTTTGCTTTATCTAAGGGCTACTAGAGGGACACGTGTTCTCACTCTCAATATGCAATTACAGGGGCTCCAATCCAGATCGTATCTCCTTTCCTTCATTTTACTTCTCCATTCATTTTTCTCTTGGCTTTCGGCCATGGGCTTTCTTCCCCTCTTCTTCTTCTTCAGTAATCATCAGTCCTACCACTACCACCGCCACCACCAAAAAACCTCTCTGAGATTCCATATGAAGGAAAGTAGGAAAGAATCAAGACGGTGCATTTTGAATGTTGAAATTGGAGGCCATTGATGCAATTTTCTTGTAGAAGAAAAAGGAAAGCAATGGAAAGATAAAAAACGCAGATGGACATTGATATGCAAATGAAGAACGTGATACAGAACAAACATTGCAATGAAAACATAGATGAGTATGAAAGGTAAGAAGACTAGAAAGAGGAGAAGCTCAAGAGTTAAAGAGAAGTTGTATGGTCCCAATAAGGTTAAGAAATTAGAATCAATACCTTCACATGCTGAGATTTTTGCCAAACTGCTAAGTTCATTGAAAATTCTAGCATAAGCTATTGTGAGTACACTACAAGCGCCAGCTAAATAATTGGAAATGGTTTTAAATGCGATGGTTGTCAAAATAATTTTCATGTGTTTGTGCTCACATCTTTATTGGTTTTAGTTTTATGGTCAAATTTCAAATTTGATGAATAGATCAATCTATGCTCTAGCTTGTTTGCCATATGCAATGTGGATTCTCATTATTTAGTCTTTTGTTTGTAAATTTTGTAATGGAAATAGAATATGGAGATTGGGGCAACCACCAAACATTGCAACCTTCACTATAGAGTTGAACAATTTACTTTCGTTAATCATAAAATTCTCTAGTGGTTTTAGCTTTGAATTTTTTTTAAGAACTTTTTGTTTTTGTTTTTTTGGAAGAATCTGTGCAATCTACATTTGGGGTTTGTTCAGAAGAGTCTACACAATTTACATATGATTTTTTTTAATTTAAGCACTAAAGAAGGGAGAGCTTCAAAGGAGATGGAAGCCATGATCTAACCTCCTAAGGATGCAGTCAAGGAACTGAGGAAGACGATTCATGGCATCTATGTATTTCTCATTTTTTTAAATATTTTTTCAAAGGTTAAAATTATACCTCCAAGGATTTGGTTGTTCACTCAATCAATGCTCTAGAAAGTGCCACATCACTCACTTGAGGCGCACTTCACCTTAGCATATGGGAAAGAATCCAAACAAGTGATTATAGGCCTGTTGGCTTTGTTTTTTCTTGTACTCATTCCCTTAGATACTCTCACATTAACTTTAGATGTCTACTGAGTCCAGAGGAAGCTAACGCAGGGTTTGAACTACTAAGGCAAAAGATCAAATACCATTATAATATTGAATTCAAAGCTGACTTCAGCCACCAAATTCCCAAGGATGATTAGCTCAATTGGTTGAGGAATAAGAGAATATGTGGCACTACAAAGTGTATTTAGTTAAGTGATATAAAAGAGGAGAGAGAATGTAAAATGTGAGTAAGTGAGATAAAAAATGACTTTTATATCTTTGCTTTTAAAAAGGTGATTTGATAGTTAAAGTGGTGATTTGATAGATGAAATAAAAAGAATAAGGATATAATAGACATTATACAAGTTACATAAGAGAATACGTTTACCTTGCAATGAACCAAATGGAGTACAAGAGTTAGATGGTGGGACAAAGGTAATGGGGGAGAATATGAAGTTTTTTAGTTAAAACCTAAAACTAAAAAGAGTTCATCAACAAACACTCTTCTATTCCTAAATTTGATCCATTTATTCGAATACTTTTGTTCCTTTGACTTATCTGCTAGAGGTATTTATGACCACATGCAAATTGACCTAGTGGAGTTAGGAGAAATTTCTTCTTCTATGTTTAATAACTAGAGAGAAATTGAAACTATGGTTGCAACTCTAGAGGACCTAGATGATAGTATACACTGTCAACTACCCATTCTAGACCTACCTTCTCCCCCTCTAATGGATATTGATGCCCCTTTTTGGATATTCTAAATCTTTATAGCTTGATCATGAATCTCAAGGAAGCTTTTAGCCCTGATAAGCCTTCTTTGTTAAAATAATTGAAATAGACAAAGGTTTGAGACTATTGGAGGATATTATGTCAGGTACTTTACTGCTCAATAATGAGCTCGCTTAGCACATGTGAATGACTGGATCCTTTCCTTCCCTTGTCTTGTCTCAAAGTTCTTCCCATTGTTGAATCTAACCATTTCCCATTGGTTTGAAATGATGAAATCAAAGGATCCTTAGTTTATTAGATTCAAGCAAAGCTTTAATCTACTATAAGAATTTTATGTGATTGGAACAAAAGAAGTGTAGGCAATTTGGCTAGCAAAATTAGCAAATTAGAGGAAGATCTTGCATTGGCTCAAAAAAAATCCATGACAACTATGTTTCTAACAAAGAAGAAAGAGGAAATAGAATGGAGTTAGAATTCCTATACAAATGCAAAAAAGTGTTGTAGGCCTAGAAAGTAAGGCAAATGTGGATGGTGGAGGAGACCGTGACACGCATTATTTTCATGTCTCAGTCAATAAGAGATAATCTTCAAATTACATTTGTTGTCTAAAAAAGCCTAGTGGAGAATGGACGGATGATGTTGAATATATAGAAGGCCTCATCTTCAATTATTTTAAAGATATTTTCTCTATTATTGATGAAAAATCAATTGAAGATATTATGTCTAGTTTTGAGGATATTAGCATCCTGACTGTATCTGATGATCATTGTATGCTACCCTTGAAAGACTTCTCAGATAATGAAATAAGAGATGTAGTAATTAGCCTCCCATAGAACAATGCACCTAACTTAAATAGTTTTAATACCAAAATTTATTAGCAATATTTGGCACATTGTGCAGCAGGATATCATTTCTATGGTTCAAGTCTTTAAGCAATGGGGTTTTCTCCTAAAAAGGTCAAATAAAACTTTATTATCTTAATCCTAAAAAGCAATAGCAAGTAGATTTTGAAAAATTTTAGATCAATTAGCCTTTATAATTTAATTTACAAAATAATATCCAAATTCCTCTACAACAGGCTTAAAGAGGTGCTTTATCTATTCATAGCACCTAATCATAGTACCTTTCTTAAAGAAAGACTGATATCTAACAATATTTTGCTCATCTTGAAGCTGATACATCAAATTCAAACAAAAAAGGCAAAAAGAGAAGGGAAATTCTTAAAGTTGATTTTGCTAAAACCTAAGATTGAATTTCTTGCAATTTTGTCTATGTAGTCTTAATTAGAATGCAGTTCTCCCCTATTTGGGAGAGCATGATTATACAATGCATTAGCATTGTCTCTTACTGGGTTCTTTTGAATGGATGCCTTATTTCTCTTATTTCACCTTAGAGGGGACTTAGGTGGGGTGACCCTCTATCACCCTACCTTTACATTCTTTATGCTAAATCCTCTTTTTCTTAATCATTACAAAGGAGAGCAATAAAGGTTAGACATTTATTAAAGTTAATAAATACTCAAAACCTATTTCCCACCTAATGTATGCAAATGATACCATCTTCTTCTTTGAGAACACACATCATAGTTGTCACTGCATCTAAGGAAGGCTGGAGAGATTTTGTAAACTCTTGGACCAAGAGGTCAAAACTTTAAAATCAGAGCTAATCTTTCTCTTGAATACTCCTTATTCTTGTAAAAAGGCAACCTTTGAGTTTTTGGGATGAGATTTTCTTCTAGGCTTAGAAAATACCTTGGCACTTAGGGTCTGTTTGGTTGAAAGAGGGAATGGGAAAAGGAATGAAAAAAGTTAGTAGGTGGGGGTAGGTAAGATAGAAAAAGACTTTTTTATCCCTACTTTTAGAAAAATGATTTAATAGTTAAAATGGTGATGTGATGGATGGAAGAAAAAGTCCAAGAGTATAATAGATATTGTACAACCAATGGAAAAGGAATGCATTTGCATTACCTTGTACCAAACGGAGCCTTAGGTCAATGCTGGGAGGAACAAAAGGATTATTTATTAGGAATTGGTTTACAAAATTGATGTGAAGTTTTAATCATAGAAGACAAAACTGTTATCCTAAGTAGCAAGGTTGACCTTAGTTAAATACATTTTAAACTCCTTTATGGTTTTTCATCTTTCATGCATTAAGTTATCGAAGAAGATTTGCTTTGCTATTGATGCTAAATGTAGGGATTTTTTTTAGGGTCAGGGTTTAAATGGTTCTAAGATGCATCTAGCCTTAAACCTCTAAAACTTTTCAACAGTGCTCGTCTAGCTAAACAAGTTTGGCGAGTTATCAATCCCAAAATGAGTTTATTATTAGAAAAAACTCTTAGGTCAAAGTATGATAGAGAAGATCAAGAGAGCACTTTCTACAGCCATTCAAATATGTCATGGATATGGAGGGGGATCATGAAAACTAGCTCACTTATCATGTAATAACCCTAATTCTTAATTACTGTGATTAGGCTTAATTATGAGGCTAATGATAATAAATCAAAGTCTAAAGTCATTATAATTAATTAAAATAGAAAAAGGTGGAAAAATTTAAACATTGATATTATTAGGGTTATTAGCTAAACAACTAACACCATTTAAGTCAACAAGTAATTCTAATTATCATTCAAGACCTTTGATTCATGTTTTATTGATTTTAGACTCACAAATCCTCATATAATATCCTTAAGTCATTACATAATAT
The DNA here is from genome assembly GCA_026724425.1 of Erythrophleum ivorense. Classification (NCBI taxonomy): domain Eukaryota; kingdom Viridiplantae; phylum Streptophyta; class Magnoliopsida; order Fabales; family Fabaceae; genus Erythrophleum; species Erythrophleum ivorense. Next base: position 34,888,069 of record JAIUCV010000006.1, on the reverse strand, counting down.
TATCTTAACAAATCTCATGGTTTCTAAGTTAAAAATAAGAGTTTGGAGACCTTTGCTGCGACTTGGACACTTCTTGCCACAGCTATGTAGGTTATTGTAATATAAAAACTAAGTTTGGAGACTCATGCCGCAACTTAGTACACCCACGCTGTGGCGTAAGTGGCTATTATAGTTCAAAATAAAAAAATTTAAACCTTGCGCTACGACTCAAGCCTTTCGTGCTGTGGCGAAGGTGCTCTCGAGAACCTACTATTCACACTTTCGCAATTCTCACCGTGACGAGAAAGCCTCTTGGAACTTTCAAGCTCACCTCCCAATGCTTACCGCATCGAGCTTTCTTTATGCTACGATGAGTTTGCTCTTTATTACTCTTCCTGGGCAAATTTCTTGCATTATACCTCGGTAACGCATCTTGCGCCTTGGCACTCCTAGCTTTTGGATCTCCCTTGGCCACCACTTAACCCCTTACTGCACCTAAACTATCTAAATTTCATCTCACACATACTAAACCTCCCTCTAGCAATATCTTAGGGTTATTTTACCTTAATTTGTAAGGTTTTAATGGCATCTTACTATCTGAATTACTTTACATACCAATTCTGATCAATTCAAAACTTAGGTTTTAATCTCTATCCATTCGTTTACCATATATCAATAAATCATGAACTTTAACACAAGAAATACTAAAAGCCACTACTATTATCATTCAAATGTAAATTCTAATAAAGTTTCCATACAATACTAGTCTAAGTCAACATTTAAGGCAACACATGATTATATTTTCAAATGATAAATTATATCTTAAAGTTAGCAAGGTTCCATATTAGATGTAAATGAGTGCATACATTAGATTCCAAATTTGTATAAGGCTTAATACATCATAGATCACCAAAACACAAAACTCTTACACTTGGCAATATGATTACATGATGATGCTAGACAAAAGAATAAAAAAAAAAGCATCTATCCTAAGTTAGATCAACCTAAGTGTAGCATTCCCCATATAAGCTCTTAGCTCATGAATGTTCATTCACTTGCTTTCCCTTATCCTTACCTGAAGAGCCTTCACCTGAAATAGTTAGTGTATGAAATGGGGTGAGATGCAAATCTTAGTAACCAAAGGTAAATTCTATTCATATGCTTCAAATTAATCAACATATATGCATTAAATCAAATAAGCATAAGGGACATCAATCATATCAGCAAATGAAATAGTTAAGTTACCAGTGACTACCATCCCATACCAGTAATTACATACAACATGTTAAAGGCTAATAGCACCAGAAGAGGTCTGTCCACAACACTAACTTCCCAATGAGCACAACTTGGGCTCAATGCATATAAGAGTCTGATTACAACTTGATACCTAATCAAAGTATAATGCATGGGTGGTAGCCGCACTATAGCTCTACCTTAGACTTACAAGGTTTAATAACAACATATCAGATAACCAACCATTTATTTAGCATTTAAAATCATACATGTATAACAAATATAAGATTAAATTAAACATATGCAAGGAATAAAAATTAACCCCAATTATCTCACTTTGTAGACAATCTTTGAAGGCTAACAACAGTGCTAAAATTACCATATGATTATAAAATTAGACAATCACTATGCTTAACCATCATTTTATAGTAGTAAACAGATATTTATAGAATTAAACTACCAAGGACTACCTAAAGGATACTTACTTAGCCATTACAAGCTCCAAATTCGAATTTGGTGTTACTTACACCAGTGACCTCAAGATACCTCTCAATTTCCTAGGTAAATTCGCATAAAATTAATGCCCATATTGTAAATCAACTATAAGGGTCTTAAACTAGTAGAAAATGCATCAAAATGGGAAGGAAACACTTATCTAACAACACTCTTAGTCTCAATTTTCAAAAATCCACCATGGAAACACCAAGCAACATATTTCAGATTTGGGTGTGGGTGAAAATGCTCCAAATAAAAAACTAATAAGGTTAAATTGAAAAGAAAGAAGAGAGGATTAAGTTTTATGAAGGTTACCTTGGTTGATTTTGACTTTAGAAGGGAAGAATGATGAAAATATGTAGAAAACCCTAGCCTCCACTTTAGACATCCGAAAATGCTCTTTGCTCTGTAGACCCTTAGAGTTTGTTCTGAATTCAAGTGAATGGCAAAAGAGATTCTCTTAGGGTTTTAGTGAGAAATAAGCTGACCTATCAGCTCAAAGTCTAATTCGGCTCTTCCTTAGTAACTGGGCCTTGGTTTGATGCATTGGGTTGCAAAATATTTAGAGTTAAGAGTGAAATATGTTGACCCAAAGGCCTAAAAATCTACTTGGGCTCAAAATTTTGGTTGGTTGGGCTAAGTTATAAGAGTCTATTTAATTTAGATTTGAACAAAATCAATGTTGGGCCTCTAAGAAATGGATTGGATCTCCCATGGCTAAGATTGGGCTTTTACACTTAGCTTAAGGCTTAATTAAATTGTTCATAAGGCCTAAATTAATTATCTACCTCTCTTGATTAATTTTTCCTAATTAAACCCATATTAACTCCTAATCCATCATAATTATTCTTAAATAAATTTTTTAGTGTTACATATCACTTTCTAGCTTGCATGGCAATTTGGAAATAGGCACAAAATCTAATTTAGCCACCATTTTTAGTGGCCAACGCAAGCTAATCTTTGCTTAATTCTAAATCAAAACCCTATTATGAAAAAAGTAAGAGATCTTAGAATGCATAATTATAGTGTATGGAACACTTACCTTCTGGATTAACTCTATGATGAAGGAACTAAAAGCCATATTTTACAAACCTCGCTTTCCATCTAGAACAAGGACGACTCTCTGGTATGGAAAGGTTGTCAAAGTAGATTGTGTTCAACTAAAAAAGGCTACCAACTTCTCATGAAAGAAAATGGGATTACAAGTATAAGAGTAAGCTTGGTATGGGATACTCTTTGGAAGTTTCAACTCCCTTACAAGGTGTTGCTATTCACTTGGAAGTTACTTAACAAGGCTATCCTAGTAATAGATGTAAGACCCCAGCATTTTTTAATGAGGATTATGGCAAATTAAGGAATCACTACAAGGATTTAGGAAAAAATAAGGAAAATAAGGTTCCTAAAGAAATGGATTTATTTTAGACATTTTGAGCCAATAATTATGTTTAGTTATTGTTAGGTGGAGATATATTAATTATGGTTATGGGGTTTAATTAAGGAGTTAACTAAGGGGGAGTTAGATATTTAATTTGGGCCTTATGATTAATGTATTTATGTCATAAGCCAAATAAGAAAGCTCACTTCTAGTTTGTAAGAAGGCCCAATCTCATTTTTTAAGAGCCAAACTCTCATTGCATTAACTAAACCCTTCAACTTATGGCCCAATAAGCACATATATGAACCTAAGTAGATTTTGGGCTTTAAGTGTGATATCCAGTTTTCTGAAAACGAAAGAAAACGTGAAAAATGTAACATATAGTTTCTTCGTAAACGAACAAAACTCACCGAATACAAAAGGAAGTCCCCTTAGATGACTTAGTTAAGGTCCCAAAAAATTTGGGAAGCATTCTAGACTCTTAAAAATGAGAATTCTAGGCTCGGAAGGAAAGAAAAATAGAGCTAGAATGAAGAAACAATTTCTTACAAAAAGCTTACGAAACGTAATAGCATTTTCATAATTTTGAGCAAATTTTAGAATTCACATAGGAGGGCTTTTTACATGAAAATTTTGAGTTCTTTGGGGTCTCAGAGGCCCTAAAAACCATAGAAATCCTTGGAACAGTTAAAACCCCTCATGTGGATGTTTTCTAACTTTGGTTGACCTAAACTTTGACTGATTCGTTCGGGAATGTTTTAGCTCTGATTTGAGTGATTCTAAAGGCATTTTACTAAATTGAAAACCTAAATTTTATAATAGAAAAGATGGTTCTAAAAAAGGATCTAAAACGAAAGAGAAACAAAAATACCAAAAATGAAGGGCAAAATTAGAATTTTTGAAAAAATGTTTCTTCCTCCCTTATAAATAGGTGACGCCTCACACTCCCCCTCACTTAGCTTCAAATTATTTTTCCCTAAATCAGAAGAAAAACCCTAAGAGAGTGGCATACCAAGGGGAGAAGAAAAGGAGGAGAAAATCCATGCTTAATGTATGTTTCCATGGTAGTTTTTCATGCTTTTCTTCATCCACACCTCATCTCCTCTCTTCTCCTTTGTTTCCTTTGATTAAAATGGAGTTTATAAATTTGATTCAAGGGAGAAATTCAAGGAAAAATTCGGATTTGAAGAGAAGAACTCAAAGAACACAAGATTCAAGTGAGAAAAAGCAAGAAAGCAAGGTAATTTCTCTTCCTATGGTTGTCATCTTTGGTTCCCTTCTCCACCATTTTGTCCCCACTTGGGAAAACCCTAAGAGGAGATGATTTTTAGGTAGAACCAAGCATGAATCTAAGGAAAAAGGGTGTGAAGATTAAGAATATACAAATGGAATTATCAAAAAACCATTAGATTTCAAGATGCAAATTCTAGGGTTTTGTATGCACTTTCCAAAATCTGATTTCATATGATAATTTCTAGGCCTAATTAAGAGTTTAAATGAGCTCCTAAGATGCTTCCCACATGCTTCCTCCTTCAAGAAAATAAAGAGAATTCCAAGGAGGCCAAAGAAGCCCTATGTCTCGGCCAAACAAGGTTGGGGTAGCTAGGGAGAGTTTTAAATTTTTCTAAGGCCATTCTTGAGTCATATTTGATGAATGAATATAAGAGGAGGCCTTAGAAAAAATTTAGAACTCATAGAAAGTGAATTAGTATTTTAGGTTCTATATTATGGCCCAAAGAAGCAACATATTGTTAGGCTCTTTGTTTTAATTGTGTGATGACTCTAAGAGGCCTAAAAGGAGTCAAGAATCATATTTGAAAGGAAAGAATGGAGTCTAGAAATTATTTGAGGGGTGTTGCTTCATTAGGTGTAATTATGGACCATAATAGGGTTTATAGAACAACCTAGTGTCTAAGCAAGTTGTGTGACCTTAGAAATTATTTTATGAACCTAATTGGCTTCTATAAATTGTATCTAGGCCAAGAGAAACCATATCCATAAGTTTGTGGGTGTGTGGCTATAGCAAGGGAGGGAGTTTCAAGAGAAAAAGTGTGTGATTGTGTGCAAGGTAGCTCTCTCCACCTTTTCTCATGCATGGATGTGTGTTTAGCTTGTCTTAGAATGTGTGTATGTATATTTTCAAGTCATTAAAAGTATGCTAGCATGATTTTATATGCTATGATTTCATGATGACATATTATATTTTCAAATGAATATATGATATTTATTTGAGCTTGCTTGAGTGTGGCGAGGCTAAGAACTTTTAATCATGGTGAGGATGAGCCAAGAATCCTTGAGATTAGTTGAGATAAAGCAAAGAGTCTCTCAAAAGCAAAGTGGGCTCCCAAGAGCATGGTTGAGTCCAAGAATCTCTTAAAGAATGGGTGAGACAAGTCTAAAATCCATGAGGAAAAGGGTGAGATCAATCTAAACAATTGGTGAGCTCTTAAATGTCTTGTATGACTTATTCACATGCCAAGCTTGCTTTTTGAATGTTCATGACTTCCATGATATCCACGCATGCATTTTCAAGACTTGCTTTACATATATTATATATGATTGAATGGGAGTTGAGCTATTGGGATTCTTTGAATCTCATTCCCTCCTCTCCAATGATCTCACATGCTAGGTGGACAAAGTGGACAAAGTGATGGATGCCAATTACCTTGAAGGAAAGAGTTTGGCAATTAAATGCAAAGTTTTTAGTTCTTTAAGGCCATAATTGTGCCAAATGTTGTAACCCCTTGATGTATATGGTCTATGACCTCTTAGACATGTGTAATTATGATATTATGCTATGTATGAATGAGAGAATATGTTATGTAGCCACTAGAATATAAATTGAGTATATGATGGTACATTAGCTTCATGAATGGTTTTATGGAAATATGCATATGTGTGGATGAAATAGCCAAAATAAGATGCATGGAGTTTGGAACCATTTGGGCAACTTACACAAGTCTTAATTATGTTTTTAGACTTGCTCAAAAGATGCCAAACCCTAGGGAAAGCTATTTGGTTACTTTGGTACCTCACATGGAGCCAAAATTGAGCATAATGGAACCCTATGTCACTTTTTGGCCAAATGAGCTCTTCTTGATCTAAGAGTTGGCATGCAATTAGAGCTTGTTGATATATTTTTAGGAAGTTAAAGACTATAATTTTAGGAGGTCTACAGAATATTTGATGAATTTTCAAAGTTGACAATTTTTCTAATTTTGGTCTGTTATACTATTCATTTGGTTCGAAAATGAAATCTATCACATAGGGCTCAAATGATGTCCAATTGCCACAAAATTTTATACAGAGAAATTAAACATTCACAGAGACTCATTCCAACTAGAAGCACCTCATTTGGAGGTCTAGAGAGGGAGATATGAATTTTTGAAGATTCTGTCCAGTACCAGGACCTTTACTCGACCACAGTTACTGTTCCTTTGAATTTTGAGGTTTGGGTTTCCTGAGCTAGTCTGGAGCTATTTTCCCCTCTAGCTAACATCCATAGATTTTCAGATTGGTATATTTGCATAGATTGGATTTTTGTGGAATTAATTGGAAATTTTCAAAACTTGCTGCAGAAATCTGTGACAGCATCAGTGATAGTTTGACCTCTGGACATTTTTGGATGTCAAACGTCCTTTGTGGTGGATGTTATGGTTTGGACATATTTTTAGTATGAAGTAGACATCCATAGCTTTCCATAATGACTGAGAAGGCATGATTTTAATTTTTCTAGAATTAGTTATGATTTTCCAAAATTTGGATAGAACAAGAGCAAATTCTGGCTGAAATTTAATATTCCTATTTTAAGTTTTTCTTTGAGTTTCATGAGTTATGGGCCACATTTTATGATCCAAATGAGTTGTATTCATGTAATTAAATATGAGAATGTATGGCATGAGCTTATACAATTCACGTGACACTGAATAAAATTTTTATACACAATGCAGCATAAAAATATTCTTTATTTTATTGCCTTTTCCATTGGAAGCTTACATGATTTATGATATTAAGTCATTTAAAGGCATGAGATGAGCTAGAAATTATGATGTTACATTAGGGTTGGCCCAAACCCACTAAAACCTTAACTTTATTAGCCCCTTATCCTCTATTATGCAGACTAATTCAATCTTAGGTAAGGGAGAACTCCATTTTCGCATAGGAAAAGAGGAGGCTAGGGTTTTTTGCATTTCTCTAACATTTCTCACTTTTAGAGGAAGATTTGGCCAAGGTAATCTATATAAAACATGTCTCTCTCATTCTCTTCTTCATTTTCGTCTGATTAGTTTTTGGTTTTGGGTATTTTCATCTCCTTCTCAAATCTAAAATTTGGTGTTTAGGTGATTCCTTGCAAGATTTTCGGAGTTAGAAGTTAGAGGGATGATTGGGTAAGTATTTTCCTTCCATTTTGTATATTACTTTGCTGGAAAATACCCCTAAGGATTGATCTACATAATGGGTTCTGCTATTGTGCGAAATTACAAGGAGATGAAGGTGAAAAACTGAAATTTCTAAGCTTGATGAATCAAATTTGAATTTTGGAATTTCCCATGGTGTGTTCTTAATAGTTGAGGCTCATCTCAATCTATTTGACCTCTTAGGTATATGGGTAAGTATTCCCTCTTCTCTTATGTAGTATATATATTGAATTTCTATCATTTGGACTAACTTTTGGTGCATGGCTTTTACATGTGCGAAAATGGAGATGTTAAGAGTGGCCCATTGTGAGTTCTTGTTGTTGTGACCTTGAATTGGTGCTATAGACCCTTAGGAAGCTTGGGTAAGAAGTTCTTAATATACTCTTATTAAAATTAATCTGTGGATAGGGAAATTCCTTACTAATAGTGTAAAGTCCCACATCGGATAGGAGAGACCTGTGGCTAGCCCATATAAGTGAGAGTGAAGCTCTCCCCACTGATGAGGCCTTTTCCAGAGGAAATGAAAGTACTTAGGAGAAATAAAACCCCACCGTTATCGGGAAATAAGAGTACCGATGGTGGTGTCGTAACGGGGACAATATCGTCAGAGGCTCTGTGTGGTGTTTGGTATCAGAGCCGGCCTAGCTGCGTGTGCAACTCGAGAATGGGTTGGCCTCAAGAGGGGTGGAATGTAAAGTCCCACATCAGATAAGAGGGACCTGTGGCTAGCCCATATAAGTGGGAGCGAAGCTCTCCCCACTGACGAGACCTTTTCCAAAGGAAATGACAGTACTTAAGAGAAACAAAACCCCACCATTACCGGAAAATGAGAGTACCGACAGCGGTGTCGTAATGGGGACAATATCGTCGGAGGCTCTATGTGGTGTTTGGTATTAGAGCCGGCCTAGCCACGTGTGTAACCCAAGGACGAGTTGGCCCCAAGGGAAGGTGGAATGTAAAGTCCCACATCAGATAGGAGGGACCTGTGGCTAGCCCATATAAGTGGGAGTGAAGCTCTCCCCACTGACGAGGCCTTTTCCCAAGGAAATGAGAGTACTTGTGAGAAACAAAACCCCACCGTCACCGGGAAATGAGAGTACCGATGGCGGTGTCATAACGGGGACAATATCGTCGGAGGCTCTGTATAGTGTATGGTATCAGAGCGGCCTAGCCGCATGTGCAACCCAAGGACAGGTTGGCCTTTAGGGGGTGGAATGTAAAGTCCCACATCGAATAGGAGGGACCTGTGGCTAGCCCATATAAGTGGGAGCAAAGCTCTCCCCACTGACGAGGCCTTTTTCCAAAGAAATGAGAGTACTTAAGAGAAACAAAACCCCAACGTTATAGGGAAATGAGAGTGTCGATGGCGGTATCGTAACGGGGACAATATCGTCAGAGGCTTTGTGTGGTGTTTGGTATCAGAGCCGGCCTAGCTGCGTGTGCAACCCGAGGATGGGTTGGCCCCAAGGGGGGTGAAATGTAAAGTCACACATCAGATAAGAGGGACTTGTGGCTAGTCCATATAAGTGGGAGCGAAGCTTTCCCTACTGACAAGGCCTTTTCCTAAGGAAATGAGAGTATGTGGGAGAAATAATACCCCACAGTTACTGGGAAAAATGAGTACCGATGACAATGTCATAATGGGGACAATATCGTCCGAGGCTCTGTGTTGTGTTTAGTATCAGAGTCGGCCTAGCCGCATATACAACCTGAGGACGGGTTAGCCCCAAGGGGGTGGAATGTAAAGTCCCACATCGGATCGGAGGGACCTATGGCTAGCCCATATAAGTGGGAGTGAAGCTCTCCCCACTGACGAGGCTTTTTCTGGAGGAAATAAGAGTACTTAGGAGAAATAAAACCCCACCGTTATCGGGAAATGAGAGTACCGACGACAGTGTCGTAACGGGGATAATATCGTCAGAGGCTCTGTGTGGTGTTTAGTATCAGAGCTGGCCTAGCTGCGTGTGCAACCCGAGGATGGGTTAGCCCTAAGGGGGGTGGAATGTAAAGTCTCACATCAGATAAGAGGGACCTATGGCTAGCCCATATAAGTGGGATCGAAGCTCTCCCCACTGACGAGACCTTTTCTAAAGGAAATGAGAGTACTTGGGAGAAACAAAACCCCACCGTTACTGGGAAATAAGAGTACCGACAACGGTGTCGTAATGGGGACCTAAAGCTTTGTGTGGTGTTTGGTATCAGAGCCAGCCTAACCACGTGTGCTACCTGAGGACGGGTTGGCCCCAAGGAGAGTGGAATGTAAAGTCCCACATCAGATAGGAGGGACCTGTGACTAGCCCATATAAGTGAGAGCGAAGCTCTCCCCATTGACGAGGCCTTTTCTCAAGGAAATGAGAGTACTTAGGAGAAACAAAACCCCACCATTACTGGGAAATGAGAGTACCAACGACGATGTCATAATGGGGACAATATCGTCAGAGGCTTACTTTCATTTCCTTGGGAAAAGGTCTCGTCAGTGGGGAGAGCTTCACTCCCACTTATATGGGCTAGCCATAGGTCCCTCCTATCCGATGTGGGATTTTACATTTTACCCTCCTTAGGGCCAACCTATCCTCGGGTTGCACACGCGACTAGGCCGGCTTTGATACCAAACACCATACAGAGCCTCCGATGATATTGTCCCCATTACGACACCGTCGTCGATACTCTCATTTTCTGGTAACGGTGGAGTTTTGTTTCTCCCAAGTACTCTCATTTCCTTAGGAAAAGGCCTTGTCAGTGGGGAGAGCTTCGCTGCCACTTATATGGGCTAGCCATAAGTCCCGCCTATCCGATGTGGGACTTTAAATTCCATCCCCTTAGGGCCAACCCGTCTTCAGATTGCACATGCAGCTAGGCCGGCTCTGATACCAAACACCACACAAAGCCTCCGACGATATTGTTCTCATTATGACATCGCTGTCAGTACTCTCATTTCCTGGTAACGGTGGGGTTTTATTTCTCCCAAGTATTCTTATTTCCTTGGGAAAAGGCCTCGTCAGTAGGGAGAGCTTCACTCCCATTTATATGGGCTAGCCACAGGTCCCTCCTATCCGATGTGGGACTTTACAAATGTAGTTGAATAATGATGATTATGCTTATGTTAGGCCTTGTGTGCTTTGAATCATGATGGTAGTTAGAGGATGAGTAATTGGTTTCATTGAGCTAACTGAGGTTTGTAACAACCACAAAAAGAAAAGAAAAGAAAAGAGAAAAGAAAAGGGAAAGAAAAGAAAAGCTGAAAATTTTTGAAGGCTAAAAATTTTCTAAGTCTGCTAGCTACAGCCTAGCTATAGTGAGTGTACCTGTTCGCTATAGCGAGAAATGGGCTAGCTATAGCGAGAATGCCTTCTCGCTATAGTGAAAATGCTTTTAGCTATAGTGAGTGCGGGCATCCCATACAAAATCCAGGGAGTTGCTCGCCGTAGCGAGAGCTATAACGAAGGCAGAGGTCTGGGACAGACACGAGCTCGTCGTAGCGAGGGTTATGGCTCGTATAGCGAGATTTAGTCCGAAAAAGCGTGAAAAGTGAGATTTTGACTTTTTAAAGAGTCTAAACTCTTCCTTTCTCTGAGAACCGACTTAAGCTTCGACTAAGAGAGAGGAAAGGGCTGTGGAGAGAGAGAGAGACCTAGAGAAGGAAGGAGAACAAGCAAAGAGGTAAGCAATCTTGAGATTTCCTTAGCTTTTCTCCTTAGCATGTTATTCTTCTCCCCTTTACCCTCTCTTTCTATGGTTTTAGTAGTTGATTTGGGTTTGGTTCAGAAGAGAGAAGGTGGAAAACCACTCTTGAGGAAGGGTAGAGCTCATGTAGCTTCCTTTCTTCTTCTTTGCTTTCCTTCTTGAGAGCTTGAAAGAGGAAGGAGAGTGAGTGGAATGCTAGAGAGAGAATCCCTAGTTCTTACATGTGTAGCGAGGGTTTGCTTCGATGAAGAGCCCTTTAGCTTTGTGAGTACTTATTTGAGTTATGAGAGAATAATCCTATGCTCTTTGTTGTGCTTAGGCTCAAAGGAAGCAACTCCATCTAGTTGTGAGTGTGAAATCAAGAAGGGAGAAGAGAAATTGAAAGGAAAGATTTGTGTTAGCCGATAAGGTAGCTCTCTACTCTTTCTTGTTGCATTTTGGATGTGTAATAGTCATTGTATGCTTGTGTATGTGCTTGTATGATGAGACATGCCATTTGATGTTGCCTTGATGCATTAGTACCAATATGCTTATGATATGAATTGTGGAAATTGCTCGGGTGAGGTGGTGCCGAAAGTCCCTTGAGACAGGTGAAGTGGAGCCAAAAGTCCTTAAACCAAGGGTGAGGCCAATCCAAAAGTCCCAAAGCTCGGGTGAGGCTAGACCAAAAGTCCCTAGAGCCTATCTTGGCATTGATATGTTATTCATGGCATGAAACACATATGTTGTGTCATTGTGACTTGATTGCATGCTTTGACTGGTTTATATATCTTGATTGTTTCTTGAATGAGTATGAGCTACTGAGATTCCCCGAATCTCACCCCCTTCCCTCTCCCATCTTAACATCTTAGGTGGAGCTCAAGGAGAAGCAAGTGCACACCAAGGAGTTTAGTTGAGAATGCTTAGAGAAAAGTGTAGTTCTTTTGTTGTAAAAAGGTGCCAAAATGAATATGCACCTATCATTTTTGAGATGTATATATATGAGCCAATGTAAAACACATGTATAGATGATGTATAAACGATGTAAAGAGCCAAAACAATGAGAATGTAAAATGTGGCCCTTTAGTGGCTTATATGAAATGGTGCATTTTGTTCCGTAGCATAGTAATTTTGAAATATATGATGACTTAGATCATTTGGGCTATTCATATATGCTATGTTTGTACTTTCAAACTTGCCCAAAAGATGCTAGAGCATGTAGGAGGCCATTTGGACCCACTTTAAACTATTTTGGGTGCTAAAACTGCCAATTTTGTGAGCTCTGTCAAAGTATGACTGGATGAGCTTTTCTTGATATAAAATTCAGCGTGCCTCTAGAGTCTATTGAGAGCTTCTTGGGAAGCTAAAGTGGATAATATTTGGAGGTCTAGAGAATATTTGGTGAATTGTTGAAGTTTGGAAATTTTAATGGTTTGGCCATGGTACTGTGCAATAAGTCTGAAAATGAATTCATGTCCTTCATAGACCAAATGGTGTCCAATTGTCATGAAATTTTATGAGCATAAACTAGATATCCACAGTGATCTATACCAACTAGAATCACCTCAATTGGAGGTCTGTAGAGAGAGAAACGACTTTCTGAAGTTCTGTATCAGCATCAGGGAAGTTTCTGACCTTCATTACTATTCCATCGGTTTTTGAGGTTCAAGAGCTCTTGAACTGATCTGAAATTATTTTTCTCCTCTATTTAACATCTGTAGCTTTCCAAATTAGTATATTTTTCCCAGATTGGAATTTTTTGGAATTAATTACGAGTTTTCAAAGTTCATGACAGTAAACTGCACCAGTATCAGGGACAGCCGGACCACTGTGTCTTTTTCGATGTCAAAGATGGCCCAAACGCTGAGATTGGGGTTGGGAGTTATTTTTATTGTGAATTTAACATCCCAAGATTTCCAGAGAGCTATGATTATCTTGATTCCCATTTTTCTAGAATTAGTTATGATTCTCCAAATTTGGAGCCAAAAATCTGACTTATGGGCTCATTTGATAAATTGCATTTTCTTGGTTTTTGGCTTCACACCCGTGGTTTATGAGTTGTTTGAGGCTATGTACAAGTCTTATAAATGGTAATTGAGTAGAGGATGTGAATGATGGGTTCACGGGACCCACGGGGCAAAATATGACCGGTTAAACCCTGACTTTAAGTAGTAAAATACCACGGTTTCGGTCATTTTCCTGGGAAATCATATGGAATCAAGCCTAGAGGGAGATCAATTGGAGATAAGTTATTATGGTGTTACAAGGTTACTTTCCGAATTCCATGTATATGCCTATGTTAATATGATGTTTACTACACATGTTTGATTTTGAGATACCAAATGATTAGTTGACTACTTGAATTTTTATTGTGTTTAGACCTTGTGAGTCCATGGTAGAGCTGTGTTGCGGCTGCCACCCATGCATGTACTTCTATCGAGCTCCAAGTTGTGATCAGACCCCAGATGCACTGAGCCCTGATTGTGCTCATTATGGAGTAGGTGCTGTAGACAGACCTCTCTCGGTGTTATTGGCCATTAATATGTTGTGTATGATTGCTGGTATGGGACAATAGTCATTGGTAGCTCAAATAGTTAATTTGTAAATTGAATTGATGGTTCTGGTATTGATGATATGAAATTGCATTGTATTGATTAATCTTTACACATATATGGAATTTGCCTCTTGGTACTGAGATTGTATATCTCACCCCGATTGTGAGCTAACATTTTCAGGGATTGGACCTCTTAGTGGCAAGGAGAAAATTAATGTAAGTTTATTATGTAGTTTGGTAGTAGGTAGGTTTGGAAACCTTATCAGATTGTATTTGTATAACTAGACTACTAGTTTTATGTAATTGTCGCATTGCATCATGAATTGCTAAGCATAGGGACTATAATCATTTGATACAATAGATGTCAACTTAAACTAGTGATGTATGGAATTTCTAATGAGATTTATGTTTGAATGGAAATGTAAGTAGTGTATGAACTCTTTGCTGTCATTGATATATGAACTCACTGGTTTATGGTGGCTAGAGGGTTAAGGATCCACATTTGAGTTTTGAATGGGTAATGATAGATGTGTTAGATAGATTAGGTAAAAGAAAGACACTAAATCTTCACAAACTAAGTTAAAGTGGCCTAGAATGTTGCTAAAGGGGGAATTAAAGAGCATGAGATGAAATCTTGGAAGTTATAGGAACAGAAGGGAATTAGCCCAGGCCAAAATTTAATTGGCCTCGGCCCAAAGCAATAAAGTTACCCAGGGAGAGTAACAGAGGGAATTGGCCGCGACCAAAATTTGATTGGCCTCGACCAAATGGTAACAGAGGGTAATTGGCCACGGCCAACATTTAATTGGCCTCGGCCAAATATGGCGAAGCTGCCAAGGAAGAACATAAAGAGCAATTAGCTGCGACAGTGAGGTTAGCCACGGCTAAGTTTAAGAGGCAGGTCTGGGGATGTTCTAGAGGGTATTTGGCTGCGGTGAAAGGGATATTTGGTTGCGGCAAAATGTGCAAAATTTGTGAAGGTATAAGGAGTTGAACCCGAGAGTAATTGGCCGCGGCGCGAGGGAATTTAGCCGCGGTGAAGGTGCTCAATTTCTCATATTCACCTAGAAACCCTAGTTTCTTTTATAGTAATACTAAGGAATGATTTAGAAACACTTGTAGGAGGTTTTTATGAGTTGGAATTGATGGTTGGAAGAATTAAAAGCTCCTTATTAATGATTAAATTTACTTGCACATTCGAATAATTATGGTTGTCTAATTAATGATCCTAATAACATCAAGGTTCAAATTTTCTTGTATTTTTTAAATATAATTAGTTGTAATGACTTTCAACCTTGATTTATAATGATTAATTATGTCTTTAACCTTAATTACTATAATTTGATGTTAGGGTCGTTACAATAGATATCCTAAAATAGCATCACCTTTAAGTTCACCAAGATGTGTGCTTTGTTACTTAGCCCCTGAAGCTTTAAACCATGTTTGTTCTCATGTATGATTTTGCTAGGTCTGTCTAGTTTAATTCTTCTCTATCCTTCAAGACTTCTAAGCTTTCAATATCAGGCATAGGACATTGGCTAAGATCTTGGTTAAGTCACAGTAGTGTTCCATTTTGGGAGCATAAATCTAAGGTTATTTTAGTCATCTTTCATAGCATTTGGGAAACTAGAAAGGCAGCAATTTACAAGGGGTGTAAGCCAAACCCAATTCACTTATAAGGAGAATGGATGGCTTCATTATAGTTAATAACATAGCATGGCAAGAAAGTCATAACACTTTATGCTAGCCGTTGCGAAGATTCAAACATTCCTTGGGACCAACTAAACCAATCATAAAAGGATGGACTATAATCATCTCAACATGAACTAAGGGGAAGCTTGTTCGTAAGCAATTATACACAACAATCCTTTACAATTAGTATTACTTATTACGAGCTCATTGGAAGTCTCCTAGAGGTATCAATTGGAAAATGGCTAATCGTACTACAATTCAAAATGCTTTGTAGTAGATCTCAAATATGGAAGACTTTAGGAACACTTAACGTCACTAGCCTCATCTTCTATTCTAAGAAAAATCCAAGCTTGGAGTATCTAGGCAATTAGTGAAAGAAGATGCAGAGAGGGATATCAATCTTTTAGATATTCGTCAACTACTGAACCAATTTCGTGATTTCAACATGAATATCATGGATGATGTTACAAGGCAAATATGGATTAGTTTTTTAGTTTCCCCTTTCTCTTAATATCTCTATTGGACTATTATAATGGTCTCCTTTAATTGCTGTTTATTTAAAAAAAGAAGAGTGTATTTCACATGTATGGATGACAATTTTCCTTATTTATAAGGATTTCTATGAGGATGGGATAAGAGTAAATTTTTTCCCGTAAAGAATATAGAGATGTGAATGGGGATCATATTCTTTTTTCAATTGAACTTTGTTATATTAAAAATATGAGTAAATTATACAAATCTCCCTTGAATTTTGCTAAAATTATATTGATTCTCTTCTATTTTTAAAATGTACACTATAGTTTAATTTTAAAATTTTTACTAAAATACCTTCCATTAACTTTAACAAGAAAATATGTATTATATCAAAATATACACAAATAAAAATAAAAAATAATTTTTTTTCAAATATATAGAAATAAAAATGAAAAATAATATATTTTGTTTTCATTAAATTTAACAAAAAATATATGTATTTAGATTAATGGAGGATATTTTAGTAAAAAAAATTTAAAATTTGACTAAAGTGTAGCACAATTTTTTGTTTTAGGAGAGGTGCATATATATTTTGAAAATAAAGGAAAATATCTTGTAATTTTAATAAAACTAAAAAGAAGCCTATGTAATTTATTTTAAAAATATTAGTACATCTTTAACTTATTTAATTAGTTTAGTATATATGTCTATTTTGATATTTTTATATTGAAATTAATACTAATAAACTCTAATATTTGTTTCTTTTAATATATATATTTCTAAATTTAAGGTTATATTATGTTGAACTTAAAGGATATTTGTTCTTTATAGTAGGAAATGAAAATGAGAATAGGGAGGTAGAAGAATGATGGGGATGGGGATAGGCAAGCATTTGGCATCTCTCATTTTTGGTGGTGCCAACATAAAATTCATTTAGCCCGTTTTTGCTATCTCCAACCTTTTTTTTTTCAACTAAAAAAAATGTATAGATCTTCAAATGACCTGATTGCACCATAAATGCATCTCATGACATTTGCAAAGAAGCTTTTTCATGATGTGCAAGGTCTCCTCACTCCCTTATTATCTATATTTACATGAATAAAAATATGCAAGAAAGATAGAGCATATCTCCCCCGTTGCTTTCCATTCTTTGTTTTATTGTTTCTTATTATTCTTGTCTCTTCCTTTTTGTTTATTTTACAATGTTATTAATGTAACACCCTGAAATTAATTAATAGTGATTATTTGGGGATTATGAAATTATTAAGAGGAATTTAAGGAAATTATGAGAAAATAGGAATTTTATGAAGAAT
Organism: Erythrophleum ivorense; assembly: GCA_026724425.1. Taxonomy (NCBI): domain Eukaryota; kingdom Viridiplantae; phylum Streptophyta; class Magnoliopsida; order Fabales; family Fabaceae; genus Erythrophleum; species Erythrophleum ivorense. The sequence goes on along the minus strand of JAIUCV010000006.1, from coordinate 34,870,873 downwards.
GGCAAGTTTGAATATCTTATCCTAATAATTACTAATTAAATCATTTTGTGGAAAATAAGATAATGTTTATGGATTTAAGGATGATTTAGGTCCATGGCTAATTTAAGTGTGCGAAGAACATTATTAGAAACTTAATCTTATTTTTATGAAGGCTTAATTTCATCTAAATATGACCTAACTCTACTCTTATGGAATCTCAACCCATTTTGAACCCAATTAACCTATATATTATGGCCCAACATGTTAAACATCAGCCTACTTAGAATAATGAGCCTATTGGATCAGCCCATCTTCATTAAACCCTAAGAAACCTTCCCCCTACCCATTTGGCTGCTAAAACATTCATGTTCTGCAGAACAAGAAGAAGAAATTCTCATGTTAGAAGAGGGCTAGGGTTTCTTAGCAATATGGCTCAGATTTGTACTCTTAGAGGAAGATTTAGCCCAGGTAATCTATATGAAACTTGTTTCCCTCATTCTTCTCTTCATTTTGGTCTAATTAATTTTGGTTTGATGGATTTCCATCTCCTTCTCAAATCTGAAATTCAGTGTTTAGATGATTCCTTATAAGATTTTTGAAGTTTAGAGTTAGTGGAACTATAGGATAAGTGTTTGTCTTCATTTTATATTGTAACCTTGCACAAATTTCATGTTATAGGTTGACTTTGGTATATGGTTGATTGTATGTGCAAAAATTCAAGTTTTATGATGATCCATGGTGTGTTCTTAGTAATTAAGGCTCAAATCAATCTATTTAACCTCTTAAATGTATAGGTAAGTGTTTTCCCTTCTTTTATAAGGTGTATGTGCTGAATTTTCCTCATTTGGATTGACTTTTGGTGCATGTCTTTTATATGTGCGAAAATAGGGATGTTGAGAGTGACTCATTGTAAGTTCTTGGTGTTATGACCTTGAATTGGTGCTATGGTCTCTTTAGGAAATTGGGTAAGTGATTGCTAATGAATTCTTGATGAAATGGATCAATGGATAAGAAACTCTTTTATTAATAATGGTTAAATGATAATAATTATACTTGCCATAGGCTTGGTGAGCCTTTGGATTATGTTGGTAGTTAAAGGAAGAGTAATTGGGCTTCAGTGAGGCAACCAAGATTAATTTCTTAATTCCATGTATATACTCATTTTAATTTGATATTTGCTGCATATTATGATTTTGAAATGCTAAATGATTGGTTGGCTACTTGAATTGTTATTATTATAAACTGTGAGTGTGTCCTTGGTGGAACTGTGGTGTGGTTACTACCTTGCATTGTGCTTTGATAAGGTACCGGGTTGTGATCAGATCATTGAATGCACTAAACCCAAGTTGTGCTCATTTAGGAGTTGGTGTCATGGACGAGCCTCTTCTGGTATTATTGGCCATTAACATGTTGTATGTGATTGCTAGTATGAGATAATAGTCATTAGTAGTTCAATTAGTTCATTTGCGGATAATATTGATATTTTCGGTATGTTTTTCTATATAAATGCATTATATTAATTAATCTATACATATATATAAAATTTTTCTCTTGTTACTAAGATTGTATATCTCACCTCGGTTGTGGGCTAACATTTTCAAGGATTAGAACTCTTAGTAGTAAGAAGAAGCTAATGGAAATCTACCATGATAATTTAGTAATGTATGAGCTTGAATGCCCTATTTAAATTAGGTTTGTATAGTATAATGTTAGCATTCCTCATTGTGTTGTATAATTGCTACACTGCATCATGTATTGCCAAGTATAGGAACTAATTTTATAATATGAGACATCATGGAATTAGTACTTATGATTGTATTTGGATGATTATTAATGAGCACCCTGATATTCAATGACCTCTAAACAATTAATATTATAAAATTGATGTTTAAGCTATTGGTATAAAAATTTGGAGGTTCAGGCTAGTTTAAATGTGTTCTCTACACTTGTTTAAGGTGTTTAGAAGAATTTAGAAGCCATCCTTTGGGTTTTGAGTTGTCACTTAAAAGCTTTAGAAGTAACTCTTTGTTTTTGCTGTTATATAAGGTGTAAAGTGGACATCAACACTTGGCCAATTATGTTTATGAGTTTAGTTGTGGTTTAAAAGGCTTTAAGTTATTTTGGTCATGTTGGTTGTGAGTCAATCTATCCCTGGGCATACCTCGGCTCATTTTGCTATCATAAGAAGTCATTGGGGTGATTTTGTGGATGTTGTATAGTCATATGTTGCATTTGAGATTGTTTTAAGGTTTTAGGGATAAAGATATGTTTATTTGGTTCATTGAAACTTGTTCAAAGTGGTCTAATGTCAATTGGTAGGAAAAATACATTTATGAAGTTGTCACTTATGGCTTCATGTACCTTTGCTTTATAATTGAAGTTATAATGATTAGATTAACTTTTAGTCCTTGAGTTTGGTAAGACAATTGGATGAAGATTTAAGAAATGTAAATCCTTTAATAATCTTGCCTTTTAGCCATTAAAAGACCCTAGAATTGATCTTGAAGTTGTAGTAAGTTATTAGTTCGTTTCTTTAAATGTTTGGGTGCAATAGGTTTTCAAGTTGCAGCTAAGTTTTTCCAAGTTATGGCCAAAATGGGCAACTAGTGTTCCAATAGCGATTTTGGCCATAGTGCAAAAGTTTTTTGCTATGACACAAGGACTTTGCCGTAGTGCAAAATATTTTGGTCTCGAAACAAAACCATCCAAAGGCTAATTTGGTTGCGGTGCTAGCAATTGGCTACGGCGTAAATATTTTTGGTCGCAATGCAAATCATATTTGTGTCAAAATTTGATCCAAACCTGAGTTTAGTGACGACGTAACTTCTTCAAGTCTCGGTGTAAGTATAGAATTTAGCTTTTAAAGGTTCTCAAGGCCAAGTTAGCAGCAATGCAACCATTCTAAGCCGCAGCCTAAGTCTTGAAACCCCCAATTTAGTTATAAATCCTTAATTTTCACCATGGTAGTGATGAATAATGACTTTTAGTCCAACATATATAAGTTTTTAGGTTTCTTAGAGGTATTTTGGTTGAGCCAAAATTGTTAATAAGAGTTTTGAATAACTAGAAACAATAATCCTATTGTACAACTTGATGGTGAATATTGATTATTTAAAGGTTCAAATTTTCCTGTATTTTCATCCACTGCTAAACTCATTAACCGAATTAGATATTAAGTACACTCAATTAAGAACACAATTATATTTAATTAAATTTATTAGTAGTTAGGGTTGTTACAATCAACAAGTTTGATCTACTAACTTTAAGATATAAAGTAATGTCTCTTCCAAAAAATTTCATTATTATGATTTGATAAATTTATGATTGAGTGGATCATACTTTTCTTAATTTCGTAAAAAGTTTTGAGGAAAAATTCTTATTTATTGTACATATGATTCTAAAGTTTATTTCCTTTTCTTTAGTTTGCTATGTCAAATTGATGCAACACAAACAATGCCATATGAATTTTTAAATATAGTTATTATATTTCATCCAATAGGATAATTTACAACTCTAAATCTTAAAGCTTAAGTTTGACTCTTGACATTTTAGGCAAAGATTTGTTTATCATGAATACTTTGCTAAAATACATCTAGATTTTATGGTCTTTGAAATATGGTGAAAAAAATTATAAAAAAGTTCCTATAGAATGGGCAAAGAAATGGTTTTCCTTAGCAATCAATTTCTTGAAAAATTGAATATAGAATATTTCTAGTTTTTTTTAAAAAAATATGAGCATAAAATGGTGATTCTTTTAAAAAGATGCTCTATAATCATAGCATATAAAATAGTTCATGAAAAACTAGGTTGAGTCATTCTTCAATTGTAAGCAATATAAAGCATGGGATAGTTCTTGAAGAATTAAGCCATTTTCTTTTAATTTTTTTTCATTTATCTTACATCTCTCCTTTTATTATTTTTTCTATAGTTGATAAAGTGTATTATTGATTCCTTAATTAGTGAATAGGAATATTTTATAATTCTTTACACATTATATTTGTTTTAGTATGATCCTAAATGTTCATATGTCTTTTTCTTTTAAATTTGTAATATCTTGATTAAATTATATTTTAATATATTTATTTCTTTGATACATTACTTATAATATATTTATACTTTAATTGATGAAAATGGATTATCCTGGGTCTTTATTTGCATCAAGATAAATTGTAAAGATATATATCTTGTGTTAGTCCACAAAGGCCAAGAAAGGATGTTGAATTAAACTCTTAAGAACTATGGTCTTTTCACAATTTTAGTAAAAGCTTTTAGGTTCCAATAAATGTCATATCTCGTGTTTTCTAAATACTGAGACATTACAAGAAAATTTGATGAGCATGATAATGAGGGATTAAAAGTTTGGATAAGGTGAAAGGAAAAAAGCAAAAAGAGTAGAAATAGAGCTAAAATGCCAAGAAGGAGCAAACTAAAATCATAGTGGCAAAACTGTAATTTTAGAAAAAAATTTTAGAAACTCAAAGAAAGAAATTTTAAATGGTAAAGTTAAATTTACTAAGATTTTTAGAGGCCTTAAAAATCTTAGTAATTGTTAGAACTGTTGGGATTCTTGGGACACGCACAGCAAAAAATGAATTCGAATCCCTCCCATGAATTTGTCAATATCGTTTAAATAGAGTAAAGCTAGAGAGTTTTACCTTTGTCACGTGATTCGTTAGGTTTTCTTTTTACGATCGGATCTCAAGAACTGATGCTTCAGACAAGTTCCCTCTACTAGCATCCACACGAATGATTATTACAACTCGAACAGTGTGCTAGCACCACTGAAGATAAATGCTCGTACGTTCAAGAAGAGAAGACATTCTTCTCTTTCTTTCTCTATGCGCTTATACACTTTCTCTCTCTAAGTGTTCGTATGCTTTTTCTCTTTAAAGTGGGAGACAGCTCTCTTAAAAAAATCATCATCCAAGAAAACCATAACCTCTCTATTTATAGAAATGTTATATTAAAGTTTTAAGATAGATTTGATTATCTAAATTAATTCAGATCATAATTAAATAGATTAGTTTAAATTTAAATTTATCCCATAGAATAAATTTAAACTAATTATTTAATTTAAATTTAGAACCAAATTTAAAATGTAATTATCACATATATTAAATTCAAATTAAATTTAAATCTATTATATAGAATTAAATTTAAAACTAATTCATTTAAATTAATTAGATGATATATATAAATTTCAAAAAATATATATATCAAATATATTTATAAAATTCCTTCACCCTAAATTGAACGTTACATTCATTGAATTTATATACATTTTTAGGTTCAATGAATCTGGACATTTTCAACTCGAGTTGTTAACAATGGGCCAATAACCCTTTTCTACCTATAAGTCACAAGTAGCTTTTAGCAAGACATTGTGACTACCTAAATCATATAAAGATCGGTGATTCGATGCAACTTATCATATAACCTTGTCACAACCCTTTCGTCACATGATATCTAGGTCAAGTATGAGACATGGAAATGTTATCTTCATTTTACTTGACCATCACTTTCTTGATTTCCGAGTAGACTGACAAAATAAATGAAAAATCTTTCCATCCAAGCATGGCCATACATTTCTCAGTTTCACTCATCGAGTGGCCCAGAGACATCTCTCCACAAATGAGAGAGACAAATTCCATCTTGACTACTCATCTTCCTCTACATGGATTCCACTATACCCGATCACAGCTTTTATGATCACCCAGTTAAAAGTGACGTTTGATAATGTCAAAGCACAGTGTTCCTCATGTAGGAATCTATGGTGATCTCAGGTCTGAGGGTTCAGCGACACGGCTATATATGAGATATACTTATGACTTAATCCATGTAGTTATCTCATTACGAGTTGATCCAGTACCTTGTTTCCTAATACGTGCTTATGATTTTGATTCATATCTTCATACATGATTAACATATAATTATCAATCAAAATCATACTAGCCTTAGTTCATTATTGTTCCCATAAAGATGATCGACTAGGAATATTTAGGATAATCAATATGATTTATCCAAGGATATTATTATTACAGAAAACATGCAAATAATATAATAAATGTAATAAAAGAGAAACTCCTTTTTCTTAATGAAATATAATGTTTATAATACAATAATTGGCCTAGGGTACAATCTCCAACAAGAACAATTAAAACCCTTCTGATGTATGATTTAAGACATTGATTGACCATAACTTTGATTAGACTTTTCAAGATAGTTTTAAATTCCAAAAATTTCAAAGTAAATACTTTTAATAAAGTAGAGAATTTAAATTTCATATGAAAAAGATAGTTTCTAAAAAGGATATGAAATGAGTTCAAACAAATATGTCAAAGTTTAGGGACATAAAGGGAATTTTAACAATTGTTCAAAATATCTTCCTTTCATCCTTTTAATGTCACTCCACCTGGTTTTCTTCTTCATAACCAACTTTCTTGGCATGAAATTAGACCAGTCATGGTGTCTAAGAAAGGGGAAGAGAAAGGAGAGAAAGAAAGGCATATAAGGTAAGGAAAAAGGCTAGATTTCATGATATGTTAGGTGGCAAACTTTATCCACTTTTCAAGCCCTTTTTAATGGTGGTTTCAACTTTATGAAAGGATGATTTTGATGGCTGGTTTCATGAGAAAAAGTGGAGGTTTGGAACAACCAAATAGAGTAAGGGAATTGCCATTCAATAAGTTTTCAAATAAAGTGTCTTATGCATTAAAAAAATTGATTTTCTTTGAGCTTCTAACCCTTCCATAAATTGGCTTAGAGAGAGTGTGAGGAAGAGACTTTAGCTTGATGAAAACTTGAGAGTAATATGGGTTTTGAAGGGTATAGAGTAAGATTATGCAAGTGGAACTCCATGAAAAGCTATAGAATTCAAGTTCGACCACCTAGGGTTCAAATTGTGCCTTAGAAGTTCTAAAATCCTAAGAAGATGTTTTAAGCCATTTAAGATCATTTTAAAACTAGAATGAAGCCAAGGATACTCCATAAGTATCAAATTTCCCAAGAGAAAGACAAAAACTCCCTTAAACTTCATTATGTGCTAGGTTCGGCCATCATGGGGATGGAGTTGTTAGGGAGTTGTTTTATTAATTCTAAGGTTATAAGCGATCTAGATATGAATTATAAATATTAAAGGGACTCTTAGATTGAATTTAGAAGCCTTATTTTGAAATGTGAATTTTTAGGATTCAAAATGGGCATAAAAAAGCAACATGGCTTTTGACTTGTGTGATTATGTATATGATGGTTTCAATAAGTTCCATTAGAGTTATATGACTCATAACAAGTGATTTGAAGCATAGAAAGTGAAATCCAGGAATTGCCTCCTAAAGAACCTAAAATGACTTAAACAACATGTTAAGTTGTAATAGGATTAAATGGTGATTGTAACAACCTTAATTCCTAATTACAATGATTAGGTTTAATTGCATGATTAGTGATTGCAAATTAAAGTCTAAAGTCATTATAATTAATTAAAATAAAAAGGTGAAAAAAATTGAATCTTGATATTATTAAGGTTATTAACCAAACCATCACAACAATTTAAGTTCACAAGTAATCCTAGTTTTCAATCAAGAACCTTTGATACATGTTACTACTAATTTCCAATCCACAAAATCCTCTTACAATGTTCCCATATTAGTACATAACCTTAACATAGTGAAATTCAAGGTTTCTAGGTCAAAATAAGAATTTAGGGGACTTAAGCCTTGACTTGGACCTTCCCCGCCACGGCTAAGTTGGTTACTGGAACCTAAGAACCAAGTTTGGAGACTCCTGCCATGACTTAGTATACCCACGCTGCAACGTAAGTGGCTATTAGAGTTAAAAAACAAAAATTCAAACCTTGTGTTGCGACTTAGGCCTTCAGCGCTGCGACGAGCCTATGTGGCACTATGGCGGGAGACCCTTCTAGGACTCTTCAAGTTTGTTGCGGCATGGTTGCTTTCTGTTACTCTCTTTGCAAAAATTTTTGCCTTGTGCTACAGTGCTTCTCGCCTCTAACTGACTATTGACAGCCACTTAAGGTGTTTTAGCTGTGGCTTAACTTCCTTTTGCACCTAAACTCTCCTAATTTCGCCCCAAACACTCCAATACTCCCTTTAATGATATCCTAAGGTTATTCTACCTTAATTTATAAGGTTTTAATAGTATCCAACTATCCAAATTACTTAGCATACCAATTCTAATCAATTCAAAACTTAGCTTTTGATCTATACCTAGTCCTATACCATATATAAGCAAATCATAGATTTTGACATAAGGAATATTATAAGCCACTACCATTATCATTCAAATGTAAATTCCAATAGAGGTTCTTGCAATATTAGTCTAAGTCAACATTTAAGGCAACATATGATTACAATCTCAAACAATCAGTTATATCTTAGCATCAGTAAGGTTCCATATCAGATATAAATGAGCATATACATTATATTCTAAATTTGTATAAGGTCTAACTCCCTATTAGTTACATCATTGTTTACCAAAACACAAAATACCTACACTTAGCAATATGATTACATGATGCTGCTATACAAAAGAATAACAAAATCATCATCTATCCTAAATTAGATCAATCCAAGTGCAGCATTCCCCACATAGGGTCTCAGCTCACAGATGTTCATCTACTTACTCCCTTTATCCTTATCCGAACATTCACCAGAAATAATTAGTCCATGAAATGGGATGAGATGCAAATCTCAGTAACCAAAGGAAAATTTCATTCATTTATTTTAATTTAATTAACATATATATGCATTTAATCAAATAAGCATCAGAAATAATAGTTATAACATCAAATGAAATAATTGGGCTATCAGTGATTAGTATCCTATACTAACAATCACATTTTCATATATTAAAGGCCATTAACATCAGGAGAGGCCCATGAGAGGCACATACTCGCTAATAAGTACAACCAGGGCTCAGTGCATTCAGGGGTTTAATCATAACTTAGTGTCCAATTGAAGCACGATGCACGAGTGACAACCACACTACAGCTCCACCATGGACTCTCACAAGGTCTAATTACAACATACCAGATAGCTAATCATTCATTATGCATTCAAAATTATAATTGTCCAGTAGATATAAAATTAAAGTAGACATATGTATGGAATTTTATATTAACCCTAATTACTTCACTTGTAGACAATTCTTTGAGAGCTAACAATAATACTACTCTAGCCTATGGATACAAAACCAGACCATTATTATTCCTAATCATCATTTGTAGTAATAAACCCATTACTCAAAGAATTAAACCACAAAAGACTACCTAGAGAACACTTACCTAGCCACTACAAGAACCAAATTTGGATCTTGTTATGCTTTCACTAGTAACCTCAAAACAACATTCCAAATTCTAGGCCAATTCACACAAAATCACTACTTATATTATAAATCAGCTATAGAGGGTTCTAAACCAGCAGAAAATACATTAAAATGAGAAGTTTATACTTACCCAATATCCTTCCTAGCCTTAACCTCTGAAAATCCTCCAAGCAAACACCAAATAACCCATATCAAATTTAAGGTGTAAGTGAAAATGCTCTAAATAAAAAACTAATCAGGCTAAATTAAAGAGGAAGAGAAGAGGGTGAAGTTATATAATAATTACCTTGGCAGATTTTAGCTCTAGGAGTGGGAAAAGATAGATTTAGGTCAAGAACTTTAGCCTCTCTCTAAGACTTCTGAATTTTCTTGTGCCTTTAAGTTCTGCAGAATAAAGAGGGGCTACTAAGGGTTTAGGGTTTAAGTTTAGGTTTTAGGTTGATCTAAAGGCCTAAAATCAAAGTGGGTTTAGACATATGCTTATTGGGCCATGGATTCTAGGGTTACAAGAGTTAGATAAGAGTTGGACCAAGTTGAAAAGGTCCATTAACATTGGGTCTACACAAAATAAATATTAAACCTCTAAGAAAATGGAATTGGATCTCCCTAAGGTTAAAATTGGGCTTCTACACTTAGCCCAAAACATAATTAAATTAATTATAAGGCCCAAATTAATGTTCACCTTTCTTAATTAATTCTCCTAATTTAACTCATATAAATTCCTAATTAATCATAATTATCCTTAATTAATTTTGGGGTGTTATAACGATAATATAGGTTAGAATGATTTTTGATAAGTTCTTTTGCATGGTATATTATCATATGTAGGGCAAGCTAGTATGAGCCCACTTGATAGGGATAAGAATTGAGAAGGAGGAGGTAAATGACCAAAGAAAAGAGAAGGTTTATAGGAGTTAGTGGTAGTTTGAGGCTTCTACCTCCACAAAGTAGCATTATCTCCTTATCTTGTATGCATTTGAATGTTGAAATGAGTTGGGATGCTTATATGTATAGTTGCCTAATGTATTCATGAGCTATGATTTGATATGCTTTCCATTATGAGTTTTATGTATAAGTATTGTATATTTTCAACTCTTAACTCCCTATGGCAGGGAATTGAGTGTAATACCTCTTCCTTGGCTCAGAGTTGAGCTTAGTTGAGTTATGCCTATATGTTGAGATGCCATGGCTTGATGACAATTCAAATTTTATGCTAAAAGCTATATTTGAGTTACATGTTACATATGACTCACATATTGGCACCACATGCATTGTATTTCCCTATAGCATTTTTGTATGCATTGATATAATTGAAATTGGTTACTGATACTCTCCCCAAAATCTCACCCATATTTCTTCCATTAACCATTTCAGGACCCTTAAGGAAGGGGAAAGAAAATGAGAAGCAATAGAGTTTAGACTTAATGTATTTAAAGTTTTTGTTATAATTATATGCTTGAGAATGTATATGATACATTAGCAATGATATACCTTGCATTTGGCAAGATATGTAATGTTAACTTGTATATGAGTTGAGCAAAACAATATATGCCATTTTGATGTAAAATGTAACCATGTGCACATATTATCCATATTAGAAGCCATAGAGTTACATATGCATGAATGGATAGTAAGCATATGTATATATGATAAACCTTATGGAAATGTCAAGGTTATGTGATAGGAATGTGTGTATGAGTTTAAGAACATAAATATGAGCCATTTTGATTTAAGATTGGATGGTTGGTATATGATCTTATGTATAGGAAGCAATCTGGTTTATGTGTACACTTTGATGTAGAATGGTCATATTTTGACATAAGCCTTACTCCATGCATTGAATCTTATGTAAATGATGTTTAGAATGATTAAAATTTGCTCGAAGTGACAAGATGCAAATTAGAGGCCAATTGGGCAATTTTAAAACCAAATTTTGGTCTAAATGAGTCATAAATTGCACCTCTACCCTTGATAGCCTAAATAACCTAGTTTTGAGTTAAAATTTAGCAAGCAAATAGAAAATTTATAAAGTTATCTAACAAGTTAAGAATTGTAATTTTTTGAGCTCCCTAAAATATTTTATGAATTTTCAAAGTTGACAAAATTATGTAGATTTTGCAGTCACTATTCACATAGTAGCACCACGGTTTTTTGGACTTTTGATGGGCCAAATAAATTCATTTATACTTGAAATTCTTATATCTTAAAGTTTAGATCATAAACTTTTTGTAGACACTTAATTTGCATAAATCAGAGTTATGTAACTTGAGTTATGAATTTTTAAAGTTTGAAACTCTATTAGGTAAAAAAGTCCAAAATGGGCTATATAACTCCCTTATGCAAATATGTTTGGTATCTTGATTTTATGGACCCAAACAAACTTGTCTATGGTAGATATGAGTGAAAGATGAGAGAAATTAAAAATTTGACCCCTATAGTTCAAGTTAATGTGTTAAACAAGCTAAAGCCACTGCCTTAAGTATGGTGACGGTTAATATTTTGTTGCCATAAGCATAGGATGATATGAGACTTCAAGACATTAATCTACCTAATTTTTTCAACTTACCTATCATTACTAATTCAAGACTTAGATGTTGATTTCTACTCATCTAGCTACCATATATCAACAAGTTCCAAGATTTATGACAATAAAGAATTCATAAACTACCAACATTATTACTCAAACATAATTCCATTAAAGGTTCCATGCATCACTAGTTTAAGTCAACATCTAATGTAACACATGATTACATTTCCAAATAGTACATCATATCCTAGGATCAATAAGATTTCATATCAATCAACCCCCATTCCATGACAGCAAAAATGGTTCAATTACACATATATATGAGGCTAATGTTAAATGGCCATAAGGCATCCAGTCATTCATCAATTATTAATCGATGACAATCACAATGTTTGATTCTATGGTAATTAGATTAAATAACAATCCCTATACTTGGCAATTCATGATGCAATGCGACAAATACATAAAAACTAATATTCTCATTACATAAACCTAACCCTACTGAGTTTCCAAACCTATGTGCTACCAAACCATATAATAGACTTTCATTAATTTCTCCTTACCACTAAAAGGTTTGGTCCTTGAAAATGTTAGTTCACAATTGGGATGAGATATTCAATCTCATTAACGAGAGGCAAATTCCATATATATGTGCAAATTAATCAACATAATACCTTTTCATATCATCAAATACCAGAATCATCAATTCAATTAGCAAATGAACTAGTTAAGCTATAAGTGACTACTATCCCATACTAACAATCACATCTAACATATTAAAGGCCATTAACACTGGGAGAGGTCCATCCACTACACTAACTCTCTAATGAGTATAACCTGGGCTCAGTGCATATAAGGGTTTGATCATGACCCGGTGCCCGATCGAAATACAACGCACTGATGGCAGCGGCATCACAGCTCTACTATAGACTCACAAGGACCAATCACAACATAATTCAAGTAGCTAACCAATCAATCATTTAGCATTTCAAAATCATATATGTACAACAAATATTATATTAAAATGCGCATATACTTGAAATTAGAAAATTAACCCCAGTTACCTCAATGAAGCTAATTACTCTTCCTCTAAATACCATTAAAATCCAAATGCACATCAAGCCTATGACAAGTATAATTATCATCATTTCTAGCAATAAATCAGTTACCCAAAGAGTTGAACTACCAATGACTACCTAAAGATTACTTACCTAACCACCAATGGTTTCCAATTTCGGGTTCTAGCTTCCCCACACCAGAAACCACAATAATTCATTCCAATTTTTGGGTAATTTCATATAAAACCAAAACTTATATTATAAGTCAACTATAGGAGTCTCCAACTAGTAGTGAATGCATCAAAATGGGAAGAGGATACTTACCTAACAATACCCTTTGTATCAACCTCTAAAAATCCACCATGGAACACCAAACAACACATTTCAGATTTTGGGTGTGGGTGAAAATGCTCCAAATGAAAACTAATCAGGCTAAATTGAAGAGGAAGAGAAGAAGATTAAGTTATATATAAGTTACCTTGGCTAAATCTTGCTTTAAACTTGCAAATCAGAGCCTAAAAGATAAGGAACCCTAGCCACCTTCCCACATATGCGAAATTTCTCCCTTTGTTCTGTAGAACCCTCAAACTTCAACATCTAAATAATGAAGTGATAAGTCCCTTAGGATTTTAGAGTAAGTAGGCTAGCCTATTGGGCCCAATATTACCCACGGTCTGATTTATTTTCATAATTGGGCCAAGGTTCATTGGGTTGGGCTGTAAAATTTTAATATTAAGGGTAAAGTGTGTAGATCCAATAGGCCAAGACCTATTTAGATTTACTTCCCCAAGTTTGGGCTAAGGCTAAATGGGCTCTTGTCTCACTTAAATATACTTCTAAGTTTTTGGGCTTCTAGAAAATTGAAGTTAGGCCTATAAGAAAACTAGTATTGGGTTCTTACTAAGCTCATGGCATAATTGGGCTTCTATATTAGACTCTAAGCTTACTTAAATTAATCATAAGGCTCAAATTAATGCCAACCTCTCTTAATTAATTTTTTTAATTAAACCCATATCAACTCCTAATTAATCATAATTATTCTTAATTAATTTCGAGGTGTTATATTATCCCCTCCTTTTAGGAAATTTTGTCCTCAAAATTAGTCATATCGTAATCCCCAAAAACACTATATAGTTTTCCATCATTTGCTTTATAGTGGATTCGTGAGTGACCCTCACTCTCCTTCGTATGCATCCTTCATTCTATCCCCCTTGGTTTTCTCAAATAATTTTATCAGAACTTAGTCCTTTCCCTACTACTATCCTGAAGAAGGCGTTCCTATTACGTTACTACCTCACTTGGTATCCATAATTTTATTTCTTTTTGTTAACCTAGGTCAAATGACATACCAACCTGAATATTCCATATTCTTTCTTTGTCCACAACTAAAGAGATCTAGACCAAGTTAGTTATGCTTGATCACCTTATAGCAAGCTCTAGACACCTAGCTTAAATAAATCTCGATTTTTTCTCCTTTCATAGCTTTTGTTTTGTTCTGTTTTATATTTATCTTTTCTCCCCTTTTTTTTAGCACCAACAGTCGACTACTGAATTTTATGTTAACTTCTTTTCCTTCTTAACTCTCAATTTATTTAAGGAATAACTCCTAAATACTTAGTCTAATTTCTTCAATAGTTGACGTCAAGAGCTACACAAAATTCCACTTAGTTAGTCGTATGGTATTTATCCCATTAATAGCAGCATAGGTAACTAATCTTATTTCACAATGGACTTTCATTCATCCTTCACTTAGAATATCCCCATATTTCTTTAGCCCAACCTTCTTAATTAAAGCAGGTCTTACCTCTTATAGGGTTGTCTAATCTAAGTTTTGAAGTCTTACATTCAATTATCTCATAAAATCATTGCACCTATTATAACCTCATTTATGGTCCGTTAGTAAAAGGTCTATTATTTCCATTAAACACATAAACTCACCTTTCATCTCTAGTCAGTACCTAAGTTTCCCTTCTTTTTTTTAGTCAAGATTTTTTAAGGGTTGGAACTAATATAAAGTCTGACCTTACAGCTAACCCATTTAAGGCTTTCAAACACTCTAAGGTCGCCTTCCACCTAATTGAAATCAAACATAACCTCTTAAGTGAGGATAAACATGATCCTTCAAGTCTAGGTTATACTCCCTTATAAGACCTAATTTCAAAGGTGAAAGCACCTCATCTAGAGTATCAAGGTAATTGTTTAAGACTTAGGAATGAGTTTCCTTAAATCTTACAAGCTATAGCTTAAGTGGATGATTTATTGGATGACATAGCTTCAACAACTTGCTTACAACACTAGGAATTTCCAATTCGTGGTGATGGTTCATTATAGAAAATTTAATCATCGTCTATAGGTGCAACCAACATAGGAAAACCCTTAGCAAACCTCTTCTCTCTATCTCTCTCTCTCTTTCCTTTTTGTTTTTATTTTTTTATTTTTGTTTTTGTTTTGTTCTATTTTTTTAGGCACTTGTAAAGGCATCACCACAATCATATACATGTGATTCCAAAGACTACCATGATCAATAGATCCAAGTGTCTCATTTTGATTCCTAGTTACTATAAGCTTTAGTAGTCAACTTAATGGCATTTATAATTGTTTGAAATCAACTGAACATCTCTTTGGATTTTATGCCATTATATAGACCCAAAAGACTACTCATTCGTATCTTTTACACCTAACTAGGGTATTTTTATACAAGTATAGTCATACTTAAATTAGTATACTTCTTACCTTTTCTCTACAAATGCTTCGAATCCTCTCAAACTTCCTCCTAGACAACTAAGTTTTTTTCTTTTTTTTTCTTTAATTTGAAAATTCATAATAATTCCTAAAGAGCAATGAGATAATATTTTGTCAACAAAGTTTAGGGTCTTGTCAACAAGATCTTATATTTAGTAATATGAAATTTGAGACCTTATCAACAAGGTTCTTTGACAATAAGTACAAGGTCTTTTGATAGTAGGTGATAGCATACAATATATGATGATATGAAAATTTTCATCCTTACACAATGGTCTGTGCTAATCACAACTACTCTTTTGCTCCCTTAAGGTTCTTAAACCTTAATTCACGCCTGACTATTGGGAGTTCTCATTACTACTGCTTCTCATTCGCTTCCCAAAGCTATTATTTTAGATCAAGGAGTTCTCTTTCAAAATTAGGGAGTTTCACCACTAGAGTGAATACTAGTCCATTTTAGATTCCTAATGTAGTCTCTATTTTTATAATCATGCCATACATGACAATAAAGCTACGGATGGTGGAATCAGACTTTTCTTTTAATATTAGCAGGTAAATCTTATCTTTAAGCATAAACATGCTCATCACTCCATGATGACTGTATCTCAAGCACTAATATGCACATGGTACTAATTATTCTCTTATTAGGTGGATCCATATCATCAAGATCTCCTCTTTACTTTTCAAGTAAAAAGTCTACTTAATCCAGTTTGACATCAATTTGGTGGTTAAAACTCATCAAATTATATGATAAGTGGCATGCCCTGCATGCCTCTAGCATCGAAGTACTAAATAACAAGCACGTCCCACGTGCCTCTAGCACCAAAGTGCTGCAAAATCTTACTGTGCACTCTCGGAGTGTATCATGCACGTGAAGTGCCTCTAACTACCATCCAATTACACGTTAACACATAGCATAAGTAAAATGAATCACACAAAAGAATTAACCTACATAAGCACCACGTGCCTGCACACCTCACCCTTATTACACTAGGGGTTGTCTTCCTTTATCACCACTTTTCTTCTTTCCTCTTTCTCCCCTTTTTTTATGTCATGGTACATTAAGAGAGGAGCTTTAACGCTTTCAAGTTTCCTTTTAGAGCATTATCTCTCTTAATCTTTTGCTTTAAGGTCGCTATTCCCTATTTAGAAATGGATTTCACAATTCCAAAGGCTTCTTGCCCTCATTTCTTATTATTACCAATAAAAGGTAGCTTACTCACCCTAATAGTTTGAATGAAACTATTTAAAATGTTCTTTAGCTCTTAATGCCCTTATTCATTAGGCCTAAAATATGGTAGTTAGGATTAAGTAATTGCATTTTTTATTAACCAGGATTAAGCAAGTGGGTTAGGACCTCTGTACCTACCAAGCCTTTGCCTTAAGGGACCTTTCAAAGCCTACATAATTCCAACTCATTATGGATTGTATATCACTTTAAATATTTAGTCAATCATAATAATTTATTATACACTAGTTCCAAACTCCCATTGGCAATTTCCAAATCATCAGTAAGACATACATTTTACCCTTCTATAAGGTTTCTATAACTAATCAAGTGTTCTACTTTATACCGGTGCCTTTTAAGTTCTCAACATCACTATAGATGGCCCTTGAAAAGCTTAGAATGTTATTTAGGTGTAGAATTGTTACTCTTGTTATGATTAGTTAACTATTTCAATAGGCTAGTCAACTGGTCGATCATACCTAATTAACTTAGTAAAAGGGTAGTCAACTGGTCACAGATACTATTAGTAGCTCTGTTCATCATTTTTATAAGTTACCTGGTCTCATTCATTTAGTCAACCGGTGTCTCTCAACTAGTGACTGGTGCATCTATTGCGTAGCCAGTTGGCAATAAGCTTAACCAATTAACTATCTAGTTTAAGACTAGTAACCTAGTTTTGGAAAAAGAAGGAATTCTAGTATTTTCATCGACACTAACAACCTTAAGTATCAAAATCAGAGTTACTGAAGCAACATGAAACAGGATCGTATTATATCCAACTATTCCTAGGGGCATACTTGTTAAGATAAATCATCTTCTAAATAAGATTCAAAGAACATTGGTTTTAGTAGTCACTACATGCCTCATATCATTATTCCTTTATATTTCCTTTCAGGAGGTAAAAAGCAACGAAAACATGTTCACATAATTAGCTACTCTTATGAGCTACTACTATACTAAATATGCATCATGATTGCCAAGTTTCTAACCATAGAATTTAAATCAGCACGGTTGTCCTAAACTATTGCTCTGATACCAAATGTAACGACCCTAATTTCTAATTACAGTGATTATGCTTAATTGAGTGATTAATAATCGTAAATCAAGGCCTGAAGTTAATACAATTAATTACATTAGGAAAATAGTTGAGAAATTTAAACCTTGATCTTATTAGAGTCATTAGCTAAACAACTACAATTAATTGAATCCACACGAGATCATGATTATCAATTAAGACAATGGATTCATCATACTATTAGTTTAAACCCACAAAAACCTCTTATAAATATTCCCAAGTTGTTGCACCACATTATCATAACAAATCTTAAGGTTTCTAAGTCAAAAATTGGAGTTTGGAAACTTTCGCTATGGCTTAAACCTTCCTCGCCGTGGCTAAGTTGGTTTCTGGTACCCAAAAAATCAAGTTTTACGTTTTGCCCTGCGACTTAAGATTTTCACACTATGACAAAGTTGCTCTCACGTTCAACCTCACATTTCCATAAATCTCGCCATAGTTGAACCCTTACTACGACAGGCCTATGTGGTGTCGCAATAGAAAGACTGTAACACCTTATTTTCGCAAAAAATGACAGAAATGGGCTAAATATAAAAGAGAATCCTCTAAAATGAATCTATTCAGGCTAAATAAAATTAGGATAAAATTATAAATTTTAGAAAATGAGGAATCAAGGTTTAAGGTGCCTAGAAACCAGAACTAAAACAGCTAAAGAAAATCCTGATGAAATGCAGTGGCATTTTTGTAATTTTTGGCAACTTTTAGAAAACTCAAAGGATGGATCTTTAAATGGGAAAATTAAGTTTCTTAGGATTCTTAGAGGCTCTAAAAACTATAGAAACCCCTAAAACAGTCGAAACCCTTCCGGTTTACATTTCAAATGTTGGTGAATCCAAATTTTGATCCTTTCGTTCAAGAAGGTTTTAGACCCGATTTGAGTGATTTCAAGGCTATTTAGAGGTTAGAGAATCTGAATTTTATGATGGAAAAGAAAATTTTTAAAAAGGAGTTAAAATGAGCCTAAAACGAAAAAGCCAAGAATGAGGGACAAAATTGGCATTTTAAAAAGCTCCTTAAGAATCCCTAGCTATATATAGGTGGCGCCCCACTTCTCCCTCACATTTGGCCAACTTAAATTCTATCCAAAACCAGGGAGAAGTTCTACAAAAAGTGGTGTACAAGAGGGAGCTTCAAAGGAGGAGAAAAACCTAGGAAAAAGTATGAAAAATCAAGGAATTTCTTGCTCCTTCCTTCCTTGAACTTGTTCTCCTTCTTCTCCTCTTTCTTTCCATGGTTTTGGTGCATGATTTGGATTTATTTTGAGCCATGTTCAAAGGGGGGAAGTTCAAAATTCAAAGGAGGAGTGAAAGCAAGGAACAAAGCTCTTGAAAAGGTTAAAGAATCAAGGTATTTCCATGGCTTCCCTTACTTCTTCTTTCTTGTTCTTCCATAGGTAGTTTCGGCCTCATATAGAACAAGCAAGAGTGAGCAAAATCTGACCTAAACCAAGCATGAAACCTAGGTTTTTTAGGGTGAGGAACAAGTAGATGCAAAGAAATTCCAAACAGAATCATTAGTTTTCAAGTTTCCAAAACCTAGGGTTTCCTTTGTACCTTAGTATGTATGAAGCTTTCTAGTGATATTTCTAATTTTCTATGAGTATATATGGGTTCTTGAGATTCCTAGAAAGCCTCACATATGCCACTTCCCCTAAGGAAACAAAGCTAACTCCATGGGTCCTTAAATAAGCCTATGCCTTGGCCTAGATAAGAAGAGGTACCTAGCGAGAGTTTTAAATTTTTTTAAGGGTAGAAAGTGACTAAATATGATAAAAGAATATCAAAGGAAGGCTTGAAAAAAATTTAGAAGCCTTGGTTTGGGTAATGGAAGTGTAGGCTCCATAATAAGACTTAAGGAAGCAACTTGTGTCTAGGCTCTTAGGAGTGAGCTTGTGATGACTTCAAGAGGCTTAAATGGAGTCAAGAGACTTAGATGGAAGGATAAAGGGAGCCAAGACATTGAATTATAACACTTACTTCATTAGGTCTTATATGAAATCATTATATAATCATAGAACAAAGTAAACTTCCATAAAGAGTGTGTAATGCTAGAACTTGCTTCCATAATGTAATTGTGTCCTATTTGATGTGTTTAGGCCAAGAAAATAAAACTATATCCCATTGCAAGTGTGTGGCCAAAAAGGAGGAAGGATAGCTAAGGAAAAAGTGTATGAATCTTTCTTCAAGGTAGCTCTCTAACCTTTATCACATGCATAGTTTAGTTGTTTTCTTGTCATTGAGTGCTTGTATGTGCTTGTCAAGGTAGCTCTCTAGCCTATGCTACATGTTATAGTACCATTATGTTTTTTGAAATGCGTTTATGGTTACTTTGTGGCTTTCTTGGGTTTGGTGATACCAAAAGTCCCTTAGCCATGGTAAGGATGAACCAAAAGTCTTTAGAAATGGGTGAGACAAAGCTAAGAAGAGTGAGGCTTAGTCAAAAATCCTGAAAAGAGTGAGGCTTAGTCAAAAGTCCCTTGAAAGTGGGTGACGCAAGTCCAAAAGTCTTAAGAAAGATGGGTGAAGTTAAATCAATGCCCTTAAAAGCTTATGTTTGCTATGTATGAGTTAATGTGCTAAGAAAATGATTTAGACATGTTCACTAGTTGCTTGAATATCATGTATACATTCTTTGATTTGTTTATACATCTTTTATATATGTTTGAAAAGGTTAAGAACTATTGGAATTCTTTGAATCTCACTCTTCCCCTACACATGTCTAACCATATCTAGGTGAGCCAAGTAAACAAGGAAACGGAAGCCAACAAGCATGAGAAGCAAGATTGTGACAACAAGATAAAGAAATGGCTTGTTTAATTTTTATTTTGATGTCAAACTATGCATCCATGAGATGTATCTATGATGTAAACCCTTGAGCATATTTTAATATATGTACAAATAGTGTATGTAGCAATATGGAAGCTAGATGAATGAGAAAGTAAGAATTTTCCATTCATTTGCCATTATGTGACGTGATGTTCTTATGTATATATGCAAGTGGCAAGGTGAGATTAAGCTCCATGAGGATTTGGATCACTTGGCATCCTTTTATGTATGGTGTTTATGCTTTTAAACTTGCCCAAGTGGTTGTGGAAAGCCAAAAGGGCCATTTGGTGTCTTGAGATGCCATTTGAGACTTCAAAATTGACCAAAAGGAGAGCTGAACCAAAGTATGACCAACTGAATGATTTTTCTTATGAAATTTGGCCAAAAAGTAGGTCCCATCTATAGCTTTTCACAGAGCAAATAGTACTCAATTTGCAGCTCTAAAGAATTTATTATGATCTTTCAAAGTTGGCCAAATTATGTAGAAATGGTATAGTTACTGTTCATTTGATTCGTTTGCTTCTCTATGTCATGCATGGGCCAAATAAAGTCCAATAATAACAAAATTTTACAGGCATATACTAGACATCATAAGCTTTCTATAGCCATTAAGATCACCTCATTTGAAGTTTTTTTTTTAGAGATATGAATTTTTGAAATTGCATAATAGTACTAGTAACATAACCTGACTTGTGTTACTATTCCATTGATTTTCAGTGGCTTAAGGCTATTGCATTGGTTTAGAGTTATTTTTAGTCAAAAGTAGACTTCCACAGCTTTTTAGAATGGTATGTTTTGCTTGATTGTAATTTTTTTAGAATTAGTTATAAATTTCCAAAATTTGTATCAGAAAACTAAATTCTGAACTCGAGAGCAAACCATGGAATTTATGTGATGTAGTTTCAAACCTGAAATGAATGAGATCAAATATGATGAGTATGACTTGTATAGATGTGCTATGACTAGTAAATGATGTTGATGAATTTATATGGTTCA
Source organism: Erythrophleum ivorense (assembly GCA_026724425.1). Classification (NCBI taxonomy): domain Eukaryota; kingdom Viridiplantae; phylum Streptophyta; class Magnoliopsida; order Fabales; family Fabaceae; genus Erythrophleum; species Erythrophleum ivorense. The sequence goes on along the minus strand of JAIUCV010000006.1, from coordinate 34,849,104 downwards.
TGGAGCATAAAATGAGGAAATGAGATCTTATGCAACACAATTAATTCCATTATTTTAATGCCTTTTTTATGGGAAATGTTTGCTTCTCCATATGATCATGCTCTAATCCATATGAAATGCATTGGTATGGGTAATGAGACTATGGTAAAATAGCTAAGAGACTAAGGTATTACAAAGACACCCTAGAATGTAGTAAATTTTGTAATTCGCGTCACGGCAAAACTAGCTACTGGAACTTTCATTCCCTGATTTCCTCGACTTATGCCACGGCTAAAAAATTTGTGACATGAGGAGGTTGCTCTCTGTTACCCTCCCTAGGTAACTTTTCATTTTGTGCCACAGCGAGACACCTCCCACTGCAGCACTCTTCACCTATGTCTGACACCTGGCTGCGATGTGACCCTTTTTTGCACCATTTCTTCCTAAGTTTTGCCCCATACATTCTAACTCTTCTTCTAGTAACACTTCATGGCCACTCTACATTAAATTGTGAGGTTCTAATGGCATTAATCTACCTGATTTACCCAACTTACCTATCATTATTAATTCAATACTTAGGTGTTGATTCCTACTCATCTAGCTACCATATACTAGCAAGTTCCAAGATTTATGATAGCAAAGGATTCATAAACTTCCAACATTATTATTCAAACATAATTTCGTTAAAGGTTCCATGCATCAGTAGTTTAAGTTAACATCTAATGTATCACATGATTACATTTCCAAATAGTACACCATATCCTGAGATCAACAAGGTTTCATATTAGTTAACCCCCATTCCATGACAACAAAAATGGTTTAATTAGTCAATTACAATCACAATGTTTGATTCGATGGTAATTAGATTACATAACCAGTCCCTATACTTGGTAATTCATGATACAATGTGGCAAATATATAAAAACTAATATTCTCATTACACAAACCTAACCCTATCGTGTTTCCAAACTTATGTGCTACCAAACCATACAAGAGCATTTCAAAATTATACATGTGTAGTAAATATTATATTAAAATAAGTATATATATGGAATTAGAAAATTAACCCTGGTTATCTTAATGAAACCAATTACTCTTCCTCTAGCTACTATTAAAATCCAAACGCATATCAAGCCTATGACAAGTATAATTATTATCATTTCTAGCAATAAATCAGTTGCCCAAAGAGTTAAACTACCAATGAGTACTTAAATGTTACTTACCTAACCACCAATGGTTTCCAATTTCGGGTTCTAGCTTCCCCACACTAGAAACTACCATAATTCACTCCAATTTTTGGGTAATTTTGCATAAAACCAAAACCTATATCATAAGTTATAGGGGTCTCCAACTAGTAGTAAATGCATCAAAATGGGAAGAGGTTACTTACCTAACAACACCCTTTGTATCAACCTTTGAAAATCCACCATGGAACACCAAACAACACATTTCATATTTTTGTGTGGGTGTGGATGTGGGTGAAAATGCTCTAAATGAAAAACCAATTAGGCCCGAAGAAGAAGAAGAGAAGATTAAGTTATATATATAAGTTACTTTGGCTAAATCTTATTCTAAACTTACAAATCGAAGCTTCGAAGATGAGGAACCTTAGCCACCTTTCTACATGTGCGAAATTTCTCGCTTTGTTACGTAGAACCCTTAAACTTCAGCATTTAAATAATAAAGTGATAAGTCCCCCTAGGGTTTTAGAGTAAGTGGGTTAGTCCATTGGGCTCAATATTACCTATAGTTTGATTTATTTTCAAAATTGGGCTAAGGTTCATTAGGTTGGGTTACAAAATTATATTGTTAAAGGTAGAATGTGTTGATATGATAGCCTAAGACCTATTTGAACTCATTTCCCTAAGGTTGGGCTAAGGCTAAATGTGCTCTTGTCTTACTTAAATTCACTTCTAAGTTTTTGGGCTTCCAAAAAATTTAAGTTGGGCCTACAAAAATACTAGTGTTAGATTCTTATTAAGCTTATGGTGTAATTGGACTTCTATATTAGGCCCTAAGCTTACTTAAATTAATCATAAGGTTCAAATTAATACCCACCTCTCTTAATTAATTCTTCTAATTAAACCTATATCAACTTCTAATTAATCATAATTATCTTTAATTAATTTCAGGGTGTTACACTTTCAAGGTATGAGATAGGTTAGTAATGAAATCCATTGTAATCCCTTCCTATTTCCACTTCAATATCTTTAACCATTATAACAAACATGTAAGCCTTTAGTGATCTATTTTAACTTGTCAATATACTAAACAATGGGAGATAAACTTGATCACATCCCATTAATACAACTGCTTTAAATTTTAATGCATCTTTATTAATCTTGGATGAATGGTGTATGTAGAGCAATGAGCCTCTTTTAAAATTTCTCTTAAGATCTTCCACATTAGACACACTTAACTCGCTATTACATCTTAACACCCTATCTAAGCCCACTACAAATTCACCACTTTTGCCACTTTTCACCTTCTCTATTAACTTGCACAACTATAAATCTAAACTATAAGTTGCTTTTACCTTCTCAACTAGGGAAGAACTAATTTGTACATGAGCTATGTAACACCATATTTCTTTAGCCTCACTTTCTCATACACTAAGCTTCATACATGATTTTTAAGGAAAATGGAATAAAAATAATGTATTATTTTTGCGTTATGTAAGCCGTTAAATTTTCATTTCACTCTCCGTGGACCTCGTGAACCCTTCAATAACACCCCATGAACCTTTCAACCTCGTGGGCCCTTCAAACATTCATAACTAATTTTAGAAAAATCAAAACCCAGTAAACCATACCATTCTGGAAAGCTATGGATATTAATTTTATGGGAAAAATAAGTTAAGACCATATTAAGTTTGTTTAGGAACTGAATTATAATGAAACAGTACACAAGATTGGCTGGCATTATTGTTCTAATGCAAAACTTCAAAAATTTATTTCTCTTTCTACAGGCCCCCAAATGAAGTGCTTCCAGCTGTTATAGATTACTGTGAATATCTAATTTCTCCATGTAAAATTTTAGAACCATTAGATCTCATTTGACTTTTGGATGACACAAAAATGAAATCAGCTCAAGTGAATAGTGCTCAAACCAAAACTAACTTCTAATATGAATTTTGAAAAATCATAAGAAATTTTATAGATCTCTAAATAATGCAGTTCTTAGACTAGCAAAAAGATCTATATGTGTGCAAAATCTTAGTCTCAAAATCGCTCATTTGGTCAAGTTGGGGTTTAACTCACCAAATAGGTTATTTTCTATCCTAAAATGGTTCATTTATATGCCAAATGGTCTTCCCCTTGAACCAAGACCACTTGGGCATATGGGAAAGCTTAAAAACAGTCCATTATACTTGTCTAAGGAGTCCAAATATCCATACATCACAAAATCTTCACTTGTGTGAATACACAAGATCTTACAACTCATTCATGCATCACAATACCAAAAATATCTATTCTCATTCATATACTTTCCATTTCCATACATACATCATATATCCATGTATATACATATATTCAAGTGGCTATACATCATTTATAACATGCATTTGCCAACAATGTGGTTATAAAATGGCTAAGTAACACATTCTTTTGTCAATATCTCATCTTCAAGTGTGGTGGCTTCTATCTTTTTATTCACTTGGTCCATCTAGAAATGTTTTAGCAATGGAGAGGGAACATTGAGATTTTAGGAATCTCAATAGCTCTTAACTCTCTTCAATCATACATAATGAATGCAATTTCAAGTCTAAGAATGGATGCATGACAATCTTGCAACTTATAAATATACATAAAATATTTTTTACTTTTAAGAAGCCATACTCATCATACATAGGCTTGTCAAGACAATGGAGTATCCTTATCCATTCTTTTTGGGACTTTTGACCAAGTCTCACTCTTTTAGAGACTTTTGGCTTTGTTTCACCCATTTTTAGGGACTTTTGGCTTCACCAAGTTCATACAAGGCAAAACACATTCATAAAATATCTTTCAAGAACATAACAAAGGCATCATGGCACCATGGTATGTAAACATTTGCTAGAAACATTTTACATAGCATAATCATATGTTTATACATCCAAAGGCAAGAAAACACTCAAGAATGCATGAGAGAAAGGAGAGAGAGCTACCTTGAGTGCAAACACAAAAACTTTTCCTTGATTTTTCTTCTCTTCCTTTGGCTACACACTTGCAAGTGGGTGGAGTAGTGTAACAGCCAAGAAAATAGAAAAGAAATGAGAAAAGAAAAAGGAAAGGAAAAGAGAAGCTGGAAAATTTTCGAAGAGCTGAGAATTTTCTAAGTCTTCTCGCCATAGCGAGATATGGAATCACCATAGCGAGAATGCCTCTTTGCCGTAGCGAGTATGTTCCTGGCTATAGCGAGTGCGGCATTCCATATAGGAACCAGTGAGTTGCTCGCCGTAGCGAAATTGTTCCTAGCTATAGCGAGTGTGGCATTCCATATAGAGACCAGGGAGTTGCTCGCCGTAGCGGCGCTATAGCGAAGGCAGAGGTCTGGAATAGACACGATCTCGCCGTAGCGACTCCATAGCGAAGGCAGAGGTCTGGAACAGACACGAGCTCGCCGTAGCGAGGGCACTAACTCGCTATAGCGAGAGCGGTCCAGAAAAGCGAGAAAAAGAGAATTTGACTTTTTAAAAGCTTCCAAATCTCTTCTTTCTTCTTCTAACCGACTCCAACTCGTCTTAGGAGAGAGAAAAGGGCGGAGGAGAGAGTGAGAAGCTGAAGAGAAGAGGAAAGCACAAGAAAGGTATGAATTTTCATGGCTTCCTCTTAGTAAGTTGCCCTTCTCCCCTTTTCCCCTCTTTCCTATAGTTCAGATGATAGAAATGGTTAGGTTTGAGTCTGGTTTAGAGGAGAGAGAGTGGGAAACCATTCTTGAGAGAGACTAGAAGTAGATAGTCTTCTCTTCTTGCTTTTCCTCCTTTCTTAAGAGCTTATGAGTTGAGAAAGAGAGGGATAGTTCATGGACCCTAGAGTGAGGAAGAAACCTAGAGTGAGAAGCTCAGTAGAGCTGCTTAGAAGTGATCCCTAGCTTAAGAATTGAGTAGTAAAGTATTAATTCCATGCTTTTGTGTGATTAGGCTCAAGAGGAACTCTCCCATCTAGAAGTTGTTGTGAAAACCAACAAGGGAGGAGACAATTGACAGAGCAAATTGAGAATAGCTAGCAAAGGTAGTTCTCTCCACTTTCTCTCATGCATAATTGTGTGTTTACATTGTCTTGCTTGTGTGTATGAATAATATGAACTATGAGAAGTGTGTTAGCATGATTATATATATGATTAAGATGATGTTTTAAATGCTTGATTGGTTTGCTTGAGGGAATGGAAAAGCCAATAACCCTATAGCCAAGGTGAGGATGAGCCGAAGCCCTAAGTTGGTTGAGCCATGTCTCCCAAAAGTGAGGTTGACTCCCAAAGAGTAAGGGTGAGTCTAAGTACCTCTAAAGTATGGGAAGGCAAATCCAAAAGCCATAAGGGAAGGGGTGAGGCCGATCCAAGTACCCAGCGAACTCATGAATGTTATCCATGGCCATTTCACATGTTTTAAATGTTTTTCATCATGTTTTATATACTAACATGCCATACATGCATAATGAGACTTGTTGCATGCAATATATGTATGTTTGAATGAGAGTTGAACTACTGAGATTCTCCGAATCTCACCCTCCCTCTCCACCATCCAACCATGCCAGGTGGCCCAAGTGAGATTAGGGATGGGAGCAACCACCACCAAGCATGAGGCTAGGGATAGAGATGAAGAAGAATGTAAAGACTTTATGTAATGTTTTGTAATACATTGTACATGAGCTATGAGATGTAAATGATGTATATGATGTAGTTCCTCATAGTTTTGTAAAACCATGTATATATTAATGATGAATGTATGAGAATGAGATTTATGATGAATGAAAGAGCATGGTTGAATGAGAAAGAACCAATGATAGCCTAGTATATATGGGTGCATAAGTGGGCATGGGGTAGTGAGTTTCCCCAATCTAAGTTATTAGACACTTGAGGCATGATTGATAGCTCCTATAGATGCTTTCTCATGTGCTAAAAGAGTCATAGAAGTAGAAAACTTAAGATTGGACCCCATTAGCCACACTTTTGGCCAAGAAATGGCCTTTTGCACATGATGTCATAGAATAGCCATATGACCTCTTTTAGCTATGAGATTTGACATGTAGCTAGATTATGTTTAGAGCTTTCTAGGAAGCTAGAGTTCATGTCAAATAGAGGTCTATAGCATTTTCTATGAGCATTCAAAGTTGACATCAGAAATTCGGATTTCAGAAAATCACTGTTCATTTGGTCAGTTTTGAAATCATGTCATCCGAGGGGCAAACGTAGTCCAATGGCTACGAAATTTTATACACAGAAACTATATGGTCACAGTGACTTGTAGGAACTGGAAGCACCTCATTTAGAGGTCCAGAGAGGAAGTTATGCAATTTCGAAGTTCCTGCCCAGAATCAGACCCCCAACCAGACCCGAGGTACTGTTTCATCGGTTTCCGGGGAATTGGCTTGGTGAACTGATCTGGAGATATTTTTCTCCTCTAGCTAACATCCACATCTTTCCATAGAGATAGAGTTTATGAGCATTGGATTTTTTTGGAATTAGTTAGACATTTTCAAAGTCCATATCAGTAAACTGTGACAGTAAAGAAGCCCCCTCTGACTAGTGAACTATTTCGATGTCAAACGCAGAGTGAGTGAGAGATTGAGACTTATAAATATTTTTAGCATGAAGTAGACGTCTCAAAATTTCTAGAATGACCCAGATCATGCAGATATGATTTTTCTGCATTTAGTTATGAATTTCCAAAGTTAGCCCAGAGATGAAGCAAAATCTGCCCATAGCGAAAATGCATGTCTCCAATCCCTTTTAGCTTTCCATGAGCTTAAAGCATATGTTTGGGATTGCATTAAGTCTCAATAGTGTAACTGAGCATGAGGAAGGATAGAGAGAGCTCAACCGGTCCGTATTACTTCTAAGTGGAGCTTCACCCACACATAGTGCCATAGAGAGAGTAAGCATAAGGTAGAGAAAGTGTCTCCCTTATGAGTTCCGCATTGCCTTATGGGCTAGAGGGCACGTTGGGTATGAGCTAGAGGTTAAGGTGTCACAAGTAGGATTCCTTTGGCTTAGGCATATCAAATAGAACCCAATTACACTTTTGAAACAAACTCTAACACCACACATACTCAAGGAAAGCCTATTTGTTCATATGTATCAATTATAATTCCATAAAGCACCTAATGAAGCAACTATAAGAATTCATGATATTGGCTCCATTCTTTCCTTTAATCTATGACTCTTAACTTCATTTAGACTCCTTAGAGCCATCACACAATTATTTTGAAGAGTCTAACTAGGAGTTACTTTATTATGCTACATTATGAAGCCTACACCTCCATTTCACTATCCATGGCTTCTAAAATTTTTTTCAAAGCTTCCTCTCATATTCTTCCATCATATTTAGTCCTATTCTGGCCTTGGAACAAATTAAAACACTCCCTAGGTACTTGGAACCCCTTTGGCTGAGACAACACCCATTATGGAGCATAGGAAGTTTTGTTTGTCTTCTTATCCTATTAGTCACTTGTAAAGCTTCCCAATTATCTTTAGAACTCTTATATACTCTTACATAATTCATACAACCCTTAGGAAGTTTCATAATTTAGCATGGATATTAAAATCCCTTGGTAGCACACTATGCATTTCAAGGCTTTTCTTTTGCTTTCAATTAAAAATTCCTACTTCTCTTGCTCTAAAACCCCAATTTCTAACTTGCTAAGGCTTGAATTAATTCTCTCATAATTGGGTGAGGTTTTGAACGAAACACCTCAAGGAAAAATCAAGCAAGAAGAAGCAAGAAAAACTATGCTACCTTACCTTGGTTTCAAGCTTCTTCAAGAGTACTTTCTAGGCTTCTAAGCTTCCCATCAATTCCTCTCCTCTTCCTACCAAATCAACCCTATTTCAGCCTCACTTAATTTAGCAAAATCATAAGAGAGGAGAGGAGAAAGGAAAGAACAAGGGTAGGAGAGGAAGAAGCATAAAAAATCCTTAAATTTCTTACCATTTTACTTAATCCGTTGCCTTCTTCTTTCCCTTCATCTTTTGCATTAGCTAGGCTCTCTCCTAACTCTGTTTCAGACTAGAAAAGCTTCGGTGGAGAGGAAGGAGAAGGGTTGGACATGATTTTAAAAGCAAAAGGTACAGTAAACATACTTTTTTAACTTTTTATTTTAGTCTCTAACCCATAGTTTGTCCGTTTGGTCTTATTTCAACTCTTTTTCAAAATCCATCTTTTCCATCATAAAATTTGGATCTTTTAACTTATAAATTACCATTGGTTTCACTTAAACTAGATTTAAATTCATTTAGAACCATTTGATCAAAGTTTCGATGAATCAACAATCGAAATTGCTCACCGAAGGGGTTTTAACTATTTTGAGGGTTCCTATAATTTTTAGGGCCTCTAAGAACCCCAAAAAGCTTAAATTTCTCATTTAAAAAGCCCTCTTGTGAGTTTTTCAAAATTGCTAGAAATTACAAAAATACCTTACTTTCATTCACAAATTTTTCTAATTCATCTGGCTCGTGTTTCTAGACATCTTAAGTTTTAAATTCTAATTTTATATTATTTAAAATTTTATCCTAATTTTATTTGGCCTTAAATCTTTCATTTTAGGGGACTTACTTTTATATCCGGTGCATTTCGCTCATTTACAGAAGAACCAGACATTACATTTCTCACATTTACGAAGAAGCCAGATGTTACAAGCTAAGAATGCTCTCCACTCGCCAAGGTGAAATCTCACCTCGCTTCTTTCCAACTCATGAATTTCTTTTATCAGTAGTCTCCTTACTTCTACCATATGGACCAAATTACCCATAATACTTTTACTCAAAGCATTTACCACCACATTGGTTTTGCTAAGATGATAAAGAATAATGCAATCATTATCCTTAAGCAACTCTATCCATCTTCTTTGCCTAAGATTAAGGTCCCACTATTGGAAAATGCATATGAGGCTTTTACGATCTATATACATCTCATGAGTTTTGCAATAAAGATAGTGTCACCAAATTTTAATGGCAAACACCACCACAACAATTATAAGGTCATGTGTTGGATAATTCTACTCATATCTCTTAAGTGGCTTAGAAGCATAGGTTATTATACATCCATCTTGCATCTAAACACATCACGATCCAACTTTTAAAGCATCATGATGCATTACATAGCCCCTAACTTCGAAGGTAAGGTTAAGATTGGGGCTAAAGTTAAACATTCCTTAAACTTCTTAAAAATTTGTTCACAGGCTTTAGTCCAGTTAAATTTTACATTCTTCTGTGTTAACTTAGTCAACAAAGTAGCAATAATATTTTGCCAAACCCAAGAAGCTATTAATGTTTGTGACTGTGGTTGACCTTGGCCATTTTTAAATTATTTTCACCTTATTAAGATCCACCTGGATGTTGTCCTTGAAAACAACATGGTCAATGAAGGCTACTTGGCTCATTTAGAATTCACACTAAATGTTGTTTCCTTAACTTTTGGAACACTAATTATTCATGTTCCTCCTTGCTTTTTGAATAAACTAAAATGTCATTAATGAATACTATGACATTATGTAAGAATAGCTTAAACACCTGATTTATTAGATTCATAAACGCCACAAATGCATTGGTTAATCTAAATGACATCACTAGATACTCATAGTAGCCATAACAAGAAAGTTGTCTAGTAATTAGGATACTTGCAGCTATTAAACTGGCGAAGACTAGTAAATTGATTGGTTGTAGTATGATGCTCACTAGGTCATTTCTCTTAAAAACTTTTGTTAAACCAATTAGATTATAAATTCACATAATTAAAATTAAATTGAATGAGGGTTGTCTATGAATTAAGAGACTAATTGAAATAGAGAATCAGCTGTTGAAATAGATTATGGAGAACAATCCACCAAAACATAATAAATTCTAGGTTCTATCCCTTAATGTCTCACCTTCCTTGTCATCTAAACATTTCTCTAGTCCGATTTTAATCTCTAGATTAGTGATATCTAATATCTTTAAGCTATTACTTAAGGCTATGATTAGTTCTGTTTATTACACCAAATGCAATCACATTAGATTAATAAAACAAGACAAATCCAATGTTCACATGCACCATAAGAATCACATAGAAACCCCTAACATGAATTATAGAATGAATTTAATTAATTAATTAATTGATTAAATCAAATGCAACTCTTAGATGATCCATACAAAACCATAATTACAATCCAAATTATCCAACTGGATTAACACAAAAATAGAGAGAAGAAAAAAAAGGAATTTGTTTGCAATTAATATCAAACCAATGTTTATTCAAATTATAAACTCGAGTTCAACATCAAGTTCAATCCCCCAAATTGATTATAAAAGAACTTAGAAAGCCATTATAGAAGAAAAATGCTTCAAAGGGAAAACTTTCCATACAGCAGAGAGGTGATGCACAAGAAAAATTAAATCTTATGACTAAAGACGACCTAAAGGAAATCTAAGGTGTCAGCATCTGACAGTCTAGAATTTTTAAGAAAAATACAATAGTGATTTCTAAATAAAGTAAGCTAAGCATCCAGCCCATTTGTGAAGTGTCCAAGTGTAAAGTCCCACATCGGATAGGAAGGTCCTGGGCTAAGGCCTTATAAGTGGGGGCGAAGCTTCCCCTTCCAGACGCGCGTTTTCCTTGAGTGAAGGTTGGGTAACCAAGCCCTCGAAACTCTGAAGGCGACAAAACCCTTGGGAAGGCTGGGTCAAAGACCCACAAACCAGGGGACAATACGTCTGGTGGCTCTGTAAGTTTGTTGGTATCAGAGCAAAGTTCCAAGCTCTCTAGGATTGGATTTGGCTTAAGGATGATGTGTAAAAGCTTGAATGAATAGGTAACGCCATGTATGAGACATTATAGGTGTATGAAAGTAGTTTGTGGCTTTATTCATGATAAGTAAGTTATATAATGGTCTTAGAGTAGCTAGTGAACACCAAAAAAGGTTGGCCTTTAGAGTAGCTTAACAGCTTGAGCAGAGCTGAGTGATCTAACAGCTAGAGCTTGATGAGATGTGATAGCTCGTCGGGATCAGTGGCAAGCCTTAGATATAAATGAGGAAAAATGATCTCGTGGATAGGAAGAGGCTTGCTAGAGAGAGTATGTGAGGCCTAATTCCCCCTGGTAGTCACATTCAGGCCATTCCGAGATGTCCTGCTTAATGCAGAGACAAATAGTGATGCAACGTGGTATGAGATGAGGCTGTGGCTGCACAAGACTAGTTTAGAGGGGAATGAGAAAGAGAATTATCCCCTAGTCACAACACCCAAATGTCTAGATAAGTTTCAGAGCCCAAAAGGCTAATTCCCTTAGGCCAGAGGTTTAAGTTACAAGCTACACCCTAGAGCCCGATGGCCCTGAGATGAACCCTCTAGCTTGATAAGGCAGTGAGGCTCGGGTTGGTAGCTAAAGATGAAAATTTGATTTCTAAAAAAGTAAGCCAATCAGAGGCTGTTAGCTGTGACTAATTATTCCAAATAGTAGCAAGACAATTCAGAAAGTTTCTTGCCGTGGCCAATTAAGAAGTTAGCTGCGGTGAATGATATGTTAGTCGCGGCAAATAGCATCATGAATGCCTTGTTGGTCATATTCAGGCCAACTTAAGAAAGGAGTTGATAAGGGGTCAAACAACCTACAGAGAGCGGGAACCCCTAGTATAAGTAGAGGAAAAGAGTAATGAATGATTACAGAAGATTAGTAAGAAATCCATGGGCCTAATAAATGAGATTGAGGAAAGAGCTCAACACAGAGAAAGTTACTCAGGGATGATAAGGTTGTTGAGAGCCGCTTTTAAGGCGTTGACTCCAACCTAAGATGCTACCCTGTGAGACATTGAATGATAGAATGTTAGTGTAGCCTCAAAATAATGTAAGATAAGACTACCAGTAGTGAGGCACATAGTGAGTGGCTTAGAAAGGTGTACCTTATAGGTAACACCTAAAGGTAAATATGAGTAGCCAATAATAGAGACCCAGAAAAAGAATAAGGATAGTTAGTAAGCTGCAGGTCCGATGAGATGGTTAGCCCAAGCTGAGCGTAAGCTAAAGCCTAGGGGAGATGACCAGTAGCATCGTTCCAAGTGAGATATGTAAGTGAAAGGCTCAATAAAAGTTCTCCCTGGATCAAGAAAGAAAAGAGGAGACACCCTGAGTCGGGGGAAAACTACCCAGTAGTGGTTAGTAATTTCCCCTAGATAGACCCCCTGAGTCATAAAGCATAGTGATAAAGGAAGCAAGAAAGAACTGAGAAACTAGTCATAGAAAAGATGCCCTCGTTTTAGTCATGATTAGATGAGTAAGCTAAGCCTAGAAAGGTAAACAGATAGGAGTCTAATAGTTAGTCAGACGAGCTCCCTAATATGAGAATAATATGGGGTTAAGGCACGTGAGTAATTAGAGCACCCAATAGAGCATAAGTTCTCAGTAAGATAGAATCTGGACATTGAGAGTACATGTTCTGGATTGGGTTAGCAGAACCCTAAAAATAATATATTGTGCTCTTAGGGATGAGGCTAAAGAGGCCAAACAGAGAGAAAGCCCAGCTCTAATCCAAATGTAGAAACGAGCTGAGACAAACAGCTAATACCTTCGTACCTTTATAAAAGCTTGAGGGAGCTAGAGACCTCTTCAAAAGGCAAGCCTCGTGTTACATAGAGAGAGAATGTAAGCCGAGAGTACCATAGAATGAAATTCCTGGGATTATGTGAAATAAAATCTTTCTTACCAAGGGATGGTCTAGCTAAGAACAAAATAAGAGTATGAACAAAAAGTAGACTCCCTTAATGTTACAGAGAGTGAATAAGTGGAGGAACCCTAGGAAAATGCAGGTGCTCTTGAGCATAGGAAGACCTGAATTGGCAACAGAAATAGCCAGTAGTAAAATATCCTTTTGACCTAAGTAAAAGGATAGTAAAAGTAAAAAAGAGAAGAATTTATGACAGTGTTCAAGTCGAGGATATAGTAGATTGAAAAAAAAATGTCGAGTCGATGTACTTAAGTATTCGAGAAAGCACACTTGTCCTTGGCATAGATGCCATTTTTGCATGATAGTGTTTGAAGAAAAAAATAGTCGGGCAATACAGAGAGATCTCGAAATGAAACACAGGAAGAATCCTATTTTCCTTGAGCACTCTTCAAGAATTGGGCAGATAGAGGTAAGTAAGGAAGAAATACTTTAGATTGTTGGGAAACTTGCAATATACAGGCGATAATGGCTTTGAGCTCAGTCATGAGGCGCCCATGTATTAGTATTTGATGTTATAGTTTGCTTGCAACAATGGTTACATGATATTAAGCCTGATCAACCTAATAGTAACGTGACTTGAGTGCATAGCAAACGACGACATCAACCACCAAAGTGTCCCGATAATTGAAAGGTATCCTAGTTAAGATGAGTCAGAAAAGAGAAGTAAAGGGATTCCAAGAATACTGAAATAGTAACAAAAGCATACAGAGAGGAATCCCCAGTAGAGAATGTTCAGATTCAGTATGCATAGTCTGAGTCCCTTATAATATATGTAAATGAAATGAATAGGGGCCAGTGCATAGCCTCTCTCCTGCTAGAGATGTTAACCACATTCAGTGTGTGAGATGCCCTAGTGCCAAAGCACTTTAAAGCAGAACGTGGGCATAGTTACAAACTGTAGGATATGAAGGATATGAGAAAAAGATTAGAATGAGTGCACGTAAAGTAAGTAAGTCAATAGAGTAAGAAAGGAAAGCCTAAGCAAAAAGGGGCTGAAGTGAAAATCTGAGGATCCTATAAGGAGCGATGAATAATAATTTAAAACGCTCCCTAGTATTAGTATGATAGGATCCTAGAGAATGAAATGGTATAGAACCCACTTTGCACGAAAAGCGTGATGTACCTCTGAGTTTAGCCTCAATTATTATGAGCAATAGTAACCAAACTTAGTGAGTATGTATTTTACTGTCAGATACAATGATCTTAGGCTTTGATATCTCCCAAAGATGGATTGTAGTAGATCCTACCATGTCACAATGGGTTGCAGCAGACCCAAGTAGGGCTCTGAGAGGTTGCAGTAGATCCAGGGGTCACAGTAGATCCCACAGAGTTACAGAGAGCCCTAGCCACAACATGATAGATTTCTGGTAGAGATGACAGCCTGAGATAGTTTTACAGAGCAGTTAGTTTTAGACACCAGTACAGTTTCAACTAACTTTTATCTCAGAGACTACAGACCTTCTGAGTCTAGTAGACCATTGTCACAGAGACATGAAGGCTTTACTCAGACAGTTAGACCATTGACTAGCTCCCTTTAGTGATGAGTATAGTGTATGGGATGAGGAAAGCAAGAAATTAGCTTTCCCGAGTTAGAGCTAGATGAACTACTACTTAACAGGCAGTAGCCCTGATCGAGAGATAGAAAGATCCCCCACATGTTAGCTTATGTATTTAGAAAAGAGTCAGGTGTAGTTTTACATAAGGTAAGTGGTACAGTATATCTCCAGTGAGTAAAACTGTGAGAATATCTAGCATCCCACTAGAGCTCAATAGTAGTAAGTGGTAATCGCTCTTTGGTGCTAGTATAAGATACACAGGTTAGGCCAATCAGTATTGAATTGAGGGACTATAAAATGCCATGCTAAGTGAGCAAAGAAAGTGAGAAAAAAATTAGCTTTCCAGAGTTAGAGCTAGATGAATTACTACCTAACAAGCAGTAGCCCTGATCGAGAGATAGAAAGATGCCCCACATGTTAGCTTATGTATTCAAAAAAGAGTCAGGTGTAGTTTTACATAAGTTAAGTGGTATAGTATATCTCCAGTGAGTAAAACTGTGAGAATATCTAGCATCCCACTAGAGCTCAATAATAAGTGGTAATCGCTCTTCGGTGCTAGTATAAGATACACAGGTTAGGCCAATCAGTATTGAATTGAGGGACTACAAATTGCCACGGTAAGTGAGCAAAGAAAGTGAGAAAAAGTCTCGGCCTACAAAGACAGATATAGTAATAAACAGAGAAACTGGGATCATGAAAAGCAGAAACTCCTCAAAGGAGCTGTAATCCCAGTAAGCAGTTGCGATATGAGGCCTGTGACAGAAAGAGATATGAATTATAATCATGGGATGAGCTAGTAAGAAAGAATGCAAAGATGAACAATGGACAGTATACTTCAAAATAGTAAACAGACAAAAACCTCCTATGGCTCTAATAATCAGAAAAGATGATGAGATGTTATGAAAAGCCATTTAAAAGGGATACAGGAGATGTGATATGAATGAGTTCCCTCCCTAGATGTATAAATGAGTCCACTAAAAGAAACGTTAACTCCTACGAACGGGTTAAGACTAACCCGATATAATTAGTACGCTTTCCCAAAATAGGCCTCCAAAGTTAGAAATTTCTTTCCCTTATGAGATCAATTAGCTAGTACTCTATAATCATAGAGCCTTAATTATAGGCTAGCAACGAAAATTCCTTGGCTGAGGGAAAACTTAAACAAGTAAAACCAAAGAGAAAAGCATATGGAGCCAGGAAGAAGAGAAAAAAAGGAATAGTTAGATAGAATATAAAAGAGTAAGAGAAAGTGTACCCTTAAATTTCAAGGACAAAATTTATTTAAGGGGGGAGGAATGTAACATTCAGTCCCTCCGTAAACGTGAGAAACATGACGTTCGGTTTCTCTGTAAACGTCAGAAATGGGCCAAATATAAAAGGAAGTCCTCGAAATAAAAGGAATTAGGGTGAAATAAAATTATGATGAAATTTTAAATAATGAAAAATGAGGATTTGAGCCTTGAGTTGCGCAGAAATCAAGGGCAGAGTGATTCGATAAATTTACCGAAAGGCTAGTGATATTTTTGTAAATATGGGTACTTTTTGAAAAACTCATAAGAGGGCTTTTTAAATGAAAGTTTTGAGTTCTCTGGAGTTCTCAGAGGCCCCAAAAACCATGGAAAGCCCTAGGACTGAAGCCCCTCCGGTGTACTCTTTCCGACGTTGGTTGACTCAAACTTTGACCAGTTCATTCGGGAAGGTTTTAGCTCCGATTTGAGTGATTCTAAAGGCATTTTATCAAATTGGGAATCTGAATTTTATGATAAAGAATATGGTTCTTAAAAAGGAGCTAAAACAAAGCCAAACCGAAAATGCCACGTTCTAGGGCTTCTTTAAAAAGGAAGCTTCTTTCTTCTTCTTTATATGCCACGTTCTTTCTCTCCTCTCTAAGACCAACTTAATTCTGCTAAAACCAGAGGAGAAGCTGCCCTTCTTAGGCGCATAAGAGGAGGAAGATTTTGGAGGAAGAAATTCAAGAAAAAGGTAAAAATCTTTATAAGAAATTCCATATCCTTTCTTCTTGAAACTTGCTCCTCTCCTCTCAAGCTTTCTTTCTATGGTTTTAATGAAGAGTTTGGTTCTGTTTTGGGGGCAGAACAGAGAGGAAAAATTCATGTTTGGAGTGAGGCAACCAAGGAAAGTGAAAAGCAACAAAGAAAGAGTAAGAAAACAAGGTAAAACTTCCATTCTTTGGTAGCTTCTTCCTCTCCCTTCCTCTTGCACGAATTTGGACACCATGACCCCAATTCTTAGGGGCTATTTTCTGTCCAATTCATGGAGGGATTAGAGGTTTTGGAGTGTAAGGATTAAGAATGAACCAATAGAATCAAGAAAGGGGCATTAGGAAACAAGATGGAACCATTAAGGATCCAAATGCTCCCTTGCAAATATGATTCAACATGAATGTTCTTAGGCTTAAGTGAATATTTAAACATGCTCCTAAGACCCCTAGAGAGCTTACCACATGCACCTCCCATCCAAGAAAGTAAAGAAATTGCAAGAAAAACTAATGAATTCTAAGCTAGAAAAGTGTAGAGCTCTTGAACACTTTGCAAAAACTAATTTGATATATGAGTTTTCTTGCATGTGTGAATATTTGATTAAGCTCCTAAGACCTCTAGGAAGCCTCCCAAGTGTGTCCCCCATCATGGAAAAATCAAGAAGGCCATGAACTCTTCTTCCCCCCACAGTCTTGGCCTAGGCAAGTTCCTATAACTAGGGAGAGTTTTAAATTTTTCTAAGGCCATTCTTGAGTCATATGTGATGAGTGAAGATGAGTAGAGGCCTTGAAAAAAATTTAGAACTCAAAAAAAGTAAATTGATGCCATAGGTTCCATATTAGGACCTAAAGAAGCAACATGATGTTAGGCCCTTTGTTTTAATGATGTGATGACTCCAAGAGGTTTAAAAAGAGTCAAGAATCATAATTGAAAAGAAAGAATGAGGCCTAGAAGTCATTTGATGGGTGTTGCTTCATTAGGTGTGATTA
This sequence comes from Erythrophleum ivorense, assembly GCA_026724425.1. Taxonomy (NCBI): domain Eukaryota; kingdom Viridiplantae; phylum Streptophyta; class Magnoliopsida; order Fabales; family Fabaceae; genus Erythrophleum; species Erythrophleum ivorense. Next base: position 34,831,688 of record JAIUCV010000006.1, on the reverse strand, counting down.
TGGACTATAATGGAGCCTATAGAGCAATCTAGTATTTTATCAAGTGATGTAGCGTTAGAATATGTTTCATGGACCTAATTGGCTCCCATAAATTGTATCTAGGCCAAGAGAAACCATCTCCACTAAATTGTGGGTGTATAGCCGAGGCAAAGGAGGGAAATCCAAGGAGAAAAGTGTGTAGATTTGTACAAGGTAGCTCTCTTCACCTTCTCTCATGCATGGATGTGTGTTTAGCTTATTTTAGAATGTGTGTATGTGTATTTTCAAGCTATAGAAAGTATGCTAGCATGCCTTTACATATCATGATCCTTGATGTCATGTTATGTTTTAAATGAATCCATGATATTTGTATGAGTTTGCTTGAGTGTGGGGAGGCCAAAAACTCTTCCTTTTGGTGAGGATGAGCCAAGAACCCTTAAGCTTGGTTGAGACAAAGTGAAGGGTCTCCCAAAAGCAAAGTGGGCTCCCAAGAGTATGGTTGAGTCCAAAGTGCTCAAGAATGGGTGAGGCAAGTCCAAAATCCACGAGGAGAAGTGTGAGGCCAATCCAAACACTTGGTGAGCTCTTGAATGATTTGTATGAGTGGTTCACATGCCAAGTTTGCCTTTAAAATGTCTATGGCTTTTATTTTCTCCATACATACATTTGTAAAGCTTGGTTGCACATATTATATATGATTGAATGGGAGATGAGCTATTGGGATTTTTTGAATCTCATCCCCTCCTCTTCAATGCTCTAAAATGCTAGGTGAACCAAGTGGATATGCTAATGGGAGCCAACAACATTGAAGAAGAGAGATTGACATTCATATGTCTAGCTTTTATCCTTTTTGAACCATAATGATGTTCAATGATGTATATGATTATTGTAAATGGCATATGACCCTTGAGACACATGTAAATATGATATTATGTGATGTATACATGTATGGATATGATGTATGAACTTTAGAAATGAATTTGGATATGTAATGCCAAGTTATGCAAATTGGAAGTTTGATGCAAATGTGTATAAGTGTGGATGAAAAGGCCAAAATGATATGCATGAGGTTTGGGACCATTTGGGTAGCTCACATAAGTCTTAAATATGCTTTTAAACTTGCTCAAAAGGTGCCAACACCAAGGGAAGACCATTTGGCAAGTTTGGTACCTCATATGGAGCCAAATTTGACCATTATGGAACCCTATATCACTTTTTAGCCAAATGAATTAGTCTTGGTCTAAAATTTGACATGGAATTAGGTCTCAGTAAGAGCTTTCTGGGAAGCTAAAGATCATAATTTTTGGAGGTCTATAGAATATTTGATAATTTTTCAAAGTTGGCCAAATATATAGAAATGGTCTGATATACTGTTACAATGGTCCAAAAATATTTTCTGTCACTCGAGCCTTCAGTGATGTCCAATTGCCATGAAGTTTCATACAAAGAAACTAGGAAATCACAATGACTTGTTCCAACTAGAAGCACCTCATTTGGAGGTCTAGAGAGAGAGATACGAATTTTTGAAGTTTCTGTCCAGTATCAGTCATCTTGCCTGACCAGAAGTACTGTTCCATCGATTTCTGAAATTTGGGCTTGATGAACTGATTTGGAGATATTTTTCCTTTCTATTTAACATCCACATCTTTCTAGATTAGTATCATTTGTATGAATTAGATTTTTGTGAAATTAATTGGACATTTTTGAAGTTCATATCAGTAAACTATGATAGCATCAGAACTCAGTCCAACCTCCAGATCATTTCACATGTCAAAAGCTCTGTGTGTGAGATTTTATGACTTGTACATATTTTTAACATAAAGTAGACATCCCAAGCTTTCTAGAATGACCAAGATTGCATGTTTTTTATTTTTCTAGATTTAGTTATGATTTTTCAAAGTTTGCCCAGAAAGGAGGTCAATTCTGGCCGAGAATGAAACCTCCTTTTCCACCTTCCGATTCGGTTTCCATGAGTTGTAGGCATGTTTTTGTGATACAAATGAGTTGTAATGATGTAATTAAATATGAAAATGTATAGCATGAGCTCACACGGTTCACATGATAGCGAATGAAATTTTTAGTCATGACGCGATGCAAGAAAGTGTGTTATTTTCAATGAAATTTCTCACTTCCTTCTTACTATATATCACATGAGCATGTAAATGATAATGGATGTGAGTTAGAAATTATCGTGTTACATTTAATTGTTCCCTGGTTCGTGGGTCTTTGACCCGACCTTCCCAAAGGTTTTATCGCCTTCTGAGCTTCGAGGGCTTGGTTACCCAACCTTCGCTCAAGGAAAACACGCGTTTGGAGGGGGAAGCTTCGCCCCCACTTATAAGGCTTTACCCAGGGCCTTCCTATCCGATGTGAGACTTTACAATCCACCCCCATTTTGGGGCCAACTCGTCCTCGGGTTGCATATGCGGCTAGGCCGGCTCTGATACCAACACATTTACAGAGCCACCAGACGTATTGTCCCCTGGTTCGTGGGTCTTTGACTCGGCCTTTCCAAGGGTTTTGTCGCCTTTCGAGTTTCGAGGGTTTGGTTACCCAGCTTTTGCTTAAGGAAAACGCGCGTTTGGAGGGGGAAGATTCACCCCCACTTATAAGGCCTTAGTCCAGGACCTTCCTATTCGATGTGAGACTTTACACCAAGTCTATCTTTTGGCTTAGTTTATCTACATAAACAAAAATATGGATAATTAAGCCCTTGTTGATTAAAATATAACAATAACAATTAAATATCAAATTTAATAATAATGCAATTAAACACATTGATCCTATTTTGACCCAATTAATATAAAATGAAACTAAAATTATCAAATTAGCCTCACTGAATTATTATAAAACTAAGTATAAGGAGTATAAAATGTATAAATACTCAAATTATCACCGTCTTGTGTATATCTTCTTCTTTTAATCTTCAACTAATGGTACCTTAAGTGCAAAGCTATCTTGGAGAAACATTGAGTGCTTTGCAATTGATCAAGAGTATTTATTGTTCACCATTACCTTATTAAATTGTCTATATTCAATACACAACCACATAGATCCATCATTTTTCTTTAACAAAAACACTTGAACCAAATAGAAGTACTTGAATGGATAAAACCTATATCCAATAATTCTTGTAACTAATTCTATAATTCACTTAATTTTGAGGGTGCCATCTAATAAAAGGGAATATAGATTGGTTGAGTTCTTAAAACTACTCTTGAATGCATCAAGTTGGTGTAAGAGGTGTGCCTTTAAGATTGTTTAGGGAGATTTAGTCTAAATTGACATGTAAACTACCTTAAAAATATTCTTAGTGTAAAAACAAAAGGTTAGTTTAGTTATAATATTATAGATCACATTCAAATTAACATGAAAATCCCTTTTCAATCAACTAGAATTTGCCAAAATGTTTTTCTTTATTTTCATTACAAATCAAGAGGCTTGTGATGGGCCTACACAAAATCATGAGTTCTTTGCTTTTGTACTTTAAGTGTTTTTGAAAAAGATTATGCATAATCTTATGGGAAAGGAGTGGAATAAGGATCAAATTTATGTACATTAAAACTATCTAATACTTATGTCCAAAAAAGATGCTACTTGAATCATAATTCTGACAAACTTAAGACATTATAGCATGAAAACATTGTTAAGGACTTGTTTTGTAACAATATTATTGTTTGTACATTGTCATGTTCTGCCTCTCTTTGTTTGGGTTTATAACATTATTATGTTATATTCTAGCTATGATACTCACTCTTTTTGCCAATTTTTTTTAATTTGTTTTAAAAAGAAATTGCAAAAGGTGGCATTCAATTAGATTTTGATTCTAGTAGTATAACTTTTTTTACTCATATTGATGGCAATATTACACAAAGTGTCATTATTTTTTAAGATGATCCATTTTTATTGTTATTTTAACTTATTTGTTATTGCATAATTTCACAATTAATTTATGAAGAGCTCTATTTTAAGAAGTTGAACTTTCTCAAATGCACTTTGAAATTCTAAGCTTTTCAATTAAGTGCGTGTTTGGATTCTTATTACAAAATCACGTTTGTATAAAAAGTTACAAGTCTTTGCTTTTTCTAAAACGTGGCTTGGGGAGGTCCAAACGTAGGCTAAATAATTAGAGTGAAGATGTCAATAAATCTAATGATAAAATAGTTCAACTTCTTAAGGGACAACTCTAAAAATGAAGTAGTTCACATGAAAAGATTAACAAAGATAATAATTCTAGTCAATAAATCAATTAGGGTATAGTTTTTAAATAAGAGGATGAAGTGTGATTCTACAATATCTCAAGAGAAATAAGTAAAACTAATTTTGTCATTAATTATTAAATAACTTAAAATTTGTATTTAATAATTAATTTAAAGCTAATTAATGCTTCTTAATCTCATACTACAGGCTTCCCTTTTTTTTTTTTCCTTTAGAGCATGCCAAGCTGGGTCACCTTTGGCTGAAGAGAAAATTGTCATATTGAAGGATTATTCTTGGGTCCAAAATTGATTTTTGGTCTGAGGTCTAAAACTAGAATGAAAGAGAGCAAGTTGAAGTGGCTGGGCCCTACTGGGCCCACTGTCGGTACGCAGCGTTTTATAATCTTTTCATACCCATCGGTGGACCATTTCTTCAACGTATTATTTAGCAAAGCATGGGCGAAGTCACGAGTCTTCTCTCTCTCTCTCGCTCTCGCAAACACTCTTCATTCTGAGAGGTTCAAGATCCGACCCTCGCCGATGACAACGATGTCCTTCAAATTCCGGTCCCTTTCCTTCTTCTTCCTCCCCTTCCTCTTCCTTTCTCTGGCGTTCGCTTCCGAGTCAGATCACAAGGTAAGTCTCTCTATCTTGTTGATTTTCAAACCATTTCCATGACCCGTTTGCTGAGTGTTTTCTTTCGGGTTCTACCCGTGAATCTAGTTTTCGTTTGCTATTGATTCTTCAATTGGGATTAGATCTGTGGCCGTGTGGGCTATAGAGCTGTTAGCTTCGGTATTTGGGTTCCGCGTTTTGGGCGAAGATCTTGGGGTGAATTTTGTTTGCAACATCTGTTAGCTTAATTTTTTCTGTGCTGTGGAAATCTGTAGGGTGTTTTCCACCCCCTCCATTTTTATATATGTGTGGAGTGGTGGGTGTTCAGGTGTTGGATCTCTTGTGGGTTCTGTGTTTGCTTGGTAGTGTTGATTCTGCACTTTTGTACAAGCAGGCGTCTTCACAATGTAGATGGTTAGATGCACATCTGTATATATCCTTATATGAAATTCTCTGCTTAATTGATGATCTTGGGTCATTTTCTTAAGTTAACTGTAAAAGTATTCTGAACTTCTGATAGAAGGTTATCATAAACTGAGTCGGACTTGGCAGCAGCATTGTGCCAGCAAATAGAAATCTGTGGAGAACTGGATATGGAACAATGTTAGCAACCTAAAAATTATGCTTCTGCTCTTACATATTAATGGTTTGACTTTCATTTAGGTTAAAGATGAAGGTGTTTGAAACATTGAAAAGAAGAGGTGCAAGGTGAGCACAACTTGCTGGAGGATGTAGCTTCGGTATCTAGTCTACTGTTTTATGCATCAATCGTCATTGGAGCCATAAAAAGGGAATTGAAGGATAGGTGTACAATGGGTTGGCTTCGGTTAAAAAAATTGAACAGGAAAAATAAGTTATGTTGTTTGATTGCTCTAATCTCAGATTTCAAGCATGGTGTCAATTTAGACCCTTGATAGTTTGTAGTCATGTGTGCCATCTGTTGGCAATATTGTCAATATTTTAAGATTTAAGTGGATCATAGTCAATCTTTTTTTATGTGAAAGTTTGGTTTAAGAGGAAGTGAGTGCATGAAAGGAGTTTCTGGGCATTAAGAAGTAAGAAGCACCTTAACTTGCTTTCAGGCCAAAATTTTTCAGGAAATGTCAAAATGAGTTGATATGAGCTATAAACAAGTCAAAAACGTTTCACAATGTCACAAAACGTTTTAAACATTTCAAGTTGAATGGATTTAAATTCAACAAAACGCATAACACAAAAGAAAAAGAAGTAAAAAAGCTCTAAAACATGTTTTAAATTTTTTATTAATGAAAATATACTATATAATATTTGTAATATTAATTCCAACATTATGTATATATATAATGATACCCTACTTTACCATTATCCTAAGTATTTTTTAGAAATTGTCATATTTTTTTATCTTATCATTTTGTATATGAGACATGTTCCATTATTCAGATTCTGCCTTGCATGAAAATTTGTCAATGTTGGGTGTAGTCTGAATGTGTACTAATTTGTAATATCCAAGGGCCAATGGCTTTATGTTTTACAACTGTTGTTGTTGTTGTTGTTGTTGTTTTTTGGTTCTTTTCTTCCCTCCAGTATCAACAAGATGACCCAGTTACCCTTTGGGTGAACAAAGTTGGTCCGTATAACAATCCACAAGAAACATATAATTATTACAGCCTACCATTTTGCCATCCATCTGATAATCCTACTCATAAATGGGGTCGTCTCGGTGAGGTCCTTGGTGGCAATGAACTCATTGATAGCCAAATTGAGATAAAGTTTCAAAGTATGCAGGCTTATCATATCCTATCTATTTTATAGAATACGTTGTCAATTGACAAGCCAGCACTAATGGATATTCTTTTTTAAGGAAATGTGGATAAAAATACTATTTGCCAGCTGGTTCTTGATGATGTGAAAGCCAAGCAGTTCAAGGATGCATTAGAGAACAGCTACTGGTTTGAACTCTTCATGGGTATGTTTCATTCTTTCAGATTCTTTATTTCATTTCACAAAAGAAAAGTGGTAGAGTGACTGTACTTTTGTGCAGTCAAGAAATGTTAGAAGCATGCAGAAAGCTGACTTTTACGTGTTGAGGATAGTGATGTATGTTAAAAAATTACAATTTCTCGAAATTTAGTTTGCAATTGTAGACAGGCAACTTGTTTGGACTGTATGGAAACTAAAGGAGGAGAGGCTAGCAACTAAGGCTTTGGACATGAGTGTTATGCACAGATTCAAGTGAATGCACACATAATTTCACTGTTTTCATGTGTGCAAGAAACTTAAATAAAAATGAACCCTAATAGTCCAATAAAATTGAAGAAAAGAACTTGACCTGATTCTCGAGGGAGTGAAGATGCAATAATTGATATGAAGTATATAGACGGAAAACAAGTGACACTTTTGGCATATCTCACTGGCTTATGTTAAGTTATAGTTATTCTTACCCTGTATTCTTTTGCAAACCAAAATGGGTTGGGTTTCAAGAATATCAGAAATTTATATTTCTTGGTCTTTTATTTACATCAAATGGGAATAAATTCATGGCCAGTTATTGATGTAGTGAGATAGACAAGAGAAACTACATGGTCACTTATCTCTTGTTTAGAATTTTTAAAGCATGAAACTTGACTGATTTAGAAACACTTGAGCCTGAAACTAGTCCTAGTTCTATTTTGATCATTTTATTACTATTGCTAGAAGTTCCATCAGGTTGGGTGCTTTATGATATATGATACATCATATATAATCACCAGAACTGAAAGAAGTATATGGAGGTAAGAATCCTTAATGTGAAGTCATTGTTGAAAACCCTTTTAAGTGTTAGAGTACCAATATTATTATGCTTTCTTGATTATCATAATAATCTGAGTGAGGATTCTTTCTGTAGATTGCTCCTTATTACTTCGTTTTTATTTTAATAATTATTAGTTTCCCTTTTCTGTACTTTCTGAATGACTTACTGTTTACTTCTTTTTTTTCCCTCCCTTGGTCACTATATTCGTTGGTCTTCCATGTGATGAACACAAGTTCAGATGATCTACCTTTGTGGGGTATGCTTGCAACTGCCTTTATCTCATTCCCTTTATCTCATTCCCTTTATTTGCATTTCATTTGTTAATCATCGTTGAAGGTACTCTTATTCATGTTTAAGGGTTTGTTGGTGAGCTACATCCTGATAAGAACAGTGATAATGGAAAGCATGTCCTTTATACACATAAGAAAATTGTGGTTAAATACAATAAAGATCAGGTCAGTAGTTATGTAAATATTGTATATTGGAAAGGGTTTTGGGATCCTTGATATTTAGGTCTTTATTCTTGCAGATTATTCATGTGAATCTCATTCAAGAGAGCCCAAAGCCTTTTGAAGCAGGTAGAACTTTAGACATGACATACTCTGTCGAATGGTTTCCTACTAATGTCCCTTTTGCACGGCGTTTTGATGTCTATCTGGATTATCCTTTCTTTGAGCATCAGGTTAAGATAATTGCTGCCAACTTCATATTTGATTTTGAAGTCGTTCTTATGTCTTTTTGATCATCCATGTGGATCATTCCTTGGCTTTTGCATCAAGAGAATCATATTTCTCTGGATTTATGCAGATCCACTGGTTCTCCATTTTTAACTCTTTCATGATGGTGATCTTCCTTACTGGATTGGTGTCAATGATATTAATGCGAACTCTGAGAAATGACTATGCAAAATACGCTCGGGAAGATGATGATTTGGAAACTCTGGTGATGCTTAATTGTTTTTTGTCTGTTATCCTTTATGTTTCATAGATTCTTTTTTCCTTGAAGAATTGTAGTGGTTTAATTGTCTATCATTGGTTAATGTTTAAATACTTACAGGAAAGAGATGTTAGTGAGGAATCTGGCTGGAAACTTGTACATGGTGATGTTTTTCGGCCTCCTCACAATTTGGTTCTCCTTTCAGCTGTTGTGGGTACGGGTGCTCAGTTAGCATTGCTGGTTTTTCTTGTCATCGTGTTGGCTATTGTTGGCATGTTGTATGTCGGGTATGTACATGCCTCTAACATTATTCTGAGCAATGATTTTATTCATGGTGGTCTGATTTGCTGTGTACATACAACTTGTATGCACTATGGTATTTGCATGCCTTTGCTGCATGTACTTCTCAACTATGATTGATTGCCCTCATATGTCTGATAGGCAGTATATTGTTTTTCTCTGCCTCCATTGTCATGTAATTTTCTTTAATGTTGTTCATGTGTCTCAGGCGAGGAGCAATTGTCACAACCTTCATAGTATGTTATGCTCTCACATCATTCATTTCTGGTTATGTGAATGGGGGAATGTACTCACGAAATGGGGGTAGGTGTTTGCATTGAAGTTGCTGTGTGGTCTTTTCAACTTTGTTGTGTGCTTTTATCTCAGGCTTCTCCTTTTACATTTTAAATGATTATAACTTTTTTTTTAATTAAATTGATAGGTAAAAATTGGATTAAATCCATGATCCTCACAGCTTCTCTGTTCCCATTCATGTGCTTTGGAATTGGTTTTATTTTAAACACAATTGCTATATTCTACGGGTCTCTAGCAGCAATTCCATTTGGCACAATGGTAGTTGTTTTTGTCATTTGGGCTTTCATCTCTTTCCCTCTAGCACTTCTTGGCACAGTTGTTGGAAGGAACTGGAGTGGTGCTCCCAATAATCCTTGCCGTGTAAAGACTATTCCTCGTCCCATTCCTGAGAAGAAGTGGTACCTCATGCCATCAGTAGTTTCTCTGATGGGAGGACTGCTACCCTTTGGCAGCATTTTCATTGAGATGTATTTTGTGTTTACATCCTTCTGGAATTACAAGGTGAATTATGATACAATGCATTGTTTGGGTGGTATTTGTTTTTTTCTTCTCTATTTCTGAAAGGTTTAGTTAGAAATGTTATTTGTGACATATAAGAGCAGAGTAAATAATTAGTATATCGGTCAAGAAAATCTTTCTTGATAATTGTCTTTCAAGTGAACATTCATATGTTTGAGGAAGCTAAGTGAACTTGTATGCACTGTTAGTTTGATGTTGTGAACCTGGCTCATATTTGTTTTCTTCTCCCTTCCTTTGTGATGAACAGGTGTACTACTATGTCTATGGCTTCATGCTACTGGTTTTTCTGATTCTTATCATTGTTACCATTTGTGTGACAATTGTGGGGACATACTTTTTGTTAAATGCTGAGAACTACCACTGGCAATGGACTTCTTTCTTTTCAGCTGCCTCAACAGCTGTTTATGTGTATATGTACTCAATATACTACTACCATGTGAAGACAAAGATGTCAGGCTTCTTCCAGACCAGTTTCTATTTTGGATACACTTTGATGTTCTGTCTTGGACTAGGAATCCTTTGTGGTAAGTTTTCAGTCCAAATATTAAGCTCCATTAGCATCCTGTCTTTAATGTAGACTGCCCTTTTCTTATCACCTGAATTGGCTTCAAATCTTTCTCCAAATGTTCAGGAGCTGTCGGTCATCTGGGTTCGAATTTGTTTGTCAGGAGGATCTATAGAAACATTAAATGCGATTAGGACTTTTCAGTGAGCCGAGACCTGAGCACTTCTTTAGGTTTGTTGCTGGAGACTAAATTTTAACGAAGCCTCTGGTCGTGCAAGGGACCAAACCAAACAATGATTCACTGGGTTTTGGGCATGAGGATGTATTCTTTTTTCTGTATTGGGGAAGCTTTGATATTTTTTTCCCCGTCTGTAATTGAAAGCCGTAACTTAGAATGCAGGGATATTGTCTTTGTAATCTGGATAGCTAGCAAAAATATCAGACTTTCTGTTACATTTTCATCCCTTTATATATAGGTGCCCCATTGAAGGACTGATGTCTGATTCAACCTTCTTAATTAATTGGTTTAGCTATTCAATGTACTTAGAGGGGACGAGGTCTCAGGAATGAATTTTGTATTATGATCTGAATATCGTTTCTAACTGTGTCCTTCACATTTCCTCATGTAGTTTTCAAGTTATTTTGCATTTTTTTGGGCTGTAAAGTTATTCGTTTTCCAATTCAAACTTATGTAATAAGGTTTGACTATTGTCATTCATTTCTTTGTTTTCCTTCATTTTCCTGGATTTTTTCTTTACAAGGGGTGAGAATTACGGTATGGCAAGGATAGAAACAATATTCTCTGAAGCAAGGAAATCATATTGTTGACTTACTGTAGTAGAGCGGCTTATTAATACAATGTGTAAATATTATTTTTAAACCAAAAAGAAAAAAGCGAAATAAAACTTGCCCCGATTTGTTATGAGCAAAACATATAAAGGTATGCATGTAATATTGATTTGTAAAAAAGTATCCATATTTTTAAGGTAAATCTTAAAAACTACGCTTAGGCCTTTATCTCTTTGAAAGGTGTTACTTAAGAACATTTTGTGTTGGCATCTCTTTCTCATAAATTTAAAGTGAAATTATATCTTGTTCCTTTATAAATGAGAGTCTTTTCAATTTGGTTCCTTATGGATTGTTGTTCTCAAAATTCCTTATAAATAAAGTCGGTATCAACTTGGTTCCTATATCTTGCTGCTGATACTGAATGTGTGACATGGATAAGTAAGTGTAATGCAAGCCATTAAATGTTTTTTTTTCTCTTCTTCCTTCCACACATGCCATACGATAAGCTTTGGGAATCCTTCCATTTTTGTCTTCTCTATTTTTTTCCCTTTAACTATGCAATCGCCTTCCTCCGCAGACGCCCTCCTTTCGTAGATGACCTAAATGACCAATCATTCTTTGGGCATCAACGAGAAACTGGCATGATCTTCCCTTTAACTCTGCAATCACGTTTTAGGTCTCCTACTTATTCTTAATGATCAATCCTAATTGGCCAATCATTGGAGCTTACAAAGTCAATCCAGCTTTGGGCACAAACGAAAACCTGGTACCAATGGGGTGTGAAGCAAACGCCCATGCACTTTCTTGTGAAGTCCTTGCTAAATTAACATGGGAGATTAAAAGATAGGATTCTAAACCTTACCTTGAATTGATGCTCATAAAAATTTAGAGAAAAAGAACTTACTTAACCCTCAAATTTTGCCTCTCACAAGCTAAGAGGTGTATATATATATATATATATATATATACTAATAACCTACTTGTTTAGCAAGCCAAGGTTGCTTGCCCTAGAAGTTGAAGCTGACTTGTCTTGTAAATCAAGTTATTATAATATGTATGTATATAATAACAAAACTCTTAGTTAGTATAAATAAGATAACTAATAAAAAATGATCTATAAGTTAGAATCTCTAATTTAATGGGCTCATGAATACCTTAGTTTATTATAGGCAGTCTAATCACATGATCTAATCTATTTTGTCTATGCTAAATATTAAATTAATTATTTGATATTATTACACACAATTTGTTAATTAGTCTAAATAATTTATTAATGTTAATTCACAATTAAATAATCTAATAACCTCCCATTTGGATAGAAATACTCAATTATTAGACAAAATAAGAATATAATAATCCACATATACCAAGAATATTAAATAATTATTAACCACCTTGAACAAAAAATTTAGAGATGAAATGGCAAATCAAGAACATTGAATCTGGTAGAAAAAACAATGTTATAAATCAAGTTATTATAATATTTATGTATATAATAACAAAACTCTTTGCCAATATAAATAAGATAACTAAGTCAAAAATAGACTATAAGTTGGAGTCTCTAATTTAGTGGGATCATGAATACCCCAGTCTATTACAAGTAATCCAATTACATGATTCAATTTATTTTGTCAATGCTAAATATTAAATTAATTATTTGATATTATTAAACATAATTTGTTAATTAGTCTAAATAATTGATTGATGTTAATTCACAATTAAATAATCTAATAATCTCCAATTTGGATGGCAATAATCAATTATTAGATGAAATAAGAACATAATAATCCATATATACAAAGAATATTAAACAATTATTAAGCAGCTTGACCAAAAAATTCAAAGATGAAATGGCAAACCAAGAACATTGAATCTGGTAAGAAAAACAATGTTATAAATGCAAGCAAGGTTTCAAGTTTGAATTAAAATGGAATAGTGAATGAAATATATATCTAAAATACTTGGCTTAACTAAATGTCAAAATATATCATGGTGTCTCTTAAGAACATAACTTAGACTCCTACTAAGCCAAGACATTATTAAAAGGTCTCACAATACCCAAGAGTTACATGTTTATGAAAAATTCTAATTAGTAAACTTTTTAACTAATGGATTAGTTAGCATATTATCTATAAAATACTTTCAATATGAGTTTGAGATTTATGAACTTTCTTTCTAATGAATAAGAATTTTAATATTAAAATTTGTACTATTAGGATTCTTGTGATTTTGAGAGAAGTATATAACAAAATCATTGATGCAACAAGATGGTTAGGACCCAAAATAGCATTAAACAATGTGCATAATAGAAATCAATTTTTTTAACCATATAAAGGCCTTATAACAAGCGACATATTATGCATTCAAAATTGAGGTAGCTCTAAGCATCCATTTGACACTTTTCAACAAGTCAACTCCTCCAAATATCATAAGATGTATATCTACAAATTCAAGTGTGAACACCGTATTTTACCCGGTCATGTTAACAATAATCATAAAATTAAATTAGCAAAACAAAAACAAAAAAAAATCCAAATGGGTTTTTTGAATCCTATTGTCTTTGTCAAAAGAAAAAAAAGAAAGAAAGAAAATTTAAAAGGTAAACTCAAAGGTAAGAGCAAAAATAAAAAAATATATATTAAAAAAAAGAGGGAGAAAAACAAGGAAACATTATTTATTTCCCCTCAAATTCCAAAAGCCTTAATAAAAAAAAAAGAGTTGGAAAATCAAACCAAAAGTTGAAAAAAAGGAGATAAAAAGAAAAAGAAAAAGAAAATATAGAAACAAAAAAAGGAAACAAAAAATAATAATTAAGCAAAACAAACTAAAAAATCAACAACCCAAAATATAATTAAAAAAAAAACACGCCTTAGCCCAATTCCTCTAAACCCACCAGCCCAATGCTTAAGCAAATTCAAAATAAATAAATAAATGAAGAATAGAGGATTTTGCATTTTGACCCTTTCCACTGTGCTAAACGCTGCAAAGAAGAAGCAAAACAGAGGCACAGCCCAGCGTCTCAGTGGAGCATGAGAATGGAAGGAATAGGGCAGCGTTTCAGAGAAATCGACAAAAGGGAGCAATAGAGGGTTAATGGTGCGCTCGAGGGATTGACCTGCCCTCACGTCCCTTTCACCGTCGGAAGCCGAGAGAGAGAGACATGAAAATAGAAGAGGAAGATGAAGGCACAGACTGAGGAAGGGAAAGGGAGCATAAGAAAAGGACTGAAAAAGGAAAAGGCTAAGGGGGTAATTGAGGCAAAGGAGAGGTTTTAAGGAGGAAGGGGGATACAAAGGGGGGTCGCGAAAAAGAAAAGCGGGGAGAGAGAGCAAAAGATTAGGGGGATGCGACGAAAAAAGGATTTTCTTATTCGGGTCCAAGGAGAGAGGAAAAGCCGAGGGTACATTGGCGAATTGAAGGCAGAAGAGAGGTTTCAGTTTTTGCTAGATTGGAGGGACTGAGAAATTGGAGGATTCGAAGCAAGAGGAGGAAGGGGCGAACGGAGACGAAGAAAGGGGGGTCAGAGTCTCAGAGGGGCAGAAAGGAATTGAAATTAGGAATCTAGCTGTCTAGGTTCAGCTGGTGAGTAGGGGATCCTAGGTTTCGGGTTTGAAGGGAGGATAATGATGAAAGGAGCAGCTCAAGTGCAGTAGGAGGACAGTAAAAAGGAACCCTTTTTGTTGGTCACGATTCCTACAGGTAAGATTCTACATTTGGTGTCAATTTACAGTAGCATGAATGTGATATCGATGTACTAGTTTATGCACTATGATAGAGATGATGACCTAGTATAAATTACTGCGTTTTGTATTTGTTTTAAAGAATGCCCAGCAAGTGTTCGATGAAAGGTTTGAGAGAAGCATCTAAGAACGAATTAGATATCTGACCTCTGTAATTGTTGTGTTAAATGTCTGATGGAATCATGGCTGTGATTTTGACCTCCACAATATTGCTATTTTGTGAATGGATGAACATGCATCTTGGATGGGTGATTGCATGAGCGCTCTAGTTTTCCTTTTCAATTATCTGATTGATTGTTGAGAGGTGACACGATAATGCATTTGGAATTTTTTTTTAAAAAAGGAGGGGAATATTTGGGATGTTCAAAGCTGATTTTGGTCTTATTTGCCAATACTACACTCCCAAAATATCAATGTTTTTTGTTCCCCTTTGAATCGTTAGAAGGTAGGCATGGAAATGTAATCCCAATCCTCTTCGTGTTCAATAAGGGAATTTGACATGGGGTGGGCTTAAAAATGGTTTGTATGGCATATTTAGGTTGAACATGCAATGAGGAATCAAACCATGTTCAATCAATTTTGTTAAATCATTCATTTCTTTCAATGATGCTATGTGCAATTCTACCCTATCATTTTCTTTTCTAGTTGTAGAAAACTTCCTGGAGGGATGAAATGTGTACTTAGAGAACTCTTGGAAGGAGTTCAAAGACGCGTGGACATAAGCAAGTTTCATTGGTCTTATATTTTATTTTGCGAATAAAATTTTCAAGGCTATACACAAGCTGTAGCATCGCAAAAATAATTGCAAATGTATTATTTCAACTTTATTTTTGATTTTAGAGTAGCCGTGTGGGATTTTATATTTCCTCAAGTGTATAGGGGTCAATTGGTACCATGTGTGACAATAAGTCCCCTTGGTATTATTGGTTTTTTTTTTTTGCAAGTTTGGGGTTCCAATTGCCTCATCCAATTAATTTTGTTTTCAAAAATTCAGGGAAGGAAAAAAATATGCTAAAAAAATATGATTCAAAACAAAATTAAAAAAAAAACCAAATGAAGTCCCCCTTAAAATATACATAGTATTTTAGAAAAAATAAAGTATGTTTTTTAATAAAAAAGGAGAGAGTGACCAAAAACTATTTTTTTTGGAAACAAAAGTTATTACTTTAAAAAAACTTCTTCCTTTTCTTTTCTTAAAGTTTCTTCTTAAAAATTAAAAAAAAAAAGGAAAAGACAAAACCAAACAAATGAAAATATAAGTGACAGATTAACTTTTTAGAACTTATGAACTTTTTTTGAAATGTCTCTTGATAAAAATATATTTCATAGAAATAGAAAAATCTTTTAAATAAACAAAAAAATATATGTATTAAAAAATAAAAAATTTAAATCTAAAAAAATAAAAATTAAAAGATAATAAATAAAAAAAGCAAGACATTTTAAAAAAAAAATAAAATAATCAAATAAAAAATAAAAAAAGAGAAAAAATCATAATTAATTTAAATAAAAATCATTTAAAACAAAAAAAGAGTAAAGGAGTAAAATTATTGCAGTTTTACAAATTAAAACATACAAACTCATTTCTAAATCGTTTCATTTGTGAAAATTGAAAATAACTTTTACTTTTCTCCTCTTTACAAAAAAAAAAAAACAAAACAAAATCAACAAAACAAAAAAAAAGAAATGAGAAAAATAAAATCAAATAATTTTTTTTAAAAAAAATCCTTTTCAACGATATCAAAAAAAGGCATGAAAGTCCTAAAAAAACAAAAGAAAAAAAAGAGATAAAAATTAAAAAAGAAAAGAAAAGAGTAAATATGTGAAATTAACTTAATTTTTACAAAATAAAACTTATCAATCAATTTCAAAGCCATTTTATTTACAAAAGTTAAAGTTATTTTTACTATATTTCTTTTTCATAAAAAATAAAACAAAATAAATTAAATAATAATAATAATAACTAAAAGAATTAAAATAAATAAATAAAAAACAAAAACAAATAAAAATATAAACAAATAAAAAATCAAAAAAAAAAAAAAAAAAAAAAACAAACACATTTCTTGTTCGAACTACGTGAATATTGATCCCTGTTACAGGATACGTAGGCCTTAGGTTCTTATCTTAGGTCAAGTCTGCTCTGGTAAATAAATATTTTCTTTTAATTTTTATTTTCTTAATTTTTTTCTTTTATTTTGCTCTTAATTTTATTCCTTTAATTTTTTTCCTTTTTTACTTTTAATTTTCATTTCCTTAAGTTTTTCTTTATTCTGCATGTGATTTGTTAGGGAAATTAAAATAGAATAGAGGTTATTTTAATTCTACATAACTAACTTAGAGTAATCGTTCTTAGTGATGAGTGTTGTGGGGTACCTAACACCTTCCCCACTCACAATCGACTCTCGAATCTATTATCTGGTTTGTAGACTATTTTTCTGACAAAAAGGTTTTTCCAAAGTTATCTTTTAAAAAAAATTAAAATTTTGATGACAACTCCTACTTTCATTTTGATTTTGATTTTCGTTTTCTTTAAAAATTGAAATTTCATTTGAATTTTATTTTTCTGGTGCCACGCGGTCGCATTTTCGCGTGTGACATCAGGCAACTTTAAGTATTTATTTGGCACTTTATCATAAACATTTCCTTAAAATATAATGTGATATGCACAAAGTAGATTTCAAATTATAAACACAAATCACATAATCTAAATCCAAATAATCAAATGACTACAAATGAATCAGATTTACTATAAAAAATATGCAATTTTGATACCTTGTAGGTATTACATAGTTTTCTAAGCAACTATCCATTGATCCAACATAGGATTATTAAAGTATCCACCAAGTGCATTATTAATAAAAGTTATGTCTCGATGAGTGTATACTTTGAGCAAATATAAAGCTATTAAAGGTAGAACTATTTGAAAATTTTCAATTTCAATCC
The DNA here is from genome assembly GCA_026724425.1 of Erythrophleum ivorense. Lineage (NCBI taxonomy): Eukaryota > Viridiplantae > Streptophyta > Magnoliopsida > Fabales > Fabaceae > Erythrophleum > Erythrophleum ivorense. The sequence goes on along the minus strand of JAIUCV010000006.1, from coordinate 34,814,102 downwards.
TTTTTCTTTATATGATACTAAAGACATTAAAATCTGGATAACCTCTTACCTTTCATGATAAGTGCTATAAAAGGAACAAAAGTGTACATTAAATTTCTTAAGCACTAAATAAACCAAATTTTCTTGAGACAAATTTCAAAATACCACAAGACCTATCACATTGGACTTTAATCCCAAGAATATAGGAGGTCTCACTAAGATCCTTCATGTCAGAAGAGACAAGAAAGCATATGTTTTGTCTCATGTGAAAGGTTATGTTACTACAAGTATGTCATTAACATATAGCAAAGGAATATGGTAATTTTCTTTAATTTTTGTGAAGAATACACTTATTTGAAATATTTTTTCAAATAAAACCAAAATAGGTCACTAACAATCAAACTTTAGATAGCACTAACTAAAGGCTTATTTAGCTTGCAAATGGATCTTTTGATTTGTACACCAAGTGCTTTCTCCATGATTTTATAAAATTATCTAGTTGAATCATGCAAAATTTCCTTAAACAAGCTTCAATACAAAAAAAAGGCAATTTTAATATCCATTTGGTAGGGTTCTAAGAGAAAAGGTAATAACTAATGGTATAATCACTCTAAAAGTGCCTTAGTAAACATTGGTAAGAAGGTAAGCAATTCTTTCACCTTGATTATAGCTCTTTGTAATCAACTTGGCCTTAAATGTGAACAAAATTTTAGGAATTGAAGCATAGATTAACCATAGCCCCAGTTCTAGTTATCCCTAACCTTAGAGAGACTTTTGTAGTCTATAGTAGTGCTTCTAATAAAAGGTTAAGATGTGTATTTATACAACAGAGTAGAATACTAGCCTACGCTTCTAGACAGTTAAAACCTCTTGAAGAGAATTATCCCACTTATGGTTTAGAGCTAATAGCAGTGGTCTCTATTTTTACGATATGGAGGCACTATTTATATGGTGCAACCATTGAGATATACAGTGACTACAAAGGCCTCAAGTATCTTTTTGAGTAGAAAGAGTTAAACATGAAATATAGAAGATGGTTAGAGTTCCTAAAAGATTATGATTATACTCTTAAGTATCATTTAGGTAAGGCTAATGTAAAAGCAAATTTAATGAGTAGAAAGTCCATGCATATGGCTATGGCAATGGTAAAAAAACAAGAACTTATAGAAAAGTTTAGGGACATGAATCTCTCGTGTCAGGTGCATTCTAGCAAACTGCTAATGAGTGAAACTCGAATAAAAAATGAGTTAAGACATCAAATAAGAGATGCTCAACAAGAAAATCCATATTTAAAAGAGGTCAGAAACTAGATATCTCAAGGTAAGATCTCAGAGTTTAATATATCTAAAAATAGGATAGTGAGGTATAGAGATAGGCTGTGTATGCTTGGAAAGCCAGAGTTAAGAGATAGAATACTAAAAGAGGCACAAAAAAGCAAGATGGGGTATAATGCCTAAATGGAAATGGGATAGCCTATCATGATTTAAAGAAAATGTTTTGGTAGCCTAGGATGAAAACTAACATAGCAGACTATGTAATAAGATGTCTAGTATGTCAGAGAATTAAGATTGAGCATTAAAGACCAGTTGGGTTACTTTAACCCTTAGAGACCCCTAAATGGAAATGGGATAGCATTATCATAAATTTTATTTTGGGTTTACCCAGAACATTATCGGGATATAATACAATATGAGTGATAGTAGATAGATTGACTAAATTTGCTTACTTCTTATTGATTAAAGCCATATATACCCTAGATAAGTTCGCCTAGTTGTACATAAAGGAAATTGTAGGACTTCATAGTATGCTTGGGAGTATAGTTTCAAAAGGGATCCCAGATTTATTTCAAAGTTCTAGAGATCATTACAAAATGCCTTAAAAACTAAGTTAAGGTTAGCATAGCCTACCATCCCCAAACAGATTGCTAAACGGAAAGAACTATCTAAATCTTAGAGGACATGTCAAGGGCTTATGACTTAGAAATGAAAGGTAATTGGGATACTTACTTGTCATTAGCAGAATTTATCTACAATAACGGTTATTAGTCTAGCATTCAGATGACACCTTATAAGACTTTATATGGGAGGAAACATATATCTTCAATGTGTTGGGTTGAACTTGGAGAGAGGAGCCTTATAGGCCCAGATATAGTGGACCAAACTTTTAGATAGAGTTGATCAGAAAGAAACTTCTAATGGAACAAAGTAGACACAAGAATTATGTAGATAAAAGAACAAGATTGTTTAGAGTTTGAAGTTAGAGACTATGTGTTCATTAAAGTGTCTCTGGTCATAGGGATAGATAGGTCTATGAAAACTAAGAAGCTTAGTCCAAAGTACATGGGTCTGTTCCAAATTTTAGATTGAGTGAGACCAATAGCCTGCAAAATAGCTTTTCCTTTTAACCTAGCCTAAATATACTATGTATTTTATGTATCCTAGCTCAAAAAGTATCAGTTAGACCCCTCATATGTCATCGAATATGAGAATGTGCATTTACAGGATAATCTATCTTATGTAGTATCATCATATGAAATTGTGGATGCTAAGCTTAAGTAGTTAAAGAACAAAAGCATATCACTGGTAAAAGTGGTTTGGAAAGGACTATCTTTTGAGGAGGCTAGCTAGAAACCAAAAGAAGAGATGAAGAAGAAATGTCCCAAATTATTTTAATGAGATATGTATCGAAATTTCGAGGACAACATTTTTATTACCGATGGGGGATAATGTAACATCTGATTCTTTCAAAACTGAACTAGAACCGATATGTTAATGAAATAAGACCTCAAAGCAAAATGAATTAAGGGCAAACTAGGGTAGAATATTAATTAAAACATCTAGAAATGAAGATATGAAAGCATTAATAGCCTAAAATCAAAGTCAAAGTAACTAAATAGAGTAAACCGATGTGATAGTAGAAAAATCATAATTCTAGATAAAATTTTAAAACTTAAAATAGAGAGTTTTAAATGTCAAAATTAAACTTATTAAGATTTTTAGGGGTTCTAAAACCCATAGTAATTGTTAGAATTACTAAATTTTCAACGACATATGGTTTAGAGTATTAGTTGACCAAAACTTTGACCAAGGTTTTTTGAATTGTTTTAAATCCCAAAAATTTTAAAATAAATACTTTTAATAAACTAAAGAGTCTTAATTTTATTATGAAAAAGATGATTTAAAAAATGATACAAAATGAACTCAAACAAAGAGATTAAAGTATTGGGATGTAAAAGGAATTTTGGAAATTGTTTTAAAATACCTCCTTCCTTCTTATATAGGGTTATGCCACCAGGTCTCCTCTTCATAACTGACTTAGACACTCCAACACCAGTAGCTATAGACATCCAAAGGAGGGAGGAAAGAGAATGGAAGAAAGTGTAAAATAGGTAAGGAAAAGTGCCTAAATTCATGGTGTGTTAGTTACCGAACTTCTTCTTCTCTTTAAGCTTTTTCTATTGATAGTGTTGATTTCTTGAAAGAAGCACTTTTGGAGGCTAACCACTTGAGGAAAGGAAGGAATTTAGAGCAACTAATTGTAGCACAAGAAGTATTAGTTCAAAAGCTTTCAAACAAGGTATGTTATGAGCCAGTGAGTTTGCTTTTCCTTTGAGTTATGCTCTTCTTGGTTTGGCCTAGATAGAGAAAATGGAGAGGGAGTTTGAGTTTGACTAAAACTTGATAAAAATAAGGGTTTAGAAGCATAAAGATTAAGATTATGTAAAAAAAAAAATCACTTAAGAAGCTATAGAATTTAAGTTAGGGCACCTAGGGTTTTTGTTGCATCTTGGAAGTTATGAAATCCTAAGAAGATGTTTTAAGTTATTTAAGATTGAACTTGAACTAGAAAAGAGTAAGGAACACTCCATATGTCTCAAATTCTCTAAGAAAAGTGAAAACTCCATTTAGGCCATTGAGGTTGCTAGTCTTAGCCAAGCATTAGAAATAATACTTAGGGAGTGCTTTTATGGGTTTTAAGGTTTTAAGAGGTTTAAATGTGATGAATAAATACTAATGGAACTATTGGAATAAATTTAGGAGTCTTATTTTGAAAAATGAAATTTTAGGGTTTAAAGGGGCCTAAAGAAGCAACTTCACTTTTGGCCTATTTAATCATGCATATGATGATCCTAATAAGTTTTATTAGAGTTATATGACTCATATTAAGTGATATTTTTTAGCCTAGAAAATGAAATACAAGAGTCGCTTCTTAAGGAATCTAAAATGGTTTAAAGATGCATATTGAGTTTTAATAGGGTTAGATGTTAACATAAGGGTTAGAATAGATCTTCATGAGTTATTTTGTATTGCAAATGGATATATGTAGGCCAAGTTAACTTAAGTTCCTCAAAGTGTAGGTGTTAAGCTAAGTAAGACTAAGAAAAAAAGCAAAGCCAAGTAAGTTAGTGGTAGATTAAAGCTTCTAAATCTATAAGGTAACTATCTCTCCCTATCTTGCATGCATTCAAGTGTTTGAATGAGTTAAGATGCTTGTATATTCGGTTACTTAATGATTTCATGAGTTATGTTTTATATTGGCTTCTATCTTGAGTTTTATGAATGTATGATGCTATGTTTCGGCTCCTAACTCCCTATGAGATGGAATTGAGTGCAGTAGCTCTTCCTTGACTCAGAGTTGAGTCTAGTTGAGCCAGCTAATATGGTTTGATGCCATGGCTTGATGAGAATTGAAATTTCATGCTAAATTTTATTTCTAAGCTATTTGGATGCATACGACCACATGATATAGATTGAGATTTGCTATTAAGATTATCCCAAAAATCTCTTTCTATTTATCTCTCACTAACATGACAGGTTCTTTAAACAAGGAAAAGGAAATTGCCAAGAATTAGAGTTTAGGAATTATGTAATATAAAGCTTATGATGCAATTATGTAATTTAAGATGTATAAGACATATTAGTAGTGAAATATATTGTATATGACAAGAATATGTAATGGTGACTTGTGTATAACCTTGAGGACATGTATATATGTTATTTTGATGCATGAATTGGCAATTGGTGCACGAATCCATTATGAGAGGCTACTTGATGTATATGCATGGACGGATGTGAAATAGTGATTTTTAGTAGCTAGCCTTATTTCATGCAATAGTTCCCATGGAAATAAAGCTTGAATAGATTAAGATTTGTTCAAAGCAAGATATTGCAATTTAAAGGCTAAATGGAGCACTTTAGAATCAAATTTTGGTCCAAATGAGCCATAAATTGTACCTTTACCATTGATAACTTAAATGACCTAGTTTGTGGCTAAAATTTGGTTAGTAATTAGAGAATTTATAAAGTTTTCTAACAAGTTAAAGATGATATTTTTTAAACTTTATAAAATATTTGGTGAATTTTTTAAATTGGTGTAGAATTATGGAATTATGCAATACTATTTATACTATTATAGCCACGATTTTCATGTCTTTTCAAAGAGCAAATGGATTTATTTTTATTTGAAATTTTTCTGGCATAAAATTCAGATCATAAGCTTTTCGTACATATCTAATTTGCAAAAATTGAAGTTCTATAGCAAAAGTTATAAATTTTTAAAATTTAAGGCTCTTTTATGTCCAAAGTAGCCAAAATTGGCTATGACTCCAATATGCAAATGAGGCTTATATCTTGGGCTTATGGATCAAAACAAACTTGTGTATGGCAGTCATGAATGAAAAAGAATAGAATTCAAATTTGGATCTCTATAGTTCCAATTGATTTGTAAAATGGGCTAAAATCCACTACCAAAAGTTTTATAACAATTATAATTTTTTTACTTTAAGATGGAAACGATATGAATTAACTAGACAAAGCATGTTATGACACCACTGTCCAAGTCATTCTCGAAATAAGTAGTTCAAAGAGATTTAATGACTTTGGTAGGAAAAGTGGGACAATAATATCCATCGCTAGAGCTTATACAATAGCTAATGATTAAACCACTAATAGATTTAGCATTTAATTTCATAGTCTAAGGGTTATACAGTCACACCTTCGTCTCATAACTCCATACTCAAAAGTGTCTTAACCTAAGCCTTTTACCAAATATCAATAACATGGAGTTTTGGGAACAATTTTGTAAGAGACTTGATTGAATACATGTGCAGAAATTTCTAGGGCATCGCCTTTTGGAAATGCTAGCAAAAAAGACTACACACATCTCATTACAACTATTCATCATTATCATCAATTCTGACATATTTAATACATTTTCCATTTTTCAACTCAATAGCTACTTAAAAGCCAACTAAAGATTTTGACTTCTTATATAAAAGGACAATCCACCCATATTAGGTGTGAGCAACAAAGAAGGTGGTGAAATTCATAAATTCTTCCATGATATCAAGAGTCAAAGATCCATAATTATCATGTGAATTATCATATTATGATAGCTCCCACTTGTCCCTTTATATCTAGCTTTAACAAGGAATTTTCCCTTAATAAAATCTATATGAGAACCTTAAGCCAATGAAAACAAGGCTGTGCAAAACATGCATCTTATTTAACATACATCTTCAAACTCTCCTAAGAAATGCTACTTAAATCCTTAACATCAAAGAGCATTTCAACAGATCTATCAATGATAAAATTACTAAACTAAATATGTTAACAAATTTAAATTTAACACATCTAGATCATTACTCAATACAAAAAAACCAATGATAGTAATTAAAGTCAATGAAGTTTCATTAGACTAGCCCAAAATATAAGTGGAAGTCAAATTTCTTCTTGAAGGGGTGCGTAAACATAATCCCATAATATGTCCAGAAGACAAATTCCAAAATGGACACATCTAAAATCTAAATACCAAAAATAAGATGGATCATGACAAGATTGGATTCAGAACAAGCTAGAGCTAGAGGGACAAACACAATAGTTCACTACCTAATTATCTGGCTAATTATGAAATCACATTTGACTTTAAAAGATCCCAGATAGCCAAACAAAATTTTCATACAACTTACTAACAATTTTCTAATCACAAACTTGGACTTGGGCATTTAATCCTTTGTTAAACTTATAGAGACTTGGTGCTAGATTCAAGAGTCAAATTGTAACAACCAGAAAAAAAAGAAAAGAAAAGAAAAGAAAAGCTGAAAATTTTTGAAGTTTTGAAAATTTTCTAAGTCTGCTAGCTATAGCCTAGCTATAGCGAATGTACCTGTTCGCTATAGTGAGAAAGAGTCTAGTTATAGCGAGAGTGCCTTTTCACTATAGCAAAAATGCTTCTAGCTATAACCAGTACGGGCATCCCATACAAAAACCAGGGCGTTGCTCGTCGTAGCGCGCACCATAGCGAAAGCAGGGGTCTGAGACTGATACGTGCTCGTCGTAGCGAGGGTTATTCTTTGCTATAGAGAGGGTTAGTCCAGAAAAGCATGAAAAAAGAGAATTTGACTTTTTAAAGTGTCTAGATTCATTCTTTCTCTGTAAACCGACCTAAGCTTCGACCAAAAGAGAGAAAAGAGCTATAGAGAGAGAGAGAGACCTAGAGAAGGAAGGAGAACAAGCAAAATGGTAAGCAAGTTTGAGATTTCCATAGCTTTTCTTCTTAGTATATTATTCTTCTCTCTTTGCCCTCTCTTTCTATGGTTTTGGTAGTTGATTTGGGTTTGGTTCAGAAGAGGGAAAGTGGAAAACCACTCTTGAAGAAGGCTAAAACTCATGTATCTTCACTTCTTCTTCTTTGCTTTCCTTTTTGAGAGCTTGAGAGAGGAAGGAAAGTGAGTGGAATTCTAGAGAGAGAATCCCTAGTTTCTTACATATGTAGTGGGGGTTTGCTTCGATGAAGAGCCCATTAGCTTTGTGAGTGCTTATTTGAGTTATAAGAGAGTAATTCCATGCTCTTTATTGTGCCTAGGCTCAAAGGAAACAACTCCATCTAGTTGTGATTGTGAAACCAAGAAGGAAGAAGAGAAATTGAAAGGGAAGGCTTGTATTGGCCGATAAGGTAGCTCTCCACTCTTTCTTGTTACATTCTTAGATGTGTAATAGTCATTGTATGCTTGTGTATATGCTTGTATGATGAGACATGCCATTTGATGTAGCCTTGATGCATTCGTACCAATATGTTCATGATATGAATTGTGAAAATTGCTCGGGTGAGGTGGTGCCGAAAGTCCTTTGAGACGGGTGAGGTGGAGCCAAAAGTTCCTAAACCAAGGGTAAGGCCAATCCAAAAGTCCTAAAAACTCGGGTGAGGTTAGACCAAAAGTCCCTAGAGCTTATTCTTGGCAATGATATGATATTCATGGCATGGAAAGCATGTGTTGTGTAATTGTGAATGGTTTGCATGTTTTGACTTATTTATATGCCTTGATTGCTTCCTTGAATGAGTATGAGCTATTGAGATTCCCTGAATCTCACCCCCTTCCCTTTCCCATCTTAACATATTAGGTGGAGCTCAAAGAGAACCAAGTGCACACCAAGGAGCCTAGTTGAGCATGCTTAGGGAGTGGTGTAGTTATTTTAGATCTTTTGATGTAAAGAGGTGCCAAAATGAATATGCATCTATTATTTTTGAGTTGTAAATATGTGAGCACATGTAAACATATGTATAAGTGATGTATGAACTATGAAGCGAGTCAAAGCAATAAAAATGTGAAATTTGGCCTTTTATGGCTTACATGTAATAGTGCATTTTGTTCTGTAGCATAGTGAATTTGAAATGTATGATGACTTGGACCACTTGGGCAATTCATATATGCTATATTTATACTTTCAAACTTGCCCAAGAGATGTTAGAACATGTGGGAGGCCATTTGGACCCACTTTAAACCATTTTGGGTGCCAAAAACCGTCATATTTGTGAGTTACGTCAAAGTATGACCAAATGAGCTCTTCTTGATATGGAATTTGGCATGCCTTTAGAGTCTATTGAGAGCTTCTTGAGAAGATAAAGTGGGTATTATTTGGAGGTCTAGGGAATATTTGATGAATTGTTGAAATTAGAGAATTTTCTAATTTTAGTTATTGTATTGTGCAACTAGGTCCGAAAATGAATCTGTGTCATTCATGGACCAAACGGTGTCCGATTGTCATGAAATTTTATGAGTATAAACTAGATATCCACAATGACCTATACAAACTGAAGCACCTCAATCGGAGGTCTGTAGAGGGAGAATGAACTTTCTGAAGTTCTGTGTCAGTATCAGGGAAGCCATCTGACCTTCGTTACTGTTCCATCAGTTTTCGAGGCCCAAGAGCTATTGAAATGATCTAAACTTAATTTTACGCTTTAGTTAACATCTATAGCTTTCCAAATTGGTATAGTTTGTCCAGATTGTATTTTTTTGGAATTAGTTACGAATTTTCGAAGTTCATGATAGCAAGCTGCACTAGTACCAGGGACAGTTGGACCTCTGTCTCTTTTTCAATGTCAAATACGGTCCTAACGCTGAGATTGTGGTTGGGAGTTATTTTTAATGTGAATTTAACATCTAAATATTTTCAGAGAGCTATGATTTACTTGATTACCATTTTTCTAGAATTAGTTATGATTTTCCAAAGTTAGAGCCAAAAATCTGACTTTTGGGCTCATGTGAGAAATTGCATTTTCTTGGTTTTTGGCTTCATATCCGTGGTTTATGAGTTGTTTGAGGCTATGTACAAGTTTTATAAATGGGGTTTGAGTAGAGAATGTGAATGATGGATTCACAGGACCCACGGGGCAAAATATGATCAGTTAAACCCCGACTTAAAGTAGTAAAATACTACGATTTTAATCATTTTTCTTGGAAATCATATGGAATCAAGCCTAGAGGGAGATTAGTTGGAGTTAAGTTATTATAGTGTTACATTTTTAGTATCAGAGCCTGGTTCAGGCACTTTGCTCGATGTTAGGCTCTTGAATGGAGTGAATTGCTTGTGTTTGGTGTGAATTGCCATAGAAGTGGTAACATTCATATGCATATGTGCTTGTGATATATTTGTGAACTGAGGATTGCTACTCCTTTTCAGATATGGTTGAGACTAGACGGGGTAAGGGTAGAGGCAGGCTGCCCAGGGCTCAAAGAGCTGAGCTAGAGGTTCCTGTTGGGCCTAAGGATTCTCTGCGGACCATCGTGGAGAGACTTGATCGGTATGAGGCCATGATGGGCCAGCACTAGGAGATGCTGGAACAATAGAGGTACATTGCCCAGCAACAACATGATATGATCATGCACCTGTAAGATACCCTGCCCAGGTAAGAAGCCAAGAAAGAAGCCTCTGTACCTCAGCCATCCACATCTGGTATTCCACCTACACCTCCCTAGGAGCCTACGGTTGCTCAGACCCAGACGCCTATCCAGAAACTGTTGAAGCAGTTTAGGCAAAATAGTCCACCCTCGTTTGACGGGGAGTTGGATGCGAATAAGGCAGAGGCTTGGGTTAGGGAGTTAGAGAAAATATTCTCGGTGATAGATTGTACCACCGAGCAGAAAGCTCAGCTATCTACTTTCATGCTACAAAAGGAAGCTGATAGATGATGGTGTAGCACGAAACCCCTGATGGAGACCAAGAATATACAGATAACTTGGGAAAGTTTCTTGGTCGAGTTTTATGAGAAATATTTCCCTATTTCGGTGAGGAAAAAGAAAGAGATGAAATTTATGAGTTTGAGACAGACGGATGAGATGACTGTAGACCAATATGTGGCCAAGTTTATGGAGTTATCTCGGTATTCCTCATACCTTAAGGGGCCATGGAACCGAAGGCCATAGCGGGGTAAGCCGGTGCTGCCTCTTCAGGCCAGTCATCTTTCCAGCAGCCTCTGGTGACTTGCTTTAAGTGTGGGAAGCTGGGGCATATTGCTAGACACTGTCCGCAGATAGATACAACGCCTCCTTCTAGGCCACAGACCCAGGATCGAGTGTTTGCCCTCACTCAGCAAGAAGCCAACGCGTCCCCCAGTTTGATTGGAGATACACTGATAGTGAATGGCTTTCCTGTAGTTGCTATGTTTGATTCGGGTGCTAGTCACTTGTTTATATCCTATGAATGTATGAGGCAATTGGGTCTGGCTGTTAGTGTCTTGCCATTTGACTTGTCTGTCACTACACCCACTGGAAGCCACGTGGTTACTTCCCATACTTGCTTAAATGTCACTGTTCAGTTCAATCATTGTCATACGACTATTGATCTAATCTGTATGCTCTTCTATGATATTGATTTGATTGTTGGTATGAACTGGTTGGCCGTAAATAATGCGGTACTTGATTATGAACACCGAACCATTTCTTTACCTACTTATGGGACTATGCCTAGGGTAGGAGCTGACTTATCTTTTATGACTACTGCCCAGGCTGAGAGGCATTTAGAGTGTGGATGTCAAGGGTTTCTAGTCTTTTTCTCTATTCGGGCTGAGGTAGAGGAAGGGATAGAGGAGATCCCAGTTGTCAGGGAATTCTTAGAAGTTTTCCCTAAAGAGTTTGACTTTAGTGGTCTACCCCCTGAGAGAGAACTAGAGTTCCCTATAGATTTAGTGCCTGGGGCTGGACCGATATCCAAGGCTCCTTATAGGATGGCTCCTACCGAGCTCGTTGAGTTGAAAAAGCAAATAGAGGAATTGTTAGAGAAAGGGTTTATCTGCCCTAGCCTTTCACTTTGGGGAGCTCCGATGTTATTTGTGAAAAAGAAAGATGGTAGCTTGCGTTTGTGTATTGATTACAGAGAGTTGAATAAAGTTACCATCAAGAATAAATATTCTCTCCCTAGAATTGATGATTTGTTAGATCAGTTAGTTGGGGCATCTGTGTTTTCCAAGATAGATCTTAGATCTGGGTATCACCAATTGAGAGTGAGAACTAAAGACGTCTCCAAGACAGCCTTTAGAATGAGATATGGGCACACTGAGTTCCTTGTGATGCCATTCGGGTTGACGAATGCGCCTGCTGTGTTCATGGATTACATGAACAGGATATTCAGACTGTATCTAAATCAGTTTATGGTGGTCTTCATTGATGATATCCTAGTGCATTCCAGAACCTTTGAGGAGCACGAGAGGCATTTGAGATTAGTTCTAGAGACCTTGAGAGAGAAAAGGTTGTATGTCAAACTTAGTAAATGTGAGTTTTGGCTGACCGAGGTGAGATTCTTAGGTCATGTGATCTCACGAGACGGGGTCGCGGTTGATCCCCATAAAGTTGAGGCTGTGTTACAGTGGGATAGACCTAGAACGATCACCGAGGTCAGGAGTTTCTTAGGTTTGGCAGGGTACTATAGACAATTTATTCAGGGCTTTTCTCAAATAGCCTTACCACTGATGAGGCTAACTAGGAAAGAAACACTATTCGTGTGGGATGATAGATGTGAGAGGAGTTTCCAAGAATTGAAGCTCCGTTTGACTACTGCCCCTGTACTGATTATCCCTGACCCTAGTGAACCATTTGTGGTTTATTGTGATGCCTCGGGCAAAGGGTTAGGATGTGTGTTGATGCAGCAGGGTAGAGTAGTGGCATATACCTCTAGGCAGTTGAGGCCTCATGAAGAGAATTATCCCACGCATGATCTGGAGTTAGCCGCCGTAGTGTTTGCTCTTAAGGTTTAGAGGCACTATCTGCATGGTGCTACCATAGAGATTTACAGTGACTACAAGAGTCTGAAATACTTGTTTGACCAGAAGGAACTTAATATGAGACAGAGGAGATGGATGGAGTTTCTGAAAGACTATGATTATGTGTTGAAATATCATCCTGGCAAGGCCAATGTGCTGGCAGATGCCCTGAGTAGAAAATCCATTCATGTGGTCCATATGATGATTAGGGAGCAAGAACTCCTAGAGAAGTTCAGAAACATGAACCTCTCTTGTCAGATGATATTGGGTAAATTGTATCTGAGTGAAACCCGAATTGAGAATGTATTGAGAAATCAGATCTTAGACACCCAGAGAGAGGATAAGTTCCTGAGACGGATCAGGAATGAGATCTTTTAAGGTAAGACCTCAGATTTCAAGGTGTCTGAGGATGGTATGATAGTATACCGAGATAGAATCTATGTGCCTAGTTAGAATAAGATGAGGGAAAGTATTTTAGAAGAGGCATATAAGAGTAAGTATACTATCCACCCAGGTGCCACCAAGATGTATCAGGATTTGAAACGGATTTTTTGGTGGCTGGGAATGAAGAATGAGGTGATGGACTATGTGGCTAGATGCCTAGTGTGTCAGAGGGTAAAAATAGAACATCAAAGACCGGCTGGGTTGTTGTAACCTCTAGATATCCCTGAGTGGAAGTAGGATAGTATAGCCATGGACTTTGTTATGGGATTACCTAGGATATCCTCTGGACACGATACTATTTGGGTAGTTGTGGATAGACTGACGAAGTCTGCACACTTTTTAGCTATCAAAACTACTCATACACTGGAGAGATTAGCCCAGTTGTATATCAGAGAGATAGTGCGACTTCATGGAGTACCTAGTAGCATAGTTTCAGATAGAGACCCCAGGTTCACGTCGAACTTCTGGAGGTCGTTACAGCATGCCTTAGGGACCAGGTTGCGGTTTAGTACTGCATATCACCCCCAGACAGATGGTCAGACTGAGAGGACCATCCAGACCTTAGAAGACATGTTAAGGGCGTGTGTGTTAGAAATGAAGGGCAACTGGGATGTGTATTTACTATTAGCAGAGTTTGCTTATAATAACAGTTACTATTCCAGTATTCAGATGTCCCCTTATGAGACTTTGTATAGGAGAAAGTACAGATCCCCTCTGTGCTGGGTTGAGCTAGGTGAGAGGAGTATGATAGGACCTGAGATTGTGGACCAGACCACTCGACAGATAGAATCGATTAGAAAGCGACTCCTCACGGCCCAAAGTAGGCAGAAAAGCTATGCTAATAAGAGAAGGAGGCCGTTAGAGTTTGAGATTAGAGACCATGTATTCATTCGAGTGTCTCTAGTAACGGGAGTGGGTCTGTCAATGAGGGTAAGGAAGCTCAGTCCTAGGTATATTGGTCCATTTGAAATCCTTGAGAAAATTGGACCCGTGATATACCAGATAGCCTTGCCTCCTAACCTAGCCCAAATCCATGGTGTTTTTCATGTCTTCCAATTGAAAAAGTATTTGCCTGACCCCTCACATGTCATAGAATATTAGCATGTGCAATTGCAGGAAGATCTTTCCTATATAGTGAAACCGGAGAGAATTGTGGATGCTAAGTTGAAACAGTTGAGGAGCAAGAACATTTTTCTGGCAAAAGTAATCTGGAGAGGTCTAACATTTGAGGAAGCAACCTGGGAATTGGAGGATGAAATGAGGCAAAAATATCCAGAGTTATTCCCTTGAGGTATGTATTTAAATTTCGAGGACGAAATTTCTTTTAAGCAGGGTGGAAATGTAACAACCAGAAAAAGAAAAGAAAAAAAAAGCTAAAAATTTTTGAAGTCCTAAAAATTTTCTAAGTTTGCTAGCTATAGCCTATCTATAACGAATGTACCTGCTCGCTATAGCGAGAAAGAGCCTAGCTATAGCGAGAGTGCCTTTTCGCTATAGCGAAAATGCTTTTAGCTATAGCGAGTGCGGGCATCCCATACAAAAACCAGGGCGTTGCTCGCCGTAGTGCACGCCATAGCGAAAGTAGGGGTCTGGGACAGATACGTACTCTCCGTAGCGAGGGTTATTCTTCGCTAGATCGAGGGTTAGTCCGGAAAAGCGTGAAAAAAAGAATTTGACTTCTTAAAGTGTCTAGATTCATTCTTTCTCTGTAAACCGACCTAAGCTTCGACCAAAAGAGAGAAAAGAGCTGTAGAGAGAGAGAGAGAGACCTAGCAAAGGAAGGAGAACAAGCAAAAAGGTAAGCAAGCTTAAGATTTCCATAACTTTTCTTCTTAGTATGTTATTCTTCTCTCTTTGCCCTCTCTTTCTATAGTTTTGGTAGTTGATTTGGGTTTGGTTCAGAAGAGGGAAAGTGGAAAACCACTCTTGAAGAAGGCTAGAACTCATGTATCTTCACTTTTTCTTCTTTGCTTTCCTTTTTGAGAGCTTGAGAGAGGAAGGAGAGTGAGTGGAATTCTAGAGAGAGAATCCCTAGTTTCTTACATATGTAGTGGGGGTTTGCTTCGATGAAGAGCCCATTAGCTTTGTGAGTGCTTATTTGAGTTATAAGAGAGTAATTCCATGCTCTTTATTGTGCCTAGGCTCAAAGGAAACAACTCCATCTAGTTGTGATTGTGAAACCAAGAAGGAAGAAGAGAAATTGAAAGGGAAGGCTTGTATTGGCTGATAAGGTAGCTCTCCACTCTTTCTTGTTGCATTCTTGGATGTGTAATAGTCATTGTATGCTTGTGTATATGCTTGTATGATGAGACATGCCATTTGATGTAGCCTTGATGCATTCGTACCAATATGTTCATGATATGAATTGTGGAAATTGCTCGGGTGAGGTGGTGCCGAAAGTCCTTTGAGACGGGTGAGGTGGAGCCAAAAGTCCCTAAACCAAGGGTAAGGCCAATTCAAAAGTCCTAAAAACTCGAGTGAGGTTAGGTCAAAAGTCCCTAGAGCTTATTCTTGGCAATGATATGATATTCATGGCATGGAAAGCATGTGTTGTGTAATTGTGAATGGTTTGCATACTTTGACTTGTTTATATGCCTTGATTGCTTCCTTGAATGAGTATGAGCTATTGAGATTCCCTGAATCTCACCCCCTTCCCTCTCCTATCTTAACATGTTAGGTGGAGCTCAAAGAGAACCAAGTGCACACCAAGGAGCCTAGTTGAGCATGCTTAGGGAATGGTGTAGTTATTTCAGATCTTTTGATGTAAAGAGATGCCAAAATGAATATGCACTTATTATTTTTGAGTTGTAAATATGTGAGCACGTGTAAACATATGTATAAGTGATGTATGAACTGTGGAGCGAGTCAAAGCAATGAAAATGTGAAATTTGGCCCTTTGTGGCTTACATGTAATAGTGCATTTTGTTCCATAGCATAGTGAATTTGAAATATATGATGACTTGGATCACTTGGGCAATTCATATATGCTATGTTTATACTTTCAAACTTGCCCAAGAGATGCTAGAACATGTGAAAGGCCATTTGGACCCACTTTAAACCATTTTGAGTGCCAAAACTGTCATATTTGTGAGCTCCGTCAAAGTATGACCAGATGAGCTCTTCTTGATATGAAATTTGGCATGCCTTTAGAGTCTATTGAGAGCTTCTTGAAAAGCTAAAGTGGGTATTATTTGGAGGTCTAGGGAATATTTGGCGAATTGTTGAAATTAGAGAATTTTCTGATTTTAGTTATTGTACTGTGCAACTAGGTCTGAAAATGATTCTGTGTCATTCATGCACCAAACGGTGTCCGATTGTCATGAAATTTTATGAGTATAAACTAGATATCCACAATGACCTATACCAACTAGAAGCACCTCAATCGGAGGTCTGTAGAGGGAGAATGAACTTTCTGAAGTTCTGTGTCAGTATTAGGGAAGCCATTCGACCTTCGTTACTGTTCCATCAGTTTTCGAGGTCCAAGGGCTATTGAAATGATCTGAACTTAATTTTTTACTCTAGTTAACATCTATAGCTTTCCAAATTGTTATAGTTTGTCCAGATTGTATTTTTTTGGAATTAGTTACGAATTTTCGAAGTTCATGACAGCAAGCTGCACCAGTACCAGGGACAGTTGGACCTCTGTCTCTTTTTCAATGTCTAACACGGTCCCAACGCTGAGATTGTGGTTGGGAGTTATTTGTATTTGAAGTTAACATCTATGGCTTTCCAGAGAGCTATGATTTACTCAATTCCCATTTTTCTAGAATTAGTTATGATTTTCTAAAGTTAGAGCTAAAAATCTGACTTTTGGACTCATGTGAGAAATTGCATTTTCTTGGTTTTTGGCTTCATATCTATGGTTTATGAGTTGTTTGAGGCTATGTACAAGTTTTATAAATGGTGTTTGAGTAAAGAATGTGAATGATGGGTTCACGGGACCTATGGGGCAAAATATGACCGGTTAAACCCCGACTTAAAGTAGTAAAATACCACGGTTTTGGTCATTTTCCTTGGAAATCATATGGAATCAAGCCTAGAGGGAGATTAGTTAGAGTTAAGTCATTATGGTGTTACAAAAATAATTTATAGTAAGAGCCAAGGTGTTATAAATTTCCTTGATTTCACTTGTTGAAGAACAATCTCATTCTTTTGATCATATCCTATTCAACTTGATGGGCAAAATGGGAAACATTCGGTACTAGAAACATAGATTGGAGGTATATTAAAAGTGCCATAAAAAAAACCCAAGTTTGAAAATGTGTTTCTTAAACACTAGACACTCTATCATAGTGAGTGTTTTCTTATAAAGAGAAGCGATGACCCTTTTAAACCTTGTCAAATTAACTAAATCTTCTTGCCAACAACCCTTAAGAATTCCACTATGGTTTCCTTTTTATAGGAATTTATTGCCTAAGCACACTTTGTAGAGATGTGCCAACATTCACAAAAAAACTTTAGCGACAAAAGTGGAACAGCTATGAAATGCTATAGATGCATCCACCTTCAGGTCAAACGCCAATAGTGCAATTGCCTAAATATAATTATAAGGACTATTTCCAGTTGTCTTAACTAGTCCCATATAAAGTTTTCACATAAGGTAATTACATAAACAAGGGAGCCAAGATAGAAACAATATGAATATAAATCAATTATGCGTATAATATGAAACTCGTAGCTTTATTACTGATTTAGTTTCATAAATTAATTACACAATTTCTTCAATTAATATGTTCAAAGAATAATATAAGAATTTATTCTTTTATGATAGGACTATGAAGGTGACTAGGGATAGTTACTTTTATTTTGTATTATCATTCATAAGAACAACTTAAAAAAAAAATAACACAATTGCAGTGATCATAAGTAACTTTCATATTATTTATCCCTAATGATTCTAATTTAATACCTACAATTATATGTACACTTCAAAAATATTGTTAAGGGGTGTCTTTTTACCAAAATACCAAAAAAAAAAATCTCTATATCTATAGCTTGACCTAATCCATGACTTGCTAAGCAATCAACAAGAGATCTAGTATAATCGGTAGAAGGTCAATATTGACCTAAAACATCACTTGTAGGGTAGCCATTCTAATTTGGACACATAAAAAAAATTAGTGAGAACATAAAATTTTTAATAGATAATAACAAGAAGTAAAAACTCATGATGGTACCAACTATATCAAGCTACAAAAGGTATTTTAATGGCTATCATACATTTATAGTAATTAAATACTTACATTGTAAGAGCATAGCAAAGCATGCATAATCACACAAAATAATATCACCCATGATACATACTTATGGTAGAGTAATATCATATCATAGTGCATGCATGCTTATGTTAGAGTAGTCTCTTTATTTTTATTATTTCTTTCTAATATATGTGTCAATTTTTTACTTATCTATGTGAATTGGAACCAAATTGCTAAATATTTTCAATTAAGTAAATTGTCCACTAGAATGGATCCATAATCAAAGAATCAAACAATTAAAGGTCATATCCTTTATTTATCTCTTTAAGGATCATCCATCATAGTTCTTGAGATCACCTCCTTCTATAACTTTTTCTTTGAAAATCATTTTTTGCTTCACATTGCTTTGCTACTGTTGTTTTTTCATAACTTTTTTTATCCTTCTCATGAACAATCTCATAAATAGTAAAAAAATAGACTTTTTTTTTATCATGTTCTTTTTAGAGTCATTTTCCATATATATATATATATATATTTGCATAATCATAATTCAAGATGCAACAAAATCATTGCATATTTTGAGATAATTTACTTTTATATTCTAATTAAAAATCCCATAACTATCATGAATAATTTAGAATATTTTTTTTCAAATTTTTGGCATTTAATTTTAATAAAATTCATAGGACAAATGACATAAAGAATTCAACATATAATTAATTTGAAGTAATCTAGTATGGATATACTAATTTGGACATTTAATAATAAAATGTATAATTTATTGATTCCAATTACCTTAATTATGCATGAAAATTTCTAAATTAATTTTTTTTTGCATAACCAATGATTATAAATTAAATTACTACGAAAATATCTTGATAGAAAAAAACTATAAAAAAGGATAAAATTCTAAATTAATCTATTATAATTAAACTATAATCATAACTACAAATACTAAAAAAATATTTTAATAGGAAAATACTAAAAGTAGATATTATTATTTCTATCTTAAATATAATTTCTCTCTCTCTCTCTCTTTTTCTTTCTTCTTCTCCTCCTCTTTTTCCCCCCCTCCTCTCCTTCTTCTTGCCTATTGCTCTCCACTCTAGTGGCTCTTATTGCTTGGACAAAATGGAAGGAAGCAAGGCTATTTATACTTGTGGAATACTATCAAATATTTGCCACATGTGTGGTTATGTGTAAGGTTGCAATTTCATTATGAAAATTTTTTAAGTGCACTAGATGCAATTAATGACAAGAATTTAATTTGTACAAGTGGAGTTCTATGTGTTGTACAAGTAGGATACACATGCAGAGTAAATCTTAATCGTTGAGTATATAAATGATGTGGCGCACCTGGTGCATATAAGAATTGTTCTTTTCACTACTTCCTTCTCATGCTCATTGTAATGATTTCTCTGTCTTACCTAGTACAATGTCTTAATGCATGGAAACTATATATATATATATATATATATATCTCTGATGCAATGATGCATGATTATTATTACTATATTAATATATTTGAATATCCTTTTAGGAAATCCTGTTGTGGCATTAAACAACTTTTACACATTAACATAGATATATTACTTTATTTGATATAAAGAAATTAAATCTTTCGTTAAATTCTCTTAACACTATTTTAATTAAATGGTTATGCTATTTTTATTTAAAATTTTATATTATTAAATTAAATTTATATAATATATTTTCAATATCTGTAAATAAAATATTTTTTTAGGTAAATTTTATTAAAGCCTATTTGTTGCTAAGAAAGATATTACATTAACTTGAATTTTATTCAATAATTAGTATATGATTATCTTATTATTTAATGCATTCTTTTTAATTCATATATCCACCCAAGTACTATGCATATTAAAACACAAAAATTTCATGAAATCAAATAACTATATTTACTAAAATTTTAATAGATTATCACATCACAAAATTTAAGTAATTCATTTTAATAATTGTAATTAATTATATAAAACACATATAGGGTATCCTAATTAAATAGGTAAATCAAACCACTTAATTTAATTATAATTTATATATCATAATTAAAAGAGGACGTTACACATAACATATTTAGAAATAAAGTTTTTCACAAGATTTGGCTAATGTAATTGTACACACGATTATGTTGTTTATCACTAGCCCACCAAAGAGCCTCGGATAATAATAAATTGAGAAAACTCAATTGCACACAGTAAGACCAATAAGAAGAATGTCCTTAACATTTTCATTCCAATAGGGTATAAGAAATATTAAGACATCGATTTAAATATATCTTAATAATAATAAATTATATTAACAATGTTACATTGGTAAGGCATATTTACTGTTAATGCAATTTATTCAGCAATTATATTGCAATATATAAAACAATAGAGGCACAACTGCATATATATATATATATATATCTAAGTTAAAATAAATGCCTTAGTCAAATTAACCAAAACATCCTTATAATTGGTTTTATGATAGGTGAGTATACAACCATAAGAAACATTACACATATTTAGGGAAAATATATGTGCTTTCTTCCTTTGATTCACCATAAACCTATCATTTTCTTGTAAACATCCTGGTTTAGAAACATTACAAGCTCAAGAATAACATTTTCCATGGTAGAAATTGATTTAGAAATATCACAAAATTGGTCACATATTCAAGGAAAAGAAGAGTAGGGTTCAAAACTTTGTCTGAATTTTTCTCCCTACATAGAACAATTACAAGGAAAGAAGTACATCATATTAAAGCTTATAATAGGAGGAATAAAACCCCTAATCTTTCACAAAAATTCAATGATCAAATTTGACATCAAGTTGTACAAACAAAAATACGAAAATATTATCACAATATAGAATCATTTAAATAAATAGTAACATATATTGAGGCCCTGAAAGCAATTACTAAATTAATATAAGGATTAAGAGATAGGATTCTAAATCCTAGTTGGAATTGAGTTTTAGTCCATTGGTTGAATTAAATACTCATAAAAGTTTAGAGAGAAAGAACACTTGAACTTACTTGGTTCACATATTTTGCTTATCTCACAAGCTAAAATGGGTGTACTTATATACAATAATAACATGCTTATTTAGCAAGATCACTTGCCCTGTAAGTTGAAGTTGATTTGTCTTATAAGTCAAGTTATTATATACATATATATAAAAAATAACTAAACCCTCAATTAGTATAAATAGGGTAGCTAGTTTAAAAATAAACTGTAAGTAAGACCCTTAATTTAGTGGACTTATGAATATTTTGACTTTATTATAAATTGTCTAATTACATGACTTAATTAATTTTGTCAATGCTAAATACTAGATTAATTATTTGATATTATTAAATATAATTTGTTAATTAATCTAGATAATTAATTAATTCTAAATATTCTAATAGTTTCTACGAAATCATGTTCCATATGATTTCTGGCTAGAGATATTGGGAGTAGGGACTAAAGCTTCTGGCAACACTTAAAGCAATAGTGATGTGAAATCAAGGGGTGGCCTGATCTTTAAGGCATAGGTTGAAGGATAAATGATGGTTTGAAACCTGATGGAAGCAAATAGCCAACCAATGTTATAAGAATATTGACCTACTTCTTAAACAACACGCCCTACCATGAACACGATGAATGTAACACCATAGTGTGTTAGCCTCAACTAATCTCCACTTAGGCTTGATTCCATGAAATTCCAAAGAAAAAGAGTAAAACCATGGCAATTTATTATGTTACACTGGGGGTTTAGATGCTTATACTTCGCCTCGTGGGTCCCGTGAACCACGAATATGAGGTCAATCACATTCTCTACTCAAAATTCATTCATACAACTCATATATATCATAAAAAAAATCCATGAACCACGAATATGAGGTCAAAAACCAGAAAAATGCAATTTCTCTCAAGGGTCCAAAAGTTAGATTTTTGGCTCTAATTTTGAAAAATCATAACTAATTCTAGCAAAGTGGAAATCAAGCAAACCATAGCTTTCTGGAAAGCTTTGGATGTCACTAAAAATAATTTTCAGCCATGAAAATCTCATCTGGACCATATTTGACAATAGAAAAGGCAGGGAGGTCAAGTTGTCTAGAAATCTGATATAGCTTATTGATATAAACTTTGGAAATACATAATTAATTCCACAAAACTTCAATCTGGGAAAACTATACCAATTTGGAAAGCTATAGATATTACATAGGGGGAAAAATAGTTTCAGACCAATCTAAGAGCAATCAGACCCTAAAAATTAATCAAACAATAACACGGGTTTGGAGGTGCACTTGGAACAGAACAACAACTTCAAAAATTCATATCTCCCTCTCCAAACATCCAATTGAGATTTTTCCAGCACAAGTCACTAGAAAGGTCTAGTTTCTCCCTGTAAAATTTTGTAGCAATTGGGCATCGTTTGTCTCATGAATGACACAGATTCATTTTCGGACTACTTGCACAGTACATTGACTAAAAACCAAAAAATTCTCCAATTTCAAAATTCACAAAAATTTCATAGACCTCCAAATATTCTGCACTTTAGCTTCCCAAAAAGCTTTAGACAAGGTCTAGATGCATGCCAAATTTTAGATCAATGAGAGCTCATTTGGAGACAAAGTGACACTGTCCACTAATTTGGTCATTTTTGCTTTTCATAATGCAACTCTTTAGTCCAAATGTCCCTTTTTTATGTTTGGCACCTCTTGGGCAAGTTTAAAAGCACTAATACATCACATATGTATTGCCCAAGGGGTCCAAACTATCATGCATCTCAAACTCATTATGTTACATACAAGGATACACAGCTAAGAATGGGCTACCAAGTACCCAAAATTTGTATTCTCATTGCTTTGGTTCCACAAATGGTTCATACATCACATATGTGTAACACCATAAATTTTAACTCATTTTTATGTCATTCATAAGCTTTACATCATCATTTCCATGAGAGCACATGAAAAAGGGAATGAAAGTAATGAGTTTATTTGCATTGCGTCATACTTAAAAATTATAATCGGTGACATGTAGACCGTGTGAGCTCATACTATGCATTCTCATATTTAATTATATCAAAACAACTCATTTGCATCACAATATCATGTCCACAACTCATAGAAACCGAAATGAAGCATGAAATGGGTTTGTTTAATTTTGGCCAGATTTGCTCCATTTTCTGACCAAACTTTGGAAAATCATAACTAAATCTAAAAAAATCAAAATTATGCAATCTTAGTCATTCTGAGAAGCTATAGATATATACTTCATAATAAAAATATGCCCAGACCAGAACTTTAATCACAGAGAACTTTTGATATCCAAAATGGTCCAAAGGTCGGACTACATACTGGAACTGATATAGAATTCTACAGAAAACTTTGAAAATGTCCAATTAATTCCAAAAAAATCCAATTTATGTAAATAATATCAATCTAGAAAGTTGTAGATGTCAACTAGAGAGAAAAAATATCTCCAGACCAGTTCATCAAGCCCAAACCTCAAAATTTGATAGAACAATACCTTTGGTAGGGCAAAATTCTTGATACTGGATAGAATGTTCAAAAATTCATATATCCCTTTCTAGACCTCTAAATGAGGTGCCTCTAGTTTGCACGAATCACTGTGATTATCTCTTTTCTTTGTATAAAATTTTATGGCAATTGGACATCATTTGGGCCTTGTATAATAGAATGCAATTTCGGACCAAATGAATAGTGAAGCAGATCAAAACCATAAAAATTTTTAACTTCGAAAAATCATCAAATATTCTATAGACCTCTAAAAATCTTTAGCTTCCCAAAAATCTCTTAATAAGACCTAATTGCATGACAAATCTCATATCAAGACTAGCTCATTTGGCTAAAAAGTTACATAGGGTTTAATTATGGTCAATTTTAGCTCCATATAGGGTACCAAAGTTGCCAAATGGATTTCCCTTGGTTGTGGCACCTTTTGGGTAAGTCTAAAAGTACATTTAAGACTTGTGTGAGCTACCCAAATGGTCCCAAATCTTATGCATCTCATTTTGGCCATTCAACCCCCACTTATGCATATTTCCATCAAACTCTCAAGTTGCATACTTTGGCATACTCAAAATATATGCTAGAGGTCATACATCATATCCATATATTTAAACATCACATAATATCATATTTACATATGTCTCAAAGGTCATAGACCATTTACAACATCATATACATTGTGAAGCATCATTATGGATTCAAAAAGAGAAAAGCTAGGCATATCGGTGTCAATCTTCCTTCTTCGTTGTTGTTGGCTCCCATTGCCATAGCTAGTTGATCCATCTAGCATGTTAGATCATTGGAGAGGAGGGAATGAGATTCAAAGAATCCTAATAGCTCATCTCCCATTTAATCATACATAATATGTGCAAAAAAAGCTTTACAAATGCACGCATGGAGAAAATGGAAGTCATGGACATTTAAAAAGAAAGCTTAGCATATGAACAAATTATACAAGACATTCAAGAGCTCACTAAGTGTTTGGATTGGCCTCACACTTCTTCTCATGGATTTTGGACTTGCCTCACCCATTCTTTAAGAGTATTGGACTCAACCATACTCTTGGGAGCCCATTTTACTTTTGGGAGACTTTTTACTTTGTCTCAACCAAGCTCAAGGATTCTTGGCTCATCCTCACCATGGTGAAGAGTTCTTGGCCTCTCCACACTCAAGCAAACTCAAACAAACATCATGTATTCATTTGGAAATATAACATGGCATCAAGAATCACAGCATATAAAGGCATGCTAGCATACTTTTTATAGTTTGAAAATACACATACACACATTCTAAAACAAGTTAAACACACATCCATGCATGAGAGAAGGTGAAGAGAGTTACCTTACACACAATTACACACTTTCTCCTTTGGATTCAAGCCTTCTCTTTCGGCCACACACCCACAAATTGGTGGAGATGGTTTCTCTTGGCCTAGATACAATTTATGGGAGCCAATTAGGTTCATGAAACATATTCTAAGGCTACATAACTTGCTTAAACACTAGATTGCTCTATAGGCTCTGTTATGGTCCATAAATGCATCTAATGAAGCAACACCCATCAAATGATTTCTAGGTTTCATTTTTTCTTTTCAAATGTGATTTTTGACTCCTTTTAAGCCTCTTGGAGTCATCACACTATTAAAACAAAGAGTCTAACATCATGTTACTTCTTTAGGTCATAATATGGAATCTAAGACACCAAATCAATTTCTATGAGTTCTAAATTTTTTCCAAGGCCTCCCCTCATTTTCATCCATCAAATATGACTCGAGAATGGCCTTAGAAAAATTTAAAACTCTCCCTAGCACCATGAACATGGTTTGCCGAGACATAGCATGTTTTAGGCTTCTTGGAGATTTATTTGTTTTCTTGAAGGAGGAAGCTCTGGAGAGCATCTTAGGTGTCTCAAGAACTCATTTAAACTCTTAATTAAACCTAGGAAGCATCACATAATTTCAGAATTTGGAAGGTGCACATAAAACCCTAAGTTTTGCATCTTGAATTCTAATGGCTATTTCATGGTTTTCTTTGCATATTCTTATTCTCCTCCATCAAATATCTAAGATTCATGCTTGGTTGGGCTTGAAAATCATATCCTCCTAGGGTTCTTGGTGTGTGTCAAAGTGGAGAAGAAAGGGAGTTCAATATAGCTACCATAGGATGCATTTTTACCTTGTTTCCTTAGTTAGTTTAGCTTGAATCTTGCTTTCTCTAACCTTCTGTCTTCAAATCCGAAATTTCCCTTGAATTGCTCCCTTGAATTAGATTTATAAACTTCATTTTAATCCAAGAAAATAAAGGAGAAGGGAGGAGAGGAGGTGTGGATGAAGAAAAGCAAGGAAAATCACCATGAAAACATACCTTAAGCTTGGATTTCTTCCTCCTTCTTCTTCCTCTCTTGGGTGCCTCTCCCTTAGGGTTTTGCTTCTAGTTTGGGGCTGAATTTTCTGAAGTTAAATGAAGGCAAGTGTGAGGCGCCACCTATATATAGCTAAGGCAAAAGGACTTTTTCAAAAATTCCAATTTTGTCCTTAGTACTTTACATTTTCGTTTCTCCTTCATTTTAGCTCTTTTTTTAGAACTATCTTTTCTATGATAAAATTTAGGTTCCCAATTAAGAAAAATGCCTTTGGAATAACTTAAATCGAAGCTAAAACCTTCCCGAACGAACCCATCAAAGTTCGGGTACACCGACATTGGAAAACATCCACCGGAGGGGATTTAACTGTCCTGGGGCTTCCCATGGTTTTCAGGGCCTCTGAGAACCCTGGAGAACTCAAAAATTTTATTTAAAAAGTCCTCAGGTGTGAATTCCAAAAATTGCCTAAAATTACGAAAATGCTATTACGTTTCGTAGGTTTTCCGTCAAAATTTGTTTCTTCATTCTAACTTCATTTTTCCTTCCATCTGAGGCTAGGATTCTCATTTTTAGGAGGCTAGAATGTTACTCAAAATTTTTGAGACCTTAACTAATTCATTTCAGGGGACTTGCTTTGAAAACATGCTTGTTTTCGTCGTTTAACGAAAACTGGACAGTACAATATGTATGTCTTTACACTTGTTTATATGTTTATATGTCAAAAATAATATAAATATATATATATATATATATACATTTTAGCATTTTTTTACATCAAAAGAACCAAAACAAGCTATACAATTAACTAAGTATGCTTAACTAGACTCCTTGACTTGCACTTTCGTCTCTTTGAGCTCCACCTAACATGTTAAAATATGATAGGGAAGGGAATGAGATTCATGGAATCTCAATAGCTCATACACTCATTCAAACAAGTAATCAAAGCATATAAACATGTCAAAGCATGCAAGTAGGCATCTAACCATTAAAAATCATACAACACATGATTTACATTCTATGAAAATCATATCAATGCCAAGAATAAGCTTTAGGGACTTTTGGTTTACCCTCACCCAATTTTTGAGACTTTTGGACTAGTCTTACCCTTAGTCTAAAGACTTTTGACATGGTCTTACTCATCTATGAGACTTTTGGCATTGTCTCACTCATTCCTAGGGACTTTAGGCTCCACTTCACCCATCACAAAGGACTTTTGGACCCATAAGAAAAATTATATTTTTCTGGTTTTTGGCCTCATATATGTGGTTCATAGATTTTTTATGGTATATATGAGTTGTATGAATAAAGTTTGAGTAGAGAATGTGATTGATGGGTTCACGGGACCCACGGGGTAAAGTTTGAGAGTCTAAACCCCTAGTGTAACATAATAAATTGCCACGGTTTTATTCTTTTTCTTTGGAATTTTATGGAATCAAGCCTAAGGTTAATACACTATAGTGTTACAATGAACCAACCCATATAATGAAGTGTAACAACATATTTATCTAGCCTTTTTCCCATCTCATTTCTAGTCCCTTCCTTTAGGATAGCAACTTCTTAAAGAAAAACTCAATTAAAATAATAGAATATTTTACATTGTGTAGTACTTAAGTTTTTTGTTTTGCGTTTCATGGACCATATTAACTCACTCATATCATCCTCCAATTAAAATAGATTCATACAACTCAAAACCATCTCAAAATGTCACAAGAATCCTGGGTTTGGAGCATACACAAAATCACACAATAAGCCTTAGGTTCTACTGCCAGATTTCTGGTGCCAACTTTGGAAATTAATAACTAATTCTAGAAAAATTGAAATTAAGTATAATATACCATTTTGAAAAGTTACATATGTTAAATTTATGATAAAAATAAGTACAAACTAAAACAGAAAATGTTTAGCCATTGAAAATTGATGGAACAGTACCAAAAGTATTGCCACATTACTGGTATTGACTCTAAATTTTAAAAATTCATATATCTTTGCTCAGACATCCAAATGAGGTGATCTTGGTGGCCATAGAAAGCTTATTATCTTTAATTTATGTTTGTAAAATTTTATAAGTATTGGACACCATTTGTCCCTTGAATGACACAAAAGAAGAAACTGACTATATAAATAGTAACCATATCAATTTAGCAACTTTTTGGCAACTTTGAAAATTCATAATTAATTATGTAGAGTTTCAAATAATTTGATCTTTAGCTTTCCAAAAAGCTCTAGATGAGATCTATATGCATGACAAATTTCATAGGGAAATTCATCCATTTGGTTAGTTTGTGTTATAAGGTTACAAAATGGCACTTTTATGCCACCTTAAGGGTCCAAAATGGTTCAATTTAGCTTCTAGGGCCACTTGAGCAATTTTGATGAAAATAGCCTATTAAACATGTCTCAAAGGTCCAAAAACTCAGATCTCACAAATTCACTGACCCACTTGATGATATACACAAGGAACATACATGCATCATCTTGCATTTCCATGCATTTCCATGTAAAAAACATACAATATCATTCATATGGATCCGATTCCCATAGATAGATCATATATTCATACTTTTATACATAGATCATATATTCATATTTTTACAAGTGTTCTATGGCTCATACATCATATAAAGCATAGGAGTACATCATTTGACAATGTTATGGTTACAAAAATGAACAAATAATAACTCATTTGTCAATCTCCTTGCTCTCAAGTGTGGTGGCTCCCATTTTGTGGCTTACTTAGTCCACCTAGACATGTTAGGCAATGGGGAGGGAAGAGTGACATTTTAGGAATTCTAATATCCCTTCTCCCTTTTAAACACATAATGGATGCAAAATTTCAAGTCTAAAAATGCATACATGATTATCTTGAAATTCATAAGTATACATAGAACATTTCCTTCATTCAAGAAGCCACATACAATATACATAGTCTTGCCAAAATGATGGTTTAGCCTCACCCATTCTTTTTGGGACTTTTGGACTTATCTCACCCTTTTCTCAAGGGACTTTTGACTAAGCCTTACTCTTTTAGAGACTTTTAGCTTTCTTTCACCTATTCATATGGATTTTTGGCTCATCTTCACCCTAAGAGACTTTTGGCATTACCAAGTTCATATAAGCCAAAACATGTTCATAAAGAATATTTCAAGCATATAAACAAAGCATCATGTTACCATAGCATGTACATATATACTAGAAACATTTTTCATAGCTTAAACATACACAGACACAGACACACACACTGAAAGACAAGAAAACACCTAAACATGCATGAGAGAAAGAAGAGAGAGCTATCTTGTATACAAGAACACACTTTTCTCTTTGGACTTTCTTCCTCTCCCTCTACCAAACACCCACAAAGAGGTGGAGCTTGATTCCTTTGGCCTAAACACATGAAATGGGATCTAATTATACTCTTAAAACAATCTCTAATGCCACACACACTCTAGAAAAACTTTGGCACTCATATGGTTTAATTATGGTTTCATTAAGCATCTAATGAAGCAACCTTGGTAATTCATTATCTTGGCTTCATTCTCTCCTTTAATCTATGACTCTTGACTCCATTTAGACTTCTTGGAGCCATCACATATTCATTTCAAAGAGCCTACCTATGTGTTGCTTCATTATGCTATAATATGGAACCTATACCTCCATCACACTTTCTAGGCTTTCTAAATTCTTTTCAAGGCTTCCTCTCATACTCTCCTATCATATATGAGGTAAAACTAAGCTTGGAAGAAATTAAAATACTCTCTTGGTGCTCCTTCTAGGCTAGGCCGAGGCATGACTTCTTCTTGACACTAAGGAAGTTGTTTTGTTTTCTTTGATGGGAGATGCATGTGGGAGGCTTTATTGATGTCTTAGGGACTCACACCAACTCTTAAACACCTTAAATTATGGCTAGAAACTTTCTTACAAACCAAGGTGCAACTAAAACCCTAAGTTATACATCTTGAAAAATCATGGTTTTTTCCTTATTTTCTTTGCATATTCTTATTTTCCACACTCTAATTCTTAAGATTCATCCTTGGTTTGGTTCAAAAATAACTTCCTCTTGGCTATCCATAAAATGACCAAACCACACATGCATAAGAACAAGAAGAAGCAAGCATATAAGGAAGTGGTTTCTACCTTGATTTAAGCTTTCCTTGGATACTCTTTCTTTTGCTTTGGTTCTTTTCTCCAAATTCAAACTTCTCCCCTCTGGTTTGAGCTCAAAACAAAACCAAATACTTCAATAAAACTATGGGAAGAAGGAGGAGAAGGCGGAGATTAAGTTTACTAAAGGGAAGACCAAGAAATTCCACCATTTTTATACCTTTTTTGCCTTGGTTTTCCTATTCTTCTTCCCTTCTCTTGTGCGCCTCTCTCCCTTGGTCTCACTTTTGTTCTTAGGCAGAAATAAGGTCAATCATATGAAGGGAGGAGAGGGGTGCACCACTTAAGAGCGCAAATAATAAAAATTGTTACAATAAAATTCTATTTACATCCCATTTCTTGGCATTTTTGTTTCCAATTTATTTTATCTCTTTTTTTAGAACCATATTCTCCATCATAAAATATAGATTCTCAACCTTATAAAATTCTTTTGGAATCACTCAATTTGGAATTAAAACCTTCCCAAACGAAAGGATCAAAGTTTGGGTCAACTGTCATTAAAAAATGTACACTAGATGGGTTTTAACTGTCCCGGGACTTCCCATAATTTTTAGGGCTTTGGAAAACCCTAGAGAGCTCAAATTTTTTAGTTAAAAAGCTCTCCTATGAGTATGCTAAAAATTATCCAAAACTATGAAAATGCCATTATGTTTCCTAATTATTTCATTAAATTCTATCTGATTATTTTGACACTGGTTTCAGGGTATCTCTGCCCTTTTATTTTCATTATTTGATATGTAGATTATTATCCTAATTTTTCTAGACCTTAACTCATCCATTTCTAGGGACTTGCTTTTAAAACGTATTCATTTCTGTGGTTTTGATAAAAACTGGACATTACACGAAGCACTTGGGTTGATGCAAGAATTGAGGGCTTTTGCGAGTTTGAATCACCAGCCCAAGGATAGGTTGATAAGACAAAGGTTTCATAAGAGCAAAGGAAGGATAATATTCTGACAATTAGAGAAATATTCAGAATAATTCTATGATTTCCAATTTGATTACAAATGGAAGTAGAATACATGTATTTATAGTGTAAGGCAAATCTACCTATTGGAGGAAAACTAGAAAACTAACTTCATAATTCTAACTAAATGACTTAAAAATTAGGAATACAAATAATCAAATCTTTTAAAAAATAGAAAGGAAAGAAGATTTGTCTAATTAATTCTAATTTTCATCCAAATACATAAGGCTTCTAGAAGTTAGCATATTAAATTTATAATAGCATTATTTAGGCCCAAACGAGTCAATCTATGTATGGCCCTCAGTCCAAGCTCTTTAATTTGCAATATTATTACCCAAAATAGCTTCAGTAACTTCATTTTTAGTCCAAATAATATTGAAAATATTCTAATTAATACTTGAATTAGATTTGTCAAAATTTTGCTTAGTCCAAGTCTCTTGAACAAGTCCACTCAATACTTTTTTAAGTCTTTTAGCCCTTGCCTTTATAATAAGTCCAATTGGAAGATGTAAAGGATCATTTAAATATTTTGAATTAGTTTGTTCTTTTAAGCTAGCATGGTTCATATCAAATAGGACCCCAAAAAACATGGGAGAATGCTATACTATAGTTCTTGAACCTTCTTTTACCTATAATTGAAACATCATGATATAGGAAGGGAGAAAGTGTACTTGCCACAAGATTAATAAGTAGTACTTGGCAAATGTGGCACTTACAATCAATGTCAAGGTTTGTTATTAGTAATTGATCTATATATGAATTCATTCATCATTTTTGGTTCAATCTCCATTTTCCTGAATAAATGCATCATACTTTTAGATAGTAGAAAGAAACATAGTACTTTTGGTGGCATTATCAAGAACTCACATAGAAGATCTTAACCATGTTCATGATGTTTAACTTGAAAGTTCATGGATTATACTAATTCATAGTTATGCCACTGCTGATAGCTCTTACTCTGATTTAGGAAGCCAATAGAAGTCTGCATGACAATTAGTGGTAGGCAAGATGGTCAATTGACATTGTATTAATGGATTGGTTTTGACTCTTATTTTATAGATTTTGTGTTCTCTGCTTCATAGTTATAAAGTGGATACATCTCAATTGCCTTTGCTAAGATATGGTGGAAGAACTTCACATTTTGTTGACCACAAACTAGGAATGCAAGATACTTTGAACTCGAGCTTCAAAGATAATAATGGTGGGGGATGAATGATGGAGTTTAGTTTTGAATTTTTCTTAGTAATATAAACTTGATTTTGGTGGATCTTCTAAAAATGTGATTGATTTTTCTTCTGGTTGAAAATTTGGGTCATGCTTGTGGTCTTATATTTCCAACTTTGTCTTTGTTTTCATTTCCTTTAATATATATGTTAATGCCTTGTTCTATGCTCTTTTATTTTGGCATCTTAAGCTTTACTCTACTTTTGAGTCTTGTATTCCATATTGAACAAATAATTTTGGAAAAGTTGCACTTATTCAAAGAATTGAGGAATTTTTTAATTATTTCAATTTGGAAAAAAATACATTAACAATGCATTTGATGAGTTCTAGAGATTTTGGCCTCTTTCTTTACAACATGTCATAATGGAAAGGGTGAAGAAATATATAAAAAATGAGAATACCTAATTTATAGATTGTCTATTATATTATTATTATTAGTCAACAGTTTTTATCATTTTTATTACTTTTTTTATATAGGGGTACAATGGTAATTTTCTTTCACTTCTTATTCCCTTTGTATTTCCATACTTAATGCTCTTATGTACCAAATGTAGCCTTAAAGAATTGCTTAAAACCTAATAGATCCTACTACATGTAGTGCAATAGCAATTTTCCATGTATTTTTACTTTGTTTTTTTTTTTTTTTTTTGCTTTTTGGGGTTTAAAGTTTAATATAAAAGATAAAAATTACAATTGTGAAGATAAAATTTTTAATTGTAAGAAAAAAATTATACTTTAAAAATTTTAATTATGCAGTATAGTTAAAATTTTTAAAGTACAATTTTTTCATAGCTAAAATTTTTATTCTTACAATTACAATTCTTATCCTTTATCTTAAGACTTTAAACCCTAAAAAAATTATAAAAATGAACGATTGCACCCCCTACAATAGGTTTTTCTAATACAAGGGATCCACGTTCCACTTTCATTTTGCTTAAGAACTACATAAGAACATTCTCCATGTTTCTTAATTTTGGGGTCCTACTACTCTAGGTGTTGCTAGAAGCTTTATTCCTTGCTTCCATTATTTCTAGCCTGAAATCAAAGTTGGATTGACTCTTTAAGCTACAATGAGTGGCCATTTAAGAATGATCATAAAGAATGTTTAGGAGACCCAAAATGTGATTGCAAAATTGAAGAGTTGAAATAAAAAAAATAAAGACTCAACAAAAGGATGGTATTGCATATGTGGAAGGGAGAAGAGAAAAAAAAATCCACACACACTTCATGGTCCGCCTAAGTACTTTAAGTCAATTTGGTTAGAAGAATGTTAGATATGTAAAAGAAAAGAGAATATAAAAAATGAGTAGGTGGAATAAGGAATAACATTGTTACCTTTACTTTTGAAAAAATAATACAAAGATACAGATACTTTTGAATAGATAATTATAAAGACATAATAAATATTACAAAAAGAATTATATCACAGATTACATCGCAGTGAGAGAACTAAATAAGGAGATGTTCACATCACACATTTAGTAATAGTAGCCAGATAGAGAGATTATGTTGATATCAATTTGATGTGTGGAAGATTATTTTGAGAATAAATATATGTGAGGGACTAAATTGAAAAAAAAAATCCTATTGATAAAAGATCAAAGTGGGATTTTACTCCATCAACTTATTTTAAGATTCAAAAATGAAAAAAACTACAGTTGAGAGTCTTAAGTTAAAGATATTTATATTAAAAGATTTTAAAATTTGAAATTATTTAGAATGATCTGAGGGCCAAAAATTTAAACTGTGCAAGAAAATTAAAATTTAAGACCCTAAGTTAAAATTTTTTGTCTTATAGTTCTTCAAACTAATTTCAAAAATTCAAAGTCCTTTTAATATAAATATCTTCAACTTGAAATTCTCAATTATAATTTTTCCTTTTAAAAAATATTTGTAAAATAATTTTATTTTTATATAATTACATTAATATATAGAATTAGTTTTCTAGAATGTATGTTGCAGCATAATTAGTAAAATAAACTTAGTTTTTTCCATAAATGTATAAGAAGCTTATAAGAACATAAACAAATTTTTTAATTAATTATTATTTATTTTCCATTATTTTTTCTAAAGTGTGGGAGCAAATACATTACTTGATTGACGCAAATGGATCCTCTGTAGTATTGGAAGCTGCTTTGCAACCAAGATCCCTTACATTTATTAACTAAATGTAAGATTGTGATTCTTTATAGTAACACACCATGCATTTAGGAGAGAGAATGACATAAGAGAGTGGAAGTGTGTGCAGGACTTATTTCCTTTTTTTTATCCACTCCTATTTTCTATCAATTTCTTTCTAAATGCACACCGTGCATTTACTTGCCAAGTGTAAATGATCCAATAATGAAAGAAGAAGAGAAAAAAGAGAGAGTGTGAATGAGACCCACTTAATGGGCCTTATACATTATCTTCTCTCCCTCTATTATTTCTTCTCTCCTTCTTTTATCAAATTTATCCGATTTGGTTGCTTTGTGATGACTTGCTAAAGAGGGAGATTATCATATAAATGATGGAAGCATACTTGAAAATCCATATAAATCCTCTCCATTCTTGATGCCCTAGCTAAGATGGTATGAAGGAGAAAAAGAAAGGTAGAGAGAAGTAAGAGAAATATAATTTTTTAGATAGAGAAAGAGAGAGAGTTTGAACTCACAATGCCCCTAAAATCTCCAAAAGAACCACTATTTTATATCTGTGTGTGTGTGTGTGTGTGTGTGTGAATAGATAAAAACGATCTTAGCTAGTATAAAATAGGATAACTAAGTTCTAAATGAGATGTAAGTTGGGGTCTCTTTCTAAATGGGCTCATAAATAGTCTAACCTATTACAAGCTATCCAATTACATGACTCAAGTATCAATTTAGAATTTATTACTCAATATCATCACACATATGTTGTTAGTTAGTCAAGTAATCGATTAATGCCAATCTATGCACATTAATTAAAAATTAGTATAACAATCTCCCACTTCAACGACAATAATTAATTGTCAGAAAAAATAAGAACAAAACAACTCACATATATCAAAAATATCAAATAATTGGTAGGCACAACAACTAGAAAATCTAGAAGCATAACAACAAAACAAGAATTTTGAATCCTATAGGGTATAAGTGCCAATAAAGTTCCATTTCTAAATTAAATGGAATAACAAATGAGTATATCGAAGACATATGACTTAAACCACATGTGAAAATATACTAAAGTGTTCCCCAAGAGCATAACTTAAACTCCTATTAAACCAAGGCATCAAATTAAAATTTTACAACACCCAAGAGTCACATATTTCCAAGAAAATTGTAATAGGCAAGCCTTTGATTGACAGATCAGCTAGCATAATATTTGCAAAAAATTTTCAAAATGAACCAGAGATTCACAAATCTTCTTTCCAACAAATAGGAATTGGATTTGAAAAGTTTAATAGAACTAAAATTCTTGTAACTTTGAGAGAAACACACAGCAGAATCATTATCATAACTAAATGGTTATAACCCAAAATATGCATTCAATAATACATGTAACTAAAATTAATTTCTTCTATCATCTAGCTTGAAAAAAGGCCTCACAATAAGTGACATATTTTGTATTTATAAATGAGGCAGTTGTACATGTTTGCTTTACACTTCATCATAAGGATGTATCTATAAACTGAGATAATTATTAGTGTTAGTTTAAAACTTCATCATAAAATAACCTTTCTAAAACATCATAAGATGTATATCTATATATTGAAGTGACTGCAAGTGTCTATTTAACACTTCACTATAAATAATTCCTCAAAATAACATGAGATGTACACAAAAGTATATTACAAATCATCTACACAGCATAATCTAAATCCAAATACCTAAAGATTAAAAATTGGATTAGATTTACTATAAAATGATATCAATCCTCAGTACCTTATGAATATCATACAACTTTCTAAGTAGCTATCCAATGATCCAATATAGGATTGCTTAAGTATCTATTAAAGCACACTGATAACAAAGGCTATGCTTAGATAGGTGCTCATTTGAGCATATAGCAAGTTGCCAATAGCGAAAGCACATGAAATTCTTTTTGCTTTGGTTCTCTTTATGTAATATTGAGGATACTAAGATCTTAATAACCTCTCACGTATCTAAATAGGTGTATCATAAAAGGAACAATAGTGCTGATTGAATTTCTTAAGCATTTGGTCAACAGAAGTTCGTTAGGACAAACTCAAAATAACACAAGCCTATCATGATGGATTTGGATCCCAAGAATATAAAAGGTCTCACTAAGATCCTTCATGTTAGAAGTAATAATAAAGCATGTGTTGTCTCATATAAGAGGTTAATGCTACTGTAGGCTAAAAGTATGTTATCAACATATGATACAATATAAAGAAGTAACTTTTTCTAATCTTTTAACTTATAAACATATGAACAAATCAAATCCAAATGATTAAGCTCTTATTAGCCATTTCTTCCACCTAACTCTAGCAAGTAATTACCTCTAATATAGTTAATATAAGGACTAAAACCACTAAAAAAAATAAGGCATAAAAATTTCTATTTAATCAATCTCACTAACCTTTCCTAAGAAATGTGACAAATATTTATAACAACCAGGAAAAAGAAAAGAAAAGTATAAAAAAAAAGGAAGCTGAAAATTTCAAAGTCTTGAAAATTTTCTAAGTCTGCTAGCTATAACGAGAAATGAGCTAGCTATAGCGAATGTATCTGTTCGCTATAGCGAGAAAGGGTCTAGCTATAGCGAGAGTGCCTTTTTGCTATAGAGAAAGTGCTTCTAGCTATAGCGAGTGCGAGCATCCCATACAAAAACCAGGGAGCTACTCGCCGTAGCGCGCGCCATAGCGAAAGCAGGGGTCTGGGACTGATACGTGCTCGCCGTAACAAGGGTTATGCTTCGCTATAGCGAGGGTTAGTCCGGAAAAGCATGAAAAAAGAGAATTTGAGTTCTTAAAGCATCCAAATTCATTCTTTTCCTTTAAACTGACCTAAGCTTCGACCAAAAGAGAGAAAAGAGCTGTGGAGAGAGAGAGAGAGACCTAGAGAAGGAAGGAGAACAAGCAAAAAGGTAAACAAGCTTAAGATTTTCATAGCTTTTCTTCTTAGCATGTTGTTCTTCTTTCTTTGCCCTCTCTTTCTATGGTTTTGGTTGTTGAGTTGGGCTTGGTTCAGAAGAGGGAAAGTGGAAAATCACTTTTGAAGAAGACTAGAACTCATGTATCTTCACTTCTTCTTCTTTGCTTTCCTTTCTTGAGAGCTTGAGAGAGGAAGGAGAGTTATTGGAAGTCTAGAGAGAGAGACCCATAGTGTCTTATACTTTGTAGGGTTTGCTCTGAAGAAACTCCTAGCTTTGTGAATAATTGTTGATGAGAGAGTAATTACATGCTCTTTGTTGTGTCTAGGCTCAAAAGAAGCAACTCCATCTAGTTGTGATTGTGAAATCAAGAAGGGATAAGAGAAATTGAAAGGGAAGGCTTGTATTAGCCGATAAGGTAGCTCTCCACTCTTTCTTGTTGCATTCTTGGATATGTAATAGTCATTGTATGCTTGTGTATGTGCTTATATTATGAGACATGCCATTTGATGTTACCTTGATGCATTGGTACCAATATGCTTATGATACGGATTGTGAAAATTGCTCGGGTGAGGCGGTGCCGAAAGTCCCTTGAGACGGGTGAGGTGGAGCCAAAAGTCCCTAAACCAAGGGTTAGGCCAATCCAAAAGTCCCAAAACTCGAGTGAGGCTAGACCAAAAGTCCCTAGAGCTTATTCTTGGCATTGATATGATATTCATGGCATGGAAAGCATATGTTGTGTAATTGTGAATGGTTGCATGCTTTGACTTGTTTATATGCCTTGATTGCTTCTTTGAATGAATATGAGCTATTAAGATTCCCTAAATCTCACTCCCTTCCCTCTCCTATCTTAACATGTTAGGTGAAGTTCAAGGAGAACCAAGTGCACACCAAGGAGCCAATTGAGCATGCTTAGGGAGTTGTGTAACTATTTTAGTTCTTTTGATGTAAAGAGGTGCCAAAATAAATATGCACCTATTATTTTTGAGATGTAAATATTTGAGCAAGTGTAAAAGTATGTATGAATGATATATGAACTATGTAGAGAGCCAAAGTAATGAAAATGTAGAATTTGGCCCTTTTGTGGCTTATACGTAATAGTGTATTTTGGCCCGTAACATAGTGAATTTGAAATGTATGATAGTTTGGATCACTTGAGCATTACTATGTTTATGCTTTAAAACTTGCCCAAGAGGTGCTAGAATATGTAGGAGGCCATTTGGACCCACTTTGAACCATTTTGGGTGCTAAAACCACCAAATTTGTGAGTTTCGTCAAAGTATGACCAAATGAGCTCTTCTTAATATGAAATTTGGCATACCTCTAGAGTCTATTGAGAGCTTCCTGAGAAGCTAAATTGGGTAATATTTGGAGGTCTAGGAAATATTTTCCGAATTGTTGAAATTGAAGAATTTTTTTGGTTTTGGTTATTGTACTGTGCAACTAGGTTTGAAAATGAATCTGTGCCATTCATAGACCAATCAGTGTCTGATTGTCATGAAATTTTCTTGTATAAACTACATATCCATAGTGACCTATACCAACTGGAAGCACCTCAATCGGAGGTCTGTAAAAGGAGAATGAACTTTCTGAAGTTCTGTGTCAATATCAAGGAAGCCATCCGACCTTCGTTACTGTTCCATTAGTTTTCGTGGTCCAAGGCTGAACTTATTTTTTTCCTTCTAGTTAACATCTGTAGCTTTCCAAATTAGTATAGTTTGCCCAGATTGGATTTTGTGGAATTAGTTATGGATTTTTGAAGTTCATGATAGCAAGCTGCACTAGTACCAGGGACAGCCGGACCTCTGTCTCTTTTTCGATGTCAAACATGGTCCAAATACTGAGATTGTGGTTGGACGTTATTTTCAATGTGAACATCCAGAGCTTTCTAAAGAGCTATGGTTTGCTTGATTTCCATTTTTCTAGAATTAGTTATGATTTTCCAAAGTTAGAGCCAAAAATCTGACTTTTGGGCTTATTTGAGAAATTGCATTTTCTTGGTTTTTGGCTTCATATCCGTGGTTTATGAGTTCTTTGATGCTATGTATGAGTTGTATAAATGGAGTTTGAGTAGAGAATGTGAATGATGGATTCACGAGCCCCATGAGGCAAAATATGACTGGTTAAACCCCAACTTAAAGTAGTAAAATACCACGATTTTGGCCATTTTCATTGGAAATCATATGGAATCAAGCCTAGAGGGAGATTAGTTGGAGTTAAGTCATTATGGTGTTACAATATTTATGCCATTACATTGAATAGCTACTCAATAGATCTACCAAAATTTTCTCTAATAACATAGATAATGGTAGACTTACAAAACTTACCAAGTGAGAAATTAATATAAACACACATTGATCATTACTTAGCATAGCAAACTACCACTGACTAAATTTATAGTCAATGATAATGACCATTTCCTTATTGAAGGGAGTACTCATACTAGTCTAAACAAAAGATGATATCAGGTTTCATTTTGAAAAAGGTACACAAAATTTATTATTCAATTCCAAAACATGTCCAAAGGATAGATTTAAGCATGAACAATACTACCAAAATCCAAGCACCAAGAATAGATGAATCTTAGGAGTATTGGATTTAAACAAGCTCTGGCTAGAAGAACAAAGCAACAAGTTGCTACTTATAATCTAGCTAATTACAAAATCATACTTGACCTTTACTGTAACATTCAAGTTTTCATAGAAATAAAGACTCAAGGTTTCAGAATTTTTTTAAGCTGTAGCGAGGATGCTTGTTAGCTATAGCAAGGATGTCAATTTGCTATAGCGAGTTTGTGGCCATGCAAAATCTAGAGAATTTTTAACAATAGCGCAAGTTGTAGCGAGAATAATTGGAACGTAATAGTGAGAGGTAACTCTCGCTATAGCGAAACCTGATTAAAAAAACACTGAAAAAGGATTTTAAATGGAAAAATTGAGTTGCTCGAGGTTTTTAAAGGCCTTAAAACCCATAAGAACCCCTGAGATGATTTAAAACCCCTCCAATGAATGATTTCGATAAAGGCTTGACCCAAACTTTGACCAAATAGTTTGGGAAGATTTTAGATCCAAATTGAGTAATTCCAAAGCCATTTTAGATGTTAGAGACCTAAATTTCATGATGGAAAACCTAAAAAGGAGTTGA
Organism: Erythrophleum ivorense; assembly: GCA_026724425.1. NCBI lineage: Eukaryota > Viridiplantae > Streptophyta > Magnoliopsida > Fabales > Fabaceae > Erythrophleum > Erythrophleum ivorense. Next base: position 34,773,491 of record JAIUCV010000006.1, on the reverse strand, counting down.
AATGAGCCCAATGAGACAAAAATTAAAAAATAGGGACTAAACTGTAAAATGAAATGTTACAAAATGTGCTTTGGTGCTTCTTAAAAATGTCTAGAACTCTCTCCCACCTCTAAACTAACTTTTTGCTAGCTAAAAATAGAAAGAAACGCTACTGGGGAGGGCACACCATGGGAGGAGAAAAAGGGGAAGAAAGACTCCAAGAAAAGGTATGAAAATGGATGGAATTCCATGATCTTTCCTTTAGCAACTTGAATCTCCTCCTTCCTACCTCTCTTTCTATAGCTTCATTGATAAGTTTGGTTTTATTCTAAGCTCTTTCCAAAGGGGAGAAGTTCAAAACTCAAGGAAGGGACTAAAGCAAATGAAAGAGAACTTGAGAAAAGCTAGAATTCAAGGTAAGTTTGTGTCTTTTCATGCTTCTTCTCCCTTGCTCCCATATGTGAGTTCGATCACTATATGGACAGCCAAGAGGAAGCTATTTTTTCACCAAACCAATGATGAATTTTAGGAATTGGAGTGTGGGAAACAAGAATATGCAAAGAGAACAAAGAAAGAGTAAATAAAATGCAAGATAGTAAGGCTAGGGATTTAAGAACTTAGGCTAAAATCTGATTTTTTCTAAGAGTTCCTAAGTCTAAGTGAGTGTTTGTATGAGCTCCTAAGACCTCTAGGGAGATTCCCACATACATCTCCCATCAAGGAAAACAAAATCACTTCCATTGGTGCCAAGGAGAGCATTGTCTCGACCTAAGAGGGTTGAAGCACCTAGAGAGTGTTTTAATTTCTTCCAAGCTTAGAATTGCATTATATATGATGGCAGAGTATAAGAGGAAGCCTTAGAAAAAGTCTAGAGAGCCTAGAAAGTGTGATGGAGGTATATGTTCTATATTATAGCATAATGAAGTAACATATAGTTAGGCTTCTCAAATTGAATATGTGATGGCTCCAAGGAGTCTAAATAGAGTTAAAAGTTATAAATTAAGGGAGAGAATGGAGTTAAGATCATGAATTCCCAATGTTGCTTCATTAGGTGCCTTATGAAACCATAATTGCACATTATGAGTGCCAAGGCTATTCTAGAGTGTGTGTAGCTTTAGTAAATGTTATAAGAGTATAATTGGATCCCATTTCATGTGTTTAGGCTAAAGGAATCAAGCCCCACCTCCTTGTAGGTGTTTGGCCAAAGGAAAGGAAGAAATTACAAAGAGAAAAGTGTGTTCTTGTGTACAAGGTAGCTCTCTCTCTTTTCTCTCATGCATGCTTGGGTGTTTTCTTGTCTTTGAATGTGTGTGTGTATGTTTAAGCCATGAAAATGTTTTTAGTAAGCATATATATGCCATGGTACCATGATGTTTGATTTATGTGCTTGAATGAGATTTTATAAACATGTTTTGGCTTGTATGAGCTTGGTAAAGCCAAAAGTCCCTTAGCTAGGGTGAGGATAAACCAAAAGTCCCAAAGAGTGGGTGAGATAAAGCCAAAAGTCTCTAAAAAGAGTCAGACTCAGTCAAAAGTCCTTTGAAAGTGGGTGAGGCAAGTTTAAAAGTCCCAAAGAGAATGGGTGAGGCTAAACCATTGTCTTGGCAAGCTCATGTATGATATATGTAGCTTCTTGAATGTAAGAAATGTTCCATGTATGTTTATGAGTTTCAAGATGGTTATGCATGCATTTTTAGACTTGAATTTGCATCCATTATGTGTGCTTGAAAGAGAGTAGAGCTATTGAGATTCCTAGAATCTCACTATTTCCCCCTCATTACCCAACATGCCTAGGTGGATCAAGTGAGTAAGGAAATGGGAGCCACCATACATGGAAGCAAGGAGATTGACAATGGAGTTGTTATTGTTCTTATTGTAACCTTAATGATGTCAAATGATGTAATACCATGATATATATGATGTATAACCTTTTAAGCATGTGTAATTATATGGATATGTGATGTATATGTGAGCATGGATAGCATTTGAATGATATGACATGGTTTTGACATTGAAATGCAAAAATAAGAATGTTAGACTCTTATGTATAGTAATAAGTGGGGTAGTGAATTTGTGAGATATGTGTTTTTGGACCCTTTAGACATGTTTAGAGGTCTGTTTTGATACTTTCCCACATGCTCAAGAAGTCATGGATAGGGTAGGAAAGCATTTGGATACATTTTGACCCATTTTGGTGTTTATAAAGCTCATTTTGGTACCCTATGTCACAAACTGACTAGATGGAGGAATTTTCCCATGAAATTTGGCATGAATATAAGTTTCATCTAGAGCTTTTTGTAGAGCAAAGAACTATATTATTCAGAGCTCTAGAGAATAAATTATGAATTTCTAAAGTTAGGAAAATTCTTAGATTTGGCATTTGCACTATTTATATGGTCAATCTCTTTTGTTATTCGTTAGTTAAATGAAGTCTGATTGCCTTGAAATATTATAGACATCAACTAGACCTTATAAGTCTTCTGTACCATAAAGAAAACCCCATTTGGATTTATATTGAGGGAGATATGCATTTTTGAAGTTGGAACTTATTGTTAGTAATGTAGCAGGACCCTCAGTACTGTTCCATCAATTTTCATTAGCTTAATTTCCTTTTCTAGACCTAGAGATATTTTTCCCTTAAATTAGACATTTGTAGCTTTCCATGTTGGTATATTTTACTTGATTTGGATTTTTATGAAATTATTTATGAAATTTTAAAATCCATATCAATAAACTGTATCAGAACTCTAGGACAGCCGGACCTGTGATGCTTTTCTATTGTCAACCGTGATCCAAATGATATTTTCATGGCCTGAAAGTATTTTTAGCATAAATTTAACATTTAGGGATTTCCAAAAAGCTATTGTTTGTTGGATTTTTATTTTTCTAAATTTAATTATGAATTTTCAAAATTTGCGATAGAAAAATGGAAGTTAAGCCTAAAAACAAACATGCATTTTCTAATGTGTGAGGCTCCAAATCCGAATTGCATGAGATGTTTATGATATTTATGACTCGTATAGATGAATTATGAGTAGAGTATGATGTTTGAGAATTCACAGGATCCAAGAAATATGAAAGAAAAGTTTTAAATCTCATATAACGTGGAATATGGCATTGTCTTAATGCTTTTTCTCCGTGAAATGTTATGCTAAGGATGTGGAATCCTTGCAAATGTATGAGAAAAGCTAAAGTAAGGCTAGAAGTATTATAGTGTTACATTTATGAGGTCTCAAATGGCAAATATTATTGTCACATGACTTGCTAACAACTTTATTATCATAGACTGGGACTTGAACGAACTTTCAACCCTTGGTTAAACTTATGTTAGACTTAATGTAGGATCCAAGAATCAAATAATTCATGGTAGAAGTGAAGATATAACCATTTTCCATAAGTTCCTCCTCTTGAAAAATAATACTAATTAGTTGATCAATAACCCATTCATCTTATTGGGCATAACAATAAGCCTTCACTACTTAAGACAAAGATAGAAGGTATTCTAAAAGTCATATATGAAAACCTCATCCTAAAACAACACTAAATGGCTTAAGCTAGTTAAAGTAAAACATAAGCTTTAAGATGTGTTCATTTAACACCGAACAATCATCCAATTGATTGTTTTCTAATAACGAAAGGTAATGGCCCTTCTAAGCTTTATCAAGCTATCCAAACCTTTTGCCAAATGGCCTTCAAGAATTCCATTATGATTTCCATTCTATGAAGCCAATACCTAAGCACACTCTAATAAAGTTATGCCATAATATATGAAAGGTTTTCTTAATAATAATGAAATAGTTGTTAAGTGCAAGAGGTGTATCTATTATTCGAGCTATGGCCTATAGCACAATTGCTAGAATTTAAATTTAAGGACTCTATCAAGTCATTTCAATTAATCCCACATAGAATTTTTACATATGGTAATTGCACAAACTTAGAAGTCAGAATATAAGCTACATGAAGCATGTGCGTAACACAACCAGAAACAAAGTTTCCTACAAGGTCTAGCTAAAGTAATTATACACTCAAAATGTTGTTCATCACAATCTTACTTAAGGGTCATGAATCGCAATAAACCAAACTAAGAAGACTTGATCGCACATTGAAAGGTATATAAAACCAAATGTTTCCATCATCTATGCACTGATAAGATACAAGAAATAAAGGCATTATTATGCAATATAAAACAATAAAGATATTAACCCTCCACACACACAAAATAATAATTGTCTTGATCAAATTAACCAAAATTCCCTTATGTTTGGTCCCACGATAAGTGAGTATATAATCATAAGTTGTCATAGCAAAAGATTATCATTATGGCCAAAAAATTATTCAATCATGCTTAAAAACAAACAACACCAATAATTTCTCTTAACAATGGCGTACAAAGGATGTGTTAGTTAAATGACATGGTATTCATACATGCATATATAGTTGTTAGCATCATAAAACAAACCATCTATAGTCACCAAACACGTCAATGGAATAGTTATTTCAATTAATTTTACTAAGACACCCTTATGATCATACTTACAATAGGAGAGCTCACAATCATAGTGTTAAAGGTCCCACAAAAGATTGTAAGGTGATCATAAACACATAATCATAATCTATTAGCACCAACAATAATAATTTTTCACAACAAGATTACAAAATGGGAGTATGATCTTTCAATTTTTCAAAACACTCATTTGACTATCAAGATTGCATAAATCATGATTCTCTAAAATATTAAGTTCAAGATGCCACATGTTCAAAATTAAAAGCTAATACAAAAGAAAACCTCAAATTTTCAACAAAACAGGGTAAGGGAAAAAATTCCCCTACTAGTGCTATAAGCCTTTTACTTATTTTATGTGTTAATTAAAGTTGATTAAGTTATGCATAGTGAAGACTAACATTTTGATTAATTATTGCAGCATGCAAGTAAATAGATTACACAAACATATATATAATATAAAACTACCTTACCATACTGTGTTATATATATGTATATATATATCACATAAGCTGTCAACCAAAAAAAAAAATATATATATATATATATATATCACATAAGCTAGCATAATGTTTGTTATGTCTCTATTAAGACTACAATTATTCACATAGTCATTACATCACAAATAAGTGTTAAAGGGATTGATAATACCTCAGCATACTAAGCATTCACTAGGTCAAACCATAAAGCTAATATATACATGCAAAAAGGGCTCTATGATCTATACTCTATTTACCATCCAAGTTAGTTAGATGCAAAGGTGGAGCATAGGTGTCATTGATGGCATTAGTAAGGGCACCTTTATGGGCATTTGATGACTTACCTCGGTTATTATATTTGTATTCATATAATAATAATTTGTACTATCTCACCTTGGAACATCAAGTTACATCCACTTAATCTCACATATGTATTGGATGGTCAACATCTCTATCATCTGGACATATTACCACACACAAGTGAGAATTATAAAATTCTCAATAAGACATAATAGCATTTTAAAGAAAACAAATGATGGTTCAACTGTCATATATGTAGAAAACATTGTTCATTCATAACCCTTGTTTACTTAAGAATCAATTCAATTCATAATAGGTAAATATCAAGAGCACACATGTAAAATGAATCATGTTGTAGCTCAACATAAGACCATATCTTGTGTAAATCATATAGCTTATATGCAATGGCAATATCATTAGATAAACCTTATTTAAGGAATCACATGTTTTAAGAATGCTAGTCAAGATAAAGCAAATTCTATAGGTATTATATCAGGTATTCCATATTACTTGACATGTCTTGAATTTTGTAAAATCAAAGGTGTCATATTGAGTATCTTATAGTACTGAGTGAATCGTCACATAACCCTCAAAATAATACTAGGCTGATAAGATATGCAGTTAATGGCATAACCTAGGTCATCTCCCTTGGAATTGGCGTTCAATGTTTAATTGAGTGTTCTAAATGTTAAAAGACTCTAAAATTTCCTAAACTAGGGGGTTTTGATTTAATTAAACTATCCTAAAACTAAATTGTATTAAATTTCCTAATTACTATCTAATTGAATGAATTATGAATGAAAGATGGTCTTGTGACTAGTTTTGGATTCGTCCCTTGGTATCCACTATCCTTATCCTATTCTAATTGTAATTGATTCTGGCCTAAGAGTTCCTAAATATGTTCATAACAATTTATCTTGGGTAACCACTCAAGATACAAGAGATTGATGATCTAATGTTGAATTGAAACCTCACATCCAAATTAAATTGTCAATTCTTGTTTTAGGACCAATGAACACTTAATTTTGATTGATTAACTGATTGATTAGCATCTGAATCATCCTAAATATTTAATTAACCAACTAAACATTAAGGAATCCTCAATTTAAACAATTACGCTCACTCATGTATTTTATCGAATACCTCCGAAGCATACATGGAATTCAGATAATATTGGAATTAATCGGATCAATTAATCAACAAAAATTACTTCCTAATTAGTGTCTAACCAGCCACTAATTATATTTATACAAATTCTCTATCAAATACATCTTAACCAAGAAAATAATTGAAAGAGAAAAGTGTAGGAAAAATAAGGAAATTCTTAGCCAAAAACTCTATGTTCATCCATGGATTCAAGCTTCTCCAAGGTCTCCTCCTAGCTAGTCTCAAGGTGGATTAGAAAATCATGAAATGTGGAGATGGATGGAAGGAATGGAGTGGATGGAATGGATGAGGCGTGGGGTATGTGTTGAATGGTGTGTGGATAAATGAAGAGATGAATGGGATGGATCAGGCGTATTCTGGACGAAGAATGGTGTGATATATATAGGCATGAGGGAATGGAGTTGCATGAATGAACTAGGAAATCTAAATATGTGGAGGCGTGGTGGACTTGGATGAAAGAGGCGTGCAGATTTATACTCCTTTCTTCATTAAAAATCATGTGCTTCTCTTTGTTCTGCTTCCCGTGGAAAGCTTCTTGAGTTCTCGCGTCATTCACGTCTCTTCTGCTGCCTTATTTTACTTCTTTTACCCGTAGCTAAATCACGTGCTCAGCAATTTATAAATGCCAGCTCCCACGTCTCCAGCCTTTTCTTATTCATGTTTGTTTATTCTATATATATATAATGGGCCCCACTTCCTTTTTATATTGAATATAGTATCAATATTCATGCAAGCAATCCCACGTCCAGCTTCTTAGTTTTTCTGCTTCAAGCAAAATCACGTTCTGCTTCTTCAATTCAGCGTCTTCCTTCTTCTCGCTCAGCTCGCCTTCCAGCTCTCCTCTTCGTGTGTTCAGCCCAGTTTAGCTCACTTTCCTCGTTAGCTGCTGCATGGATTACGGCGAAACTCCCTCTCCTTCCACGTAAACTCCCATGCATCGTGCTACTACCTTCATCTTTCATTCCACGTCGTTCTCAGCTCCTTTCGCATCCTTTATGAGTTGCTTCGTGTTTTACTCATGTTTCTGCTGCAGCTGTGGTCTCTTCTTCTTTTTAAATACCCAAGTTCTCTTCCTCTCAACCAGAAGCATATTCTTCCACGTGAGCTTCTTCATTTAAAAACCTTATGCCCAGCTCGTTGCTTCTCGCTTCAACCCCAGCTCTTCCTTCCCAGCTCAGCGTTGAGCTTCCTCTTTCAGCTCGTTCCATTTGCTTTCTGTGCTTGCTTTTTACGTTGAACAGCAACTCTTCGTGGCTTCTGCATTTAGCTCAAGTGTGCAGCTTCATCTCGAGTTTCTGCATGAGTATGAGCTTCCAAACCGAATGAATGAAGAGGCTTCCTTATTTCTTGCTTGAACTCTCATAGCTACTTCTTTGTTTGTTTCTTCTCTTCACATAAGTATATGGAAGAGTGGGTGCTTTCTCTTTTTCTCTTCTTCCAATCATTTTTCTATTCAAACTCCATTTATCCATTGAAACTGCACAAAAGAATGGAAATTCTTAATAGGAACAATTCACAAAATCATTTAAAGAAATTTAAACATTAAAATTCTAAAATCTTGTAAATAATTTCCTTAAGATATAGAAATGGCTTCTAAAACAAAACTTTATCTAATTAAAGTCTTAAAGCCATATTTTATTATTAAAATGCCTATGTTTAGGAGAATAAATCAGATAGAAATATGTATTTATCAAATTCCCCCACACTTAAACATTTGCACTCCTGGGCAAAGCTCAATATCAAAGGAAGACTAATGGAATGACAAGTGAAAAATTGAAAGCGAAAAATCACAAGTTAAGGGATGATCAAGACTCTTCAACACTTTAACAATCTAAGATAACTCCACTTGCATCAAGAATTAAGTTCCATGGCAATTTCATTTGAAAAGAATGAATCAAAATGCATAGCCCTCACTTGGATTAGTGTTTACTCTCAACTCTCAAGTGTTTAGGCAATATGGATTACTCAAATTTCCACCTATCCAAACCTCACTACCATAAGCTTGTCAAGCTCCTAAATCTCCACCACCCATGTCAAATGCAAAGCACAAATCAAGAGGACTTTATTTAGGGTTGTAATGGGGCTAAGGAAGCGAAATAAATGGATGACTAAAGCAAGGGGAAAACAACTAACAAATAGAATACCTTAAAGATCTCAAGAGCAATAAAATGAGACTTAGGATAAGGAAGAGTGTGCATTTTGAAGGCCTTCTTTTCATATAAGCAACTTATTCAGAACACTTCTTGCCTTGATTTTCTAGTGTTCTTTTCCTTCCTTTTCTTCTTTTTTTTTTATATTGCTTTCTTGCCCTTTTTTTTTTGTCTCTATCTTTTCTTTTCTTTGCATTTTTTTTTTAGACAATTTTCTCAACTTTTAATAACCATGGCCTGAATGGATGTAAGACACACATTCTCTTATCCCAATTAGATGTAATGCTCCTTAAAATCCCTAAAGCATCCTATAACAAGGTGGGATATATATTTAATGGCTATGGTTAAACAAGAAAAGAAAATCAAGGTTCAAAACGGCTAAAACAGATGGATAGAATGCATGTAGGTTGGCTTTTTGGCTATGTAGTTATAAAAGAATGAATGCCTCATCATTTTCATGCATGCAAGTGAAAATGTAGAATCAAGACAAGTTCTAGAATGAAATCAGAGATAGGTGAATACACACTAGAATTGAATAATTTAGGCTCAAATTCTCACCAGCTAATGGCTATCAAACAATTCATTGAAATCAAATTCATTGCCACTTCACTTGAATCAGGACACAAGATTCATTGCTTATCATGTCTAGGTGAATTCAAGCTATAATCATCTCAACTTGCAACTTTCGCAGAAAAAAAAAAAACTGAGAGGAATCATGCTATTTTCAAAAATTTGCTCAATTTTTTTTTTTCAAAACAAGGGCAAGATAGGATAGAATGGAATGAAATAGCTCTCTCCCCCACACTTAAATATTGCATTGTCCTCAATGCCAGCACACAATCTAGTGAAGAGATAAACAACACAAAATAAAGAGAGTGAAAGGAAAGAATACAACCGGATGAGCTCGAATCGAAGATTTCAAAGTTGGCTTAGAGTCCTATGTAGCTGGTTAGCAACCTTTTATTACCTACAAAATAAAGACAAACTGTAATGCAAAAAAGAAAAAAGAAAACTACATCCTCTACTAAATAGAACTATATTAAATATTAACTAATCATACGTATCAAAAACTAAAATTAAAACTGCTTTATTCCTTCTTAGCTGAATAACTTTAAGTTTAACCATTTTAAAGCATTTGGATTGATCATGCAGAGATGATTCATGGACTTCCTCAACCATCAGTAGTTTAGGAAAGTTATATTCAGCAATTTCACAAGCAAGAAAAGAAGGAAAATCATATTTAAGGCATTTAAAATTAAAGAAAGAAAATTTAAAATCAAAACTTTCTAAAAATCTATCAAAGCCAATAAAATCTACTGGACTCCCATCAGTAAGAGTCACTGCATCAACAGAAAAATTTAATTGTAACTTCCCACAGTCCTTCGAGTTCAAGGTGTCTGTCAGCTGCTTCTCCTCAACCAAGAGAGTCTGTGGCTTGTTGGGAATTAACTCACCAACTTCAAGAATTTGTTTAGGACTCTCAACAAGAGAAATAGTATCGTCCCTGACCAAAGAGACATTAGTAGGCTTACAAGATTCTAAACAATTATCAATAACAAAATTCAATGTCTCACTAGTATCAATAATAGCACAAGTATCAATGGGATTTTCAATATCAGCATTATCACTATGCGTGCCCTCATCAATACTGGTGTGATCAGAAGAATCGATCTCATTAACAGTTTTAGTGCAAGCAAAGGACTCTATGGATTCAACAGGCTTATCAGACTCCAGAAATTCATTAATCTCAGCACACACAGGACATGTATGCATATCATCACATAAGTATTCAAGAGTTGGGTCTGAATTATTAATAAGCTGTCCAACAATTTCAATGTCTATATCATTATCACATGCTACTTTCATTGTTTCATCAGTCATACCATCACAGGTTAGTGAGGGATTATGTTGATCAGAATATGTGAAGAACTCACTAGTCTCAGTGAAAGCATTAATTTGAGAGGATCTATCATATATAGTGGGTCCAGCACACACACGATCAACAGAATCATTTAAATCATTTATGTCACATGATCCAGATGGTATGCTATCACTAAACTTAATAGATGCATCGTCAATAGGCTTATCAACCAATTCTAGACTAGGAACAGAATGGTCATCACATTTTAGATCACCCCCACACTTATCTACTACCCTAGACTCAATAGATTCATCGTTAACAGATTCAGACATGAATTCATCACTACAATCATAGCTGGGAGAAGAAATTCCAAGTGCATCAGTACACAAGGATTCATGAACATCTACAATTGTATCAATTATGTTCAATGAATTACCACAATTAACCAATTCAGGAGATTCAATGATAATTTCCTCATCAACTTCCTTATTATGCAATTCAGAATCAACAACATTATATGCATTAGTAATCATAGTGCTATCAAGCAAACTAGATTCAGTTTCAACAAATTGCAAAGTATTAGAATATGGAAGGATATTACCCGATAAATAGGACTCTTCCTCCTCTAAACATTCCCTTCTAATTTGCTCGTCAATTGATTCATTAGCACTTGAAGTCGATTGATTCATTTGAAATCCTGAATCCGTCATGAGGTTATCTGCCATTTGCTGGTCTAGGAGTTGCACCCGTTGGATCATTTGCTCCAATTGTTGGTTTTGAATAATACAGGCTTCCATTAGCTGCTCTTCCCAACTTGGTTCCCTTTGGACCTCTTGTTGCATATCGACAGCAAGGGCGGCCTTTTCCCTTGATTACGTACTAACTGTGATATCCTATGATTTGGTAATTTAATATATTTCTTAAAGAGTGGAATAAATTATTTAATTAGGGTCATAAGCCTAGAGAAGGCAATATGAATTAAAAGAAACTGAAATTAAAATCGTAAGTTAGTGAAAGAGGACCTTGGAGTAAAATGAATCGAGACAAATTAAGGGTAGAATGTTGAATAGAGCATCTAGAAATGAGGTTAGAAAATCAAGAATGGCCTGAAATTAGAGTCGAAGCAACTAAATGGAAGGAACTAAAACCTAGTGGCAAAATCATAATTTTAGATAAATTTTTATAAACTTAAAGAAGAAAGTTTTAAATGGAAAAATTGAGCTCCTTCAACTTTTCAAAGGCTCAAAAAATTATAGAAACCGTCAGAATGGTTAAAACTTTTCCTGTATGCGATTTAGGCTGTCAATTGACCTAAACTTTAACCAGATGATTTAGTAAGGTTTTAAATCTAAAATATTTTCAAATAAATGCTTTTAATAAACTAGAGAGCCTAAATTTTCATATGAAAAAAATGATTTATGAAAATATACAAAATGAGCTCAAATAAAGAGGTTAAAATGTAACAACGTAAATGAAAATTTGAAATTATTTAAAATATCTATCCTCCTTCTTATTATAGCCATGCCAACTCATCCCCTTCTCCAAAGCCAACCTAGAGATCTCTAAGCCAGCAACCATGGACATCTAAAGAGGAGGGAGAAAAATGAGAAGGAAATGGTAAAAAGGGTAACAATCCACGCACTTTTTCACCTCATGCTAGTTACCAAACTTCTTCTCCTCTCTAAGCTCTTCCTCTTGGTGGTTTTAGCTTCTTGAAAAGAGTACTTTGATGGCTAAACATTGAAGAAAGGAGGGATTTTGAGGAAACCAATTGCATCACAAGAATCTCCATTTGATAAGTATTTATACAAGGTATGACTTATACTAAGAAACTTACTCTTCCTATGAATTCCATTCTTCTCTACATTTGGCCTAGGTAAAGGTAGCATAGAGGGGTTTGATTTTATTCAAAACTTGATAGGAATTGGGGTTTTGAAGCATGGAGATTAAAAATATGCTATTGGAATCACTTAAAAAGCTTTAGAAATTAAGATAGGGTAATTAGGATTTCAATTGCACCTTGAAAGTTTTGAAACCATAAAAAGCTATTTCAAGTGATGTACAATCATAATTAAACTAAAAAGAAGCTACAGAATCTCTATGTTTCAAATTCCCTAAGAGTGAAACAAAAACTCCAAAGAAGCCAATCATAGTATATGTCTCGACCAAGACCTATCTAGGATGCCTAGGAAGAGTTTTCAATTATTCCAAGATTATAAATGGTGTAAATATGAATTATAGATACTAATAGAACCATTGGTTTGAATTTATAAGCCTTATTTTGAAAGGTAAATTTTTAGGGTTCAATTATGTTTAAAGAAGCGACTTGGTGCTAGGCTCCTTAAATCAAGCTTATAATGACTCTAATAAGTTCTAATATAGCCATATAACTCATATTAAGGGAGGTTTTGAAGCTAAGAAATTAATTTGTAAGGGTTGCTTCATAAGGCATTCAATTGAATCATATGTGTACCCAAAGTTTTAGGTGACTTGTACAAGGTAAATGTGGATATGAATATGGTTCCATTGATTATTTTATGCTATGTGTCTAGGCCAAACAAGTGAGAGCATATCCAAGGATAACCATGGGGCTATGGAACCAAGAGAAGAGACCAAGGGGAATTAATGGAAATTTATGTAAAGGTAGCTTTTCCTTCATTCTTATGTATATATGATTGGTTACTTGAGTGTCTTAGATTGTTTGTATGCCCTGCTTGCATATTATGTATATTGTTGATTGCTTAATGATTATATGCAATTGTATGGCATTTAACTGCATTGAAAATTAGTTTAGCTTTTAAATGGATGAGGTTGTGCCAAAAGTCCCTTGAAATGGGTGAGGTGAGACCAAAAGAACCTAAATGTAGGTGAGACTAAGCCAAAAGTTTCATTTGTGAATGAGGCTAAGTCAAAAGTCTTTAAAAGAGGATAAGCCTAAACCAAAAGTCCCAAATTGTTAGGTGAGGTTAGACCAAAAGTCCTTAAAGTTTGGTTTTACTCTTAAATGAGACGTGGGATCCCTAATGCAAGAACATTAATGATATATGATTATTTGACATGCATACTTACATTTTTAGTACTTGAGTAAACCATATATGTATACTTGAATGTTGGATTAGCTATTGGAATTCTTGGAATTTTATTTTTTTCCCATATTTCCACTAACCATGGCTAGGTTGCTCTTAAGGAAGCAAAAATGAGGAACAGAAGGCATAAGGAGAGCTACTTTGACAATAGGTTGAGTTTTAAGGCATATTCTTGCACCTATGGCTATGTACATGTATATATGATGTATGACCATTCTAACAAATTTAAAATTATGAGAATATGATGTATAAACTATTTATGGATTGAAATATGTGATATTATGTAAGTTGAACCTTTGAGTTCCACATTATATATGTATATAATGGAAAGTGGGAGAGTTATTTTGAGTTGCATGGCTTTTGTGACATATTAGACTATCCATATACACTGCATTTATCATTTAAAACTTGCCCAAATAAAGACATGGCATAATATGGCTCAAATTGAGCCATTTGGAACCAAATATAGCATTTTTTGAGCCATAAAATGTTCTTCAACCCAGAGTAGATCACATGGCTGAATTTTAGGCTAAATTTTGGCAAGCATATAGAACTTATCTAGAGCTTTTCACAGAGATAAGGAACTTAATTTTTGGAGCTTCATAGAATTTCTTATAAATTTTTAAAATTGGTTGAATTATGTAGATTTTCTAGTTTACTATTCATATGGTCCAGCTTCTGTTTTCATGGGTCTTAAGGGACCAAATGAGCTTGTTTTGATCTAAAATTTTTATAGTAGGTAGTTCTCATTATAAGTTTTTTGTAGCCACCGAATTTACACAAATCAATGTTATGTAGCATAAGTTATGATTTTTCAAGGTTTAACCCCTATTATGCGTCAAAGTTGTGAGAATGAACATATGATGTAACCCACGAGTTTCATGCTTCTTCTTGTGACATTCTAAGCCTAACAAACTTGTTTGGCATGAATTTGGAGAAAAGTATGATGAATATATTTATTTGTACACAATTAGATTATTTAAGGTTTTAATAATGGTTAATTCTGCTGCCAAATATGTAAATTTTAATAATTAACAATATATGAGAAGTATGGCTTAGGATTCCTATATAATTCATAATGGTATGGCATTAACATCAATCATGTAATCCTATCTTTTACTTTGATACTAGGCGCATGTCAAAATAAGTATAAAAACATTTGCATATATAATTCATAAGATTTATAGGCAATTTAATCAATCACAGTTAAAGCTATATATATAATATTTGTCAAATAAAACATGGTAAGCAAATCAAGATACTAGCCAATAATCTACTTATATAAATCTTAATGGAACCTTGGTTTTATTAACATGTTTTTTACTTGTCTTAGAAGTCCAAAATTTGGCCTAAGTCAAAGTATTTCATTAAGTCATCTATGCATGGGAATAGTATACAATGTAGTCATCCATGCATAATAATTAAAGCCTTGGTTATGGTATCATATAAACAAGGTCCTCCATGCATAGGTATAGTCCAAAGTTCAATCTTCCATGCATGGGGTTCAGTATACTCCTTTCTTAAGGATTAGATGACTATAGTATTAATATCACATTTTCAAGTTCCAAAAGAATTTACAAAACAGTAACATATAATTAGTCCTTAAATAGTGCAAGTGCAAAAATTCCAATCAATAATAAATGAAGGTTGGTTGACAGTTAAAAATAATCAGTTGACTGGTCTGTGTCCACTAATCAACTGTTGGTCATTCTTTGATCGACTAGTATGTCCCAATGTTGTAATTTTTTTAGACACCATTTGATTGGTTAATTGATTGTATGGACAATCAACTAGTGCAATAAGAGCATTTGATTGATAGAGGAAGAAGGTTGACTAGTCAATTACAAATTCAACATTTGTTTGTTATAAGTACAATAGTTGACTAATCCTCTTGGAGTGGTCGACTAGTCATGGATGCTTTGTTCCACGAACTAATCACTATTCATCATCTTTTTCATGGTTTTCTTTAGCTAAACTCTCACAAATTTTCAAATTATTGTACAACTAAATACTCAATTTGCAAGCATACCTAAAGATTTTTACTTCTTCCAATCCTCTACTCATTTGATTCAAACTTTTTTCCATAAAGTTTTCAAGGAAAAAAGTGAAAAGATGATTTCCAATGACTCACTATATTCATTATTGAACTTTAACACCCCAACAAGCATTAAATAATAGCAATCATGAATCTTTAATAATCTAAGACACTCCTTAACATACCTATCATAACTTGCTTCATATAGACACATTTATACCATTTCAAATCAATAGGGACAAAATTACAACCGTTACCTAACTTTTGGAAATGGATTCTAGTCCATTCTTATATCAAATGAGCCTTAAGGGGTCCAAATTTTGTTTTCTTGCTATTTTAATTCATAAACTCCATAAACACATTAAATTTGATCCACATGATTTTCATCTAAGACCCAAATGCATAATGATGTCATATAATCTAATTTGTCCTTTTTGGTCATAATAGGAGACAATTTTCAAAAATTCATAACTTGGGCTACATGATTTCGATTTACACAAATTAGGTGTCTATGAAAATTTTATGATCTAAATTTTATATTGTAAAAATCTCAAGTAAAATTGAATTCATTTGGGCCCTAAAATGGTACAAAAATAGTGGATGCTGCAAGATGAACAGTACTGTATCAATTCCATAGTTCTACACTTACTTTAAAAATTCGTAAAATATTTTATAGAGTTCCAAAAAATACCATCTTTAGCTTTACAAATTCTTTAATTACTTGCCAAATTTCAGCCCCAAATTAGGTCATTTAGACTATGAAGAATAGAAGTGTAACTTATGGCTCATTTGGATTAAAAAAAATTGATTCTAAAGTAGTCCAATTACTTCCTAATTTGCACTCTCTCATTTTGAACAAATTTTAATCATCCTAGGCATCTACTTCATAAGGTTCATTGCACAAAATATGACTTGTATCAAAATATGACCCTTCAACATCTAAGTGTACACATAGATCATATTAATTCACACACACAAGTTCATGTTCCAATGATCCAATCATACATCAAAATGGCTTATATTAATGTTCTCAAGCCTATAAACATGTTTCTATTACATAACCTTGTCATTTACATGATGTTCATCACACATATATATATGCTTATTATCCATTTGGGTCTATCATATACATTAAGCATGTTTACATCACAAAAATCCTAATTACACCATTTTTTATTTCCTAGCTCTTCTCAATTTCTTTTCTTTTGCTTAGAGAACTTAAAATGGTTAGTGGGAGAAACATGGGTGAGATTCTAGGGAGAATCTCAATAGCAAATCTCACCAAATCAATGTATACAAGAATGAGATGAAGAAATGCCATATAAGTAGTGCAAGCATGTGAATCATCTGCATTATGTAACTCAAACATAACTTTTAGTATAAAAATTCATTTTTCATCAAGTCATGGCATCTAAACATACTAGTTAGGCTCAACTAAACTCATTTTTGGGATGAAAAAGAGCTATTACATTCAATTTTCCGCCATAGGGAGCTAGGAACTAAAAACATACAATACTCCTACATAAAACTTATGATGAAAACCATATAAAGCATAACTCATGAATACATCAAGCAACTAGACATATAAGTATCTCAACTTATTCAAACATTCAAATGCATATAAGATAAGGAGATATAGCTATCTTTTGAATTGGCAAGTTTAAAATCACCACTAGCCCACTTAGTTCTTGTCTTTCCTTTGGCTTTCCTAACTTGACACCCACAAATAGGTGAGTTTGGGCTAGCTTGGTCTACATATATACATTTACAAGGAAAAATAAGTCCTTAGGATCCATTTTAACTCCTATTACTATTATCTAATCCTATAATGACTCAATATATCGTTTTAAATCATTTTTAGATTCTTTAGGAGGTAACTCTTGAATTTCACTTTCTAGTCTCCAAAGTCTCCTTCGTTATAAGCCATATAACTCTAATAAAACTCATTAGGGCCATCATAAGCTAGATTAGACAAGGCAAAGACCATCTTGCTTTGTTTAGGCCCATTTAAACCTTAAAATTTTATCTTTTAATTTAAGGCTCCTAAATTTAATCCAATAATTTTATTAGTGTTTGTTCATTACATTTAGGCCTCTTAAAACTTTAGAATCCATCAAAGCACTCCCTAGGTACTAATTAGAAGGCTTGGCTGAGATGATGTTGTATAAAGGGCTAAGGCAGTGTTGCTTATTTCTCTTGGGAATTTGGCATATGTGAAGGTTCCTTGGCTCCTTTCTAGTTTAAATATGATCTTACATGGCTTGAAATGTTTTCCTAGGGTTTCAAAACTTTCAAGATGCAACTAAAATCCTAGGTGCTCTACTTTGCATTTTATAGCTTTTTAATTGATTCACTTTGTTTCATCTTAATCTCCATACTCCTAAACCCTTAATCCTATCATGTTTTAGCCAAAATCAAATTCCCTCTAGGATCCCTACATGTTGGCTGAACCAAGGCTAAGAAAGGCAAAGGAAGAGCAAGTTTCTTATTTAGTATTATACCTTATTTTAATTCTTGCTCAATGAAGATTTCAATGTCACAAATGGTTACTTCAAATTCCCTTCTTCCTCCAAGAGTTCAGCCACCAAAATGATCCTTTTAAGAAACTAAAACCATCAATGAAGAGAGCTTAGAAAGGATTAAAAGTTTTGTAATTAGTATTTTATGAAAAATTGCACAAAATTTTAGCCGTTTTGCCTTTTCTTTCTCCCATTTCTCCCTTCTCTTTAGATGTGCTCAGCTGCTGGTCTAAGAGTGTCTATGTCAATTATGAAGTTGTGGTTGGCATGGCGGGATATAAAAAGGGAAAAAGATGGATTTTAAAACAATTCCTAAAATACTGTTTACATCCTAAAACTTTGACTATTTCATTTTGGGCTTGTTTTAAATATTTTTTTTTTTAGAATCATTAGCCCTATATGAAAATTTTGGTCTTCTAATTTATTAAAAGCCTTTACTTTGAAATTTTTTAGATTTAAAACCATCTAGAATAGTCTAGTCAAAGTTTCGATAAACTGACGTTCTAAATTGCACATCGTCAGGGATTTTGTCATTCTAACAATCCCTATGGTTTTCATAACTGTTGAAAATCCTTGTAAGCTTAACTTTTACCATTTAAATGTCTTTCTTTGAGTTTTTAAAATTTTACTTAAAATTACAATCTTGCCACTACATATCCCATTTATTATTTTATCCATTTTGGCTCTAGTTTCGGGCTATCCATAGTTTCTATCTTCATTTCTAGATACTTTAATTAATATTCTATCCTTACTTAGTCTTAATTTATTTTATTCTAAGGTCTTCTTTTATTATCTTACTAGTCCTAGTTTAATTTTAAAAGGACCAAATGTTACATTTACCTTTTTATAATTAAAAATTTTGCCCTCGAACTTTAGATACATACCTCATTGGAACAATTCTGGATGTTTCTTTCTTATTTCTTCTTCTAGTTCTCAAGTGGCCTTCTCAAGAGATAGTCCTTTTCAAACTACTTTCACCAACAATATGTTTTGTTCCTTAACTGTTTAAGCTTAGCATCCACAATTCAATCTAATGATATTATATAAGATAAATTGTTCTATAAATGCATATTCTCATATTTATGACATGTGAGAGGTCTAGCTAGTGCTTTTTGAGCTGGAATACATGGAATACATTATGAATCTGGGCTAGGTTAGGAGAGAGGGCTATTCTATAGGCAATTGGTCTGACTCAATCTAAAATCTAGAATGGATTTATGTACTTTAGACTAAGCTTTCTAGTTTTCATGGACCTTCCTATCCTTATGACTGGAGCCACTCTAATGAACATGTGGTCTCTAACCTCAAACTTTAATTATCTCTTTCTTTTATCTGCATAACTCTTTTGCCTACTCTGTGCCATCAGAAGCTTCTTTTTGGTTAATTCTATCTATCTAGAAGTTTGGTCTCCTTTCTCCAAGCTCCACCCAACACACTGGGAACCTACATTTTTTCCCATATAAAGCCTCATAAAGTGTCATCTAGATGTTAGACTGATAACTGTTATTATAGGCAAATTTTGCCAATGGCAAATAGACATCCCGATTTCCTTTCATCTCTAGGACACAAGCCCTCAATATGTCCTCTAGGATTTGGATAGTTTTGCCTGTTTGGTTATCTATTTAGGGGTCGTTGGCTATGCTAAATCCTAATCTAATTCATAAGGCATCCTATAATGATCTCTAAAAATTTGAAGTAAATATGGGATCTCTATCTAAAACTATACTTATAGGTACACCATGAAATTTTACAATTTCCTTAATGTATAGTTGAGCTAGCTTATCTAGGATGTATGTGGCTTTAATTGCTAAGAAGTGAGCAAATTTAGTTAATCTGTCCACTATCACTTATATTGCATCATGCCTTGATGACGTTCTTGGTAAACCCATGATAAAGTCTATGGTTATACTATCACATTTTCACTCAATGAGGCTTAAGGGCTGAAGTAACCCAGCTAGTCTTTGATACTCAATTTTTACTTTTTGACATGCTAGACATCTTGATACATACTCTACTATGTTAGTTTTCATCTTAAATTACCAAAACATTTTCTTCAAATCATGATACATCTTATTATTGCTTGGGCGTTGTATACTTACTTTTATATACTTCTTCTACTATCCTATCTCTGAGTTCTAGTTTTCTAGGCACATATAGCCTATCTCTATATCTCACTATCACATCCTCAAATATGTTAAACTCAGAGGATTTTTCCTAGGATATTTGGTATCTAATTCCTCTTATATACTGATTTTCTTCATGAGCTTCTCTTATCTGATTTCTCAATTTATTTTGTATTTGGGTTTCACTCATTAGCAACTTACTAGAATGTACCTAACATGAGAGATTTATGTTTTTAAGCCTCTTAATTAGTTCTTACTCCTTCACCATTATCATGGCCATATGTATAGACTTT
This sequence comes from Erythrophleum ivorense, assembly GCA_026724425.1. Lineage (NCBI taxonomy): Eukaryota > Viridiplantae > Streptophyta > Magnoliopsida > Fabales > Fabaceae > Erythrophleum > Erythrophleum ivorense. The sequence goes on along the minus strand of JAIUCV010000006.1, from coordinate 34,752,998 downwards.
CATCTCAATAATTTACTACTACATTGGCCCTACCTAGATCATACTAAGAGTATAATCATAATCTTTCAGGAATTTTAACCATCTTCTTTGCCTTATATATAATTCTTTTTTCTTAAAAAGGTACTTAAGGCTCTTATGGTCATTGTATATCTTTATGGTTGCACCATATAAGTAGTACCTCCGTATCTTTATAGTTGCACCAAGTAACATTCGATATATTGTAAAAACATCAAAATGGGCCAGTTTGAAAAGCAAGTCCCCTGATATGAGTGATTCAAGGCCAAATAAAATTTGGATAAAATTTTAAATAACAGAAAATGAGAATTTGAGCTTTGAGTTGCCTAGAAACTAGAGCCAGAGTGATTTAAAAAATTTGTCGAAAGGCCAATGGCATTTTTGTAAATAAGTGTAATTTTAGAAAAATATCTAGGAGGGCTTTTTAAATGAACATTTTGAGTTGTCTAGGGTTCTCAGAGGCCCCGAAAACTATGGGAAGCCTTGAGACCGGTAAAGCCCATTCGATGTACTTTTTTCAACATCAGTTAACCTAAACTTTGACTGGTTCGTTCAAGAAGGTTTTAGCTCCGCTTTAAATGACCAATACTAGGGAAGCCCTGGGATCAGTAAAGCCCCTTTGGTGTACTTTTTTCAATATGGGTTAACCCAAACTTTGATTAGTTCGTTCGGAAAGGTTTTAGCTCCGCTTTAAGTGATTCCAAAGGTATTTTATTAAATTGGGAACCTAAATTTTATAATAGAAAAGATGGTTCTTAAAAAAGAGGTAAAACGAAGCTAAACCGAAAATGCCATTACAAAAGGGCAAAAATGGAAACAATTTTTAAAAGAAGCTTCTGGGTCTTTCTTTAAGAGTCACGTTCCCTCTCTTCCCACTTAGACTGACTTTCTTTCTGCCCAAATTTTAGAAAGGGAGCTACTGTCTTGGGCACATAAAGAGGGAGAGAAGAAGGAGGGAGAAAAACCAAGAAAGGTAAGGAATCTTGAAAATTTTCATGCTCTTTCTCTTCCACTCATGCTCCCCTCCTTCTATGCTCTCTTTTTATGGCTTTCTTGAAATAGTTGGTTCTCCTTTTGGTCCATAATTTAGAGGGGGAGTTTGAATTGTTTGAGAAATGAAGAACTAAGAAGGAGAAGCCTTGGAAGTAAGATTGAAAATAAGGTAAATCTTGTTCCTAGTTGCTTTACTCTTTTGCTCTCCTCTTGGGTGTATGTTCAGCCAAAATAGAACCATAAAGGGGAGAGGAATTTCTGTTCGAAATAAGAGAAGAACAAGGGAAGAACTAGTGTTTTAGGCTATGGGAAAATGGAAAATGCCAAGAAGTTGCAAAAAAAATAGTAAAAACCAAGTAGGAAAAGTGTAGTGCTTTAGAAGGAATTGTAAAAACTAATTTAATCTATGAATTTCCTTGGCCATTTAAATGTTCCATTGAGCTCCTAAGACCTCTACGAAGCCTTCCAAGTGCCTCTCCTATCAGGGAAAAATTGGAAACCCCTTGAACCTTAAATGCTTCCATAATGTCGCCCTAGGATAGATGGAGGGGTTAGGGAGTGTTTTAATTTATTCTGGGCTTAGTTTGGGACTTTATATGATGGTAGAAGGTGAAAAGAACCTTGAAAAAAAATTTAGAAGCCTTAGGTTGAGAGATAAGATAATGGTTTCCATAATGTAGCCTTGTGCAGCAACATATATCTAGGCTTGGGAGAGTGAGTGTATGATGTCTCCAAAGACTTTAAATGAAGTCAAGAGACCTAGATAAAGGAAGAAATTGGAGCCAAGAACTTGAATTATGATAGTTGCTTCATTTGGCCATAATGGAACCATTATATGACCATTAGGCAAAGTGTGTGTCTCAAGTGTGAGTTTGATGTTTTAGCTTGCTTCAAGAAAGTAATTGAATTTTATTTATGGTGTTTAGGCCAAGAAAGTCAAGCTTCATCTCATTGGGAGTGTATAGCCAAGAAAGGGAAGGTGTAGCAAGTGAAGCTTGACAATTCCCTAAGGTAGCTCTCCACCTTTTCTTGTTGCATATGGGTCATTGGGTGCTTGTGTGTATATCTATATTTTCGAGACATACCACTTGATGCTATGTTGTTATTTTGGTACCAATATGTCTTCTTGAATGTCTTTGAATTGTGGAAATGGCTCATAAGGGTGAGGCAATGCCAAAAGCCCCTTAATATGGGTAAGAAGATGCCAAAAGTCTTATGACATAGGTGAGACAAAGCCAAAAAGTTCCTTGGATGGGTAAGGCTAATTCAAAAGTCCCTAAACTAAGAGTGAAGCAAATCCAAAAGTCCTAGAAATGGGGTGAGGCCAAACCAAAAGTCCTTATAGCTTATTCTTATGCTTGACATGAGTTTATAGCATAAAAATGTGAAATTGAATGTCTCCTAGATTGGTTAGTTACATACTTGTACCCTTGACATGTTGTATGCCTTGCAAATTTGCTTGAATAGGTGTAAGAGTTATTGAGATTCAATGAATCTCACCTCCTCCTTTCTTTCATCTTACATGGCCTAAGTAGAGTTCAAGATCCAAAGGATGGAAGCCAAGGAGTTTAGATATCCATCTTTTGGCAATCTTGCTATTTTTTGATGTACTATAATGTCAAAGTATATATGTATATGTTATTTTTGAGCCATGAAACCTTGAACAAGTGTAAAACTATGTAATGATAGTATATGTATCAAGAATGGAGTTAAATGAATAGAAATGTGCAATTTGACCACTTGAGAGCCCACTTGTGCATGTATATTTATGGATGTGTTATGATGAATTTGAGTTGCATGATGGTTCAGACCTTATGAGAGACTTATTTATGTTGTATTTATGCTTCCTAAGTTGCTCAAATGGGTGTAGGAAAAGGTATAGATCATTTGGAGCAAATTTTGCCTCCTTTTTAGAGCCAAAAGTGCCATAATCTTGACTTATGGCAAAGTCTGACCAAATGATCTCTTCTTGACTTGAAATTTGGCATGCAATTAGATCTTTCCTTAATTTTTGGAAAGCTAAAGACTAGGTCATTTGGAGGTCTATGAAAATTTTTATGATTTTTTAAAGTTGGCATTAGAAATTTGAATCTACAAAATTACTGTTCATTTAGTCAGTTGTGATTTTATGTCATCTGAGGGGCAAACGTGGTTCAATGGCTACAAAATTTGGTAGCATAAACTAGACATTCACAGTGACTTGTAGCAGCTACAAGCACCTCATTTGGAGGTTTTAGCTAAGAGTTATGAATTTTTGAAATTCTAGAACAACATCAGTAGTGCAGCATGACCTTACTCACTATTCCATTGAATTTCAATGGTTAGATGTGTTTGTTTTGGTTTGACTTTATTTTTACCATAAATCTAACATCTACAGATTTCCATATTGGTATTATTTACATGGATTGAATTTTTTTGGAATTAATTGGACATTTTTTAAATTTGTAGCAGAAAGTTGTGACAGTACAATAGACAGCTAGACCTCTGCACCTTTTCAAATGTCAAACATATTTTTTGTTATGTTTCATGCCTTGAACATATTTTTAGCATAAATTATACATCTATAACTTTCCAGAATACCATAGTATGCTTGATTTCGATTTTTTTGGAATTAATTACGAATTTTCAAAGTTGATGCACAAAATCTACAGATTGAACCCAAGGCAGAACCATTATTAATTATGTACGCTTGATGTAAGATTGGGTTTTTGGCAATGTTTTGAGATAGTTTTGAATTTTATTGGTGTAATTAAATTTCAGAATGATATGAGAGAGTCCCCAAGGCCCACAAAGCCAAAACGGAGAAATTATAGATAACGTAACGTAATTAAATCATATTATTTTCTTAGTTTTCTTAGCGAAATAGATGTATGAGACTTATGTATATAAGGAGGCTAGCTAAGATAGCTATAGTATTACACACCATATAAGTGGTGCCTCCATATCTTAAGAGTAAAGACTTGTGCTACTAGCTTTAAATCATTTGTAAGATAGTTCTCCTTATATAGTTTTAACTATCTAGAAGCATAAGCTACTACTTTGCCTTTCTACATAAGCACATATCCTAACTTTTTTTTAGAAGCATCATTATAGACTACAAAAGTCTCTCTCGAGTTAGGGATAGCTAAAACTAGGGCTATGGTCAACCTATGCTTCAATTCTTGAAAATTTTGTTCACATTTCTCATCTTGTAATAACTAGTAAATCAGAAATTGAACTGAATCGATAAACTAAAATGGGAACACCCTAAAGCAAGGCAAACTAAGACCTAATGAGATTGGGATGGTAATTAAAATATCTTAAAATGTGAATTAGAGTCTAAGGTTAGCCCGAAATCAAAGCCAAAACAACCAAATAGAAGCTACAAATGTCAGTGGCATTTTTATAATTTCGAGTAATTTTTAGAAAACCCAAAGGGAGAATTTTTAAATGAGAAAAATGAGTTTTTCAGGGTTCTCAGAAGCCCCAAAAATTATAGGAATCCCTAGAATGGTCAACACCCCTCCAATTTGCATTTTTAATTGACTAAATCATTTAGTAAGGTTTTAAATTCAATTTAGGTGAAACCAAAACCATTTTATGAATTAGAGGATCTAAATTTTATGATAAAAAAGACAACTCTAAAAAAGGAGTTGAAATGAGACTAAATGGAAGGAACCAAGATAAGGGACTAAATTATAATTTTGAAAAGTTGTGTAAATGGACCCTGAGCTTCTTAAAACATGTCCCTCTCTTCTGCAACCCTCATAACCTACTTGCTTCTCATCCAAAAAGATTCTAGGATAGTCTTGAGTGGCGCACCAAGCAAAGGAGTAAGGAGAAGAAGATTCAAGGCAAAAAGTGAAAGATTTTCTTACTTTTTCATGTCTTCTCCTTCACCAAACTTTTTCTCCTCTTTCTCCTCTTTTCTCCCATGGTTTTGATGGTCTATTTGGATGTTTGGTGGCTAGTTTAGTAGAGGAGAAGGAGAATTTAGGAGAGCTCTTGAAAGCATAAGTAAGTACACTTGAAAAGCTTTCAAATAAGGTAATTCTTCATAGCTAAAGCTTATTCCTCCTGGCTTTTCTTCTTTACTTGGATGTATGTCTTGGCCAAGATGGGTTGGTGGACCTAAGGAGAGTTTTCTTTGATTCCAATGTTAGAAATGATCTAGATATGAATGATAAGCACTAAAGGAACTATTAGTTTGAATTTAGAAACTATATTTTAAAAGTTAAAAGTTTAGGTTCCATTTAGGCTTAAAGAAGCAACATGAAGTTTTTGGGACACGCACAGCGAAAATTAAAAAAAAAGAATCTGAATCCCTCCCATAGAATGGTCAATGTTGTTTAAATAGAGTAAAACTAAAGACTTTTACCTTTATCACGTGATTCTTCTGGTTCTCTTTCTACTGTCGGATCTCAAGAACTAACGCTTCAGACCAGTTCCTTTTACCAGTATCCACACAAATGATCACTGCAACTTGAACAACATGCTAGTGCCACTGAACACGAACGTTTGTACATTCAAGGAGAGAATATGTTCTCTTCTTTCTCTCTCTAAACGTCCATATGCTTTCTATCTCTAAAATGGGAGACAGTTGTAACAACCGGAAAAAAACAAGAAAAGAAAAAAAAAGGAAGCTAAAAATTTTTGAAGTCCTGAAAATTTTCTAAGTCTGCTAGCTATAGCGAGAAAGGGTCTAGCTATAGTGAGAGTGCCTTTTCACTATAGCGAAAATGCTTTTAGCTATAGCAAGTGCAGGCATCCCATACAAAAACCAAGGAGCTGCTCGCTGTAGCGCACACTGTAGCGAAAGCAGGGGTCTGGGACTGATACGTGCTCGCCGTAGCGATGGTTATGCTTCGCTATAGCGAGGGTTAGTCCGGAAAAGTGTGAAAAAAGAGAATTTGACTTCTTAAAACGTCCAGATCCATTCTTTCTCCTTTAATCGACCTAAGCTTCGACCAAAAGAGAAAAAGGGGCTGTGGAGAGAGAGAGACCTAGAAAAGGAAGGAGAACAAGCAAAAAAATAAGCAAGCTTAAGATTTTCATAGCTTTTCTTCTTAGCATGTTGTTCTTCTCTCTTTGCCCTCTCTTTCTATGGTTTTGGTTGTTGAGTTGGGCTTGGTTCAGAAGAGGGAAAGTGGAAAACCACTTTTGAAGAAGGCTAGAACTTATGTCTCTTTACTTCTTCTTATTTGCTTTCCTTTCTTGAGAGCTTGAGAAAGGAAGGAGAGTTAGTGGAATTCTAGAAAGAGAATCCTTAGTTTCTTATACCTTATAGGGTTTGCTCTGAAGAAACCCCTAGCTTTGTGAATAATTGTTGATGAGAGAGTAATTCCATATTCTTTGTTGTGTCTAGGCTCAAAAGAAGCAACTCCATCTAGTTGTGATTGTAAAATCAAGAAGGGAGAAGAGAAATTGAAAGGGAAGGCTTGTGTTAGCCTATAAGGTAGCTCTTCACTCTTTCTTGTTGCATTCTTGGATGTATATAGTCATTGTATGCTTGTGTAAGTGCTTGTTGTATGAGACATGCCATATGTTATTGCCTTAATGCATTAGTACCAATATGCTTATGTTTTGAGATGTGAAAATTACTTGGGTGAGGTAGTGCCAAAAGTCCCTTGAGACGGGTGAGGTGGAGCCAAAAGTTCTTAAACCAAGGGTGAGGCTAATCCAAAAGTCCCTAGAGCTTATTCTTGGCATTGATATGATATAATGGCATGAAAATCATTGTGACTTATTTGCATACTTTGACTTATTTATATATCTTGATTGTTTCTTTGAATGAGTATATGAGCTATTAAGATTCCATAAATCTCACCCCCTTCCCTCTCCCATCTCATATGGTCCAGGTGGAGCTTAAGAGCCTAAGAGTGGAGGCCATGAGGCATAGAAGGCCTTGTTTTGCCACTTTTGCACCCTCACACCTAACTTGATGTATAGGAAGACCGAGTGCTTATGTATATATATTATTTTTGAGATATAAATATTTGAGCAAGTGTAAAAGTATGTATGAATGATGTATGAACTATGTAGAGAGCCAAAGCAATGGAAATATGGAATTTGGCCCTTTTGTGGATTGTATGCAATAGTGCATTTTGGCCCGTAGCATAGTGAATTTGAAATGTATGATAATTTGGATCACTTGGGCATTTTATATATACTATTTTTATACTTTAAAAGTTATCCAAGAGGTGTTAAAACATGTGGGAGGCCATTTAGACCCACTTTGAACCATTTTGGGTGCCAAAACCGCCGAATTTGTGAGCTCCGTCAAAGTATGACTGAATGAGCTCTTCTTGATATGGAATTTAGCATGCCTCTAGAGTCTATTGAGAGCTTCTCTAGAAGCTAAAGTGGATAATATTTAGAGGTCTAGGGAATATTTGGTGAATTGTTGAAGTTGGAGAATTTTCTGGTTTTGGTTATTGTATTATGCAACTAGGTCCAAAAATGAATCTATGTCATTCATGGACCAAACGGTGTCCAATTGTCATGAAATTTTATGAGTATAAACTATATATCTACAGTGACATATACCAACTAAAAACACATCAATCGGAGGTCTGTATAGGGAGAATGAACTTTCTAAAGTTCTGTGTCAGTATTAGGGAAGCCATCCGACCTTCATTACTGTTCCATCAGTTTTTGAGGTCCAAGGGCTATTGAAATGATCTAAACTTATTTTTTCCCTCTATTTAACATCTTTATCTTTCCAAATTCATATATTTTTCCTAGATTATATTTTTTTGGAATTAGTTATGGATTTTCGAAGTTCATGACGGCAAGTTGCACCAGTACCAGGAATAGCCGGACCTCTGTCTCTTTTTTGATGTCAAACATGGTACAAACACTGCGATTGTGGTTGGACATTATTTTTAATGTGAATTTAACATCTAGAGCTTTCTAGAGAGCTATGGTTTGCTTGATTCTCATTTTTCTAAAATTAGTTATGATTTTCCAAAGTTAGAGCCAAAAATTTGACTTTTGGATTCATTTGAGAAATTACATTTTCTTGGTTTTTGGCTTCATATCCGTGGTTTATAAGTTCTTTGATGCTATGTATGAGTTGTATAAATGGATTTTGAGTAAAAAAATGTGAATGATGAGTTCATGGGACCCACGGGGCAAAATATAACTGGTTAAACCGCGACTTAAAATAGTAAAATACCACGGTTTTGGTCATTTTCATTAGAAATCATATGGAATCAAACCTAGAGGGAGATTAGTTGGAGTTAAGTCATTATGGTGTTACAACAACTCCCTTAAAAAAATTATCATCCTAAAAAACTCTAGCCTCTCAATTTATAGAGGTGTGTTATTTTTAGGTTTTAAGAATGGATTTGATTAATTTAAATACATTATTTAAATTAATTCAAATCATAATTAAATAGATTAGTTTAAATTTAAATCTATCATATAAAATAAATTTAAACTAATTATTTAATTTAAATCTAAAACCAATTTTAAATTTAATTTATCACATAGATTAAATTCAAATTATCACATTAGTTTAAATTTAAATCTATCATATAGAATTAAATTTAAAACTAATTTATTTAAATTAATTAAATGATATATATATTTCAAAATATAATATATCAAATATATATTTCTAATTTTATAAAATATCAAATATATTTATAAAATTTCTCCATCTTAAAATGAACGTTACATTCATTGAATCTAGATGCATTTTTAGATTCAATGAATCTAGACATTCTAACTCAAGTTAATATGTTCTTGTGTGCAACCCTATAGGTGCATATGATGTTGGCAGTAGGCCAATAACACTATTTTATCCACAAGTCACAGGTAACCTCTAGCAAAATATTGTGACTACCTAAATCATATGAGAATCAATGATTCGATGCAACCCATCATACAACTCTATCACAACCATTTCATCACATGATATCTAGATCAAGTATGAGGATGAAAATTTTATTCTCATTTTACTCGACCGTCACTTTCTCGATCTCTGAGCATATTAACAGAAAAATGGAAAACCTTTCCTTCCAAGCATGGCCATATATTTCTCAGTCTCACTCATTAAGTAGTCTAGAGATATCTCTTCACTAATGAAAGGGATCAATTCCATCTTAACCACTCATCTTCCTCTATATGGATTCCACTATACCCAATCACAGCCTTTATAATCACTCGGTTAGAGGTGACTTTTGACTATGTTAAAGCACGGTGTTCCTCATGTAGGAATCTATGGTGATCACAAGTCTAAAAGTTCAGTGACACAACTATATATGAGATATGCTAATAACTTGATCAATGTAGTTATTTCATGATGGATCGATCCAACACCCTGTTTTCTAACAAGTGCCTATAATTTTGATTTGTATCTTCATACATGATTAACATATAATCATCAATCAAAATCATACTAGTCTTAGTTCATCATTGTTCCTACAAAGATTATCGACTAGGGATATTTAAGATAATCAATATGATTTATCCAAAAATATTATTATTATAAAAAACATGTAAATAGTATAATAAATGTAATAAAAGAGAAACTCATTTTTCTTAATGAAGTACAATGTTCATAATACAATGATTGGCCTATGGCACAATCTCCAACAAAAGTTTGGCTCCTTGGATTGAGTTTGTGATGGCTCTAATGATTTTAAATAGGGTCATGTGACTTAGATTGAGTAAAGAATTGGAGCCAAGACCTTGAATTAAATAGGTTGCTTCATTATGCTCTTATGTGAAACCATAATGGTGTCATAAGCTAGATGTAACTTGTGTAATATTTATGTAAGGCTAGATTGGTTCCAATGATATAATTGTGTCTTGTTTAATGTGTCTAAGCCAAGTAAACCAAGTTCCTCCTAGGTGTGGGTGTGAGGTCAAGCCAAGGAGATAAGAAAGTAAAGAGAAATTTGTGCATCTTGAACTAAGATAGCTCTTCATCTTTTCTTGTGCACATTTCTTGGTTGTATGATTGTCATTGAATGCTTGTATATGTGTTTGAATCATGAGACATACCATTTGCTATTGGGTTGTTGCTATAGTACCATTATGCTTCTTGATTTACTTTTGAAATGTGAAATTGCTCTTTATATGTGAGGTTGTGCCAAAAGTCCCTAAACATGGGTGAGACTAATCCAAAAGTCCCAAATAATAGGATGAGGCTAGACCAAGAGTCCTTAGAGCTTGTTCTTAGCTTTGACATGTTTATGTGACATGTAAATTATGATTTGAATTATTCTTGGAAGTGTTTGATGCATACTTGTATTATTTGACATGAATATATGCCTTGCTTGCTTACTTGAAAGGATGAAAAGGTTACTGGGATTCCTTGAATCTCACTCTCTCCTATTTTCCATCTACTTATGTCTAGGTGAAATCCAAGGAAGCAAAAATGGGAGCCCATAGGCATAATTTGTTATATTTTGACAATAGAAAAGCTTTTTGTGTACTTTAATGTCAAAGTATGTATGTCTGGATCATTTTTAAGATGTAAACCCCTAAGCAATTGTAAAACCATGTAAATATGTTGTATGAACCAAATATAGAGCCAAATAAATGAGATTGTATAGTTTTGACATCCTTAAGCTAAGATATTTATATGCATTTATTCAAGTGGAATGGTGGATTTGAGTTTCATGATGGTTTGAATCATTTTGGATGCTTCTATATGTTGTGTTTATGCTATTAGATGTGCTCAAATGGTCATAGATGGTGTGGAAGATCATTTGGTGCAATTTGACCCTATTATGGTATCAGAAATTGTCATATTTTTGACTGAACCACAAACTAACCAAATAGATGATTTTGTAAATGAAATTTGGCATGAATATAGGTCTCATCTAGAGCTTTTTATAGAGCTAAAGAGCACTCAATTTGGAGCTCTAGAGAATTTATTATGATTTTTCAAAATTGGCCAAATTATACAGAATCTGTCATTGTCACTATTCATATGGTTAGTTTGCTTCTCTATATCATTTATAGGCCAAATGAAGTCCAATGCTTATAAAATTTTATAAACACATAGTAGACATCCTAATCTTTCCATAGGCACTGGGACCACCCCATTTGGACTTGTGTAGAGGGAGATATAAATTTTTGAAATTCTAGTTTAGTTATAGGATGCCACCCAGACCTAATGTACTATTTCATTAAATTTCTTAGGTCAAATGTGGTTTTTTTATCTGAAATTTTTATGATAGTTAGGGAAAATCTTGAGCTTTATATAATGGTATAATTTGCATGATTTCAATATTTCTATAATTATTTTTGAATTTTTGAATTTCATATCAGAATATGGAACCAGAAAATATGTAACTTTACTTATGGAATTGTGTTACTTGACTTAAATCCGAAATGGAAGCTTTGAATTGTGATGTTTATGGTCCATTAGGTGTGTTATGGATGGAAGATGATATTGGTGAACCCATATGGCCCATTTAACAGAAATTGAATTATTTAGGTTTATGATAACAATTATTTCCACCATTAAAAATGGTAAAGTGATAAAAATGAAACTTTTATGCCACTTATGATATAGTTTGGATGATATCTTGATATGGTGTGACACATCTCATATAAATAGTACATTTTTTCTAATCAGTATAGTCAGTGGTATTGCTATTTAGGAAAAGCCTCAGATAAACCTCTTATAATAACTTGCCAAATCTAGAAAACTCCTAATCTCTATAACTATCCTAAGGATAACTAAAACTGGAGCTGTGGTCAACCTGTGTTTCAATTCTTAAAAAGTCTATTTATATTTCTCATCTCACACAAATGGTACATCTTTTCTTGTCAGTCTAGTCAATGGCATGGCTATTTGAAAAAAACCTCAGATAAACCTCCTATAATAACTTATCAAATCTAGAAAACTTTTAATCTCTATAATTGTCCTAGGTCTCTCTTACTAAAGAACTACCTTTGCCTTATGGGAATCTATTGTGACCTTTGTCTGGGAGATCACATAACCTAGGAATCTCACATTTGTAAGCCAAAACTCACATTTACTCATTTTAGCATAAAGTTGCTTTTCTCTTAAAGTCTCCAAGACTAATTTTAAATGCTGCTCATGCTCTTTTCTATTCTTAGGTGAGAATATCATCTATGAAGACCATAATAAATTTATCCAAGTATGGCCTAAAAAATCTGTTCATATAATCCATGAAAACCATAAATGCATTTATCAACCTAAAAGGCATTACTAGAAACTCATAATGCACATACCTTGTCCTAAAGGCTATTTTAAGGATGTCCTCAACCTTAATCCTTAATTGATGGTACCCTAATCTGAAATCTATCTTAAGGAATATTGACACTCTTACTAATTGGTCTAAGAAGTCATCTATTGTGGGTAAAAAGTACTTATTCTTGATTTTGACTTTATTAAGCTCTCTATAATCTATACTTAGCCTAAAACTCTCGTATTTCTTTTTGATAAATAGAACTAAGGCTCTTCATGGAGAAACACTAGGCCTAATAAAGCCTTTCTCTAATAATTCCTTTATTTATTTTTTTTAACTCAGCTTACTCAATGGAAGCCATTCTATAAGGAGCCTTAGACACGAGACCTATATTAGACACAATGTCTATAGAGAACTCTACTTCTCTATCAAAAGGTAATCTACTAATTTCCTTAGGGAAAAATTTTGGATATTCCCTTATTATAGCTATCTTTTCTATTCCCTCTTCTACTCCTATTTATATAGAAAAGAAAACTAAGAAATCCTGATAACAATGTTCTAGAGATTTCTCAAACTAGGTAATGGTTAGAAATGCTAGCTCAGTCCTAGTACTAAGGATAGTTCCATACTCAGGTAATGTGATGCATTTATCATGACAACTAAGTATGGCATTGTTGGCAGACATCTAATTCATACCAATGATCAAATCAATGTCAATGAGGGGTATGCATATCAAATTAAGTATGGTATAACAATGGTTAAATTGGACTATGCAATTTTGACAAGCATAATAGGTAATGGCTCTATTTCTTGTAAGGGTAGAAACATGCAAGTCATAAGGTATTATACAAATACTTAAACCTAAGCTCCTAATACAGTCATAGGATATAAACGAGGACCTATGCTCACCATCAACCTTCTCTATATTTAGCTCACCATCGAATGCTGGAGGCCTATGCTTTCTAAACTGTGTTATTACTTGTTGAGTGATGAGATGAGGCTGGATAGATGGCATATAAACTGTCAGTGTTTGAGAGTTTTATAGATTTAGTTAGTTTTAGTTCAAAGGATTCACCTCTAAAATCTAAGGATGGTTTGGGTGTGGTGGCTGGGGAGGAATAGGTCTCTCATTTTCTCTCTGGGCCAATCTTTCTTGCAACTGCATAATTACTTCTTACTGCTACAGCATTATCACCTGTTGCTAATTTAGGCAAGCCATTATAGCCTATAGAGCTGTTGCCATAGGGTTTGTAGGCTCTGCCCTAGTTGGCCTTCCTCTTCGAATATTAACCCTCTTATTTGAAACATTTCAAACATGCTTTAGCTCATAATACACACATATGCTACAATTATGCACATAGAACTTCCATACAAGTCAATACATAACATACAATCCTCATCTTTAGGCTATACCTAGGGATAAAATGCCTAAACCATGACTCTGATACCAAAAAAATGTCATTACTTGCTTCATATAGACACATTTATATCATTTCAAATCAATAACGAAAAAATTACAATCATTACTAAACTTTTAGTAGCGGATTCTAGCCCGTTCATATACTAAATAAGCCTCAAGGGGTCTAATGCTTTTCCTTTCCATTTTAATTCATAAACTTTGTATACACACTTAATTTGATCCACATGATCTTCATCCGAGACCTAAATGCATAATGGAGTTATATAATCCAATTTGCCTTTTTGATCATAATAGGAGACAAATCTTAAAAATTCATAACTTGGGTTACATAATTTCGATTTATACAAATTAGGTGTTTATGGAAAGCTTATGATCTAAACTTTATGTTGTAGAAATTTCAAGTAAAATTGAATTCATTTGGCCCTTGAAATGATATGAAAATAGTGGCTATTGCTATATGAACAATACTGCATCATTTCCATAATTTTGCACTAAATTCAAAAATTTGTAAAATATTCTATAGGGCACCAAAAAATACCATCTTTAGCTTGTTAGAAAGCTATATAAATTCTCTAATAACTTTCCAAATTTAAGCCCCAACTTAAGTTATTTGGACTATCAAAAGTATAGGTGTAACTTATGGCTCATTTAGATAAAAAAAATTGGTTCTAAACTGGTCTAATTAGCCTCTAATTTACACTCTCTCATTTTGAGCAAATTTTAATCATTCTAGGCATATATTCCATAAGGTTCATTGCATGAAATACGACTTGCATCAAAATATGATCCTTCAACATCCAAGTGTACATATCGACCATATTACTTCACATACATAAGTTCATATACCAATGATCTAATCATACATCAAAACGGCTCATATTTATGTTCTCAAGCCTATACACATGTTTCTATTACATAACCTTGTCATCGATATGGAGTTCATCATATATACATATGCTTACTATCCAATTGGTTCTATCATATACATTAAGCATGTTTACATCACAAAAATCTTAATTACACCATTTTCTATTGCCTGGCTCTTCTCAATTTCTTTTCCTTTGCTTAGAGAACTTGAAATGGTTAGTAGGAGAAATATGGGTAAGATTCTAGGGAGAATCTCAGTAGCAAATCTCACCAAATCAATGCATACAAGAATGCCATAAGGAAATGCAATGCATGTGATGCAAGCATGTGAATTATATGCATCATGTAACTCAAACATAACTTTTAATATGAAAACTCATTTCTCATCAAGCCATGGCATCTAAATATATTGGATAGGCTCAACCAAACTCATTTCTTTGCCGAAGTATAGCGATTGTGCTCCATTCCCCACTATAAGGAGTTAGGAACCTGAAATATATAATATTAATGCATAAAACTCATAGTGAAAACCATATAAAATACAACTTATGAATATATCAAGCAACTACATATACAAGCATCTCAACTTATTCAAAAATTCAAATGCATATAAGATAAGGAAATATAGTTACCTTATGGATTGGAAAGCTTGAAATCGCCACTAACCTACTTGGCTCTTGTCTTTCCCTTAGCTTTTCTTAACTTGACACCTACAAATAAGTGAGTTTGTGCTAGCTTGACCTACATATATCCATTTACAAGGCAAAATAAGTCCTTAGGGTTCATTTTAACTCTTATTACTATTATCTAATCCTATTAGGACTCCATATGTCATTTTAGGTCAATTTTAGGTTCTTTAAGGGGCAACTCTTGGATTTTACTTTTTAGACTCTAAGGTCTCACTTGTTATAAGCCATATGACTCTAATGGAACTTATTAGGGCTATCATAAGTTGGATTAAATAAGCCAAAGATCATCTTACTTCTGTAGGCCCATTTGACCTAAAATTTTACCTTTCAAGTTATTAATCCTAGATTCAATTCAATGGTTCCATTAATGTTTATTCATTACATTTATGCCTCTTAAAACTTTAGAATCCACCAAAGCACTTCCTAGGTACTGATTAGAAGGCTTGGCCAACAAGATGCCATATAAAGGGCTAAGGAAGTTTTGCTCATTTATCTTGGGAATTTGGCATATGTGGAGGTTCCTTGGCTCCTTCCTAGTCTAAATATGCTTTTACATCGATTGAAATATCTTTCTAGGGTTTCAAAACTTTCAAGGTGCAACTAAAGTCCTAGGTACTCTACTTTGCATTCTATAGCTTTTTAATTGATTCTCTTTTTTCCATCTTAATCTCCAAACTCCTATACCCCTAATCCTATCTGGTTTCAGCTAAAATCAAATTCTCTCTAGGATCCCTACATGTTTGCTAAACCAATGGTATCAAGAAAGGCAAAAGAAGAGCAAGTTTCTTATATGGTCTTCATATCGTGTTTTAATCCTTGCTCAATGGAGATTTCTATGCCCCAAATAATTGCTTTAAATTCCTTTCTTTCTCTAAGAGTTTAGCCACCAAAATAATCCTTTTAAGAAACTAAAACTATCAATGAAGAAAAGCTTTGAGAGGAGAAGTTTTGTTTTTAATATGTCATGAAAAATTACATAAAATTTTACCTTTTTTGCCTTTTCTTTCTCCCTTCTCTTTGGACATGTTTAGCTATAGGTCTATGAGTGTTTATGTCGGTTGTGAAGCTATGGCTAGTATGGCTGGATATAAAAAGGGAAAAGGAAGGATTTTAAAACAATTCCTAAAATACCAATTACGTCCTGAAACTTTGACTACTCCATTTGAGCTCGTTTTAAATCTTTTTTAAGAACCATTATCTCCATATGAGAGTTTAGGTTCTTTAGTTTATTATCTTTACTTTAAAATTTTTTAGATTTAAAACTATCTAGAATAGTACAGTCAAAATTTTGATCAATCAATATCTTAAATCGTACAGTGTTAAGAATTTTGTCATTCAGATGGTCCCTTTAGTTTTTAAGGCCTCTAAAAATCCTATTAAGCTTGACTTTATCATTTAAACTTCCTTCTTTGAGTTTCTAGAATTTTGTTTGAAATTACAATTTTGCTACTATATACACCATTTATTTTATTTAGTTGTTTTTGCTCTGATTTCAAGTCATCCATGATTTCTTATCCTCATTTTTGGATACTTTGATTAATATTCTATCCTTACTTGGCCTTAATTTATTTTATTCTAAGATCCTCTTTTATTATCTTATTGGTTCTAATTCAATTTGAGAAGATGATATATTACAATACATACTTTCACATGAAAAGGAAAAGAAGAGAAGAGATGACAAAAGAGGTGATGAAGATGATAAGGAGGAAGATGAAAGGATGAAAGGAATTCTTAGCAAGACAAGGTCTTTGTCTTACCCAAAAGTTGATCCCCAAAAGCCTTTTTCTTCTTCTTGTTTCTTCCTCATTCTTCTTGTTAATCTTTATTCTCTTACTTCTTCCACTCTTTCTTTTTTTTAGTTTGCAAAGTGACAAGAATTTTGGAAGTAATTTGAGAGTAAGGTAGGTTGCTAAAGGTGAGGGAGGTGAATATATAAATGGACAAAGGCAATGCTTCTCTCTTAGATGGTTTTTTCTCTCTACTGAGGCATCCCAAGATGTTTTAAAGAATTTGATTAAAGTTGCAAACCAAATCTAATTAATTTGATATGACGTATAGTGATGATTGTTAATCATTAAACAATATATTACAAACATCTAACATATTTTTACATTCATGTCTCTACTACTTCTATAAGGAAAAGATGAAGTTTTGATGTATGGGTAAAATTGCCTTTTGGCCTGCTAAAATTATACTTTAGCCACGGTTAAAATTATGATTGTAAATCTTTAACTTTTGCTAGTTGTATTTTAACTTTCAAATTTTTCTTAAATATTTTTATTTCCCAAATATTTCTCTTATATTTTTAGGTTTCTGTTGGCTTGAAGTTTTCTTCAATTTTTTATTTTCTAAATATTTATTTCTTAATTCACTATTGTTTAACAAATTATTTTTAATTCCAAATAAATCCTAAAAATCCCTATAAATTTCAATTAAATTCCTAATGATTCTAGAAAATTCTTATTTCTTTTCCAAAATGCATAAATTCTTGAATTCACATATTAAGGTCTTATTTTATTAATTTGAAAGTCCTTAATTTAGTTAATTAGATCTTAATTTATTTTGATCAAATTTTAATTTGAAGGAAGATGTTTCAAGTGTCGTGGTGCCAAATATTTCAATCTCTCATGTAGTATGCCTTAGTGTTACAACTTGCCAAGACTAGTTCATGGCACTACAACAAAAGCCAAATTGTAATTTTTTGCATTTCAGGCGATTTTTTTATGATTTCAAGGCAAGAAAGGCATCAAACATCATACCCATGCCAAAAACAAACCTCAACAACAACACTTGATGCAAGACTTGAGCAATTTTAGCTTATAAGGAGGAGAAAGCCAAAAAGCCGATGCAAGGGTTTGTCTTACCAAGATTTGATCTTCCTAAGTTTTGATATCAATTGATAACTTATTTAAGAGGGAGATTGTCAAGTAAATGATGGAAGCATACCTGAAAATCCATTTAAATCCTCTCCATTCTTGATACCTCAACCATGATCATATGAAGGAGAAAAGGAAAGATAAAGAAAAGGAAGAGAAATATAATTTTAGAGAGAGAGAGAGAGAGATAGAGAAAACACTTCAACTCACAGTGCTCCATAAAATTGATTACTTAATATCATCATATATAAATTGAGTTGGTTTAATAATTAATTAATACTAATTCATATATACTAATTAAAAATTAGTCTAACACTTTGATCCTATACCTTTAGACTTTTTCTCTCCAATCATACACCATACATTTACAAATAAATGCAGTGGATCCGAATTGCTTGATTAACATGACAAAAGGACAAAACCACAAAAAAATTATAAAGGAGGGTGAAAATATATATTTACTACAAGCACTAATAATTATTAAAAATACAACTTTAAATACCTATTAATTTAATATAATAATAAAATTTATTAAAATTAAAAAGTATAAACACATAATAATAATAATAATAATAATAATAATACTAATAATATAGAGAAATATAATAACATTAAAATAGATATAACTATCTTAATACAAATAAAATATATATTAAAAATAATATAATATATATTAACCATTAGGATCATACTTTTTAATTTTTAATTGAATAAAATTCATCTATAATCTCATCTATAGTAAAATTCGTTACAATTTCTTTCTCAATATAAATAATCAAATTATCTTTAAGAAAGTCATTTTTTATTTTATTAAAAATCCTTATTTTTACAAAGTCAGTAGATAGTATAGTCAGAGAAACTAAAAAAAAAATCATAAAGTGAAGAATATATTTTTTGAAAATACAAGGAGGCTAACATGGCCTAAAAGTGAAACTTATATTATTAGCTATTCTTGAAAAGGAGAGATAAAAAGCTTCTTGAGAAGTTTTAACATATTTTATTCTATTTTATTTATTTTATAAAATTTACTTTTTTGATGAAACAATTATATCTTTAAAAATATATGTTTGAAACTTAAAACATTAAAGAGGGTGGATAATAAATTTTAGAGGGATGGATTTAAAAATTTTAAAGAAAAATAATATTATATATATGTATGTATGTATATATTACATATAAAAAAATTTTAGAGAAGCAGCTGCCACGGAAGTTGAGAACCATAGTCTGTCCTTGGATATGATGTTACCTCTCTTGCAATGTTTGGTACATGACAATGGAGAAAAAGGAATGAAAAAGTTTTTTGTAAAATTTAAAAAATATTTATTATATTCTTATTATTTAATAGTATTTATTTCTTTTTTTATGATTTTTATTTTAAATTGAGATACAAATGCCATTTTTCATTTTACTTATCAACTTTTTTTCTATTTTATTTTATTTTATTTATTTTTACCATATCAAATGTGGCCTTAGAGACACCGTGAGAATTGAGGAGTAGATTAGGAGATAGGACACGTCTTGCTTGGATAATCTTACAAATTTGATCATCTCACTATATTTTCTTTTTAAAATATTTTTTATTATTTGAGGTTGTGGACAATTGAAAAGTCTTGTTCCTCTTACTATTACGGATTGCACCATGAATTTTGTGGCACTAATATGCCTGTATTTTTCTGCCAGTGGTGGAAACACAAGCTTCTGATAGAAATCTGAATTTATCCCAAGGTTGAAATCGAAGTTTGTGGTGGAAACTGTGGTCCACTATTCATATTTTTTTCCTCATATTTTTCTTTAGTAGTAATATTATATGTGTAGTTATAATTTCAAAAAAAAATTTGGTCTTTTTTTTGTTGACAAATAAATTTGGTCGTCTGTTGAGAAAAATTTATTTATTTTTTAATAATATAGCTAAAATCAAAGTTTTGCTGGAATTGACTTTTTTTTTTTGTATAATCTTAAAAACACGTTATCTAAGTTTAGTCTACATTTCTTTTGAAGGTGAAATTTTTTAGTGCGTCATTGATAGTAAAATTCAAAACTCTCTGTTGAAAAAAGTAGTGATTCTGATATGTAAACAAAAAACAAAAACAAAATAGTATCGTTGTAGTACCAAAAATAGTGATGAGTTTTCATCACGGAAAATAAATCAACAGGGTTTTTAACTGGCTAATTAACTGAAAAATAAAATGACATACGTTTACTTCTTATTATTATCCCAGAATTTTCTACAATTATTGAAATTGTCTTTGGACTTTCATTTAATAAAATGTTTGTGAAGACCAAGGCTTTTTTAATGTATAAAAAATCATTATACAAGTTTGATGTATTTAATTTTTTATTCTCAAAGTGCTTCTTAAAGAAATTAAACTAAATTGCTAAGTAATCATATCTATTTAACAAGCTAAGCTAACAAAATTGGATTTTTGAATTTTACGTTTTATAAAAATTTGTTAAACTCGATTTTTTTTTTAATTTGGCATAAAAATTGGAAATAAAACTAGGTTGACATGATGGGATTTTTTTTCTTTTTTTTAGTTTTACACTCATTTGTTAAACTTGGTCATCAACACAAAGCCAACCCATTATTGAGTGGCAAGCAAATACTCATCCAAAATAATAGGAACTAATAAAGAATTGAAAATCAACAAAAGTTCCTAACATCAGGAAATTTAAACTTGTAATAATTGCAAAATCTTGCTACGAAACTTTTTTACTTTTCAAGAGCTTCAACATTTTCACTGCTAAATCCTCTTTGAAACTAATAGTAAAGCAGATCTAATAATATACAAAATTCAATATCTTAAAAATGAAGCTATCTATAACAAAATCTTAAGTATAAAACTCTTATCATTTTTTTTTCAAGTTAAGTGTCCATGTTAGACATTTTGAAATCAAATTTCATAAAAAATAAAAGAGAAAGTTAAACTCATAATTCATGACAATTATAATTTAAAGTCATCATCCATATCGTTATAATAAAACCATGAGACTCAATAAGCCCAACCTTTTCAATTTCCATAGATTAAAATTAAGCTATATTTTTAAATATTTTTATCATTAAATTATTAATAAAAACATGACAATAAAAAATTCTGTACAACTTAGCAAGTAATTAATTTATTTTAAAATTTTTCCTTTATATATTTATATTTTTGTTCAAAAATCTGATAATAATTACCAAACGAATCTATACTAATATCTATAACTGAGGGCCTTATAATATCTGAAAATCCATAAATTATTAAAGATAAAATAAAATAAATTTAAATGTAACAACAACTAATAAAGAGTAGTTATTGATATTTAGAAAAAAAGTAAGAATTTATTTAACTTACCATTCCTTTTTTTTCTAAAGAAAAACATTAAATAATTTTTTTAAAAACTACATTGAAAATATTGACAAAAGCTACTAGTTTTACTTTGAGTAAATTACACTTATTTCTCTTAAATTTTGTCAAAATTATATAAATTTTTCATCTAGATGCAAAATATACATTCTTCTTCACTAAAATAAAATTACACTATATTTTAGTCTAATTTTAAAATTTTTAATTAAAATATCTTCCATTATCATAAATTCATCTCTTTTTAATTATAATACCTTTCTTTAGACCCAATAATTTAGAAAAATAGATCCAGTAATAAGGAAATATACTATTTGGAGTCACAATTGTACTTAAAACTAACTTTAAAGAATTGATTCATAAATAAATCAAGTATAAACAAGTACATTAAAAAGTTATACAAAATTAAAAATTATAATTCACAACAATTCATCTCCAATCAATCTGCATAAAAGAAAAAAAAAACTTTAAATTGATTATCTCTCCATGAGAAAGGTATGTATTACACTAATTAATAGTTAATAAATGATAATGAATTTAAGATTTTGTTATATTTAATGAAAATAAAATTTATTCTTTTTATTTTTATTTATATATATTTAAACAATAATGATAAAAGTGTATTTAAGTTACTATAAAAAACATGTTTATAATTTTTATTAAAAAAAGAAATACATATATTTAAGTTAAAGAAAGATACTTTAATTTAAAAATTAAAATTAAATTAACATATATATATTAAAAATAAATTAAAAATGTATAATTTTAGTGCTATGACAAAAGGAAATGCAATTTACCATTTTCTTTAAAAAAACTTTTTTGTCCATTTTCATATCAAATCTAACACAGTCCCCTGGAAGGGTGTGGGAAAGGATTGTGGCAACCACACACCCTCGGTGACCCACCAACGAGATGTGGTGATAACAGGCGATAAAGCAGACCAACACCATGATGCCACGTGGTGGATAGGATTTCCATGCCCTTTCAAAACCCTTTCCTTCCAACCACAGTATTCCCACAGGTCTCACCCATCACGCACATACTCATTCTCTCTCTCTATCCTAACCCTCCAATGGCAACCGCACCAGCTCTCTCTGGCGCCATCTTCAGCACCTCCTTCCTCCGGCGACAACCCTCGGCGGTGAGCCTCCGCGCATTCCCCCAAGTGGGACAGGCTCTGTTCGGCGTGAAGGACGGCGGCAGAATCACGGCCATGGCGACTTACAAGGTGAAGCTGATAACCCCAGAGGGAACCAAAGAGATCAATTGCCCAGACAACGAGTACATTCTGGACGCGGCGGAGGAGTCCGGAATCGACCTTCCCTACTCGTGCAGGGCAGGCGCTTGCTCTTCCTGCGCCGGAAAAGTGGTCGAAGGCAAGGTCGACCAGTCCGACCAGAACTTCCTTGACGACGACCAAATTGACGCCGGCTTCGTTCTCACCTGCATTGCTTACCCTCAGACTAATGTCGTCATCGAGACCCACAAGGAGGAGGCGCTCGCAGAAAGTTAAAATTAATTGATTGTTATGTCTGTAATCTCTTCCTGTTTGATGTTTTTTGTTCTGCGTTCCTCGACAAGAATTCAGTGATTTGCTTCTATTCCGTAGAAGAAACAAGTGAAATTGCTGAATCTCCTCAATAATATGTTTTCCTTATTTTTCCCCCTTTTGTTTTTTTTTGGGTTAGCTCTCAAGAAATGCATGTACTTTTCATTCTCTCTCCATGATTATTGAGTGCCTTAAAAGTTAAAACGGGTTAAATGGGCTACTACAGCATATAATATACAGGTAAAATTATAGATTGGTATTAGAGATATTTATGTTGAATAATTTTAAATTTTAAAACTATTTTAAATAATTTAAAAACTAAAAACTTAAATTGTATTAAAAAATTATAATGCAAAAATCTAAGTTAAAATTTTTAGTTTTAGTGTTCTTAAGAATAATTTTAAAATTTAAATTTTTTTAGTATTAATATTTTTAACTTAAAATCATGAATCATAATTTGTCTTACCAAAAAATTTGTAAGACACTTTTGATTTTTAGGTGCTTTTTAATTGAAAAAATTATAGTTTAAGATATCAAATTAAAAATATTTAAACTGAATGAGTTTAATTTTTAAAATTATTTTAAAGGATTTTAGAATTAAAAATTTTAATTGAGTCTTAAATTATAATTTTTTTGCATAATTTAAATTTTTAATCTTAGGATCTTTTATAATAATTTTAAAATTTAAACTTTTTAATATATATATTTTTAATTTGGGAACATGAATTGTAATTTGTCTTTCTTAAATTTCTCTTATAGTGAGATGATGTCCATTATTTTTAAGGGCATTCATTTGGCCTAATGAGCCAGTGAAAAAAGAAATTGGGTGGGGCTTAGAGGGTTTTTAATATTTAAAAAATGGACCACAATGAAAAGAAAATTTTTAGGAGCCATTTTATAATTTTTGCCAAAAAAAATTTAATATATTTTGCAAATTATAATAGTTAGGAGGTTAAAATCCTTGCCAAATCCCTTCTGAGTATAATTACCACATTTAAATGAAAGAAAATAAAATAAAAAAGTGTATTTTTTGAATTATGGCTAGTCTAGCTCAACTTAACTTGGAGGATTTCTAATATTAAAAAATGATCTAAAATTAAAAAAAATTAGGGTCAATTTATAATTTTAGCTAAAAATTTTTAAACATATTTTATAAAATATAAATAACTAGAGAATCAAGGCCTTTATCAAGTTTTTCCTAAATATGATTGTTACATTCAGATAAAAAGAAAATTAAAAGTGTATATTTTTTGTGTTAAAAGCAAAAAACTCAAAATCAATATAATAAACATGCATTTTTTAGAAAAATAAAGAGGCGTTACATTTGTCTCAAAAAAATTACCCAAAATAAAAAAAAAAATTACTTCAATCCAACCACTAAAATGCAAACGGTCACTTTTTGAAATTTTGTTCTCTACACTTGCGTTTTCTTCTTATTTCCTCTTCTAAATATACCTTTTTTATTTTTACTATGTAGATTTTGTAAAGACATAAATGAATAGTCATATGACTAAAATAGTTAAGTAATTATAAATATATAAACATTCAAAGTTTCAAAACCTTTTCAACAACAAAAAAAGTGCAACCCAATTCAAGATTGACTCATCATGCTCTATTTCAAACTTGGTTAGACCAAAGCTGGGCATCAAGTTGAGATGAAACTCAGCCCAGCCTTATTTATATGCACCCCTAATTATTTATCTCTTTATGTTCTAACTCTGTTGCTTCATTGGCTACTTGGACTTGGATTAGTGTTTTCTTAAGATATGATTATGCTTTTGAAGAACTAAATAAATTGTTTCTATAACCTTATTTATACAAACTATTGAAATTATTGTTACTTAAATAATTTCTTTACTTACTTTGCTTCTGTATGTGAATATGGATTTTTTGAAGTAAGCATCTCTGATTTCCCCCTAAAGCGAGAGATTTCAGGGGTTTCTCTTTAAAAATATATATATGTTAAGAAAAAAAAAAGATGTGAGAAACCTCAGAGGAATTTGCATATCCATGTTCTCTTGCACAGCTTCTCTAGAACTTTTTTTTGTTTTTTTTAAATAAATTATATAAACCTTCTTTGAGTATTGTTGAAATTGTACAATTTTTTTATTTTTGAAATATATCAAAATATTTCTTAAAACAAAAAGTTATTGTATACTTTAATTTAATTTTAAATTTGTTGACCAAAATACCTTTCATTTGAAATTTTTAGTTAGAAAACTATATATATTTAAGTCAATAGAAAATATTTTAATAAAAAATTTAAAATTAGATTAAAATATAAGATCACTTTTTGTTTTATAGGAGTTTTGTATAATTTACTCTTTTTATTATTGTTGTTCATTTCTTGGGATAAATAAATATTTTGACTTGGTTGCAATTTAATAGCCATACAATGGAAATAAGTAAGATATAAGGCCATTTGATATATAGAAAGTTAAATATAGAAATGAAAATGGAAAAAAAATAACATGGATGAAAAAAAGGCTCTCCCCTACTTCAAAAAAATAAAAGAGATAGAAACTATTAATTAATAATTACAAGAGTATAATATATATTGCAAACAAAATAAATGAAAGGGAATCCTTTTCGAATACCAAATGACCATGTTATGGAAATGGACCAAATGTAGCTAAAATTTTATAGGTATTTGTTTATTATTAAATTCTTTAATAAACATGTAACATGTGAAGCTTGCTCTTAAATTTTCTCCTCCAAGAATCATTATCAAGCCATTAAAATACGAAAAAGATGTTCTTGAAGGGATACCAAGATTTCAATTGAAATTTTATTAAAGACTTAGATTCTATTCTTTTGAATAGTTAATACTTGTATTTAACATAAACATTTGATTAAATGAAGTTGAATTTTAGTGTTTGTATTACATTTTAAAGTGGAATAATTTGTTTGATTGTTGATTTCACAATATTTTTCCTACTATCACGTCATATAAATAACAAAGTCTTCTTGTTATCAAATAAATTTTTAATAATGAAATCCTTTTTCAATGCTAGTGGATTTCAAAATCATAAGAAAATTCTTTTTTTGAAAAAAAAATTCTACTTAAATTTCATTCTGCACAAAAGAAGTGGCTTTTTGACATTAATATGATATAAAAAAAAGAAATGACTCAAATGCTCTGCTGCCAAAACCTTTTTCCCATATACTTAAATTTTTATTTTTTATTTTTTTATTAATGAGTCGCGGTATCTTAGATGCCTTGACTCATTTTTTTAAATTTTTTTTAATTGAGTCGCGGCATCTCAGATAGCGCGACTCAATTTATAATTGTATATTTATATTTAATTTATTTATATTTTTAATTTATTTAAAAAATAAATTTAATATATTTATTATTAAATTCAAAATTATCTATAAAAATGTAGATTAATTTTTTTAGTTTTAATTATATTTGATATTATTTTAATTAATTTTAAAATATATAATTTATTATTATTATTATTATTTCAATATTTTAAATTTTTTTATTTTAAATAAATTATTAGATTTATTATTTTTTTAAAAAATTGAATTGAATTATTTTTATTTTTATTTATCATCTAATTTTTAAATTTAAATTTTCTATATTTATTTCATTCAATTTTTTTAATTTCTTCATTTAAATCAATTAGAGAATTTAAAATTTTTTTACAAAATTTTGAATTTAAAATTTTAATTTACTAAAACTTGTACAAAATTAAATGATTCACAGTAGAGTGATCCACTTAGTTTAAAAATGCACCGACCATTGCCTCTTGAGCTAAACAACACACGCAATTAAGACTCATTTAATATATAAAAAAGTTAAGAATACAAATTAAAAAAAAAAGAGATAATTTTGTAAATAAAAAATAATTTGCATACTCTTACTCTTAAAAAATAATAAGAAAAGATAGATACTATTAAGTAATACTTATAAAAACATAATAGATATTATTTAAAACTTTCAATTTTTTTCTTTCATTTTTGCCTTCAATAACAAAAGTGAGCTATTACTATCTTTGTTTTGTATAATTCATCCACAATTCTATATCAACAAAAAAAAGAAATTTTAAATTCAAAATTTTGTAAAAAAATTTAAATTCTGTAATTAATTTAAATGAGAAAATTAAAAAAATTAGATGAAATAAATATAAAAAATTTAAATTTAAAAATTAGATGATAAATAAAAATAAAAATAATTCAATTCAATTTTTTTAAAAAATAATAAATCTAATAATTTATTTGAAATGAAAAAATTTAAAATATTGAAGAAATAATCATAATAATAAATTATATATTTTAAAATTAATTAAAATAATTTTAATTATAATTAAAACTAAAAAAATATTATTTATACTTTTATAAATAATTTTAAATTTAATAATAAATATATTAAAATTAAATTTATTTTTTAAATAAATTAAAAAATATATAAATAAATTAAATATAAATAAAAAATTATAAATTGAGTCGTGGCATCTCAGATGCCGCGACTCATTAATAAAAAATAAAATTTTAAGTATATGGGAAAAATGTTTTGGCAGCGGAGCGTTTGAGTCATTTCATTTTTTTTATACCATATTAACATCAAAAAGCCCAAAAGAAATTACGGATGAGTTTGACATCTTCCTCAAAATGAAATTTTATAAGATAAATTAAATTTTTATTAAACTACTTAAATTAAATTAACCAAATGGGGGACCTTTTAAATCAAGATAATAAGGCCCTAATAAGTGAATTTAATAATTTATGAATTTTGGGAAAAGAAGCTAGATTTTTCTAAAGTTATTAGGTATTTAATTGGAATTTTTTAATAAATTTTTAAGATTTATTTGAAATTAAAAGTAATTTAGTAAATGGCAAGTAATTAAGAAACAAGTACTCAAGAGATGACATTTTAGGAAATCCCAAAGCCATTTAGACTCCAAAAATATTGTAAGAAAATATTTAAAAAATAAAAATATTTATGTAAAATTTAGAGGTCAAAATACAATTAATAAAAGTTTAGAGTTTAAAGTATAATTTAAACCAAGGCTAAATTACAATTTTTCTAAGCTAAAGTTGTAATTTTAGTCAAATGGAATTTAAAAAGCTATGGATGATCAAATTGGCTTAGATCGACTATTACAATGAGACAGACAACTTCCATACTTGTTATTATAACATCTGATTTTCGTAAAAATAATGAAAATGATTCAGTTATAAAAGCAAGCCCCTTAAAGTGAATGAATTGAAATTCAATAAAATTAAAATAATAATTTAGACCCCAAATAATGAGATTTTTTGAGCATTTTCGTAATTTTAAGCATTTTTTAAAAAAATAACAAAAATGCATTGGCATTTTCATAATTTCAGACATTTTTTAGAAAACTCAAATGATAAATTTTTAAATGAAAAAATTGAGTTTTTCAAGATTTTCAAAGGCCCTAAAAACTATAAGAACTCTTATAATAGTTCAAACTTCTCCGATTTATGTTTTAGAATATCGGTTGATCTAAACTTTGACCTTTTCGTTTATGAAAGTTTTATATCCAAATTGAATGATTCCAAAATCATTTTATAAGTTAGAGGATTTAAACTTTATAATAGAAAAGACATATCTCAAAAAAGAGCTAAAATGAACCTAAATAGTAAGAGTTACAAAAAGGGGACATAAATAACATTTTTAAAGGACAATTTTAAGACACTTGCTTCCTATATAGCACGTCCTATGACTTTTTAACCTATATATATAAAAATAAAAAATAAAAGAAAAATATATATAATTTAAAAAATAATGTTCTTAAATATATAACTAATTTTTTAAAAAATAATAAAATGAGAAGCTCCTTCTTTTTTAAAAAAATTTAATTAAAAATTTGACCCCTTAAGGGTTAGTCAAAATACTAACCCTTAGGGGGTTAGTCAAACACTGACCCATCAAGGTCAGTGTACTAACCCTAACAAGTCAGTATCAAAATATTGACCTCTAAGGAGGGGGTTAGTAAATTTTTTTAAAAAAATTAAAAAATTTCTATATAAATCTTCTCTTCATCTCCTCATTTTCATTTTAGATTTTGAAACTATTCTCTCCCTTTCTTCATTCATTCTATTTCTGCTTCTTCCTTTTTCATCCTCAAATATTTCTCCTTCTTTTTCTTTTATACTCAAATTATATATTCATTCTATCTCTTTCAATATTAACAGTTCAAGACTTTGGTTTTAAATCATCTATCATCTTTTTTTTTAAGGTTTGCATTTAAATTTTACATAAATTTTTTATTTGTTTTCTTATTTATTGTCAATTTCTTCCTTTAATTTATTATTTATTTTCTTTTAATTTATTCTAATATTATCTCTATTTGTTATCTTTGATTATTTTTGTAAGGTTACTCATTGTATTTAAGTGTTAATTAAGATTAAATATTAATATTAATTAAAAGTCAAGATTATAGAAAGGAGATAAGATTTATGGAATATTAATATATTGTATTTGATTGTTATTTACACATAGACATTAGATAAGTTTTCCAATGAGTAGAATGAAAGATATTATATGCATATATGCAAATGGAAAAACTTTTGAGATCAATGAGAGAACAACATTTGTTTGTGACAAAGCAAAATTATTAAGAGTCAACGCTAATATTAGTATTGAACAGTTGAAAAGTGCAATTAGGGAAAAGTTATAACTTTAGTCAAGATAGTATGTGTTTGAATTGGTGTACCGATATCCACGGTTACTTAATCTAACTTGGTATTTGTCATATATTTTGGAAGACGATTTAGATATCTAAACCATGTGGCAAGCAAACAGACACTTTCTATCCCAATTGGAGGCACCATAATTATATGCGCACATCTTAACTAATGATATGGGTCCAAGTGTTGAAGAAAATGATATCATTGAACCGTTGACAAATCCATGTGCAAGTTAGATTGATAGGTCTGATGAGCTAGTTTTCTTATTTAGCTCTTATCTTGGGATGTTCATCCATTTGAGATATAACCTTCCAATTCTCAACAAATGTCACTCGTCAATGATATATCTCAACCAAGTTCATACGGATTATTAATGTGCAATAACAATCCTCCGAGTCCTCCAGATGTGATCAAAGATATAATTGATGAGTTTGAGGCAGAGGATGAATAAGATGATCCATCAAATGGCAATGAATATGGAGATGATGATATCAATAGTATTGATGTTGAAAGAGATTCAGTTACTCCGTTGAACCAGTATTCTGATCGGGCATTTGCCTTTCTATCTCATATTAATAATGTCGATATGAGTGAATTTGAGATGCCCAACATGGAGGGGGTTATCGATCTGAATGATGACCAAGAGATATATGTTGGTATGTGATTTCCTAATAAGCAGTCAAGGAACCATGCTGTGAAACTTTATTCAATCTGCATGCATCACACATTCAAGATGCACCAATCATCAATAAAGTATGTGAAGTACCGTTGTTTGGAATATGGTGTTTGATGCAAGTAGCATATAAGGGCTTGTCAATTTGAAGGAAAAAATGATTGGCGGGTAACGAAGTATGCAGGGCCACATAGTTGTATTTATTTTATGTTATCACAAGATCATCTGAAAATTAGATTTTGATATAATAGTATCGAATATTGCGTCGATAATCACAGAAAATCTCTTTGTTTCTGTCCATGATATCATTGAAAGGATACATGATATCTTCAAATATATAGTATCTTATAAAAAAGCATGGTGTGGTAAACAATGAGCAATTGCAATTGCCTTTGGGAATGGGGCGTGATCGTATGCAGCTCTTCTTATATGATTATCTGTCATCCAACACTTCAATCCAGGCTCATACTTTGAATTTGTCACTAAGGAATGTTCGCAGACAGCATCAGATACAGAAGCGACAGTTATATTTCATAGGGTGTTTTAGACATTTAAACCTTGCATTGATACTTTTGATCACTTGAAACTAATTATTCAAGTGGATGACACATTTTTATATGGGAAGTATAAGGGAACGTTGCTTATTGCTAGCTCATAAAATAGGGCCAAAAAAGTTATTTTGCTTGCATTTGCAATTATTGAGGGTGAAACGCATAAGGTGTGGGGGTAATTTCTTAATAACCTCAGGCGGCGAGTTATGCTGAATAAGCAAGATATTTGTTTGATATTCGATCATTATCCGAAAATATTAATAACAATCGCAAAGCCAGAAAAAGGTTAGCAACCACCCCATGCATATCACATGTTTTGTTTGCAGCATATTGTAAGTAATTTGAATATGACCTTCATAATCAAATGGTTAAAGAAGAAGTTTGTTAATATCGACTATTTGAATGAGTGTCACTTGGTTAACAAACAATTGACGTAAATACAACAGTTACATTTAGAGACGGCAAATTGGATAGAGGATATACTGAAGAGTAAATGGTCACATGCATATGACGCAGATGGGCATCATTGGGGGCATATGACAACAAATTTAACTGAATGTATAAATATTGTCTTCAAAGGAGTTAGATTCTTGCCCATAATTGATTTAGTCAAGGCAACAATATATCAATTGAATAAATATTAGGTTGAGTAGGCACAAACTACATTTGCCCAGATGCAAGTGAGTAGCTTATTCTCTGAGGATATCCATAAGAAAATTTCAGCAAAAATTGTAAGAACATCTACCTTATCAATCCGTGATTTTGATAGAAGGTTTTCAGAGTTTGAGGTTAAAGAATCCTATGATCCCTCTAACAAATAGTATAGGTGAACTTGTAAGGTTAGTCTGACAAATAGAACATATAACTGTAGTGAGTTCCAGCTCTAAAAGCATTCTTGTCAACATGTCTTTGTTGCATGTACCAAGGTCTATCTTGACCTTTTACGATTTGTGCACACTATTTTTTGACTCAAGACGATTCTAGATGCTTATAAAATAGAATTTCATCCAGTGAGAGTAGAAGTTTATTGGCCTCGCATAAGTGGACCTCGGTTGATCCCTGATCCTTCTATGATTCGAGATAAAGGTTGACCAAAATCCTTACAAATACACAATAAAATGGACTGGTAAGAAAGCTCTAAAGACAACTAAAGATGTGGATTATGTAGACAAATCGGACACAATCATGCCATATGCCCCTCTCGTCAGCCATAAGGATAGATATAGTTATAGGAGTGAATTAAATAATCATTGTCAATGATCATTTGTATATAAATATTTACCAATAGTAATTTGTTTAACTTAATAATGTAAGACTTATTGATGATATCTTTGTAATTTACAAATCACTTTTGCATGATTTTATTTGATTGTGTATAAATTGTTAATCATTAGTTTGAAAGTGACAATTTACCCATATCTGACTTGAGTATGAATTATTGTTCACTAGTTTGACATAGTAGTGTTACATTATTGACTTATGAGTTATTATTCATTAGTTTGACTTATTAGTGTTACTATTGACAGATATTTTAGTTCTTGCTGGCCATCATAGACCCTCACCCGAGTGCTGTTCATCCCAGACTAGAGAATGAATCTTTATTATATTTATAGTCTCGCAGTGTGTCCCAAGAGTTTGGCAAGGAAGGGTGAGTTAAAAATTTGCTTTATTGTCTATTGTTAATTTAACTAAAGTTATGATAGTTTCTTTAATGTAATGACATAGGATGATAGAATTCTGCGCATACGACAAATAGCGTAGGAAGACTATATATTTGATCCCCCTCTAGCCATTGTTCCATATCTCGTATAGGCTAGTTTTTACAGTATTTCATGACTTGGTCATTTTGATTTCAATGCCGCACTTGTGTCAACCCTTATTGAGCAGTGGCACCTGTAGATGCATACATTCCACCTTACCAGGGGCCAGTGTACGATTACACTACAAGACGTCGCTATCCAACTGGGTTTACCTTGCACAAGGAATGCAGTATGTGGACGGACATACTTTAATTAGTCACTTATTTGTAATAAGCTGCTTGGTGTGATATCGCCTCATAGGATATTGGATAAGCAAAGGTTGAGCGATCCTTGGTTGGCACAAATATTCAATAACTTGCTCGATAACGTAGATGACGACACTATTTGTCAATTCACATGAGTATACATCTTGTGATTAATTGAGGGATACTTAATGCCAAATAAGACTGGACATAAAATTATACTAATGTATCTATCGTTCCTTATTGATTTTGTAGAGACCAGTCAGTATAGTTATGGATTAGCAATGTTGGCCCATTTATATAGAGAAATGTGTAATGCCACCCATTATGATAAGGTTAACATATGTGGTTTTTTTTACTCTACTTCATTCATGGGCATGGGACAGATTCTCCCATCTTGCTCCATGAAGACCCCCAACCCAATCCGTAGATGGCTATCTACCCTATTAGACCTCCACTAGGTTTTAGGTATATGCATATATATATTTTTTGGATTCATTATTTTTTGATAATTGATAAACTAATGTGTATTCTCTTATCTCTCACAAGTAGTAGGATGTTCCACAATATCCTTGGCTAACGATAGATACTTTCTGGCAGTGTAGGATACCGTTAGATCAAATGAAGGACGATGAAATTTATATTTGTGTATTTACTTGTTTTTCATTTTAAGATTATAACACGAAGTAACCATCTTCTTTTATGTAGGTTATTTGGCTTCTATATGACTCACCAAAGATCGTCCAATTGATTTTGGGGTATTGCTTAACGATGTTCAATATCTATCATGCATTTGTTCCTATAGGATGCTTTTTGGATAGTTGAGTGGCATCACGCTAATCGTGTTCTCTATTAGTTCGGTAGGATGCAGCATATTTCAAAAAAATCATTTAATATAGGATCGCTACATACTCTTCAATTAAGAGAAAAAGTTCATAAAGACTGGCAGAAAGAGCATGTAATTTTCATTATAATATGGAATTCATGGCCCCAGGTAGTGGCATAGAATGACCTTACTAATAGACTATTAGATGGAACATCGGACTATATGCATTGGTATTGGTGACATACACGATGATGGATCCATCTTGCTAGTGGTTCTTAGGGTTTTGTGGTATGACTTTTACATAATTCTTATCTTTATATTTTTTATCCTTAAATATATATTTATATTTATATTTATATGCATTATTTTTAACAATTAATTTTTTCTGTCATAGGCTGATGTGTTGGAGGATTTATACAGATTTACTAGCACTAACCCGCTGACACTTAGTTATAGGAATTTCAGGCAGAGGGCAATTGATGATATTTAAACCATGTTGCATGCTCTAAGGGAGCATTGAGATATGCTCCTTTCCCAACTAGCTCTACCAGCACTTGGTCTATCAAAACCTTCAGAGCCACAGGTGAGACTAGGAAAAAGAGGCCATGGGTTTTTCTCTTCTAGGGAACCAATTTCTAATGGTGACGTTGGTGAATTTCATACAAATATGCTATTATCATCTTACATGATAGCCCCATGTCTAGTGGTGACGTTGGTCCTTCTTCTGTTCTATTACAGACAGTCGATGGAGATGTTAGTTCTTCTTCCTTTCCACCATCCACAGACGTTGGCATTATAAGTTCATCTTCCTTTGCACCTTACTATATACCTTCATTGCCTTCATCCATTTATATGGAGTCATCTTTCTCCATACTACCACCGCATCCAATGCAATCTGCCGAGGTATCACTTACATCATTGTTTACGGATCCAACTTCAATTAGTATTGAATATAATAGTACTTTTTTTGCATAATGGGTATCCTACCAATCTCAACAAGAATTTTTCATTCTAAATCAACAGATTTTGCTTATTTAGTCTCCTCAATAGAATTTCAGTTCTCAACAAATTTGAAATCAGGTAAAGAATGAACCGTTCGAAAAAGAAGATAAAGAAGTATTTGTAAATGACACCGAAGAGGAGGAAGAGTAAGAGCAAGAACAGCCACAATAATGTTGCTCTTAGCAAATAAGGAGAGTACCTTGGTGTGAGACAGGTAATCATTATGGCTGATAACTACTATTATTTTTTAAATTTAACACTCATTTGTATTATTTAATTGTACATTTAAATATATTTTTTACAATACTTCATTTCCTTCTTAACCAACATCAATTTATCCAAAAATTAATTAATACAATTATATATACATCCACATTATATGTACATATATATTATAACATTATTTTTTTTATTTTAACGCATTATATTTTTAATAAATTTAACTAACAATTTAAGAATATTATTATATTTTATTTTCAAAAATTTCCTTTTTATACATTAACAATAAAAAATATATTTACAAATGTAAAAAAAATTGATTAATATTTCTCAAAACATAAATGTTTCACAATTACAAGTTTAAAAAAATTATATATATAAATTGAGACATTTATTATTCAAAATGTAAATAAAAATTTTGTCCTTATCCTTGAACAAATTTTATATCAATTTAAACAATAAATAATTTTAAAAATGATTTTAAATGTACTTTTACAAAATTTTCAATTCTTATATTTTTTTTCTAAAACAATTATTTAAACTTTAATTTCTGCAATTTAAAACAAAATTAATTAATATTTCTGAAAATATAAATTTCTCACTACTACAAAATGAAAAAAAAATTATATATACTAATTAAGAATTATATTCTTCAAAATACAAAAACAAATTTTTTATTTGTAGAAAAGATTTTATATAAATTTAAATTATAAATATACTAAAACTTGATTGTAAACTTAATTTTATAAATTTCTTTTTTAAAATTTCTTATCTGAACTTTTTTTAAAACAATTACTTAACATTTAATTTCTACAATATAAAAAAAATTTATTAATAT
Source organism: Erythrophleum ivorense (assembly GCA_026724425.1). Lineage (NCBI taxonomy): Eukaryota > Viridiplantae > Streptophyta > Magnoliopsida > Fabales > Fabaceae > Erythrophleum > Erythrophleum ivorense. Next base: position 34,717,315 of record JAIUCV010000006.1, on the reverse strand, counting down.
TTCTCAAAATATAAACATTTCACAATTACAAATTTTAAAAAAATGTATATATAAATTGAGACATTAAATTATTCAAAATACAAATAAAATTTTTTTCCTTATCCTTGAACAAATTTTATATCAATTTAAACAATAAATAATTTAAATTATAATTTTAAGTGTACTTTTACCAATTTTTTCAATTCTTATCTTTTTTTTTCCTAAAAAAATTATTTAAATTTAAATTTCACCAATTTAAACTAAAATTAATTAATATTTCTCAAAATATAAATTTCTCACAACTACAAAATGAAAAAAAAAATTATATATATAGAAACTAAGAATTATATTCTTCAAAATAAAAATACAAATAAAATATTTTTTATTGTTGAAAAAATTTTATATAAATTTAAATTATAAATATATTAAAACTTGCTTGTAAAATTAATTTTACAAATTTCTTCTTTTAAAAATTCTTATTTGAACTTTTCTTAAAACAATTACTTAGCATTTAATTCCTACCAATTTAACAAAAAATTATTAATATTTCTCATAACATAAATATTTCACCTTACAATATTTAAAAAAGTAAGACATTATATTCTTCATAATGCAAATAAAAATTTTTCTTTGTAGTTGAACAAAATTTATGAAAATTTAAACAATAAATAAATAATTGATTTTAAAATTTATTGTACTAATTTTTTTTAATTCTTATATGAATTTTTTTAAAACAATTATTTATAATTTAATTTATATAAATTTAAACAAAATTAATTAATATTTCTCAAAACATCATTTTCTCACAACTACAAAATTAAATAAATTATATATCCAAATTAAGATATTATACTCTTTAAAATATAAATAATTTTTTTTTATAATCAAACATATGTTATATAAATTTAAACAGTAAATAAATTAAAATATGATTTTAAAAATACTTTTACCATTTTTTTATAATTCTTATCTAAATTTTTTTTAAAACAATTATTTATATTTTAATTTCTAAAAATTTAAGAAAAATTAATTAATATTCTTGAAAACATAAATTTCTCACAACTATAAAATTAAATAAATTATATATAAAATTAAGACATTATACTCTTCAATATATAAATAAATATTTTTTATAGTTAAATAAATTTTATATAAACATAAAAAATTAAAATATGATTTTAAAAATAATTTTACTAATCTTTTTAAATTCTTATCTAAATTTTTTAATGATTATTTAAATGCTAATTTTTACAAATTTCAACCAAATTAATTAATATTTCTCAAAATGTAAATTTCTCATAATTACAAAATTAAAATAATTATATATACATGTTAAGATATTATATTTTTTAAAATACAAATAAAACATTTTTATAGTTAAAAAATTTAATATAAATTTAAATAATAAATAAATTAAAAAACAATTATTAAAATTTTTTATAATTTTTTTAAATTTATTATTTTATAAATTTAAATAAATAATTAAAAAATAAAAAAATTTAAGTTTGACCCACAGGTCACACTGACCCGTTGGTTCGTGTCAGTTACTAATCCTAACATCAGGGTCAGTTTCAAATTTTAAAAAAAAAATTTAAGAGGGACGCGATTCCTATAGTATCGCATCCCTCAAAATTTTAAAAAATTTTAAATATTCAAATGGACAAGAATAATTAAAAGAAAAAATAACGCGAAGCCTATGACTTCGCGTTACTTAAAAAAAAAGTTATATATATATATATATATATGAGAAATTTGTTTTTAAGATTACATTTTTTTTGGGTATATTTACGTTAAAAATCTCACATCCCACTCTTCTCCTCCATTTTAACTGACTTTGCTTCTGTCCAAAACATAGGAGACCTAGCCAAGAAGCACGCACAAAGAGAAGAGTTTAGAAGGAAGAAAGGTTTAGGAAAAAGGTAAGAAAATTATAGAATTTTATGCTCCTCCCTTCATTAATCTTATTCTCCTTCTTCTCCTATTTCTTTCTATGGCTTTGATGATTGATTTGGGACTATTTTGGGACTGGTTCAGTGGAGAGAAGTTAGAATTTGAAAGAAAAGCCTAAAGCAAAGGAAAGAGCTCTTGGAAAAAGGCTAAGAAACAAGGTAACTATCATGGATTCCATTACTTTTCTTTATTGTTCTTCAAGGGGGAGTTTCGACCAGTTAAGGAATACCTAGAAAGGATTAAATTCTGACCAGAACCAAGTATGAAACCTAGGTTTTAGAATGTGAGAAATAAGAATATGCAATGAAAATTCAAAACAAAAGCATTGGAATTAAAGTTACAAGACCTAGGGATTTAATTGCACCTTGATATGTATGAAACTTTCTAGTAGTAATTCAAGTTGTCTAAGAGTATATGTTCTCAAGACACCTAGGAAGCCTCACATATGCCAACTCCCTAAAGAAAAATTGCAAAAGTCTATAGGTCATCTTCTTTATGCTTGTCTCGGCCTAAGCTCCTCCATGCCCCTAGAGAGAGTTTTAAATTTTTTTAAGGCTAGAAAGAGACTAAATATGATAGGAGAACACCAAAGGAAGCCTTGGAATAAATTTAGAAATTATATCTTGTGAGATGGAGGTGTAGGTTCCTTTTAAGACATTAGGAAACAACTTGTATCTAGGCTCCTTGAAATGAAATTGTGATGGCTCCAAAGAGTTTAAATAAAGTCAAGAGCCTTAGATTGAAGGAGAAAATAAAGCTAAGATCATGAATTTTAATAGTTGCTTCGATATGTCTTGTATGGAACCATTAGGTAGTCATATGAGAAAGTGAGCCTCCATAAAACTTGTATTAAGCTAAAACTTGTTCCTATGAGTGATTTATTTCTCATTTGATATGTTTAGGCCAAGAGAATCAAGTGCCACTAATTTTGCAAGTGTGTGGCCGAAAAGGAGAAGGAGTGTTAAGGATAAAAGTTTGCTTTCTTGTTTTAAGGTAGCTCTCTAACCTTTCTCACATGCATAGCTTGGTTGTTTTCTTGTCTTAGAATGCTTGTGTGTATATCTAAGCCATGAGAAATGTTTTTAACTATTACTTACATGTTATGGTACCATTATATTTTTTGAAATGTGTTTAAAAATGCAATGTGGTTTGAATAGGTTTGGTTATATCAAAAGTCTCTTAGCATGGGTGAGGATGAGCTAAAAGTCCCTAGGATTAGGTTAGACAAAGCTAAAAAGTTTTAAGAAGAGTGAGATTAAATCAAAAGCCCCTTAAAAATGTGTGAGACAAATATAAAAGTTCCAAAAAAAAAAAAAAGATTAACCTAATGCCCTTGAAAGCCTATGTATAATATGTATGAGTTTCTATGACAAGGAAAATGCTTTATGTATGTTCACTAGTAGCCTAAATACTATGCATGTATTTTGTAACAACCAAAAATTGCTGAAATTTTTCAAGTCTTGAAAATTTTCTAAGTCTGCTGGCTATAGGGAGAAATGGCCTAGTTATAGCGAATGTACCTGTTCGCTATAGCGAGAAATGGTCTAACTATAGCGAATGTGCTTATTCGCTATAGAGAGAATGCTTCTAGCTATAGCGAGTTCGGGCATCTCATACAAAAACCAAGGGGTTCCTCGCAATAGCGCGCTGTAGCTAGAATAGGGGTCTGGGACTGATACGTGCTCGCCGTAGCGAGGGTTAGTCTGGAAAAACGTGAAAAAAAAGAATTTTGCTTCTTAAAGCATCCAGATTCTCTCCTTTTCTTTTAACTGACCTAAGCTTCGTCTAAAACAAAGAAAAAGGCTTGAGAAAAAGAGAGAAACCAAGAGAAGCTAAGAGAGAAGGAAGGAAACTAAAGAAGAAAGGTAAGGACCTCTAAAGATCTTCATGCTTCTTCTTCTTAATTTTACTCTTCTCCTTTTAAGTTTCCTTTCCATGGGTGATTGAATAAGATAGCTCTGTTCTGACCTAGAATAAGCAAGAAATCCTTGAATTAAAGTGTGATAAGTTAAGAAATGCAAAAGAAGTAGAAGAAGAGTTAGTAAAATTAAAGAGGGAGAAAACTAAGAGTTCTTATATACTTTGTAGGGTTTGCTTTGATAAAAACCCCCTAACTTTGTGAGTGTTTATTTGAATTATAAGAGAGTAATTCTATGCTCTTTGTTGTGTCTAAACTCAAGAGAATCAGCTCCATCTAGTTATGGTGTTGAGACCGAGAAAGATAAAGAGAAATCAAAAGGGAAGGCTTGTGTTGGCTTATAAGGTAGCTCTCCACTCTTTCTTATTACATTCTTGGATGTGTAATAGTCATTGTATACTTGTGTATGTGCTTGTATTATGAGACATGCCATTTAATGTTGCCTTAATAGATTGCTACCAATATGCTTATGTTTTGGATTGTGAAAATTGCTTGGGTGAGGTAGCGACAAAAGTCCCTTGTAATGGGTAAGGCAGAGCCAAAAGTCCCTAAAGATGAGTGAGACAAGGTCAAAAGTCTCATGGATGAGTGAGGCCAAGTCAAAAGTCCCTAAACCAAGGGTGAGGCCATCCAAAAGTCCTTAAAATCAGGTGAGGCTAGACCAAAAGTCCCTAGAGCTTATTCTTGGCATTGATATGATATTCATGGCATGTAAATCATGTGTTGTATGATTGTGAATTGTTAGATGCCTACTTGCATGCTTTGACTTGTTTATATGTCTTGATTGCTTTCTTGAATGAGTGCATGAGCTATTGAGATTCTATGAATCTCACCCCCTTTCCTCTCAATCTTAACATGTTAGGTGGAGCTCAAGGAGATCAAAGTGCAAACCAAGGAGCCTAGTTGACCATGTGTAGGCAGTTGTACAGTTTGTTTTAGTTCTTTTGATGTAAAGAGATGCCAAAATGAATATGTACCTATTATTTTTGAGATGTAAAATATTTTGAGCAAGTGTAAATGTATATATAAATGATGTGTAAACTATGTATAGAGCTAAAACAATGGAAAAATAAGATTTGGCCTTTTGGTGGCTTGTATGTAGTAGTGTATTTTTGTCCGTAGTATAGTGAGTTTGAAATGTATGACAATTTAGACCACTTGAGAATTTCATATATGCTATATTTATACTTTAAAACTTGCCCAAGAAGTGCTAGAGTATGTAGGAGACCATTTATCCCCATTTTGAACCATTTATGGTGTCAAAATCACCAAATTTGTGAGCTCTATCAAAGTATGATCAAATGAACTCTGATTGATATGAAATTTGGCATGCATCTAGAGCTTGTTGAGAGCTTCTTAAGAAGCTAAAATAGGTAATATTTGGAGGTCTAGAGAATATTTGGTGAATTATTGAAGTTAAAAAATTTTGATGGTTTTGGTTAGTGCACTGTTACCATAGGTCCAAAAACGAATCTATGTCATTCATGGACCAAATGATGTCCATCATCATGAAATTTTATGGGGATAAACTAGACATCTACAGTGACCTATACCAATTGGAAGCACCTCAATCGGAGGTCTGTAAAGGGAGAAATAACTTTCTAAAGTTTCATGTCAGCATCAGAGAAGCCATCTGACCTTTGTTACTATTCTATTAGTTTTCGAGGTCCAAAGGCTATTGAAATGATTTGCACTTATTTTTTCCTCTATAACATCTGTAGCTTTCTAAATTGGTATAGTTTACCTATATTGGATTTTTGTGGAATTAGTTATGAATTTTTGAAGTTTATGATAGCAAGCTGCATCAGTACCAAGGACAGCCGAACCTCTATCTCTTTTTCGATGTCAAACATGGTCCAAACGTTGAGATTGTGGTTGAAAATTATTTTTAGTGTAAATTTAACACCTAAAGCTTTTCAGAAAGTTATGGTTTGCTTAATTTTCATTTTTTTTAGAATTAGTTATGATTTTCCAAAATTAGAGCAAAGAATTTAACTTTTGGGCCCATTTGAGAAATTGCATTTTTTTGGTTTTTGGCTTCATATCCGTGGTTCATGGGTTGTTTTATACTATGTATGAGTTGTATAAATGAAGTTTGAGTAAAGAATGTGAATGATGGGTTTATGGGACCCACGGGACAAAATATGAGTATTTAAACCTCGATTTATAGCATGAAAATGCCACGGCTTATGTCATTTTCTTTGGAAATCATATGGAATTAAGCCAAAGCGAAGACTAGTTAAGGTTAATACATTATGGTGTTACATATTTTGATTTGAAATTGCATCCATTGTGTATGTTTGAAATGGTAAAGAGCTATTGGGATTCTTAGAATCTTACTTTTTTCCTATATATGTATAACCATGTCTAGATGAGCTAAGTGAACAAAGAAATAGATGCCAATAACCTTGAGAAGCAAGACATTGATAATGGAGTAGCTAAATAGTCATTTTGGTAGCATTTTAATGTCAAATTATGTAACCATGTGATGTATATATGATATAGACTCTTGTACATGTCCAAATATATGTAATGATAATGTATGTATCCATTTTGGAACCATATAAATGGATATAAGAGTTTTTGCTACTTATGTGTTATGATATACATGTGCATAATTGCAAGTGGCAAGGTGAGAATGAGCTCCATGATGATTTAAATCACTTGGTATGCTTTTATATGCGATAAATATACTTTGAAACGTGGCCAAGTGGTTGTGGAAAAGTGAGAAGGTCAATTGGTAGCATTATGAACCACTTTAGATTTCAAAATTGACCAATTCTTGAGTTGAACCAAAATTTGACCAAATGGATGAGTTTTTGTATGAAATTTGGCCAACAAGTAGGGATCATCTAGAAATTTTCAAAGAACTAAAGAGTACCTAATTTGGAGCTCTAGAGAATTTATTATAATTTTTTAAAATTGGCCAAATTATATAAAAATGGTATAAGCACTATTTATATAGTCAGTTTATATTTTTTGTATCATTCATAAGACAAATAAAGTCCAATACCTATAAAATTTTATATCCATAAACTAGGCATTATAAGCTTTTCATAGTCATTGAGATCACCTCATTTGAAGTTCTGTAGAAGGTGAAATGAATTTTTAAAGTTCTAGGTCCTGATGCTATCCTAGAGCATAACCTAAGTTATTTTTCTATTGTTTTCATGGGTTAAATGCATTGTCTTAGTCTGAAATTATTTTTAATTATTATTTAACATCTAGAGTTTTCTAGAAAGCTATTATATGCATGATTTTAATTTTTTTAAAATTAGTTATAAATTTCCAAATTTCATATCAGAAATTAGTTACAGCAAACTCGAGAGCAATTCTGGTTTTTGGTGATCCCTTGTTCTAAATCCAAGATGTATGAGATAATTTGTAATTTTTATGACTTGAATGGATATGTTATGGATGGAAAATGTTATTGATGAACTCATATGGTCCATGAAGTATACAATGACTTAATGAGACCTTATGTAACACAATTTAATACTATTAAATGTATTGTTTCCAAGGAAAAATGTATAAAGCTAAGCCTTAAAATGGAATGGGGAGACTAAAGAGTTAAGTTGTTATAGTTACCTTGTCTGAATCTCCTTTTACATGCAGATATCATGCATTGAAATATGTGCAAACCAAAAGAAAATCTTTGCTTGTCTTGGACAGCACATTAGATGATGCATCCCAGGAGTGAAAATGACCCAATGCATTCATTGCCATTCCTCCTCCTATATAAGTAGACTTCCTTTACTTTAGAAGACATAACGAAAACTTCTAAAATTATACTACATTCCCAAAACCTTGCCTCTTCTTCCATTAAATGTTGTCACTGCAACTTGAGGAAGGAATGTGTGGGAGGATAAACAACAAGAAGAAGAGAAGAAGACTTCAAATCAATCCTTGAGTAAGACAAACATCTACTTGTCTTATTGGAATTTTTGTGAATGAAGCACCTCCTCTCTTGATCTTTTTCATTTTCTTCTCTATCTCATCTCTCCCTTCGTGCATGGGTAGGTGTGTTGTTACAAATTTCTCTCTTTTTGAAATGTTGTGTTGAGTTGTTGTTATGTTGATGACTAGTTGTAGTAGAGTAGTTAAATTAGCTCCCTCTTTAATCACCAAATTTAAAGAAAACATGACTATGGTGGAAAAGGTATGATCATAGAGTTTTAGGAATGAGTTTGAGGGACAAACATCTTGTTTTAGCTTAATAATCCTCTTAATTTGCTTGCTTGTATGATGTTTAATTTGTATGGGATGAAGTAAATAAGTTGGAAGCTCGAAAACTCATGTTTTATAAAGAATGAAACAAAATAGGATGTTTGGACATAGCCACCTTATGTTGCAAAGCATTGGTTGTAATACCCGATAAACTGAAATAGGAACATTCTAAAGTGAGGCAAATTAAACTTAAACGAGACTAAGATGTTAATTAAAACCTTTTAAAATGTAGATTAGAGCTTAAGGTTAGCCCAGAATCAGAGCCAAACGGCTAAACGGAAAGCTACAGAGGCCAGTGGTATTTTCGTAATTTCAGGCAACTTTTAGAAAACTCAAAGAAGGAATTTTTAAATGATAAAATTGAGTTTTTTAGAATTTTTAGAGGCCTTAAAAATTGTAAGAACCTCTATAATGGTTAAAACTCCCCGGTTTTCATTTTTAGTCGTTAATTGACCAAAATTTTAACTGAATCGTTTGATAAAGTTTTAAATCTAATATGGGTGAAACTAAAGTTATTTTATAAATTAGAGGACCTAAATTTTCTGATGAAAAATATAGTTTTTAAAAAGGAGTTGAAATGAATCCAAATGGAAAGAACTAAAATGAGGGACTAACTTGTAAATTTGGAAAATGTTGTAAATGGACCCCTAGGCTTCTTAAATCATGTCCCCCTCTCTTCTCCAGTCCTCACTACTGACTTGCTTCTTGTCCAAACAGATTCTAAGAGAGTCTAGAGTGGCACACCAAGCAAGGGACTAAGGAGAAGAGGATTCAAGGTAAAAAGTGTAAGAATTTCATGTTTTTTCATGCCTTCTCTTTCACTAATGTTCTTCTCCTCTTTCTCCTCTCTTTTCCCATGATTTTAATGATTTATTTGAACATGTTTGGTGGCTGGTTTGGTAGAGGAGTAGGAGAATTTAGGAGAGCTCTTGAAAGCACAAGAAAGAGCACTTGAAAAGCTTTCAAATAAGGTAATTTTCCTTGGTTCAATATTGTTTCTCTTGGACTTACTTCTCTTTCATCATTTCAACCAAAATTGGGGGGAGGTATTAGAGACTTTATTTCAACTTAAACTTGATAGGAATTGGGGTTTTGAAGCCTAAGAAATCCAAGAAAGAAATTAGGATTCAAAAAGAATCATTAGATAATAAGTTATGGTAATTAGGGATTTTGTTGCACCTTAGCAAAAGCTTCCTAATGGTAATTTAGGTTGTCTAAGAGTGTGTATGAATTCTTAAGACATCTAGAAAGCTTCATAGATGCCAAATCCTTTAGGAAATAGAAGAAAACTCCATAGGTCCTTGAATGGTACGTGCATCTCAGCCAAGAGAGAGTTCTTGTACCTATGAGGAGTTTTCTTTGATTCCAAAGATAAAAATGGTTTAAATATGAACTAGAGACACCAAAGGAACCATTGGTTTTAATTTAGAAACCATATCTTAAAAGTTGAAAGTTTAGGTTCTATTTAGGCTTAAAGAAGCAACATGAAATTTGGCTCCTTAAGTTGAGCTTGTGATGGCTCTAATGACTTTAAATGGAGTCACGTGACTTAGATTGAGTGAGAAATTAGAGTCAAAATTTTGAATTATATGAGTTGCTTCATTATGCCTTGTATGAGACCATAATAGTGTCATAAGCTAGATGTAGCTTGTGGAATATTTATGTGAGGTTAGAGTTGGTTCTAATAATGTGTTTGTGTCTTGTTTGATGTGTCTAGGCCAAGTAAACCAAGTCTTTCCTAGGTGTGGGTGTGACGCCGAGCCAAAGACAGAAGAAAGCAAGGAAAAGTTTGTGCTTCTTGCACCAAGGTAGCTCTTCATCCTTTTTTGTGTGCATTTCTTGGTTATATGATTGACATTAAATGCTTGTATGTATATTTGAATCACGAGACATGCTATTTGCTATTGATTTGTGATTTGGTACCAATATATTTCTTGAATTACATTTTGACTATGAAATTACTCTTTATGGGTGAGGTTGTGCCAAAAGTCCCTTGAAATGGATGAAATGAAGCCAAAAGTCCCTCAGAATAGGTGAGACAAGGCCAAAAGTCTTAAGATGAGTGAGACTAAGTCAAAAGTCTCTAGAAAGTGGGTGAGGCTAATTCAAAAGTCCTAAATAATAAGGTGAGACTAGACTAAAAGTTTTTAGAGCTTATTATTGGTTTTGACCTATTTATGTGATGTGAAAATTAAGATTTGAATGATTCTTGGAAGTGTGTGGTGCATACTTGTATTTTTTTAATATGAATATATGCCTTGTTTGCTTACTTGAAAGGGTGAATGAGCTATTAAGATTCTTTGAATCTCACTTTCCCTTATTTTCTATCTAACCATGTCTAGATGAAGCCCAAGAAAGCAAAAATAGGAGCCAAGGAGCCTAGCTAGCTATACTTTGACAATAGAATAGTTTTTTATGTAGAGATGTGAACTCTTAATCGATTGTAAAATAAGAGCTTAACTAGCTATACTTTGACAATAGAATAATTTTTTTTATGTAATTTAATATCAAAGCATGTATGTATGAGTCATTTTTTAGATGTAAACTCTTAATCGATTGTAAAACCATGTAAATATGTTGTATGAACCAAATGTAGAGCCAAATGAATGAGATTGGATAGTTTTGACACCTTTGAGCCATGATGTCTTTATGGATTTATGTAAGTGAAATGGTGAATTTGAGTTCCATAATGATTTGAATCAATTGGGATGCTTCTATGTGTTGCATTTATGCTATAAGACGTGCTTAAATGGTCAAGGAAAGTGTGAAAGACCATTTGGTGCAATTTGACCTATTATGGTATCAAAAATTGCCATATACTTGAGCTAGACAACAAACTGATCAAATGGACGAATTTGTGCATGAAATTTTGTATGAATGTAGATCTCATTTAGAGCTTTCCAGAAAGCCAAAAAGTACTTAATTTGGAGCTCTAGAGAATTTATTGTGATTTTTTAAAATTGACCAAATTATGCAAAATTGTCTTAGTTACTATTCATAGAGTCAGTTTGCTTCTTTGTGTTGTTTATAGGTCAAATGAAGTCCAATACATATGAACTTTTCATGTATAAACTAGACGCTATAAGCTTTCTATAGCCATCGAGAGCACCCCATTTGGATATGTATAGAAGGAGATATGAATTTTTGAAGTTTAAGTTCAGCTGCAAGATGCCACCCAGACCTGATGTACTGTTTTATTGAATTTCTTAAGGCAAACATGGTTGTTTTGACCAAGAATTTTTATGTTAGTTAAGGGATGTCCTGAGCTTTTCAAAATGGTATAATTTACATGATTTACATTTTTTTAGAATTAGTTATGAATTTTTGAATTTCACATCAGAATATAAAACCTAGAAAATCTGCAACTTGGAATGTGAAATATGGATGCTTGGCTTAAACCCAAAATGAAAGCTTGAAATTGTGATGTTGCCAGTCCTGTAAGTGTGTTATAGATGGAAGATGATGTTAGTAAGGTCAAATGGTCCATAAAAATAAAATTGAATTATTTGGGCTTATAATGATGGTTAGTTCCGCTGCTAAAAGTGTGAAATACATGAGAATAATTGTCTTATACCATTTGTGATATAATTTGGGAGATGTCTTTATGTGGTATGACATTTATTGACATGGGCCATGTCTAGAACCTAGAAAATGTATAGGGAGGCCATGTGTTGGCCAATGCAAAAGTAGCATAGGGCCATGTAATTTTGGCAACTCCACTATTTTGCATGTTTTGTGTCACTACTTTCACCTTGTATGCATACCTATTGACTATGAAACTTCTCTAAAAGCTATTTCTTGAGTTAAAATTCTTATGTAGTCAATGAGAATTGTTGATGACTATAATGATTTGCTTGCTATATTTATTTAACAAGTATTATATGTAGCTTTGAAATATGACTAATTGATATTACCTACAATTCTTATGAATGGAATATGCAGATGACTTTATTTTATAATTTGATATGTAGGAAATGAAAATAAAAGTTATAATCATATGAATGAAGTTAGTATGTAATCAAAGGAAAAAGGTTCCTTTGCTATCTGCATCATTTTTTAAAGGATGGTCTTGGGGGTAAAAGGCTCTTCACAGATTTTAGTTGCTTACAATTAATGGATCTACCACCAGGGAACACCATAGTCTGCAAATATATGTATATTGTGCTAATAGATTCTATGATATATAGACATAAGGAGGGTGGTTATTTAGTCTTAAAAATATTAAAAATCTAGGTTTCATAGTAGGTAGTATAGGATATTTGATATGATGCCTTTGTATTTGAAAACTTAGGTTTATATCAAGTAATATGATATAGTTGGTATTATACCTATGGAACTTTTCTATATTGACAAGCATTTTAGGTGTGATTAATTATAATTCCTTAAGAGAAATTGTGTAATGATTTTGCCAATGTATATGAGCGGCAAATTATTGTATTATACTAAGCTATATAATTTACACAGATTAATATGTTATGTTGAGCTATACAGTTTGTGCAAGATATTATCCTATACTATGCTACAAAACATGTTATCTCAATTATATAAAAATATTAACGATTTGATGCTTGTTTTATTTAAAAATTCTGCTTGATTTGATTGATTCTCAGTTAGACAAGGCATATAGATGAAAAATCTTTTCTACATGTGAGTAAGTTAGACCATTATTTATTTTTTAAAAGTTGTTATGTTTTATTGAGAATTTTTGAATTCTCACATTTTATTTTGGTAATATGTTTAAATAAAGAAAATACCAATCACTAGGTATGTGATTGAGTTTGAGTGGGTATATGTCAATATACCTGGGGTAGGTACGGATTAGGTCTTGCTCGATGTATGCTTGGTCATAGATATGATGGTAGCCTTCCGGTTTCCCTAGTGACCCCACCACCTTCAGCTTCATAGGTCACCCTCTACTTGAAGCATTTAGATCATACAGCGTAAACCTCCTAGAGTTCTTTTTGGTTGTGTATATATGTATAATTTCATGAGCCAATAAATAATGTTTTAACTATTGACGAAATACTGTTATCAAGAGGATTAATAAGTTGTATTTGTCTATATACTCGTACAACAGAATATAGCTAGTTTGACCTATTATATTATGAGTAAATGAATGTGTGACATATTTATCTGTACGTTGTGAAGTTTTTTGTTTCCACTAGACATTAAAAAAAAACTTTAAAAAATAAAATCTAATTAAGATATGAAAATTTAGTAAAGGAGTTGCAATGAGGAATTCAACGAATTGAATTTCAAAATGTGTTCGAAACACGCTCTCAGTCTCTACCATTAAATTCTATACTAAAAACATGTGTAAGTGTTTTTAACAGCCAAACATTTCATTACTCAAACTCGTTCAAGAAAAGCTGTTTCATGTCATAATTAATTAATTCTATTAAATAACTAATAACATCTTAGAACTACATTTTAAGTTTTCTCCTTAAAATCTTTTAGGAAGTTCGTATCACATAAGAAAACATGAATCTACATGGGTGTATCTGCAGCCGCCAAAAGCTAGTTCATTTTGGATTAGCTATATAGCTATGCCTTCCCGGTGCACGATAACAACTTTGTTTACATCTATACCCTATTAAGTTCACAACTTTGAAACATAAATAATTGTTCATGTCTTCTGAAACAAATCAAGAAGAGTCTCAATTTTTTCTTCACCATCTCCTCCATTCCCAGCATGATCTTCTTCCGGTGAACTAAAATTTACAGATTTAGACAAATACTCATCAGCCTTCTTCTTTGAATCCTCAATTTTCAGTTGATCCACCGAAGTTACCGTTATCTGATTCAGCGATTCCAACGAGGAGCTTCGAGTTAGGGTTCCAGATACCACCGTTATCTCGTCTCTCTCGTCGATGGTTGATTCGAGGGAACACACTGACCTAGCAGCATGTGAGTGCAAAGAATCGTGTTTGGACCTCTGTTTTACTCTTTTGCACCAACTATGCAACGACTCTCTAACACTCTCTGCCACCAAGGCCTTCTTCCACCGAGATCCCATCTGGAGTGATTAGTTAGAACAAATTGAATCATTGAAAGTAGGAAATATGCACTAACTATTGTCGGATTGGAATACTGCTGGTTGTCAATTTCTTTTTTTTAAAGAAATAATTGGTAGCGCCTAGCATTTCATTGATGGACCCCATTTGTATTATTAGTGAGTGCTACAAACGGTGTGTCTTTCACTTTTTCTCTCTCGAAAATTAATACTTAAAAGAAATTTAGAGGATCCAAATCTCATTTTCAGGTGTGTTGGCCATACCAGCATGGATCCTCCGCAATTGTTTTTTTTTTTTTGCAGTTATACTGTTAACAGAGAGATAAATAGGTGAATGAAGTCAATTTTAAAAAAATAAATAAATAAAATACAACTCATCTCTCTACTAACCGCACAAATGTAGAGAAAATACAACTACAGAAGATTTATACTCGTTGGCTTGTAAGAGACATGTTGGACGCTAACATTGCCACGACACAATGATAATGTGCGTCCGACTTGTATATAGACATGTCAGAATTATTAAAAAAAGTATCTTTCTAGCTCTGACATGGATTGAACACAGCTGATAAAAAATTTAAAAAAAAAAAAAAGAGAAACAAACCAAAATAATGATACTAAAAACCCCATCTTGATGAGTTAGTTAAAGTTCCCAATCTTTTTGCACTTCAATAATTTGAATAATAAAGTAAAATCTTTTTATTTAGTAGATTTTTTTTTGGAAAATTAAGTATAAGATACTTAGAATATAATATAACACTGGTTGTGTTTTGGAAGAATATCATTAAAAAAAGCATAAAAAAATAAGGATTTAAACATGACATGTCAATAAAATGTGTGTGGTGTGTGTGTGTGAGTGCCCGCATGTGTTTGTGCATATGTTTGGGACTTTTTGGTGTCTTGTCCAACAATCAAGACCAACAACAAAGGAACATTTCTAAAGAACATAAAGGGAAACTATAATTTATCCCTTGAACTAACACTTAATTATGAAATTGAGACATGAATCTTAAAACGTAATAAAGCATTTTTTTTAAGCTTGGTACTGAAATGAAAATGTTATATCCTTGTTAAAATTAAGTGCAATAACCTCTAAACATTTTTTTTATTTTATGTTCATTTATTTAGAAATAAGAGCTAGGAGAGCAAATTAAGCCAACCTGTGAAACTATTACATTCAGGGGCTCTGTCATGTAGCTGCACCAGAATTGAACAATAACACTGCAAGTTCCATAATGAGAAGACGTAAGAGGTCCTGCAATCAAAATTATAGCAGAATCTGGAAACTTCATCAAGACAATTTTCAAACCTTGTCAATAAAGGAGTAATTTCATAAAAAATCTCAATAATTTATCCAAATCTATTCCAACTTCATGTCAGGAGATGGCCAAGACAAACCATATATAAGACTTCTAAAATAAAAATGGATTTTATACTAAGTGAAGCAACCATTTCAACTAAGAGTTTAAGGTATTAAGAAAGGGTCCAAAACGCATTTTATAGCACTAACGAAAGCAAAAGGTTGTAACAATGGAAATTTTATGCTACTATAGGTTGATATTTTAAAATATTTCTCTTAATATTGACAGCATGCAGAACATTAACTTTTGGAATATGAATTGCATTTAACATGATACTTTCCAGAACACCTAGGGGTAGCGCAGGTGATAAGGGTGGGTGGAATTATGAGTAGTGCTTAGACTTCAAATCCTCCAATATACCTCAAAAAAAAAAAAAAAAAATACAAATAAAACATGGTAATTTACTTAGCAACATGAATCATGATGAATACCTGATTCCCTATTATCTAAATATATTAACATGAATCAGGGAAACAAAATAAAATCTATATTATCAGTATATGTAGGGTCTCGAGTGAGTACGAGTCCAAGGTTATACATGTATCTCTTATTGATGTCCAAGAGCAATGACAGCTAATAATCATATTATTAGAAGACAATCTAAAAAATTCCTAACATTTATGAAGGCATGTGTCAGTAAGGGCGGTGGCTTGAAGCAAGGGAAGGCGTGTTGCAGCAAACTAATCTATAGCTGAAATTGAAGACCATAGGGTGGCGGCACACACACAAATGCAAGCTGTAGCAGTGCAAGTGGGCTGATATGATATATATATTAAAATAAATAAATAAATATAGCATGAACCGACTATTCCTACTTATATATTATGTGGCAATCGATGAAATGTAATATAGTTTACTGCAAGTAATTATTCCTTTCGCTCTAAAATATAAGTCATTTTTAACAGATTTACACTTCTTAAAAAAAATTAGTTATGTTCTTAAACTTTTTAAATATTACCATGTCTTTCTAATTTTACTCCTATAATCAATACAATTGTTGCCATTAAATAATGAGTTTTTAACACAATTGTTACCATTAAATGAAAGGTATTATAAAAAAAAAATAATTATTGTCAAGTGACTTATATTTTGAATTAAAATTTTTTTCTTTGAGTGACTTACATTTTGGACCGAAGGGAGTATGCAATAAGAAGTCACTTCAATATATCTACCTCCCATTTCTACTCCCTTTTTTGTTTTTCAAATACCATTCCATTCTTCAGATTTTCTATTCCAGTGTAAACCGCGGCAATTCATCCTCCAATTTAAACCTTGGCATCATATTTTTAATTACAAACCATCACATATTGCAATGTAGGTAACAATGTCTACAGAGAGACCCACCCAGATGCTAACCGAACGATGATCATATATTGGTTTGTCATGAAGCATGATCGTTCTCTGAGTCCCCACTATACATACAGAAAATCAAGAAAATTCTTCTGATCAGAGGATTTATAAAGCAGATTAATCCTAGCAATGTAAAAAAAAAAAAACGCATAAATATACGGGCATAGCCACACACACCCCCTTGAAGGATTAAAATCTTACCAGGGACCAGATATATGTTGCCATTTCAAAGGCATTCTGCATGAGCGTTTAAGAAAATAAGAACCAAAAGCACATATGCAGAATAACCAGACTATAAGTAAGATGTGAAGTTTGAACACAATTTTACCTGAAATATCACAAATTGTATCAGCCATAACAGTATCTCAGGTTTGTTGAACCAAAAAAGATCGTCACGTGGCTTTACTTGTGTCCTAGCTGATGGACCTGTTTGTTCCCTAATTTCAAGTGCTAAAGTGGAGACAACGTGTTGAAGTTTTGTCCCGATCAACATGACAAGCTTTTACATGTAGAATAATCAGACATGGAAAAAAAAATATGATAGATTGTTTCATCATTTTTTGGTTATCAGTTTCATCTTGAAAAGAAGAAATATGAAACCAGAATATACTTACAATAGCAGGAATAAAAGAGAGCCAAAAATAAATGTTCAGACCTGCAATTTAGAAACTTTAATGTCTAGGAAATTTAAGCACAAACTAAAACAATCTCCACTATTACATTTGGAAGAAATAAGTTACCATGGACGTTCACAAAGATGCAGACTATGGCATAACCCCAAAGCGGCCAGCTACAAGCCCCAAAAGGCAATTGTTAGAGATTATGATGACACTATCCCTAGGGTTTCACTAGACAGCTTAAGCTCTTAAATTGAAGTGATCTTTGACATAACATCACAGCTTCTATGACCAAGCGATCTAGTGTTCAATCTTCATTGCTTTGCATTCTCTCAATTAAAATCTGACATGATATCGCAGTTTCTTTGACCAAGGTATAATAAACCTGTGCTTTATCTAACTTTAAGCCTAAAAGATCTTCACATGAGGGGGTATGTTAGAGATTACAATAAAGTATTTGTGATTCTTCACTTAAATAGTAAGCTCCAGGTTATTTCTCTAAATTGTTTTACTGAATTGAATATAGAATTACAAAATCTTGATAAATATCAGTAGGAATATGTATATATGTTGATTTTTTATTCAATCTGACAAGCTTTCCGGAATCAAATTGAAAACTGAATTTTATATAAAAGATACAATTAAACAAGTCCTGGACAGTATAATGTTTACTGCTAGATATTTTATTGTGTTTATCTGATAAAAATCCTACATGTAAGCCCTAGATGCACACAAGATTTGATTCATTCAGTCCCACCCTTGAGTCATTGGAATGCAAAAGTGGCGTGCCATAACCCAGACACATGTGGAGAAACAAATTGATTAATGTCTGGAGGAGATAATATTAGATACTTTTAATAATTACTGAAAACATTATATTTCCAGGACAAGATTGAATATAAAGATCGTACTGGTTTAATTAATGGTAAATTGGTAATTTCTAAGTCAAGTGCTTTCTCAGATCATTCTTATAGTTGAGAAAGAAGGGAAAGGTGCTGTTTTCTCACACATCAACCCACAAGGTAGGTATACTTGAAACATCACATAACTTGTCCATATTTTGTTCAACCTACCTTAAGTAATTGAATAGGGAAGGATAAATTTTCATAGTGGTGGAATATTCAGAATGGTAGCATTAAAAAGGGATTAATCAAAGATTTAAAGTAAATAAACAATTGCATGCAAAATGACACAAGTCATTTGTGCTGTCATAATTCCGGAGTTTCTTTCCTAGGAAATTTCAATTTTATATATGCCATTTTGATTGCTAATGATAAGCATTCTATGTTAATAAATTGCTTACCATAAATAACTTACAATTACCATTAGTTAGCATCACAAAATAACTGGAAAAGGAGAAAAGAAAACCATTATATAAGAGTACATACCTTATTCCTAGAATACCATGAAATTCGTCTTCCATGCTGCGAACCATATAATTGTGAAAGTTATATGAAAGTGGCAATTTGTGCTCCTGTAAATTTCAAAGCAGGGAGCAGGTTAGACCACTGGTGTAGAATTCAGTTAGCAAAGAAGATGACGAGCAAATTAGTGATTATATTCTATAAAAAACTGAGTGTAATCCTCACATTCACATATGATGATCATTTATGTGCAGAGTGATTTGGTTTCTCTGAAAGCAAGAGTGCAGCTAAGTCAACTACTTATGATGTATTTGAATAGAAGGTTTCTTCAGGAGACTTGCTTACACAAAGTCAAGCAAAAATTAAAGACAAGAAATCACAAGGTATGTATTATTTTGTGATAATCCATTAAAATAGTACAACCAAAAAGAAAAGATCCTAAAAAAATTAGATTCTTACAGTGATGAAACCCAGACGGAGTGCAAGGTAATCCGATTTTTGTATAGAACTCCTGAATTGGTGTAGAAAACAAAGCTGCAAGGTCAAATTACAAATTATCAACCGTTTAAACATCCAGAACCTGCATGAGGCTGATATTTAGCAAAACTAGCTGCAAAAAACGAGCTACAAAAATTTGTCCAGTGCAGTTTTCTTTCACTGTCTTGGCATATTAACAAAATTATTACTTTCCAAACCGAAAGATGTGATTTCGATAATACAAAGCATATTTTCTAATTAAACAATCCACACCAAGATGTCAGCATAGTTTAAAAGTCTACAGGTAAGTAAGTATATATATATATATATAATTGATATTTGATGATACATCACCATCCAGATTAGTATTGGATTCCTGCTCCACGGATGAGAAGTGTGATGGAAAACAAAGGTTGTCTGCCGCCTCAACACCTTGTTTTTCTTTTCTGTGGAACAAAATTAGCAAACATAAAGGCAATTTTCTAGACAGGCAATATATGATAAGGAAGATGATTACATCAGAGAGAAACACTGGAAAACCATGTTTGAAGAAGTTGTCCCTTAAGTTATTTGTTTTTATATTGACGAAGTACCTAAACTACAGCAGATCATTTTGACCTGATACTAAGTAATATAATCTAGTCCTTTACGGGTATATGCTTACCTTCAGAGTAACTTGTGCAGGTAACTTAAATAGAGTATTGGGTCATTCCAATCAAGCAATATCATAGTAAAACGGGAATGCCTCAAAAAAGCCGAAACCTTTCCCCGCAATATTATTATGTCAATTAATATCTTTCTATGGGAAGTTTTAAAAGGTTTGTAACGTATGATATAATAGAAAACTATAAGTAACTTCATTGTTATGCCAAAGGCTTTAGTCAATGAAACTGATGAAAGACACAGGGAGAGGGACGTACAAAACCGGAGAAGATGTTTCTCTGTGTTTTTCTGCATATTTTCTTCTAAATCCTTCAATACAAATAGGATAGATATGGGAAACGGCTAATTAGAATCCAATAGCTCAATCCCAATCTGATCCCAAGAAAATGGGAGATAAAAACTGATAAAATATTATACTAATCCTCCCCTAACTACCTTGGACAGATAAGGGAAAATAAAATAAAATCAGAATTAAATAAAATCATAACTAACTTATCTTCAGAAATTTAAATAAAATATATTATTTAAAATAACACATGTGCAAGGCAACTTTTTCAACACTCCCTCTCAAAATGGAGAGTATATGTTAACCATTCCCAACTTGAAAGTCAATTCTTTAAACTTGACACTAGTGATAGCCTTTGTTATAACATTTGCGACTTGTGAGTTAGTAGGAACATAGTTCAATTCAAGTAGACTAAAGTCAACCTTTTCTTTTATAAAATGTTGGTCTATTTCTACATGCTTTGTCCTATCATGATAGATAGGAGTCTTCACAATTCCAATCGTCGCCATGTTATCACAAAACACACTCATAGGTAAATCAATACCCAATTTAGGTTCCTTGAGAAGTCTTATTAACCAAATTCCTTCATGTATCCTAAGAGCCAATGCACAGAACTTAGCCTCTGTAGTACTATGAGCAACCATAGATTGCTTCTTGCTCCTCTTCGTGAACAAGTTACCGTAGACGAAAGTAGAGTAACTAGTAGTAGATCTCCTATCAATTACAAACATGGTCCAATTAACATCTGAAAAAACTTCAACTCCTTTACGGTTTCCCTTTCTGAAGAATAAACTCTTTCCAAGAGTCATTTTAAGATAATGAAGGACCTTGTAAATAATCTCCAAGTTATTTTCATTTGGGTTGTTCATGAATTAGCTAGCTACACTTACAGGAAAACTAAGACAAGTAAATCAATCTTCCCACAGGTCATTGATATCTCCCAATATCAATAGGAGAACACTCTTGTATGAGCTTTAACTTGAAGTTTGCTTCCATTAGAGTATTTGTGGGCTTGCATCCCAGCATGCCTATTTCTTTTAAAAGGTCTAAAGTGTATTTTCTTTGTGACACTGAAATACCTTCCTTATTTCTTGAGATTTCCATTCGTAGGAAATACCTCAAGTTGCCTAGATTTTTTATCTCAAACTCAATTGCAAGAGTCTTCAATAACTTGGCTCTTTCGTCATTGTAGTCTCCAGTTACCACAATATCATCTACATACACAATTAAGATTATAGTTTTTCCTTTTGCACTATGCTTAATAAATAGGGTGTGATGAGCCTGATATTGAATATACCTTTGGTTCTTAACCACTTTAGTGAATCTCTTGAACCAGGCTCTTGAAGACTACTTAATTCTATACAATGATTTATGGAGTTTGCACACCTTAGTGCCACTACTTGTATTCTCTAAGCCACCTGGTATTTGCATACATACGTCCTCCTTGAAATTTCCATTCAAGAAGGCATTCTTTATATCTAATTGATGTAAAGGCCAATCAAGGTTTACAACGAGGGAGAAGAGAACCTTGATGGTGTTGAACTTCGCCACAAAGGCACATGTTTATTGATAGTCGATGCCTCAGGTTTGTGTAAACCCCTTGGCAACAAATCTAGTCTTATGTCAATTAACACTTCCGTTAGGGTTATATTTAATTGTAAAAATCCATGTGCAAGCAATCGGAGTTTTACCAGGAGGGAGGTCAACAATCTCTTATATCTTGGTCTTCTTAAAAGCCTTTATTTCCTATTGGATAGCAACCTACCACTCTTGTCTGTTTTGCTACCTCATACACATTAATGGGAATTTTTTCAAGAGAGACATTATGTACAAAAGCATGCATTTGAATTTGAGAAGACAACTTGTCATAAGAAATGAAATTATTAATGGGGTGATTTGTGCAACTCCTTACCCCTTTCTTAAGAGCAATGGGAACATCTAGATCTCCTTGATAGTGAGAACTTAGAGGAAGGCAATTGGATTGAATTTTCTTGGAGTATGTGCAATTATTTTTCTATTGTTTTGTTCCCTTTCTTTACTGTTTTGTCATTACACTTTGTTGTTTTTTTCCTTTTTCTGTTATAAACACTTATCTCTTTGTTCTGTATGGCACTTAGGTAGGCCTTTGGTTCTATGATATGTGTTTCGTGATGGTCTAGAAGGTTTGAGTTATTTGGTAGGTTTTGTTCTAGTTCATTTGGTAGGTCTAGTTTATTTGGTGAGTTCTGTTTAGGATAGAAAAGTTAAATATTGTTTCCAAACAGCCATTTTACTTCTTTATTTGTAGATTTCTCCCCCCTGAAGGGGTGTTTGGGAGTAAAAGGAAGTTGTTTCAAAAAAGGTGATATCAAGGGTGTGAACATTTTTCTTGTGGAGAGTAAATAGCACTTGTAGCTTTTTTTGTTTGATTAATAGCCGATAAAAATGCATTTAATTGCTCTAGGTTCAAGTTTCCCCCTATAGTCATTATGAATAGAAATAGTACATCCAAAAACTTGGTAGGAAAGAGAAGATATGGACTGGTTTGTGTGATAGTGTTCAATGAGCCTTTGATGAGGTGAGTTGAATTTTAAAATTCATGAGGGCATTTTATTAATTATGTGGCTGCTAAAATTGCCTGTTTGCAATAGTTTTTAAAAGCATTAGAGTTTAGGAGTAGGGATCTTGCTACCTCCAAGAGGTGTGTATTTTTTTTTAGCAATCCCATTTTGTTGAGAAGTATTGACACACAAACTTTGGTGAATTATCCCATGATGGTTAAGGGAAGAATCAAGGACAGTGTTGAAAAATTCTCTACCATTATCAATTCTGAAAATTTTGATGGAAGTTTAGAATTAGTTCTAGATTAGTTTGTGGAAATTTTCAAACACACTAGCTACCTCAAATTTTTCTTTTAGGAGATATACTTATGTTAGTTTAGTGTGGCCATCTATAAAGGTGACAAACCAACATATCCCATTGATGTTGTTAATGTTTGAGGGGTCCCACACATCATTGTGGATGAGAGAAATCAATTTAATGGGTTGGTAAGGTTGAAAGGGACAAGTAAATCTGGTATGTTTTGATAATTGGCAAATTTCACATTGGGGAAATATAGTACTTTTATTCATCAAAGAAAGATAAATTTTTCTCATGTAATTGAAACTTGGATGGCTTAACTATAGTGGCATAACCTAAGAAACACCAATACAGGTATGTATATCGGATACGACACGATACAATACGTATGATACAGTAATTTTTAAAATTTTAGGATACGGGTATAAGAATATATATATATATATATATATATAATATATATATATATATATTTATAATTAGCAACTTCAGACATAACAAGAAGATAGTATATGGTTTTTAGTCTACATTCAAACTGTGCTTCTTAGGTTTCCATTTCTGGTTTTTAGAATGTATCCTAATTAAAAAAAAAAATCAATGACGCAGAAGCATAATAACACCTAAACAATCAGATTTGCAATCAACAAACATTAGCAAGAATCAATGAATCCCAACGAAGGAATGGACGCACCAAAGAAGAAGACATTCAAGTTTAAAAAAAAAATGAAAACAGAGGCTTTGCCACCGGAGAAGAAGACGCACCTACCACTGGCTGGAGAAGACAACGGAGGAACGGATGGCTTGCCAGAAAAGATGACGCAACACAGAGGGAGGAGATGAGCGATGGTGGGCGATACACGGCAAGATGCAGCAGGAATCTAGAGAAGCAAAGGCGAGGGAGAAGTGACGCATTTGATGGATCAGCATGCCACAGTTAAATGAGGCACAAAACGACATCGTTTAATGTCACAACGCTTCACAACCATTTCGGAGCCATTTCGAAACATTTCAGTATAGGAAGACACGTTTCGAAACATACAAAAGAAAAAGAAACATACGGGGTACGTTTGTACCCGTATGGTACGCATATTCGTACTGGATACATATCCGATACAGGTACAACTCCAAAATCTCCATATCCGTGCTTCCTTGGGCATAACAAAACATTATCTAGGTTTGAGTGAGTGACAAATGCTAGAGCATTACTCTCCTTCTTGAGTCCCTCCATCCAGTAAAGTCCTGCACACTCTTTAACATTGCCAATCCTTCTCCTCGTCTCCAAGCCTAAAAAAGCACAACCAAAGGCATAAAAAACAATCTCATACTTTGAATCTTTAGCAAGCTTGCTTACTGATAGAATATTGTACTTTAATGAAGGAACAAAGAGAATATCTTTTAGAATTAGCTTATGAGAAATTTGCACAATTCTTCCACCACTTACTTCAGCTGAAGTACCATCAACAATAGTGAAATGAAATTTTAGTATTTGGAACAAGTTCATTGAGGATGGAAATATTACCAGTCATATGGTTGGTGACAACTAAATCAACTATTAAAGAGTTAGATGTCTTATAGTGTGCCGTGGAGGTTTTACTTGTATGTGTCATGACTCCTATTCTAATAACTTGTTTTTGGCTTTTGACTTGATTAATCATCAATTTTTGCAAGATGGCCAGGAGCTCTCTATTGGAGAGATTAGTTTCTGTGGAGCCATGATTTTGACTATGTTCTTCTCTAATAATCACGAGGCCTTGAGACTCTCTGTGAACATGGTTTCCAATATGCTGGCTTACCATGAAATTTTCAACACTTCTCCTTGGTGTGTCCAACTTTCTTACAATAATCACACCATGGTCTATTGCCTTTCTTTTGCTTGAAATCTGCAACACCACTGGATTTTGCAGCCATGGCGGAGGACTCCAACGCCATTTTAGGGAGTGGAGTGCACTATGTCAATTGTTTCTGATTCTCCTCCCATTTCCCTTGTGCAAATACCTCATCAAGTGATGGTAGGAGTTGAGAAGACATTACTCTACCCCTAACATCTTCAAACATATCATTGAGTCACAGGAGAAAAGTGAAAATACGTTCGTTTTTTTGCTAACGTTTTGTGGTAAGAAGCATCTTCAGTACACTTCCATTGGTGGACTTCATACAAGTAAGGATATTGCCAATATTTCACTAAAGTGTTGATGTATTAGATGAGATTGAGTTCTCCTTGTCTCAAATCATGAATGAGTCTCTTGATTTAAAACAAGGTTGTTGTATCCTCAACTGGCAAGTATGATTTTTGCACTGCATCCTATACATCTTTGGCTGCGCGATGAAGGAAGAAATTTTCCCCAATCTTTGTCACCATAGAGTTAACCAGCCATGACTTGACCATGCTGTTTCCTTCTCTCCATGTCTTGCACTTCGAATTTGTGGCCTCTAGTTCAGTAGCTTCACCAGTGATATACTCATCTTTGCCTTCTCCAATGATATAAATTAAAATCCCTTGGGACCATTGCAAGTAGTTGTTTCCATTGAAACAACGACTGGCGATCATCATGGTTTTGCTTTCAAATGCCATGGGGACGGAACAAGTCAAGCAATTGTGACCTATGTTCAAAGAGGAGGATTGTGTGTTCATAGACAATCCTAAGTCAGGAGCTTGTGCATGCCGAAGGAGATCATTAGGTCAGCGCAGTACCTAATGCTTTAATACCTTGATGAAAGACAGAGGGAGAGGGATGTACAAAATCAGAGAAGATATTTCTTTGTGTCTTTTGTATATTTTCTTCTGAATCCTTCGATATACATAGGATAGATATGGAAACAGCTAACCACAATCTAGTAGCTCAATCCTAATTTCATCCCAAGAAACAGGAAATAAAAACTAATAAAAAATTATACTAATCCTCTCCTAACCGCTTCGGACAGATAAGGAAAAATTAAATAAAATCAACACTAAATACAATCATAACTAACTTATCTTCAGATATTAAAATAAAATATATTATTTACCCTAAAAGGAGTCAAAATTTTTCTTTGGGTGCTATTATGTCAATATTTTCTGTGAGGAAGGTTTAAATGTAAGATGAAACAGAAAAAATAGAAGTAATGCAAAACTAGAAAAGTTTTAACATTAAGCAAACACAAATTTAAACGCAGAATAAAGGTTTCTGTCATTGAAGTCGTTTATTGTCCTATGTACCTGGTAGATTTCCATCAGCAGCTATGCTAGCCTGATTTTCCCATCTATGCCAACTATAGATCTACGAAAACACAACATAAATAGAAAATAAACCAGGGCTTAATTGGCATGCAAGGAGCAATAGCTGCATGACATGATGATGAAATCAAATTGTTAAATTTTAAAAGTATTTGATGACCGCTACAGAAATCATGGACCTGACAACCAGACATAAAGAACAAAAGCCATTGAATCAACAGTAAGGGGTTGGAACAAGGCTCTTCTATGAAGACTGATTCTTATCGCGCCTATAATACTACTAATTATTAAATCCTCAGGTTATTCTTATTGTCATTACTGGTTATAATATTACTCAAACATTTGGTTCTTGCAATAGTGAAATATTTTTATGCCTACTAACCTTGCTCATTGCTAAACCAACTGCCAGACAGCTGTACAGGACATGAGTGATCCCAAGTACAAACAAGAATCGGTGCAGCTGCTCAAGACCCTCGTATGAAACAAATGGTTCATGCCCCTGCATTCATTTATAAGTATTTAGGAAAGATTTTGGGTATTGACTACTCAAAAGTGAATTCACCATAATCAAGAGAGGTATCCAAGAAAAAACCAAGGAGAATCAAAATTAAGGAGGTAAGCATTGTGGGAATATTCTGTATCAGTCCTTTCCATCTGTTATCATAAACAAGAGGTGTACGCTAAGGCAATTCACATTTCAGCTTATCACTCTTTCTCAGTTTTTTCCGCTGTTCCCTCTCTATTCAGCTGGCTCTGGAATCTATTTCTCGCTTACTCTCTCCGCTGTTTTACAACATTACTCATGATTGTCCGTGGAAGGTAAACTTTTGAAAGAGAAAAAGCGATCTTTTTTATAGAAGTCATTTTGGATTAAACTCTTTTTAAACTAAACATTCACCGCCATTGCAATTTCCTCCGACTCATCAACAGCAGAAGCCAGTCAATGGCTAGTTGGCCTGTAAATACAGGGCACCATCATTTAACTACTTATCATTAGCAATCAGGTCACTACCTCCTTGTTTACAACCTGCCGACTATCCCATTTATTAGTGGCTAATTGCATCAAGCACCTTTTTTTCTTCTTTGAATATAATTTTCCTATACACATTATATTACAATAAGAAAGCAAAAGCCATATAGTTAGTGAGGTGTATTACCTCAGCACACTGATGAAATGCACCACTATTTAGTCCTTTTGGAATATCAGTTTTGTTGGTAAAAGGGAATGGACTTTCAAGCATGATTTTTCCATTCTTGTCGTCTTCAGAGCAAATATAAAAGTGACTGTTGAAAAGAGACGAATTTACACAAATTTCAGAGATCCACCTTGCACATTGTGCCAACAACAAAGAGATAAGCCCAAGCAGCATCAGCTCTAGCAGGAAGAACCAATGTCAGTTAAACACAATCACAAATCAACTCCACAGCTCTTCACAATCAAGAAAAATATTTCACTAAGGTTAGCAAGTCAAGTGCACAAGGCTTAGAGGATTCAAACTCTCAATCCTTACCCCATATATTTGTGAAGGATTAAAACATCATTTACCTTCCTTAATTTTCTCAAGTGAAGCATAAAGTGCCTTCCTTCTTGTCTTCTTCAACCACTGCATGCCAAGGAAAAAATTTTCACATTTTCATGAGATTTAAGAGCTATCTTCACTTTATTTGTCCACTACTATTCTGACATTAAATTCCACTCATACTTAGCAGATTTGGCAAACAGACCTAGATATAAACTAAAAGGAAAATTTTCAAATTAGAGTATCCCTGCATCAATTTTAACCACAATAGATTTAGCATTGGCGGCATGTTTTGTGGTGCCTAAAGTAGTACCGTACCATAGCCTAAGATCTAAACAACATATAACTAATTTCTCATAATCTCCCAGCAACTAAAAATAAGATATAAACATACTGCCGATAGGCCAAATACTTGGGAGCCCCGGAAAACTAGACACAACTTCAATTCATTTTCACTTTGGCCTTCAGCGGTTAATGTTATGGATTGTCATTGCTCTTATGCTGAGTGTCTCAAAGTTCCTTCACAGCAATTAAATCACTTTATTTAGCTTTTTGTTTCTCAGATAATAATCACAATAACAGTAATAATACTTTCCCATCCCACATTGTCCTAGTAACCAAGCAGACACTTGTAAGGAAGTAAAGAACCAAAGATTATGATTCTTCGTTTCTCTAAATAAGATGACTAACCCAAAAGGAAAGAAAATGCACCGTGCCAATGTGGAAAGAGAATAGTCTAGAAAAGCCCGAAAATACCGTAATAAAATATAAACAAAAGTAAACTAACGTCAAAATGAGCATTTTCACAATAATCTTCACTCTGACCTTCCCAAACCTGTATATTGACCGTTCGACCAAGAAGCATACGAAGACCATGACAGTAACCACAGAGGCAACAGAATATGTGGGCGTTTCAGCCAAAGATCTCCCTCGCTGAAGCACCTCCCCCATCTCTCCCGTCAACCACAAGTAACCAACCCTTTAGCTGAGACACAGAAAGTTGGAAACTTTCATGGGAAAAATGGAATATTTTTCCCGGCAAAATGAGACCCAGATGGATGAATGTGGATGGAAGTGAAGGATCCAGGAAATAAGGGAAGTCAGGATGCTGCAGAAGAGAAACATCTCAGGCAGGCAGAGTTGCTTATTCGGGGAAGGGCGCATGTGAGGGGTCTGGATCGCACACATGACGTAACACTCGTAGACATTACACAGTGTTCAACATAAAACGTATTGTTTATTGTTTTCTTTTTTGTCTCGCACTAAGATTGCGACTTTTTATGTCAACCAGCGTCAACTGCTTTGGACCCAGTAATTTCTCTCTCCTTCTCCCTCCAAATCCAACCCATGCACATGCAGAGGGAGCATAGAGAGAAGGTGTATCTACTATCTACCTGTCACTCACCAAAATTTGAAAATTTAAATCGAGCCTCCCTCCTTAAAAAGGGGAGAGATCTTTCTTTCTTTCTAGATTAAATTATGCTAATCTTTTTTAAAGTTTAATTAAATTAAAGTCGACTTCTGTGCTGGCAATAAGGAGGAATCGTGTCTTAAAAATAAAATTTAAATTTAAATTAGAAAAGAGAACCAAAAAAAAAAAGGCAACACATGTAACATAATATATAAATCGCAGTATTCACAGCTCGTCAACAGTATATATGTGGGAGAAATCGTATTGTTTAGATCAGCTTCTATCAAAATTTATACACCTAATATATTATATTTCTGTTACATTTGATCCCTTTAATATTTTATTTATATTGCAAAATTTTATGTATATTATAATTTTATTCTTAATATAACAGAGAAAGTGGCTAAGTTAATGTTAAATTTCAACATAAAGTTGTGATTTTATTCTTATTATGATAATAAAGACAATTGAGTACTTTTTAAAAATATATATTATGTAACAAATTAATTTTATTAACAAAAAATAAATTAGAGATGAATTCAGTATAATTGTTAAATTAATTAAAATATTAAGTGTAATTTAGTTACTTTTAAGAGGAAGTTAGTGTAATTTTCTCTTTTTTATGGCCAATTAATTAATAACTATTTCCTTTGTTCAAATAAAATTTAAGAATTATTTAAATGAAAAATTCAAAGTATAGATTTATGTTTTTGCTATCATATTTTTTAATAAAAATATAACAAATGAATAATTTTTACAGTTCAATATTAGATGATTGGATCTTTAAAAAAAAAATTCTCTATGTATCATATTTTTTTTAAAAAAAAATTGATAATAAATATCTAGGAAACTTACTCTATACTTGGAAGTTTTATAAATAACAGAACGGAACGAAACGGAAGAAAAAGGGTTGGAATGAGAAAGATTAGAATGGTAAATTTACCTTCCTTCTATTTGGAAATTTTATGCAAATGGGCAGATATTTCCCTCCCTTTGTTCGGGAGTCATATTATAAGTCAACGGAAGGATGAGTAGTCTAGATGCCAAACTACAATATGGTACTTTTACACTAATAAAAAATAAGCGGATTGCCCAGAAAAGATACTTGAATATACCCAAGTTACAAGTTCAGACAATATGCTTTTATGTTCCTTTCATCTAAAATTTCTTTGATCATCTTTTTCTTCTTCTTATAAGCAGCATAACAGTATATGAATGTTATCTCAGCATAAGAGGCAAATCAAAATTAGAGAGGCTCAAAACCAAAGAAGGGATAGGAATTCATATGAAAATTTAAAATATGGATATGATATTCTATATTCATATTCAGGTTTGTTGGAAGAAATGGAGTGGAAGTTATCTACTTGAAAAGACAAACTTGTTCAACAACCCAATAGATTTGGTGCAAAAATTTGAGTTGGGGATAAAGGATAGTAATAAATTAGGTCATAAAATTAGCCAAAATGTATCTTAATTTGAGGGATTGTGCAATTTACTCCTATTGAGTTTAAAAGTTGACCAAAGGCTCCTTAAACTTTCAATTTTGTGTAACACATGGCTTTTATTATTATTATTATTATTATTATTATTATTATTATTATTATTATTATTATTCTCTAAAACTTAAATACCACTTATCCATATAGACCAAGTTAGCAAAATATATATTTGATCTAACATCCCAAGTAGCAAAAACAACACCTTTTTTGCATGTCCATGTAGGGAAAACTATGGAAGGAGATAAACAAAAAAGCTCTTATTTGCCATTTGGGATGATACGTTGGATTTTAAAAAAAAAAAACTTTAGCCAACATAGACAATTGATGTCAAAGTTTTGAACTCAAAAGTTAACAAAGAATTTATGTTGCACAAAGCTAAAAGTTTGGTGGATCTTGGTTAACTTTTAAAATTAAGGGGCTTAAATTGCACAACCCCTGAGAAGTTATAGGTTAAATGGGCTAGCTCTATTAAACAGCTAAAAATCTCAATACGATGAACCAACTAGAAAAATTAAAATAGAAACAAGTAGTATTCATTTACACTATAATAATAAATATTTTTTAAAATTCAAACAACTATCTCAAATAATCAATATCAAATTTTAAGCTTGGGACAATCCTTTCTTCAATTAAGAAATTTATGTCAACTTGTATGCATATTAGTTGTGTTCTCATATATATATATATATATATATACATATATATATAATCTTTTTTTTTTTGTATATAAGGATTTCATTAAAAACTAACAAGAAAAGCCAAGGTCTAGTACCCAAAAATAATATCCAAAATAATAGATAAGCCAACTCCTACTCTATTTAGGAACATAGTCCCCACAAAAATTTACCTTAAAGGCAATAGACAAAAAATTGGGAACCAAATAAAAAAAGATAATGAAGTATAACTTCTTGTGAATCACAAATCTAGCTAGCCATTGATGCAAGCATTCATTTCCTTGTGAATATGGCTAATTGAGATAGGGGAGCAATTCTTGCAACCTTCTCAACTACCATTCTCATTGCCAATTGCCAAAAGTTGGAGGCTTAGGAAAAAATATATATAAAAATTAAAACAAGCAAATTGCAAGTTAGGTGGGTTGGCTCGTTTAATGGATGGATTAAATGGGTTGAGCCAGTTTAATTATAATAGTATACGAGTTGCTAAAATTTCAACCCAATCGACCAAAATGATGGGTTCAATGAGCTAAACAAGCTAGTCCAATGAGTTTAGCTCATTTTGATAGCTTTACCTATTGTCGCCCAATTTAGTTAAAATACAAAATTTAGTGTTATAAGAAGGAGAGAATGGAAAGAGCTCTCCTCCTTTTCCATTCTCCTCCTTTATTTTTTAAACTTCCAAACAAGAGGAAAAGTTCTCTTTTTATTGTTTTCCATTATATTCTGTCAATTCTCATTTATCCAAACACACTATAAGTATCATCCTTACATAAATTATAGGGGTGTTCCTTTAAGATCGCTTCAGAAAACTCTTATTGTACAATTACAAAAAAATTTAATGGGTAAATTTATGATGAGTTAACCTCTTAAAAGGTTTAGTATTTTGGAATTTCTTTATTAATAAATTTATTTTAAGATTTTCACTTAAAATTTTTTAAATAAAAAAAGTTTACCCAATGACTAAAGATGGTGATAGAAATATGGTAGGACTATCCTACCACATTTCTATGGTGAAAAAAAATTGGATTGTAATTATACTGATACTTTTTAAGTAATTAATTAAATAATAATATTATGATAATTTCATTTGTATATTGTGATAACAATAATCTATGTTTTAAATAATTATTTAAAATTACAAGTTATTATTAATATATTATAACATTGAATTTTTATTTTATTTTAGGTTTAGTTATTATTTATATATTTTTATTAAGAAATTTTACTAGACTTAATTCTTTATATAAGCATATTATTTGCCTTCATTTTTTAATATCATTCGAACAATTCAAAAGAAAAAGGACTGCAAATATAATTTTTATGTATGAAAAATATTTGTACAAGCAAAAATAATGAAATATGAAGAAAAAGAAATTGGTAAAGGAAAATAATAGAGAAAATAATCTAGAAAAAAAACAAAGCAAGTAATTTGCATTGTCATGGTCTTTTATATTTGGTCTTCTATCATTGAGAATTAGAGATGATAAATCAATTCATTTTCTGTAATAGTCTCCTATCATCGATAATGAATATGAGAAAAAAAATGAATGAATTAGAGATAGAGAAAGATAAGTGAATTGGAGAAGAGAAAAGAAATATGAACTTATCTTGTTTATCATTATCTTTAGTATTATGTTGTACAGAGAAAAAGAACTATGCAAAAAAAAAAGAGAAATGTAAGATTTGGAGAGGAAGTTATGAAAGAAAAAATGAAATTAAAAAAATGAAAATGAAGAGACAAAACTTTGAGATACTGGAGATAAAGATAGAGAAAAGACAAAACTAGATAAAGAGACAAAATTTTGAAATAATGAAGATAGATATAGAGAAGAGACAAAGTTATATATTTATAAGGAGAAAAAGAGCAAAAATTTTAAAGTTTTGTATTTCACGTTGGTAGGCAGGTATGCGTGGGAGTTTAATTTATTTCAGTGGTTATTGCAGAAGCATGTCTGGAGCAAATATTTAATATTTTTTGTCCAATTTTAGCATTTCTTGAATTAGAGAAAGGTTTTTTTTTTTTCATTTTTTGAATGGCTTGTTTCTCGTATATATGAATATATATATAACTAAATATGTATATTACTAAATCTATAATTAATTATATAATGCATAACAAAAATACTAAATTTAAACAAATTATGAAATTATAATATAAAAAAATCACATAAATTAAAATATATTAAATTTTAATGAAAATTAACATTAAACATTAATTAATTTTTCTACAATCACTTACTTCATAATTTTATGTCATTATCCTCATCTTCTATGTCATTATCTTGATCTTGAGGTATAAGCACTTTTGGCTTATATATCAAGCTTGTGCTAGTTTTATTATAATGTGATTGTGAGTATTGTTGGAAAAAAACTCATATATTGACTTAATTTAGCTTTAGTTTTTTTTAATATGTCTTTGTTATTCATAAAGTGGGACATAAACTTGCAGCAACTCACCAATCCCTTTTTTTAAGGAGGCTACATGAGTTTTGTTGTTTTCTTCTTGGATTTTAATGCATATTCATATTCCCTGACCTCTGTTTAGTCTAGCTATACTTTCATATAGCTTAAATTGGATTCCTAGAGTTCTATATCTCCTTAGGTGCAATTAAAATCCTAATTTCCCATCTTAAATTCTAATACTTTTCAATTGGTTCATATGGTATAATCTAATTCCCTATGCCTTAAAACCCTTTGTTTCTATCTTGCTATGGCCAAAAATCATCTACCCTATATAGCTCTATGTTTGGCCAAACTTGAAGGAGAATGTAGAGGAAAGAAGAAGCAATTTTTTTGTCATGAAGCATAGCTTGTTTTAAAACTTTTCAAAAGAGAAATTTGGTGTTACACTTGGTTTCCTCAAATCTTCTCCTTCTCCAAAGAGACCAACCACAAAATTGCTCCTTTCAAGAAACTAAAACCACCAAAAGAAAAGAGTTTAAAGAGGAGAACAAAGTTAATGAAGGCAAGACCATGAAAAAGAGTAGGTTTCTTGACCTATTCTTAGCTTTCTTTCTCTTCTTTCCTCCTCCTTTTTGTGCATGTCTAGCTGCTATTTCTAGAGCAATATAGGTTAGTTCTAAGAAATGGAGGGTGGTGTGGTTGAAATAAGAAAGAAAGGAGGTAGTTTACAATAATTCCATAATTCCCATTATGCCTTTCAATTTTAATTCCTTTATTTATGCTCGTTTTAGCTCTTTTTTTAGAACTATCTTTTTCATATGAAAATTTAGAGTCTCAAGTTTATTAAAAACATTACTTCCAATTTTATGGGGTTCGAGTCATCTTGAATCATCCAATCAAAATTCAAGTTAATTGATGGCTTAAAATGTACATCGAAAAGGTTTTAATCATTTTGAGAATTTCTATAATTTTAGGCTTTTGAGAACCTTGAGGAATTTAATTTTACTATTTAAAACTTCTTCATTTAAGTTTTTAAGAAGTTATCCAAAATTATGATTTTGTCCTTTTTTTTCGGTTAAATTTATTTAGCCATTTTGACTCTAATTTTGGGATCTTTAGCTTCATGATCTCATTTTGAAATGCCTAGATTATTATTCTATTAATCTCAATTCATTTGATTATGGGGTCTTCCTTTATTATTTCATTGGTTTTAGTTTAGTTTTAGGAAGACTAGGTATTACATCATACAATTTAAAGGATTTAATGTAATTTTGATAAGAATTATCTTAGGTAATGCCATAGGCATCTTAGGATGAACATAATAAGGTTAAACTTAATGTGAAGTAGTACTTGGGAACTTTTCTAGCTAGCTAGTTAGCATGTTTGTTTTTAGTAGAGTAATACTCCATTTATAGGTAAGTGACTAGTAAGGAAACTCTAGTTTATACTTGACCAAAATATAGTATTAGTTAACCAGAAGTTAACTCAACAAAGTGTTCGCAAGACTTTAATTTGTAGTTAATAACTTTTGAATCTTAGTTAACTAATTCATAAAGTATACTTTTAAAAAAAAAGTTAAAACCACTTTGTATTTTACCAAGAATTTGAGATTAATTTTGTATTTTTCTATTGTGCTCCACTAAAATTAAGTTTTAAATATTTAGTCTAGTTCTACTAGAGAGAGGTTTTACAATTATTAAATTTTAAATTTATTTTAAAAGCCTAATAAACCAAAATTTTTTGCCTTCACTTAAAATATTTGTCTCCACATATGAAGTTTTTAAAGTGTAATTTTTCTTGCAGTTAAAATTTTTCATTCTCACAGTCAAAATTTTCCCTTGTAACTAAAATTTTTATCCTTACAACTAAAACTTTTTATCTATGTAAGAAAACACATATGAACACGTAAAGTTGATAGATTGACTGCACCCCTGAAGTCGTAACCGTGACTATAGGGGATCCATATTCCATCATATTAGACAATTTATGGTGGCAAGTTAGTTTGACCATGATATTAGGTTGATTCCTAGATTTTGTTAATTATCAACTAATGCACTATTTGATGTCAACAAAAATGTGAGTGGTTTGAGAAGTGATACTTTTAATGGTTGCAATGTTCAAATCTTAAAGCAAATATATCCTTATGATGCTATAAATCTCATTATGGTTACACCATATTTTAAATTTCAAGTTCATGATAACTTCACAAGGAATTTATCTCCTAATTGTGTTTACAAGGTGACCTTGGGCTACTAACTTTTGGAAACACAATTATGTAATCTATACCATTGAATTCCATAGTTTCCATGGAATTGTTTGTGGAAACTCAATATTCCTCAAAAACTCAATAGTGTTTTCATAGATATTGAGAAATGGTCTTCCTAGCACATACTTTTAAACAACACCATTTTTTATGTGTCTATGCCATGCTGTTTTTGTGACATGTTAAATGAATATGTTGATTATTTATTCATGCACTATTATTTTGTAAGAGCTATTTAATTTGGGTATGTTCTAGAAAATTATACTGATACTTTTCAACCTAATTTTCATTTTGGTTAGATGGATATTTAGTTCTCAAAGTTACTAAATTCTCTTCAAGATCAAACCCTCTTGATTATATTGATTCTAAGTAACATGTAGTATGCTAGAAATATAATACGTTTAGAGGGTAAGTGTTTGTCACCAAGAGAAGTGTTACTTACAAAGATACATAAGAGGGAGGTAAACAGATGTTTTATGCAAAAAATAAATTTATTGTAATTTTAATTTTGAAACTTGACAAATATATTCAATTTAATGATTCTTAAATATATTTAACATAGGTAAAAACTCAAAAACTAAGTTTCAATGCAACAAAGAAGTTTCAATTAATTGATGTTAGAGTTAGTCAACTAAAACCTAATGTAGTAAAAGACAAAAATATAGTTTTAGATAACTGGAACTATAATCAGTTAATGAATTGCAACAAAAAACAAAGATCAAATAAATAGAGAAAAGGAATAGAGAAGAGCAATGAAATTTATTTTGGTTCAAACTCTTATCTTACATCCAATCCACTTAAACTTCAAGGGATTATTTTTCAATAATAATCACTAAAATTACTGAAGATAGTTTTCTTCCTTGAGATCACCACCAACATTTACAATAGATAGGAATTTATACAAGCTTATCCAAAGCTTACAACACTATAATTTTACGTAAATTCACCCAAAACTTATAACACTAGTATTTTACATAAGCTCATCTAAAACATTACAACTATATTTTATGCCAACACTAGTGTTTGAAATGAATTTTCAACAATTTAGCTTTTGTGCCTTTTATAATGTGGTTGGTTTACAATTATATTTTAACTCAATTGCTTCATTCTAGCTTATAGTCACATTTGTTGTCACGGGGAAACAATAAAGAGTCATATCTACATTTTAACTTCCTTTTAAGTAGATAAAAACACTTGCTACTATTTATGAGAATTTTAGTATAATTTGTTATCATCAATATATTTAAAGGTTAATTATGAAACCTTTAGGCCAACATCATAAAATCAAAGCATAATGATTCCAATTTTGTTATATAATTTACAATTTTAAAAGTTGTGCTGTTCATCCAATAAATAAATTCAAGTACATGTTTTAATGAATAAAGAGGAGGATGTATTCATCTTATGAACAACTTTAAAAGTGGTTTATGTACATGTATTGATGACTAAAAAGTGGGATGTATAGTCATTGATTCATCCAATGAACAAAGGATGAATACACCTCTCTATGTTCAATGAACAAAGGATTGAATGCACCTTCTTATGTACAATGAACAAAGCATATAAAGAATCACCTTTACTAAGTATAAATAGACCACCAAAGGACTCTGTGAGGTATGGTTGAGAAACCATAAGACTTTGTGAAGTATGGTTAAAAATAGTATTTTACTAACTTAAAACATTTTCAAATTAAGAGTATCAAAGAATTTCTTAATATTGTTCATCAAGATATTTATAAAGGCTTCATTATATCTTAGGAAATTATCGTCATTAACCTTTTATTAGCTACATGTAGGGATAAATATCTCTCTAAAAAAAACAACATAGTTATGCTTTGAAGTAGCCTATTATATAGTGATTTTGGCTATCTTTAACATTATTTCTAACAATTTTAGAGAGATATTCACAAAATGACTTAAGATTAAAGTGTTGCTTTCAAGACACTATACAGGATGCATAAATGAAGAGAAGGCAAGGGTTGACCAATTGAAGAAGTATGAAGAGAATGTGTTTGTATGCCAAGACCATATTCTCAACATCTTGTCAGATAGGTTTTATGATATTTACATGACTATACAATCACCAGTAAAGATTTGGAGATCTTTAGAGGAAAAATACAATAATGAGTAATAGGGTATTAATAAATTTATTATGTTGAAATATTTTAAATTTAATATGGTTAATGATGTGCCTATCATGGATCAAGTCCATGAGTTACAAATCTTAGTAAGTAGGCTTCATAATTTACAAATGGTGGTTCCTAAATCATTACAAGTTTGAACAATTATTTCAAAATTGCTTTCAACTTGGAATGATTAGAGGAAGAAATTTCTACATCTAGGTGAAGACTTTATGGTTGAGAAATTACTAAGGCTTCTACATATATAAGAAGTAAATTGAAAACGTGATGTAGTGTATCTTTCCCAAAATTTTGAAGTGAATTTTTCTATGTATGTTGTTGATTCTTGTGATTTGTGGCATAGTATATTAGCACATTTAAATTATAAGTCAATTACATACATGCATAAACATAATTATACTAACTTAACAATAAGGATTTACATAAGAAATGTGAAATTTGTATGCAATACAAAATTAATAAGAAAAATACTTTTCCAAAAGTCAAAAGGTGCACTCAAGTTCTAAAACTTATACATAATGATATATATTAGTTAAATGGTAATATTACTAGAGGAGGTAAAAGGCATTTCATATAGTGTTATATGCCTCCTTATTAAGAAAAAAGGCAAAACATTTGAAATGTTTAAGAAATAGAAATTAGAAGCATAAAATTTTCATGGCAAGAAAATAAAAATGCTTTGTAGTGATAGAAATAGAGACAATTTTTCAACTAAATTTGATTCTTTTTGTAAATTACATGGTATTGTGCTTTAGTCTTTTGCTTCTTATACTATACCACAAAATGGTATAATAAAGAGAAAGAATCATACATTAGTATATATGGTTAATTTTACATTGCTAAGTGCTAAGTTACCACACATAATCTTTAGGGTAAGGCATTATTGTCATATCCACAATAGGATACCATCAAAAGACAGAAATGTTTCTTCATTTAAAATATGGTAAGGAAGGAAACCTAATTTAAATTATTTTAAAGTGGAAAGTGTTTAGCCTTTTATCAAGTTCTCAAACAAAGGAGAACTAAATTAAGGCCAAAAGCCATATAAGGCATCTTTAGGGGATATGCCTAAAATTCTAAGGCATATAGAATATTAGACTTAGTGTCTAATATTATTGCAAAAACTAGAGATGTATAATTTATTAAAATAAATTCTATGATGATTTAAATCTCATAATAGAAAAGGATTGTCAACTGAATCAATATTCAACTCCTATAGAAACAATATTAAATAATTAGAGTGACAAACATTTACATGAAAGTGTGATTGTTGAACTAAGAAAAAGTCAAAGAATGAGAAAGGAACAGGTCTTAGGTCTAAAATTTTTTTTCCTTCTTAAGCTATGATTTTCTTAGTTAAAAGAACTAGGGATTTTGTAAATTAATTTGCTCAATTTACCAAATATAAAATACAAGCTATTAAAAACTTGATGTATGCGATGCATTATACCAAACCAAGTATAGCTTTTATTATGTGTAATCTATTGAGGTTTATAAGCAAACCTAATATAGATCATTGGAAAGCTATAAGAAGAGCTTTTGGTTATCTTAAGAAAGCCATAAATTTGGGTTAAGAATATAATGGTTATCCTATGGTACTATATGATTACTTTGATACTAGTTGGATTACAAATCTTTAGTGATAATAAATTCACTTCAAGATGGATTTTCACCATATGTGATAGAACCATAAGTTAGACCTCAAAGAAACAAATGTGTATCTCACATTCTACTATGGAAATTGAGTTTATAGCTTTATCAGTTATAGATAAAGAAGTGAACTGGATTAGGAATTTGTTATTAAATAAAGAGTTATGGGCACAATCGATGATAACCATTTCGATCTTTAGTGATTGTGAGTCAACTTGTCTTAAGCATATAATAAAATTTATAATGGAAAGTCAAACACATAGGCTTGAGTTTATGAGGCAATTAGTAGGAGATGGTATAATTACAATCACATACTTAAAGTTCTAAAGTAATTTAATGGACACATTGATAAAAGATTAGTTAAGGGAAAATATTAAAGATATCACTATTAAGACGAGATTCAAATCTATAGTCATTAAATGATGGGAACCCAACCTTATTCTAATAGAACACTAGTTTCAAGGTTTAATAGGAAAAACAAGTTATTTAATGATTGGAACATTAAGAAAAAAGATTTAGTGTTGTAAGAGAATGAATTGAGAAGCTCCTAATGGATTAATAATTATATTATATAAGGTTTTCTACTATATAAACATAAGAGTGGTCCTGCTCCAATCAAGAGAATTCGAGGTTTTATTCTTGTAAATATTCATAAAAACTAGGATGAGCTCATAGCCATAAGAGTGTTGAAGCAATTGAATCTCTTAAACTTGACTAGGGTATGATTATGTGCATTGTTTTCTTGCTCTAATAATAGGAGTATCGGTTTAGCTGATTGGATACCTATTAGTTTGTTGGAGCCTTAAAAACTTATACTAATAGAAGGTTTAATCCGAGTGACACCTTCTTCTATGCATAAATTGTACTTATCAAAGCTTGTAAATTAGTGGAGGAATGTTATATAATTTACAATTTTAAAATTTGCGTTAATCATCCAATGAATAAGTTCATGTACATGTTTTGATAAATAAAGAAGGAAATATATATTCATTGGTTTATCCAATGTACAACTTTAAATGTAATTTATGTACATGTTTGATGACTAAAGGGTGGGATGCATGATCATTGATTCATCTAATGAACAAAGGATAAATGCATCTCTCTATATTCAATGAACAAATGATTGAATGCATCATTTTATGTATACTGAACAAATGATATAATAAAAAGATTCTCCTACTAAGTATAAATTGACCACCATGTGATTCTATGAAATATGGATGAGAACCCATATGACTTTGTGAATATGGTTGAGAATAATGTTCTACAAGTTTAAAATATTTTCAAGTTAAAGGACTATTAAGGAATTTCTTGATATTGCTAAGCAAGATATTTACAAAGATTTTATTGTATCCTGAGAAAATATCATCATCAACTATTGAGCAACTACATAAAGAGTGAATATATCTTTTAAAAAAAGTAACTCAGTCATATTTTAAAGTGATCTATCATATAGTAATCTTGGTTATCTTTAACATTATTTATGTCAAGTTTTAAATAAGCAACGTGCCAAGGATCCTTCACCACTTAGGCCTTGGGTTTGCTATATTCAATGGATCAAGACAATGGTCATAAAATTATTCTTTTCCAGAGTGGAATTAATAAGATACATAGCATGCTTGTTGTGGTCATGAAGCAGATTTGTTGGTTCACTGAAGAATTTTTTGTTGTTCACTGCAATATGTGATATGTTATGTTCTTGATAGGTGATCACTTATTACAACTTACTATCAATCTCCCAAAATTTAGTTACATTCGAAGTCTATATCAGCAATCTCCTGAAAATGATGACTGAAGGGTTATTTGCGTTATCTGGAGCATCATTTGTATTTAGCAAACCTGCTAGTTTTACTTTATCCTTGTAATTTATGTTGTCATCAGTTAAAATAAATAAATAAATATTATTATTATTATAGGATATTCTCAAATTTCTTTTTCAGTTAAGGTTATTATTTTATATATTTACATGTGTTAAATGAGAGAAAATCTTTTATATATGTTCGTCAAACTCTTTATATGAGTTTAATTCCTACTTCTACATTTTTTGAAGAAAAGAAAAAACTCTATGTATGTTGTGACCTGGTGAAGGTAGCGGAATTCAAATTATTATTTTCTCTCAAACTCTTTGATATAAGAAGGAAAAAGAAAAGAAAAGAAAAAATTCAATCCGAACAGTATTGATTCTTTACTGAAATAGTCGTCGGTATTTTCGTTGCTTTCCCCCATTTTTCATCATTGTTATTTTTCTTAAAATGAATAGGGAAGCAAAGCAGGCTGTGAAGGGAAAGACAATAGGGCAGTTTGCGAGTCCTTCCCATATAAAAGCCGAAGCCCAGAAACCTACGGCTGCTCACCCAATTTGGGACACACAGACCTCTCAAAGTTCGCTCCTTTGCTTGCATTATTACTTGCTCTATTCGCTTCCTTCTCTTCGTTCCTCCTTGTTTTTTCTCTGTAAGTTTTCATTTTTATTGTTCTCTGTATGGTATCCGATCATGGGTTCGATTTGATTTTCCACATCACTGATGGTTTCCCATTTATTTTCCCATGTTCTGTGTCAGTTTTATCTTCCATTTTTGTTTCTGTTTTTAGGTGTTTCTGGGTTTTTTTTTCTTTCCTGTTTTGCCGTATATTGCGCTTGAAGAACATTATTCGTTTGCAATAGCGGAATCTAGTTTCGTAGGTGATTGCATTTTGTTTTTGGGTTTTTGCGATGAACTGCACGCAATCGAGTTTGGACTCTGTGGCTTAGTGGTTCAGCAAGATTAGGGACTTCGAAATTCTTATTTATTATTACTTGATTTGATTACACGTTAGTACACGAAAGAAAGTTAGGATTGAATACTTCACTAGGTTTGTCCCCGAAGACATGCGATTATCTCAATGGATTTGTGAATTATGGTAGCTCTCCTGAGAAGGTCTTGACTCTTGATTCAAATTTTGGTTATAATTTGTCGTTGTCCTTGTGTCTTAGTAACTGACCTTTAAAGAATGCTAGGTACTTCAATCCCATAACGTTTTTGTGTAATGATTTTAGATGCTAAAACAGATTATGTGAGTCAACTTATAATAGTAGTTTTTCTTTAAGCTTTGATTTATTTATTTATTTACTGTTCTGCCATCAGCTGTGGCTTGTGCTAAGAAAATTGTCAGTGCCAGTCATGGCATCAAGCCATCAATGCAAGGCACAAATCAGGGTTGAGTACTTAGAGAAATGCACATCTGCATGGCTTTTATGGATTGTTCTTGTGAATTGACCGATTATTTTTTTACTGCTGTTTAGATGAAATAAAGAGGAAAGTATTTGTGTGTGTGTGTGTTTTATTTTAGAAATGTGTGGATGAACTTTTTTCTGGCAAAAAAGATGTAATGCCACGCATTTTTATATGAAGCAGTGGGGGGTGGGTGTGTGTGTGTGTGTGTTTGTGTTTTATTTTAGAAATGTGTGGATCAACCTTTTTTGGCAAAAAAGATGTAATGCCATGCATTTTTACATGAAGCAGTGGCTCAATTCTTTTGTCTAGAACTCAAGAGTTTCATATATACTACAAAGATTGCAGTAGTATTGTCCAAACCATGTGGAGCTCTAGTGTTATTAGCTCTTGGGCTTGCAATGTTAGTAGATATGCTGCTCTCACATGCACTACTCTCTGTACAACACCTTGGACTTTTTGCCTTTCTGATATTCTGTTCAAGCGTCCTGCTCTTGTGCTTCAGTTCAGTGGCCTGTGAACGTATGTAATCTATGCCTGATGTGGTTGAGCCATTATCTGCGCCCTATTCTGTGATGATTTTATTTATTTTCATCTCTATGATGTATCATGTTCAGGGTGGTATTAAATGCTCTAATTAAAATTTCTTTAAAGTGCAGGTTCCAGTTGTCAGAGTAAATCTTAAAAAGGAGATATTGAATTGAAGTGGACCTGTTTCTCAATACCAAACATTAACCTAGTTCATATTTCCTGGTTCTGTGGGCCATCATTATGGCTGTACATACAAAGCTCAGGCTTATTGGCTACTCACAAGATATTGTAGATGGACAGCCTATTTTTGTTTCTTCAAATTGTACTCCTATCAAGGCTTTGAAATTTGAACCTGCAGGCCATGCCTTCCATTCTGCTGCACTTAAACTTCTTGGTGTTGAGGAAGAAAATGCAGATGCTGATGATAAAAGAGTGGTTGATGATAAGGAACAGATGTATTTACCATCATCTGATTCTTATAGCAGCAAGAGTAAAAAGAAATCTGGATCTGGAGACAAGCAACAAGATCACTATGCATTGCTGGGTTTGGGCCATCTAAGATATCTTGCTACAGAGGACCAAATACGTAAAAGCTATCGTGAAACTGCTTTGAGGTATCATCCTGACAAACAGGCTGCTCTACTTCTTGCCGAGGAGACTGAAGCTGCAAAGCAGGCAAAGAAGGATGAGATAGAAAGTCATTTTAAGGCAATCCAGGAGGCATATGAAGTTTTGATTGATCCTGTGAAGAGAAGGAACTATGATTCCACAGATGAGTTTGATGATGAGATCCCTACTGACTGTGCCCCACAAGACTTCTTCAAGGTGTTTGGTCCCGCTTTTATGAGGAATGGGAGGTGGTCAGTTAATCAACCTGTTCCATCTTTAGGTGATAACAATACTCCATTAAAAGAAGTTGATGATTTCTACAATTTCTGGTACACTTTTAAAAGCTGGAGGGAGTTTCCTCATACTGATGAATTTGATCTTGAGCAAGCTGAAT
The DNA here is from genome assembly GCA_026724425.1 of Erythrophleum ivorense. Lineage (NCBI taxonomy): Eukaryota > Viridiplantae > Streptophyta > Magnoliopsida > Fabales > Fabaceae > Erythrophleum > Erythrophleum ivorense. Next base: position 34,672,749 of record JAIUCV010000006.1, on the reverse strand, counting down.
CTCGAGACCATAGGAGGTGGATGGAAAGGCAGAATGCTAAATTGTCAGAAAAAGCTAGGAAGGAAGAATCTGCACGGATACGTGCTCTTGTTGATAATGCTCATAAGAGAGACCCTAGAATACTGAAGAGGAGGGAAGAGGAAAAAGCTGAGAAGCAAAGAAAGAAGGAGGCTAAGTTTCTTGCAAAGAGGTTGCATGAAGAAGAAGCTGTGAGAATTGCAGAAGAAGAGAGGCTCCGAAAGGAGGAGGAAGAGAAACGAGTTGCAGAAGCTGCTTTACAGCAGAAGAAGGTGAAGGAGAAAGAGAAAAAGCTCTTGCGAAAAGAGCGTGCTCGTCTTCGAACACTTTCAGGACCTATTCTGTCACAAAATTTACTAGACATATTGGAGGACGATGTAGAAAGTCTTTGCATGTCACTTGATATTGAGCAGCTGAGGTGTTTGTGTGAGAAAATGGATGGCCTACAGGTGTTAGAACAAGCAAAAATTCTCAGAGATGCACATGATTGCAAGAAAGATGGGGATGATAAGAAAGATGAGACAACAGATCGAAAGAATGGTTCTGTGAGGGCTAATGGTAGTGCCTCACTGGGAAACTTGGAGAAGAAGGAAAAACCTTGGAGTAAAGAAGAAATTGAGCTATTAAGAAAGGGAATGCAAAAATATCCCAAAGGAACCTCACGAAGGTGGGAGGTTATTTCAGAGTACATTGGTACTGGAAGATCTGTTGAAGAAATTATGAAGGCAACAAAAACAGTTCTCCTCCAGAAGCCTGATTCTTCTAAATCTTTTGATGCATTTCTTGAGAAAAGGAAACCTGCACAATCAATTGCGTCTCCACTCACAACCAGAGAAGAATTAGAAGGGGAATCAACTTCTTTGAGGTCTGAAAGTAATGCTTCCTCGACAACAAATAACTTAGAAAACTCTAGTAGCAAAATTGCTGACAACCAAATCTCTTCTGGGTCTGTTACTGCAAATGGAGTATCCTGTAGTTCAGAGCAAGATGTGTGGTCAGCTGTACAGGAAAGAGCGCTGGTTCAGGCTTTGAAAGCCTTCCCGAAGGAAACTAGCCAGAGATGGGAAAGAGTTGCCGCAGCCATCCCTGGAAAGACTATGAACCAATGCAAGAAAAAATTTGCAATGATGAAAGAGAACTTTAGAAACAAGAAAAATGCAGTTTGATGTGGTGAAGAAATGGTAAACTGATTCAAAGTACCTTCGGATCCAAGTCAATTTTTGGCTCCCATCTGTGGGATTTTGTCATGTCGCATTTTAGATCCTATAGCTAATATTTTTTGAGAGGGGAGGCCTCTGAATATAGGTTAGTTTCAAATTCTTCCTTCATATCCTTAGTGATGCTTCAATTTGATGGGTAGGTATTTTCTACTTTTCTTGGATCCTGTTGGATTACATTTTTCTTGTAATTGATTATTAAGAGAGCGAACAACGTACTATAGATCAAAAGCATAGGCTAGTCAACCATATCTTTTGTAGACCGAGTTGACACATCTTTTATAGGCCGGAGTTCACTGAAGAATTTTTCATGTATTATATATTGTCAGTATGCAATTAGTATCAGACAATAGATTTCTTCTTCTTCCTTTTTTTCTCCCCTGGTTTAAAAGAGGTCGAAGCTGAAGACGTATCTTATTTCCACATCTCTTTCACCATTGAAGCTGAAGTCGAATTCTGAGTCATCTTGTGATTCAGGATTGTCCATCGTCTAGAGGATGAACTTGCAACTTCTGTTCAATGTCCATTTAAGCATTTTCACAGACGAGTCAATTTGGGACTGCCAATGCACGTTTACGCATGTCGTTACATTTCACATACAGGTGCAAGTTAGGCAAAATATCTCGAGTTTGACTTAAAACTTTATTTTATAATTGAAAACTATAATTTATAACAAATTAATAATTGTACAATATCATTTTACGATAAAATAATAAAACAATTGCTTTGTTATGCCTCAGGCTAATAAAGGAATATAAGACAACATAAAGATGACAAAAAATAAATATTATATACTTTATAGGCGCCTAAATCACAACTAAATGTCAGCAGATTAGACACGCGAGGCTAATAATATGCGTAGAGTTTCAACTGAGCAGCAATTTTCACAGAATTTTATAAAAAGTAAAAGTTCTTCTCAATATTTATTAAGTTTTAATAAAAAATATGACAGTTTTCTGTACAATTCAGACCCTTTTATTGACTCCTTAAAAAGTCTTTCATATCATATTTCTTTTGAAATATTTTATAACAATCACTTAAAAATTGCAGCATATTTTTCTAAATTCCAATTGCAAATAAACTGGCTTTCAACGAGTATAAGAGTGAAAAAGAAAATTGAGCGCATTAGCGTGTTAATGCTCAGACTAAGGGGACAGCAACTACATCTCAATAATTGTCTCAACTCTCAAGTTAGTGCAGTATAATTAACTAGCGCTACCTCCCAGTTTTCCCATCATATACAAGCACTAGCAATCAACATTCGCAAGCCAACAAATGAGAAGAGGAAAGAACTATGATACAGAAAGAGGAATTTGCTTGACACAACTTCGTATACGCTGGAATGCTGTTCTTACTCTTTCCTTGAGGCCTTCATTTTCACTTTCAATATCCCCGCTTAATTTATCAAGCTCGGCAACATTCCCATCAACGTTAATTACCAGCTTCCCATTTTCTCCCACTTTCACATCTCCGAAGAGTGAAACAAGGAGTGCATGCATGATCTTCTCTGCCTTCTTTTCATTCTCTTCCTCAATCTGAGAAGCCTCCGGTTCAGCCATTACTTTGGGGACTTCACGGTTGATGTTCAAAACCAGAGCCACAACAGAGTCCGAAACCATGTCACTAATGGGATCTGATGTCCAATGCAAGGAGATATGCTTCTCGGACTCATGCTTCAGTGTCACTCGCCCATGGATTTGCAACGTTGGTACTCCTGATTCTTCATCTACTGAAGACTCTACACTCTCATATATCTGTTTGAGCCGATGCCTTATAACACTAAAGGCACTAGAATAAGGGATGGTTATTCTCTGCGTGATGTTTGCTGTTGATAGCTGCGAAAAGACATGGAGATCATCGGGTGCCATTATCTGATATGTAAAGCCTTTCTTTACAAGCAAACCACTAACAGTTTCACCAACTTCTGGGGTTTTTTCAGCCAGCCTTCCAATGGTTTTTGCCATTTTCTGCGAATTGAAATACATTTCAACAGATTGGCAATTCTTTGGAGTAAGGATTTTGGTGTTTCGATCAGCAAATTGAGTCATGAGCTTCTGTTTGAGCCTTCCCATCTCATTAGCCTCCCCATGAACAAGAATTATGTTGGGAGGGTTGAGATCTTCTAAGAATGCACTAGTTTGAGCAGAGTCAGCATGAGCAGAAAAGGATATGTAGTGCACCTGCATGTTGAGAGGTGCGGCAAGTCCATTCATGAGAGTAACCTCCTTTGGTTCACTAATGATGGTTTTTGCAAGAGTGCCTACAACCACATACCCCGGCAAAACACATGCATTTTTCTTATCAGAGCACCACTTGTCAAATAGTTGCCGTGACAACCCACTCTGAAGCCCACCAGGACTTGCCATCACCACAGATGGTCCCACATCTTTGAAAGCTTCTATGCTACTTAAAGCTGATATGTGCTTAAAAGAGAAAGGGTTTGACTTTGCATTCCGGATCCTGTCATTCATGGAAAGGGTGTATGTCTCATAAACAGTCAAACACTTTTTCGCAAGAGGAGAAGCGTAATAAATGGGTATATTCTCAAGCTCAGGATGGTTGGCCCAATATTCATCAAGAATCAGTAGGAGCTCCTGAGCACGACCAAGGGCGAATGCTGGAATCAGGACACGACCCCCTTGAGAAACTGTTGAGTGGATAATATCAGTAAAGCGTTTTTCTCGTGTGTGTCGAGGCTGATGGTGCTGGACACCATAGGTGGACTCAATAATGCATATATCAGGGGAAAACTGTGGGGTCTCAGCAGCACGAAGATGCCGGTCTTCCTCACGGGAATAATCCCCCGTGTAGAGCACTCGAACACCAGCAATGTCAACCATAAACATAGCAGCACCAAGGACATGGCCTGCAGTATAACACCAGAATCGAATACCATTCACTTCTACTGTTTGATGGAAATCAATAACCTGCAGTTAATAACTGATGTTAGTAGATATAATGAGATTTAGAAGGTCCAACCATTGTAACATATATATTTATGAGTCATAAGAAAAACCAAATGAAGAGAAAAGATGGACCTGGATATGGAAGGCCATTAATATTTGAAACATAAAGTGCATCTAATTCATGAAGTTGATATGTACTTCTGCTGATGTATTTCTGTGTGAATTTTGTAATTTATTTAACAAGCTGAATTTCAAGTTGAGGATATCATCCACACAAAATTACCGACAACCAAGATTCACACCATAAGTAAATATTTACTTATATATAATACACCACTGCCATAACAAGTAGCAAAGAGAACATTTTAACAATCTAGAAGTTGAGCACTTAAGATAACTTTCTAAAAATGATCAACACAAGTTTTGGATTTTTACAAGCCTAGGGGGTAATGAAGCTTAAAAACCCATTAGCAAGGAAACACACCTCAATTTTATCCATGGAGCGGTTGATGTCCTGTTCATCAAATAACATATCTTCAACAGAAACTTTGCTCACTTTTACATAATCTGACAACAGCAACTTGTAGATAGCCTTTGTCGCATAGGTCATAAATACTCGGCCTCTGAATGTGGTCTGGGATATATATATATATTTTTCAAAAGATGCACGGTTACTGATAAGTAGTAAAAAAATAATCTATTATAGTTCATTGAAAAAAGCTTTATACCTTCTCTAAAAAGTAAGGCAGCGATGCAGCATGATCCAAGTGAAAGCTGCAGGAAAAAGCAGCAACTTGCATCAAATTTTGTTAAAACCAGAGAATTACTCCAAACAGGAGAAAAGTGCCATTTCTAAAGAAACCATAAAATGTCTTTTTCACTTTCCTTACTCCCAAAACATAAATAAAAAAATTGCCAAAAAAGCATTGTGTAATCATGTTAGTCTGCTCACATAGAAGATAATGGGTCATTTGATGATAAAGAAAACTGCACAAAAAAGAGACCAATCTCCCTCAATGAAAACTAATGGTAAAGAAAAAAGAACCCTTTTGTAAAAGCAAGAGATCAGAAAGCAGCACACAGATCACTGAGATTTGACAATGACCAAAAGAAATACCAGGATTCTGCATGCTCAGGCATGTTGAGGATTCAAATAAAGTAGGATGAGTTCATAAAGTCCATTAAAGTGAAAAGTCATACTTTTACAAAATATATTCTGCTCCCCATCCCAAAATAAATAAATAAACAAATGAAAAGAAACATGAAATTAGAAGAAGGAAAATGAAACAGGTTTTATATTAGAATTTTATAACCAAATTAAAATTCAAAAAGATACTGCATCTTAAATTAATTTTACATTAAGAAAGTAAGAGACAACCAAGTGCTCAAGCTGCAATATTCTACATAAGAAATCTTCACAACACTTAAAATCATTACAGTGAAATTGCATTATATTAGCATGACTACTTAAGATCTACAATCATCAAAGACAGAGGATGAATGACTTATTTTTTGAGTTATAATATCTTGCATTATGATTACTTCTAGGAGCTTCACAATTTGCATCAGATGACAGAAGAATAATTACTTATCACAAACAAGATATCCATTAGCCTTCTTCTAAATGCAAAACTTAATTTCAATATTTTAAATAAATCATATCAGGAACTTGAGATCCGCTTTGCAAAAGGCCTACCCCAAATTCACAGAGATTTCATAACTATAGATCACACACTATAGACCTGCTTTGTAGCACTCTCTCTAAAGACTTATTCGGTCTTCGCTTTTAAATGAAAAGGAATAGGGATTGGGCAAAATTTGCATGCACATGTACTACTTTCCAAGTCAATTTTAATGACCAATCATTTTATCCATATAAAATGACATATTAATCATCCAAAATACACTCAACCAAAACTACTCCTTTTCAAGTACTATCAAACATGGTAAAGCAATAACATTGCCCTTGACTGTTGTTAAAGCATGATTCACGTTGCTAGTGGCTTAACCGTCTAGTGATGATTCATTCCCTTCGTTTGAGTCTGTTACTGCATATCTAGCTGTTAGAATCTTTTTCATTACATGATCTTAGTGTCTCTTTTCCTTTGTATCTAATGTCTATATATATTCTCACATTCTCTTGTAAATCAATCAGTCAATGAATTAATAAAAACCAAATTGATTCAAACATAGTATCAGAGCAATAAGCATACAAATCAAAATCCTAATCCTGGATCACCCCAACTTTCTGCAACCTCCTCAACAGTACCCACACCTATGGCTGCCATACAACAATCATCTCCATCCTCTTATGTAACCTCATTCTCTCATTTTGTCACAGTTAAACTCACTAGTGATAACTATTTAGTATGGAAAGCACAGATGCTACCATATTTATATGGACAACTCTGGCCATATTCACAGATCAATACAGCAACCTTCACCAGTGCTTGAAAATGGAGAACCCAACCCAGCATATGCAAAATGGTTCACTCAAGATCAGCTTATACTCTCACTCCTAGTTTCATCTCTATCCAAAACTCTGATTCCACAGGTCACACGTCACAAAACAACAAGAGCTCTCTGGTCTGCACTTGAAACATTATTCACAGAAAAGACTCAGGCTTGGTTTGTTCATCTTCATCATCAGTTGGCAACACTGAAAGAGGGTGTTGATTCTATTGAAGAATATTTCAGGAAGGCCACTTCTCTCAATAATGCTCTTGCAACAGCAAGGAAACCACTCTCTGATATAGAATTCACAACTTACCTGTTAGCTGGTCTGGATACAGATTTTGACCCAATTGTTGCTTCACTTGCTACTCGAATTGACCCACTCACTCTTGATGAATTGTTGAGTCACCTTCTAACCTATGAATCCAGACTTGCATTACATCATACTTTTTCAGCATCATCCACAGAAATCTCTGCCAACTATTCTGCTCGACGACCTCCCCACCATGGTGAAAGAACTTCTGGGTATCCTCCATGAGGCAGAGGCAACTGTGGCACTTTTGGTCGTAATTCACGTCAAGTCTTTGCTTGTGGACCCTCTGGTCGTTCTCATCTAGAAAATCGTCCCATCTGTCAAGTCTACTCCAAAGCCAACCACACAGCATTAACATGTTATCATAGATTTAACCATGCCTTCCAAGCTCTGGGGCCATCCAACCTCAATGCCAATTATTCTTGTCTGAAATCTGTTGATGATGCTCTTTGGCATTACCTCTTATCTCAACAGGCTAAATCTCTCCTCCAGTCCTTATCATGGAGGTGACAGTGTCAATATCAGTGATGGCTCTCCTTTACCTATACATAATTATGGCTCTGGTCGTTTGACAACCACTAATGGCAATTTTCTGCTCTTTCATATCTTACATGTTCCATCTATTACCAAGAATCTTCTTTCAGTCTCTCAATTTTATAAAGACAATCACGTGTTTTTTTAATTTCACTTTGATTATTTTTATGTGAAGGACCTTCTGAGAAAAACCACTCTTCTACAAGGAATGATGCATGACAATCTCTACACTCTACCAGTCCCACATGCCTATATTGGAGAACATACCACATAGTCAATGGCACTGCCATCTTGGTCATCCGTAGTTTCACACAAGTCCTCTCCTCCTTGTTCAGCTTGTCACATTGCCAAGAGTCATTCATTACCTCATCCACCGTCTCCAAACGTTCCACCTCTCCTCTGGAATTATTCTTTGCTAATGTTAGGGGACCAGCTCCTGTCTTCTCTTTTGCTGGACATAAATTTTATGTTATTTTTGTTGATGATTTTAATAGATATACATGGTTCTTTCCCTTACATTCAAAGTCAGATGTTACTCAAGTCTTTATTAAATTTCAATGCTCTTTTGAACATTTATTTAATTGCAAAATCAAATCGCTTCGATCAGATTGGGGGGGGGGGGGGATTTCATTCCTTACATACTTATCTACAATTTGTTGGGATCAATCATCGCATTTCCTATCCCTACTCCCACCCTCAAAATGATAGTCTTGAACACAAGCATCGTAATATTGTAGAAACTAGTCTTGCACTTCATCACTCCTCAGTTCCTTAGCAATATTGGGCCCATGCCGTTGCAACCTCGGTTTATCTCATTAATCACATGCCCAATCCAACACTTGGCCACCATTGTCCATACTGGCTTCTTTATCATTGTTCTTCATACTACAAGTTTCTTCATATCTTTGGTTTTGCATGCTGGCCCAATCTCCGTCCATATGCTTCTACCAAATTGAAGCCTCGTTCAGTATTATGTATTTTTCTTGGGTACAGTCCAAATCACTTGGGCTATATTTGTCTTGAACCCATATCTCAACGCCTCTATATCTCACTAGATGTGGTCTTTAATGAAGAAGTATTTCCTTTTGCACACCTTCCTTCGCCACCCACCTCCTCCAAACTCACAAATCATCTGGCCCATCTCCCATCCTTTGTTTGTCCCATTTTTTCTACTGGGCCCCCACCTACTTCTCAGCCTAATCCTCCTCCTTCAGCTCACCATTTCACATCTTCCAATTCTATTCTTGTCCCATCGTCCCCTCCCTCTCCTGCCACCCTTCCCCTTCCCTGAGACATTGCCCCTTCACTTGGCCCACCATCTGCCACACCCTCACTGTTACCCCCTTCCAACTATCACCCTATGGTTACCCGTTCCAAGAATTTTATCTCCTGTCCCAAGGTTCGCATAGATGGTATAGTCACATGGCCTGTCCTAATGCTCTCTTGGTCTCTCGTACTCTTCTAAAAACTCCCACTTCTGTCACTGAAGCTCTCAAATTTCCCAAATGGCGTGTTGTGATAAATGATGAAATGCAAGCTTTGCTCTCCACCGGCACCTAGTCTCTCATTCCTCCATCTCTTTCACAAAATGTTGTCAGCTATAAATGGATTTTTCATACCAAGCAGACCCCTGATGACAGTATTGACCAATACAAGGCACACTTCATTGCCAAGGGTTTTCACCAGCTTCCTAGAGTTGACTATTCAAAGACATTCTCGTCGATGATTAAACCAACCACCATTCGTCTACTTTTGTCACTTGTTGTATCTCATCACTAGGCCATTGAACAAATTGAAATTCAAAATGCCTTCTTACATGGCTCCCTTATCGAATTCGTTAACATGTGTCAACCTCTTGGCTTTGTTCATTCGAACTATCCTCACCATGCGTGCAAACTAGATCGCTCAATCTATGGCCTCAAATAGGCGCCACGGTCATGGTTTGCCAAACTTAGCTCCCACCTCCTTGATCTTGGTTGCTCTACCTCAAGGTGTGACTCCTCTCTTTTCACCCTTATTATTACTTCCCATCGTTTATTTGTCTTAATTTATGTTGATGATATCCTTATTACCGGTTCTTCTTCGCCTGCTATGTCTCAATTGATTAACTCTTTGTTTGCCACTTTCCTTGTGAATCGTCTTAGTTCTGCTCATTATTTTCTAGGAGTTAAAGTTCACAAAGTCTCTAATGGCCTACTTTTATCTCAGCGAAAATATGTTTTTGATTTATTAACAAAAACTAGCATGCAATATTGTAAGCCTGTTACTACTCCTACAACATCCACTCCCAAGTTGTCTATTCTGACTAGTTCTCCTCTATTTGATCTCTCTGCCTATCATAGTGTTGTTGATAGTCTCCAATATCTGTCCTTTACTCGTCCAGACATTGCCTTTGCAATCAACAGAGTCTGTCATTATATGCATGCTCCTAATGATCTTCATTGGCAAGCTGTGAAACATATCCTCCGTTATCTCCAGCATACTCTGGATTATGGTTTGCATATTCAAGCTTCCTCTTTGTCAACCCTCAGGGCATTTGCTGATGCGGATTGGGGAGGCTGCCCAGATTACAATCGATCCATAGGTGGTTTATGTATCTTTCTTGGTCCTAATTTGATTTCCTAGAGTTCTAAGAAACAGGCTACCATTGCTGGTTCCAACATGAATCTGAGTATAAATCCTTAGCTCTAGCGACATGTGATGTTATCTAGTTACAATCACTTCTTCAGGAGAATGGTTATTTTTTACCTATGCCCCTGTTTTGTGCTGTGATAATCTCAGTGCAACTTATCTTGCTGCTAATCCATTGTTTCACTTTCACACCAAGGATATTGCTCTTGACTATCACTTTGTTTGGCAACGGGTTACAACAAACACACTACGTATCTCCATTGTTTCCTCTCGTGATCAATTGGCTGATGTTCTCACCAAGCCTCTACCAACTTCTCGTTTTCAGTTCCTACACTCGAGCCTTGCTGCCATTCCTTTCCAGGTTGGCTCGCGGGGGTTGTTAAAGCATGATTCATGTTGCTAGTGGCTTAACCGTCTAGTGATGATTCATTCCCTTCAGTTGAGTCTGTTACTGCATATCTAGCTCTTAAAATCTTTTTCATTACATGATCTTAGCATCTCTTTTCCTTTGTATCCAATGCCTATATATATTCTCAGATCCTCTTGTAAATCAGTCAGTCAATGAATTAATAAAAATCAAATTGATTCAAACAACGATGCAGCCATATAATTAAATTGCATATAACCAACACCCACTAATTCTGTATAAGCTACTGCAATGAACTGAACATTAAATTTACAATTTGAAACTGAAACTAGGTAAGGAGTCAGACTTTAACTAGAGAATAAGCAGAAACATACTGAGTAATGAGAAGGACATCCACAGTGGAAGGGTCAATCTCGTCGAAGTATGGCAAAGCAGCCATACCTGAGTAACCAGGGTGTATTCCACAATCGAACTAAAAATGGGCAAACACATAAAAATTGAACATATGTGAACTTGGAAAAGAACACGTAACACAATGACTATGTAGCAATAGTGTTAATACCAGTATAGTTTTCCCCTTATAGGACATGTAGACACAAGAACGACCAACTTCATTTCCAGCTCCTAATGGGGTCACAATTAGACGATCGTCCTCTCTATTGTTCACAGATGAGTCACGTCTCTTAAGGGAGGGTGGTTGTCCTGTTGAATCCATTTCCACACTTCAATTGGAACGGAAAATTGAATGGTTGCGAAACTCTTAGGTCACGAGATTCACTTCAAGTTGAAATTTTTCCCCAGTGCGATAAAATGATCGCTAGCGAGAGGAACTTTGAGCATTATGAAGGATTCGGGAGAGAGAAGACGAAGAACGGGAGCTAAAACCCTAGTTTACAGTTTGAAGATGGCCCAAAAAGAGAATAAGAAGCCGATGAAAAACCTCAGTTTCGAGGGAAATAAGAAAGGTAATCGAACAACCGACCACAGTGGGAGTCGAACCCACGACCTTCTGATCCGAAGTCAGACGCGCTAATCCACTGCGCTATGCGGTCTGGCGTATGGCAAGGCGAGATGAATAAAATATATTTATACTTGTTTTTCAAATATTTCACCAAATCACATCTAATATATTCCTTATTTCCAATATATATATATATAACCAACTATTTTTTGATTTATTTTTATCAATAAAATTACTTGATTTTTCTATGAATAAACTTAAAAAGAAGTGTCTTTCAAATTTCTATAAATAATTAATTAAGTTATGAAAATGGTGCTTTTATGAGCGATCTCTGATGCTACTTTTAAGGTGTATTTGTTTTTGCTATTTGTTTATTCTTAATTCTTTCAATGATACATGCATTTGGCGGAAAGGAAAGGTTAGCCACCTTACTATTTTATATTATTGGGCACAATGTTTTTATGTTTCCCATGATCTATCATATTCACATGTCATGCTCTTTCAGTTAGTTTTCATGGGATATGAACAATTGTTTCTTAGTCCTTTTAAACTATGTTCTCTAAGCTACTATTGTACTTCACTATCGATCTCTTGCCCTTTCCTTTCTTGTTTGTTTGAGATATTTCTCTTTTTGTTGATCATGGTAGTACCATTTGTTTCCAGTTTAAGAGTGATAAAATAGAGAATGACTATCAAGCTTTATGGGAGAATTATCATGTTCCTTGTAGCGTCATTTTTTGGCCCCATAAATCATTTGATCATTATTAACATAGGAGATGACGGGACCTGATGCAACTATCTTATTGTAAAAGCTAGCAAGTGCACTACTCATACAAGAAATAAAGTAGATAATGAGTTCGACTATTGATCCCATAAGGAAAATGTATTTCAATGAGGTTTATAAAAGTAAATAAGTTATAGTTAAAGGCAAGTTTATGTAATTACAACTTTAAATATCTAAAACATACTAGTAACCTAGGTTTTCCTTGTTACCAGTCTATCAAACATCTTAACAAATAGTTAGTATGCATAATTGTTTCAATCTAGATTATGACATAAACAAAAAAAGAACCTTCTTCTATTAATTATGGAATATAATGGGAAGATTTAGAGCTCATTGGTTTAGGACCTTTAAGCTGGATTTGAATCCCCCTCCTTTTAGTTATAAAGGGTTCCTATTTATACAGTTGTAAAAAGTAAGCTAATGATGACCCTTGGATTAAGTGGCTAAGTGGAGCAATATAAGCTTCATCATTATAGTGTTTTTGCCATATTTGAGCTATTCTGAAGTCGCACTTATTTAGAGCAAGTGGTTTGCATTAGTTAATCATATATGACTTGGTGGATTACAGTTGTTAAGTTCTTTAGGCTTTAATGGAATGGGTTAGGCTATTCTACTCCTATGGAACTTTTATGCCTATGAGGCCCTCATAACACTTGGAGGTGGATAGCCTTTCTTCTTCTTTTGGAAAGCTTCTACTTGTAAACATTGTTTGGAAGTAGGCAATCTGTCTTATGCACCAAAGGATTCTATTTCTACCAAAAAGGAAGTATTTTTATATGTGCCTAGTTATAGGAACTATGCAAGATTTTAAGGATGAGAAAGTTAAGCTAAAGGGTTTACTTGGAATAAAAGATGGTGTTGCTCCAAGCGAGTAGATAGTGTATGTTGAAAGATTTATAGGGAGTTGTGAAAGCTGTTAAAGCATGCTTTGAGCTAGACCTACATCAAAACTATAAAGATGTGCTACAACACGTAACATGTAAAGACTACAGGGTTTAACATGTCTGAATAAGTAGATTAAAATAAAGGTATAGATAAAATTTTTTTTAGAACTTGTCTAACTTGATAAAGTAAGACTTTCCATTAACCTCTTATTATATTAAAAAGCATCTATAGGAGATTGAGAAAGGAGTTCGTATAAAAGTTTAGTTGGTTCCTACTTAACTATTTCTTACTTTCAATTGATTTAATTTTAGGTTTCAATTGACTAGCCTTAGGTTTCAATCAACTAAAACCAATTTGATGACTTTATTGTTGCAATTTTTAGTATTGCCCTTTGTTCATTAAAACCTGAATCAAAACTTTGCAAGATTTAGGGACTTAACTATACTTAACATTTATCCATAAAATTTTATACAACTAGCCTTACCTATGTTAGAAACATACTATAAAATCATCAACTTTAAATAAACATAACAAATTACTAACAATTCTAAAACTTATATGATCCTAAAATAGAATCCATTGTTCTAACTAGTGAATTCATATACATACTAAGGTTTGTTTGCTTTAAACATGTACATCAAAAGCATTATATAACCTATATAAGATCTAGTACAAATATATGTATAGTCAAAAGAGAAACTTGTAACTAATTCACATGAATGCACTATATCATATCTCATGCAATAGGCTATATTGTAACACCCGAAATTAATGAAGACTAATTATGAGGATTAGAGAATTAATCTGGGTAATTAATAAAGTCAATTAAGTAGAAAGGGAGATGGATACTTAATTTGGACTCTATGATTAATTTAATTTAGGGCCTAATATAGAAGTCCAATTATGCCATGAGCTTAGTAAGAACCCAATATTAGTTTTCTTATAGGTTTAACTTAAATTTTTTGGAAACCCAAAAACTTAGAAATAAATTTAAATGAGACAAAAGCTCATTTAGCCTTAACCCAAACTTGGAAAAATGAGTCCAAATGAGTCTTGGGCTATTGGATCAACACATTCCATCCTTAACCATAAAAATTCTGTAGCCTAACCCATAATGTCTAGCCTAACAAGCTAACATCTGAATCCCACTTGGACTTGGGCTGATGGGTTAGCCCATTTCTCACTAATAACCCTAAAGGTTCAGCAGCCACACCCATTTATGAGAGCAAAAGACTTGGATTTGCAGAAGTAAAAACCTATTTTCACACCTTAAGGAGAGGTTAGGGTTTCTATCACTATTTTGGCTCCATTTCTCTTACCCAGAGCAAGATTCAGCTAAGGTAACCTTTAAGACACTTAACCTTCTCCTCTTTCTCTTTAATTTGACCAGATTGGTTTCTCATTTGGAGCATTTCTATCTTCCACCAAAAATTAAAACTTGTTGTTTGGTGCTTCCATGATGGATTTTTGGGGGTTGAGGCTATGAGTGTTGTTAGGTAAGTATTCTCTTCCCATTTTGAGGCATCTATTACTAGTTTGAGACCCCCATAGTTCATTTATAATATGGGTCTTTATTTTATGCGAAATTACCCAGAAATTAGAGTGAATTATTGTGGTTTTTGTTATAGAGAAGCTAGAACCTAAAATTGAAATCCATTGGTGGATAGATCCTTTAGGTAGTCATTGGTAGTTCAATTCTTTGGGTATCTGATTTGTTACTAGATATGATGATAAATATGCTTATCTTAGGCTTGGTGTGCATTTGGGTCATGGTGGTAGCTAGAGGAAGAGTAATTGGCTTTTTGGAGGTAATTGGTGTTAATTTTTTAATTCCATGTATATGTTCATTTTAATATGATATTTGCTATATATGTATGATTTTGAAATGCTAAATGATTAGTTGGTTACTTAAATTATGTTGTGATTGGACCTTGTGAGTCCATAGTGGAGCTGTAGTGCTGCTGCTACCCGTGCATTATGCTTCGATCGGGCACTGAGTTGTGATCAGACCCTTGAATGCATTAAGCACAGGTTATGCTCATTGGGGAGTTGGTATCGTAGATGGGTCTCTCCTAATGTTATTGGCCTTTAACATGTTGTATGTGATTGTTGATATGGGATAGTAGTCACTAGTAATCCAACTAGTTCATTTGCTGATGATATTAGTGCCTTCGGTATGTTTTCTATATAATTGCATTATGTTAATTAATTTGTACATACATATGAAATTCACCTCTTATTATTGAGATTGTATATCTCACTCTAGTTGTAGGCTAACATTTTCAAGGACTGGACCTCTTAGTGGCAAGGAGAAATTAATGGAAGCCTATCATATGGCTTAGTAGCACATAGGTTTAAAAACCTTGTAAGGTTGAATTTTTGTAACAAGAATATCAATTTTTATGTAGTTGTCTCATTGCATCATGAATTACCAAGTATAGGGACTAGTTATGTAATCTAATTACCATGGAATCGAACATTGTGATTGTATTTGACTAATACTTGATAAATGACTTGATATTGTGTAACCATTAAGCTTAGTCCTATGCATCTTGTGGTTGAAACATGTTTGCTATCACGAGAGGGGAAATAACTGATATGAAATTAAGTTTTAATTGCTATAATTCAATCTAAGACCTCTAGACAATGAGGATTAGTGAATCATGATACAATGGGAGATGGAAGGTCTAAAAGGCCATGTATGTTAGCCATTAAGATCCTAGAATCCATTTAGGACTAGGGGAAATTGATTAGAGAGCATACAAATAAGAGTTTAGGTGCAAGATGAGGTCACGACATAGCCAAAATGGGTTGAGCTGCGGTCAACCATCAAGTAGAGGCGAGGAGCGTTGCAACGCAAGGTGTCTCGCCACGATACAAAATGAAAGAGTTACCCAGGGAAGGTAACAAGGAATAGATTTACTACAGCACAAGAGGTTAAGTCGCAACGAGGATTAAGGGAAGAGAAATTGTAAGTTTTAGTAGCTTAGCTCACCATGGCACAAGGATGGTTTGTCGCAGTGCGAGTTGGATAAATTGAGTGGTGAGTCCTAGGAGGCTATTTTGCCGTGGTGCCACATAGGCTTGTTGCGGCGATAGATTTGATAAAACATGAACAGTAGGTCCTCGAGAGCACTCTGCCACAACACAAGGTGCGAAATTTCAATTTTGAGTTACAGTATCCACTTACGCCATGACACAGATGTACCAAATCATGGCGGGAGTTCCCAAACTTGATTTTTAGGTTTCAATAACCAATTTATCCTTGGCGACGAAGGTTCAAGTCGCGTCGAAGGTTCCTAAACCCCCATTTTTGACTTTGAAACCTTTAGATTTACTGTGATAGTGTTATGTAATGACTTGTGGATTATTTATATAAGGAATTTTGTGGGTTTAAATCAATAGTAAGATAAATCCAATATCTTAATTGAAAATTATGATCATTTGTGGATTTGATTAATTATGGTTGTTTAGTTAGTGACCCTAATGATATCAAGGTCCAAATTCTCCATTATTTTCCTAATGTAATTAAATGTATTGACTTTAGGTCTTAGTTTATGATTATTAATTACTTAATTTAGCATAATCACTATAATTAGAAATTAGAGTCATTTCATTTGGCATCAAAGTAATGGTTCAGGAAAACTGTGCTAATTTAAATTTTATGGTCAGAAACTTAGCAATCATGATACATATTTGGCATAGTATTAGCTCATAAGAGTAGCTAATTATGTGAACATGTTTTTGTTGCCTCCTCGAAGGAAATATAAAAGAATAATGATATGAGGCTTGTAGTGACTATTAAAACTAATGTTCCCTGAATCTTATTTAGAAGATTATCTATCTTAACAAGTATGCCCTTAAGAATAATAGAATACAATAAGATCCTATTTTATTTTGCTTCAGTCACTTTGGTTTTTGATACTTAATGTTGTTAGTGCTAATGAAAAGGCTAGAATTTTACCCTTCTTTTTGGGAACTGGGTTATTGGTCTTAAACTAGATAGTCAATCGGTTGAGACTTGTTACCAATTGGCTATTCGATAGATGCATCAGTCACTTGTCGAGAAGTACTAGTTGACTAAATGAATGAGACCAACTAATTGATGAAGATGATGAACAAAGCTACTAATATTATCTGTGACAAATTGACCACCCTTTTACTAAGTAAGTTAACTAAGTACGGCCGACCAGTTGACTAGCCTATTGAAGTGGTTAACTGATCATAGCAAGAGTAGCAATTCTATACCTAGGTAAAATTATAAGCTTTTCAAGGGCCATCTAGAGTGATGTTGAGAACTTAGAGGGCAATGGTAAAAGTATAACACTTGACTAGTTATAAAAGCCTTATGGAAGGGTACGATGTTAGCCTTACTTATGATTAGGAAATTGACAATGGAAGTTTAGGAACTAGTGTATAATAAATTAGTAGGATTGACCAAATATTTAAAGCCTTATGGAAGTTGGAATTATGTAAGCTTTGAAAGGTCCCCCAAGGCTGAGGCTTGGTAGGTATAGAGGTTCTAACCTACTTGCTTGATCTTGGTTAATAAAGAACATGATTACTCGATCCTAGCTACCATTATTTTGGGCTTAATAAATAAGGGCATTAAGAGCTAAAGAACATTTCAAATGGTTTTGTTCAAACTATTAGGGTGAGTAAGTTATCTTTTGTTGGTGATGATGAGGAAGGAGGGTAAGAAGCCCTTGGAATTATGAAATCCATGTCTGAATGGGGAATAGTGACCTTAAAGTAACAAAATTAAGGGAGATAATGCTTTGAAAAGAAATGGGAGAGCTTCAAAATTCCTTTCTTAGTGTACCATGAAAAAAAAAGAGAGAGAAAAGAAGAAAAGTGGTGAAGAGGGAAAGACAACCCCCTAGTGTAATGAAGGTGTGGTGTGCAGGCATGTGGTGCTTATGCATGTTATCTCTTTTGTGTGATTCAGTTTACTTATGCTACGTGTTAACGTGCATTTGGGTGGTGGTGAGAGGCACTTTACGTGCATGATACACTCTAGGAGTGTAAGGTGAGATTTTGCAGCATTTTGGTGCTAAAGGCACGTAGGACGTGCTTATTTTCCAACATTTTAGTGCTTGATGCATGCAAGGCATGCCACTTATCATATGATTTAATAAGTTTTGACTGCCAAATTGGTGTCAAACTAGACTAAGTAGACTTTCTACCTGAAAGGTAAAGAGGAGATCTTGATGATGTGGATCCATCTAAAAAGAGAATTATTGGTACTCATATATGTACTAGTGTTTGAGATACAGTCATCATAGAGTGATGAGCATGTTTATGGTCACAGGAAAGATTTGCTTGCTAATATTAAAGGAAAAGTCTGATTCCACCATCAGTAGCCTTATTGTCATATATCACGTGTGGTGTGATTAAGGGGATGGAGACAACATTGGGAATCTGAGATGGCATTTTGAAATTATCTTGCTTCCATTTCTCCTCCATAGAATGGTTCTAGGGGTGCTTTCTTCTGAACAACTTCGTCATTAACGAATGATCCATCAGCATGCTTATAGACTACTGATAATTGCTAATTATATATATACTAATTCTCCTAAATTTAGGCATTTTAATGATTGAATATTACTTATTGCATTTTATTAGATGATAATTGACTTTATTGGCAATTTTCTGCACTTTAGGAATTAAATTGCAAAATTATTGATTTTAATGCATAAATTTGTTTAAATAATTTTGTAAAATTTTTTCTACTTAATATAGTTTGTTATTTTTGCAAACTTTTTGTTAGGCAAATAAAATTGGAATGGGAGGAATAAATTACATGTGCAGTAAAGGGAAAAGATGAAGAAGTAGCTCATTCATGTGGCAAAGGGGTTGACACGTAGCAAACACACAAGCTGCACACATGGGTTCTACACTCACAAGAATAGTAGCTCCATTACCGTAGCATACGGGTTGACATTCAAACAAGGCATGGGTTTCATGCCTCACGTTGCAGCACACTCTCCATTATATAACACACTCATTTGCATGGGCAGCTCACGTGTTGAGAGGGTTTCATCTCATTCATCATTAGAGAGGCATCCATTTTATCATTCACACACCAACACTTAGACACTCCACGTCACAAGCACAAGAAGCAGTTGAGGAAGCATCACTCAAACATATACACTCATGTAAGGAGGCTACCACGTGGACGCACACACATGCATGACTCACTATATCCACGGGCTGCCACATGCATACGCTTCACACGTAAACAGCTCACAGAAGCTACACGAGAACAGAAGAAGATGGAGAGAGGCTGCTACAAGTGATGAGAGAAGTGGAAGATGAAGCTAGAAGCAAAGAAAATGGAGACTCAAGCTTGGGTCCAGAAGCACGATGCTCTGTTTTGGTGAGAAGCAGGGGACAACAAACACATTGAGGCAGCACACTTGAGCTAAAGAAGAAGCAACGCAAAGCTTCAGGTCATTAAGTTGACATGGAATGGAGAAAAACACTTGGGAAACTCAAGCTGGGGAGGAAGGAAGCCACATGATCACACCAGAACCATGTTATTCATGCATGCAGAATCATCCATTCATACATAGCCACTAATGCAGCAGCATTCAGTAGAACACGTGAGCAAAACAGAGCCATGCATGGGATTATATCAAGGAGAAGTCTTGGGTCTAGATTGAGAGGAGAAGAATAGTAGAAGCTACGGGCTTAAAGGTCTGGCCTTAGGAGGAAGAAGCTTGAGCAGAACATGTGAATCAATCTCAAGTTGATGGCTTGAGCTGAGATGAAACACAGGTACTGGGAGCAGAAAATGGAGGATCGGGTTCAAGGTGAATGAATAAGATGAAGCACGTGAGAAGTTGACGTGGGAAAGATTAAAAGAATCACATGATTAGAGAAAGAAAAAAAGAAGCTCTGGCTGCAGAGGAAATGAAAGAAAGAAGCATGTGAATTAGCAAAAATGAAGCACGTGATTCATTAAAGGGGTAAAACACACCTAGGCAGAAGCATCAAGGGATGCTTCAGCATTCATCCAGAGAATCTACCACGTCATTCCATATGTATCCCTCCTATTCATCCACGTATCATCTCATCCCATTCAGCAACAATTCATCCAGTAGAACACGTGAGCAGATTTATATGAGGGCACGTGAATTAATAACACAGGCAGAACGTGCTAAGAAGGGAGGTCTAGGGAGAAACGAATAAAGGGAATCAACGAAGGAGTGCTCTCATTTTTGGACGCAGCTCCAGGGAGGTGAACGCGAGGAAGCAACGTAATGTAGACCAAGAATGGCTTGTTTTTCCATCCAATTTCCTCCATTCATTTTCTCCATGATAGCTTGAATTCCCTTAGTAGCTAGCTGAAGATTAGACCTCCATTAATGAAGATTTGAACTCTAAGATTGCATCTCCAAATTGGATAAACTCTCTTCTCTCAATTCTTTATTTTCAGCAATAATTCCTTTGTTAATTTAACTAGGTTTAGCTTATTAATTAGGGAATTTAGTGGTTAAATGTATAGGATTAAATTGATTTGTGATTTGATTGTAATCTCATAATTGAATGGTGATTTTGATGCCTAAGTGTTTGTAGAAATGCCAAGCTTAATGGTTGTCCAATTTACATGTCAATTCCTCTTGTTTTTAGGCCAATTAATGCCAAGGTTATTGAATTAAGTGGCTAGATTTTTGTGTGTTAATGTACTAGAGGAATTCCTTAAGCTAATTGGTTAATTAGCAATTTTAAGTGGATTATTCAACTACTTTAATAAGCATTTAGGTTTTGTTTTAGTGTATTCTCATTTTTAGCTCAAGTTATGAATTGTTCAAGATTTCTTGTGGTTGCAAATTTCTTGAATCATTAATGATTTGAATCTTGGATGGTAATTCAAGAATTCTTATGAAGAATACACTAAAAGGAAAGAGTTTAAGTCCAATTTTGATACATTAAAAAAGGAATAAAGATAATTGAATTCTAGGAAGTCCATCTAAAAGCTAGTTACCTCATTTTCTTAGTTGTTAACTACACTTAGTCTTAAGCTTTTAGTTCTTGTTATTTTTCTTTAATTCAATTAAAATTTAGTAATTCAAAACCCCCTAAACACTTTTCATTTACTATCACTTAGATAACTCTTTCACAAATAATTAGAAGCAAAAACTCCTTGGGAGATGACCTAGATTGTGCTACTAACTATAAATTTTAATTCAACCTAGATTTATTTTGAGGTTGCACGATACAATCGTTAACTATAGTCTACACATCCCCCCGTATGATCAAGCCCCCATAATCAACTTCCTGCAAATTTGAAAACACATATGATATATCTCAAATTATATTTCAAGTTTTGTATTGTTTATTAAAGTTAACTTACCATCTCAACCTTTTTCCATGCAAGGCTTTTAGATTCACCCATGTGTAACGTCATTTGCTTCTTATGTTTTGTTTGTTTTTCTCAACAATCTCCTGGTAATTGACAAAAACATATTAATAAGATTAATCAAGAATTAACATATATCCAACAACAACAATAACAAAAAAGTGTAATTACCTTAATCTTCCCATCAAGATGACGGTATATAAAAAGTCACCCATTGATCTCTTTGAATGCCTTATGAGACATCTTGAAATAACTATTCTAGTGCGAGCTCTATCATTTTTATACAAGTCACATTGTGCACTCTTCCACTTGACTCCAATTGATTGCAAAATAAATTTCTTATGCACATTGTCAACTACAAACTTTGCCTGCAAGATAAAATATAACCATTAATAAAGATACGAAACCAAGGTGCTAAGATAATTGAATAATCAATGTTCTATTACCTATATATAATGTTTATGTACATATCATTTTTGTACTCCCATTTCTTGTAAATAACAGCACTATAAAAAAATAACAAAATTCTTGTAAAATTTTTTCATGAAAAAAGTTTTAAAATTTCGTGAGAATAACTGTTTTAGTAGAAATTCTCATAGATTTTGGGTCATAAAAAAATAGCAATAAGAATTTATAATTTTATCAGAATTTCTTTTGTGAGAAAAATGTTTTCACAAAAAAGTTTTGTGTGAACATCAAAAAATTTTCATGAAAATAATTTTTTAGAAGTTGTGATGAAATTTGTGACTTTCTCATGAAATTCTCATGATATTTACTATGAAAACAAAAAAAATTGTACTCTCATAGTATTTTATCATGAAAACCATAAAAAAATTGCAAATTCTTATAGTAAATTACTATGGGAATGCAAAAAAATGTTAAAAAAATTTTTTTGTTCTCACAGTAATTTATTGTGAGAACCATTAAAAAAAAAGTTTTCAGTGACAACAATAGTCAAAAATAAAAGTTCATTTTATTTTTAAAAAAAATTTAGTGACAAAAAAAGTTGTCATGAAAGGGTTTTTGAAAAAAAAAAAATTTCATAATTTCAAAAACTGTAAAATGTAAATTGAAATACCAAATTAACTGCACACTAAAAGTTAATTATTTTGTTATGTATAATAGGCATCCTACAATGTATCAATAGAAGATTAACGCCTTGACTGTTTACCTTTATTAGCCTATATTCTTGATGATTGCAGGGGATGATGCTAAGCAACACTATTTATAATTGTTAGGGATTTTCTAGCACTTCATAGCTAAAAGTTGAAATGTAATGCTTTTCTGAAGTATTAAATTTCCTCAGGAGAGAACAATGAGCTATTTTGAAGGGTTGAACTCCATATAATTCATCTTTTCATTTGCAAAACAAGCAAAGAAGTACAACATTATGTGAAAACAGAAAGATCAAAATTCAAAACAAAGGACTCACATTGGTTAGAGTACCAGAGAGGTAAGACCAGCTCTTTTCCTGAGAGGAAAGTTGCACTTCCTCAGCTACAACAATTCAAGCATAAGCAATAGTTATCAATTCAACCACAGACATAAGACCCCTTCCATGTAGTCTTTTAGAATAATTCAACAATTCCAATAAAGATAATGAAAAACTGGTATTAGCTTGTTGTTGGCCCCTTTTCATTATACAAATTTGTAAAGGGAAAAATTAGTTTGGCTTTTGAGAAGAAAAGGGGTCGAATTTTGTCCTGCTTTATATATCTATGTACATGCAAATCTCTTCTCTACATACATATGTAACTTGGCATAGGCAAATGACATATAAGAGAAGCACTTAAAATCTCCAAATAAAGCATATATCATGACTGATGGATGCAGAAAACTTTGATAATTTATTTTAATTTATATTAAATTATTATGATTTAACACTTTACTATATAGTCAAAACTAACACAATAATAGACCACACAACGTGAATTATTATGTAGAAACATACTTTTAGGATAAAATTCTTACCCAAAAAAACAATGACAATCTTTTATCACCAAACACTCCCTAAAAAAAATCACTTAAACGAGGAAAGTACCAAATGGAAGAAAGTTAAAAATTTGGTCTCATGCAGTCAGAGGTTCAATGGTTAAATTAAATCAAGGAAAAATTATATCCAATGGCCCAAATATGGTGAAATTTATAATTAAAAATTTTAAAATTTGAAATTATTTTCAAGGACCATAATTACTATAAAGTTTTAGGAGATTTACTACTAAGTGCAAAAATGTTTAACACTTTTCTATATCTAGTAGTAAATCCTTTAAAACCAATGGTCAATCCCCTAAAACGTGATGATAATTGCAATTGGTAATTTTAATTTTTAAGGTCCTTTACTTCAAATTTTATAGCATTTAAGTCCTTAATTGTAATTTTTCCTTAAATCAAATTTGTTGTCAGCGTAGAAATCCCAAATGGCATTATTCAAATCGCACAAATTTCTAAGTGCTATAATATTAGTACATGTCAATGTTCTCTGTCATCTACTTAAAGGTATATAATTTTACACCTATCCTAAAATGAACTAATATATAATAATGCTGTGTAGCAAGTTACAATAATTTTCACATTTTCTTCAGATATCATTCACTATTATTTAACCCCCCATTAGAATTAAGCACCAAAATAAAGAAATAAATAAACTGAATTACAAAAAATTAATTAGAAGATTATAATTTCGCTTGCAAGTTTGACTCATAATATCACAAGATCATACTCTATCTCGAGTAATTAATCTCCTGTGAATCTAGTGCTACTATACTAACAAACATATTCAAACAGCAAATGAAATAATTAATGGATCTTTCCATTTCTCTTACTTCCACTTCCCCCATTTGCCCCACACAATATATCACTCGTTTTTGTAAGAAATATGATAATGTATCAAATCATTTTCTATATTAAAATATCAAATATTGGAGTAAAACCAAAATTGAAAAGCTGTTAGTATTATATATTAAAATTTCACTCATTTACTATTAATATTCATGCTTCTTTAATGGCAGAGGTGATCTTATCTTGATCAACTACTTGCAAGTGACCTATGGTAGAGATCATCACATCCACTTCACTTATTGCCTTATCCAAATTCTGGTTGTTCATGAAAGCAAGTTCAAGTAATAGAAATGCAAAAAGCTTTAAATATTAATACAATTCACAATTGAAAATAGCATTACCCCTCAAACCAAATAGAGGAACTTTAAGAACCCATCTTTCATTGTGGCATTTCTTCAAACATATAACAAACACAGTCTTATGGCAAACCAACCAGAATAGAACAAGCTTCAAATATATAACCATTGGATTTCAAGTTCACATAATCATTCTTATATTCTTTACAATATTTGCAGTTTGGATTTCTATAACTAAACAAATTTAGAAATAAGTGGCCATGGATGTCCACCATGGATTTGAAGTAGAGGTTGTCTCATTTCCATAAACCAACGTAAAATGCTAGAAATAAGCAATAATTGAGCCTTGAGAACACCAATAGATTTGAGAAGAAAATAGGAAGAGGCGTTTGGAAGTAGAATTTATTAGAGCAACTGTAATAACCAATTTTTTCATAAACTGAACTGATAATATGTGATAGGAACACCCTAAAGCAAAGCAAATTGACATTAGAATGTTAATTAAAACATCTAAGAATAAGGGTAAAAGCCTAAGGATAGTTCATAAATGAAGCTAAATTGGCTGAACAAATTTAAGGAATAACATAGTAGTAATATCGTAATTTTAGGCAATTTTTTGAAAACTCAAAGTAATGAGCTTTAAATGAGAAAAATAAGTTTTTTGGGTTCTTAGAGGCCTTAAAAACCATAAAAACCTTTAGAATGGTTAAAATCTCTCTGGTGTATGTTTTAAGTTATTGGTTGATTGAAATTTTAATGGGATCATTTGAGGTTGTTTTGAATCCAATTAATTTGAAACCAAAGGTATATTATGAACTAGAGGATCTAAATTTTATGATGAAAAGATAGTTCTAAAAAAAGATTTGAAATGAGCTCAAATAGAGGAACTAAAATTTAAGGGACAAAAATGGAAATTTTAAATTGTTATAACTAGCCTCCCCCTTCTTATTTAGCATGTCCCACCTACTCCTTTTCTCTTAACTAACTTTCATTTGGTTTAAAATAGAATCTAATTCATCTTGAAGTGGCACACCAAAGAGGAGGCAAGGAGGAAGAAAATAAAACTTGAAAAGGGTAAGATTTTACTACTTTTTCATGCTTTTCTACTCACTAAAGTTCTTCTCCTCTTTCTCTTCTCTTTTCTTATGATTTTAATGTTTTGAATGGTGGTGATTTATGGCTGGTTCAGTTGAGGAAAGGAAGAGTTTGGAAAAAACTTTAGAAGCTTAAGAAAGCTCACTTGTCAAGCTTTAAGAAAAGGTATGAAACCATGGCCAAACTTACTTTTCCTTGGCTTTCCCTTGTGTGTTTGTTTCAACTAGACCTAGGGTGCCATGTAGGAAGTTTGATTTTGGTCCAAACTTGATAGAAAATGGGGTTTTGAAGCATAGAGAATCATATAGAACAATTAGAACTAAAAAAGAAGCATTTGGTAGTAAGTTATGGAAATTAGGGTTTTGATTGCACTTAGGGATTTATGAAGCTTTCTAATGATAATTTAGCTTTTATAAAAGTACAATTGAGTCATAAGACACCTGGAAAGCTTCATGGATGCCAAATTCTCAAGAGAAATGAATGAAACTCCATTGGTGGCCATACTTGTGTGTGTCTCAGTGAAGAGTTATTCAAAGCACCTAGGGAGAGTTTTCTTTGATTCTAAGGATAGAAATAGTCTAGATATGAATTATAAATACAAAAGGAACCATTGGTTTAAATTTAAAAGCCTTATTTTGTAAGGTGGAAGTTTAAGGTTCCATTATGTATAAAGAAGCAACTTGATGTTAAGCTCCTTGATTTGAGTTTGTAATGACTCTAATAAGTTTAAATAGAATCATGTGACTTAGATTGAGTGAGAAATTAGAGCCAAGATGATGAATGATATGAGTTGCTTTATTATACTACAATATGGAGCCATGTAGAAGCCTAGAACTAAAAGTAACTTATATAAGGCTTGTGTAAGGTTAGAGATGGTTCCATTGATATATTTGTGTCTTGTTGGTGTGTCTAAGCCAAACAAGTCAAGCCTCTTCCAAGTGTATGTGTGAGGCCGAGAAGAGGAGTTAGAAACCAAGGAAGAACTTTATGCATTCTTGAGAAAGGTAGCTCTTCATCCATTATTGTATACTTATCTTAGTTGTTTGATTGTCATTGATTGCTTGTATGTATGTTTAAACTATGGGCCATGCCTATTTCTATTGGTTTGATGATATGATATCCTTATGTTTCATAAAATGCATTTGGAATGTGATTAGCTCTTGATAGGCAAGGTTGTGCTAAAACTCTTTTGAATTGGGGGAGGTGAATCCAAAAGTCCCTAAGGGTGAGACAAGGCCAAAAGTTTCATGGAATGTGTGAAGCTAAGTCAAAAGTCTTTAAAATAGGTGAGGCTAATCCAAAAGTCCTGAACAATTGGGTGCGGCTAGATCAAAAGTCTCTAGAACTTGATCTTGACTTTTATGGAACCATTTGATTTCATAAATATGTTTATGTTTGATATTTGGTTGCCAATGATGCATGCTTGCTCTCTTTGACATGATAACATGCCATATAAGTGTATTTGAATAATGATTGAGCTATTGGGATTCATTGAATCTTATTGTTGCCCATATTATCTCTAACCATCTATTAGGGAAATCTCAAGAGACTAAGGATGGAGATCTTGAATTTTACTATTTTGACAATAGAATAGTATTTTGTGTAATATATTGTCAAAAAGAGTTTGTACTTGTTATTTATGTAATGTAAACTCTCACTCATGTGTAAAAGTGTATGATTATGGTATAAATACCAATGGTGGATGTATATATGTTTAATAGTGTAATTTGACCATTTGTGTGCTATGGAAAGTGTGTGTATATTACCAAGTGGATAGATCATTTTGAGTTGCATGATATTTGAGACCTTATGAGATGGCCATATATGCTGTAATTGATAATTTGGACGTGTTAAATGGTCACTTGCACTAAGAACATTCATTCTAGACCATTTGGTGCTACTTTAATGCTAAATTGAGCCATAATCTATCTTTGAACTAAAACTAGATGAAACGAATGAATTTTGGTAGGCATATATATATATATATATATCTTATATAGAGCTTTTTATAGAGCCAAAGAATATAATTTTTAGAGCTCTATAGAAGTTCTTAGAATTTTTTAAAGTTGGTTGAATTATGTAGATTTGCCTGTACATTGTTTATTTGGTCAGTTCTAGTTTTCTATGTATTTGAGGGGTCAAATGAACTCCAAAACTTATAAAATTTTACAAGCATAAAGTTGGAATTATAAGCATTCCATAGCCACCTAGATCACTCAATTTAGAGTTGTGTAATTCAAGTTATGCATGCTCAAAGTTTCAAGTCTGTATATGCACAAAAATTTAATAGTGATACTATTCCATTGGATTTTGTGGCTTAAATAGATTTATTTTGATTTAAAATTTTTACAGCATGTAGTTAATGTCATGAGCTTTCCAGAAATCCCTCATTTGTGTGATTGGAGTTCTTTAGCTCAAGATATGCATTTTTTAAATTTATGGCAGAATTATAGAACCATGGAAAATGATGCTATAATGCTAGCTTGTAACATATAGCCTAAACCCGAAATTCCTTGCTTCTTTTTGTGATGTTTCTAGTTGAACAAGTATATTAAGAATAGATTTTGAAATTGGTAAGTTGAAATGGTGCATTAAAACTAAAATGAAATAATTACACCTTTAATGTAAGTTATTTTCACAATTAAAAGTGTGGAATTTAACAAAAAGGATCTTATAAGCATATTAAAATGAAAATTATGTGCTATTTGTAATACCCGGTATGTCTTAAAAGTCCTAAGTTGAGGAAATTATAAAAGAAAAAGAGGAGATTCCAGTGGTTAGGGAATTCTTAGAAGTTTTCCTTAAAGATTTTGACTTCAATAGTTTACCCCCTAAGAGAGAAATAGAGTTCCTATAACACCTTATATTTCTAGCTTAATCCATCACATTTCCATGCTTTAGATCATATATTCCATGAAGGAGCAAGAAAAAGGGGATTAAAATAATGCATTTTCTAACGTTGCGTCGCGTATAAAATTTTCATTTAGTATCATGTGGACCATGTGAGCTCATACATCACATTCTCATGTTTAATTACATGAATACAATTTATTTGAATCATCAAAAGTGGATTACATCTCATGGAACTCAAAGGGAAGATTAAAATACACATATATTTTCGGCCAGATTTGTCCTCATTTCTGTCACAACTTTGAAAAATTATAGCTAATTCTAGAAAACTCAAAATCATGCATTCTTAGCCATTCTAAAAAGCTACACATGTGTAATTTATGCTAAAAATATGTCCAGACTATAACATCTAACACAGAAGATGTTTGACATTTGAAATGGTCTAGAGGTCAGACTGTCCACTGGTGTTGTCACAAAATTTTGTAGCAAATTTAAAAAATGTCTAATTAATTCCATAAAAATTCAATCCATGCAAATGATACTAATATGGAAATATGTGGATGTTAGCTAGAGGGAAAAAATAACTCTAAACTAGTTCAAGCACACCTAGACTTTAAAACTCAATCAAACAATAACTGAGGTCAGGTAGAGTGTCTGATATTGGATAGATTATTTGAAAATTCATATCTCCCTCTCTAGACATCCAAATGAGGTGCTTCTAGTTGGAACAAGTCATTAGGAATGTCTAATTTCTTTGTATAAAATTTTGTGATAATTGGACTTCATTTGAGCCCTGTGTGATAGATTTTATTTTTAGACCTGAGTGAATAGTGACATGATCAAAACCAGAATTTTTGTCAACTTTAAAAATTCATCAAATATTCTCTAGACCTCCAAAAATTCTATTCTCTAGCTTCCCAAAAAGATCTCAACAAGCTCTAATTGCATACCAAATCTTAGATCAAGAAGAGCTCATTTGGATAAAAAGTCATACAAAGTTTCATTATAGTTAATTTTGACTCCATATAGGATACCAAAATGTCCAAATGGCTTTCCTTAGGATTTGGCACCTCTTGGGCAAGTCTAAAAGCACAATTAAGACTTGAGTGAGCTAATTAAATGATCCCAACCCTCATGCATCTCATTTTGAATATGCCACTTGCAATTATACACAATTACATAAACTCATTCAAGAAGTCACATTGTCATAATATACTCAAATTGCATTCTAATGGTCTCATAATGCTTTCTCCCATTTACATATCACATATTATCATAATTACATATGTTCATAACATCATATTACATATACATCTATTGATTACATCATTTGCCAATTGTATGGCTTTAATGTAGTAAAATTTAAACACTTTAATGTCATTCTCTTATCTTTAAGGTTGTTGGCTTCCATTACCTTGCCCTCTTGGTCCACCTAGCATGTTAGAACATTAGAGAGGAGGGGATGAGATTCAAAGAATCTAAATAGCTCATCTTCTATTCAATTATACATAATGGAAGCAAAACAAGTCTCATAAAATACATGTATGGTCATGTTGACACGTGCAAACATTCAAGAGGCATTTTCATCATTTGAGAAAGTCATACATAGCATACAAAGGCTAATTAAGCAAGCAGATTTGCCTTACCCATTTACTTGTGGATTTTGGATTTGTCTTCACCCATTCTTTAAAAGGTTCTTGGACTCAACAATACTTTTAGGAGTCAACCTCACTTTTAGGAGACTTTTTACTTTGTCTCAACCAATCTTAAGGGTTCTTAGCTCATCCTTACCATGGCTAAGGGTTCTTGGCCTCACCACACTCAAGCAAACCCAAGCACATATCATAAACATCATATGAAAGCATATTGTAACATTATGGCACCATGGAATCAAAGTCATGCTAGAACATTTTTCATGGCTTAAAAATACACATATATACATTCAAAGACAAGTAAAACAAGTAATTATGCATGAGAGCAGGAGAAGTGAGCTACCTTGAAAGCAATTACACACTTTTTCTTTTGAATTAATGCTCCCTCCTTCGGGCATACACACACAAAAGTGTGGGGATGATTTCTCTTGGCTTAAACATAATTTATGGAAGCCAAATAGGTTTATGAAATTAATTCTAAGGCCACACAACTTGCTTAGGCACTAACTTGCTCTATAAACCTCATTATGGTTCCATAAATGTATCTAATGAAGCAACACCCATCAAATAAATTCTAGGGTCTATTCTTTCCTTTCAAATATGATTCTTGACTCCTTTTGAGTCTCTTGGAGTCATCACATAATCAAAACCAGGAGCCTAACTATATCTTGCTTCTTTAGGTCATATTATAGAATATAAAGCACCATCTCATTCTCTAAGCTTCCTAAATTTTTTCTAAGGCTTCCTGACGGGTCGTGTTGCACAACCCTTAAAATAAAACTAAGTTGGATTAAATTTATAGTCAGTGGCACAACCTAGGTCATCTCCCTTGAAAATAGAGTTCAATGTTTAATTGGGCTTTCTAAGTATTAAAGGACTCTAGAACTACCTAAATTAGGGGTTTTTTTAATCTAATTAAACTATCTAAAATGAAATCGAATTAAAATGACTAACTACCTAATTGTATGGATTATGGTTGAATGATTGACTTGTGACTAACTTTGGAATCGTCCCTTCGTATCCACTATCCTTATTCTAATCCAATTATAATTAATTCTAGTCTAAGAGTCCCTAATTGTGTCCATTAGCAAATGATCTTGAATTACCACTCAAGATTCAAGAAATTAATAAGTTAATGTTGAATTGAGATCTTAATCCTACACCAAATCATTAATTCTTGCCTTTAGGATCGATGAACACTTGAATTTAATGATTAATTGATTAATTAGCCTTTGAATTAATACCTTAGGATATTTAATTAACTAACCAAATACCAAAGAATCCTCTTATTAAATATTCAAGCACTCAATCTTTCACATGCATTTCATCAAACACCTTGACTGTATACATGGATAATTATAGGAAATTGAAAAATTCAGCACTTGATTCAATCAATTAATAAACAAAAACAATCTCCTAATTAGTGTCTAAATAGCCCCTAATTATAAACAACACAAATCTCCAATCAAATATAATCTTAACCAAGAAAATACAAGAAAGAGAAAAGTGTAGAAAGAAATGAGAATCTTAGCCAAAAATCCCTTTCCAATCAATGGATTCAAGCTTCTCCAAGAGCCTCCTCTTAGCTAGCCACAAGGGAGAGAATTAAAGCTTCATTTTATGGTGGAGATGGAGGAAAATGGTGTGGAGTGGCTACTGGATGTGGAATCGACGATGGGTTCTGGATGTGGTAAATGAATGCACGGAATGAGACGAATGAATGGAAGGGACTGCATCTGGATTCTCTCACGATGGAATGGCGTCCCCCCTTTTTTCTGTCCGAGTGTATTTTTTCATTTTAATTCCCTTGTGAGTAGCACGTGCATCTTATTCCATTACTAATCACGTGCTCTCATTCTCTTCCCTAGATAATTGACCATAGATTAAGGTGCGTGGCATGAGATGAATTAACTCCCTTGATCTGGAGTTGCCCGTGTGTATTTGTCTCCCAGCTGCATTATTATTTATTAATTTATTTTTCTCCCAACTGCACGTGGCTTTTGTGCTTCTCTTTTTTTACATCAGCTCCAATCTTCTCATCTCCTTTACATTGCTCCTTTTCCACGTTCTTCTTAACTTGTTTTTCATGTCCCATGCAACTATTTTATTTAAAATTCACGTGCTTCTTACATGTTGCTTCACTACTTCAATGTGGTTCAGTTGACTCTTCATTCCTCTACACGTTCTTTAACCATGTTGCTTTTTCTTTGTCTACCTAAGCTTCCATGTGATTCAACTCGCCTTCAACTCGCGTTATTTTTATGTAAGCTCCTTTCATGTAGCTTCTTCTTTTCATACATGTAAAACCCGTGGCTTGTACTCTGTTCAGCTGCTTCATCATTCTTTCTCCATTTCAAAATAGTAGCTTCTTACTTCTCAACTAGAACCCACATTCTTCTAACTCTTACTTCATTACGTCCTTCTAAGTTCACGTGTTTGAGTCTCTGTTTTCCTTTCATGCAATTGTTGCAAAGTGCTATGTGTTTCTTCCTTTAACTCGAGCCTTCTCTCCATGCTTCTTTTGTCTTACTCTGCTCACGTGTAACAACTGGGAAAAAGAAAGAAGAAGAAAAGAAAAGAAAAAGAAAAAAAAAAGAGAAGAGAAAAGAAAAGCTGAAAATTTTTGAAAGCTGAAAATTTTCTAAGTCTGCTAGCTATAGCCTAGCTATAGCGAATGTACCTGTTCGCTATAGCCTAACTATAGCAAGAGTGCCTTCTAGCTATAGTGAGAATGCTTCTAGCTATAGTGAGAATGCTTCTAGCTATAGCGAGTTCGGGCACCCCATACAAAATCTAGGGAGTTGCTCGCCGTAGCAAATGCTATAGTGAAAGCAGAGGTTTGGGACTGATTCGAGCTCACCGTAGCGAGGGTTATGGCTCGCTATAGCGAGGGTTAGTTTGGAAAAGCATGAAAAAAGAGGATTTGACTTTTTAAAGCATTCCAACTCCTGCTTTCACTCTGTAACCAACTTAAGCTCACTCTAAGATAGAGAAAAGGGCGGAGGAGAGAGAGAGAAGCCTAGAGGAGGAAGGAAGAACAAGAAAGGTAAGGATTTCCATGGCTTTTCTCTTAGCATGTTGCTCTTCTCCCCTTATCCTCTCTTCCCACAGTTTCAGTAGTTAAAGTAGCCATGTTTTGAGCTTGGTTCAGAGGAGGGAGAGTAGAAAACCCCTCTTGAAGAAGACCAAGACTCACATATCTTTACTTCTCACTTGCTTCCTTCTTGAGAGCTTGAGAGAGGAAGGAGAGTTGATGAGTTTCTAGTGAGAGAAAGAACCCCTAGCTCTTACATGCTTAGTAGGGTTGCTAGAAAGAAATCCCTAGCTCATGAATAAGTGTTAAGAGAATAATTTCATGTTTCTTGTATGATTAGGCTCAAGAAAAGCACTTCCATCTAGAAGTGGTTGTGAAACCAACAAGGGAGGAGACAATTGAAAGGAAAAGTTGTGATTAGCCAATAAGGTAGCTCTCTCCACCTTCTTTCATGCATAAGATGTGTGCTTACATTATCTTGCTTGTGTGTATGTATATTTTGAACCATGAAAAGTATGCTAGCATGATGATACCTCATGTATTTCAATGATGTTTTATGTGATGGTTTGGGTTTGCTTGAGTATGGAAAAGGCAAAATCCCTTTAGCCATGGTAAAGATGAGCCAAAAACCTTCAAGTTGGTTGAGACAAAGTAAAGAGTCTCCCAAAAGTGAGGTTGACTCCCAAAGAGCAAGGGTTGAGTCTAAGAACCTCTTAGAGAATGGGTGAGGCAAGTCCAAAATCCACAAGTGAGTGGGTGAGGCTAATCCATTTACTTGGCAAGCTTTTATATGTTATGTATGGCCTACTCACATATTGAAAATGCTTTTCTTATGTATGGCCAACTTAAATGTTGCAAATGCTTTTCTTATGATTTTATATGCTAATATGTCCATGCATACATGGTGAGACTTGTTTGCATGCTTTGTGTGTATGATTGAATGAGAGATGAGCTATTGAGATTCTTTGAATCTCACTCCCCTTCTCCACCATCCTAACATGCTAGGTGGACCAAGTGAGGCAAGAGATGGGAGCCACCAAGCTTGAAGTTAGGGAATTCAATGAAGAGATTGTAAAAGAGTCATTTGTCACTATTTTGTAGTTAAGCTAGAGGATGTACTCTAATGATGTAATGATGTATATGATGTAGCAAGTCTAAATACTTGTAAATCAATGTAATTATCATGTATGTATGAGAATTAGGAGTGTTTTGAATGAGGAAGCAAGTTTTGTTATGAAAAGCATGATGTTAGCATTCTCCCATGAGTGTATGTGTTGGTGTGGGAGAGTGAGTTTTGCCAATCTGGGTTGTTAGACACTTGGACCATGTTTGATAGCATATATTACTGCTTTTCCATGTGCTCATAGAGCCTTAGAGGTAGAAGAGGCCACATTGAACCCTTAAAGCCTCATTTAACATATGAATTGGGTCATTTTGCCCATGATGTCAAAGTCTGACCAAATGACACCCTCTTGCCTTGAAATTTGCATGTGACTAGATCTCGTCTAGAACTTTTTGGGAAGCTAAAGATCAAGTCATTTGGAGGTCTGTAGAATTTTCTATGATTTTTCAAAGTTGGTATCAGAAATTCGAATTTCAGAAACACTGTTCATTTGGTCAGTTATGGAATTGTGTCATCCGAGGGGCAAACGTGATCCAATGATTACGAAATTTTATAAGTAGAAACTAGATAGTCACAGTGACTTGTAGCAACTAGAAGCACCACATTTGGAGGTCTAGAGAGGAAGATATGCATTTTCGAAGTTCCTGCCCAGCATCAGTCATCCTACCAGACCCGAGGTACTGTTTCATCTGTTTCCGGGAGTTTGGTTTGATGAATTGATCTGCAGACATTTTTTTTCTCTAGTTAACATCCACATATTTCCATAGTGATATCATTTTCATGCAATGAATTTTTGTGGAATTAGTTAGAAAATTTCGAAGTCCATATCAGTAAATTGTGACAGTATCAGGAACCCCTCTGACCAGTAGATGATTTCATGTGTCAAACGTGTTATGTGTGAGATTTTATGAGTTTTATGTATTTTTCCCATGAAGTAGACCCATTAAGCTTTGTAGAATGACTAAGATCATATGTTTTTAATTTTTTTGTATTTAGTTATGGATTTCCAAACTTTTCCTAGAAATGAGGCCAAATCTGCTGAAAACGAATTTGCATGTCTCATATCCCTCTTTGCTTTCCATGGGTTTAAAGCATATTTTTGGGATTAAAATGAGTCTTAATAGTGCAATTAAACATGGGGATGCATAGAAAGAGCTCACCCGGTCCATGTGACACTAAAGTGAATGTCTACCCATGCATGATGCCATGCGAGAAAAAATATGAACCCAAAGGAAATGATCTCCTTTTGATACTTCCCATATGTATATGAGCATGTAAGGCATGATGCAAGAGAGCTAGAAATAAAGGTGTTACATCACGTGTTCTAGCTTGTGTGCAGCTTCTTCATGCATTCTTCTCCACGCAAATTTAGCTTCTTCCTCACTTCTTGCTCACTGACTTCTTTTCACTCATTCAACTCACTTTTCTCATCTAACCCGTAAGTGGAAATGTGGTGGCTGCTCATGAGTGTTACTTACATGTATGATCTGCTGGACAAATGCTACATGAATGAGGGAGTGGTGCATGTGTCTTGCTTTGCCTTTGTTGCTTCAAGTGAGGGAATGTGTTGAAGACTTAGGTGAACCATGCATGAGTGAATTGTGCATCTTCTTAAATCCTTCATCATGTGATTTCCTTTTTTCTCTATTTCAAAACCATAGCAAGAGATATAATTTCTGCATAAAAAGAATGAAAAAGATGAAATAGGAATATTCACAAAATTCATTTAAAAAGATTTGTGCATTAAAATTCTAAAATTTTGCAAATTAATTCCTAAAATATAGAAATGGCTACTAAAATAAAATCTTATTTAATTAAAGTCCTCAAGCGATATTTCATTATTAAAATGCCTAAGTTTAGGAGAATAAAATAGATAGAAATATGTGTTTATCACTTCCTCTCATATTTATTCATCATATATGACTCAAAAATAGGTTTAGAAAAATTTAAAACTCTCTCTAGCTATAAGAACCTCTCTTGGCTGAACCTATGCTAGGTTTTAGGCTCCATGGACTTTGCTTTGTTTTCTCAAGGGGAGAAGCACATGGGGAAACTTCTAGGGATCTTAGGAGCTCAATTAAACTCTTATTTAAGCCTAGGAATCATTGTACAAAATCAGATTTTACAAGGTGCACTTGAAACCCTAGAAATTACATCTTGAAATTCTATAATTTTTTGTTAATTCGCTTTACATATTCTAAATCTTTACACCCTTTTTCCTTAGAATCACCCTTGGTTTTGCCTAAAAATCAAACCCTCCTAGGGTTTCCTGAGTGGGGCAAAATGGTGGAGGAAGGGGAGAAAGAGATATCAACCATAGAAGAAGAAATTACTTTGTTTTCTTGCTTTTTCTCACTTGAATCTTGTTTTCTCCAAACTCCTCTCTTCAAATCCGAGTTTTTCCCTTAATTTCTCCCTTAAAACAGATTTGTAAACTTCATTTTAATCAAAGGAAATAAAGGAGAATGGAGGAGAGGCAGTTTGGATGGAAGAAAGCATGAACAACTACCAAGAAACCATACCTTAAGCCTTTGATTTCTCCTTCTTCTTCTCTCCCTTTGGTGTGCCTAAACCCTAGCTTCCTTCTTTGAATTTGGGCAGAAAAATATGAGACTAAATGAAAGAGAGAGTGGGGCGCCTTCTATTTATAGGTAGAGGAGAATAACTTTTTCAAAAATTTCTATTTTACCCTTCGTTCTTGGTATTTTTATTTCTCTTTTGTTTTAGCTCCTTTTTGAGAACTATCTTTTTTATTATAAAATTTAGGTTCTCAATTTAGTAAAATACCTTTAGAATCACTCAAATCGAAGCTAAAATCTTCCCGAACAGATCCGTTAAAGTTCAGGTACATCGATGTTGAAAAATATTCACCGGAGGAGATTTAACTGTCCTGGAGCTTCCCATGGTTTTCAAGGCCTCTAAGAACCCTAAAAAACTCAAAACTTTCATTTAAAATACCTTCATGTGTGAATTCCAAAATTTACTCAAAATTAAGAAAATGCCATTACGTTTCGTAAGATTTTTGTTAAAATTTGTTTCTTCATTCTAGCTTTGTTTTTCCTTCTGTCTGAGCCTAGAATTCTCATTTTCATGACTCTAGAATGTTACTCAAATTTTTTAGGACTTAACTAATTCATTTCGCGGGACTTGCTTTCAAAATGTTTCCGTCGTTTAATGAAAATCAGACATTACAGTTCCCTATAGACATAGTACCTGGGACTAGACTGGTGTCTAAGGCTCCTTACAAGATGGCTCCCACTAAGCTTGTTAAGCTTAAAAAGTAGATAGAAGAGTTGTTAGAGAAAGGGTTCATACGCCTTAGTGTTTCACCGTGGGGAGCTTCGGTGTTATTTGTTAAAAAGAAAGATGGTAGTTTGAGATTATGTATAGATTACAGAGAATTGAATAAAGTTACCATCAATGATAAATACCCTCTCTCTAGAATAGATGACCTATTAGACTAGTTAGTTGTGGCATCTATGTTCTCCAAGATAGACCTTAGATTTGGATACCATTAGTTGAGAGTGAGAATTGAAGATGTCTCAAAGGCGGCCTTTAGAACTAGATATGGACATTATGAGTTCCTAGTGATGCCATTCGAGCTGACAAATGCACTTGCTGTGTTTATGAATTATATGAACAAGGTATTCAGATCGTATCTGGATAAGTTTGTGGTGGTCTTCATTGATGATATCCTAGTGTATTCCAGATCCTTTGAGGAGCACAAGAGGCATTTGAGATTAGTATTAGAAATTGTTACAGGGGGATAGACCTAGAACCATCACTGAGATTAGGTATTTCCTAAGTTTGGTAAGATACTATAGACGCTTCATTTAGGGCTTTTCTCAAATAGCCTTACCACTGACGAGGCTGACTAGGAAAGGAATGCCTTTTTATGTGGGATGAT
Organism: Erythrophleum ivorense; assembly: GCA_026724425.1. NCBI lineage: Eukaryota > Viridiplantae > Streptophyta > Magnoliopsida > Fabales > Fabaceae > Erythrophleum > Erythrophleum ivorense. The sequence goes on along the minus strand of JAIUCV010000006.1, from coordinate 34,634,519 downwards.
AGATGTGAGAGGAGTTTTCAAGAGTTGAAACTTCAGTAGACCACTACCCCTATACTGATTATCCCTAACCCTAGTGAACCCTTTGTGGTTCATAGTGATGCCTCAAGAAAAGGGTTAAGATGTGTGTTGATATAGCAAGGTAAAGTAGTGGCATGTGCCTCTAGGCAGTTGAGGCCTTATGAGGAGAATTATCCCACACATGATCTAGAATTAGCTGCGGTAGTGTTTGCTCTTAAAATCTGGAGGCATTAGTTATATGGGGCTACCTTAGAAATTTATATTGACTATAAGAGTCTGAAATACCTGTTTGATCAGAATATATTAAATATGAGACAGAGAAAGTGGATGGAATTCTTGAAAGATTATGATTATACTTTGAAATATCATCTCGACAAAGCCAATATGGTGGCTAATGCCCTGAGTAGGAAGTTCATCCATGCAGCTCATATGATGATTAGGGAGCAGGAACTCCTAAAGAGATTTAGAAACATAAACCTCTCTTATCAAGTGGTATCGGGTAGATTATACCTCAGTGAAACCTAAATTGAGAATGAATTGAGAACCCATATCATAGATGTCCAGAGAAAGGATAAGTTCTTGAGTCAGGTCAAAAGCGATAGTTCCCAGGGTAAGACCTCAGATTTTAGGATGTCTGAGGATGGTATGATAGTATACTGGTGTAGAATCTATGTGCTTAACTAGAATAAGTTGAGAGAAAGAATTTTAAAAGAGGCACATAAGAGTAGGTACATTATCCACTCACGTGCCACCAAGATGTATCAAGATTTAAAAAGAATCTTCTGGTAGCCAGGAATGAAAAAATGATGTAACTGATTACATAGCTAGATGCCTAGTGTGTCAGAAGGTAAAGATAGAATATCAAAGACTAGTTGGGTTGTTACAACCCTTAGATATCGCCGAGTGGAAGTAGGATAGTATAGCTATGGACTTTATCATAGGGTTACCTAGGACATCCTCTGGACACAATGCTATATAGGTAGTTGTGGATAGATTGACGAAGTCTATACACTTTTTAGCTATCAGGGCTACTTACACGCTAGATAAATTAGCCCAATTGTATATAAGGGAGATGGTGCAACTTCATGGAGTACCCAGTAGTATAATATCAGATAAATACCCTAGATTCATATCGAACTTCTAGAGGTCATTGTAGCATACTTTAGGAACCAGGTTGCTGTTTAGTACTACATATCACCATCAAACAGATGGTTAGGCTAAGAGGACCATCTAGACCCTGGAAGACATGTTGAAGGCGTGTGTGTTAAAGATGAGGGGTAACTGGGATACATATCTACCATTATCTAAGTTTGCATATAATAATAGTTACTAGTTTAGTATTCAGATGGCCTCTTATGAAGCCTTATATGGGAGGAAATGCATATTCCATCTATCTTGGGTTACTAGGTAAGAGGAGTCTGATAGGACCTGAGATAGTAGGCTAGACCACTCGGTAAATAAAATTGATTAGAAAGAAACTCCTCACAGCCTAGAATAAGTAGAAAAGCTATGCTCATAAGAGAATGAGGCTATTAGAGTTTAAGATTGGAGACCATGTATTCATCTGAGTGTCTCCAGTGACTGGGGTAGGTCGGTGTATAAGGGTAAAAAAGCTTAGTCTTAGGTATATCGGTCCATTTGAAATCCTTGAGAAAATTATACTCGTGGCCTACTGGATAGCTCTATTTTTTAACCTAGCCCAAATCCATAATATTTTTCATGTCTCCCAGTTGAAAAAGTACTTATCAAACCTCTCACATGTCATAGAATATGAGCATGTTTAATTGCAGGAAAATCTTTCCTATGTAGTGAAATCGGAGAAAATTATGAATACTAAGATAAAACAGCTGAGAAGTAAGAATATTCCTCTGGTGAAAGTGGTATGTAGGGTCTGACATCTGAAGGGGCAACTTAGGAACTGGAGGAAGAGATGAGATGGAAGTATTTAGAGCTATTATCTTGAGATATGTATTTAAATTTTGAGAATGAAATTTTATTTAAAGGGGGTGGAAAATATAATGTCCAATTTTTTGTTAAATGTCAGAATTGAGTCGATTATAAAAGTGGGTCCCCTGAGATAAATGATTTAATGTTAAATAAAATGAGGATAAAATTTTAAATAATGGAAAAAGAGGATTTGAGCATTGAGTTACCCAAAAATCAGAGTCAGAGTGGTTCAATAAAATTATTGAAGGTAAGTGGCATTTTTGTAAATATGGGTACTTTTTGAAAAACTCACAGGATGACTTTTTAAATAGAAAATTTGAGCTTCTCAGGGGTTTTAGAGGCCTTAAAAACCATGGGAAGCTCTGGGATAGTTAAAACCCGTTCGGTGTACGTTTTTGAATGTCAGTTGACCCGAACTTTGATTGTTTCGTTTGGAAATATTTTAAATCCAAATTGAGTACTTCCAAAGCCATTTTATAAAATAAATGACCCAAATTTTATGATGGAAAAGACAATTCTTGAAAATAAGCTAAAATGAATCCAAAATAAAAATGCCACAGACACAGGATGTAAATGTCATTTTTTATTGAACAATTTCTTCTTTATTATTCTTTATAAGAGGCGTCCCAATCTTGCTCTCCATTCTAACCGACTTTGTTCTGTCCAAGAGAGAGAGAGAGGCCAAGGGAGTTAGATGTATAGGAAGAAGCTCCAAGGGAGAAGAAAATCAAGGCAATAGGTATGGAAAAATTAAGGTTTTCTTAGTTCTCCCTTTACAACTTCTCTTGTCCTCCTTCTCCTCTCCCTTTCCATAGTTTTGGTGTGTGATTTAGGTCTATTTTAAGCCCTGTATAGAGAGGAGGAGTTCGAAATTCAAGGAGAAGGGAAAGGAAAAGAAAGAAGCCCTTGAAGAAGCAAGGAAAACAAAATAGTTTCTTCTCTTTGTTGCTTTCTTCCTTTATGCTTCTTGAGTGTGTGTCTCAACCTCAAACAGAACAGCTAAGGGGGAGGAATTTCTGACCTAGAGCAAGCAAGAATCCTAGGATTTAGGCTATGGGAAACTAGGAAATGCAATGAAAATTGAAGAAAAGCCATTAGAATTCAAGATAGAAAGGTTAGGGATCCTTGTAGGTCTTGTAAAATCTATTTTGATTCAAGAATTCTCTAGCTTATGTGAGTGTTTGCCTAAGTTTCTAAGACCCCTAAGGAGCCTCCCAAGTGCCTCTCCCATCAAGAAAAAATTTCAAACTCCATGGGCTCCATAATGAGTGCTTGTCTCAGTCTAGGATAGATGGAGGGGCTAGGGAGTGTTTTAAATTTTTTTAAGCTTGGTATGGGACTTTATGTGATGGAAGAAGATGAGAGGAGGCCATAGGAAAAATTTAGAAATCATGTTTTAAGGGTTGGAGGTATAGGTTCCATAATATGACCTATAGAAGCAATTTGTATCTAAGCTCTTGAAAATGAGTGTGTGATGGTTCTAAGGATTCCAAATAGAGTGAAGAGACCTAGATATAAGAAGAGAATGGAACCAAGAGCTTGAATTATGGTCGTTGCTTCATTAGGCCCTTTTATGGAACTAATATGTAACCATAGAACCAAGTGTGCTTCTTTAATGTGTGTTTAATGCTAAAGCTTGTTTCAAGCATGTAATTGGATGCCATTTATTATGTTTAGTGTAGCATCCAGTCCCTCCGTAAACGTGAAAAACGTGATGTTCGGTTTCTCCGTAAACGTTAGAAATGGGCTAGATACAAAAGGAAGTCCCCGAAATAGAAGGAATTGGGGCCAACTAAAATTATAATAAAATTTTAAATATTAAAAAAATGAGGATTTAAGGTTTAAGATGCCCAAAAACTAAAGCCAGAAGAGCTTAGAAAATTTGTCGAAGGAAGTAGTGGCATTTTTATAATTTTTGAAAAATTTTGAAAACTCATAGGAGAGCTTTTTAAATAAAAAATTTAAACTTTTTAGGATTTTTAGAGGCTCTAAATACTATGGGAACTCCTAAAACAGTTGAAACCCCTCCGGTGAGCTATTTCAGCTATCAGTTGATTGAAACTTTGACCGAAGAAATATGATGGAAAAGACAAATTTTGAAAAGGAGTCGAAATGAGACTAAACGGACAAACCATGGATTAGGGACTAAAATGAAAAGTTAAAAAAGTATGTTAACTTTACCCTTTTTCTTTTAAAATCACGTCCAGCCCTTCTCCTTCCTCTCCACCAACATTTTTTTGGTCTGAAATAGATTTGAAAGTGGCACACCAAGGGAAGAGAAAAAGGAGAAAAAAATTCAAGTCTGTAGGTATGGAAATTTGCTTGTTTTTTATGCTTTCTCTCCACCAATCTCTTCTCCTCTTTTTCCCTCTTATTCTCCATGTTTTTTTTGAAGTTTTGAGGGCTGTTTTGAAGGGAGAACAGAGGAGAAATTTCAAAAATCAAGTAAGGAGGCCAAAGAAGGCAAAGAGCAAGCAAAGAAAAGTAAGAAAATAAGGTAAAACTTTCATTCTTTGATAGTTTCTCCCTCCCCCTTCCTCTTGCATGAATTTGGGCACCATGAGCTAATTCTTAGGGGTTATTTTCTGCCCAATTCATGGAGGGATTAGAGGTTTTAGGTGGCAAGGATTAAGAATGAACCAATAGAATCAAGAAAGGAGCATTAGGAAACAAGATGGAATCATTAAGGATCCAAATGCTCCCTTGCAAATCTGATTTTATATGAATATTTTTAAGCTTAATTGAATGTTAAAAATGCTCCTAAGATCCCTAAGAGGCTCCCCACATGCTTCCTCCTTTAAGAAAACAAAAGAACTCCATGGAAAGCCAATGCACCCATAGTCTCGGCCTAAGCAAGTTCACCTAACTAGGGAGAGTTTCAAATTTTTCTAAGGCTATTTTTGAGTCATATATGGTGAATGAATATAAGAGGAGGCCTTGGAAAAAATTTAGAACTCAAGGAAAGTGAATTAGGGTCATAGGTTCCATATTATGACCTAAAGAAGCAACATGGTACTAAGCCCTTTGTTTTAATGGTGTGGTGGCTCCAAGAGGCTTAAAAGGAGTCAAGAATCATAATTGAGAGGAAAGAATGAAGCTTAGAAGTTATTTGAGGAGTGTTACTTCATTAGGCACCATTATGGACCATAATGAAGCCTATAGAGTAATTTAGGGCTTAAGCAAATTGTATAACTTTAGAATATATTTCATGAACCTAATTAGCTCCCTTAAATCATGTCTAGGCCAAGAGAAACCATCCCCACCAAATTGTGGGTGTATAGCCGAGGCAAAGGAGGGAAATCCAAGGAGAAAAGTGTGTAGATTTGCACAAGGTAGCTCTCTCCACCTTCTCTCATGTATGGATGTGTGTTTAGCTTGTTTTAGAATGTGTGTATGTGTATTTTGCAAGCTAAGAAAAGTATGCTAGCATGCCTTTATATTCCTTGATCCTTGATGTCATGTTATTTTTTAAATAAATCTATGATATTTGTATGAGTTTGCTTGAGTGAGGAGAGGCTAAGAACTCTTTCCTTTGGTGAGGATGAGCCAAGAACCCTTGAGCTTGGTTGAGACATAGCAAAGAGTCTCCTAAAAGCAAAGTGGGCTCCCAAGAGTATGGTTGAGTCCAAAGCTCTTAAAGAATTGGTGAGGCAAGTCCAAAATCCATGAAGAGAAGTGTAAGGCAAATCCAAACACTTGGGGAACTCTTGAATGTCTTATATGATTGATTCACATGCCAAGGTTGCTTTGAAAATGTCCATGACTTCCATTTTTTCGTACATGCATATGAAAAGCTTGCTTTGTACATATTAATGTGATTGAATGGGAGATGAGCTATTAGGATTCTTTGAATCTCATCCCTTCCTCTCTAATGATCTAACATGCTAGGTGGACTAAGCAATTATGGTGAAGGGAGCCAATAACGATGAGGAAGAGATTGACAACCTTGTGTCTTGTTTTGTTTATTTTGGAACCATAATGATGGTTCATTATGTATATGAGGTTGTATATGTACTATGAATATTGAGACATGTGTAAATACCCTATTATGTGATGTTTAATGTATGATTATGATATATGACCACTAGCCCATGTTTTGAGTATGTAAGGCTATAGAATGAGAATTTAAAGTTTGATGAATATGTGAATAAGTGAGGGTTGAATGACCAAAATGAGATACATGAGTTTTAGGACCATTTGGATAGCTCACACAAGTCTTAAATATGCTTTTAGACTTGCCTAAAAGGTGCCAACACCAAGGGAAGACCATTTGGCAAGTTTGGTACCTCATATGGAGCCAAATTTGACCATTGTGGAACCCTATGTCACTTTTTAGCCAAATGAGTTAGTCTTGGTCTAAAATTTGACATGGAATTAGGTCTCAGTAAGAGCTTTTTGGGAAGCTAAAGATCATAATTTTTGGAGATCTATAAAATATTTGATGATTTTTCAAAATTGGAAAATTTTAGGGATTTGGTCTACTGCACTATTCAATTGGTCCGAAATTGTTTTTTGTCATTTGAGATTCAAATGATGTCCAATTGCCATGAAATTTTATACAAAGAAACTAGGTAACCACAGTGACTCTTTCCAACTAGAAACACCTCATTTGGAAGTCTAGAGAGGAAGATATAAATTTTTGAAGTTTCTGTCCAGTATCAGTAACTTTGCCTGACTAGAAGTACTGTTCCATCGAATTCTGAGGTCTGGGCTTGATGAACTGATATGGAGATATTTTTTCTCTCTATTTGACATCCTCAGCTTTCCATATTGGTATCATTTGCATGGATTGGATTTTCGTGAAATTAATTGGACATTTTTGAAATTCACATTAGTAAACTGTGATAGCATCAGGACCCAATTTGACTTCTAGAGTATTTCGCGTGTCAAACACTATGTGTGTGGGATTTTATGACTTGTACATATTTTTAAATTAGATATCCTAAGCTTTCCAGAATGACCAAGATTGCATGATTTAGATTTTTTTAGATTTAGTTATGATTTTCCAAAGTTTGCCCAAAAATGAGGCCAATTTTGGCCGAGAATGAACACTCATTTTTCATATCTCATTTCGATTTCCATGAGTTGTAAGGATGTTTTTGGGATGCAAATGAGTTGTAATGATGTAATTAAATATGAGGAAGTATAGTATGAGCTCACACGATCCATGTGACATGGATTGAAATTTTTAGATATGACGCAAAGCGAAATTAATCCCATTCTCCTTACTTTTCCTATAGGAAGCCTATATGAATCATGATAGAATGCTTAAAAATGACATGAAATGAGTTAGAATTTATGGTGTTACATCTAGGCCAAAGAAATCAAGCTCCATTTATTTGTGGGTGTGAGACCAAAAAGGGAAGAAAATAACTAAGGGAAGAATTGTGTTGTATTCCAAAGGTAGCTCTTCATTCCTTTCTTGTGTGCATTATGGTAGTATGAATGTCATTTGATGCTTATATGTGTGTTTGGATCTTGAAAGATGCCATATGTTATTATTTGGTTTTTATGGTACCATTACATTTCTTGATTAGCATTCGATTGTGAAATTGTGCTATATGGGTGAGGTTGTGCTAAAAGTTCTTTGTGGTGGATGAGGTGAAGCCAAAAGATCCTAGGAATGGGTGAGACAAGGCCAAAAATCTTATGGATGAGTGAGACTAAGTTAAAAGTCCCTAGACCAAAGATAAGGTTAAGTTCAAAAAATGGGGTGAGGCTAGACCAAGAGCCCCTTGAACTTGTTTTTAGCCTTGATATGTTGCTATGACATGGAAATTGTGAATGTAATGCCTCTTGAAAATGTTTATGACATGCTTGTATCTTATGACATGATTACATGCCTTATTTGCTTGCTTGAAAGGATGTTGAGCTATTGAGATTCCTTGAATCTTATCCCCTTTTCTCTCCCATCTCACCATGTCCAGGTGGAGTTCAAGAAGCCAAAGATGGAAGTCAAGGAGCTTAATGGACTATATGTCAACATTTGTGTAGTTTTAATATATTTAAATGTCCAAGTTTGTATGTACATATTATTTTGAGATGTGAGCCCATGGGAAAATGTAAAAATGTATAAAGATAGTGTATGAATCAAAGTGGTAGCCAAATGAATGAGAAAATGCATTTTGACTACTTGGTGGCCTATCCTTGATTGTATATTCTTGTATGTGGCATAATGAGTTTGAGATGTGTGATATTTTGGACAGCATAGGAAGCACATATATGTGATGTTTATGTTTTAAAACCTACCCAAGAGGTGGTAGAGAAAGTAAGAAGCCATTTGGACTAACTTTGACCCTTATATGGTGCCAAATTTGCCATATTCTTGAGCCTATGTGAAATCTAACCAAATGAGCTCTTCTTGGCTTGAAATTTGGCATGCTTATAGGTCTCATCTAGAGGTTTTTGGAAAGATAAAATGCATATTATTTAGAGCTTTAGAGAATTTTTTGTAAATTTTTAAAGTTAGCAAATTTTGACAGAATTAGTATTATTACTATACAAATAGTCAAATTCTTTGCTTAGGTCACTTGTAGGCCAATTATTGTCTAATGGCTATGAAATTTTACAAACATAAACTATACATGATAAGCTTTTTGTGGCACTTGAGAGCACCTCATTTGGATTTATATAGAGAGATAAACGCATTTTTGAAGTTCTAGATCAGTATCAGAGGCACAGCCAGACCTCTGTTATTATTCCATTAATTTTCATAGGCTAAATGCTTTGATTTTAGTCTGGAGTTGCTTTTAGCCTCAAGTTAACATTCATAGCATTTCATAATGGTATGGTTTGCTGGGTTTTGAGCTTTTAGAATTAGTTATGAATTTTTGAAATTCATATAAGTAATATGTGATAGTAAACCTGGGTAGTCGGACCTTTCGTGCTTTTCTATTGTTAATCGTGATTCGACTAGGTTTTCATGACTTGGAATGATTTTTAACCTATATTTGACATCTACACTTTTCAAAAAGCTATCATTTGCTTAATTTTAATTTTTTCAGAATTAATTATAATTTTTCAAAGTTGGTGTCAAAAACCTGAATTCCAGACCAACGAGCAAACTATAATTTTTTTGGTTTTTTGTTCCAAATTCGTGGTTCATGGATTATTTTATGATATGTATGAATTGTATGGGTTGAGTATAAGTAGAGAATGCTATTGATGGGTTCACGAGGTGAAGTATGAATTTTTAAACCTTGACGTAATGCAATAAAATATAATATTTTTAATCACTTTTCTTTGAATTCATGTGAAATCAAGCTTGAATATGAGGATGTGGAGGTTAATGAATTATGGTATTGTAAGAGATGACTCTAATGAGTCTAATTGGAGTCATATGACTTAGAATGAATGAGAAATTAGAGCTAAGATCATGAATTCTAGGGGTTGCTTCATTATGCTCTGTTATGGAACCATATTAATGTCATAAGAGAAAGTAACCTTGCATAGAGTTTATGTGAGGCTAGAATTGGTTCCAATGATTGAATTGTGTCTTTATTTGATGTGTCTAGGCCAAGCAAATCAAGATCCTCCTAGGTGTAGGTGTGTGGCCAAAAAGGGGAAGTAAGGAAGCAAGGGAGAAGGTTTGCATTTTGACTCAAGGTAGGTCTTTGACATTTTTTGCTTGCATTTATCGGATGTTTGATTGTCTTTGGATGCTTGTATGTATGTTTGAACCATGAGATATATTTATAGCTATTGATTTCATGCTATGGTATCATTATGCTTCTTGAATGAGATTTTGAATGCAAAGTGGCTTAAATGGGTGTAGTTGTGCCAATAGTCCCTTAAAATGGGTGAGGATGAGCTAAAAGTTCCTAAGGATGGGTGAAACAAAGCCAATAGTCCCTAAAATAGGTGAAACAAATCCAAAAGTCCCAAAGAAAGTGGGTGAGGCTAGACCAACATCCTTTAGAGCCTATATTTAACATGTATAAGTTTCTATGCTATGAGAATATGTTTATGTATGCTTATAAGAAGTGTTTATAACATGCTTGCATTCTTTGACATGAGAATATGCCATATATATATGTTTGAAAGGGTAAAAGAGCTATTGGGATTCTTTGAATCTTACTTTCCCCTATATTATGTCTAATCATGTCTAGGTGAAGCTCAAGGAACAAGAAATGAGAGCCAAGCACCTTGAAGCATAGGACTTTGACAATGGAATGGGAAATTTTGTATTTTGATGTCAAAGTTTGTAACTATATGATGTATATATGATGTAAACCCTTTAGCATGTTTAAATGTATATCACTATGATGTATGAATCAATCTTGGAATCAAATGAATGAATATATGAGAGTTTGACATCCTTAAGACTTGATGCAAATGTGTATTATGACAACTAGGATGGTGGTTTTGAGATATATGATAATTTAGACCATTTGGGATACTCCCTTAGGCTATGTTTATACTTTTGGATGTGCTCAAATAGTGGTAGAATGAATAGAAAACCATTTGGTGCAATTTTGACCCCTTCATATTTCCAAATTTGACATAATCTTGAGTTGAACCACATATTGACCAAATGGATGATTTTGTGCATGAAATTTGTATGAATATAGGTCTCATCTAGAGCTTTTCATAAAGCTAAAGAGCACCCAATTTGGAGCTCTAGAGAATTTATTATGAATTTTCAAAGTTGGCTAAATTATGTAGAATTATCCTAGTTACTGTTCACATGATCAATTTACATTTCTATGTCATTTAGGGGCCAAATGAAATCCAATACTCATAAAATTTTACAAGAATAAACTAAATATCCTAAGCTTTCTATAGCCACCAATATCACCCCATTTGGAGCTTTGCAAAGGGAGATATGAATTTTTGAATTTGGGTTTAACTATAGGATGCATCAGTGACCTAATTTATTGTTTCATTAAATTTCATAGGGTAAGTTGTTTTGATCTAAAATTTTTATGGTAGTTAGAGGACATTCCAGGCTTTCCTAAATGATATAATTTGCATGATTTTAATTATTTTAGAATTAATTATAATTTTTCAAATTCATATCAAATTATGGAAGTTGATGGAAAATGCAAAGTGTGATGCTATTTTGTGTTATACACCTTGGACCTGAATTTGGTGCTTCAAATTGTGATAATTCTGTTTGATTACATGTGTTAAGGATAGAAAAATAAATATGATAAGCTCATATGGTCCATAAAAGCTAGGAATGCATAATTTTTGCTTATGATGTCAGTTATTTCTGCTGTTAAAGGTGTAATTTTAATGAAATTGGATATAAATGCATACTTTTAGCTAGTCTTAGTATAAAATGAATGCTAACTATGTATGGTGTGACACTATTATATTATGGTATGACAGCAACCAAGGTCATTAGAGTGAGAAGAACTTGTAGCATAAGAGAAGAAAATGAAGCAGCCCTAGCAGTGGAAAATGCAGAGCCTTAAGTGCTGAGAGGCGAATACTGCTCCTAATCTGGTGGGTGCTAGGTGGTCGGTGATAGCATCTTGGAAGAAGCTTTTACTTAGAGTCTTTGATGTTGGAGTGTTGGATGTTGTCGTGAATGGGAAGGGAACTTAAGGAAGGGAATTAAGGACTTGCTACCATTACCAGGTTAGGGTTTGGGCTTTCTCTTCAATACAGAATGGATACGTCGTCGCCTCATTTGGGCTTTCAAAAATTTTTTATTTTCCTATTTTCATAGAAAAATTACCAAATAATTAAAAAATATTTTTTATGAGAATTAAAAAAATTACAAATTTTTTTCTCACGATAAAATATAATGAGAATTAAAAAATATTTTCACTTGACATTTTTTTTGAAATCTACATTATAAATTACTACAACAAAATCTTTTTATTCTCACAACAAAATGTCGTGAACATCTGAAAAATTACACAATTTTTTATTTTATTTTCACAATAATTAACTGTGAGAATCACCACATCAATTTTTTACTATTCTCATAGAAAAATTTTACAAGAATTAAAATTTTGCAATTTTTTTCATTCTTGTGAAACTATTCTATAAGAATTAAAATGCATTTCTCATCTTAAATTTTGCAATTTTCTTGATAATTTTTTATTTTTCTCAATTCTCACAATAAATTATAGTGAGAATAAAAATTTATAATTTTTCTCTATAATTCTTATGATATATTTATACGAGAAATTAAAAAATATTTGCTATTTTTTTCTTATAGAAAAATTCTGCAAGAACCATTAGCATCTCATTCCCATTATATCATGGGACATTTGTCACAATGATTCTTTTAGAATTCTCTAAAAATTCTCATAAAAAACAAAAAATGTAAAAATTTTTGTGAGAATTTCTCCATACAAAAATTCTATGAGAATTTTCTATAAGAAAATCCCTAATTTCTTGTAATGTGGAAAAATGTTACAAAGTTTTTCTGAACAATACCTAAAAAAAAAGCACCAAGCAATTGAATTCCATTTCCAAGTAATGGATTGGTGTCATTGAAGTGTACTATGAATCTTTACCCATGAAGAAGGGCCCAAACATCATTCACTATTAATTGTCTAGGTCTCATCTTACTTTGGTCATCTATGAATTTAAAGTTACTATACAAAATAAAAATAAACTTAACCTTAAGGCACTTGTTAATATACTTACCAATAATGTCAACAATTCAACTTCTTCTTCATTGTCACCATTCAGGCTATGTAGGTTTTTTAGACTATTCGAGGTCTTCTTCTACAATAAGGTCATCATCATTAAAATATGGCTGGATGACTTGTATGTTGGGAATGGACAACTTGTGTAACAACCTTAACTCTTAATTAAGTTAATCATACATAATTGTATTCCTAATCGATTGCAATTAAGATCTAATTTGATAATGAGTTAGCAATAAATGATAATATGGGGAAATTTGAACCTTTATATCATCAATATTCACCATCAAAGTATACAAGAGGATTTATATTCATAATAAAACAAAATTCTCATTAACACTTTTTATCTCATTCAAAATGCATCCAAAAACATAATAACTCTTACATATAAAGCTACTAGTCACCACTAATCACTAACATGTTAGGAACTGTGTTTTTATAGCCAAATTGGGCCTTTTAGGACTTAGTTGCAACTTAGGATGATTAAGCCATTGCCATTTTGGCCTCTAGAATCTTTAATAGCTTAATTTGATACTTGCGCTATAACTCAGAAGTTTCATGTCATGACTAAACTCAGGTTTGGGGCAAATTCCACATATTACACAATTCTTGCTGTGACTCAATACGCTTATGTCGCAACAAGGTGAACCTTAGGTCTATAAAAAACATTGCACATTAGAGTCTCACTATGACAAGATGACTCTCAAGAGTCTACTATAGTCCTCCTTACAATTCTCGTCGCAACCTATCTCACTTGCATTGCAATGGGATGGCTCTTGGGAGCCCATCTCCCTTTACTTTCTTGACTTGTGTCATAGCAAAAATCTTGCATTGCAATGCACTTAGACTCTGCCATTCTCCAAACTCAATTTAGCTATGAGTCAAAGGTGTTTTTCCCTGAATTGACTACCTACTAATCCTAAACTCTCATATATGTGTCCTAACCAATTGCCACTACCTCAGATTAAATTCTAAGGCCTTTATTAGACTAAAGTGCAATGTTTTTAAGGCATATAATCTTTTATAATCCTTAATTTATGAATTTACATTATTTAAGAATCTAAAGACTAAATTGGAAATCATATTAACATAACACCCATCGTGATTGTAAAATGGCCAATATAATCTCAAGTGATAACCTAAAATATACATTTCACTACCTATTGGCCTCAAACTACTTTGAGCTAGGTTAAACAGGACAATTAAACATGTTTCCCTCTTCAAAACTCTAAAGCAACCTTAGATGCAAAAAATATGGCTATGGCATATCCCCAAGTCACACATTAGGTATATATGACAGCAGAAAAACCACATGACAGAATCAAGGCTAAGAAGACTATTAATGTCATCACCATGTCTTTTGATTGATAAAGCAATCCTCTATACATCATATTAGTTCATATTTGCTCAGTAATATGCAATTACATCATATTCATCATAAATTAAAGCCTAACCCCATTGGGGTTCATTCTAAGTCACAAAACATCAAAATGTCCAACTGTAGAATATAAAGGCATCATGATGTTGTACAAGTTATAAAAGTTAGTATCTACACTAAATCAAAATGTCTAAGTGCAAAATCCCTACACAAGGCCTTAAACTAGGGGTTGTCATCCACTAGCTTTACCTTTTCCTTAGCCAAAGAACCTTCACCCAAAATTGTTAGCTCATAATAAGAGCGAGATGTGAATCTCAGTAACCAAGAGGAAACTCTATTTATTTGTGCAAATTAATCAATATAAATGCATTTTATACAGATAAATATCATAAGCATAATAAGTAGATTAGCAAATGAGCAAGTTTTACTACTAGTGACTACAATCCCATACTATTAATCGTATACAACATGTTAATGGTCAAAAACAGAGGAAAAGGGCATGATTATAACATCAACTCCCTATTGAGCATGATCACAACTCAATACATTTCAATGAGTATGATTATGATTGAGGCCACAATCATACCACAATGCATGGGTGGAAGCATGATCATAGCTTCACATAAGGACATGATCATAGTCCAACTACAACAAGTAGCCAAACTAATTGTTTATCATGTAAAACATATATATGCAACAATTATAAGATTAATATAAATATATTCATAAAATTAAAATCCTTGGTTACCTTACTTAATAACCAATTTCCTTAAGAGCTATCAACAAGTGCCAAACACCCTAAGGGTTTTAAATCAACTAAAATATAACTTTTAGTCATTATTCACTATGAGAATCATACTTATTCATTCTAATCATCAAAAATCCCTTAGAAAACACTTACCTAGCCTCTAATAGCTTCAAGGTACAAATTTGAGCCCTCCAAGCCCAGAAATTATAATGTGTCACCCCAATTCCTCGCAACCTAACACAAAATCAGTCATAGGGGCCAAGTTTCAGTATATATATGCATCAAAAGGGAGGGAAATACTTACCTAATAGTTCCTGTAGCCTCAAGTTCCAAAAATCATGCAAAAAATACCAAAACAATTTTTAGATCTAAGGTTTGAATGAAATTTCACCAAATCAAAAACTAATTAGAGCAAAATGAAGAGGAAGTTGTATAAGTTACCTTAGTTAAATCTCCCTTTAGGTGTACAGATTGGAGCCAAGTTGATAGAGAACTTTAGCCTCTCCCTTTATATGCGAAAATTTTATTCTTCCTTAGCTGCGTAATGTTTCAATTGGAGTTATAAGGGGTTTAACTCATAATTTAGGATTTTAAAGAAAGGTGACTAATCTAGGGGCATTTTTGTCTAAGTGGGTCTTATCTTTGATAGTTGGGCCCTAGTTGGATAGTTCTAATTGAGTTGGGTCTCCACTAAAATTTAAATTGGACTCCTATAATTTATTCTTGTCATAATCAAATAAATTATAGAACTTTAATTAAATTCACCCAATTAAATCCTAATTTACAATTAAATTTATGTTCTTGTAAAAAATTACCCAAAAATTATTATTTGTTTCAAAATCTCCAAAAATAATTATTTTTCTTGAAAATTTCTATTTTCTATAGTGTTCTAAATATCTAATAATAATTGCTCATTTTTTTCAAATTAAATCCTTAGCTTTCTATAATCCTTCTTAATTAATTTCTGGATGTTACAACTTGGATGGGCCAGATGGAACAATAAAAGCCACGTTTCTTAGTCATCCACCATCGCTAGCTGGCAAACTTGGGAAAGGATTTTTTGTGTTAGTTTTACCACCTCTGTTAATGGTGACTAATCTATACTTCTTTAAGAACCTTTTTATCTTCAAAATTCCTATTAATTGAGACAAAATAACATGGCTTCAAATTTGATACATATAAAACATAGCTAAAGACGTATACCAAATCATTTACAATTATATACAAGAAAAAGCATACACACATATTTAATTAAATAAAAGCTAGAAAGCACTTGACCTAACACAAGTGTAAATTTATTTCTCTATATGGTAGCATTTCAACATGTTAAGGTCAATATGGCTTACTCTTATAAATAATATTCTCATAATCTTCACTCATGCCATACAAGTCATGTGGCTTTAGATGCATAGCCATATTCTAATTTTTTTTTTCAACTCATCTTCTATAAATATATACTTGTTAAGGTTCTAAAACTTGAATGTATAGCTCATCATCTTCACTATCACCAGTGTATATTACCTGTAAAAAGTTTATAGATGTAAATCACAGCTCATTAGTTATAATGCCTTTAAGATTAGTTGTATTAGCCTATATGCATTTGAAGAAGGTGACCATAAATTGACCATGATAATATAATTCAATGATGTTTAACAATTTTTCATAATATGGTACATCTCTAAAATGTAAATGGCCATTAATACTATTGGTATCACTTTTTGTTCTGAAAGTCCCAAAAACTCCAATATTTTAAGTCTTCAATCCTTAATCTCATTTTAAAGTTTGAAATTTGAATCCATTGAAGTTATATGCATTATATTGCCTTGCTTTATCAAGTGGATCTAAGGCAAGAAAATTTATATCAACTTTATATCCCAAAGACTTCATTATTTTGAGTCTTCAACCCTTGATCTCATTTTAAAGTTTGAAATTTGAATCCATTGGAATTGTATGCACTATATCTCCTTTGTAACATTCCTAACTACTAATTACTCTTATTTGGCCATATTTGGCTCTTAATCTCTTGTGCTTTTAGTTAGATGCTATTAATGATTAATTAGAAGAGGAAATACAAGGGGAAATTTGGAACCTTATTATTCTTAAGGATAATTGTTAATAAACAAAAGCAATTTAAGCCTGTAAGGAATTTAAATCATCGTATCCATCTTTTAAATCTTGATACTACTGACTCTACACCCACAAAACCCTTTTATAATTGTTCCCTAAGTCATCACATACCATTAACCTTATAAAACTAGGTTTTAGAGGCTAAAAATAAGAGTTTAATGTTTTAGGCTGTGACTTAGATGACTTCACTGTGGCTAAGGTAGCTCTTGGAACCTATAAACTAGGTTATTGAACTTACGCCTGACTTAAGCCTTCCGTGCTGTGGCGAAGTTACCCTCTAGATTCTATTGTTAAGAATCTCTTCATTCTTGCTATGGCGAGCTTTCCTCGTGCTACGGCGAGGTGAGCTACTAGAAATACACTCACAAAGTTTTCTCGACCCTTACTGCGACTCAAACTATCTATGTTGTAGCAAGGTTCCTCTCTCGGCCTCACTATTTTGAATTTCCCTAAGTCTCATCACAGCAGGCCTACTTGGCACCAAAGCAAGCTTAGCTACTAGATCTTGCTAACCAAAATTCTTGATTCTCATCGCAGTGAGATTACTCTCTAGAGCCCTCTCTCGCCACTTTTCCCATATTGCATCACGGCCAAAGAACCTATGCTATTGTGAAATAAGTATATGTTAGCCCCTATGCTTATTTTAGCCATGACTCAAATGTATTTCAATCGTGGCTTAACCCTCTACTGGTATCCTAGGTCACAATACATGAACCAACTTACTTGTAATTCTTTAAACTCCATCCCATACCAATTTAGAGATAAACTCTCATACCTCTAAGGCTTGTAATCCACTTAACTCCTAGAGACTTAATCATATGTAAACCATAGTCTGCAAACTCTATTTACTCAAGCAACTCTCATTCTATATCAGACCCCACATTATTATGACAACAAGAGGATTATAAATTCCATTTGAAACTCAAGGCACTCTATAAACTACTTGAAGTTGCCATAACACTTAGTGAGGTCCCCAATTCCAAATGTGGCTGAACCACATCCTAAAATCACTAAAGGATGACTTGTGGCAGTAAAAGACCATAATGACAGCAGAAGCAAAGAGGTTACTTTTAAAACTTTCAAGGGAAACTCAAAATCTAAAGTATGACTTCTAAATTCCTTTAAACACCTGGAGCAACTGCAAGGTGCATTCATAAACTAGCTCAGCATCCAAACATTTTTATACCAGTGGCTTAGACATTAATTTTTACAATGTTATATACATATATATATATATATTTATATATATTTGGAGGTCATAGAATTTCAGAGCACACATTAAGCCATCCAAATATAATCGCATATACCAATTCCCTAATGACTCAAATTATAAAATCAGTCCCTATACTTGGCAATACATGATGCAATGTGGTATTTATACAACATAATAAGTAATACTAACATGTTTGTTATACAAACCCAAGTAAACAAGGCATTCAAGCCTATATTCTACTAAACCATCAAGATAGACTTCCATTAACTTCTTCTTGCTACTAGAGGTTCGATCCTTGAAAATGTTAGCCCACGACTAGGGTGAGATATACAATCTCAGTAACAAGAGGCAATTCCATATATATGTACAAATTAATTAATATAAGTGCATTTTTATATCATCAAATACCAGAAGCATCAATTTAATTGGTAAATAAACTAGTTGAGCTCCTAGTGACTACTATCCCATATTAGCAATAACATATAATATGTTAATAGCTAATAGCAGGGAAATGCCTATCTATAGTGCCAATTCCTTAGTAAGTACAAACTAAGCTTAGTGCATTCATGAGCCTAATCATAACTCGGTGCCCGATTGAAGCACAATGCATAGGTAGTAGTCATACCACAGCTCCATCATGGACTTACACATGGTCCATACAAAAATAATCAAGTAACCAATTAATCATTTAATATTTTAAAATCGTAAACCATACAGTAATTATAAAATCAAAATGAATATACAAATGGAATTAGAAAGTCCCCGGTTACCTTGATAAAACCAATTACTCTTCCTCTAGCTACCATCATGATCCAAAAGCACACTAAGCCTAAGATAATCATAGTTATCATTATTTAACTATCATTAGCAAGAAATTTCCTATCCATTGATCAATTTCATTAGGAATCCATTAAGAATTACTTACCCAAGCTTTCAAAGAGTCTATTGCACCAATTCAAGGTTAAGACATCACAAACTCACAATGGGTCACTCTCTACATCTCCATTTTGGCATATGTGATAGCCAGGCACCAAAAGTCAATCCAAATGATAGAAATTCAACATATATACTTCACAAAAGAAGAGAAAACACTTACCCATACATCTAAGAGATCAAATGAACTGGGTTGAGCCTTAATTACCAAAAACACACCATAGAACATTCTAAGAACTTCAATTTTCGCACATTCCTTGAACCCTATATCAAAGTCAACTTATAACATGAAATTTAAGCAATGTTACACTACAAAATGAAGGCAAAAACTAACCCAATGGCTTCACTCACTCTAAACTCTAAAAATTTTGGAAGGAATCATCAAAATGTCCATTTTCAGATTTGAGAAGGAGATGAAAATTCACCAACCCTGAAACTAATTGGCCCAAATTGTAAAGGAGAATGAAAGAGTCAAGTTTTATAGAATCTACCTTGGTTGAATCTCCCTCTAAGAGTGTAAATCAAAGCTAAAATGCTGAGAAACCTAAGCCCCTCTTCAAAGGTATGAAATTCCTTGTATGTTCAGTAGCCAAGTTTATGTTTTAGCACAATAATAATGAGTGGCAACTTCCTTAGGGTTTTAGTTACAAGTGGGCTAGTCTAATAGGCCCTATGTTTCAAATGGATTGAGGCTTAACGTGTTAGGCCATGATATAGAGGTTTAATTGAGTTCAAAATGGGTTAGGCTCCTGTAAGAGTAGAGTTAGGTCATATTAAGATGAAGTTGAGCTTTTATAAAAATAAGATTAGGCTTCTAATAATGTTCTTGGCATACGTAAAATAATCATGGGCTCAAATCATACTTAAATCCATAGACATTATTTTACTTTCCTCAAAATTATTCAATTAATAGTTATTATGTTAAGATACTCAATCTATCATTTTCCTTAAGATTCATATCTCTTTATAATTTTTTCTTAAATCCCTCTTAATAATTTCATAATCCCCAAATAATCACTATTAATTATTTTCAAGTGTTATAGTCTTGCTTTATCAAGTGGACCTAGGCTAAGAAACTCTACATCAACTGAATGAAACTTATTGACATCATTTCTTACTTGCAAGAAAAAAAAGTGATGATTTTGTTATTAAAGCACTTATCAAGGGAACAATAATAAATGAGTATACATGTACTTACACGGCAAGAAAATTAATCCATGAACTTTTTATGAACCTTATTATATATCTCAAAGGAAGACCATATATGGCTTCTTAATTATCTCCTGACATGATCTCTAAATTTCTTATATAACATATATAAGGTAATTAAGTTGTTGCAATAATGTAATCAATACTTAGTCTAACAAGTATAATTTACTCACCAAAGAAAATGGTCCATTTCTTTACAGTTGGTTAGCACATGATGATTTGCTTGTAATTTTCTATAGGAGAAAAAGAAAAGTATTTAAAACTACCAACTAGTTTTCCAATAGGTGGTAACAACTTGTCAACATTGAAAGGCCCAATATCATATTGATTATCTACACATTTAGGATAGTTGAGCATTGTCTTTTTTCCATCTAAATACCTCAAACAAAAAGTTAAAATCTATTGAGCCAAGGAACCCTTAATTATTTAGCCCTTTGGCTAAGACCTATTTCATACATATGATTTTAACTTTCTTAAGTACCTGTTGAATACATATTACTACAAAGCCATGAATGAAATTTGTAATATCTGATTATTTAAAAATGAGAGATTATGTTATGTGACCATTAGAATGTATATTAAGCATGAAGTATGGCAGCAAACTAAGTTAATTTAAGGGCTAAAATAACATCTCATCACTTGGGCCGAAGATCTGGTCGACAAGATCCTGTAATCTGTAATGTAATTTCTAAGACCTTGTCGATAAAGTTTTCGCCAGCAAGTACAAGGTCTTCTTGTATAATATGTCAAAAACTTGTGTGGTCTAGAATTGAGTATAGAGGGCTTTTTAAATGAAAGTTTTAAGTTCTCTGGGATTTTCAGAGGCCCTAAAAACTATGAGAAGTCTCGAGACAACTAAAGCCTCTCCGGTGGACGTTTTCCAACGTCAGTGTACCTGAACTTTGACGGATTCATTCAGGAAGCTTTTAGCTCCGATTAGAGTGATTCTTAAGGTATTTTACTAAATTGGGAACTTAAAATTTATAATGAAAAAGATGATTCTAAAAAAGGAGCTAAAACGAGCTAAAAACGAAACCACCAAGAATAAAGGACAAAATAAGAATTTTTGAAAAGTCCTTCTTAAACCTATATATATATGAAGCGTCCTTCTATTCCCCTCATTTAGATCAACTAAACTCTACCTAAAAACCAGAGAAAGCTCAAAGGAAGGAGGCGTACAAGATTAAGGCAAAGGAGAAGGGAACTTTTCAAGAAAAAGGTAAGAATTTGTTAGAATTTCCTAGTCTTCTCCTTAGGAAATCTCTTCTCCTTCTTCTCCCCTTTCTCTCTATGGCTTTCTTAGAGTTTTTGGTGCTATTTTAGGGTCAGACCAAGAGGGGAAAGTTTGGATTTGAAGAGAGGAAGCCAAAGAAAGTGAGAATCAAGTGAAAAAAATAAGGAAAAACAAGGTAAATCTCTCATTCCATGGTAGATACTTCCTCCCCCTTCTTCTCCCTATTTCGCCCCATATTTGTAGATGCAAGAGGGCTAGAATTTTGAGGAGAACCAAGGGTGAATTCCATCAATTTGAGGGAGGAGAGTAAGAATATGCAAAAAAATCCAAGTAAAAACTATAATTTTGTAAGATAGAAAAGTTAGAGTTTTGATTACATCTTAAGCTCTATCATAAACCCTAGCCATATTTTATGATGTTTAAGAATTCGTATGAGTTCCTAAGACATCAAGAGAGCTTCCTACATGATTCTTCCATCAAAAGAAGCAAGGAAACTCTATTGGTGCTTTATGGAAGCATAGTTTCGACCAAGGAGAGTCCATGCACCTAGAGAGTGTTTTAATTCCTTCCAAACTTAGTTTTGCATCATGTATGATGGGAGAGTATGAGAGGAAGCCTTAGGAAAAGTTTAGAAACTATAAAAAGTAAGATAGCCTTATATGTTCTATAATATGACTTAAAGAAGCAACACTTAGCAAGACTCCTAGAATTAATTATGTGATGACCTCAAGAGATTTAAATAGAGTCAAGAATTATGAATGAATAGATAGAATGGAGCCAAGATGATGTTTTCTTAAGGTTACTTCATTAAGTGCATTATGGAACCATGAAAGAGTTTTATGAGTCACCTAACTTTTCTAGTGAAGGTGTGGCCTTAGACTTTGTTAAAGAGTGTAATTAGTTTCCATATGATGTGTCTAGGACAAGAAAAGTGATCTCCACCTTCTTAGGTGTGTGAGGTCAAGGGAGAGGATTCAAGACTAAAGGAAAAAGTATGCAAATGCAAGTAAGGTAGCTCTTTCTACCTTCTCTCATGCATGGATGTGTGTTTAGCTTGTTTTAGAATGTGTGTATGTGTATTTTCAAGCTATGAAAAGTATGCTAGCGTGCCTTTATATGCCATGATTCTTGATGCCATGTTATGGTTTCAAATGACTATATGATGTTTATACGAGTTTGCTTGAGTGTCAAGAGACTAAGAACTCTTCCCTTTAGTGAGGATGAGCCAAGAACCCTTGAGCTTGGTTGAGACATAGAAAAGAGTCTCCCAAAAGCAAAGTGGGCTCCCAAGAGTATGGTTGAGTCCAAAGCTTTTAAAGAATGGGTGAGGCAAGTCCAAAACCCATGAGGAGAAGTGTGAGGCCATTCCAAACACTTGGTGAGCTCTTGAATTTCTTGTATGATTTGTTCATATGCCAAGTTTGCTTTTAAAATGTCTATGACTTCTATTTTCTCCATGCATGCATTTGTAAAGCTTGCTTTGCACATATTATGTATGATTGAATGGGAGATGAGCTATTAGGATTCTTTGAATCTCATCCCCTCCTCTCTAATGTCTTAACATGCTAGGTGAAACAATTGAGCAAGGTATTGGAGGCCACCAAGCTTAAAAGAAGAAGATGGGCATCAAAGTATATGAATATTCCTAGTTTTGCCTTCCTTTTTGCCATATACATGGCATATGATGTAATCTCATGATGAAATTGTTATGTAATCATATGAACATATGTAAATACCCAAATGTATAATGTATGAAAGAAATTTGATGCCAAATGTATGAGATAGCATGTTTTGGGTATTGAATGGCTAGATAGATTAGTGTAATAATGGAAGTAGAATAGCCAAATTTAGATGCATGAGGTTTGGGACCACTTGAATAGTTCATACAAGTCCTATTTATGCTTTTAAACTTGCCCAAGAGATGCTAAACACCAAGCAAGACCATTTGGGCACACTTGGTCTCTAATATGGAGCGAAAGTGACTATATTAGAAACCTATAACACTTTTGCCCAAATGAGCTCTTCTTGATCTAAGATTTGGCATACATCTAGAGCTTGTTGAGAGTTTTTTGGAAAGATAAAGTGCAGAATTTTTGAAGGTCTATAGAATATTTGATGAATTTTCAAAGTTGAGAAATTTTTTGGTTTTGGTCTGGTGTACTGTTCACTCAAGTCTAAAAATGAAATTTGTCACTCAAGGGGAAAATGATATCCAATTACCACAAAATTATATAGGGATAAACTAGACACTCCCAGTGGCTTGTGCCAATTGGAAGCACTCCATTTGAATGTCTAGAGAGGGAGATATGCATTTTTGAAGTTTCTGTCCAGCATCAGGCATCCAAACTGACCCAGGGTACTGTTTGATTGGTTTTTGATGCCTGGACATGCATGGATTGGTATGACATTATTTTTCCCCTCTTTAACATCTGTAGCTTTCCATGTTGGTATCATTCATGTGCATTGGATTTTTGTGGAATTAATTAGACATTTTTGAAGTATGCTGCAGAAGCTTGAGACAGTACCAGTAGCCAGCCAGACCTCCGTCCCTTTTTGAATGTAAAATGTCTTTTGTGTGATGTTTCATGGTCTAGTAATATTTTTGGCATAAATTAGACATGTGTAGCTTCCCATAATGGCAAAGAACACATGATTTTGATTTTTCTAAAATTATTTATAATTTTCCAAAGTTTATGACTAAAAAGAGGAAATTCTGGCCTAAAATGCAAACATGGATAGACCAAACAACCATGGAATTTTAAGATAGCAAAGTTGGAGTTTCAAGTGCTTAACTAAAATTTTGTTTTGATGTAAGTGTCCCTAAGCCAAAATGGATGTTTGGATGAGCTCTTAAGATCCATAGAAAACTTCTTACATACATCTCCTATCAAGAAAACAAAATAAACTCCTTTAGATGTAGGCCTCCATCTAAAGTGGATGAAGTACCAAGGGATAGTGTATCATATATGATGAGAGAGGATGAGAGGAAGCCTTAGAAAAATTTTAGAAGTCATGGATAGTGAGATATAATTATAGATTCCATATTGTGACTTAAAGAAGTAACACCTAGTTAGGCTCCTTAAATTAATTGTGTGATGATTCCAAGAGACTTAAAAGGAGTCAAGAGTCATAAATGGATGGAAGAATGGAGCCAAGATTATGTTTTTCCAAGGTTGCTTCATTAGGTGCTTTATGGAACTATAAATGAGCCATAAAACCATTTAGCTTTTGAAATGAATGTGTGGCTTTAGAAATTGTCCCAAGAGTGTAACTGGCTTCCATATTATATGTCTAGGCCAAAGAAACCAAGTCTCACATCCTTGTGAGTGTGTGGCCAAGGGAGAGGAAGCATTCTTGAAAGGAAAAATGTGTATTTATAACCAAGGTAGCTCTCTCTTCTTTCTTTCATGCGTGAGTGGATGTTTATCTTATCTTTGAATGTGTGTATGTATGTTTTGAGCCATAAGATATGTTTTAGCATGTATCTATATGCCTTGGTACCATGATATTAGGTTATGCACTTAAATGATGCTTTATGAACATGTTTTAGTTTGCTTGAGTGTGGTGAAGCCAAAAGTCCCTTAGCTAGGGTGTAACACTCCAAAATTAATTAAGGTGTTAATCATATATTAGACATAATTATTAGGAAATAATTGGGCAAATTAAATTAAGTAGGCCATGATTAGAGACTAATGGAGGCCTAATGAATTTAGATGTAGACCCAACTTCCCATTGTGAGTCTTGAGCCAAGAGAGACCACCTAGTAATGGCCTAATTCGATTTAATAAATTAGAGACCCAAGACCCAACTTATATAAGCTCTTATAATTGGCCCAACAACCCTTGTGTAGACCCAAATCAATTGAGCTCTTAAAACTTGGTCTAACCTAATTAACATTTTACAGCCCAACTTATGAAACTTAGCCTAAACTAACTCAAAATCTGAACTTATATGGATTTGGACCTTTGGGTCTACATATAACCCATTTAGAACCCAACTTAAACCTTAAAAATCATTTTAGCCCCCCCTCATTCTGCAGAACCACTAGAAACACAAACACATTTTCGGAGGTCCCTTGGAGGCTAGGTTTTCTCCCACCTTCTTGGCCCTATTTCTCACTTTTAAGCTCAAAATTAGCCAAAGTACTTGTTATATAACTTAATCCCCTTCTCTTTCTCTTCATTTTAACTTGATTAGTTTTTCATTTAGAGCATTTTCACCATACCCAAAATCTGAAATGTGATTGTTTGGGATTTTCTTGGTGAAATTTGTAGGTTGAGGCTATGGGTGTTGTTAGGTAAGTATAAACTCTTCATTTTGATATTTTCTCTACTAGTTTGGGACCCCTATAGCTGATTTATGATATGGGTATTGTTTTTATGCGAATTTATTCAGTATTTGAAGTGTTGTTTTGAGATTTCCAGGGTAGGCTTAACCAAATCCGAATTTAGTTCTTGTGGTAATTAGGTAAGTGTTTTCTGAGTCGTCCTATATAGCTTAACTTCTTGAGTAATGGGTTTATTGATATAAATTGTAATTAGGGATAGTCATGGCTTGGTTTTGTGTCTATAGGCTGAAGTAGTATTAAGCTAGCTCTTAGAGGATTGGCTACAAGTGAGCTAACTAGGGATTTTGTATTTCCATGCATATATCTACTTTAATTTCATATTTGCTACACATGAATGATTTGAAATACTAAATGAATTAGTTGGTTATCTATTATATTATGTTGGACCTTGTGAGTCCATGGTGGAGTTGTGGTGCAGCTGTCACCCGTGCATATGCTTCAATCGGGCACCGGGTTATGATCAGACTCCAAATGCACTGAGTCCTGATTTTGCTCATTGAGGAGTGGGTGTCGTGAATGGGCCTCCCATGGTATTATTGGCCTTTAACATGTAGAAATGTGATTGCTAGTATGGGATGGTAATCACAGTAGCCTAATTGTTTCATTTGCTAATATGACTATTATGATTTTGATGCTTATTTTGATTCATGCATATATGTTAATTAAATTGGATTATATGAATGGAAATTTCCTTAGTTATTAAGATTCATATCTCACCCTATTTCATGGGTCGTACTTTCAGGTGAAGGCCCTTGAGGTAAGGATAAAGGGAAGCAAGTAGATGAAAATCCATAAGCTTTAGCCATGTGTGGAGGAAGCTACACTTGGGCTAATCTAAGTAGAATAGATGCAAATTTTGTTGTTCTTTTTATAGCATCATCATGTAATCATATTGTAAAGTGTAGGTGTTTGTATTTTGTTTAATTAGAATGTATTTATTGAGGAGTTAGGCCTCATTTTTGCTTGGTATTGGATGTATGGACTTATAACATTTGTTATGAATTTAGTTGGACCTATGATATGGTTTGCCATTTGGGAAATGTAATTATGTGATGCATTGGATGTAGACCTGAACTAGTGGTGCATGAGATCTTTAATGGAATATATATTTGAATGATAATTGCTAGTAACTATGAAATTCTTGCTGTCATTAATCTATGAAGTTGCTAATATATGGTAGTTGGATGAGTAGGAATTAACACTTAAGTTTTGAATGGGTAAGAGTAGATAAGCTGGGTAAATTAGGTAGAGAAAAGCCATTAGAGCCCCACTAATTAAGGTAGAGTGACTCTAGGGTATCACTAGGGGGAGAGTTGGAGTGAATGAGATAAAACTTTAGAAGTAATAGGACCATAAGGTGTTTCGCCGTGGCCAAAATAGTCTTAACTACGAGCAATAGAGGTGAAGTTGCCCAGGGAGAGTACCAGAGAGCATTTCGCCGCAGCAAGAAGTGGAATTAGTCACAGTGAAATATGAGAGGTCAAACTGGAATTCATCTAGAAGGTAATTTGCTGCGATGAAAATGGAATTTGGCTGTGGCCAATAGTGAGAGGCTAGTGAGGTAGGCTCCAGGTGGTTCTCTTGTTGTGGAAAAATCTATAACGATGTAAAAAGTGAACTTGAGAGCAATTAGCCACGGCACGAAAGTATTTAGTTGCAGCGAATGTCCTAAAACTCTTATATTAACCTAGAAACCTTAGTTTTTCTTATGGCAACATCAAGGGATGACTCAGAAGCACTTGTAAGGGGTTCTTGAGAGTTAAAAATGAATGGGTAATAGATTTAAAGGCTTTTAATTGGAGATTTGTTTCATTTATGCACATGAATGCTCGTAAATGTTTGGTTAATTATTTTAATAACATTAAGGTTCAAATTTTCTCACTTTTTCCTAAATTGATTAATCTCTATGGTGCTAGACCTTATTTATGACCATCAATCACATGTTTAAGCTTAATTACCATGATTAGAAGTTATGGTTGTTACATAAGGTGAGGATGAGCTAAAAGTCCTTAAGAATGGGTGAGACAAAACCAACAGTCTCTAAAGAGTGAGGCTTAGTCAAGAACCCCTTAAGAGAATTGGGTGAGACAAGTCCAAAATCCCCTAAGAGAAGTGGGTGAGGCTAAACCATCTTTTTGGCAAATCTATGTATATTAAATTTGACTTTTTGAATGTAAGAAATGATACATGTATCATTATATGCTCTATGATAGCCATGCATGTATTTTTAGACTTGAATTTGTATTCTTTATGTACGGTTGAAAGGGAGAAGAACTATTGGAATTCTTAGAATCTCATTCCTTCCTCCTCATTTGCCTAACATGTCTAGGTGGACCAAGTAAGCTAAGGAATGGAAGCCACTAAGCATAAAGGAAGGAGATTAATATAAAATTGTGTAAATTGTCCATTTTGTAGCCATATGAATGGCATATAATGTAATCTAATGTTATATATAATGTATGAGCTTATGAACATATGTAATTATATGGATACTTAATGTATGTATGAGATTTGATGTTATGTGAATGTTGTAGCAAATTCTTGATATTGAATGGCAAGATATAACTTATGTATTCTTGTGTATGTCTTAGGGTGAGAGTGTGAGTTTGTGAAATTTAGGTTTGCACACCTTTGAGACATGTTTAGTAGACCATTTTGGTGTTTTCCCACGTGCTCAAGTGGCCTTAAAAGCCTTGGGACCAAATTTGACTCTTTTGAGACCCTTTAAGAAGCATAAAATGGTCATTTTGCAATCCTATATCACATTCTGACCAAATGAACGAATTTTCTCATGAAATTTGGCATGCATATAGATCTTATCTAGAGATTTTTATAAAGCTAAAGACTAGATTATTTGAAACTTAGTGGAATTAATTATGAATCTTCAAAGTTGCCAAAATTTTACTATTCTGGTATGGTTACTGTTCATATAGCCAGTTTCTTCTCTTGTGTCATTTGATAGCCAAATGATGTCCAATGCTCATGAAAGCTTACAGGCATAAACTAGAAATGATAATATTTTTATGGCCACCAAGATCACCCTAATTGGATGTTTGAGTAGGGAAATATGAATCTTTAAAGTTCTATGATGGTACTAGTAGCGCTAGATGAGTCTAGATACTGTTCCATCAATTTCTAGTGGCTAGATGTCCTTGTTTTGGTCTGAACTTATTTTTAGCATAAAGTAGACATCTGTATCTATCTAGAATGTATAGTGTGCTTGATTTTGATTTTTTTAAAATTAATTATGATTTTCCAAGTTCATGACAGAAAGCTGGCACACCAATCCAAGGCTGAACATGTAATTTTTTTTATATATATAGTTCATGAGCTCGAGTTTTTGGCCATATCTTGAGATGGTTTTGAGTTGTATTTTTGTATTTAAATAGGAAAATGAGATAGATGAATTCATATGGTCCACAGGACATAATAAGAAATTTATTCGAGACGTAAAGCAAAATAATCCATTACTTTTATTGCATTTTCTTGAGAAAGAATGCTAGACCAAGGAAATGTGCTTAGAATAATATGAGATAATCTAGTTAAATATGGTGTTACACTTTATCGATATCAGAGCAAAGGTCCAGGCATTTTGATGTGGGTTGTGGCTTGTGAATATGAGTTTACCTTTGTATATGAGTTCATTTCAGATGAATTGAGTGTGTTGGTGGTGAATGTGTTCCTATTTGATGCTAAAGTTTGCTAATGATGTTTCAGAACAATGGTGAACACTAGGAGAGGTAGGCCTTCTAGAGAGGCTCATGTAGAGGATAGAGCCAAGCCTAGTGATCCAGTAGTTAGAGTCTTGCAAGCTATAATGGCTTGCCTGGATCAACAATAAGCCATGATTATGCAGTTACAGGAATGGCTTGCACAGAGAGACAGTGAGTGCCTTACACCTCCTCCTCCATAACCATCACAGCACTTATATTTTCTTGAGCATTCAGGGGTAACTCATTCCAATTTGCAACCACACATACAGATACAACAGACTACTCGAACTCCACCCGCTCGACACCTCTAGTCTCGAAGTAGCGTTCCATTAGATACAGTTTAGGAAATTTGGGCCTCCCACCTTTGATGGTGAATTGAACATAGAGAAAGCTGAGGCCTGAATTATGTAGCTTGAGAAGATATTTTGGGTGATGGAGTGTACCTCTGAGCAGAAGATCGTGATGGCCATATTCCAGTTAGAGAAAGAAGCAAACTATCAGTGGAGGAGCACTGAGCCTATTTTGAGATCGAGGAACTTTCCGATTACTTGGGAGGTGTTCCTCTAGGCCTTTTATGAGAAATATTTCCCCAGCTCTATCAGAGAATAGAAGGAGTCAAAGTTTGTACTTTTGAGGCAAGCTGAGGGAATGTCCTTGGACCAGTATATGGCCAAATTTGTTGAACTCTCCAGATATTCCTCATACTTATAGAGACATGATGACGAGCGCTGGAGAGTAGATAAGTTAGAAAAAGGTTTATTGGCAGAGATTAGAGATAGGGTGGTTCCATAGAAAATTAGGAACTTTAATACCTTAGTTGAGATTTGTAGAGTGACAAAAGCGAATCTCAGAACTATGCAACCTATTTCTAGTGCCAGACCTCCCTTCCCTGAGCCTAAGAGACCTAGAGAAGAGACACAGGCCACCGTTAGTAGTAGGAGAGGTAGTAGAAGCCAATAAAATAAAAAAGGCAAGAGAAGAAGAACTTAGTCTAGCACAGGCAATTTCGCACCCATAGTGTCTCCTCAATATGGCAGAAATCACGGGAACTAGTCGTGTTATGCAGGTAAAATGTATGTTATAGATGCAGTAGGTTAGGGCATATGGTAGAGATTGCACCCAGGCCCCTCAACAGATTACCCAGCAGAGGAAGATGGCTCTTTCACCTAGACCTTAGACTCAGGGTAGAGTTTTTGCCCTGACACAGCAGGAGGCTAGTCGGTCCCCGAGTCTGATCTAATGTACTATTAAGATTAATGATTTTTCTGTGACTGCTTTATTTGATTTGGGTGCTAGCCACTCATATCATATGACTGTGCTAGGAGGTTGGGTCTGAGTATACACATACTAGCATATGACTTGCATGTATCTACCCCTATAGGAAACAGAGCCATTACCTCTCATGCCTATTGGAATTGTGGGGTCCAGTTTAATCATTGTTATACTATCCTTGATTTGATATGTATGCCTTTTGTTGATATTGACTTAATCATTGGTATGAATTGGATGTCTATAAATAATGCCATACTTGATTTTTCTCATAAATGTATTACTTTGTCTGAATGTGGGACTGTGCCTAGTATGAGGATTGAGCTATCTGCTATGACCACCTTCTAGACTGAAAAGTCTCTAGAACATGATTGTCAGGGATACCTAGTTTTCTTTTCAGTCTGGCTGAGGTAGAAGAGGGTATAGAGGAAATTCCAGTAGTAAGAGAGTTCTTAAAAGTCTTTCCTAAGGAAATTAGTGGACTGCCCTCAAAGAAAAAGGTTGAGTTTCTTATAGATATTGTATCTAGATTGGGTCCAATGTCTAAGGCCTTGTATAGAATGGCTTCTACCGAGCTAGTCGAGCTTAAGAAATAAATAGAAGAGCTTTTAGAAAAAGGTTTTATTAGATCCAGTGTCTTATCGTGGGGAGCTCTAGTCTTATTCGTAAAGAAGAAAGATAGGAGCCTTAAACTGTGTATAGATTATAGGGAGCTCAATAAGATAACTATTAAGAACAAGTATTCTCTCCCTTGCATAGATGACCTCTTAGATTAGTTAGTAAGAGTGTTAGTCTTCTCTAAGATAGACCTCAGGTCAGATATCATCAGCTTAGGATTAAGGTTGAGGATATTCCTAAGACTGCTTTTAGAACAAGGTATGGGCATTATGAATTTTTAGTTATGCCCTTTGGGTTAATGAATACACCTGTAGTGTTCATGGATTATATGAATAGAATATTTAGGCCATACCTTTACCGATTTATAGTTATCTTCATAGATGATATCCTCATCTATTCAAACAATAGGGAAAAACATAAGCAGCACCTGAGATTAGCCCTTGAAACCTTGAGAGAGAGATAGTTGTATGCTAAACTTAGTAAATGTGAGTTCTGGCTCATTGAAGTTCAATTCCTAGGCCACGTGATCTCCTAGGCAAGGGTCGCAGTAGATCCCTATAAGGTAGAGGTAGTGTTACAATGGGAGAGACCTAAGACAGTGACAGAGATCAGGAGCTTCCTAGGTTTAATAAGTTATTATAAGAGGTTCATTCAGGGCTTTTCTTATATAGCAATACCACTGACTAGGCTTACTAGAAAGAATGTGCCATTTGTGTGGGATGAGAAATGTGAGAAGTGTTTCTATGAGTTGAAACATAAGTTAATCATGGCCCTAGTTTTAGTACTTCTTGACCTTAGAGAGACTTTTATAGTCTATAGTGATGCCTCTAAGAAAGGGTTAGGATATGTACTTATGTGGAAAGGCTGAGTGGTAGCTTATGCCTCTAGACAGTTAAAGCCTCATGAAGAAAATTACCTCACACATGACTTAAAGCTAGCTGCAGTGGTATTTGCTTTGAAAATATAGAGACACCACTTATATGGGGTAGCCATAGAAATTTACAATAACCATAAGAGCCTTAAATATTTATTTGAACAGAAAGAATTAAATATAGGACAGAGGAGATGGTTAGAATTTCTAAAAGACTATGATTTTACACTGAAATACCAACTCGGTAAAGCTAATATGGTAGCTGATACCTTGAGTAGAAAATTCATTCATATGGCCTGTATTATTAGAGAGCAAGAGTTAATTGAGAGGTTCAGGGACATGAATCTCTTATGTGAGGTGCATTCAAGGAAGTTACTGATGAGCAAAATCCGAATAAAGAATGGCTTGATGGACCAAATAAGAGAGGCCCAGCAAACAAATGAGCAGATAAAAAAGATTAGATCCTAGATATCCAAGGGTAGCACTCAGGAGTTTAATCTATCTGAGGATGGCATAGTGAGGTATAGAGATAGGTTGTATGCGCCTATAAATGCAGAGATCAAAGAAAGAATACTATATGAGGCACACAAGAGTAGATACACTATTCATGCAGGCAGTAATAAAATGTATCATGATTTGAAAAAGATATTTTGGTGGCCTGGAATGAAAATAGACATAATAGAATATGTCTCCCCGATGTCTAGTATGTTAGAAAGTTAAGATACAACACTAGAAGCTAGCTGGGTTACTTCAGCCCTTAGATATCCTAGGGTAGAAATGGGATAGCGTAGTTACAGATTTTGTCATGGGTTTACCCAAGATATCATCAGGGCATGATGCCATATGGATAATAGTGGACAGATTGACCAAGTCAGCTCATTTTTTAGTGATGAAAGCCACTTATATCTTAGATAAATTAGCCCATCTATACATCTGGGAGGTAGTGAGGTTACATGATGTGCTTAGAAATATAGTGTCAGATAGAGATCTCAGGTTTACTTCGAACTTCTAGAGATCATTAGAAGATGCTCTAGGTACCAAATTAAGATTTAGCACAGCCTATCACCCCTAGACAGATAGTAAAAGGAGAAAATCATCTAAACCTTAGAGGACATGTTGAGGGTATGTGTATTAGAGATGAAAGAAAATTGGGATACATACTTGCCTCTAGTGGAGTTTGCCTATAATAATAGTTATCATGTAAGTATTTGATGGCACTGTAATGTCCAGTTTTTGTAAAAACGACAGAAATAGATACATTTCCAAAGTAAGTCCTTTGAAATGAATTGATTAAGGTCTAGAAAAATTAGAATAATGATATGGATATTAAGTAATGAATTTAGGAGGCCAAAGATACCTTAAAACAAGGGCTAAAATAACTAGGCAGAAATTAACGAAATAGCAATGTAATGAAATGGCATTTTCGTAGTTTTGGAAAAATTTTGGAATACTCATAAGAGGGCTTTTTAAAGGGAAAATTTGAGTTCTTTAGGGTTCTTAGAGGCCCTGAAAACTATAGGAAGCCCTGGGATAGTTAAAACTCTTATAGTGTACATTTTCTATTGTTGGTTGACCTGAACTTTGACCCTTTCGTTTAAGAAGGTTTTAGCTTCAATTTGTGTAATTTCAAAGGTATTTTATAAGATTAAGGACCTAAATTTTATGATGAAAAAGACAGTTCTAAAAAAAGAGTTAAAACGAACTAGAAAGAAAATTGCCAAGATTAAGGGACATAATTGGAATTTTTGGAAATAACTTCTTAAACCTACCTATATATACCCCAAGCCCCACTCTTCCCTTCACTTGGCTCATTTTATTTTTGCCCTAAACTAGAGAAAGAAGCAAGGGAGTGAGGTGTATAAGGGAGAGGAGAAAGGGAAGAGAAAAAGCAAGGAAAATGTACGATTTTTCATGGATTTTCTTGGTTTTTCTTTAGCAAATTCCTTCTCCTCCATCTTCCCTTCTTTCCTATGGTTTTATTGAAGCTCTTGGGTCTATTTTGAGGTCTAACCAAGGAGGAAATTTTTGAGTTTTGAGAGGAGAAGCTAACCAAAGAGAAGAACAAGCAAAAGAAAGCCAAGAAACTAAGCTATTTTGCCACTTTATGCATGATTCTTCTTGTTCCTTTTCTTGTGATTTTTGACCCATATAAGACCAGCCCCAAAGAGTTGAATTTCTAACCAAACCAAGAGTGAACAAGAATATGCAAAGGAAATAATCAAATAACCATTAGATTTTAAGATAGCAAAGTTAGGGTTTTAAGTGTTCCTTTAAAATTTTGTTTTGATACAAGAATTTCTAAGCTAAAATGAATGTTTATATGAGGTCTAGAGATCCTTAAGAAGCTTCTCACATGCATCTTCCATCAAGAAAACTAATCAAGTTCCCTTAGTATTCATATGGTCCATAGCCATGGCCTAGAGAGGAAAGAGCACTAAGAGGTAGTTTTAATTCATTCCAAACTTGATTTTGTATCATATATGATGGGAGATAATGAGAGGAAGCCTTGAAAAAATTTTAGAAGTCATGGATAGTGAGATGTAGTTATAGCTTCGATATTATGGCTTAAAGAAGCAACACCTAGTTAGGTCCCTTGAAATGAAGGTGTGATGGCTCCAAGAGACTTCAATGGAGTCAAGAACCTTAGATGGGTGGAAAGAATGGAGCCAAGATCATGTTTTCCTAAGGTTGCTTTATTAGGTGCATTATGGAACCATAAAAGAGCCATAAGAACCACCTAGCTTTTAAAATGATTATGTAGCTTTAGAATTTGTTTTAAGAGTGTAATTGGCTTTAATATTATGTGTCTAGGCCAAAGGAAACAAGTCCCACCTTCTTGTGAGTATGTGGCTATGGGAGAGGAACCAAGTTTAAGGAGAAAAGTATGCATTTATAGTAAAGGTAGCTTTCTCTTCTTTCTTTCATGCATGAGTAGATGTTTATCTTGTCTTTGAATATGTGTATGTACATTTCAAGCCATGAAAAATGTTTTAGCATGTATTTATATACCATGGTACCATGATGTTATGTTATGTACTTAAATGATGCTTTATGAACATGTTTTGATTTGCTTGAGTGTGGTGAAGCCAAAAGTCTCTTAACTAGGGTGAGGATAAGAAAAAGTCCCCAAGAATGGTTGAGACAAAGCCAAAAGTCTCCCAATAGTAAGGTTTAGTTAAAAGCTTTTAAGGAAGTGGGTGAGGTAAGTCTAAAATCCCCCAAAGAGATGGGGTGAGGCTAAACTACTCACTTGGCAAGCCTATGTATGTTTTATATAACTTCTTGAATGTTAGAAATATTCCATGAATGATTACATGTTCTATGATATCCATGCATGCACTTTTAGACTTGGATTGCATTGTTTATGTATGGTTGAAAAGGAAAAGAGCTATTAGGATTCCTAGAATCTCATCCCTTCCTCCTTATTTTCTAACATGACTAAGTGGACCAAGTGACTTAAGAAATAGAAGCCATCAAGCATAGAGGAGCAACAAATGTGAGAAAATGTCCATTTTGTAGCCATATGAATGGCATATGATGTAATCCAATATTGCATATGATGTATGAGCTTATGAACATATGTAATTACATGAATATTTGATGTATGAATGAGATTTAATGCCATATGTATGATATTGCATGATTTGGAAATTGAATGGCAAGAACTAGCTTATGTATTCTTATGTATACCTTAGGGTGAGAGAGTGAGTTTGTGAAATATGGGTTTGTGTACCTTTGAGACATGTTTAGTAGACCATTTTAGTGCTTTCCCACGTGCTCAAGTGGCCATGGATGTTTTAGAAGTTGTTTTGGACCATTTGAGACCTATTGAAGACACAAAAATGACCATTTTGGAACCTAATGTCAAAATCTGACCAAATGATCGAATTTACCCATGAAATTTTGCATGTATATAGAACTTATCTAGAGATTTTTGGAAAGTTAAAGACCAGATTATTTGGAGTTCTATGGAACTAATTATGATTTTTCAAAGTTTCCAAATTTTAGCTATTCTGGTATAGTTATTGTTCATATGGTCATTTCTTCTCCTATGTCATTCAAGGGCCAAATGGTGTCCAATGCTAATAAAATTTTATAAGCATAAACTAGACATAATAAGATTTTTATAGTCACGAGATCACCTAAATTGGATGTCTAATCAAGGAGATATGAATTTTTGAATTTCTATGATAGTACCAATAGTGCCAGGCAACCTTGGTTATTGTTCCATCGATTTTTAGTAGCTAGACGTCCTTGTTGTGGTCTAGACTTATTTTTCCATAAAGTAAATATCTGTAGCTTTCTAGAATGGTATAGGGTGCTTGATTTTGATTTTTCTAGAATTAGTTATGATTTTCTAAATTTGATAACAGAAAATTGGCACACTAACCCGAGGTGCACATGCAACTTTTATATGTATGGTTCATTAGCTCGAGTTTTTGGTCACTTCTTGAGATGGTTTTGAGTTGTATTTGTGTATTTGAATATAAAAATGAGATGGATGAGTTCGTATGGTCCACATGACATAAAATGAAAAATTTATCCTTGACGTAATGCAAAATAATTGAATATTTTTATTATATTTTCCTTGAGGATAAATGCTAGACCAAGGAGATGTAATTGGAATAATGTAGGATAGCCTAGTTAAATATTGTGTTACATTTATTAGTATCAGAGCAAAGATTTAGGCACTTTGATATGGGTTATGGATTGTGAATATAAGTTTGCCTTTATATATGAGTTAGTTGTAGATGAATTGAGTGTGATGGTGGTGAGTGTGTTCCTATTTGATGTTAAAATTTGCTATTGATGTTTTAGAAAGATGGTGAACACTAGAAGAGGTAGGCCTTCTAGAGAGGCTCATGTAAAGGATAGAGCTGAGCCTAACAATCTTGTAGTTGGAGCCCTGTAGGCTATAGTGGCTCACCAGGATCAGCAGCAAGCCGTGATTATGCAGTTATAGGAATGGCTTGCACAGAGAGATAGTAAGGGCCCTATACCTCCTTATCCACAACCACCACAGTACTTAGATGAGCATTCAAGGGTGACTCATTTTGATCCACAGTCATACATACAGATACAACAGGTTTCTCAGACTCCATCAGCTTAGACACCTCTGGTCCTGAAGCAGCCTTCTACTAGATAGGTTATTACATAGTTTAGAAAGTTTGGGCCTCCTACCTTTGATGGTAAGTTGAACACAGAGAAAGCTAAGGCTTGGATTATGTAGCTTGACAAGATATTATAGGTGATGGAGTGTACATCTAAGCAGAAAGCCACTATGGCTATTTTTCAGTTAGAGAAAGAAGCAAATTATTGGTGGAGGAGCACTGAGCCTATCCTGCAAGCGAGGAACCTTCCGCTTACTTGAGAGGCATTCCTCCAGGCCTTTTATGAAAGGTATTTCCCAAACTCCATCAAAGATAAAAAAGAGTCAGAGTTTGTACTCCTGAAGTAAGATGAGGGAATGTCCATGGACCAGTATGTGGCCAAATTTGTTGAGCTCTCCAGGTATTCCTCATATTTACAGAGGCATAATGACGAGTGCTGGAGAGTGGATAAATTAGAGAAAGGTCTGTTACCTAAGATTAGAGATAGGGTAGTTCCACAGAGAATTAGGAACTTTAACATTCTAGTTGAGATTTGCAGAGTTATAGAAGTGAATCTCAGGATGATGCAATCTACTTCTAGCGCCAGACCTCCCCTCCCTGAGCTTAAGAGACCTAGAGAAGAGACATAGGCCACAGGACTAGCAAGAGAGGTGGTAGAAGCTAGTGGAATAAAAGAGGCAAGAGAAGGAGAAC
The DNA here is from genome assembly GCA_026724425.1 of Erythrophleum ivorense. Lineage (NCBI taxonomy): Eukaryota > Viridiplantae > Streptophyta > Magnoliopsida > Fabales > Fabaceae > Erythrophleum > Erythrophleum ivorense. The sequence continues at coordinate 34,596,479 of JAIUCV010000006.1, read as the reverse complement.
TCAATCTAGCAGAGGCAGTTCTGCACCCACAGTGCATCCTCAATGTGGTAGGAATCATGGAAATAGACCGTGTTACGCGAGGCAAAATGTATGTTACAAATGCGGTAAGCCAGGATAGATGGCCAGGAACTGCACACAGGCTCCCCAACAATTTTCTTAGTAAAGGGAGATGGCTCTTGTACCTAGACCTCAAACACAGGGTGGAGTCTTTGCCCTGACATAGCAGGAGGCTAGCCGGTCCCCGAGTCTGATTTAAACTACTATTAAGATTAATGATTTTTCTATAACTGGTTTATTTGATTTGGGTGCTAGCCACTCTTTCATATCATATGACTGTGCTAAGAGGTTGGGTTTGAGTATGTATATACTACTATATGACTTGCATGTATCTACCCCTATAGGAAACAGAGCCATTACCTCCCATACCTATTTGAATTGTGTGGTCCAGTTTAATTATTACTATGTTACCCTTGATTTGATATATATACCCCTTGTTGATATTGATTTGATTATCGGTATGAACTAGATGTCTATAAATAATGCCACACTTGATTATTCTTGTAGATGTATTACTTTACCTAAATATGGGATTGTACCTAATATGAGGACTGAGTTATCTGTTATGACCACTTCCTAGGCTGAGAGGTCTCTAGGACATGGTTGTCAGGGATACCTATTTTCTTTTCAGTCCAAGCTGAGATAGAAGAGGGTATAGAGGAAATTCCAGTAGTGAGAGAGTTCCTATAATACCATACTTCTAAGGCTCAATTCATGCAATTCCCATAACTCATCTCATGTTAATTCTATAGGAAGCAACATAATGGCATAGGAAGTCATGAATCAAGATGCATTTTCCTACAGGTAAAAATTTTCTTTCAATATCTCATGGGTCATATGGACTCATCCATTTCATTTTCACATTTATACATAAATTCAACTCATAACAAGCTCAAACGATGTCCATACCTCAAGCAAAGGGAGCAAATATAAAAAATGCACTAGTGCAGCCTCGGATCAGTTTTCCAAATTCTATACCTAAATTTTGAAAAATCATAACTAATTTTTTAAAAAATTGAAATCAAGTAAACTATACCATTATGGAAAGATACTGATGTCTACTTTATGCTAAAAATAAATCAAGACCAAAAAAAGGCTGCTAGGCACCAAAAATTGATAGAATAGTACCAAAGGTCAGTTGTCATCTTTGGTACTGATATCTAACTTTAAAAATTCATATCTCCCTTATTAGAGATCTAATTAGGGTGATCTTGGTAGCCATGGAAGGCTTATCATGTATAGGTTATGCCTACAAAATTTCATAAGCATTGGATATCATTTGGCCCATGAATGACACAACCTAAGTTTCTAACCATATGAATAGTACATGCACTAGAATAGCAGAAAAATCTCAATTTTAAAAATTCATAATTAATTCTATAGAGCTTCAATTTTTATGCACTTTCACTTCACAAAAGGCTCTTAATAATATGTACATGTGTGCCAAATTTCATGGGCAAATTCATTCATTTAGTCAGATCTTGACATTGGGTTGTAAAATGACTCATTTGGTGTCATATAAGGGATCCAAATGGTCTATTTCAAGTTCTAAGGTGAGCATGACCACTTGAGCACATGGGAATGACTATTTAAACTTGTCTCAAAGGTGCATAAACCCATAAATCAAAAACTCACTCTCTAACCCCAAGCCATACACAAGAATGCCATTGTCTAGTCTTGCCATTCCATACCCAAATCATGCTATTTCATACATTTGGCATCAAATCTCATTCATACATCATACATTTGGGTAATTACATATGCTCATATGATTACATAACAATTACATCATAGGATTACATCATATACCATGTGTGTGGCTACAAAAGAGATAAAACTAGGCCATTTCATGCAATTTAATGTCAATCTCCATCTTCTAAGCTTAATGGCTTCCATTACCTTGGTCAATTGTTTCACTTAGCATGTTAAGACATTGGAGAGGATGGGATGAGATTCAAAGAATTCTAATAGTTCTCCCTTTCAATCACACATAAAGTATGCAATACAAGCCTTAAAAGTGCATCATGGACATATGGAAACATGTAAGCATTCATGAAACATTCTTGGCATTTGATCAAGTCATACATAGCATACATAGGTTTGTCAAGTGAGTAGACTAGCCTCACCCATTCACTTATGGATTTTGGACTTATCTTACCCATTTTCTCTAAAAGGTTGTGACTTAACCTTACTCTTGAGAGTCAACCTCACTCTTGGGAGACTCTTTACTTTGTCTTAACCAAGTTCTAGGGTTCTTGGCTCATCTTCACCATGGCTAAAGGGTTTTTGCCTTCTCCACACTCAAGCAAACCAAGACAAGCACATAAAACATCATTTGCATGTATAAAACATTATCATGGTACCATGGAATAAAAGCTCATGCTAAAACACTTTTCATAGCTCAAAACACATATACACACATCCAAAGACAATGTAAGCACACATTCATGCATAAGACAAGGTGGAGAGAGTTGTCTTTGCCACACAAGCATACTTTTTTCTTGAGCCTTAAGTCCTCTCCCTCGACCTCACATGCCTAAGGAGTGGAGATCATTTCTCTTAGCCTAGACACATCATATAGAAGCCAATTATACTTTTGAATCACATTTTAGGGCCACACATTCACTAGAAAAGGTAGGTGACTCATAAAGCTCTTTTATGGTTCCATAATGCACTTAATGAAGAAACCTTAGGAAAATATCATCTTGGCTCCATTCTCTCCATCTATTCATGATTCTTGACTCCATTTAAACCTCTTAGAGTCATCACACAAACAATGCAAGGAGCCTAACTAGGTGTTGCTTCTTTAAGCCATATTATGAAACATTTAAGACCATCTCACTTTCTATGATTTTTTAAAATTTTTCCAAGGCTTCCAATCATACTCTCCTATCATACATGATGCAAAACTAAGCTTGGAAGGAATTAAAACACTCCCTAGGTGCATAAACCGTCCTTGGCCAAAACATATACTTCCATATAACACCAATCGAGTTTCTTTGCTACCTTTGATGGGAGAATCATGTAGGAAGCTCTCTTGGTGCTTAAGAGTCTACATGAAATCTTAAACATCATAAAATATGGCTAGGATTCATGGTAGAGTTCAAGGTACAATCAAAACCCTAGCCTCCCTATCTTATAATCTAATGGTTTTTACTTGAATTTCTTTGCATATTTCTACTCTCCTCCCTTAAATTCCTAGAATTCACCCTTGGTTATCCCCAAAATTTCAGCCCTCTTGCAGCTACATATATAGGGCAAAATAGGGAGAAGAAGGGGGACAGAGTAGCTACTATAGGATGAAGATTTTACCTTATTTCCTTGGCTTTTCTTGCTTATTTCTGACTTTCCTTGGTTTCCTTTCTTTAAATCTGAATTTTTCCCTTTGTTGTGCCTTTAAAATAGATCCATAAACTTCAATAAAACTATAGGAAATAAAGGGAAATGGAAAAGAAGGGGTTTGGTAAAGAGAAAGTATGAAAAACCAAGAAAATCTATACCTTTTACTTATCTTTCTCCTCCCTTTTCTTCTCCTTCTTGTGCTCCTCACCCCTTAAGGTTTTCCTCTAGTTTAGGGCAAAAACATAAATGGATAAATGAAGGAGAAGATGGGGTGCCTCATATATATATAGGGAGGTTTAAGGAAGACTTTTCAAAAATTCTAATTTTGCCCTTCGCACTTGGCATTTTCATTTTTAGTTTGTTTTAGCTCCTTTTTAAGAACCATATTTTTCATTATGAAATTTAGATCCTCAATCTAATAAATTTCTTTCGAATGACTCAAATTGAAGCTAAAACCTTTCTGAATGGATCTATTAAAATTCGGGCGTACTGCTATTAGAAAATGTCCATTGGAGGGGCTTTAGTTGTCCTAGGGCTTCCAATGGTTTTCAGGGCCTTTGAGCACCCTAGGAAACTCAAAAATTTCATTTAAAAAGTCTTCTTGTGAGAATTCAAAATTTTGCTCAAAATGACAAAAGTACCCTTACATTTCGTCAACCTTTTGTTACATTTTGTTTCTCCATTCTAGTTCTATTTTTCTTTCCGTTTGAGCCTGAGATTCTCATTTTTAAGAGTCTAGGATACTACCCAAATTTTTTGGGACCTTAACTAAGTCATTTTGGGGGACTTCCTTTTATATCCAGTGAATTTCATATGTTGACGAAAAAACCTTACATTACGTTTCTCACATTTTCTCTCATTTTTAGAGAACTCAATATTACATTTCTCCCCCTTTAAATAAATTTTATTCTCGAAATTTGAGGTACACTTTTATCTTACTCTTTTCTTTTCTGGCTAACTGCTTTTTTCTTTCCCTTCTTCTTGGCTCTATAGAGTTTTCTCCGCCAGGGAATTTTCATTACTAGCTCTTAATGAGGGCTCTATTATTATAGAGTACTAGCTAGTTCTTCTCATAAGGGAAAGAAGTTTGAGACTCTGGAGATCTATTTTAGGAGAGCTTACTAATCATATCAGGTTAGTCTTAACCCGTTAGCAGGGGTTAACATTCTTTTTAGTGGACTCATTTACGTATTCAAGAGGTAATTTATTTCGTATCAAATCTCTCGTATCCTCTCCCAATGGCTTCTCATAAAGTCTCATCATCTTTCTCTGATCATTACAGCAATGGGAGATTTTTGTTTGTCTACTTATTTAATTATACCGTCTACTATTTATCTCTACGTTCTTTCTTACTAGCTCATCCCATAATTATAATTCACATTTCTTTCTATCACAGGCCTCACATCTCAACTGCTTATTGGGATTATAGCTCCTTTAAGGAGTTTCTACTTTTAATGATCCCAATTTCTTTATTTACTACTACATCTGTTTCCTTAGGTCGGAACTTTTTCTTACTCTTTTTATTCACTTACACTGGCATCTTATAGTCCTTCATGTTAACACTGATAGGCCTAGCATATGTTCCTCGTACTGGCATCAAAGAGTGACTACCACTAACTAATGCTGAATTCTGGTGGGATGCTAACTATACTCACAGTTTTGATCACTAGAGATTTACTATACCACTTACCTCATTTAGAACTGCACCTGACTCCTTTTTGAATACATAGTCTAGCATGTAAGGATCTCTTTATCCCTTAGTCAGGGCTAATATCAGCTGGGTAGTGGTTCATTTGGCTTTAACTCTGGAAAGCTACTTTCTTGTTTTCCTCATCCCATCCTATGCTCATCTTTCAAGAGATCTAGTTAGTGGTCTAACTGTCTAAGTAAAGCCTTTATATCTCTGTGGCAACAGCCTACTAAACTCAGGAGATCTCTAGTCTCTGAGATAAAACTGTCTATGACTATACTGGTCTCTAAGACTCACTACTCTGTAAAAACTATCTCAGGCTATCATCTCACCAGAGAACTGTCATACTATAACTGTGGGCTATCTATAACTTTGTGGGATCTACTGTGACCTCTAGGCTACTGCGACCTCTCAGAGCCCTGCTAGGGTCTACTGTAACCCACTGTGCTATGCTAGGATCTACTGCGATCTATCTCTGGGAGACATCAAAGCCTAAGATTACTATATCTGATAATAAAATAAATACTCACTAAGTCTGATAACTATCGCTCATAATAGCTGATGCTAAACTCAGAGATACATCATGCTTTTCGTGCGAAGTGGGTTATGTATCATCTGATTGTCTAGGATCCCATCATACTGCTATTCAGGAGTATTTTAACTTTTATTCATTATTCCTCATGGGATCCTCAGATTCCCACTTCAGCCCCTTTTACTTGGGCTTCTTTCCTTACTTTTACTGACTTACCTTGCTTCATTTATATTTGTTCTATCTTTCCTCTTATATCCTGCAATTTTTGACTATGCCCGCACTCTGCTTTTGGGTGCCTTGGCACTAGGGCATCTCACACACTGAGTGTGGCTAACATCTCTGGTAGAAGAGAGACTATACATTGGTCCCTTCTCATTTCATTACATGTACTATAAGGGACTCAAGCTATGCATATTGAACTCATGTTATCTGAATTTAAACATTCTTTACTATTAGCATGTTCTTTTCTATCTTATTATTCTTTACTAGGGACTCCTTTTCTATATGCTTTTCTTACTATTCTAATATTCTTGGAATCCCTTTACCTCTCTTTTTTGACTCATCTTATTCTTTAACTAACTAGAATACCTTTCGATTATCAAGACACTTTGGTGATTGATGCCATTGTTTGCTATGCACTCAAGTCACATTACTACTGGGTTGGCCAGACCCAATATCATGTAACCCTTGTTGCAAGCAAATTATAACATCAAACACTAATACACTGGTGCCTCATGACTGAGCTCAAAGTCACTATCGTCAGTACATTATAAGTTTTCCAATAATCTAAAGCATTCCTCTTGTACTTTTCTCTGTCTGCCTTATTTTTGTAAGATACTTAGGGAAAATAAGACTCTTCCTTTATTTCATCCTAAAATCACTTTACATTGCCTGACTGTTTTCACTTCGGGTACTATCATGCTAGAAGGGCATCTATGCCAAGGATAAGTATACTTTCTCAAGTACTCAAGCACATTAACTCGATCTTTATTCTCAATCTACTATGTACTCGACTTGAACACTATTGTTTATTCTCTTTCCTTTATCTTTACTATCATTTTACTTAGGTAAAAGAATGCTCTACTACTGGCTGTCTCTATTGCCAGTTTAGGTTTCTTTATGCTCAAGAGCACTTGCATTTTTCTTGGGTTCCTCTATTTGTTCACTTTCTATAACATCAAGGGGGTCTACTCTCTCTCATACTCTTGCTTTGCTCTTAATTAGACCGTCCCTTAGTAAGAAGAATTCTATTTCATAAAATCTTAGGAATTATATTCTATGGTGCTCTCAGCTTATACTCTTTTTCTATATAATGCAAGACTTACCTTCTTAGGCGGTCTATAGCTCCCTCGAGCTTCCCTAAAGGTAGTAAGGCACTAACTATTTGTCTCAGCTCGTTTCTATGTTCAGATCAGAGCTAGGCTTTCCTTTTGTTCAACTTTTTTACTCTTATTCCCAGGAGTACAACATATTGATTTTAAGGTTCTACTAACCTAATCCAGGACACATACCCTCAATGTTAGGATTCTATCTTACTGAAGACTTATGCTCTACTGGGTGCTCTAATCACTCACGTTCCTTAACCCTATATCATTCTCATATTAGGGAACTCGTCTAACTAACTCTCAGACCCCTATCTGTTTACTTTCTTGGCTCAAATTACTCATTTAATCACTACTAAAGCGAGGATATTTCTTTTATGGCTAGTTTCTTAGCTTTTCCTCACTTTCTTTATCATTGTACTTTATAGTTCAGGGGGTCTATCCAAGGAAATTTACTAACCATTACTGAGTGGCCTCTCTAACTCAGAACATCTTATCTTTCCTTTCTCGATCTAAAGAGAACTTTCGTTGAGCCTTTAGTTAAATTAATTTCTCCTTTTATACATCTCACCTGGATGATGCTATTCGTCACTTTTTGTAGGCTTTAGCTTATACTTAATCTGAGCTGCCTATCTTATCAGACCTATAGCTTACAATAACTTAGTGCCTTCTAAACTATCCTCATTCTCTTCTAAGCCTCTATCACGGGGCTAATTATACTCATCTTTAGGTGTTACCTATGAGGCATACCCTTCTAGGCACTCATTATATTCTTCACTACTAGTAGCCTTTCCTTATGTAATTTCAAGGCTACACTAACATCCTTTCATTTAGTGTTTCACAAGGTAGCACCCTAGGTTGGAGTCAATGCCTTAAGGGCAGATCTCAACAACCTTGTCATGCCTGTGTCTAACATTCTCTTATGTTGAGCTTTTTTCTCAGTCTCAATTACTAAGCCCACTAATTTCCTATCATTTACTGACCTTCTGTGACCATTTACTACTCTTTTTCTCTACCTATACTAGGGGTTCCGCTCTCTGTGGATCAACTAATCCCTTACCATTTGCTGTGGCTAGCACATCATTTGCCACGACTAATTAGCCTTGGGTTCACCATAGTCTCCTGTCTAAGTATTGGCTGCAATGAGGAATTCTCTGGATTGCCTCGCTGCTTCTTGAAATAATTGGTCGCGGCTAAGCAGTTAATTGGTTGTGGCTAACAGCCTCTGATTGGCTTACTTCTTCATGAATTAGAAACTTTATCTTTAGCTACAAAATCTAAGCCTCATTGCCTTTACATTCAGCCCGTCATCAAAGCTAGAGGGTTTTACCTCCTGCTTCATTCATGCATAACTAGTTGTCACCTCTAGGCTATCAGGCTCTAAGGTGTAGCTTGTAACTCAACCTCTGGCTTAAGAGAATTAATGTTTTAGGCTCTAAAACTTATCTAGGCATTTGGGTGTCATGGCTAAGGGGTAACTTTCTTTCTCACTTCCCCTTTAAATTGATCTTGTGTAGTGGCAATTTCATCTTATATTGCGTTGCATCCTTACTTGTCTCTGCATTACATAAGAAATCTCAAAATAATCTGAGTTTATCAAGGAGAGTTAGGCCTCACATACTCTCTCTAGCAAGCCTCTTCATATCAATGAGATCATTTTTCATAGTTTATATCTAGGGCTTACTATTGATCCCAAGGGGCTATCATTTGTTATAGGGCTCTAGCCGTCGGATCCCTTAGCTTTGCTCAAGCTATTTTAGAGGCTAACCTTTCTCGATATTCACTATCTACTCTAAGACCATTCTATAACTTACTTGTCATAAACATAGCCACAACTATCTTCACACACCTAAAATACCTTATACAAGGCTTTTTATAACCATACAAGCCTTTTACATAGCCCTCTTGTTACATCCTCAAGCTAAAACCAATATGAGAGAGTTTGGAACTTTGCTCTGATACCAATAAATGTAACACCATACTTCTAAGACTCAATTCATGCAATTCCTATGCCTCATCTCATGTTAATTCTATGGGAAGCAACATAATAGCATAAGAAATCATAAATCAAGATGCATTTCCCTACAAGTAAAAATTTTCTTTCAGTATCCTGTGGGTCATATAGACTCATCCATTTCATTCTCACATTTAGATACATAAATGCAACTCATAACAAGCTCAAAAGATGGTCCATACCTTAAGCAAAGGGAGAAAATACACAAAATACACTAGTGCAGCCTCATATTAGTTTTCCAGATTCTATGCTTGAATTTGAAAAATCAAAACTAATTCAAAAAAATTAGAAATCAAGCACACTATACCATTATAGAAAGCTATCGATGTCTACTTTATGTTAAAAATAAATTCATACCCAACAAAGGCCTCTAGGCACCAAAAATTGATGGAACAATACCAGAGGTCAGCTATCATCCCTGATACTGATCTCTAACTTTAAAAATTCATATCTCCCTTCTCAGAGGTCCAATTAGGGTGATCTTGGTGGCCATGGAAAGATTATCATATCTAGTTTATTATTATAACATTTCATAAGCATTGGACATAATTTGGCCCATGAATGACATAACCTAAATTTCTAACCATATGAATAGTACATGCACCAGAACAACAAAAAAATCCCAACTTTGAAAATTCATAATTAATTCTATAGAGCTCTGATTTTTTTGAACTTTAGTTTCCCAAAAATATCTAAAAATATTTACATGTGTGCCAAATTTCATAGGCAAATTCATTCATTTGGTCAGATCTTGACATTGGGTTGTAAAATGGCTCATTTGGTGTCATATAAGGGGTCCAAATGGTCCATTTCAAGTTCTAAGGCAACCATGACGACTTGAGCATATGGGAATGCACCAAAATGACTCTATAAACTTGTCTCAAAGGTGCATAAACCCAAAAATCAAAGACTCACTCTCTAACCCCAAGCCATACACAAGAATGCTTTTGTCTAGTCTTGCCATTCCATACCCAAATCATACTATTTCATACATTTGGCATCAAATCTCATTCATACATCATACATTGAGGTAATTACATGTTATCATATGATTACATAACAATTACATTATAGGATTACATCATATACCATGTGTGTGGCTATAAAAGAGATAAAACTAGGCTATTTCACGCATTTTAATGTCAATCTCCTTCTTCTAGGCTTGGTGGCTTCCATTATCTTACTCAATTGCTTCACCTAACATGTTAAGATATTAGAGAGGAGGGGATGAGATTCAAATAATACCAATAGCTCATCTCCCTTTCAATCACACATAAAGTATGCAATACAAGCCTTAAAAATGCATACATGGACATATGGAAACATGTGAGCATTCATGAAACATTCTTGGCATTTGATCAAGTCATACATAGCATATATAGGCTTGTTAAGTGAGTGGACTAGGCGCACCCATTCACTTATGGATTTTGGACTTACCTCATCCACTTTCTCTAAGAGGTTTTGACTCAACCTTACTCTTAGGAGTCAACTTCACTCTTGAGAGACTCTTTACTTTGTCTCAACCAAGTTCTAGGGTTCTTGGCTTATCCTCACCATGGCTAGAGGGTTCTTGGCTTTTACACACTCAAGCAAACCAAAATAAGCACATAAAACATTATTTGCATGCATAAAACATTATTATGGTACCATGGAATAAAAGCTCATGCTAAAACACTTTTCATAGCTCAAAACACATATACACATATCCAAAGACAATGTAAGCACACATTCATGCATGAGAGAAGGTGGAGAGAGCTACCTTTGCCACACAAGTATACTTTCTCTTTAAGCCTTGAATCCTCTCCCTTGACTTCACACACCCAAGGAGGTGGAGATCATTTCTCTTGGCCTAGACACATCATATGGAAGCTAATTATACTCTTGAATCACATTATAAGGCCATAAATTCACTAGAAAAGTTAGGTGACTCATAAGGCTCTTTTATGGTTCCATAATGCACTTAATGAAACAACCTTAGGAAAATATCATCTTGGCTCCATTCTCTCCATATATTCATGATTCTTGACTCCATTTAAACCTCTTGGAGTCATCACACAAATAATTCAAGGAATCTAACTAGGTGTTGTTTCTTTAAGCTATATTATGGAATATATAAGACCATCTCACTTTCTATGATTTCTAAAATTTTTCTAAGGCTTTCTCTCATACTCTCCCATCATACATGAAGCAAAGCTAAGCTTGGAAGGAATTAAAATACTCCTTAGGTGCATAAACCCTCCTTGGCCAAAACATATACTTCTATATGGCACTAATGGAGTGTCTTTGCTTCCTTTAATGGGAGAATCATGTAGGAAGCTCTCTTGGTGTCTTAGGAGCTTACATGAACTCTTAAACATCATAAAATATGGCTATGATTCATGGTAGAGTTCAAGGTATAATCAAAACCCTAGCCTCCCTATCTTGTAATCTAATGGTTATTACTTAATTTTCTTTGCATATTCCTACTCTTCTCCCTTAAATTCCTAGAATTCACCCTTGGTTTTCCCCAAAATTCAAGCCCTTTTGCAGCTACATATATGGGGTGAAATAGGGAAAATAAGGGGAAAGGAGTAGCTATCATAGGCTGAAAATTTTACCTTATTTCTTTAGCTTTTCTTGCTTGTTTCTCACTTTCCTTGGCTTCCTTTCTTCAAATCCGAATTTTCCCCTTTGTTGTGCCCTCAAAACGGATCCATAAACTTCAATAAAACCATAAGAAAGGAAGGGAAATAGAGAAGGAGGGGGTTTTCTAAAGAGAAAGCATGAAAAACTAAGAAAATTCATACCTTTTGCCTTGTCTTTTTGCTCCCTTTTCTTCTCCTTCTTATGCACCTAACCCCTTAGGGTTTTCTTCTGGTTTAGGGCAAAAATATATGTGGCTAAATGAAGGAGAAGATGGGGCACCTCATATATATAGAGAGAGGTCTAAGGAAGACTTTTCAAAAATTCTAATTTTGCCCTTTGTTCTTGGTATTTTCGTTTCTGGTTCGTTTTAACTCCTTTTGAGAATTGTCTTTTCTATTATGAAATTTAGGTCATCAATCTAATAAAATGCCTTTAGAATCACTCAAATCTAAGCTAAAACCTTCTCGAACAGATCTATCAAAGTTCGAGCACACCATTATTAGAAAATGTCCATTTGAAAGGCTTTAGCTATCTCGGGGCTTCCCATGGTTTTTAGGGCCTCTGAGAACCCTGAAAAACTCAAAACTTTCATTTAAAAAGCCTTCTTGTGAGAATTCTAAAATTTGCTCAAAATGATGAAAATACCCTTATATTTCATCAACCTTTTGTTTCTTCATTCTAGCTCTATTTTTCTTTCGATCTGAGCCTGAGATTCTCATTTTTAGGAGTCTAGGATGCTATCCAAATTTTTTGGGACCTTAACTAAGTCATTTCGAGGGACTTCCTTTTGTATCCAGTGAATTTTGTATGTTGACTGAGAAACCGTATGTTACGTTTCTCTCATTTTCTTTCATTTTCAGAGAACTAGATATTACAGTTCCCAGAAGTCTTTCCTAAAGAAATTAGCGAACTACCCCTAAAGAGAGAGGCTGAGTTTCCTATAGACATTATACCTGGGGGGTCCAGTGTCTAAGGCCCCATATAGGATAGCTCCTACCGAGCTTAAGAAACAGATAGAATAGCTTTTAGAGAAGGGTTTCATTAGACCCAGTGTCTCGCTGTGGGGAGCTCCTGTCTCTAGCCTTATTCGTAAAGAAGAAAGACAGGAGCTTTAGACTGTGCATAGATTACTGGGAGCTCAATAAGATAACTATTATGAATAAGTACCTTCTTCCCCGCATAGATAAGCTTATAGACCAGTTAGTAGGAGTGTCAGTCTTCTTTAAGATAGATCTCAGGTCAGGATATCATCAGCTTAGGATTAAGGCTAAGGATATTCCCAAAATAGCTTTTAGAACTAGATACAGGCATTATAAATTCTTAGTTATGCCCTTTGGGTTGATGAATGCACCTCAGTGTTCATAGATTAAATGAACAGAGTGTTCAGACCATACCTAGATAGATTTGTAGTTGTCTTAATAGATGATATTCTCATTTATTCAAAGATTAGGGAAGAACATGAGCAGCACTTAAGATTAGGCCTAGAAACCCTGAGAGAGAAATAGTTATATACTGAACTTAGTAAATATAAATTTTAGCTCATTGAAGTTCAATTCCTAGGCCATGTGATCTCCCAAGTTGGGGTTGCAGTAGATCCTCATAAAGTAGAAGTAGTGTTACAGTAGGAGAGACCTAGGATAGTGACAGAGATCAAGAGCTTCCTAGGTTTAGCAGGTTATTACTGGAGGTTCATTCAGGGTTTTTCTCAAATAACAATGCCACTGGCTTATCAGAAAGAATGTACCATTTTGTGTGGGATGAAAAATTTGAGAAGTGTTTTTAAGAGTTGAAACATAAGTTAACCATGATCCTAATAATTTTAGTACTTCCTGACCCCAAGAGACTTTTGTAGTCTATAGTGATGCTTCCAAGAAAGGGTTAGGATGTGTGCTTATGCAGAAAGGCTGAGTGGTAGCTTATGCCTCTAGACAGTTAAAGCCTCACGAAGAGAATTCCTCCACACATGATCTAAAACTAGTTGCAATGGTGTTTGTTTTGAAAATATGGAGACACTACTTGTATAGGGCAGCCATAGAAATCTTCAGCAACTACAAGAGCCTTAAATATTTATTTGAACAGAAAGAATTAAACATGAGGCAGAGGATATAGTTAGAATTTTTGAAAGATTATGATTTCACATTAAAATACCATTTCGACAAGACTAATGTGGTAGATGATGCCTTGAGTAGGAAATCCATACATATGGCCTGTATGATGGTCAGAGAGCAAAAGTTGATTGAGAGGTTCAGGAATATGAATCTCTTATGTGAGGTGCATTCGGAAAAGTTGTTAATAAGCAAAACCTAAATAGAGAATGACCTGAGGAACCAAATAAAAGAGGCTCAGCAAACAGATGATCACATAAGCAAGATTAGAGTCCAAATAGCCTATGGTAGCACTCAGGAGTTCAATCTGTTTGAGAATGTCATAGTGAGATATAGGGATAGGTTGTATGTGCTAAAAATGTAAAGATTAAAGAGAGAATACTAGATGAGGCACACAAGAGTAGATACACTATTCATCTAGGTAGTAATAAGATGTATCATGATTTAAAGAAAATGTTTTGGTGGCCTAGAATAAAAGCAGACATAGCAAGATATGTCTCTCGATGTCTAGTATGTTAAAAAGTTAAAATAGAGCTCCAGAAGCTAGCTAGGTTACTGCAGCCCTTAGATATCCCAAAGTAGAAATGGGATAGCACAGCTATAGATTTTATCATAGGTTTTCCTAGGACATCATTGTGGCATGATGCCATATGGGTAATAATGGATAGATAAATAAAGTCAGCTCACTTTTTAGTGATGAAAGCCACTCTTACCCTAGATAAATTAGCCCAGTTGTACATCTGGGAGATAATGAGATTACATGGTGTACCTAGAAGTATAGTATCAAATAGAGATCCCAAATTCACTTCGAATATCTGGAAATCTTTACAGGATACTCTAGGTATTAGATTGAGATTTAGTATAGCCTACCCACCCCCAGACAGACGAACAGATGGAGAGAACCATCCAAACCCTAGAGGACATGTTGAAGGCTTGTGTTCTAGAAATGAAAGGTGTAATGCCATACTTCTAAGACTCAATTCATGCAATTCTCATGCCTCATCTTATGTTAATTCTATGGGAGGCAACATAATGGCATAGGAAGTAATAAATCAAGATGCATTTCCCTATAGGTAAAAATTTTCTTTTGATATCCCGTGGATCATATGGACTCATCCATCTCATTCTCACATTTAGATACATGAATACAACTTATAACAAGCTTAAGAGATCGTCCATACCTCAAGCAAAGGGAGTAAATACACAAAACGTACTAGTGCAGCCTTGGATCAGTTTTCTAGAGTCAGTGCTTAGACTTTGAAAAATTATAACTAATTTTAAAAAATTGAAATTAGGTACACTATACCATTCTAGAAAGCTACAAATTTCTATTTTATGCTAAAAATAAATCCAAACCCAAAGGCTGCTAACTACCAAAAATTGATGAAACAATACCAGAGGTCAGCTGTCATCCCTGGTACTAATTTCCAACTTTAGAAATTCATCTCCCTGCTCAGAGGTCCAATTGGGGTGATCTTAGTGGTCATGGAAATCTTATCATGTCTAGTTTATGTTTGTAAAATTTCATGAGCATTGGACATTATTTGGCTTATGAATAATGTAGTTTAATTTTCTAACCATATGAACAGTACCTATATTAGTTTAACAGAAAAATGGTAACTTTGGAAATTCATAATTAATTCCACAGAGCTCTAAAAAATCTGGTCTTTAGCTTCCCAAAAAGCTCTGGATAGGATCTACATGTGTGGCAAATTTTATGGAAAAATTCATTTATTTGGTCAGATCTTGACATTGGGCTGCAAAATGGCTCATTTGGCGTCATGTAGGGAGTCCAAATGGTTCATTGCAAGTTCTAAGGCAACCATGACCACTTGAACATGTGAGAATGCACCAAAATGACTCTTTAAACTTGTCTCAAAGGTGCATAAACCCAGATTCGTCAAACTCACTCATCCACCCCATGATATACATAAGAATACACATGCTAGCTTTGGCTATTCAATACCCAAAACATGCTATTTCATACATTTGGCATCAATTCTCATTCATACATCATACATTTGGGTATTTACACATGTGTATATGATTATGTAATAATTTCATCATGGGATTACAACATATGCCATGTGTATGGCTATAAAAGAGTCATAATTAGGCCATTTCATGCATTTTGATGTCAATCTCCTTCTTCTTGGTTGGTGGCTTCCATTACCTTGCTCAATTGCTTCACTTATCATATTAAGACATCGAAGAGGAAGAGATGAGATTTAAAGAATCCCAATAGCTTATCTCCCTTTCAATTACATATAAAGTATGCAATACAAGCCTTGAAAATACATGCATGGACATGTTAACATATATGAGCATTCATAAAACATTCTTGGCATTTGAACACATCATGTATAGCATACATAGGCTTGCCAAGTGAGTAGATTAACCTTACCCATTCACTTATGGATTTTGGACTTATCTTACCTATTTTCTGTAAGAGGTTTTGACTCAACCTCACTCTTGGGAAACTCTTTACTTTGTCTTAACCAAGTTCAAGGGTTCTTGGCTTATCCTCACCATAGCTAAAGGGTTCTTGACTTTTCCACACTCAAGCAAACTAAGGCAAGCATATAAAACATTATATGCATACATAAAATATCATCATGGTACCATCGAATAAGATCTTATGATAAAATACTTTTCATAGCTTAAAATATATATATACACATTCAAAGACAATGTAAGCACATAATCATGCATGAGAGAAGGTGGAGAGAGCTACCTTGCTTGTATTCACACACTTTTTCCTTGAGCCTTGTGTCTTCTCCCTTGACCTCACACACCCAAAAAGGTGGAGATCATTTCTCTTGGCCTAGACACATCATATGAAAGGTAATTACACTCTTGAATCACATTCTAAGGCCACACATTCACTAGAAAAGTTAGGTGACTCGTAAGGTACTTTTATGGTTCCATAATGCACTTAATGAAGAAACCTGAAGAAAACATCATCTTGGCCCCATTCTTTCCATTCATTTATGATTCTTGACTCCATTTAAACCTCTTGGAGTCATCACACAATTAAATCAAGGAGCCTAGCTAGGTGTTGCTTCTTTAAGTCATAATATGGAACATACAAGGCCATCTCACTTTCTATGGTTTCTAAAAAATTTTCAAGGCTTCCTCTCATACTCTCCTATCATACATGTAATGTCCAGAGCTTTTCCCATGAGGTATGTTATCTAAATTTTGAAGACAAAATTTATTTAAAGGGGGAGAAATGTAATGTCCAGCTTTCGTAAAAACAATGAAAACAAATACGTTTCCAAAGCAAGTCCTCTGAAATGAATTGGTTAAGGTTCAAAAAAATTAGAATAATGATCTTGACATTAAATAATGAATTTAGGAGGTTAGAGGTACCTTGAAACAGAGGCTAAAATAACCAGACAGAAATTAACAAAATAACCACGTAACGTAATGGCATTTTCATAATTTTGGGCAAATTTTGGAATACTCATAGGAGGGTTTTTAAATAGAAAAATTGAATTTTTTGAGGTTCTCAGAGGCCCTAAAAACCATAAGAAGTCCCGAGACAGTCAAAACCCTTTCAGTATACGTCTTCTAATGTTAGTTGACCTAAACTTTGATCCTTTCGTTCGGGAAGGTTTTAGCTTCAATTTGAGTGATTCCAAAGAAATTTTATAAGATTGAGGACCAAAATTTTATAATGGAAAAGACGGTTCTAAAAAAAGAGGTAAATCAAATCAAAAACGAAAATGCCAAGATTAAAGGACATAATTGAAATTTTTGGAAATAACTTTTTAAACCTACCTATATATACCCCATGCTCCACTCTTCCCTTCACTTCGCTCATTTTATTTCTACCCTAAACTTGAGAAAGAAGTAAGGGAGTGAGGCGCACAAGGGAGAGGAGAAAGGGAAGAGAAAAAGCAAGGAAAAGGTATAATTTTTCATGGATTTTCTTGGTCTCTCTTTAGCAAATTCCTTCTCCTCCATCTCCCTCTCTTTCCTATGGTTTTATCAAAGCTCTTGGGTCTATTTTAAGGTCATACCAAGGAGGAAATTTTTGAGTTTAGAGAGGAAAAGCCAACCAAAGAGAAGAACAAGCAAAAGAAAGCTAAGAAACCAAGGTATTTTGCCACTTTATGCATGATTCTTTTTGCTCCTTCTCTTGTGATTTTTGATCCATATAAGACTAGCCCTAAAGGGTTGAATTTCTAGCCAAACCAAGAGTGAATCTTAGGAAAATGAGGGAGAAGAACAAGAATATGCAAAGGAAACAATCAAACAACCATTAGATTTCAAGATAGCAAAGTTAGGGTTTTAAGTGTTCTCTTAAAATTTTGTTTTGATATAAGAATTTCTAAGCTAAAATGAATGTTTATATGGGCTATAGAGATCCCTAAGAAGCTTCCTACATGCATCTTCTATCAAGAAAACTAAACAAGCTCCCTTGGTGTTCATATGGTCCATAGCCACGGCCTGGAGAGGAAGGAACACCAACGGGTAGTTTTAATTCATTCCAAGCTAGATTTTGTATCATATATGATGAGAGAGGATGAGAGGAAGCCTTAGAAAAATTTTAGAAATCTTGGATAGTGAGATGTAGTTATAGGTTTTATATTATGGCTTAAAGAAGTAACACTTAGTTAGGCCCCTTGAAAAGAAAGTGTGATAGCTCCAAGAGACTGCAATGGAGTCAAGAACCTTAGATGGATGGAAAGAATGGAGCCAAGATCATGTTTTCCTAAGGTTGCTTCATTAGGTGCATTATGGAACCATAAAATAGCCATAAGAACCATCTAGCTTTTGAAATGATTATGTAGCTTTAGAATTTGTTCCAAGAGTGTAATTAGCTTCTATATTATGTGTCTAGGCCAAAGGAAAAAAGTCCCACCTTCTTGTGAGTATGTGGCCATGGGAGAGGAACCAAGTTCAAGGAGAAAAGTATGTATTTGTAACAAAGGTAGCTCTCTCTTCTTTCTTTCATGCATGAGTGGATGTTTATCTTGTTTTTGAATCTATGTATATGTGTTTCAAGTCATGAAAAATGTTTTAGCATGTATTTATATGCCATGGTACCATGATGTTATATTATTTATTTGATTGAGTGTGGTGAAGCCAAAAGTCCCCAAGAATGGTTGAGACAAAGCCAAAAGTCTCCCAAGAGTAAGACTTAGTTAAAAGCCTTTAAGAAAATAGGTGAGGCAAGTCCAAAATCTCCCAAAGAGATTGAGTGAGGCTAAACCACTTGCTTGGCAAGCCTATGCATGTTTCATATGACTTTTTGAATACTAAAAATATTCTATGAATGATTACATGTTCCATGATATCCATACATGCACTTTTAAACTTGAATTGCATTTTTTATGTATGGTTGAAAGGGAGAAGAGCTATTGCGATTCCTAGAATCTTATCCCTTCCTCCCCATTTGTCTAACAGGACAAAGTGGACTAAGTAAGCTAAGAAATGGAATCCATCAAGCATAAAGGAAGGAGATTGACAACAAAGTATATGGAAATGTCCATTTTGTAGCCATATGAATGGCATATGATGTAATCTAATATTGTATATGATGTATGAGCTTATGAACATATGTAATTACATGAATATTTGATGTATGAATGAGATTTGATGCCATATGTATGATATTGCATGATTTGGACATTGAATGGCAAGAACTAGCTTATGTATTCTTGTGTATACCTTGGGGTGAAAAAGTGAGTTTGTGAAATGAAATCTGGATTTTTATACCTTTGAGACATGTTTAGTAGACCATTTTGGTGTTTTCCCATGTGCTCAAGTGACCATAGATGTCTTAGAAATTGTTTTGGACCATTTGAGACTCATTGAAGACACAAAAATGACTATTTTGGAACCCAATATCAAAATCTGATCAAATGAAGGAATTTACCCATGAAATTTGGCATTCATATAAATCTTATCTAGAGATTTTTGGGAAGCTAAAGACCATATTATTTGGAGCTCTATGGAATTAATTATGATTTTTCAAAGTTGTCAAATTTTAGTTGTTCTGGTATAGTTATTGTTCATATGGTCATTTTCTTCTCCTATATTATTCGAGTTCCAAATGATGTCCAATGCTTATGAAATTTTGTAGGAATAAAATAGATATGATAAGCTTTCTATGGCCACTATGATCACCCCAATTGGATGTTTGAGCAGGGAAATATGAATTTTTGAAAGTATGTGACAGTACTAGTAGCCCTAGGCAACCTTGGTTACTGTTCCATCAATTTCCAATAGCTAGATCTCCTTGTTATGGTCTATACTTCTTTTTAGCATAAAGTAGACATCTATAGCTTTCTAAAATGGTATAGTGTGCTTGATTTTGATTTTTTTTAGAATTAGTTATGATTTTCTAAAATTATTGATAGAAAACTAGCATACTAACTCGAGGCTGCACATGTAAATTTTATATGTATGGTTCATTAGCTTAAGTTTTTGGTCACTTCTTAAGATGGTTATGAGTTGTTTTTGTGTATTTAAATATGAGAATGAGATGGATGGGTTCATATAGTTCACGAGACATGAAATAAAAAATTTATCTACGACATAACGCAAAATAATTGAATATTTTTTATTGCATTTTCCTTGAGAATGAATGCTAGACCAAGGAGATGTAATTGGAATAATGTTGGATAGCCTAGTTAAATATGGTGTTACAGGCACCGTATGAGGTATTATATCAGAGGAAGTGTAGGTCCCCAATGTGTTGGGTTAAGCTAAGAGAAAGAAGCCTAATAGGCTCAGAGTTAGTGGACCAAACTTCTAGGCAAATTGAGATTATAAGAAAGAAACTCCTAATGACACAGAGTAGATAGAAAAGTTATACAGATAGACGAAGAAGGACATTAGAGTTTAAGATTAGAGACCATGTTTTTGTTAGAGTGTCTCTAGTCACAGGGATAGGTTAGTCCATTAAGAGTAAAAAGCTCAGTCCAAAATACATATGTTCATTTCTGATTCTTGATAAAGTAGGATCTGTAGCCTACAGACTTGCCCTTCCCCTAATTCTAAGCTAAGTTCATAATGTATTCCATGTATCCTAGCTCAAAAAGTACTAGCTCGACCCCTCACATGTCATAGACTATGAAAATGTGCAGTTACAAGATGATCTATCATATATATTATCACCAGATCGGATTGTGGATGTTAGACTCAAGCAATTCCGGAATAAGATGATACTGCTGGTGAAAGTGGTTTGGAAGGGGTTATCTCCTGAATAAGTTACCTAAGAGCTGGAAGAAGAGATGAGGAAGAAGTATCAAAAGCTCTTCCCATAAGGTATGTTATCTAAATTTTGAAGACGAAATTTTTTTAAAGAGGGAAATGTAATGTCTAATTTTTGATAAAAACGATGGAAACAAATATGTTTTAGAAGTAAGTCCTCTGAAATAACTTGGTTAAGGTCCAAAAAAATTAGAATAATGATCTAGACATTAAGTAATGAAATCAGGAGGCCAGAGGTACCCTGAAACAGAGGTTAAAATAACCAAATAGAATTTAACGAATAGCTACATAACGTAATGACATTTTCATAATTTTGGGCAAATTTTGGAATACTCATAGGAGGACTTTTTAAATGAAAATTTTGAGTTCTCCGGGGTTCTCAGAGGTCCTGAAAACCATGAGAAACCCCGGGACAGTTAAAACCCCTTTGGTGTACGTTTTCTAACATTAGTTGACCCAAACTTTGACCCTTTCATTTGAGAAGGTTTTAGCTCCAATTTAGTGATTCCAAAGGAATTTTATAAGATTGAAGACCTAAATTTTATGATGGAAAAGATAGTTCTAAAAAAAGAGCTAAAACATACCAGAAACGAAGATGCCAAGGTTAAGGGACAAAAATAGAATTTTTGAAAACAATTCCTAAACCCTACCTATATATACCCCATGCCCCACTCTTCTCTTCATTTAGATGAGTTCATTTCTACCCTAAACCAGAGAAAAGACCAAGAGTGTGAGGCGTATAAGGGAGGAGAGAAAGGGAGAAGAAAAAACAAGTGGAAGGTATAGATTTTCATGGATTTTTAGTTCTCCTTAGCAAATATTTTCTCCTTCTTCTTCTCTTCTTTCCCATAAGTTTATTAAAGCTTTTGGGTTTGTTGTGAAGGCAGACCAAGAAGGGAAATTTTAAAATTCAAGAGAAGAATCCAAGCAAAGAGAAGAGTAAGCAAAGGAAGCTAAGAAACCAAGGTAATTTGCTATGTTTCAAGCTTGTTCTTCCATTACTTTCCTTTTGTATGTTTCACCCATATTAGGGACAGCCATAAAGGGTTAAATTTCTAGCCAAACTAAGAGTGAATCTTAGGAAAATGAGAGAGAAGAATAAGAATATGCAAAGGAAACAACTAAACAACTATGGAATTTTAAGATAGCAAAGTTAGGGTTTCAAGTACTTTACTAAAATTCTGTTTTGATGCAAGAGTTCTTAGGCCAAAATGGATGTTTGAATGAGCTTATAAGATCCTTAGAAAGATTTTCACATGAATCTCCCATCAAGAAAACAAAAAACAAACTTCTTTGGTGTTCTCATGAAGCATAGCCTCTGCCTAGAGTGGATGAAGCACTAAGGGATAGTTTTAAATTCTTCCAAACTTGGTTTTGCATCATATATGATGAGAGAGGATGTGAGGAAGCCTTAGAAAAATTTTACAAGTTATAGATAGTGAGATGTAGTTATAGATTCCATATTGTGACTTAAAGAAGCAACACCTAGCTAGGCTCCTTAAATTAAATGTGTGATGACTCCAAGAGGTTTAAAAGGAGTCAAGAGTCATAAATGGATGGAAAGAATGGAGCCAAGATTATGTTTTCCCAAGGTTGCTTCATTAAATGCTTTATGGAACTATAAATGAGCCATAAGAACTATCTAGCTTTTGAAATGAATGTGTGGCTTTAGAAATTGTCCCAAGAGTGTAATTAGCTTCCATATTATGTTTCTAGGCCAAAGAAACCAAGCATTCTTGAAAAGAAAAGTGTGCATTTGTAACCACAGTAGCTATCTCTTCTTTCTTTCATGCATGAGTAGATGTTTGTCTTGTTTTTGAATGTGTGTATGTATGTTTTGAGCCATGAGATATGTTTAAGCATATATCTATATGCCATTGTACCATGATATTATGTTATGCACTTAAATGATGCTTTATGAACATGTTTTAGTTTGCTTGAATGTGATGAAGCTAAAAGTCCCTTAGCTAGGACGAGGATGAGCCAAAAGTCCCTAAGAATGGGTAAGATAAAGGCAAAAGTCTCTAAAGAGTGAGGCTTAGTCTAGAACCCCTTAAGAAAATGGGTGAGGCAAGTCCAAAATCCCCTAAGAGAAGTGGGTGAGGCTAAACCATCTTCTTGGCAAACCTATGTATACTAAATTTGACTTCTTGAATGCAAAAAATGATACATGTATGATTATATGCTCCATGATAGCCATGCATGCATTTTTAGACTTGGATTTGCATTCTTTATATATGGTTGAAAGGGAGAAGAACTATTGGGATTCCTAGAATCTCATTTCTTCCTCCCCATTTTCCTAACATATATAGGTGGACCAATTGAACCAAGGAATAGAAGCCACTAAGTATAAAAGAAGGAGATTGACATAGAATTGTGTAAATTGCCCATTTTGTAGCCATATGAATGGCATATGATGTAATCCAATGTAATTACATGGATACTTGATGTATGTATGAGATTTGATGTCATGTGAATATTGTAGCAAGTTCTTAACATTGAATGGCAAGATATAACTTATGTATTCTTGTGTATGTCTTGGGGTGAGAGTATGAGTTTATGAATTTTGGATTTGTACACCTTTGAGACATGTTTAGTAGACCATTTTGGTACTTTCTCAAGTACTCAAGTGGCCATGAAAGCCTTGGGACCAAATTTGACTCTCTTGAAACTTTTTAAGAAGCATAAAAGGGCCATTTTACAACGCTATAGCACATTCTAAACAAATGAATGAATTTTTCTATGAAATTTAGCATGCATATAGATCTTATCTAGAGATTTTTGGGAAGATGAAGATCAGATTATTTGGAGCTTTGTGGAATTAATTATGAATTTTCAAAGTTGCCAAATTTTAGCTGCTCTGGTATGATTACTATTCATATGGTCAATTTCTTTTCTTACGTCATTTAAGTGGCAAATGGTGTCTAATGCTCTTAAAAGTTTACAGACATAAACTAGACATGATAATCTTTCTATAGCCACTAAGATAACCACAATTGGATCTATGAGCACGAAAATATGAATTTTTAAAGTTTTGTGACAGTACCAGTAGTGTCATATGAGTCTAGGTAATATTCCATCAATATCTAGTGACTAGATGTCCCTGTTTTGGTCTGGACTTATTTTTATCATAATGTAGACATCTATAGATTTCCATAATGATATAGTTTGTTTGATTTTGATTTTTCTAAAATTAGTTATGATGTTTCAAAGTTCATGATAGAAAGTTGGCACACCAATCCGAGGCTAAACATGCAATTTTTATATATATGGTTCATGAGCTTGAGTTTTTGGCCACATCTTGAGATGGTTTTGAGTTGTATTTGTGTATTTAAATAGGAGAATGAGATGGATAAATTCATATGATCCATAAGACACCAAATGAGAAATTTATCTATGACGTAACATAAAAAAATCCATTATTTTTATTGCATTTTATTAAGAAAAAATGCTATACCAAGGAAATGTGCTTGGACTAATATGAGATAGTCTAGTGAAATATGGTGTTACAGAGGGAATGTGTACTAAGAAATGAAAAGAAACTAGAATGTATGCTTATCTAAATAATGATTATCATTCCAGTATTTAGATAATTCTATATATAGAACCCTATATGAGAGAAAATATGAATCACCTTATGTTGGGTTAGCTATGTAAAAGGAGATTGTTAGGCCTTGAAAAGGATAGGCCAAACCACTAGATAGGTAAAAGTCAATTAGAGAGAAACTCTATACAGCCTCAAATAGACAAAAGAGTTATGTAGATAAAAGTATAGAACCGATAAAGTATGACCTGAGATTGAAAATTATATGTATTCAGTTATTGAAGTAGGTTGGGTTATCAAATGAGAAAAGGCTCAATCCTAGTTACATTTGAAATACTTGAGAGAATTGGATCAGTTGTTTATTATATTACCCTATCTTCTCCCTTAGCCTACCTAAAATGATGTTGTATTCTAAGTTTCCTATATTTAATTGTCAATCCCTTCACTTATCATGAAATATGAGAATTTTAGTTGCAGGATAATCTTTCTAGGGTTGTAACGCCAGAGAATTAGTTGATACCATGATTAAATGATTGAGAAAATAAGAACATTTCTCTAAAAAAAATGATCTAAAAAGGGCTACATTCTGATGAAGTAACCTGTGAAATAGTGGATGACTTGAGAAATGACATCCACAATTGAAGCATGTCTTAAATTTTAAGGATAACATTTATTTTAGGGAGGTGAAATGTAACATCCTATGATTTAAAAATTCAAAATAGTTTCTAAAGAGTAGAATAAATTATGAGTAGGGTCATGGGCCTAAAGAAGGGTAATATGAATTAAGAAAAACTAAAACTTAAATCAAACGGTTGATAAGAGAGGACCCCATAATAAAATAAATTGAGGCAAAGTAAAGCTTGAATGCTAAATAGAGTATCTAGAAACTAGCCTAAGAAACTAAGAATAACCTAAAATCGGGGCCAAAAGGGTATTGATAAGAGAGGACCCTGGAATAAAATAAATTGAGGTAAAGTAAAACTTGAATGCCAAATAGAGTATCTAGAAACTAGCTTAAGAAACTAAGAATAACCCAAAATCAGGGCCAAAAGGGCAAAATAAAGGAATTGAAAACCCAATGACAAAATTTTAATTTTGGATAACTTTTGAAAAACTTAAAGGTTGAGTGCATTAGTCTTTTTAGATGCCCATAAAACTATAAGAACTATCAAAATAATTAAAACCCTTCTAGTGTATAATTTAAGTTATCAGTTAATCTAAACTTTAGCCAAATGATTTAGTAAGATTTTAAATCTCATAAATTTGAAAAAAATATTTTTAATAGACTAGAGAACCCAAATTTTATATTGGAAAAGGAAGTTCTAAAAAAGAATTTGAAATGAACTCAAATAGGGCAATCAAATTATAATGGCAAAAGTGAAATTATAAGAAAAAGTTAAAATATCTTTCCCACCTTTATTACATGGCATGCCACCTTCTTCCTCTTAATTCCATCGACCTAAACCAATCCAAAATAGGTCTGAAATGGCATCCAAATTATGGGAGGGGAGATAGAGAGAGAAAAGAAAAGCTAAAAAGGTAAGAAAATATGCCAAATCTCATTCCATAATAGTTAGAAACTTTGCTCTACTCTTCTTGCTCTTTCTAATGGTGGTTTTAGTTTCTTGAAAGGATGCTTTTGGTGGCAATCCTCTTAAGAAAAAGTAAGGGTTTGAAGCAAATAACTATGCCATAAGAATCACCACTTAGCAAACTTTTAAATGAGGTGTGGTATAAGCCATGAAATTGCCATTTCCTTGGTCTTCTTTTTCTTCCATAATTCACCCCAGAGAGAGATAGTGAGAAGGAAGCTTTTCTTTGATAAAAACTTGAAAGAAACAAGGGGTTTGAAGAGTGTAGAACATGATAATGCAATTGAAAGCAAGTAAGAAGCTAAAGAATGCGAGAATTTGTATCTAGGGTTTTGATTGCACCTTAGGAAGTATGTAGGTTTAAAATGATATTTCATCATATGTAAGAACAAAATTGAGTTAAAAAGAAGCTAAGGAACTTCAATAGGTGCCAATTTCCCTAGGAATGCAACAAAAGCTCTATGGAAACCTATTAGGTTGCATGTCTTGACCTAGAGCAAGAAATGATAGCTAGGGAGTTGTTTTGATGATTCTAAGGTTATAGATGACCTAAATGAGAATTATAAATTCCAAAAGAATCATTAGTATGAATTTAGAAGCTTTATTTTGAAAGTTGAATATTTAGGGTTCCATTATGCATAAAGAAGTAATTTAGTGTCAGGCTCCTTGAATTGAATTTGTGATGACTCTAACGAGTTTTAATTAGATTCTATAACTCATATTGGCTAAGATTTTGGAGTTAAGATTTTGATTTATAAAAGTTTCTTCATTATGTCACTTAATTGAATCATATGGAAGCCTAAAGTGGTAATTAACTTGTATAAGGCTTAAATGGGTATAAACATGATTCCACTAATAATTTTATGTCTCATTTGGTGTATCTAGGCCAAACAAGCGAGATTCCACTCAAGTGTGAGTGTGAGGCCAAGAAACCAAGCCAAGGAACAAAGGGAAACTAAATAGAATTTTTGTGTTAAGATAGCTCTTTATCTATTCTTGTATATGTATGATTGATTGTTTATGTGTATTGGTTGCTAATAATACATATTAATGAATAATTGATGACATATGCAATTACATGACTTTTGATTGCATTTAGAATTTATTTGACTATTAAATGGATAAGGTTATGCCCAACGTATCTTCAATTGGGTTAGTTGGGGCCAAAAGTCCCTAAATATGGGTGAGACAAAGCCAAAAATCTCAATTATGAGTGAGGCTAAGTCAAAAGTGTAACATCCGGTTTCCTAAAAATCCAAGAAAACATAAGAAAATGCGAGAAACATAACATATGGTTTCTCCGTTAATATACGAAATTCATCGGATATGAAAGGAAGTCTGCCAAATAAAATAAATTGAGGTCTAATAAAATTAGAATAATATTCTAAACCACAAATAATGATGAGTCAAGGCCAGAAGTATCCTCAAATTGAGGCCAAAATAGATTAAAAAAAAAAGAGATCAGAAAAAGGTCCATAGGAGCCTCCGAAGTTAAGTATGAATGCAAAGAAAAGTTATATGCTGGGAAAAATTTATAAATTGCCCTAAAGTTCAGGGAACCCTAGTTTCATCCTCTATTCGTGGCTTTAGGCATGGATATAAAAAAATCGGGCAAGAATCTCAGAAATCTGTAATCCACGGTTAAACTCAGTTTGATGAGACGGATCCAATGATGCCAAGTTAGCCGGATGGCCAAGCGGGATCCGGTCCGATATTTGGTTATCCTAATTAGTAGCCATGAGCAAAATAGAAAAAGGAAGTTGTAACAACTATAGAAATAAAAATAGTTAAAGGGTTAAGAAACCCTGAAGGAGTTTTAGGGACAGAATTGCAGTAAAAGTTTATAGCACAGTCATAATACAGAATGGTGAAAATTACACCAATAGACTCGGGTGTCCGATTGACACCGAAATTTATGAGGATTGAGGTTAAGGGCCCCTGAACCATGTTTGAAGCTCAATATGGCCAAAAAGTGGAGGAAATAATATTTATAAATTTTAGAAAGTCTAAAGGTATGTATTGTATCGTAAAACCTTAATTGGGCCCAGACACCGATGTTAGACTGCAGTAAGACCCAATAGTTGATTCTAAAGGCCCAAAAAGAGAAGAGAAGATATAATTAGGGTTTTAGAGAAGATGAAACCCAAATATAAATATAAAATGAAAGGGAGGGAAGAAAATGATTTTAGTTATGTTAAAGAATTCATCATGGTTAAGTTAGAAACTAACTATGGTTGAGTTAAAAGTAGACCATGGATGAGTTAAAGAAATTAATCATGGTTACTATCCATAACTTAAGGACTAAGAAAAGGAATCCAAGTGTGTGGCCAAGGATTTTTGAAAGAAAATATTTAGTTATGAAATTAGAAAATCAAAAGAAAATGGAATGGAAGGCTAGGATTTGATCTTAAAAAGGTTGATCTAAGGGCCCAAATTTAGTATGACCATTTAACTTCATCCTAATTCATCTCCTTCACCTCCATTCCACCATTTTTCATGCCACACACAAGGGAGGAGGAGAGAAAAACGTGAAGAGAGAGAGGGAGGGAGAAAAAGTGGAAGATGAAGTGAAACCAAGCAAAACTACCACCATTCTTCACCAAATTTCTTCATCTTCTCCATCCTCCAACCATTTCCTCCAAAGGGCAGCTGCATATTCATCTTCTTTTCAAGGTAAAATGTTGATCTAAGTGGGAAGAGAAAGGATTTTAGTGTGAGAAAAGCAAAGGAAGCAAACTTAAGCTTAAAGAGTAAGTTTTCTCCATCTTATACTTGTAAATCACATGCTTTAAGCTAGTTTTGTTAACCCCTAGCTATGAGTTATTTTTGGACATTATATGAATCATTAGAAATGGAGTTTATATGTTGAATATTAAGGCCTTGAAATGAAGTTTATATGTTGAACATGAAGGCCATATGAGCTTAGTTATTGTTGTTATGTGCTGAGACTTTGGAAAACACAAAGACTGTAATTTTTGGGAAAATAGAAAGCATGGGGAGATGCTGTCCGAATTTTCCCAACATTTTTATGGTGTTTTCTTAATGTCTTAAAGTCATGTATACCAAATTTCACGTTCTAAAACATAAAGGAAAAGGCTATGGAATTTTTAGAACCAAAGAAATGCACTTTGAGCCTAAAAAGGAGCTAGATTATGTGATGAACAAAACGTGATGTTAGGGATGGAATTTGATGATTTTATCTATTCCAATGGATTCAAAAGGGTGTTTTTAGCTAGAAATACCTATGGGAAAGCCCCCAAAGCCCATGGAATAAAATTATTAAATTTTGGCCAAGAAATGCATACTATTCGGCCATAGTGAATGGGAAGGGAAGGAGTTAGAATTTTTCAATTCCAATGGTCCCATTAAGTTTAAAAAGGTTATCCTACTTTAGAAGTTAAGGTTATTGTGTGGATTGTGATGAATTATCATTATAATTATAGGGTTTGATGTTGTTTCGAGAACTCTAAAAGCAAGTAAATCGAGTTCCAAGGATTGAAGAGCAACATTTGTTAAGGTAGTAGTTTTCCTTTCTCTTTCCTTAAGCTTGTATGTTTGTATAATGATAAATGTTATACTATATCAAGTTGTCATTTATGCTATAAGATGAGACATGTATGCTTAGATTATGCTTGGCCTTGTATGAAATTCCTTGTATTGCTATGCGATATGTGGCATCTTAACTGGCATTATGTTATGTACTTGCATGCTTGCTTGTGAATGAGATTGGTTTACTACTACTGAGATTTCATAATCTCACCCCAAATATAACCCATGCTAGGTTTGAGTTCAAGCAAATAAAGGGGCAAAGGATGTGGAAGCAAATTGAGGACCTTACTTTTATGTATCACATTTTGTCATGTAATTAAATATTTTAGATTACTGCGTGTATGAGTTATGTTATGATACTATAAGGTACTCAAGTATGGAATGGAAAGTCATGAATATAATCGACCATTGAGTAAATAGAATATAACTGATGAGCCTAAAATGCAAAAATGCATTTGCTTATATAAAGGCAAAATAATAATAATATGTCAAGTGAAGGAGTAAAACTGTCCAATTTGTTGTAGGGGCAACTTTATATGAAATTATATGTGCTTCGTTAAGTAAGCATTTTTCCCATGTAAAAGGCTTAGAGAGCTTGAAGTAGAGCATTGAATTAACCTTATACGATTTTTCTATAATTAAGTATGTATTTTCAAAGTTAGATAAGAATTTAGAAATGACCAAATAAATAGTGAAATTGTATGAGTAAGTTTTTAAATGAAATATTTTTATCAGTTCAAGTTTCTGTTGACTCCTCTAAGTTTTATATGAGGTATAGGAAAAGTGTTATAAAATAAGGTATGACATTTATGGCATCAGATCAAAGTTTCAGGCTTTTCTAAGGTTGTATATGGCTTGAGGATATGGCTATAAGGCGATGTAAAGGTTTATAGAGTTATGAAAAGCCTTATATGAGGTATCTTGGGTATGTAAAGGTGACTTATGTTTTTATTGATACTAAATGAGTTGTGAATGGTCGTGAGTAAGTGGTCAGTTGTAGGTGAGATTGGCCTTCAGTTCTAAAACAGAGTTAGGTGACCCAACGGCTAGAGCCCTATAATTTGTAGTGGCTCGCAAGGATCAGTGGCAAGCTCCAAGCTGCAAGAGAGGTTATAAGAGGCCTAATCTCCCTGAGTGCCACACTCAGACCATTCGAGGATGTCTTGCCCAATGCAGGAGCAAGTAGTAAGATAGCACAATATGCGGTAAAGCTGTTATCGCATAGAGTGAGGGTTACGAGAGTTATTTCCCTTTAGCTATGACACCCAGATATTATGATGATGTGAAGAGCCCAGAAAAGCAATTCCCTCAAGCCAGAGGTTTGAGTTATAAGTTACACTCCCTAGAGCCCCGACAACCCAGAGGTGGTAGTTAGTTATATATGTGTACAAGTAAAGTAAGAGGTGGAATCCTCAAGCTTTGATGACGGGCTGCAATTAGAGATGGTGAGGCTCGGATCATGTAGCTTAAGAAAAATCTCCTAGTTATAGCGGGGTGTATTGTGACATGAAAGGCCTTGTTGGTCATATTTAGGCCAACCTAAGGAATGAGCTACTATGGGGTCAATTGACGCACAGAGAGCAGGGACCCTTAGTATGAATAAAGAAAAAGAATAGTAAATGGTCAGAAAAGAAAAAATCAATAAGTAACATGTGATTAATGGACCTAGTAGTTGAAACTGAGAAGGGAACTCTTAGATAATATCAAACACAAGAATAATAAGGTTGTTGAGACCCACCTATAAGGCGATGATTCCAACCTAGAATGCCACTCCATGAAACATTGAATGACAGGCTAATATGATGAGTCTAAGATATTGTAAACATTGTCAAGGAAAAATTGGCTGATAGGGTCTTAAATTTTGCACTGTAATATATGAGATCTTGTTGACAAGATCCTGGACCCTATTGATGGGATGTTAATGTAGCCTTAAAGTTAACATAAGATAAGGTTACCAGTAATGAGAAATATAGTAAGCACTCTAGAAAGGTGTACCTCATAGGTAACACCTAAAAATGAGTATGATTAGCCCAACGATAGAGATTCATAAGAGAATGAGAATAGTTTAAGAAGTAAGAAGTACTAAGTTCATCATAAGTCTATATGAGTTAATGGGACTTATTGTGAGCTACAAATCTGATGAGATAGGCAGCTCAGACTAAGTATGATTTGAAACTTAAGAAAAGTGACCAGTAGCATCATCTAGGTGAGATGTATAGAAGAGAGTACAGTGTAAAAAGAGAAATTAATTTGATTAAAAGCTCAGCGAAAGTCTCCATTGATTGAGAAAGGGAAGATAAGATACCCTGAATTGGGGAGTCCACTCAATAGTGGTTTGCAAATTCCTCTAGATGTACCCCCCAGAATTGTAGAGTATAGTGATAAGATGAGCGAGGAAAAGCTAAGAAATTAGCTACAGAAGAGATGCCCTCACTTTAGTAATGACTAAATTAGTAGACTAAGCATAGAAAAGTAAGCAGACAAGGGTCCAATAGTTAGTCCGATGAGCTCCCTAATATGAGAATGATGTAAGGTTAAGGCATATGAGTAATTAAAGTGCCCAGTAGAGCGTAAGTCCTCAGTAAGGTAGAATTCAGATATTGAAGGTGTGTGTCTTGGATTGGGTTAATGAAACCCTGAAATCAGTATACTGTGCTCCTCTTGGGGATGAGACTGAAGAGGTTAAACAGAGAGAAAGCCTAGCTCCAATATGAAAGTAGAAATGAGTTGAGACAAATAGTGAGTGCCTTAGTACCCTCAGAGAAGCTCGAGGGAGCTAGAGGCCGCCTGAGAAGGTGAGTCTTTGCATTATATAGAGAAAGAGTGTAAGTCAAGAGCACCATAGAATGTAATTCCTGGGATTTCATGAAATAGAATTTTCCTACAAAGGAATGCTCTAGTTAAGAGCAAAGCAAGAGTAAGAGTGAAAAGTAGACCCCCTTGAAGCTATAGAGAATGAACAAGTAAAGGAACTTGGGAAAATATAGGTGCTCTTGAGCGTAAAGAAACTTAAACTAGAGAGATAGCCAATAGTAGAACATTCTCTTACCTAAGTAAGAGAATAAGAAATGTAAAAAGAGAAAGAAAATATGACAGTGTTCAAGTCGAAGATATAATAAATTAAGAATAGATATTGAGTTGAAGTGCTCAAGTGTTTAAGAAAGCACACATGTCCTTAGCATAGATACCCTTCTAGCATGATACTGCCCAAAGTAAAAATAGTTGGGCAATACAGAGAGATCTCAGGATGTAGTAGAGGAAGAATCCTACTTTCCCAAGCACTCTGCAAGAATAGGGCAAATAGAAAGAAGAGAGGGATACTTTAGATTATTGGAAAACTTGCAATATACAGGCGATAGTGGCTTTGAACTCAGTCATGAGGCGCCCGTGTGTTAGTGTTTGATATCATGGTTTGCTTGCAACAATAGTTGCATGATATTAGGCCTGATCTACCTAATTGTAATGTGACTTGAATGCGTAGCAAATGATGACATCAATCACCAAAGTGTCCCGATAATCGGAGGGTATCCTAGTTAGTTAAATAATGGGATAAGTCAGAAGAGAAAGGTAAAGGAATTCTAGTAATATCAAAATGATGAGAAAAGCATGTAGAAAGAAATCCCTAGTAAAGAATGTTCAAATCAAAATGAATAGGGACCAATGCGTAGCCTCTCTCCAGCCAGACATGTTAACCACTTAGAGTGTGAGATGCCCTCATGCCAAAGCACTTAAAAGCAAAACATGAGCATAGTTAATAACTACAGGATATGAGAGGAAAAGATAAACGAGTACAGTTAGAGTAAGAAAAGAAAGCCTAAGTAAAAAGGGGCTGAAGTGGGAATCTGAGGATCCTATGAGGAGCAATGAGTGAAAAATTTAAAATGCTCCTTAGTATCAGCATGATGGGATCTTGGAGAATCAGATGACATAGAACCCACTTCCCACGAAGTGCACGATGCACCTCTGAGTTTAGCCTCAACTATTGGGGGCAATAGTCACCGGACTTGGTGAGCATGTATTTTACTATCAAATACAGTGATCTTAGGCCTTGACGTCCAGAGATGGATCACAGTAGATCTTAACATAGTACAGCGGGTTGCAGTAGACCCTAGCAGGGCTTTGAGAGGTTGCAGTAGACCTAGGGGTCGCAGTAGATCCCACAGAGTTATAGAGAGCCCTAGCCACAGCATGATAGTTCTCTGGTAGAGATGACAGCCTGAGATAGCTTTACAGAGTACTTAGTCTTAGAGACCAGTATAGTTTCAGTTAGCTTTTATCTTAGAGACTAGAGACCTCCTGAGTCTGGTAGACTGTTGGTACAGAGATATGAAGGCTTTACTCAGATAGTTAAACCACTGACTAGATCTCTTTATATATGTGCACAGTGTATGGGATGAGGAAAGCAAGAAATAAGCTTTCCAAAGTTAGAGCCAAATAAACCACTACCCAGTAGATATTAGCCCTGACCGAGGGATAGAGAGATCCTTATATGCTAACTTATATATTCAGAAAGGGGATAGGTATAGCTGTAAATAAGGTATGTGGTACAATATGTCTTCATTAATCGAGACTATGAGTATAGTTAGCATCCTACTAGAATTCAATAGTAGTCAGTGGTAGTTACTCTTCAATGTTAGTATAAGAAAGAGTAAGAGCATAATGATTAGTTATTTAGACAAAGAGTTATATCAGCCCTCTCAAGTGAATAAAGAAAGTAAAACATAGCTCAGACCTAAAAAGACAAGGTAAGAAAAGACCAGTTAGCGAGGATATAAGAAAGGTCAGATGAGAATGTACCCCAAATTTCGAGGACGAAATTTATTTAAGGGGGGGGAATGTAACATCTGGTTTTCTGAAAATCTAAGAAAACATAAGGAAACATGAGAAACATAACATATGGTTTCTTCGTTAACATACGAAATTCACCGGATATGAAAGGAAGTCCCCTAAATAGAATAAATTGAGGTCTAATAAAATTAAAATAATATTCTAGACCACAAATAATGATGAGTCAAGGCCAGAGGTGCCCTCAAATTAAGGCCAAAATAGATGAAAGAAAAGATCAGAAAAAGGCCCTGAAGAGCCTCCGAAGTCAAGTATGAAGGAGCTAGGGACTAAAATCCAAAGAAAAGTTATATGCAAGGCAAAATTTATAAATTGTCCTAAAGTTCAAGGAACCCTAGTTTTACCTTCTATTCATGGCTTTAGGCATGAATATCAAAAAATTGGGCAAGAATCTCAGAAATCTGTGATCTATGGTTAAACTCAGTTTAATGAAACAGGTCCAATGATGCCAAGTTGTCTGGATGGCCGGGTGGGATCCGATCTGGGATCTGGTTATCCTGATCAGTAGCCATGAGCAAAATAGAAAAAGGAAGTTGTAACAACTATAGAAATAAAAATAGTTAAAGGGTTAAGAAACCCTGAAGGAGTTTCAGGGACAGAATTGCAGTAAAGGAAAAGTTTATAGCACAATCATAATATAGAACGGTGAAAATTACACCTATAGACCCGGGTGTCTGATTAACACCAAAATTTATACGGATTGAGGTTAAGGGCCCCTAAACCATGTTTGAAGCTCATTATGGCTAGAAAGTGAAGGAAATAATATTTATAAATTTTAGAAAGTTTAAAGGTATGTATTGTATCGTAAAATCTTAATTGGGCCCAGACACCGATGTTAGACTGCGGTAAGGCCCAATAGCTAATTCTAAAGGCCTAAAAAGAGAAGAGAAGATATAATTAAAGTTTTAGAGAAGATGAAACCCAAATATAAATATAAAATGAAAGGGAGAGAAGAAAATGATTTTAGTTATGTTAAAAAATTCACCATAGTCAAGTTAGAAACTAACTATGGTTGAGTTAAAAGTAGACCATGGATGAGTTAAGAAAATTAACCATGGTTACTATCTATAACTTAAGGGCTAAGAAAAGGAATCCAAGTGTGTGGCCAAGGATTTTTGAAAGAAGATATTTAGTTATGAAATTAGAAAATCAAAAGAAAATAGAATGGAAGGCTAGGATTTGATCTTAAAAAGGTTGATCCAAG
The DNA here is from genome assembly GCA_026724425.1 of Erythrophleum ivorense. NCBI lineage: Eukaryota > Viridiplantae > Streptophyta > Magnoliopsida > Fabales > Fabaceae > Erythrophleum > Erythrophleum ivorense. The sequence goes on along the minus strand of JAIUCV010000006.1, from coordinate 34,560,831 downwards.
GGCCCAAATTTAGTATGACCCTTTAACTTCATCCTAATTCATCTCCTTCACCTCCATTCCACCATTTTCATGCCACACACAAGGGAGGAGGAGAGAAAAACGTGAAGAGAGAGAGGGAGGGAGAAAAAGTGGAAGATGAAGTGAAACCAAGCAAAACTACCACTATTCTTCACCAAATTTCTTCATCTTCTCCATCCTCCAACCATTTCCTCCAAAGGGCAACTGCACATTCATCTTTTCTTCAAGGTGAAATGTTGCTCTAAGTGGGAAGAGAAAGGATTTTAGTGTGAGAAAAGCAAAGGAAGCAAGGCTTAAGCTTAAAGAGTAAGTTTTTTCCATCTTATACTTGTAAATCACATGCTTTAAGCTAGTTTTGTTAAACCCTAGCTATGAGTTATTTTTGGACATCATATGAATCATTAGAAATGGAGTTTATATGTTGAATATTAAGGCCTTGAAATGAAGTTTATACGTTGAACATGAAGGCCATATGAGCTTAGTTATTATTGTTATGTGCTGAGACTTTGGAAAACACAAAGACTGTAATGTTTTGAAAAATAGAAAGCATGGGGAGATGCTGTCCGAATTTTCCCAAAATTTTTATGGTGTTTTCTTAATGTCTTAAAGTCATGTATACCAAATTTCACATCCTAAAATATAAAGGAAAAGGCTATGGAATTTTTAGAACCAAAGAAATGTACTTTGAGCCTAAAACGGAGCTAGATTATGTGATGACCAGAACGTGATGTTGGGGCTGGAATTGATGATTTTATCCATTCGAATGGATTCAAAAGGGTGTTTTTAGCTAGAAATACCTATGGGAAAGCCCCCAAAGCCCATGGAATAAAATTCTTAAATTTTGGCCAAGAAATGCATACTATTCGGCCATAGTGAATGGGAAGGGAAAGAGTTAGAATTTTCCAATTCTAATGGTCCCATTAAGTTTAAATGGGTCATCCTACTTTAGAAGTTAAGGTTATTGTGTGGATTGTAATGAATTGTCACTATGATTATAGGGTTTGATGTTGTTTTGGTAACTCTAAAAGTAAGTAAATCGAGTCCCAAGGATTGAGGAGCAACATTTGCTAAGGTAGTAGTTTTCCTTTCTCTTTCCTTAAGCTTGTATGTTTGTATAATGATGAGTGTTATGCTATATCAAGTTATCATTTATGCTATAAGATGAGACATGTATGCTTAGATTGTGCCTGGCCTTGTATGAAATTCCTTGTATTGCTATGCGATATGTGGCATCTTAACTAGCATTATGTTATGTACTTGCATGCTTGCTTGTGAATGAGATTGGTTTACTGCTACTGAGATTTCATAATCTCACCCCAAATATAACCTATGTTAGGTTCGAGTTCAAGCAAATAAAGGGGCAAAGGATGTGGAAACATAAATTGAGGACCTTACTTTTATATATCACATTTTGTTAGATAATTAAATATTTTAGATTACTGCGTGTATGAGTTATATTATGATACTGTAAGGTACTCAAGTATGGAATGGAAAGTCATGAATATAATCAACCATTGAGTAAATAGAATATGACTGATGAGCCTAAAATGCATAAATGCATCTGCTTATATAAAAGCAAAATAATAATAATATGTCAAGTGAAGGGGTAAAACTGTGCAATTTGTTGTAGGGGCAACTTTATATGAAATTATATGTGTTTCGTTAAGTAAGCATTTTTCTCGTGTAAAGGGCTAAGAAAGCTTGAAGTAGAACCCTAAATTAACCTTATACGATTTTTCTATAATAAGTATGTATTTTCAAAGTTAGATAAGAACTTAAAAATGACCAAATGAATAGTGAAATTGTATGAGAAAGTTTTTAAATGAAAAATTTTTATCAGTTCAGGTTTCCATTGACTCCTCTAAGTTTTATATGAAGTAATTGTAGTAGGAAAAGTGTTATAAAATAAATTATGACAAAAAGTCCCTAAAAGAATGTGAGACTAAATTAAAAGTCCCTAATTGTTTGGTGAGATTAAACCAAAAGTCCCTATAACTTGTCTTACTTTTGATGGAGCCATGGGATCCCTAATGCATGAAAATGAATGATACTTAGTTGTGTGACAAGCATCCTTGCTTTTTTTGACCTTGAGTATGCCATATATGTATGCTTGAATGATGAATGAGCTATTGGGATTCTTTGAATCTCATTCCTTCCTATATTTTTCCTAACCATGTCTAGATAATTCTCAAAGAAGTAAGGAAAATGAATAAAAAGCTTGGGAAGAGCCACTTTGACACTAACTTAATTTTTTATATATTTTCTAGCATGTATGGCAATGTATATGTATATTGTGAGATGTGATCATTCTCACACACCCAAAAGTATAAGACAATAATGTATAAATCATTGTTGGATGTAAATATGTGATATTATTCAATTTGACCAATTGAGTTCTTGATTTTGCATATGTATAATAGCATGTGAGAGTGCGATTTTGAGTTGCATGGCTTTTAGGACATGTTGGGTTAGCCATATATGTTGCATTTGCCATTTAAAATTTGCTCAAATGAAGACATGGTATGATATTGCTCAAAATGGACTATTTAAAACCTAACATATTACTTTTTAAGCCATAATATGCATTTGAATCAAAATTAGACCAAATAGATGAATTTTAAGCTAAAATTTGGCAGTCATATAGTGCTCATTAAAAGCTTTTCATAAAGTGAAAAAAGACCATTTTTAGAACTCTAAAGAATATTTTATGAATTTCTAAAGTTGGCTAAATTATGCAAATGAGTCATCAGTACTATTCATTTGGTCAGTTCAGATATTTCATATATTTGAGGGATCAAATAAACTTGATAATCATAAATTTTTCAAATATATATTTGACATTATAAGCTTTCCATGGCCACTGAGTTTGCATAAATTAGAGTTGTATAGCCAAAGATATGTATTTTTGAAGTTTAGGGTCTGATTATAGTCATCTATAGCAGCCTTTGATCTCTATGGATGTTAGTGGGCCTAATGGATTTATTTGCATTTGAAATTTTTATAGCATATAGTTTGCATCCTAATATTTTCGAAGACACCTAATTTATGTGAATCGTATTTTGGTAGTCGAAGATATGATTTTTCAAAGTTTGATGCCAAATATGTGCCAAGATTGTGAATTGGTATTTGTATAGCAATAGCTAAATTTTGAGCGTCTTTTTATGATATTCTAAGCCTAACAAACTTGTTTGTCTTGCATTTGGAAATTTCTATGATAAAAATAATTAATTGTGCAAAAATTTGAGAAATTGATTTTTCAATAACTGTAAATTACACTGCTGAAAGTATTAATATGGAAAATTGTTGTTATTAAAGAAATATGGTATGAGATGTATGTATATTCCTTGATGACATGACATCTTCCTAGTTTGAATATGATCTTAGGTGTCATACCTAGGCTTACTTAATTTATTCATACCATTCATGGAATTAGAAGCAAAGTTTACAACTAATATTATGCTTTTAAACACTTAAATCAATTCATTTACATGCCAAATGGGGTTATAAGAATCTAAATTTAATTCTTTCTTTTTCTTATTTCCTATTTATCATAAACAAACTTGTTTCAACTCACTAGATCAAAAAATGTAACGAATGTAATTTTTGTAAAATGACAAAATGAGCCATATAAAAGTAAGTCCTCTAAAATGAGCTAGATAATGTCCAACAAATTTGGGTAGAGTCCTAGGCTCCTGAAAATGATAATTCTAAACTTAGATGAAAAGAAAAATTGAGCTAGAATGGTGAAATAATTTGTGACAAAAACTGACGAAACGTAATGGCATTTTCGTAAATAAGTGTAACTTTTGGAAAAACACATAGGAGGGCTTTTTAAATGGAAAATTTGAGTTGCTCAAGGTTCCTAGAAGCCCCAAAAATCATGGGAAGCCTCGGGATTGGCAACGCCCCACCGGTGTGTATTTTTCAATTGTGGTGAGCTCGAACTTTAACAGATTCATTCAGTAAGGTTTAGCTTCAATTTGAGTGATTTCAAAGACATTTTATTAAATTGGAAACCTAAATTTTATAATGAAAAAGACAGTTCTCAAAAAGGAGCTAAAAGGAAGCCGAAATGAAATTGCCATTACAGAAGGATGAAATTGGAATTTTGGAAAAAGTAAGCTTCTTAAATGTTCCATGAGCTTCTTGTCTCTTCTCCCCCTCATATAGCACGACCCTCTCTACCCAAAATACAAAAAAAGAAGCTCTTTCTTAGGCACATAAGAGAAGGAAAGAAAAGAGGAAGAAAGCCAAGGAAAGGTAGCCAATTTCAAGAAATTTCATGTTTCTTCTTCTTTAAATTTTGTTCTCCTCCCTTCAAGCTTTCTTTCCATGGTTTTATTAAATGGTTTTCGTTCTGTTTTGAGTCCACAACAAGGGGGGATAATTCAAAATTCTTGAGGAGAAGCAAATCAAGGAGAAAGGCTCTTGAAAGCAAGCTTGAATCCAAGGTAATTTCTTGTTTTGGTTGCTTCTTTCTCTTGCTCCTTCCTTGTTTGTATTTCGGCCTAAACTAGAACCATATGGGGGAGGTATTTTTGTCTAAAAACAAGAGAGGAACTAGGGTTTTAGACCATGAGGGAGAGGAATATGGCAAGAAATTTCAAGAAAAACTAATAGAAATTAAGTTAGGAAAGTGTTGTGTTTTCTAGGGTTTTATGAAATTTGATTTTGTGTGAGTAATTCCTTAGCTATTTGAATGTTTCCTTGAGCTCCTAAGACTCCTAGAAACCCTCCCAAGTGGCTCTCCCATAAAAAAAAATCAAGAACTCCATGAACCTTCCTTGGTGTGCATATTTCGGCCAAGCTAGGATAATTAATCTAGGAAGTGTTTTAATTTGGTCTAGCCTTGGTTTGAGACTTTATATGATGTTAGAAGATGGGAGAAACCATTAGGAAAAATTTAGGAGCCATGGATTGGAAGATGGAACAATGGTGTCCATAATGATGTCTTATGAAGCAACTTGTTTTTCCAATTGTGCAAGTGAATGTGTGAGGTCTACAAGGATCTTAAATGAGTCCAAGAAGTCTAAAAATAACAGAGAATAAAGCCTAGAACTTGAAATGTGAGAGTTACTTCAATAGACCATTTATGGAATCATTATGCCACTTATGGAACTAAGTGTGTGTTCAAGAGTGAGTTTAATGTCTTGGCTTGCTTCAAGTGTGTAATTGTGTGTTGTTTATGGTGTTTAGACCAAGAGAACACTAACCCACCAAGTTGTGTTTGTGGTACCAAAAAAGGGAAAGAAAAGGATCAAGAAAAGCTTGCATAAATTCAAAGTAGCTATTTGCCTCATTCTCCTTACATTCTTGTGTACATATGTATGTCTTTGTGTGTTTGTGTATGGTCTTGTGACTTGAGAATGTTCCACTTGATGCCTTGACATGACATTGGTACCAATGTGTTTCCTTGAATGGCTTTGATTGTAAAAATGGCTCATAAGGGTGAGGTGATGCCAAAATCTTTTAATAGAGGTAAGGAGATGCCAAAAGTCTCATGGCATGGGTGAGACAAGGCCAAAAGCCTCTTGGAAGGGTGAGGCCAAGTCAAAAATCCCTAGACCAAGAGTAAGGCAAATCCCAAAGTCCTAGAAATGGGGTGAGGCAAAACCAAAAGTCCCTAGAGCATGGTCTTAGCTTAAATGTGAATAAGTGGCATGGAAATTGTGACTTTGCATACCTTATGATTACTAAACTTTCTATACATATGCTTTGATGTGCATATGCCATGAATGTGTGTGTGAATGGGTGTGTGAGCTATTGAGATTCAAGGAATCTCACTCCTCATCCCTCCATGATCATGAAATGCCTAGGTGATGTCCAAGAAGCAAGGAATGCAAGCCAAGAATATTGAAAGCCATACTTTGTTCATTATGAAGTTTCTTTTGTACCTAATGGTCAAAGTGGTTGTGTAAATGTTATTTTTGAGGTGTAAGCCCATGTACAAATGTAATATGATGTATGAATATTATGTACATGTGTGACATTAAATCAATACAAATCATGGAATTTGCCTCTTGCGTGGTTATGGTTACATGTGTATTATTGGATGTGGAATGGTCAAATTAAGATGCATGAGATTTGGAACTACTTGTGCAGTTCATACAAGTCATATTCATGCTTTTAAACTTTCTCAAGAGGTGCTAAACTCAAAAAGAGGCCATTTGGACCAAAGTGATACCTCATGAGAGGCAAAATTAGCCACTTTGGTGAGCTATGTCACTGTTTGTCTAAATGAGCTCTTCTTGATTTGAAATTTGGAATGTATCTAAAACTTGTTGGGAGCTTTTTTGAGAAGCTAAAGTGGGTATTATTTGGAGGTCTACAGAATATTTGGTGAATTTTTGAATTTGGCAAAAATTCTGGTTTGGGCCACTGGTATTGTTCATATAGTCCAAAAATTTTCCTTTGTCATTCAAGGGGAAAATGATGCTCAATTGCCACAAAATTTTACAAGCCAAAACTAGACCTTTCCAGTGACTTGTGACAATTAGAAACACCTCATTTGGATGTTTAGAGAGGGAGATATTAATTTTTAAATTTGCTGTCCAGTACCAGGTAACCAATTAGATCCATGTTATTATTTGATTAATTCTTGGGCTCTGAACGTTCTTGTATTAGTCTAAAGTTATTTTTACCCTCTAGCTAACATCCTTAGATTTCCATATTGGTATCATTTGCATGGATTGAATTTTTGTAGTATTAATTGGACATTTATGAAATTTATAATAGTAAACTACATTAGTATCAAAGGGCAGCCAAACCTTTGTAGCTATTTCATTATCAAACATAGTCCAAACGGGATTGTCATGGCTAGGACTTATTTTTATTGTAAAGTTAACATCTAGATTTTTCTAGAAAGCTATGTTTTGTATGATTTTGATTTTTGTACATTTAGTTATGATTTTTCAAAGTTGCCTGTGAAATTTGCCACATGTTGTCCGAGAAGAAATAATGAAATTTTGGGGTTTTTGACTTGGAAGCCGTGGATTGCTTATCATTTTGAGTTAATTATGATTTTTTCCAATGATAAATAATTAGAGAATGTTGTTGGATGATCCACGAGACCCAAATAACAAGAATTGAGCAAATTTACCCTCACGCAACGTAATAAAAATTATATTTTTTTCATACTTTTCCTTACTTTTGTCGTGTGAATGTGCATCAATTGCCCAAAATGGAAAAGTATGATAATAGAAATATAAGGTATTACAAAAAACATGCATTGGAAGCCTAAGAAATCTCTCTAGCTTGAAATGGTACTTTAAGTCATATTATACATCAAACTTCAAAAAATCATAACTCCAATTTGTGCAAATTAAGTATCCATAGAAAGTTTTGGATGTGAACTATATGCTATAAAAAAATCAAATGCAAATGAACATGTTCGGTCCCATAAAAACAATGAAGAATAAAGCCTAGGCAGAATGTATAGTATGAGAAGCACATAATCATACTCCAAAATTCCAAAGTGCATAACTTTAGCTATACAACTTCGATTTACGCAAACCTAGTGGCTATGAAAAGCTTATAACATGAACTATCCTATAAATTTTCATAAGCAATTAAGTTCATTTGGCTCCTTAAAGACATAAAAAAACCAGAGCAGAACAAAAGGAACAGTATTAGGAACCAAATTACATAATTTGTTGAACTTTAAAAATTCGTGAAATATTTTGTAAAACTCCACAATTTCTCATTCTTAACATGTTAGAAAGCTCTAATATGGGTCAATTGCATGCCAAACTTTAAACTCAAATTATGTCATTTAGGTCACTTTTGACATAGATACAAGTTAGGACATTTATAAAACAAATTTTGGGTTCTAAAAGACCCAAATGGTATCTAAATTGGATTCTTCCACTTGGAGCGAATTTCAATCATCTTAAACATCTTTTCCATTCATTCCATTACATGTAAGAAGGCTTGAATTAAAATATGACCCACTTGCACCCAAGTATGTGCATATACATCAAGGTATAACATAGGCAATTTTCACTTACTAATGGGCATATTGCATCACAAAATACCATACAATAAGGTATTTGAGCTTATATACATGGTTCCATCATGAAACATGAATTAAACACATCATTTTACACCATAAACCATCAATGGTACACAAGATTCATTACATCTACCATATTAATACATACATTAAACCTGAGCACATATATTACTCCTAATATATTCTTTCTAATGTCTAGCCTCCTTCTTCTTCCTTGCTTTTACTTGGAGAGCCTAAAATGGTTAATGGGAACACATGGGTGAGATTTTGGGGAGAATCTTAGTAGCTAATCTCAACCAATCAATGCATACATAAACATCATGAGTGAATGCAACGTATGTGGTGCAAAGATGCTATGTATGTGCTTCATGCAATTCAAATGCATCATATGGCACAAAAACTCATTCATCCTTAAGCCATGGCTTATCATAAGCTAGCTAAGCTCAACTAATCTCAATTCAAGGCCAAGGATGAGTTATTGTGCTCAATTCCATGCCATGGGGAGTTAAAAGCCATCTTATGGACGTATCATGCACATATAGCTCATTTTGGAAAACATAACAAAGTATATCTCATGAATACATTAAGCAACAATACACATAAGCATTTTAACTCATTTAAGCATTCATATGCATGCAAGAATAGGAGATGAACCCACCTTAGGACTTGTAAAGCTTCAAGATACTACTAACCCACTTCTTAGTTCACTTCTTTTGGCTTTCTTTCACTTGACACCTTTAGTTAGGTGAGTTTAAGCTAGCTTGCCCTACACATAGTAATTACAAGGCAAATTAATCCATTTGAACTCATTCTAAGCCTCATCATCTTTATGTAATCCTATTAAAGCCTAATATGGGATTGAGGGCTAGTTTAAGTCTGATATGAAGCAACCCTTGGTTTTCACTTCCTAAACCCTAAACTCTTACTTGTGATAAGTTTTATAACTCGAAAGAAAGTCATTTGAATCATTATAAAACCCATTATTTAAAAAGTTATAAAACTAAGCAGATTACAAAAGGAAGTCCCCTAAATTGAACGATTGGAGGCCAAATAAAATTAGAGTGATAATCTAGACATCTAAAAATGGGGATACAAGGCTAAAGATGCCCAAAAACTGACGCCAAAATAGCTAAACAAAATTATATGAAAATGGAGTGGCATTTTTGGTAATTTTGGGCAACTTTTAGAAAACTCAAAGGAGAGATCTTTAAATAGAAAATTTGAGTTTCTTGGGTTTCTCAGAGGCCCTAAAAGTCATAGGAACCCCTAAAATGGTTCAAACTCCTTCAGTTGACAATTTAGAGTGTTGGTTGACCGAAACTTTGATCAATTTATTTGGGAAGATTTTTAATCTAATTTGGATAAAACTAAAGGCATTTTATGAAATAAAGAGCCTAAATTTCATAATGGAAAAGATAGTTCTTGAAAATGAGTTAAAATGAGCCTAAATGGAAAGAACCAAAACTAACCTAGCCTTTATATATCACGTCCCACACTCTCCTCTCATTTCCACTGACCTTGTTCTGCCTCAAAACAAATTTTCACTCATCTCTAAGTGGTTCATAAGAAGGGAGGAAGAAAGGAAGAGAAAATAAGTAGAAAAGGTAAGAAAATCCATGATTTTTTATGCTTCTCCCTTAACTAACCTTGTTCTCCTTTTTCTCTTCTCTTTTTTTATAGTTTTGATTATTGATTTAAGGTTGATTCATGGTTGGTTCAATAAGGGGAGGAGAGAAATTGAAGGAGAGACTAGAAGTAAGTAAAGTGCTCTTGAAAAGGCTTAAAACCAAGGTTATTTCCATAGCTTTCTTTGCTTCTTCTTGGTTGTTTACCTTAAGGTGAGTTTTGGCCAACCCTAAACCACTAACGGGGGAATTATTTGTGGTCTTAGCAAGGTAAAAACAAAGGTTTTAGAGTATGAGAAATAGGAATATGCAATTAGATTTAAAAGAGAAGCTTCAGAATTCAAATTGTAAAATCTAGGGATTTTGTTACACCTAGCCATTCTTAAAGCTTTTTAAGGATAGTCTAGCCTATATAAGAGTACATATGAATTCTTAAGACATCTAGAAAGCTTCACAAGTGCCATTTCCCTAAGAAAAACCAAGCAAACTCCATGGGTCCTTCACCTTGCACATGTCTCGGCCAAAGGAGAGTTAATGCACCTAGGGAGATTTTTCTTTAATTATAAGGATGGGAATAGTCTAGAAATGATTAATAAACACTAAGGAAAGTATTGGTTTGAATTTAGAAGCCATAGTTTATGAGATGGAAGTTTAGGTTCTTTTTTAAGACATAAAGAAGTAACTTGAGTCTAGACTCCTTAAATTGAATTGGTGATGACGCTAAGGAGTCTACATGGAGTGAAAAGCCTTAGATTGAATAAAAAATTAGAGCCAAGGCTATGAAGTCTAGGAGTTGCTTCATGATGCATTTATATGGAACCATAATGATGTCATAAGATCAAGTTTGCATAGAGTTTATGTAAGCCTAGAACTTGTTTCAATGATGTAATTGTATCTCATTTAATGTGTCTAGGCCAAGTGAATCAAGCTACTCCTAGTTGTGTGTGTGTGTCCCAGAAGGAGAAGGAGAAATCCAAGGGAAAAGTGTGCTTCTTCACTTGAGATAGCTCTTTATCCTTTCTTATGTGCGTGTTTTAGATGATTAATTGTCATTGGATACTTGTGTGTATGTTTAAACTATAAGATATGTTTATAGCCATTGAATTCATGCTATGGTACCATTATACTTCTTGAAATATGTTTTCAATGTAAGATGGCTTGAATGAATTAGGTTGTACTAAAAGTCCCTTAGAATGGGTGAGGAGATATTGAAAGTCCCTAAGAGTAGGTGAGACAAAGCCAAAAGTCTTAAGAAGGAGTGAGACTAAGTCAAAAGTTTCTAAAAGTGGGTGAGGCAAATCTAAAAGTCCTAAAGAATTAGGTGAGGGTAGACCAAAAGCCTTTAGAGCCTATGTTTGAATTGTTTGAGCTTAAGTGACATGAAAAAAATGCTTATGTATGTTCACAAGAGGTTTAATGACATGCTTGCATTCTTTGACATGAAAATGTGTCATGTATGTATGTTTGAAAGGGTAAAAGAGCTATTGGAATTCTTTAAATCTCACTCTTCCCCACATTATGTCTAACCATGTCTTAGTGAACTGAGTGGAGCAAGAAATGGGAGCCAAGCACCTTAAAAGAAGAGAGTTTGACAATAAAATAGAGAATTTATGCATTTTGATGTCAAATTTTGTATATATATGAAGTTTATGAGATGTGAATCATTGAGCATAATTAAGAGCATGTAAATATGATGTATGCATCCACTTTGGAACCAAATGTATACATATATGAGTTTTTGCCATCCATGAGCCTTGATATACATGTGTATGAATTCAAGTGGAAGGTGATAATGAATTCTATGATGATTTGGACCATTTGGAATGCTTTTATATACTATATTTATTCTATGCTCAAATGGTTATAAACTAATGAGAAAGCCATTTGGTGTACCTTGACCCCTTTACGATATCCAAATTTGTAATGTCCGGTTTTCATTAAACGATGAAAAAAGGCACGTTTTCAAAGTAAGTCCCTTGAAATGAAATAGTTAAGGTCCCAAAAAATTTGAATAATATTCTAGACTCCTAAAAATGAGAATCCTAGCCTCAGACAGAAGGAAAAATAGATCTAGAATGAAGAAACAAATTTTGACAGAAATCTTACAAAACGTAATGACATTTTCATAATTTTGAGTAATTTTTGGAATTCACATAGGAGGCTTTTTAAATGAAAATTTTGAGTTCTCTGAGGTTCTTAGAGGCTCTGAAAACCATGGGAAGCCCCGAGACAGTTAAATCCTCTCCTGTGAACGTTTTCCAATGTCGGTGTACCTGAACTTTGATGAATTCGTTCATGAAGGTTTTAGCTCCGATTTGAGTGATTCCAAAGGTTTTTTTTCTTAATTGGGAACCTAAAGTTTATAATAAAAAAGATGGTTCTAAAAAAGGAGGTAAAACGAAGGAAAAACGAAAATGCAAAGTACGAAGGGCAAAATTAGAATTTTTGAAAAAGTCATTTTTCCCTACCTATATATAGGTGGTGCCTCACACTTACCCTTATTTAACTTCAGAAAATTCAGCCCCAAACCAAAAGCAAAACCCTAAGAGAGAGGCACCCAAGAGAGGAAGAAGAAGGAGGAAGAAATCCAAGGAAAAGGTATGTTTTTATGGTTGTTTTTCATGCTCTTCTCCATCCACACCACCTCTTTCATCCTCCTTGATTTCCTTTGATTAAAATGAAGTTTATGAATCTGATTCAAGGGAGAAAGTCAAGGGAAATTTCAGATTTGAAGAGAGGAGCTTGGAGAAAGCAAGATTTAAGCCAAACCAAGCAAGGAAACAAGGTAAAATTGCATCCTATGGTTGATATCTTCCATCATCTTTCTTCTCCATTTCGCCTAACCCTAGGAGCCATAGGAGGATCTGATTTTCAAGCCCAACCAAGCATGAATTTTAGGTATTTGATAGATAAGAACAAGAATATGTAAAGAAAACAACAAAATAACCATTAGAATTCAAGATGCAAATTATAGGGTTTTATGTACACCTTCTAAATTCTGATTTTGTGTGATGATTCCTAGGTTTAATTAAGAGTTTACATGGGTTCTTGAGACCCCTAAGATGCTCCCCATAAGCTTCCTCCTTTAAGAAAACAAAGAAATCTCCATATAGGTAAAAGATACCCTATGTCCTGGCCAAAGGGGGCACTTGTAGTTGGGGAGAGTTTTAAATTTTTCTAAAGCCATTCTTGAGTCATATTTGATGAATAAAAATGAAGGGAGGCCTTGGAAAAATTTTAGAACTCCTAGAAAGTGATTTGGTGTCTTAGGTTCCATATTATGACCTAAAGAAGTAACATGATGTTAGACCCTTTGTTTTAATAGTGTGATGACTCCAAGAGGCTTAAAAGGAGTCAAGAATCATATTTGAAAGGAAATAATGAGGCCTAGAAATTATTTGAGAGGTGTTGCTTCATTAGGTGCATTTATAGACTATAATGGAGGTTATAGAGCAATCTAGTGTTTAACCAAGTTGTGTGGCCTTAGAATATGTTTCATGAACCTAATTGGCTCCCATAAATTGTATCTAGGCCAAAAGAAACCATCTCCACCAATTTGTGGGTGTGTGGCCAAAAGAGGAGGCTTGAATCCAAAAGGAAAAGTGTGTAATTGTGTGCAAGGTAGCTCTCTCCACCTTCTCTCATGCATGGATGTGTGTTTAGCTTATCTTAGAATGTGTGTATGTCTATTTTTAAGTCATGAAAAGTATGCTAGCATGATTTTATATACCATGATTTCATGATGTAATGTTATGTTTTCAAATGAATGTATGATGTTATTGAGTTTGCTTGAATATGGAGAGGCCAAGAATTCTTCACCATGGTGAGGATGAGCCAATAACCCTTAAGATTGGTTGAAACATAACAAAGAATCTCCAAAACTAAAGTAGGCTCCCAAGAGTATGGTTGAGTCCAAAGCTCCTAAAGAATGGGTGAGGCATGTCCAAAATCCATGAGGAGAAGTGTGAGGCCAATCCGAACACTTAGTGAGCTCTTGAATGATTTGTATGACTTGTTCATATGCCAAGCGTGCTTCTTGAATGTCCATGACTTGTATTATGTCCATGCATACATTTTTAAGCCTTACTTTGCATATATTGTGTATGATTGAATGGAAGATAAGCTATTGGGATTCTTTGAATCTCATTCCCTCCTCTCCAATGATCTAATATGCTAGGTGGATCAAGTGGATGTGGTAATGGGAGCCAACAATATTGAAAAAAGAAGATTGACAACCATATGCTTAGCTTCTATCTTTTTGGAACCATAATGATGCTTCATGATGTATATTGTTGTTGTAAATGGTTTATAACCCTTGAGACATATGTAATTATGATATTATGTGATGTATAAATGAGAAAATGTGTTATGTGAATGATGGAGTGTGAATTGAGTATGTATGGCAAAGATAGCTTCATGAATGGCTTGATATAAATGTGCATAAGTGTGGGTTAAATGGCCAAAATGAGATGCATGATATTTATGACCATTTGGGCAGCTCACACAAGTCTTAAATGTGCTTTTAGACTTGCCCAAAAGGTGCCAAAACCAAGGAAAAGCCATTTGGCAATTTTGGTACCCTATATGGAGCCAAAATTGACCATAATAGAACCCTATATCACTTTTTAGCCAAATGAGTTATTCTTGATATGAGATTTGGCATGAAATTAGGCCTCATTGAGAGATTTTTGGGAAGCTAAAGATCATAATTTTTGGAGGTCTACAAAATGTTTTATGATTTTTCAAAGTTGGCAATTTTTATGGTTTTGGTCTGCTGCACTATTCATTTGGTCCAAAATTGAATTCTGTCACACGAGGCTCAAATGATGTCCAATTGCCATGAAATTTTATACAAAGAAACTAGGCATTCACAATGATTTGTGCTAACTAGAAGCACCTCATTTGGAGGTCTAAAGAGGGAGATATGGATTTTTAAACATTCTATCTAGTATTAGGAATTTTGCCCAACCTGAGTACTATTCCATTAAATTCTGAGGTCTGGGCTTAATGAACTGGTTTGGAGATATTTTTCCTCTCTAGTTAACATCCATAGCTTTCCATATTGGTATCATTTACATGGATTGGATTTTTTGTGGAATTAATTGGACATTTTCAAAGTTTTCTGCAGAATTCTGTAATAGTTCCAAAATGCAGTTTGACCTCTAGACCATTTTGGATGTCAAATGTCCTCTGTGATAGATATTATGGTTTGGGCGTATTAGTAGACATCCATAACTTTCCAGAATGGCCAAGGTTGTATGATTTTGATTTTTCTAGAATTAGTTTTGATTTTTCAAAGTTTGGTCCAAAAAAAGGGGCAAATCTGGCCGAAATTTAACAATCCTATTTTATGCTTCATTTCGGTTTCCATGAGTTGTGAGCATGATTTTGTGATGCAAATGAGTTGTATTGATGTATTTAAATATAAGACTGTATAGCATGAGCTCACACGGTCCACGTGACACTAAATGGAATTTTTAGATTCGACGAAATGCGAAAAGAATCATTATTTTCTTGGCTTTTTCATGGGAAACCTACATGATTCATGATATTAAGCCATTTAAAAGCATTAAATGAGCTAAAATTTATGGTGTTACAAAATTAGGCACTTTCTTGACTTGAACTACAAACTGACCAAATAGATGAGTTTTTGTATGAAATTTGTCAAGCAAATAAGTTTTATCTAGAACTTTTCATAGAGTTAAAGAGAATTTTTCTTAGAGCTCTAGAAAATTTATTATGATTTTTTAAAGGTAGTCAAATTATGTAAAAACTATCACTATTATTGTTCATGTGGTTAGTTTTCTTTTCTATATCACTCAAGAGTCAAATGAAGTCTAATACTCATAAAATTTTACAAGCATATAGTAGACATCATAATATTTCTATAACCACTAAGAGCACCTTATTTGGAGCTCTATAGAGGGATAAATGAATTTTTGAAGTTTCAGGTTTGTTGTAGGATGACCTGATGTACTGTTCTATCAATTTTCATAAGTCAAACGTGGTTGTTTTGATCTAAAATTTTTATGGCAACTAAAAGACATGCTGAGCTTTCCAGAAAGCTATCGTTTACATGATTTGAATTTTTCTAGAATTAGTTATGATTTTCTAAAATTCATATCTAAATATAGAATGTATGGCAAGTTTCTATAGCTTGAACCCGAATTTTGAGCTTCAAATTGTGAATGTGTTATGGATTAGAAAATAAATTTGGTAAGTTCACATGGTCTTCAAAACTAAGAATGAATAAATTGAGCTTTCAATGATGCAAATTTCTGCTACTAAAAGTGCTATCTTTGTGAAAATAAATGCTATGAGCCAATTGTGCCATGAAGTGAGTCCTATATAGATATGGTATTACATTTATTAGTATCAAAGCAAAGGTTTAGGCACTTTAAGGTTGGTTGTGACTTAAGAATATGAGATTTCCAGTTATGTGTGACATGTATATGGATGAATTAAGTGATAACTATGGCTTGTGTTTGTATCTGTGTTAAAATGATATTGATTCGTTTAAAATAAAATGGTGAACACCAGGAGAGGTAGGCCCACTAGAGAGGCTCAAGCAGAGCCAGAGACTAGTGATTCGATGGTTGGAGCCTTGTAGGCTATTATAGCTTACTTGGATCAATAGCAAGCCATAATTATGCAATTACAAAAATGACTTACTCAGAGAGATAGTAAGAGGCCTATTCCTCTTTAGCCACTGCACTCAAATCATCCCGAGGATTTAGGGGTGACTTCCTTAGGTCCACAACCATAGATTCAACAAGTGCCTCTAACTCCATCAACTCAGATGCCTCCTAGTCCTGAGCAACCTTCTACTAGGTAGATCATAGCCTAGTTTAGGAAATTCAGGCCTCCCACCTTTGATGGTGAGTTAAGTATAGAGAAAGTAGAGGCTTAGATTATGCAACTAGAGAAGATATTCAGGGTGATAGAGTGCATGTCTGAGTAAACAATCTTAATGGCCATATTCCAGTTAGAGAAAGAAGTAGATTACTGGTGGAGGAGCACTGAACCTATAATTAAATCAAAGAACCTCCTAGTCAACTGAGAAACATTTTTATAGGCATTTTATAAGTAGTACTTCCCCAGTTCCATTCAGGATGTGAAGAAGTCAGAGTTTATACTCCTGAGGCAGATAGAGGGGATGCTAGTGGATCAGTACATGGCAAAATTTGTAGAGCTCTCTAGATATTCTTTTTATTTGCAAAAACATGATAATGAGAGATGAAGAGCAAGAAAATTAGAGAAGGGGCTACAACTAGAGATTAGAAATAGAATGGTGCCCCAAAAAATCAAGGATTTTAATGCCCTAGTTGTGCAAAGTCATAAAAGCAAACCTGAGGATGATGCATGTAGTTTTGAATGCCAGACTTCCCCTCCTTGAGAATAAAAGGCCATGTAACACCTCAAAATTAATTAAGGTATTAATCATGGGTTTGGGTTAATTAAGAATAATTAATATGGAATAATCAGGTAAGTTAAGTGAATAGAAATTTTGGAGAGATAAATTATTAACATGAGTTTGAGATTTAATTAGGATAAAAACTTCATCTAGGCCCAAATTAATGTAAGTGATAAAAGGCTAATGGAGACCCAATGAGTTAGGTGCAAATCCAATCTAATTCAATGTGATAGAGGTCCAAGATCCACCTTTTAGAGGCTTTTATAATTGGCCCAGCAACTTTTGTGCAGACCCAAATCCTTTGAGCTCTTAAAACTTGGTCTGGCCTAATTAAAATTCTGCAGCCCAACACATGAAAGCTGGCCCAACAATGCTTGAGTCTGAAGCCCACTTAGTATTAGACCTTTGGGTCAGCCCATGACCTATATTAGACCCAACTTAAAACCCTAAAAACTAACTTAGCCACCCCATTCTGTAAAACACAAGAACACAAAAGAGAAATTCGGAGGTTTAAAGGAAGGCTAGGGTTTGGGGTAAGAAATCCACCATTTCTCACTTCTAGAGCAAGATTCAGCCAAGGTAATAGTTGTATAACTTAATCTCCTTCTCTTTCTCTTCATTTTGGCCTAATTAGTTTTTCATTTAGAGTATTTTCACTATATCCAAAATTTGAAATGTGGTTGTTTGGGATTTTCTTGGTAAAATTTCGTAGGTTGGGGTTGAGGGTGTTATTAGGTAAGTATAAACTCTCCATTTTGATGCATTTTCTACTGGTTTAAGACCCCCATAGTAGACTTATAGTATGAGCCTTAATTTTGTGCGAATTTTCCTATGATTTGGAGTGATATATTGATGTTTTTGGTCTAGGGAAGGCAAAATCCGAAATTAGAGGCTCTTGGTGATTTGGGTAAGTATCCCTTAGGTAACTATTGGTAACTTGATTCTTTGAGCATTGGGTTATTACCACAAATGATGAATGAGATAGTAATGGACTGATAAAAATGAACATTTTCTGATATTGTGATTTTAGGAGGATTTTGGTATTACTGTAGCTACCCAACTTGTCTACAAGTGAGGTAACTGGGACTATATTAATTCCATGCATATATCTATTTTAATTTCATATTTTTTGTACATAAATGATTTGAAATACTGAATGAATTAGTTAGCTATCTATTGTATTGTGATTGGACATTGTGAGTCTATAGTGGAGCTGTAGTGCGGATGTCACCAATGCATGTGCTTCGATCAGGCACTGGGTTATGATCAAACCCTAAATGCACTGAGCCCTGATTATGCTCATTGGGGAATGGGTGCCATGGACGGGCCTCTCTCGGTGTTATTGGCCTTTAACATGTAGAAATATGATTGCTAGTATGGGATAGTAATCATGATAGCCTAATTGTTTCATTTACTTATATGACTGGTATGTTTTTTATGTTTATATGAAATCATGCATATACCTTAATTGAACTGGAATATATGAATGGAATTGGCCTTGGTTATTGAGATTTACATCTCACCCCATTTCATGGGCTAAATATTTCAGGTGAAGGTTCTTTGGGTAAGGATAAGGACAAGCAAATGGATGAAGATCCATGAGCTGAGGCCTGGTGTGGGGAGCTACACTTGGTCTGAGTGGAATAGAGTAGATGCTAATTTTGTTAACCTTTGTATAGCATCATCATGTGTCTATATTGCCAAGTGTAGGAGTTTGTATTTTGATAACATAGAATGTAACCATTGAGAAATAGGCATTATATTAGTTGTTGATGGATATATGAGTTTATGACACTTATTATAACATGTAAACCTGTGTTTTAACTGACAATTTAAGTAATGAAATCATGTGATATATTGATTATGGATTTGAGCTAGCGATGCATGAATTATCCGATGAAAACATGATTGAATAGCCATTGTGAGAAATTTATAAATTTGCTTATATAAGACCAATAAATGAGTAGGAAAAATCCACCCTTAAATGTGAGATGGGTAATGATATAATGGCTAAGGAAAATCAGCTAGATCGATGTTATTAGAATCTGATAACAAGTGCGAGAGTGGCCTTAGAGAGCCTCTAGATAGAAAGTGGAGAGTATAAGGCAAGATTTTTGGAGTTGTAGGATCAGAAGGAATTTCATCGTAGCCAAAATATTATTAGCTGTGACCAATAGAGGTGAAGTTGCCCAAGGAGAGTACCAGAGAGAAATTTACCGTGACAAAAAGGGGAATTAGCCACAGTGAAATATGAGAGGCAAAACTGGGAGTTGTCCAAAGGGTAATTCATCGCGGTTAAATGGGAATTGGCTGCGGCGAACTTTTGTGAGGATTTGCCAAGCATTCTAAAAAGGAATTAGCCATGGTGAAAGGGGGAATTAGTCGTGGCCAATAGTGAGAGGTGAGCGAGGTAGGTTCCAGGAGGCTTCCTCGCCGCGGCACCATATAGGTTAACCGCAGCGAAGGTCTAACTCGTCGTGGCGATATGAAGTTAAAGAGTGAACCCGAGAGCAATTGGCAGTAGCGCAAGGACATTTAGCAGAGGCTAATGGTCCCAAACTTTCATTTGAACCTAGCAATCCCTAAAAGGATGACTTAGAAACATTGGTAGAAGATTCTTGTGAGTTAGAATTAATGGGTAATAGAATTAAAGGCTTATAAATGAATGTTGTTTCCCTGATGTACATGAATGCTTGTAATTATATGGTTGATGACTCTAATAATATTAAGGTTCAAATTTTCCTATATTTTCTAAATATAATTAATCGTAATGTCTTGTAACCTCAATTTATGATTATTAATAATGTATTTAACCTTAATTACAATGATTAGAACTTAAGGTCGTCACAAGCCACGTGAAGAGGTACCAGCCATCAATAGCTATAAAAGAGGTGACAAAAGTTAGTGGAACAGAAGAGGAAAAGGCAGAAAGAGACTAGCTTAGTCCAACAGAAATAGTTCCACTCTAGCAACCTGCAATCAATATGCCAGAAATCACAGAGGAAAACTGTGTTATGCAGGCTAGAATGTGTGCTACAGGTGTGGTAGACTTAGGCATATAGCTAAAGACTGTACACAATAGAATGAGGTAGTTCTTACACCCAGACCTCAGACCCAAGGTAGAGTCTTTATCCTAACATAGCATGAGGCTAGCAAATCATCGAGTCTGATTTAAGGTACTATTAAAATTAATGATTGTACTATAAATGCATTGTTTAATTCGAGTGCTAGTCATTCTTTTGTATCCTATGACTGTGCTAGGAGCTTAGGTCTAAGCATGTGTATATTACCTTATGACTTGCATGTATCTACCATCACAAGAAATTCAGTTGTTACCTCCTATGCATATTTGAATTGTGTAATCTAGTTTAATCATTGTTTTACGACACTAGACCTGATATGTATGCCTCTAATTGATATTGACTTGATCATTGGAATGAACTTGATGTCTGCAAATAATGCCATACTTGATTGCTATAACAAGTGTATTACTTTACCTGAATATGGAACTGTACCTAGCATCAGGATTAAGCTAGCCTTTATGACCACCTCCTAAGCTAAGAGATCTCTAGAGCATAGTTGTCAGGGGTACTAGTATTTTTTCTTTACAGGCTGAAGTAGAAGAGGGTATAAAGGAGATACTTATAGTGAGAGAGTTTCTAAAGGTATTTCCTAAAGAAATTAACAGAATACCCCCTAGTAAAGAAGTGAAGTTTCTTATAGACATTGTGCTTAGGGTAGGTCTAGTGTCTAAGGCTCTATATAAGTGACTCTCATTGAGCTAGCAGAGTTAAAAAAATAAATAGAAAGGCTTTTAGAGAAAGGTTTTATTAAACCTAGTGTCTCACCGTGGGGAGCTCTAGTCCTTTTTGTAAAAAAGAAGGATGGGAGTCATAGACTGTATATAGATTATAAGGTGCTCAATAAAATTACAATTAAGAAAAAGTACCCCCTTCCCAGGATAGATGACCTCTTAGATCAGTTGGTAAGAGCGTCAATATTTTCTAAGATTAATCTCAGGTCAGGATATCATCAGCTTAGAATTAAGGCTGAAGATACCCCTAAGATAGCCTTTATAACTAGATACAAGCATTATGAGTTTTTAGTTATGCCTTTTAGGCTGACGAATGCATATGTTATATTTATGAATTATATGAATAGAATATTTAGACCATACTTAGACAGATTTGTAGTTGTCTTTATAAACAATATTCTTATCTATTCTAAGAGTTGAGAAGAGCATGAACAATAGTTGAGATTAGCCATAGAAACCCTGAGAGAAAAGCAGTTATATGTTAAACTTAGTAAATATGAGTTTTGGCTCACTAAGGTGATATTCTTAGGTTATGTGATCTCCCAGGCAAGAGTCGTAATAGATCCCCATAAAGTAAAGGTAGTACTTCAATGGGAGAGACCTAAGACAATGATAGAGATCAAAACCTTTCTAGGATTAACAGGTTATTACAGAAGGTTTATTCAAAGCTTTTCTCATATAGCTATGCCACTGACTAAAATCACTAAAAAGAATGTATCATTTATGTGGGATGAGAAGTATGAGCAAAGTTTCCAAGAATTAAAGCAAAGGTTAATCACAGCCCCAGTTTTAGTGATCCTTGACCCTAGAAAGACTTTTGTAGTCTACAGTGATGCATCAAAGAAAGGGTTAAGATGTGTGCTTATGCAAGAAGGCAGAGTGGTAGCTTATATTTTAGACAAATGAAACCACATAAAGAAAATTATCCCACTCATGACTTAGAGTTAGCAGCAGTAGCATCTACTCTTATTGTAACACCCTAAAATTTATTTAAGACTAATTATGGCAATTAGGGAGTAACATGGATTAATTAGCAAAATTAATTAAGAGGGTGGACTTTTACTTCGGGCTATATAAAAAACTTAATTAAGTTTTAGACTAAATGTAGAAGCCCAATTATGCCATGAGCTTAATAGGAGAGCCCAATACTAGTCTCTTTATGGGTTTAACTTAAATTTTCTGAAAAACCCAAACCTTAGTAGTGAATTTAAGTGAGACAAGAGCCCATTTAGCCTTAGTCCAAATTTGGGGAAGTGAGGCCAATTAGGTCTTGGGCTATTGGATTAACATACTCCATCCCCAACATAAAAAATAATAATTCTGTAGCCCAAACTAATAAATCTTGGCCCAATTCTAAAAATAAATCAAACCATGGATAATATTTAGGCCCAATGATTATAGGTGCAAACATAAAATAAATAGACTCTTGAAATTTGGCTTGGCTAAACTCTAACTCTGTAGCCTAACTCATGAGACTTAGCCCAACTAACACTAATCTTTGAACCCACTAGATTTTGGGCCTTCAAATCAACACACTCTCCTTAACCCTAAGAGTCTCTGCAGCCCATCTCACTTAGCACCAACCCACTTGAAATAATAAGCCCATTAGACCAGCCCATCTTCACTAAAACCCTAAGAATTCTTCTCTCCACCCATTTGGCTGCCAAGAAATTCATGTTCTATAGACTTAGAAAGCTATTATTGCACTTGAGAAAAGGGGCTAGGGTTTTTCTGCATTCCTCTACCATTTCTCACTTTTAGAGGAAGATCTAACAACGGTAATCTACATAAAACATGTCCCTCTTATTCTTCTCTTCATTTTGGTCCAATTAGTTTCTGGTTTTAAGCATTTTCATCTCCTTCTCAAATCTGAAATTTGGTATTTAAGTGTTTCCTTGTAAGATTTTCAGAGTTAGAAGCTAGAAGGGTGATTGGGTAAGTATTTTCCTCTTATTTTGTGTATTATTTTGCTGGAAAATGTCCTCAAGGATTGATTTTCATAATGGGTTCTGCTATTGTGCGAAATTACAAGGAGCTGAAGGTGAAACAATGAAAATTCTGGGCTTGATGACTGAAATCCAAATTTGGGAATGTCCCATGCTGTGTTCTTAGTAGTTGAGGCTCAACTCAGTCCATTTAAACTCTTAGATGTATGGGTAAGTGATTTCTCTCCTTTTATGAGATGTATGTACTAAATTCCCATCATTTGGATTGACTTTTGCTGCATGGTTTGTACACATGCGAAAATGGAGTTTTAGGGAGCGAATCATGATGAGCTTTGATGTATGGACCCTAAATTAGTGTGATGGATCATTAGGAAGCTTGGGTAAGAAGCTCTCAATGAACTCTTGTTAAGATTAATCTATGAAAAGGGAAATTCATAATTACTGATAGTTAAATGATGATGATTATGCTTATGTTAGGCCTGGTGTGCTTTGAATCATGATAGTAGCTAGAGGAAGAGTAATTAGCTTCATTAAGGTAACCGGGGTTAATTTTCCAATTCTATGTATATATTCAAGTTAATCTGATATTGTTTACACATATATGATTTTGAAATGTTAAATGATTGGTTGACTACTTGAATTGTTATTGTCATTGGACCTTGTGAGTCTATGGTGGAGTTGTGGTACAGCTGCCACCCATGCATGTACTTTGATCGAGCACTGGGTTGTGATCAGACCCCAGATGCACTGAGCCCTGGTTGTGCTCATTATGGAGTAGGTGCCATGGATGGACCTTTCCCGGTGTTATTGGCCATTAACATATTGTGTATGATTGCTGGTATGGGATAGTAGTTATTGGTAGCTCAACTAGTTCATTTGTAAATTGAATTGATGGTTTTGGTACTGATGATATGAAATTGTATTATATTGATTAATCAGTACATATATATATGGAATTTGCCTCTTGTTAATGAGATTGTATATCTCACCCCTATTGTGGGCTAACATTTTCTGGGACCCGGACCACTTAGTGGCAAGAAGAAAATTAATGGAAGTTTATTATATGGTTTAGTAATAGGTAGGTTTGGAAATCTTGTCAGATTATATTTGTATAACTAAACTACTAGTTTTATGTAATTGCTGCATTACATCATGAATTGCCAAGCATAGGGATTGTAATCATTTGATACATAAGATGTTAACGTAAACTAGTGGTGTATGGAATTTTTAATGAGACTAATGTTTGAATGGAAATGTGAGTAGTATATAAACTCTTTGCTGTTATTGATCTATGAACTCACTGGTTTATGATGGCTAGAGGGTTAAGGATCCACATTTGAGTTTTGAATGGGTAATGATAGATGTGTTAGGTAAATTAGGTAAAAGAAATATACTAAATCTTCATAAACTAAGTTAAAGGGGCCTAGAGTGTTGCTAGATGGGGAATTAGAAAGCATGAGATGAAATCTTGGGAGTTATAGGAACAGAAGGGAATTGGTCGCGGCTAACATTCAATTGGCCTCGGCTAAATGTGGCGAAATTGCTAGGGAAGAAAATAGAGAGCAATTGGCCACCGCGAACAGTGAGGTTAGCCACGGCTAAGTCTGAGAGGCAGATTTGGAGGTGTTGCAGAGGGTATTTGGCCACGGCAAAAGGGATATTTGGCCGCGGTGAAATATGAAAAATTTGTGAAGGTGTAAGGAGTTTAACCCGAGAGTAATTAGCCGCGGCGCGAGGGAATTTAGCCACAGCGAATGTGCTCTATTTCTCATATTCACCCTTAGTTTCTTTTAAAGTAATGCTAAAGAATGATCTAGAAACACTTGTAGGAGGATTTTATGAGTTGGAATTGATGGATGGAAGAATCAAAGGGTCCTCATTGATAATTAAATTTACTTGCACATTCGAATAATTGTGGTTGTCTAGCTAATGACCCTAACAACATTAAGGTTTCAAATTTCCTCACTTTTTCCCAATGTAATTAATGTTAATGACTTTAAACCTTGATATATGATTATTAATTATGTCTTTAACCTTAATTACTATAATTTGAAGTTAGGGTCGTTACATTTGTTATTAGAGCAATGGTTCAAGAAAACCGTTCTAATTTAAATTTTATGGTTAGAAGCTTGGGAATCATGATGCATATTTGGCATAGTATTAGCTCATAAGAATAGATAACTATGTGAACATATAGTTGTCGTACTTTATGTTCTGGAAAGGAAATATAGAGGAATAATGATATGAGGCTTGTAATGCTTGATTAAAATGACTGTTTCTTGAATTTTATTTAGAACATCACCTATCACAATAAGTATGCGCTGGAGAATAATAGAGTGTAGTGAGATTCTACCTTATAACCCTTTAATAATACTAATTTTGAGACTTGAGGTTGTTAATGCTAATGAAAAGACTAGAATTTTGCCCTTCTTTTCTTCAGAGATAGGGTTACTAGTCTCAGTCTAGATAAACAACTGGTTGAGGCTTGTTGCTAACTGGCTACACAATAGATGCACCAGTCACTCACTGTGTGGCACCAGTTGACTAAATGAATAAGACCAAGTAACTGATGAGGATGATGAACAAAGCTACTAAGAGTATCTATGATCAGTTGACCGCCATTTATTAAGCAAGTCAATTGGGTACGGCCGACCAGTTGACTGGCCTATCGAAATAGTCAACTGATCACAACAAGAGTAGCAATTCTTTACCTAAGCAAAGTTTTAAGTTTTTCAATGGCCATCTAGAGTGATGTTGAGAACTTATAAGACAATAATATATAGTAGAATACTTGACTAGTTATGGATGCCTAACAGGAGGTAAAGAGTAAGTTTTACTTATGGTCGGGAAATTGACAATGGGAGTTTAAGAACCAGTGTATAATAGATTAATGTGATTGATTAAATATATGAAGTGATGTACAATCCATAATGAGTTAGGATTATGTAGACTTCGAAAGGTCCCTAAGGTTAAGGCTTTATAGGTACAGAGGTCCTAACCCACTTGCTTGATCCCGATTAATAAAGAATGCAATTACTTGATCCTAGCTACCACAATTTGGACCTAATGAATAAGGGCGATAAGAGGTAAAGAACTTTTCAAATAGTTTTATTCAAACTATTGGAGTGAGTAAGCCACCTTTAGTTAATAATGACATGGAAGGAGGGCAAGAAACCCTTATGATTGTCAAATCCATTTCTAAATAGGGGATAGTGACTTTAAAGCAAGAGATTAAGGGAGATGATGTTTTAGAAGAATCTTGAGAGCTTTAAAGCTCCTCTTTTAGTGTACTATGGCAAAAGAGGGAGATTATGATAAGAGGAAAGATGACCCCTTAGGGTGATAAGGGTAAGGTGCATCAGCACGGGATGCTTGTGCATGTTGTCTCTTGTGTAATTTAGTTTACTTATACTATATGTTAACATGCATTTGGGTGGTGGTTAGAGGCACTTTACGTGCATGATACACTTGGGGAGTGTAAGGTAAGATTCTATAGCACTCTGGTGCTAGAGGCATGTGGGATGTGCTCATTCATCAGCACTTCAATGCTAAGGGCATGCGAGACATGTCACTTATCATATGATTTGATGAATTTCAACCATTAAATTGGCATCAAACTAGACTAAGTAGACTTTCTACCTAGAAGGTAAAGAGGAGATCTTGATAGTAAGGATCCACCTAAAAAAGAGAATAAAATGGTACCAGTGTGCGTACAAATGGTTGAGATACAGTCATCATGGGGTGATGAGCATGTGTATGGCCATAGAAAAGAATTGCTTGTTAATATTAAAGGCAAAGCCTGATTCTGCCACTAGTAGTCTTATTGTCATGTATCATGTAAGGTATGATAAGGGGATAGAGACAACATTGGGAATTTGAGATGAACTAGTACTTACCATAGCAGTAAAACTCCTTAATTTTGAAAGAGGACTTCTTGATCCAAAATAATAACCCAAGGGAAATATACAAGAGGTGGTAGTAAAGCAATTAACTTATGTTACTACAATAGAACCTTAGTATAATGATTGACGAGGAAGGATGAAACACTAGTGGTAAATGATACTTGAGTTCTCTCACTGGGAATCCCTACTTGATCCATTGATAATTAGGGAATGCTTGATAATGAAAAGACTCACTAGGTCTCCTTATTATGTTAATTTAACTCCCAATAGTCAGGCATGAATTGAGGCCTAAAAAATTTTAGGGGAGCAAAAGAGTTAGTTGTGGTTAGCATAGGCCATTACGTAAGGATAAAAATGATCATATCATCTCATATTATATGCTATAACGTATGGTCAAAAGACCTTGTACTTGCTGCCAAAGAACCTTATTGATAAGGTCTCGGATTTAACATTAATGAATATAAGATCTTGTTGACAGGATCTCAGACCTTATTAACAAGATATTATCTCATTACTCTTTGGGGAATTATTATGAATTTCCAAACTAGAGAATATTAAAAAAAAAAGAGACTTAGTTGTATGTGAGAGGTCTGAGAAAATTTGGAGTATCGCGAAAAAAAAAAGGTAAGAAGTATGCTAATTGAAGAATAACTATACTTGTATGAAAATATCTTAGTTGGGGGTAGAAGATATCAAAGCGTAGTCCTTTGGGACTATATAATGGCATAAAAACCAAGGAGATGTTCAGTTGATTTCAAACAAGTGTAGATGCCATTAAGTTGGCTACTAAAGTTTGTAGTAACTGAGAATTAAAATGAGACATTGGGATCTATTGATCATGGTGTGGTAATTCCTTTGCAAGTGCTAAAAAAAACACACACACACACATAAGAAAAAGAGAGAAAGGGAAGAGGTCTATTAAGGATTTTCCTATGTTTGTTACCCCTAAGGGGGGTGATCAGGTTGTCTATAAGGAACCATTATCAGGAGCCAAAAATTCTTAATGTTTTAGGCAAGCGATGGAAATTATGTTATCTAATAAACCATCCACTAAAACTATGACTTGTAGGATTTAAAGAAACTCATTCCTAAGTCCTAAAGAAATACCTCGATGCTCTAGAAAAGGTACTCTCACCCTTGAGATCAGGTCTTATTAGAAAATATAATCTAGACCTGAAATATCGTGTTTATTTTCACTTGAAAGATCATGTTTGATTTTGATTATGTGGAATGTGAACCTATAGTGTTTGGGTACCTTCAAGAGATTAGTTGTGAGATCAGACTTTATATTAGTTCCAACCTTTGGAAAATCTTGAAGAAGAAGAAGAAAAAAAAAGAGAGAGATAAATATAAAACAGAATAAAACAAAAGCTATAAAGGGAGAGAAAATCAGGATTTATTTAAGCTAGGTGTCCAGAGCTTGCTATAAGATGATCAAGTGTAGCTTGGTTCGAATCTCCTTAGCTACGGACACAGAAGGAATACAACATGCTTAGATTGGAATGTTATTTGATGTAGGTTGACTAGAGGGAATAGAATTGTGGTTGCCAAGTGAAGTAGTAACATGATAAGAACACCCTCTCCAGGAAAGTAGTAGGAAGGGACTAGTTTCTGGTAACACTATCCAAGTTATCAAGGAGGAGGTTATAAGGAAGAATTGTCTAACATCAATTGAGTAAGGTATGACTAATTTTGAGGACAAAATTCTTAAAAGGAGGGGAAAATGTAACACCTCAAAATTTATTTAAGACTAATTATGGCAATTAGGGAGTAACATAGATTAATTAGCAAAATTAATTAAGAGGGTGGGCTTTTACTTCGGGTGATATAGAAAACTTAATTGAGTTTTGGACTAAATATAGAAGCCCAATTATGCCATGAGCTTAATAGGAGAGCTCAATACTAGTCTCTTTGTGGGTTTAACATAAATTTTTTGGAATACCCAAACCTTATTAGTGAATTTAAGTGAGACAAGAGCCTATTTAGCCTTAGCCCAAATTTGGAGAAGTGAGGCCAATTAGGTCTTAGGCTATTGGATTAACACACTCCATCCCTAACATAAAAAAATAATAATTCTGCAGCCCAAATTAATAAATCTTGGCCCAATTCTAAAAATAAATTAGACCATGGATAATATTTAGGCCCAATGATTATAGGTGCAAACCCAAAATAAATGGGCTCTTGAAATTTGGCTTGACCCAATTGCAACTCTATAGCCCAACTCATGAGACTTAACCCAACTAATACTAATTTTTTGAACCCACTAGATTTTGGGCCTTCAAATCAGCACGCTCTCCCTAACCCTAAGAGTCTTTGTAGCCCATCTCACCTAGCACCAGCCCACTTGAAATAATAGGCCCATTGGACTAGCCCATCTTTACTAAAACCCTAAGAAGTCTTCTCTCCACCCATTTGGCTGCCAAGAAATTCATGTTCTGTAACTTAGAAAGCAATTTTCGCACTTGAGAAGAGGGGCTAGGGTTTTTTTGCATTCCTCCACCATTTCTCACTTTTAGAGGAAGATTTGGCCAAGGTAATCTATATAAAACATGTCCCTCTCATTCTCCTCTTCATTTTGGTCCGATTAGTTTTTGGTTTTAAGCATTTTCATCTCCTTCTCAAATCTAAAATTTGATATTTAGGCGTTTCCTTGTAAGATTTTCGGAGTTAGAAGCTAGAAGGGTGATTGGGTAAGCATTTCCCTCTCATTTTATGTATTATGTTACTGAAAAATGTCCTCAAGGATTGATTTTCATACTGGGTTCTGCTATTGTGTGAAATTACAAGGAGCTGAAGGTGAAACAATGAAAATTCTAAGCTTGATGACTGAAATTCGAATTTGGGAATGTCCCATGATGTGTTCTTGGTAGTTGAGGCTCAACTCAGTCTATTTAAACTCTTAGATGTATGGGTAAGTGATTTCTCTCCTTTTATGAGATGTATGTACTAAATTCCCATAATTTGGATTGACTTTTGCTGCATGGTTTGTACATGTGCGAAAATGGAGTTGTGGGGAGAGAATCATGATGAGCTTTGATGTATGGACCCTAAATTAGTGTGATGGATCATTAAGAAGCTTGAGTAAGAAGCTCTCAATGAACTCTTATTAAAATTAATCTGTGGATAGGGAAATTCCTAATTAATGATAGTTAAATGATGATGATTATGCTTATGTTAGGCCTGGTATGCTTCGAATCATGATGGTAGCTAGAGGAAGAGTAATTGGCTTCATTAAGGTAACCGAGGTTAATTTTTCAATTCCATGTATATGTTCATGTTAATCTAATATTGTTTGCACATATATAATTTTGAAATGCTAAATGATTGGTAGACTACTTAAATTGTTATTGTGATTGGACCTTGTGAGTCTATAGTGGAGCTATGATGTGGTTGCCACCCGTGCATGTGCTTCGATTGAGCACCGGATTGTGATCAGACCCTAAATGCACTAAGCCCTGATTGTGCTTGTTATAGAGTAGGTGCCGTGAACGGACCTCTCCTGGTGTTATTGGCCATTAACATATTGTGTATGATTGCTGGTATGGGATAGTAGTCATTGGTAGCTCAACTAATTCATTTATAAATTGAATTGATGATTTTGGTACTGAAGATATGAAATTGCATTGTATTGATTAATCAATACATATATATGGACTTTTCCTCTTGTTACTGAGATTGTATATCTCATCCCTATTGTGGGCTAACATTTTCAGGGACCGAACCTCTTAGTGGCAAGGAGAAAATTAATAGAAGCTTATTATATAGTTTAGTAGTAGGTAGGTTTGGAAACCTTGTCAGATTATATTTGTATAACTAAACTACTAGTTTTATGTAATTGCCGCATTACATCATGAATTGCCAAGCAT
This sequence comes from Erythrophleum ivorense, assembly GCA_026724425.1. Lineage (NCBI taxonomy): Eukaryota > Viridiplantae > Streptophyta > Magnoliopsida > Fabales > Fabaceae > Erythrophleum > Erythrophleum ivorense. The sequence continues at coordinate 34,530,235 of JAIUCV010000006.1, read as the reverse complement.
AGGGACTGTAATCATTTGATACATCAGATGTCAACATAAACTAGTAGTGTATGGAATTTTTAATGAGACTAATTTTTGAATGGAAATGTGAGTAGTATATGAACTCTTTGCTGTTATTGATCTATGAACTCACTGGTTTATGGTGGCTAGAGGGTTAAGGATCCACATTTGAGTTTTAAATGGGTAATGATAGATGTGTTAGGTAGATTAGGTAAAAGAAAGACACTAAATCTTCACAAATTAAGTTAAAGGGGCCTAGAGTGTTGCTAGATGGGGAATTGGAGAGCATGAGATAAATTCTTAGGAGTTATAAGAATAGAAGGGAATTGGTCGCGACCAACATTTAATTGGCCTCAGCCAAATGGTAACAGAGGAGAATTGATCACGGCCAACATTTAATTAGCCTCGACCAAATGTGGCGAAACTGCCAGGGAAGAAAACAGAGAACAATTGGCCATAGCAAACAGTGAGGTTAGCCGCGGCTAAGTCTAAGAGGCAGATTTGGGGGTATTCCAGAGGGTATTTGGGCACGGCAAAATGTGAAAAATTTGTGAAGGTGTAACTAGTTGAACCCGAGAGTAATTGGCTACGGTGCGAGGGAATTTAGCCACGATGAAAGTGCTCTATTTCTCATATTCACCTAGAAACCTTAGTTTCTCTTAAGGTAATGCTAAGGAATGATCTAGAAATACTTGTAGGAGGATTTTATGAGTTGGAATTGATGGATGGAAGAATCAAAGGCTCCTTATTGATAATTAAATTCACTTGCATATTTGAATAATTATGGTTGTCTAGCTAATGACCCTAACAACATTAAGGTTTCAAATTTTTTCACTTTTTCTCGATGTAATTAATCTCAATGACTTCAAACCTTGATATATCATTATTAATTACGTCTTTAACCTTAATTATTATAATTTAAAGTTAGGGTCGTTACACTTAAGATATGGAAACACTACTTGTATGGTGCATCCAAAGAGATATATAGTGACCATAAGAGCCTTAAGTATTTGTTTGAATAGAAAGAGCTAAATATGAGACAGAGGAGATGGTTAGAATTTTTGAAAGACTATGATTTTATTCTAAAATACTATCTAGGTAAAGCTAATGTGGTCGCAAATGCACTGAGTAGGAAATCCATATATATGGCCTATATGATGTTAAAGGAGCAAGAACTTATTGAGAAATTCAAAGATATGAATCTCTCATGTCAGGTGTATTCTGAAAAATTATTGATGAATGAAACCCAAATAGAAAATGACTTGAGAGATCAGATAAGAGAAACCCAACAAGTAACACTTTAGACTTCAATCTATCTGAGGATAGAGTAATGAGGTACAGGAATAGGCTATACGTGCCTAAAGATTTAGAATTGAGAGACAAGATACTAGAAGAGGCACATAAAAGTAAATATATCATTCATCCAGGCAGTAACAAAATGTATCATGACTTGAAGAAAATATTTTAGTGGCCTAGGATGAAAACAAATATAGCTAAGTATGTCTCACGATGTTTAGTATGTCAAAGAGTCAAAATAGAATACCATAAGCTAGCTAGGTTACTTCAGGCCTTAGATATCTCGGAGTGAAAATGGGATAGCATAGTTATAGATTTTGTTATGGATTTACCTAGAACATCATCGAGGCATGATGCGATATGGGTGATAGTGGATAGGTTAACTAAGCATTATAAGCATTTCTTAGCAATGAAAACCACTTACACCCTAGATAAGTTAGCCCAGTTGTACATAAAAGAAATAGTGAGACTACACAGTATACCTAGGAACATAGTATCAAATAGAGATCTCAAATTCACTTTGAATTTTTTAGAGATCATTACAGATGCCTTAGGAACCAAATTGAGATTCAATACCCTCAAACAGATAGTTAGATAGAAAGAACCATCAAAACTCTAGAAGACATGTTGAGGGCTTGTGTCTTAGAGCTAAAGTGTAATTAGGATACCTATTTGTCTCTAGCAGAGTTTACCTACAATAACAATTATCATTCTAGTATTTAGATGGCACCATACGAGGCATTATATGGGAGGAAATGTAGCTCCCCAGTATATTAGGTTAAGCTTGGAGAACAGAGCCTCAAAAGCCCATAATTAGTGGACCAAACCTCTAGACAAATAGAAACAATTAGAAAGAAACTTCTAACAGTATAGAATAGACAAGAGAGTTATATAAATAAAAGGAGAAAGCGGTTAGAATTTGAGGTTGGAGACTATGTATTTATTATAGTGTCTCCAATCACAGGGATAGGTAAGTCCATAAAGAGTAGAAAGCTTAGTCGAAAGTATATAGGTCCATTCCAAATTCTTGATAAAGTTGGACTTGTGGTTGATAGACTTTCTCTTCCCCCAAACTTGAGCCAAGTATATAACATTTTCCATGTATCCTAACTCAAAAAGTACTAACCCAACCTCTCTCATGTCATAGAATATGAAAATATGTAATTACAAGACAATATATCTTATATGGTATCACTAGATCAGATTGTGGATGCTAAATGAAAATAGTTAAGGAACAAGGCAATACTGCTAGTGAAAGTGGTTTGGAAGGGCTTATCTCCTGAGGATGCTACTTGGGAGCTAGAAGAGGAGATAAGAAAGAAGTATCTAAAGCTATTTCTATAAGGTATGTATTTAAATTTGGGAACGAAATTTTATTTAAGGGGGGAGAAATGTATAACCTATCATTCCAAAAGCCATAAACCTAAGAAAATTACAAAAGGAAGTCTCTTAAATTAATGATTAGAGGCTAAATAAAATTAGAGTGATAATCTAGATATCTAAAAATGGGGATACAATGCTAAAGATGCCCAAAAATTGGAGACAAAATAGTTAAACAAAATTAGATGAAAATGAAGTGGCATTTTTGATAATTTTGGGAAACTTTTAGAAAACTTAAAGGAGAGATCTTTAAATAAAAAAATTAAGTTTCCTGGGGTTCTCAGAGGCCCTAAAAACTATAGGAACTCTTAGAATGGTTAAAACTCCTCCGGTTTACAATTTAGAATATTAGTTTATCAAAACTTGGCCAATCCATTCGAGAAGATTTTAAATCCAATTTGAATGAAACCAAAGGCATTTTATGAATTAGAGAGCCTAAATTTCGCAATGGAAAATATGGTTCTAAAAAAGGAGTTGAAATAAATCCAAATGGAAAGAACCAAGAAAATGGACAAAATGGGAATTTTGAACTTAAACTAACCTAGCCCTTATATATCACATCCCACACTCTCCTCTCATTTCCACTGACCTTGTTCTACCTTAAAACATATTTCCACTCATCTCTAAGTGGTGCACAAGAAGGGAGGAAGAAGGGAAAAGAAAACAAGTAGAAAAGGTAAAAAATCCATGATTTTTCATGCTTCTCCTTTTTCTCCTCTCTTTTTCTATAGTTTTGATTATTGATTTAAGGTTGATTCATGGTTGATTCAGTAAGAGGATGAGAGAAATTGAAGGAGAGACTAGCAGTAAGTAAAGTGCTCTTGAAAAGGCTTAAAACCAAGGTAATTTCCATAGCTTTCTTTGCTTCTTCTTGGTTGTTCTCCTTAAGGTGAGTTTTGGCCAACCCTAAACCACCAAGGGGGAATGATTTGTGATCTTAGTAAGGTAGAAACAAAGGTTTTAAAGTATGAGAAACAAGAATATGCAATTAGATATTAAAAGAGAAGCTTTAGAATTTAAGTTGTAAAATCTAAGGATTTTGTTGCACCTAGCCATTCTTGAAACTTTCTATAGATAGTCTAGCCTATGTAAGAGTATGTCTGAGTTCTTAAGCTATCTAGGAAGCTTTACAAGTGCCATTTCTCTAAGAAAAACCAAGCAAACTCCATAGGTCCTTCACCTTGCATATGTCTCAGCCAAGGGAGAGTTAATGCACCTAGGGAGATTTTTCTTTGATTCTAAGGATGGGAATGGTCTAGATATGATTAATAAATACCAATGGAAGCATTGGTTTGAATTTAGAAGCTATAGTTTATGAGATGGAAGTTTAGGTTCCTTTTTAAGAAAAAGAAAAGAATAAGTTAATTTTTGAATGTTTAGTTTTTGTACAAAATAATAAACTTTATAATTGGATCAGTGGATCATTTTTTTTAGTCATTCATTGAATGATAAATTAAATCTTCTTGTTCCTAAAGGTTTTATAGGAAAAAATTGCTATTCCCTTCTTCCACAGAGAAAGGTTTATTCCAAGTCCCAACATTGGGTTTAGACATTCCTTCAAGGATCTTTAATCATTTCAAAAATGGTAGCTACTACAATAGTGTATTCCATTGCTCCCCTTTCTTGTAAAGTAGTCACCACTTGAGCCACAAAAGATGCTTTTATTGATTGAATAAACCCAATCTCTACCTTTTTCTTTAATTTTTGCAAACATGATCATACATTGTGTATCATACATGCAGATTTGAATTGATAAATATTAGAATTTCAATATTCAAAATTTGAATAAAGAAGCAACTTGAGTCTAGGCTCCCTAAATTGAATTGGTGATAACTCTAAAAAGTTTAAATGGAGTCAAGAGCCCTTATATTAAATGAGAAATTGGAGCCAAGATCATGTAGTCTAAGGGTTACTTCATGATGCACTTATATGGAACCATAATGATGTCATAAAATCAAATAACCTTGCATAAAGTATATGTGAGGTTAGAGCATGTTCCAATGATGTAATTGTGTCTTATTTGATGTGTCAAGGCCAAGTGAATCAAGCTTCTCCTAGTTGTATGTGTGTGGTGTGACGACCCTATCTTCTAATCATAATAATTATGGTTAAATACACAATTAATACTTAATGATTAAGGTTTAGAGTCATTACAATTAAATACATCGTGAAAATTATAGGAAAATTTGAACCTCGATAATATTAGGGTCATTAACTACACAACCATAAATGTAAGGATACATAAAAGAAATTGTACTATCATGAGGGGTTTGTGATTTATCCATCCATCAATTTCACTACACAAAAACCTCCCACAAGTGTTCTTATATCATTTCCTAGCATTACCATTAAAGAAACTGGGGTTTCTAGGCTAAAGGTAAGAGTTTGGGAACCTTCGCACGTAACTTGAAATTCTCCCGCCACGACTAAGTTAGGTATTGAAGTTCGAAAACTAAGTTTTTCACTTTGTGCCGCAGCCTTGACTTCCCGCACCAAGGCTAAGTTACTCTCAGGAATCTTATTGGGCAACTCATGTGCCGCAGCGAGTTGGACCATCGCCACGGTAAATCTACGTGGCGCCGCAGCGGAAATGCCTCTTGGAGCTACTGTTCGAAGTCTCGCGATTCTCGGCTCAGCGAAATACACTTGCGCCGCGGCGAAGCTTGCTACTAGACCCTTCTTACCTAGTTTTCTCGACTTGTGCCGTGGCAAAACATGTTGGGCCACGGCGAGGTTTCTTTCTGCCACCTTTCTGGGAGATTTCTTTCGCTTTGAGCTGCGGCGAGATTTCTCAAGCCATGGCATTCCTCGCCACTGTCACTTCTAGGCCACAGCGAGGCCTTCTTAGCCACAATGTGACTCCCTCCTGTAACTACATCTCCCAAATTTCGTCCCATACACTCCAATTCTTTTTTTAGGAATACCCTAGGACCACTCCCTCTCATTTTATACGAATCTAATGGTACTTATCTACCTTATTCACCCAACTATTCTACCATTACTAATTCAAAACTTAAGTATTAATTCTTACTCGTCCAACTACCATATGTCAGCAAATTCATGGATTAATGACATCAAGAATTTCATAAGCTACCAACATTTATTATTTAATATATATATATATATATATTTCCATGAGAGATTTCCCGCATTACTAGCTGAAGTCTACATCCAATATGTCACATAATTACAATGCCCAAATGGTAAATCATGTCATAAGCTCTACAAAGTTCACAACAAATATCATAAATTTATACATCCAATACCAAACTAAAGTAAGGCCTACTCATCAATAGATACATGCTATATTATCAAAATATAGACTCCTACACTTGGCAAGATGATTACATGATGATACTATACAAAAAGAATACAAAATTTAGCATCTATTCTAGTTAAACCAGTCTAAGTGTAGCATTCTTCCCATATGATTGGAGCTCATGAATTTTCATCCACTTGCTTCTCCTTATCCTTTCCTGAAAAGCCTTCACCTAAAAGTATGATCCCATGAAACGGGGTGAGATGTGAATCTCAGTAACTAAGGAAATTTCCATTCATATAATCCAATTTAATTAACATATATGCATGAATCAAAATCAACATTAGAATCATATTAGTCATATCAGCAAAGGAAATGGTTAGGCTACTATAATTACCATCTCATACTAGCAATCATATTTTCATATGTTAAAGGCCAATAATACCGAGAGAGGCCCGTCCACGGCACCTACTCCCCAATGAACACAACCAGGGCTTAGTGCATTTAAGGTCTAATCATAACCCAGTGCCCGATCGAAGCACATGCACGGGTGGCAGCCACACCACAACTCTACCATGGACTCACAAGGTCTAAACATAATACAATAGATAGCCAACCAATTCATTTAGCATTTCAAATCACTCATGTACAGCAAATATGAAATTAAAGTAGATATATGTATGGAATTAATATAGTCCCGATTACCTCACTTGTAGCAAATCCTCTAAAAGCCAATTGAATGCTACTTCAGCCTATAGACATAAAACTAAGCCATTACTATCCCTAATCATAATTTGTATCAAAAAACCCATCACTTAAAGAGTTAAGCTATATAGGACTACTCAGAAACACTTACCCAATTACCACTAAAACTAAATTGGGATTTGGTTAAGCTTACCCCAGAAATCTCAAAATAACACCTCAAATTCTGAGTAAATTCATATAAAAACAATATCCATATTATAAATCAGCTATAGGGGTCTCAAACTAGCAAAGAAAGCATTAAAATGAAGATTTTATACTTATCTAATAACAACCTTAGCCCCAACCTACGAAATTTCACCAAGAAAATCCCAAATAACCACATTTCAGATTTTTGGGTATGGTGAAAATCCTCTAAATAAAAAGCTAATCTGGCCAAAATGAAGAGAAAAAGAAGGGGATTATGTTATATAACTATTACCTTGGCTAAATCTTGCTCTAGAAGTAAAAATGGTAAAAATATGTCAAGAACCCTAGCCTCCCCTTTAGACCTCTGAATTTTCCTTTTGTTTTTTGTGTTTCTGCAGAATGGGGGTGGCTAAGTTAGTTTTTAGTCTTTTAAGTTGGATCTAATATGGGTCATGGGCTGACCCAAAGGTCCAATACCAAGTGGGTTTCAGATTTAAGCCTTGTTGGGCCAGCTTTCATGTGTTGGGCTACAGAATTTTAATTGGGTTTGGCTAACTTTAAAGAACTCAATTGATTTGGGTCTGCACAAGGGTTATTGAGCCATTTATAAGAGCTTATGGAAGTTGGGTCTTAGGTCTCTAATTCATTAAATTGAATTGGGCTATCACTAGGTGTTCTCTCTTGGGCCAAGTCTCATAATAAATGGTTGGGTCTGCACCTAAAATTATTGAGCCTCCATTAGCTCCTAACCTTAGCCTACTTAATTTAATTTGGGCCTAGATGGGGTTTCTAACTCAATTAAATCCTAAACTCATATTAATAATTTATCTCTCTAAAATTTTTATTCACTTAACTTACCCAGTCATTCTATATTAATTATTCTTAATTAACCCAAATCCATGGTTAACACTTTAATTAATTTTTGGGGTGTTACATGTGGCAGAGAAGTAGAAATCCAAGAGGGAAAATGTGCTTCTTGACTTAAGGTAGCTCTCTATCCTTTCTTACATGCATGTCTTGGATGTTTAATTATCATTGGATGTTTGTGTGTATGTTTGAACTATGAGATATGTTTATAGCCATTAAATTCATGCTATGGTACCATTATACTTCTTGAAATATGTTTTGAATGCAAGATGGCTTGAATGGGTGAGGTTGTGCCAAAAGTCCCTTAGAATGGGTGAGACAAAGCCAAAAGTCTCAAGAAGGAATGAGATTAAGTCAAAAGTCTCTAAAAGTGAGTGAGACAAATTCAAAAGTCCCAAAGAATTAGGTGAAACTAGACCAAAAGCCCTTAGAACCTATGTTTGAATTGTATGAGCTTAAGTGACAAAAAAAATGCTTATGTATGTTCACAAGAGGTTTTATGAGATGTTTACATTCTGTGACATCAAAATGTACCATGTATGTATACTTGAAAGGGTAAATGAGCTATTGAAATTCTTTGAATCTCACTCTTCCTCACATTATATCTAACCATATCTAGGTGAACCAAGTAAAGCAAGAAATGGGAGCCAAGCACATTGAAAGAAGAGACTTTGATAATAGAATAGAGAATTTATGCATTTTGATGTCAAAGTTTGTATATATATGAAGTTTACAAGATGTAAATCATTGAGCACAATTAAGAGTATGTAGATATGATATATGAATCCATTTTACAACCAAATGTATGCCTATATAAGTTTTTGCATCTATAAGCCTTGATATACATGTGTATGAATTCAAGTGGAAAGGTGAGAATGAGTTCCATGATAATTTGGACCTGCATTTATGCTTTTGGACATGCTCAAATAGTTATGAACTGATGACAAAGCCATTTAGTGCACCTTGACCCCTTTATGGTCTCTAAATTAGCCATTTTCTTGGCCTGAACCACAAACTGATCAAATATATAATTTTTTACATGAAATTTGGAAAGGAAATAGGTCTCACCTACAGCTTTTCATGGAGCTAAAGAGCACTATTTTTGGAGCTCTAGAGAATTTATTATGATTTTTCAAAGTTGGCCAAATTATGCAGAAACTGTCATTATTATTATTTATGTGGTTAGTTTGCTTTTTTGTGTCACTCAGGGGACAAATGAAGTCCAATACTCATGAAATTTTACAAATATATATTGGATATCATAAGTTTTCTATAGCCACTAATAACACCTCATTTGGAGCTCTATAGAGGGAGAAATAAATTTATGAAGTTCTAGGTCTACTGCAAGATGACCACCATACTTGATATATTATTCCATTAATTTTCACAAGCCAAACATGATTTTTTTATCCGAAATTTTTATGATAGCTAGATGACATCTTGAGCTTTCCAGAAAGCTATTATTTATATGATTTGTATTTTTCTAAAATTAGTTATGATTTTTCAAAATTCATATCAGAATATAAAATGTATGGCAAAATGCAAAGTGTAATGCATTTTTGCGTTCTATAGCTTGGACCCAAATTTTGAGCTTCAAATTGTGATAATTCTAGTTGAACAAATGTATTATGAATGGAAAATGAATTTGGTAAGCTCACATGGTCCCTAAAGCCAAGAATGAATAAATTGAGCTTTCAATGACGCAAATTTTCGCTGCTAAAAGTGCTATCTTTGTGAAAATAAATGCTATAAGTCAATTGTGCCATGAATTGAGTCCTATACATATATGGTATTACAATCATCATATGCTTGATTAAAAGGGTTTAAGACTAACTTGCTTCTTAAACTCACTTTAGGCCTTAAAAATTTTACTTCCAATCTAAAATTCCTAAATTTAATCCAATGATTCCATAGTTATTTATTTATCTTATCTAAGTCTTTAAATTCATTAGAACTCAAGAAAACACTCTCCAAGTGATTTCTTTCCACCTTGGTCAAACCCATATATAATTGGAAGCCACTTGGAGTTTTGTTGTTTCTTTCTTGGATTTTGATGCTTGAAAACATTCCTTAACTTCTCTTTAGTCTAATTATACTCCCATATAGCTTAAATGATCCTCCTAGGGTTAACTTATTAAGCGTAATAGAAACCTTAACTATCTTATCTTGAATTCTAAGACTCTTTTAATTATGATATTCTTACTCTTCATGACTTAGAACCCTTCTCTTAATTTTGTTTTGGCTTGAAATCAACTCCCCCTAAATTCTTCCAGTGGTGTCCGAACCTAGAGGAAAGAGGAAAGGCAAGGAGAAGTAACCATTTTCATTAAGATATATACCTTATGTGAATTCTTGCTAGATGGAGATTCTTGTAGTGCTCATTGTTTTCTCGAACTCTCTTCTCCTTCCAAAAGTTTAGCCATAAAAATAATTCTTTTAAGAAGCCAAAATGATCCATAAAAAGGGTTTAGAGAGGAGAAGAAGTTTTATGAATGAAAAATCTTGAAAAATGTCATCATTTCTTACCTAGAGTGGCTTCCTCTTCCTCTTCTTCCTCTTTCTTTTGGCATACCTTGGGTTTTTTTTAGAGTGCTTTAGGTCAATTTTGAGGGGCTAGTGGCATGGTTGGCCTAATATAAGGGGAAAAAAATGGTTTTCATGACAATTATAAAATTCCCGTTACATCCTGTAAGTTTAACTGCTTTATTTGGACTCATTGTAAATCCTTTTAGAGACCTATCTTTTTCATATGAAAATTTAGGTCTTCTAGTATATTAAAAATAATTACTTTCAATTTTTATAGGGTTTAGAATAATTCTGAATTGTCTTATCAAAGTTCAAGTCAACTAACAACCTAAAATGTACGTCAGAGAGGTTTTAGTCATTTTGACAATTCCTATGATTTTTAGGGCCTTTGAGAATATTAGAGAACTTAATTTTACTATTTAAAACTCTCTTCTTTGAGTTTTCTAAAAAGTTACTTGAGTGTACAATCCTACCACTACCTTTTTAGTTTAGCCATTTTAGCTCCAATTTCAAACCATTTTTCACTTTCTAATATCATTTCTGAATGCTTAATTTATCATTCGATCCTTATTTGACCCTATTTTATTTTAGTCTAAGGTCAATTTTTGTTATCTGATCGGTTTTAGTCCCAATTTAAGAAGACCGGATATTATATTAGGGAACTTAAAACATCTCCTTAGAGTTTAAAAATATTCAGAGTGCAACAAAAACCTTAGGTGAGCCACAAGCCATTATTCATGTTCTTTGTTAATTCTAATTTCATAATCTTAATCTTCACCCTTTAAAACTCCCAATTCCACCATGGTTTTATCAAACTCAGGCCTCTCACTCAGCCTCCTTATCTTGGCCGAATTGCATTTAGGCTAGAACTTTATCCATGCTAAGTTTTCCTAGCCTAAGTTATATACTATTTGAAAGTGCTTTGGATGAAGGTTATTACGGTGTAATTGGTTTCCTTAAAGGAGCTTTTTCCTCCATGGGTTTAACCATAAAACTTCCTCTTTTAAGAAACCAAAACCATTAAACAAAAAAGGAGAAGGAATAGATAAAAATTTATATTAATATCATAGCCAAATTTAGCACATAAACTTACCTAGATGAAACTTTTTCCTCCTTCCATCCTTGCGTCTTTTCATGTTTCCTTGCTTCTATTTATGATTGCTTTAAGTCAATTTTGAGGTGTTAGTGGTGTGGATGACCTGATATATGTAACACCATATATTTCTAGCTCATTTCATACTATCTCTATGCCTTATATCAAGTAACTCACAAAGAGGTAAGGAAAAATAGCATTAAATAATACATTTCTTCACGTTGCGCCGCATATAAAAATTTCATTTGGTGTCATGTGGACCATATGAGCTAATACATCACATTTTCATATTTAAATACATGAATACAACTCATTTGCATCATTAAAAATGACCTACATATCATGGAACTCAAAGGGAAGCATAAAATACATATGTATATTTTCAGCTAAATTTTCCTCTTTTCTATCACAAACTTTGGAAAATCATAACTAATTCTAGAAAAATTGAAATCATGCATTCTTAGCTATTCTAGAAAGCTACACATGTCTACTTTATGTTACAAAATATGTCAAGACCATAACATCCAATACAAAGGACGTTTGACATTCAAAAAGGTCCAGAGGTCAGGCTATCTATTAGTTCTGTCACAAAATTTTGTAACAAACTTCAAAAATGTCCACTTAATTCCACAAAAATACAATCCATGCAAATGATACCAATCTAGAAAGCTGTGGATGTTAACTAGAGGAAAAAAATAACTTTAGACTATCTTAGGCATGTCTAGGCATCAAAAATCAATCAAATAGCACCTGAGGTAGTTAGAGTTCCTGATACTTGACAGAATATTTAAAAATTCATATATCCCTCTCTAGACATCCAAATGATGTGCTTTTAGTTGGCACAAGTCACTATGAATGTCTCATTTCTTTGTATAAAATTTTGTGATAATTGGACATCGTTTGGGCCCTGTGTGACAAATTTCATTTTCAGACCAATATGAACAGTGACAAGACCAAAATAAAAAAAAAAATTCAACTTTGAAAATTCATCAAATATTCTCTAGACCTCCATAAATTCTGTTCTTTAACTTCCCAAAAAGTTTCAACAAGCTATAATTTCATGCTAAATCTTAGATCAAGAAAAGCTCATTTGGATAAAAAAATGATATAGAATTCTATTATGGTCAATTTTGGCTCCATATAGGATACCAAAATGTCCAAATGGCTTTCCTTAGAGTTTGGCACCTCTTGGGAAAGTCTAAAAGTATAAATAGGACTTGTATGAGCTGCCCAAATGATTCTAAACCTCATGCATCTCAATTTGGCCATTCCACTTCCATTCATACATGAAATTCCATAATGCAAAATTGCCATTACATGAGCAAAATGAGTATTTCATACATATAACCCTAACTCTCATTTATACACAATACATTAACATAATTATACATACTCATAACATCATAGGTCATATACAACTAGGGATTTCATCAATTGCTATCCATAAGGCCTTAAAGTAACAATTTCAAGATACTTTGATGTCATACTCTCATCTTCAAGATGATTGGCTTCCATTACCTTGCTCTCTTGGTCCACCTAGCATGTTAGAACATTGGAGAGGAGAGAATGAGATTCAAAGAATCTCAATAGTTCATCTCCCATTCAATCATACATAAAGCATGCAAAACAAGTGTCACAAATGCATGCATGATATATGGACATTTGTAATCATTCAAGAAGCATTCTTAGCATTTGAAAAAACCATACATAGCATACATAGGCTTGCCAAGTAAGTGGATTGGCCTCACCCATTTACTTGTGAATTTTAGACTTGCCTCACCCATTCTTTAAGAGGTTCTTAGACTTAACCATACTCTTGGGAGTCAACCTCACTTTTAGGAGACTCTTTACTTTGTCTCAACTAATCTTCAGGGTTCTTGGCCTTACCATACTCAAGCAAACCAAAACAAACATCATAAACATCATTTAGAAACATAATGCATCATCATGGTACTATGAAATAAGAGCTCATGCTAAAACATTTTTCATGGCTTGAAATATACATAAACACATTCAAAGAGAAGTAAAGCAAGCAATCATGCATGAGAGAAGGTGGAGAGAGCTACCTTACTTGCATTTTGTACACTTTTTTCTTAAGTCTTGAATCCTCTCCCTTGACCTCACACATCCAAGAAAGTGGAGATTATTCCTCTTGGCCTAGACACATCATATGGAGGCTAATTATACTCTTAAAGTAAAGTCTAAGGCCACACAACTTACTTAGATACTAACTTGGCTCATTAGCCCCTTTATATTTCCAAGAATGCACCTAATGAAGCAACACCCATCAAATAAATTCTATGCTCCATTCTTTCCTTTCAAATATGATTCTTGACTCTTTTTAAGCCTCTTGAAGTCATCACACAATTAAAATAAAGAGCCTAACTACATGTTACTTCTTTAAGTCATATTATGGAACATAAAAGCATTAACTCATCCTATAAGCTTTCTAAATTTTTTCCAAGGCTTTCTCTCATATTCATTCATTATATATAACTCAAAAATAGGATTCTATAAGCTTTCTAAATTTTTTTTAAGGCTTCCTCTCATATTCATTCATCATATATAACTCAAAAATAGGATTAGAAAAATTTAAAACTCTCCCCAAATATGCTAACTCATCTAGGCCAAGACTATGCTTGTTTTTGCTACCCTTAGAGTTGTCTTTGTTTTCTTGATAGAGGAAGCACATGGGGAGACTTCTAGGGATCTTAGGAGCTCATTTTAACTCTTATTTAGACATAAGAATCAAGGTATCAAATTAGATTTTACAAGGAACATATGAAACCCTATACTTTGCATCTTGAATTTTCATGATTATTTGTTAATTCTCTTTGTATATTCTTAATCTCTACACCTTTTTTCATAAGAATCACCCTTGGTTCTACCTAAAAATCAAACCATCCTAAGGTTTCTTGAGTGGGGTGAAATGGTGGAGAAGAGGAGGAAGAGATAACGACCATAGAAAAAGAAATTACCTTATTTTCTTGCTTTTTCTCACTTGAATCTTGCTTTCTTCAAGCTCCTCTCTTTAAATCTAAATTTTTCTCTTAATTTCTCCCTTAAAACAGATTTGTAAACTTCATTTTAATCAAAGGAAACAAAGGAGAATGGAGAAGAGGAGGTTTGGATGGAAGAAAGCATGAAAAACTACCAAAATTCTATACCTTTTAGCTTGAATTTCTCTTCCTCTTCTTCTTCCTCTGGTGCACCTCATCCTAGGGCTTCTTTCTCTAGTTTAGGGCAGAAACATATGAGGCTACATGAGGGTGAGAGTGGAGCGCCACCTATATATATAAATGAGGAAGAAGAACTTTTCAAAAATTTCTATCTTGTCCTTCGTTTTTGGTATTTTCATTTCTAATTCGTTTTAGCTCCTTTTTCAGAATCGTCTTTTCCATTATGAAATTTAGGTTCCTAATTTAGTAAAATTCCTTTGGAATAAGTCAAATTGGAGCTAAAACCTTCCCAAACGAATTCGTCAAAGTTCAAGAACACTAATATTGGAAAACATCCACCTGAGGGGTTTTAACTGTCCTGGGGCTTTCCATGATTTTTAGAGCCTCTGAGAACCCTAGAGAACTCAAAACTTTCATTTAAAAAGCCCTCCTATGTGAATTCTAAAATTTACTCAAAATTACAAAAATGCCATTACGTTTCATAAGTTTTTTGTAAGAAATTATTTTTTTCATTCTAGCTCAGTTTTTCTTTCCATTTGAGCCTGGGATTCTCATTTTTAAGAGTTTAGAATGCTTCTCAAATTTTTTAGAACCTTAACTACTTTATCTCGAGGGACTTCCTTTTGTCTCCAGTAAATTTTGTTCGTTTACGAAAAATCATACATTATGTTTCTCACATTTTCTCTCTTTTACAAAGAACCGGATGTTACAATATAAGGGAGAAAGAATGGTTTTTAAAACAATTACAAAATTCTAGTTATGTCCCTTAACTCCAATTCCTTCACTTGAGCTAATTTTAAATCATTTATGAGAACTATCTTTTTCATCATGAAATAAAGGCTCTTTAGTTTATTAAAACTAGTTACTTTTAAATTTTTAGGGTTTAGAACTCTCGAATAGCTTGGTCAAATTTTGGGTTAACCAATGGCCTAAATTGTACACTAAAAAGGGTTTTAGTTATTTTCATTATTCTTATAGTTTTGAGGGTCTCTAAAAACCCTAATTAGTTTAATTTTAGCATTTAAAACTCTTTTCTTTAAATTTCTAAAATTTTATTTGAAATTAAGATTTTGCCATTAGTTTTCGGTTCATTCTGTTTAGTCGTTTTGACTCTGGTTTTGGGCTATTCTTAGTTTCTTCACCTCATATACTTAATTTATTCTATTCTTTAGGGACTATTTCAATTATCAAATTATAGGGTATTACATAAGCACAATAACCCTCTTCCGAATCAAAATAGTTGCCAAAACAAAAAGAAACAAGCAAAAAATAAAAACCTACTCGTTTGGATTTAATGTTGTTTAACCTCAATGTACTTTGTCAACAAATAGAAAGAATAATGATGAGAAAAATAAGTAAGTAGACTCAAAGTATTTCATCATGAAAGTGAATGAAAATAAAATAACTAAGAAACTTAAGAAAAGTCAAGTATAAAAGAATAGAGTGTAGGCTAAAGATATTTATCAAACATTTATTAGACATTCATTATAAGTGAACTACTATTCTCTAATTTATCCATTGCTACCCTTTTTTATGCAATTCAATAACCAACAAAAGATTGCTTTGAACCACTTGTTTGGTATGTTTTCAACTGTTTAAGTCATACGCTTGATTTTCCTTGTAATTGATGTGTAGGAAGCAATTTGATTATTGTGTATGGCAACTTAATTTGGCTAGTGCAACTATAGTTGCTTCTTAACATGTCTCCAACTTCATTTGAAGAATTTGAGGTCATATTGGTAATGTTGTTGTTTATCCTTCTCTTAATGTTCATTTTTTTTTCATTTAAAGAATTGTTGTATACTCATAAGGAACTACCCAACTGTGGAATAATAATATTTAGAGACCAAATCATGTATTTTTAAGATTTAAAGATTAAATAATTAAGGTATGTATTTTTAGGTTAGTTTAATTTTCTTCCCATCTTTTAGGAGACAACCAAAATAATATTCTTAAGTGGCATACCCATTTGGCTTTGTCTGAAGCATATTTTACAATAAATCAAGGCTTAATGTCATTTTGGAAGACAAGAATTTCTTTAATTTAATATGAATTCCTTCTCACTTTCTTTCCTCAAAGGTTAGGGTTCAATGGCATCTTATACAAACTATTCTGCCATATTGAAAATTGACTATGAGATGGTGAATCATGTAACAACCCTAGTTTATAATTAAACTAAATCACATAGTTAAGTTCTTAATTAATGATGATTTAAATGTAAGGTAGGTTAATGAACCACAAAGAGACAAAAAATGGAGGTAAATTAAAACTTTCATTCAATAAGGAGCATTACTTTGAGAAAGAAGAGAACTTCATGTTCATTTAATTTCATAATCTCCATTAAGACCAATTACATTTCATAATCTCTATTAGGCCTAACTACCCCTCTTTAATACCCTATTGAAGGATTATAACAAGTGTAAGTTAAGTCTCTAACCCATATTCATCATCAACTCCAAGTAAACAAGCTCTAAAAAGTTATGTATGAATTCTAGGATTCAAATTGCAACTCAAAATAGTCAAGTGGCAACTTAACATAGGTTCCAGGCAACAACTCCCAAAGATTCATGATTTGCATCATGACTTGAAATATTTAAGTAGTGCATGGTTGTTCCCTAGGTAGCTCTTTCCCAATTTTCCATGAGTTACATCACGACTTAAACACTTGAGTCACAAATGACTACTCTTTGGACTACTCCCATTTATTTTTGTCTGTAACTTGGGGGAATCATGTCATGATTCAAATACACATTGACTTAAAACTTAAATAAATGAACCATCAAGTTGCTACCACCCCATGATCAATCCTGGAGTCTTTCGAAGGCTAAAGGCAAGAATTTACAAGGGTTTACATTTCTATAATCATCACCTAAACACCTAATGAAATTCAAAGATTATAAGTCAACCAAAAGCCAACCTCACTCCCTTATGATAGCAATAAGACTTCTTCATGATAGTAAATGGAAGGAAATTGGTCTCACGTGGTAACCTAAAAACACAATACATTACCGATTTTTATCTAACCATTTAAAACAAGTTTTAATTAACAAATGGAGCTTTTTCAAACCCGTAAAGTCTTGACACAATCTCAAACTCAAAATATGACCATGTGACAAGTCGTGTCACACAACCCTCAAAATAAAACTAGGTTGCAAAATATATAACTAGTGGTGCAACCTAGGTCATTTCCCTTAGAAATGGAATTCAATGTTCATTTGGGTTTTCTAAGTGCTAAAATACTCTAAAAATTTCTTAATTAAGGGGGGTTAGATTGACTTAAACTAATTAAAATGAAACTGAATTAAAATTATTAATTGCTACCTAATTATATGAATTATGGTCGATAATGGGCTTATGACTAGCTTTGGATTCGTTCCTTAGTATCCACTATCCTTATCTTAATTCAATTGTGATTAATTCTGGCCTAAGAATCCCTAATTATGTCCTTTGGCAAATGATTTTGAATTACCACTCAAGATTTAAAAACCTAGCAATTTGATGTTAATTGAGGCTTCAAATACCATTAAATTACTAATTCTTGTGATTAAAATTTATGAATATTTGAATTGAATGATTAATTAATCAATTAATCTCTGAATTAACACTCTAAGAGATTCACTTAACTAATTAAACCCTCATGGATCCTCAAATTAGACAATTAAGCACACTAATTCTCACAAACATTTCATCTAACACCTTGATGGCATACATAGAAAATTAAAGGAAAATACAAAATTCAGTACTTAATTCATGCAATTAATCATCAATATCTCTCCTAATCAGTGTCTAACTAGCCATCAATCATTAACCACATCAATCTCAATCATTTAGAAGCTTAACCAAGCAAATAAAATAATTAAAATTGATATAGAAAGAGAGAAAAATAAAATGAAATTCTTAGCCTAAAATTCTGATTCTAATCCTTGGATTCAAGCTTCAACTCAAAGTTGTCCTCCTAGCCAGCCACAAGATGGAATTAGAGCTTCATTTGAGTGAAGATGGAATGGGAATGGAGGATGAGACGATGGAGCGTGGTGAGGAGGATGAGTGGGATGTGAATACGGTGTGGAAGGGGATGAAAGAGTCTGGATGAGTGATTTTATTCGATGAAATGTGCGTCTGGATGATGGCGTCAATATCACGATGGAATGGTGTGTATTGGATGCTCTTTTCACGTGAATTTTTAATAATTTCACCTGCTGCCTCTTCTTTAATTCTCATTGCCCTTAACAATCCATGTTGCTTCTTCTTTTGTTTATATGAGTGTGGGCCCCATTCCTTCCATGTGTACATGTGTATAGATGTGCATGCTCCATTCGTAGCTTTCTCACGTGGCTTTTGTAATGATCAGAGTTGCTCTCCAGCCTTGCTTCCTTTCATTTAATCCTTCATCCATGTCAACTTTGCATGTATGAATAAACCATTAAATCTGCTGCTCGAGGCTACTTCATTCTCATCCTCATGTGCTGCCTCTCCACGTCAGCTTCTCCTTTGTTTCAGCCACCTGAGTCTTCTCCTGGATGCTTTGTTTAAACCATCAACTGGAGCCTTTGCTCTGTTTCTGCATTAACATATTATGCTCTGATCTACCTTCTATTTTCGCTGCTTCATCATTCTTTCTCCATTTCAAAACAGTAGCTCCTTGCTTCTCAACCAGAACTTGCATTCTTCCACGTTCATCTTCTCTTGTGAGCTTCCTCTCAAGCTCAAAATTCTATCTTCAAGCTTCCTTTATCATTCTCATGTTATTCTTTTGGACCCATTGCTTCTTCGTGTTCTGCTTCCAGTTCCAACTCGTGGCTCTTTCTCTTCGTGTTTCGTCCATGCAAGCTCCTTTCAAGCTTCTTTTCATCTCTTGTTGCTCAACGCATCACTATTCAGCCAGTTTTTCTTTTCGCATTCTACCTCTCAAAAACAGAGGCTTCTTCCTCTATTTCTACTGCTGTAGTTTCCTTCAAAACCCATCGTACTCTCTTCTTTCATTCTGCAGCTTTTCCATGTAGCTCCTACATGTTCTCCACGTGAACATGCTTTGTATCTTAACTTCATGCAGCTCCTTAGCTAGAACCCTTGGCTAGCTCTTTCTCAAATCCCTCATTCCACCAAAGCTTGAGACTTCTTCCATCTGCTCGTTGCTTCCAAATCTACTTCCTTCCAAGTAACTTCTGCTGCCCCTGCATGTGTACATTACGTGGCATGGGTGAGCTATGAGTGAGTGCATGAAAAAGGGACATATGTGTGTGTTAGTGAATGGAAGTGGGTGAATGAAGTTAAAAGTGTTGAACGCTGAAGCTTGTGAAGACATGGCTACATGTGTGTGTGCTACTATGCAAGTGTGAGAGGAGGGAACCCGTAAGAATAAAGTGTTATGTAGATGCATGTGGGCCTCGTGGCTTGCAAGTGAATGTGAGGAAGTGGCCAGCCATGAATCAACGTGGAGGCCTTCTATGTAAGCCATGCATTGTGTGTATGTGTAGAGAAACCTGAGCCTATGTGACCATGTGTGAATGATAAATTGAGCTTGTGTGAGGTAAAGGAAATGTGGGCTTCCTGATCTTGAAAACATTGTGACCCACTTCAACTACATCTCTTCTCCAAATAAATATTCTCCTTTTAAGTTCTATTTGTCCAAAGAAAATCTACAAAAATAATGGAAAACATTATTCAAGAAAATTCACAAAATTATTTAAAGAAAATTAAGCATTAAAATCAATAATTCTGTAAATTAATTCCTCAATTGCAACGATGGCTAATAAAATTAATTATCTACCTAATTAAATGCAACAAGCCATATTTGGACACTAAAATGACTAAGTTAGGAGGAATAGAAGATATAAAAATAACATTTATCACCATGCCACACCTCAAAATCACCTAAACAATGACTCATGACAACAAAATTTGGTAACTCTAAAGGAATGGTTCAACCTTATATCCCACATGTCCAAAGCAACTAATATACATTTCTTAGGCCTCTACATCACAATCAAACCTAGAACCAAAATTGTTCAAGTTTTAATATCCATATTACATTTACATGATAGGAAAATCCTCCAAGTTACAGTAACAAAATCCAAGCCACATACAAGTACGATATTCAAATTCATCATTTGATAAGATAATCAATCATACAATCACGACTAGTCATAATTACTCAGTTACAAGTAAAGTTATCATGTTAAACATAATTTAATGCCTAATCCTATGGGCTCTACCGCAAGTTATAAGATATCTAAATACCTACACTTAATAATACATGAATGCAACATGATATTACACAAGGTTTGGCTTACAAAAAAGAATAGTATCTATGCTAAACCAAAATTTCCAAAAGCAAAATCCTACACAAGGTCTCAAGCTAGAGATTGACATCTAATAGCTTCTCTTTGTCCTCATCGAAAGAACTTCCACCTAAAAATATTAATCCTACCCAAGGTCTCAAGCAAGAAATTGACATCTGATAGCTTTTCTTTGCCCTAATCAGAAGAACTTTTACCTAAAAATATTAGCTTACAACCAAGGTAAGATATAAATCCCAATAACCAAGAAAAATTCTATTTATATATACAATTTAACTAACATAATGCTTAATATAGTGAAAAGAAACAAAGGCAATTTTTTGCATATTAACAAATGAATAAGTCTGACTACAAGTGTTCGAACCTAACAATCATGTGCAACATGTTAATGGCCAAAAACAAAAGAAAATGGGTATGATCATGGCACAAACTCTCTATTGAGCATGATCATGGCTTGATGTGTAACACTATCTACTTCTAGCCTTCCCTTTAAATAAATAATGTTCTACTAGCTTGGTGTCATACATTTCCAAAGAAAATCTTATATTAAATTGCATTTTATTGCGTTATGTAAAGTTTTAAAAATTCATCTTCAGCTCTGTAGACCTCGTGAACTCCTCAATATCATTCTTTACTCATAATCCATCCATACAAGTCATAAAAAACATAAAACAACACATACAACTTAGGTTGGAAGCCACACACTAGAAAAATTAAAAGTTGGCCTCAGATTCAACTTTCCAGATTTCTAACATCAAATTTAGAAAATCATAATTAATTCTAAAAAAATTGAGATTAAGCAAATGATAGCTTTTTAGAAATCCCTAAATGTAAAATATAGGTTAAAAATCATTCTAGACTATAAAAACATCAACTGAACCTTGAACGACAATAGAATAGCACCAAAGGTCCAGCCGCCTAGATTTGCTATCACAAGTTTCTAATATAAACTTCAAATATTTATAACTAATTCTAAAAAAATCAAAATCCAACAAACTATACCATTCTAGAAAGATGTAGATGTCTAATTTCAACTAAAATAGTTCCAAATCAAGGAAATGACATCTAGCCCATGAAAGTTGATGGAACAATACCAGAGGTCAGGCTGCAATACTATTACTATCATGAAATTTCAAAAATTTGGTTCTCTCTCTACAGAGCTCCAAATGGGATGCTCTTAATGGCTATGAAAAAATTATGGTGTTTAGTTTATGTTTGTAAAATTTCATAGTCATTGGATGCCATTTGTCTCATGAGTGCAAGGAAATAAAATCTAACCATATGAACAGTGAACCCTATCATTTAATTTATTTTTTTCAACTTTGAAAAATTATAATAAATTCTCTAGAGCTCGAAATAGGGTGCTCTTTGCCTCTATGGGAAGCTCTAGATGAGTCCTACTTGTTGGCCAAATTTCATGGAAAAACTCACTCATTTGGTTAGATTTTGGTTCAACTCACAAGTTAGTCACTTTTTGAAGCATATGATTCCTAAGGTGCCAAATGGCTTTCTTCATTATCCATGGCCACTTGGACATGACCAAAACCATATTCACAGCATAGGGAGACATGCTAATTGGTTTAAAACATCATGGAGCCCATTTTCACCATACCACTTGCTATCATACACATGGGAATCACATCACATATGGGCTCTTTGGTGGCAAAACCATACATACTCATTTACATGCTCCCAAAATCATTACATACATCAAATTCACATACATTTAAGTGTGCTCAAACATCTACATCATATATACATCTCATGGTTACAAATCTTGATATCAAAATGCATTTGTAAAGTTCATTTCTCTATACATATGTCAAAGTCTTGCTTCTTATGCTTGTTGGCTCCCATTCCTTGGCCCACTTGGCTCACCTAGACATGGTTAGATATTGGAGAGGGAAGAGTGAGATTCTAAGAATCCCAATAGCTCTTGACCCTTTCAAACATACATAATGGACAAATTTTCAAGTCAAAGAATGCAGGCATAGAAATTAGGCTACTGGTAATCATACATAAAACAATTTTCATATTCAAGAAACTTATACATGTCATATATTGGCTCTCAAGGGCACTGGTTTAGCCTCACCCCTTTCCTTAAGACTTTTGGACTTACCTCACCCATTTTCAAGAGACTTTTGACTAAGCCTCACTCTTTTTGAAACTTTTGACTTTATCTCACCTAATCTTAAAGATTTTTGGCTTCACTAAACCCATTTAAGCTAAAACATATGCACAACACACATTTGGTGCACATAATGGTACCATGGCATGTAGAAAAAAGTTATACACATTTCTCTTAACATAAACATACGTACACACATCCCATGATAAGAAAACAACCAAGGATGCATGAAAAAAAGGTTGAAAGCTACCTTTGGAACAAAGCATAAGTATTTCTCTTGATTATTCTTCCCCTCTCAAGGTCACACACTTGCAAGTGGATGGAACTTGGTTCCTTTGGCCTAGACACATCAAGTAGGATACCATTACATCATGGAAGCACACTCTAACATCGCACACACACTAGAGAAACATACTTGGTTCTAAGACACCATTATAGCTTTATAAGGAACCTAATGAAGCTACTATGATAATTCTTGATCTTGAATCCATTTTCTCCTCAATATATGACTCTTGACTCCATTTAGGCTCCTTAGAGCCATTATACAATCATTTTAAAGAGCCTAGCTCTATTTGCTTCATTATATCATATTATGGAGCCTACACTTCCAACTCTCAATCCATAGCTTCTAAATTTTTTTTTAGGCTTCCTTTGATGTTCTTCCATCATATTTAGTCCTAATCTAAGTTTAGAAAAATTTAAAACACTCCTTAGGTCCTCCAAGCTCTCTAGGCCAAGACATGCATGGTGTTTTGAGCCCATAGAGTTTGTTTTGTTTTCTTGAAGGAAGAGGCACTTAGAAGGCTTCCTAAGGGTCTTAGGAACTCAATTAAACTCTCACATAAGCTAGAATATCCTTGGAAATATTTAGATTTTTCTATATATTTAAGAATCCCTAAGTTTGCTATCTTGACTTCTAATAGTTCTTTTTTTAGGTTTCTTTACATTTACTAGCTTCCCATAGTCTAAAACCTAAGTTTTTTGCTTGCTCTTGGCTAGAATTTACTCCCTCCTATTTGCTTTTCACTTGGCCGAACTAACACACATAAGAATAAGGAGGAGGAAGCAACAAAAACAAGAAGATTTACCTTGATTCCTTATCTTCTTCAAGAGCTTTTGCACTTAGTATAGGCTTCTCCTTAAAACTCTAATCTTCTCCCTCTGAACCAGACTCAAAACAGTGCCACTTCACACATGAAAACCATAGAAAGAAGAAAAAGGAGGAGAACAAGATTGACAAAGGAAGAGGTGTGAAATTCTATGGTTATCTTACCTTTTCCTTGGCTTCTTCCTTCTTCTTAAGCCTTCCCTCTTGTGCATTATTTCCATTGGCTCCTCCTCTGGTTTGGACAAACACAAAGTCAGTTAAATAGGAGAGGAGAAAAGGAACGTGCTTTATAGAAAATGAAAAGTTATTTAAAGCACTTTTTAACTTGGTATTTTAGTCCCTTTTCTTAGTTCCTTTCATTTAGGCTTAATTTAAATCCTTTTCAAAATCCATCTTTTCCATCATAATATTTAAGCTCTAAAATTTATAAATTAGCCTTGGTTTCAATCAAATCAGATTTAAAACCATTCCAAATTGTTCGATCAAAATTTCGACCAATCGATAACTGAAATTGTTCATTGGAGGGGTTTCAACTATTCTGGGGGTTCCTATAGTTTTCAAGACCTCTGAAAACCCTAAAAAACTCAAATTTCTCATTTAAAAAGCCCTCCTGTGAGTTTTTCAAAATTGCCAAAAATTACGAAAATGTCTCACTCTTTCACAAACTTTTCTAACTCATCCAGCTTGGATTTTTAGGCATATAAGACCTCGGATTCTCATTTTTTATTATTTAAAATTTTATTCTAATTTTATTTGGCCTCAACTAATTCATTTTAGGTGACTTGCTTTTCAAATTGACTCATTTTATTGTTTTTATAAAGAACCAAATGTTACATAATGCATTCTAAAGAGTATAATCACGACTCAGTACACGATCGCAACACAATGTACACGTGGAAGTATAATTACAACTTCATATAAGGACATGATTATGGTCCATAAATAACAAGTAGCCAAACTAATTATTGATCATAAAAATTACATGTGCAGCAAACATATAATTAATATTAAACATATACATGGAATTTAAAACTCTTAATTATCTTACTCAAAATACCAACTCTTCAAAAGTTATCAACAATTACCTAGAGCACCCCAAATATCCTAAACAAACCAAAACACCAATTTAGCCATCATCCACCAAGGGATCACATATCCACTCAATTAAAACATCATAAATCACTTAGAAAACACTTACCCATGCATTGAATAGGCTGCATAAACTAATTTGGGCTCTCAAAACAAAGAAACAATAATGTGTCACCACCAACACTTGCATTTTGGCACATAAAAATAATCACATGTCAAAAATTATCCTCCAAGATGAAATTTAAGCATATCAACACCACAAAATGAAGGAAAATACTTACCTAACAATAATATTAGCCTCTAAGATCAAATTCCAAGCAAGAAAGCACCAAAAACTCAAACTTTTAGCATTTAAGGTTTATGAAAAGTCTTCAAATGAGAAGCCAATTAGATCAAAATAAAGAGGAAATGAGTAGATTAACTTTCTTAACACTCACCTTAGCCAAATCTCCCCTTTCGTGGCAGATCAAGGCTTGAAAGTGGAGGAACCAAGTAACATTCTCTCTTTAGTGTTTTTCACTTCTATGCTGTCCAAGAATGAGCTTCAGGTGTTAAAATGAAGGAGAGTGAGGGTTTGGGGCTGATTTAACTCATTTATGCTATTGGATTTAGATCTGGATTATTAGGCTTGGGTCTATTAAGTCCATTTAAGTTGGGTCTCTACTTATATCTTATTTTGGGCTCCTAAAAATTATTCTTAGTAGTGTCAAACTAATTATTGGGGTTCTTAATTAATTTTCTAAAACTCTCCTAATTAATTTTACCCAAGTAAATTTAAATCCTACAATTAATTTTCCACTAAAAATCATCAAATAGTTTCTAATTCTCTAAATAATGCCCAAATAATTATTTCCTTTAAAAATTCTATTTTTCATGATTTCCCTTAATTCTCATAATAATTTTTTTTTAATTTTTTCAAATTATATCTTTAATTTTCATAATTTTGCTGAACTAATTTTGGGATGTTACAAATCGTGTTATTGGCATAAAGAAACTAGATCTAAGCACATTTGAGTTTATCATCTATAAAGTCTATAACAAGCAAGTCCACACTCCTTAATTGATCTTCATAGGACCCATTCACTTTGGCCAAGAACATCTAAATCCAATGCAAGAGTAAAAAGTAAGATATTTTGAATTCTTCTAGGTTTGTGTCAATAATAATGTAATTGTGAAGGACTACAAGAAGTTCCTGCAATATATGAATTGTTTTTTTATTTTAACCTCAATGTTGTTGTAGCACTAACAAATTTTATTTTAATGAATATATGAATTTTTTTTATAATGATATTATATACATGTTTTGGCATTTTAACAATAGCTTATAATTTAAAAAAAAGATTCCAATAATGTATATTCAAGTTTATGACTAATATAAATATAAGTATAAATCTATATATAACAATATTTAATGCAATTAGCAGTGGTTTGTCTAACCGCTGCACAAAACTAGTTTGAATTCCAATGTAAACAAGCAATCTTTAATTAGCAACGATCATAAACCACCACAAAATTAACACACAATTTTCATTCAACAACATCAATTGGCAACAATTGTCAACTGCTAGTAAAATCATCACATAACAATTAGTAATGGTTGTTCCACAATTGCCCAAAAAGAACCACTAAATGCCTATCGATAGGTGCAAAAGAGGTAGTTAATCATTCATTGCTAGACACTAAATGTATATATATATATATATAATAGTTGGAAAAAGCCTTGTTCTTTTTCTTAGTGCTTCTCTTACTTGTGGCTTCAACTAAGGTTTTATAGGAGCTTATTTTCATACCAAGCTTTACTTAGCCCATTCACACATTTAACAAAGATCAATGTAATGTTGACATCTATTCATAAGTTTTTCAACACCAAATTTGATCAATTTACAGGTCATTTTGAACTATAGGGGTCCAAACTTAATTCTTTCTTTTCCTTAATTCATTTTCATTATAAACAAGTTTTTTTTATACTCATTTTATGATGCCTAGCTCGTGGGACACCTTAAAACTTACTCTAACCTGAAATGACAGCTTGAACACCAAATTTGCACTAACTTTGAAAATCCATAACTTGGGCCATACAACTTTAAACTATGCAAATTAGGTGTTTATGAAAATCTTAGGATGTAAACTATATGTTGTAAAAATTTCGGGTGAAATTAAGTTCATTTGCCCTATCAAATTTAATAGAATAGTAATACTAGTTGGGTTGTAAGCCATGGACAGTCCTAAACTTTAAAAATGCATATCTTGAGTCACACAACTCCAATTTGGGTGATCTTGATGGCCATGGAAAGCTTATAATGTCAAATATATACTTGTAAAAATTTCATAAGCATTGGACTTCATCTAACCTGTAGCATCATAAATTCCTAGCTTATCTCATGCTATTCTCATGCTTCACATCATGCATTTCATGAAGGAACAAGGAAAAAGGTAGTAAAATAATGAATTTCTTAGAGTTGCGCTATGCATAAGTTTTTCATTCGGAGTCTCGTGGTCCACATGAACTCATGTATTACATTTTCATATTTAATTACATAGTTATAACTCAAATCCATCATCAAAATTGTCCTAGAGCTCGTGCAAAGCAAAGGAGTACATAAAATCCATAGATATTATTTTGGCCAAAATTTTCCTTTCTCTGTTACAAATTTTGGAAAATCATAACTAATTTTAAAAAAATCGAGATCATGTATTCTTTACCATTCTGAAAAGCTACACATATCTACTTTATACTAAAAATATATTTAGACCATGAAACATCACACAGAAGACATTTGACATTCAAAAAGGTCTAGAGGTCTGATTAGCTATTGGTACTGTCACAAGTTTCTGTTACAAACTTCAAAAATATCCAATTAATTTCAAAAAAATCCAATCCATAAAAATGATACCAATATGGAAAACTAAAGATGTTAGCTAGAGGAAAAAAAATAACTCTAGACTAGTTTAGGCATGTTCAAGTATTGAAAACTAATCAAACAATAACCTGGGTCAGTCTAAATGCCTATTATTGGACAGAAAATTTAAAAATTCATATCTCCCTCTCTAAATATCCAAATGAGGTGATTTATTTGGTAGAAGTCACTAGGAGTATCTAATTTCTCCTTATAAAATTTTGTGACAATTGGACATCATTTGCCCCCTGAATGACAGAATTCATTTTCGGACCTAAGTAAACAGTACACCAGACCAAAATCAAAAAATTTTTTAACTTTGAAAATTCATTAAATATTCCATGGACCTCCAAAAATTTTGCACTTTAGTTTCTCAAAAATCTCTTAACAAGCCCTAAATGTGTGTCAAATCTTAGACCAAGAAGAGTTCATTTGGACAAAAAGTAGTGTAGGTTTTTAATATAGTCAATTTTAGTCTATATTAGAGATCAAGTGTGCCCAAATGGTCTTTCTTAGTGTTTGGCACCTCTTGGGTAAGTTTAAAAACATAAATAGGACTTGTATAAATTGTCCAAGTGGTCCCAAACCTCATCATCTTAATTTGGCCATTCCACTTCCATTTATGCATATATTTCCATTATGCTAGTTTACCATTACATGTCAAAATTGCACATTCTCATGCATATGACCTTAGCTCTCATTTATACATAACATATCAATATAATTACATATGCTCATATGGTTATATAACAATTTTATCAAGGGATTACATCATATGCCATGTGTATGGCTAAAAAGGAAATAAAACTAGGCATATTTATATATTTTAATGTCGATCTTCTTCTTCTAGGCTTGGTGGCCTCCATTACCTTGCTCAATTGTTTCACCTAGCATGTTAAAGCATTGGAAGGAAGGGATGAGATTCAAAGAATCCCAATAGCTTATCTCCCATTCAATCACACATAAAGCATGCAATAGAAGTCTCACAAATGCATGCATGGATATATTAACATGTGCAATCATTTAAGAAGCATTCTTGGCATTTGAAAAAGTTATACATAGCATACATAAGCTTGTCAAATAAGTGGATTAGCCTCACCCATTCACTTGTGGATTTTGGACTTGCCTCACCCATTTCTTTAAGAAGTTTTTGGACTCAACCTTACTCTTGGGAATCAACCTTACTTTTGGCAGACTCTTTACTTTGTCTCAACTAATTTTAAGGGTTCTTGGTTTCACCACACTCAAGCAAACCAAAGTAAGCATCCTAAACATCATTTAGAAATATAATGCATCATTATGGTACCATGGCATATAAAATCATACTACAATACTTTTCATGGCTTAAAACATACATACACACATTTAAGACAATGTAAGCACACATCTATGCATAATAGAAGGTGGAGAGAGCTACCTTGCTTGCATTTGCACACTTTTTTCTTAAGCTTTGAATCCTCGCCCTTGACCTCACACACCCAAGAAGGTGGAGATCATTCCTCTTGGCCTAGACACATCATATGGAAGCTAATTATACTCTTGAAGCAAAGTCTAAGGCCACACAATTAGTAGAAAGGCTAGGTGACTCATAAGGCTCTTTTATGGCTCCATAATGCACTTAATGAAGCAACCTTTGGGAAACATCATTTTGGCTCCATTTTCTTAATCTATTTATGATTCTTGACTCCATTTAAACCTCTTAGAGTCATCACACAATCAATTCTAGGAGCCTGCTTAGGTGTTGCTTCTTGAAGCTATATTATGGAATATATAAGGCCATCTCACTATCTATAGTTTCTAAAATTTTTTCAAGGCTTCCTTTCATACTCTCCCATCACACATGATGCAAAACTAAGTTTGGAAGGAATTAAAACACTCTCTAGGTGCATGAAATCTTCTTGGCCGAGCTACGCTTCCATATGGCACCAATAGAGTTATTTTAATTTCTTTGATGGGAGAAGCATGTGGGAGGCTCTCTTGGTGTCTTAGGAACTCATATATACTCGTAGACAACTTAAATTACTACTAGAAAGCTTCATCTTAGTCTAAGTGCAACCAAATCACTAAATTCTATAACTTGCATTCTAAAGCTCCCTTTTCAATTATAGTTGTATATTCTTAATCCTTACACTCCATAACCTTTGGTTCCATTAAGAACACATAAAGAAAAACTCTCCTCCTCACTTTTTTTCTCTAGACCTAAGCTTAAATGGCTTGGAAACACAAGATTTTGCAAGTGTTTCAAGTAAAGTCTTACTTTAAAATGGAGCTCTCTTCGCGTAGATTATTTTTCACTGATTGATTTCTCAAAAAGAGCTCCTTTCTGGCTTGGGTTAGACCTGAATCTTCAAGTTTTCAAGAAAAAAAAACCACCATTAGAGAGCTCTTAGAGAGAGGAACAACTTTTCTAATTGGCGTGGGATGAAACGGGGTCGTTTACTTACCTAAACGGAAGTTTAAACTTCTTCTCTCTTTCCCCTCTTAATGTCACGCCATTGCTGTCCATTGTTCTGCAAATGGAAGTTTGGAGAAGGTGATGAGATATAATCTTACTTAACAAGCCTTTTTTATAATTTTTTAAAATGACTATTTTGCCCTTACACTCCTATTTGCTCTATTTAGACTCATTTTAACTCCTTTTTAAGAACCGTATTTTTCATCATAAAATTTAAGTCCTCTAATTCATTTAATACCTTTGGTTTCATCCAAATTGGATTTCCCGAATGAACTAGTCAAAGTTTGAGTCAACCAATGTTAGAAAACGTCTATCGGAGGGGCTTTAGTTGTTCCGGGACTTCCCATAATTTTCAGGGCCTCTGAGAATCTTGGAGAATTCAAAATTCTCATTTAAAAAGCCTTCCTATGAGAATTCCAAAATTTGTTCAAAATGACGAAAATATCCTTACGTTTCATTAACCTTTCGTTACATTACGTTTTTTTCATTTTAGTTTCATTTTTCTTTCCATCTAAGCCTGGGATTCTCATTTTTAGGAGTCTAGAATGCTTTCCAAATTTTTTGAGACCTTAACTAAGTCATTTCGGGGGACTTACTTTTATATCTGGTGAATTTTGTTCATTTACAGAGAAGCCGTAAGTTATATTTCTTGTGTTTTCTCTCATTTTTAGAAAATCAGATATTACATAACCTTTGAAAGATATGAAATATTAGAGCTATGTAGTGTAAATAGTACATGACCATTTTGAAAATTTTATACAATTTTAGAAATTTTTAAAATATTTTGTATAACTCTAAAAAATATAGTTCTTAGTTTTTTAGAAAGCTCTAGGAAGGATCTAAATGCATGCCAAATCTTAGACTCAAACTAGGTTATTTACACCACTTTTGACATTACAGTTATTTATGGCAAATTTAAAACTAATTTAGATTCTAATTTGGACAATTTGGGGTCCAATTAGTTTTCTTTCACTTTGAGCACATTTCTTTCATCCTATATGGCTTTTCTAACCATTTCATAACATTCCAAAATCGGTAGATCGAAATTTGACCCCTTGACATGCAATTATACACACATACATATTGGCACCTACATAGTCATTTATCATCATAATGCTCATACATTACCATAACTTATTCTACATCCATATTCTCATACTTTTATACATGGTATTTTCATAAAACATGAAGTATCATCATCATATATATCATAAATCCATCATGGTACATATAAAGTGTCATATACATACATATACCAAATTTTGGTACAACATAAAATCTTAATACATCATTTTCTAGCGTCTATTGCTTCTTATAATCTTGACCTTGGCTTGGTGAACCTGAAATGGTTAGTGAGAGCATGAGGATAAGATTCAGGAGAATCTCAATAGCTAAACTCAACTAATTGAATATATACAAGAATGTCATGAGTGTATGCCATGCACGTGGTGCAAGAGTGCTATGTCCATGCCTCATATGAATCAAATGCATCACAAAACATGAAAATTCATTCATTTCTTAGCCATGGCATCATCATAAACTTGTTAGGCTTATCTTTCCTCGACCCAAGGCCAAGAAGAGTTATTGCGTTCAATTCCATGCCTTAAGGGAGTTAGGAGCCGAAATACATCTCATATTCATGCATAAAGTTTATTATGGAAATCATGCTAAACATATTTAATGAATGCATTAAGCAATAACACATACAAGGATTCAAACTCATTCAATCACTCAAATGTATGCAAGAAAAGGAGATAAAGCTACCTTGTGATTTTAGAAACCTAGATGTACCACAATCCCACTTATTGGCTTCCTTTTTCTTTACTTTCTTTGGCTTGACACCCACAAATGAGTGAGTTTGGGTTAACTTAACCTATATAAAACAATTATAAGGCAACTTAATCCTGTAGAACTCATTCTAGGTTTCAAGATGTTCACTTAATCTCATTAGGACTTAAGGTGCCAATTAAGACTAGTTTAAGCCCATTAAGAAGCAACCTTTGGTTTTTCCTTTTCTAACCCCGAACTTTTACTTTCTACAAGTCCCATAACTCTCAAAAAACTCATATAGATCATCATTTGCTTGGTTAGAATGGTTTAGAACCAACTTGCTTCATTAACCTCATTTAGGTCCTTAAAAAATTTCAACTTTCATTCTAAGGCTCCTAAATTCAATCAAATACTTCCATAATTATTTATTCATCATATCTAAAATTTTAAATTCATTAGAACTCAAAGAAATACTCCCTAGGTGCCCTATTCTCTTCTTGGCTGAGACACCACTTTAAGGGGAAGCCATATGGCGTTTTGCTTCTTTTCTTTAGGAATTTGATACATACTCTTGTTCTTTGATTAGAGTCTAGACATGATTAAATATGGATTAGGTTATTCCCTTAAAGTTTCAAAACTCTCAAAGTGCAATTGAAACCCTAGCTTTTCCATCTTGCTTCCTAATGCTCCTTTCTTGATTCTAATTGCATAATTCAATTCCTAACACTCTAAAACCCTTGATTCTGCCTTGTGAACATCCAAAACATCCTCAATCTTCATGGGCTTTGACTTGGTAGAACAAGAGAGGTGAGGCAAGAGCTAGGAAACTCACTTTCATACCATATTTTATATACCATTTGAAAGCTTTCCACGAAGAGAATTTGGTGTAAATCTTGGTTTCCTTAAATCCTCTCCTTCTTCCACAAGTTCAGCCATGAAAATCCTCTTTTTAGAAAACTAAAATCATGAGGAAAGAGAGCTTGAAGAGGAGGATTAACTTAGTAAAGGAAGAAGCATGAAAAAGTGCCAATATCCATACCTTTTTAGCTTGAATTTCCTCCTTCTTCTCCTTATCTCTTATGCACCTCTTGCTTTTGATTTGGAGTATCCAAAGTAGGTTTTAGGGAGTGGGGGATGTGGCTGGACAGATTCAGGAAGGAAAGGGTGAGTTATAACAATTTTTCATAATTCTCGTTTTGCCTTTCAACTTCATTTTCTCTGTTTTTGCTCATTTTAACTCTTTTTTAAGAACCTTCTTTTGCATATAAAAATTTAGGTCCTCTAGTTTATTAAAAATATTTGATTTCAATTTTATAAGTTTTGGAGCCATCTTAAATCATTCAGTCAAAGTTCGGGTCAACTAATGACCTAAAATGCACACCTGAAGGGTTTTAGCTATTCTAAGGGTTCATATGGCTTTTAGGGCCTTTGAGAATCCTAGAAAACTCATTTTTTTATTTAAAACTCTCTTCTTTTAGTTTCTAAAAAGTTTCTCAAAATTATGAAGTTGCCACTGCATTTCAAGTAATTTTATCTAGCTATCTTGGCTCTAATTTTAAAGCATCTTTAGCTTTGTATCATTATTTCTTAATGTATAGATTATTATTCTAACTTTTTTTATCCTTTAATCATTTGATTCTAGGGTCCTCCTTTTATATCTCATCAGTTTCAATTTATTTTTAAGAAGACCGAGTATTACACTTATTCTCTAATTCTCTGCCCATGCATAACCTAAAAAGTGTACCCTTATGTGAATGGTTTGACAAATAAGTGACCACATACAAGTTCTCTAATCTACCATTTGTTAATCCTACATTTAGGACATCAACATATTACTATACCCATAACACTTTCGTTGGCAAATGCAAAGTCTAGGAATTCATTTAGTTTATATAAATATTTATGAGCATTTTTAGGCTTAATATCCAAGAGTTGTCTATTTCTAAAACTAAAAAAATATCTATGTTCACATCGTAGAATAGTATCATCCAACATTTCACATTACTTTCTAACACTAACTTGACTAAGTAAATGAGCTAATAAGTGCAACTAGACATCACAAAAAAAAAATATTCACATCACAAAAAAATATCACCCACATGTCACACATCACATTACAGAAAAAGAAAATGTAAATATATCTTGCATAGTAATTTTATTAAATTAATCATCTATAACACCATTGCAAATTAACCTTTCAAAGTAAAGTTATATATTATTGTCAATTAATCAATGTTTACTATAGTCAATGTGCACAAAACTTGTCTTTATAAGATTAGGCTCTTAATCAAAATTTTGACACCTAGCTTCACCTAATAGGAATCAAGGATTTTATTTTAAAGAAATACAATCACCAAAAACACAAAATTCCATTATAAAATTAAAGAACATAAGCAAAATTTTCCTATTAGCAAACTTCAACCACTAGCAAATTTCCCCAATTATTAAGCTCAACAACAAAAATGGCAAGGTGATAATGTATAACATATAGCCAAATTGAAAGCTATGCCTTGGTCCTTTTATATCAATCAACTTCTTTTGTAAGGTATATATATACTTCGCCAAGTCTTCAATCAAATGCTTATTGGGGTCAATCAAATGCTTACTAGAGCCTAAGTGTAAGAAAAATGCCCCTATATTTTTTCAAAAACAATGGCAAAAAAATCCAAAATTTTCAAAAATTTAACTTTCACGATGTATGACTTATGGGGAATAATAGACAACATGGCGGGAAAAAATCGTGGGGTGATATCTGGTAGAAACAAGTTTGGGAGTGAATAATAGGGGAAGGGTGTAACATCCTGATTACAAAGTAACTGATTAAGAAGGAACAAGGAAAAATTAGAAGCTAGGAGGTTTGAGTTTAAATTATGGTGAAGAAATTAAATTAAATTGAGGTTAAGAGTTGTGAGAGACTAAATAAATTAAACCAATTTTCTTATATCATTCAAAGAACCCACTTAAATGTTTAGTCAAATAGGCAACCCCATTACCTTAGATTAATTACACTTAAACCATCTCACTACTTTATTTCCTTCATCAACCAAAATAAAACATAAAGAGAAAAAGGTAGAGAGCTCGTGCAACTTGGGGCTACCATTGAAAAACTTTAGAGTCTTATATATAGGGGATTTAATAACTTTTAGATAAGGTATCCTTCATTAAACTTGCTTCATTCCTCTTGCCCTTCCTTTTAGTCCATTAGGTTTCTCTAACAATGATTTGAATATTGAAGGTTGATGGAGTTGGAGCTTTAGACATGACCTTTGGTGAAAGAGGTTGAAAAGACTTGAAGCTAGGTAATTTCTCCATCTATGAAACCCATTACATGTTGTTTATGGATTGAAACCTCTATTTGTTATTTTGCTCATATTTTGGCCATAATATAAAAGTAAGAAAGAAGTAGGTGTAGTTGATTCTTGAGCTGCAAGGCTACTTATGAAGGAAAAACTTGATTGTAAGGTAAATTCTTCTACCCAGGTCTCTTTAATTTTGGTATTGATAAGTAATGTGGTTAAGTATTATTCTTTTAATGTTTGACTAAAATAAATAAAGGGAAATTGGAAGCAAAAACTTGATTGGAAGCTTGGATATAATTTAGGTGATTATGGAGAAAAAAGTTTGATTTGGAAGTGAATTTTCTAATTGTAGTTTTGACGGTTATGTCACGCAACCTCAAAACAAACTATGTTGGATTAAAATTTATAGTTAATGACACAATCTAGGTCATCTCCTTTGGAAATAAAATTTAATGTTTAATTGGATTTTCTAAGTGTAAAAATACTCTAAAAATTACCTAACTAAATGGGGGTTTGATCTAATTAAACTAAGTAAAATAAAATTGAAGTAAAATTCCTAATTTCTACCTAATTGCATGAACTAATAAGTGAATGATGGACATGTGACTAACTTTGGATTCGTCCATTGGTATCCACTATCTTTATCTTAATCCAATTGTAATTAATTCTGGTATAAGAGTTCCTAGTCGTGTTCATGGCAAATGATCTTGAATTACCATTTAAGTTTCAAGAAATTAACAAGTTAATATTGAATTAAAACCTCAACCTCACACTAAATTATTAATTCTTGCCTTTAGGATGAATGAACACTTAAAATTGAGTGATAAATTGATCAATTAGCTTCTGAATTAACACCCTAAGATATTTAATTAACCAACCAAACTCCAAGAAATCCTCAAATTAAACAATCAAGCATTCAATTTCACTCATGCATTTCATTGAACACCTTGATGGCATACATGTGAAATTAAAAAAAATGCAAAATTCAGCATTTAATTCAATCCAATAATCTCCTAATTAATATCTTACCAGTCATCAATCATGTATTACATCATTCTCAATCATTTACAAGCTTAACTAAACAAATAAAATAACAAAAATTGATGTAGAAAGAGAAAATAAAACTACAAAGCTTAGCCAAAATCCTTTGTTATTCCATGGACTCAAGTTTCAACCAAGGACCTCCTCCTAGCTAGCCACAAGATGAAGATTTAATGCTTCATGGAGGTGGAAGAATGGTGGAGAATGGGGTGAGGAATGGCTACTGCGTCAATGGGGGTGGAGTGTCGAATGATTTTCGAATGGCGTGTGCGTGGATTTATTCGATGGATTGATCCTCCGGATGAATGGACCTTCTCACGTGTTTTTTAATCATTTCACGTGCTCCCTTTCATGCCTTACTTTCACGTGCTTCTTCTTTTATTCCAATTGCCCGTAGCTACCTTCTTGTGTGTATAAGGTGTGGGCCCTAAAGCAAATATAATAATCATCTTCCACGTGAGCTGCCTTCTCACGTGTTCATTTAATCTCTTTCAATCCAGAACATCATCTAGGTTTCTTTTCTCATTTTCTCTTCACGTTGTCATCCAGCAACTCAAGCTTCATTTCACTGTTCACGTGATTTTCTAATTGTTCATTGATCCAACTGTAGCTCCACGTCAACCCATAGCTACTTCTCTTCTACTTTCACGTGATTTTCTCTTCTTGATGTATTTAATTTCTATTCTATTCAACTCTCCAACTCGTGGCTTCTTCCAGCTCATGCTCCTTGCTTTCTTTGAATCCAGAACGTAGCTTATTCTTCCACGTTAACTCCTTCACTATTGTTTACAACCAAGCTTCATGCAGCTACTGCGTTGTACTCGTGGTTTCTTCTTTTCTCAAAAACGTGTAGTAGCTGCTCTCTTGCTTCTGTTCACGCCCCCGAAGCTACTTCTAAAAATCCAGAACTCTCTTTCGCTTCTTGTTTCATCCACCTAGCTCAAGAGTACTGTTTCTCTTCTTTCTCAGTACGTTCTGCTCCTTGCTGGAACTTCACGTAAATCACGTCCTAGTTTGTTTGTGTTGAAGTTCTCCCCAGCCTATGGTAGTTGCTTTCTCGTGTAAACCTTCTCCTAGCTTCATCTCTTGTTCATTCAGCTCGTTTACCACATGCTTTGTGTGATTCATACAGCTCCACCTTAGCTTCTCTTTTGTTCTTGTGTGTTCAACGTGATTGTTGCTCCTTGCTTCTCACCAAAATGTTATTCTTTTCATGCTCAAGTGTGCTATGTTCTCTTCATGCAAGCCTTATGTCATACTTCTCCTAGCTTTGTGAGCTTCCTCTTCTATTTCAACCACGTGAGCTGCCTTCTCGTACAACTTCTTTCATGCCTCTTCTCTTCACACCATTCCACGTTGCTCTACCTTTGTTGCTTCAAGTGAGGGAATGTGTTGAAAATGTGGCTGGACTCGTGGAGGGAGTGAAAGTGTGACTGATCACGTGTTTGTGCATGAAACCATGTACAAGTGAGCTGCTACGTGGAAGTGTTCTTAATGTCACGGGGTCAGTTGTCTCACCCCAAAAGCTAGCTGATGTGGCAAGGACCTCCCCGCTTTATAAGTCCAGGACCCTCCCCTCGTCCATCCGATGTGGGGCGTAACAGCTCCCCCGGCCAATCCGTGACGCCCTCGTCACGGCTGGCCCACCGGACCACCATTCCATCTACGGTGGGGCCCACCTCTGAGCCGTGGAACGCGGGTCAAGCTCTGATACCAATTGTCACGGGATCAGTTATCTCACCCCAAAAGCTAGCTGATGTGGCAAGGACCTCCCCGCTTTATAAACCCAGGACCCTCCCCTCGTCCATCCGATGTGGGGCGTAACATTAAGCTGTAGTGTTTGTTACATGAAACAAGACCTGTGGTTATGATTTGTCAACGTATGAGAGTGTGTGTATGGACTAGTGCAACCAGGAGAGGGAAGTGTGTGATGTTTGGAGGTGAATCGTGAGAGATGTGCTGCATGTGTGTGTTAGTTACGTGGAAGTGAGCTAGTGATATGGAGAAGCTGCTTACGTGGGATATGTGAATGAATGTGATGGAGTTAAACATATGCATCTTGGACATGTATAAGAAGTATGTAGAGCCTTCCACGTGCCACCAATTCAAACTTTATTTTAAATTCCTTTTTCCATTAAAATCTGCGCAAGAAAATAAAATAAAATGAAGCAAAATAAAACAAAACAAAATGTTAAGTATGAAGAATTCACAAAGAAAATATTTCAAAGAAGTTTATGCATTAAAGTTCAAAAATTTGCAAATAAATTTCTAAAGTGTAAATAATGGCCAATAAACTCAATTATCCACTAACTAAATCCATTAAACCTTATTTAATTATTAAAATGCTTAAGTTTAGGAGGATAAAATATATAAAAATCATGTTTATCAAGTTTTTAATTGTGTCACTTAATTTGTTAATGGAATTGAGCTTAATGATTGTTTGTTGTTGGTCAAAATTGCGGAAAGAAATAAAGAAGGAGTTATTGCTTGAGAAGCTTACTATTGGTCTTTAAAATATGGAAGTTAGTTACAAGGTGCTCGAAGGTTAATTAATTGCTAACTAAGCTTCCCATTGAATCCTATGGAAAGACTTGAACTATTCTACAAAGCTTGTGCTAGGGTTTGAATGTGTTTCTTTATCTTAGTTAAATTGATAGAGCTTGATTAAAGACCTTGGAGACTTGTGATTTATAAAGAAATCCTTTTTTTGTCATTAAAGTGGTTTAAAAAGGGTGAGCCTTGGGAGTGATCAAGTGAGGTATATTCTTTTAAATTAAGAATGAAGTTCTTGTTGTTGAAAATAATAAAAGTATGATGATTAATGATTAATTGTTTACAAAATTTAGATTGTTACCCTTGTTAGATTATTGAATTTGAGACTAGTTAAGGATTGATTTGCTTTAGCTTTTTAGGTAGTTACTTACATTTCACAATAATTTTAAATTGGATTTGCTACATATGAATTTGCATGATATTTATACTTGCTTGATTGCTCACATGATGCTTTATTCTAGATTGAGACTAAGGGTGCTCCATGATGACTTATGGTGATGCTCTATTCCAAGTTGAGACAAATGGCACTCCCTAATAATTGTGATGCTAATAGTTGAGACAAAGGTTTTTCTTCCTTTGGTTTGTTGGCCTATAATTAATTTTTTTGTATGTAATCAATATCATATATTTATTCATGATATGTATTTGTCTAGTTTAGAGATCATTTATGTAATGTTTGTAAATATGACTAGAAAGGTGAGTAAAGTACTAGGATTCGCATCTCATCCCATTTTATGGGGATAACTACTTTTATAGGTGAAGATTATAAAGTGAAAGGAGAAGCTTATGAAAAATTGAGTTCTTGTCTTATGTCTAGTGTGTAGTTGTATTTTTTAACACCATATTATATACTTTTGCTTGAGGGGGGCCTATACATGTAATATCCAATCCCTTGAAAATAATAGAAAATGCGAGAAACGAAATGTACGATTTTTCTATAAAACGCACGAAATTCACCGAATATAAAAGGAAGTCCCCTAGATAGAGTGATTTGAGGTCCAATAAAATTAAAATAATATTCTAAACCTTAAATAATAGTGAATCAAGGCCAGAGGTGCCTTGAAACTAAAAACCAGAATAACCAAACAGATTTTAACGAAAATACAATAAAATATAATGGCATTTTTGTAATTTTAGGTAATTTTTAGAATACTCAAAGAAGGGCTTTTTAAATGAAAGTTTTGAGTTCTCTAGGGTTCTCAAAGGCCCTGAATACCATGGGAAGCCGTGGGACACTTAAAACCCC
Source organism: Erythrophleum ivorense (assembly GCA_026724425.1). Classification (NCBI taxonomy): domain Eukaryota; kingdom Viridiplantae; phylum Streptophyta; class Magnoliopsida; order Fabales; family Fabaceae; genus Erythrophleum; species Erythrophleum ivorense. The sequence continues at coordinate 34,489,859 of JAIUCV010000006.1, read as the reverse complement.
TCTGGTGGACGTTTTCCAATGGCAGTGAGCCCGAATTTTGAATGATTCGTTCGGGAAGGTTTAGCCTCCAAATTGAGTGATTCCAAAGGCATTTTATAAGATTAAGGACCTAAATTTTATGATGAAAAAGACAACTCTAAAAAAAGGAGTTAAAACAAATTAGAAACAAAAATGCTAAGAATGAAGTATAAAATTAAAGTTTTTGAAAAAGAAGTTTCAAGAAACCCCCTCTTATTTCATGCTCTTCTTCTTTCCCTCTTAGAACTAACTTTGTTTCTACCCAAGAACAGAAGGGAGAGCAGCTATGAGAGGTGTCCAAGAGTGGGGGAAAATGAAAAGGAAAAAAATTCAAGAAACAAGATAAGAGAAGTCTGAAATTTCATACTCTTGCCTTTAGTAAACTTATTCCTCTCATTCTTCTCTTCATTTCTATGGTTTCATTGGTGGATTTGGTAATGTTTTGGGTCTGGTCTAGAGGAGGAAGAACAGAATTTGAAAGAAAGAAATGCACCACTTGGAAGAGCACTTAAGAAAGGCTAGGAAATCAAGGTAAGTTATTGTCTTCCATGCTTCTTCTCCTTGCTCCTCCTTATAAGCATTTCGTCCCATATAGATCCCAATCAAAGGGAGATGAATTCTAGTCCTAGCAAGGGAGATTCATAGGTTTTGGAGTGTGAGAAGCAAGTAGGTATAAAGAAATCAAAGAAAGAAGCATAAAAATGCAAGATAGAAAAGTTAGGGATTCATGGAGACATTGTGAAATCTATTTTAATCCATGATTCCCTAGCCAAGATGAGTGTTGGTTTAAGTTCCTAGGACCTTTAGAGACCTCCCCATATGCATCTCCCATCAAGAAAACAAAGAAAGCCCATTGGTTAGCATTCTTGAAGCTCATTTCGGCCTAGGACAAAACTATAGGTTAGGGATAGTTTTAATTTTATTTAAGCTTATTTTTGCATCATATATGATGGAGGTATGAGAAGAAGCCTTAAAAAATTTTTAGAAGCCATAGATAGTGAATAGAGGTGTAGGCTCCATAATGTAGCATAATGAAGCAACTCCTAGTTAGGTTCCTTAAAATAATTGTGTGATGACACCAAGGTGTCTAAATGGAGTCAAGAATCATAGGTTGAACGAGAGAAGGGAGCCAAGATCATGAATTCTTGTAGTTGCTTCATTAAGTGTCTCATGGAAGCATAATGGAGCCATAGACCAAAGTAGCATCATGTAAAGTGTGTATAATGCCAAGACTTATTCCCATGAGTAATTCATGTTTCTTTTGATGTGTTTAAGCCAAAAGAAGTTAATGCTCTATAAGCTTTTGGTTGGGTCGAGAAGAAGGAAGGAAAATTTAAAGAAAAAGTGTGCTTGTATAACTAAGGTAGCTCTTTCCACTTTCTCTCATACATAAATGTTTGCTTATCTTGTTTTGAATGTGTGCATGTGTGGTTTAAGCCATGAAAAGTGTTCTAGTATATACTTATATTCCATGGTACCATAATGTTGTATTATGTTTTCAAATGATGCCTAGTATGTTTGCTTTAGTGTGGTGAAGCCAAGAACTAGTAGTCATGGTAAGGATGAGCCAAAAACCCCTAAAAATAGTTGAGACAAAGTAAAGAGTCTCCTAAGAGTAAGGTTAGGTCAAAACCTCTTAAAGAAAATGGGTGAGACAAATCCAAAATCTATAAGAGAATAGGTGAGGCTAATCCACTTATTTGGCAAGCCTATGTATGCTTTATATAACTTGTTCAAATGTCAAGAATGCTTCTTGAGTGATCATACATCTCATTATGCTCATGCATGCATTTTTAAGACTTATATTGCATTCTTTATGTATGATAGAAAGGGAGATGAGCTATTGGGATTCTTTGAATCTCATTCTCTCCTTTCCAATGTCTTAACATGCTAGGTGGAGTAATGAGCAAGATAATGGAAGCCATCAAGTTAGGAGATGAAGAATTAATAACAAAGTGTATAGTTTTGTTCACTTTATAGCTAGATATATGGCATATGATGTAATTCTATGATGCAAATGTTGTATAACCATTTGAACACATGTATATACCCAAATAATTGATGTATGTATGGAACTTAGTGTCAAGTGAATGTTATTATGGTTTTTGGACTCTTGATGACAAAGGGTAGCATGTATGTCCTTGTATGTGGCATAGGGTGAGAATGTGAATTCTTAAATTCTAGGTTTATGAACCTTGAGGCAAGTTTCCTATGTCTTTTTGGTGCATTCCCACATAATCAAGTGATCACACAAGCTTTGAAAGCAAAATTGGGCACTTTAGTGCTAGTAAAAACCATAAAAGTGACCAAAACTGGAACCCTATAGCACAAACTGACCAAATGGACAAATTTTCCTATGAAATTTGGCAGATATGTAGAGCTTATTGAGAATTTTTTAGGAAGCTAAAGTTTAGAAAAATTGGAGCTCTATCAAATTAATTATGAATTTTCAAAATTGAGATTTTTCTGCTATTCTGGTGCATGCACCTGTTCATATGATCAATTTTTTATTCTGTGTCATCTAAAGTCCAAATGATGTCCAATGCTTGTGAAATTTTATTGGCATAAACTAGAGGTTATAAGCTTTTTGTGGCCACTAATCTCAACTCATTTGGAGGTCTGATTGGAGAGTGATGAATTTTTGAAATTTAGTATTAGTACCAGTAGTGCCACTTGACCTCCTGTACTATTCCATCATAATTCAGTTCCTAAATGAACTTGGCGTGGTCTGAAGATATTTTTCCTTTAAGCGTTAACACCTGTAGCTTCTCAGAATGACCAAATTTGCATAATTTTGATTTTTTTTAGAATTAGTTATAAATTTCTAAAATTTATGATAGTAACCTATGATAGTAGCTCAGACAGCTGAGACCTTGGGTACTTTTCGAATGTCAAACATCTTCCACTTGATGTTTTATGACCTAAAATTATTTTTATCATATGGTAGACATTTAGAGCTTTCCAGAATGGTACAAGTTGTTAGATTTCAATTTTTGTGGAATTAATTGCAATTTTCCAAAGTTAGTGCATAAATCTTGGAATTCCAACCCGAGGCTGCACACTATATTTTCATATGTACCTTCCACTTGCACAAGTTCTAGGCCACTTCTTGAGCTTGTTATGAGTTGTATTTGTGTATTTAAATATGAGAATAAAATGGATGAGTCCATATGGCCACGGAACATTGAATAAAAATTTTATTTGTGACATAATGCAATTAAATTGATTATTTTTAATGGTTTCCTCCTTCCTCTTATGTTGTTCATGGAAGGAAGCCTAGAGTTTATATGAGATGAGTTCTATAAATATGGTATAACAATACATATGTTGATGATATTATAAAAGTGGTCTTTTGATGTATATTTTGGGTTTTGTTATATATATGAACATGATTGCCAAGATAAGATTGAATATAAGATGTTTGATTATATGTAAAGCTAACTAGCCTTTGTATGCATATAAATGAGGTACTTTTGATTTGACTTATAAGGATAATGAAATTGGTTTGATTGTCATTTTACTTGATGGTGTTGTTAAAATATGGTGGATAAGTAATGTTATGTAACTCTTGTTATCATGCTTAACTTTAAGAAAGAGTTTTTTTCGAAAGATTGTGTGAGATAGCTCGTTGAATGTATAAGTTGTTAGATTTTTATAGCATATAGTAGATTTGGTAGTTGTATTGTAATCCCTTTAATTGGTTGACCATGTCATTAAGCTCTAAAGTCTCTTGGCTGAGTTTTAAAATATGGATTTAGTGTGTTTTAACTTTATAAGGTAGGTATGACATGGTCACTTTGTGAAATCCATGTCCTTGTATGGTTCCAAAGGTTTAAAACACTTCTATTTTAGTGTTTGTGACTTGTGTGGAATCTTTAGATAGGTTGTAGGTAGTTTTTTGGTCCAATTTTGGTTGATGTCAAAATCTTAGCCTATAGGAATGGTAAGTTGAGCTATTTTAGGTGTGTATGTTGTAAAAGCTATTTGTTTCTAAAGGTTTGGGTTTTGATTTAGGTAAGTCCTTTTTAAAGTGACTTGGTGGTGGTCTTTGATAATTGTTGGAAAGGTAGTATGTATAGCTCAAGGTTCCATTAAATCTCAACTTGTATCTTGCAGAAACTTTATGAGGAACCCTCTTGTTTTTGCTTAGCAAACCTCATTAAAATTTGAGTTAGTGACCCTTTTTCATGTGGCATACACTCCCTTATTTGAGTAAACCTATCCTTAACCTTGTAATCCATTTAAGTGATGTTTTTCCTCTCCCTGTACATTACATGGCCCATGTCTAGTGAAAACTTTAGGTGATGAGCTATAGCATGGGAGGGAGTGTGTAACATGCTTAGGCCATGTTTTGGTGTGAATAACACACCTTAGCCATGTTATACGCTGTCTTAAAGGTTCTTGAAGGGTAGTATTATGGGCTTTTGTTTTTAGATTGTGTGCTTAAGGTTAATGTAAGCTTGGGACTTCTAAGAGGATGATTTAGAGTTATTTTCTTTACGTTTCCTTTTACCTATGATTAATAAGAGGTTAAATAGAGAGTTAACTTTAAGTCTTTTTAGCTAGCTAGTAATTGAGGTGCCTTTAATTATGTAAGACAGTTTTTAAGTATAATTAGTTATATTCTATGTTGACTAGCTTGGATTCAGATCATTATATGAGGTTTAAAAGACGGTAATTAGTGCTTAATCTTAGATAATCATTTGTTCAAAAAGTTTTAATCAATTCCTTTCTTTTTATGGATAATTAAGTGATTACTAGAAGCTTTCACATGGCTTTTAGCTAGAGTTAGACTTTTCTATGTTATGTCTAGCTCTAATAAGAGAAATTTTACAAAGGGGCAGATGGGGAAAAGGGATAACAAAGTTAAGAGGAAGCGTATCGACATCTATTAGTGAACAAAGATAAGGGGAAAGGGCAATTGGATGGAAGTGAAGGTTAGGTGTGGTAGTAGCAAATTTCTCAAAGGGTGTCTTGTGATTGGTACTCAAAAAATCGGAAAAGGGGATTTGTTATGCACAACAAGAGGGAGATGTAGGTAGGGCAACATTATTAGACCTAAGGATGGTTAAGGCCTAGTCATCATTAAGCCAATGACCTAACGATGGTTAGGTGTTAACCATTATTAAGCATATAATGGCCTAACAACATTTAGGACTTAATTGTTGTGATGCCCAATACTTAGTTATGACTTTTGTAATCGTTAATAAGACATAATTTAATGACAATTTGTTTAACTATTGCTAAATAAGTATCATGATATTAGGATTTTTTAGGGTAATGTGCTACTACTTGAATGAAAGCCCTAGATGATGTTGTTATTGCAAAGGTGCTGACTATGAGATGGGTGCTTGCTTTGGCTGTGTGATGCAACTTTATGGCTTTGGAAGTTGAAACTGATAGCCTCTTCTTGAGACAACCTTCTAATGCAACAAAAGATGCCTCTACCCCCGACAATTTGGTACAAGATTGTATCTCCTTATCAAAGGTTTTTAAGATTTTCTCTTTACTCACATAAGAATGAGTTGTAATGCTACAACCCAACATGTTGCTAAAAGTCCTTCAATATGATTTTTTTTAAAGATAATCCTTTTTCCTTGCTTTGTTATTGAGTTAGCTTCCCTAGATGTAATGAAATTTCAATCAATGAGAATTTATGCTTTGAAGCCTTTTATCAAAAAAGAAAAAGAAAGAGAAAAAATTATATGTAGTTATAAAATTTATGATAATGAAATTATCGTGATATTTATTTGTGTATGAAAGTATATTAAAGAATTATAAGTTAACATGTTGTATATCTTTAAAAAATTTATTCATTTTGTATTTTTAAAACTCTATGTAACCTGCCAACTATTAAAAAAGAAAATTTTATTTTGATTCTTGATTGACCTGATCAAGGGCTCGACCCATAAAAAAAACTTATTTTAAGAGTCCAAGTTTAGATAATATTTTAAATTTTTGGCTCAAACTCATGCCAAAAAAAAAACCTAACATGACGTGTTTATTATATAAAAATTATTTGCTTTTGAGAACATTGAGGGGGGAAAAGCATTGGAATGGGAGAGGTAACTAGGAAGAAAAAGGGTTGTGAAGTTGTTAGATGATGTTGCTTTTTGTTCTCTTTGACAATTAATCATGCCTCTTTATGTCAGGAGACAAGTGACACGCGTCACTTTGATATCCTTACCACATTTGCTAAATTAGATGTTGTAAATAGGAATTTGGATCCTCTCCAGTTTGAACTGTAGCTGTTGTTGTTCTGTTAATGAAAAAATAAGAATGTGTGTTTTAATTTTTTTTTATTTCAAACTAAACTTATTCAAACAACAAACTTTACACCAACAGCACAACAGTAGCATTCTTCAACTGCAGAGGATCCAAATTCTGTAAATAGATATGATATGGCTAAAACAAGTACATCATCAATGACAATACATGTGTAGAATGGTCAATGGAGTGAATTCAAATATCTATAGGAGAAATATGATAAAGTAAAGTTAAAATATAATAAAATAATATTATTGGTCAATAATAAATAGAAACGCATGATTAATAATAGATATAAAATATAATAATAGCTTAAGTTAAGCTTAAGCTAAACTAAAAAAAAAAGTCTAAGGTCAACTTATTTTATATTTTGATTTTTTAAATAGGTCATTTTTTATGAGGGCATTTTTTAGGCTGAAAGGCTTTTTGGCTTTTAATTACGTCTAGTCTTTGACATAATTTTAATATTTGTCAAACTTATAGATTATTTTTTTTAAAGCCATGATTGTTCAAACTAGCAAAAAACTAGGTTTGATATTAGTTTTTTAGACAAAACTAAAAAGAAAATAGCATTAAAAATATTTTAATGAATAAAAGACTAAATGATATCTGAAATTAAAAAAAATACACATATCTAATAAATATTAGACTAAAATTTTTTTCACTAGTTGAAATTGCACATTTTCCAAGCCATATAATAGCACATTAAGAGTTAAATTTTTCAATATCAAAAGACCCCAAAAAAAAAAAAAAAAGATTGGAGTATACATATTTTGTGGCCCTAAATAAATAGAGTACATTACATAGGCCTCTTTTGAGTTTTGTTAAAATTACACAAGTTTTTAATTTATTTTCAAGATATATATAGACATTCTTTAAAATAAAAAGTTATATTACATTTTATTCTAATTTTAAATTTTTAATTAAAATATCTTCTATTAACTTAAATACATATTTTTCTTTAGGTTAAATTTAATAAAAACAAAATATACTCTTTTATTTTTATTTATACATATTTAGATATAATAAATATTTATATATTTAAAATTAATGGATGACATTTTAGTTGAAAAATTTAAGATTGGACTAATTGAAAATAGAGAGAAAGTTTTTATAATTTTAACAAAATTCAACAGATATTCGTGTAATTTATTCAAATAAATATAACCTCTAATTCAAAGTTATGTGCAATTGATTCCATCCAACTTTAAAAATGGACTATACTCAAACTTTAAATTTTGTGCCACACCATCATTTGAGAATGGATTCTCTATTTTCTGGTGCTAATATAATGTCATCATGTTGGAAAAGGATATACACAATGTATAAGCCCTAACATTAGAAAATAGAGTGCGAGTATATATAGTCTATATATCTTAGCCTATCTTTTTCCAATATGATGGCATCATGTTGATGCCAAAAAATAAGAGAAATTTTCAAGGCCCTTTATTAGGGTTTTGAATGAAATAATAACATAAGGGCTATCTAGCATAAAATTAAAAAGTTTAGTGGCCTATGATCAACTTTCAAGTTAAAAGTGACAAATTGCACCATAAATTGAAAGGAAGCCATTTGCATGTTGAACAATTTTTTGGGTTTAAAAAGCGCTCAGCCCAAAATTAAAAGAACACAAAAACAAAAAGAAACAATAAGCCGAAAAATAAAACCTACCCTAAATGATAAAATAAAAGAAAAAAAATTAAGTTACTTATTTTTATAATTCAATATTATATGATTACATTTTTTAGAAATTATATATATATATATATCTTATTTTTATTAAAAATTCGATAATAAAAATTTTAAAAATTATATTTCATCTAATCCAAATAAAAATGGCGAATTTCGGAGTTTCCAAGTCCAGCAAAGTGATTAAACAAAAAATAAGCTACATTAGATCGACCCAGAGAGAAGTTGACTCGAACTCCGAAACCAAGAAAATAAGATAGAAAAGAGAGGTATGTAAAGAAACTGGGAATTCGCGGAATCTAGACAGAGATTCCGTAGTCAATAGTAACCTTCCCTGCTCTTCTCTGTTTTGTATAAATAAATAGCCCAAACTAACTGAACTCCAGCGAAAAGCCTTGGATGGAAGATCAAAGCACGGAAGGGGGAGGAGGAGAAGAAGAGGAAGAAGAAGAAGAAGTTGAAAATCCGAAACGCATCTTCTCTCTTTAGATCCCAGTTCTTTATTTCGTGAAGGAGATTGTTTATTGTTGTTACTACTACCTAGAGATATTCGTATACCATAGAGAATAATATGGGTAAAAATAAGGGTAAGGGTCTCCTCTCCTTTCGCTCCTCAAACATTCGCCGCCGCCCAAGGAAGGCGGCTGTTCCTCCACTACCACCATCGCCGCCGCCGCCGCAACAGACGATCGGAACTATCGGCTCCCCGGTTGGTGGTGGTGGGTCTTTGGCGAAGACCAAGAAGAAGACTGGCGTGGCGAGGTTGTGGATGAGGTTTAATCGATCGGGTCAATCGGAGCTTGTTGAGTTGGATAAGAACGCCATTATCAAGCTCGCGGCGATTCCGGCCAGGGATTTGAGAATTTTGGGCCCTCTCTTCTCACACTCATCCAATATCCTTGGTAATGAATTTTGAATTTGTTGCCTTTTTTCTTTTTATTTTAGGAACTGATTTGTGTATAGTTTTCTAGGTATCACTGCTTTTGAGAAATTTGTTTATTTTAGCAATTGTTTAGAGAATGTTTGTGCGGTGTTTTAATCTGAATTTCATTAGCACTTGATCAAAAGACGAGAGATTGCAATTTGAACGAAGAATGGTGAACTATGGCATAATTTGGATGTGAATTTGTATTGATCTTACCTTTTTTGGCTGAAGTCCTCCTTTTGGAAGACTATCACTCTAGCACCAGAATAACCTTTTGTCTTTCTCTGCTTCCTGAATCCTGAGGATTTAACAAGTGTCTGACACACATAGTAATACTACTAATTGCCACGTATGTTTAAAAAGAAGATTTTTGTAAACTTAATTTGTTTTCCAAAGTTTTATAATTGGATTGATTGAGAATATATGTTGCTTGGTTACTTGGTCTAAAAGGAATTGTAGCGTAGGTTTGACAATTGGGTACATTGTATTCTTACGTCTCTTGCCAAAGGATACTAGCTACTGTTATAGTTGAAGCTATTCACTATCTTTATTTCAGCCGTTGAACAAAATATGGATTTAACCATGTTTCTATGTAATTTCTCGATTCTCATGTTGCAATATATGTTTTTTGCAGCCAGGGAGAAAGCAATGGTGGTTAATTTGGAGTTTATAAAGGCCATAGTCACAGCTGAAGAAGTGCTTATTCTTGATCCTCTTTTGCAGGAGGTTCTTCCATTTGTTGAACAACTCAGGCAACAACTTCCATATAAAACCCAACCTAAACTTCATGGCCATGCTGATGAACAAGAAAATGAAATGCATGTTTCAACTGATAGACAATGGTTACCTTTGCAAGCTGAGCTTCCATTTGAGTTTCAAGTTCTGGAGATTGCTTTAGAAGTTGTCTGTACGTTTCTGGACTCAAGTGTGGCAGACCTTGAGAGAGGTGCTTACCCTGTATTGGATGAATTGGCTAGGAATGTTAGCACCAAGAATCTTGAACATGTGCGAAGTTTGAAAAGCAATCTTACACGTTTGCTGGCACGTGTGCAAAAGGTATGCTGCATTAAGTATTATATTCCTTTTCCTATGGTTATGATCCCTTTGTTAGTCTCTACTTTTTCGAAGGTTGCTGTAAGTGACCGAGAATAGTTCTTCTATTACATATAGACAACAGTGGAAGTTGATGAATGGAGAATTAGCTTTTGGAAAAAAACAGTAAAATGTTTAAAAATATACAAAATGGATTAAAATTTTTTACAGGTCTGATTCTTTTATGTGGGAGTATCTGTTTCTTGGACTGGAATCGGCATTAATGACAGGCCCCATATGCTTCCTTTATTAAAAGTGCTCAGAGCAACCTTTAGTAGATTTTGAATGCTGTAATGGTTGAAATTTTCTAGAAGAAGTGAAGTTCAGTCCTCAATCTTTCTGACAATTATATGCATACAATAATATGGTCCTAAAACAAAGAAAAGAAAAGTGTTACCTCCTCCCCCTCTAATTGTTTGATTTCTTTTTATATGCTGTCCAGTAGTCATATTTCTCAATTATGTGATTCAGTTCTATGATAGAAGTCATTATTCTCTTTCTTGAACAGAGAAGTTCTTGCAGCTAATTAATGATACTTATCATTTGATGATACATGCAATCATATTGGAGTTAACATCATACTTAGTAATGTGCATGACCTTTCTTTTTCAGGTGCGGGATGAAATTGAACATCTGCTGGATGACAACCATGATATGGCACAATTGTATTTAACAAGGAAGTGGTTGCAGAATCAGCAATCCGAGGTTCTTTTGGGAGCCACAGCCTCAAATACCCTTGCTACTGGAGCCCTTGTGCCTCAACATGGTTCTAACAGAAGTGGAAGTCTTGTGAATAGCAATGCTGTGGATGATTCCGATGTAGAGGATCTGGAGATGTTGCTTGAGGCATATTTTATGCAGTTGGATGGAACTCGGAACAAGATATTATCTGTAAGTTCCTTCTATGATAATAGCATGAAAATTGCAGTTACTATCCTTTTTTCCTGAAAAAAGGGGGGTTGTTAATGCTAGTTTGGATGTCAACACTCGATGTGGACCAACAATTTCTGTATCTGTAATTTTATGGGATATGCTCAATTTTGTCTAAGTTTCTTTAGATTCGGGAAATCTATTATTGTCTGTTTGGTTAAAAAACTAGTGTTTTTGGCTAACCATTGTTTGTTTTCTCTTGTTTATTATAAAAAAGAAACCCGGGGGGGGGGGGGTGTTGTTAATGCTAGTTTGGATGTCAGCACTCATTGTGGACCAACAATTTCTGTGTCTGTAATTTTATGGGATATGCTGAATTTTGTCTTAGTTTGTTTAGATTCGGGAAATCTACTACTGTCTGTTCGGTTGAAAAACTAGTGTTTTTGGCTAACCGTTGTTTGTTTTCTCTTGTTTATAAAAAAAGGGGGGGTGGTTGTTAATGCTAGTTTGGATGTCAGCACTCAAGGTGGACCAACAATTTCTGTATCTGTAATTTTATGGGATATGCTGAATTTTGTCTAAGTTTGTTTATATGGGAAATATACTATTGTCTGTTTGGTTGAAAAACTAGTGATTTGGCTAACAGTGTTTGTTGTTTCTTGTTTTATACAAAAAAAATTAGTAGAGAGATTATGCTTAAATTTTTCTCCCAAAGGGAGGAAAAAGGCAAAAAGTAGTCTGTCTTTCATTGAACAAAATGATAAGTTAGGCGGAGGATACTAAATTGTTGAAAATATCAGCTAATTTTATTTTAAAAAGCCATCACTCACAGAAGGTGTTTTTGTAAGTACAAATTTAGTTTATTTATTTATTTTTTTTTAGGGATTTGCTATTAACTTCCTTAATGAAAACACAGCGTGTGTAAGAACTATTTTGAAAGTGTCGACAACATATTGAGTTGTAAAAAAAAGTTCATATATTATGTTTTTATTAAAAATACTTGATAGCAAATATCTAAAAATTGTACCTAAATTGTCTTTTCTTGTGATACTATAATGTGATAGAGTTTAACTCTGGTTTTCAGACTAGAGAGTTGGGTGCTATTTCATTTTGTTCTTACTCTATGGCTATTGGTTTGCAGGTGAGGGAATATATTGACGACACAGAGGACTACGTCAACATCCAACTTGACAGCCATAGAAATGAACTGATTCAGCTACAGTTGACGCTGACCACTGCATCATTTGCCATTGCTTTTGAGACTATGATTGCTGGCGTATTTGGTATGAACATACCTTGTACATTATATCAGGTTCATGGAATTTTCTGGCAATTTGTTGGGGGCGTTACTGCAGCTAGCATTTTGCTTTTCTTCGTCATTTATGGATATGCAAGATGGAAAAAGTTGCTTGGTTCTTAAGTTTGTTACTTTCCCCTTCATCTAAAAAAAAATTATAATGATGTTTATATTTATTTTTATTTGTTCATAAAGCAATTATCTTTTGGGATATGTGTGGACTTGTAATTAGATCATTGAGGCAAATTTAGGATTTGGCCGAATTATCAATAAAGGTGTTTGAGCCTACAGAAATATTTTCTCCTCAAATAGTTATTTTGTAGGTTCTCAATAGTAGTTTTGTTATGATAGTTGGATACAAATGATGCGGGATTAGAAAATAATGTTTCTATTTATTTCATTATTTAATAATGCAATTATTGTTTGGGATATTTATAGACTTGTAATTAGAAAATTGAGGCAATTTTTAGTTAAAGAATTCTCAATAAAATTGAGAGTCTACAGAGATTGATTCTGTCGAAGTAAGAAGACACAAGACCCCTTATTTAGCTTGTAAATAAGCTATAATTCCCTCTAGCAACACGTTACCAGTACCTTATGATCTTTCAACTAGTGTAATAATCTTCGTAAAGCATATGTTTATTACAGTTCCGCTTTCAATGATGCCTCTCCATGGCCAATAATGATTGTTGCCTGCTTTCATGAATTTACCAAGAGATAATTAGCAACCTTTGGAAAACCTGCAAAAGAAAGAGGATTGATCTGTGCTAGCCATCAAGAATCCTTGCTAACGCCATTATTGTCACCTAAATAGCTCTAGAAAAAGGACTGAACAATGGATGTAATGTCATGGCATAAAGAGGCAAGGAGTTTAAAACATGATGAGGACAAGGTGACCCGCCATAGATAGAGATAGATGATAAATAATCCTCTGCTTGATGAAGTCAAAGGTGGTCTTTTTTCGATCTTTGAATGCATGAAGGTAGCCCAAGTTTTTTGTTTTTAGACACCTGAAGTTTATTAGCATGATAAGTGTGAAATGTACGAGGGATGTTTTTAGAGAAGAAAATTGCAATTTTATCCAGATTAACCTTCTGCCCACTCATAGAGATTTATAGGTCCTCAAGATAGGACAAAGTGTCACAGCTAGCATCATTGGATTTTGCAAGTCATCTGTAAAGAGGAGTTGTGACACCGGTGAGCCGTGTCAAAGAAGAAAGAAGAGGATTGTTGAGTGAGTTTTTGTAGTTTTGTTGAGTGCAGTGAGAAAGGAAGAAGGAGAATTTGCATATTCTCCAGCAGTACTATTGGTTAACCTTGATAAAAAATTGAGTTCAACTTGCTACTTTGAGTGGTCCAAAAAGTGGTTGAAGGCAAGAGCACTCCCTCCCCCACCCTCCACCCCTGGCCTTTTTTTTTTTTTAAATCAATCTTTATTTTTTAAGTAAATTATAATGTTTTATGTAATTAGTGATTAGAAGCATTGTCGGGAGCCAAATTTGGAAACTTCGACTCTATGCCTCTTGATTGGTGATTCCAAGTCATATTTTTCAGTTTTTCTTTGATGCGACCATTTCACATAAATAGCCAAGAATAAGTTTTCTAATAGCTAAGTCACTATTCATATGCACTCCAAAGAAATGACATTTGTCCCATAATAAAAAATAGCACTAGAACAATGAATCAAGAATTCAGCAGATTTAGAAATTTTTAGGCTTAGTGGGTCTTTCCACCATAAACAGACCATTCGCTAAGCCTCTTGAATGAACTCCAAAACAATGTTCAAATCCATATCTTCTTACCAGCTCATTAACATAATTGAGGGGTTTTTCGTTTTCATAACAAAAATTACAGAGGAGGAATGAATCTCGAATACCTCCTTTAGATGTTTCCTTGTTATTGAGTTGACGATGGGATCTTCAGACTTAGAAGAGTAGCCATTAACGCCCTGCAAGAGTTCAAACGTGAGAGAGAGAGAGAGAGAGAGAGAGAGAGAGAGAGAGAGAGAAGGAGAGAATATGTGAGCAATTGGAACTATTTCACTACATTACATATCAAACTCAAACCACACTATTAACAACATGAGTTAACTCAACTAGCAAAAGAAATTGGTAGGATTTTCGCAGTCATCAATGCTTATCAGTTTGAATTCCCTTGGCATTATGATCTTATGTTAGTGGTCATCTCTTTTCAAGGAGATTTCCTAACACTTAGTTGGGGGAATTCTCTGTTCACTCTTCAATAGCCTTCTCTTGATTTTTTACATCAAAGTGCTAGATATAAATGTCCTGGGATTGGCAAATGTAAATATGGAGTTGACAAGGAATCTCGAACATATCATTGGCACCATAATACTCAAGTAATACATCTATATTATCATTTTATGTATATAAAAAAAAAAAAACCGCACACACACACACTATTACTATGTAGCAAATTTTTGTCAACATGTTATATGTTTTTTTTTAAGAATTTAATAGCAAAGCCTATACACTTAATACCTTTTTCTTTTACAAACTGATATTATTTACACAGGCATTTTTTATTTTTAAAATGCCAATTTCCAACTGTTACAATCTAAATCAATAGCTGAGTTGGCAATTTTATAAACTTTTGTCGTTTTTGTACTTCCGTGTGGGTATATATTCTGTATCTAAATTCTTCCACGTTGATTGCATGAGGAACATTGGCATTGACTTTCTTTAAATTTTAAATTAAACGTTCTGTTTAATAGTAAAGCTCTAAGCTTTTATAAGACTTAAGATGTAACAATTTCATAAAAAAGTTCCATTTCTAAAAATATTGAGCTTTTCGATCATAAAATGTGGTAAAATTTTGATTTTGATTTAATCATTGATAATTATTTTAGGTTAAATTACACAAAATTCTTTCTAAACTTTGGATCAAAACATGACAACTAACTTTTTTTTTAATTTTTAAATTTATATGGATAACCTCTTATTGTTAATTAGTTTATTATTTTACCAGTAAAAGCGTGACACAACAAAGGCTATTTGCATATGATCTAAAAATGAAGAGGATCATTTGTATATAACTTAAAGTTTACAGAGGTTATGTTTATACATACATACATACATATATATATATATAAAGAAGAGGCAATTTCCTTAACAAAATTTTATTATGCACAAAATTATTTCTTTTATTAAAATTATTTTACTTGGCATCTATTTGCAAACATTTGAGAAGTTAATAATAAATATTTATTACAAAAATTACTTAAGTTTGTATCTTAAACTATTAATAATTTTAAACTTTTGAATGAAAAATAATAATGCCCCAAATCATTTCATGAAAGTATATTACAAAATTGTAATGTTGTTGTTGTTGCTGTTATTCCCCTAAAGGAGAGCAGGGGGTAATGGTGGGAAAGGCATTATACTATTGTAATCTTTCGTTGAATATATAAAATTGTTATGCGGAGCCAACTTGCCAACTTGTTCCCTTTCGCAAATTAATACATAAGAGTGATTGATCCTCTCTCTCTCTCTCTCTCTCTCTCTCTCTCTCTCTTAATTTGTTGGGTTGAGGTTGGGGGGTCATAGTCATACAAGATATAAATTTGTTCTTTGTTTCTCTATGTTGCTCGGTGCTTTCTTGAAACAGATTTCAAAAGCTAGATTCTTTATTTATGTGTGTGTCAATTGATGGACTCCTTCAAAACTTGGAGAAAGCAATCTCTATCATTCAAGGGATTTTTTCTTTTTAAGTGCTAAAAAATTTGTAAGATTATAAGTTCCCAAAAAATTAAAAGAAAAAAAAACGTAGAGATGAAATTTATTCTTGTCAAACTTCAAAAGACGGTAAAACTTGGTTAAATTAGTATTTTGGTTCTTTAATTTTATTAGGAGTTTTAAATTGATTCTTAAATTTGGCATTGCAAAAATAATTATTTACATTTTATTTTATCTCATAAATATCTTAAATTATCATGTCTATCCAACTGAGATAACTCAAACTTTGAATTGCACTGATATGACATTATTTTAGTCAAAAACTTTAAGATTGGACTCATTAAAAATAGAGGGGAGATTTTTATAATTTTAAACAAAATTTAAGGAATATCTGTGTAATTTATTCAAATATATATAACCTCTTATTCAAAGTCATATGTAGATTATTCCTTCCAACTTTACAAATTGATTATACTCCAACTTTGAATTTTGTGCTACACAATCACTGAGAGTGGATCCTCTCATTTTTTGGCGCTAATATAAGATCATCATGTTGGAGAGAGATATACACAACAAATGGGACCTAACATTGGAAGGGAGAGAGTGGGAGTATATAAAATCCACATCTCTTGGTCAATCTCTTTTTAATATGATGGCATCATGTTGATGTAAAAAAATAAGGGAATCCAAATTCAAGGCTCTTTATTAAGGTTTTGGATGAAATAATAACACAAGGGCTATATTGTATAAAATTAAAAAATTCAGTGGCCTATGATCAACTTTTAAGTTAGAAGGGATAAATTGCACCATAAATTGAAAGGAAGCCATATGCATGCTGAACTATTTTTTGGGTTTAAAAAGCGCTAAGCCTAAAATTAAAAGAACACAAAAACAAAAAGAAACAATAAACTAAAAAATAAAACCTACCCTAAATGATAAAATAAAAAGAAAAAAGTTTAAGTAAAGTTTTTATAACTTTATTATCAAATTCTTAAAAAAAAATAACAAATAGATAATTTTTACTGACTTTTATAATTTAATATTATATGATTAATTTTTTAAGAAATTTCTTTTATTTATATATATATATATATCTTATTTTTATTAAAAATTTCGATAGTAAAAAATATATATATATACTTCATCTAATCCAAGTAAAAAGGGCGAGTTTCGGGGTTTCCATGTCCAACAAAGTAATACAACAGAACAAAAAAAGCTACATTAGATCGAATCTGAGAGAAGTTGACTCGAACTCCGAAACTCAGTAAATAAAATAGAAAAAAGACGTACGTAAGAAACTGGGAATTCACGAAACCTAGGCAGAGATTACGTAGTCAGGAGTAACCTTCCCTGCTCTTCTCTATTTTGTATAAATAAATAGCCCAAACTAACTCTGAACTCCAGCGAAAAGCCGTGTATGGAAGATTAAAGCACGGAAGGGGGAGGAGGAGAAGAAGAGGAAGAAGAAGAAGTTGAAAATCCCGAAACGCAGCTTCTCTCTTTAGATCCCAGTTCTTTATTTCGTGAAGGAGATTGTTTATTGTTGCTACTACCTAGAGATATTCCTATACCATAGAGAATAATATGGGTAAAAGTAAGGGTAAGGGTCTCCTCTGCTTTCGCTCCTCAAACATCCACCGCCGCCCCAAAGAAGGCGGCTGTTCGTCCGCCACCACCATTGCTGCCGCCGCCGCCGCAACAGACGATCGGAACTGTTGGCTCCCCGGTTGGTGGTAGTGGGTCTTTGGCGAAGACCAAGAAGAAGACTGGCGTGGCGAGGTTGTGGATGAGGTTTAATAGGTCGGGTCAATCGGAGCTTGTTGAGTTGGATAAGAACGCCATTATCAAGCTCGCGGCGATTCGGCCAGGGATTTGAGAATTTTGGGCCCTCTCTTCTCACACTCCTCCAATATCCTTGGTAATGAATTTTGATTTTAATGCCTTTTTTTCTTTTTCTTTTTATATAAATATAGTGAGTGCTTGCATTTCTCTTAGAAAATGGTCATATGAGGTGGTATGGAACCACTGATCTAATGAAAGAATTTTAACATTTAACCATTCTGATACTTGCTTTTTATGATAGATTTTTACATAAATTATATAAATATAATTATAGTATTTTTTTTTTGCAATTTATAACATTTAATTTAAATATTTATCAATTATCATTTTTTTACACTCAAAAATTAATTAAAATTTGTTAGACACATTCTTTTTTTAAAAAATGATAATAAAAAATTACTATATTGAATAGTTAATTTTTATAATATCTAAATTTTAATACTTATTTTAATACATTAATATTTGATGATTATATTTATCAATAGATAAGTTTTTCTAGACTTAAATTTTAAAATAAAAAAATTAATTTAATTTAAATATTATATTATATTTAATTTATTTTTATATATAATTGGTAATATAATATTTTAAATTTTATTAATATTTATTTATTATTTATTATACTAATTTTTTAATATATATATATATATAATTATTACTTATTTGACTATGATTAAACTAATAAACCATAAATTAATATTTTCACTAATTTAATGATTGGTCTACTTTTAAAAATATTAACTTTAAATTTCATTGGCACTTGATCAAAAAACAAGAGATTACAATTTGAACGAATAATGGTGAACCATGGCATAATTTAGATGTGAGTTTGTTTTGATCTTACCTTTTTGGCCGAAGTCCTCCTTTTGGAAGACTATCACTCTAGCACCAGAATAACCTTTTGTCTTTCTCTGCTGCCTGAATCCTGAGGATTTAACAAGTGTCTGACACACATAGTAATACTACTAATTGCCACGCATGTTTAAAAAGAAGATTTTTGTAAACTTAATTTGTTTTCCAAAGTTTTATAATTGGATTGATTGAGAATATATGTTGCTTGGTTACTTGGTCTAAAAAGAATTGTAGCGTAGGTTTGACAATTGGGTACATTGTATTCTTACGTCTCTTGCCAAAGGATACTAGCTACTGTTATAGTTGAAGCTATTCACGATCTTTATTTCAGCCGTTGAACAGAATATGGATTTAACCATGTTTCTATGTAATTTCTCGATTCTCATGTTGCAATATATGTGTTTTGCAGCCAGGGAGAAAGCAATGGTGGTTAATTTGGAGTTTATAAAGGCCATAGTCACAGCTGAAGAAGTGCTTATTCTTGATCCTCTTTTGCAGGAGGTTCTTCCATTTGTTGAACAACTCAGGCAACAACTTCCATATAAAACCCAACCTAAACTTCATGGCCATGCTGATGAACAAGAAAATGAAATGCTTGCTTCAACTGGTAGACAATGTTTACCTGTGCTAGCATCTTCAGATGGTTTGCAAGCTGAGCTTCCATTTGAGTTTCAAGTACTAGAGATTGCTTTAGAAGTTGTCTGTACACAACTGGACTCAAGTGTGACAGACCTTGAGAGAGGTGCCTACCCTATATTGGATGAATTGGCTAGGAATGTTAGCACCAAGAATCTTGAACATGTGCGAAGTTTGAAAAGCAATCTTACACATTTGTTGGCACGTGTGCAAAAGGTATGCTGCATTAAGTATTATATTCCTTTTTTTGTGGTTATTATCCCTTTGTTAGTCTCTACTTTTTTCCAAGGTTGTTGTAAGTGACCGAGAATAGTTCTTCTATTACATATAGACAACAATGGAAGTTGATGAATGGAGAATTAGCTTTTAGGGGAAAAAGACATAAAATGTTCAAAAATATGTTAAATGGATTAAAACTTTTTACAAGTTTGATTCTTTTATATGGGAGTATCTATTTCTTAGACGAGAATAGGCATTAATTACAGGCTCCATATGCTTCTTTTATTGAAAGTGCTCATAGCAACCTTTAATAGATTTTGAATGCTGTAATGGTTGAAAATTTCTAGAAGTGAAATTCAGTCCTCAATCTTTCTGACAACTATGTGCATATAATAATGTGGTCCTAAAACAAAGAAAAGAAAAGTGTCATCTCCTCCCCTTTTAATTGTTTCATTTCTATTTATATGTTGTTCACTAGACATATTTCTCAATTATGTGCTTTAGTTCTATGATAGAAGTCATTATTCTCTTTCTTGAACTGAGAAGTTCTTGTAGGTAATTAATGATACTTATCATTTGATGATGCATGCAATCATATTGCAGTTAACATCATACTTAGCAATGTGCATGACCTTTCTTTTCTCAGGTTCGGGATGAAATTGAACATTTGCTAGATGACAACCATGATATGGCACACTTGTATTTAACAAGGAAGTGGTTGCAAAATCAGCAATCTAAGGTTCTTTTGGGAGCCACAGCCTCAAATACCCTTGCTATTGGAGCCCTTGCTCCTCAACATGGTTCGAACAAAAGTGGAAGTCTTGTGAATAGCAATGCTATGGATGATTTTGATGTAGAGGATCTAGAAATGTTGCTTGAGGCATATTTTATGCAGTTAGATGGAACTCGAAACAAGATATTATCTATAAGTTTATTCTATGATAATAGCATGATCATTACAGTTGTTACCCTTTTTTCTTGAAAGTAAAAGCGGGTTGTTAATGCTAGTTTAGATGTCAACACTCATTTTGGACCAACAATTTCTGTATCTGTAATTTTTTGTGATATGCTAAGTATTGTCTAAGTTTGTCTACCTAATTGAAAACTAGTGTTTTTGGCTAACTGTTTTTTTTCTCTTGTTTATAAAAAAAAGGGGCGGGTGGTTGTTAATGCTAGTTTGGATGTCAGCACTCAATGTGGACCAACAATTTTTGTATCTGTAATTTTATGGGATATGCTGAATTTTGTCTAAGTTTACTTATTTGGGAAATATACTATTGTCTATTTGGTTGAAAAACTAGTGTTTTTAGCTACCATTGTTTGTTTTATTTCTTATTTGTAAAAATATTAGTAGAGATTGTGCTTAGCTTTTCCTCCCAAGGGAGGAAAAAGGCAAGTAGTTCATCTTTCATTGAAAAGATGAGTTAGGCGGAGGATATTGAATTGTTGAAATTGTCAGCTAATTTGATTTTAAAAAGCCATCACTCACTGAAGGTATTTTTGTAAGGGCAAATTTCAATTAATGTCTTTTTTTAGGGATTTGCTATTAATTTCTTTTTATTATAGGGTTTGAAAGTCAGAAGTAAAAGAAGTATTAAAAAAGATAGAGAACAGCAAAGCAGTTGAACTGGATAATATATCTATTGAGGTATAGAAGGGTTTAGGAGTGACAGGTATAAGTTGGCTCATATAATTGTTTAACGAGATTATGATGTCTAAGAGAATGCTAGACAAGTGAAGAAGAATTATCTTAATCTCTATTTATAAGAACAAGGGGGACATTATAAAATTGTGAAGATTAATAGAGAAATATCTAAAGAATAAACAAAACTTATACATAATGTTCATCGATTTGGAAGTTATGGAAGAAGGCAATTGAACGAAGATTAAAGCAAGAGACTTACATTGCAAAGAATCAATTTAGTTTTATGCAAAAAAAAATTGATCATGGAAGTGATATACTTGTTATAAAGATTGATGAATAGATATCAAAGGAATCAAGAAGACTTATACATAATATTAATCAATTTGGAGAAGGCATATGATCAGATACCAAGAGAAGTTTCATGAAAGGTTTTGGAAAAAAAGAAGATCAAATTACTCATGCAATTTAAGATATATATGATGAGGTTACAATTGATGTAAGAATAAAAATGGGTCCATAAAAGATTTTTCAATAACAATTGGCTTGCATTAGGAGTCAATTTTAAGTCCCTATCATTTTACTTTAGTCTTGGAAGTGTTTATTGAACATACCTAAGAACTTGTGCCACAATGTATGCTTTTTACAGATAATATACTCTTAGTTGGAGAGTCGAGAAATGAAATAAATGAAAAATTATAGATGTAGAAACTAATTATGGATTCCGTTTAAGTATAAGAAAAGCGGAATATATGGAGTAAGTTTAGCAAGAGGCGTATTAATTTTAGTGTAGAAGTGAAAATTAGAGAATATAACTACAAGTCACACAATTTAAATATTTTGGATCCATCATACAATGTAATGGGGAAGTAAATGAATATGTCAACTATAGGATTCACACAAGGGTGGATGAAATATATGAATATTTAGATTATTATTTGTAATAGAAGAATATCATTCAAATTAAAAAGTAAATTTTGTTGCACAATTATAATAACTGCAATATTGTATGAAATTGAGTGATAAGCAATAAAACGTTAGCATGCGAATAAGTTTAATATTGTAGAAATAAAAATGTGACATTGGATGGGTGGATACACCAGATAAGATAAAATTAAAAATAAATACATTAAAGACAAAATTAATGTCACATCTATTGTGAAAAAAAATTGTAAAATTGAGCATTAAATAGTTTGGACATGGGTGAAAAATACCCATAAAAGTCCTAATAAGAAAAATACATAAGATAAAGAGTAGTCTAATAATTAGAAATATGGAGAAATCAAGAAAAATTATAAGCAAAATCATTAAAAAGAATTTAAACTTAAATAGATTATTTAAATACATGATTTACAATAAGACTTTATTATGTTATTTAATCCATGTACTTACCTAGTGAGAAAAAATCTTATTGGTGTTGTTGTTGCTATTAACTTCTATAATGAAAACACAGCATGTGTAAGAGCTATTTTGGAAGAGTCAATAATGTATTGAGTTGTAAAAAGTTCATATATTAAGTTTTTTTAAAAATTTGACAGCGATTACTTAAAAATTGTGCCTAAATTGTCTTTTCTTGGAATACTATAATGTGATAGTTTGACTCTGGTTTTCAGACTAGAGAGTTGGGTGCTATTTCATTCTTACTCTCTATGGCTATTGCTTTGCAGGTGAGGGAGTACATTGACGACACAGAGGACTACGTCAACATCCAACTTGACAGCCATAGAAATGAACTGATTCAGCTGCAGTTGACGCTGACCACTGCTGCAGTTGCCATTGCTTTTGAGACTGTGATTGTTGGCGTATTTAGTATGAACATCCCTTGTACAATATATCAAGTTCACGGAATTTTCTGGCAATTTGTTGGGGAGTTACTGCGGCTAGCATATTACTTTTCTTCGCCATTTATGGATATGCAAGATGGAAAAAGTTGCTTGGTTCTTAAGTCTGTTACCTTCCCTTCAGCTGTAATTCTGTTATGACATTTGAAAACAAATGATCGTGGGATCTAAAAAAAATTATAATAATGTTTATATTTATTTTTATTTGTTCATAAAGCATTATCTTTTGGGATATGCGTGGACTTGTAATTAGATAATTGAGGTAAAATTTAGGATTTGGCCGAATTATCAATAAAGGTGTTTGAGCCTACGCAAATATTTTCTCCTCAAATAGTTATTTTATAGTTTCTCAACAGTAGTTTTGTTATGATAGTTGGATACAAATGGGGCGGGATTAGAAAAAATAATGTTTATACTTATTTTATTATTTAATAATGCAATTATTTTTTTGGGATATTTATAGACTTGTAATTAGAAAAATTGGGGCAATTTTTAGTTAAAGAGTTCTCAATAAAAGAGTCTACGGAGATTTGATTCTGTCGAAGTAAGAAGACCGAAGACCCTTTATTTAGCTTACTTGTAAATAAGCTATAGTTCACTCTAGCAACACGTTACTAGGACCTTATGATCGTTCAACTAGTGTAATAATCTTCGTCAAAAGTAGGTTTATTACAATTCCGCTTTCAATGATGCCTCTCCATGGCCAAGAAGGATTGTTGCCTGCTTTCATAAATTTACCAAGAGATAATTAGCAAGCTTGGAAAACCTCCAAAAGAAAGAGGATTGATCCGCTGCTAGCCTTCAAGAATGCTTGCTAACGCCATTATTGTCACCTAAATAGCTCTAGAGAAAGGACTGAACAATGGATGTAATGTCATGACATAAAGAGACAAGGAGCTTAAAACATGATGAGGACAAGGTGACCCACCATACATAAGAGATAGATGATAAATAATCCCCTGCTTGATGAAGTCAAAGGTGGCTTTTTTCGGTCTTTGAATGCATGAAGGGAGCCCAAATTATTTGTCTTTAGACACTGAAGTTTATTAGGATGACGACCGCGAAATGTACGAGGCATGTTTTTGGAGAAAAAAAATTGCAAATTTATCCTGATTAACCTTCTGCCCACTAATCTGTAAAGAAGAGTTGTGACACCAGTGAGCTGTGTCAAAGAAGAAAGAAGAGGACTGTTGAGTGAGTTTTTGTAGTTTTGTTGAGTGCAGTGAGAAAGGAAGAAGGAGAATTTGCATATCCTCGTCAGTACTATTGGTTAACCTTGATAAAATTTTGAGTTCAACTTGCTAATTTGACTGGTCCAAAAAGTGGTTGAAGGCATAAGCAATCCCTTCTTCCCCCCCCCCCCCCCCCAAGTAAATTATAATGTTTTACGTAATTAGTGATTAGAAGCATTGTTGAGAGCCAAATTTGGAGACTTCGACTCTATGCCTCTTAATTGGTGATCCCAAGTTTTATATCATATTTTTCAGTTTTTCTTTGATGCAACCATTTCACATGAATAGCAAGAATAAGTTTTCTAATATCTAAATCACTATTCATATGCAATCCAATGAAATTACATTTGTCCCATAATAAAAAATAGCACTAGAACAATAAATCAAGAATTTAGCAGATTGAGAAATTTTTAGGTTTAGTAGGTCTTTCTTTTGGAAATTTTTGAAATGCACAACAGAAAATTAAAACCCCGAATCTTTTTTTATGAATCCATCAATATTGTTTAAATCGAGTAGATCTAGAAATATTTATCTTTTTTTATCAGATCTTAGAAACTGATCTACAGATCTGTTCCCTCTACCAGTATCTACACGAATAGATACTCAACTCGAACAGCGTGCTAGTACCTTTTATCAACGCCTGTACACATTCTTGGTAAAGAAGACGCTCTCCTCTTCCCCTCTCTCTCTAAGGTACGTATAGTGTCCGTACGCTCTCTCTCTAGATATTCGTATAGCGTCTATACATTTTCTCTCTATAGGGTTTTTCTTTTTGTTCAGTAATTCTAGGGAAACCCAAGCATCCTACCTTTTTATAGAGGTATCTTTTTAGGGTTTCAGATATATTTGATTAATTTAAAATATATTATTTTAAATCATTCAAATTTGAACTAAATAGATTAGTTTAAATTTAAATCTATCGAATAGATTTAAAATTTTAACTAATTATTTATATAAATCTAGAACTTAATTCAAATTTAATCTATCTTATAAATTAAATGTAAATTATCATATTAGTTTAAATTTAAATCTATCATATATATTTGAATTTAAAATTAATTGATTTAAATTAATTAAAAGATATATATATTTCGAATATATAAATATATATTATTTTTAAATTTTATAAATTATATATATATATTTATTTATTTATAAAATTCTTTTATCTTAAATTGAACGTGACATTCATCGAATCTAGACGCAATTTCCGATTCAATGAATTTAGACATTTTAGTTTGATTTAATTCGTTCTTTTATGCAACCCTGTAGGTCCATATGATGTTAGTAGTGGGTTAATAACACTATTTGGCCTACAAGTTATAAGCAGTCTCTAACAAGACATTGTGACTACTAAAATCATATAGTGATCGGTGATCCGATCCAATCTATCATATAACCTTATCATATCTCTTTTGTCACACGATATCTAGATCAAGTATGAGGTATAGAAATGTCATCTTTATCTTACTTGATCGTCACTTTCTCAATCTATATGCAGACTGATAGTACAAATGGAAACCTTTCCATTCTAGTACAGCCATGTATTTCTTAGTCTCACTCATCGAAGAGCCCATAGATATCTCCCTATTAATCAGAGGGACAAATCTTATTTTGACTACTCATCTTCTTCTACATGAATTCCACTATACTCGATCATAGCCTTTATGATTACCCGGTTAAAGATGACTTTTAAAGTATTCCTCGTGTTACAAACTATGGTGATTTCAAGTTTGAAGGTTCGATGATACGATTATATATGAGATACACTTATAATTTAATTCATGTAACTATCTCATAACAAGTCGATCTAACATTTTGTTCCTTAATGAGTGCCTATAATTTTGATTTGTATTTATATATATGATTAATACATCATCATCAATCAAAATCATATTAGTTTTAATTTATCATCATTTCCATAATGATGATCGATTAAGAATATTTAGGATAATCTATATGATTTATCCAAGAATATTATTATAAAGTACTACAAATAATATAATAATGTAATAAAAAAAACTCCTATTTCTTAATAAAATACACTGTTTGTAATATAATAATTGGCCTAGGTACAACCACCGACACTTTCCACCGTAAGCCAACCATTCGCTCAGTTTCTTTAATTCAATCCAAAACAATTTTCAAATCCTTATCTTCTTACCAGTCCATTAACAAAATTAGAGGGGTTTTTCATTTTCATAACAAAAATTACGGAGGAGGAATGGATCTCGATGACCTCCTTTAGATGTTTTCTTGTTATTGTGTTAACGATGGGATCTTCAGACATAGAAGAGTAGCCATTAACGCCTCTGCAAGAGCTCAAACGTGAGAGCGAAACAGAGAGAGAAGGGCGGAATATGTCAGCAATTGGAACTATTTCACCACATTACATATCAAACTTAAACCACACTATTGACAACATGAGTTAACTCAACTAGCAAAAGAAAAAAAAATGGTAGGATTTTCACAGTCATCAATGCTGTATGAGTTTGAATTCCCTTGGTATTACGATCTTCTGTTAGCGGTCATCTCTTTTTAAGGAGACTTCCTGACACTTAATTGAAGGGAGTTTTTGTTCACTCTTCAATAGCCTGCTCTTGATCTCTACGTCAAAGGGCAGATATAAATGTCATGGAACTAGAAAATGTAAATATGGAGTTGACGAGGAATCTCGAACATAACATTGGCACCATAAAATTAAAGTAATATACTTATATTATCATTTTATGCATAAAAAAACACACACACACTATTACTATTTAGCAAAATTTTGTCAACATGTTATATGTGTTTTTTTTTGGGAAGAATTCAATAGCAAAGGCTCCACCCTTAACACCTTTTTCTTTTACAAACTGATACTATTTAGACGGGGCATTTTTTATTTATAAAATGTCAGTTTCCAATTGTTACAATTTAAATCAATAGCTGAGTTGGCAATTTTGTAAATATCTGTAGTTTTGTAATTCCGTGTAGGTATATATTCTGTCTCTAAATTCTTCCACGTTGATTGCATGAGGAACATTAGCGTTGACTTTCTTTGAATTTTAAGTTAAACGTTCTGCTTAATAGTAAAGCTCAAGCTGCTATAAGACTTAAGATGTAACAATTTCATAAAAAGTTCCATTTGTAAAAATATTGAGCTTTTCGATCATAAAATGCAGTAACATTTTAATTTTGATTTAATCATTTATAATTATTTTAAGTTAAATTACACAAAATTCTGTCTGAACTTTGGGTCAAAACATGACAATTAACTTCTTTTAAAATTTTAAATTTGTACAAACAATCTCCTATTGTTAATTAGTTTATTATTTCACTAATAAAAGTATAACATAATAGGAAGTTATCTGCATATGACTTTAAAGTTAAGAAGATTATTTGTATATAAGTTAAAGTTTAAAGAGGTTATATATATATATATATATATATAAAGAAGAGGCAATTTCCTTAACAAAATTTTATTATGCACAAAATTATTTCTTTTATTAAAATTATTTTACTTGGCATCTATTTGCAAATATTTGAGAAGTTAATAAGAAATATTTATTAAAAAATTACTTAAGTTTGTATCTTAAAACTATTAATAATTTTAAACTTTTGAATGAAAAATAATAATGGAAGAAATCATTTCATGAAAGCATATTATAAAATTGTAATAATAATAATAATAATATTATTATTATTATTATTGCCCAAAGGAGAGTAGTGGGTAATGGTGGGAAAGGCATTATCCTATTGTAATCTTTTGTTGAATATATAAAATTGTTATGTACAGCCAACTTGCCAACTTGCTCCCTTTTGCAGATTAATACATGAGAGTGACTGATCCTCTCTCTCTCTCTCTCCCTTAATTTGTCGAGTTGAGGTTGGGGGGTCATGATCATACAAGATATAAATTTGCTCTTTGCTTCTCTTAGTTGTCCGGTGCTTTCATGAAACAAATTTCAAAAGCTAGATTGACACCTGTCACTTAATATAATTATTAAGTAGTTTAATTTAGTTATTATGCAATAACAAAATTAGTTTCAGAATATTAGATACAGATATCCTTTATATATATCCTTGTACATGTACTCTTTTTACAACGTGTTATCTTTGATTCCAAGAAGTGTGGTTCATCTCTGTATCATGGTATCAGAGCCCGAGGTCGTCCTGCTTGCCTTGTGATTTTTTTTTCTCTTCTCTTGCCATTAGTGGCGACATCTTCTGACATGAACTCCATCGCGATGGGATCTACCTCTACCAGCTCTGACCCTTCCACCGATCAATCTAGTCCATTTTACATTCATCCTAATGAAAATCCAGCATTGGTGTTGGTATCTCCACCTCTAAATGGAAGCAATTATCATTCTTGGGCTAAGGTTATGCGAATGGCCCTCCTCTCCAAAAATTAAACTACTTAATAATTATATTAAGTGACAGGTGTCACAATTCATGCTTGCACCAAGCACATCGAACTTGATTGCCATCTTGTTAGAGAAAAAGTGCTTGCTAAGATCATTCACTTACTGCCCATCCGGCCTTCCTCCCAGTTAGCTGATGTTTACATCAAAGCTCTCTCACCTAGCTCATTTCGAGATAATATCTAGAAGTTGGATGTAAAAAATATCCATGTTCCAGCTTGTGGGGGGCGACACCTGTCACTTAATATAATTATTAAGTAGTTTAATTTAGTTATTATGTAGTAACAGAATTAGTTTCAGAATATTAGATACAGACATCCTTTATATATATCCTTGTACATGTACTCTTTTTACAACGTGTTATCTTTGATTCCAAGAAGTGCAGTTCATCTCTGTATCATAGATTCTTTGTGTGTGTGTCAATTGATGGACTCCTTCAAAACTTGGTGAAAGCAATCTCTATCATCTAAGGGATTTTTTTCTTTTTAAGGGATAAGAAAGTTGTAAGATTATAAGTACCCCAAAAAAATAGAAGAGATTAAATTTATTCTTATCAACCTTCCAAAGATGATAAAACTTGGTTAAATTAGTATTTTGGTTCTAAAGAGTTTTAAATTGATTCTTAAATTTGGCATTGCAAAAATAATCATTTATATTTTATTTTGTTTTATAAATATATTTAAGTTGTCATGTCTGTCATAACTCAAACTTTTAATTGCATTGATATGACATTATTTGACGAAATTGTTAGCTTGTTTGTTGCCAAGTTTTTAGAACCCTAGATTAGAACCTAAACTAAATTGAAAAAAAAAAGGTTATGTAGATAAGCCCCTAGTCATTACCAGAGTAAATAGTCGTGTGAAATACCATTTCGGCAGCATCTAAGTTAACTAGTTTGACAATTTAAGACACTTATGATAAAATAAATGAATAAATAAATAAATACAGGATAACCATTTAATTAGCATGTTTCAGATTTAAATGATTAATTTAAAATTTTACATAAACTTATAGAATGAAAATATCAATTCAACCTGAAACTTTTTATCTCGATATATGGAAAATTTAGGAGAGGACATTTGTTTTGAAACTTAGAAACATCACTAATTCAATTTGAGTATTTTTACAATAGGAATCTGAAGAGTGATGGCAGGAGTACACGTATTTACATTAAACTTATTTTGATTCTATTGGCGAGAAAAAAAAAATCTTAAAGACTAGTTGGTCTGTTGTAAGCTTTTATCTCTAAAGCAAGATTATGGGAGAACTTTTGTCTTGAAACTTAAAATCGATTGCCCATCCAATGTGAATACCTCTACTGGATATACTTCAAAAGAAAACTTAAGAGTAACATTAATTACAAGTTCTTGAATTCAACGGCTTTTTTCATAAAATTGCCACTTCATAGATAATTTAGAAACAATCATGTGAGTAAGGTATTATAATATTTATTTTTGAACCCATATTTCCTTATTCTTAGAGCCATACAAAGGGGGTAAAATTTCAAGCCCTCTTTCTCTTTTGCATTGAATACTTAAAATTTGGAACTTGATTCGAAATTTTAAAATGAACAAGTTTTTCGTAAAAAATTACAATAATGATTCATATAATTTAAAATACACAAAATATGTTTTGGGTGATTTTTTTAAAGTAAATTAATGATTTTATTTCTAAAAGATTATTCTTTTTTCAATTTGTTCATCCAAAAAGAAAATCTCACAATTTGATCTCACAAACATTTCTTCCTAATGAAAATGGTCCATCTATTATCAAAGTTATAATCACATAGCAGATTGGATAATATGGTATAAATGTGAGTTCGCATAGCTATTAACTAATAATTTAGACATGTCCAGAAATCTAAAACTCCTGAGATGACAACATTTTGTCTAATTTCACAATGCTCAAGCAAGTTGTGGCTTTTGTGAAATTAGATAAAATAATGCCCTTTTGGAGGACTTAAAGACACCCAAGTCCATTATATTAGTTAATAGCCATGTGAATTCCCATTTATGCCATGTTAGTAATATATTAATTGATTGAGACTTATAGTCTAATAGACCAAATATTTTGATGGAAAGAAAGTGTGGAGGACTAAATCGAGGGATTTTATTTTTGAAGGCCAACATTGAACCAAAAATGATCTTTCAAAAGAAAAAATTATTAATTAATTTATTTTTTAATATATATATCATTATATACTTAAAAACAGATTATTTACTTAACAACATTATAATTTACTTAAAAAATAAACATTGATAAAAAAAGGGGATTGCTCTTGCTTTCAACCACTTTTTGGACCTGTCAAAGTAGCAAGTTGAACTCAAAATTTCATCAAGGTTAACCGTAACATTAAAAAAATAAGTCTTAAGAAAAAAAGGAAGAAAACAAAATTCTTGGCCCTTGCTAATGTCACTTGATTTCGACTAAAAGATACTTTTGGTTTCTTTATATCTGGCATTTATGATCCAATTTTTGTTTCATTTTTATCAGAAAGAGAGTCAATTATCTTTTAAAGTCTATGGTCACTATTTCAAAAAGCTATTAGAACAGTTTGCTGATGCCTTTTGCTTTAAAATGACCAAAAAGTATCTAGACACGTCATTGAATTACAATGATACTATTAAAATGTTATCTGCTATTTCTATATTAATTTAACATCCGTACTAGAAATAAAATAAATAGATTTTATAAGGTGAATCAACCAGTACATTTAACTATATCCTATAGTGTATGTACAGTTATCAGGAGAACACCCATAAATTATCAGTAATTTTAAAAGAAACTCGATTCCTTATCTCCTTTGCATATTATTTTGCAAAATGGTCTTTTGTCCAACATTTTTTATTCAGAATATGATACTTCTTTGGTGGAGGCTGCCCATCTATGGTGCAGAATGAATATGTAGAGTTCATATAAACGACAATAGTACCAGCTCAGACTGCAGTCATTTTGGAGTTTTGTCATTTTATTATGATGGAAAACGACCAGACCAAGAGAGAGTTGCGCCCACATTCATTGCAATAAGGTGAATTGGTTTTGAACTTTGATCACGTAGCTGATAGCTTCATGCAAATGACAGATATTGTTGTTAATGTTGAATGCAAGAACAACCACAATATTGACAGCAATAGGATCAACCCCAAGGGGTTGATCAGATGGTAACCATATGTAATTAGGTACACTTGGGGTTGATCAGATGGTACCCATATGTAATTAGGTACACTATCACACATTTAAAATTTAGCCATATCAATTTTTTTGGGTCAGGCTGCAAGAATTTCTTTTTTTGGGTGTAATATTTTAGTCTTAATGTGAATGGTCTGCCTTTGACTAGAGGTGTATGTAAACTTGTCCACACACCATTTGAGAATAACCCCCCCCCCCCCAAAAAAAAAAAGACAACAACGGGATCAAATGCTCCTTCTGATAAAACCTGATATTAACTTGAGTTTGAAAATATATTGTATGAACTTGCAGAATCTGCAGAGCAAGAGAAAACTCTAGAGTCTAGAATGACAAAGCCACATGTTCTGGTTGTACCTTACCCTGTGCAAGGACATGTGATTCCCCTAATGGAGCTTTCTCTGTGCTTAGTCAAACACGGCATCAAAGTAACGTTTGTAAACACCAAGTATAATCATCAGAGGATCTTGAGTTCATTTCCAAAGGGAAATGACATAGAATCAGAACTTTGCCTGGTATGGGTAGCTGATGGATCAGAATCCCCAGAGAAGACGAAAAAGCCAGTATCCTCTGGAGAAGTCTTGAAGTACATGCCAGGGAAAGTTGAAGAGCTAATTGATTGCATGAATGGATCAGAAAGTGAGAAGATAAGCTGTGTTCTTGCTGATCAGAGCATTGGATGGGCCCTTGATATTGCAGAAAAGAAAGGAATTCAAAGAGCAGCCTTCTGTCCTGCAGCAGCAGCACAATTGGTGCTTGGACTGAGCATTCCAAAGTTGATTGAGAGTGGGATCATTGACAAAAATGGTGAGTTTATAGTATTTCAGTTACTTCTGTCGTTGCAGTATACAACAGAGCACAAAACATTTAATTTTCTAACAGATTTGGGTGTCTGTGTGTGTGTGTTTATGCTAAAAGATTTGGGTCGAAGTGATGAACCTTGGTTATTTGTAACATAGGACTTTCATGAACCAAAGATTAATGAATGAGAGTTAAAGTGAGAAGTACATTCATGTCACATCAGGAGGATATCATTGTAGATTGCTGAGAGATGAGACATATCCATAACCCACAGTGCTTTCCATTTCCTACCTGAGCCAATATTCTAAACACTCGAAAGAGAAGTTTGGTACACTTTGTCACCTCGGTCATGTTATCTCATGTGCCGTGATATCTTAAGTACCTAAATTTGATGCTTACATTTGGTGGGCTGTTATGTGATTATATGGTGGTGTCTGAAATGTCCCTCTAGTATCACATTCTACAAAAGATGCCGATACCTGATAACACCCAAAATCTTTTGGTATCTTAGATTCCAAGATAAGTCGTGTAAAATTTTTCATGGACTATCAATTTTGTCTTGGTCTTAAAAGGTATATTTGGGAATTCAAGAATAGGTACACCCAAACGCGAGTATCTTAACACCATTTAGAATGTTGAATACCACCATCTGTTACACCAAACTCGAGCATTTAAAATATCCTAGTATCTATGTTATGGTAAATCAGGACAAAATTACTAGTTAATTATTATGTCTTACTCTCCATTCAAAATTCCAGGAACTCCATTGGAAAAACAGACTATTCAACTATCACCCACAATGCCCAGCATAAGTACCGAAAACCTAGCTTGGCTTTGTGTAGGAAACCAGACTACTCAGGAGTACATTTTTGAACTTATGATGAGAAACATCAAGACTATGCAGCTCACAGAGTGGCTTCTTTGCAACTCAACTTATGACCTTGAGCCTTCTGCATTTACTTTGTCTACAAATATCATACCCATAGGGCCACTTCTGGCAAGCAATCCTTCGGGGAATTCAGCAGGCAACTTCTGGCCCCAAGACCCCACTATTATGAAGTGGCTAGATCAACAGTCGCCGATTTCAGTCATTTATGTTGCATTTGGAAGCTTCACAACTATTAGTCCGACCCAATTCCAAGAACTGGCTTTGGGGCTTGAACTTTCCAATAGACCTTTCCTCTGGGTTGTACAACCAGACATCACAGAAGGGAAAAATAATGCATACCCAGAAGGATATGAAGATAGAATTGGTGATCGTGGCCGAATGGTTGGCTGGGCACCACAGCAGAAGATTCTGAGCCATTCTTCGGTTGCTTGCTTCATAAGTCATTGTGGTTGGAACTCCACTATGGAAAGTGTAAGCAATGGAGTTCCTATTCTGTGCTGGCCTCACCTTGCAGATCAGTTCCTGAATAAGAGCTATGTCTGTGATGTTTGGAATGTAGGAAGGGGGTTTGAGCGAGATGGAAGGGGCATAATCACAAGAGATGAAATTAGAGACAAAATTGAGCAACTATTGAATAATGAGAATTTGAAGGAAAGGGTTAAACATCTCAAGGAAAAGGTCCTTAGTGGCATTGGACAAGGTGGTAGCTCTAACAATAATCTAGAGAGTTTCATCAAGTGGATCAAAATGTAAAATTAGATCTACAAAATGTTAGTTTCCAACTATTACGATTTAAATCAATAGCTGGATTGGCAATTTTGTAAACTTCTGTAGATCTATACTTTTGTGTGATTATATATACAGTAACATCGACATTGACTTTCTTTAAATTTTAAATTAAATGTTCCACTTTAATAATAATAATAATAATAATAATAATAATAAAGTTCTAAGTTGCTATAAGACAAAAGATGTAACAATTTTATAAAAATTTCCATTTCTAAAAATATTGAGCTTTTCGATCATAAAATGTAGTAAAATTTTAATTTTGATTTAATAGTTTATAATCATTTTAAGTTAAATTATACAAAAATCCCCTTGAACTTTGAATCATTTACAAACAACTCTCTAATATTTAAAACTTGACAATGAATTCTCTTAAGTTTTTAATTTTGTGTGAACAATTTCTCTACTATTAGTTTGCTAATTATTTCATTAATAGAAGTATAACAAATTGAGAGTTATTTGTATATGATTTAAAGTTTAAAAAAAATTATTTACATATGACTCAAAATTTAAAGAAATTCTCTACACAAAAATGACAAATGCAATTTCTTTATAAAATTATTATTTTGCATAACTATTTCTTTTATTAAAATTATTTTATGTATAATCTATTTGCAAATATTAGATAAATTAATTAATAATAAATGTGTCTTTAAAAGTTACTTAAGTTTTTTTAAAACTATTAATAATTTTAAATTTTTGAATGTAAAATAATAATGCACCAAATCATTTCATGAAAGTATATTATAAAATTGTATTGTTAATTTTTTCCCCCCATAGGAGAGCGGTGGGATAATAGTGGGGAAGGCATCATACTATTGTAATCTTTCGTTGAATATAAGTTGTTATGTAAAGTCAACTTGCCAACTTGCTTCTTTTTGCAAATTAGTACATGAGAGTAATTAATTCTCTCTCTCTCTCTCTCTCTCTCTCTCTCTTAGTTTGTCGGATTGAGGTTGGGGGTCCATAGTCAAACAAAATATAAATTTGTTTTTTCAAAAGCCAGCTGGAGTACTCTTTCTTTTGTGTGTGTGTGTGAGAGAGAGGGAGAGAGAGAAAGAGAGTGAGAGTGAGAGTGAATGAGAGAATTGATCGTTGTATGATTATAAGTATCAGAAAAAAAAAAGTAGAGATGAAATTTATTCTTACCCAACTTCAAAAGATGATAATTCTTGGTTAAATTAATATTTTAGTTTAGTTTTATTAGGGGTGTTAAATTAATTCTTAAATTTATATGTGTAAAAATGGTCATTTATATTTTATTTCATCTTATGAACATCTTAAATTGTCACGTCCATTTATTTAATTCTTATTGAAGTAATTGTAACTTTTTAATTGCATTGATATGACATTTTTATTGATGATTGGCTTGCCCGTTGTCAAATTAGAACTCTAAATTGGGACCTAAACTAAATTGAAAGAAAAATTATTTATATAAGCCCAATCTCACAAACAATTAACACATTTAATAATCACATGAGATGATATCTCAACAACATTAGTTTGACAATTTAAGACGTTTATAATAAAGAAAAGGAAAGGATAAGACACTATTTAATTAGCATGTCCCAAATGTACGAAATTAACTAGTCTCGAGCCTTTGACTTGGTGCAAATTAAAAAAAAGGGATTTCATAACCCCAAAAAACAAAAAAAGAAAAATAACACATAATTGGGATAATCAACCGTATTATTCATATCTTATGAATAATCCAGTTAGTAATAAAAGTATACATAAACTTATAAAATCTATCGTACCTAATTTTATCTAACTCATTCATAAAATGCATAAAGTGTAAGGCCAAGTTCACATCAGTTGTTTGATATTAGTTTGTTTATGGGTCATATAGAGTTATAAGGGTCCAAATTTTAATTCTTTCCTTTTATTTATTCATATTTATCATTACAAGTTTTTTTGAGTCCATTTTATCCTGACTAACTCATAGGACAACCTAAAATTCATAAACCTGAGATGACATAAAAGGCCAAAATTTTGCATTAATTTTGAAAATGTATAATTCAAGTTATATTTCTTTAATTCATACAAATTAGGTGTTTATAAAATACTGTAAAAACTTTAAATAAAATTGAATTCATTTGCCTCATAAAATTAAATGGAACAACAACTGTCCTTAGAAATGGATACAAGTAACAGACCCTAAAATTTAAAAATGTGTATCTTGGGCTACACAACTCTAATTTAAGTGATCTCAGTGGTCATGGAAAGCACATAATGTCAACTATATGTTATAAAATTTCATAAACATTTGAATTTATTTGACCCCTTAAAAATGTGAAAAACTAGATCTATATTGGGTGAATAGTACAAGACCAATTTGAAATTTCTGCAAAATGTTAAAAATTCGTGAAATATTCTATACTACTCTAAAAATTTTGGTTCTTAACTTGTTAGAAAACTCTAATAAGATTCTAAATGCTTGTCAAATCTTAGACTCAAATTAGATCATTTAAATCACTTTTGACATAGGAGTTGTTTAGACCAAATTTAAAACCAACTTTAGGTTTAATTTAAACCATTTGGTATCCAATTGGTTTTTTTTTACTTTGAGCATATTGCTTCCATCTTAAATGATGTTTCTGACTATTCCATGACATGCCAAAAGGCTTGGATTAAAATATGAGCCCTTGACACCCAAAATATGCACACATGCATAATGGTGCCAATTATGTCAATTGTTACATAAAGTCTCATATACCACCACAAATTGCCATACATTCATGCTCTCATACTTTTACATATGGTCTCATCATAAGATATAGGATATCATCATCAAATATATCATAAGTCCATAATGGTACAAGTGACGTGTCATATGAATACATACATCACAATTTAATACTAAAAGGTTGCTAATACTTCATTATTTAACTTTTATGCCTTTTCATGGTCTTGGCTTTGGCTTGGTGACCTTAAAATGGTTAGTAGGAGTATGGGGGTGAGATTTGGGGAGAATTTCAGTAACTAATTTCAATCAAATCAATGCATACATAAATATCATTAGTGAATACCATGCATGTAGTGCAGGAATGCTATGCATATGCATTATATAAGTCAAATACATCATATAGCATAAAAAAAATTCATTTTCAAGCCATGGATTCATTATAAACTTGCTAAGTTCATCTAATCTCAACTCAAGGTCAAGGAAGAGCTACTACCCTCAATTATATACCTTAACGAGCTAGGAGCCAAAAAACATATGATACTTATACATAAAGCTCATTATGAAAAACATGACATGACATACTTCATGAAAGTATCAAGCAACAACACACACAAATATTATAACTCATTTAGGCATTCAAGTGTATGTAAGAAAGAGAGCTAAAGCCATCTTGAAGCTTATAACAACTCAAAGTGCCATTAACTCACTTATTCTTACTTTTCCTCTTGGCTTCCTTCCACTTACTTTTAGTTTTTGCTTTCCAAACCCAAAACTCTTGTTTGTTACAAGTTTTATAACTTCTAAGAAACTCATTTGAATTATTATATGCTTGGTTAAAGGGGTTTAGAACCAACTTAGTTTATTAACCCCATTTAGACCTTAAAATTTTAACTTTCATTCTAAAACTCATAAATTCAATCCAATGCTTCTATAATTATTTGTTTATCATACCTAAGTCTTTAAATTCATTAGAACTTAAAGAAACACTCCCTAAGTGCTCCCTTTCTCTCTTGGCTGAGACACCACTTCAAAGGAAGCCATATGGAATTTCATTTGTTTTCCTTGGGAGTTTGATGGTTATGGACATTCTTTAGCTTCTCTTTAACCTAAAAATGATTTGATATAACTTGAATTATCCTCCTATGGTTCCAAAGCTCTCAAAATACAATTGAAACCCTAATTTCTTTATCTTACTTTCTAATGCTCCTTCATTGATTCTAATTGCATATTCTAACTCATCATGCCTCAAAACCCTTGTTTCTAACCTATTTTGGTAAAAAATCTTCTCCTTTCATCTTCCCCTAGATTTGGTTGAACTCACATAAGGAGGAAGAACTAAGAAAAGGCCAATTTTAGCTATAGATGCATACATTTTCTTAAAGCTTAACAAAAGAGGAATTTGATGCTATAAATTATTTCCTCAAATCTTCATCTTTTTCCCAAAATTTAGTGTAACACCATAAATTCTAGCTTATCTCTATCACATTTGCATGCTCATATAGTACATTACATGAGGAGAAGTAAGAAAAGTCCATTAAAATAATATATTTAATTGCATTGCGTTGTGTATAAAAATTTTATCCGATGTCACATGGACCGTGTGAGCTTATACAATACATTTTCACATTTAATTACATGATTATAACTCACTTACATCATCAAAAGTGGCCTACAACTCATGGAATTCAAAAAGAAGCTCAAAATACTCATGTATATTTTTGGCCAGAATTTGGCTCTTTCTGACTAAATTTTGAAAATTCATAATTAATTCTAAAAAATCAAAATCATGCATTCTTGCCAATTCTGGAAAACTACAGATGTCTACTTCATACTAAAAATATGTTCAGACCATAAAATCTATCACAGAGGACATTTGATATTCAAAATAGTCCAAAGGTCAAATTGTCCACTGGTGCTGTCACAGATTTCTGCAGCAAATTTTAAAAATATCCAATTAGTTCCACAAAAATCTAATCCATGCAAATGATACTAATATGAAAAGATGTGGATGTTAGATAGAGGGAAAAAATAACTCTAGACTAGCTTAGATAGTCCAAACCTCAGAATTTAATGGAACAATAACTAAGGCAAGATAAAACTCCTGATACTGAATAAATTCTTTAAAAATTCATATCTCCCTCTCTAGACCCTCAAATGAGGTGCTTCTAGTTGTTACAAGTCATTGGGAATATCTAATTTCTCTATATAAAATTTTGTGACAATTGGACATTATTTGAACCTTGTGTGACAGATTTCATTTTCGAACCAGATAAATAGTGCAACAGACCAAAATCAGAAAAATTGTCAACTTTAGAAATTTGTCAAATATTTTGTAGACCTCTAAAAATTATATTCTTTAGCTTCCCAAAAAGCTATTAACAAGCTCTAATTACATGCCAAATCTCAGGTCAAGGAGAGCTCATTGGCCAAAAAGTGACATAGGGTTCCATTATGATCAACTTTGACTCCATATAAGGTACCAAAGTAACCAAATGACTTTCTTTAAGGTTTGGCACTTTTTGGGCATGTCTAAAAGTATGATTAAGACTTGTGTAAGTTGTCCAAATAGTCCCAAACTCTATGCATCTCATTTTGGCCATATCATCCACACATATGCATAATTTCATCAAACCAACAATGAAACTAATTTGTCATCATATACCCATTTCACATTCTAATGACTACAAGACATATTCTCTTGCTCATACATGGCATAATATCATAATTACACATGGTTAAGAGGTCATAAACCATATACATTATCGGTTTACATCATTTGACACAATTATGGCCTTAAAGAATCAAAAACTATGCATTAAGTTGTCAAACTCTCTTCTTTAAGGTGGTTGACTTCTATTACCTTGTTCACTTAATCTACCTAACATATTGGATCATTGGAAAGGAGAGGATGAGATTCAAAGAATTCTAATAATTCATTTCCCATTCAATCACACATAACATA
This sequence comes from Erythrophleum ivorense, assembly GCA_026724425.1. Classification (NCBI taxonomy): domain Eukaryota; kingdom Viridiplantae; phylum Streptophyta; class Magnoliopsida; order Fabales; family Fabaceae; genus Erythrophleum; species Erythrophleum ivorense. The sequence continues at coordinate 34,450,026 of JAIUCV010000006.1, read as the reverse complement.
TGCAAAGCAAGTTTTGAAAATGCATATATGGATAAAATGAAAGTCATGAACATTCAAGAAGCAAGCTTGGCATGAGAATAAGTCATAAAAGACATCCAAGAGCTTACCAAGTGAATGAATTGGCCTCACCATTTTCCTCATAGATTTTCGACTTGCTTCACCCATTCTTTAAGAGATTTTCGACTCAATCATGCTCTTAGGAGCCTACTTTGCTTTTGGGAGACTCTTTGCTTTATCTCAACCAATCTCAAGAGTTATTGGCACATTCTCACCATAGTTAAGAGTTCTTAGCCTCTCCACACTCAAGTAAAATCATTCAAATATCATAACATCATTCAAAAATATAATATATCATCATGAAATCATAGCATATAAAATCATGATAGTATACTTTTTCATGACTTGAAAATACACATACACACATTCTAAGACAAATTAAACATATATCCATGCATGAGAAAAGGTAGAGAGAGCTACCTTGTACACAATCACACACTTTTTCTTTTGAAATTCCCTCCCTTGCTTTGACCACACACACAAATTTGTGGAGATGCTTTCTCTTGGCCTAGACACAATTTATAGAAGCCAATTAGGTTCATGAAACAATTTCTAAGGTCACACAACTTGCTTAGACACTAAGTTGTCCTATAAACCCCACCATAATCCATAAATGCACTTAATGAAGCAACACCCCTTAAATAAATTCTAGGCTCCATTCTTTTCTTTCAAATATGATTCTTGACTCCTTTTAAGTCTCTTGGAGTCATCACACAATTAAAACAAAGAGTCTAACTATATGTTGCTTCTTTATGTTATAATATGGAACTTAAAGCACCAACTCACTTTCTATGAGTTCTAAATTTTTTCCAAGTCCTCTCCTTATATTCATTCATCATATATGACTTAAGAATGGCCTTAGAAAAATTTAAAACTCTCCCTAGCTACCCCATCTATGCTTGCCCAAGACCATGAGGCTTGTTGGTCTCCATGGGTTTTGCTTAGTTTTCTTAAAGAAGGAAGTATGTGAGGAGCCTCTTAGAGATATTGGGAGCTCATTTAAACTCTTAATTAGACTTAGGAATCATTATACAAAATCAAATTTTATAAGATGCACACAAAATCCTAGAATTTGCATCTTAAAATCTAATAGTTTTTTGTTAATTCCTTTTGCATATTCTTAATCTCCACACCCTTTTTTCTTAAATTTATGCTTGGTTCTGCCTAAAAATAATCTCCTCCTAGGGTTCCTTATGTATGTCAAATTGGAGAAGAAGAGGAATCAAAAGTAGCAACCACAGGAAGAGAAATTACCTAATTTCCTTAACTTTTTCTTGCTTGAATCTTGTTTTCTCCAAGCTCCTCTCTCTAAATCTGAAAATTCCCTTGAGTTTCTCCCTTGAATCAGATTTATAAACTCCATTTTAATCAAAGAAAACAAAGGAGAAGGAAGGATAGGAGGTGTGGATGAAGAAAAGCATAAAAAATTACCAGGAAAACATACCTTTAAGCTTGAATTCTTTCTTCTTTTTCTTCCTCTCTTGTGCGCCCAAAACCCTAGCTCCCTTCTCTAAAATTAAGCAGAAAATTCTGATTCCAAATGAGGAAGAAAGTGGGGTGCCACCTATATATAAGAAGAGGAAAGCAACTTTTTCAAAAATTTTCATTTTGTCCTTTGTTTTTTATATTTTTGTTTCTCCTTCGTTTTAACTCTTTTTTTAGAATCATCTTTTTTATTATAAAATTTAGGTTCCCAATTTAGTAAAATACCTTTAGAACCACTCAAATCGAAGCTAAAACCTTTCCGAACGAATTCGTCAAAGTTCAGATATACTGACATTAAAAAATGTCTACCATAAGGGATTTAACTGTCCCGGGGCATCTCATGGTTTTTAGGGCCTCTGAGAACCTCAAAGAACTTAAAACTTTTATTTAAAAAGTCCTCTTATGTGAATTTCAAAATTTGTTCAAAATTACGAAAATATCATTACGTTTCGTAAGTTTTCCATCAAAATTTGTTTCTTCATTCTAGCTCCATTTTTCCTTCTATCTGAGATTAGGATTCTCATTTTTAGAGTCTAGAATGTTACTAAAATTTTTTGAAACCTTAACTAATTCGTTTCAGGGGACTTGTTTTGAAAACACGCCTATTTCCGTCATTTAATGAAAATCGAACGTTACATTTAGCCACAAAATTACTCTTTCAAGAAGATAAAACCATCAATAAAAAGAGCTTTGAGAGGAGAAGAAAATTGGTAAAGGAAATCTCATGAAAAAGTGGCTAAAATCTTACCTTTTTGGGTTATTTTTCTCCTTCTTGTTCTCCTTTCCTTCTATGACTTGGAGCTTTAATTTGGAGCAGAATAAGTCAGTTCTAATTTGGAGGAGGGTGGCATAGCTAATTTGAAAAGGAAAGGGAGTGAGTTATAATAATTTTCATAATTCCCATTATGCCCTTCAAATTCCATTTTTCCCTTTTCATTTATTTCAGTTCTTTTTTTAGAGCTGTATTTTCCATATGAAAATTTAAGTCTTATAATTTATTAAAAATATTTACTTTCAATTTTATGATGTTCAGAGCTATCTCAAATCATCCAATTAAAGTTTGAGTTAATAAATGACCTAAAATGTACACCAGGAAGGTTGTAATTATTTTAAAGATTCTTATGGTTTTTAAGACATCTGAAAACTCTAGAAATCTCAATTTTACCATCTAAAACTTCTTCCTTTAAGTTTTAAAAAAGTTACCTGAAATTATAATTTTACTACTACATTTTCGATTAAATTTATTTAGCTATTTTGACTCTAATTTTAGGTCATCTTTAACCTTATATTCTCATTTTTAAATACCTAAATTATTGTTCTAATTTTGCTTGGCCTTAATTTATCTTAATTTAGGGTCTTCTTTTTATATTCCATTGATTTCAATTTGATTTTATGAGGATTGGGTATTACAAAATCGAAGTACTAATTCAACCTCAAATTATTGTATTCTCCATATATGGAAAAATTAGGAGAGGGCATTTGTTTTGAAACCTAGAAATATCATTTAATCACTTTAAGTATTTTTACAATAGGAATTTGAAGAGTAATGACAATGAATGACATGTATTTACATCAAACTTATTTTGATTCTATTGGCAAGAAAAAAAAATCTTAGAAACTAGTTGGTCTATTGTAAACTCTCATCTCTAAAGCAAAATTAGGGGAGAACTTTTGTCTTGAAACTTAAAAATCGATTTCATTGCCTATCCAAAGTGAGTACCTCTACTGCACATACTTGAAAAGAAAACTCGAGAAATATTAATAACAAGTTCTTGAATTCAATAAATTTTCGTATAATTGCTACTTTCCTACATAATTTAGAAAAAATCGTGCATGGTGGATGAGGAAGGTATTATAATATTGATTTTTGAATCCATATTTCTTTATTCCTAGAGCCGTAAATATATAGTGAGTAGAAATTCAAAACCTATTTCTTTTTTTAATTGAATATTTAAATTTTTGAATTTGATTTAAATATTTAAAATGAACAAGTTTTTTTTTCTTTAGTTGAGATTTCTTTATTATAATTTATTCATATAGAATCACCATGACTATCAATATAATTCAAAATACATAAAATGCGTTTTGGGTATTCTTTTAGAGTAAACTAAAGATTTTTTGTCCTTAAAAATTTATTCTTCTCTTAATTTGGTCTTCCAAACATTTCCCCCAATGAAAATAGTCTTTTTATTAGCAAAGTCATAATTATTTAACAGATTAGGTAATATGGTATAAATGAAAGTTCTTAACTGAAAGTCTAGATTTGCTCTAGTGTCTGGAACCCTTAAGATGATGATATTTTGGCTAATTTCACAATACGTAAGCAAGTTGTAGCTTTTGTGAAATCAGGTGAAATGATGCCTTTTTTTTTCCCGGAGGAGAGAGAAGGGGGGAGGGGGCCAAGACACTCTCCATTGTATTAGTTAATAGCAACTTGGCTCTTGTTTATGCTATGTTAATAATATGTCAAGTGATAATGACTTTATCTACTAAACAAAATATTTTGATGGAGAAAAAGGTTTAGGAGACTAAATTAAAAGATTTTATTTTTAAAAGATGAAATTAAAAATAAATAACTTTTCATATGCAAAATTATTAATTAATTCATTAATTTATATTATTATTTTATTATATTAGATTCACATATGCAGCGTGCACGCATTTGGTATATGGGTGGAATAATGAGCACATACTACACATTTCAATGTTAGATTCTTGAAAATATTCAAAAGAAAATTTAAAATATAAATTCATTTTTTATTCACATGCTCTAATTCAAATAAACGAATTTTGTGAGTTATCATAAAACATAAATATATCCCTCATATATATACATATATATATATATATATATATGTATTTAGACACATATTCACATATACATAGGGGATTGACTGCATAAAATTGTATCGGGGACCAACAAAATCATATGTGCCCTTATTTCAAAGAGCCACTCATTGAACAATTCTTGCAGTCTGTCTGACAATTGTATGCACCCAATAATAAGGTCCTAAAACAAAGAAAAGAAAAGAGTTTTCTCCTTCCCCTTTAATTATTGTATTTCTGTGTATATGTTGTTCAGTAGTCATATTTCTCAGTTGTGTGGTTGAGTTCCATAATAGAAGTCATTGTTATCTTTCTTAAACAGAGAAGTTCATGCAGCTAATTAATGATACTCATCATTTGATGATGCATGCAATCATATTGGAGTTAATATCATACTTAGTAATGTGTATTACCCTTCTTTTTCAGGTGCGGGATGAAATTGAACATCTGCTAGATGATCAACCACAATATGGCACAATTGTATTTGACAAGGAAGTGGTTGCAGAATCAGTAATCTGAGGTTCTTTTTGGGAGCCACATGTTACGCTCCATATTAGATAGATTTAGAGAGGGTCCTGGACATATAAGCGGAAGCGTCGCACACCCCACCAGGCCCGTCTTTTGGGGAGAGGGTAATGGCTTCGTGACAAGTGGTATCAGAGTCGGATCCAGGTTTGGCCCAGTCGGTGGGCTCATCCGGTGGGCTACCCGTGATGAGAGCATTACTGATTAGTCAAGGGAGCTGTTACACCCCACATCAGATGGACTTGGAGAGGATCCTGGGCATATAAACGGAAGTGTTGCACACCTCACCAGGCGCATCTTTTGGGGAGAGGGTAATGGCCTCGTGACACACAACTTCAAATACCCTTGCTATTGCAACTTGTGTGAATAGCAACACGTTATTTGTTGTTGTTAACAAACATGGCATTCACACACAACTATATGCATTATTTCAAGTAATATACGATAAGCAAAGAATTATTTTTATGAGTGCTTGGTAAAATAGAATGCACCAATTATTAAGATTTAACAACCCAACTAAATCAAGTAAACTAAATAAATGAAGGTAATTAATGAAAGTTTCAATGTAAAAGAACTAGTTAATTGAAGTTATCTGAGTAAAAATCAATAGATGAAGAGTCTAGGAATATCAATCCTCCCAATGCTTCTTTGGACTCAAATTATCTTCTTTAACCCTATCATTAATGGAAATATATACTATGTTAGGGTTCTTTATTATCTACAAGAATTTTTTTAAATTATCTGTACGTGTTAACTTAGACTAGGTTCCTAATTCTTTATGAATTTGAACCTAATCACACGCAATTATGTAGACCCTCTCTTAATTATGTAAGAGCAATAAGTATACTTATATTCTATTAGCGAAACATTCAATTCAACACAATAAGTCTCATGTACCCGCACTATTCAATTCAAAATCTATTCTCAATATCCCTTTTTTAAATTCAATCAAAAAATTAAAACGACTCAAAACCGATCAATCAACTAGCATGAAGGGTGAAATTGGATAAGCATATAAATTCCATTAATCAATAAATCAAAGAAGACAAATAAGTCATGATCTATAGTAGGGTTCATAATATCCTTGGCCAAAAGTATTTAGCTACTCATTATCTAACAATCTATCACCAATATTAGAGTAAATATGGGCAATATCAATTGAAATACAAAGAAAAGATGAGAAGGAGAGAAAATTAGTGTAGATCCTTGTATTCTTTTCAATCCAATGGTTTCCTTTGCTCTTCGGTGCTATAGAACACCTCTAAACCTCATAATTTCACTCAGAACAATTCTTCCCTTTTTCTTTGATTTTTTTCTTTTAACATTAGGTCAAAAATAAGTACACTTGTTTCACTTTTGCATTGTGAGACTACAACCTTGAATTTCAAGGTCGCAACCTCAATAGTCAAGTTACTATTTTCTATTTTTCAAGATGCCAAGGCCACAACATTGGCTTTCATGACGCACTGGTCCAACTTAAAAGTATTTTGTTTTTCTTTTTCATAATGGTATGATCATAGCTTGGACTTCTTTAAATATATTTTTATATATTTTTTGATGCTGAGACTCCCATTCCTCAAGACTCATGCTTATTAACCTCAAACCTTGATTCCCAATGTCATTTAGATCCTGCAAAAATAAAGTAAAATTCCCTTGATGAGCCCTGACAAATAAATCAAATTTTACCACTTAAACTACGAAAAAGATGAAATTAACCAAGTTAACTACATCTAATTAGCCTTTAAAATCAAAACTTTACCAAAATAAATCTATAAAAACATGTACAATATTCGGTAAAATTGACGGTTAACGTTGGTACTCTATGATCTTTCGCCAAGTGTAATAATCTTGGTAAAAACTAGGGCTATTATAGGTCCGCTTTCAATGATGCTCCTCCATGCCCAAGAAGGATTGTTGCCGGCTTTCATGAATTTGCCGAAAGATAATTAGCAAGCTCTAGAAAACCTGCAAAAGAAAGAGGTTTATTCCGATGTTTGTATATGGGACTAATTACATCCAATGTGCATAACGATTTCAAATTAGCGAGATGCCCTGTGTTAGGCTACGATGACTCTGTCTTGCATTCAGAATGGAGGTTTTGGAGTGGCTGAGACTGAGCGTTATTAGCAGAGTATTTCACTTTTGAGCAGGAGGAAGCATAAAATTAGCTTCCTTATGTGCAAATCTTTCTAGTAGAAGTTTCATAATCTATCATGTACCAAGATTGTGCATCAATTTTTCCTCTTTGAAATACTGTGCCTCTGTTTTATTTTGTTCTGTCTTGAACCTAACATGTATAGCACCATGGCTAGACTGGAAACCAGTGGCCATATTATGGAAGTCCTCCATTCCATAATTATTTTCCTTAAACATCCCTGGTATGGTTATCAACTTGTAATATGCTTGCTGATTGTGTATGCGAATTTCCATAGCACTAGAAATATATTGGTTTATATTATGCAGAATTGTGAGAAGCTATTCAAGCTTACTTTCTTCTGAAAGATGTGCAAATGATACCACCATAACATCTTGGGCATGATGTTCTTCCAGTATGATGAAATTGTAACAATATATGCTTTTGCTTTTATAATCGTTGTGCTTAGTCCACTGAAAAGAATGACAATTGGCTTGTTAGCGCTGGGACTAAGAGCTGCTAAGACGAGCGATCTTCATGCCCAGTGAAGCACCAATAACCATATCATATGTGGAATTATTGCTAAATATTGTAGATTGCAAAAACCACTAATTTTGGAAAGATGAGATGAACCTATATATTTTTGGGTTGTAGACTTTCCACTTGTAGCAGAAAGACTGTCGCAAATTCAATTTAACCGTTGGCATCAGTGGCCTGGTGTGCACTATTATCTCTTAATTTTTTGTTATTAGGCTTATTGATTGCAAAACGAATCCAATGAGAAAGTCCTTTAAGACAGCCATAGTACATAAAACAAAGTAAAACACTGAAAGAAAGTGCATTAGCTTAAAACAACTATTCAGTTCCTCAACAAGTCCATCAGAGTCCTCTCTTATAGTGAGGTTGTGTTATGCTCTAGTCGAGTTTAGGAGTATTTAAAATATAAAAAAGCAGATGCTTCTATGTCACATAGTGAACAAAACTTGTTCTCTTTGTTTTTGTCATATTACACTAGTTATAAGCTTGAAATTCTTTATTTATGCTTTTATCCAATCAACAAAGTTCTTTAAATTCTTGTTTGAGCTGCCACCTTCTTTGACACTGTTAATGGCTTTTTCCTTTAGCTCTAAAGCCCTTGCTTTGAATCCCTCGTCATGGAGCACTTGCTTGATCTTACATGTTATTTCTCCTCGGATGATGATGCCATCTTTTTTATTAAGCCTTAATCCAACCTTCCAGATATCACAAATGTAGGTTTCATTAAACAATTGATCAGCAAAGTAAGGCCAGCACAGAAAAGGCACTCCATTGGTTACACCTTCTATGGTAGAATTCCAACCACAGTGGCTTAAGAAGCAAGCAATTGAAGGATGACTTAGGACTTTCTGCTGAGGTGCCCAACCAACTACCTTCCCGCGAGAAGACAATCTATCTTCAAATGCTTTTAGGAAGGCATAGTTTGCCCCATTATTGATATCTGATCTTACAACCCATAGAAATGGCTTATTGGAGAGTTCAAGGCCCAATGCTAGTTCCTGCAACTGGGTGAGATCAAAGACAGTGAAACTTCCAAAAGCGGCATAAATTACTGACTTATCTGGTTGTTGATCAAGCCAGTTTAAACAAGTCCAGTCTTCTGGCCAAAAAGAACCAGCTAAATGCCCAATATGGTTGCTTTTGCTTGCGTGAAGTGGACCTATAGGAAGAATTTTTGGAGCAAAAGCAAATGCTGAAGGCTCAAGTTCATGAGTTGAGTTGCAGATCATCCGGTCTGTAATTTCCACAATTTTGTTGTACCTTATCGTATAGTTAAACACAAATTTTTGTACGTTCAAGTCATCACCGATGTGTAACCAGAAGAAGTCTTTTGTCCTCATAGCAGGCATATTTGGTGACAATTGAACAATCTGATCTTCTATTGGTGTTCCTGGAATAGAGATTACAACTCACTTTTGAGAAGTTCAAGTTATTTGCATAAAACTCATTTGTTACCTTTATCACTCTCTCTCTATTATTTTAACTCAAAATTTTCAACTGTTAAGTAAAGGCTATATACTCATGAATAATTTTATTATAATCAAAAGTGGTTCTTTATATAAATAGTTTATAGAGGTTTTGGTATTACGTGGAAAGCAATTTCTATTCAAAATCTTAAACTATTTAAGTGAAGGACTACAAATAATTTTATTATCATTTCCAACATCTTTAGGAGCAAATATTCATCATGTTTTAATTATTATCAACGGGATGGTCAAGTTTCATTACAATTATATACTCATTACCAAATCTAAAAGAGATTGCAGAAAAAAATAATTTAAGCACATGATCTCACCATCACTGTCAAGGATTCCATCATCAAGCAGTTTTTGGATGCTGAAAGACAAGGCCAATATTAAAGCTGGTGCAGGCCAGAATGCAGCTCGTTGGATTCCCATCTTCTCTGCAACTTCAAGTGCCCATCCCATGCTCAAATCTGCCACCACACAACTGATCTTGTCACTGTCCGATTCGTTTATCTCTTGTATGAGCCTTTCCAGCTTCTTTGGCATGACTTCACAGATTGACTCTGTTAATATTTCTAGACGATTTCTATCTTCCCCTTCTTCCAGCCCATCCGGGATTGAGACCAGTTGAATCTCATTCCCTACTCGTTCTTCTTCACCTTTTGCTGCCAGAGCTTTCATGATCTGCTTGTGATTGAAGTTTGTGTTCACAAATGTGATTTTGATGCCATGTTTGACCAGTTCATGTGAAAGCTCCATAAGAGGATTAACATGGCCTTGTGCTGGGTAAGGCAAAGCCAAAATATGAGTTCTACTCATTGCTTAACGCAGAGTTCTTTGCACGACTTCTGAGATAAATACCACCACACATTTAGGATGGCTGAGAAGACAATGCCATCGATGTTTCTTTAACGTTATCCTTTCATTCGTATGGTTTTATGGGCTTATCAGCTTGTCCTCATGAATTTATCTTGGGTTTGTTTTGCTTTTACATCCATGTCATTCCGTCACGTGTTTGATTCTGTTGATTTTAATGTTTTAAAATAAATTATAAAAACAAAAAAAATTAACAAATTTGTTTAAATTATTATTTTAAAAAATCACTTTTTTATTTTTTTATTTTACAGAACAAAAGTTATAAAACATTTAAAAAATATTTTGATTTTTCTGTTTTTGAAAATATAATTTTATTTTATTTTTATAAAATAATTTATTAAAAATACATTATTAAATAAATTTTTTTATCTTTTTGTTTTTAAAAATAAAAAATTATTCTAAAAATAAGAAATCAAATTGGTCCTAAGTTTTTAGGTTGTTGTTTTTCTTTTCCTTCTTACTAATATGAATTAAAAAATAAATTACAAATGATTAGAAAATAATGATTATAAATTTAATAAAAAATGTAACTACTAATAATTATGTAATAATAATTATATTTATGAATAATAAACATTCAATATGCACTCTAGTATTGTTTAAAAAAAAATTTGAAGAGATTTTTTTGTTCCAAACTATAAAAAACATAATAAATTTTTTTATTTCATTAAATAGTAGTAAAATTTTTTATTTATTTATTATTATATCTAATATACTTAACAATGTCTAATATTTTTTCATACAAAATAACAATAAATAAAATAAAAAATTATCAAATTTAAACTTAATTAATGAATTAAACTAATATTAATTTTTTTAATATTAATAAAATAATTTTATTTTTAATAAATAAGACCGAAAAAAATAATCCTCATTCCTTGCAGACAAATGTCAGGGGGAAAGTAACTTCTCAAACTCTGAAAAAGTATTTCATTAATTGCTTATTCTAATACGGAGAAGACTTCTATTGAAAGCACCTTGGCTGTTTAGTTTTTTAAAATAACATATATAATCTAAAAGAACTTTTTTAAAAATAAATTATATAATATTCAACTGTACAAACATTTAATAATTATATTTTTATTAAAAATTTAATAAAATATATATACTTAAATTTTCTGCACTTTATTGCCACTATTTGCTTTGTCGGCAGAAAAAGTGATGGTCCTTTATCTTTTGTCCAAATAGATCCTTTTGAGTATGAAGATCAAAATACACTTGATTCTTTATAATTACTCTTGTCGTTTATACGATATATATTTTATAAATATTTATATAAATACGTCTACATAATAATAAATTAATAAATAGTATATTAATTACAATTGTATATAATTATACATTAATTTATTTATTTTACATATATATATTTATTTATACTAAAATTATTATCATATCTATTTTTTTAACATTAACTTTTTCACTACACTATATTTAATTATATGTAACAATATTATCTCTCTCTCTCTCTCTCTCTCTCTCTCTCTCTCTCTCTCTCACACACATATGTATATATTTCTATACTATATGGTTATTCATTTACTTCATTTAAGTATATAAATAGGTTTTATCCTTGCAAGATGCAGAGAAAATTTAAAAAATGACTTGTGAATCTCACAAAAAAACTTAGAAAAAGAAAAAAAAAGAATAAACAATAAATATATAGACATACACTGTTTATTTATGGACATTAACAGTGTTATGGGACACAACCCATGGAAGTTGCACTATTCATAAGCTGTAACTTACATGGATTTTTATGTAATATATTGATTATATATTTATTCTCATTATCAAATATAATTATATAATTCAAATTTTATAAATATCTATCTATATATATCTATGTAATAGATAAATTAGTATACAATATATTAATTAAAATTGTATATAATTACATGTATATTATATAGTATAGATAATATTATTTGAATATAATATACATAATATATTATTTTGAATATAGTATATAATTACTTATACATAATAATATTTTTTTACAACACTATTTTTAGTTATAGATATAAATAATATGATATACATATTTATTTAGGCTATTATATATATATATATTACATATTTTATCATTACAAAAAATAAAATAAACTATCATAACATCAAAAAAATATAAACAAGTAATATGTTACAAAACAAACTTCATATTACTATAGCTATATTTCTAAATTTCTCTTTTTAATTTAAATACTAGAAGATCAATAATATAAACACAACAAATTAACCATATACCTACAGAGATAACATATTATAAGAAAATTTATTTTTTTACCTATAAAAAATTGTAAATCAATGGAACCCATTAATATCCCACACAACCTTTGCAAAACGGAGAATTAGCATATAGACTTGATTTGCAGTTTGCTACCCTTTTTTCTTTTGTTGGATAGCAAAATTTTTTTTTACCCACACTGTGAATATATAAAAATTATCAGATGTCTCTAGATATAAATAATAAAAATTCATAGCACGAAATATATTAACAAACACTAAAAAAAATTAAGGAAAAATCAACTAACAATTTAACAAGAAGAAACTTTCAACTTTTTTTAAAATAGAAAATTATACAAAAAATGAAAAGTTCTAACCAAGAAAAACCATACATTTTTCTTCTGCTCTGCTAGACTTTAAGTTAACCCAAACTTTACAACTAAAATGAAGTGGATGATAAAACTTCACTCCCATAGCTTTCAAAACTACAAAAGATATTACTATTTAAGAAGAAAACATGAGAGCTTAGCAAATTCTTCAAAGACAAACTAAGCATACATTCATGCATGAGAGAAGGAGAAGTGAGTTACCTTGGATGCAACCACACTTTTCTCCTTAAATTTGCTCTCCCTTCCTCAGCCTCACACACACAAAGGCACTTATGGACTTTGCATTGTTTTCTATATGGAAGATGCATATGAAGAGACTTTTAGGGATCTTAAAAGCTCATTTAAACTTTCATTTAGGCATAGAAATTGAGGTATCAAGTCAGATTTTATAAGGAACACATGAAACCGTAGATTTGCTATCTTTAATTTCCATGGTTATTTGTTAATTCCCTTTACATATTCTTATTCTTTACTCTCCTTTTCCAAAGATTCACCCTTAGTGCTGCCCAAAATCTAAGCCCTCTTATAGCTTCTCAAGGGGGCAAACCAAGGAGAGCAGAAGAGCAAGGGGTAGCTATCATGGAAGGAAGAATTACTTTATTTTTCTTTGTTTTCTTTCTTGAATCTTCCCTTCTTTGGCCTCCTTTCTTCAAATCTGAATTTTATCCTTTGTTATTCCCTTAAAACATATCTGTATACTTCAATATAATTAACAAAAAGAAAGGGAAATAGAGGAGAAGAGGTTTGCTAAAGAAAGAGCATGAAAAACAACAAAAAATCCATACCTTTTGCCTTTGATTTCTCTTTCTCTTCCTTTCCCTCTTGTGCACCTCTCCTTAGGGTTTTTCTCTGATTTAGGGTAGAAACATATGTGGCTAAGCGAGTGGAGAAGTGGGGCGCCTTATATATATAAGTGAGAAGAAGAAAAACTTTTCAAAAATTTCAGTTTTGCCCTTTTGTTTTAGCATTTTTGTTTCTAGTTCATTTTAGCTCCTTTTTTAAAACGTATTTTTCATTATAGAATTTAGGTTTCTAATTTAGTAAAATGCCTTTGGAATCATTAAAATTGGAGCTTAAATCTCCCGAATAAATCTATCAAAATTTAGGTACATTGATATTAGAAAACATTCACCGGAGGAGTTTTAACTGTCCCAGGGCTTCCAATGGTTTTCAAAGCCTCTGAAATCCCTGAAAAATTTAAAACTTTCATTTAAATAGCCCTCTTTTGTAAATTCCAAAATTTTTTCAAAATTACAAAAATATCATTACATTTCGTAAATCTTTCGTTAAATTTTGTTTCTTCATTCTAACTCTGTTTTTCTTTCTATCTGAGTTTGGGTTTCTCATTTTTAAGAGTCTAGAATACTACTTAAATTTTTTGAGACCTTAACTAATTCATTTCTGGGAACTTGCTTTGAAAATGCATCTTTTATGTTATTTAATGAAAACCAAACATTACAGAAGTAGGGTGTCACCTATATATAGTTAAGAATCTTTAAGAAGCTTTTCAAAATGCCAATTTTGTCCTTCATGCTTAACTTTTTTGTTTTAGGTTTATTTCTACTCCTTTTCAAAAATCATCTTTTCCATTATAAAATTTAAGTTCTCTAACCTATAAATAGTCTTTGGAATCACTCAAATCAAGTATAAAACCTTCCCAAACGAAAGGGTCAAAATTTGAGTTCACCAACATTCTAAAACATAAATCGAAAGGGGTTTTAACTGTTCTAGGGATTTTTATAATTTTTAGGGTCTTTGAGAACCCTGAAAAACTTAATTTTACCATTAAAAGATCCTTTCTTTGTGTTTCCTAAAAGTTGTCCAAAATTACAAAAAATGCCACTACATTTTGTCAAATTTTCTTTAGCCACTCCAACTTTGGTTTTTAGGCATCCTAAGCCTTGGTTCCTCATTTTCTAATATTTATAATTCTATCCTAATTTTATTTGGCCTTAATAGATTCATTTTAGAAAACTCTCTTTTATATCTGACCCGTTTTTATCGTTTTTAGGAAAATCGGGTATTACATTTTGGAACAAGAAGCTCTATGCTCCCTCTCTACCACTTTCTCTCTCTAAAATAGTTTCCTAGCAATTCTTGATTTAAATTGTTGTTCTTGGTTTTAATGGGTGTTTTGTTATTATATGATGGAATACTTAGTGAGGATTGTTGGGATCAAAATGAAAAAATAGGCTAAATGAATTGCAAATTTTTGAACTTCTAGAGAAGGAAGATGACTTAGTGCCACGGTGCCTAATTCTCTATCCACATGAAAAAATTATTATCTGGTGGCATCACAACTGTTGTTTATGGGAAAATGTAAATCTTTGTAAATTTAAAAATGTTCTTTTATTCATTTTGATACCTAGTGGATATGTAAATTAGGGTTTATGGGATACTGTGGATCCCCATTCAAGCCTTTAAATTTGTAATTCTTTTATCTAAGATTAGCTGCTTCATTCATTCCTTGGAACTGGTTAAACATTGTAATATATGATTTCTTAGAAACTAAACTAAAACTGATGATATAATATAAGAGGACCATAAAGCAAAGTAAATTGAGGCCAATTGAGGATAGAATGCTAATTAGAGCATCTAAAAATATAGTCAGAAAACTAAGAATAACTTAAAACTAAAGCCAAAGTGACTAAGACAAAATGAACTGAAAACATAGTGACAAAATCATAATTTTGGGCAACTTTTGAGAAACTTAAAGGATGGAGTTTTAAATAATAAAATTGAGCTTATTAGGGATTTTAGAGGCCTAGAAAATTATAAAAATCATTGAAATGGTTAAAACCCTCCCAATATGCGATTTAGGTCATTAGTTGACCTAAACTTTAATTGGATCTATTTGGATTGCTCTAAATCCCATGAATTTGAAGCAAAATATTTTTAATAAATTAGAGAATCTAAATTTTATGATGAAAAAGACAGTTTTAAAAAAAGATTCAAAATGAGCTCAAATAGAGGAATGGAAATGGATAGGCATAATAAAAATTTTTGTAATTATTTTCAAACCTTCCTTTTCCTTTTATATATGTCCATCCATGTCTCCCTAGCCCCATAATTGACCTAGAACATCTTTAAACCAGCTTTCAAAGTTGCTCAAAGAGAAGGGAGAAGGAAGGGAAAGAAAGGCTAAGAAAGGTATGGAAACTTACAAAATTTCATGTTCTTTTAATTATAAATCTTGCTCTCTTCTTCTTGGTCTTTCTAATGGTGGTCTTGGCTTCTTGAAAAGATGAATTTGATGGCTGACCACTTGAGGGAAAGAAAGTGTCTAAAGTAACTAACTCCACCATGAAAATCTCCATTTGCTGAAGATTGAAACAAGGCATATTTCCATGCATGAAGCTTGCTCTTCCTTATTCTCCCATGTCTTCTCTTGTTTAGCCAACATAAGGAGGTTTTAAGGGAAGATTAATTCTGACCTAAACATGGTATTTTAGGGGTTTTGGAGCATGGAGATTAAGATGGAATCAAAGAAAACAACTAGGAACATATAGATTATAAGATATGGAAGTTAGGGTTTTGATTGCTCCTCAGGGAGTATGAAACCTTAAAATGATATTTCACACTATGTAAAAGTATAATTGAGTTGAGAAGAGGCTAAGGAAGCTTCATAGGTGTCGATTCCCTAAGAGAAATGAGCAAAACAGCATAGAGGTCATTCTTGAAATTAGTCTCAACCAAGACTCATTTATGGTACCTAGGCAAAATTTTCTTTGATTCTAAAATTATAAATGATCTAAATATGAATTATAAACACTAAAGGAACCATTAGTTTGAATTTAAAAGTCTTATTTTAAAGATAAAAATTTAGGGTTCCATTATGTATAAAGAAGCAACTCGGTGCTTAGCTCCTTAAATTAAGTATATAATGGCTCAATAAGTTTTAATTGAGTCATATAACACATATTGTAACACCTTCTTTTCTAACTCATACCCATCATGCCTTACATGCTCATATACATCTGGGAAGGATAAAAGGGAGATCATTTTCTCTAGGTTCATATTCTTTCTCTATGGCTTCATGCATGGGTAGACATTCACTTTAGTGTCACATGGACCGGGTGAGCTCTTTCTATGCCTCCTCATGTTTAATTGCACTATTTAAACTCATTCCAATCCCAAAAATATGCTTTAAACCCATGGAAAGCAAAAAGGGATATGAGACATGCAATTTCGTTTTCAGCAGATTTGGCTTCATTTCTAGGCTGAGTTTGAAAATTCAGAACTAAATACAAAAAAATCAAAAGCATGTGATCTCAGTCATTCTAGAAATATTAAGACGTCTACTTCATGCTAAAAATATGTAGAAGTCTTAAAATCTCATGCACAAAGCGTTTGACATCCAAAATCATCCACTGGTAAGAGGGGTTCTGCTACTGTCACAGTTTACTAATATGAATTTCCAAAATGTCTAACTAATTCCACAAAAATCCACTGCATGCAAATGATATCACTATGAAAATATGTGGATGTTAAGTAGAGATGAAAAATATCTCTATATCAATTCATCGAACCAAACTCCCGAAAATTGATGAAACAGTACCTCGGGTCTGGTAGGATGACTGATTCTGGGCTGGAACTTCAAAATTGAATATCTTCCTCTCTAGACCTCTAAATGAGGTGATTCTAGTTCCTACAAGTCACTGTGACTATCTAATTTCTGTGTATAAAATTTCGTATCCATTGGACTACGTTTGCCCCTCGGATGACACAGTTTCTAAACTGACCAAATGAACAGTGTTTTCTGAAACCCGAATTTCTGATGCCAACTTTGAAAAATCGTAGAAAAATCTATAGACCTCCAAATGACTTGATCTTTAGCTTTTCAAAAAGCTCTAAATAAGATCTAGTCACATGTCAAATTTTAAAGCAAGAAGAGGTCATTTGGTCAACTCTTGACATCATGTGCAAAAGGGTCACTCTCTTGGTCACAAAGGGGCTCATGGGGTCCAATCTTAGTTCTTCTACCTTTAGGACTCTTTGAACACATGAGAAAGTATCTATATGGGCAATCAATCATGGCTCCAGTGTCTAACAACCCAGATTAGAGAAACTCACTATCCCATACCCACTTATACACTCATGTGGCCTATACTAACATTATACTTTTCATAATCAAAACTTGCTTCTTCATTCAAAATGGGTCTCATTCTCATATATACATAATAAATACATTGGTTTACGAACATTCATAGATACTACATCATGTACATCATCAATTTACATCCCTTGTCTTAAGTACCACATAATTACAAGAAGCTCTTTTACAATTCTTCATTAATCTCCCTAGCTTCAAGCTTGGTGGCTCCCATCTCTAGCCTCACTTGGTCCACCTAGCATGTTTGGATGGTGGAGAGGGGGAGTGAGATTCAAAGAATCTCAATAGCTCATTTCTCATTCAATCATACACACAAAGCATGCAAACAAGTCTCACCATGCATGTATGGCATGTTAGCATATAAAATCATGATAAAAGCATTTGCAACATTTAAACTGGCCATGCATAAAAGAAAAACATTCTCAACATGTGAGTAGGCCATACATAACATATGAAAGCTTGCCAAGTACATGGATTCGCCTCACCCACTCACTTGTGGATTTTGGACTTGCCTCACCCATACTTAAGAGGTTCTTAGACTCAATCCTTACTCTTTGGGAGTCAACCTCGCTTTTGGGAAACTCTTTACTTTGTCTCAACCAACTTGAGGGTTTTGGCTCATCCTCACCATGGCTGAAGGGTTATTGACTTTTCCATACTCAAGCAAACCCAAGAAATCACATAAAACATCATTAAAACACATAAGGCATCATCATGCTAACATACTTCTCATAGCTCAAAGCATACATACACACAAGTAAAACAATGTAAGCACACAATTATGCATGAAAGAAGGTGGGGAGAGCTACCTTATTGGCTATTCACAACTTTTCCTTTCAACTTGTCTTCTCCCTTGTGGTTTTCACAATCAACTCTAGATGGGAGTGCTTCTCTTGAGCCTAACCACACAAGAAGCATGAAATTATTTCCTTAAACTTGATTCATAAGCTAGGGATCTCTTTCTAACAACCCTACTAAGTATGTCAAGCTAGGGTTCTTTCTCTCACTAGAATTTACTAACTATTCTTTCTCTTCTCTCAAGCTTCAAGAGAGGAAATCAAGAAAAAGGGACTATATGACTTCTAACCTCCCTCAAGAGTGGTTTTCCACTCTCCCTCTTCTGAACCAAGCTTAAGACCTAACTACTTCCACAACCAAAACCATAGGGGGAGATGGCAAGGGGAAAAGAACAACATTCTAAGGAGAGAAACCATGTAAATCTTACCTTTCTCTTACTCTTCCTTGCTTCTTTAGGCTTCTCTCTCTCTCCTCCGCCCTTCTCTCTCTCTTAGAGTGAGCTTGAGTCGATCAGAAGAAGAAAGGAGAGATTGGGAGGCTTTTAAAAGTTAAATTCTCTATTTTCACGCTTTTCCGGACTAACCCTCGCTATAGCGAGCCATAACCCTCGCTACGGCGAGCTGGAATAAGTCCCAGACCTCTGCCTTCGCTACAACGTGCGCTACGGCGAGCAACTCCCTGGTTTTTGTATGGGGTGCCCGAACTCGCTATAGCTAGAAGCATTCTCGCTATAGCTAGAAGCATTCTCGCTATAGCTAGACCATTTCTCGCTATAGCGAACAGGTACATTCGCTATAGCCGGGCTGTAGCTAGCAGACTTAGAAAATTTTCAACCCTTTGAAAATTTTCAGCTTTTCTCTTCTTCTTTTTTTCTTTTCTTTTCTTTTCTTGGTTGTTACACATATTGGGTGAGATTTTGGAGCCAAGATATTGATTTAGAAGAGTTGCTTCATTATGCCACTTAATTGAACCATATAAAAGCCTAAATTGCTAGTTAACTTGTCTATGGCTTAAATAGGTATAAACATGTTTTCATTAATAATTTTGTATATCATTTGGTGTGTTTAGGCCAAGCAAGTGAGATTCCACTCAAGTGTGAGTGGGAGGCCAAGAGACCAAGCCAAGGAACAATGGGTGAGATTGTGCCAAAATTAAATGGATTTCTTGTCTTAAAGTTGCTTGTATGTTTTATGTGCCAATTATGTATGTTATTGATTGATTGATGATTTTATGCAATTACATTATATTTGATTGTATTTGGAAATAGTTTGGCTTTTGAATAGGTGATATTGTACTAAAAGTCCCTTGAAATAGGTAAGATGAGACTAAAAGTCCTTAAATATGGGTGAGACTGAGCTAAAAGTCTCAAATGTGAGTGAGGCTAAGTCAAAAGTCTTTAAAAGAGGATGAAAATAAAAAAAAAGTCATTAATTACTAGGTAAGGCTAAACTAAAAGTGTAATACCATATTAAGATTATACTTAATATATATCACAATTGGCATAAAATATCCATTTTCATGAAATTAACATTTTTAGCAACGGAAATAACCATTATCAAAAGCCAAATTAATTAATCTTTGGTTAAATGGACCAAATGAGTTTACCAAAGCCATTTTTCATCCATAACATACTTATTCAACTAGAAACATCACACTTTGAAGCTTAAACTTTGGGTCAAAGGTATACATCTTAAAGTGAACATCACATTTGCATTTTTGACATGTTCTATATTTTGATATGAATTTTGAAAATTCATAACTAATTCTAGAAAATTCCAAATCATGCAAATTAGGACTTTCTAGAAGGGTTAGAATGTTCTCTAACTACCATAAAAATTTTAGACTAAAACAATATCATTTGCCTCATGAAATTCTAATGGAACAGTAACCGACTTTAAGACACATTCTGTAGCAAACCAAAAAATTCAAAAATTCAAATCTCACTCTACAGAGCTCCAAATTGGGTGCTCTTAGTAGCTGTGGAAAGCTCATGATGTTAAATATATTTTTTTGTAAAAATTCATAAGTATTATACTTAATTAGCCTATAAATGACACCAAAAATTAGACTAATCATATGTATAGTAACAATAACAATTTTCTACATAATTTGATCAATTTTAAAAAATTATAATAAATTTTTTAAAGCTCTAAAAATAGTGTTCTTTCACTCTATGAATTAGATGAGATCTATATTTTTGTCAAATTTCATGACAAAATTTCTCCATTTGGTCTAGTTTTGGTTTAAGGCAAGAATATGGTAAAAAATAGAGTCAAAATGACATCAAATGGTACCAAACAGCTTTCTACATGAACCATGACCATTTGAGCATATCCAAAAACTTAAACAAAGCATATAAACCATCAAAATAGGTCTAAATTGTCATGGAACTCAAATTCCATTCTTCTTATTCATATACATATGCATGACAAAGTTCTAAAATGTCAAAATCATATATTCTTATTCATTTAGCTCCAAATTTAGTTCATAAAACATATTTACATGCTTTTATATATGCTTAAGGGTTTATATCTCATACATAACTTATACATACATACTTTGATATCAAATTACATCAAAACTATCCTATTGTCAAAGTAATGCAAATTACACTCATTGGCCTCCATTTTTGCTTCCTTAGGCCTAGATAATAGTAGATAAAAAATAAGGAAGAGTGAGATTTAAAGAATCCCAATAGCTCTTCACCCTTTCAAATAAGCATACATGGCATATAATCATGTCAAAAAAAAAAATAAGTATTCATCATTCACTTTCAAGAACCAAAAAAATCATGTTTTCAATATCACATAGACATGTCAAGATCAAAACCAACTTATAAGGACTTTTGGTCTAGCCTCACTCTATTATTTGGGGCTTTTAGATTAGCCTCGCTCACTTTCTAAGGACTTTTGACTTAGTTTCATTCATTCTTGAGATTGTTGTCCTTGTTTTACCCATTCTTAGGGACTTTTGGCTTCACCTTATCCAATCCAAGGGACCTTTGGCACAGCCTCACTTATAAAAAGCAATTTCATAATTCAAATGAAATTCAAGAAATATAATGGTACTATAACATCAAACCAATAGCTATAGGCATGTCTCATGATTCAAATACACATACAAACATTCAATGACAATCAAGAAATGCATACAAGAAAGAATGGATAGCTACATTGAATCAGGAAGCGCAACTTTCTTCCTTGAACTTTACTTCCCCTTCTCATCCTCACACACAAACACACACCTAAGAGGAACTTGACTTGCTTGGCCTAGATATATCAACTAAGACACAAATATATCATTAGAACCAATTCTAATTTCATATAAACTCTACACAAACCTATTGTAGCTTATGACATGGTTATGGTTTCATACAAGGGAATAATGAAACAACCCATATAATTCATTATCTTGGCTCTAATTTCTCACTCAATTTAAGCCACATGACTCCATTTAAACTCATTAGAGTCATCTCCAACTCAATTGAAGGAGTTAAATATCAAGTTGCTTCTTTATACCTAAAGGAACCTTAAACTTTCAACTTTCAAAATATGGTTTCTAAATTCAAACAAATAGTTCCTTTGATATTTATTATTCATATCTAGACCATTCATAACCTTAGAATTAAAGAAAACTCTCCTTAGATATATGAATCCCACCTTGGCTAAGACACCCACATAATATAGCACTCATGGAGCTTTACTTGCTTTGTTAGGGAATTTGGCATCCATGAAACTTCCTAGGTCTCTTATAGACTCAAATATGCTCTTACATATGTTAAATCATCATTAAAAATCTTCATAAATCTTTAAGTGCAATCAAAACCCTAATTTCTTTATTTTGTTTCCTAATGCTTCTTTCTTGATTCTAATTACATATTCTAATTCTCTATACTTCAAAACCCTTATTTCTCTCAAGTTTTTATCAAACAAAAACTTCCTTCTCACTCTCTCTCTCCAAGGGAGAATTATGAAAGAAAAAGAAGACCAAAGAAATGACAATCTCATGGCTTATACCATACTTTGCTAAATGGTGATTCTGGTGGTATGGTTGTTTGTTTCAAACCATCACTTTTTCTAAAGAGGTTAGCCATTAAAATCATCCTTTCAAAAAACTAAAACCACTATTAGAAAGATCAAAATGAGTAGAGCAAAGTTTCCAACTACCATAGAATAAGATTTGGCATATTGTCTTCCCCTTTTAGCTTTTTTTCTTTGCTCTCTCCTCCTCCCTCTTAAACACCATAGCCACTAAATTCAGGGGTCTCCAAGTTAGTTTGAAGGAGATAGGGATGTGGCTTAGTCATAAATAAAGGTTGGTGAAGATATTTTATCATTTTTTATAATTATACTTTTACCAATACATTTTGATTATCCTGTATGAGCTTATTTTAAGTCATTTTTTATAGCCATCTTTTCCATTATAAAATTTAGGTCCTCTAATTCATAAAATTTCCTTGGTTTCACTCCAATTAGATTTAAAACCTTATTGAATCATCTAGTAAAAATTTTGGTCAACCGATGACCAAAATCGCATATTAAAGAGGTTTTAATAATTTCAAGAGTTTCTATGGTTTTTAGAACCTAAAAAGAACTTTAGGAAACTCAATTTTCCTATTTAAGGATCCCTTTTTGAGTTTTTTATAAGTTTCCTAAAATTATAATTTTGCCATTGCATTTCGATTCTTCTATTATGCCATTTTGGCTTTGATTTTGGGCTATCTTGAGATCCTAAACTATATTTTTAGACATTCTAATTAACATTCTAATCTCAATTAACCTCAATTCACTTTACTCTAGGGCTTTCATTTATTAACCAAATAGTTTTAATTTTGATTTCTCGTAATTCTTACTAGCTTTAACTAGGCCTATGACCCCTTATAAGCAATTCATTCCACCCTTTAGAAATTTCTTTGAATTTATAAATTATAGGATGTTACGAAAAAGTCCCTAGAACTTGTATTTACTCTTTATGGAGCCATGGGATCTTTAATGCATGAAAATGAATGATACTTGGTTGTGTAACATGCATGCTTGCTTCCTTTAACCTTGAGTATGTCATATATGTATGTTTGAATGATAAATGAGTTATTGGGATTCTTTGAATCTCATTCCTTCTTATATTTTTCCTAATCATGTCTAGGTAATTCTCAAGGAAGCAAGGAAAGTGAATAAAGAGCTTAAGAAGAACCACTTTGACAATAATTTAAGTTTTAGCGTATTTTCTAGCATGTATGGCAAGTTGTAAGATGTGATCATTCCCACACACCCAAAAGCATGAGATAATAATGTATAAATTATTTTTGGATGTAAATATGTGATATTATGTAATATGACATTTGAGTTCTTGATTTTACATATGTATAATGGCATGTGAGAGTGTGATTTTGAGTTGCATGGCTTTTGGGACATGTTGGATGAACCGTGTATGTTGCATTTTCCATTTTAAACCTGCTCAAATGAAAACATGCTATGATATAGCTCAAAATGGACCATTTGGAACCTAACATATCACTTTTTAAGCCATAATATGCATCTAAACCAAAATCAGACCAAATGAATGAATTTTAGGTTAAAATTTGGCAAGCATTTAGAGCTCATTAAAAACTTTTTATAGAGTCAAAGAATGAAACTTTTAGAGCACTATAGAATATTTTATGAATTTTTAAAATTGGCTAAATTATGCAGATTAATCCTTGTTTCTGTGCATTTAGTCAATTCTAATATTTCATATATTTAAAAGGGCCAATGAACTCTAATATCTCATCAAATTTAATAGACATAATCGAGTTTACATAGATAAGAGTTGTGTAGCCAAAGATATACATTTTTAAAGTTCAGGATCTGGCTATGGTCTTTTATTGTAGCAACCTTTGATCTCTATGAATTTTAGTAGGTCAAATGGATTCATTTGCATTTGAATTTTTTACAACCTATAGTTCACATCCTAAAATTTTCATAAACACCTACTTTGTGTGAATCGGAGTTTGGTAGTCCAAGATATGATTTTTCAAAATTTGATGTCTAATATGTGCCAAAATTGTGAATTTGTATGTATAAGGCAATATTCAAAATTTGAGTTACTTTTAGTGATATTCTAAATTTAAAAAACCTATTTAGCATAAATTTGAAAAAATCTATGATGAAAATAATTATTTGGGCACAATTAGAGGAAATGATGTTTTAATAATTGTAAATTTCGCTACCAAAAGTATTATTATGAATAATTGTTGTTATAATAGGAATGTGGCATGAGATTATGTACATTCCTTGTTTTGGTATGACAAACATCAATAAACTAGAATTTACATGACTAGTCTCCTATACTAGACTATGTGATTGGACCCCATGCATAAATGATTTCCATATAAATGCTACCTATGTATGGATGACCCTACTTCCTTATGAACTATAATTCTTATACATGGAGGACAAAACCTTGAATGATGCCCATATATAGATGACCATATGTCCTTGTGTGGTAGTATTTCTATACATAAAAGAGTAAACCCTTAGCTATACCTCGTGTATGGATGACCTATGCTTCAGACTATTAGACATAGACTATAGACTAATAATGCATTAAAAACATTGAAAGACATTTTAAGAGGAATGGTTTCCAATGAAAAATTAGGAGTGCCTATGACTCATGGATTCTATAATAACCCCTATGTTGATAGATATTATGATATATATGATAATGATAACTATGCTGACATACATGTATTTATATGCATATTCTAATGAATTTAGCTATCTAAATGAAACATTCTCTTAATAACAGAATTATGAATTCACAACATTATAATTCTATTTGGGCATATTTATGATATTTAAATTTTAGATGATGTTAGTATCTAAGAAAGATGATTCTTCAAGGATGATCTATAAATCAGCTTCTCTATAGATATGGATTTACTTCTCTTCAGAGATGGATCAAGAAACCTTATTTTCTCTTACATGCGATGTGCATCCACTTTAAAGGACCCTCTAGATAGCATGTTTTTACCATGGGTTTCTTTATACTTATTATAGACACTCTAACGATTATGATTCAGGCCTTAGCATGTTGAGATATATGATTATGAGAAACTCTATGATGGCTTATATGCATGGTGATTAATATGTAATTATTATTATTCTTATTGCCATCAAATGCATGAGTTATATGTTATTTGTGAGTTGTCATGCCATTTACTCCTCTACTTGTATGATGCCAATTGTTACACCATACTATATCTTATTCATTTAGTACTATTAGGTATCCATTTGGAATAAAAGTAATCATAACAAACTTTTTACTAGTAGAAATTTAATACTATTTACATCAAATGGACCCACAATGTTCAAACATGGATTCTCATCATTTCATCTCACAAATTCATGTTCAAGTGTTTAATTTCATCCAAATTAACATGTAGATATATATCATTTATTTAAAGGAAGCCATTTACTCAGTTAAGCAATAAAGTATATAATAAAGTTCAATTTTCAAAAATTCATAACTTGAGTTACATAACTCTAATTGAGACAAATTAGATGTCATTTTAAAGCTTGAGATATGAACTATCTAGTTTAAAAACTTTTAGTTAAAATGAATCTCTTTAGTCCCTCAAAGAATATGAAAACCAAATTTGCACAATATGAGCACTACTATTGCCATTATAGCTTTTTTGGGGGCCAACTATAGAAATTTGCCAAATATTCTACAAAGCTCCAAAAATTATAAACTTTAGCTTTGTAGAAAGCTCTAAATATCTTTTAAATACTTACTAAATTTTAGCTTTAAATTCTATCATTAAGGTAGTCAAGGGAAAGGAACATTTTATGACTCAAATAGTTAAAAATTAAGTTCCAAAATATATCAAATGAGCTCTAAAATGTCATTTCTTGCTATAAGCAAATTTCAATTCATACATACATCAACTATCAATGATTAATTACATAAAATTTGCCTTGCATATAAAAAAATCACTATTCCACATGAGGGTATACGTGTAAACCATATAGATATTTATATGCTAAATCATGTTCCAATATCTCATATATACAACTATAGGTCAAAAAATTCTAGTCTAACACTTTTACACATGTGTGCATTACATTACATCAAAATATATGTTTACATGGTTATATATACAATCTCATATCCTAGGCCAAATTTCTTGACATAGTAGGCCTTTCCAGATATTTTTCTCTTCTTTGTCTTTACTTTGCATACCACTGACCATGGTTAGTGGAGATAGGGAAATATGAGATTCAAGAAATCCAACTAGCTAAACCAACATTCAAATATACATATGGTTCAATCAAACACATAGAAGCAAGTATGAATGTCAAGCAATTATAACCAATATATACACAAGAGAGCAAATCCATGCTCTAAGATTTTCTTGGTTCAAGCAATAGCAAATTTATTCCCTTAAGAGACTTTTGGCCTAAAGTAGATCAAATCCATTTTCACTTCCTTAGACTCACCCAACAAAGAGCCACCCTCTCATAAATCCAAGTAGGTCTCATGCAATTGCATAGTTTACTCAAATAATCAATAATCCAACCAATTGCAAACAATACACACAAGTTACCAAAGACCCAAGCAAATCAACATACACTTAAAACAACCAATTAAGACATATCCAATCTCATTCTAGCAATACATGTACATATCAAAACTTAAAATATGAATTACGTTACTTTAAGTGTCTCAATTGACTTATCCCATTTGTTACATATCATGTAGTAATTTGACTATTCATCTATTTCATCTTACTTTTTTTGACCAAAATAAGTCCAAAAGCTTAACCATATTACTTATTCCATCCTTAAGGCAAGTTAGGGTTTTAATGGAACTATAATCTCAATATCATCAAATCTCATTCTTTTTCTTGAACCAATGGTTTATCTAGCATTTTAAACCATGAGACTAGATTAATTTCCCAGTGCCATTTTCTCCCCTTAGCTAAGACACCACCTTCTTATCCATTCTTGATATTTTGGTGATTTAAGAAGGGAATTGAGGTCTCTAGGATATCCATAATTTATTTCTAATTTGATTATGATATTATAGAGATCAAATAATCCTCTTAGGTTTTTAAAACTTTTATGGCTCATCTTGGATCCTAGATGAAGATATCTTGCATTCTATGGCTTCCTAGATAGATTTTTTTGCATATTCTTAATCCTTACTCTTTTAAACCATTGATTTCATCCAGCTTTCCTCGAGCTCATGCCTTCTTCCCTCTCTTTCTCTCTCTCTTAGCTAAACCCATGAAGGATTGAAATCCCAAAGAATACAATTTTTTCATAGCAAAATCACACCTTATCTTAATACTTTCTTAATACAAGTTCCTTTAGTGTAATTGGCTTATTCAAATGAGCTCCTTCACTCAAAGGAATAGCCATAAAATTTACCCTTTTGAGAAACCAAAATCACCATAAGAGAGAGCATGGAGGTTTTAACAATTTCCAAAATATCAATTTTGTCCTTATATTTTAATTCCTTCATTTGAACTCATTTTTTAGTTTTCTTAGAAACCAATAGCTCCATACCAAAATTTGGACTCTCTTTTTCATTAAAAATAGTTGCTTTACAAGGATTTAAAATAGTTTGAAAAAATTTGATCAAAATTATTATTACCAGGGATCTCAATTTACACACCGTTAGGGATTTAACTAAACAAACCTCATTTAGCTAATCTACTAATCTTATTTTATAAGATTATAATAAGTGAAATTCATTTTTCAAGTCAATTCTTATATTTTTCTAAATCTTTGATTTTTTTCCTAATTAGGAAAAATTGACTCTTTTAGTCCTATCTAATTCTTTTTTCCTTATAAATCTCTTTTTAACTATTTCTTTTCATTCTTTAAAGACTATATTACTTCACAAAATATAGAATATTACACCAACTGATCTCATATAGACAAGGTAAATAAAAAATGTTTTCTATACATGAGGTAGTTGAACCATTATTTATTTTAACCTTATGATTGTCTTATTGAGAATTATGATGATTCTCACTTTGTGTTATAAGGTGTTTAGAGGACTAAGATGCTCATAACTAAATATGTGGTTGAACTAGAATGGGTTTACATTCAACTTCTAGGTATTAGCCAAGTAAAGGTCATCCCAGGTATGAAGACAATAGTATCCATTGAGAAAAAATAGTCAATGCCTCCCAGTGCAAAGGTACCTAATCCACCCCCAATGGCAAACTTAAATAATTAAGCTTTGGAGTTTAGTATGCAGTAGTACGGAGCACCCTTTTATTTGAATGTATTTGCTCTTTGGTTGACTCAGTTATGGTTGATTCAAGAATCCCTTTTTGATTGTATGATATGTATATGCATTAACCCTGAATACTAACTAACTAAATGATAATTTGATGTTTGTATGATTGGTGATATCCTTACACAGAGGATATTCACCTAATATTATGATGACTATGTATATGATACATTAGTGGTTGGAAATTTTAGTTATCATGTTATATATATATACATGATGTGTAATTTTTCTATTGTTTACATGGTTTGTGAGCTATTAAATAACTTTTGTTGCAATTGAACTAGTTATGAAATAATTGATTTACACATAAATAGTAAATGGGTTACATGAGATATAAAAGTTATGTCATGATTGAACTCATGGTTATAGTGGTTGTTTATACTTACTACTTGAAATTTGGAAGGGATTTAGTATTGGTGGTCAAGGTTTATGGAGGCAAGATTTGCCTCATGATTCATGCCAATCATACTTCTATTTAAGGGTGTGACATCACTATTCTTATATTACACATATATGAATTTTGCCATTATTTACAATATATTTTGCAAGTAAAGATTTTCATAGGTTTAAGATTTGCTTCCCCATGACATAGTATAATAAAAATTATTAAAACAATATTTGAAGCAAGAAAATATAATCAAGATGTAAATGAAGGATGCCATCTTACTTTCTATACACTCACATTAAAGATTAACAGTAGAGGTCCCTTTTACTGATTTAAGGCATAATCATAGTTGACAGTGTATCCTCCTTGCCTGAAACCACATTAAGCATAAAATTAACAGCTATCCAATTGATACCTTATAACATCAATATGACTAAATACAACTTATAATAGCTAAAAGCTTTAATTTTAATATAAATTCCACATCATCACCACTAACTTTAAATTTAGAATTTTCAAATTAAGCTTCTTAAATTTAAATTGAACTCAGAAATTTCCTTATGGCGTAGGGAATTGAAGAATAAAGGGGTCAATTTAACATTTGGAAGCTTAGAACAAATCCTCCCCTTCCCCCCTCCCCTCCAAAAAAAAAAAATTCCAAGATCCACTAATGGCCAAACTTGAAAGAAGGGAAAGCTAGAAAATTTAAGATACCATTGAAGTTAAGATATAACAATAATAAGAGAGAGAATCATCTGAATGAAAAAAAGTGGAAAAGATGAAAAACAAAAAGGAACAAAAAATGAAGCTCCCATGCTTACGGCTTCCTTCATGGCCACCCACAGTGGCTCATGGTGAAAGGACAATGAAGTGTGGCTAGCTGGAGTAGACATTTGGACAATGGTTGCATGATAGGGGAAAGTGTTGTTAAAAGAAGAAAAACATCGATGAAAGAAGAACATGATGAAGAAGGGAGATGCTGCATAATTCGTGAACGGTGGAGAAAAGAAGTTGTCATGCAAGGTGAAGGCAAGTGAAGAGAAAAAGAAAAAGGAAAGTAAGGTGTTAGATACAAAGGAATCCCACTAACTACCAAATAAATACCCAACTAGCTCCATAAGATAATTTATAGACTTTAAAATTCGATTAAAATTAATTAATTTTTGTTTTTATCCTAAGATAATTTATTTAACACTTAAAAAAATTTACTTAGCTTTAGTCACTACGTAACACACTAAGAGGAAGACACGTGGCAATAATATATCAAAATATGTTAATTAAGTTACAACAAATTATTTCAAGTTGACATCCTATTAATATATTTTGGCATGTCATCGCCATGTGATCTTTTCTTAGTGTGCCTTGTAGTTATTGCACCAATATAACCCCTTTTAAAGATACACCCAAAGTTTCATTTAAAATTCATGTATAATAAATATATTTTTTAATTTTTTCATAAATAATTTAAACCTTAATCTAAAATATTAATTTATAATATAAAAGTAATTAATTTCTCTTCTCATATCTTGTGAGAGAACCTGACTTCTCAAAATTTGACATGCTATAGGTATAATGAAAAAAAAAAATTGTATTTTAATGAGAAGCTAATAAAAATATAAGAAGATGTATTTAGGTAACACTATACACCATATAATGATAGATCTACAATAAATATAAATTAATTTAAATCTAATTAGTTAAAATAGAAATGTCTTTTCAGACTCAAATGTACAATAGCAACAGTTGTGTGTGAGTGTGTGTATATATATATTCTCAAAACCACCTTTGGTTTTTAAAATGTATGATGATGAAATCCATCAAAAATTTAATCTAACATAAAGCTCTAGGTTTTGCTGTATAAAAACACCAGAAACAAACATAAGCAAACAACTCGAATGGGCCGTTTGGTTTTTTCATATAATCATGTGCCAAGTGGTAGTTAGTGTTAATTATAATTAATTTGATTGATGGGTTTCCTATTTACCTCATTTCAGTTTCTTTTTATTTAGAGATTATTTGATTTATTTCCTATTCTTTAGGGATTTGATTTAATTTCTTTAATTGTAATTATGATAGTCAAATCCCTCTCTCTCCCTTTCTCTTGTATATATTTGACACATTGTATAGTGAATATATTAACCTTTTCACCATTATCTCATATTCTACTTTCATGGTATCAGAGCTTTTCTTGCATCTCTCCTGTGCCTGATTGTTCATTCTTCAAGAATAATCCAGATTTACAATTTTCTCTCCGCTACAGTTTTTCTTCTTTTCGTTTTACCTTTGTTTGTCTCTGCTTTGTACTTCTGTCGTGCTCTGTTCACCCCACGCGCCAGACCTCCACGTTCACCATCGTCCTGAGACGCCGCCGTCAAAATTTCACGGCCAACGGAGCTTCCACGCGCTGCCAGATCGTCGCTGGATCGCCAAAATTTCAGTTTCTCTTCATCTGTCCGAGTCACTGATTTTCAGGCCAAGTTTTGAACAAGTTGCACCAGTTCCTAAGGTTTTTGGGGGCGTTCTTTCCATTTCTGGCCTCTGTTTCTGCAAAATCCACTTCTATTTTGAGTTATATCACTGCTATGGATAAGAACAATGTTACACAACCTATTTCTATACTTCTGAATGGATCCAATTATCATCACTGGTTGGAGAGCATGCGAGGGTTCCTTAAAGGTCGCAAACTGTGGCGATATGTTACAGGTGATATAAAATATCCTCTTTGTAATGAATTAGAAACTGATGCTAAATTTGCTGAGCATTTGGAAAATTGGGATAGCAAAAATCACCAAATTATCACATGGTTTCGAAACACCTCTACTACCAGTATTAATCAACAATTTGGATGATATGAGACTGCTAAAGAGGTATGGGATCATCTTGCCAGTCATTATACTTCTTTCGATCTCTCCAACCAATTTTAGCTCCAGAAAGATCTAAGTACTCTAAAGCAAGAAACTGGTCAGCCTGTGTATGAGTTTCTTGCCAAGATGGAATTTGTCTGGGATCAATTGGCATATTTTGAGCCAAAATTCAAATGTGCTGAAGATGCTAATGCTTTTACATCTTACCGTGATCGTCTGAGACTTATTCAATTGTTGATGGCACTTAATGATGCGTTTAAGCCTATTCGCGCTTCTCTATTGCACCAAAGTTTACTTCCTACTCTTGAGGATGCACTTCCTCGGTTGAAGTCAGAGGAAACTCGATTAGGACTTTTATGGCGTGGCACTGATATGGCTTTTGTGATAACTGAGAAAAACTCTAAATTGTGTCGTCGCTATCCCCAGGCCAATCATCTATTCTCTGAGTGTCCTCTAATTGAATGTCGCACCTGTAAGAGGAAGGGACATATTGCTACAAACTACTCTTCTCTATTTTGTTGTTACTGCAAGAAGCCTGAACATGCCATTAAGCACTGCCCTATTCGTCCTCCTAGATCTGATCAAAATAAAAATTTCACACAACCCAGTCAACCGTCCAAGCCTGCTCTATCTACATCTACTACTGCTGAAGATACATCTACTTCTCTAAGTACTCTACCAATATCTAGTGACCTTGAGGCCCTCCTTAAGCAATTGCTTTCTGGTACCTCCCCTCCACCTACTGCTTTAGCTACTCCCTCAAGTAACCCTCCTTGGTACTTTGACTCTGCTTGTTATAATCACATGACTGGTCAGTCAAAAATCTTTTCTTCCTGGTCGCCTGCCACTATTACCCCTCAAATTAATACTGCTGATGGTTCCTTGATGTCTGTTAGTCACCATGGTTCTATTTCCTTATCCACTCTATCCCTTAATGATGTTTATTTTGTTCCTGCCATATCCTTTAATCTTATCTCTGTTGGTCAATTAGTTGACCTTGGTTATGATGCAATCTTTTCTTCTAATGGTTGTCGTGTGCAGGATCCTCAGACAGGACAGATCATTGCAACGGGGTGTAAAATTGGACGTATGTTTGAGCTTAATTCCCTGCATATTCCTCCATCCACATCACCTCGCTTATGCGCGGCTTCCCCTGCTGTTTCTTTTGAGTTATGGCATCATCGTCTTGGTCATTGTTCTGTCCACAAATTGTCATCTTTAATTTCGAATGGTCTTTTAGGCAATGTCATTGAAAAATCCTTAGAGTGTTTTTCTTGTCAGATTGCAAAACAACCTGCGTTGTCATTTAATAAAAGTACTTCTGTTTTTGAGTCACCTTTTGATTTGATTCACTCTAATATTTAGGGTCCTGCTCCTACTTCCTCTAGGGGAGGATGCCGTTATTTTGTTATTTTTGTTGATGATTATTCTCGTTTTACTTAGATTTACATGATGAAAAATCGTTCTGAATTGTCTGCGATTTATATTAAATTTGCAAATATGATTCGCACTCAGTTTTCTAAAACTATCAAAATTTTTCGGCGAGATAATGCTATGGAATATCGTGACTCCCAACTTCTTAGTTTTCTTGATTCATAGAGCACTCTCTCTCAATACTCTTGCCCTTATACCTCCCAGCAGAATGGTAGGGTAGAGCGCAAACACCGCCACATTCTTGATACTGTGCGAGCACTTCTTATCTCCTCTTCTTGTCCTGAGCGCTTCTGGTGAGAGGCAGCTCTCACAGCTATTCATGTTATAAATCGCATTCCATCCTCAGTTATCGGTAATATCTCTCCTTTTGCACGTCTTTATGGTACTTCTCTCGATTACACTGAGTTCTAAGTTTTTGGTTGTACTTGTTTTGTTCTTCTTCCTCCTCATGAGTGTACCAAGCTTCAAGCTCATGCTCGAATTTGTTGTCTCTTAGGTTATGATCCTGAGCATAAAGGATATCGTTGTTGGGATCCTCTGTCTCATTGCATTCGTATCTCTTGACATGTTATATTTTGGGAGCATGTCATGTTTTCCAATCTATCTCAATTTTCCTTTATTCCACCCACCTCATCTCCTCTTTTCATAGATCCCTCTGCTAATCTTTTTCCTAGTGATACAGGTATTGAATCCTTTGACCAGGTCACACATACGTCTGATGACTCACCCTCCACCAATGACTCTACTCCTCTTGAAGATCCTACACATGATGTGCCTTCATCTTCCACCACCCGTCCAACTCGAGTAAGACATCTCCCTTCCTATCTTCGTGATTATCATTGCTTTTCTACTATTCTTTTTTTGCATGAACCACAGTCCTATAAAGAAGCCTCTAGTGATCCTCGTTGGCAGCAAGCAATGAAAGATGAATTACAGGCTTTGGAGAAAATGCATACTTGGGACTTGGTTGAACTTCCACCTGACAAAACTTTAGTAGGAAGCAAATGGGTCTACAAAATAAAAACTAATTTTGATGGATCTGTGGAACGATACAAGGCTCGCTTAGTGGCACAAGGGTTTACTCAGGAATACGGCATCAATTATGAGGAGACGTTTGCTCCAGTTGCTTGTATCACTTCAGTCCGAAGTTTACTTGCTGTTGCTGCTGCTAAACAATGGGTTCTTCGTCAAATGGATGTCAAGAATGCCTTTTTGAATGGTGATATAGAAGAAGAGGTTTATATAAGGCCTCCTCTTGGGTACACACACTCGGGAAACAAAGTCTGCCGCCTTCGTCGTGCTCTATACTGCCTCAAACAAGCTCCTCAAGCTTGGTTCACCAAATTCAGCTCCACTATCAGTCAGCTTGGATTTTCGTGTAGTCCTCATGATGCTGCACTTTTTCTTCGCAAAACTGATCATGGTATTGTTCTACTACTCTTGTATGTTGATGATATGATTATTACTGGTGATGACATCACAAGAATTCAAGAATTCCAGGACTTCCTTAAGCAACAATTTGAAATGAAGGATCTTGGGAACTTGAAATATTTCCTTGGCTTAGAAGTACTTCCTCTGGTTGATGGTATTTCTCTTTCTCAGGTTAAGTATGCATCCGATTTGATTTCCCGAGCTCAAATTCCTGATGATGAAACTGCAAACACTCCCATAGAACCGAATGCGAAGTTCACACCTACTGATGATACTTTGCTGAAAAACCCCACTCGTTATCGCGAGCTAGTTGGTAGTCTTATCTATCTCACAGTGACTCGTCCAGATATTACATATGCTGTTCACATTGTTAGCCAGTTCATGTCCGCTCCTCGAACCACCCACTATGCAGCAGTCCTTCGCATTCTTCAGTATGTTAATGGTGCCTTACCTCATGGCCTACATTTCTCTACCAACTCCTCCCTTGCCTTACGAGCCTATTTTGATGCTGATTGGGGAGGTGACCATAGTGATCGTCGTTCTACCACTAGCTTTTGCATGTTCCTTGGGGAATCTCTAATCTCATGGAGAAGTAAGAAATAGACTTTGGCTTCTCGCTCTAGTGCTGAATCTGAGTATCGAGCGCTAGCAGATACTACTTCTGAGATTTTATGGCTCCGGTGGTTACTTGCTGATATGGGAGCTTCACAAACTTCTTTTATTGATCTCTATTATGATAGTCAGAGTGCCAGAAAAATTGCTCACAATGATGTGTTTCATGAACGGATTAAACACATTGAAATTGACTGTCATTTTACTCAGCAGCATATCACTCGAGGCACACTTCGATTACTTCCCATTCGGACATCTGAACAGCCTGCCGACCTCTTCACCAAGTCTCAGCAACCAGGACGTTTTCAGATATTAATGAACAAACTCAAGATGATTTTCATTCCCCCATCTTGAGTTTGAGAGGGGATGTTAATTATAATTAATTTGATTGATGGGTTTCCTATTTACCTCATTTCAGTTTCCTTTTATTTAGGGATTATTCGATTTATTTCCTATTCTTTAGGGATTTGATTTAATTTCTTTAATTGTAATTATGATAGTCAAATCCCTCTCTCTCCCTTTCTCCTATATATATTTGACACATTGTACAGTGAATATATTAAGCTTTTCACCATTATCTCATATTCTACTTTCAGTTAGGAAAAGACAATAACAAAATTATCAATTTGTGAGTGTTGGTAAAATATAAGATTCCCCACTTTGTAGGCAAGGATATATCTTCAATTATAATTTTATGGTTGTAGACTAAATATGCGTATTTAACTAAGATATTTAAAAAAGTTGGAAAAAAAGCTGCAATTTCCTTAAAAAAATTATTACACACATAATTATTTCTTTTATCAAAATTATTTTACATGTCATCTGTTTGCAAATATTAAAGAAGTAAATAATAAATATTTTTTAACTAATTTTTTAATTTTTAAACTATTAATAATTTTAAATTTTTGAATGAAAAATAATAATGCACCAAAGCATTTCATGAAGGTATATTATAAAATTGCCTTTTTTTCCTAAAGGAGAGCGTGGGCAATGGTGGGGAAGGCATCATACTATTCTAAACTTTTGTTGAATATATAAAATTGTTTTGTAGAGACAACTTGCCAACTTGCTTCTTTTTGCAAATTAACACGAGTGATTGATCCTCTCTCTCTCTCTTAATTTGTTGGGTTGAGGTTGGGGGTCATACAAGATATAAGTTTGTTCCTTTTTTCTTTAATATTATTCTCTTCTAGAAAAAGAATTGTATCTTAATTAGAGAGTGCTCCATTAATTTGCATGTTGTCTCTTAGTTGTTCGGTGCTTTCATGAAACAAATTTCAAAAGCTAGATTCTCTATCTGCGCGTGTGTCAATTGATGGACTCCTTCAAAACCTGGAGAAATCAACTCTATCATTTAAGAGATTTTTTTTTCAAGTGATAAGAAAGTTGTAAGATTAGAAGTACCCAAAAAATGAGCAGAGATGAAATTTATTCTTATTAAACTTCAAAAGGTGGTATAACTTGGTAAAAATTAATATTCTGGTCATTTAACTATATTAAGAGTTTTAAATTGATTATTAAATTTGACATGGGCAAAAATGATCATTTGTATTTTAATTTATCTCATGAATCTTAAATTGTCATGTCTGACCACTTAGTTGCTATTGAGACGATTCTAACCTTTTTTATATATATATTAGACGATTCTAACTTTTAATTGCATTGATATGACATTATTTCATGTGTTTGTTGGCTTGTTATAGTTGCCAAATTTCTAGAACCTTTGATTGGGACCTAAACTAAATTCAGGAAATAAGTTATGTAGATAAGTCCATAAACAACTAAAAGAGTTAATAGTCACAGAAAACTCCTTCTCAACAGCGTTTAAGTACGTGTTTAAAAATTTAGTAGCTTCTTTTAAAATCACGACAAATTGTTATTTTTACACAAACATAGTTTGCCACCGTGATTCCAAACCCACCATAAGTTAATGATTTTGACAATTTAATACACTTATGATAGAGGGAAAAAAAACAAAAGAAAAGATAAGACACCATTTAATTAGGATATTTTAAATTTAAGATATTAATTTCAAATTTTACATAAACTTATAAAATGAAAATACTAATTCAACCTGAGACTTTTTATCTCGATATAGGGAAAAATTAAGAGAGGACATTTGTTTTGAAACCTAGAATCGTAACTAATTCAATTGGAATATTTTTACAATAGGAATATGAAGAGTAATGGCAGTGAGTGACACGTATTTACTTCAAACTTATTTTGATTCTACTGGCAAGAAAATATAAATAAATTAATCTTAAAGACTAGTTGGTATATTGTAAACTTTTATTTCTAAAGCAAAATTGGGGGAGAACTTTTGTCTTGAAACCTACAATCGATTGCCTATCCAACGTGAATACCCCTACTGGATATACTTCAAAATAACAAGTTCTTGAATTCAATAGTTTATTATAAAATTGTTATTTCATAGATAATTTAGAAACAATTATGCATAGTATGAGTAAGTTATTATAATATTTATTTTTGAACCCATATTTCTTTATTCTAAGAGCCATACATAGCGGATAAAAATTCAAGCCCTCTTTCTTTTTTTATTGAATACTTAAATTGCTGAACTCGATTCAAAATTTTAAAATGAACAAATTTTTCTTAAATTGAGATTTCTTTACTATAATTCATTCATATAAAATCATAATAACTATTCATATAACTCAAAATATACAAAATACAATTTGAGTGAATTTTTTTAGAGTCAATTAATGATTTTGTTCTTAAAAAATTATTCTTCTCTCAATTTAATCTTTTAAAAATATAAAATCTCACAATTTAATGCCCCAAACATTTCTCTCCAATGAAAATGGTTTTTCTATTAGCAAAGTCATTGTTACTTAACACATTAGTTAACATAATAGAAACAAGAGTTCATATGACTGTTAACTAGTAATTTAGACTTGTTTAAGTGTCTTGAACCTCTAAAACAACAACATTTTGTCTAATTTCACAACACTTAGGCAACTTGGGGCTTTTGTGCTTGAACCTCTAAGACAACAACATTTTGTCTAATTTCACAACACTTGGGCAAGTTGGGGTTTTTGTGACATTAGATAAAACAAAGCTCTTTTTGGGGGTTCAAGACACCCTAGCAAGTCCTCTATATTAGTTAATAGGCATATGGATTCCTAATAAGGCATGTTCGTAATATGTCATGAACTTGACCTAATAGGCAAAATATTTGGATGGGAAAGAAAGTCTGGAAGCTAAATTTAAAGATTTTATTTTTGAAGAACAACATTTAAAAAAGAATGATCTTTGAAAGACAAAATGATTAACTTGTTTATTTTTATTATTTTTATAAACACATAATAATCATCAATTTTAGGGTGGAATGAATATTAAGTTTGGAGAACTAAATTTAGAGATTTTTTTATATTTATTTTTAACACATATATATATATATATGTATATATATAAATGCGCACTAAGGATATGGGTAGAATTACACATATCAGTCCTGGACTTTTGAAAATATTTCAAAAAAATTTAAAATATAAAATTATTTTTTATTTAGATATTCGAATTTGAATAAATAAAATGTGTGAATTATCATAAAACATAAACATATCCCTTATATGTGTGTGTGTGTATATATATCAAAGAGCCGCTTATTATTCTTTGAACAATTCTTGAAGCCTGTCATGATAATTACCACCAAACTTTCTCTAATTATTTGAAAATCTCCAAGACATTTTAGATCAATAGGACTGTTTTTTGAAAAACAGTAAAGAAATTATTAAATATTAGAATAAATTATATAATTTTTTCTTAAAATTCATTGAAATTACACAGACATCTCACTTATTTCTAAAAGATACACAAACTCTCTTAAAACAAAATATTATTTTATACTTTAGTTCACTTTTAAAATTTTTAACCAAAATGCAATTAAACTTTTTTAGTTAAAAAATATATATTTAGATTAATCAAAGATATTTTAATAAAAAAATTTAAAATAAACTACATATAAAAATAACTTTTTATTTGAAAAAATTTATGCATATTTTAAAAATTAAAAAAAGAAAAAGCCTATGTGATTTGCTTTAAATACAAGCCTACAGGTTAGAAGAGTTGGAAGTAGGCAAGTTTTGGGGTGGTAAATATCTCAATATTAAATTTTTTATGTGGACATATCCAGCTTGACTGTTGCTTAGGCTTCATCCAAGGAAGATCGGTAGCTTCTTTGTCCTTTAAGTCTATGATCTCTCTCTCTCTCTCACTCAGTGGTCCTGCTGCTTGACCAGCTAAGAAATGGCCCATTTGAGTTGGAATGCTCAAGTAGGAACCTTTTTTCAAGTTTCAACCAGCTAAGCAATGACCCATTTTCAGAGGAAATACCAAATGTGACCCTTCAATGAGACAACTCGGACAAGCCATATTCCATATGGATACCTTTTTGTCCTACCACTTATACGTGCTAGATCCTATGGTTTTTCTGCTGTCCTTGATCTTTTTTAAATAACTTAATTTGAGATTTGTTGAGTTTAAAGTTGTTTGTTTTTTTATGGGTTGTTTTGTTATGTAATGCTAGGAGCTTCTAAAGCATAAATAATTGGTGGTAAAAGATAAATATTAACACTACAAATTTTGAAATCTTGGTCTTTTAAAAAAATGTTTTTTGATTTGAATCTGTTTATGTTCAAATCTTTTATATTTGCTCATATCTTTTACAAATTTAATTTTTCTTTTAATTTTTTTTTTTTTGAGAGAAGGAATGGATCTTTCATGTGAGAGAACATGAGCAACGTAAGCAATCTCTCAACATGAGGAATCCATCTCCAATTTCTTTGACTATATTATTTTTGCTAAGTTTTAAAAATTGTTCTTCATTTTCCACAATTTAGCTGCTCTATTTTTTCTCTAAAGGATTATGAAAATATATTTTGTAACCGTCATAATTATTTATTTATATGTTTTTAATTATACAATGTAATAACTATTAGTTTATTTATACATTCTGATATTTTGAATTATAATTTAAATGTATATAAATCAAGTCTTCCGTTTAAAATTACTAAATAAAATTATATGAGATTTTTTCAAGAATGAAATTTTCAAATTTATTTTTTACTTTGAAAAGTTGTTTAACATTTGTGTACGAAAACTGTTTAAAAGAAAAAGAATCACATTGAGAATTTTTATATTATTGATCTTTCACTTATGTACCACTAACTTTTAATATTTTTATATAAGAGACTATCCTCATAAAATTATTCTTTCTTCGCTTAATAAGAAAAAATAAATAATAGTATTTTCGCTTAACATTAAGGGCAACCAATACCGCATGCAATTGGGCAATTTTTTATTATGTAGGACAATGCCCAGCCCTCTGACGAATGGGAACTATTTTGTCCCTTTATGCAACTTGCGTCTGGATTTCGTTGGTCTGCTTGGTGGTTACTCTCTCTCTCTCTCTCTCTCTCTCTCTCTCTCTCTCTCTCTACATTTCATTAATTTATGCAAGTTGTAATATCAACAACTCACTCCGCTCTGCAACTTTACGTGCAAATAACTCACTTTTTTTAAATGAAATATATTTATTTTAAAAGGTCTCAAATTTTAAAATTAATCTAAAAAATCTAAAGATAATAAATTTTAACATAAAATCTTGAACTATAATTTTTTTACAGTATAAGTTTTTTATACTTAAATTTTTTTAAAATAATTTTAAAATTTAAAATTTTTCAATATAAATATTTTTAATTTAAAGACTTTTTAATTATAATTTTCTCTCTCTCTCTCTCTCTCTCTCTCTCTCTCTCTATATATATATATATAAAGGGTATTAGCTTATTGAATCTTTTCCGGCATGGGGTGAAGTTCTATTTTACCCTTACCCTAAAATGCAATCTATTTGATGGATTATTTAGATTGACGTTATATATCTATATTCAATTAAATGATGTTAAATTATATAAAAAAAATTTATTTATCGTATTTTTGTTAAAAATTCTAATAAAAATACATAAAAGTATATATCTAAGTTTTGTTCATTTTAAAACTACAAATTTCTCCCCCCCAAAAGAAAAACCATTATTACAATTAGGATAAGGTTGAGATAATTAACATATAATAACTCAAATAGTAAGCTATACTTCAACTTTCCGATTTAGGAGCCTTTCCGATACTTGAGGTTCAAGCTAGCTAGTTGAAAAACACTTCAAGGGAGGAGTACATAGCTTCAAACATCAAATGGAATGCCACACCCAATGGGTTTGAGAAACTTTTTCCAAAGATTCCCTTGAGAAATGTTTTATCCTTTTTATAATAAAAAATAAATTATGATTAAATTTATTTAACTAAAATATTTTTATATATTATCTATATAATATAACAAATATATATATGATCAATATAAAATACAATTTCAACAATCAAATTTGTATCAAATATAAATTAATAAACATAATTATTATATAAATTTAATAAAATTTAAAAATAATACGAAATAGACAATTAAAAGTTTAGAAAATATATTTTTGACTAGTTATAATTTTAGTAAAAAATTTTTTTAACAAGTTATAATTTTAGTAAGAAAAATTAATATTATTTTTAGTTTAAAAATTTTGTATATAATTTTAAATATATATATAATTTAAATATCTTTCACAAAATAAGTAGTTTATTCTTATTTTTATAAAAAGAGAAAATAGATAGGTGACATTTATGGGGTGAAATTGTGAAAATATCAAAACGGCAAAAGCTTGGGTTTACTATTCAGCCCCTGCCTCAGCCAGCTTCAACGAGAAGAGAGAGAAGGGTACTAGTACTGAGAGCGGAGAGAGAAAGAGGGAGCTTGGCTTACAATTTACACGGGGGCAAACGAACCCTAGCAGAGAGAAAGTGGGCTTTGGTCTGAAGCCTTTTTCGCATTGCATTTATCGATCTCGAATCTTCAATCTGCAAAAGGTGGGTCTCTTTCTTTTGTTGGGTTATCAAATACGAAATTGCTTTCAGATGGTTGGTTGCAGGACAATCAATTTTCGTTTTCATGCTTAATTCTTTAAACTTTTAAAAATTTTTGGTTGGTTGATGCCTCAGTCTCGTACATTGTACCTTCTTCTCTCTGCAAACAGTAATTTCCATATTTCATATTTTCTTCTCTTCTCTTCCGAATGCATGCTGTT
Source organism: Erythrophleum ivorense (assembly GCA_026724425.1). Classification (NCBI taxonomy): domain Eukaryota; kingdom Viridiplantae; phylum Streptophyta; class Magnoliopsida; order Fabales; family Fabaceae; genus Erythrophleum; species Erythrophleum ivorense. The sequence continues at coordinate 34,407,436 of JAIUCV010000006.1, read as the reverse complement.
GTTTATTCTGTAAATTCATGCTCTAGATAGATGCCATACGAAAGGCAGCAAAATAAAGTTTCGATCTTTGATTTTTCTTGATCTGGGACCTGGAAGAAAAGAAAGAATCTTTGGGTAACTGAGAGCAACGTTTTTTTTCCCTTATAAATTTTTCTGGACCTGGAATGTAAGCTGTGGATTGGAAGTTTCTTCTCAGTTGCTATTTATTGCTGCCGAGAGTTCGGATTTTGCTTCTCTTTGAAAGTCTGGTGATTTATTTGGTTATAGTTGAGTTTTCTGTTACATTGGTGGTGAACTATTCATATATTGGTCGCCTTCTAAGATTTAGTAGGAACTATTGTTTTGTCTTGGGGATTTTCATGTCAAATGAGCCACCAATAAAATCAGTGTGAGTGTGTTCAGCGTGACAGCAGTGGCTTAACTTAAACAATTTGATTATTATGCAAGATGGAATAAAATTTCACTGTATGTGGCTAACGGCTTGGTAATATGTCACACACACACAGAGTGAAGGGAAAATTTAAGTTGTTTATGAGTCCAGACAAATTTTAGAATTTTTGTGCCAATAAAATAAGGAAGGAGAGATCTATAAAGCTGCAAGCGTTATGTGGACTTTTGTCTGAATGAAGTATATGCTTTATAGAGCTCTGGGCAACGTAGCTCTTAGTCATTATCCCAATGAATCGTCTACTTTTACTTAGACCTATGGGCAATTTTTCTCTTAGATCATTTATTTAATTTTGTTGAGACTGGAGAGTTGAGAATACTGAATGCTATTTTGGTAAGGCTTCCTTGATTTTATGTGGTTGTCTCAATTACTAGTTTTTGAAGTATATGTGGATGGAAAAGAGCTTTTTGTGCATGCTCTCCCAGTTCTGAAATGCCTTTTATTTTTGCTGATAAAATTGTGAGTGGATACACATGTACAACAAATTTTAGTTGTTTTGAATTTTTCCCCCCTCGCTAGGCACGTATGCCATTGTAGGATCTTTTTATTTGGTTGCCATGGAGAAAGAAAAGAACAACACTTGGAATCGTCATATATTTTTAATCATGGATTGCTTGTTTAATATTGTTGAAAGATCCTAATTTGAAGTGTTTTATTGAGAAGATGCATCCCATAACTGTCTTTGTGCTTTATTCCCTTCTTTGTTGTTAGCTTTTAATTTATTTACTTGGTCACGTTTCTTTTATAATTCATAGCATCTTATTTGACAGGTATTAATTCTGCTTCTATGGCTAATTCAAAGGCTTCATCAGGCATCAGAAATTTTATGTATTCTGGAAAGCATGCTCTCCTTCCTCCTAAAAGTCCATTTCCTAGTATTTCTGGAGCATATGCTGATTATATCCCAAATCCTGGATTTGGTTCCAAGGTTGTTCAGAAACTTAGAGAGGGAAACACACACCACCAACGGACTTCATCTGAGAGCCTTGTCATAGAGGAGCAACCTTCTTGGCTTGATGATCTTCTTAATGAGCCAGAGACACCTATCCGCAAGGGTGGTCATCGACGTTCATCAAGTGATTCTTTTGCATACTTGGACACAGTTAATGTTTCTTCTAACATTAGCTATACAGATCTGGATGAGTGTAATTATAGGAGTTCAAAAGCTATTCCATCTTGGGCATCTCAGGACTTTGATTATGGCAAAGATGCTCGTCATTTACCGATGTATGCAGAAATCAAGTCAACCAAAAAGAACAATAGAGCATGGGACTCTTCTTTAAATGCTGTGTCGCATCCAAGTGGTGTTCCCTCTGGCAGGGACAATGGTGCATTTCAGAGTTCAGGATTGCCATGTACGCCATGTGAAGCAGATGGGGTTCCATCAAATGCTAACGAAAAACTGGATTCAGCAGAATCTAGTTCACATGATACAAAAGTATCTTCTGAAAAAAAGGATGGTTCACATGTAAAGGCATATGCTTCTGAAACAGACACAAAACGAGCTAAACAGTATGTATTTATTTTCTATCCTTTCTGAATTTATTGTTGTTGCACTAATTTGCTGGCTTATACCACTAATATATGACTTGGAGGGTGTAAGTTCTGTTGAATGGTTTGATCTGCTCCTCACTGCTGTTTCTTTTCTAATTTTTCTATGCAGAATGCTTTCCTTTAGCACACCCATGAAATCATGCCAAGCTATCCTTAACCTCTTTTAAAATTTGTCACAAGAGAGTGCTTGACAAAGAGTTATTTTATCAAATGTAGCTTATCTTGTGGAAAGTTACAAATTTCAATGGATGTCAATGTGATGGAAAAGTTTTAATAATTTACGGTTGTTGCACTAATTTGCTGGATCATACCACTAATATGTGACTTGGAAGCTGTAAGTTCTGTTGAATGGTTTGATCCGCTTCTCACTGCTGTTTCCTTTCTATTTTTTCTAAGCAGAATGCTTTCCTATAACACATCCATAAAATCATGTGAAGCTATCCTTAACCTCTTTGAAAATTTGTCACAAAAGAGTGCTTGAAAGTAGCTTATCTTGTGGAAAGTTACAAATTTCAACGAATGCCAATGTGATGGAGAAGTTTTTAATAGTTTACTTTGTAGTAGAAAAGACATGATGGTTAGTTTGGATTTTGAGAATTAGAGTGGACTCCGCATTATTAAAGGCTCAGTGGCTATTATTTCTCATGTCTAAGAGAGAGTTTTGGGGGATTTATTTTGGGGGGAGGAGGGGGGGTTGCCAAAATCAGTTACACTGTATGTCTTATGCCCATTTAGATGGCTGTTTGTTTACTCTTGGTATGTGTTTTTGGCTAACTTCTATGATGCCAATGAATTCATGTTGAAAAAAAAAAAATCTGAAATGCTTTTATGCAGGCAATTTGCTCAACGTTCGCGGGTCCGTAAACTTCAATACATAGCTGAGCTGGAAAGAAATGTACAAGCTTTACAGGTAAGCTTTATGAAAAATTCTGAATGATTTTCGGGCAATGTTTATTCAAATTCCTATATGGTCTATGTTGGAAAGTTCTGATTCTGATTCTTTGTAAATCAATAGGCAGAAGGGTCTGAAGTATTGGCTGAGGTTGAATTTCTTAATCAACAGCATCTTATCCTGAGCATGGAGAATAAAGCCCTTAAGCAACGTTTAGAAAGTTTAGCACAGGAACATCTTATCAAACACTGTAAGTTTCTATCCTTGAGAATTATGTTCAAGTAATTAGGAAATATTTTGTATGTTTTCAAATGTCAAACTGGAAAATGTGCATTAGGGGAGCTGGCAAATATTAACTCCCCATACTTGTTCTTGGTATGAAGTCATGATGCATTTAATTTTATGTATTAGCTATGAAACAATCTATGTTTATTTATGTAAGTTTGATGTATAGGTAAATATACATGGCAAGAAGAAAAAAGTTAATTTGCTATGAACATGAGATTGACTGTATGTAAGAAGTTTCACTTGAATGAGATTAAGTAAAGGAAGGTTTGATCTTAAGGGCTGTGCTCTAATAACTTGGGGCAGGGGCAAAATTATAGCTCAAGGACCTTTAATCCTGGGTGACTTGTCTGCTACACATGGGCCTGGCATCTTATAAATTATAATTGAAACACCCCAAAGCTTAATAAACATTTTTGCTGAAAATGCACAAACAGTTGGATTATAGATAAGTCTGTCATTTGGTGTAATCATGATTCATGAGCATTATGCATATAAGGAGAACCACCTCAGTTAGGATTTAATGCTTCTCAGTGTGAATACTCTGTGATGGAGACCCTAGGGTTCCATATCTGAATTTACGGTAGAAACTCAGAAAAACAAGAAATAAAGCAATGAAACCCTAGCTCTTCGAGGGGCTAGAACCTCCCACAACTTTGATCCCAAATTCTGCCTGAACCAATTCCTCCTAGAGAATGCTCCTAACAACCTCCATGCATCCCACACCACTCTAGATCCTTCCCCAAACCTTTTATCCGATCATCTCATGCAGCCCCTGCGGCCCAAAACCCTTAATGGCCTTATTCTGTTCTTAATAGAACTCTTAATTATTTTTGAGGGTCCATCACTCTAGCAGTTAAAGTACTGTTTGTTGGTTACTTTTTAATTATTCTCCATACAAAAGTAGTCCTGGTTCTTTTGATGTATTTTTTGTTTTTCCTAGTGTGTAGAAAGGAGCTATCACTTACAGGGAAAATCAAAACAGATTTGATCTGTACAAAAGCTTTGAAAATAAAAAGCTTCTGCGGGGCTTTGTGGAAGAAAATGGTCATCTGCCTTTAAGCCACACTGCAGTTTTAAATAATAATGCTTGTACTGTCATTCTACTTTATAATTTCCGTGTTCTTTCATTGCAAAATTTCTGTAAGTGGTGGCTCCTTGTCTGGGCATTTTATGCATGTACTCTGCTTATAGTTGAAACTTGAAACTTGAAACTATATATACTTGAGTGTTGAGAAAACTTGATACTTCTTTTCTTTCCAATATGTATACTGATTATTATTTGGCATTCTTCCTGGAGAACTGAAGAGAATGCTGCAGTTTTGTGATGCAGAAGTAGAGATCTTTTCCTGCACTCACTCTGTCTATATAGCCAAATGATGGTGTGGGATGAATTTAGGATTGGCAACCTTGTCCAATACCAAATATTATGTACTTTCATTTGTTTTTTCCCCCCTGTTCTAACCCAATCTAATAAATTAGCGGAAGTTAGGAGTTAATATGCAAGACTTATAGAGAATTGAATTTTGGGCTCCTTTAGTTCTTTTCATGCATAATTAATTTCATCAGAAGTGGAATGAATTTTTTACCAAAAAGAAAAAAAAGATATTAAAGGATTTTGTTTTGTAGACTAAAACATGCGATGTGTAATTCAGTGGAGCAGGAAGTACTAGAAAGAGAGATTGGAAGATTACGTTCATTGTATCAGCAGCAGCAACAGCCACAACCGCAACAGCAATCATCTGGTAGCCTTCGACGCACTAAGAGCAGAGATCTCGATTCCCAGTTTGCAAACCTTTCCTTAAAACATAAAGACAGCAGTTCAGGGCGTGACCCTGTGACAGGTCCACTCCATACTTAGATCTGCAGCTTAGCTGTAGCAGTGTTCTGCCTCTACAATCAACAGATATTGCCACACGTGTGAAAGAGTCAAATCTTTCCATTGTGCGGGATTGTGCAGAGATTTCCAGTGTAGGCATCCTCTCTCTGCCCGCTTTGCTTATTTCGGGCTCTCCCTAGTCCTTCCCTTTAGTTTGTTTAAATTAATATCAATTTTAATGTGCGCCTGGTGGTCACTGCCGAAAGCTTATCATATTTCGTTCTGAGTTTATCGATCAGTTGACTTGCCGGAGGTGGTAACTCAACATCCCCACTGTATGTTGTTATTCATGAAGTGTATCCTCCATTTCTTTAGTGAATTTCATGGTTGTGGAAACTCAGCCTATTGTAAGCAGCAAAGATCTTTAGGGCTGTATGGATGTGCATTACTTGTATGGATTATGTGGAGCTAGTGTTTGCCAAAATGATTTGAGGAAGTTCATGTGTTCTCAACAGATCTTGTTTCATATTGTCGGAAAAATTAACTGTGCACAATTTTAGTCCCTTTAAATTTTCTCTAAGATACTGTATGGACAGGCATTAGGGATCATAGATAAGTTATGGGTAGGGTACTGTAGTCTACATCTCCTGACCTATACGAATATCTAATTCTTATGATATGAGCCAATTTACTCTGAAAAATTTTAAAATTAACAATTTGTTTTTGCCAAGTTGAGACTCGCTTAGACAAGATGTTTTTATATAAAATCAAAAGAAATAAAACGTCTCAAATAACTATTATATAATTCAAAACTAATTTGGTGGTTTTTTAAAACTCTTTTTAACATATTATATTAATAAATAAAAAGCCATTTATATACTGAGTTTAGAGTGAGGGTAGTGTAATAGCATATTGATCTAAAACCTTAAGACATCCGTGAAATTGTAATACTGAGATGTGAGCGAGTAAACTGTATAGGCATCTATCAAGTGTGACTAAATATTTGTGTGGATATATTGAGAAAATCTTTTATACATCTTTCTTTAGGGCCATGGTTGGGCCAGAACTAAGTTACTTCCCTTTGATGGGTTAAATGAAATAAATCTAATGTTTTTATTTGTTATTTGTTATTTGTTATTGTTATTGATATTGTTTTGTTTTTTGGTTTTTTAAAGTAATCAGTGTGATAGTTTGTTTGGTCTTGCATTTCATCTAACATAAATGTAGCTGAATTTTTTAAGTAGCTTTTCATTTTATTTCAGAAGTTAGTCCTTAAAAAGATAATGATCGTCAAATCAATTCAGGTCCTTTGAAAAGCTTAGATTTGATTTCGTTTGTACTTTTGTTAGCCTTGTGTTAATAGAGTTTTTCACGTCTCACGTGAATCAACTTCGTGAAATGTTAGCAGTAGATGTCGATTAATGGTAACTCTTCTAGATGCTTAATAACAAAAATGGTAGCATTTTGACAGGCGCTTGAGTGTATTGCCATTGCTTTGACCCTTGAACGAAAATCCAGAAGCATTATTGTTTTCCCTTGTCAAGCATCCAAATGGTCAATTAATTATATTAGCCACCATCGTTTAATGATATCGAGAGTTGGTTCATGTGAATGATTCCGTTAAATCATTTCTCAACAAATTATGCAGTCGTATCATATCTTCTCAAGCATCATACGAAACTCTTCCTGGAACTGCTATATATAAGTTCTATTAGCAGTATAAGTCAAATCAAACTACTATACATCTTCCATAAGGGCTCCTTTCCTTTCAATCAATTGCCTTTTTTCTTTGTAATTAGATGTGGACTCCATACAATTGCATAGGACTCGTGTCAATTACATGGTTTAGTTCAAATTTTAAAAAAGTAGAAAAAATTTGAAAAAAAAAATGGAGAAAATTTGGGGAAAAAGGTAAAACTTACAAAGAGTTTGGAAACAGTATTCTACAGTACAATCCATTCTCTTTACATATATATATATATATATATATGATTACTTGCAATGGATAAATTCAATTCCTCTTGCTGAACAGTCCCTAACAGAGCTGCGGTTGGTCATGCCGGAGCAACCTATATTCGCACAAAAAGAACAAGTTTGCGCACTGACTTAGGTGTGCCTACGTCTTTTAGAGCCGTCCTCTGTGAAAAATTCCCAGTCATTATGATTAAGACTGCTCAAGTCATCAAGTTCTGCAATGGCCATCAAGTACTGGGTAAGTTTCACAAGCTCCCGATCGCTATCTCTGTTAGCATAAGCCTTCCTGAATGGCTTGATTGTTAAACCATTCTGTGGGTTCATCACAAAATTTCTTCGAAGATCATCAAACATGATGGTGTTTGTAGCATTGTAGAACTGAAATGAAATAAGAAATCACCATCAAGTCATCTAGATCATTGTTCGCTGTTGCTGACATTCATATAATACAGGAAAAGAGGAAGAAAAGAAAAAAACAGATATAAATGTTTTTCAAACATGCTCCAAAATCTTCTCATACACATAGGTTTTCTGACTCACGGTTATCCTCAAAAGCATGAAATAAAGATTTTCGGGAAAATGACAGTGCAGCTGTAGTTTCTTAAGGTCTCTTTCTATCCCTTTGGCTCGAGATTGGCGTGCGTGAGACAGGTTTACAACTACTTTATGAAGATAATATGATTCTGTTTCCGTCGAGTAAGGAAATAAGTTACATTTATACCTCGGGGAAATGAGCCCAGATCAAACCTAGAGGTTTGCAATCGAAGACCCCACGAGAAGTTGATTGGACAGTGATCATTGCTAAGTGGTCAAGAAGTGCGGTGATTTTGTAATTCGGATTGTCCAAAACCCCAAGTTGTCCCATCTTCAGGTTAATCCACTTCATGCTGCATGAAGTACACCATCACACAAAAAAAAGAGCTTAATTAAATATCCATTTTGTTTTGGTTATTGCGTGCATTTGTTTGGGAATATGTCATTCGTTGTTCAGTATCATCTACAGGTGTCTTCCATGGTTATTCTCCCAGAGGAAATTTAAAAGAAAAAGAAAACAAGTGGGTGAGAAATAATAAAGTTATTTATACCTGGTTGCAGACCATATCATAATGTCATACTCTGAGTAAACTGATGTAAGAAACTCATGAAGATCTGCAGAAGATGACACCGGGAAGAGCCTTTTCAGAAAAACAATTTAAAAAATAAATAAATAAATAAAGCAAGCAAAAACTTGCCATAAATTGATCACTTACAAGGTCTCATAAGTTCAAGAGGGTTCTCTGCTGTGGACCGATGATCGAATAGGGTGTAATCAATATCCAGAACAAGGAGTTTCTTCCCTTTTCGACATGGATTTCTACGCTCAATCTGTAATAGAAGACAAGCCACAAGGAAGAACACCAAAAAGGCATGCAAAGAAGGATTACTGAGGAAGAATTGCATCATTGTCCAAACTTATGACGAAAGAAAATTTGTGTTAAAACTATAACCCCAAAACTTGCTTGCGTCATGATTATGCAGCAATGCTGAACAATTTCATTTGAAAAACAAGTATAAGCTGCATGATAAGCAAACAAAGCATATTACCTAATCACCTGTCACTCTGGAATGACAGCATCAACCATTGAGTGATGGAAATAGTATCTATATTCTCATCCCCCTTCTTTCCACAGTATATTGGTCTTAAAACTAGGCTGCTAATTTTACATATAAATCAAACAAGAGGCAAGGACCCTTAAAAAGGGACAATTGCTGTACCATCACAGCTTTATAGAAATGAGGTAAAATGGAAAGAGAAGAAAATGTGTGCTAGGGAGGAGGGACTGCAGTCAATTAAATATGAAATCTAAATAACCCCTGCCATACTAGTAGTTTATGCTATGTATGTCTTCTTTTTTCCCTCCCCCAAACACCCCCCCCCCAAAAAAAAAAAGAGCAACTTCAACTTACATTATGCCACCTCAGAGCAACTTCAACAGCCAGCTCTCTTATGTTAAAAAAGTATGTTCAAGCTTTAAATCAGAGAATTAAAATCTAGGAGAAATTGCGAAAAGACCCTTGACTTCGACCCATCTGAAAATAGCCACCATTTACTTTGAATCTGGATAATAGTTCCCTGTACTATAGAAAATTTGGGAGCAGACCCTTACCCCTTCCCTCACAAATTTCACTTTGTGAATCTTTGAATCCAAACCCATGATTTTGACCCAGATAGCCATGATTTGATTTCATTTCAAACCCCAACTATTCCGCTCACAATTTTGAACCCAAACAACCTTCTTTCCCAAATTTTTGTTCATCATTTTGAAGCTAAACAACCACAATTTTGACCTAGGTGGCATGCTTTCAATATTGTTCGCAATTTCGATTTCAAACCCAAAGTATTCCGACTGTGATTTCAAATCCAGAAACTCTTCTTCCACAAATTTCCATTAAATATCTAACAAAAGGTGGATGGAAGGGTTTGCTCCCAAGTTTGCCATGGTATGGGAGTCTATTATCCAAATTTCAAAGTACATGGTGGCTATTTGTGAATGGGTCAAAGTATAAGATGTATCTGTGCATTTTTCCCTTAATTATGTATGTATGTGAGAAAGAGAGAGATTGAGGGTTGATGCAATCACCCTTAAAATATCAGCTGATATAAAGAAAACATCACCTATATGATGGATTACCCCGTATTAACATCTAACTGTTTAAGGTCCTTTGGGCTTAAATGATTGTACTGAAGAGATGACTAATGAAGCCAAGTAAATTGAGAACTTGACTCAATTTTCCAACAGCGTCAATTGACTTCTTAGATATTTTCTAGCCAATCAGCCAGTAAAACTTACTGATATCCAGAAGAAAAATCACCTCCATGCTATAAACCTGCGAAGATACTGCCTCACATTTTAACCATAAAAGGCATAAAGCATAAATTGAAGATCCTTGACAAACAGAGCAGAATACAGAACTGCTAGAAGCAGTGACTGTTGAATAAACCAGTCTCATCATCTTTGAGCATAATGCTATGATTGTATTCATAGCAGAATTATAATATCATAATATGTGACACTAGTTTTGTCCAGAAAAGCATGAAAATGCTCTCAACGCCAGTACCATGGTGACTCTAATGTTTTGATGTGAATCAAGTAGATTAGATAGTTGAAAGTTAACAGATTCTTACATATTGAACCTCCTTCCAAAAGGAGGCTAGAAAAAGCGCAAAAGAGAAATACAAATAAGGACCCAGCAAACTAAAAAAGGATTGAACTGTATTTACCTTCTATTTGAGGATAGTACATACACACATATGGTCGCATAACAAATTCAGCCACCTATTGCATAACTGTGCATATAAAAGAGACCCTGATCATTAAGAAATTACCTTGTATTGATTTACACGTCTCCTCAACTTTTGCTTGTTGACTTCCTTGTCTTTGATGTCTACAGCTTCTTCTTGACCAAGCTCAAAATCGTCAACAATCTCGGGCGATTCCACCGGATCAACAATTATATCTTCTTCAGTAGTACTGCAAATTCAACCTTTTTTTTTCAAACACGTTTATGAACAAAAAGTGTGTTCCAAAAGGGAATTCTCCGCTAGTTGAACAAAATCTTCACAATTGAGCACATTGAGCACATACTAGATAACAAGACCGCGATCATTCCTTTGATCTTTCAACTTCGACCATAAAATCAAATACGCAGAAACCTATTAATCTATTACCCATTTTTCAATTCAAACTTCACTTCTTTATCATCAACAACTTTTACAATCATAAACATATATTTAAAAAAAAAAAAGCAATACCCGATCATGGTCATCTTAAGAGAAGACTTGAGAGGGAGCTGCGAGAGCAAGAGAGAATCATCGGCAAGTTTGGAACCGACTTTAGGGTACAGAAGCTTCTGGCGATTGGGCAACACATTTGTGAGCTCGCAAATTCGGCGCTTCAATTCGCCGACGGTATCGTCGCCGCAGACTCGGACGGTGTACTCCTTGCCGCTCCACTTCACTGTCAGAGTGAGCTCCTCTTCCGATAACGACGACGTTGATGCGGTGTTGGAAGCCATGGCTGAAGCTACGGCATGCGCAGTCGAAAATCCAGACGCCTCCCACTCTGTCTCCTGCTCCTAGAAAATAACTACACTCACCGAATCCCGCAAGCCCTTTCTCATTTCATGAATTTATAAAATAAATCCCTTTCCGCTTTTTTTTTTGTTTTTTTTTTCTTTATCAAAATTTTCACCGTTGAATTTTTTTATGAGAGTCGAGCTTTCAATAATTAATATATATACACAATTACATTATTAATTAGAGGTTAAATTATTCTTGTCATATAATTTTTATAATTTCACTCAATTTTTAAATTATTTAATATTGTTTAAGTGTTGAAGAATTTACGTATAGTACTCTTTGAATTATATCTTAATAATAATTTGGGTGTACAAACTTTAAACTTAAGATTTAATCTTCTAATCTATCATGAAGTTAAAATTTTACATATAAGCTAAAATTAATTTTTAAAAGGTATGTGATTGTAACAACATACTTGATGTTTTTATCATCTTTTTAAATTTCCTCCATTGCTAAAAGTATCAATCATGCAGTACCTATACCAAAATTTTAACTAATATCTAACATTTTTTTACTTTTTTTGTATTAACTTAAGAAGTATAATGTTATACTTTAAAGTCTATAAACCAAAATTATAATTTGAATATAGTTTATATATATATATATATATATATATATATATAAGGCTATGTAGTTTTCCATTTAAAAGCTTTCATGATATGAGAGTTGCAACTTCTTGTCAATGCAGACACCATCCTTTTCCTCAAATAATCCTACTCTTGCAGTGAGCTCATACCAGTCTGTGTCTGCAAATTCTAGTATAATAATTTCCTCCCAGGATAGCAACAGGTTCTTGCCACTATCAACGGATACAAGCTGCAAAAGTTCATCTCTTTTCACAGTATATTCCTTATAGATTTTCATCACCAAAACATGAAGAAACTGGTAGAATTTCTGAAGATTTCTTTTTCTGGGAATATCAAGATCAATTGTCCTCGCTTCTTTCCTCAATGAGTGATGGTATGTTATGTTGACAAGGATGGTTGGCTGTGACCATGCCTATAGCTTTAGGAACCAACAGAGCTGATCTTCGCATCTCAAACTCAAGCCAAAGTGAAGCAGTTCAAATCTCGACACAGAAGCACAAAGAAAGATGATCTCTCCATTAAAGAACTCATTGATAGTCTAGCTTCTGTTGGATATTGCCTGTTAGTTTTAGACCAGATTGAATTAATATTTGATAGCTTAACTTCTGAGTATGACAGTTTTATCACTTCAGTCTCATCTAGAGTTGAACCATACACCGTGTCAGAAATTGAAGCATAACGGGAAGGCATTGAAAAACACAAGAAAGAATTATATATTGTTACTGCTAATGACTCAGCATATAAGTTAGTGACTCACCATTTGATGTTGACTCTCCCTGAAATATTCAGTTGTAGTATAGATGGGTTAAACAGATAGGCAATATTACTATAAATGTATGTGTTGTGTACGTAAGTAAATCAATCAATGCCATTCGCATCTCTTCATTTCTTCTTATAACACTCTCTTTGCTTTTTCTCTAAAACCTTTCAGAGGCCAACTTCACAGAGGATATTGAATGATGATCAAGTAAAACCAACTCAATGAGAATAATAATGGAAAGCAAATGACAAAGAAAATCAAGACAAGAATGAAAATAAAGTTAAATCCAACATAACATCATTAAACAAATCACGTGTGTCCACTCCGAGAATTAGAACCAACAGAGGATTGATCACGGTGTCTCTAATCCTGGAAGTCAGCACTCACAAAGCATAAATTATGTTATGTTCAATATCATTGTGCAGAATGCTACAATTGAAGCCACAACAGACTTACATAATAGTAGTTACAACAACTTTGACTGTAGAAACATGATGATAGAGATCAGAAAATCTAAACAATGCAGAGAATAGTCTCAATCTTGAAATATAAGGCTAATGAAGGGAAGCAATGAAGAAATTATTTTATTTTGAACAAAGTCATCAGCTAGTTATAACCTTGTAATCCTTTGACATAAGCATGCGGCTCTTAAATGATCAAAAGGCATATATCTATAGGCATTGTGCCTTTATTTGAGATAAGGGATATGGAGAATGGTGTTTCTATAAGCCCTAGTTGTTTTTTGAGTGAGGAGGAGGATAAAGGAATTATGCTCCAAAAACTACAATATCCATTCATTCTGACAACATGAATGACGATAACAGAGTACCTGTCAGATTGACAACACCTAAAGAGCAAGATCAACTCGATTAGAGTTCTAAAAAGATTATGCATCAATCATTAGTTCAATCCTTTTGTTTCTATGGTGAGAAATGTTGGTGTTGTCTACCGTGACAACTCGTTACTGGAATCTAACGATGATCGTAGCCAATCTTATAATATAAACAAATGCTTACAAGGGAGAAGGACATTGAGGATTAGATATCCAATGACAGTGACAATGAGATTGCTACTTCATGGAATTCAAGGGATGAAGATGAAGGTTATACGAAGGAGGATGATCTTGGGGATAAGTGATAAACACATCTAGAGGGGAATGAATAGATGTGATATGTAAAAAAATTTATTGATAGAAAGTGGAGGACGCATAGGTGGAGTAAGCAAAAGTTTATAGGAGTGAGCAAATAGTGACTAATGAATTAAATAATCTCAATGTGATATGTGAAAAATAAGTAGAGGAAGCAAACAAATATAGAATAAAATTAAAACGTGCTATGTTAAACGTGGAGGAAGCAAATAGTTATACAATGCAATATAATTATACAAAGCAAGTGAAGTGAGCAAGTGTAGCATAAAACTAACTTGATATGTGAATGAAGGATCCTCTAGTAATGGAGAAAGCAAACTATGTAGAAAGTATGAGAAATTACGAGCAAGAGAAACATATAGAGATTTATCCTAATTCAACCCCTTAACTTACATTTAGTCCCCTTAAACTTTAAGGGATTTTTCTTCCATCTTCAAAATAATTTTACAGTAGTGATGGTTTTTGCATGCTCACTACCAATAGAGGTTTTTCAAGCTCATCTTGAACTCTCTATAGGATTTTATACAATTTACCCTCAATTTACTCACTTAGAAATTTACAATAGAGATTGATGGAATAGATTTTCTCTTTTTACAAGATTCTTGCTAAACTCAAAGATTGTTTCTAATAAGTTGATAAACTAAAGACAAGGAAATACAATAGTTACAATGACTCAAAGAATTCTTTCTTATTCTTTGCTTTTGCTCTTTGATTTCTCGCTATATACAAACTTTCAGTAGCTCCTAGCCTTTAGAAATAATATTGATCATGCAGTGTCTTTTTGGTTAGAGCAGATGTGGCATGTAACATTCATAATCTTTCATCTTTGCAGTTACTGATAGCTCGAGTAATTCTTCTCATACAATTGGTCTAATTGTCATTAATGCTATTTGAGAATCAATACATGGGTTAAAGAAAAATATCATCTTTATAAGTAACAAAGACAGTTGCATTAGAGAGAAACAGAAAGAATTACTATTTCATTCTTAGTTTGTATTTTATTTACATGAAAGTTGTCTTCTTTTTATCGTTTGTATATTAAGGTTTTTGTCTTTAAGTTAATAATAGTGAACATATATATGGGCCAATAAAGATAAATGGACTTTTACATAAATAAACTTTGAGTTTTATTATCATCAAAGTCATGAGTCCAAACAATCTAAGGCCAATAATCTTTCCTTTTTGGTGATGACAAAACTACTATACAAAAAATAAAAAAAAATTATGTAAAATAATATTATATGCTCCCCATGAATCATTGCACCCAAACATAAAGGAGATTTAATGAAGTTACAAGTTCACATAGAATAGAACAATAATGCAACACATTTTGAATACAATTCTCCCTTTTTTGTCAATAGCAAAAAGGAAGATAACAGATAATCAAAGCAATGATAGAACCACAGAAAAATCAGAGAAGCATAAATGGAAGGCACAAATTTAGGCAAAATATATGATTAAAAAAATGTAAGACTATCATTGGTATATGCCAAAGTATTAAAATAGTTTTCAAAACTATAAAGTATCCCTAAGTTGCTAATCAATGTGGCGAAAAGCTTGACCTATCTTATTAATGAAACAAATAAGAGCATGGTCAATGTCTTAAAGATGTTGCAGGAACTCTTGTCTATCAGCTTGGAATCCTTACTTGGTGTCATACAACTTGACAATAACAAAGTCAAGTTGTTATTGGATCACACTTTGACTGCTTACCATATTTTAGATGGTCCTAATGTTTGTCGCCATACGACCAATGTCATTATGTAGAGTTATTATGTAGGGCATGCATGTTATCATTCAGGTTTTAGAGAAGTTGTAGAATTTCATCATTTGATGGAGGAACAATGATTGCAACAAGTGGAGGAGGTAAGGGTGAAGAAGGTAGAGTTTGTTGATAAGCCACAGGAGGTGGAGAAGGAGAATGATGAACAAGATGAGAATTAGTTAGAGGAAAGTCTAAAGGTGGAAGTGGTATAAGTAGAAGAGTATCGGTTAAAGTTAATAAAGAGAGTAAAGGTTTAGGTGTAGGTACAAATGGAGAGGGAAATGAAAAAGGTAAAGGAGATTGAGAGAAGGTGTGTCTATGGGAGTTGGAGGAAAGAATGGAGAGTCAGTATAAATAAGGTTAGAGGTGAAGAATGAGGTAGTGATGGTGAGAGAAATGGAAGGAGAAAGTAAAAAATTTTTGGTTTATAAGAAGAGGGAGATAAAATAGGTGAAGGCGATATGTCTTCTTTAGAGGGAGAGGATGGATTTGACACAAGCTTTTTCCATTTGCTCAAAAATGCAGAACAAGATGGAGGAGGAGGCATTGTATAAGTTGGAAGAGGTACTAGAATAGTAAAAGAGGATGGTGGAAGAGGCACTAAAGTTAGAAGAACTTCACCTTGGTATTGTGAATACCGTATTTTGTCCAGACAAATTTCAAAAATAATAACAAAGTCAAATTAGCAAAAAAATATTACCCAAAAAAAATATTAGATTTCTTTTCCTTCAAATTCTTAAAGCCTAAACAACTCATCAAAAAGAAAAAAAAAAAGAAAAAAGAAAACCAAAAATTGAAACCAAATTAAAAGAAAAAGAAGAAAAAAAAGATAAAACTAAATTTCAATTGCTTTGCTTATCAATCTAAGCCCATCAACAAAAAAAAAACTTTCATGCTCAATTTTTTTTTTAAAAGAGCAAGTTACCAGCTCTATCCCAATTCTTTCAAGCTCACCAGTACCATCCCTTCTCGACCCCTTAATCTCAACGAATAAAACAAAAAAGAAAAAAGAAAAAAATGAAAGATCAAAACAAACAAAAAACCTTCAACCCAAATAATAAAGAAAATAGACTGAAACAACTCCAACCCACCTTCTCTGGACCCACAAGCCCAATGTCAGAAACAAAAAAAAAAAAGAGGCTGAAAGGGAGTCAAATAGACTGAAACAACTCCATCCCACCTTCTCTAGACCCACAGGCCCAATATCATAAACAAAATAAGAAAAAAAGAAAAAGAAAAGAGGCTAAAGGGGAGTCAAAATGCAGAAATCCTACGTTTTGAACCTCCAAAGCCTTTTTACTCTCCCATTGTTCCTTTCTGCCGCAAGAGGAAAGCAAAACAGGGACAAAAGAATGGCCTGACGTATCAGAGGAACACGAGAATAGAAAGAGTAGGCAGCATTTTAGAAAACCAACAGAGAGAGTAAAGGATCAGGGGTGTGCTCGAGGAGTTGACCTCCCCTCATGTCTCTTTCATTGTGGAAGGCCAAGAAGAGGGAGAGGCAAAAACGGAAGGGAGAAAGGGATGCATGAGGGAAGAAGGGTTTTTTCAGAGATGGAGAGAGGATGCGAGGTTCGATAGATTGGGAGTGAGAAGGGAAAAGGGAAAGCTGATTTTGAATAAGAGAGACCAAAAAGAAGCGGAGGAAGGAGGTAGAGAGCACGAAAGGGAAAAAGGGAGAGGAAGGATTCGAGAGTGAGGATGCAAAAAAAAAAAAAGAAAAATAGAGAGAAATTAAAAGGGGATTTTTCCAGATTGATTCGGGGAGAGGGGCTGGAAGGTTGAGAGAAGAGCGAGAGAAAGAGAGGTAGAGTCAACTTGAGAACTCGAGATAATAGAAATAGAAATGGAGAAGCAAAGAATGGTGGAGAGCCGAGTAAGGAGTTGACACGATTAGAAAAAAAACAACAGAGCATTCCGGGTTGAACAACATGATTTGCCAGGTATTGATTCGATCTCAGTTCATATTGATTGTTTAATCTTGGATTGCTGAATAATATCTTGTCTGGTTTCATCTCTGTAATTGGTTAACCTACCACTGATTTGCTTCATCTCTGTTTCATTGGCAATGTGCTAAAGACTCTTATTCATGTGTATTGATAATTTGAAAATAAAATTAACTTAAAGCTTCCTTGTTTGAAATACAATGTTGAGTGCTGGATCATATGCTATCATTGCCTATGCATGTGGAGGTTACAATAAGGCGTGAAATCCCATCTCTGTGCATTTTTGGAAGAACTTTGGGCAAGTGTTTGATAGAACGCATAAAAGAAGTTTGAAGTGTGGACTAGAGATTAGGGTACTGAGATTTCATTGACAGAAAAATTGCTGTGTGGATAATCTGGCATATTGAACCAGATGGGGTCATAGTTTTTATTTTCTGATAGGCTTTTAAATGGTTTCATTTCTTTGCAATACTATTACTGGGTGTTTGTTGTGATTATAGGTCTAAGTTCTTGCTTGGTACTTGTCTTAACTCAACAATTGATTATGGGCTCTGATTCTTGCTTAGTATGAGAGTCTTAGCTTAATAATTAAATTTGGATCTACATTTCTATTTAATAGAGGATAGCTAATTTCTTGTTGTGGTTATGGATTTAAATTCTCACTTGGTTTGTGAGTTTTAGTTCATGCTTGTTGTGTTATGATTATACAAATGGAATTTTTATTTTAGGGACAGTAAGGGATGAGAAGCCATGTGTTTCCTTATGGCTAAATGCCTTGCATGCATTTGGTTCTAGCTTTAAATGATGAATTCTTGTGCTCAAAATGGCACTTAGTGTTAAAATGGTATCAGGGATTATCTAATCGTGGTGTGATTGGAGGTCTAAAGCTATGATTTGGTCTTTGACTGTGTGCCATAATGAGATACCAAAATCCTGACCTCGGATTCTTAATTTCGTGATTTGAACCTGTGTTTGGTGAGTTGATAATCCTGAGATGGTTTGATTCAGTAATCAATATAGGAAAGTTGGATGTAATCACTGTTCGTGTCCTTGACCTGTTACGGTCTTTGAAAATGTGATTGATTGAAGCTAAAATAAAGATGAAAGTCTTGTATGAAATTCAAGTTGATTTTCAGTTTGAATTTTGGACTGATATTTGCCTGTGAACTACTTCTGCTTCATGCTTTTCCTTTGTTGTATCTGTACCATTGGCCATGAAAATTACTGGGGAGACTGTATGCGAAATCCTTGGACGAATGACTTCAAGGAAGGAAGGAGGAGCTTCATTGATCATGGAAATCATCTCTGGACATTTGCACAAAAGAATAAGACAGCATGGCAGTGTGTATAAAAACAAAACAACTGGGGAGGCAACTATTTTTGGTTTTATATTCTATCCTTAGTTGTAAACATTATATTAAATATGTCATTTGGTTGCACACAAGCACACACAACACAAATATTTGAATGTCCATATTACTATTTTGTTATTTTGTTATTTTTAGTTTTATTTCAGTTTATTTTTAAAATGGTCGTGTGGGATTTCTTGTCCCCTCAAAAGCATATGAATCAATTTAAGGGTATATGTGACAATAAACCTCCTTAATCCTTATTGAGTTTTATAATTATATTTTATATTTTAATAAATCTTGAATTTCAATGGCTTACAACAAATAGGGTTTAATTTCAAATAAAAAAATATAACAAAATTGAGAGTTAAAAATTTTTTTTTAAAGAAGATTAAAACAAAAAACAACAAAATGATATCCAAAAACAAAAAGATTCTCTTTTCAAATAAAAAAGAGAGAGGTTTCAGAATAAAGAAACAAGAAAAAAAAACCAAGCAAATGATATCAAAAAGTTTTTCTTCCAACTCAATCTTATTTCAAATATCAAAATTAACATAACAAAAAGGGAGGAAAAGAAATGAAAGAAAAACTTGTTTTTACTTAAATTAAAAGAAAAGAAAAATGATAATAACTAAAAGATTAAAAGAAATCAAAAGTACCAAAACTAGAACTAAAAAAAATAAAAAAGAACAAAAACAAAATAAAACAAAAAACAATTAAAAAAATGATTTGAAAATTTTGCACTTAAGTAGAAATGTCACCCTAATAACTAAAATAAAAAATCAGAAAGAAGAAGAGATGAAAAAAAATCCATTATTAACTTAAATAAAATAATAATTAAAATATATCAAAAATGGGAGAAAGAGTAAAGAAGTGGGATTAATTTAGTTTTCATAAATTAAAACATACAAGCTAATTTTGAAATCGTTTTAGTTATGAAAGCCTAAATAATTTCTACATTCTCTTTCTTCTCACCACAAAAATAAAAAAAATAACAAAAACACAAAAAATAACAAAACAAACACTCAAACACCATTCGAACTATATAGACTTTGATCCCTTTAGAAGGGTACGTAGGCCCTAGACTCTCATCCTAGATCAAATCCGCCCTTTGCAAATAAATATTTTCTTTTAATTTTATTTTCTTAATTTTTTTTCTTTTTATTTTGCTTTTAATTTTATTTCCTCCTATTTTGCATGTGATTCGTTAGGGAGAATTAAAATAGAATAGAGGCCATATTAATTTTACAAAATTATCTTAGGGTAACTGTTCTTAGTAATAGGTGTAGTAGAGTGCCTAACACCTTCCCCACCCACAATCGACTCTTGAATTTATTTTCCTAGTTTGTAAACCATGTTTCTTTTTTTTTCAAATAAAAAAGGTTTTTCCAAAGTTTCACCTTTTCAAAAATTAAAATTTTGGTGGCGACTCTACTACTTTTAATTTTGATTTCGGTTTAGCACCACGCAGTCGCATTTTAGGGTGGGACAAGTGTTCAAGAGAGTAAATAGGAGGTGTTGAGTCACTCAAAACATGGTCTTCTTCAGCAAAGGTAGTAGTAACTTCTTCTTTAGCAAGTTCTTTAAAAAGTTCCTTTATTTTAGGCATTGCAACTTTTTTCTTTTTCTTGGAAGAGGAAGCTTTTGCTAGTTTCTTCTTTTACTCTAAAGCTAGAAATGGAGTGACCTGTTGAATGCCTCTTTTATGTTTAGTTTGAAAGGCCTCAAAGTTTACCTTAAATTCTTCTATATTGCAATTTCGAAGCCACTTTATTTTGATAAGAGTATACTTTATATATTGAAGAATTGATACATTATAGGACTTCGAGACCACTCGATGTGAGTATCCTTCAAAACTTACCCCCTGCCTTTTGAATATTTGAGTGAGAACTATACGGTAAAGTAGGCTCATTACTTGCAAAGATCCTTTACCCACTTCCTCTATATATTTCAACATCTAGTAAAAGATATTTATGCTTTACTGAGCCATCAAATTGTATACCTGGAATAAATCTTTGTCGGATAGTGTAACACCATATTCATTTCCCTTATCTCATACTATTCTAGCTTATCTCACATCATTACTAGACTCATTTTCTTAGATTACACAAAGTTCCCAAGGAAAAGCCATTAAAATATTCAATTAAATTACATTATGTCATGGATGAATTTTTCATTTTGTGTCCTGTGGACCATATGAACTCATATATCTCATTCTCATATTTAAATATACAAATACGACTCAAAACCATCTCAAGAAATGCCCAAGAAATGGAGTATATACATAAAAATAGTATGTGCTGCCTCGGGTTGGTATTTCAATTTTCTATCATGAATTTTGAAAAATCATAAATAATTTTAGAAAACTCAAAATCAAGCACACTATACTATTTTGGAAAGATACAAATGTCTACTTTATGCTAAAAATAATTTTAGACTAAATAGGGATGTCTATCTCCTAAGAATTGATGGAACAGTAACCAAGGTCGCTTGTCATTACTAGTATTGTCACTGAATTTCAAAAATTCATATTTCCTTGCTTAGATATCCAATTGGGATGATCTCAGTAGCTATAGAAAGCTTATCATGTCAAATTTATGCCTGTAAAAGTTCACAAGTATTGGATACCATTTGATGCTTAAATGATACAACACAAGAAATTGGCCATATGAACAGTGCTTATACCATAATAGTAGAAAAATGACAACTTTAAAAATTCATAATCGAAAAAGCTCTAGATAAGATTTATATGAATGCCAAATTTCATAGGTAAATTCATTCATTCGGTTAGATCTTGACATTAGGTTACAAAAATACTCTTTTATGCCCCTTAGGTCTCAAGAAGGTCAAATTTGGTTCTAAGACTCTCATGGCCACTTGACCACATGGGAAAGCACCAAAATAGTCTATCAAATATGTTTTAAAGGTGTATAAATCTAGATTTCACAAAATTACACTCTCACCCCAAGATATACATAAGAGTTCATAAGTCATATCTTGCCATTCAATGTCCAAACATTGCTACATAATTCATATAACATCAAATCTCATACAGATATAATATATCCATATATTTACAAGTGTTCATGGGCTTATACATCATATACAATATTAGATTACATCATATGTCATTCATATGGCTACAAAATGGCAAAATCACACACTTAGTTAATCTCCTTCCTTTAGACTTGGTAGCTTTTATTCCTTAGCTCATTTGGACCACCTAATCATGTTAAGCAAATGAGGAGGAAGGGATGAGATTTTAGGAATCCTAATAGCTTTTTTCCCTTTCAACCATACATAAAGAATGCAAATCTAAGTCTAAAAATGCATGCATGAACATCATAACTTTCATAATCATTCATGGAATATTTTTAACATTCAAAAAGTCATACAAAACACATTTAGATTTGCCAAGCAAGTGGTTTAACCTCATCCATTCTCTTTTAAATATTTTGGACTTGCCTCATGTAACACCATGATTTCTTCCTCATTCTATGCTATTCTCATGCGTCAACCATGCATCTCACATAAAAAGCAAGAAAATGGTATTAAAATAATGAGTATTTTAGCATTGTATCTCATATGAATTTTTCAGTTGGTATCCTGTGGACCATATGAGCTCATGCATCATATTCTCATATTTAATTACATAGATACAAATCATTTCCATCCCAAAAAGTTGCCTAGAACTAGTGCAAGGCAAGAAGATACATAAAATTCATAGATGCAATTTTAGTCAAAATTTTCTCACTTCTGTCACAAATTTTGAAAAATCATAAATAATTCTAAAAAAATTGAAATCATACATTCTTTACCATTTTGAAAATCTACAC
This sequence comes from Erythrophleum ivorense, assembly GCA_026724425.1. Classification (NCBI taxonomy): domain Eukaryota; kingdom Viridiplantae; phylum Streptophyta; class Magnoliopsida; order Fabales; family Fabaceae; genus Erythrophleum; species Erythrophleum ivorense. Next base: position 34,384,954 of record JAIUCV010000006.1, on the reverse strand, counting down.
ATGTCTACTTTATGCCAAAAATATGAATAGACAATGAAACATTACATAGAAGATGTTTGACATTTGAAAAGATGCAGAGGTCAGACTGGCTACTAGTACTAATACAAGTTTCTGCTATAAATTTCAAAAATGTCTAATTAATTTCACAAAAATTCAATCTATACAAATGATACCAATCTAGAAAGCTACACATGTTAGTTAAAGGAAAAAAATAATTTCATACTAGCTCAGGCATGTCCAGGTATCGAAAACCAATCAAACATTAACTAAGGTCAGTCTGGACACCTAATACTAGATAAAAATTTCAAAACTTCATATCTCCCTCTTTATGCTTCCAAATAGGGTGCTTCTAATTGAAACAAGTCACTGGGAATGTCTAGTTTCTCACTATAAAATTTCGTAGGAATTGGACATCATTTGCCCCCCAAGTGATAATTTATTTTTGGATCAGTATGAACAGTAACTTGACCAAATTCAAAATTTTTTCAACTTTAAAAATTCATCAAATATTCCATGGACTTTCAAAAATTTTACACTTTAGCTTTCTAAAATGCTATTAACAAGTTCTAATTGCATGCCAAGTCCCAGATCAAACAGAATTCATTTGGACAAAAGTGGTATAGGTTCTAATATGCTAAATTTTTGCTCCCTATAAGATACCAAAGTATCCAAATGACTTCCCTTGATATTTAGCACCTCTTGGACAAGTTTAAAAGCATGATTATGACTTGTATGAACTGCTCAAGTGGTCCTAAGCTTCATACATCTCAATTTGACCATTCTACTTCTATTTATACATATATTTTCATAATGTAAATTTGCCATTACATATCCAAAATGAGCATTTTCATACATACAATCTTAGCTCTCATTTATACATAATACATTAATATAATTATACATGTTCATAACATCATAGGACTTATACAACCATAGATTATATCATTTGCCATCTATGTGGTCTTAAAGAACAAAATCCAAGCACTTTGATGTCGTATTTTTATCTCTCAAATAGTTGGCTCCCATTTCCTTGCTCTTTTGGTCCACCTAGCATGTTAGAATATTGGAGAGAAGGGAATGAGATTCGAAAAATCCCAATAGCTCATCTCCTTTTCAATCACATATAAAAGATGCAAAACTAATCTTGAAAATGCATGCATGAGTATCACAGGATGTGCAATCATTCAAGAGACATTTTCAACATTTGAACAAGTCATATATAACATACAAAGGCTTGTCAAGTAAGTAGATTAGCCTCACCCATTCACTTGTGAATTTTATCCTTGCTTCGCCCATTTTTTAAGAAGATTTTAGACTCAAACTTATTTTTAGGAGTCAACCTCACTTTTGGGAGACTCTTCACTTTATCTTAACCAAACTTTAAGGGTTTTTGGCTCATCCTCACCATGACTAAGGGTTCTTGGCTTCACCACACTCAAGCAAACTTAAGCACACATAAAAAAATCATTTAAAAATATAATGGATCATCATGGTACCATGGCATATGAACTCATGCTAGAATACTTTCCATGGTTTAAAACACACATGCATACATTCAAAGATAAGCTAAGCATACATTCATGTATGAGAGAAGGAGGAGTGAGCTACTTTGAATGCAACCATACACTTTCCTCTTTGAAATAATGCTCCCTTCCTCGATCTCACACACACAAAGGTGTGGGAATGATTTCTCTTGGCCTAGACACATTTATGGAATCTAATTAGGTTCATGGAATTAATTCTAAGACTACACAACTTCCTTACACACTAATTTGGTCTATAAACCTCTTTATGTTTCCAAGAATGCACCTAATGAAGCAACACTTATCAAATAAATTTTAAGCTTTATTCTTTCCTTTCATATATGATTCTTGACTCTTTTTAAGCCTCTTGGAGTTATCACACAATTAAAATAAAGAGTTTAACTATATGTTGCTTCTTTGGGTCATATTATGGAATATATAATGCCAACTCACTTTCTATGACTTCTAAATTTTTTCCAAGGCTTCCCCTCATCTTCACTCATCATATATGACTAAAAAATGGGTTTAAAAAAATTTAAAACTATCCCTAGCTATATGGAACTTACTTGGGCAAACCCATGCATGTTCTTGGCACTCATAGACTTTGCTTTATTTTCTTGATAGAGGAAGCACATGGGGAGACTTCTAAGGATCTTAGGAGCTCATTTAGACTCTCATTTAAGCATAGAATTAAGGTATTAAATCAGATTTTACAAGGAATACATGAAACCTTAGAATTTGTATCTTGAATTTTCATAGTTATTTGTTAATTTTCTTTGCATATTCTTATTCTCCACACTTTTTTTTCTAAGATTCACCCTTAGTTTTGCCTAAAAACTAAGCCCTCCTATAACTTCTTGAGTGGGGCAAAATATGGAAAGAAGAAGAGCAAGGGATAACAACCATGAAAGAAGAAATTATCTTATTTTTCTTTGTTTTCTCACTTGAATCTTGTCTCCTTTGCCCTCCTCTCTTCAAATATGAATTTTCCCTAAATTTCTCCCTTAAAATAGATCAATATAATTTAATATAATTATAGGAAATAAAAGAAAATGAAGGAGAAGATGTTTAGAAAGGAAGACTATAAAAAATTGAAATGATGATGGGTTGTGGCTAATGGCCTATTTATTATATAGGAATGTAGTTGGTTAAAAGATTTTTAGGCGATTGTTGGCCATTTTTAAGTTTTTTTATCTTTTAAATTTTATTTAGGCTCATTTAAGTTTTGTCTAGGAATTATCATAGGGTTATTTTTATTTTTGTTTTAACTTATATTTATTTTGGATCAAAATTAAATTATGAAATAAATATAACAAGTCTCAATTAATTTATCTCAAATTAAATAAAATTATTTTTGGAAAATTTTTTTACATATTTAGAAATTTTACAAAATTATTATTTAATGTTATTTAATTTGTCTATATTATGCAATAATTATTTTAGACAATATTAACACATATGGAATTCTATAAAATTATTATTGAGCATTATTTGATTTGTCTAAATTTATAGAAAATTTAATTAGACAAATTTGGCACGTTAGGGTCTTATCAAATTATTTAAGTTCCATTTAATTTTTTCTAAATAATATTGAGTTATTTTAGATAAATTCTTTAACACAATTATAGAATAATTATTAAGGGAGAATTTTTTAATTATTAAGCATATAAAATTTAGTTGACTAATTAATTAAAATAAATTCTCATTACAATAAAATTAATTAGTACATTGATATTGAGTTTTTAATACACATAATGGACTTAAATATTTTTGTAATTAGCATATATAATTTAAGAAGTAACCACAACATCCTTTATATATGTGTGCATGCATTATGAAATTAAAATTGCATATGGATTTAAAAATATCAATTGTAATTAAATATATAGTTATAATATATCTTATTCCACAGGTAGATAATTATGACTATATATTTAATTAAGGTTGAATAGAAGTTGTATTATATTTTTTAAGTAATGCGGATGCATTAAGGAACATGAATACACTCTATTTTTATCAATTATGATACATAAATATTTGGTATCTTAATGTCTTTAGCCACAATAAGATTTTAATGATATAGTTTTTTGTGTCAGTATAATTTGTGTTGGTAAGCATATATTTATGATAAATGTGATGGTTAATTTGTCTAATAGTTTTCTTTTTAGTAAGCATTTATGTTTGAAATTACCTCGCAATATCTTCTATATCCCAATTGTTGGCAGATAACAACAATAAGATTATTCTAGATAGAAGCAATTACAAGGCCTAGAAGGAGGTTGTTCTCCTCTAATTAGGATGCCTTGACTATGCCTCTACTTTTTTATGTAAAGGAGCCTTCGAAATCCATAGATGATAAAGGCAAAGATGCTAAAGTATTATATGATTATTAAGAGCAATCAAACCATCTTAATATGATGAAAATCAAACAATGCATATAAAGTAGCATTCGTGGATCCTTACCATAATGTGGGACAGTTAAGAAGTATCTTAAGGCCATTGGTACTTAGTTTACTTCATCAGACAAGTTACTTGGAGGTGCACTTATAGCCTAGTTGTGTACAATGAAGTTCACTAGTATAAGAGGGGTAAGATAACATATAATGCAAATAAGGAACTTGGTTTCTCAATTGAAGGCCCTTAGAATAGAGCCAAATGAATCATTTTTTGTTCAACTAATCCTTAACTCACTTTCTCCTCATTATGTTGCATTCAAGATCTCTTATCACACATAGAAGGAGAAATGAGCTATTGATGAATTATTGTTCATTTACATACAAGAAGAGTATAGGCTCTGGTAATTGATGGAGGAGGTATTTCTAATAAGGCTCATTGAACTAGTACTAATAGCTCCAAAAAAAGGGGTTGCAAGAAGAATGGCAGTAAGAAGCATATACTTTCTGTTCATGTGACAAAGAAGGAAGCTACAAGATGCTTCTTTTGCAAAAAGAAAAGGTATATTTTGAAGGAGTGCACTGAGAGAAAAGCCTGGTTTACCAAGTAAGGTATACCTCTATCTAATATATGGTTTGAATCTCATTTCGTTGATGTGTGTCATAATGCATGGTGGATTAATACTAGATCAATAATCTATATTTCGAATACCATGTGGGGATTTCTTAGCATAAGGAATCCATATCCCAATAAGTATAAAGTGTCTCCTGGGAATGGAATAAGGTCAAATGTGGAGGCTGTTGGAACTTACCAAAATCTGATTTCAGTTTCTAAATTGATTCCTTCAAGTTTTTCTATGAACATTTCTAGAACAATTTTTAATTTGTTAAAGAACTTAATTCCTATTAGAAAAATTTTCTTATCTAATGGTCTATTTAAGCTTCATAGTATTATTGATACTACTAGTTTGTATGTTATTATGCATGGTAATAATGGAGTTAAGAGATGTAAAGTGAATGAGAACTCTATTAACTTGTGACATAAGAGATTGGGATATATCTCTATGGAAAGAATCAAAAGATTGGAAAAAGATGAGGTTCTCTAGCTTTTAAAGTTTACTAACTAACATTGGTTGTAATATTCAGTTATTCTAAAAAGGCTTGAAACTAATCAGTTATAACAAAAAATTCCCTAGATGGAAAGAATTTAGGCCAAAAAAAAAATTAAAGTAATAATCGAGATATAAAAAAATGAGAATACAAGGGCAAAGATGCCTTGAAACCCAAGCTAGAATAGCTTAACAAAATTTGATAAAAAAGTAATGGCATTTTCGTAAATTTGGATAACTTTTAGAAAACACAAAAGATGGATCTTTAAATGGGAAAAATAAGTTTTCCAGGATTCTCAGAAGCCTTAAAATTCATAGGAATCCCTAGAGTGGCCAAAATCCCTCCAATTTGTATTTTAGAATGTCAATTGATCAAAACTTTGACCGGTTCATTCTAGAAGGTTTTTAATTCAATTTGGATGAAACCAAAAATATTTTATGATTTAGAGGACCTAAGTTTCATGATAGAAAATATTTTTTTCATAAAAGAATTGAAATGAGCCCAAACGAAAGAAACCAAAAAGAGGGACTAACTTGTAATTTTGAAAAGTTGTGTAAATGAGCCCGTAGCCCTCTAAAACACATCCCACCTCTACCCCTTCTTTATAGCCAACTTTCTTTGGTCTAAAATAGATCCAAACTCTACTCAAGGAGGTTCACAAGAAGGGAAGGCAAGGGAGGAAGAAAGCAAGCTTGAAAAGGTAAAATTTTGTCACTTTTTCATGCTCCTTCCTTTACCAAACCTCTTCTCCTCTTTCTCCTCTCTTCTCTTATGATTTTGATGACTTATTTAGAGATGTGTTATAGCTGGTTCAGTAGGAGAAAGTTAAAATTGGAAGGAGAAATTAGAAACACTTAAAGCTCCTTGAAAAAGCTTTGAAGCAAGGTAAAAACCATAGCCTTTTATTGCTTCCTCTTGCTTGCTCGTCTCATGGTAGGTTCAGCCACCGAGGCCCACTCAATAGGGAATGAATTCAAGCCAAAACAAGATAGAGATAAGGGTTTTCAAGTATGAGGAATAAGAATATACAATTAGATTTAAAAGAAAAGCATTATAAATCAAGTTATGTGACTTAGGATTTTTGGTGTACCTAGCCAAATTTGAAGCTTTCTAAGGATAATTTAGCCTATGTAAGAATATGTATGAGTTCATAAGACATCTAGGAAACTTCACAAGTGCCAATCCCCTAAGAAAAATTAACAAAACTCCATGGGTCCATTTCCTTATATATGTCTCGGCCAAGGCATGCTTCAAGCATCTAGGGAGAGTTTTAATTAATTCTAAGGATAAGAATGGCCTAGATATGATTAGTAAACACCAAGGAAACTATGAGGTTTGAATTTGGAAGACATGATTTATGAGATGAAAGTTTAGACTCCATTTTAAGACATAAAGAAGCAACTTGAGTTTAGGCTCCTTGAATTGATTTGGAGATTACTCTAATGAGTTTAAATTGAGTCATATAACCTAGATTAAATAAGAAATTGGAGCCAAGGTCATAAATTTTAAGGGTTGCTTCATTATACCTTGTATAGAACCATAATGGTGTTATAAGAGAAAGTGAGCTTGTATAGAGTCTATGTGAGGCTAGAACTTGTTCCAATGGTGTAATTGTATCTCATTTGATGTGTCTAGGCCAAGTGAATTAAAGTTTTCCTAGGTGTAAGTGTGTGGCCAAAAAGGGGAAGTAAGGAAGTAAAGGAGAAAAGTTTATATTCTTGACTCAAGATAGCTCTCTAACTTTTCTAGCATGCATTTCTTGGATGTTTGATTGTCATTGAATGCTTATGTGTATGTTTGAACCATGAGACATATTTATAGCCATTATCTACATGCTATGGTATGATTATGTTTCTTGAATAAGATTTTAAATGAAAAAGTAGCTTGAATGGGTATAGTTATGCTAAAAATCCTTTAGAATAGGTAAAAAAATGCCAAAAGTCCCTAAGAATGGATAAGACAAAGCCAAAAGTCTCAAAAATAAATGAGGCTAAGTCAAAAGTCTTTTAAAGTGGGTGAGGCTAATCCAAAAGTTCTAAAAAAATTAGGTAAGGCTAGACCAAAACCCTTAAAGCCTATGTTTGACTTAAATGAGTTTATATGACATGAAATTATGTTTATGTATAGTTACTAAAAGCTTTTATGACATGCTTGCATTCTTTGACATGAAAATATACTATATATGTATGTTTGAAAGGGTAAAGAGCTATTAGGATTCTTTGAATCTCACTATTTCTCATATTATGTCTAACCATGTCTAGGTGAACTTCAAGAGCAAGGATTGGAAGCCAAGGAGTTTGAATCATGAGACTTTGATAATAGGATAGAATTTTGTGTAATGTAATGTCAAAATATATATGTATATGATGTTTATGAGATATAAACTATTGAGCATGTATAAAAGTATGTAAATATCATGTATGAATGAGATTTAAAGCCAAATGTATACTTATGTAAATTTTTAACATCCTAGTGCCTTGATGTACATATGCATAATGACAACTAGAAAGGTGGTTTTGAGATGTATGATGTTATGAACCATTTGAAAAGCTTTTATATGTTGCATTTATGTTTTGGGAGGTGCTCAAGTGATTATGGAATGGCAAGAAGGTCATTTGATACCATTTGACCCAATTATGGTTGCAAAATGTGACATAATTTTGAGCTGAACCACAAACTGATCAAATGGACGATTTGATCATGAAATTTGGCATTTGACATGAATATAGATCTCATCTAAAACTTTTTACAAAGCTAAAAAGCACTATTTTTGGATCTTTAGAGAATTTATTATGAATTTTTAAAGTTGGCCAAATTATGCAGAATTATCTCAATCATTATTCATATGATTAGTTTGCATTTCTGTGTCATTTAGGGGTCAAATGAAATCCAATGCTTATGAAATTTTATAAGCATATAACTAACATTACAAACTTTCTAAGGCCACCAATTTTACATGACAAGGAGTTGTATAGAAAGGGTTATAAATTTTTGAAATTAGAGGTCTAGTGGTGCCTGAATACTGTAGTAGCCTCTGATATGTAATGGATCTCATGGGCCAAATGAACTCATAAACTATTAAAATTTTTACAGCAATTAGATCTCATCTTAAGCTTTCATAGCCAATGAGAGCACCCATTTAGAGCTCTTTAAAGGGAGATATGAATTTTTAAAATTTGGGTTTGGCTGCATGATGCATCAATGACTAGCGTTATTGTTCTATTGAATTTAATGGGGCAAACTTAGTTATTTTAATCTAAAATTTTTATAGTAGTTAAAGGACATTCTAAGTTTTCCAAAATGGTATAATTTGCATGATTTAGATTTTTTTAGAATTAATTGTGATTTTTCAAAATTTGTATCAGATTATGGATTTAAAGAAAGTGCAAGTTTGGACTTAAAATGGTGTTGCTTATTGTTAACCCGAAATAGAAGCTTTGAATAGTGATGTTTTTAGTCCATTAAGTATATTATGGATAAGAAAATGTTGGTCAGGCCAAATGGTTCATATGATTAAAATTGAATTATTTTGACTTTTAATGTCAGGTATTTTCGCTACTAAAAGTGCAAATTTCATGAAAATAGATATAATCTAATACTTTTAGCTAGTTTTAATATGAAACCAATGCTAACTATGTATGGTGTGACATTGGTTTATGTGTTAACTCCATTAAGGGTAGTTAGACTAATAAGTCACATAAATGGGCCAAAAGGAGTTCAAAATTGTTAGAGATCACACATATTAATATATATTGTCTTGATCTAAATTCAAATGGTCAAAAATATTTTCTCTTTTATTAATGATTTCTCATGATACATGCACATCTACCTACTTTATAATAAAAGTGAAGCACTTGATGCATTTAAAGAATATAAAGAGAGATAGAGAAATAGATAAGGAAACATATTGAAATTGGGAGATATGATAAAAGAGGTAAATATTATGGTAGGTACACTAGTGATAGATAGGCACATGGTCTATTTGCTAATTTCCTTTGATAGCATAATATTATGGTAAAATATAACATGTCCGGTTCACCTAATATGAATGGAATTATTAAAAGAAGGAGTAGGATGCTAGTAGACATGATAAAGAGTATGCTCAACAACTCTAAACTTCCTATTTCCTTATTGAGCAATGCAATTAACACAGTAGTATATATTCTAAATAGGGTTTCAACAAAGGCAATGTCTATGACATCCTTTGAAATTTGGAAAAGTTGGAAACCTAACTTGAATCAAACATGTGTATGAGATTGTCCTGCTGAAATAAAAATGTATAATCCACATTAAAGGAAGTTAGACCTAAGGACTATCACTGCATATTTTGTAGTTCATACAAAGAAAGCTAAAGGACACAAGTTTTACTATCCCTTGCATTTAACAAGATCGTAGAATCTAGGAATGCCAAATTTCTTGAGAATGACATAATTAATGGGAATGATTAACCACCTAAGTTAGTCAATAAGGATGATTACATACAGCAAACTACCACTAGTTTTGTTAGAACATTGATTCTACATGATACCCATCTTGCTGCGATAAATGTAGAACATGATGAAGTTCTAGTAATCTAAGTTGATTATGTAAATAGTAAGGAGCATATTCATCTTACTATTAATGATGAGACACCTCAAAGTGATGAAGAGGTACCTCAAATATTGGTAAAAGATATTCCCATTGAATGATTTCAACAAGTTGAATTAAGAAGATTAATCAAAATAAGAAAGGTGGCAATACCTAGTGATTACTTGGTTTACATAACTAAATTTGACTATGATATAAGTATTAAGGATAACCCATAATTATTTCTCAAGCATTAAATGGAAAAAATTTTAAATTGTGGTATGATGCCATGATTGATGAAATCAAATCCATGGCAAACAACAATGTTTAAGGCCTTGTAGAGTTCTCTAGTAGGGCTAAAGCGATTGGGTACAAATAGATATTTAAAACTAAAAGATACTTACTAGGCAACATTAAGTATTACAAGAGTGGTTTTACTCAAAAAGGAGGAATTGATTACTAAGAGATTTTCTCTCTTATATCCAAAAATGATTCTCTCTGTATCATCTTAACAATAGTAGCCTATTTGATTTAGAATTACATTAGATAGATGTTAAGATAGTCTTCCTCAATTGTGAAATTGAAGAAGAGGTATATATAAAACAGCCTAGGAGGTTCACTTTAACCAATTGTGAGAATATGGTTTCCAAAATCAAAAAGTCAATTTATAGTCTTAAGTAAGCCTCACAACAATGATATCTCAAGTTCTGTGATGTAATCACATCCTTTTATTTTGTTAAAAATATTATAAATTAATGTATATACCACAAAGTTAGTAGAAATAAGATCATATTTTTGGTCTTATATATAAATGACATTTTGCTTGCCTCAAGTCATTTAAGGTTTTTACATGAGATAAAATAGTTCTTAATTTAAGAATTTTGAAATAAAAGATATAGGTGAAACATCTTATGTAATTGGCATAAGGATCCATAAAGATAGGTCTTAAAGTATCTTGGACTATCACAAGAGAACTATATAAATAAAATCCTTAAACGATTTAGAATGCAAAATTGTTCACTTAGTGTCGCACCTATAGTGAAAGGGAACAAATTTAGTTTATTTTAGTGTCCCAATAATGAGCTAAAAGGAAAAGAGATAGATAATGTTCATTATGCTTCAATAACATAAAGCCTGATATATGCATAGGTCTGCACAAGGCCTGGTATACCTTTCACTATAGGTATGTTGGAAAAATATCAAAGTAATCTAAGAATTGATTACTAAAAAGCTGTAAAAAAGATTATAAGGTACCTTTAAGGTACTAAAAGTTATATGCTTACTTATAAAAAAATTAATAATTTAAAAGTTGTTGGTTATTCAAACTCATACCTGGCAAGATGTGTTGGCTTTTTTAAAAAGTCAATATCTAGATACATTTTTTTTGCTGACTAAGGGTATCTCTTGGATAAGTGCTAAACGATCTTTAGTAGCTATCTTTACTATGAAAACTGAGTTTATTTCATATTTTGAGGCAAGTTCATAAGCTATGTAGTTGAGAAATTTCATTGTTAGGTTTGAGATTATAGACTTAGTCTCTAGGCCATTCGAAGTTGCATTGTGATACACAAGTGTAGTTTTCTTGGCTAAAAATAACGAGAATGGAAGTTGAAGTAAATATATTGACATTAAGTATTTAGCTTTGAGAGAATGAGATATAGCTAATCAAGTTATCATAGTGTACATTCAGACAAAAGAAATGATAACTAATCCTCTAACAAAAAGGATGCATCCAAAAAGGTTTAAAAATAATTGCTTTATATGGGTCTTAGGCTATATTTGATCTAAATGAGGTACATAAAAAAATAAAATTTTTAATTTTGGTTTGTTATCTCTATATATTTTTATACATTTTGATAGAGATTTACAAGTATCTAAATTAGAACCTAAATAAACATTTAAAGTTTATTCATAAAAGTTATATATTCCATAATTAAAGACATATTACGAAGTAATACATGGTAAGTAATACTTGTTTGATTAAAAAACCTACATCATAATTCTTTTATGTTTATTTACTCATAAACATGTCATATGGCAAATCGTGATTGGATTAAGTGGAGGAATGTTAGCATATTTTAATTTAAATACAAATATTTATATTAAAGGTTTCATATTAGTAATTGGGATATTTTGAATTAAAATTAATTAAATACTATCTCAATTTTAAATTAAATTATTCTAATTAATGGTCCTTGATTTCTAGATTTTAAATTGTTAGATAATAGGTTAATGGATATCTATAAGTTGTTTAATTAATCTCTTTTGATGAGAGAGTTGCCAATTTTTATGGTAGCACTTTGAGAGATTCTTGATAAATAGAGTCAATCTAATAAACCATCACTAAAACTCATTTGTTTATTAGAAAACACTTTCTCTCCTCTCTTCTTTAGCATTTGTCTTTCTTGGTTATAGATCACTGAACAAATTCATCATCAATTTCAGTTCATCATCATATTTACATAGACATGGCTAGAGATATTTAAATCCTTATATCTGCTTCTACTATCGTGTATAATTTTGAATTGCAATTTATGATTTATCTTGATTAGATTGCTTTAGAGATAACAAGGCCTTCCACCAAAGCCCCCTGATATGGATTTAAACCATGCTGACCCAATGGAGCATGATGAAAACAACACAGGCAGTTGGGTTTTGCGAGTTGATGAAAGCCCTATCAATCATGTGGAGATCACTATTGCCATGCATATGGCTTAATTTATATTCTACCATGAATAGAATTATTGTGCGGAATATTTAAGGTGCTGGAAGTAGAGGTTTGTTCAGATACTTAAAGCTGGTTTGCGACTCGTCTTTTCCTGATGTTGTGGCTTTTATGGAAACTCGTCGTAATGTGAAAGACACTGCCTTATAGCTTCTGAAGCTTGGCTTTGATGGTAGTTTTGTGGTCCCTAGTAATGGCAGATCTGGTGGCCTCTGGTTTGATTGGGAAGTCTTCTAAACTCTCTCTTAATATTATTAAACATTTGTCTCAATTCATCCATCATGCAGTTGTTTCTAACGATGTGAATCAATATGTTCACCTTACCTTTATCTATGCCATGCCCCGCTCTAATTTCAAGGATGTGTTGTGGGAAGACCTTTTGAACATTAAGCGCTCTAATAACTCTCCTTGGCTCGTGATGGGTGATTTCAATGATATTAGTGGTCCTCAAGATAAAAAGGGTGGCGGTCCCATTAATATGGCTGAATGTCATACTTTTCTTGAGAGGATTAACAACTGTGGGCTTCAGAACCTGGGTTGTGTTAGCTCTTGCTTCACTTGGAAGGGCTTGAAGTTGCAAAGGTTTGATTGTTTTTATGAGCGGCTAGATAGAGCGTCGGGTAATTCTTCATAAATCACGTCCTTTTGCACCATTAATACTTTAGCTCGCTTGAAATTTCCTGACCACCACCTATTGCTTATTATCCTTGACAATTTGAACTCTTGCAATCATTTGGCTCACCCTTTTAGGTTTGAAGCTGCTTGGCTTAGCCATAAGGATTACGAGACATTTTTGAAATCATAATGGTGTCATGGTTTGATGCTACACGAAGTTCTTAGCCTCTTCCAGGAGGATATCTTGAAGTGGAACAAAGAGGTTTTTGGGCACATAAGGAAAAGAAAGAACTGCATTATGGCTCGTTTAAGGGGGATTTAGAATAGTTTTAATTTTCCCTACTTCAACTTCTTGAAGGACCTTGAATTTTCCCCTCAAGAAGATCTGAATGAGGTTTGACTCCAAGAGGAGGTTCTATGGTATGAGAAAGCTCGTACAAATTGGATTGAACAAGGAGATCATAACACCAAATATTATCATTTGAAAATCACAGCTAGGAGATGCAAGAATAAAATTCATACTCCTAGAGATAATTCTGGTACTTGGCTCTCAGACCCAAAATTAATCTCTCTACTAGTTTATGGATTGCGATTAATGATTGGGTTTTGTTGTGACCTTGGTTTGTGATGAACAATCCATTGATGCCTTTGTGATTGTTTGTCCATATCTCTCATGTCCTGGGTTCTTGATTTGCATTTGCAACGTACTCACATGCCTGATAGGTTGTTTTGGTAAGTTTATGTTTTATGCCTACTAGCTGTTTGAATCAATGTCTCAAAGCCTGCTTCAAAGTTATATTGCGTCTTAACGCTAACATCACTGGTCTTGTGTTTGGGTTTCAGGTATTCTTTATTTATCTCCGTGTTTGTCCTAGAGTGCCAGTGCCTCTATTGGAAAATTCGAAATTGGCTGGATAATTTTCCTTTTAGAGCTTTCCTCACATTCCTTTTCAGGAATAATAACTGAGATCAATGTTTTGATAATGCTTATTGAGTTGCATATGTATCTTGAGTTAACATGGAAGCATGTCATTTAAGTGGAGACTTGATTAAAATTTTACTCAATTCTTTGATGAAAGGGGTTGCTAGAACACTATAATTTATGCATAATTTTCCATTAAATATTCCTGTTCAGCAAAAAATTCCTCACAAGTCCCTATTGAATCATTCTTCAGCATTGTGAAGTTTCTGCGTATTTTCAAGAGTTTGTCTGCATGCTGTTGCTTCCCTTGTGGTATTGTTTTGGATATTGATATAATAATAGAATGCTGCACTTGAATCCAATTCCATTGAATACCTCAATGCTGTCCAGGAAATTATGTTGGGCGTTAATATTGTGCATACTTGAATTTGGGTTTTGCCACAGAAGTCCGAGCATATTTGTTTATTATTTTCGGTCACACATGATCTTTTGAAGGGAGTGCTATTTTTTTTGTCATTTTTGCATATTTTCATTGACTTTAGTGATTTCCCCTTCACATGTGGATGTTTGAATGGTGAGACATATGTTTGGAAAGCAAACTGTAATCCCAGAATTCAACCCCCTTTTAAGGCTTACTAGAAGTTGAGCAAGGAATAAGCGACCACTGAGAGAAGCTTCATGGAATTTTTTTCCTCTAATTCAAAGACTCACAGCGAAAGAGGTAAAAAAATTTCCTTTTGGCTTTCTTGTTATTAAATTGGTCAAATCTGTTTTGTAATCGTCTAGATGCTAGATTAATGACAGGATTTGCGGTAGATTGTTGCTTCTGTGAGGACTTTGTTATCTCTGATTTACTCTTTGTGATCCAAGTATTATGTTACACGAATACCGGAGATGAATTTGGCATTAGACGATTTGCTGTGATTTTCCCAAATATTTTCGAACGGTTTCGGATTCTAGCGTTGGGAATTTCACACGGGTATCTTTATTTGCTAAACCCTGCTAAGCTCTATGAATTTGAATGCAGCCGGTGACTGTGTTTTGTTAGCACTAGTTGTGGAGTTTCACTTCACTAATTTCGGAGGTTTTAAATATTTGTGGTGGATTGATGTAATATGAAATTTGGATCACCTAAACACTATCACAATCCATCTGAATTTTACCAAACGCGCCGAATCTGGAGCTTCTTCTATTGATTGTGACATTGCCATGTTACTTAATTGCTAATTCTATTGGAAATTTAAGGTTAGCCTAATTATTAAAACTTGTTACAATCCATTTTTATGTTGAAATCCTTTTGCCGCTACTTTTTGGTGGAGTCGGCTCATGTTAGTGAAGTAGGGATGCTTTTGACCAAATAAGAATGGCATGTTGACTCCTTGCTCCGAGATGTGGATACTTGTGACACCTCATTTCTTATGGGTTTGTGTGTAAGTATGAAGACTCATTTTGGAAAGAATGTTGAATTTTAGATTTGGTGACACGTAATCTTCTTGTGATCTTGAACTAAAATGAGATGTGATTATGAAGAACATATTAATTCTGCTTTTATTTGTGTTTTTGGCATATGCAATTCTTGAGACCACTATGTGAAGCATGGCAGGAGTAAGCACTGGAGCTTGGATTTCTTGCAGTAAGGATCTTATCAAAGGATGTGCAATAACGCCTTTAAGCCCTTTTTTTTTAGAGTTTATGTTTTAGTTAAGTATTTAAAAATTGTAATTAAGAGGAAAAAAACTAAATTGTAAAAAAATTTACACTTTAAAATTTTTAATTGTATTATATAATTTAATTTTTTGGCCTTTCTAATTACAATTTTTAAATATTTAATTAAATCTAAACTTAAAAAAAAAAAAAACTTAAAGGAGTTATTGCGCCCCAACCGTAGGATCCTACTGCAAGGGATTCAAGCGCTAAGCTAAGGATCTTATCAAAGGATGTGCAATAACGCCTTTAAATCCTTTTTTTTTTTTGGAGTTTTTGTTTTAGTTAAGTATTTAAATATTGTAATTAAGAGAATAAAAATTTAAATTGTAAAAAGAATTATACGCTAAAAATTTTAATTGAGCGATATAATCTAATTTTTTTGTTTTTCTAATTACAGTTGTTAAATATTTAATTAAATCCTAAACTTCTAGAAAAAATTAAAAAAAAAAACATAAAAGAGTTATTGCATCCCAAGGAATTCAAGTGCCAAGCACTAACTATGGATAAAAGGTGAAATTTGGAAAAAAAGTAAATGACATCAGTTTTGTTCATTCAATCTTTTTGAAATTCTCCTTGAATAAAATGTCTTTTAAGTGCACATAGCATACATTCACAACATATTTACTATTTCATTATTTCATTATTTTTATATATCATTTTTAATTTTATTTTTAAAATTATCATGTGAGAAATAATATATCCTTAGACACATAGAATTTCAATTGGTAGAGATCGTGTAACGTCTTGCATCTTCTTAAATTTTATCTAATGTTGGTTAAATTGCAAGTAAGAGTTTCGTTATAAGAGACGGGTCTCAATGACCCATGTTTTGCCCCAAAAGAAAAAAAAATGAAAAAATTAGTTTATTTAATTAAATTTTTTTTCTCATACTTTAGAACTTTTCTCAAATTTTGCTTTTGATAAAATTATAAAAATTAAAAATCAATTTAAAAATCCAGAAGGGTTTTTATTAGAAGTCTTTCTTAAAATTTCACACTTCTTTCAAAATAAAAATACAAATGAAAATTATTATCTTCAAAAATCCCAAAAACAAGAAGTAAGGAGAAATTGATATAGTTTCCACAAGTCAAATCAATCTTAAGATTGGATTAAAGTTTACTTTTTTTTTACTCTTTTCACAAAATATAATAAAAATTTTTTTTACTAAGTGATACACACTTTTGTTTTTAAACTCAAATAAAAATATTATTTTTAAAAATTTTTAAAAATAAAAAAAAATAAAGAGTGTAATGAAATAGAATTAACTTGACTTTACAAATTAAAATATATCAACCAACTTTAAAATTATTTTGTTTGCAAAGGCAAAATTTATATTTTTCTTTTCTTTTCACCAAAAAATTAAAAATCATCAAACAAATTACACAAATTTTTACTCATTTGAATTTTGTGGCCTTTATAATTAATTTAGATTTTAAACTCTTATCTTAAGTCAATTTTGCTTTTATAATTAAACCATTTTTTCATCTTATTTTCTTTTTAATTTTTCTATTTTTTTTACAGGTGATTTTTGAGGCTATTCAAAATTAAAATTAAGGTCATATTAATATCGTACAATTTATTTAGGATAATTATTTTTAAGAATAGGTAACGTAGGATGCATAGTACTTTTTTTTTACATATAACCAAAATTTGAATTTATCTCTTGTTTATAAACTATCCTCTTTAAAAAAAAGGATTTTTTTTAATTTGACCTTTCATAATTAATATTTTAGTGATGATTTCATTTTA
Source organism: Erythrophleum ivorense (assembly GCA_026724425.1). NCBI lineage: Eukaryota > Viridiplantae > Streptophyta > Magnoliopsida > Fabales > Fabaceae > Erythrophleum > Erythrophleum ivorense. Next base: position 34,367,644 of record JAIUCV010000006.1, on the reverse strand, counting down.
ATTAGTTGTTGTATTTTAAAATGCTTAATTTCCTTGTCCTTAAAAAAAAACGTTTCTTTATTTTTATTTTTTGGTATCTTAGGATCACATTTTAAACGTGACTAATGTTCACAGATTTTAGAGGTTGAGTATGAGCTTTTGTTTGGATTTTTTTTATGAAAGTAGAATAGTCATCAGCTGGAAAGTGATTTACGGCATACAGCTACCTTAGCCATGAAGATAGGATCTTCACAGCTTCCTGAGACCCCACCCCACATATTCATGTTGCCTGGAAGTGCAAATGACCCAGGCCCCCCACGTGTTCATGTTCCCTGCTTATTATCTTTTTAAAAAATATTTAACAATTTTATTTTAATATCTTAATAAAATATAAGGAAAATATAAATATTCTAAAAAATATTAATTTCCTTTTCTTAATTTTATTTCTATTATAAATTTATGTATATTATATTTAATTTTAATATTACATTCATATATTATATAATTATATATTCTATATATTATTATAATTACATTTTTTATATAGATGATCGTCTTCTTCAAAAATTGGGCCTGTTTGAAATTATTTTTGTTTTAATATTTTCAAAACATATGTTTTTAAGAATAAGTTTTTAAGAACAAAAAAATAAAAAAATTTGTTTGAATCATTATTTTAAAAAGTAATTATTTTCTGTTTTTTACCTGATTCTGTAAAACAAAAATTACAAAACACTTAAAAAGTATTTTGAGTTTTTTGTTTTTGAAAACAAAATTTTATTTTTTTGTTTTACAAAACACTTCACTAAAAACACATTATCAAACAGGTTTTTTTATTTTTTTGTTCTTGAAAACAAAAAAATTGTTTTACAGAACCAAATCAAACAGGGCCTATACTTCTGTAATTTTAAGAATTATAACTCTTATTTTCATATTCTTTTAAGAATGTATAATTCTTTAGATATTTGTTTTTCACCTAATAGAATCATAACATATCTATTAATAAATTTGGGTTTTAAGAAACTAAAAGAATATCCACTATAATAGATGGATTCATAACATATACTGAATTTTTTAATTATTTATATTATATATCAATTTTTTTGATACAGCTACAAAAATCCCAAAAAAATTAGTCTAAAATATGACAACAATTATAAAATTCTTGTTGATAATAATACATGAAACTTGCTTTTAAATATTATAGAATTATTTCAACAGCCGACAATAAACAGCTTTTTTAAGAGTTTAAAAATCCAAACATATAACCTGTAACGATAATGAAATTTGATAATGCGTGTGAAGCCATTAACTACGTTCATAAAATAGAAAAGTTGTGAAGCGAGAGAAAATTCAAACCTTTGCAAACCATTTCTGAAAATAATTTAACTTTTGTGGTGCCAAATTTACGTCCACAGTCCCAAGCTGTTGCTGTCCGAACCACAGAATATTACGCCCGTTTAGGCCATTGTATGTAAATGCATTTTATTTACATAATTTATATCATATTTATTATTTTATTTATTTAATTATTGTTTTAATTATCAAATTATTTTTAAAAAAATTAAAAAATTATTTTTATCTTACTTATTTTAATTTATTTTTTTTACTTTTATATCTTTTTAACGAAACAGTTGTCGTATATTATACATGGTGTACAATGACGTCATAACTTTGCAAATTGGCAGCCGCCTGCCTATTACCATAAGCTGTCTTGTAGCATAAGGGCTGTGATCGGGACCGGATGGCTACTTTAAGTTAGGTAATTCATAATCTTTAAATTTTTTAATATAACCTATCTAACAAAAAAATATATAAATATTATTAGAATATCATATTATTTATACTCTCTAATTAAAAAAGTTTAAATTAAACAAAATAAAATCCAATAATGTCAAGTTATATAATTAATTTTACATTCAATTATTTACCATTTTATTATTACATAAATGAAATATTATATAAGACTCATATTTTATTGTACTCTATTATTTATTATAATATTATTATTATATAAAATTTATTATATAATTTGATTTATTTTATTATTTAGTGTGTATATATATATAACAGTATATCAGGTATATATAATAAGAATTTTTCATATCTAATCTATCTAATATATATATATATATTGAAGCAAAATAATTACGTTTCATTATTTATTACTGTTTTCTTTTAAAATCATTTTTCTCGCTAACGGAACCCACGTCAATTTTTGGTATGCACGCTTTCTAGTTAATAATATATTAATTGAACGTCCAGGTGGCCATTAAAATTCGTGTGAGGTGGTCTGGCTTGAGTATATGGAGTAAAGGAATGGATCTGGTCAGTAGAGCATTTGGTCAAGTACTCAATTGTCGAATTTTAAAAATTTGAATAGTTTAAATTTTAATGTTATTTTGATTTTTTAAAGTCTAATTATTATTATTTAATTTATAATTTAAATATTATTTTTATTTAATAATTTATTTTTTTAAAAAAATAATTATCAAAATAAATAAATAAATATAAAACTTGAACTGTTCAAATTAATCTTAATAATTCAACTTGTAATAATTGCACGTGAATAGGACAATGAGAAGAAAAGTTAGAGTAGTGTTATCAGCTTTACCTTTACATATGAATGAGAATAAAGAAAGTCAAACCACTTTACCATTGGAGATATATGAGCGTTAGCATTCATAATAAATGACTAAATTATGTATATTATTTAAAAATTTGGTTAAATTATATTTGATAGTTTCTATTTTTTTAAATATTATTTAATTATTCTATCATTGAATATATATTACAAAAATCTCTAAATCTAATTTTCCTATCAATAAAAGTATCTTTCTGAAAGTATGTATTATTTTTAAAAATAAAATTATTTAATAGTTTTTAATGTCTTGTTAAAATTACAATCATAATATCATGTTCATGGTGATACTATCTCCTATGAGTGGATTGAACCAGGTATGAGATTAGTGGAGCCTCTGCCCCTATTAACCTTAAGATTGTGCACTCGAAACTTAGAGCCTATTTGGTAGTGCAAAAAAATAAAATAAAATAAAAAATTGTATATAATATTTATTTTATTTTATAATATTTATTTAATTATTATTTAACACCTAATTTTCTGTGTATCTGACTGGAATTTCGAGTTCCTGATCGTCTTCGCCTGAATCGTCATGCATGATGTCAGGAACCCCACCCTGTAATCTCTCTTTAGTTTCGTGCTCTACTTGCGGCCTCGTTTATTTACTAATCCATATATATATATACACACACGCAGTATTTGTCTTCAATTAATGTTTAAAAGAACAGGTATGTGTTTTCTTTTAAAAAAAGATCAATGTGCTATCTGAACAAGTACATAGACGTATGCGTATAGTTTCATTTAGTTACTGTTTATTATTGTTCTTTTTTTATAAATCTTTTTCTGATGGGACCCACATCAATTTTTGGTGCTTTCTATTTCATAATACAATAAAATTTGTGTCAGGTGACATGACTTCTAAGTATGTATGTCGAGTGTTTTTGCTTTTATCTTTACATGTGAACGCGAATAAATTTGTTACATGAGATATATGTGAGCTTTAGCATTTATAATAAATGATTAAACTATATAATTTTTTTAAAGTTTAATTAAATTATTTTTGATATTTTATTTTAAAAAAATTATTTAATTATTCTATCATTTGATATATATTTCAAAAATTTTTAATATTTAATTTTTTTAATCAATAAAATTTACTTTCTATAAATTTATATTAATTTTAAAAATAAAATTATTTAATAGTCTTTAATATCTTGTTAAAATTACAATCATATATTAAAATTTTCTATCAATTTAATTTTTAATGATAGTTTTAAAATAAAAAAATCAGGTATAATTAGCTATGCCTCAAGAGTAGTTAATTTTATTCTAATAAATGTTTGTTTTAGAATGGACACAAACGGGTTACTTTGAAACATGAATGGGGCTTATTCTTCTAACAAAATTATATTTATAAATTAAATTGATAATTACAACAATTTTTTAATTTTTGAAATTACATAATCATTCCTTTATAACAAAATACATGGTATTTGTCTTCATTTAAAATTTAAAAGAATAGGTATGTGTTTGCTTTTTAAAAAAAAAATCGAAGTCATCTGAAAAAAGACAGAGACATATGGTTTCATTAAGTTTAAATAAATAATGACAAATTAATAAATTAGACTTTTCCTATAATGCTTTTTAACCATTTTTTGGATGATTGGAATTTGAACTGATTTATTCTAATTAAGGTAACTCTAGTACAATTGATCAAAGTCCATTAGTTCATTAAGATACATACAAGTATCGAATTAAAATAAATGTGAGTCAACCTGTGTGCTTGTAACACATTATATTATATTTTATATATATATATATATATTATGTTAGCATTCTAAAAATTTTTAGTATCACTTTTATTTATGATTCCATTTTAATTTCACCTTTTAAAGATACTAAATTGATACTATAAAGCATTTTGAATATTACATATTAAGGTTGAAACAAAATTATACTGTCCAGTGTTGAAATGATATTAAAAAATTATATATTTTTAAGTTAGAATTATATTATTACTTAAAATGAAAATTTAGAGTGCTTCTATGGAAATAGTGAAGCTTTTAAGTGATGGCCAAGTAGAAAAATGTGAGTAATTTAATAAGTAATTTTAGATTTAAATCTTTGTTTTATCATATATCAAAAAGCATTAGAAAATTGAATATTATTGTCAATAAAATTTTAATAAATAAATAATTATTTGTTAAAATGTAATATCTAACTCAACCATAATTTATAAATATATTAATAATTACATATTACTAATTTCGTACGACGTACTAGACCACTAATCAAAGTGAACTCCACTTTCATCGAGCTTTTGTCAAAATTTTCCAGAAAAAGCAAGTGTTGATAACTTCCATTATTTAATGAGCTTGACAACGACGTAATTAGCATATTTTGGAGCCTATAAATTCCCCCTAATTAGAAACAAAGATCCATCTTTGTTCTTACTTCTTATACTCTTCTCACTCACTCACGCACTCCTCATCATGTCCTTCTTGATCTTCGAAAAGCGTCTGAGCAAAACAGATGTGGAGCACAGACTCTCGTTCCCGACCAAAAAGCTTCGCCATCTTCCGCCCTTTCCAGAAGGATCCAATCGGGTTAGACTCACCGTTAGGGTCGGGTCTCAGTGTAGCGGGCGAGAGCTCCATTGCTTGACCCGGAGATGTGGCCGTTACCTTAAGCCAGTCATAGAGGGAGGCTGGACACAGATTGTTCAAGAGAAGGAGCTCAAGGAGGGTGACATGCTCGTGTTCTATAAGGACAGGAATCATCATGGGCATTACAATATTAAGGTGAACAGAAGAATAAAGCTAATGGGTAACGATATTGGCGAAATAGTTGTTGTATGAATGAAACCAATGTGTTTACGTCAGTTTAGGTAGCACCTTAGTAATGTGGACAAAAGACATGAGCTACATAATATTTTGCTTTTATCTGGTCGATTCTGTTATATAGAACAGTATTGGCACTTTTCGAAGGGGGCAGGGTAGGGGGTCATTCGTAGCAAGGTTTAAAGTTATGGTTACGAGAGATAGATCCTCTAAATTCACTTTGAGTTGAAGTGAAAAAAGAGAAAGAGAGGGAGAGGTGGATCCCACATCGACATGTCAGAAGTAGGATTTACCTTTTCATCTCTTTTTCTCTTTTTACTTTAATTGAATTTTCATTTCAGAAAATTTAAACTTTTGGATGTATGCGTACGACGTGTCTATGTTATATATATATATATATATATATAATTTTCATGTAAATGATTTTTTTAAATTTATCAATGTTCTTAGAACTACATCAATCAATTTTCTAACTAGATTAGTCTAAAAATTTAATCAGTTAAAGAATTAATTAAAAACTAATTAAATTGATCAAAAGCTAGTATGACACAATTTTAAAATTTTCATTTTTTAAAGATTTTTTCTCATAGAATAGAATAGTTTATCTTAAATAAATTTAAAAAATTAAAAATAAATGATACTAAAAGAAAGAGAAGGTTAAAATATAAAAATATTTTTAAAAAACTATAAGAAAAATAAAAGCTACGTACTTAAATATTTTTTATTTTTACTTTCTATTATGTCTCATCACATAATAATATTTCTTTCAAATATCAATGTGTTTGATTAAAATTATAATTAACTTGTTAGTTTTTTATTTTTTTTAATGGTGAATGGAAGCTTAATATGATTTTAGAATTTTAAATTTTAATATTAAATATTTTTAACTTTTAATTATGGATAGTTTTTATTTTTTAATTAAAAATAATTTTTAAAAATATTAAACTTATAATTAAATATTTAAAATTTAATAATATTTATTTATTATATTAAAATTTTGATATATACAATTTTAAAAATAAATATTTAATTATTATTAATTTAATTATAATTTAATTAATAAATTATGAATTAATATTCTTAATTGATTCAATTTTAAAAAATTAAAACGTCATTCTTGTTCTATGTTTATTTCATATCATTACTGAAAAAGAAATGAAGAAAGTGAAGAGAAGACAAAGAGGTGGGACAGGAGTAGAAAGATGATATGATGTGCTGATGAATGACGGTGGCCACTGATGTGTCGGTTATATTAGTACAAGTTACCTTTTAAATGGCAGCAAATGCATAACAGGAGGAAGCGTAGGAGTTGGGGTGTTTACAATTTTTTAATTATTTTTTTGTTAATTTGATAAAAAGAAAAAGAAAGAGAGAGTGGGTGGCCTACTCAATAGTCCATTCCTATCTTGAATTACCTCTTATTTTTTAATTTTTAATTAATAAAAAAATTAGGAAAAAAAAATTAATGGGATCTAATTTTCAAAGAAATTAATTCTTTTAACTATATCTTGTAACCATTTTTAACAATTACATAAGGAATACATGATGAAGGAGAGGGAAGAGAATGAAAAATTATATTAATATGATTTTTCTTGTTTAGAAGTTATAATAAAAAGCGGCAATATAATAATGAGTTTTTAATTATTTTTTAAAATATTCTAAAATTTTCATTTCTTTAAATTCTTAAATTCTTTAGTTTGAAGAATTTCGGAAGAAAATGTTTCTTTTAAAAAAAAATTATCATTTAATCTTTTTTTCCCTCTCAACTCTATATTTAAGAACTATAAAATATTTATATATTTTTTAAAGTATTAGATCATGTTCAGTTCAAGTGTTGGTATGCAATGAACACAAATTTGCCTTTTTCTTAAATGTAGAACTGTGCTTCATGCTTTAATATATAGAGTTCAAGTTTTGGGACCTTCATTCGCTAATATTTATATAGCGATGTGGCATAAAACTAGGGTCTGAGGACTAGTTCAGGCCTTAGAGAAGAAGGTCTGAGGATTAGTTTATGGCAATATATTGCAGCACAGGCAGGGCAAATGACCAAAAGACATAAGATAATATTTAAAAATGTGTGGCTCTTCTACTAACTCTGGCTGATTTTCTGAGTTGCGTACTCTATCATAGGCAATTGGATGATTAAATGGGGCAAGATATAATGGTAGAAAAAAATTTTCGACAAAAAGCATGCACATTGATAGGCCAAGCTAGTGCAACTTTGTTGAATTGTCACGCGACAAAAAGGAGTAATGTAGGGACAGAGACATATATTGTCATTTTGTTGAGTTGACGTGTGAGAGTAGGAGTAGAAAGTTTTGCATTGAAAAAAATTCGGTATATAAGTAAAAAAGATTTATAAACATAATACTTTAAAATTTTAAATCAATATGTCAAATTTATAAATATAATTTAAAATAAATTAACTCGCCGTATAAATTCAAACACTGCGTAATATGTGCTCATGCCAACACCAAGTATAGTAGGAAGTATATTGCACAATAAACATGGATTCAAAAAGATTATGCTCGTGCTTTCCAAAACTGAAAGAATTATAGGTTGAATGTTGTAGAATGCTTTGAAATTTAAGCTATATATATATATATATATATATATATATTAAAAGATTCTGTAAAATTAGTGGAATGTTTTTAAACAAGAAAGTGAAGTGTAATGAATCTATCAAAAGATTTTACCTTTTGATACAGCTCATATAAACATTATTCCTTTGTTTTTTTCATGTTCAATGAATCTATCAAACATTGTACCTTCTCAAAAAGAAAATAGTGTGTTAAACTTACTTATATATGTAAGATTGAGAATTAAGTAAAATTTTACAAATATATGGATTGAATAAGTAATACAAAAATGAGCCTAAAACTGTTTTACAGATAAGGTTAATCAATTACTAATTTTTTTTGGATTACCTTTATTATCTAGAAAAATAGCAAATTCTAATTAACTAACTTTTAATAATTAACTATCTAACTAAAATTAGTTAATTCAATGTTAAAATTTACTAACTTAATTTATCAATTAAAAACAATGAAGTTTAAAATCCTTTATTTATGCCCTAAGTCTAAATAAGGATAAAGTCATGTAATTGAATTTATTTGCATTAATGATAATTCTCTAATTTCTATGAAATCCTTTCTTAAGATAAATCACATGTATTCTTGCTAAGTCTAAGTTTGCTTTCATGATCCTACACTAAACACAAAAACTCATTAAGCTTAAGGAACTAAAAGATAAGTCTGCATGTAGTGGCTTGGCACACATACAGTTCGCGAATCACTTAGGTATAATTTATATTTCTATAGAATTGTTCCCTAAGTTTATTACCCTAATGATTTATTATTGTAATTGACCTTTAAATCCTTTTACAATAAATCAATAACAAATGGTGTTTAACCATTCATAAAAAAGTAATGCAAACCAATAGACTAATGTCAAATAAAATATTACAAAAAAAATCCCTAAATAAACTTATTCAATTCATAAATTCATTCAAACCCCAAGATAGGTAGTTTAGCTATTCACAATTAAAACTAACATCCTAAGAATAAAAGAAATCAAATTCATGTATCAAATAAAGGTAGAAATAAAGAAGAAAAGAAAAATAATCAATGTGACACAACAATCCTTCAAGCAGAACTCTGATTCTCCAAAGCATCCCTTAGATCTTCGAAGCTTTATTTATGATTGCGACATGCCATCATCTAATTCCTATTGCTTCTTTTATTCATCTTTGCCTAGATTTTTAAGTCTTCTTCCAAAAATACCACTAGTTAATTCAAAAACGCATCTTTTTTTACACACATAAGCAGGTTGTGTAAAACATGCCTAATTGCACGGCCAAGCCATGCAAAATTAACACAAGTTGTGTAGGCCATGCAAAACCACAAGGCTAGGCTGTGTAATTGCTCTTCAATCTTGACATGCCTGTGTGAATATGCACGGGGGCTATGTGTAAGCTGAAGAATACTAATCTTTGCTCCAAAATGTTCCTTTAACTCTTCTTTACAATCCTAATCAAAACATAACATAAAGCATAAGAAATCACATTTTTTTAATAGAAAATCATAACTTAAAATGAGATAATTATATGAATATTTATACTACATCAAATTCCTCTAAATTTAGATATTTGCTCATCTTCAATAGCAAAAATGCATTGAGAAATACCATAAGCTTTCATACACTCATGATATCTTAATAATCAATTACTACACACTTTTTCTAGTGCTCTATCATGATTAATCAATGGCTTTAGCAACCCTAATCAGACACCCAAGTCATCAACAACTTCTCACATACATGCATAAGATTCGATATGGTAAAAATGAAAGATTACAATATTCATGTATTTCGTATAGTTAATGCCAAAGAGATATATTAAGCTTATTATAGGTACTTCTTTATATAGATATATATAGATATAGATATATATAGATATATAAATCAAATTATTTTTCCCTTTTTAACTATGAAAAACAAGCTAAGGCCTTTCCTAAGGTCTTGTCATTAAGTGTTTTCTAAGGATTTATTTGGTATACTAAATTCTTCTCAATGAAAATGTAAAGAGCATGCTAAATGAAATGGAATGGAATCAATTGTGTTTACATGAAAAAGAAAAGGAATGCCTTTTCATTTATATGTTTGGTAGGATGAAAAGGTGTATGAACGAAAAGTAAATTATAACAAAAAACCAAAATACCCTTACCAAATAAAAAAGAAAAATAATTATTTTTATTTTTTTGGTCTTCCTCCCTCTCTCTCTCTCTCTCTCTATATATATATATATATATATATATTTTCCTCTACTCTTTGTCTTCACATTCTATCATCCTTTATTGCATACATAGGAAAGGTCTTGTTCTATTTTGGATACTATTTTCTAATCTAACTTCCCATACTAGAGCCATAACTTCTAGCTACAACATTCACATAAACATACCTATTCTTGAAGTTTATATTAACTACTGATGGAAGGTACTTTATGTTCTTCATGTTTCTCTTCAAAGTAATCCATGGCTTTAGTGGCTCCTCTGTAGTTAAAGGCTCTATGTTTTTAACGCATTCTTGTATATACCCATCAAAAGAGCATTTTCCTTTAGAATCATAATTGAATTTCTCAAACTCATAAATAATGCCATCAAACTCTTTCCTCATAATAATTTCTCATATGTAAGGCATTCAAGAATCAAACCCATCTATATCATGTGATTTCACTAGTTTGAAATTATTACATTGGCCTTCTTCCTTTTCTCTCTAAAAAAAATGCATAATAAACCCAAGAAGATAGATTATATTACATTAGTCTTCTTCTTCTTCTTTCTCTAATAATACATTGAGAAGCCATGGCTCTACGAGTATGGGAGACTTTAAAGGAAGCCATTATGGCATACACTAGCCTCTCTTTGACCACCTTCTTCATCATTGTTGCCTTGCTCCTTGCTACTAACTATGTCGTTTTAAAACACAAGCATAGGGTATGGGAGAGTAGCATTCACAAATGAAGCTGCAATATAATCAACATAGGCAAAAAGGTCTCAAAATTGGCTTAATACTCTACTACCCTTTTCACTATAATGTCAAAAATTACCATGGAAGTGCACTTTCCATTTCTCTCTAACTTATAACCTACCAAATGCAACAAGGCAAAGGAATCTGTTTCACTTTCCACCTCCTACATTCTACTAAATAAGGCGTAGAACTTTTCCTCTTCCTTTCCCTAGGTAACAAAGTCAAGGTACTATACATACTCATAATTTAAACCACTATTAGTAGCTCAAAATAGTAAAGTAATGCATTTTTTTTGTTACTTTAACTACTTTAAACCTGCTTTGAACTAAATAAGAGAAAAATGCTTATTCAATTTTCTTTAATATATTGGCTTTGACATCAATTAAACAACCATATAATCAACAATTTTAGCACCAAGTTACATTTTGCATTTCATTTATGAATTAACCAATAACCTTGATGTTCAAATTAGAGGCAATCAAGATTAACAAACACAATTTTTTACCCCAAAAAATTCAGCCTTAAAGACTAGTTATTGCTCATGTTCAACAATATAATTAGATTCAAGCAACCCTAAATATCATTCTTACTCTAGATTGAGAAAAAGATCAATTCAGTTCAACTTTCCCCTGAACTTATACCTTTGCAATGTCTACAATGCAAAAGAAGTCAAATAAAATCATTGGTGTCAACTAAAGAAAGGAAGGGCATAAAGTTGCTTATCAGACTGAAATCCTTATAACAAAAATGAACACTAGAAACAAAGAAGGTAATAATAGTTAAATTATTGATTAATTAAAAGCTTTCAGCATGAAATAGACTATTAAAGAATGAAGTGCAGAAAAAATATATGCCTTATGCAATGGCTAATATAGTTACCTAAAATAATTAAAAAAAAGTAAGATAATATGTCATAAACAATGAAATTATAGGGACACATCACTGGGAATGGGTCAAGTATGAGAAGACGGGGGTAATCTCCAAAACTGTGCAAGTGCAGCCATCTGGGTTGCAATGGATTCAAGTTGCTAAATGTGGTTCCCATCCATCGAATCTAGCTAGCAAGTGAGATGCTCGTCCATGGAATAAAGGTGTTGAGTGTAGCCTATTATACATGCATCCATGGCATTGAGGCAAGGGAGTATTTAATTCATCACTAAAGTTTATGACATACTGTTTAGTGTAAGGCACAAGGGCAGGAGGCCCGAGATTGATAACTAGTGATGGCGTTGTGTCCCTAACTTTAGCTCCTTATCTGATCTAAAGGATCATCCTTATCCTTAACTCTTGGAACTGAGTTCCCTACCTTATTTATTAAAAGTAATGGCTCATTCTAGTGTGTACACAATTTTATCATAGCAAGTAATTAGATGTCCACTTTTTCATTGCCATCGATACGGGTTAGGGTAATGCCACTTGAACCCATGTTGACGCTTGCGACAGCGTGCGTACCTCTAAAACAAAATCCTATATAGTCTGTCAAGAAGGAAGAGAAAAAGGAGTTCGCTTTATCAAATGATCAACTCTCTCAAGTAACAATAGAATTCAATGGATAAGGATTATCTGAAGTGAGGTTTTTTGAAGTGCATAAAGTAAGAGATAGAAGGCATATTTTTATAAATAAAAATAAAATATATATATATATTAAAAAAAAAACACATATAAGATTTTTTTATGTATTTTCAAAACATTTTTACTTTAGAGGATGATCGTCCCAATTCAATATGGATTACAATTTATCCTTATCCTCTGCCTCTTGTACCATAGTCACTGACTTGAAAATAAAGGGGCACCTACTGCGTGTTCAGGATTGCAACTTTTCTGTCACATTTCATGCCTCAACAACAGGAAGAGAGGCCATTCCCATTTTCATTTTCATTTCCATTCCAAGACAAAATGCCATGGCTCACACAAATACGGATCCTCTTTGGTGACTGTTGACTATTATTTATCAATTTTTTTAATTAAAAAAATGACTATTTATAATTAAATTTTTTGAAAAAAATTATATTTTATAATTATTAGTTAAAAATAAAATCTTAAAAATTGAAATTATTTTAAATATCCAACAGACAAAAATTGTTTTTCTTTATAATTAAAATTTTTGAAATATAATTGTTTTTTATAGTTAAAATTTTTATTCTTACATTTAATAATTAAAATTTTAATTTCTTTTTGAAAAAATACATGTCAAATATTTGCTTGACTGCATTCCCTGCTATCACAATAACACATTAGTAACTATAGAGAATTTATGTGAGACACCTTGCAGGGTATGTCAAGAACTCTAACATACTTTTTTCTTTTTCCACACAACGGAGCAAGGATTCCCCCTTTTGCCGCTGTGTTTGGATGCGGCACTCAGATCTTCAGAACACCATGTTGTCTCTTTCCCCTCGTTGTACAATGCAGTCACCATTTTCACACGAGGGATCCTCCACAAATTGAATCTAGCCTCTATTTACACAAGATCAGTAGGATGAACGGAGCAAGACGAAGGGAATGATGACTTGTCGGTGATGAGATTATCCCCAACCTTCGTTCCCCTTCCTCTGATCAACACCAACCATTTTAATTCCACGACATGAATTTTGGGGCTTTGCTATTTAATGAAATTCATTGTTATGAAATTTGGGGTTGAATTTTGGAATTTGCCCCAACCCTTTGTTGAATTCATTTTCTTTGTAGCTGAATTTTCCAAGTCACCATGTACAACATATGCAGAAGCCATTGTTTTATCTAACAATATATGCATATAAATAGGCCAAGAAGCCATTGAATTTTTAAGTAAAGGCATGTTTTAGTGATAACAAATGTTGCCACAAAAGGTACTTTTTCAATGGTCACATTCTGCAAAAGCAAAATTAGTGGGCTTTAGTGGTAACTTGCGTTTTATTTGTGACTTTTTTTGCCACTAAATATATGTTTTAGTTACAACTTTTTTTTGTTACCTTTAAAAACCTTTTGTTATGAAGATATTAACAATGTCCCAATAACAACCAAATGTCACCACGAAAAATATTTAATGGCGACTATTGGACTTGTAGTAGTGGCATTTGTCATCATTAAAAACAATGTTTTGTAATACAAAACATAAAGCATAAAAAATCATATATTTTCTTTTAATCAGAAATCATAATTTAAAATGGGATAATTATATAAATATTTGTATTACATCAATGTGCTTGGTCCTTTGTGCAAAGGCTTTGATTTGGTAGACAAGTTATTTCTATTTCTTCTCCAACGATGCCGTGATGGGATTTTTCAAGAGAAGATTACAACCCTGCGATCTTGTTGAAAATTTGTAGACTACTTACATAAAGATATTCGCCTGTTCAAAAGTGAGGTCAACAGCCTGTTGAATGTTTGCTCTTAAAAGTGCATACATTAATCCTCAAGGTCAAGGTTTCCGTGCTATCGTGCTATTTTAGGGGCCTCTCTCTCTATTGGCACTATAAATTCATCCAACATGCTTGAATTCTAAAGTAATAACAACAGGGACGAAATAGCAGAAGTTTTTTTTTTGGGGGGCCGAGGGAGAGAACATCAAACTCATGGCCTTTTACTCAAACTGTCACCCATCACTTAGCAACTCTTGCATTATTCCATATTCGTAAACAAAAGTAAATGTTAAAGTGGACTGTTCTATTCTATGCTTTCACGAATTGAAGCACCATAACCAAATTCAAAATGTTATTTAAGTGGGCCACCTCAGCACATAACCTAGAGCCTCTGTTCTATTAAAAAGCATGCCAATTAACTTGAATAAAATTCACACTATATTATGTAAGATCAAAATCGTTCAAATTTCAATTGAAAGGGAATTTGTTGCTAGCTAGTAGTAGAATTTCCTAATTCAAAAATAATATACTGGAAAGATGCAAATTATCAGGAACTGATGAGCAGGTACAATTTTTCAAATTTTAACCATGAATTGTGGATCACTGGAGCAAAATTTGAAATTTTCCTTTTTAAAAAAACTTGAACATGGAAAATTCTTGGGAGGTGGGGATGTGTTTGGAATAATGCCGATTATGTGACCGAAAGAGGAAACAAAAAACAATAAAAAAAAACTAGTTGAAGAAATCGTAAGGGTTTTGATGCACATATAGATACGCAAAGATTTTTTCCAACGAATGAAGACTATCCCTTTACAAATGCATTTATGAAATGATTGAACAGCATGTCATTGTGATATAAATTAACAAAAAAAAATCACCTTATTTTTTAGTTCCTGATCATTATTATTTGGAGATTAATTATATATGACTCTTTCTGATTATATCGCTTGCGATATAATTTGCAGTTAGCTTTAAAAAAAATGAAAATTAATTATTTAGAGGAGTCTAATTCCATGATCGGGGAGAAAAGGTAAGATTAGATAGGAATGATATCCAAAATATCAAATCTGGGGAGCTCAAATATTTGCAAGTTTTAAGCTTTAAATATTGCTTCTACCTTTCTTCCCCATAATTAATTAAAGGTGACAATTGATGTAGCCATATAACATTTGTAGCGCTAATTTTCACAATTAAAATAGAAACATAAAAAAGATAGAGCATTCGTTGGTGCAGAACCGCATATCATTGAACAATATTGATCACTGTTTATTACATTAATATTCACTTGCAGAAACTAAAATCTTTACTTTTGTGAGAGTGTTGCTCATTATTAATTAATCATTGCTATATTTGGCAAGTGCTCAAATTTCATGTAATTGGCCAGGGATATGAAACACGTTTTTTGGCCTAAAGAATTAGTTTTGTGAGAGTGTTGCTCATTATTAATTAATTATTAAATATACAACACCATTTTGTCTATTTCAATAGATTTATTACTATAATTATACTCATTAGTTACAAAAAAATTAAATTAATTCTTTTAAGAACTATTAATTATTAAATAAATAAATTTTTTAAGTAATTATTTAATAAAATAGTGATCTATATTAATAATAATTGCATCATAATTAAAAAATATACTATTCTCAAGATCATAAGATCATCATTCTAAATTATAAAAAATCTAAGTAATATTATGTGGGCATATGGCTTTTTCTCACTCATGGAACTGCTATTCGAATATAAGATGTTTAGCATGATTTCATGTATTTAATTATTTCTTGTTATCCCCATATATACTTCGCAGCTTAAGCTTAAGATCCAGAAAACAAATGCAAACAAAGTCATTACCGTTGAGCTAGCTAGGTAGTTAGATTTTTACTTTTCCACTTTCTATCTTTGTTCACAAATTTTTGGAAAATTATATAAGAGGTGCAAAATATTAATAGTACAAAACAAAGTCCATAAAAGGCCAAGTGCAACTTCGTAGACTATTTTTCAACAACAGAATGATTGTAATTGTAGTTCAAATGCGAATAGTTAAAAATAAATTATAGACACTATGAAAACATGGATATTATAATCATCAGATCAGCAAAAAATGAATTTGAGTTACGGAAATGAAGATTTTTTCGAAAGAAATACCCTCCAAAGAAGAGAGGGATGTGTAATACCCCGAATTATTATTATTATTATTATTATTATTATTAATGGTGTGATTAATAGTAGGGTTAGAAGGATTTGTTTGAGATGCAAAAGAGGACTTAATCGAAACACTTTTTGAAATTTTATGGGGGAAAAAATATAATTTAAGCCCAAAAAAAAAAACCTGATGACTCGGCCTATTTCTATATTATTCTCCATGCTTCTTTCATTCTTATGCTGAACTCTTGTCTCCTGTCTCTCATCCATCTCTGCCTCTGGAAGCATCTCTGTTCTTTGATCTTCTTCCTCCTCCATTCTTGTGCTAGAGTCTCGCGTTTGTACGCCTAGCCACAGCTCTCCACCTCTCTCGCCTTCTTCCCGTGTTCCTGTGCAGTACATCCGAGAGCTTCACCTTTCTTTTCCCTTAGTTCGTCTTGCTTGATTGGTCAAGAGGGGGAAAGTGCGAGCTCCTTTCTGCGTATAGGTCTGACCCAAACATTGGGAGGGAGCATTCCACGACCTTCTCAGCATTCTGCTTCCTTCAAAAACAGGAGAGGGCGGTTCTGTTGTAGTTTGGGCAAAAATTTTGGAAGTTTTTGAGCTCCATTGGTCTTGGTAAGTCATTCTCCCTTTAGTATTTAGATTTTCCACAATTGGGTTCAAGAGGATTCTGATTCCCTTCTCTTTTGTTATTTTTTCGGAAAGACTAAGACCCGTCTTGTTTGCATGGCATAAAGTGCCTACATCTTGTTGAATGGTGGTGCAAATCACGTTTCTGTTTGGAGAAGAATTTGACATGGCTGTATGTTTGCCTAAATTGCCCACAATAATGAGTTTGACTTATTGAATGGTGCCACATGGTTTTGACTTCTGAATGATGCTGCCACTTCATGACAGTTCGTTCAAAGCACTTGAAGGGGAAAGGTTTTCTTTGGGATATCTAAAGGAAGTAATGTTAGAATAAAATTTGTGGCTTTTATTCTTTTGCTGGAGTTGCCTTCTTGTTTTGTTTGGGAAGGATTTGGGTATTTGTTTAAAGCTGTCCAAAATGTTGATTATTGTAGTGGAAATATTTTAAGGAAGGTTTGAAGGTGGGTTTGTCTACTCTATTGTATTGTGTAAAGACTGCACATCCAGTGCTTGATAAATTGCTTGAAGGAGAGACTCATGAAAAATTAATGGTTAGTCATTCATTATTGCAACTGTCACTTGGCTGTAATATGACACTCATCTCCCTATTTGCTTGAAAGTGCCAAGATCATATTTCTATCCAGTGCTAGCTTAGTGGTTAAATTTTGTGTTTTTTTTTTATAAA
Source organism: Erythrophleum ivorense (assembly GCA_026724425.1). Classification (NCBI taxonomy): domain Eukaryota; kingdom Viridiplantae; phylum Streptophyta; class Magnoliopsida; order Fabales; family Fabaceae; genus Erythrophleum; species Erythrophleum ivorense. Next base: position 34,349,917 of record JAIUCV010000006.1, on the reverse strand, counting down.
CTAAATTTAGTATACTAAAGTGATGTTGTGAGTGTTGAATAATAACACTAAGAAAACTATAGGTGGGCATGTACGTAAATACATATTTAAGAATGATGAACAGATACAATGTCAACATGTTAATTTTAATCTCTAAAGCATATATGCCCATACATTGTTACTATAAAGACAGTGTTCACGTTAATACATTGTTACTATAAAGACAGTGTTCACGTTAAGTTTAAGTGGCATCACTTTTCCTTTTGTCAATCTTAAATGAAATTTTTACACAATACTTTTGTAAAATTATGAATTATAATATAAAAAGTATTATTGGCACATTAGTTAAACTAATTAAAATTTAATAAGTAAGGATATCATATGAATTATTAACTAGAGGAATTATTAGCTAACATCCCTTATTAATATTATTACGTTTCACGCAACTTTATAGTTAGGACTTGGAATATGTTTTGATGGGTTCCTATTGAACGAGGTTTAGCGGAGAGATTGGCCGTAGGGTAATTGGATTAATTAGTAATATGGGACTTAGTAGGTCAATATTGTCGTACGTGGAATTATAAATCTGCTAGTAATAGTATTGGTATTGTGACTTTTATAGGCTTCAGAAATGCTAGCTACTCGGAAAAGAGTTCTGATGGGATAAGAAATGCTTAAGTGCTAATTCAAATAAAAGTAATTCCGTACATGATGGTAATGTTTTTACGGAGGAATTGGAAAAAACACTGGCTACCAATAACAATTCTATTAACCTTTGGTATATCTTCGTTGAACTCTAGCTAATAGGGAGGTGCAGGAGATGTTAGCCTCATGTGTCAGCTATCACTTATGGAACGGTTGGATGTTATTTTATATAAGTTGAGGACTTACGATAAATAGTTATTACTCATATGAGCTAAGTGTCCATTGCAAACAGTAATTTCCCCACTTAGGCTGTATGCCTACGATGATTATTTTGTTTTGACGAAGTCCTCCCAACAAAATTGTTTTTACAGATAAGTTTTCAATATATTATTAATATAAATTTTTAAAAGTTGCATGCTTATTTATTTATTTATTTATCTATTATTATTATCATTATCATTTTTCATTTATTTATGATTGTCATAGTAACAAATATTTATTAAAGACTTTTATATTTTGGGACACTTATAAATTGTTATTGTATTAAGAAGGTATACATTTTTTACTTTGAGATAATTTAATGTACTTATTATTGAATTTAAACTAATAATTAAATTATGTACTTACTTTTTTCTTTAATTATTAATTTGACATATAATGGGATGTTATTTACTCATTTAGTAATCAGAAATTTCAAATAGTAAAGTTGACCTTGAGCCTTCCTTGCATCTTAACATTGACCAGCCTTCAATTTGGTGAGCCCCACATCAACTGTGTAGTGAAAGCTCATTTTGTTGTATGTTGACTCATTATTTTGGTTGTATCATAGATATAACTCTACATTACTTATAATTAGGATCCTTAATCCTATTATAATTGTTTTAGTGGATAGGATTGAGAGTTGAACTCTCTTGTTGATTGTCTAATTATAAAAATTTTGAAAAGTTTAAATTTTAAGAAAAGTTTTGTCGAAACTTTTATAAATGGATGAAAATCTAGAATCACTTGATGATTTTGAAATAAAGTATAGAATTATTCATATGAATTACTTTTCAAGTGTTTCTTATGCTAATGGCTATACCCTGAAAAATCAAAAAAGAACTGACGTGTGAAATGGGGCTTACGGGGCGGGATTCACCCTGCGCACCATGTCGATCACACTTTAGCTTTTTTGGGGTGTGATAGGATGTGAGGTGCATTGCCTTATTGGTCTATGCATGCAACTTCTAGATAATTAATTTTGTACCTTTTTGTTACAGTTCTTATCAAGTGTATTGTTGCTTCATTAATTCGATCTTTTTTAAGAACCGTGGTCTAATTAGTATATATGTAGTTATGTGCCTAGGTACAACATTATTTTTTGTATCTTCTTACATGTACCTATTTATTGATATTACTCATTTAATTAAAAAAAAATCTATATATAAAGGTAAAGAAAAAGAAGACAATAAAAGAGAAAGAAAGAAGCTGGGAAGTAAAAGGAGCAATTTCCAGAGAGTGACCCTGTCCATTTCCATAATTTGCTTCATTGGCCTTCTTTTCCAACGAACTATAAGATATATTCAATTTCTCCTGTTAATTAACTTAATAAATTATACATATAGCTGCTTTTCCTACTTTCCACTCGTACCCAAAACTACTCTATTCCTTGTTGGGAAATCTATAATTATTAGTTTTAGAATAATTTTTACATGTTATGATAAATAACTCTTTCGTAATCCTTAATTAATGTGCAAAATTTATATAGATACGTACATATATATATATATATATATATGCGCGCGCGTGTGTATATATATGTATATGAATAAGCACTAAAAATTGACTAATTAAGTTATATTTTGCCTTATGATTATGTACGTATGTCTGGGAATTATTTATTACACTTTCATATTATTGAAAAGTTTAGTATTACTATCATTTATATTTTAATACTTTATGTAATTGTCAACTAAAATTTAAAATTCAACTCAACATTGAATTTAAGTTAAATTGAGGTGAAAAAAATTAAAAATATTAGTAGTATTACTATAAAGTGATTAGTACTACATAAAGAAAATGAACTCGTGTGTTTGGTATTCATGTAATGTAATATAGAACACTCAATATTATTTTCATTTATTCTATCATGTATATAATCTAATTTATTGTTTGGTAAGAGCTATCTAATCTAATTTTAAGTAATGATTAAGTTGAATTCTAAATTTTAGATGAAAATTTTTTATTTGTCTAAATATAGTAATTTTAAAATTTTCATAGAAGTATACTGTATACATAATAAATATTTTTTTAAAAAAATTATTCTCTTTTCAATTTAATCATATAAAAATAATTTTTTAATCTAGTTCTTTAATTTTTTATTTGTTCTCAATGAAAGCTCGCTGTCTGTGCCCATATTTTCCTTATTTTCTTCGGAGATAGGCTGAACTTAAAGGTCTAAACTACTGCGCTACATTTAGACCATAATAAAACAATTTTTTGACAGCCCTTCAATATTAGAAGCTAACCCTTTAGAGACTTCCTGAGTTCTTGGATCAACCAGCATGAGTTTGTGTTAATAACATAACTATAATTTGTTTTTGGTAGTGTCAAATATGGGTTCTCGTGTTATTTAAGAATTTGCTTGATTATGGAATTTACCTTTTGTGAGGCAGACTATTTTCATTTTACGAATGATGAGTAAATTACGCTCTTGAATTTAGTTAAATTAAACTGAATATCTCTTTTATTTTAAAAATATCATCAGAGATTTTTTTTAACATTTGATATATGATTGTGAAACCATTTTACTATTTATTTTTCTATTAATGGAGTTAATTTTTCGTGTAATATAGGATTGTAATTTTATTTATAATATAATAGATAAGACAGATAAATTGATTTTAAAATTTAATTAACATAGATTATAATTTTATTCTTAAAGGCAATTAAATAATTTCATTCTTAAATTTGATGAAATGTATTGTACAAAAAGTCAAATTTACTAACAATAAATAATTTAGAGTAGATATTTTTATAATATATATTAAATATCAGACGAAACAAGGTATTAATAATTTTTTTTTAAACAAAGAAAGCATACGTTAAATGTCATTAGTATAATTTGCTCTTTTAGAACAGAAGGTGAATCACCATCCTCTTCCTCAAATAGATCAATCAATGGCATGGGCATCTCTTCATTACTGCTTCACAATCTCTGTCCTTTTGATCTGAAACCTTTCATGGTATAAGAGCTGCAACTTCTCTTCAATGGAGACACCTTCCTCTTCCTCAGATAATCCTGCTCTTGTAGTGAGATTCACTCCTCAGGCATTCGCTCGTCCAGTCTCTGTCACACTCGAGGAAAATGATTTCATCACGAAAAGAAGAAGAAAATGGTAGAATTTCTGAAGAATTTTTTGTCTGAGAATAGCAAGATCAATTTCTTTTCTCAATGAGAGATGGTATATGTGTTGACAAGGATGTGGCTGGGAACATGCCTATTAACTTTGGCAATGAATAGAGCTTTTCGTTGCATCTCAAAGTCAAGCCAAAGTAAAGCATACAGTTCAAATCTCAACACCAAAGCACAAAGAAAGGTGGGCCTGTTTGATTTTGTTTTTGTTTTAATGTTTTTAAAATAGATGTTTTTTAAAACAAGTTTTGAGAATAAAAAAAATTAAAAAATTTGTTTAAATCATTATTCTAAAAAGTAATTATTTTTTATTTTTTTTTTGATTCTGTAAAACGAAAGTTATGAAACATTAAAAAAATGTTTTGATTTTTCTGTTTCCGAAAACAAAATTTTGTTTTTTTTTATTTTACAGAATACTTCATTGAAAACATATTATCAAATAAATTTTTTTATTTTTTTATTCTTAAAAACAAAAAACTGTTCTGAAAACAAGAAACCAAACAGGCCTGTAATCTCTCCATTAATGCTTACCTACTATGTCAGCCATGCTTTGCATCACCTGAAACAGTTTATGATCTTGTGAATGGCTTAAACAGATAGGCTATATTAATTTAGAGACCACATGCTATGTCCATAATTTCCTAACTGAATCAAATTGAAGACTACAACTTACAATTACTTCTTGGGCATTCAGTTCATATTATAATCCCACTAAGAAATATAAAAATAAAATCCTCAATAAAACAGGTTCGTACAAATCATTTAATCATAATAAAACCTTACATATAATTGAATTATAGATATAAATGTGTTCGGTTTTTGGGTCCCAAGTTATGGTAATTCTTTTGGTTTCTTCGTTTCTTAAGGATTGAACATGTGATACAATATCAAATCATATTAATAAATACCAGGTAGTAGCTTTTCTTAAAAGGAGATAATAATAACAACTTTGAAAATGGTGTAAGACTTTAGGTGGGTCATGCTAAACCCCTTTGCTGTATATCTCAGAGTATAACAAAATGAAATGCATTGACACATCAGGAAGTATCAGATCGATTAGGTTCGTTTTTTGCACTTTAGTTTGGGCAGTTCGGTTTGGACAATTTGAACTTATTTTTTAGGTTTAATTTTAATCTTAATCTAATTTATTTATTGCAGAGCGGACAAATTGATGATGATGATAAAGAGTAAATTACAAGAATTTTTTTTAATTTTAATAAAATTATAAAAATTTTCTTTTTATTTTCAAAATATACACTATAATCTAATTTTAGGTTTTTTCTTTTTTACTAAAATATCTTCCATTAATCAATTTTAAATTTAGGTTAATGAAGAACATTTTAGTAAAAGAATTTTAAAATTAAACCAAAATGTGACGTAACTTTTTGTTTTATGAATATTTGTATATATTTTAAAAATAAAAAAAATTATGTAATCTTAGCAAAACAAGGGGTCAATGTAATTTACGCTATTATGAAAGATTATGAGAGAAATATGATTTGAACAGTAGAATAGAGCTGAAAAGTAGGATTAACACTAAAAATAGATAAATAGATAAATAAATAAACGGCATAAAAGTTGCATATTTAATGAAAATCTTTAAAGTGTTTTTATTTGTTTCATATTTTTATGAATATAATTTTGCTGCGAGTCTGAGGAATGTTGGCTAAGTTTGTCTCTTGCTTAAGATAGTGCTTCCTACATATTAATAAATAAACTGGTAATCCTAGTAATTATTAATTGATTTCTTGGTTATTAACTAATTTTGAACCGTTTATTAGGCTACATGAAAAATAGACAAACTTAGAAGCGGCCATGAAGGAGGTGATCAACTAAAATTTTTCTTGAGATGTATTATACAGTCCTCCCATAGTATAAAAGTTTCATTACACTTTAATTTAATTTTAAATTTTTTTAATAAAATACACTTAATTAACTTAATTATATATATTTTTAGATTAAATTTAATAAAAACAAATTTTACTTTTTTACTTTTATTTGTACATATTTAAATATAATATATATTTGTGTATTCAAGTTAATAAAAAATATTTTAATAAAAAAATTAAAATTAAACTAAAATATATATTTTAAAAATAAAAATAATTATATAATTTTAATAAAATTAAAAAGAGATTCATATAATTTATATATGTGTGTGTGTGTGTGTGTCTCAAGGTATCTTGTTTAGGCCCACAAGCATCTAAAAAGTCCATGGGCTGATTAAATTTTTTGGGCCCATGCAATCTTCATCCGTACAGTAATCCGGGCTAGAAATATGCCTCTGTGGCCACAAGGTAGTGGTTGAGGCCCTTTTGGCAATGCTAAGATGCTTTTAAAGGTTAAATTAAAAAACAAAAGTTTATAATAATTACTACTTGTTGTAAGATATAAGCAAAATATTATTTCTAAAAGTAATTTAAAATATCCTAAAAGAATATACTTAGTAATTAAAGTCGTCTTCTCACGAGCAACACAAACAGATGCAGAGAAAGTGTTTGAAAATGGAATAATTAAAAAGTCTCTGTTTTTTTTTTTCTAATACAGTCTTTTTCTTATGATTTTAAAACTTTATTTATAGAGTTTTCTTAAAACCATTATGTTTTTTGACAAAAAATATCTTTAAATTTTGAAATTAATTGTGCTTAGACGTCTGCTGATTATCTCAATAGTCATTAGACTGATATTTATTGAAATCCCATAACTCAATTTTACGAGATTTTTATTATTACCCATTGACTGGTGTCTTTAACAGTTGATTTGTAATTCAAGAATAACTAATTTTGGTATAAAATAAACTATTAATTGACTAATCTCTATGGATTAATAATTTTTAATAAGTTATTAGTTAATTGATATCTTACTATCGGTCAACATGAAGAGGGTGATACCCCAGGGCCAAACATCCACCTTCGTAAATAAAATTAATTTGAAACAAATCACATTTTACGGGAATTGGATAAAAAAACATATCTCATGAAAAGGAAATTGAAAAAAAATAAAGAGTTTAAATATTAAATAAAAAAGAGAGAAAGTTAGATGTAAAATAAAACTAGAAAAAAAAAAGGAAGCAGATTTAAAATTTAAAGAGTATTAAATAGCTATAAAATATTTTAAAAAGTTCAAAACTATCCACTTTTTATTGAGATAATCTAAATTTCTATATATACAAATAATAATTTTTAAAAAATTTTAAAATTTGAAGATACTCACTTTTTTTCCTGTCCAAAATTTCAAACTGATGAAATTTTAGTACGGTTTTGAAAGTAAAAAAAAATAATTGAATATAAAATGCTTTGGATTTTAATTAGAATGTAATACAATTAATTTAAATTCTTAAATAGAATTTCTTTGAATAATTTTTCTTACAAAAATTTGGACTTTTAAATATATATATATATATATATAGTTACTTTCATTTGAATTTCATGCATAGTTCTAAAAAAATAATCAAACTTTTAATAGACTTTAGAGAAGTGAGATCAATCTGTAGTGAAATTTCAATTTTTTGTACATATATTTACAATTATACTGAAGTTTGAAAATAATTTTTTTCTAACAAGTGAAAAAAATTTAAAGATAGTTAATTTCATCTGAATATAACAAATTTTTAAAATAGAGAATAAAAGAGGTGTGAAAATAAAGTTAAATAAAAAATTGAATTTTTGGAATAGACCTTTAAAACAATAAATTATAATTTTTTATAAAAATTTAAAATTTCAAAGATACTTAGTTTTCTCTGAGCCTAGTCCGAAACTTCAAACTAATGAAAATCAAAGTAGAGTTTTGAAAGTGAAAGACCAAAATTATGTGAAACTTAAAATATTTAACAAATTTAAATTTCAAAAGTCATCTTTCTTTGTTATAATGTAATACAACTTTTGGAAATAATCAGAATGTAAATATAATTGTATAAAATTATTTTTTTCTTATGAAAGTTTTAACTTTTAAAGATAGTCGCTTTTATTTGAATATAACACTTTTTTCAAAATAATAAAAAGAATTTAATAGTGTTTGGAGAGTGCAGAGATCAATCTGATGTGAAATTTTTAAAAAAGATTTAAAGTTTAGCAAAATTATATATAAATTTTACAAAAAATGAAAAGTTTAACGATAGTTAATATTATTTTAATATAATATATATATATATATTTGGATACAAAGCCATCTAGAATAAAAAATGGAAAGTAATAAGATTAAAAAGGCTAAAAGAGATGTTGGGGGAGTTAAAATTAGTAACGGGTCATTTGTTATATAAAAGTATTAGATATGAAAATAAGAAAAGATTGAAGATAATAAATAGAATGAAATAATGATATTTGTTATAATATATAAAGAAATAGGAATATTATTTTATTTGCACATTTGATTAGATAAAAATAATGTTGGAATAAAAAATAATGATAAAAAAATGACCTTTATACTTATATTAAAATAATAAAAAAAATTAATAACAAGAATATAATAAATTTTATATAAATTAAAAAAAATAATTATTCTCAATTTATGCGTTTATTTAAAGGAAATAGATTCTATCTCTTTTTTTAATATTTAAACAATATCTAGTTTTCAAATGTCATATAAAAAATAATTCTTTTTCTATCTCCCTCTATAACATGCTATCAAATAGGGTGTAAGAGTTGAACTTTGCCAAGACCAAATCATACTGGAACTGGTTTCTCTGCTCTTGTAAAATAGGAGCAGAGCGTGCTCCTATTTTATAGAAACATTTGGACTATTTAGAATAAAATCTGGACGGTTCAGATTTTATTCTTATTTTTAAATTTTTTTAAATATCAAATAAATTTTTAAAAGATAAAATATAAAATAAAAATAATTTTATAACTATAAATTTATAAAAAAATTAATATTTAATATTTAAAAAAAACTTAAAAATAAGAATAAAATCTGAACCGTCCAAATTTTACTCTGGACGGTCCAAATGCTCCTGTAAAACAGGAGCAGCTTACAGGAACAGAGAAACCGATTCCAACCATACTTGAATTAAAAGAGTAACCTAGATCCTCTCCAATAACGACTAACAAGTGAGGATCCAATTGAGGCCAAAATGGCCTTTTTTTTTTTTTAGGTTTTTTTAGATGATACATTTTAAGTATGAAGTTAAAAATTATAACTGTCAAGTTAAAAATTTTAACTATAATTTTTTTTTTAAATTTCAACTATGTAATTTATTAAAAATTAAATAAATTTCCTTTTCTCACAATTTTGAACATTCCTCAAATTTTGCTTTTGATAGAATTACAAAAATTAAAAATCAAATTAAAAATCCAGAATAATTTTTTATTAAAGTCTTTCACAGAAATTTCACACTTCTTTCAAAATTGAAATACAAATAAAAATATTATCTTCAAAAATCCAAAATAGAAAGAAGCAAGTAGAAAGTTATATAATTTCCACAAGTTATAGCAATCTTCAAATTCGACTTGTGAAATTATATTAAAGTTCACTTTCTTAATTTTTTCACAAAAAATAATAAAATCAAAAGTCTTTTACTAAGTGACATGCACTTTTATTTTTAACTCAAATAAAAATTTTATTTTTAAGAATCTAAAAATATAGAAAAGAAAAATAAAGATAGTAAAGAAGTGAAGTTAACTTGATTTTACAAATTAAAATACATCTACCAACTTAAAAACCATTTTATTTGTAAAAAAAAATTAATTTCTATTGTCCTTTGCTCTTTTCACCCCAAAAAAAAAATTAAAATCACCAATTGATTGACACATATTTTTACCCATTTGAACTGTATGGTATTTAATCTCTACCGTAGAATATATAAGTTCTAAACTTTTATCTTAGATTAAATTCACCCTTATAATTAAACCATTTTTTCAGTTAATTTTTTTTTTATTTCTCCATTATTTTCTGCATATGATTAGTGAGGGTATTCAAAATAAAAATTAAAATCATATTCATGTCGCATAATTAATTTATGATAACTGTTTTTAGGAACAAATACTATGAGATGCCTATCACATTTTTTTATATATAATCAATTCTCAAATTTATTTTTAGTCTATAAATCATATATTTTTTCTTCAAAAAAATTGTCTTCAGAAGTTTACTTTTATAATTAAAATTTTGATGATGACTTTATTTCAATTGGTTTTTATTTTGTGAAAAATTTATTTTTTATTTTTAAAATTTTTAATTTCTTTTCTTGCAACTTACAGTGACATTTTAAGGACCCATTTGATTTATCACAAGACGGACATAATACATATATATAATTTGGATAACGTCTATTATATCTTTGTATTTATTATTTTATTTATCAAATCATTATTTTAATTTATTAAATTATTTTTTAAAAATAAGGATATAAAAATTATTTTTTATCTTATTTATTTACTTTTTATATTCTTTTTTTTTTTTTTACATCATCCAACCAAATTGATACGAAGTATGAATGGTGTTCACATTTTTTAAAGAGAGAGCATAAGCATTTGTTAGGTTTCAATTTAGGAAAGTTGAATAGTCATCAGTTGGTAAGTGATTTAAGGCACATATACATCGACCTTAGCCACGAAGATAGGATCTTCACTGCCTCTAATGACCCCACATGTTTATGTTACCGGTAGTGCAACTCATAGACACCTCACGTATTCATGTTCCCTGCTTATTATTCTTTTAAAATTTTTATTAACAATTTTATTTTTATATTTTAATATTACATTCATATATTATATAATTATATATTCTATATACTTATTTTTTTATGATTTATATTATATATTATATATGGTATAAAATAACGTCTAACTTTGCAATTTGGCTGCCGCTTGCCCATTACCATACAGTGTGTCGTAGCATAAGGACTGCGGTCGCGAACGGATGGGTCGCCATCGACGGCTTTAGTAAGTTAATTCAAAATTTTAAACTTTTTAATGTAATCTATTTAATAAGAAATTTCTTAAGTATTTCTAGAGTGTTATATTATTTATATTTTCAATAAAAATAAGTTACAGTTACTAATAAAATAATAATAAATTATATAATTAAATTTTACATTCAATTATTCATTATTTTATTATCACATAAATAAAATATTATATAGGTTCATACTCTAATTTTTTACAACAACATTATTATTATATGAGATTTATGATTTAATTTTATTTTACTAATTAGTACGTAGATAAAATTTTTTATTATATATATAATATATATATATATATATATATATATATTGGACGGAAATGATCACAATGTATCGTTATTTCTGTTTTTTCAAAATTATTTTATTCTGATGAGACTGACGTCAATCTTTGTTATGCACGCTTTCTAGTAAATGTTACATTAACCGAACGTCCATGTAACCATTAAAATTTGCGTAGAGTGGCATGGCTTACGAGTGTATACGGTGTTTTTGGCTTTTATCCTCACATGTGAACGCGAATAAATAAAGTCAAACAACTTTACTATTGGAGATATATAGCTTTAGCATTCATAATAAATGACTAAATTATATAATTTTTTTAAAAAATTAATTAAATTATATTTGATAGTTTTATTTGTAAAAAATATTATTTAATTACCCTATCATTTGATATACATATTATAAAAAATTTTAACATCTAATTTTTTATTAAAAAAATTACTTTTTTTGTAAATATTTATTATTTTTGAAAATAAAATTTTAGTAATCTTTAGTGTCTTATTAAAACTACAAACACAATACTATGTTCAAATTTTATATCAATTTAATTGTTTCTACTGTTGTATTATGCAAAAGCTAATTTTATTAAACTAATTAGAGGGAAAATTTTTGGTAACACAAATCAATGTCAAAGAAATTAATGATAGATTTAAAATAAACAAATCAGGTATAATCAGCTCAGCCTCATAAGTAATTACTATAATTTATTCTAATGAATATTTTATTTTAGAGTGGACACGAATGAGTTATTTTGAAATTTGAATAGGGCTTATTTTTCGAAGAAAATTATATTTATAAATTAATTTGATAATTACAAAAATATCTTTTTTATTTTTTAAAATTACATCATCATTCCTTTATAACAAAAATACCCAATATTTGTGTGAGAGAGAGAGAAATTTAGGTTATTTGTAAATAATTTTTTTATTTTCAAAATTTGATAATAAACATTCTTAAAATTTTAAATTTATATAATTAACTCATTTGTCATTAATTAATTTGTTATTTCACTAAAAGAGAATGATATATTAGGAGAATTATTTACATACAATTTAAATTTTTTAAAAATTATTTATACATAATTTAAAGTTTAAAGAAATTATACATGTTATTATTTTTTTTTCCTAATGGGACCCACGTCAATTTTTTTCTGTTAGTAATCTATCTAGATATATGTAATTTCTCAAAAATGATTTCTGTTATTATAATTAACATGTTTATGTGTCTCTTTTTTTTTTTCAAAAATTCCGGCACTTTATTTTTTTTTTTCAAATTTTCTTTATTTCCCTAAGTGCATTTGCACCATTCCAGCCATTTAATATTTTAAAATTTGTGTGAGTACATCGAGTGTTTCCAGCTTTTATCTTCACATGTGAATGCGATCAACTAAAGTCAAACCATTTTACCGTGTGAAATATACATGAGTTTTAGCTTTAGCATTCATAAGAAATGACTAAATTATATACATTTTTTTCAATTTACTTTAATCAATACTTTCTTATAAAACCCATAGAGGCCAAACTATTCACAAGTCGCAAAGCTTCTCTGCACCTCTGGTTTGGTGCAGTTTCTTTCATATCCTGCTATCCATTTACCCTACGCACATATATATATGTATATATATATATTATCAATCTATTAATCTATATATCATCACCCAATTTATTATATATTAATATATCATTATGGTTTCACAATTTTACGTCGCCTCATACTGTACTATCACTTCTCACCTCCAGTCATTTTTTATTTTCCTCTGCACTTTGCTATCCACCTTTCACTTGATGACATTCTCTTATATATATATTTATGGTCATTTTTTTTTAATTTTTAGTTCCCTCCTTCTTGTACTGTCATTTTCTACCCCTTCTTTGAAGTCAAAATCATTCTTGCCTCACCTGTAACCTATTTTTCCTCCATGGGTACTGGACACCTCTCATTAGATTCATTTTTTGCAACTCATCTTCCTCCCTAATTTCTATTTGTCAAACACTGAGCTTGGGATTTGAACATACATCATATGCGAGGAACATTACGCAGGGAACATTATGCAATTTAATCATCTTCACCCAACCCTCAGACAGTTGCTCTCTTCGATTTGGTTAGTTTTCTATGTCTCCCATTGTAAATACTTGTCAATTTTTTTTCTTTTGGCTAGCTCCTTATTTTTTTTCCATTCCCACATCCTATAAATTTGTGTCTATTATCTGTAAATTATTTTCAATATGGTCAGCTCTTTGTTTGTGTTCTCACACGCCTTCGAATCTTTAATGTAACAAGACCAAAGAATGACTAATTTGCCAAAAATATTTGATTGCTCTTTGCTTTATTGGATTGGTGATAGAATGAATTTACTTTGAAAATAAATGAATAAAGAAATAGACATAGCGAAAGATAAAATTACGAAGATAATCAAAATAGACACTCTGCCCCTTCTTTGTACCCAATTCTTTTACTTTTATTCTTATTATTTAAACTGGTAATATAACACTATATAATTTGGTAATTACCATATACCTATTTCCATAAGGAGGTGACACCATTGATGTTAAGATTATTTGACTAAGAATAGTTTTAACTATTCTATATTTGTTTTGTTGGTAATTTATTGTTGTTGATTCAATTCTTCTCTCACAACACTTTTATTGTTTCATTAGTATTACAATGCAAGGAAATTAAAAAATTACCCTAATCATTCAATCACTCTTCCAGTGTTGCAATGATCCCTAAATGATCAAGGAGATCTTTAAGATTGCTAAACATTAATCGAATGTCACCCCATGAAAATGTGACTAATGGTTAGTATGTTATAATCCTTCTTTCAATTTTTGTTTCTTTTATTCATCCTTTCAGATTTTCTAATCCTCTTGGTCTTTTAGGTTGTACCTTGACAAATCCCAATCCAAGTGTCATTCAGAACTCACCTTCTCTAGTCGAAACACATATAACTCATGTTCCCAATCAACAGATTTTAACAAGTTGTTCCCTAAATATAGAGAACTTTTCTCCATGTTTGTCAAATGATTTTTCTACTACTAGATTTAGTGTGGAAAATTCCTTTCCTAACTTTAATCAGTCCCATTGACGGACTTTGAAGAATGTCACTAATATTGCTGTCAATCTTAAGAGGCATTTTGACCACGCACAAACCTACGGTATTACATACTTTCACTTCTATTTTTTCCATTTGTTTAAATAGTCATTTTTTTATTTCTAATTTTTTTAAATAGTAAACCATCATTTTTGTTATTTTTTCATAGAATATGACTTTAACAAGCTACATACACAACTGAGATTGATCACACATAACTAGTTTCCTCATGATGCTGTGCAAAGTGGTACAAAAATTACCTGACAAGCTTTATTCTTTTTTTTCCACCTTATGATCCATTATAATTTCTTTCTTTTTTCCTTCATTTTTTATCTGCTCATTAATTTATATTAGCCTTCGACCAAGAAGCCAATGAACCAGAGATTGGTTCTCAAGTTGTTATGCACGATGGTAAGCTTTTATCACACCAACCTTATATTTTCTTCCTCGATTTTATTTCTCTTTTGACACATGCCAATACTTGGTCAATTGGTCTTTTTCCCTCTCTCAGATTATTTAGATAAGGGAGATCCTAATTACATTTGTTAGCATTGTGGTTCTAAAATGTGGTTAAATGAGAGAACCAAACAAAGCTCCAACTTTCAAACATTGGCTTTTTCATTGTGTTGCTCCCAAGGAAAAGTTCAATTGCCTTTTCTTCAATCTCCTATTCCATATTTGCAGAATCTTTACTTCAATAAGCACTTGCAAGAGTCGAAGCATTTTTTACAGAATATTAGAGCATACAACATGATGTTTTCATTTACTTCCATAGGAGGAAAAATTGACAACAATGTAAACTCAAATTCTTGTCCTTACTCTTTTGTTTTGTAGGGTCAAAATTATCATTGCACTGGTAGTCTCCTTCCAGTTGAAGGCTTTAAACCAAGGTTTTTCCAACTTTATATATATGACACTGATAATGAAGTTAGTAATAGGATTTCTGTCGTCAGGTAGAATCTATTTTTTTTTTTAGGAATTCAATTGTTTCTTTTTTTGTTTCGACTCCTTCCCTCTTAACATTGTTACTTTTCTCTTGTTAACTCTGCTCATGATGGGTCACATTTAGATCCACAAATTGTTCACAATCTGACCTTAATGCTTGATGAGTTTAACCCCTTCATCAAAAGCTACCGCATGGTGGCTTCAAGATTACATCAATTAAGAGGCATCCAACTTCGTCTTCTTTATAAGAGAGAGCAAGATGGTTGAACATATAACTTGCCAACTTCATCTGATGTTGCTGCTTTGGTGATTGGAGACTTTGCTTTAAATTCTGACAAAAGGGATAGTTATAGAGAGGATATATCACATTATAGTGAGTCATTACAGACAACTTGAAAAAGAACAAAGGTCACAATCCGAGAATGCCTTGCCTTCCGTCTTATGACAAGAGGTCATGAAGTGTCCGTCTTATTACATGCCTATCATTTGTTATTACAATTCATTGTTGATGGTTTTACCATGATAAAGTCTTAAGGGCTAAGTTATATTAGGAATCATCAAAAAGAACTCAGAGTTTATCTTTATAAGGGATTAGAAGATGCTATTCTCAGGGCGACACTAAGCATCTTCTATAGGAAAATATGTCATCCTACTATCAAGTTTTACAGGTGGTGCTAGGTATATGATTCAGAACTACCAAGATACCATGGCTATTTGTAGATGGGCAGGATTCCTTTATCTGTTCTTAACATTTACGTGTAATCCAACTTGGCTTGAGATTAGACGGTTTGCCCAACAACATGGGCTTCATCCTTAGGATCGTCCTGACATTCTATACAGAATTTTTAGGCTGAAACTTCAACATCTCATGAAAGTTATTAAGGAAAAAAGGTTCTTTGGCATAGTTAAAGTAGATAAAATAACCTTCCTATGCATTATTCTTTTCCTTACTACCCCATCTACTTATAAGTTATACTTTATTATTATTATCCCTAATGCTTGCCCATAATTTATTACTTTCCACATATATTTGTACCATTGAATTCCAGAAGAGAGACTTACCACACACTTATATCTTATTGTTCCTTGCAAATGAAGATAAATACCCCACAGTAAATGATATAGATGAGATTATCAGTGCTGAGATTCCTGACAAAAACAATGATCCTTTGTTATACCACTTAGTGAAATCATATATGTTACATGAGCCTTGTGGCATTGCAAATCTAACATCTCTGTGTATGAAAGATAAAAAATGCATAAAATTCTTCCTTAAACAATTTGCCAACTCCACAGCTTTAGATGATGACGGGTACCCTAGCTATAGGCAAAGAGAAGATGGTAAGACCATTGAAAAAAATGGTGTGCATTTGGATAATCAATTTGTTGTACCCTATAACCCAAGCTTACTTAGAAGCTTCCAAGCGCATTTGAATGTTGAAAGATGTAATCAATCAAGATCAATCAAGTATTTGTTTAAGTACATTAGTAAAAAGACTAATAGAGCTATAGCAACTTTGTATGAAAATATTGAAGGCCATACAAGACCGTCTCATCATGATGAAATTAGGCATTATTATGATTGCTATTATATCTCAGCATGTGAGGCATCATAGCGAATCTTTTCCTTTGATATCCATCATCATTTCCCCCCAGTTGAAAGATTAAGCTTCCATTTGCCAAACCATCAGCTCGTCATCTTTCAAGATAGTGATTGCGTACAAAATGTTCTATAAAAGCCAAGAGTGCAAGAGTCTATGTTCTTGGCTTGGATGTAAGCAAACCAATAATATCCACATGCAAAAGAACTTACTTATCTTGAATTTCCCTCCATTTTGTCTTCAATGCATGATTAAAAAGGTAAACCCCACGAAAATTGGGTTTTGCCATTGGTAGATTGCATTACATCCTGCCAAGCAGTGGTGAACTTTATTACATAAGGATTCTTCTTAATAAAGTATAGGGCCTCACTTGTTTTGATGATCTCAAAATGGTTGGCAATACAATTCACCCAACTTTTCAAGTAGCCTACTTTAGCTTAGGCCTTCTTGATGATGACTAAGAATTTATTACAGCAATTATGGAAGCTTCTTTGTGGGGAAGTAGGCAATACTTACACAAATTGTTTGCCAGTATGCTAATGTCTAGTAGCCTTTCAAAACCTGATATTGTTTGGAATAAAACATCTATTCTCCTCTCAAAAGATGTTTACTATGCGCGAGATCAATAGCTTGGTAACATCAATATTCCATTTATAAGATAGCTTCTTCATTTTACTATCTTAACACTACTTGATTCATACATATTTACCTATCCCTGTTGTTACTCTCACTTCCTCAATGGAATTACATTTTCATGTCCTAATTTGCATTTACCCCCTATTCTTTGCTGTAGGAAATCATCCTTCTTTATTAGACAAGGAAAATATAGCCTTGATTGAAATTGATAAAACTCTCATAGCAAATGGAAGAAGCTTGACCCAATATCCTTCCTTGCCAGCTCAAATTACATCAAATCTACTTGATTTTGCCAATCCACTCATTTCAGAACAATTGAATTATAACAAAAATAACTTGCATGATGAATACCTTAGATTACTCCACTCCTTCAATCATGAACAACAATTTACTTTCGACCAAATCATGGACTCAGTCATGAATAACGTTTGAAAAAATTTCTTTATCCATGGATATGGTGGTATTGGAAAAACTTTTTTGTGGAATGCACTTACATCAGCCTTACGATCAAAAAGGGAAATTGTTCTTACAGTTACCTTAAGTGGAATCACAGCTATCCTACTTCTTAGTGGAAGGACAGCACACTCTAGATTTGCAATTCCTATTGTGACATCTGAGGATTCGACATGTAATATCAGACAAAGGTCCCAAATAATTGAATTACTACAGGAAACTAAGTTGATCATATGGGATGAAGTGCTTATGGTCAATAAACATTGCTTTGAAGCACTTGACCGAATGCTTTGAGACATCATGCAACTTGATAGCCGAAACAGTTGCAACTTGCCTTTTAGAGGTAAGTCACTTGTCATGAAAGGTAATTTTTGACAGATACTTCCTATCATTCCAAGGGGCAACAGAGCCAATATTGTTCATTCTGCCATTAACTTCTCATATCTATGGAATCATTGTCATGTGCTTACTTTAACTTAAAATATGCGCCTCTGTGCCAATCAATCAAGTACTGATGTTTAAGCATCAAAAGATTTCTCTGAATGGATTGTTAAGGTTAGGGAAGGAAAATTTGAAGAACCTCATGATAGTGAAGTTGATATTGAAATTCCAAGTGACCTTCTTATAATAGAGTTCTCAGATCCTGTAGCTACGATTGTCACCTTTACTTATCCATCTTTTTGTAAAATTTCTCCAATCTAATATATCTTAGAGATCGTGCTATCCTTGCTCCAACCATTGAAATTGTTGAAAAGGTTAACACCTTTATGTTAAATTTACTTCCTAGGAATCAACAAGAATATTTAAGTTCAGATATCTTGTGTAAAACAACTGAAGATCATGACTCATTTTATCAGTTATATCCATCAAAATTCCTAAATACTATTACTTTCTCTGGCCTTTCGCCTCACCATCTTTTGCTAAAAGTTGGGACTCCTATTATGCTTCTTAGACATATTGATCAATCATCAGGCTTGTGCAATGGAACATGGCTTCTCATAACTAGCCTTGGAAGACACATCTTACGAGCAATGATCATTACTAGCACTCATGTTGGTCAAAAGGTTTTTTATTCCTAGAATGAATATGAGCCCATCAAATTCAAAGTTTCCTTTCATATTACAAAGAAGATAGTTTCCTTTGATCATGTCTTTTGCCATGACTATAAATAAAAGTCAAGGCCAATCACTTTCTCATGTTGGCCTATACCTCTCTAAGGAAGTTTTCACTCATGGCCAATTATATGTAGCAATCTCATGAGTGAAGAGCAGATTGGGTTTGAAGATCTTAATACATGACATCAACAACAAACCGCTGACCAAGACCAGAAATATTATTTTCAAAAAAATCTTTGAGAATCTTAACTAATCGTATAAAGGATTTTTTTTTTACAATGTATGTCTAATCTTGCTATGTATAGTATCAAATGTTACCTCATAACTCATATCTTTTGCTTCTTCCCCTTAATTTTTTCTCTCTAATCAAAATCTCTTTAGTGATGGTTGCTTTTCAGTGCAGCCCATTCTATTTCATCACTGTTTTATCTTAATCACATGTGGCATGAGTGGTTTCATTAATCTAGAATCATTAACAACATTTAACTTATATTCCACTCCACGCTGTAATTATGCTTCCCCCTTTGACTTGTCTCTATTTTTCCCTTATCTATATCTTATGGTCTTTGGTAGTTATTACCCATAGTTCTAATGTTTGTCTATACTATCAACATTTATAAAAGATGAAAAAATATAGGGTCATAAGTATAGTGCATAGCATAAGTCAGGTCATAACTCATATCACTTATTCAAAAGCTACAAACTAATGTGATGGTCATGGATATATGGATAAAAAACTATTTGATCATACCACTAGGCTGCTGATGTTGAATAGACTAGCTTAACAATTAGGTAATTATTTTGCAATTCCCCTCTCAATTTCATTTATTTGAGTTAATACTATTTTCTATATTCCATCTCTTATATATCACTTGCTTTTCTTTAGCATACAAAATGCCTCGCTATGGATATTTCAGGTGCCAGCAACATTGAATTTGCATGTGTGCAACCAATTAAATCCTTTGAAGAAGGGCATGATAAAAAATAAAGTTACACTCTGTATACCAGCCTCCTCCTACTGACATTTAGTTCCTTTGTGAATTGTTTTATGTTATTTGCTTTCTTATTACTATTAACATTATTTCTTTTCTTCAGGTTTGAACTATTTACCTAACTTGGAGTTAATGTAGCAATATAAGTTAGAGTCAAGAGTATCGCCAGGATTGCAATCTATTTTAGTTCCTTGTATAGCTAATTTTTTGTTGCTAAATAACAATTCTTTTAATGTTCTAGTTTTCTTATTTCTACTTTCATCCCCATGAATAATGTTAATTCTATCGAGAACCTTATTAGCTACCAAGTTTCTTTAGTTTCATGTTATTCCATTGCCATTAATGGAAAGGCATACCACGCTTCAGAACTGACTAATGTATTGACAGTTACTTCAAGTATGAAAGCTATGCTTGTGTATTAATAGTGTAAGAATGATGTATATACCACTCTTACTTTATGCTGGTTCACATATAGTGTTGTGTCAAGGACAAAACCTTTTCTCTTATATTACTATGGCCTTATCATTTGTTTTAATTATTTTTGGTAGTCAAGTTTTATTCTGTTTTGCCACGTTCACAGGGTCTAAACCTTACTCAAGATTGAGATATTATAAGGTTTGCAAATAGGGAGAATATAACCATGATATAATATCTTCCAAAATCCATAATCATTATTGTAAATGCTTACATGTGCATTATCTTTTATATATTATATATAAACCTTATGCTGATACTTGTATGTGATGACTTACTTTTTATATTTGATGCTTTGACTTTAGGCTATGCTTTATTCCTTTACAATTTAGGTTTTGGATTACCAAACATTGTTTAGTCCCAATAAGTTTACCAGGTGACTACCAATATCCCTTTACACTTTAGTAGTATTTGTTTTCTACATTTTTGTTGTGCTGCTCTATTAAATCATTCTTTAAAAAACATAGAAAATAATGTCATTTAGTGGATTATCCTACTCCTACATTTCCTAACCCTCTTACTTTTAGATTCACTACACATGTCCTTCATGTTTTTCTCACACCATTCCTTTTGTTTTCTTTAAACATATTTTACCTTGGCAACAATTCATTAGCTTCCTTTAATATACTTCCACTATTGTAGAACTTCCCTTTTAGATTCTCAAAAATAATGTCCCTTTAGAAATATCTCCCACAGAAACCAAAATCAACCTTCTTTTTCATTAACCATAAATTATTTCTTAATCATTGTTCATATATTTTTCGCCCTTCTAAACTTTTTGCACTTCTATCATAATTGGTTTTGAAATATACAGTATGATATAACCCATCATTTCCACCTAATTTTTTTGTCAACTATCTCATTGGTATTAAATTAAATTATTCTTTTCTTCCCATTAGTTGACTTCTACCTCAATCATACTATCTTGCCTCTCCTCCAGTGTCTGTTGATAAGACTCCACTGTTGATTAATAAATGCCCACCTTCTCTCACTTTTCTTACTATCACTTCCTCAGCTCCCTTGAGGAAAAATGTTTATTTTTCCACATTTTCCCACAATTGACATTACCATCTGTCATTGTACTATTCAGCCTCTCTATTTTGCACTCGTCGGACTATACAACTTTTCTTCCCTCAAATCCAAACAGGACTTTACTATAGATTAACTAATACCTACCCTTTCTTACTTTACTTGTTGTTAGTCCTTTGCCAAATGAGGATTATATACCATCAGTCCTTAAACTCCCTTTATTCAATATCCCTATTGTTTTTTACCTTTTTGCATAACTAATATTACTACTTCTCATTACAAAAACATTTGTTTCCAATTAATGATATTTCCTTCAGCACTTTTGCTCATTTTTGACAATTTATAGTCTCAAGATATATTGGTTGTCACTTAAAATATCTTTCTATATATATATATTAGCATCATATCTCATGTATTATATCATATATTTAACCCTATTAGCCTCAATACATATACTAATTAGACTGATACCAAACCTCATAAATAATTATCTTTGGAATTGTCAACATCATTCTTCCTTTCTTTCCAACATATATTCACTTTTAACTTCTTTATTTGCTTTTCATCTTTTTCCCCAGCTACTCCCTACTTCCATTTGTTATAGCTTTTCTCTACCCATACACCTTCAAGCTTGCCTAAAGCCTTCAGGAAATTTACAGAGGTAAACACATTCAACATGAAATACTCTTTCTTTAATCAATAGTTTACCTTCTCCTTTTAACTACATTATTTTTCCTTTTCCTTCAAACCTTTCATTCAATGTTTCAAATAACAAAAATTGCACTTCCATTCATTATCACCTGTTTATATGTTGTTTATGTTTTGTGTATTCAACTTGCTATTATATCCCATACACTTTATATTCACTTTTTCATACATGCCTACTTGATATCGCGCTCTGCTCAATTATTTTTCCTCCAACAAACAGGAAATGAGTCAACAAAGTCATAAGTTCATCAAAGATATAAATTCTATTAAAGAAACATGGAGAATTTGTATTAGAATAATACGTCTATGGATAGTACAACCAATATAGCGTCCACAAGATACAACTAGGATGAGCATGGTTCTATTAGATGAGGAGGTTTGATCAATAATTACATAGAATAAACCAGCATAATCAATATCAATATTGTGGCATATTCTTCTATATCTCATTGATATTAAAATTTGTAACTTGTGTTTTTTTTTTCTATAGGATAATAAGATCGAGGCAACCATTGTAATGAGACATCTTATTGCAAAGTTTATTCCACTCCTATTTGAAGGAAGGTGTTATTACATTGAAAACTTTCATGTTCACCATAATACTGGACAATTCAAGACAACATCCCATCCTTTTAAAATCACTTTCAATTGTAACACACATGTAGAACCCTGCAGTGCGCAAATCCCTGCAAATCACTTTGATTTCATTCCAATACTAGATATATTACAAGGGAAAGCACCAATTGACTGTCTAATAGGTTCGAATATGTCTCTCCATTGATGGCTATCATTTCTGAATAACTACTTAATTCATCACTATTTATTGGCTTCACCCATTTTCTTTTAGATGTTATTAGTCAACTCCATAGCTTTGGAACTTTGGAAGAGTTCGAGAGGGATGGAATTACAAACAAAAGAATATCCATCACCATAGCAAATAACAGGTTATGTAGAATTTCTCATTGACTTTCTCCTTTTTTTCCCATCTATACACTGGCTATATTCAATGATCACTCTATTTTACATGTGAATTAGGAATAACTTTGTTCAATGCATCCTATTTAGAGAAGTTGCCTCACTTGCTTCTGATTATATTCAACGTCGGACTGACCCCACTATCATAATAGTCATGTAGCTCGCACAAATCAGAACATACAATAGTATCAATTATTTTCTACTTAAATCTCTATTTTTAACCAAATCAGTTTATCCTCACCATAAAACTATGATTTAACTTATTTTCTTAATGTATTAACTATTGTTACAGATCAAATTCAAGTTTCCACTTCTTGGGATGCTACGAAACTACTTTTCAATCCAGATATCTACCAAGCGAAAGAAATACAAGAAATGTTTGATGTTACAAATAATTGTGACTGCTGATCTACATGTTACTACCCCACCAACTCTAACCTCTTACTGCTGATCTACATATCCCATCTTTAAATTTCAGCCAGTCCTCATCACCCCCATCCATTACTCAAGTGTATAGTCAGGTTTCAAGTTAATCCTCAGAGGCACCAGAAGAAAATTTATTAACTTTTCCTAACCGTCTGTCTATCTATCAACTTCTTTCCATCCAAGAGGTTTAATTTTGATTATGCGACCCACTTTTTTTTTCTCTTACATTGTTACATAACATACAACCTTTATATAAATCTATTTGTCTGCAGCCTATAACATGCATCATCTTAGGAACCATTCAAAAGATTGAAACAAATTTTGGATGGGTGTATGATGGTTGTAACATATGTCAATGTAAGGTGAGACAACAAGATAACTCTATCTTTTGTCCATAGTGCAAAAAACAAGCATCTACAATCATTCCAAGGTACAACAACAACTTAGTCTATACTCTGACTCCCTTACTCATTTTATTTTCCCCTTTTTTTCCACATATCTATGACCCAACAATTCCATCTTATTTTTTCCTTTCCTTAACATGCATAGATATAAAGTGCACTTGACTATAGTGGATGAAACTAGAAGCACATCAATAGTTTTTTTTAATGATATAGCACTTAAGGTACTTGACAAACTAGCACAAAACCTCCAAGAAAGACTCCGTCAGGTTTCCTTCGTTCTCTTTCTACAATAGTTACAATTAATTCAGTTTGTCCATTATATTATTTAGAATATGTTGGCCATGTAAACTTGCGTACTATTTTTTTTTTTGAAGGGGGCGAGGCAACCAAGTCTGCTATAATTATGTAAGTGGAAAGGTCTGTGTTGCTAACTATAGCTTTGTAAGCTTGTAGAGCTTATCTCATGTTTCACTTATCTTTTCTTTCTTTAGTAATCTATATATACATACATATTCATTTTGCCAGAATGTAATGCTTTTACCATTGTAGTCATGAAGCTTTTAACCTTAACCTTCACTTTGACCCTTATAGACATTTCATAACAATCTTCAGGACGACATAGAGTCAAAATCTATTGATATGATAATATTTCTATTATTCTAGCAAACTTGTTATTATGACATCTACCAACTCCAGTACTAAGCTTTTACATAGTATCATTGCTATAGGTGATTCTCATTTTTGGAAATTCAATACTTCTCTTCAAGAAAAATTAAAAAATTTATATGACATAATTGAGTTTTACAATGGTCAAGCCCTGTTGGTCAATTGCAAACCTCATTACTACATGTTATAGCATGTCGTTGTCACCTTCAGTAAAAATTGGTTTTGTCACTTATATATACGCTACATTCTTCAGTTATCATTTTGAACTGCCATTATTGAATATAAGTGCATTTTCCTTTTAACTCAATTTATATGTTCAATTTATTAGTGCATTTTCCTTTTAACTCCTAAACATCAAGAAATTTCAGCCTTCGTGCAATGCAAAGGTATTAGTAGTTATATTTAATAATTTTAATTTTTAAAAATATTATTCAATTATCTTATCATTTGATATATATTACAAAAATATCCAACATTTAATTTTTATCAATAAAATTAAATTTCTGTAAATATGTAGTACTTTTAAAAGTACAACTAAGTGGGCCCCCTTAGGATATAGGGGTTCAAATTTTTGTTTGAGTCCCACGTAAAAAAATAATTAAAAAAATATATAGTAATTGATTATTTACCAGTCTTTAATGTCTTATTCAAATTACAACTATAATATTATGCAAGAATTTTATATCAATTTAATTGTTTTTATAGACCTATTAAAGAATTAAATATATTTTCAATTTTTATTATACAAAAAGTTAATTTTCTTGAACTAATTAGAGGAGAATTTTTCTTAATACATATCAACGTCAAAGAAATTTATTGATAGTTCTAAAATTTTAAAAAAAAAGTATAATTAGCTAAGCCGTAAGAGTAGTTGCTATAATTTATTCCAATAAATATTTGTTTTGGAGTGGACGCAAATGGGTTACATTGAAATTTGTACAGGGCTTACTCTTCGAACAAAATTATATTTATAAATTAATTTGATAATTACAACGATCTCTTTTTCTATTTTTTAATTTTTGAAATTACATCATCATTCCTTTATAACAAAAATACACAGTATTTGTCTTCATTTAATATTTAAAAGAATAGGTATGTGTTTTCTTAAAAAAAAAAAAATTCAATGTCATCTGAAAAAAGATAGAGACGTAAATAAAGACAAATTAATACATTAAACTTTTCCTATAATGCTTTTTAACCATTTTTTAGATCACTAGAATTTGAAATGAAAATTTTTTATTCCAAAAATGATTACTCTAGTACAATTGGTCAAAGTCCATTAGTTGCAATAAGGACATAAATTTGATAAATTCTTTGATGATACATTTTACGTTGAAGATACAAACAAGTATCGAACTAAAACTTATCAAAAGAAATATGTCACTCAACCTGTATGCTTGTGACACATTTTATTAATATATATATATATATATATCTAGACACACACTTCAAACCTTATTTTGGTCTTTTTAAAAAGTAGTATGAATATTATGTTAGTATTCTAAAAATTTTTTGTATCACTTTATTATATGATTTTATTTTAATTTCATATTTTAAAAATATTATGTTGATACTATAAAACATTTTGAATACATATTAAGTTTGAAATAAAATTATACTCCTCGGTGTTGAAATGATATTAAAAGAATTATATATTTTTAACTTATAATTATATATTATTACTTAAAATGAAAATTTATAGTACTTCTATCGAAATAGTAAAACTTTTAAGTTACAAAGGTTTGATTGTTTTCATGAGCGGCGCGTCGGGTAATTCTTCGTAAATCACATCCTTTTGCACCATTAATACTTTAGCTCGCTTGAAATTCCCTGACCACCACCTTTTGCTTATTATCCTTGACAATTTGAACTCTTGCAATCATTTGGCTCACCCTTTTAGGTTTGAAGCTGCTTGGCTTAACCATAAGGATTACGAGACATTTTTGAAATCACAACGGTGTCATGGTTTGATGCTCCACGAAGTTCTTAGCCTCTTCCAGGAGGATATCTTGAAGTGGAACAAAGAGGTTTTTGGGCACATAAGGAAAAGAAAGAACCGCATTATGGCTCGTTTAAGGGGGATTCAGAGTAGTTTTAATTTTCCCTACTTCAACTTCTTGAAGGACCTTGAATTTTCCCCTCAAGAAGATCTGAATGAGGTTTTACTCCAAGAGGAGGTTCTATGGTATGAGAAAGCTCGTACAAATTGGATTGAACAAGGAGATCATAACACCAAATATTATCATTTGAAAATCACAGCTAGGAGATGCAAGAATAAAATTCATACTCCTAGAGATAATTTTGGTACTTGGCTCTCAGACCCAAAATTAATCTCTCTACTAGTTTATGGATTGCGATTAATGATTGGGTTTTGTTGTGACCTTGTGATAGGTTGTTTTTTTCTTCTCATTCAAAGACTCACAGAGAAAGAGGTAAAAAATTTCCTTTTGGCTTTCTTGTTATTAAATTGGTCAAATCTGTTTTGTAATCGTCTAGATGCTAGATTAATGACAGGATTTGTGGTAGATTGTTGCTTCTGTGGGGACATTGTTATCTCTGATTTACTCTTTGTGATCCAAGTATTATGTTACACGAATACCGGAGATGAATTTGGCATTAGGCGGTTTGCTGTGATTTTCCCAAATATTTTTGAACGGTTTCGGATTCTAGTATTGGGAATTTCACACGGGTATCTTTATTTGCTAAACCCTGCTAAGCTCCATGAATTTGAATACAGCCGGTGACTCTGTTTTGTGAGCACTAGCTGTGGAGTTTCACTTCACTAATTTTGGAGGTTTTAAATATTTGTGGTGGATTGATGTAATATGAAATCTGGATCACCTAAACACTATCACAATCCCACTGAATTTTACCAAACGTGCCGAATCTGGAGCTTCTTCTATTGATTGTGACATTGACATGTTACTTAATTGATAATTCTATTGGAAATTTAAGGTTAGCCTAATTATTAAAACTTGTTACAATCCATTTTTACGTTGAAATCCTTTTGCCGCTACTTTCTGGTGGAGTCGACTCATGTTAGTGAAGTAGGGATGCTTTTGACCAAATAAGAATGGCATGTTGACTCCTTGCTCCGAGATGTGGATACTTGTGACATCTCATTTCTTATGGGCTTGTGTGTAAGCATGAAGACTCATTTTGAAAAGAATGTTGAGTTTTAGGATATCTTTGATATATAGAAAATTAAGATAGAAATAAAAATAGAAAGTAAAAAAATAATTTTGTAAAAAAAATATCTATAATATTTTTATTTTTAATGATTAAATAATTATTATTAGAGAATATTAAATAATGATTGAATAATAATTATAAGGATAAAATTATAATTTTTTATAACTTTCCTTTACATTTTTCCTTTCTCTCTTCTATTCCAAGTAAATCGTACAGGCCGTTAGATTTCGTGACACGTAATCTTCTTGTGATCTTGAAGTAAAATGAGATGTGATTATGAAAAACATATTAATTCTGCTTTTATTTGTGCTTTTGGCATATGCAATTCTTGAGAACACTACGTGGAGCATGGCAGGAATAAGCACCGGAGGTTGGATTTCTTGCAGTAAGGATCTTATCAAAGGATGTGAAATAACGCCTTTAAGCCCTTTTTTTCTAGTTTTATGTTTTAGTTAAGTATTTAAAAATTGTAATTAAGAGGATAAAAATCTAAATTGTAAAAAAAAATTTACACTTTAAAAATTTTAATTGTATTATTTAATTTAATTTTTTGGCCTTTGTAATTACAAGTTTTAAACATTTAATTAAATTCTAAACTTCTAAGAAAAGAAAAAACTTAAAGGAGTTATTGCGCCCCAGTAGGATCCTACTGCAAGGAATTCAAGTGCAAAGCTAAGGATCTTATCAAAGAATGTGCAATAACGCCTTTAAGTCCTTTTTTTCTTTAAAGTTTTTGTTTTAGTTAAGTATTTAAAAATTGTAATTAAGAGGATAAAATTTTAAATTATAAAAAAAATTATACGTTAAAAATTTTAATTATACTATAAAATTTAATTTTTTTGTCTTTCTAATTACAATTTTTAAATATTTAATTAAATCCTAAACTTTTAGGAAAAGTTAAAAAAAAAAAAACTTAAAGGAGTTATTGCATCCCAAGGGATTCAAGTGCCAAGCACTAACTAGGGATAAAAGGTGAAATTTGGAGAAAAAGTAAATGGTATCAGTTTTGTTCATTCAACCGTTTTGAAATTGTCCTTGAATAAAATGTCTTTTGAGTGCACATGGCATACATTCACAACATATTTATTATTTCATTTTTTTATATATTATCTTTAATTTTATTTTTAAAATTATCGTGTGAGACATAATATATCCTTAGACACATAGAATTTCAATTGTTAGAGAGCATGTAAAGTCTTGCATCTCTTAAAATTTATCTAATGTTGGTTAAATTGCACATAAGAATTTTGTTATGAAAGACCGGTCTCAATGACCCATGTTTTGCCCCAAAAGAAAAAAAATGAAAATCCAAAAATAAAAAATTAGTTTATTTAAATAAATTTCTTTTTCTCACACTTTAGAACTTTTCTCAAATTTTGCTTTAGATAAAATTATAAAATTAAAAATCAATTTAAAAATCCAAAAAGGTTTTTTTTATTAAAAGTCTTTCTTAAAAATTTCACACTTCCTTCAAAATAAAAATACAAATGAAAAATATTATCTTAAAAAATCCCAAAAACAAGAACTTGAAATTGATATAGTTTTCACAAGTTAAATCATTCTTAAGATTAGATTAAATTTTTCTTTTTTACTATTTTCACAAAAAATGATAAAATAAAAAGTTTTGACCAAGAGATACACACTTTTGTTTTTAACCCAAATAAAAATATTATTTTTAAAAATCTTAAAAACTAAAAAAGAAAAATGAAGAGCGTAACGAAGTAGAATTAACTCGATTTTACAAATTAAAATATATCAACCAATTTTAAAATTATTTTGTTTGCAAAGACAAAATTTATATTTTTCTTCTTTTTTCATCAAAAAATTAAAAATTATCAAACAAATGACACAAATTCTTACTCATTTGAATTCCGTGGCCTTTATAATTAATTTAGATTTTAAACTCTCATCCTAGGTTAATTTTGCTTTTATAATCAAACCATTTTTTCACCTTATTTTTTTCTTAATTTCTCCATTATTTTCTACTTGTAATTTATGAGAGTATTCAAAATCAAAATTAAGGCCATATTAATATCATATAATTAATTTAGGATAATTATTTTTAAGAACAAGTGATGTAGGATGTCTAGTACTTTTTCTACATATAACCAATTTTGAATTTATCTCTTGTTTATAAACTATTCTCTTAAAAAAAAGATTTTTTTAATTTGACCTTTTATAATTAATATTTTGGTGTTGATTTCATTTTAATTAGTTGTTGTATTTTAAAATGTTTAATTTCCTTGTCTTATTCTTTTGATCACATTTTTAACGTGACTAGTGTTTACAAATTTGAGAGGTTAGGTATGAGCTTTTGTTAGGGTTTTATTTATGAAAGTCCAATATTGTTTTTAAACTCACAAATTGATTCTTCCAAATTTAGCAAGTTTAAGTTTTTATTTTAAAAAATTGTATCAACTTACTTATAAATTAAGACTTAATATAAATTCGATTTAATTTGCCTTCGACTCAAATAAACTTGGTTAACTTAATATTTTTTTAATTGAATTTGATAAGTTACTATGTAACTGTGTCAAAGTAAATTAAAAATAAAAAATAAAAATTTTTAAATCCAGCACAATCTAATAAAGAAAGACACAAAAATACTATTTATATATGAATTTGATTAGAATTTTTATATTAAGATATATGAATTATAGGATATAAATACTTTTTTTAAAAAAAATTAGTATAATTTAAATTATGTTTAAATAATTTTTTATATATTATATTTTATATATAATTATTAATAAATATAAATTCTTACAAATTTATGATATAAATTTATGTTACAAATTTATTTATTTTAATAAATTTATTTAAACTTACAAACTTAACAGTCATGGTTGACAAGTGATTTACAGCGTACAGCTACCTTAGCCACGAAGACAAGCTCTTCACTACTTCTTAAGACCCCACATATTCAGGTTGCCCAGAAGTTCAACTCACCCAGACTCCACGTGTTCATGCTCCCTTCTTATTGTTTTTTTTTTTAAATGTTTAACAATTTTAATTTTAATATTTTAATTAAATATAAGAAAAATATAAATATATCTAAAAAATATTACTTTTATTTTTATTATAAATTTATGCATATTATATTTAATTTTAATATTACATGCATATATTATATAATTATATATTTTGTATACTTATTTTTTAATTATTTATATTATAAAATTTTTTGGATACAGCTACAAAGCTCAAAAAAACATTAACCTAAAATATGACAACAGTTATAAAATTCTTGTTGATAATAATACATGAAACTTGTTTTTAAATATTCTAGAATTATTTAAGAGCATGTCACAAGCATTTTTTATAAAAGAGTCTAAATATCCAAACATATAACCTGTAACGATAATGAAATTTGATAATGCGTGTGGGGCCATTAACTACGTTAGAAAAATCGTTACAACTCCCTGTCAAGCGAGACAAAATTCAAACCTTAGCAAACTATTTCTAAAAATAATTTGACTTTTGTGGTACTAAATTTTCGTCGATAGTCCCAAGCTCCTCTTGTCCGAACCATATAATATTACACCCGTTTAGGCCATTGTAAGGTAAATATATTTTATTTACAAAATTTATATAATATTTATTATATTTTTATAATTATTATTTTAATTATTAAATTACTTTTAAAAATATAAAAATATAAAAA
The DNA here is from genome assembly GCA_026724425.1 of Erythrophleum ivorense. Classification (NCBI taxonomy): domain Eukaryota; kingdom Viridiplantae; phylum Streptophyta; class Magnoliopsida; order Fabales; family Fabaceae; genus Erythrophleum; species Erythrophleum ivorense. The sequence goes on along the minus strand of JAIUCV010000006.1, from coordinate 34,318,348 downwards.
TTATTTTTATTTTTATTTATTTATTTTTTACGCCTTTATAATGTTTCGACCAAACAGCTATCACGTATTATAAGGACTGTGTTATAGCATAAGGGCTGTGATCGACCTGACGGCTACTTTAAGTAAGTTAATTCATAATCTTTAAATTTCTATCTAATAAAATTTTTTTAAATATTATTAGAATATCATATTATTTATACTTTCTAATAAAAAATTTTAAATTAAACAAAATAAAATCCAATAATATCAAGTTATATAATTAATTTTATATTCAATTATTTACTATTTTATTATTACATAAATAAAATATTGTACAAGATTCATATTTTATTATACTCTTTTATTTATTATAATATTATTATGTGAAATTTATTATATAATTTGATTCTATTTTATTATTTAGTATATATATATAACACAGGTATATATAAGAATTTCTCATATCTAATATATATATATATATATATTGAAGCAAAATAATTACGTTTCATTAGTTATTACTGTTTTCTTTTAAAATCATTTTTTTCCCCAACAGAGAACCCGCGTCAATTCTTGGTGTGCACGCTTTCTAGTTAATAATATATTAATTGAACGTCCAGGTGACCATTAAAATTCGTGTGAGGTGATATGGCTTATGAGTGTATGGAGTAAAATGGATCTGGTCAGTAGAGCATTTGGTCATCAATTGTCAAATTTTAAAACTTTGAATAGTTTAAATTTTAATGTTTTTTTGATTTTTTTAAGTTTAATTATTATTTTTAATTTATAATTAAAATATTATTTTTATTCTATAATTTATTTCTTTTTAAAAAATAATTATCAAAAAAATATAACACTTAAACTGTTCAAATTAATCTTAATAATTCAAAATTTTAATAATTGCCCGTGAATACGACGATTAAAAGAAAAGTTAGAATAGTGTTTTCAGCTTTATCTTTACATGTGAGTGAGAATAAAAAAAGTCAAACCACTTTACCATTGGAGATATATGAGCTTTAGCATTCATAATAAATGACTAAATTATGTATATTGTTTAAAAATTTAGTTAAATTATATTTGATAGTTCTATTTTTTTTAAAAAAAATATTATTTAATTTTTCTATCATTGAATATATATTACAAAAATCTCTAAATCTAATTTTCTTATCAATAAAATTATCTTTCTGAAAATATGTATTATTTTAAAAAATAAAATTATTTAATACTTTTTAATGTCTTATTAAAATTACAATCATAATATTAATGGTGAGATGATCTCCTTTCTTAGGGTGTTTGCTTTGTCGTGGAAACGGAGAAGAAAAAAGAAACTTTGATGAAATAATAATTTTATTTTTATAATTATTATTTAATATTATTTATTAATTATTAAAAATAAAGATATTATAAATATTTTTTATTTATAAAATTATTTATTTTTATTTTTGTACCTATTTTTTTGCTTGAAAAAAGGACAAGATGAGTGGCTGGAATCAGCTATGAGATTAGGGGATGTCGCTTCTTGCCCTACCTACCCCGAGAAAAAGCACTCAAAGGTTAAGGAGTGGGCCCCTTGTGAAGGTGAGTGGAATTTCGAGTTCCGATCGTCTCAGCTAGATTTCTCATGGATGACGTCAGGAACCCACCCTGTAATTTCTTCGTAGTTTCGTGTTCGGCTTCAGCCTCGTTTATTTACTAATATATAAATATATATACACAATATTCGTCTTCATTTAATGTTTAAAAGAATAGGTATGTAAAACATTAATTTTATTGAACTAATTATAGGAAAATTTTTCGTAATACTTAGCAATGTCAAAGAAATTTAGTGATAGTTTTAAAATAAAAAAAATCAGGTATAATTAGCTAAATCTCAAGAGTAGTTACTATAATTCATTCTAATAAATATTTGTTTTAGAGTGGACACAAATGGGTTACTTTGAAATACGAATAGGGCTTATTCTTCTAACAAAATTATATTTATAAGTTAATTTGATAATTACAACAATTTTTTTAATTTTTGAAATTACATCATCATTTGTTTTATAATAAAAATACATAGTATTTGTCTTCATTTAATATTTAAAAGAATAGGCAAGTGTTTTCTTTAAAAAAAATCAATGTCATCTGAAAAAAAACAGAGACGTATGGTTTCGTTAAGTTTAAATAAATAATGACAAATTAATAAATTAGACTTTTCCTATAATGCTTTTTATCCATTTTTTGGATGATTGGAATTTGAACTGATTTATTCTAATTGAGATAACTCTAGTACAATTGATCAAAGTCCATTAGTTGTAATCACATAAATTTGATAAATTCTCAAACGCACATTTTGCATTAAAGATACATACAAGTATCGAATTAAAAGAAATGTGTGAGTCAATCTTTATCCTTGTAACACATCATATATATATATATATATTATTAGTATTCTAATCAAAGTGAACTCCACTTTCATCGAATTGTCCTAGAAAAAGAATAGTGTTGATAACTTCCGTTATTTAATGAGCTCGACAACGACGTAACTAGCATATTTTGACGCCTATAAATTACCCCTAATTAGAAACAAAGATCCATCTCTGTTCTCGCTCCTTATACTCTTCACATTCACTCACGCACTCCTCATCATGTCCTTCTTCATCTTTAAAAAGCGTCTGAGCAAAACAGATGTGAAGCACAGACTCTCGTTCCCCACCAAAAAGCTTCGCCATCTTCCGCCCTTTCCAGAAGGATCCAATCGGGTCAGACTCACCGTTAGGGTCGGGTCTCAGTGTAGCGGGCGAGAGCTCCATTGCTTGACCCGGAGATGTGGCCGTTACCTTAAGCCAGTCATAGAGGGAGGCTGGACACAGATTGTTCAAGAGAAGGAGCTCAAGGAGGGTGACATGCTCGTGTTCTATGAGGACAGGAATCATCATGGGCATTACAATATTAAGGTGAACAGAAGAATAAAGCTAATGGGTAACGATATTGGCGAAATAGTTGTTGTATGAATGAAACCAATGTGTTTACGTCAGTTTAGGTAGCACCATATTATTAATGTGGACAAAAGACATGAGCTATCTAATATTGTGCTTTTATCAGATCGATTCTGTTATATAGAACAGAGTATTGGCACTTTTCAAAGGGGGCAGGGCAGGGGGGTCATTTGTAGCAAGGTTTAAGGTTATGGTTACGCGCGCGCGCGTGTCTATGTTTTATGTATATATATATATATATATATGATTTTGATGTAAATGATCCTTTTAAATTTATCAGTGTTCTTAGAACTAGACTAGTCAAATTAAAACTAATCCTCTAATTTGATTAGTCTAAATTTAATCAGTTTAAGAGCCGGTAAAAAATTAATTAAATCGATCAAAAGTTAGTTTAAAACAATTTAAAATGTTTTATTTTTAAATTTTTTTTATAGAATAGAATAGTTTATCTTGAATAAATTTAAAAAATTAAAAATAGATGATACTAAAAGAAAGAGGAGGTTGAAATATAAAAAAATTAAAAAAACATAAGAGAAATAAAAGATACTTACTTAATTATTATTATTTTATTCTCTATTGTGTCTCATCTCATAATAATATTTTTTTTAAATATTATAGTACTTGATCAAAATTATTATTAGCTTTTTATTTTTTTATTTTTTAATGGTGAATATAATCTTAATATAATTTTAGAATTTCAAAATTTTAATATTAAATATTTTTAACTTTTAATTATAAATAGTTTTATTTTTTAATTAAAAATAATTTTTAAAATATCTTTAAAAATATTAAACTTATAATTAAATATTTAAAATGTTATAATATTTATTTATTATATTAAAATTTTGATATACACAATTTTAAAAATAAATATTTAATTATTATTAATTTAATTATAACTTAATTAATAAATCATATTTAATTATTATTAATTTAATTACAACTTAATTAATAAATCATGAATTAATATTCTTAATTAATTCAATTTTAAAAATATTAAAACATCATTTTTGTTTTATGTTTATTTTAAGTTTGGATTAGTTAAAATATATATATTTTTTAATTTTTTTTAAATTACACTTCTCCATCCATCAATTTTTAAACTAACAACGTAGCTGCAGATACTGCACATAATCCAAACGCGTTTATTTCATATCATTACTGAAAAAGAAACGAAGAAAGTGAAGAGAAGACAAAGAGGTGGGACAGGAGTAGAAAGATGATATGATGTGCTGATGAATGACGGTGGCCACAGATGTGTCGGTTATATTAGTACAAGTTATCTTTTTAAGTGTATGTTTGGTTTGATTTTTTTTTTTCAAATCATAATTTTAGTTAAAGTAATAAATTATAATTTTTATATTTTATGGGTTGTAAATTATAATTTTAGATGTCTTATTATTTTTTCAAACACACACTAAATGGCAACTAAGGCATAACAGGAGGAAGCGTGGAGTTGGGGTGTTTACAATTTTTTTTATTAATTTTTTGTTAATTTGATAAAAAGAAAAAGAGAGAGTGGGTGGCCTACTCAATATCCCCTTCATATCTTAAATTATCTCTTATTTTTTAATTAATAAAAAAATTAGGAGAGAAAAAAATTAATGAGATCTAATTTTCAAAGAAATTAGCTCCTTTTAACTATATCTTGTAACCATTTTTAAAAATTACATAAGGAGGACATGATGAGGGAGAGGAAAGAGAATAAAAAATTATATTAATATAATTTTTCTTGTTTAGAAGTTATAATAAAAAGAGGCAACTATAATAATGAATTTTTAATTATTTTTTAAAATATTCTAAAATTTTCATTTCTCTAAATTCTTTTAGTTTGAAGAATTTTGGAAGAAAATATTTCTTCTAAAAAAATTATCATTTAATTTTTCCCCCTCTTAACTCTCAAATATATGTACCATAAAGTATTTATATATTTTCTAAAGTATTAGATTGTGTTCGGTTCAAGTGTTGGTATGTAATGAACCCAAACTTGCCTTTTTCTTAAGTGCAGAACTGTGCTTCATGCTTTAATATATATAGTTCAAGTTTTGGGACCTTCAATCGCTAATATTTATATAGCGATGTTGCATAAAACTAGGGTCTGAGGACTAGTTCAGGCCTTAAAGAAGAAGGTTTGAGGATTAGTTCATGGCAATATATTGCAGCATAGGCACGGCAAATAACCAAAAGACATAAGATAATATTTAAAAATTTGTGGCTTTTCTACTAACTTAGGCTGATTTTTTAAGTTGCGTACTCTATCATAGGCAATTAAATGATTAAATGCGGCAAGATATAATGGTAGAAAATTTTTTTCAACAAAAAGCATGCACATTGATAGGCCAAGCTAGTGCAACTTTGTTGAATTGTCACCCAACAAAAAGCAGTAATGTTGGTACAGAGACATATATTGTCATTTTGTTGAGTTGACGTGTGAGAGTAGGAGTAGAAAGTTTTGCATTGAAAAAATTGGGTATATAAGTAAAAAAGATTTATAAACATAATATTTTAAAATTTTAAATTAGTGTCAAATTTATAAATATAATTTAAAATAAATTAACTTATTGTACAAATTCAAAACACTGCGTAATATGTGCTCATGCCAACACCAAGTATAGTAGGAAGTATATTGCACAATAAACATGGATCCAAAAAGATTATGCTCGTGCTTTCCAAAACTGAAAGAATTATAGGTTGAATGTTGTAGAATGCTCTTAAATTTAAGCTATATATATATATATATATATTAAAAGATTCTAAAAAGTTAGAAGAATATTTTGTACAAGAAAGTGAAGTGCAATGAATCTATCAAAAGATTTTACCTTTTGATACAGCTCATATAAACATTATTCTTTTTGTTTTTTCATGTTCAATGAATCCATCAAACATTCTACCTTTAGAAAAAGAAAAATAGTTTGTTAAACTTACTTATATATATAAGATTAAGAATTAAACAAAATTTTACAAATATATGGATCCAATAAGTAATACAAAAGTGAGCCTAAAACTATCTTATAGATAAGGTTAATTAATTACTAATTTTTTTATTACCCTTATTATCTAGAAAAATAGCAAATTCTAATTAGCTATCTTTTAATAATTAACTATCTAACTAAAAACTACTCAAACTAAAATTAGTTAATTCAATGCTAAAATTTACTAACTTAACTTATCAATTAAAAACAATGAAGTTTAAAATCCTTTATTTATCCCCTAAATCTAAATAAAGATAACGTCATTTAATTGAATTTATTTGCATTAACGATAATTCTCTAATTTCTATGAAATCATTTCTCAAGATAAATCACATGTATTCTTGCTAAGTCTAAGTCTACTTTCGTGATCCTACACTAAACTCAAAAACTGATTAAGCTCAAGGAACTAAAAGATAAGCTTGCATGTAGCAGCTTTGCACGCACACAGTTCACGAATCACTCAGATATAATTTATATTTTTATAGAATTGTTCCCTAAGTCTATTACCCTAATGATTTATTATTGTAATTGACCTTTTAATCCTTTCACAATAAATCAAATAGCAAATAGTGTTTAACCATTCATAAGAAAGTAATGCAAACCAATAGACTAATGTCAAATAAAATATTACAAAAGAATCCCTAAATAAACTTATTCAAGATTCATTCAAACCCCAAAAAAGGTAGTTTAGCTATTCATAATTAAAACTAACATCCTAAGAATAAAAGAAAATCAAATTCATGTATCAAATAAAGGTAGAAATAAAGAAGAAAAGAAAAATAATCAATGTGGCACAAGAATCCTTCAAGCAAAACTATGATTCTCCAAAGCATCCCTTAGATCTCCAAAGCTTTCTTTTTAATTGTGACATGTCATCATCTTATTCCTATTACTTCTTTTACACACATAACTAGGTTGTGTAAAACATACCCAATTGCACGACCAAGCCATGCAAAATTAACACAAGTTGCATGGGTCATGCAAAACCACATGGCTAGGCTATGCAATTGCCCCTCAATCTGGACATGCCTATGTGAATATGCACGGGGCTATGTATAAGCTAAAGAATGCTAATTTTGCTCCAAAATGTTCCTTTAACTCTTCTTTACAATCCTAATCAAAACACAACATAAAGCATAAGAAATCACATATTTTTTTAATCAAAACTTAAAATGAGATAATTATATGAATATTTCTACTACATCAAATTCCTCTAAATTTAGATCTTTGCTCATCTTCGAGTAGCGAAAATGCATTGAGAAATACCATAAGCTTTCATACACTCATGATATCTTAACAATCAATTACTACACACTTTTTCTAGTGCTCTATCATGATGAATCAATGACTTTAGCAACCCCAATCAGACACTAAGTCATCAACAACTTCTTACATAGATGCATAAGATTCAATATGGTAAAAATGAAAGATTACAATATTCATGTACTTTGTATAGTTAATGCCAAAGAGATATATTAAGCTTATTATAGGTACTTACTTTATATATATAAATATATGATCAAATTATTTTTCCCTTTTTGACTATGAAAAGTAAGTTAAAAGGCCTTTCCTTAGGTCTTGTCATTAGGTGTTTTCTAAGGATTCATTTGGTATACTGAATTCTTCTCAATGACAATGAAAGAGCATGCTAAATGAAATGGAGTGGAATCAATTATGTTTCGTATAATATGAAAAAGAAAAGGAATGTCTTTCCATTTATATGTTTCATAGGATGAAAAGGTGTATAAATGAAAAGTAAATTATAACAAAAAACCAAAATGCCTTTGCCAAAAAAAGAAAAAGAAAAAGATTTTTTTTGTCTTCCTTCTCTCTCTCTCTTTTTATATATATTTTTTTCTCTATTGTTTGTCTTCACATTTTATCATCCTTAATTGCATACACAAGAAAGGTCTTGTTCTATTTTGGATACTTCTTTTTAATCTAACTTCCCATAGTAGAGTCATAACTTTGAGCTACAACATCCACATAAACATACCTATTCTTAAAGCTTATATTAACTACTGATGGAAGGTACTTTATGTTTTTCATGTTTCTCTTCAAAGTAATCCATGGCCTTTGTGGCTCCTCTGTAGTTAAAAGCTTTATATTTCTAACCAATTTTGGTATATACCCATCAAAAGAGCATTTTCCTTTATAATCATCGTTGAATTTCTCAAACTCATAAACAATGCCATCAAACTCTTTCCTCAGAATAATTTCTCATATGTAAGGCATTCAAGAATCAAACTCATCTAAATCATGTGATTTCACTACTTTGAAATTATTACATTGGCCTTCTTCCTCTTCTCTCCAAAAAAATGCATAATAGACCTAAGAAGATAGATTATATTATACTAGCCTTCTTCTTCTTCTTCTTTCTTTAATAATACATTGAGAAGCCATGGCTTTACGACTATGGGAGACTCTGAAGGAAGCCATTGTGGCATACACTAGCCTCTCTTCGACCATTTTCTTCATAATTGTTTCCTTGCTCCTTGCTACTAACTATGTCATTTTGAAACATAAGCATAGGGTATGGGAGAGTAGCATTCACAAATGAAGCTACAGTATAATCAACATAGGCAAAAAGGTCTTAGAATTGCCTTAAAAATTTACTACCCCTTTCACTATAATGTTGGAAATTACCATGGAAGTGCACTTTCCATTTCTCTCTAACTTATAACCTACCAAACGCAACAAGGCAAAGGAATCCGTTTCACTTTCCACCTTCAACATTCTACAAATAAGGCATAGAACTTTTCCCTTTTCTTTCCCTAGGTAACAAAGTCAAGGTATTATACATACTCATAATTTAAGCCACTATTAGTAGCCTAAAAGAGTATAGTAATGCATTTTTTTCTTACTTTAACTCCTTTAAACCTGCTTTAAACTAAACAAGAGAAAGATACTTATTCAGTTTTCTTTAATATATTGGCTTTGGCATCAATTAAACAACCACATAATCAAAAATTTTAGCACCAAATTACATTTTGCATTTCATTTATGAATCAACCAATAACCTTAATGTTCAAATTAGAGGTAATCAAGCTTAACAAACACAATTTTTTACCCCAAAAAATTTAGCCTTAAAGACTAATTATTGCTCATGTTCAAAAACATAATTAGATTCAAGCAACCCTAAATACCATTCTTACTCTAGATTGAGAAAAAGATAAGTTCAGTTCAACTTTTCCCCAAACATATACCTTTGCAATGTCTACAATGCAAAAGAAGTCAAATAAAATCATTGGTGTCAACTAAAGAAAGGAAGGGCATGAACTTTCTTATCAAATTGAAATCCTTATAACAAAAATGAACACTAGAAACAAATAAGGCAATAATAGTTAAATTATTGATTAATTAAAAGCTATCAACATGAAGCAGACTATTAAAGAATCAATTGCAGAAAAAATATAAGCCTTATGCAATAGCCAATGCAGTTACCTAAAATAATTAAAAAAAGTAAGATAATATGTCATAAACAATGAAATTATGGGGATATGTCACTGGAAATGGGTCAAGTATTAAAAGGCGGGGGTGATCTCCTATACTATGCAAGTGTAGGCATTTGGGTTGCAATGGACTCAAGTTGCTAAGTGTGGTTCCCGTCCATCAAATCTAGCTGGTGAGTGAGATGCTTGTTGATAAGCATGATTTTTATACACTTTAATCCTCTTAACTTAGGCAATTTGATTATGGAATATGGTCTTAAGGGTTTAATTAGATACAATTTGATTTCATCAGCCACTTATGCACTTTGTGAATTAATTGACAAAATTATTGAGTTTTAATGTATGAAATTATTTTAAATAATTTTGTGGATAATTATATTGAATATTTTCCATTCTTTTGTACTGAATTTTTGATGGGCAAATAGCTTGAATGAGAATTTGGATTAAAGAAGAGAAATGAATGATTAAAGAAGCATACTTGAGTAGCCCTTCACTCAACATCAACACACATGCATGAAGGAAGAAGCCATGGGTCTGGAGGATTTGTTGATTCAAGAAGACGCTGTGAGCTAAGGAAGGAACTATCCATGGGGCAGAACCAAAGAACACAAGAGGCAGCCACTTGAACATGTGAGAAGCATAAAAAAAGATCTTGGGCTGAAGTTTAAATGAAGATAGAATAGATGAAGGAGCAAAGGGGCGTTAATGAGAAGAAGCTTGCATGAGCTGAATTATAAGCCACAGACCACGTCGATATGAAAATGCATGGAAGAAGCTTGTAGGAGCTAGAAGAAGAGCTAACGTGTGCAGTTGCCGGGAAGAGAGCTGGAGATTAATGAGCTGCAATGTGGAAGTAAAGAAAGCTGAAATAAGGAGCTAAAGAACACGTGGATTAATGAAGCTTGGGAGCTGGAGAAAGCGTGCAAATGGAGATGAAGAAAACAACACACAGAAGTAGCTCATGTGGGAAGAGATGTGGCTGAACAGAGGAAGCAACACGTGAGAAGCATGAAACCGTGGAAGAATATGCTTCTGGTTAAGAGGAAGAGAGCTTGGGTATTAGAAAAGAAGAAGAAGTTGAAGCTAAGAATGAACAACATGAGCTGAAGTCTGGACAGCAGCTGCATGGGACGTAAAAAGCAAGTAAAGGAGCAGCATAAAGTAGAACGTGATGAGCAGAAGAGGCTGCCACATGCACACATTCATTCAAACTCGAAGAACCTGGAAGAAGTGCCACAGGTACAGAACTGCATGAAGGCCAATGTGGAAAAAGAATAAAGAAGCACGAAGCATGAATTCAACACTTCAGCATGATAAGTGGGGTCCAAATTCATATATAATAAAAGAGAAAGTAGTTGCAGGGAATTCAGACAAAGAGGAAGCACGTGAGGAGCTGGGCACGTGACTTTTAATAAGGAAGGGATTCGCACAATCAGGAGATTCACGCCAATCATCCTTCATCCATTCATTAATTCACATTCCATTCACGCTGTATTCCATCCTTCGTCCATTCGCACGCCCCCTTTGACCAGCAGCCATCTCCTCCATTCCCACTCCATTCCTTCCATTCAAATGAAGCTTTAATCCCCATCTGTGGCTAGCTAGGAGGAAGATCCTTGGTGCAAGCTTGAATCCATGGAGAAGAACTCAGAATTTTGGCTAAGATTTCTTTAATTTCCTACACTTTTTCTGTTTCAAATATTGTCTTGGTTAAGTTGTATTTGATAGAGAATTTGTATAATTGTAATTAGTGACTGGTTAGACACTAATTAGAAAACCTTTTTGTTGATTAATTGATTGAATTGGACACTGATTTTTCATTATTTTCTAATTTTCCATGTGTGCCTCGAAGGTGTTCGATGAAATGCATGAATGAAATTATGTGTTTGAATGTTAAACTTGAGAATTCTTTAGTATTTAGCTGGTTAATTAAACATTTTTGGATGATGATTCAGAGGCTAATTAATTAGTTAATCAACTAAATTGAGTGTTCATTGATCCTAAAACAAGAATTGACAATTTAATGCAGGGTTGAGGTTTCAATTCAACATTAGATTGTTAATTTCTTAATTCTTGCGTGGTAACTCAAAATACAATTGCCATGAACACAATTAGGGACTCTTAGACCAGAATAATCACAATTGAATTAGGATAAGGATAGTGAATACCAAGGGACGATTCCAAAGCTAGTCACAAGACCATTCCTCACCCATGATCCATACAATTAGGTAGTTAGTCATTTTAATTCAATTTTATTTTAAATAGTTTAAGTAAATCAAAACCTCCTTAATTTAGAAATTTTTAGAGTCTTTTAATATTTGGAAAACTCAATTAAACATTGAACTCCAATTCTAAGGGAGATGACCTAGGTTGTGCCACTAGCTACATATTTTACCAACCTAGTTTTATTTTGAGGGTTGCGCAACGAGACCTCTCACTTGTCCATGGAATAAAGGTGCTGAGTGTAGCCTATTATATGTGCATCCATGGCATTGAGGCAAGTGAGTATCTAATCCATCACTAAGGTTTATGACATACTATTTAGTGTAAGGCGCAAGGGCCCAAGATTGATAACTAGTGGCACATTTGTGTCCCTAACTTCAGCTCTTTATCTGATCTAAAGGATCATCCTCATACTTAACTCTTAGAACTGAGCCCCTTGTCTTATCTATTAAAAGTAATGGCTTATTCTAGTGTGTACAAAATTTTATCATAGTAAGTAATTGGATGCCCACTCTTTCATTGCCATCAATACAGGTTAGGGTGTTGTTGTCAAGGTCAAATACCTCGAGACATAGCACAATATGAGTGATATACCTTTTGACCACTATCTTTCCTTTTGTTCCAAGGGCCACATGTTGTAACTACTTTAGAAGCCAAATCTTAATGTTCATCCTAATTCCATCCTCTATACAATACAGGAAAAATAATTCATTTTTATTAGCTACTCTTATACTTTCTCCATAACCCATCAAGGAATATGCAACAAAATGACTTATGTATTTATAAGAATGCTTATGCATCTATCTAGCCCTTAACATGCTGGATGAATAGAAGGGCTCACCAATTAAGTAATGCCAATATTCATCAAGATTAAAAGAAGAAGGTATTATCCTCACACCATCATTTCAAAGCTGAACATATCATTTAGTTGATATAAATCCTGACAATGATCTTTCTTAGGCAAGTGGAACTTAGTTTCCCTTTGATCGTTATCCTTCATAGGATGCAACCTCAAGGAAAGAAAGCTAAGAAACTCTAAAGTCAACTCCTTGAATGTATGAGTCTTAATTTATATAAATTTGGTCTAACCTATATTGTCAACTAGGTGCCGCAAATCATTCAACAAAACTAGTTGAGTCAAGGCTGACTCATCAATGTATCTGCTAACCCTAATAAGCTTTTTTGCTAAGTTTATGTATAGGGCTTCTTGAGCCTTATCCTTGAATGTGATTCTACCAAGGTTTGCCTATGAGGAAGATGTGCCAACACTCGAGGTCCCCACTTACTTCTCAGGTGCCATATTGTGCTAGATACCTGAAATAAATAAGGAATTAATGTGATGGCATAAGAGAGAGTAATTAAGGCCCAATATGTAACATCTAGGAATTTTTCCTAATTTAGATGAGCTTAAATTTTTTGAAATAATATTTTAAAATTTTATAGATGAAATTTGAAATATTATAGTAAGATAATATCTTAAGGTAAATAATTTCAAATTAATTTAATTAGGTGAATTACAATCTTAGTTAAATATAAAAATTTTGAAATTTTAGGATAAGGTAATATTTTAGTGTAATTAATATAAGTTTGTTTTAATTAAAGAAATTGTGATATTAAATGAAAATAAATTTTAAAAATTAATTGAGAATTTTAATTTATGAATTTCAAATATATAATTAGTAAATTAATTATTATAAATTATGGGGATATATGTGGGATTAAAAATAAAAAGCAAGGATAGAATTGAAATTTTAAAAAATTATATCTTAAAGGTCAAAACATCCACTAATTAGAAGTTAGCCTTATAACTAACTTGTAACTAGCCAATCTGTAATCATCTTTGTAAACAAATTCTAGCCACATAAAAACAACAAAAGGGTTGTCTTCTCCTATACACCATTTGCCCAACTAAGAAGCAAAAGAGAGAGAAAGTGGAGGTGCTTCCATGGCTTCTTGAACTACAAGAGGAGAGAAAAATTTTTCAAGGCAATTTTAAGGTTCTTCTTCTCTCTCTCTCATTTAAACCTAGTTGGAAAGATTGTAGAACTCATCAAGGGCTTTCATGTGAACCAATTTGTTTTCTCAAATGCTTAGGTTTGATAAAAAATTCAAGGGATTAAGGGTTATGGAAGAGCTAAAGCTGGGAGAAGAAAGAGGAGGTAATTCTTTACAATTTAAATAAAAATTTGATGTAGTTTGATACCTAGAAAAAAATTGGTGTAGAAGAAGGCCTAGGGTTCAAAATTCTTAGTGTAATAGGTAGGAGAATCCATGCTTTTGCTTGATGAATTATTGGTTTTACTATGTTTCTTGACTCAAAATTAGCTAAAATATAATAAAAAATGAAGTTTAGAACTTTGAGTATGAAAGTTGAAAATTTGAAGTGTCCTGAATAATGAAGGGTTTATGAGAAAAACTAGTTTAATTGTGGTTTTGATCTCAATTTAAAGCTTAAAATGATAGATAGATGATTGGGAATGAAATTAAGACCATAGGAGCTTAATAGAGATAAATTGACAAGAATTTGATATGTAAACATCAAGTTGGAGGAGACTTAGATATTTTGGGTTAAAATATTTCTTTCAAGCGTTTGCTTAATATAAAGATAAATAATTTTATGTTGTTGTGTAATTAGGTGGTTGACATCTTATGTTGTTGAAGGAAAAGAATCTTGAAGACTCTTGTGTTTTTTGGAGATAAGGTAGTTGTTATTTCCTTTTTTTTTTTAATCTTTATGTTGATCATATTTGAATGATAATATATGCTAGTATGTGGTTTGGTTGTCTCTCATAGTTGGTTGATACCAAGAATTCTTTTCCACGAGCTATGCATGAATGAGCCAAAAATTGTTTATGTGTAATTGGCCAATTATATAGCTTCTATGCAGTATATTATTAGTATGGGACAGTAATGTGTGGATAGCCAAATTAGGGTCCAAAGGCTAATCCTTTCTAGTTACATTACATGGTATGATCAACTATGTGAAATTGCTTGGTATATGATACATGCCAATTTTTATATATTTTATTCCTCTTAAATTGGATATTTTGATAATGGATTATGGCTTAATGGATTTAATTAGGTGATATTTGATTTTATTGGCCATTTTTGTACTATAGGAATTAATTTGCAAAATTCTTGGATTTTAAGGCATAAATTATTTTAAATAATTTTGTAAAATTTTCTACTTAATGTTTCCTATTATGTTTGGTGATTTTTAATGGGCAAATAGAAATTAAATGATGGAGATTAGGAGAATTCAAAAGCCACATGATTGAATCAAAAGGCCAAAAATTTGAGGATGAAAGCTTCATATGTGCAATGCCAAGCTTGGAATAATTGTCACTTTTTTAATGGAATTTTAGAAAATGAAAATGGAAATGGAAAAATACTAGATAAGGTGACAAAGGAATGACACAAGGATGCATCTCTTACACACAATACTTACACGGATACACTCAAGCAAGAAATGAAGCACGGGGTCACACTTACACGTGCAATGGCTCTTCCATGTTAAAGCATAGGTTAAAGCATAGCCCTTTTCCTCATCTAACTCACATGCAATCACACAGCCCTATAATCTCCATTCATCATGTTACACATATCTAATCACACACTAATAATACATAGCATTCATTTCATGCACATTGATATACATCCATGCATGAGTCTAACGTGAGAAGGGGAAGAAGGCTTTCTAATTCACAATAGCACTCACAAGTCCAACTCACTTCATACACGTAAGCACGAGTTGGAGGCTCTCTCCCATCAACACACTCACATGGCATTCACACATTCACGTGGAGGGAGGATCAATGGATCACATGCATTCATATGCACACAAAGGACCAAATCCATTCTCTTTCACGGATACATTCACACTCTCTTTGACTTCCTTTTATGCATGGGAAAACACACACACATGAGACTCACCATATCACACACATTCATATGCACATAGGTGCAGCTCACTGACACATCCACACTCACACGTAGATTCATACTTCATGGGATTAACACACACAGGAATTGATACACATGGATGAAGGCATGAGCTCTCACACTAGGACACATGGAAGCTTGGGGAAGACACATGGAATCCCATTTTCAAGAGGGAAGGCACAAATTGAAGGCTTCACTCTCCATTTTCATGTGCACGACACTCACATTACTTTCCACGTAGCAACACAAGGAACTCTCTTCCATTTCATGAGGACACACCACAAACACTCATACATTTAGTACATGGACAAAAGGATGAATCATTTCCACATAGCAAATATACAGTCACACTATTACATAAAGCACATGGAAGGAAGCATGGTTATCTACACAGGAGAACACGTGAAATGCTACACTAGGGGGCGAGCTAATTTAGGAGGATAGAGGCATAGAAGCTTATGTGGGAATGACAAAAGGAGGCTTAAGTAAAAGGTGATACAGGTGATTCACTATAGAAAGAAAAGGTGAGGGGTACATAACATGATATTCCTCTCTAATTTTCAAGCATGAAGGCCGCTTCTCTTATCAAAATTCCTTCCATCATTTTACATTCCATGAAATATTAATTCCATCATTGTGGCTAGTTAGGATAAAGACTTTATTAAAGCTAGAATCCATGAAGATTAGCAAGGAATTTGGCTAAGATTTCTTCATTCTTTTCCTCTCTTTCTAACACTTTTCTTATTTTTATATTAGCTTGGTTAAGATTGTATTGGATTAAGAAATGTGTTGTTTATAATTGCTGGTTGATTAAATATCAATTAGGAGAGCATTTTAATGACTAGTGGATCAATTTAAGTGCTGTACTTTTCATATGTAATACCTTATATTTCTATTATCATACTTTCCATTCAGGGCAATTGGTGTACATTCACAAGACAAAAGTAAGGAAAAGTATAAAAATAATACACTTTTATTGCATCGCGTCAGGGTAAAATTCTTCAATTCGCGTTACATAGGCCCTGTGGATTATCCAATAACATTCTCTAGTCATTTATCATTGGAAAAAATCATAACATTCTCAAAACTTAGCACAAACCATGGATCAAGAGTCAAAAATCCAAAATAATCACGTTTTGCCTCGGGTTTCATGATAGTAGAATTTGAGGCAACTTTGAAAAATCATAACTAGATGTAAGAAAATCGAAATCACACAAACCCTAGCTTTTAGGAAAGCTCTGGATGTCAAATTTACATTCAAAATAAGTCCTAGCCACAAGAATCTCATATGGACTATGTTTGACAATAGAAAAAGTAGGAAGGTTGAGCTGTCTAAAAATCTAATTTAACTTACTTATATAAATTTTGAAAATTCATAATTAATTCCAAAAAAATCCAATCCATGTAATCTATACAATTTAGAAAGTTATAGATGTTAAATAGAGGAAAAAAATAGTTCTAGACCAATCTAAGAGTATTCAGAACCCAAAAATTAATCAAATAGTACCATGGGTTTGTCTATGTGCCTAGTACTGGACAATAATTTCAAAAATTAATATCTCCCTCTCTAGAGATCCAAATAAGGTGCTTCTAATTGGCACAAGTCACTAGGAAGGTTTAGCTTCTCTTTGTAAAATTTGTAGCAATTGGACATCATTTGCCCCATGATTGACATAGATTCATTTTCTGACAAATTGCACAATACCAATGGCCAAACTAGAAAAATTTTTCAACTTCAAAAATTCGCCATATATTCCACAAACCTGCAAATAATATGTACTTTAGCTTCATAAAAATCTTTCAACAAGCTCTAGATGCATGCCAAATCTCAAATCAAGAAGAACTCATTTGGACAAAAATTGGTATAGCTTACCAAAATGGCCATTTTTACTCTATATGAGGTACCAACTTTGTCCAATTAGCCTTCTTTAATGTTTGGCATCTCTTGGGCAAGTTTAAAAGCATAAATATGACTTATGTGTACTACCTAAGTGGTCTCAAACCCCATGCATCTTAATTTGACCATCCAACATCTAAGAATACACATGTAACTATAAGCCATCAAAGTACCAAGATCCATATTTATATTGATTTCATGCCACATGAGGTCCATGCAACATTTATACATCATATTACAATTGTTCATGATCTTACATCACAAAAATAACATATATATAATCACTTTGCTATTCAATTACAAAGTAAGCTACATAATGGTTCAAATATAGCTTTTCAAGGCCCTTAATTTGCATTTCTCCCTTCTTGTGTGCTACCTAGACATTTTAAGATTAGGAAGGGGAGGGAGTGAGATTTCTAAAATCTCAATAGTTTACACACCCATTCACACACACATTCATGACATATACACATCAAAGCATATGTATGGAAGATTTGACAATCATAAAGTATGTGAAGTCACAATTTCCATGCCACTTATTCACATTCAAGCCAAGAACATGCTCTAGGGACTTTTGGTTTTGCCTCACCCTATTTTTAGGACTTTTAGATTTGCCTCACCTTTAGCTAAGAGACTTTTGACTTAGCCTCACCCTTCTAAGAGACTTTTGGCCTTGTCTCACCCATGCCATGAGACTTTTGGCATCTTCTCACCTTCATCAAGGGACTCTTGGCATCACCTCATCCTTATGAGCCATTTCTACAACCAAGGACATTTAAGGAAACACATTGGTACCAATGTAGTGTCAAGACATCAAGTGGCATATCATCAAGTTACAAGAGCACACACAAGCATACAATAACATACATATACACTCAAGAATGCAAGGAGAATGAGGTGGAGAGATACCTTAAATTTATGCAAGCTTTTCTTAGTCTTTCTCCTTCCCTTTTAGCCTCACAAGTACACCTAGGTGGGTTGGTATTCTCTTGACCTAAACACCATAAACAACCCATAATTATACACTTGAAGTAAGCTAAGATATTAAAGTCACTCTTGAACACACACTTGGTTCTATAAGTGGCACAATAGTTCTATAGATGGCCTATTGAAGCAACCTTCACAATTCAAGCTCTAGAATCCCATTTATTTCTATTTCTAAGCCTCTTGGCCTCATTCAAAGTCCTTAGAGCCTTCACACAATCATTTACACAAGCTTATAATCAAGTTGCTTCACAAAGCACCATTATGGAACCATTGTCCTATCTCCCAATCTATGGATCCTAAATTTTTTTCAATAGTTTCCCCCATCTTCTAACATCATATGAAGTTCCAAACCAAGACTATAACAATTTAAAACACTCCCTAGCCTAATGAACTTAGCTTGGCCGAAATATGCACCATAATGGAGGTTCATGTAGTTCCTGATTTTTCCTTAATGCAAGAGCTACATAGGAGGGTTTCTAGAGGTTTTAAGAGCTCAAGGAAACACTTAAATAGCCAAAGAAATACTCACACGAAATTAGATTTTCTAAAACCCTAAAGAAGCTTACACTTTTTTATATTGATTTCTATTAGTTTTTCTTGGAATTTCTTGCTATATTCCTCTTCCTCATGGTCAAACCATAGTTTCTCTCTTGTTTTTGAACAAAACATCTCCCCCTCATATGGTTCTGGTTTGGTCAAAATCATACACAAAGAAGAAGCAAAGAGGAGAAACAACAAAACCATGAAATACCTTAGATTCAAGCTTGGTTTCAAGACTTTTTCTCCTTGGTTTTCTTCTCCTCATGCAATTCGAACTGCTTTTCCTTTTTCTGGACTCAAAATAAAACCAATTTACTCAAATAAACTATGAAAATAGAGGAGGAGAGGAGAAGAACAAAATTGGAAGAAGATGGAGCATGAAATTCTACAAATTTCCTTACCTTTCTTGCCTTTTTCTTCCTCCTTTTCTTCTTCTCTTGGTGCACCTCAAGGAGCTGCTATTTTTTTGTATTTTGGGTAGAGGAAGTCATGCTTAAGAAGGTGGGAGAAGAGGTATGAAAATTATAGAACATTCAAGAAGCTAGTTTTTTCAAAAATTCTAATTTCATCGTTCCGTAATGGCAATTTCGTTTCGGCTTCGTTTTAACTCCTTTTTGAGAACCATCTTTTTTATTATAAAATTTAGGTTCCTAATTTAATAAAATGCCTTTGCAATCACTCAATTTGGAGCTAAAACCTTTCCAAATGAATCTGTCAAAGTTCAGGCTTACCGTCATTGAAAAATGTACACTAGAGGAGCTTTACCAGTCCCGGGGCTTCCCATGATTTTTAAGGCCTCTAAGAACCTTAGACAACTCAAATTTCTCATTTAAAAAGCCCTCTTATGTTTTTTTTCCAAAAGTTACACTTATTCACAAAAATGCCATTACGTTTCGTCAATTTTCATCACAAATTATTTCCCCATCTTAGCTTTATTTTTCTTTCCATTTGAGCCTGGAATTATTATTTTTAGGAGTCTAGGACTCTACCTAATTTTTTTGGAACATTATCTAGCACATTTCAAAGGGCTTGCTTTTATATGGCTCATTTTGTCGTTTTACAGAAATTATGTTTGTTACATCATATATCTCTAATTTTTTATGTATGCAATCAAGGTGTTTGATAAAATGCATGTTAAAAATTGTATGCTTGAATATTTAATTTGAGGTCTCCTTGAGGATTAATTGGTTAATTGAACCTTTTAGGATGAAAGTTCATGGGCTAATTTAATTAATCAATTATTCAATAATCTTAATCACAAGAATTAATGATTTGATGTGGAGTTGAGGTCTCAATCAATGTTGAATTGTTAGCTTCTTGAATCTTATGTGGTAACTTAAGATAAATACCATTAACACATGTAGGAACTCTTAGACTAAAACCATTAATGATTGAATTAGGATAATGATAGTAAATATCAAGGGATAAATCCAAAGTTAGTTATATGTTCATTACTTGCTTGTTAATCATGCATTTTAGTTAGTGGTTTGTATTTTTTATTCAATTTAAATTCCAGCTAGTTAAATTCAATTAAAACCCCCTTGAATTAGGCATTTTTTAGGTTCCTCTTATATTTAGAAGGCTTTTTTGAATATTGAAATTCGTTTATAAGGGAAATGATTTAGGTTGCACCTTATATTATAAAAGTTTATTCAACCTAGTTTTTTTGAAGTTGCTCGATACAACCATTAGTATAACTATGAATGATATAACAACTATTGGGATACAAATCTCATCTATGTAACGAACAAACTTTCAGGTACACATGAATACAAGGAGCCACCTAAGGATGATTAGTATAGTTGGAAATGTAATTTGTAGATGTTGATATGATGTTGGCATGTAAAATTATGAGTATAAGACTCTAGTTGTAAATATGTTATAATTTTGTGTTAGTAACAAATGCCAATCTTATGATTTCAAGCATGTGGAGTGACCTAATAGTGAATTTTGATGTATATCAATGCCTATAAAGTTGCAATCCCCTATTTTAAATACTAAAGGCTTTTAGATGGGAAAAGTGATATGGAAACTACAAAATTCTATTTTTACTAGAAAAAGGATAGCTATATTATCTGAATTTATTAATATACTAAAAATATTATTTTGCCCTAAAACTTTATGGATATATTGTTCACATATAGAAGGACGTGTCTAAAAATTTCCAACTCGATTAAAGTCCATTTGATGGCCCACATAAAATTCTTAAATATTTTCCTTGTGGTAAGTGCCCAATAGACCTCTTTGAGGGATCTTGTTGAGCAAATGGTCTAAATATAGAAAATTTTTTAAAAAAATTTAAGAAAATGAGTATAATGCAAAAGAATAATGAAATAATAATTTATAACTTTTTTACTTTAAAAAAAATGCCATGTGTCAGCATATGATTGGAGGAACCAAATTACACTACCACGTGGCACAAAATTATAATAGAAAAAGTATCCATTTTTTTACTGTTGGCTTTGCTTCCTTTTAAATGTTTCACACTTCTTCTTCCCCTCTTGCATTCATCCTCTGCAATTTCTTCTCTTTCACTGGCAACTTCTGCTCTATTTCATCTTTTTTGTCTTTCCATTTTTATTCATCTTTCCTTCCTCCCTTGAGCTTCCTCAGTAGCAAGTATTTATTGCGGTGAAGAATACTATCTCCTTCAATAGTTTTTAGTGATTACAGGAGAAGGAAGATATAACACTCTAAAATTAATTAATGTATTAATAATAGATTTGGACTAATTAAGAATAATTATTGTGGAATATGTATTTGAATGATAATTGTTGATAGTTTATGAATTCTTATTGTCATTAATCTATGAACTTGCTAATATATGATAGTTGGATGAGTAGAAATTAACACTTAAGTCTTGAACTAGTAATGATAGATAAGCTTAGTAAATTAGGTAGATGAAAGCTATTAAAATCCCACAAATTAAGGTAGAGTGGCCTTAGAGTGTTACTAGAGAGAGAGTTAGAGTGTATAGGGCGAAACTTAAGGAGAATTAGTGCAGAAGCAAGTCATACCATGGCTAAACAGATTGAGTCACAGCCAAGAGAGTGACAAAAGTAAAGGGCATTGCAGCGTGAGATGTCTCATCATGGTGCAAGACGAAAATGTTCCCAGGAAAGGTGACAGGGCACAACCGCGACTCAAGTCAAGAAATTCACGTGAGGAGTGTTCCAATAGCTAAACTTGCCACGGATCAAATCGTGAAACTTTATACAGTAGCTCAAGGGGGTCTTTTTACCGCAGCAAGGGTCCAACTTGCCGCGGCTTGTAAAAATGTGATGTTGAACCAAAGAGCAGCTTAGCCACGTGCGGGAAGGTTTCAAGTCACGGCGAAGGTCCCCAAACTCCTACTTTTAGCTTAGAAACCTTGGTTTTTCCTATGGTAATGCTAGGGTATGACTTAGGAACACTTGTAGGAGGTTTTTGTGAGTTAGAATTAACGAATAAATAAATCAAAGGTTTCTCATTGATAATTAGATTCGCTTGTGCACTCAAATACTTGTAGTTGTTCAGTTAATGACCATAATGATATCAGAGTTCAAAATTTCCCCACTTTGGCCTACTTTAATTAATTATAATGACTTATAGATCTTAATTTGTGATTACTAATCATGTAGTTAAGCCTAATTACGATAATTAAGAATTATGATTGTTACAAAAGACAAAAAGAAGAAGTGGTCCCCTAAGATACTGATATGGTATAAAAATACTAACAAAAACTAATATTTATTTTATTAAAAATATAATTATGCTGTAACTTAAATTGAAATATTTGTAATATATATTTTTACTTAGTTAATGTATATCTCGGAATGATTTTTCATTTTTACATAAAAAACTTAGTTGTAGTTGAATTTTTTTTAAAAATATAACTATAAGATCTAAATAAAATAAGTCAAAAAATGATAATTTATAGTTATTTTATGTAGGAAGGTGAAAAAAAATTAAAAAATTATATGAAAGAGGTTGCAAAAAAAAATTTAAGAAAAAAATTGTGATAAGAAAAGTTTACTATTAGGGTGGGAAAAATTTGTCAATATTGAATACTATAATGATAGAAAAAATTTAATTGAACATTATGATGGAAATATAATAAAAAAAAGTTACAAATGTTATGAATAACAGAGATATGAAGAAATATTGTAAAAGAATATTATAATTTGGGGAACAAATATGAAAAAAAATAAAAAAAAAGTGTTAAAGAATATTAAATAGAAATAAAAGTTATGTCAAAAAATATTGTTAAAGAATATAATGTGGGAAAAAATATGGAAATGATAATATTTAAAAAGATATAATTAAGAAACTATTATGAAAAAATAATATGAAAAAATACTGTAAAAATGGAAGCAAAGATTGTCAAAGTGTATAATATGGGAAAAAAATATAAAATATATAATTTTGATGATAAAAACATTAAAATTTATTATTCTGTATGATATAATTCATTATAGAAAAATAATAGTGTAATATTGAGAAAAATGTGAGTAAAAAATATAGAAAAATTAAAAAAATGAGTATAATACAAAAGAATAATGAAATAATAATTTATAACTTTTTTACTATATTTGGGATATTAGTGATAGTGTTGATTGGGTTGGCAAAATAAATAACGGGAAGTGGTTATATACATATATTCAAATAAGCAAACATGCGAAACCGAAGAGGGTGCAACATTTATCACAGATATGGTTGATGTAATGACTATTGGTTATGACATTTCACTGGAGAAGTTAAAATAAGAAGTTGTCGAGCAATTTCAACTAGACTTAAATTAATGTGTTTGACTTGGTATTTAGGCATTTGGTGTCACTAAGACTTACAGAGCATCGAGCATGTAAGTTAAGAAGGGATGCCAATGTTCAAGCGATGTGGGTAGTAAATGCAAAGTTTCCATCACAATTGGGTTCAGTAAAATTGTATGCAGAAATATCGTCAAAGGAAATAAACTTAAATGCAGCAACTCAAACAACAAATGAATATATGTCGGACCCACTCTCATCCTCTAGTCATGCTAATGTCACAGACGATTAGCCTACCTAATTTATGACATACTTTATAGGTATTGGTCAATATCTGACTTATTGGTTTGGTTAACTATACCTCCCATCTAAGTTCATCTTATCTGCCAGTTGATGGTATCTTATAAGCAAATTCATCACATGAACCAATTGGTGCCTCCTTTCTCTTCCAAAATAGACAGATATAATGGATGAATTTGAGGATGAAGATGAATATAATATTGTTCTTTATGATTACAATGATGGTGGTAATACAAATGATAATGAAGAAACCGATTGTGTGGATGTAGCTGTGAATCTAGTAGCCCCCATTAATACTTATGATGACTCGACTGCTGTGTTCCTTGAACAAATAGATGCATATGGTGTGAGGGTTCCTAACTATGCCGAAATGGAGGAGGCAGTGATAAACATGAATAATGGCTAAGAGTTACGTGTAGGTATGCTGTATAATGATTAGTGATCTTTTCATCGAGTAATAAAGATATATTCGGTATGAGCACGTCACACTTTTAAAGTGTTCCATTTTTTAAAAAAAAATATGAAGAATATCGATGCCTTCAATATGGATAGGAGTCATGCAATTGAAGGGTCAAGGCCTGTTATCGAAAGAAGGAAAACCATTGGAGATAATAAAATACAATGGGCCCTATACATGTGTTTCAGGATTATTATCACAAGACTATCCAAAACTAGACTTTGATATTATTTCAGTATACATTATATCAATGGTAATTAAGAATCTCAGGGTATCAATTCGAGAGGTCATTGAGTAAGTGCATTCTATATTTGAATACAATGTTTTATACAAGAAGGCTTGGAAGGGAAAACATTGAGCCATCTCATATACATTTGGGAATTAGGAGAAGTCTTTTACTTTGTTACCTAGGTAGCTAGTTATTGTTCAACATTTCATGCTTGGCTCGTACTATAACTTTATACATAAAAAACGTGTACTGACTAGTATAGCTAATGGTGAGTTAATCATATTTCATTGGGTATTTTGAACCTTTAGGTCGTGTATTGAGGTGTTTGACTACTTGAAGCTGATAGTCCAAATAGATGGGACATTCTTTTATGGCAAATATAAGGGGACCATACTAATTACAAGCACATAAGATGATGAGAGAAAAATTGTCCTGCTTGCTTTTATAATAGTTGAGGGAGAAATATATGATGCTTGGGCATAGTTCTTATTTAACCTCTGAGCACATGTAATAAAAGATAAATATGGGTTTTGCTTGATTTCTGATCAACATACTAGTATTTTGACTGCCATGGCTAATAAGTGAATAAAGTGGCAACCTTCGCAGGCTTATCATATGTTTTGCCTTCAACATGTAGCTAGCATTATCAATAAGAAATTTAGAATGCCATGGCTAAAGAAACTATTCATTAAAATTAGTAAGTCTTGCCATCACTTAACCTTATTTATATTTGTTTTATACCATGGTTTTACAAGAATTATTAATTATTCTATCTTTTCCTATACAGGTTACTTGTATGAGCAGCATAAAGTAGATGAAGAATTATCTCACATATGTTGACTAGACACATACGTTGCAAACTAAATTGAGGAGATACCTAGGGGTCAATGGTGTTAAGCGTATAATGTTGATGGTAAACAATGGGACCACATGGCAACAAATTTAGCAGAGAGTATAAATGCAGTTTTTTAAGGGGTTAGGTTCTTACCTATACTTGGATTGGTTCAGGCAACATTCTATAAGTTAACCAGGTATTGGGTCTAGCGAGTTGAAAAGGTGAATACACAGTTTTAAGTAGGAGAAACCATATCTTACTACATCATATTAAAGTTAATAGTTAGAACTTGAAGAGCATCAGCATGTGTAGTTTATGAATTTGATATATGAGTGTCGACGTTTAAGGTAGAGGAGCCATATGATCAAACTAATCAACAATTTGGTCGATCTTGTAAAGCCAACTTAAAATATCATACATGCGATTGCAGTAAATTTTAGGCTTTAAAATATCTTTGCCAGCATGTATTAGCAACCTGCGCCCACTTCGAGTGGATTACATACAGTATGTTAATCGATTTTTTCAATTGGAGACTATTTTGAAGGCTTATGAAACTGAATTTCCCTCCATTAGTGGTGAAGTGTATTAGCCTTAGGTTCAAAGCTCAATGCTTATCTTATATCTTGCAATGAAGTGGGGTAAAGGTCACCCCAAGTCAAGTCGAATACCAAATTAAATGGATTGGCGAAAAGTTCCAAGAAATTTGCTGCAATATGCATTGTGCAGACAGACAGGTCATAATAGCGTGACTTGTCTGTCGCATTGCCACCCAAACCTATAAATTTTTTGTTTGTTGGTTGTTTTTTTTACCCCTTCCTATATTAGAAATGCATTGCTATGTATGAAAGACTACATTATGATAACTACTTTGCTATGTATTTTTTCATATACTGATCAAATATCTTACTATGAACCATTCAGATTATATTGAAATGTCTTGGTGTTGTCATCAATTATGTTTCTTTCCACTATTTAATGTACATCATTTTGGTTCTATTTTCTATTTTTTTTCATTGTTATATAAGTATAATCTTGTTCTGCATGAAGTTATCTTGTTATGAATTTATACATGTACTTATCATATATCTTGCTGTTTATTTTGGCTAAATATTATGTTGTATAGTTTTGTAAGATAGTAGTATGTCTAGCTCGAGATATGTTCTCCATCTAGGTCCAGAGGATAAGTTGTTGTTGTATTTTCAGACTAGACATGTCTCTCAGACTGTGTGGCTAAACAAGGTACGTTATTGATATATTGTAGAAATTGAATCTTTAGCATATGATTATTATATCAGTTCGAATGGTTCACATATTTTTTCTTTAACAACCAGATTGCATTTTTCGACTAAGCCACCTTGCTCATGGTTTACGATTAGAGTCCTCTCCACCAGTCATAGTTCCACATCTTAGAGCCGTTAGCTTTTATGGGGTGTCTCAACTCGCTACGCTTGACTTTGATGCTTCCCTTATTTCAACACTTGTTAAGCAGTGGTGGTCGAAGACATATACTTTCCATACCACTTAGGGTGAGTGTACCATTACACTCCAAGATGTGGCAATGTAGTTAGGTCTTCTGGTAGCTGGTCTTTCTATCACTGGTTCACTGAAGTTTAATTGGCGAGACATTTGTGAGATTCTTCTTGGAATTGAGCCACTGGAGAAGGAGTTTGATGGTAAAAAACTAAGCATTACTTGGCTCACCAACCAATTTGAGGCACTTCCAAAGAATGCAAATGAGAATGATATACTATATTTTGCTCGTGCCTACATGCCCAAATAAATCAAAGCATTGAGTTCCCCTTATGTACCTGACATTCCTCCAAGACTTTCATGTAGTAGGTCAGTTCAAATAAGGTTCCGCAATGCTAGCATACCTCTATAAAGAGTTGTGCAATGCCACCGATTATAAAGAGGTTAATATTGGTGGCTGTCTGACATTACTTCACTTATGGGTCTAAGATTGGTTCCCTATACTAGCCTCCGAGAGGCCCCCACCTTCAGACTTTCACGCCGATGCATATGATGTACTCCATCCACTTGCTTACCAGTATGAACCCTATTTCAAGTTTAATGCTTATTGTATGGTTCATGTTGCTTATATAATTCAAAATTAACAATCATTTCCTTTTACATCTTATAGGTGGAGGCGTGGGGCCAACATCCTCGTCTGAGAAAATTATTATTTTTTTGGACAACTCGATGTAGTTAATCGCTTATGAGTACTTGTTATGGATAACCTTTCACTGTTAGGTCTCATTGTGTTCATAGATTGTACTAGTATTCTCGATGCACTTGGTAAGTATCAAGACATGATGATTTCTCAAGTTGCTCTTCCTGCACCTCAGTTTCTTAGGACATAGCTTCCTCCAAGTTGCACGGCAAAGAGAGATTGCAGATTTATATCTATTAGAGTATCCATGGTGGATGATCGGTCCTATTGTGATTCTACCTCTAGTGTTGACACTGCATCTATAACGCTTAGTCTTTCTTTTCATACATCAATAAAGACGCAGGCCCACCCTGATGCCGCTGGACCATCTTTTTTTCTAATGACACAAACATAGGTCTAACATGATATTGCGGGTCCATCTCCTTCCATGGCGACACAAACCCAGTGTAACGCCTGGTACGTTGTAAAAATGTCGAAACGGGCCGGTTTGAAAAGCAAGTCCCCTGAGATGAGTGATTCAAGGCAAAATAAAATTTTGATAAAATTTTAAATAATAAATAATGAGGATTTAAGTTTTGAGTTGCCTAGAAACGGGGGTCGAAGTGATTTGAAAAATTTGTCGAAAGGCTAGTGGCATTTTTATAAATAAGTATAATTTTGGAAAAATACTTAGGAGGGCTTTTTAAATGAAAATTTTAAGTTGTTTAGGGTTCTCAGAGGTCTTAAAAACTATAGGAAGCCCCAAGACTAGTAAATCCCCTTCCGGTGTACTCTTTCCGATGTCGGTTGACCCAAACTTTGACCGGTTCGTTCAGGAAGGTTTTAGCTCTGATTTGAGTGATTCCAAAGGAATTTTATTAAATTGGGAATCTAAATTTTATGATGGAAAGGATGGTTCTAAAAAAGGAGCTAAAATGAAGCCAGATCGGAAATGCCATTATGAAAGGGCAAAAATGGAACAAATTGTACAAAGGAAGCTTCCAAACTTTCTTTTTAAGTCACGTTCAACCTCCCCCTCTCTAAACCGACTTTCTTCTGCCCAAATCTCAAAAAAGGAGCTGTTGTCTTAGGCACACAAAGAGAGGGAATTTTGGAGGAAGAAAAGCCAAGGAAAGGTGAGAAAGTGTAAGGTTTTCATGCTCCTTCCTCTTGAAACTTCATCTTCCCCTTCTTGCTTCATCTTTCCATGGTTTTAATGCAATTTTTGGTGCTAATTTGGGTCCAGATCAGATGAGAGAAATTCGAAATCTAAGGAGGAAGAAGAGGGAAGAAGAAGGGTTCTTGAAGGAAGCTTGATTTCAAGGTAGTTTCTCTTCCCTTGTTGCTTCTTTTTCTCCTTCTCCTCTTCCATGGTGGGATGCCTCAAACAGAACCATGAAGAGGGAAGAATTTCTATTTTATATTCCAAAAGAATCCATCAAACTAAGTCATGGGAAGATGGATTATACCAAAGAAATGCATGGAAAACTAGTAAAACTCAAGTTGGAAAAGTGTGGGGTGCTTGAACATAGTTTAAAATCTAGGTTAATTCAAGACTTCCTAAAAATATGTGAGTGTTTGTTTGAGTTTCTAAGACTCCTAGGGAGCCTCCCAAGTGCCCCATCCATTAAGAAAAAATTTCAAACTCCATGGGTCTTTAATGGAAGCATAACTAGGTCAAGACCTTTAGAGATAACTAGAGGATGTTTTAAATGGTTTCAATCTTGATTTGGGACTTTATATGATAAAAAAAGATAGGAGAAATCCTTGGAAAAAAATTAGAAGCCTTAGGTTGGGAGATGAGGCAATGGCTTCTATAATGTAACCTTATGAAGCAACATGGACCTAGTTTTGTGAAAGTGAGTGTGTGATGGCTTAAAGGACCTTAAATGAGGTCAAGAGGTCTAAATATGGCAAGAGAATGGAACCAAGAATGTTAATTATAGTAGTTGCTTCATTAGATCCTTAATGGAACTATATTGTGACAAATAGAACAAAGTGTAGTCTTAAGAGTGAGTTGGATGTCATAACTTATTCTAAGAGTATAATTAAGTGTTTTTTATTGTAAATAGGCCAAGGAAATCCAACCCCACCTCCTTATGTTTGTGGAACCGAAAAGGAGAAGAAACAAGCAAAGTAAAGCTTGAATTTGCACCAAGGTAGCTTTTCACCTTTTCTTGTTGTATTTTCTTGTTGCATATATGTCATTGTGTGCTTGTGTGTCTATGTATATGTTTGAGACATGCCACTTGATGCTATGATGCTATTTTGGTACCAATATACTTTTTTGAATGTCTTTGAATTGTGGAAGTGGCTCATAAGGGTGAAGTAGTACCAAAAGTCCCTTAGTATAGGTGAGGAGATGCCAAAAGTCTCATGGCATGGGTGAAACAAGGCTAAAAGTCCCTTAAATGGGTGAGGCTAAGTCAAAAGTCCCAAAAACCAAGAGTGAGGCAATCCAAAAGTCCTAGAAATGGGGTGAGGCCAAACCAAATGTCCCTAGAGCTTATTCTTGTGCTTGACATGAGTTTGTGACACAAAAATGTGAAAGATGAATGCTTCATAGATTGATTGATTGCATACTTGTACCTTTGACATGTTGTATGCCTTGAAAATGTGCTTGAAGGTGTATGAGCTATTGAGATTCAATGAATCTCATCCCCTCATTTCTTTCATCTCATATGATCTAGGTGGAGTTCAAGATCCAAAAGATGGAAGCCAAGGAGCTTAAATCTCAATCTCTTGGCAAATCTTTTTCATTTTTGATGTATTAGGATGTCCAAAATGTCAAAGTAGATATGTACATGTTATTTTTGAGCCATGAAACTTTGAACAAGTGTAAAACTATGTAAAGTTAGTGTATGTATCAAAAATAGAGTTTAATGAATAGATTGTGTATTTTGACCACTTGGAAGCCCACTTGTGTATGTATGTTTATGGAAGTGGTATGGTGAAATTGAGTTGTATGAGGATTCAAACCTTATGAGGGACTTATTTATGCTATATTCATGCTTTCTAAGTTACTCAAATATGTGTGGAATAATGGATGACTTATTTGAACCAAATTTGCCTCTTGTTGGGACCAAAATTATCATATTTTTGAGCTACAGAAGAGTCTGACCAAATGACCTCTTCTTGACTTGAAATTTTGCATGCAAGTAGATCTTGCCTAGAGCTTTTTGAAAAGCCAAAGATCAGGTCATTTGGAAGTCTGTGGAATTTTCTATGATTTTTCAAAGTTTGTATCAGTATTTCAGATTTGCACCAGTACTGTTCATTTGGTTAGTTATAAAATTGTGTCATCCGAACTAGGAATTCACAGTGACTTGTAGCAACTGGAAACACCTCATTTGAAGGTCTAAGCTGAGAGATATGAATTTTTGAATTTCTGGAACAACAACAGTAGCGCAGCACGACCTGAGTCACTGTTCTATTAAATTTCGGTGACTAAATGTGCTTTCTCTAGTCTAAGTCTATTTTTACCATATACTTAATATTCATATCTTTCCAAATTGGTATCATTTGCATGGATTGGATTTTTTGGAATTAATTGGACATTTTTGAAGTTTATAGTAGATATTTGCATCAGTACCAGTAGTTGTCTAAACCTTTGCCCCTTTTCGCATGTTAAACGCTTTCTGTGTTATGTTTCATAGTATGGACATATTTGTGGTATAAAGTAGACATGTGTAGCTTTCTATAATGGCCAAGAATGCATGATTTCAATTTTTCTAGAATTAGTTATGAATTTTGAAACTTCATAGCAGTAAACTGAACCAGTGGCCCAGACAATAGCGACCTCAGTGGCTCTTTGGATGTCAAATGTTCTCCCCTTAATGATTCATGAGCTAAAATTATTTTTAGCATAGGTTAGACATCTAGAGCTTTCTGGAATGAATAATAGTGTGAGTTTGATGTTCCCCTTTGAATTTCACGAGTTGTGGGCCAACTTTGGTGATACAAATGAGTTGTATGTATGTAATTAAATATGAGAATGTAATATATGAGCTCATATAGTCTGCGTGACACCGAATAGAATTTTCATACACGACGCAACTCGAAATAAGACATTATTTTAATGCCATTTTCTATTCCTTTTTGTGCAATTCCCCATGTGAGACTTAGAAATGATAGGAAGCAAATTAGAAATATATGGTGTTACACCCAGATCCATCATGACACCATAGGTCTATCTTCTTCCACTCCACCCATGCATTTTGTTGATTTTAAGAGTGTCAGCTCTTCATTTTATATGCCACTCTGTCCCTTTTACACTCTTATTCTCATACCAAACAATATTTGTTTTTGGATTTGCTTTTGGGTCTTTTGCATACATTGGATCACAGTAAGTGAGATATATCATACTACATTAGCCAATTCCTCTAATTTAATCTCCCTTATTGAATGTGAATCCTATACCCTACCAGCAAATGAAAAATGAAGGAAACAATGATAACAAAGACGAAGAAAACAGAGGCGAGAATGAAGAAGAAGCTAAGGGAGGAGTGCGAGGAGGTATAAAAGGCGAAAGAAGAACACCATTTTGTCTGACGACGAGGCCAACGATTCAGAATACGAACTCAATGAAGTGTAGGAATTCATTTTTTTTAACATTATGCTTTATTTTTTTATACTTGTATATTTATTTTGTAGATCATTGTAACATATTTTTTCTTTTCATCGATTACAAAATTTAACATACTTTAATATCGAGTTCGACAATACTTTACAATTGTGATTAATTTCTCAACAAAATTTTTAACACTTTTACTTATTTATCTAGTTTAAAGAAAATTAAATTAAACAATTAACCTTCATTTTCCTAAATTAATTTATAACTTTCATGATAAATAATTTTTTACTTATTATAATTATTTTTATTACGTAACTTACTACTCTTAAAAAGTTTTTATGAAAACTAACTTAACAATTAAGTAAAAAAGAATTAATTTGGGGGTCATGGTTTGCCTACAGCTGTGACCCCTTTATATATTAAAATAAAAAAGTTAACTCAACTATAAAAAAAAATTTATATTATAACTAGAAAAATAAATTATGATTAAATATATAGTAAAATAAAAAGTTTAGTTTATTATAACTTTTTTTACATATTTTAGTTAAAATTTTTATTACCTTAATATTGAGTTTAATAATACTTAACAAATATATTTAATTGCTCATTAAATCTTTTAAAACTACTACTAAAATTTATTTCTTTTAAGAAAATTTTATTTTTTCAATTATTTTATCAAGTTTAAAAGAATTATTATTTAATTTTTCTTAAACAATGGTCTTTCATGTTTCTAAAATAATTTTTTAAAATCTTTTTATTAAGTTTAAATTATTTCACATTTAATTTTTTTTATATTACTTAGCCATAATTTTTTTTAAATATCTTTCATTATTATTATTTTTAAATCATTATAATTGATATTTAAATTAATTCTTTAATATGTTCATTTATAAAATAATTAACTTAATACAACTAAAAACTTTTAGGATTATTAGACTTTTAAATCCCTAAAATTATATTTAATATATAAAAATAGACAATTATAAATTAAATCATTGAATTAATTTTTTTTTAAAAAATTTGGGGTCACAATTTTTTAAAAACAATGACTCTTCACAATTAAAGAAAAATTACGTATTGTATTTCAAAAATTAAATTTTATAGCTGTGCATGAGGCGAATTTAAAATTTGTCCCGTTGTGTCTGAATCAAAAAATCCTATATAACCATTAAAATTTGTATAAAGTGACATGGCTTATGAGTGTATTTAGTGTTTGAGCTTTTATCCTGGCATGGGAACACGAATAAATAAAGTCAAACAACTTTATTATGGGAGATATATATGAGTTTTAGCTTTAGCATTCATAATAAATGACTAAATTACATAAATTTTTTAAAATTTAATTAAATTATATTTGATAGTTTTATTTGTAAAAAATATTATTTAATTACCCTATCATTTGATATATATATATATATATATATATTATAAAAATTTTTAACATCTAATTTTTTATTAAAAAAATTAATTTTTTTGTAAATATTTATTATTTTTGAAAATAAAATTTTAGTAATCTTTAATGTCTTATTAAAACTACAAACACGATACTATGTTCAAATTTTATATCAATTTAATTGTTTCTACGGTTGTATTATGCAAAAGCTAATTTTATTAAACTAATTAGAGGAAAAATTTTTCGTAACACAAATCAATGTCAAAGAAATTTAATGATAGATTTAAAATAAACGAATCAGGTAGAATCAGCTCAGCCTCATGAGTAATTACTATAATTTATTCTAATAAATATTTTGTTTTAGTAGTTACTTTGAAATTTGAGTAGGGCTTATTTTTCGAACAAAATTATATTTATAAATTAATTTGATAATTACAACAATCTCTTTTTTATTTTTTAAAATTACATCATTATTCCTGTATAACAAAAATACCCAATATATGTGTGTGTGAGAGAGAAATTTAGGTTATTTGTAAATAATTTTTTGATTTTCAAATTTTGATAATAAAAAATTTAAAAAATTTAAAAATTTTAAATTTAGGTTAATTAATTTGTTATTTCACTAAAAGAATATGATATATTAAGAGAATTATTTGTATATAATTTAAAATTTTTAAAAAATTATTTATACATAATTTAAAGTTTAAAAGAGTTATACATGTCATTGTTTATTTTTATTTTTTTTAATGAGACTCACGTCAATTTTTTCCCATTAATAATCTATCTAGATATATGTAATTTCTCAAAAACGATTTCTGTTATTATAATTAACATGTTTATGTGTCTTTTCTTTTTCAAAATTTCCACCATTTTATTTTTTTCAAATTTTCTTTATTTCCCTAAGTGCACTTGCACCATTCCATCCATTTAATATTTTAAAATTTGTGTGAGTACATCGAGTGTTTTCAGCTTTTATCTTCACATGTGAATACGATCAACTGAAGTCAAACCATTTTGCCGTGTGATATATACATGAGTTTTAGCTTTAGCATTCATAAGAAATGACTAAATTATATACGTTTTTTTAAATTTACTTTAATTATATTAATAGTTTTAATTTTTAAAAAATATTATTCAATTATCTTATCATTTGATATATATTACAAAAATATCCAACATCTAATTTTTTATCAATAAAATTAAATTTCTGTAAATGTGTCGTACTTTTAAAAGTACAACTAAGGGGGCCCCCTCAAGATATAGGGGGTTCAAATTTTTTTTGTGAGTCCCACGTAGAAAATAATTAAAAAAATCAACGCAAATAAATAGTAAAAATGAACAGAAAAAAGGCTGAGTTCTATAATATAGTAATTGATTATTTATCGGTCTTTAATGTCTTATTCAAATCACAACCATAATATTATGCAAGAATTTTATATCAATTTAATTTTTTTTTACAGACCTGTTAAAGAATTAAATATATTTTCAATTTTTATTATACAAAAAGTTATTTTTATTGAACTAATTAGAGGAAAAATTTTCTTAATACATATCAACGTCAAAGAAATTTATTGATAGTTCTAAAATTAAAAAAAAAAAAAAGTATAATTAGCTAAGCCATAAATGGGTTACTTTGATCATATTCAAAATTATATTTATAAATTAATTTGATAATTACAACGATCTCTTTTTTTATTTTTTTATTTTTTGAAATTGCATCATCATTTCTTTATAACAAAAATACACAGTATTTGTCTTCATTTAATATTTAAAAGAATAGGTATGCGTTTTCTTAAAAAAAAATTCAATGTCATCTGAAAAAAGACAGAGACGTAAATAAAGACAAATTAATACGTTAAACTTTTCTTATAATGCTTTTTAACCATTTTTCAGATGACTGGAATTTGAAATGACAATTTTTTATTCTAAAAATGATAACTCTAGTACAATTGGTCAAAGTCCATTAGTTACCATAAGGACATAAATTTGATAAATTCTTAAACGCACATTTTACGTTGAAGATACGTACAAGTATCGAATTAAAACTTATC
This sequence comes from Erythrophleum ivorense, assembly GCA_026724425.1. NCBI lineage: Eukaryota > Viridiplantae > Streptophyta > Magnoliopsida > Fabales > Fabaceae > Erythrophleum > Erythrophleum ivorense. The sequence goes on along the minus strand of JAIUCV010000006.1, from coordinate 34,282,646 downwards.
AAAAGAAATGTGTCATTCACAGGATCAAGAGAAATGTGTCACTCAACCTGTATGCTTGTGACAGATTTTATTAATATATATATATATATATATTGACACATACTACAAACCTTATTTTGGTCTTTTAAAAAAGTAGTATGAATATTGTGTTAGTGTTCTAAAATTTTTTTGTATCACTTTATTATGTGATTTCATTTTCATTTCATATTTTAAAGATACTATGTTGATACTATAAAACATTTTGAATACATATTAAGGTTGAAATAAAATTATACTCCTCGGTGTTGAAATGATATTAAAAGAATTATATATTTTAACTTATAATTATATTATTACTTAAAATGAAAATTTATACTACTTCTATCGAAATAGTAAAACTTTTAAGTGACGATCAAGAAGAAAGGTGTGAGTAATCTAATATGTAATTTTAGATTCAAATCCTCCATCGTATATCAAAAAGTACTAGGAAATTGAATATTATTGTCAATAAAATTTTAATAAATAAATAATTATTTCTTAAAATATAATATCTAACTCAACATACTTTATAAATATATTACATAATTATATATTAATAATTCTGTACTATGTACTAGACCACTAAGGCACTAATCAAAGCGAACTCCACTATCATCGAGCTCTCGTCAAATATTTCTAGAAAGAGAAAAGCACGTGTTGATGACTTTCATTTTTGAATGACCTCGACAAACATGGGAATGGATCGTCTGAAGTAGGGGAGGGTTAAGTGTCTCTTAAGTTTGAGATCTGATGGCCAGGAATTTGCCACGTGGAAGAATGAATAGATGTCAGATTTTAAACGCAAAACGCACCATTTTATTAAACGCTTTTTAATCTTGTCTGTTGAGCTTTTGGACGACAGAGATTGAGACACGCGGCATGCAGAAGCCTCACCGTTGATGAATTGAATGGTTCTGATCGCCCTTTTTCAAATAAAATAGCAAATGGATTTCTTCAGCCAGTCGCGTCTTGCATTCTGTTAGCTTTTGGGAACGTTTTGGCACCAACAGCAAATGGAGTATTCAGCGTTTGGGAACCTTTTGGCTTTGAGTTCTTCATCAGCAGTTGGGGAAAAATATTTGATGCAAAATGATTTTTTCTTAGTCACAAATTTTCTCTGAATCTTAGCATTATGCAGGGTAAAAAAAAAAAGCTTACTTTTTGCTTCTTTTATGATAAAGAATATTTTGAATGTTAGGAAAAATATGTTTCCACACATTTTGAATATAAAATCTGACTTTTTCCTTTCCTACTATATTATTGCAATTGTTCCCTCCAATTAATCCCTCTCTATTATATATATATATATAGAAAGCTTTTCTTGTAGGATAGTGCGTTTTTACTATAAAAGGTTATGTATGAAAAAAAAATTATTACTTTGTTCAGAGTTAAAAAAATTATATAAAGTTAAATTTCTAATTTTTTCTTTTTTGGAAGCAATATTTTAATTTTGAGTCATTAAGCATTATCAAAAGTCTTATATGAAGTTACTAGGCTCTATTTATTTTATCATCCAATACATTAAGTTTGTTGGGCTCTATTTAATATGGATTAAGAAAAGACTAATTGATTGATTTATTTTGATTTAGCTTTTGTCTACAAGACTAATTGAGAGACTTTAGAAGGAATTTGAAAGTCATTGGTGACTTTATCAAGGCTCTTCCACCATGTAAGTGTTGCTTTTTTTTAAAAAAAAAAAAATATGCAAGCATGTTTATGATATATTCTAAAGTAATTATGAAATTTGATTTTTAGGGAATTAAGTGCACCTAATTGTTCTTCATCTAGAAATACTAAATTTGAATCAAGCTTGAAGCCTAAAGTGGGAATGGTATTTGATACTTTGGAAGCAGCTTAGAAATTCTAGGTTGATTATGGTGGAAAAGTTAGATTTGGAGTTAGACAGTTATACACCAACAAGAACAAGAATGGTTCTGTAACTACATGCAGATTTGTGTGATGCAAATAGGGAGTTCGATGTAAAGACAAAAGAGATCATCTAATAATCAATCCTCAACCAGAGACCAGAACTAATTGCTTAGCAAGGATGGGAGTCACACATATGGGTGGAAAATTTAGAGTGCACGATTTTCTGAAGAACATAACCATGAACTTCATCTTTTAGAAACTACCTACATGTTAACATTTCAATGTCAGGTATTTGATTTTTAGGCTTATCAAATTGAGTTGGCAGATGAATCTAGACTTCAACAAAGATCATCATTTGAGTTGATGAGTAGAGAAGTGGGAGGACGATCTACTTTAGGCTATACTCACTTGGATCAAAAGAATTATCTTCGCACCCAGAGATAGAGGTGTTTGATGTACAGGAAGCAGGTTATTTGTTTGAATACTTCCAACAGAAACTATTAGAAAATCCCAGTTTTTATTATATGGATATGGATGAACAAATAACTAATGTATATTGGGCTGATGCAAGGATGCATATTGATTATTCCTACTTTGGTGATGTTATTTGTCTTGACACAACATATTGTACGAATCGCCAACATAGACTACTTGCTTTGTTCTCTGGATTCAATCACTATAAAGGAGCAGTAATCTTTGGGGTGGCGTTATTGTATGATGAGACAATTGAGTCATTCAAGTGGTTGTTTGAAACTTTTTTTGAAGCTCACCGTCAAAAGAAACCGTAAACTATATTTACTGATCAAGATCAAATAATGGCGAGGGAAATACATGAAGTGATGCCTGACACATGCCATGGATTATGTATATGGCATCTTATGCAAAATGGTGTTAAACACTTAGGCAATCTAATGAAAGAAGGCTCTCATTTTTTTAGAGAATTTAAGGCTTGCTTGTATGGTTATAAAGATGAAAAACAATTTGAGATGGCTTGGAGTAGCTTACTTTCTACATATGAGGTGCATGATAACACATGGTTGACACGACTTTATAGCATAAAGGAAAAATGGGTTGCTTGTTATATGAAGAAGGCATTAACACTTGGCATACGAAGTACACAACTAAGTGAAAATTTAAATTCAAATATAAAGAATTGGATGAAACCGGACCTAAATATCATTCAATTCTTTAGACATTTTGAGAGGGTGGTAGAAGACAAGAGATATAATGAATTGAAGTGTGAATTTGACTCGTGACAAAAATTACCCAAGTTGGAAAGTCAACATTCACCCATGTTGCGCTAGCTTGCATGTATTTACACTTATCCAATGTTTGACTTATTCCAAGAAGAGTGGGACAAATATGCAGCTACATGTGTGAAGTATAAGAATGAGACTCCTCCATTGTTTAAATATGTTATTACATTGGTTGATAAGAAAGGAGAGGATAGTTTCATTTGACCGGTGTGACAATTCTATTTATTGTAGCTATAAAATGTTTGAGGCTTTCGGTATACTATGTTGTCATGCTTTAAAGGTGCTTGTTGTCATGGATGTTAAATTAATGCCTAAGCAGTACATTTTAAAGAGGTGGACTAAACAAGTTAGAAGCGGTATTATTCATGATGCAATAGTGATGAGATTGAAGGAGATGCTAGGTTAGCCATTATGCAGTGCTATAGACAACTTTGCCCTCAACTTATAAAACTAGCAACTGAAGTGTCTAATAGTAAAGAAGCATTCTTGTTTGTGAATAAAGCTATCAGTGAGTTGAGCAAACAAGTGTCTGAGATTTTTAATCACCAAAGAAGTTTAGACAATGGCATGGAGGACATCATAATTAACACAATTGGCAATGGAAGAATGGCCCAAGTAAAAGGTTTCAAGAAGAAAGAGGGGAAAAAGGGAAAGAAGCTCTAAAAAAGTTAGGTTGAGAATCTCACAAAGAGACAAAAAAAATCTTAGCGTGTTGATATGCATTAAGGTCAACCATCCGTGGTATGTAAGATCATACTTGTCACCATTTATTTAATCAATTATTTTGTTTTCATCAAATAAATCAATTTTGTTCCATTTGGCAGCATAACAAAGCTACTCTAGGCCAAATTCTATTTGAACCATCTCATTCAATAACTCCAGTGATCAATACCATCTCTCAAGCCTCTGGCAATCTTTTTACTAGTTATACTAGTTTATTGATGGTAAGTTTTAATAAATACTAATATGTTGCTTAGTGCATACTTTAGATGTTTTAATTTTTTTTTTCTTGGAATATAGGCGTAACATGAGCAATATGAAGTCACACATCTTAGCACTCAAGAAGACTGAGGATTTAAGAAGATTGAGCAATATGAAGCACTTATTATTAGATATGGGTTTTGAAAAGTTACACTTGATACACTTTTGTGTTTTGTAGTATGTTTTGCTATGTTCAAGATAGTCATGTATTTATCTAAATTGTAAAGAAGAAATGTACACCATTTTTGAAAAAAAAATAGACATCTTTTATTGAATATGTAATCTCCAACTTGATTCTCTAAAAGAAATCCAAATTTTAAAAGTTACAGCATCACTACAATTTCAATATAGTACTATACATTATGATTCATATTTTGTATTTCACTGTACTAGTTCAATACACCATTATAACATGATTCATATTCTATATGTAGTGCAGCATAGCTGTGTGGTGCAACAGAGTAGCTTGTCATGTTTTTATGGACAACCAAATAATTCTTGAGCTGGTCACAAGTTGTCTTCAATTATCACTAGAACATGATCTCAAATAATTTTTGAACTTGGTCATCAACTTTGCCATTGGTCACAAATGCCATTAGAAAAGTAGCTTAGGTCTTAGGTAGCAACTTAGCTCCTGGATAGCAACTTAGCTTCTGGTCACAGACTCTTAGTTGATGGCACCCAATTCAGCTTAGACACAAGCTCCCTTCATTGCTTCTTACAGAAATTTCAATCATGATACTTGCATCTGGTCTTTTGGAGCATCATCCTATGGTTTAACTTCCCCTTCATCAGTTCCTCTTGGCTCTCACAACAACTAGACACTACAGGCCAAGAAAAGCTGAGATGGATGAAAAAAAAACTACATGATTTATAATTACTACACAAACACTAAGAGGTTTTCCCATAGCCTTTTACCAAAATGCAAAACCTCCCAGGAGAAAACACAACAATCTATGCATTAAATTTATTATTTCTGTCATTCTTTTTATGCAATATATATATATATATATATCAAATTCTCCTATGAAAGATATATATCAATAGAAAAAGGGTTCAAATTACATAAATAAAAGCTTCCTTTGTCATACAAAATGGATATATTGCAGGGAAAGAAGTACACAATAGTAGAGGTGCATAGTGGACCTAAAATATACATTAGCTTCCTTTTTTATCCTCAGACCAAACAAAAAGCACAAAGAAAACATGCATTAGCTCATAACAGAAGCGTGCAAGAAGCATCAGGGCAATTTCCAACCCTTTCCCTCAGGAGTACCTACTTCCACCATATATAAATATATAGAAGCAAACTTCTTGTTAAAAAAGAACCAAAAAACTACTGCAAGTTCACTTCCATTTTCATAAGTAAACAGTTGAGTCAATTTCTAGAGCACCAATGCCCAAAAGCTCAGCAATTTAATTAACAGACATGTTATATATCGACACATTAATAGGAAAAAAATGCAATGGAATGGATAACGCAGAGCCACACATATTGAACATTCATACAAAATAATTTATGTTAAACATTCATATAAATTTGCTTTATTAATTACAAAATAATTCATGCCTTCAGATGGATCATAGCATCATGGACTCTAAGAGATTTTCAATATAGCATTTGGGATCAGAAAACCACAAGATGAAGAACCAAAGTTAAGTGGATTAGCATGTCAAATAACAAGGCCCACAAAGCAAATGGGTATCACAAATAACTTTGGGCACCTTCAATTTGTGAACAGAAAACCAAAATTGAGAAGCATCGAAGCCATGGCATCAAAAACGAACCTCAAAAGGACATTGAAGAATATGTGAATGGTGTGGACAAACCTCAGCAGCGAAGCCATGGACGAACCTCAAATTGGCGGTGCTATGCTTGGCTACGACATGGAAGCTGTTGATAAGTGGATCGATGGACAAACCTCAAAGGATGCAGTGTTGTTTTCTGGCTATAGTGTTGTCTTCTGTTTTCTGCGTTGTTGTCTATTTTCTACCTCAGAGCACACGTGTGGCTTTATTTTTTGGCTTCTGAAACGTGGCATTGTGGTATTTGGTCTCCCATAATCAAAATGCATCATTTTAATGCCACTTCAGAGGAGATCTACTTCAGATGATTCGTTCCCCGACAATCGCATAATTAGCATATTTTAAAGCCTATAAATTATCCCCAATCAAAAACAAACATCCATCCTTGTTCCTAAACTCTTCACACTCACTCACTCACTTGTCATCATGCCCCTCTTGATCTTCAAAAAGTGTCTGAGCAAAACAGATGTGAAGCACAGGCTCTTGTTCCTAACCAAAAAGCTTCGCCATCTTCTGCCTTTTCTAAAAGGATCCAATTGGGTCAGACTCACAGTTAGGGTCAGGTCTGAGTGTAGCGGGTGAGAGCTTTATCGCTTGACCCGAAGATATGGACATTACCTTAAGCCAATCATAAAGGGAGGCTGTAACTTTTACTACATAACAAACTCCAGTGTAACCATTGTTATTCATCTAACACCAAAGTTGTCAAATTCGTAAGTTTAAGTAAACTTATAAAAGGATAGTAAATTCATAACATAAACTTATATCATAAATTCATGAGAGTTTACATTTGTTAATAATTACATATAAAATATAATATATAAAAAAATTCATTAAAATATAATTCAAATTATACTAATTTTTTTAAAAAATTATTTATATTCCATAATTTATATTTCTCAATATAGAAATTCCAGTTAAATTCAAATATAAATATTATTTTTGTATCCTTCTTCACTGGATTATACTAGATTTAAGAATTTTTATCTTTTTTAAACTCAATTTGACTTAATTATATAGTAATTCGTCAAATTTAGTTCAAAAAACACTGAGTTAATTGAGTTTAGCTGAGTCAAAGGCGAATTAAATCGAGTTTATATTGAGTCCGAATCTACAAATGAGTTTACACAATTTTCTTAACTAGAAACTTAAACTTACTAAATTTGTAGAGTCAATTTTTGAGGTTAATAACAATGTCTAACACATCATATCATCTTTCTAGTTCTACGCCTGTCCCACCTTTTAAATGAGTGTAAAGATTTTTTTAAAATTTTTTTATTATAAAATTTTTGGGGAATTTAAAAAAAGAAATACAAAAGGTAAAAATATATACAAGGTTTACTTTTTTTTTTCTATTTCTTCTTTTCTTTTTTTCGAACTCCACAAATTTAAGAAAATCCGGACTCCCAGCTGAGGAATAAGAAGAGGCTTAAGATTTGGATCTTCTCAGTTTTTTTAATTAATTTTTTTGTCAATTTGAAAAATACAAAAAGAAACAAAGAGAGAGTGTGTGTAGGCACTAAATCTCTCCTCGCTCTCTCTTGGATGCTCTCTCATTCTTTCTCTAAATTGACGAGAAATTGAAGGGAGAGAATTAATAGGATCCAATTTTGAAACAAACTAACTCCTCTCAATTATATCTTTTAACCATTTCTAATAATTACATAAGGAGTAGATGATGAAATGAGGGGAAGGGAATGAAAAATTTTATTAAAATAAATTTTCTTGTTTACAAGTTATAATAAAAGAGGCAACTATAATAGAGATTTTTTTTTTCAAATTATTCTAAAGTTTTCATTTTATTAAATTCTTAAATTCCTTTAGTTTGAATAATTTTGGAAGAAAATATTTCTTCAAAAAAATTCATTTAATCTTTTTATTTTTATTTTTTTCTCTCAACTCTCAAACATATGAACTCTAAAGTATATATATATATATATATATATATATATATTTTAAAGTATTAGATTGTGTTCATACTAGTGTTGGTACGTGTGTTGAACACAAACTTGCCTACTTTTTTTTAAGTGCTGTGCTGTGCTTCATATATACTTAATATATATAGTTTAAGTTTGGGGACCTTCAACTGCTAATATATTTAGCGATTTTGCGTAAAACTAAGGTCTGAAGACTATTCCAGGCTTAAAAAAATGGTCTGAGGGATAGTTCACTGCAATGTATTGCAGCAAAGGCACGAGAAATGGCCAAAAAACATAATATTTAACAATTTATGGCTCTTGTACTAACTCGGGCTAATTTTTTGAGTTGCGTACTCTATCTAATTAGACGATTAAATGGGTGCAAAATATAATGGTACGTAGAAAAGTTTTCAACAAAAAGCATGCACAGTGATAGACCAAGCTAACGCAACTTTGTTGAATTGCCAGTGAAGAAAAAGGAGTAACATTTGGACAGAGACACACATTGTTCTTTTATTAGTTCAACTATGAGTGGGAGTAAAAAATTTCACGTAAAAAACAATTAGACTTTCAGAGAGATATATAAGTAAAAATGATCTTGTAAACCTAATATCTTATGATTTTAGATTAATATGTAATGTCAAATATATAAATATAGTATATATGAATATATCAAATTCTACAAAGTTAGAGGAGCTTTTTGGACACAAAAGTAAAGCCAGCAGCGGCAATGAATCTATCAAAGATTTTACCTTCTGATGCAGTTCATGGGAACATAACATTATTCTTTTTTTTTTTCTTTTTCAATGAATCTATCAAAGTTTTAGCTTTTGAAAAAGAAAAATAGTGTGTTTGACAAACTAATTTACGTAAGATTAAGAATCAAATATCGAGAATTTTTAGGTAGACATCATCCATGATGTGAGGACTTGGATTAGTTTCATTAACATCATTAATATTTAACAATATATTTCCATAACTATTTTATGTCTTCCTATTCAAGTGATATTTTTAGTATTATTAAGCGATTGATTACTGGCAGTACAGGTTTCGGCGGCTAACGGTACTACTTGTAATTACTAGTCCATGGATGACCTCATAAAAGACAAGTTTCATTTTGCTACATTGATTCAGTTATAAAAGTTGAAGATAGTGAAGGTTCAAAATTTGTGAGGGACCTGTCCATATGACCCTATAGCTAAGGCGACTTTTTATCCTCGATCTTTCTAGTTTTGAGTCTAAGAGCTCACTGGTTGGTCCCCAACGAGTCCAGCTTCATTAAGTATATGGAATACATTTACTGCTTCTACACCATTGCTTTTTAATTAGTTTGATTTTTTTTAATAAACTATGACATGATAAATTCGAGTTTACTAACAAGTGAAATAGCTGCCCTGGTCTTGTTTTCTGTGTTTGCTCTCGTATGTGCTGGTCCTTTATGCAAATTGCAAAGGCTTTGATTTGGGAGACAAGTTATTTTTATTTCTTCTCCATCGACGCCGTGATGGGATTTTTCAAGAGAAGACTACAAGTGTGCGATCTTGATGTTAATCAAGGCTTTGATGTGCAGGTAAAATTTTTCAAATTTTAACTATGAATTATGGATGACTAGGGGCAAATTTTGAAAATTTTCTTTTTGAAAAAATAAAAAATTTATCGAAGGAAAATGCTTGTGGGGTGGGGATGTGTTTGGAATAATGCCGATTATGTACGAAAGAGAAAACAAAAAACAAAAACAAAAACAGAAAAAGAGACTAGTTTGAGTAAGGGTTTTGATACATATATTATCGATACTTAAAAAAGACTTTTTCCAACTAATGAAGATTATCCCTTTGCAAATGCATTTCTGAAATGATTGAACATGCATGTCATTGTGATATAAATTACCCCCAAAAAAAATTTAACTAATTTTTTAGTTCCTGGACATTACATTTTGGAGATTAATTATATTCGACTCTTTCTTATTGTATCGCTTGTGATATAATTTGCAGTTAGCTTTTTTTTTAAGAAAAAGAAAAGAAAATTATTTAGGGTCTAGGTCCATGATCTGGGAGAAAAGGCAAGATTATATAGGAATGAAATCCAAAATATCAAATTTGGGGAACTCAAATATTTGCAAGTTATAAGCTTTAAATACTGCTTCTACCTTTCTTCCCTATAATTAATTAAAGGCGACAATTAATGTAGCCATAACATTTGTAGCGCTAATTTTCACAATTAAAATAGAAGCATAAAATAGATAAAGCATTCGTTGGTGCAGAAACGCTTATCATTGAACAATATTGATCACAGTTTATTACATTAATGTTCACCTGGAGAAACTAAAATCTTTAGTTTTGTGAGAGCGTTGCCCATTATTAATTAATCCTTAATATATTTGGCAAGCGCTCAAATTTCATATAATTGGCCAGGGATTAACGCGTTTTTTGGCCTAAAGAATTTATGGAAATTCAAGTCTCTTGGCCTTAAAATAAATTTAAACTTTAAATAATAAAATCGAAAAAGAAATAAACAAATTAAGAGCAACTTGCTTGTTATTCGAGTTAACATTGTTAATTTGCTCCAACAAATAATTAAAACTATTAACTTAAGTTGGTATAATACACATATACTCCTCAAATGGACCTTTTTTTTTCATTTAATTACAAACAATCATCTAATTAATATTTTAGTTCTTGAACATTGCTTCTTGGAGATGATGCTTAATTAATTCATTTTGTGACATATATATATATATATATATATATTTGCAGTTAACTTTATTTCTTCGACATCTATATTGAAGGTGACTACTATATCCATCATAAGAGTTATGAGGCACACAAAATTACAGTAACTGAATATTCTCACGTTGTTTTATTTGGTTGACTCTTTACATATCACGCTATTTTATTTTTTTATGAAGAGGCTACTTAGATGCTTATATGAATATTCTTAAAGAATTAACCATCTTTTAGGGAATAAATATTCTCTAAGAGATAGTCACCATCAAATTAATTCATAAAAATTTGTTGTCATCAATTTAGTCATGATCCAGTTGATTATTTCTATCAATTTAGTTCCATAAGAGTTAGGATCAGGATAAAATAATGTATTTTTTAAAATACTAAGAATAAATTAATGGTGATAAGCTTTCAATGATTAATTGATAGTGACAATATCTTTCAAAGATCAATATAATAAATAATTTTTTTAATATTGTATTATAGAAAAGGGATAAATAAAGAGTTAGATTCATACTGAATATTATAAAATGATCTAATTGTTAATAAAACTATAAAAATATATTTAAATGATGATAAAAGAAAAATAAAACATTAATTTTAATTCCTCTTCATCCTATTCTATACACATACCAGAATCACTATTTACAGGCATGAATTACTTAAATAGTGTTGTATGATCGCTTTAAGTTTTTTAAATTATCTTTAAAAATTAGACTATCAGTGTTCTCATACACTTTAGCCCCCCAAAAAAGATAATTGAATTGATCATTTTGACGTTCATAGATGTTCAAAAAATAAATTATAAAAATTATAATAGTTACTATGGTTTAAGGATGATGATGAAAAGAAAAGAACATATAGAGTACTTTTTAATTAAAGGGTAAAGTATAAAGTGATGATCTTGTATTTCTAAGAAACGCCATCTTATTTAGTTATGACTAAATTAATTATTAAATATTAATAAATGTACAACAATATTTTGTTTATTTTAATAGATTTATTATTTTAATTATATTCATTAATTACAAAAAATTAAATTAATTCTTTCAAGAACTATTAAATAAGTTAATATTTTAAGTAATTATTCAATGAAATAGTGTTCTATAATTAATAATTATTTGTGTTATAATTAAAAAAAAATACTCTTCTCAAGATCATATGATCATCATTCTAAATTATAAGAAGTCTAAAAAGTAATATTAGGAGGGCATATGGCTTCCTCTCATTCATGGAACTTCTATTCGAATATAAGATGTTTAGCATGATTTCATGTATTTAATTATTTCTTGTTAGCCCTATAATTAATACCTCGTAGCTTAAGCCTAAGATCCAGAAAACGCATGCTAACAAAACCATTACCGTTGAGCTAGCTAGGTAGTTAGGTTTTTACTTTTCCACTTTCTATCTTTGTTCATCAATTTTTTGAAAATTATAGATCAAGTGCAAGATATTAATAGTGCAAAACAAATTCCATAAAATGGCCAAGTGCAACTTCGTAGATTATTTCTCAACAACATAATGGTTGTTGTAATTGTAATTCAAATACGAGAAGTTAAAAATAAATTATAGAAATTATGAAAACATGGATATTATAATCATCATATTAGCAAAAAATGAATTTGAGTTCTAGAAATGAAGATTTGTTCGAAAGAAATACCCTACCTACAAAGAAGAGAGGGATGTGTAATACCCCCAATTATTATTATTATTATTAATGGTGTGATTAATAGTATAGTTAGGAGGAGTTGTTTGAAATGCAAAAAAGGACCTAATTGAAACACTTTGTGAACTTTTATGGGGGAAAAATATGATTTAAGTGCCAGAAAAAAAACTCAGCCTATTTTTATATCATTCTCTATGCTTCATTCATTTTCATGATGAACTCTGTCTCGTCTCTCTCATCCATCTCTGACTTTGGAAATATCTCTTTTCTTTGATCTTCTTCCTCCTCCATTATTGTGCTAGAGTCTTGCTGTTCTTATGCCTAGCCATAGCTCTCCATCTCTCTCGCCTTCTTCCTATGTTCTTATGCGGTACATCCGAGAGCTTTACCTTTCTTTTCCTTTAGTTCGTCTTGCTTGATTGGTCAAAAGGGGGGAAAGTGCGAGCTCCTTTCTGGGTATAGGTCTAACCTAAACATTGGGAGTTAATTTGGTTCATAAGGTATTGTGATTCTCATTCATTTACTGTGTGATATAGACAAGGAATATATAGCTCCCAATATAGGAATGAACAAACATAATGAAAAAGATACAACGCTAGATTAAAGCCATGTGTCCATTTATTACTAATAGAATATATTCTACACATGATGGAGAGAAAAAGGATGAGCACAAGGGTAGTTATTTGTTGCCATTTGTCATCAAGGTAGATTTAGTGACCTCTGCTATGAGTGCTCCAATACGCCCTTGTGAGCTAAGCTAGCTAGACACCTACAACAAGGCTCGAACTTAAAAGAGCAAAACGAGGAGTTGAAAGTGGCTCAGTAAGGATGTCTACAATATGAACTTTGGATGAAACAATATGTAATCTGAGAGACTTAATAGCAACACATTCACGAACAAAGTGATAGTCTAAATCAACATGCTTTGTTTGAGAATGCATGATAGGTATGTAGCAAGATAGGTGGCTCCAATATTTTCATAGCAAAGTTTTAGAAATTCCTTAAGAAAGATACCAAGCTCTTTAAGTAGAGATTGGATCCAAATTAACTCACAGGTGGCTAAAGCCAAAGCTTTGTATTTAGCTTTAGTGCTTGAATAAGAAATGGTAGGTTTCTTTTTTGAACTCTAAGAAATGAGATTGGATATGAGAAAGATACAATAAGTGCTAGTGGAACGATGATCATAAAGGCACCCTCCCTAGTCAACATCGAGAAAGCAACTAGAGAAGGTGCAAAAGATGAATAAAGCCAACGACCATAATCTATAGTAGCATTAAGGTAACGTAAAATGCGCTTGATAGCTTGCTAGTGGATGTCCCTTGGAGAATGCATATATTGGCATACCTGATTGATAGCAAACATGACATTAAGCCGTGTAAAGGAAAGGTATTGAAGACTCCCAATAGCGTTCCTATATAATTAAAGATCATTAAATAGGTAGCCATCAGTAGTAATGAGCTTAGTGGGTGGAGCCATTGGTGATTTGATAGGCTTATAAGTAGTCACGCTAGTGCAAACTAAAAGATCAGAGATATACTTCTTCTGTGATAAAAATAAAGCATTTGAAGAAGAATGAACCTTAAGACTAAGAAAATAGTTAAGAGGTCCAAGGTTCTTGACAGGAAAAGACTAACTTAATGTAGCAATCATTGAATTAATAGCATCGAGAGAAGACCCAATGAGGATAATATCATTAACGTATAAAAAAACATAGATAACACAGGAAGAACCTTTGAGGTGAATAGAGATGAATTTGAGCGTGATATAACAAGTCTTAATTCAGAGAGACGAGAATTGAGTTTGGCGTACCATGCTTGAAGAGCTTGTCAACGTCCATAGATGGTGTTCCAAAGCTTGCAAACATAATTGGGATGATCAAGGTGGATGAAGCTAGGAGGTTAAGCCATGTAAGCAACTTCAAAGAGGGACCTATGTAGAAAGGCATTTTGAATATCAATATGTTGCAATGACTAGCCCTGGGACACAACTAGAGAAAGGATTAGTCATATAGTAATAGGTTTAACTACAATAGAAAATGTGCCATGATAATTGATGCTAGCTTGTTGATGGAAGCCTTTGGTAATAAGCTTCGCTTGATAATGTTTAATAGATCTGTCAGCTTCATATTTGGTGTGAAACACCCACTCATAGCTGATTAGATTCTAGGATGAATCTGGCAGAACAAGAGTCTAGGTTTGAGTTACTAAAAAAGCTTGAAATTCATTATTCATGGTAACATGCTACTCAGGGTATTTGAGAGCATCAAAAACAAACATATGACTTAGGTGGAGGCGAGGCAGTGGCTGAGAATGCATAAGGAGCAGGCCATGCAATGGTGACATCACTATGGTGCTTAGGTTTGAAATTTGATTTTTGGACTAAGTAGTCATTGGATGAAGATTACATGGAAGAGAAGAGACAGATGACAGAGAGGATGGTACAAAAGAAGGGGAGGAATTGGACTTAGTAAAAGAAGAGGGAGGAGTAGGAGAGGAAGAAGTGGAGAAAGGAGAAGGAAATGAAAAAAAGGAAGAAGGAGGAAAAGGCCTATTAGGTAAAGAAATAAAGGTAGAATGACAAAAGTGGGAGGAGAAGTGTGCCGAGGAGACGAAATTGATTAAGCAAAAGAGAAAATAGTTTCATCAAAGATGATGTCACGAGACACACAAACACGACTAGAATGAATCGCATAACAAATATAACCTTCATGATCAGAACTGTAGCCCAAGAAAGCACACAGGATGGATCGAGGCTGAAGCTTATTTGTATTATAGGGACAAGGATTGGGCTAGCATGTTGCACCAAAGACCTACAAAAAAGAGTAATTAGGCTTATGACTAAATAATAGATGAAATGGACTTTTATTGTTTAATGTGGAAGTAGGTATACGATTTATTAAATAAACAGATGTGGCAAATACATGAGCCCAAAAACATTCAAGAGTAGAAGCATGACAAAAAAGAGCAAGGCCAGTATTCACAATGTGTTTGTGCTTCCGTTCAACATAACCATTTTGAGAATGAGTGTAAGGGCATGTAATATAGTGGGCTATGTCAATTAAATCAAGATAACGATGAAGGGAGCAAAATTCACCACCCAAGTCCATCTAAAGAGATTGGATTTTACAATGACAGGTAGTTTCAATTTTCTTATGAAAATTAATGAAAATAAATAAGACGTCAGATTTTGCATTTAAAGGAAAAAGCTAGGAGAATCTACTAAAGTCATCAACAAAAAGTACATAATATCGATGCCTAGAAAAGAAAGTATAGAGGGAGGTGATGCGAAATCAAGGGGTAGCCCAATTTTCATAGCGTAAGTTGATTGATAGATGATAGTTCGAGACTCGACGGAAGTAAATAGTCAACCAACGTTATAAGAACGTTGACCTGCTACTTAGACAATACACCTAACCACAAAAACGATGAATTAACACACACAAATACACATTCAGAATCACAAATTGGGGGCTTTTGCAGACTTAAATCATCAACCTAAGGATAGGTTGATAAGACAAAGGTTTCATAAGAGCAAACAAAAGATAATATTCTCACAAGTAGGGAAACACTCAGAATAATTCTATTACTTCCAATATGATTCAAATGGATGCAGAATATATGTATTTATAGTGCAACTTAAACCTATCTACTAAAGGAAAAGTAGAAAATTAATTACATAATCCTAATTGAAAGACCTAAAAATTAGGAATACAAAATCAAATCTTTTTAAAAACAAAAAAAGAAAGATAATCTGCCTAATTAATTCTAATTTTCATCCAAATACGTAAGCTTTTAGAAGTTAGCATATTAAGCCCATAATATTATTATTCAGACCCAAATGAGTCAATCCATATGTGGCCCTTAGTCTAAACTCTTTAATTTGCAACATTCTAACTTAAATTAGCTTTAATAGCTCTATCTTTAGCCCAAATAATATTGAGAACATTTTGATTAATACTTGAATCAAATTTATTAAAATTCTGCTTGGTCCAAATCTCTTCAACAATTCTACTCAATGTTTCTTTAAGTCTTTTAGCCTTCGTCTTTGTAATAGGTCCAATTGGAATATGCAAATGATTATTTGAAGATTTTAAATTAGCATTTTCATGAACCTAGTTCATATCAGCAGGTCCCCAAACATCAACAAAAACTAATTGAAAAGGTTTAATAGATTGATTGGGAAAAGCAAAATAAGGGAGAGCATAAGACTTCGTAGCGCAACAAGTTGGATAGAGAGAGGGCGATTTCTTGGTGGAGACTGGTAAAGAATGTTGTGAGAGAATACGACTAACAACATGAAAGTAGGGTGCTTGAGATAATTATACCATTGATGAAATGATGTATGTTCACTGAGAAAAGCTTGTGGTGAAGAAAGAGGTGGTTACAAGCAATTCCTTTCAGAAGAGTGGTCCAAGTACAAAGCTCCTTCACAAAGAAATAACCAATGTAAGATTCAAAAAATACATAATTATCAAGACAGAATTAGAAATAAAGATTAAATTTTTAGACATAGAAAGGACATGAAGAAGATTAAAAAGAAGAAATTTGCCATATGTGGTTGAAAGATGAGTTGAGCCGCAGTGATGAATAAGGAGTGCTGAGCCATCACCAATGCGAATGGAATCATCACTAAAGTATTCATAGGATGAAGTGTTTAGATGAGCCAAATCAAGAGTGATATGATGTGAAGCTTCTATGTTAAGGAACCATGGATTTGTTGATGATGACTGCATAAAAGAATAATTAGTTATAAGGGATAGTAGTGATGGGGATTGGTATGTATGATTTAATTAATGAAAAATATTAAAGCTATATGTCTAGGCTTCAAGCACACTTGGTGAATTGGCCAAGAAGCATCATAAGGTATAAAATGACCACCATAAGAGAAATGACCTGCACCATGAAGGAGGATCAACCATCACGGTCGTGTCCTGCAACTGTGCGACCACCTCGACTAGAGTTTTCTAATAGAAACATTAGCTAAGATTTTTGTGATAGCTGGTAACATGAAATGATGCATGAAGAGACATGCTTCATAGGTTAAAAGATGGTTAAGAAGTTTTTCTAATGTTAATTGCTCCAATTGAATGGTCAAATAGCACCTAACATAATCATGAAGAATGGTAGCTTTAGAAAAAATATTTTAATATAATGTCTAAACCTTTTTTTTCAATGACACGAGTTGATTATGCAGGTGAATAAACCTTGCATGAGATTGTTGTGCAAATAGCACCTCAAGAGCATTTTACATGGTCAAGGTTGTATTATGCTTATGAACTTGTGCAATTATCTTTTTAATGAGTGATGAAATTAGTAGGGATAAGATTAACTAATCTTATGTAAACCATGTTGTATGCTCTGGATTCGTTTCACCAAAAGATAAAAACTTAGGTGGCTTTAGAATTGATCCATCGATGTGACCAAACAATTGTTGGCCATATAGATAGTGAATCATCTAAGCATGCCAAATTAGATAGTTATCATGGTTAAGCTTGACGGTGACATAGTGTAGTAAGGAAGTGACGAAAGATGATTGTGTTGAATTAGACAATTGAGTGTGTGGTGAGGTATTAGCGCCAAATGATCATATTATTGAAGAAAAGGAAGGAATGCCATTTGCTTATGAAGGCTAAAGCTCTAATATAAAAATTTAGTTTATAAAGTATTGTGATTCTCATTCATTTACTGTGCAATATAGGCAAGGATTATATAGCTTTTGATATAGGAACAAAAAAATAGAACGAAAAAGATACAATGCTAGATTAAAGCCATATGTCCATTTGTTACTAACAGAATATATTTTGCACATGATGGAGAGAAAGATGTAGAGCACAATGGTAGTTATTTGTTGCTATCTGTCATCGAGGTAGATTTAGTGACCTCTTGTGTGAGTGATCCAATAAGAGGGAGCATTCCACCACCTTCTCAACATTCTCTTTCCTTCCAAAATAGAAGAGAGGGTGGTTCTATTGTAGTTTAGGAAAAAAATTTGAAAGTTTTTGAGCTCCATTGGTCTTGGTAAGTCATTCTCCCTTTAGTATTTAGGTTTTCCACAATTGGGTTCTAGAGGATTTTAATTCCATTCTCTTTTGTTATTTTTTCAAAAAGATTAAGACCTGTCTTGTTTGCATTGCATAAAGAGGTTGAATTTTGTTGAATGGTAGTGTAAATCACATTTCTACTTGGAGAAGAATTTGACATGGCTATATGTTTGCCTAAATTGCCCATAATAATGAGTTTGACTTATTGAATGGTGTTGATAAATACTATTTTTTATATCTTCTATTCCTTTTAATTTGAAGTTTTAATGATTAAATATGACTTTAGGGATTTAACTAGGTGGATATTTGATTTTAGTAGCTATTTCTGCATTCAAGGAAATTATTTACAAAATTTTAGAATTTTAATGCATAAATTTTTTAAAATAATTTTATGAACTTTTCCTGTTGAATTTTTTTTTTACTCTTTTATGCAGATTTTCAATGGCAATTGGAGCTTATATGGGGAATTGATTTGAAAAAGTGATTAAGGCTTCATGTGTGCAACTTAAAGGAAGGAATTATTTATGCAGATTTTTCAATCAATTTTTAGACAATCAAAAAAAAGATGTGGGGGATGATATGAATAGTTATCTCACGTAACAAATAAGGGGCACATCATCTCTCATGTTAATGAAGGAATGGATGAATCATGCTACACAATTCCTACGTTGACATACATTCACACACACATAAGCCCATACAAGCTCACCCTCTCATATCACTTATAGGTCTTCACGTAAATATAGCACATAATACCCTCATTTGCATGGGCAGCTCACGTGTCGAGAAGGCTTCATCTTATTCATCATAAAAGAGGCATCCAGTTTATCATTCACACACTTCACATGTAAACACTTATAAGAAGTTACACGAGTTTCATGCCTTCTATCACTCTCATGTTGCACTCACTCTCACTTAACTTCACTCCATGTAGCCATGGGTCCAGGATATACACACATTGCATTGCACGTGGAATGGGGGCTGGACAAAACATGATTCAAGAGAAGAGCAAAAGGTGAAAAGAAGAGCCAATAATTCATGTGGATGAAGCATAGATCTGACACAAATAAGGGAAAGTGCTCACATGGAAGACTTTGACGTGGAAGTTAGGAAGAGCATATAAGCAGCAAAGAAGATGATGTGAAAATCGTGAATGGCAACTGCACAAGGAGAAAAGCACACATACAATCACGTAGAGGCAACACGAGAGAAGAAGAAGCTTGTGAGGAGGCTCGAGTTGATGGTTTATATGGAAGGAAGGCATGTGAGAGAAGATTTGAAAGAGAAACTACAGTTTGGATGAATAGAACAAAGAGGAAAATGCGTGGTAAACACGAGCTAGGTAAAATGGAATATGAATGACATGAAGAAAAGCAGCAAGAACAGAGGAAAAGCCACAGGCTTATTAGAACAGAGGTTCAGAAGCATGAAGACGTTGGATTGAGTAGGAAAAACGAGAAGAAGCATGGTACTGGTTTGAAGACATAGAGGGTAAGCTCAAGATAGGATTTAAAGTGAAGGAAGAATGAAAAGAGGCTCGGGTTGATGGCTTCAACTAGGAAGAAACATGTAAAGAAGAGGAGGGGCACGTGATAATTAAAAGAAATGCACATGCATGGGTTTGACGTGGAATGAGAAGCAATACATTCAGCAGCATGTGAGTAGAGAAAAGGGAGAAGGTTTCCATGTGAGAAGAAGCTATGGGCTGACTTGTAGAGAGCACATGAAAAATTAAGAAGCACGTGAAGGCTGGATCAATTCATCCAGAGAGCAGTCACACACCATCTCATTCATCATTCCATCGTATCATTCCACACTCTTCACTCTATCCATACTGTAGCCATTCCTCATTCCATCTTCCTCCATTATTCTACTTCTATGAAGCTTTAATTCTCCATCTTGTGGTTAGCTAGGAGGAAGACCTTGGTTGAAGCTTGAATCAAGAGATTTGCAAGGGATTTTGGGCCAAGATATCTATTTTATTTTCTTCTCTTTCCATATCAATTTTAGTTATTTTATCTGCTTGGTTGAGCTTGTAAATAATTGAGATTGATGTAGTTTATGATTGATGGCTGGTTAGACATTGATTGGGAGATTATTTGAATGATTATTAGATTGAATCAAGTGCTGAATTTTCATTTCTCCTCTAATTTCCCATATATGTGATCAAGGTATTCGATGAAATGCATGAGTAAAATTGTGTGCTTGATTGTTTGATTAAAAGATTTCTTAGAGTTTGATTAGTTAATTAAACATCCTAGAGTGATGATTTAGAGGCTAATTGATCAATTAATCACTCATTTAAGTGTTCATTGATCCTAATAACAAGAGTTTGTGATTTGATGTGGGGTTAAGGTTTCAATTAAATATCATATTAGTAACCCCTTGAATCTTGCGTGGTAACTTAATATGCTTTGCCATGAACATGATTAGGGACCCTTAGACAAGAACCAATGACAATTGAATTAGGATATGGATAGTGAATATCAATGGACGAATCCAAAGCTAATATAAGTCTATTATTTGCCTCATTAGTTTATGCAATTAGGTAGTGATTAGGAACTTTAATTCAATTTAATTTTAGTTAGTTAAATTTAGGCAAAACCCACTTTTGGTTAGATTACTTTTAGGATCCTCTTACACTTAGAAAATCTAATTAAACATTAAATTTCATTTCTTAAAGAAACGATCTAAGTTGCACTACTAGCTATATATTTTTCAACCTAATTTTATTTTGAGATTGCATGACATGACCTTTTAGATGCCACGTGGTTTTGACTATTGAATGATGCTACCACTTCATAATAGTTTGTTCAAAGCACTTAAAGGGGAAAGGTCATTTTTTGGGATATCTAAAGGAAGTAATATTAAAATAAAATTTGTGGCTTTTATTCTTTTGTTAGAGTTGCCTTCTTGTTTTGCTTGGGAAGGATTTGGGTTTTTGTTTAAAACTGTCCAAAATGTTGATTATTGTAGTAAAAATATTTTAAGGAAGGTTTAAAGGTGGGTGTGTCTACTCTATTGTATTGTGTAAAGACTGCATATCCAGTGCCTGATAAATTGCTTGAAGGAGAGACTCATGAAAAATTAATGGCTAGTCATTTATTATTGCAACTGTCACTTGGCTATAATATGACACTTATCTCCTTATTTGCTTGAAAGTGCCAAGATTATATTTCTATCAAGTGCTAGCTTAGTGGTTAAATTTTGTATTTTTTTTAACTGAATTGAGTATACTAAAGTGATGTTGTGAGTGTTGAATTAAAACACTAAGAAAACTATAGGTGGGCATGTACGTAAATACATATATAAGAATGATGACCAAATACAATATCAACAAGTTAATTTTAATGTCAAAAGCATATATGCCCATTCATTGTTATTATAAAGACAGTGTAGATGTTAGGTTTAAGTGGCATAACTTTTCTTTTTATTAATCTTAAATGAAAATTTTCCACAATACTTTTGTAAAATTATGAATTATAATATAAAAAGAATATTGGTACATTAATTAAATTAATTTAAATTTAATAAGTAATGGTATCATATGAATTATTAACTAGAGGAATTATTAGCTAACATCCCTTATTACGTTTCATGCAGCTTTATAGTTAAGACTTGGAATATGTTTTGATGTAAATTTTGAGTGGATCGTCGCGCAACCCTCAAAATAATACTAGGTTGATAAAATATGTAGCTAATGGCACAACCTAGGTCATCTCCCTTGGAATTGGCGTTCAATGCCTAATTGAGTTTTCCAAATATTAAAAGACTCTAAAAATTCCTAAACTATGGGGGTTTCGATTGAATTAAAATAAGCAAAATGAAATTAAAATTAAATTTCAAAATTCTATCTAATTATATGGATTATGGGTGAAAGATGGGCTTGTGACTAGCTTTGGATTTGTCCCTTGGTATCCACTATCCTTATCCTAATCTAATTGTGATTAATTCTGGTCTAAGAGTTCTTAATTATGTTCATAACAAATTATCTTAGGTAACCACTCAAGATTCAAGAGATTAACAATTTAACGTTGAATTGAGACCTCAATCCTGCATTAAACTGTTAAATCTTGTCTTTAAGATCTTGAACATCCAATTTAATTGATTAACTAATTAATTAGCCTCTGAATCATCCTAAACATTTAATTAACTAACTAAATATTAAGGAATCCTCACATTAAATATTTTAAGCACATAATCTCACTCATGTATTTTATCGAACACCTTCGAAGCACACATGGAAAATTAGATAAAAAATCAATGTCCAATCAAATTAATTAATAAACAAAAAAAGTTCCTAATTAGTGTCTAACCAGCCACTAATTATAATTACACAAATTCCCTATCAAATATAACTTAACCAAGACAATAAATGAAAGAGAAAAAGTGTAGGAAAAATAAAGAAATTCTTAGCCAAAAACTCTATGTTCATCCATGGATTCAAGCTTCTCCAAGGGTTCCTCCTAGCTAGCCTCAAGATGGATTAGAGTTTCATTGGAGATGGAAGGATGATGGAATGGATGGAGTGATGGATGAATGTGGCTGCCGAATGAATGGATGAATGGCCTAGATGGAATGATTGAATGAATGGTGTGTGGAATCTGCAGCCTACTCTGAATGATGGGTGGAGTATGAATAAATAGGAGAGGAGTTTCCGAAATTATAGAGGCGTGAGAGGGAGGGATTGTGAATTGACTAGGATATCCGAATGGAGGCGTGAATGAATTGTGAATTCTGGATGATGTACGCTCTTGCCCAGTCACGTGCTTTTTTTTTTTTGAATCGTATGCAGCTTCTTATTTCCTTTTTAGCATTATTATTCACGTGCCTAGCCTCTTCTTGAGTTCTTGCATTCTTCACGTCTCCTCCCTCAGCTCATGCTTCAATACGTTTTCTTCTTCTCGTTCAGCTCGCCTTTTTTCCAGCTCCCAAGCTTCTCGATCCAGCGTCTTCTGGTCTCACGTGGTTCTTCCTCTTCACGCTTTCAGTTTCTCGATCCAGCATCTTCCTTCCCACGAGTTAGCTTCAGCGTTTCTTCATCGTGATAATGTACGTGTTTCTGCATGTGTGTATAGGTGTGGGCCCCGCTGTTTATTTTATTCTATTCTACATGAATTCCTTCTACTGTTTCTGCAGCTTCTTCATGTTATCCATGAATCATGCAGCTCGTGATATCCAGCCCGAATGAATGAAGAAGCTTCCTTCTTTCTCGCTTGAACTCCAGCCACGTACTGCTCCTGCATGTTCTTTCTCCAGCCAAGCTCAAAGCTTTTTCCACGTCGTCTGTCTATTTATTCTTCCTTCATTCTGCACAGCGTTGAGCTTCCTCATGCAGCTCGTGCAGCTCGTTCAGCTGTAGCTTCTCTTCTATTTTACTCACATGCAAGTAGAACTCGAGCTTCCAAACTCCTTAATGGCTGTAGTATGCTTTGCTCTCAGCTCCAGCTTGTTGCTTCATCTTCTTATGTTTGCATGCTCTATTTTGCTCGTTGCTTACAAGCTTCTTCCTCTCTTCCTTGTGAGCTTCTTGCAGTTGCTGCAGCCCGTGGATTCTTCTTCATTTACTCAACACGTAGCTTTTGAATCTTCCATGCACATCTCTCTCCAGCCCATACTCCTCCTCTCAAGCTTCTTTGCATTTTTATTACGCAAGCTCCCTTTATGCAGCTCCTTATCTCTTCTAAGCTTCTGCATGTGTGTGTACGTGAACATGCTTTGTACCTTAGCTTCATGCAGCTCCTTAGCTAGAACCCGTGGCTAGCTCTACTTATTCGTGCAGCTCATTCCAGCTGAAAGCTCCTTCTTTTCTTTTTGTATCACACGTTCAAACTACTTATTCCTTCCATGTGAAGCTCTTGATCCACTCATGAAGCTTCAATCATTTTCTAAATTAATTTCTATCCTTAAAATTCCCATTGCCTAACAAAATTCTGCACAAATAGTAAGAACAATTTAATAGAAAAATTCACAAGAATCATTTAAAGAACTTTATGCATTAAAATTCTAAAATCTTGTAAATAAATTCCTGAGATATAGAAATGGCTTCTAAAACAAAATCTTATCTAATTAAAGTCTTAAAGCCATATTTTATTATTAAAATGCCTATAATTAGGAGAATAAAATGGATAAAAATATATGTTTATCAATGGGTTCCTGTTGAATGAGGCTTGGCGGAGAGATTGGCTGTAGGGTAATTGGATTAATTAGTCATATAAGAATTAGTAGGCCAATATTGTCGTATGTGGAATTTTAAATCTATCAGTAATGGTATTGGTATTGTGACTTTATAGGCTTCAGAAATGCTACTTACTTGGAAAAGAATTCGTAATGAGATAGTGGAAAATGCTTCCTATATGTGAATAGTTAGTGAGTAAATAATGTCCTATTGTATGCTTTTTTGATTTTATGGATTCTCACCTTGCATTTTTATTATTCTAAGAAATATCATGTTTTCTCAAATCTTGAATTCCTAATTACACTCACGTTCATTGAAGAAGCTTTTTTATTTATATTTAAATTCTTGATTTCGAAGATGGTGAAATATCTATAGAATCAATGGGAATAATCTTGAGAAATTTCAATAAATCTTTCTACTGACTTAAAATAAAAGTGATTCCATACATGATGGTAATATTTTATGAGGGAAAAGAAAGAACACGGGATGCAAATAACAGTTCTATTAACCCTTCATATGCCTTAGTTGAACCCTAGCTAATAGAGAGTACAAGAGATGCTAACCTCATGTGTCGGCCATCACCCGTGGAATTGTTGGATGTAATTTTAAATGAGTTGAGAACTCACCATGGACTTTATTCTACGTGAGCTGAGGATTCACCATAAATAATTATTACCCATGTAAGCTAAGTGTCCATGATAAATAGTTATTTCCCTACATAAGTTGTGTGCCTATGACCACTCTCTTATTTTAATGAAGTCCTACTAACAAAATTGTTTTCATGAATAAGTTTTTAAAATATCATTAATATAAATTTTTGAAAGTTGCGTGCTCATTTATTATTATTATTTTTCACTAATTTATGATTGTCATAACAGCAAATATTTATTAAATGTTTCTATATTTTTTGACACTTATAAATTGTTACTGTATTAAGAAGATATAAATTTCTAACTTTAAAATAATTTAATGTATTTATTATGGAGTTTCAACTAATAATTAAATTATTTACTTTCTTTCCTTTTTAATTATTAATTTGACATAGAGTGGGATGTTATTTACTCATTTAGTAATAAGGAATTTCAAATAGTAAAGTTGAGCTTGAGCCTCCTTGCATCTTAGCGTGGACTATCCTTCAGTTTAGTGACTCCCACATCGACCAGGTAGTTGAAACTCATTTTGTTTTATGTTGACTCGTTGTTTTGGTTGTATCATAGATGTAGTTTCACATTATTTACAAGTAAAATACCTAATCTCATTATACTTATTTTAGTGGATAGGATTGAAAGCTGAGCTTTATTGCTGATTGGCTATGTTGATTGTTTAATTATAAAAATTTTGAGAAGTCTAAATTTTTGGAGAGACTTTGCTAAAATTTCTACAAATGGATGAAAATCTAGAATCACTTGATGGTTTTGAAATGAAATATGGAATTATTCATATGAATTACTTTTCAAGTGTTACTTATGCTAACGGCTATATATACCTTGGGAAAATAAAAAAGAATTGACCTGTGAAATAGGGCTAAAGGGAAGGGATTCACCCTACGCGCCATCCCAATTGCACTCTGGTTTTTTTGGGGTGTGACAGGATATGAGGTGCATTGCCTTGTTAGCATATGCATGCGTCTACTAGATAATTGATTATGTACCTTTTCGTTCCAGTTCTTATCAAGTGTGTTGCTTCATTATTTCGATTGTGCTTTAAGAACTATGGTCTAATTAGTATATATGTAGTTATCTGCCTAGGTACAATATTATTTTTTGTATCTTCTTACGTGTACCTATTTATTGATATTATTCATTTAACCAAAAAAAATCTATATATAAAGGCAACGAAAAAAAAAAGAGAAGAAAAGAGAAAGAAAGAAGCTGGGAATATATATACATAAGTTAGATTTTGTGTCTCTGAGCAATGTCCAGATAGTGACCCTGTTCATTTCCATAGTTTGCTTCATTTGCCTTCTTTTCCAACGAACTATAAGATACATTCAATTTCTCTTGTTAGTTAACTTAAGAAATTATATATATAGCTGCTTTTCCTACTTTCCACTTCGTACCCAAAACTAATCTATTCCTTGTTGGGAATTATATAATTATTAGTTTTAGAATAATTTTTATATGTTATAATAATAACATTTTCGTAATCCTTAATTAATGTGCAAAATTTTTATAGATACTTACATATATATATATATATATATTTTATATGAGGAAGCAATAAAAATTGACTGATTAAGTTATATTTTGCCTTATGATTATGTGCGTACGTCTGGGAATTATTTATTACACTTTCATATTATTGAAAAGTTTAGTATTACTATCATTTATATTTTAATACTTTAAGTAATTGTCAACTAAAATTTAAAAGTCGACTCAACTTTGATTTTAAGTTGAATTGTGGTGGAAAAAAATTATAAATATCAGTATTACCATATAAAGTGATTAGTACTACATAACGAAAATGAACTCGTGTATGGTGTTTTTTTTTTTTTGGCCAACGTGTCTGGAGTTCATTTTTAGTATTCATGTAATGTAATCTAGAACACTCAATATTATTGTCATTTATTTTATCATGTATGTAATCCAATTTTCTGTTTGGTAAGAGCTATCCAATCTAATTTTAAATAATGATTAAGTTGAATTCTAAATTTTGGATGAAAATTTTTTATTTGTCAAAATATAGTAATTTTAAATTTTTCATAGAATTATACTGTATAC
Source organism: Erythrophleum ivorense (assembly GCA_026724425.1). Classification (NCBI taxonomy): domain Eukaryota; kingdom Viridiplantae; phylum Streptophyta; class Magnoliopsida; order Fabales; family Fabaceae; genus Erythrophleum; species Erythrophleum ivorense. The sequence goes on along the minus strand of JAIUCV010000006.1, from coordinate 34,255,470 downwards.
ATAATAAATATTTTTTAAAAAATTATTCTCTTTCCAATTTAATCATTCAAAAACAATTCTGTCATTTAGTTCTTTAAACTTTTTTTTTTATTTGTTCTCAATGAAAAAGCTCGCAGTCTGTGCAGATATTTTCATTATTTTCATGGGAGATAGGATGACCTAAAGGGTTTAAACTATTGGGTTACATTTGGACCATAATAAAACAATTTTTTAACAGCCCTTCAGTGTTAGAAACTAATCCGTTCTTGGATCAACCGGGCTTGAGCTTAGGTTAATGACATAACTATAATTTGTTTTTGGTAGTGTCAAATATGGGGTTCTTGAATTCTTTAAGAATTTGCTTCATCATGGGATTTGCCTGTTGTGAGGCACATTATTTTCATTTTACGATGATGAGTAAATTATACTAATTTGTTATGAATTTTAGTTCAATTAAACTTAATATCTCTTTTATTTTAAAAATATCATCAGATATTTTTTTAACGTTTGATATATTATTGTAAAACTACTTAATTATTTATTTTTTATTAACAAAGTTAATTTTTCGCACAGTATAGGATTGTAATTTTATTTATAATATGATAGATAAGATAGTTAAATTAATTTTAAACTTTAATTAACATAGATTATAATTTTATTCTTAAAGGCAATTAAATAATTTCATTTTTAAGTTTGAGAAAATGTATATTGTACAAAAAGTTAAATTTACTAACTGTAAATAATTAAGAATAGATATTTTTATTATATATATTAAATATTAGACGAAACAAGGTGGTAATAATTTTTTTAAACAAAGAAAGTATACCTTAAATGTGATTAGTATAATTTACTCTTTTAGAACAGAAGGTGAATCACCATCCTCTTCCTCAAATAAATCAATCATTGGCATGGGCACCTCTTCATTGCTGCTTCACAATCTTTGTCCTTTTAATGTGAAATCTTTCATGGCATGAGAGCTGCAACGTCTAATGGAGACACCGTCCTCTTTCTCAAATAAAACCGGGGTAGCAGTAACAGGTTCTTGCCACTATCAAAGGATACAAGCTGCAAAAGTTACGCCCAGATTTTCCTCACCAAAAGAAGAAGAAACTAGTAGAATTTCTGAAGAATTCTTTGTCTGAGTATAGCAAGATCAATTGCTGTTATCCTGATTCTTTCCTAAATGAGTGATGGTATATATGTTGACAAGCATGGATGGCTGTGAACTTGCCTATCGACTTTGGGAATGAATAGAGCTTTTCGTTGCGTCTCAAAGTCAAGCCAAAGTAAAGCATGCAATTCAAATCTCAATCTCAACACCAAAGCACAAAGAAAGGTGATCTCTCCATTAATGCTTACCTACTATGTCAACTATGCTTTGCATCACCTGAAACAGTTTATGATCCGGTGAATGGCTTAAATAGATAGGCTATATTGCTATAAATGTATGTACCATGTACAGAAGTAAATCAATCAACGCCATTCGCATCTATTTATTTCTTCTTCACATTCTCTGTTCTTTTTCTCTAAAACCTGTTATAGGTCAACTCTAAAGAGGATACTTAATGAATCAAATAAAACCATCTTAATGGCAACAACAGGAAGAATAATGGAGAGCAAGTGTCAACATACCATCGTTAAACAAATCACATTTGTGTCCACAACGGCAATCAGAACCAATAGAGCACTGATCACAGTGTGTCCAATCCTAAAAAATTTTTTAATTAAAATACTCTCCATTAACCAATTTTAAATTTAGGTCAATGGAGATTTTAGTAAAAATTTTAAAATTGAACCAAAATATAATGAAACTATTTGTTTTAAGAAATATTTGTATATATTTTAGAAATAGAAGAAAAGATTATATAATTTTAACAAAATATAAAGGAAATTTGTGTAATTTATTCTATTATAAAAAATTATGAAAGAAATATGATTTTAGCTGTATAATAGAGCTGAAAAGTAGGATTAACGCTAAAATTAGATAAATAAATAAATAGACGACATAAAAGTTGCATATATAATGAAAACCTTTAAAGGGTCTTTATTTGTTTCATATTTTTATGAATATAATTTTGCTGTGAATGTGAAGAATATTGGCTAACTTTGTCTTTTGCCTAAGGTAATGCTTCCTACATATTAATAAATAAACTAGTAATTCTAGTAATAATTAATTTATTTCTAGGTTATTAATTAATTTTGAATGGTTTATTAGGCTACATAGAAAAATAGACAAACTTAGAAGGGGCCATGAAGGGGATGGTCAACTAAAATTTCTCTTGAGATGTATTACACAATCTTCTCTTAAAATAAAAATTTTGTTACACTTTAATTTAATTTTTAATTTTTTAACTAAAATACCTTTAATATATATATATTAAATTTAATGAAAACAATATCTACCTTTTTTCACTTTTATTTGTGTATATTTAAATATAATAGATATTTGTGCATTTAAGTTAATAAAAAGTATGTTAGTAAAAAACAATTTAAATTACATTAAAATATATTTTTTAAAAATAAAAAAATTGTATAACTTTAATATAATTTGAAAGAGATCCGTATAATTTATATATATATATCTCCCAAGGTATCTTATATAGGCCCCCCAAGCATCCAAAAGGTCCTGTGCTGATTAATTTTTTTGGACCCATGCAATCTTCATCTGTACAGTAATCTGGCTAGAAATAAACCTCTGGCCACAAGATAGTAGTTGAGGGCTTGTTGGCCATGCTAAGATGCTTTCAAAGGTTATATCAGAAAACAAAAATTTATGATAATTAGTAGTGTGCTAAATCAGTCATGACACAAGTATTATATAGACATTTTTAAATTAGTATATTTACGTAAGAAAAGACGTTCATAAACTCTGGATTAAATTTTTAGTCAACATTCTATATTGCTATATGACAATTGGACAATATATGTTATCCTGCTATGCAAAAAAAGTTTTTGAAAAAAATTATGAGGTCCAACCCTTAGGTTTAGATTCTCTTAAAGGAAGCCCACATCCTAAAAGATGAGTTTTGGATTCACTTAATTGACTGTTGGCTTGAAAGAATGTAATTTTATTATTAGAATAATTCTTACGTACACCTAGTGTGCTATATTATTTATATATCTAATAATTAAGATTTATTTTACATATAAATTCTATATGTATTGCATATGGACCCTACCTATACAAATTTAATTCAAACCATTGATTTTTTTTAGGTACTACATACTTTAAATGCATCTAAAATTTTTTTTATTATTGAGTTCCTCAAGATGGGGCCTTATTCCCTTTTTTTAACCAAATGGTCAAATTGTTTTTACAGTAACAACTTGCTTTGCCAATGGCCAAAACCCAAAAGAAGAGAATGCTAATTTTCTTGGCTCTCAAACCCCAGTCTTATGTTTTGCCATGAACTTCAGTTTTAACATTAAATAAGGTTTGGTTCCTTTTAAATTCCAAATTCTGATCTCATGCTACAATTGGACTAATTAGTGCGAATAAATCAGCAAAATGCACCGATCATTACTCTTGTTTTGTTACAAATGAAACCTCCCCTTCCCCAGTTCTACTTCTACAAAACAGAGTAACTGAATATATAATGCTTAATTCATGGCTTAAAGTTATCACAATAACTTCTCCAAACTCTAAGCTTCATTAGCTTCTTTTCTCCCCTTCTTAAAAGAGAAAAATAAATAATAGAAAACACGAAAGACTCCAGACTCCGTAGTCCCTCCTCCCTACCGTAAATGATACGTAGCAGGCAAGCTTATCATGCAATGGTAGCATCTGAAATATGAACACCAAACAATTTTATGCTTCTCTGAAACTTGAATTCAAGCTCCCCATCATCATTATCCACGTAGAGAAGGAGCCGATCACCTTGTCTCAACCGTTTGTCTCGAACAAGTTGTTTCCATCCTCCTTCCAGAACTGGTTTTTTGTAACCTTTCCTCCTAATTACACAGCGAAACACGTGAAGTTCGAGCTCATCCCCACATCTCACTCTCACTGGGAGGTCAACCCAGTTGGCTCCTTCTTCAAAGGGCGGAAGAAGGGGGAGTATCGCTGTTGGAAAAGCCAACCTGTGACTAACATCTGTGCTACTAAGTTGCTTCCTCCATATTATGCGGGGCGCCATATATGAGAGAGGAGATGAAGAAAAAGTAGGTTTGAATTGTGAAGAATGAAGAGTGAGGAGGAGGAGGATGGATTTGTGAATACTTATAGGCCATAAGGGTTGCAAAGGATTTCGGTAATGTCAAAGCACTCATCATTACCAGAATGGCAGATTCTTTCACTCTCAACAGTGAAACCCCATTACTATTGAAATCCGTATTACGACACCGAACTCGTTCAAATTAAAATATAGTGAATTAAATTTTTAAAAAAATTACAATTTAAGATTTTAAATTAAAGGTATTTATATTAAAAATTTTTAAATTATTTTAAAAGATCCAAGATCATAAATTTAAATTATGTTAAAAAAATATCATTTACAACCTCAAATTAAAATAAATCATGACAAAGGTATTATTTTTTAAAGGGACATGATAAATTCATACCATCATAACTTTAATTTTGAAAAAGTTTTGAGTCTTATTATAAATTCATAAAAAGCTTTTTTAAAGGCCTTCCATCAGAAAAAAAGAAGAAAGAAAAAAGTGGAAGGAGACGAGGAGAGGAGGATATGATAATCTCTCAAATCCACTTGAGAGAGAGAGAGAGGGGCTTCATTGACTTAGAGGTTCTTACAGCCATATTACTTAAATTGACAGGTGTCCTTTTACAAAAGAATCTTTACAAAATATAAACGAATGAAAATAAGATACTCTACTCCCGTGTGTACGATACTACCACACTGAAACTGTCACGTTCACGCATATCACAATTCTGATTATGTATTAACTGTTTTTAAATGACTTAATCCATACGTCTCATGCGGTGATAGGGACTGTTAAATGTAGAGCGTCACATCCTGCCTATGCGAAGGCCTCCAATGGAGTTGTGCAGATTCTCTTTGTTATCCATTTTAATAACCTCAATTCCAGTGAGTAAAGATATGAGGAGTTTGGTGGTGCTTTTCATCCTACAGTTTGCTTTGGTTTGATGTGAATTAAAAGATTGACCAATTTGAGGGGTTGTCGGAATGGAGTCGGCTAATCTGTGGAAAGTGGCACGGCTTATAAGTTATGGCGAATGGATCCTCTGGAGTTGCGTCCTCTGAAGTGCCGTAAAGCATCTCACATTTTTTTTTTCTTTGTTTTTTTTAATATAATTTCTTTTTTTTTTTTAAAGAGAGAGAAATCTCGATTGTGGGAGATTTCACCAACTTCAGAGAAACGTGATCTGGGTCTTAAGTTCTGAATATATCCGGTGTTTTTAGCTCTTATCCGCAACGCGAATAGACAGAGTCAAACCACTTTACTGTGGCATAAATATATGTATGAGTTTTAGCTTGAGCATTCATAATAAATGACTAAACTATATAAATTTTTTAAAATTTAGTTAAATTACATTTGATAGTTTTATCTGTAAAAAATATTATTCAATCATCCTATTATTCAATATATATTATAAAAGTTTTTAATATCTTATTTTTTATCAATAAATTTAATTTTCTGTATATATTCATTATTCTTAAAAATAAAATTATTTAATAATCTCTAATATCTTATTAAAATTACAAACAAAATACTATGTTCAAATTTTATATCAATTTAATTGTTTTTACAATCAAATTAAAAAATTAAATACATTCAATTTTTATTATGCAAAAAGCTAATTTTGTTAAACTAATTAGAGGAAAATTTTGGTAACACATCAATGTCAACGAAATTTAATGATAGATTTAAAATAAAAAAAATCAGGTATAATTAGCTCAGCCTCATGAGTAATTACTATAATTTATTCCAATAAATATTTTGTTTTAGAGTGGACAAAAATGGGTTACTTTGAAGTTTGAATAGGGCTTATTCTTCGAACAAAATTATATTTATAAATTAATTTGATAATTACAACAATCTCTTTTCTTATTTTTAAAATTACATCATCATTCCTTTATAACAAAAATACCCAGTATTTGTTTTCATTTAAGATTTAAAAGAATAGGTGTGTGTTTTCTTTAAAAAAAACAAAAATCAATGTCATCTGAAAAAAGACAGAGACATATGTGTATAGTTTCATTAAGTTTACATAAATAATGACAAATTAATAAATCATACTTTTCCTATAATGCATTTTAACCATTTTTAGGATGATTGGAATTTCAACCATTATTTTTTTATTTATTCTAATTAAGATAACTCTAATGTGTGTGTGCATATATGCACATGTAATTGCATATAATTTTTTTGAATTTTAAATCATGTGAAGATAATTTTTTAATTTATAAAACTTGATAATAAATATTTTTATATTTTTACAAATAACCATCTACGATTAGTTAATCCATTATTTTAGTAAGAGATATGATATATTAAGGGAGTTATCTGTACAAAACTTAAAGTTCAAAAGAGTATATATACATAACTCAAAGTTTAAGAGTTAAATAAAATTAAGGAGATTTATTGTTACTAACATGTCACGTTTTTTTTAATAAAATAAAAGACTATTGGCAGGGGATTATATGTATAATTTTAAAAATCTAAAAGATTTATTATCAAATTTTAAATATCAAACAAATTATTTACATATAATTTAAAAGAGAAATGATTGCATTTCACTGTATTATTGTTGTTGTTTTTTCGTTAATGAATTTTTTTGATGGAGCCCACATCAATTTTTGGTTTCACTTCCTAGTTAATAATCTATCTTTTTTTTTTTTTTAGCCCAACCTAGTTAATAAACTATCTAGATACATGTAATTTCTCTAAACTGATCTAACTAAGATATTCGAAGTTTTTTTTTTAATAAATCTTCTCCCTTTAATTTTTTTTTAAATTTTTTCACTTCTCTCAAATTCGATGCATTTGGACCATTTTAATGTATTAAAATTTGTGAGAGGTGAGATGGGTTACGATATCGAGTATTTTTAGCTTTTATCGTACATGTACGTATTATGCGTCAAGCTGCTTTTCCTTCTTTCCGCTTTGTACCCAAAACTGATCTCCTTTGCGTTGGGAGTTGTATAATTGTTAGTTTTAGAATAATTTGTACATGTTATAATAATAACACTTTCGTAATCCTTAATTAATGTACAACATTTTTTTATAGATATCTACGTATATATGAGTAAGCAATAAAAATTGGTTAATTAAGTAACATTTTGCTTCATGATTATGCACGTATGTCTGGCAATTATTTATTACACTTTCATACTATTGAATAGTTTAGTATTACTATCATTTATATTTTAAGGCCTGAAATTTAAAATTCAACTCAAATTTTATTTTAAATTAAATTATAGTGAAAAATATAAATGATAGTAGTACAAGTGTTTAATATTACAAGGAAAAAATGAATTTATATGTCTGGAGCTCGTTTCGATATTCATGTAATGTAATGCTGAGTATACAATATTATTGTCATTTATTTTACCATGTATATAATGTAATTTGTTGTTTGGTAAAACCTATCTAATATAATTTTAAATCATAATTAAGTTAAATTTTAAATTTTAAATGAAATTTTTTTATTTATCAAAATATAGTAATACTGAATTTTTCATTGAAGTGTATTATACTCATAATAAACATTTTTAAAAAAGTTATTCTTTTTTTATTTTAATCATCTTAAAACACATGAAATCATTTAAAAAATATCATGCATGAAAAATTATATAGTGAATTAAATTTGAAAAAATTATATAGTGAGGGTGCAAAGGATTTCGATAGTAATGGGAGTTTCAAGGTCAAAACACCCGTCAGCATTGAAATCCTTCCCCTTTCAACAGTGAAACTCTCATCACCATTGAAATCCTTATTTTTTCCATCACCATCGAACTCACTCAAATTAAAATATAGTGAATTAAATTTGAAAAAAAAATTACAATTTAAGATCTTAAATTAAATATTTTTATATTAAAATAGTTTAAAATTTGAAATTATTCTAAAAGATATGAAACCATAAAGTCAAATTACATAAAAAAAAATACAAGACCTTAAATTAAAATAAGTTATGACAAAGTATTATTTCTTAAACGGATATGATAATTTCATATGAGTATAACTTTAATTTTGAAAATGTTCAGTCTTATTATAAATTCATGAAATGATTTTTTAAAGCCCTTATGTTAGAAAAAAGGTAGTAGGAGACAAACAAAGGAAGATGTGTTAAAACTTGTGAATCTTGTATGAAAGTTAAAACACTAATTTTGTCAAATTAGAACAAGATGCACGCCTATGGCCGCTATGATAACAATTTAGAAAGTTGGGCCTTCCTCTCTATTATCCTAAACTAATTGATCAGTTTTCAATAGGTCTAAGCACTTATTAAGGTTAGAGAAGGGACTTAGTTCTATTTAAAGTTGTCTTACTGGGTTCTCATATCATGAGTTTCAATAAAACTATTAGCTTACACTTTTAATCACTCACTAGTCTTATAATTAATGTGTGCTAAAACCTATTAACTGTATGATCACTTAAATAACAATTAGACCTATAATAAACCTAAATCTAAGTGGATCATAGCCAACCCAAATTTTAAAAGACAATAAAATAATTAATATAAGTCTGCATATAAAATTTTAAAATAAAAATTTTTAACATTCTCCCACTTAGGCCACATTAATTTCATTTTAAGAAAATTTATTTTATTTTATAAAACAACTCTTGGATTAACAAAACAATAAAAAACTATATGTGCACACTTTGTTTTAAAGACAATGGTCTTGAGATAGCACAATGTATACAATTCGATCCAATATAACCATCAATAAGGGATAGTGGTAATCATTATGCCTTTTGATGACACAAGGGTAGTCCACACTCACACATATTAACAATTATATTAACATAGATCATAAATCTAGAAGTGTGGTAAAAAATAGCTTTTAAAGTGATTATTAATGGACTATTTTTTATTGGTCCTCCGTATGATTTCTTAATACTTGTATGCTAAACCGTAATGAGAAATCGTATAACTTAAAACATGTCCATATGTCTCAAACACTTTATCTTGAATGCACGGCATAGTACCATAAGAGGCATATCACAACAAATACAATGATAATCCTTAAGATAGGCACGATGTCTTAAGATACATATTGTATTCAATCCTTACATAAACAAAGCATAAAAAATGATGATCATTAATAAAAAAATATAATATATCAAATATGTGAAAATTCACACTATATGAAATTCATGGACATGGATAAAAGACATCTGCAGAATCATCATATGAAATAAAACAATTAAACAAAATATATGAACTCCTACTATCCTGAAAGATTAAAAGACCCCACAACACCCATGTTCTTAACATGTTTATTAAATTGTATAGGTTTTAATCTTTAGTTAGAGAATCAATTAATATTGACTCTATGTTTATGAATTCTATGACAATGTCTCCTTTTTTACTAGGTCCCTAACTATAAGGTATTTTATTTTTATATGCTTAGATTCATTATTAGTTTTGTTGTTCTTTGAATAAATAACCAATAGTCTAACAATTAAGTCAACTACACAAAGCTCCGATATAAAATTCTTGAGCTAAACTGCTTGTAAAGCTGCTCTATAACATGCAACAAACTCAGCATACATAATCAAAGATGCAATCAAACTTTGTTTTACACTCTTCCAAGAAATTACCCCATCAACAAACATAAAAATATAACCAAAAAATGGATTTTAGATCATTTAAATAATAAGCAAATCAGAATTTAAGTATCCCATTACCTCAAGAGTTGAATTTCTATAGATAAGCATGAAATCTTTCATTTTTTGTAGATGTTTCATGACTTTCTTAGTTGCAACCCAATGCTGAGATCTAGGGTTTGAAAGATATCAACCAAGAACATTCACAACAAATGTAATATCAAGTTGAGTACATATTTAAGCATACATTAGACTACCATCTACATTGGCATAAGGGGCATTCTTCATAGTTTCCCTTTTAAGCTCATTTCTTAGGCACCAACTTTTGCTAAACCTGTCACCTTTAACAATAGATACATCTTCAGGCTTGTAACCCTACATATTAAATCATTTCAACACATGATCTATATATGCTCTCTGAGACAATCCTAAAATTTAGCGTAATTTGTCACAATGTATCTCAATACCCAAAACATATGAAGCCTTCCTAAGGTCTTTCATGTCAAAAGCACTAAATAAGAAAACTTTAATTTCATAAAGCATATTTAAATTACTCTCGCAAGAAAGAATGCCATCAACATAGAATACAAGAAAAATAAATCTACTCCCAGTGGTCTTCATATAAATACACTGATCAAATTAGTTTTCAATGAACTTGAATGAGGTCACCATCTCATCAAACTTTAAATAACATTAACAAGAAGCTTGTTTGAGACTAGAGATTGAGTTTGTTAGTTTATACACCATATGCTCCTTGCCACTTTCTTTAAAAACTTATGGTTGTACCATATAGACTTCTTCATTAAGATCTCCATTGACAAAAGACGTTTTCACATCAATATGAAGAAGCTCTAGGTCTTAATGAGCCACCACTTCCATAATGATCCTAAATGAATCTTTAGTGGAAACTAGTAAGAACATCTCTATGAAATCAATGCCTTCCCTCTATGTAAAATCTTTGGCTACTAATCTAGCTTTAAGCCTTTCAACTTAGTCTTTAGAATCTTTTTTGGTCTTATATACCCACTTATAACCAATTGGCTTATAACCAATAGGTAATTCAACAAGTTCCCAAACTCCATTTTTTGACATAAAAGTCATCTCATCAGTCATTGTATTCTTCAACATGTCTAACTGAGGACTATTGATAGCTTTAGTATAAATTAAAGGATCTACAATTTGACCAATGTCAAATTCTACTTCACCGAGATAAACATAATAATCACTTGAGATTATTGATCTTCTTTCTTTTTGAAACCTCCTTAGGGGAATTTTTGAAATTGGTTTATATGTATCTGGTGTTGGTTAAATTGTTCCAAGAACTTTATCAATTGTTTGAAAGACCTTACCTAAAGTTGGTATTTTTGTCTTGATAGATAATTCCACAGTTTCTTCCCTTACATTCACTGGTATAACTACTTCATCTATATGTGAAAGAGGAATTGAAACTGTATCATGTTGTTCATGTACTTCAGAAGCCTAGGAACAACTTCTTTTAGTAACATCAAATTCTCAAAATTATATAGTTAACAATTTAACAATTCTAGTGCTCTTTATAGGACAATATAATCTATACCCTTTAGAGTGATCTGGATATCTAATGAATAAGCAATGAAAAGTTCTAGAATATGTTTTCTTCAAGGAAGGATTATAAATTTTCATCTTAGTAGGACACCCCTAGACATGAAAGTGATTAAGAATAGGCTTTCTACTAGTCCATCACTAAAAAGATGCTTTAGGAACAGATTGAACTCGATTCAAAATATAATTAGCATTTTTTTATTGCTTTTTCCCATAGAAAATTAGGTAAATTAGACATACTCATCATATTCCTCACCATTTCCATAAGTGTGCAGTTTCCTCTTTCTATCACACTATTTTGTTCAGGAGTACCTAGTATACTAGACAATAATCCTAGAATCTTGCAAATATTTAGCGAAATGCTCCTTCTGTTATCCCTTTCATCATATTTTTCATAATATTCACCACCACAATTGGATCTAACTATTTTAATGACACTTCCTAATTGTTTTTCAATCTCAGTTCAATAAATTTTAAACATATCAAGGGCTTTGCACTTTTCTTTAATAAGAAAAACATGGCCATAATAAGAAAAATCATTAATAAAGGTTATAAAATAATTTTTGCCCCATATAGTTGAAGAATGAGGTCTATTAATATCTGTATATATTATTTCTAAGATGCTCCCACTATGAGTTACACCCTTCTTCTTGGTTTTAGTTAATTGGTTTTGGTTAATTTTCCCCTGACACAATCAACTTACGTACTTATTTCTTCTAAGTTAAGTAAGGGAAGGATGCCATCTCTGATTAATCTTTCGACTTATTCTTTTGAAATGTGACCCAGTGCTTTATGCCACAATAATGGAGATTTCTCCTTAATTAGAGGTCATTTAGCTACAAAGTTCTTAACATTGAAAGATAAATAATCAATTTTAGAATTTAAGCACAATTTATATAATCCTTCGGATAAAATGCAATTACCAATCATATTAGAATCATAATAAATTTTAACTTCTTTATTTTCAAAATTGAAAAAATATCCTGCTTTATTAAGCAAATAAAGGGAAACTAAATTCCTTCTAAATGACAGAATATAAAAATTATTCTTTAAACAAAGCCGATAACTAGATTCTAATGATAAAATAATAGTTCCTATGCATTTAACTTCAATATTAGTGTCATTCCCAACTTTTAGCTTAGACATATTCTCACTTGGTTTCCAGCTATTTTTGAACCCTTATAAGGTAGACTGGATATGCACAGAAGCACCACTATTAAGCCACCAAGAATCTATAGATACATTAATAATGTTTGATACAAAACAAATATAAGTCAACAACTTGCTTTGGTCTTTGCCCTTCTTGCCTTAAGGGAGTTGCATAGCCCAAATTTGCCTGTTTTGACATATTATGCATCAAACTTTAAAAATTCACACTTGGATTACAAAACTTTAATTCATGCAAATTAGATGTTTAAGGAAAGGTTAAGATGTGAACTTTATGTTTGCAAAATTTATATGCAATTGAATTTATTTGACCCTTCGAAAACATAATAAATAGAAATTGCATCAGCATAAACAGTACTAGACCATTCTACAAAATTTAGCCACTTTCAAAAATTTATAAAATATTCCACAAAACTCCAAAATTCTCATTCTTAACTTGTTAGAAAGCTCTTAATGTCCTTTAAGTGCATGCCAAAACTCAATTCCAAATTAGGTCATTTAGGTTTTCAAGGGTAAAAGTGAAATTTAAGACCCTTTTAGACCAAATTTTGATTTTAAAGTGGTCCAATTTGTTTCCAAATCGTACTTTTTCACTTTGAGCAAATTTCAATTATTCTAAGCATCCATTCCATATGGTCCAACATATAAAAATAAGGCTTGCATAAAAATATAACTTCTTAACACCAAATTATGCATATAGACCACCATGCATCTCATATGCACATAATGGTATAAAAGGCCAATTCTTACCTCAAAATGACATATATTCATATGCTCTTGCTTATACATATGTTTCCATTACAAATATCATCTAATACATGGATATTCATCATACATACATAAGTTTTAAACTATTCAAATACACTTTACACAAAGTAGTCACATTTACATTACAAAAACCTTATTACATACTTTTTTAGAGTCTAATACTTCTCTATCTCCTTCTCTTTGCTTGAAAAGTCTAAAAAAGGTTTGTGGGAATACATGAGTGAGGTTCTAGGAAGAATCTTAGTAGTTAAACTCAACCAAATCAAAGCATACACGAATACCATGAGGAAATGTAATACATGTGGTGCAAGATTGCCATTCATATGCATTATGTAACTCAAATGTAACTTTTAACATAAAAAATTATTTCTTATCAAGCCATGGCATCAAAGCAAACTAACTAGGCTCAACTAAACTCAACTTGAGAGCAAGGAAGAGCTAGGCTCAACTAAACTCAACCCAAGACCAAGGAAGAGCCAATCTTAACCAAATCAAAGCATATATGAATACTATGAGGAAATGTAATGCATGTAGTGCAAGATTGCCATTAATATGCATCATGTAACTCAAATATAACTTTTAGCATAAAAACTTATTTTTTAACAAGCCTTGGCATCAAAACAAATTAGTTAGGTTCAACTGAATTCAACATGAGAACAAGGAAGAGTTACTATGCTCAATTTTAAGTCATGAGGAGTTAGGAGCCATAACATAGCCATTTCATACACATAAAACTCATAATGGCAAACATATCAAACCATAGCTCATGAATACATCAAACAACTACATATACAAGCATTTCAACTCACTCGAGCATTTAAATGTATGCAAAATAGGGAGATAACGCTACCTTATAACTTTGATGGCTTGGAACTACCACTTACTCACTTCTTGGTTCACTTTTTCTTAACTCTTATTAGCTTGACACTCACAAATAGGTGAGTGTGGGTTAGCTTGGCCTACATATAGCAATTCACAAGGTAAATTAACTCATTAGGATTCATTTTAGGTTTTATTAACTTTATTTGATTCTACTAGAACTTAATGTGGAAATTAAAACTAGTTTAGGTCTCTTGAGAGGCAACTCTTGGTTTTATTCTTCTAGGCTCCAAACTATTACTTATTATACATTATATAATCCTAATAGAGCTCATTTAGACCATTTTTTGCATAATTAAATAAGTTTAGGGCAAACTTGCTTCTCTAGCCCCTTTTAGATGTCTTAAAAATTCACCTTCTAAAATAAGGCTTTTAAATTCATTCCAATGGTTGCATTAGTATTTATAATTCATATGTAGACTATTTATAATCTTATAATCAAAGAAAATTCGTCCTAGGTGTTCAAACCTTGCTTGGGCCAAACCATGACTATATAAAAGCCAAATAGAGTTTTGTTTATTTCTTTTAAGATTTTAATGCATGTAGAGGTTCTTTAGCCTCTCTTTAGTTTAATTATGATTTAACATTGTTTGAAATATCCTCCTAGAGCTCTAAAACTCTCTCAAGGTGCAATTGAAAGCCTATTTTTCCTATCTTGGTTGCTAAAGCACCTTAAATGATTCTAATTACACATTCTTAATCTCCATACCTCAAAACCGTGGTCCCCATCATGTTTTGGTTGAAACTCAACTCCCTTTAGAATATCCTAGGGCTGGTCAAACCATAGAAGAATTGGAAAGGCAAGCAAGAGCAAAAATTCTATATGGTATCATACTATACCTTGTTTTAAAGTTTGTGAGGAGGAGAATTTGATACTACAATTAGTTTCCTCCTTTTTCCAAGTGACCAACCACCAAAATGCTTCTTTCAAGAAATTAAAACCATCAATAGAGAAGGCTTAAGAAGGAGAAGAAGATTTATAAATGATATACAATGAAAAAGTGGATAATTTCTTACCTAAATGGTTCTTCCTTCCACCTCATTCTCCCTTCCTTTGGTGTGTGTCCTTGGTTTGCTTCAAAACTAGTTTAAGTCAATTATGAGGCTAGTAGGACGCGGTTGACCTTATGTAAAGGAAAAAGAAACATTTTAAAATAATTACAAAAATACCAATTACGTCCCGCAATTTCAATCCCTTCATTTGAACTCATTTTAAATCTTTTTTTGAAACCACCTTTTCCATATAAAAATTTAGGTTATATAATTTATTAAAAATATTTAATTCTAAATTTATAGAGTTTAGAACCATCCTAAATAACTTGGTCAAAGTTTGGATCAACTAACGGCGTAAATTGTACATAAGAAGGGTTTTAACTGTTTTGATAGTTCCTATAATTTTTAGGGCTTCTAAGAACCTTAGTGACCTTAATTTTACTATTTCAAAATTCGTTCTTTGAATTTTTAAAAAGTTATGTAAAATTACAATTTTACCACTGTCATTTTAGTTTAGACTATTTAGCCATTTTGGCTCCAGTTCTGGGCCATTTTTAGCTTTATAATCTCATTTTTAGATACTTAGATTAATATTTTATCTTTACTTGATCTTATTTCATTTTGTTCTAAGATCTCCTTTTATGGACTTATCGATTTTAATTCAGTTTTAAAAGGATCGATGTTACATTTCCTCCCTTAAATAAAATTTTGTCCTCAAAATTTAGATACATGCCTTATTGAAATAGCTATAGATGCTTTTTTCTCATCTTTTCTTCTAGTTACCAAGTGGCCTCCTTAGGAGATGGGCCTTTCCAAACTACTTTCACTAGAGATATACTTTTATTCCTTAACTACTTGAGCTTAGTATTTAAAATTTGATCTAGTGATACTATATACAATAGACTATCCTATAAATACATATTTTCATATTCTATGACATGTGAGGGGTCAAGTTGGTACTTTTTAAGTTGGAATACATGGAACAAATCATGTATTTGGGCTAGGTTAAGAGGAAGAGCAAGTTTATATGCTAGTGGTCTAACTCTATATGAAATCTGGAACAAACTTATATACTTTGGACTGAGCTTTCTAACTCTCATAGACTGAGCTATTCTTCTGATTGGAGACATTCTATGGAACACATGATCTCCAACCTTAAACTCTAATTGCCTTTTTTCTCTTACCTGTATAACTCTTTTGTTTACTTTGTGCCATTATAAGTTTCTTTCTAGTCATTTTTATTTGTTTGAAGGTTTGGTCCACTATCTCTGGGCCTATATGGTTCCTCTCTCCAATCTCAACCTAACACACTTGGAACCTACACTTTCTCTCATATAATGCCTTATATGATGCCATTTGAATATTAAACTAATAATTGTTATTATAAGCAAACTCTACCAATGGCAAATAGGTATCTTAATTTCTTTTCATCTCTAAGACACAAGCTCTCAACATATCCTCTAAGGTTTGGATAGTCTTTTCTGTTTGACCATCTGTTTGGGGTTGTAAGTTGTGCTAAATCTTAATTTGGTTCCTAAGGCATCTTGTAATGATTTCCAAAAATTTAAAGTAAATCTAGGATCTCTATTTGCCATTATACTTTTAAGTACGCCATATAATCTTACTATTTCCTTTATGTATAGTCGAGCTAATTTATCTAGGGTGCATATGGCTTTAATTGCTAAGACATGAGCAGATTTAGTTAATCTATCAACTATCCCCTATATAACATTATGCCCCAATGATATTCTAGACAAATCTATGATAAAATCCATGACTATATTATCTCACTTCTACTCAGAGATATCTAAGGGCTAAAGTAACCCAATTGGCTTCTAATGCTCAATCTTAACCCTCTGACATACTAAACATCTAGCTACATATTCAGCTATATCAATTTTTATTTCAAGCCACCAAAACATTTTCTTCAAATCATGATACATCTTATTATTGCCTAGATGAATGGTGTATCTACTTTCATATGCCTCTTTTAATATTCTTTCTCTTAACTTTAAGTTTCTAGAAACATATAACCTATCCCTATATCTCATTATTCTATCTTTAGATAAGTTAAACTTTGAGGTCCTACCCAGGGATATCTGGTCTTTAATTTTCCTTATGAACTTATCCTCTTGCTGAGCCTCTCTTATCTGACTTCTTAACTCATTTTCTATTTAGGTTTTACTCACCAATACATAAGAGATTCATGTCTTTAAATCTCTCAATAAGCTCTTGCTCTTTTACTATCATCATAACCATATGCATGGATTTGCTACTTAATGCATCTGCAACTATATTAGCCTTACTTGAATGGTATTTTAGAGTGTAATTGTAATCTTTTAGAAATTTTAACTATCTCCTTTGTCTCATATTCAACTCTTTCTACTCAAACAAATTTTTAAGACTCTTTTGGTCATTATATATTTCTATGGTTACACCATATAGGTAGTGTTTCCATATCCTAAGAGCAAAAACCATTGTTGCTAATTTTAAATCATGGGTGGGATAATTTTCTTCATGTGGTTTCAATTGTCTAGAACCGTAGGCTACCAATATACCTTTCTGCATAAGTACATATCCTAACCTTTTCATAAAAGCATTGCTATAGACTACAAAGTCTCTCTAGGGTTAGGGATAACTAAAACTAGGGCTGTGGTCAACCTATGCTTCAATTCCTAAAAACTCTAATTACATTTTTTATCTCACACAAATGGTACATTTTTTCTAATAAATCTAGTTAGTGGCATGGCTATTTGAAAAAAGCCTTGGATAAATCATCTGTAATAACTTGCTAAACTTAGAAAGTTCTTGATCTCTATAACTATCCTACGTCTCTCTCATTAAATAACTACTTTTACTTTATGGGGATTTACTATGACCTTTGCTTAGAAGATCACATGGCCTAGAAATTGTACCTTTGTAAGCCAAAACTCACATTTATTAAGTTTGACAAAACTGTCTCTTTTTCAAGGTCTCCAAGACTAATTTCAAATACTGTTCATACTTTTCTCTACTCTTATAATAGATAAGGATATCATCTATAAAGACCACAACAAATTTATCTAAGTATGACCTAAACACTCTGCTCTTATAGTCTATGAAAATAGTAGGTGCGTTCATTAACCTAAAAGGCATCACTAGAAATGCATAATGCTCATACCTTGTCCTGAAGGCTGTTTTAGGGATATCCTTAGCCTTAAGGATTAACTGATGGTACCTTAATCTAAGATTTATTTTGGAAAACACTAATGCTCTTACTAATTGGTTTAAGAGGTCATTTATTATGGGTATAGGGTACTTATTCTTAATTGTGATCTTACTAAACTCTTTATAATCTATACACAGTCTAAGACTCACATCTTTCTTTTTAACAAATAGCACTAGGTCCCTATAGAGAAACATTAGGCCTAATAAAGCTTTTCTCTAATAATTCCTTTATCTATTTCTTTAACTTAGCTAGCTTAATAGGAGCTATCCTATAATTAGCCTTAGACATTGGACCTACATCAGAAACAATTTTTATAGCAAACTCTACTTCTCTGTCAGAGGGTAATCTACTAATTTTCTTAGGGAATACTTATACGAATTCCCTCATTACAGGTATCTTTTTTATACCCTCTTCTACTTCTACCTATATAAAAAAGAAAACTAAGAAACACTGACAACCATGTATTAGAGATCTCTTAGCTTAGGTAGTGGTTAAAAAGGCTAGCTTCGTCCTGGTACTAGAAACAATTCCACACTCAATTAAGGTAATGCATTTATTATAACAATCAAGTATGACATTATTGGCAGACATCCAATTTATACCATTGATAAAATTAATGTCAATTAGTGGTACGTAAGTTAAATCAAGTGTGATGTAACAATGGTTAAATTGAACTATACACAGCATGGGAAGTAATGGCTCTATTTCCTATGGGGGTAGACACATACAAATCATATGATAAAAGCACATATACTTAAACTCAACCTCTTAGGGTAGTCATAGGATATAAATAAATGACTAGAACCTCAATCAAATAATTACAATATAATCATTAATCTTAATAGTACCTTGGATTAGACTCAGAGATCTACTAGCCTCTTATTGTATCAAGGCAAAAACTCTACTCTGAGTTTGTGATTTAGGTGCAAGAGCTGCCTCCTTTTACTAGAAATAATCTCTAGCCATATGTTCTAGCTTCCCATACCTGAAGTTAACATTCTGGCCTGCATAACATGGTCTGCCTTCATCATTCTTGTCATATTGGCTACAGGCTGTTAGGGTGGAACTGGCTCTACCTGAATGAGCTGGCTTTCTTCTGTTTCTACCTTTTCTGTTCCACGACCCCTTACCACTTCTTTTGCTACTACTGGTGGCTGTCTTTTCTTCTCTAGAGGATGGGGTTTTAAAACTAGAGCTACTTGCATTCTCCTCAAATTCCCTTCTATTATCCTGCATACCTTTATGAGGGTATTAGAGTCTCTGATTCTCTAAGATACTACTCTATCTCTAAGCTTAGGGAATAGCCCTTTTTTTGGCTTATCTGCTCTCCGTCTCTCATTATCTTGCTTTTGGAGATAGAAGGAATATTTGAAGAGTTCAAGAAATTTTAAAACATAATGATCCATTGACATATTCTTCAATTGCCTCAATAGAATGAACTCTAACTCCTTTTCATCCGGTATAAAACTGAGGAAATATTTCTCATAAAACTCCTGTAAGAATGTCTCCCAATTGATTAAGATGTTCTTGGACTTCAAGATTGGCTTTGTACTTCTCCACCAATAGTTAGCTTCCTTCTCTAGCTAAAATATAGATAACACAACCTTTTGCTCACACGTACACTCCATCACTTTGAAAATCTTCTCCAATTGCCTAATCCAAGCCTCTGCCTTCTCTGTGTTAAGCCCACTATCGAATGAAGGAGGCTTATACTTTCTAAAATGTGTTATCACTTGCTGTATGGTGAGCTAAGGCTAGATAAGTAGCATCTGAGCTATTGGTGTCTAAGAGTTCTACTAGTTTTATGGGATTTGACTCGAGGGATTTGCCTTTTAATTCTCAGGATGATATAGGTGTGATGGATGGGGAAGATTAGGCCTTTCATTCTCTCTTTGGGCTAGCCTTTCTTGTAGCTACATAATGACTTCTTGTTGCAGCTGCATCATCGCCTATTATTGATCTAAACAAGCTATAATAACCTACAGAGCTCCTATAGTAGGATCTGTGGGCTCTGCTTTAGTTGGCCTTTTTAGCCTTCCTCTCCTAATATGTACCATCTTATCTAAAACAATTCAAATATACTTTAGCACAAAACATACACATATGCCATAATTATACACCTATAACTTTCCTACAAACCATTACATAACACAAAATCCCCATCCTTAAGCCATATCCATCACTAGAATGCTTGAACCATTGTTCTGATACCAACTAGTGTCATATCTAGCTTCATTTACATGTATTTATAACAATTATAAACTTTAGCAATCACTTTAGCTATTGTTACAACATCTTTAATGGTGGATTACATACTAATCGAAACTATAGGGGTCAAAATTTGATTTTCTTTTCTCCCTTACTCATAATCATTATAAACAAACTTATGTTGGTTCATTAGCTCATAAAATACATATTGGTTGCCTAAGGGAGTTGTATAGCCCAAATTTGCCTCTTTTGACATATTATACATCAAATTTTAAAAATTTATAACTTGCATAATGTAACTTCAATGCGCATAAATTAAGTGCCTGCAAAAAACTTAGGATGCAAACCTTATATCTGTCAAATTTCATATGCAATTAAATTTGTTTGACCCCTTAAAACACAAAAAATAGAAACTACATTAGTATAAATAGTACCAAATCATTCTGCAAAATTTAGCCACTTTCAAAAATTTATAAAGTATTCCATGAAACTCTAAAAATTCTCATTTTTAACTTGTTAGAAAACTCTCAGTATCCTCTAAGTGCATGCCAAAATTCAACCCTAAACTAGGTCATTTGGGCTTTCAATGGCAGAGGTGCAATTTAGGATTCTTTTAAACCAAATTTTGATTCTAAAGTGGTTCAATTGGTTTCCAAATTGCACTCTCCTACTTTAAGCAAATTTCAACTATCATAAGCATCCATTCCATATAGTCTAACATGTAAAATAAGGCTTACATAAAAATATGACCTCTTAATATCCAATTATGCATATAAACCACCATGCATCTCATATGCACATAATGGTATAAAAGGCCAATTCTTACATCAAAATGACGTATATTCATATGCTCTAGCTCATACATATGTTCCCATTACAAACATCATACATACATAAGGTTTTAAACTATTGAAATACACTTTACATAAGTAGCCATATTTACATTATAAAAACCTTATTACATACTTTTCTATAGTCTAATGCTTCTCTATCTCTTTCCCTTTGTTTGAAGAGCCTAAAAAGGGTTAGTGGGAATACATAGGCAAGATTTCGGGAAGAATCTCAATAGCCAATCTCAATTAAATCAAAGCATACATGGAGACCATGAGGAAATGCAATGCATGTGATGTAAGATTACCATTCATATGCATCATGCAACTCAAATGTAACTTTTAGCATAAAAACTTTTTTCTCATCAAACCATGATATCAAAACAAACTAACTAGACTAAGATTAAGGAATAGATACTATGCTTAATTCTAAGTTATGAAGAGTTAAGAGGTGTAACATAGCCATTTCATATGTATAAAACTCACAATGGAAAATATATCAAAGCATATCTCATGAATACATCAAGCAACTATACATACAAGCATTTCAACTCACTCAAGCATTCAAATGCATGCAAGATAGAGAGATAAAGCTACCTTATGACTTTGAAGGCTTGGAACTACCACTAACTCACTTCTTGGTTCACTTTTTTTGGCTTTTTTTAGCTTGACACTCACAAATAGGAAAGTTTGGCTAGCTTGGCCTACATATAGCAATTCACAAGACAAATTAATAATTAAGATCTATTCTAGGTCTTACTAACTTCACTTAATTCTATTAGAACATAATTTGAAAATTAAAGTTAATTTAGGTCTCTTAAGAGGCAACAATTGGTTTTATTCTTCTAGGTTTTAAATTCTCACTTACTATAAGCCATATAATCATAATGGAACTCATTTGGACCATTTTTTTTTCATGATTAAACAAGCTTAAGGCTAACTTACTTCTTTAATCCCCTTTAAGTGCTTAAAAAATCCACCTTCCAAAATAAGGTTTCTAAATTCATTCTAATACTTCTATTAGTATTTATAATTCACATCTAGATCATTTATAACCTTAGAATCAAGAAAAGCTCTTCCTAAGTATTTAAACATTGCTTTGGCCGAACTATGACTATGGAAGAGCCAAATGGAATTTTTTCATTTCTTTTAGGATTTTGATGCATGTGGAGGTTCCTTAGCTTTTCTGTAGTTTAATTATGATTTAATATAGTTTGAAATGTCCTCCTAGAGTTCCAAAATTCTCAAGCTGCAATTGACACCTTAATTACTCTTTATTTATTTCTAAAGCTCCTTAAGTGATTCCAATTATATATTCTTAATCTCCATGCCTCGAAATCCTTGTCCCTATCATGTTTTAGTAGAAACTCAACTCCTAAAACATCTTAAGGTTGGTTGAACCATAGAAGAATTGGAAAGGCAAGCACAAGCAAAAATTTTACATGGTGTCATACCTTATTTCAAAGCTTGTCAAGAGGAGAATTTGATGCTACAATTAGTTTCCTTAAATCCTCTCCTTTTTCCAAGTGACTAGCCATCAAAATGCTTCTTTCAAGAAACTAAAACCATCAATAGAAAGGGCTTAGAGAGGAGAAGAAGATTTGTAAATGATATACCATGAAAAAGGGGACAATTTCTTACCTAAGTGGTTCCTCCTTCCACCTCTTTCTCCCTTCTTTTAGTGCATCTCCTTGGTCTACTCCAAAATTGGTTTGAGTGGGTTATGAGGCTAGTGGGTTGTGGTTGAGCTCATTCTAAATTCATTTGTTTAGAGCTGTCTTTTCCATATAAAAATTTAAATCCTCTAGTTTTTAAAAATATTTTATTTCTAAATTTATGGAGTTTAGAACTATCTCGAATAGCTTGGTCAAAGTTTGAGTCAACTGACAACCTAAATTATACACTAAAAAGATTTTAACTATTTTAATAGTTTCTATGATTTTGAGGCCCTCTAAGAACTTTAGAGAACTTAATTTTATCATTTAAAACTTCTTTATTTGAGTTTATAAAAAGTTGTCCAAAATTACGATTTTGCCATTGCCTTTTTGATTTAGAGTATTTAACCACTTTGGTTCATATTTCAGTCCATCTTTAGCTTTATAATCTCATTTTTTAGATGCTTAAATTAACATTCTATCTTTACTTAACCTTATTTCATTTTATTCTGGGGTCCTCTTTTATGGTTTTACAAGTTTTAGTTCAATTTTTGAAGGAATAGATATTACATATCTTCTTGTTCTTAAATTTCCCTTTTCTTTTATGGAAATTTATCTTGTTATGGGAAACCAAGCATGCAGTCTCATTTTTTTTCCCTCTTCAGCTTTCCTTCCTCAGCCACACATTTAGAAATCAAGTCATTGATGTCCTAAGTCTCATCTTTATGTTGTAAGCAGTTTTAATCTGGCTAAATTCTTACAGAAATGAATTATATGCATGGTGAATGACAAAACTATTTGCAATGAAAATATCATGAGCATTGAGCTTAGTTTGAGCATGCACTATCCTCATAACATATTCCCTAACTCTCTTAGTGCTATTATATCTCATGCTTGTCAACTCACTCATGAGTTGTCGAACCTCAGCCTTATCAAACATATGGTACCTTTTTCCCACAGCATTGAAGAACTCCTTACCATTTTTGGTTTTTGGTAAACCAATCATGAGATGTTTAGCAATTGATCTCTTCATAGCTATGAGATTGAGGCGATTGGATCTCTCCCACTTAGCATAGTACTCTTTTTACTCAATAGTGCTATTCTCAATTAGTTCAATGGTTTGCTCTTATATAGCACTAGATCTATATCCATTATTTCCAGGACAAATTCAACATCTTATTTCCATCTCTTATAGTTAGAACTAGTCAGAACCTTTTATGGTGGTATTGTTGTTGTTCACAGAAAA
Source organism: Erythrophleum ivorense (assembly GCA_026724425.1). Taxonomy (NCBI): domain Eukaryota; kingdom Viridiplantae; phylum Streptophyta; class Magnoliopsida; order Fabales; family Fabaceae; genus Erythrophleum; species Erythrophleum ivorense. Next base: position 34,231,203 of record JAIUCV010000006.1, on the reverse strand, counting down.
TGTTATTGTTTTATAAAAATGCAACATAGTCATGAAAGCAGGTAATTTAAATGTAGCTTAAAATTGAACAAGCTATCTTTAAAAAGCGCCAAGTGCATCCTCATGAACTTCCTTTTGCACAAAGAACATAACATGCATTTAACCCCTTTAGTATGAAGCTAAATAATATGAAAGAGAATACACAATATTAAAGGTCTCATCCCCTTTGGGTAGATAAGTCTCTCAAACTATGTATCTTAATCCAACAAAGAAATATACAATCTTGAATAATTTATCCCCTTTAAGCATATAAACTCTCTTGACCTTATATTTCCACCATCACCCTTCATACCATACCGGAGTTAATATATATAACAACATCTTTTGGGCAAGTAATTATATAAAGTAACTCAAAATGTTTATCAATAAAAGAACTAAATGATTTTTTTGTATTTTGATGGGTAAACATCTTTGGTGACATATAACCGTAATAATACACAAAATAATATTATTAGACTAGAATAAAGAAATTGTTTTACCTCCTATTAACAAAAGGAATTAAGCAGTTTTAACAACTTTGACAGATAAACCACGTTGGTAATTAGCATTCCCAATAGTTTTTTCAAACAAAATTCTCAGACTAGGAGAAAATTCATGTTTTATTAAGATACTTTTAGTATATGTATTCTAAAAGATCAATTATAAACCATATTTGCAATAAAAATGTGAACAATAGTCATTTTTCTTTAAACAAGGCTTAAGTTTTGATTCTTTAGGCTTTAACTTGAGAGTATATTTACTGTATATGTATTTAGGGAGAGTACACCTAAATTTTATGCTTTATATATGTTAAAATATATTCTCAAAATTTTTTGTAATTTTTTAAAATCGTTTTTAGCTCAAAATAATAAAAATTCGTTATTTTAGATGAAAAAATACAAATAATTAATAAATAATTTTTTGAGCTTTAAACAATAAAATAAAAATTTTAAGAAATTAAGAAATTCTATAAATTAAAAAATGATACAAAAAAGCATGCCAATCAAATCTAGGAATGGCTTACATGCACCACCCCATAAGAGGTTGGATGTGGGTCTCGTTTTGGCAACTCGGCTAATTTGTAGTTGCTTGCCCATTACCATAAATTGTAGTCGTGATTGGATAGGTGTGTGTTTGGAAATTTGATAGCTTTCTTCAAAATCATGTTTCTTTAAAACAACAAATTATTGCTTTTATATTAACGTGGTTTGTCACTGTGATTCCAAACACACCTTAAGTTGCCACTAACATTGCTAAATAAAAGTACTCAGAGGTGGAAGATGGCCAAAAGATATTTCTATTATACAACCAAAAAATTTCAAAAGTAAAAGTAAAAAAATAGAAATAACTAAAACATGTAATTTTATTAAGTGGAAGGTATTTTTTAAATATTTAATTATCCAATTTATACGTCAATTGAACTGGAAGTCTTTTAGCCATGACCCTCACTTGAAAACACTATATACATATATATATATATATATATAGTTTGTTTTTCTATAATTTAAAATGTATCATCCAACAACAGAATAATTATTGTAGTTATGGTTCAAACGCGAAAAGTCAAAAAAGTAGAGAAACTATGACAAATATCTGAGGGGTGAAAACTTTAGGCCTTAGGGTCGTACAGAAGTGTTAGGCAGATTGACAAAAGTGCTACCCTTTAGTTTTTCTACAGGACTATGACAGTGTATGTTCGAAGCTGTGAGGGATGGATTTTGGATATTCCATTTTCCATTTTCCATTTTAACATCATTCAAACTCATTCAAACAGATAGGATGGAGAATTCTTCTTATAGATATCAACCCTGGGCTTGGAAAAATCCCCTAGTCAATCCATTCTCCTCCTCCTCACTCTTCATTCTTCACAATTGAAACCCATTTTTTCTTCACCTCCTCTCTCAAATATATATGGGACCCCACGTAATCTTGAGGAAGCAAATCACCAGCACAGATGTTAGGTACAGGTTGGCTTTCCCACTGCAAAACTCCATCTTGTTCCACCCTTTGAAGAAGGAGCCAATTGGGTCGATGTCCCGGTGAGAGTGCGATATGGTGATGAGTTCAAAACATATGTGTTTCGCTGTGTAATTTGGAGGAGAGGTCCCAAAAAAACAGTCATGGAAAGAGGATGGGGACAACTTGTTGGAGACAGATTGAAACGAGGTGACCAGCTCCTTCTCTACGTAGATGATGATACTGGCGAGTTTGAATTACAGTTTTCAAGAAGATTAAGATTGTTCGGTGTTGATATTTGGTATATGATTCCATGATAAACTTGGCTGCTATGTAAGAAATGCGAGAAACTAGTGAGCTTGAAGCTAAGAATTTATTAGAGAAGTTATTCTGTTTCAGTTACTCTGTTTTGGAGAAGTAGAACAGGGGAGGGGGGACTTTTCTTTTGTAATAAGTGTGATGATCAGTCTGAATTATTCGCATTAATTAGTTCAATTGTAGCATTCTGCGCAATGATATGAGATTTTGGAATTTAGAGGGAACCACACCTTCGTTAGTGTTAAAACTGATGTTCAGGGCAAAATATATGACCGAGTTTCAGGAGACTACAAAATTAGCATTCTCTTTTTTGGAGCTTTAGGCATTGGCAAGCTGCTCTTTTAAACAAACTAACCATTTAGGAAAAGAGGGAACAAGGCTCAACATTGAGGAACTCAAAATTCTGCTCATCCCAACAGCCATAATAAAGCTACATTCTTCTAAGCAGTGCTGTCAACAAGGTCAAAATTTTCCAAATTTTCTAGAAGGATATAATTTAAAAAAAAAAAAAAACAAAAGCAAGAAGTTTATGTCAAGACTTATTTTTTCCAGAAATTATAAAATTTAGGCAACCACAAAATGGCATCTTGCTACAGATTAATCAATACGCAATCATAAAATTATGGAAGTTAGAAAAAGTTGATTTTTTTCTCAGAAGACAAAAAGGATACTTATTATTTTTTAGTTATTTTAATTTCTAAATTAAACATAACTTCAGCTTACAATCTTACTTCACTTTTAACTCCTTAATCAATGAAGATAGTGAGAAGGGGAAAAAAAGACAAAGGAAAACTCCGTTGAATAAAAAGACTGCCAGCTCATTCAAGCAAACTTGTCCCTTTCTTTCATAGAAGATATCTCTTCTTCAATGAAAGACTGCTCTAAAGCTTATATCTTCCGATTTGCAAAAAATTAATGAATTTAAGTTCTGGAAATGAAGATTTGTTCGAAAGAAATACCCTCCAAAGAAGAGAGGGATCTGAGGTGCATTGCCTTAATAGCATGTGAATGCGACTTCTAGATAACTAATTGTGTACCTTTTTGTTACAGCTCTTATCGGGTGTGTTGTTGCTTCATTAACTCTTTCATGTTTTAAGAACTATGGTCAAATAATTATATGTGTAAAATAGGCCTGGCTACAATATTATTTTTTATATCTTTTGACGTGTACTTATTTAATGATATCACTCATCTAATAAAAGAAAATCTATATATAAGGATAAAGAGAAAAAAAAAGTGAAGAAAAGAGAAAGAAAGAAGCAAAGGGAATATATATACATGAGTTAAATTTTGTGTCTCTTGTTTCTTGTCAGAAGAAAAAGGAGCAATTTTCCGGAGAGAGACCCTGTCCATTTCCATAATTTGCTTCATTACCCTTCTTTCCCAAAGAACTATAACATATATTCAACTTCTCTTGTTATTTAACTTAAGAAATATATATATATATATATATATCTGCTTTTCCTTCTTTTTACTTCATACCCAAACCTGATCTACTTTGTGTTGGGAGTTGTATAATTATTAGTTTTAGAATAATTTGTACATGTTATTTATAATAACACTTTCGTAATTCTTAATTAATGTGCAAATTTTTTTTTATAAATATCTAAATATATATGAGTTAGCAATAAAATTTGGTTAACATTTTTTGGCATATGATTATGTATGTGTGTCTGAGAATTATTTATTACACTTTCATACTATTGAAAAGTTTAATATTACTATCATTTTATATTTTATTACTTTAAGTAATTGTTTTCTGAAATTTAAAATTCAAATCAACTTTGATTTTAAATTAAATTGTGGTGAAAATTATAAATAATAGTAGTACTAAGTGTTGACTACTACATGAGAAAAATGAACTCATATGTCTAGAGTTCATTGAATTTATTTTCAGTATTCATGTAATGTTATACTGAGCACTCAACATTATTAGCATTTATTTTACCACATATATAATCTAATTTATTGTTTGGTAAAAACTAATTTATTATTAGCATTTATTTATTATTATTTTACCACATATATAATCTAATTTATTATTAGCATTTATTTTACCACATACATTGTGCATGTATGTCTAGGAATTATTTATTATACTTTCACGCTATTGATTAGTTTAGTATTACTATCATTTATATTTAAAGGCCTAAAATTAAAACTTCAACTCATCTTTGATTCTAAATTAAATTGTAGTAAAAAAATATAAATGACAGTAGTAAGCATTTAGTATTAGAAGAAGAAAATGAACGCGTGTTTGGAGTTCATTTTTTATATTCAAGTAATGTAATATTGAGCATGCAATATTATTGTCATCTATTTTACCATGTATATGATGTAATGTGTTGTTTGGTAAAAGCTATCTAATATACTTTTAAATCATAATTAAGTTAAAATATAAATTTTAAGTGAAAATTTTTTATTTATCAAAATATAGTAACACTGAATTTTTCATAGAGAGTGTCTTGTACTCATAATAAATATTTTTTAAAAAAATTACTCTTTTTTCAATTTAATCATCTAAAAATTGAAAAAATTTCCAATTACTTGGACCCCTCCCCCACCCAAAAAAAAAAAAAAAAACACACACACACACACACATATTGATATTCATAAGTTTGTGTCCTTTCCCTATCCTATGTTCTAATTCATAAGGGAAAGGGACGCAACATATTTGACTCTACATATTACTTTATATATATATAAAGAGAGAGAGAGAGAGAAACGCATACAAACTATGAATATATACTAGAATGTATATATATATATATATATATATAGACACGCACACACACTATGTCCTTTCCCTGTCCTATCTTCCAATTCTTAAGGGAAAGGGACACAAATGGAATATTGCTTTATATATATATAAAGAGAAGATCGGATATTCACTTCTTCTTAATGATTACATCTTTGTCAAACAGAATAACCACTGTTCTTAAATTTAAGATTCTCTATACCTTGTCCCACAAAAAGTAACTACATTAGCTTATTCAAGATACGAAAAAAGAAAAAAAATACTTAATTATAGTGGTATATATCTCTACCTTTTTCTTCTGCTCAATAATTTTAACTCTATAAAATTATTGCATACATGTGTCTCTTAATGACCCTAGATTCATGAAACTGAGAAGGTTTGATGACCAAAGAAAAAAACTAAAACCACCTTCCACTATCAACAATACAAGCGCTAGAAATCATGTAAGATGGTTTGGATAATCGCCGTTAAGACTGGCCTAACGACAATAGTCCATGCAGTGCTATAAAATTATGGCGAAACCTATCTTAATGGATGATGACTTTGCAAAACCGCAATCAAGGAACTAGTGCTCCTCAGAAAAACTGTGGCTAAACTCTTTTTATTTATTTATTTTTTTATTTTTTTCAGTTGTAGTGGAATCTATACCTTCCAACTAAGAACATATTCCTAATAACTTTTTCTTTGGTTTTAGTCACTTACAACCTTTGATTCCAATGTAGGTGGTGATGGGAAAGTAAAAAAGAAATAAATTAATAGCTTCTTTTGCAACCTCAAGTTTGATCAACTTGGCTACTATGGATTATTTATGGTAGGTAGTAGGGACTAAGTGATTCATACACGAGAGAGTAACGGCTTTGATGTTTTAAGATAGATTTAATTTTTTTAAAAAAGAATACATTAACTTAGTTTACCATTAATTTTGTTAACCCTGTATTAATAATCTGTTTATGTTAACCATTTTTTCCTAATAGCTAATGCCACACGCGGATCTGGTGGGATTGAGGGTGTGGGCACATGCCCCCATTGAAATTTTTAAAATTTATATGTATATAATATTAAATTTTGATATTATACTTCCACATCTTTTTAAGTTTTGAGTCTACCAGATCTACTAAATTAACTTAAGTTGCACATATATTTTCTTTTTATTATTTGATATTTTAATTTCAATTCATTCAACTTACGCATGTATTTTTTGTTCCTCTTTTTCTTCATTTTATTTCTTTTTTTTCCTTTCCTATTTTTTCTTAGCTTTCTTCTTCTTTTCCCATTATCCCCTCTCTTTTCTCTCCTTTTTTCAATTGCTCTATAAATCTATATATGTATGTCTTTGATATATTTTTATAAATAGTAATCCTACAATAATTAAGTATAACATAACTAAATTCAAATGTTAATATAGAACTTTCAATTGGGTCTAGAACAATTATCTCTAAAATGCTGCAAAAATATTAGAAATGTTGTTAGATAAAATAGTATTTGTATACTTTATAAATATAATTTTTTTTTTTGGCAAATTGACAAATATAAAATTTTTTGTTTCATTGGTTTCATTGGACAAAATTTTTTTCCATTCAAAATAACTATTCATTGAACTATTATGATGTTGAGTAATGATATATTTTTTTAGTATATCTTTGTTATGCTTTGTATAATACTAAATAAATATAAAACTATATCCTCATGAGAACTTATATAGTAAAATTGTTGATATTAATATGAAAAGTAATTCTTAATATACAATGAATTTTTTAAACTTGTATTATTAGTGAATTAATCTCATTTAACATAATCCAGAAATTTGAAAGAAAATATTTTATTTAAAAAATATATTACAAAAATAAAAAATTTTAAATAAGATATATATATATTTTTTATAAAAACAGTTTTTGGCCCCCATTGAGTCAGGTCTTGACTCCACCACGGGTTAATGCATATATGAATGCTTACATTTTATGCTTTTGTTTAGGAATAAAATAATAATGATCGCTGTGATTGAAAAAAAAAAATTATGACATCAAATCCTAGTGTTAGAGAAGTTTTGCAATCAAATACTATAAAATAGCCGAACTCGGATTCATAGAATTTGAGATAGGCTTCATTTTACCACGAACTTGAGTTGCTAATGCCTTTCCTTTTTTTTTTTTTCCCCCGATCGAAGTACAAGAAGAATAAAAGGTGCATATGGATGGTGCCATTAGCAACTCGGATGCATTGAATAAGAGATGCCATAATTTTTTTTTATCAACGTCTTTTTTTTTTGGAAAAAGAATAAAAGATGCATATAATAACAAATGTTATTAAAGAAAAAAATTTTGGTATAATTTTTTTCATTAAATATAAAATAAAATAAAAAATAAGTAAATTACATGAATTGAAATATGATTAAAAAAACTACAAATTTATTCATAGTAACTTATAGTATCACAATAAAGCCTCCTTCTTGCATGTTATGTTCACTGTTGCTCCTACTACTTTTGTTATTATTGATTTTGAAGTGAATTGTTAATATTAACAACTAAAAGATAATTTAAATCTAAGTATAGGAATTGAACTGAAGGAATTGACTCATACAGTGTCACAAATCTATATTTTGAGATATTAATTGGTTAATAACAATTATAATAAAAATATAAATAGAAACATAAATAACAAAAATATAACTAACAAAATTATTCAGCAAAAACAATAACATAAAAAAATGCAAAATGAAATTCGCAATAAAAAATACAGAATTAAAATCACATAATAAATACATAACAAAAGAATATATATATATATGTGTGTGTGTGTGTGTGTGTGTGTGTGTGTGTGTGTGTGTGTGTATTTATATAAGGAGAGAGAGAGAAAAAAAAAGAATAAATACAGAATAAAAAATCCAGAATAAAATACCAAATAAAAAAAGAAAATAATATTAAATAGAAAAAAAAGGAAACACTTACCTTTAATATATAGGATAAAAAGACAGAAAAAGTTTGGTGGAGCTCTTAAAAATACAGAAACAAAATGAATATAGGATAAATAAAATACAGAAAAGATACAGATAAAAAATATTGAATAAAATATAGAATAAATACAGAATAAATTAATATAAATATTAAAACATAATAAAAAATACAAAATTATAAAAAAATTATATAATAAAAAATTACAACAGCCAAATAAAAAGTACATAGCATTATAACAAAAATACAGAATAATAAAACAGAACAAAAAATATAGGTATAGAATCATAAAAAAACAGAAACAATAAAAAAAATGTTTTTCTTCACTTAAATGAAGGTATCGAATCATGAAATAATTATCACAAATACAATATTTCTGTCCAACAAGTAAAAACAAAAAATAATATGAAGTAGAAAAAAGGCATGATGTATTGAAAAAAATAAATGAACACTTACCTTTAATATATAGGATAAAAAGATATAGAGAAAATTTAGTGGACCACTAAAAAACTTGCAAACACGTTTAAAGGAGGGACTGAGCTACAGTGAAAATCTCATAAATTGTTTTTGCAATAAAATTTTATAAGAAAGGGCAGAATTAAAAAAAAAAAGAGAAAAAAATTCAGTAAAAGATATCGTAGAGGCAATTTATGGAAATTTTGTGAGCAAGGGCAGATTAAAAAAAAAATTCATTAAGGGATATTGTAGAAATAATTTATGGGATCTCCCAATCCTCAAAGGAGTCTTACGCAGCAGAAGAGAAACGCACGAAGTTTTTGAAGCTTGAATGTCTCCTTGGCGGCTGAGGAAGAAGGGTTATAAGCGCTTGGTAGCCAGGGGTTTTTTGGTAATTGCGAAATAAAATTTTAACTTTTTTTTTAACTTTATCTCGGCTGAAGCAATAAGAGAGTGTTACATGATACTATAATCTCCGCATTCAACCAAAATGTACCACGTGACTGCTCTTCCAATCATCTTGGTTAAGGTATGATTAACCAGTCACCGGTCAATCAAACTTGTCAAAATATATTGCCAACTTAAAGCAAATTTGGATTCCATATATTTGAGTTTACAAAATAATAAAAGGAACTCGGATTCATAGTTCACAAAACAACAAACTGATATCAATTTACCTAACTACAGAAATCTTTAAAAAAAGAAAAAAAAAACTTAGATCTTTCATAGAGCTCATAAAAAATGTAAGATATGCTACCAGTACTTTCAATCAAGTACGATTTGACTAATTATAATTTTTTTAATCATATCTGGCTCAAAACTCGAATAATAACTATATATCTGAAACGTACTTATCAAAACACCACCATCCTTGAGATAAGTACTCCATGGATGAGGATAACAACTCTGTTTAAGTAGTATAACTTTTCTGCACTTTTCTAATCCTCCACGAAAGTTTGGGGCTTACACCACACAGCCATTAGAAAAGTTTAGCACTTTTCTTATTCATTATTATGCCATATTGAAAATCTTATATATATATATATATATATATATGGTAATTTCAAATTTGAAAATGACGCCTCACATAGTGATTTCGATATTTCCGAGCACAAATTTTTTCCAAGTATCACTGATAATCCATCAAACGCTATCTGCTATTCTGCTGCTTATAAATGAACTACATATACGATTTGGTCCTCCTTATTTAAAAAGAGGTAATTTTGCCCTTTTAATTTTTAAAATTTAAAATTTAACACTAATCTAACAGTAAATTGATTTAGACAATGTTTTTTTCCCAAATGGTTAATTTGTTTACCAGAACAACTTGCCAATGCCCAGAAAAAGGAGAATGCTACTTTTCTAGGCTCTTAAATCTTACTCTTATATTTCTCCATGAACATCAATTTTAACATCAAGGGTTTGGGTCCGTCTAAATTCCAAAGTCTCTCATTTCATTGTGCAGAATGCTGCAATTGAAGCCATAACAGATGTACATATATACGCAATAAAAGTGGCATCAACTTCAACTTCAGAAACATGATGTTAGAGATAAGAGAAAGTCCAAATTGTGCAGAGAATAGTTTCAATCTTGAAATATAACGTTTTCTGTATTATTACAATCAAAGTTTACAGAGACGAGCCAAATATATATATTGCTTACAATAAACTCAATATACAACTGTATGTTAATAGAATTTCTTCCCTAGTAAACTCTTAGCTTCATTCACAGTTAACCACTCCCTCACTGACTATTCTCTATTAATTAACAGCATGCAACCCATAGTTTATTTTGCGGTAGTATCTGGAAATTTGCTTTAGCATTGATATCATAATAAATATTTACTCGAGAAAGGACAGAGAGTGAATGAATTTGAAATTTAAATATGTTTATTCTTAAAAAAAACAAAAAATTAAACAACTTTTTTTATTTATAAATTAATTGAATAATTATAACAATCTCTTTTCTTTTATTTAGGGCAAGATGTAGGTTTTTCTACGAAACCATATTTAGAGAACCAAATGATTTTTTTTTTTTTTTTTAGACTAAGCATTATATATTCTGCTACCCAGTTCTATAGAACATGGTGAGGTTGGGGGGAGGATGGGTGATATTCCAGATGTTACCATTATATGATAAGCTAGCCAAAGAAATGGCAAGAAATAAAGAACCTGGATTAAGTAAAATTTAATTCATTTAATACATAAAAAGATATGAATGAAAAGAAAATAAATAAATATAATTTTTATAAATAAAAAATTACTTTTATACCTTTATTTTAAAAAATTATAAAAAAATTAAATAATAATTACAAAAGCATAAATAAGATACGTTATCTAAAATTTTACCTTCTTTTTCTTTTCATCCCCTTACCAAACATGTCCTTGATAACTTTTTTGAATGTGTCTCTTTGCTTTTAAATCTCTTTCTTCTTCTCTCTTGCTTTTTCGAGAGTACTCCAAGTGGTGTTAAACTGGCTCAGTTCTGCACAGAATTTTGGCAGTTTTAACATCTTGCTCCGCCATCAAAATGGCACGGTTGGAACAGTAAAACGGTGAGACAGACCGTTCTTTTTCTTTTGATTGACTAGCGTTTTATTTTTATTTTTTATTTTTCAATTTCAACGTAGGTGATTGATAATGAAAATTTTTGGATTAAACTATTATTTTCATATCTAGATATGTTTGTTTTGTGCGCTTAACCTTGTATTTATTTATAAAGTTGTTGATGTTAACCAATTTATGGATTAAACTACTACTTTCTCTGTGGTGCGTTTCCGAATTTTTTCTGCTGGTCCTCTCTCGTGGGTAAAGGGAAAGGTGCGCCTCAATTGAGACCAAAACGCACTATTTGATGTCAATTGCTGCAACGCACCGTTTCGTCTCAAAGAGGTGGTGCATCATGGAGGCAGAAAACGCTGAAACGCAAAGCTGACTCAGCTCCAAAACGCAGATGCAGCAAAAGATCAATCATGGCTCCAAGCTCCAATCTTCAAAACGCAGATTCAGCTCACCTTTCAATCCACGAAGGATTCACACTCGAATCACCCCTTTCCGCTTTGCAGCTTGGCCCAAACAATATGTTTTCCAAGGTACAGTTCAACGAAAATTTTGAATTCTTCAAGTTCAATATGTTAACTGCATTCAAAAGGGATTTTCTATGTTTTATGGTCTATTTTCTTTGTTTATTGGGTTTGCCCATAGAAATGGAAATAATTAGGGGCGGTGTATATCAGTGCGTAAGTTATGAATCCCGAAAGAGGCGAAATCTTCTGGTCTGTACTTCAATTTCTCCTCGAGAGGGGTTTGATCATCTTCCCTCAACAGGTATTTGATCATGTTCCCTCATGAACGTGGCTAGATATAAGTTTTTTTTTTTTTAATTTCACATGAAAGATTGCTGATTCCTTATGCATCCGTGAGTGCCTGTTGCTTGTGACGCCCAACACTGTTTAATAACTATAAAAATAGGCATAGAAAACAATTGCACTAACAGAACTTTAAGCTAATTCAATTTGTTCAAAATTTGAAATTTGAAATTTTGCAGCAATTCTATAAACACAGTACACATTTTCTTATATTTGGTTAATATTTGGGTGCAGAAACCAAGTATATGCATGGTATTCCTTAATATCTACAAGAATGGAAAACAAAATTAAAATGATTAATAAGAGGCAATCACACTAAGCACCATGAAACCACGATTTTAGAAGTCTGTATCTTTCTTTTACCTCAATTTTTTATATGATTGTAGCACAATTTGTTTTATTGAGGGATAGGTGTTCTTAGCAGTAAGGTAGTTGAAAGAAAGCATCATAGAACCTGACACCACAATATAGTATAATTATTATTATAATAAGGCTTCAACATTAGAATTTATATTTTGTATAAGGAACTCTTGAGTGGGAAACTTCGGACAATTAGCTACTTTGACTACCAGACAATGAAGAAGACAGCCATAAATGTTCTACATGCACAAACCAGAATCACACAAACAACAGGGGGTATTTATCTGATGCTGAGATATTTACTTCTCTTCTCTAATATTTTGTCTTCTGCGGAAATTAGTTAACTATATCAGTGTTAACTTCTCTTCTCTACCATATTTGACTTTTGGAACTTCCTAGCTGCACTATTTTTGATTTCGTCTTTTTTTGCCCTTTGAATGAAATTGATTTGCTTTATGCGGCGGGCAAAAGAAGACAATCATCACCATATTTATGTGGGTGAAGACTTTGTTTCCAGTCATTGGGTGCTTCTGCATGCTATCAAGCTGGAAAATAAAGAAAAACAAGGTATCACCCAATGGAGGATTTTCATACACCAGTTCCTAATATACCATCCAAGTCACATCATTGGCTGCTTGTTGAGACAAATGAGGACACAATCACATCCCTTCTTGTTTTGTTGACATGGAGTTATACATTAACATTTATAATAGAAATGAAGTTGTTGCAAACTCTCAAGGATTTATGTAATAAAAATTAAAACGAGCTATATATTAAAATTTAGAAGAAAAATGAAGCTGTAATAAAGTGTCAATATTTTTCATTATTTGATGTTGTATTTTATAATCGTCAAAATGTAATAAATTGAGACACGGATTCTTTGAAATGAGAATCCGTGAAATAGCCTGAAGTATAAAATTTTAGATAAAATTTTAATATCAAAAAGTTAATATTAAAAAAATAAATAAATAAAATAAAAAAGATGTAAAATACTTTAGAAGAATTTTAACTTCCATCACTTTGAAAGATCCGCATCCAATAAATTGAGGACTACAACTTTATAGTTAGTTGTTAGATATTCAGTTCATATTATAATCCCATTAAGAAATATAAAAATAAAATCTTGAATAAAACATGTTCTTACAAATCATTCAATCAAAATAAAACTTTACGTATAATTGAACTGTAGATGTAAATGTGTTCGATTTTTGGATCCCAAATTATGGTAATTCTTTTGGTTTCTAAAGGATTGAGCATGCGGTACAATATCAAATCATATTGATAAATATTAGGTAGGCAGCTTTTTTAAAAAGCAGATAATAGTAACAACCTCGAAAATGGTGTAAGACTTTAGGTGGGTTATGCTAAACCCTTTTGCCGTATTTATCTGAGTATAACAAAAAAAAAATGCATTGACACATCAGAAAGAATCAGATCAGTTAGGTCCATTTCTTTCACTTTAGTTTGGGCAGTTTGGTTTGGAAAATTTAAACTTATTTTTAGGTTTAATTTTAATCTTAATCTAATTTATTTATTACAAATTGGACAAATTGGTGATAATGATGATGATAATTATAACGAGTAAATTATAGGAATTTTCTTTAAATTTTACTAAAATTATAAAGATTTTTTTTCTTATTTTCAAAGTATACATTTTAGTTTAATTTTAATTTTTTAAAATTAAAATACTATCTATTAACTAATTTTAAATTAAGGTTAATGGAGATTGTAATAAATAATTTTAAAATTAAATCAAAATATAACACAACTTTTTATTTTAAGAGATTTTTGTATATATTTTAAAAATAAAAAAGATTATGTAATTTTAGCAAAACATAAAGAGAATCAATGTAATTTACTCTATTATAAAAGATTATGACAGAAATATGATTTGAGCGGTAGAATAGAGCTAAAAAGTAGGATTAACACTAAAAATAGTAAATAAATAAATACATGACAGAAAAGTTGCATATTTAATGAAAATCTTTAAAGTGTCTTTATTTGTTTCATATTTTTTAGGAATATAATTTTGCTGTGAGTGTGAGGAATACCGACTAACTTTGTCTTTTGCTTAAAATAATGCTTTCTACATATTAATAAATAAATTGGTAATCCTAGTAATAATTAATTGGTTTCTTGGTTATTAATTAATTTTGAATCATTTATAGGCTAAATAGAAAAATAGACAAACTTAAAAGCGGCCATGAAAGATGTGGTCAACTAAAATTTCTCTTGACATGTATTAGACAGTCTTTTTTTAAAATATAAATTTTCTTACACTTTATTTTACTATTAATTTTTTTGACCTAAATACTTTTACTTAACTTAAATATATATTTTGGATTAAATTTAATGAAAATAAAATATACTCTTTTATACTTTTATTTAAATATTATTCATATTTATATATTTAGATTAATAGAAAATATTATAATAAAAAAATTTAAGATTAAACTAAAGTGTATATTTAAAAATAAAAATATTTATATAATTTTAGTAAAATTCAAAAAAGATTCTTATAATTTATTCATGTATATATATATATGTACGTGTCTGGAGGTATCTTATTTGGGCTCCACAAGCATCCAAAAAGTCCAGGGCTGATTAATAATTTTTTTGGGCCCATGGAGTCTTCATCTGGACAGTAATCTGTGCTAGAAATATACCTCTGAGGCCACAAGGTAGTAGTTGAGGCCTTGCTGGCAATGCTAAGATGCTTTTAAAGGTTAAATTAAAAAAAATTATAATAATTAGTACTATGCTAAATCAGTCATGACATAAGTATTATATAGAAAATTTTAAATTTATTTTTAAATTTGTATGTAAATTATAATAAGAAAAGACGCTCAAAACTCTGGATTAAATTTTTTCAGTCAACATTCTATATTGATATATAACAATTGGATAATATATGTTGTCTTGCTATGCAAAAATATGTTTTCAAAAGAAAAATTATGAGGGCCTACCCTTAGGTTTAGATTCTCTTAAGGGAAGCCCACATCGTAAAAGGTGGGTTTTGGATTGACCTGATTGACTACTCCGCTTAGAAGAATGTAACTTTATTGTTGAGTTCCTCAATAATGGGCCTTATGCCCTTTTTTAACCAAATGGTTAAATTGTTTTTACAATGACAACTTGGCTAAAACCCAAAAGAAGAGAGTGCTAATTTTCTAGGCTCTCGAATCCCAGTCTTATGTTTTGCCATGAACATCAGTTTTAACATTAATTAAGGCTTGGTTCCTTCTAAATTCCAAATTCTGATCTCATGCTACAATTGAACTAATTAATGCGAATAAATCAACTAAATGCACTGATGTTTTGTTACAAATGAAACCTCCCCTTCCCCAGTTCTACTTATACAAAACAGAGTAACTGAATATATAATGCTTAATTCATGGCTTAAGGTTATCACAATAACTTCTCTAAACTCTAAGCTTCATTAGCTTCTCCCCTTTCTTAAAAGCGAAAAAATAATAATAAAAAACAAGAAAGATTCCAAACTCCGTAGTCCCTACTCGCTACCATAAATAATACATAGCAGGCAAGCTTATCATGCAACGGTAGCATCTGGAATATCAACACCAAACAATTTTATGCTTCTCTGAAACTTAAATTCAAGCTCACCATCATCATCATCATCCACGTAGACAAGGAGCCAGTCACCTTGTCTCAACCGTTTGTCTCGAACAAGTTGTTTCCATCCTCTTTCCAGAACTGGTCTTTTGTAACCTTTCCTCCGAATTACACACCGAAACACGTGAGGTTCGAGCTCATCCCCAGATCTCACTCTCACTGGGACGTCAACCCAATTGGCTCCTTCTTCAAAGGGTGGAAGAAGGGGGAGTATCGCTGTTGGAAAAGCCAACCTGTGACTAACATCAGCGCTACTGAGTTGCTTCCTCCATATTATGCGGGGGGCCATATATGAGAGAGGAGATGAAGAAAAAATAGGTTTGAATTGTGAAGAATGAAGAGTGAGGAGGAGGAGGAGGAGGAGGATGGATTTGTGGGTACTCATAGGCCATTAATTTGAGTGAGGTTGCAAAGGATTTCGGTGGGGATGGGAGTTTCACCATCAAAACACCCATCACCATCGACATCCTTCACTTTTCAATAGCTTTTAAATTGCGGCTGAGGTCCCGATTGGAATTGGATCATCTGAAGTTAAAAGCAATGAAGTGCCTCTGAAGTTACCAGATCCGACAGCCCATGAATGGCCACGTGGAAGCACTAATGCAGGTCTGAATTTCAATTTATACACTCTGTTTGGAGGCGAAAATGGAGACATGGCTGCATTGCTAGCGTTGATGGCTGCAAAGGTTGAGATGGAAGTTGAAGATTGAAGAAAATGCTGCGTTCCGAAAAGGGAATTCTAATGTAAAGAGGCTTCCAACTGTGCTTCATCTTCAGCTCTGTTTTCAGCGTACTTCTCTACTTCCATACTTCTTCTTTGCTACATCTCTAAGTTTGGATCTTAAAGTGCATCATAAACATTCATAGTACTTTTTTACAATATTATATATATTTTGATAATAACAATTTTTTGCAGGATTGGTATGGGAAAGCTTGCTTGTGAGTCTGACTCTACTGATGTGGTCTCTATGGTGCATGATTGCGAATCTGTGCACCTCCTTCTCACTTGCACGGAGTTATTATTCTTAACACTTGAGCACTTGATTCTTCACCATATCCTTTTTCGATTTCTTAGCAAGGTTAAAATTTGAATGAACTTGAATAGCATTATTATAATCACATATAAGAATATTATTTAAAATATTATATAAAGAAATCCCAAAAAAAAAAGGGCAATCACGGCTATCTACTTGAGTTTTGATTTTTGAACTTCAAATTCAAATTTGCTTCAAGATTCATCTATTTCTTTGCATATATATCTTTCATGAAAACTTTGATCCTTTCATTTTTCCTCATTGACCTTTGCTTTGAATCTAGTACTCTAATCTTTTATTTTTCATCACATTCCTGTTGAGTTGCTTTGAATCTAGTACTTGTAATCGTTAGCTGTTGTATACTGGACTCATTTTTTTTTCTTTTTAATTATAGGAGCAACATTGATAAGAATTGAATATATTCATTTTGTGTCTGATGCACTTTAAGATCCAAAATTAGAGATGTTATCGAGAAGAAATATGAAAGCAGAGAAGTGCACTGAAAACAAAATAGAAGACAAAGCAAAGTTCGAAGCCTCTGTAGCTTCCATCTCAATCGTTGTTGCTATCAACGCCAATAACGCGGCCACGTCTCCATTTCCACCTTCAAACTCAGCATATCGATTGAAATTCAATCCTGCATCTATGCTTTCACGTGACAAATCCTGGGTCGTTAGATTTGGTAACTTCAAAAGCACTTCACCCTTTTTGACTTCAGACGATCTAATTCCATAAGCTGGGAGTCTTATGTTTAACAGAATACAGAATAAGCATTAAAAGATAGAGGGTAAAACATGCAGAATTGATGGGCTCAACGGCGAGACAATAGATTGTCTCACTTTGGCTTTCCTCCAGATTTATTTTGCATTCAGCTGAAAAACTGTAAATGAGGCCAAGTAGAGACACATTAGCACTTGATCAATAACCTAAACTGTAATTAATTGAATCTTGCGTAATTCAACTTGATATTGTTGAATCATAATTGAGATGGTCACACATCTCAAATAACTCACATATATGTGAAGCTATGAGGTCAATTTCAAAATCACCATTCCTTATTCATTTAATCTAACCCTCAACTAAGTAAATGTTCCTTTTCATATCTATATTTGCATGTTTTTTCCCTTTATTTCCATGTTAATTTCCCAAGTGGTGTATGGGAAGAATTTGAAATATAATGGGTAGAAATTGCTTCTATTATCTTCCTTTTCCTATTTGGCACATCTATTCTCCTTTTCCTATGTAATTTTTTCTTATGTTACATGTATACTTTTTAGCCTTAATTATATATATATATATATGTTAATTTTTTGAAAAGACTCCCCCCCTCAAAAAAAAAAAAACATACTTGTTAAATCTTGGATCTGTCCATGCCCTTATCCCTTCAAGATTTTCGACTACTTCCCAGACCACCGTCCCTTTTCTCACCCTTTCTAGCCACTTTCATTTGAATCCAATGCAAATTTTTTTAAAAATAATAAAAAAAACTTAGTAAAAGTTTTGAAAATGGAGGAAAGTTTGAAATAATAATAGAAGATAAAAAAGGAAGTATGTTTTAAATTTAAACTAGATTAAATATATCTATAAAATATTTAAAATTTAAAACTAATCACATTTTACATGAACTAGATTAAAAAAAAGCACAATTTGCAGGAAAATTTAAAAACATAATCAACAGTTGAATAAAGTAAAGCAGAGAGAAAAGTTAGATGTGAAATAAAACTATAAGAAAAAAAAAGGAAGCAAATTTAAAATTAAAAAAGTATTGAATAGGAAAAATTACAACTAAAAACTCAGATTTTGTAAAATTTATAATAAAAAATCTTAAAAGTTAAAATTATTTTCAAAAACCACAATTACTATCAAATTTTAAGAAATTTAAAAAAACTTTCTAAATCTAGTAATAATTTTTTTAAATCTAATAATAATTCTTTTAAAGCTTGATAGTAATCCCACATCTCACTAGGTAAACCCAATTGGCTTCTTCTTCAAAGGGTGGAAGAAGGGAGAGGATCGCTATTGGAAAAGCCAACTTGGAACTAACATTTGTGCTACTGAGTTGCTTCCTCCATATCATGCGGGGCATCATACATAAGAGAGGAGATGAAGAAAAAATGGGCTTGAATTGTGAAGAGTGAGGAGGATGAGAATAGATTTGTGGATACTTATAGGTCATTAGGGTTCCAAATTTAAAAATTTAAGTGAGGTTGCAAAGAATTTTGATAATGATGGGAGTTTCACGGTCAAAACACCCATCACTATCAATATCCTTCACTTTTCAATAGTGAAACTTCAGTCACCATCAAAATCTTTATTTTTTCCATCACCACCGAACTCACTCAAATTAAAATATAGTGAATCAAATTTAAAAAAATTATAGAATTTTAAATTAAAAATATTTATATTAAAAGATTTTAGATTTTAAAATTATTCTACAAGATCTAAGATTATAAATTCAAATTATGTAAGAAAAATACAATTTAGGACTTTGAATTAAAATAAGTCATGAAAAAAGTATTATTTTTTAAACAAACATGATAACTTCATACAATTATATCTTTAATTTTGAAAAAGTTTTGAATCTTATTATAAATTCATGAAAAGCTTTTTTAAAAACCTTCCGTTAGAAAAAAAAAAATAGAAGGAGACGAAGAGAGGAAGATGATGATAATTCAATAAAGCTCTCAAATTCACTTTTGAGAGAGAGAGGATTCATTGACTTGGATATATTAGAGGTAGTTACAGGCATATCACTCTTATATTGTCAGGTGTCCTTTTACAAAATCTTTACTAAATATAAATCAATTAAAGAATGACAACAAAACTTCTAGAAAATAAAATACTCTACTCCAGTCTACAATATTACCATATTGAAACTAACACATACACATATATCACAATTCTGATTTTGTATTAACTGTTATTTGATGATTTAATCTGCATGTCTCAGGCGGTGATGGGGACTGTTAACTGTTAAGTGTCCCACCCTGCCTATGCGACGGCCTACAATGGAATTGTACATAATCCTCTTTGTTATCAATTTCATGAACACCAATTAGAGTAAGTGAAGATACGAGGAGTTTTGGTGGTGTTTTGCACCTTACAGTTTGCTTTAGTTTGATGCGAATTAAATGATTGACCAATTATAGGTGTTGTTGGAATGAAGTCGGCGAATAAGATTTGTAAGCTTTGAAATGTATATAAATCATATTGTTTTTAAAATAATATTTGTTCTTACTAATTGTTATATGATAGAAGCAAAATATTGCTTTTAAGAGCAATTTAAAGCATCCTAAAAAATTACATTATGCAATTATAAAGACATCTCCTCATGAACAATGTAAAGGGTGTAGAGAAAGTGTTTCAAAATTGAATAGTCAAAAAGTCCCTTTTTCATAATCTTTTTCTCATGGTGTTCAGCCCTTATTTATAGAATTTTTTTAAACCATTATGCGTTTTGATAGAAACTCTCTTTGAGATTTGAAGTCATTCATGTCTAGATGTCCACTAATCATCTCAACAGTCATTAGACTGTTATTTATTGAAATCCCATAACTCTTAGTGTCAAAAGATATTTTAATTGTTAATTTTATGAGTTTTCTATTATTACCAATCAATTAATTAGTATCCCCCATAGTCAACTGGTAAGCCAATGGTCAACCAATTTTAGTATACTATTAACTACGAGTCAACTGGTTTCTTGCTTCTAGTCAACTGAAACATAGATTAAAGACTTCCAATGAGTTATTAGTCAACTGATATCTTACTGCAAGTCGGCCAGGAAACTATTATATACTTTCATCCCATTGTAACTCATTAATTTAAACTAATTTAGAACTTATTAGGCAACTAAACTAGTTACGATGGGTCGGACACTCTCACCAAAGGGACGGAGTTCAATTCCTGAGATCATCGCAACGCTTGGAGAGGCATCTTCACAGCTAAGTGAAACAGGTGTACTACTAGAGTCAGGATTAACGAGGTGCATGTATATCCCTATTTAGGCTAGTTCCTGTGGGTCATGAGTTAGGAGCCCTGCCCTTGGATCGTGGGTGAGCCCAACCCCCTTCTTAAAATTCTCTCATAAAAAAAAAACAAAAAACATAACTATGGGGTTTGGGTCATTGTGCGTTAGATGCCTAATGGTCATCATGAAGACAGTGACACCACAGGACCACACATCCACCTTCTCCTCGTCGTAACTAATTAATTTAAAACAAATCACATTTTATAGGAATTGGATGACCCAAAAAAAAACACATCTCACAAGAAAAAAAAAAAAGAGTTTAAATATTAAATTAAGTGAAAAAGGGAGAAAGTTAATTAGATGTGAAATAAAACTAGAAAAAAGGAAGCAAATTAAATATTTAAAGAGTATTAAGGAGCTATAAAACATTTTTAAAAAGTTCAAAACTACCCACTTTTTATTGATATGATCTAAATTTCTATATATACAAAAAAATAATTAAAAAAAATTTAAATTTTAATGATACTCACTTTTTTTCTTGTCCAAATTTTCAAACTAATGAAATTTCAGTAGAGTTTTTAAAGTAAAAAAAATTAAATATCAAATGCTTTCGATTTTAATTACAATGTAATATAAATAATTTAAATTCTTAAATGGAATTTCATTAAATAATTTTTTTTACAAAAATTTGGACTTTTAAGAATATATATAGTCACTTTTATTTGAATTTAATGTATAGTTCTAAAATAATCAAACTTTTAATAAACTTTAGAGAAGTGAGATCAATCTGTTGTGAAATTTAAATTTTTTAACATATATTTAAAATTATACTGAAGTTTGAAAATAATTTTTTTCTAAGAAGTGAAAAAAATTTAAAGATAGTTAATTTCATTTGTATATAACAAATTTTTAAAATAGAGAATGAGAGAGGTGTGAAAAATAAAAATTTAATAAAAAATTGAATTTTTGGAATAGACTTTTAAAACAAAAATTATAAATTTTTTAATAAAAATTTAAAATTTCAAAGATATTTAGTTTTCTCTTAGCCTAGTCCAAAATTTCAGACTAATGAAAATTAAAGTAGAGCTTTGAAAATGAAAAAACAATTATGTGAAACTTAAAATATTTAACAAATTTAAATTTTAAAAGTCATTTTTATTTATTATAATGTAATACAACTTCTGAAAAATAATCAGAATTTAAATATAATTGTATTTTTCTTATAAAAATTTTGACTTTTAAAGATAGTCACTTTTATTTGATTTTAACATATTTTTCTAAAATAATAAAAAAATTTATTAGAGTTTGGAGAGCACAGAGATCAATTTGATGTGAAATTTTTTAAAAAATAAAAATATTTAAAGTTTAGCAAAATTATAGAAAAATATTTTTTTACAGACAATGAAAATTTTATAGATAATTAATATTATTTGAATCTAATATAATTTTTTTAGGGATACAAAGCCAACTAGAATTAAAAAATAGGAAGTAAAAAGATTAAAAAGCTAAAAGAGGCAGAGAGATTATGAAAGTAGGGTTTTGGGCACACGTACAATGGATCAAAATTTAATTTTACTCCATGCATTTTCGTATTTGTTATTTCCTTAGATACAACAAACTTTTAAAAAAAAAAATTGTATAAGACATGGTTGCTTAGCAACTTGTCCATTTAAAAAAAAAATTATAACATACATGGTTGTCTAACAACCGTGTTCGTTAAAATAATTTTAAAAAATCTTTATCCTGCATCTCAGGATCAACCTGACACGCAAGAAAAGTAGATAAGGGACATGGTTGCTAGGGCTTAGGGTTTAGGCAACAGTGTCCCAGTGCCTGCTTGTTAGGGTCAAAGTAGTTTGACTTTGACCCTGACACACAGATAAAAGAGGCTACGTAATAGCGTATGAGCAGTGAAATAAAATTACATTGTTACGTGTCAAAATTTTATTGGAGGAAAACTTATTTGAATTTTTTTTACTGTTAATTTCATCTCCTCCTATATCTTCATTTTAAATGTTGCTTTTCCTCCTATATCTTCCATTTCTTCTTTCAACAGCTGTTCCTCCATTTCTTCTTCTCCTTGCTTTTCTGTTTCATCTTCTTTGTGTTGCTATGTTGGTTCATTGTTCCTCTCTCCCTCCAACTTCCTGAGTAACAAGTTTTTATTGGGAAAATATCCTTCAGAGTTTTCAGTTATTAAAAGAGAAAGAAGATAGAAGGAGTAATCTGCAAGTGAAGGGAGACAAAAAGAAGAAGTGGTTCCTGATTTGGTACGAAAATTTTAATCTAAACTAATATTTATTTTATTAAAAATATGATTATACTGTAATTTAAATTTAATTATTTGTGATGTATTTTTATTAGGTAAATATATATGTGTGGATGAATTTTTTATTCTTACATATTATAGCTAAAATAAAATACAACTGCAAGATCTAAATAAATGAAGAAAAATGTTAAGTCATAGTTATTTTATGTAGAAAGGTGAAAGAAATTTAAAAATTAAAGGAAAGAGGTTAAAAAAATAAATTTAAGAAAGAATTGTGATAAGGAAAATTAACTATTTGGGTGAAAAAAATTTGTCAATATTAAATACTATAAGGATAGAAAAAAATAAATTAAAAATGATGATGAAAATATCAAATAAAAAAAGTTACAAATGTTATAAATAATGGAGACATAAAGAAATATTGTAAAAGAATATTAAAATTTGGGGAACAAATATAGGAAAAAAGGGAAAAAGTGTTAAAGAATATTATATAGAAAATAAAAGTGGTGTAAGAAAATATTATTGATGAATATAATGGGAGAAAAAATATGGAAGGGGCAATATCTGAAAACATATAACTAAGAAACTATTAAGGAAATATAATATAAAAAAGTTATAAAAAATATAATATAAGAAAATATTGTAATAAAGGAAACAAAGATTGTCAAAAAGTATAAAATGAGAAAAGAAAATATAAAATATATAATGTGAATGAGAAAAAAATGGAAACTTATAATTTTATAAGATATAATTTATTATGGCAAAATATTAGTGAAATATTGAGAAAAATACAAGTAAAAAATATAGAAAATATAGAAAAAATGTCAATAAAATGAGTATAATAAAAAAGAACGATGAAATAATAATTGATAACTTTTTTATTGTATTTCGAATATTAGTGATAGTGTTGATTGGGCTGGCAAAATGAATAACGAGAAAGAGGTTATATGTATATATTTAAATAAAAAAATATGTGAAACCGAAGATGAGACAATATTTATCGCAGATACAATTGATGTAATGACTGTTGATTATGACATCTCATTAGAGAAGCTAAAACATGAAGTTGCCAAACAGTTACAGCTTGACTTAAATAATATGTATTTAACTTGGTATATAGGCATCCAGTGTCATTGAGACCCACAAAGTATCGAGCATGCAAATTAAGGAGAGATGGCAATGTCCAAGCAATGTGGGTGGCAAATGCAAAGTCTCCATTACAATTGGGTTCAGTAGAATTGTATGCAGATATATCGTCAAAAGAAGTAAACTTATACGAAGTAACTCAAGCAACAATTGAATATATGCCAGACCCACTCCCATGCTCTAGCCACGCTATCATCGTCGACGATCAGCTTGCCTTGTTTATGTCATACTTTGCAGGCATTGGTCAACATTCGAGTTCATCTCATCTGCCAAGTGATGATATCTCACAACCAGGTTCGTCACATGCACTAATTAGTGCCCCCTTTCTCCTCTAGAGCAGACAGATGACATAATTGATGAATTTGTGGAAGATGATGAATATGATGCAGCTTTTTACAATTACAATGATGGTAGTAATACAAATGATTATGAAAACATTGATTATGTGGATGTCGTTGTGAATCCAGCAGCCCCCATTAATATTTATGATGATTTGACTATGGCATTTCTTGAATAGATAGATGCAGGTGGTGCGAGGGTTCCTGAGTATGCTGAAATGGAGGAGGCAGTGATAAATATGAATGATGGCCAAGAGTTACATGTATGTATACTGTATAATGATCAGCGATCCTTTAATTGGGTAATGAAGATATAGTCAGTACGCACACATCACATTTTTTAAGTGTTTCATTCTTCAAAAAAGTATGAAGAATACCGTTGCTTTGAATATGGATAAGGGTCATGCAAGTGGAAGGTTAGGGCATATTATCGAAGGAAGAAAAATTATTAGGAGATAACAAAATACAATGGGCCCCATATATGTGTGTTAGCATCATTGTCTCAAGACCACCCAAAATTAGATTCTAATATTATTTCAATATACATTATATCTATGGTAACTGAGAATTTTAGGGTGTCAATTTGAGAGGTTATTGAGTAGGTGCATTCTATTTTTGGATACAATGTTTTATATAAAAAGACTTGGAAAGGAAAATATCGAGCCATCTCACTCGCATTTGGGAATTGGCAGAGATCTTTTGCTTTGTTACCTAGATGGTTAGCTACTATTTAACATTTCATGCTCGGCTCATATTATGACTTTATACATAAGAATGTGTACCAACTAGCGTAGCTAATGGGGAGTTGGTCATATTTCATTGAAAATTCTGGATCTTTAAGCCATGCATTGAGGCATTTGATTACTTGAAACCAATGGTTCAAATAGATAGGATATTTCTTTATGACAAATATAAAAGGACTATTCTAATTGCAAGCATACAGGATGATGAGAGAAACACCGTCCTGCTTGTGTTTGCAGTAGTCAAGGGTGCAATATATGAGGCATGGACATAGTTCTTATTTAACCTCTGCGCACATATGGTAAAAGATAAGGATGGACTGTGTTTGATTTCTGATCGGCATACTAGTATATTGACCGTTGTGGCTAATGGACAAATAGGGTGGCAACCCTTGCAAGCTTATTATATGTTTTGCTTTTAACATTTAGCTAACAATATCAATAAGAAATTTAGATTGCCCTTGCTAAAGAAGCTATGCATGAAAATTGGTAAATCTCGCCATCACTTAACCTCATTTGTATTTGTATTATACCATAGTTCTATAATGATTTGTTCTTATCCTATCTTTTCTTGTACAGGTTACTTATATGAGCAACATAAAGTAGATAAAGAATTAGCCCACATACGCCGACTAGACACACACGCTGCAAATTAGATTGAGAAGATACTCAAGGGTCAATAGTGTTAGGCATATGATGTTGATGGCAGACGATGGGGTCATATGACAACACATTTAGCAGAGAGTATTAATGCAATTTTTAAAGAGGTTAGGTTCCTACTTGTGCTGAGGTTGGTAAGAGCAACATTTTATAAGTTAATCAGGTATTAGGTCTAACGAGCTGAGAAGGCGAATACACAGCTGGAAGCAAACGAAACCATATATGAGGATATTAGATTGAAGCTAACAGTCAAAACTAGAAGAGCAACAACATGTGCAGTTCGTGGACTTGATAGACGAGGGTCAACATTTGAGGTAGAGGAGCCATATGATCTAACTAATTAATAATTTGGTCGATCCTGTAAAGTTAACTTTGTAGATCGTATGTCTAATTGTGACAAATTTCAAGTTTTGAAATATCCTTGCCAACATATATTAATAGCATGCACCCACGTTTGAGTAGATTACGTACAATATGTTGACCGAGTGTTTCGATTGAAAATTATTTCAAAGGCCTATGACATTGAATTTTGTCTTATTAGTAGTAAAGCGTATTGGCCCCATGTTCAAGGCCCAATGTCTATTCCATATCCAACAATAAAATGAGGCAAGGGTCGCCCCAAGTCAAGTTGAATACGAAATGAAATGGATTGATGAGAAAGTCCAAGAGATTTGCCACAATGTGCATTGTACAGATAGTCGGATCATAATTGTGCGACTTGTCCATTGCGTGCTCATCCAAACCCATAGCACTTTAGTTTTTCGATTGTTTTTTTCCTTTTTGTATTAGAAATGCTTCATGTACTACTTTTCTTGTATATGTTGTACAAAGGATGCAAGACAATATTATGATAACCACTCAGAGTATATTGCACATTATTTTGTGTTATTTGCTGTTGTTTCAATTTTTGATAAGTATAATCTTGCTTTATGTGAAGTTATCTTCATATAAATTCATTCATGTGCTAATCAAATATCGTTAAATATATATTTTAGCTAAATTCAATGCCATTTTGTAGGATAGTATTATGTCTAGCACGAGACATATTGTTCATTTGAGTCCAAAGGATGAGTTTTTGTTGTATCTGCAAATTAGACACGTCTCTCAAGCTGTGTAGCTAAATAAGGTATGTTATTGATATATTGTAGAAATTGAATCTTTAGCTGTTTAATGATTATATCATTTATAATATTTCACACTTTTTCTCTCTAATAATCAGATCGCATTTTTTGATTACATCACGTTGCTCATGGTCCACGATTGAAGTCTCTCCCACTAGCCATAGTGCCACATATAGAGTGTCTCGCCTCGCAACACTTAACTTTGATGCTTCCCTTGTTTCAGCACTGGTTAAGTGGTGGCAGCCGGAGACATATACTTTTCATACTACCTAGGATGAGTGTACCATTACACTACAGGATGTCGCTGTGTAGTTAGGTCTCCTTGTCACTGGTTCGCTAAACTTCAACTTCAACTGGTGAGGTGTTCGTGAGGTTTTTCTTGGGATTAAGCCATTAAAGGAGGAGTTTGATAGCCAGAGACTGAACATTACTTGACTCGCCAATCACTTTGAGGCACTTCCAGAGAATGCAGATGAGAATGATATACTACATTTTACTCATGTCAACATATTACGTCTGATAGGTGTGGTTCTTATACCAGACCGGTTGGGACATAGAGTTCCTCTTATATACTTGACAGTCCTTTAGGGCTTCCATGTACTAGGTCAATTCAGTTGGAGTTATACAGTGTTAGCATACTTTTATAGAGAGTTATACAATGCCACTGATTACAAAGAGGTTAACATTAGTGACTGTTTAACATTGCTTTATTTATGAGCTTAGGACCAGTTTCCTAGGCTAGCCCCTAAGAGACCCCCACCTCTAGACCTTCATCTTGATGTATATGATGTGCTCCTTTCACTTGTGTATAGGTATGAACCCTATTTCGAATTGAATACTTTCTATATGGTTCATGTTGCATATATAATTTTGAATTAATAATCATTTCCTTTTACACCTTACAGGTGGAGGTGTGTAAGCTAGCGTCCTCGTTCGAGAAAATTAGCAATACAACACTACTGAATATTGTTAGACTAGATAAGAGCTAGTCAGTTTTAAGACACTTTCTGTTAGTTTGGTGCATAGTTACCTCAACGATGCTATATATTGACATGTTTTATTTCGTTATTTGTAGATTATATGACATTCATATGATGCAAATGATGTACACCAGTTAATTCTTAGCTTCTGGTCTCCTCGGATATATGGCTAGCATCTGTGCTACTTATTTGCTTTTATATTGTGGAGTGGCATCATGCTGATTACGTGCTCTGACAATTTGGTAGAATGCAACCCATACCTCGTACTCCTTATAATTTAGAAGAGGTCCATACATTTACACTAAAAGGCAAGACACTTTTAAACTGGTCAAAAAAGCATAAGAACTTCGTGCTTGCTTGGTGGAGCTAGCAAGCTACTTTATCACTGACATCGATATCATTGGAGCTCTTAAATCGCTACTCAGAATATATGAAATGGTATTGGAAAGTTACCTGTCGGTGGATCCACCTTATTAGTGGTGCCTAGGGTTTTGTGGTAACTTTTTAGGACCTAACATAGTTATTTTATTTTACATTTTTTGTACTTATTATATATATAACTCTTAATTTTGTTTTCTCATAAACCGATGTCACTAATCGCTTACGAGTACTTACTACGGATGACTATTCACTGTTGGGTCTTGCTGTGGTCACTGATTGTACTAGCATCCTCGATGCACTTGGCGAGCATCGAGATATGACAATTTCTCAAGCTACTCCTCCTGCACCTCAGTTGCCTCAACCACAGCTTCCTCCAACTCACATGGCAAAGAGAGCTTGTGGATTTATGTCCACTAGGGTACCCATAGTGGATGATCAGCCTTATACCTCTAATGTTGGCACCACATCTACGACGCCTGGCCTTTCTTTTCATGCATCGACAGAAACACAAACCCACCCTAATGTTGTTGGACCATCTTCTTTTGCAGGAATACAGACACAAGTACACCATGACACCGTGGGTTCATCTTCTCCCACAGCGACATAGGCTCAAGCCCATTATGACATTGCAAGTCCATATTCTTCTACTCCTCCTGTGCATTTTGTTGATTTTAGGAGTGTCAGCTCTTCATTTTATATGCCATGTGACTCCATCCCTTTTACACCCCTATTTTCAGACCAAATAATGTTTACTTTTAGATTTGCTTCTAGGTCTTCTGTATACATTGGATCATAACAAGCAGGATATATCACACCACATCAGTAACTTCCTCAAGTTCAATCTCCCTTATTAAATGTGAATCTCATACCTTTTCAGCAGGTAGAAGATCAAAGAAACAATGATAACCAAGAAGATGAAGACGGAGGCGTTAATGAAGAAGAAGCCAAGGAGGAGGGCGAAGTTCAGAAGGCAAAAGAAGAACACCCTCTTGTCCGACAATGAGGTTGACAATTACGAATATGAACTCGATATAGCACAGGAAGTCATTTCTTTTGATCGTTATGCATTCTGTTTTTTTTTGTTTTTGTGTATTTATTTTTTAGATCATTATAACATAACTATTTCTTTTTATTAATTACAAAATTTACTTTCTTTAATATCGAGTTCAACAATATTAGACCATCATTATTAATTTTTCATCAAATTTTTTTACACTCTTACTTACTTATCTAGTTTAAATAAATTTATTTTAAAAAATTAACCTTTATTTTCCTAAATTAATTTTATACCTTTTATGGTAAATAAAATTTTATTTATTATAATTATTCTTATTCCGTAACTTACTACTCCAACAATTTTTTTTTCAAAACTAACTTAACAATTACACAAAAAAAATCATTTAAAAAATATTTCATTTCTCTTCAATCATTTTATTAAGTTTAAAATAATTATTATTTAATTTTTCCTAAACAATGATCTTCTATTTCTTTGTGTCTATTTCTTTCTTTTTGACCAAATGTAAATTATTTGACATTTACTTTTTTTATACCACTTAGCCATAATATTTTTAAATCTCTCTCATTTAATTTTTTTTATTACCATATTAAACATAAATTATCAAACTAATCAATTTAATTTAGAGAAAATGAAGAAAAAATTAATAAATTTAAAAAATTCAAAAATTTGCAATCCAATGACATGGGTCACGGTTAAAAATAGTTATTAACTATTTGTCTATTTAACATTTTTTAATAATAGTTAAAATTTCATTTAAAAAAAACAAAAATGGGTTACATTCCTTTCAAACCGTGAGCCACTAGTTTTTTAAAAACATCGTCTTGTACTTAGAGAAATAAAAATGACGGCTGTGTATGGAAAGAATTTTACACTAATATTACTTAACAATATTGAACTTAAATTTGTTAAGTAATATTGAACTTAAAACTGAAATATACTTTTTAAGTAATAGTGAATTTAAAAATTTTAATGAGAAATTCAATAAAAATACAAAATTTAATGAAAAATTGGCCCTTATTAACGAAAATGAAGGTTAATTGTTGGCACTAGAATGAAAATCATAAAATGAAGTTAATTAAATAAACCTTCATTTTATGATTTTCATTATAATTAAATTAACCTTCATTTTCTTAAATTAATTTTATGATTTTCATGGCAAATAATGTTTTATCTCTTATCAATATTTTTATTATGTGACTCACTACTCCCAAAAATTTTTGAAAAAAAATATTTGCACACTTGCGTAAAAAACAAAATTTAAGTTGGGAGTTACAATTAGTCCCAACTTTAACTTAATAATTAAAAAAATTATATTATCACAAAAAAATTAATTATGACTCAAATATGACAAATTAATAATTTTAATTTATTATATATATTTCATATATTAGTTATAATTTTTATTATTTTAATATTAAGTTCAATATTACTTACCAAGTTTATTAAATTTCTTAACACTATTACTAATTATCAAGTTTTAAAAAATTTAAAATTTAAACTAGTTAATCATTATTTTTTGAAATAAATTTCATTTTTTAATATTTTTAAATTATTATAATTGATTTTTAAATTAATTTTTTAATATTTTTCACTTATTAAATAATTACATTATTACAACTGAAATTTTTTCCTAATATTACAATTTAAAATTTTTACATTTATATTTAATATATAAAAAATTCAAATAATAGTGGACAATAACTATAATTTTTAAATTTTTTTTAATACGAGTCAAGGTTATTGCTTAATTGTGACTCATTAAATTTTTTTTAAAAAAATTTTATATGGGTCATGATTGATGCTCAATTGTGACCCTCTTTTTATAAAAGAAAATTATATGTTAATGTATTTTAAAAAATAAAAATGAAGGTTGTATATATCAAGAATTTAAAATCAACTGTGACCCTCTTTTTATAAAAAAAAAATTATATGTTAATGTATTTTAAAAGATAAAAATGAAGACTGTATATATTAAGAATTTAAAATTTATGTTATTGTTTTAGAATCAAAATTTCAATGAAAGTATTCTTTAAGAATATTCTCTCCAGGATTACCCTTACCCAACTCAGAAAGCAGAGCACCGACATGTATAGTGTGTGTGTGTGTGTGTGTGTATATATATATATCGAAGTTGAATATTTGGCGGTGGGACCACCTTTTTATTCGTACCTTTGTTTTCTAAAAAAAGCATCAAACTCAAGGTCAACTTGCAATTATATTAACTTGCTTGTCATCGTCATGAATCCAGGGTGTGTGGTAACGTCATCGGAGAAAATTATGGATTTAATCATTCCACGTCTCTACGGGTAAATTATTGAGATTTTTCTTTAATTTTGTCAAAATTATATAAATATTTTATTTTTACAAATATTTTTAATTAAAATATCTTTTATTAATCTAAATAAAAAGAGATTAATATATATTAACCTCTTCTTATCAGGATTGAAGAAAGATATTTTAATTCAAAATTTTAAAATTAAATTAAAGAATAGTGAATTAAAAGGTGATAGTTATACCCCTATTTGATTAGTAACAAAGTAAATATAATATGTTTTATATAATTTATGTAATATTTATTATATTTTTTTATTTTTTATTTTATTTTTTAAATTATTATTTTAACTATCAATTTTTTAAAAAATTTAAAATATAAAAATAATTTTTTATTTTACTTATTTATTTTTTTATTTTTTATATTATCTAACTAAATAGACCCTGGTGGTGACTCTTGCATCCTTTATTGCAAGAGATCCACAAGATGTTGAAACAATATATATACACACTATATAATAATTACTCCATATGAGAAAAATGTCATTTCATTTTATTATTATTTAATTGTTAACAATTTTATTTTAATATTTTAATAAAATATAAGAAAAATATAAATATTCTAAAAAATATTATTTTTATTTTCTTAATATTGTTATTATATATTTATATAATTATCATATTTTTAATCATTATATATTTAATATATATATATATTATATTTTAATATTTCATTCATATATTATATAATTATATATTCTTTATACTTATTTTTTTATTATTATTTATATTATATATTATATATGGTATAAAATGATGTCAGAAACTTGGCTAATTGGCAGCCGCTTGCCGATTGCCATAAACTGGAGCATAGCATAAGGGCTCTGGTCTTGACCGGATAGGTCGCCATTGACGTTGCTAAATAAAAGTATTCAGAACTAGAAAATGGCCAAACAAATTTTATATTATACGACCAACAAATTTAAAAAATAAAAGTGAAAAAATAGAAATAACCACAACTTGTAATTTTATAACTGGAAGATATTTTTGAGAATTTAGTTCTCAAATTTATTTGTCAATTGAACAGGACGTCTTTTAGCCATGACCCTCATTTGAAAACCAAAATAACAATAATAATATAATTTATTTCTCCATAATTTAAAATGCACCATCTAACTTTTATGCGTAATTGTGAAAATTAGACTGAACTGATTGGTAGAACCAAACAATTGGTAAATCAGTTATAAAATTAGTTTATTTGACTTTTCAAATTAGTAAAAAAAAGGACCATCAAGAACTGGCTAAATGTAACTTCTTTATTGTATACGTGTCAATTTTTTATTTAAATTCTAGATTAATCATAGCAAAATCTGAGTAATTAATGACTGGAAACATAAATAGCAAGAAAATTACACAAACATATTAACATAAAGCCTGATATTATCCATGCATAATTATCGAAGGTTATAATAGATAATATCAATTGAATCCTGATCCCTTTGTAGAGGGAAGTCACTAGTCATATCAAAATAATTGTAGTCAGTCAACATTAGGGTCAATATATACAATATGTACAGTCTCACAAAAATCTATCCTTGAAGAGTTAAAGAGCCACGACATAACAAAAAGGGCTCCTGTCTAAACCATGACTCCAAAAAGGATCTAGCCCACGCTCGCTAACTTAAGTCTCCCTTGAGGGAAGTGGGACTTGCTGTGAGTCCTTGGAGACTATACGGGTCTTCAACCCTATGATGACCTATACCTCCCCAACCCCTTTAACGTAGACATTATGTCGTCCACATGCTATTAGTTTGAACACCTTGAGACAAATAGTGAAAATCACAATAATTATAATTCTCAATAAAATAATTTCAAACTAATAATGATTCAACTACACGCCTGCAAAAAAATCTTTCTTACTCTCTTCTTGATTGAGTGATATCACATACTCAATCATAAATGGCAATCATAAAATACAATGATACATATCATGTCGTATGCCATGCTTTAAGAACCATCCTATATCATGTAGTGCATTTCATTTACTACATATCTGATGGAAACATACTCCATCCCTATGGTATAGAAAATTAAAAGAATCATGGACTTTATACTCAGTGTCTCATACCATTGAGTATAAACATAAGTTTTCATAATAGCTACGTAACTAAGACTTAAGAGTAAATGAGTATTTTCCATGGGTTCGTTAATTTGCACATAAAATAATCCATTAGAGTATCCATACATAATTATATCAAAATGAAGCCATTCATGTTATATACGGAGTCCCCCAAAATGGAGCCACAACACATGTAAAATAAATAAAGGTTTATGGGCCCATTTTTGAAGAGAAGTTTCATTCCCGTTGTGGGAAGTTATGCCCTGTTTGATTTGATTCTGCAGAATAATTTTTTTATTTTCAAGAACAAAAAAATAAAAAAACCTGTTTGATAATGTGTTTTTAATGAAGTGTTTTGTAAAACAAAAAAATAAAATTTTGTTTTCAAAAACAAAAAACTCACAACACTTTTTAAGTGTTTTGTAATTTTTATTCTACAGAATCAAGTAAAAAACAGAAAACAATTACTTTTCAAAATAATGATTCAAACAGATTTTTTAATTTTTTTGTTCTCAAAAACTTGTTCTTAAAAACATATATTTTGAAAACATTAAAACAAAAACAATTTCAAACAGGCCCTTAATCTCGACCATCTCCATATAGAAGCTATGCATCCCTGAAGGAAAGCTCATATGGAGAATCATTTCTCCTTGATATTAGTGGTGTCTAAAACATGTCATAAATATGCCTATTCATAATGCTGTGCATACATAATTCTATTCTTAAAAGAATATCTCAATTTATTCATTTCAGCAAATAAATTCATCAGCATTTGCATAGTCGTACAGTCATAATCTTCAGTAGGAATATCATTCATATAATGAATGACGATTCTAAGCATTCTTTGACTCATAACTCATAATCCTAAGTATTGGTAAGTTCTTAGGATTCAATTTCTACTTAATCATAGATCTACATCTATCACTTAATAATCATATAGTCATCAATCATACAAGTGATTTCACATTTTGAGAGATCAATGGAAACTCCTAAGCATCTCCTTTATCTTGATTTTTAAGTAGTACAACGACTGAAGACAAAAAGCTACTCAAAAACTATGACAATTACATTTTTCGTTCTTTCATCACGTTTGATGGAGCAATGCCACATGAGAATTTTGCCATATGACAGAGTGGATGGTACCATGGTGCGCCTTGCTTGGTGCCGTGGCACTAGTTCATCTCCTTTCTCGAGAAGAAGATAACCAACAAATGTTCACTTTTGTCTTTGCCATTCTGGACCCCTGTTTTCTCCATTTTAGCATTCTAAACACTTAATAAACCTATTAGAACACCATTATAGATTGAATCATTCCATACTTAGATATGTGGTTATTCACCTTATGTACCTATATTAGTATATATTAAAATTTAAAGTTTTGTACGAATTTTTTAATAAAATATTTTTATTAACTTATTTTTTGTATAACAATTATCTCTTATGTAGCATTAAACTTTTAAAGGTCTGAACTTAAATTTTTTCTATTAGTTGTCATATTTTTCTTTTAGTAACTTATTTTTTGATTAAAATATTATATGCCTATATATTCAGTGTATATTATTACGTTACTAATACAATGAACCAAAATTTTCTTTCAGCTTAATTTTTTTAACTTTTTATATATACCAATTAATTCATATTTCTTTTCATTTAAAGATTTATTAATTTGAATTTTTTTTAAAATTATTTCATGCCCTTCCATATTTGAAATTTATGTTATTTATCATTATTATGTTAAAGCCTATTTTATTTAGAAAAATTGTGTACTTGCTCATTTTTTACGTTATTGTACTTTATTTTTTATTTATTGAGTGCTATAACTTATTCAATTATTTATTTATTTTTAGAAAAAAATTTATGTCCAATATTCCTTCGGTGTAATTCTAGAAAGTCATCAATTACAGCTAATGATCGAGTTGTTTAGTGTTAATGTTGTCTTTGTATATATATATATATGTTTGTACTTTAAAGTTAGCTCTTGAGATTATAAGCAAGATTCCATCCTTAGTAGTTATGTTGTTTGTTAGATAGAAAGTGAATTTAACTTTGACTGATTTGTTGTTGTAGATAAATTTGAGATGTTTTACTTTTCAGAGAACACTTTGTCAAATTTTCTATAGCAAGTCACATACAATTTGATTTGGTTATGGCAATTGTAAATTCTTAAAACTTATAAGAATGAATGAAGTAATCAAATCATGTTTGATTTAGAATTGTTCCCCATAAAATCATGCAAAGAATATTATATAAGGATTTGTTTATCGTTAGATTTACGGATGTGGAATTTTTTTATATTTTATGCCGGTCATGTCACTATTTCAGTATTTGACATTAAAATTTTTAGTAATTATTTAATAAAATATTATTTTATATTTAATAATTAATTATGTCATAATTAAAAAAATCGGTCTAAAAAAATATAAAATCATCACTCTAAAATATAAAAATTTAAAATGTATATTCTGTGCGCATATGGCTTTTTCTCACTTATGGAACTCATATTCGAATTATAAGATGTTTAGCATGATTTCATATATTTTAATTATTTCTTGTTATATGTCGTAACTTTAAGATTAAGATCCGGAAAGCAAATGCAAACAAAACCATTGCCGTTGAGCTAGCTAGGTGGCTAGCTTTTCACTTTCCACTCTCCATCTTTGTTCATCAAATGAAATTCCACAAAAGGCAAATTGCAATTTCGTAGATTATTTTTCAACGACAGAATGATTCTTGTAGCAGTGGTTCAAATGCGTAAAAAGTTAAGAATAAAGTAAGAAACAATGACAATTAACTTCATATGAGCCGTATTTATTAATCCCGGAGTGGAGACAGCTTTAAGCCTCATAGTTTTCGTGGAGGATCGGAAAGTTACGCACTTGCACTTCAGGGCCGTACCAAAGTGAGTGGGATGGATTTTGGATCTTCCATTTTAACATCACTCAAGCTCATTCAAACAGATGGAGATGGAGAATCCTTCTTATAAATATCCCCTAGTCAATCCATTCTCCTCCTCCTCAGTCTTCATTCTCCACAATTGAAATCCATTATTTCTTCATCTTCTCTCTCACATATATGTATGGCGCTCCACTTAATATTGAAGAAGCGAATCACTAGCACAGATGTTTTGTACAGGTTGGCTTTTCCGACTGCCAAACTCCATCTTCTTCCACCCTTTGAAGAAGGAGCCAATTGGGTTGATGTCCAAGTGAGAGTGAGACATGGTGATGAGCTCAAAACTTACGTGCTTCGCTGTGTAATTCGGAGAAGAGGTCCCAAAAGACCAGTCATGGAAAGAGGGTGGGGAAAACTTGTTCAAGACAAAGGATTGAAACGAGGTGACCAGCTCCTTCTCTACGTAGATGATGATACCGGCGAGTTTGAATTACAGTTTTTAAGACGCTTAGGATTGTTTGGTGTTGATATTTGGTATATCATTCCATGATAAGCTTGACTGCTATATAAGAAATGGGAGAAACTAGTGAGCTTGAAGCTAAGAGTTTAGTAGGGAAGTTATTCTGTTTCAGTTACTCTGTTTTGTAGAAGTAGAACAGAGGAAGGGGGGCTTTTCTTTTGTAACAAGTGTGATGATCAGTGTGAATTATTCGCATCAATTAGTTTAATTGTAGCATTCTGCGCAATGATATAAGATCAGAATTTGGAATTTTGACGGAACCACACCTTCATTAATGTTAAAACTGATATTCATGGCACATATTTGCTGGCACATTATAAAATATCAATACCACTATAAAATATTAATGAAAGTAACTTTAGTAGATGCGTACTTTAAATAATTTAGACATATTCTAAAGTATGCATCTATTAACAATAATTGATGGAAGTTATAGCAACATGAGGAACATTAGAGTTTAAACCTAGCTTTAAACTTCAAACATTCGATATTAATAAAAAAATTACATAATCTAGACATATTTAAAAAAAGGCTAAAATAATTTACCCAAACTAAAAAGATGACATAAAATATACAGAAAGAATGGGAAAATCAGCTTTTTCTAACTTGTTAAGCCTAATAAAGTGCCAGATATGTATTTTCTATATACCAGATTTGATTGAACAATCACCGGCAACAAGCACCGGGTTTTTAGGTACCATAAACCACGCACAACTTGACAGATCCTGAAACTGACATTAATCATGCCCTTGACGTTATCTTAACAAGCTGGTGCTATATGAGTGGTTAGGTTTAAGTCAAAAGATGCATTTTTTTTTTCATTATCCATAAGCGTTAATAATCCTTCCATCAATACATACTTTCCATTACCTTCAAGTAACTCTAAAATAGACGCACACTTTCCATTACCAAGAAGTGTAATTATGGAAGGATTATTATGATTAGCGAAAAATGTTCACTTACAAAAAATTTAAATTCTAGTTGACCATGTCCCTCATGGCCCTTTCTAGGTTTGTCTCTTTTTCTATGTATAGCTTATTAAACGATTCAAAACTA
Organism: Erythrophleum ivorense; assembly: GCA_026724425.1. NCBI lineage: Eukaryota > Viridiplantae > Streptophyta > Magnoliopsida > Fabales > Fabaceae > Erythrophleum > Erythrophleum ivorense. Next base: position 34,192,876 of record JAIUCV010000006.1, on the reverse strand, counting down.
ATTGATAACCTAGAAATCAATTAATTATAACTAGCATTATTTTTATTTATTAATATCTAGGAAGCATTATCTTAAGCTAAAGAAAAAGTTGGCCGATAGTCCTCACACTCACAGAAAAGTTGCGGCTAGAAAAGGTACTGCCCTTTTTCTATATATTGCTTCTTCTTTTCTAAATCTTTTCTATCATGCAAGTGGAGGTTGGAAAAAGTACGTCCATTCTAAAATCTGATAGAAAGTTTTATCGCATCACATCACGCGAACGGATCCCCTACTTGGCACCAATGCAGAGCACACCATGCTTTGAGGGGAAACGATGTCGTTTTTGGAGCTTCTTCTGCTTAGCACTAGGGGCCATCTGCACCGTCAGTTTTGATGCAATCAAAGCCATCCACAGTTACCCCTCCTAAACGGTGCGTATCGAGCTAGATTAATCGAAGAAAAACGTAGTTCAAGTTCTTCAACCAATTGCCCTGTTATATATTGAGCGGGAAAGGAATGCAGCGAAATTTTTTAAGCTCTATTTTCATTTAGCAACAGCACAAAAGCAAATTTCCATCATCTTCCACATCATCTTCTCAGCAGGTTTTTTAGCAACCATAGCTGCAATTTTGGGTTTCAACGGTTGCTATGATTATCAAACATTTTCAGCAGCAATGTTTTGAGCAACGTTTTCATCAGATCAACATATCAGAGGCATAGCAGAAAATTAATTCAACCAATTGGCATTACCACTCAATTTAAGATATCAGAAGCTGGGTTGCTCGAAAAACAACGTAAATGGGTTAAATGTGTTTGGGGCTCTTTCATTCTTGCCGCGTTTCTATTGACTTGGGTTAGAAGCTTCCTCTGATGTTGGGTAATAGACTTGGAGAAGAGAAGGAGAGGACAGCGTTGAAGATGCAGTTCTTGGAGAAGAAGGAGCAGGGCTAGACGCATGAAACGAGTAAGAGTGGACGACTGGACCGTGCTCTGGAATGAATGGCTGATATATCTTTACTAAAACTTAAACGACATCGTTTCTTTTGCAAAGCACAGCCTGCTTGTCACCTTGCCAAGTAGAGAATCCGAACGCTCACATCACTGGGAATATTGGAATGTGCAGTACGGCCGTACTATACAGTAGGTGAAGTTTTTTTTTAAAAAAAATTGAAAGCTTTTAAAAAAAGGGTAGTGAAGAATCAAGATAACAGCAATTGATTATGCTATTCTCAGAGAAAGAATTCTTCAGAAATTCTACCAGTTTCTTCTTCTTTTAGTGACGAAAATCTAGGAGTAACTTTTGAGGCTTGTATCCTTTGAACCTGTTGCTGCTGCCTTGGGAGGAAATCATTTTCCTCGAGTTTGACAGACTGAGCTGTGAATCCCACTGCAAGAGCAGGATTATCTGAGGAAGTGGACAGTGTCCCCATTGAAGAGAAGTTGCAGCTCTTATACATGAAAGGTTTCAAATAAAAAGGACAAAGATTGTGAAGCAGCAATGAAGAGATGCCAATACCATTGATTGATTTATTTGGAGAAGAGGACCGTTGATTTACCTTTTGTTCTAAAAGAGCAAATTATACTAATCACTTTTAAACTATACCTTCTTTTATTTGAAAAATATTATTACCTTGATATATATATTATATAAAAATATCTGCTCCAAATTAAAAATAGAATTACTTTCTTGCTTTTAAGAATAAAATTATAATTTCATGTTAGAGGTTAAATTTAATTTGGATATCTTATCTATCATATTGTAAATAAAATTATAGCCCTATATTGTGCAAAAAAATTAACTTTTAATAATAGAAAATAAATAATAAAGATGAATGATATATATCAAATGTTAAAAGAATTTGATAATAACTTTAAAATAAGTGGATTATTAAGTTTAATTTAACTAAACAGAAAAAAATAGTGTACCGTAAAATGAAAATAGTGTGCTTCACAAGGCAGATCCCGTAATGAAGCAAATTCTTAGAGAACTCAAGAACCCCATATTTGACACAACCAAATTGTAGTTATGTTATTCATCACATAAGCCCCTGCTGGTTGATCTAAGAAGGGGGAAGTCTCTATGGGGTTAGCTCGTAATGCCAAAGGGCTGTCAAAAATTATTTTATTATGGACCAAATAGAGTTCAATATTAGTAAAGATATTATAAAAATTTTTATTTTAAAATTCTTATAAAATTCAAAAAAAGAGTGATACAAAAAGTAAAATTGTGTATAGAGCTCACTTTCTCTTTTTCCTTCCATTCTCTATTTTTTCTTTTATCTCTTTGAACTCTATAAAAATTTTATAATAAAGAACTCTAAATGATCTAACATGTTGCGTGCTTTTCATTGAGAAAAAAATATTTGAAGAACTAAATAAAAAAATTTTTGTTTTGGATGATTAAATTAAGAGAAGAGTAGTTTTTGTAAAAAAAAAAATTATTATATATAGAGTATGCTTCTTTGAAAAATTCAATATTACTATATTTAGTATTTTTTGGCAATTTTTGAAACTTTAGCGAAAATTATATGAAATGATATAGATACAATTATTAGGATTATTAGGATAGAAATGAAAATAGTTAAAACAATTTTCATATAGTAATTTCAATATTTCCAAGCACGAATTCTTTCTTTAACCAACCAAACGCTATCTGCAACTTTTGAATGGACTACATATTAGAATGCCCTTTGTGCCTACGCTTTTCGGCCTACAAATAATTGGTACCCACTAGGCCACCGTTTCCCTTTTTCCTAATTTGGGCCGAATCACATTCCAAAAAAGCAGATGAACGGATCAGCAATTTTTGTTTGCACTCAACAGTGACACCGAAGGTGCTAGCACAGCTAGAAGAAAATGCACCACTAATGATAGAAGAAAACAAATGCACGGATCACCAACTTTTCTTTTCTTTAATAAAATACCAGTTAAAGTGAACGCGCTGTGTTGAAGAAATACTGAGTTTTTCATAGAAGTATGCTGTATACACGATATATATATATTTTGAAAAAAATATTATTCTCTTCTCAATTTAATCATCTAAAAACAAAAGTCTTTAATTTAGTTCTTTAAATATTTTTTCTTAGTGAAAAAGCTCACAACTTGTGCACATATTTTCATTTTTTTCTCTAGAGATGGGTTGATTTAAAGGGTTCAAATTATTGGACTATATTTAGTCCATAATAAAACAATTTTTGATAGTAGTTTGATATTAGAAGCTAACCTCGTAGAGACGGATTTGGATTCCCTCCACCAATTCTCCCTTCCTCTACCTCTCTACCAAAATCTGAACCATTAGATTTATCAACCACTAACAATCAATGATAAAAATTTTAAAAGACACAATTTTGGTCATCAAATTTTGGTAGAGAAACAGAGGAGAGAAGAATTGATGGAGATAATCCAAATCCTATAGAGACATTCTCACTTCTTAAGTCAACCCGCTTGAGCTTCCGTGATTAATAACATAATACAATTTGTGGTTGGTGTGGTCAAATATGGGGTTCTTGAGTTTTTTTAAGAATTTGCTTCATTATGGGATCTGCCTTTTGTGAAACACACTATTTTCATTTTAGGATGATGGGTAAATTGCACTAACTTATTTTGCATTTTAGTTAAATTAAACTTGATTGGTATTCCTTTTATTTTAAAAATATCCTTAGATTCCTTTAACATTTGATATATTATCACAGAACCAATCTATTGTTTATTTTTTATTAACGAAATTAATTTTTGAACATTATAATATTGTAATTTTATTCATAATCTGATAGATAAAACAACTCAATTAATTTTTAATCTCTAATATAAGATTATAATTTTATTCTTAAAGGCAATTAAATATTTCTATTTTTAATGTTTAAGAAAAACAAATTGTACAAAAAATTAAATTTATTGACAAAAAATAATTTAGAATAAATATTTTCATAATATATATTAAATGTCAGAGGATCAATGATTATGCATGTATGTTTGGGAATTATTTATTACACTTTGATACTATTGAATAGTTTAGTATTACTATCATTTATATTTTAATGCCTAACATTTAAAATTAAACTCAATTTTGATTTCAAATTAAATTGTAGTGAAAAACATAAATGGCAATAATATTAAGTGTTTAGCATTACAAGAAGAAAATGAACTCATGTGGCTGGAGTTCATTTTCTATATTCATGTACTGTAATACTGAGCATACAATATTATTGTCACTTATTTTACCATGTATACCATGTAATTTGTTATTTGGTAAAAGCTATCTAATATAATTTGAAATCATAATTAAGTTGAATTCTAAATTTTAAATGAAAAATTGTTATCTATCAAAATATAGTAATACTGAATTTTTCATAGAAGTGTATTGTACTCATAATAAATATTTTTTTAAAAAAATACTCTTTTTTCAATTTAATCATTTAGAAATAAAATTGTTTAATTTAGTTTTTTAAATAACTTTTCTTATTGAAAAAGCTCGCAACCTACGTACATATTTTCATTATTTTCTCTGGAGATAAACTGACCCGAAGGGTCCAAACTATTGGGCTACATTTAGGTCATAATGAAACAAATTTTGACGGTCATTCAACATTAAAGGCTAACCCCATAGAGATTTCCTTATTTCTTAGATCAACCAGCACGAGCTTATGTGATTGATAACATAACTATAATTTGTTTTTGGTAGTGTCAAATATGAGGTTTTTGAGTTCTTTAAGAATTTGCTTCATTATGGGATTTAAGATTTGTGAAGCGCACTATTTTCATTTTAGGATGATGAGTAAATTACATTAATTTGTTTTGAGTTTTAGTTAAATTAAATTTGATATCTTTTTTATTTTAAAAATATTATTAAATTCCCTTAATATTTGATATATCATTATTTAATCAATCTACTATTTATTCTTTATTAACAAAGAAATATGATATTGTAATTCTATTCATAATATAATAGATAAGACACCTCGATTAATTTTTATCTTTAATATAATACTATAATTTTATTCTTAAAAGCAGTTTAGTATTTTTATTTTTAATTTTGAAAAAAATATAAATTGTTTAAAAAGTTAACTTTATACAAGCAAATAATTTCGAATAAATATTTTCATAATATATATCAAATGTCATAGAATCAATAATATGTGTGTGTATATATATATATTTAAAAAAAGTGTACTTCAAGAGTGATTAGTATAATTTGCTCTCTTACAACAGAATAGAAAGTTGAATCACCCATTGTCTTCTTCAAATAAATCGATCAATGGCGTTGGAATCTCTTCATTGCTACTTCACAATCTTTGTCCTTTTTATTTGACACCTTTCATGGTATAAGAGCTGCAACTTCTCTTCCATGGAGACACCGTCTTCCTTAGATGATCCTACTCTTGTAGTGAGATTCACTCCTTGGGCATTTGCTTGCCCAGTCTCTATCAAACTCGAGGAAAATGATTTCCTTAGCAAAAGAAGAAGAAAATGGTAGAATTTCTGAAGAATTTTTTGGTCTGAGAATAGCAAGATCAATTTCTTTCCTCAATGAGAGTGGTATATATGTTGACAAGGATGTGGCTGTGAACATGCCTATCAACTTTGGGAATGAATAGAGCTTTTCGCTGCATCTCAAACTCAAGCCAAAGTAAAGCATGCAGTTCAAATCTCAACACCAAAGCACAAAGAAAGATGATCTCTCCATTTATGCTTATTGATAGTCTAGCTTCTTTCAGATATTCACAATCAGTTTCAGATCATATTAAGCTAATATTTGATGGCTTGCCTTCCGAGTATGACAGTTTTATCACTTCAGTCTCATCTAGAGTTGAACCATACAGTGTGCCAAAAAACCTGAAGCATTGCTAATGGCATAAGAGGAAAGCTTTGAAAAACACAAGAAAGAATTAGATATTGTTATTGCTAAACTGGGTAATTCTTAGATCAGACAAAATAATCAGTCTTATTTCAACAACAACTAAAATTCTCAAAGATCTGGTGGTGGCGGAGGAAACTTTAGTGGGAATTCGTAATCTAATGGTCGAGGCTAAGAAAGATTTAGAGGAAAAGATGACTGGAATAGTAGTAAGATTGGACACGAGGCCTGAAAATGTCACTGTCGCAATTTGACCATCAGTGCAATGGACCACCAAATCAACACTCTAATAACTCCTCCTCTTAGCAATTTAACAACAAAATTGCAGTTCCTATGTCAGCCATGCTTGCATCACCTGAAACAGTTTAGGATCTTGTACATGGTATCCAGACTCAGAAGCTACCAATCACTTGACTTTTCAAAGTGATGACCTCATGAATAAACCTAAGAACACTAGTGCAGACAAGGTGTACCACTATAAAAAAATATGGGATTTGCGACGACAAAAGTCGTCGCTAAAATATCAGAAGTCGTCGCAAAAACTATTTAGCGATGACAATGTAATCGTCGCTAAGTCATCGCAATTACAGCCGTTGCTAAAGAGATTTAATGGCAAAAAAATTGTCGTCGCTAAAAAGACTTTTTGCGACAACAAAAATCGCCCCTAAATATATGTAATTTTGCCGCTAAAACTCCTAAACTTTTGGAGCCACGACATTTAGAGGCAAAAAAAGTCGTCACTAAATGTATGGTTTTAACGGCGACAAATATCTTTTGATACTAAAAACTTTTAGTGACGACTTTTGCCAATAACTGTGGTCACTAAATGCATACTTTTAGCGACGACCTTTTAGTTCAAGAGATTTAGTGACGACCTTTTCGCCGCAAAAATCCTTCTATTTAGCGACGACCTTTTAATTCAAGAGATTTAGCGTCAACATTAGTAGTCGCTAAAATTCTTTTTTTGGGTACACTATTAGCGACGACTTTAGTCGCTGCTAAAAAGGTTTTTTTTTCAAATTTTTAGTATTTTTCTTAATTATTTTCTTCAATCCTGTTTACTAAAATAGATTTTATAATATTATAAATGGTGAAAAATAAATCTTCTAAATCTCTAATAACATATACCCTTTTACAAAATCTAACATTTTAAAATACATAAGTAAAAAGAGAGCAAATCAAACTTTGCTAACAAATTTGATATATACATTACTGCAAAGGTTCATCCAACAAGTATAAATACAAAAATTTGTCATATGAATAATTTTTTAAACTCACTCATACACTCCACTATTCAATGTTTAAAATAGCATTACAATATTACTAAACAAAAGGAAAAGAACAAGAAGTTAGTATTGGTAATTGCTTGAATCTTCGTAATTCAAGGGAGGGGCACTAACATTCAATCTAGACACTTCATTTTGTTTTGTAAATGTCAAGACTTTCTCCATCAAAGCAATTACCTGTATGACAAATTGAGACCACATTCCAATTTCAGTAAAGCATAATGTTTGAAAGACTATATATGCCATCAACAAATTAATGTCAAAAATTTAAAAGGAAAATGGTGTTATAAATTAAGATGCATTATTTGTCATAGTTAAATAATCAATCACTAAAACTCTTAATTACTCACAAAATTATTGAGCTTCTCCACTTGAAGCATTGTTCATCAGAGGTACATTTCCCTGCTGAAAAGAAACATAACACTAAGTTTTTTAATATTGAAAAGAAAAAGAAAAGTGAAAAGATACCTGTTGGAATGTGGCCATGAAGGCAGTCATTTGAGCACGAATTTCAGCTTGCATCTGTGCTTGCATTTGGGCTCGCTCCTCTTGTAGCTTTTGTTCCATTTCTTGGCGCATCTTTTCACACACTTGTTCTATTGCAGAAGAAACTCTAGACTCCACTTCATATTCGTCGATGCTTCTCTTTCTCGAGGGTTTCTTCCTATATCCCTTGCCACGCACATACCCCGATCTCTCCCTCAGTACGGTAGCTAATATCTCATCTCCAGTTAGGCGTGCCTCTTCATTTGTTACTTGTTGTTGAATAACAAGATCGTGAATGCGTGATTGTAGTGCAGGACATGAGTTAGAAGTATGGAAGCTTGTACAAACAATTTGTTTAAAGTTAATGAATTTGAGAACATTACATGGATCTCCTGGGACTGCGGATCAGCCCACACTATCTCCCTCTCTTTTGTTTGACGAGTATGTTGTGCCTCCCATACTCGATCAGTTGTTGTTGGGTCCCTCTACATATTTTTCAGATATTAGTATTCAAAACTTTTTAGCATGAAAAAAAATAGTAGTGAATATAAAAACGAATTTCTCCTAAAATACAATGAGATGCTCACCAAAGACTCTTCAACCTCTGCAAATGAGCGGGTACCACATGTATGTAATGTTATCTGCTTTGACCTATTTCTACTATTTCTACTACTTGCAGCCTGCATATAAAGCTAAAGTGTTGTTAATGATAATTTTAATTAATAATAGTACAACTGCAATAAAGTTTGAACTAAGGACCTGAAACTTATCGAACTTAAAGTGCTGAATTAGCCAATCCTAATCTTCAAGGCTAACATCCTTTGGTTTTACTGCTTGCCTCTCCTCGTCAGTCATGTAGTTCTTATATATTTTTGACAACGAAGACTTCCAATTCTTAAAGAGTCGTTGCATCGAGTCCATGCAGTAAGACTTGAATGCCACCTCCTGTTGAGGATCGCGAACTTCAAATTTGTCCTATACATTAAGAATAGAATAGCAAATTCAAATTATAAGTAGTTATAATTGCAAATATAACATAGGTATTTGCATATTAGTTAAAGATATATATTTAACATATGTAACTTGTTACCTTCACTTTCAACCACATGGTGTCCCCATCTTTATTTGCAATATCTTTCCAATCACCATCTCTTAAGGACACAGTAGTCCGCACCACCCAACCAATATAACTAGATAAGTCTCGAGTCCCATCTCCAATCGGGCGTTCAATAGTCCTAGACATGGTAATTAAGATCTTGTTGTCAAATTTTGTTTTAAGATCAACTCCTAAATACTTATACTTCTCTCGACCATTTTTAACAGTGCTGCAAGAAGCTGAACAATATAGAAAAAAAAATGATTAGATGATTATACATAAAAAATAAATATACCTATATATGACACAAGGAAAAAAATTAACCAAACACTTATATTGTTTCCTTTGCTTACCTGCACTACTTTGATTTTGTGATGGCTGGGTAAGAGGTGAACCATCTTGTTCTTGTTCTTCTTCACCAACTGGCTCTAGTGGCAATGGAGAATATTGAGCTTCTAGAGCTTCTAGTGCATCATGCTCAAGTTGCCCTCTCGTACGTGGTGGGGATGCAACATCGCTCGTATTATTCTGCCTCCCCCGTCCATTTCCACGTCCTAAGCCTCGTCCGCCTCATCCAGCCCCTCTCCTATGCCCAGCACTTGACATTTCCTTTATCATTCCACATTTATTATGAGAATAAGGTAGTTGAACAATGTCAATTTGTAAAATTATAAAACTTTTAACCAAGAAATGAATTATAACAAGAGAAGTTTTAAAAATTTAAAACAATAATAATAATAATAATAATAACAACCTTATAGAAACTGTCATAATTATTGCTTATTATGTGTTATAACTTATTATGATCGAAAACCTTGTTGACAAGGTATTGGTCAAGTCAACAAGATCTTGGCTTTTCTAAGTTTCTCAATTAAAGAATACCTTGTTGTAAGATAACAAATCCTTTTGACAAGGTTTCAACCTTCTCTCTGTTGAATTCAGGATCTTGTCGATAAGATCTTCAATTGTGTCAACAACATATTATCCAGCCACTGAATTTAAAGACATTGTTAATAAGATCTTCAATCTTGTCGACAAGATCTTCTACTTTATGAACAAGATCTTTAACCTTATCAAAATAAAAAATACTCAATGAAATAGGATACTATCTACGAATTTAATATTTTAGTCATTTATTATACGTACCATTAAATACCATAGAATCTTAGTTAATCTTGGTTTGTATCTGTGGTGTCAGTATCAACTTTATCATCCTCCCTAAGTATGTTTTCTGAATCTCCTTTGTCAGTGGATACATCCTCATCATTGTCATCAATGAATTCATATTTTGCATTAATTGCACTTGGGCATTGTGTTTGTAGGCATTCGCTTGAATGGCTTAGAGTCTCTGGAGCAACATCATCCCTCTGCAACTGGACCACAAAGTCATTTCCCACATTATCGTCAAGGACCACATATGGTTCGATCTCATCTTGTTGATATGCCTCATCGATAGGCCCTCCTTCAAAGTCCCCACTAATGTCATCATCAGTCACCTCAGGCATATTGAACAGGTCACGGGTATTTGTCTTGACAACAATGAGCCAATTTGCATCAACTATGTCATTTAAATAGAACACTTGTTCGGCTTGATATGCTAAGACAAATGGCTCATTAGAGTTGAGTGAATAATGGGTATTCATGCTAGTGATTCCAAATTTATCAACCTTGTATCCTCTTCCTAGATGAGCCACATCCCACCAATGACACTTAAATAAATGCACTTTTTTATGCCCAATATATGACAACTCATATATGTCATCTAACACACCATAGTACTCTTTATTCTCGTCTTTATCATCACCTTTCACAAGTATTCCACTATTATCTGTTTTTCGACCTAAGGCATGATCTTTTGTATGGAATGTAAAGCCATTCACTGTAAATGCTGAGTAGCGGTGAACCACTTTGAGTGGGCCAACTGCTAAACTCATGAGGTCATCACTAACCTCACCCTGTGCGCTTAACTTTACAACCTACAATGAGAGATCACCATTGATAAATTTTGTTATGATCAAAATTTATCACATAATTCTTACATTCTTAGCGCGGTGTCCAGAAACTAACTTGTTCATGAAACCATTTTGGGAACTCTTTAACTGTTGATTTGTGCATTTCCATCTGCTTCTTATGCTCCCTCAATGAATAACATAATTAAGGCAGCAAATTCTTGAAGAAGTTATTATTTGGAAGGAGTTACCAAGCTCCACAAACGTACTCTATGAATGGCCAAACCTCTTCACAATTGTGGAGCACATACATACAAGCTTGATTGAACTCCACATTAAAGAGAAATCTTGATTCGTAACCTCCTCGAACTTGGCCACTTTTATTGAAGATGGATGTCTCATCCTTTCCCATAAGTCCATCATCATTTCTGACAAGCCTATTGAACTTGGTGGGGATGTCTTTCAAGTAACGGGAGAAAAAAGTAAGACATTCATCTGCCAAATACCCTTCGGCTATTGAACCTTTTGGTCGAGTCTTATTGCGAACATATGTTTTTAACGTCCGCAAATACCTAAATACATAAGAGGATTTGAATAAAGAATTTAACATAGAGTATTAATAAAATTTATAAAAGGCATATCTAGTGTAGTAAGTTACCTCTCGATAGGGTACACCACCTATATTGTACGGGCCCTCCGAGCTTTGCCTCTCTAGCCAAATAGATAGGCAAGTGGATCATGATATCAAAGAAGGCTGGTGGGAAAACCATTTCCAATTTGCATAATGTGCTTGCAATTTGGGATTCAAGATGATCAAGAGCCTCAGTTGTTAGGCACTTGGAATATAAATTCTTAAAGAATTTACCCACTCTAATATAGGTTCAGATACCTCATTAGGCAACAAGCCACGTAATGTTATAGGGAATATATCTTGTAACAAAACATGGTGGTCATGGCACTTCATTCCATATATTTTTCTATCACGAACATTAATACATCGTGACAGATTTGAAGAGAAGGCATCAGACACTTTCAAAGTAGCTAGGAAGTTACAAACTTTTAACTTTTCTTGTGGGGACAATGCATAGCAAGTAATTGGAATCAGAACTTTGTTTCCTTCTTTTATCGGGTGTAATTCAGATCTAATTCCCATGTCAACTAAGTCATACAGACTCTTTACTGTATCTTTTGTCTTTCCAGCTAATCTCATAATAGTTGGTACGATATTATCTGAAGCATTTCTCTCAATGTGCATAACATCAAGGTTGTGTCGGATCAATAATGTTTTCCAATAAGGTAAGCAGAAAAAGATACTTTTTTTTCTCCAATTAAATGCCCTAGTGACATGGCCACGCTTTCATTTTTGACCTTTCCCCAGAGTTACATTACTTAGTGCTCGTAATTGACAAAGTGCCTCATCACTGGTTAAAGGAGAGGGTGGAACTCTATGCTCAACTTTCCCATCAAATGCCCTTCGATTTCGCCGCCATGGATGATGAGTTGGCAGGAAGCGACGATGGCCCAAGTAGCACAACTTATTTCATAACGAAATAGAATATGTGTCTTTATGGCAACAGGGGCATGCAAGTTTTCCTTTTGTAGACCATCCTGATAGGTTCCCATATGCTGGGAAGTCATTAATTGTCATTAATTGTCCACAATAATGCTACACGTAACTTGAAATTAGACTTTTTATAGGCATCATATGTCTCTACTCCTTGCTCCCATAATTCAAGTAACTCTTTAATCATTGGTTAGAGGTACACATCTATGTCATCACCTGGACTTTTGGGGTCTGGAATTAAAAGAGTCATCATAAAATATGGGTGCTTCATGCATTGCTATGGTGGCAAATTATATGGAATTAATACAACTGGCCAAATACTATGATTAGTACTCATATTTCCCCAAGGCTAAAACCCATCACTTGCTAGGCCCAACCGAACATTTCTTGGATCACTACAAAATTCTGGATGCTGCTGGTTAAATGATTTTCATGCAATAGAGTCAGCTGGATGCCGCAAAACACCATCATCAATGCGTTCCTCATTATGCCACCTCATCTCCTTAGCTGTATGGTGAGACATGTATAGCCTTTGTAGCCTAGGCTTTATAGGAAAATATTGTAGCACTTTATGAGGAATTTTCTTTCCTCTATGACTGTTTGACCTCCATCAAGGCATATTGCACTTAGGATATGATTAAGCATTGGTGTGCTCTTGCCAATACAAGATGTAGTCATTCTCACATGCGTCAATCTTAGTGTAATCCATTCTTAACTCTTGAATAACTTTCTTTGCTTCGTAGTAGGAGTTAGGTATTAATGCCCCTTCCGGAAGAACATCCTTAAATAAACTTAGTAATGAATCCATGGATTTGTTGCTCCAATGGTTAAGGCACTTAAGGTGGAGTAACCTAACTATAAAAGAGAGTTTCAAAACTTTGTCACAACCTGGATAGAGGTCAGTCTGAGCAGCCTGCAACGAGTCAAATAACTATTTTGCCTGCTTATTAGGTGGCTCATGGTTCTCTGACTCACGGTTCCCTTTATTTGAATCTTTGTGACCATATGCATCATGGAGCATCCCAATAATATCATCTTCTTCATCGGTTTCATCAACTATATTATCAGCTACCTCACCACCATTATCTTGATGCAATGAACTGTAAGCACCAAGATGAACTTCTCCATGTGAGTCCCACACTTCATAACTTGGGCTGAAACCCTTCCTTAATAGATCTGTCCTTACCTCAATGTGACTCTTCCATTCTGTATTCCTACACCCCTTGCATGAGCATCGAATCATATCTGTCATCTTTGGCTGATTAAAGGCCCATTGTAAAAACTCATCAACTCCTCGTCTGTATGCTGGATTAACTCTATTATTGATCTTTCTCCAACTTTTATCCATCTCTATTACTTCCTACATTTTAATCAACATCATTGCAAGTTAAGTTGTAGACAAGTCAAATCTTTTTACATGTAAAGAATTATATACTTACGTTAAGTCCATGCAGTCACTGCTTAACTTTGTTCTAGTTACATGTAAAGAATTATATACTTATGTTTTGGTTCAGATCTCCAAGTTTTAGATCTGAACTAAAACCAAACTCTCTTCTAGTATAAAACATAATGAGGGATTCATAATGTCACATTCTCCTTTATATTACTTCTAAGAGCATGACATTAACATTGATAATAGTATAGGCTTTGATGTAATATGTTGCTCATGAAAAGTTGTACACGATATATTTATAATGAAAACATTCCCATAAGTAAAAGTATTAAGAGTTGGAACATATCTTAATTTCAGTTTTGGGCCCCTATAGTTCCATTTCACCTATGGAAATGAATTTGATTACATTTTGATGATGGAAAGGTTGGAATGAATATGGAGAACAAGTCATCCTTTTTCTAAAGGTAGTAATAAGATCTTGTTAACAAGGCAAACAATGTTATTGATAAATTATAAGATATTGTTGATAGGGTAACAGATCTTGTCGACAAGATAAGACCTTATCAATAGGATCTCAAATTTAACAAAGGAAAATTGAAGACCTTGTTGATTAGATAAGACCTTGTCGACAAGATCTCAAATTTAGCAAAGGAAAACTGAAGACCTTGCCGATAGGATAAGACCTTGTCAACAGGATCTTCTACCTCATGATAAAATAATCTATAATTGAGAACTTTGAAGAAACTCAAAGTTGGGAAACTCCTTTAGAATCTTCTCAATAAGGTTTTAACTATAGAAAGGTAGAATACATAATGTATGATAGTATGACACACATAGGTATGGAAATAGGACAAAATGTAATTTGAACACTAAGTTTACAGCACTTAAAAGACTTAAGCACCATAGTTCATCCTAAAAAAAAAATAACAGCAATCCTCAGCAGTATTAAGGCAACAAAATTGGACCAAATCTCTAAAGTACATATCAGAACTTAAAGGCATATATCAAAGTTTAGGCACATATAAGAACTTAAAGGCATATATCGGAGTTTAGGCACATATAAGAACTTAAAGGCATATATCAGAGTTTAGGAATCTACAGAACTTATAGGCATATATCAAAATTTAGGCACATATGAGAACTTATAGGCATATATAAGAGTTTAAGCACATATCAGAATTAACACCAGACTTCAGCAGTATCACAACAAACTATCAAGACAACATAATTGGACCAAATCTCTAAAGCACATATCAGAACTTAATGGCACATTTCAGAATTTATAAGCACTAAATTTATAGCACTCACTAAACCTACAACACTTATAAGCACCAAACCTACAAAACTTATGGGCCTATATCAGAGCTTAGGCACCAAATTTGCAGCACTTAAAAACAACCATTGCACCCTTAAAAGACTTAGGCACATATCAGAACTTATGCAGGTACACACACATGTAGAATTATTGAACCAAATCTTGTTTAGACACCAAATTTACAACACTTAACAGAACCATTCCACCCTCAAAAGGCTTAGGCACACATCAGAACTTAAAACCATTTCATTTGTATCACAGCAAACTATCAAGACAACAACAGAATTGACGACCAATGTCATAGCAAAATATTACAATTCCAAGCTTGATAGTTCACTACTTTAGAAAAATAAAACCTTTATGCTTCAGCAGCTACAGTAAAGATTCGAGGAGCCACAGTTGATTTGTTTGAGGAGCTAACACTTGAGAATCTGCGTTGTATGAAGTAAGTTTAAAACATAAGAAATTATTTTCAGATGTTTAGCAAAATGTACTATAAATTTACATATCAAAAGAGGAAACCAACACAAAAAAGAAGAAATTCTAAAAAAAAGAAAGTAAATTCGATTCAAAATTGGCATTATTCAGTTCTGCTAACCACAGCCACAACACTCAACACAAAATCAATTGCACAAAGAAGGAGCAAATAATAGACCAGAGAAGAAGCAAACAATAGACCAGAGAAGGAGCAAACAATGAACTAGAGAAGAAGCAAACAATAGACCAGAGAAGGAGCAAACAATGAACCAGATTACCACTTACATAGCTTCCTTCCTCTTTAGTTTCTGTGTTCTCCTCTTCCACAGTGAAATTAGCTCTTAGGGATACTCTATTTTTCGTGCGCGAAATGTTTTTGTTAGAATAGCTTCACTCACAACGAAATCGACCAGAGGGATGTATTGGAACGAAGATTGAGAAGGATTTCCAATAGCCTTTGCCAGCAGATGCGAAGAAGGTTTGAAAATGAGAAAGGGGGAAAGGGGAAAGACGGGGAAAACAAAGAGGCAGAGAATGAAAACTGACCCTAGGTTTTACTGTTAAAGTGCTTTTAGGTTTAGAGCAGAAATTATGAAGAAAATATAAGATTGGAGGCTAAAACTTTAAAATGCCATAACTTTGTGTATCGTACTCCATTTGAGGTGATTTTTTTTTTATTTTGGATATTTTTTCGAGATCAACGCATCACGAATGCCGAAGGCGATTCGGTCACTTATTTTTCTTTAAAAAGTTTGTTTAGGGCTTCAATTTTGTGATTTTTGTTTTTTACTACCTTTCACTAATATTAAAATAAGTCTATAATTATATAATGCTTTTTATAATTTACTTAAGTTTTATTCTATTTAAGTTCTGAATTCAAGTACTTGATTAACAATAAAAAGAAGGTAAAAATTAAGAAATACATAACTGAACTCAAAAATTAATTAAGAATTAAGAATCTTTATTTTTCAATAGCCTAATGTATCTTTTTCTATGATCTATCTATTTTATATTTTTGTTCAAACTAAAACATTTGAAGTTTTTAATCCTAAATATAAATCATCCTCTAGCTTATCTCTCTAGAATTTGTATACGTGGCTGTCTCAACAGGAAATGTATATTAAATCATTACACTAGGACTCATTACATTACAATTGGGCTCATCTTCATAAAAAAAAATCATTTAAGGACTCTCCAAGTTTAAAGTATCAAGATTGAAGTTCTAAATTCACATCCATGGCTGCCCCCTCACCAAAAAATCCATAGAAATCATTATATTTTTGCTTTCATTATAAAATATCAAGTTTAAAGCAGTGGAACATGAGGGAGAAGAAGATATTAATGGATGAAGAAGAAGACAGAATAGGAATTTAAAAGAGTTACCTAACTAAAATTAATGTTGCAATGATAAGAGATTAAGGTGGAGTTCAATCTTTTATCCATTCCTTTTTTTTCTCTTTCATTTTTTTTTCTTTCTTTCTACCTCTTTGTTGTTTACTCGCTTCAAAAGTTGAAAAGGACACATTAATAAAATAAATCATAGAAAAAGAAATTAAAATTTTAGATATATGGATTCTTCGACATATGAAATGTTAGACATATTAATTTCGTGAATTATAAAAATTAAAATTTTAACTTCTTAAATCTACTAGGTTTTTTAAACTTAATAAAAATTTTAGCTTTATTTTTTTAATTAATGATCATAATTAATGACTACAACTAAAATATTTTTTAGTCTTATATATTTGTATATATTAATCATTAACTTTAAAAATATTTTTTTAACTTAAAATATTTTAACTTTAAAAATATTTTTTTAACTTAAAAATATTCTAATTAATTTTTTTATCCTGTATATTTGCATATATTAATTGACACGTATAATTTATTTTTTTAACTTAAAAATATTCTAATTTTAAATATTTTTATTTATAAATAAATTACAAAAATACTTCATGCAAAAATTTTTAATAAATAAAAAATTTTATGTCAAAACTTTTAGTGGCGACTATTTTAGCCGCCGCTAAAAGCTAACTTTTAGCGACAAATACAATCAGTCGTCGCTAAAAGATTTAGAGCAAATATTTTTATTTGATAAAAAATTTGGCGCCAGAACTTTTAGTGGCGACTGAACTGGTCGCCGGTATAAAGTATCTTTTAGCGACGACTAAATCTAGTGGTCGCTAAAAGTTTTGTCATAATATATAATGAGCATTTGAACTTTTAGTGACGATCATCTTTAGTCGTCGCTAAATTGATTTAGCGACGACTAAAGCTAATAGTCGCTAAAAGCTATGTTTTAGCGACGACTAAATCTAGTGGTCATTAAAAGTTTTGTCAGATAGATAATGGGCATTTGGACTTTTAGTGACGACCACCTTTAGTCGTCGCTAAATCACACTTTAGCGACGATTAAAGCTAATAGTCGCTAAAAGTTATGTTTTAGCGACGACTAAATCTAGTGGTCGCTAAAAGTTTTGTCAGATAGATAATGGCATTTGAACTTTTAGTGACGACCACTTTTAATCGTCACTAAATTACACTTTAGCGACGACTAAAGTTAATAGTCGCTAAAAGCTATGTTTTAGCGACGACTAAATCTAGTGGTCATTAAAAGTTTTGTCAGATAGATAATGGGCATTTAGACTTTTAGTGACGACCACCTTTCGTCGTCGCTAAATCACATTTTAGCGACGACTAAAGCTAATAGTCGCTAAAAGTTATGTTTTAGCGACGACTAAATTTGGTGGTCGCTAAAAGTTTTGTCAGATAGATAATGGGCATTTGGACTTTTAGTGACGACTACTTTTAGTCGTCTCTAAATCACACTTTACCGACGACTCAAGCTAATAGTCGCTAAAAGCTATGTTTTAGCAACAACTAAATCTAGTGGTCGCTAAAAGTTTTGTCAGATAGATAATGGGCATTTGGACTTTTAGTGACGACCACCTTTAGTTGTCGCTAAATCACACTTTAGCGATGACTTTAGCGACGACTAAAGCTAATAGTTGCTAAAATTTATGTTTTAGCAACGACTAAATCTAGTGGTCGCTAAAAGTTTTGTCAGATAATGGGTATTTGGACTTTTAGTGACAACCAATTGTGTGACCAATTGTGTCGTCGCTAAATGTTATATTTTAGTGACAACCAAATCCTGTTGCCACTAAAAGATTATTTAGCAGCAACTATATCGATGTCGCCGCAAAAAATATTTAGCGGCGACTTTTTTGTTGTTACTAAATAGTTTTAGTGACTATTTTTTTTTGTCGTCGCTAAAAATCTTTTTAGAATCAAGAATATTTTTAGTGACAAATTTTAGTGATAACTTAATAAAGTCGTTGCTAAAAATATTTTTTTAGCGACCATTTTTTTAAGTCGTCACTAAAAATCGTTACTAAAGATTTATTTTTTTGTATTGCAGAAGTACAAATTTAGTTGAATATGCACATTGCAGAGAAGGTGACAATTTCATATATAGTCTTTTTTTTTTTAAAAGGAGAGAGAAAAAGTTCACACCTTGGATTGAGTTCCACCTCTAAACTGAACAACTTCTCTCGGAAACATAACATAATTGTCCCAAAAAAAAACATTACATTATGGAAAATCAAAGAAAAACCATTTTTTTATATTTATTTATTTTAGGTTCTAATAAGAAGACAAAATAAAAGTACTTGGCTTGGTTTTGGCAATGAAAATTGTCATCACTGATATATGGCCTTACTTGATGCCCATTATTGACTCTTTTTTCTAGAGGTTAAGCAATTGTTTCACATAAATGACAATTTATAAAATATGCCTAAACTTCAAATATGATAGGTAAGAGTAAGTTTCATCTTTCTTCATATAGTGGACTAAAAAATAAAAAGAAAAACATAAAAGATAACATTTGACATATTAATTCATTAATTGTTCCGTAGTCTCTGTTTTTGAATTCTGGTAGATGCATCCTTTTCATGTAATATTGTTTTACTTAAAAGAGAAAAATCTAGCTAGTTTCAGCAATTTTTTCACAGAAGAAATACACAAATTGTAGCCTTTGTACGTGTACAAACATATAGCTCAGAACTATCAACACATGAATGAACAGAAAAATGCTGATAAAGCACACAATTAACCAAACTTATAATGTGTTTGCATGCATGGAAATGAAACGGGAAACAAAAGAAAGGGTACTCGAATTAGTAATACAAATTTTTAAATTTAAATATTATCAAATATGACAAAAGTACTTTTTTTCATACTTTAAGCTTATGGCGAGTTTCAATTTTGCCCCATATGCTTTTTTTTTTTGCCAATTTCATCCTACATCTTTTTAAAAGTTGTTAATATCATCGTGATGGCTAACACAGTTAAGATACTAACAGAATTGATCTGCCTTCGACTTGGCAAATAAAAGCGATTTAGATATCCATATATATATAGAACATTTGAACAAACAAGAAAAAATAACTACTAGAAAACTTCAATTTAACAACAAAAATTAGCAACGAAAATCAATTCTATTTCTAAAATGCGCATTTAATAATGGAGTTAGTTAATGAAAATAAAATCGTTCATTTATTTCCAAAATTGCATTTTTACACCTATTTTTATTAGGTTGTTATATATATATATATACTCACACAAAACGTGAGAGTGAAAATGGGATAAAGGGAATTTTTATTTTTTTGGGGGGCAATTTCTGATAATTCATAACCGCCGCAAATTGATTTTGGCCACTAGAATTTGTTCTTCATTTACAAGCGGTTAATAAACCACCTTATGTTGAAGCCAAAACCACCAATAACTCTTACGTTCCCTGGTGACTTAATAACCACCGAAAAGACCATCACTAATTACGTATTTACCAACGGTTTAAAATCGTCGGTAAATGATTTTGTGTGTGTGTAATGGTAGGTATTCGACCATCCACATGAAGCAGGTAACGCCACAGGACCACACATCCACCTTCTCCCCAACGTAACAATGCTTCGTCAACTTCGTTAGCTTATCTATTTGCTGACCCTAGCAAAGATAGAGATACCACGTGAGTTATTTTTATCTATTCGTATCTTTAACGGTGTTAGTTAATAAAATAACATCGAAAATAGTTTTAAAAGAAGTATAAAATAAAATTAACACAAAAAAAGTATATGAAAAGCAATCGAAAATTACTCCAAGCTTAAGGAAAACAATATTATTTATTATTTTTTTCAAAAATCAAAATTTAAAAATTACTCTTTTTTTAATTTAGTCTAAATTTTTAAAGTAATATTAATTTAACTATAATTTTAAGAATAGATAAAA
Organism: Erythrophleum ivorense; assembly: GCA_026724425.1. Classification (NCBI taxonomy): domain Eukaryota; kingdom Viridiplantae; phylum Streptophyta; class Magnoliopsida; order Fabales; family Fabaceae; genus Erythrophleum; species Erythrophleum ivorense. Next base: position 34,172,191 of record JAIUCV010000006.1, on the reverse strand, counting down.
GGTTTATTTGAAATTTAAAATTTTAAGAATTATAGCTAGGCACTTAATCTGAATCTAATTTAAAAAATTAAATAAAATTTTGAAAAATTAATTTTTCTATAAGAATATAGAATTTCAAAGATAGCCACTTTTATTTGAATTCAATCCAAAATTTTTAAACAATAAAGAGATTTGTAGATTTTTTAAGAATGGAGGAAAGTTTGAAATAATAATAGAAGATAAAAATAAAAGAAGTATGTTTTAAATTTAAATTATATTAAATATATCTATAAAATATTTAAAATTTAAAACTATCACATTTTACAGGAATTGGATGTGATAAAAACACATTTCACAAGAAAAAGTTGAAACAAAATCAAGAGTTAAAATATTAAATAAAGTGAAAAAGAGAGAAAGTTAGATCTGAAATAAAACTAGAAGAACAAAAAGGAAGCAGATTTAAAATTTAAAGAGGATTAAATAGCTATAAAATATGAAAAAGTTCAAAACTATCCACTTTTTATTGAGATAATCTAAATTTCTATATATACAAAATAATACTTTTTTCAAAAATTTAAAGTTTTAAAGATATTCACTTTTTCTTCTAGTCCAAATTTTCAAACTAATAAAATTTAAGTAGAGTTTTGAAATTTTTTTTAATATCAAATGTTTTCAATTTTTATTAGAATGTAATACAAATAATTTAAATTCTTAAATAGATTTTCATCGAATAATTTTTTTTGTCAAAAAATTAGAACTTTAAATATATGTAATCACTTTTATTTGAATTCAACGCATAGTTCTAAAATAATCAAACTTTTGATAGACTTTTGGGGAGATCAATCTGTTGTGAAATTTAGATTTTTTGAACATATATTTAAAATTATACTAAAGTATGAAAAACATTTTTTTAACTAGTGAAAAAAATTTAAAGATAGTTAATTTCATTTGAATATAACAAATTGTTAAAATACAGAATGAGAGAAATGTGAAAAATAAAATTTACTAAAAAATTGAATTTTAGGAATAGACTTTAAAAACAAATTTATAATTTTTTATAAAATTTAAATTATAAAGGTACTTACTTTTCTCTAAACTAGTCCAAAATTTCAAACTAATAAAAGTTAAAGTAAAATTTTGAAAATGAAAAAATGTGAAATTTAAAATATTTAACAAATTTAAAATTTAAAAGTCAAATTTAAATTTTTTTATGATGTAATACGACTTTTGAAAATACTCAAAATTTAAATATAATTGTATAAAATATTTTTTTTAAAAAAATTGACTTTGAAAGATTGTCACTTTTATTTTATTTTAACACATTTTTTTTGTAAATAATACAAAATTTAATAGAGTTTAGAGAGTGCTCTAAATTTTTTACTCAAATTAAGTTATTTATTTCTCATTTTATTTATGGTAATCCTTTTTTTAGATCACTATTTTATCAAGTTATTATATTTATTGTTGAAATAATCTTATTATAATTGATTTAATTTGAGTATGATTAGTTTTATAAGTATTATGTATTATGTGTGCATTTCGGCAAAGGATTAATTTATTTATAATTTTGTAAATATATGGTCGTGCATTTATTTGATAGTATTCATTGATACATTGTTACCCTTTTTTTTAAATTACTAATTTTTAATTTGTAGAAATTATTTTGGTGTTTTGGATTAATAATATTAAATTACAAACAAATCACAAAAGCTAGTTTTACATTATTATTTATACTTTATTTGTGTTATTACAATTTTATTCAATATTTAAAATTATCTAGAACTCATTCTAATTATTATTGTTGTTTTTATATTAACTTAAATAATATCGAATCTTACCAAACTCGAGTTTGTAACCCTTGATATAACGGGCAAGAATTATTTATTTTGAGTGTTAGATACTAAAATTTACTTGGATGCTAAGGGTCAAGGAAATTCAATTTTTACTTAAAAAATAAAGCATCTAACAAGGCAAAAGCAATGATTTTCCTTTATTATCATCTATATGAAGGGTTTAAAGTAGAAAATCTAATGTTAAACATTCACTTGAATTGTGGAACAATTTGAAAGAACGATATGACTATTAAAAAATGGTAATACTATTTAAAACTCATTATGATTAGATGCATTTACAATTGCGATATTTTAAAATTGTGAGTGTAATCCAACAATTTTTAAAATTAGTTCTCAATTAAAATTATGTGGAGAAAAGATAATTGATAAGAACTTATTGGAAAAAAAATCTTTTCAACTTTTCATACTTTAAATGTGCTCTTGCAGTGGTAATGTTGTGAAAAGGTTTCCAAAAATACTACAAATTGATCTCATTCCTTCTTATGGCTAAGCAAAACAATGAGTTGTTGATGGAAAACCATGAAATTTGTACCATTGGATTTGCTCCATTTCTTGAAATGAATGCAACAATACATAATAATCACCATGGTCATGATCGTCATTGAGGTTATGGCCACAGATATGGGTGTGGCAATAATTACTATTCTCGTGGTGATAATAATAATCTTGACCACCAAAAGAGGAATAATAGTGAATGATAGGAAAAAGACAATGATGGTTATATAATCCTTCAAAAAGTATGGAAAATCAATGTTATTGATATGGTGTGAAAATACATTGTTCATGTACCTATCATATGTTTAGAAATAGATCTCCATTGCCATCTCCATCACGTTTAGCCAAGGATTTTGTGAACGTCCAATTGTCACTCTGATCTTAAAAATACATGCTTGTTTCACTACCTTTTTCCAAATTTAATCTCAGAATAAATTTTTTATCTTTGTTAATTAATTCCCATTGGGTATACAATATCTCATGATTGAATCCAAGCATCCCCCAATGTTGCAACTAACATGGGCAAATATGTTTGAATGCTGCAAGCAACAATTATAACAGGAATGTCAAAACTTGGATAGATTAAGAAGTAATAAATACTAAAAAATTTATCATGCTTATGCCAAACCATACTTGCTTGTAAAATTTCTTATTAAACACTATTTTGTTTTACTTTTTCTTGGGTCTAAAAACACTAAGATCTAAATTCTTCCCAATGTAATCTTTGCTTTGTGGTTGGCACTTGTCTATAATAGAGATCTAACTATGCATTTTTCCTTTCCATACTATCAATTTTAACCATTGCCTAAGCTTAGTTGTACATGTAGAATTCAAGCCAAAACTACCACTTAGAGGAGGTCATAGCTCATTCATATAGTACAATAGTTTTTGAATCACAGTTTGAAATGAGAAATTACTTGAATTGCCTAAATCTCAACAACTTCAAGGCAACCGAATTAGACATGATGGAGATAGAACAGCATCCAAGTTGTGGAGGCCTAGAAGTTATAAAAGTTGGGAAGCATTTTAGATAATAAATTTGTAATGAAAGTTGAAGCTAGTGTGATCAAGTCAAGCCAAATTCTAATACATTCCATTGAAGTTAGTGGATTATTTAGATGTATTAGGGATACAAAGTGTAATAATCTATATGAAATATTGATGTTCCACAATTCAAATATATAAAGAGAATGAAATGTATTTAAAGAGAATGTAATATATAGAGGGAATTTGATTTAGTTCAAATGTAATCTTTGTTGGGGAATATCTGTTGTACTTGAATATTTCATTCTAATATAAGAAGATTTTGGTGAAGTTGTGACAATAGCAAATGCTTTGATTTCTTGTAATTCACTATCTTGTGACAGTGTCATATACATGTACAAAGTGTGCATAGACATGTCCAAAAAGCTGTGACAATGTCATATATATGTCCAAATAGCTGTGACAATGTCTTATACATGTTTAACCTGTATAACTCCTAAAAGTAATAAGAGATTCTTTAGTGGTCTCATAAGATACTAAACAAGCTATTTCAGGATGAATTTGACTCAAAGATTTATTTGCCTATAAGGAATATGAACATAGTAACACCCTAAAATTTATTAAGAGTAATTATGAATAATTAAGAAATTATTATGAGGAATCTAGGAAGATTATAAAAAATACAAATTTTTAAGGAAAATGATTAATTTGGGCATTTTTGGAACAAATAATAATAATTTGGTAATTTTTGGAGAAAAACAAAATATTATTGTGAATTTGAATTTAATTGGGTTAGGGATTTAATTTAGGCCCAAGATTAACTCAAATATGTCCAAGATTATTTGTAAGGCCTAAATTTTGTTTTATAGAGATTTAACGCATTGGGCTTGCCTAACTTTGTCCTAACACTTAAGGAAAATATGACCACTTCGAATAAAGGGCCTAATGGACCAGCCCATTCTCCCTAAAACCCTAAGAAGCTTATTCGGTTTTTTGTTTTGGTGCTAAAAACATAATGGTGCTATAAAAAAAAAGAGCATTTTCACACCTTGTGAGCAAGCTTAGGGTTTTTCTATATTTATCCATTGATTTATACTCTTAAAAGGAGATTTAGCCAAGGTAAGCTATATAAAACTTGACCCTCTCATTCTTTTCTTCATTTTGATCCAATTGGTTTTTTCGTTTAGAGAATTTTCACCTTCTTCCTAAATTTGAAAATAGTTATTTTGATGGTTTCTTGCATGATTTTCAGAGCTTGAGGCTAGAGGGACTATTAGGTAAGTATCTTCTCTTCATTTTGATGTGTTTCATGCTAGAATTTGGCCCTAAGGACTGATTTATATATTAGGTTCTGTTAATGTATGAAAATACCAAGGATTTAGAATGGGATATTGAATTTTTTGATATTGGAAGGCCCAAGTCTGAATTTGAAATTCATTGGAGACTAGGTAAGTGATTTTTGAATAGTTCTTGAGGCTAAGAATAAATGAGTGGTTGATTTCTGTAATGGATAATGATTTAGAATTTGGTTTTTGGTAATTTAAAACCTCTGGAGTGTTGGAAATTAATCTTGGCTTCTAAAAAATTGATGCAACTAAGAGAGGTAACTAAGGATTTTTGATTCCATGTATATATACATTCTAATCTAATATTTGATGCATATATCCATGTTTTCTATGCTAATGATTGGTTAGTTACTTGATTGTGTTAGATTGTGACCGTGTCCTTGGTGGAGTTGTATTTAAGCTGCCGCCCATGCATTGTGCTATGATCATGCACTGAGTTATGACCAAATTTAATGGAATGCACGAAGCCCTGAGTGTGCTCACTTGGGAATTGGTGCCATGGACATGTCTTTCCCTCTGTTTTTAGCCATTAACATATTGTATGTGATTGCTATATGAGATAGTAATCACTGGTAGTCTAACTAGTTCATTTGCTGATCTTATTGATGCTTCTGGTATCATTCTATATAAATGGCATTTATGTTGATTATTTTGTATATATGTATGAAATTTTATTTTAGTTACTGAGATTTACATCTCATCCCATTTTATGAGCTAATAATTTTAGGTGAAGGTTCTTTAGTTTAAAAAAAGAGAAACAAGTGAATGATCATCCTTAGTTTAAGATCTTGTGTGGGAATTCTGCACTTAGAGGCTTAATTTAGTTTAGATACTATTCTTTTTGTAACTTATTTTGTACAGCATCATAATGCATTCGTATTGCCAAATGTAGGTATTTTGATACTTTTATAACTAGTGAGTTAACCCTTTGTAAGTTAGGTTAAATTTATATGAGACTTAATATATTTATCTGAATTTTAAGCAAATATGATCTATTATGAATGATGAACCATGACTTATCCACCTAAGAGTATGATTATGCTATTAAATGAATGACTAGCCTAAATGTTGGTATATGAAGTATCTGCTTATATGTGTGTACATATAATATATATGCCTTGTAGGAGGAATTGAGTTGTGCCTTAGTCATAATTTTCTTTTAAGGTAGCCACTTAGGTTTTATGAGCTTTTTGCTATTATATTGGTGAGGTTGCTAATAAAATACTTAATTTGGTCGATTCAATTAGTCCCTAGGCCTTTAAGTGATATAATACCATATTCTGAGGTCTATAAGAGATTATGTGTTTATAAAACTATGTATTTTTGCCATGAAGAGCCTTAGGATTCAACTGGAGTTAGTGGCAAATGATTGGGGATGTACAATAAGAGCTTGATTAGAGGAGAGTTAAGTTATAGCCAGAATGTTTTGGTTATGGCCAAAACAAGTTTAGTGGGTAACAGAAGCTAAGTGCGTTACAATGCAGGTTTTTTGGCTATGGTGTAACTTGGGATAATTAGGGGAAAAGTGGTCTAGAAAGCATTCTCGTACAGTGCGAGGGGGTCTTGCCATGATAAGAATCGAGCAAATTTCTTAGGGAGGTTCTAGTGTGCAATCTCGCTGTAGCGAGACATGAGATTTTGTGAGCACGGAGATCCAGGGAGCACCTTGTTGCGACGTGGGTAGTTTAGGCTAGAATGAGGATTAGGAAAATTTGTGTTTTTGGTTCCAATTATGAGTTAAGCTATGGTAGGGATCTTTCAAGTCATGGTATAAGTCCATTTTTTTTAGTTTTAGAGTTACAAAATTGAATTAAGTTGTGTGTACATATAATATATATGCCTTGTGGGAGGAATTGAGTTGTTCCTTAGTCATAATTTGCTTTTGAGGTAGCCACTTGGGTTTTATGAGCTTTTTGCTATTATATTGGTGAGGTTGCTAATAAAATACTTAATTTGGTTGGTTCAGTTAGTCCTTAGGCCTTTAAGTGATATAATACCATATTCTGAGGTCTATAAGAGATTATGTGTTTATAAAACTATGTATTTTTGCCATGAAGAGCCTTAGGATTCAATTGGAGTTAGTGGCAAATGATTGGGGATATACAATAAGAGCTTGATTAGAGTAGAGTTAAGTCATAGCCAGAATGTTTTGGGTCACGGCTAAAATAAGTTTAGTGGGTAACAAAAGCTAAGTATGTTACGGTGCAGGTTTTTTGGCTATGGTGTAACTTGGGATAATTAGGGGAAGAGTGGTCTAGAAAGCATTCTCGTGTAGTGCGAGGGGGTCTTGCCATGATAAGAATCGAGCAAATTTCTTAGGGAGGTTCTAGTGTGCAATCTCGCTGTAGCGAGACATGAGATTTTGTGAGCAAGGAGCTCCAAGGAGCACCTTGTTGTGACGTGGGTAGTTTAGGCTAGGACGAGGATCAGGAAAATTTGTGTTTTTGGTTCCAATTATGAGTTGAGCCGCGATAGGGATCTTTCAAGTCATGGTATAAGTCCATTTTTTTTTAGTTTTGGAGTTACAGAATTGAATTAAGTCATAGCAGCAAGTTTCTAAGTCACGGCATATGTATATCTTGATACTTTTAGAGGTTTTAGAAGCCATTTTGGCCACAGCTAAGTCCTTTTAAGTTGCAGCCCAAGTCCCTAAATCCCCATTTTAGCTGATAAATTCTAGTTTTGGCTGTTACTGACGTTTAATGACTTATAAACCAATATATTGGAGTTTTTGTGCTTCTAAATTCACTTATGAATGAGATAAAAGTTTTAATTGAGAAATTAAACTTCCTATAGACATAAATCTTTTCGGTTATTAGAATAGCTATTATTAATGATTAAAAGGTTCAAATTTTTTCTTATTTTTATCCATTATTAAATTATTATTGGCATTAAACCTTAAGTACTAGTGATTAATTGTATGATTGTGCTAAGTTTGACTAAGTCTAAGAGTTAGAGTTGTTACATTTGGTATCAGAGCAATGGTTCAAGAAATTATTCTAAAGTTTGAACTTTATGGTTAGAAAACTTAGCAATTATGATGTATGCATGTTAGGAGTAGGAATATTATGGTCTGGTAATGTCATTTATATCCGTATATACATGCCAAGGATAAATTTGTGCTTAGATTTGCCCTTAAGGTTGTGGTTTAATAAGAAGCCTCTTGTTGTGCTTATGGCACTGTAGGATACTATGGGTGCATGTCGTGAAACCATGAAAATGTTAAGTGAAGTGCAAGAGACCAAGATTGTAATGGCCAACCGTATGAAAGAATAAGTTGAGGCACATGAGGCAAATGTGAAGGCAATAATTGACTGGCTTTAGGAGTAAGTCGAGGCCCATGCAGGCACTGTTCAAGTGCAATAAAAATTGCATGAGAGAATGAACAAGCAAAATCAAGAGGTACCTATAGGAAATCGAATTAGTGTAGGCCAAAATGTTAGTGTGAAGCATCAAGGGGGAGAAGATGACATCTCAGTTGTATTGGCCAAGTTTAAAAAGGTTTTGATCCTCTATTGTTCTCAGGGGAGTTGGACAATGATAAGGTGGAGAGGTAATTGATGAAACTTAAGAAAATTTTTAAAGTTATAACATAAACCTTTGAACAAAAGGCTAGATTGGCCATTTATAAGCTAGAAGGTGAGGCAGAGTATTAGTGACATAATACATCGAAGTTGTTAGCTTTGACTTAGAAGAGCTTCCAAACTACTTTTAAGAGCAAATATTTTCCACCGATAGTTAGGGTGAATAAAGAGGCTGAATTCAATTTCCTTAAGCAAGATAAGATGATTGTGGATCAATATGCTACTAAGTTCATCCAGTTGTCCCATTTCTCCTCATATATGAAACAATTTGATGATGAGCCTTGGAAGGTTGATAAGTTTGAGATAGACCTTAAACCAAAATTAAAGGATAAGATTGGGCACTTTCAAATTCTTAAATTTGATGAGTTGGTTGAAAAGTGTAGGGCATCGAAGAAAGCCTTAATGAAGATTGAAACTAAAAAGAAGAAGGTGTTTAAAGGCAAGTGTGATCAAGGCATGAAGCCCTTTAAAGGAAGAAGTAAGAAGGGGACTAGTAGTGGTAGTGGCGCTTGGGGTAAAAGGCCACTCCTAATAAACATCTATTAAAAGAAGAATATGGGACCTCTGAAGAGTTCAGTGAGTACCCTATCAGTATATAGCAAGTGTGGGAAGAACCATGGAAGTGGATCATGCCCTGTGTGCAATAATCATGGGAAACTAGGACACTGTGCATGGACTTGCATGGTGTCATATGGGTCAGCTTCATTTGTCAAACCACCTGCTCAAGGATAAGTGTTTGTATTTAGGCAACAGGAGGCTAATAGATCCTCTAATCTGATCCAAGGTATTCTCCTTGTCCATAACCGTATTGTAGATGTATTGTTTGATTCGGGTGTGACCCATTCATTCATCTCATATGATTGTGTTAAGCGTCTGGGTTTTAAAATTAGCCTATTGCCATTTGAATTATCTATATCTACCCCCAATAGATATTCCACGATTACATCTAATGTGTGTCTTAATTGTGTTGTACAATTAGATAGCTATTATATTACCCTTAACCTGATCTGTATCCCTTTGCATGACTTTGATGTGATTATTGGTATGAATTAGGTGTTAGCCAATAATGTGTTACTTGATTGTAATTGTAAAATTGTTTCTTTACCTACTATTATACCTGAATCTTGTCCTATGATTGAGCTTACTTGTATGTCTGCTACCTAAGCCAAGAGGTACTTTAAGCATGGTTGCTAAGAGTTTCTTGTGTTCTTTTCATTGCATGTTGAAGTTGAGGATGGGTTGGAAGATATACCTGTGATTAGGGAGTTTTTAAGGTTTTCCTTAAAGAGATTTGGATTACCTCTACACAGAGAGCTAGAGTTTTCCATTGGTTCTCAGTACAAATCTAATTTCTAAGGCTTTATATAGAATGGCTCCTACTGAGCTTGTTAAGTTGAAAAGCCAAACAGAGGAATTGCTTGAAAAAGGATTCATTAGGCCAAGTGTGTCTCCATAAGGAGTACCAGTGTTATTTGTCAAGAAAAAAGATGGTGGTCTTACATTGATTATAGACAATTGAACGAATTAACCATCAAGAATAAATACCCTTTGCCTAAAATTAATAGTTTACTTGACCAATTAATGGGAGCATCAGTCTTTTCGAAGATTAATCTTAGGTCTAGGTACCATTAGCTTAGAATGAAAGTGGAGGCCATATCTAAAATCTCTTTTAGGACTCGATAAGGCCATTATGAGTTTCTAGTCATGCTATTTGGGTCAACAAATGCCCTTACTATTTTTATGGATTACATAACTAGGATTGTTAAGCTATATATTGACTAGTTTGTGATAATGTTCATTAATGACATTCTTATCTATTCAAAAAGTAGTGAGAAACATGAGGATCATCTTAAGATAGTTTTCCAAACCTTGAGAGAGCACCAATTGTATGCCAAACTCAGCAGATGTGAATTTTGGTTGCAAGAAGTGAAGTTATTAAGTCATGTGATATCGGAATAAGGGGTAGTAGTAGATCCTAATAAAGTGAAAGTGGTATTGAATTGGGATAAGCCTAAGACAGTGACTAAAATTAGTAGTTTCTTAGGTTTAGCTAGCTACTATAAAAGGTTCATTAAAGGATTTTCTTAGCTAGTAATGCCATTAACCAAGTTGACAAGGAAGGACCAACCTTTTGTGTAGGATACCAAGTGTGAGAATACCTTTCAAGAACTTAAAAATAGATTGACTCCGCACCTATGCTAGTAATACCTAGCCCTAAAGAGACTTTTATAGTCTATAGTGATGCATCTAAAAAGGATTTAGGTTATGTTTTGATGCAACAAAGTAGGGTGATAACCGATACTTCTAGACAACTTAGACCTCATGAGAAGAATTATCTCACTTATGACCTAGAGCTAGCCGCTGTGGTTTTTGCCCTTAATATTTGGAGGCACTATCTTTATGGTGCACAATTTGAAGTATGTAGTGACCATAAGAGTTTAAAGTATTTGTTTGACTAAAAAGAGCTAAATATAAGACAAAGGAGGTTGATGGAGTTCCTTAAGGATTATAATTTCTCCTTAAAGTATCATCTAAGAAAGGTGAATATAGTCACTGATGTCTTGAATAAGAAATCTATTCATATGACAATGATAATGTTTAAGGAACAAAGGTTGATTGAGAAATTGAAGGATTTGAATTTTTCCATGACTGTGCACTCTAGTAACTTTCTCCTGGGTAAGTTGAGGATATAAAGTGATTTTAGAAAGTGAATTAAAGAGGCCTTAGAGTTAGATGAGTATTTGGGTAAGATTAGAGAGCAATTAGGGAGTGGAGAAGTTAATCACTTTGACTTATCAAATGATGGTTTGGTAAGGTATCAAGGTAGAGTGTGCATACCTAGAGATGAGGAGATAAGAAACATAGCATTATCTGAAGCTTATAAGAATAGGTACACCATTCAGCTGGGTACTAATAAGATTTATAGAGATCTTAAGATAAGTTTTTGGTAGCCTAGAATTAAGTTGGATATAATGAATTTTGTTACTAGATGTCTAGTTTGTCAGAGGGTTAAGATTGAACATAAAAAACCGATAGGTTTGTTAAATGCTTTAAAGATTCCAAAATAGAAATGAGATAGTATATCCATAGATTTAGTGATAAGTTTACCTTGGACATCCTCGGGTTATGATGTTATTCTGGTAATTATGGATAGATTAACGAAGTCTATCCATTTTCTACCTATCAGAGCTATTTATCCTCTAGATAGACTGGCACAACTTTATGTCTAAGTGATTGTGAGGTTGCACAATGACCCTAATAGCATTATGTCAGATAGAGACCCTAGATTCACATTAAAATTTGGTGGTCTTTACAAGAAGCCCTAGGAACTAGTCTTAACTTTAATAGTACTTATCACCCTCAGTCAGATAGACAGACTGAGAGAATAATTTAGACTTTTGAGGATATACTTAGAGTTAGTATGCTAGAGTTAAAAGGGAATTGGGATGTATACTTGCCTTTAGTCAAGTTTGCCTACAATAATAGTTACTATTCCAGTATTTAGATGGCACCTTTTGAGGCAATTAATTGGAGAAAGTGCAAATCACCTTTGTGTTGGGTAGAACTTGGTGAAAGAAGCCTCTTAGGTTCGAATATAATGGATTAAACCATCCATCAAATTGAACTCATTAGGAAGAAATTGTTAACTACGTAGAGTAAGCAAAAAAGTTATGCGAATAAGAGAAGAAGACCTTTATAATTTAAGGCAGGAGACTATGTGTTCCTTAAGGTTACTCCAATAATGGGTGTAAGGCAATCTATTAAGTTAAGAAAACTCAGTCCTTGTTATTTTAGTCTTTCTCTTAACCTTGAGCAGATAAGACCTATGGCTTATAGAGTGGCTTTACCTCCTAATTTGGCCCAATTACATGATATGTTCCATGTATCCCAATTGAAAAAGTATCACTCGAACCCTTCACATGTCATTAAGCATGAGAATGTGTATTTGCAAGATAATTTGTCTTATGTGGTTGAGTCGAAATAGATAGTAGACTTGAAAGTCAAACAGCTGTGTAATAAGAACATCCTTATGATAAAAGTAGCATAGAAAGGACTAACTCCTAATGAAGCAACCTGGGAAATGGAAGAAGTAATGAGGAAAGACTATTTAGTGTTTTTTGAGTAAGACACATCTAATTTTGAAGACAAAATTCCAAAAGGAGGAGAGAATGAAACACCCCAAAATTTATTAAGAGTAATTATGAAAAATTAAGAAATTATTATAAGGAATTTAGGAAGATTATAGAAAATAAATTTTTTTTAGGAAAAGGATTAATTTGGGTATTTTTAGAATATATAATAATAATTTGGTAATTTTGGAAGAAAAATGAAATATTATCATGAATTTGAATTTAGTTGCGTCAGAGATTTAATTTAAGCCTAGGATTAACTCAAATACATCCAGGATTAATTGTAGAGGCCCAATTTTTGTCTTATCGAGACCTAATGTATTAGATTTGCCCAACTTTGGCCCAACACTTAGGAAAAATCTAACCATTTGGAAAAAGGGTCCAATGGACCAACCAATTCTCCTTAAAACCCTAAGAAGCTTATTTGCCCTTTTGTTTTGGTGTTGAAAACATAATGGTTCTGCAAAAAAAAAAAAAAAAGCATTTTTGCACCTTGTGAGGAAGTCTAAGGCTTTTCAGCATTTTGCCATTGATTTGTACTTTTAAAGGAATATTTAGCCAATAGAAGCTATATAAAACTTGACCCTCTTATCCTTCTCTTCATGTTGGTTCGATTGGTTTTTCATTTGGAGAATTTTCACCTTCTTCCCAAATATGAAAAATAGTTGTTTTGACGGTTTCTTGCATGATTTTTGGAGCTTGAGGCTAAATAGGCCATTGGATAAGTATTTTCTCTTCATTTTTGATGTGTTTCATGCTAAAAATTGGCTATAAGGACTAATTTATATATTGGGTTCTATTAATGTAAAAAAATACCAAGGATTTGGAGTGGAACATTGAAGTTTTTGGTATTGGAAGGCCCAAGTCCAAATTTGAAATTCATTGGAGACTAAGTAAGTGATTCTTGAGTAGTTCTTGAGGCTAGGAATGAATGAGTGGTTGATTTTTGTAATGGATGATGATTTAGAATTTGATTTTTAGTAATTTAGGACCTATAGAGTGTTGGAAATTAATTTTGATTTTTGAAAAATTGACACAACTAAGAGAGGTAATTAAGAATTTTTAATTCCATGTATAGGTACATTTTAATATGATATTTACTGCATCATGTTTTTTATGCTAATGACTGGTTGACTACTTAATTGTATTGGATTATGATCATGTCCTTGGTGGAGTTATGGTCAAACTGCTACCTATGCATTGTACAATGATCATGCACTAAGTTGTGATTGGCCTCAATCGAATGCACCGAGTCGTAAGTGCACTTATTTAGGAGTTGGCACCACGGACGAGCCTTTCCCTATATTTTTAGCCATTAACATGTTGTCTATAATTACTAATATGAGATATTAATTACTAGTAGTCCAACTAGTTCATTTGCTGATTTTATTGATGCTTATGGTATCTTTTTGTATAAATGGCACTAATGTTGATTATTTTGCATATATATATGAAATTTTCCCTTTGGTTGTTGAGATTTACATCTCACCTCATATCATAGGCTAACAATTTCAAGTGAAAGTTCCTCAATTAAAAAAACAGGGAAACAAGTGGATATTCATTCCTAACTTAAGACCTTGTGTGGGAATTCTACATTTGGGGGTTTAATTTAGAGTAGATTCTATTCTTTTTGTAACTTATTTTGTATAGCATTATTGTGACAATCCTATCTTCTAATCATTGTAATTGTTACTAAATACACGATTAATAATTAATGATCAAGGTTTGGAGTCGTTACAATTTGTTACATTATGAAAATATAGAAAAATTTGAACCTTGATATTAGGGTCATCATTAAACAATCATAAACGGGAGAATGCATAAAAGAGATTATACTGTCATGAGGGGTTTATGATTCGTCCATCTATCAATTTCAACACACAAAACCTCTCATAAGTGTTCCTATATCATTTCCTAGTATTACCATTGAAGGAACTAGGATTTCAAGGCAGTTTAGGGACTTGCGCCGTCGCCCATACCATTCCCGCCGCGGCTAAGTTGCTCTCTGGAATTACTGGGGCTGCGGCAAGTTGGATCGTCGCCATGGCGGAAATGCCTCATGGAGCTACTGTTCCACGTCCCATGATTCTTGCCTTGGTGGAACACTCTTACGCTGCGGCGAGATTCGCTACTGGACACCCCTTAGATTGTTCCCTCGACTAGCGCTACGACGGTACGTGATGCGCAGCGGTGAGGTTTCATTCTGTTACCCTCCTGGGTGATTTTTTTCACTTTGAGGCACAGCGAGTTTCCTCACGCCGCAGCGTTCCTTGACACTGTTACCCTCCAGGAAATTTTTATTTGCTTGTGCCAGTGATATTACTCATGCCACGGCGTCCCTCGCCTCTGTCACTCATTTGGCCACGGCGGAGCCTTCTTAGCTGCGACGTGACTCCTTCCTGTAACTATATCTCCCAAATTTTGTCCCCTACACTCCAATTCTCATCTTGAGACTACCCTAGGACCACTCTCACTCATTTTATATGACTCTAATGGTATTTATCTAGCCTATACACCCAGCTATTCTACCATTATCAATTCAAAACTTAAATGTAAATTTTCACTCCTTCAACTATCCTATATCTGCAAGTCCATAGATTAATAGCAACAAGAATTCATGTACTATTGGAAATTAAAATTTGATATACATTCCGTCAGAGGTTTCATACATCAATGGTTCATATTACATCTAATACATCACATAATTATATTTTCAACAGTATACCATACCATAAATTCAGCAAAATTCATACGTCAAGTGTTATGGGTTCATACATTTGATATTAAGCTAAAATGAGGTCTAACTCCTTAATAAATACATTCTAGGTAATCAAAATATAAGAGCCTACACTTGGCAACATGAATACATGATGATGCTATACAATAGGGAATACAAAATTTAGCATCTATACTAAATAAGTTAGCCTATGTGCAGCCTTCTCCCCACATGTTGGAGCTCATGGATTTTCATCCACTTGCTTCCCCTTATCCTTACCGAAAGAATCTTCACCTGAAATATTAATCCCATAAAACGAGGTGAGATGCGAATCTCAGTAACCAAGACAACTCCATTATATAATCCAGTTTAATTAGCATACATGCATAATTTCACATAAGTATCAGAAGAATACCAGTTATATCAGTAAATAAAACAATTAGGCCATTATGATCACTATCCCATACTAGCAATCATATTTTCACATGTTAAAGGCCATTAACATTGGGAGAGGCCCGTCCATGACACTTACTCCTTTTTGACTACAACCAGGGCTCAGTGCATCTGGGGTTTGATCATAACTCGGTACCCAATTGAAGCATAAGCACAGGTGGCAGCCGCACCATAGCTCCACCATGGACTCACAAGGTCCAATCACAATACAATGGATAGCCAACCAATTCATTCAACATTTCAAATCATTCATGTATAGTAAATATGAAATTAAAATAGATATATGCATGGAATTAATATAAACCCGGTTACCTCACTTGTAGACAATTGCAACAACCACCAATGGTACAAAAATCTCCCTAAAACTATAGTATTAGAAAATTACTACTTTAATTCATCATTAATAGTTGCAACAAGTGTCCAAAGAATTTAAAATGCTAATGACTACCTAGAGAACACTTACCCAACCACCGCAAATCCCAAATTTGGATTGAAGTCTCCTCTACCAGAAACCTCAACATTTCACCTTAAATCCTAAGTAAATTAGTACAAAATTAATACCTATGTTATAAATCAGCTATGAGGGTCTCAAACTAGCAAAGAAAGCATTAAAATGAAAGATTTATACTCACCTAATGTCAGCCTTAGCCTTAACCTACGAATTTCACCAAGAAAATCCCAAACAACCACATTTCAAATTTTGGGTATGGTGAAAATACTCCAAATGAAAAACTAATCAGACCAAAATGAAGAGAAAGAAGAGAGGATTAAGTTATATAACTATTACCTTGACTGAATCTTGCTTTAGAAGTGGGAGAATATGGAAATATGCTAAGAACCCTAGAGCCTCCTTGGACCTCCGACTTTTGAGATGGGTGTTTGTGTTTCGGCAAATGGGGAAGAGGCTGAAGCATTAGGGTTTTAGTTAGGTCAAATATGGGTCATGGGTTGCTCCAAGGTCCAACTCCATTTGGGCTTCAAATTTTAGCTTTATTGGGCCAGCTCTTATGCATTGGGCTGGTGAAATTCTATTGGGCTAGACTTAGTTTTAAGAACTCCATTGTTTGGGTTTGCATAAGTTTCATTGAGCCATTCCTAAGAGCTTATGCAAGTTGGGCCTTGGGTCTCTAATCCATTAAATCAAATTAGGCCTGCATCTACTTATTGGGCCTCCATTAGCCTTTTATCATGATCTTCTACATTAATTTAGGCCTAGATGAAATTTCTATCCTAATTAAATCTCAAACCTATATTAATAAATTTTATCTTTCTAAAATCTCCTTTCACCTAACTTGCCCAATTATCCCATATTAATTATTCCTAATTAACTTAATCCATGATTAACACCTTAATTAATTTTTAGGGTAGTACAATTATGATGCATTTATATTCTATTCTTTTTGTAGGTATTATAAGACTTGATGTATTTATTTGACTTTTAAGCAAATATGATCTGTTGTGAATGATGAATGATGACTTATCTACCTAGGAGTATGATTATGCTATTAAATGAACGACTAGCCTAAATGTTAATAGATGATGTATCTGTTGATGTGTGTGTACATATATATATATATATGCCTTGTGAGAGGAATTGAGTTATGCCATAGTCATAATTTGCTTTTGAGGTTGCCACATAGGGTTTTATGAGCTTTTTACTATCATATTGGTGAGGTTGCTGATAAAATACTTGATTTGGTAGGTTCAAATAGTCCTTAGGCCTTTAAGTGATATAATACCATATTTTGAGATCGATGAGAGATTACATGTTAATAAAACCATGTATTTTTGCCATGAAGGGCCTTAAGATTCAATTGGGGTTTTAGCAAATGGTTGGAGACGCACAAGAAGAGCTTAAGATTAGAGGGGAGTTAAGTCATGGCCAAAATGTTTTGGGTCATAGCCAAAATAAGTTTAGGGGGTAGCAAAAGTTAAGTGTGCCATGGCGCAGGTATTTTAGCCATGGTGCAACTCAAAAAAATTAGGGGAAGAATGCTCTAAAGAATAGTCTCGTCATGGTGCGAGATGGTCTCATTGTGGGAAGAATTGGGCAAATTTCTTGAGGAGGTTCTAGTGTGATCTTGCTAAGACACTAAGTAGGCTCGCTGTAGTGAGACACGGGATTTTGTGAGCAGGGAGCTCCAAGGAGCACCTTATCACGGTGTGGGTAGTTTTGGCCACAATAAGGATTAGGAAAATTTATGTTTTTGGTTCTAGTAGTGAGTTGAGGCATGGCAAGGATCCTTTAGGTCACAAAATAAGCCTTTTTTTCTTTAGTTCTAGAGTTACAGAATCAAATTAAGTTGCGGTGGGAAGTTTCTAAGTCACAACATGAGTATATCTTAATGATTTTAGAGGTTTCAGAGGCTATTTTAGCCATAGCTAAGTCTTTTTTAGTCAGGGCCTAAGTCCCCAAATGCCTATTTTAGCTGATAAATTCTAGTTTTGACAGTGTTGCTAATGTTTAATGACTTGTAAACCAATACATTGGAGTTTTTGTACTTCTAGATCTACTTGTGAATGAGATGAAATTCTTAATTGAGAAATTAAACTTCCTATAGACATAAATCTTCTCGGTTATTAGAATAATTATTATTAATGATTAAAAAGTTCAAATTTTCTCATATTTTCATTCATTATTTAATTATTATTAGCATTAAACCTTAAGTATTAGTGGTTAATTGTATGATTGTGCTGAGTTAGACTAATTAAGAGTTAAGGTTGTTACAAAAATTATGAATTCTTTAACAATAGCAAATAAATAGATCAAGAAATAATTATAAAGATGTTAAGTACTATGATTTGTTGAGTTTGTGAATCTCTAATAGTTAGAGTTCTTCTTTTTCATCTCTTGAAGCTCAAACTAAATGTTGTACTTCTTACACCTAACTCTCTTTTTGAACCCTTTTACTTGTGTTATAGTCTCGTGTGTTGGTGTTTCCTCAAATTATCTCTATTATTGTTGTCCATATTCCCTTGCCTTAAGTGAATATCCATTATTTGGTTTCTCAAATCCTCCTTGACTTTTTTTACTAGCAGGCATGTATTAGCTATTGACAAAATTGTTTGAAACATTAGGTGCTAGATAACCTAGGATCTCCTTCAATTTTCTTTCCTTTCACGTCATATATAACATTGCTATGGGTCTCCCTCGTCTACCTCTTTAGGATACACTGATCAGGAACTAGCTTAACATCATTTACGTCATATACCTTTAAAGTATGGCTGTAAAGTATATTGAAAGTCTCAAGCTTCTTATATCTACAACAAATGGACTTGTCAAATTAAAATGGTAACAACATATTAAAATAGTGGTTGAATTTTAGTTCTCTATTTTATGCAAGCAACTAAGAACAAGTCAAACTCCTTTTAGAACAAGTTAAAAATAGTGGAGATGTATGTTTGTGCAAGCTGATGAAACATTGGCAAATTCTCACACTTCAACCTTGGTACTTTTTATTGTGACTTAAACTCATATTTGAACTCATTATATCATCTCTCCTCTATAACCTTTTCAAAGTTCATAAAGAATTGTATGATATCAACATCCGACTTTGACCATGCCTTGAAACCTACATTTATACTTTCACAAAATTATGTACTACTCATGTCGAGGGTGAAAGCTTGTTTCATGTGACATGCAACCCATTATTCTTTGATGGTGTACATTGATCTTATCCACATGTTGTCATGCATGTTATACTATAATAGCAACTTCCTCCATGCCATTTCAAATAGTGCTTCTCCCTCATATTTGTACTGCACTACTTGAAGCTAGTCAGGAAATGAGATTCATCATTTATTTAATTCCCTAAATGCTTGATTCCATTCATCATCAAGTGCCATGTGCATAAGCTATATTGGGTGTTGGGCATTATCTCATGTAATGCTTTTGCCATTGCTTGATCTTGATTAAGGAATATAGTTTGTAGCGTTTTTGTTAATGTGCTTCTAAGAAAGTTTCAAATAGCGACTTAAAGGATTCAGATGTTTCATCATATAATAATATAGCCTTAAATATCATTGCTCCCTTGTAATGATTGATTCCAAAAAACAAGGTTAGTGGTCTATGTGTGTTGTTAGTACAGTAAATTGTGTTGATGAAGACCATTTCACTAAAGTTTCTATAATCAAGAAGCATTCTTGCATCAACACAGAACACATTAGTTATTTGTTCCTTGGTGTCCATCTTCTAAGCATGGTAAAATGAAGGATTATCCACTAACTGTCATTGAAAATACTACAAAAGACATACTACTTCCCTATATATCATGCTTTTATGTCTCTTAGCCGATAGATAATTTTTTGCATCCAATCTTGTAGCCAAGATTGGCTCTACTTCTTGCATGTGTACTCATCAACTGAAATGGGACTTTTTGCTAGAATCTAGAAGCTTTGGCCATATTAATCTCATGAGCTTGCACCTTGGATATATGACGTTAAGAAATTGACATGTGAGACATTTTTGGGAGATGAAGAATGTGATTATACTCCTCGACAAACTCATGTACAATAAATCTTTCATCTTCTTTATGACTAGCATTCTTGCCATACATCATATTTTAGTCTCAAGCTAAGGAGTGACTGTTAAAAAAAATCCTTTCATCTTCCTTATGGAAACCCTTCTAGTGAACAAATCTACATGATCTAATAACGCCATTTTTATTCTTGTTGGAATACTAGTTTCTAACTCTAAAGTCATCTTTTCCACCATATCCAACCCATAACCACTATGCTGCCTTTGCACTATCAAACTTCATGCCTACTCTAGGCTTCTAGTCAACCCTTAAGTTTCCATTTTCGGTTGAATGATTCATTGGTCACTTTGTCCTAACATGAAAAAAATATAAAATTCATTAAAAAAATTTAAAAGAAGATATTATAATTTTTGACAAATGTTAAAAATGACAAAGATTACAATAAATAATTACCATTTTTTGTTTTTGTGACATATAAACAAGAATAATATCATTAATAAGTGTAAAAATGGATAAAAAAAATTTTAGAGTATGAGTATTGTAAAGCATTAAAAATTTTCATAGGAGATAAAAATATAAGTGAATTTATCTCCCTAAATGTAGTTCTTATGCCATTCCTTGGAGCATTGGATGAAATGGTGAGGAGGAAGATTGTGGATGTAGATTTGAAACAAGGAAAAACACATCCATTTCAAAAATTACCTCTCATAAGATCAATAAAACTATTTCTTCATGTTCTTGAATGTCTAAGATGTAGCTTCAAAATGGCAGAAACTCAAGGAAGGAGAAGCCATAGTTTTCCCACCAATGTCCCTTTCTTCCTTTATTTCATGTTCTTTAATCTAGTAGGGTTGGAGATCTATTTCCTCTTTTAATCCAATGTAAAAGGCTATTGTCTCACCTCCCTTATAAGCCTCCAAAAGGCACTATTTTCTCTATATTTATTCGCCAAAAGAAACCGTGCACAACATTTTGCATTGAATTCTATATATTTAAAATAAGAAAAAGATGGCACATGTTGCAAAGTTACTAACTTGATCAAATGGATAGCTGTGATTCTTTGACTTGATCCTTATGAATTCAAAGAATCTGAATCCCAATATTCTCCTTTTTTGTTATGAATTAGAAGATTTGGTAAGTGATTTATGGCATACAACTATCATAGACACGAAGGTAGGGTCTTCATTGCTTCTTAAGTGATTGTTTGGTACACATAATTGTTAAGATAGAAATCGAAGTAGAAAGAGAAAATGTGATGTCAAAGATAGAAAATGACTATTGTGCTCTTATTTAAAAAAAAAGTTAAAAAATAGATGTTGTTAAAGAATAATTACAAAAATATAATAGACATTGTACAATTAAAAAAAAGCCATTTTCTATTTATTATACCAAGCAAGTCATAAGTAAAACCATACATGTTCGATTGCAAATCATTTATAGTAGTGAATATTATTGCAAATGATGCATAGGGGCAAACACATTATTTTTAAGAATAAAATATGATACAAGATATCTAAATATTATAATTGAAAGGACAAAAGTTTTAATTGTGAAGTATAATTTTCTGCTATAGATAAAATTTTTACTCTCCTAATTATAATATTTAAATACCCTATATCATATTTTATCTCTTAAAAAAAACTTTCAGAGAGACTTTACACATTGGACGATAAAAGTAGTTATTGTAGACAACCTATTTGCCATATGTTTATGTTCCCTGGTATATCATTTACTGGAAGCCTAGGTTCTCTGTACATTTTAAGAATATACATTGCTCAAATTTAAACTGTTCAGATTTAATTTAAATATTTTATATTTTAAAATTTTTATTTTTATGATATAAAATATTTATTCATATAAATTATAAAATTTTTTTAATATAAATTATTTTTTAAAAATTTAAAGTTAAAAAATTATTTTTATTCTAAATTTTACTTTTTATAAAATAAAAAATATTAAAATTTTTTATGAAATAAAATAAAATTAATTTAAACAATTCAAATTAAAAATGCACCACGTACAAGATGCAGAGAATCGGCATTGCAAAGGCCCCACCATGTTGGAGCTCAAACCTTCACGCTTTAATAATTAGTTATCCCATTCAAAACTTGTCCGCTTTTCATAAATGGGATCAAACTCAAAGTCAAAGATTATAATTGAACAGCTACCTTCCGTACTTGTCATCGTCATGAATCCAGGGTGTGCAGTAACGTCATCAGAATAGGATTATGGTTAGAATCATTTGACGTTTCTAACCCCCAGGTAAATTATGGAGATGTTTTTTAAATTTTGTTAAAATTATGTAAATATTTTTTATTTTTAAAATATAAATTTTAATTTAATTTTAAATAAATAATTAAATTTTTTTATTAATCTAAATAAAGGGAGGTTTAATTAACCTTCTTCTATTTATATTAATGAAAATAATGTTAATTAAAATCTTAAAATTAACTTAAAATACAGTGTAAATTTTTATTTTAAAATAAAATTGAATATATTTTAAAAGTAAAAAAAAATATATAATTTTAACAAAATTTATGAGAAAATTATGTAATTTAATCATATATTTATGACAACTCTACTCTAACCTAAGGAATTTATGCTGAAGCATTATATATACACTGCACATAAGAAAAATATAATTTCATTTTATTAATTTTTTAAGAATTTTTAAGAATTTTATTTTAACATTTCTATAAAATATAAGAAGAATTTAAATATCTAAAAATATTATTTTCATTTTATTAATTTTAATTTTATTATATGTTTATATAATTATCATATTTTTAATTATTATATATTTATGTATATTATATTTAATTATCATATTACGTTCATATATTATATAATTATATATTCCATATGCTTATTTTATTCCAAAAAATTTCAAAAATAAAAGTTAAAAAAAAAAGAAACAACCAAAACTTGTAATTTTATAAGTGAAAGATATTGTTTTAGTATTTAATTATCAAATTTATTTATCAATTGAACTGGAAGTCTTTTAGCCATGACCCTCACTTTAAAATAAATATAATTTATTTCTCTGTAATTTAAAATGTATAATCTAACTTTTATATGATTTGAGTTAAATTATCACTTGACTGGCTATTGTGTAATTTGGTCCAATTTTTTGAATCATGATTTTATTACTCAGAAGAAATCTTCTTGTTCAACTTCAGTTTATTGTATTTTCAAGAGAATCAGAGCATGTTGAATTGATCTCTTCTTTTTTATGGCTTTTCCCCATAGTTTTCTTGTGCATTATGTGCTATCTATAGCCATATGTTTTCGCTCAGTTTTTGTGCATCTTATATTTGGTAGAGATGGTGAAAAGGCAGTCTTTTTCTATAACTTGTATATAATATTTATTATGTTATTGTAATCATTATTAAACAGTTTTTATTATTTTTTAAAATATGAGTACTAAGAGATATTTTGCATCTTCAAAATCATTTTGTTTTTTGGTTTCTTTTTCCATTACGTTTCTTTCCATTAGTAACTTGTGTTAGCACCTATCTTTTCTTTCCATGTATCCTTATCTAAGATTCAATAACACTTAGCCCAAAAGAAAATGTACTGAAATTCCTAGGAACATCTAGAATTGATATGAATAAGGTTAAATCTAAGGGTGACGCAAACATAAACATCCAAAACTCCTATATATTACAATGTATGCTCTATAAACAAGTTATACCGACGATATATGCACTCTTTGTCTTTTCAAACACAAAAGTAGGTTTTATATCTATCACCAATAATTAGTTAATGAATATATATGGGATGCATAATCGTTCAATGAGCATTCTATACCAACAATTCAATTATCCAGAGGGGATCATTTTCTTTTAGCTACACAAATCAATGCTACGTAACCACCTTGTTTTTCAACTTCATTTCATACTCAACAGGAATCATACGGGGGAAACAATGACAAAATACAAATGAGCAATCGAGGCATGAAAGAAATCATCCTTCCAAAGAAAAAAAATGAAAACAGAAATTGATTTTTATTATGTCCAAAAGTTTTGGTGCAGAAGTTCTTTCTGTTACTTCTTCCAGCTCAATTCTCAGTAATCTGACGCCGACGCGTCGGACATCCTAAGTCCAAATAAAGCATATTGTCATAATGAGACCAAATCAAGCATGTACATTAAACTGCATATAAATTTTGTTAAAGCGCAAAAAATATCAGTACGTGTGATGCACTTTCTCCATAAATTTATCAGTGTGACGTAAACTTCTTTCTTTGAGAATGATAAATAAGTCTTGCATTTAATTATCTTAGGAAAGGTGAACTTCGAAAGGTGAGAAGGAGAAAAAGGGACTACGGCTTTTATAGATATGCCGAAAATTGTCTTAATGTATTATGATCGATGAAGTATTGTCCAGTTAATTTGTGGAACGATATTAATCAAAAGTGAGATCCATGTTGAATTGATTTTCAATTGCTTTGCATAGATGGATCAAGTTCAATGCAGCTAAATTGAAAAGTATTGTAATATGTTTATTATTATTATTTCTTTTAACTTGTTAATTTCGTAATATACTCT
Source organism: Erythrophleum ivorense (assembly GCA_026724425.1). Lineage (NCBI taxonomy): Eukaryota > Viridiplantae > Streptophyta > Magnoliopsida > Fabales > Fabaceae > Erythrophleum > Erythrophleum ivorense. The sequence goes on along the minus strand of JAIUCV010000006.1, from coordinate 34,147,623 downwards.
TAATTTTTTTTTAAAATCATATAATTTAAAAAATTTATCTCAAATTCGGTTATATTGACTTAATTAAAAAGAGAGTGACAACATATTTTTTTCTTTTAAAATTATCTCTTGCAATAAATAACTTCTAGGTAAAAAAATGCAAATTATTAATAAATTTTAACAGGGAGAATGAAAGCCAAGGATAATGTCACTGTGTCACAGACATGGCCACGCTCTCCTGTCTCCACAAATGGGATACAATGACAATTTAACCAAGCAAAAGAATTAGCCTCGTTATGTGCCCCACATCATTGAAATGAGCCGACAAGATATCATTTTAGCATCTGAACTGAATTATTATTATTATTATTTTCTAAACCAGCCAAACATTCTTCATGATTCCCCTCCACTCGCCCTCCCTCACTATCTTAGTATCTTCCCATCCTAATTCATTTTCCCGCGTCTTCGTCCTCCATTCTACCTAACATCAACCTGACCAAATCAAGCATAACATGAACGCGAACAGATTGCCCAAATTCAAGTGGTGAAAACAAAGTAATTTAACAAAATCATTGTTAACCTAGACAAAACTGAAAGTCATTGAATGGATAATAATGTAGCTAAGCCGTTGGATATTGAGGGATAAAGAAATGATGCCACAAAGTAACAATCAAATTTTAGAATTAGAAAAGATATGGTGCTGTGGTGGAAGAAGGAGAAAGGGGAGTAAGCAAAAACTTATGATGAAAAGAGGGAAATATAAAGCTCATAGCGTATAGACTAAAATGTATGAATTGATTAGACAAAAGAAAAGTGCGTGTTAAAATCAATAATTGAAATTACCCGATGAAATAAAAAAAGGTTGCAGAATAACTATGATAGAATCTAGTATTGTTTGTTCTGATAAAGGGACAAAATGACCAGAAGTGTTTTGGGTGGCATCATGAGGAATAGAGGCATGGTATTGCGGCTGCATTTTGCGATGCGGGCCGCAATTTAAAACTTGATACCTGCAATGCCCGTAACTGTAGCAACCGCAGCAATTTAGGACCTTAAATAGAGGTGTGCAGTGTAGAACCAAAAGAATTCATAGTTCGGAATGAAGCGTTTCACAATAGTCAGGCACTTAAGCAACAGATTCACTGAGTACAGATCTTGTGCGTTGTTATCATAGTTGGGTTGGGGCATTGATGTCTCTTATAAAAGCAATCATGGAATCAGAGGAAACCGCCAATGGAGTAAGAGCAGACGGGAGGCTTTCAATCTGTGCGATAAGAGCCCATGAGTGTAAGCAACAGGTTGATGCATCGAACGTCCATAGCTGCATGGTCTATGTTGGGTCAGGTTCAGCCTTGAAGAAGATCATTGCTAGTGTATTGTTGTAGCTAACAAACTGTGCGGCAATGTAGAAGTTGAAGTTTGGTATTTTGATCTGATCAAAGGTATCTATTGGTGATGTGCAGACAACAATTTGTTCAAGGTTTGCATTGTCTTCAGCTGTTGTTTCCATTTTCCAGCATATAAAATTGTTAACAAAGAATGGCAATGATGACACGAAACTTGGATTGTGGAAGCAACAGTGAAAATCTGACCATGACTATTCCATTAGGTAGAAAAAACTCTGCCAAACGTGATTTTTAGGATCGTCACTTTGCGTTACCAGTGCAAGGAGGAAATGGTCTTGCTTGTGGGGCTATAGCCGAATGCGTATGATGTTGTTACTGAGAAAGTTTAAAAATCCATGGAATTGTGAGTAATATAATGAAAAAGTGCTATATGAAAATGACAGGGTGGATGGCTGGAGTAAAAATAGACCTGTGGGTGTATCATCCACAGGATCAGGGATCCTGAGAAATTCCTTTGTCCTGGGATTGTAGCTGGTGTAGAAAAGGTGAAATTTTGCCAACGTTGTATAAAGTAGAGCGGGTTTCAAATTGCGGGCTGCATTACAAAATGTAGCCGCAATATTGCAAATGCGGGTTGGGTCGCATCCACATCAGCCCGCAATTACAGAAGGATGAAATATTACAGTAATGGGTCGCATCGTAATGGTGTTGTGGCTGCAACAGAACGGTATTAAGGACCTATTGCAGTGCATCATATAAAAGCAAAAAGCACAGCTCAGCATCAGTAGATTCAAAACAAAGCTGTCGGCCCTAGGTTTCTTCCTTTCCCTAAGAACAAAATAGAAAAGCCAGCAACAACAAAGAGCAAAAACAACCAACAGATCTGAAGTTTGAAACAGTGAAACCATACTTAAAAGCTGAAACACGGTGGCCTGAAACCTAAATCTAAACTCTGAAGTCTCACAGTGGATTGGAGCTAGCTCTTCTTGTTCGAATATGAAGACCCAATTGTACGTTTCTTGGTTCTTGACTTGTTGCTCTATTTTTGTGATTGCAATTTTTAGAGTTTGTAATTGTGCCTTGTATCCAAAATGCTGAGAGTGATGAGAAGAGAGGAAGAAGCCACGTTGCCATATATTTCTTTGATATATATATATATATATATATATTCTTTGATGAGGAGAGGAGGACGTTGCCATATATTTCTTTTAATATAATATATATATTCTATGATTTGGAATATGAGTGGTTCAGGAGGAAGCCACGCCTAATTTGTTTATTTCTTTTATTAATTTTTTGCTTTTTTATATTTGTATTATTAATCTCACCATGCTCTAATTATATATAGATATATATATATATATGTATGTATATATGTGTGTGTAATTTAAGATGAATTAAATAATAATTTTTTACAAATAAGATAGTATTATAAATAAATTACATTAATACTACTCTTAAAGTACCGGTCGTATGTTGGAATTTTTTTTTGGGGTTGTCTTCACACTTATATTTATCAATTTTATAATATCTATTTCTAACACATTTGACATAGCAATTAATGAAATCAAATAATAATATATACTAATATATTTACAAATTTGTTCAATTTTGTAAACAAATTCTACCGTTGGTTATGTATACGCCAACCCTTTTTATGTAAGAGGAATATTAGATCTGCATTCCTTACTCAACCCTCTATTCTCCCTACCAAGTATTCAAAACTGATAAGAGTAAGATTAATTAGACATTTCATACCCTCAATTAATGCCAAACCATTGGCTTAGGTCAAGGCAAGGCCATAGCTTCTATATGAAAATTTTATGAATGACTTTTTTTTTTCTTTTTTACCCTTAATTCTCTCACTTCAAATTGATTTTTTTTAATTTTTTTTAAGATATTTTTTCTTTTTTATTATTTAATGTTTTTAACTTATTTTATTTTATATTTTTTTTGCTTTTGTCCTCTTATTATAAAGTTCCAGTTTTTCTTAATTTAAAAGGTTTGATAAATTAATTTGCTTTATTGTTTTTATCAAATTATCATAATTTTAGTTATTTTTTATTTAAAATTAATTACACCCTTTTCACTATAAATCTAATCTCACTTGCTCATAATAAAATTAAATTGTAAAAATTCAAATGAAATATTCAACCATATAGTAACCTTAAAAATATTAGTAAGCAAATATCTTTATGAACAAATAGGACATAAGTTTATTTGGGTTGTATACATTAGTTTTATTTTATGGTTTATTTTTGTTGATTCTATTTAATTTTTATTAGTTATAATCTACTTTCATTAAAATTATAAGAATTTTATATGTATTTAAGAGAAATTTTGAAACACTAAAGAAGATTTAGAGATTAATTTAAAACATTAAATAAATATATGTTATATTACCAATTTCATTTGATCAACAGGTACTATAAAATATAAACAATGCTGTCAAGAGAGGAATTTCCAATTGGAAGATTGGAAGGTGCTTCTAGTGATGATATTGAGTGGCATTTTAGAATACCTGTAGTTGAAAATCGAAATAATATAATTTGCAAATTTTGTGGGAAAGTAGTAAAATGTGGAACTACTCGACTGAAGCAGCATATTGCATATTTTAAAGGACAAGTAGTTGGTTGTCTGAGAGTTACAACTATATGACACTACAAGAAAACATGCAATTTCTCATGGAATTTTTTCGTGAGAAAAAGCAAGAATTTCTGTGAGAAAGGATATTCTCTCAGAAATTCTCACACAATAAGTGGCATGAAAAAATCAGTTGTAGGAAACTTAAATTCTCATGGAAAATTCCTGTGAGAAACATTTCTCGCAAATATATTTCCATGAGAAAAATTAGAGAGAAAAAGTGGTGTGAAAGTTGTAATTTGGCATGGTTTTATGGCGGACTTTCTCACAAAGAAATCCATGAGAAAAAAATCTATGAGAAATTCTCACGGAATTTCTTAGGATAAAAAATCTGTGAGAAATCTTTCTCATCGAATTTGTCCGCAAGAAATAGTAGCCACAAGGTCTTTCTCTTGGAAAAATACCATGAGAAGCTTGGAAAAAATTCGTATTTCCAGGTTTCTCACAGAAAAATTCCATGAGAAAATTGAAAATTTTTGCTATAAGCATTGCTTTTATACATTTACCTATATTTGAACAAATACAACTTATTCAAACAATTAGAAATCACAATATCTAAGTTCAGCCAACCAATAAGAAGACCATAACAATAATAAGGCCACAAGTTTGTAATTTTGTGTTAAAAATATCCAAAAGTACATTAAAATTAAGAGAAATATGTATTCAACATTACAAAGTTACAAATCATAATTCTATAATGTCACATAAATAAGAATACTATAATTATTGTTCATCATCCTCATCCTCATTCCCATCATCATCATCATCATCATCCTCATCCTCACCACCACCATCACCATCATCATCATCACCATCAACAGGGGTTGGTTCATCATGGGAAGTGTCATCTCTTTCAGTTTCTATACTCATATAGGCCATAATTTGTTTCATGAAAGCTTTCATCTTGTCTTCGTGGGCTTCTACATCTTGGTAAAACTTGCCTCATAAATTTGGGATTATTTTGATAGTTTCTCTTCTAATTTCTTCTCAGATGAGGCTTCTAAGTGCACTCTTATCTATAAGAGCTCACCAGGGCTATATCCAAAGTGTTGTGTGCCATCAGAAGTAGGAAGACCAGCCTCTGACCCAAACCTATATGCACAACCTCTTTTATTCTTTCCACCAACAACTTTGGGCCATATGGAAGAATCAATGTCATTTGACCCTGACTCTTGAGTTTGCTTCATCTACTCGTACTGGCTCTGTAACAATAAAGAACAAATAAATATTAAGTACATAAACAAATTACAATAACAATTTTATTTATAAATTAGTTAAGTGACTTACGTAAGTGTCAGAGGCTTTTTGACTAACCCAACCTCCCTTTTTCTCATTGTGTTGGGTCCTCTTGAATACTTCTAGGATTTGAACTTCTCTACCCAACTCTATTTCCTACAACACTTAGGTAAAATACATAAGAATTACAATAATTAAAAAAGAAACAATAATCTAATGAAATTATCACAGACGAAGAATGCTTACCATCCTTCTCTTATGCTCTAAAAATGGAACACGCCCACTTCTATATGGACATCCTTTAGTATCTGCAGCCCTATTTGCCTTATTGCATGTAGACTTGGCCTTAAACTCATCACTTTGCCAATACTCATCTACCTCAGCTTGGGCTGCTACAGATAACCAATTGCCTTCAGTTTTTCAAGTGCGAATGTCTCTAAAAGATGTACGCATGATAGTGCTACACTTCTTCCTCCATATCTTGTAAATTTGTCGCTTAGTAGACGGATCCTAAGCACACATTTTTTGTATTAGAAACAAGCAAAACTAATATTATAAATAATAACAATAACATATTAACTATAGTTATTGTAACACCTAAAAAGTTATAGAATTAGCTCACTTTAAATTCTACAAACCATAAGTTCTTCCCAAAATCAGGCACTTTAGTAAATGCTAGCCACCCATGCTTAAACTTATTATGGATGATCTGAAACAATATGATGACTGGTGGAATATGTGGATAAAACCTACAAAATATACAGAGTGATGCAGTAAAAGTAAAAATAATAGAACAACTACAAAATAAAAAAAGTTGTATTTAAAGAATTCTTACTCATCAACCCTATGAGGTCTAATAACTAGCCGTCCATCACTCAGCCTTGTCCCTGGCTCATATCTAATAGGATGAGAAGATGAGCTAGCTGCATTTGTACTTAGAATAAATGTGGAAGGCATCTTTAAACCAATGAAAGTTGATGAGTCAAGTGGTGTTTGAATGTGTGGAGATGGAAAAGAAGATAATGTAGATGCTGATCCAGGAGGGGTCTCAGCATGTGGAGATAAGTGCGTAAGTGATGACTGTGTAGCAGCTAATGGTATGTGAATTGGCTCAAACTGTCGAACAAACTTCCCTTACTCTTTTTAGGTGTAGCAGATCCTCCACCTCTGTTACGTCCTCTATCTAACATCTAAAAGGAAAAATGAAAAAAAATATTATCATCATCAGTACTGAACACTGTCAAACTTATTATGCTACATACAAGAATACACATCTAGGATGGGCTACTAAGTACCTAAAACTTGCATTCTCATTGCTTTGGTTCCACAATTGGTTCATACATCACATATGCATGCCTTTACAATTGTTCATATGTTTACATGTCAAAAATAATATATACATATACATTTTGGCATTTCTTTACATCAAAAGAACCAAAACAAGCTATACAATTAACTAAGTATGCTTAACTAGGCTCTTTGACTTGCACTTTAGTCTCTTTGAGCTCCACCTAACATGCTAAGATGGGAGAGGGAAGGAGGTGAGATTCATGGAATATCAATAGCTCATACACTCATTCAAGGAAGCAATCAAGGCATATAAACATGTCAAAGCATGTGAGTAGGCATCTAGCCATTAAAAGTCATACAACACATGATTTACATGCCATGAAAATCATATCCATGCTAAGAATAAGCTCTAGGGACTTTTGGTCTAGTCTCACATTATTTTGGGGACTTTTAGATTGGCCTTACTCTTGGTCTAGGGATTTTTGACTTGGCTTCGCTCATCTATGAGATTTTTGGCCTTGTCTCACCCATTCTTAGTGACTTTTAGTTCCACCTTACCCATTATAAGGGATTTTTGGCATCACTTCACCCTTTAGGAACAATTTTCATAACTCAAAACATAAGCATATGGTACTAATGCATTAAGGCAACATCAAACAGCATGTCTCACGATACAAGTGCACATACAAGCATACAATGACCATCATACATCTAAAAATGTAACAAGAAAGAGTGGAGAGTTACCTTACAAGTTGACATAAGTCTTCCTTTTTTATTTCTCTTTTCCCTTCTCGGTCTCACTACCACAACTAGATGGAGCTTGAGTTCCTTGGCCTTGACACAACAAATAACACTCAATTACTCTCTCGGAATAAGCTAAAGCATCAAATACATACTTAAGAAGCATACTTGGTCTATTGGTTCCATAATAGCTCCATTAAAGGTCTAATGAAGCTTTTAAATTTTCCTTAAAGGGAAAGGCACTTAGAAAGCTTTCTAGGAGTCTTGGGAACTCAAATAAATACTCATAAAGGCTAAGGTATTCTTAGACAAAATCAGATTTTGCAAAATGCTCAAGAACCCTTATAGTTCCTATCTTGAAGTTCACTAGCTTTTTTTCCACTTACTTTGCATTTGCTAGCTTCCCACACTCTAATTTAATAGTTTCTTACTTGTTCTAAGTCAGAACTTTCCTCCCCTAGATGGTTTTGGTTTTAGGCATTACACCCACAAAGAAGAGCAAGAAGGAAGAAGCAACGAAAGACAAGAATTCACCTTAGATTCAATCTTGTTTCAAGAGTCCTTTTACTTTCTCCAACCTTCTCCTTAGCACACAACTTTTCCCCCTCCGAGTTATGGTCAAAATATAACCATATTACTCAGCAAACCCAAGGAAAGGAAGCTTAGAAGGAGAAGAATAAAGTTTCAAGAAGAAGAAGCATGAAAATCCTTAAGGATTCTTACCTTTCTTCCTTAATTTCTCCCTTCTTCTTGGCTTCTCTTGGTCTCTCTAGCCCTCTCCTCTGTTTTGGACAAAGCATATATCGGTAGAGGGAGAGAGAAAAGTCTAGAACTTTTAAGAAGCAAAATTTCACTTTTTCACGCTTTTTCCAAAACAAACCTTTCTATAGCGGAAAATAAGCCTCACTATGGCAAGAACTTATCAGTTCCAGGCCTTCATTCTAGTTATGGCACGCGCTATTGCTAGAAACCCCCTATATTTTGTATGGGACGCACGAACTCACTATAGCGTACTGCATTCTCGCTATAGCGAACTAGTACATTCGCTATAGCTAATTGGAAATTCACTATAGCAAACAGGTACATTCGATATAGCTAATAGGGGTCCTGGTTATAGCCAACAGACTTTGAAATTTTTTTGAAATCCTGGTTGTTACATTTCTACCTCTCTTAAAATTAATTTCATCCTTGAAATTTAAACATATGTCTTAAGGGGAAAGTTTTGGATATTTCATTCTCATCTCTTCCTTGAGTTCCTAGGTTGCTTCCTTAGATGTCAGACCCCTTTAGACTACTTTCACCAGAGGAATGCTCTTGTTCTTTAGCTGTTTCAATTTAGCATCCATAATTCTCTCTGGTTTCACTACATAGAAAAGATTTTCTTGCAATTGAACATGCTCATACTCTATGACATGTGAGGGGTCTGGTAAGTACTTTTTCAACTGGGAAACATGAAAAATATCATGAATTTGGGTTAGGTTAGGAGGTAAGGCTATTCGGTAAGCCATGGGTCCAATTTTTTCAAGGATTTCAAATAGACCAATATACCTAAGATTGATTTTCCTTATCCTTATTGACTGAGTGACTAGTCGTACAACCCTCAAAATAATACTAGGCTGATAAAATATATAGTTAGTGGCACAACCTAGGTCATCTCCCTTGGAATTGGCGTTCAATGTTTAATTGAGTTTTCCTAAATGTTAAAAGACTCTAAAAATTCCTAACTTAAGGGGGTTTTGATTTAATTAAATTATCCTAAAACTAAATTGAATTAAATTCCTAATTACTATCTAATTGGGTGAATTATGAATGAAAGATGGTCTTGTGACTAGCTTTGGATTCGTCCCTTGGTATTCACTATCCTTATCCTAATCTAATTGTGATTAATTCTGGCCTAAGAGTTCCTAATCATGTTCATAACAATTTATCTTGAGTAACCACGCAAGATTCAAGAAATCAACGATCTAATGTTGAATTGAGACCTCAACTCTGCATTAAACTGTTAATTCTTATTTCTAAGATCAATGAACATCCAATTTAATTGATTAACTAATTGATTAACATCTGAATCATCCTAAATATTTAATTAACCAACTAAACATTAAGGAATCCTCAAATTAAACAATTAAGCTCACTCATGTATTTTATCGAATACCTTCGAAGCATACATGGGGAATTCAGATAATATTAGAATTAATCGGATTAATTAATCAACAAAAGTACTTCCTAATTAGTATCTAACCAGCCACTAATTATAATTACACAATTTCTTTATCAAATACATCTTAACCAAGAAAATAAATGAAAGAGAAAAATTGTAGGAAAAATAGAAAAGTCTCAGCCTAAAATTCTGAATATTCTCCCCGGATTCAAGCTTCTCCAAGGGCTTCCTCCTAGCTAGCCTCAAGATGATTAGAAAATCATGGAATGTGGAGATGGATGGAATGAATGGAGTGGATGGAATGGATGAATTGATGTGTGAATGATTGATGAATGGTTGTAATGGATGAATTTTTCGAAGGAGTGAATGGAATGATATATATAGGCATGAGTTTCCTAAGATTTTGAGGCGTGAATAAGTTGGAATCTGGAAGATAAATCAGAGGCGTGAATATATTAAAGAGGCGTGCAGATGCTGGACTGTGAATGAAGTATGAATCCTCCTTGGAATGCCTCTGGACGCTTCAAACTTGCTGCTGTTCATGTGACTCTTTTAATGAATCATATGCAGCTTCTTCTTCTCCTTCTTCACGTTATTATTCATGTGCCCAGCCTCTCCTTCAGTTTGCTTCTTGCAGTTGCTTCTTCATCTCGCGAGCTGCCCTCATGCAGCTTATTCTCTTCGTTATTCTGCGTCTTTTCTCCAGCCCAGTCCAACGTCTGCCTTCTCTCGAGTTAGCTTCAGCGTTTCTTCTTTTAATATATATATCACAAGCTTGCATTGCAGATAGTGTGGGCCCCATTTAATATAATAATCCATTTGCTTCTTCACGTTATCCATGCAGAGCTTCTTCGTATTATGCATGATCAGCTCGTGCAGACCAGCTTTGTTCTCCATCACGTGGTTTCTTTCATTTAATATCACGTGCAGCTTTGTTCTATTCGAGCTCGTTCAGCTTGTCATCCTAGCTTGTTCAAGTTCTTCTCGAATTTCTGCATGTTCTGTAGCTTCCAGCGTGATATCCAGCTTCTCTTTTCCTACGTTTCTGCATGCTCTGTTTTCAGCGTAACATTGTAGCACATATATTCTGCACCACGTTAAAACTGAAGCTTCTTGTTTCTTCATCTATAGTGTTTGTTCCTTCCTCTATTCTAGCCACACCCTTTATTTCTCCTTCGTTCAGCTCCAAAAGCCAGTAGCTTCACTCACTTTCATGCTCTGTTTTGCTCGTCACCTTTCTCCAGCTTGCAGCGTGTTTTTTTCCTTTGCTCTTAGCTCGTTTAGCTCGTGCTGCTTTCTTTGTTTCTTTCCTTCCCAGCTTAGCGTTGAACTTCCTTTCTTCATTCTGCAGCTTTTCCATGTAGACTTCTTCATTACAATAATATGCTTTGCACATGTCAGCTCCAGCATCTTTTACTTCTTGATGTCCACGTGAAACTCTTCTCTCAAACTTCTTTGTTTTAGCTGCAGCTCATGGCTAGCTTGTGTTTAACGTGGCTGGCCATGCATGATGCTTTGTGAGGTAATGAGTGAAGCTCCTTTGGTATGTTTGTTCTGAAGCTTCCAAACATTCCAGCGTCTTCTTCAATTGCTTCCCACGTTGCTGTCCAGTGTGTTCATTTAATCCATTTCACATGCTTCTTCTTAATCACGTGAGAATCTTCCTCCAACTTATACATGCTTTTCTTTATTTCTTTAAAATCGTAGCCTCTTCTTCTTTTCAACCTCCTTGCTTATTCTTCAATTGAAAATTGAAAAATCTTCATACATAAAAATAAGAAAATTCAAGTAGGAAAAATTCACAAAATTAATTAAAAGAAAATTATGCAATAAAATTCAAGAATTTTGTAAATAAATTCCTTGAGTGCAAAAGATGACTACTGAGCTTAAATTTCATCTAAGTAAATCTATTAGACCTCATTTAACTATTAAGATGCTTAAGTTTAGGGGAATAAAATACATAAAAATTCATACTTATCATTGACCAACCCACCCCCGTCACTGGAGACTCCAATCTCAAACTTTAATGGCCTTCTTCTTTTATTGGCATAGCTCTTTTGCCTACTTTAGGCTATGAGAAGTTTCTTCCAAATCAATTCTATCTGTCGGGTGGTCTGGTCCACAATCTCAAGTCCTATCAAGCTCCTCTCACCTAGCTCAACCCAACACAGAGGGGATTTGCATTTTTTCCTATACAAAGCCTCATAAGGGGCCATCTGAATATTGGAATGGTAACTATTATTATACGCAAATTCTATTAATGGTAAATACGCATCCTAGTTACCCTTTATTTCTAACATACATGCTTTCAACATGTTTTCTAGGGTCTAGATAGTCCTCTTAGTTTGACCATCTGTTTAGGGGTGATATACAGTACTAAACTACAATTTAATCTCTAAGGCATGCTACAATGACCTCCAGAAGTTCAAAGTAAACCTAGGGTCTTTATCTGAAACTATACTACTGGGTACTCCATAAAGTCACACTATCTCTTTGATATACAACTGGGCTAATTTATCCAGTGTGTGAGTAGCCCTGATAGGTAAAAAGTGTGCAGACTTTGTCAGTCTATCTACAACTACTGATAGCATCGTGTCCAAAGGATGTCCTGGGTAATCCCATAATAAAGTCCATGGCTATACTATCCCAATTCCACTTGAGAATATCTAGGGCTTACAACAACCCAGCGAGTCTTTGATGTTCTATTTTTATCCTTTGATACACTAGGCATCTAGCCACATATTCAATCACATCATTCTTCATTCCTGGCCACCAGAAAATCCTTTTCAAATCTTGATACATCTTGGTGGTACCTGGATGGATAGTATACTTACTCTTATGTGCCTCTTCTAAAATGCTTTCTCTCAATTCATTTTGTCTAGGCACATAGACTCTATCCCAGTATACTATCATACCATCCTCAGATACCTTGAAATCTAAGGTCTTACCTTAGGATATCTCATTCTTGACTTGACTCAGAAACTTATCGTCTCTTTGGGCATCTAAGATCTGGGTCATCAGCTCATTCTTAATTCGGGTTTCACTCAGATACAATTTACCTGATACCACCTGACAAGAGAGGTTCATATTCCTAAATTTCTCTAAGAGCTTTTACTCCCTAATCATTATATGGGCTGCATAGATGGATTTCCTACTCAGCGCATTTGCCACCACATTGGCCTTGCCCGGATGATGCTTCAAGGTATAATCATAATCTTTCAAGAATTCCATCCATCTCCTCTGTCTCATATTCAGTTCCTTTTGATCGGATAGGTATTTTAGACTTTTGTGGTCATTATAGATCTCTATGGTAGCACCATACAAATAATGTCTCTCGATTTTAAGAGCAAACACTACAGTGGCTAACTCCAAGTCATATGTGAAATAATTCTCCTCATGAGGCCTCAACTGCCTAGAGGCATATGTCACTACTCTACCCTGTTGTATCAACATACATCCTAACCCTTTGCTCGGGGCATCACAATACACTAAAAATAGTTCACTAAGGTTAAGAATAATCAGTATAGAGGCAGTGGTCAAACGGAGCTTCAACTCTTGGAAACTTCTTTCACATCTATCATCCTACACAAAAGGTGTCTCTTTCTTAGTTAGCCTCGTTAGTGGTAAGGCCATATGAGAAAAGCCCTGAATAAATTATCTATAGTACCTTGCTAAACCTAGGAAACTCCTAACCTCAGTGATCGTTCTAGGTCTATCCCACTGTAACACAGCTTCTACTTTTTGGGGATCAATCGCGACTTCTGCTTGTGATATCACGTGACCTAAGAACCTCACATTGGTTAGCCAAAACTCACATTTGCTAAGTTTGGCATACAACCTCTTATCTCTTAGATTTTCTAGGACTAATCTCAGATGCCTCTCATGCTCTTCAAAGGATTTGGAGTACACTAAGATATCATTAATGAAAACCACCACAAACTGATCTAGATACGATTTGAATACCCTGATTATGTAATCCATGAACATAGCAGGTGCATTCGTCAGCCCAAATGGCATCACAAGGAACTTATAGTACCCATATCTCGTTTTGAAGGCCGTCTTTGAGACGTCTTCAGTTCTTACTCTCAACTAGTGGTACCCAGATCTAAGATCTATCTTGAAAAACATAGATGCCCCAGCTAACTGATCTAACAAATTATTAATTCTAGGAAGAGGATATTTATTCTTGATGGTAACTTTATTTAAATCTCTTTAATCTATACATAATCGTAAGCTACTATCCTTCTTTCCCACAAATAACACCAGAGCTCTCCAAGGTGAAACACTAGGGTATGTGAACCCTTGCTCTAACAATTTCTCTATTTGCTTTTTTAACTCAATGAGCTTGGTAGGAGCCATCTTGTAAAGAGCCTTAGACACCGGTCTAGCCCCAAGCACTATGTCTATAGGAAACTCTAGCTCTCTCTCAGGGGGTAGACTATTAAAGTCAAAATCTTTAGGAAAAACGTCTGGGAATTCCCTAACAACTAGGATATCCTTTATCCCTTCCTCTACCTCAACTTAAATAGAGAAAAGGACTAGAAACTCTTGACATCTATGCTCTAAATGCCCGTTCGCCTAGGCAGTAGTCACAAAGGATAACTCAGCTCCTATCTTAGGCATGATCTCATAAGCAGGTAAGGAAATTATTTGGTGTTCATAATCAAGTATCTCATTATTCATGGTAATCTAGTTCATACCAACAATCAAATCAATACCACAGAAGGGCATATAGATCAAATCAATAGTGGTATGGCAATGATTGAATTGAATAGTGACATTTAAGTAAGCATGGGAATTAACCACATGGCCTCCAATGGATGTAGTGATAGACAAGTCAAACGGCAAAGTACTAACAGCCAGACCCAATTGCCTCACACAATCATAGGATATAAATGAGTGACTAGCACCTAAATCAAACATAACAACTATAGGAAAGCCATTCACTATCAGTGTACCTTGGACCAGACTAAGGGACGCACTGGCTTCCTACTGAGTGAGAGCAAACACTCGACCCTAGATCTGCGACCTGGGAGAAGGCGCTGTATCCATCTGGGGACAATTCCTAGCAATGTGCCCTGGCTTCCTACACTTGAAGCACATCACTAGAGACTGCTAGGTAGATGACTGGCTCCGAGGAGGTGGCATTTGCTTGCCCTTCTGTGGCTTTCTATTCCATGGCGCCTTGCCTCTTCTCTTAGTGCTAGGTGTCATGCTAGAGCCTTTCTCTGGTCTTAGTCTCTTTAGTTTTGGAGCCCCTTTCTGACTAGCTGAAGTTGCAGTAGGTATGATAGCTCGTAAGTTATTCTTAATTATCTTGTTGACCTCCACAAGGGTATTAAACTTTCTAATCTGCTGTGGAGTAACCCTGTCGCTAATCAGGGCTTCAATCCAGTCTCAAACTACTCACATCTCTAAGGCTCATCATCATACCTCTGGAAGTAAAAGGAATACTAAGACAACTTAATAAACTTAGCCACATATTGATCAATAGTTATCTCTTCAATCTGTCTCAAGCCCATAAATTTCATCTCTTTCTTTTTCCTCACCGAACTGGGGAAGCACTTCTCATAAAATTTCACTAAGAAACTTTCCTAAGGGATTTGTATGTTCTTGGTCTCCATCAGGGGTTTCGTGCTACACCACCACCTATTAGCCTCCTTCTGTAGCCATGGAAATGGAGAGCTGAGCTTTTCTGCTCTGTAGTATAATCCATCATTGAAAATATTTTCTCTAACTCAATAACCCAAGCTTCTACCTTATTCGCATCCAACTTCCAATCAAACGAGGGTAGACTATTCTTTCTAAACTGATTCAACAGTTTCTAGATAGGTGTCTAGGTCTGAGCAGGCTCCTAGGGAGGTGGAGGTGGAATGCCAGAAATGGATGGCTGAGGTATAGGGGCTTCTTACCTAGTTTCTTCTTACCTAGCTAGAGTATCTTGCAGTTGCATGATCATGTCATGCTATTGTTAGGCAATGTACCTCTACTGTTCCAGCATCTCTTGTTGTTGGCCCATTATAGTCTCATACTGATTAAGCCTTTTCATGATAGTCTGCAGAGGATCCTCAGGCCCAACTGGAACCTCTAGCTTAACTCTCTAAGCCTTGGGTGCCCTGCCTCTACCCTTACCTCATCTAGTATCAACCATTTGTCTGAAAAGAAGTAGCAACCTTTAATTCACAATTGTATCATAAGCATATATGCATATGTAGGCTAGTACTTCCATGGCAATTTACACCAACCATAGGCTAATCACACCATTCAAGAGTCTAACACTGAGCAAATGTGCCTAAACCTTTGCTTTGATACCAAAATGTAATACCATAATGTATTAATTGCAATCATCCATCATTTAAGTTTGATTCTTTATAATTTTCAAAGAAAAAGACTAAAACCGTGGCATTTTAATGTATTATGTCGGGGTTTAAATGTTCATACTTTGCCCTGTGGGTCCCATAAACCTATCAATCATATTCCCTACTCAAAATTCATTCATACAACTTATTCATAGCATAAAAACAATCCATGAACCATAGATATGAGGACAAAAACCAGAAAAATGCAAATTCTCTTACCGGTCCAGGATTCAAGATTTTGACCCCAAATTTGGAAAATCATAATTAATTCTAGAAAAATGGGAATCAAGCAAACCATAACTTTCTAGAAATTTCTGAATGTTAAATTTATACTAAAAATATTTTCTGACCAAGAAAATCTCATCTAGACCATGTTTGATAATAGAAAAAGTAGGGAGGTCGAGGTATCCAGAAATTTAATACAGCTTATTGATATAAAATTTGGAAATTTATACTCAGTTCCAAAAAAATCCAATCTAGTAAAAATATACCAATTTGGAAAGATAAATATGTTAACTAGAGGAAAAAAATAAGTTTAGACTAGTTCTATAGCCTTTAGATATGGAAAACTGATGAAACAATAGCCAAGGTTAGCTAGCATCCCTAATGCTAACATAGAACTTCAAAAAATTATTTCTCCCTTTACAGACCTCCAATTGATATGCTTCTAGTTGGTATAGGTCTCTATGAATGTCTAGTTTCTTATTGCAAATTTTCATGGCAATTGGACATCGTTTTCCCCATGAATGACATATATTTATTTTTGGACCAATTGCACAGTGCACTGACCAAAACCAAAAAAATTTTCAACTTAAAAAATTCGCCAAAAATCCCATAGTACTCAAAATATTCTGAACTTTAGCTTCCCAAAAACCTCTTAACAAGATCTAGATGCATGCCAAATTTCAAATCAAGGAGAGTTCATTTGGACAAAAAGGGATGTAGCATACCAATATAGTCATTTTTACTTCTTATAATGTAACTCTTTGGTCCAAATGGCCCCTTTTTATGTTTGGCACCTCTTGGAAAAGTTTAAAGGCACTAATATATCACATATACATTGGCTAAGTGGTCTAAACCATCATGAATTATAAACTCACTATACTACATACAAGAATGCACATCTAGGAATGGGCTACTAAGTACCCAAAACTTGCATTCTCATTGCTTTGGTTCCACAATTGGTTCATATGTCACATATGCATGCCTTTACACTTGTTCATATGTTTACATGTCAAAAATAATATATACATATACATTTTGGCATTTCTTTACATCAAAAGAACTAAAACAAGCTATACAATTAATTAAGTATGCTCAATTAGGCTCATTGACTAGCACTTTAGTCTCCTTGAGCTCCACCTAACATGTTAAGATGGGGAGGGAAGGGGGTGAGATTCATAGAATTTCAATAGCTTATACACTCATTTAGGGAAGCAATCAAGACATATAAACATATCAAAGTATGCGAGTAAGCATCTAACCATTAAAAGTCATACAACACATGATTTACATACTATGAAAATCATATCTATGCCATGAATAAGCTCTAGGACTTTTGGTCTAGCCTCACCCTATTTTAGAGACTTTTAGATTGGCCTCACTTATCCATGAGACTTTTGGCTCCATTTCACCCATCACAAGGGACTTTTGGCACCACCTCACTCTTTAAGAGCAATTTTCACAACCTAAAACATAAGCATATTGGTACCAATGCATCAAGGCAACATCAAATGGCATGTCTCACAATACAAGTGCACACATAAGCATATAATGACCATCATATATCCAAGAATGCAACAAGAAAGAGTGAAGAGCTATCTTGCAAGCTAGCATAAGTCTTCCTTTTTTATTTCTCTTTTCCCTTCTCGGTTTCACAACCACAACTAGATGGAGCTTGAGTTCCTTGGCCTTGACACAACAAATAACACTCAATTACTCTCTTGGAATAATCCAAAGCATCAAATACACACTTAAGAAGCATACTTGTATATTGGTTCCATAATAGCTCCATTAAAGGTTTAATGAAGCTTCTAAATTTTCCTTGAAGGGAAGGCACTTAGAAAGCTTCCTAGGGGTCTTGGGAACTCAAATAAATACTCACAAAGGCTAGGGGATTCTTAGACAAAATTAGATTTTACAAAATGCTCAAGAACCCCTATAGTTCCTATCTTGAAGTTCACTAGCTTTTCTTCTACTTACTTTGCATTTCCTAGCTTTCCATACTCTAATTTAATAGTTTCTTACTTGTTCTAGGTCAAAACTTTCCTCCCCTAGATGGTTCTTGTTTTAGGCATTACACCCATAAAGAAGAACAAGAAGGAAAAAGCAACCAAAGACAATAATTCACCTTGGATTCAATATTGTTTCAAGAGTCTTTTTGCTTCCTCTAACCTTCTTCTTAGCATACCACTTTTCCCCCTTTGAGTTAAGGTCAAAACCAAATCATATTACTTAGCAAACCCATGGAAAGGAAGCTTAGAAGGAGAAGAATAAAGTTTCAAGACGAAGAAGCATGAAAATCTTTAAGGATTCTTACCTTTCTTCTTTAATTTCTCCCTTCTTCTTGGCTTCCATTGTTCTCTCTCTCTCTCTCTCTCTAGTCCTCTCCTCTATTTTGGAGGAAGCATATGTCAGTTAGAGGGAGAGAGAAAACTCTGGAACCTTTAAGAAGCAAAATTTCACTTTTTCATGCTTTTTCTAGAGCAAACCTCGTTATAGCAGAAAATAAGCCTCGCTATGGTAAGCACTTATTAGTTCCAGGCCCCTGTTCTCACTACGGCGTGTGCTATTATGAGAAACCTCCTGGATTTTGTATGGGACCATGAACTCGCTATAGCGAACTGCATTCTCCTTATAGCGAACTGGTACATTCGCTATAGCTAACTGAAAATTTGCTGTAGCGAACAGGTACATTCACTATAGCTAACAGAGGTCCTAGCTATAGCCAGTAGACTTTAAAAATTTTATAAAATCCTAGTTGTTACAAAACTTATAACCATTAACAGACCATTGATCCCATATATGTACTAGTCTCAAAGGACCCCAAGCCAAAGAAACTAATAAAGCATCTTGTATTCCATTAGTAGGATTCAAAACCTAATCAAAGAACAAACATTATGGAAACAAATTATAAGAAGCTTAGTTTCATAACTTTATAGCCACCATTCATAAAATTCAGATAAACTTACATGAGTTTTGAACCATTCATGAAATTTAGATGAAATATGCTTGTCAATCACCTCGTTAAATAAGATAGGGTTCTTAGAAAGTAATATCTCAACATACAAACTGCAATATACCACAAAAAGATTATTATTACATATAGTTAAAATATTACGTTTGAAAAGGTAAATATATATGCAATCAAATTATGAGAGAATCTTACTTTAGAAAAGGTTTAACCTCTGGACAATTAAGAAGAACATACAATGTTATAGCATTAGCCTTACTATCAATAAGATAACGAGTGTTACCGGTAGTTCTTCCATGAGGCTGGCTAGGATAGTTGAAAATAGAGATGGGAGGATGATCATCGCACTCCCCACCATCATCATTTTGAGGAGCTCTCCTAGTTCTTGAGTGAATATATGACTCAAAGTAATAAGAGTAGAAAGTTGAAGTTTCTTTAAGTATATATGCTTCACAAATAGATCCTTCAACTTGTGCTTTATTTTTAACCTTTCTTTTTAGGGTATGTAGAAATCTCTCAACTAGATACATCTACCTATATTGTATAGGTCCACCCACTATTGCTTCATACATCAAGTGAATAGGTAAGTGTTCCATGGCATCAAAGAAACCAGGAAGGAATATCCTCTCAAGTTTACATAAAATGACAGGAGTATTTTCCTCCATCACATTAAGGTTATTTAGTTGTAAAGTAGGAGCATAAAAATCTCGAAAGAAATGACTCAACTTTGTTAAAGTATCAAAGATCGGGGTTGGTAGCCCATTGCATACAATTGGTAGTAGCCTCTCCATGAAAACATGACAATCATGACTTTTCATCCCTATTAAAGTGCAACTCTTTACATCAACACAACATTCTAAGTTAAATGCATAACCATCTAGAAGCTTCAGAGATTTAATACATTCATATACTACCCGTTTTTGGTCCATATTAAATGTGTACATTACCTTCGGCTTTGCCATTCTACCATTCCCTCTATCCTCCATGTGTAAGGTAGGCCATTTACAGTATATAACCAAATCTAACCTTGCTTTCATATTATTTTTTGTCTTACCCTTCACATCCATTACTATGTTGAATACATTATAAAAAATATTGCTTTATGTATGCATTATATCTATATTATGTGGATTCAACAAGTCATGCCAATAGGGGAGGTCCCAAAAGATACTACGTTTGGTCCAATTATGATCTTGACCATATCCTTCCAAAGATAAGCTTGAAAATTCAGTTATTTTAAGAAATATTCAAACTTGCTCATACACTTCCTCTCCTAAATATCTCAATGGTGATGGTAAAGTCTCTATGGAATTCTTTAGGAAGTTTTGTCTATTTCGACAAAATAGATGATTCATTGGCAAGAATTGACGATGACAATCAAAATAATAAGTTTTTTCTCCATGCTTCAATCAAAATACCTTTGAACAAGCCATGCAAATAGGACAACCCAATCTCCTTACAATTTGCCAGCCACTCAACATGCCGTAAGTTGAAAAATCATTAATAGTCCATATAAGAGCAGCTCTTAACTTGAAATTTTATTTCATGGAAATGTCATATGTTTATACACCTTCTTCCCAAAGTAACTTCAAATTAGCAATTAGAGATTGTAAGAAAACATCAATTTTGCTTTTTAGATTATGAGGACTAGGTATTATTATTGTTAAAAACATATATTGTCATCACAAACACATGCTAGGTGGAAGATTATATAGGGTAACAATTATAGGCCAACAAGAGTACGGCTTAGAACTTAAACTAAATGGAGTAAAACCATCAGCATAAAGACCCAATCTGACATTCCTTGACTCTAATGCAAATTCTAAATGAATTTGATCAAAATGCTTCTAAGCATTCCCATCCGATGGATATGATAATATATGTAACACCATCATTTCTAGCTCATACCCATCATGCCTTACATGCTCATATGAGATATAAGAAGAATAAAGTGAGATTTTTCTCATTGGATTCATACACTTGCTTAGAGTTGCGACATGACTAAAAATTCATTTTAGTGTTACATGAACCGTATGAGCTCATTCTATGTATCCTCATATTTAATTGCACAATTACAACTCATTTCAATCCCAAAAACATGCTGTTAGCCCATGGAAACCGAAAAGGGATATGAGACATGCATGTTCATTTTCGGCCAGGCTTGGCCTCATTTCTGGGCAAAGTTTGGAAAAATCACAACTAAATATAGAAAAATCGAAAACATATGATCTCAGTCATTCTGGAAATCTTAGGATGTCTAATTCATACTAAAAATATGTAAAGGTCTTAAAATCCCACAAACAAAGCGTTTGACAAGAGAAATCATCTGGAGGTTAGAGTGGGTTTTGCTACTGTCACAATTTACTGATATGAACTTCAAAAATGTCTAACTAATTCCAAAACAATCGAATGCATGCAAATGATACCATTATGAAAATATGTGGATGTTAACTAGACAGGAAAAATGTCTCCAGATCAGTTCATTGAGCCAAACTCTCAAAAATTGATGGAACAGTACCTCGGGTCAGGCAAGATGACTGATACTAGGTAGGAACTTCGAAATTGCATGTCTTCCTCTCTAGACCTCCAAATGAGGTGCTTCGAGTTGCTAAAAGTCTCTTTGACTGTCTCGTTTCTGCTTATAAAATGTTGTAGCCATTGGACCACGTTTGCCCCTCGGATGACACAATTTCACAACTGACCAAATGAACAGTGCTGATATGAATCCAAATTTCTAATACCAACTTTGAAAAATCATAAAAAATTCCACAGACCTCCAAATGACCTGATCTTTATCTTCCCAAAAAGCTCTAGACAAGATCTAGTCACATGCCAAATTTTAAGGCAAGAAGAGGTCATTTGGTCAGACTTAGATATCATGAGGCAAAATGACCAATTTCTCTTGCTAAAGAGAGCTCCAAGGGTTCAATTTGGCTTCTCCTACTTCTAAGGCTCTATGAAGTACGTAGGAAAGCATTAACATAGGCTATTAAACATGTCTCAAATGTCTAACAACCCAGATTTGTAAAACTCACTCTCCCACACCAAAACATACACCATGCACATAATGCCAAGGTCTTACTATTCATACCGAAACTTGCTACATCATGCACTATAATTCTAATTCTCATACATATACAATGAGTACATCTATTTACAAGTATTCATAAGTGCCTACAACATGTACATCATTAGATTACATCCCTTAGCAACATAATGGTGACAAAATGGCTATTTTACAATTTCTTCACTGAATCCCCTAGCTTCAAGCTTGATGGCTCCCATCTTTTGTCTCACTTGGTCAGCCTAGCATGTTAGGATGGTGGAGAGGGGGGAGTGAGATTCAAAGAATCTCAATAGCTCATCTCTCATTCAATCATACATAAAGCATGCAAACAAGTCTCACAATGTATGCATGAACATATTAGCATATGAAATCATAAGAAAAGCATTTTTAACATTTGAGTAGGCCATACATAACATATAAAGGCTTGCCAAGCAAGTGGATTAGCCTCACCCATTCACTTGTGGATTTTGGACTTGCCTCACCCATTCTTTAAGAGGTTCTTATACTCAACCTTACTCTTAGGAGTCAACTTCATTTTTGGGAGACTCTTTACTTTGTCTCAACTAACTTTAGGGTTCTTGACTCATCCTCACCATGGCCAGAGGATTGTTGGCTATTTCATACTTAAGCAAAGCAAAGCAATCACATAAAACATCATTGAAATTCATAAGACATCATCATGCTAGCATACTTTTCATGGTGTAAAACATACATACACACATACAAGACAATGTAAGCACACATCTATGCATGAAAGAAGGTGGAGAGAGCTACCTTATTGGCTAATCATAAGCTTTCCTTTTCAATTTGTCTCCTCCCTTGTTGATTTCACAATCAGCACTAGATGGGAGTGCTTCTCTTGAGCCTAGACACACAAGAGTATGGAATTACTCTCTTAACACTTTATTCATAATGCTAGGGATTTCTTTCTAGCAACCTTACTAAGCATATTGAGCTAGGGGTTCTTTCTCTCACTAGAAATTCACTAACTATCCTTCCTCTCTCAAGCTCTTAAGAAAGGAAATCAAAGAAGTGAAGCTACATGAATTCTAACCTCCCTTAAGAGTGGTTTTCCACTTTTCCTCTTCTGAACCAAGCCCAAAATATAGCTACTTCAACCACCAAAACCATAGGAAGAGAGGGTAAGGAGAGAAGAACAATATTCTAAGAGAAAAGCCATGCAAATCTTACCTTTATCCTGTTCTTCCTTCCTCCTCTAGGTTCCTCTCTCTCTCTTTCGCCCTTTTCTCTGCCTTAGAGGGAGCTTAAGTCAGTTACCAAGAGAAAGGAGGAGTTTGGAGGTTTTAAAAAGTCAAATTCTCTTTTTTCACGCTTTTTTGGACTAACCATCGCTATAGTGAGGCATAACCCTCGCTACGGCGAGCTCGTATCAGTCTCAGACCCCTGCCTTCGCTACAGCGTGTGCTACAGTGAGCAACGCCCTGGTTTTTGTATGGGGTGCCTGCACTCGCAATAGCTAAAAGCATTTTCGCTATAGCTAGAAGGCACTCTCGCTATAGCTAGACCATTTCTCACTATAGCGAACAGGTACATTCGCTATAGCTAGGCTATAGCTAGCGGACTTAGAAAATTTTCAGCCCTTTGAAAATTTTCAACTTTTTTTTTCTAGTTGTTACAATATACCTTCATCATGATGATTTTTTTGATGCCATCTTATATACTTAGCTGAGGCATTAGAGGCAAACAATCTCTGGAGTCTTGAAATAATTGGTAAATACCATATTTGTTTATTGAGGACCTTTTTAAACCTCCCTTTTTCTAACTCTTGCCTCCTTAAATCTAGCTTCACCATAAAATTGACATTCTTTACCATTGGCTGCATCACCATAGTACAACATACACCTATTACTACAGCAATCAATCTTTTGATAACCACAGCTAAGTTTTGAAACTAATTTTTTGGTTTGGTATAAGTCGGCAGGCATTCGGTGATTAGCAAGTAAGATTTTAGACATCAGTGTAATAATCTCATCAGTACATGCCTCAGGAATGTTATAATCAGATTTGATGCACAACAATCTCATAACTACGAACAATACTGTATGATTTTGACACCCATCCCACAACGGAGCTTATGCAGCTTTTAGCATGTCATAAAACATTGTAGAACTTAGATTAGGATCTTCAAGCATATTATATCTCTCAAATGATGCCTCGGCTACATCAATAATCATTTGCTCATATGGATTAAAATCCATATGAAAGCTAGCCTCAATCAAAGCCGATGGTGGACATTCTTCTCCATGATTATGCCAATAGTAATAATTAGGCATAAACTTTTTTTTTATACAAGTGCATCTTGATTTCATCTAGCTTATGATTCCTTGTACATTTGCATTTGACACAAGGCCCTCTAAACCTCCCTTCTTGTTTAAATACATTTGAATGACTTGCAAATTGAACAAACTCTTCTACACTTGCAAAAAACTCGTGTAATCCTTTGATGATTACCCCCTGTTCTATTATACATCCAACATCGATGTTCAGGAAGATCCATTTAACTTAATCCCCTCTAAAACTTGTAACAAATGCCTTAATTAAATGTCTCCCAAGTAGTTTTTCTTCCCACAAGGCACCTCCCGTCCTCTAGCTTTACCAACAGAAAAAATAAAATAAAATAAAATAACATAACAAATAGCTATAGAAATTAGAATAATGGTATTGGTTAGCATTCTGAGATTAAAAAAATTTTAGTATGTTGACATATTTTATAAATTAAAAAATCATTGTTTGATTTATTTTTTTAAATAACTAAAACTTTATTCAATAGAAGAAGATACATATTTTATTAATTTAATTTTTAAAAAGTAATTATCATTATTTAATTTATTTTTTTAAGTGACTAGAAACACAATCTAGCCATGAGTCTGCTAATAAGACTTAATCTTGTATTAAGCATAATCATATTATTGGGGTTTAAAAAATATTTACAATTAAATTATTATTATTCTTATCATCATCATCTTGTGTAGAAGTATTATAAAGTGATGAAATAAATTTTCAATAACTTAATTAGTTAACTCTTGTATTAATTTTTTTCCTAAGAATACGCAAAAATTAAATCTTGATATGTACAATGTTTTCTCCTAATAAAAAAATATCAAAGTTTTCATATTTGAATGAAACATATTTTTCTCTTTACAATTCTAAAAAAAAACCCAACCATTATATATATACCTACATATATGTATAGGTGTAATATAAGTTGAAATTTCAAAGTGATTTTGTTGTTTATTGTAGATAGATAGTTGAGTAGTATTAGTTTGAAGATAGGGATATTGGGGACACAAAAAAAAAAAAGACTCACATTTGGTGTATGTTTATATTGAAAACATGTTGATACTTGGATCAATTTGAATAACTCATACATAGATTTAGATAATTTAAATATTATTTTTTTGTTCATTGTAATTGATTATTTATTTTTATTTAAAAAGCAAAATATGAAATGAAAAACATTTTAACTCCTATAAAATAAAGTTCTCTAATAAAAATTAAGAAGTATTCTTTACCTTATTTTTTAAAATAAAAAATTAAATTAAATGGGTTAATTAAGTAAAGCTTAAATCATCTAACTTTATATCACAAAAAAATTGCATGTGTATGTTTTTCTTTATTCCTACCTTATTTTTAAAATAAAAAATAAAAATAAAAAATTAATTAAAGCTTAAATCATCTAACTTTTTATCACCAAAAAAAAAAATTGCATGTGTATGTTTTGCCTTGTCGCATTCCAGTTCACTCCAATCACTGCAAGGTTTTATATAAGGAAAAAAAATTCTCTACAAACATATGATAAGAAAAGACAACTTATAAGTAAAAAAGATGGGAATGAATAATAAAATATTTGCCCTATTGTCATTTCTAGTGAAGTGTTAAAAATGTTGATGTGATAATTATATGTTAAATTATTTTAAAGTAACAAAATTACAAAAAAAAGTTCATGCCAAAAATAATTATTTCGAAGTGGTTTAAAAATTTAATGTATGATAATAAAATATTAAATTGATCATATGCCCTCTTTTTCCTTGGAGTCCCATTACAACTAAACTTTTTTTTTTCAAATTATGGTAAAAGCAATACCAAATGGTAAGAGATCCAGTGGAGGAGCACGTATTGTCATTTTTTGGGCAATTTGTATTCTCTATTTGACTTTGTTTTATTTTGTTTTTTTTAGGGAAACATCTAGTACTGAAAAATTGAGTTCTTCTTTTGTTTATTTTTTGGAAGAAATTACAGTTACTATGATTGATTTTTACTCCAAATTGCAATATCCTTTTCATATATGAAAAGTTACAGTTGATATCAATATTTTTAAAATCGACTCGGTTATTGAACCGGTGAAAGCACTGGTTCAAGGTTCAATGGTTCAACCCTGGTTGAACCACGGTTGAACCGGTGATAATTAAATATATATTTTAAATATTATATATTAAAATTTTAATGTAACAAATAAATATTAATAAATTTTAAACACTTAGTTACTAATTTTATATTTCTTAAAATATTTGAAAATTTATTTTTATTTGAAAAATAAAAATTACTCATGATTAAAATTTAAGAACATTTAATTTTGAATTTTTAGATTCTCAAATTATATTAAGATTCCACTTTTCTTTAAAAGATAAAGGGTTTAAAAATCATAAATTAAAAAAATAATTTATTAAATGAAAAAAATTTAACCAAATTAAAAATATAGTTATAAATAATATATATTAGTTTAAATGTTTTTATATATTATACATATATGATATATATAATTATTTATTATATTATTTCAATGAAAATGTTATATATATTACAAAATGTATAATATTATTGAAGAAGATTTGTAGCTCAGATGGTAAAAAGGTTTAATATTTGGTGAAGGGTCGCAGGTTCGAATCTTGAGTGTCATTTTTGCAAAATAATTTTTTAAACCGGTTCAACCACTAAATCAACTGGTTTTCTCGATTTTTATCAGTTCTTGACTGGGTCCACCGGTTTTTAACCGATTCTTATGCTCACCGATTTTTAAGATTGACCGGACCGGGCTAGAGACCAGTTCCAGGTTGAACCTGTCGAACTGGGCGGTCCGGTCTGGTTTTCTAAACAATGGTTCATCCTTACTTATTAATTTTTTGCAATAGCCTTTTTTTCTTCTTTATATAAACATTGAACGTTAAATTTAATTTTAATCATATATCATTATTAAAATACTCTTATTATTTTTTAATAGTCAATTTGTCCTATTCTTTATCCAAAATGTGCGATATCATTAACCCTAATATGATATTTTTGATATGTTCTAAAAACTTAGCTTGCCAAATTCAACCGCTACCATATTCTATCTTGATTGCGCGAGGCGATGTAGGAAACTAGAGGCTATTCATTCTTAAGTGGAAATAACCAAGGAAGGAGCAACTTGGGGGAACAAGAATATACATACAAGTGGTTATTTCCTTCAGATTTAATAAAAACAAAAAAAACAAACAAACAAAATAGGAAAGCTATAGTATGCATCTTCGTTCAGCCTTTAGGTGAAATTATGGTGGGAGATGGACTTCAACCTTCTTCCAATATCTTCACGCATGATGGAAGCCCAGATCTGTGGAGAACTCAGCCGCAACGCTGCTTCGCTTTCCTCTGGTTTGCTTCACATTGCATTTTATAGAATGAAGGGTATTTAAACATGTTTTCTCACAATAAATTTCTGTGAGAATTTCTCATAGAAAATGACGGTGAGAAAATTCAAATTTCTCACAGCAAATTGACATGAGAATTTCTCATAACAATACTTTTGGTAGTAGAATTTACTGTCATTAAAGCCTTAATTTCTCTAATTGTACACAAATATTATCCTTGTTATGAAAATTCCCAAATTCATGCCAAAAATATTTTTGAGCTTGGAATATCACAAAATGGAGCTCAAAATTCTAGAATTTCATCATATGCACAATTACACAACTTGTGCACATATTGTGGTTTAAACTTTGAAAAATCATGTCTTGAGGAATTATTGAATGTGTACACCACTTTTACATGCTTTAGTTGCTATTAAAGTGAGATGGTTGAGCTTCATGTTATGTGTTTGATGTCATACCATCAGAAAACATACATATATCTCATTTCATATCCATACAATAATAAGAATTTCTCATAACAATACTTTTGGTAGTAGAATTTACTGTCATTAAAGCCTCAATTTCTCTAATTGTACATAAATATTATCCTTGTTATGAAAATTCCCAAATGCATGCCAAAAAAATTTTAGAGCTTGGAATATCACAAAATGGAGCTCAAAATTCTAGAATTTCATCATACGCACAACTACACAACTTGTGCACATATTGTGGTTTAATCTTTGAAAAATCATGTCTTGAGTTATACAATTATGATTTATACAAATTAGGTGTCTATGAAAAACTTAGAATGTGAACTATATGTTAGAAAAAAAGTCAAATACAAATGAATCTATTTGGCCTACTAAAATCCACAGAGATTAGAGGCTGCTATAGTAAACAACCAAAACCAGACCTTGAACTTCAAAAATGCATTTCTTTGGTTACACAACTCTGATTTACACAAACTCAATGGCTATGGAAAGCTTATAACACCAACTATATTTTTATAAAATTTCATTAGCATTGGAGTTCATTGGTCCCTCAAATATACAAAATATCATAATTGACCAAATGAACATTAGACAAGATTTTCTACGTTTTTCAGCCAAATTTGAAAATTCATAACAAATTCTAAAAAGCTCTAAAGTTGTATTCTTTATCTCTATAGAAAGCTATAAATGAGCTCTAAATGCATGCCATATTTCATCTAGAAATTCGCTCATTTGAATAGTTTTTGGTTAAGGGATGTAATATAGTCCAAAAGTTATTAATTTTGGTCTTAAGTGCTCCATTCTGAACCTTGTTTTTTGCTAAGGCTTCATTTGAGCACGTTTAACATGACAAACACAACATGTATAACTAATCCAACATGTATCAAAAGCCATGGAACTCAAAATCACTATCCCACTTGCCAAAATACACATCTACAACTTGGAACTCATAGGGTCAAATTGTACATTATCATATATTTACATCTAAAAATGGTTTATACATCATGATCTCATAAGATACATATACATCAATGTGTGAACAAGAATGCACATTAAAACATAATCTATTATCAAAATAAGGCTTCTTAACCTCTTCATTTCTCTTTTTCGCTTCATTAATGATTACTTAGGCATGGTTAGGAAAAATATAGGAAAAAAATGAGATTCAAATAATCCCAATAGCTCATTCACCATTCAAGCACACATATAAGGCAATTCCAAGATCAAGGAAAGCATGTATGCATATAACACAAGTTAATATCAATTATAATTGTGCATATGGGATCATATGGCACTATCAAGAGCAAGACAAACTCTAGAGACTTTTGATCTAGCCTAACCCTATGATTTGGGACTTTTGATTTAACCTCACCCTCTTTTAGGGACTTTTGATTTAGTCTCACTCACAATTGAGACTTTTGGTTTTGTCTCACCCATATTTAGAGACTTTTGACCTCACCTCACTTAATTCAAAAGATGTTTAGCACAACCTCACCCATTCAAGAGCCAAATCAATTCTAAATACAATCAAATATGATGCAATTGCATATTATCATTAATCAATCAATAACATACATAATTCCAAATACATATGCAAGAATAGAAGAAGAGCTACCTTATGCAAGAATTCAATTTAGTTCCTCCTTTGCTCTTGGTTTGTCTTCTTAGCCTCACACCTACACTTGAGGGAGGTTTCACTTGCTTAGCCTAGATACATTGAATGAAGCACAAATGTATCAATGGAACCATATTTGGACTCATGTAAGCCTTATATAGTTAGTTAAAACTTTAGGTTTTCATATGGCTTCATTTAGTGACATAATAAAGCAACCCTTGCAAATCAATATCTTGTCTCCAAAATGCCACCCATTATAAGTTATATGACTCCATTAATACCCATTGGAGCCATCATAGACCCAATTCAAGGGGCCTAATACCAAGTTGCTTCTTTATGCATAATAAAACCCTAAATTTGTACCTTTCAAAATTACATTTCTAAATTCAAACTAATGGTTCTTTTGGTATTTATAATTCCTATTTAGATCATTTATAACCTTGGAATCAAAGAAAACTCTTTCTATGTACCCTAAATGTAATACCATAAACTTACAAGCCTCAAATTATAACATCTAAGGCAAACTATACACAATTGCAATATGATGGCACACTTGGCAACAGAAACACTAGTTGATCGATACTGAAATCATTCAATTTTATCCACATGAGTCATTTAAATTTTTCTCAAATCATTTTCATCCATATCATATCCAAACAAATAAAAAACAACTCAATTTGGAGCTTACATCATTGATCAGAAGCCCTGATATTAGAAATTCCATGTTTTCTTCTTAGGTTGCAGGGTAATTTACTGATGCAAACTTTGAAAAATCATAATTAATTCTAGAAAAATCAAAATCAAGTATGTAACAATTTTTTGGAAAGCTCTAGATGTTAACTAAAGGTTAAAGATTATTCCAGACTATGAAAATATCAATTGAACCATGAAAAATAATGGAACAATACCTAAGGTACAGCTACATCCTAACATTGACCATCAACTTTAAGAATTGGGGTGCTCATAATTGATACAGAAGACTTATCATGTCTAATTTATGTTTATAAAATTTCATGAGCATTGGATTTCATTTAACCCTTCGATGACATAGAAACACAAACTAACCACATGAATAGTGCACAGACTAAATTTGCAAAATTTTTTCAAATTTAAAAATTCATAATTAATTCTCTAGAGCTCCAAAAATAGTAGTTCTTATCTCAACAAAAAGATCTAGATGAGACCTATAATCATGCCAAATTTCATACTTAAATTTATCCATTTGGTCAGTTTGGAGTATAGGTTGCAAAAGTTAGGTTTTTTGGCACCATATAGGGTTAAAATGTGACCAATTGCTCTCCTACTTTAACCATGACCTCTTGAGCATGTGAGAATGGTTAAAAATAGCATATAAAACTTTTCTAAGAGGTCTAATTACTTAGGCATCTCAAAATCGCTTTCTCACTTGCTCTCATATATAAAGCTACAAGTGCTTAATTAAACATGTGGGTGTCAAAAACATACATACATATACAAATGATTCCAAAATCCTTTCATTCATCATAAATACATGTTTTTACATGTGTTCTACCCTTTACATCATATATATAGCTCTTATACAATGATCTTGACATACAAGTACAAAAATTCCTATTCTCATGTCAATCTCTCCACTTCAAGCCAAATTGCCACTTCCATTTGGCCCTTGAGCTTTAGTTAGGCAAAAATAAATATGTGGGGGAAAGGGTGAGATTTAAAGAATTCTAATAGCTCTTTTACCCTTCCAAACACACATATATAATGCATTTTCAAGTCAAGAAATGCAAGCACGCCATAAAACCTTCTGGGAAACATACATAGCCATTTTTCCATGTTATACAAGTTCATATGATTCAAACATAGGCTCTAAGGGTTGTTGGTTCAGCTTCACCCAAATTCTTAGGACTTTTAGATTTTCTTTGTAACACCATATATTTCTAACTTGCTTCTTATAATTTCTAAGTTTCCCATGATGAATTTCACAAAAGGGAATGGAAGATGGCATTAAAATAATGCCTTATTTCGCGTTGCGTAGCGTATGAAAATTCCATTCGGTGTCACGCGGATCATATGAGTTCATACATCACATTCTCATATTTAATTACATACATACAACTCATTTTTATCACCAAAGTTGGCCCACAACTCGTGGAATTCACAGGGGAGCATCAAACTCACACTATTATTTTCAGCCAAATTCTCAGTTTGTCTGTCACAACTTTGGAAATTCATAACTAAATTCACAAAAATTGAAACTCAACAAACTTTATCATTCCAGAAAGCCCTAGATGTCTAACCCATTCTAAAAATAATTTTAGCTCATAAATCATTAAGGGGATAACATTTGACATCCAAAAAGCCACTGAGGTCGCTGCTGTTTGGGCCAATGGTTCAGTTTACTGATATGAAGTTTCAAAATTCATAACTAATTCTAGAAAATTTAAAATCATGTATTCTTGACCATTATAGAAATCTACACATGTCTAATTTATTCTAAAAATATTCCCAGGCAATGAAACATAACACAGGAATCGTTTGACATGCGAAAAGGGGCAAAGGTTTGGACAGCTACTGGTACTGATGCAAGTGTCTGCTATAAACTTTAAAAATGTCCAATTAATTCCAAAAAACTCCAATTCATGTAAATGATACCAATTTGGAAAGCTCTAAATGTTAAATTTATTTAAAAAATAGACTCAGACTAGAGCAAGTACGTTTAGTCACTAAAATTCAATGGAACAGTGACTCAGGTTGTGCTGCACTACTATTGCTGTTCTAGAAATTCAAAAATTCATATCTCTTAGCTCAGACATCCAAATGAGGTGATTCTAGTTACTAAAAGTCTCTGTGAATGCCTAGTTTCTACATATAAAATTTCATAGCCATTGGACCACGTTTGCCCCTCAGATGACACAATTTTAACACTGACCAAATGAACAGTACTGGTACAAATCCGAAATTCTGATACCAACTTTGAAAAATCATAGAAAATTTCATAGACCTCCAAATGATCTGATCTTTAGCTTCCCAAAAAATTCTAGGAATGATCTAATTGCATGCAAAATTTTAAGTCAAAAAGAGGTCATTTGGTCAGACTTTGCTATAACTCAAGAATATGACAATTTTGGTCCCAACAAGAGGCAAATTTTGTTCACATGAGTCATCCATTGTTCCACACACATTTGAGCAACTTAGAAAGCATAAAATAGCATAAATGAGTCCCTCATAAGGTCTGACCCCTCATGCAACTCAAATTCACCATATCACTTCCATAAACATACATGCACAAGTGGGCTCCCAAGTGGTCAAAATACACAAATCTATTTATTAAACTCTATTCTTGATACATACACTAAATTTACATAGATTTACACTTGTTCAAAGTGTCATGGCTCAAAAATAATATTTACATATCTACTTTGACATTCTAGACATCATAGTACATCAAAAATGAAAAGATTTGCCAAGAGATGGAGATTTAAGCTCCTTGGCTTCCATCCTTTGGATCTTGAACTCCACCTAGATCATATGATATGAGAGAAAGGAGGGGGTAAGATTCATAGAATCTCAATAGCTTATACACCTATTCAAGAACATCTTCAAGGCATAAAACATGTCAAAGGTACAAGTATGAAATCCATCAATCTATGAAGCATTCATTTTTAACATTTTTGTGTCACAAACTCATGTCAAGCACAAGAATGAGCTCTAGGGACTTTTGGTTTGGCCTCACCCCATTTTTAGGACTTTTGGATTGCCTCACTCTTGGTTCTTAGGACTTTTGACTTAGCCTCACCCATCCAAGGGACTTTTGGCCTTATCTCACCCATGCCATGAGACTTTTGGAATCTCCTCACCCACATTAAGGGACTTTTGGCACTACCTCACCATTATGAGTCATTTCCACCATTCAAAGACATTCAAGAAAGCATATTGGTACCAAAATAGCAACATAGCATCAAGTGGCATGTCTCAAACATATAAACATACACACAAGCACACAATGACACCATATGCTACAAGAAAATACAACAAGAAAAGGTGGAGAGCTACCTTGGTGCAAATTCAAGCTTTACTTTGCTTGTTTCTTCTTCTTTTTGGTTCCACAAACACAAGGAGGTGGGGTTAGATTTCCTTGGCCTATTCACAATAAACAGCACTTAATTATACTCTTGGAACAAGTTATGACATCCAACTCACTTTGAAGACTACACTTTGTTCTATTTGTCATAATATGGTTCCATTAAGGACCTAATGAAGCAACTACCATAATTAACATTCTTGGTTCCATTTTCTTGCTATATTTAGACCTCTTGACCTCATTTAAGGTCCTTGAAGCCATCACACACTCACTTTCACAAACTTAGGTCCATGTTGCTTTATAAGGTTACATTATGGAAGCCATTACCTCATCTCCCAACCTAAGACTTCTAAATTTTTCCTAATAGTTTCTCCCATCTTCTAACATCATATAAAGTCCCAAACCAAGGTTAGAACAAATTAAAACATCTCCTAGCCTAATGAACCTAGCTTAGCCAAAATATGCACCATAATGGACATTCATGGACTTTGTGATTTTTCCTTGATGCGAGAGCCACTTGTGAGGCTTTCTAAAGGTCTTAGGAGCTCAAGGAAATATTCAAATAGCCAAGGAAACATTCACACAAAATCAGATTTTGCAAAACCCTAGAAAACACTACACTTTTCTAACTTGTTTACTATTGGTTTTTCTTGGAATTTCTTGCCATATGCCATCTCCCCATGGCCTAAAACCCTTGTTCTCTCCTTGTATTTGGACAGAATATCCTCCCCTCATTTGGTTCTATTCTTGGCTAAAATACACACAAAGGGAGGGGGAAGAGAAGATGCAACAAAAAGCAAAGATTACCTATGGTTCAAGTGAGCTTTCAAGTGTCTTTCTCCTTTATTCTCTTCTCCTTAGCAAATTCGAAAGTCTCCCCTTAGGTTTGGGTCAAAAACAGAACCAAATCATTCAAAAAATCCATGGAAAGAAAGGAGGAAGAGAGGAGAACAAGATTGGAGGAAGATGGAGCAAGAAATTTCATAAAATTACCTAGTTTCTCTTTGGCTTTCTTCTTCTTTTTCTCCTCCCTTTGGTGTGCCTAAGAGAGCTAAAGATTTTCTGTATTTTGGGCAGAATGGGTCGTGCTCATTAAAGAGGAGAAGAAGGGAGAAAAGTGTGGAACTCTTTAGAACATTCAAGAAACCATAAATTTCAATTTTTTCCTTCTGTAATTGTAATTTCGTTTCAGCTTCGTTTGAGCTCCTTTTTGAGAACTGTCTTTTCTATCACAAAATTTAGGTTCCTAATTTAATAAAATTCCTTTGCAATCACTCAAATCAGAGCTAAAACTTTCCCGAACGAATCGGTCAAAGTTCAGGTCAACCAACATTGGAAAGAGTACACCAGAGGGGTTTTACCAGTCCAGGGGCTTCCCATGGTTTTTGGGGCCTCTGAGAACCTTGGGAAACTCAAAATTTTCATTTAAAAAGCCCTCCTAGGTGTTTTACCAAAATTACAATTATTTACGAAAATGCCACTGACCTTTCGACAATTTTTTTGAATTGCTCTGACCTCAATTTTTAGGCAACTCAAGGCTTAAATCCTCATTTTCTATTATTTAAAATTTTATTCAAATTTTATTTGGCCTTGAATCACTCATCTCAGGGGACTTGCTTTTCAAACCGGCCCGTTCCAGTGATTGTACAATGTACTAGGCGTTACATGCTTCACCCATTTCTAGGGACTTTTGGCTTGGTATCACTCTTTCTTGAAACTTTTAACCTTGTCTCACCCACTCTTAGGGAATTTTAGCTCCTCTTCACCCATTTCAAGGGACTTTTTGCATCATCAAGCCTACTCAAACCATTGCACATCAAAACAAGTTCACAAATCACATCATGGTACTAAGACACTAAATCAATGACTATAGATAAATCTCATAGTTCAAATATACATACAAGCAATCCAAGACAAGCAACAAATCAAGAAATGCATGTGAGAAAGGTTAGATAGCTACTTCATATTGGGAAACATAACTTTTCCCCTTGCTTTTCCCTTGCAACTTCTTGGCCAACACATCAAATGAGGGTCAAATCAATCATTGGAACTAATCAAGAAATGCATGTTGGGAAACATAACTTATTGGTGTGTGTTGGCCAAGAAGTTGCAAGGGAAAAAACTCACAAAACCATTGGAACTAATTCTAGCTTTAATGTCAAAACCATTGACATTAATATGCTTTGATGTCCACGTATTTTTGACATAAATCAAGAAGTTCCAACATGAGAAACTACAAGAGGGCTTGGATTTTGGGTAGAACCAAGGGTGAATCTTAGGAGAAGGAGTGTGGAGAATAAGAATATGCAAAGGAAATTAACAAATAACCATAAAAATTTAAGATAGCAAATCTAGGGTTTCAAGTGTTCTTTGTAAAATCTGATTTGATACCTCAATTCCTAGGCCTAAATAAGTGTTTGAATGAGCTCCTAAGATCCCTAGAAGTCTCCCCATATGCATCTTCCTCTTAGAAAACAAAGCAAACTCCATAGAGGCCAAAAGGAGGCATGGGCTCGGCCTAATATGGTTGGGACACCTAGGGAGAGTTTTAAATTTTTCTAAGCTCTTTTTTGAGTCATATATGATGAATGAAAATGAGAGGAAACCTTGATAAAAATTTAGGAGGCCTAAAGAATGAATTGGTATCTTAGGTTCCATAATATGACATAAAGAAGCAACATGTAATTAGGTTCTTTGTTTTAATTGTGTGATAACTCTAAGAGGCTTAAAAGGAGTCAAGAATCATATATGAAAGGAAAGAATGCAGCCTAAAACTCATTTAATAGGAGTTGCTTTATTAGGTGCATTCTTGGAACCGTAAAGGGGTTAATAGGCTAAGTTAGTGTTTAAGGAAGATGTGTGGCCTTAGAATTAATTCTATGAACCTAATTGGCTTCCATAAATTATGTTTAGGCCAAGAGAAATCAATCCCACACCTTTGTATGTGTGAGACCGGGGAAGGGAGAGCAAATTCAAGAAGAAAAATATGTGGTTGCAACCAAGGTAGCTCACTCCTCCTTCTCTCATGCATGAATGTATGCTTGACTAGTTTTGGAATGTGTGTATGTGTATTTTAAGCTATAAAAAGTGTTCTAACATGAGCTCTTATTCCATGGTACCATGATGATGCATTATGTTTTCCAATGATGTTTATTATGTTTGCTTGAGTTTGCTTGAGTGTGGAAAAGCCAAGAACTCTTAGCCATGATGAGGATGAACCAAGAACCCTTAGAAATGGTTAAGACAAAATAAAGTGTCTCCCATGAGTGAGGTTAAGCCAAAACCTCCTTGAGAAAATGGGTGAGGCTAATCCACTTACTTGGCAAGCTTATGAATGCTTTATATGACTTACTCACATGCCAAGATTGCTTCTTTAATGTTTATGTCATCTATTATGCTCATGCATGCATTTTTAAGACTTGTTTTGCATCTTTTATGTATGATTGAAAGGGAGATAAGCTATTATGATTCTTTGAATCTCATTCCCTCCTTTCCAATGTTCTAACATGCTAGGTGGACTAAGTGGACAAGGTAATAGGAGTCAACAACTTGGAAGATAAAAGATTGAAAATAAGTTATATAGATTTTGCTTTTTTATGGCAATATAAGTGGCAATTGTTCTAATCTATTGTTGTATATGTCTCATGACCTCATGAACATGTGTAATTATAGTAATGTATCATG
The DNA here is from genome assembly GCA_026724425.1 of Erythrophleum ivorense. Taxonomy (NCBI): domain Eukaryota; kingdom Viridiplantae; phylum Streptophyta; class Magnoliopsida; order Fabales; family Fabaceae; genus Erythrophleum; species Erythrophleum ivorense. The sequence continues at coordinate 34,110,134 of JAIUCV010000006.1, read as the reverse complement.
TACAAATGAGATCTAAGGTTATATGTATGGAAATGTTCATTTTGGACATGGAATGGCAAAACCAATATTATGTAAACTTGTGTATGGCATGGGTTGAGAGTGTGAGTTTCCAAATTCTAGGTTTGTGCACCTTTGAGACAAGTTTAAAATGCCATTTTAGTGCAATAACATGCTCAAGTGGCCACATAAGCTTAGGAAGAAAAATTGGACACTTTGATACTAGTTGAGACCAAAAAAATAACCAAACTAGAACCCTATAGCACAAACTAACCAAATGGATGAATCTTCCTATGAAATTTGGTAAACATGTAGAAATCATTGAGAGATTTTTGGAAAGCTAAAGTGCAAAAAAATTGGTATTCTGCAGAATTAATTATGAATTTTCAAAGTTGAGATTTTTTTGCTGCTTGGGTACATGTGTTGTTCATATGATCAGTTTTGTGTTCTAGGTTATCCAATGGCCAAATGGTGTCTAATGCTTGTGAAATTTTACAGGCATAAACTAGAGGTTATAAGCTTTTTGTGGCCACTAAGATCACCTTATTTGAAAGTCTGAGCAAAGAGTTATCTATTTTTGAAATTTAATATCAATACTAGTAGTGCCATTTGACCTCCTGTAGCGTCCCACATTGGGTAAGAGACCCTGGGGCTACGGCCTTATAAGTAGGAGCGAAGCTCTCCCCACCAATGACGTACTTTTGGGATAAAACCTAAGAGATAAAACCCTACCCTTACCGGTGAAATGAGAGTAACCGAAGGGGGCGAGATCAGGGACAACACTGTTGCAGGCTCTGTGCGGTATTAATGTAATGTCCCACATTGGGTAGGAGACCCTGAGGCTAAGGCCTTATAAGTGGGAGCGAAACTGTCCCCACTAATCGCACGCTTTTGGGGTAAAACCTAAGAGACAAAACCCCACCCTTACCTGTGAAATGAGAGTAACCGAAGGGGGCGAGATCGGAGACAATACTGTTGGAGGCTCTGTGGGGTATTAATGTAATGTCCTACATCAGGTAGGAGACCCTAGGGCTAAGGCCTTATAAGTGGGAGCGAAGCTCTCCCCACTAATGGTGTGCTTTTAGGATAAAACCCAAGAGACAAAACCCCACCCTTACCGGTGAAATGAGAGTAACCGAAGGGGGTGAGATCGGGGACAATACTGTTGGAGGCTTTGTGGGGTGTTGAAATGAGAGTAACCGAAGGGGGTGAGATAAGGGACAATACTATTGGAGGCTCTGTGGGACATTTGGTATCAGAGCTGGCCTAGCCGCATGTGCAACCCGAAGACAGGTTGGCCCCAAGGGGGGTGGAATGTAATGTCCCACATCGGGTAGGAGACCCTGGGGCTAAGGCCTTATAAGTGGGAGCAAAGCTCTCCCCACCAATGGCGCGCTTTTGGGGTAAAACCCAAGAGACAAAACCCCACCCTTATCAGTCCCAAAAGCATGCCGTTGGTGGAGAAGCTTCACTCCCACTTATAAGGCCTTAGCCCCAGGGTCTCCTACCCGATGTGGGTCATTACACTTCCAGTACTTTTCTATCATAATTTAGTTTCAAACAGTCTTGGCATGGCCTGTAGATATTTTCCCCTTAAAGTTAACATCTTTAGCTTCTCAGATTGATCAAATTTACATGATTTAGATTTTTTGGAATTAGTTATGAATTTTTAAATTTTATGACAGTAACTTGTGATAGTAGCCCAGACAGCTAAGACCTTAGGTGCTTTTGAATGTCAAACATCTTCTACTTGATGTCTCATGATTTGGAACTATTGTTGTACAAAGTAGACATCTGTAACTTTCTAGAGTGCTAAAGAATGTGTGATTTTAATTTTTTTAGAATTAGTTATGATTTTTCAAAGTTTGTGACAGAAAGTATGAATTCCTGGACGAGGCTACACTATGGTATTTTATGTGTTTCTTGCACTTGCACGAGTTCTAGGCCACTTTTGGTGATGGAATTAAGTTGTATCTATGTAATTAAATATGAGAATGTGATACATGAGCTCACATGGTCCATGAGACACCGAATGGAAATTTCATTCCCTATGCAATGCAAAAATATCCATTATTTTAATGCCATTTTCTTGCCTCCTTTGTGAGATGCATGGTTTAAGGCATGAGAATAGCATAAGACAAGATAGAAATTTATGGTGTTATAGTTTAAGAGTATGAATGAGATCCTAAGATATCTAGGAAGCTTCACAAGTGTTAATTACTTAAGAGAAAGCAAGCAAACTCTATGAGTGCATAATGCTCTTCATGTCTTGGCCTAACCCACTTCTTGCACCTAGGGAGTGTTTTAATTTGTTTTAAGCCTAAAATGAGACTAAATATAATAGAAGAACATTAGTGAAAGCCTTGGAAAAAATTTAAAAGTCATAGAATGTGAGATGGAGGTGTAGGCTCCATAATGTGACATTATGAAACAACTTATAGCTACGCTCCTTAAAATCAATGTGTGATGACTCCAAGGAGTCTAAAGGGAGTAAAGAGACCTAGAATGAATGAGAAATGGAAGCCAAGACCATGAATTCTCCTAGTTGCTTTATAAGGTCTTGTATGGAAGCATAATGGAGCAATAAAACAAAGAAGCTTCATATAGAGTGTGTATGATGCCAAGGCTTATTTCCATGAGTGATTTATGTCTCTTTTAATGTGTCTAGGTGAAGAGAACCAAGGGCCACCTAATTGCAAGGCTTGGCCAAAAAAGGGGAAGAAGAATTTTAAGAGAAAGTGTTAGGTTCTTACTTCAAGGTAGCTCTTTAACCTTTCTCTCATGCATGGCTTGGATGTTTGCTTATCCTTGCATGCTTGTATGTGTGTTTGAGTGATGAGAAGTATTTCTAGTCTATGCTTACATGTTATGGTACTATTATGTTTCTTGAAATGTGATTATGATTGCATAATGGCTTGCATGGGTTTGGTTGTGCTAAAAGTCCCTTAGCAAGGGTGAGGATGAGCCAAAAGACCTTAGAAATGGGTGAGACAAAGCCAAAAGTATCAAGAAGAGTGAGGCTTAGTCAAAAGTCCCTTGAAAGTGGGTGAGGCAATTCCAAAAGTCCCAAGAAAGATGGGTAAGGCTAGATCAATGCCCTTAAGAGCTTATGTTTGTTATGTATGAGTTTATGTGACAAGGAAAATGCCTTATACATATTTATTAGTTGCTTGAATATCATGCATGCTTTCTTTGACATGTTTTAGCATCTGTTATGTATGTTTGAAAGGGTTAAGATCTATTGAGATCTTTGAATCTTACTCTTTCCCCTTGCACATGTCTAACCATGTCTAGGTGAGCCAAGTAGACAAGGAAATGGAAGCTAACAAGCATGAGAAGCAAGATCTTGACAAATAGATAGAGAAATGAGCTTTTTGTTTATATTTTGATGTCAAACTATGTAACCATGAGATGTATCTATGATGTAAACCCTTGAGCATATTCTAATATATGTACAAATAGTGTATGTATCCATGTAAGAACTAGATAAATGAGAATATGAGATTTTGTCACTCCTTTGACATTATGTGACTTGATGTTCTTATGTATATATGAATGTGGCAAGGTGAGATTGAGCTCTATGGTAACTTGTATCATTTGGCATACTTTTATACATGGCATTTATGCTTTTAGACTTGCTCATGTGGTGGTGGAAAGTGTAAAAGAGCATTTGGTATTTGAAATGACTATTTTGATCTTCAATTTTAACCAAATGGTGTGCTAAACCAAAGTATAACCAAATGAATGCTTTTTTTCATGAAATTTCGCCAGCAAGTAGGTCTCATCTAAATCTTTTCACAGAGCTAAAAAACACTCAATTTGGAGCTCTAGAGAATTTATTATGATTTTTCAAATTTGGCTAAATTATGTAGAAATGGTATAGTTACTGTTCATTTGGTAAGTTTGCTTCTCTGTGTTACAAGTGGATCAAATGAAATATAATGCTCATGAAATATACAAGCATAAATTAGACATCATAAGATTTTCATAGCCACTGAGATCACCTCAAGTGGAGTTCTGTAGAGGGAGATATGAATTTTTGAAGTTGCATGACAGTACTAGTAATGTAGCCTGACTTGTGTTATTGTTCCATCAATTTTTGTTAGTTTAAGACTACTACATTGGTCTAAACTTATTTTTAATCAAAGTTATACATCCATATCTTTCCAAAATGGTATGTATGAAATTAGTTATAAATTTTTAAAGTTTTATTAGAAAACTGAATGTTGAACTTGAGAGCAAACCATGAGTTTTGTGTGATGTAGCTTCAAACCCAAAATGAATGAGATCAAATATAGTGTGTATAACTTGTATGGATGTATTATGACTAGAAAATGATGTTGATGATTTTATATATTTTATGGAGCATAAAATAAGAAAATGGGATCTTACGCAACACAATTAATTCCATTAATTTAATGCCTTTCTCATGGGAAATGTTTGCTTCTCTATATGATTATGCTCCAATCCATATGAATTGCATTGAGAAGGATAATGAGACCATGGTAAATGTAACACCGTATATTTCTAGCTTGCTTCCTATCATTTCTAAGTTTCCCATGATGAATTGCACAAAAGGGAATGGAAGATGGCATTAAAATAATGCCTTATTTTGCGTTGCATAGCGTATGAAAATTTCATTCGGTGTCACGCGGACCATATTAGTTCATACATCACATTCTCATATTTAATTACATACATACAACTCATTTTCATCACCAAAGTTGGCCCACAACTCGTGGAATTCAAAGGGGAGCATCAAATTGACACTATTATTTTTGGCTAAATTCTCAATTTTTCTGTCACAACTTCGGAAATTCATACCTAAATTCAAAAAAATCGAAACGCAACAAACTTTATCATTAAAGAAATATATGGACGTCTATCCCATACTAAAAATAATTTCAGCTTATGAATCATTAAGGGGAGAACATTTGACATCTGAAAAGCCACTAAGGTCGCTGTTGTCTGGGCCACTGGTTCAATTTACTGGTATGAAGTTTCAGAATTCATAACTAATTCTAGAAAATTTGGAATCATGTATTCTAGGTCATTATAGAAATCTACATATGTCTAATTTATTCTAAAAATATGCCGAGGCAATGAAACATAACACAGGAAGCGTTTGACATGCGAAAAGGGGCAAAATTTTGGACAGCTACTGGTACTGATGCAACTGTCTGCTATAAATTTAGAAAATGTCCAATTAATTCCAAAAAAATCCAATCCATCTAAAAAGTACTAATTTGGAAAGCTATGAATTTTAAATGAATGGTAAAAATAGACTCAGACCAGAGAAATCACACTTAGCTACCCATATGCAATGGAACAGTGACTCAGGTCGTGCTGAGCTACTACTACTGTCCTAGAAATTCAAAAATTCATATCTCTTAGCTCAGAGCTCTAAATGAGGTGCTTCTAGTTGCTTCAAGTCACTATGAATGTCTAGTTTCTGCATATAAAATTTTGTAGCCATTGGACCACGTTTGCCCCTAGGATGACACAATTTCAAAACTGATCAAATGAACAGTACTAGTGCAAATCCTAAATTCTGATACCAACTTTGAAAAATCATAAAAAATTCCACAGGCCTCATAATGAACTAATTTTTATCTTCTCGAAAAGCTCTAGACAAGATCTAGTGGCATACAAAATTTTAAGTCAAGAAGAGGTCATTTGGTCAGACTTTGCCAAAACTCAAGAATATGACAATTTTGGTCCCAACAAGAGGCAAATTTGGTTCACATGAGCCATCCATTGTTCCACACACATTTGAGCAACTTAGAAAGCATAAATATAGCATAAATAAGTCCCTCATAGGGTCTGAACCCTCATGCAACTCAAATTCACCATGTCACTTCCATAAACATACATGCACAAGTGGGCTCCCAAGTGGTCAAAATACACAATTCTATTCATTAAACTCTATTCTTGATACATACACTAACTTTACGTAGTTCTACACTTGTTCAAAGTGTCATGGCTCAAATATAACATTTAAATATCTATTTTAACATTCTAGACATTATAGTACATCAAAAATGGAAAGATTTGCTAAGAGATAGAGATTTCAGCTCCTTGGCTTCCATCCTTTGGATCTTAAACTGCACCTAGATCATATGAGATGAGAGAAAGGAGGGGGTGAGATTCATTGAATCTCAAAAGCTCATACACCTATTCAAGCACATCTTCAAGGCATAAAACATGTCAAAGGTACAAGTATGCAATCAATCAATCTATGAAGCATTCATCTTTCACATTTTTGTGTCACAAACTCATGTCAAGCACAAGAATAAGCTCTAGGGACTTTTGGTTTGGCCTCACCCCATTTCTAGGACTTTTGGATTGCCTCACTCTTGGTTCTTGGGACTTTTGACTTACTCTCACCCATCGAAGAGACTTTTGGCCTTGTCTCACCCATGCCATGAGACTTTTGGAATCTCCTCACCCACATTAAGGGACTTTTGGCACTACCTCACCCTAATGAGCTATTTCCATCATTCAAAGACATTCAAGAAAGAATATTGGTACCAAAATAGCAACATAGCATCAAGTGGCATGTCTCAAACATATAAACATACACACAAGCACACAATGACACCATATGCAACAAGAAAATGCAATAAGAAAAGGTGGAGAGCTACCTTGGTGCAAATTCAAGCTTTACTTTGCTTGTTTCTTCTCCTTTTCGGTTCCACAAACACAAGGAGGTGGGGTTAGATTTCTTTGGCCTATTCATAATAAACAACACTAAATTATACTCTTGGAACAAATTATGACATCCAACTCACTCTTAAGACTACACTTTAGTCTATTTGTCACAATATGGTTCCATTAAGGACCTAATGAAGCAACTACCATAATTAACATTCTTGGTTCCATTCTCTTGCCATATTTAGACCTCTTGACCTCATTTAAGGTCCTTGAAGCCATCACACACTCACTTTCACAAACCTAGGTCCATGTTGCTTTATAAGATTACATTATGGAAGCCATTGCCTCATCTCCCAACCTAAGGCTTCTAAATTTTTCCCAATGGTTTCTCCCATCTTCTAACATCATATAAAGTCCCAAACCAAGGCTAGAACAAATTAAAACATCCCTTAGCCTAATGAACCTAGCTTGGCCGAAATATGCACCATAATGGAGATTCATGGACTTTGTGATTTTTCCTTGATGAGAGAGCCACTTAGGAGGCTTTCTAAAGGTCTTATGAGCTCAAGGAAATATTCAAATAGCTGAGGAAACATTCACACAAAATCATATTTTGCAAAACCCTAGAAAACACTACACTTTTCTAACTTGTTTTCTATTGGTTGTTCTTAGAATTTCTTGCCATATGCCATCTCCCCATGGCCTAAAACCCTTGTTCCCTCCTTGTATTTGGACAGAACATCCTCCCCTCCTTTGGTTCTATTCTTGGTTGAAATACACACAAAGGGAGGGGGAAGAGAAGATGTAACAAAAAGCAAAGATTACCTATGGTTCAAGTGAGCTTTCAAGTGTCTTTCTCCTTCATTCTCTTCTCCTTAGCAAATTCGAAATTCTCCCCTTAGGTCTGGGTCAAAAATAGAACCAAATCATTCAAAAAATCCATGGAAAGAAAGGAGGAAGAGAGGAAAACAAGATTGGAGGAAGATGGAGCAAGAAATTTCATGAAATTACCTAGTTTCTCCTTGGCTTTCTTCCTCTTTTTCTCCTCCCTTTGGTGTGCCTAAGAGAGCTGAAGATTTTCTTTATTTTGGGCAGAATGGGTCGTGCTCATTAAAGAGGAGAAGAAGGGAGAAAAGTGTGGAACTCTTTAGAACATTCAAGAAACTATAAATTCTAATTTTGCCCTTCTGTAATGGCAAATTCGTTTCAGCTTCGTTTTAGCTCCTTTTTGAGAACCGTCTTTTCCATCATAAAATTTAGATTGCCAATTTAATAAAATGCCTTTGGAATCACTCAAATCGGAGTTAAAACCATCCCGAATGAATCAATCAAAGTTCGGGTCAACTGACATTGGAAAGAGTACACCGGAGGGGCTTTACCAGTCTCGGGGCTTCCCATGGTTTTTGGGGCCTCTGAGAACCCTGAGCAACTTAAAATTTTCATTTAAAAAGCCCTCCTAGGTGTTTTTCTAAAATTATACTTATTTACGAAAATGCCACTAGCCTTTCGTCAAATTTTTTGAATCACTCCAACCCCGGTTTCTGGGCAACTCAAGGTTCAAATCCTCGTTTTCTATTATTTAAAATTTTATTCAAATTTTATTTGGCTTTGAATCACTCATCTCAGGGGACTTGCTTTTCAAACCGGCCCGTTCCAGTAATTGTACAATGTACTGGGCGTTACATTAAAATAGCTAAGAGGTCAAGGTATTACATCACAACTCCACTATGGACTCATAAAGTCCAATCACAACATAATTCAAGTAACCAACCAATCATTTAGCATTTCAAAATCATACATGTACAGTAGATAAAATATTAAAATGAGCATATACATGGAATTAAAAAATTAATCTTGATTACCTTAATGAAGCCAAATTACTCTTTCTCTAGCTACCATCATAATCTAAATGCACACTAAGTCTAAGATAAGTATAGTTATCATCATTTCTAATAACAAATTAGATACCTAAAGAATAGAACTACCAATAACTCTCAAAAGGTTACTTGCCTATCCACCAATGGATTTCAATTTTGGGCTCTAGCTTTCCCATATCAAAAACCAGAATAGTTCACTCTAATTTTTAGATAATTTCGCATAAAATAAAGGCCCATATTATAAATCAACTATGGGGGTCTTAAACTAGCAATAGATGCATCAAAATGGGAAAATGATACTTACCCAACAACACACATAGTCTCAACTTTCAAAAATCCACCATGGAAGCACCAAACAACAAGTTTCAATTTTGGGTGGAAGATAAAAATGCTCTAAATGAAAAACCAATTAGTTCAAATTAAAGAAGAAAAAGGAAAGGTTATATTTTATACATGTTACCTTAGCTAAATATTGCTCTAGAGGTGGAAAATGATGAAAATATGCAAGGAACCCTAGCCTCTCCTTTGGACCTTTAAAAATCTCTTACTCTTCTTGTGTTTTTATAGAATGAGGCCAAAGGGAAGGGTTTTCTCTTAAGGTTTAGTGAGAAATAGGCTGACTCATTAGTTCAAAGTCTAATTAGGCTCATTCCAAGTTGTTGGGCTATGGTTTAATGAATAGGTTGCAGAAAATTTAAAGCTAAGAGTGGAATATGTGGACCCAAAGGCCCAATTCCTTATGGGTTCATATTTTGGTTGGGTTTGGCCATGGATTCTAAGGTTGCATGGGTTAAATATGGGTTAGGCCAAATTTCAAGGGTCCATTATTCCAAGTAGGCTAATGCTTAACATATTGGGCCATGATATATGGGTTAGTTAGGCTCAAAATGGGTTGGGCTTCCCTAAGAATAAAGTTGGGTCATATTTAGATGAATTTGAGCCTTCATATAAGTAAGCTTAGGCTTCTAATAATGTTCTTGACACACATAAGTAAATCATAGGCCCAAGTCACATTTAAATCCATAAATATTATTATACTTCCTCAAAATGGTCCAATTGATAATTATTATTATTATGTTAAGATACTCAAATTTATCATTTTTCTTAAATCCTCTTGATAATTTCATAATCCCTAAATAATTACTATTAATTATTTCCAGGGTGTTACAGTTTGTGTCTAAAAGATTAGCTTTTTACCTTTTAATATGTTTCTATCTACTTTTACAAGAGGTTCTATGGTAACATCTCGAGTTTGCTTAAATTGTGTTGCTTAGTTAGATAATCGTTATACTAATATTGATTTAATTTGCATTCCTTTGCATAATCTTGATTAAATCATTAGTATGGACTAGTTGTTAGCAAACAATGGGATACTTGATTGTTATCATAAGTCGGCTTCCCTACCAACTTACATCCTTAAATCTCAATTATTGATTAAGCTTGCTTATTTGTCTATTGCCCAAGCTGAAAGATATCTTCATTGAGGTTACCAAGGGTTTTCATTTTTCTTTTCCTTGCATGTCAAGGTAAAGGATGGATTTAAGGATATACTAATAATGGTTAAGGAATATCCAAAAGTCTTTGTAAAAGAAATTAGTGGCTTCCTCTAAAGAGAGAGTTAACATTCTTTACTAATTTAGTACTCAATATAAGTTTAATCTCTAAGGCTCGATATAGAATGGCATCTATTGAGTTTATATAGTCAAAGAAACAAGTTGAGGAATTGTTAGAAAAAATGTTTATTAGGCAAAGTGTGGGATGCACTGGTATTGTTTGTGAACAAGAAGAATGGTAACCTTAGACTTTATATTGATTATAGGAAATTAAAGTAAGTGACAATAAAGAACAAATATCCATTATTATTATAGGAGGTTCATCAAGGGATTTTCCCAATTGGTGACACTATTAACTATGTTGACTAAGAAGGAATAACCTTTTTATCTATGATGATAAATGAAAGAGTGCCTTTTAGGATTTCAAGGCTAGGTTGATCTTTATGCTTGTTTTAATGGTACCCAACACTAATGAGACTTTTATTGTTTATAATGATGCATCTAAAAGGGGTTTAGAGTGTGTTTTAATGTAACAGCATAGAGTAGTAGTTTATATGTTTAGGTAGGTTAGGTCTCTCGAGGAGAATTACCTTATACATGACTTAGGGTTAGCTACAGTTGTCTTTGTCCTCAAGATTTGGAGGCATTATTTATATGGTGCAAAGTTTAAGATTTTTAGTAACTATAAGAGCTAAAATACTGGTTTCTCCAAAGGAGTTGAACATAAGGTAGCAAAGGTGGATGTAGTTCCTTAAAAACTATGATTTTGTTTTGAAGTATCATCTAGGGAAGGTGAATGTAGTTGCTGATGCTTTAAGTAGAAAATCTATTCATATGGCCATGATAATGCTTTGAAAATAGAAGTTGATAGAGGAATTGGGGGACATGAATCTATCTATCTCTGTACACCCTGAAAGTCTCCTTTTGAGTGAGCTTAGAATAAAATGTGATCTTAAAAGTGAAAGAACATATAGTACAAGATGAACTTATAGAATTTGATATTACTAAGGATGATTTAGTTAAGTTTCAAGGAAGGATATGCATACCTAAAGGTGAGTAGTTAAGAGATATCATACTTTTGAAAACTCATAAGAGTAGATATATGATCCACCTAGGCAACACCATGATGTACAAGGATTTTAAGAAAAAAAATTTGGTGGCTTTCGATGAATTTGGATATAGTGAATTATGTTATAAAGTGCTCAGTTTGTTAGAAAGTGAAAATAGAACAATAGAAGCCTGCAAGGTTGTTATAGCCTTTAAACATCCTTGAATGTAAATACTATAGTATATTTATAGATTTTATGATGGGGTTGCCTAGGATATCCTTGGGTTATAACTCCATTTAGGTAATTGCAGATAGATTGACAAAGTTTTCCTAACTTTCTATTGATTAGAGCTACCTATACTTTAGATAGGCTAGTATAATTATATGTCTATGAAATTGTGAGATTGCATGGTGTTTTAAATAGTATTATATCAGATAGAGACCCTAAATTCACATCAAATTTTTAGAGGCCTTTGAAAATGACTTTAAGAACTAGGTTGAATATTAGTACCGCTTATCACCCCTAGTCAGATGGTCAATTAGAAAGAACAATCTAGACTTTTGAAGATCTGTTAAGGGCTGGAATGTTAGAGCTTAAAGGGGGTTGGAATGTGTATTTACTATTAGCTAAGTTTGTATGCAATAATAGTTACCATTCTAACATTCAAATGACACCTTTTAAGGCCCTTTGAGAGAGGAAGTGTAGATCTTATTTATGTTTGGTATAACTCAAAGAGAGGGATCTCTTAGACATTGATACAGTAGATCAAATTGCCCAATAGATTGAGATTATTAGGAAGAAATTGTTGACCACCCAAAGTAAGTAAAATAATTACTTAAATAATAGAAGGAGACTACTCTGATGATAGTCATAGGGCACTCTTTGAAATAAAAAAAGCTTAGTCCATGATATCTTAGTCCTTTCCAAATTCTTGATTAGGTTGGACTAATAGCCTATAATATTATTTTACCATTAAATTTGTCACAGATACATAATGTGTTTCATGTATCCTCATTGGAAAAGTACCATCTAGAACATTCACACACCATTGATCATGAATATGTGCATTTACATGACAATTTATCTTATGTGGTTGAACCTAAGAGAATCATAGACAACAAGATCAAATAGTTGTGATGTAAGGATATTTTTTTGGTGAAAGTGGTGTGGAAGGGGATAGCTCTTGATGATACAATTTGGGAGATGGAAGAGGATATAAGGAAGAAGTATTTGGCACTTTTTATGCTTTTACACCTGCCCAAGAGGTGTCAAATCCCAAGGAAATCCATTTAGACATTTTGGTATCCTATATGGAGCCAAAATTGACCATATTGGAACCCTATGCCACTTTTCATCCAAATGAGCTCTCTCTCGATCTGAGACTTGGTATGCAATTAGAGCTTGTTGAAATCTTTTTTGGAAGCTAAAGAATAGAATTTTCAGAGGTCTAGAAAATATTTGATGAATTTTCAAAATTGGCAAAAATTCTGGTTTTGGTCATGTCACTATTCACTTAGGTCCAAAAATGAAATCTATCACACAGGGCTCAAATGATGTCCAATTGCCACAAAATTTCATATAGAGAAATTAGACATTCCTAGTGACTTATGCTAACTAGAAACACCTCATTTAGGGGCTTAGAGAGGGAGATATGAATTTTTAAAAATTCTGTCTAGTACTAGGTGCTCCAACTGACCTTAGGTATTGTTTGATTAGGTTTCAAGGTCTAGGTGTTCCTGAGCTGGTCTGTGGTTTTTTTTCCTCTAACTAACATCTATAGCTTTCCATATTAGTATCATTTATATAGATTGGATTTTTTTAAAATTAATTGGACATTTTTTAAGTTTGCTGCAAAAACCTATGATAGTACCAGTGGATAGCCAAACCTCTAGACCTTTTCGAATATCACATGCCTTCTATGTTGGATGTTATAGTCTATAAATATTTTTAACATATAATAGACATGTGTAGCTTTCTAGAATGTCCAAGAATGCATGATTTCAATTTTTCTAGAATTACTTATGATTTCCCAAAATTTGTGATAGAAGTGAAGAAATTCTGGTCGAAAATGTATATATGTATTTTATGCTTCCCTTTGATTTCCACGAGTTGTAGGCCACTTTTGGTGATACAAATAAGTTTTATTCATGTAATTAAATATGATAATATAATGTATGAGCTCACATGATCCATGTGACACCAAATAGAATTTTTATACGCGACGGAACGCTAAAATAATTAATATTTTAATGCCTTTTTTCTTGAGAACTTGTATGATTCTTGGAAATGAGTTATTTAAAGGCATGAAATGAGCTAGAAATTATGGAGTTACATATTACACCTCATTAGCTTCTCCAAGCTTCCATTTCCAGCATTTTAGAATAGCCATGGCATGACATTAAGGGAAGAGAGAGAGAAGAAGTTTAAGCTTTTGTTTAGGTAAGTAAACGGCCTCATTTCATCCTGTGCCATTTAAGAAAGTTAATTTTCTCTTTAATAGCTCTCTAGTGTTGGTTTTCTTTTCTTGAAAACTAGAAGATTCAGGTTTAACCTAAACCAAAAAGGAACTCTTTAAGAAATCAATCGGTGGAAAATAATCTACGCGAAGAGAGCTTCATTTTAAGGTAAGACTTTACTTGAAACACTTACAAAATCTTGTGATTCCAAGCCATTTAAGCTTTAGCCTAGAGAGACAAAGTGAGGAGGAGAGTTTTTTTTCATGTGTTCTTGATGGAACCAAGGGTTTTAACATGCAAGGATTTCATATCTAACATTAGTTTTCCTTGAATAATGAAAAGATGCAATTTAGACCCTAATTGTGTAATGGTTTAGCCTAGGATTCTTCAATGGCTAACCATATTATTTTCTAGTCCTAATTGGTATATTTAAATGTTATTTGATGCAAGGAACAAGAATCTAAGTTTAGAATTGATTGAAACTTTGGAATGTGCTAGTCAGAGCTTTATGGTTCCATATTCAACCAAAGGCAATTTCTAGGGGTTAGGAAGTTGTTCAATGGATTCTTAGACTATGAATTGTCTTAAAATGATATAAGAACAATAATGGAAGCATTAAATTAAATTTAGAAACCATGGTTTGAAGGATGAAAGTTTAGGTTTCTTTTTAGGCATAAAGAAGCAACTTGGTGTTTGACTCCTTGAATTGAATTTGTAATCACTCTAATAAGTTTAAATGGAGTCAAAAGACTTGGATTGAATGAGAAAATGGAACTAAGATCATGAATTCTAGGGGTTGCTTTAATATACACTTATATGGAACCATAATTATGCCATAGGATGAAGTAAGCTTGCATAGAGTTTGTGTGAAGCTAGAACTTGTTCCAATGATGTAATTGTATCTCATTTGATGTGTCTAAACCAAGGGAAGATATATCCAAGGGAGAAAATTTTGTTTTCTTGTTTCAAGGTAGTTTCTTGCATGTATGTCTTGGATGTTTGATTGTCATTAGATGCTTGTGTGTATGTTTGAATCATAAGATATGTTTATAACTTTTGATAAAATGCTATGATACCATTATGCTTCTTGAAAACATATTTTAAATGCAAAATGGCTTGAATGGGTGAGATAAAGCCAAAAGTTTCAAGAAAGAGTGAGACTAAGTCAAAAGTCCCAAGGAAATTGGGTGAGGCTAAACCAACATCCTTTAGAGCCTATAGTTGACTTGTATGAGTTTATGTCATGGTTGTGTCGCATAACCTCAAAATAAACTATGTTGAAAAATATATAGCTAGTGGTGCAATCTAGATCGTTTTCCTAGGAAATGGAATTCAATATTCAATTGAGTTTTCTAAGTGTATAAGGATCTTAGAACTACCTAACTTAAGGGGGTTTTGATCTAATTAAACTAAGTAAAATGAAATTGAATTAAAACTCTTAATTACTACCTAATTCATGAATTAAAGAGTGAATGATAAACATGTGACTAGCTTTGGATTCGTCCCTTGGTATCTACTATCCTTATCATTCAATTGTAATTAATTTTAGTCTAAGAGTCCCTAATTGTGTTCATGGTAAATGATCTTGAATTACCATTCAAGATTCAAGAAATTAACAAGTTAACGTTGAATTGAAACCTCAACCCCATACTAAATCATTAATTCTTACCTTTAAAATCGATGAACACTTAAAATTGAGTGATTAATTGATAAATTAGCCTCTGAATTAATACCCTAGGATATTTAATGTAATATCCAATTCTCTGAAAATGAGAAAAAATGCGAGAAACGTAACGTACGATTTCTTCGTAAACGAACAAAATTCACTGGATACAAAAGTAAGTCCCCCAAAATGACTTAGTTAACGTCTCAAAAAATTTGAAAAGCATTCTAGACTCTTAAAAATGAGAATCCCAAGCTCAGACAGAAAGAAAAACAGAGCTAGAATGAAGAAACGAAATGTAACGAAAGGTTAACGAAATATAAGGGCATTTTCGTCATTTTGATCAAATTTTAGAATTCTCATAGGAGGGCTTTTTAAATGAAAGTTTTGAGTTTTTCAGGGATCTCAGAGGTCCTAAAAACTATGGGAGGCCCCGGGGCAGCTAAAGCCCCCCAGTGGACGTTTTCTAACGTTAGTTGACCCGAACTTTGACCAGTTTGTTCGGGAAGGTTTTAAATCCAATTTGGATAAAACCAAAAATATTTTATGAATTAGAGGACCTAAATTTTATGATGGAAAAGATGGTTCTAAAAAAGGACTTAAAATAAGCCTAAAGGGAGTAAATAGGCGCGTAGGGGCAAAATGGTCATTTTTAAAAAAATGTAAAAGAGGCTTCTTAAGTAAGATTACACCTCATCACCTTCTCCAAGCTTCCATTTGTAGAAAAATGGGCAGCAATAGAGTGACATTTAGAGGGGAGAGAGAGAAGAAGTTTAAGCTTCTGTTTAGGTAAGTAAACGGCCCCATTTTATCCTGCGCCAGTTAGGAAAGTTGTTCCTCTCTCTAAAAGCTCTCTAATGGTGGTTTTTTTTTCTTGAGAACTTGAAGATTCAAGTTTAACTTAAGCCAAAAAGGAACATTTTTCAAGAAATCAATCAATGGAAAATAATTTACGCGAAGAGAGCTCCATTTTAAGGTAAGACTTTACTTGAAACACTTGCAAAATCTTATGTTTCTAAGCCATTTAAGCTTAGGCCTAGAGAGAGAAAGTGAGGAAGAGAGTTTTTCTTTATGTGTTCTTGATGGAACCAAAGGTAATGGAGTGTGAGGATTAAGAATATACAACTAAAATTGAAAAGGGAGCTTTAAAATGTAAGTTATAGAATTGAGGGATTTAGTTGCACCTAGGCTAAGATGAAGCTTCCTAGTACTAATTTAAGTTGTCTAAGAGTATATATGAATTCCTAAGACACCAAGAGAACCTCCCACATGCTTCTCCCATCAAAGAAATTAAAACAACTCCATTGGTGCCATATGGAAGCATAACCTCGGCCAAGGAGGATTCATGTACCTAGGGAGTGTTTTAATTCCTTCCAAGCTTAGTTTTGCATCATGAATGATGGGAAAGTATGAGAAGAAGCCTTGGAAAAATTTTAGAAACCAAGGATAGTGAGATAGTATCATGGGTTCCATATTATGGCTTAAAAAAGTAACACCTAGCTAGGCTCCTTGATTTAATTGTGTGATGACTCTAAGAGGTTTAAATGGAGTCAAGAATCATGAATAGATGAAAAGAATAGAGCCAAATGATATACTCCTAAGGTTGCTTCATTAAGCGCATTATGGAACCATAAAAGAGCCTTATGAGTCACCTAGCTTTTCTAGTGAATATATGGTCTTAGAATTTAATTCAAGAGTATAATTGGCTTCCATATAATGTGTCTAGGGCAAGAGAAATGATCTCCACCTTCTTGGGTGTGTGAGGTCAAAAGAAAGTACTCAAGGCTTAAGGAAAAAGTGTGCAAATGCAAGCAAGGTAGCTCACTCCTCCTTCTCTCATGCATAAATGGATGCTTGGCTTATCTTTGAATGTGTGTATATGTGCTTTAAGCCATGAAAAGTATTCTAGTTTGATTTCATATGCCATGGTACCATGATGATGCATTATTTTTATGATACTTGATTTGGTTTGCTTAAATGTAGTGAAGCCAAGAACCCTTAGCCATGGTGAGGATGAGCTAAGAATCCTTAAAATTGGTCGAGACAAAGTAAAAAGTCTCCTAAAAGTGAGGTTGACTCCCAAAACCTCTTAAAAAATGAGCGAGACAAGTCCAAGATCTATAAGTGAATGGGTGAGGCTAATCCACTTACTTGACAAGCCTTTGTATGCCATGTATGATTTGCTCAAATGTTAAAAATGTCTCTTGAATGATTGCACATGTCAATATGCCCATGCATGCATTTGTAAGACTTGTTTTGCATTTTTTATGCGTGATTTAAAGGGAGATGAGCTATTGGGATTCTTTGAATCTCATTCCCTCCTCTCTAATGTCTTAACATGCTAGATGGAGTAATTGAGCAAGATAATGGAAGCCACCAAGCCTAGAAGAAGGAGATTGACATCAAAGTGTATTAAAATGCCTAGTTTTGTCTCTCTTGAAGCCATACACATGGCATATGATATAATATCATGATGAAATTATTATGTAATCATATGATCATATGTAATTACCTAAATGTATGATGTATGAATGAGATTTGATGCCAAATGTATGATATAACATGGTTTGGGTATGGAATGGCAAGACTAGACATATGCATTCTTATGTATATCATGGGGTGGATAAGTGAGTTTGAGAAATCTGGGTTTGTGCACCTTTGAGACAAGTTTAGGATGTCATTTTGGTGCATTCCCATGTGATCAAGTAGTCATGGTTGCCTTGGAGCTTAATTTGGACCATTTGGACCCTTTGTAAAGCTTTAAAATGACCATTTCACAATCCAGTGTCAAGATCTAACCAAATGGATGAATTTGCTCATGAAACTTGGAACACATGTAGATATTATCTAGATCTTTTTAGGAAGCCAAAGAATAGATTATTTAGAGCTCTATAGAATTAATTATTAATTTCCAAAGTTGCCATTTTTCTGCTAAACTGATACAGCTACTGTTCATATGGTTAGAAATTTGGGCTGTGTCACTTGTGGGCCAAATGATGTCCAATAATAATGAAATTTTACAGACATAAACTAGACATGATAATATTTCTATGGCCATCAAGATCACCCCAATTGGATCTTTGAGGAAGGGGATATGAATTTTTGAAATTGGAGATCAGTACTAGGGATGGTAGTTGACCTCTGGTATTGTTCCATCAGTTTCTGGTGCTAGTAGCCTCTGTTGTGGTCTGGATTTATTTTTAGCATGAATTATACATCTGTATCTTTTTAGAATGGTATAGTGTGCCTGATTTCAATTTTTTTAGAATTAGTTATGATTTTTCAAATTTCAAGCATAGAATCTAGAAAACTGATCCAAGGCTGCACTAGTGTATTTTGTGTATTTTCTCCCTTTGCTCGAGGTATGGACCATCTCTTGAGCTTGTTATGAGTGGTATTTAGGTGTTTAAAGGTGAGAATGAGAAGGATGAGTCCATATGACCCACGGGACTCCAAAGAGAAAATTTTTACTTGTGGAGAAAGGCATTTTGATTTATGATTCCCTATGCCATTATGTTGCTTCCAATAGAATTTACATGAGATGAGGCATGGGATTGGCATGAGTTAAGTGTTAAAGTTATGGTATTAAATTTAACTAACTAATCAAACTCCAAGGAATCCTCAAATCAAACAATCAAGCACATAATTTCACTCATGCATTTAATCGAACACCTTGATGGAATACATGGAAAATTAAAGGAGAAATGAAAATTCAGCACTTAATTTAATCTAATAATCATTCAAATAATCTCCTAATCAATGTCTAACCAGCCATTAATTATAACCTACATCAACCTCAATCCAATACATCTCAAAGCATGTACAAGAAAAAGGAAAAATGTAGAAAGAAAGCAAATAAAATAAGAATTCTTAGCCAAAATCTCCCTTGCTAATCTCTTGATTCAAGCTTCAACCAAGGATCTTCCTCTTAGCTAGCCACAAGATGGAGAATTAAAGCTTCATTAGATGGAAGGAGATGGAGGAAATGAGAGATGGAAATGGAGTGGAAGAGCTATGGTGTAGATGGAGTAGAGTGTGGAATAGACGAATGGAATGGTGTGAATGTGTGTTTGGAATGAGTCTCAAGATGGTTGAATTAACGTGCTGCCCGAGCTTATTTCCCCCATGAGAGGCATGTGTTCTCATTTAGTCTTTCACATGCTCAGCTAGATCATGGATGGATGAGATGATTAGAGGCATAGATGAATAGTCTGAATGCTCCCTTTAATGATGAGATGAATAGAATAGAATCAAGAGTGAGATAGATGATGTGTGGATGAGATGATGCCTTCATAACGTGCTGCCCCCCATCCTCCTCACATGCATTTCCACATGCTTTTTAAATTCTTATTTTCACATGTAGCCAGAGCTTTTCCTTGCACTGTTCACATGGTTCTCTTCATGTTATGTACCTGTTTTCTTTCCTCTTAATCCACGTTAGTTCCTCATGCATGTTGATAAACCATTGAATATGCTGCCTAAGGCTACTTCATTCTCTTCTCCTTTATTTCTGCTGCATCTTCCCTGTGTCAGCTCCTTGCTTCTTCATCTTGATGCTACCTCTTGTCCAAGTAATGATCACGTGTTCCTTCATGTTGCTACTGTGCTAGAACCTGTTGCACTAATTCTTTCCTTCACATGTTCTGTAGCCTTACACTCTTCACATTAGCTCCACGTGGCTGCTACATGCTCCTTCTTATCTTCATGTGCTCTGTTTTCTTTAGACTTCTTTTACATATTCTATAGCTTGTGTGTGTTTAAGTTTCATTTACTTCTTCCCACGTGACTGCTCTACAGCTCCCTTTACACGTTCTTTGGTTGTTTCTTCTTCATCCAACTTCTAGCTTTTCTTTGCTTAGCTCCTCATGTACTTCTGCTCATAGCTTCTTCTTTTTTTCCAATGTCCTTCACATCTATTTGCTTTTCTTGTACTTCCCCATTTGTTTCTTCAAGTAAATGCAAGAAATAAGCTTCTACGTGTAGCTTCTTTGAAGGCTAGATTCGTGAGTGTTTGATGTGGTGTGTATAAAGATGGAGCTGCTTACGAGGAGAAGCGAACTTGTGTGTGGATGAAGTGAGTGTGGTGTAAATGAAGAGAGGACTGGACATATCCATATGTGTTAGTGTGAGCTATGGCTTACTTTTAAGTGCTGTGCATATGTGTTACGTGGGAGTGAGGGTGTTGTTGCATGATGGTGTGTGTTTAAGAAAGTTGCCTCCTCCCTTCACATGTGAGTGTGTGTTTGCTACAAGTGGACCACATGGAGGGTATGTGAGCTAGTAAATGAGTGAAGCAATGTGAGTGGATATGAATGAATGAGAGGATGGAATGCCTAGCTAAATGGAAGTGTGTTCAAGTAAGTGAAGTGGAGTATGTATGTGTTAATGAAAGAATGAGCCATGCATGCCTACCCTTCCTACATGCTAAATGAAAATGGGTATGTGACCATGTATGTATTCCATGTGATTCTGCCCAACATAACATGTGGATGTGTTGGAATAAGTGAATGAAGCTACAAGTGATGTGGAAAAGTAAAAAGTGGTGCTTGTGTCTAATATGAATGATGGACTGGATAGAATGTGTAAGTGGCTACCTTCTTGACCCCGGTCTTCATCCATTTCACTGGAAGCCTAATTAGATCATTTTAATTTTACTTGCCCATTAAAATCTACACAAAAGAATAGAAAATATTAAGCAAAAATATCCATAAAAATTTTTAAAAGAAATGCATGCATTAAAATTATAATACCATATTATATTCTAACATTGAACCTCATCTCACAAGTGAGAATATACAATTCATTCAAGAAATCTTAAGAAATACATTAAAATAATGAATTTAATTACATTGCGTAGCGGATAAATTTTTTATTTCGCATCTCCAGGACCCTATGAACTCATTAACAACATTCTTTAATTATTTTCTATACATACAAATCATTACATTCTCAAAAAATGGCACAAACCACGGATCAAGGGTTAAAAACCCTAAAATTTCTTTATTTTCCACGGTTGTACAGTGGCAGATTTCAGGGGCAACTTTAAAAAATCATAACTAAATATAGAGAAATAGAAATCAAACAAACCATAGCCTTTTGGAAACCTTTAGATGTCAAATTCACACTACAAATAATTCCAAGACATAAAAATAGCCTTTGGATCATGTTTGACAATGAAATAGCCATAAAGGTCTGGCTGTCCCTGGTACTAATATAGTTTAATGTTATAAATTTAAAAAATGTTCAATTAATTCCATAAAAATCTAATCCATGTAAATGATACTAATATAGAAAGCTACAGATGTTAGATAGAGGAAAAAAATAACTCCAGATAAGTCCAGGCATGTCTAAGCCTCGAAAACTAATCAAATAGTAACATAGGTCTAGCTAAATGCCAAATATTGGATAGCAAATTCAAAAATTAATATCTACCTCTCTAAATATCTAAATGAGGTGCTTTAAATTGGAACAAGTCATTGAGAAGGTTTAGTTTCTCACTGTAAAATTTTTTGGCAATTGGACATCATTTGCCCCATGAGTGATGGAGTTTCATTTTAGACCATAGTTATAGTAACAGTGACTAAATCAGAAAAATTTTTCAATTTCAAAAATTCATCAAATATTCTGTAGACTTTTAAAAATTATGCACTTTAGCTTCCTAAAAAGCTTTCAATAAGCTTTAAATTCATGCCAAATCTTAGACCAAGAAGAGCTCATTTGAGCAAAAAGTGATATAGACTCACAAAATGGTCACTTTTGCTCTATTTGAGGTACCAACTTGGTTCAATTAGTCTTCTTTGGTGTTTGGTACCCCTTAGGCAAGTTTAAGAGCATGATTATGATTTGTAGGAAGGGTCCCAAATACTATGCATCTTATTTTGACCATCTCAGACCCAAAAATATATACATTCAAGTGTGCACCCAAGTGTTTAATTTTCATATTTCCATTGTCTTAACACCATCAAAGTTCATACATCATTCCTACATAATATTACATTTGTTCATGGCCTTACATTACAAAAATAACATGTACAATGTCACTCTCACATTTATACACAAAGAAAACTATAAAAGTTTAAAGTATAGCCCTTCAAGGCTCTTAGCTTGCTCTCTTTGGTTCTTGTGAGCCACCTAGACAATTCAAGATGGAAGGGAAAAGGGGAATGAGATTCCAAGAATCTCAATAGCTCACACACCCATTCACACACACATTCAAGGCATATATACATCTAAGCACATGTATGGAAGGTTTGGCAACCATGAAGTATGCAAAGTCATAATTCTCATGCCACTTATTCACATTCAAGCCAAGACCATGCTCTAGGGACTTTTGGTTTTGCCTCACCCTATTTCTAAGACTTTTGGATTTGCCTCACTCTTGGTCTAGGGACTTTTGACTTGACCTTACTCTTCCAAGAAACTTTTGACCTTGTCTCACCCATACCATGAGACTTTTGGCATCTCCTCACCTTCATTAAGGGACTTTTGGCATCACCTCACCCTTATGAGCTATTTCCACAACTATAGTCATTCAAGAAGACACATTGGCACCAATGTAAAGTCAAGGTATCAAGTGGCATATCATCAAGTCACAAGAACAAACACAAGCATATAATAACATACATATGCACACAAAAATACAAAGAGAATGAGGTGGAGAGCTACCTTGGATTGATGCAAACTTTTCTTAATCTTTTCCTTCCCTCTTTTCGACCTCACAAGTGCACCTAGGTGGAAAGGGTTCTCTTGACCTAAACATCACAATTATCACACCATCACATACTTGAAGCAAGCCAAGACATTAAACTAAAGCTTGAATACACACTTGGTCTCATAAGTAGCATAATGGTTCCATAATTGACTCAACGAAGCAACTCTCATATTTCAAGCTCTAGGCCCCATTCTCTTGTAATTTCTAGACTTCTTGGACTTATTTAAGGTCCTTGGAGCCCTCACACATTCACTTGCACAATTGGAAATCTAAGTTGCTTCATAAAGTACCATTATAGACACCATTGCTCCATCTCTCATTCCATGGCTCCTAAATTTTTTCTAATGGTCTCTCTCATCTTCTAACATCATATAAAGTCTCAAATCAAGACTAGAACAAATTAAAACACTCCCTAGCTCTATAAATTAGCCTAGGTTGAGGTATGCACTAAGGAAGGAGTTCATAAGCTTTTTGATTTTTTCTTGATGGGAGAACCACTTGGGAGGGTTTCTAGAGGTCTTAGGAGCTCAAGGAAACATTCAAATAACCAAGGAAACATTCACACAAAATCAGATTTTACAAAACCCTCGAAAACTCCACACTTTTCTAACTTGATTTCTATTGGGTTTTCTTAGAATTTCTTGCCATATTCCATCTCCCCATGGCCTAAAACCCTTGTTCCTCTCTTGTTTATGGACAGAACTTCCCTCCCCCATATGGTTCTGATTTAGGCCAAAACTCAAAGCAAGAGGAAGCAAAGGGAAGAAACAATTCAAAGCATGAATTACGTTAGATTCGAACTTAGTTTCAAGAGTCTTTCTCCTTGGTTTGCTTCCCTTCAAGAATTTTGAACTTCCCCCTCAATATTCTGGATTAAAACAAAACCAAATAGCTTAAATAAACCATGGAAAGAAAGCCTATAAAGAGAGGAGCAAAGTTAGAGGAAGAAAGGGCATGAAATTCTATGGATTTACCTACCTTTTCCTTGATTTTTCTTTTCCTTTTCTTCCCTTCTTGTGTGCCTAAGAGAGCAGATCATATTCTATATTTTAGGCAGAAAATTTTGTGCTTGAGAAGTTAGGAAAAGAACGGAGAAATGTGTGGGAGTTTCGAGAAGCATACTTTTTCAAAAATTCTAATTTTGTCCTTTTGTAATGGCAATTTTGTTTTGACTTTGTTTTAGCTCATTTTTTAAAATCGTCTTTTTTATTATAAAATTTAGGTCCCCAATTTAACAAAATTCTTTTGGAATCACTCAATTTGGACCTAAAACCTTATCGAACAAATCTATCAAAGTTTAAGCTCACCGATATTGGAAAACATACATCGGAGGGTCTTTATTGGTCTTGGGGCTTCCTATGATTTTTGGGGCCTTTGAGAACCTGGGCAAATCAAATTTCCCATTTAAAAAGCCCTCTTATGTGTTTTTCCAGAATTTGCACTTATTTACGAAAAATACCATTATGTTTTGTCAGTTTTCATCACAAATTGTTTCTCCATCCTAACTCCATTTTTCTTTCTATCTGAGTCTAGAATTATCATTTTTAGGAGTCTAGGACTCTACCTAAATTTTTTGGGACATTATCTAGCCCATTTCAGGGGATTTGCTTTTATACAGCTCATTTCATCATTTTACAGAAATTACATTCATTACAAAAATTCAATAATTTCATAAATAATTTCCTAGAGTGCAAAAATGGCTACTAAGATCAAATTCCACCTAATAATTGAACCCTTAAAGCCATATTTGATCATTAAAATGCTTAAACAAAGGAGAATAAAATATATAAAAATCATGCTTATCATTATGTGACATGGAAATATGTTTATGTATGTTTGTTAGAAGCTTTTATGGCATGCATACATTCTATGACATAAAAATGTATCTTATATCAATGTTTGAAAAGGTAAAGAGCTATTAAAATTTTTTGAATCTCTCTCTACCCCATATTATGTCTAACCACATCTAAGTGAAGCTCAAGGAACAAGAAAATGGGAGCCAAGCACCTTGAAGCATAGGACTTTCACAATGGAATAGAAAATTTTGTATTTTGATGTCAAAGTTTGTATCTATATGATGTACATATGATATAAACCATTAAGCACAAGCAAATGTATGTAAATATGAGGTATGAATGGAATTTGGAATCAAATGAATGGTTTTGTGAGTTTTTGACATTAATATGCTTTGATGTCCATGTATGTAAGAATAACTACAATAGTGACTTTGAGACTTATGATGATTTGGACCATTTGGGATGCTCTCATAGGTTGTGTTTATGCTTTTAGATGTGCTCAAATGGTTGTGGAATGGTTAGAAGACCACTTGGTGCATATTTGACCCCTTTGTAGCTTCAAAAGTGACATAATCATGAGCTAAACCAAATTCTAATCAAATGGATGATTTTAGGCATGAAATTTGGCATGATTATAGGTCTCATATAGAGCTTTTCATAGAGATAAAGAGCACCTAATTTAGAGCTCTAGATAATTTATTATGAATTTTTAAAGTTGGCCAAATTATGTAGAATTGTCCTAGTTACTGTTCATATGGTCAGTTTGCATTTCTATGTCACTTGAGGGACAAATGAAATCTAATGCTTATGAAATTTTACAAGCATAAACTAGACATTATAAGATTTTTATAGCCACTAAGACTACCTCATTTGGAGCTCTGTTGAGGGAGAAATAAGTTTTTGAAGTTTGAGTTCAGCTATAGGATGCATTAGTGACTAGTGTTATTGTTCCATCAGTTTTCATGGTGTAAACCTAGTTGTTTTGATCTGAAATTTTTATGACTATTAGAGGATATCTGTAGCTTTCTAGAATGGTATAATTAGAATGATTTCAATTTTTTTAGAATTAATTATGATTTTTCAAAATTCATATCAGAATATGAAATAGATGGGAAAGATGCTAGGTGTAATGTGACTTCATGTTCTATGGCTTAGACCCAAATTTTGAGCTCCCAATTGTGATAATTCTAATTGAATAAATGTGTTATGGATGTAAAACGAATGTGGTAAGCTCATACGGTCTCTAAAACATAGAATGAATAATTAAGCATTTAATATTGGTTATTTTTGCCACCAAAAGTGTGATTTTCATGTAAATAAATGCCATAAGCTATTTATGCTATGGATTGAGTCCTATATAGTTATGGTATTACATTTGGAGCAACCAAATAGAGTAAGAGAATCACCACTTAGTAAGCTTTCAAACAAGGCATACTATAAGTGAGAAAACTAGATATTCCTTAGGCTTTCATCCTCCTTAAGTTTCGGCCTAGAGAGAGAGGTAGAGGAGAGAGCTTGAATTCAATGAAATGTTAATAGAAACAAGAGTTTAGAAAGGAGAAGAGTAAGATTGTGCAAAGAAAATACCATAGAAAGCCATAGAGAGCATGTTGTGTCACCTAGGGTTTTAAGTGAACCATAAAAGATTTGGAACTATATAAGAGTATTTTTAAGCTATATGAAACCATAATTAAGCTAAAGAGAAGCTAGAGCACATATCCATGCATCAAAATCCATGAAGGAAGCAAGAAAACTCCCATTGGCCCTTTTTATGAAGTGTGTCTTGGGCAACGTGTGGATGAAGCACCTACGGAGAGTTTTTTTGGTTTCCAATTATTTAACAGACATAAATAAGGGGAATAAATAATTATGGAACCAATGGATTGAATTTAGAAGCTCTAGAATGAAAGTGGAAACTTTAGGGCCTAAAATGGGGTAAAGAAGTAAGTGGGTTGTAGACCTCTCTAGCTAAAGATTGGATGGCTCAAATGGGTTCCATTGAGGTCATATGGCATGTAGCCTATAGGAAATTGGAACCTAGATGAATGGAAGTTGCTTCCTAATGAGCCTAAATTGACTCCAAAACACAAGTTAGACTAAAATGAGGGTAAGTGTTAGTACTAAGGCTTTAGATGGATTTAAATGGACTAATTTGCATGGGTTTGTAATGTCTAGTACTTAGTAAAAACATCGTAATGAGGCAGTTTAAAAAGCAAGTCCCTTGAGATGAGTGATTTAAGACTAAATAAAATTTGGATAAAATTTCAAATAATGAAAAATGAGGATTTAAGTCTCAAGTTGCCCAGAAATGAGGGCCGGAGTGGTTCAAAAAATTTGCCGAAAGTCTAGTGATATTTTCAAAAATATGGGCACTTTTTGGAAAACTCACAGGAGAGTCTTTTAAATGAAAAATTTGCGCTTTTTTGGGTTCTCAGAGGCCTTAAAAATCTTGGGAAGGCTCGAGATAGTTAAAACCCCTCCAGTGTGTATTTTTGAACGTCGGTTGACCTAAACTTTAACCAATTCTTTTGGGAAGGTTCTAGCTCCAAATTGAGTGATTCCAAAGGCATTTTATAAATTTGGGAATCTAAATTTTATGATGAAAAACATGGTTCTCAAAAAGGAGCTAAAACGAAGTTAAAACAATAATGTCAAGTATATGGGACAAAAATAAAATTTTCAAAACAAATGCTTCTTGAAACCTCCTTATATTAGGCATCCAAAATTTTAGTCTCTTCTTAATCAACTTAATCACATCCAAAACAAAGAAGGGAGCTGGAGAGAGAGAGAAGCACTAAGAGGAGCCAAGAAAGAAGGGAAAAATCAAGGAAAAAGGGTAAGAAAAATTCAAGAATTCATGACTTTCTCTTCTTTAAAGTTGTTCTCCTCTTTTTACTTTAACTCTCCATGGTTTTAGTGGATAATATAGTTCTATTTTGGCCTTGAACTAGAGGAAAAAAGTAGAGATTCAAAGAGAAGGCCAAAGCAACAAGAAGAGCTCTTGAAGTAAGCTTAATTTAAGGTAACTTCCTTCCATTTGGTTGCTTCTTCTTGAGTGTCTTGGCCAACTTGAGAGTTAGGGAGAAGGGGAAGTTTCTAACTTAGAGCAAGCATGAAACCCATGATTTAGGCTATGAGAACTTAGAATATGTAAAAAAATTGGAAGGAAAACTAATGGAAATTAAGATAGGAAAGTGTGAAGCTCTTGAACATAATGCAAAAACTAATTTGATTCTTGAATTTTCTTGCATGTGTGAATGTTTATTTAAGCTCTTAAGACCCCTAAGAAGCCTTCCAAGTGTTTGTCCCATAAAAAAAAAATCAAGAATTCCATGGGCTTTCTCCTCCCCCATAATCTCGACCAAGCTTGGAAGAATAGACTAAGGAATGTTTTAATTTATTCTAGGCTTGGTTTGAAACTTCATATGATGGAAGAAGGTGGGAGGAACCCTTGGAAAAAAATTAGAAGCCATAGATTGAGAGATGAGGCAATGGCTTTTATAATGTAGCCTTATAAAGCAACATATATCTAGGCTTTTGAAAGTGTGGGTGTGATGGCTCCAAGGACCTTAAATGAAGTTAAGAGGCCTAGATATGGGAAGAGAATGGAGCCAAGGATTTGAATTATAGTAGTTGCTTCATTAGGCTATTAATGGAACCATTATGTAACTAGTGAACAAAGTATGCTCCTTTGATATGTGTTTAAGATCTTGGCTTGCTTCAAGAGTATAATTGAGTGTTGTTTATTGTGGTTAGGCTAAGGAAAACTAATCCCATCTCATTATGCTTGCAAGGTCGGGAAGGAGAGGAATGCGCCAAACTAAAGCTTGAATAAACATCAAGGTAGCTCTCTACCTTATTCTTGTTTGCACTTTTGGGTGTATATGTGTCATTGTGTGTTTGTATGTGCATTTGTATCTTGAAACATGCCACTTGATAGTATCTTATTACATTGGTACCAATATGCCTTCTTGAATGTTATTGGTTTGTGAACATTGTTCATAAGGGTGAGATGATGCTAAAAGTCCCTTTATGGGTGAGGAAATGCCAAAAGTCTTTAGCCATGGGTGAGACAAGGTCAAAAGTCTCATGGATGAGTGAGGCCAAGTTAAAAGTCCCTAACTCAAGAGTAAGGCAAATCCAAAAGTCCTAGAAATGGGGTGAGACTAAAACAAAAGTCCTTAGAGCTCATTCTTGTGTTTGATGTGACTTTATGGCATGGAAATGTAGATTTGAATACTTAATGGATTGGTTAGTTTGCATACTTGTACCCTTTAACATATTATATGCCTTGAATGTGTACTTGAATGGGTGTATGAGCTATGCAGATTCCATGAATCTCATCCCCTTCCTTCTCTTATCTCATATGGTCTAGGTGGAGTTCAAGAACCAAAGAATAGAGGGCAAGAAGCCTAAATGGCTATATTATGACAAATATGTAATTTGTATAGCTTTTGAATGCAAGGAAATGTCAAAATGTTTATGTACATATTATGTTTGAGTTGTAAACATTTGAGCAAATGTGTAAACATTTAAGCAAATGTAAAAACATGTTGGAGGATGTATGAACCAAATTTGATGGCAAAGTAATTGTAGAATGTGATTTGGGTACTTAAAAGCTTATATTTGCTTATGCATTCTTGCATGTGGAATAGCTAAATTGAGATTTATGATGATTTGGACCACTTGGGAAATTCATATATGATGTAATTATGCTTTCAAACTTGCCCAAGAGGTGCTAGAACATAAAGAAGACCATTTGAACCAAATTGAACCCTTAGATGATACTAAAGTGACCATAATTGTGAGCTATAGTAAAACCTATCCAAATGAACTCTTCTTAGTCTAAAATTTGACATGCATATAGGTATTGTTTAGAGGTTTTTGGAAAGCTAAAATCCATTTTATTTGGAGTTCTATAGAATTTTTGGCGAATTTCCATAGTTGGCTGAAATTTCATAATTTGACAATGTGACTGTTCATATGGTTTGAAACTTTGCCTCTGTCATTCATAGGTCAAATGATGTCCAATAGCTATGAAATTTTATAAGGCAAAACTAGACATTTATAGTGAACTATTCCAACTAGAATCACCTGAATTGGAGGGAGTTATGAATTTTTGAAGTTTTAAATCAGCATTAGGGGCGCAGTCAAACCTTAGTCATTGTTCCATCAATTGTTAGGGCTTCAATTGGTCTGGAATTATTTTTTCTCTCTATTTAACATCTTTAGCTTTCCAAATTGGTATATTTTTCTTAGATTGGATTTGTTTGGAATTAGTTATGAATTTTTGAAATTTATATCAGTAAACTATAGTAAAAACGCTGGGTAGTCTAACCTATGTTGCTTTTCTGTTATCAAATGTGGTCCAAATGATGTCTTCATAGCTTGGAATTATTTTTAGTATAAATGTAACATCCAAGAATTTCTAGAAAGCTATCGGTTGCTTGATTTTCATTTTTCTAGAATTAGTTATGATTTTCCAAAGTTGTTAGTAGAAACCTAAATTATGGACTTGAGGCTGAAACATGATTTTTTTGGTTTTTAGTCTCCAATCCTTGGTATATGGAATGTTTTGAAATTTTTGTGACTTGTATGGATAAAGTATGAGTAGATAATGATATTTCTAAGTTCACAGGGTTCACGGGACACATAATGAATTTTAAACACTGATGTAACGTGATTACATACAATATTTTATGCCATTTTCCTTAAAATTGGGTCATATAATGTATGGATATGAAAATAATGAAGTTAAAGTATTATGGTATGATAGGTTTGATGCTTGTAGGCCAAACTAACCTAAACGTACTAAGTGTGGGTGCCAAGTGATGGAAAACAAGATATAGAAAAGCAAGAAGAAGTGGGTTAGTGGCATCTTGAACCTCTACACGTCTTAAGGTAGCTTTCTCTCTACTTTTTGCATGCAATTGAGTGCTTGGATAAGTTGATATGCTTGTGTGTGTAGTTGCTTGATGCTTTTATGAAGAATAATCCATTATGTTTTCATATGAGCTTTATGAGCACCTTATGTTTATGAAAAGATTATGTGATGGCTTCTAGTTCCCTAAGGCATGGAATTGACCTCAGTAGCTCTTCCTTGGCGCTGGGTTGAGATTGGTAGAGCCTAATTAGTTTATGATGTTGTCATGGCAAGAAATGAATGAGTTTTCATGTTACATGATGCATATGATTTACATGATGTATGTGCATAGCATTTTTACACCACATACATTGCATTCACTCATAGCATTCTTGTGTACATTGAATTAGATAAGTTTATGCTATTGAGATTCTCCCCGTATCACACCCCATGCTCCCACTAACCATTGCAGGGTTACTAAGCCAAAGCAAGGAAGATGAGAAGATTAGATATTAGAAGTTATGTGCAAGAAGCATTATATATGATAAAATATAATTTATGTATCAAGAATGGCATGGATAATGTATTATGAAACTTGTAACCTAAATAGTCCAACTTTTAGCAAGTGTGTATGTATGAATTGACCATTATGTATGGATGATGGTTACTTATGTATTTAATGATGTTTTTGAATAGAACCAAGTATTTAAGTATGAGAACATGTATATTAGTTAGGTGAATATATGATTTGGCACAGAATGGCTAAGATGATGTATGAAATGTCATTGGAAAGCATGTGCTAGTTAGGTGCCAAGGGGTCAAATTTTGATCCAAGTCCTTTGACATGATATAGAATAGTTAGAAATGCTATTTAGGATGATTAAAACTTGCTCCAAATGGAAGAATTCCATTTGGATGCCAAATGACCCAAAAGGATACGAAGGTTAGGCATAACAAGATCCTAAACAACTCCTATATCTAAAGTTAACTAAATGATTTAGTTGGAGTTTGAGATTTGGTATACATATGGATACTTAAGAGAGTTTTCTATGAGGCCAAAAATCATAATTTTTGGAGGTTCATAGAATATTCTACGATATCTGACAGTTCTGGTTTTAATGGATTTGAAGAGCCAATAAACTCCAATTCTTATGAAAATTTATACACATATAGTTGGAATTATAAGCTTTCTATAGTCACTGAGTTTGCATAAAAAGGAGTTGTATAGATGAAGTTATGATTTTTTGAAGTTAAGGGCCTAATTATGTCCGAGTACTATCGCAGCCACTGATATGCTAAGTTTTTCGTAAGCCAAATGAACTCAGATACTTTTGAAAATTTTATAGCAAATATATCTCATCTCAAGCTTTCCAAAACCACTGAGATCACTAAAAATGGAGTAGTGTAGCCTAAGATATGGAATTTTAAAGATTAAGTCTATCATATGCCCTCCTTTCTACAATAGGTTATTATTCCATTATTTTTGGCAAGGCAAATGAACTCAATTTCACCTAAAATTTTTACAACATGTATTTCACATCTTAAGCTTTCCATAGACACCTAATTTTCATGGTTTAAAGCTATATAGTTTAAGTTATGAATTTGCAAAGTTAGTGCAGATTTTAGGTTTATGCTATCATTTTGGGTTTTTGACTTTTCTAAGGGATTCCATGACTTAAACATGATAAAATGAGTATGAACAAACTTTTTTATGATGAAAATAAGTTAAGGAAAAGAAAGAATAAAGGTTGGACTCCTATATGCATGAGTATGAATAAACTTAATTGATATACATGAGTTGCTTAGATAAGTTATAGAGGATAAGGGGCATTAAACTTTATCATTACAAGAGCTGAGATAATATCTTGTTAATAGGTCAAGGATTTTGTCAATAGGATCTTGTATTCTACAATGTAAAATCTAAGACCTTATCAATAAGGTCTTTTGGCAGTAAGTACAAGGTTCTCTAACATAGTAAGTTATAACACATAGTATGTAGTAGTGTGATATATAGAGTGTAGAGATTAATATGGAACCAATGGAAATCATAAAAGAGCTATAGGTTGCAAGTTTCCATATTTAGAATTTTGATTGCACCTTAAGAAATATGAAGTTTTAAAACAATATTTTATGCCATGTAAGAGTATGATTGAGCTAAAAAGAGGCTAAAAAACCTATATAGGTGTTAAATTCCTTAGAAGAATGGACAAAACCCCATGGGTGCTCTTCCTTGTACATTTCTCGGCCTAAGCAAGTTTAAGGTATCTAAGGAGAGTTTTCTTTAATTTTAAAGATAGAAATGGTCTAGATATGAATTATATACACTAAAAGAACCATTGGTTTGAATTTAGAAGCCTTATTTAAAAGGTGAAAATTTAGTATTCTATTATGCATAAAGAAGCAACTTGGTATTAGGCTTTTTAATTTGAGTTTATAATGACTCTAATGAATTTAAATGGAGTCAGATGACTTATATTGAGTGAAAAATTAGAGCCAAGATAATGAATTATATGAGTTGCTTCATTATGCCAATAAATGGAGCTATATGGAAGCATAAAGCTAGAGTTAGCTTATGTGAGTCTAGAGATAGTTCCATTAATGCATTTGTGTCTTATTTGATGTATTTAGGCCAAGCAAGTAAAGTATCTTCGAAGTGTGAGTGTGAGGTCGAGAAAGGGAAGTGAGAAACCAAGGGAAGACTTTGTGCTCCATTGAGAAAAGTAGCTCTTCGTCTATTCTTGTATACTTATATTGGTTGTTTGATCATCATTAACTACTTGTATATATGTATAGACTATGCATTATGTTTATTGTTATTGGTTTGATGATTTGATGTAATTATGTAACTTAGAATACATTTGGAATGTAAATTGTCTCTTAATGGGTAAGGTTATGTTAAAAGTCACTTGATTTGGGTGAGGTGAAGCGAAAAGTTCTTAGGTAAGGGTGAGACAAGGCCAAAAGCCTCAAGAATAAGTGAAGCTAGCTCAAGAGTCCTTAAAAGTGGACGAGGTTAATCAAAATTCTCAAATAATTGGATGAGGCTAGACCAAAAGTTCTTTAAGCTTGATTTTATCTTGATAGATTCATATAACTTTAAATATTTGAGTATGTTTGATATCTAGGTGCCTATTATGCGTACTTGCTTTTTTTTGACATGATAATGTCTTATAAGTATGCTTGAAGGGTGAATGAGCTATTAGGATTCATAGAATTTTACTCTCTCCTATATTATTTCTAACCATATCTAAAAAACTCTCAAGGAGCCAAGAATGGAGATGAAGAAGTATGAATGTCGTTACTTTAACAATAGTTTAGGTTTTTATGTAATATATTGCACATGTTATTTTTGTAATGTGAACATTCCCACAATTGTAAAAGTATAGGATTATGATATAGGTGCCAATTTTAAATGCAAAAGTACAAGAATTTACAATTTGGGTATGTATGTATCATATTATTTGTGTGTATAATGCCAGATGGATGAGTGATTTTGAGTTGCATGATATTTGGTGTAACATCCAGTTTTTATTAAATGACGAAAACAGGCGTATTTTCAAAGCAAGTCCCCTGAAATGAATTAGTTAAGGTTCTAAAAAATTTGAGTAACATTCTAGACTCATAAAAATGAGAATTTTAGGCTTAGATGAAAAGAAAAATGGAGCTAGAATGAAGAAACAAATTTTGATAGAAATCTTACGAAATGTAATGGCATTTTCATAATTTTTAGCAAATTTTGGAATTCACACAGGATGGCTTTTTAAACGAAAGTTTTGAGTTCTCCGGGGTTCTCAGAGGCCCTGAAAATCATGGGAAGGCCCGGGATAGTTAAATCCCCTCTAGTGGACGTTTTCCAACATTGGTATACTCAAACTTTGACGAATCTATTCAAGAAAGTCTTAGCTCCGATTTGAGTGATTCCAAAGGTATTTTACTAAATTGGAAACCTAAATTTTATAATGGTAAAGATGGTTCTCGAAAAGGAGCTAAAACAAATGAGAAACGAAAATGCCAAGAATAAAGGGCAAAATGAGAATTTTTGAAAAAGTGTTTCTTCCTCCCATCTATAAATAAGTGGCATCCCCCTCTCACACTCACATAACTTCATATTGTTCTGCCCAAATTCAAGGTGAGAGCTAGGGTTTAGGAGCACCAAAGGGAGAGAAGAAGAAGGAGAAATCAAGGCAAAAATGTATGGTTTCTTGTACTTTTCTATGCTTTCTTCCATCCAAACCTCCTCTCCTCCATTCTCCTTTTTTTCTTTTAATTAAAATGAAGTTTACAAATCTGTTTTAAAGGAGAAATTAAGGGGAAAATTTGGATTTGAAGAGAAGAGCTCAAAGAAGACAAGATTAAAGTGAGAAAAAGTAAGAAAAATAAGGTAATTTCTTCTTCCATGGTAGATATCCCCTCTTCCCCTTCCTCCACCATTTTGCCCTACTCAAGAAACTCTAGGAGGGTTTGATTTTTAGGTAGAACCAAGGGTGATTCTTAAGAAAAAGGGTGTGGAGATTAAGAATATGCAAAGAGAATTAACAAAAAACTATAAAATTTCAAGAGGCAATTTCTAAGGTTTCAAGTGTTCTTTCCAAAATCTGATTTGATCTTTTAATTCCTATGCCTAAATAAGTGTTTAAATGAGCTACTAAGATCCCTAGAAGTCTCCCTATGTGCTTCCTCTATCAAGGAAACAAAAGAAAGTCCATGGAGAGCAAAACCCTCCATTGTCTCAGCCTAAGGGTGTTAGCATAGCTAGGGATGGTTTTAATTTTTTTTAAGCCCATGTTTAAGTCATATAGGATGAATGAATATGAGGGGAAGCCTTGGAAAAAATTTAGAAACCATAGAAAGTGAGATGGTGCTTTTTGTTCCATAATATAACCTAAAGAAGCAACATGTAGTTAAGCTCTTGGTTTTGATTGTGTGAAGACTCCAAGAGGCTTAAAAGGAGTCAAGAATTATATTTGAAGGGAAAGAATGGAGACTAGAATTTATTTGAGGGGTGCTGCTTCATTAGGTGCATTTATGGAACCATAATGAGGTTTATAGATCAAGCTAGTGTCTAAGTAAGTTGTGTGGCCTTAGAATTAATTTCATGAACCTAATTGGCTTCAATAAATTATGTTTAGGCTAAGAGAAATCATCCCTACACTTTTGTGTGTGTGTGGCCAAAGGAGGGAGCTTTGATTCAAGAGAAAAAGTGTGTGATTGTATCCAAGGTAGCTCACTCCTCCTTCTCTCTTGCATGATTGTTTGCTTTACTTATATTTGAATGTATGTATGTGTATTTTTAAGCCATGGAAAGCGTTCTAGCATGATTTCATCGTGCCATGATGTTACAATATGCTTTCATATGATGTTTATGATGTGTGATTGAGTTTACTTGAGTATGGTAAGGCCAAGAACCCTTAGCCATGGTGAGGATGAACCAAGAACCCTTAAGATTGGTTGAGACAAAATAAAGTCTCCCAAAAGTGAGGTTGACTCCCAAGAGCATGGTTGAGTCCAAGAACCTTTTAAAGAATGGGTGAGGCAAGTCCAAAATCCACAAGTAAATGGGTGAGGCTAACCCACTTGCTTGGCAAGCCTATGTATGCTATGTATAACTTTTTCAAATGCTAAGAATACTTGTTAAATGATTGAACATGTCCACATGCCATGCATGCATTTGTGAGACTTGTTTTGTATTTTTATGTATGATTGAATGGGAGATGAGCTATTGGGATTCTTTGAATCTCATCCCCTCCTCTCCAATGTTCTAATATGCTAGGTGGACCAAGAGAGTAAGGTAATGGAAGCCAACCACCTTGAAGATAAGAGGATGACATTAAAGTGTTTGAATTTTGCTACTTTAAGGCCATATAAATGGAAATTGATGTGATCAATGGTTGTATATGTACTATGATGTTATGAACATATGTAATTATGATAATATGTCATGTATAAATGGGAGGATATGTTATGTGACCATTGGAATGCTATTTGAGTATGTTATGGTAATGTGGCTTCTTGAATGGTTTTATGTAAGTGTGTATAGGTGTAAGTGAAATGGAAAAATTGAGATGCATGGAATTTGGGACCATTTGGGTAGCTCACACAAGTCCTATTTATGCTTTTAGACTTGCCCAAGAGGTACCAAACCCCAAGGAAAGCCATTTGGACATTGTGGTATCCTATATGGAGCAAAAATTGACTACAATGGAACCCTATGTCACTTTTTATTCAAATGAGCTCTTCTTGATCTGAGATTTAGCATGAAATTAGAGCTTGTTGAGAGATTTTTGGAAAACTAAAGAACAAAATGTTTAAAGTTCTAGAGAATATTTGATGAATTTTTAAATTTGGCAAAAATTTTAGTTTTGGTCATGTCACTGTTCACTCAAGTCCGAAAATGAAATCTGTCACACAAGGCTCAAATGATGTCCAAATGCTATGAAATTTTATACAAAAAAAACTAGACATTCCTAGTGACTTGTGACAACTAGAAGTACCTCATTTGGATGTCTAGAGAGGGAGATATGAATTTTCAAAGAATCTGTCCAATACTAGGCGCTCCAACTGACCTCAGGTACTATTTGATTGAGTTTCAAGGTCTGGGTGTGCCTGAACTAGTTTAGAGTTATTTTTTCCCTCTATCTAACATCTACATCTTTCTTAATTGGTATAATTTGCATAGATTGGATTGTTTTGGAATTAATTGGACATTTTTGAAGTTTTACTACAGAATTCTGTGACAGCACCAGTGGACAGCCTGACCTTTGGACCATTTCGAATGTCAAACATCTTTTGTGTTAGATTTTATGGTCTAAACATATTTTTAGCATAAATTAGACATGTGTGGCTTTCCATAATGGGTAAGAATACATGATTTCAATTTTTCTAGAATTAGTTATGATTTTCCAAAATTTACGATAGAAAAGAGAAAAATTTGGCTGAAAAAATATATATGTATTTTATGCTCCTTTTGGTTTCCAATGTAGGCCACTTTTGATGATGCAAATGATTTGTATTCATGTAATTAAATATAATAATGTGATGTATGAACTCACATAGTTCACGTGACACTGAATGAAATTTTTATACGCAATGCAACGCTAGAAAAGTCATTATTTTAATCCCCTTTTTCTTGCTCCTTTATGAAAGGTATGATCTAAAGCATGGAAATGTGATGGAATAAGCTAGAAATATAAGGTGTTACATTTGGGACCTAATAAAATAGTCATATATGATGTATTTCATTCTTGAGATATGCTCAAATGGTCACAAGACTTGAAAGAGACCATTTTGAACTAACTGGAACCAATTGTGCATCATTTTGAGTCATATTTTATCTCTGAACCAAAACTAGACCAAATGAACAAATTTTTGAATAAAATTTGGCAAGCTATTAGACCCCTTTTAGAGCCTTTTTTGGAGCTTTGCGGAATTTATTATAATTTTTCAAAGTTAGCAAAAATTATAGAATTGCCTGGGTACTATTCATATGGTTGGTTTTAGTTTTCTATATAATTGAAGAGCCAAATGAACTCTAATGCTCATAAAAGTTTGCACATAGTTGGCATTATAAGCTTTCCATAGCCACTAAGTTTGCATAAAACATAGTTATGTAGTCGAAGATATGTATGCTCAAAGTTTTAGGTTTGGGTTGTGCTAAAATTTTGATGTAGTTACTGTTCCATTAGATTTTTATAGCCCAAATAAACTTTTTGATCTAAAATTTTTGCAACATATAGTTCATGTCTTGAACTTTCCATAGAATCCTAATTTGCATGAATTAGAATTTTTTAGCTCAAGATACAAATTTTTGAAGTTGGTGGCTGAAATATGAACCCATAAGAAATGGTGCCATTATGCTAGTTTGAAATGCATGGCTTGAAATCCGAAATTCATGATTCTATTTATGATGTTTCATGTTCAACAAACTTGCTTAGGATGAATCTTGAAATTTATATGTTGAAGTTATTTATTTATGTTTATTTGGAGAAATTGGGCCTTTAATGTCGGTTTATTCTGTTATTAAAAGTGCTAGTGATAGGAAATTGATGTTGTAAGCATGTTATAATGTAAAACATGTGCTATTCTTTTATGGTATGAAATTTTTTGGTATCAAAGTAATGATTCAAGCAATTTAGTTTTATGTTTGGATCTAGAATTGCTTAAATGGCATGTGCTTATGGTGTGTTCGTCAGGAAATTAGTTGAAATGGATATATATGTTGTTGAATTGTGTTTGTATCTTAAGGTTGTGGTTATTTTTAGACACTGGTGAATACTAGGAAAGGTAGACTTGCTAGGGTAAGGTTAGGGCTAGGGCTGAGGACCCTATGCATACCATCATGGATCACCTAGATCAATAGCAAGCCATGATGGAACAACAAAGACAAAGTATGTAGCAACAGCAGGAAATGATCCAACAGCAGCAAAATGCCCTAACTAGGTAAGAAGAAAAGAAAATGGAAGCCCTTGAACCACAACCACCCATTCCTGGCAATCCACCAGCACCCTTTTAGGATCTAATACATGCCTAGTTATTAAATCAAAAGTTACTTAGTTAGTCCAGGAAGAATGGTCCACCTTTATTTGATGGAGAATCAGATGTAGATAAAGTTGAGGTGTAGATAATGCAACTTGAGAAGAGTTTTAAAGTGATAGGCTGTACATCTGAACAAAAAGCCATGCTCACTACATTTTATGTTAGAAAAGGAAGCAGATCATTGGTGGTGTACTGCAGAATCAATTATGCAGATGAAGAACATCTCGATTAATTGGGAGAACTTCTTAGTAGAGTTTTATGAAAAATACTTCCTTAACTCCATCCGGGATCAAAAGAAAATAGAGTTTATAGATTTGAAGCAGATTGATGACATGTCAGTAGATCAGTATGTGACGAAATTTATCAAGCTGTCTCAATATTCCTCTTAACTTCAAAAATATGATGATGAGAACTGGAGATTGAGAGATTTGAGAAAGGGCTGAAGCCCCTTATCAGAGACAAAGTGACTCCATAGAGAATTAAAACATTCAATAGTCTTGTAGAGATTAACACGGTAATAGAGAATAACCTATGGGATATTTTACTAATAATGGCTAGATTTAGCCAGAGAGGGGCACTAAAGCTGAAAAGACCAAGGCAAAAGAACAGTGCCAGTGTATTCAACCAAAAGACATCACTAGGAACTCATAATGTTCATATCAATTTTGAAACCCATTATTAGGACATCTTCAATTCTTATCCTCAACTAATAATGCCCAGATCTAAAATCTATCTTAGAAAATACTAATGCCCTTGACTGATCCAAAAATCATCAATTTTAGAGAGGATACACATTTTTAATGATAATATTGCTAAATTCTCTATAATTCATATGCAATCTTAAGTTACCATTTCCTAGGTAGCCACTAAAGTATATGAACCCTTTCTTTTAACAATTTTCTCAATTTGCTTTTTAGCTCTACTAGCTTAGTAAGGGTTAACCTTTAAAGAGCTTTAGACACCATTCTCGACCTAGGCGTGATATCATTTAGGAATATTATCTCTCTCTTTCATGAGGCAGGTCATTAGAATCAACATCTTTAAGGAAAATCCCTTGCAATTCCTTATTATAGGGATCTTTTCCATCTTTCTTCCTACCTCTGCTCATATAGAAAGAGGACCCTATGCAACCTTAAACATCCATGCTTTAAATATATCTTAACTTGGATGGAGGATAAGAAAAACAATTCAACTTTAACATCCGTTCCACACTAGGTATGGTCTCATATTTAGGTAAGGTGATATTTATATATTCATATTCAAACATAACTTTATTACCAGCCATTTGGTGCATGCTAAAGATCAATTAATAACATATAAAAGCATACATCACAATTCAATAGTAGAAAACAACAATCAATTTACCCAGTGACATTCAATGTACATGGGAAGTACTTGCATGGCCTATAGTAGAAATAGTTGCAAACAACCATAAGGCCAAGTATCAATACCTAGACCTAATTTCTTATACAACAATCATGAGACAATACCCAAATCAATCACAACAATAAAAGGAAAACCATTAACTCTAATCACATCTATATTGAAACTGGAAGACTCACTAGTCTCATGATCTCACATCTCTTGTCAAATTAAGAGACACACCAGCCTTTTATTCTATAAGAGCAATCACTCTACCCTGGGTCAAAATCTAAGTGGAGGCACCAACATTATCAAAAATCAACCTAAATATATATCTCAACTTCCCACATCTATAACATGTGATCTAGAATAGTTATCCCTTATTTGGCTAAACTTATTCCCTTTCAAGACTTTTCTATCCCAACATACCTCATCTCTCTTCCTATTGCTAGCAA
Organism: Erythrophleum ivorense; assembly: GCA_026724425.1. Classification (NCBI taxonomy): domain Eukaryota; kingdom Viridiplantae; phylum Streptophyta; class Magnoliopsida; order Fabales; family Fabaceae; genus Erythrophleum; species Erythrophleum ivorense. The sequence continues at coordinate 34,069,166 of JAIUCV010000006.1, read as the reverse complement.
AGACATTCCTATCATCTTTTTACTCTGAACTTCTTCCGATTCTGGGGTCTCTTTCTATCTAGTCCTTTACTTGCATCACATCCTATAGGTTGTTCTCAGTCACTCTATCAATCTCCCCATCAAGGGCATTAAATGTTCTAATTCCCAACAAAGTAACCTTATCTTAATTAGGGGGTTTCAATCTCTTCTCTTTTTAAGGGTGTGGATAATTTATCAAGAATTAGTTATTGTGGTTCTAGGGCATTTCTTTTATCATTATCTCTCTTTTCTAAGGCATTCTGCAACTGTAGTATCACATCCTACTGTTGTTACACAGACCATTTCTACTATCTCGTTGTAGCCTGTTATTATCTCAAGCAATTCATAACATGGGACTTTCAAGGACTGCCCTAGTAGATCTGCCCCATCTAATGATCATCAAATTCACAAAACAATCATAGCCTTATTATACATGCATGTTATTCATAGCACAATTAAAAATTTGAACCATCCTTGACAATTACACATATTACATACATAAATAATCCAAGCACACCCTAATTTAACATTTCAAGGTCTAAACATAAAGCTAGATTTCCTGAACCACTGCTCTAATACCAACAAATGTCACACCATAAAGAAATAGTACATATCTGACATTACTATATACGTATAGCATCAATTTCTCATTCTTATTACTTTTAGCATCGGATTAAATCGACATTAAAGGCTCAAATTCTTCAATTTATTATAAATACATAATTTCAACTTACCAATCTCAAGATCCATACTAAAAAAGTTTATTCAATATGAAACATAATAGAAAGAATCATAAATTTTGTATCTCAAGCCATGCAATTCAAACTAGCTTAAATAGCACCATTTCTCATGGGTTTATGTTTCGGCCACCAATTTCAAAAATTCATATCTTGTGTTAGGAAACTCCAATTCATGCAAATTAGAACTCTATGGAAAGTCTAAGACATGAACTACATGTTGTAAAATTTTCATATCAAAACAAGTTCATTTGGGCCATGAAAATTACATAGAACAATAACTAGATCAGATTTTCAAGCATAACCAGATCTAAAACTTTGAGCATGCATATCTTTGGCTACACAGCTCCACTTTACATAAACTTGGTGGCTATAGAAAAATTATATGCCAAATATTTTTGTAAAATTTGATGAGCATTGGAGTTCATTTGGCCCCTTAAATACATGAAAAACCAAATCTGACCATATAAATAGTACCCAGGCATTTCTGTAATTTTTAGCCAACTTTGAAAAATTATAATAAATTTTACAAAGCTCCAAAATTTGTGTTCATTGTCTTTATGAAAAGCTCCAAATAAGATCTAGTTTTTTGCTAAATTTCATCTGAAAATTCGTTCATTTGACCTAATTTGGTTCAGGGACAATAAGTGGCTCAAAATGGTGCACATATGGATCTAATTGGTTCAAAATGAGCTTCTTCACTTCATGTTGCCTTTTTAACACATCCTAAACATGAAATACAACATGTATTACTATTTCATCATGTTCCAAACATCATGTATCTCAAAATGGCTCACCCACTTGTCATTATATATGCATTTTCCATGGCACACACATATCCAAATTGCATATTCCTACTCATTTACATTAAAAAATGATATTTACATCATAATCTCATATTTTTGCAATTGCAAGAATGTTTACACTACAAAAATAACATGTATAATCTCCCATATGCAATATAATACATAAAATACTAAACTATTGTCAAAGTATTGCTAATCAGACTTGTTGGTCTCCATCTTTGCTTCCTTGTGAATTCTTTAGACATGATTAGAAATAATATGGAAGGGAGTGAGATTTTATGAATCCCAATAGTTTATCCATCCTTCAAGCACACTTATAAGGCATGTTATCATGTCAAAGAAAGCAGGTAAGCATGGTAGGCATCCAAATATCAAACATAATCAAATATATGAGGTCATATAGGTCCATCAAAATAAAAACATGCTTTAGGGATTTTTGGTCTACCGTTACCCAATTATTTGGGACTTTTGGATTAACCTCACCCATTAAGAGCCATTTCCCATTCCAAAGACATTTCAAGTTACATAATTGCATCAAATTATCAAACCAATGGCAATAGACATAATTCATAGTCTACACACACATACTATCAATCAATGACAATTAAACAACCAATATAAGCATACAAGAATGGATGAAAGCTACCTTTTCTCAAGAAGCACAATTTCTCTCCTTGGTTTCTGATAAATGCTATTTTTATATCTTCTATTCCTCCTAACTTATTCATTTTAATGATCAAATATGGCTTTAAGAGTTTAATTAGATAGAATTTGATTTCATTAGCCATTTATGCACTTTATGAATTAATTTGCAAAATTATTGAGTTTAATGCATGAATTTCTTTTAAATAATTTTGTGGATAATTCTATTTAATATTTTCTATTCTTTTGTGCAGAATTTTTGATGGGCAAATAGCTTGAGTGAGAAATTGAATTGAAGAAGATATGAAGACTTTATGTGTGAATTTGAGGGAAAGAATAAATGGTTCATATCTTTAGTGAATTTTTGGAAAATCAAAGAAAAAAAATGGAAGATTGAAGGATGATATGCACCTGGAACCATACATAGACCAACACAACTAACATTTCATTCACGTAGACATTCATCACACTCATGCAATGGGGCAAACATATGAAGCAAGGGCTAGAGCTGGAGAAAGAAGCAAGAATCATATGAACTAGCCACGGGGTCTTAAGAAGGAAAGAAGCTTCAGAGAAAAAGATGAAGAGAGATATGCATGGAAGGAAACGAAAAAGCTAGGTTAGAAGGAGATCACGTGGGAATGAGTGAGCAAGAACAAAGAATGAAAAGCTACATACTATAGAGTACATGAAGGAGAAATGAGGGAGACACATGATTAAGAAGAGACTTGGTTTTAACATGAAAAAGAGGCTGGGTTGAAGGAGGCTTTGGTGCAGAACTCTCTCTCGTGTCTTGCAAGCAGCTACAGGAGACGAAGACATGGCAAGAGTAGAATGTGGGCTGGAGAAAAGATTTTAGCTCACTACATTTGCTCGAGTCAATGCATTCACACTCATGACCAGCCATGTCTTCACTATACTCTGTTCTGGTGAGTAGAGACTGCCAAACACACACATGCAGAGGCAGCATGGAGAAGAAGAAGCTTCGGGTTGATGAGGAAATATTTAAATGAAGAAATCTCACGTGGAAATGATGCAAATAAAGCCACGGGATGATGTAAAGAAGCTGAGAATGAGAGGAATAAAGAAGCACGTGGGAATATGAATGACGTGGAAAGAATGCATGTGACCATGGGTAGATGTAGTCTATTCATGTGCAACTGAGGCAACACATAAAAGGGTAGCACACGTGATCAGTAAATGGAAATAATGCAAAGGAGTCATGCACACACAAGAGAATATGTAATACCTTATTTTATAACACTTTTCCTACTACAATTACCTCATATAAAATTTAGAGGAGTCAATGGAAACCTGAACTAATTAAAATTTTCTCTTTTAAAAACTTCCTCATACAATTTCACTATTCATTTGGTCATTTCCAATTTCTTATTTAACTTTGAAAATACATAATTAATTATAGAAAAATCGTATAAGGTCGGTTCAAGGCTCTACTTCAAACTCTCCAAGCCCTTTACAAGGGGAAAATACTTCCTCAGCAGAATGCATATAAATTCATATTAAAGTGTCCCTACAAAAATAGGACAATTTTACCCTTCACTTGACATATTATTATTTTGCCTTTATATAAGCAGATGCATTTTTGCATTTTAAGCTCACTAGTCATATTTTATTTACTCAAGGATTGATTATATTCATGACTTTCCATTCTATACTTGAGTACCTTATAGTGTCATAACATAACTCATACATGCAGTAATCTAAAATATTTAATTACATAACAAAATGTGGTGCATAAAAGTAAGGTCCTTGATTTATGTCTCCACACTCTTTGCTCTTTCTTTGCTTGAACTCGAACCTAGCATAGGTTATATTTGGGGTGAGATTGTGAATCTCAGTAGTAGTAAACTAATCTCATTCACAAGCAAGCATGTAAGTACATAACATAATGCTAATCAACGTGCCATATACCACATAGTAATACAAGGGATTTCGTACAAGGCCAAGCACAATCTAAGCATACATATCTCATCTTATAACATAAATGAAAACTTGATATAGCATACCACTTATCATTATACAAACATACAAGCTTAAAGAAAGAGAAAGGAAAACTACTACCTTAACAAACTTTGCTCCTCAAGCCTTGGAACTCGCTTTACTTGCTTTTGGAGTTCCTAAACAAATATCCAATCCTATAATCATAATGATAATTCATTATAATCAATACATAAACCTTAACTTATAAAGTAGTATGACCCTTTTAAACTCATTAAAACCATTGGAATTGGAAAAATCCAACTCCTTCCTTTCCAATTCGCTACAGGCGAATAGTGCGCATTTCTTGGCCAAAATTTAGAAATTTTATTCCATGAGTTTTTGGGGCTTTGTCATAGGTATTCCTAGCTAAAAACACCCTTTTGAATTCATTGAAATGGATAAAATCATCAAATTCCATCCCCAACAACACGTTTTGGTTATAACATAACCTAGCTTCATTTTAGGCTCAAAAGTGAGTTTCTTTAGTTCTAAAAATTCCATAGCCTTTTCATTTATGTCTTAGGACTTGAAATTTGGTATACATGACTTTACGACATTAAGAAAACACCATAAAAATTTTGGAAAAATTCGGACAGCGTCTCCCCATGATTTCTATTTTCTCAAAAATTATAATATTTGTGTTTTTCAAAGTCCCAGCACATAACAACAATAACTAAGATCATATGGCCTTCATGTTCAACATATAAATTTCATTTCAAGGCCTTCATATGAAACATATAAACTCCATTTCTAATGATTCATATGCTGTGCAAAAATGACTTATAGCTAGGGTTTAACAAAACTAGCTTAAAGCATGTGATTTGCAAGTATAAGATGGAGAAAACTTACTATTTAAGCTTAATCCTTGCTTCCTTTGCTTTTCTCACACTAAAATCCTTTCTCTTCCCACTTAGATCAACATTTCAACTTGAAGAAAAGATGAATATGCAGCTGCCCTTTGGAGGAAATGGTTGGAGGATAGAGAAGATGAAGAAATTTGGTAAAGAACAGTGGTAGTTTTGCTTGGCTTCACTTCTTCTTCCACTTTTTCTCCCTCCCTCTCTTTCTTCACGTTTTTTCTCCTCCTCCCTTGTGTGTGGCATGAAAATGGTGGAATGGAGGTGAAGGAGATGAATTTGGATGAAGTTAAATGGTCATACTAAATTTGGACCATTGGATCAACCTTTTCAAGATCAAATCTTAACCTTCCATTTCTTTTTCTTTTGATTTTCTAATTTCATAACTAAATATCTTCTTCCAAAAATTCTTGGCCACACACTTGGATACCTTTTCTTAGCCCTTAAGTTATGAATAATAACCATGGTTAATTTCTTAACTCATCCATTGTCAACTTTTAACTCAACCATAGTTAGTTTCTAACTTAACCATGGTTAATTCTTTAAAATGACTAGAATCTTTTTCTTCTTTCCCTTTTATTTTATATTTATCTTTGGGTTTCATCTTCTCTAAAACTCTAATTATATTTTCTCTTCTCTTTTGGGCCTTTAGAATTAGCTATTGGGTCTTACAGCAGTCTAACAATTGGTATCCGGGCCCGATTAAGGTTTTACGATACAATACATGCATTTAGACCTTCTAAAATTTATGAATATTATTTCCTTTACTTTCTGGCCATACTGAGCTTCAAACATGGTTCAGGGGCACTTAACCTCAATCCTCATAAATTTCGGTGTCAATTGGACACCCGGATCTATAGGTGTAATTTTTACCATTCTGTATTTTGATTGTGCTATAAAATTTTCATTTACTGCAATTCTGTCCCTGAAACTCCTTCAGAGTTTCTTAACCCTTTAGCTATTTTTATTTCTATAGTTGTTACAACTTCCTTTTTCTATTTTTCTCATGGCTACTAATCGGGATAACCAGATCTCAGACCGGATCCCGCCCGGCCATCTGGACAACTTAGCATCATTGGACTCGTCTCATCAAACTGAGTTTAACCGTGGGTCATGGATTTCTAAGATTCTTGCTCGATTTTTTGATATTTGTGCCTAAAGCCATGAATAGAAAGTGAAACTAGGGTTCCTTGAACTTTTGGACAATTTATACATTTTGCCCGGCATATAATTTTTCTTTGCATTTTGGTCCTTGACTCCTTTATACTTGACTTCGGAGGCTCTTCAGGACCTTTTTCTTATCCCTTTTTTTTCCATCTATTTTAGTCCTAATTTTAAGACACCTCTAGCCTTGACTTATCATTGTTTGTAGTCTAGAATATTATTCTAATTTTATTAGACCTCAATTTACTCTATTTGGGGGGACTTTCTTTTATATCCGGTGAATTTTGTACGTTGACAGAGAAACCATATGTTACGTTTCTCTTGTTTCCTTACATTTTCTTTGATTTTCAGAAAATCGGATGTTATAGAATACGTGGGCTGAGAGTGACACATGAAAGGAAGAGGCTGAGCATGTGGAAGAATTAAATGAATAGCTAAAAACGTAGAGGAGAGCTGGGAGGAAAATAACGCAGGGTTGTGAAATCCAAAACGCATGAAAAAAAGAGCACGTGGAATGATTAAAAAAAACACATGAGGCTGGATCATTATTCGGGCAGAGGGAATAAAATACACATCTATCATCATTTTCATACACACACACCATCCAGACGCCTCTTCGTACACTCCATCCTTCGTCCACTCCACGCAGAGCCTCTCATCCTCCATTCCCATTCCATCTCCACTCAAATGAAGAATTAATCCATCTTGTGGCTAGCTAGGAGGAAGGTTCTTGAGTTGAAGCTTGAATCCAAGGATTAGAATTAGAATTTTGGGTAAGAATTTTATTTTATTTTCCTCTCTTTCTATATCAATTTTAATTATTTTATTTGCTTGGTTAAGCTTGTAAATGATTGAGATTGATCTAGTTCATGATTGATGGCTGGTTAGACATTGATTAGGAGAGATATTGACTGATTAATTGCATAAATTAAGTACTAATTTTTACATTTTCCTTTAATTTCCATGTATGCCATCAAGGTGTTCGAAGAAATGCATGAGTGAGATTATGTGCTTGATTGTTTGATTTGAGGATTCCTTGGTGTTTAGTTAGTTAATTAAACATCTTAGGGTGATGATTTAAAGGCTAATTGATCAATTAATCAATGAAATTAAGTGTTCATTGATCTTAAGGACAAGAATTGATAATTTGATACGGGATTGAGGTTTAATTCAACATTAGATTGTTAATTTCTTGATTCTTGCATGGTAACTCAAGATACATTTGCTGTGAACACAATTAGAGATTCTTAGATCAGAATTAATCACAATTGAAGAAGGATAAGGATAGTGGATACTAAGGGACGAATCCAAGGCTAGTTATAAGTCTATTCAACCATAATCCATACAAATAGGTAGCAATTAGGAATTTTAATTCAATTTCATTTCAATTAGTTACTTCAATCAAACCCCCCTAAATTAGATAATTCTAGGATCCTTTAACACTTAAAAGACCTAATTAAACATTGAAGTCCAATTCCAAGGGAGATGACCTAGGTTGTGCCATTAGCTATATATAATTCAACTTAGTTTTATTTTGAGGGTTGTGCGACACGACTCGTCAAAATTTGGCGCCGTTGCGGGGGAATTGGATTCTCAATTATTTGAGAAAGTTTTCTAAGTGTTTTAACTCTGTTTTAGCCCTATTTTTGTTTAGTTTTTTTCCCTATTTTAAACTTGGATTTTGCTAATTTTGGTGTTACGCGTCAATTAGTCCGCTTGTTGGAATTTTTGTTTAAGGTGCCCAAAAAATTCTCAAACTTTGTTTTTAGGTTTTTGGGTAGTTTGAGCAAAAGTAATAGCAAAGCTATTAGTTGCATCATGTTTTGGCCAAATTCCATCGTTTAAGGCACTCTTTCTAATTTTTTTAGTATTTTCTCGAATTTTTTAGAAAATTTTCAATTTTTCTAGATTTAATTTCTTTATTTTTTGTGAGTTTATTTTATGTGATTAACCTCTGTTTTAGAGTGTTTTTGATTGTTAGGAAGTTCTTATCTTCAATTGAATTTTATTTTCTTGATTTAGAGTTAATTTTAGTTATAGTTTGTTGGTGATTTGTTTTGTGCTTAAATCAATTAAACTTCTCATTTTCTTGCTTTAAATGGATCCATGTTATTATTCTAATCAAGGTGTCTATAATTCTTATGCAAATGATGGGATCTCCAGGCAGTTGAATGAACTCAGGTCAATGCTTCGTGGCCTTCTTGAATGACAAAGACAAGCACAACAAAGCCAACAATACTAACAAGTCCAACAACCATGCTACCAACCATACCATAATTTCTGTGAAGTTTACCCCAGTTACATTGAGCCATACTACCATCTATATGAAGTACACCCCAATTACCACCATCATTATGAGCCATACCACAATTACAATATGCAAGAGCCAGAATATCATCTTTACAACTATCATGAGGGGTACATGCAACAAGAGGTCCAGAGGGAACCAAGTTTGGAAGAGAGAAGGTCGCAACAAATGAAAGCTCATAATCTTTAACTCCAACGAGAAATTGATTAGTTGCATGCTTAAAATCAACAAATGATTGACAACATTATGAAGGATTTGGGATTTTAAATGAATCAACCCACTTTAAGTGCTACTAAATTGACTGAAGAGCAAATAAGAGTCCTATTTATTGGGTAATATCCTTCCATCTTCTAATACTTTGCAATTTGTTGGAACTAAATCTAGTTTGCTTGATAGCACTGTGACTATTGATGCATATAATGTTGTTGATTCTGATTGCATCATGCTGATGTTGATGAGAAAATTGTTGTTGAATCTCATAATTTAGTTGATTGTGGTAATGTATTAAGCAAAACTGATACATTTGTTGATGTTTATGAACCCTTGTGTACTGATGGACTTAGTAATTCTACACCTAGCTGTGACCATAATGCTGAATTCATTTCTGAGGAAATTGATGATGAATCAATTGAGTCTAGGGTAGTAGATAAGTGTGGGGGTGATTTAGAATGTGATGATTATTTTGTTCCTAGTATGGGATTGGTTGATAAGCCTACTGATGATGCATCTTCTGAGTTTTGGGACAGCATGCCGTCTGGACCATGTGACATAATTTATTTGAATACATCTCTTCATTGTGTTTGTACTGGATCCACTGTATGTGATAGATGCTCCTAAATTAATACTTTCATTGAGACTAGTGAGTTCCTCACATATACTGGTCAACATGATTCCTCACTGGCATGTAATGATGTGATTGATAAAACATGAATGTGGCATGTGATAAGAATATAGATAGTGAAATTGTTGAGTAGCTTGTTGTTGATGAATCAGACTCTAATTTGAAATGCTTATGTGATAACATGCATACAGGTCCCCCGTATATGCTGAGATAGATGAGTTTCTGGAGTCTGATAAGTCTGTTGAATCCATGAATTCCCTTTATTTGCACTGAAACTATTGATAAGACTGATTCTACTGATCATACTAGTATTAATGAGAGTATGCATGGTGATAGTGCTAATATTGAACACTCTGTTGATACTTGTGCTGTTATTGATACTAGTGAGAGACTGGATTTTGTTATTGATCATTGTTTAAAATTTTGTGAGCCTACTGATGTCTCTTTGATCAAGGAAGATATTGTTTTTCCTGTTGTGAGTCCTAAACAGATTCTTGAAGTTGTTAAGCTAGTTCCCAATAATCAACAGACTCTTCCAATTGAGATTAAGTAACTGTCAGATGCCTTGAACTCAAAAGACTGTGAGAAGTTGTAATTAGATTTTTCTGCGGATGCAATGACTCTTACTGATGAGAGTCCAATAATTTTATTAGTTTTGATAGATTTCTAGAGAGTTCAAAGTTTAAATTTGATTTTAAATTTCTTTCTTTAGTTTTAAATGTCTTAGATTTGATTTATATTCTCTTCTTGTTTTTGAATTTGCTGAATTTGACTTTCTAAAACTACTGATGGTTGAGGAAATCCATGAATCAATACTGCATGATCAATCAAAATGCTTTAAAGTAGTGAGACTTAAATTTGTTGAATTAAAAAGAAATAAAGTAGTTTTGATTTTAATTTTTGATACTTATGATTAGTTAGTATTTTCTAGAGTTTTCTTTTAGTTTAGGATTTAGTTTCTCTTTTTCTTTTTCGTATTACTGTTTATTTTATTTCTATTTTGTAGGTAATAAAAGGTTGCTAACCAACTATAAGGAGATCTGAGCCAACCTTGAGATCCTCGATTCAAGTTCATTCGGTTGTATACTTCCCTTTCTACTTCTTATATTGTATTGTTTATCTATTGATTAGATTGTGTACTGACATTGAGGACAATGTAACATTTAAGTGTTGGGGGGGGGGGAGAGTCATTTCATTCCATTCCATCTTTTCCTTGTTTTGAAGAAAAAAATTTAAAATTTATGAAACTTTTGAGAAATAGCGTGATTTTTTTTTTCAATTTTTCTGTGAAAGTTACAAATTGAGATGATTGTAGCTTGGATTCATTTAAACATGTTAAGCAATGAATCTTGTGTCTTGATTCAAGTGAAGTGGCAATGAATTTGATTTCAATGAATTATTTGATAGCCATTAGTTTGTGAGAATTTGAGCCTTAATTGTTTATTTCTAGTGTGTATTCACCTATCAGGCTTTCACTCCAGAACTTGTCTTGATTCTTTGTTGAGACCACAATTGCATTTGCATGCACAAAAGTGATAAGGTATTCCTTTCTTTTATAGCTAAATAGCCAAAAAACCAACCATTACATGCATTTTTTCCATTGTTTAGCCACTTTGGACTTGATTTTCTTTTCTTGTTAGCCAATAGCCATGAAAAATGAAAAAGTTTCCCACTTTATTTTAAATTGCCTTGAGAATTTCAAGGAGCATTACACTTGTTTATGATGAGAGAATGTATGCTTCGCATCCATTTAGGCCATTGTTATTCAAAGTAGAGGAATATGTTCTAAAAAATATTGGGAAGCAAAAAAGAGATAGAAAAGTAAAAGGAAAGCAATGAAAAGGGAAATGAAAAAAAAAGCAATAGAAAATCAAAGAAAGAAGTGTTTCTAATTGAGTTTGTAGTTGCCTATACTGATAGGAAATAAGGCCTTGAATGCACATTCTTCTCTATCTTAGGTCTCATTTTATTGCTCTTGAAGTCCTAAGGTGTTCTATTTATTATTTGTTTTCCCCTTGTTTTTGTATGTCCATTCATTTCATCTCCTTAACCCCATTACAACCCTGAATAAAGTCCTATTGATTTGTGCATTACATTTAGCATAGGTGGTAGAGATTTAAAAGCTTGACAAGCCTATGGTAGTGAGTTTTGATAGGCGAAACTCGAGTGATCTACATTCCCTTAAACACTAAGAGTTGAGAGTAAACCCCAATCCATGTGAGAGGCTATACATTTCAATTCATTCTTTTCAAATGAAATTGCCATGTAATTTGTTTTCTTAATGCAAGTGAAGCTAGCTTGAATTGTTAAAGTGATGAAAAGTTGTGATTAGTCTCTAGCTTGTGATTTTTACACTTTCTTTTCCATTTCATTTTCCACTTGTCATTCTACTAGCAGGGTGTTTCAATTCATTCTTTTATCTTAGATTTTGAGCTTTGCCCAGGTGTTCAAAGGTTTAAGTGGGGGAGAATTTGATAAATGCTATTTTATATCTTCTATTCCTCCTACCTTAGTCATTTTAATGATCAAATATGGCTTTAGGGGTTTAATTAGATAGAATTTGATTTTATTAGCCATTTTATGCACTTTATGAACTAATTTGCAAAATTATTGAGTTTTAATGTATAAATTTCTTTTAAATAATTTTATGGATAATTCTATTTAATATTTTGCATTCTTTGTGCAGAATTTTTGATGAGCAAATAGCTTGAGTGGGAAATTAAATTGAAGAAGAGATGAAGACTTTATGTGTGAATTTGAGGGAAAGAATAAATGGTTCATATCTTTGGTGAATTTTTGGAAAATCAAAGAAAAAATGGAAGATTAAAGGATGATGTGCACTTGGAACCATACATGGACCAACACAACTAACACTTATACTTCCTCATTCATGTAGACATTCATCACACTCATGCAATGGGGCAAATGTATGAAGCAAGGGCTAGAGCTGGCGAAAGAAGCAAGAATCATATGAATTAGCCACGGTGTCTGTGAAGGAAAGAAGCTTCAGAGAAAAAGATGGAGAGAGATATGCATGGAAGGAAACGAGGAAGCTAGGTTGGAAGGAGATCATGTGGGAATGAGTGAGCAAGAACAATGAATGAAAAGCTACAAACTACAGAGTACATGAAAGAGAAATAAGGGAGTCACATGATTAAGAAAAGACTTGGTTTTAACATGGAAAAGAGGCTGGGTTAAAGGAGGCTTTGGTGCAAAACTTTCTCTCGTGTCTTGCAAGTAGTTATAGGAAACAAAGACATGGCAAGAGTAGAATGTGGGCTGGAGAAAAGGTTTCAGCTTACTACATTTGCTTGAGTTAATGCATTCACACTCATGACCAGCCACGTCTTCACGATGCTCTGTTCTAGTGAGTAGAGGCTACCAAACACACACATACAGAGGCAACATAGTGAAGAAGAAGCTTCAGGTTAATGAGGAATGATTTAAATAAAGAAATCTCATGTGGAAATGATGCAAATGAAGCCACGGGATGATGTGAAGAAGCTAAGAATGAGAAGAATAAAGAAGCATGTAGGGATATGAATGATGTGGAAAGAATGCATGTGACCATGGGTTGATGAAGTCTGTTCATGTGCAGCTAAGGTAACATGTAAAAGGGCATCACATGTGATCAGTAAATGGAAATAATGCAAAGGAGTCATGCACACATAAAAGAATATGTGGGTTGAGTGTAACACATGAAAGGAAGAGGCTGAGCACGTGGAAGAATTAAATTAATAGCTAAAAAAGTATAGGAGAGCCGGGAGGAAAATAACGCTGGGTTGTGACATCCAAAATGCATGAAAAAAAGAGCACATGGAATGATTAAAAGAAACACGTGAGGCTGGATCATTATTCGGGCAGAGGGAATAAAATACACATCTATCGTCATTTTCATACACACACACCATCCAGACGCCTCTTCGTACACTCCATCCTTCGTCCACTCCACGCAGAGCCTCTCATCCTCTATTCCCATTCCATCTCTACTTAAATAAAGAATTAATCCATCTTGTGGCTAGCTAGGAGGAAGGTTTTTGAGTTGAAGCTTGAATCCAAGGATTAGAATTAGAATTTTGGGTTAAAAATTTCATTTTATTTTCCTCTCTTTCTATATCAATTTTAATTATTTTATTTGCTTAGTTAAGCTTGTAAATGATTGAGATTGATGTAATTCATTATTAATGGCTGGTTAGACATTGATTAGGAGAGATATTGGTTGATTAATTGCATAAATTAAGTTCTGAATTTTTCATTTTCCTTTAATTTCCCATGTATACCATCAAGGTGTTCGATGAAATGCATGAGTGAGATTATGTGCTTGATTGTTTAATTTGTGGATTTCTTGGTATTTAGTTAGTTAATTAAACATCTTAGGGTGATGATTTAGAAGTTAATTGATCAATTAATCAATGAAATCAAGTGTTCATTGATCTTAAGGACAAGAATTGATAATTTGATGTGGGATTGAGGTTTTAATTCAACATTAGATTGTTAATTTCTTGATTTTTCCGTGGTAACTCAAGATACATTTGCCATGAACACAATTAGGGATTCTCATATCAGAATTAATCACAATTGAAAAAGGATAAGGATAGTGGATACTAAGAGATGAATGCAAGGCTAGTCACAAGTCTATCATTCACCATAATCCATACAATTAGGTAGTAATTAGGAATTTTAATTCAATTTCATTTCAATTAGTTTAAGTCAATCAAACCCCCTAAATTAGATAATTCGAGGATCCTTTAACACTTAGAAAACCCAATTAAACATTGAAGTCCAATTCCAAGGGAGATAACTTAGGTTGTGCCACTAGCTATATATAATCCAACCTAGTTTTATTTTGAGGGTTGTGCGACATGACCTGTCAGTTTCTCACTTCCATTTCTTGGCATCAAAAACACACTTGGGAGAAACTTGACTAGCTTGGCTTAGAGACATCAAAGATGACACAAATACATCAATGGAACCATCTATAGCCTCACATAAGCCTTACATTAGCTAATTCTAGCTTTAGGCTTCCATATGGCTCTATTTAGTTGCATAATGAAACAACTCATATAACCTATTATCTTGGCTCCAATTTTTCACTCAATCTAAGTCATATGACTCTATTTAAACTCATTAGAGTAATCGCAAACTCAATTCAATGAGCTTAATGCCAAGTTGTTTCTTTATGCATAATGAAACCCTAAACTTACACTTTTCAAAATAAGGTTTCTAAATTCAAACCAATAGTTCCTTTGGTGTTTACAATTCATATGTAGACCATTTCTATCATAAGAATCAAATAAAACTTTTCCTAGGTATTATATTTACCCCTTGGTCGAGACATATACATAAAGATGCATCCATGGAGTTTTATTCATTCTTTTAGGGAATTTAGCACCAATATAAGTTCCTTAGCCTCTTTTTAGCTTAATTATACTCTTTCATGGTCTAAAATATCATTTTAAAGTTTTATATTTGTTAAGGTACAATCAAAACCCTAATTTCCATAACTTGTTACTAATGGCTTCCTTTTGAATTCTTTTGGTTCCATTTGAATCTCCATGCTTGAAAACCCCATTTCCTATCTTGATTTCATCAAAAATCAACTCCTCCCATATTCCCGCCTAAGCTAGCCAAATTGAAGTAAAGAAAGAACCAAGGAAAGCAAGTTTTGCATGGGAGAACATACTTTGTTTGATTCTTTATCAAATGGTGTTTCTTGTGTTGTTAGAGTTTCCTTCAAACTCTTCCTTCCCTCTATTGAACTAGCCATAAAACACCACTATTTAGAACTCCAGAATCATGGAAAGAGAGAGGAGAAAGAGGAGAAGAACACTCATGAAAAAGAAGAGCATGAAAAGAGAGCATTTTCTTACCCTTTTTGCTTGGTTTTCTTCCTCCTTTTTATGTGCCACAAAGAGCTAGTCTTGGTTTTATTTTATGATAGATTTAAGTCAGTTTAGATGAGGGGAGGAGAGTGGCATGCTATAATAAGAAGGAAGAAGGCTAATTATAACATTTTAAAAATTCTAATTATGTCCCTTAACTTTGATTTCTCCATTTGACCCCATTTCAATCCTTTTTGAAAAACTGTCTTTTCCATCATGAAATTTAGATCCTCTAATTCATTAAAGGCCTTGGTTTCATATTAATTAGATTTAAAACCTTATCGAATTGTCCAGTCAAATTTTCAGACAATCGACAGCCTAAATCATATACCAAAATAGTTTTAACCATTCTGACGGTTCCTATAGTTTTCTAGGCTTCTAAGAACCATAGTGAGCTCAACTTTATCATTTAAGTTTCCTTCTTTGAGTTTTCAAAAAATTACTTGAAATTATGATTTTGCCATTATGTTTCAATTTATTCCGTTTAGCCATTTCAGCTCTGATTTTGGGCTAATTCTTAGCTTCCCAACCTCATTTTTAAATGTTCTATCTAGCATTCAAGCTTTACTTTTCCTTAATTTATTTTACTCTGGGGTCTTCATTCATTAACCAAATGGTTTTAGTTTCTATTTCTTGTAATTCATACTAGCCTCTCTAGGCCCGTGACCCTTCGTAAATAATTCATTCCACTCTTTAAGAATAATTTTAAATTCTAAATCATAGAATATTAAACTTCTCCCTATGTTAGTGGCCATTAACTGTGGTGAATTAACTGCAAGAATGGGATTGTTGTTAGATGTAGCTAAGATTCTCTACATGATTATAATTTTTTCTTAGCATGCAATTTGACCATTATTCCAATTTAATTATGAATTCTTTGTATATGTGTTTAGAATTTTAAACTGATTACTAGGATTTTATGTTTCATCATATTTGTGGACTATATTTTTCAGGTAAAGGATCTTCTAGTGGCAAGGAGAAGTTAGTGGCTAGTTGATTTTAATGTTTTAGATGTTTTATAGGCTTGGTCTTACTCTTTTGACTTTGTATAGTGGTAATCACTAAATATTGTGTATATGTTATTTTGGATAACATACCATAATGCATCAAGTATTACCAAAATGTAGGATTTCTTATGATATTGTACTTGTGGGATGGTTGTATAGCTTGGATGTTCTTTTAATTCCTTCATATGAATTCTTCTTATATGTCTCTATGTGTGTATGGCTTAATTATAAAGTGATATGAAAAGCTTATTTCTCATCTAACACTTAGTTATGGTGATTAAGAAATTGTTACTTGTGATTGTATATGAATAATCTTAAATGAATTCTGATTAAGTGGGTTATTTTTTAGGAATGAACGGTATTGTAGCTTTTAAGTTAGACTAGATGACTTGGGTAAGTTATCGAGTTAAAATTTTGATCTATAAGGAGTTAGGCCTTAGTTATACCATTTTGGATAAATGTGTTTGGGAAGTGTTTGTCAAGGAAGTTTGGTAAATTACCCTTTTTGTAGAGCTTTGATTGCTAGTACTAATGCAACTAGTCGACTAGGTGAGGAGTCAGGCCTTGATTATACCATTTTTGGGAAATGTGTTTGGGAAGTGTTTGCCATGAAAAGTTTGCTAATTTACCTTTTTTGTAGAGCTTAGATTGTTGGTACTAATGCAACCAGTCAACTGGGTGAGGCTAGGAATCAATGGGTTGTATATTAAGTGATACTAGTTGCATTCTTTGGCAATCAATTGATCATGTGTAGGATGCCAATTGACTGTCGAGGTTGTCAAAAAGGAGATATCTATTTTATAAGTAACCAGTTGATCATTAAGCAGCAAGCAGTGAATTGGGTTCTGCTAACCAGTCAACCTGTAACACCATATTTATCTAGCCTATCTCATGCCATTCTAATCACATTTCCTTAGTCTAACACACATTCTCAAGAAAATGCAATAGAAATAATGAATTATTTTTGCGTTACGTCGTAGACAAAATTTTTATTGTGTACCCTATGGACCATATGAACTCATCCATCTCATTTTTATATTTAAATACACAAATACAACTCAAAACCATCTCAAGAAGTGGCCAAAAACTCGAGCTCATGGAACATATACATAAAAATCACATGTGTAGCCTCGGGTTAGTGTGCCAACTTTCTGTCATGAAATTTGAAAAATCAGAATTAATTTTAGAAAAATTGAAATCAAGCACACTATACCATTCTAGAAAGGTACAAATGTCTAATTTATGTTAAAAATAATTCTAGACCAAAATAGGGACGTCGACCTATTGGAAATTGATAGAATAGTAACCAAACTCACCTGACACTACTGGTACTATCATAGATCTTTAAAAATTCATATCTCCCTGATCAAACATCCAATTGGGGTGATCTCAGTGGTTGTAGAAAGCTTATCATGTCTAGTTTAGCCTATAAAATTTCATAATCATTGGACACCATTTGGTCCTTGAATGATAGAGGAGAAGAAACTGACAATATGAACAATAACTATACCAGAATAGCTAAAATTTGGCAACTTTGAAAAATCATAATTAATTCCACAAAGCTCCAAATAATCTAGTCTTTAGTTTCTCAAAAATATATGGATAACATCTATATGCATGCCAAATTTCATGGGTAAATTCGTTCATTTGGTCATAATGTGTTATAGGGTTGCAAATTGGTCCATTTAAGCTTCTTAAAGTGTTACAAGAAGTCCAAATTTACTCCCAAGGCTTTCATGGCCACTTGAGCACGTGGGAAAGAACCAAAATGGTCTACTAAAAACCCAGATTTCACAAACTCACTCTCTCACCCCAATGTATATACAAGAATACATAAGCCCTATCTTGTCATTCAATGTCAAGATCTTGCTACAACATGGACATGGCATCAAATCTCATTTATACATCAAGTATTCATGTAATTACATATGTTCATAAGTTCATACATCATAAACAACATTGGATTATATCATATGCTATTCATTTGGCTACAAAATGGACAAAATCACATACTTTATTGTCAATTTCTTTTCTTCAAGCTTGGTGGCTCCCATTTCTTAGTTCACTTGGTCCACCTAGACATGTTAGGTAAATGGTGAGGAAGGGATGAGATTCTAAGAATCCCAATAGCTCTTCTCACTTTCAACCATACATAAAAAATGCAAATCCAAGTCTAAAAATGTATGCATGGACATCATGGCTTTCATAATCATTCATGGAATATTTTTAGCATTCAAAAAGTCATATAAAACATATATGGGTTTACCACGGAGATGGTTTAGCCTCACCTACTTCTCTTAGGGGATTTTAGACTTGTCTCACCTACTCTCTTAAGGGTTCTTGACTAAGCCACTTTCTTTGAAGACTTTTGGCTTTGTCTCACGTATTCTTGAGGACTTTTGGCTCATCTTCACCCTAGCTAGAGGACTTTTGGCTTCACCACACTCAAGCAAACTAAAACATATTCATAAAGCATCAATCAAGTGCATAAACAAAGCATCATGGTACCATGGCATATAGCTACATATTGAAATATCTTTCATGACTTAAAACATACATACACACATTCAAAGATAAGATAAACATCCACTCATACATGAGAGAAAGAAGAAAGAGCTACCTTTGTCACAAATGCACACTTTTCTCCTTAAACTTGGTTCCTCTCCCTCGGCTACATACACATAAGAAGGTGGAACTTGATTCCTTTGGCCTAGACACATAATATGGAAGCCAATTACATTCTTGGAACAATTTCTAAAGTTACATATTCATTTTAAAAGCTAGGTGGTTCTTATGGCTTATTTATGGTTCCATAATGCACCTAATGAAGAAACCTTAGGAAAACATGATCTTGGCTCCATTCTTTCCATCCATATAAGGTTCTTGACTCCTTTTAAGTCTCTTAGAGCCATCACACAATTAATTTAAAGAGCCTAACTAGGTGTTGCTTCTTTAAGTCATAATATGGAACCTTTGATACTATCTCACTATTCATTACTTCTAAATTTTTTTGAAGGCTTCCTCTCATCCTCTCCCATCATATATGACTCAAAATCAAGCTTGGAATGAATTAAAACTACCCCTTGGTGTTCCTTCTAGCCTAGGTCAAAGCTATGCACCATGTAATATTTGGTTCTCCAAAAATAAGAGAAAACGCAAGAAACATAATGTACGGTTTCTCTGTAAATGAACAAAATTCACTAGATACAAAAGCAAGTCCCTGAAATGACTTAGTTAAAGTTTTAAAAAATTTGGGAAGCATTTTAGACTCCTAAAAATGAGAATCCCAAGCTTAGACGGAAAGAAAAATAGAGCTAGAATGAAGGAACGAAATGTAACAAAAGATTGATGAAACGTAAGGTCATTTTCGTCATTTTGAGAAAATTTTGGAATTTTCATAGAAGGGATTTTTAAATGAAAGTTTTGTATTCTCCAGGGTTCTCAGGGGCTCTGAAAACCATGGGAAGTCCCGGGACAGCTAAAGCCCCTCCGGTGGATGTTTTCTAATAGCGGTGATCCTGAACTTTGATAGATTCATTCGGAAAGGTTTTAGCTCTAATTTAGGTGATTCGAAAGGCATTTTACTAAATTGAGGACCTAAATTTCATAATGGAAAAGACGGTTCTAAAAAAGGAGCTAAAATGAGTTAGAAACGAAAATGCCAAGAATGAAGGGTAAAATAGAAATTTTTGAAAACTCTTCCTTGAACCTCCCATATATATGAGGTTCCCCATCTTCTCCTTCATTTAGCCACAATTGTTTCTACCCTAAACTAGAAGAAAACCTTAAGGGATGAGGAGCACCAAGAGGAGGAAGAAGGAAGGAAAAAAAAAAAGATAGAAAGGTATGGATTTTATTGGTTTTTCAAGCTTCCTCTTTAGCAAACCTCTTCTCCTCTATTTTTCTTTCTTTCCTATGATTTTATTGAAGTATATGGATTTTTTTTAAGGGAAGAACATAAGGGAAAATTCGGATTTGAAGAGAGGAGGCCAAGGAAAGTGAGAAACAAGCAAGAAAAGCCATGGAAACAAAGTAAAATCTTCATCCTATGGTAGCTACTCCTTCCCTCTTCTTCTCCCTATTTTGCCCCATATATGTAGCTGTAAGAGGGCTTGAATTTTGGGTAGAACCAAGGGTGAATCTTAGGAATTTAAGGGAGGAGAATAAGAATATGCAAAGAAATTCAAGTAAAAGCCATGGATGTTTAAGGTAGCAAACCTAGGGTTTCATGAGCTCCCTTGAAAATATAATTTGATGCAATTGTTCCTAGGCCTAAATGAATATTTAGATGAGCTCTTGAGATCCCTAGAAGGCTCCTCATGTGAATCTTTCATCAAGAAAACAAATCAAACTCACTTGGTGTCTCCTTGGTCCATAGCCATGGTCTAAAGAGTTTAAAGCACCAAGGGGTAGTTTTAATTTGTTCTAAACTTATTTTTGAGTCATGTATGATGAGAGAGTATGAGAGGAAGCCTTAGAAAATTTTTAGAAACCATAGAAAGTGAGATGGCCTTGTATGTTCCATAATATGACTTAAAGAAGCAATACCTAGCTAGGCTCCTTTAATTGATTGTGTGATGACTCTAAGAGGTTTAAATGGAGTCAAGAATCATGAATAGATAAAGACAATGGAGCCAAGATGATATTTTCCTAAGGTTGCTTCATTAAGTACATTATGGAATCATAAAAAAGCCATATGAGTCACCTAGCATTTCTAGTGAGTGCATGGCCTTAAAATTTAATTCAAGAGTATAATTGGCTTCCATATGATATGTCTAAGCCAAGCAAAATGATCTCTACTTTCTTGGGGGTGTGAGGTCAAGGGAGAGGACTGAAGGCTTAAAGAAAAAGTGTGTAAATGCAAGTAAGGTAGCTCTCTCCACCTTCTCTCATGCATGAATATGTGCTTATATTGCCTTTGAATATGTGTATATATGTTTTGAGCTATGAAAAGTATTTTAGCATGAGCTTTTATTCCATGGTACCATGATGATGATTTATATATATAAGATGATATTTTATATGCTTGTCTTGGTTTGCTTGAGTATGGAGAAGCCAAGAACCCTCTAGCCATGGTGAAGATGAGTCAAGAACCCTTAAAATTAGTTGAGACAAAGTAAAGAGTCTCCTAAAAGTAAGGTTAACTCCTAAGAGTAAAGTTGAGTCAAAACCTCTTAAAGAAAATAGGTGAGACAAGTCCAAAATCTATAAGGGAATGAGTGAGGCTAGTCTACTCACTTGGCAAGCCTATATATACTCTGTATGACTTGTTCAAATGCTAAGAATGTTTCTTGAATGCTCACACATTTCAATATGCCCATGCATGCATTTTCAAGGCTTGTATTGCATACTTTATGTGTGATTGAAAGGCAGATGAGCTATTGGGATTCTTTGAATCTCATCCCCTCCTCTCCAATGCCTTAATATGCTAGGTGGAGCAATTGAGCAAGGTAATGGAGGCCACCAAGTCTAAAAGAAGGAGATTGACATCAAAATGCACGAAATGGCCTAGTTTTACCTCCTTTGTAGCCATATCCATGGCATATGATGTAATCCCATGATGAAATTGTTATGTAATTATATTAACATATGTAAATACCCAAATGTATGATGTATGAATGAAATTTGATGCCAAATGTATGAGATAGCATGATTTGGGTATTGGATGGCCAAAGATAGTATATGTAATCTTGTGTATATCATGGGGTGGATGAGTGAGTTTAAGAAATATGGATTTATGCACCTTTGAAACAAATTTAGATAGTCATTTTGGTGCATTCCCACATGCTCAAGTGGCCACACAAGCTTGGGAAGCAAAATTGGATACTTTGATACTAGTTGAGACTATAAAAATGACTAAACTAGAACTCTATATCACAAACTGACCAAATGGATGAATCTTTCCATGAAATTTGTCAGACATGTAGAGCTCATTGAGAGCTTTTTGGCAAGATAAAGTACAAAAAAATCGGAGCTCTATAGAATTAATTATGAATTTTTAAAGTTGGAATTTTTCTGTTGTTTTGGTGCATGTATTGTTCATATGGTCAGTTTTGTGTTCTGTGTCATCCGATGGTCAAACAGTGTCTAATGTAACACTATAACTTTCTAGCCTTTCTCATGCAAATTCTATGCCTCATGCCATGCACTCCTCAAGGATCATAAGAAAATGGCATATAAAATAATGAGTTTTCTTGCGTTGTGATATGCATAAAATTTTCTTTTGGAGTCTTGTGAGCCACATGGACTCATGTATCACATTCTCATCTTTAATTACATAGATACAACTCATTTTCATCACCAAAAGTGGCCTACAACTCGTGCAAGGCAAGGGGATACATAAAATTTTATGAAATAGCCTCGGTCAGAATTTTGCCTTTTCTGTCACAAATTTTGGAAAATCATAACTAATTCTAGAAAAATCAAAATCATGCATTCTTTACCATTCTGGAAATTTACACATGTATGATTTTTACTAAAAATATAATTAGGCCATGAAACATCACACGAAAGATGTTTGGCATTCGAAAAAGTGTAGAGGTCCAAATGGTCACTGGTACTGATATAGCTTTCTGCTGTAAACTTCAAAATTTTCTAATTAATTCCAAAAAAATCCAATTCATGTAAATGATACTAATATAGAAATATATGGATGTTAGCTAGAGGGAAAAAATAACTTCCAACTAGTTTAGGCACATCCAAATCTTAAAAGCCAATTAAATAGTACCTGAGGTCTGTCTAAACACCTGATACGAGACAAAAATTTCAAAAATTCATATCTCCCTCTCTAGGCATCAAATGAGGTGTTTCCAATTGGCATAAGTCACTGGTAATGTCTAGTTTCTATCTATAAAATTTTGTGGCAATTGGACATCATTTGCCCCCTAAGTGACAATTCATTTTCGGATCAATATGAACAGTACCCTGACCAATTTCAGAAAAATTCTCAACTTTGAAAATTCATCAAATATTCCATGGACCTCTGAAAATTCTGTACTTTAGCTTTCCAAAAAGCTTTAATTGCATGCCAAATCTCAGATCAAGAAGAGCTCATTTGGACAAAAAGTGATATAGGTTTCCAATATAGTCAATTTTGCTCTATATTAGATACTGAGTGTGCCCAAATGGTCTTTCTTAGTGTTCGGCACCTCTTGAACAAGTTTAAAAGCATGAATATGACTTGTATGAACTACCCAAGTGGTCCCAAATCTCATGCATCTCAATTTGGCCATTCCACTTCCATTTATACATACATTTTCATAATACTAGTTTGCCATTACATGTTCAAATTGCACATTTCTATACATATAATCTTAGCTCTCATTCATACATAACATATTAACATAATTACACATACTCAAGAGGTCATAAGTCATATACAATAATAGGCTACAATATTTGCCACTTATATGGCCTTAAAGAAGCAAATGCCATACACTTCAATGTCATACTTTCATTTCTCAAGTAGTTGACTCCCATTTCCTTGCTCTCTTGGTCCACCTAGCATGTTAGAACATTGGAGAGGAGGGAATGAAATTCAAAGAATCCCAATAGCTCATCTCCCTCTCAATCACACATAAAAGTATGTAATATAAGCCTTGAAAATACATACATGGACATATTAAAACATGTGAGCATTCAAGAAACATTCTTGGCATTTGAACAAGTAATACATAGCATACATAAGTTTGCCAAGTGAGTGGATTAGCCTCACCCATTTACTTGTGTATTTTGGATTTGTCTTACCTATTTTTTTTAAGAGGTTTTTGACTGAACCTTACTCTTGGGAGTCAACCTCATTCTTGGGAGACTCTTTACTTTATCTCAACTAAGTTCTACGGTTCTTGGCTTATCCTCACCATGGCTAGAGGGTTCTTGGCTTCTTCACATTCAAGTAAACTAAGACAAGCACATAAAATATCATTTGAATGCATAAAACATCATCATGGTACCATGGAGTATAAGCTCATGCTAAATTACTTCCATAGCTCACAACATGTATACAAACATTTAAAGACAATGTAAGCACACATTCATGCATGAGAGAAGGTGGAGAGAGTTGCCTTGCTTGCATTCACACACTTTTTCCTTGAGCTTTGAGTCCTCTCCCTTGACCTCACACACCCAAGAAGGTAGAGATTATTTCTCTTGGTCTAGAAATATTATATGGAAGCTAATTATACTCTTGAATCAAATTCTAAGGCCACACAATCACTAGAAAAAGTTAGGTGACTCATAAGGCTCTTTTATGGTTCCATAATGCACTTAATGAAGCAACCTTTGGAAAACATCATCTTGGCTTTATTCTTTCCATCTATTTATGATTCTTGACTCCATTTAAATCTTTTGAAGCCATCACACAATCAATTCTAGGAGCCTAGTTAGGTGTTACTTCTTCAAGCCATATTATAAAACATATAAGGCCAGCTCATTATCTATAGTTTCTAAAATTTTTCTAAGCCTTCCTCTCATACTCTCCCATCACACATGATACAAAACTAAGCTTGGAAGGAATTAAAACACTCCCTAGGTGCATAAACTCTCCTTGGCCGAAGCTATACTTCTATATGGCACAAACAGAGTTGTTTTAATTTTTTTGATGGGAGAAGCATGTGGGAGGCTCTCTTGGTGTCTTAGGAACTTATATATACTCTTAGACAACTTAAATTACTACTAGGAAGTTTTATTTTAGCCTAGGTGCAACCAAATCCCTAAATTCCATAACTTGCATTCTAAAGCTCCCTTTTCAATTCTAGTTGTATATTCTTAATCCTCACACTCCATAACCTTTGGTTCCATCAAGAACACATAAAGAAAAGCTCTTCTCCTCACTTTCTCTCTCTAGACCTAAGCTTAAATGGCTTGGAAACATAAGATTTTGTAAGTGTTTCAAGTGAATTCTTACCTTAAAATAGAGCTCTCTTTGCATAAATTATTTTCCACCAATTGATTTCTTGAAAAGAGTTTCTTTTTGGCTTGGGTTAGACTTGAATCTTCAAGTTTTCAAGAAAATAAAACCACCATTAGAGAGCTCTTAAAGAGAGAAACAACTTTCCTAATGGGTGCGGGATGAAACAGGACCGTTTACTTACCTAAACAGAAGCTTAAACTTTTTCTCTCTCCCCCCTCCTAATGTCACACCATTGCTGCCCATTTTTCTACAAATGGAAGCTTGGAGAAGGTGATGAAGTGTAATCTTACTTAAGAAGCCTCTTTTACAATTTTTCAAAATAACCATTTTGCCTTTACGTGCTTGTTTACTCTGTTTAAGCTTATTTTAACTCCTTTTTTAGAACCGTCTTTTCTATCATAAAATTTTGGTCATCTAATTTATAAAATGCCTTTAGTTTCATCCAAATTGGATTTAAAACCTTCCCGAACGAACTGGTCAAAGTTTGGGTCAACCGACGTTGAAAAACAGCCACCAGAAGAGTTTTAACTATCCTAGGACTTCCCATAGTTTTCAAGGCCTCTGAGAACCTTGGAGAACTAAAAAATTTTGTTTAAAAATCCCTCCTGTGAGAATTCCAAAATTTGCTCAAAATGACGAAAATACCCTTACATTTTGTCAACCTTTTATTACATTTCATTTCTTTATTCTAGCTATATTTTTCTTTCTGTCTGAGCCTGGGATTCTCATTTTTAAGAGCCTAAAATGCTCTCCAAATTTTTTGGGACCTTAACTAAGTCATTTCAAAGGACTTGCTTTTGTATCCGATGAATTTTATTCGTTTACAGAGAAACTGTATGTTATGTTTCTCACGTTCTCTCATTTTCAGATAACTAGATATTACATCTAATGCTTATGAAATTTTACAATCATAAACTAGAGGTTATAAGCTTTCTGTGACCACTAAGATCATCTCATTTGGAGGTCTAAGTAGAGAGTTATGAATTTTTGAAGTTTACTGTCAGTACCAGTAGCGCCATTGGACCTCTAGTACTATTCCATCATAATTTAGTTCCCAGATAGTCTTGACATGGTCTGGAGATATTTTTCCCTTAAATTTAATATCTGTAGCTTCTCAGATTGATTTAATTTGCATGATTTGAATTTTTTTAGAATTAGTTATGAATTTCCAAAATTTATGACAGTAACTTGTGACAATAGCCCAGATAACTAAGACCTTGGGTGTTTTTTGAATGTCAAACATCTTTTACTTGATGTTCCATGACTTGGAATTATTTTTAACATAAATTATACATCTATAGTTTTCTAAAATGGTAAAGAAACCATGATTTTGATTTTTCTAGAATTAGTTATGATTTTTCAAAATTTGTGACAGAAAGTATACAATTCTGGCTGAGGCTACACTATAGAATTTTATGTGTTTCTTGCACTTGCACGAGTCCTAGGCCACTTTGTGACGGATTTGAGTTGTATCTATGTAATTAAATATGAGAATATGATACATGAGCTTATATAGTCCATGGGACACCGAATGAAAAATTCATCCCCTATGTGGCGTAAATTTTTTCATTATTTTTGTTGCTCTTTCCTTGGAAACTTGTGAAATTCTTGAAAATAAGCTTGGATAAGGAATGAGATGAGCTATATAATTATGGTGTTACATACCATTAAGGGAGGTATGGAATTTTCTTTGTTTCCTTAATAGGAGATGCATGTGGGAAGCTTCTTAGAGATCTTTAGAGCTCATATAAACATTCATTTTAGCCTAGGAACCTTTACATCAAAAGAAAATTTTGGTAGAACACTTGAAACCTTAACTTTGCTATCTTAAAATCTAATGGTTATTTGATTATTTCCTTTGCATATTCTTATTTTCCTAACATTCACTCTTGGTTTGGCTAGAAATTTAACTCTTTAGGGCTGGTCTTATATGGGGCGAAACACACAAAGAAAAGCAATGAAAGAACAAGCTTGAAACATAACAAATTAACTTGGTTTCTTGGCTTCCTTTGCTTGTTCTTCACTTTGCTTGGCTTCTTCTCTTATTTTTCAAAAATTCCTCTCTTGGTCTGACCTCAAAACATACCCAAAAGCTTCAATAAACCCATGGGAAAGAAGAGAAGAAGAAGGAGAAGTTTGCTAAAGAGAAACTAAGAAAAACCATGAAAATCCATACCTTTCTCTTGCTTTTTCTCCTCCCTTTCTCTCCTCCCTTATGTGCCTCACTCTCTTGATCCTTTCTCTAGTTTAGGGCAGAAATAAAATGAAGCAAATGAGGAGAAGAGTGGGGCATGGGGTATATATAGCTAGGTTTCAATAATTGTTTCCAAAAATTTTGATTATGTCCCTTAGTCTTGGCATTTTTGTTTTTAGTCTGTTTTAGCTCCTTTTTAAGAACTGTCTTTTCTATCATAAAATTTAGATCCTCAATCTTATAAAATACCTTTGGAATCACTCAAATTGGAGCTAAAACCTTCTTAAAAGAAAGGGTCAAAGTTTGGGTCAACTAATGTTAGAAAACGTATACTGGAGGGATTTTAACTATCCCAGGGCTTCCCATGATTTTCAAGGCCTCTGAGAATCTCAAATAACTCAAATTTTCCATTTAAAAAGTCCTCTTATGAGTATTCCAAAATTTGCCCAAAATTATGAAAATACCATTACGTTATTTTGTTAATTTTTGTATTATTATTTTAGCCCTTGTTTTCGGGCACCTTTGCCCTTTTAATTTCATTACTTAATGTCTAGATCATTATTCTAATTTTTTCTAAACCTTAACCAATTCATTTCAAAGGACTTACTTTGATAACGTATCCATTTCTTTCATTTTTTATGAAAATCAGACATTACACAACCATTCTCTTGAGGCAGTAGATTGGTTGCTACAAGAGCAGCGATTTATTTATAAGTAAATCCCTAAGCTTTCCAAGGGCTTTTAAGGGAGGGATTAGAGACTCCAAAAGATATTAGAAAGAAACCAAATAATATGTTTGGCTTGTAAACATCATAAAGAACCTAATAGTAAGTTTAAGTCAACTACAACCTGGAGATAATTAACTAACATGGTACTCATAAGCAAATGGACCAAGTTAACTTTATTTCTTGAGGGTGCAATTAAGGTTTAAATTTTCTCACTTTTCCTATGATTATATAATAGAATTTAAACTTTAGAATACAATTCATTATAGTATTCTAAATGAAAACCTTTGAAGTTTAGCTTATTTATTGAATAAGGTGCTACAAAGAACGGCATTGATGGTCCTACCAATTCTACTCCCCATTAACGTGAAAGGAAACATTGTATTTTAAGCTTTGATGTTTCACAAGAAATTCATTAATTTGGGTGAGTTTTGATTGAAGAAAATTCTTGCAAATATAAAGGAGGAGAATCAATGAAAGGTAATTGAATTTTTCCTTAGAAGCAACACAAGGAAAATGCTAGGGTTCTTAATTTATTTTTTCCTATTACTTCTTTCATTATACCACATGTTTGCACAACAATGACTGCAGATATAATTAGAATTTCCCTTGTCTAAATCATCTTTAAAAAATGGTGCCAATTGTAAATTTTTATGTAGAGATCTTGTTATGGAAAACATAACCTGGGAAACTAAAATTGTGATACCATGCTAATCTTGAAATGAGTATCTATTGTTTGGTGAAGAGGATTGTTCAACAATAGCATCTAAACTTAGATGTTGACAATAAAGGGCAAAAAACATAATGCTTATAGTTGTTGGTAAACAATGATACTTAGTATGAAGAGAAACAAATGTCAGGGAAGGACAAATGAAAAATCAATAAATACAGAAGACAAAAGGAAAAATTTTAAGATGTTTAACAAGTTAAAGATATAAAGCTTGACAATAAAGGAATTTTTATATCATCAAATGTTGTACTGTTGTTAATGTTATTGAAATGGTCAGACTTTGTTGAGGCATTGATCATTGATGTTTCTTGATATGCTATATATGAGCATATTGTAGAATGACATGTCAAAATGAAATGCATTTAATATTGAAAAGGTGAATTATACAATAAAGTAGAAATGTTTTAAAGAATGTATTTAGTGCATTGTCATTGGCAAGAGATGTTTCTCCTATTTGATTTACATGTAAGATTTGGGAGAATTTCATAGTGGATAAAACAATAAGTAACTGAAAAGTAAAAATAAGTACTTGTATTATGTATTAAATGGAATAAGTGGTTGATCAACAACAACATATGAGATTTATTAATATAGGTAACATTGTCTTCACATTTAGAGATATGTTTGTACTATCTCTCAATGACTCTTGTTATGGTTCATAAGACAGGGGACTACAACCAGTGATGCTTTGTTGTGCAGGTTGATAATTAAATAAAAGATGACAATGTTTCATTACCTTGTCTATGCCAGTATTCTATTTCTCCACATTGGTATAAGTAATGTTTGGTGTATATTCACAACAAGATGTAACTGAACTATTATATGCCATTGAATTTTTCCCTAGGTCAAGAGATTCAAAATCTACATGAATAGAGATTGAAATAAATTATTGCTATATGCAATCGATATATGAAGTAGTTGTAATTGCAGACAAATAGAGTGTTAATTTGAATTTATGATTAACTTTGGTTGTGAATGAAAGAAATATGAATCAAGATGGCTGTGATGGAATATATAACACAATGTAATTAAGATTGAATGAATTAACTATAGATGTGAATCATTATCTGTTATGGGATACATAATTATTGATGAACAAAATGGGAGAGGAATGCAACAATATTATATTATGACTAAATGAAGTTTGATACCATTAGAGTGTCCATTATCAAATTAGATATTTAATTTCATAGCAATGGTGTTAAGATTTCCAGACCAACAATGACAAACTTTCTTAGCAGTGTTGGTAATGAAGATCAAATTACCATTTTGTCTTGACAAAGTTGAAACTGATGTGCTTTGTTCTAGTTCATAATATGAAACCAAAAAGAAGGAAAAGATGTTATAAGCATGTATATTAAGAAAACAGGAGCATAATGAAGTAAATATGTTCAATTAGTAGGAAAATATGGCATTGGTATACCATGTTCAACAATAAAATGTGCAGGCATCTTGTTTTTTCTAAGTGCAAGGTGTTTGGATATGACCTTGTTATTGTTAAGAAGACAAGAAAAAACATAAGTATCTTTATTTACTATAAAGTGGGAGAAATTCTTGAATGGTAATAACACATACCAAAGCATCTACTATTAAATTTTCTATCTACATTAAGATGGATGCTTGAAATATCCAATAAAGAATTCTCATTTGATATGTTAGACAATGAAATCTTTTTAGGAAGAAATCGATTAGAGATGAAGTCATTTGCCGATGGAATGTATTGCTTGATTGGTTCCTTTGTGCATGTAATATTTGAGCAGGAATTGCTTTCATCAATCATAGTTGTTGGTTGAATTAGAATATGGCAAGGATGAGTTTTCTAAGAACATGTAAGATAGATATATGTGAAAGCATACTAATCTTAAACAAGGATGCAATTGGAAAGACTATTAATTGATGTATAAGAAAGTGGGGTTGGAAAGACTAAGTTCTTAAGCTAATCCTTGGTTTCTTTGTTTAAATGTTTAGAAAGTCTATTAAGAAGTAGCAATTGCTTGATCCATAACAGTTAAAAATAAAAGAATATATGAACTGGTGGACAATATATAGATGTTTACTTTGTCATTTAAGACTATTGTGTATTGCATTTTTTTTTAGAATATTCTAAGTGTAATGTGCAAGAAAGCATGAATTTAGATTTCATGATATTTATCATGATGTAAAAAACCAAATTGAAGGAGTAATGTGGGGATTAATCTCATGACATATCGCCAAGGCAATTCTCTATATTATGAAGTATTGTTTATGCTTAGGTTGAGTTATTGAAAACAGAACAAAAGAAATTTCTTTTTTTTTGTTGGGGGGACTTTTAAAGGTATGTGTATTAGAGATAAACAATATACTTAATAGGTTTAAGTTGTTTGGTTCCATTATTGAATTGTTGTCCACTAACTTGACATCTATCATAAGAAAAGTAGAGACAGGTGTTGAATCTCACAGAAGGAAAGTTAATTAATAATTAGTTGAATGCATATATATAAAGGAATAAGGATTAATGAGGAAGAAGTAATAGTAAATATGTAGATGTTAATGAATACAGAAGGAAAGTAACATTGTTACACTAGAATATTAGATAGAATGAAAGAAGTTTACAGGGATATAGCTAAAGCAAGTTATGATGCTAATTGTAATGGTGGTACACTAGAAGATGAAAAGTCAATATGATGAAATTCCATAGATGTAATTGAAGTTAGGATGGGAATGTAAGAGATTTTTAGTCAGAGCCATTACACTATGTAGCAAGAAACAATATAACTAGATGGACGTTGTGTTTCAATCTCAAAGATGATTTGAATTTTAGAAAATGAGTTGCTTAGAAGAGATAAGTATTTAGTAAAGAAAAGTGAAGTGGGAAAACCTTGGAACACAATGAAAAAAAGAAATTTCAGGTTTAATTATTTGGTAAGGATAAAAAACAATGAAAGTCTTTTCTACCAATTGCTTACAATAGGTTTGGTTCATTGGAAAATGTTTCTGAGCAATTATGGTCATTAACATGTGTCTTACCAAAGAATAAGGAAATGACTTATATTCTTTTTAAGAAAAAAATAATTGTGTGAGGCAATCATTCTGACAGTCATAATGAGACCAATCTAATTAAATAATATTGATAAAAAAATGGAAACAAAAGGTTGGAAAAGGATGGGCCCCTCATGGGATTTTGCTTTAAGTATTGGAACAGATATTCTATTTAAAGCTATTAGCTTTTGTAGTCGGCAAAATCCACAAAACAAAGGTATGGTATTTATGGGACTCCACTAAAAGAATAGCATATGCTAGATATATACACTATAATGTTGTGATATCATGCATCAAGTTTCATTATTTTAGTGACATTGGCCCTCAACATATGTTAGTTTTTAATACAAATTAAGTGCCTTGATATGAAAATGATAATAAAGGTGTGATCTAAAAAAAGGGTGGTGCTTATCAAGTATGGCTGGAGGTTGAATGGTGTCTCCTTATTATACATGATCTACTTTCTACAAGTGAAATTGTGAGCATAATGTTTCAAGAAATGATTAGAATAATTTGGTTGAGTAAAGTATTTTGCTTTGGGAATGCACGGAGATGTGATTTATTTTATGAGTTGCAATAATAAAAGACAAACTTAAGTGATGATATAACATGTTATAAAAGAGATATGCATGGAAATAGAAATGGTTACGATTAAACATCAGATGTAAAAGAGAGTGACATGTCTTTTTATAAAGGTTATTGTTATTGATTGTCCTAACATATTTATGTTAAATAAAAGAAATCAGTAAACATGTTTGAAGTTAGGAAAAGAACAAAAGAAAGAGTACTCAAGTTATATTGTTAATGTGAGTGATGAACATTATAGATGGAAAAAAGAATGATTAGATAAGTTGTATACTATGAATGCTAGCATGATTGTTGTAGGAGAGGTGGAAATTGTCATATATTGCATATTTGAAGATTGTAAAAATTAGTCGCTAAATTTTTCTCTTAAACTGGCACATTTGCAATTATATGGAAAATAAACTTGCTATGGTAATGTCAAAGGAGAATATGTAAATATGTTGAGTGGTGATTTAGTTTGAGACATTAATGGTCAGGTATTTGGTTAAGAAAGGGAGAGGGATTTTGACAGTAAAGGCATGGTCTCCCATCCTGACAACAAAATAGGATTAGTCATAAAACGTACAGATATAATAGAAGCAAAATTAGCGGCGATGCAGATCACACTGCTTGGCTTTTGCACAAACTAATATGTTAAAAGTAAAAGGTGAGTAAATATAGATATATGCTATTGTGTGTTGTCTTGAAAATAGCTAAAGGGATTTATTTGTTATCTCAGTCTTATGTTTGGTTTTGATTTGGCTAAAAAAATTTAATAAAAGTAATTGATTTATTATTTCACTGCTGTACTCTATTTTGGTTAATGTGTATATTTTGATAACTCAGAATGCATAGTGGTGAAAGGAAATGCACAAAATATAATAAAACTACCAATTCAGAAAGGAAAAAAAACTTGCACATGAATGTTATTTATCTTAACCTTAGGCCAAAAAAAAATGATTTTATGAAAATCAAAGGCCACATAAGATAAGTAAGTTTTAAATGTTATTAGGCATATGATTAATAATGATCAAAGGTTACGTAAGACACATAAGTTGTAAGTGTTATTAGGCATTTGAACCTTTGGGGAAAGAAAATCATATCATGTAGAGCAAATAATGAATCTACGTACTACTAGTAAGTTCATCTATAACAATTAAGTTCACATGTAAGGTTATAAAATTGATGGGTAATGTAGGTAGTGGAGCAAGAAAACAATGTAAGTCCATTTCAAGTAAATAAGTTTTATAACGTTATAGAAGAATGATTTAGTAGGCATATATCTAATTGATATTATGTTTTAAAATATTGTTTGTCATCTATCTAGCAGAAACGGGTTCAAATTGTATAAAAGGAAGTAAAAAAAGAGTTTAATGTCATTGGCCAAAAGGTATGAAATTCAATATTTCCTTAGATTTCTCCCTCTTGATAACCCTTAAAGCCTTCCAAGGCTTAATTTTTGAAAGTGTAAGAATTAAACAAATAATACATAAATGAGTCTAAAATTATCTAATAAGGAAGGAAATCAAGTGCCAATCTTTTTGAATTATCCTTATTATCTAGAGAAAATAGAAAATTCAATTAACCTACCTATTCAACTAAGAACTAAGATTAACTAACAATTAACTAAATTAACAACTTTACTATATCAATTAAAAATCCCTGGAATTTAGAATCCACTAATTACTTCTCTACCCAACTAAAAATTAGCTCTTGTATTTTTATTTTATCTAAACCAACGGTAATTCTCAAATTTAAGTGAAATCCTTTCTTAAGGTAAGTCACTTGTATCTATGCTAAGCTATGCCAACTATCATGGTCACACACTTAACATAAATCCATTAAGAACAATAGTTAGTTGTAAGCCTACATGTAATGGCTCAATGTAGCACTCAATCCATAAATTCATTCTAATACAATTTATATTTCTATGAAATTCTAACTTAAGTCTCACAATAAATCAATCATATGAACAATGGCTAGTTATTCATGGAGAAGTAAAAGTAAACTAATAGATTAATCCAAACAAAATAAATACACGAGTTATCTCAAGCAAGTTGATGTGTAACTAAATTCATCTAAAGCCTAGAATTGAGAATTTAGCTACTCATAACTAAGAATGAAAAGTTAAAAACTAGATTAAAAGAATTCATGAAGAAATAAAAGAGTAGGAAGTAAAAAACAAATCAATGACAACACCTCTTTAGAATGATCTTTTTCGATCCCCATAAGTGTGACAATGTTTCAAAGTAATTCTCTCAGTGTTGCATGCAACTAACTTAGTTCTCTAATTGCTTTTAATGTTTTCCCCTAAGGTTACAAGTACTTTCTTTCCAAATTACCCTTGAACCTTCTGAAACCAAATTAAGAATGTCAAACACAGCCAGGCTATGTTAGCTCTGTCTTTAGCTACATGTCTTCTTAGTTACATGGCCTGTGTAGGAAGAAATGTTGGGGGGAGGGGAGGGGCTTGTTGCTATTGTAAACCCCAATTTTGGCTACAAATGTTTTTTGTAGTTTAATCTAACAATCCCTGCACAAAACATACAAAATTTACACGAGAATCAAGTTATTCAAAGACAAATATCTAATTTTTAAAGCTAGCATAGTATGTAATTTGGGCCCATATCAAATTCTCCCAAACTTAATACTTTGTTTGCCCTCATGTAAAGGAGGAACAATAAAATTTATTTAGGCCCTTCACATACTATGATTATCTATGCTCAATCATCATTGGATTAACAAGTCCTTTAATTTGCTCTACTTTATCCTTTGAACTTTCAATCTAATTATCTAAATGCAAGCTAAATCATACATGTGCTTATGATGTAACAGTATTTTGTTTATTGTTTTATGCAATTTTAGCCAAAGATAAAATTTACTTTCCAATCTCTCTTTCCTCCCAATATGACAAGTAGGCCAACAACATATATGCTCTTCCTTAGGTCTTGTCACCAAGTGCTCTCACTTTTGCTCTTTTTGTTACTTAACCTAATTGTTAAATTTGAGGTATTATGCATACTCATAATTTAGGTTGTCTTCAACTCTTTTATTTAATATATAAAGTAAGAGTGGCCTAAACAGTAGAGTAAACTTTACCATGCTTTAACTATTTAAAACTTACTTTAGACTATGCAACAAAAAGTCAATTGGTCATTCAAAATTCCTTATTTAATATTTTTTACCTTTATTTTTTTTTGGATGAAATCATTTAGCAAAGCCTAAGTAAATATGATGAAGCCATGTATAACTTAACATTTTTTAACAATTGAATTAAGAATAATAAGTTCAAATAGCCAACTTTTAGGACTTAATCAACCATAGGAAAATTTATTCTAGATAAACAAGAAAATATTTGGGCTTAAACAATTTAAATTGCATATCCCAACTTTGAACTTATGCAAAAGAAAAATTTTCAATTTGGACCCTCCCCCAAACTTATAGCATGTAGTGTCCTCAATGTAAATAGAAAACACAAGATATAGACTAGGGTCAGAATACTCCCCAACTGTACTTGTTGTCCAAATGATGAAGAGTAAGGCATGATCCTAGTTTATTTGTTAGTGTCCTTAATGACAATAAAACAAATGCAAAATAAAGCAAAAATAGCCATAGATATAATCGAAATAATTAGCCTATAATCGAAATAATTATCCTATAACAATTAATCAAGTATATCAAAGTATGGATGATATACAGCCAATACAACCATCTAAAAATAGAAAGAAGCACAATGTCTATTGAACTATACTATAAGGGTACAATTATTGAGGAAGGGATAGACTATTAGGGGACAATGGCAAATAGGATCAATGTATAAAAGAGTCCATCTTGGCCTCCATGGATACTATGCACTCGATGTTGCTAAAGATGTTGGCATCCATGGCTTCTGAAGGAGAAAGATTTGCACAAACATAGATGTATAGGATCCACTGTCAGATGGATCACAAGTGGTGGTGTAATGTCCAGTTTTTGTTAAACGACAGAAACGGGTGCGTTTTCAAAGCAAGTCCCCTAAAATGAATTAGTTAAGGTCCCAAAAATTTTGAGTAACATTTTAGACTCCTAAAAATGAGAATTCTAGCCTCAGACAGAAGGAAAAATATAGCTAGAATGAAAAACAAATTTTGACGAAAATCTTACGAAACGTGATGGCATTTTTGTAATTTTGAGCAAATTTTGGAATTCACACAGGAGGGCTTTTTAAATGAAAATTTTGAGTTCTTTGGGGTTCTCAGAGGCCCTGAAAACCATTGGAAGCCCCAGGATAGTTAAATCTCCTCCAGTGGACGTTTTCCAATGTCGGTGCACCCGAACTTTGATAGATTCGTTTGGGAAGGTTTTAGCTCTGATTTGAGTGATTCCAAAGACGTTTTACTAAATTAGGAACTTAAATTTTATAATGAAAAAGAAGGTTCTCAAAAATGAGCTAAAACGAAGGAGAAACAAAAATGCAAAGAACGAAGGGCAAAATGGAAATTTTTGAAAAAATGCTTCCTCCTCCCCCTATATATAGGTGGCGCCCCACTTTCTCCCTTATTTGGACTCAGAATTTTATGTCTAATTTCAGAGGAGAGAGCTAGGGTTTTGGGCGCACAAGAGAGGAAGAAAAAAAAGAAGAAGGAGAAATCCAAGCTTAAAGGTATGCTTCCATGATAGTTTTTCATGCTTTCTTCCATCCACACCTCCTCTCCTTCCTTCTCCTTTATTTCCTTTGATTAAAATGGAGTTTATGAATCTGATTTAAGGGAGAAACTCAAGGGAATTTTCGGATTTGAAGAGAGGAGCTTGGAGAAAGCAAGATTTAAGCAAGAAAAAGCAAGGAAACTAGGTAATTTCTCTTCCTATGGTTGCTATCATCCTCCCTCCTTCTCCATTTCGCCTAACCCAAGGAACCATAGGAGGAGTTGATTTTTAGGCAAAACCAAGGATGAATATAAGGAAAAAGGGAGTGGAGATTAAGAATATACAAAGGGAATGAACAAAAAATCATTAGATTTCAAGATGCAATTTCTAGGGTTTCAATTGTACCTTGTAAAATCTGACTTTGTATGATGATTCCTAGGCCAAAGTAAGAGCTTAAATGAGTTCTCAAGATCCCTAAGAGGCTTCCCATATGCTTCTTCCCTTGAGAAAACAAAGAAAGCTCTATGGAAGTAAAAATTGCTCCTTGCCTCAGCCTAGATGGGATCTCCTAGCTAGGGAGAGTTTTAAATTTTTATAAACCCATTTTTGAGTCATATATGATGAATGAAAATGAGGGGAGGCCTTGGGAAAAATTTAGAACCCATAGAAAGTGAGTTGATGCTTTAAGTTTCATATTATGATCTAAAGAAGCAACATGTAGTTAGGATATTTGTTTTAATTGTGTGATGACTCCAAGAGGCTTAAAAGGAGTCAAGAATCATATTTGAAAAGAAAGAATGAAGCCTAGAATTTATTTGAATGGTGTTGCTTTATTAGGTGTAATTATAGAACCATAATAGGGTTTATAGAGCAACCTAGTGTCTAAGCAAATTGTGTGGCCTTAGAATTTGTTTCATGAACCTAATTGGCTTCCATAAATTGTGTCTAGGCCAAGAGAAACCTTCCCACACTCTTTTGTGTGTGTGGCTAAAAAGGGGAGCTTGGATTCAAAGGAAAAAGTGTGTAATTATGTACAAGATGGCTCTTTCCACCTTTTTTCATGCATGGATGTGTGTTTAGCTTGTCTTAGAATGTGTGTATGTGTATTTTCAAGTTATGAAAAGTATGCTAGCATGATTTTATATGCCATGATTTTATGATGACATATTATGTTTCTAAATTAGGGTTTTTTGAGTTTGCTTGAGTATGAAGATGTAACAACCAGGAAAAAAGGAAAGAAGAAAAGCAGAAGAAAAAGAAAAAGAAAAACTGAAAATTTTTGAAAGGCTAAAAA
Source organism: Erythrophleum ivorense (assembly GCA_026724425.1). Lineage (NCBI taxonomy): Eukaryota > Viridiplantae > Streptophyta > Magnoliopsida > Fabales > Fabaceae > Erythrophleum > Erythrophleum ivorense. The sequence continues at coordinate 34,030,841 of JAIUCV010000006.1, read as the reverse complement.
TTTTCTAAGTCTGCTAGCTGCAGCCTAGCTATAGCGAATGTACCTGTTCGCTATAGCGAGAAATGGTCTAGCTATAGCGAGAATGCCTCTTAGCTATAACGAAAATGCTTCTAGCTATAGCGAGTGCGAGCACCCCATACAAAAACCAGGGCGTTGCTTGCCGTAGCGCTCATTGTAGCGAAGGCAAGGGTTTGAGATTGATACGAGCTCGCCGTAGCAAGGGTTATGCCTCGCTATAGTGAGGGTTAGTCTGGAAAAGCGTGGAAAAAGAGAATTTGACTTTTTAAAGCCTCCAAACTCCTCCTTTCCTTTTGTAACCGACTTAAGCTCCCTCTAAGACAGAGAAAAGGGAAGAGGAGAAAGAGAGAAACCTATAGGAGGAAGAAAGAACAAGAAAATGTAAGATTTGCATAGCTTTTCTCTTAGAATATTGTTCTTCTCCCCTTGCCTTCTCTTCTTATGGTTTTGGTAGTTGAAGTAGCAATATTTTGCGTTGGGTTCAGAAGTGGGAGAATGGAAAACCCCTTTTGAAGAAACTCACATATCTTTACTTCTTCCTATTTTCTTTCCTTTTTGAGAGCTTGAGAGAGGAAGGATAGTTGGTGAACTTCTAGAGAGAGAAAGAATCCTTAGTTTCTTATATGCTTGGTAGAGTTTGCAATAGAGAAACCCCTAGTTTTGTGAATAAGTGTTGAGCTATGAGAAAGTAATTACATGCTCTTATGTGTCTAGGCTCAAGAGAAACACTCCCATCTAGTGGTGATTGTGAAATCAACAAGGGAGGAGACAAAGTGAAAGGGAAAGCTTGTGATTAGCCAATAAGGTAGCTCTCTCCCCCTTCTCTCATGCATAGATGTGTGCTTATGTTGTCTTGCATGTGTGTATGTATGTTTTTAAATCATGAAAAGTATGCTAGCATGATGATGCCTTATGTATTTCAATGATGTTTTATGTGATTGCTTACTTTGCTTAAGTATGGAAAAACCAATAACCCTCTAGCCATGGTGAGGATGAGCCAAGAACCCTAGAGTTAGTTGAGACAAAGTAAAGAGTCTCCCAAAAGTGAGGTTGACTCCCAAGAGTAAGGGTTGACTCTAAGAACCTCTTAAAGCATGGGTGAGGCAAGTCCAAAATCTACAAGTGAATGGGCGAGGCTAATCCATTTACTTGGCAAGCTTTTGTATGTTATGTATGGCCTACTCAAATGTTGAAAATGCTTTTCTTATGTATGGCCTACTCAAATGTTGAAAATGCTTTTCTTATGTATGGCCTACTCAAATGTTGAAAATGCATTTCGTATGATTTCACATGCTAATATACCTATGCATACATTGTGAGACTTGTTTGCATGCTTTATGTATGTTTGAATGAGAGATGAGCTATTGAGATTCTTTGAATCTCACTCCCCCTCTCCACCATTCAAACATGCTAGGTGGACCAAGTGAGGCAAGAGATGGGAGCCACCAAGCTTGAAGCTAGGGGATTCGGTGAAGAAATTGTAAAAGAGCCATTTTGTCACTATGTTGTAGTTAAGTCAAGGGATGTAATCTAATGATGTACATGTTGTAGGCACTTAGAAATACTTGTAAATAGATGTACTTAATGTATATGTATGAGAATTGAACTTATAGTGCATGATGTAACAAGTTTTGGTATGAATAGTAAGATCTTGGCATTAGGTGCATGGTGTATGTGTTGGTGTGGAAGAGTGAGTCTTGCAAATCTGGGTTGTTAGACATTTGAGTCATGTTTAATAGCCTATGTTGATGCTTTCTCACGTGCTCATAGAGCCTTAGAAGTAGAAGAAGCCAAATTGAACCCTTGAGCCCTCTTTAGCAAGAGAAAATGGTCACTTTGCCTCATGATGTCCAATTTTGACCAAACGACCTATTCTTACCTTGAAATTTGGCATGTGACTAGATATTTTCTAGAGCTTTTTGGGAAGCTAAAGATCAAGTCATTTGGAGGTCTGTGAAATTTTCTATGATTTTTCAAAGTTGGTATCAGAAATTCAGATTTGCTTAGGCACTGTTCACTTGGTCAGTTGTGAAATTGTGTCATCCGAGAGGCAAACATGGTCCAATGGCTACAAAATTTAATAGGCAGAAATCCCAGTGACTTGTAGCAACTAGAATCACCTCATTTGGAGGTCTAGAGAGGAAGATATGCAATTTCAAAGTTCCTGCCCAGTATCAGTCCTCTTGCCTGACCCTAGTTAAAAATTCCATCGATTTCTGAGAGTTTGGCTTGATGAACTGATCTGGAGATATTTTTTCTCTCTAGGTAACATCCACATCTTTCCATAGTGGTATCATTTACATGCATTGGATTTTTGTGGAATTAGTTGGACATTTTTGAAGTCCATATCAGTAAACTGTGACAGTATCAGGATCAGTCTGACCTACAGATGATTTCGCATGTCAAACGCTTTGTGTGTGTGATTTTAAGGCTTCTACATATTTTTAGTATGAGACCTCCTAAGATTTCCAGAATGATTGAGATTACATGTTCTCAAATTTTCTGGATTTAGTTATGAATTTCCAAACTCTGCCCAGATATGAGGCGAAGTATGGCCGAAAATGAATGTGCATGTCTCATATCCCTTTTTGGTTTCCATGGGTTTAAAGCATGTTTTTGAGATTGAAACAAGTTGTAATGGTGAAATTAAATATGAGAATGCATAAAATGAGCTCACACGGTCCATGTGACACTAAAGTGAATTTCTAACCATGCATGATGCCATGTGAGAAAGTGTATGAACCCAATGAGGAAGATCTCCCCTGATTCTTCCCATATCTCATATGAGCATGTAAGGCATGATGGGTGCGAGCTAGAAATGATGGTATTACATTTGTTGGTATCAGAGCAAAGGTTTAGGCTCTCATTGTGGGTTGTGGCTTGTGTCTATGAGTTGCCAAGATGTATATGAGCTTGTTTATGGATGATTGAGTGTGTGGCAGTGGCATGTGTCCTTATTATGTACTAAAGCATGCTTATATGTTTCAAAAAGATGGTAGACACGCGCCAAGGTAGAGGTAGAGGAAGAGATAGGCCTCCCAGAGCGGCTCAGGCTGATGAAGTCGGGCCTAGTGATCCAGTTGCTGGAGCCTTACAGTCTATTGTGGCTCGCCTGCATCAGCAGCAGGCCGTTATCATGCAGTTATAGGAACGGCTTGCTAAGAGAAATAGCCAGGGCCCTACACCTCTTCCTCCTCAGCCACCTCCACACTCAGATCGTCCCGAGCACTCAGGGGCGACTCTTACAGATGCACAGCCACACATGCAGGCTGTTGCTCCAATTCCACCAGATCAAACGCCTCCTACTGAGCAGCAAACCTCAATTAGAAAAGTGATTACACAGTTCAGGAAATTTGGGCCTCCCATCTTTGATGGTGAGATGAACGCAGATAAAGCTGAGGCCTGGATTATGGAGTTAGAGCAGATCTTCGAGGTGATGGAGTGCACGTCTGAGCAAAAAGCCAAGATGGCTGCATTCCAGCTACAGAAAGAAGCAATTTACTAGTGGAAGGGAACTAAGCCTATTCTGAGAGCGAGGAACGCCCCAATCACCTGGGAGGCATTCCACGATAAGTCCCCGATTCCAATAGAGATGAGAAGGAGTCAAAGTTTATCCTGTTCAGACAAATTCCGGGGATGTCCGTGGACCAATATGTAGCAAAGTTTATTAAGCTCTCTAGATATTCCTCATACTTACAGAGACATGATGATGAGAAATGGAGGGCAGATAGGTTAGAGAAGGGCTTGCTCCCTAAGATCCGAGACAGAGTAGTGCCACAGAGAATCAGGCACTTCAATACCCTTATAGAAGTGTGCAGAGTGACAGAAACGAATCTCAGGATGATGTAGCCTACCTCCAGTGCCAGACCACCTCTTCCCCTCCCTGAGCCCAAGAGATCTAGAGATGGTTCCCAGCCTGCAGTAACGAGTCGTAGAGGAGAAAAGAGTCAGTGGAACTAAAGGAACAAGAGAATGAGGACTTAGTCTAGTAAAGGCAGTGCTCCACCGATCATATGTCCCCAGTGTGGCAGGAATCACGGTACCAGGCTATGCTATGTGGGGCAAAACGTGTGCTTTAGATGTGGCAGGTCGAGGCATATAGCTAGAGATTGCACCCAAGCTTCTCCACAGGCCCCTTTGTAGATCACACAGCCAAGGGAGATGGCTCCTCCTCCCAGACCATAGACCCAGGGTAGAGTCTTTGCCCTATCCCAGCAGGAGGCTAGCTAGTCCCCGAGTCTGATCCAAGGTACTATTAAGATAAATGAGTTTTCTGTAACTACCTTATTTGATTCAGGCGCTAGCCACTCTTTCATATCATATGACTGTGTTAGGAGGTTGGGTCTGAGTATGCATACATTGCCATATGAGTTACATGTATCTACCCCTACTGGAAACCGAGCCATCACCTCCCATGCTTGCTTGAATTATGTGATCCAGTTTAATCATTGCCTGACCACCCTTGATTTGATTTGTATGCCCCTCATTGATATTGATGTGATCATTGGCATGAACTGGATGTCTACAAATAACGCTACACTAGATTATAGCCACAGGTGTATTACTTTACCTGAGTGTGGGACTGTGCCTAGTACTAGGGATGAGTTATCTGTTATAACCACCTCTCAGGCTGAGAGATCTCTAGGGCATGGTTGCCAGGGGTATTTGGTTTTCTTTTCAGTCCAGGCTGAGGTAGAAGAGGGTATAGCTGAAATTCCAGTAGTGAGGGAGTTCCCAAAGGTATTTCCCAAGGAGATTAGTGGACTGCCCCCAGAGAGAGAGGTTGAGTTTTCTATAGACATTGTACTTGGGGCAAGTCCAGTGTCTAAGGCCCCGTATAGGATGGCTCCCACTGAGCTAGCAGAGCTTAAGAAACAAATAGAGGAGCTTTTAGATAAGGGTTTCATCAGACCTAATGTCTCACCGTGGGGAGCACCAGTCCTATTTGTAAAGAAGAAGGACGGAAGCCTTAGGCTATGTATAGACTACCGGGAACTCAATAAAATCACCATTAAGAATAAGTACCCTCTCTCTCGCATAGATGACCTCCTAGATCAGTTAGTAGAAGCGTCAGTGTTTTCCAAGATAGACCTTAGGTCGGGATATCATCAGCTTAGGATAAAGGCAGATGATATTTCCAAGACAGCCTTTAGAACTAGATATGGGCACTATGAATTTCTAGTTATGTCTTTCAAGTTAACGAATGCACTCACAATTTTTATGGATTACATGAATAAAGTTTTCAGGCTATATTTGGACAGGTTTGTAGTAGTCTTCATAGATGACATCCTCATCTACTCGAAAAGTAGAGAAGAACATGAGCGACACCTGAGATTAGCCCTAGAGACCTTGAGAGAGAAACAGTTGTATACTAAACTTAGTAAATGTGATTTCTGACTCACTAAGATTCCGTTTCTTGGTCATGTGATCTCCCAAGCAGGGGTCGCAGTAGATCCTCATAAGGTAAAGGCAGTATTACAGTAGGAGAGACCTAGAACAGTGATAGAGATCAGGAGCTTTCTAGGTTTAGCAGGGTATTATAGGAGGTTCATTCAAGGCTTTTCTCAAATAGCAATGCCATTGACCCGGCTTACTAGAAAGAATGTTCCGTTTGTGTGGAATGAGAAATGCGAGAGTAGTTTTCAAGAGTTGAAGTATAAGTTGACCACGACTTCAGTTCTAGTACTTCCTGACCCTAAAGAAACTTTTGTAGTGTATAGTGATGCCTCTAAGAAAGGGTTAGGATGTGTGCTTATGCAAAAAGACTAAGTGGTAGCTTATGCTTCTAGACAGTTGAAATCTCATAAGGAAAACTACCCCACACATGACTTAGAGTTAGCCACAGTGGTATTTGCTCTGAAAATATGAAGACACTACTTATATGGGGCAGCTATAGAAATTTACAGCGATCATAAGAGTTTTAAATATTTATTTGAACAGAAAAAGCTAAACATGAGGCAACGAAGATGGTTAGAATTTTTGAAAGATTACGAGTTCACATTGAAATACCATCCTGGTAAGGCTAATGTGGTAGCTGATGCCCTAAGTAGAAAATCTATACATGTGGCCTGTATGATGATCCGAGAGCAGGAATTGATTGAGAGATCCAGAGACATAAGTCTCTCCTGCGAGGTGTGTTTGGGAAAATTATTAATGAGTGAGACCCAAATAGAGAATGACTTGAAGGATCGGATAAGAGAAGCCCAACAAACAGATGACCATGTAAAGAAGATTAGAGCTCAGATAACCCAGGGCAGTGTCCAGGAGTTCAATCTGTCTGAGGATGACATAGTAAGGTATAGGGATAGGCTGTATGTGCCTAGGAACATTGAGATCAAAGAAAACATTTTAGATGAGGCACATAAAAGTGAGTACATCATCCATCTGGACAGTAATAAAATGTACCAGGATTTAAAGAAAATGTTCTGGTGGCTTAGGATGAAAACAGACATAGCAGAGTATGTCTCCCGATGTTTGGTATGTTAGACAATAAAAATAGAACATCAGAAACCAGTTAGGTTACTTCAGCCTCTAGATATCCTAGAGTGGAAATGGGATAGCGTAGCTATGGATTTTGTCATGGGTTTACCTAGGACATCATCGAGCTATGATGCAATATGGGTAATAGTGGATAGGTTAACAAAGTCAGCACATTTTTTACTTATGAAAGCCACTTATACCCTAGATAAGTTAGCCCAGGTGTACATCAGGGAGATAGTTAGACTACATGGTATGCCTAAGAGCATAGTATCAGACAGAGATCCTAAATTCACATCAAATTTCTGGAGATCATTACAGGATGCTCTAGGCACCCGACTCAAATTCAGTACGGCCTACCATCAGACGGATGGACAGACAGAGAGAACCATCCAAACCCTAGAAGACATGTTGAGGGCATGTGTACTAGAAATGAAAGGGAATTCGGATACATACTTGCCTCTAGCGAAGTTTGCCTACAATAATAGTTATCATGCCAGTACACAGATGGCATCGTATGAGGCATTGTATGGGAGGAAGTGTAGGTTCCCAATGTATTGGGTTAAGCTAGGAGAGTGGAGCCTCATAGGCCTAGAATTAGTGGACCAGACCTTTAGACAGATAGAAACCATCAGAAAGAAACTTCTGACAGCCCAGAGTAGACAGAAAAGTTATGCAGATAAACGTAGACGGCTGTTAGAGTTTGATATTGGAGATCATGTCTTCATTAGGGTATCTCCATTCACAGGAATAGGTCGGTCTATTAAGAGTAAAAAGCTCAGTCCAAAGTACATAGGTCCTTTTCAGATTCTTGATAAAGTAGGACCTGTGGCATATAGACTAGCTCTTCCTTCAAACATAAGCCAAGTCCATAACGTCTTCCATGTTTCCCAATTGAAAAAGTACTAGCCCGACCTCTCACATGTCATAGAATATGAGAATGTGCAGTTACAGGATGATCTATCATGCATAGTATCACCAGATCGGATCGTGGATGTTAGACTCAAGCAATTACGAAATAAGACGATACCACTGGTGAATGTGGTTTGGAAGGGATTGTCTCCCGAGAAAGCCACTTGGGAATTAGAAAATGATATGAGGAAGAAATATCCAGAACTCTTCCTATGAGGTATGTTGTTTAAATTTCGAGAACAAAATTTTTATAAGGAGGGTGGAATGTAACAACTAGGAAAAAAGGAAAGAAGAAAAGAAGAAGAAAAAAAAAGCTGAAAATTTTTAAAGGGCTGAAAATTTTCTAAGTCTGCTAGCTACAGCCTAGCGATAGCGAATGTACCTATTCGCTATAGCGAGAAATGGTCTAGCTATAGCAAAAATGCCTCCTAACTAAGTAAAATGCTTCTAGCTATAGCAAGTGTGGGCACCCCATACAAAAACTAGGGCGTTGCTCACTGTAGCACGCGCTGTAGCGAAGGCAGGGGTCTGGGAATGATACAAGCTCGCCGTAGCGAGGGTTATGCCTTGCTATAGCGAGGGTTAGTCTGGAAAAGCGTGAAAAAAGAGAATTTGACTTTTTAGAGCCTCCAAACTCCTCCTCTCCCTTTGTAACCGACTTAAGCTCCCTCTAAGACAGAGAAAAGGGCGAAAGAGAGAGAGAGAAACCTAGAGGAGAAAGGAAGAACAAGAAAAGGTAAGATTTGCATAGCTTTTCTCTTAGAATATTATTCTTCTTCCCTTGCCCTCTCTTCCTATAGTTTTGGTAGTTAAAGTAGCTATGTTTTGGGTTTGGTTCAGAAGAGGGAGAGTGGAAAACCCCCCTTGAAGAAACTTACATATCTTTACTTCTTCCTCTTTGCTTTCGTTTTTGAGAGCTTGAGAGAGGAAGGATAGTTGGTGAACTTCTAGAGAGAGAAAGAATCCTTAGTTTCTTATATGCTTGGTAGAGTTTGCAATAGAGAAACCCCTAGTTTTGTGAATAAGTGTTGAGCTATGAGAAAGTAATTACATGCTCTTATGTGTCTAGGCTCAAGAGAAACACTCCCATCTAGTGGTGATTGTGAAATCAACAAGGGAGGAGACAAAGTGAAAGGGAAAGCTTGTGATTAGCCAATAAGGTAGCTCTCTCCCCCTTCTCTCATGCATAGATGTGTGCTTATGTTGTCTTGCATGTGTGTATGTATGTTTTTAAATCATGAAAAGTATGCTAGCATGATGATGCCTTATGTATTTCAATGATGTTTTATGTGATTGCTTGCTTTACTTAAGTATGGAAAAGCCAATAACCCTCTAGCCATAGTGAGGATGAGCCAAGAACCCTAGAGTTAGTTGAGACAAAGTAAAGAGTCTCCCAAAAGTGAGGTTGACTCCCAAGAGTAAGGGTTGACTCTAAGAACCTCTTAAAGCATGGGTGAGGCAAGTCCAAAATCTACAAGTGAATGGGCGAGGCTAATCCATTTATTTGGCAAGCTTTTGTATGTTATGCATGGCCTACTCAAATGTTGAAAATGCTTTTCTTATGTATGGCCTACACAAATGTTGAAAATGCATTTCTTATGATTTCACATGCTAATATGCCCATGAATACATTGTGAGACTTGTTTGCATGCTTTATATATGTTTGAATGAGAGATGAGCTATTGAGATTCTTTGAATCTCACTCCGCCTCTCCACCATCCAAACATGCTAGGTGGACCAAGTGAGGCAAGAGATAAGAGCCACCAAGCTTGAAGCTAGGGGATTCGATGAAGAAATTGTAAAAGAGCCATTTTGTCACTATGTTGTAGTTAAGTCAAGGGATATAATCTAATGATGTACATGTTTTAGGCACTTAGAAATACTTGTAAATGGATGTACTTAATGTATATGTATGAGAATTGAACTTATAGTGCATGATGTAGCAAGTTTCGGTATGAATAGTAAGATCTTGGCATTAGGTGCATGGTGTATGTGTTGGTGTGGGAGAGTGAGTCTTGCAAATCTGGGTTGTTAGACATTTGAGTCATGTTTAATAGCCTATGTTGATGCTTTCTCACGTGCTCATAGAGCCTTAGAAGTAGAAGAAGCCAAATTGAACCCTTGAGCCCTCTTTAGCAAGAGAAAATGGTCACTTTGCCTCATGATGTCCAATTCTGACCAAACGACCTCTTCTTGCCTTGAAATTTGGCATGTGACTAGACATTTTCTAGAGCTTTTTGAGAAGCTAAAGATCAAGTCATTTGGAGGTCTGTGCAATTTTCTATGATTTTTCAAAATTGGTATCAGAAATTCGGATTTGCATAGGCACTGTTCACTTGGTTAGTTGTGAAATTGTGTCATCCAAGAGGAAAACGTGGTCCAATGGTTACAAAATTTTATAGACAGAAACTAGACAATCACAGTGACTTGTATCAACTGGAAGCACCTCATTTGGAGTCTAGAGAGGAAGATATGCAATTTAGAAGTTCCTGCCCAGTATCAGTCCTCTTGCCTGACCCTAGTTACTATTCCATTGATTTATGAGAGTTTGGCTCAATGAACTGATCTGGAGATATTTTTCCTCTTTAGGTAACATCTACATCTTTCCATAGTGGTATCATTTGAATGCATTGGATTTTTGTAGAATTAGTTGGACATTTTTGAAGTCAATATCAGTAAACTATGACAGTATCAGGGTCAGTCCGACCTACAGATGATTTTTCATGTCAAACGCTTTGTGTGTGTGATTTTAAGGCTTATACATATTTTTAGTATGAATTATACCTCCTAAGATTTCTAGAATGACTGAGATGACATGTTCTCAATTTTTTTGGATTTAGTTATGAATTTCCGAACTCTACCCAGATATGAGGCCAAGTATGGCCGAAAATGAATGTGCATGTCTCATATCCCTTTTTGGTTTCCATGGCTTTAAAGCATGTTTTTGGGATTGAAACGAGTTGTAATGGTGTAATTAAATATGAGGATGCATAGAATGAGCTCACATGGTCCATATGACACTAAAGTGAATTTCTAACCATGCATGATGCCATATGAGAAAGTGTATGAACCCAATGAGAAAGATCTCCCTTTATTCTTCCCATATCTCATATGAGCATGTAAGGCATGATGGGTATGAGCTAGAAATGATGGTATTACAGGAGAGGCCAAGAACTCTTAACCATGGTGAGGATGAGCCAAGAACCCATAAGATTGGTTGAGACAAAGCAAAGAGTCTCCCAAAAGTAAAGTGGGCCTCTAAGAGCATGGTCGAGTCCAAGAATCTCTAAAGAATGGGTGAGGCAAGTCCAAAATCTATGAGGAAAAGGGTGAGGCCAATCCATCCACTTGGCAAGCTCTTGGATGTCTTGTATGACATATTTATATGCCAACCTTGCTTCTTGAATGTTCATGACATCTATTATATCTATGCATGCATTTTTCAAGACTTGCTTTGCATCCATTATGTATAATTGAATGGGAGATGAGCTATTGGGATTCTTTGAATCTCATTCCCTCCTCTCCAATGATCTAATATGCTAGGTGGACTAAGTGGACTAAGAAATGAAAGCCAACCACCTTGAGGATGAGAGAATGACAACAAAGTGCTTGAGTTTTGTTACTTTAAGACAATATTTATGTTAAATGATGTAATCCATTAGTGTATATGGTCTATGACCTCTTAGACATGTGTAATTATGATAATAGGTGATGTATAAATGAATGGATATAATATGTGAACCCTAGAATGTAATTTGGATATGTAATGACAAGATATGCTTCTTGAAAGCTTGATGTGTGTATGTATAATTGCATGTGGCATAACCAAAATGAAAGGCATGGAGCTTGAGACCATTTGGGCAGCTCACACAAGTCCCAATTATGCTTTTAGACTTGCCCAAAATCTGCCAAACCCCAAGGAAAATCATTTGGACATTTTGGTATCCCATATGGAGCTAAAATTGACCATAATGGAACCCTCGTCACTTTTTGGCCAAATGAGCTCTTCTTGATCTAAGATTTAACATGCAATTAGATCTTATTAAGAGATTTTTGAAAAGCTAAAGAACATAATTTTTAGAGGCCTACAAAATATTTGATAAATTTTCAAAGTTGGCAAATTTTCAACTTTGGTTATGTCACTGTTCATATTGGTCTAAAAATGAAATCTGTCACACAGGGCTCAAATGATGTCCAATTGCTATAAAATTTTAAATAGAGAAACTAAACATTGCCAATGACTTGTTCCAACTAGAAGCACTACATTTGCAGGTTTAAAGAGGGAGATATGAATTTTCAAAGATTCTATCTAGTATCAGGAACTTCACCCGACCTTAGTTACTGTTTGATTGGATTTCAAGGTCTGGACTTGCCTAAGCTGGTCTAGAGTTATTTTTTCCCTTTAGCTAACATCCACAGCCTTCTATATTGGTATCCCTTACATGGATTGGATTTTTTTGGAATTAATTGGACATTTTTGAATTTGCTGTAGAAATTTGTGACAACACCAGTGGATAGTTTGACCTCTGGACCATTTCGAATGTCAAACATCCACTGTGATGGATGTTATGGTCTAGAAATATTTTTACTATGAAGTAGACATCTGTAGCTTTCTAGAATGGGCAAGATTGCATGATGTTAATTTTTCTAGAATTAGTTATGAGTTTTTGAAGTTGTGACAGAGATGAGCCAAATTCTGGCTGAAAATATGTATGAATATTCTAAGCTTTCCTTTGAGTTCCATGAGTTGTGGGCTACATTTTATGATGCAAATGAGTTTTATTCATGTAATTAAATATGAGAATATATGGTATGAGCTCACACGGTCCACGTGACACCAAATGAAATTTTTATATATGACGCAACGCAAAAAAAAATGCATTATTTTAATGAATTTTCTTACTTCCCCTCATGAAATGTATCATATGAGCATGCAAATGTGATAGAAATGAGATAGAAATTATGGTGTTACAAGTGGGCCATGTTCTGTCTAGTGGATCTGAGGCCACTGGCCTTCTCAAGGAGTCTTCAACATATAGATCATCATTGTCTCAAGCAATAGAAACCTATGCCTCTACCTAATATAAAAAATATAACATTCCATTTTGTCAGGCACATAATTTCATGGAAATTAATAGCTCGATGTTGACATGCTCATTCCCCTTTACCTGGGTGTGTATTATATTATGAGGATCAAAGACACCTAGGGTTTGGGCTATGTGTGTTATGTAACTCCCTACTACAATTTTTCCTTTATTTCCTTAGGCAACATGTTGTAGATGCTTGCACAACCAAACCCCAATGTTCACTTTAGTTTCATTAGACAAGGCTTCATTCATATTGACTACCATTGTACTCTCACCACATCCAAGTAGTGAATTAGCAATAAAGCGATGTACCTATGTGAAGGCCTAAGTAATTTGGTTGCCTTTGACATGTTAGCTAAATGAAGGGGCTTTTTAGACATATTGCTCTACGATTCAACATGGCTAAAGGTAGATGATATCGTGCATGCCCCATTATTAGGAAAACCAAACATTCTGTTAAGTTGCTTTAAGTCAATGCAAAAATTGCTTTCTAATCCAAATTCAATTTACCCCTAGTCATTTTCATTTAAAGGTTGTAATCTTTATTAGAATAAGCTTAAAAATTCTAAAGTCAACTCCTTATAAGTAGGTGGATTTAATGTAATGAACTGCTCCCAACCAATATTGCAAACTAAGCCCATTACCTCATCTAACAACCTCAATTGAGTTAATGCAGATTCATCTATATAAAAATACACTTCCATAGACCTCTTTTCTAAAACATTATGTTGAGCTTCTTGTGACTTGTCTTTGAAGTAGACAAGGCTAAAGGGCTCTAGAGAATTAGGCTCCACTACTAGACACGCAAGCCCTTTTCTTTGGTGCTATGAAGTGCAAGGGAGCCTAAAATAAGAAGAGGAAAAAAATGTTAGTAGCAAAATGGATCAAAGTTAGATCCCAACAAGCAGGTACAAAATCCAATTAGAACACATCCAATCACACTCAAGCCCAACAAGCAAGTAATGAAACTTATACTTAATAATTCTAACCTAGATAGCATCCAAAGTAGCAATTATGTCAAACCCATATTTAAATCATAAGGCAAGAACCCAACAAAATAAGACCATTGCATAGCTGGGTTAGAACGCCAACTAATGTCCGAAACAGATAACCCTATAAATACTCAATCCAACCTAAAATCTAACTATTGAAGTAGACATATACCCTCAGAAAAATGATAATTGTAACATCCGACTCCTCCATAAATGTGAGAAACGTAATGTCTGATTTCTCCGTAAATGTGCAAAACATACCAGATATAAAAGCAAGTTCCCTGAAATAAATTATTTAAGGCCAAATAAAATTAGAAAAAAATTTTAAATAATAGAAAATATGGATCTAAGTTCCAAGGTGCCCAGAAACCAGAGCCAGAGTGGTTCAATAAAATTGTCGAAAGTATAATGGTATTTTTTTTATTTTAGGCACCTTTTAGAAAACTTAAAAGATGAATTTTTAAATGGAAAAAATGAGTTTCTCGAGGTTCTCAAAGCTCTAAAAACTATTGGAACCTCTAAAATGGTTCAAACCCTTCGATTGACTTTTTACGACATCAATTGACCTGAACTTTGATTGATTCATTCGGGAATGTTTTAGATCCAATTTAAATGATTTCAAAGGCATTTTATAAGTTAGAAAACCTAAATTTCATTATGGAAAAGACAGTTCTTGAAAAAGAGTTAAAATGAGTCTAAAATGAAGAAGCCAAGAAAAATGGGACATGGATGGAATTTTTTAAAAGAATTTAAGAAACACTCCTTCATAAAAATGCCCCACCTCTGGTCAAACCTCCTAACTGACTTCCACACACATTCAAATACGAGCAAAGAAGGCTGAGAGTGGTGCACAAGAGGGAGAGCTAAGGGAGGAAGAAGAAGCTTGTAAAGTGTAAGAAATTCCTAGATTTTTATATCTCTTCCTTCATTAAGCTTCTTCTCCTCCTTCTCCTCTCTTTTTCTATGATTTTAACACTTTGATTGGTCTTGTTTGGTGGCTAGACTAGAGGGAAAAACTTAGAATTCAAGGAGGAGTTTGAAACAATGGAAAGAGCCTTTAAAAAAGTCTTAAAACAAGGTAAATTCCATGGCTCATCTTGCACTTCTTGCTTGTTCTCCTCCACATGAATTTCATGCAACCTAGATCCCATCCAAAGGGAGTTTAATTCTGACCATATCAAGGGAAGAACAAGTGATTTAGAGTGTGAGAATTAACACTAGGTAATTAGAAACAAAAAAGGAGCCTTGAAATTCAAGTTGGCACAACTTGGGGCTTTGAAACAAATGATGAAATCTGATTTTTTTTAGAGGCATTCTTGCTTATGTAAGACATGGTATGAGTCCTTTAGACCCCTAGGAAGCTTTACATGAGCCATCCCCTTCAAGAAAATGAAGACAACTCCATAGGTGCTTTATGCTTGCATAGTCTCATCCTAGACCACTTGAAGTACCTAGGGAATGTTTTAATTGGTTCTAAGGCTAGAATGAGACTAGATAAGATGGAAGAACATTAACAGAAGCCTTGGGAAAAAAATTAGAAGCCATAGAATGTGAGATGGAAGTATAGGCTCCATAATGTGACATTAGAAAGCAACTTATAGCTAGTCTCCTTAAAATGAATGTGTGATGACTCCAAGTAGTCAAAAGGAAGTCAAGGGACCTAGAATGAATGAGAAATGGGAGCCAAGATCATGAATTTCAAGAGTTACTTCATTGTGTCTTATATGGAAGCATTATGGAGACAAATGAGAAAGTAAACATACATAGGAGTTGTACAAGGCTAGAGCTAATCCAATGATTTAAGTATGTCTCATTTGATGTGTCTAGGCCAAAAGAACTAAGTCCCACCTTGTTGCAAGTGTGGGGCTAGAGAGAGGAAGAGTAACCAAAGGAAAGTTTGTATTTCTTGTTTCAAGGTAGCTCTCTAACCTTTCTCTCATGCATTATTAGATATTTTTCTTGTTTTTGAGAGTTTGCATGTGTGTTTATGCCATATGAAATGTTCTTAGCTATTTCCTACATGTATGGTACCATTATGTACTTAAAAATGTGTTTATGAATGTTATATGGCTTGAATAGGTTTGATAAAGCCAAAAGTCCTTTAGCAAGGGTGAGGGTGAGCCAAAAGTCCCTAGAATTGGGTGAGACTAAGCTAAAAGTCTCAAGAAGAGTGAGGTTTAGTCAAAAGTCACTTGAAAGTGGGTGAGACAAGTCCAAAAGTCTTAAAAAAAATGGGTGAGGCTAAACCAATGCCCTTGAGAGATCATATGAGATGTATATGTGCTTTTTGAACATGAAAAATGTTTTATGTATGTTTATAAGTTGAAAGATGGCCATGCATCCATTCTTAGAGTTGTAAATGCATCTACTATGTATGTTTGAAAGGGTAAAGAGTTATTGAGATTCTTGGAATCTCACACTTCCCTCTCCATTATCTAAACATATCTAAGTGGACCAAGTGAGCCAAGAAATGGAAGTCGCCACTCTTGAAGATAAGGATTTTTCCAAAGGATATGTTAAATTGCCATTTTGTGGACATAATGTTGGCAAATGATGCAATATTATGTTGTATATGATATGTAGACATTTAAGCACATGTAAATATATGGATATATGATGTATGTATTGAATTTGAAAGCATGGGAATGAGTATGTTAGTTTTTGACATCCATATACCTTAATAAGCTTGTGTAATTTTGTGTATGAGAACAAGTGAGAAAGTGAGTTTATGATGTATGAATAATTGGACCTCCTAGACATGATTTTTATCTTGTTTTTAACAATTCTTACGTGTTCAAGAAGTCATGGTTAAGGTAGAAGAGCATTTGGGGTAAATTTAACCCTAATTGGTGCTTAAAAAACCTATTTTGGCACCCTATATCACAAACTAACCAAATAGATGAATTTTTTCATAGAATTTTGCCTGCATATAAGTATTATCTAGAGCTTTTTGTAGAGCTAAAAACTACATTATTTTCCACTCTAGAGAATAAATTATGAATTTTCAAACTTGGGAAAAAGTTATTGAAATGTTATCAGTACTGTGCATATGGTCAATTTCATCTCCTATATTATCCAATGGCCAATGATATCTAATGCTCATAAAATTTTATAAACAAAAATGAGACATGATAATCTTTCTGTGCGCACCAAGATCACCTCATTTGGATTTATATTGAGCGAGATATGAATTTTTGAAGTTAGTGGTCAGTACTAGTAATGCAGCAAGACCTCTGGTATTATTCCATCCATTTCCATAAGGTAAATGCTTCTGTATTAGTCTAAAAATATTTTTAGCCTCTAGTTAACATCCATATCTTTCTAGAATAGTTTGGGTTGCTAGGTTTTGATGTTTCTATAATTAGTTATGAATTATTGAAATTTATATCAGAAACTTGTGATAGCAAACATGGGCAACTTGACCTTTGGTGCTATTATGTTATCAATCGTGGTCTAGTTGATGTTTTTATGGCCTGAACTGATTTTTAACCTATAGTTGACATTCAAGGCTTTTGAGAAAGCTATCATTTGCTTGTTTCTATTTTTTTAGAATTAATTATAATTTTTCAAAGTTGATAACAAAAATCTAGAAAACTGAACCCAAGGCCAACTTGTAATTTTTCTGATGTGAGGCTTCTAACCTGAGTTGTATGTGATGTTTTATGTTTTTTATGACTTGTATGGATAGATTATGAGTAAAGGATGGTATTTAGAAGTTCATATGGTCCATGGAGCAAAAGATGAAAATTTAAAACCTGATGTAACGCTATTTAATACATTATTTTTATTGATTTTCTATGAATATCATGTATGAAGCTTAGTTGTAGTAAGGAAGCGTTAAAAGATGGCCAGGTATTACAATAACCAAAGCCCAAATTCATAAAAAGATAGATATAATGACTAAAAAGAAATTGTTTAGGAGTAAAATCATAGCTCAAAAGACCAATCACAAAGCAAAATGAGAAGAGATAAACTAACCACATACATTCATGCCCATGGTAAAGAATGAAAATTAGATCTTAATTATTTATACAGATCCTCAATAAGAAAAATAAATAAATAAAACTCTTGAACTTAATTATGGCCACAACCATAAGAGAAGTATAATAATCACAATCTCTACTACATAGCTGAATGGCAAAGTGATTATCATCATAATCCCTAACTAATTACCCACTAAATGTAAGATTTGAGAAGAATGTACCTAATTGTTCAAAGTCCCTTTCTTGTTTGTTAATGGGGTGCGAAAAAGCGAATGAGAGAGGAAGAACTTAAGTAGAGGGAATTTCAATGATGGCAATAAGAGGGTTTGGTCAATGAAGTACATTAGAAATGGTGGCAATGGAGAGAGGAGTTGGTGGAAAGAAGCAATTGAGGGCAATGGGTGGAAGTTTGCTAGTGATGTTAGGGCCAATAAAAAAAATTTGAGAGGGGTTTTAGGTCCTAATGGGGAAAATAGGTTAGGGAAGTAGAGAAGGTATGGGTTGAATTGGGTAAGTTTTAAGTAAGAAAGAGTTAAGTTTTTTTTTTTGTTTTTTTTTAGACATTAAAATGACATGGCCCATGGTAGGTTACCATAGGGGGCACTCGAGTAAGAGGCCATGTTAGATAGCATGGCTAGACTATGTTGTCTTGCAAATTTTCTTTAACTCATAGGAGAACACTACCCTATGTCAGATAACACTTATGTGTGTCATGTTACACATTATTTTGCCCTAAGTGTAGGAAATTTGTAGCATTTACAAACTTTGGAAAATCATAACTAATTTTAAAAAAATTGAAATCATACATTCTTGCCCCATTCTAGAAAGCTACACATGTCTAATGTATGCTTAAAATATGTCCAGACCATAACATCCAACATAGAAGACATTTGACATTTGAAATAGTTTCGAGGTCTGGATGTCCATTGGTGCTGTCACAGAATTCTACAGCAAACTTAAAAAATGTCAAATTAATTTCACAAAATTTCAATTCATGTAAATGATACCAATATGGAAAATTGTGGATGTTAGCTAGAGGGAAAAAATAACACCAGAGCATCTTAGGCACGCCTAGACCTCGAAACACAATCAAATAATTCCTGAGGTCAGTTGGGGCACCTGGTACTAGATAGAATTTTTAAAAATTCATATCTTCCTCTCTAGACATCCAAATAGAGTGTTTCTAGCTGGTACAAGTCATTGGAAATATCTAGTTTCTCCATATAAAATTTTGTGATAATTGGACATCATTTGAGCCCTGTGTGACAGAAATTATTTTCAAACCAAAATTTTTGCCAACTTTAAAAATTCATCAAATATTCTTTAGACCTCCAAAAATTCTGTTCTTTAACTTTCCAAAAATCTCTCAACAAGTTCTATTTTCATGCCAAATCTCATATCAAAAAGATTTCATTTGGATAAAAAGTGACTTAGGATTCCATTATGGTCAATTTTGGCTCCATATAAGATACCAAAGTGTCCAAATGCTCTCTCTTAATGTTTGGCACCTCTTGGGCAAGTCTAAAAGTATGATTATGACTTATATGAGCTACCCAAATGGTCCTAAACCTTATGCATCTCATTTTGGCTATCTCACTTACACTTATACACATTTGCATAAAACCATTCAGGAGGCCAAATTGCCATAGCTTACTCATTTTACATTCTAATAGTCACATAACATAATCTCTCATTTATACATAACATATTATCCTAATTATACATGCTCATAAAGTCATTTGTCATATACAACCATAGATTACACATTTGCCACTTTGATGGCCTTAAAGAAGCTAATTCTATGCATTTCACTGTCATGCTCTCATCTCTCAAGTGATTGGCTCCCATCTCCTTGCTTTCTTGATCCATCTAGCATGTTACAACATTGAAAAGGAAGGGATGAGATTAAAAAAATCCAAATAGCTCATCTCCCATTCAATCATACATAAAGCATGCAAAACAAGTCTTACAAATGTATGCATGGGCATATTAATATGTGCAAACATTCAAAAAGAATTTTCAACATTTGAATAAGTCATCATAGCATACAAAGGCTTGCCAAGCAAGTGGATTAGTCTCACCTATTTACTCATAGATTTTGGACTTACCTCAACTATTCTTTAAGAGGTTCTTAGACTCAACCTTGCTCTTAAAAGTTAACCTTACTTTTGAGAGACTATTTACTTTATCTCAACCAATTTTAAGGGTTCTTGGCTCATCCTCACCATGGTCAAGGATTCTTGGCCTCACCATGCTCAAGCATCATAAACATTATTTAGAAACATAATGCATCATCATGGCATATAAAATCATGCTAGAATACTTTTCATGGCTTAAAACATACATACACATAGTCAAAACAATGTAAGCACACATCTATGCATGAAAGAAGGTGGAGAGAGCTACCTTGATTGCATTTGTACCCTTTTTTCTTGAGTTTTGAATCCTCTCTCTTGACCTCACACACCTAAAAAGGTGGAGATCATTCATCTTGGCCTAAACACATCATATGGAAGCTAATTACACTCTTCAAGCAAAGTCTAAGGCCACACAATCACTAGAAAAGTTAAGTGACTCATAAGACTCTTTTATGGTTCCATAATGCATTTAATGAAGCAACCTTAAGAAAACATCATCTTGGCTCCATTCCATCTATTCATTTATGATTCTTGACTCCATTTAAACCTCTTGGAGTCATCACATAATCTATTCAAGGAGCCTAGCTAGGTGTTGTTTCTTTAAGTCATATTATGGAACATACAAGGTCATCTCACTTTCTATGGTTTCTAAATTTTGTCCAAGGCTTCCTCTCATACTCTCCCATCATATATGATACAAAACTAAGCTTGGAAGGAATTAAAATACTCCCTAGGTGTATAAACTCTCCTTGGCCAAAGCTATGCTTCTATATGGCACCAATGGAGTTATTTTAATTTCTTTGATAGGAGAAGCACGTGGGAGGCTCTCTTGGTATCTTAGGAACTCATATATACTCTTAGATAACTTAAATTACTACTAGAAAGCTTCATCTTAGTGTAGGTATAACCAAATCCCTAAATTTCATAACTTGCATTCTAAAGCTCCCTTTTCAGTTCTAGTTGTATATTCTTAATCCTCACACTCCATAACCTTTGGTTCCATCAAAAACATATAAAACAAAAAACTCTACTCCTCACTTTCTCTCTCTAGACCTAAGCTTAAATGATTTGGAAACACAAGATTTTACAAGTGTTTCAAGTAAAGTCTTACCTTAAAACAGAGCTCTATTCACGTAGAATATTTTCCTCTGATTGATTTCTTGAAAAGAGTTCCTTTTTAGCTTGGGTTAGATGTGAATCTTCAAGTTTTCAAGAAAAAAAAACTACCATTAGAGAGCTCTTAGAGAGAGGAATAACTTTCTTAATTGGTGCAGTATGAAGTGGGGCAGTTTACTTACTTAAACAGAAGCTTAAACTTCTTCTCTCTCTCCCCTCTTAATGTCATGCCATTGCTGTCCATTTTTTTGCAAATGGAATCTTAGAGAAGGTGATGACGTGTAATCTTACTTAAGAAGCCTCTTTTATAATTTTTTAAAACGACCATTTTGCCCTTACGTACCTGTTTGCTTTGTTTAAGCCCATTTTAACTCCTTTTTTAGAACCGTCTTTTCCATCATAAAATTTAGGCTCCCAATTAAATAAAATGCCTTTAGAATCACTCAAATCGGAGCTAAAACCTTCCTAAACGAATCAGTCAAAGTTTGGGTCAACCGACATTAGAAAACATCCACCAAATGGGCTTTAGCTGTCCCGAGGCTTCCCATGATTTTCAGGGCCTCTGAGAACCCTAGAAAACTTAAAACTTTTATTTTAAAAGCCTTTCTATGAGAATTCCAAAATTTGCTCAAAATGATAAAAATGCCCTTACATTTCGTCAACCTTTTGTTATATTTTGTTTCTTCATTCTAGCTATATTTTTCCTTCTTTCTGAGCTTGGGATTCTCTCTTTTAGGAGTATAGAATGCTTCCCAAATTTTTTAGGACCTTAACTAAGTCATTTCGAGGGACTTGCTTTTGTATCCGATGAATTTCGTTCATTTACGAAGAAATCGTAAGTTACATTTCTCGCATTTTCTCTCGTTTTTAGAGAACTGGATATTATACATTATCTAACTTTAAAGCTTAGTCTTTTATGGAAGAACTTATTATTTTGTCAAGTCTCTTATTGATCTCCCCATTAGAGACTTCCGTTTGATCACTTGTTTAGAGATGGTAAATGGTAGCAATGTGGTGGAGGACCCTATATTTCCTTAAAAGATTTTCCAGCTAATAGTTTCATAAATGAGTACCCCCATCACTTATTAAAGTCCTTTGGACTCCAAAGTGAGAGAAGATATTTTTCTTTATAAATTTTATGACCATGTTGAAGTGCTTAGTAGGTGTCACAATGGCTTCTACCCATTTGGAAATATAATCCATTGTAACCAATATATATCTATTGGCGAAGGATGATGGAAAGACTCCCATGAAGTTAATACCCTACATATCAAATGACTTGACCTCCAAAATATTGTTGAGAGGCATCTCATTCTGGTTTGCAATATTCCCTATCCTTTGGCATAAGTCACAGGCTACCTGATAAACATATATTTCTATCTATTTTATTCTCCAAAACATAGGCATTTTAATAATAAAATATGGCTTTAAGGTTTTAATTAGATAAGATTTTGTTTTAGAAGACATTTCTATATTTTAGGAATTTATTTGCAAAATTGTGGAATTTTAATGCATAAATCTTTTTAAATAAATTTTGTGAATATTTCTATTTCATTCTTTCCATTCTTTTTGTGTAGATTTTCAATGCAAATATGAAGCTTGAATGAGAATTTGATTTAAAGAAGAGAAGGAGAAGAGGTGGAAGCTCTCCAAGTCCAATGAAGCAACATTAAGAGAGTAGCCTCTTCACAAGGTTACACACACAAAGCCACAGATCCAGTTCATACACACATAGCACAAGAAGCATGAGGACGTTGGGATGAGTAGGAAATCGTGAAGAAGCTCGCATGAATCTGGCTTTGGGTTGAGAGTAAAGAGAAGAGCACGTGAGGAGCAAAGAAACAAGGTTAAATGAGCTCACATGGATGGCATGAGATTAAATAAGAGCTGGGTCAGAAGCTAGAAATGGGCTGTGCATGTGATTCATTAAAGAGCAGCACGAAAGCAAGAAGATTTCCATGGGTTGCACGTGGAAAGAGCATGAGTTCAAAGGAGCTTCGGCGACTCTTATGCAAGTTACACAAGCTGAATGAAGGAAGTAGCAACACATTCTCTCGGGTTGTGGAGAGTAACTCGTGAATAGTAGAAAATGAGCAAAAATAGAGAGAAGCTTGCATGAGCTGCATGGGAAAACTAGCTACGGGTTGGGCAGAATGAAAAGAAGAATCAACATGGAATGACGGGCTGGAACGTGTTGGGTTGAAGGAGCTTGGAAGCAGAACACGAAGAAGCAACGGTCCAAAAGAACAACACGAGACATGCAGAAGCTTAGGGTAAAGTTAAAATGAAGAAATGAACTGCATTAAGAAGGCAAAGCTAAGATTTTAACGTGTGAGGGGGAAGAAGGAATAGCTATTGGTTAGTAAGTGTTAAACGTGGCTATTACAAAGGAAAGAATAAACATGACAGAAAGAGATGAAGCTTTGTGCTTGGCTAGAGAAGAAACATGAAGCATGCAGCTCGAGTTGAAGAAGAAATGAGAAAATGAGTTGGAGAACAACGCTGAGCAGAGAACGATGAAACGCATGAAGATGCTGAATCATCAAGCAGCACGTGATGAAGGAGCTCTTAGCTGGAGGAGTTACTGGGTAGTAGCGTGTAGTAAAACATGAAGGTGAAGTACGAGTTTTAAAACGGGGATGAGAGGTTCACAGCCATGTACGAGCAGAAACATAAGAAGGAGCTGTGATGGAGCAACGTGAATGTAATAAAAAAAATAAAATAAAGCTCACATGGGAAGGAATGGGCCCACACTTATACACACATGCATAGACACGTGAATGGTGAGAAGAATTCAGCTCTAAGCATAATACACACAAGAGAATACATGGGCTGAGTGTGACACATGAAAATAAGAGGCTGGGCACATGACTTTTAATGAGGAAGGGATTCCTACAATCAGATTCATTCACGCCTCGATATTTTCGGAAACCCTCGTCCATATATTCCATCGATCCATTCCATACAGTGGCCGCATTCCATCCATTCATTCACCCCATTCGCAATTCACGCCGCATTCATCCATTCACTCATTCATCCCTTCATCCATCACACCATCTCCTCCATTCCATCTTCTATCCATCCACCATACAACGAAGCTCTAATCCATCTTGAGGCTAGCTAGGAGGAAAGCTCTTGGAGAAGCTTGAATCCATGGAGAAGAACTCAGAATTTTGGCTAAGAATTCTTTATTTTCCTACACTTTTTCTCTTTCATATATTATCTTGGTTAAGTTATATTTGATAGGGAATTTGTGTAATTGTAATTAGTGGCTGGTTAGACACTAATTAGGGAACCTTTTGTTGATTAATTAATTTTATTAGATACTGATTTTTCATTATTCTCTAATTTCCCATGTGTGCCTTGAAGGTGTTCGATGAAATACATGAATAAAATTATGTGCTTGAATGTTTAATTTGAGAATTCCTTAATGTTTAGTTGATTAATTAAACATTTTAGGATGATGATTCAGAGGCTAATTAATCAGTTAATCAATCAAATTAGGTGTTCATTGATCTTAAAGACAAGATTTAACAATTTAATGCGGGATTGAGGTCTCAATTCAACGTTAGATTATTAATTTCTTGATTCTTGTGTGGTAACTCAAGATAATTTGTAATGAACACAATTAGAGACTCTTAGGCCAGAATTAATCACAATTGAATTAGGATAAGAATAGTAGATACCAAGAGATGATTTCAAAGCTAGTCATAAGATCATCATCCACCCATAATTCATCCAATTAGGTAGAATTTAGGAACTTTATTTTAATTTCATTTTACTTAGTTTAATTAGATCAAAAACCCCCTTAGTTTAGAAATTTTTAGAGTCTTTTAACATTTGGAAAACTTAATTAATCATTGAACTCCAATTCTAAGGGAGATGACCTAGGTTGTGCCACTAGCTACATATTTTACCAACCTAGTTTTATTTTGAGGGTTGCGCGACGAGCCTCTCACTACCATAAGCTATAATGCATCATAAGATATAGTAGGCTAATAAATTTTAAATTGTAGGACTTTTGTAATCATCTTTAACACACTAAAATGGCCTTCATATTCCTGTGAATGGCATTGTTCTAAAATGCTTCTTACTTCATCCTAGGGTTTACACAACAAATAAAGTCATTTGTAAGTGTTTAAATAGTAGTGTTCTTTTCAAAAATAGTGTTTCACATCCGATAGAAACTTCCTCTTCTAATGGAAATTAAGGTCAAAAGGAAGGATCCTATAAACCAAATAATTGACAATGCTAGCAAACCAAGAGGTTGTGAAGGCCAATACAAATAAATGCTTGTTAAGAAATTCATCTTGAATCGGATTTCCTTTTCTTTTTCATTGGCAATGTTATCTGGGTATCATTTAGGTTCCTACTAGCATATGCAACAATATGCATCCTTTTATCCTTCCTTTGACTAAGAGCTACCCCTAAGGCATAGTCAATGGCATGACACATTAGCTTGAATGGGATGCTCCATATCATGGCAACCATAGTCGATGTTGAGGTTGATTCCCACTTTAACTTGTCAAAAGCATTAAGACACTCTTGGTTGAAATCAAATCAACATCTTTAAAAAGTAAGTTACAAAAGAGTCTAAAGATTTTTGAAAAGTGCTTTACAAAGCAACAATAAAAGCTAGCGAGTCCTAAGAAACTATGGACTTGAAAGGTCTATTGCGTAACCCTCAAAATAAAACTAGGTTGATAAAATATGCAGCTAGTTGCACAACCTAGGTCATCTCCCTTAGAATTGGAGTTTAATGCTTAATTGAGTTTTCCAAATGTTAAAAGACTCTAAAAATTTCTAAACTAAGGGGGGTTTTTGATCTAATTAACTAAGTAAAATGAAATTAAAATAAAGTTTCTAAATTCTACCTAATTGGATGAATTATGGTTGAAAATGGGCTTGTGACTAGCTTTAGAATTATCCCTTGGTATCCATTAGCCTTATCCTAATTCAATTGTGATTAATTCTGGCCTAAGAGTTCCTAATTGTGTCCATTGGAAAATGATCTTGAATTACCATTCAAGATTCAAGAGATTAGCAATTTGATTGTAATTGAAACCTTAACTCCCATTAAATTACTAATTCTTGTGATTAAGATCGTTGAACACTCAATTTGATTAATTAACTGATTAATTAGCCTCTGAATCATCATCCAAAGATGTTTAATTAACCAACTAAACACTAAGGAATTCTTAAATTTAACATTCAAGCACATAATTCATTCATGCATTTCATCGAATACCTTCGAGGCACACATGAAAATTAGAGAATAATGAAAAATCAGTGTCCAATACAATCAATTAATCAACAAAAAGGTTTTCTAATTAGTGTCTAACCAGTCACTAATTACAATTACACAAATTCTCTATCAAATACAACTTAACCAAGACAATAGATGAAAGAGAAAAAGTGTAGGAAAATAGAAATTCTTAGCCAAAATTTTTAGTTCTTCTCCATGGATTCAAGCTTCTCCAAGGTCTTCTTCCAAGCTAATCACAAGATGGAGGACTAGAGCTTCATTGGAAGTGAAAGAATGGAAGATGGAATGGTTCTGCATGGAGTGGATGGACGCTGGATGACAGGGGGGCGAAGGCGCGCATGGATACGGCGTGTGTAGTGAATGGAATGTAACGATGTGAATTAATGAATGACGTGATAAGGCGTGGACCTTCCACGAAATGGGACGAAAGGCGTGAATGTAATGTATTCTCAATCACATGATTTAGCCTTTACCTGAAGGTAATTTTTTTAATTCACCTCATGTGCTTCCTCTTTTATTTCAATTCCTTGCAGCTCCTTTCTCTTTCATTATATACGAATGTGGACCCCACTTGTCATGCTGAAGTGTTGAATCCATGCTTCATGCTTCTTTATTCTTTTTCCACGTTGGCCTTCATGCAGCTGTGTTGTGGTTTCTTCTTCTTTCCACGTCTTGCCTTCAGCCCAGCTCTATTTCTGGTTCTCATATAATTCATCTCGCCTTCAGCTTATTTTCCCATCATCTTTTTGACGTTAATCAAGTGCTTCCATGTTCTGCACTACGTCACACAAAATCCATGTGCCATGTGCCATGTGCTGGATGTGGAAGGTTCTTCTCTTCTTTAAACCAAATTCTCATTCAAGCATCATTTGCTCATTAAAATCTGAACAAAAGAATGAAAAGTATTAAGTAGAAATACCCGAAAATTATTTAAGATAAATTTAAGCATTAAGAACCGATAATTTGTAAATTAATTCAAGTGTAAAAATGCCCAAATAAAATCAAATTCCATTCAATTGCATTCATTAAGCCATATTTAATTATTAAAATGACTTAGTTAGGAGGAATAAAACATATAAAAATAGTATTTATCAAATTCCCCCACACTTAAACCTTTGCACTCTTGGGCAAAACTCAATATCAGAGGAAAAGTTAGTGGAATGGCAAGCGAAGAGTGGAAAAGAAAAAGAAAGGTGTAAAAATCACAAGCTAAGAAATAATCACAACTTTTTAACATTTCAACAATCTAAGCTAACTTCACTTGCATCAAGAAATAAGCTTCATGGCAATTTAATTTGAAAAGAATGAATTGAAATGCATAGGCCCTCACTTGGACTGGTGTTTACTCTCAACTCTCAAGTGTTTAGACAATGTGGATCACTCAAATTTCACCTATCAAAGTTCACTGCCATAAGCTTGTCAAGCTTCTAAATCTCCACCACCCATGCCAAATGCAATACACAAATCAACAGGACTTTATTCATGGTTGTAATGGGGCTAAGGGAGTGAAATGAATGGACATTCAAGAAAAGATAAACAAATGGATACCTTAGAACCTCAAGAGCAATCAATGGAGATTTAGGATAGAGAAGAGTGTGCATTCAAGGCCTTATTTCCTATCACTATAGGCAACTACGAACTCAATCTAAAACACTTCTTTCTTTTAATTTTCAAATGTTTCCTTTTCATTTTTTTTACTTTTCTCTTGCTTTTCTTTTGTTTTTCCATCTTTTCTTTTCTTTGTATTTTTTTTCTCAAGACAGGACTCCTTCACTGAAGTGGGGGTTGGCATCTTTTCAATGACTACAATTTTAGCTCAATCAACCTCCATGCTCACTTAAAAAATTTTGTAATCTAAGACAATGCCTTTTTGCACCATAAAATGGCACTTCTCCTAATTCAAATCTAGGTTAGTCTCTTCATAACACTATGAAATAAGAGAAATATTAGTTAGGCAATTATTAAATGATGAGCCAAAAATAGAAAAATTACGCATGAATATTTCCATGAATTTATCCATATAGTTAAAGAATATTGCATCATGTAGCATTGAAAAGTTATCAATGCATTGCATAAGTTAAAGGGCATTTATCAATATGGGTAAGCAAGTGAACATGGCTTTATTTTAATCTTCAAGGGCTATAGGTATTTGGCTATAGCTTGAATAACTGTCAAGAAGATAGTAGCAAGAATGGCCCATTAGGTTTTTTAACATTTGGTCAATGAAATATGGCGAGAAGTGATTCTTACAAGTATTATTGTCTAACTTCCTGTAGTTTATGCAAACTCTCCAACCTATCATAATCCTTGTGGGAATCAATTCATTATTTTTGTTATGGATTATTGCCATCCCACCCTTTTAAGGCACCACTTGCACTAGACTTACCTAAGAGCTAGTGGATATAGGATAAATAAGCCTAATATCCAGTAAATTAAGGACCTTAGCTCTGATTACCTCCTTCATATTTAGATTCAAACTCTGTTGATGTTCAATTATAGGCTTGTGGTTATCCTCTATCAAAATTTGGTGGATACAAATTAAAGGGCTAATTCCTTTAATATTTGAGATGGCCCATCCAATAACTCATTTTCTTTCACCTAACACCCTCAATAACTTTTCTAACTGTAACTCATTCAAGTGAGCATGTACAATTATTGATAAGTTTTGGTCTTTCCCTAGAAAGGCATGGTTAAGATGGGATAGTAAAAGCTTTAATTCCAAAGTAGGTATCTTTTTCAGTGGAAGGTGGTTAAAGCAACTTACACTTTCTTAAATCTCCAAATTTATGTCATTGTTTAAATAAGACAAAGGGCATTGCTTTTATAATATGGGCCGTAACTATTATCATAGGGTCAATATCCTTTCTTATGGTAGCTAATGATAAACAAGCTTTTAGAAAATTACCAAAGGACTTCTTAAGCTAAGTTTCTTGCCAAAAATTATATACAACATCAATCTTCAAACAATGTTCATCAAGGGATAGGTTTTTCATGGTGTTGAATAAGTGAAATTCAACTTCTTCCTCCTTCATTTTCAAGGTTAGCTTACCATTCTTAACATTAACAATAGGCCCACTTATGGCCAAGAGTGGTCTTCCCAAAATTAACGATATCGACATGTCTTCCTTTATCTTAAGAATTATAAAATCCATTAAAAGTAGAATTTGTCAATTCTTACTAGTGCATTCTCTATAATACCAATTAGGTACTTCACTGACCTATCTACCAGTTGTAGGATTATAGTTGTCAGCCTCACCTTACCTAAGCCAAGTCTCCTACACACAAAAGAGGCCCCAAATTACACTAGCACCCAAATCACAAAAAGCATGATAATGAACATTACCTATAATATAAAGGATAGAAAAACTCTCTAAATTTGAAAGTTTAAGTGTAAGCTTATTTTGAATTATAACATTGAACTTTTTAGTAAATGCAATGGTGGCATGTTCCTCCAGCTTCCTTTTGTTGGATAAGATCCTTTTTAGGAACTTTAAATATGTAGCCATCTGTGTGAGGGCATCTACAAAAGGAATATTTATGTGAAATTGTTTAAAGATATAAAGAAACTTATCGAATTACTTATCTAGGTTTTGCTATCTCAATCTCCAAAGGAATGGTATTTAAGGTAAGGATGGTTAGACTAGTGCTTGTGGTTGAATTTGCTTTAGCCTATACTCCTCAATCTAAAGCTAAGTGCTAATATGTTCCTTTTTATCATCCTTATTCTAATTTGCAAACAACTTAACCTCCTTATTAGTCTTCTTAATTTGCCTACCATTTCTCAAGGAAATTGCCTTACAATGTTCTTTAAGGTTTATCTCAATCTTACTAGGTAGATTTCCCTAAGGTCTAGAGTTAAACGAGCTAACTGGCCTAACTACATATCTAAACTCCTATTATGGCCAGCTACCTGATCAATCTTTGCCTCCAATTTCTCAAATTTATTGGTAGTCATATTCAAAAACTTCTCAAAAGCTTATTGTGACTTTTCATATGTTGCTTCCCAAGATGGCTTATTCTTATTCATCTGTGGACCCCTTTGATTCCTAGGGTGAAACCACCAAAATTGCCCTAATTTCCATAACTACCTTGGTTACCCTAAGCTAAGTTAGGGTGATTTCACAACCTAGGGTTATAAGTGGATGAGCATAGGTTGTTCTGTTGTCTATTGTTATTGGAGACATAATTCATTTAGTTTGGTGGAAAGGACTTGATTGACATGTTCATGTGATAGTCATTATATTTATGTCCCCCTTCACATAAATCACAACTTAGGAGGAAATTGGAGTTAGGCACAATGTTAACATTCAACTGATTAACCTTTTTCATTACAATATCTAGCTTAGTATTTAAGGAGTTGATACTATCATCTTTATGATACTTGTAGCTCTTTGTGGTAGTTGTCTTTAATTAGGCCAATGGTGACAATTTACGACTATATCCTTGATTAGTTTTCCCCTCAGAAATCTACTTGTGGCTATATCTTGATTGACCTTGTCTAAGCAAGATAGGCCATTTTGTGCTTCATTTGATGTGTCTAGGCCAAGTAAATGAAGCTCCACTAAAGTTTAAGTGCGAGGCCAAGAGACAAAGCTAAGAAACAAAAGAGAGTTAACTTGATTTCTTATGTTAAGGTAGCTTTTCATCTATTCTTGCATATGTATGTTGCTTGTTTGATTGGTCTTAGATTACTTGTATGTGTTTGTAAATTATGTGCAGTATTGATTGGTTGATGATCATATGCAATTGCATGATATTTGATTCCATTTGGAATTGGTTTGGCTCTTAAATAGGTGAGACTGTGCTAAAAGTTCCTAAATGTGGGTAAGATAAAGCCAAAAGTCTCAAATATAAGTGAGGCTAAGTCAAAAGCCCCTAAAAGAGGATAACGCTAGATTAAAAGTCCCTAAAGCTTGTTCTTGCTCTTAATGGAGCCATGAGATCCTTAATGCATAAATATGATTCATACTTGACTGTGTAATATGCATACTTGCTTTCTTTGACTTTGAAAATGTCTTATATGTGTGCTTCAATGATGAATGAGATATTGGGATTCTTTGAATCTCATCTCTTCCTAAATTTTCCCTACCCATGCTTAGGAAATTCTCATAGAGGTAAAGATGATGAGTAAAGAGCATGAAAAGCATTACTTTGACACTAGTGTGATTTTTTATGTATATTATTTCCCATATAATGATGTATACATATATTATGAAGTGTAATTATTCACACACATAAAAGTATGAGACAATGATATATATAAACCATTTTTGGATGTAAATATGTGATAATGTGCAATTTGACCCTAAGTTCCAAGTTATATATATGAATTTTGGCAAGTGGGATAGTGATTTTGAGTTGTATGGCTTTTGAGGCATGTTGGATTAATTATATGATGTGTTTGAGCCATAATTTGAGCTTTGATAGAAAATGACTCAATATGAACCACTTGGAACCAAAAATGGTATACTTTGAGCCATAATTTACTCCTAAATTAAAAAATAGATAAAATGAATAAATTTTTTGCTAAAATTTGGCAGCAAAATTAGAGCTCATATAGAGTTTTTTATAGAGCCAAAGAATATAATTTTTGGAGTTCTGTAGAATATTTTATGAATTTCCAAATTTTTTTAGATTTCTTATTTTAACCCTGGTACTGTTCATTTAGTTCAGATCTGGTTTTTCATGGATTTGATGGGCCAAATGAACTCCATTGCTCATGAAATTTTACAAGCATAAATTTGACATCCTAAGTTTTCCATAGCCACTGAGTTTGTGCAAATTAAAGTTGTATAACTCAATATATGATTTTTCAAAATTTGATGTCTAATAGGGGTAAAAGTGGTGATTTGAAGTATATGCAATGAAATTTGAAATTTGAGCTTCTTTTTGTGATATTCCAAGCCTAACAAACTTGGTTGGCATGAATTTAGCGATTCCTATGATAAAGTTATGTAATTATGCACATTTAGAGGTAATATTCGTACCAAAAGTTCTAAATATGAGAGAAATTGTTGTTATATAAGGAATATGCTATAAAATTTGTGCACATTCTTTGATGGTATGACAAACCACAACACAGCTTTGTCTCTTAATGAAAAAGGGAATAACTAGAGCTTGATGCATTATCTAGAATCCTATTTATCTTTATTATGTCACATATCCTTGGGAAATATGATAGATGTCATTCAGGTCCTCATGTACTCCTTTCCCAAATTCATTTTGTTGTAGCATCTAAATCATTCCAAAGTTGATCTTAAAATTATTTGTAGCAACTATAAGATTGACTATACTACCATTAAGCCCTCATGCATTCAACATGGCAAAGTTGTGCACAGTTCATATGAAGTTTGATGCAGCCATAGCTTTTTATGGAAGTTATCTGTTAAGTCTCTTGCGGTGCATCTCCTTACCTTCTTTTAGAATGAAGCATGTACTCTGACTCTTGGTGTTATACCATATTCATGTAGCATCTAATTTGTAGCATAATTGGCTAAAGACATTTATTTTCATGAAATAATTACTTTTAGTAGTGGAAAGTGCCATTATCAAAAGCCAAATTAATCCATTTTTGCTTAAATGAACCATTTAAGCTTAGCAATCTTATCTTGCATCCTTAACACACTCATTAAAGGAAAAACATCACAAATTAGGGCATGCATTTCGGGTTTTGGACCATACATCACAAATTCAACATCATAGTTGCATTTCCTATATGCTCTATAATCTGACCCAATCTTTGAGAATTCATAACTAAATCTAAAAAATTCCAAATCATGTAAATTATGATTTTCTGGAAAGCTCAAGATGTCATCTAGCTACTGTAAAATTTTAGGTCAAAACAATACCAATTGGCCTGCAAAAATTAATAGAACAGTAACAAGGTCAAAATTTTGGACTGCAGTAAACTTGAAATTTAAAAAATTCATATGTTCCTCTACACATATCCAAATTAAGTGCTCTTAATGGCTATGGAAAGATTATAATTCAAACTATATACCTATAAAATTTCATGATCATTGGACTTTATTTGTCTCCTCAAAGGTACAAAAACTAGATTGACCAAATGAGCAATGCACTAACAGTTTTTGTAAATTTTAGCCAATTTTGAAAATCATAATGAATTCTCTAGAGCTTCAAAAATTCTATTTTTTAACTCTGTGAAACTCTTTAGATGAGATCTAGATGCCTACCAAATTTCATACCAAAATTCATCCATTTGATCTAGTTTTGGTTCAAGGTAGGAATATGGTCCAAAATAAGGTCAATTTGGCATCAAATGATACCAAATGGCTTCCTACATGAACCATGACCATTTGAGCATGTCTAAAAGCTTAAGCACAACATATAGAAGCATCATAATAAGCTCAAATCATCATATAACTCAAATTCACCATCCCACTTGTTCTTATCCATAAGCATACCATGGCTCAATGATGTCAAAATCATACATTCTCATATATTTGGGTCAACCTTTGGTTCATACATCATATTTATATACTTTTACATATGCTCAAGGGTTTACATCTCATACATAACTTATACTTACATAATTTGACATCAAATTACATCAAAACTATCCTATTGTCAAAGTAATACAAATCACACTCTTTGGCCTCCATTTTTGCTTCCTTGGGCTACACCTATACAAAAGTAGATGGAAAATAGGGAGAGTGAGATTCAAAGAATCTCAATAGCTCATTCACCCTTTCAAGTAAGCATATATGGCATGTTATCAAGTCAAAGAATACAAGCATGTATCAAATGCTTCCAAAAATAAAACATAAACATGTTTTTAAGATCACATAAACATATCAAGATCAAAATTAAGCTCTACATACTTTTGGTCCCGCCTCACCCTATTATTGAGGACTTTTGGATTAGCTTCACCCAATTTTTAGGGACTTTTGACTTAGCCTTCCTCATTCTTAAGTCTTTCAGCCTTGTCTTACCCATTCTTCGCTACTTTTGGCTTTACTTCACCTATTCTAAGGGACTTTTGGCATAACCTCACCCATCCAGAGCAATCTGACAACTCAAAAGTAATTCAAGAAGTATAATGGTACCATAGCATAAAACCAATAGTTATAGGTGTAATACCTTAGCTACCTTAGCCTTCTCATCCCAATACCAAGGCTTAGTTTATACACTTTACATGAAGAGCAATATTTTTAATAGCATTATTTCGCGTAACATAAGGTGCAAAAATTTCATTTCATACTTTGTAGACCATGTGAACTCATCCATATTATTTTTGACCCATATTACATCCATACAAGTCATAAATATCACAATTCATCTCATATATCTCGAGCTAGGAACCATATATTACATAAACCAGATTTTGGCCTTGGGTTCACAATTCTAGCTTACTGATATGAACTTTGAAAAATCATAATTCATTTTATAAAAATATCAATTAAGCAAACCATATCATTCTAGAAAGCTGTGGATATCCAATAATGGATAAAAATAATTTTAGATCATGTAAACACCAATTGGATCAAGAAAAATAATGAAATAGTACCAAAGGTCTGTCTGCAATCTTGATATTATCCTTCAACTTTAAAAATTTGGTTCTCCCTCTACAGAGCTTTAAATAAGGTGATCTTAGTGACTATAGAAAGCTTATGGTGTTTAGTTTATGCTTGTAAGATTTCATAGAAATTGGACTTCATTTGGCCTATGAATGGCACAAAGGAAGAAACTGACCATATGAACAATGTTGTTACCATTTCTACATAATTTGGCTAATTTTGAAAAATCATAATAAATTCTCTAGAGCTCTAATTTGGATGTTCTTTAGCTCTATGGAAAGCTCTAGGTAAGCTCTATAAGTGTGCCAAATTTCATGCCAAGACTAGTCCATTTGGTCAATCTGTGGTTTAGTTCAAGATTTGGTCACCTTTAGCACTATAATTGGGTCAAAGAGGGACCTAATGGTCTTCTTAATATACCATAGCTACTTGAGCATGTCCCATAGAACAAACACAGTCTAGGGAAGCATTTTAAATGGTCCCAAACATCATAAAGCTCAAACTTACCATGCCACTTACATTTATACACAAACACATACTAGCACAAGGGTGGCAAACTCTCACCATATATACATTCAAACTTGTTCAAATGGTCACATCTCATATACACCATATGAATACATTTCTTAACATCAATATGTCCTTAAAACAACTATTTAGCTACTTCCTTATCAAAGTATCATGCTTCAAGGCATTTGGTCTTCTTTCTTTGGACTTTTTAGCTTACCTAGACATGAATGAGCATATTGAGGGAGAAGAGTGAGATTCAAAGAATCTCAATAGCTCTTAGCCCTTTCAAACATACATAATGGATGTATATACATGTCAAATAATGTATGCATGGCTTTCTAGCTACTAGCGAATATAGACATAACATTTTTCATATTCAAGAAACTCATACATAACATACATAGGCTTTCAAGGGCATTAGTTTAGCCTCACCTATTTTTCTTGGGACTTTTGGATTTATTTCACCTATTTTCAAGGGACTTTTGACTAAGTCTCACTCTTTTTAAGACTTTTGGCTTAGTCTCACCTAATTTTAGGGACTTTTGGCTCATCTTCACCTTTGCTAAGGGACTTTTGGCATCACCATACTTATTCAAGCCAAAACACATTCATAAAATATATTTCAAGATCATCATGGTACCATGGTATATAGGCAATAGCTAGAAACATTTCCCATGGCATAAACATACATACACACATCTAAGGACAAGAAAACATCCAAAAATGCATGAGATAAAAGGTTAAAGAGCTACCTTGGAGCCAATGCCATACACTTTTTCCTTGGATTTGTCTTCCCCTTTTTGGCCAAGCTCATAGAATTGGATTGCACTTGATTCTCTTGGCCTACACACATTAAATGAGGTATGTTTGAGTCATTGGAACAAGCTTTAGCTTCTCACGAGCTCTATGCTATGTTACTTTCTCACATAACCTCATTATGGATCCATTCAAGACACAATGAAGTAACCTTTGGATTTCATGATCTTGGCTCCCATTTTTCACTCATTATAGATCTCTTGACTCCATTTAGGCTACCTAGAGTCATCACACATTTATTTTAAGGAGCCTAACTATAGGTTGCTTCTTTATGTCTCATTATGGAGCCTACACCTCCATCTCACATTCTATGGCTTCTAAATTTTTCTAAGGCTTTTTTTGATGTTCTCCTATCATCTTTAGTCCCATTCTATCCTTAGAACAATTTAAAACTCTCTCTAGGTGACCATACTTGCTTAGGCTGAGACATGCACATGTTTTATGGCCCATGGAGTTGTTTTCATTTTCTTGAAAGGAATGGCTCATGTAAAGCTTCCTAGAGGTCTAAGGGACTCATACCATGTCTTACATAAGCTAGAATATCTCTAGGAAAAATTAGATTTTATCATTTGTTTCAAATCCCCAAGTTGTGCTAACTTGAACTTCTTGCCTCTCTTTTTTGATTCCACTTGCTTATTCTAAATTCCCACACTCTAAATCACTTGTTTTTCCTTTGATATGGTCAGAATTCAACTCCCTTTGGATGGGCTCTAGGTTAAATGAAATTCACGTAGAGGAAGGGCAAGAAAAGAAGCATGAAAGGCTAAGGGATTTACCTTGTGTCAATGCTTTTTCAAGAGTTCTCTCCATTGCTTCTAGCTTCTCCTTGAGATTATAAGCTCTCTCCTCTGGACTAGCCACAAACCAGTCCTATATGAGCCATTAAAACCATGGGAATGAAGAAGAGAAGGAGGAGAACAACTTTACTAAAAGGAAGAAGCATGGAAAAAGCCTTAATTCCTTACCTTTGTACAAGTCTTTCCCTCCCCTTTTGCTCTCTTCTTGGATGCCTCTTGGAGCTGGTCTCTCCTTTAATTTTAGGTAGATAAAATGTCAATTAAGTGAGGGAGGGGAAGAGGACGACATCTATAAGGCCATGTTTCTTAAAAATTCCTTTTTAAAAATCCCATCCATGTCCCTTTTCTTAGCTTTTTCATTTTAGGTTCATTTGAATTTCTTTTTGAGAGCTGTCTTTTCCATCATAAAATTTCAATTCTCTAACTTATAAAATGCCTTTGGAATCACTTAAATTGAATCTAAAACCTTCCCGAATAAACTGGTCAAAGTTTCAGTCAACCTATATTGTAAAACATCAACCGGAGGGGTTTGAACCATTCTAGGGGTTCCTATGGTTTTTGGGACTTATAAGAACCTCAGAAAACTTATTTTTCTCATTTAAAAATTCCTCTATTGAGTTTTCTAAAAGTACCTATAATTACAAAAATACCAATGTATTTTCGTCTAATTATTCTGACTCTATTTTCAGGGCGCCTTTAGCCTTAGATCCTTATTATTTAAGGTCTCTATATTGTTCTAATTTCATTGGATCTCAAATCATTCTATTTAGGAGACTTCCTTTTATATCTGATGAGTTTCATCCATTTATAAAGAAATTGGATATTACAATAAGCATGTTTCATGATTCAAATACATATACAAGCATTCAATGATAATCAAACAACCAAGAAATGCATGTAAGAAAGGATGGAGGGCTACCTTGGTTCAAGAAACACAAATTCCTTCTTTAATTCCTAGCTCTTTTGTTTGGCCTCACACACACATTTGGAGGAGCCTTGCTTTACTTGGCCTAGATACATCAAACAAGATATGAACACATCAATGGAACCATTGCTAGCCTCACATAAAGTTTACACAAGGTATTTCTAGCTTATGCCATGCTTATAGTTTCATATAAGGGCATAATGAAGCAACTCATATAATTCATCATCTTGGCTCCAATTTCTCACCCAATCTAAGTCACATAACTCCATTTAAACTCATTAAAATCATCACAAACTCATTTGAAGGAGCCAAACATCAAGTTACTTCTTTGTGCTTGAAGGAACTCTAAACTTCCAACTTTCAAAATATGATTTCTACATTCAAACTAATAGTTCCTTTGGTATTTATGATTCATTTCTAGACCACCTCTATCATTGGAATTAAGAAAAACTCTCATGAGGTACAAGAACCACTTCTTGGCCAAGATTATGATGCTTAAGATAGGAACCTATGGAGTTTTGTTGATTTTCCTAAAGAATTTGCCACTTGTGAAGCTTCTTAAATGTCTTGAGAATTCAAACATGCTCTTACATAAACTAAATCATCACTAGAAAGCTTCATAAATCCCTAGGTGCAATTAAAACTCTAATTTCCATAACTTGTTATTTATAAGTTCTTTTTGAGTTCTATTGCTTCCATATGATTCCTTAGGCTTCAAAACCCCAATTTCT
Organism: Erythrophleum ivorense; assembly: GCA_026724425.1. Lineage (NCBI taxonomy): Eukaryota > Viridiplantae > Streptophyta > Magnoliopsida > Fabales > Fabaceae > Erythrophleum > Erythrophleum ivorense. Next base: position 33,992,536 of record JAIUCV010000006.1, on the reverse strand, counting down.
ATCAAGTTCAGATAAAAATCAAACCCCCCTATGTAGCATCTAGTTTTTGTAAAAACAACAAAATGAGTTAATTTGAAAAACAAGTTTCCTAAATTGAATGATTTAAGGCTAAATAAAATTAGGATAAAATTTTAAATAATAGAACATGAGCATTTGAGATTTAAGATGTTTGAAAACTCAAGCCAGATGAGTTAGAAAAATTTGTGAAAGAAAGTGATGTATTTTTGTAATTTCTGAAAAATTTGAAAAACTCATAGGAAAGCTTTTTAAATAAGAAATTTGAGTTTTTTGGGGTTCTTAGAGGCCCTAAAAATTATGGAAACTCTCAAAATAGTTAAAACTCCTTCGGTGAGCAATTTCGGTCATCGATTAATCGAAACTTTGACCGAAGGGTTTGGAATGATTTTCAATCCAATTTGAGTGACTCCAAAGCCATTTATAAATTATAGGACCTAAATTTTATGATGGAAAATATGGTTCTCGAAAAGGAGCTAAAATGAGCCTAAATGAAAAAATCAAGAAAAGGACTAAAATGCAAAAGTTAAAAGTTGTTAAAGTGACTCCTCCCCTTCCGTATAGCATGTGGCCCTCTCCTAATCTTATTAACCAACATTTTCTATCCCAAAATAGAGGAAGAGACTAGGGAGAGAGATGAACCAAAGGAGGAGGAGAAGAGGAAGAAAAATAAGGGAAAATGTTATGGAAATTATGGAAATTTCAAGCTTCTTCCTTCTTTAATGTTGTTCTCCTCCTTCCCACTTTTCTTCCTATGGTTTTTATGTGTGATATAGAGCTATTTTGGGTCTGGTACAAAGGAGAAAGATTAGAGTTTGAAAGAAAGGAGCACACCAATTACAAGAGCACTTGAAACAAACTAGAAACCAAGGCAAATATCCATGCTTCCTTGCTTCTCCTTCTTTGCTTCTTCTTGGATAGTTTTGGTCAAGTAGAGAACTCATAGAAGGGGAATAGTTCTAACCTTAACCAATCATGAAATGTAACACCATAATTCTAAGACACATCTCACATCATATGCAGGTTTATTTCCATGAAGTATAAGAATTTCTCAAGAAAAAGCCATAGAAAAATACAAATCAATTGCATTGCGTAATAGATAAAATTTTCATTCGGTGTCCCATTGACCATATAGACTCATCCATCTTATTCTCATATTTAATTACAAAAATAAAACTCATAACCATCCAAGGAAGTGGCCTAAAATTTGTGCAAGTGGATGGAATACACAAAAATACTAGGTGCAGTCTTGGCCAAAAATTTCAATTTACTGTCAAAACTTTTGAAAAATCATAACTAATTCTAAAAAAAATATAAATCATACATTTTTTACCATTATAGAAAGATACAGATGTCTAATTTATTCAAAAAATATATCTAAACCTCCATAGGGGTTGCTAGCTACCAAAAGTTGATAGAATAATACTAGAGGTCGACTATCATTACTGATACTGTCCTCCAAATTCAAAAATTCATGTCTCTCTTCTTAGAGGTCCAATTGGTGTGATCTTGGTGGTCATGGAAATCTTATCATGTCTAGTTTATACCTATAAAATTTCATAAGCATTGGACATTATTTGACATAGCCTAAATTTATGACCATATGAATAGTGTCTACATCAATTTAGTAGAAAAATGTCAACTTTGGAAATTCATAATTAATTCCACAGAGTTCCAAATAACCTAGTCTTTGGCTTCCCAAAAACCTGTGGATAAGATCTATATGTTTGCCAAATTTCATGGGCAAATTCGTTTATTTGGTCAGATCTTGATGTTGGGTTGCAAGATGGCTCATTTTGTGTCATATAAGGGGTCCAAATGGTCCATTTGAGTTCTAAGGTAACCATGACCACTTAGCACATGGGAATGCACCCAAATGGCTTTCTAAACTTGTCTCAAAGGTACATAAACCTAGAAATCAAAAACTCACTCTCTCGCCCCATGCCATACATAAGAACATACAAGGCTAGTCTTGCTCCTCAATATCCAAAATGCATTCTATCATACACATAATATTAAATCTCATTTGTATATGATACATTTGCATAATTACATATGTTCATGAGGTCATAGGACATATACAATAATGAATTACAACATTTGCCACTTATATGGCCATAAAAAAGTAAAATCAATGCACTTTGTTGTCATACTTTCATCTTTCAACTTGATGGCTCCCATTACCTTGCTCATTTGGTCACCAAGCATGTTAGGACATTGGAGAGGAGGAAATGAGATTCAAAGAATCTTAATAGCTCATATCCTTTTCAATCACACATAAAGAATACAAAACAAGTCTTAAAAATGCATGCATGGGCATCATGAAGTGCATGATCATTCAAGAAGCATTCTTGGTGCTTGAACAAGTCATACAAAGCATACATAGGCTTGCCAAGTAAGTGAATTAGCCTCACCCATTCTCTTATAGATTTTGGACTTGCCTCATCCATTTTCTCTAAGAGGTTTTAACTCAACCTCACTCTTGGGATTCAACTTCACTCTTAGGAGATTCTTTACTTTGTCTCAACTAATTTTAAGGGTTCTTGGCTCATTTACACCATGGCTAAGAGTTATTGGCTTCACCACACTCAAGCAAACCCAAGCACACATACAAGGCATCCTTTGAAAACATATTATAACATCACAGTACCATAATACATATGCACATGATAGAACACTTTTCATGGCTTAAAACACACATTCAAAGACAAGTTAAGCACACATTCATGAATGAGAGAAGGAGAAGTGAGCTACGTTTATTGCAACCACACACTTTTTCTCTTGGAAATGCTCTCCCTTCCTCAACCTCACACACACAAAGATGTGGGATTTGTTTCTCTTGGCCTAAACACAATATATAGAAGCCTATTAAGTTCTTGGAATCATTTCTAAAGCCATACATCTTCTTTAAACACTAACTTGGTCTAATAACCCCTTTTATGGTTCCAAAATGTATCTAATGAAGCAATATCCATCATTTAAGTTCTAGGATCTATTCTTTCCTTTCATTTATGATTCTTGACTGCTTTTAAGCCTTTTGGAGCTATCACACAATTAAAACAAAGAGCTTAACTAGGTATTACTTCTTTAGGCTATATTATGGAACCTATTGTGTCATCTCACTTTCTATGATTTCTAAAACTTTTCAAGGCTTCCTCTCATCTTTTTCCATCATATATGACCTCAAAAATAAGCTTGGAACAAATTAAAACTATCCTTAGGTACCCTAACCTTTCTAGGCCAAGGCATGCACTTAAATTGCACCCAAGGGAGTTACTTCGGTTTCTTTGATGGAAGAAGCATATGAGGGGCCTTCTAGAGATCTTAGGAGCTCATTTAAACATTCATTTAGCCTAAGAGTTATTATATTAAATCAGATTTTACAAGGGATACTAGAAACCCTAGGTTTGCTATCTTAATTTTCCATGGTTGTTTGTTAATTCTCTTTGCATTTTCTTATTCTCCTCTCTTAAATTCCTAAGATTCACCTTTGATTCTGTCCAAAATCCAAGCCTTTTTAAAGCTCCATGTGTGGGACGAACCAAGGAAAAGAAGGGAGCAAGAGATAGCTACCATGGAAGGAAGATTGACCTTATTTTTTTTTAATTTCTTAGTTGATTCTTCTTTTCTTGGCCTCCTCTCTTCAAATCCAAATTTTTTCCTCTATTCTTCCCTCAAAATAAATCCAAGAATTTCAATAAAACCATAGGAAAGAAGAAGAAATGGAGAAGAAGAGGTTTACTATAAAGAAAGCATGAAAAAACTAAGAAATTCCTTACCTTTTGCCCTTGTCTTTCTCCTCCCTTTCTCCTCCTCTTAGTGTGTCTCAAACACTAGCTCTCTCCTCTGGTTTAGGGAAGAAACAATTTTGTCTAAATGAGTGAGGAGGTGAGGTACCTCATATATATATATAGGGAGGTTAAGAAAGAATTTTCAAAAATTCTAATTTTTCCCCTTCATTTTCGTATTTTTGTTTCTAGTTTGTTTTAGCTCTTTTTTGAGAATTTCCTTTTTCATTATAAAATTTAGATTCCTAATTTGATAAAACGCCTTTAGAATCACTCAAATCAGAGCTAAAATCTTCCTGAACGAATCCGTCAAAGTTTGGGTCAACTAATATTAGAAAACATCCACCGGAGGGGTTTTAACTATCCCAGGACTTCCTATGATTTTCAGGGCCTCTAAGAACCTCGGAGAACTTAAAACTTTCATTTAAAAAGCCCTCTTGTATGAATTCTAAAATTTGCTCAAAATTACGAAAATGTCATTACATTTCGTTAACCTTTTGTTCAATTTCGTTTTTTCATTCTACCTCTATTTTTCTTTCTATCTGAGCCTGGGATTTTTATTTTTAGGAGTCTAGAATGCTACTTAAATTTTTTGGGACCTTAACTAACTCATTATAGGGGACTTGCTTTGAAAACATACTGTTTTCGTCATTTAACAAAACCCGGATATTACATGAAACCTATGATTTAGAGTGTGGGAAATAAGATAATGCAATGAAATTCAAGAAAGAATCATTAAAATTCAAGATACAAATGCTAGGGATTCAAGTGCACTTTGATTTGTAGGAAGCTTTCTAGTAATAATTTAAGGTATTTAAGAGTTTATATGAGTTCCTAAGACATCAAAGAAGCCTCCTAAGTGTATCTTCATCCAAGGCAATTTGCAAAACCCTATAGGCTCCATTTATGATGCTGATCTCAGCCCAAGGGGGTTCACACACCTAGGAAGTGCTTTAAATTTTTCTAAGTTTAGATTTAGACTAAATATGATGGAAGAACATGAAAGGAGGCCTTGGAAAAAATTTAGGAAGCCTAGATGGTGAGTTAGAGGTGTAAGTTCCATAATATGACATAATGAAGTAACATATAGCTAGGCTCCTCAAAATGATTGTGTGATGCCTCCAAGGAGTCTAAATGGAGTCAAGAATCATAAATTGAAGGAAATAATGGAGCTAAGATCATGAATTCTTATAATTGCTTCATTAGGTACTTTATGGAACCATAATTGAGTCATTTAAGAAAGTGGGTTTTTATAGTGTGCATATAGTGTTAGAGCTTATTTCAATAATATAATTGGGTCCTATTTGATGTGTTTAGGCCAAAGGAATCATACTCCACCCACTTGCATGTGTGTGACTAAAAGAGGGAAAGAGCAATCAAGGAAAAGTGTGTGTGTTTGCATTCAAGGTAGCTCTCTAACCTTTCTCTCATGCATTCTTGGTTGTTTTCTTGTCTTTGGATGTGTGTATGTATGTTTATGCCATGAGAAATGTGTATAGTTATTTTTTATATGCCATGGTATCATTATGTGCATAAAATGTGTTTTATGAATATGTTATGGCTTGAATGAGCTTAGTGAAGCTAAAAGTCCCTTAGCAAAGGTGAAGATAAGCCAAAAGTCCCTAGGATTAAATGAGATAAAGCCAAAAATCTCAAGAAGAATGAGGCTTAGTCAAAAGTCCTTGAAAATGGATGAGACAAGTTTAAAAATCCTAAGGAAAGGGGGTGAAGCTAAACCAATGCTCTTAAAAGCCAATGTATGATATATATATATATATGAGTTTCTTGCACATGGAAATGAATTTATGTATAGTTACTAGTAGCTTAATGTTCATATATGCATTCTTGGACTTGAAAATATGGCTATTATGTATGATTAAAAGGGTTAAGAGCTATTGATATTATTAGAATCTCACTATTCCATTTCCAATATGTAACCATGTCTAGGTGAGCCAAGTGGGCCAAGGAGTGGGAGCCAACAACCATAAGAAGTAAGACTTTGGCATATGTATAGAGAAATGAGCTTTATAAATGTATTTTGATGTCAAGAATTGTAACAATGAGTTGTATATGTGATGTAGACATTTGAACACACTCAAATATATGTAGACATGATGTATGAAATGGTTTGGGTTCATATGAATGAGTATGTACGATTTAGCCACCAAAGACCCATTATGTGTTTATGCTTCCAATGTGTATGATTGCATTTAGCATAGTCGAAATGAGCTCCATGATATTTTGAACCAAATTACATGTTTCCCTAGGTTGTGAATGTGGTTTTGGTCATGTCCAAGTGGCCATAGATAAGGAAGAAAGCAATTTCACCCCATTTTGAACCAATTTAAACATCAAATTTGACCATTTCGTGTGCTGAACCAAAATCTGACCAAATGAGTGAGTTTTTCCATTAAATTTGTCCAAAAAGTAGGTCTCATCTAGAGCTTTCCATAGAGCCAAAGAGCATCCAATTTGGAGCTCTAGAGAATTTATTATGATTTTTCAGAGTTAGGAAAAATAAGTTGAATGGTAGAATGCAAAAAGGTCAAATTCTATTTCCTTGTCACTAGTGGCTCAAATGTGTCCAATGGCTATGAAATTTTACAAGCATAAAATAGACATCATAAGGTTTCCATAGCCACTAAGAACACCCCATTTGGAGCTCTGTAGAGGGAGAACCAAATTTTTGAAATTTCATGATAGTACTAATAGTGCAGCAAAACCTCTGGTACTATTCTATCAATTTTCATGGATAAAATGCCATTTTCTTGATCTAGAACTATTTTTAGTTGAAATTATGCATCCATAAATTTCCCAAATGGTATAGTTTTCTAGGTTTTGATTTTTCTAGAATTAGTTATGAATTGTTGAAGTTTATATCAGTAACCTATGACAACAAACTTGGGCAACTGGACCTTTAGTGCTATTCTATTGTCAATCATACTCCAATTGATGTTTCATAGCCTAGAATGATTTTTAACCTATACTTGACATTTAGGGATTTCTAGAAAGCTATCATTTACTTGATTTTTATTTTTTTTAGAATTAATTATGATTTTCTAAACTTGATGCCAAAACTTTGAAAACTGGAACTCTTGGCCAACTTTTTTTTTTTTGGTGTGGAGCTTCCAATCCGAATTGTATGTGATGTTTTATGATGTTTATAACTTTTATGGATGGATTATAAGTAGGGGATGATATTGAGAAATTCACGGGATCCACAGAGTTTAAGATGAATTTTTAAAGTTTTACATAATGCAAAGTAATGCATTAAATTTATTGATTTTTCTAATGAATGCAACATGTATGAAGCTTACTTGTGGGGAGGATGGACTAGAGGAATATAGTGTTACACCTTACATGGTGCTCTTATGCTGGCCAAAATAGTGCATTCATGGAGGAAGCAAGAAGAGCAACTTAGCCATAGAGAAATATACCTTAATTGATTCTTAACCAAGTAGTGTTTCTTATGTTGCTTTGGTTTCCTTCAAACTCTCCCTTCCCTCTATTGAACCAGCCACAAAATGCCACCATTTAAGACACCAAAACCATGAGAAGAGAGAGAAAGGGGAAAGGGGAGAAGAACATTAATGAAAGGAAGAACATGAAAAGTAAGCAAAATCTTACACTTTTCAAGCTTGGTTTCCTTCTCCTTTGCTTCCTCTTTGGTGTGCCACTTCCAATAGGTCTTGGTTCTGTTTTTGGCTAGAGGAAATTTAGTTAGGGTGAGTGGAAGAAGGTAGGTCATGATTTATAAGGTGGGAGGGGTTATTTTATAACATTTTTAAAATTCTAACTATGTCCTTAAACTTTGCTTTCTTTATATAAACTCATTTCAATTCCTTTTTAAAAACCATCTTTTTCATCGTGAAATTTAAGTCTTCTAATTAAAAAAATGCCTTTGGTTTAACCCAAACTAGATTTAGAACCTTACCAAACCATTCGATCAAACTTTTAGTCAACAGATAACTAAAATCACATGCCAGAGGGGATTTAACCATTCTAAGGATTCGTATGGTTTTTAGGCCCTCTGAGAACCCGTGTGTAACACCATAACTTTAACATTCAACTCATGCAAATCTCATGCCTCATCTCATGTAAATTCTATGGGAAGCAACATAATGGCATAGGAAGTCATGGATCAAGATGATTTCCTTATGGGTAAAATTTCTCATTTTGTATCCCGTGGGTCATATAGACTCATCTATCTCATTCTCACATTTAGATACATAATTACAACCCATAACAAGTTCAAGAGATGGTCCATACCTCGAGCAAAGGGAGCAAATACACAAAACATTCTAGTGAAACCTTGGATCAATTTTCCAAATTCTGTGCCTGAACTTTGAAAAATTATAACTAATTGTAGAAAAATAAAAAATAGGCACAATATACCATTTTAGAAAACTACAGATGTCTACTTAATGGTAAAAATAAATTCAGGCCATAAAAGAGGCTTCTAGGCATTAAAAACTAATGGAATAGTACTAGAAGTCAGCTATCATCCCTAGTACTAATCTCTAATTTCAAAAATTCATATCTCTCTACTCAGAGGTCCAATTAGGGTGATCTCAATGGACATGGAAAGCTTATCATGTTTAGTTTATTTTTGTAACACTTCATTGGCATTGGACATTATTGTCCCATGAATAACATTGCCCAAGTTTCTGACCATATGAACAGTACCTATATCAGTTCAACAGAAAAATGGAAACTTTAAAAAATCATAATTAATTCCATAGAGCTCTAAATAATCTAGTCTTTTTTTTCTTAAAAAGGTCTGGATAATATCTACATGTGTGCCAAATTTCATGGACAAATTCGTTCATTTGGTCAGATCTTGACATTAGGCTGCAAAATGGTTCATTTGATGCCATATAAGAGGTCCAAATAGTCCATTTCAAGTTCTAAGGCAACTATGTCCACTTGAGCACGTGGGAATACACCAAAATGACTCTCTAAACTTGTCTCAAAGGTGCATAAACCTAGATTTCTCAAACTCACTCATGCACCCCATGATATGCACAAGATTGCACATACTAACTCTTGCCATTCAATACCCAAAACATGTTATTTCATACATTTAGCATTAACTTTAATTCATACATCATACATTTGGGTATTTGCACATGCTCATAAAATTACATAACAATTTCCTCATGAGATTACATCATATGCTATGTGTATAGTTACAAAAGAGATAAATCTAGGCCATTTCATACATTTTGATGTCAATGTCCTTCTTTTTGGCTTGGTGGCTTCTATTACCTTGCTCAATTGCTTCACCTAGCATGTTAAAACATTGGAGAGGAGGGAATGAGATTCAAAGAATCCTAATAGCTTATCTTCCATTCAATCACACATAAATTATGCAATACAAGCCTTGAAAATGCATGCATGGGCATATTAATATATGTGAGCATTCAAGAAATATCCTTAATATTTGAACAAGTCACACATAACATACATAGGCTTGCCAAGTGAGTGGATTAGCCTCACCCATTCACTTGTAGATTTTGGACTAGCTTCACTCATTTTCTTTAAGAGGTTTTTGACTCAACTTTACTCTTGGGAGTCAACCTCACTTTTGGGAGACTCTTTACCTTATCTCAACTAAGTTCTAAGGTTCTTGGCTCATCCTCACCATGGCTAGAAGGTTTTTAGCTTCTCCACACTCAAACAAACCAAAGCAAGCATTTAAAACATCATTTGAATGTATGAAATATCATGATACCATGGAATGAAAGCTCATGTTAAAATACCTTTCATAGCTCAAAACATATATACACACATTCAAAAATAATGTAAGTACACATTTATGCATGAGAGAAGGTGGAAAGAGCTACCTTGCTTGCATTCACATACTTTTTCCTTAAGCCTAGAGTCATCTCCCTTGACCTCATACACCCAAGAAGGTGGAGATCATTTCTTTGGCCTAAACACATCATATGAAAGCTAATCACACTCTTGAATCAAATCTAAGGCCATACATTCACTAGAAAAGTTAGGTGACTCATAAGGCTCTTTTATGGATCCATAATGCACTTAATGAAGCAACTTTAGGAAAATATCATCTTGGCTCCATTCTCTTCATCTATTCATGATTCTTGACTCCATTTAAACCTCTTGGAGTTATCACACAATCAATTCAAGGAGCCTAGCTAGGTGTTGCTTCTTTAAGCCATATTATGGAACATATAAGGCCATCTCATTTTTTATGGTTTCTAAATTTTTTCCAAGGCTTCCTCTGATCCTCTTCCATCATTTATGACTCAAAACTAAGCTTGGAACAAATTAAAACTACCCCTTGGTGCTTCATCTAGCCTAGGCTGAAATTATGCACTATATGAACACCAAATGGGTTTACTTCACTTTCTTGATTGAAAATACTTATGAGGAGCCTTCTAGGGATCTCAAGAGCTCATCCAAACACTCATTTATGTCTAGGAACAATTACATCAAATCATATTTTCAAAGGAGCTCATGAAACCCTAAGTTTACTATCTTGAAAATTCAAGGCTTATACTTGAATTTCTTTACATATTCTTATTCTCCTCCCTTAAATTTCTAAGATTCACCCTTGGTTCTGCCCAAAATTCAAGCCCTCTTGCAAGTACATATATGGGGTGAAATAGGGAGAAGAAGGGGGAAGGAGTAGCTACCATAGGATAGAGATTTTACCTTATTTTCTTCTTGATTCTCACTTTCCTTGGCCTCCTCTCTTCAAATCCGAATTTTTCCCTTTGTTCTTCCCTCAAAACAGCACCAAAAACTTTAAGAAAACCATTGAGAAAAAGGGGAGAAGGAGGAGAAACATATTGCTAAAGAAAAAGCTTGAAATTTCCTACCTTTTCCTTATCTTTTCTTCCCCCAAATCCTCTTCTCTTGGTGTGCCTAGGACCTAGCTCTCTTCTCTGGTTTTGGGGCAAAATTAGGTCTGTCTAGAAGAGGGGAAAAGAAGGACGTGAAATAAGAAAGGGCCTCTTAAAGCTTCTTTTTCAAAAATTTTCATTTTGCCCTTCGTTCTTGGCATTTTGGTTTCTAACTCGTTTTAGCTCCTTTTTGAGAATTGTCTTTTCCATTATGAAATTTAGGTCCTCAATTTAGTAAAATGCCTTTGGAATCACTCAAATCAAAGGTAAAACCTTCCCAAACGAATCTGTCAAAGTTTGGGTCATCGTTATTGGAAAACGTTCATCGGAAGGGTTTTAATTACCCAGGGGTATCCTATGATTTTCAGGGCCCCTAGAACCCTGGAGAACTCAAAATTTTTATTTAAAAAGCCCTCCTGTAAGAATTCCAAAATTTTCTCAAAATGACGAAAATGCCCTTACGTTTCGTTAACCTTTCGTTATAATTCGTTTCTTCATTCTAGCTCCGTTTTTCTTTCCATTTGAGCCTAGAATTCTCATTTTTAGAAGTCTAGAATGTTTCCAAAATTTTTTGGGACCTTAATTAATTCTTTTTGGTGGACTTCTTTTTGTATCCGATGAATTTCATTGGTTGACGGAGAAACTGTACGTTACGTTTCTTGTGTTTTCTCTCGTTTTCAGAGGACTGGATGTTACACTGAGAAACTCAATTTTCTCAATTAAACATCCCTCCATTGAATTTTCTAAAAGTTGCCTAAAATTACAAAAATGCTACTAGCCTCCGTAGCTCTCTGTTTGGCTATTTTGGCTCTAATTTTAAGCTAACCTTAAGTTTTAATTCACATTTTAAGATATTCTAGTTAATATTCTAATCCCATTTAAACTTAATTTTCCTTACTTTAGAGTGTTCTTGTACTAGTTTATCACATTTAATTTGATTTTTGAATTACCAGCTATTACACTAGGTCAGGCTATAATAAGCCTTAATCACCTAAGAATAAAAATAAGAAAAAAAATCAATGAAAAATTTAAAAATAAGGAAAATTAAATAAAAAATAAAAAAAAATAAAATAAAATAAAATTTTCTAAATTAATAAGGCTAACTACTAAATTAATATTGATGCTGCCTTCCTTAGCAATTGAACAAATAATACAGATGAAAGTCTAAATTCATCCTATAGGGAAGGAAATTAAAAACTAATTTTTCTAAATTATCCCTATTATCTAGATAAAATAAAAAATTCAATTAATCTAACTATTTAACTAAGAACTAAGATTAACTAACAATTAACTACATTTAATGACTTTACTTTATCAATTAAAAATCTCTAGAACCTAAAATCCCTTAATTACTTTTCAACTTAACTAGGAAGTAGCCCTTGTATTTTGATTTTATCTAGACTAATAGTAATTCCCTAATTTATGTGAGATCCCCTCTTAAGGTAAGTAATGTGTAATACCATATAAATCTAACCCCATTCTTGGCATTCATAAGCTCTATATCATCATGCTCATAAGAGCACATGGAAAAGGAACCAACAATAATGGATTTAATCGCGTTACGTCATGCTTAAAAATTCACAATTAGTGTCACATGGACCGTGTGGGCTCATACCATGTATCCTTATATTTAAATACATCATTAATACTCATTTGCATCATAAAATCTTGCTCATGAGCCAAGGAAACCGAAATGGAGCATAAATTGAACTTATTGAATTTCGGCCAGATTTGCCTCCATTCTGTCCAAAAATTTGGAAAATCATAACTAAATCTAAAAAAATTAAAATCATGTAATCTAGGTCATTCTGGAAAGATTAGGATTTATACTTCATACTAAAAATATGTACAAGTCATAACATCCCACAAACAGAATGTTTGACACGTGAAATAGTCTGGGGGTCGGACTGGGTCCTGATGCTGTCACAGTTTATTGATATGAACTTCAAAAATATCCAATTAATTCCAAAAAATTCCAATTCAAGTGAATGATACCAATATGGAAATTTGAGGATGTTAGCTAGAAGGAAAAATCACTCCAGACTAGTTCAAGCTCGCCTAGACGCTGAATTTTGATCAAACAATGACTAAAGTCTGGTTGGATGCCTGACACTAGATAGAATCTTTGAAAAATCATATCTCCCTCTCTAGACATCCAAAAGGGGTGATTCTAGTTGGCACAAGTCACTCATAACCTCTAGTTTCTACCTATAAAATTTCATGGCAAGTGGACTTTATTTGGGCCTCATGTGATAGAAAATAATTTCGGACCCAATGTAACAGTGCATCAGATCATTTCAAGAATTTTGGCCAACTTTAAAAAATTATCAAATATTTTATAGATCTCAGAAAATTATGATCTTTAGCTTCCCAAAAAGCTCTCAAAATATTCTAATAGCATGCCAAATCTCAAATTAAGCATAAATCATTTAGCTAAAAAGTGATATAGGGTTCCATTTTGGACACTTTTGGCTCCTCATAGGGTACCAAAATTGCCATTTGGCTTCCCTTGGGTCTTGGCACCTTTTGGAAAAGTTTAAAAGCATGTTTAAAACTTGTGGGAGCTGGTCAAATGGTTCCAAACCATTTTCATCTCATTTTGGTCTTTTAACATCTATTTATGCATAGTTACATCAAGCCATCTAAGAGCCAATTTGCATAATGCTATTGATTTAGTGTCATATAAAGCCCACATCATATTCATACATCATTTTACACTTGTCCATGGTCTTACATCATAAAAATATTACACACATCATTACTTTGACATTTAACCACCTCTTAAAGTACATAATACATCAAAATAAAGATGTTCAATGTCTTTGGCTTGCATCTCCTTGACTTGGAACACCACCTAAATAATTCAAGGATGAGGGGAAAAAGGGAGTGAGATTTCAAGAATCTCAATAGCTTACACACCCATTCACACCACATTCAAGGTATATATACATCAATTTCATAACTATACAAACATAAAGTGTGCAATAAATTCCATTCCATGCCACATTCACATGTCAAGATCACTCTCATGCTCTCGGGACTTTTGGTTTAACCTCATCCCATTTCTAGGACTTTTAGATTTGCCTCACTCTTGGTCTAGGGACTTTTGACTTTGCCTCACCCATTTAAGGGACTTTTAGCCTTGTCTCACCTATGCCATGAGACTTTTGGCATCTCCTCACCTTTATCAAGGGACTTTTGGCATCACCTCACCCTTATGAGCTCTTTCCACAACCATAGTCATTCAAGAAAACACATTGGTACCAATGCACAACAAGGATCAAGTGGCATGTCATCAAGCATCAAGAATGCATGCAAGAACACCAAGACATACATATGCACACAAGAATGCAAAGAGAATGAGGTGGAGAGCTACCTTTTTATTTACACAAGCTCACTTTGCAATTTCCTTCCCCTCCTTGGTTTCACAAGAGCACATGAGTGGAGTAGGGTTCTCTTAGCCTAGACATTACAACCATTACACAATTACACACTTGAAGCAAGCCAAGACATTAAACTAAAGCTTATTACACACTTGGTTCCATAAATGGCCTATTGAAGCAACTCATATCATTCAAGTGCTAAGCTCCATTCTCTTATTATTTCTAGACTTCTTAGACTCATTTAAGGTCCTTGGAGCCATCATCAATTCAATTGCACCATTGGAAGACCAAGTTACTTCATATAGCACCATTATGCACACCATTATCCCATCTCCCAATCCATGGCTCCTAAATTTTTTCCCCATGGTTCCTCCCATCTTCTAATACCATATGGAGTCCCAAATCAAGGTTAAAACAAATTAAAACACTCCCTAGCCCATTAAACCCCTCTTGGCTGAGACAAGCATGAATTTGGGCTTCTTGGAGTTTCAAAATTTTCCTTGATGGGAGAGCCACTTGGGAAGGTTTCTAAAGGTTTTAGGAGCTCAAGGAAACATTCAAATAGCCAAGAAATTACTCACACAAAATCAGATTTCACAAAACCTCCAAGAACACTACACTTTTCTAACTTAATTTTCTTTAGTTTTTCTTAGAATTTCTTGCCATATTCTTAATCCTTGCACTCTTTTCCCTAGGTTTCTCCCTTGGTTCTGCCCAAAATCTAGCCCCTCCAACCCCATCCTAGGTTGGTCGAAACATACAAGAAGAAGGGACAAGAAGAGGCTACCATAAGAATGATATTTTACTTTATTTTTCCTTAGTTTCTTGGATGTTTCTTCCCTTGGTTGGCTTCGCCTCTCCAAACAAGAAATTTCCCTCCTTGGTATGACCTTAAAACAGAACCAAATCATTCAAAAAAATCCATGGAAAGAAAGGAGGAAGAGAGGAGAACAAGATTGAAGGAAGATGGAGCAAGAAAATCCATGAAATTACTTAGTTTCTCCTTAGCTTTCTTCCTCTTTTTCTCCTCCCTTTAGTGCGCCTAAAAGAGCTGAAGATTTTTTGTATTTTGGGTAGAAAGGGTCGTGCTCATTAAAGAGAAGAAGAAGGGAGAAAAGTGTGGAACTCCTTTAAACATTCAAGAACCCATTATTTCTAATTTTGCCCTTCTGTAATGGCAATTTTATTTTGGCTTTGTTTTAGCTCCTTTTCGAGAACCATCTTTTCTATCATAAAATTTAGGTTCCCAATTTAATAAAATGCCTTTAGAATCACTCAAATCGGAGCTAAAACCTTCCCGAACGAATTGGTCAAGGTTTGGGCCAACCGACGTCTGAAAGAGTACACCGGAAGGGCTTTACCAGTCCCAGGGCTTCCCATAGTTTTTGGGGCCTCTGAAAACCCTAGACAACTCAAAATTTCCATTTAAAAATTCCTCCTAGGTATTTTTCCAAAATTACACTTATTTACGAAAATGCCTAGCCTTTCAGCAAATTTTTCGAATCACTTCGACCCCGGTTTCTGGGTAACTCAAGGCCTAAATCCTCATTTCCTATTATTTAAAATTTTATCCAAATTTTATTTAGCCTTGAATCACTTATCTCAAGGGACTTACTTTTCAAACCGGGCCGTTTCGGTATTTTTCCAACGTACCGGGCATTACATAATGTGTATCTATGTGAGCGGCTCGTCGTGCAACCCTCAAAATAAAACTAGGTTGATAAAATATGTAGCTAATGGCACAACCTAGGTCATCTCCCTTGGAATTGACGTTCAATGTTTAATTGAGTTTTCTAAATATTAAAATACTCTAAAAATTCTTAAACTAAGGGGGTTTTGATTTAATTAAACTAAGCAAAAACTAAATTGAATTAAAATTCCTAATTGCTATCTAATTTGGTGAATTATGGTCTTGTGACTAGCTTTGGATTTGTCCCTTAGTATCCACTATCCTTATCCTAATCTAATTGTGATTAATTCTGGTCTAAGAGTTCCTAAATGTGTTCATAACAATTTATCTTGGGTAACCACTCAAGATTCAAGAGATTAATGATCTAACGTTGAATTGAGACCTCAATCCCGCATTAAATTGTTAATTCTTGTTTCTAAGATCAATGAACATCTAATTTGATTGATTAACTAATTGATTAGCCTCTGAATCATCCTAAAGATTTAATTAACCAACTAAACATTAAGGAATTTTCAAATTAAACAATTAAGCACATAATCTCACTCATGTATTTTATCGAACACCTTCGAAGCATACATGAGAATTCAGATAATATTGAAATTAATCAGATCAATTAATCAATAAAAATACTTCCTAATTAGTGTCTAACCAGCCACTAATTACAATTACACAAATTCCCTATCAAATACAACTTAACCAAGACAATAAATGAAAGAGAAAAAGTGTAGGAAAAATAAAGAAATTCTTAGCCAAAATTATTCTATGTCTTCTCCATGGATTCAAGCTTCTCCAAGAGCTTCCTCCTAGCTAGCCTCAAGATGAACTAAAGCTTCATGGGATGTAGATGGAAGATGGAATGAATGGGAATGAGCATGGAGTAGAATGGAATAATGAAGGGGTGAATGGAATGCATGAATGGCTTGATGGATGGATGGTTGAATGGCCTAGATGGAATGGATTGAATATATAGATGATGGAATGGAGTTGCGTGAATGGACTAGGATATTCGAATGGATGCTTAAGTGGAGTTACGTGAATGGAATGGATTGAATATATGGATGAGGGTTTCCGAAAATAGGAGGCGTGAATGGAATAGATGTTTGCTCCCTCTCATGTGAATTTTTAATGATTCTACGTGCTGTTCATGTGCTTCTCTCTATGTGCTCAGCTTCTTCTTTTAATATATAGATCACAAGCTTGCATTGTAGATAGTGTGGGCCCTATTGAATATAATAATCCATATGTTCCTACTCCACGTAGCTTTAGCTCAAGCTCATGCAATTCAAATCTGCTCCTTTTCTTTACATCATCCAGATCCATCGTCTTGCTTCATTTTTGCTGCTGCCTCGTTTGTTTTTCACGTCCCATGCAAGCTCTAATCCATTGTCTCCTCTGCTCATCTCAAGCTTCTCCTTTCCACGTTCTGCCCAGTTCAGCGTCTTCATGCATTTTTTTCATGTGTTTTCCTTCGTATCATGTAGCTTCATCATTCTCTGCTCAGCTTCTTCACATTACTTCCTTTCATTTAATCCTTCATCCACGTGTTCCTTTGTTCTACTCGAGTTTAGCTCGTTCAGCTTGCTTTTAACGTGTTAAAGGCGTAGCTTCTGCATGTAGCTGCTTCTTCACGTTATGCTCGCCTTTTTCCAGCTCCTAAGCTTCTCGATCTAGCTCAGCAGCTTCTTCTTTTCTTTCCACACAAGCTCGAGTTTGCTACTGTATGAATGGTTGGCTTGTGTGTTATTACATGAGCTGCTGGTCTTGTGTGTTTATTCTTTCTTCATCCTGCACAGCGTTGAGCTTCCTCATGCAGTCTCTTTTTACGTCAAAACCAAGCTCCTTTCTTTAAACCAGAAACTCATGTGATGTGTTTCTTCTATGTTGCTTCGTTCACCCAAGCTCAAGCTTGCTTGCTCCTCCACGTTGCTTCCAATTCTATTCAGCTACTGGCATCGTGTTTCTCGCCTCAACTCCAAACTCCTTCGTGTTTTCCATGCAAGCTTCTTGTTTCATTTGTTTTCTCCATTTCTGCATGCATGTGTAGCTTCTTCAAACCTTCTTAGACCCTGTGGCTTTCTTCGTATTTGCTTCCCAGTTTTTCCATGTTAAACCCACACACTTTCACTCCACAACAACTCATGCTTCCTTCACGTTCCAGCCCCTTTCTTCTTGTTCTCTTCTCTAACTCAAATTCTTATTTAAATATCATTTGCCCATAAAAAAGAATCTGCAAAAGTAATAGGAAAAATGTCCACAAAATTATTTGAAATAAAATTGAGCATTAAAAACCAATAATTTGTAACTTAATTCATCAAATATAGAAAATGGCTACTAAAATCAAATTTCATCTAATTAGACCCCTAAAGCCATATTTGGATACTAAAATACTTAAGATAAGGAAAATAAAACGTATAAAATATCATGCTTATCACTATGCTAAGTTATTACACATCAAACATAAATCCATTAAGAACAAGAATTAGTTGTAAGCTTGCATCTAATGGCTTAGTGTGTGCTTAACCTACAAATTTGCTTAGATACAATCTATATTTCTATAAAATTCTTACCTAAGTCTAGTAGTCTAATGATCTAGTTGCCAATTATTTTTAAGGAAGTAAAAGTAGACTAATAGAATAATTTAGAAAAAATAAATACAAGAGTAATCTCAATCAAGTTAATTTGTAATTAAATTCATCTAAGTCCCATAATTGGGAAT
This sequence comes from Erythrophleum ivorense, assembly GCA_026724425.1. Classification (NCBI taxonomy): domain Eukaryota; kingdom Viridiplantae; phylum Streptophyta; class Magnoliopsida; order Fabales; family Fabaceae; genus Erythrophleum; species Erythrophleum ivorense. The sequence goes on along the minus strand of JAIUCV010000006.1, from coordinate 33,974,072 downwards.
TTAGGTACTCATAACTAAGAATGAAAGCTTAAAAACTAAATTAAAAGAATTCATGAAGAAACAAAAGAGTAGGAAGTGAAAACAAATAAGTGATGGAAACTCTTCAGCATGGTCTCTCTGAATCTCCATAAGTGTAGTAGCATTTTAGAGCAATTCTCTCTATGTTATGTGTAACCAATTAAGTTCTCTAAGTGTTTTTTATGTCTTTCCCTAGGGTTACAACTTCCTTCTTGGATTACCCCCAAACCTTCTAAAAATGAATTAAGAATTCCAAACATGGCTAGGTCATATTGCTTATGCCCAATAACATAGCTAGGTCATGGGTGATATATCACAGGGAACAAGGGCTATGTTGGCCCTATCTTTAGATCTTCTTAGTTAAATTGCTTGTGTAAGAAGACAGAGGGGGGTGTGTTGATGCTATAAAACTTAGTTCTTCTCCAAAATTTTCCTCTAGTTTAATCTAATAACTCCTATACAAATCATACAAAATTTAAATGAGAAATAAGTCATTTAAAACCTAATATCTAATTTTCAAAGCCAATATAATCTGTAATTTTTGCACTTATAACCTTCATTGTAAAAAATTATTATTATGTGCTAATATAAGACAATTCAAGATTAGGTTCAATGTTTGTTCTTTTTGGCCTTTGTTTTTTAAGGTTCTTCACTAGCTTAAGGATTGAGAATTGTAAAGTGTCATCTAATACGACAACATCTATTTAAAGTGAGATGGCTTCTAATTTAGGATGATGACAGCTCTATTTCATTCTCACCAATGATGAAAGAAGTTCCATTTGCAATATGTTAGACATCCAAGTAGAAGTTATAGTAAATATACAATTAAACAAAACATGTGCATCATATAATTGGCAAAGCATTAGTCAAAGTGGTATACAAGTATAGTTCCTATGCTTATTGTAAGAAGTACTGGACCAAAGTTATTTACTATTGCTTAATCACTTTCCAATGGCTAATATTTTGACATAAATTATGTGGTGAGTTTAGCATATAAGTTATGAAGTAGTGATAAAAAGTATGAAAATACATAATACCTTTTTCCAAATGTAAGGAATTGAGAAATAACCTCGTCTTTATCAGTACGATAAACTACGTTAAAGCTGGGATGACTCATTCTAATATTATAAGAAGTGATCTTCAAATTCAACAAACACTTTTTGCCCACTAATTTAGTTAGCTCATTTGGAAATGAATATTGAAGACCTTCTTGTGATGTCTTGTGGAACATGTTTATTGTAACACCTGAAATTAATTAAAGGTATTAGTCATGGAGTTGGGCTAGTTAAGAAGAATTCTCTTGAGAATAATTTAGGCAAGTTATGGAAATAGGAATTTATGGAGGAATAAATTATTAATATGGATTTAAGATTTAATTGGAATAAAGATTTAATTTGGGCCCATAATTAATTTAGACATTTAAATTAGGCCTTAAGGTCAACTTGATTATGCTTTGGGCCAAATTTAGAAAACCCAATATTAGCTATAGGGAGATCCAATTCCATTTCTTAGAAGTCCAACCTTAGTTATGTGCAGACCCAATGTTAATTAGATCCACATAGCTTGGCCCAACAAACTAAAACCTAAACTCCACTTGGATTTGGGCCTTGGGTTAGCCCATAACCTAACTAAAACCAATTCAAACCCTAAATACACTTTAGTCTTCTTCCCATTCTACAGAAAAAACACAAGAGGCAAGGGAAATTTTGGAGGTCCAAAGGGGAGGCTATGGTTAGCGGCATAATTCTATAATTTCCCACTCTTAGAGTCAAGATTAGCCAAGTTAACCTTCATAAAACTTATTCATCTCTTCTTTCTCTTCAATCTGACGTAAATGATTTTTCATTTAGAGCATTTTCACCCACACCTAAAATCTAAAATATGCTGTTTGATGTTTTCTTAGAGGATTTTTAGAGGTTGAGGCTAGGGGTGTTGTTACGTAAGTATTTCCTTCCTATCTTGAGGTAGTTTCTGCTAGTTTGAGACCCCCATAGTTGATTTATAATATAGGCCTTTATTTTATGCAAAATTACTTAAAAAATTGAGTAATATCTTAGAGTTTTTGGGTGGGTGAAGCTCAAACCCGAATTTAGGACTCCTTGGGGGCTAGGAAAGTATCTTCTAGGTAGTCTTTAGTAGTTTAACTATTTGGGTATTAGTGTACTATTATAAATGATGAGTAGGAGTAGGAATGGTCTAGTTTTGTGTGTATAGGCTGAAATAGCATTGTTATTGGCTCAAAGAATTGTCAACCAAGTAAGATAATCGAGGTTAATTTTTATTCCTTGCATATATTCAATTTAATCTTATATCTGTTGTACATGTATGATTTTGAATGCTAAATAAATGATCAGCTATCTGATATATTGTGATTGGACCTTGTGAGTCTATGGTGGGGCTATGGTGCGGCTGCCACCTGTGCATCATGTTTTGATCGGGCATAGGGTTGTGATCGGACCCTTGAATGCACTGAGTCCTGGTTGTGCCCAATAAGGAAATGACACTATGGACTGGCCTTTCTTGGTGTTATTGGCCTTTAACATGTTGTATGTGATTGCTGGTATGGGACGATAGTCAATGGTAGCTCAACTATTGCATTTTGCTAATATTATATTATTTCTGATACTTATCTGATTTAATGCATATATATTAATTAATTTGAAGCATATGAATAGAATTTACCTCTGGTTACTGAGATTTGTATCTCACCCCATTTCATAGGCTAACTATTTTCAAGTAAAGGCTCTTTAGGTATGGATAAAAAGAAGCAAGTGGATGAACATCCATGAGCTGAGACCCTGTGTGGGGATTGCTACACTTAGGTTAATCTAACTTAGGGTATATGCTAATTTTGTTGTTCTTTTGTATAGCATCATCATGTAATTATATTGCCAAGTGTAGGTATTTTATATTTTGGTAAACAATGATATAACTAATAAGGGGCTAGACCTTATACAAATTAGAATTTGATGTATGTGCTCATTTTTATCTAATATGGAACCTTGCTGATGCTGAGATATGACTTATTATTGAGATTGCAATCATGTGTTGACTTAGACTAGTATTGTATGGAACTTCTGTTAAATTTACATTTGAATGATAATGGTAGTGGCTTTTAGTGTTCCTTGTGTCAAAGTATATGATTTGCTAATATATGGTAGATGGATGGGTAGAGATTAAAACCTAAGTTTTGAATTGATTAGAATTGGTATACTGAGTAATTTGGATAGTATGATACTGTTAGAATCTCACAAATTAAGGTAAAATGACCCTAGAATGTTGCTAAAAGAAGGTATGGTATGTATAAGACCAAATTTAGTGAGTTTAATGCAATAGGAGGTTGCCGCAGCCAAAACTACTTAAGTCATGACCAAAGTGCCGTGGCAAGAATCATGAAAGTGTGAATAGTAGGTCCTCAGACCACCTTCGCCATGGTGCAAGGTTTGAATTTTTTATTTTTAGCTCCAGTAGCCACTTATGTCACAATGTAGGTACACCAAGTCATAACAGGAGTCTCTAAACTTAGTTTTTAGGTTCCAGTAACTAACTTAACCACAGCGAAGAAGGTTCAAATCATGATGAAGGTTCCTGAACTCTTATTTTTGACAAAATTTTATTATGATAGTGTTATAAAATGACTTGAAAACATTTATAAGATGTTTTGTCAGTTGAAATCAATAGTAAAATGAAACAAAAGTCTTAATTAATAATTAGGATCACTTGTGGATTCGAATAGTTGTGATGGTTTGATTAATAACCTTAATAATATCAAGGTTCAAATTTTTTCACCTTTTTCCCAATTTAATTAATTATAATGACTTTAGACCTTGATGTACGGTCATTAATCACATGATTAAGCCTAATCACAATAATTAAGAATTAGGGTTATTACATTTATAAAGTTGGAAAAGTAATAAATTCCATTAAGGAATGACATAAATATATAAAGTAGGATTACATTAATTAAACAACTTATTAGTTATATTTTTTTAGTTAACCTCACTGATTAACAAGTAATTTGTCATGCACATGAGGGAAAAAAATCTAAGACTAAGGAAAGCAAAGAATATGACTAAACAATGCATTGAATTTGGCTGGAAGTGAACTTGACTAAAACACCCAATTATTGAGTATATGGTCATAAGAAGTAAAGAACATAACATTGAATTGATATGGTGAAGATTGCAGAGGATTAAGCTCACCAAAGAAAAGGTACACTAAAAGGAAGGACTAGATAGTGTTATTAGTGAAAATGATATATTTCAATAAGTTATAGACATAGAAACAACATATTTCTAAGTATACAGAATGATCATCAAACTTTTTTTAATCAAGGTTATGTATGAGTTATAAAATATACGTATACTGAGTGTTACAAGATAACGAGTTATTGGCCATCTTCTTAATGAGCTTATTTCTTATGTCATCAAATATGACAAATGACATTATTCCAATATTATCGGTGACTGAGAGGTGGATTTTATTTCTGTTCATTTTAAGTAAAACTAATGAAATGTGACATCCAATTCTTTGAAATTGAACTAGAACTAATAAGATAATGAGAAAGGACCCTAAATCAAGATAAATTAAGGACAATTAAGGATAAAATACTAATTAGAACATCTAGAAATGATGATATGAAGTCAACAATGTCTTGGAACTAAAGTTAAAATGGCTAAATAGAATAAAGTCAATATATAGGGGCAAAATTATAATTTCGGATAAAATTTTAGAAATTGAAAGAAAAAAGTTTTAAATGGTAAAGTTTTAACTCACTAGGGTTTTCAAACGCCCTAAAAATCATAGAAACTATCATAATAGCTAAAACCCTATAGGTGTATGATTTATAACATTGGTTGACCAAAAATCATCAACTAGAAGCTCATAATCGAGTTAGAAGCTCTTCAACTGGTAGCTGAACACATCCAAAGAGAAGGAAGAAAGGGGAGAAAGAAAAGGTAAGAAAGGTAAGGATTTATGCATTTTCTCACCTAATAGTAAGTACAAAACTTCTTTTCCTCTTTAAGCTCTCTTTATTGATGATTTTAGTTTCTTAAAACGATCATTTTGGTGGCTAAACTCCTAGAGGAAGAAGGAAATTTGAAGTAAGAATTTGTGTTATAGAATTCTCCATTTGACAAGGATTAAAACAAGGTATGATACCATATAGGAAACTTGCTTTTCTTAGCCTTTCATGTAACGCCCGGTACATTGTAAAAACACCGAAACGGGCTGGTTTGAAAAGCAAGTCCCCTGAGATGAGTGATTCAAGGCCAAATAAAATTTGGATAAAATTTTAAATAATAAGAAATGAGGATTTGAGCCTTGAGTTACCCAGAAACCGGGGTCGGAGTGATTCGAAAAATTTGCCAAAATGCCAGTGGCATTTTCATAAATAAGTATAATTTTGGAAAAACACCTAGGAGGGCTTTTTAAATGGAAATTTTGAGTTTCCCAAGGTTCTTAGAGGCTCCAAAAATCATGGAAAGCCCCGGGATAGGTAAAACCCCTCTGGTGTACTCTTTCCGACGTCGATTGACCCAAACCTTGACCGATTCGTTTGGGAAGGTTTTAGCTCTGATTTGAGTGATTCCAAAGTCATTTTATTATATTGGGAATCTAAATTTTATGATGGAAAAGACGGTTCTTAAAAAGGAGCTAAAACAAAGCCTAAATGAAATTGTCATTACGGAAGGGCAAAATTAGAAATGATGGGTTCTTGAATGTTCTAAAGAGTTTCACACTTTTCTCCCTTCTTCTCCTCTTTAATGAGCACGACCCTTTCTGCCCAAAATACAGAAAATCTTTAGCTCTCTTAGGTGCACTAAAGGGAGGAGAAAAAGAGGAAGAAAGCCAAGGAGAAACTAGGTAATTTCATGGATTTTCTTGCTCCATCTTCCTTCAATCTTGTTCTCCTCTCTTCCACCTTTCTTTCCATGGATTTCTTGAATGATTTGGTTCTGTTTTGAGGTCAGACCAAGGAGGGAAATTTCGTGTTTGGAGAGGAGAAGTTAACCAAAGGAAGAAACATCCAAGAAACTAAGGAAAAATAAGGTAAAATATCATTCCTATGGTAGCCTCTTCTTGTCTCTTCTTATTTCGACCAACCTAGGATGGGGTAGGAGGGGCTGGATTTTGGGCAGAACCAAGGGAGAAACCTAGGGAAAAGAGTGCAAGGATTAAGAATATAGCAAGAAATTCTAAGAAAAACCAAAGGAAATTAAGTTAGAAAAGTGTAGTGTTTTTGGAAGTTTTGTGAAATCTGATTTTGTGTGAGTAATTTCTTGGCTATTTGAATGTTTCCTTGAGCTCCTAAGACCTTTAGAAACTTTCCCAAGTGGCTCTCCCATCAAGGAAAATTTTGAAACTCTAAGAAGTCCAAATTCATGCTTGTCTTGGCCAAGAGGGGTTTAATGGGCTTGGGAGTGTTTTAATTTGTTCTAGCCTTGATTTGGGACTCCATATGGTATTAGAAGATGGGAGGAACCATGGGAAAAAAAATTTAAGAGCCATGGATTGGGAGATGGGACAATGGTGTCCATAATGGTGCTATATGAAGCAACTTGGTCTTCCAATGGTGCAATTGAATTGATGATGGCTCCAAGGACCTTAAATGAGTCTAAGAAGTCTAGAAATAACAAGAGAATGGAGCCTAGCACTTGAATAATATGAGTTTCTTTAATGGACCATTTATGGAACCAAGTGTGTAATAGGCTTTAGTTTAATGTCTCGGCTTACTTCAAGTGTGTAATTGTGTGATGGTTGTAATGTCTAGGCCAAGAGAACCCTACTCCACCCAAGTGCTCTTGTGAAACCAAGGAGGGGAAGAAAATTGCAAGTGAGCTTGCATAAATAAAAAGGTAGCTCTCCACCTCATTCTCTTTGCATTCTTGTGTGCATATGTATATCTTAGTGTGCTTGCATGCATTCTTGATGCTTGATGACATGCCACTTAATCCTTATTGTGCATTGGTACCAATGTGTTGTCTTGAATGACTATGGTTGTGGAAAGAGCTCATAAGGGTGAGGTGATGCCAAAAGTCCCTTGATGTAGGTGAGAAGATGCCAAAAGTCTCATGGCATGGGTGAAACAAGGCCAAAAGTCCCTTATGTGATGAGGCAAAGTCAAAAGTCCCCAGACCAAGAGTGAGGCAAATCCAAAAGTCCTAGAAATGGGATGAGGTTAAACCAAAAGTCCCTAGAGCATGAAAGTGATCTTGACATGTGAATATGGCATGGAATGGAATTTATTGCACACTATGCTTGTATAGTTATGAAATTTATGTATGTATGCCTTGAATGTGGTGTGAATGGGTGCATGAGCTGTTGAGATTCTTGGAATCTCACTCCCCTTTTCCCTTCATCCTTGAATTGTCTAGGTGGTGTTCCAAGTCAAGGAGATGCAAGCCAAGGACATTGAACATTTTTATTTTAGTGTATTATGTACTTTAAGTGGTGGTTAAATGTCAAAGTAATGATGTGTGTAATATTTTTGTGATGTAAGACTATGGGCAAGTGTAAAATGATGTGTGAATATGATGTAGACTTTACATAACACTAAATCAATAGCATTGTGCAAATTGGCTCTTGGATGGCTTGATGTAACTATGCATAAATAGATGTTGAGAGGCCAAAATGAGATGCAAATGGTTTGGGACCATTTGGGCAGCTCCCACAAGTGTTAATCATGCTTTTAGACTTGCCCAAAAGGTGTCAAGACCTAATGGAAGCTAAATGGCAATTTTGGTACCCTATGTGGAGCAAAAAGTGACTAAAATAGAACCCTACATCACTTTTTAGCTACATGATTTATTTTTAATTTGAAATTTGGCATGATATTAGAATATGTTGAGAGCTTTTGAGAAGCTAAAGATCATAATTTTTGGAGATCTATAGAATATTTGATGATTTTTCAAAGTTGGCTAAAATTCTTGAAATGGTCTAATGCATTGTTACATTGGGTCTAAAATTTCTTTCTGTCACATGAGCCTCAAATGAAGTCCACTTGCCATGAAATTTTATAGGTAGAAACTAGAGGCTATGAGTGACTTGCATCAACTAGAATCCCCCTATTTGGATGTCTAGAGAGGGAGATATGATTTTTCAAAGATTCAGTCCAGTGTTAGCATCCAACCAGACCTTAGTCACTGTTTGATCAAAATTCACGGTCTGGATGAGCTTAAACTGGTCTGGAATGATTTTTCCCTTCTAGCTAACATCCTCATCTTTCCAGTTTGGTATCATTCACTTAGATTGAAATTTTTTAGAATTAATTGGACATTTTTGAAGTTCATATCAGTAAACTGTGATAGCATCAGGACCCAGTCCAACCCCCAGATTATTTCTCATGTCAAACACTCTGTGTGTGGGATGTTATGACTTGTACATATTTTTAGCATGAATTAGACATCCCAAGATTTCCAAAATGACCTAGATTACATGATTTCAATTTTTCTAGATTTAGTTATAATGTTTCAAATTTTTGGACAGAATGGGGGCAAATCTGGCCGAAATTCAATAAGTTCAATTTATGCTCCATTTTAGTTTCCTTGGCTCATGAGCAAGATTTTGTGGTGCAAATGAGTAGTAATGATGTATTTAAATATAAAGATGTATGATATGAATCCATACAGTCCATGTGACACCAATTGTGAATTTTTAAGCATGACGTAACGCGATTAAATCCATGATTGTTGGTTCCTTTTCCATGTGCTCTTATGAACATGATGATATGGAGCTTATGAATGCCAAGAATGGGGTTAGATATATATGGTATTACATTTCATGTCTTTCTTGGTTCAACCAACATATGGAGAACTTAAAAGGGAATTTGATTTTGGCTGAAACATGATAAGAATAGGGGTTTAGGAGTATGGAGATTAAGATGGAACAAAGAGAATCAATTAAAATGTTATAGAATGCAAAGTAGAGTACCTATGATTTTAGTTTTACTTTGAAAGTTTTGGAACCTTTGAAGGATATTTCAAGCTATGTAAGATCATATCTAAACTAGAAAGGAGTCTAGAATATTAACAAAGCATGATGCAATATGGGTAATAGTGGACAGATTAACTAAATCTACTCGCTTCTTAATAATCAGAGCCTTAAACACCCAAGATAAGTTATCCCAACTATACATAAAGGAAATTATAAGACTTCATAATTTACATAGGAACATAATTTTAAATGAAGATCCTAGATTTACTTTAAATTTTTAGAGATCAATACAGGATGTCCTAGGAACTAGATTAAGATTTAGCACAACCTACCACCCCTAAACAGATGGCCAAAAAGAAAGAACTATCCAAACCCTAGAAGACATGTTAAGGGCATTTGTCTTAGAGATGAAAGAGAATTGAGATACCTATTTGCTATTAGCAAAATTTGCTTATAATAATAGTTATTAATCTAACATCCAAATGGCACTTTATGAGGCTTTGTATGGGAGGAAATATAAGTTCATAGTGTGTTGGGTTGAGCTTGGAGAGAGGAGTCTTATAAGCCCAGAAATAGTGGATCAAAATTTTAGATAGATAGAGTTGATAAAAAAGAAAGTCCTGACAGTACAAAGTAGAAAAAAGAGCTATGCAGATAAAAGAAGAAGACTGTTAGAATTTGAGGTTGGAGACAATATGGTCATTAGAGTGTCTCCAATCACAGGGATAGGTAGGTCCATGAAAACTAAAATGCTAAGTCCAAAGTACATAGGTCCATTCTAGACTTTAGATCGAGTTAGACCAGTTGCCTATAGAATAGCTCTTCCTTCTAACCTAGCCTAGACTTATAATGTATTCCATGTATCCTAGCTCAAAAAGTACCATCTTGACCCCTCATATGTCATAGAATATGAGAATGTGCATTTACAGGATAATTTGTCTTATATAGTATTACCAGATCGGATTATGGATGCTAAGCTTAAGCAGTTAAGGAACAAAAGTATAACAAACGTAATTTCCATAAAATGATGAAATGAGCCATGTAAAAGCAAGTCTATCGGAATGAGCTAGAAAATGTCCAAGAAAATTTAGGTAGAGTTCTAGACTCCTAAAAATACTAATCTTAGGCTTAGACAGAAAGAAAAATAGAGCTAGGATGGTGAAGTAAAATTGTGACGAAAATTGACGAAACTAATGGCATTTGTGTAAATATGTGCAAATTTTGGAAAATCTCATAGGAAGGCTTTTTAAATGGAAACTTTGAGTTGCCCAGGGTTCTTAGGGGCCTTGAAAAATCATAAGAAGCCCTGGGACCGGTAAAGCCCCTCTAGTGTACTTCCAATGGCCATAAGCCTGAATTTTGATAGATTTATTTAGGAAGGTTTTAGCTCTGATTTGAGTGATTCCAAAGGCATTGTATTAAATTGGGAACTAAATTTTATGATGGAAAAGATGATTCTAAAAAAAGAGCCAAAACAAAGCCAAATTAGAAATGCCATTACGAAAAGGAAAAATTGGAAAAAAATTGTGAAAAGAAGCTTCTTGAATTCTCCCCATTCTTAGGCCTCTTCTTCTATCTCTTTAGACTAACTTAGTTCTACCCAAATTCATAAAAGAGAAGTAGCTCCTTAGGCACACCAAGAGAGGGAGAAGAAGGAGGAAGAAAAGCCAAGAAAGGTGAGGAAATTCATGCTTCTCCTTCTTCTAATTTTATTTCTCTCCCTTCCTCCTCTCTTTCCATGGTTTATTTGAAATGAATGGTTCTTTTTTTGGTCTAGAACATAGGGGAAGAGTTTGAATTGCTTGAGAGGAAGGAAACCATGGAGAAAAAGTCTTGAAATCAAGCTAGAATCTAAGGTAAGTTTATGGTTTAATTGCTTCTTCCTCTTGTTCCTTCTTATGCATAATTTCGACCAACCTAGGGAGGAGTAGGAAGGGCTAGATTTTAGATAGAACCAAGAGAGAATCCTAGGAAAAAGAGTGTGAGGATTAAGATTATGCAAAGAAATCAAAATAAAAACCAATGAAAATTAAGTTAGACAAGTGTAGAATTCTTGAGGGAAGTATGAAATCTGATTTTGTGTATGTGTTTCCTTAGCCATTTAAATATTCCATTAAGCTCCTAAGACCCCTAGAAACCTCCCCAAGTGGCTCTTCCATCAAGGAAAAATCAAAAGCTTCATGGAACCCCATTATGGAGGGTGTCTCGGCCTAGGCTAGCTCAAGGGACTAGGGGATGTGTTAGATTATTTTAACCTTGGTTTAGGACTCTATATGATGTTAGAAGGTGGGAGGAACCATTGGAAAAAATTTAGGAACCATAGATTGGGAGATAGGACAATGGTGTCCATAATGGTGCCTTATAAAGTAACTTAGTTTTTCAATTGTACAAATGAATGTGTGAGGGCTCCAGGGATCTTGAATGAGGTCAAGAGGCCTAGAAACAAAAAGAGAATGGAGCCTAGAGTTTGAATAATAAGAGTTGCTTCAATGGGCCATTTATAGAACCATTATACCACTTATAGAACCAAGAGTGTGTTTAAGAATGAGTTTGGTATCTTGGCTTACTTCAAGTGCATAATTGTATGCTATTTGTGATGTTTAGGTAAATAGAATCCTACTCCACCTAAGTGCTCTTGTGTAACCAAAAAGGGGAAGGAACAAGCAAAGTAGGGCTTACATAAGATTCAAGATAGCTCTCCACATTATTCTCTTTGTATTCTTGTGTGTATGTATGTCTTTATGTGCATGTATGTGTCTATGTGATTGGAGAAGATGCCACGTGATGCTTTAAGATTGCATTAGTACCAATGCATGTTCTTGAATGGCTTTGCTTGTGGAAATTGCTTACAAGGGTGAGGTGATGCCAAAGACCCTTAATGTAGGTGAAGAGATGCCAAAAGTCTCAAGGCAAGGATGAGACTAAGCCAAAAGTCTCTTAAATTAGTGAGACCAAGTCAAGAGTCCCTAGGCTAAGGGTAAGACAAATCCAAAAGTCCTAAAAGTGGGGTGAGGCAAAACCAGGAGTTCCTAGAGCAAGTTCTTGGATTGATGTGTAATGGTGGCATGGAAATAGACTTTTAGTATGTTTTATGTTCTTATCACTTTTGTATTTGTGCACTTGATATATGTATGCCTTGAATGTGTGTGTGAATGGGTGTTTGAACTATTAAAATTCTAGGAATATCACTCCCCTCCCCTCTTTCATCTTGAAATGAATAGGTGGTGCTCAAGAACCAAGGGATGCAAGCCAAGCACCTTAAAGAGACCATAACTTGATTTTTTATGTAGTTTCTTTTGTACCTAATGGTCAAAATGGTTATGTAAATATTGTTTTTAAGCCATGAATCATTGAACAATTGTAATATCATATGTAAATGATGTATGAACCTTAGATGGTGCTAAAGTAATGTAAATGTGAAATTCGACCATGGAATGGCTTGTGATAATTGTGTATTATTTGATGTGAGATAGTTAATTTCAGATGCATGAGGTTTATGACCCCTTAGATAGTTCATATAAGTTGAAATTGTGCTTTTAAAGTTGCCCAAGAGGTGCCAACCCATTAAGGAGGTCGTTTGGACAAAGTTGACGTCTTGTAAGAGGCAAAAATGACCATTTTATGGAGCTATATTACTTTTTGTCCAAATGAGCTCTTATTCATTTGAGATTTGGCATGCATCTAGAGTTTGTTAAGAGCTTTTTAGAAAGCTAAAGTGGGTATTATTTGGAGGTTTTTGAAATTTTTGGTGAATTTTTGAAGTTGGCTGAAAACCAAAATTTGCTGATGTTACTATTCATCTGGTCCGAAATGAAACTCTATCACCTATAGGGAAAATGATGTCCAATTGCTATAAAATTTTATAAGGAGAAACTAGACATTCCTAGTGACCTATGAAAACTAAAAGCACCTCATTTGGATGTCTAGAGAGGAAGATATGAATTTTTGAAATTTCTATTATGTTCCAAGCACACCTCCAGACCCTCAGTACTGTTCCATCAATTTTTCGGGTCTAAATGCTCTTATATTGATCTACAACTATTTTTCTCCTCTAGAGAACATCTATACCTTTCCAAATTGGTATATTTTGCATGAATTGGATTTTTGGAAAATTAATTATGAATTTTCAAAATTTATATTAGTAATTTGTATCAGTGTTTCTGGACAGCCAAACCTTTGGGCTTTTTTTTATGTCAAGCATGGTCCACATGAGATTTTTGTGATTGGAAATTATTTTTACTGTGAATTTAACATCTAGAAATTTCCAGCAATCTATGGTTTGTTTAATTTATATTTTTTTAAAATTAGTTATGATATTTCAAAGTTACCCCTAAAATCTGCCACATGCTGTCTGAGTAGAATAAAAGGGTAATTCAAGGTTTTGAGCTTGAAACCATGGATTGTGTGATGTTTTGAGTTATGCATGATTTGTATAAGTGATAAATGACTAGAAAAGGTTGTTGGTGAGTTTCCGGGGTCCATGGATCAAAGTTAAATTTTTAACCCCGACGTAATGCAATTAAACTCATTATTTTTAATAGATTTTCTTGAATTTCTCTTGATAACATGTGAAATTTCCCTTGAATGAGTAAAGTGATGCTAGAAATAATATGGTATGACAAAAAGTATACTGCTAGTGAAAGTAGTTTGGAAAGGATTATCTCCAAAAGAGGCCATCGGTAATTGGAAGAAGAGATGAGAAAGAAACATCTAGAATTATTTCAATAAGATATGTATCTAAATTTCAAGGACAAAATTTTTAATTACTGAAGGGGGAAGGGAATGTTACATCTGCTTCTTTAAAATTGAACTAGAACTAATAGGATAATGAATAAGGAACCTAAAGCAAGATGAATTAAGGATAATCAAAGATATAATATTAATTAAGATATCCAAAAATGAGGATATAAAGTTAGAAATGGCCTAGGGATAAAGAATCTTGGTGGTGGGATAAAAGTGTACAAGATAAGGTTAAAGTTAAAAGATAATGTTATAAAGCATGGTCTTTGTGTAAAAGTGAGAAAAATTGGAAAAAACATAAAGTAGCTAAGAAAGACACTAAAAAAGCGGTGAGCGAAGCGAAAGTTAGGGCTTTTGATGGGTTATATCAATCCTTAGGCACTAAAGTTAGGGAAAGAAGTACTTATAAACTTGCTAAAAGTAGAGAAAGAAAGACAAGGAACGTTGACTAAGTGAGATGTATTAAAGATAAAGAAGGAAGAGTCTTGGTCACGGAACAAGATATTAAAGACAAGTAGAAGTGTTATTTTCATAAGCTTTTTAATGAAGAACATGGGTTTTTATTACACTCAAGTAGCTTAAAACTACAGAAAAAGATCAAAATTATACCTTTTATCATAGGATTCGAAAAGCAAAGGTAAAAGTAGCTTTGAAAAAGATAGAGAATGGTAGAGCAGTAGGACCAGATAATATACCTATTGAAGTATAAAAATGTTTAGGAGTGAAAGGTATAAATTAGCTCTCAAAGTTATTTAATAAGATTATGAGATCCAAGAGAATACCATATGAGTGGAGAAAAAGTACTTTAATTCCTATTTATAAGAATAAGGGGGACATACCAAACTATGCAAATTATAGATGAATTAAACTCATGAGCCACACTATGAAGTTATAGGAAAGGGTTATTGAACGAAGATTAAGGTAAGAGACTCAAGTTACAGAGAATCAATTTGGTTTTATGCCTAATAAGTCGACTATGAAAGCGATATACTTGTTACGTAGATTAATGGAGAATTATCGAAGGAATAAAAAAGATTTACATATGGTGTTTATTGATTTAGAGAAGGCATATGATAAGGTGACAAGAGATGTGTTGTGGAAGGTTTTGGAGAAAAAATAAGTTCAAATTGCATATATTCGAGCAATTCAGGATATGCTCAAGGTGGGCTCACTAAGGATTTTCCAATAACTATTGACTTGCATCAGGGGTCAACTTTGAGCCCTTATCTCTTTACTTTAGTTTTAGATGTGCTTATTGAACATATCCAAGAGTCGGTGCCACAGTGTATGCTCTTTGCAGATGATATAGTCCTAATTGGAGAGTTGAGAGAGGAAATAAATGAGAGGTTAGAGATGTGGAGACTTACTTTAGACGAATATGGATTTCGTTTAAGTAGAAGTAAAATGGAGTATATGGAATGTAAGCTTACTAAGAGGCACACTAATTCTAGTGTAGAAGTGAAAATCAAAGAACACACCATACCACAAGTTACTCTATTTAAGTATCTTGGGTCTATCTTACAGTATGACAGGGAAATAAAGGAAGATGTAAATCATAGAATTCAAGCAAGATGGATGAAATGGAAAAGTGTTTCAAGTGTTATTAGTGATAGGAGAGTGCCATTAAAGTTTAAGGGTAAATTTTATCGTACAGTTATAAGACTGGCAATGTTGTATGGGACTGAGTGTTGGGCAATAAAAGGTCAACAAGAGAATAAGTTTAATGTCATAGAGATGAAAATGTTGCGTTAGATGAATGGACATACCAAATTAAATAGAATTATAAATGAATACATTAGAGAGAAAGTTGAGGTTGCACCTATTGTAGAAAAGATTGTGAAATCGTATCTTAGATGGTTTGGACATATGTGGAGAAGACTTATAGAAGCCCTAGTAAGAATAGTAGATCAGATGGAGAGTAGTCCAATAATTAGAGGACGAAGTAGACCACAAAAAACTATAGGTGAAACTATTAAGAAAGATTTAGATTTAAATAGTCTATCTAAAGATATGATTTATAATATAACTTTATGGCGTCGTTTGATCCATGTGGCCGACCCCACTTAGTGGGAAAAGGCCCTGTTATGTGTTGTTGTTGTTGAAGTTAGAAATGGCCTAAAACTAAAGCCAAAATAGCTAAATGGAATAAAGTCAATATGAAGTGGCAAAATCATAATTTTGAGAAAAATTTTAGAAACTCAAAGAAAAAAGTTTTAAATGGTAAAATTAAACTCAATGGAATTTTTAGATGTCTTGAAAATTATAAGAACTATCAGAATGGCTAAAACCCTACCAGTGTATGATTGAAGACGTTAGTTGACCAAAACTTTAATTGAGCCATTCTAGATGGTTTTAAATCTTAAAAATTTCAAAGTAAATGCTTTTAATAAAATAAAGGACCTAAATTTTCATATGAGACTAATGGTTCTCAAAAAGGATTTAAAACGAGCTTAAATGGAGTAATCAGAGTTTTAGGACATAATCAATATTTTAGGGATTGTTTTAAAATCCTTTCTTTTCCCTTTTATATTCAATCACGCCAATTTGTAGCCTCATAATCAACTTAAAAGCTCTTCAACCATCAGCTAACATGTCCAAAGAGAAGGGAGAAAGGGGAGAAAGAAAAGGCAACAAGGGTAAGGATTTATGCATTTTCTCACCTTATAATAGTTAAAAAACTTCTTCTCCTCTCTAAGCTGTAAAGTCCAGTTTTCCTAAAAACATTAGAAATGGACCAATTATAAAAGTAAGTCTCATAAATAGGAAGATTTAAGGCTAAATAAAATTAAGACAATAATCTAGAAAATTGAAAATGAGGACACAATGCTCAAGATGCCCGAAAACCAGAGTCAAAGTAGTTAAATAAAATAAGACAAAAATCAGTGACAATTTTGTAATTTTGGGCACTTTTTTGAAAACTACAAAGAAGGATTTTTTAAATGAAAAAATTAAGTTTCTTGGGATCCTCAGAGGCTCTAAAAATCATAAGAATTCCTAGAATGGTTAAAACATTTTCGGTTTACGTTTTAGAGTGTCAATTGACCTAAACTTTGACCGATTCGTTCATGAAGGTTTTTAATCCATTTTGGGTAAAACCAAAGGCATTTTATAAGTTAGAGGATTTAAATTTTATGATGGAAAAGACAGATTTCAAAAAGGATTTGAAATGAACCCAAATGGAAAGAACCAAGAAAAAGATAAAATTGAAAATTTGAAAAAGTCCTAAATAAGCCCCTTTGTGTCTTATTTACACGTCACACCTCTCCTCCCCTCTTAATTGACTTATGTTATGTCCCAAATCAAAGGAGAACTCAGCCAAGAGAGATACACAAGAGGAGGGAAGAAGAAGAAGAAAAGCTTAGCAAAAAGGTAAGAAAACTATAGTTTTTCATGCTCCTTCCTTCACTAATCTTGTTCTCCTCCTTCTCCTCTCTTTTCCTTTAGGTTTAATGATTGATTTGGGACTATTTTGGGGCTAGTTTAGTAAGAGAAAGTCAAAATTTGAAGGAGAAGATAGAAGCAAGGGAAAAAGCTCTTGAAAAGGCTTGAAACCAAGGTAAGAACCATAGCCTTTCTTGCTTCCTTTCGCTTGTTCTTCCTAAGGGGAGTTTCTACCAACTATAGACCACCTAGAAGGGATTGAGTTCTGACCAAAACCAAGTAAGGAACAAAGGTTTTAAAGTATGAGAAACAAGATTATGCCATTAAATTCAAAAGAAAAGCATTAGAATGTAAGTTATGGAAGCTAGAGATTTTGTTGCACCTTAGCAAATATGAAACTTTTCAATGATAATTTAGGTTGTCTAAGAGTGTGTATGAGTTTCTAAGACCCTAGAAAGTCTCACATATGCAGATTCCCTAAAGAAAATTTGCAAATCTCCATAGGTCTATAACCATGTACATGTCTCAGCCAAGACCACTCCAAGCACCTAAGGAGAGTTTTAATTAGTTCTAAGGCTAGAAAGGGACTAGATATGATTAGTAAGCATCAAAGAAAGTATTGGAATGAATTTAGGAATCATGGTTTATGAGATGGAGGTTTAGGCTCCATTTTAAGATATAAAGAAGTAACTTGTATCTAGGCTCCTTGAATTGAAATTGTGATGGTTTTAAGGAGTCTAAAAGGAGTCAAGAGACTTGGGTTGAATGAAAAAATGGGAGCTAAAACCATGAATCCTAAGGGTTGCTTCATTGTGTCTTGTATGGAAACATAATGGAGTCATATGAGAGAGTAGGCATGCATAGAGTTTCTATAAAGCTATAGCTCATTCCAATGATTGAATAATGTCTCATTTGATGTGTCTAGCCCAAAAGAATCAAGCTCCACCTAGTTGCCTGTGTTTGGCCAAAAAGGGGAAGAAATAATTAAAAAGAAAAGTTTGTATTCTTGCTTCAAGGTAGCTCTCTAATCTTTCTCATATGCATTGTTTGGATGTTTACTTATCATTGAGTGCTTGTATATATATTTGAATTATGAGATATGTTTCTAGCCATTGAGTACATGTTATAGTACCATTATACTTCTTGAAATATGTTTATGTATATAAAGTGGTTTGCATGGATATGGTTATGCCAAAAGTCCCTTAATATGGGAGAGGATGAGCCAAAAGTCTTTAGGAATAAGTAAGATAAAGCTAAAAGTCTCAAGAGTGAAACTAAGTCAAAAGTCCCAAAAAAATTAGGTAAAGCTAGTCAATACCCTTTAGAGCCTATATTTGACATTTATGAGTTTATAAGACAAGGAAAATGATTTATGTATATTCATTAGTAATTTAAATGCCATGCATGCATTCTTTGACATATAAATGCATCCTTTATGTATGTTTGAAAGGGTAAAGAGTTATTGGGATTCTTTGAATGTCACTCTTCCCCCATATATGTCTAACCATGTCTAGGTGAACCAAGTGGACTAAGAAATGAAGGCCAAACATCTTGAAGAGCAAGATTTTGACAATGAAATAGATAATTAAATATTTTGATGGCATTTTGATGTCAAGATTTGTAACCACATGATGTATATGTGATGTAAACCTTTGAGCAAGTTCAAATATATGTAAATATGATGTATGTATCCATTTTGAAGTCAAATGAATGAATGTGAGTTCTTGCCATCCTTATACTATTGTGCTCATGTGTATGAATGTAAGTGGCTAAAGGAGAATGAGTTCCATGATGATGTGTGTAACATCTAGTTTTCTGAAAACGAGAGAAAACGTGAAAAATGTAACGTACGGTTCCTCTGTAAACGAAAAATCACTGGATACAAAAGGAAGTCCGCTGAAATGATGTAGTTAAGGTCCTAAAAAATTTGGGAAGCATTCTAGAGTCCTAAACATGAGAATCCTAGGCTTAGACAGAAAGAAAAACGGAGCTAGAATAAAGAAACAATTTCTTATGGAAAACTTACGAAACGTAAGGGCATTTTTGTAATTTTGAGAAAATTTTGGAATTTACATAAGAGGACTTTTTAAATGAAAATTTTGAGTTCACTAGGGTTCTTAGAGCCCCTGAAAACCATAGGAAGGCCCGAGACAGCTAAAGCCCCTCCGGTGGACCGTTTTCTAATGTCAGTGTACCTAAACTTTAACAAATTTGTTCAGAAAAGTTTTACCTTCGATTTGAGTTATTCCAAAGGCATTTTACTAAATTGGGAACCTAAGTTTTATAATGGAAAAGACGGTTCTCAAAAAGGAGCTAAAACGAAGGAGAAATGAAAATGCCAAAAACGAATGGCAAAATGGAAATTTTTGAAAAAACTATTCTCCTCCACCTATAAATAGGTGGCGCCACCCTTCCTCACTCATTTAGAAACACTTGTTTCTGCCCAAATTTAGAGAAGGAAGCTAGGGTTTATGCACACCAAAGGGAGAGAAGAAGAATGAGAAATCAAAGGTTAAGGTATGGTTTCTTGGTAGTTTTTCATGCTTTCCTCCATTTAAACCTCCTCTCCTCCATTCTCCTTTGTTTCCTTTAATTAAAATGAAGTTTATAAATCTGTTTTAAGGGAGAAATTGAGGAGAAAATTTGGATTTGAAGAGAGGAGCTCAAAGAACACAAGATTCAAGCGAGAAAAAGCAAGAAAACAAGGTAATTTCTTCTTCCATGGTTGATACCCCTTGCTACTCTTCTCCACCATTTCACCCCCACTTGAGAAGACCTAAGAGGATTTGATTTTTAGGCAAAACCATGGGTGATTCTAAGGAAAAAGGGTGTGGAGATTAAGAATATGCAAAGGGAATTAACAAAAAGCTATTAGATTTCAAGATGCAATTTCTAGGGTTTCAATTACACTTTGTAAAATCTGATTTTGTACAATGATTCTTAGGCCTAAATAAAAGTTTAAATGAGTTCCTAAGATCCCTAGCAGTCTCCCCATTGCTTCCTCCTTTAAAAAAACTAAGCAAAGTTCAAAGAGGCCAAAATCATGCATTGTCTCGACCTAAGGGAGATAGTATAGCTAGGGAGAGTTTTAAAATTTTTTCTAAGCCCATTTTTTAGTCATATATGATGAATGAATATGAGAGAAAGCCTTAGAAAAAATTTACGAAGCATAGAAAGTGAGATGGTGCTTTATATTCCATAATATGACCTAAAGAAGCAACATGCAGTTAGGCTCTTGGTTTTGATTGTGTGATGACTCTAAGAGGCTTAAAAGGAGTCAAAAATCATATTTGAAAGGAAAGAATGAAGCCTAGAATTTATTTGAGGGCTATTGCTTCATTAGGTGCATTTATGGAATCATAATGAGGTTTATAGGTCAAGGTAGTCTCTAAGCAAATTGTATGGCCTTAGAATTGAATTCATAAACCTAATTAGCTTCCATAATTTGTGTTTAGGCTAAAAAAGATTATCCCCACACTTCCGTGTGTGTGTGGCCGATAAAGGGAGCTTGAATTCAAGAGAAAAAGTGTGTAATTGTATCCAAAGTAGCTCACTCCACCTTCTCTCATACATGATTGTTTGCTTTACTTGTTTTTGAATATGTGTATGTGTATTTTTAAGCCATGAAAAATGTTCTAGCGTGACTTTGATTCCATGGTGCCATGGTGTTACAATATGCTCTCATATGATGTTTATGATGTGTGCTTGGGTTTGCTTGAGTGTGGTGAGGCTAAGAACCCTTATCTATGGTAAGGATGAGCCAAGAACCCTTAAGATTGGTTGAGACAAAGTAAAGAGTCTCCCAAAAGTGAGATGGACTCCCAAGAGCATGGTTGAGTCCAATAATTTCTTAATGAATGGACGAGGCAAGTCCAACATCCACAAGAAATTAGGTGAGGTCAATCCACTTGCTTGGCAAGCCTTTGTATGTTATGTACGACTTTCTCAAATGATGAAAATGTCTCTTGAATGTTTGCACATGTCAACATGACCATACATGTATTTATGAGACTTGTTTGCCTCCATTATGTATGATTCAATGGGATATGAGCTATTGGGATTCTTTGAATCTCATCCCCTCCTCTCCAATATTCTAACATGTTAGGTGGACCAAGAGAGCAAGGTAATGGAAGCCAACCACCTTGAAGAAGAGAGATTGACAACATAATGCATAGTTTTTAGTTCTTTAAGGCTATATTTATGTCAAATGATGTAACCCATCATTGTATATGATCTATGACCTCTTGAACACATGTATTTATGATAATATGTCATGTATAAATGAGAGAACATGTTATGTAGTCATTAGAATGTGATTTGAGTATATGACGGCAAATTAGCTTCATTAATGGTATTATGGAATTGTGTATAAGTGTGGATGAAATGGTCAAAATGAGATGCATGGAGTTTAGGACCATTTGGGTAGTTTACACAAGTCCTAATTATGCTTTTAGACTTGCCAAAGAGGTGTCAAACCCTAAGGAAAGCCATTTGGATATTTTGGTATCCCATATGGAGCCAAAATTGACTAATTTAGAACCCTATATCACTTTTTGTCCAAATGAGCTCTTCTTGATCTGAGATTTGGCATACAATTAGAGTTTGTTGATATATTTTTGGAAAGTTAAAGAACATAATTTTTGTAGGTCTACAGAATATTTGATAATTTTTCAAATTTGGCAAATTTTCTAATTTTGGTCATGTCATTGTTCACTCAGGTCTGAAAATGAAATCTATGACATAGGGCCCAAATGATGTCCAATTGCCATGAAATTTTATACAGAGAAACTGAACATTTCTAGTGAATTTTGCCAACTAGAAACACCTCATTTGGATGTCTAGAGAGGGAGATATGAATTTTCAAAGAATCTATCTAGTATCAGGAATTCCAGCTGACCTCAGTTATTGTTTGATTGAGTTTCGAGGTCTAGGCGTACTTGAACTAGTCTAGAGTTATTTTTTTCCCTTTAGCTAACATCCATATATTTCTAGATTGGTGTCATTTGTATAGATTGGATTTTTTTGGAATTAATTGAACATTTTTGAAATTTGCTACAGAATTTTGTGACAGTACCAGTGGACAGCCTGACCTCTAGACCATTTCAAATGTCAAATGTCCTCTGTGTTAGATGTTGTGGTCTAGATATATTTGTAGCATGAAGTAGACATGTGTAGCTTTCCAAAATGGCCAAGATCTCATGATTTTGATTTTTCTAGAATTAATTATGATTTTTCAAAATTTGTGACAAAAATGAGCAAATTCTGTCCAAAAATGAATATGTATATTTTATACTTCCAATTGACTTCCACTACTTGTAGGCCATATTTGATGATGGAAATGAGTTGTATTTATGTAATTAAATATGATAATATGATGTATAAGATCATATGATCCACGTGACACCGAATGAAATTTTTATATGCGACGCAACGCAAAACTATTCATTATTTTTATGCTATTTTCTTGATTCTTCCTTGAGATGCATAATGGGAAGCATAGATATAGCATGAAATGAGCTAGAAATTATGGTGTTACAATTTAAAACCATTTGGCATACTTCTATTGGTTGTAGTTATACTTTTAGACTTATTCAAGTGGTTGTGGAAAGATAAGAAAGGCATTTCGTGCATGTTGAGCCCTTTATGGACTTCAATTTTGATCATTTCTTCAACTAAACCAAAATCTGACCAAATGGATAAGTTTTTGCATGAAATTTAGCCAACAAATAGGTCTCACCTAGAGCTTTTGGCCTATACTAAAGAGCACTCAATTTGGAGCTCTAGATAACTTATTATGATTTTTCAAAGTTGGCCAAATTATGTAGAAATTGTCAAAGGTGTTGTTCATATGGTCAATTTATTTTCCTGTATCATTTCTAGACCAGTGAAGTCCAATGCTTATGAAATTTTACAGACATAAACTAGACATCATAAGCTTTCCATAGCTATTGAGAGCACCTCATTTGGAGCTTTGTAGAGGGAGAAACAAATTTTTGAAGTTCTAGGACTTATAAGCTATCTAAGAACATGACTTGATATACTATTCCATTATTTTTCATAGGCTGAATGCTACTGTCTTGATCTAGAAATATTTTTAATTGTTAGCTAACATCCAGAACTTTCCAAAAAGCTATTATATGCATATTTTAATTTTTCTAAAATTAGTCATGAATTTTCAAAGTTTATATCAAAAATTTAGAACATCAACCGGAGAACAAAAATTTGGTTTTGTGAAATATGGTTCCAAATCCAAGATTCTTGAGATGAATTGTTATGTTTCTAATATGAATGGATATATTATGGATGAAAAATGAAATTTGTAAGTCCACATGGTCCCTAAAGCCAAGAATGATGTAAATTGGTTTTCAATTACATAATTTTCCACTACCAAAAGTGCTATATTCATGTAATTGTATTAAGATAAGCCTTTGTGATGACATGTAAAGGCTAGGAATCTAAGGTATTACATAAGCTCTCTTCATTGATGGTTTAAGTTTCTTAAAAGGATCATTTTGGTGGCTAAACTATTGAAGCAAGAAAGGAATTTGAAGTAACAATTTATGGCATAAAATTTTCCATTTCATAGGGATTAAAACAAGATATGATACCATATAGGAAACTTGCTTTTCTTAGCCTTTCATGTCTCTTTTGGTTTGGCCAACATATGGAGAACTTAAAGGGAATTTGATTTTGGTTGAAACATGATAAGAATAGGGGTTTAGAAGTATGGAGATTAAGATGGGACAAAGAAAATCAATTAAAAAGCTATAGAATGCAAAGTAGAGTGCCTAGGGTTTTAGTTGTACTTTGAAAATTTTGGAACCCTAGAAAGATATTTTAAGCTATCTAAGATCATATTTAAACTAGAAAAGAGCCAAAGAACATCCATATATGCCAAATTCCCAAGAGAAATGAGCAAAACTACTTTAACCCCTTTATATGGCATAATCTCAGCTAAACACCATATAAGTACCTAGGGAGTGCTTTGATGGATTCTAAGAGGCCTAAATGTGATGAATAAATAGTAATAGAACTATTGGATTTAATTTAGGAGCCCTAAATTGAAAAGTAAAATTTTATGGTTCAAATGGATCTAAAAAAGTAAGATGGTCTTAGGCTTATTTAATCAAACTTATGATGGCTTTAATGAGTTCCATTAGAGTTATAGGCTCATAGCAAGTGAGCGTTCGGCACCTAAAAAGTGAAGTACAAGAGCTACCTCTTAAGGAACCTAAAAATGACCTAAAGTGGCATATTGAGCCTAATAGAATTAGATAATAGTAATAAGAGTTAAAATGGATCCAAAGGACTTATTTTGCTTTGTAAATGGATATATGTAGTTCAAGCTAGCCCAAGCTCACCTATTTGTGAGTGTCAAATTAGGGAAAGATAAGAGCCAAGTGGGTTAGTGATGATTTCAAACTTCCCAATTTATAAGGTAGCTATATCTCCCTATCTTGCATGTATTTGAATGTTTAAATAAGTTAAGATATTTGTATGTGTGGTTGCTTGATGTATTCATGAGTTATGCTTTAATATAATTTTCATCATAA
The DNA here is from genome assembly GCA_026724425.1 of Erythrophleum ivorense. Taxonomy (NCBI): domain Eukaryota; kingdom Viridiplantae; phylum Streptophyta; class Magnoliopsida; order Fabales; family Fabaceae; genus Erythrophleum; species Erythrophleum ivorense. The sequence goes on along the minus strand of JAIUCV010000006.1, from coordinate 33,949,443 downwards.
GTTTTATGTATGAGTATTGTATATTTTTTGGCTCTTACCTCTCTATAGTAGGGAATTAAGCATAGTAGCTCTTCTTTGGCCCAAAGTTATGCTTAATTGAGTCTAGCTAGTATGTTTAGATGTCATGGCTTGATGACAAGTGAGTTTTCATGCTAGAAGTTATATTTGAGTTACATGATGCATATGATTCACATGCTTGTACCACATACATTGCATTTCCTCATAGCATTCTTATATGCATTGATTTGGTTGAGATTTGCTACTGAGATTCTCCCCAGAATCTCACCCATGTTCCTCCCACAAACCATTTCAAGTTCTCCAAGCAAAGGAAAAGAAATTGAGAAGAGCTAGGCCTTAGAAAAATGGTGTAACTAGGATTTTATAATGTATACTCACTTGATGTACATGATATACTTGAATGGATAGTAAGCATGTGTATGTAAAATGACTTATATGTAAATGATAAGTTTATATGATAGAAACATCTATATGAGCTTGAGAACATGAATATGAGCCATTTTGATGTATGATTAGATGATTGGTATATGAACTTGTGTATATGAAGTAATATGATTTATGTGTACACTTGGATGTTAAATGGTTATATTTTGATGCAAGTCTTATTTCATCCTTTTAACCTTATGAAAATGATGTTTGGAATGACTAAAATTTACTTAAAGTAAGAGAATGCAAATTAGAGGCCAATTAGATCACTTTAGAACCAAATTTTGGTCTAAGTGAGTCATAAACTGTATCATTATCCTTGATAGCCCAAATGACCTGGTTTAGAGCTGAAATTTCTAAGCATTTAGAAAATTTATAAAGCTTCCTGAAAGCAAAGAATGGAAATTTTAGAAGCTATAAAGAATATTTTATGAATTTTTAAAGTTAGTGCAAAATTATGGAAATGGTGCAGTATTGTTCATATTGCATAACCATTTTTTTCATACCATTTCAGGGGCTAAATGAATTCAATTTTACTTGGGATTTTTAGAAGATAAAATTCACATCATAAGTTTTCCATAGAGACATAATTTGAATAAATGGGAGTTACGTAACCCAAGTTATGAATTTTTGAAATTAAGGCCCTATTATGTCAAAGAAGCCAAAATAGGTTATGTAGCTTTCATATGCAAATGGGATTCAAGTCTTGGTTTTATGGATCCAAACAAACTTATCTATGGTGATCATGAGTGAAGAAGAAAAGAAGAAAATAGGCTAAAATCTGCCACTAAAGATTATGCAACGGTTGTGATATCATCACTTTAAGGTGGAAATCATGTGAATTAATTAGATAAAGCTAGTTATGATAGCATGAAATTATTTAACAGGTAAGTGATACATATAGTGATAATAATGTAAGGATGACTTTAGTAATGCAAGATAAAGGTTCAAGGATTAGATGTACCTTAAAATGATTGCTAATGTAGCTTTTTAGCATTCGCCCATTTTGGAGTCTAACCTTTGAATGGCATTTTTTAAACCCAACCAAAATTTGTCTCAAACTTCTACATAGTACATAAGACAACACATTTTATAGGCTATAATGACATTATAGTAGATATAAATTACATGTTTATATTGTTAGTGAAAGAATGATAAAGGATTTCAATTTTGGAAACAAATATCTCCTTGAGGTCACATGATTGCAAGGTAGATAAATGGTTAGGAAATTTTAGGAAATTATCATTGCACCTTTGATTGGATTGAGTGAAAAGTTGTGCACATTATGTAATATCTCCAAAATTAGCTATTCAAAATAAATTAATATAAGAAAAATTAAAAGATGGAAGATGTTTAATATTAATTTCAAGCTATAATATGGGAATTTCCTGAATTTGGGTACAAGAAAATTAAGGAATTAATTATAAATAGAAAGAATTTATCGGTATTAATTACGAATTTTATAGGATTATTAGGGATTTTTTATAATTAATTAGAAATAATCTTAATTTATAGAGAATTAAATAGTAATTACCTAGAAAAAGAATTTTAGTTCTTCCCTAGACTTTTTTATGCCTAAAAATATAAGGAAATTAATGAAACAATAAAAATATTTAGATGAAATTTAGATGTCAAAATATAATTATAAAACATTTTATGGTCAAAGTGTAATTTTAGCTTAAACTAAGATATAATTTTTCCCAAGACCAAATTATAGTTTTCTTAGAGACTAAAACATAATTTTTACTATCAGAAAATTTTGCCAAAATGCAAGATATGTGTGCAAAAATGTGAAGATTTTTGTTAAAACAAAATTTGAAGCTTTGATTCCCCTTTGATAGCTTCTTCAGGAAACTAAGAGAAAGAGAAAGTTAAAGAGAGTGCAGAGGAGAGAGCAAGGTAGCATAAGAAAGAGGAACCATGAAAATAGACTTTCATCTCCTATGTAAGAACAATCCATTCCTTCAGTTTTGGCTGCAAAATCATTCACACAAGCACACACACTTGACATTTAGAAACAAGTAGAGAGTGTTTGAGAGGAGAAAAGATAAAAGTAAGTGAGAGTTTAACAAAGTGAGATAGAGAGAAAGGAGGAAGAAGAGGTTAAAGGAAACCAAAGTGAAGAATTTAAGAAACTAAAGGTAAGAACACAACCCCTTTACTTGGCATATGAAGATAGTAAGAATACCTTCTCCTTTGCTTCATCCTTTTCCTTCATCTCCATTAAATATAAATAGTTCCAACTTGAAGAAATTGAACCTTAGGAATCTCATCCCAAACATTTAGCCATAAACTCCCATGGTTTACTTGACTTTTAGCTTGCTTATGATGTTTATTTGTTTTATAATGAATTTCTCAGAGGTTGCATGAATGAAAATGGAATAAAATCTTAGAAATACGGTGGTTGCAGCAAAATTTGTAAAATAGAGCACTGTTACATGCCCTAGTCATATAATTGAACACAGGTCTTGTAACGTGTGTTTTTGTGCAAAGTGTATGTCAAAACAAAGAGGAGCACAACCTAGCTATGAAAATTAACACAAGTCATGTTTCCCTTTGGTTCAACAAGTGTAACAAGCTCGAGAATCACATGGCTTGGCTATGTGAATTTACATGGGCCATGTGATTTCGTTAGCAAAAGAAAATTGTGATATTTTGTAATGTTTTATAATATTTTGTGGTGTTTTGTGAGATTTTATGATATCTACATAGAATTGATGCATAGATAAATGTTTCATGTTATGATAAACATGAATTACCCTAACTAAATCCTTTTAAAACCTAATATGGTTGCCTTATTAAATTCTTTTGTAACTTGAAGAATCTTAGCTAAGTAATTCTTTATCTAATGACTTATGCAAAGGAGATTATGATGAACACCCATGCATGGATGGTTGAACCATGAACTATTCCCAAGCATAGATAAACCTTGATATGGATTCTTACGCATGGATGACGATACCCTAGTCTATTCCTATGCACAAATGACCTTAGCTATAGAGTACCATAATTTGGACTGATATATGGACCCTTTATTATGCTAAGAATATTAAAAAACAAGATAACAAGAAAAGGGTTTCATTAGAATTTGTTCAAGAAATTAATAATGATATAAATTAAGCTTAGTATCATGCATGATTTATTTATACTATGTTAAATATGAGGTTGTGTGAATTATGCACTAGCTTGAAATGTCTTGATTATCTATCTTTATTGCATATATACTTATAGTCCTGTTTACAAATGTTATGCAACATCATATATGCATTATATGTGCTTAAAGAAATACATAAATCTAAAGAATATGATATGGTCCATGAAACATGACATGGATTCCTTGGATATAAATAATTTTGTACTTCACTTTACTATTATGATAACTGTACTCTTGATTGATTGTATAATCTAGGTGGCTTGACATTCATTTTACATAAGATTATATCTATCCATAATACAATATTTGAGATACAGCCTAGCAAATAGAAAGAAATTTCAAGATGAAGACATGATTCTCAAGGAATGAAGTCTTGATAGGAAATGCTTTCTAGGAGATGAGACTCTTGGATTTCAATTTGGAAATAGTCTCCAAGAGAGAAGGTTTTCGAGGGATGAAATTCCAATAGGAAATGCTCTTCATTAGTGGTAGACAAGAAAAGATAGCTAAGGCAAGGTAATTATAAAAAAAAGGATACGATCATCTGCAAATGAAGGGATGATCCCTTATATATCAATTATTTTCTCTTAGGAACTTTTTTTTTCTTTTATAGGAGGGTCAATGAGGGTTAAGGGTCCCTCATGTGATTTTAGGTTTTAAGTTTCAAGTTAAGGATTATGGATTAACTTTAGGTGATGACCTAGCATATTTACTCCAGTTTGAGAAATGTAAAGGTATTTCAATGATTATAACAAAAAGGATAGTTTTGCTCCTTAAATGTGCTAAAAACCTAGGTCTTGCACCAAATAGTATAAGATGTTTGGTGAGTTACCTATAATTGCAAAAATCTTAGTCTATATTAAATAATATGAAATACTTGGTATAGTACTTATGAAAATAGCTTTTTTAAAAAACAACACTTTCAAGGTAAGATCATCTATATCTCCTTATAAGGATATGTACAACAATATGTTATAATTACCTTAGTATATTGTAGTACACAATGATATACTATTAAAAGTTAAAAGATGGAATATGCTTAAGTCTGATTAAGCATGATGATCCATATAAAGTTTATGAGATGTGTAATATAATATGATGATTTATGTAATATTATGGTTGCTTGGACATATCATTATATGCAAAGTATGAATGAAACATGCTAAAGTACTATGTATATCATAATTAAGAATGCTAGTCTATGTCCAATCTATTTGCTATACTGATGTGATGAATTAAACATGTCAAAGTAAAGTTGAATCAATCTAGCATGAAAATAATCATAAGCAATTTAATATGAATGTTTGTGTAAGTGAATACATTTATGTATGCTATGTGCTTGCTTTTTATGTATGCTATTTTTGAATATATTTAAGATGAATGCACATGACTTTAAAGGTGATTTTGTACAAGACATTGCAAATACTGAGTAATATGAAATCTTTGAAAGTTTGGGGACTTTCACTTTTAGGGATCAAATTGATAAAGGATTTATTCATGTTTTTAAGGATACAACATGTTTCTTGGAAGGCTTTAACCAAGCATATGATGTCATCTCTAACCAATAATTAGTGTTGTTGGCAGCATTTGGCATGGAAACCATCTAGCCCAAGGGCACTATTGCTAGGAAGTTGAAATACTACTTCTTTAATTCCTCATTCGTGAAGGCAACAAGTGTTCTAGTGATCTTCTTGTAACACTTGGTTTTCTAAAAACATAATAAATGAACTAGTTATAAAAGGAAGTCTCTTAAATAAAAAGATTTAAGGCCAAATAAAATTAAGACAATAATCTAAAAAATTAAAAATGAGGATTCAAGGCTTAAATGTTCAAAAACTAAAGTCAAAGTAGCTAAATAAACTAGACGAAAACCAGTGACATTTTTGTAATTTTGGGTACTTTTAGAAAACTTAAAGAAAGGATCTTTAAATTAAAAAAATTAAGTTTCTTGGGATTTTTAGAGACCCTAAAACCTATAAGAACCCTTAGAATGGTTAAAACCTCTCCAGTTTATATTTTAGTGTATCAGTTGACTAAAACTTTAACCAATTCATTTGGAAAGGTTTTTAATCCAATTTAGGTAAAACCAAAGGCATTTGATGAATTAGAGCACTTAAATTTCATAATGGAAAAGGTAGTTCTTAAGAAAGAGTTAAAATGAGTTCAAATGGAAAGAACCAAGAAAAGGAGACAAAATGGGAATTTTAAAAAATGTGTTTTAATATCTTTGCTTCTTATAAGACACGTCCACCTCCTCCTCCTCTTCTAACCAACTTTAGTTCTACTTCAAATGAGGGGAGAGACCAGCCAAGAGAGATGCACAAGAAGGGAGCAAAGGAGGAAGGAAAAACTTAGCAAAAAGGTAAATATTTAAAGCTTTTTCCATGATTCTTCCTTTAACAAACTTGTTCTCCTCCTTCTTCTCTCTTCTCCTATGATTTTGATGATTGGATTAGGATTGTTTTATGGTTGGTTCAGCAAGAAAAAGGGAGAGTTTGAAGAAGAGAATAGAAGCATTAGAAACTCTCTTAGAAAGGCATAAAAACAAGGTAATTTCTATGGTTCTTCTTGCATCTCTTTGTTGGTTCTTCATGGGGTTAGGTTCGGCCAGACCTAGGCCCATCTTATAGGAGATAAATTCTAACCAAATTTAAGGTAGGATTAAGGGTTCTAAAGTGTGAGGATTAAGAAGATACACTTAGCATTAAAAGAGAAGTATTAGAAAACAAGTTATGCTACTTAGGGATTTTGTTGCACCTTGGCAAATATGAGACTTTCTAATGGTAATTTAGGTTGTCTAAGAGTATGTATGAGTTCTCAAGATATCTAGGAAACCTCACAAGTGCCAAGTCTCTAAAGAAAATCAAGCAAACTCCATGGTTTCCCTTGGTAGCTCCATATCTTGGCCTAGGTAGAGAACAAGCATCTAGGGAGAGTTTTAATTAATTCCAAGGATGGGAAAGGCCTAGATATGATTAATAAACACCAAAGGAAGCATTAGTATGAATTTAGAAGCCATGGTTTATGAGATGGATGTTTAGACTCCATTTTAAGACATAAAGAAGCAAATTAAGTCTATACTCCTTGAATTGAAATTATGATGACTCTAAGGAGTCTAAATAAAGTCAAGAGGCATGGATTGAATGGGAAATTAGATCCAAGATTATGAATTCCAAGGGTTGCTTCATTATATCTTGTATAGAACCATAATGGTGTCTTAGAACAAAGTAGGCATGCATAGAGTTTTTATAAGGCTAGAACTTGTTCCAATGATTGAATTGTGCCTCATTTGATGTGCCTAGGCCAAGTGAATCAAGTTCCGCCTAATTGCATGTGTGTGGCTAGAAAGGGGACAAAGTAATTAAAGGGAAAAGTCATATTCTTGCTTTAAGATAGCTTTCTAACCTTTCTTCCATGCATTTTCTAGATGTTTACTTGTCATTGGATGCTTGTGTATATGTTTGAACAATGAGATATGTTTCAAGCTATTGATTACATAATATGGTACCATTATGCTTCTTGAAATGTGATTTTGAATGCAAAGTGGCTTGAATGGGTATGGTTATGCAAAAGTCTCTTAGAATATGCGAGAATGAGCCAAAAGTCTTAATAAGAGTGAGACCAAGTCAAAAGTCCTTTGAAAGTGGGTGAGGCAAATCCAAAAGTTCCAAAAAAATTGGGTGAGGATAGACCAACACCCTTTAAAGCCTATATTTGACATGTATGAGTTCACATGATAAGGAAATTGATTTGTGTATATTCTTGAGAAATGTTTATGGTATGCATGTATTCTTTGACATGTAATTACATCATACATGTATTGTTGAAAGGGCAAAGAGTTATTGGGATTCTTTGAATCTCACTCTTCCCCCACATATGTCTAACTATGTCCAGGTGAGCCAAGTGAACCAAGGAATGGAAGCCAAACATCTTGAAGCATGGACTCTAGACAATAGAATAGGAAAATTTGGCATTTTGATGTCAAAGTTTGTAACTCAATGATGTTTATGAGATGTAAATTATTGAGCATGTGTAAGAGTATGTAAATATGATGTATGAATCCATTTTAGAACCAAATGTATGTATATGTGAGTTTTTGCCATCCATGTGCCTTGATGTATATGTGTATATTAGCAACTAGGATGGTGGTTTTGAGATGCATGAGGATTTAGACCATTTGGAATGCTCTTATAGGCTGTGTTTATACTTTTGGCCATGTTGTGGAATGATTAGAAAGCCATTTGGTGCATCTTGATCCCTTTATGGACTTCAAATTGATTATTTTCTTGAGCTGAACCAAAGTCTGGTCAAATAGATGAGTTTTTGCATGAAATTTGGCAAGCAAATAGTCTCATCTAGAGCTTTGTACAGAGCTAAAGAAGACTCAATTTGGAACTCTAAAGAATTTATTATGATTTTTTAAAGTTGCCCAAATTATGCAAAAATTGTCAAGGGTATTGTTCATATGATCATTTTGCATTCTTGTGTCACTCATGGGTCAAATGAAGTCCAATACTTATGAAATTTTACAGGTATAAACCAGATATCATAAGCTTTTCATTGTCACCAAAAGCACTCAATTTGAATTAGTATAGAGAGTTATAAGTTTTTGAATATCAGGGTCTGCATCAGTCTGTGAGCATGACCTAGAGTACTGTTCCATTGATTTCATGAGCTTAATGTGATTGTCTTAGTCTAGAATTATTTTTAGTACTTAGTTAACATCTAAAGCTTTCTAGAAAGTTATAGTATATATTTTTCTAGAATTAATTATGAATTTTTAAAATTCATATAAAAAAATTGGCCCTGCAACCCGAGAACAAAATTTTGATATTGTAAAGTATGGTCCAAAATCCAAGCTTTATGCATTAAATTGTGATGTTTTTGATATGAATGGATATGTTATGCATAGATAATGGAATTGGTATGCCCACACGGTTCTTAAAGTTAAGAATGAATTAAATGGGCTTTCAATTATGCAAATAACCAATGCTAAAAGTGCTATTTTCATGCAAATAAGTGCCAAATATGTCATGGGCTCAGAGCTACATAGATGAGATGGAATATTGACATTGTTCAAGGTAGTAATTATTTCTTTATAATCCATCTCTTTCTAGTTTGAGAAGAGAGTTGCAAAATATCCAAGTGATAAAGCTTTAATTGTCTATGAGTCCCCCTCTTCAATACCCTACTGGTTCTTGATTTTAGGGATATTGTTTTTGGTTCTTCATTTGTTCACTAAGGCATGAAAATATTTTGTACTTTTGTTCCTGTGGATCATCCAGGTCTGTCTAACCTTTTATACCCTAAACAAGAAAATTACATTTCTGTTTCTTTCTACAAGATGATGCATAGCATATTTTATTTAGTAATGTCATCACTAACTTATGCTATGCTATTGCATAGCACTTACGCTCAGCTCCAGTTTTTTATAACTAATTGTTTTATGGTAATTATGGGCAAGCGGCTCCCACTTGAGCCAGGATCCCTGAAGTAGGGGAGTACTGTGGGGTGGTACAATAACCAATTTTTATGTATTTTTTTATTTTTTAAAATTTAAAATTTAATATAAAAGATAAAAGTCGTAAATATAAGAATAAAAATTTTAATTATGAAATAAAATTATACTTTAAAAATTTTTATCTTCTATCATAACTCCAAACCTTACAAAGTAGAATTAAAAATTAAAATTACATAAAAAAATCTCTATTGCACACAATGCGAGTCCTCTTGCCAATTTATCAAGTCACTGACACTATTTTATATAATATATAATATGAATAATAAAATTAAATAATTAACAAAATAACTATATAATTATGTAGAATATATAATTATTAAATATATAATAATTAAAAATATGATAAAAAGAATTGTGGACATTTTTGGGAATGAAATTTCCCAGGACAAAAAAGTCCTTCATTGATGGTCACGCTCACTCAAGAGCTTTCTTGAAATGTCTTTTGGTGGAATAATGCGGATTCTCGGTTATCTTAAAGATGAATAGAGGAGTATTTATTCTTTTTGAATTGTCTACGTGTGGATTATTTATATTTTAATTTTTTTAAATTTTATTTGTTATTTTAAAGAAAGTAAAATGTAAAATAAAAATAATGTTTTAATTGTCAACTTAAAGAAATAATAATTTTTATTAAAAAATAAAAAAAATAAAATCTAAGTTATTTAGATTAAAGTTAAACAATTTAAAAATATATATATAACCATATTCTTACTCATCTTAGAATTAGAAGAGAATATGATTGTCTAATGGAATGGTTTTAATTACCAATATTTTAATATATATTTTTAAATATTTAAAAATATTTGTAAAAATTAAAATAAAAAATTGTAATATGTTTATTAAGTATTTTTTAAAAATTTAACAGATTAATATAAGAAAATAAATTTTTTATTTTTATTTTTACTTTAAAAGTATTATAATTATTTTTTTATTTTTTATTTTATTCCTATATTTATTTTATTTAATCAAAAAATAAAATAAAATAAAATTTTTATTCCTTTTCGTATGGTGCCAAACATTATTAAGCAACATGAACGGCGACTTATGCTATAACACAGCCCTTATCCTATGCCCCAATTTTCAACAGCACAGTATGGTATAGATGGGCAAGCGGCTGCCAATTGGCCAAATTATACTGGCATCATTTTATGCCATATATAATATATAATATAATTAATTAATTAACAAAATAAATATCTAACTATATAGAATATATAGTTATTAAATTTATAATAATTATTAAAAATATGACAAATATATAAATATATAATAAAAATAAAATTAAGATAATGGAAACCAAAATAATATTGATATTTTTTCATAAAATATTAAAAAAATAAAATAAAAAAGTCATATTTTTCTTATATGTAGTCGTTTGCAGCGTATATATCATACAATGCCCCAACATCTCTCACTCGTTGAAATAAAAGCCCCCGGCCTATTAATCATCTAGTGTTTAGTTGTAACTTGTAACATCTTTTTATATCTCATTTAGGTGTTTGTTACATAAAAAGTTAAAATAAAGATAAAAATGATAATTTTGTAGATAAAAAATGTTTATAACACTTTTACTTTTAATAATTAAATAATTATTATTAAAAATAATTAAATAATAATTATAAAAATAAAATTATAATTTTTTTCAACTTTTCTGTTTCTTTTTTTTCTTTTTTTTCCTCTTCCCTTCCAAGGATACTGGGCTCTTAAATTGGTGCCACATTCTTTATAACAAATAGGACATTCGTTCTCTTTTTTAATTTTCTTTTTCTACATTTTTTAAACTTTTTTTAAATTTTTAAAAACAAAATTTTCCTGTGGCAGCACTACAAGTTGTCACGACAAAGGAATTTCTTTTTATTTAATCACCTTCAACCACCGAGCGATCCCACACCACTGCCAGAAATCCCAACCACCTCATCAATGTTTCCATGTTGCTATTAATATATCAATAAATTATATATATATATATATATATATTTCAAAATTTTATTAAAATCATACATATCCTCCTTTTATCTTTAAAATATATTTTAAAAATATGCAGTGTTACCATGTTAAATAATTTAATTTTATTTCTTTATCATATTATTTATTTAAAATTTAACGTTAATCTAATAATTAGTAGATTTATACATGTTTTATTTATTCAATGTCATTAACTCAAACTCAAATTTAATGTCTAAGTTAATGCTAAATTTAAATAGAGATGTAATAAGTTAAAAAAATTAAATTAAATTGTTTTAGAAAATAAAAGAATAAAATTATTTACTTTTAAACTAGAGTAACTTAATTTAAACATACAAATAACACTAGAAGAATCAACCCTTTGATTTTCAGGGTCTCAACCAAAGCAAGACTGCAACCCTTAAATGGTGTTTAGTTTCATAATATAGACTACAAGGAGCCATGATTTCCATTAATGATCAGAAATGGATTTTCATGCAGTAGTTCTTAATAAAACTGAAAAAATAAATGAAATACAGACAACATACACACTCTGCCAATAACATGATATATAAACATGATATATAAGGGAGGAGGAGAATGTTTAATATTTCTTTGACCTCAAAGAGGAGAATGTTTGCTAACGTTAGATTCAAAAGTATCCAATTAAACATCCTCCACGAGTTTGGTGTTTCTTTTGAGCTATAGTTCCATTCTCTTCCTCCTTACTCTTCATTCTTCACTATTCAATCCCATTTTGTCTTCAGCTCCTCACTCATCCATTTAAGGCGCCCCGCTTAATATTGAGGAACCCAATCACTGAGACAGATGTTAGGCACAGGTTGGCTTTTTCAACACGATACTCCATCTTCTTTCACCCTTTGAAGAAGGAGCCAATTGGGTTGATGTCCCAATAAGAGTGAGATATGGGAATGGGGTCGAACCTCACATGCTTTGCTACGTAATTCGGAGGAGAGATCCCAAAAAACCAATCTTGGAGAGGTTGGAGACAACTTCAAGACAAAGGGTTGAGACGAGGTGATCGGCTTCTTCTTTACGTGGATGATTATGGTGATGGCGAGTTTCTCTTCGAGTTTCAGAAAAGCATTAGATTGTTTGGTTGTTGATATTCCAGATATTAACATCTGTCTCATTAAGACCCCATGCTCCGTAGTCTTAACTCCTTGCCATCATGCAATGGTAACATCTGGAATATCGCGACCAAACAATGTAATACTTCTCTGGGAGATCAACCCAGTTGACTCCTTTTTCAAATTAATGGTGAAAGAAGATGGAGTATCGCTGTTAGAAATGCCAACCTGTGCCTAACATCTATCTAAGCGATTGGTTTTCTCAATATTAAGCGGGGCGTCTTAAATCGGTGAGCGAGGAGCTGAAGAGAAGATGGGTTTGAATTGTGAAGGATAAAAAGCAAGGAGGAGAAGAATGCTATATTTATAGGCCCAGGTTGCTGTCTGAGTAATGGCCGTAACCCAAGATATTCCATTCACACAACGCCACATTTGCGCCACATCTGAAGAGGTTTCGATAGCTAAGAACCCGAGGTTAGATCGCAACTGCCATGTTAATTTGGCATTGGAATTTGAATTCATCGCTGCAGGAAAAAAAGCAGTGTGCGTCCCTTACCTTTCTTTTTCCTTCTCTTGCATACTGCTTTTTCTTTTATCACAACTGCCAATGTTTGTTGCATTCTCCGGTCAGAAAGTAAAAGTAGACCGAAGTCTATGACCAAAGGAAAAAGCAGTGTTGGTTTTGAGAATATAATTTTTTTAAAAAAGTAGAGAAAGCTAATTAGTCTAATAAAGTGAGTGTCTAGATTAAAATGAATATGATCTCAACCGAATTTTTGGGAGCGCGTACTATGTGTATTTTGGTTAAAATATTTTTATATTTATGACTTATATAATATAATAGTATTAAATATATATTTAATAAATATAAAATAATCATTTTATAAATTTCATAAATTATAAAATCATTTGATATAAAAAATCATTAAGAACTACAAAAAAAAAATTGTTTAACAGAGAAAGACTCACTTGATAAGACAGTATATACTGATAAGACTCACTTTGTGAAAGATTTTGTTTGACTGCGTGAATCAGAGAAGATCTTTTACTGCATAATTTGAATTGTTTAAATTTAATTTATACAGTTTAATTTTTAATTATTTATTATTATTATTTTATTTATTTTGATATATTTTTTATTTTTAAAAAAATAAAATATAAGTTAAAAATAATCTGTCTGATAAAAATTAAAAATTTACCTTTATCTTATATTTTATTTTTAAAATAAAAATATTAAAATAAAAAATAATTAAAATTTTAATCATTTATATTAGATTTGGATCATTTAAATGTGCTTTGGAGAGCAACAAAGAATGTGCACCGTCCCTGCGGGAATAACGTGAGGTTGCAAAGTGATGCATTAAAAAATCATCAGAAAATATTATAATAGAAGTACTTTTCTAATCCTTCGACTCAGCTTATTAGGAAAGTAAAAGTCGCCCCCTTGACACCCAGCGTTGTCGCATTAAAGTAAGGAAGACATGAAAAAATTTTCAAACTACGGCAGAAAGACATTGAATGAAAGAGAATGAAAAGGATAGAATTGAAAAAACAAAAAGAATAAAAAATATCACTTGTTTCTGAACTTTAAAAATAATAAAATATAAATATTATTAAATAATAATAATATATTAAAGTATAATAACATTATATGATATTTTTTAAAAAACTTTTCCATTTCATAACATTTAAATGATCTTTTGCTTTATCATAAAAGTACTACAAATTTTTTTAATTGAAATTACTTCAAATATAACAATAACGACTTTTATTAAAAAATTGCATCTTTTAAATTTTTATGTTAATATTATTTATTTTGTGTTAACAAAAGCCGTGCAACTACGCTTTATTTATCTCTTTTAGAAGGGAAAAAGAATCACTTTTTCAACATTTGGTTTGACCATGTCTGGTACATAACAATGGAAAAAAAAGCAATTTATTTTTTAATAAATAAAAAGAAAATAAAGAGAATAAAATATAGGGCCACTCCCACAAATTCTGCGTTCAAGAAGAGAGTTGTAAAAGAAAAAGCAGAAAGCAAGAAAAGAAGAAGGGAAGATAGTGAACAAAGAACAAAATATAGGCCAGATTAATATAGATCAAGGGAGTGGTAAAAAGGAAAAGAGAGTGAACATAGGCTTGCGTGCTGTTGTGCTATTTTAGTGGCTTTTTTTAATTATTTATCAATTTTTTAAAATTAGACAAACCATTAAATTGATGAAAGTACTAATTCACTCACCCAACATGTTAAATATTTATTGGAAGAAAAGGAAGCAGTAAAAACCTCTCCTATGGGCACTGGCTTCTCTCCTTTGTTTTGAGCCAGGGGGGGTCACCATGAGCAAGTGATGATGAATTGTGCATAAATTTTTTAGGCCATCATGTAATGATGATGAAGGCATTAATAAGAATAATAATAATAATAATAAAGGTTTTAATTTTAGATTTGGATCGGTTTATTTTTTTGGTGTTAAAATCAGCAATCATATTAAAAAGAAATTGACACAGAAATTAAGTCTTATGCGTTCCTACTTTCTCACTCAAGAGATATGGATTCCATACATACTGTGTATATATCTCTCTCTAATATACTCATTCATTTTGGTGTCAGAAAATGAACAGATTTAAATATTTGAATCTCTACTATTGACTCTGAAAATTGATCCCACTCCCAATTTACGTATAGTATTATACTATTATGGGTTTGATGCTGTAGAGCAAAATATGAGGTTGAAGGAAGTCTACCCTTTCATATTGGAACGTTAGACCCTTTGTGCCCATTTGATATGTTTAAAATGCAAAATCATCTTTGCTTTTGGTATATATATAAAAGATCTTCTAATTAACATCTATGAATTCAATCCATTTCATCAATAAATCAAATGCAAGATACTTATGATGCGATCCACTTTTTTTCTTTTTTTTGGGGATCAACATATGTTGGTATCCTCTCCACTCCATCCCTTTCATTGGATCCACTATGATTGTCATTTTTTTTCAATTAATTCATTAACAACCCTTATAGAATATTGCTCATATAGACAATACATGACATCTTTGGTCTTTCTTGTCATGGTCCTACACACATCATGATCAAGATATATATCATCGAAAGCAGTGTTCATATATGCAAGTTTATACCTGATATCCAACACCACCCCTATTACAAACAAAGGGTTTATGTTTTTTGACTTCCTCCAATACTTATGATACTTCCTTCTCATATTCTTAGCTATATCCCCTGTAACATCCAACTTCTTTATAAACGTGAGAAACGTAATGTTCGATTTTTCCATAAATACACAAAACTTACCGGATATAAAAGGAAGTCCCTCAGAGAGAATGATTTAAAGTCAAATAAAATTAAAATAAAATTTTAAATAATAAAAAATGAGGATCCAATGTCTAAGATGTCCAGAAACTCAAGCTAGATGAGGTAGAAAAATTTGTGAAAGAAAGTAGGGCACTTTTGTAATTTATGGCAAATTTGGAAAACTTATGGGAAGACTTTTTAAATGAGAAATTTGAGTTTTTCAGAATTCTCAAAGGCCTTGAAAACCATGAGAAGCCCCAGAACAATTGAAACCCCTTCGATAAGCGATTTCGGCCGTCAATTGATTGAAACTTTGACAAAATGGTTTGAAATAGTTTTAAATCCAAATTGAGTGATTTCAAAACCAAATTTATAAAATTGAGAGCTTAAATATTATGATAGAAAAGACAAATTTGAAAAGGAACTAAAATGAGTCTAAAATGAAAAGGCCAAGAAAAGAGGCTAAAATATAAAAGTAAAAGTTGTTAAAGTGACTCTTCCCCTTCCATAGAGCACGTGGCCCTCCCCCAATCTGATTAACTAGCCATTTTTCTACCCAAAATAGAGGAGAAGACTAGGGGAAAGAGGTGCACCATAGGAGAAGAAGAAGGAGAAAAACAAAGAAAAAGGCAAGGAAAAACTTAGAATTTCAAGCTTCTCCCTTTTCTAAAATTGTTCTCCTCCTTCCCACCTTCCTTTCTATGGTTTTGTTTAGTGATATGGTGATGTTTTTGGGTCTGGTTTAAAGGTAGAAGAGTAAGAATTCAAGGAGGAGTCTACACTAACTGAAAGAGGCTTTGAAAGAACCAAGAAGCTAAGGTAATTCTTCTTGTTTTGTTGCTTCTCCTTGCTTACTTCCTCCATGGCATTTTCGTTCAGCTTAGGGCCCATTCCATAGGAGATAAATTCTGACCATATTAAGGTAGGATTAGGGGTTCTAAGGTGTGAGGATTAGGAAGATACAAGTGGAACTAATTAAGAAGCAAAAGAGAACCAAGAATGGGAAGCTAGGGGTTCAAAGATATAAGCTAAAATCTGATTTAATCTAAGGGTGTTCTAGGTGATGTGAGGATTTAAATGAGTTCTTAAGACCCTTAGGAAACCTCCCAAGTGTCTCCCTCTTCAAGAAAAAATTGGAAACCCATGAACCCCAAATGCTCTTTATGTCTCGGCCTAAAGGAGTTGGGAGGCCTAGGGAGTGTTTTAATTTGTTTTAAGCTTGGTTTGGGACTATATGTGATGGAAGAAGGTGGAAGGAACCCTTGAAAAAAATTTAGAAGCCATAGATTAGGAGATGGGGCAATAGGTTCCATAATGTAGCCTTAAGAAGCAACTTGTATCTAGACTCTTGGGAATGAGTTTGTGATGACTTTAAGGAGTTTAAATGAAACCAAGAGGCCTAGATATGAGAAGAAAATGAAGCCAAGAACTTGAATCATGGTAATTGCTTCATTAGGACATTAATGGAGCTATTATGGAACCAATAGACCAAGTATACTTCTAAAGTGTGTGTCTAATGCTTTGGCTTGTTCCAAGAGAGTAATTGAATGCTATTTGTTATGTCTAGGCCAAAGGAAACTAAACAAACTCCATCTACTTGCAAGTGTGTGGCTTTGGAGGAAGAGAAATAACCAAGTAAAAGACTTGTTTTAGTACTAAGGCAGCTCTTCACTCTATTCTTGTTTGCATTCTTAGATATGTAATTGTCATTGTAGGCTTGTATATGTCAATGTATTGTGAGACATGTCATTTGGTGTTGCTTTGTTGCATTGGTACTAATATGTTTCTTAAATGATGTTTTGGTTGTGAAAATTGGTCTTAAGGGTGAGGTAGTGCTAAAAGTCTCTTGATATGGGTGGGTGAAGCCAAAGGTTCCTAAGCATGGGTGAGATAAGGCCAAAAGTCTCATTGATGGATGAGGCCAAGTTAAAAGTCCCTAGGCTAAGGGTGAGGTTAATAAAAAAGTCTTAAAAATGGGGTGAGGCTAGACTAAGAGCCCCTAGAACTTATTCTTGGCCTTGATATGATCTCATGGTATGTAAATGGTGTTTTGAATGATTCTTAGTTGTCTTGAATGCCAACTTGTGTACTTTGACATGATATATGCCTTGATTGCTTACTTGAATAAGTATATGAGCTACTGAGATTCCATGAATCTCACCCCCTTCCTTCTTCCATCTCTACATGTTTAGGTGGTGCCCAAGGAGAGAAAAGTGAAAGCCAAGAGCTTGATGAGCCACATTTTGACAACCTTGTAGCATTTATTGTATTTAAATGTCAAAGTGGATATGTATATATTATTTTTGAGATGTAAATGCTTGAAAAAATGTAAAAGTATGTAAAAATAGTGTGTGAACCAAAGTGATAGCCTAATTGATGAGAAAATGCAATTTGACCATTTTGTAGCCTAGTATGGAATGTGTATTCTTGCAAGTGCTATAGTGAAATTATGATGTATGGTAGTTTAGACCATTTAAGAAGCTCATACATGCTATATTTGTGTTTTTAAATTTACCCAAATTGTGGTAGAAGCAATGGGAGACCATTTAGACTAAATTGGACCCTTATATGATGCTAAAATGACCATATGTATGAGTTATGACAAAATCTATCCAAATGAGCTCTTCTTGGTCTAAAATTTGGCATGCATATAGGTCTTGTTAGAAATTTTTGGGAAGCTAAAGTTCATATTATTTAGAGCTATATAGAATATTTGGTGAATTTCTAAAATTGGCAAAAATTTACAATTTTGACAGTGGCACTGTGCATATGGTCAAAAATTTCATCTCTGTCATTTATGGGGCAAATGGTGTCTAATGGCTATAAAATTTTACAAGGAGAAACTAGACATCCACAGTGAACTATACCATTGGAAGAACCTCAATTGGAGGTCTGTGAAGGGAGAACCAAATTTTTGAAATTTCATATTAGTATCGAGGGTGTAGTCAGACCTCTATTACTGTTTCATTGATTTTCAGGGCCTAAAGTCTTCTGAATTGGTCTAGCATTATTTTTCTCTAGTAGTTAACATCTATAGATTTCAAATTGTTATATTTTTCTCGAATTGGATTATTTTGGAATTATTTATGTATTTTTAAAATTTATATCAGTAAACTATATTAGAAATACTAGATAGTCTGACCTATGTTAACTTTCTATTATCAAATATAGTCCAAATGATATCATTATGGCTTGGAATTATTTTTAATATACATTTCACATCTAAAGCTTTTCAGAAAGCTATTGGTTGCTAGATTTTGATTTTTCTATATTTAGTTATGATTTTTCAAAGTTTACACCAGAAACCTGTCAACTGAACACGAAACTAACATGCATATTTTTTGGTTTTTTGCCTCCAAATCCGTGGTTCATGGAATTTTTTATGATGTATATGAGTTGTATTGATGCACTTTAAATAGAAGATGATATGGATGGGTTCACATGGCCCATGTGGCATGAAATAAAAATTTTGGGCCTTACGCAACACAATAAAATGCAATATTTTTATTCCTCTTTCATTGGAATTGTGTATACTCTTGTGGGATTACGCTTCAATATGAGGGTATGGAGTTAATAAATTATGGTGTTACATCCGTAATAGGAGCATCTCTTCATGTAGCACTCACTTGTAAGTTGTAACATAGTTTGAATATGAGCAATTCCATGAAAGCATATATTTGATATCACATATAGTGATCTATTGAATTTTAATGTAATATTATAAAAGACTTTTAAAAAGTCAATAAACACATAAGTATTACTCCAATTATATGTCATAGAAGGACCAATTCAATTATCATCTTCCTTAAAGTACACATTATAGCCCTCATATTCATCTTCCATTCTTTCAAATATTTTTTGGAACTTCATGGCATGTTCCAACATCATGTAAGTGGAATTCCACCTAGTTGTAGTATTTAGACACAAAAGACTCTTGGACTCTATTTTTTCTTTTTCAATAAAACTTTTAAAATTTTGTAATCTTGAAGGAGAAGACTTAACATATCTAATAGCATTCCGAATGGTAGAGATAAAGTCATGCAAATCCTTCAACCATTACTCACTACCAAGTTTAGAATATAAGCATAACACCGCATATGTAGATAATATGTAACGTCCCATTTTCGTTAAATGACGAAAACGAGAGCGTTTTCAAAGCAAGTCTCCCGAAATAAATTAGTTAAAGTCTCAAAAAATTTGAATAACATTCTAAACTTCTAAAAATGAGAATCCTAGCCTTAGACGAAAGGAAAAACAGAGTTAGAATGAAGAAACAAATTTTGACGGAAATCTTACGAAACATAATGGCATTTTCGTAATTTTAAGCAAATTTTGGAATTTACACAGAAGGCTTTTTAAATGAAAATTTTGAGTTCTCCAGGGTTTTCAGAGGCCCTGATAATTATGGGAAGCCCTGGGACAATTAAATCTCCTTCGGTGAATGTTTTCCAATGTTAGTGTACCCGAATTTTGAAGAATCCATTTGGGAAGGTTTTAGCTCCGATTTGAGTGATTTCAAAGGCATTTTACTAAATTGGGAACTTAAATTTTATAATGGAAAAGACGGTTCTAAAAAAGAGATAAAACAAAGAAGAAACGAAAATGCTAAAAATGAAGGGCAAAATGAGAATTTTTGAAAAAGCCATTCTCCTCCATTTAAAAATAGGAGGCACCCTACTCTCTCTCCCTTATTTAGTCTCGTATTTTTCTGCCCAAATTTAGAGAAGAAGGCTAGGGTTTAGGCACACCAAAGGGAGAGAAGAAGAAGGAGAAATCAAAGGCTTAAGGTATGGTTTCTTAATAGTTTTTCATGCTTTTTTCCATCCAGACTTCCTCTCCTCCATTCTTCTTTGTTTCTTTTGATTAAAATGGAGTTTACAAATCTGTTTTAAGGGATAAACTTAGGGAAAAATTCGAATTTGAAGAGAGGAGCCTAGAGAAAGCAAGATTCAAGTGAGAAAAAGCAAGAAAACAAGGTAATTTCTTTATCCATTGTTGATATCCTTTCTTCCCTTCCTCCACCATTTCACCCTACTTAAGAAACCCTATGAGGGTTTGATTTTTAGGCAGAACCAAGGGTGATTCTAAGGAAAAAGGGTATGGAGATTAAGAATATGCAAAAGGAATTAACAAAATACTATGAATTTCAAGATGCAATTTCTAGGGTTTTATGTGCACCTTGTAAAATCTAATTTTGTACAATGATTCCTATGCTTAAATAAGAGTTTACTTGAGTTCCTAAAATCTCTAAGAGGCTCCCCACATGCATCTCCCCTTGAGAAAACAAAGCAAAGTCCATGAAGGCCATTAAGCTTCATGGTCTCGGCCTAAGGAATAGGGTAGCTAGGGAGAGTTTTAAATTTTTCTAAGCCCATTTTTGAGTCATATATGATGAATGGATATGAGGGGAAGCCTTGGAAAAAATTTAGGAAGTATAGAAAGTGAGATGGTGCTTTATGTTCCATAATATGACCTAAAGAAGCAACATGTAGTTAGGCTCTTTGTTTTAATGGTGTGGTGACTCTAAAAGGCTTAAAAGGAGTCAAGAATCATATTTGAAAGGAAAGAATGGAGCCTAGAATTTATTTGAGGGGTGTTGCTTCATTAGGTGCATTTATAGAACCATAATGAGGTTTATAAGTCAAGCTAGTATCTAAGCAAGTTGTGTGGCCTTAGAATTAATTCCATGAACCTAATTGGCTTCCATAAATTTTGTATAGACTGGGAGAAATCATCCCCACACTTTTGTATGTGTGTGGCCGAAAGAGGAAGCTTGGATTCAAGAGAAAAAGTATGTAATTGTACCTAAGGTAGCTCTGTAATTGTATCCAAGGTAGCTCACTCCTCCTTCTCTCATGCATGATTATTTGCTTTACTTGTTTTTAAATGTGTGTATGTGTATTTTTGAGCTATGAAAAGTGTTCTAGTATGACTTTGATTCTATAGTGCCATGATGTTATAATACGCTTTCATATAATGTTTATGATGTGTGCTTGAATTTGCTTGAGTGTGGTGACGCCAAGAACCCTTAACCATGGTGAGGATGAGCCAAGAATCCTTAAGATTGGTTGAGACAAAGTAAAGAGTCTCCCAAAAGTGAGATGGACTCCCAAGAGCATGGTTGAGTCCAAGAATCTCTTAAAGAATGGGTGAGGTAAGTCCAACATCTACAAGAAATTGGGTGAGGCCAATCCACTTACTTGGCAAGCCTTTGTATGCTATGCATGACTTTCTCAAATGATGAAAATGCCTCTTGAATGTTTGCACATGTTAATATAACCATACATGCATTTATGAGACTTATTTGTATCTTTTATGTATGATTGAATGGGAGATGAGCTATTGGGATTCTTTGAATCTCATCCCCTCCTCTCCAATGATCTAACATGCTAGGTGGACCAAGTGGGCAAAGTAATGGAAGCCAACCACCTTAAAGATGAGAAGATGACATGAAAATGCTTGAATTTTGCTACTTTAAGGCCATACAAGTGGAAAAGGATATAACCAATGGATGTATATGTATTATGATGTTATTAACACATGTAATTATGATAATATATCATGTATAAATGAGAGAATATGTTATGTGACCATTAGAATGTGATTTGAGTATATGATGGCAAATTAGCTTCTTTAATGGTATTATGAAATTGTGTACAAGTGTGGATGAGATAGCCAAAATGAGATACATGAGGGTTGGGACTATTTGGGTAGCTCACACAAGTCCTAATTATGCTTTTAGACTTGCCCAAGACATGCCAAATCCCAAGGAAAGCCATTTGGACATTTTGGTATCCCATATGCAGCTAAAATTGATCAATTTAGAATCCTATATCACTTTTTGTTCAAATGAGTTTTTATTGATCTAATATTTGGCATGAAATTAGAGCTTGTTTAGAGCTTTTTGTGAAGTTAAAGAAAATAATCTTTAGAAGTCTACAGAATATTTGACGAATTTTCAAAGTTGGCAAATTTTTTAATTTTGGTCATGTCACTGTTCACTTAGGTCCAAAAATAAAATCTATCGTACAGGGGCCAAATGATGTCCAATTGACACTAAATTTTACACAAAGAAACTAGAAATTTCCAATGACTTGTAACTACTAGAAACACCTCATTTGGATGTCTAGAGAGGGAGATATAAATTTTCAAAAATCTGTCCAGTATCAGGCGCTCCACCTGACCTCAGTTACTGTTTGATTATTTTTTAGGTTTGGGAGTGCCTAAGCTGATTTGGAGTTATTGTTTCCCTTTATCTAACATCTGTAGCTTTCCTAATTAGTATCATTTGCATGGATTGTATTTTTTTGGAATTAATTGGACATTTTTGAAGTGTGCTGCAGAATTCTGTGACAGCACCAGTGGATAGCCTGACCCTTGAACCATTTTGAATGTCAAACGTCTTCTATGGTTAATGTTATAGTCTAGACATATTTTTAGCATAAATTAGACATGTGTAGCTTTCCATAATGACTAAGACTGTATGATTTCTATTTTTCTACAATTAGTTATGATTTTCCAAAGTTGTGACAGAAATGAGAACAAATCTGGCCGAAAATATATATGTATATTTTAAGCTCCCCTTTGAGTTCCACGAGATATAGACCACTTTTGATGATGTAAATGAGTTGTATTCATGAATGTGTTGTATGAGCTCCTATGGTCTATGAGACACCGAATGAAATTTTCATATACGACGCAACGCAAAGAAACGCATTATTTTAATTCTCTTTTCTTGCTCTTTCATGGAATTTATGAATGTAAAGCATAGGAATGTTGTGAAATGAGTTAGAAATATATGGTGTTACATAATCCCTATCACACATTAACCCATTCTAATTTTTCAATTATTTTTTCAAGTATGTTGCCACCGTGTCATTGAAGCTTACATTATCTATAGTTAAGGTGAATACTTTTTCAATATCTCATTCCAATAAACACTTTTCAATTGCCTTTCCTATGGTGTCACCCCTATGGCTTTCAAAATTTGCTTTTGTAATCTCTAAAATTCATTAATGGAAAGAGCTATCAAGCATTGGTAGTTAAACTATCCTAGGCCATCATCTCTCAAGAGAGATGCTATGCTATAACTTTGGACTCTTAATAACTCTATGGGATCTACTATGACTCCTGGGTTCATTGCCACTTCTCAAAGCCCTACTAGGGTTTATTGTGACTCATTGAACTATGCTAGGATCTATTGTGATCCTTCTCTGAGAGATTTCAATATCTAAGATCACTATTTGTAAATAAGCTCATACTAAAACTCATATTCACTAAGTCTAGTAACTATCACTCATAGTCTTTGAGGCTAACTTAAATGCCTACTATGCTCTGTTGAATGTTTCTTGTGTGAAATGGGTTTTATATATCGTTTCATTTCTATAACAATCTCATAGTAATGATACTCAAAAGTATTTTAACATTTACTTACTACTTTCCATGGGATCATCAAATTCCTACTTTTAGTCTCATCATACTTCCTTTGTTTCTTTCTCCTGCTAACTCACTTGTCTTCTTTTCTTTACTCAGTAACTAAAATTAAGTGTACACTTTTCATGTATTCATTCTAACTTTCTTCTCTTGTCATACAAGTGTTTGTCTCTACCCATATTACACATTCAAATGCATCTAGCGCTAGCACAATTTGTATTTAATAGGGCATTTCACATCATGTATTAATTTTAATTAAGGATCTAAGGAAAATTTTGTGCTCCTTTAAGTAAAGGTAGCTCTTTATCCATTCTTATGTGCTTATATTGGTTGTTTAAGTGTTATTAATCGCTTGTGTGTATGGATTATGAATTATGCTTATTGTTATTGGCTTGATGATTTTATGCAATTGTATAATATTGAATGCATCTAAATTTTGGAATGGCTCTTAATGGGTGAGGTTGTACCAAAAGTCTCTTGATTTGGGTGAGATGAAGCCAAAAGTCCTTAAATATGGGCGAGACAAGGCCAAAAATCTCAAATGTGAGTAAAGCTAAGTCAAAAGTTCCAAAAAAATAAGAGAACCTAGACTAAAAGTCCCTATAGCTTGTTTTTACCTTGATGGATCCATATGATTTCATGTATATGGTTATGATTGTTATTTGGATGTCTATTATGAATACTTGCATTCTTTGACATGAAATTTACCTTATAATTGTGCTTTAAGGGTGAATGAGCTATTAGGATTCATAGAATCTCACTTTCTTCCATATTATTTCTAACATAGAATCTCACTCTCCTTCATATTATTTCTAATCATGTCTAGAGAACTCATAAGGAAGCAAAGATGGAAACCAAAGAACATAAATGGCTACACTTTGACAATAGTTTAGAATTTTGTGTATCTTATTGCACATAAGAGGATGTATATGATTATTTTGTGATGTAACCATCCCCATAAATGTAAAAGTATGGGATTATGATATAAATGTTATTTTTTAATGTAAATGTACAAGATTATGCAATTTGACCATATGTAGGCCATGAAATGTGAATGTGTAATGGCAAGTGAATGAGTGAACTTGAGTTACATGAGATTTGGGACATGATAAATCCATTATATATGCTGTATTTTATATTTGAAACATGATCAAATGGTCACATGAGCTAAAATGGTCAATTTTGAACCATTCGGACCTAAACTCGATTGTATTAAGCCCTCTTTTGCACCTGAACCAAAAGTACGCCAAATGGACCAATTTGTGCATGAAATTTGGCAAGTATTTAGCGCTACTTAAAGCTTTTCACAAATCCAAAAAACACAATTTTTGGAGTTTTGTAGAATTTATTATGATTTTCCAAAGTTAGCTAAAAATTGTAGAAATTATTGGGCATTGTTTATATGGTTAGATTTATGTTTTCATGTATTTGAGGGGCCAAATGAATTCCAATGCTCATGAAATTTTATAGGCACATATTTGATGTTATAAACTTTTCATAGCCACCAAGTCTACATAAAACAAACATGTGTAGCTAGAGATATGCATGTCCATAGTTTTGGTTTTGGTTTTTGTCTAATTATTGTAGTAGTTATTGTTACATTGGTTTTTTGTGGTTGATATGAACTTTTTTTGGCTTGAGATTTATATAGCATGTAGTTCATATCTTGAGTTTTCTATAGACATCTAATTTGCATGAATATGAGTTTTGTAGCTTAAGATATGATGTTTTCAAAGTTGAGACATGTTATGGTGCAAAGCTTAAATTTATGTATTGAAATGGAATATGAATTTGTGATATTTTAAGCTTAGCAAACTTGTGTGGTATGAAATTGGAAATTTATTTGTTGAGGATAATTAACTATGGTCAATTTAAAGAATTAGTGTTTTAATAACGGTAAAATTCATTGCCAAAGGTATTAATATGAGAATTTGTTGTTGTTGATATAAGATAAGACTAGATATAAGTCCATTTCACAAATGTATGACACTATGCAAGGGGTAGATTATGATTATGGCTGCTAAAAATATCATTGTCTGGCATGATAAGAGCAACACGCTAGATAGTGTCAATTAAGAAATCTAACATCATAAGCTTTTTACATTTTAGAAAAGAACAAGATACTAAGAAACCATTAATAATGTCATAAAGGATTTTAAACATGGAAATACAACTTAACTAAGAATAGATCTAGAAATATTTTGAAATAGAAAGTGTAACACCATAACTTTTAGCTCATTTGATACCATTTATAAGCTTTGTATTATCAATCCCACAAGATCATATGAAAAGGGGATGAAAATAATAAACTTTTTCCGCGTTGCGCTATGTTAAAAAAAATCAATTTGGTGTCACGTGGACTGTGTGAGCTCATACTATGCTTTTTCATATTTAATTTCATTATTACAACTCATTTGTATCACAAAAACATGCCTACAACCCATGGAAACTGAAATAGAGCTCAAAATAAACAAGCACATTTTCGGCCAGATTTGCTCCTTTTTGACCCAACTTTGAAAAATCATAACTAAATCTAGAAAATTTTAAATCATGCAATCTTCATCATTATGGAAACCTTAGGATGTCTGATTCACACTAAAAATATGACCAGGTCATAAAATTCATCACACAGGACGTTTGACATCCAAAAATTTACAGAGTTGCTGGCTGCTTGGGCTGTTGTTCAGTTTACTGATACAAATTTCTGAAATTCATAACTAATTCTATAAAAATAGAAATCACACAAATTTGGTCATTATGGAAAGTTACAAATGTTAACTGGATACTAAAAATAATTCTAGAATGAAAAAGATACGTTAATCAGCTGGACCCTATGGAACAGTAACCGGACTCATGGGGCGCTACTGATACTGACAGTTAACTTCAAACATGCATAACTCACTGCTCAGACCTCCAAATGAGGTGATCGCGGTGGCCACAGAAATATTATGACCTCTAGTTTATGAATATAAAATTTTATAAGCATTGGATACCATTTGGCCATCGGGTGACACAGAATGCAAAACTACCAGTATGAACAGTACCCATACTAGAATCCATAACAAATCCCAACTTTGAAAATTCATCAAATATTCTCTAGGTCTCCAAAAATTATGATCTTTAGCTTCACAAAAATCTATTAATGAGACCTAATTGCATGCCAAGTTTCAGGGCAAGAATAACTCATTTGGCCAAAAAATGGCATAGGGTTCCATTATGGTTAATTTTGGCTCCATATTGGGTACCAAAATTGCCAAATGGATTTTCCTTAGTCTTGGAACCTTTTGGGCAAGTTGAAAAGCATATTTAATACTTGTGTGAGCTGCCCAAATGGTCCCAAACCTCATGCATCTCATTTTGGCCATTCAACCCACATTTATACACATATTCATCAAACTTTACATTCTCATACCATAGCCTTACATACTCAAAACATGGGCTAGTGGTCATATATCATAATCATACATCTAAACATCACATAATAAGGTGTTTACACATGTCTCAACGTTTATGGTACATATACAACCTTATATACATGATGAACCATTATTATGGTTCCAAAATAAATAAAACAAGGCATAAGCTTGTCAATCTCTTTTCTTCATTGTTGTTGGCTCCCTTCACCATAATTGCTTAGTCCACCTAGCATGTTAGGTCATTGAAGAGGAGGGGATGAGATTCAGAGAATCCCAATAGCTCATCTCCCATTCAATCACACATAATATGTACAAAGCAAGCTTTTCAAATGCATGTATAGAAAAATGGAAGTCATGGACATTTTCAAAGCAACCTTGGCATGTGAATCAATCATACAAGACATTCAAGAGTTCCCCAAGTGTTTGGATTGGCCTCACACTTCTCCTCATAGATTTTGGACTTGCTTCACCCATTCTTTAAGAGCTTTGGACTCAACTATACTCTTGGGAGCCCACTTTGCTTTTGGGAGACTCTTTGCTATGTCTCAACCAAGCTCAAGGGTTCTTGGCTCATCCTCACCAAAGGGAAGAGTTCTTGGCCTTTCTTTACTCAAGCAAACTCATACAAATATCATAGATTCATTTAAAACATAACATGGCACCAAGGATCATGGAATATAAAGGCATGCTAGCATACTTTTCCTAGCTTGAAAATACACATACACACATTCTAAAACAAGCTAAACACACATCCATGCATGAGAGAAGGTGGAGAAAGCTACCTTGCACAATTTCACACACTTTTTCCTTAGCTTTAAAACCTCCTCTTTTGGCCACACACCCACAATTTGGTGGAGATAGTTTCTCTTAGCCTAGATACAATTTATGGAAGCCAATTAGGTCTATGAAACATATTCTAAGGCTACATCACTTGATAAAACACTAGATTGCTCTGTAGGCTCCATTATGGTCCATAATCACACCTAATGAAGCAACACCCATCAAATGACTTATAGGCCTTATTCTTTCTTTTCAATTATGATTCTTGACTCCTTTTAAACCTCTTGGAGTCATCACATCATTAAAACAAAGGGCCTAGCATCATATTGCTTCTTTAGGTCCTAATATGAAACCTATGGCACCAATTCTCTTTCTTTGAGTTCTAAATTTTTTCTAAGGCCCCTACTCATCTTCACTCATCACATATGACTTAAGAATAGCCTTAGAAAAATTTAAAACTCTCCCTAGCTATAGGAACTTGCCTAGGCTGAGACTATGGGGGGAAGAAGAGTTCATGGCCTTCTTGATTTTTCCTTGATGGGAGACACACTTGGGAGGCTTCTTAGAGGTCTTAAAAGCCCAATCAAACACTCATATATGCTAGGAAATGCATGAATCAAATTAGTTTTTACAATCCCTTCAAATGCACTACACTTTTTCTACTTAGAGTTCATTAGTTTTTCTTACAATTTCTTTGCTTTCTTGGATGGGAGGTGCATGTGGGAAGCTCTCTAGGAGTCTTAGGAGCATGTTTAAACATTCAATTAAGTCTAAGAACATTCATATAAAATCATATTTGCAAGGGAGCATTTAGATTTCTAATGATTCTATCTTGTCTCCTAATGCTCCTTTATTGATTCTATTGGTTTCTTTTTAATCCTTGCCATCTAAAATCTCTAATCCCTCCACAAATTGGATAAAAATCATCTCATAAGACTTGGGCTCATGGTGGTCAAATTCGTGCAAGAGGAAGGGGGAGGGAGAAACTACCAAAGAATGGAAGTTTTACCTTGTTTTCTTGCTTCCTTTAGCTTGTTCTTCCACTTGGTTGGCTTACTCCCTCAATTTTCAAAATTTCCCTCTTTGTTCTACCCTAAAAATAGCACCAAACTCTCGATTAAAATCATAAAAAGAAAGCTTGAAAGGAGAGGAGCAAGGTTCAAGAAGGAAGGATATGAAATTTCTTAAAGTTTCTTACCTTTTTCTTGAATTTCTTCCTCCAAAATCCTCCTCCTCTTGTGCGTCTAAGAAGCTAGAGTTTTCCTCTGAAATTGGGTAGAAGCAAGTCAGTCTTAGAGAGGAGAGAAAGAACGTGGCATATAAAGAAGCTTCCTTTAATACTTTAATGCCAATTTTGCCCTTCGTTCTTAGCATTTTCGTTTTTCCTTCGTTTTAGCTCCTTTTTGAGAACTGTCTTTTCCATCATAATAAATAGGTTCCCAATTTAATAAAATGCCTTTGAAATCACTCAAATCGGAGCTAAAATTTTTTCGAACGAATCGGTCAAAGTTTGGATCAACTGATATCGGAAAGAGTACACTGGAGGGGCTTCACTGGTCCCAGGGCTTTCCCATGGTTTTTGGGGCCTCTGAAAACCCCGGAGAACTAAAAACTTTCAGTTAAAAAGCCCTCCTATGAGTTTTTCAAAAAGTACCCATATTTACAAAAATGTCACTGGCTTTTTGGCAAATTTATCGAATTACTCTGGCCTTGATTTCTGGGCAACTCAAGGCTCAAATCCTCATTTTCCATTATTTAGAATTTTATTATAATTTTATTTGGCCCCATTTCCTTCTATTTCAGGGATTTCCTTTTGTATCTGGCCCATTTCTGACATTTATGGAGAAACTAAACATTTACGGAGGGACTGGATGTTACATTTCTCTTCCCTTAAATAAATTTCGTCCTCAAAATTTAGGGGTACACTTTCTCTTATTCTTTTATATTCTAGCTAACTATTCCTTTCTTTGCCTTCTTCCTAGCTCTATACGCTTTCTTAGCGATTTTATTATTTCGAATTTTCTTGTAGCCAGGGGATTTTTCATTGCTAGTTCTTAGTAAGAGTTTTATTGCTATAAAATACTAGCTAGTTATTTCTCCTAAAGGAAAGAAATTTCTGACTCTAGAGGCCCATCCTGGGAGAGCTTACTAATCATATTGTGTTAATGTTAACCCGTTCGTAGGATTAACGTTTCCTTCAGTGGCCTTATTTACACATCTCGGGAGGTAACTTATTTTATATCACGTCTCTCGTATCCTCTTTAAATGGCTTTTCATAATATCTTATCATCTTTTCTGATCATAAGAGCCATCAGAGGTTTTTATCTGTCTACTGTTTTGAAGTATATTGTCCACTGTTCATCTCTGCATTCTTTCTTACTAGCTCATCCCATGATTACAATCCACATTTCTTTCTAGCATAGGCCTCACATCTTAGTTACTTATTGGGATTACAGCTCTTTTGAGAAGTTTCTACTTTTAATGGTCTTAGTTTCTCTGTTTATTACTATATCTGTCTTTGTAGGCCAAGACTTTTTTTTCACTTTCTTTACTCACTTATAGTGGTATTTTATAGTCCCTCATTTCAACACTGATAAGCCTAACATATATGTCTCATACTGGCATCAAAGAGCGATTACCACTGACTACTATTAGGCTTTAGTGGGATGCTAGGTATTCTCATAGTTTTGCTCACTGGAGATATATTGTACCACTTACCTTATATAAAAATTGTACCTGACCCCTTTCTGAATACATAAGCCAACATGTAGGGATCTCTCTATCCTTCGGTCAGGGCTACTATCTGCTAGGTAGTGGTTCATCTGGCTCTAACTCTGGAAAGCTCATTTCTTGCTTTCCTCATCCCATACACTATGCTCATCTCTAAAGAGAGCTAGTCAGTGGTCTAACTGTCTAAGCAAAGCCTTCATGTCTCTGTGGCAACAGTCTACCAGACTCAAGAGGTCTGTAGTCTTTAAGACAAAAGTTATCTGAAACTGTACTGGTCTCTGAGACTAACTGCTCTGTAAAACTATCTTAGGCTGTCATCTCACCAAAGAACTATCATGCTGTGGTTAGGGCTCTCTATAACTTTGCGAGATCTATTGTAGCCCCTAGGTCTACTGCGACCTCTCAGAGCCCTACTAGGATCTGCTGCAACCTGCTGTGATATGCTAGGATCTACTACGATCCATCTCTGGGAGACATCAAAGCCTAAGATCACTGTATCTAATAGTAAAATACATACTCACTAAGTCCAGTAACCATCGCTCATAATAACTGAGGCTAAACTCAGAAGAACATCATGCTCTTCATGCGAAGTGGGTTCTATATCATCTGATTCTCTAGGATCACGTTATACTGATACTAGGGAGCGTTTTAAATTATTATTCATTGCTCTTCATAGGATCCTCATATTTCCACTCAGCCCCTTTTTGCTTGGGCTTTCCTTTCTTACTCTATTGACTTACTTACTTTACATGTACTCATTCTAGTCTTCCTCTCATATCCTGTAGTTTCTAACTATGCCCACATTCTGCTTTTAAGTGCTTTAGTACTAGGGCATCTCACACACTAAGTGTGGCTAACATCTCTGGCAGGAGAGAAGCTATGCACTGGTCCCTTCTCATTTCATTTACATATATTATAAGGGACTCAGGCTATGCATACTAAATCTAGACATTCTCTACTGGGGATTCCTGTCTACATACTTTTCTTACTATTTTAGTATTCTTATAATCCCTTTACCTTTCTTCTCTGACTTATCTTATTCTTTAACTAACTAGGATACTCTTCAATTACCGGGACACTTTGGTGAGTGATGTCATCGTTTGCTACGCACTCAAGTCACATTACTATTAGGTTGATCAAGCCTACTATCATGTAACCATTATTGCAAGTAAACTATAACATTAAACACTAATACACAAGCGCTTCATGACTGAGCTCGAGGCCACTAGTGCCTATATAGTACAAGTTTTCTAATAATCTAAAGTACCTCTCTCTTTTACCTTTTCTATCAGCCCTATTCTCATAGAATGCTTCGAAAAAGTAGGATTCTTCCTCTACTACATCATGAGATCTCTCTGTATTACTCAGCTATTTTTACTTTGGGCAATATCATGCTAGAAGGGCATCTATGCTAAGAACAAGTGTGCTTTCTAAAGTACTCAAGCACATTAACTGAATATCTATTCTCAATCTAAGATGTCCTCGGCTTGAACACTGTCATATTTTCTTTCTTTCTACCTTCTTATCCTCTTATTTGGGTAAAAGGATGTTTTACTACTGGCTGTTTTTGTTGCTAGTTTAGGTTTTTCTATGCTTGAGAGCACCTGCATTTTTTTGGGGTTCCTCCATTTATTCACTTTTTGTAATATCAAGGAGGTCTATTTTTTGCTCATACTCTTACTTTGCTTCTAACTAGACCATCCCTTAGTAAAAAGAATCCTATTTCATATAAGCCCTAGGAATTTCATTTTATGGAACTCTCGACTTACACTCTTTCTCTATGTAACATGAGGCTCGCCTTCTGAGGTGGTCTCTAGCTCCCTCGAGCTTTTCTGAGAGTACAAAGGCATTAGCTGTTGTCTCAACTCATTTCTATGTTTGGACCAGAGCTGAGCTTTCTCTCTATTTAGCCTCATCCCCAAGAGCATAATATATTATCTTTAGGGTTCTGCTAACCCAATTCAGAACATGTACTCTTAATGTCCAGATTCTATCTTACTGAGAACTCATGCTCTACCGAGTGCTCTAATCATGCATATGCCTTAACCCCTGCATTCTCATATTAGAGAGCTCGCCTAACTAATTATCGAACCCCTATCTATTTACTTTACTGGGCTTAGCTTACTCATTTAATCATGACTAGAGCAAGGGTATTTTTTTGTGTGACCAATTTCTCAGCTCTTCCTCGCTTCTTTATCACTATGCTTTATACCTCAAAGGGATCTATCTGGGGAAATTACTAACCACTACTGGGTAGTTTCCCCCGACTCAAGGTGTCTCCTCTTTTCTTTCTCGATCCAGGAAGAACTTTCACTGAGCTTTTCATTCACATATCTCACCTGGAATGATGCTACTGGTCATCTCCCCTAGGCTTTAGCTTATGCTCAGCCTGGGTTAGCCATCTCATTGGACATGTAGCTTATTTACTATCCTCATTCTTTTCTAAGCTTACATTACTAGCTACTTATACTTACTTCTAGGTGTTACCTATGAGGTACACCTTTCTAGGCCACTCGCTATATGCCTCACTACTGGTAGTCTTATCTTATATTATTTCGAGGCTACATTAACATTCTGGCATTCAATGTCTCATAGAGTAATATCCTAGGTTGGAGTCAACACCTTAAAAGCGGCTCTCAACAACCTCATCATCCTTGAGTAACTTTTTCTGTGTTGAGCTCTTTCCTTAATCTCATTTATTAGGCCCACGAATTTCTTACTAATCGTCTGTAATCATTCATTACTCTTTTCTTCTACTTATACTAGGGGTTCCCATTCTCTATGGGTTATCTGACCCCTTATCAACTCCTTTCTTAAGTTGGCCTGAATATGACTAACAAGGCATTTATGGTGCTATTCGCTGCGACTAACATATCATTCGCTGTAGCTAATCAGCCTCAGGTTCACTCTAGTTCTTCTGTTTAAGTATTGATTACGACTAACTTCTTAATTGGCCGCGACGAGAAATTCTCTGGATTGCCTCACTATTTCTATGGAATAATTGGCCGCGGCTAATGGCCTCTGATTGGCTTATTTTTCAGGGATTGAATTTTCATCTTTAGCTACTAACCCAAGCCTCATTGCCTCTATATCTAGCGCATCATCAAGTTAGAGGGTTCTACCTCGTGCTTTATTCGTACATAACTAGCTGTTGCCTCTGGGCTGAGTTATTACCTTTAGGCTATCAGGGCTCTAGGGTGTAGCTTGTAACTTAACCTCTGGCCTGAGGGAATTAGCTTTTTGGTTTTGAAATTCATCTAGACATTTAGGTATTGTGGCTAGGGGATAATTCTCTTTCGTATTCCCCTCTACACTGGTCCTGTGTAGCCGCAGTCTCATCTTATACTGCCCTGCATCCTAC
Organism: Erythrophleum ivorense; assembly: GCA_026724425.1. Classification (NCBI taxonomy): domain Eukaryota; kingdom Viridiplantae; phylum Streptophyta; class Magnoliopsida; order Fabales; family Fabaceae; genus Erythrophleum; species Erythrophleum ivorense. The sequence continues at coordinate 33,915,256 of JAIUCV010000006.1, read as the reverse complement.
TTGTCTTTGCATTAAACGAGACATCTTGGAATGGCCTGAGTATAACTACCAGAGAGGATTAGGCCTCACACACTCTCTCTAGCAAGTCTTTTTATATTAATGAAATTATTTCTCATTGTTTATGTCTAGGGCTTGCCACTGATCCCGGCAAGCTATCATATCTCATCAAGCTCTAGTCGTTGGATCCCTTAGCTCTGCTCAAGTTTAGCTCTGCTTAAGCTATTTTAGAGGCCACCCTGTCCCGGTGTCCACTAACTATTCCAAGACCATTCTACAACTTACACATCATGAATAAAGCCACAAACTATACTCATACACCCAACAATCCTCATACAAGGCTCTACCTATCCATTCAAGCCTATTACATAGCCCTATTACTACATCCTCAAGCCAAATCCAATTCGAGAGGGCCTGGAACTTTACTCTGATACCAATAAAGGTAACAACATAACTTCTAGCTCATTTGATGCCATTTATAAGCTTTGCATTATCAATCCCACAAGATCATATGAAAAGGGGATGAAAATAATAAACTTTTTCCGCATTGCGCTATGTCAAAAAAAATTAATTTGGTGTCACGTAGACTGTGTGAGCTAATACTATACTTCCTCATATTTAATTTCATTATTAAAACTCATTTGTATCACAAAAACATGCCTACAACCCATGGAAACCGAAATGGAGCTCAAAATAAACAAGCACATTTTCGGCCAGATTTGCTCCATTTTTTTACCCAACTTTGGAAAATCATAACTAAATCTAGAAAATTTAAAATCATGCAATCTTCATCATTATGAAAAAATTAGGATGTCTAATTCACATTAAAAATATGAACAAGTCATAAAATTCATCACACAGGACGTTTGACATCCAAAAATCTACAGAGTCACTGGCTGCCTGTGCTGTTGTTCAGTTTACTGATACAAATTTCTGAAATTCATCACTAATTCTATAAAAATAAAAATCACACACATTTGGTCATTCTGGAAAGCTACAAATGTTAAATTGATACTAAAAATAATTCCAGAATGAAACAGATACGTTTAGTCAGTTGGACCCTATGGAATAGTAACCGGACTCATGGGGCGCTACTTATACTGACAGTTAACTTTAAACATGCATAACTCACTGATCTAACCTCCAAATGAGGTAATCTTGGTGGCCACAGAAATATTATGACCTCTAGTTTATGCATGTAAAATTTCATAAGCATTGGATACCATTTGGCCATCAGGTGATACAGAATTCAAAACTGCCAGTATGAACAATACCCATACCAGAATCCATGAAAAATTCTAACTTTGAAAATTCATCAAATATTCTCTAGGTCTCTAAAAATTATGATCTTTAGCTTCACAAAAATATCATAATGAGACCTAATTTCATGCCAAGTTTTAGGGCAAGACTAACTCATTTGGCTAAAAAATGACATAGGGTTCCATTATGGTTAATTTTGGCTCCATATTGGGTACCGAAATTGCCAAATGGATTTCCCTTGGTCTTGGCACCTTTTGGGCAAGTTTAAAAGCATATTTAATACTTGTGTGAGCTGCCCAAATGGTCCCAAACCTCATGCATCTTATTTTGGCCATTCAACCTACATTTATACACATATTCATCAAACTTTACATTCTCATACCATAGCCTTCCATACTCAAAACATGGGCTAGTGGTCATATATCATAATCATATATCTAAACATCACATAATAGGGTGTTTACACATGTCTCAACGTTCATAGTACATATACAACCTTATATACATGATGAACCATCATTATAGTTCTAAAATAAACAAAACTAGGCATAAGCTTGTCAATTTCTCTTCTTCATTGTTGTTGGCTCCCTTCACCATAATTGCTTGGTCCACCTAGCATGTTAGGTCATTGGAGAGGAGGGGATGAGATTCAAAGAATCCCAATAGCTCATCTCCCATTCAATCATACATAATATGTACAAAGCAAGCTTTTCAAATGCATGTATAGAAAAATGGAAGTCATGGACATTTTCAAAGCAACCTTGGCATGTGAATCAATCATACAAGACATTCAAGAGTTCCCCAAGTGTTTGGATTGGCCTCGCACTTCTCCTCATGGATTTTGGACTTGCCTCACCCATTCTTTAAGAGCTTTGGACTCAACTATACTCTTGGGAGCCCACTTTGCTTTTGGGAGACTCTTTGCTATGTCTCAACCAAGTTCAAGGGTTCTTGGCTCATCCTCACCAAAGGGAAGAGTTCTTGGCCTCTCTTCACTCAAGCAAACTCATACAAACATTATAGATTCATTTAAAACATAACATGGCACTAAGGATCATGGAATATAAAGGCATGCTAGCATACTTTTCCTAGCTTGAAAATACACATACATACATTCTAAAACAAGCTAAACACACATCCATGCATGAGAGAAGGTGGAGAGAGCTACCTTGCACAATTTCACACACTTTTTCCTTAGCTTTCAAGCCTCCTCTTTCAGCCACACACCTATAATTTGGTGGAGATAGTTTCTCTTGGCCTAGATACAATTTATGGGAGCCAATTAGGTCTATGAAACATATTCTAATGTTACATCACTTGATAAAATACTAGATTGCTCTATAGGCGCTATTATGGTCCATAATCACACCTAATGAAGCAACACCCATCAAATGACTTCTAGGCCTTATTCTTTCTTTTCAATTATGATTCTTGACTCCTTTTAAACCTCTTGGAGTCATCACATCATTAAAATAAAAGGCTTAGCATCATGGTTCTTTTTTAGGTCTTAATATGGAACCTATGGCACCGATTCACTTTCTTTGAGTTCTAAATTTTTTCTAAGGCCTCTACTCATCTTCACTCATCACATATGACTCAAGAATAGCCTTAGAAAAATTTAAAACTCTCCCTAGCTATAGGAACTTGCCTAGGCCAAGACTATGGGGGGAAGAAGAGTTCATAGCCTTCTTGATTTTTCCTTGATGGGAGACACACTTGGGAGGCTTCTTAGAGGTCTTAGGAGCTCAATCAAATACTCATATACGCTAGGGAATGCATGAATCAAATCAGTTTTTACAATCCCTTCAAATGCACTACACTTTTTCTACTTAGAGTTCATTAATTTTTCTTGCAATTTCTTTGCTTTCTTGGATGGGAGGTGCATGTAGGAAGCTCTTAGGGGTCTTAGGAGCATGTTTAAATATTCAATTAAGTCTAAGAACATTCATATAAAATCATATTTGCAAGGGAGCATTTAGATCCCTAATGGTTCTATCTTGTCCCCTAATGCTCCTTTATTGATTCTATTGGTTCCTTTTTAATTCTTGCCATCTAAAACCTCTAATCCCTCCACAAATTGGACAGAAATCAGCTCATAAGACTTGGGCTCATGGTGGTCAAATTCGTGCAAGAGGAAGGGGGAGGGAGAAACTACCAAAGAATGGAAGTTTTACCTTGTTTTCTTGCTTCCTTTGGCTTGTTCTTCCATTTGGTTAGCTTACTCCCTCAATTTTCGAAATTTCCCTCTTTGTTCTGGCCCAAAACAGCACCAAACTCTCGATTAAAATCATAAAAAGAAAGCTTGAAAGGAGAGGAGCAAGGTTTAAGAAGGAAGGATATGGAATTTCTTAAAGTTTCTTACCTTTTTCTTGAATTTCTTCTTCCAAAATCCTCCTCCTCTTATGCACCTAAGAAGCTGGAGTTTTCCTTTGAAATTGGGCAAAAGCAAGTCGGTCTTAGAGAGGAGAGAAAGAACGTGGCTTATAAAGAAGCTTCCTTTAATACTTTAATGCCAATTTTGCCCTTCGTTCTTAGCATTTTCGTTTTTCCTTCGTTTTAGCTCCTTTTTGAGAACCGTCTTTTCCATCATAATAAATAGGTTCCCAATTTAATAAAATGCCTTTGAAATCACTGAAATCTGAGCTAAAATCTTTCCGAACAAACTAGTCAAAGTTTGGATCAACCGACATCGGAAAGAGTACACTGGAGGGGCTTCATCGGTCCTGAGGCTTCTCATGGTTTTTAGGGCCTCTGTGAACCCCGGAGAACTAAAAAATTTCATTTAAAAAGCCCTCCTATGAGTTTTTCAAAAAGTATCCATATTTACAAAAATGCCACTGGCCTTTCGAAAAATTTATTGAATCACTCTGGCCTTGATTTCTGGGCAACTCAAGGCTCAAATACTCATTTTCCATTATTTATAATTTTATTATAATTTTATTTGGCCCTAATTCCTTCTATTTCAGGGACTTCCTTTCGTATTTGGCCCATTTCTGACGTTTATGGAAAAACCAAACATTTACGGAGGGACTGGATGTTACAGAAAGAACAATATTGCTTGCATAATAATGCTAAGCAATATGGCTAAAAAAGGTCATATGTGAATGTGAGTCTTATCTGACCACTTGAGCCATGTGGATAACCCTTAAGAACAAGTTTTGTCATACTTCTATAACCAAACTATGAAAACTAACAATTAAGGAATTAAAGTTAGTTGGTTAAAGCCTTATTGATGTGTAGCAAGTTTTGGCTATCATAAGATTTCTTCTTATAAGCTTGAAGCATATGAAAATGAATTTGACCCATAATGAGAGCATCATTTTTTGATAATGTTGCTCATCATATAGAGCTTGGAAATGAGTATTTAGAAATTGCTAGACCTTTTGGAAAAGCTCATATGACTAAAATTGCTATAACTTCAAAGTTCAAACACAAGAAGGACAACACTTTCATAATAACAAAAGATCTGACCAACATCTCAGGGAGGCTATGAAAGAATTTAAAAAGAGAGGTAAATATGGTGAAAAGAAACTTGACATTGTAAGGTTCAAGTGTTATACTTGTCAAAGAATGGGTCATTTTGCTCACAATTTCATTAAGTAAAATAAGTCTAAGACAATAAAACCTTGTAGCTAAGGATTAGAGGTCCTTTGAGAAATACTATTAGCTACTTTCCAAAAGTAGATAGCTTTATGTAGGAAGAAATATAAGTTTTAAAATTAAAATGATTAAAACATACAAAATTTGTTTTGTGTGAAAAATGAACTCTTATCCTACATAGTATTTTATAAACTTTAGAGATCCAAAGAAACTTGACATCTATAATTTCTCTTCTTAATATTGACTTTCAATGCTGATTTTCCATGACAACTCCATTGACATTAGAAAAAGCATAAACAATACAATTCTAGTTTCATCTATAATGTATTTATTGTTCTAGACACAATTATGAAGATAATTGTTTTAATTAATACTCCACTTCCAATTTAGTTTTGAATATGAATATTTGGCACACTAGACTAGGTTTTATAGAAAAAATAAGTATATCAGCAAAACAAGAGATACTATGATCTATTTTTATTTTATAAATTTCACTATAAGAATATTGCCTAGCAAGTAAAGCAAATTTGAAAATCATTTGGAAAAAGAACTACAATTGAAAATCCATTGCAACAAATTCATTATGATATATATGGTTCAAAAAGTGTGAGGGCCAGATAATTGTTTGCAACATGGTCAAATTCATTTAATGTCTTATGAGTTAGAAGCATTTGAGTACTCTAGACACTATATAAACGTGGTTAAGAATCGAATGGATGCGAAGAAGAAGAAGAAGAATTTTTAAATTATAATTAAGGATGCAAATATTTGTTAGATTAGAGTTCTAAAAGGAGAAAAGGATCATGAAACAATTAAAGATTCCTAATACTTTATAACACATAAAGATGCTAAGAGAAAGAAAAAAGAGTAGAAACCTTATTCAAAATGATTAAGGCTACCGATAGCTCAAGAGAACTTACCTATTTCCTATTGAGGTGATAAGTTACAAATTGATGCTTTCAAACTTAACCTAATGCCCTCTAAATCATGCACTTTTGCACTATATGAATTGTGAACAAAATAATAAGTAGTTTTAAGCATCCTAAGATAATAAGATTGTAACACCTAGAACTTCCATATGTAAAATAATACCATTTTTAACAATAGAATCTCTATCTATCAACTGTAGAAGCTAAAATAACAATCCATATCATAACTCCAACATATATTCCATGTAAAATATAAGTCATCCATAAAAAAATCTCAAAATAAAACTCATTTAAAAATGTAGACAATACTATGAACCATTTCAAGTATCATAATCTCTAATCACATCAAAAATCTTACTACATCATCATCTAGACTAATCTAACTATGATACTCATTGCGTGACTTCTCCTTGCCAACTACAATTCTTTGTCTTGGAAATGCCATTACCAAAACTTGAGATGAAATCCCAATAGCTAGTGAGTTTCAAATTGCATTCCTAGCTATAAATATAAGTTTCCTACTTTAAATGAAAATCATTAGTAAAAGGTAGAATTAAAGATGCTAAAAGGATACCTTTCTAAAATAATTATAAGCTATAATAATCAACAATTTCCACAAAACATTTTCATAAATCATTAAAAAGGAATAATATTTAATATAAATCAATTTTGTAACTAAACTTTATTTTAGAAAAACCATATACTCAATGGTACTCACAGGTGGGACTTTGTTACCACAACCCTTGCTTTCCATCTAATGGTATTTGTAGTGTGAGTTAACTATACCATTCACTTATCCATCTCACACTAAATGAAATTTCTGAGCTTAAACTTAGCCCTAGGCTAACAGTGATTATTTGCTAGAGTGCAGGCATGCACACCTCCCCTAGCAACCTAGCCTACTGGCCTAATAATTGGCAATATCAAATCTAATCTCACAATCATAATCATAGCTATCAAGTAAATATTCATCATTTGGTTATCAACCACAAGTTTCCATCTTAAAGACAACAAATGACCATATGTTTTGAAATATCAAATAACAATTTAAATTCAGTTCTTCCACAAAAATAGGTAGACATAAATCATAATTTTTCATCTTCCAATCTCATAATATGAGAACATAATTTATCATTTCACAATATAATTCAATAATTTCATAAGGGTCATAACAACATTAAAATAAATTAACTATCTCAAATACTTGAAAGATAGATCAATTTTATAAAATAAAAGAAGTACAATAGAATTATATTTATGTACACTAGCTACTTTTAAAAAGTCCAAAAGCCTCACTTCCAAGTAAAACCTCCACTAATCAAGTCAATAATCTACAATATATTAATAAAATACATTTAATATTATATATCCACAATATAATATATTCTAATTTATTAAATCTACCTTATTTAATTTACTTATCACAATAATCAACAATCCAAAAGCACCCAATAAGTCTAACACCTCATACCTCCTCTTGAGTCCATACTTTATCTTTAATTCCTCTAACCAAAAATAAGAATTGGACCACTTTCATCAATTTAAATTACTTAATTATTTAAATTAGAAATTATGAAATCCTAACTTTACCGAAAATATCCCTTTAGCAAAAAAGTTAAATTTCAACTAAGCTTTATATTAAGTACTTAGAGTCCACTAGCTTAACAACCACTAAACACACAATTTAAACCCAAAACCAATCTAATAATTAACAATAGATAAAGTAGAAGTTTTACCTTTACTAGTTCAATTCCACATCAGGCACCTAATTCATGGCTCACTATGCTTGGTTCAATACTTTGTCTTCTATATTTCATGCCAACACAATGAATTAAGCTTTCAAATTAATTTAGTAATAATAAATATAAATATAAATATAAATAATTATGATATAGTAAACTTACCCAAATTCCACCTCTAGAAAAAGTCAACTTCTCACTTAAGCATTTCATCAAACATTTAGTGTGCAACTATTAAAACTAACAACAATTAACATCTAATCAATATTCTAACCATCCCACTCCTATCACTAAAAGCTTAATTGCACTTTTAATTAACCAATTTCAACATCATTTATTAATTTCCCCAAAACACCCAATTGTCAAACCTTAGGTTTTACATCATCTATTTGAAATTCTAATTGGTCCAAATTGAAGCTAAGAAAGAGTAGAACATTTTTTTTCTTTTATTACCCTGGCTAAATCTTCTAAGAAACCATCCAAATTGTTCCCTAAAGTGTTGCCTCCAAAGCTTGAGGTCTCCTTTCTGTTAAAAGATGAAGATAATGTCTCCCCCCTTCCTATTTCTTATAAGTGGTGTCATCTTTACTAAAATGGGGTGACAATTTTTAGAATAAAAATAAATCAAAAAATAAAAGATGACATGGATAAGTGATGTTGGGCAGGTTTGATCCATGGGTCCTAGGTTAAATCCATTTAATCTCACTTGGGCTATGACAATTTAATTAAAAAGTTACTATTGGGCTATAGTAATTCATTTAAATATTTACTATTGGACTCCAGTAACTTAAATAGTTATCAGACTTTTATTTATATTTATTTAATTGGATTAAACAAACTACTTGGGCCTTTATCATTTCATATTATCTTTTAAACCCAAGACATTAAAATAAAATAACCCACTAAGTAAAATTCCAAAATTTCACTAAATAATATATTTTCCTAATATTTTCTAATTATATAAATATTATCTTCTCATTAAATCCTCAACTCTCCATTGATAATGTAAATTCCCAATTATTCATCCTTACTACCAAATTTATGTTTATAGATGTAAATCTACAAAATAATTATTCTTAATAATTAAATAAATAATTCTCAACCCTTAAGCATGCCCCAATAATTAATTAATCAATTAATAATTAATTCAATTTTAATTTAATTATTATTTTAGATTAATTATATTTAATTTAATTATTAATTCAAGATATTACAAAGGTCAGTTATTTATGTTCATAATAATTCTCATGAGTATGGGAATAAGGCATAAAGAGTAATGGATGTATCTATATTAGATACTCAGAACAATTTAAGGGGTATATCTTCATTGTTGAAAATGAAAGTAGAAGTATAATTGAAATTGTAATGCCCAGTATGTCGCAAAAATACCAAAACATGCCAGTTTGAAAAGCAAGTCTCCTGAGCTGAGTAATTCAAGATCAAATAAAATTTGGATAAAATTTTAAATAATAGAAAATGAGGATTTGAGCCTTAAGTTGCCCAGAAACTGGGACCGGAGTGATTCAAAAAATTTGCTGAAAGGCCAGTGGCACTTTTGTAAATAGGTGTAATTTTGGAAAAAAACCTATGAGTGCTTTTTAAATGAAAATTATAAGTTGCCCAGGATTCTCAGAGGGCCCAAAAACCATGGAAAGCCCTGAGATCAGTAAAGCCCATTTGGTGTACTTTTTTGACGTTGGTTGACTCAAACTTTGACCAGTTCGTTCGGGAAGGTTTTAGTTCTGATTTGAGTGATTCCAAAGGCATTTTATTAAATTGAGAGCCTAAATTTTATAATGGAAAATAAATTTCTCAAAAAAGAGCTAAAATGAAACCAAACCGGAAATGCCATTACGAAAGGGTAAAAATGGAAACAATGTTTAAAAGGAAGCTTCTAAATTCTTCTTTCAAGTCCACGTTCTTCCTCTCCCTCCCTAAACTGACTTTCTTCTTCTTAATTTTAGAGAAAATTTATAGCTCCTTAGGCGCACAAAAGAAAGGAAATTTTGGAGGAAGAAAGCAAGGCAAAAGGTGAGAAAGAGTAGGATTTTGATACTTCTTCCTTTTGAAACTTCATCCTCCTCTTCTTGCTTTATCTTACCATGGTTTTAATGAAATTTTTGGTGCTGGTTTGGGGTCAGACTAGAGGAGATAAATTTGAAATTCAAGGAGAAGGAAGAGGGAAGAGGAAGGACTCTTGAAGGAAGCTTGATTTCAAGGTACTTTCTCCTCCTTTATTGCTTCTTTTTCTCCTTCTTCTTTTCCATGGTGGGACGCCTAAAACAGAACCATGAAGGGGGGAAAGTTTCTATTTTATAATCAATAAGAATTCACCTAATTAGGCCATGGGAAGATGGAATACACCAAAGAAATGCATGAAAAGCTAGTAGAATTCAAGTTGGAAAAGTGTAGGGTTCTTAAACATAATTTGAAATCTAGGTTGATTCAAGAATTTCCTATCATATGTGAGTGTTTGTTTGAGTTTCTAAGACTCCTAGGGAGCCTCCCAAGTGCCCCATCCATTAAGGAAAAATTTCAAACTCCATGGATCCTTAATGAAGGCATATTTCAGCCAAGACCCATAAAAATAGCTAGGGGATGTTTTAAATTGTTCCAAACTTGATTTAGGACTTTATATGATAAAAGAAGATAGGAGAAACCCTTGAGAAAAAATTAGAAGCCTTAAGTTGGGAGATGAGGCAATAGCTTTCATAATATAACCTTATGAAGCAACATATACCTAGGTTTGTGAAAGTGAGTGTGTGATGTCTTCAAGGACCTTAAATGAGGTCAAGAGGCCTAAGTAAGGCAAGAGAATGGAACCAAGAATGTTAATTATGGTAGTTGCTTCATTAGGTTATTAATGGAACCATATTGTGACAAATAGAACAAAGTGTATTCTTAAGAGTGATTTGGATGTCATAGCTTGTTCCAAGAGTATAATTGAGTGTTGTTTGTTGTGAATAGGCTAAGGAAATTCAACCCCACCTTATTGTGTTTGTGGAACCGAAAAGGAGAAGGAACAAGCAAAGTAAAGCTTAAATTTGCACTAAGGTAGCTCTCTACCTTTTCTTGTTACATTTCTTGTTGCATATATGTCATTGTGTGCTTGTATGTATATTTATATTTTTGAGACATGCCACTTGATGCATGTTTCTATTTTGGTACCAATATGCCTTATTGAATGCCTTTGATTTGTGGAAATAGCTCATAAGGGTGAGGTAGTGCTAAAAGTCCCTTGATGTGGGTGAAGAGATGCCAAAAGTCTCATGACATGGGTGAGACAAAGCCAAGAGTCCCTTGGATGGGTGAGGCTAAGTCAAAAGTCCTTAAAACCAAGAGTGAGGCAATCCAAAATTCTTAAAAATGGGGTGAGGCCAAACCAAAAGTCCCTAGAGCCCATTCTTATGCTTGATATGAGTTTATGATATAAAAATGTCAGAACTGAATACTTCTTAGATTGATTGGTTGCATACTTGTACCTTTGACATGTTTTATGCCTTAAAAATATACTTGAATAGGTGTATGAGATATTGAGATTCAATCAATCTCACTCCCTCCTTTCTCTCATCTTATATGATCTAGGTGGAGTTCAAGATCCAAAGGATGGAAGCCTAGGAGCTTAAATATCCATCTCTTAACAAATCTTGCTATTTTTGATGTACTAGAATGTCAAAGTATATATGTATATGTTATTTTTGAGCCATGACACTTTGAACAAGTGTAAAACTATGTAAAGATAGTGTGTATGTATCAAGAATAGAGCTAAATGAATGGAAATGTGCAATTTGACCCCTTAGGAGCTCACTTGTGCATGTATGTTTATGGAAGTGGCATCATGAATTTGAGTTGCATGGTGGGTTAGACCTTATAAGAGACTTATTTTTGCTATATTTATGCTTTCTAAGTTCCTCAAATGGGTGTGAAACAATGTATGGATCATTTGGACCAAATTTGCCTTTTGTTGGAACCAAAAGTGCCATAACCTTGAGCTATGGCAAAGTTTGAACAAATAGCCTCTTCTTGACTTGAAATTTTGTATGCAATTAGATCTTGCCTAGAGCTTTTTGAAAACCCAAATGCTAGGTCATTTGGAGGTCTTTGAAATTTTCTATGATTTTTCAAAGTTGGTATCAGAAATTCGGATCTACTGAAGTACTGTTCATTTAGTCAGTTGTAAAATTGTGTCATCTGAGAGATAAACGTGGTCCAATGGCTATGAAATTTATAGATAGAAACTAGACATTCACAATGACTTGTAACAACTAGAAGTAACTTATTTGGAGGCCCGAGCTAAGAGATATGAATTTTTGAATTTCTGGAACAGTAAGAGTAGCGCAGTAAGACCTGAGTGACTGTTCCATTGAATTCCAGTGGCTAAACATTTTTTTGCTCTGAATCTATTTTTACCATAAATATAACATCCATAGCTTTCCAAATTGGTATCATTTCATGGATTGTATTTTTTTGGAATTAATTAGACATTTTTGAAGTTTATAGCAGACATTTGCATTAGTACTAGTAGCTATCCAAACCTTTGTACCTTTTCGCACGTCAAACGTCTTCTCTATTATGTTTCATGGCCTGGACATATTTTTAGCATAAATTATACGTCTATAGTTTTCCAAAATGCTATAGTATGCTTGATTTTGATTTTTTTGGAATTAATTACGAATTTTCAAAGTTGAGGCTCAAAAGCTGTTGATTGAACTCGAGGCAGAACCATTAAAAACCATGTATGCTTGATGTAAGCTCGGGTTTTTGGTAATGTTTTTAGATGGTTATGAGTTGTATTGGTGTAATAAAATGTGAGGATGATATGAGAGAGTCCCCAAGGCCCACAGAGCCAAAACGGAGAAAATGTGGATGACATAACACCATTAAATGGTATTATTTTCTTTGTTTTCTTTGGGGAATTCATGTATGAGACTTATATATGTAAGGGGGTTAGCTAAGAGAGCTATGGTATTATAGAAATTAAGTCAAGGAACACCACACTTAGAAAATGAATTGCCTAATAGGGGAAAGATTGATAGGTATACAACTGTTCATGAGACATAAGATCAAATTGATAAGGATAAGTAGTTGTGCCTCAACCTATTGATCGAAGTGAAAGCCTAGTGCAAGATGATAATGTTACACAAACAACTCCACTATTTTAGAGTAACCACAAGAGTATACCTATACATCATTTTAAGATTGAAGGGGCAACTTTCAGAGGTACTCAGCTAGTCATTAAGGAGCCAAACACAATTTAAGGGGCTTAATCTTATCTTACTAAGGAAGATTGGATCAAAGTAATGAAATAAAAGATAAATCTAATAAGGACAAACTATGTCTAAGATTTGGTATAATATTCTGAAATTTAATTAATGGATAGGATATTATAAAGGAAATGGGTTGAACTAATGAATTTTAAAGAAAATGATTTCAAATCAAAGGTTTAATTCATTAAATAATTAGTTAAATGGGTTTTATAGAAATGGGGAGATTATTAAGGATTTACAAAGAAATTAATCTAGCCACTAAATTTTTTTAGGGAAAATTAATTAAATTAGGGGTTAAATAAATAATTTCGGTGATTTTATAATCTCTTTAGAAAAAGATTAAATTAAGGTCATTTGCCTGCAAAATTTAATTTATAATCGAGTCAAAAATAATTCTAAGCCCTTAGGATTTCATTAGTTTTGGACCAAAGACCCTTTTCTATGGCCCAAACTTAGCAAAAAACCTTGAGTCCACTTAACTCACAACGAAGAGCATCGCTTAAACCTTAGCCTACCACTTAGTTTGACTTCATTTCTCCTCCATCCATTTTTCACATCCAGAATGCAGGGAGAGAAGAGAAGACATTGGTTTTCATGCTTTATAAGCTTTTAAGTGGACCAGGTTTGTGAAGGAAAACTCTTTATATTTTTCTTTATCTTCATTTTGATCCAAACAACTCACAATTTTATCACTGTTTGCAAAACTATGGAGTTTGGAATTTGTGAATTTTGGATTGATTTTGAGTAAATAAAGGAAGGAGAAGATAAACCAAGGTATGAGTATAGTTTCCCTTCATTTATGAGTGCTTTCCTTCCAAATTACTTCTTTTCAATTGATGTGCGAAAATTAAAGACCTATTGGTGGAAGCTTGAGCAATTGGTGCTTAAAGTTAAAGAAGAATAGTTTAGAAGGCTTGGTGAGGTAAGTTAATGATCTTGTAGACTATAATTAGTTAAGAATGTTAAGTTCTATAATATCCTATAATTTAAAAATTCAAAATAGTTTTTAAAGAGTGGAATAAATTATTTAAGCGGGGTCACAAGTTTAGAGAAAAGTGATACGAATTAAGAGAAACTAAAATTTGAATTATATGGTTAATAAGGGAGGACCTTAGAGTAAAATGAATTGAGGCAAAGTAAAGATAGAATATAAATAGAATATTAAGAAATGAGGTTGGAAAACTAAGGATGGCCTAAAATCGGAGCTGAAACGGCTAAATAGAATAAACTAATATAGTAGTGGCAAAATTGTAATTTCAGGCAACTTTTGAGAAATTTAAAGGAGGAGGTTTTAAATGATAAAGCTGAGCTCATTAGGGTTTTCAGATATCTAAAAAACTATAAAAGCTATTAGAATGGTTAAAACCCTTCCGATATGCTATTTAGGTTGTCAGTTGACTTAAACTTTGATTGGATTAATTTCTATTATTTTGAATCCCATAAATTTGAATTTTTTTAATAAACTAGAAGACCTAAATTTTATGATAAAAAATATGGTTTTAAAAAAAGATTTAAAATGAGCTTAAACGGAGGAATGAAAGTAGGGGGCATAATGGGAATTTTTATAATTATTTTAAAACCTCCCTTTTCCTTTTAAAATATATGTCCAGCCATATCACCCTCGCCCTGTAATTGACCTAGAACACCTCTGAACCAGCTCTCAGAGTTACTCAAAGAGAAGAGAGAAGGAAGGCAAAGAGAGGCCAAGAAAGATATGGAAACTTGCACATTTTTGTATTCTTTTAGTTAGAAACCTTGCTCTCTTCTTCTTGCTCTTTCTAATGGTGGTCTTGGCTTCTTAAAAAGATGAGTTTGATGGCTGACCACTTAAGGGAAAGAAGGAGTTTGAAGCAACCAATTGCACTACAAAAATCCTCATTAGACAAGGTTTCAAAGAAGGTATGGTGCCATGTTAAAAACTTACTTTTCCTTGGTGTTCTTGCTCTTCCTTAATTTGGCTAACCAAGGGCAACCTAGAAGGAGTTGATTTTGGCTTAAACTTGATGGGAAATGGGGTTTTGATGTATGGAGATTATGTTAATACAATTGAAATCAAGTACAAGCTAAAGAATGCAAAACTTGATACTTAGGATTTTGATTGCACCTTAGGATGTATGAAGCATTAGAATGGTATTTTAAACAATGTAAGAGCATAATTGAGTTAAGAAGAAGCTAAGGAAGCTTTATAAGTGTCAATTCCCTAAGAGAAATGAGAAAAACACCATGGAACCTATTCTTGAACCTTATCTCAGCCAAGGCCTATCTAGAGTACCTAGGGAGAGTTTTCTTGGATTCTAAAATGATAAATGGTCTAAATATGAATTATAAACACCAAAAGAACTTGGTTTGAATTTAGAAGCCTTATTTTGAAAGATGAAAATTTAGGGTTTCATTATACATAAACAAGTAACTTGGTGCTAAACTCCTTGAATTGAGTTTATGATGGCCTTAATGAGTTCATGGAGTCATATAACTTATATTGGGTGAGATATTGGAGCCAAAATATTGATTTATAAGAGTTGCTTCATTATGCCACTTAATTGAACCATGTGGGGACCTAAAGTTTTAACTAGTTTGTATAAGGTTTAAATAGGTACAAGTATGGTTCCATTAATGATTTTGTGCTTTATTTAGTGTGTCTAGGCTAAGCAAGTGAAATCTCCTTCAAGTGTAAGTGTGAGACTGAGAGACCAAGTCAAGAACCAAAGGGAAACTAAATTGAATTCTTGCATTAATGTAGCTCTTCATCTATTCTTGCATAGGTATGTTGGTTGCTTGATTGGTCTTAGGTTTCTTGTATGTCTTATTTAATAATTATGTATGTTATTGATTGTTTGATGATCATATGCAATTGTAAGACATTTGATTGCATTTGACATTGGTTTGGCTCTTGAATGGGTGAGGTGAAGTTAAAAGTTCCCTAAATGTAGGTGAAACTAAATTAAAAGCCTCAAATATGAGTGAAGCTAAGTCAAAAGTCCTTAAGAGAGGGTAAGGCTAAACCAAAAGTCCCTAGATCTTGTTTTTACTCTTGGTAAAGCCATGTGATCCCTAATGCATGAAAATGAATGATACTTGGTTGTATTATATGCATGTTTACTTTCTTAACCTTAAGTATACCATATATGTGTGCTTGAATGATGAATGAGTTGTTGGGATTCTCTAAATCTCATTCCTTCTTATATTTTCCCTAACCATGTCTAGGTAGTTCTCAAGGAGGCAAAGATGGTAAGAAAAGAGCCTAAGAAGAACTACTTTGACGCTAGTTTAAGTTTTAATGCATTTTGTTGTCAATATGATGATGTATATGTTTATTATGAGATGTAACCTTTCCCACACATTTAATAGCATGGGACTATGATTTATAAATCATTTTTGGGTGTAAACATATGAAAAGGTGCAATTTGACCATGACTTTTGGGGCATGTTGGGTCAATCATATATGCTGTATTTGTCATTTAAAACTTGCTCAAATCATGACATAGCATGATATGACTCAAATTGAACCATTTGGAACCAAATATAACACTTTTTAAGCCATAATATGTATCTGAACCAAAGTCAAACCAAATGGACGAATTTTAAGTTGAAATATAACAAGAATTTAGAGCTTATTAAGAGCTTTTCACAGAGTTAAAGAATGCAATTTTTGGAGGTCTGTATAATATTTTATAAATTTCTAAAATTTAGCAAATTTTGCAGTTTAGTCCTTGGTGTGGTTCATTTGGTCTAGATTCGGTTTTTTGTGCATTTGAGGGCCAAACTGGCTCAATTGCTTATGAAATTTTACAGACATAAATTTGACATCATAAGCTTTCTATAATCATTGAGCTTGTGCAAATCAGAGTTGTGTAGTTCAAATTATGATTTTTCAAAGTTTGATGCATATTATGTGTTAAAGTTGTGAAATTATGTGTATAAAGCAAGACCCAAAATTTGAGCTTTGTTTTATAATATTCTAAGCCTAACAAACTTGTTTGCATGAATTTAAGAATTTCTATGATGAAAATATTTATTTGTGCACAATTAGAATGATTGAGGCTTTAATAACGGTAAATTCTGCTACTAAAAGTATCAACATGAGAAATTGTCACTATTAAAAGAATATGGTATGAAATATTTGTACATTCCTTAATGGCATGGCAAGTTCATTGTATGGATTATCCTTAGTTGTTAGTTTTGATGTATTCTAGGCTTGCTAACACTTAGAGCATCTACTTATAGTAGTTTGATAGCAAGTTAGGAAGTGGAAGCACCTATATGAGGTAACTGAAGTTTAATTCTACTTATATGTATGGTGTTATGCCATTTGAATATGTGTGCATATGCTTAATTGATACCAATGATGGGTTTAACTATTTATATTGTGAATTATGATGGATTGTGATCATGTCCTAGTGATTGGAGCTGTGATCATGCCTTTGATCAATTTTATGTGCCATGATTGTACACCAAGCCATGATAATGCTTGTTTAGAGGGTGAAGTTGTTAGGATCATGCCATTCCTTGAGTTATTGGCCAATAGCTATGTGTATAATATATGGTTACTAGTATGGGATGGTAATCATAAATGGCCAAACTTGTTCTTTTCTTGATGAATGCATTAGTGAAGCATAATGGTAGTTCATTCTATATCATATGCTTTGAATCATACCTTAGCTACTAAGATTTATATATCTCGCCCTAGTTGTAGACTAACATTTTAAGTGAAGGATCCTCTAGCGATAGCAAGGAGAAGCCATCTCGAAATTTGCCTTAGTACCATAGGATTATTAGTTGGTATTTTGGAACCTTCCTATGATGAATGTAAATGATGACCATAGTGTAATTCCATCTCTTTTGTGTAAGACCCCAAAATTAATTAAGGTGTTAATCATGAATTTGGACTAATTAAGAATAATTATTATGGAATAATTGAGCAAGTTATGTGAATGAGAATTATAGAGAGATAAATTATTAATATGGATTTAAGATTTAATTGGGTTAGAAACCTCATCTAGGCCCAAATTAAATTAAGTAGGCCATGATTAGAGATTAATGGAGGCCCAATGATTATAGGTGCAGACCTAATTTCCTATTGTGAGACTTAGCCCAAGAGAAACCACCTAGCAATGGCCCAAGACCCAACTTACATAAGCTCTTATAATTGGCCCAACAACCCTTATGCAGACTCAAATTAAATGAGCTCTTAAAACTTGGTCTATCCCAATCAAAATTCTGTAACCCAACTTATGAAACTCAGCCCAATCCAACTTAAAATCTGAATCCATATGGATTTGGGCCTTTGGGTCAACCTATAACCCATTTAGGATCCAACCTAAACCTAACTAAACCTTAAGAACATGTAGCCCCTCTCATATTCTGCTGAAACACAAACACAAGAAGCATTTTCGTACCTTGAGGGGAGGCTAGGGTTCTCACTAACCTTTTGGCTCTATTCTGCACTTCTAGAGGGGGATTTAGCTAAGGTAACCTTCATAGAACTTAACCCTCTCATTCTCCTCTATAATTTGATCTGAATAGCTTTTGATTTAGTGGATTTTCATCTTCTTCCCAAGTATGAGATTTTCATTGTTGGTGCTTTCATGGAGGATTTTTGGAGGTTAACGCTAAGAGAGATATTGGATAAGCATAAACTCTTTATTTTAATGTATTTTCTGCTGGTTTAAGACCCCCATGGTTGATTTGTAGTATGGGTATTGATTTTATATGAATTTGCTTAGGATTTAAGGTGATACATTGAAGTTTTTGGTAGAGGAAATATTCAATTTGAATTTTACTCTTGTAGTGGTTGGGCTGAGGTAGCATTGTTGTTGGTTCTCTAGAAAATTGTCCGCAAGTGAGGTAACCAAGGATTTTGTAATTCCATGCATATATCTACTTTAATTTTATATTTGCGACACATAAAAGATTTGAATTGCTAAATGAATTGGTTGGCTATCTATTGTATTGTGTTTGAACCTTGTGAGTCCATGGTGGAGCTATGGTGCGGCTGCCACCTGTGCATGTGCTTTGATTGGGCATCGGATTATGATCAGACCCCAAATGCACTGAGTCCTGGTTGTGCTCATTGGGGAGTGAGTGCCATGAACAGGCCTTTCTCGGTGTTATTGGCCTTTAACATGTAAAAATGTGATTACTAATATGAGATAGTAATTATAGATAGCCAAATTGTTTCATTTTCTGATATGACTGATATGATTTTGATGCTCATTTTGATTCATACATATATGTTAATTAAATTGGAATATATGAATGAAATTTGCCTTTGGTTACTGAGATTCGCATCTCACCTCATTCCATGGGATCATACTTTCAGATGAAGGCTCTTCGGGTAAAGATAAGGGGAAGCAAGTGGATGAAAATCCATTAGCTCCAACCATGTGTGAGGGAGGTTGCACTTGGGTTGATTTGAGTAGAATAGATGCTAAATTTTGTATCCCTTCTTATATAGCATCATCATGTAATCACGTTGCCAAGTATAGGAGTTTGTATGTTGATCACTTAAGGTGTAACTATTGAGGAGCTAGACTTCATATTAGTTTGGTATTGAATGTATAAACTTATAACATCTGCTATGAACTTGTTGAATTTATGATATGGTCTACTATCTGGAAATGTAATCATGTGATACATTAGATGTTGACTTGAACTAGTGATGCATGAAATATGTATTTGAATGATAATTGTTGATAGTTCATGAATTCTTGCTATCATTACTCTATGAACTTGCTGATATGTGGTAGTTGGATGAGTAGAAATTAATACTTAAGTCTTGAACTAGTAATAATAGATAAGCTGGGTAAATTAGGTAAATGAAAGCTATTAGAGTCCCACAAATTAAGGTAGAGTGGCCCTAGGGTGTCACTAAAGGGAGAATTGGAGTGTAAGAGACAATATTTTAGAAGTTGTAGGATCAGAAGGTGTTTCGCTGCAGCTAAAATATTCTTAGTCACAGCCAATGAGGCAAAGTTACCCAAGGAGAGTAACAGGGAGCAATTAGTTGCGGTGAGAAGTGGAATTAGCCACGGCGAAATGTGAGAGGCCAAACTGGAAGTCGTTCAGAAGGTAATTCACCATGGTGAAATGGGGAATTGGCCGCGACAAACTTTGTGAAAATGTGTCAAGTGCTCAAGAGAGGAATTTTTTGCGGCGAAAATGAGAATTGGCCATGGCCAACAGTGAGAGGTGAGTGAGGTAGGCTCTAGGAGGTCTTCTCGCCGTGGCGAAGCTTTAACTCACCACGACTATGAAGTTGTAAGAAGTGAACCCGAGAGCAATTGGCCACGGCGAATGTTCTCAAGCTCTCATACTAACCTAGAAACCTTGGTTTTTCCTATAACAACATCAAGGGATGACTTGGAAAGACTGGTAGGAGGTTCTTGAGAGTTGAAAATGAATGGGTAATAGATTTAAAGGCTTTTAATTGGAGATTTGTTTCACTTATGTACATGAATACTTGTAAATGTTTGGTTAATGATTCTAATAACATTAAGGTTCAAATTTCCTCATGTGTTCCTAAATTGATTAATTTAAATGGTACTAGACCTTGATGTATGACTGCTAACCGCATGTTTAAGCTTAATTACCATGATTAGAAGTTAGGGTCGTCACATTCTGTATAGTAATTATGCATGATTTACCAAGTATAGGGTTTTATGGACTTCTTACTTATGTGATTGATATTTCCCTTTGGATGCTTATTTTGATTCTTTTACATATGGTTATTTGTTATGGATGGAAATCTTCATCTTGTAATGGAATGTAATGGTGTTTAACTTCATGAGATTGCCTTTCTTTTAGTAGGTGTTCATTTCTTTACTATGGGGAGATATATATATATATATATCCTTTTATTATATGTAAGTAATTCTAAAGAATGGTTATGATTTGTGAGTAGTAGCATGGTTTAGTTGGTGGCTGCTAGAATGGACCATATGAACTCACCTAGTCATATTTTGATCCACTTAGTTTTTGGTTGACATAGCCCTTATTTTGATAAGCCTTAGCCATTTGAGGTTTACTTCAATGGATAGGATTAGGTCTGGAAAGGGTTAGATGGAGTTAGGAACCTTTGGAATTTGTCTTATACATTTTAAGGCCCTTATGAAAATTGATGTAATTTTGGTGGCTTTATAGCAAAGAATTAGTAGTGGTAATTTTTAATATGGTGTTGGAATGCCTAGGTGCGATTAGTTGTGGTTTTAGGTTATTTGTATAGCTAGGGAGCATGCTTATCTTAGGACTTATGATGTTTTACCTTTTTTTTAGTGCTATTTGCTAGTTCTGATATGATCAATCAATCATCCAAGGGCAACCAATCGACTAGCTAGTTTCCATGTAAAGGGATTACACATTATAAATGACTAGTTAATCAAACACTTATGGCCAATCAACTATTGGGGAAGTTATAGTCAACTGCTATCTAGCAGCAATCAAACACATGCCACCTAGAATCCATTGTCATCTTTATAAGGGATTAGTCGACTAATGAAAAAGAAGTAGTTAACTTGGTTCAACTAATGACTCAACCACTCCCTATAAGGCAATCAACTAATCACTGTGAGAAATAATTTTTCCTTCTGCAGGTAAAATTTCAAGTTCCCATAAGTTTTGTAAGGGTCTCTAGAGGTTCTTAATGACATTAGTAAAATGAAAAAAGAAAATTAAACTATTCCTAAAAGGTTCATAAACAAGCCATTAGTCCATTTCAAATCGCAATAATGTAAGGGTTTTAATTAGTTTAAATTTGTAACATCTCAATAGTTATGCTTCTAAGTTATTCCAATACTAAGAAATAATCCTAGCGCCATTTTTCACCTAGATGTAGTATAGGGTATTACACTTAGTTGACTATCTATCTAACTGAAAGGTAACTAAGAACAATTAATTCTTAAAATAAATGAAAAAAATAGAT
The DNA here is from genome assembly GCA_026724425.1 of Erythrophleum ivorense. Classification (NCBI taxonomy): domain Eukaryota; kingdom Viridiplantae; phylum Streptophyta; class Magnoliopsida; order Fabales; family Fabaceae; genus Erythrophleum; species Erythrophleum ivorense. Next base: position 33,893,547 of record JAIUCV010000006.1, on the reverse strand, counting down.
AAATCAATTGAAAGATATAGGATACACCTATTTACTAAAGGTATACACAATAGCAAAGTATAAATTATAAAATTACCTTCTCTTCTATTGTATGAGACAATTTAAATTTTACTAATGCTAGCTATAGTTATAAATTTAGACTTAGCACTGCATGAAGTGATGTTATAGCTACATTTTTAAATGGAGAATTTGATGAAGAAAGTACATAGAACAATCATTAGGTTTCAATAATTTAAGAAAAAAAAATGGACAAAAGGCTTATAGGCTCCAATAGTCTATTTACACATTAAAAAAATCATCTAGGCAATGCTATTTGAGATTTCATTGAGTAATGAACTTGTATAAATCTCAAATGACTAATGATGAACACTATATTTGCATTAAGCAGCCTTTAAAAGAAATGTTGTAATATTATCCTTTATATGGGTAATATATCATTAGTTAGGAATAGTCAATATTCTTAAATGGTCATTAAAAATAGTTATTCTTTTGTTTTTTAAGATGAAAGATATGGGCAAAATAGAGTATATCCTTAGAATTAAGATCTAAGGGAATTGCTCAAAGAAATTAATTACTCTTTCACAAGTGAATTGCAATTAAAAAGTCCTTAGGTAGTTTAACATGAAAGGCTGTAAGCTCATTAATATCCTTACAGTAAAAGACAATAGTCTAAGTTATAAGAAATATCCTCAAATTGAATTTAGATTGAAAGTTCCTAATTTCAACTTCGTTGGATATTGTATACAATAATGTGTATAAAGTTAAATATTTGTTAGCAGTTGACCTTGTGAATTGATATTAGTCTATTCCTAGTCAATAGCATTATAGATCTATTAAGAGAATACTAAGATACTTACTTATAGGGCATTGTATTAAAGAGAAGATCTAGGTATGCAAAATTAACTTTTGGATATACATTTTTGCTAAATAGTGATATTATATCTTGAAACGATAAGAAGCACACATGGATGTGATATTTACCATAGAGGCAGAGTTTTTTGCATGGCAGAATTTTTTGCATGTTCTACAATAGTGCAAGAGACTATATCCTTGAAAAGGATTGTTAAACTTTTAGGGATCACTAGTGGGATATTGAGTCCTATAATGACAAATTGTGATAGATGAGGAGCCATAGTCTACACTAAAGTCCCTAAGTATCATAACAAGAGTAAAAATATAGACACAAAATGAGAGAGATTAATAGCACATAAGAGTGTTACTCCAAAATATATCTATGCATAAAATGTTAGTTGATCCCTTATGAAACCCAAACCTAGAGATGTCTATGAGAAAGATGTACAGTTTCTTTGTTTGCATAGAACATAAAGCATCACACCTTATGTATAACTTAGTTGTTGACTAAATAGATATGTTATACCATAATCATAGATAGCATATACATAATTATAGTATGTCATACAAGTTGAGGAGGTTAGCTCTGTCACATAAGTAACCACCTTTGGTGCTTATGAGAAGTAAGGAAAGATGAGACATTTATGTTTTCCATGTAAGACAGTAGAAGCACTAATATGGAATAGAAAGGAACAATATATATATGTCACCTCAACAAAAGAGAATGAGTAAGTAAAGATAAGATCCAAAAAGTATAATTATATGGATCAAATTATGGAATCCCACATTTTCCATAATACCTATAACTAGATTCGAGTTCTCTTAAAGAATGTCCTAGGAGGTAAGTGGAATGGTAGAATTCAGGTTAGATACTATGTGTGCCTTGACTAAAGCAACAAATGCCTCTCAATTGAAGCCACAATGATCTGAATCTTACCTAATATAGTGTTGTTGGAAAAATAAATAAATAAGTAGGATCATGAACACTTGTAGCAAATAACCTTTGTCAAATTATTACTCACATAGTACAATCACTATCACATATTGGACTTTGACGTTAGGCTCATAGCTGAAACACCTTAAATCCTCTCTCTGAACTTTCTATGTGAGTCTAATATTTTTCAAATGTATATCCTATTAGTTGGATATATCTTATCTATTAGATAAGAGTAACATCCTATTAAGACTTTACTTAAGATGTCTACAAATAGGAGACTTGAGTGGATCCCCAAAATATACTTGAAAAATGTGAGACTCATAAGAGAGTTCAAAGAGAAGGTTTAGGGTGTTTTTGTTGTAAACCTAAAATCAAAGTCTAGTCTATGATGGCAATTGTACTATGTGGGGTAGTAACTTGAGAAAGGTTAATCGCTATAAGTAGGTATTCATGATCTACCTATTTATCTTTCTTTCTTTTTTTTCTAACATCACTATCCTAGATAAGATCCAGGTTGTAGTTTCAATTGAGAGGAATTTGTTGCCAGTAGTAGAATTTCCTAATTCCAAAATAATATATTGGAAAGATGCAAATTATTTGTTATCTATGCATAGGTGGAAATTTTCATATTTTGAAAATGAATTGTGGATGATATTTAGGAGCAGATTTTAAATTTTTTCTTTAAACTTTAGGAAGGAAAATGCTTGGAGCATGAGGGTGTGTTTGGAATAATGCTGATTATATGGTTGAAGGAAAACAAAAAACAAAAACAGAAAACAAAAATAAAAATAAAAACAAAAAGAGACTAGTTGAAAAAAAAAGGAATAAAAAAAAACTCATTTGTAATTTGTTATATATTTGTTATCAGGTTCTTTAATCAAAATATAATGAGTATATAATTTTTTAATAACAACATAATATATGCATGATTTTTGCTGACAACAGTATGATTTCTCAATTAAAAAATTATATACTTGTTATATTTTTATTAAAAAATTTAATAGTAAAAATATAAAAAATTGTATTTAAGACTAATACATAAGATTTCGATACATATATAGATACCTAAAGACTTTTTCTAACTAATGAAACAAATGCATTTCTGAAATGATTGAACATGCATGTCATTATGATATAAATTTCCAAAAAAAAAATCAGCTAATTTTTTTGTCCATATTGTTTAAACGTTAAAGAATTTACAAATATATAACTCCTTGAATTATATCTTAACTAGCATTTGGACCTGTATGATGTTCGGAGTGTTCTAACAAAATAACTATTTTTACAAATTATCTATTTGAACTTATAAATAGATTTGATTTGCATAGTCTATTAGCTATATAATATAAATGTCACCTATAACAAATATTAAATTAAGTACACATTGTTTTGAAATAGTGTATGGAGATTAATTGTGCAATGTTATATTTAGACGAAATGATAACGTAGGAATTTTTATAATGGTCAATCTAAATTAAGAAATGACAATTCCAATATAAATCATTATAAAAGATCGCATAAAATAATGTGTTTAGATTTCAAATAATTTGCTAAGCAAAATTAACATCATTACATAATAGGCTTTTTATCAATAAAATAGTAATTGTATCAGTCAACAAAAAACACATAAGCATATGAAAGCCATAAAAGCAAGTATGTTACGAAATTCCGACGTCCATAGAGTATTCAAAACAGTGCTCATCATAATCTATCATAAAAATTCAGCTATCAATCCTAACAAAGTTTTCTGTATATCCAGTAGCAAACTGGTACCAAAGAAAGCCATAATCAATAGAGTTGTTGACCACCTTTAGCTTCCCGCTTTTGCTTTTGACATGAGTACATATAGATTGTGCCTCAAAACGTCTTTTGCATGATCATCGTTAATGCCCACAGCAAATATAATAACATCACCAACCACATCAGCAAATATAATAATATTGGCTCCTTCAGGCGCCTTGATCTCACTAAACACAACTGATAAGTAGTTATATACTACAAGATAACATACTTGTATCAAGATGCCTCGTTCTCCTTTGAATAATAACCAAACAATAGAACCCTTATATTTAATTAACTATCTCTTGCTTTATCGGTATTTTATTTAATAGTATATTCCATTTAAACGTTCCGTAGTCTAAACGTTCTTATTATTTTTTATGTATTTTGAAGTGTTATTGGAATTTTCATGCATTTTAAGGTGGCATATTTTGACCTATGGAAATTAGATTTGATTCAACTCATAAGATTTAAAAACTGTAGAACATATTGCCAAACGCACTGGATGTTTAAATTTTCTTTTGGGTCATATTATATATATATATATATATATATGAAGTAAAACTAATTCTTCTTTGGTACCTAAACTAACGTTTTCACAGCACTAAACTAACAAATGTTAAACTATGACATACATAGAGAATGGTCAATCAAATTGGCAATCTACAATTAAAAAATTTCTCTCTTTCTGAACCACTGTCCTTCTAGATGAGATACCAATATTCACAATCAGAGCTACCCCTTATCTCATTTGAATCATTTTCACTTGCTAAAAAGAAATTGGAGGACACAAACTGAAAGAGTTTGATTACGGGTTAAATCTAAAAAAATAAAAGTATACAGTCATAGGAGGATACAAACTGAAAGATGTTGATCATATGCGTAGAACAGACCAGCAGTCGTATCACTAGAAATTCCAATAATACCCTTCGGTGCTGCATCTGAAGTTTGATAAAACTGAAGTTTCTTTAGCATGTGCTCAGTAATTCTATTTACAAACTACAAATATTTAAGTTTATAACACATGCATAAAACTATTGAAAACAGCTTATTTGATCTATGTTGAGAACTGCACAAGTTATATATATTTGAACCCTTGTGCTATGATGAGAGAAGTGACTATATATAACTCCCAGGCATTTGCATATTATTAAAATTTCAGGATAATTCACTATTTCAACCAAAGTGATAGCAAATCTTCTGCTATTCTCAACCTATTCAATAATTTAAATTCTTTAAGCGCTACATTTTTAAATAGAAGAATTTAAAGCTTGCTACAAAGCTATGATGCTTTAATGAGAAAGGATTTAATAGAGGCAAAAAATTTTGAGGATAACTAACTTAGCAACAAGCAGTTGGGAAACTATCCAATTGCCTCAAGATAAAATTATTATTAGATAAACAGATAAATTTTACAATTAAAATATAATAAAATATCTTAATTGTTTATATCTATTAATGTACATGCACAACTTCAAGTTTATCAAACCATTCAATAAATGAAGATACTAAATATCAATATTCATCATTATAACATAATACTACCTTGATAAGATTCTTCACACCCTAATAGAATTTCAAACAAAATTACAGAAATGAGCAAGAAATTTGTTAAGCATATAGTCTCAGGAACCAACCAACCATGTCCCAAATATAAAGTAAGAGAAAGTCCATGTTTCCTATCTATTTAGATTGCACAATGCAAATAAATAGGCAAAGGGCATTTAAAATAATCAGAACCACAAAAAAAAGATATGTTGGCTCACATTCGTTGGTGGTTCTTAATAAACCCTAAATAAAATGAATTTGTTAGCGGTTATTATAAAACAAAAGTCCCATATTTTGTTGGCAATTATTTTACAACCGCCAACAAAAGTTCCTTTTTGTTGGCGGTTTAGAATCGCCAACAAATGGTTAACCCTTTTGTTGGCGTTTGAATTGTTAGCGGTTGAAAAACGCTAATAAACAGGAAAAATAACTGCTAGCAAAGCCATTTCTTGGCGTAGTGTTATAGTGATATAATCTCTCATCAAGGAAGTTACACAATAATTAGGCAATATATTTCAGACAACCAACAAAAGGAAGATCATATATTTTAAAACTAATGTGTAGAAAGATCAAACTTTTACTAAAGAGGAAAATATGTATTGCAATATGCTTCAATCTATGAAAATTTTTAAATCCACAGCTTTGGAATATCTCATAAAGAGTTAATAGACCTAATAATCAAAGACAATTTAAGCACTCTCTTGAGTTTTTAAAACAAATATTTATAGAGCTAGTTTGTAAATGAAATCAAAACTCCAAATATTTTCAATAGAATCCATCTTGTTTTCAGTGAACATTCTTTTAGAATAATTACTCATTAGCCATTAAATGGACCAAACCTATACCCTATACAAAAGAAAAGGCTAAAAATTTAAAGTCGCCACTAATTAGTTTTAGCCACAAGGTCAAAGTAATACCCCTATACCTAAAAGTCTTTAATGGCAACAAAGTTGTTACTAAAAATGACATTTAGTGGCAACAAAATTTGCTGCTAATACTATTTAGTCTTGACAAATGTCGCCACTAAAGCCTTATTAACTTGCTTGCAGTAAAGGTTGCTATTAAAGGATAACTTTTAGCAATGAACAATAGTTGCTGCTAAAAGTATCATTTTTAGTGGTGACACATCAAGTTGCCACTAAAAGGTACTTTCAGTGGCAATTCAACCCTAAAGCATCATTAATAAAGTACTTTCAGTGGCAAGTCATCACTAAAGCATCATTAATTTGATTTTTGTAAAGTTAACAACAAAGTGGACTTACCCTTTAGTGGCAACCTTAAGTGTTGCTACAAAATACTTTTAGCAACGACTAAAGTCATTGCTAAAATTTTTTTAGTTTTAAAAAAATTTAATGGTGACTACAATCACCATTAAAGAGTTTTTTTAGTTTTCTTTTTAAATAATTTTAGTTGCCCATATAAAATTTAATCTAATTTCATGCAACACTATTAAATTCAAATTTAAATTTATTAAGGCAACTTTTAGTTCTCATTATTTTCTTACATTTTAAAGCCTTAAATCCTTTTAAATACCTTGTGGACTGGAGAGTGTTTCCTAATATATAGTCTTATCTCATTTATGTTATCCATTTCTCATTAAGTTATATTACTATCTATCCATATCCATTGGTTATCTATTAACTACAGCATTTGTGCAAAATTAACAAAAAGTAACCAAATCTTTAACATAAGCTCATTTGATCATTCTTCCTCAAGCTTATTGTAAACACTATTAACCACATCAAGTAATAGCATCCCCTTATTAAGTTCTTAGCCAAACTACCTTACAAGAAACACACTTCCATAAGATCCCACTTCAATTTAATATAAAGATGTGTATTAGGGTAAGATGGGATGCATTGATTTAGAATGGAAATGAAATAAGCCAGAGTATATTAAAAGTCTACCTAGAAAAGTTAAGTTAAAGTCACTTTGAATTGATAATCAATTCAATTCAAGTGAATAGGCAAGTTAGAATAGTTCAATATAAGCCAAACTTGGCCATAGTTTCCTCAACTCATAATACTTTTGAGTAGCTTGATTTAAATATTATTAATATTGCATTTTTACTCATTTATATTTTATAATCATTGTAGTAGCAACATTCTAACATAACATGCTATAGCAGTAAGTGTAATCAAATATCAAACAAAGGAGGATCCAAATAGTAGTCAATATTGATGTATAATGTTAGTATGTACCTGTACAATATCATTATAAAACCCTTGTTAAATAAAAGCTTTGACAACATCCCTCTTTGAAGAGACCTTCCTTAAGAAAAAGATCATAAAACAATTAAAATATTTCTTAAAGAGCTAAAATGTAAAAAGTTTTTAATAATATATTGCTATCAATGATTAAAAAAGGGTGGAAGGCAAAAGTTAATATGCTACTAAAATGGCAACCAAAGAGATATAAAGTGCTTGGGGAATCCTAGTAGCATGAAAGAATGAGAATTAGCACGATTGACATACACAAAATGATGGTCACATTTATTTTCTAAAAGAAAGATACTTTATTGGCAAGATAAGAGAGGAGGATAATATATCCTCTAAAGAAAGAGAGACAAAGAAAAAATAACCAAAAAAAGGGAAAGAAAATAGAAAGAAAATAATAGTAATCAAGCAAGCAACCAAGCAATCCAATCTCTCTAGATATCAAAAGTGCCAGCCTATTAAAAAGGTAATGAGAAGAACATAAAATATAAGTCATAAACATAATCCTTCCTACTACTCAAGAGATAAAGACTTCTTTATTACATAATAAATAAATAAATTGAAATAAGCAAGTAAAATAACCATTAATTAATACCCATTAGGCCTTCTCTTAATTGGGGGTAGGGGGAAGGTGTAAACAAATAGGGCTATATGTGCACATAACCCTTATCATAGTTGTAAATCTTAAGATCATGATGCTAGGTACTATGGAGTCAGAGTAGACATGTACCCCCTCTTGCAATTTCAAAGAACACTTGATGATAAGGCCTTTTTATATAAGGTATAGTTTCTTATCCATGAAGTAAATGCTACAAGAGATAAGATATATATGATGCCTACAATATGTTAATTAAGACAAGTAAAAACTAGAAAATATAAATGTCTAGCTAAATGTCATTTATCTTTTATAGTTAAAAAAAACTACTAGTATGCGATAAAATTAGAAGAAACTATGAAGTGCAAGATAGAAACATCCACTCCATTGGTGATGAAGAGGTAAAACACATGATCAAAGGATCATGGTTTTATAATAATGGATTTGAAAATGGAAGCAATCTTACGAGTTAGGTCATAATCATAATAGAATGGTACGGTTAACAAGAAGCAAATATGGCTATTCAAAATAAGATATTGAGGACAATAAGAATTATCTTGCACAAATCAGTGAGGTACACAACCATTGCATCCTAAGACCTAAACTTAAGTTAATATAGAAGCCTTCACTCCTCACTTTTATGACGATTCAACTATAAGTCTACAACATATTACATGATCATTCAAGATGAAAAAATCTAAATATATCTGCCAAGCTAATTGGTAGGCTTAAAAATAAAATTATTTCTTGACTTGCAAGCACTTGAACTAATTAAAAACTATTTTTTTAAGCTACAGAAAATAATAGTTTTAATAGTTTCTCGTCTAATTTAGAATTCTTTGCCCCTTCTTTAAAATCCAGATACCCTCTTTATCATCATCTATCATATATAGGGCATCATTTTCAGTGGAATCACTTTCAAGCGATGTCCCCAAAAAGGGATCATCCTCAACATTGGTATGTTGACCATGTTGAACATCATCTTTGTTCTCATTCATCTTATTTGTCAATAGAATGATAGACCACTTTTTACTACTAGGATCAGGAACATAGAATACTTGTTGCACTTGGGATGCAAAAATAAAAGGCTCATCTTTGTACCGTACCTTATTAAGATCTACTTGGATAAACCCTAACTCATCAATTCGAAGGCCATTCTTGTTGTCAACCCATTTACAACCAAAGACTGGCACCCAAAACAAAATGTAGTCTAACTTCCATATGCATTGAATTATCCCAAAGTATGACATGTTTGCATAGATAGGGTTTTTGTCTTTAGCATTAGAAATATGCATAGATTGAGCTATAAGAGTTACACCACTATTTTGCATGGTACTTCAATCATCTTGCACTTTTGTATAGAAAGTGTAGCTGTTAATGAGATAACCAGCGTAAGAGAGGACATGCAGACTTAGACTTCTTGCTAACTATCTCAATTTTTCAAAAATTACACTAGGATTTACATCTAACTCCAAGAAAATGTGATTTCTGAGCCAATCTATAAAAACCTAGTTATGTTCTTTTTATATGCAACTTTCATTCTTATTGGGGTTCAAGCTTCTAAGTATCTCCTTGTGGTTCCACAGATATGGTTCAACCTCATCAAAGTTGTGCAAAACATATATGTGTGCTTGCTCCCACTTTGTACTTGTGATGCTAACTATTTCATTTCCCATAATCCCTTCCCCAGCAATTCTTCCCAAGTGTCAAGATATCAGAAGCCCAATATTATTAACATTAGATAGGCATTCAGTACAGAATTCAACAGCTTCTTTGACTATGTACCATTCAACAATACAACTTTCTAGTCGACTTTGATTTTTAATAAACCCTTTTAATATCTTCATGTAACGTTCAATTAGATACATCCATCTTAAATAAGCTGGGCCACACACCTGTGTCTCCCTAACCAAGTAACAGTTAGTAGAACCATCATGTCAAAGAACGAAGGCGAGAAATACATCTTAAGCTCGCACAAAGTGACCACAATTTGTCTTTCCAATAGAGGCAATTTTGCAGGGTCAATCACTTTGCTGCAAATGGACTTGAAGAAGTACAGTTTAGTGATTGTCCCTTGCACCTTTTTGGGCAAAATTGAACATAGAGCCACCGGAATCAAATGCTCCATTAGAACATGGCAATCATGAGACTTAAGACCCATCAACTTCAGATCTTTCATTGATACAAGCTTTCTAATGCTTGAAGAATGCCTTTCTGGAACCTTAACTCTATCAAGAAATTCATAAAAAAAAAAATTTTGTTTCCTAGATAGAGTATGCGCCGCTAGAGGTAGATAAGTACGATGTCCCTCTTTCACATGCTAATTCTCCTCTTATTCCCAAAGTAACTAAGTTTAACCTTGTCTTAATCCCATCTTTAGTCTTTCCTGGAACATTGAGTAATGTACCAATTACACTATCATGTACATTTTTCTCATTATGCATCACATCAAGGAAATGCCTCACATACAAGGATTTCCAATATGGTAGTTCAAAGAAAATAGACCTTTTCTTCCACTTGCTTATCTTAAGGTGTCTTGTAAAAGGTTTGCCAAAATTATTATCCAAATTCTTTACCTTTTCATACAGCTGCTCACCCGTCAATGACAAAGGTGCACTACTTTCCTCTGTCATCCCATTGGAAGCTTTTCTCCACCATAGTAATGATGTCCTGGAGGCAAAAATCTATGATGCCCAAGGAAGACATTTTTCATACAATGTTTCAACAACATAGAATGTATGCCCTCCTCACAAATAGGCCATTCACAATGTCCTTTGATACTGTATCCTGAAAAATTATCTTACATTGGAAAGTCATTGATTGTCCTAAATAGCATAGCTTGCAAGTTGAATCTTTCCTTCCTATACCTATCATATACCTCCACTCTCGTCTCCCACATTAGCTTTAAATCTTCAATTAGAGAGTTGAGCATAGGTCAATATCCTTTCCAGGTTGCTAGGGCCCAAACATTAGCATAGACAACATCATATACTTGCGCTTCATGCATAGCCATGGAGGTAGGTTATAAATTACCAAAATCACCAGCCATATACTATGGCTACTACTTTGGACATTGTAATATCCAATTTTCATAAAAACAACAAAAATGGATACATTTTAAAAGTAAGTCCCTTGAAATGAATTGGTCAAGGTCCAGAAAAATTAGAATAATGATCTAGACATCAAGTAATGAAAATAGGAGGCCAAAGGTACCCTGAAATAGATGCTAAAATAACTAGACGAAAATTAACAAAAATGTTACGTAACATACTGACATTTTTGTAATTTTGGATAAATTTTAGAATACTTATAAGAGGAATTTTTAAATGAAAAATTTGAGTTTTCTAGGGTTTGCAGAGGCCCTGAAAACCATGGAAAGTCCTAGGACAGTTAAAACCCCTATGGTGTATGTTTTTAAATAACAGTTGACCCAAACTTTGACCTTTTTGTTCTGAAAGGTTTTAACTCTAATTTGAGTTATTCCAAAGGCATTTTATAAGATTGAGGATCTAAATTTTATGATGAAAAAGATTATTCTAAAAAGGAGTTAAAACGAACTAAAAATGAAAATGCCAAGATTAAGGGACATAAATGGAATTTTTTGGAAATAATTTCTAAACCCTACCTATATATACCCCACGCCCCACTCTTAGCCTCATTTGGTTTATTTCATTTCTGCCCTAAACCAAAGAAAAGACCAAGAGAGTGAGGCACACAAGGGAGGAGAGAAAAGAAGAAGAAAAAGCAAGTGAAAGGTATGGATTTTCATGGATTTTCTTAGTTTTTCCTTGGCGAACTTCTCCTCCTCCTTCTTCTCTTCGTTCCAATGGGTTTATTGAAACTTTTGGGTCTATTTTAAGGTCAAACCAAGAGAGGAAAATTTGAAATTTAAGAGAAGGAGCCAAGCAAAGGAAACTAAGAAATCAAGGTAATTTGCTATGTTTCAAGCTTGTTCTTCCATTGCCTTCCTTTTGTATGTTTCGCCCATATTAGGGACAGCCATAAGGAGTTGAATTTCTAGCCAAACTAAGAGTGAATCTTAGAAAAATAAGGGAACAAAACAAGAATATGTAAAGGAAACAACCAAACAACTATGGCATTTTAAGATAGCAAAGTTAGGGTTTCAAGTGCTTAATCAAAATTTTATTTCGATGCAAGAGTTCCTAGGCTGAAATGGATATGTGGATGAGCTCCTAAGATCCCTAGAAAGCTTTTTACATGCATCTCCTATCAAGAAAACAAAATAAACTCCTTTGGTATTTTCATGAAGCATAGCCTCGACCTAGAGTGGATGAAGCACTAAGGGATAGTTTTAAATTCTTCTAAGCTTGGTTTTGTATCATATATGATGGGAGAAGATGAGAGGAAGCCTTAAAAAAATTTTACAAGCCATGGATAGTGAGATGTAGCTATAGGTTCCATATTGTGACTTAAAGAAGCAACACCTAGTTAGGGTCCTTAAATTAATTGTGTGATGGCTCTAAGAGGCTTAAAAGGAGTCAAGAGTCATAAATGGATAGAAAGAATAGAGCCAAGATTATATTTTCCTAAGGTTGCTTCATTAGGTACATTATGGAACCATAAATGAGCCATAGGAACCTTCTAGTTTTTGAAATAAATGTGTGGCTTTAGAAATTGTTCCAAGAGTGTAATTAGCTTCCATATTATGTGTCTAGGCCAAAGGAATCAAGTTCCACCATCTTGTGAGTGTGTGGCTGAGGGAGAGGAACCAAATTCAAGGAGAAAAGTGTGCAATTGTAACCAAGATAGCTCTCTCTTCTTTCTTTCATGTATATGTGAATGCTTATCTTGTCTTTGAATGTGCGCATGTATGTTTTGAGCCATAAAAATTTCTTTAGCATGTATCTATATACCATGGTACCATGATATTATGTTATGCACTTAAATGATGTTTTACGAACATGTTTTAGTTTGCTTGAGTGTGGTGAAGCCAAAAGTCCCTTAGCTAGGGTGAAGATGAGCCAAAAGTCCTCAAGAATGGGTGAGACAAAGCTAAAAGTCTCTAAAAAATGAGGTTTAGTCAAGAACCCCTTAAGAAAATAGGTGAGGCAAGTCCAAAATCCCCCAAAAGAAGTGGATGAGGCTAAACCATCTTCTTGGCAAACCTATGTATGCTAAATTTGACTTTTTAATTGCAAGAAATGATACATGTATGATTATGCACTATATGTTATCTGTGCATGCATTTTTAGACTTGGATTTATATTCTTTATGTATAGTTGAAAGGGAGAAGAGCCATTAGAATACTTAGAATCTCATTCCTTGCTCTCCATTTGCCTAACATGTCTAGGTAGAACAAGTGAGCCAAGGAATGGAAGTCACCAAGCATAAAGGAAGAAGATTGACATTGAATTGTGTAAATTTTCCATTTTGTAGCCACATAAATGGCATATGGTATAATCCAATGTTGTATATGATGTATGAGCTTATGAACATATGTAATTACATGGATACTTGATGTATATATGAGCTTTGATGCCATGTGAATGTTGTAGCAAGTTCTTGACATTGAATGACAAGATATAGTTTATGCATTCTTGTGTATATCTTGGGGTGAGAGTGTGAGTTTGTGCACCTTTAAGACATTTTTAGTAGACTATTTTGGTGCTTTCTCATATGCTTAAATGGTCATGAAAGCCTTGGAACCAAATTTGACTCTCTTGTGACCCTTTAAGAAGCATAAAAGAGCAAATTTGCAACTCTATGGCACATTCCGACCAAATGGATGAATTTTCTCATAAAATTTGGCATGCATGTAGATCTCATCCAGATATTTTTGGAAAGCTAAAGATCAGATTATTTGGAGCTCTGTGGAATTAATTATGAATTTTCAAAATTGTTAAATTTCAGCTATTCTAGTATGGTTACTATTCATATAGTCAGTCTCTTCTCCTATAATTTGAAGGCCAAATGGTATCTAATGCTCATGAAATTTAACAAGTATAAAATAGACATGATAAGCTTTTTATGGCCATCAAGATCACCCCAATTGGATGTTTGAGTAGGGAGATATGAATTTTTAACATTATATGATAGTACTAGTAGCGCTAGATGAGTCTAGGTATTGTGCCATTGATTTTGAGTAGCTAGACGTCCCTGTTTTAGTCTAAACTTATTTTTTAACATGAAGTAGACATCTGTAGCTTTCCATAATGGTATAGTTTGCTAGATTTTAATTTTTCTAGAATTAGTTATGATTTTCCAAAATTAATGATAGAAAGTTGGCACACTCACTTAAGGCTGCAAATGTAAATTTTATGTATATGGTTCATGAGCTCGAGTTTTTGGCCACATCTTGAGATGGTTTTGAGTTGCATTTGTGTATTTAAATAGGAGAATGAGATGGCTGAGTTCATATGGTCCATGGGACACGAAGTGAAAAATTTATCTGCAATGTAACACAAAAATAATCTATTATTTTAATTGCATTTTCTTGAGAATGTGTGCTAGACCAAGGAAATGTGATTAGAATGGCATGAGATAGGCTAGATAGATATGGTGTTACAGACACTGTGCGGGTTCATTCCATTAGTAGCTAATGCAAGGTGTAGGTTTCTGTCTTCTTGCCCGAAGTCAAGGTACTCATAATCAATTTTTTTTCCATTGAGGAGAATCTACAAGATGTCGAAGCTTGCCATCTTGAATCCTTTCATCAACATGCCATGTCAAGTGTTTCATAGCTTCTGCACTACTATACATGCATCTAAATCTAGGTATGATGGGAAAATACCATACCACCTTTGTCAGACTCGATTCTTTTTTTCTTTTATATCTAAAGGCATTACACTTTGGATACTTATCTAACGATAAATATTCATTTTGAAATAAAATGCGGTGATTGGGACAAGCATGTATCCTTTCATAACTCATGCCAATAGAGTATAACATTTGTTTGGCCTCATATATTCAGGTAGGAAGCTCATTATCCTCTGGTAGCATATCTTTCAAAAGTGCAAGCAATTCTATAAAGCTCTTATCACTCTATCCATTTTTCACTTTCAAGTTGTACAATTTCAACACCATTGACAGTCTTATGAATTTAGTACAGCTAGAATATAATGTCTTTTCTTCATCACTTTTCAACCTTTTAAACATTTCAAGACAATCCTGAAGATCCATTTCTACCACATTTGTCATCTCTTCAAGGCAATCAACTTCGTATGTACCTGTGTTGAAATTGTTTGAGGCACAACTCCCACTATACTCCCAGTTACTATGCTCGTCTTTTGTCTCACCATGCTTTGTCCAACATGTATAACTTTGGTTAATCCCATTACACACTAAATGATCTTTCAACTCAGCTGCACTAATTTGCTTCACATGGCATCAATTCAAATAAGGGAATATAATTTTACTAGAGTCTTGTGCATGCTCAACTACAAACCTAATAAACTTTTTCACTCCATCCTCATATTCCTTAGACAAACAATTGGCAAACATCCATTTTCAATCCATACCTTTTCAATATAAAAAGAACCAATTTAGGAGAAATCTGATAAATGATTCTCAATTTGCTTGGACTCCTACCTATTGCTCTACTAAATATAACTATATTATACTTTATTTAATTATTCTTTTGTTACAATTTATATCTCAAAGAAAAACCAATAGCATGATGGCATAAAAATGAAAGTTTCCCATGCCTAGAACAATATTCCAGAAGTCCATAATCAAAAAACAGTGACAGAATATTTTTTTTCTTCTTTTATGTAAGTTATAACTTAGCTATATTATATTCTGCACATTCTATCATACCAAAAGAATTATTTTGCAAACATTATCTTAATATGTCACAAAAAAAGGAAATAGTTCCAAAAGAAAAGGCACATATGCAAAAATGGAGGAATGGAGGATAAGAACCCAAAATGGAGAAAAACAATTACCACTTAATTTCTTCAAAGAAAAAATACATTAATTAAAAGAAATTAATTTTGTAAAATATTAAAATTAAAATGGGATGAACTTACAGGAAAATGGAAGGGGAAGGAGCAACACAGTAGACATAGGTGGATGGTGGCAGAGAAGCGGCAGATGCGGGACATATGTCGGTTGACGTGGTGGAGCTCTCAAGGAAACTAAAGCAAGATGGTGGGTGCAACGCAAGAGAATGGTGGGCCGATGAGGGACAAGAGACATTGCAATAGCAATGCATTGAAGGATGA
Organism: Erythrophleum ivorense; assembly: GCA_026724425.1. Classification (NCBI taxonomy): domain Eukaryota; kingdom Viridiplantae; phylum Streptophyta; class Magnoliopsida; order Fabales; family Fabaceae; genus Erythrophleum; species Erythrophleum ivorense. Next base: position 33,877,437 of record JAIUCV010000006.1, on the reverse strand, counting down.
CAAATGGCAACACACGAGTAGATAGGCAGAAGGACAATGGCATATGGTCTTTGTGGTATAGAGTTTTGCATGTAGTTTTAGAGGAAGAAGAAGGGAGTATTGGAGCAGTGAACATGAAAAGGGAATAGAGGGATTTAAATTCAAAATAGTTGGCGGTTCTCCAGGAGAACCGCCAACAAAAGTTAGACCTTTGTTGGTAGTTCTCAACAAATTGCCAATAAAGGTCTTTATCTTTATTGGCAGTTCATTAGAACCACTAACAAAGGACTGACCTTTGTTGGCGGTTCTTCCTTTGTTGGTGGTTCTCGATGAATTGCTAATAAAGGTATGCCCTTTTGTTGGCAGTTCTTGAAGAACCGCAAACAAAGGTATTTTTATTGGCGGTTCATTAAGAATCGCCAACATTTTCTTGATTTTTGTTAGCGGTTACTATGAACCGCTAACTATACTTTACTTTTGTTGGTGGTTTTATAGGAACCACTAACAAATGTGCGATAACAAATCCTATTTCTATGGTACTATTGTTGAACTAGGATAGTATATCATTATACTATGGTTATCATCTTAAAAGAAGTAGAAATATAAGAGTTATTGCCCTAATTGAGAATATATATATATATATATATATGTGCAATTTGAGATACATCTATTGAGTTCAAAAGCTTTCTTAGAAATAAATCAATCACAACTATGTATTCAACATAGCCTTCTACATATAATTCAATAATGATTGCAGGATAAGAGCATCTTGGAAAAAATAACTTCAATTCATCTATGTTACAATATATATAGTAGGATTAAATAATATGTAAAATCTTTACTTTTACAAATATGAAAAACAATTAAAAGTTACTTTTATCCAAAACCCAACCAATTAATAGTATGATAAACAATAACAGAATTTAGAAAACATAGTTAAACCATAGTACACATCTTGTTAGTGAACTATAAGGAAAAATAAGTTAAGCATAGTTGTGGCATGTAACTATTGAAAACATGCAGAAGAATATAAACAATGAACAAGATCTGCCTACCTATTGTAATACCTTATCAAGATGGCATTTAATGTACATCACAATTAGCCTAAAGTATTCATTTTCATTAAATTAATACTTTTAGTAGTGGAATTTATCATCATTAAAAACCAAAATAATTCATTTTTGATTAAATGGACCATTTGGACTTACCAAATTGATCGTCCATCCTTAATACACTTATTCATACAAAATCATCACAATTTGAGACATGGAATTTGGGTTTGGAGCATACAACTCAAGACATGCATCATACATCCATTTTCTTAAGGTTCTATAATTTTGTCCTAACTTCAAAAATTCATAACTTAAGCTAAAAAATTCCAAATCATACAAATTAGTACTTTTTGGAAATATTAGGAAATCATCTAACTATCATAAAAATTTCAGATAAAAAAAATATCATTTAAGTCACAAAATTCTAATGGAATAGTGGCAAGGTTAGTTTCTAATACTACAATAGACATGCAACTTTAAAAATTTGTATCTCGAGCTACAGAGCTCCAAATTGAGTGATATGAATGGCTATGGAAAGCCTATGATGCCAACTATATTCTTGTAAAATTGTATGATCATTGGACTTTATTTAGCCCCTTAAAGATATCAAAAACTAGACTGACCAAATGAATAGTGTACTGACAATTTCTGTTAATTTTGGCCAACTTTAAAAAATCATAATAAATTCTTTAGGGCTCCAAAAATTATGTTATTTTTCGCTTGAAAATATCTAGATAAGATCTAGTTTCCTACCAAATTTCATACTAAAATTCATCCATTTGGTTTAGTTTTAGTTCAGGGCAAAATTGTGGCTCAAAATGGAAGCAATATGGTACCAAATGGTCCAAAATGACTTCCTACATGAACCATGACCTTTTAAGCACAACCAACACCTCAACCATAGCATATAGAAGCATCATGATAGGTCCAAGTCATCATGGAACTCAAAATTACCATCTCACTTGTTCATACACACATGCATTCCCTAGCTCAAGGATGTCAAAAATTTAATATCTTATACATTTGATTCCAAATATGGTTTATACAACATTCTTCCATGCTTTTATATATAAGCAAGGGTTTACATCTCATAAATAGCTTAAACATATACACTTTGACATTAATTTACATAAAAATCTATTCTATTGTCAAAGTAATACAATTTACACTCCTTGGCCTCCATTTTTAGTTCCATGAGCATCACACTTAAACAAGATTAGATAAAAAGTGGAGGAGAGTGAGATTCAAAGAATCATAGCTTATTCACCCTTTCAAGTAGGCATATATGGCATGTTATCATATCAAGGAACATAAGCATTCAAATGCTTCCAAGAACCAAACATAAATATGTTTTCAAGGTCACATAAGCATATCAAGATCAAAATCAAGCTCTAAAGACTTTATTTGGGGCTTTTGATTTAGCCTCACCCACTTTCTTGGCACTTTTGACTTAGTCTTACTCATTCTTGAAACTTTTGGCCTTGTCTCACCCATTATTAGGGACTTTTGGCTTCACCTCACCCAATCCAAGAGACTTTTGGCACAACCTCACCCATCAAAAGCAAACTCACATTCCAAATACAATTCATGAAGCATAATGGTACCAAAGCATTAAACCAATAACTAAAGGCATGTTTAATGATTCAAACATATATACAAACATTCAATGACAATCAAATAACCAAGAAATGCATACAAGAATGGACAAAGAGTTACCTTGAGTTAAGAAGCATAAACTTCCCTTTGATTTCTTAGCTTCTTGGTTCTGCCTCACACACACTCTTAGAGGAGGCTTAGTTTGCTTGGTCTAGACATATCAAATAAGATACAAACACATCAATGGAACTATCTCTGGCCTTACATAAAGCCTGCACAAGCTACTTCTAGTTTATGGCATGCTTATGGTTTCATACAAGGGCATAATGAAGCAACTCATATAATTCATTATCTTGGCTCTAATTTCTCATTCAATTTAAGTCATATGACTCCATTTAGACTTATTAGAGTTATTGCAAACTCAATTCAAGCAGTCAAACATCAAGTTACTTCTTTATGCCTAAAAGAAACCTAAACTTCCAACTTTCAAAATATTGTTTCTGAAACCAATGGTTCCTTTAGTGTCTATTCTAACAAATGTAATTTTTGTAAAACGACGAAATAAGCCATATAAAAGCAAGTCTATTGAAATGAGCTATAAAATATCTAGAAAATTTTGGGTAGAGTCTTAGGCTCCTAAAAATAATAATTACAGGCTCAGACAGAAAAGAAAATGAAGCTAGGATAGAAAAACAAAATTGTTATAAAATTTGATGAAACATAGTGGCACTTTCGTAAATAAGTGTAACTTTTAGAAAAACACATAGGATGGCTTTTTAAATGGAAACTTTAAGTTACTTAGGGTTCTCAAAGGCCCTGAAAACCATGAAAAGTCCAGAGACCGGTAAAGCCCTCGGTATACCTTTTCCAATGGTGGTGAGCCCGAACTTTAACGGATATATTTGGGAAGGTTTTAGCTCTAATTTGAGTGATTCCAAAGGCATTATATTAAATTGGGAACCTAAATTTTATGATGAAAAAGATAATTCTAAAAAAGGAGCTAAAATGAAATTGCCATTACAGAAGGATGAAATTAAAATTTTTGAAAAAGTTAGTTTCTTGAATGTTTCATAAGTTTCATGACTCTTCCTCCACTCATATAGGTCAACCCTTTCCGCCCAAAATACAAAAAAAAAAAGAATCTCTCTCTTAGGTGCATAAGAGGAGGAGAGAAAGGAAGGAAGAAACTAAGGAAAAGGTAAGGAATTTCATGCTTCTCCTTTTTCCAATCTTATTCCTCTCCCTTCCTCTTCTCTTTTTATGGTTTTGTTAAGATGAATGGTTCTATTTTTGGTCCAAAACATAAGGGAAGAGTTTGAATTGCTTGAGAGGAAGCAAACCAAGGAGAAAAAGTCATGAAATCAAGCTTGAATCCAAGGTACATCTTGTTTCTAGTTACTTTCTTCCCTTACTTTTCCTTTGGTGTGAGTTCGGCCAAACCAGAACCAAGAGAGGGAAGGGAGTTCTATCTAAAAACAAGATAGGAAATAGGATTTTAAACTATAGAGAAGTGGAATATGCCAAGAAATTATAAGAAAAACTAATAAAAATCAAGTTAGGAAAGTGTAGGATTCTTTAGGGTTTTGTAAAATCTGATTTAATACATGAATTACCTTGGCCATTTTAATGTTCCATTGAGCTCCTAAGACCTCTAGAAAACCTCCTAAGTGGCTCTCCCTTCAAGGAAAAATTTGAAACTCTAAGAACCCCATTCTTGTCTATAGTTTTAGCCAAGGCAAGAGCATTAGGTTAAGGGATATTTTAATTTGTTCTAGCCTTAGTTTGGGACTTCATATGGTGTTAGAAGATGGGAGGAACCATTGGGAAAAATTTAAAAGCCTTGGTTTGGAAGATGGAACAATAGGGTCCAAAATAGTGTCTTATGAAGTAACTTAATTTTTCAATTGTGCAAATGAATGTGTAAGGGCTCCGAGGACCTTAAATGAGATCAAGAGGCCTAGAAATGAAAAGAGAATGGAGCCTAGAGCTTGAATGATAAAAGTGGCTTCAATGGGCCATTTATGGAACCATTATGCCACTTATGGAATCAAGTGTGTGTTTAAGAATAAACTTGGTATCTTAACTTACTTCAAGTGTGTAATTGTGTGCTATTTATGGTGTTTAGGCCAAGAGAACACCAACCCACCTAGGTATGCTTGTAAGGTTGAAAAAGAGAAGGAGCAAGGTAAAGAAAAGCTTGCATAAATTTAAGGTAGCTCTCCACCTCATTCTCTTGCATTCTTGGTTGCACATACATGTCATTGTATGCTTGTGTGTACTCTTGTAAATTGAGAACATGCCACTTGATGTCTTGAGATTGCATTGGTACCAATGTGTTTTCTTGAATGTCTTTAATGGTGAAAATGGCTCATAAGGGTGAGGTGATACTAAAAGTCCCTTAATGAAGATGAGGAGATGCCAAAAGTCTCATGGCATGGGTGAGACAAGGCCAAAAGTCTCTCGGAAGGGTGAGGCCATGTCAAAAGTCCCTAGGCCAAGGGTGAGGCAAATTCAAAAGTCCCTAGAGTATGTTCTTGTCTTGAATGTGAATAGGTGGGATGAAAATTGTGACTTTGCATACTTTATGGTTGTCAAACTTTCCATACATATGCTTTGATGTGTATATGCTATGAATGTGTGTGTGAATGGGTGTGTGAACTATTGAGATTCCATGAATCTCATTCCCCTTCCTTTTCCATTCTTAAAATGTCTAGGTGGTGCTCAAGATCAAGAGAATGCAAGCCAAGGAGCTTAATATGTTATACTTTGTTAATTATGCAAATTCTAATTGTAGTTGAATGTTAAAGTAAGCTTGTACATGTTATTTTTGAGATGTAAAGCCATAAAAAATTGTAAAATGATGTATGGATATTGTATGGACCTTATGTGACATTAAATTAATGGAAATGTGGAATTTTCCTCTTGTATGACCTACAGTCATTAATGCATTAATGGATGTGGGATAGCCAAATTGAGATGTATGGTGTTTGAGATAATTTGGGCAGTGCCTACAAGTTGCATTTGAGCTTTTAAACTTACTCAAGAGGTGTCAAACCAATAAGGAAGCCATTTGAACAAAGTTGACATCTTATAAGAGGCAAAAATGATCATTTTGTGAAGTTATGTCACTTTTTGTCCAAATGAGCTCTTCTTGGTCTGAGATTTGGCATGCATCTAGATCTTGTTAAGATATTTTTGGGAAGCAAAAGCGGGTATTATTTGGAGGTCTGTGGAATTTTTTACGTTGGTTGAAAATCCAAATGTTGCTGATGTTACTGTTCATTTGTCACTTATAGGCTAAACGAAGTTCAATTGCCATGAAATTTTACAAAAGAAAACTAGACCTTCCCAGTGACCTATGCCAACTAAAAGCACCTCATTTGGATGTCTAGAGAGATATATGAAGTTTTGAAGTTGTCATTATGTTCCAAGCATCCAGTCAAACCTTTAGTATTGTTCCATCCATTTTCAAGGTCTGAATGTTCTTGAATTGATCTAGAACTATTTATTTCCTCTAATTAACATATGTATCTTTCCAAATTGGTATAGATTATATGAATTGGATTTTTTGGAATTAATTATGAATTTTCAAAATTTGTGTCAATAAGTTGTATCAGATTTCTAAACAGCTCAACCTCCCTGCCTTTTTTAATGTCAAACATAGTCCAGATGACATTTTCGTGGCTAAGAACTATTTTTAGTGTGAATTTAACATCCAAATACTTCCAACAAGATATGGTTTATGTGATTTCAATTTTTTTAGATTTAGTTATGATTTTTCAAATTTGCCCTTGAAATCTGCCATATGTTGTCCACAGGATTAAGTGAAAATTTCGGGGCTTTTAACTTGGAATCCTTGGATGGTGAGATGTTTTAGTTTATTTGTGATTTGTACAAATGGTAGATGACTAGGAAATGTTCTTGGAACATCCACAGGCCCATATAACACAAATTGAAAATTTAAAACCTCGATATAACGCAATAAAAATGCTTGAATTGTGGCCTTTTGTTGGTCTTGTACTGAGAACATGTATTTAAATACTATGAATGGAAGGGTATAATAATAGAAAATACATGGTATGACATCTATAATTCATATCTAGACCATTTCTATCCTTAGAATCAAAGAAAACTCTCCATAGATGTAGGATCCCCTTCTTGGTTGAGACATGTAGCAATTTAGGAGCCTATAGGGAATTTAGCATCCATGAAGTTTCCTAGGCTTCTTATGAACTCAAACATACTCTTGAATAATCTAAATTACAATTAGAAAGCTTTATAAATCCTTAGGTGCAATTAAAACCCTAATTATCATAACTTGTTATCTATAGGTTCTTTTTGAATCCTAATTGTTCCATATGATTTCTCATACTTCAAAACCTCAATTCCTATCAAGTTTGGATCAAAATCAAACTCCTTACATATGCCCTTCGATCTGGCCAAAATATGAACACAAAGGAGAAGCCAAGAAGAAGCACTTTCAACCATAGTTTCTTACCTTGTTTCAAAGCTTTCCAAGAGTTTCTCCAAATCCTCTCTTCCCTCTACTAAACTAGCCAAAAAATAGTACCACTTAAGTCACCAAAACAATGAGAAAAGAGAGGAGAAAGAGGAGAAGAAGTTTAATGAAGGGAGAAGCATGAAAAAGTAATGAATTCTTACACTTTCAAGCCTTGATTTCCTTCCCCTTGTTCCCTTTTCTTGTGCACCAGTTCAAGCTTGCTTTGATTCTATTTTAGACTAGAAGAAGGTGATGGGGAGAAGTGGGACATGGTATAAAAAGCAATGGGGCCCATTTATAACATTTTTTAAAATTCTAATTTACTCCATCATCTTGGTTTTCTCCATTTAGCCTCATTTCAAATCCTTTTTGAAAATATTTTTTTCTATAAAAAAACTTAGGTCCTCTAATTTATAAAATGCTCTTGGTTTCACCCAAATTAGATTTAAAATATTACTGAACTGTTTGATCAAAGTTTTAGTTAACTAACAATCTAAATCGGAAAGGTTTTGGCCATTCTAGGGGTTCCTATGATTTTTAAAGCCTCTAAAAATCCTGAGAAATTCAATTTTTCTATTTAAAGATCCCTTCTTTGAGTTTTCAAAAAGTTATCCGAAATTACAATTTTGCCACTAGCCTCTATAACTCTATGTTTGACCGTTTTGGCTCTAATTCTAGGCTAACCTTAGGCTCTAACCACATTTTAAGTTATTCTAATTAATATCCTAATCTCATTTAGACTTAATTTGCCTTGCTTTAGAATGTTCTTGTATCAGTTTATCAAGTCCAATTCAATTTTTGAATTATCGGTTATTATGCCTATCTTGATTGAATATGTAGTGACATTACAACTTATGAGAGAAGTTTCATAACAAAGTAAGTATACATCAATGCATTCACCAATTTACTTAAAAAAGATCTTAAATTATTTGTCTACAGTTTACCTAAATTCTTTTTATTACACTCATAGTTGTGTACTGTAAATAACTAAATACCTTTTGCTTCTTAGCTAAAGACAAACAATCTACATTGAAATTAGAGAAAAATCAGTAGTTTAAAATTATGTGATAGTGGATTTAATTGAAAATCATACTTTCACTTTTAGCATTAGACTAGCTAATCATTTTGCATTTATTATTGTAATACATAAGTGAGAGTTACATGCTTCAAGAGTTTTAAAGTTTGTTTTTAAGAGAGGATGATTAGAAATGATTGTTGCTTCTACATGTATAATATAAATAATAATACAAATAACATAACTAAAATAAGAAAGAAAAATTCAAGCTATTGTCAAAATAGCATAAAGTAATATCTTCATTGTTTCAATTTGGCTAGCCACATACATAATTTAACCTTTTAAGTACCATTATATCTAATGCGATGGGGACACTACCCCTCACAATGTGTGCCACATAAATAATGGTAACAATTAATAAAAAAGCAAGCAAACTATATTATGAAGGTGTCCCTATCTTACCAATTGTGGCTCTTACCTTTTAACCTCTAGTTTCATTACCCAAGCTTGTATAGCAAAAATATCAATTGAAAGAAATAATATTGAGTGCATTTGTTAAGGAGATTGCAGTGCCCTTGAATTAATCACCTTACAGGATGGGCAATGTGCAACAATTGATTCCTAAAATTAAAAAAAAAATTAAGGGCCATAAGCATTGCTTATCTTTGCTCGACTAACTCTTCCTTGACATATTAAAGGAAAATTAATAAGTGATCATATAGGCCATATATACTTTAATTACATGAAAAATAAACTGCTTAATAGTTTCAACCATAAAATGAATACCCAAATAATGTTATTGTCAATAAAAGACCAATCTAATGGTCTCAATATTATAATATAGGTCCCTATAAGTTAGAATTTCCATAACTTTTTAAGTTCAGTTAGCTATGGTGGATGGTAAGACATGATCATAAAGGATGGCTAAACACTTAAAGCATATTAAAGAAGCATTTGAAAAATTAGGCATTTTGTCATCCAAATCACGGATAGGCATGAAGTTCAAAAAGCATAGGTTTTTAAGTTCATATAATCATTTGAAAAATAGTCACCTTACTGTATGCTCTCTTTTAGGCATTTTATCATCCAAATCATGGATAGGTATGAAGTTCAAATATAAATAATTTGGTCAAAATACAACTAAGCAACATTATAGGAAAAAGTGAATAGGCGAAAATTATAGGACAATACAGTTGGACTACAAGAAAACAAAAAACACAACAAATTTAGCTAGCGAATTTCCAAGCTAATCATTTTATTGGGTAGAACATGCTAATCAAATTTCAAACACTTGATTTTTGAATATATTCAAAATGGAAAAAATGAAAAAAAAAAATAGCATGAATTAATAAAAATTAACAAATAATTTATATGAATAGGTGGAATGGTAAAGAATTCATGGCAGAAACCATCACAACCAACCCATGTAAAAAAGAAATATTAAAAAGGGGAGCAACTTGGCATATAGACACTAACTTGAAAGCCTGATGAGATCTTAGAGTAGTAATATACTAGTTCGATGATAAATTATTAAATATTTTTATGCTAAAATGCAATAATGATAATATTTTTTAGAAATTAAATTGATGCAAAATGTTTTTTAAAAATTAAATAATATATTACTCCACAAAAGGGTATTAAACAAGTAATGATATAAAAGTTTGATCACAATCATAGCCAATATAATTCAAACAGAGTTTATCACCAAGTAATTGATGCAAATCATTCATAACCACAAATGTGAACAAGTAAAATTCATAAACTAAGCTTTGGACAATGCATTGATTGCAAGTTGTGCCATTGTCATGAGCCTCGTCCATGTCCCTCACTTACATCCATCATCACTCATCCTACTGCTGAAGCACTTGACTTTCAGTATGGAAACCTTTTTCCAATAGGGAAACTCTATAGTAACACACATTAAAGGGATCCCAATAACACACCTCAAAGGGATCCCAATTCAATAAACTTAAGCTATCTAAATGTAAAACCTTACTCATTAGCCCTCTCAACTCATCACCAAGACTAGCTTCATACCCTCACATAGAAAATAAGCATATTTAATGGTAATAAATTGCGTTATGTAAGGCCCAAAAGTTTCATTTCATACTTCATGGACCATATGAACTCATCTATATCATTTTGTATCTATAACATATCCATACAAGTCATAAACATTGCAATTCATCTCAAGCTTCACGGTTTGGAACCATGCATCAGAAAAATAATAGTTTGCTCTCGAGTTTGCTATCACCAATTACTGATATAAACTTTGAAAATTTATAACTAATTTTAGAAAAATCAAAATCATGCATATGATGGCTTTCTAAAAAGCTCTAGATGTTAAATTATGATAAAAATAATTCCAAACCAAGCTAATAGCATTTAACCCATAAAAAGTAATGAAATAGTAACTCCGGTTGCTTCTCAAACAACTCTAGGACCTAAAACTTCAAAAATTCATTTCTCCTTCTTCAGAGCTCCAAATGAGGTGGTCTCAGTGGCTATAAAAAGCTTATGGGGCATGTAAAATTTTATAAGCATTGGAATTCATTTGTCCTACAAGTGACATAGAAACATAAAATGACAACATGAATAGTACCATTACCAATTCTACAAAATTTAGCCAATTTTAAAAAATCATAATAAATTCTCTGAAGCTCTAAATTATATGTTCTTTAGCTCAATGGAAAGCTCTAGATGAGACCTACTTGCTGGCCAAATTTCATCCAAGAACTTATTCATTTGGTCAGACTTTGGTTCAGTTCAAGAAGTGGTTAAAATAAAAGTCCATCATGGTTCATAAACCAAATAACCTTCCTAACAATCCATAGCCACTTAGGTATGTCCCAAAGCACCATTGTAGCCTAGAAAAGCATGCCAAATAGGTCAAAACATCATGGAACTCAATGTCACCTTGCCACTTACAATCATACACATGTATATACTAGCACATAGGTGGCAAAAATTCACATATTCATTCATATGGTTCTAAATTCCATTCATAAATCATATTTACATACATTTGCTTGTGCTCAATGGTTTACATCACATGTACATCATATAGATACAATTCTTGACATCAAAATGATTATTTAGCTACTTTATTGTCAAAGTGCCATGCTTCAAGATATTTAGCCTCCATTCTTTAATCCATTTGGCTCACCTAGACATAATTAGGCATATGGAGGGAAAAAGTGAGATTCAAAGAATCCCAATAGCTCTTTACCCTTTTAAACATACATAATAGATGTTAAAACATGTCAAAGAATGCATGTATGTCATACAAGCTTCTTATGAACAAACATAAAACATTTTCTTGGTCAAGTGAGCTCATACATATCAAATATAGGTTTTCAAGGGCATTGGTCTAACCTCACCCAACTTTTTAAGAACTTTTGGATTTGCCTCACCCACTTTCAAGGGATTTTTGATTAAGCCTCACTCTTCTTGAGACTTTTAGCTTTGTCTCACCCAATCCTAGGAACTTTTGGCTCATCCTCACCCATGCTAAGGGACTTTTGGCTTAACCATCCCCATTTAAGCCAAAACACATTCATAAACTCATTTTAAGATGCATAATGGTGCCATAGCAAGTAAGCAATGGCTAAAAACACATTTCATAGTTTAAACATACACACAAGCACTTAAAGACAAGCATACATCCAAGCCATGCATGTGAGAAAGGTTAGAGAGCTACCTTGAAGCAAGAATATCACACTTTTCTCTTGAACTTATCTTCCCTTTTTAGGCCAAGCTCATAGAATTAGATGACACTTGATTCTCTTAGCCTAGACACATTAATTGAGACATGAATCATTCACGCGAACAAGATTCAACCTTATGCAAGCTCTATATAAAGCTACTTTCTCATATGGCTCCATTATGCATCCATATAAGACACAATGAAGCAACTATTAGAATTCATGATCTTGGTTCCATTTTTTCCTTCAATCTAGGTCTCTTGACACCATTTAGACTCCTTAGAGTCATCACAAATTCATCTTAGTTCTATTTTTTCCTTCAATCTAGGTCTCTTGACTCCATTTAGACTCCTTGGAGTCATCACAAATTTATTTTAAGGAGCCTAGGTTTAAGTTACTTCTTTATGTCTCATTATGGAGCTACACCTCCATCTCACAATCCATGCTTTCTAAATTTATTCCAAGGCTTTCTTTGATATTTATCTATCATATCTAGTCCTATTCTAGCCTTATAACAATTTAAAACATTCCCTAGGTACAAGAAGCAGTCCAGACTGAGACTATGCAAGCATATAGCACCCATAGAGTTTGCTTCATTTTCTTGAAGGGAATAGCTCATGTAAAGCTTCCTAGGGGTCTAAGGGATTCATACCATGTCTTACATAAGCTAGAATACCTCTAGAAAAGATTAGATTTTATCATTTGTTTCAAAACCCCAAGTTATGCTAAGTTGAATTTCTTGCTTCTCTTTTTGATTCCACTTGCTTATTTTAAATCCCCATACTTTAAAGCACTTGTGCTTTCCTTGATATGGTTAGAATTCAACTCCCCTTGGATAAGCTCTAAGTTGGACGAAAATCACATGAGGAAGAGCAAGAAAAGAAGCATGAAAAGCTAAATGATTTACCTTGTTTCAAGACTTTTTCAAGAGCCTTTTCCATTGCTTCAAGCTTCTCCTTGAAATTCTAAGCTCTCTCTTCTGGACCAGACCTAAAATAGCCCCATATGAGTCATGAAAACCATAGAAAGAAAGAGAAGAAGAAGAAGAACAAGGTTTGTGAAGGAAGAACCATGAAATTTCTTAGTTTTCTTACCTTTTCACCAAGCTTTTCTTCCTCTTCTTCCTCCCTCTTTGTGCATCTCTTTGGGCAGAGCTCTCCTCTTGTTTGGGATAGCAATTAAGTCAGCTAGAATGAGGAGAGGTTTAAGACCAAGGCTTTATAAAATTATTCCTTTAAAATTCCATTTATGTCTCATTTTCTTAGCTTTTTCTTTTTAGGCTCATTTTAATTCCTTTTTAAAAACTGCCTTTTCTATCATAAAATTTAGTTCTCTAACTTATAAAATCCTTTTGGAATCACTCAAATTGAATCTAAAACCTTTCTGAACAAAAAGGTTAAAGTTATGGTTAATTGTCGTTGTAAAACATAAACCGGAGAGGTTTTAACTATTCTAGGGGTTTCTATAGTTTTTAAGGCTTTTGAGAACCCTGGGAACTCATTTTTTCCATTCTAGAGGTTTGAGCTTTCTAAAAAATGCCCAAAATTATGAAAATACCCTTGTGTTTTTGGCAATTTTATTGAATTACTCCGACTTTGGTTTTCGGGCATCTTAAGCCTTGGATCCTCATTTTCTATTATTTAAAATTTTTTCTTAATTTTATTTGGCCTCAAATCTTCCTCTTTCGGGGACTCCTTTTATAATTGGTTCTTTTCTAATGTTTTATGAAAATCAGATGTTGCATTCCTCCCCCTTAGATAAATTTCATCCTCAAAATTTAGGGGTCTAACCTCCTCCTCACTTTTCTTATATTCTCGTTAATTGGCTTTTTCTTTCTTTTTTTTCTGGCTCTATTTACTTCTTTTAGAGGCTAGGCTCTTACTCTCTATCAAGGAATTAACATTACTAGTTTACTATATCTGATTCTCTTTCTCCGTGCTATTACATCAGAGCATATGACTTGCTCTTATCATAAGAGAAAGTAACTTCTTACACTGAATATACTCTTATAACTCTGGCCTATTTTCTAAGAGAGCTTACTATTTCACATCTAATTCATCCTAACCTAGTCATAGGAGCTGAATTTCCTATTCAATGAACTTACTTGCATATGCCTTGGGAGATAACTTACTTAGTATTACATCTCCCTTATCATTTCTAATGGCATCCTATAAAGTCTCATTATCTTTCTTGGTTCCTTAGCAGCCATTAGAGACTTCTATATGCTTACTTAACTTACTTAAGTGTTCAGTCCACTATTTAACCTTACTCTTTTTCTCACTAACTTATCCCATAATCACGGTTCAAAGTTCTTCTTCCTATCATAGGCCTCACGTCTTAATCATTTACTAGGATAATAAATCCTTTAAGGAGTTTCTATTTTTAATTGTCCCAGTTTCTTTACTTACTCTAACCCTTGCATTTTTAAACTTGAATTGTGCTTTGTTCTCTTTATTCACTTAAGAGTGGATCTTATTCAGCTTCTTAGCTTAATAACTGATCATCATAACTCTTACTTTTTTTGTACTAACTTGAAGAGTAACTACCACTGACTACTGCTAAATTCTTGTGGGATGCCAACTTTTCTCATAGTCTCAACTATTGAAGACCTAGTCTACCTCTTACCCCATCATGTAGGACTACACCTGACCCCTCTCTAAATGTATAATTCTGGCATATAGGGATCTCTCTATCCCTTGGTTAGGTCCAATATCTATTGGGTAGTGGTTCATCTAACTATTACTCTAGAAAGCTACTTTTTTACTTTCCTCATCCCACATATTATGCTTATCTCTCAAAGAGGTTTAAATCACTGGTTTAACTATTTGAGTATAGCCTTCATATCTATATGGGAATAGTCTACCAAACTTAGGAAATATCTAGTCTCTGAGATGAAAACTATATGATACTGTATTGGTCTTTGAGACTAACTAATCTAGGAAAACTATCTTAGGCTATCATCTCTTCAGAGAACTGCTGTGTTGTAACTATGGGATCTTTGTATCTCTATGGGATCTATTGCGACCCCTAGGTCTACTGCAACCTTTTGAAACTCTGCTAGGTTCTACTACAACCCGCTATACTATGCTAAGATCTACTGCAATCCATTTCAATGGGATGTCAAAGCTTAAAGTCACTATATCTGATAGTAAAATATATGCTCACTAAGTCTGGTAACCATTGTTCATAATCTCTAAGGGTAAACTTAGATGTCTACTATGCTGTTCATGTAAAGTGGGTTCTGTGTCACCTATTTCTCTATTGATACCATTGGAACAATACTTAAAAGTATTCTGACTTTCACTTACTACTCCCTATGGGATCCTTGGGTTCTTACTTCAAGCCTTTTCACTTAGGCTTTCTTTTTTTACTCTTATTGGCTTACTACACTTTACCTGCACTCCTTCTATCTTTCCTCTCATATCTCGCAATTTCTAATTGTGCCCCTATTCTACTTTTAATTGCCTTCAGCACCAAGGTGTCACACATATTGAGTGTGTCTAACATCTCTCACAGGATAGAGATCATATGCTAGTCTCTTTTCACTTTATTTAGTCATATCATAAGGAACTCATCCTATGCATACTGAACTTATGCTATCTGACTTTTAACATTCTGATACTGATAGCATGTTCCCTTTTTCATCATTGTTCCTTGTTAGGGATTCCTTTCTGCAACTTTTCTTATCATTCTAATATTACTAGAATCCCTTAACTTCTTTTTCTTTAGCTTATCTCTTGCTTTAACTAACTAGGATATTATTTGATTATTGGAATGCTCTTTATGGTTGATGCCATTATTTGCCACCCACTTAAGTTACATTACTACTGAGTTGGCCAGACTTAATATCGTATAACCATCAGTGCAAGCAAACTATAATATCAATCACTAATACATAAGTGCATTATGATTGAGCTTAAGCCACTATTGCCAGTATATCATGAGTTTCCTAACAATCTAAAGTACCCATTTGATACCATGCTCTATCTCTCTTTATTTCATATGACACTTAGGGAAAGGGAACTCTTCCTCTAATTTCTTACGTCATTTACTATACTATCTTGAGGTCATTTAGATTGCCCAATTATCTCTATTTAAGGCATTACATCATGCTTTACAAATATCTATACCAAGGACAACAGTGCTTCCTCATGCACTTATTCATGTTATATGTTTATCTATTTTTAATTTATTATGTCCTTGGTTCTGATGTTATCACATGCTTTCTCTATGCTCAAGAGCATCTCTATTCCTCCTAGGTTCACCTTTACTTACTCACTTTCTATAAAATGGGGGGAAAGGTCTAATTCCTCTTATTCTCTTACTTTATTCTTAATTAGACCATTCCTTTATAAAACATTATTCCATGTAAACCTAGAGCTTACCCTTTTTAAAGCTCTTGGCTTAGATTGCTACTTTACATAAATCTGGACTCTCCCTCTTAAGTTACTTTAGATTTTCTCTAGCTTCCGTAAGAGTACTAAGGCATCAACTACTTGCCTTAGCTCCTCTCTACATTCTGATCAGGGGCTAGGTGTACTCTATTTTTAATTGGACTTTTTGCTTTCATCTTTAGGAGCATAATTCATTAATTTTAAGCTTGTACTAACCCGATTCATGTCACATATCTTCTCAATGTCCTGAATCTATCTTACCAGTAACTATATGCTCCACTTAGTACTCTTACTACTCGTGAGCTTTTACATTGCACAAGTTTCATATTAGGGAAGCTCCTCTAATGAAGTACTAGACTCTTATCTATCTATTTTTATTATACTTGCTCTATCAACTCTCCTTTAGTCACTACTAAAGAGAGAGTATCTTTTGCTATGTACTAATTTCTTAACTCTTCCTCACTGTTCCCCCTATCACTGTAATTAGTAATTAGGGCTTTACCTCTTGGAGAGTTACCGACCACTAGTTAGGTGGTCCTCAATCTTATTACATCTTATTTTTCTCTTATCAGCCCAAGGAGAACCTTTGTTTAGCTCCTATTTTGAATTATTTTCTCTTCAAGTTGAGGTTCCCTTTCTTACCTGTCTTATCCTGCCTGTGCAACTCTACTTATTTCTTGTCTTAAGCTTCAACTTCTGCTTAGTCTTTAACACTTATCTTACTAAGACTGTAACTTACTGTAGGCTAAATTAGTTCACACAAGCTTACTATAGACTGTTACTTTTAGGCTTTTCCTTTTTCTCTTCTCTGGATTTCTAACACTGAGCCAGTCACATTCATTATTTGGTTTCACCTCTAAGGTGCACCCTTATCATGTACTCACTATATTCTTTGTGTTCTTATCTCATTCTATTGCATATGCATATATACTCATAACAAGTTCCACATGTCTTGAACTTATATTCTTAGCTCGTTGTTCAGTATCACACAAGTAGCATCCTAGATTGGAGTCAACGCCTTGTGGATGGGTCTCCACAACCTTACTACCCCTGTGCCTAATATTCTAACTCTAGTTACTACTCAATCTTAAACATTCTCAGGCTAAGCCATAAGACATGTTAATCGCTCCCTTAGACTTATGCATTAAACTTGCTGCTCATCTATCACTTAATGATTCTTTGTGTCTGTTAATGGGCCATTTATCTATCTTTTACTTCATTCATACAAGGGGTCTTAACTCTGTGTGCTCTGATTGACCCCATAATAGTTTATTTCTCCGGTTAGCTTGAATATGACCAACAAGGCTTTCTACATGACAATACATTCCATTATCACCGAGTACTTCCTTTCTAGCTATATGATTCGAGCCTTAACTATCTCTATATTCAGCTTACTATCAAGGCTAGAGGGTTCTACCTCTTACTTTATTCATGTATGACCCAGTGGTACATTTGTGCTGTCAGGGCTCTATGGAGTGTTGTCTATAAACTCTAGCCTTTGGCTTGAGGGAATAACTTCTAGGCTCTTTAGTTTCTCTAGGCATCAGGGTGTCATGGCTGAGAGGAGTAACTCTCTCTTATTTCCCCTCTAAATTGATTCTTGTGTAGTAATAGTTTTACCTCATACTATGCTACCTCACTACCTGTCTCTACCCTAAGCAAACATGCCAGAATAGTTTGAGTGTGGTAATCGGGGAGGATTAGGCCTTTCATAATCTCTCTAAGCAAGCCTTTTTTGCAACTGCATAATGACCTCTTGCTACTCATACATACAGCTCGCTATTGATCTTGGCAAGTTACCATAACTTATAGATCTCTAGCCATAGGATCACTTAATTCTGCTCTAGAAACTCTAGAGGCCTATCTCTCTTAATGTTCATCAACACATCACATACCATTCCACATCTCACTTAACATAAACATAGACATATGCCACCTTTAAACACCCAAAATGTCCTATACAAGCCTTTATATAACTGTGTCATCCCATCCTCAAGCCATATACAACCTCAGAAGGCCTTGAACTTTGCTTTGATACCAATAAATGTAATACCTTACTCATTAGCCCTCTCAACTTATCACTAAGACTAGCTTCATACCTTCACATAGAAAATAAGCATATTTTGATATAATACCAGTAGGCATGCCCATTGGAGCACAACAAGTTCAAGAAGCTCTCATCTATCAAGAAACCCAAATCATTCAAAAGGGCATGATTCAGGTCTAAATGGCTCATGAAGGGATGGACCATGCTCAAGAGCCCAAATTATGCTAGTATATACCCAAAAACTTCAAAGAACTCAAGATAATCTCTATGTTAAATGTCGGCCCAAGTTTAGAGCCATTTATTTACATCAAGAGAAGGCCCAAGAAGATATAAAGGTGTGATAATGCTAACTATTCTATAAGAGGAGTGCCAAGGCCTCATTGGAGTCCAATTGTAAGAGATTAATAATCATGTGTCAACCATGTGATTTTTAATTAAGTATAAGCATCCCATGTAACTACTTAAAAGAGCTGATTATTTTGGGCTAGATTCCTTATAAATTTAGTTATTTATTTATTTTATTATTTTTAGGACTTGGTCAAAGATCTTATCTTGGAAATTAAGCAAAAATTAGTATCCTAATCTTATTCCTTGATTTTAGGCACCATTTAAAATATTTCTAATCAGATTTTAATATTTAACTTTTGTTAGGATTTTAGACTTTTAGAAACTTTGACTATAAAAGGCTTCCTATTGTATTCTATTTTCAGATTATGAATGAATTTGAGTATTATTCAATTCTTTGTGAGGCCTTTGCTTCTTTGTACTCTTTGAGAGTTCACGTGACTTATCAAAGGATTGATCTTCCTTTGTGGTGTCTTGAGGCTAGGGTTCTAAGAGACAGGTTCTCTTAGGATCTTTCCTTGGACCAACATTCTTGTTTTCTAGCCGATCCTGGGCAAAGTGTCATCTTGTTGAAGGTTCCAAGGACTTATCATGATAAGAGAACCCGTAGGATGCACTGGCTTCTTGTTGAGTGAGGGCAAACACACAGCCCTGGGTTTGTGGCCTAGGAAGAGGTGCTATGTCCACCTGGGGACAACTTCTAGCAATGTGCCCTGGCTTTCCACACTTAAAACATGTCACTAGAGACTGCTGGAAAGATGACTGGCTCCGAGGAGGTGGCATTGGCTAGCCCTGTTGTGGCCTTCGGTTCCATGGCCTCTTGCCTCTCCTCTTAGTGCTAGGTGTCACATTAGAACCCTCTTCTGGTCTTAATCTTTTCAATTCCGAAGCCCCCTTCTGACTAGCTGTAGTTACAGCAAGTACGATAGCGCGTAGGTTAGTCTCAATCACTCTACTGACCTCCACAAGGGTATTAAACTTCCTAATCCGCTATGGAGTAACTCTGTCGCTAATTAGGGGCCTCAACCCAGTCTCAAACTGCTCACATCTCTAGGGTTCATCATCATACCTCTGAAGGTAAGAGGAATACCGAGATAACTCAATGAGCTTAGCCATATATTGGTCCACAGTCATCTCATCCATCTGTCTCAAACTCAAAAATTCCATCTCTTTCTTCTTCCTCACTGAACTAGGAAAATACTTCTCATAAAACTCGACCAAGAAGCTTTCATAAGTGATTAGTATGTTCTTGGTCTCCATTAGCGGTTTTGTGCTATGCCACTATCTATCAGCTTCTTTCTGTAGCATAATGGTGACGAGCTAAGCTTTCTGCTCGGTGGTACAATCCATCACCGAGAATATTTTCTCTAGCTCTATAACCTAAGCCTCGCCTTATCTGCATCCAACTCCCCATCAAACGAGGGTGGACTATTCTGCCTAAATTGCTTCAACAGTTTCTAGATAGACGTCTGGGTCTGAGCAGCAGCAGGCTCCTGGGGAGGTGCAAGTGAAATGCCAGATGTGGATGGTTGTGATACAGGGGCTTTTCTCTTAGCTTCTTCTTGCCTAGCTAGGGTATCTTGCAAATGCATGATCATATCATGCTGTTGCTAGGCAATGTACCTCTGCTGTTCTAGCATCTCCTAGTGCTGTCCCATCATGGCCTCATACCGGTCAAGCCTCTCCATGATGGTCCGTAGAGGGTCCTTAGGCCCAACAAGAACCTCTGGCTCAACTCTCTGAGCGCTAGGCGGCCTCTACCCCTACCCCGCCTAGTCTTAACCATCTTATCTAAAAAGAAGTAGCAATCCTCAGTTCTTAATCATATCACAAGCACGTATGCATATGTATGCTACTACTTCCATGGCAATTCACACCAAACACAAGCGAATCACACCATTCAAGAGCCTAACACTAGGCAAAAGTGCCTGAACCTTTGCTCTGATACCAAAAATGTAACACCATAATATATTAACCCCAACTAGTCTCTGTTTACGCTTAATTCCATATGATTTCCAAAAAAAATGACAAAAGCCGTGACATTTTTTTTACTATGTATCGGGGTTTAAACGCTTATAATTTGCCTCGTGGGTCCCGTGAACCCATCAATCACATAATCTACTCAAACTCGTAAGAAGTTCCCAACAAGCTCTAGAGGCATGCCAAATTTCATATCAAGAAGAGCTCATTTAGTCATATCTTGACATAATTCACGAATTTGGCGAATTTGACACTATAAATGGTTTAAAATGGGGGTAAATGGTCTCCTACATGTTCTATCCCCTCTTGAGCAAGTTTTAAAGCATAAATATAGTATATATGAAATTCCCAAGTGGTCCAATTCATCATACATTTCAAACTCACTATGCTACGTGCAAAAATACACTACTACATATAAGCCACCAAAAGGCCAAATCTCATTTTTCTATTGCTTTGGCTCTATACATGGTTTACACATCATTTATACATACATTTACACTTGCTCAAATATTTACATCTCAAACATAATAGGTACATATTTATTTTGGCACCTCTTTACATCAAAAAAACCAAAACAAACTATACAATTGCCTAACCATGCTCAACTAGGCTCCTTGGTTTACACTTTGATCTCCTTAAGCTCTACCTAACATGTTAAGATAGGAGAGGGAAGGGGGTGAGATTCATGGAATCTCAATAGCTTATACACTCATTCAAGGAAGCAATCAAGGTAGATAAACAAGTCAAAGTATGCAAGCAGGCATCTAACCATTCACAATCATACAACACATAATTTACATGCCATGAATATCATATCAATGCCAAGAATAAGCTTTAGGGGCTTTTGGTCTAGCCTCACTCGATTTTTAAGACTTTTGGATTAGTTCACCCTTGGTTTAGGGACTTTTAACTTGGCCTCACTCAATTATGAGACTTTTGGCCTTGTCTTACCCATTTGTAAGGACTTTTGACTCTACCTCACCCATCGCATGGAATTTTGGCACTACCTCACCCGAATAATTTTACAACCCAAAACATATGCATATTGGTACCAAGGCATCAAGGCAACATCAAATGGCATGCCTCACAAAACAAGCACATACACAAGCATACAATGACAATTACACATCCAAGAATGCAACAAGAAAAAGTGGAGAGCTACCTTACAAGCTAACACAAGCCTGCCCTTTTAATTTTTCTTCTCCCTTCTTGGTTTCACAATCACAACTAGATGGAGCTGCTTCCCTTGAGCCTAGACACAACAAATAGCATGCAATTATTCTCTCATAACTCAAATAAACACTCACAAGGCTAAGGAGTTCTTCATCAAAGCAAACCCTACAAAGTATATAAGAACCCCTAGTTTTCTCCCTCTTAAATTTCACTAACTCTTCTTCTACTTCCTTTGCATTTCTTAACTTATCACACTTTAATTCAAGGGTTTCTTGCTCATTCTAGGTTAGAACAGAGCTATCTTACTCAATTACCTATGGAAAGGAAACTTAGAAGGAGAAGAATAAAATCAAGAAGAAGAAGCATGAAGATCTTTAAAGGTTCTTACCTTTCTTCCTTGGTTCCTTCCTTCTCTCTTAGCTTCTCTTGGTTTCTCTCTCTCTCTCTAGCTTTTTTCTCTGTTTTGGATGAAGCTTAGGTCGGTTAGAAGAAAAGAGAGGATCTAGATGTTTTAAGAAGAAAAATTCTCTTTTTTCACTCTTTTCTGGACTAACCCTTACTATAGCGAAAAATAACCCTCGCTACGGCGAGCACGTATCAGTCCCAGATCCCTGTTCTCCCTACAGTGCACATTATTGTGAAGAACCCCCTGGTTTTTGTATGAGATGCCCAAATTCACTATAGCGAGAAGTATTCTCACTATAGCGAACTGGTACATTCGCTATAGCTAGGCCATTTCTCGCTATACCCAGCAGACTTAGAAAAATTTCAGGATTTCAGAAATTTCAATAATTTTTTGTTGTTACATTTCTTCCCCCCTTAAAAGAAATTTCATCCTCGAAATTTAAATACATACTTCAAGGAAATAACTCTAGATATTTTTGCCTCATTTCATCCTCCAATTCCCAAGTTTCTTCCTCAAATGTCAGACCTTTCCAGATTACTTTCACCAGAGGAATGTTCTTACTTCTCAACTATTTCATCTTAGCATCCATAATTCTCTCTGGTTTCACTACATAGGAAAGATCTTCCTACAATTGCATATGCTCATATTCTATGACATGTAAGGGGTTTGGTAAGTACTTTTTCAACTGAGAGACATGAAAAACACTGTAGATTTGGGCTAGGTTAGGAGATAAGGCTATCCGATAAGCCACGGGTCTAATTTTCTCAAGGATTTCAAATGGACCAATATACCTAGGACTGAGCTTCCTTACCTTCATTGACCGATCTACTCCCGTCATTGGAGACACTTGAATGAACACATGGTCTCCAATCTTAAACTCTAACGGCCTCCTTCTCTTATCGACATAGCTTTTCTGCCTACTTTTGGCCGTGAGGAGTCTCTTTCTAATTATTTTATCTATCGGGTGGTCTGGTCTACAATCTCAAGTCCTATCATGCTCCTCTCGCCTAACTCAACCCAACACAGAGGGGATCTGCACTTTCTCCTATATAAAGCCTCATAAGGGGCCATCTAAATATTGGAATGGTAACTATTATTATACACAAACTCTACTAGCGATAAATATGCATCCCAATTGCCCCTCATTTATAACACACATGCCCTTAACATATCTTCCAAGGTCTGGATGGTCCTCTCAGTCTGACCATCTATCTAGGGATGATATGTAGTACTAAATCGCAAGCTGGTCTCTAAGGCATACTGTAATGACGTCCAGAAGTTCGATGTGAATCTGCGGTCTCTATCTGAAACTATGCTATTGGGTACTCCGTGAAGTCACACTATCTCTCTAATATACAACTGGGCTAATCTATCTAGTGTGTGAGTAGCCCTAAGAGCTAAAAAGTCTGCAGACTTCGTCAATCTATCCATAACTATCCAAATAGCATCGTGTCCAGAGGATGTTCTGGGTAACCCCATAACAAAGTCTATAGCTATACTATCTCACTTCTACTGAGGGATATCTAGGGGTTGTAATAACCCAGCCGGTCTTTGATGTTCTACTTTTACCTTCTGACACACTAGGCATCTAGTCACGTAATCAGTCACATCATTCTTCATCCCCAGCCACCAGAAAATTCTTTTTAAATCCTGATACATCTTGGTGGCACCTGGGTGGATAGTATACTTACTCTTATGTGCCTCTTCTAAAATGCTTTCTCTTAATTCATTTAGACTAAGCATACAAATTCTATCTCGGTATACTATCATACCATCCTCAGACACCCTAAAATCTGAGGTTCTACCTTGGGAAATCTTATTCTTGATCTATCTCAAGAACTCATCCTCTCTCTAGGCATCTAAGATCTGGGTTCTCAACACATTCTCAATTCAGGTTTCACTCAGATACAATTTACCCGATACCACCTGACAAGAGAGGTTCATGTTTCTGAATTTCTCTAAGAGTTCTTGCTCCCTAATCATTATATGGGCTATATGGATAGATTTTCTACTCAGAGCATCCGCCACCACATTAGCCTTGCCCGGATGGTATTTCATCACATAATCATAGTCTTTTAGGAACTCTATTTATTTCCTCTATCTCATATTGAGTTTCTTCTAGTCAAATAAGTATTTTAGACTCTTGTGGTCACTGTAAATCTCTATGATAGCACCATACAGATAGTGCCTCCAGATTTTAAGAGCAAACACCACGATGGCTAACTCTAGGTCATCGTGGGATAATTCTCCTCATGAGGCCTCAACTGCTTATAGGTAAATGCTACTACTTGACCCTACTGCATCAACACACATCCTAACCCTTTACCCGAGGCATCACAATAAACCACAAATGGTTCACCAAGGTCAAGGATAATCAGTACAGGGGCAGTGGTCAAATGGTGCTTTAACTCCTGGAAACTTCTCTCACATCTATCATCCTACACGAATGGTGTCTCTTTCCTAGTCAGCCTCATCAGTGGTAAGGCCATTAAGAAAAGCTCTAAATAAATTGTCTATAGTACCCTGTCAAACCTAGGAAACTCCTAATCTCGGTGATTATTCTAGGTTTATCCCACTGTAACATAGCCTCAACTTCATGGGGATCAACTGTGACCCCATCTCATGAGATTACATGACTAAAGAATCTCACCTCGGTCAACCAAAACTCACATTTACTAAGTTTAGCATATAACCTCTTATCTCTCAAGGTCTTTAGGACTAATCTCAAGTGCCTCTCAAGCTCCTCAAAGGATCTAGAGTATACTAGGATATCATCAATGAAGACTACCATAAACTGATCTAGATACGGTCTGAATACCCTGTTCATGTAATCTATGAATACAGCGGACGTATTTGTCAACCCGAATGGCATCACAAGGAACTCATAGTGCCCATATCTTGTTCTGAAGGCTGTCTTGGAGACGTCTTCAATTCTCACTCTCAACTAGTGGTACCCAGATCTAAGATCTATCTTGAAAAACATCGATGCCCCATCTAGCTGATCTAACAAATTATCGATTTTAGGAAGAGGATATTTATTCTTGATGATAACTTTATTCAACTCTTTATAATTGATACACAATCGTAAGCTACCATCCTTCTTTCTCACAAATAACACCGGAGCTCCCCAAAGTGAAACACTAGGGCGAATAAACCCTTTCTTTACCAATTCCTCTATCTGCTTCTTCAACTCAGTGAGCTCGGTGGGAGCCATCTTGTAAGGAGCCTTAGACACTGGTCCAGCCCCAAGCACTATGTCTATAGGGAACTCTAGCTCTCGCTCAGGGGGTAGACCACTAAAGTCAAACTCCTTAGCAAAAACCTCTGGGAATTCCCTAACAATTGGGATCTCCTCAATCCCTTCCTTTACCTCAGCCTGAATAGAGAAAAAGACTAGAAACTCTTGACATCCACACTCTAAATGCCTCTCAGCTTGGGTAGTAGTCACAAAGGATAACTCAGCTCCTACCTTAGGTATGGTCCCACAAGCAGGTAGGAAAATGGTTTGATGTTCACAATCAACTACCACATTATTCATGGCTAACCAGTTCATACCAATAATCAAATCAATATCATGGAAGGGCATATAGATCAAATCAATAGTGGTATGACAATGATTGAACTGAACAGTGACATTTAAGCAAGTATAGGAAGTTACCACGTGGCCTCCAGTGGGTGTAGTGATAGATAAATCAAATGGCAAGACACTAACAGCCAGACCCAATTGCCTCACACAATCATAGGATATAAACGAGTGACTAGTACTCGAATCAAACATAACAACTACAGAAAAGTCATTCACTATCAGCGTATCTCGAATCAAACTGGGGGACACACTGGCTTCTTGCTGAGTGAGGGTAAACCCTCTGCCCTGGGTCTGCGGCCTAAGAGAAGGTGCTGTGTCCACTTGGGGACAACTTCTAGTAATGTGTCCTGGCTTTCCGCACTTAAAACATGTCACCGGAGATTGCTGGAAGGATGACTGGCTCTGAAGAGGTGGCATTGGCTTACCCCGTTGTGGCCTTCGATTCCATGGCCCCTTGCCTCTCCTCTTGGTGCTAGGTGTCACACTAAAACTCTCTTCTGGTCTCCGTCTTTTCAATTTTGAAACCCCCTTCTGACTAGCTGTAGTTGCAGTAGGCATGATAGCTCATAAGTTAGTCTCAATCACCTTATTAACCTCCACAAGGGTATTAAACTTCCTAATTCATTGTGGAGTAACTCTGTCACTAATCAGGGACCTTAACCCAGTCTCAAATTACTCACATCTCTAGAGTTCATCATTATACCTCTGAAGGTAAGAGGAATACCAAGACAACTCAATGAGCTTGGCCATATATTGGTCCACAGTCATCTCATCCGTCTGTCTCAAACTCATAAATTTCATCTCTTTCTTCTTCCTTACCAAACTAGGGAAATACTTCTTATAAAACTCAACCAAGAAGCTTTCCCAAGTGATCAGTATGTTCTTGGTCTCCATCAGGAGTTTTGTGCTATGCCACCATCTATCAGCTTCTCTCTGTAGCATGAAGTGGCAAGCTAAGCTTTCTACTTAGTGGTACAATCCATCACCGAGAATATTTTCTCCAGCTTCATAACCCAAGCCTCCACCTTATCCGCATCTAACTCTCCATCAAACAAAGATGGATTGTTTTGCCTAAACTACTTCAATAGTTTCTAGATAGACGTCTGGGTCTGACCAGCAGTAGGCTCCTGGGGAGGTGCAAGTGGAATGCCAGATGTGGATGGCTGAGGTACAGGGGCTTTTCTCCTAGCTTCTTCTTGCCTAGCCAGGGTATCTTATAAATGCATGATCATAGCATGCTGTTACTGGGCAATGTACCTCTGCTGTTCCAGCATCTCTTGGTGCTGGCCCATCATGGCCTCATATCGATCAAGCCTCTCCATGATGGTCTGTAGAGGGCCCTCAGGCCCAACAGGAACCTCTGGCTCAGCTCTCTGAGCCCTGGGCAGCTTAGCTCTACCCCTACCCCGTCTAGTCTTAACCATCTTATCTGAAAAGAAGTAGCAATCCTCAGTTCATCATCATATCACAAGCACATATGTATATGTATGCTACTACTTCCATAACAATTCACACCAAACACAAGCGAATCACACCATTCAAGTGCCTAACATCGAGCAAAAGTGCCTAAACCTTTTCTCTGATTTCAAAAATATAGCACCATAATATATTAACCCCAACTAGTCTCTGTTTAGGCTTGATTCCATATGATTTCCAAAGAAAATGACAAAAGCCGTAGCATTTTTCTTACTATGCATCGAGATTTAAACACTCATAATTTACCCTATGGGTCCCGTGAACCCATCAGTCACATACTCTACTCAAACCCCATTCATACAACTCATACATAGCATAAAACAACCCATGAGCCACGGATATGAAGCTAAAAATCCCAAAATGTAATTTCTCAAAACGGGCCCAAAAGTCAAATTTTTGGCTCTAACTTTGAAAAATCATAACTAATTCTAGAAAAATGAGAATCAAGAAAACCATAGCTTTTCTGTAAAGCTCTAGGTGTTAACTTTACACTAAAAATAATTTCTAACCACAATCTTAGCGTTTAGATTATGTTTGACGTCAAAAAAGAGATAGAGGTCCAGCTGTCCCTAGTACTGATGCAGCTTACTGTCATGAACTTCAAAAGTTCATAACTAATTGTACAAAAATTCAATCTAGGAAAACTATTCCAATTTGGAAAGATACAGATGCTAACTAGAGGAAAAAATAAGTCTAGATCATTTCAGTAGCCTTGGGGCCTCGAAAACAGATGGAACAATAACGAAGGTAGAATGGCTTCTCTAATGCTGACACAAAACTTCAGATAGTTATTTCTCCCTTTACAAACCTCCAATTGAGGTGCTTCTAGTTGGTATAAGTCACTGTGGATATCTAGTTTATACCTATAAAATTTCATGGCAATTAGACACCATTGGTCCATGAAAGACACATATTCATTTTTGGACTAGTTGCACAATATAATAACCAAAATCAGAAAATTCTTCAACTTCAACAATTCACCAAATATTCCCTAAACCTCCAAATATTACTCGATTTAGCTTCACAAGAAGCTCTTAACAAGCTCTAGAGGCATGCCAAATTTCATATCAAGAAGAGCTCATTTAGTCATATCTGGGCCTAACTCACATATTTGGTGAATTTGACACTATAAATGGTTTAAAATGGGGGTAAATGGTCTCCTACATGCTCTAGCACCTCTTGAGCAAGTTTTAAAGTATAAACATAGTATATATGAAACGTCCAAGTGGTCCAATTCATCATACATTTCAAACTCATTATGCTACGTGCAAAAATACACTACTACATACAAGCCACCAAAAGGCCAAATCTCATTCTTCCATTGCTTTGGCTCTATACATGGTTTACACATCATTTATATATATATTTACACTTGCTCAAATATTTACATCTCAAAAATAGTAGGTACATATTTATTTTAGCACCTTTTTACATCAAAAGAACTAAAACAAACTATACAACTGCCTAACCATGCTCAACTAGGCTCCTTGGTTTGCACCTTGATCTCCTTAAGCTCCACCTAACATGTTAAAATGGGAGAGGGAAGGGGTGAGATTCATGGAATCTCAATAGCTCATACACTCATTCAAGGAAGCAATCAAGGCATATAAATAAGTCAAAGCATGCAAGCAGGCATTTAACCATTCACAATCATACAACACATGATTTACATGCCATGAATATCATATCAATGCCAAGAATAAGCTCTAAGGACTTTTAGTCTAGCCTCACCTGATTTTTAGGACTTTTGGATTGGTCTCACCTTTGGTTTAGGGACTTTTGACTTGGCCTCACTCAGTTATGAGACTTTTAGCTTTGTCTCACCTATTTGTAGGGACTTTTGGCTCTACCTCACCTATCACATGGGACTTTTGACACTAACTCACCCAAGTAATTTTCACAACCCAAAATAGATGCATATTAGTACCAAGGCATCAAGGCAACATCAAATGGTATGTCTCATAATGCAAGCACATACACAAATATACAATGACTATTACACATCCAAGAATACAACAAGAAAGAGTGGAGAGCTACCTTACAAGCCAACACAAGCCTTCCCTTTCAATTTCTCTTCTCCATTCTTGGTTTCACAATCACAACTAAATGGAGCTGCTTCCCTTGAGCCTAGACACAACAAATAGCATGTAATTACTCTCTCATAACTCAAATAAACACTCATAAGGCTAGGGAGTTCTTCACCAAAACAAACCCTACAAAGTATATAAGAACCCCTAGTTTTCTCCCTCTTAAATTTCACTAACTCTTCTTCTACTTCCTTTGCATTTCTTAACTTATCACACTTTAATTCAAGGGTTTCATGTTCATTCTAGGTCAGAATAGAGCTATCTTACTTAATCATCCATGGAAAGGAAACTTAGGAGGAGAAGAATAAAATCAAAAAGAAGAAGTATGAAGATCTTTAATGGTTCTTACCTTTCTTCCTTGGTTTCCTTCCTTCTCTCTTAGCTTCTCTTGGTTTCTCTCTCTCTCTCAAGCCTTTTTCTCTGTTTTGGACAAAGTTTAGGTCGATTAGAAGAAAAAGAGAGGATCTAGACGCTTTAAGAAGTAAAATTCTCTCTTTTCATGCTTTTTAGGACTAACCCTCGCTATAGCGAAAAATAACCCTTGCTACGACGAGCATGTATCAATCCCGGACCCCTGTTCTCTCTATGGCACGCGTTATTACGAGGAACCCCCTAGTTTTTGTATGAGATGCTCAAACTTGCTATAGCTAGAAGTATTCTCGCTATAGCGAACTGATATATTCGCTATAATTAGACCATTTCTTGCTATAGCCAGCAGACTTAGAAAAATTTTAGGATTTTAGAAATTTCACTAATTTTTGGTTGTTACACTTCTCCTCCTTATTTTTATGGGTTTGATGGTGCTTTTAAATCTGTTTTAAAGCAGAACAGAGGTGAAATTTTTGGATTTGGTAAGGGGAGGCTAGCCAAGTGAAGAACAAACCAAGAAAACCAAGAATCCAAGGTATTTTGCTACTTCTTAAGCTTAGGTCTCCTTGCTCCTCTTCTCTTCAATTCCCCCCATGTAAGACCAGCCATGAAGGATTAAATTTCTGGCCAAACCAAGAATGAATCACATGAATTAGGGTATGGGAATTTAGAATATGCAAAGGAAACCAAGTAAAAGCCATTGGATTTCAAGTTAGCAAAGTGTAGGATTCTTGAAGAGTTTGTAAAAATTGATTTGATTCATGCATTCCCTAGCATATGTAAGTATTTGTTTGAGTTCCTAAGACCCCTAGGAAGCCTCCCAAGTGGCTCTCCTATGAATGAAAAATTGAAAACCCCTTGAACCCCAAATGTTTCCATAATGTCAGCTTAGGACAAATGGAGGGGTTAGAGAGTGTTTTAATTTATTCTAACCTTGGCTTGGGACTTCATATGATGGTAGAAGGTGGGAGGAACTGTTGGAAAAAATTTAGAAGCCATAGATAGTGAGATGGAGGTGTAGGCTCCATAATGTAGCATAATGAAGCAACTCCTAACTAAGCTCCTTAAAATAATTGTGTGATGACTCCAAGGGGTCTAAATGGAGGCAAGAATCATAGATTAAAGGAGAGAAGGGAGCCAAGATCATGAATTTTTGTAGTTACTTCATTAAGTGCTTTATGAAAGCATAATGGAGCCATAAACCAATGTAGCATCATGTAAAGTGTGTATAATGCCAAAGCTTGTTCCCATAAGTAATTCATGTTTCTTTTAGTGTGTCTAGGCCAAGAGAAATGATCTCCACCTTCTTGGGTGTGTGAGGTCAAGGGAGAGGACTCGAGACTTAAGGAAAAAGTGTGTAATTGCTTCCAAGGTAGCTTTCTCCACCTTCTCTCATGCATAGATGTGTGTTTAGCTTGTCTTAAAATGTGTATGTGTATTTTCCAGTCATGAAAAGTATGTTAGCATGAATTCATATGCCATGATTTTATGATGACATATTATGTTTTATATAATGTTTATGATGTGTGCTTGGGTTTGTTTGAGTATGGTGAGGCCAAGAACCCTTAGCAATGATGAGGATGAGCTAAGAACCCTTAAGATTGGTTGAGACAAAGCAAAAAGTTTCTAAAAAGCAAGATAAACTCCCAAGAGCATGGTTGAGTCTAAGAATGTCTTAAAGAATGGGTGAGGCAAGTCCAATATCTACAAGAAATTAGGTGAGGTCAATCCATTTGCTTGGCAAGCCTTTGTATGTTATGTTTGACTTTCTCAAATGATGAAAATGTCTCTTGAATGTTTGCACATGTCAACATGGCCATACATGCATTTATGAGACTTGTTTGCATTCATTATGTATGATTGAATGTGAGATGAGCTATTGAGATTCTTTGAATCTCATTCCTTCCTCTCCAATATCTTAACATGCTAGGTAGAGCCAATGAACAAGGAAATGGAAGCCACCAAGTGAGGAGATGAAGCCTTGATCATAAAACTTTTAATTTTATTTATGTTGTAACCAAAGGAGTGACATATGATGTAATCTTTTGTTAGAATTGATGTGCAATGAATGGAACATATGTAAATATCCTAATAGATGATGTATGTATGAAATTTGCGGATAATATTGCAATTTTTGGGTATTGGATGGTCATTTCAAGTGTATGTCTCTTAGTACATAGCTTGGGGATGGGAATAAAATTTTATGTTTTGAGCCTCCACACCTTTGAGACAAGTTTAGAGAGTCTTTTTGGGTCATTTCCACGTGCTCAAGTGGCCACAAGAACCATAGGAGCCATTTTGCCCATCCTTGAACCATTAAGAGGCATGAAAATGGCCCAATTGCAACCCTATGCCATTTTTTACTCAAATGAGCTCTTTTTGATCTGATATTTCGCATTCAATTAGATTTTGTTGAGAGCTTTTTAGAAAGCTAAAGATCATAATTTTTAGAGGTCTAGAGAATATTTGATGAATTTTCAAAGTTGGGATTTTCTATTGATTCCGGTATGTGCACTATTCACACTGGCATATTTGTATTTTGTGTCATTCGATAGGAAAATGGGGTTCAATGCTTGTGAAAATTTACAAGAATAAACTAGACACCATAAGCTTTCTATGCCACCAAGATCACCTCATTTGGAGGTCTAAGCAAAGAGTTATACATTTTTGAAGTTGGTTGTTAGTAGTAGCGATGCCCCAGGAGTCCAATCACTATTCCATAAATTTTCAATCTCTACAAGTATTTTTTTTTCATTCTGAAATTATTTTTAGCATAAATTTAACATTTGTAAATTTCCAGAATGACCAAATTTGTGTGATTTTGATTTTTATAGAATTAGTTATGAATTTTAGAAGTTTGTATTAGTAATCTGAAATAGCAGCCCAGGTAACAGCGACCTCAGTGACTTCTCGAATCTCAAACGTCTTCCTCTTAATGATTCATGAACTGAAATTATTTTTACCATGGGATAGACATCCATAGCTTTCTGTAATGGTAAAGTTTGTTGGATTTTGATTTTTTTGGATTTAGTTATGAATTTCCAAAATTGTGACAAAAAAACTAAAATTCTGACTATGGCAAATTCGTGGGAATTAATGTGTTTCACCCACTTGTATGAGTTCCAAGCCACTTTCTTGAATGGTTTTGAGTTGTAATAGAGTAGTTAAATAGGATAATATGATACATTAGTTCATATGGTCCATGTGACATTGAATGAAATTTTTGTACACTACGCAACGCAAAGAAATGTAATTTTTAATCCCTATTTTTCTTACCCTTTCATGGAATCTATGAATGTTAAACATGGGAATGTTATGAAATGAGCTAGAAAAATATAGTGTTATAATATTTACACACATTTTCTTGTGCTTAATGGTTTACATCACATAGATACAATTCTTGACATCAAAATACTATCAAAATGACTATTTAGCTACTCCATTGTCAAAGTGCCATGTTTCAAGACATTTGGCCTCTATTCTTTGATTCATTTGGCTCACCTAGACATAATTAGGCATATGGAAGGAAAGAATGAAATTCAAAAAATGCCAATAGTTTTTTACCCTTTCAAATATATATAATGGATGCTAAAACATGTCAAAGAATGCATGCATGTCATATAAATTTCTCATGAGCATACATAAAACATTTTCTTGGTCATGTGAGCTCATACATATCAAACATAGGCTTTCAAGGGCATTGGTCTAACCTTACCTAACTTTTTAAGAACTTTTGGATTTACCTCACCCACTTTCAAGGGACTTTTGACTAAGCCTTACTCTTCTTGAGATTTTTGGCTATCTCACCTAATCCTAAGGACTTTTGGCTCATCCTCACCTATGCTAAGAGACTTTTGGCTTAACCATCCCATTCAAGCTAAAACACATTCATAAACTCATTTCAAGATACATAATGGTACCATAGCAACTAAGCAATGGGTAAAAACACATTTCATAGTTCAAACATATACACAGGCACTCAAAGACAAGCACACATCCAAGGCATGCATGTGAGAAAGGTTAGAGAGCTACTTTGAAGCAAGAATATTACACTTTTTCCTTGAACTTGTCTTCCTCTTTTAGACCAAGCTCATAGAATTAGGTGGCACTTGATTCTCTTGGCCTAGACACATCAATTGAGACATGAATCACTCATGGGAACAAGTTTCAGCCTTATGCAACCTCTATATAAAGCTACTTTCTCATATGGCTCCATTATGCTTCCATACAAGATACAATGAAGCAACTATTATAATTCATGATCTTGGTTCCATTTTCTTCTTCAACCTAGGTCTTTTGACTCCATTTAGACTCATTGGAGTCATCACAAATTCATTTTAAGGAGCCTAAGTTTAAGTTGCTTCTTTATGTCTCATTATGGAGCCTACACATCCATCTCACAATCCATGCTTTCCAAATTTATTCCAAGGCTTCCTTTGATGTTTATCTATCATATCTAGTCCTGTTCTAGCCTTAGAATAATTTAAAACATTCCTTAGGTACAAGAAGCAATCTAGACCAAGACTATGCAAGCATATAACACCTATGAAGTTGGCTTCATTTTCTTGAAGGGAATGGCTCATGTAAAGCTTCTTAGGGGTCTAAGGGATTCATACCATGTCTTACATAAGTTAGAATACCTCTAAGAAAGATCAGATTTCATCATTTGTTTTAAAACCCCAAGTTGTGCCAAGTTAAATTTCTTGCTTCTCTTTTTTATTCCACTTGCCTATTCTAAATTTCCATACTCTAAAGCACTTGTTCTCCCCTTGATATGGTTAGAATTCAACTCCCCTTGGATGGGTTCTAGGTTAGACAAAAATCACATGGAGGAAGAGTAAGAAAAGAAGCATGAAAGGCTAAGGGATTTATCTTGTTTCAAGACCTTTTCAAGAGCCTTTTCCATTGCTTCAAGCTTCTCCTTAAAATTTTAAGCTCTCTCCTCTGGAACAGACCCAAAATAGCCCTATATGAATCATGAAAATTATAGAAAGAAAGAGGAGAAGGAAAAGAACAAGGTTTGTGAAAGAAGAACCATGAAATTTCTTAGTTTTTTTACCATTTCACAAAGCTTTTCTTCCTCTTCTTCTTCCCTCTGTGTGTCTCTTTGGGTGGAGCTTTCCTTTGGTTCAGGATAGCAATTAAGTCAGTTAGAATGTGGATAAGAGTGGGACATGCTTTTAAGACCAAGGCTTCATAAAATTATTCCTTTAAAATTCCATTTATGTCCCTTTTTCTTAGCTTTTCTGTTTTAGGCTCATGTCAACTCCTTTTTCAGAACTATCTTTTCCATCATAAAATGGTTCTCTAACTTATAAAATATCTTTGGAATTACTCAAATTAGATCTAAAACCTTTCCAAACGAAAAGGTCAAAGTTCAATCAACTGTCATTCTAAAACGTAAATCGGAAGGATTTTAACTGTTCTAGGGGTTTCTATAGTTTTTAGGACCTCTAAGAATCTTAAAAAACTCATTTTTTTCCATTTAAAAATCCCTCTTTTAAGCTTTCAAAAAAGTGCCCAAATTATGAAAATGCCACTGTGTTTTTGGTAATTTTATTAAACTATTCTGACTTTGGTTTTCAAGTATCTTAAATCTTAGATCCTCATTTTTCATTATTTAAAATTTTTTTAGTTTTATTTGGCCTTAAATCTTCCTTTTTCGGGGACTCCCTTTTATAACTGGTCCATTTCTAATGTTTTACAAAAATTGAATGTTACACTAAACATATAAAAAGTTAACATTCTATTTGGTTTCTCTATTTTCATCTTTCATTTTTATTAAAAATTGAAAACATGACTAAATGTATTCAATCTGCAAAAAATCAAGTAAAATTAATTAATGGTTACTTAGTTTAATTTACTTTCAAAATAAAGTCGAAGAAAAATATTTTATAAACACTAAAAATAGATTTTAAAAACCTTAAGCTAAAAAATGTTTCAAGAAACCAAATACACTAAAATATTTTAAATTACATACGTGGATGTTGATGAGTAAATATACAACCATTATTATCATAATTACTTAGCTTTTTGTTCTCATTTACCTATTAGAAATCTAGACACCATTGGCCCAAAAAATGCCATAAGTTTTAGTCCAATTAAGAATATATTACTAGAAAACAAATAAAACATTTTTATTCTCTAATAGTAAACATTAGAACAAAAGGTGTCACTTCCACTGTGTTCCTTTCCTCTCGAGCATTATAGTTTATATTGGCATTAACAACTTGCAAAAGATTAATATAAAAAACAATGTCAAATGAGGAGAAAAGTATCTAAATCTTAATTGACCAAATAGCACTTGGTTATTTATAGCTAAAATGAGAATATTTTACAAATGTAAGTTCACTAAGGTAAATACATACAATTACCTATCACAAACAAAAGATTCAGTTATACATGACATCCATAATTGTCATTTTTAATAATAGTTTATAGTTTTAAAAGAAATCTGTCGTACCTAGCTTTACTTAACTCATTTATATAATACATAATGATTCAAGTAAGGTTCATATCCATTTATAGGTTTTCCAGCATTGAAATCAGTCTGTTTACAGGTCATACAAAGTTATTGGGGTTCAAACTTAATTCATTCTTTTTCTTGATTCATTTTCATTATAAACCACTTTTTGGATACTTGTTTTATCATGTTAGCTTGTGGGACACCCTAGAAGTGCATGAAACCCGAAATGACAAGATGGCCTAAAAATCTACACTAACTTTGAAAATTCATAACTAGGAATATACAATTTTAAATCATGCAAATTAGGTGTCTATAGAAATCTGAGGATGTGAACTATATGCTGTAAAAATTTCAGGCAAAATTGAATTCATTTGCCCCACCAAATGCAATGGAACAATAACTTGGTTCGAAATTGGAGGCATATGACAGACCCAAATTTTGGAAATGCATATCTTGAGGTACACAACTCCAATTTAGGTCATCTCAGTGGCC
This sequence comes from Erythrophleum ivorense, assembly GCA_026724425.1. NCBI lineage: Eukaryota > Viridiplantae > Streptophyta > Magnoliopsida > Fabales > Fabaceae > Erythrophleum > Erythrophleum ivorense. Next base: position 33,840,769 of record JAIUCV010000006.1, on the reverse strand, counting down.
ACGGAAACCTTGTAACATAAACTATATGCCTGTACAATTTTGTAGGCATTAGATTTCATAAGACCCTTCAAAGACACAAAAACATTAGAGCGACACAGGATGAACAGTATCATGACCATTTTGAAAATTTTGCATAATTTAAAAAATTTCTAAAATATTTTGTATTGCTCCAAAAATTTTAGTTCTTAACTTGTTAGAAAGATCTAGGATGGATCTAAATTCATGCCAAATCTTAGACACAAATTAGGTCATTTAGTCCACTTTTGATTTAGGAGTTGTTTATGGCAAATTTAAGATCATTCTTGGTTCCAATTTAGACCGTTTAGGATCTAATTAGTTTTCTTCCACTTTGAGCACATTTCTTTCATCCTAAATGTCATTTCTAATCATTCCATGACATGCCAAAAGGTTGAATTAAAAATTGGCCCCTTGGCTCTCAATTATACACATATGCATCATGGCTCATCATATGTCATTTACTTCCATAATGCCTATAACTCCACATAAACCACCATACATGCACATTCTCATGCTGACAGATGGATTTCCACTCTAAAACACAATGTTATAGATTATATTACATCAAAATGGTTATATGTACATCAAGAGTATCATCCTTGTCACAATTGATACATAAATCAAAATGTAGCACATAATAACATCTTAATACATGATATCTATCATTTAAGCTCTTTCAACATCTTTGTCCTTACTTGGTGACCTTGAAAATGGTTAGTGGAAGTATGGGAGTGAGATTTGAGATAATTTCATTAACTAATCTTAACCAATTCAATATATACAAGAATGCAATGAGTGTATGCCATACATGTGGTGCAAGGATGCTATGCATATGTCTTATGTAAATTAAATGCATCATATATCATAAAAATTTATTCATTATCTAACCATAGTTCATCATAAACTTTTTAGGCTTAACTTCTTTTAACCCAGGCCAAGGAAGAGCTATTGTGCTCAATTCCATGCCTTAGGGGAGATAGGAGCTAAAAACATGTCATACTCATACATAAAACTCATTATAGAAATCATACTAAGCAACACATACATCCATTTTAACTCATTCAAACATTTAAATGTATGCAAGAAAGGGAGATAAAGCTACCTTGTGATTGTAGGAACCTGAATCAACCATTAACCCACTTGTTGGCCTCCTTTTCCTATACTTTCTTTGGCTTGAGACCCACAAATGAGGGAGTTTGGGTAAACTTGACCTACATATGACAATTACAAGGCAAATTAATTCCTAAAACTCATTTTAACTCCATAATCCTCTGGTTTTTGCTTTCCTAACCCCAAACTCTTGATTGCTACAAGTCTTATAACTCTCAAAAAACTTATATGAATTACTACATGCTTGGTTAGAAGGGTTTAGAACTAATTTGCTTTATTAACCTCATTTAGGGCTTAAAATTTCAACTTTTATTCTAAGGCTCTTAAATTTAATATAATGCATTTTATAATTATTTTTCCATCATATTTAAGTCTCTAAATTTATTATAACTCAAAGAAACACTCCCTAGCTATCCATTCTACCCTTTGGCCAAACACCCACTCAAGGAAGACAACCATGGAATTTTGTTGGTTCTTGCTAGGAGTTTGATACATACCCATGTTCCTTGGCTTCTCTTCTATCGAATCATAGTTTCATATGGCTTAAAATACCTTTCAATGATCTCAAAACTCCTAAGGTGCAGTTAAAACTCTAATTTCCATATCTTGGTTTCTAATGCTCCTTTCTTGATTCTAATTGCATATTCTAATTCTCCATGACTTAAAACCTTTGTCCCTAGTCTATTTGGGTCAAGAATCATCTCCCTTCATCTTCCCTTCAGTTTGGCTAAACATGAACAAGGTGGAAGAACTAAGGAGAAGCAACTTCTAGCCATAGAAACATACTTTATCTTAAAGCTCGTTAATAGGAGAAATTGGAGCTACAACTTGTTTCCTCAATTCTTCACTTCCCTCCCAAAGTTCAGCCATAAAAATACTCCTTTCAAGAAGTTAAAACCATCAATAGAAAAAGCTTTGAGAGAAGAAGTTTGGTAAATGAAATCTTATGAAAAAGTGGCTAAATCTGACTCCTTTTGCTTTGTTTCTCTCCTTCCTTCCTCTCCCTTCTTGTGCACCCTTGAGTTCTAGTTTGGAGCAGCCAAGGTTAGTTTTGGGGAGTGAAAGGCGTGCCAGCCTGATTTAAGAAGAAATAAGTTAAGACAATTTTCATAATTCTCATTTTGTCCTTTAACTTTAATTTCTCCATTCTCACTTATTTTACCTCCTTTTTGAAAATTGTCTCTTTCATATAAAAATTTAGGTCTTTTAGTTTATCAAAAATATTTACTTTCAATTTATAAGTTTCGAAATCATTCCAAATCATCTTGTCAAAGTTTATGTTAACTGACAGCCTAAATTGCACATCAGAGGGGTTTTGGCTATTTTAAAGGTTTTTATGGTTTTTAGGGCCTCCAAGAATCCCAAAAAAATCAATTTTATCATTTAAAGCTCCCTCCTTTGAGTTTCTAAAAAGTTACCTAATGTAACATTTGATTTTTTGTAAAAACAATGAAATACGGCAATTTTAAAAACAAGTCCCCTGAAATAAATGATTTAAAACCAAATAAAATTAGAATAAAATTTTAAATAAGAGAAAATGAGGATTTGAAGTTTGAGTTGTCCGAAAATCTAAGTCAGATGAGTTAGAAAAGTTTGTGAAAGAAAGTGGGGCATTTTCATAATTTTTGGTAAATTTAGAAAACTCACAGGAATGCTTTTTAAATGAAAAATTTAAGTTTTCGAGGTTCTCAAAGGCCTTAAAAACTATGGGAACTCCCAGAACAATTGAAGCCTCTTCGGTGAGTGATTTCAGCCGTTGGCTGACCAAAACTTTGATTAAATAGTTCAAAATGATTTTAAATCTAAATTGAGTGATTTTAAAGCCATTTTATAAGATTCAAAGCCTAAATATTTTGATGAAAAAGACAAATTTCAAAAAGGAGTTGATTAGGCCTAAATGAAAGGAACCAAGAATAGAGACTAAAATGCAAAAGTGAAAAGTTGTTAAAGTGACTCTTAGGCTTCATAAGACACGTTCCACTCCTTCCCTCTGATTAACCAACCTTTTTTCTATCCTAAAACAAAAGGGAGATCAGCTATGAAGGGCGTCCAAGAAAGAAGGAAGAAGAGGAAGAAAAACCTAGGAAAAAGTAAGGAAAAATCAAGGTTTTCATAGTTCTTCCTTTAGGAATTTTGTTCTCCTCCTTCTCTCCTTTCTTTCTATGCTTTTGGTGACTTATATGGAGCTATTTTGGGTCTGGTTCAGAAGGAGGAGATTAGAATTTGAAGGAAAGACCTATAACAAAGGGGAAAGCACTTAACAGGGCATTAAATCAATGTACGAAACTGTGGTTTTTGTTGTTTTTCCTTGCTTGCTTCCTTCATGGTAATTTCATTTAGCTTAGGGCCCATTCTATAGGAGATTAATTCTAATCATATTAAGGTCTAATTAAGGCTCTTAAAGGGTAAGAATTAAGACTAGGCAATTGGAACCAAAAAGATAACCTTAGATTTCAAGAATGAGAACTTAGGGATTCTTAGACAAATGGCAAAATCTGATTTTCCTTAAGGATGTTCTGGCTTATATAAGACTTTGTTTGAGTACATTAGATCTCTAGGAAGCCTTCCAAGTGCTATTCCCTTCAAGAAAGCAAAGTCCATAGGTCCTTTCTTTAAGGGATGTCTTGGCCTAGAGCATCCAAAGTACCTAGGGAGTGTTTTAATTTTTTTAAGCCTAGATTAGGACTAGATATGATGGAAGAACACCAAAGGAAGCCTTGGAAAAAATTTAGATGCCATGGATTGAGAGATGAAGGTATAGGTTCCATAATGTGACATAAAGAAGTAACATATAGTTAGACTCCTCAAAATGAATGTGTGATGGCTCCAAGAAGTCTAGATGGAGTCAAGAGTAATAGATTGAGGGAGAAAATAGAGCCAAGATCATGAATTCTTATGGTTGCTTCCCTAGGTCTTATATAGAACCATAATTGAACCATATGAGTAAGTAGGCTTCCCTAGAGTGTATGTGATGCTAAAACTTATCTCAAGAATGTAATTGTACCCTTTTTTATGTGTCTAGGCCAAATGAATCAAACTCCACCCACTTGCAAGTGTGTGACCTTGAGAAGGGAAGAATTATCAAGAGAAAGACTTGTGTTTTGTTCCAAAGATAGCTCTCTAATCTTTCTCTCATATATTCTTAGTTGTTTTCTTATCTTTGGATGTGTGTATGCATGTTTATGCCATGAGACATGTTTCTAACTATTTCCTACATGCTATGGTACCATGATATTCTTGAAATGTGTTTTATGAATGCATTATGGCTTGAATGGGTTTCGTGACACCAAAAGTCCCTCAGCAAGGGTGAGGATGAGTCGAAAGTCCCTAGGATTGGGTGAGACAAAGCTAAAAGTCTCAAGAAGGGTGAGGCTTAGTCAAAAGTCCCTTAAAAATGGGTGAGACAAGTCCAAAAGTCCTAAGGAAAAGGGGTGAGGCTAAACCAATGCCTTTGAGAGCTAATGTATAATATGTATATGCTTCTTGAACATGTAAATTGTTTTATGTATGGTTACTAGTAGCTTAATCTTCATGTATGCATTCTTTGACTTGAAAATGTGTTCATTATATATGTTTAAAATGGTTAAGAGTTATTAGGATTCTTAGAATCTCACTCTTCCTTCTCTAATATCTAACCATGTTTAGGTGAGCTAAGTGGGCTAAGAAGTAGGAGCCAACAACCTTAAAGAGCAAGAACTTGGCAATGGAATAGTTAAATAGTCATTTTAATAGCCTTTTGTTGTTAAGAACTGCAATTACATGTTGTATATATGATGTAGACACTTCAACACACTCAAATATATGTAGACATGATGTATGTAATGATTTTGGGATTATATGAATGAGCATGCATGATTTTGCCACTAAAGACCCTTTATGTACCTTGATTCCCATGTGTATGATAGCAAGTAGCATAGTGAAAATGAGCTCCATAAGTTTTTGAACCAATTGGCATGCCTCTTTAGGCTATGAATGTGGTTTTGGACGTACCCAAGTGGCCATGGATGATCTAGAAGGCAATTTGACATCTTAAGAACCCTTTTAAACCTCAAAAAGTGACCAAATTGTGTTAAACCAAAGTCTAACCAAATGAATTAATTTTTCCATTGAAATTTGGCATGAATATAAGTCTCATCTAGACATTTTCACAGAGCTAAAAGGCATCCAATTTGGAGCTCTAGAGAATTTATTATGATTTTTTAAAATTGAAAAAATTCTGTAAAATGATAGGGTGCACTGTTCTTATGGTCATATTTTGTTTCTACATCACAAGTGAGACAAATGAATTCCAATGCTCATGAACCTTTATAAGAATAAAGCAAACATCCTAACCTTTCCATAGCCATTGAGATCACCCTATTTGGAGCTCTATAGAGGGAGAACCAAATTTTTGAAGTTTCATAATAATACGAATAGTGTAGCCTGACTCTGGTATTGTTCCATCAATTTTTTTAAATAATTGCTTCTTTTGTTGGTCTAGAACTATTTTTAAGCATTAGTTAACATCCAAGGATTTCTAGAATGGTATCGTTTGCTTGAATTTGATGTTTTTAGAATTAGTTATGATTTTCCAAAGTTTATACTAGAAAGCTGTATCAGAAACTCGAGGCCAACACTTCTTTTTTTTGGTGTGTGGCTTCTAACCCGAGATGAATGTGAGGTTTTATGATGTTTATGATTTGTATGGATAGATTATGAGTAAAGGATGATATTGAGAAGTTCATAGGGTCCACTGAGCATAAGATGAATTTTTAAAGTCCTATGTAACGCAAATTAATTCATTAAATATATTGCATTTTCTTGGAAATTGTATGAGCTTAAGCTATATAATGCTATGAAGGACTAGGAGCTTAAGGTATGACACCCAAAATCACAAAATTGCCATTGCATTTTTGGTTAAATTCATTTAGCCTTTTTGGCTCCGATTTTGGGCCATCTTTAACATTTTATCCCTATTTCTAGATGTCTAGATTATTATTCTAATCTTGTTTAGCCTCTATTCCTTTGATTCTAAAGTCTTCCTTTTATATCTCTTTAGTTTCAATTCAATTTTTGGAAGACCAAGCATTACAATACCTCTCTTAAAAAAATTATTACTTGAAACGTTGTTGTAAAAAGAATAAATCTATTGTTCAATTAGAAAAACAAACTTAATAACTAGAAGCAAATTTACAATCCTTTTTCTTTCTTCATTCCTTTCCACAATTCAACTTTAAGATGTTTTTAAAAATATTTTTTTACTACATTTTTTCCATGTTGGCTATCATATAATCAATAACTTTTGTAATTTACAAATAAAGCTATATTGCAATCTTCCCCAATGTGACAAATGAACACCTTATCCAACACAAGCCCCTTTATAAAAGACATTAGAATCATTTATGAATGATGTGGGTTTCCATCAACAATAGCACTTAAAGGGAGCTTTCAACATGCTCACAAAGCCATTGCTATAAAAAAATGACAGTATGCAAGTACCCATTCTTATAAGTAGGCCTTAACAAGAAGATGAATCATGATATACTTAGATCCTAACACCATAAATCATCATACTTTTATCTTTTTTCCCCATAACCAATCATATGTTTTAGAAAGATAACTAGTTATAAGATCATATGCAAAAGTTCTCACCAATTAGTGCATTACATTGATAAAAATTTTAGAAGAAATAAGTAGGTTCATAAAAATGTTACACAATACATATACAAAATAAGATCCACTCCTTTTATGGCTTTAAATCTTGCCCCCAAGGTTTGGCAGCTTTAGGCAAAACACACCAAATAGCCACTAAGAGATTAAATTTTCACAAAACCAAACAAAGAAAAGAGAAGAATAGGAAACTCACTTTCAAATCAAAGCTTCAATATCCCTCTTCTACTTTCTCACCCATTCAGTCAAAAACCCCCAAATCTTAGCACCATAAATCATAAATTTTTGCTTAAATAAAAAATTAATCAAAGAGGGTTGTAGTGCAAGGAGAGGCAATGAGTTTTTCTTGAACTCATCTAGATTGAAAATGCTTTCTTCACTCAGATGCAAAGCTTGAGGGTCAAAAATGGTGGCTTCATCCCTACATTATTCTCTTTTCTCCCTTTAGTGTTGTACGCATTGTGAAATTCAAGTGGGAAATTAGGTTAGTGGCTTAAATGATAAATGGGCTAAGGTTTGGGTAATTCAGGTAATGGGTTTTTCTTTTTAATTTTTAGTTTTGCTCTTTGTATATTATTATTTATTATATTATTAATTAATTTAAATTTATTATTAACTTAAAAATAGCATTATTAATTATTTGATAATTCATTTATTATTATTTAGATACTTATCTAGATTAATTAAAAATATGTTATCCGAATTAATTAGGATAAGAAAAAGAATAACTAATGTCACAATTATATATAATATTTATAATTAATTATTATTATTATTAGATAATAATTTATTGATAGAATTATTTTATTTTAGTTATTTGTTATTTGTCTTATTCATTTAATTTAGTTGAATTTATAATTTTATTTTTATCCTTTTATTTTAGGAGTTATTATCTTTATTAGATAGTTGTTTAAATTAAGTAGGATTAGGTTATTAGATTAATTAGAATAAGGAAAAGACTTATTAATGCCTCAATTATATATATTAATTATATATAAAATATGTATAATTATATAATAGATATAACTATAAACAATATATTAATTAACATTAATAATAGTTATAGATTTTTTATTTTAGGAGTTACTACCTTTATTAGATAGTTATCTAAATTAGTAACAATTAGATTATCTAGATGAATTAAGATAAGGAAAAGATCCATATAGACCACTAAATCTTTTTGCATATTCACCTAAGTTTTGGTAAAACGAAGTTTTATAAAAATTTATATTTTTTAAATGGAGGGTAGTTAGAAATTTATACAAAACCATATTTTTTAAATGGTGGCAAACTTGGGTTGTATGAAAAATTGAAGAACTAAAGGAAAGCATGAGATGACGCAGATCTGACCATGTTGAAAGAGATCTAATATAGCAAAGAAGCAAATGTAATATATTATAGTCTTATGAAGATCTAATATAGTAAAGGGTGAAGATTTAATATGTTATGGAGAAGCATGTAACATTTATGGTTTTGATTTCTTATTCAAATGGAGATTTTATTTGATTTGGTTAAAGTTCTTATTTTTAATTCAAATTTTTTATTTGATAAATTATATTTATTTATTATTCTAATCTATTTCTTATTAAAATTATGTTTTATTATTTTTTTAACTTTTTTATTGGAAAACTCCTTGTAAATATAAACAATTCTTTAAAGCTTTTGGAATTATTAATTTTTAGAAAAATTAAAAAGCAAATTATTAATTCAATTTAAAATTGAGAATTAATAAAAAAATTTAAAATGATTTTACTTAAATTTAAATAATATTATTTATTATTTAATAATTGTACAAATATAAACAATATTAATATTAAAAATATATAATAACCTATTAAAAAATTTGTTTTTTTTATTTTTTTATTAATTTAATTTTGTCCATTTTATATTTTTGTTTATTTTATTTTATTTTAGGAGTTATTATCTTTATTAGATAATTATCTAAATTAATTAGTATAAAGAAAAGACTAACTAATGTCTCAAGTAAATACCTTAATCATATATAATATATAATTATATAATACATATAAGTATAAACAATATAATTAATTAACATTAATCATAGAAAATAATTTATTTACATTTTTTTATTTTAGTTATTTTTATTCGTCTTATTTATTTAATTTAGTGAATTTTATATTTTTGTTTTTACCATTTTATTTTAAGAGTTATTATCTTTATTAAACATGTGCTTCAGTTATGTTTTGGATTTTTAGAAAGAACACTTGCCATTGAGTGTTTTTGGGAAGGGAGAGTGAGTGAGAAGAGTTGTTAGGGTTTTGAAAAATTAATTTTATGTACTCTTTGATATATTTTTATTTTAATTTTGAAAAATTAATTAAAGCCATATATAAATACTTTCTTTGTTAAATTTTTAACAAATTTTGGAACTATTCCATTTAGCCAATTTAGAGGGAAAAAGATTTTTTATTTCATAAACAAGTGTTATTATAAATATTTTTTCTCCAAAATATGTCCTTTTATTCATTTAGTCTTCATTTTGGACTAGTACTTATCTTAAATAAAATTATACACGTTTTATGTTTGATTAATGATTAGATAACTTCAAAAACTAGATAAAGAACCATTAAAAAGAAACTACCACTAAATGTCATATGAATAAGAAACAAGTTTATGTAGTAAATATATAATTTGAGATTATTTAACTTAAATTAATATAAATTTTTATGAAATAATTATTAAAATTTTAATAAATATTGTGCAACTTTATGAATGTAATTATCTTTTTAATTAGAAATTAAATAACTATAATACAATTATTTATTTGATTTATTTTTTATTTTTATTAATAATTAGATAACTCAAAAAATTGAATAAAGAATAAATAAAAAGAAACAATTAATACTTGATGTGTATATACATAAATAGTTTAAGCAATAAATATAATATTTGAGATTATTTAAATCACGTTAGTATTCTTTTTATGAGATAATTATTAAAATTTTGATAAATGATATACACATTTATTTCATAAATTTGTAATTATCTTTTTAATTAGTACTTAAATAATTATAATAGAATTATCTATTTGGTTTATTTGTTTATTTTCAATTAATAATTAGATAACTCCTAAAACTATATTACTAAGATTTTTCACCCATTTCACTGCATCTACTAGATAAAACAAAATGTTATTTCTTAAGCTATCTAAAGAAGATACCAAGTCACTTTCTTTTATCAAGTTCATCATGCTTCTCACAACTAACACCATTTCTCACTCTCCCTTCTTTATTTTTACCACCCACTTCATTCATTGAACAAAAAGAGAGAAGATGAGGCATGCAAATATGAAACAAATATGAATTTGAATTTAAAGGGAAGGAAATTTAAAGCAAAATGGAGATAGGGTTTCAAATTTGAGAGAAGTAGATAAGTAGACAAAATTTCAATGTTAACTTCACAAATAGGTGAATTGGAGAAGAGTGTAGATTTGAAGATTGAAGAATAAGAAGAAAAGCTTAATACAGAGAGAAGAGAGGAGTATGGGTGTAAATGAGTGAATGAGTATTGGTGAAGAGAACACAAATATGGTTTATGATTAGAAGAATGGGAAAAGATGAGATTTATGATTAAATTAGGTATTTTTAAATATTTTTTATAAAATTGTTTTAAAAATTCTAATATATATATATATATATATTTCTAAAAATACTTTATCATTCGATATTAAGTTACAAATGAATAAATCTTCAATATGTAATATTTTTAAAATTGAACTAGCCATTGAATCAATGAAAACACTAGTTCAGGATTCATTGATATCATCATAGTAGAACTATGATCGAATTAATAATAATTAAATGTATTTTTTTAATTTAATATATTAAAAATTAATATAACAAATAAATATTAATAAGTTTTAAATATTTAATTACTAATTGCATGCTTTTTAAATTGTTTAAGAAGTCATTTTTAATTGAAAAATGAAAACTACTAATTATTAAAATTTAAGAGTATTTAACATTAAACTTCTGCGATTTCCAAATTATACTAAGATTCCACTATCATTAAAAATTAAAAAAAAGGCAAAAAAAGTAAATGGTCTAAAAATAATAAATTAGAAAAATTAATTCATGGAATGAAAAAAATTTAACCAAATTATTAACCAAATTAAAAATATAGTTATAATTACAAATAGTTTATATATATATATATATTAGTTGTGTTGTTTTTATATATTATATATATAATAGATACTATTATTTTGCTTCAATCAAGTAAAGTGTTAGCAATTTGCCTTAAGATCTTTGGTTCAAGTCTCAATTATGGTGGCCACTAAAAGTCACTTTTAGTGGCAACTCCTATAGGTCACCACTGCCACTAAAAATTTTGGCACAAAAATTTTTTAGATCAAAAAAATTTTTACCAAACTTTTAATAGTGATATTTGGTCAAATTTTTAGTGGTGACCTATGGGAGTTGCCACTAAAAGTGGTTTGTCACTAAAACTTTTGGCAAAAAACTTTTTGAATTAAAAAAAAAATTTGCTAAACTTTTAGTGGCGAAACAATGTCGCCACTAAAAGTCACTTTTAGTGGCGACCATGCTAGAGTTTGTCTCAACTTGACTACCTATTGATCTTAAACTTTTAAATATGCATCACAACCAATTGCCTTTTCCTCCAATTGAATCATAGGACCTTTCTATGGTTAAGGTGCAAGGTTTCTATGGCATATAACCTCCTATAGGCCTCAATTTATAAACTTACATCATTTAAGGACTTAAGGATTAATTAGACCAATCTAATCTTGCTTTATATCAGCACAACACCCCTTATGACAGCAAAATGACATATGTAACCTCAAATGACAACCTAAAATGTTCATTTCCCTATCTATTGATCTCAGACCATTTTGAGCAAGCTTTAATAAACTAAATAAACATATTTCTATCCTTAGAACCTTGAAGCAAACCCTTATTCAAATTATAACTATAGCACATCCCATAATTACACATGAAGAACATATTAGAGCAAAATGTTATATAATAGAACTAAGACTAGTCATAAAAGCAATGTCATAAACATATTCATTAAAAGATAAAATAATCTTTCATACATGCATCTTAGATCACAATTTCTGAATTACAATTAAGTTCATCAAATTGAACATAACTTAAAGCCTAGTTCTAGGGGGTTCATCTCAAGTTACAAAACATCAAATACCTACACTTGGCAATATGAATGCATTATGATGCTATACAAGTTAAGTTACAAAAATTAGCATCTATACTAAATCAAAATATCCAAGTGCAAAAGTTTCATTCAATGCCTTAGATTAGGGGTGGTCATCTACTAGCTTCCCCTTTTCCTTAGCCAAAGAATCTTCACTTGAAATTGTTAACCCATGATAAGCATGAGATATGAATCTTAGCAACTAAAGGAAATTCTATCTATATGTACCATATATTCAACATAAATGCATTTCATTCAAATAAATACCAGAAACATATCATATAAATTAACAAATGAACAAGTTTGTAATATCTAGCTTTATTTAGAACTTGATATCATTCATACCCATTAGCCATCACATTTAAATCATTATCATACTTTATATGACTAAATTCGGTCCATTTAGCTACCAAACAGAACCATAGGGGTCCAACACTAGATTTTTCTTTTTCTTTATTCATATTTATCATAAACAAATTTGCTTTGATTCATTTTACCATGAACAACACATGGGATGCCCTAAAAGTATCATAAACCTGAAATGATATAGGGTCATAATTTTGCACAAAGTTTAAAAATTCATATCTCGTGCTATATAACTTTGATTCATACAAAATAGGTGTCTATAGAAAGACTAGGATGTGAACTACATGCTATAAAAATTTCAAGTCAATCTAAGTTTATTTGGCCCACAAAAGTCTAATGGAATAGTAACTAGCATAGTAATAAATGCATATAGCATATCTCAAATTTAAAAATATATATCTTTGGCTACACAACTCCATTTTATACAAACTTGGTGGCCATGGAAATCTTATAATACCAACTATATTCTTGTAAAATGTTATGAGTATTGGAGTTCCTTTGGCTCCTCAAATACACAAAATATTAGAACTGACCATATAAACAGTATCGAAGGCCTAAATGAAAATTCTGTAGAATTTCATAAATTCATGAAATTTTTTGTTAGAAAGCTCTACTAACAATCTAATTGCATGCCAAATCTTAGATTCAAACTAGGCCATTTAGACTACTTTTAACGTTAGAGTAGTTTATGCCTCTTTTAGAACACATTTTGGTCTTCAATTGGACCATTTGGTATCCAATTGGGTTCTTTCCACTTTGAGTACATTTCATTCATCCTAAATGAAATTTCTATCCATTCCATTACATGCTAAGAGGATTGAATCAAAATTTGACCCATTAACATCCAAGTATGCATATGTACCTAATGGCACCAAATATGTCATTTGCTACACTAATGCTTATACATCACCATAAATTTTTATACATTCATATCCTCATGCTTTTCCATATGGTCTTGTCATAAAACATGAGATATCACATCATTTTACATCATAAGTCTATAATGATACCAATTGAGTGTCATTTAAGTACATGCATCAAAATCTAATACATATAGCATTACTAATATAACATTTCTAGTCTTTAGGTTTTCTCAATATCCTTACTTTGACTTGGTGACTCTAAAATAGCTAGTGGGAGCATGAAGTGAGATTCTAGAAAAATCTCAGTAGCTAATCTCAACCAATTCAATGCATACATGAATACCATGAGTAAATGCAATGCATATGGTGCAAGAATGCTATGCATATGCATCATGTAATTCCATTGCATCATATAACATAAAAACTCATCCATGGAATAATCATAAACTAGTTGTACTCAACTAATCTCAACCCGAGGCCAAGAAAGAGCTATTGTGCTGAATTCTATCCATGAACATGCAAGTATGCATATGTACCCAACGGCACCAAATATGTCATTTGCTACACTAATGCTTATACATCGTCATAAATTTTCATACATTCACATCCTCATGCTTTTCCATATGGTCTTGTCATAAAATATGAGATATCACATTGCATCATATAACATAAAAATTCATCCATGGCATAATCATAAACTAGTTATGCTCAACTAATCTCAACCCGAGGCCAAGAAAAAGCTATTGTGCTGAATTCCATCCATTAACATCCAAGTATGCATATGTACCCAATGGCACCAAATATGTCATTTGCTACACTAATGCTTATACATCGTCATAAATTTTCATACATTCATATCCTCATGCTTTTCCTTATGGTCTTGTCATAAAACATGAGATATCACATCATTTTACATAATAAGTCTATAATGATACCAATTGAGTGTCATTTAAGTACATGCATCAAAATCTAATACATATATCATTGCCAATATAACATTTCTAGTCTTTAGGTTTTCTCAATATCCTTGCTTTGACTTGGTGACTCTAAAATAGTTAGTGGGACATGGAGTGAGATTTTAGGAAAATCTTAGTAACTAATCTCAACCAATTCAATGTATACATGAATACCATGAGTAAATGCAATGCATATGGTACAAGAATGCTATGCATATGCATCATGTAACTCCATTGCATCATAAAACATAAAAACTCTTCCATGGCATAATCATAAACTAGTTGTGCTCAACTAATCTCAACCTGAGGCCAAAAAAAGCTATTGTGCTGAATTCCATGCCTTAAGGAGTTGGGAGCCATCTTATTGCTTTTCCATATACATATAGCTTATTTAGAAACATAATGAAACATAACTTATGAAAGTATTAAGCAACAACACATACACAAGTATTTAGCTCAATCAATTATTTAAATGCATGCAAAAAAGGAAGATAAAGCTACCTTAAAGCTTGTAAAGGCTCAAAGTGCCACTAACACACTTCTTGGTTCACTTAGATTGGCTTTCTTGGACTTGACAACCATACTTAGGTGAATTTAAGTTAGATGGACCTATACATAGCAATTGCAAAGCTAATTTAATTCATTTAGATTTATTTTAAACCTTATCATCCTTACTTAATCTCATTAGGGATTAATGGCAATTAGGATTAGTTTAGGTCTATTATGAACAACCTTAGGTTTTTGCTTTTTAAACCTTAAACTCTTATTTGCTACAAGTCTTATAATTTCAATGAAACTCATTTGAATCATTACATTTTAGTTAGAGGTATTTAGAACTAACTTGTTTCATTGACTCAACTTAGACATTAAAAATTTAACTTTTATTCTAAGGCTCCTAAATTCAATCCAATAGTTTCATAATTATTTATTCATCATATATAGGTCTTTAAATTCATTAGAATTTAAAAAACCACTCCCTAGGTACTCCATTCAAGTCTTGGCCAAGACACCACTCAAGAGGAAGCCATATGGAGTTTTATTGTTTCTTGCTAGGAGTTTAATGCATACCCATGTTCCTTGGTCTCTCTTTAGTCTAATTATACTTTCATATGGTTTAAACTAGGCTTTTAGAGTTCCTTGTCTCCTTAAGTGCAATGGAAATCCTAATTTCACTATCTTCCTTTACATAGCTTTTCATGTCATTCTAATTGCATAATCTATTTTCTCATGCCCCAAAACCCTTGGTTCTGCCTTGTTTTCATTCAAAACACTTCCTTTTTATATGAGGCTTGAGTTGGCTGAACCATGTCAAAAAGGAGGAAGCCAAGGAGAAGCCAAGTTCTACCATGATTCATACACCATCGTAAAGCTTATCAAAGAGAGGAATTTACTACTAATCTTGGTTTCTTTAATCCTCTCCTTCTTCCAAAAGTTTAGCCATGAAAACCTTCCTTTTAAAATACTAAAACCACAAGGAAAGAGAGTATGTAGAGAAGAGTAAGTTTGGTGAAGGGATTAGCATAAAAAGATAGCGATTTCTTACCTTTTCTTTGCTTGTCTTCCTCCTTCTTGCTCCTCCTCTTTATGAGATACAAGGTGCTAGTCCAGAAGCTTTAAGGTCAATTTTGAGGAGTTAGAAACATGGCTGGCCTAATATAAGAAGGAAATGAGGCATTTTAAACATTTTCCTAAATTCTTATTATGTCCTTTTGCTTCATTTCTTTCATTTATACTCGTTTTAACTCCTTTTTTAGAATTATCTTTTCCATATGAAAATTTAGGTTTTCTAGTATATTAAAAACATTTGCTTTCAATTTTATGAGGTTTGGAACCATCTTTAATCATTTGGTTAAAGTTTAAGTCAATCGATAGCTTAAAATGTACACCAGAAGGGTCTTGGTCATTCTAAGGGTTTCTATAATTTTTAGGGCTTCTGAAAAACTCTAAAAAGCTTAATTTTATTATTTAAAGCTTCTTTTTTTGCGTTTCTAAAAAGTTACCCAAAATTACAATTTGCCATTACTTTTTTGGTTAAATTTATTTAGTCATTCTGGATTCAATTTTTGGTGATCTTTAACATTGTCTCCTCATTTATGGATGCTTAAATTATTATTTTAACCTTGCTTAGCCTTATTTCATTTTATCTTAAGGTCTTATTTTTGTATCTCATCGATTTTAGTTCAATTTTAAGAAGATTAGATATTGCAAAGTTTGACTACCAATGACTACTATCTTATACTAGCAATCACATACAATATATTAATAGCCAAAAACATATGGAAAGGGCAAGATCATAGCACCAACTCCTTATTGAGCACAATTGTCATACCTATCTTCATTTAACTTATTTACACCACTTATATGCATTAGCAACAAACTTTACAATATGTAACTCTGATTCACACGAATTCAAACACTAAGGAAAGTTTATAATATGAATTTTATTCTTGTAAAATTTCATATACAGTTGAATTTGTTTGATCCCCTAAAAATATGAAAAACAAAACTACAGTAGCATGAACAGTAACAATATCATTATGCATAATTGGACAATTTTAAAAATTCATAAAATATTTTGTAAAGCTCTAAAAATTTCCATTCTTAGCTTATTAAAAAGTTGTATAAATTCTTTAATTGCACACTAAATTCAGCCCCAAACTAGGTCATTTGGACTTTAAAGGGTAAAGGTATAATTTAGAACTCTTTTGAACCAATTTTAAGTTCTAAAGTGGGCCCATTAGTTTTCAAATCATACTCTCTCACTTTGAGCCAATTTCAATCATTTTAAACATCAATTCCATATGGTCCAAAATGTGCATATATATTATGTAGCTTAGCATATTCAAGAATAGCCCTAAATGGACATATCTTACCACAAAACATATATTCACATATTCTAGCTCATACATATAATTCCATCATAAGTATCATCAAATACATGATTATTCACTATACATACAAAGGTCTTTAGCTACTCCATTACACTTGGCGCAAGTAGCCACATTTACATTACAAAAACTTTATTGCATACTTTTCCTAGGGTCTAATGCTTCTCTACCTCCTTCTCTTTGCTTGAAGAGCATGATATAGTTAGTGAAAATTTATGGGTGAGATTCCATAAAGAATTTCAATAGACAATCTCAACTAAATTAACATATACAAGAATACCATGAGAAAATACAATGCATGCGGTGTAAGAATGCTATTCATATGCATCATGTAACTCAAACATAGCTTTTAACATATAAACTCATTTCTCATCAAGCCATGGCATCAAAACAAACTAGCTAGGCTCAACTAAACTCAACTCAAGGTCAAGGAAGAGCTATTGTGTTTAATTCTATGCCTTAGAAAGTTAGAAGCCGAAATATAGTCGTTTCATATGCATAAAACTTATTATGGAAAACATATCAAAGCATAGCTTATGTATACATCAAGCAACTGTACATACTAGTATTTCAACTCATTCAAGCACTCAAATACATGCAAGATAGGGAGATAGAGCTACCTTGTAGTGTTAGGAGTCTTAAGTTATAACTAACTCCCATAAACTTCTCTTTTCTTGATTCTTTTTCTTGGTCATTCTCGGGTTCATACCTCCATCAAATGGGCTTGCATTCATTCGACCTACCTATAGTAATGTATGTAACACCCCAAAATTAATTAAGGTGTTAAT
The DNA here is from genome assembly GCA_026724425.1 of Erythrophleum ivorense. Taxonomy (NCBI): domain Eukaryota; kingdom Viridiplantae; phylum Streptophyta; class Magnoliopsida; order Fabales; family Fabaceae; genus Erythrophleum; species Erythrophleum ivorense. The sequence continues at coordinate 33,822,938 of JAIUCV010000006.1, read as the reverse complement.
CATGGATTTGGGTTAATTAAGAATAATTAATATGGAATAATTAGGCAAGTTATGTGAATGAAAATTTTAGACAGATAAATAATTAATATGAGTTTGAGATTTAATTAGGTTAGAAACCTCATCTAGGCTTAAATTAAAATTAAATAGGTCATGGTTAGAGACTAATGGAGGCCCAATAATTTTTGGTACAGACCCAACCTTTTAATGTGAGACTTAGCCCAAGAGAGAGTACCTAGTGATGGCCCAATCTAATTTAGTGAGATACGGGACCAAGACCCAATATAAGTTCTTATAACTGGCCCAACATCCCTTATGCAGACCTCAACTAAATGAGCTCTTGAAAACTTGACTTAATCCAACTAAAAATCTGAACTCTTGTAATTGGCTCAACAAATTAAAACCTTAGCCCAACAACTAGTAGGAGCCTAATAGGTCCTTGGGCTAGTGGGTCAACCCATAACCCATTTAGAACCCAAATTAAACCTTAAAAACCATTCTATCCACCCCCCATTATATAGAACCATAAGAAACACAAACACAAATTCGGAGGTCCAAAGGGGAAGTTAGGGTTAGCAATAAAATTCCATTATTTTCCACTCCCAAAGCAAGATTTAGCCAAGATAATAGTTATATAACTTAATCCTCTCTTCTTTCTCTTTGATTTGACCTAATTGGCTTCTCATTTGGAGCACTTTCACCCACACCCAAAATCTGAAACTTGCTATTTGATGTTTCCATGGTGAAATTTCGTAGGTTGAGGCTAGGGGTGTTATTAGGTGAGTATAAACTCTTCATTTTGATGTATTTTCTAATGGTTTAAGACCCCATAGTAGATTTATAGTATGGGCCTTAATTTTGTGCCAATTTTCTTAGGGTTTGAAATGATATTTTGATGTTTCTGGTCTAGGGAAGGCAAAACTCGAAATTAGAGGCTCTTGGTGATTGGATAGGTGTCCTTTAGGTAACTATTGGTAATTTAATTCTTTGAGCATTGGGTTATTACCATAAATGATGAATGGGATAGTAATGGACTAATATAAAGTGATAATTTTCTGATATTGTAATTATAGGAGGATTTTGGTACTACTGTTAGCTTCCAACTTATCTACAAGTGAGGTAACTGGGATTCATGCTAATTCCATGCATATATCTGCTTTAATTTTGTATTTACTGCATGATTATGATTTTGATGCTAAATGAATTGGTTGGATATTTTTTTATATGTGATTGGACCTTGTGAATCCATGGTGAAGCTGTGGTGCAGTTGCCACCCATGTATGTGCTTTGATCGGGCACCGCGTTATGACTAAATCTCAGATGCACTGAGCCCTAGTTGTGCTCATTGGGGAGTAGGTGCCATGGACAGACCTCTTCCGGTGTTATTAGCCTTTAACATGTAGAATTATGATTTTTAGTATGGGATAATAATCATAGATAGCCTAATTATTTCATTTACTAATATGGTTGATACATTTATTGGATTGTGATATGAAATCATGCATATATGTGAATTAAACTAGAATATATAAATAGAATTTTCCTTGATTGTTGAGATTTACATCTCACCCCATTTCATGGGATCATACTTTTAGGTGAAGGCCCTTCGGGTAAGGATAAAAGGAAGCAAGTGGATAAAAATCCATGAGCTCTAGCCATATGTGGAGAAAGTACTTGGGTTGATATAAGTATAGTAGATGTAATTTTGTTATTTTTTTATATAGCATCATCATGTAATCATATTGCCAAGTGTAGGTATTTACATTTTGATTACTTGGAATGTCTCTATTGAGGAGTTAGGTCTCATTTTAGCTTGGTATTGGATGTATGAACTTATAACATCTGTTATGAACTTTGTTGAACCTATGAAATGGTTTACTACTTGAGAAATATAATTATGTGATACATTGGATGTAGACCCAAACTAGTGATGTATGAAATCTTTAATAGAATATATATTTGAATGATAATTGTTGGTAGCTTATGCAATTCTTGCTATAATTAATCTATGAATTTGCTGATATACGGTAATTGGATTAGTAGGAATTAATGATTAAGTCTAGAACTAGTAATGATAGATAAGGTCAGTAAATTAGGTGCATGAAAACTATTAGAGCCCCACAAATTAAGATAGAGTGCTCATAGAGTGTCTCTAAGGGTAGAATTGGAGTGCATGAGATGAAATTTAGAAGATGTAGTTGTAAGAGGGGGTTACATCACGACTAGGAAGGTCTCGCTATGGCCAAGAGTATGACAGAGACGAGGAGAGTCATGGCGCAAGGAATCTTACTACAGCTCAAAGTGAAAATATTGCCCAAGGAGGGTGACAAAGAGCAAACTCTCCATAATGTAACATGTCCTGCCGCGGCTCAAGTCGAGAAAACTAGGTAAGGAGTGTCTAGTAGTTAGTCTCGTGTGCAGCGCAAGTGTATCTCACCTAGGCGAGAATCGCGAGACTTCGAATAGTAGCTCCAGGAGGTATTTCTGCTATAATGCCACGTAGGCTTGTTACGACGAGGGTCCAAGCTGCGACAAGATTTGCGTGAGTTGCCAAATAAGATTCCTGAGAGTAACTTAGCCGTGGCATGGAAGGTCGAGGCTGTGGCATAGAGTGAAAAACTTAGTTTTTGAGCTCTAATAACTAACTTAGCCTCAGCAGGAGAGTTTTAAGTCGAAGCGAAGGTTCCTAAACTCCTACCTTTAGCTTAGAAACTTTGGTTTCTCCAATGGTAATGCTAGGGAATGATACAGGAACACTTATAGGAGGTTTTTGTACATTGAAATTAATAAATAGGTGAATCACAAACCCTTCATGATCGTACAATTTCTCTTATGCATTTATGGTTGTATAGTTAATGACCCTAATATCATCAAGGTTCAAATTTCCCTATATTTTCATGATGTATTTAATCATAATGACTCCAATCCTTGATCAGTAATCATTAATCACATATTTAATCATAATTACCATGATTAGAAGTTAGGGTCATCACATTTGGTATCAGAGCAATGGTGTAGGCAATTGTGTTTGATTTACAACCTTGTAATTAGAAAACTTAGCAATCATGATGTATGCACGATAACAATAGGAACATTGTGACCTGGTGATAACTCTAATACTTATATATACTTGCTATGGGTGGAGTTGTGTTTTGTTTTCCTTGGGTGTAGCTTAATGGGGGATGCTTATGGTTGTGCTTGTGGCATTGCAGAGCTAGATGGTTACATGTAGAGAAATAACTAAGATGCTAAAAGAGATGCAAAAGGCTATGGCTGCAATGGCTAACCGAATGAGAGAACAAGCTGAGGCCTATGAAACTACAGTTAGGGCAATGACTAACCGGCTTTAAGAGCAAGTCGAGGCTCATGCAGCAACTGTGCAAGTGCTGCAATAGCTACATGAAAACATAAATAAGCAAAATCAAGAGGTGCCGGTGGAGAACCGTGTTGGTGCTGGTCATAACCCTGGTGTGGGACACTAAAGGGAAGATGGCGACCTCTCTATTATGTTGGCCAAATTTAGAAAAGTTGATCCTCCATCATTTTTTGGGGAGTTAGACACTAAGAAAGTTGAGAGGAGGCTGCTGATGCAGCTAGAAAAGATCTTTAAGGTTATGACCTACACCACGGAACAAAAGGCAAAGTTGGCCATATACAAGTTGGAGGGTGAGGTTGAGCATTGGTGGAGGAATGCCTTTAGGTTTTTGATTTCAAAGGGGATACCTTTGACTTAGGAAAGTTTCCAAACTGCCTTTGAGAGCAAGTATTTTTCACCTTCAGTGAGGGCTGACAAGGAAGTCGAGTTTAACTTCCTTGAACAAGGGGATATGAATGTGGATTAGTATGCGGCCAAGTTTATCCAATTGTCTCGCTTCTCCTCCTACTTGAAACAATTCGATGATGAGCCATGGAAGGTTGAAAAGTTTGAAAGAGGGCTGAAACTAAAGTTGAAGGACAAAATTATATCTCTACAAATCCACAATTTTGATAAATTGGTGGAGAAGTGTAGAGTAATAGAGAGGGCCATGGTGGAAAGTGAGGCTAAGAGGAAGAAGACCCTGGAAGGTAAGCGGCACTGGGGCATAGAGCCCTTTAGGGGCAGAAGTAAGAAGAGAGCCAATTGTGGGAGTGGCTCTTGGGGTACGAAAACACCTCCAAGGAATATCCCTTAAAGAAGAAGCATGGGACCACCAAGAAATACAGTGAGTGCCCCACCAACTTGTGCCAAGTGTGGGAAGTGTAAGAAACGATCTGTACATGCAGCGGAATTTTTAATTCGTTTCTTCCATGGATCCATCAACTTGATTAAACTAAGTATGAGATAAGTTATTACCTTTACGGTGCGTTTTCTCTTTTCAGATCTTTGGAACTAACATCTATGCACAGTCCCCTTTATCGATATCCACACAAATGATCTGGCAACTTGAAAGGCGTGCTAGCACTTTTGTTCACTACGTTCGTACATGAATTGAAGAGAAGACGATGTTATCTCTCTAGGCGTCTGTACACTTTCTCTCTCTAGGTGTACGGCTGCTCTCTCTCTCTCTCTCTAGGGTGATGGCTTAGGGTTTTAGAAATCTGACCCTTTTTTGTTGTGTTTCTAAAACCTAGCCTACCTCTCCTTTTATAGAGGTATATTTAGATTAAATTAATTAATTTAAATATATTATTTAAATTAATCTAAATTAATCTTAAACAAATTAGTTAAAATTTGAATTTATCTCATAAATTTAATTTGAACAAATTATTTATAAATAAATATATATATTGAAATATACGATATAATATATATTTATATCAAATATAAATATATATATATATATTTCAAATTTATATATATATATATTATATATATCAACTAACATATATATAAATATATTTTGAATTAATTACATATATATATATATATAATTATCTCACCCTAATTAAGCGTAACATTTATCGAATCTAGACATAGTTCTAGGTTTAATAAATTTGGATATTCTTGTTCAAGTTGATTCGTTCTTGTGTGCGACCCTGTAAGCCTATATGATATTGGCAATGGGCCAACAACGTTCTTGTACCCACAAGTCACCAGCAGCCTTTAACAAGACATAGTGACTACCCAAATCGCATAGGGTTTAGTGATCCGATACAGCCTATCGTATAACCTTGTCACATCTCTTTTATCACACGATATCTTGATCGAGCATGAGGCATGGAATTGTCATCCTCATCTTACTCAATCATTAGTTTCTTGATTTGCATGCAGATTGATAGAATGAATGGAAAACCTTTCCATCCAAGCATGGCCATGCATTTCTCAGTCTCACTCATTGAGGGGCCTAAAGATATCTCTCCGTTAACCAGAGGGACAAATTCCATCTTGACCACTCATCATCCTCTACATGGAATCCACTATACCCGATAATAGCCTTTATGATCACCCGGTCAAAGGCGACTTTTGACAATGCCAAAGCATAGTGTCCTTTATGTTGGAATCTATGATGATCTCAGGTATAAGGGATTAGTGACACGGTTATATATGAGGTACGCTTATGACCTAATCCATGAAGCTACCTCATGATGGGTCAATCCAGCACCCTATTCCCAACAGGCACCTATGATTTTGATTTGTATCTCCATACATGATTAACACATAACCATCAATCAAAATCATACTCGTCTTAATTCATCATCGTTCCCATAATAATAATCGACTAAGGATATTTAGGATAACTAATATAATTTATCCAAGGATATAATTATTATAGAAACATGCAAATATAATGATTGTAACAAAAAAAATTTATTCTTAATGAAGCACAATGTTTACAAATGATTAGCCTAGGGCACAATCTTCAACAGGAAGAACCATGGTAATGGGCCATGCCCGATGTGCTATAATTGTGGGAAGCCTAGACACTATGCATGGACTTGCACGGTGTCACAAGAGTCGGCCTCATCTGTTAAACCACCTACCCAGGGAAAGGTGTTTGCCCTTACACAGCAAGAGGCTAGTAGATCCCCTAATATGATCCTAGATACTTTATTTATCCATAATCATGTTGTAGATGCATTGTTTGATTCAGGTGTGACCTAGTCATTCATCTCATATGACTGTGTTAAGTGTCTGGATCTTAAAATTAGCTTGTTGCCATTTGAATTATCTGTGTCCACCCCTACTAGATATTCTATGATTATATCTAATGTGTGCTTGAATTGTATTGTACAATTGGATAGCTGTTGTACTACCCTTGACCTGATTTGTATTCCTTTGTGTGATTTTGATGTAATCATTGGTATAGACTGGCTATCAGCTAATAATGTGATACTTAATTGTAACCATAAGACTGTTTCTTTACCTACAAATATATCTGAAACTTATCCTGTGACTAAGCTTACTTATGTGTCTGCCACCCAGACAGGGAGGTACCTTAGGCGTGATTACCAAGGGTTTATAGTATTCTTTTCATTGCATGTTGAGGTTGATGATAGATTGGAGGATATACCTATGATTAGGGAGTTTCCTAATGTTTTTCTTAAGGAGTTTAGTATACTACCTCCGGAGAGAGAGATAGAATTTTCCATTAATTTGGTACCAGGTACAGGTCCGATTTCTAAGGCCCCGTATAGAATGGCGCCTACTGAGCTGGTTGAGTTGAAAAGTCAATTAGAGGAGTTACTTAAGAAAGGGTTTATTAGGCCAAGTGTGTCTCCTGGGGGAGCACCAATGTTGTTTGTTAAGAAAAAGGATGGTAGCCTTAAGCTTTGCATTGATTATAGGCAATTGAACTAAACGACCATCAAGAATAAATACCTTTTACCTAGGATTTGACTTACTTGACCAATTAGCTGAAGCGTCAGTCTTTTCAAAGATTGACCTTTGATCGAGATATCACCAACTTAGAGTCAAGGCTGAGGATGTACCTAAAATCGCCTTTAGGACTCGATATGGCTACTATGAGTTCCTAGTTATGCCTTTTGGGTTAACTAATGCCCCTGCCATTTTCATGGATTACATTAATAGTATTTTTAGGTCTTATCTTGATCGGTTTGTGGTAGTATTCATTGATGACATTCTTATCTACTCTAAAAGTAGTGAAGAGCATCTTAGGATAGTTCTTCAAACATTGAGAGAGTATCAGTTGTATGCTAAGCTAAGCAAGTGTGAGTCTTGGTTGCGGGAGTTCAAATTCCTAGGTCATGTGATATCGGAACAAGGGGTAGCGATAGATCCTAGCAAGGTAGAAGCAATACTGAATTGGGAGAGACCTAAGACAGTGACCGAAATTCGTAGCCTCTTAGATCTAGCTGGCTACTATAGAAGATTCATTAAAGGATTTTGTCAGTTAGCCATGCCTTTGACAAAATTGACTAAGAAGGACCAACCATTTGTGTGGGATGCCAAGTGTGAGAATGCCTTTCAGGAGCTTAAGGATAGGCTTACCACTGCACCTGTGTTAGTGATACCTGACCTTAAAGAGACATTCACAGTTTATAGTGATGCTTTTAAGAAGGGATTAGGGTGTGTCTTGATGCAACAAGGTAGGGTGATAGCTTATGCCTCTAGACAACTTAGACCTCATGAGGAGAATTATCCCACCTATGACCTAGAGCTAGCGGCTATAGTTTTTGCCCTTAAGATTTGGAGACACTATCTCTATGGTGCACAATTTGAGGCATATAGTGACCATAAGAGTTTAAAGTATCTATTTGACCAGAAGGAGTTAAACATAAGGCAAAGGAGGTGGATGGAATTCCTTAAGGACTATGATTTCTCTTTAAAGTATCATCTAGGGAAGGTGAATGTGGTCGCTGATGCCTTGAGTAGGAAATCTATTCACATGGCAATGATGATGCTTAAAGAGCAAAGGTTGATTGAGGAGTTAAGAGATTTGAATCTATTGATTTCAATGAATTCTAGTAGCCTTCTTTTAGGAGAATTAAGGATAGAAAATGACCTTAGGAAGAGGATTAAAGAGGCCCAAGAGCTAGATGAATATTGGGGAAGAATTAGAAAGCAACTAGGGAGTGGTGAGGTCAAAGATTTTGACCTATCAGAAGACGGCTTAGTAAGGTACCAAGGTAGAGTGTGCATACCCAAGGAGGAAGAGTTGAGGAATATAGTATTATCGAAAGCTCATAGGAGTAGGTACACCATTCATCTGGGCACCACTAAGATGTATAGGGATCTTAAGAAGAGCTTTTGGTGGCCTGGGATGAAGTCGAACATAGCAGAGTTCATTGCTAGATGTCTAGTTTGTCAGAGGGTTAAGATTGAGCACCAAAGACTCACAAGGTTGTTACACCCTTTAGAAATTCCAGAATAGAAATGGGATAGCATATCCATGGATTTTGTGATGGGTTTGCCTAGAACATCCTTAGGTTATGATGCTATTTAGGTGATTGTGGATAGATTGATAAAGTCTGCCCACTTTTTACCTATTAGAGCCACTTATCCTCTAAATACACTAGCTCAACTGTATGTTCGTGAAATTGTGAGATTACATGGTGTCCCCAATAGCATTGTGTTAGATAAAGACCCAAGGTTCACATTAAAATTTTAGCAGTCTTTACAAGAAGCTTTAGGCACTAGTCTTAACTTTAGTACTACCTATTGAGGGGTCGTGTCGCGCAACCCTCAAAATAAAACTAGGTTAATAAAATATATAGATAATGGTGTAACTTAGGTCATCTCCCTTGAAAATGGAATTCAATGTTCAATTGGGTTTTTTAAGTATTAAAAGACTCTAAAAATGTCCTAACTAATGGGGGTTTGATTGACTTAAACTAATTAAAATGAAACTGAATTAAAATTCCTAATTACTACCTAATTGTATGAATTATGGTTGATAATGGGCTTATGACTAGCTTTAGATTTGTCCCTTGGTATCCACTATCCTTATCCTAATCCAATTGTAATTAATTCTGGTCTAAGAGTCCCTATTTGTGTTCAATACAAATTATCTTGAGTTACCACAAGAATCGAGGAACTAACAATTTAATGTTAAATTTAAACCTCAATATTGTATAAAATCGCTAACTCTTGTCATTAGGATCAATGAACACTTAGATTGAATGATTAATTGATCAATTAGCCTCTAAATTAACACCTTAGGAGATTCAATTAACTAATTAAACTCGAATGGATCCTCAAATTAGACAATTAAACACTTAATCTCTCACATGCATTTCATCAAACACCTTGACTGCATATATGAATAATTATAAGAAATTGAAAAATCTAGCACTAAATCAATCAAATAATCAGTCAAACAATATCCTAATTAGTGTCTAACTAGCCACTAATTACAATTACACAAATTCCTAATCAAATACAACTTAACCAAGCTTGTACAAGAAAAAGAAAAAGTGCAGGAAAGTAGAAATTCTTAGCTAAAATTCCTTTAATCATTCCATGGATTCAAGCTTTTCCAAGGTTCTCCTCCTAGCCAGCCACAAGATGGAGAGTTAAAGCTTCATGGAAGTGGAAGAATGGAAGATGGAATGGTTCTGTGTGGAGTGGATGGACGCTGGATGGAGTAAATGGAATATCGATGGATGAGAATGATGATGAATGGAGTGTGTGTCTCTGGATGAATGTGTGTGATCTCTCCTCCCAACTTTAGCCCTCTAACCATGTGCTTCATTAATCTTCTTCACGTGCTTAAAGGTCACTCTTAATTCCTCAGCCTTTGGATTAAAGGATACGAATGAATGGAATGGCGTGGATGCATTTTATTCGATGGATGAATTTTTGGATGATGTGTGTCTCCTGATGCTACCATAAATGTATTCTTTATTCCCCTCACGTGGTTGCTTCTTCTTTTTATGTGTTTCTTTGTCTTGATTCAACTTCCAAAACTCATGGCTTTATACTCCTTCCCATACGGTTTAGCTAACTCTTTATTCCTTTACAAGTCTTTAATCACATTGCTTCTTCTCATTTCTCCTACCCACGTGAGTGAGATGAGAGAGTAGGTTGCATGAAATAACTTGAGACCTCTCTCTCCTTTAGCATTAGACCCGTGGCATGTTCATTTTCCAGCTCATATTTCTTAATGCCTCATTTGTGTGTATGAATTGGTGGGCCCCAACGTGATGCTGACTTGCTAGAATGTAATATTAAAAATTCATCCATGCTTCGCGCTATCTTCGAATCTAGAATGCAACTTATTCTTCTTCTCATTCCACGTTCTGCCTCTTCTCTCATTCAGCTCGCTTTTCTCATCTAACCTATAACAAAATTCATGTTTTTTCCACACTTTTGTTCACAGCCTTGTTCACTTGTTACACTCCCTTTTATTCTACATAATTTTCACATTTCTAATGGACGTTGCTGCATGGTTTGGTTCATGCTTCTTCTTCTGCTCTCCATATAGCTTCTTGAATCATTCACACGTTGCTAATGCATGCTTCTTCTTTTCCATATTCTGCCACTCCAAAATTGGGCTGCTTCCTTCTCCATGTAGCTTATTCATAGGTGAGCTAGAAGTGATGCAACGTGGAAGTGTAGTGGCTATAACATTCTTCTTTTCAAACCTGTATTGCTACATGTTACGTGGGTGAATGATGTAAAGCTTCCTCTTGTAGCTGCCATGTATACGTACGTGTAAATAGGTCTATTTTAAATCATGTGTCTCCCTTCAATGTGCCTTGGAGCAAATTGGACGTGTGTGTTTCTGGTGGTACCTCGTGCATGTGAAAGAAAGGAACTGAGCTATTATAATGAGCTTCAGTGAGAGTAAGTGATGTTGAAACACGAGAGTAAGAAGTTGTCTAATTTGGACTCCACTAAGAATGCCTCCCTTTGATGTATACATTGCTTCCATAAAAAGAGCCAGCTGCCATTAATTCATCTTCATTTTAAATTCTTTTTCCCATTAAAATTTACACAAGAATATAAAATAAAATGAAGCAAAATAAAACAAAATAAAATATTAAGAAGGAAGAATTCACAAAGGAAATATTTCAATGAAATTTATGCATTAAAATTCAAAAAATTTGCAAATAAATTTCTAAAGGGCAAGTAATGGCCAATAAACTTAATTATCCACCTAATAAAGTCCATTAAACCTTATTTAATTATTAAAATGCTTAAGTTAGGAGAATTAAAATGTATAAAAATCATACTTATCAAATTCCCCCACACTTAAACCTTTGCACTCTTAGGCAAAACTCAAGATCAAAAGAAAGACTAATAAAATGACCAATGGAGAATGAAAATGGAAAAAGGAAAGTAAAAATCACAAGTTCTACTGATCAAAACTTTTCATTGCTTCAACAATCAAAGTTAACTTCACTTGCATCAAGAATTAAGCTTTATGGCAATTTCATTTGAAAAGAATGAATTGAAATGCATAGCCCCTCACATAGGTTAGTGTTTACTCTCAACTCTCTAGTGTTTAAGGGAATGTTGATCACTCAAGTTCCACCTATCAAAGTTCACTACCATAAGCTTGTCTAGCTTTTAAATCTCCACTACCATACTAAATGCAAAACACAAATCAATAGGACTTTTATTTAGGGTTGTAATGGGGCTAAGGAGATGAAATAAGTAGATAAACAAGAAAAGACAAACAAATAGATACCTTAGAACTTCAAGAGCAATAAAATGTAACCAATGACAGGAAAGAATGTGCATTCAAGGCCTTATTTCCAACTAGTATAAGTGAATACAAGTTCAATTCAAAATATTTCTTTCTTTTGATTTTCAATTACTTTTCCTCTTTTTCTTTTCAATGCTTTTCTTTCTCTTCTTTTCTTTCCATTTTTTTTACAACAATTTCCTCAACCTTTAATAATACTGGCCTAAATGGATGCAAAGCACATATTTACCTATCTTAAACAAGTGTAATGCTCTTTGAAATCCCTAAGGCATCTTTAAACAAGGTGGAAATATATTTTCATTTTTCATGGTTATAGGTTCAACAAGCAAATAAAATAAGGTCCAAAGTGGCTAAACAATGAATAAAATGCATGTGGCTTTTTGGCTCACTAGCTATAAAAGAAAGGAATGCCTTATCATTTTCATGCATGCAAATGCAAATGTGGCCTCAACAAAGAATCAAGACAAGTTATAAAGTGAAAGCAGAGATAGGTGAATACACACTAGAAATGAACAATTAAGGGTCAATTCCTCACTGGCTAACGGCTATCAAATAATTCATTGAAATCAAATTCATTGCCACTTCACTTGAATCAAGACACAAGATCTATTACTTATCATGTTAAAGTGAATCCAAGCTATAATCATCACAACTTGCAACTTTCAAAGAAAAATTGAAAAAAAAAAGTACGCTATTTTTCAAAATTTTTTCTTAAGAATTTCAAATTTTTTAGTTTTTTTTTAACAAAACAAAGTAAAGAGAAGAAGATGAAATGGAATGGCTCTCCCCCCCACACTTAAATATTGCATTGTTCTCAATGTCAGCACACAATCCAGTCAAAAAATAAATAGCACAATATAAAAGAGTGAAAGGAGAGTATACGACCAGATGAAGTTGAATAGAAGATCTCAAGGGTGGCTCAGATTTTCTTTGTAGCTGGTTAGCAATTTATTTCCTACAAAACAAAAACAAAACAAATAGTAATGCAAAAAAGAAAAGAAAACTAAATCCTAAACTAAGAATAACTATATAAAAGACTAATTAATCATAAGTATTAAAAACCAAAATCAAAGCTGCTTTATTCCTTCTTAATTGAACAACTTTAAGCCTAACCACTTTAAAACATTTTGATTGATCATTCAAGAATGATTCATGGACTTTCTCAACCATCAATAGTTTCAAAAAGTCATATTCAGCATATCTAGAAGCAGTGAAAGAAGAAAAGTCAAATTTAGGACATTTAAAACTAAAGAAAGAAAATTTAAAATCAAATTTAAACTTTAAACTCTCTAGAAATCTATCAAAACCAATAAAATTAGTTAAACTCTTATCAGTAAGAGTCACTGCATCAACAGAAGGATAAAATTACAACTTCTCACAGTCTTTTGAGTGAAAATCCTTCAAGTTATCTAGTAGTTGCTTAATCTCAAGTGGGAGAGTCTATGGATTGTTGGGAACTACTTCACTAACTTCAGTAGGCTCAAAGAGACATCGGTAGGCTCACAAGATTCTAAACAATGATCAACAGCTAAATCCAGTCTCTCACTAGTATCAATAATAGCACAAGCATCAATAGGGTGTTCAATATCAGCACTATCTCGATGCATGCTCTCATCAACACTAGATGATCAGTAGAATAAGTCTTACCAACAGTTTTAGTGCAAACAAAGGACTTTTTGGATTTAGTAGACTTATTAGACTCTAGAAACTCATTAATCTCAATACATATAGGACATGTATGCATATCATCACATAAGCATTTAAGAGTGGGGTCTGCATTATCAATAACAAGCTGTCCAACAATTTCACTATCTAAATTTTCATCACATGCTACATTCACTACTTCATCAGTCATATCATTACATACTAGTGAGGAATCATGTTGATCAGTATATGTGAGGAACTCACTAGTCTCAATGAAAGAATTAATCTGGGAGCATCTATCACATATAATGGATTCAGCACACACACAATCAAGAGACTCATTCAAATAAGCTATGTCACATGGTCCAGATGGTATGCTATCCCTAAACTCAGAAGATGCATCATCAATAGGCTTATCAACCAATCCCATACTAAGAACAGAATAATCATCACATTTTAGATCACCCCCACACTTATCTACTACCCTAGACTCAATAAAATCATCATTAATAGGTCTAGAAATGAATTTATCACTTTGGTCACAGTTAGGAGTAGAAATACCAAGTGCATCAGTACACAAGGATTCATGAACATCACAAAAAGTATCAGTTTTGCTCAATGCATTACCATAATCAATCAAATCAGGAGATTCAACAACAATTTCTTCATCAATATCATCATCATGCAATTCAGAATCAACACAATCATGTGCATTAGTGGTCACAGTGCTATCAAGCAAACTAGATTCAGTTCTAACAAATTGTAAAGTATTAGAAGATAGAAGGATATTATCCAGTGAATAGGACTCTTCCTCCTCTATACATTCCCTTCTAATTTGCTCTTTAGTTAATTTAGTAGTACTTGAAGTAGGTTGATTCATTTGAAATCCTAAATCCTTCATGAGGTTGTTAAACGTTGTTGATTTTCAGGATGCAACCATTTAGTTTCTTATTGGAGTTGAAGATTATAGGCATCCATTTACTGCATCCTCCTTTCTTCCTAACTTGGTTCCCTCTGGACCTCTTGTTGCATGTACCTTCGTGAAAGTTGTAAGAATGATACTCTGGCTCTTGCACATGGAAGTTGTGGTATGGCTCATAATGATGGTGGTAATTTGAGTGAATCTCATATTAATGATAGTATGGTTAGTAGCATGGTGGTTAGAATTATTAGTATTGTTGGCTTTGTTGTGCTTATCTTTGTCATTCAAGAATGCCACAAAGCATTGACCTGAGTTCATCCAACTGCTTGGAGATCCCATCATTTGCATAAGAATCATAAACACCTTAATTAGAATAATAATATGGATCCATTTCAAGTAAATAGTATGAGAAGCACAATTAATTTCAGCATAAAACAAATCACTAACACACTACTACTAATATTACTTTTAAATTAAGAAAATAAAATTTAAATGAAGCTAAAACTTACCTAATAATGAAAAACACTCTAAAATAGAGGTTAATCACACAAAATAAACTCACAAAAAATAAAGAAATTAAATCCAGAAAAATTGAAAAAAATCCTTAAAAAAATTTGAGAAAATACTAAAAAATTAGAAAAAATGCCTTAAACGTTGGAATTTGGCCAACAAATGGTGTACCTAATAGCATTGCTATTTTTTTTGCTCAAAACACCCAAAAACCTTAGAAAACAAAGTTTAAGAATTTTTTGGGCACTTCAAACAAAAATTCCAACAAGTAGTCTCCTGATTTAAGCAACTGAAATGTCCAAAATCCAAGTCCAAAACAGAACAAAAATCAAACCAAAACAGAGCTAAAAAAGAGGTTAAATACTTAGATATCCTTTTCAAATAATTGAGAATCCAATTCCCTGGCAACGACGCCAAATTTTAACTGGTTATGTCACGCAACCCTCAAAATAAAACTAGGTTGATAAAATATATAGCTAGTGGTGCAACCTAAGTCATCTCCCTTGGAAATGGAATTCAATATTCAATTGGATTTTTAAGTATTAAAAGACTCTAAAATTTCCTAACTAAGGGGGGTTTGATTGACTTAAACTGATTAAAATGAAACCGAATTAAAATTCCTAATTGCTACCTAATTGTATGAATTATGATTGATAATGAGTTTGTGACTAACTTTAGATTCATCCCTTGGTATTCATAATCCTTATCCTAATCCAATTGTAATTAATTTTGGTCTAAAAGTCCCTATTTGTGTCCAATATAAATTATCTTGAGTTACCACACAAGAATCAAGAAACTAAAAATTTAATGTTGAATTGAAGCCTCAATCCCGCATCAAATCGCTAACTTTTGTCATTAGGATCAATGAACACTTGAATTGAATAATTAATTGATCAATTAACCTCTGAATTAACACCCTAGGAGATTCAATTAACCAATTAAACTCGAATGGATCCTCAAATTAGACAATTAAATACTCAATCTCTCACATGCATTTCATCAAACACCTTGACAGCATACATGAATAATTATAGGAAATTGAAAAATTTAGCACTAAATCAATCAAATAATCAGTCAAACAATATCCTAATTAGTGTCTAACCAGCCACTAATTACAATTACACAAATTTCCAATCAAATACAACTTAACCAAGCTTGTACAAGAAAAAAAAAGTGTAGGAAAGTAGAAATTCTTGGCCAAAATTCCTTTGATCTCTCCATGGATTCAAGCTTCTCCAAGGTTCTCCTCCTAGCCAGCCACAAGATGGAGAGTTAAAGCTTCATGAAAGTGGAAGAATGGAAGATGGAATGGTTCTGTGTGGAGTGGATGGATGCTGGATGGAGTGAATGGAATGTTGATGGATGAGAATGACGATGAATGGAGTATGTGTCTCTGGATGAATGTGTGTGATCTCTCCTCCTAGCTTCAACCCTCTAACCATATGCTTCATTAATCTTCTTCACGTGCTTATAGGTCACTCTTAATTCCTTATCCTTTAGATGAAAGGATACATATGAATGGAATGGCGTGGATGTGTTTAATTCGATGGATAAATTTTTGGATGATGTGTGTCTCCTGATGCTACCACGAATGTATTCTTTATTCCCCTCATGTGGTTGTCTTTTCTTTTTATATGTTTCTTCATCTAGATTCATCTTCCAAAACTTGTGGCTTCATACTCCTTTCCACGTAGTTCAGCTGACTCTTTATCCCTTTACACGTCTTTAATCACATTGCTTCTTCTCATTTCTCTTGCCCATGTGAGTGAGATGAGAGAGTAGGTTGCATGAAACAACTCGAGACCTCTCTCCTTTAGCATCAAACCTGTGGCATGTTCATTTTCCAGCTCATATTTCTTAATGCCTCATTCGTGTGTATGAATTAATGGGCCCCAATGTGATGCTGACTTGCTAGAATGTAATATTAAAAATTCATCCATGCTTCGTGCTATCTTCGAATCCAGAGCGCAACTTATTCTTCTTCTCATTCCACATTCTACCACTTCTCTTATTCAACTCGCTTTTCTCCTCTAACCTGTAAAAAAATTCATGTTTTTTCCACACTTTTGTTCACAGCCTTGTTCACGTGTTACTCTCCCTTTTATTCCATATAATTTCCACGTTTCTAATGGATGTTGCTGCATGGTTTGGTTCATGCTTCTTTTTCTACTCTCCACTTAGCTTCTTGAATCATTCATCCATTGTTGATGCATGCTTCTTCTTTTCCATATTTTGCCACTCCAAAACTGGGCTGCTTCCTTCTCCACGTAGCTTCTTCATGGGTGAGCTAGACGTGATGCAACGTGGAAGTGTAGTGGTTGCAACATTCTTCTTTTCAAACCTATACTACTATGCATTACGTAGGTGAATGATGTCAAGCTTCCTCTTGCAGCTGCCATGTATACGTGTAAATGGGTCCATTCTAAATCATGTATCTCCCTTCAACATGCCTTGGAGCGAACTGGATGTGTGTGTTTCTGGTGGAACCTTGTGCATGTGAAAAGAAAGGAACTGAGCTATTATAATGAGCTTCAGCAAGAGTAAGTGATGTTGAAACACGAGAATAAGAAGCTTCTTGATTTGGACTCCATTAAGAATGCCTCCCTTTGATGTATACATTGCTTCCACAAGAAGAGCTAGCTGCCATTAATTCATCTTCATTTTAAATTCTTTTTTTCATTAAAATCTACACAAGAAAATAAAATAAAATGAAGCAAAATAAAACAAAACAAGATATTAAGAAGGAAGAATTCATAAAGGAAATATTTCAATGAAATTTATGCATTAAAATTCAAAAAATTTGCAAATAAATTTCTAAAGTGCAAGCAATGGCCAATAAACTCAATTATCCACCTAATAAAGTCCATTAAACCTTATATTTAATTATTAAAATGCTTAAGTTAGGAGAATTAAAATGTAGAAAAATCATGCTTATCACCTATCACCCTTAGTCTGATAGACAGATTGAGAGAACCATCCAAAACCTTAAAGACATGCTTAGGGCTAGTGCGCTCGAGTTAAAGGGGAGTTGGGATGTGTATTTGCCTTTAGCTGGGTTTACTTATAACAAAAGTTACCATTTCAGTATCCAAATAGCACCATTTGAAAAGCTTTATGGAAGGAAGTGTCGGTCACCTTTATGTTGGGTAGAACTTGGTGAGAGGAGTGTCTCTTAGGTTCAAACATAGTAGACCAAACCACTTGTCAAATAGAACTCATAAAAAGGAAGTTGTTAGCTGCCCAGAGTAGGCAAAAGAGTTATGTGGATAAAAGAAAGAGACCCTTAGAATTTGAGGTAGGAGACCATGTGTTCCTTAAAGCTACTCCGATGATGGGTGTAGAACGGTCTATCAGGACAAGAAGGCTCAATCCTCGTTTTCTTGGTCCTTTCCAAATCCTTGAAAGGATAGGACCCGTGGCCTACAAAGTTGCTTTACCTCCAAACCTGGCCAGATTGTATGATGTGACAATCCTACTTTCTAAACTTGGTAATTATAGTTAAATATGTAATTAATAATTAATGATTAAGATTTGGAGTCGTTACAGTTTATTATGTTATGAAAATATAGGAAAATTTGAACCTTGATGTCATAAGAGAAATCATACAACCATGAGGGGTTTATGATTCAACCATTCATCAGTTTCAACACACAAAAACCTCCCACAAGTATTCCTATATCATTTCCTAACATTACCATTGAAGAAACTAGGGTTTCTAGGCTAAAGGTAGGAGTTTGGGGTCTTACGCCGCGGCCCAAACCATTTGCGTCGTGGCTAAGTTAGGTACTGGAATCGTTGGGCAATTTTCACGAATTTTGCCTTGACGATAGCCCCGGCGAGTTGGACCATCGTCGCGGCCAGCCTACATGGTGCCACGGCTGAAATGCCTTATGGAACTACTATTCCAAATCCTATGATCCTCACCTCGGCGGAACACCCTTGAGTCGTGGCGAGATTCGCTACTGTACACTCCTTACTTTGTTCCCTCGACTAACACCGCGAAAGTACATGTTGCGCCGCAGCAAGGTTTCATTCTGTTACCCTTCTGGGTGACTTTTTTCACTCTACGCCGTGACGAGATTCCTCAAGCCGTGGCGTTCTTTGCCACTGTTACTCTCCAAGAAAATTTTATTCGCTTGCGCCGCGGCGAGATTACTCATGTCGCGGCGCCCCTTGCTTCTGTCACTCATTTGGCCGCAACGAAGCCTTCTTAACGGGTGCATAACTCCCTCCTGTAACTACCTCTCCCAAATTTCATCCCCTACACTCCAATTCCCATCTTAAGAACACTCTAGGACCACTTTCTCTCATTTTATGACTCTAATGGTATTTATCTACTCTATTCACCCAACTATTCTACCATTACCAATTCAAAACTTGAATGTTAATTTCCATTCCTCCTACCTCCCCATATCAGCAAATCCATAAAGTAATAACAACTAGAATTTATGAGCTATCATCAATTAACATTCGATATACATTCCGTCAGAGATTTCACACATCAATAGTTTATATCAACATCTAATGCATCACATGATTACAATTCCCAAATGGTAAACCATATCACAGATTCAACAAAGCTATATATCAGATACTATAAGTTCATACATCAATATCCAACTATAATGTGACTTAACTCCTTAATGGTTACATTTCAACCAAGCAAAATATAAACGCCTACACTTGGCAACATGATTACATGATGATGCTATGTAAACTAATAACAAAATTGCATCTACTCTACTCAAATTAGCCCAAGTGTAGCTCCCTCCACACATGGCTAGAGTTCATAGATTTGCATCCACTTGCTTCCCCTTATCCTTACCCGAAAGACCTTCACCTGAAATATTAATCCCATAAAACAGGGTGAGATGCGAATCTCAGTAATCAAGGAAAATTTCATCATATATTCTAGTTTAATCTACATATATGCATGGTTTCATTTAAACATAAAGAAACATACCAGTCATATCAGTAAATAAAACAATTAGGCTATCATGATTACTATCCCATACTAGCAATCATATTTTCACATGTTAAAGACCATTAACACTGGGAGATGCCCGTCCACGGCACCTACTCCCCATTGAGCACAATCAAGGCTCAGTGCATCTGAGGTTTGATCATAACCCGGTGCTCGATCGAAGGACATACACGGGTGGCAGCCGCACCACAGCTCCACCATGGAGTCACAAGGTCCAACACAATACAATAGATAGCCAACCAATTCATTCAACATTTCAAATCATTCATGTACAGCAAATATGAAATTAAAATAGATATATGCATGGAATTAATATGAACTTGGTTACCTCACTTGTAGATAATTTGTAACAGCCACCAATGGTACAAAAATCTCCCTATAACCATAGCATTAGAGAATTACTACTTTAATTCATAATTTCTAGTAGCAACAAGTACCCAAAGAATTTAAATGCTAAATACTACCTAAAGAACACTTACCCAGCCACCACAAATCCCCAAATTCGGATTGAGTATTTCCTCTACCAGAAACTTTAATATATCACCCAAATTCCTAAGCAAATTCGTACATAATTAACACCCATACTATACATCAACTATGGGGGTCTTAAACCAGCAGAAAATACATTAAAATGGATAGTTTACACTTACCTAATGTCAGCCCTAGCCTCAACCTACGAATTTCCTTTAAGAAAATACCAAACAACCATATTTCAGAATTTGGGTATGGTGAAAATGCTCTAAATGAAAAACTAATCAAGCCAAATTGAAGAGGAAGAGAAGAGGATTAAGATATATAATAAGTACCTTGGCTGATTTTGAGCTTAGAGGTGAGAAATGGTGGAATTCTTGCCCCAAACCTTAGCCTCCCTTCCAAGCTTCGAATTTCTTTTTGTGTTTTGTGTGTTCTACAGAATGGGGGTGGCTAGGTTAGTTTTTAGGGTTAAAGTTGGGTCAAATGTGGGTCATAGGTTGCTCCAAGATCCAACTCCATTTGGGCTTCAAATTTTAACTTTGCTGGTCTAGCTCTTATGCATTTGGCTGCTGAAATTCCATTGGGACAGAACAAGTTTTAAGAGTTCAAAGGTTTTGGGTCTGCACAAGGGTTATTAGGCCAATTATAAGAGCTTATACAAGGTGGATCTTGGGCCTTTATCACGTGGAATTAGATTGGGCTTGCACCTAGCCTATTGGGCCTCCATTAGCTTTTTATCATGCTCTCCTACATTAATTTGGGCCTAGATGAAATTTCTCTCCCAATTAAATCTCAAACCCATATTAATAATTTATCTTTCCAAAATTTTCATTTACTTAACTTACTTGATTATTCCATATTAATTATTCTTAATTAATCTAAAACCATGATTAATACCTTAATTAATTTTAGGATGTTACACATGATGTGTTCCATGTGTCTCAATTGAAAAAGTATCACTCGGACCTTTTACATGTCATTGAGCATGAGGATGTGCATCTACAAGATGATTTGTCTTATGTGGTTGAGCTGAAAAGGATTGTGGACTCAAAAGTCAAACAGCTGCGTAATAAGGACATTCTCTTGGTAAAAGTGGTATGGAAGGGACTTACTCCGAATGAAGCAACTTGGGAGATGGAGGAAGTAATGAGGAAGGATTATCCTGCATTATTTAAGTAAGGTATGTCTAATTTTGAGGACAAAATTTCTAAAAGGAGGGGAGAATGTAATACCCTAAAATTAATTAAGGTGTTAATCATGGATTTGGGTTAATTAAGAATAATTAATATGGAATAATTGGATAAATTATGTGAATGAAAATTTTAGATAGATAAATTATTAATATGAGTTTGAAATTTAATTGGGTTAGAAACCTCATCTAGGCCTAAATTAAAATTAAATAGGTCATGGTTACAGACTAATGAAGGCCCAATTATTTTAGGTGCAGACCCAACCTTTTAATATGAAACTTGGCCCAGAAGAGAGCACCTAGTGATGACCCAATCTAATTTAGTGAGATACGGGCCCAAGACCCAACTTACATAAACTCTTATAATTGGCCCAACATCCTTTATGCAGACCTCAACTAAATGGGCTCTTGAAAGCTTGACTCAATCCAACTAAAAATTTAGACTCTTGTAATTGGCTCAACAAATTAAAACCTTAGCCCAACAACTAGTAAGAGCCCAATAGGTCCTTAGGCTGGTGGGTTAACCCATAACCCATTTAGGACCCAATTAAAACCCTAAAAATCATTCTAGCCACCCCCATTCTGCAGAACCACAAGAAACACAAACACAAATTTAAAGGTCCAAAGGGGAGGCTAGGGTTAGCAATAAAATTTCATCATTTCCCACTCCTAGAGCAAGATTCAACCAAGGTAATAGTTATATAACTTAATTCTCTCCTCTTTCTCTTTGATTTGACTCGATTGGCTTCTCATTTGGAGTACTTTCACCCACACCCAAAATCTGAAACTTGCTATTTGATGTTTCCATCGTGAAATTTGATAGGTTGAGGCTAGGGGTGTTATTAAGTGAGTATAAACTCTTCATTTTGATATATTTTCTACTGATTTAAGACTCCCATAGTAGATTTATAGTATGAGCCTTAATTTTGTGCTAATTTTCCTAGGGTTTGAAGTGATATTTTGATGTTTCTGGTCTAGGGAAGGCAAAACCCGTAATTAAAGGCTCTTGGTGATTGGGTAGGTGTCCCTTAGATAACTATTAGTAATTTAATTCTTTGAGCATTGGGTTATTACCATAAATGATGAATGGGATAGTAATTGACTGATATAAAGTGATAATTTTCTGATATTGTTATTATAGGAGGATTTTAGTACTGCTGTTAGCTTCCCAACTTGTTTACAAGTGAAATAACTAGGGTTCATGCTAATTCCATGCATATGTCTGCTTTAATTTTGTATTTGCTGCATGATTATGATTTTGATGTTAAATGAATTAGTTAGCTATCTGTTATATGTTATTGGACCTTGTGAGTCCATGGTTGAGCTGTGATGCGGCTGCCACCCATGCATGTGCTTCGATCGAGTATCGAGTTGTGATCAAATCTCAGATGCATTGAGCCATAGTTGTGCTCATTGGAGAGTAGGTGCCGTGGACAGGCCTCTCCCGGTGTTATTAGCCTTTAACATGTAGAATTGTGATTGCTAGAATGGGATAGTAATCATAGATAGCCTAATTATTTTATTTATTGATATGGTTGGTACATTTTTTTATACTTATATGAAATCATGCATATATGTGAATTAAACTGGAATATATGAATGGAATTTTCCTTGGTTGGTGAGATTTGCATCTCACCCTGTTTCATGGGATCATACTTTTAAGTAAAGGCCCTTTGGGTAAGGATAAGAGGAAGCAAGTGGATGAAAATCCATGAGCTCTAGTCATGTGTGGAGGAGGCTACACTTAGGCTAATCTAAGTAGAGTAAATGCAATTTTGTTATTCTTTTACATAGCATTATCATGTAATCATATTGCTAAGTGTAGGTGTTTGTATTTTGATTACTTGGAATGTATCTATTGAGGAGTTAGGCCTCATTTTAGCTTGGTATTGGATGTATGAACTTATAACATTTGTTATGAACTTTGTTGAACTTATGAAATAGTTTACTACTTGGGAAATATAATTATATGATACATTGGATGTAGATCCGAACTAGTGATGCATGAAATTTTTAATGGAATATATATTTGAATGATAATTATTGGTAGCTTATGCAATTCTTGCTGTGATTAATCTATGAATTTGCTGATATAGGGTAATTGGATTAGTAGGAATTAATGCTTAAGTCTATAACTAGTAATGATAGATAAGGTGGGTAATTAGGTGCATGAAAACTATTAGAGCCCTATAATAGAGTGGTCCTAGAGCGTCTCTATTGGTAAAATTGGAGTGCATGGGATGAAATTTAGAAGATATAGTTACAGGAGGGGGTTATGCCACAGCTAAGAAGGTCTCGCCGTAGCCAAGAGTGTGATAGAGGCAAGGAGAGCCATGGCGTGAGGAATCTCACCGCAGCTCAAAACGAAAATGTTACCCAGGAAAAGTGATAGAGAACAAACTTACCGCGGCACAACATGTCCTATCGCGGCTCAAGATGAGGAAGCTAGGTAAGGAGTGTCTAATAGTTAGTCTCACCGCAGTGTAAGTGTATCCTGCCGAGACGAGAATCATGGGACTTCGAACAGTAGCTCTAAGAGGTATTTCCGCCGCGGCACCAAGTAGGCTTGTTGCGATGAGATTCGCGTGAGTTGCCAAATAAGATTCCCGAGAGTAACTTAGCTACAGCGCAAAAGGTCAAGGCCGCAGAACAAAGTGAAAACTTAGTTTTTGAGCTCCAGTAACTAGCTTAGCCGCAATTGGAGAGTTTCAAGTCGCAGTGGAGGTTCCCAAACTCCTACCTTTAGCCTAGAAACCTCGATTTCTCCAATGGTAATGCTAGGGAATGATATAGGAACACTTGTAGGAGGTTTTTGTGCATTGAAATTGATGGATGGGTGAATCACAAACCTTTCATGATCGTACAATTTCTCTTGTGCATTCTCACATTTGTGGTTGTATAGTTAATGACCCTAATATCATCAAGATTCAAATTTTCCTATGTTTTTATGATGCATTCAATCGTAATGACTCCAATCCTTGATCAGTAATCATTAATTGCGTATTTAACCATAATTACCATGATTAGAAGTTAGGGTAGTCACAATGTATCATGCCAAATAACTTATTAGAATCCATTCTAAGTCTTGTTATTATTACTTAACTTCCTTAGAACCTAATATGCAACATTAAGCCATTTAGGTTCTTTAATAGGCCATTCTTAGATTTCAATTTCTAGGATCCATAATCTCACTTGCCATGAGTCATATAACTCTAATGGAACTCATTTGGATCATTATTTATGATATTACATAAGCTCAAGGCCAACTTGCTTCTTTAAGCCTATTTGAATCCTAAAATTTCAAATTTTAATTTAGAACTCCTAAATTTAATTCGATGATTTCATAATTACTTATTCATCACATTTAGGCCTCTTGAAACCTGAGAACCCATTAAAACACCTCCTAACTACTCCAAGTATCTTGGTTGAACCTAGCCCATAATATAAGCCTAATGGAATTTTGTGATTTCTCTTAGAAGTTTGGTACATGTGGAGATTCCATGGTTTCTTACTAGTTTACATATGATCTTATATGGCTTGAAGCATCATCCTTGGGCTTCATAACTTTCAAGGTGCAACACCCCCTAGGTAGCTTATTTTGCATTCTCTGGCTTTCTAACTGATTCCAATTGCATATTCTTACTCTATACCTTTCAAAACCCTTTTACTCTCAAGTTTTCATTAAGCTAAAGTCTTCTCCTCATTTTCTCTCTCTAGGCCAAACTAGAGTAAGGTAAAAAGCTCAACAAGTCGCCATTTTTTTGACACATAGCATACCTTGTTTAGGAGCTTGTTCAATAGTGATTTCTTTGCCATATTTGGTTATCTCAATTTCCCTTCTTCTCCTAAGAGCTTAGCCACCAAAATGGTCCTTCCAAAGAACCAAAACTGTTAGTGAAAAGAGCATGAAGTGTAGAGCAAGTTTGCTAACTACCATGGCATGAAATTTTACATATATATTTTTTTACCTTTTTGGCTCCATTTTCTTCTCTCTCTCTTCCCCTTTCTTAGACACCATAGCTATTGAATTTAGAGGTCCCCAAGTTGGTTTGAAGAAGAAGGAGACATGGCATGGTCATAAAAGGGGTGGAAAGAATATCTTATCTTTTTCCTATAATTACACTTTTGCTACTATGCTTTAACTATATTGTTTAAGCTCGTTTTAATTCCTTTTTGAGAACTGTATTTTTAATATGAAAATTTAGGCTCTCTATTTTATTAAAAGCATTTACTTTAAAATTTTTAGCATTTAAAATCATCTCGAATAGTCTAATCAAAATTACGATCAATAAACATCTTAAATGGTGCATAAGAATGGTTTTAACCATTCTTATGATTCCTATAGTTTTTAGAACCTCTGAAAACCCTAGTAAGCTTATTGTTGGCATTTAAAACCCTTTCCTTTAAATTTCTAAAATTTTGCCTAAAATTATGATTTTGCCATTAGTATGTCGGTTTCTCCGTTTAGGCATTCTGGCTTTGGTTTTAAGGCATCCAAAGTTTCATAACCTTATTTCTAGATACTCCGATTAATATTTGACTCTTACTTATACTTACTTCATCTTGCTTTAGGGTCCTCTCTTATTATCTTATTGATTTTAGATCAATTTAAAAAAAAAAACTCAATGTTACAACAATCATGACTCAGTGCATTCCAATGAGTACAATCATAACTCAGGGCATGATAATGACACAATGCATGGGTGGAAGCACGATCATAACTCCACTAAGGATACAATCACACTCCAAAGCAAACAAGTGGTCAAACCAATCATTTATCAAGGAAAACATATCATTGCATCAAATATAAGATTAATATGAACATAAACATGGAATTAAAACCCCTAGTTATCTCACTTGGTTTTGCTAAATTCCTTTAAAGCTCTTAACCAGTGCCAAACACCCTAAGTGTCCTAAATTAGTCAAAATTCAATTTTTAATCATTATTCACTACAAGAATCAGACACCCATTCATTCCAATCATTAAAAGCTACTTAGAAATCATTTACCCAAGCCTTTAATAAGTTCAATTTTCGGATTTAAGTCCTCTAAACCTAGAAACTACAGTGGTTCACACTAATGCCTTGCAAATTTGCACACTAACAGAACCCAATACAAAAATCAGTCATAGGAGCCAAGTTTCAGCATATTTACACTTCAAAATATGGGGAAATACTTACCCAATAGTTTCTTTAGCTTCAAGCTTTGAAAAATATGTAAGAAAATACTAAAACACCCATTTTCAGATTAAAGGTTTAGATGAAAATCCACCAAATGAAGAACCAATTAGACTAAAATGAAAAGGAAGATAAAATGATCAACTTTTGTATCCCTCTGAGTGTGAAGATCGGAGCCAAGATGATGAAAAACTCTAGCCTCCCTCTCAATGTGCGAATTTCCCTCCTTACTTCTCATGTCTACACTTTTCTCTAGGCCAAATGATAAGTGGCAACTCACTCTTAGGGTTTAGTGGTTATGTGGTTGACCTAACGGGTCTTTTGTCTAATTAAGCCCATATCTACATACTGGGCTAGGTGAGTCTTGTTGAGTTAGCTTTCAATAAAACTTAAATAGGGCTTCTATAATTTATTCTTGGCCTAATAAAATTAATTATGGAACTTTAATTAAAAGTTAGAACAATTAAATTTAAATTCACAATAATATTTTATTTTTTATCAAAAATTGCCAAATAATAAATATTTGTCTCAAAATGTCCAAAATAATTATTTTCCTTAAAATTTATTATTTTCAAAGTTTTCCTTAAAACTCTATTTTTCAAATTTCTCATAATACTTCCTTATTTTTCTAAATTAAATCCTTAATCCTCCCTAATCTCATTTAATTAATTTATGGATGTTACAGATGCAAAATAATGCATAAAGATCCATGGAAATAATTTTGACCACTACTTTAGTATTATTACAACAAATATTAAAATATAAAAAATTTGAAGGTTCTCAACATGGAAGATTCTTATCAGAAGCAATGTAAAATTGGGGAGCAATGGAAGCTTACGTCTCCACAAAGCAACGCAACACTGCCATCCAAACCTCAGGATACATGTAGGCGACAAATCAACAAACAGCAAATGAAATAATATACATACCTAATCTTCTTAATGTCAGCATAAGATTAATCTAAGATCAATAAAATGTTTAATGCTCATATCACATTTATTTATGCCAACACAATTATTAATCAATTATTTCCAGGATTGAGTTTTTTTCTGAATGAGAATGATATGGAAGTTGTCAGCTATTTCAACTAAGCCCATTTTAGTAAATGCAGCTATAAGGTTTTCACAGGCAAGCATACCAAAATCTGTGTTAGTAGATTGTGTCCATTGGTCAATAACTTCTCCTGCTTCTTTCATATGGACTAGCATTAGATATGAAGAATACAGATATAATTCCTATGCAAGTAAAGGACACACCTAACACGTTCACTATGATAAATATTGCAGAAAGTAACATTTGATACAAATGCTCTAAGTCAGTCAATCACAAATTCTCTGTCCATCAATGAGATGCTAGAGTAAAGAATAACATGGTGTCCTCATTTCGAGCAAAACAAACAAAACTAAGACCACCCTCAAACTTGAAGTCCTTGTTCTTGGACTTTCCCTCCTTCTCTTGCATCTTTCTCTTGCACTGTTCACCCCTTGAAATGATTGTTGTTGTAAAATATCAGCTTGACAGAAATATAAAACCTCGATGATGTGTTTAGATAAATCAAAGTCTGAGCCCATTTCTACAAACTCAAAGAAAATCTTAAAGAATCTGAAATTCTGAGGAAATCTGCACAAAATAATGAACTCAAGCACCAAAAAAACTTCAAAAAAAAAAAAAAGAGAGCTATTTGAAGAGGATATCGAGATACACACCATATCCTCCAGCTCTATGCTCAACTTGCTTATTTCAAAGAGCTTGCCAATGACAAATTCAATATTTAATGTAATCAATTAAGTACAAAACAATATAGTAATCAAATTATCACACAAGATAATCATAACACAATACAGTAATCAGCATCAAGATAATAAGTTAGCAAAATAATATATGTAGTTAACTGAGCTTTTGTGCTCCATAAAATAATTCTTACATAATGCACACAGGATGATAAGATAATTTATAGAACAATGGATCAGCTCCTCAAATGTGTCAGATTGATTAAAAAGTTCTATTTATAAAGGTTTTCGATCAATTAAGGGAGGTTGGAATGCATCTGAATTTCAGAAGTTTCATGAGAGATATCAACATCTTTCCCCCAAGTCTCCTTGAAACTCCTTTTCATGGCCAACCTTTGCCTGCAAACAATGATTTTGAGTTTATTAATTAGAAGTTTACCTTCCTCTTATCTTTTATCTTGAATAACAAAACAACAGAGCTTTTTGGGCCGTAAATGCTAGCTTAATGCTTACCGGGCATCTGGGTGAATTTAGGCGTAAAGCACAAATCAATTAACAAAGAAATGCATGACGCAAGCCCTTCACCTCTAAATGGTAAGTTAAAATTATACAATGAAAAGGTAAATTGTGTTTAAGTTGCTTGGGTATGTAGGTCCACATGGTAAGTTGAAATACTTTCATAGCAAAAATATCCCTAAATGCTATTAGAAAAACAATTGTCTAATTAGGCCATTGGCTTTTAAAATCCACATAGGTCTTGCAAAATCTGAAACCTGTCCAGATTTAACTCATATAGCAGAGTGCAATAATAGTGCTTGGTATACAAATAAACTACTGTGGACATGGCCATAGCTTGTGGCAAATGCAGAGGAATTTCTGCTTGTCATTATTTCTTCTATCAAGTTCTCTTTTAATAACAATTTGATTAGCATAATATGAAGACTCTATACTAAACTGACATTTCCACAAAATCATAATACAATAATCACTTCAATTAGCAAATGAAATAAACAAAATAATTCATTAATATCTTTTATAAAATTTATTAAATAAGTTTGTAATGACTTGAAGCCAACAAATGCGACAAACTTTCATACTTTGCTGTTAATTTCAGGTAATATTCCAGACAAGGAAGAAATTAGAATATAAACAAAGGGATAAAAGAAGTTAGGATTGGGCATTAAAATTTATGAAATAAGAAAGATTAGGTAAATCTTTGTATTTGTTTGAAACGCATTACTAAAGGGGAGGTTAAATGCATTATTTGAAGTTAATGCACAAAATAAAACTGACCAAAAAATAGCGTACCCGAGCCGAGGCTTATATGATAATGATTCTCATTGACAAAAAAATTAAGGTTTTATGTATAGTCATGATTCAATTACTTATCCCCAAAAAACAATGGCAGATTATCACATAAAAAAAATGCAGTTTGTCACATATCCAGCCCCCACCATGACTCTTTTCTTTGGATAAAGGTTCTACGAAGACTACATTGATGGAAACCAAATAGAAAGATAAATATGGATCCAATCTTTCAGGCAATAGAAAAAATGATGTACTGCAACAGAGGTTTGAAATTTAGGAACTCATCTATAATAAGTTCAATTCCTCAACTAACAGTTTCTACAACTGAAAATTGATACAAAATCAAATTTACTCTCGAAGCTTTTAATTCACTTGGTTGAATCCATCTATTCATATCATCAGTCTACAAACTCAGATTAAACAAACAAAAACCAAAAAAAAAAAAACTAAAGGCTAAAGAAATATGTATAGAAGGAAAAAAAAAAACATGCGAAAATGTTCGCACCTCATGAAGAGTTCCATCATCTCCGACTGCAATGAATGAATCAGCCCCCTCCCGCATAGCCTGCATGGTATAGTATGACAACAACAAAGCAAGAACTCAGTAGAGACAATACAGTAAAACCAATCTATTTCAATTTCCAAGCGTTTAGTCTTTGAACTAACCTCTCTCCTTATGTCAATAGCATGATAAGGACCTCAAGTTAAGGATTCCAATATCTATCCACAACCAAAATGAAAAACTCATGTATTAATGAATTTGCCAAAAAATAAAAGTCACTGCATTTGCAAATTTCATCAACATAGAGGGCATTGCATTCTTTATCAAAGCGAGACTATAGATATGGAAGTAGTTCCTTCCATTCTTCACTCGTCCGACCATTAGCACAATTGGCCATCAAGATATTTCTGATAGATAGCTAATATGTCAAAGCACCCATAAATTCCAGTCGCACTAAAATTAACTACATTCTACAAAAGTTAATCTTGAGGCCAAAACAGAGCTAAATAATGGAAAACATGAATTATATCCAAATTTATTTCAGGAAAGAACTACTCTTGTAACCACGAGATCAGGAAATCTTTCCCATCAATAGTCAAAATACCCAAAATCACACCCGTGGTTTCTTGTGTTAGTTCCTGAGGCAGTGACTGTGGGCGTGACTGAGGTTGCAGCTACAATTGCGGATGTTCTAACAAGGCCACACTCCCTGATATCGCACCATAACCCGTAAAATCGAGTAGTTGCCTCGCTAGCTTCTTCGCAGGAACATTCAACGCCAACCGTGCTGCAGCAAAATCTGATAATAAGTACTTCACGGTGAGAGGAGTAGGATATGGTGGAGAGAAAGGCGTAGAAGGGAAGAGCTGCGGGGAGGAGGAAAGAGAAATTTGAAAATAACAAAGGCACGGTATTTAACATTGAAAAAGGAGAATTGTAGCAAAGCATCAAAAGTAAAAATATTTATTTTTTAAAATTTATTATCACTTATTTTAAGAGAATTGTTATGATTTTAATAATAAATAATTAAACTTAACAATAATAAATCTTTTAAAATAATTTTTTTATTTTTAGATCATTAAATATAATTTTCTCTTAAAAAAAAAGATAAGGCACACACCCCAAAGTAACAGGCGTTCTATTCATGAATTATAAACAAAATGCACCCACAAATAATACAATAGATAATAGATTGTATAGTCTGTCAATTGCACTATGTATTTATTATTAAAAAAATTATAATTTAATAATACAAAATATAACAAACTATATCTAAATTTAGTTTTTTTAATAAAATATTAATAGACGAGTTTTTGTCAATTTTTAAAATCAAAAAAATTAATTACAAAATCTATTAAGTACATGAAGTTGCAGTTTACATTTTATTTTTCTTTTATAACTTACATTTTTTTTTTGGGCTACATCTTTAACTTCTCGTAGTCTATACTGCCATTTATATTCTTCACATAACTCTGTTTCTATTTCCAAAAAAAAAATCAATTAGATTCAAATAATATTAACTATCTTTAAAATTATCGTGTTCGGTAAAAAATTTGTTTTCTATAATTTTTCTAAACTTTAAATCTTTTTTTTTAATTTCACATCATATTGATCTCACTCTCCAAACTCTATTAATTTTTTATTATTTTAGGAAATGTGTTAAAATCATAATTTTCAATAGTCATCATAATCGAATTTTTCCATGTTAAAACTTGGATCAACAAGTACTGTTAAAAAAATGTTTTTGAATTAATAGTATTAATTTAAATTTTAAATCCTCAAATCATATATGCTTTATCACACTATGTTCTACCGTATATATTTCCCTCACACTCTAATCTATCATAATTTCGCCAACCTTCAACCATTTCAGATCTTTCGGTATTGGGATGCTAATATCCTTGGCCAATTTTATATATGATGTCATTAAGGACTTATTTGGTTCATAGAAATATAAATAAAGGAATGGCAAGGAGAATGCTTAGTTAAATGAAATTATTTCTATTGCATTTGGTATGACATCAAAAGAAAAAAGAATACTTTTGCATTTGTATGTTTGATTTGGGGAAAAAAAAGGCATGTGAGAAAAGGAAAGCAAGAATGACAAAATGACCACAATGCCCTTGACCAAAAAAATAGGTGTTAGAAAAATTAAAAAATTAAAATTATGTCTTTTATTTAGTCAAGAACCAAAATGCAAGGGTGCTTCCATAGGTATTCTCCATCATGGTTCCTCTGTGTCTTCAGCGTGATCTTCCACCCCAAAATTGTTGATATCTCTAAGCCAAGCCCAGTAGATGAGCATTGAGAACAGTGGGTGGACTTGGTAGAACTCACCAGTTTCTGATGATACAAGCACGGCTGGACCTTCAACAATGGGGAGGCATGACAGAGCTAGCAAGGAGAGGTGTTCATAGCGAGCCCCAGTGGTGGAGATAGTTCACGCTAATGGAGGATGCATATTTTGCTTTGAATCTCTGGGTGCGTTGAGTATTGAAATACAGGGGCAAAATGGAATTTGTGCAAAATTGGGTCCAAATGCATCAAAGATTTCTGGGCTACAGCGGAAGGCGACGCTTTCAAATGGAGTTTCCCAAGGTATCTGATATCTCTGAACCAAACACCATTTTGCGGAGGAATACGTTGCTCTTTCCATCAATCTATATGAACCAAAGGGGCCCTAACTTATGAGTCTGAAGTTCGATCTCTATTTTTAGTAGTTTAATGAAGCATTAGTTATGTGATTTATCATGCTTTGTCATTTTCTTATTTAAACTGTTATAATATTTTTTTCATACATCCGAAAAATCTAAAAAATAACATATTATATTATAAATGCCAAAACCCAAAAACATGAAATTCAACATTACTTGTTGATCAAGTTTTAACGTTTTTAATATGTTAGTTGGTAATGGTAAATGTTGATTAATGTTCAAAGGCATAGGTGGTGATGCTATCGATTCGTACATCTTGGAATAGATGTACAAAATATGCTTCGTTGAAAGATTGTTTACTATGTAGGATAGATTCAACAAATTCAATAATGATGAATTTTCTTCAAGCAACGTTTAAAATACTCTCATACAAGCTTAGATGAGACTATGTATAGCAGGAATATAAAATTTATAAATATTTCCCGTTATGCTAGCTGAAATTAATGCAAGAACCAAAATTTTCTTTTATAATCTCTATTTCTGAAATCACGAACAAAAGAGTAAAAAGTTTTAATCTTGTTAGAAGCTTCTTTTGATAAATTGGGAGACCTCAATGATAATATTTTTAGGGGGTTTCTCTTGTCAAGAAATTTTTAAAGATTTAATATTGTTTAGTCATAAAAAATATGTCATCATCTTCTCATTAAAAAGTATGATGTATTTAGTCGTTTAAAATTAACTGATCATTGTTGGCCTAAAAAAAAATCAATTAACCACTAATCCACTAACTGCATTATCTGGTAATCTCTAAAAATTAATGAGGATCATTTAGATATACACTAAAATTCGAATAAGTAAAATATTATAAAATATTCAAATAGTAGAATGATAAATAGAATATTCCCTCTTCAATTATACTTTTAAAATGTATTCCAACATAATATTATTCTTTTCATTTTTTTTTGGTGAAAGATTGGATTATTATGACTAGTGAAAATTTTGATTTAAACATATTTTCTAAAACAATAAAAAAATTAATAGACTTTGGAAAGTGAGATCAATTTGATGCGAAATTTTATTTTTAAAAAAAAAGATTTCAAGTTTAGCAAAATTATAGAAAGCTCTTTTTTTAATAGAAAATGGAAATTTTAAAGATAGTTAATATTATTTGAATCTAATATAAATTTTTTTGAATGGAAGCATAGAGTTATGTGAAAAATATAAAAGGCAGTATAAAGTAGGAGAAGTTAAAGATGTAGCTAAAAACAATTTATAAAAAATAAAATAAAATAAAATGTAAACTGCAACTTCATAAACTTAACTGATTTTGGAATGTATTCTTTGTAATTTTAGAAATTTACAAAAAATTTCTATTAATATTTTATAAAAAAATTAAATTTAAATATAGTTTTTTTATACTTTTTATTATTAAAATTTTTAATTAAATCATGATCAATATATAATTTTTTAATGATAATAAATGTATATTGCAACTGAGAAACCATACAATTACATGCAACCACCATATACAATAGCAAAGAGCAAAAACTACTAATATGTATCCATGTGGCATTATCTTTCAAAAAAAATTCCTGTTTTGTTTTTCACTTCTACCTTTTTTTTTTTCACTCCACATTCTTCTTCATTGGTTCTCTTATTGCCTGCCACTGATGGATGATGACAATTTCAGTGCCAATGACCTTTAAGCCACCGCCTTATGTCTCTGACTATGTCCAATGATGATTTGTATCAATTTTTTTATCTTATTTTCTCAAGAAATTGTGTTCTTTTTTTTTTCTTTTGGAAAAAGTGATTTGAGGAAGCAGGGACACTAGGTGATTGAAGAGAGAGAAAATAGATTTCTTTTATATTTTTGCTCCTTTTTAATTCTTTTGCATTCCACGTTGTTGAGGTAAAAAAGGGTGTGATCTTCACATATTTTACACAGAGAGATAAGGATTGCAGAGTAGAAAGGAAGGATGGAGAAGAAGGTGGAAAGCGAGAGGAAAAAAGGAGGGTTCAATTTCTGAAGGGAGAGCAATCAATTAAACTTCGAAATTCTTTGAAAAAATTACATATAAAGACTTGAATTTTTCAAAATTTACAATAAAAAATTTTAAAAACTAAAATTATTTCTAGTAATCAAAGGACTTGATATTAACTATGATTGGACAAAAATGCCCTCACCTAAAAAGTTATAACCAAGTTTTAAGAAAGCTAATACAAAATTTAAAAAAAGTTCTAAGTTATAACAAAATTTTAAAAAAGTTCTAAGTTATAACAAAATTTTAGAAAAGTTACAATCAATTTTTAATAAATTTATTATAAGTTACAACAGGTAAAAAATTATTATTAAATTTTAAGTTATAATTAGATTTTAAAAAGATTACAAGATATTTTTTAAAAAATTATGATTAAGTTTTAAGAAGCTTATGACTTTCAAAATATATTAAGGTATGAACACTACAAGAAAAATGGAAATTAGCGACGGAATTTTCCGTCGCTAATTTCGGATAATTCTATCGCTAAATGAATTAGAGACGTCGTTAATTTCGCTGTCGCTAATTCATTTGTGATAGATTTTAAAATTCCGTCGCTAATTAGTGACGGAATTTTTCGTCACAAAGAAGAATTCCATCACTAATTTTAAGAATTGCATATTCTTGATTAGTGACGGATTAGTGAAGGAATATTCCATCGCTAATTAGCGACAGATCAGTAAAGGAATATTCTTTCATTGATATAATTTTTTATTTTTTATTTTTTTAAAATTTAATCTTAATATTAATGTGTTACCTATCCAATAATATACAATAAAAGCATAATAAAATAGGATTAATTGAAAATAATATTATTATTGAATAATAAAAATTCGCTTTTGCTTAAGTATTTCTCTCTATCTAATAAAATATATAAGCACAATAACTTTCAATAAAAAAGTAACATATATTAAAATGATTCTTAATTAAACGATAATCATTCTAAAACAAATTATAACAATTCTCAACAAAACATGTCTTAAAATAAGGGAAAATCATGTTTAGGTAGAGGACAATCATCAGGATCTGATGGAGCACGAGATAACCGCGATTCAAGATCTTGTAACCTATTAAGTGTTTGCTGATGTTGGTTTAGTAGAGACAATATTTCTTGATGCTGCTCTGTAATACATTGATTCTGCTTTGTTATACGTTGATTCTGCTCCCTAAGCTCTTGATTCTCTTGTCTTAAAGGGGCTATTTCTATGGCAAGCCTCCTACGTAATTCCTCTTCAAAATCTGAATGGAGTCCTAAGTTATGAACGGAAGAAGAGGTCCCACGAGAACAGACAGCATCAATATCTTGAGCCTCAGATCCTACCCCAAAAATGCGACCCTTCTTGTTTTTACCACCAACAGCCTCCAACCATAAAGCGACTTCATCATCATCTTCTACATCATTTGACGCTATGCCTATTGAGTCTTGAGTAGAAGCTCTGGCATTCTTAAGTCTTAAATAATCAGCCTATTAAAGGAAATAAAGAAATACAATTTTACAATAAGAAAAACAATGACAATGCATCCAAAACCAAAAGTATGCACATATTTAAACATCTTTTCTATCATATAGTATTAACATGAAGTGTGATCATATAATGAGGAATAAATATTTTAAAATTACAAATATGTTTACTCATTACAATCAAAGGTATGAAATATTGAAATTACACAATTAGGTATATGGAATGAATAGGGCATGTTAATAGCCACAAAGCAATTAAATAAGTAAAAAATATTCAATAAAGGATCACATAATCCTAGTGACAAAACAAAAAATGAAGACTCATACTATAACTAGTCAAATCTCTGGCCGTCAACACAAGTCTAGTAATAATTAAAACAAAAAATGAAGATTTACACTAGAACTATTCAAGCCTTCAACCGTCAGTACAAGTCTAGTAATAATCGAAACAAAAAATAAAGACTCACATTACAGCTAGTCAGACATTTGGCCATCAGCATAAGTCCAATGACAATTAAAACAAGAAATGAAGACTCACATTATTATAGCTAGTTAGGCCTCTAGTTATTAGCATAAGTACAGTGACAATGAAAACAAAAAATGAAGACTCATACTACAACTAGTTAGGCCTCTGACCATCAGCACAAGTTCAGTGACAATTAAAACAACAAAGGCAAGACACACACTATAACTAGTCAGGTTTTCGGTCGTTAGCATAAGTCCAGTGACCATTAAAACAAAAAAAATAAGACACACACTACAACTAGTTAGGCTTTCAGCAATCAGTACAAGTCCAATGACAATGAAAACTAAAAATCAAGACTTACACTACAACAATCAAGGCCTCTAGTCTTTAGCACAAATTCAGTGACAATAAAAACAAAGAATCAAGACTCACACTACAACTAGTCAGACCTCTAGCCGTTAGCACAATTCCAAAGAAA
Source organism: Erythrophleum ivorense (assembly GCA_026724425.1). Lineage (NCBI taxonomy): Eukaryota > Viridiplantae > Streptophyta > Magnoliopsida > Fabales > Fabaceae > Erythrophleum > Erythrophleum ivorense. The sequence goes on along the minus strand of JAIUCV010000006.1, from coordinate 33,785,811 downwards.
AAGGAAAAGATAAACATATACATACATAGACTTCAGCTGCCCTATGGTCCACAAATTGTCCAGTTGTTTCATCATAATGTGTGTGCTTAAACAATTCAAACATCGTAGGTGGTCTTCCAAGTTATAAAGTCTGTAGATATTTATTGATATACGTTATTTCATGCATTAAATAAATTTTGATAAAATGTGAATTTAAATACTTACCAGCCTCCTCTTATGCTCAGTTGAGGGAATGCTACCTCCTTTGTGTTGCATGCCTCCTGTGGTAGATGCCCGGTTGTTTTTAGCAATCTGGCACATGGCTTTATATTCATTTGACTCCCAATAGTTCTTTAATTGGATCATTACATTATCTGGAATCCAATTAGGCGTGATTCCCTTTTCCAAGTCTACTCGTACTCTATGCATTGCATTTCGCAATATGTCTCCACACTTTTTATTCCAGTTGCGTCTGATAACTTGGTCATATTGTGGTAGCCATTTGTACTTTTTCTGGATAAATAATAAAAAAATAAAAAATAAGACAAAATGAGAAAAAAAAGAATATCAACATATGATACATATATAATGATGAGATAAGATATATACCGCCCATTCATCAAACCATAGTTGCCTGACTGCAGGAGGTGTTACTTTCCAACTATAACATGCATGTTCAAATTTTGCTTGAATTACAGGAAGAATATCACGGACAACAGCAACAACAGGATTAAACCTAATCATTTAACAACAATGATTGAAAATATTATAATAGCACTAAGTTGTTAATTGAATAACAAATAAAATAATATAAATTTGATGATTTACGTATTCTTATCAGGAAACAACCATGTTTAACCATCTGTGGGGTCACGACCAAAAGGTTGGATAGGTGGCATTGATGTAGAACTAGTACAAGGACCCTGAGGAGTGGGGTTTGAGTGTTGGGAGCCAGGAGATGATACTGGAGGGGATGATGCAGGTGATGCTAGAGGTCTCCTAGATGATTCAAGCATAATTGGAGCTGATGCAGGTGCAGTGGATACGTCTGGTGCTATAGGAGCTGGTGCAGGTGTTGAAGTTGGAGGATAAAGAGATGACTGAGGGTGCAGAGGTGGTGGTGCAAAGGTACTCCATCGAGCACGACCTCGCCTAGAGCCACAGCCTGACATCTACACATGTGATAACAAATCTTGAGTCAGCATAAGTTGACAAAAAATTAAATAAAAAATGTAAACAAAATAAATTCACACTAAAAAATATAGAAAATATATCATTAAAAAAAGAACATGTCTCAAGTAAATAAATTCACACTCAAAAAATAAAAATATATTATTAAAAAAATAAACTTAATTAAATCAAACCCAACCCTAATTCATGTATCATCTGCATCATCATCATTATCAACATCACCACCACCACCACCAGCGCCATCACCATCGTCGTCGTCGTCATCTTCTTCTTCACCATCACTGTCATCATCGTCTTCATCATCATCATCGTCTTCATCATCATTATCATCACAAACTATGTTAGTGGTTGACATGTCTATTTCTTCATAAGAACCTCCAGTGTCTCTTAGATTATGGAATTCATCATTCGGAATAATCGCAAGTAGTATGACCTCTAATCTATCGACTTGAAATGGCCCTATGTTTGTTTCAGACGTATGAGCATCAATTATGCTATGAGCCTTAACTTTGATTACGGCTAACTAATTTTTCTTCTGATGGCAATTAGGATAATTCGCATAATATACCTGTGTCGCTTGTTGTGCAAATATAAATGGATCAAACTTGTTATATCTCCTTAATTCATGAACTTCCACAATCCCATATTATTTATGCACTCTTGTACCATGATTAGGTGAAGGATTATACCATTGACAATTGAATAATACTAATCGCTTCACAGGAACCCCCGTATATTCAATCTCCACAATCTCTTCTAGAATGCCATAGAAGTCATTTTCTGATTGTGTAAAGTTAGTCCTCTTCATGCATACACCACTATTTATTGTTGACTTTCGGTGGCTCAGTGAATGAATGTGAAATCTGTACCCATTAACAAAGTAAATAGGCCAAGTTCTAATATTTTTCTTTGGTCCTCGAGCAATGTCATGTAAAAAAGGATCTAGAATATTGTTGGCTGGATTTTGAACTTGTGTGATATTTTTTATGAGTTGAAGTTAGTTTGAAGACATAATTAATTTCAATGTATTACTACTTACGTGTTCTCAGAACCATGAGGAAAAATTTGCTTCAATTCAAGCTTCTATTTCAGCATCCACAATTTGAGAATTTGACAAAGTTAACTCATGCACAAATAAACTGCATAACAAAGGAATGTGTTAAACATATACAAATATGAGATGTACAACCAGTATCACTTACTTGATATAAGGTTGCACTTCATCACAGTTGATTAGTACATATTTTGTGGCGGCTTCCACTTATTGATCATTCAAGAAACGAGACTTGCATTCTCTGGCAGGTCTTTCGGGATAGTTAAAAATAGAAATTGTAGGCAGGCTTGATTCTCCACCATCATCATTTCTTGGAGGTCTCATAATTCTTGATGGCACATCATGCTCAAAGTAATGCGAGCAAAATGTTGCAATCTCCTTAATTATGTAAGCTTCACATATAGATTCTTCCACCCGAGCTTTGTTCTTAACTTTTTGCTTCAATCTTTGGAGGAACCTACATAAGAGAGGTAAACAAGTTTTATTACCTTTCAAACATATATTCATTCCAAGCATATAGTAATAGACTTTATTACCTTTCAAATGGATACATCCATCGATATTAAACAGGCCCCCAACCTTTGCTTCGTAGGGAAGGTGGATGGGCAGATGCTCCATTGAGTTAAAGAACCTAGGAGGAAAGACCTTCTCCAACTTGCACAATGTCACAACAATGTTCTGCTCCAATAATTTTAATTGAGCCATCGTTAATGTAGTGGAACAAAATTCTCTAAAGAACTGACTAAGCTTAGTTATAGGATTCCATATAGTTTCCGACAAAGTACCAAAGACAATAGGAAGCAAACATTACATAAACACATGACAATCATGACTCTTCATTCCATATAGCTTTGCTTCCTTCATGTTAACACATCGAGCTAGATTAGATGCATAGCCTTCAGGGAGTCTCAGGTTCTTTACCCATTAACAAATAGTTCATTTTTGTTCTATATTCAAAGTGTATTGTGCCTTGGGCTTCAAAACTTTCCCTCCACTATTGACAAGTTCTAATTCTTTTCGTCGACAATATTCTTCCACATCCAACCAAGCTTGTGTATTATCTTTAGTCTTCCCTTTTGTGTCCATGACAGTATGAAATACATTGTCAAACACATTTTTCTCAATATGCATGACATTAAGATTATGTCGAATGAGGTTAGTTTTCCAATATGGCAATTCCCAAAATATGCTCTGTTTTGTCCAATGGTGAGTGTCCTTATACCCTTCAATTGGTACAAGTTCTCCCAACTTGATCACTTTTGGCATATTGCATACTCTTTGCCAAACTTCCTCTGCATCTAGTCATGATGGAGGCATAGATTTCTCAACTCTATTCTTATAAAAAGAACTTTTATTTCTCCTGTATGCATGGTTTAGGGGAAGAAATTGTCGATGACAATCAAAGAAAGATATTTTCCTCCCATACTTTAGTTGAAATGACTTTGAATTCTCCATACATATAGGGCATGATAATCTCCCCGCTGTCATCCAACCAGACAACATGCCATATGCTGGGAAGTCATTGATTGTCCATAATAGTACAGCACGCATCTGAAAGTTCTGTCTCAACGAGGCATCATATGTAAGCACACCCTCAGTACATAATAATTTTAATTCATCTACCAGTGGTTGCAGATAAACATCTATTTTTCCTTTGGGATTGTTAGGACCAGGAATAACTAGTGTTAAGAACATATACTCTTATCTCATGCACATTGCTGGTGGTAGATTATACGGAGTGACGATGATTCGCCAAAAAGAATATTTTCTCCCATATTGGCCAAATGGTATAAAGCCATCAGCACATAACCCAAGTCGAATATTTCGTGGATCATATGCAAAGTCAGGGTATGTGCTATCAAACACCTTCCACCCTTCTCCATCAGATGAATGAGTAAGGATGCCAAAATCTCGATGGTTCTCATAATGCCACCTTATTTCTTTTGCTATTTTTCCAGAAGCAAATAATCTTTGAAGTCTAGGAATTAGTGGTAGGTACCACAACTGCTTGGTTGTAATTTTTTTTTCTCTTCCACGACACTTCCTTGCGGCATATCGTGCTTCACCACAAAACTTACATTGGGTTGCATTCGCATCATCTTTATAATATAGCATGCACCTAGTTACACAACAATCAATTTTCATATACCCAAGCCCTAATTTTGACACCAACTTCTTTGTTTGATACAAGTCTATCGGCATACGAGTGTCTTTAGGTTGTGTCCTCCGCATAAGTCGTGACACTAAATTGTAGCCTTGTTGTGACATGTTGGTCTCTGCCTTAATGCTTAGTAATTATACAGCTATAGAAAGTTCAGACTCCTCTTCACAACTGTCCCACAAGGGCTGTTGTGCAGCATGCAACATGTCATAAAATGCTCTTGCATTTGGATTTGGCATCTCTTCGGCACTTGTATTCTAGTTATCCCTGAAACTTGGGCTAGCTGCATCCATTATCATGGTCTCATATCGTGACAGTTGGTTCCCAAGTGGCCCTTGTGAGACATGTTGAATGCTTGACATTGGACACATGGGTGAATGATAATCAGTCAACGTTTCGCCATGACTAGTTCATATATAATAATCTGGCTTGAATCCATGTCTATAAATGTGCACCTTCACTTCATCAAGACATAGATGGTTCTTGCATTTACACCGGGCACATGGACACCTAATTTTCTCTGACTGTAAAAAGGAAGACAATCGGCATGCATAAGCAAGAAACTCCTCGACACCTTGCTCGAACTCTCTTGTAAAATTTTGATGGCTCGAATCTACTCTGTTATACATCCATCTTCAATTTTTCGGCACCTCCATTCTATCTCCTAATAATCTGTTTTCAAGTAGTCATGAAGTGGTCCAACAAATATTTAGTTATCATCACAAATCCATCTACCAAGTGATAATGGTTTGTAGCTACTTTTTTAGGAAAAAAAAATAAAAGAGCTATTCATATATATGTCTATTTGCTCTTTCATCGATGGTTGAGGTTATAATTCACATATTGGCCAATGGCCAATATGACCTTATTAAGTTAATTAATTTTGATTAGGTATGTTTCATTCAATCATAATGGTCAATTCTTGAGATTCTAAAGGTTAAGCTAAGTGGGGGCACAATAATAGGAAATTCTAACTATTACAATAATTGTGGAAAGCTTAACTATCTCTACATTTGTGTTCTAGATTAAAAAAGTCTTTGCTTTTTCACTAAAGCAAAGTTACTTTCTTGGAAAAACATGTTAAGCTATTTAGGTTACTTTCTTTATGCAAATGCAAGATTATGAGGAAATGAGCTAAACATTTCTCTACTTATTTTGTTTTTTTAGTGTAAACATAAAAACTTCTTGATCTAAAACACAAATATTGAGATTACTAACCTACACATGTTTAGTGTATGTATATATACATATCCAATATTTAAGAACAGTAAAGGATAGGAGTTTTTGTTAATTATGATAGACAAGGTAGCTTTTTAAAGATTTTCTTCATGTTGGGGAGGACCATAAAGCCCATGTAATGCCGTGTGTGGGCAACCCAGCAATTTGAAGCAAAAAAGAATTATATGTTGTCTCAAGAGAGGTAAATTTGTTGGACCATGATGATGATATACATTAAAACGCCTTGTGGTCCTTTTGAAAATATTTGAAGGACATCTTAAGGGCTCAGTTGTTTCTGATTTCTTGACTTTGATATATGAAACTGGGTGCATACAAAGTTTATGGATATCACAATCACCTACTAATTATGGGCATATCATTGGCTAACCAATCAACAACTAACACAATGAAAAGAAACAGCATAAAAATTAGTAAAAGTGAAGGAAAATAGTAGTCACGTATACCTGTTAAATTGCATATGATTGTTAAGCTAATAAGAACTTGAAATTTTAACTTATTATCATCATACATACAGTGTATTTTCTTGATTGAACTACAATACAATTATAATTATTTAAAATCTTTTTCTCCCGAGATTGAAAATTTCTTATATATATAATACAACAACAAATTATGCCATTACAAGTGCTTGCTAGCTAAAATGAAAAAAAGAGAGAGGAAAATGTTAACCTACTTGAAAATGTTTCGGATGAAGAATCTGGAAATAGAAAATCGCAACCAAGGAAACTTCGGTTTTGGTAAGGCGCTGAAAGAGTAAAGAGCGAAATAAAGTTAACTATTAGCAATCATTCATAGATTCATTACTCTATTTACAAAACAAATTAAATAGACATTATCAATATATAGATAAACGAAATAATGTAACCCCATTTATTGAAATATCAATAAAATAAAATAAAATAAAATTATTAATGGTCTTGATTCAGCTTCCAGAACTAATTAATCTAAACTACGATTGTGCTTCTTATTAGGGTTATTTAAGTACGGATTATTTGGTCCTTGTTGGCTACAGACACCCTCATACGCACAAATATGAGTCCCACCATTTAAAAAAAAAAGAAAATAATAGAAAATAAAAAAACAAATAAATAGTGTAACACAATGTATAAACAATATAGAACAATAATAATCAATGTCGCTCTAAACAGTCTATAAACAATGACAAATAAACAGTATTGAAACCACAGCTTTTATATATATATAAAGTAGATTTTTTCTCATTCCTAATGGGAAGTATAAATCAAAAAATATATTTTTTGATGCATGATTCTATAGAAAGATAGAATAATTATTTTTTGTTTCAAACTAAATTCTTAATTGTTGGAAATAGTTAAAAAAAACATGTTTATACAACAACTAGTTAATTGGTCAAAAAACTAAATTATAAAAGTTATAGCAATTAAAGTAGTTTTTTTATCACATTCAATATGACAGCACATTCGGTTTATCAGAAAAGAGGGAAGAATAAAAAGAAGGCAATGAAAAGTTTAGTATTTGACTCCTATAATTATTATTTAATACTCTTTAATAATAATTATTTAATCATTAAAAATAAAGATAGTATAAATATTTTTTATTTATAAAATCACATTTTTTCTCTTTTTATTTTTATACCTAACTTTCTATCTACCAATAAAACAAGTCTTAAGTTGTTTAAGATACAATGTCCAAATATGACATGGCGTTTTGTTGCCATATTATCTTATCTAATTATCTTACCGCCTTGAATATTTAGGAATTTAGAAGTTGAATATTATGCCATGTCAAAGAAAAAAAAATTGTAGTTGTTTTCAATTTTCATTGTTTAATCAACTCAGACAAAGTAATAGCACGAGTTTCTTGTTGATAATATTTAGAACAATAGTAAACTAACAAAATCGAAAAGAAAAACAATGAAGAGAGTTATATTGTAAATAGTTAAATTTATGATGTCTTTCAATGGAAAAATAACAAACGCAAACAATATTACTTGACTGAGTAAAATAAATAATATTTTAATATATCTTAATTGAGATTATCTATGAATAAATATTGCGGTTAGCAAGAAATAGTCATAATGTGGAAAAAAAATCATTACGCTTGGTAGTAGGGAATATTGCATTTGGCGTCTGAAACCAATTTCACAAAGCCACGGTACAAAGAAAATTTAAATGATATCAAGAAGTCAAAGCAGGATAGCGCTAAAATTAAACAAGAGAAAAAATCACACTAGGACAATTATAATGATAGATGTTCAACGAGTAAGTCCAACACTCCACTTCCAATATGGAATTGCCACATTACATCTGAATTGAAAATTAAACTAAGAAAAGGGAGAATTCATTTCCAAACATGAAGGCCCACACACATACTTAAACTATGGCTAACCAGGATATCTACGCATCTATTTGTCTCGCAAGAAATCTATGCATCTATTTTAATGAATATTGACTCCTTGAAAATGCCTAAGAAATTCTAAAACAAACATAACAACATAGTCTACAGAGAAATTTTTTTGTCAATATCTTAACCTAGATTTGCCCATCTTGAGACGTGAAAGCTAGTAAAAGAAGCGAGAGATAAAAACAAAGATGGAGAAGCTAGATCTAAGTACTTGGCTACTAATGGCTTCTATTATTAACATCAGATTGAGGTAGAAAGACAGAGGCAGAACAAAAAATATCACCCAGGAAGTATATGTATATATATCGATTTTCACTCAGGAAAGGAAAAGAGAGACAAACCTTAACTACCAAAGAGAGACAACAATCTTCGACGGAGCTTCAGACAGCAGCGGCAAGTGAATGTTTTGGCCAATCTGATGGCTTAGGGCTTTGAATGAAAAGGAAAGTGAATGGCTTAGGGATTTTGGCGAAAGGGGATGGCGTTCTAAGACAAGATGGACTTACTGAACGTTTTGACACTGTTATCATATTTCCATTCGACCGCTTCACTTTTTGTCGGGTAGCAAATGCTAAGATAACAGCGTTAGTTCTCATTTTCGAAGGAGCCTCCTCTGAAATTATTTTGTGTGGGGTCCAGATGAGGTTGATATATAATAATGAGAGCCTCCTCTCGTTTTTTGATGTTCTGGCCAAAATGGCTCAGTAACTAAAAAGCCATTTATCACTTTGGACTGGCAGGGCAATCATATCATCACTTGGATCAGTCTTATAATGATTATTACATATAAATAATATGTCATTTATTTTATTTTATTTATCACTATAATTATACTTATTAATTATATATAAATTAAATTAAATCAGTTAAAAACTGTTAATTATTAAAAAAGTTAATATTTAAGTAATTATTTAATAAAATATTATTCTATATTTAATAAATATTATGCAACTAAGATATATCACATTTCCAAGTTGATAAAATCTATCACTCAAAAAGAAAATCAACGAAGACAGAGTTTCTATTGTTTACTTTTTTTTTTAATGGTGAGTGTGGATAAAAGTTTGGCTAAATTATTGTAATCTCTCTTTATGTGTGATTAAATTATATACAATATTTCTCCTAGTTTAAAAATTAGACTTAGCTCTCGTTTACTTTATTTTTTGCCAATACAATTAATCTTTTACATAGTATGCGTTTCTTTTAAAATTAAAGTTATTTAATCGTCATATTTAAAATAAAATTACAATTTCATATTAAGAATAAAGTCAGAATTTCATTTTATACATAAAATTAAGAAAATAAATTAATAAAAGTTCTTACAACATATATTAATATGTCAAAAAATTAAGAATAATTTTTAAACTAAAAAATATTAATTTAATTTAATAACCTTAAAAAGAGATAATTTATTATTTTTATTCAAAAATTAAAAGAAATCATAGAAAAGGATTTGTCAGATTTTCTTGACCAACTTGGTAACTTGATCATGGTTATAGTTAAGCATCACCCAAGAACGTCAATGCAAGCTGGTTTGTAGTTGGAGTTTGCAGTATTATTATTATCATTATTATTAGGTTTAGCATTAATGCTACTAACTACTATAAATTATGATAATTACTTGTAACTTCTTACCACTTCATCGGCGATTGGCGTTCATACGCGCAGCTAGATAGAATACATATATAAATATGCCAAAATGGTTAATAATTAAAAATTTGTGTACTGGATCAGATATAATACTTCATATAGGATAGGATCGGTCTTCAATCTTCATCCTGAATTCACTCAGGTTTCTAGCTGTCACCACACTTCTCGAAAAGCACACCATCATAAATTCAGGTGGGTGGAGATGGGACAATACTATTATTGAATAAACTATTAAATCGTTATGAATTTAATTTTTAATAAATATTTATGATCAAAATTTATTCTTATTAATTTAAAGTTAATTAAATTAAGATTACAACTAAAATAATATATTATTTAAAAATATTACAATTAAATTTATAGTAATAAATTTTTTAAAAAGAAAATTAATATGATTAAAATTTTTTAAATATTAATATGATAATTATCTATTATTACTATTAACATTATTTTCAAAATTGGTGCTGTTTAGCGTGCTATTTTTTTCTCATCTAATTTTTAAATGCTAAAATGATCTTTTAATTCTTAAAATAAATAAATTTAAGGAAGACAAGTATAACAATTTATATATTATATAAAAATATAAAAAAATTGTTATTTTAAATATCTTATTATATAAGTCTTATCCTAATAATACGAGATACAATACTGGTTTAAAATTATAAGTAATACTTATTTTAAGTAGATAAATAGTTAAATAAAACAAAATTTAAATTTGAAATCTGTGCGCAGTACGTAGGGGGAGTTACAATTTCCGAGATTGTAATGCCCTGCTTGTCGAGATGCAGGGCAAGCAAAAATACAGCCACAATTTCACATATAAGGATTCGAAAAGTATATTTCTCTTCTAGCAAAAAACTAAATTCATCAGTTCAATCAAATCCTTATTTATAATTTCCCCTCCTTTATATAATGGTTGCTTATATATATATATATATATATATAAAATTTTAAAGTGACAAAATTAGTCACTTTGCCTGCACATCCATCGTGCAACATTCTTTTAAATTATAATAATTTGTGTGCTAATTTTAAATTAAAATATATTTTTTATAAAATTATTGGTTAAAATAAATTATTATAAATTATGTGAATTATATGATAATAAGTTAAAATTTTAATAAATATAGTTATTTAATTTCATGATATTTTTATAATAAGTTAAAATTTAAGTAGATATATGAATCAAAAAGAAAGTATTAAATAATAAGTTAAAATATACATAATTTTTTTAAATTTTAAATCAATTACACATAACTGCTTTAATCTTTTAAACTTAGATACAGTTTCTAGATATTTGTTGTCAAGTTCTCCAATATATATGTAATAAGTGGATATATTTTACAATTCTTCATCACATGATTTTTTTTTAATTTTTCCACATGTCATGTTTGTAAGAGAATTGAATAACAAATACTTAAAATAGTTTAACCTAAGATGCGGTCCATTAAATTTATCTCTTCTATGAAATTTCTGAGCAACTCACTGACGATAGTAGAGCACAAGAAGGAGAGCTTGTCCAAGTCTATTACCGGTATGCAGATTGTAGATGAAATGGCAGTGTGGATTGTAGAAGAACTCAAAGTAAGTTTAGGACCTAAATTCTCTTCATCTATGAGCTAAATAAAGATGATCAATAGAAAGAATTCTGTGTAATTTAAATATCTCTCAAATACTTTTTTTTAAACACAAAACTCTAGAAAAGATTTAAAGGAACAAATAATATTTTAAAATATAATTAAACTCTAGCATAAGTAAAACATTTAAAAAAAACGATAGAATAGAGTTTTGAAAATGACTAGTGGATTCAAGAAAACTTATGATTTGAACCCAAAAAAATAAAAAGATAACAAAAGAGAATGGAACCATGAACCTTAGAGAAACTAAAGCAAAATTCCAAGATTGAAAAAGGTCCTTCATTATCAATTTTATTTAACTCAAATTTTTTCCAAGTATAAGAAAAAATTCCAGTTAAAGACTTCAAGTTTGAAAAAAATTATTTTTGGAAGGAACTGGTTATAACTTTAGGGAAATTTAGTTATAACTATAAGAAAATCAAGTTGTAAGAAGTTGTAATATTATTTTTATATATTTTATTTCATCTAATTCTACTTAAAATTTTCTATTAATTCTTCTAGTTCTATTATACATTTAATAAGTATATTTTCTTTCTAAATTTACATTTTTATACTTTAAAATTGACAAGCAAATTGTCATTTTGTCATCATTTTGTTAAATTTCCTCTAATATCATAAACAAAGATTTAGATATGTAAAAATTGGCTATCACATTTTACACCCTGTCTGCCACTTAATGATTTTTTTATTCAACTTAGATGTTTATCTAATGTAGATTGCAAACTTATAAAAGTAGTATATTTGATATTTATTCTTTCATTTCCTAACTAAAAAAAAATGTAGATAAATAGTAGTGGTTGGTTTTTTAGAGTTATCTATGTCCCCATTAACGTTACTAGTGCTCAATATTTAATTTTAGGATATGATAAGGAATTCCATATTTTGTTATATTGTTCAAGAAATCAGTTGTGTAAAACAATCTTAGAGGTTTTGTCGTTTAACACATTAATAAAAATCTTAAGACTAAAAAATAATTATATGAATAAAGTTTTATTACATTTACCTAAAGCTTAATTATTAAAATAGATATACAACTATTAATTTTAATTTTATTATTGAGGAATGGGCTGTCAAAATCATTCGACGAGAAATTAATTTGGACAAAGTTCAATGATACACAAACTTGATACAAAAAACATTTTAAAAAAATCATCAGAGATGCAAATTTGTTTTCATACAAGTAATTATATATGATTTTACATCTTTAATTCAAGATATAAATGTATTTTTGGTCAACTTAATAAATTTAAAGTAATTGTAAATTATGTCCAGTCATTTTTAAAATTTAACGTCATTAATTTAGTCTTTGATTAGTCATCAATTTAAGTTTTAAGAAATTGTAATAGTATCAATTTAATCAAACAATTTATTCTTAAAACATTAAAACTAAATTTATAACAACAGTAACTTATAAAAAATTAAGTAGTAATTTATTTATTTTTTTGGACAACAATATCTAAATGTTGATAAAAGGCTTGGATTTCCAACATCCCAGATGGCACATGAATCAGAAGAATTGTAGCAAAAGTAACATCTGAAAAATGATTAATAAAATTTTGAATAGCAAAAGTTAATTGTTTTGGAACCTGGTATCACGATCTCAATGCATAAGTAAAATTAAAATTTTCCTAATGGCCGATATGTACCAAGTCGCTTCATGTTGGAGCTAATACGTGAGTAGACTAACAATGGATGAACCAATGTAATGACCCCTTCTTCAAAAGACAAAGGATGCATGATGGGTCTACTAGACTAACAGTTTTTATATATTAAATGGGATATACGAAGTATGCGAAATGAGTTTGCTATCTTTTACTTATGTTATTAAAACTTAATATAGGTTATTCCAACATAGGAATCAGATATTAATTTTGTAAAATATGCTTAATTTAGAATTAGCCAATAAAAAAAATCTATTAGGACGTTATTCCAACAATTTAGCATAGTTATATATATATATATTATATCAAATTTGATAAGATAATTTATATAAAAGATTAAATCTAAAAATTAACTAAAACATTTGGTAAGTTAATAATTTAATAATTCAAAATGACATAAAAGAACATTATTTTCGGTGATATTTACTACATGCATCCAATTTTTACTAATCACATGTGCTTTCAAGTTTGGCTAATATGATTGTGTACAAACAACTATATGTGGGATCCAACCCACCATATTACATATAATATTCCTTAAAAATGCAAGGAGATTTTTGTATTGGTGAAAATTTACACGCAAATTTATTTTTGGAAATTCAATCCAGTTTTTTATGGAATAAAACAATTTATTATCTAATTGACAATCAATTCTAATGAATTCATATGTCTAATCTTTTAAACTTCTAATATATAAATAAATTATCACTAATGCATGGTTGTATATATCAATCTCATTTATATTTTGATTAATAAATATTTCTTCTTTAAAATTTAAAATATAATTTGATCATAATTTAAAATTAAAATATGTGATTTCAATTATAAAAAAATTTTTGATGAATAAATAGTATTGTTGACTATATAGTTTTTTGGGATATTGAGTTTCTCATAGACAATTTATAACTTTAAATCAAAGTAGGAGAATGATTAATATATCTTAAATCTGTTTAATTCTTGTTTCTTAATATTTGAAAAAAAGGACTATAAATTTTTAAATCATTGTAGAAAGTAGAAGAAAAACCAATTTCAATGCTAAAAATTGTATTTGCTATTATGTTATAAGGCCTTCTTAATTGATTCACTTCTTCTTAAAAAAACTTTTGTGTTATTTCATTTCTTCTGCTTACCAAAAACAATGCTTCCAATACGTTTTAGGTCTCTTTATCTTATTGACTTGTTATTAACATGTTCATTAAATCCCTATACTATATATATTAGCTAATATTTAGTTTTAAATTACCTTTTCTAATTTTTGTAAATAAGTTTGACAATTTACCATATTTGCTTTATTTTTTGTTTATAAAAAATTACAAATAAATAGTGATTATATTTACTAGAAATGCATCTTCTTCTAATCAAATTGATTTATGAGTTATTCAATTAATTTTTTTGGGTTGGATGTTATTCAATTAAATTTTAGTATAAAGTATGATGGCTTTTAAATTTCAAGTTTTTAAGTTTATTAGGAAAAAAAGTTACTCATGCCAATAGACACAAATTATTCTCTCTTTTCTTGAAGTAAAAAAAGCATCTTCATTCCATAATAAAGTAATAGTAGTTAAACTTATTATCAAAATCGAATAGTTATTAAATAATAAAAAAATGTTGGAACATGAACAATAACTAAGTCAATATTCATTTATTATATCAAATTCAACAACTTCCATATTATCATATCTATATATATATTAAAAAGCTTACACACTTTAACAAAAATATGAGCTTAACTCCAATTTAAGCAAGATTAAAAAACATTCAAAGTAGATTGAGAAAATAAAAATTATGAACTTTTCCTCTACTATAGTATATAATTCCAACTCTCTCTCTCTCTCTCTCCCACACACACACACAAAAGTATATATTAAAGTACTAAACTTAGGTAAAATTCTATAGATCTTTATTTTCAAATCCCTCAATAAATATATAATACAAAAGAAAAATTATTTTAAAGTCCAATTATATAATATTGAATTGTTAAAAACAAATTACTCATATTTAAGGCTAAATCTCAACATAAGTTATTAGAAGAGTGAAAATTTAAAAAAAGGTTACGAACTCATAATCTATATCAAAATTTTACATTAACAATATTATATGTAACATACCTTTTTATAATTTAACGACATAAATTACTATGTAGTCTACAAAAAAAAATTATTTTTCATATTATTTAATGAATACAACATTATGTTATAGTCAAATTGACTAACACTTATTTTTATTTTTTATAAATTAGAAGCTGGGTAATTAAATAAGTTACATAGCAAGATTTAATAGATTGGTAAACCATAATTAACATCATATATTATGATAATTTTCATGTTCAGAACAATCATCTTGACAAGTTTTTTTCCTTTGTTGGGAGGGGAAAAAAAAAGCTTTCTTATCTCTTGGACTCTTATGAGTAGGAAATGAAAAATCATTGCAAATGAAATTAGAAACAAATATGAACCAACAATCAAATCTCAATTGAAAATGAAAGAAAATAAAAAGGATATTAATTATGTTTTTGCATATAGTGTAATTAAAAGAGATTGAGGAAAAAAAAAAGGAATAGGTGTAAAAAATAAATAAATTGGATACATACTCTTTTATATTATTCTTTCTCTCTAACTACATAACTATATAATATGTATTAGATTTTAGATTTTTTGATTTTCCACCTTTCGGTATTTTGTCTTTGCTTCTTATGAAAGAATTTGAGAGATTTGACATTTAAATGAGAAAAAGACTTAGTTTTCGAACAAAGAAAAACCTTGACATAATCACTTAAAAAAGTGCTAACAAAAATAGAAAAATACCATAAAAAATGTGTAAATTTAACTGAGAGTTTACACCATGACAAAGAGAGAAAATCGATTAGGAGTACAAAAAGGTAAGAGACATGATGTAATTGAAGAATAGTGGCTGAGTGGAGTCATTTTTAATATTTATACAATTCTGGAAAATAGACATGTCAAATTTTTTTATATCATTTATCTTTTGAATTTTGTTGAGTGAAATATTTATTTCACTTTTATTTATTTTGTATATTTTTATTTCAATTATTCCTTATACACAGTTGTTTAAATCATAATTTTAAATTTCTAAACTTTTTTACTATTTTTAGTTAATTAAATATATTTTATATTTATATTAATTTATGACTTAAAATAAATAAATTATACCTTTTTAAATTTTTGAACATGAATGGAGGCCTTTTATTACTCATAGAATAATTAACCACATTACTATTTATCACATTTTCCTATTTTGATATTGAAATTATTAAATTATTTATTTAAATTATAATCTATAAATTATTAAACTATAATATATATATACACACACAATTAATAATATTTAACTAATTTGCAACGGTTTCATATATACATATATATTTAAGTCATTATATCATATAAATTATCTAAAAATAATATTTAAATAATTTGCGACGGATTAGCGACGGAACATTTTGTAACAACAATTTCGTCGCTAAATTAGTGACGGAATATTCTGTCACAAAATTCCATCGCAAAATTGGAATTGACTATCACACTTAGTAGTGACGAAATTTTCCGTCGCTGAACTCCGTCACTAACTTGATTTGCAACGGATTAGCGATGGAAATATTTGTGACAGAAATTTTTTGTCACAGATTCCGTCACTAATTTCTGCGACGAAATTAATGACGAATTTGTGATAAACTTGCAAAGGAACAAAATTCCGTCGTTAAATTTCGTCGCAAATTTGCTGTTTTGTTGTAGTGGAAATAGTTGGTTATAACCTTTTTAAGATTTAATTGTAATTGGTTGCAATTTTTGGATGAAGATATTCTCGTTCAATCTAAGTTAATATTAGATCTTTTAAGTCTTAAAACTAATTTAAATTTTAAAAAATTTTTATTATAAATTTTGAAAATTTTGAGTTGTTATATATATATATATATTCCTCCATGAAGACCGGGTCGTCGTTAGTTCTTAACTACATGAACCAATGCTCCTCTAAAGGACCCCGCACGTTCCCCAATCAGAGACAGAGAGCACCGACGACATGAGTAATTGGTTATCCTAAAATTTTGGTCCACATTCCATAAAAAGGTTATCAAATTAGTAGGCAATGATTATAATTGAACAGCCAGCTTCGCTCCTTGCTTCCGTACTTGTATCATCATAAACCCAGGATGCGTGGTCACGTTATCAGAAATTATTATGGATTGAATCATTCTACGTCTTCCGACACTTAATATATTTAATGTAAATTATATATTTTTTAAATTTTATTGAAATTATTTATTTTTAATTTATTTTAAAAATATATACTTTAATATAATTTTCAATTTGTAATTAAAATACTTTCATTAACTTAAATAGAGAGGATTTAATTAATCATTTATTTATGTTAATTGAAGATATTTTAATAAAAAATATAAAAATTATATTAAAGTGTAACATAATTGTTAATTAAGAAAATCAAATATATTTAAAAAAATGTTTGTATAATTTTAATAATTTTTTCAAAAGTTGTAGATAATTTACTTATATATTGATGGCAACACAGAAACGTTGATGAAGTGATAGAGATTTTCGACAACGTCAGATAGGATTGATCAATTGTTGACGATGATTAAAGGGAAATTTTTTTTTTACCATGACAATATGATACTATTATAACAAAGGATGTTTAAGAAATTTTTTTTTTTAAGAAAACAAAAAAGAAAAAGAGAGAGACCTCCTCTTCGTTGCACGGCAAAGGATGTGGCACCCATTAAATGAGGTACAAAAGGATCTTACAACAAACACTAGGATGATAAATACGGCAGTGGCCTTTTATTTCAACGTGAGAGAGATGATAGAGGCTGTATTGTATATACACAGCATAACTACAACATGTAAGAAAAAATATAATTTTATTTTATTATTTTTTAAACATAATATTTTATTTTAATATTTTAAGGAAATATATAAATATATATATATTTTAATTTCCATTATCTTAATAAGGTCTGTGCATATAATTACTACTACTGCATATTGGGTGCAGGGAAGTAATACTAAAATGTGAAGAAATGATCATATGAATAAACCATAATCAATGTGAAGCTCTGATGACATTTGCCCGATGGTCGAAGATCTTGAACTCTTCTTTGACCTTTTGATATTCATTGTTGTGAAATGAAAACCTTGTAGCAGAAAGAAGACGACGAAGACATGGGAGATTTTAATTTAATAATGGCAATGGTATTGGTGATACCATTTGCTTAACAGGATAGTTTCAATAGCAGAGAAGAAGGTGATAGTTGCAAAACCCTTCGAAATTATGCTTATCCAACAATATTCTTCCTCTTTAATAAGCATTGTATTACAGTAAATCCTTCGAAATTTACTCCCCAAATATGAGTCAGGGAAAATTATACATAAGGATTCAAATTTTGTAAAATTTATAATAAAGAATTTTAAAAATTAAAATTACCCTTAAGGATCATAATTACTATTAGGTTTTAGGAAATTTATTATTAAATTTAAAACAATTACTACCATGGTTTAAAAAAATGATAAATGTTTTAAATCCACCAATAATTTTTCTAAACTCAATAGAAAATATTCTTAAACCTAGTAGTAATTAAGGTTCTTAGAAATAATTTTAATTTTTAAGATTTTTTATTATAAATTTTACAAGATTTGGGTTTCTAAATGTAATTTTAATTGGGAGAGAAATTTCATCTAGGCCCAAATTAATGTAGGAGAGTATGATAAAAGGCTAATAGAGCCCCAATAGGCTAGGTGTAGGCCCAATCTAATTTCATGTAATAGAGGCCCAAAATCCACCTTATATAGGCTCTTATAATTGGCCCAATAACCCTTGTGTAGACCCAAAACCTTTGAGCTCTTAAAACTTGTTCTGGCCCAATGGAATTTCAACAGCCCAATACATAAGAGTTGGCCCAACAAAGCTAAAATCTGAAGCCCAAATGGAGTTAGACCTTGGAGCAACCCATGACCCACATTTGACCCAACTAAAACCCAACTTAAACGCTAAAAACTAACCTAGCCACCCCCATTCTGCAAAACACACAAAACACAAAAAGAAATTCGGAGCTTGGAAGGGAGACTAGGGTTTGGGGCAAGAATTCCACCATTTCTCACCTCTAAGCTCAAAATCAGCTAAGATACTTGTTATATATCTTAATCCTCTCCTTTTCCTCTTCAATTTGGCTTGATTAGTTTTTCATTTGGAGCATTTTCACCATACCCAAATTCTGAAATATGGTTGTTTGGTATTTTCTTAAAGGAAATTCGTAGGTTGAGGTTAGAGCTGACATTAGATAAGTGTAAACTATCCATTCTAGTGTATTTTCTACTGGTTTAAGACCCCCATAGTTGATGTATAGTATAGGTGTTAATTATGTACGAATTTGCTTAGGAATTTAGGTGATATATTGAAGTTTCTAGTAGAGGACATACTCAATCCGAATTTGGGGATTTGTGGTGGCTAGGTAAGTGTTCTTTAAGTAGTTATTAGCATTTAAATTCTTTGGGTACTTGTTGCTAATGTAAATAATAAATTAAAGTAGTAATTCTCTGATGCTATGGTTATAGGGAGATTTTTGTACCATTGGTGGCTGTTGCAAATTGTCTACAAGTGAGGTAACTAGGTTCATATTAATTTCATGCATATATCTATTTTAATTTCATATTTGCTGTACATGAATGATTTGAAATGTTGAATGAATTGGTTGGCTATCTATTGTATTGTGTTGAACCTTGTGAGTCCATGGTGGAGCTGTGGTGCGGCTGTCACTTGTGCATGTGCTTCGATTGGGCACCGGGTTATGATCAAACCCCAGATGCACTAAGCCTTGATTGTGCTCAATGGGGAGTAGGTGCCGTGGACGGGTCTCTCCCGGTGTTAATGGCCTTTAACATGTAAAAATATGATTGCTAGTATGGGATAGTAATCATGATAGCCTAATTGTTTCATTTACTGATATGACTGGTATGTTTTCTGATGTTTAAATGAAACCATGCATATATGTTGATTAAACTGGAATATATGATGAAATTTGCCTTAGTTACTGAGATTTGCATCTCACCCCATTTTATAGGATTAATATTTCAGGTGAAGGTCCTTCTGGTAAGGATAAGGGGAAGCAAGTGGATGAAAATCCATGAGCTCTAGCCATGTGTGGAGGAAGCTACACTTGGGCTAATCTGAGTAAAGTAGATGCAATTTTGTTATTAGTTTACATAGCATCATCATGTAATCATGTTGCCAAGTGTAGGCGTTTATATTTTGCTTGGTTGAAATATAACCATTAAGGAGTTAAGTCACATTATAGTTGGATATTGATGTATGAACTTATAGTATCCGATATATAGCTTTGTTGAATATGTGATATGGTTTACCATTTGGGAATTGTAATCATGTGATGCATTAAATGTTGATATAAACTATTGATGTGTGAAATCCTTGATGGAATGTATATCGAATGTTAATTGATGATAGCTCATAAATTCTGGTTGTTATTACTCTATGGATTTACTGATATGGGGCGGTAGGAGGAATGGAAATTAACATTCAAGTTTTGAATTGGTAATGGTAGAATAGTTGAGTGAATAGGGTAGATAAATACCATTAGAGTCATAAAAAATGAGAGAAAGTGGTCCTAGAGTGTTCCTAAGATGGGAATTGGAGTGTAGGGGACGAAATTTGTGAGAGGTAGTTACAGAAGGGAGTTACGCCACAGCTAAGAAGGCTTTACCATGGCCAAATAAGTGACAGAAGCGAGGGGTGCCACGACATGAGTAATCTCGCCGCGGTGTAAGCGAATAAAATTTTCTTAGAGAGTAACAGTGGTGAGGAACGCCGCGGCTTGAGGAGTCTCGTCGTGGCGTAGAGTGAAAAAAATCGCCCTGAAGGGTAACAGAATAAAACCTCACCGTGGCGCTAGTCGAGGGAACAAAGTAAAGAGTGTACAATAGAGAATCTCGTTGCGGCGCAAGGGTGTTCCACCGAGGTGAGGATCGTGGGATTTGGAACAATAGCTTCATAAGGCATTTCCGCCGTGGTGCCATGTAGGCCGACCGCGGCGAGGGTCCAACTCGCCGCGGCTATTGCCACGATGAAATTCGTGAAAATTGCCCAACGATTCTAATACCTAACTTAGTCGTGGTGCGAATGGTCTGGGCCACAGCGTAAGACCCCAAACTCCTACCTTTAGCCTAGAAACCTCAGTTTCTTCAATGGTAATGCTAGGAAATGATATAGGAATACTTGTAGGAGGTTTTTGTGTGTTGAAACTGATGAATGGATGAATCATAAACCCCTCATGGTAGTATGATTTCTCTTATGCATTTTTGTTTTGTTTGTGGTTGTTTAGTGATGACCCTAACATCAAGGTTCAAATTTTCCTATATTTTCATAACGTAATAAGCTGTAACGACTCCAAATCTTGATCATTAATTATTAATTGCATATTTAACTATAATTACCATGTTTAGAAGGTAGGGTTATCACATCAAATCCTTCTCTTTAGGGAACTTTCTTTTGTATCCAATAAGTTTTGTACGTTTATGGAAAAACTATACATTACGTTTCTCATGTTTTTTCATACTTTCAAAAGACCAGATATTACATTCTCAACATGTTTATTAAACTGTATAGGTCTTAATCCCTTAGTTAGTGGATCGACTAACATTGACTTAATGTATATGAATTATATGACAATGTCTCCTTTCTTAACTAGGTCCCTAATTGTAAGGTACTTCATTTCCTTATGCTTAGCTCCACTGCTAATCCTGTTGTTCTTGGAATATAACATTGATGCATTGTTATCACATTAAATAACCAATAGTCTAGCGATTGAATTAATTATACAAAGCTCCTGTAACATCCATCGTTTTAAAAAGCTATAAATTATGTAGATTACTAAAGGAACTCCCCTAAATTGAATGAGTTGAGGCCAAATAAAATCAAAGCAATAATCTAGACCCCTAAAAATGAGAATCTAGGGCCAAAGGTGTAATATCCGATTCTCTGAAAATAAGAGAAAATGTGAGAAATGTAATGTATAATTTCTTCGTAAATGAACGAAATTCATCGAATACAAAATGAAGTCCTTCGAAATGACTTAATTAAGGTCCCAAAAAATTTGGGAAGCATTCTAGACTCCTAAAAATGAGAATCTCAGGCTCAGACAGAAAGAAAAATGGAGCTAGAATGAAGAAATAATTTCTTACGAAAAACTTACGAAACGTAATGGCATTTTTGTAATTTTGAGAAAATTTTAGAATTCACATAGGAGGGTTTTTAAATAAAAGTTTTGAGTTTTCTAAGATTTTCAGAGGCCCTGAAAACCATGAAAAGCCTTGGGACAGCTAAAGTCCCTCTGGTGGATGTTTTCCAACATCAGTGCACCCGAACTTTGACGGATTTGTTCAAGATTTTAGCTCCAATTTGAGTGATTCTAAAGGCATTTTACTAAATTAGGAATCTAAATTTCATAATGAAAAAGACAGTTTTCAAGAAGGAGCTAAAACGAAAGATAAACGAAAATGCCAAGAACGAAGGGCAAAATGAAAATTTTTGAAAAGTATAACTTTCTCTCACCTATATATATGATGCGCTCTTCTTCTCCCTTTAAGTTGCACAACTAAGTTCTGCCTAAAACCAAAGGAAGACCCTAGGGAGAGTGGCGCACAAGAGGAAGGCAAAGAGGAGGAGAAATCAAAGGCTTAAGGTATGGAAATTTAGTAGTTTTTCATGCTCTTTCTCTTCCAAACCTTTTTTCCTTTATTTTCTATGATTATAATGAAGTATATGGATCTGTTTTAAAGGAGAAATTGAGGAAAAATTTCAGATTTGAAGAAAGGAGCTCAAAGAATACAAGATTCAAGTGAGAAAAAGCAAGAAAGTAAGGTAAATCTTACATCCCATGGTAGTTACTCCTCCCTCTTCTTCTCCATATTTCACCTCATGGATGTAAATGCTAGAGGGCTGGAATTTTGAAGGGAACTAAGGGTGAATTTCATGAACCTAATTGGCTTCCATAAATTGTGTTTAGGCTAAGAGAAACTTTCCTCACTTTTGTGTGTGTGTGGCCCAAAAGGGTAGCTTGGATATAAAGGAAAAAGTGTGTAATTGTGTATAAGGTAGCTCTCTCCACCTTCTTTCATGCATGGATGTGTGCTTAGCTTGTCTTAGAATGTGTGTATGTGTATTTTCAAGCCATGAAAAGTATGCTAGCATAATTTTATATGCCATGATTTCATGATGACATATTATGTTTTTAAATGAAGTTATGATGTGTGCTTGGGTTTGCATGAGTGTGATGAGGCCAAGAACCATTAGCCATGGTGAGGATGAGCCAAGAACCCTTGAGATTGGTTGAGACAAAGCAAAAAGTCTCCCAAAAGTAAGATGGGCTCCCAAGAGCATGGTTGAGTCCAAGAATCTCTTAAAGAATGGGTGAGGCAAGTCCAATATCTACAAGAAATTAGGTGAGGCCAATCTACTTTCTTGGCAAGCCTTTGTATGTTATATATAACTTTTTCAAATGATGAAAATGCTCCTTGAATGATTGCACATGTCCACATGCCATACATGCATTTATGAGACTTGTTTTGCATCCATTATGTATGATTGGATGGGAGATGAGCTATTGGAATTCTTTGAATCTCATCCCCTCCTCTCCAATGTCTTAATATGCTAGGTGAACCAAGAGAGCAAAGTAATAGAAGCCAATCTCCTTGAAGATGAGAGGATGACATGAAAATGTTTGAGTTTTGCTACCTCAAGGCCATACAAATGGCAAAGGATGTAACCAATGGATGTATATATATTATCATGTAATGAACACATGTAATTATAATAATATGTCATGTAGGAATGAGAGAATATGTTATGTAGCCATTAAAATGTGATTTGAGTATGTGATGGCAAATTAACTTCATGAATGGCATTATGAAATTATGCATATGTAAGGGTAAGATGGCCAAAATGAGATGCATGGAGTTTGGGACCATTTGGACAGTTTATACAAGTCCTAATTATGCTTTTAGACTTGCCCAAGAGGTACCAAACCCTAAGAAAAGCCATTTAAACATTTTGGTATTCTATATGGAGCCAAAATTGACTAATTTAGAGCCCTATATCACTTTTTATCCAAATGAGCTCTTCTTGATCTAAGATTTAGCATGAAATTAGAGCTTATTGAGATCTTTTTGGAAAGTTAAAGAACATAATTTTTGGAGGACTACAAAATATTTGATGAATTTTCAAAGTTAGGAAATTTTTTGGTTTTAGTCATGTCACTATTTATACTGGTCCAAAAATGAAATCTGTCACACAAGTCTCAAATGATATCCAATTGCCACAAAATTTTATACAAAGAAACTAGACATTCTCAGAGACTTATGCCAACTAGAAGCATCCCATTTGGATGTCGAAAGTGAGAGATATGAATTTTCAAAGAATCTATCTAGTATTAGGAACTTCACCCAACCTCAGTTACTATTTGATTGGATTTGGAGGTCTGGGCATACCTGATCTGGTCTAGAGTTAATTTTATCCTCTATTTAACATCTATAGCTTTCTAGATTGGTATCATTTCCATGGATTGGATTTTTTTGGAATTAATTGGACATTTTTGAAATTTGCTACAGAAATCTATGACAGCACCAGTGGATAGCTTGATCTCTAGACCATTTCGAATGTCAAACATCCTTTGTGTTAGATGTTATGGTCTAGATATATTTTTAGTATGAAGTAGACATCTGTAGCTTTTCAGAATAGCCAAAAATGCATTATTTTGATTTTTCTAGAATTAGTTATGATTTTCCAAAATTATGACAGAAAGGAGGCAAAATCTAGCCAAAATTATATATGTATATTTCATGCATTCCTTTGAGATGTAGGCCACTTTTGATGATTCAAATGAGTTGTATTCATGTAATTAAATATGAGAATGTGTTGTATGAGCTCACACGGCCTACATGACAATGAATGGAATTTCTATATACGGCGCAATGCCAAATAATGTATTATTTTAATGGATTTTCTTACTTCCTTCATGGAATCTATGTTGTGAAGCATGAGAATGTTATAAAATGAGCTAGAAATATATGGTGTTACAAAAGGTGCCTTGATAATAGAGGCAAAATAGTTAAACAAAAATTGACAGAAAGGTAATGACATTTTCATAATTTTGGGTACCTTTTAGAAAACTCAAAAGAGAGATCTTTGAATGAAGAAATTGAGTTTCTTAGGATTTTTAGAGGCTCTAAAAATTACAGGAACCCCTAGAATGGTTAAAACGCCGCCGATTTATATTTTAGAATGTTGATTGACCTGAACTTTAACCAATTTGTTCGGAAAGATTTTAAATCCAATTTGAGTGAAAGCAAAGGCATTTTATAAATTAACAGACCTAAATTTCATGATGGAAAAGACAGTTCTCAAAAAGGATTTGAAATGAGCCCAAATGGAAAGAACTAATAAAAGAGGACTAAATAGAAATTTTTAAAAAATGTTATAACTTAAGTGTTTCTTATATCTCACACCTTCCTTCTTTCTCATTTTTAATTGACTTTAGTTCTGTCCCAAACTAGAGGAGGGACTAACCAAGAGAGACACACAAGAAGGAGAGCAAGGGAGGAAGAAAAGCATAGCAAAAAGGCAAGAAGAAGGGAGAGGTTGCAAGAGAGGTTGGAAGCATTAGAAAGGCCTTTAGAAGAGCTTGTAAACAAGGTAAATATTCAAGGATGTTATTGCTTCTTCTTGCTCCTTTTCTCATGGTAAGTTTCGACCAACTCTAGGCTATGTAGGAGGAGATAAATTCTGACCAAAACCAAGGTAGAAGCAAGGGTTCTAGAGTGTGGGAATTAAGAATATGCAATTGGAATTAAATAAGAAGCATTAGAAATTAACTTATGACAACTAGGGATTTTGTTGCACCTTGGTAAATATGAGACTTTCTAATAGTAATTTAGGTTGTCTAAGAGTGTGTATGAGTTCTTAAGGCATCTAAGAAGCCTTAAAAGTGCCAATTTCCTAAAGAAAATGAATGAAACTCCATGGGTCTACTAGCTCCTCCATGTCTAAGCTAAGAAGACTTTAAGTATCTAAGGAGAGTTTTAATTACTTCTAAGGGTAAGAAGGGCCTAGATATGATTAATAAATATCAAAGGAAGTATTGGTTTGAAATTAGAAACCATAGTTCGTGAGATGGAGGTTTAGGTTCCTCTAAAAGACATAAAGAAGCAACTTAAGTCTAAACTCCTTGAATTGAAATTGTGATGACTCTAAGGAGTTTAAATGGAGTCAAGAGACCTATAATGAATGAGAAAATGGAGCCAAGACCATGAATTCTAAAGGTTACCTCATTATGTCTTGTATGGAACCATAATGGTGTATGAGAACAAAGTAAGCTTGCATAGAGTTTGTATGAAGTTAGAACTTGCTTCAATGATGTAATTATGCCCGATTTGATGTGTCTAGGCCAAGTGAATCAAGCTTCACCTAGTTGCATGTGTTTAGCCAAAAAGGGGAAGGAATAACTAAGGAGAAAAGTTGTGTTCTTGTCTAAGGTAGCTCTCTAACCTTTCTTACATGCATTGCTTAAATGTTTACTTGTCATTGGATGCTTGTGTATATGTTTGAACCATGAGATATATTTCTAGCTATTGACTACTTGTCATGGTACTATTATGCTTCTTGAAATGTGTTTATGAATGAAAGTGATTTGAATGGGTATGGTTATGTCAAAAGTCCCTTAGCATGGGTGAGAATGAGCCAAAAGTCCCTAGGAATGGGTGAGACAAAGCTAAAAGTCTCAAGAAGAGTAAGACTAAGTCAAAAGTCTCTTGAAAGTGGATGAGACAAATCCAAAAATCCCAAAAGAATTAGGTAAGGCTAAACCAATGCCCTTGAAAACTTATATTTGACATGTATGAGTTTATATGATAAAGAAATTGATTTATGTATGTTCATGAGAAGTGTTTATGGCATGCTTGCATTCTTTGACATGTAAATGCATCATATATGTATGTTTAAAAGGGTAAAGATGTAACATTCGATTTTTTGAAAATAAGAAAAAATATGAGAAACGTGACGTACAGTTTCTCCATAAACGAACAAAATTTACCAGATACAAAAGCAAGTCCCCAGAAATGAATTAGTTAAGGTCCTAAAAAATTTGGGAAGCATTCTAGACTCCTAAAAATAAGGATCCCAAGCTCAAAAGAAAAGAAAAATAGAGCTAGAATGAAGAAACAAATTTTGACGGAAATCTTACAAAACGTAATGGCATTTTCATAATTTTGAGAAAATTTTGGAATTCACACAAGAGGGCTTTTTAAATGAAAATTTTGAGTTCTCTAGAGTTCTCAGAGGCCCTGAAAGCCATGGAAAGCCTTGGGACAGTTATATCTCCTCCGGTGGACGTTTTCTAACGTCAGTGTACTTGAACTTTGACGAATTCATTTAGGAAGGTTTTAGCTCTGATTTGAGTGATTCCAAAGGCATTTCACTAAATTGGGAACCTAAATTTTATAATGAAAAAGATGGTTCTAAAAAATGAGCTAAAACAAAGTAGAAACGAAAATACCAATAACGAAAGGCAAAACGGGAATTTTTTAAAAGTGTTTCTTCCTCCCACCTATATATTTGATGCGCCCTTCTTCTCCTCTCATTTAGCTCAACCAAGTTCTGCCCAAAACCAGAGAAAAACCCTAGGGGATGAGGCGCACAAGAGGAGGAAGAAAAGGAGGAGAAATCAAAGGCTTAAAGTATGAAAATTTAGTAGTTTTTCATGCTCTTTCTCTTCTAAATCTCTTCTCCTTCATTCTCCTTCATTCTCCTTTATTTCCTATGATTATAATGAAGTATATGGATCTTTTTTAAAGGAGAAATTGAGGGAAAAATTCGGATTTGAAGAGAGGAGCTCAAAGAACACAAGATTCAAGTGAGACAAAATAAGAAAACAAGGTAATTTTTTCTTCCATGGTTGATACCTCTTGCTTTCCTTCTCCACCCATTTTGCCCCATATAAGAAGCCATAGGAGGGCTTGGTTTTTGAGCTGAACCAAGGGTGATTCTTAGGAAAAAGGGTGTGGAGATTAAGAATATGCAAAGAGAATTAACAAATAACCATAAAAATTCAAGATGCAAAGTCTAGGGTTTCATATGTTCCTTGCAAAATCTGAATTGATACCTTGATTATTAAGTTTAAATGAGAGTTTAAATGAGTTCCTAAGATCCCTAAGAGTCTCCCCATGTGCTTCCTCCATCAAGAAAACAAAGCAAAGTCCCTGAACCTTAAAATCAAGCATAGTCTCGACCTAAAGGTGTTGGAGCACCTAGGGATAGTTTTAATTTGTTCCAAGCCCATTCTTGAGTCATATATGATGAATGAATATGAGAGGAAGTCTTAGGAAAAATTTAGAAACCATAAAAAGTGAGATGGTGCTTTATGTTCCATAATATGACGTAAAGAAGCAACATATAGTTAGACTCTTTATTTTAATTGTGTGATGACTCCAAGAGGCTTAAAAGGAGTTAAGAATCATATTTGAAAAGAAAGCATAGAGCCTAGAATTTATTTGAGAGGTGTTGCTTCATTAGGTGCATTTTGGAACCATAAAGGGGTTTATAGGTCGAGCTAGAGTTTAAGTAAGTTGTATGGCCTTAAACTTTACTCCAAGAGTATAATTAGCTTCCATATGATGTGTTTGGGTCAAAAGGAATGATCTCTACCTTCTTGGGTGTGTGAGGTCAAGGGAGAGGATTCAAGGCTTAAGGAAAAAGTGTACAAATGCTAGCAAGGTAGCTTTCTTCACCTTCTCTCATGCATGATTACTTGCTTTACTTGTCTTTCAATGTGTGTATATGTATTTCAAGCCATGAAAAATGTTCTAGCATGAGCTCTTACTCCATGGTACCATGATAATGCATTATGTTTTTCAAATGATGTTTATGATGTTTATTTTAGTTTGCTTGAGTGTGTGAGGCCAAGAACCTTTAACCATGGTGAGGATGAGCCAAGAACTCTTAAGATTGGTTAAGACAAAGTAAAGAGCCTCCCAAAAGTGAGGTTGACTCCCAAGAGTATGGCTGAGTCTAAGAACCTCTTAAAAAGAATGGGTGAAGCAAATCCAAAATCCACAAGTAAATAGGTGAGGCCAATCCACTTGCTTGGCAAGCCTATGTATGCTATGTATGACTTTTTTAAATACTAAGAATACTTCTTAAATGATTGCACATGTTCATATGCCATACATGCATTTGTGAGACTTATTTTGCATGCATTATATATGATTGAATGGGAGATGAGCTATTGGAATTCTTTGAATTTCATCCCCTCCTCTCCAATGTTCTAACATGCTAGGTGGACCAAGAGAGCAAGGTAATGGAAGCCAACCCTTTGGGAGAAGAGAGTAGGACATTAAAGTGCATGGATTTGGCTACTTTAAAGCCATGTGAATGGTAAATTTTGTAATCCATGGTTGTATATGTTCTATGAGATTATGAATATGTATAAATATGTTAATGTATCATGTATGAATGAGAGATTATGGCATGTGAAAACTAGAATGTAAAATGAGTATGAAATGGCCATTTTTGCTTGAAAGTTTGATGCACTAGTGTATATGTGGAAGTGGCATGGCCAAATTGAGATGCATGAGGTTTGGGACCACTTGAGAAGTTTAAAAAGTCATATTCATGCTTTTAGACTTGCCCAAGAGGTGCCAAATATCGAGAGAAGCCATTTGGATATTTTGGTACTCTATATAGGGCATAAACTTGCTATTTTAGAACCCTATGTTACTTTTTGTCCAAATGAGCTCTTCTTGATTTAATATTTAGCATACAATTAGATCTTGTTGAGAGCTTTTTAGGAAGCTAAAGTATGCAATTTTTGGAGGTCTACAGAATATTTGAGGAATTTCAAAGTTGATAAAAATTCTGGTTTTGGTAATGGTACTGTTCACTCTAGTCTGAAAATGAAATCTGTCACACAGGGCCCAAATGATGTCCAATTGCCACAAAATTTTATACAAAAAAACTAGACATTTCCAGTGACTTGTGAAAATTAGAAGCACCTCATTTGGATGTCTAGAGAGGGAGATATGAATTTTCAAAGAATCTGTCCAGTATTAGGAACTTCACCCGACCTCAATTACTGTTTGATTGGATTTCGAGGTCTGAGCATGCTTAACCAGTCTAGAGTTATTTTTTTCCTCTAACTAAAATCCAAAGATTTCTATGTTGGTATCATTTACATGGATTGGATTTTTTTTGAAATTAATTGCATATTTTTGAAGTTTGTAGCAGAATTCTGTAACAGCACCAATAGATAACCTGATCTCTGGACCATTTTGCATGTCAAAGTCTTTTATGTTGGATGTTATGGTCTGGACATATTTTTAACATAAATTAGACATGTGTAGCTTTCCAGAATGGCTAAGAATGCATGATTTTGATTTTTCTAAAATTAGGTATAATTTTCCAAAGTTATGATAAAAAAGAGGATAAATCTAGCCGAAAATGAATGTGTGTATTTTGAGCTTCCCATTGAGTTTCTTGAGATGTAGGCTACTTTTGATGATGTAAATGGCTTGTATTCATGTAATTAAATATGGGAATGTATTGTATAAGCTCACACGGTCCACGTGACACCAAATAGATTTTTCATACACGACGCAACACAAGAAAATGTATTATTTTAATTCTTCTTTTTTGCTCTTTCATGGAAATTATGAATATGAAGCATGTGAATGTTGTAAAATGAGCTAGAAATATATAGTGTTACAAAAGTGCTATTGGGATTCTATGAATCTCTCTTCCCCTACATATATCTAACCATGTCTAGGTGAGCCAAGTGGACTAGGAAATGGAGGCCAAACATCTTGAAGCATAGATCTTTGACAATGGAATAGAAAATTAGGCATTTTGATGTCAATGTTTGTAACCTTATGATGTAAAAGTGATGTAGACCTTTGAGCATGTTCAAATATATGTAACTATGATGTATATATCCATTTTGAAGCTTAATAAATGAATATGTAAGTTTTTGCCATCCATGAGCTTTGATGTCTATGTATGTAAGAACAATGAGGAAAGTGAATTTGAGATGTATGATGATTTAGACTATTTAAGATGCTATTTTAGGCTATGATTATACTTGTGGACGTGCCCAAGTGGTTGTGGAATAGTGAAAAAGCCATTTGGTGCCTTTTTATCCCTTTATAGACTTTAAAATAACCACTTTCTTGAGCTGGACCAAAGTTTGACCATATTGATGAGTTTTGGCATGAAATTTGACTAATTTGGAACTTTAGAGAATTTATCATGATTTTTCAAAGTTAGCCAAATTATGCAGAATTGTTAAGGTTATTGTTTGTATGGTTAGTTTGCATTCCTATATCACTCGTAGGTCAAATAAAGTCCAATGCTTATAAAAATTTACAAAAATAAAGTAGTCACCCTAAGCTTTCCATAGCCATTAAGAACACCTCATTTAGAGCTTTGTAGAGGGAGAAACAATTTTTTGAAGTTCCAAGGCCTATAACTATTCAAGAGTATGACCCAATGTATTATTCCATTATTTTTCATGAGCTAAATGCAATTGTCTTAGTCTAGAATTATTTTTAGTTGTTATTTAACATCTAGATTTTTCCAAAAAGATATCATTTGTATGATTTCAATTTTTTTAAAACTAGTTATGAATTTTCAAGATTTATATTAGAAACTTGGCATAGCAACTCGAGAGCAAAATTTTGGTTTTGTGAAGCATGGTCCAAAATCCAAGATTTGTGTGATAAATTATGATGTTTCTGACATGAATGAGTATGTTATGAATGGATAATGAGATTGGTAAGCCCACGTGGTCCCTAAAGCAAAAAATGAATTTAGTAGGCTTTCAATGACACAAATAACTGCTACTAAAAGTGTTATTTTCATGCAAATGAATTAACGTAAGCCTTTTGTGATATAATTTGAAGGCTAGAGACCTAAGGTATTACAACTCTGATATGAAATTCCTGAGCCAAATAGGTTGTAAATTTAATATTCGATCCCTCAAAAATGCAAGAAAACGCGAGAAACGTAATATACAATTTCTTTGTCGACGTACGAAATTACCGCATACAAAAGGAAATCCCCTAAATAGAGTAAATTGAGATCTAATAAAATTAGAATAATATTTTAGATTGTAAATAATGATGAGTCAAGGCCAAAGGTTCCTTAAAATCAAGGCCAAAATAGATGGAAAAAAAGAGTCTCAAAAAGTCTCCAAGGTTAAGTATGAAGGAGCCAAGGACTAAAATGCAAAAAATAGTTGTGTGCCGGCAAAATGTATAAATTGCCTAAAAGTTCAGGGAACCCAAGTTTTACCCTCTATTCATGGCTTAAGGCACGAATATCAAAAAAATTGGGCAAGAATCTCAGAAACCTGTGACCCATGGTTAAACTCTATTTGATGAGATAGGTCCAATAATGCCACGTTGTTCGGATGGCCGGACGGGATCCAATTTGGGATTTGGTTAGCCCGATCAGTAGCTATGAGCAAAATAAAAAGAGTAAGTTATAACAACCATGGAAATAAAAATAGCTAAAGGGCTAAGAAACCCTGAAGGAGTTTCAGGGACTAAATTGTAATAAATAAAAATTTTAGAGCACAATTATAATACAAAACGGTGAAAATTACACCTAAAGACTTGAATGTCCGATTGACATCGAAATTTTTGAGGATCGAGGTTGAGGGCCTCTGATCCATGTTTGAGGCTCAGTATGACCAGAAAGTAGAGGAAATAATATTTATAAGTTTTAGAAAGTTTAAAATTATGTATTGTATCGTAAAACCTTAATCAAGCCTACACACCAATTTTTAGACTGCTATAAAGCCCAATAGCCGATTCTAAAGGCCCAATAAGAGGAAAGAAGATATAATTAGGGCTTTAGAGAAGATGAAATCCAAATATAAATATAAAATAAAAAGAAAAGAAAGAAAAAATTTTAGTTAGTTTAAAGAATTAACCATGGTTAGGTTAGAAATTAACCATGGCTGAGTTAAAAATTGACCATGGTTGAGTTAGAAAAATTAACCATGGTTACTAACCATCAAATCACCATAACTTAAGGGCTAAGAATAAGCATCCAAGTGTGTGGCCAAGGAATTTTAGGAAGAAGATATTTAGTCATGAAATTAGAAAATCAAAAGAAAAAAAGGAATAGAAGGCCAAGATTTGATGTTGAAAAGGTTGAACCAAAGGTTCGAATTTGATATGACCATTTAACTTCATTTAAGTTCATCTTCTTCACCTCCATTCCTCCATTTTTATGCCACACACAAGGAAAAAAAGAAAGAGAAAAATGTGAAGAAGGAGAGCAAGGGAGAAAAGGTGGGAGAGGAAGTGAAATCAAGTGAAACTACCACCATTCTTCTTCAAATTTCTTCATCTTCTTCATCTCCAATCATTTTCTCCAAAGGGAAGCTGTATCTTCATCCTTTCTTCAAGGTGGCATGTTGCTCTAAGTGGGAAAAAAAGGGGATTTTAGTGTGAGAAAAGCAAAGGAAGTAAGGATTAAGCTTAAAGAGTAAGTTTTCTCCACCTTGCACTTGAAAATCACGTGCTTTA
This sequence comes from Erythrophleum ivorense, assembly GCA_026724425.1. Taxonomy (NCBI): domain Eukaryota; kingdom Viridiplantae; phylum Streptophyta; class Magnoliopsida; order Fabales; family Fabaceae; genus Erythrophleum; species Erythrophleum ivorense. The sequence continues at coordinate 33,752,239 of JAIUCV010000006.1, read as the reverse complement.
AGTTAGTTTTGTTAAACCCTAGCTACACTTTTGGATAGAATATGGATAATTAGAAGTGGATTTTATATGTTGAATATGAAGGTCTAGGAATGGAGTTTATATATTGACTATGGAGGCCATATGAGCTTATCCATTGTTATTATGTGCTGGAACTTTGAAAAATACAAAGATTGTAATTTTTGAGAAAATGGAAATGTTAGGGAGATGCCGTCCGAATTTTCTCAAACTTTTTATGGTGTCTTCTTAATGTCCTAAAGTCATGTATACCAAATTTCAAGTCTTAAAACATAAAGGAAGAGGCTATGGAATTTTTAGAACTAAAGAAACTCACTTTTGGGCCTAAAATGGAGCTAGGTTACATTATGACCAAAACATGTTATTGGGGATGGAATTTGATAATTTTATCCATTAAAATGGATTCAAAAGGGTGTTTTTAGCTAGTAATACCTATGACAAAACCCCTAAAACTCATGGAATAAAATTTCTAAATTTTGGCCAAGAAATGCACACTATTCGGCCATAGTGGATTGGAAGGGAAGGAGTTAGATTTTTCCAATTCCAATGGTTCCAATGAGTTTAAAAAGGTAATAATAATTTAGAAGTTAAGGCTTATGTATTGATTGTAATGAATTATCATTATGATTATAGGGTTTGATATTTGTTTTGGGAACTCCAAAAGCAAGTAAACTGAGTTCCAAGATTTGAGGAGCAATGCTTGCTAAGGTAGTAGTTTTCCTTTCTCTTTCTTTAAGCTTGTATGTTTGTATAATGATGAGTGTTATGCTATATCAAGTTGTCATTTATGCTATAAGATGAGACATGTATGCTTAGATTGTGCTTGGCCTTATATGAAATTCCTTGTATTACTATATGGTATGTAGCACCTTGATTGGCATTATGTTATTTACTTACATGCTTGCTTCTGAATGAGACTAGTTTACTACTACTGAGATTTCATAATCTCACCCCAAATATAACCCATGCTAGGTCCAAGTTCAACAAAAAAAGGGCAAAGGGTGTAGAGGCATAAATTGAGGACCTTACTTTCATGCATCATATTTTGTTATGTAATTAAATATCTTTGGATTATGGTATGTATGAGTTGTGTTGTATGATAATGGGGCGTGTAACAGAAAGCCATGTATATACCCAACCTTGAAGTAAAAATAAAATTTTAATTAGTTTAGGTTTTTATTGACTCCCTTAAGTTTTATATGAGGTATTTGTAGTAGGAAATGTGTTATATAGTAAGGTATGACGATAAAGCTCCCCCATAGCATGCAATGAACTTGGCGTACGTTGTCGAAGATGTAGTCAAACTCTGTTTCACATTCTTCTAAGAGATTGCCCTACTAGCAAACATGAAAATATAACTAGAAGTGGATTTTAAATCATCTGGACAACCAGCAAAATTAGAATTTGAGTATCCCATTACCTCAAGGTTGTTAACCACTCTATAGATAAGCATGAAATCTTTCATTTTCTGTAGATATCTCACGACTTTTTTGGTTATAACCTAATGCTAAGATCCAGGGTTTGAAAGATATCAACTAAGAATATTCATGGCAAATGCAATGTTAAGTCTAGTATATACTTGAGCATACATCAAACTAACAACTGCGCTAGTATAAGGGATATTCTTCATAGTTTCCTTTTCAAGCTCATTTTTAGGGCATTGACTTTGGCTAAGCTTATCACCTTTAATAATAGGTACATTCCTAGGCTTGCAATCTTGCATTTTAAATTATTTTAACATATAATCTATATAAGCTTTCTAAGATAGTCCTAAAACATGGCATGATCTATCACAATGTATCTGAATACCCAGAATGTATAAGGCCTCTACAAGGTCTTTCATGTTAAAAGCACTAGATAAGATAACTTTAGCTTTATCAAGCAGATTTAAATCACTACTCGTTAGAAAAATGTCATCAACAAAGAGTACAAGGAAAAAAATTTTCTCTCACTAGTCTCTTATAAATGCACTGATCAAATTTGTTCTCAATGAACTCAAATAAGGTTACCACCTCATCAACTTCAAGTACCATTGGTGAGAGAGTTGTTTAAGACCATAGATTGACTTTGTTAATTTACACACCACATGCGCCTTGCCACTTTCTTTAAAACTTTTTGGTTGTACCATATAGACTTTTTCATTAAGATCTCCATTGAGAAAAGCTATTTTCACATCCATCTAGAGAAGCTCTAAGTCATAATAAGCCACCAATGCTACTATGATCCTAAATGAATCTTTAGTGGAGACTGGTGAGAAAGTCTCTATGAAATCAATGCTTTCTCTTTGTGCAAAATGTTTGGCTATTAACCTAGCCTTGAATCTTTCAACTTGGCCTTTAGCATCTTTCTTAGTCATGTATACCCACTTACAACCAACTAGTTTGTAACTAGTAGGTAATTTAACAAGCTTCTGAACTTTATTATTTGATATAGAAGTCATATCATCAGTCTTGCATTCTTCCACATGTCTAATTGAGGACTATTGATGGCTTCAATGTAAGTTAAAGGATCCATAATTTGACCAATGTCAAAATCTACTTCACTTAAGTAGACATAATCACTTGAGATTGTTAATCTTCTTTCTCTCTGGGACCTTCTTAGGGAAATTACTGAAATTGTTCATGTGTATTTAGTGTTAGTTGAATTGTTTCAGGAACTATATCAACTATCTAAGGGACCTCACCCACAATGGGTACTTCTATCTAGATAGGTAAATCCGCACTTTCTTCCTTTATATTCACTAGTATGACTACTTCATCTATAAGTGGAAAAGGAATTAAAATTATATCATGTTGTTTAGTTACTTCAGAAGCCTAGGAACAACTACTTTTAGCAATGTCAAATTCTAAGAATTTAATAGTCAACAATTCAATAATTTTAGTGCCACTTCTAGGACAATAGGATCTATGCCCTTTCGAGTAATTTGGATACCCAATGAAAAAGCAACAAGAAGTTCTAAAATCTATTTTCTTCATGGAAGGATTATAAATTTTCATATCATCAAAACACCCTCTAAACACAAAGCGATTAAGACTAGGCTTTCTGCCAGTCTATAACTAAAAAGGTGCTTTAGGAATGGATTTTATTAAGAACTCGATTCAAAATATAGTTAGCAGTTTTTATTACTTCTCCTAATAGAGAATTAGGTAAATTAAACCTATTCGTCATACTCTTCATCATATCCATAGTGTGTGGTTTCATCTTTTTGCCATACCATTTTTTTCAGGACTACTAGGCATGGTATATGTAATGAACAGTACATTTTGTAAAACGATAAAATGAGCCACATACAAGCAAGTCCCTTGTAATGAGCTAGATAATGTCCCAAAAAATTTGAGTAGTGTCCTAGGCTCCTAAAAATAATAATCTTGGACTCAGACAGAAAGGAGAAAGGAGCTAGGATGGTCAAATAAAATTGTGACGAAAACTGATGAAACGTAGTGGCATTTTCATATGTGTAATTTTTGGAAAAACTCACAAGAGAGATTTTTAAATGGAAAATTTGAGTTGCCCAGGGTTCTCAGAGGCCCTAAAAACCATGAGAAGTCCCGGGACAATTATAGCCCCTCAAGTGTACGTTTTCTAATGACGGTGAACCTGAACTTTGACAGATTCATTCGGGAAGGTTTTAGCTCAGATTGGAGTGATTCCAAAGGCATTTTATTAAATTGGGAACCTAAATTTTATGATGGAAAAGACAATTCTCAAAAAGGAGATAAAACAAAGCTAAATGAAAAAGCCATTACAAAAGGATGAAATTAGAATTTTGAGAAAAACTAGCTTCTTGAATGTTCCATCTCTTCCTCCCTTCATTTAAGCTGACACACCTTCTGCCTAAAAACAAAAAAAGAAGAAGAATTCTTAGGCGCACCAAGAGGAGGAGAGAAAGAAGGAAGAAACCAAGGAAAAGGTAAGGAAATCTAAGGAATTTCATGCTCCTTCTTCTTCCAATCTTGCTCCTCTCCTTCTATGTTTTCTTTCTATAGTTTATTTAAATGAAATGGTTCTATTTTGAGTCCAGAACTAGGGGGAAGAATTTGAATTCCTTAAGGAGAAGTAAACCAAGAAGAAAAGGCCTTAAAAGTAAGCTTGAATCCAAGGTACATCTTGCTCCTAGTTGCTTCTTTCTCTTGCTTTTCCTTTAGTGTGTGTTTAGCCAAAACAGAACCATGAGAGGGGAGAGAGTTTTGTAATATCTAATTTTTGTTAAATGATAGAAATAGCTGCATTTTCAAAGCAAGTCCCTCAAAATGAAGTAGTTAAGGTCCTAAAAAATTTGAATAGCATTCTAGACTCCTAAAAATGAGAATCTCAAGCTCAGACAGAAAGAAAAGCGGAGCTAGAATAAAAAAACAAAATTTGACAAAAGACTTATGCAATGTAATGGTATTTTTGTAATTTTGAACAAATTTTTGGAATTCACACAGGAGGGCTTTTAAATGATAGTTTTGAGTTCTTCAGGGTTTTCAGAGGCCCTGAAAACCATGGGAAGCCTTGAGACAGTTAAAACCCCTCCGATGGATGTTTTCCAATATCAATGTACTCAAACTTTGACAGATTCGTTCAGGAAGGTTTTAGCTCTGATTTGAGTGATTCCAAAGGTATTTTACTAAATTGGGAAGCTAAATTTTATAATGGAAAAAATAGTTCTAAAAAAGGAGCTAAAATGAATTAAAAACGAAAGGCCAAGAATAAAGGGTAAAATAAGAATTTTTAAAAAGTCTTTCTTCCTCTGACCTATAAATAGATGGCGCCCCACTTCTCCACTCACTTAGCCACATATGTTTCTGCCCTAAACTAGAGAAAAACCCTAAGGAGAGAGGCGTACAAGAGGAAAAGGAAGAGGAGGAGAAATCAAAGGCAAAAGGTATAGATTTTTGGTTATTTTTCATATTTTCTCTTTAGCAAACCTCTTCTCCTCCATTTCCCTTTCTTTCCTATAGTTTTATTAAAGATTTTGGATCTATTTTGAGGAAAAAATAGAGGGGAAATTTCGAAATTAAGGTGAGGAGGCCAAGGAAGGTGAAGAACAAGCAAGAAGGACTAAGGAAATCAAGGTATTTTACTATTCCTTCACTTGATCTTCCTCCTCCCTTCTTTTGTGAGCAATTTGACCTACATATTGCCAGCCCTAGAAAGTTGAGTTTTCAACTAAACCAAGGGTGAATCTTAGGAATTTGAGGGAGAAGAATAAGAATATGCAAAGAAAATAACAAAAGAACTATGGAAATTCAAGATAGCAAATCTATGGTTTCAAGTGTTCCTTACAAAATCTGGCTTGATACCTTAATTCTTATGCCTAAATAAGTGTTTAAATGAGCTCCAAAGATCCCTAGAAGTCTCTTCATGTGCTTCCTCCATCAAGAAAATAGAGTAAAGTCCATGGGTGCCCTTATGCTTCCTAGTCTCGGACTAAGAGGGTTAGCACACCTAAGAAGAGTTTTAAATTTTTTCAAGCCCATTTTTTAGTCATATATGATGAGTGAAGATGAAAAGAAGTCTTGGAAAAAATTTCAAAATCATAGAAAGTGAGTTGGCCTTGTATGTTCCATAATATGACCTAAAAAAGCAACATGTAGTTACGCTTTTTGTTTTAATTTTGTGATGACTCCAAGAGACTTAAAAGGAGTCAAGAATCATATATGAAAGGAAAGAATGGAGCCTAGAATTTATTCGATGGGTGTTGTTTCATTAGGTGCATTCTTGGAACTATAAAGGGGTTAATAGACCAAGTTAGTATTTAAGGAACATGTGTAGCCTTAGAATTAATTCCATAAACCTAATTGGTTTCCATAAGTTGTGTTTAAGCCAAGAGAAACCAACGCCACACCTTTCTGTGTATGAGGCCGAGGAAGGGTGCATTGTTTCAAAGAGAAAAGTGTGTGGTTGCATCCAAGGTAGCTCACTCCTTCTTCTCTCATGCATGAATGTATGCTTGAATTGTCTTTGAATGTGTATATGTGTGTTTTAAACTATGAAACATGTTTTAGCATGAGCTTTTATTCCATGGTACTATGATATTGCATTATATTTTCAAATGATATTTGTTATGTTTGCTTTGGCTTGCTTGAGTGTAAAGAAGCCAAGAACTCTTAGCCATGATGAGGATGAGCTAAGAACCCTTAAAGTTTGGTTGAGACAAAGTAAAGAGTCTCCTAAAAGTGAGGTTGACTCCCAAGAGTACGGTTGAGTCAAAAACTTCTTAAAGAAATGGTTGAGGCAAGTCCAAAATCTACAAGTGAATGGGTATAACTAATCCACTTACTTAGCAAATTTATGGATGCCTTGTATGACTTATTCACAAGCCAAGTTTGCTTCTTAAATGTTCATGTTATTTAATATGCTCATGCATGCATTTGTTAGACATGGTTTTCATACTTTATGTATAGTTGAATGAGAGATAAGCTATTGGGATTCTTTGAATCTCATTCCCTCCTCTCCAATGTTCTAACATGTTAGGTGAACCAAGAGAATAAGGAAATGGGAGCCAACCACTTGAAAGATGAGAGTATGATATCAAAGTGCATGGATTTTGTTTCTTTAAGGCCATATGAATGAAAAATATTGTAATCTATTGTTGTATATGTACCATGATGTTATGAACATGTATAATTATGCTAATGTATCATGTACAAATGAGATTTAAGGTTATATGTATGGAAATGTGCATTTTGGACATGTAGTGACAAGACTAGTATTATAGAAATGTGCGTATGGCATGGGTGAGAGAGTGAGTTTGCAAATTCTGGGTTTGTGCATATTTGAGACAAGTTTAAAATGTCATTTTGGTGCAATCCCACGTGCTCAAGTGGCCACACAAGCTTAGGAAGTAAAATTGGACACTTTGGTGCTTGTAAAGACCATGAAAGTGACCAAACTGGAACCCTATAGCACAAACTGACCAAATGGATGAATCTTCCCATGGAATTTTGTAAAAATGTAGGGCTCATTGAGAGATTTTTGTAAAGCTAAAGTGCAAAAAAAATTGGAGCTCTATAGAATTAATTATGAAATTTCAATGTTGGGAACTTTTTTGGTTTTGGTTCAGTGCACTGTTCATATGGTCAGTTTTGTGTTTTATGTCATTTGATGATCAAATGGTGTCCAATGCTTGCGAATTTTTATAGGCATGAACTAGAGGTTATAAGATTTCTACGGCCACCAAGATCACCTCTTTTGGAGGTCTGAACAGAGAGTTATGAATTTTTAAAGTTTCATATTAGTACTAGTAACGCCACTGGACCTCCAGTACTATTCCATCATAATTTAGTTCCTATATGGACTTGGCGTGATCTATAGTTATTTATCCCTTAAATTTAACATCTTTATCTTCTTATATTGATTGCATTTGTATGATATGGATTTTTTTAGAATTAGTTATGAATTTTTAAAATTTTTTGACAGTAAGCCATGACAGTAGCCTAGGCAGCTGAGACCTTGGGTACTTTTTGAATGTCAAACATCTTCTACTTGGTGTTTCATAACTTGTACATATTTTTAGCATATAGTATATCTATAGATTTCCATAATGGTAAAGAATGTATGATTTCAATTTTTCTAGAATTAGTTATGATTTTTCAAATTATGTGACAGAAAAGGAAAAATTCTGGCCGAGGTTGCAACTATGAATTTTATATATTTCTTGCACTTGCACGAGTTCTAGGCCACTTTTGGCGATGGAATTGAGTTGTATCTATGTACTTAAATATGAGAATGTGATACATGAGCTCACATGGTTCACGGGACACTGAATGAAAAATTTATACACTATGCAACGCAAAGAAATGCAATATTTTAATACCACTTTCTCACTTTCTTGTGTAATTCATGGCATGAGACTTAGAAGTAACATGAGACAAGGATGGAAATTCATGGTGTTACATTTATTGGTATTAGAGTAAAGGTTTAACTTTTGATGTGGGTTGTGGCTTGTGTTTATGAATTGCCTAGGTGTATATGAGCTTGTTGTGGATGAATTGAGTATGTTGGTGGTGAAAGGGTTCCCTTTTTATGCTAAAGTTTGTTATGATGTTTTAGAGCTATGGTGAACACTAGGAGAGGTCGGCCCTCTAGAGAGACTTGTGTAGATGATAGAGCTGAGCCCAGTGATCCAGTAGCTGGAGTTTTATAGTCTATTATGGCTCACCTAGATCAGCAGCAGGCCGTGATTATGCAGTTACAGGAACGGCTTGCTAAGAGAGATAACCAGGGCCCTACACCTCCTCTTTCATAGCCACCTCACCACTCAAATTATCCCAAGCATTTTGGGGTGACCTATCTAGACTGGCAACCACACATACAGATGGTTGCCCCTACTCTACCAGCTCAAATGCCTCCAGCCTAGGAGCAGCCCTCTATTACCCAAGTTATTACTCAGTTCACAAGAAATTTGGGCCTCCTACCTTTGATGGTGAGATAAACACAGAAAAAGTTAAGGCTTGGATTATGTAGTTAGAGAAAATCTTTTGGGTGATGAAGTGCACATTTGAGAAGAAAGCCACTATAGCTATTTTCTAGTTGGAGAAAGAAGTAGATTACTGGTGGAGAGGCACTGAGCCTATCTTGAAGGTGAAAAACTTTCAGATTATATAGGCGGCGTTTCTCCAGGCTTTTTATGAGAGGTACTTCCCCAGATAAGTTAGAGATGCAAAGGAGTTATAGTTTATACTCCTGAAACAGACAAAGGGGATGTCTGTGGACCAGTACGTGGCCAAGTTCATAGAGCTCTCCCAATACTCCTCCTATTTACAAAGGCATGATGATGAGCGGTGGAGAGCAGATAAGCTAGAGAAAGGTTTACTTCCCAAAATTAGAGACAGGGTAGTGCCACAGAGAATTAGGCACTTTAACACCCTAGTTTAGATATGCAGAGTGATGGAGGCGAGCTTCAGAACAATGCAATATACTTCCAGTACTAGACCATCCCTTCTTGAGCCCAAGAAACTTAAAGAGGGATCACAGGCTATAGTTACTAGCAGGAGAGGTGGCAGAAGCCAATGGAGCTGAAGGAGCAAGAAATAGAGAACTCAGTCTAGTAAAGGTAGCTTTGCACTTATGGTATGTCCCCAATGTGGTAAAAACCACATAACCAGACCATGCTACGGGAGGCAGAATGTATGTTTTTAGTGTGGTAGGCTAGGACACATGGCTAGGGACTGCACTCAGGCTCCTCAGCAATTCACACAGTAGAGGGAGATGGCTTCTGCTCCCAAACCTCAGACCCAGGGTAGAATTTTTGCCTTATCACAACAAGAGCCAGTCGGTCCCCAAGTCTGATTCAAGGTACTATTAGAATAAATGATTTTTTTGTAACTACATTGTTTGATTCGGGTACTAGCCATTCTTTCATATCATATGACTATGCTAGGAGGCTGGGTCTAAGTATGCATACACTACCATATGATTTGCATGTATCTACACCCACAGGAAACCAAGCCATCACCTTCCAAGCTTGCTTGAATTGTGTGGTCCAGTTTAATTATTGCGTTACCACTCTTAATTTGATTTGTATACACCTTATTGATATTGATCTGATTATTGGCATGAACTAGTTGTCTACTAACAATGCCACACTAGATGTAGCCACAGATATATTACTTTACCTGAGTGTGGGACTGTACCTAGTATAAGGACTGAATTATCTATTATGACCACCTCCTAGGCTGAGAAGTCTCTAGGGCATGGTTGTTAGGGAAACTTAGTTTTCTTTTCAGTTCAAGCTGAGATAGAAGAGGGTATAAAGGAGATTCCAATAGTAAGGGAGTTCCTAGAAGTATTCCCTAGAGAGATTAGCAAACTACCCCCAGAGAGAGAGGCCGAGTTTCCTATAGATATTGTACTTGGGGCAGGTTCAGTTTCTAAGGCCCCGTATAGGATGGCTCCCACCGAGCTAGCTGAACTTAAAAAGCAAATAGAAGAGCTTTTAGAGAATGGTTTTATTAGACCCAGTGTCTCACTGTGGGGAGCTCCAGTCTTATTCGTAAAGAAGAAAGATGAGAGCTTAGACTATGCATAGACTACAGGGAACTCAATAAGATAACCATTCAGAATAAGTATCCTCTCCCTCACATAAATGACCTCTTAGACCAATTAGTAGGAGCGTCAATATTCTCTAAGATAGACCTCAGGTTGGGATACCATCAGCTTAAAATAAAGGCTGAGGATATTCCCAAAACAACATTTAGAACTAGATACGGGCATTATGAATTTTTAGTTATTCCCTTCGGGTTAATGAATGCACTTGCAGTGTTCATGGATTACATGAACAGAGTCTTCAGGCCATACTTAGATAGATTTGTAGTAGTATTCATAGATGACATTCTCATCTACTCAAAAAGTAGAGAAGAACAAGAGCAGCACCTGAGATTAACCTTGGAAACCTTAAGAGAGAGATAGTTGTATGCTAAGCTTAGTAAATGTGAGTTTTGGCTTACTGAAGTTCAATTCCTAGGCCATGTAATCTCCCAGGTAGGGGTCGTAGTAGATCCACATAAAGTAGAGGCAGTATTACAGTGGGAGAGACCTAGGATAGTGACAGAGATAAGGAGCTTTCTAGGTTTAGTAGGCTATTAGAGGAGGTTCATTTAGGGCTTTTCTTAGATAGTGATGCCACTAACCTGGCTCACTAGAAAGAATGTGTCGTTTGTGTGGGATGAGAAATGTGAGAAGAGTTTTTAGGAGTTGAAGCACAAGTTGAACATAGCCCCAGTTCTAGTACTCCCTGACCCTAGAGAGACTTTTGTAGTCCATAGTGATGCCTCTAAGAAAGAGTTAGGATGTGTGCTTATGCAAAAAGGTCAAGTGGTAGCTTATGCTTCTAGACAGTTAAAACCTCACGAGGAAAATTACCCCACACATGACCTAGAGTTAGTTGCAGTGGTGTTTGCTTTGAAAATATGGAGACACTACTTCTACGGGTAGCCATAGAAATCTATAGCGACCATAAGAGCCTTAAGTATTTATTTGAACATAAATAGTTGAATATGAGATAGCAGAGATGGTTAGAATTTTTGAAAGACTATGCTTTTACATTGAAATACTATCCTAGTAAGGATAATGTGGTAGCTGATGTCTTAAATAGAAAATCCATACACATGGCCTATATGATGATTTGAGAGCAAGAGTTCATTGAGAGATTCAGAGATATGAGTCTCTCATGCGAGGTGCATTCGGGGAAGCTATTAATGAGTGAAACCCAAATAGAAAATGACCTAAGGGAGCAAACAAGAGAAGCTCAATGAATAGATGATCATATAATTAAGATTAGAGCTCAAATAGCCCAGGGTAGCACCCAGGAGTTTAATCTATCTGAGGATGACATAGTGAGATATAGGGATAGGCTGTATGTGTCCAGAAATATAGAAATTAGAGAAAGAATATTAGATAAGGCACATAAGAGTAAATACACTATTCATCCAGGCAGTAATAAAATGTATCAGGACTTAAAGAAAATGTTCTGGTGGCTTGGGATAAAAACAGATATAACAGAGTATGTCTCATGATATTTAGTATGTTAAAGAGTAAAGATAGAGCACCAGAAACTAGCTAGGTTACTTCAGTCTCTAGATATCCTAGAGTGGAAATGAGAAAGCATAGCTATGGATTTTGTCATGGGTTTACTTAGGACATCATCGGGGCATGATGCAATATGGGTAATAGTGAATAGATTAACAAAGTTATCATACATTTTAGCTATGAAAGCCACTTATACCCTAGACAAATTAGCCCAATTGTACATACAAGAGATAGTTAGATTACACAGCGTGCCTAAGAGCAAAGTGTCAGATAGAGATCCCAGATTCACTTCGAACTTCTAGAGATTATTACAAGATGCTCTAGGTACCAGACTTAGATTTAGCACAGCTTATCACCCATAGACAGATGGATAGATGGAGAGAACCATCTAAACCCTAGAAGACATGTTGAAGGCATGTGTGCTAGAAATAAAAGGAAACTGAGATACATATTTACTGCTAGCGGAGTTTGCCTATAATAATAGTTATCAGATGGCACCATTTGAGGCATTCTATGGGAGGAAGTGTAGGCCTCTGATGTGTTGGGATGAGCTAGGAGAGCGGAGCCTTATAGGTGTAACACCATATCCTAGCTTATTTCATAACCTTCTCATGCTTTAAATCATCAATTTCATGAAGGAGTAAGGAAAAGAGATTAAAAATAATACATTTCTTTATGTTATGTGGTATATAAAAATTCCATTCGATGTCACGTAAACCATGTGAGCTAATACATCACATTCCTATATTTATTTACATGAATACAACTCATTTGCATCATCAAAAGTGGCCTACATCTCGTGGAAACCAAGGGGGAGCATAAAATACTTATACATATTTTCGGCCAGATTTTTAGATTTTCTATCACAACTTTGGAAATTCACAATTAAATCAAAAAAAAAAATCAAAATCTAACAAAATTTACCATTCCAAAAAGATCTGGATGTTTACCCCATGGTAAAAATAATTTTAGCTCATGAATCATTAAGGGCAGAACATTTGACATATGAAAAGCCATTGAGGTTGCTGCTATCTGGGCTACTGGGTCAGATTACTGATGTGAAATTTCAAAATTCCTAACTAATTCTAGACAAATTAAAATTATGCATTCTTGGCCATTATGGAAAGCTACATATGTATAATTTATTACAAAAATATATCCATGCCATGAAACATAACACAGAAGGCTTTGACACGCAAAAAAGGGCAAAGGTTTGGACAGCTACTGGTACGGATGCAAGTCTTTGCTATAAACTTCGAAAATGTCCAATTAATTCCAAAAAAATCCAATCAATGAAAATGATACCAATTTGGAAATATGTAACTATTAAATTTATGGTAAAAATAGACTCAGACCAGAGCAAGCACGTTCAGCTACTAAAATTCAATGGAACAATGACTTAGGCCGTGTTGCACTACTATTACTGTTCCAGAAATTCAAAAATTCATATCTCTTAGCTCAGACCTCCAAATGAGGTGCTTCTAGTTTTTACAAGTCTCTATGAATGCTTAGTTTCTTTCTATAAAATTTTGTAGCCATTGGACCACGTTTGCCCCTCGGATGACACAATTACACAATTGACCAAATGAACAGTACTGGTGCAAATCCAAAATTCTGATACCAAATTTGAAAAATAATAGAAAATTCCATAGACCTCCAAATGACTTGATCTTTGGCTTTCTAAAAAGTTCTAGACAAGATCTAATTGCATGCCAAATTTCAAGTCAAGGAGAGGTCATTTGGTGGCAAAGTGACATTTTTTTGTGTTAAAAGAGGGCTCCAAGGGTTCAAATTTGCTTCTCCTACTCCTAGAGTTCTATGAGCACATGGGAAAGCATCAACATAGGCTATCAAACATGGCTCAGATGTCTAACAACCCAGATTTGCAAAACTCACTCTCCCACACCAAAACATACACTATGTACATAATGCCAAAATCTTGCTATTCATACCAAAAACTTGCTACATCATTCAATATAGTTCTAATTCTAATACATATACAATATGTTCATCCATTTACAAGTATTCATAAGTGCATACACCATGTACATCATTAGATTACATTTCTTGACAACAAAATGGTGATAAAATGACTATTTCATGAGTCCTTTGCCAATTTCCCTATCTTCAAGCTTGGTAGCTCCCATTTCTTTGTTCACTTGGTCCATCTAGCATATTAGGATATTGGAGAAGAGGGAGTGAGATTTAAAGAATCCCAGTAGCTCATTTCCTATTCAATCATACATAATATATGCAAAGCAAGCTTTACAAATGCATGCATGGAGAAAATGGAAGTCATGGATATTTAAAAAGCAAGCTTGGCATATGAGCAAATTATACAAGACATTCAAGAGCTCACCAAGTGTTTGGATTGGCCTCACACTTCTCCTCATGGATTTTGGACTTGTCTCACCCATTCTTTAAGAGCTTTGGACTCAACCATACTCTTAGGAGTCCACTTTGCTTTTGGGAGACTCTTTACTTTGTCTCAACAAAGCTCAAGGGTTCTTGGCTCATCCTCACCATGGTGAAGAGTTCTTGGCCTTTCCACATTGAAACAAACTCAAACAAACATTATACATTCATTTAAGAACATAATATGTTATCATGAAGTCATGGCATATAGAATCATGCTAGCATACTTCCATGGCTTGAAAATACACATACACACATTCTAAAACAAGATAAACACACATCCATACATGAAAGAAGGTGGAAAGAGCTACCCTTGAAGCAATTACACACTTTTTCTTTAAGCCTTGACTCCTCTCCCTTGACCTCACACACCCAAGAAGGTAGAGACCATTTCTCTTAGCCTAGACACACCAAAAGAAACATGAATTACTCATGGGAACAAGCCTTGGCATTATACACACTTTACATGATGCTACTTTGGTTTATGGCTCCATTATGGTTCCATAAGGCACTTAATGAAGCAACTACAAAAATTCATGATCTTGGTTCCCTTCTCTCCTTTAATCTATGATTCTTGACTCCATTTAGACCCCTTGGAGTCATCACATAATTATTTTAAGGAGCCTAGTTAGGAGTTGCTTCATTATGCTACATTATAGAGCCTACACCTCCATCTCACTATCTATGGCTTCTAAATTTTTTTTAAGGCTTCCTCTCATACTTTCCCATCATATATGATACAAAACTAAGCTTGGAAGCAACTAAAACATATTTAAGTATTATTTCTGTCCTAGGCTGAGGCAAGGCTTCCTTAAGGAGTCCATGGAGTTTCTTTGCTTTCTTGGATGAGAGGTGCATGTAGGAAGCTCTCTAGGGGTCTTAGGAACTCATACAAACATTCACATAGGCTTGGGAACTCTTTGATAAAATCAGATTTTTGGTTATGTTCACAAAGCCCTAGCTTTTCTATCTTATAAATTCATGGTTCTTTCTTTGTTTTCTTTGCATATTCTTATTTCTCATGCTTGAATATTCTTGTCTCTACCTTGTTTTGGCTTGAATTCCTTCCCCTCTCTAGTTTCTCTCTCTAGACCTAATATGAAAGCTATTGGAATTCAAAGAAAAATAAGTTTTTCTATTATACATCATACCTCATTTGAAAACTTGTTAAATGGTGATTCTCTTGCTCTATTTGGTTGCTTAAAACCTCCACTTTTTCTCATGAGGTCAGCCACCAAATTCCTCCTTTTAAGAATCTAAAACCATCAAGAAAAGGAGAATGAAGAGAGGAGAAAATTTTATAACTAACTTGTTGTAAAATTCCATGTATTTTTATACCTTTTTGCCTTAGTTTTCTTTCTCTCTCTTCTCCCAATTTTCACACCATTTTTAGTCTGTTTTTGAGCTCAAGAGACATTCTTGGAAGGGTGGAGAAGCTGCCTAGTCATTTAAAAAGGTGGAGGATGATTTTTATAACAATTCCTAAAATACCAATTATGTCCCTCCACTTCTGTTCTTTTGTTTGGGCTCGTTTTAGCTCCTTTTTGAAAACTATCTTTTTCATTATAAAATTTAGGTTTCTAATTTAATAAAATCCCTTTGGAATCACTCAAATCAGAGCTAAAATCTTTTTGAATGAACTGGTCAAAGTTTGGGTCAACCGACGTCCGAAAGAGTATACCGGAGGGGCTTCACCGGTCCCAGGGCTTCCCATGGTTTTTGAGGCCTCTGAGAACCCTGGACAACTCAAAATTTTCATTTAAAAAGCCCTCTTAGGTGTTTTTCCAAAATTACACTTATTTACAAAAATGCCACTGGCCTTTTGGCAAATTTTTTGAATCACTCTGACCCTAGTTTCTGGGCAACTCAAAGCTTAAATCCTTATTTTCTATTATTTAAAATTTTATCCAAATTTTATTTGGCCTTGAATCACTCTCTCAGGGGATTTGCTTTGAAAATTGACTTATTTCGGTGTTTTACGAAAAATCAGACGTTACAATAGGCTTAGAGTTAGTGGACCAGACATCTAGACAAATTGAGACCATCAGAAAGAAACTCCTAACGGCCCAAAGTAGATAGAAAAGTTACGCAGATAGATGTAGACGGCCATTAAAGTTTGAGATTGGAGACTATGTTTTCATTAGAGTGTCTTTAGTGACAAGGATAAGTCAGTCCATTAAAAGTAAAAAGTTTAGTTCAAAATTCATGAGTCCTTTCTAGATTCTTGATAAAGTAGGACCTGTGGCTTATAGGCTAGCCCTTCCTCTAAATTTAGCCAAGTACACAATGTATTCCATGTTTCACAGCTCAAAAAGTACCAGCCCGACCCCTCACATGTCATAAAGTATGAAAATATGCAGTTACAAGATGATCTTTCATACACAGTGTCACTAGATCAGATCGTAGACGTTAGACTCAAGCGGTTACGGAATAAGATGATACCATTGGTGAAAGTGGTTTGGAAAGGGTTATCTCCCGAAGAAGCTACCTGGGAGTTAAAGGATGATATGAGAAAGAAACATCTAGAGCTCTTCCCATGAGGTATGTTATCTAAATTTCGAGGACAAAATTTTAAAGGAGGGAGAATTATAATATCCGATTTTCGTTAAACGATGAAAATGGGTGCGTTTTCAAAGCAAGTCCCCCAAAATGAATTAGCTAAGGTCCCAAAAAATTTGAGTAGTATTCTACACTCCTAAAAATGAGAATTTCAGGCTCAGATGGAAAGAAAAATAGAGCTAGAATGAAGCAATAAAATTTGACAAAAGACTTATGAAATGTAATGGCATTTTTGTAATTTTGAGTAAATTTTTGGAATTCACATAAGAGGGCTTTTTAAATGAAATTTTTGAGTTTTTCAAGGTTCTCAGAGGCCCTGAAAACCATAGGAAGCTCCGGGACAGTTAAAACACCTCCGGTGGATGTTTTCCAATGTCAGTGTACCCAAACTTTGACGAATTCATTTGGGAAGTTTCAACTTTGATTTGAGTGATTCCAAAGACATTTTAGTAATTTAGGAAGCTAAATTTTATAATAGAAAAAATAGTTCTAAAAAAGGAGCTAAAACGAATTAGAAACGAAAATGCCAAGAACGAAGGGCAAAATAGGAATTTTTGAAAAGCCTTTCTTCCTCTCACCTATAAACAGATGGTGCCCCACTTCTCCATTCACTTAACCACTTATGTTTCTGCCATAAACTAGAGAAAAATTCTAAGGAGAGAGGCGCATAAGAGGAAGAGGAAGAGGAAGAGGAAGAGGAAGAGGAAGAGGAGGAGAAATCAAAGGCAAAAGGTATGGATTTTTTTATTGTTTTTCATGCTTTCTCTTTAACAAACCTCTTCTCCATTTCCCTTTCTTTCCTATGGTTTTATTGAAGGTTTTAGATCTATTTTGAGGGAAGAATAGAAGGGAAATTTCGAAATTGAGGTGAGGAGGCCAAGGAAGGTGAAGAACAAGCAAGAAGGACTAAGGAAATCAAGGTATTTTACTATTCCTTCACTTGATCTTTCTCCTCCTTTCTCTTGTGAGCATTTTGACCTATATATGGCCAGCCCTAGGGGGTTGAGTTTTCAACTAAACCAAGGGTGAATCTTAGGAATTTGAGGGAGAAGAATAAGAATATGCAAAGAAAACAACAAAAGAACCATGGAAATTCAAGATAGCAAATCTAGGGTTTCAAGTGTTCCTTACAAAATCTGACTTAATACCTTAATTCCTATGCCTAAATAAATGTCTAAATGAACTCTTAAGACCCCTAGAAGTCTCTTCATGCACTTCTTCCATCAAGAAAACAAAGCAAAGTCCATGGGTGCCCTTATGCTTCTAGTCTCGGCCTAAGAGGGTTAGCATACCTAAGGAGAGTTTTAAATTTTTTCAAGCCCATTTTTGAGTCATAAATGATGAGTGAAGATGAAGGGAAGTCTTGGAAAAAATTTAGAAATCATAGAAAGTGAGTTGGCCTTATATGTTCCATAATATGACCTAAAGAAGCAACATGTAGATAGGCTCTTTGTTTTAATTGTGTGATGACTCCAAGAGACTTAAAAGGAGTCAAGAATCATATATGAAAGGAAAGAATAGAGCCTAGAATTTATTCGATAGGTGTTGCTTCATTAGATGCATTCTTGGAACCATAAAGGGGTTAATAGACCAAGTTAATGTTTAAAGAAGATGTGTGGCCTTAGAATTAATTCCATAAACCTAATTGGCTTCCATAAATTGTGTTTAGGCCTAGAGAAACCAACCTCACACCTTTGTGTGTGTGAGGCCGAGGAAGGGAGCATTGTTTTAAGGAGAAAAGTGTGTGGTTGCATCCAAGGTAACTCACACCTTTTTCTCTCATGCATGAATGTATGCTTGACTTGTCTTTGAATGTGTGTATGTGTGTTTTAAACTATGAAACATGTTCTAGTATGAGCTCTTATTCCATGGTACCATAATGATGCATTATATTTTCAAATGATGTTTGTTATGCTTGCTTTGGCTTGCTTGAGTGTGGAGAAGCCAAGAACCCTTAGCCATGGTGAGGATGAGATAAGAACCCTTAAAGTTTAGTTGAGACAAAGTAAAGAGTCTCCCAAATGTGAGATTGACTCCCAAGAGTAAGGTTGAGTCAAAAATCTCTTAAAGAAGTGGGTGAGGCAAGTAGGGGTGTACATAAGCCCGATTGGCCCTAGAGGGCCGCCCTAGCCAGGTCTAATCGGGCTGGGCTAAACATATAAATGGGTATAACTTTAAACAAAACTATTTCGGACCAGGTTGGGCCACGGGCGAAGGTATGTTTTGCCCAACTTGCCCTAATAGTTACTTTTTTTTGTTATTAATATATTGTCATCTTATTTTTTTTAAATTTTTATTTCATTTAATTATCTCTGTATACTGCAATTTTTATTACCTACGCAAATATTCTTTACTTAATTATTTTTATCATTAATGTGAATGCTTACTGACATTTTTTTTGTTGAATAATAAAAATATATATATTTACCTAAGACTAATTATGTTAGTATATCTTATATTTTACTTGATAATACTAGACTATTTTTTTGTTATTGATACAAATATAAGAATTCTAAAAGTCCATTGTTTTGAAATATATGCCTATAAGTTTGTAAAAAAATATTTTTATATTACAAGTATCAATTCATAAAAAAAAATTAGTTTGGGCGGCCCTAACCAGCCCTATCCCAACATAAATCAGACTTATTAGGGCCGAGTAAGACCACGGGTATAAAAACAAGCTTGATGTCTTAATCGGGTCAGACATCGGACATACTAGATATTCGGTCTGGCCCTGCTCATGTATAACCCTACTTATTAGAGCCACTCCAAGCCA
The DNA here is from genome assembly GCA_026724425.1 of Erythrophleum ivorense. Taxonomy (NCBI): domain Eukaryota; kingdom Viridiplantae; phylum Streptophyta; class Magnoliopsida; order Fabales; family Fabaceae; genus Erythrophleum; species Erythrophleum ivorense. The sequence continues at coordinate 33,732,960 of JAIUCV010000006.1, read as the reverse complement.
CCCTAATCCGCCCTAAAATCGGGCTTCTCCGAGCCGGGTCGGGCTGGGCCACGGGCATAAAAATGCACCCAAGACCTTAATCGGGCCGGGCTTCGGGCTAAACATTGCCTTGACCCGGCCTTGCCCATGTACACCTCTAGAGGCAAGTCTAAAATTCACAAGTGAATGGGTGAGCTTAATCCACTTACTTGGCAAGTCTATGGACGCCTTGTATGACTTATTCACATGCCAAGATTGCTTCTTGAATGTTTATATTATTTAATATGCTCATGCATGCATTTGTTAGACATGGTTTGCATACTTTATGTATGGTTGAATGAGAGATGAGCTATTGGGATTCTTTGAATCTCATTCCCTCCTCTCCGATATTCTAACATGCTAGGTGGACCAAAAGAATAAGGAAATTGGAGCCAACCACTTGAAAGATGAGAGTATGGCATCAAAGTGTATGGATTTCGTTTTTTTAAGGCCACATGAATAGCAAATGTTGTGATCTATTATTGTATATGTACCATGATGTTATAAACATGTATAATTATGCTAATGTATCATGTACAAATGAGATTTAAGGTTATATGTATGAAAATGTGCATTTAAGACATGTAATGGCAAGACTTATATTATGGAAATGTGTGTATGGCATGGGGTGAAAGAGTGAGTTTGCAAATTCTAGATTTGTGCACCTTTGAGACAAGTTTAAAATGTCATTTTGGTGCAATCCCATGTGCTCAAGTGGCCATGCAAGTTTGGGAAGTAAAATTGGACATTTTGGTGCTTGTAAAGACTATGAAAGTGACCAAACTAGAACCCTATGGCACAAACTGATCAAATGGATGAATATATAACACTATAGATTTCTAGCTTTGCCTTATGTAAATTTTAAATCTCATGCCAAGCATTACATAGGGGAGCAAGAAAATGGCATTAAAATATTAAGTTTTCTTACGTTGCGCTATGCATAAATTTTTCTTTCAGAGTCCTGTGCCCCATATGGACTCATGTATCACATTCTCATTTTTAATTATATAGATACAACTCAAATCTATCACCAAAAGTGGCCTAAAACTCGTGTAAGTGCAAGAAACACATGAATTTCCATAGTGTAGCCTCAGCCAAAATTGCATGTTTTCTGTCACAAACTTTGAAAAATCATAACTAATTCTAGCAAAATCGAAATTATGCATTCTTTGTGATTATGGAAAGCTACAAATGTCTACTTTATGCTTTAAATATTTTTAGGTCATCAAACACCAAGTAGAAGATGTTTGACATTTGAAAAGCACCCAAGGCCTCAGTTGCCTAGGCTACTGTCACAACTTACTATAATAAACTTTGAAAATTCATAACTAATTCTACAAAAATCCAAATCATGTAAAATTAGCCAATATGAGAATCTAGAGATGTTACATTTAAAGGAAAAATATCTCTAGATCACGCCAGTTCATTTAGGAACTAAATTATGATGGAACAGTATTGGAGGTTAGATGCATTATTAGTACTGACATTAAACTTCAAAAATTCATAACTCTCTGCTTAGACCTCCAAATGACTTGATCTTGATGGTCACAAAAATATTATAACCTCTAGTTTATGCCTATAAAATTTCACAAGTATTGGACACCATTTGACTATCGAATGACACAGAACATAAAATTGACCATATGAATAGTGCACTGAACCAAAACTAGAAAATTTTTCAACTTTAAAAATTCATAATTAATTCTGTAGAGCTCTAATTTTTCTGAACTTTAGCTTTCCAATAAGCTCTCAATGAGCCCTACATGTATACAAATTTTCATGGGAAGATTCATCCATTTGGTTAGTTTGTACCATAGGGGTATGGTTTGGTCATTTTCATGGTCTTTACAAGCACCAAGGTGTCCAAATTTACTTCCCAAGCTTGTATGGCCACTTGAGCACGAGGCATTGCACCAAAATGACATTTTAAAATTGTCTCAAAGGTGCACAAACACAGAATTTGCAAACTCACTCTCTCACCCTATGCCATACTTAAATTTCCATAATGCTAGTCTTGCCACTACATGTCCAAAATGCACATTTCTATACATATAACCTTAAATCTCATTTATACATGATACATTAACATAATTATACATGTTTGTAGGGTCATAGGTCATATACAATAATAGATTACAATATTTTCCACTCATATGGTCATAAAAAAGCAAAATCCATGCACTTTGATGTCATACTCTCATCATCCAAGTTGTTGGCTCCAATTATCTTGTTCTCTTGGTCCACCTAGCATATTAGAACATTGGAGAGGAGGGAATGAGATTCAAAGAATCCCAATAGCTCATTTCCCTTTCAACCATACATAAAGTATGCAAACCATGTCTTACAAATGCATGCATGGACATATTAAACAACATGAACATTCAAGAAGCAATTTTGGCATGTGAGTAAGTCATACAACATTCACAGGCTTGCTAAGTAAGTGGATTAGCCTCACCTATTCACTTGTGGATTTGGACTTGCCTCACCCATTTCTTTAAGAGGTTTTTAATTCAACCTTACTCTTAGGAGTCAACCTCACTCTTGGGAGACTCTTTACTTTGTCTCAACCAACTTTAAAGGTTCTTGACTCATCCTCACCATGGCTAAGGGTTCTTGGCTTCTCCATACTCAAGCAAGCCAAAGTAAGCATAACAAACATCATTTGAAAACATAATGTATCATCATGGTACCATGGAATAAGAGATCATGCTAAAACACTTTTCATAGTTTAAAATTCACATGCACATATTCGAAGACAAGCCAAGCATACATTCATCCATGAGAGAAGGAGGAGTGAGCTACCTTGAATGTAATCACACACTTTTTCTCCTTGAATTCGCTCTCCCTTCCTTGGTTTCACATACACAAAGGTGTGGGATTAGTTTCTGTTGGCCTAAACACAATTTATAGAAGCCAATTAGGTTCATGGAGTTAATTCTAAGGCTACACATCTTCCTTAAATACTAACTTGGTCTATTACTCTCTTTATGGTTCCAAGAATGCATCTAATGAAGCAACACCCATCAAATGAGTTCTAGGCTCCATTCTTTCCTTTCATATATGATTCTTGACTCCTTTTAAGCCTCTTAGAGTCATCACGCAATTAAAACAAAGAGTTTAACTACATGTTGCTTCTTTAGGTCATATCATGGAACATAAGACACCAATTCATTCTTTAGGCCTCTTAAATTTTTCACAAGGTTCCCTCTCATTTTCATTTATCATATATGACTCAAAAATGGGTTTGAAAAAATTTAAAACTTCCCTAGGCGTCTCAACCCCCTTTGGCCGAGACTATGCACCATTTAGCTTCCATGGAAGTTTGCTTTGTTTTCTACATGGAAGATGCATATGGGGAGACTTCTAGGGATATTAGAAACTCATTTAAACATTTATTTAGGCCTAGGAATAATTACAACAAATTAGATTTTCAAGGGAACCCATGAAACCCTAGGCTTGCCACCTTGAAAATCAATGGCCTTTTCTTGAATTTCTTTGCATATTCTTACTCTCCTTCCTTAAATTTATAGAATTCACCCTTAGTTCTCCTCAAAATTCTAGTCCTCTTGTAGCTACATATATGGGGCGAAATAGGGAGAAGAAGGGGGGAGGAGTAGCTACCATAGGATGAAGATTTTACCTTGTTTTCTTGGCTTTTCTTGCTTGTTTCTCACTTTCTTTGGCCTCCTCTCTTCAAATCCGAATTTTTTCCTTTGTTATGCCCTCAAAATAGAACCATAAACTTCAAAAAAATCATAGGAAAGAAAGGGAAATGGAGGAGAAGAGGTTTGCTAACGAGGAAGCATGAAAAATCAAGAAAATCCATACCTTTCTACCTTGTTTTTCTCCTTCCTTCATCCTCCTCTTGGTGTGCCTCATCCCTTAGTGTTTTCTTCTAGTCTAGGGCAGAAACAAGTGTGGCTAAATGAAGGGGAAGATGGGGTGCCTCATATATATAGGTAGGAGGAGAAAGACTTTTTAAAAATTCTCATTTTACCCTCCGTTCTTGGCATTCTCATTTCTAACTCGTTTTAGCTCCTTTTTGAGAATTTTATTTTTCATTATGAAATTTAGGTTCCCAATTTAGTAAAATGACTTTGGAATCACTCGAATCAGAGCTAAAAGCTTCCCGAACGAATCTGTCAAAGTTTGGGCTCACTGTTGTTAGAAAACATCCATCGGAGGGGTTTTAACTATCTCGGGGCTTCTCATAATTTTCAAGGCCTCTGAGAATCCTAAAGAGCTTAAAACTTTCATTTAAAAATCCCTCCTATGAAAATTCTAAATTTTGCTCAAAACGATGAAAATGCCCTTACGTTTCGTTAACCTTTTGTTTGAATTCATTTCTTCATTCTAGCTTTATTTTTCTTTTTGTCTGAGCTTGGGATTCTCATTTTTAAGATTCTAGAATACTTTTGAAAATTTTCAAGACCTTAAGTAAGTCATTTTGGGGGACTTCCTTTTGTATCTGGTGAATTTCATTCATTTACGGAAAAATCATATGTTACCTTTCTTGCGTTTTCTCTCTTTTTCAGAGAACTAAATATTATAGAATCTTTCCATGAAATTTTGTAGACATGTAAGGATTATTGAGAGCTTTTTGAGAAGCTAAATTGCAGAAAAATTGGAGCTCTACAGAATTAATTATGAATTTTCAAAGTTGGAAAATTTTCTGGTTTTGGTTTAGTGCACTGTTCATATGGTCAGTTTTGTATTCTGTGTCATCAGATGGACAAATGGTGTCCAATACTAGTGAAATTTTACAAGCATAAACTATAGTTTACAAGCTTTCTACATCCACTAAGATCACCTCATTTGGAGGTTTGAATAGAGAGTTATGAATTTTTGAAGTGTCATGTCAATACCAGTAATGCCACTGGACCTCCAGTATTGTTCCATCATAATTTAGTTCCTAAATGGACTTGACATGATCTAGCGTTATTTTTATCTTAAATGTAACATCTATAGCTTCTCATATTGATAGAGTTTGTATGATTTGAATTTTTGTAAAATTAGTTATGAATTTTCAAAGTTTTTTATAGTAAGCTGTGATAGTAGCCCAGGCAGTTGAGACCTTGGGTACTTTTCGAATGTCAAACGTCTTCTACTTGGTGTTTCATGACATGTAGATATTTTTACATAAATTAGACATCTGTAGCTTTCCAAAATGTAAAAAATATATGATTTTGATTTTTCTAGAATTAGTTATGATTTTTCAAAGTTTGTGACAGAAAAGGGAAAATTCTGGTCGAGGCTACAACTATGAATTTTATGTATTTCTTGTACTTGAACGAGTTCTAGTTCACTTTTGGTGATGGAACTGAGTTGTATCTATGTAATTAAATATGAGAATGTGATACATGAGCTCACATGGTCCACAGGACACCGAATGAAAAATTTATACACTACGCAACGTAAAGAAATGCAATATTTTAATGCCATTTCCTCACTTTCTTGTGTAATTCATGGTATGAGACTTAGAAGTAACATGAGACAAGGCTGGAAATTCATGGTGTTACAAGTTTTATCCAAAAACAAGAGAGGAACTAGGGTTTTAGGCTATGGAGAAGTGGAATATGCTAAGAAATTGCAAGAGAAACTAATGGAAAATCAAGTTAGGAAAGTGTAGGACTCTTTAGGGTTTTGTAAAATTTGATTTAATACATAAATTTCTTAGGCTATGTAAGTGTTTAATTGGGCTCCTAAGACCTCTAGAAAGCCTCCCAGGTGGCCTTCCCATCAAGAAAAAATCAAAAACTCTTTAAACCCTATTCTTGGTGGGTGTCTCAGCCAAGCAAGGTTCTTAGGGCTAGAGAGTGTTTTAAATTGTTTTAACCTTGGTTTGGGGCTTCATATAATGTTAGAAGATGAGAAGAACTATTGAGAAAATTTTAGGAGCCATGGATTGGAAGATAGAACAATGATGTCCATAATGGTGCCTTATGAAACAACTTATATGTAAGCTTGTGCAAATGAATGTGTGATGGCTTCAATGACTTTAAATGATGGCAAAAGGCCTAGAAGTGAGAAGAGAATGGAGCCTAGAACTTAAAATATTAAGGGTGCTTCAATAGGCCAATTATGGAATCATTATATCACTTGTAGAAGTAAGTATGTTTTTAAGAATGAACTTGGGATCTTGGCTTGCTCCAAGTGTATAATTGTGTGCTATTTATGATGCCTAGGCCAAGAGGATCTTAATCCACCTAAGTGCTCTTATGAAACCAAAAGAGGGAAGGAGTAAAGCAAAAAAGTGCTTATATAAATTCAAGGTAGCTCTCCACCTCATTTTCCTTGCATTCTTATATGCATATGTATGTCATTGTGTGCTTGCATGTGCTCTTGTGACTTGATAATACTTGATGTCTTAATATTGCATTGGTACCAATGTGTCTTCTTGAATGGCTTTGATTATGGAAATAGCTTATAAGGGTAAGATAATGCCAAAAGTCCTTTAATTAAGTTGAGGAGATGTCAAAAGTCTCATGGCATAGGTGAGACAAGGCCAAAAATCTCTTGGATGGGTGAGGCCAAGTCAAAAGTCCCTAGGCCAAGAGTGAGGCAAATTCAAAAGTCCTAAAAATGAGGTGAGGCAAAACCAAAAGTCCCTAGAGCATGTTCTTAAATTGAATGTGAATTGGTGGCATGGAATTGTAACTTTGCATACTTTATGGTTGTACTACTTTCCATACTTGTGTTTTGATGTGTATATGCCATGAATGTGTCTGTGAATGGGTGTGTGAGCTATTGAGATTCCATGAATCTCATTCCCCTTCCCTCTTCCTTTTTAAAATGTCTAGGTGGTACTCAAGATCAAAGGAATGCAAGCCAAGGAGTTTAATATGTCATACTTTGTTAATTATGTAATTCTAATTATAGTTGAATGTCAAAGTAAGCTTTTACATGTTATTTTTTAGATTTAAGATCTTGTAAATGTAAAATGATGTACATATATTGTATGAATATTATATGGTAACAAAGTGATTGAATTATGCAAATACCCCTTTGATGGTTTGCTATGTTAATGTAATAATGGATGTAGAATAGCCAAATTGAAATGCATGGTGTTTGGGACCACTTGGGCAGTGCCTACAAGTTGTATTTGTGCTTTTAAACTTTTCCAAGAGGTGCCAAATCATTGGAGAAGCTATTTGGACAAAGTTGATATGTTATAAGAGCCAAGTCTGGTCAAATTGGTGGGCTGCATCACTTTTAGTCCAAATGAGCTCTTCTTGGTCTGAAATTTGGCATGCATCTAGAACTTGTTGATAGATTTTTGGAAAGCTAAAGCGGGTGTTATTTGGAAGTCTATAAAATTTTTGGCAAATTTTTGAAGTTGGCTGAAAAACCAAATTCTGCTGGTGTCATTGTTCATATGGTCGGAAAATGAATCTCTATCATTCATAAGGCAAACAATGTCCACTTGTTGTGAAATTTTACAAAGAAAAACTAGACCTTTCTTGTGACTTGTGTCAACTAGAAGCACCTCAATTGGATGTATAAAAAGGGAGATATGAATTTTTGAAGTTTCTATTTTGTTTTAGGTGCACAACTAGACCCTCAGCACTATTCTATTGATTTTCTGGGTCTGAGTGCTCTTGGATTGATCTGAACTATTTTTTCCCTCTAGCTAATATCCATAACTTTCTAAATTAGCATAGTTTTCATGAATTAGATTTTCGTGAAATTAATTGTGGATTTTCCAAATTTATATCAGTAAGTTGTATCAGTAATTCTGGGCAATCTAACCTTTGTGCCTTTTCTATTGTCAAACATTACCCATATGAGATTTTTGTGGCTGGAAATTATTTTTAGTGTAAAGTTAACATCCAAAACTTTTTAGCAAGGTATAGGGTGCTTGATTTTGATTTTTCTAAATTTATTTATAATTTTTCAAAGTTGCTTAAGAAATCTGTCACTGTGGAACCCAAGGCAAAACGTGAGAATTTGTGATTTTTGGCTCTTGGTTCGTGGTCCATGTGAAGTTTTGAGAAGTTTGTGATTTGTATGAATAGAAATAATTAGGGAATGTTGTTGGAAAGTTTTCGGGCCCTACAGATTAAAATTTAAAATTTTAACCCTTGATATAACGCAATGAAATTCATTATTTTAATACATATTTTGGAATTCCTTTGGTAATTTGTGTAATCCCACTTAGATAAGGGAAATGGATGCTAAAAATATTATGGTGTGACAGTAAACTAGACAACAATCCAAGAATTTTGTAAATATTTAGCAAAAGACCCTTTTTGTTATCCCCTTTTATCATATTTTCCATAATATTTTTCACCATGATAAGATCTCACTATTTTAATGACACTCCCCAATTTTTTCTCAACTTTGGTTTGATAAATTTTAAACATATCAATGGCTTCAAACTTTTCTTTAATAAGAAAGACATGGTTATAATGGGAAAAATTATCAATAAAGGTTATGAAATATTTTTTGCCATATATAATTGAAGAATATGATCCACTTATGTTTATATGTATTATTTCTAAGAGGCTCCCACTATGAGTTACACATTTCTTCTTGGTTTTAGTCAATTTTCCCTTCATACAATCAACGCATGTCCTTATCTCTTTTTAAGTTAAGCGAGGAAAAGATATCATCTTTGATTAGCCTTTCAATTCTTTCCTTTGAAATGTGACTCCAATTGTCTATGCTACAATAATGGAGATTTCTCCTTAACTAAGGGTTGTTTAACCACAGAGTTATCAATATTGAAAGATAAATAGTTTGTTTTATGATTCAAACACAATTTATATAATCCATCAGATAAAATACAATTGTCAATCACATTAGAATAAAAAAATTTTCAACTCCTTTTATTTTCGGAATTGAGAAAATATTTAGCTTTATCAAGCAAAGAAAGGGAAAGTAAATTCCTCCTAAATGAGTGAAATATAAAAAATATTCTCTAAACAAAGCCACTAACCAGATTCTAGTGGTAAAATAATTGTTTCTATGCATTCAACTTGAACATCAGCACCATTTCCAACTTTTAGCTTAGACTTTTTCTCTCTTGGCTTCCTGCTATTTATGAATCCCTGTAAAGTAGATGTAACATAAACAGAAGCACCACTATCAAGCCACCAAAAATCTAAAAAGACATTAATAATATTTGATTCAAAACAAATATAAGCCAATAACTCACCTTGGTCTTTGCCCTTCTTTGCTAGCCTATCTTTATATTTGAGACAATCAACCTTCTTATGACCCTTCTTCTTACACAAATAGTAACTTATATCCTTTATTTTATCTCCATCACCAACATCTTGATGCTTACCATGCCTTTTGAAGTCCTGATCTTTCTTAGGAGCATGTGTCTTCTTGTTCTTGCATGTTGTAAGCAATTTTAATCTAACTAAATTCTTGTGGAAACAAATTAAGTGCATGGTGAGTGACAAAGCTATCTGAAATCAAACTATCATAAGCCTTAAGCTTAGTTTAAGCATGAACCATCCTCATGACATATTCCTTAACTTCCTTAATGCTTTCATATCTCATGCTTGTCAACTCACTCATGAGTTATCCAGCCTCAACTTTATCTGACACATGATACCTTTTTCCCACAATATTAAAGAACTACTTAGCACTTGCTATCTTTGGTAAACCACTTATAAGGTGTTCAATAATTGATCTCTTCATAATTATAAGACTAAGGCAATTGGGTTTATCTCATTTAGCATAGTATTTATTTTGCTCAGTAGTGCTATTCCTAGTGGGTTTTAGTATTCACTCTCATATAGCACCCAATCTTTATCCACTATTCCCAAGGCAAATTTAACATCTTGTTTTCACCTTTTATAGTTGGAACCAGTTAGGACCTTTATGGTGGCATTGTTGTTGTTCATAGCAAAAAAGACTGATTCATAAAAATGTAACATGGTCAGTAATGCAAACAATTTCAATAGCTTAAAATTGAACAAGCTACCTTTAAAGAGCACTAGCTGCATTAGCATGAACTCTTTTTTAGATAGAGAACATAACATTCATATAGCCCCTCTAGCATGAAGCTAAATAATATGAAAGAGAATGCAGAATATTAAAAGTCTTATCCCTTTTAGGCAAATAAGTCTTTCAAACTATATATCTCAATCCAACAAAGAAATATATAGTCTTGAAAAATAGATCTCCTTTGGGCAGATAAACTCTCTTAACCATATATTTCCACCATCACACTTCATGCCATATTGGAGTTAGTATATAAAACAACTCCCTTTGGGTAGGTAATTATATATAATAGCTCAAAATTTCTATCAATAAAAGAACTAAATGATTTTGTTTATTTTGATAGGTAAATATCTTTGGTGACATATACTTGCAACAATGCACAAAATAATATTCCCAAACTAGAGTAAAAGATTGCTTTACTTCTTATCAACAAAAAGAACTAAGCAATTCTAATAACTTTAATGAATGAAGTATTTTGGTGATTAATATTTCCAATAGTTTATTAAAACAAAATTCCCAAACTAGGAGAAAATTCATATTTTATTAAGATATTTTCATTATATGTATCCTAAAAGATCAATTATAAACCATATTTGCAATAAAAATGTAAACAACTATTTTTCTTTAAATGAGGCTTAAATGTTGATTCTTTAGGCCTTAACTTGAGAGTATATATATTGTATATGTACTTAGGGAGAGTACACCTGAATTTTATGCTATATATGTGTTAAAATATATTTTCAAATTTTTCTATAATTTTCTAAAATTGTTTGTTAGCTCAAAATAATGAAAATAGTCATTTTTAGTTGAAATGATGCAAATAATTAATAAATAATGTTTTTGAGCTTCAAAAATGAAATAAAATTGCAAAAAGTTAGGAAATTTCATGACTTAAAAAATGGCAGAAAAAATGTGCCAATAAGAGCTGAGGGTGGCTCACACACGCCATCCCTTAAAGAGGCTGCAATAGACCTCTTCTTTGCCCAACTTGAGGTTATCTTCTACATCTAGTTAGGTCATGTCAAGTCTGAAACAAGTTTTTCAAACCCTTTTTTATCTTGATGCAATTTTGATGGGTTTTTGAGCTATTTTTGTTTGGTTTTTTTTTTCATGGTTTTCAAGGGAATTGTGATTTCTAGACTATCTAAGGCATTAATCGTGCAATAAAGCAAATTTAATAAGAGAAATGAAAAAATTTCTTCAAATCTATGCATGGGTTTCGAAAATGTGAACCTTAACAACACAATTTACTTTGTAAAAGAAAAATTTACAAATTATTCTTCATCGATTTTGAAGATATGAACCTTAACAACACAATTTCTAATTTTAAGCATTTGATCACTAAAAATATGTGGTTTTGATATAAATCTATGTCTCTAAAATGTCTAAATCATTAATCAAGCAAAATAATAAGAGAAATGAAAAAATTTCTTCAAATCTATGCATGGGTTTTGAAAATGTGAACCTTAACTTTTTTTTTTAAAGTGTTTCATCTGATTCTTTGGATTTTAATGCAATTACATATATAGACAAGTAAATAAACATGAGATGAAAGATTCTCATGCAACAAATCAAGCCAAAACTTCAATTTTGAGGCTGATAAAAAATAAGATGAACATATAAAATTTAAACTTAGCTTTAAAATCTCTTCACACATATCGAATTAGCAAGTAAACTACATATCATAGGAAAGCTTGTAATCCAAAGAATAAATGCCCTAACCTAATTTTGGCCAATTAATAAACAACAATGAAAATAGCAAGGGCCAAAGTAGTGTGAGTCAACATGAAATTTTTTCCAAAATTATAAATTTTAGGTTTTAAATTTCATGTAGAACCCAGCTCTAATACCACTATTAAGGTCTGAGGATACTGTATGAAAGTTAAAACACTAATTTTGCCAAATTTAAGCAAGATGTGTATCTGTGGCTACCATTGTAGTAACTTAGAACTCTAGGTCTTTCTCTCTATTACCCTAGGTTAGTTGAACGGCTTTCAAGGGGTCTAAACACTCTATTAGGATTAGAGAGGGGATCTAGCTCTATTTAATGATGTCTTATTGGGCTTCCCATCACATGCTTCATTAAAAACTATTAGCCCATACTTTTAGCCATTCACAAGACTTATAATCAATGTGTGCTAAAACCCACTAACTATATGACCACTCAAATAATAATTGGCCTTATAATAAACTTTAGTGAACCACAATCAACCTAGATTTTAAAAAATAATAAAATAATTAATGTAAGCCTACATATAAAATTTTAAAATAAAATTTTTCTAACAATACTATTAATATATATATATGGTTCTTAATGAGTTTGTACTTTTGCAATGTGCACCTTCTCTGCACTAGTGTTCTAAGTTAGCTATGTTCCTTTGGTTACAAACTTTGGTTTACTTACATTTTAAAAAGAATTAGAGTTAAGGACCCAAAGTTGAAAATATTTATTCTGAATGACCTATTACCATTATTTTAAGATTAATATGACTTTAAGTAAATCTCCCTAAACCTAGTGATAACAGGTCCTTCAAACTAAATATTTTTATCTTTTGGTCCTTAACTCTAATTCTCTCTACTACTTTCTAACTGGAGAATGCAACTAACATTGCAATTGCTATAAAAGGAAAAGGAGAATGCAAGAAATGAAAAATTAAGGAATGGTAAGGGATGGGTTGCTTTTTTCTTATTGCAATAAATTCCAATTCCAATGCCAAATTAACATGGTAGTTGCTTCAACAATAGATCTCAAGTTGGGACCAAAATTAAAGTAACAATCATGTAGTAGTTAAAGGTTAATTTTAACTAATATCTAACATTTTTACTTTCTTGTATTGACTTAAGAAGAATAATGTTATATTTTAAAGTTTATAAACTAAAATTATAATTTGAATATAGTTTATTTTAAAAAAAAGGCTATGTGGTTTTCCTTTTACTCTAGAAGCTTTCATGACATCAAAGTTGCAACTTCTTTCCAATAGAGGCACCATCCTTTTCCTTGAATAATCCTACTCTTGTAGTGACACTCACATTTTAAGCTCTCTATTTGTGAAATTTGAGTAAAATAATTTCCTCTTAAGGCAGCAATAGGTTCTTGCCACTATCAACGAATACAAGCAACAAAAGTTCATTTACGTTCACAATATTCCTTACAAATTTTGTAACAACCTTAACTCTTAATTAAGTTAATTAAGGATAATTATGTTTTCAATTAGTGGCACTTATGATCTAACTCAGTTAATGGTTTAGTAACGGATGAAAATATGGGAAACTTTGAATCTTTAAATCATTAACATTTACTAACAAGACATACAAGATGATTTATGGTGATAAGGAAATAAAATTTCTCAATAACACTTCAATCCCATTAAAAATGCAGTCAAGTAGCATAAAAATTGGTATATGTAGGGCTACTAGTCACTATGTATCACTAACATATTGGAAACCATGTCTTTATAGCTAAGTTAGGGTTTCCAAGACTTATGCCATGACTTAGAGGGGTTTAGCCACAGCCAAGTTGGCTTTTGGAACCTTAGAAACTAAAATTTTATACCTGCACTATAACCTAAAGGACTTACACCATGACTTTTGGAACCAACTTCTCATAAAACCCGATTCTCACCACAGCTCAAGATGATCACATTGCAGTGAGGTGCCCTTTGGGCCTCACTATACATACACACTTGAGTCTTGTTGTGGTGAGATTACACTATGGAACACCTCTTGCCTAAATTCCTTGATTTACGCTATAATGAAACCCATTGCACAATAATGTGTTTCAATTCTATAAACCCTTGGATGAATTTTGGTTGCAACTCAAATGATTTTAGTTGTGACTTGATCCCTTACTTTCACCTAAATTTGCAAATTGTTCATGTATACTAAAACTTAGATTTGAAAACTTCTTGATAGCTAAAGCCAAAGCTTTTAAAACTTATATCCTCTTGAAATCATCACTTAATGGACTTATCCACTCTAAGAGTCTAAAGGCTAACCACAACATTCCTTTTTTAATCATATAAGTATAAATTCATATATGACAGCAAATGGCATTGAAAACACTTCAAGTGGCAATCCAAAAATGTGCATTTCACTACCTATTGGCCTTAAACTATTTTGAGCAAGTTTCATTGAACCAATTAAATGTGTTCCTATCCTCAAAACTCTAGAATAACCTCAAATGCAAAATATGGCTATGGCACTTTCCCACAACCTATATGGATCATAATGACAATAGAAATCATATGACAGAACCAAGGCTAACATTGCAATTTATGTCATAATCATAACCTTAGATTGATTAGCAATCCTTCATACAATTCATACTAGTTTGCATTTGCCTAATATAATGCAATTACATTAGATTCACCATAAATTAAAAGCCTAACCCCCATTAGGGCACATTTCAAGTTATAAAACATCAAAATACCTACACTTGACAATATGAATGCATCATGATGCTATACAAAATAAGTTACAAAAATTAGTATCTATTATACCATAAAAGTCTAAGTGTAGAAGTCTCACATAAGGCCTTAGATTAGGGGTGGTCATCCACTTAACTTTCCTTTTTCTTTAGTTGAAAAACCTTCACTTGAAAATTGTTAGTCTATGAATAGGGGTGAGATATAGATTTTAGTAACCAAGAGCAATTCCATTAATATGTACTATATAATTAACATAAATGCTATAAACATAGAGAAATATATGTAGCATATTAGATGTCATATCCCAAAATTTCTTTAAATGGTAACATAACCAAATTAACCAAAAAAGAACATCAAGGAACAACCTCAAATAAATATTAGGAAACTAGCCCAAACCAATTAGGAGCTAATTAATTTAATTAGTACTAAGAGGAGATTATATATTAGGAAGCCTTAATGAGACATTGGCATGACAATTCATTTAGTAGGAAAGCCTATGGCCACCAATCAAAACAAATTGAGACCATTCTCATCATAAAACCCCATTACCTTCATATATGTGAATATACCTAGGCATGAGCATTTGGTTAAGTGGCAACCCCTCCCATTAACCATGTATATCATGAACTAAAACATAAATAAATATTGGAATAAGCCTAGGAACCCTTAATATAGTACATGGCCGAGCATATAAGTGTAGGAAGCAACCAATAAAAGAAGGGAGAATAAGGACAAAATTGTGACACCTTGACATTCTACTAGATTACCATATGCATTAACTTATTTGGTTATGGCATTACTCTTCATTAAGCTATGGGGAATTGCCATAAAATTCACCTAGATTAGTGGCTTAGGCATTATAAGATAGTGACACCTAGGAAGGACAATGGAATGGGGCCAAGAGAGAAGGATGAAGATGAATAAAATACTTGCACCAAATTTGAATGCTTCAACCATGAATTACATGTACAAAATCCATTGTTAATTGCCATACTATGTTTCAGCCGTGGGAGAGCCATGAATCATTATTTGATATAATGCTTGGTTGGGAAATTGAGAAAAAGCCACCTAGCAAAGCTACCAAGTAGCAAATGAAGTTAAGGAATTTGAATAAACAAATCACATGCACCTAATTCTTCATGCTTTCATCGTACCATATGTAACGTCCAGTTTTCATTAAACAATGGAAATAGGCACATTTTTAAAGCAAGTCCCCCAAAATGAATTATTTAAGGTCCTAAAAAATTTGAGTAACATTCTAGGCTCCTAAAAATGAGAATTTTAGGCTCAGACGAAAAGAAAAATGAAGCTCGAATGAAGAAACAATTTTTTATGGAAAACTTATGAAGTGTAATGGCATTTTCATAATCTTGAACAAATTTTGGAATTCATATAGAAGGGCTTTTTAAATGAAAGTTTTGAGTTCTCCAGGGTTTTCAGAGGCCTTGAAAACCATGGGAAGCCCCGAGACAATTAAATCCCCTCCGAAGGCTGTTTTCCAACGTCAATATACCCAAACTTTAATAGATTCATTTGGAAAGGTTTTAGCTATGATTTGAGTGATTCCAAAGGAATTTTACTAAATTGGGAACCTAAATTTTATAATGGAAAATATGGTTCTCAGAAAGGAGCTAAAACGAATTAGAAACGAAAATGCCAAAGACAAAAAGCAAACGAGAATTTTTGAAAAAGCCATTCTCCTCCACCTATATATATGAGGTGCCCCACTCTCCCATTCATTTAATCTCATATTGTTCTGCCCTAAATCAGAAAAGAAACCCTAAGGGAGAGGCGCACAAGAGGGAGAGAAAGAGAAAGAGAAATTCAAGACATAGGGTATGGAATTTTAGTTATTTTCATGCTTTTTCTTAGCCAATCTCTTCTCCTCCTTTTTTCCCTTCTTTCCAATGATTTTGCTGAAGTTTTTGGGTCTGTTTTGAGGGAAGAACAGAGAGAAAATTTTGAAATTGATGTGAGGAATCAAAGGAAGGTGAATAACAAGTAAGAAAAACCAAGGAAATCAAGATATCATACAATCCTTCCACTTGATCTTCTTCCCCCCTTCTCTTGTGAGCATTTCGACCTACATATGGCCAGCCCTTGGGAGTTAAGTTTTCAACTAAACCAAGGGTGAATCTTAGGAAAAAGAGTGTGAAGAATAAGAATATGCAAAGAAAATAACAAAAGAACCATGGAAATTCAAAATGTAAATTCTAGGGTTTCAAGTGTTCCTTGCAAAATTTGATTTTATACAATGATTCCTAAACTTAAATAAGAGTTTAAATGAGCTCTTAAAATCCCTAGAAGTCTCCCCATGTGCTTCTTCCATCAAGAAAATAAAGCAAAGTCTATGAAGGCCAAATTCCTCCATAGGTTCGGCTAAGAGAGGTTTATATACCTAGGGAGAGTTTTAAATTTTTCTAAACCCATTTTTGATTCATATATGATGAATGAATATGAGGGGAATCCTTGGAAAGAATTTAGGAAGCTTAGAGAATGAGTTGGTGCTTTATGTTCCACAACATGACCTAAAGAAACAACATGTAGTTAAGCTCTTTATTTTAATTGTGTGATAACTCCAAGAGGCTTAAAAGGAGTCAAAAATCATATTTGAAAGGAAAGAATGGAGCCTATAATTTATTTGATGGGTGTTGTTTCATTAGGTTCATTTTTGGAACCATAAAGGGGTTTATAGGTTAAGCTAGAGTCTAAGCAAGTTATGTGGCTTTAGAATTAATTCCATGAACCTAATTAGCTTCCATAAATTGTGTTTAGGCCAAGAGAAATCATTCCCACACCTTTTTGTATGTGAGGCCGAGAAAGGGAGCATTGATTCAAGAAGAAAAGTGTGTGTGTGTTTGCTTCTAAGGTAGCTCACTCCTCCTTCTCTCATGCATGATTGCCTGTTTTACTTGTCTTTGAATGTATGTATGTATATTTTAAGCTATGAAAAATATTCTAGCATGAACTCTTACTCCATGGTACCATGATGATGCTTTATGTTTCTAAATGATGTTCATGATATTTGTTTTGGCTTGCTTGAGTGTGGTGAAGCCAAGAACCCTAGCCATGGTGAGGATGAGCCAAGAATCTTAAAATTAGTAGAAACAAAGTAAAGAGTCTCCCAAAAGTGAGGTTGACTCCCAAAAGCAAGGTTAAGTCTAAAAACCTCTTAAAGAATGGGTGGGGCAAGTCCAAAATCCACAAGTAAATGGGTGAGGCCAATCTACTTACTTGGCAAGCCTATGTATGCTATGTATGACTTTTTCAAACGCCAAGAATGCTTCTTGAATGATTGCACATGTCCATACGCCCATGCATGCATTTGTAAGACTTGTTTTGCATCTTTTATGTATGATTGAATGGGAGATGAGAATCTCATTCCTTCCTCTCCAATGTTCTAACATGCTAGGTGGACCAAGAGAGCAAGGGAATGGAAGCCAACCACATGAGAAATGAGAGCTTGACATCAAAGTGCATAGTTTTTAGTTCTTTAAGGCCATATTGATATCTAATAATATAATCCATTGTTGTATATGGTCTATGACCTTTGGAACATATGTAATTATGCTAAGATGTGATGTATAAATGAGAGATTGTGTTATGTTACCATTAGAATGTAAATTGAATATGTTATGGCAATTTGGCTTCTTGAATGGTTTTATATAAATGTGTACAAGTGTAAGTGGAATGGCCAAATTGAGATACATAAGGTTTGGGACCACTTAGGCAGCTCATAAGAGTCATAATCATGCTTTTAGACTTGCCCAAGAGGTGCCAAACATCAAGGAAAGTCATTTGGGCACTTTGGTATTCCATATGGAGCATAAATTGACCATATTGGAAACCTATACCACTTTCTATCCAAATAAGCTCTTCTTGATTTGAGATTTGGCATACAATTAGAGCTTGTTGAGATCTTTCTGGGAAGCTAAAGAACAAAATTTTTAGAGGTCTAGAGAATATTTGATGAATTTTCAAAGTTGGAAAAATTATAGTTTTGGTCATGTTATTGTTCATTCAGGTCCGAAAATGAAATTTGTCACTCAAGGGCCAAACGATGTCCAATTGCCACGACATTTTATATGGAGAAATTAGACATCCCAATGACTTATCCCAATTAGAACTACTACATTTGGAAGTCTAAAGAGATAGATATGAATTTTTAAAAATTCTACCCAGAATCAAGCGCCCCAATTGACCTCAGGTACTGTTTGATTGGGTTTTAAGGTCTAGACATGCCTGAACTAATCTAGAGTTATTTTTTCCCTCTAGCTAACATCTGTAGATTTCCATATTGGTATCATTTGCATAGATTGGATTTTTTTGGAATAAATTGGACATTTTTGAAGTTTGCTGCAAAAACTTGTAACAGTATCAGTAGACAGCCAGACCTCTAGATCTTTTTGAATATCAAACATCTTCTGTGTCATGTTTCATGGCTTGGACATATTTTTAGCATAAAGTACACATGTGTAGATTTCTAAAATGGTAAAGAATGCATGATTTCGATTTATCTAGAATTAGTTATGATTTTTTAAATTTTGTGACAGAAGTAAGGAAATTCTGTCTGAAAATGCATAAATAAATTTTATGCTTCCTCTTGCCATACACAAGCTCTAGGCCAATTTTGGTGATGGAAATGAGTTGTATCTATGTAATTAAATATGAGAATATGATACATGAGCTCACATGGTCCACGTGACACTGAATGAAATTTTTATATGCGACGTAACACTAAATAATGCATTATTTTAATGTCATTTTTCCATTCCCTTTGTGCAATTCATACTTAGAAATGATAGGAAGCAAGATAGAAAGTATGGTGTTACACCATATATATATATATTGCATTTGGTGTTGATAATATTATCTTTAGCCGTGGGGTTTGGCATGAATTGCATGTTACTTAATGGCTTACATAATCTAAGATGGAGACTCCTAACATACACAGTGGGAAGACCAAGTGGAGGAGAAATAAAATAATTAAATCATAATCACCATTTGGAGGATTTCACCATATATGTGCATGTAAAATTTTATTTGGCCACTTATATCTATATATTCAGTTGTGGTAAATAATGGATCATCAATTAACTACATGACTTGGATAGGAAAAATGGAGAGAGTGGCACCATGCATGCCACTAAATGGTGAATGGAAGAAAATCATATTTTACTATCCACCTTCCTTGCATACACTCTTGGTTAGGTAGTAGGAGATGGCACTTGCACTCATTTCCTCCACCTTAACTCCACTTAGGCTGAGAGCAATATTGAGAAGGAGAAAAAGAATGCTTCGTGCTAACCATAAAAGTGTGAGCAAGGGAGAGCTGTGGGTGAAGAGAGAAAGTTTCAAGACATGTTAACAAGGCATGTATAGAAAAAATTGCTTAACTCTTGAATGGCTTCCACCTTAAACTATTGAATCCATGGAATGTTATTAATTAGATAGCTGTAGGAAATTGAAGGAAGGCCACTAGGAGGAAGCTTGGAGGAAGCTATGGGCAATTGAAGGTAAGTAAATTAAGCTTGCTCCCTTGAACTCAAATGAGACTAAGAGTGATTAAGTGAAAGGAATACATATATATGAGTGTTAGTCATGAGGACTTGCCATATGAATACCTTCAATTGAATTAGGAAAAATAGCACAATAAGGATAGAACATAGAAGGGGTATATTGGCACTGAATGGAACTATACAATAAGACACCATGGAAAGCGTACGTAGATAATTGTCACAATGAGAAATGGATGTATTGAGGCTAGGAAAACTAGTAACTAGGGACTAAATTACCATATAAATAAGGATTTGGGGTTGGACCTTAAGGCCTTGAACTCAACATGATTAATTCAAATGGTATTAAATTAATGAGGATGAAAGGAAATGAAAATGTGATTAATTCTAAACTAGGAATTCAAGAAGGGAATTAGCAGTTACATACGGGAAATTAGTAGCTTAATTGAAATTCAAATCTTGACCATGAGTTGCTCTTATTTAGGGTAATATGTGACTGAAATTTTAAGGACGCAATTGCGACAACAAGGGCTAAAGAATAACTTGATAGAACAGCAGTAACAAAACAAGTAGTTAACACTGTATTTTTTCTATTTATGTATGTAATTGCACTGAATAATTTCTTAATTTCCTATGCTATGTATGGTTGCATGTATGTCTACTAAGGTGGCTCTAATGAGTATTAGATCATTGTTATTGGCCAATGACCAAAGCACATTAGTCTAACAAACGAATGTATGTTGTTGTCTGGGAATTACATGCTCCTACACTGAATTGTGCATTGAATGTACCCTAGATGATATTCAGTACTGTTTATATGCATACTCTTTGAATACATTGTTATCTATTGAGATTTTATCTAATTACAAAGCTAACTATTTTTCCAAGTATTAGTTATATCACAGACAGAGTCAAACAAGCAAAAAATAAACAAGCAGACTAGTAGACTACTTGTTCTTACAACTAGTTTTGTAAATCTTTTGCATAGTGTAAAATGTTAAAACATGACTTTAGTTTTGATAATGTAAAGTTGTTTTGCAATCCTCTGTTTGGTATCTATATGATAATGTCACATGAGTAACTTTTCCGTGCAATCTGACAATAATATCTGACAGAAGTGTTGATTTGCATGTGAAAGTAACTTTAATTACTGTTTTTGCATGAAACTGATTATCACAATCTTAGGATTAATTCTAGAACAATGGTTTGTGCTTGGTTGATTTTAGAGAGACCATTTTAAAATTTATGCATGAATTCCTTGAGTTTGGTTGAAAAATGACATATTATATTCAGTTCGAATGTTAGATTCGCATGCACTCTAGGTACTTGGTGTCTATCTCTTGTAGAATAGTTGGAGAAGGATTTCTGAGCCCCACATTTTTATAATGAGTTCTCCATCCTTTGAACTTAAGATTTGAAAAGTTACAGAATTTTTGGGACTAGTTAGATTATGAAAACAATGTACTAATTCAACTTAACTTCTATACAGGACAATTCTGAATAAGGTTCATAATAAATCTAGTTAAATAGGTAAATGACTGAATTAATGTACAAAATTTTATAGGATTGTAGCTAAGACATATAAACTCAAATCTGGAAAGTTTTATAATTTTTTGAATTCATTCACTAGGCCAACTAAGTCAAAAACAATGGGCATATGGTACAACAAGTTCAAATTAGGTAGTGGTCTAAATGGCACTAGTTAAGGGGCCATCCATGGGAATTTTTGAAAATTGTTTTAGTGGCTTCTAATTAACATAATAAGCAGTCATCCTACCAATATTTAGAATTTTTGGATGACATTTGGTGGGCTAAAAAAATTTCACAAAAATAGGTCCAATAATTTAGGGTAACAATAATATTGTAGCTTTCATTTCTCCACCATGAAATGAGAATTTTTATGATAAGGAGAATAAAAAAGTTATGAACTTGTGTTTTCTTGTAAATATAATAGGAATCATCTAGGTATGACCTTAGATAACTCAACAAATGAATAAGTTTGACTACTAATGAATGTTATCCCATACTAGTAATCACAACAACATGTTAATGACCAAAAATAGAGGAAAAAGGGCTCGATCATGGCATCAACTCCCTATTGAGCACAATCACGGTTCAGTGCATTCCAACAATGAGTACGATCATAAGTTAATGCATGATCACAGCATAATGCACGAGTGGAAACATAATCACAGTTATACTAGGAACACAATCACTGTCCAACAACAATAACTAGCCAAGCCAATCATTTAATATGGAAAACATATCATTTCAACAAATATAAGATTAATATGATCGTAAACATAGAATTAAAATCCCTAATTACCTTACTAGATTTCCAATTTCTTCAAGAGCTTTCAACAAGTGCCAGAATATACATGAGTTCTAAATTAACTGAAATCCAATTCTTAGTCATCAGTCATTGCAAAAATCAGTCACCCATTCATTCTAAGCATTAAAAATACCTAGGAATCACCTACCTAAGCCTCCAATAAGTTCTAAAATTCGAATTTAAGCCTTCTAACCTATAAACTACAGTGGTTCACTCTAATTTCCCTACATTTTCACACAATGACAGAACCTAACATGAAAAACAATTATTAGGGTCGATTTCCAATATAGTAACATATCAAAATGGGGAAAAAATATTTACCCAATAACTTCTTTAGCCTCAACTTTTGAAAATCATGCAAGAAAATACCAAAACACACATTTTCAGATTTGAAGGTAAGACAAAAATCCACCAAACGAAAAACTAATCAGACCAAAATGAAAAAAAAATATGAGAGGATCATCTTTTGTATAGTTTACCTTGCCTAAATCTCCCTCTAAATGTGCAAATCAAAGCCAAAATATTGAAGAACCCTAGCTTCCCTCTTCATGTGTGAATTTCTCTCTTTCCTTGGCTGAACAAGTGTTTGGTTTGTAAAATAGGATAAAGGGATGCCCTAGAATGAGGGTTTCGTGTAGTAATGAACTAACCTAAAGGGCCTTTGGCTTAATTAAGCCCATATCTACATATTGGGCCATAATCAGGCAGGTCCAAATGAATTAGGTCTTGGCTAAAACTTAAATTAGGCTTCCCTAAATTATCCTTGGCATCATTAAATTAGTCATGAAACTCTTTTCAACCCAATTAAATTCAAATCCACAATAACATTTTATTTTTTGCCAAAATTGCCAAATAATAATCATTTGTCCCTAAAAATATACAAAATTATTGTTTTCCATAATTTCTTTTAAAATTCTCATAATAATTCCTTACTTTTTTCAAATTGAATTATTAATTCTCCATAATTCCATTTAATAAATTTTGAGATGTTACTGATTTTCATCACCCAAAAAAAAAAACCAAACTAAAAAAGGAGGTTTGATCAGATTCTTTTGACCTCAAAAGATAGCGAACATTCTCCTCTTTGAGCTCCAACATATAAACATCAAGTATTCTTCTCTTTGAGGTTAAGGAAAGCTCTTGGTTTGCTACAGTTCTTTAAGCTAAACAAAAATCGGATTAAATTAACCTCCTCCTTTAGTTTGGTGTTTGTTTTAACCTACAGTTCCATTCTCCCCCTTCTCAAACAGCAACCTGGGCCTATAAATACTGCAACTTCCATTATCCCCTCCTCCTTACTGTTCATTGCTCAGAATTGAAACCATTTTTTCTTCATCGCTCCCTCATACATGGCGCCCCGCTTAATATTGACGAAACTACTCACTGAGACAGATGTTAGGTACCGATTGGCTTTTCCAACAGCAAAACTCCATCTTCTTCCGCCCTTTGAAGAAGGAGCCAACTGGGTTGATATCCCAATGAGAGGGAGATATGGGAATGAGGTCCAACACGTGCTTCGCTGTGTAATTCGAAAGAGAGGTCCCAGGAAACCAGTCATGGAAAGAGGGTGGATAACACTCGTTCGAGACAAAGGTTTAAGACGAGGGGATAGGCTCCTTCTCTACATTGATGATGATAATGGGGAGTTTGCATTCGAGTTCAAGAGAAACTTTAGATTGTTGGGTTTTGATATTCCGGATGCTACCATTGCATGATAAGCTTTGCTGCTATGTAATATTTATCATAGGGAGGGGGGCTACGGAGGATAGGGACTTTCATCTCTTTTTTTTTTTTTTTTTCTTTTTCTATTTTAACTGTCAGTGTTGGTGTGGCTAACTATCTATGAAGCCAAGAGTTCATCAAGAAGTAATTCTGTTAATAAACGGGTGTATTCTCTGTCCATTGTAAGCATTATATATTTCGCTCCTCTGTGTAAACTCTCATTCTAAGGATCTAGAGCACATTTTAATTTCCATCCCTCGTCCTAGTCTCACTTTTGTTTTTTCGGAGAAAATATCATGAAGGCAAGGGTTAACGCTCATATAAAAGCTCTTGTTTATTAATTGAGAAAGTTTTATTAAAAAGAGCGACCGTTTTTTATTAAAAAAATGTTCAATGAATAAATAAATAAGAAAAATGATATTACAAAATAAAATCATTAATTTCTTCTTAATTTAATAAATAGTCAATTACTCAATGATCTGTGCAAATTAAACTAAGCATTTATTATTTTGACAAAAATTTATTTTTAGTCCCCTAATCTTATTTAAGATTTTATTTTTGTCTCTTAATTTTATTTAGTTTCAATTTAGTCTTTAAACTTTACCTTAACTTTTACTTTCATTTTTTAATTTTATTTGATTTTAATTTAGTTCCTTAATTTTACTTTAGATTTCACATTCATTTTTTTATTTCATTTGTTTTTAATTTAATCCCTTAACTTTACTATATATTTCACTTTTATCCATTAATTTTATTTTATTCTAATTTGACTATTAATTTTTAAAAACTATTCAAATATTTTTTTTCTTTGTCTAACACTATTAAATTAAAATGCATAATAAAAAAGTTTTATGTGACTCATCAGTAAAATAAAATGAAATCGTTAGTTCAGTAGATTAAAATAAATTAGACGAAAATGAAATTAAGGGATAATAATAAAATTTAAAGTAAAGTTTAGAGAATAAATTAAAACTAAATAAAATTAAGTGACGGAAATGAGACCTGAAATGAAGTTAAGGTACTCAAGTATATTTTAGCTTATCTCTTTTCATATGCTTTTCTTTTGGTTTTGTACTTAATTATTATTATACTTTTATGATCAACAAATTATAGACTCATATGATATATGAAATAATGTTAAAATCTTTACGTATAAATAAAAGTTATTAATTTATACAAATACTTTTTATTTACTATTTATTAAATGCTAGAATAATTCAATAAAATACAATAAAAAATTCACAAAGAGATAAATAAAAGAATAGAAACAAATTAAAAAATAATTAAATGAATAAGAAATTAAAAAAAAAACCAGCGAGGTGTTAATTTGTATTGTTTCAGCACTTGAAAAGGGGGGATTCCAAGAATCAGTTTTAAAATACTGAAAAGCGGAGATCTAACTTTCGACTTGGTGAACAATTTTTCATTGTATTTAAAACGCAAAACCAAGATACTTGAAATGGTTGAAAGTTGAAGAAATTCTGATAGAAAACATAATGTGACAAATAATTTTCTTTTTTCTTTCTTTTAACTTTTTAAGAAAATTTTAACCGCAAATCACAAAAGTCCAAATATCATTTAATTGATTATTTTGTGATTTAAAAATTTAGTTAAATATCTTATTATTTGTACAGTTAGTACTTTATTATCTTGTGTTATTTTTTACTAAGAATTAAGTGAAAATTGCATGCTGTAGTCCTAGGATAAAATGCACAATTTCCGAACTATTTCAATATATGCATGTAATTTCCCACAGATTCAAGCATGTATTTATAGTGAAAGAGAGGATTAAAAAGCTCACGCAGATCAGATTCGCTAATGATCTTTCTAATCCTCTTTTAAACCATAATAAGCAACTAAGCAAAGAAACCTTGGGATGGGACACTTCATGATGATGCCTGTGACCACTTCTACGAAGGAGACCTGAGAGAGTTATGAGCTTATTATCTATCTTAAGCCCCACATGTCAATTACAGAAGTCCATTCAACGTTACTAGAGCGAATCAGATTAATTCCTCATGCAAATCTGATTCCTCTTCCCCGCACCAATCACTTTCCTTTCCCTCGAATTGTTGTTTAACCGGTCAAAATCACCGCCCTCCTCTTCAGTGATTCTTTTCTTCATCTTAGAGAAAAGTTAAAATTGCATCAACGCCTTATCCATTTCCGTGTTTTATCAAATAATACACTCTTCAATTCCTTTTAATGAAAGGTTAAAAACATTTAATCTAACTGAATGTTCAATTGATATAATTGGTATCAATTAGTTTAATTGTCTTCTATCAACAACATGTTGAATGTTATGTGCAAACATTAATCCACCAAGAGGCCAAAAAAGAATAAACACAAAATTCCTCAGGATCATATAGGTTAACGCATGCTATTGTGCTATTTTAGTGGCCTCTATTTCTACTACAAGAAAACAATAAAATTCTTGTGAATTTTTTCCTTAAGAAAAACTTTAAAATTACACGAAAATTGCCATTCTTGTAGAAATTTTTATAAATTTTGAGTTGTGAAAAAAATAGTCATATAAATTTATAATTCTCACAAAATTTTTCTATAAAAAAAAATTTAATAAAAAATTTCTATAAGAACATAAAAAAAGATTCATAGGAGTATTTTTTTTCAAATATTGTGATAAAATTTATGATTTTCTCATGATAATTGACTATGAAAACTAAACAATTCTAATTTTTTAATGCTCTTATAGTATTTTATTATGAGAATCATAAACAAAATTTGTGAATTTTTACAGTAAATTATTATGAGAATGTAAAAAAGTTTACAATTTTTGTTTGTTCTCACAGTAATTTACCATGAGAACCACATTACACAAAAAAAAAAAACTTTCAGTGGTAATGATAATCGCTGTTGAAAGTTCTTTATTTAAAAAATTTCAGTGGCTATAAAAGGTTTTCTTTTTTGGTTAATTTATTTTATAATCCTAAAGCATGGAACCAATGCCACTTATACAAACATATATTTTCCAAATTTTCATAGAAACATTTTTAGACAATAAAAATATGACAAGCAAGTGCTTAAATGTTTTTCCATACACCAAAATCACTACCACTTAATACTTCTCTTAAACACTCAAATTTTGTAGGATACTTAGGACCCTACTAGGAGCAAGATGACCTCTCTTAAACACTCATATTCATATCCATGTTGCAATAAAGTTTTTCTTAAAATATGATTTAAAATGAAAATAAAATTTATAAAAAAATTTAAGCTTATAGCAATAGCACATATTCATTAAATTCACACTAATTTAATAAAACATAATAAAAAAGTCACAAAGAGATAAATAAAAGAAAAATAATTAAAAATAATTAAATGAATAAGAAATTAAAAGAAAAAAGAAAAAAAAAGAAAACCAGCAAGGTGTTAATTTGTATCGATTCAGCACTTGAAAGGGGGGATTCCAAGAATCAGTTCTAAAATATTGAAAAGCGGAGATCTAACTTTCGACTAATAACTCAGTGAACAATGCTTCATCCTATTTGAAACGCTAAACCAAGAAATCTGAAATGGTTGAAGGTTGGAGAAACTCTGATAGAAAACATAATGTGACAAATAATTTTCTTTTTCCTCTTTTTTTTTCTATTTTAAAAAAGTTTAACTGCAAATAAAAAAAATCCAAATCTCATTTAATTAATTATTTTGTGATTTAAAAATTTAGTTAAATATCTTATTATTAGTACTGTTAGTACTTTATTATCTTGTGTTATTTTTTACTAAGAATCAAATGAAAATTGCATGCTGTAGTCCTAGGATAAAATTCACAATTTCCGAACTATTTCAATATATGCATGTAATTTCCCACAGATTCAAGCATGTATTTATAGTGAAAGAGAGGATTAAAAAGCTCATCAAGATCGGATTCGCTCATGAGCTTTCTAATCCTCTTTTAAACCATAATAAGCGACTAAGCGGAGAAACCCTGGGATGGGACACTTCATAATGATGCCTGTGACCACTTCTACGAAGGAGACCTGAGAGAGTTATGAGCTTATTTTCCATCTTAAGCCCCACATGTCAATTACAGAAATCCATTCAACATTACTGGAGCGAATCAGATTAATTCCTTATGCAAATCTGATTCCTCTTCCCCGCACCAATCGCTTTCCTTTCCCTCAAACTGTTGTTTAAGCGGTCAAAACCGCCGCCCTGCTCTTCAATAATTCTTTTCTTTATCTTCGAGAAAAGTTAAATTTACATGAACGCCTCATCCATTTCTGTGTTTTTTCAAATAATACACTCTTCAATTCTTTTTAACGAAAGCTTAAAAACAATGAATCTAACTGAATGTTCAATTGATATAATTGATATCAATTAGCTTAATTGTCTTCTATCAACAGCATGTTGAATGTTATGTGCAAATATTAATCCACGACAAAGCCAAAAGGAATAAACACCGCCAAATTCCTCAGGGTCATATAGGTTAACGCATGCTCTTGTGCTATTTTAGTGGCCTCTATGTATAATACACGAAAACAATAAAATTCTTGTGAAATTGTTCTGTAAGAAAAACTACAAAATCACGCAAGAATTGCCATTCTGGTAGAAATTCTTATGAATTTTGGGTTGTGAAAAAAATAGTCTTATAAATTTATAATTTTTGCAAAATTTTTTTATGAGAACATCAAAAAAATTCCGTAAGATTATTTTTTTCAAATATTATGATAAAATTTATGATTTTCTCATGATAATTTACTGTGAGAATATAAAAAATTCTAATTTTTTAGTGTTCTTATCGTATTCTACTATGAGAACCATAAAAAAATTTGTAAATTCTGACAATAAATTATTGTGAGAACATATAAAAATTTACAATTTTTCTTTGTTCTTACAATAATTTACAATAAGAACCACTATTAAAAAAAAGGCTTTCAAGGGCAACAATAGTTGCTATTAAAAGTTTTTTATTTAAAAAAATTTTTGTGATGATAATGTTTTTTTGGTTAATTTATTTCATAATCCTAAAGCATAAAACAAATACCAATTATACTAATATATACTTTTCCTAATTTTCACAGAAACATTTTCAGACAATAAAAATATAAAGCACGAGTGCTTAAATGTTTTTCCACACACCAAATTCACTACCACTTAATACTTCTCTTAAACACTCAAATTTTGTAAGATACTTAGGACCCTAGTAGTGGCAAGATAAAAAATTGAAGACCTCTCTTAAACACTCAAATTCATATTCATGTTGCAATAAAGTTTTCCTTAAAATATGATTTATAAATGTGAATAAAATTTATAAAAAAATTCAAGCTTATAGCAATAGCACATATTCATTAAATTCACACTAGTTTAACACCTAATGGATTTAATTATATGCACAGTCAATGCTTATTCAATAGGTTGCATATAAAACATGGCTAGTCAGGAATCTAGTGCACTTATTGATAAAAGTCTATATGCATGATATATTATTTTTGGACAAAACACAAACTGTAAAATGATTATATAACTGAGCAAACAACTATACTAGGCATGTCATATGAACTACTAAAATCTTAGCAAAATAGAGAAAACGATCTCCTTAGAAAGAAAAGGAAAACACAAAATGAAAGTGGCCAAATTTTTTTAAAAATAACTGAAATTGATGGCAAGAATTATGATGCAACAAATAGAAAACAAGTAACAGAACTATAGGTCTATTACTTTGCTGGAGGCCTTTTCAAAAGCTCAAACCATCTATAAAACTGAAGTTTCCTTTCTTGATCCTAAGTTATACACCTCACAACCTGTGTATATGCACCACAAGAACTAATGGCGTGAAATTCTTTGAATGATATTATATAACCACAAAAACTGATAAAAATAAAGAGAACAAAAACTAAATACACCATAAGCTTACAATGATCACGTCACAAGCAAATGAGAATTCATTGTTATATGAGTGCTTAACCACTTTAGAATATGAACTATTGGCCATACCAGCAAAGAAAGGAGAAATGGCAATCACAATTCACAAACCCACATAATTATAACAAAATAGTTCAAGGCAAACAAAAGGGTATTCAATCCGGGAACTTAGTACCATTATCTGAAATGAAATGATTTAACACCAAAAGTATATATGGTTTGTAAAAGCTACCAAACTAGAGAGTATTATTACCCATTGGCTAGAAATTTGATGAACTTAAAAGTAAGCTTACTAGAAACTTCAAAGCTTTCACAGGACCAAACAAGATTAACAATTAACTAACTTTTTAAAAAAATGCCTAGGTTGCTCTTCATATTAGCCCCAGTCATAATACACATGACCAAAAATAAATGCAAACATAAGTCTTAACTTGTGCAAAATTCCAACTATAATCTATATGCAATTTGCCTCCAATTCAACACATGGTCCAACTAAACAACCCTACCCATTTAGCTGACATATGCATTCAACTATGCAGTGATGGGAATGAACTGAGAATAAAATTAGGATAACTTGTCAAACCAAAGAACGAAGTTACTATAATAGCAAAGACATACGTCCTTTAGGATAAGATATTGAAAATTCCTAGCAAGTACCAATCCTTTGTAAACTTCATAGAAATTAGATAGATTTGCTACCTATACCAACTTAAACTATTCAATACAATGTCTTTGAAATTAAATTGCAAAAACCTTGCAATTCCTTGTACAAAAATGCAATTTGCAAAATGTTCGATTAAAAAATAATGCAAATAATTACCTACTAACTAGCATATTTATAGACATCAAGGGCTTTAATAGCTTCATGTCTCAACATCTTGAAAAACTATAGGCAACCAAAAGACAATCACCATCCAATATAAAGAACACATGTAGTACCAAAAATTGAAAATTATTTCATACATAACCATATAATAGTTTACCTTATCAACAAGATTGATAGTTGTAATACCATATCAAGATATCTCTTAAATTGTATCACAAATGACATGAGGAATCCATTTCTACAAAATAATTACTTTTAGCAGTGGAAAGTGTCGTTATTAAAAGCCAAATTAATTCATTTTTTGGTTAAATGAATCATTTGGGCTTACCAACCTCATCTTCCATCCTTATCACACTTATTCAAGTAGAACCATCATAAATTGAAGCATACATTTCGAGTTTGGACCATACATATTAAATTCCATATCACACTTGTATTTCCTTAGGTTTCATATTCGGACCCAAACTTTGAAAATTTATAACTAATTCAAGAAAATTCTAAATCATTCAAATTTGGACTTTCTAAAAAGCTTAGGACGTCGTCTAATTACTAATGGAATAGTAATCGGGTCTGATTCACATCCTGCAATAGATCAAAAACTTTAAAATTCATATCTCACTCTACAAAGCTCCAAATTAGATGATCTTAGTGGCTTTGGAAAGCTTATGATGTCAACTATATGCCTATAAAATTTCATGAGTATTGGACTTTATTTGGCCCCTCAAAGACATCAAAACCTGAATGACCATATAAATAGTACCATGACACATTTTACATAATTTGGTCAAATTTGAAAAATCATAATAAATTCTCTAGAGTTCCAAAAATAGTGTTATTTAGCTCTATGAAAAACTCTAGATGAGATCTAAATACTTGCCAAATTTCATGCCACAATTCATCCATGCGATCTAGTTTTGGTTCAAGGCAAGAATATAGTAAAAAAAACAGGGTCAAAATGGTATCAAATGGTACCAAATGGCTGCCTTCATGAACCATGACCATTTGAGTATGTCCAACACTTTAAACATAGCATATAGAAGCATCAAAATAGGTCAAAATCATCATGGAACTCAAACTCACCATCCCACTTGTTCTTATACATAAGCATACCATGGCTCAAGGATGTCAAAGTCATACATTCTTATATATTTTAGGTCAATCTTTGGTTCATACATCATATACTTTTACTTTTACACATGCTTAAAAGTTTATATCTCATAAATAACTTATAAATACATATTTTGATATCAAATTACATCAAAATATAATCTATTGTCAAAGTAATACAAATTACACTCCTTGGCCTCCATTCTTGCTTCCTTGGGCTTCTCCTAGACAAAAGTAGATAGAAAGTGGGGGGAGAGTGAGATTCAAAGAATCCCAATAGCTCTTTCACCTTTTTAAGTAAGAATACATGACATGTAATGATGTCAAAGAACAAAAGCATGCATCAAAAGCTTCTAAGAACCAATCATAAACATATTTCAATGACACATAAACATGTCAAGATCAAAATCAGGTTCTAAGGACTTTTAGTTTAGCTTCATACTATTATTTGGGACTTTTAGATTAGCTTCATCCACTTTCCAGGGACTTTTGACTTAGCCACCCTTATTTTTAAAGACTTTTGGCCTTGTTTCACCTATTCTTAAGGACTTTTGGCTTCACCTCACCCATTCTAAGGGACTTTTGGCACAACCTCACCCATAAAGAGCAATCTCACATTCCAAATATTATTCAAGAAGCATAATGGTACCAAAGCATCCAACCAATAGCTATAGGCATGTTTCATGATTCAAACATATATACAAGCATTCAATGACAATTAAACAACCAAGAAACACATACAAAAAAAGGATTGAAAGATACCTTGGTTTAAGAAACATAAATCTTTCCTTGATTCCTTTAGCCTTTTGGTTTAGCCTCACACACGGAGGAGGCTTGCTTTGCTTGGCCTAGACACATCAAGCAAGACACAAAAACATCAATGGAACAATCTTTAGCCTCACATAAAGTATACACAAAGCTATTTCTAGTTTATGCCATACTTATGGTTTCATACAAGGGCATAATGAAGCAACTCATATAATCCATAATCTTGGCTCCAATTTTTCACTCAATCTAAGTCACATGATCTTATTTAAACTCATTAGAGTCATCACAAACTCATTTCAAGGAGCCAAACGCCAAGTTGCTTCTTTATGCCTAAAGGAACCTTAAACTACCAACTTTTAAAATATGATTTTTAAATTTAAACCAATGGTTCCTTTGGTGTCTATTATTCATTGCTAGACTATTTCTATGATTGGAATTAAGAAAACTCTCCCTAGGTGTTGTCTTTCATGCTTGGCCAAGACATGAAGCAAATTGAGAGCTCATGGAGTTTTGTTGACTTTCCTAGAAAATTTGCCACTTGTGAAGCTTCCTAGATGTCTTGAGAACTCAAACATGGTCTTAGATAGTCTAGATTACCATTAGAAAGTTTCATAAATTCTTAGATGCAACTAGAACTCTAAATGCCATAACTTATCATCTATAGGTTCTTTTTGAATTCTAATTGTTCCATATGATTTCTCATACTTCAAAAGCCCAATTCCTATCAAGTTTGGATCAAAATAAAGTCTATTACATATTTATCTAATTCTATTTTGGACCAGAGGGATGTCGGTTAAGAGAATGGAGAAGAGTGGGACGTGATTATAGGAGGTTAAGTGGCCCATTTATGATATTTTCCAAAATTCTAATTTAGTCTCTAATTTTAGTTCTTTCCATTTGGGTTCATTTCAACTCCTTTTTTAAAACCATATTTTTCATTATAAAATTTGGGTCCTCTAATTCAAAAAATACTTTTGGTTTCATCCAAATTGGATTTAAAACCTTATCGAATGGTCTAGTCAAAATTTTGGTCAACAAATATTTTAAAGTACAAATTGGAGGGGTTTTAGTCATTCTAGGATTCCTATAGTTTTTAGAGCCTCTAACAACCCTAGAAAACTTAATTTTCTCATCTAAAGATCCATTCTTTAAATTTTCTAATTTTTTTAAATTACAAAACTGCCATTGGCCTCTGTAGTTCTCTATTTAGTTGTTTTGGCTCTAATTCCGGGCTAACCTTAGGCTCTAAACCACATTTTAAGATGTTCTAATTAATATCTTACTCTCATTTAAACTTAATTTGCCTTGCTTTAGGGTGTTCCCATACTAATTTATTGGGTTCAGTTCAGTTTCTAAGTGACTGATTATTACAATAATTGCATCATTAACATCACAACAAATCTTAAAGCTCTCTTTTAGTACCTAAGATGCACATAAATACCAAATCAACAGTAAATGCAAGGAATGATTGGGAAGAAACAAAATCACAATCAACCATCAAGAAGTTTATTATAATCTCAATCATAAATAAAAATTAGTTAAAATAAATAAATAAATAAGAATAATAGACATTGTTAATAATGAAAAATAATATGCAATCTATAAGTTTTGCCTCCCTAAGCAATCAAACTCCATACAATACCTATAAACCATAAGTTATCCTCCTCATAAAAACACAAAAAATACAAAACTAGATCAAACATGGAAAGCATGTCAAATAATCACAATTCACCAATCTAAAATCCAAAAATTACTATCACATAAAAAAAAGGGAAAAAGTGAGTTTTGTACTTTTGGACATTCAATATCAACTTTAAAGCCTAAAGTTTTTTGGTCCTGCACTTTGTTCCCTTCACAGACAATCTCAACTTCTTATTAAATGGCAATCATATGGTTAAGAAATCACAAGAACATTTAGGAAACCTAGTATAACCTAAACAAGCCATAGGAGAATCCAATCCATCTATTCATCATCAAAGGAATAATAAAAAAAATAATGCAAATCATAAACAAATACAAACATATACAGTACGTTAAACTCATATTACCTAAAAGTATATTAATTTTTAATGGTTTTGGTGGCTAAGAAGGAAAAATGATTTTAATTGGGAGACGGAAGAGCAGCATCAAAAATGTTGAAAGTGAACATTAATGCTGTGAGGGAGTACATCGAAGAGGAACTTGGGGAGAACAAAATTGATTGGCCAAAGGAGGAATCAAAGCAGAGATTGTATTTGACAACAAAGGTAAAGGAGTGGGAGGTGGAGGAAGATTAAGGTTTCTTTAGATTGGATTGGATGATTAAGAGTGTAACACCATAATTAACTATCTTATCTCATATTCTTTGTAAGCTCACTTCCTTTGATTTCATAGAATTCCCAAAGAAAAGCTACTAAAATAATCAATTTAATTGCGTTGTGTCATGCATAAAATTTTTATTCGATGTCCTGTGGACTATATGAACTCATTCAACCCATTCTTATATTTAATTACACAAATACAACTTAAAATCATATCAAAAAGTGGCCTAGGACTCATGCAAGTGGATGGTATACATGAAAATATAGTGTGCAGCCTTGGGTTGGAATTTCAAAATTCTGATATAAACTTTGAAAAATCATAACTAATTCTAGAAAAATTCAAATCATATACACTATACCATTCTAGAAAGATAAAAATGTGTACTTTATGTGAAAAATAATTATAGACAATAACAGGGACTATTGTCCATCAGAAATTAATAAAAAAAATAGTAGAGGTCACCTATCACTATTGGTACTATCCTCCAACTTCAAAAATTCATATCTGCCTGCTCAGAGGTCTAATTGAGAAGATCTTAGTGGCCATGGAAATCTTATTATGTATAGTTTATCCTTGTAAGATTTCATGAGCATTGGACACCATTTGGCACTCGAATGACACAACCCCAAGCAACTGACCATATGAACAATGTCGTATTAGTTCAATAGAAAAATGTCAACTTTGAAAAATCATAATTAATTCCACAGAGATCCAAATAATATAATATTTATATTTCTAAAAATCTCTAGATGATATCTATATGCATGCCAAATTTCATGAGCAAATTCATTCAATTGGTCAGATTTGACATAGGTTGCAAAATGGCTCATTTTGTGTCATATAAGGGCTTCAAATGGTCCATTTTGGTTTCTAAGACACCCATGGCCACTTGAGTACGTGGGAAAGCACCAAAATAGCCTACCAAACATGTTCAAAGGTGCACAAAGCCAGAAATCAAAACTCACTCGCTCACCCCTAGCCATACACAAGAGTGCATACACTTTAAGTTGCCATTTACTACCCAAAATTTACATGATCATTCATTAGGCACCAAAAACTCATACATATATCAAATATTTGGGTAATTACACATGCGCAAATGATTATACAACAATTCCATCATAATATTACATCATATGCCATTCACATGGCTACAAAAAAAGCAAAAACTAGACACTTTGTTGTAAATCTTTCATCTCTTAACTTGGTGACTTCCATTACCTTACTCATTTAGTCCACCTAGCATGTTAAGACATTAGAGAGGAGGGAATGAGATTCAAAGAATCCCAATAGCTCATTTCCCTTTCAATTATACATAAAAAATGCAATTCAAGTCTTAAAAATGCATGCGTTACCATAATGAAAAGTGTGATCATTCAAAAAGTATTCTTGGCATTTGAACAAGTTATACAAAGCATACATAGGCTTGTTAAAGTAAGTGGATTAGCCTCACCCATTCTCTTCAAGGTTATTAGACTTGTCTCACCCTTTTTCTTAAAGGCCCTTAAGCTAAACCTTACTCTTGGGAGACCCTAAACTTTGTCTCAACCATTCTTAAGGGTTCTTGACTCATCCTCACTACGGCTAGTGGGTTCTTGGCTTCACCACACTTAAGAAAACCAAAGCAAATACACAAAGTGTTCCTTGAATGCATGAAACAACATCATGGTACCATGGCATATGAATGCATGCTAGAATACTTTCTCATGGTTTAAAACACATATACACACATTTAAGACAAGACAAACACAGGCATGAGGGAAAGAGAAGAGAGCTACCTTTGCCATACAAGCACACTTTTTCTCTTAGATATGCACTCCCTTCCTTGGCCACACACTCACAATGATAGGAGGCTTGTTTCCTTTGTCCTAAATACACAAAATAGAAATCAGTTATACTCTTGGAACCATTCTTAAAGCTATCTATCTACTTGGAATACTAACTTTGTCTTATGGTTCATTTATAGTTCCTAAATGCACTTAATGAAGCAACACACATAATTTGGGTTCTTGGCTCCACTCTTTCCTCCATTTATGATTCTTGACCCCATTTAAACCTCTTGGAGCCATCACACAATTAAAACAAGGGGCCTAACTACATGTTGCTTCTTTAGGTCATATTATGGAACCTATGATGGCATTTCACTTTCTATAGCTTCTAAAATTTTTCTAAGACTTCCTCTCATCCTCTTCCATTATATATGACTCAAAAATAAGCTTGGAACAAATTAAAAATACCCCTAGGTGCCCTAAGTGTCTTAGGCTGAGGCTATGCTTCTTCTTAGCACCTTTGGAGTTTCTTTGCTTCCTTTGATGAGAGAAGCATGGAGGAAGCTCTCTTGGTGTCTTAGGAGTCTGTATGAACTCTTAAACATCATAAAATATGGTTAGGATTCATGATAGAGTTCAAGGTGCAATCAAAACCCTAGTCTCCTTATCTTGAAATCTAATTATTCTTAGTTAATTTTCTTTGCATATTCTTATTCTCCACACTCAATTTCCTAAGATTCACCCTTGGTTCTACCCAAAATCCATGCCTTCTAAGAGTTCCCTAGGGTAGTTGAGCCAAGAAGAGAAAGGGAAAAGGATAAGCTACCATGGAAATGAAGTTTTACCTTATTTTTCCTTGATTTCTTGGATGATTCTTCCCTTGCTTGGCCTCCTTTCCTCAAACCAAAAATTCTGCCTCTATTTTGCCTTCAAAATAGATCTAAGAACTTCAACAAAGCCATAGGAAAGAAGGGAAGATGGAGGAGAAGGAGTTTGCTAAAGAGAAAGCATGAAAAATCAAGAAAATCCATACCTTTTTTCTTTATTTTTCTCCTTTCTTTCTTCTTCTTCTTGTGCGCCTCAAACCCTTGCTCTCTTCTCTAGTTTAAGGCAGAAACAAAAGTGGTTAAGTGAAGGAGGACGTAGGGCGTGGGCTATATATATAGCTAGGTTAAGAAATCGTTTTCAAAAATTCTAATTTTGTCCCTTTGTCTCGACATTTTCATTTCCGATTTGTTTTAGCTCCTTTTTGAGAACTGTCTTCTCTATCATAAAATTTAGATCCTCAATTTAATAAAATACCTTTAGAATTACTCAAGTTTGAGCTAAAACCTTCCTGAACAAATCTATTAAAGTTTAGGTTAATTAACATTGAAAAATATACACCGAAAGGGTTTTAACTGTCCTAGGGCTTTCCATAGTTTTTAGGGCCTTTAAGAACCCTGGGTAACTCAATTTTGCTATTTAAAAAGCTCTCCTGTGAGAATTCCAAAATTTTTCCAAAATTATGAAAATGCCATTATGTTTCGTCAATGTTTCATTAAAATTCATTTCTTCATTCTACTTCTATTTTTCTTTCCGTCTAAGCTTGGGATTCTCATATTTAGAAGTTTAGAATACTATATAAATTTTTCAGGACCTTAACTAATTCATTTCAGGAGACTTGCTTTGAAAACGTATCTATTTTGTCGTTTGACAAAAATCGGACATTACAAAGAGTGAAGTAGTAGATGTTGAGGAAGCAAGTCAACATTTTCAATGAAAATGTTAAGTGAAATGCATGTTTCACACAACATTCTACTTTGCAATTTTTTTTATTTACATTTTAACAAGAAAATTCCATAAGTTGCAATTTTTTTTAAAAAAAAGTACACATTTTTTTATTCTCATGAAAACATTCCATGAGAGCTAAAACACATTTTCCCTCTTAAATTTCACAAAATTTTTTGAAATTTTCATGGTTAATTTTTGTGAGAACAAAAGAAAATTCACTTGACATTCTGCTTTCCATTTTTTTTATTTTTTCACTATTCTCATGAAATTATTCTGTAAGAATGAAAAAAATTGTAATTTTTTTAATTCTCATGATATATTATGGTGAGAATTAAAACAAACTTTTCCTCTTAAATTTCATAAAATTTTTTGAAATTCTCATGGTAAATTACCATGAGAATAAAAAAATTTGTTCTCATTATATATATTTTTATTCTTAATGTAATTTACAGTGATAATAGTTTAAAAAATTTAAGGTTTATTTCTCCATAATTCTCACTATATTTTTCTATAAAAAAATAAAATAAATTATTTGTTAAAAGTATTTTTCTTATGAAAAAATTCCACAAAAATTGTTGGCGCTTCATTCTCATCATACTGCAACACTTTGTGATAGTATTTCTCTCAAAGTTCTCTTAAAAGCTTCACATAAAAAAAGACAACAAGAATTATGAAAAACTTATAAACTATGACAAAGTTTAGGAGAAATTCCATAAAAAAATCCTAATTTTTTGTAGTACTAATGGCACTATTTATTCATCATCATTACTAAAAATTAAATGTTTTGCCACCATTTCTTTGCTACATTTATGGGAATCGTTGCAAAACCATGTCTTAACTGCAATTACCACAACCATAGTTAGGACAAATGCCTTAACTATGGGTTTAAAGAAAACTATAGTTAAGACATGTTCTAATTGTGGTTTTATAAAACTACAATTAGGACATGTGTTATCATAACTGCAGTTTTTAGAAACTGTAGTCAAGATTATGTCCTAACTATGATTTTTAGAAAATTGTCATTAGGACTATAGTTATGGCATTTTAAAAATGCCCTAATCACCTACTTAACCTCTAGTGTGTCGCGAGCCTCATCTCCCCTTTCCCATTTGAAATCTAGTCTCCACCTTTCAACACAATGTTGCCATCATTCAATGTTGACAAAGCTGCTCATTTGTTAGATATAGGGCATTGACAAAGCCATTCCTTTGTTGGATTAAGGATATCAATAATGCACATCCCTACAATTATCGTGGATGATGCACTAGTGATCTTCCTATTGATAAAGCTTGCTCCTTCATAGCTCAATGAAGTTTTCACTGTTGTGAAGAAGATTTACGCCATTGATATTCCTCCCTTCCTCTTTGATGCTAAGATTAAGTTGAAATTTTTTAGTTTAAATATTTGATGTTGCTTGTTGGGTTGAAATTTTGTTCCTTTTTATAAGATATCAAAATGCTAAGATTGAGATTAAAATGTTTGTTGATGTTACTTGTTCGTGCTAAAATGTTAAATTTTTTTGTCTTTTTTCTAAATTTTTCTTCATTTAATTTGTGATTATGGCATGATTATAAAAAAAAGTATGAAAACTAACTATTTTCCTTGTGTAGTAGCATAATGCTTCAAACACAACTCCCTAACAAATTAGGGAAGATGCTTGCACCTCTACACTTCTAATTAGTAAATTCTAATTTATACTTATCTAAGTACATACTTTAATTGGTTTCACATTTGCATTTGGTTGAATCAAACAAAACATTGACATACAAGTTATTCCAATACGAACACCTTACTGCGATAACAAGGTTATGGAGTGCAAGGGTATACTTTCACCCTTAAGGTATTGGTTCTTATTTATCTTGAGTGAAATGTTTTAAGATTACTTAGGTAGCAACTTCTTGTTTGAGTTGGTTAGCTATTATAACTATGAACTATTTTCTTTCTTGAGCTAAAGTGCATTAATCACTATAATATACTTCTTATTCTTTAGAGTTAACAAAATTCATGGTTGTAATTTTCATCTGATGTATGATCTAGATCAAAAAGGGAAGAAAAGATGCTAAAGAATCCACAAAGTATATGGGCTATGGAGACTATGATAATATGAGTCACTCTATGAAGGTAAATATAGAAACATGCTTTATTTGTATAATACTTTGTCATATTGTCTTGTTTAAGTTTTTTTTTAGGGATTGACTGTGTTATTGTCTACATAGTAGATTCCATTGCTACTAATTGTGTGGATGAAATCCAAAGAATAGCAAAGAGGCTTTTTGGAAAACCACATAGGTAATTCAACTATGTCCTACTTAATCTTGGATGTACTTGCTATTACGTGAACTTTTGGCTAAACACTTTTTTGAAGATGTTGAATTATTTATAGGTACTTGTGTTCTTCATTGCATTTGTTTTTATCGATACTAGGGTGTGGGGAATACACTAAGTGTAAACAAATAGAAAATGAAATACTAATTTTATTGAACAAAATATTGAATGTGAAATGGTAGCTAGGTTATGCTTATGATGGAATAGAGTATTTGTATTAAAATGGCTATAAAACAAAGAAGTACCACACAAATATTGAAAATTTGAGGCTTAAGATGTATATTATAAGGTTACCAATTGTATTATAGCTAATGTCTCTACATTTTTCCTCTTAAAGAGAGGATTCTAAATTCTAGAGCCTTTCTTACTATTTGTTTAAAGTATCATATTGCTTTTAATTTGAATTTTCAATTTCATTTCAATTAGATAATTTATATAATATGATAAATTCTAATATTTGGTAATTGATTTCATTCATTATGGGAATAATATTGAACTCATTAGTTTACCACTTGTGCAACCTATATACTTATGGAAGCATAGAACATAACAAGTTTTTAGCATTGTTGTCGCAAAAGGCAATTGAATATCAATTTAAAAGATTTTTCCTATTAATCTAGATATTTTACTTTTTTATTAATTTTCCTTTGTTTTCTCAACTTGCTTTAGTTAATTTGTAGTTTCTCTTTTTAAGTGATCTAGCATCATGAGTCATTCATCTAGTGTTGCTCTTTTGGAACCTGAACCTGAACCTGAATGCATCCTTCATGCTAGATGCAAGTAAGCTGAGATTTCATAAGAACCTTAACTAGCAAATCAACAAGAGGACCCAGTAAGAGATGTACCGTAGTCTATCAGAGCTACTCCTAATTGTTATTGTCATCTAATACAAGACTATGCTATGCCTGATGCACATGGATTGAATAACAACATAGTTAGCTTGATAGTTGTAGCTAACAACTTTAAGATTTACTCAAGAATGATCTAAATGATTCAATAGAATGAGTTTGGAGGAAAAGTTTTGGAAGATCTTAATGTACATTTGACTAGATTTCTAAGAATCTATAATACCATCAAGATGAATAGGGTCTCTATTGATGCAATCTAACTTAGACTATTTCCATTGTCTCTGTTGTATTATGTCTTGATTCTATGCCTACTTAATCTTTCTCAACTTGTGAACTCTTACAAGTTTCCACCATGTAAAATAACAAATTGAAGAGTGATATTCAAAGTTTTGTTTTGCATGATAAGGAATCTTTATATGATGCTTAAAAGAGATTTAAAGATTTGCAAAAGCATTACCCACATCACGATATTTAAGATCTTATGTATCTAAACAAGTGCAATATGTCCCTAACCATCTTAAACCATAAAATAATCCTTATTTAGTTACTTACAATTTTGGATGGCATAATCATCCTAACTTGTCTTAGGGAAATCAGAATCAACATCATATAGGGAATTCAAAAAATAGAGGTGGACCATCTAGACCAGCTTTGCAGCCTAAGAATAACGAGGTTCAATTTCAAAATGAAAATAAACAAGGTTGAAAAGTTGCATTTGAAAAGTTTTTCAATATGTCCTCTAACATATTTGAGAAGTTGAAAT
This sequence comes from Erythrophleum ivorense, assembly GCA_026724425.1. Taxonomy (NCBI): domain Eukaryota; kingdom Viridiplantae; phylum Streptophyta; class Magnoliopsida; order Fabales; family Fabaceae; genus Erythrophleum; species Erythrophleum ivorense. The sequence continues at coordinate 33,690,625 of JAIUCV010000006.1, read as the reverse complement.
CTAAGTTGGATCAACTAGCTATTTATAATAAAAATTTAGAATGCAATTAAGTCAGTGAGCTGGGTCATCAAATACTATAGCTCAGGGCTACTTGCTAACCTTCTCAAGCAAAATCCAATCCAAGGGAGCCTGGAACTTTGCTCTGATACCACCAAATGTAACACCTTCATTTCTAGCTCATACTCATCATAAATACATACTCATATACATCTAGGAAGTCTAAGGTGAGGTCTCCCTTCCTTAGATGCTTATACATTCTTAGAGTTGCAACATGACTACTAATTCATTTCGGGGTCATGTGGCTCATGTGAGCTCATACTATTCCCCATCATATTCAATTTCATTGTTACAACTCATTTATGTCATAAAAACAAGCTCTTAGCCCATGGAAACCAAAAGTTGGTTTGAATCATGCATGTTCATTTTCGGCCATGCTAGGCCTCATTTCTGGGCAAAGTTTGGAAATTCATAACTAAATCTAGAAAAATAGGAAACATGAACTCTTGGTCATTCTGGAAACCTTAGACTGTATAATTCATGGGAAAAATATATTCAAGTCATAAAATCCCACACATAACGCGTTTGACACACGAAACCATCAACTGGTCGGAGGGGTCCCTGTTACTGTCACAGTTTACTGATATGAGCTTTAAAAATGTCTAACTAATTCCAAAAAATTCCAATGCTTTCAAAAGACATCACTATGGAAAGGTATGGATGTTAACTAGAGATGAAAAATACCTCCAGATCAGTTCATCAAGCCAAACTCCCGGAAACCGATGAAACAGTACTTCGGGTCTGGTGAGATGACTGATTCTGGGCTGGAACTTCGAAATTGCATATCTTCCTCTATAGACCTCCAAATGAGGTGCTTCCAGTTCCTATAAGTCACTGTGACTATCTAGTTTCTGTGTATAAAATTTTGTATTCATTGGACCACGTTTGCCCCTCGGACGACACAATTTCCAAACTGACCAAGTAAACAGTGCATATACAAATCCGAATTTCTGATACCAACTTTGAAAAATCATAGCAAATTATATAGACCTCCAAATGACTTGATCTTTAGCTTTCCAAAAAGATCTAGACAAGATCTAGTCACATGCCAAATTTCAAGGCAAGGAGAGGTCATTTGGTCAAACTTGGACATCATGGGCAAAAGGGCTACTTTCATGTGTTAATTGTGACTTTAAGGGTTCAAATTGGCCTCTTCTACTTCTAAGGCTCTATGAGCACGTGGGATAGCATCAATATAGGCTATTAAACATGACTCAAGTGTCTAACAACCTAGATTCTCAAAACTCACTCTCCCACACCAACACATACACTCATGGGAGAATGCTAAATCATGCTTTTCATTGCCAATTTGCTACATCATGCACCATGACTCAATTTTCATATGTATATAGTGAATACATTCATTTACAATGGTCATGTGTGCTACATCATACATCATATCATTAAATTACATCTCTTGACTAGTTACAAAATAATAACAACATAACTCTTTACAAGCTCTTCATTGACTTTCCGTAGCTTCAAGCTTGGTGGCTCCCATCTCTTGCCTCACTTGGTCCACCTAGTATGTTTGGATGGTGGAGAGGGAGGGTGAGATTCAAAGAATCTCAATAGCTCATCTCTCATTCAATCATACATATATAGCATGCAAACAAGTCTCACCATGCATGTATGGCATGTTAGCATATAAAATCATAATGAAAGCATTAGCAACATGTGAATTGGCCATGCATAAAAGAAAAACATTATCAACATGTGAGTAGGCCATACATAACATATAGAAGCTTGCTAAGTAAATGGATTAGTCTCACCCACTCACTTGTGGATTTTGGACTTGCCTCACCCATTCTTAAGAGGTCCTTAGACTCAACCCTTACTCTTTGGGAGTCAACCTCACTTTTGGGAGACTCTTTACTTTGTCTCAACTAACTTGAGGGTTTTGGCTCATCCTCACCATGGCTAGAGGGTTATTGGCTTTTCCATACTCAAGCAAACCAAAACAATCACATAAAACATCATTTAACTTCATAAGGTGTCATCATGCTAACATACTTCTCATGGCTCAAAACATACATACATACAAGCAAGACAAGCAAGCACACATCTTTTGCATGAGAGAAGGTGGAGAGATCTACTTTATTAGCTATTCATAACTTTCCTCTTCAATTCGTCTCCTCCCTTGTGGGTTTCACAATCATCTCTAGATGGGAGTGCTTCTCTTGAGCCTAACCACACAAGAACATGGAATTACACTCTTAATACTTTATTCATGAAGCTAGGGATCTCTTTCTAGCAACCCTACTAAGCATATCAAGTTAGGGGTTTCTTTCTCTAACTAGAAACTCATCCACTCTCCTTCCTCACTCAAGCTTCTCAAGAAAGGAAGCAAGGAAGGAGTAAGCATATGTGAGTCTTGGTCTTCTTCAAGAGGGGTTTTCTACTCTCCCTCCTCTGAACCAAGCTCAAAACATGGTTACTTTAACTACTAGAACCGTAGGAAGAGAGAGCAAAGGGAGAAGGACAACTTTCTAGGAGAAAAGCCATGAAATTCTTACCTTTTCTTGCTCTTCCTTCATCCTCTAGGCTTCTCTCTCTCTCTTCCGCCCTCTTCTCTGTCTTAAAGGGAGCTTAAGTTGGTTGGAAGAAGAAAGGAGGGATTGGGACGCTTTAATAGGTCAAATCCTCTTTTTTCTCGCTTTTCCGGATTAACCCTCGCTATAGCGAGCCATTACCCTCGCTACGGTGAGCTCGTGTCTGTCCCAGACCCCTGCCTTCGCTATGGTGTTTGCTACGGTAAGCAGCTCCCTGGATTTTGTATGGGATGCCCGCACTCGCTATAGCTAGAAGCATTTTCGCTATAGCGAGAAGGCACTCTCGCTATAGCTAGACCATTTCTCGCTATAGCGAACAGGTACATTCGCTATAGCCGGGCTATAGCTAGCAGACTTAGAAAATTTTCAGCCTTTCAAAAATTTTCAGCTTTTCTTTTTTTTTTCTTTTTCCTTCCTTTCTTTCTTCTTTCTTTTTCCCAGTTGTTACAAAGTTCGAGAAGCCCTCATCCATCAAGAAACCCAAATCATTCAAAAGTCTATGAAGCAGGTCCAAATGACTCATGAAAGGATGACCTATGCTCAAGAGGCCTAAATTGTGCTAGTATATGTCCAAAAATCTCAAAGAGCTCAAGATAATATCTATGTTGGACGTTGGCCCAAGTTTAGAGCCCAAGATCCATATTTGATCAATATCTCTTTAAAGATGCAAAAATGGAAATCCAAGTGGAAGCCCAATTTCTTAAGAAGAGTCCATGGAGAAACTTTTAGATGCTCATAAACCTTCCATTGAATATCAGAGGAGGCTCAATCTAAACATGAAAGAAATTGTTAGAGCTAAAGTGTTTAAACTTTTAGATGCTTGCATATGTATCTTATTTGTGATAGTCCTTAGGCAAGCCTTGTGTAGGTGTCTTCTAAGAAAGGTGGGATGACTGTGATGAAAAATAAGAATGATAAATATCACACCTAGAGGATTCTTACTGTATTATTACAAAAACACAGGTTTATAATTTTGTTTTCTCCTTGCCACAATAATATTCCCTTCGTTGCGAAGAAATAAAAGCTAAATGAGACACTGTTAACCTCATTTTTAAGGCCTATTTTTGTGAAATTTCTCTACCAAGCCAAATGTCATCCAAAATTCATAAAAATTGGTAGAATGATCCCTTGTAATGTTATTCAAAAGCCACTAAAATAGTTTTTGAAAATTCCCATCAATGGCCCCTTAACCAGTGCTATTTAGACCACTACCTAGTTTGGACTCACTACATATTATCCCCTTTATTTCTGACTTAGTTGACCTAGTAAATGAACTCTAAAATTCTAAAAATTTCTAGATCTGAATTGACTTGTCTTGGCTACCTTTCCATAAAATTTTGTGCATTAATTCATTCGTTTACCTAATTAATAGCATTTATTATGAATCCTTCTCAAAGCTATCCAGTACAAAAGTATAATTGAATTGGTACCTAGTTTTCCCTGATCTAACTTGTTCTAAAAATTTTGAAATTTTCCAGATCTAATTTTCAAAGGCTAGAGGACTCATCATAATAATTTGGACTCTGGAATCCTTCTTTAAGCACCACTACAGAACACAAACATTAGATATATGGATTTCATACAAAGATGACAATCTAAAATAGTATACTCTATTATGATTCATCTAAGCTCAGAGAACTTATGCATAAAATCTCAAAATGGGTTTTTTGACCTTAACCAGGCATGTACTAACATTCTAGATTTTTTCCCAAATTATGATAATCAGTTTCATGCAAAAACGATTATTGAAGATACTTCTGTATACAATTTAGCATTTTTGTCAAATGTCACTATCAAGCTAAATAGGAAAACCATTCATGTACAATTTCCACATATATCTTAGATAAAAGGTTACAGAACACAACTATATTCCTAAAACCAAAGTCATATGTATACAAGGTTGATAGTATTACTACACATAATCTATTATTCTACTAGTCTATTTTCGGCTTAGTTGGCTTCATCTACTGTATAACTAATATCTGGAAAAATAATTAGCTTCGTAATGAGATAAAATCCCAGTAGTTAATAATGCATTCAAGGAGCATACATATAATGGAACTGAACACCATACAGAATGCATTCGATGAATATTTTAATATAAGAGCATGTAATTATCAGACAGCAATATACATTCAATCGTTAGGCTATCATACTTCAGTCATTGGCTAATAACAGTAATCTAAGACTCATAAGAGCCACTTTAGTAAACATACATGCAACCATATGCAACATAGGGAATTCAGGAATTATTCAGTGAAATTACATATATAAACAGAATAAATACAGTGTTAACTACCTATTTTGTCACCGTCGTTCTATCAAGTTAGTCCTTAGCCTATATTGTCTCAATTACTTCCCTATAATTTCAGTCATATAGTACCCTAATTAAGAACAAGTCATTGTGATGATTTGAATTAAAATTAAGCTACTTATTTCCTGTACAGTAAATCCTAATTCTCTTTTGTTAGTTGGAAATTTGAATTTCTAATTTGAAAGTAATCATATTTTTTTGTTTCCTTTTCTTCTCATTAATTGAGTACCATTTGAATTAATTTTGTTGAGTTCAAGGCTTTAAAGTACAACCCTGAATCTTTATTTGTATGGCAATTTAGTCCCTAATTACTAGCTTTTCTAGCCTCAGTACATCCATTTTCAATGGTGGCAATTATGTATATATGTATTTATGTAGAGTATCTAATTACATGGTTCCATTTGGTGTCAAAACATCCTTCATATATGCTGCCCTTTTTGTGCTGTCCTTTTTATTCAATTTAAGACATTCCTAAGGTGCTACTCTAATGGCCAGATGAAGCATATAAATTTTTCCTTCCACTCCCTCCCACTCTCGGCTTAGTTATTAGTTTCAAAGGGGAAAAGTTTAATCACTCATCTCTAAAGACCCATGGCTTTCTCCTAAACTTCCTTAATGACCTCCCCTCCTTTTCTATGGTTGTCTAATAACAACAACATACAATAATTTAGAGCTTTAACCAGTTAAGATGAAGGTAAGCAAGAGGTAGAGTGATTTCTCCTATTCTTACCTTTGATGCAATTCCTTAAAACCTTCCCTTTACATCCATAGCTCCTTCCGTTGTTCTCCAACGTCCATAGCTGACTCGAAGCTTTATCTCCTTTGCTCAATATTGCTTGTAGCCTGGCTAATATAAATGAAAGATAATGTGCAAGAATGCCACTTCATATGTAACACCCCAAGATTAATTAAGGATAATTATGATAAATTAGGAATTAATATGGGTTTAATTAAGAAATTAAATTAAGAGAGATGGACATTAATCTGGCCCATATGAACAATTTAATTATGCTTTGGGCTAAATGTAGAAGCCCAATCTTAGTGTTGGGAAGATCTAATTCTATTTCTTAGAGGCCCAACATTTATTTTGTGCATACCTAACTTAAATAGACCCATATAGGTTGGCCTAACAAGCCAAAATCTGAGCCCATTAGGATTTGGGCCTTTATGTCAGCCCATAATTCAACTAAAACCTTAAACTCATATCAGCCCCACCCCATTCTATAGAAATATAAGAGACATAAGAAAAATTTCAGAGGTTCTAAGAGATCTAGGGTTTCTTCAGCACAATCTCACCATTACTCCCTTCCAGAGCAAGATTCAGCCAAGGTAACCTATATACAACTTAATCCTCTCTTCTTCTTCTTCTTCTTTAATTTGACTTGATTAGTTTTTCATTTAGGGTACTTTCACCTACACCCAAATCTGAAATGTGTTGTTTGGTATTTTCATAAAGGATTTCTAGAGGTTAAGGCTAAGAGGGTAATAGGGTAAGTATTTCCTTACCATATTGAGGTAGTTTCTACTAGTTTAAGATCCCTATGTTTGATTTATAATATAAGCATTGATTTTGTGTGAATTTACCTAGAAAATTGAATGGCACTTTGGAGTTTCTAGGTGGGTAAGGCTCAAGTTTGAATTTGGGAATCCTTAGTGTCCAAGTAAGTGTCTTCTAGGTAGTCCTTATTAGTTTAATTCTATGGGTATCTGGTTTGCTAATATAAATAATGATTAAGAGTAGTGATTGTCTAATTTTATGATCATGGGATGATTTTAGCACTATTGTTATCCTTCAAGGATTGTCCACAAAGTGAGGTAATTGAGGTTAATTTTTATTCCTTGCATATGTTTAATTTAATCTTATATCTACTACACATGTATGATTTTAAATGCTAAATGAATGGTTGGCTATTTAATATGTTGTGATTGGTGTAACACCATAAATTTTTAACTTGTCTCATACTATCTTCATGTCTCATACCATGCATTTCATAAGGAAGCAAGAAAAATGGCATTAAAAAAGTGAATAAATTTGCATTGTGCAGTGGATAAATTTTTTGTTAGGCGTCCTGTGCACCATATGAATTCATTCAACTCATTCTCATATTTAATTATACAAATACAACTTATAAACATCTAAGGAAGTGGCCTAGAACTCATGCAAGTGGATGAAGTACATGAAATTCAAGAGTGCAGCCTTAGTTAGAAATTTTAATTTACTATCATAAACTTTGAAAAATCATAACTAACTCTAGAGAAATCAAAATTATGCATTCTTTACCATTCTAAAAAGCTACAGACATCTACTTTATGTAAAGATATCCAGACCCCAAAAGAGGCTACTAACCATTGGAAATGGATGGAATAGTGCCAGAGGTTGACTATCACCCCTAGTACTGATCTCCAATTTCAAAAATTCATATCTCTCTGCTCAGAGGTTCAATTGGGGTGATCTTAGTGGTGATGGAAATCTTAGCATGTCTAGTTTATTATTATAAAATTTCATAAGCATTGGACATCATTTATCCCACGAATGACACAACTCAAGCTTTTGACCATATAAATAGTGTTTGCATTAGTTCAGCAAAAAAATGCCAAGTTTAGAAATTCATAATTAGTTCCACAAAGCTTCAAATAATCTGGCCTTTGGCTTTCTAAAAAGCTCTGGATGAGATCTATATGTGTGCCAAATTTCATGAGCAAATTCATTCATTTGGTCAGATCTTGATATTGGGTTACAAAATGCCTCATTTTGTGTCACCAAAGGGGTCCAAATGATCCATTTTGAGTTCTACGGCAACCATGACCACTTGAGCACGTGGGAATGCACCAAGATGACCTTTTAAACTTGTCTCAAAAGTGCATAAAACCCAAAATTTGAAAACTCACTCTCTCACCCCATGCCTTACACAAGATCACATATGCCTTACATTGCCATTCACTACCCAAAATGCACATTACCATTCATTTGACACTAAAACTTATACATACATTAAATATTTGGGTAATTACATATATTCAAATGATTACATAATAATTCCATTATAGGATTACATCATATGCCATGTGTATGGCTACAAGAAAAGCAAAACTAGGCAAATGATTGTCAATCTTTTATCTTCTGACTTGATGACTTCCATTACCTTGCTCACTTAGTCCACCTAGTATGTTAGTACATTGAAGAGGAGGGAATGAGATTCAAAGAATCCCAATAAATAATCTCCCTTTCAATCACATATAAAGAATGCAAAACAAGTCTTAAAAATGCATGCATGAGCATCATGAAGTGCATGATTATTCAAGAAGCATTCTTGGCACTTAAACAAGTCATATAAAGCATACATATACTTGCCAAGTAAGTGGATTAGCCTCACCTATTCTCTTATGAATTTTAGACTTACCTTACCCATTTTCTCTAGGAGGTTTTGACCCAACCTCACTCTTGGGAGTCAACTTCATTCTTGTGAAACTCTTTACTTTATCTCAACTAATTTTAAGAGTTCTTGGCTCTTTCTCACTATGGCCAAGGGTTCTTGGATTCACCACACTCAAGCAAACCCAAGCAAACATACTAAGCATCATTTGAAAACATAATGTAACATCATGGTATCATAATACATATGCACATGCTAGAGTACTTCTTATGGCTTAAAACATATATACACACATTCAATGACAAGTTAAGCACACATTCATGTATGAGAAAAGGAGAAGTGAGCTACTTTTGTTGCAATCACACACTTTTTCTCTTGGAAATGCTCTCCCCTCCTCAGCTTCACACACACAAAGGTGTGGGATTTGTTTCTCTTGGCCTAAACACAATATATGGAAGCTAATTAGGTTCATGGAATCATTTCTAAAGCCATACATCTTCCTTAAACACTATCTTAGTCTAATAGCCCTTTTTATGGTTCCAAAATGTACCTAATGAAGCAACATCCATCAATTGAGTTCTAGGCTCCATTCTTTCCTTTTATTTATGATTCTTGACTCCTTTTAAGCCTCTTGGAGTCATCACACAATTAAAACAAAGAGCCAAACTAGGTGTTGCTTCTTTAGGTCATATTATGGAACATATAAGGCTATCTCACTTTTTATAGTTTCTAAATTTTTTGTAAGGCTTTCCTTCATCTTCACTCATCATATATGACTTAAAAATGGGCTTGGAATTAATTAAAACTATCCCTAGGTACCCTAACCACTCTAGGCCGAGCCTATGCACCTTTTTAGCCTCCATGGAGTTTGCTTTGTTTTCTTAATGAAAGATGTATATGGGAAGCCTTGTAGGGATCTTAGGAGCTCATTTAAACATTTATTTAGGCCTAGGAATCATGATATCAAATCAGATTTTACAAGGAACACTAGAAACCCTAGGTTTGCTATCTTGATTTTCCATGGTTCTTTTGTTGTTTTCTTTGTATATTCTTATTCTCCTCCTTTAAATTCCTAAGATTCACCCTTGCTTTTACCCAAAATCTAAGCCTTCTTGAAGCTCCATGTGTGGGATGAACCAAGGAGAAAAAGCGAGCGAGAGGTAGCTACCATAGAAGAAAGATTTACCTTGTTTTTCCTTGTTTTCTTAGTTGTTTCTTCCTTTCCTTGGCCTCCTCTCTTCAAATCCGAATTTTTCCTCTGTTCTTCCCTCAAAGTAGATCCAAAAAATTCAATAAAACTATAGGAAAGAAAGGAAAATGGAAAAGAAGAGGTTTGCTAAAGAAAAAGTATGAAAAATTCAAGAAATTCCATACTTTTTGCCTTATTTTTCTCCTTCTCTCCTTCTCCTTCTTGTGCACCTCACTCTTAGGGTTCTTCCTTTAATTTAGGGCAGAAACTAAAAAAGCTCTCTTGACAAGCTTTTGGAGAAAACTTGGGAAGCCTAAAAAAGCTCTCTTGATAAGCTTTAAGACAAGGTATGAAACCATGGCTAAAGCTTGCGGATGCCAATCTCCTAAGAAAAATGAATGAAACTCCCTTAGAGCCTTCCTTAAGCATAGTCTTAGCCAAGCTCCATTACAAGTACCTAGGGAGAGTTTTCTTTGATTCTAAGGTTATGAATGGTTTAGAAATGAATTATAAATGCTAAAGGAACCATAAGTTTGAATTTAGAAACCATAGTTTGAAAGTTGGAAGTTTAAGGTTCCATTATGTATAAAGAAGCAACTTGGTGTTAGGCTCCTTGATTTGAATTTATGGTGACTCCAATGAGTTTAAATAGACTCATGTGACTTAGATTAAGTGAAAAATTGGAGCCAAGATAATGAATTTTGTGAGTTGCTTCATTATGCTATAATATGAAACCATATGGATGCCTAAAACTAGAAGTAGCTTATATAAGGCTTGTGTGAGACTAGAGATGGTTCCTTTGATGCCCTTGTATGTTGTTTGATGTGTTTAGGCCAAGCACATCAATTCTTTCCCAAGTATGTTTGTGAGGCCAAGAGAAGAAGTGAGAAACCAAGGAAGAAAAGTTGTGCTTCTTGAGAAAGGTAGCTCTTCATCCATTGTATACTTATCTTGGTTGTTTGATTATCATTGATTGCTTGTATTTGTGTTTGAACCATGATTTATGCCTATTGCTATTGGTTTAATGACATTATATCATTATGGTTCTTAAAATACTTTTGGAATGAGAATGGCTCTTAATGGGTAAAGTTGTACCAAAAGTCCCTTAAATTAGGTGAGGTGAAGCCAAAAGTCCCTAAGTAAGGGTGAAAAAAAACCAAAAGTCTCATAAATTGAGTGAGGCTAAGTTAATAGTCCCTAAAATAGGTGAGGCTAATCTAAAAGTTCCACATAATTGGGTGAGGCTAAACCAAAAGTCCCTAGAGCTTGCTTTTGAACTTAATGGATCCATTTGATTTCATAAATATGATTATATTTGATATTTGGATGAATATGATACATGCTTTTTTTGACATGAAAATATGCCATATAAGTATACTTGAAGAATAATTGAGCTATTGAGATTCTTTGAATCTAACTCTCCCCCATTCTATCTTTAACCATGTCTAGAAAATTCTTAAGGAGCAAGGAATTGAGACCAACAAGCATAAATAATGCCACTTTGACAATAGAATATGATTGTGTAATTTGATGTCAAAGTATGGTAGTATAAATTATATATGTGATGTAAACTCCTACACATGTGTAAAAGTATGGGATTATGATATAAATGTCAATTATAGTTGTGGAAATGCAAAATTATGTGATTTGGGCATGTGTGTGGTATGGAAAGTGTGTGTATAATGCCAATTGGATAGGTCAAATTGAGATGCATGATGTTTGAAACTTGCTGAGATGGTCTTACATGTTGTATTTCATGTTTTGGACATGCTCAAATGATCACATGTTATGTAAGAAGCTATTTTGGACCATTTGGTGCTACTTTGGTGGAAAATTGAGCCATAATTTACCCCTAAACCAAAACTAGACCAAATGAACGAATTTTGCCAAGAAAGTTGGCAAGCATTTAGATCTCATTGCGAGTGTTTCATAAATCTAAAGAACATAATTTCTGGAACTATGTAGAATTTCTTATGATTTTTCAAAGTTGGATGAATTATGTAGAAAATGCTTGTGCACTATTCACTTGGTCAATTCTGGTTTTCTATGCATTTAAGGGGCCAATTGAACTTCAATATTCATGAAATTTTACAAGCATATAGTTGGCAATATAAGCTTTTCATAGACACTAAGATCATGCAATTTGGAGTTGTATAATTCAAGATACACATTTCTTAGAAAGTTCTCACTTGCATAATTTGGAGCTCTCTAGCTCAAGTTATGAATTTTTAAAATTAGTGCAAAGTTTATGTGCATGCTGTGATTTCGGGTCCTATGAAGATTGTGTGTTCCATGAGGTAAAGATGTTAAAATGAGTATGAACAAATGTGTTTATGATAAAAATGAATTAAGAAAAAGAAATAGTAAAGTTTAGACTATCACACCATATTATTTCTAGCATCACTTTACTCATTCAAGGAGAATATCACATGTTATCAAGAGAAATCCAAGAAAATCCATGAAAATATTGAATTTAATTGCGTTACATTGGAGTTAAAAATTCAAATTTTGATCCATAGACTCCGGAAACTTACCAATAATATTCTCTAATTATTTTTCATTCATACAAATCATAAGCATCTTAAAACTTCACATGAACCATGGACCAAGAGCCAAAAATCACAAATTCTCACATTTTACCTCGGGTTCCTTGGTGGCAAATTTATGAGGCAACTTTGAAAAATTATAACTAAATTTAGAAAAATAGAAATCAAGAAAACCATAGGTTTTGGAAATCTCTAGATGTTAACTTTACATTGAGAATAATTCCTAACCATGAAAATCTTATTTGGACTATGTTTGACAATAGAAAAGGCACAAAGGTTAGACTGCCCAAAATTATTGACATAGCTTACTGATCACAATTAATTCCTAAAAATTTAATTCATATAAATTATACCAATTTAGAAAGCTACAAATGTTAACTAGAGGAAAAAAAAGTTCTAGATCAATCCAAGAGCATTCAGACTCTGAAAATTGATAGAATAATGATAAAGGTCTGACTGTGCACCTAGAATAGAACAGAAACTTCAAAAATTCATATCTCCCTCTCTAGACATCCAAATAAGGTGCTTCTAGTTGGCACAGGTTACTGGGAAGGTCTAGTTTCTCTTGTAAAATTTCATAGCAATTGGATATCGTTTGCCCTATGAATGATAAAGATAAAAAATTAGACCATATAAACAGTACCAGAGCTAAAACTAGAAAACTTGCTAACTTCAAAAATTCACCAAAAATGTTGTAGACCTCCAAGTATTACTCACTTTATCTTCCTAAAAAGCTTGTAACAAGGTCTATATGCATGCCAAATTTTAGTCCAAGAAGAGCTCATTTGAATAGATTTTGCTATAGCTCACCATTATGGTCAAATTTACACCATATAAGGTATCAACTTGGTCCATATGGCTTTCCGTGGTGTTTGGCTCCTCTTGGGAAAGTTTAAAGGCATGAATATGACTTATATGAATTGCCCAAGTGGTTCCAAACTTTATGCATTTCATTTTGGTCATTCCACATCCAAGATTACACAATTACATATATGCTATCAAGAGTCAATTTCTCTCATTTGCATTGATTTTGTGCCATATATGGTCCATACATCATTCATACATAATATACATTTGTTCAATTGTTCACTAACCAAAAATTACATGTACATGTTCACTTTGACATTTGGATACAAAGAAAACTACATAATGATCAAAGGATGGTCTTTTATGTCCCTTGGCTTGCATCTCTTGGTTCTTGGACTCCACCTAGACATATTAAGGTGAAAGAGGGGAGGGAACTGAGATTCCTAGAATCTCAATAGCTCATACACCCATTCACATACATAGTCATGGCATATACACATCAAAGCATAAGTATGGAAAGTGAGGCAACCATAATGTATTCAAAATCACAATTTCCATACCACCAATTCACACTAAGTTCAAGAATATGCTATAAGGAATTTTGGTTTTGCCTCATCCCATTTCTAAAACTTTTGGATTTACCTCACTCTTAGCATAGGGACTTTTGACTTAGCGTCACTCATCCAAGAGACTTTTAGTGTAATGAATGTAATTTTCATAAAACGACGAAATGGGCCATATAAAAGCAAGCCCTCTGAAAATGGGCTAGATAATGTCCCAAAAAATTTGGGTAGTGTCCTACACTCCTAAAAATGATAATTCTAGGCTCAAACAAAAAGAAAAACGGAGTTAGGACAGAGAAACAATTTGCGATAGAAATTGACGAAACGTAATGACATTTTTGTAAATAAGTGCAACTTTTGGAAAAGCACATAGGAGGGCTTTTTAAATAAAATTTTTGAGTTGCCCAACATTCTCAAAGGCCCCAAAAATTATGGAAAGTCCCGGGACTGGTAAAGCCCCTCCGGTGTATATTTTTCAACATTGGTTGACCTGAACTTTAACCGATTCTTTCGGTAAGGTTTTAGCTCTAAATTGAGTGATTCCAAAGGCATTTTATTAAATTGGGAACCTAAATTTTATAATGGAAAATAAAATTCTTAAAAAGAAGCTAAAACAAAGCCGAAACAAAATTGCCATTGCGCAAGGGCAAAATTAGAAATATGAGCTTCTTGAACCTTCTAAAGACTTCCACACTTTTCTCCCTTCTTCTCCCTCTTATTAGGCATGACTTCTTCTACCCAATTTACAGAAAAAATAGCAGCTCCTTAGGTGCATCAAAAGGGGAAGAAAAAGAGGAAGAAAACCAAGGAAAAACTCGGTAATTTCATGGAATTTTAAGCTCTTCCTTCTTCCAATTCTCTTCCTCTCCTTCTTGGCTTTCTTTCTATGGTTTTCTTGAGTTACTTGATTCTATTTTTGGTCCAGAACAAGAGGGGAATTTTTGAAAATCAAGAAGGGAAGTAAAACAAAGAGAAAGAGTCTTGAAAGGAAGCCAAAATCTAAGGTAAATACATGGTTTTATTGCTTCTCCTCTTTGCTTCTTCTTGACATGTGTTCGGCCAAATTAAGGTGGGGTAGAAGGAGATGGATTTTGGGCAGAACCAAGAGAGGAACTTAGGAAAAAGAGTGCAAGGATTAAGAATATAGCAAGAAATTCAAGTAAAAACTAAAGGAAATCAAGATAGAAAAGTGTAGGCTTTCTTAGGGTTTTGTAAAATTTGATTTTTTGTGAGAGTTTCCTTGAATATTTGAATATTTCCTTGAGCTCCTAAGATCTCTAAAAAGCCTCCCAAGTAGCTCTCCCATCAAGGAAAAATCATAAAGTCTATGAAGCTCCATTATGGTGTATATTTCAGCCAAGCTAGGTTCATTAGGCTAGGGGATATTTTAATTTGTTCAAACCTTAGTTTGAGACTTTATATGATGTTAGAAGATGGGAGAAACCATTGGAAAAAATCTAGGAGCCATGGATTGGGAGATGGGATGATGATGTCCATAATGGTGCTTTGGGAAGCAACTTGATTTTCCAATTGTGCAATTGAATGTGTGATGGCTCCAAGGACCTTAAATGAGTCCAAGAGGTCTAGAAATAACAAGAGAATGGAGCTTAGAACTTGAAATGCAAGAGTTGCTTCATTAGGCCAATTATGGAACCATAATGCCAAGTATGAAACTAAATATGGGTTTAAGCTTTAGCTTAATGTCTTGGCTTGCTTCAATTATGTGATTGTGTACTCCTTGTGATGTCTAGGCCAAGAGAACAATCAACCACCTAAGTACTCTTGTAAAATCCAGGAGGGAAAAGAATTGGCAAAGTAAAGCTTGCATTAATTGAAAGGTAGCTTTCTACCTCATTCTCTTACATTCTTGTGTGCATATGTATATGTTGTGTGCTTGTATATGCTCTTGTGATTTGAGAACATGCCACTTGATGTCTTGAGGTTGCATTGGTACCAATATGTTGTCTTGAATGCCATTGATTGTGAGAATGGCTCTTAAGGGTGAGGTGATGTCAAAAGTCCCTTAAAGTGGGTGAGGATGTGCCAAAAGTCTCAAGGCATGGGTGAGGCTAGACCAAAAGTCCCTTGGATGGGTGAGGCTAGGTCAAAAGTCCCAAGGCAAAGAGTGAGGCAAATCCAAAAGTCCTAGAAATAGGGTAAGACAAAACCAAAAGTCCCTAGAGCATGAAAATGGCTTGATGTGGAAATGTGGCATGAAAATGTGGTATTATACACTTTATGTTTGCACACTTAATATTTTGATGTATGTATGTTTTGAATGTATGTGTGAATGGGTGTGTGAGCTATTGAGATTCTAGAAATCTCACTCCCCTTCCCTCCATTATCTTGATATGCCTAAATGATGTTCAAGAAACAAGGAGTGCAAGCCAAAGACCTTGAGAGATTGCATTTTGTATATTATGTAATCTTATTTGTATTTGAATGTCAAAGTGTGCTTGTACATATTATTTTTGTGATGTAAGACGATGAATAAATGTAAATGATATATGAATATGATGTAGACCTTATGTGACACTAAATCCATGGAATTATGCAAATTGGCTTTTGGATGGTTTAATGCAACTATGCATTCTTGGATGTGGAATGGTCAAATTTAGATGCATGAGGTTTGGGACCATTTGAACAGCTCTCACAAGTCATAATTATGCTTTTAAACTTTTCCAAGAGGTGCCAAACTCAAGAGAAGGCCATTTGGACCAAAGTGACTCTTGATAGGGAGCAAAAATGACCATTTCATGAGGCTATATCACTTTTTGTCCAAATGAGTTCTTCTTGGTCTAAAATTTGGCATGCATCTAGAGCTTATTGAGAGCCTTTTGGGAAGCTAAAGTTGTTAATTTTTGGAGGTCTGTGGAATATTTAGCAAATTGTTGAAATTGAAAATTTTTCTAGTTTTAGTCATTGGTACTATAGCGCTGGTTCGAAATTAAATTTTGTCACTCATGGAGCAAATGATGTCCAATTACCACAAAATTTTATACAGAGAAATTAGACTTTACTAGACTTGTACCAACTAGAATCACCTCATTTGGAGGTCTAGAGAGGGAGATATAAATTTTTAAAGATTCTATCTAGTATCAAGAACTTCTCCCGACCTCAATTACTGTTTGATTAGATTTTGAGGTCTAGGTATGCCTGAACTAGTCTAGAGTTATTTTTTCCCTCTATCTAACATCCACAGCTTTCCATATTGGTATCTTTGCATAGATTGGAGTTTTTTGGAATTAATTGGACATTTTCAAAGTTTGCTGCAGAAATCTGTAACAGCACCAGTTGATAGCTTGACCTTTGGACATTTTTGGATGTCAAACATCCTCTGTGATGGATGTTATGATCTGGACATATTTTTATTATGAATTGGGCACCCATATTTTCTATAATGACCAAGAATGCATGATTTCAATTTTTCTAGAATTAGTTATGATTTTTCAAAGTTTGTGATAGAAATGAGCCAAAGCTGGCCGAAAATGAATGTCCATATTTTATGCTTCATTTTGAGTTTCTTGAGATGTAGGCTGCTTTTGATGATCCAAATGAGTTGTACCCATGTAATTAAATATGGGAATGTATTGTATGAGCTCACACGGTTCATGTGACACCGAATAGAATTTTTATACGTGACGCAATGCAAAAATAATCAATATTTTAATGCCATTTTCTTACCTCTCATATGAATTGATTGATATGAGGTATAAAGATAGCATAGAATGAGCTAAGAAATTATGGTATTATATTTGGCCTTGTCTCACCTATGTCATGAGACTTTTGGTATCTCCTCACCTTCATTAAGAGACTTTGGGCATCACCTCACCCTTATGAGCCATTTCCACAATCAATGACATTAAGACAACACATTGGTACCAATGCAATCTCAAAGTTTCAAGTGGCATGTTTTTAAGTCACAAAAGTATACACATGCACACAATGACATATATATAACTAAGAATGCAAAGAGAATGAGATGGAGAGCTACCTTGGCAATTATGCAAGCTTTACTTAGTCTTTTTCCTTCCCTTTTTCGGGTCCACAGGCACACCTAGGTGGATTAGGATTCTCTTGACCTAAACATCATAAATAGCACACAATTACACTTTTGAAGCAAGCCAAGATACTAGACTTATTATTAAAAACATAAATGGTTTCATAGGTTACATAATGGTTCCATAAATGGCCTATTGAAGTGACCCTTATAATTCAAACTCTAGGCTCCATTCTCTTCTTATTTCTAGGCCTCTCGACCTCATTCAAGGTCCTTAGAGCCATTATCTACTCACTTACAAGAGCTTAGACATGTGTTGCTTCATAAAGCTCCATTATGGAAACCATTATCCATTCTCCCAAACCATGGCTCTTAAATTTTTCCTAAGGGTTCTTGCAATCTTCCACCATCATATGAAGTCTCAAACCAAGGCTAGAACAAATTAAAACACATCCTAACCTAATTAACTAGCCTAAGCTGAGATAGTAGGAGGAATGGGAGTTCATGAGCTTCTTGATTTTTCCTTGATGAAAGAGCCATTTGGGAGGCTTCTTAGAGGTCTTAAGAGCTTAATTAAACACTCACATAGCCTAGGAAATTCACGTATCAAAATAGATTTTACAAACCCTTCATGAGTCCTACACTTTGCTAACTTGAATTCCATTGGTTTTTCTTGCAAATTCTTGACATATTCTACTTCCCCATGGTCTAAAACCCTAGTTCCTCTCTTATTTTTGGACAGAAAATCCCTCCCCCATATGGTTTTGGTTTAGGTCGAAATACACATAAAAAGAAAGCAAGGAAAAGAAGTAACAAGAAACAAGAAATACCTTGGATTCCTAACTTTCTTTTGATGCTTCTTCTTTTGCTTGAATGCTCCTTTAAATTTTTGAACCCTCCCCCTCTATTTTGGCCTCAAAACAGAACCATTTCATTTAATAAAACCATAAAAAGAAAGCTTGGAAGGAGAGGAACAAGATTGGAAGAAGGAGCATGAAAATCCTTGAATTTACCTACCTTTTTCTTGCTTTTCCTTCTCCTTCTTTCTCCTCCTTGGTGCACCTAAGAGAGCTGGTCTTTTTTTTTTTTTTTTTTGGGTAGAGGAAGTTGACCTAAAGATGGGAGGAGAAAGGGCATGAAGTGTGTGAAACATTTAAGAAGCGACTTTTTCCAAAAATTTCAATTTTGTCTTTCTATTGTGGCATTTTCGTTTTAGCTTCGTTTTAGCTCCTTTTTTAGAATAGTCTTTTCTATTATAAAATTTAGGTTCTAATTTAATAAAATACCTTTGGAATCACTCAATTTGAAACTAAAACCTTTCAGAATAGATCCGTCAAAATTCAGGTTCACCATCGTTAGAAAACATATACCGGAGGGGCTTTAATTGTCCTGAGGCTTCTCATGGTTTTCAAAGCCTTTGAGAGCCATGGCCAAGTCAAAGTTTCCATTTAAAAAGCCCTCTTGTTAGCTTTTCCAAAAATTGCACATATTTACGAAAATGCCATTATATTTTGTTAAATTTGTAACAATTTCATTTCACCATCCTAACTCCGTTTTTCCTTTTATTTGAGCATGGGATTATTATTTTAAGAGCTAGGACACTATCCAAATTTTTTAGGACATTATCTAGCTCATTACAGGAGACTTGCTTTTATATAGCTCATTTTGTCATTTTATGAAATTTACCATTCGTTACATAGACCTCTATAGA
The DNA here is from genome assembly GCA_026724425.1 of Erythrophleum ivorense. Lineage (NCBI taxonomy): Eukaryota > Viridiplantae > Streptophyta > Magnoliopsida > Fabales > Fabaceae > Erythrophleum > Erythrophleum ivorense. Next base: position 33,671,512 of record JAIUCV010000006.1, on the reverse strand, counting down.
TCAAAATGAACCATAAGTGGCTCGAACCAAGTGTTGAAAACTTATGAAAGATGTGGATTTTGCTTAAAACTCCATGATTGATATATATGAGTTGGTTAGATAAGTTGTTAAGGACAACTCTAGCATTAGACCTTGCCAATATAAAAGCTGAGATAATATCTTGTCAACAAGGTTGAGGATCTTGTCGACAAGATCTTGTATTCTACAATATGAAATTTGAGACCTTGTCAATAAGTTTTTTTGTCAATAAGTACAGGATTCTCTAACATAATAAGTTGTAGCCTAGTATGTGATGGTATGACAAGGGAAAATTCAAATACTCCAATATGTTAAACCATCCATTTATCTATGGTCTCTTGGCATACATGGCTAGATTACGTAGGTGCCACATGGCTGAATGTCCCTACCTACATATATATACATATATTTATTGTAAATGGTCAATGCTAATATTCTTATTTTGTCCCTTCCTTCGCTTACTAAAGTCCAAATCATCCGGCCCCTATATCATTAACAAACATGACACCTATTGATGTCTCTTTGTTTACACGGTCAAGAGTCCTACAAGTTAACCAAGTATACATATGTATATATATTAACATAAGCATAGGTAATGGGATGTCAATGTGACCAATATTTGAGTTTTAGTTTCTTAGTCGTTTGCTACCTGCATGTAAGTCATTTAATATGTAACCATTACGAAATGCATTTCTATATGCTTCTACCTTGGGCAAAATACATGTTAATGTGTCATTAAGGCTTCCTAACATGTATCCTCCTCTTAGTACTAATTAGATCAATTAGCTCCTAATTAACCTTGATTAGTTTCCTAATGCTTACTTAAGGTTGTCCCTTGAAGTTCTTAAGGTTAATTTGGTTACATCACCATTTAAAGAAAATTTAGAATGTGATAATGAGTTTATTCCTACTAGAATAGTAACTAGCTAGCAAGTTGTATAGACTATAAGAAGTTGAATAGTGGTACTTACAAGAATAATTTTCCCTTACCATTCATTGATTAGATGTTAGAAAGGTTGACTAGACATGCTTAATATTATTTCTTGGATGGTTAGTTAGATTACAATTAAATCCTTATAGCTCTTGAGGATCAAGAAAAGACAATCTTCACTGGCTCATACGGGACCTTTGGTTTGTGCAATGCACTAGCTACTTTTTAATGATGCATCATTACTATTTTCTTTGATTATGTGGAAAAATCTATAGAAATTTTTATAGATGATTTTTCTATTTTTAATTCTTCATTTGACCATTATCTTAATAATATGTCTTTGATTTTGCAAAGATATGAATAGACCAACTTCATGCTAAGTTGGGAGAAATGTCACTTTATGGTAATTGAAGGCATCTCTTAAGACACAATATTTTTGAAAAAGGGATAGAAGTGGACCATCCAAAAATAGCTACTATAAAACAAATGTCACCTCTTATTAAAAGAGTCTAGAATTTTTTGGCCTATGTGAGATTTTACTGTCACTTTATCAAGGACTTTTATATATATCTAAAACTCTTTGTAATTTGTTAAACAAAGATGTTGTGTTTAATTTTAATCAAGTGTATTTGGATTTATTGAACATGTTGAAGAAGGAGCTAACTTTAGCACCCATAATGGCTACCTAGATTAGTCCTTGCCATTTGAATTAATGTGTGATGCCAGTAACTCTGCCTTAGGAGTGGTTTTGGGACCATGCAAAGTGAAGGAGTTACACGTGATAGCATAAGCAAGCCAAATTCTTAATAATGCTTAATTAGACTATGCAACAATTAAAGAAAAGATGCTTGCCATAGTCTTTACTTTTGACAAATTCAAATTGTATCTCACTGGGTCGAAAATGATAGTGTACACTAATGCAGTATTCATTATTTGCTCTCCAAGAGAGATTCCAAGCCATACTTAATTTATAATGTAATATCCTATGATTTAGAAACCCAAAATAATTCCTAAAGAGTAGAATGGATTATTTACAAAGAGTCACGGACCTAGCAAAGGCCAGTATGAATTACAAGAAACCAAAATCAGAATCATTTGGTTAATGAATGAAGACCCTGAAGTAAAGTGAATTGAAGCTAATTGAGATTAGAATGTTAATTAGAACATCTAAAAATGTGATTTAGACTCTAAGGTTAGCCCGAAATTGGAGCCAAAATGGCCAAATGAAGAGTTATAGAGGGCAATGGCAAAATCATAATTTCAGACAACTTTTTGAAAACTTAAAGGAGGGATCTTTAAATATAAAAATTAAGTTTCTTAAAGTTCTTAAAGGCCCTAAAAATCATAAGAATCCCTAAAATGGTCAAAACCTCTCCGGTATACATTTTAGATTATTAATTGACTAACATTTTGAGTAAATAATTTGGTAAGGTTTTAAATCCAATTGGGGATGAAACCAAAGGTATTTTATGTATTAGAGGACCTAAATTTTATGATGAAAAAGATAATTCTAAAAATAGGGTTGAAATGAGCTTAAACGGGGCATCAAAGTACAATGACAAAAATGTAATTATGGTGAAAAGTCAAAATAATCATCCGTCCACCCCTTTATTGTCATGCCATCTGCCCTAACCCTTTTAGAACCAACATATTGAGCTTGAACCAGACCTTCAATGGCGTGAAAGAAAGGGAGGAGAGAGAAAGTAAAGGAAGCAAGATAGGTAAGAAACTATGCATAATTTTACTATAAGCTAGTTAGGAAATTTCTTCTGCTCTTTGAGCTTTTTCCATTAATGGCTTTTGTTTCTTGAAATGAGCTTATTGGGGGCTAAACACTTGGAGAAAGAAAGGAGTTTGAAGTAACCAATTCCACCATTAGAAACTCCATTGAACAAGGATTCAAACTAGGTATGGTTTATGCTAAAAGGCTTGCTTTTCCTTTGAGCTTTTCTCTTCTTCATGTTTAGCCTAGATAGAGAGTGAGAGAAGGAAGCTTTTGTTTGATGAAACAATAATAGAATTAGGGGTTTTGAAGGGCAAAGATTAAGATTATGCCATTAGAATTAACAAAAAGGCTAAAGAATGACTTATAGCTTACTTAGGGTTTAAATGGACCTTAAGAAGATTCAAGGCTCTAGGAGAATTAATCAAGCTATCTAATATTATAACTAAATGAAGTATGGATCATGGATATGTTAGAGACTTGGAATTCCTAAAGAAAGAGCTAAAATTCCATGAAACCTTATTCTTGTGCATGGTTTGGCCATATAAGGGTTTAGGTACCTAGGGAATTATTTTGGTAAATCCAAGGTTATAAGTGGCCTAGATGTGAATTATAAACACCAAAGGAACTATTAGTTTGAATCTAGAAACTATATTTTGAAAGTTGAAAGTTTAGTTTCCTTTTAGGCCTAAAGAAGTAGGTTGATGTTTAGCTCCTTGGATTGAGTTTGTGACAACTCTAATGAGTTTAAATAGAGTCATGTGACTTAGATTGAGTGAGAAATTGGAGCCAAGATCATAGATTATATGAGTTGCTCCATTATGCCCTTGTATGGAACTATAAGCATGGCATAAACTAGAAATAGCTTATGTAAAGCTTATACAAGCCTATAGATGGTTCCAATGATGAATCTATGTCTTGTTTGATGTGTTTAGGCCAAGCAAACCAAGTCTCTTCCAAGTGTGTGTGTGAGATCGAACTAAGAGGCTAAAGAAATCAAGGAAAAGATTGTATATCTTGAATTAAGGTAGCTCTCCATCCTTTCTTTATGCATTTATTGGTTGTTTGATTATCATTGAATGCTTGTACATATGTTTGAATCTTAAAACATGCCATTAGCTATTGATTTGATACTATGGTACCATTATGCTTCTTGAATTGCTTTTGAATTGTGAGATTGCTCTTGATAGGTGAGGTTGTGCCAAAAGTCCCTTTTAGATTGGGTGAAGTAAAGCCAAAAGTCCCTAAGAATAGGTGAGATAAGACTAAATGTCTCAAAAATGAGTGAAAATAAGTTAAAATTCACTAAAAAATGGGTAAGACTAATCCAAAAGTTTCAAATAATAGGGCAAGGCTAGACTAAAACTCCTTAGAGCTTGATCTTAACCTTAACATGCCTATGTGATGTTGAAAACATGATTTGGTTGGTTCTTGAAAGTGTTTGATGCATACTTGTGTTCTTTGACATGATTATATGCCATGTATGCTTACTTGAAAGGGTGACAGAGCTATTAGGATTCTTTGAATTTCACTCTCCCCTACTTTTTATCTAACCTTGTCTAGGTAACGTTCATAAAGCAAAGAATGGGAGCCAAGAGGCATGATTGATGATACTTTGACAATAGAATAGGATTTTGTATAAATTGATGTTAAAGTATGTATGTGTAAGTTATCTATGAATTGTAATCTTTTAAATATGTGTAAAAGTATATAAATATGTTATATGTAATGAATTTGGAGCCAAATATATAAGAATGTATGATTTTAATATCCTTGAGCCATGGTGTGCTTATGTATGAGAATATGTGGGATGGTAAATTTGAGTTCCATGATGGTTTGGACATATTATGATACTTCTATATGCTGTGTTTGAGCTTTTAGACATGCTCAAATGGTCATAGTTCATGTAGGAAGTCATTTTGGACCATTTGATGCTATCTTGGTAAAAAATTTGACCATAATCTTGCCCTGAATCAAACTTAGACTAAATGGACGAATTTTGGCATAATATTTGGTAGACATATAGATCTCATCTATAGCTTTTCACAAAACTAAAGAACAAAATTTTTGGAGCTCTAGAGAATTTATTATAATTTTTTAAAGTTGACCAAATTATGTAGAAACTATTAAGATATAATTCATTTGGTCAGTTTGATTTTTGGTGTCATTCAAAGGCCAAATGAAGTCCAATGCTCATCAAATTTTACAAGTATATAGTTGACATCATAAAATTTCCATATCCATTAAGATCACAATTTGGAGCTCTATAGAGTAAGATATAATTTTTTAAAATTTCTAGTTTGCTATAGGATCTGAATCAGACTTGATTACAGTTTCATTAGATTTTCATGGGCCAAATGATATTGTCTTGATCTAAAATTTTTATAATAGCTAGATAACGTCTTGAAATTTCTAAAAAGTCATAATTTTCATAATTTGGAATCTTTTAGAATTAGTTATGAATTTTTAAACTTTGGGTCAGAATATGGAACCTATGGAACTATAAGTTTTATCTTGAATTTGTTATGTATGGTCCAAACCCAAAATGCATGCTTCAAATTGTGATGTTTCTGGTTGAATAAGTGTGATATGGATGGAAGATGAGTTTGGTAAGCCCAAATCATCCCTTTAATAAAAAATGAATTATTTTGGCTTTTGATAGTGGCACTTTTCGCTACTAAAAGTGTTAACTTCATGCAAATAGATGTTGTATACCATTTGTGATACACTTTAAGGGATATCCTAATATGGCATTACACATAAGGTTTTACTACTTTATAAATTTAAAATGGAAATCAAGGATAAAAGAGGTATTGAGAATCTAGTTGCTGATCATTTGTCTTACTTTGAGCAACCCATTAAAGACTCAAATGTTGAAGTACCTATTCAAGAAGATTTTACTAATGAAAAACTTTTCATGTTAGTTGTCACCACACCCTAGTCTGTTGACATTGTTAATTATTTAGCATGTAACATCTTACCTCATGACTTAAGTTTTCACCAAAAAGAAAGTTCTTATCTGATGTTAAACATTGCCTAGTTAGTGTTATTCATCAATATATGCCATAAGATGAAGTTCAAAGCATTATGGAGCAATCTCACTCTTATGAGTATGGACATTTTAGTGCATCCAAAATTATTGCTAAGATCTTATAATTTGGATTCTATTAGCTTACCATGTTTAAAGAAGCCTGACAGTCTACATTAGCTTGTGACCCTATCAAAGGATAGGAAATATTTCTAGTAAGCAAGAAATTCCCTTGAACAACTTGGAAGTTGAGCTTTTTTATGTTTGGGGTATTGATTTTATAGGATTGTTTCCATTGTCTTTGTACATTTTGGTTGGATTTGATTATGTACCAAAATGGGTTGAAGCCATTGTCGTACCTTCAAATGATTCCAAGTTAGTGATTAACTTCCTCAAAAAGCACATATTTTCTTGCTTTGAAGTCCTATGTGCTTTAATTAGTAATGGAGGCACTCACTTTCGTAATCAGCATTTGAATATACTTTTGAAGAGATATAGAGTTCACCAGATAGCTACTTTGTACCACCCACAAACAAGGGGGAAAGTTGAAACTTCCAATTGTGAGTTGAAGAAAATCCTTCAGAAGACTATAAATTCATCATGGAAGGATTAGGCCCAAAGATTGGATCTTGCACTTTGGGCTTATCATACTATTTTTAAAACACCAATTGGGACTTCTCCTTATCGATTGGTGTTTGATAAAGCTTGGCACCTACCAGTAGAGTTGGAACACAAAGCTTATTAGGCAATCAAACCACTGAACTTTGATTTTAAATCTGCTAATGAAAAGTGATTGTTATAATTAAATGAACTTCACTAAGAAGCTTATGAAAATGTAAGGCTTTACAAGGATAGGACCAAATTCTAACATGATAAACACAGTCAAATAAGGCAATTCACACATAAAGCTCTATCTAGGGAAGCTCAAATCTAGATGATCAAGTCTTTTCAAGGTAGTTAAGGTTTTCCATCATAAAGCGATAGAAATTGGAAATGAGACCACTAGAACCTTTAAGGTCAATGGATAGTGGTTGAAACCTTATTTTGTTGGGGAAGCTATGGAAAAAGTGGCTACCTGTAATTTGGGTATCCCTTAACTTCATAAATTTAAAAAGTCAAGCTAAAGACTCTAAATTAGAACTATTTCTTTTTCCCTTCTCTACTAATTTCATTTATTTTATGGCTTTTTAGTTACTGTACTATTTTGTTCTTCATTTTTTTTCCTTTTGCTTTTATAGGTACCATGTTCATTTGCGTTAGTTATTCATTATAATTTTAATGAATCCAAGAAGCATTATCATTTCAGGGAGTTTTCTATCCCCTTGCCTTTTGTTTTGCATGATTATATTTCAATTCCTTAAGGGCAAATTATACACTAAATTTATAGGACCATTACATGATAATTTGAATATGATAATTATTTTGTTAATGGATTATTATATTGCATTGTTGAGTATATAAATCTAAAATTTAAAAGGTTTATTTAGGGGCTAGTTGGGTGTTTTCATAGCTTTAACTTTGTGTAGGTTGGAATTGTTAGAATTTTAAGGTCTTAGGGTACCAATCCTTAGAATAGGATTGCACATGGGCAAGCCATGTTAAGTTATACATCATGTGGTGCATAATATTTTAATCCATGGCAGACACGGGCAAGTTGTGTTGATTTACATAAGCATGTCTTAAGAGCCAGACATGGACATGAGCAAGCCATGTGCCCCTTGCCTCTATTACTTGTTGAACACTAGTATTGCACATGAACAACACATGTGAATGAGCACACTCATATGCAAGATTTAAATATAAGGGAGAATTAAAGTTAAGGACCTAAAGTTGAAAATATTTATTCTAAAGGACTTGTTACTACTAGGTTTAAGGGGTTTTACTTAAAGTCAGTGGTAATCTATCTTAAAATAATAGTAATAGGTCCTCTAAAGTAAATATTTCTAACTTTGAATCGTTACTTCTATTTCTCCCTAAACATAATTAGTCATGAAGAACATAGGTAGGCCATGTTCACTAACATGACTGGGTGCTGCAATTTCCCAGCTTTCACATTAAGCCCATTGGTGAGCCGTGTTGATTTACATGCCAGTGTTTAGTATTATTATTAAAAGAAAAAAGAAAAAAAATCGTCCTTTATGAAACCCAAACCTATTCCTTTCCTTCACATTCCCTACTCAACAAAAAACCAATAACCTGACCCATTCCTATTTAAATGTTAATCTCTAACTTCTCCATTCCTCAGCCACCATCATACCTTCCCCTTCATTGTGTCATTACTATTGCACCTCTTCTGTTATATCTTTTCTTCAACTTGTACTCTCTTTAAGCCATGCTATCTTCTCCTCTATCATGTTCATTGTTTTCTCTCATCTAGCTTTCTCTCCATTACCATCACCTCTCTTTTCTTTTTCTTCACATATGCACTCTTTCTTTCTCCTTCATTTCTATGCAAAGGTAAGTGGGCCTTCTAGTTTATGATTTTTCACTTTCATATATGGTGATTTTGCTTTTTGTTCCAATTTATGCATCTCTAATCCTTATTGTGCCTAACTATGGACACGTCTAGTTTGAGATTTATTGGTTATTATTGTCTATTTGTGCATCTCTAATCCACTTTCTAATTTTTTATGTCCATTGCCTGAATTTTATGTCATCTGTGGGTCACCTGGACCTTTTATTATACTTGTGATATGTAACATTTAGCATCGTAACTTAACTAGATCCGATAATTCAAGTAAAGGGAACCCTAAAGTAATATGAAATAAAGTTAAGTAAAAGTAGAAGATTTACCAAGATGTTAAGAAATAGGGTTAGGTGATCACTTACCATGCGAAAACAGCATTGAAGTGGCTATATATGGTTAAACAATGAACCAATGGCAAAATCGTAATTTTAAGTAAAATTTTAAGAACTTAGGGAAAAGAGTTTTAGAAGCCAAAATTAAGCTCTTTAGGGTTTTTAGAGGTCCTAAAAACTATAAAGACTGTCAAAATCAGTTAAAACCCTTACAGCATATATAACAAGAAAGCCGGTGTTGTAATCATAAGAAAAGCTATTTTTCACTAATTTAAGCATTTTAAACTCTAAAAATATTTTTTTTATTGAAAGAGCTCTTCAAATTGTGTAAAGAGTAGTCATACCTTGAAAAGCTCAAAAAATCAGTTAGAACAGAGTGATTTAGTCCCCAAGGGCAAAATGGTCATTTAGAAAAATTATAAAGCCACCATGTCATCTTATTCTCCATGTCACTTTAGAAGCTTGGAGAACCTAGCTATGGCAACACACATAAAAGAACAGAAAGAAATTTTGAACTCTGTTTTAGGTAAGTAAACAACCTTTGTTCATTTTTCATTAGTTATAAAGTTTGTTCTACTCAAAGAGAGCTTTTCTAATGGTGATTTTTTCTTCATGATAAGTTTAGGTCTGACCAAGTAAAGAAAAGTGCTTCTTTTAAACCCTACAAATAATATTCTTTTTGTTATTGAAAAAGCACTTCCAATTGTATAGGGAGCAGTCATGCCTTAAAAAGCTCAAAAAATGAGCTAGAACGGAGTGATTTATTCCCAGGGGCAAAAATGGTCATTTAAAAAATTATAAAAAAGGCTTATAAAGGAAGTCACCATGTCACTTTAGAAGCTTGGAGAACCTATCTATAGCAGCACACATAAGAGAAGAGAGAGAGGGAGATTTTAAACTATATTTGGGGTAAGTAAACCTTTGTTCATCCTCTATCTATTATAAAGTTTGATCTACTCAAAGAGAGCTTTTTAATGGTGATTTTTTCTTCTTGATAGGAAGAAGTTTAGCTCTGACCAAGTAGAGAAAAGTGCTTCTTTTGGAATTCCAATCAGTGGGATTTTATTTATGCAAAAAATGCTTTATATTAAGGTAAGTTTCCATCTAAAACACTTGAAAAATCTTGAGTTCCTTGGCCCTTGAAATTTCAGCCATATGAGAGAAAGTGAGGAGGGAAATGTAATCTTGGTGTATTCAAGGGTTTTAGGCCCTAAGGATTTCACATCTATCATTAGTTTGCATCGAATCATGAAAAAAAAAAAAGATAGAGCCATATGAGTGGAACTTCAACCTAGGCAAAGAAAGGGCTAAAAGTTAGTTATTTTGATCCATATAAGATGTACTTAGATGCTTTAAGATGCAAGGGACATGAATTTAGGCTTTGTTTCGCTTGAATCTTGAAAATCTTTGAGTTAGGATACCATGAGAATCATTTCGACCTCATAAGGAATGGACCACCTAGGTAGTTGTTCAATGATTCTAATGTTTTAGATGGTGTAAATATAAAATATGAATATCAATGGACTCATTGGAATAAATTTAAGAACCATATTTTTAAAGGTGAAAAATTAGGGATGAAGAGTGGCCTAAAAGGGACAATATAGTTCTAAGCATGTATAAGCCTCCTTATGATGGCTCAAATAAGTCCTTGTGAAGTTATATAGATTATATATGATAAGATTTTGAAACCTAGAAGTCGAATCATGGAAGTTACCTCTTGATGCTTAAGATTACATAATGAACTCCAAGGATGTAAAAAGCAAAAATACCAAATAAATAATATCAATGACCATATGAATACTAAATATGGAATTTATGACTTGAATTATGTATTATATAGGCTTGAGTTTGCCTAGGATCCATATTTAGTAAAATCTCTAACCTAAAGTCTAAGTGAAGGACAATGTGAGGGAATTAAATCCCAAAGGAATTTCACAAATTTTAGGCCACCAAATGAGTTAAAAATGAACATAATGAATGATGTAAGCCACTAAGAAAGTGTATCTAAAAAGGAATGTGGAAAAGAGAGTCCTAAGTGCACTTTAAGTGGTGTAACTCATAGTTTAAGATGTATACAAGTATAAATTTAGCAAGCATGGGTGTTGATTGATAACATGTGTGTGCCAATCTTAATGCTTTTAGGCCAAACTAGTGGAGATATACACCAGTGTAGGTGTGAGGCAGAGGAAGGATCTAGAAAAGTTTAAGAAATGATTGGCATTGGTTGTGCTATATCAAGGTAGCTTACTCTCCCATACCTTACATGCATGATGATCATTTAGCTTGATTGCAATGTTATGTATTAATTGCATGATAATATGTGTTATGATGATTTGCACTAGTTTTTTTCCAAGTTATGTACTACATATGATGAGTTTATGGTTTTATGGCTAGTATTAAGTGGCATGGGATTTTTCATACCATCATATATTTTATGTATTCTTATATTATATACATTCTTTAATGGCAATATATGATGACCAATTCTTTAGCAGCAGAATTTATAGTCATTGAAAGTATCACTTTGTCATATAATGTTCTTACATGGATTCTTATCATTCTAACTCTTAAATTCATATATAACCAATTTATTATGCTCATGTTATCACATAGAGAAGCACCAAAGCCATAAATTTGGTCATATGCACATTTTGAACCATATAACACATAATAGGGACTAAATTCATAACTTGAACTACACAGCTCCAATTAACACAAATTAAGTGTCTTTACAAAGCTTATGATGAGAGCATCTATTATAAATGTAATATCCTTTATTTTATTAATTAAAATATTCCTTAAAGAGTAAAATGAAGACCAAGAATAGCCCAAAACCAAAGTCAAAATAGCTAAACAGAATGAATCAAAAATCAGTGACAAAATTGTAATTTCAGATAAAAATTTAGAAACTTAAAGAAAAGAGTTTTAATTGTTAAAATTGAGCTCACTAAGGTTTTTTAAGGCCTTAAAAATCATAGGAACCACTAGAATGGTTAAAATCCCTTTTATGTGTGATTTAGATCATTGGTTGACCCAAACTTTAACTAGATTATTTGAGATTGTTGTAAATCCCATAAATTTGAAATAAAGTGTTTTTAACAAACTAGAGAGTTTCTATTTTATGATAGAAAAGATGGTTCTAAAAAATAATTTAAAATGAGCTCAAATCAAGGGAATGAAGTTAAGGGATTTAATAGGAATTTTGGAATTATTATAAAATACCCCTCTTCCCTTTATATATGTTCAGCCATATCTTTGGTCAACCATAACTGACTTTCCACTACTTTAAAATAGGACCAAGAGGTGTGGAGAAGAACCAAGGAAGGAGGGAGAAAGAAGCCATCCAAAGATAAGTAAATATAAAGATTTTGCCTGTCTTGCTCTTATAAAAGTTATTCTACTCTTTCTCCTCTTTTTTTCTATGGTTTTGGTATTTTAAAAGGATTTTTATGAGTAAATCCTTGGAGAAGAAGCTCTTTAAGGGAAACTAATTACACCATAATAATTTCCATTTAGAGCACTGTTAAATGGCATATAACATAACATAAGAAATTTGTTCCCTCTTGTTTCTTATGCTCTCTATAGTTCGAACAACTTGTGGGTACCATAGAGGGAGTTGGTTTTTGGCAAAACTTAATAGGAATGGTGGTTTAAGAGTGTGGAGATTAATATGGAACAAAGAAAATCCATTGAAAGGCTATAAGATGTAAGATATAGTAATTATGGTCTTGGTTGCACTTTAGGAAGTTTAAAACCTTAGAAAGGTATTTGAAGCCATGTAAGATTATAATTAAACTAGAAACAAGTTAAGGAACCTCTATATGTGTCAAATTCCCTAAAAGAAATGGCAAAACTCCCAAGGCTGTCTATTGAAGTATAAGTTTGGCCAAGGGGTTGAAGTGGTACCTAGAAAAAGTTTTCAAAAATTCCAAAGTTATAAATGGTCTAAATATGAATTATGAACACAAATGGAATCATTGGTATGAATTTAAAAACCTTACTTTGAAAGGTGAATTTTTAGAGTTCAATTAGGCCTAAAGAAGCAACTTGATACTAGGCTCCTCAAATCATATATATGGTGGCTCTAATGAATTCCATTAGAGTCATATGGTTCATATCAAATGAGCTTTTAAAGTTAAAAGCTTGAATTACAAGAGTTGTTTCGTAAAGTATATGAGTATGGCCATAAGCACACCTAAAACCATAACTTGTGCATGTAAGACTAGTATGAGTATAAATATAGTTCCATTGATTGCTTTGTGTTCTATTTGATGTGTTTAGGCAAAACAAATGAGAGCATATCAAAGTGTGTCTATAAAGCCATGGAACCAAGAGAGAGGTACCAAGGGGAACCAATTAGATTATTATGTGACAAGGTAGCTTTTCCTTCATTCTTATATGTATGATTAGTTTGCTTGAGTTTTTTGGTTACTTGTATGTGCTATTTTCCATTTATGTGATTGTTGATTGTTTAAGCATATTATGCAATGGTATGGCATTTATTTGCATTTGAGTTTGGATTGGCTCTTGGATAGGTGAGTCTAAAGTGAGGCTAAAAGTCCTTAAAAGTGGGTGAAACTAGGCCAAAAGTCCCAATTATGGGTGAGATTAGATCAAAAGTTCCTAAAAGTAGGTGACGCAAAACCAAAAGACCCTAGATGTTGGGTGAGATTAGGCCAAAAGTCCCTAGAGCTTGGTTTTGCTCTTGAATAAGCCACAGGATCCCTAAAGCATGAAATATGTTTTTACTAAAGTTGTAAGATATGCATACTTGCTTTCATGTACTTAGGTGAACCATATATTTGTATTTGAATATTGGATTAGCTACTAAGATTCTTGAAATCTCATTTTTTCCCTTGTTTCTTCTAACCATGGATAGGTGGCTCTCAATGGGACAAAAATGATGAATAATAAGGCTAGATAGAGCAACCTTGACTATGGAGTGTAGTTTGAACAACATTATTGTATATATGAATATGTGTTGGTATATATGTTGGTGCATGATTTTGGAAACACATTTAAAAGTATGAGAATATGATGTAAAGACCATTTATGGATTGCAATATATGATATATTGCAATTTGGCACTTTAAGTTCCTAAGTGAACGTGCATATATTTGCAAGTGAGAAGGTAATTTTAAGTTGCATGATGTTTGGAACATGTTGAACCATTCATTCATGATGTATTTTTTATTTGAAATGTGCCCAAGAGGAAAAAAGATATATTATGACTCATTTGCTTCACTTTTAGACCAAAACTTCTTACTTTTGAGCCATAATATGCCTATGCACCCTTGACAGCCTAAATGAATGAGTATTGGGTTAAAATTTTGTAGGCATTTAGAAGGCATTGATAGGTTTCAGTGGAGCCAAAGATCATAAATTTTGAAACTTCATAGAATATTTTATAAATTTTTGAATTTGGCTTAATTATGTAAAATTTTGTAGTACACTATTCACATAGTATAGTTTCAAATTTCTAGGTTTTTGAGAGACCAAATGAACTCATTTTGATCTTAAATTTTGATAGTAAATAGTTATCATCATAAACTTTTCATGGACACCTAATTTGCATGAATCAAAGTTATATACCCAATGTTATGAATTTTTGAAGTTTGGCCCATATTATATCAAAGGGGCTAAAAATGACTATATGATTCTCTCCTATAAACAAAGCCTATTTTATGTTCAAGTGAGTTAAACCAAATTTGTTTATGGAGTTTAGGGATTAAAGTGGTAGAAAATTTTAGTTTTGGCCCCTATAGTTCCACTTCACATATGGAAAGCTTGCTAGACTATTGTTAAACATTGGATGTTAGGTTGTATTTTGATGTTTTTGAAGGTAAATGATATGAGAAGGACTATATAGAAATAAGATACTGTTAACAAGGTAAACTATGTTGTTGACAAGATTAAAGGTCTTGGATTTAGTTAAAAAAAATTTAGGACCTTGTCGACAAGATCTTTTACCTCATGACAAGATATTCTTTAAGAAAATTTAAAAAAGCCTAAGATTTAGGCAACTCCACTTAGATCGTGTCAATAAGGTCTCAATCATAAAAAGGTAGAATACATAATATATGATGGTATAACAATAAAAATTTCAAGTTAAAATAAATCCATTTGGCTCTTTAAAAACCATGAAATCCAAAACAGACCAAAATTTTTGCATTTTTCAGCCAAATTCAAAAACTCATAAAATATTTCACAAAACTTCAAAAATTGCAAAATTTGGCTTGTTAGGAAGTTATATATTTTCTCTAATTGCCTACCAAATTTTAGCCCTAAAATAGGTTATTTGTACTATCAAGGGTAAATGGACTTTTTATGGCTCAAATGGTCAAAATTTTGGTTCCAAATGGTACCAAGTGAGTTTTAAAATGTCATTTCTTATTTTAAGCAAAGTTCAATCACTAAATGCCTTATGTGTGGCTGGTCCATCATGTGAAAAGTGCCATGCAAATAAAAATAACCTTTTCACATGTAAGAATACATACATACTGTAATGTTCAGTTCTTCAAAAATAAGAGAAAACGTGAGAAACATAACGTACGATTTTTCCATAAACGCATGAAATGCACTGGATATAAAAGAAAGTCCCCTAAGATGAATGATTTAAGGTCAAATAAAATTTGGATAAAATTTCAAATAATGGAAAATGAGGATTTGAGTCTTGAGTTATCCAGAAACTAGAACTGGAATGGTTCAAAAAATTTGCCGAAAGTCTAGTAGTATTTTTGTAAATATGGGCACTTTTTGGAATACTCATAGGAAGGCTTTTTAAATAGAAAATTTGAGCTTTTCGAGGTTTTCAGAGGCCCTAAAAACCATGAGAAGCCACAGGATAGTTAAAACCCCTCTGGTGTATGATTTTGAACGTCAGTTGACCCAAATTTTGACCAATTTGTTCAGGAAGATTTTAAATCCAAATTTAGTAATTTCAAAGACATTTTATAAGATGGAGAACCTAAATTTTATGATGAAAAAGATGGTTCTCAAAAAGGAGCTAAAACGAAGATAAAACAAAAATGCCATGTACGCGGGACATAAACGTTAGTTTTAGAAACAAATTCTTTTCCATTCTTCCTTTAAAAGGACGTTCCATTCTCTTGCTTCTCTAACCGACTTGAGCTTGGTCCAAAATAGAGGGAGAGACTGCTTGAGAAAGGCACACAAGAAGAGCTAAGAAGGAGGAAGAAAAAGCTCAAGAAAGGTGAGAAAACTTTAGGATTTTCATGCTTCTTCCTCTTGATACTTTATTATCCTCTTCTTGCTTCATCTTTCCATGGTTTTGATGGATGATATAGTTTTGTTTTAGCCTGGAACCAGAGGGGAAAAGTTAGAAATTCAAAGAGAAGAATAAAGCAAAGGAAGAACCTCTTGGAAAGAGCTCAAAACCAAGGTAAAAGCTCCTTGCATCTTGTTTCTTCCTTCTTCGTTCTTGGTGTGGAGTTTAGGTTAGAAATAGAACAACCTAGGGGAGGAAGGTTCTGACCTAGAACTAATAAGAAACCATTGATTTGGAGTGTGGGAACTCAAGAAATGCAAAAAAATTAGATGGAAAGTGAAAGGCTCGTCGTGCAACCCTCAAAATAAAACTAGGTTGATAAAATATGCAGCTAGTGGCACAACATAGGTTATCTCCCTTAGAAATGGAATTCAATGTTTAATTGGATTTCCTAAGTGTTAAAAGGCTCTAAAAGTTTCTAAACTAAGGGGGGTTTTTGATCTAATTAATTAAATAAAATGAAATTGAAATAAAGTTCCTAAATTCTACATAATTGGATGAATTATGATTGAAAATGAGCTTGTGACTAGCTTTGGAATCGTCTCTTGGTATCCACTATCCTTATCCTAATTGAATTGTGATTGTTCTGGTCTAAAATTTTCTAATTGTGTTCATAGCAAATGTATCTTGAGTTACCATGCAAGATCAAGAAATTAACAATCTAACATTGAATTGAAACCTCAATTCCGCATCAAATCGCTAACTCTTGTTTTAGGATCTTTGAACACTCAATTTGATTGATTAACTGATTAATTAGCTTCTGAATCATCATCTAAAAATGTTTAATTAACTAACTAAATACTAAGAAATCCTCAAATCAAACAATTAAGCACATAATCTCACTCATGCATTTCATCGAACACCTTCGTGGCATACATGGGAGATTAGAGAGAAATGAAAAATCAGTATCCAATCCAACCAATTAATCAATAAAAAGACTTTCTAATTAGTGTCTAACCAGCCATTAATTACAATTACACAAATTCTCTATCAAATATAACTTAACCAAGACAATATATGAAAGAAAAAAAGTGTAAGAAAATAGAAATCCTTAGCCAAAAATTCTGTGTTCATCCATGGATTCAAGTTTCTCCAAGGTTCTTCCTCCTAGCTAGCCTCAAGGTTGAATTAAAGCTTCATTAGGTGGATGGAAATGGAGGAAAATTGAGTGTAAAATGGATATGGCATGGTTACTGGATGGAGTGGTCGAAGGGTTGAATGTGGTGAATGGAATGAAAGAAGCGTGATGGAATGAAGCCTCAAATGGGTGAATGAATGATGGATGGATGAAGGGCTCTCACATAAATTTTAATGATTCCATGTACTACTTCCTTTTCCATGCTAAAGTCATATTTTATTTCCTTCTCCAGTTCACTAAATCTCTAGCTCTTAAGCTTCATTAATCTACGTGTTCAGCTCCACATTCAGCTTTTATTACTTCCACGTTGTAGCTCATTAATCTCCAGCTCTCTTCATTAATCCATGTGTTCAGCTCCACGTTTAGCTTCCACATCGATTTAGCTCATGCAATTTGAATCTATTCTCACGTCAGCCCTCTCTAATCGCCAACTCTTAGCTCACTGAATACTCTCTGCTTCTTCTGCGTGCAAATGCTCTTCTCCAGCCTAGCTCGTGTTCTTCATTTCAGCTCATGCATGGTTCTTCCATGTATTTTCCACATAGCTACTGCATGCTTGTCATTTGCTTCATTTTACACTTCTATTGCCCAGCCCGTTGCTTCCTTGACTCGATACTTCTTCTTTGCGTTTTTCTTCACATGTTCTGCACGTTGCTTTCTTCTAGTCGCGTTACTTCTTTTGTACCACGTGTTCAGCCTCTTCTCTGTTCTGCATGTGTATGTTTATGGCCATGACTTCTCCCCAGCTCATTCTTCCTCCTTTTCGTTTGCTTTTTCTCTTTTGTATTACTTCCAAGCTCCTTCAACCCAGCATGTTCCAGCCCTTCATTCCATGTTAATTCTTCTTTTCATTCTGCCTAACCCATAGCTAGTTCTCCCATGCAGCTCATGCAAGCTTCTCTTTTGTTTCTGCTTGTTTTCTACTGTTCACGAGTTACTCTCCATAACCCGAGAGAATGTGTTGCTACTTCCTTCATTCAGCTTGTGTAGCTTGCATGAGAGCTGCTGAAGCTCCTTTCAACTCATGCTCTTTCCACGTTTCTGCTTCTGTGTGTTCTCCACATGGTTGTTGCTTCAATGCTCAACTCAGCTTATGCTTCCTCATGATATTCTTTTCCTCTGTTTTGCTCACATTTCCACATAACATCTACTCTTGTGAGCTTCCTCTCATGCGTGAAACCTAGCTTCTTCCAGCTCTGTTTTAGCTCTTCTCTTCATTCATTCAACTCACTTTAGCTCACAAGCTTCTTCTTGAATCACAAAACACTCCAAACCCGCAGCTTCTTCCTTCTTGAGTCATGCATGTGTGTTAATGTTGAGTGAAGGGCTGCTTAAGTATGCTTCTTTAATCATTCCTTTCTCTTCTTTAATTCAAATTCTCATTCAAGCTTTAATTGCCCATTAAAGTCTGCACAAAAGAATGAAAATTATTGAGTAGAATTATCCACAAAATTATTTAAAAGAAATTCTGCATCAAAACTCAATAATTTTGCCAATTAATTCATAAAGTGCATAAATGGCTAATGAATTCAAATTGTATCTAATTAAACCCTTAAAGCCATATTTGGACACTAAAATGCTTAAGTTAAGAGAATTAAAACATATAAAATTCATGCTTATCAGAAAGCTAATGAAATTCAAGAATGGAAAGTGTGAAGCTCTTGAACATAATGTAAAAATTGATTTGATACATGAATTTCAATGTTTATTTAAGTTCCTAAGACCTCTAAGAAGCCTCCCAAGTATGTCTCCCATCAAGGAAAAATAAAAAAGTCCATGGGCTCTTCCTCCTTCCATAATAAAGAAATAGGTTAGGGAGTGTTTTAATTTATTCTAGCCTTGGTTTGGAACTTCATATAATGGAAGAAGGTAGGAGGAACCCTTAAGAAAAATTCAGAAGCCATAGACTGGGAGATGAGGCAATTACTTCCATATGTAGCTTTATGAAGCAACATGTATCTAAGCTTTTGAAAGTGAGTGTGTGATGGCTCCAAGGACCTTAAATAAAGTTAAAAGGCCTAGATATAGGAAGAGAATGGAGCCAAGAACTTAAATTACGGTAGTTGCTTCATTAGGCCATTAATGGAACCAATATGAGACTAATGAAACAAAGTGTGTTCTTAGTGAGTTTAATACTTGGGCTTGTTTCAAGAGGGTAATGGAGTGTTGTTCATTGTGTTTAAGCCAAGGAAATCAATCTTCATCTCATTGTGGTTGTGTAGCCAAGAAAGGGAAGGAATAAAGCAAGGTTAAAACTTGGATATCCACCAAGGTAGCTCTCCACCCTATTCTTGTTTATGTAACATCCGATTTTCTGAAAACGTGAGAAACGTAATGTACATTTCTCCGTTAATGAACAAAATTCACCGGATACGAAAGGAAGTCCTCCAAAATGAGATAGTTAAGGTCCCAAAAATTTTAGGAAGCATTCTAGACTTCTAAAAATGAGAATCTCAAGCTCAAATGGAAAGAAAAATGAAACTAGAATGAAGAAACAAATTTTGACAGAAACCTTACGAAACGTAATGACATTTTTGTCATTTTGAGCAAATTATAGAATTCACATAGTAGGGCTTTTTAAATGAAATTTTGAGTTCTCTAGAGTTCTCAGAGGCCCTGAAAACTATGGGAAGTCCCGAGACAGTTAAATCTCCTCCGGAGGACATTTTTTGACGTTGATGTACCTGAACTTTGACGGATTTGTTCGAGAAAGTTTAGCTTCAATTTGAGTGATTTCAAAGGCATTTTATTTAATTTGGAACCTAAATTTTATAATGGAAAAGACGATTCTCAAAAAGGAGCTAAAACGAAGGAGAAAAGAAAATGCCAAGAATGAAGGGCAAAATAAGAATTTTTGAAAAAGTGCTTCTTCCTCCCTTATAAATAGGTGGCGCCTCATACTCTCCCTCACTTAGCTTCAGATTATTCTGCTCCAAATCAGAAGAAGAACCCTAGGAGAGTGGCACACCAAGGGAAGAAGAAAAGGGAGAGAAAATCCAAGCTTAAGGTATGTTTCCATGGTAGTTTATCATGCTTTTCTTCATCCACACCTCCTCTTCTCCCTTCTCCTTTGTTTCCTTTGATTAAAATGGAGTTTATAAATCTTATTCAAGGGAGAAATTCAAGGGAAAATTCGGATTTGAAGAGAGGATTTCAAATAACACAAGATTCAAGTGAGAAAAAGCAAGAAAACAAGGTAATTTCTCTTCTTATGGTTGTCATCTTTAGTTCCCTTCCCCACTATTTCGCCTCACTTGAGAAAACCCTAGGAGGAGATGATTTTTAGGCAGAACCAAGCATGAATCTAAGAAAAAAGGGTGTGGAGATTAAGAATATGCAAAGGGAATTATAAAAAAATCATTAGATTTCAATATGCAAATTCTAGGGTTTTGTGTGCACCTTCTAAAATTTGATTTCATATGATAATTCCTAGGCCTAATTAAGAGTTTAAATGAGCTCCTAAGATTCCTAAGATGCTCCCCACATGCTTCCTCCTTCAAGGAAACAAAAAGAATTTCAAGGAGGCCAAAAAGGGGCTATGTCTCGGCCAAGCATGGATGGAGTAGCTAGGGAGAGTTTTAAATTTTTCCAAGCCCATTTTTGTGTCATATATGATGAATGAATATGAGGGGAGGCCTTGGAAAAAATTTAGAACCCATGGAAAGTGAATTGGTGCCTTAGGTTCTATATTATGACCTAAAGAAGCAACATGTAGTTAGGCTCTTTGTTTTAATTGTGTTATGACTCCAAGAGGCTTAAAAGGAATCAAGAATCATATTTGAAAGGAAGGAATGGAGCCTAGAGTTTATTTCAGGGGTGTTGCTTCATTAGGTGCATTTATGGACCCTAATGGAGTTTATAGAGCCGCCTAGTGTCTAAGCAAGTATGTGGCCTTAGAATTGAGTTCATGAACCTAATTGACTCCTATAAAATGTGTCTAGGCCAAGAGGAAGTATCTCCACAAGTTTGTGTGTGTGTGGCTGAAGCAAGGGAGAGAATTTCAAAAGGAAAAGTGTGTGATTGGATGCAAGGTAGCTCTTTCCACCTTCTCTCATGCATGGATGTATGCTTAGCTTGTCTTAGAATATGTGTATGTGTATTTTAAGCCATGAAAAGTATGATAGCATGATTTCATATGCCATGATTTTATGATAACATATGATGGTTTATATGATGTTTTTATGTGTGCTTGGGTTTGCTTGAATGTGGTGAGGCCAAGAACCCTTAGCCATAGTGAGGATGAGCCAAGAATCCTTGAGATTGATTGAGACAAAGTAAAGAGTCTCCCAAAAGCAAAGTGGGCTCCCAAGAGCATGGTTGAGTCCAAGAATACATTAAAGAATGGGTGAGACAAGTCCAATATCCACAAGAAATTAGGTGAGGCTAATCCACTTGCTTGGCAAGCCTTTGTATGCTATGTATAATATTTTCAAGTGATGAAAATGCTTCTTCAATGTTTGCACATGTCAACATAACCATACATGCATTTATGAGACTTGTTTGCATCCATTATGTATGATTGAATGGGAGATAAGCTATTAGGATTCTTTGAATCTCATTCCCTCCTCTCCAATGACCTCACATGCTAGGTGGACCAAATGGACAAAGTAATGGAAGCCAACCACCTTGAAGACAAGAGTTTGACACCAACATGCTTAGTCTTTGCTTTATAAAACCATAATGATGTCAAATGTTGTAACCCCTTGATGTATAGGGCCTATGACCTTTTTGACATGTATAATTATAATCATATGTGATGTATAAATGAATGGATATGATGTATGAACCCTAGAATATAATTTAAGTATGTAATGTCAAAGTATGCATTTTGGAAAAATGTGGTGTAATGTGTATATATGTGGATGGAAAGGCCAAAATGAGATGCATGAGATTTGAGACCATTTAGGTAGCTCACACAAGTCCTAAATATACTTTTAGACTTGCCCAAAAGGTGCCAAGACTAAGGGAAAACTATTTGACAACTTTGGTACTCCACATGGAGCCAAAAATGACCATAATAGAACCCTATGTCATTTTTTGGCTAAATGAGCTCTTGTTGCTCTGAGATTTGACATGCAATTAGAGCTTGTTGAAAGATTTTTGGAAAGCTAAATACCATAATTTTTGGAGGTCTACAGAATATTTGATGAATTTTCAAAGTTAGCAATTTTTCTAATTTTGGTATGCTACACTATTCATTTGGTCTGAAAATAAAATCTATCACACAAGGCTCAAATGATGTCCAATTACCACAAAATTTTATACAGAGAAACCAAATATTCACAATGACTTGTGCCAACTAGAAGCACCTCATTTGGAGGTCTAAAGAAGGAGATATGAATTTTTAAAAAATCTGTCCAGTATCAGGAGTTTTGTCTTGCCTTAGTTACTGTTCTATTAAATTCTAAGGTTTGGGCTACCTGAACTGGTCTGGAAATATTTTTTCCCTCTAGCTAACATCCACAACTTTCCAGATTGGTATCATTTGCATGGATTAGATGTTTTTGGAATTAATTGGACATTTTCAAAGTTTGCTGCAGAATATGTGACAGCATCAGGAGGCAGCTTGACCTCTAGAACTTTTTGGATATCAAACATCTTCTGTGATGAATGTTATGGTCTAGACATATTTTTATGTGAAGTAGACATACGCAGCTTTCTAGAATGGCCAAGAATGTGTGATTTTGATTTTTCTAGAATTAGTTATGATTTTCCAAAGTTTGGTTAGAAAAGGGGCCAATTCTGCCGAAAATGTATTTCATTATTTTGAGCCCTTCCTTGATTTTCATGAGTTGTGGACATGATTTTATGATGAAAAAGAGTTGTATTGATGTAATTAAATATGATAATGTATAGTATGAGCCTACACAGTCCACATGACACCAAATGAAAATTTTAAATATGACGCAACTCGAAAAAATGTATTATTTTATCGCCTTTTTCCTCACACTCATGTATGTGATGATGTGAAGCATGTATATATGAAAAGATGAGCTAGAACTTATGGTGTTACAGTATATATTCTTGGATGTGTATGTGTCATTGTGTGCTTGTGTGTGCATTTGTATCTTGAAACATGCCACTTGATGTTATAATGTTGCATTGGTACCAATATGCTTCCTTGAATGTGAATTGATTGTGAAATTGCTCATAAGGGTGAAATGATGCCAAAAGTCCCTTGATATGGGTGAAAAGATGCCAAAAGTTTTTAAGCATAGGTGAGACAAGGCCAAAAGTCTCATAGCTGAATAAGGCCAAGTCAAAAGTCCTTAGGCCAAGGGTGAGGCTAATTCAAAAGTCTTAGAAATAGGGTAAGGCTAAACCAAAAGTTCTTAGAGCTTATTCTTGACCTTGGTGTGACCTTCTGGCACGGAAATGTTAAATTGAATTCTTTATGGTTATGTTAGCTTACATACTTGCACTTCTTAACATGTTGCATGCCTTGAATGTGTACTTGAATGGGTGTATAAGCTATTAAGATTCCATGAATCTCACCCCCTTCACTCTCCCATCTCATATTGTCTAGGTGGAGCCCAAGAGCCAAAGAATGGAGGCCATGAAGCATAATTGACCATTTCTTAACATTTTGTAATGTAATGTATAGCTTTTGATGTCAAAGGATGTCAAAGCACTTATGTATATATTATTATTGAGTTGTAACTACTTGAGTAAGTGTAGAAGCATGAATGGGTGATGTAAGAACCATAATTGACACCAAATCAATGTACATGTAAGTTTTGGACATTGGATGGCTTTTAGATGATAGTGTATACTTGCTTGTGACATAGTGAAATTGAGATGCATGATGATTTGGACCACTTAAGTAGTTCATATATGGTGTAATTGTGCTTTCAAACTTGCCCAAGGAGTGCTAGAACATGTAGGAAGCCATTTGGACCCAAAATGACCATTTCAAGCTACTAAAATTGTCAAATTCAAGAGTTATGTCAAGATTTGACCAAATGACATCTTCTTTGTCTGAAACTTGGCATTCTTATAGGTCTTGTTTAGAGATTTTCAAGAAGTTAAAGTGCGTATTATTTGGAGCTCTATAGGATTTTTGGAAAATTTCCAAAGTTGGCTGAAATTTTCCAATTTGACAGTGGCACTATTTATAGGGTCAAAAACTTTGCCTTTGTCACTTATGGGTCAAATGGTGTCTAATAGCTATGAAATTTTATGGGGAGAAACTAGACACTCACAGTGACCTATGCCAGCTAGAAGCACCTAAATTGGAGGTCTATAGAGGGAGAAATGATTTTCTAAAGTTTTGTGTTAGTATCAAGGACGCCAACAGACCTTAGTTACTTTTCCATCAGTTTTCGAGGTCTAAATGCTTCTAAACTAGTTTGGAATTATTTTTTCCCTCTGTAACTTTCCAAATTGGTATATTTTTCCCAAATTGGATTTTTTTGGAAGTAGTTATGAATTTTTGAAGTTTATATCAGTAAACTATATCAGAAATGTTGGGCAGTCCGACCTCTATCCCTTTCCTGTTGTCAAATGTGATCCAAATGATGTTTTTATGGTTTGAAATTATTTATAGTATAAATCTAACATCCAAAGCTTTTCTACAATGCTATGGGTTGCTTGATTTTGATTTTTCTAGAATTAGTTATAATTTTCCAAAGTTGCTAGCAAAAAACTAGAATTCTAACCCGAGGCTAAAACGTGAAAAATTTTGGTTTTTGGCTCCAAATCCGTGGTTTGTGTGATGTTTTGAGCCATTTGTGATTTTTATGGATAGAGTAGGAGTAAGAAATGGTATTGATGAGTTCAGGGGGTCCACGGATCAAATTTTGAATTTTAAACCTCGACGTAATGCAAGGAAATTACATTATTTTATTCCCTTTTTCTTGGTTTTTCTTTGTTTGCACATGAAAGTCACCTTGAATATGGGATGGAGCCTAATATATTATGGTGTGACACATAGCTGTAGCAACTCAAGGTACCAAATTGCATTATATCATATATTAATCATAGTCTAGTACTTTTAAATGTGTTTGCATTTTCATACATCAAGATACACAAGTACATAATCAAATATACAATCATATTCCTTAAACTAAATTTCATTATCAAAGTTACTTTTCCTAAGCCTTTTGCTTATCATTCTTTCTTCCTTGAGAGTTGTCTAACTATGGTTAGCAAAGATAGGGGAAGAGTGAGATTCAAAGAATCGTAATAGTTAATCCAACATTCAAGCATACATATATGGCTCACTTAAGATCAAGATGCAATTATGTGTGTCATGCAACCATAGAGAAACCATATTCATGCTTTAAGAATCCCATGGCTTCATTAAGAGCAATTTCATGCTCAAAAGACTTTTGGTCAAACCTCATCCAATATTTAAAGACTTTTGATTTAACCTCACCTTCTTTTATGGCTTTTGACTTAGCCTCACCCACAATTAGGGCTTTTAGCTGAATCTCACCCATATTTGGAGACTTTTGTCCTAACCTTACCCATTATTAAGGGACTTTTAGCATAGTCTCATCCATCAAGAGCCAATCAAATTCCAAATGTAAAGAAGGTCATGCAATTACATATGATCATCAAGCAATTAACAATGCACATAATTTGCAAACATTACATACAAGCAATCTATGACACTTATGTAATACCATAATTTATTAATCTCTACATCCTCATATCCAAGCTTAATTTCACATGAATTCAAAGAAAAGTGATTAAAAATATTGCAATTTATTGCATTATATTGGGGTTTAAAAATTCATACTTTGTCCCATAGACCCTATAGACCCATCAATAATATCCTCTACTTATACCCTGTCCATACAATTTATACATATCATAAAACAATCTATGAACCATGAATTTGAAGCCAAAAACCAGAAAAATGGCAAATTACACGCGGGTCCAAAATTCAGGTTTTTGACACCAAAATTGAAAAATCATAATTAATTCTAGAAAAATTAGAATCAAGCAAATGATAGCTTTTTGGAAAGCTCTAGATGTCAACTATAGGTGAAAATCATCCTAGGCCATGAAAACATCAACTGGACCATATTTGACAATAGAAATGTACTAAAGGTCTGGCTACCCAGGTTTGTTGTCACAAGTTATTGATATAAATTTCAAAAATTCATAACTAATTCTAAAAAAATCAAAACCTAGCAAACTATACATTCTAGAAATTGATGAATATTAAATTGAGGCTAAAAATAAGTCTAGACTAAAATAGAAGTGTTTAGGCCCAAAAAATTAATGGATCAATAACACAGGTTTGGCTACATCCCTAGTATTGATCTGGAACTTTAAAAATTCGTTTCTCTCTCTATATAACTCCAAATGAGGTGCTTTCAAGTGCCACAGAAAGCTTATCATATCTAGTTTATGCTTGTAAACTTATAGCCATTGGACAACAATTGAACCATGAGTGACACAAGCAAAGAATTTAACCATTTATACAGTAATAATGCCAATTCTGTCAAAATTTACCAATTTTAAAAAATCACTAAAAATTCTCTAGAGCTCCAAATACTATAAATTTTAGCTTCCCAAAAATCTCTAGATGAGACCTATATGTATGCTAAATTTTATGCCAAGAAGAGCTCATTTGGTTAGATCTTGACATAGCTTAAAAATATAGCAAATTTGGCATTATATAAGGGTCAAAGTTGGTCCAAATGGCTTCTTAATTTCTCTACCACCTTTTAGGCAAGTTTTAAAGCATAAAAACGACATGTATGAACTTTCCAAGTGGTCCAAAACCTCACACAACTCAAACTCACTATACTATATGCATGGATACATGTTCAAGAATGAGCTACCAAGTGGTCAAGTTGCATCTTCTCATTCATTTCATCACCACTTTGGTTCATACACTATATTTTTATACTTTTACATTTGCTCAAAAGTTCACATCTCAAAAATAATATGTACATACAAACTTTGACAATGAAATATATCAAAAACTACATTAATGTCAAAGTATAGCCAACTACGCTTCTTGGCTTACACTTTGGTCTTCTTGAGCTCCACCTAGACATGGTTAGATGGAAGAGGGAAGGGGATGAGATTCAAAAAATCTCAATATCTCAAACACCCATTCAAGTAAGCAATCAAGGCATATAAATATGTTAAAGTAGATAAGTAGGCATCCAACCCTATTAAGAATCATTCAAATCATAATTCACATATCATGAAGATATATCAAAGCTAAGAGTAAGCTCTAAGGATTCCTGGTCTAGTCTCACCCTATTTTTGGGACTTTTGGTTAGCCTCACCCTTGGTCTAGGGACTTTTGACTTGGTCTCACTTATCCATGAGGCTTTTGGCCTTGTCTCACCCATGACTAGGACTTTTGGCTTCACCTCACCCATTTCAAGGGACTTTTGGCACCATTTCACCTTTAAGAGCAAATTTCACAACCCAAAACATAATTCATGAAACATATTGGTACCAATACAATAAGGCAACATCAAATGACATGTCTCATAATATAAATGCACATACAAGTATACAATGACTATCATACATCTAGAAATGCAAAGAAAAAGGAATGAAGAGCTACCTTAGCAATTAAACACAAGCTTCCCTCTTGAGTACTCTTCTCCCCTTTTGGTCTCACACCCACAAATAGATAGAGCTTGATTTCTTTGGCCTAAACACAACAAATAGGATTCAATTATACTCTTGGATCAAGCCATAACATTAAATACATACTAAGGAAGCATGCTTGGCTCAATGGCCACATATTAGTTCCATAAAAAGCCTAATGAAGAAACTACCATAAATCAAGCTCTTGGGTTCATTTTATTCTTATATCTAGGCCTCTTGGTTCTATTTAGATTCTTTGAAGTTATTACAAATTCATTTCCAAGAGTCTAGATACAAGTTGCTTCTTAAGACTACATTATAGAACCTATACGTCCAACTCTCAATCTATGTCTTCTAATTTTTTTCCAAGGCTTCCTCTCATCCTTTTCCATCACATAAAGTCCCAAACCAAGTTTAGAACAAATTAAAACACTCCCTAGCCCTGCCAACAATGCTTAGCTGAGACGTAGGGAGGAATTTGAGCCTATGAAGTTTGCAAATTTTTCTTGATGGAAGGGGCACTTGAGAGGCTTCCTAGGGGTCTTAGGAACTCATAAAAACACTCATATAGTTTAGAGAATTCTTGAATCAAAACAAATTTCACACTTCCTCAATGAATTCCTAACTTTTCTATCTTAAGTTTCAATGGTTTTTCTTCAATTTTTTTTGCATTTCTTAGGTTACCATAGCCTAATTCATAGGATTCTTGCTTGCTCTAAGTCAAAAATTCCTCTGCCTCCTAAACTCTCTTCAAGGTCGAACCATCACACACATGAATAAGGGAGGAAGAAGCAACAAAACAAGAAGATGTACCTTGGTTCCTTAGCTTCTTCAAGAGTCTCTTTCTTTGCTTTGGCTTATTTCTTGAAACTCTAAACTTTCTTCTTTGATTTAAGGCCAAAACAGACCCAATTCATTCAGCAAAACCATGGAAAGAAAGAGCAAAGATAGGAGAATAAGATATGTAAAGAAAATTCCATGAAAACCCTTAGTTTTTCTCACCTTTTTCCTTGATTTTTTTCCCTCTCTTTTCTCCTCCTATGGTGTGCCTGAGAGGATTATCATGCAACCTCTAAAATAAAACTAGGTTGGATTAAATTTTATAGTTAATAGCACAACCTAGGTCATCTCCCATGGAAATAGAGTTTAATATTTAATTGGGCTTTCTAAGTATATAAAGATCCTAGAACTACCTAATTTAGGGGGGTTTTATTTTAATTAAACTATCTAAAATTAATTTGAATCAAAATCACTAACTACCTAATTGTATAAGCTAATGAATGAATGATTGACTTATGACTAGCTTTGGATTCATCCATTGGTATCCACTATCCTTATCCTAATTCAATTGTGATTAATTCTGGTCTAAGAGTCCCTAATTGTATTCATAACAATGTATCTTGAGTTGCCACGCAAGAATTAAGAGATTAACAATCTAATGTTGAATTGAAACCTCAATTCCGCATCAAATTGTCAATTCTTGTCTTTAAGATTAATAAATCACTCAATTTAATTGATTAACTGATTAATTAGCCTCTGAATCATCACCCTAAGATATTTAATTAACTAACTAAACACCAAAGAATCCTCAAATCAAACAATTAAGCACATAATCTCACTTATGCATTTAACAAACACTTTGATGGCATACATGGTAAATTAAAGAATAATGAAAATCCAGCACTAAATTAATCAAATAATCATTCAACCAATATCCTAATTAATGTCTAACCAGCCACTAACTATAGATAATATAAATTCCCAATCAAATACAATCTTAACTAAGATAATACAAGAAAGGGGAAAATGCAAAATTTTGTGTTCTTCTCCACGGATTCAAGCTTCTCCAAGGTTGTCTTCCAAGCTAATCACAAGATGGAGATTAGAGCTTTATTGGAGGTGGAATGGAAGATGATGGAATGGGAAAATGGCTACGACATGGAATGGACGAAGTATATTTTTATTCGATGAATCCCCCTATTTTGTCTTTGCCCGAGTGTATTTTAATCTTCTCACATGGTTTCTTTTATTTTTCATGTGCTCAGCCCCCTTATTCTAATTGCCTGCAGCTCCCTTCATATGTGTATAAGTGTGGTCCCCACTTTAAGGCTAAATATAATATAAAAATTCCCCTCCTCACATACTTCTCACATGTAATCCCACATTATCTTCAGCGTTTCTTTTATTATTCTGCTTACATGGTCTTCTCATCAAAACCCGTAGAAAAATTTATGTGTTCCTCTTCTTCTTGCTTCTATTGCATGTTCCCCAGCCCATTCACATCAACTCCTTCTTAAAATTAAGCCTACTTCTTCTTCTGTTCTACTCTTATGTAGCTTTTGTACACTCATTTTCTTGAACCCATTCTGTTACATGTTAGTGTATGAAGGCTGGACTCATGGCCTAGACTCCCAGCTCATTCAATTCGTGAGCTACCTTGTGAGCTACGTCCTCATTCTATGGCTTCATGCATGTATACCCATCTCAGCTCCTTCATGTTGAAGCTGCAGCTCCTTATGTAATTTCCATGTCAACCCGTAAGTGCTTCATGCAGCTCCCTTCATCATTTAGCTCATGCTTCTCCACGAGTTTCATTCCAACCAATCTCCATATGCTATTTATGTTTACTTCAGCCCGAACTGCTCATGTGTTCTGGACCTTCTTCCCCTCCATGCTACCTCTGTATGTATATGTATTTGAGCTTCTTTTATTCGATCTTCTTCTCCTCGAGAACCTTCTCACTATCTCTACTGCTCTTCTTCCATTACAACGTAAAACCTAAGCCTCATATGTGTTATGTTCTCTTCATGCAAGGCTCTGTTTTGCTCACTCCTATTCCAAAACTGAGCTAAACTCTTGTGTTCCCTCTCTGCATTTGCTCAAGTGCACTACCTCCTTAATAGAGTCTCCAACCCGTAGCTTCTTCTTTCTTCTTGCTCACTCAATCCATATGAACTCTTCATGTTTATTTCTTCTTTACTCTAACCACGTGAGTTAATATGTGTATGTATATGTACAAGTGTGGAGTGGGTGCTACTTCTTGTGATGTGGGCGCATGCTTCATAGAAAATAATATATACATAGGAAATGTGGGTGCAACGTGAGAGTGTTGTAGAGTGTGAGTGAATGGCTGATGTTGCGTGTTAGTGTGTGAGCTGCCAATGTGGATGAATGAAAGTGCTTCATGTGGTGAATGGAAGTGGATAAGAGTGATTAGTAAGTGAAAGTGTAAGAGTGTGTTTCTTGATGTTGCTTCTTGTGTGAATGTGATGCAATATGGAGCATGGTTCAACATGGGAATTGTGTAGCATGATTCATCCATTCCTTCATCAACATGAGAGATGATTTGCCCAAAATCTGCATAAAAAAAAAGGAGAAAAATTCACAAAATTCATTTAAAATGATTTATTCAATTAAAATCAATTATTTTGCAGTCAAATTCCTAAAGTGCAGAAAATGGCTACTAAATCGAATTTTACCTAATTAAACTCCTCAAGCTATATTTGCTCATTAAAATGCTTAAGTTAGAAGAATTAAAACATATAAAAATCATGGTTATCAGTGCCCTTCTCAATTGAGCTCTCCTCTAGTCTTGAGCAAAAAATAAGTTAGTTAGAAGAAGGAGAGAATGTGTCATATCTGGTTCTCTAAAAACGAGAGAAAACGTGAGAAACGTAATGTACAGTTTCACCGTAAATGAACAAAATTCACTAGATATAAAAGGAAGTCCCCCAAAATGACTTAGTTAAGGTCTCAAAAAATTTGGAAAACATTCTAGATTCCTAAAAATGAGAATCTCAGGCTCAGACAGAAAGAAAAACTGAGTTAGAATGAAGAAATCAATTTGAACGAAATGTTGATGAAACGTAAGGGCATTTTCGTCATTTTGAGCAAATTTTGAAATTCTTAGAGGACGGCTTTTTAAATGAAAATCTTGAGTTCCTCAGGGTTCTCAGAGGCCCTAAAAACCATGGAAAAGCCTAGGACAGTTAAAACCCCTCCAATAGACGTTTTCCAATGTCGGTGTACTCAAACATTGACGGATTTGTTAGGAAAGGTTTTAGCTCCAATTTAAATGATTCCAAAGGCATTTTACTAAATTGGGAATCTAAATTTCATAATGGAAAAGACGGTTCACAAGAAAGAGCTAAATGAATTAGAAACGAAAATGCCAAGAACGAAGGGCAAAATGAGAATTTTTCAAAAGTCTTCCTTCCTCTACCTATATATATGAGGCACCACACTCTCCCCTTCATTTAGCCCATTATGTCTCTACCCTAAACTAGAGAAAGAAGCCCTAGGATGTGGCGTACAAGAGGAAGAAGAAGAGGAGGATAAATTCAAGCTAAAAGGTATGAAATTTTGGTAGTTTTTCATGCTTTCTCTTTTCCAAACCTCTCCTTCTCCATTCCCCTTTCTCTTCTATGATTATAATAAAGTTTATAAATCTTTTTTAAGGGAGAAATTAAGGGAAAAATTCGGATTTCAAGAGAGGAGCCTAAAGAATACAAGATTAAAGTGAGAAAATAGGAAAAAATAAGATAATTTCTTCTTCCATGGTTCCTATCCTTTGCTCCTCTTCTCCCACCATTTTGCCCCACTCAAGAAGTCTTAAAAGGGCTTGATTTTTAGGCAGAACCAATGGTGATTCTTAGGAAAAAGAGTGTGGAGATTAAGAATATGTAAAGAGAATTAACAAATAACTATGGAAATACAAGATGCAATTTCTAGGGTTTTAATTATTCCTTACAAAATCCAATTTGATCTCTTAATTCCTATGCCTAAATAAGTCTTTGAATGAACTCCTAAGATCCCTAGAAGTCCCTCCATGTGTATCTTCCCTTGAGAAAACACAATAAACTCCATGGAAGCCAAAATTCTCCATAGCCTCAGTCTAAAGGGGTTTGTGTTCCTAGGGAGAGGTTAAAATTTTTCTAAACCTATTTTTGAGTCATATATGATGAATGAATATAAGGGGAAGCCTTGGAAAAATTTTAGGAAGCTTAGAGAATGAGTTGGTGTTTCATGTTCCATAATATGACCTAAAGAAGCAACATGTTGTTAGGCTCATTATTTTAATTGTGTGATGACTCAAAGAGGCTTAAAAGGAGTCAAGAATCATATTTGAAAGGAAAGAATGGAGTCTAGAATTTATTTGATGGGTGTTGCTTCATTAGGTGCATTCTGGGAAACATAAAGGGGCTAATGAGCCAAGCTAGTATCTAAGCAAGTTGTGTGGCCTTAGACTTTTCTTCAAGAATATAATTAGCTTCCATATGATATGTCTAGGCCAAGAGGAATGATCTCTACCTTCTTGGGTGTGTGAGGTCAAGGGAGAGGATTCAAGGATTAAGGAAAAAGTGTACAAATGCTAGCAAGGTAGCTCTTTCCACCTTCTCTCATGCATGATTGCTTGCTTTACTTATCTTTGAATGTGTGTATGTGTATTTCAAGCCATGAAAAATGTTCTAACATGAGCTCTTACCCATGGTACGATGATGATGCATTATGTTTCTAAATGATGTTTGTTTTGGTTTGCTTGAGCATGGTGAGGCCAAGAACCCTTAGCCATGATAAGGATGAGCCAAGAACCCTTAAGATTGGTTAAGACAAATTAAAGAGTCTCCCAAAAGTGAGGTTGACTCCCAAGAGCAAGGTTGAGTCCAAGAACCTCTTAAGCAATGGGTGAGGTAAGTCTAAAATCCACAAGTGAATGGGTAAGGCTAATCCACTTGCTTGGCAAGCCTTTGTATGCTATGTATGATTTGTTCAAATGTTAAAAATGCTTCTTGAATGTTTGCACATGTTAATATACCCATGCAAGCATTTGTAAGACTTGTTTTGCATGTTTTATGTATGATTGAATGGAAGATGAGCTATTAAGATTCTTTGAATCTTATCCCCTACTCTCCAATGTCTTAACATGATAGGTGAAACAATTAAGCAAGGTAATGGAGGCCACCAAGCCTAGAAGAAGAAGATTGACATCAAAGTATATGAATATATTTAGTTTTGTTTCCTTTTTAACCATATACATGGCATATGATGTAATCCCTAGATGAAATTGTTATGTAACCATATGAGCATGTGTAAATATGTTAATGTATCATGTATGAATGAGAGCTAAAGTTATATGTATGAGAATGTATATTTGGGACATGTATTGGCCAACTAGCATCTTGGAAATGCATGTATAAATGGAAGTGGAATGGCCAAATTAAATGCATGAGATTTGAGACCATTTAGGTAGCTCATATAAGTTCTAATTATGCTTTTAGATTTTCCTAGAGGGTGCCAAACATCAAGGAAAACCATTTGGACATTTTGGTATCTTATATGGAGCATAATTCGACCATATTGGAAACTTATGCCACTTTTTATCCAAATGAGCTTTTCTCGATTTGAGATTTGGCATGTAATTAGAACTTGTTGAGAGCTTTTTGGGAAGCTAAAGAACAAAATTTTTGGAGGTCTAAAGAATATTTGATGAATTGTCAAAGTTGGGAAAAATTTTGGTTTTGGTCTGATGCACTGTTCACTTGGGTCCAAAAATGATTTCTATCACACAGGGCTGAAATGAGGTTCAATTGTTACAAAATTTTATATAGAGAAACTAAACATTCCCAATGATTTGTGCTTAACTAGAAGCACCTCATTTGGATGTCTAGAGAGGGAGATATGGATTTTTAAAGATTCTACCTAGTATTAGGCGCCCCAACTGACTTTAAGTACTATTTGATTAGGTTTCAAAGTCTAGGCGTACCTGAACTGGTCTGGAGTTATTTTTTCCCACTATCTAACATCTGTAGCTTTCTAGATTGATATCATTTGGATGGATTAGATATTTTTAGAATTAATTGGACATTTTTGAAGTTTGCTGTAGAAACCTGTGACAATACTAGTGGACAGCCTGACCTCTGGACATCAAACGCCTCATGGTTTGGACATATTTTTATCATAAAGTCGACATGTGTAGCTTTCTATAATGGGCAAGAATTCATGATTTCAAGTTTTCTAGAATTAGTTATGATTTTTTAAATTTTGTGACAGAACTGAGGAAATTATGCCAAAAAATGCATATATTTGTTTTATGCTTCCCTTTGGTTTCCACTAGTTGTGGGCCAATTTTGATAATGGAAATGAGTTTTATCTCTGTAATTAAATATGAGAATGTGATACATGAGCTCACATGGTCCACAGGATATCGAACAAATATTTTATATGTGACGCAACGTTAAATAATGTATTATTTTAATGCTATTATTTTGCCTCTTATGTGAGTTGTATGATGTGAGGCATAAATATAGCATGAAATGAGATAGAAATTTATGGTGTTACATTTATTAGTATCATAGCAAAGTTTTAGGCTCTCTCAAATTGGATTTGGCTTAAAGATGTGGTAATAGGGTTATGTAAAGGCTTGAAGGGATAGGTAGAGCTTTGGATGAGACATGTTGGGTATGCGAAAATAGTTTTGTGGCTTTATTCATGATAAGTAAGTTGTAGAATAGTCTTGGAGTAGTTAGTGGACACCGGGAAAGAGTGGCCTTTAGAGTAGCTTGAGCAGAGCTAAGTTAAGCAAAGTTAAGAGATCCGACAACTAGAGCTTAATGAGATATGATAACTCATCACAATCAGTGGCAAGCCATAGATATAAATGATGAGAAATGATCTTGTTGATAGGAAAAGGCTTGCTAGAGAGAGTATGTGAGGCCTAATTCTCCCTAGTAGTCATACTCAGACCATTCTAAGATGTCCTGCTTAATGCAGAGACAAGTAGTGGCAGCGCGGTATGAGATGAGACTGCGGCTGCACAGAACTAGTTTAGAGGGGAATAAGAAAGAGAGTTATCCACTAGCCACAACACCTAAATGTCTAGATAAGTATTAGAGCCCAAAAGGTTAATTCCCTCAGCCTAGGAGTTTGAGTTACAAGCCACACCTTTTAAAGCCCTGACAGCCCAAAGGTGATAGTTAGCTATTCATGAATGAAACAAGAGGTAGAACTCTCTAGCTTGATGACAGGCTGGATATAGAGGCAATGAGGCTCAGGTTGGTAGCTAGAGATGAAATTCCAATCCATGAAAAAGCAATTTATTCAGAGGCCATTAGCCATGGCAATAATTAGATAGAAAACTAAGGTGAACCCGAGGCTAATTAGCAACAGCAAATGATATATTAGCTACGGTGAATGGCAGTATGAATGCCTTATTGGTCATATTCAGGCCAACTTGAGGAATGAACTGATAAGGGATTAGTCGATTCATAGAGAACGAGAACCCCTAGTATAAGTGGAGAATAAGGTAGTGAATAGTTATGAAAGATTAGTAAGAAATTCGTGAACCTAGCAAATGTGACTGAGAAAAGAGCTTAGCATAGAAAAAGTTAGACATAGGGATGATAAGGTTGTTGAGACCCACCTTTAAGGCGTTGACTCCAACTTAGGGTGCTACCCTATGAGACACTAAATGATAAAATGTTAGTGTAACCTTGAAATAACGTAAGATAAGACTGCCAGCAGTGAGACACATAGCGAGTAGCCTAGAAAGGCATATCTCATAGGTAACACCTAGAGGTAAGTATGAGTAGCCCAGTGACAGAGGCTTAGAAGAGAATAAGGATAGTTCAAAAAGCACTAATGTATCATAAGCCTATGAGTTAATAAGGCTTATAGTAAGCTATAGGTCTGATGAGATGGTTAACCTAGGCTGAGCACAAGCTAAAGCCTAGGGAAAATGACCAATAGCATCATTCCATGTGAGATATGTAAATGAAAGGCTCAGTGAAAGTTCTCCCTGAATTGAGAAAGGAAAGCTAAGACATCCCAATGTTGGGGAAACCACCTAGTAGTGGTTAGTAAATTCCCCTAGATAGACCCCCCTTGAGTCATAAAGTATAGTGATAAGGGAAGTGAGGAAGAGCTGAGAAACTAGCTACAGAAAAGATACCCTCGCTTTAGTAATGACTAAATGAGTAAACTAAGCCTAGAAAGATAAATAAATAAGGGTCCGATAATTAGTTAAATGAGCTCCCTAATATGAGAATGATTTAGGGTTAAGGCACGTGAGTGATTAAAATACCCAGTAGAGTATAAGTCTTTAGTAAGGTAGAATCCAGACATTTAGAGTACATATCCTAGATTGGATTAGTATAACCTTAAAATCAGTATACTATGCTCTTGGGGATGAGGCTAAAGAGGCTAAACAGAGAGAAAGTCTAACTCTGATCTGAATGTAGAAATAAGCTAGAGACCGATTAAGAAAGCGAGCCTCATATTTTGTAGAGAAAGAGTGTAAGCTGAGAGTGCCATAGAATGAAATTCCTAGAATTATATAGAATAGAATTCTTCTTACCAAGGGATGGTCTAGCTAAAAGCAGAGTAAGAGTATGAGCGAAAAGTAGACCCCTTAATGTTACAGAGAATGAATAAGTAAAGAAACCTTGGGAAAATGTAAGTGCTCTTGGGCATAAAGAAACCTAAACTAGTAATAGAAATAGCCAGTAGTATAACATCCTTTTACCTAAGTAAGAGGATAAGAAATGTAGAAAGAGAAGATATGACAGTGTTCAAGCTGAGAACATATTAAATTGAGAATAGATATTCAGTTAATGTTCTTGAATACTTAAGAAAGCACACTTGTCCTCGGCATAGACGCCCTTATAACATAATAGCACCCGAAGTAAAAATAGCCAGGCAATGCAGAGAGATCTCAGGATGAAACTGAGGAAGAATCCTATTTTCCCTAAGCACTCTACGAGAATAGGGCAGATAAAGAAAAGTAAGAAAGGAATAATCTAGATTGTTAGGAAACTTGTAATATACTGGCGATAGTGGCCCTAAATTTAGTCATGAAGAGTCGATGTATTAGTGTTTGATGTTATGGTTTGTTTCAACAAAGGCTACATGATATTGGGTCTGGCCAACCTAGTAGTAATATGGCTTAAGTGTGTAGCAAATGACGATATCAATTACCAAAGTATCTTGATAATCGAAGGGTATCCTAGTTAGCTAGATAATGAGATAAATCAGAAGAGAGAGGTAAAACAGATTCTAAGAATACTAAAATAGTAAGAAAAGTAAACAAGAGGAATCTCTAGTAGAGAATGTCCAAATTCAGTATACATAGCCTGAGTCCTTTATAATATATGTAAATGAAATGAAGAGGGACTAATTCATAACCTCTCTCCTACAAGAGATGTTAACCACACTCAGTGTATGAGATACCCTAGTGCCAAGGCATTTAAAAGCAGAATGTGGGCATAATTAGAAATTACAAGATATGAGAGAAAAAGATAGTCGAGCACAGTTAGAATAAGAAAAGAAAGCCCAAGTGAAAAAATGCTAAAGTAGGAGTCTGAGGATTCCATGGGGAGTGATGAATGAAAATTAAGATACTCCTAAGTATCAGTATGATGGGGTCCTAGAAAATCAAATAACATAGAACCCACTTCGCACGAAGAGCATAATGTACTTCTGAGTTTAGCCTCATTTATTATGGGCGATAGTTACCGGACTTGATGAACACGTATTTTACTATCAGATACAGTGATCTTAGGCTTTGACGTCTCTCAGAGATGGATCGCAGTAGACCCTAGCAGGGCTCTGAGAGGTCGCAGTAGACCCAGGGGTCATAGTAGATCCCATAGAGTTACAAAGAGCCCACAGTTATAGCATGACAGTTCTCTGGTGAGATGATAGCCTAAGATAGTTTTTGCAAAGCAGTTAGTCTCAAAGATTAGTACAGTTTCAGCTAGCTTTTGTCTCAGAGATTAAAGACCTCTTGAGTCTGGTAGACCATTGTCACAAAGATATGAAGGCTTTACTCAGATAGTTAGACCACTGACTCGATCTCTTAAGAGATAAGTATAGTATATAGGATAAGGAAAGCAAGAAAGTAGCTTTCCAGAGTTAAAGTCAGATGAACCACTACCCAGTAGATATTAGCCCTGACTGAGGGATAGAGAGATCCCCATATGCTAGCCTATGTATTTAGAAAGGGTCAAGTGCAATTTTTACATGAGGTAAGTGGTACAATATGCCTCTAATGATCAAAACTGTGAGTATAGCTAGCATTCCACCAAAGCTCAACAATAGTCAGTGGTAGCCGCTCTTCGATGTCAGTATGAGACATATGTGTTAGGCCTATCAGTATTGAAATGAGGGACTATAAAATGCCACTATAAGTGAGCAAAGAAAGTAAGAAAAAGTCCTAGCCTGCAAAGATAAATATAGTAGTAAACAAAGAACTGAGATCATTAAAAGTAGAAACTCCTCAAAGGAGCTGTAATCCCAGTAAATAATTGAGATCTGAGGCCTGTGATAGAAAGAAATGTGAATTGTAATCATGGGATGAGCTAGTAAGAAAGAATCTAGAGATAAACAGTGGACGGTACATGTAAATAAGTAAACAGATAGACAAAAACTTCCAATGGCTGTGATGATCAGAAAAGAAAAAGAGACTTTATGAGAAGCCATTAGGAGAGGATATAGGAAACTTGATACGCAATAAGTTACCTCCCGAGATATGTAAATGAGTCTACTAAAAGAAATGTTAATCTTACAAATAGGTTAACATTAACCCGATATGATTAGTAAACTCTTTCAGGATAGGCCATCAGAGTTAGAAATTCTTTTCCCTTATGAAAGGAACTAGCTAGTATGTTATAATAATAGAGCTCTCATTAAGAGCTAGTATGAAAATTCCCTAGCTAATAAAAACTCAAACGAGCGAAATCACTGAGGAAAACATATAGAGCTAGGAAGAAGGGAAAGAAAAGAGTAAGATGAAAGCATACCCTAAATTTTGAGGATGAAATTTATTTAAGGGGAGAGAAGTGTAATATCTGGTTCTCTGAAAACAAGAGAAAACGTGAGAAACATAACGTACGATTTCTTTGTAAATGAATGAAATTCACTGGATACAAAAGGAAGTCCCCCGAAATAACTTAGTTAAGGTCTCAAAAAATTTGGAAAGCATTCTAGACTCCTAAAGATGAGAATCCCAGGCTTAGATGGAAAGAAAAATAGAGCTAGAAAGAAGAAATGAATTTGAACGAAAGGTTGACGAAATGTAAGGGCATTTTTGTCATTTTGAGCAAATTTTGGAATTCTCATAGGAGAGCTTTTTAAATGAAAGTTTTGAGTTCTTCAGGGTTCTTAGAGGCCCTGAAAACCATAGAAAGGCTCGGGACAATTAAAACCCCTCCGATAGATATTTTCCAATGTCGGTGCGCTCAAACTTTGACGGATTTGTTCGGAAAGGTTTTAGCTCCAATTTAAGTGATTCCAAAAGCATTTTAATAAATTGGGAAACTAAATTTCATAATGAAAAATATGGTTCTAAAAAAGGAGCTAAAATGAATTAGAAATAAAAATGCCAAGAATGAAGGGTAAAATGAGAATTTTTCAAAAGTCTTCCTTCCTCTACCTATATATATGAGACACCCCACTCTCCCCTTCATTTAGCCCATTATGTCTCTACCCTAAACTAGAGAAAGAATCACTAGGATGTGGCGTACAAGAGGAAGAAGAAGAGGAGGAGAAATTCAAGCTAAAAGGTATGCAATTTTGGTAGTGTTTCATGCTTTCTCTTTTCCAAACCTCTCCTTCTCCATTCCCCTTTCTCTTCTATGATTATAATAAAGTTTATAAATCTTTTTTAAGGGAGAAATTAAGGGAACAAATCGGATTTGAAGAAAGGAGCCCAAAGAAGACAAGATTAAAGTGAGAAAATAGGAAAAAATAAGGTAATTTCTTCTTCCATGGTTCCTATCCCTTGCTCCTCTTCTCCCACCATTTTGCCCCACTCAAGAAGTCTTAAAAGGGCTTGGTTTTTAGGCAGAATCAAGGGTGATTCTTAGGAAAAAGGATGTGGAGATTAAGAATATGTAAAGAGAATTAACAAATAACTATAGAAATACAAGATGCAATTTCTAGGGTTTCAAGTGTTCCTTACAAAATCTAATTTGATCTCTTAATTCCTATGCCTAAATAAGTCTTTGAATGAACTCCTAAGATCCTTAGAAGTCCCTCCATGTGTATCTTCCCTTGAGAAAACACAATAAACTCCATGGAAGCCAAAATCCTCCATAGCCTCCCCCTAAAGGGGTTTGTGTACCTAGGGAGAGGTTAAAATTTTTCTAAACCTATTTTTGAGTCATATATGATGAATGAATATAAGGGGAAGCCTTAGAAAAAATTTAGGAAGCTTAGAGAATGAGTTGGTGCTTCATGTTCTATAATATGACCTAAAGAAGCAACATGTAGTTAGGCTCATTATTTTAATTGTGTGATGACTCAAAGAGGCTTAAAAGGAGTTAAGAATCATATTTGAAAGGAAAGAATGGAGCCTAGAATTTATTTGATGGGTGTTGCTTCATTAGGTGCATTCTGGGAAACATAAAGGGGCTAATGAGCCAAGCTAGTGTCTAAGCAAGTTGTGTGACCTTAGACTTTGCTTCAAGAATATAATTAGCTTCCATATGATATGTCTAGGCCAAGAGGAATGATCTCTACCTTCTTGGGTGTGAGAGGTCAAGGGAGAGGATTCAAGGCTTAAGGAAAAAGTGTATAAATGCTAGTAAGGTAACTCTCTCCACCTTCTCTCATGCATGATTGCTTGCTTTACTTATCTTTGAATATTCGTGTGTATTTCAAGTTATGAAAAATGTTCTAACATGATCTCTTACTCCATGGTACCATGATGATGCATTATGTTTCTAAATGATGTCTATGATGTTTGTTTTAGTTTGCTTGAGCATGGTGAGAACAAGAACCCTTAGCCATGATGAGAATGAGCCAAGAACCCTTAAGATTAGTTAAGATAAAGTAAAGAGTCTCCCAAAAGTGAGGTTGACTCCTAAGAGCAAGGATGAGTCTAAGAACCTCTTAAAGAATGGGTGAGGCAAGTCTAAAATCTATAAGTGAATGGGTGAGGCTAATCCACTTCCTTGGCAAGCCTTTGTATGCCATGTATGAATTGTTCAAATGTTGAAAATGCTTTTTGAATGTTTGCACATGTTAATATGCTAATGTATGCATTTGTAAGACTTGTTTTGCATGCTTTTATGTATGATTGAATGGGAGATGAGCTATTGAGATTCTTTGAATCTCATCCCATGCTCTACAATGTCTTAACATGATAGGTGAAACAATTGAGCAAGGTAATGGAGGCCACTAAGCCTAGAAGAAGAAGATTGACATCAAAGTATATAAATATGCTTAGTTTTGTTTCCTTTTTAGCCATATACATGGCATATGATGTAATCCCTAGATGAAATTGTAATGTAACCATATGAGCATGTGTAAATATGTTAATGTATCATGTATGAATGAGAGCTAAAGTTATATGTATGAGAATGTGCATTTGGGACATGTATTGGCCAATTAGCATCTTGGAAATGTATGTATAAATAGAAGTGGAATGGCCAAATTGAGATGCATGAGATTTGGGACCATTTGGACAGCTCATGTAAGTTCTAATTATGCTTTTAGACTTGCCCAAAAGGTGCCAAATATCAAGAAGAATCATTTGGACATTTTGGTATCCTATATGGAGCATAAATTGACTATATTGGAAACCTACACCACTTTTTATCCAAATGAGCTCTTCTCAATCTAAGATTTGGCATGTAATTAGAACTTGTTGAGAGCTTTTTGTGAAGCTAAAGAATAGAATTTTTAGAGGTTTATAGAATATTTGATGAATTTTCAAAGTTGGCAAAGATTTTAGTTTTGGTCTGATGTACTGTTCACTTGGTCCGAAAATGATTTCGACACACAAGTCTCAAATAATGTCCAATTGTTACAAAATTTTATATGGAGAAATTAGACATTCCCAGTGATTTGGATGTCTAGGGAGGGAGATATGGATTTTTAAAGATTCTACTCAGTATCAAACGCCCCAACTAATCTCAGGTACTGTGTGGTTGGATTTCGAGGTCTATCTGAATTGGTCTAGAGTTATTGTTTCCCTCTAGCTAACATCTGTAGCTTTCCAGATTGGTGTCATTTGCATGGATTGGATTTTTATGGAATTAATTGGACATTTTTGAAGTTTGCTACAGAAACCTGTGACAGTATTAGTGGATAGCCCGACCTCTAGACTTTTTTGAATGTCAAATGCCTTCTATGTTGTGTTTAATGGTCTGGACATTTTTTTACCATAAATTCAACACTAATTTGGATTTTACTAGAATTAGTTATGATTTTCTAAAGTTTGTGACAGAAGTGAGGAAATTCTAGCTGAAAATGCATACATGTGATTTATGCTTCCCTTTGGTTTCCGTGCATTGTAGGCCAATTTTGATAATGGAAATGAGTTGTATCCATGTAATTAAATATGAGAATGTGATACATGAGCTCACATGGTCCACGGGATACCAAACAAAAATTTTATACGTGACGCAACGCTAAATAATGCATTATTTTAATGCAATTATTTTGCCTCTTTTGTGAGTTGTATAATGTGAGGCATAGATATAGCATGAAATGAGTTAAAAATTTATGGTGTTATAGAATGGGACTCCTCTTATAAAGAAAAAGGTGATAAAAATTGTTTATTAAAATGACGTTTATGTCTAGCATTCGTGGCATTTTTGTTTTAAATTCATTTTATCCCATTTTCAAGAACAATGTTTTCCATCATAACATGTAGGTCCTCTATTTATAAAATGGCTTTGGAATCACTTAATTTGGATTTAAAACCTTCTCGAATGAAATGGTCAAAGTTTAGGTCAATTAACACTCAAAAATGTACACCGGAGGGGTTTTAACTATCTCGGGGCTTCCTATGGTTTTCAGGACCTTTGAGTATCTTGGAAAGTTCAAAATTTTCATGTAAAAAGCCCTATTTTAAGTTTTCTAAAAAAAAGCTCATATTTACAAAAATGCTACTATATTTTTAGTAATTTTTTTGAACCACTCTGGCTCCATTTTTTGGGCAACTCAATGTCAAATCCTCATTTTATATTATTTAAAATTTTATTTGACCTTAAAGCATTTAATCCTGGGTATTTACTTTTCAAACTGACTCATTTTGGTATTTTTACGAAATACCGAACGTCACATTTCTCCCTCCCTTTAAATAAAATTTCATCCTCGAAATTTAAATACATACCTTAGGAGAATAGCTCTGGATATTTTGTTCTTATCTCTTCCTCCAATTCCTAGGTTGCCTCTTCAGATGTTAGGCCCCTCCAGAACACTTTCACCAGAAGAATGTTCTTGCTTCTCAGCTGTTTTAACTTAGCATCCACAGTTCTCTTCAGTTTCACTACATAGGAAAGATTTTTCTACAATTAAACATGCTCATATTTTATGAGATATGAGGGGTCTGAAAAGTACTTTTTCAATTGAGAGACATGAAAAACATTATGGATTTAGGCTAGGTTAGAAGGGGTCTGTAGGCCACGGGTCCAATTTTCTTAAGAATTTCAAATGGACCAATATACTTAGGACTAAGTTTCTTTACCCTCATAGATTGATCTATTCTAGTCATTGGAGACACTCGGATGAATACATGGTCTCTAATCTTAAACTCTAATAGTCTCCTTCTCTTATTAGCGTAACTTTTCTGCCTACTCTGGGTCATAAAGAGCTCGTGCAAGGCAAGGGAATACATAAAATTCATAAATGCAATTTCGGCCAGAATTTCCTCACTTCTATCACAAAATTTGGAAAATCATGACTAATTTTAGAAAAATCAAATTATGCATTCTTTGCCATTTTGGAAAGCTACACATGTCTATTATATGCCAAAATATATCCAGGTCATGAAACATCACATAGAAAACGTTTAACATTCAAAAAGGTACAGAGGTCTGGCTGGC
This sequence comes from Erythrophleum ivorense, assembly GCA_026724425.1. Taxonomy (NCBI): domain Eukaryota; kingdom Viridiplantae; phylum Streptophyta; class Magnoliopsida; order Fabales; family Fabaceae; genus Erythrophleum; species Erythrophleum ivorense. The sequence continues at coordinate 33,627,192 of JAIUCV010000006.1, read as the reverse complement.
TACTGGTATTATCATAGGTTTTTGCTCGAAAGTTCAAAATGTCCAATTAATTTCACAAAAATTCAATCCATTCAAATGATACCAATCTAGAAAGCTACAGATGTTAGCTAGAGGGAAAAAATAACTTTAGACCAGTCTAGGCACATTTAGGCATCAAAAGCTAATCAAACAATACCTAAGGTTAGTTTGGACACCTGATACTAGATAGAAAATTTAAAAATCCATATCTCCCTATCTAAACATCCAATTGAGGTGCTTCTAGTTGGCACAAGCCACTAAGACTATCTAGTTGCTCCCTATAAAAGTTCGTGGCAATGAACATCATTTGGCCCCTGAGTGACAAAATCCATTTTCATACCTAAGTGAACAATACCCAGAACCAATTTCAGAATTTTTTCCAACTTTGAAAATTCACCAAATATTCCATAGACCTCTAAAAATTCTATACTTTAGTTTTCCAAAAATTTCTCAACAAGCTCTAAATGTATACCAAATATCAAATCAATAAGAGCTCATTTGGACAAAAAGTGGTATAGGTTCTTAATATGGTTAATTCTTGCTCCATATAAGATACCAAAGTGTCCAAATGACTTCCCTTGATGTTTGGCACATTTTAGGTAAGTTTAAGAGTATGAATATGACTTATATGAACTACCCAAATGGTCCCAAATCTTATGCATCTCAATTTGGCCATTCCACTTCCATTTATACACTAATCATCGAGTCTTCTAAGAAGCTAATTTGCCATAACATACTCAAATTACATTCTAATGATCGCATAATATAATTTCTCATTTATACATAACATATTAACATAATTACACATGCTTAAGAGGTCATAGGTCATATACAATAATGAATTACAACATTTACCATTCATATGGCCTTAAAGTAACCAAATCTATGCACTTTAATGTCAAACTTTTATCTTTCATGTGGTTGGCTCCCATTTCCTTACTCTCTTCGTCCACCTAGCATGTTAGAACATTGGAGAGGAGTGAATGAGATTCAAAGAATCCCAATAGCTTATCTCCCTTTCAATCACACATAAAAGATGCAAAACCAATCTTGAAAATGCATGCATGAGTATCATAGGATGTGCAATCCTTCAAAAGACATTTTCAATATTTGAGCAAGGCATATATAGCATACAAAGACTTGCCAAGTAAGTAGATTAGCCTCACCCATTCACTTGTAGATTTTGGACTTACCTCATCCATTTTTTAAGAGGTTTTTAGACTCAACTTTACTCTTGGAAGTCAACCTCACTTTTGGGAGACTCTTTACTTTGTCTTAACCAATTCTAAGAGTTCTTGACTCATCCTCACCATGGCTAAAGGTTCTTGGCCTCACCACACTCAAGCAAACCAAAGCAAGCACTATAAACATCATTTGAAAACATAATACATCATCATGATACCATGGCATATGAAATCATGCTAAAATACTTTTCATGGCTTAAAACACACATACACACATTCAAAGACAAGCCAAGCATACATTCATGCATGAGAGAAGGAGGAGTGAGCTACCTTGAATGCAACCACACACTTTTTCTCTTGAATTTGCTCTCCTTTCCTCGGCCTCACACTTACAAAGGTGTGGGAATGATTTTTCTTGGCCTAACACAATTTATGGAAGCCAATTAGGTTTATGGAATTAATTCTAAGGCCACACAACTTCCTCACACATTAACTTGGTCTATAAACCCCTTTTATGTTTCCAAGAATGCACCTAATGAAACAACACCCATCAAATAAATTCTTGACTCCTTTTAAGCCTCTTGAAGTCATCACACAATTGAAATAAGGAGTCTAACTATATGTTGCTTCTTTAGGTCATATTATGGAACATATAAGGTCAACTCACTTTCTATGGTTTCTAAATTTTTCCCAATGCCTTCCCTCATCTTCACTCATCATATACGACTCAAAAATGAGTTTAGAAAAATTTAAAATCTCCCTAGGCACCTAAACCTATCTAGGTCGAGACTAGGAAGCAAATTGGCCTTCTTGGACTTTAGTTTGTTTTCTTGATGAAGGAAGTACATAAGGAGACTTCTAGGGATCTTAGGAGCTCATTTAAACTCTTATTTAGGCATGGAAATTAAGATATCAAATCAGATTTTACAAAGAGCATATGAAACCTTAGAATTTGCATCTTGAATTTCCATGGTTATTTGTTAATTTTCTTTGCATATTCTTATTCTCCACACATTTTTCCCTAAGAATCACCCTTGGTTCTACCTAAAATCCAAGTCCTCCTATGACTTCTTAAGTTGGGCGAAATATGGAGGGAAGAGGAGCAAGGGGTAGCAACCATGGAAGAAGAAATTACCTTATTTTTCTTTATTTTCTCACTTTAATCTTGTCTTCTTTGGGCTCCTTTATTCAAATCCGAATTTTTCCTTAATTTCTCACTTAAAACAGATTTATAAACTTTATTATAATCATAGGAAAAGAAAGGGGAATGGAGAAGGGGAGGTTTGGAAAGGAGAAAGCATGAAAAACTACCAAAATTTATACCTTTTAGCTTGAATTTCTCACCCATTTCTTCTTCCTCTTGTATGCCACTCTCCTAGGGATTTTCCTCTGGTTTGCGACAGAAAAATATGAAGCTAAATGAGTGGGAGAGTGGGGCGCCTTATATATATAGGTGGAGGAAGGAAGACTTTTCAAACATTTGTATTTTGCCCTTTGTTTTTGGTATTTTCATTTCTAATTTGTTTTACCTCCTTTTTCAGAACCATCTTTTTCATTATAAAATTTAAGTCCCTAATTTAGTAAAATTTCTTTGGAATCACTCAAATCAGAGCTAAAACCTTTCTGAACAGATCCGTCAAAGTTTGGGTGCATCGACATTAAAAAAACATTCACCGGAGGGGTTTTAACTGTCTCGAGGCTTCCTATGGTTTTCAAGGCCCCTGAAAATCTCAAAAAACTTAAAACTTTCATTGAAAAAGCCCTCTTGTGTGAATTCCTAAATTTGCTCAAAATTACGAAAATGCCATTACGTTTCATAAGTTTTTTGTTAAATTTTGTTTTTTTCATTTTAGCTCCATTTTTCTTTCCATCTGAGCTTAAGATTCTTATTTTTAGGAGTCTAAAATGTTACTTAATTTTTTTGGGATCTTAACTAATTTATTTCAAGGGACTTGCTTTGAAAACGCACCTATTTTTGTCGTTTAACAAAAATCGGACATTACATCTCACCTAGCTTAACCTAACAGAGGGGGAATCTGCACTTCTTCCTATACAATGCTTCATAAGGGGCCATTTGAATACTAGAATGATAACTGTTATTATATGCAAACTCCGCTAATGGTAAATAAACATCCTAGTTACCCCTCATCTCTAATACACACACTCTTAACATGTTTTCCTGGGTCTGGATGGTTCTTTCAGTCTGACCATCTATCTAGGGTGTGATATGCAGTACTAAAATACAATCTAGTCCTTAAGGCATACTACAATGACCTCTAGAAGTTCAATGTGAACCTGGGGTCTCTATCTGATATCATATTACTAGGTACTTCATGAAGTTGCACCATCTCTCTTATATACAACTGGGCTAATTTATCTAATTATGAGTAGTTGTCATAGCTAAAAAGTGTGCAGACTTTGTCAGTCTATCCACAACTATCCAGATAGTATCATGTCTAGAGGATGTCTTAGGTAACCCCATGATAAAGTCTATAACTACACTATCCTACTTCCACTCAGGGATATCTAGGGGTTGCAATAATCCAGTGGGTCTCTAATGTTCTATCTTTACCCTCTGACATACTAGGCATCTAGCCACGTAATCAGTTACATCATTTTTCATTCATAGCTACTAAAAAATTCTTTTCAAATCCTGATACATCTTGGTGGCACCTGGGTGGATAGTATACTTACTCTTATGTGCCTTTTCTAAAATTCTTTCTCTCAGTCCATTTTGGTTAGGCACGTAAATTCTATCTCGGTATACTATCATCCCATCCTCAAACACATTAAAATTTGAGGTCCTACCCTGGGAAACTCATTGCTGACCTGTATCAGGAACTTATCTTCTCTCTAGGCATTTGTGATTTGGGTTCTAAATTCATTCTTACTTCGAGTTTCACTGAGGTATAATCTACCCAATACCACCTGACAAGAGAGATTCATGTTTCTAAATCTCTCTAAGAGTCCCTGCTCCCTAATCATCATATGGGCTGCATGGATGGACCTCTACTCAGGGTATCAACCAGTGCATTGGCTTTGCTAGGATGATATTTCAAAGTATAATCATAATCTTTTAGGAATTTCATCTACCTCTTCTATCTCATATTTAATTTATAATATTTGGCTCTCTAAAAACGAGAGACAACGCAAAAAATATAACGTACGGTTTCTCCGTAAACATACAAAATTCACCAAATACAAAAGGAAGTCCCTTGAAATGACTTAGTTAAGGTCCTAAAAAATTTGGGAAGCATTCTAGGCTTTGAAAAATGAGGATCCCAGGCTTAGACGAAAAGAAAAATGGAGCTAGAATAAAGAAACAAAATGTAACGAAAGGTTGACAAATGAAAGGGCATTTCTGTAATTTTGAGTAAATTTTGGAATTCACATAGGAGGGCTTTTTAAATGAAAATTTTAAGTTTTTTGAGGTTCTCAGAGGCCCTAAAAAAATTGAGAAGCCCTGGGACAGTTAAAACCCCTCCAGTTGACGTTTTTCAACATCGGTTGACCCCAACTTTGATTGATTTGTTTGGGAAGGTTTTAGCTCCGATTTGAGTGATTCCAAAGGTATTTTACTAAATTAGGAAGCTAAATTTCATAATAAAAAATACAGTTCTAAAAAAGGAGCTAAAACGAGTTAGAAACAAAAATACCAAGAATGAAGAGCAAAATTAGAATTTTTTAGAAAGTGGAAGCTTCTTGAACACTTTTTAAGTTTCTTGTTTCTTCTCCCCCCTTCATTTGCATGACCTATTCTGCCTAAATACTAGAGAAAACACCAGCTCACTTAGGCACACCATGGAGGAGAAGAAAGGAGGATAAAAACAAGAAAAATGTAAGGAATTTCATGGATTTTCATGCTCCTTCTTCTTCCAAACTTGTTCCTCTCCTCTTAAGCTTTCTTTCCTATGGTTTTATTGAAGCTTTTGGATCTATTTTGAGGGAAGAACAGAGGAGAAAATTCGGATTTGAAGAGAGGAGGCCAAGGAAAGTGAGAATCAAGCAAGAAAACAAGAAAAAACAAGGTAAATTCTCCATCCTATGGTAGCTACTCCTTCCCCCTTCTTCTCCCTATTTTGCCCCATATATGTAGCTACAAGAGGGCTTAAATTTTGGGCAGAACCGAGGGTGAATTCTAAGAATTTAAGGGAGGAGAGTAAGAATATGCAAAGAAATCTAAGAAAAGTCCATTGATATTCAAGGTGGCAAACCTAGGGTTTCATGGGTTTCCTTGAAAATTTGATTTTATGTAATTATTCCTAGGCCTAAATGAATGTTTAAATGAGTTTCTAAGATCCCTAGAAGTCTCTCCATGTCCATCCTCCATCAAGAAAATAAAGAAAATATCCATGGAGGCCAAATACTATATAGTCTCAGCCTAAAAGGGATGGGACACCTAGGGAGAGTTTTAAATTTTTTCAAACCCATTTTTGAGTCATATATGATGAATGAAAATGAGGGAAAACTTTGGAAAAAATTTAGGAGGCCTAGAGAATGAATTGGTGTCTTAGGTTCCATAATATGACCTAAAGAAGCAACATATAGTTAAGCTCTTTGTTTTAATTGTGTAATGACTCCAAGAGGCTTAAAAATAGTCAAGAATCATATATGAAAGGAAAGAATGGAGCCTAGAACTCAATTGATAGGTGTTGCTTTATTAGGTGCATTCTTGGAACTATAAAAGGGTTAATAGACCAAGTTAGTATTTAAGGAAAATGTGTGGCCTTAGAATTAATTCCATGAACCTAATTGGCTTCCATAAATTGTGTTTAGGCCAAGAGAAATGAATCCCACACCTTTATGTGTGTGAGGCCAAGGAAGGGACAGCAAATTCAAGAAGAAAAGTGTGTGGTTGCATCCAAGATAGCTCACTCCTCTTTCTCTCATGCATGAATGTATGCTTGGCTTGTCTTTGAATGTGTGTGTGAATTTTAAGCTATGAAAATTTTTTTAGCATGAATTCTTATTCCATGTTACCATGATGATGCATTTTGTTTTCAAATGATGTTTGTTATGCTTGCTTTGGTTTGCTTGAGTGTGGAGAAGTCAAGAACCCTTAGCCATGGCGAAGATGAGCTAAAAACCCTTAAAGTTAGTAGAGAGAATGCAAAGAGTCTCCCAAGAGTAAGGTTGAGTCAAAAACCTCTTAAAGAAATAGGTAAGGCAAGTCTAAAATCTACAAATGAATGGGTGAGGTTAATCCACTTACTTAGCAAGCCTATATATGCCTTGTATGACTTACTCACATGCCAAGATTGCTTCTTGAATGTTCATGTTATTTAATATGCTCATGCATGCATTTGTAAGACATGGCTTGCATACTTTATGTGTGGTTGGAATGGGAGATGAGCTATTATGATTCTTTGAATCTCAATCCCTCCTCTCCAATGTTCTAATATGCTAGGTGAACCAAGAGAATAAGGTAATGGGAGCTAACAACTTGGGAGATGAAAGTATGACATCAAAGTGCATGGATTTTGCTTCTTTAAGGTCATATGAGTGGCAATTGTTGTAATCTATTATTGTATATGACCTATGACCTCATGAGCATATGTAATTATATTAATATGTTATGTATAAATGAAAAATTAGGTTATGTGAATGTTACAATGTAAATTGAGCATGTAATGCAAAGACTAGCATCATGGAAATGTGTGTATGGTATGGGGTGAGAGTGAATTTGCAAATTCTGGATTTGTGCACCTTTGAGACAAGTTTAAAATGTCATTTTGGTGCAATCTCACGTGCTCAAGTGACCACACAAGCCTAGGAAGCAAATTTGGACACTTTGATGCTTGTAAAGACCATGAAAATGACCAAACCAAAACCCTATGGCACAAATAGACCAAATGGATGAATCTTCCCATGAAATTTTGTATACATGTAAGGCTTATTGAGAGCTTTTTAGGAAGCTAAAGTACAAAAAAATTGGAGCTCTACAAAATTAATTATGAATTTTCAAAGTTAAGATTTTTTTTCTGTTCTGGTGCATATACTATTCATATGGTCAATTTTGTGTTTTGTGTCATTTGATAGTCAAAACGTGTTCAATACTTATGAATTTTTACATGCATAAAATAGAGGTTATAAGATTTCTATGGCCACCAAGATCACCTCATTTGGAGGCTTGAGCAAAGAGTTATGAATTTTTGAAATTTCATGTCTATACTAGTAATGCCACTTGACCTCTAGTACTGTTTCATCATACTTCAATTCCTAAATGAACTTGACATGATCTGGAAATATTTTTTATTTAAAGTTAACATCTGTATATTCTCAAGTTGACCAAGTTTTTATGATTTGGATTTTTGTAGAATTAGTTGTGAATTTCCAAAGTTTATGACAGTAGCCCAAATAGTTGAGACCTTGGGTGCTTTTCAAATATCAAACATCTTCTACTTGGCGTTTCATGCCTTAAAAATATTTTTATCATAAATTAGACATCTAGAGCTTTTTAGAATGGTAAAAGAATCTATGATTTCAATTTGTTTAGAATTAGTTATGATTTTTCAAAGTTTGTGATAGAAAACATGCAATTCTGGCCGAGGCTACACTATGGAAATTCATGTGTTTCTTGCACTTGCATGAGTTCTAGGCCACTTTTGGTGATGGATTTGAGTTGTAATGTAATTAAATATGAGAATGTAATACATGAATCCATATGGCCTATAGGACTCCAAAAGAAAAATTAATGCATAGCGCAAAGCAAGAAAACTCAATAATTTAATGTCATTTTCTTACTTTCTTATGTAATGCTTGGCATGAGACTTAAAATTGGCATGAGGAAAAGCTAGAAATCTATAGTGTTACATAATTTCTTTTGATCAAACAAGTATTTTAGACTCTTGTGGTCACTATAAATTTCTAAGGTAGCACCATACAGATAATGCCTCCAGATTTTAAGAGCAAACACGACCACAGCTAACTCTAGGTCATGTGTAGATAGTTATCCTAATGAGGCCTCAACTGCCTAGAGGCATATACCACTACTCTACCCTACTACATTAACACACAACCTAACCCCTTTCTCGAGGCATCACTATAAACCACAAATGGTTCACTAGGGTCAGGGATAATCAGTACAGGGGCAGTGGTCAAACGGAGTTTCAACTCCTGGAAACTCCTCTCACATCTATCATCCTACACAAAAGGTGTTTTTTTCTTAATCAACCTTATTAATGGTAAGGCTATATGAGAAAAGTCCTTAATAAACCGTCTATAGTACCCTACCAAACTTAGGAAACTCCTAACCTCGGTAATGGTTCTAGGTCTATCCCACTATAACACAGCTTCTACTTTATGGGGTTCAATAGCAACCCTCACTTATGATGTCACGTAACCTAAGAATCTCACCTCAATTAGCCAGAACTCACATTTACTAAGTTTGGCACACAACCTGTTATCTTTCAAGGTTTCTAAGATTAGTCTTAGATGTCTCTCATGCTCCTCAAAGGATGTGGAGTACACTAGGATATCATTAATGAAAACTACCATAAACTTATCTAAATATGGTCTAGATACCCTGTTTATATAATCCATGGACACCGGGGGTGCATTTGTCAGCCCGAATGGCATTATTAGGAACTCATAATGCTCATATCTAGTTATGAAAGCCGTCTTTAGGACATTTCAATTCTCACTCTTAGCTAGTGGTATCTAGATCTAAGATCTATCTTGGAAAATACAGATGCCCCAGCTAACTGATCTAACAAATCATTAATTCTAGGAAAAGGATATTTATTCTTGATAGTTACTTTATTCAACTCCATGTAGTCTATACACAATCTTATGCTACTATCCTTCTTTCTCAAAAATAAAACCGAAGCTCACCAAGGTGAAACACTAGGGTGTATGAACCCTTTCTCTAATAACTCCTCTATCTGCTTTTTCAACTCGATAAGCTCAGTAGAAGCCATCTTGTAAAGAGCCTTGGACATTGGTCCAGCCTTAGGCACTATGTCTATAGGAAATTTTATCTCTCTTTCAGGGAGTAGAGCACTAAAGTCAAAATCTTTAAAAAATACCTCTGGAAATTCTCTGACCACTGGGATCTCCTCTATCACTTTCTTTACCTCAACCTGAATAGAGAAAGAGACTAGAAACCTTGACACCCATGCTCTAAATGTCTCTCAACCTAGGCAGTAGTCACAAAAGATAACTCAACTCCTACTCTAGGCATGGTCCCACAAGTAGGTAAGGAAATAGTTTGGTGTTCACAATTAAGTACAGTGTTATTTGCAGTCATCCAATTCATATAAACAATTAAATCAATGTCATGGAAAGACATACAAATCAAATCAATAGTAGTATGACAATGATTAAACTAAATGGTGACATTCAAGTAAGCATGGGAAGTAACAACGTGAACTCCAATGGGTGTAGTGACAAATAAGTCAAATGGTAAAGTACTAATGGCCATATCCAATCGCCTCATACAATCATAGGATATAAACGAGTGACTAGCACCCAAATTAAACATAGCAACTATAGGAAAATCATTCACTATAAGCGCACCTCGGATCAAACTGGGGGACGCAGTAGCCTCCTGCTGAGTGAGGGCAAACACTATTCCCTGGGTCTACGACCTGGGTGGAGGCACTATATCTGTCTACGGATAGTTCCTAGCAATATGCCTCGGCTTCCCACACGTGAAGCATGTCACGGGAAACTGCTGGGTAGATGATTGGGTTTGAAGAGGCTGCACCTTTTTGCCCTTCTATGGCCTTCTGTTCCACTACACCTTACCTTTCCTCTTGCTACTAGGTGCCATGTTGGAACCCTCTTCAGATCTCGATCTCTTCAGTTCTGGAGCCCGCTTCTGACTAGCTAGTCCCAATAGGCATGATAGCTCGCAGGTTATTCTCAATCACCCTGTTGACCTCCAAAAGGGTATTAAACTTTCTAATCTGCTGTGGAGTAACCTTGTCACTAATGAGGGGCTTCAACCTAATCTCAAACTACTCACATCTCCAAGGTTCATCATCATATCTCGGTAAGTAAGAGAAATACCAAAATAATTTAATAAATTTGGCCATATACTAATCTACAGTCATCTCATCTATTTGATTTAACCCCATAAATTCCATCTCTTTCTATTTTCTCACTGAACTGGGGAAGTATTTTTCATAAAACTCCACTAAAAAGTTCTCCCAGGTGATCTATATATTCTTGGTCTGTATCAAGGGTTTCGTGCTACGCTACCATCTATAGGCTTTTTTCTATAGTGGCGAGCTGAGCTTTCTACTTTGTGATACAATCCATCATGTAAATATTTTCTCTAGCTCCATGACCTATGCCTCTACCTTATTTGCATCCAATTCCCTATCAAATGAGGGTGGACTATTCTTTTTTAACTAATTTAGTAACTTCTAAATAGGCGTCTGGGTTCGAGCTAGCTCTTGGGGAGGTGTAGGTGAAATGCTGGAGGTAGATGGCTGAGGTACAGGGGCTTCTCTCCTTGCCTCTTCTTGCCTAGCTAGGGCATTCTACAAGTGCATAATCATATCATGTTGATGTTACGCAATCTGTCTCTATTACTTTAGCATCTCTTGCTATTGCTCTATCATGGCTTGTTATCGATCTAATCTCTCCATGATGGTGCATAAAGGGTCCTTAAACTCAACCCTCTGAGCCCTAAATGGGCTGCCCTTGCCTAATCTAGTCTCTACCATCTTATATGAAAAGAATCACAATCTTAGTGTATAATTACATTTTAAGCACATATGCATATGTATTCCATCACTTCCATGGCAATTCACACTGAAACATAGGCTAATCACACCATTCAAGAGTTAAACACCAAGCAAAAGTGCCTAAACCTTTGCTCTAATACTAAAAACATAATACTATAGTTTATTAATCTCCACATCCTCATATCCAAGCTTGATTTCACATGAATTCAAAGAAAAGTGATTAAAAATATTGCAATTTATTGCGTTACGTCAGGGTTTAAAAATTCATACTTTGTCCTGTGGACCCCATGGACCCATCAATAGCATCATCTACTTATACTCCATTCATATAATTCATACATATCATAAAACAATCCATAAACCATGGATTTGAAGCCAAAAACTAGAAAAATGGCAAATTACTCGTAAGTCCAGAATTCAGGTTTTTGACACCAATTTTAGAAAATCATAATTAATTCTAAAAAAATCAAAATCAAGTAAATGATAGATTTTTAGAAAGCTTTGATGTCAACTATAGGGTAAAATCATCCCAGGCCATGAAACATCAGTTGGACCATATTTGGCAACAAAAAAACACTAAAGGTTCGGCTGCCTAGGTTTGTTGTCACAAATTACTGATATAAATTTTAAAAATTCATAACTAATTTTAGAAAAACTCAAAACCCAGCAAAACATACCATTCTTGAAAGCTATGAATGGCTAAAAATAACTCCATACCAAAAACAAAGTGTTTAGCCTTCGAAAATCGATGAAACAGTAACAGAGGTCTAGCTGCGTCCCTAGTACTGATCTAGAACTTCAAAAATTCGTTTCTCTCTCTATATAAATCCAAATGAGGTGATTTCATGTCTAGTTTATTCTTGTAAACGTTCATAGCCATTGGACAACAATTGACTCATAAGTGATACAAGTAAAGAATCTGACCATTTGCACAATAACAATGCCAATTCTGTTAAAATTTGCCAATTTTGAAAATTCACCAAAACTTTCTTGGAGCTCTAAATAATATGCATTTTAGCTTCCCAAAAAGCTCTAGATGATACCTATATGCATGCCAAATTTTTGGCCAAGAAGAGCTCATTTGGTCAGATCTTGATATAGCTCAAGAATATAGCAAATTTGGCACCATATAAGGGTCAAAATTGGTCCAAATGGATTCTTAATTTCTCTACCACCTCTTGGGCAAGTTTTAAAACATAAACACTACATGTATGAACTTCTCAAGTGGTCTAAAACCTCGCACAAAACTCACTATGCTACATGCTTGGATACATGTTCAAGAATGAGTTACCAAGGGGTCAAGTTGCATTTTCTCATTTATTTCATCACCACTTTGGTTCATACACTATATTTACATACTTTTACATTTACTCAAAAGTTCATATCTCAAAAATGATACGTACATACAAAATTTGATAATGGAAAACATCAAAAACTACATTAGTGTCAAAGTATAGCCAACTACGCTCATTGGCTTACACTTTGGTCTTCTTGAGCTCCACCTAGACATGGTTAGATGGAAGAGGGAAGGGGATGAGATTCAAAGAATCTCAATATCTCAAACACCCATTCAAGTAAGCAATCAAGGCATATAAACATGTCAAAGTACACAAGTAGGCATCCAACCCCATTATAAATCATTTAAATCATAGTTCACATGTCATGAAGATATATCAAAGCCAAGAGTAAGCTCTAGGGATTCTGGGTCTAACCTCACCCCATTTTTGGGACTTTTGGTTAGCCTCACCCTTGGTCTAGGGACTTTTGACTTGGCCTCTCTCACCCATGAGGCTTTTGGACTTGTCTCACCCATGCCTAGGACTTTTGGCTTCACCTCACCCATTTCAAAGGACTTTTGGCACTGCTTCACCCTTAAGAGCAAATTTCATAACCTAAAACATAATTCAAGAAACATATTGGTACCAATACAACAAGGCAACATCAAATGGTTCATAATATAAATGAAGATATAAACATACAATGACTATCATACATCCAAGAATGCAAACAAGAAGGAGTGAAGAGCTACCTTAGCAATTAAACACAAGCTTCCCTCTTGATTATTCTTCTCCCCTTTTGGTCTCACACCCACAAATAGATAGAGGTTGATTTCTTTGGCCTAGATACGACAAATGGGGTTCAATTATACTCTTGGAGCAAGCCATAACATTAAATACATACCAAGGAAGCATACTTGGCTCAATAGTCACATATTAGTTCCATAAAAGGTCTAATAAAGCAACTACCATAATTCAAATTCTTGGCTTCATTTTCTTCTTATATCTAGGCCTCTTGGTTCCATTTAAATTCCATGAAGTCATTATAAATTCATTTCCAAGAGTCTAGATACAAGTTGCTTCTTAAAGCTACATTATGGAACCTATATCTCTAGCTTCAAAATTTTTCCCAACAGTTCCTTTTATCTTTTCCCATCACATAAAGTCCTCAATCAAGTTTAGAATAAATTGAAATACTCCCCAGCCCTACCAATGATGCTTGGCCAAGACATAGGGAGGAATTTGAGCCCATGAAGTTTGCAAGTTTTTCTTGATAGAAGGGGCACTTGGGAGGCTTCCTAAGGGCCTTAGAAACTTAAACAAATACTCACATAGGTTAGGGAATTCTTAAATCAAAACAGATTTCACACTTCCTCCATGAATTCCTAACTTTTCTTCAATGGTTTTTCTTCAATTCTCTTTGCATTTCCTAGGTTCCCATAGCCTAATTCCTAGGATTCTTGCTTGATCTAGGTCAAAAATTCCTCCCCTTCCTAAACTCTCTTCAAGGCCAAACCCTCACACACATGAACAAAGGAGGAAGAAGCAACAAAACAAGAAGATGTACCTTGGTTCCTTAACTTCTTCAAGAGTCTCTTTCTTTGTTTTGGCTTCCTTCTTAAAACTCTAAACTTTCTCCTCTGAACTAAGGCCAAAATAGGCCCAATTCATTATCAAAACCATGGAAAGAAAGAGCAAAAAGAGGAGAACAAGATATGTAAAGGAAATTCCATGAAAGCCTTTAGTTTTTCTCACATATTTCTATGATTTCTTCCCTCTTTGTTTTCCTCCTATGGTGCGCCCTTCTTGACTGAGCTCTCCCCTACCTTTGAGCAAAAAATAAGTTGATTAGAAGAAGGAGAGAGTGGGATGCCTCTTATAAAGAAAAAGGAGATAAAAATTGTTCATTAAAATGACATTTACGTCCTGCATTTGTGGCATTTTTGTTTCAGATTCATTTTTTCTCTTTTTCAAGAACCATCTTTTCTATCATAAAATTTAGGTTCTCTATTTTATAAAATGGCTTTGGAATCACTTAATTTGAATTTTAAATGTTCCATAACGAAACGGTCAAAATTATGGTCAATTAACATTCAAAAAGCGTATACCAGAAGAGTTTTAATTGTCCTAAGCTTCCCATGGTTTTCAGGATTTTGAAAACCCCAGAAAGCTCATATGAGTTTTCCAAAAAGTACCCATATTTATAAAAATGCCACTATACTTTTGGCAATTTTATTGCACAATCTGGCTCTAGTTTCTAGGCAACTTAGCATTTAAATCCTCATTTTTTATTATTTAAAATTTTATCCTAATTTTTTTTGACTTTAAATCATTCAATCCAAGGGACTTGCTTTTCAAATTGACTCATTTCAGTGTTTTTACGAAATACTGGACATCACAACTTAAGCAAAACTAAGTATACATATACAAGAATGGAGGAAAAGCTACCTTGACACAACAATTCCAACTAGTTCCCTTTTGTTTCTTTCCCCTTTTCCATAACTTTACAACTACACTTGAATGAAATTTCACTTGTTTGACCTAGACATATCAAATGAAATATAACATCATCAATGGAACCATACTTACACTCATATTAGTCTTATACATTCCACTAGGGTTTATATGCACATATATGGCCTATTTGAATACCTCATAAAGCAACTCTTATATTTCAACTTCTTGGCTCCAAAATCCCACTTAATATAAGTTATATGACTCTAATAAAACTTATTAAAGTCATCACATGCATAGTTAAACAAGTCTAATACCAAGTTGCTTCTTTAGGCCTAATTGAACCCTAAATTTTTCACATTTTAAAATAAGGCTTCTAAATTAATCCACAGTTTCATTAATATTTATAATTCATATTTAGACCACTTATAACGTCAAAATCAATGAAAACTCTTCCAAGTTCTTTATATCTACCATCGCCAAATGTAGCACCCTCTTTGGGCAACTTGGAGTTTTGTCACTTTTCTTAGGAAATTTGACACATGTGAAGCATCCTTGACTATTTTCTAGTTCAAGTTTGGCCTTTAGTGTCATAAAACATCTTCTTAGAGTTCCAAAACTTTTAAGGTACAAGTAAGACCTAGGTGGCCTACTTTGCATTTTAAAGCTTCTTAATTGATTCATTTTGCACCATCTTAATCTCTATGCTTTTTAAATCTCTATTTCTATCATGTTGTTAGCCAAACTCAATTCCCTCACTAAGGTTCCAAGAAGAGCAAGTTCTTTTAGCTTAAATTATACGTCATTTAAAAGTGCTTTAAATGGAGATTATTTTAGTGCAATTGGTTCCCTTAAAGGAGCTTCTTCTACCATGAGTTCAACCACCAAAACTCACTTTTTTAGGAAACCAAAACCACTAAAAGAAAGAAGAAAAGGAGTGAGAAAGAGTTTACAATAACATTATAAATAAATTTGGCACATAAGCTTACCTATATGGTGTCATACCTTATCTTTCTATTATCATACTCTTCCATTTAGGGCAATTTGTGCACATTCATAAGACAAAAGTAAGGAAAAGTATGAAAATAATACACTTTTATCACATTACTGGGGGTAAAATTTTTCAATTGACCTGACGTGGGCCCCGTGGATTATCCAACAACATTCTCTAGTCATTTATTACTTATACAACTCATACATAACTCAAAATGTCGCACAATCCACGGACTTTAAGGTAAAAAACCCTGGATTTTCACTCCATCTTGTGGACAGCATAAGGCAAATTTCAAGGGCAACTTTGAAAAATCATAACTAAATGTAGAAAAATTGAAATCATACAAACCATAGTATTCTAAAAAGATATAGATGTTAAATTTCACTAAAAATAAGTCCTAAACATGAAAATCCCATCTGGACCACATTTGAAAATAGAAAAGGTAGGAAGGCCCGACTGTCCTCTGATACTGATGCAGATTATTGATATAAATTTTGGAATTCATAATTAATTCCTTAAAAAAATATAATCTATGCAATCTATACCAATTTGGAAAGCTATAAATGTTAACTAGAGGGGAAAAATGATTCTAGATGAACCCAAGAGCATACAGACCCCTAAAATTAATCAAACAGTACCACAGGTTTGACTATGCACCTAATACTAGATAGCACTTCGAAAATTAATATCTCCCTCTCTAAACATCCAAATGAGGTGCTTCTAATTGGTACAACTCACTAGGAAGGTCTAGTTTCTCTTTGTAAAATTTCATGGCAATTGGACATATTTTGCCCCATGATTGATATAGATTCATTTTTGGACCAATTACACCAGTACTAGTGGCCAAACTAGAAACTTTTTCCAACTTTAAAAATTTGCCAAATATTCTACAGACCTCTAAATAATACCCAATTTAGATTCCCAAAAAGCTCTCAATAAGCACTAATTCATGCCAAATTTCATACCAAGAAGAGCTCATTTGGATAGAAA
The DNA here is from genome assembly GCA_026724425.1 of Erythrophleum ivorense. Lineage (NCBI taxonomy): Eukaryota > Viridiplantae > Streptophyta > Magnoliopsida > Fabales > Fabaceae > Erythrophleum > Erythrophleum ivorense. The sequence goes on along the minus strand of JAIUCV010000006.1, from coordinate 33,610,580 downwards.
GTGACATATCTCACTCAAATGGTCAATTTTGCTTCATGTGAGGGGTCAACTTTCTCCAAATGGCCTCTCCAATGGTTTGGCTCCTCTTGGGTAAGTTCAAAAGCACAATTATGACTTGTGTAGACTTCCGAAGTGGTTGCAAACCTCATGCATCTTAATTTGGCCATCCCACATCCATTAATGCACTACACACATAAACTATTTAAGAAGCTAAATTTCACATTTACATTGATTTAATGTCACAGATGGGTTGCATAATATTCATATATCATATTACATTTGCTCAAGGTCTTACATTACAAAAATAACTTGTACAAGTTCATTTTGACATTTATAAACAAAGAGAACAACAAAATATTCTAATTGTAACTCTTTAAGGCTCTTGGCTTGCTTTTCTTGTGTCTTGGGAGCCACCTAGACATATCAAGATGGAAGGGGGAAGGGGAGTGAGATTCCTTGAATCTCAATAGCTGACACACCCATTCACTAACACATTCATGGCATGCATACATCAAAGCATATGTATGGAAGGTTTGGCAACCATAAAGTATGCAAAGTCACAATTTCCATGCCACTTATTCACATTCAAGCCAAAAACATGCTCTCGGGACTTTTGGTTTTGTCTTACCCCATTTCTAGGACTTTTGGATTTGCCTCACTCTTGGACTAGGGACTTTTGACTTGGCCTCACCCTTCCAAGAGACTTTTGGCCTTGTCTCACCTATGCCATGAGACTTTTGACATCTCCTTACTTTCATTAAGGGACTTTTGGCATCATCTCACCCTTATGAGCCATTTCCACAACCAAGGCCATTTAAGGAAACACATTGGTACCAATGTAATGTCAAGGCATCAAGTGGCATGTTTTCAAGTCACAAGAGCATACACAAACACACAAAGACATACATATGCACATAAGAATGTAAGGAGAATGAAGTGGAGAGCTACCTTGAATTTATGCAGGCTTCCTTTGTTTTATCCTTCCCTCTTTTTAGCCTCACAAGAGCACCTAGGTGAGTGGATGTTCTCTTGGCCTAAATACCATAAACAACACACAATTACACACTTGAAGGAAGCCAAGACACTAAACTCACTCTTGAACACACACTTGGTTCCATAAGTGGCATAATAGTTCCATAAATGGCCTATTGAAGCAACCTTCACAATTCAAGCTTTAGTCTCCCATTTCTTTCCATTTTTAGGCGTCTTGGCCTCATTCAAAGTCCTTGGAGCCCTTACACAATTTTTTACACAAGCTTAGAATCAAGTTGCTTCACAAAGCACCATTATGGACACCATTGTCCCATCTCCCATTCCATGGCTCCTAAATTTTTCCCAATGGTTTCTCCCATCTTCTAACATCACATAAAGTCCTAAACCAAGGCTAGAACAAATTAAAACATCATCTACTCTATCCATCCTAGCTTGGCCGAACCTATAAGTAATAATGGGGTTCTTGGACTTCTTGATTTTTTCTTGATGGGAGAACCACTTGGGGAGGTTTCTAAGGGTCTTAAAAGCTTAAGAAAATATTCAAATAACCAAGAAATTACTCACATAAAATCAAATTTTACAAAACCTTAAAGAAGCCCACACTTTTCTATTTTGTTTTCCATAGGTTTTTCTTGCAATTTCTTGCCATATTCCTCTTCTCCATGGTCTAAATCCCTAGGTCCTATCTTGTTTTTTAGCAGAACATCTCCCCCTCATATGGTTCTAGTTTGGCTGAAATCATACACAAGGAAGAAGTGAAGAGGAGAAACAACAAAACTATGAAATACCTTAGATTCAAGCTTGGTTTCAAGACTTTTTCTCTTTGGTTTTCTTCTCCTCAAGCAATTTACACTGCTCTTCCTTGTTCTAGACTCAAAACAGAACTGATTCACTCAAATAAACCATGGAAAGAGAGGAGGAAAGGAGAGGAATAGAATTGGAAGAAGATGGAGCATGAAATTCCTTAAATTTCCCTACCTTTCTTGTCTTTTTCTTCCTCTTTTTCTCCTTCTCTTGGTGTGCCTAAAGGAGCTGAACATTTTTTGTATTTTAGGTAGAAAGGGTCGTGCTTAAGAAGGTGGGAGAAGAGACAAGAAGCTTATGAAACACTTAAGAAACTGGCTTTTTCAAAAATTCCAATTTCATTCTTCCATAATGGCAATTTCGTTTTGGCTTCATTTTAGTTCCTTTTTGAGAACCATCTTTTCCATTATAAAATTTACGCTTGCAATTTAATAAAATGCCTTTAGAATCACTCAATTTGGAGCTAAAACTTTATCAAATGAATCCGTCAAAGTTTGGGTTCATCGCCATTGAAAAATGTACACCGGAGGGGCTTTACTAGTCTTGAGGCTCCCATGGTTTTTAGAGCCCCTAAGAACCCTGGGCAAGTTAAATTTCCCATTTAAAATGCCCTCCTATGTGTTTTTCCAAAAGTTGCACTTATTTACGAAAATGCCATTACATTTCGTCAGTTTTTGTCACGATTTGTTTCATCGTCCTAGCTCATTTTTTTTCCTTTTGAACCTAGAATTATCATTTTTAAGAGCTTAGGACTCTACCTAAATTTTTTAGGACATTATCTAGCTCATTTCAAAGGACTTACCTTTATACAGCTCATTTTGTCATTTTACAAAAATTACATTCGTTACATATGGAGCTTTCTTTCCCTTTCTTTCCTTTTCTCTTGTCATGCCTCCATAAGAGCTTCAGTGGTTACTTTAGTTCTGCCAAATGAAGAAAAAAGAGGGAGGCTTGCTATTCAAAGGTTTTATAACTTTTTAAAATTTCCATTTTGCCCTTATATTTTAGGTACATCGTTTAGATTCATTTCTTTATATTTTTAGAAATTGACAATTCCATAATACAATTTAGACTCTACTCTTCATTAAAATCATTTCCGTAGAGGTTATAGGGATTTAAAACAACCAAACAAGGCCTGGTCAAAATTTTAGTCAATTGGCATCATAAATAGTACACCTATAGAGTTTTAGCGGGCCTCTGAAAATCTTAGTGACCTCAATTTTAATATTTAAAACTCTTTTCTTTAAGTTTATGAAATTTTACCTAAAATTAAGATTTTTCCACTATGTTACTAATTTATTCTATTTAGTAATTTTGGCTTTGCTTTTGGGCCATTTAAGATTTCATAGCCTTATTTCTATATGCTTTAATTAGTATTCTATCCTTAACTGTCTTTAATTCATTTTATTTTAAGGTCATCTTCCATCAATAAAACTAGTTCCAATTTAGTTTAAAGGCCAATTGATTTATAAAACAAAGGATATTATAGGATTGTAACATAATGGTTCACCCATAAACCCAAAGGAAAAGCCTAAGTCAAGTTAGATTTTATGGCTATAATAAACAGTTATAGTATGTTTACTAGTTTTCATGTTTATCTAGGTGATTTTGCATAATTGTAATCTTTGCTTGACTTTCTATGTATGTGTATGATAATCTAAGTAAATCTATTAAGATTCTTCCAAATCTCATCTTTCTTTTTATTTTTCTCCACTAACCAGTACTAGGTGAAGGTGTCAGTACTAGAAAAGGAAAGGAAAGGGCTAGTCTTCAATGTCAAGAAATAGCAAATTTTTAATCATGCATGTATTTGATTTATAATGTATCATTATAATAAATTTTAAATGATGAGCTTAACTTATTAGTGATGTAATTGTGAGACTAGTATTTTATCAATTAGTGATGTAATTTAGTCATTACTTAGCATCTTATTAAGCTTGTACGATCAAATTGTTATATTTGATTATTATGATACTTGTATTCTCCATATCCGTGAGTTTTAGGCTGAATTATAACCATTTGAGTGGTCTAGACAACTAATTTTATAAGGGAAAACTCTGCTAGATTTTTCTTAGAATATAATGAAAAGTATTTAGCCACTAACAGACAAACTTAATTGGTAATTAAGGGTTACCAATAAATGAGCTAATTTAATTGGAAAGACATGGAATCAAAGAAAGGTTATTGAAAGTATTCATAAACTTTTGGATCTATATCTACCTATATGGATAAAATGGATTCATTGGTGAACCATAATAGCTAAGTAAAAGAGATAGTCAATTAAGGTGTTACATGATATGTTGGGTTCTTTATAGGTCATATCCCTTAACTAGCATTTTGCATTTACTTAAGTCTATAACCTTGGTTTACCTCATTAAGCTAAATTGCTTGAGTGGTTTCATTCCACTTGTTTAGTCTTAGACTAGCTAGTCTTTACTGGTTTAAGTCTATTTACCTTATAAAGCCCTAATGACCTTAGTTTACACTTAATAAGCTTTGTTTACTCCTAATTCAATTATATAGTTGGGCCTATTTGTTTGATTGTGTCATGGGCTTTGCTTATTTTTTATAAGCTCATTGAAACCATTTATGGTCCCTCGTCTACTTTTGTTTTATTTTATTTTATCTTCCTTGTTGTGGTGCTATTATTGGATTACTTGCTATTTTCTTGATGGCTCTCCTATAAATTTTTTATTTTTTATATATACTCTTATCTACTACTAGTTTTAACTGTAGGGTCCTTTGGTCCCTAATTCTATTTAAGCTTTTCATGAGTACTATTGCTTAGCTAAACTTTTAGAATTGACCTCTACATTTGTGGGCCCTATACTACTGCTTTGTTTAAGAACTTGGTGAGCTATGATGTCATATACCACCATTATTTTATTTCAGTTTTGTTGGTTTTTCAAGGCTAGGCAACATAAATATTTTGTAGGTATCACATACTGGATTGCTTTATTTATGATGGCTTCATGTATACATCCATTCCTTTAAAACTAATTATAGGGTTTACTGGGCTCTATTTATGCACCCATTTGTGACACTAGTTATTTAGTGTTTGTTATTTTTTATATACACCTCATGGGTTGGTCCATTTATAATATTCTGAGGCTATTTTCTAATTGGGTTGGTGAGGTCACAATTTTATTTTTAATTTGTACTTGTAGGTTATTATTGATTGTGGGCTTATTTTATTTTGTATTACTACTATTGTTTACTCGTTTATGCTGAATTTTTTAGATGACTTACCTTCTAGATAGTACTTTGGGCTTGCAGCTTTATAGTCCATTATGCCTTATATTTTATTTTATCTTTCTTGTTGTGGTGCTACTATTGGATTACTTGCTATTTTCTTGATGGCTCTCCTTTAAATTTTTTATTTTTTATATATGCTTTTGTTTACTACTTATTTTAACTAAGGGGTCCTCTAGTCCCCAATTCTATTTAAGCTTGTACTGTTGCTTAGCTGAACTTTTAAAATTGACCTTTGCATTTGTAAGCCCTGTTCTACTACTTTGTTAAGAACTTGGTGAGCTATGATGTTATATACCACCATACTTTATCTTTTGGTCTTCCTCATTTTTCAAGGCTAGGCTTTTCATTGATGTTGCATACTGGACCGCTATATTTGTGATGGCTTCATGTGTACATCCATTCCTTTCAAACTGATTGTAGGGTCGAATGGGCTTTATTTGTGAACTTATTTGTGATACCAGTTATTTGGTGTTTGTTATTTTTTATATATGCCTTATGGGTTGGGCCATTTATAATATTTTAAGGCCATTTTCTAATTAGGTTAGTGAGGTCACAATTTTGTTTTTAATTTGTACTTCTTGGTTATTATTGATTGTGGGCCTATTTTATTTTGTATTACTACTATTATTTATTCATCTATGCTGAATTTTTTAGATGACTTACCTTCTAAACAATACTTTGGGCTTGTGGCTTTATAGTTCATTATGCCTATAATTTGCATTGGTTGCTTATCTTTTCTATTGATGAGCTTTTTCCACCTCTAATTTTGATACTATTTATGGTCCCCAAGAGGCGTTCACACTATGCCTTTACTAGCTCTTCTATTGCTATCAATCCAAGTGGCATTATATTTCATGATGTAGCCCAAGACACTCTTTATACGTAATTGGCCAAGTAATCCATTATCCCATGCAAATACATTAATAAGTCTACCTTGGCCTAGTTTGGTCTTTTAGAAGAGGTTTACTAGTTAGCTTATGTAATGGGCTGGGACCAATTCTTACAAATTAGGCCTCCCACTTATCATGAGCTTACATTAGAGTTCTTAAGCTCATTCTCCTTGACCCTTATTCTGGTGGATACTTCTGATCAGGGAACAATTCATTTCCATTTATACAGGTAGGAGTTCATTTTTACATTATCACAAATCAATGTTATGTTCAAGTTTTTTGATGATAGGGTCTAATTTGCTTCTTTTTGCATGTTGTCACAACTAGTATTTGGCAAGTTTTTTCAAGTGCATTAATGTAATTTATAAGCCAGTCTAAGACCACTACATTATATAACTTTACACATCGATATCTTCATCATTTCATGGCCCACTTTATATTTGGTCATGGCCATAATATAAGGGTTGTGAACCGACATGAGCTTTTTTTCTTACACTGTATGATGATGAAGCCTAGGATCAATACCAATATTTGGCTACTTAAACATTGGCAACAAGTTTCCATTAGCATTATAGGGCTGATAATTGTTAGTGGCTATATCACCCACATTACAAAGTGTCTCCACTTACTTAATTTTCTTGATCTTTAATTGACCCACATCGAGCGTAATAAGCAAATTGACATAACTATGCTTTTGGCTATAAGGTTTTATAGCTGCCACAATGGATCATTAGGTTTACATGATTGTGATAGGAACCCCATTCTAGCAAAACCATAGAGTTAATGATGCAGCTGATTAGCCAGATGCCCTAGAGGTTTAGGAGCCACCACCAATATTTCAACAGACTTCACCTCTTGCCTAGCCCAGTACTCCACCTCTTGCTCTACTATCCCATCATCAGATATTTCAATAGTTCATGTTAAGCATGGAACATATTAGAGATGAGGTTCACTAGGGATTTTCTAAGCTTTTCTATGAGTTGACTTAGCATGGCCAGCGTGTTGATGCCCTAGCTGCACAGATGCATGCTGTAATATCCGATTTTCTAAAAATGAGAAAAACGTGAGAAATGTAACGTACGGTTTCTTTGTAAACAAACAAAACTCACCAGATACAAAAGGAAGTCCCCTGAAACGATGTAGCAAACATCCCAGAAAATTTGGGAAGCATTCTAGACTCCTAAAAATGAGAATTTCAGGCTCAAATGAAAAGAAAAATAGAGCTAGAATGAAGAAATAATTTCTTATGAAAAGCTTACAAAACATAATGGCATTTTTGTAATTTTGAGAAAATTTTGGAATTCACACAGGAGGGCTTTTTAAATGAAAGTTTTGAGTTCCCCAGGGTTCTCAGAGGCCCTGAAAACCATGGAAAGCCCCAGGACAATTAAATCCCCTCCGGTGGACGTTTTCTAATGTTAGTTGACCCAAACTTTAACCGATTCATTCGGTAAGGTTTTAGCTCCAAATTGAGTGATTCCAAAAGTATTTTATTAAATTGGGAACCTAAATTTTATAATGGAAAAGACAGTTCTAAAAAAGGAGCTAAAACAAAGTCGAAATAAAATTGCCATTACGGAAGGATAAAATTGAAATTTTTGAAAAAGTATATTTCTAGAATCTCCCACACACTTCCTCTTTCTTCTCCCATCTTTTTAAGCACGAAATTTCTGCCCAAAATACAAAATATGATCTGCTCTCTTAGGCTCACAAGAAGGGGAAGAAAAGGAGGAGAAAAATCAAGAAAAAGGTATGGATTCTTGGTAGTTTTCTATGCTTTCTTCCATCCAAACCTCCTCTCCTCCATTCTTCTTTGTTTCCTATAATTAAAATGAAGTTTAAGAATCTGTTTTAAGGGAAAATTCAGAGGAAAATTCGGATTTGAATAGAGGAGCTCCAAGAACACAAGATTCAAGTGAGAAAAAGCAAGAAAACAAGGTAATTTCTCTTCCTATGGTTGCCATCTTTGGCTCCCTTCTCCTCCATTTTGCCCCACTTAAGAAAACCCTAGGAGGAGATGATTTTTAGGCAGAACCAAGCATGAGTCTAAGGAAAAAGGGTGTGGAGATTAAGAATATGCAAAGGGAATTATAAAAAAACCATTAGATTTCAAAATGCAAATTTTAGGGTTTTGTGTGCACCTTGTAAAATCTGACCTTATGTGATAATTCCTAGGTTTAATTAAGAGTTTAAATGAGTTCCAAGATCCCTAAGATGCTCCCCATATGCTTCCTCCTTCAAGAAAATAAAGAAAATTCTAAAGAGCCCTAAACCATGCATAGGCTCGGCCAAAGGGAGTTCATATAGCTAAGGAGAGTTTTAAATTTTTCTAAGGCTATTCTTGAGTCATATTTGATGAATGAAAATGAGGGGAGGCCTTAGGAAAAATTTAGAACTCATAAAAAGTGATTTGGTGCTTTAGGTTCCATATTATGATCTAAATAAGCAATATGATGTTAGGTCCTTTGTTTTAATTGTGTGATTACTCCAAGAGGCTTAAAAGGAATCAAGAATCATATTTGAAAGGAAAGAATAGAGCCTAAAACTTATTTGAGGGGTGTTGCTTCATTAGGTGCATTTATGGACCATAATGGGGGTTATAGAGCAATCTAATGTTTAAGCAAGTTGTGTGACCTTAGAGTTTGTTTTATGAACCTAATTGGCTTCCATAAATTGTGTCTAGGCCAAGAGAAACCATCTCCACAAATTTGTGGGTGTGTGGCCGAAAGAGGAGGCTTGAAATCCAAGGAAAAAGTGTGTGATTATGTGCAAGGTAGCTCTCTCCACATTCTCTCATGCATGGATGTGTGTTTAGCTTGTCTTAGAATGTGTGTATGTGTATTTTCAAGCCATGAAAAGTATGCTAGCATGATGTTATATGCCATGATTTCATGATGTCATGTTATGCTTTCAAATGAATGTATGATGTTTGTTGAGTTTGCTTGAGTATGGAGAGGCCAAGAACTCTTGACCATGGTGAGGATGAGCCAAAAACTCTTAAGATTGGTTGAGACAAAATAAAGAGTCTCCCAAAAGCAAAGTGGGCTCCCAAGAGTATGGTTGAGTCCAAAGCTCTTAAAGAATAGGTGAGGCAAGTCCAAGATCCATGAGGAAAAATATGAGGCCAATCCAAACACTTGGTGAGCTCTTGAATGTCTTGTATGATTTGTTTACATGCCAATCTTGCTTCTTAAATGTTCATGACTTCCATGATATCCATGCATGTATTTTTAAGACTTGCTTTGTATATGTTATGTATGATTAAATGGGGGATGAGCTATTAGGATTCTTTGAATCTCATTGCCTCCTCTCCAATGATCTCACATGCTAGGTGGACCAAGTGGACATGGTAATGGGAGCCAATTACCTTGAAGAAAGAAGATTGACAACCAAATGCTTAAGTTTTGCCACTTTAAGACCATAATTGTATCATATGATGTATCCCTTTGATGTATATGGTCTATGACCCCTTGGACATATGTAATTATGATATTATGTGATGTATAAATGTATGGACGTGATATATGAACCCTATAATAGAAATTGGATATGTAATGCCAAAGTATGCATTTTGGAAAGTTTGATGTAATGTGCATATGTGTGGATGGAAAGGCCAAAATGAGATGCATGGGGTTTGGAACTATTTGGACAGCTCACACAAGTCCTAAATGTGCTTTTAGACTTGCCCAAAAGGTGCCAAAACTAAAGGAAGGACATTTGGCAATTTTAGTATCCCATATAGAGCCAAAAATGACCATAATGGAACCCTACGTCACTTTTTGGCCAAATGAGTTATTCTTGGTTTGAGATTTGGCATGTAATTAGGTCTCATTACAAGATTTTTGAAAAGTTAAAGATCATAATTTTTAGAGGTCTACAAAATATTTGAGAATTTTTCAAAGTTGGCAATTTTTCTGGTTTTGGTCTGCTGCACTATTCATTTGGTCCAAAAATGAAATCTGTCACACAGGGCTCAAATGAAATCCAATTGCCACAAAATTTTATACAGAGAAACTAAACATTCACAGTGACTTTTACAACTAGAATCGCCTCATTTGGAGGTCTAATGAGAGAGATATGAATTTTTGAACATTCTATCTAGTATGAGGAGTTTTGCTCGACCTGAGTTACTGTTCTATTGACTTCCAAGGTTTGGGCTACCTGAGCTGGTCTAGAAGTATTTTTTCCCTCTAGCTAACATCCACAGCTTTTTAAATTGGTATCATTTTCATGGATTGGATTTTTTTGGGATTAATTGGATATTTTCAAAGTTTTCTGTAGAATTCCGTGATAATTCTGGAGTGCAATTTAACCTCTAGACCATTTCGAATGTCAAACATCCTTTATGATGGATATTATGGTCTGGGATATTTTTAAATGAACTAGACATCTGTAGCTTTCCAGAATGACCAAGAATGTATGTTTTTAATTTTTCTAGATTTAGTTATAATTTTTCAAAGTTTAGTCAGAAAAGGGGCCAATTCTGGCCGAAAATGCGCTTGGTTATTTTGAGCTCTTCTTTGATTTTCATGAGTTGTAGCCATGATTTTATGATGTAAAAGAGTTGTATTGGTGTAATTAAATATGGGAAAGTATAGTATGTGCTCATACAGCCCATGTGACACTAAATGAAAATTTTTAAACAAGACACAACGCAAAAATAGTCATTATTTTATTTCCTTTTTCTTTACACTTTCATGGAATCGATGATGTGAAGGCCATGAATGTCATAAAATGAGCTAGAATTTATGGTGTTACACATGCTATTTAGCACCATTTTTTCTACCCCAACTTAAGAGTTGATTTTGATTTATTTATTTTTATTTTACATGTCTTTAAACTATAATTTCTCTTTTATTCCTTAACTGTATTGAGAACTTTGTTTCTTTTTTTAAGCAAAGTTATTATTTGACTAATCTATTTGTCATACTGATGCATTTTAAGTTGTCTATCAATCAATCAAGCACCTTTTTCTATCTATCATACTCGAATTCATAAGGAATCATGGAAGGAGAAAGGGAGAGAGAGTGATAGAAAGGGGACATGATGGTCAAAGATGCAAGAGGTATGGGGGGAAGGGTTCAATGAAGGCAAAACGGTGAAAGGATGGCAAGGAAAAGTGGAGGGTAGCAAAAAAAAGGGGCTAAGGTGATTTTGGATGAATGATTGCAAGGAATTTATGTACTAAAAGTTGGTTATGTGAGGGACAAGGGAATTGGCATTGTTTGGAAAGTTTTTTGGTTTTTTATTTTTTGTTTTTGAATGAAAAAAAAAATCAAAATTTATAAAAAAAAAGATCAAAATAAAAATATAAGCTATAAAGAAAATTAAAAATGCAAATCAAAATAGAAAAATAAAAAAGAAGGGGATTTTCTAAATTAATAAGGGCAATTATTCCTATTGATATTAACCATGTCTTTCTAGGTAACGGTGCCAAAAACTTATTGTGAAAAATTTGCAAATGTATAAATCAAATAAGTAATATAGAATTGAATCCAAAATTATCCCACATGGAAGGTTGATCAAGTACCAATTTTTTCAATTATCTTATCCCTATTATCAAGCAAAATAGAAAATTAAAATTAAAATAATTATTAATTAGGAAAATAATGCAACTTGAAAATAAATAACTAGATTACTAATTTTTGAAAAACTCTGGAGTTTGGATTTTAATAATGCTTACTTCTTATGATTAAATTAAGATTAACTCATGCATTTAACTTCCATCCTAATTATCAGTTGATTCCCTAATACGTATGTAACAACCCTTTAAGAGAGAATATGTGTATCTATGTTAGCCCTACGTCTACTTTTGTAATCATTGACTCCAAAATAGATCCCCTAAGTTCTATGGAATTTAATGTACCCCTACATGTAGTGGCTTAGCATGTATGCAGGTTACAATCCCATCTAGGTAGATTACTATCTCTAGAAAATCTCAACCTAAGTCTACTATTAAAGTGATCCACTATAGTCTATAATGATTTACCTTTCAATTTATCTCACTATAGATTTGATTTCATAAACAGAGACCAACAATTTGCAAAAGAATTATAAATTGAATAATAATTTAATATGAATAAAAATAGATCACATGAATATTCCAATTTAAAGACTATCTATAAATATCTCTATCCAAATCCCATATCTAAGCGGTTTAGCTACTTATAATCAAAATAAAATCTTGAAATCAAAAGAAAATAAACCCATAATGAAGAAAAATAAAAGTAGAAGAGAAAACTACGGCAAAGCAATATTCGGATAAAACTCTAGATCTTAATGTCACAACTATTCTCCAAAGCCTTTCCTTAATTGCAGCATGTAATACTCGAAAATTAATTAAAAATAATTATGATGGATTAGGAGTTAATATGGCTTTAATTAAGAAAATTAAACAAGAGAGGTGGATAATTAATTTCGGCCTTATGAACAATTTAATTAGGCCTTGAGCTAAGTGTAGAAGCCTAATTTTAGTCATGGGGAGATCTAATTCCATTTCTTAGAGGCCCAACATTGATTTTGTGCAAACTTAAATTAAATAAACTTATATAGCTTGGACCAACCAACCAAACTTTTGAGCCTAAGTAGATTTTTTGGCCTTTGGTTTAGCATATTTCACTCTTAACTCTAAATGTTATGCAACCTAATTCATCAAACCAAGGCCCAGTAACTAGAAAGGAGCCCAATTGGACTTTGGGCTGATGGGTCAGCCTATTTCTCACTAAAACTCTAAAAGAAACTCTTTTGCCATTCACTTGAATTTAGAAAAAACTCTAAGGGTCTGCAGAGTAAGAAGCATTTTCGGAGGTCTAAGGTGGAGGTTAGGGTTTTTTACAAATTTTCATAATTTCTCCCTTCTAGAGCCAAAATCAGAAAAGGTTATAGGAAACTTAACCTGCTCTTCTTCCTCTTTGATTTGGCTTGATTGGTATTTCATTTGGAGCATTTTCACCTACACCCAAATTTGAAATGCATTATTTAGTGTTTTCATGGGGGAAATTTAGAGATTAAGGCTATGAGGGCCATTGGTTAAGTGTTTTCTTTCTATTTTGAGGTATATTCTATTGGTTTGAGACCTTTATAGCTTATTTATAATATGAGCATGGATTTTGTACGAATTTGCCCAAAATTTGGAGTGCCAATCTGAAGTTTCTAGTGTGGGGACAACTAAATCCGAATTTGGAGTTTTGTAGTGGCTGGATAAGTATTCTCTAGGTAGTTCTTGGTAGTTTAATTCTATGGGTATCTAGTTTGCTGCAATAAATGATAATTTAGAGTAGCGATTGTTTAATGTTGTGATTATATGGTGTGTAACACCCCATAATTAATTAAGGTGTTAATCACGGATTAGGTTAATTGAGAATGATTAATATGGGATAATTTGGCAAGTTGAGTGAATGGAGATTTCAGAAAAATAAATTATTAATATGGGTTTGAGATTTAATTAGGATAGAAATTCTATCTAGGCTTAAACTAATAAATCATGAGAAGAGGCTAATGGAGGCCCAATGGGTTAGGTGCAGACCTAACCTAATTTAGTGTGATGGATGCCTAAAATCCATCTTGTATAGACTCTTCTAAGTGGTCCAATAACACTTGTACAGACCCACATTCTTGAGCTCTTCAAACTTGGCCCAAACCTAAGTAAAATTTTGCAGCCCAACAAGCAAAAACTTGAAGCCCAAATGAAGTTGGATTTTGGAGTAACCCATGACCCATTTTTGACCCAACTTAAACCCAACCAAAACCCTAATACATCAGCCTCTTCCTCACACTTGCTGAAAACACAAAACACAAAGAGAAATTCGGAGCTTAGAGAGGAAGCTAGGGTTTGGCGCAAGAATTCTGCATTTTCTCACATTTAGAGCAAGATTCAGCCAAGGTAATAGTTATACAACTTAATTCCCTCATCTTTCTCTTTAATTTAGTCCGATTAGTTTTTCATTTGGAGCATTTTCATCCTACCCAAAATCTGAAATGTGGGTGTTTGGAGATTTTCTTAATGAAATTCGTAGGTTGAGGTTAGGGTTGACCTTGGGTGAGTTTAAACCCTCCATTTTGATGCTTTATTTGTTAATTTGAGACCCCAATAGCTAATATATAAAATGGGTATTGATAAGCATAATTTATATACATTTTATTCTCCTTAATTTAGACATTTTAGTTCAAAATATGGTTCTAGGAGTCTAATTAAATGGAATTTTGTTTTAGTAGCCATTTTCTACATTTTAGGAATTAATTTACAAATTATTGGACTTTAATGCATAAATTTATCTTAAATAATTTTGTGAAAATTCCTATTTCATTTTTTCCACTCTTTTGTACAGAATTTCAATGGACAATTAAAGCTTGAATGATAAATTGAAAGGGTGAGCTTCAAACACCATGCAACCCACACACTTACATGAAGTCACGTGATCATCACACACATGCATGACTCAAGAAGAAGCTTGCCACGGGTTGAAGGAACTCATGGAAAAGAAGTTCAGCTGGAAAAGCTATGGGTTCTTAGAGTTGAGAGCTAAACAACATGTGAGAAGCTACAAAATGAACGAAAAGAAGAAGCTATAGGCTGGACTTCTCAATGTGGTAGCAACAAAACAAGCACATGTGATATAAGAAGAAGCGTAAGCTAGAGCTTAAAGAAAAGGCAGCCAACGTGGAAGCAACATGAGTGACTGAAGCTACTGCATGTTTCTACGGGTTTTATATGGAAGCTACACATAAATTGACGTGGAGCAGAATAAACATAGAAGCCACGAGAAGCAACGAAGAGAAGCTGAGCGAGCTAAGTGAACTGCATGAGCTGAACGAGAGGGATGAGACGCAGAAGGGGTTCTATGTAGAAAAGAAGCTGCAGTTTAACATGAAAAACCACGTGGAAGAAGCTTGAACTCGAGCAAAGAAACAAGAAGCCATGGCCACGTGAAAAATGGGAGAACTAGCTACGAGTTAAAGGAGAAGTCGATGGAGCTGAAAATGAAGAAGAAGCTATGCCTTTAACACGTTAAAAGCGAGCTGAACGAGGAAGCACAGTTGAGCAGAACACATGCAGAAGCTACGTCTTTGACACGTTAGAAATGACGTTGAAAGGGAGCTGGGCTGGATGTGTGAACTGAGATGGAGTTAAGAGAACGAACATGCCCAAGAAGCCTCTGTTTTTGAGTTTAAGAATAGAGCAAGACGCTGGATCGAGAAGCTGAACGTGGTGAAGGAAAGAGAGAAGAATGAGCTGCATGCAGAGGCTTACGTGGAAAATGACATGGTTCTGCATGAATCTGAATTGAAGAAGCTGACGTGGGAGTAAATTGCAAGATGAATGAGCTGTGGGCTGATGTATATTAATGAAGCATGAGTTGGGAGAAGAAAATAAAACGCTGGAGCTGAGGGAGGAGACGTGAAGAACGTAAGAACTCAAGAATAGCAGCTGAGCACGTGATTCATTAAAGGATTAAAAGGGACTCGGGCAAAAAAATCATTATTCCACACGTCTCTATAAGTCTGTCACGCCTCCACATATATTTGGATATCCTAGTCCATCATGCAACTCCACTCATTCACCTATTTATTCATTCATACGTAAGACTCCAGGCACCAACCATGCATCCACTCCACCATTCATCCATCCATTCACCAATCATTCATTCACTCATTCGGCCACCCATTCCAATCATCATCCATCTTTCACGCCATATTCCATCTTCCATCCATCCATCTCCAATAAAGCTTTAATCTCCATCTTGTGGATACCAACGGACGAATCCAAAGCTAGTCACAAGTCCATCTTTCACCCATAATCCATATAATTAGGTAGAATTTAGGAATTTAATTTTAATTTCATTTTGCTTAGTTTAATTAAATCAAAACCCCCTTAGTTAAGGAATTTTTAGAGTCTTTTAATATTTGAAAAACTCAATTAAACATTGAACGCCAATTCCAAAGGAGATGACCTAGGTTGTGCCACTAATTGCATATTTTATCAACCTAGTATTATTTTGAGGGTTGCACGACGAGCCACTCAGGTATTAATTCTGTACGAATTTGCTTAGGATTTTAGGTGGAATATTGAGTTTTCTGGTGAGGGACACTCTAATTCGAATTTGGGATTTGCGGTAGCTATTGCAAAGTTACCTACAAGTGAGGTAACCGAGTTTATATTAATTCCATGTATATATCTGATTTAATTTCATATGTTGTTGTATATGAATGATTTGAAATGTTGAATGAATTGGTTGGCTATCTGTTGAATTGTGATTGGACCTTGTGAGTCCATGGTGGAACTATGGTGCGGCTGCCACCCGTGCATGTGCTTCGATCGAGTACCGGGTTATGATCAAACCCAGATGCACAGAGCCCCAATTGTGCTCAATAGGGAGTAGGTGCCATGGACGGGTCTCTCCCAGTGTTAATGACCTTTAACATATGATAATATGATTGCTAGTATGGGATAGTAATCATGATAGCTAATTGTTTCATTTGCTGATATGATGGATATGATTCTGATGTTGATTTTGATTCATGCATATATGCTAATTAAACTGGATATATGATGGAATTGCCTTAGTTACTAAGATTCATATCTCACCCCGTTTCATAGGATTAACATTTCAGGTGAAGGTTCTTCGAGTAAGGATAAAGAGAAGCAAGTAGATGAAAATCTATGAGCTCTAACATATGGGAGAAGACTACACTAAGGCGGGCTTATTTAGTAGAGATGCAATTTTGTTATTAGTTTACGTAGCATCATCATGTATTCATATTGCCAAGTGTAGGCGTTCATATTTTGTTTGATTAAAAATGTAACCGTTAAGGATTTAAGTCTCATTATAGTTGAATATTAATGTATGAACTTATAATATCATATATGTAGTTTTGTTGAAATTGTGATATGGAAATTTTAGTCATATGATGCCTTGGATATGGACATAAGTTATTGTTGAATGGAACCTCTATGGAATGTGCATGGGATGTCAATTACTGCTAATGTAGGTGTTCTTATTGTTATATATTCATGAATTTGCTGATATGAGTTAGTTGGGCAAGTAGGAAGTAGTATTTAAGTTTTGCAAGGATAATGGACGGATTGATGGGTAAATATGGTAGATAAACACCATTAGCATCACATAAAATAAGGGAAGGTAGGCCTAGAGTGTTTCTAAGATGAGATTTGGAGTGTAGGGGGTGAAATTTGGGTAATGTAGTCACAGGAGGGAGTTTCGCCGCAGCTAAGAGGGTTTTGCCGAGGCCAAATGAGAGACAGAGCCGAAGGGCACCGCAGCATAACCAATCCCGTCGTGGTGCAAGGGAAGAAAATTGGCCCAGGGAGTGACAGTGGCGAGGAGTGCGCAGCCTGATCAATCTTGCCGCGGCGCAAAGTGGGAAAAATCGCCCAGGAGGTAACAGAACCAAAACTCACCGCGATGCATTTTGTCCTGCCGCGGTGCGAGTCGAGGAAATAAAATAAGGGTTGAACAGAAGCAAAACTCGTCGCGGCGCAAATATATTACGCCGAGGCGAGAATCGTGGAGTTGAAAACAGTAGTTCTATGAGGCATTTTCACCGTAGCACCACATAGGTTGGCCGCGGCAAAGGCCCAACTCGCCGCAGCTATCGCCACGGTGAAATTTGTGAGATTTGTCCAATGATTCCAGAGAGCAACTTGGCTGCGGCGGGGAAGGTATAGGCCGCGGCGCAAGTCCCCAACCTACTCTTTTTAACCTAGAAACCCCAATTTCTGCAACGGTAATGGTAAGAGATGATATAGGAGCACTTGTGGGAGGTTATTGGGTATTGAAATTGATGGACGGTTGAATCATAAACCCCTTATGGAAGTAGGATTTCTTTTATAAAAATTTTATTTTGTGTGGTGGTATGGTGATGACCTTAACATCAAGGTTTAAATTTTTCCCATATTTTCACAATGTGATAGATTGTAACCACTCAAACCTTGATCATTAATTAATAATCTTGTATTTAACCATAATTACAATGATTAGAAGGTAGGGTTGTCACATGGTGGTTTTGGTACTACTGGTTGTCTTCAAAAATTGTCCACAGAGTGAGGTAACCAGGGTTAATGTTAATTTCATGCATATGAACGGTTGGCTATCTGATATGTTGTGATTGGACCTTGTGAGTCTATGATGGAGCTATGGTATGATTGCCACCTATGCATCGTGCTTCAATCGGGCATCAAGTCATGATCAGTCCCCTAAATGCATTGAGCATTGGTTGTATTCATTAGCGAGTAGGTGTCGTGGATGGGCCTCTTCTAGTGTTAATAGCCTTTAACATGTTATATGTAATTGCTGGTATAGGATGGTAGTCACAAGTAGTTCAACTATTTCATTTGTTGATACGATTAATATTGCTAATGCTTATTTGATTTAATACATATATGTTGATTAATTTGGTACATATGAATGGAATTTTCCTCTAGTTACTGAAATTTGCATCTCACCTTGTTTCATAGGCTAACTATTTCAGGTGAAGGCTCTTCGGGTGAGGATAAAGGAAAGTATGTGGATGAATATCCATAAGCTGAGACCCTATGTGGGGAATGCTATACTTGGGTTAATCTAACTTAGGATAGGTGCTAATTTTTGTTACTCTTTTGTATAGCATCATCATGTAATCATATTGCCAAGCATAAGTGTTTTAGTGTTTTGGTAAACAATGATGTAACTAATAGGTAGCTAGACCTTATACAAATTTGGAATTTGATATATACACTCATTTATATCAAAGATGGAACCTTACTAATCCTGAGATATGACTTATTATTTGAGATTTTACTCATGTGTTTCCTTAAATGCTAATTTAGACTAGTAATATATGAAACCTCTATGGGAATTTACATTTAAATGATAATAGCAATGGCTTTTGCATCCCTTGATGTCAAGGTAGAGAAAACCCCTAAGTTTTGAATTTGATTAGAATTGGTATGCTAAGTAATTTGGATAGTAGGATGCTATTAGAACCTTACAAATTAAGGTAAAATGACCTTAGAATGTTGTTAGAGGGAGATCTGGTATGTGTAGGATGAAATTTAGAAAGTTTAGGCATAGAAGAATGTTAAGCCGTGGCCAAAACTATTAAAGTCATGGTCAAAGGAGTTCCAGAAGCTAGGTTTGCCGCAACTCTGGATGCCCTACCTCTACGCAACACAAGAAATTTGCCCAAGGAGAGTAATAAAAAGCAAACTTGCCGCAACACCTCACGACTAGTGCCGAGGCGAGATTTGCAAACGTTTGAATAATAAGTTCTTGAGAGCACCTGCACTACTGTGCAAAAAGCTTGGATCACAATGCAAGGTTCATATTTTTTATTTTGAGCCCTAGTAGCCTCTTACACCATGGTGCTGGTGTACCAAGTTGTGGCGTGAGTTTCCAAACTTGGTTTTTAGATTCCAATAACCAATTTAGCTGCAGCGGAAGGGTCAAAGTCACCGTGAAGGTCTCCAAACTCTTATTTTTTATTCAAAAACCTTGAGTTTTATTATGATAAGGTTATGTAATGACTTAAGGATATTATATGAAGATTTGTGAGTCTAAAATCACTGAAACATGAATCAAAGGTCTTGAATGATAATTAGAATTACTTGTGGATTCAAATGGTGTTGGTTGTTTAGCTAATAACCCTAATAATATCAAGGTTCAAATTCTCTCACTTTTTCCTAATTTAATTAATTTTAATAATTTTAGACCTTGATTTATAATCATTAACTGCATAATTAAGCCTAATTACGGTAATTAAGAATTAAGGTTGTCATACAGCACACCTCTAAAAACATGTTTCCTAATAGGTCTCAACTTTGTATTTATCTCAACAAAATAATTAAAACTAAATTAATTCCAAATTTATGCAATTATAAATAAAAACTTATTATTTAAAATATCCAAAACTTGCAAAATAAGTTATGTACACATAATAAACTTGTATGAAATAGATTAATTTTATTCTCAAATTCAATTATATATTTATCAAAATTCATCCTAAAATATGCAAAATATCTTCAAATAATAAGAGTTAACAATACACAAAAGGAGCTCCAAAGACAAGTAGAAGAACTTATGGCCAAAAGGTATATTAGGGAGAGCATTAGCCCCTACATTGTACTGTGTTACTTGTGCCTAAGATCACCATCTTTCATACTAATTTAGTGATAAATACCCTTGAAATTAATTTTATTAAGCATATATATACCATGCAATTCATCCAGCATATCATCTAATCGAGGAATGAGGTGGTGATACTTTATGTTGATATTATTAACGACCTCGCAATCAACACACATCCATCATCCATCAAGAATGGAAGATTGCCTTCAAGACCAAGTATGAATTTTATGAATGATTAGTTTTGCCCTTGCTCTTACAACAGTGCCTAGCATATTTATGGGATTAATTAATTATGTCTTGTATACTTTTATAGAAAAATTTGTTGTGGTATATTTAATGACATATTAGTAAATAACATAAGCTTAAATGACCACATTGAGCATTTTAAATCAATTTTAAATGTTCAAAGAAAATAAAAGAAGTATGCTAATATAAAGAAATGTATTTTTTGCATAGATTGGGTTGTCTTCCTTGGATATGTAGCTAGTGTAATGTCCGGTATTGTGTAAAATGTCGGTAATGAGTCTGTTTTCAAAGTATGTCCCCTAAAATGAAATAGTTAAGGCTCTAGAAGATTGGAGTAATGTCCTAGACTCCTAAGAATGAGAAACCATGGTTCAGACAACATTAAAAATGGAGCTAGGATAGTGAAATAAAATTGGGACAAAATTTGACAAAACATAATGGCATTTTTGTAAATTCAGGCAACTTTTGGAAAACTCACAAGAGCGCTTTTTAAATGAAAATTTTGAGTTTTTCAGGGTTTTCAAAGGCCCTAAAAACCATGGGAAGCCCTGAGACAGTTAAAACTCCTCCGATGTGCATTTTTAGATGTCAGTTGACTTGGATTTTGACCCTTTCATTTAGGAATGTTTTACCTTTAAATTGAGTGGTTCTAAAGCTATTTTATAAATTAGAGAACCTTAATTTTATGATGAAAAAGATAGTTCTCGAAAATCGAAAAGGAGCTAAAATGAACCTCAAATGAATTAGCCAAACGAAGGGACATAAATGTCATTTTTAGAACAAATTTTTCCCTATTCTTCTTTTAATTGGGCATCCCATATTTTGATCCCTCTTTATCATTTTTATTCTGCCTAGAATAGAGAGAGAGGCCAGGAGAGAGAGATGCTAAAGAGGAAGAGAGAAAGAGGAAGAGAAACAAGAGAAAAAGCTATGGAAATTTAAGGAATTTTGTGGTCTTCCCTTTTGCAACTTGTTTCTCTGTTCTCCCACCTTTCTTCCTATGGTTTTAATTGAGTGATTGGTTTTATTTTGCATGTGATTTAGAGGGGAGGATTTCAAAACTCAAGGAGAGGGCTGAAGCAAGGAAGAGAGCTCTTGAGATAAGCTTAGAATCAAAGTGATTTTTCTATCTTGGTTGCTTTCTTTTTCTTGACCTTTTGTGGGTAGAGTTCAGCTAGAATAGAACTATCTTGGAGGGAGGATTTTTGTCTAGAAATAAGAAAGAATTGTGGGTTTTAGACCATGGGGAGTTAGAAGATGCAAGGAAATAGGAAGAAAAGCTAATGAAAATCAAGTTAGGAAAGTGTAGAGCTCTTGGACACCTTGTAAAAACAAATTTAATCCATGAATTTTCTTGCATGTGTAAATGCTTATTTCAGTTCCTAAGACCCCTAGGAAGCCTCCCAAGTGCCTCTCCCATCAAAGAAAAATCCAAAACCTTATAGGCTCTAAATGGTGTGTCATTTTCAGCCAAGACTAGAGGAATAGGTTAGAGGATGTTTTAATTTATTCTAACCTTAGTTTGGGACTTTATATGATAGGATAGTATGAGAGAAACCCTTGGAAAAAATTTAGAAGCCTTAGAATGGGAGATAAGGCAATAGGTTCCATAATATGAACTATGGAAGCAATATTGTCCTAGTCTCTTGGAATTGAGTGTATGATGACTTCAAGGAGTTTCATTGGAACCAAGAGGCTTAGATATAAGATGAAAATAGAGTCAAGACCTTAGATGCTAATGGTTGCTCCTTTGGATGCCTTATGGATCCATTATGGAACATTAGGAGTAGTTAATTTTTCTAGAGTGTGTGCAACCTTGTTGAATGCTCCAAGAATATAATTGGGTCCCATCTCATGTATCTAGGCTAAAGGAATAAAGCTCCACTTCTTTGTGGGTGTTTGGCCAAGGGAGAAGAAGAACTTTTGAGGGAAAAAGTGTGCCATTTCAAGCAAGGTAGCTCTTTCTACTTTCCTTCATGCATGCTTGAGTGTCTTTCTTGTCTTGAATACGTGTGTGGATGTTTTAAACCATGAAATATGTTTTTAGTGAATGATTACATGCCTTGGTACCATGTTGCTATGTTATGTACTTGAAAGATGCTTTCATGAATATTTTTGGTTTGTTTGAGCTTAGTGAAGCCAAAAGTCCCTTATCTAGGGTAAGGATGAGCCGAAAGTCCCTAAGGTTAGGTGAGACAAAGCCAAAAGTTTCTAGAAAGAATAAGGCTTAGTCAAAAGTCCCTTGAAAATGGATGAGGCAAGTTCAAAAGTCCCAAAGAGAATGAGTGAGGCTAAATCCTTGTCTTGGCAAGCCTATGTATATTATTTATGTCTTATTGAATGAAGGAAATACTTTATGTATGATTGAGAACTCCATGTTTATCTCACATGCATTTTAGACTTGAAATTTGCATAAAGTGTGTGTGTTTGAAAGGGAGGTGAGCTATTGGGATTCCTAGAATCTCATTCTTCTCTTTCCATTACCTAATATGTCTAGGTGGACTAAGTGAACAAAGAAATGGGAGCTACCAAGTTCGAAGATAGGGAATTTGGTAAAGGACTTGTAAAATAGTCATTTTGTAACCATTTGTTGTCAATAAATGTAACCTAATGATGTACATGGTGTACACACTTATGAATACTTATAAATGTATGAACATATTGTATATGTATGAGAATTAGAGCTATATGAATGATGTAGCAAGTTTTGAGTATGAATAGCAAGATTTTGGCATTATGTACATGGTGTATGATTTGGTATGGGAGAGTCAGTTTTACAAATGTAGGTTGTTAGACCTTTCAGCCATGTTTGGTAGCCTATGTTGATCCTTTCCCATGTGCTCATAGAGCCTTAGAAGTAGGAGAAGCAAATCTGAACCCACAGAGCCCTCTTTTAGCACAAAAAAAATCTCATTTTGCCTCCTTATGTAAAAGTCTAACCAACTGAGCTAGTTTTTGCACAAACTTTGGCATGTATGTAGAGCTCATTTAAAGCTTTCTATTGGTCTAAGAACCACCTCATTTGGAGGTCTATAGAATTTTCTTTGATTTTTCAAAGTTGCTTTAGAAAATCGGATCTGTAGAATTCACTATTCATTTAGTCATTCTAAGTTTGTGTCATCTGAGGGACAAACGATGTCCAATGAGGCTGAAATTTTATAAGCATAAACTAGATAATCACAGTGACTTGTAGTAATTAGAAGCACCTCAATTGGAGGCATGTGGAATGAGAAACGAATTTTTGAATGGTGCATAAGAAACAGTGAGACAGTTAGACCTTGGTTACTATTTTATCAGTTTTCATGGTCTAATTGCTCCTGTTTCGGTCTAAACTTATTTTTATCATGAATAACATCTGTAGCTTTCCAAAATAATAAATTTTACATGATTTTAGTTTTTTTAGAATTAATTGTGATTTTTCAAATGTGATCCTTAAATTCTGGCATCAGGACCCATGGCAGAAAACATTTTTTTTGTGTAAGCATGCTAGAAATTCGAGTTTTTGGCCACTTTCTAAGATGGTTGTGAATTGTGTATGTGAAATTAAATTAAAGAATGAGATGGATGGGTTCATATGGCCCATGGGATTTGAAACGAAATTTTTATCCACTACGCAACATAAAATAATGTAATATTTTATTGAGAGAATTATAATAAAGGACCAAAAAGTGAAGAAATTTATTCTTAAGGACTATTACCACTTGTTTTAGGATGATTACCACTGAGTTTAGCAACAAATAGTAGAACCAAGTAGTAAAGGTCCTTAAAAATAATTTTTTTCATTTCTTGGTCCTTAAACATAATTTTCCCTATTTTATTTGAATATTTGCTTGAAGTCCTTATGTAGCCTGAGGAAATGAACTAACTTGAGATGAGATGAGTTTATTTAAGTATGGTGTTATAGCTAGTGCTAAAGATATGGGGATAAATGAAGAGACAGTTAAGGCCATCAAGGTGGCCAATGCCTAAGAGCATAATTGAAGTGTGATACTTTCATAACTTGGCAAGTTTTTATAGGCAATTTGTACGAGATTTTAGCACATTGAATGCAACATTTAGTAAGATTGTCTAAAGGGTGTTGAACAGAATACTTCTAATTTGCTTAAAGATAAATTATGTTATGCTCTTGCTTTAGCACTTCCTAATTTTACTATGATTTTCAAAATTAAGTGTTATGCCTCTAGCATGAGAATTGGAGCTATTTTAATGCAAGAAAATAAGCTAATTGTATATTTCAGTGAGAAGTTAAAGGAGGTAGTCTTGAATTATCCCTTTTATAAGAAAGAGTTGTATGCACTTGTCAGGACTCAAAAGACATGGCAATACTACTTATGGCCTGAAGAATTCCTAATTCACAGATCGTGAATCTTTCGAGCATCTTAAGAGCTAAGGTAGGTTGAATAGAAGGAATGCTAAGTGGCAAGAGTTTATTAAACTTTTCCCTATATTACTCATTATAAGTAAGGTAAGGAGAATATTATTGTTATTGATGCATTGTCTAGATAGTATATTCTTCTTATTTCATTAAGTGCCAAATTGCTTAGTTTTAAATGCATTAAAGATATGTACACCAAAGATGCACATTTTGCTAATGTCTTTGATGAATGTAATAAGGTTGCATTTGATAAATTTTATGAGCATGATGGATTTTTGTTTAGAAAAAAACAAGTTATGTGTGCCTATTTGTTCAATAAGTGAGTTACTGGTGTGGTATGCACATAATGGTGGTTTAATAGGTCATTTTGGTATTAAAAAAACCTTGCATGAGCATTTTTATTTGTCAAAGTTGAGAAGGGATGTTATGTACATTTGTGATAGATGCATTGTAGGTAAAAAGGCCAAATCTAAGGTCTTGCCTCAAGGTTTATACACACCTTTACCTATTCCTAATGACCCTCGAATTGATTTGTCCACGAATTTTGTATTGGAACTGCCTAGCACTAGAAAAGGGCTGATTCCATAATTGTTATTAGGGATATGTTTAGTAATATGGCACATTTAATTCCATGACATAAAACAGATGATATATGCTAGAAATATAATTGACCTATTCTTTAAAGAAATAGTGTGTCAATATGGTGTTCTTAGAAGTATAGTATTAGATAAGGACACAAAGTTCCTTACTTTTGAAAAGTGTTATGGGTAAGCTTAGGACTAAATTATTATTTTCTAGTACTTCTTACACACAAATTAATGGTGAAACAGAAGTAGTAAATAGGATATTTACATAATTATTGCACACTATTGTAAAGAAGAATTTGAAAACATAAGAGGAATGTTTACATAAGGATGAATAAATTTTTTAAGCAATTTCCAAATTCTAAGAAAGAAGGTTGGCAATATTAGAAGGTTAGCTTGAAGTTGAAATATCCAGTTTGAAGGGAAGTGTTGAAAATTACCATTAATTTTAATTAAGTAATTTTATTTATTTCATTTTAATTAAGACTTATTTTTTTGTAGTTTGTTTTGGATAACATTTTTATGCATTTAAAATTAGTTTAAGTGTCTTGCTTTGGTTAGGATAAGATTATTTTGAGTTTTTTATTTTAATTATAATAAAGTTATCCTATTTTGATTAGAATAAAGTTATCTTATTATTTTTAGTTGGAGTAAAGGAATACTTTTTCATTTTGATTAGGTGAAGTCAACATGAAAAAGGTGAAGCTTCCAATTACAAAAAGGAATGAACAAGTGACAAGCAAACAAAGGGAATAGGCATGTTACATTTGAACTAGAGGTTTAGGTTTGGGTTCATTTGAGGAAAAAAAGGTTTCTAGCTAGCCTATAGGACATCTAAATTGCATCCAAGAGGAGATATGCTATTTCAAGTCTTGAAGAAAATCAATAATAATGCCTACAAGTTCGATCTCTTAGATAAGTATAATGTGTTCACTACATTTAATGTTTCTAATCTTTTCCGCTTTGATGTAGGTGATGATTCAAGGTCAAATCTTTCTAAGGTAGGAAGAAATGATAAGTATCCTAGTGGACAAGCATTAATTAAAGGGCCTTTAGCATGTTCAAAATAGGCTAATGACACGAGCAAAAGCCAAAAGAATCAAGGAAGCAGTGTAAGGATTAGTTCAAGCTTGGGAGGCCAAGAACATCATTTGCAAAGTAATATAACAATTAGCAAAATAGGCTTGAAGGAAGGAGAATTAGCTTTAATACATGTGATAAAAGCTCAAGAAGAGGCATGAAGGTTGGAACTTTTCTTGAGGCATTTGAGTGATCATACAAGTAATTATACATTTATACTCTTTGTACTTAGTTTTATAATAATTCAGTAAGACTAATATTCACCTTAGGTTTATTTTACATTAATTGGTGAAATTGGGATTAATGTATTTTAATTGTATAATTAGTGAATTTAGGCTTTAATTGTCATCATTATATTTTTCTTAACAGAGGCCTAATTGCCCATATTTTTGTTATTACAGGGAATGTAATAACTGATAATTCAAAAATTAAACTGAACCCGATAAATTGATATAGGAATACCCTAAAGTAAGGCAAATTAAGGCTAAATGAGATTAGGATATTAATTAAAATATCTAAAAATGTAATTTAGAACCTAAGGTTAGCTTGAAATTAGAGTCAAACCGGTAAAATAGAGGAACCAAAAAATGTATTGGTAAAATTGTAATTTCAAGTAAATTTTTGAAAACTCAAGGGAAGGCTCTTTACATGGAAAAATTGTGTTTCTTAGGGTTCTCAAATGCCTTAAAAACCATCGGAACCCTTAGAATGGTCAGAACCCTTATAATGGTCAAAACCCTTCTGGTATACATTTTTAGTCATCAGTTAAGCAAAACTTTGATCAAACAGTTTAGTAAGGTTTTAAATCTAATTTTCATGAAACTAAAGGCATTTTATAAATTAGAGGACATAAATTTCATGATGGAAAAGATAGTTCTTAAAAAGGAGTTGAAATGAACTCAAATAAAGAAAACCAAGTTGAGGGACTAAATTGAAATTTGAAAAAATGTCAAAATTAGGCCTCCCACCTCCTTAAATCACATCCCACTTCTCTCCCTCCTCTTAATCGACTTCCATATGGTTTAAAATAGAACCAAAGGAGGAGTAAGGTTGGAAGAAACCAAGGCTTGAAAGTGTAAAATTTTGCTACTTTTTTCATGCTTCTCCCTTCACTAAACTTATTCTCCTCTTTCTCCTCTTTCTTCTCATGGTTTTAGGGTCTCAAATGGTGCTATTTTGTTGCTAGTTCAGTAGAGGGAAG
Organism: Erythrophleum ivorense; assembly: GCA_026724425.1. Lineage (NCBI taxonomy): Eukaryota > Viridiplantae > Streptophyta > Magnoliopsida > Fabales > Fabaceae > Erythrophleum > Erythrophleum ivorense. The sequence continues at coordinate 33,583,032 of JAIUCV010000006.1, read as the reverse complement.
AGGGAATTTAGAGAAACTCTTAGAAGCTTAGAAAAGCACTCTTGATAAGCTTTGAATTGAAACAAGGTAAGAAACCATGGCTCAACTTGCTTCTTTTTGGCTTCGTATTACTTGTGTATTTTGACCAGACCTAGGGTGATATGTAGGAAGTTTTATTTTGATCCAAAATTAATAAGAAATGGTGTTTTGAAGCATAAGGAATCATATGGAACAATTAGAACTCAACAAGAACCTATAGATAACAAGTTATGGCAATTAGGGTTTTCATTGCACCTAGGGAAATATGAATCTTTATAAGGATAATTTAGCTTGTGTAAGAGTATGTTTGAGTTTATAAGAGACCTAAGAAGCTTCACAAGTGGCATATTCCCTAGAAAAATCAACAAAACTCCATGGGCTCCTAAATTGGGACATGTCTCGACCAAGCATGAAAGAAAGTATCTAGGAAGAGTTTTCTCTAATTTCAAGGATAGAAATGGCCTAGATATAAATAATAAACACTAAAGGAACTATTGGTTTGAGTTTAGAAACCATATTTTAAAAGTTAGAAGTTTAAGGTCCCTTTTAGGCATAAAGAAGTAACTTATATTTGGCTCCTTGAATTAAGTTTATGATGATTCTAATGAGTTGAAATGGAGTCATGTGACTTAGATTGAGTGAGAAATTGGAGCCAAGATGATGAATTATATAAGTTGCTTCATTATGCCCTTGTATGGAACCATATGCATGCCATAAGCTAGAAGTAGCTTATGTAGAGTTTATGTGAGGCTAGAGATGGTTCCATTGATGTCTTTGTGTCTTGTTTGATGTGTCTAGGCCAAGCAAATCAAGCCTTCTTCAAGTGTGTATGTGAGGCTGAACCAAGAAGCTAAGGGATCAAATGGAAATTTGTGCTTCTTGACCCAAGGTAGCTCTTCATCCATTCTTCTATGCATTTCTTAGTAGTATGATTGTCATTGATTGCTTGTATGTATGTTTGAATCACAAAACATGCCTATAGCTATTGGTTTGATGCTTTGGTACCATTATGCTTCTTAAATTGCATTTTGAATGTGAGATGGCTCTTGATAGGTGACGTTGTGCTAAAAGTCTCTTAGTTTAGGTGAGATAAAGCCAAAAGTCCCTTAGAGTAGATGAGACAAAACCAAAAGTCTCAAGAATGAGTGAGACTAAATCAAAAGTCCCTAAAATGTGGGTGAAACTAATCCAAAAGTCTCAATAATTAGGTGAGGCTAGAACAAAAGTCCCTCGAGCTTGCTTTTGATCTTGATATGTTCATATGGCTTCGAAAATATATTTATGTTTGGTATTTGGAAGCACTTGATGCATGCTTGCTTTCTTTGACATGATTAGATGCCATGTATGCTTACTTAAAAGGGTGAATGAGCTATTGAGATTCTTTGAATCTCACTTTTCCCTACTTGTATCTAACCTTGTCTAGGTAATGCTCATGGAGCCAAGAATGGAAGCCAAGAGGCTTAAATTGTGGCACTTTGATAATAGAATAGGATTTTGTGTAAATGGATGTCAAAGTATGAATGTATATGTTATTTATGAGATGTAACTCTTTGCTCATGTGTAAAGGTATGTAAATATGTTGTATAAATCATATTTGGGACCAAATGTATGAGATCTTAAGATTTTGACATACTTGAGTTATGGGATAGATGTGTATATGAACAAGTGAGAAAGTGATTTTGAGTTCCATGAGGATTTGAACTTGTTGTGATACTTCTATGTGTTATGTTTAAGGTGTTGGACGTGTAAAACCATCATACTATAACTCATTTCATGTCATTTCTAGGTTCTATTCCAGAAAGCATGTGAGTTTCCAAGAAAAAGACATTAAAATATTACGTTTTCATGCGTTGCGTAGCAGATAAATTTTTCATCTAGCATTCCATGGACTAAGGGAACTCATTAAACTTATTCTTGTATTTAATTACACTAATACAATTCAAAACCATCCAAGAAAGTGGCTTGAAACTCAAACAAGTGGATGAAACACACCAATTTCTACGAATTAGCCACGGTCAAATTTTCAGATTTTTTGTCACAACTTCGGAAATTCATAACTAAATCCAAAAGAATTGAAATCCAACAAAATTTACCATTCCAAAAAGCTCTGGATGTCTATCCCATGGTAAAAAAAATTTTAGCTCATGAAACATTAAGGGAAAAATGTTTGACATCCGAAAAGCTACTGAGGTCTCTACTGCCTGGGTCACTGTTTCAGATTACTGATATAAACTTTCAAAATTCATAAATAATTCTATAAAAATCGAAATCATACACATTTAGTCATTATGGAAAATTACAGATGTTAAATGTATGCTAAAAATAATTACAGAATGAAACAAATACTTTTAGCTATTGGAAATCTATAAAATAGTAACTGGACTCAGGGGGTGCTACTACTACTGATAGCAAACTTCAAAAATGCATAACTCTTTGCTCAGACCTCCAAATGAGGTGATCTTGGTGGCCACATAAAGCTTATGACCTCTAGTTTATGTAAATTTCATAAGCATTGGACATCGTTTACCCATCGGATGACACAGAACACAAATCTGCCAATGTGAACAGTGCACATACCAGAACCAATTGAAAATCACAAATTTGAAAATTAATAACTAATTCTGTAAAGCTCCTTTTTGCTGAACTTTAGCTTCCAAAAAAGCTCTCAATGAGATCTACATGTCTACCAAATTTCATGGAGAAACTCCTTCATCTGGTTAGAATGTGCTATAGGGTGCTATTTGGGTCATTTTGATGCATTTTAATGGTGCAAAAGTGTACAAAATAGCTCCAAAGGTCCATGTGGCCACTTGGGCACGTGTGAATGGCCCAAAAAGACTCCCTAAACTTGTCTTAAAGGTGTAGAAACTTAAAACACAAAATCTCATTCTCCATCCCCAAGCCATACGTAAAGAGATACATGTGGCAAATAGCCATCCAATACCCAAAAATTGCATCACTACTCATTTATCATTAATTGTCATACATATATCATCTATTGGGATATTTATATATGTTCTATTCATTGTACATCCATTCTATCAAAAGTTTACATCATTTTCCACTTCTTTGATTACAACATAAGTAAAAGCAAGCATTTTAGAGCCAAAGCTTTATCTTCCACCTTGGTGACTTCCATTTCCTTGTTCATTGGCTCCACCTAGCATATTAAGATGTTGAAAAGGAGGAAGTGAGATTCAAAGAATCCCAATAGCTCATCTCCTATTCAATCATGCATAAAGAATGTAACACAAGTCTTAAGGATGCATGCATGGCATACTAACATTGGAAATGGTGCAAATACATTCTTGGCATTTACACAAAACATACATAACATAGTTAGATTTGCCAAATGATTGGATTAGCTTCACCCACTTTCTTCAAGGTTCTTGGATTTGCCTCACCCTTTTTCTCAAAGGCCTTGAACTAAGGCTTACTCTTTGGAGACTTTATCTTGGTCTCAACCACTTCTAAGGGCTCTTGGATCATCCTCACTGAAGATAGAAGGTTCTTGGCCTTTCCATATTCAAGCAAACCAATACAACATTTATAAGCATCATTTGAATACATAATGCAATACTATGGTTCCATGAAACATAGGCATCATCCCAAAACATAATTCATAGCTTAAAATACACATACACACATTCAAAGATAATGTAGACATTCATTCATGCATGGGAGAAAAGAGAGAGAGCTACCTTTGGTGAAATCACATACTTTCCTCCTTGGATTTGTCCCCCCTTTTTTGGCTCCATACACACCAGGATGTGGGATTAGTTTCTCTTGGCCTAAATACAATTTATGGAAGCCAATTAGGTTCATGAAATCATTTCTAAAGCCATACCTCTTCCTTAAACTCTAGCTTGGGCTAATGACCTCTTTATGGTTCCAAAATGCACCTAATAAAGCAACACCTCTCAAATAACTTCTAGGCTCCATTCTCTCTATTCATATATGATTCTTGACTCCTTTCAAGCCTCTTAGAGTCACCACCCAATTAAAACCAAAAGCCTAAGTGCATGTTGCTTCCTTAGGTCACATTATGGAAGCTATGATACCAATTCATCCTCTAGCCCTCCTAAATTTTTTCTAAGGCTTCCCCTCACTTTCATGCATCATATATGACTCAAAATTAGGTTTGAAAAAATTTAAAACTCTCCCTAGCCATGCTATCCTCGCTTGGCCAAAATATAGAGCATTAATGGGGTTTGATAGCTTCTTGATTTTTCCTTCATGGAAGGGCCATTTAGGGAGGTTTCTAAGAGTCCTAGGAGTTCAAGTAAACACTTAAATAGCCAAGGGAACTCATAGATTAAATAATTTTTTACATCCCATTCAAGAGCTTTACACTTTCCATTCTTGTAAATTAATAGTTCTTACTGGGTTTTCTTTACATATATTTGATTCTCACACCTTAAATCACATGATTTATCCCTTAGTTCTGCCCAAATGTTACTCCTTCTTAGCTATCCATATATAAAACGAAATGGAAAGGAAAGGGAACAAGAAAGAAGAAGCATGGAGTCTAGCTTTTTACCTTGGCTTCCTAACTCTCTTTGAATGCCTTTTCTTCTTCCTTAGCCCTCCTTTAAATTTTTGAACTCCCCCTCTCTATTCTGCACTCAAAACAAAACCAAAGACTCCAATAATCCCATAGAAATGAAGTGGGGAAAGAGAAGAGAAGAGTTGCTAAAGAGGAAACCAGGAATTTTCATAAATTCTCACCTTTCTTACGCTTTTCTTCCTCCTTTCTTAGCTCTCTTGGTGCGCCACTTTTGGATGAACTCCCCTCTGGTTTTTGGCAGAACTAAGTCAATCTAAAATGAAGGAGAGTGGAACATGAGCTTTAAAGGAGAATAAGGAAGCTTCTTGTTAAAATTGTTTCCAATTTTGCCCTTCGCAATGGCCTTTCTGATTTGGCTTTGTTTTAGTTCCTTTTTTAGAATCATCTTTTTCATTATAAAATTTAGATTCCTAATTTAGTAAAATACCTTTGGAATCATTTAAATCGGAGCTAAAACCTTCCTGAATGAATTGGTCAAAGTTCAGGTTAACCGACGTTGAAAAACCTACACCGGAAGGGTTTTAACTGTCGCGAGACTTCCTATAGTATTTAGGGCCTCTGAGAATCCCAGAGAACTCAAAACTTTCATTTAAAAAGCCCTCCTATGTGTTTTTTCAAAATTATACTTATTTACAAAAATGCCACTAGCCTTTCGGCAAATTTTTTGAATCACTGTGGCCTTGGTTTCTAGGCAACTCAGGGCTCAAATCCTCATTTTCGATTATTTAGAATTTTATTCTAATTTTTGTTGGTCTTAAATAACTCACCTCAAGGGACTTTCTTTGAAAACTGACTCATTTCAATATTTTACGAAAAATTGAACATTACAGGACGTGCTCAAATGGTCATGTGGCATGTGGGAAGCCATTTTAGACCATTTGATATCATATGGATATCATTTTGGATCATATTTTTTCATTAAACCAAAACTAGACCAAATGGATGAACTTTGGCATGAAATTTAGCAAGCATTTAGACCTCATCTAGAGCTTTTCACAAAGCAAAAAATAAAATTTTTAGAACTCTATAGAATTTATTATGATTTTTTAAATTTGACTAAATTTTGTAGAAACTGCCTGTGGACTGTTCATTTGGTCAATCTAATTTTCTAGGTTTTTGAAAAGCCAAATAAAGTTCAATACTCATGAAATTTTATAAGAATATATTTGACATTATAATTTTTCCATAGCCACTAAAATCACTTAATTTGGAGCTCTATAGTGAGAGATATGAATTTTTAAAATTGCATATTTGTAGTAGTGTAAAAAACTGACCAACTACTATTCCATTAGAATTTTGTAGGCCAAATGATATTTTTTTGATTTAAAATTTTTATAGTAGTTAGATGATATCCTAATCTTTCTATAAAGTTCTAGTTTGTGTGATTTGGAATTTTCTAGCTCAAGTTATGAATTCTTGAAAATTGGGTCAAAATATGGAAATACATGAAAGCCTATAAAATTGACTAGTCTTGATGTGTGTGCCCTAAATCCAAATTCCATGCCTCTTTTTGTGATGTTTCTCTTTTAACAAGTGTATTGAGGATGGAAGATGAGTTTGGTAAGTTCAAATGGTCAATTTATTTAGAAACAAATTATTTTGACAATTAATGATGGTAAATTCCGTTGCTAAAAGTATTGAATGTATGAAAATGGATATTTTAGGCACTTTGTGACATATATTAAATGTTGTCTTGATATGGTATTATAAGGAATTAAGTCACACAAATAGATTCGAACACTTAACAGAAGGGCTGGACGCTGGGCTTGCTTTATTTTAGGAATTAATATTGTATTCTTAAAAATTCTGGACCATTTGATGTAGTGTTGGCCCATCTAATGCCTTAGATTTTTCTTAGGTCATCTTGAGTCAGAACACTTTTCTTTTGACACGAATATCAAAGAGCTTCTAGTAACTATTTTTCTCTAGAGTGTCTTACTTCTGTAATGGCATTTTGAACATTTTTGTAATCAATCCAGGATACTGAACCTAATATCGAAATCAGAGTTTATGTTTTGATGATACACTGGTTTGGTTTTAATTACAAACGAATTTCCATTTCTATTTCTCTCTACTTTTATGTTATTCTTGATTATACCGGTTGAATAATTTAGATTGCATGATTACTTATTTGTTTGCATTATCTGAGAGTTGTGTTTGATTTAATTGATTCATTAACCAATTGAATTTGTTCTATTATTCACATTAGAGGTATTTGTGTGACTATTCTGGTGCATTCAAGTAGAAATTGAATTGTTTCTATGTTACTAATCTTGTGTAGGTGCATTAGGCATAATAATTAGAACTGATCATAACTATAAGTGATAGCATAGGGACATTAGATAACAATAATCAGGAAATTAGAATTGAACTAGAGAAATTTTTAGACGATGAGGAAGATGATATATTAAGGAAGGGAACCAAGGATTGATTATGCTTAGTCAATTGCCTTATTTCTTAATTTATCTTGGTAGCTAATTTTCTAGTTCAATTAATCTTTTAATTTCACACACAACCTTAATTCAATTTAATTATGATTATATGAATTCATAATCTGATTGGTTTGACAAAAGCCTCCTTGAGAGAGATGACCTAGTGAGCATTATATTGCAAATCAGCTAATTTTATAAATCTTGGTTGATTCGACAACTGTGAGTTCTTGATTACTATTGGGTCTTGTAATTTGTTAGAATTTATTTTTGTCAATTGTAAATGGGCTGAATATTATTTTTATTTAAGTTCATATATTTGGTTTTATATTTTATGTTATTTTTTGTTAGAATTAGATTTTCTTATTATAGATAGATTACTAATCCTAGTTGAGCTAAGAATCTATATTAGTTTTTTTCTAATTAAGCTTTTTATTGTAAATGAATTACTAATTCTATTTAGGTTAGGAATCCATATTACTTTAGGCCTTTTTAATTTCAATCTATTAGCTATTAGAATTTTAAAGAGTGTGAGCCATTTTCTCCTAGCACTTTGATGAACTATTATCAAACTTATTAAACATCTCCATCTTTATGGCATTCAATTATAAGGTTAAGGTTCTTGGAACGTGTTCATGGGTTTTAATCTTCTTTATCATATGATTTTCTAGCTTTCTTAGGTTGTGATTCAATCTTGTCTAGGTTTGTAACACCATAATGTATTAGACTCAATTATCCTCCACTTAAGCTTGGCTCCATGAAATTCCAAGGAAAAGAGATAAAATCATGGCATCTATAGCATTATGTCGAGGTTTAAACATTCATACTTCACACCGTGGACCCTCATGGACCCATCCATAACATCCTTTACTCATACTCCCTCCATACAACTCATACATATCATAAAACAATCCATGAACCACAGATTTGAAGCCAAAAACTAGAAAAATGCAATTTCCCTCGTGGGTTTAGAATTTAGATTTTTCGCACCAATTTTAGAAAATCATAACTAATTCTAGAAAAATGAAAATTAAGTAAGTGATATTTATAGTAAAAATAATTTCAAGCCATAATAACATCATTTAGACCATGTTTGCCAATAGAAAAGCTCAAAAGATCAGACTGCCCATCATGTCTGATACAATTTATAGATATGAATTTCAAAAATTCATAACTAAGTTCAAAAAAAATCCAATTCAGTCAAACTATACCAAGTTGGAAAGCTACAGATGTTAACTAGAGAAAAAAAATAAGTCCAAAACAAAAAAGAAGCAATTAGGGCACAAAAACCTATGGAATAGTAATAGGGGTCAAGCTACACCCCTAATACTAATCTAGAAGTTCAAAATATTGTTTCTCCCTCTCTATAAATCCAAATAAGGTGCTCTTAAGTGATATAGAAAGCTTATTATGTCTAGTCCATGTTTGTAAAATTTCATAGCCATCGAACACTGTTTTCCCCATGAATGATAGAGGTAAAGAATTTGACCATTTGCAAAGTAACAATGCCAATTCTGTCAAAATTTGCCAACTTTGAAAATTCACCAAAAATTTTCTAGAGATCCAAATAATATAAACTTTAACTTTCCAAAAAGATCTAAGCAAGGCCTATATGTATACCAAATTTTAGGGCAAAAGGAGTTCATTTGGTCAAATCTTGATATACCTCACAAGTATGACAAATTCAACACCTTATATGGCTCAAAAGTAGTTCAAATGGCTTCTTAAATGCTCTACCACTCTTTGGGCAAGTTTTAAAGCATAAACACAACCTATAAGGATTGCCCAAGTTATCCAAACCATCATACATCTTAAACTCACTATGCTATATGCAAGAATGCACAACTAGGAATGAGCTACTAAGTGTAACACCATAATGACTTGACTCCAACTTATCTCCCTCTAGGCTTGATTCCATATATTTTCCAAAGAAAATAACCAAAATCGTGATATTTTACTACTTTAAGGCGGGGTTTAATCGGTCATATTTTGCCTCGCGGGTCCCGTGAATCCATCATTCATATTCTCTGCTCAAACACCATTTATAAAACTTGTACATAGCCTCAAATAACTCATAAACCGCGGATATGAAGCCAAAAACCAAGAAAATGCAATTTCTCAAATGAGCCCAAAAGTCATATTTTTGGCTCTAACTTTAGAAAATCATAACTAATTCTAGAAAAATGAGAATCAAGTAAATCATAGCTCTCTGGAAATCCTTGGATATTAACTTCACACTAAAATAACTCCCAACCACAATCTCAGAGTTTGGATCATCTTTGACATCAAAAAAGAGACAGAGGTCCGGCTGTCCCAGGTACTGGTGCAGCTTACTGTCATGAAGTTCGAAAATTCGTAATTAATTCCAAAAAAATCCAATCTGGGTAAACTATACCAATTTAGAAAGCTACAGATGTTAACTAGAGAAGAAAAATAAGTTTAGATCATTTTAGAAGCTCTTGGACCTCAAAAATTGATGGAATAGTAACAAAGGTCGGAAAGCTTCCTTGATGCTGATACAGAACTTCAGAAATTCGTTTCTCCCTCTACTGACCTCCAATTGAGGTGTTTCTAATTGGTATAGGTCACTGTGGATATCTAGTTTATGCTCATAAAATTTCATGACAATTGGACACCATTTGGTCCATAAATGACGTGGATTCATTTTCAGACTAGTTGCACAATACCATGACCAAAACCATTAAAATTTCCAAATTTCAACAATTCGCCAAATATTTCCTAGACCTCCAAATATTACCCAATTTAGCTTCTCAAGAAGCTCTCAATAGACTCTAGAGGCATACCAAATTCCATATTAAGAAGAGCTCATTTGGCCATACTTTGACGGAGCTCACAAATATGAAGGTTTTGGCACCCAAAATGGTTCAAAGTGGGTCCAATTGGCCTCCCACATGTTCTAGCATCTCTTGGGCAAGTTTGAAAGTATAAGCAGAGCATATATGAATTGCCCAAGTGATCCAATTCATCATACATTTCAAATTTACTATGCTATAGAACAAAATGCACTATTACATGTAAGCCAGCAAAAGGGCCAAATTCTACATTTCATTACTTTGGCTCTTTAGACAGTTCATACATCACTTATACATATGTTTACATGTGCTCACATATTTACAACTCCAAAATAATAGGTGCGTATTCATTTTGGCACCTCTTTACAACAAAAGAACTAAAAGAACTACACAATTCTCTAAGCATTCTCGACTAGACTCCTTGGTGTGCACTTGATTCTCCTTGAGCTCCACCTAAGATGTTAAGATGGGAGAGGGAAGGGGTGAGATTCAGGGAATCTCAATAGCTCATACTCATTCAAGAAGCAATCAAGATATATAAACTAGTCAAAGCATGCAAACAAGTCACAATGCACAACATATGTGTCTCATGCCATGATATCATATCCATGCCAAGAATAGTCTCTAGGGACTTTCGGTCTAACCTCACCCAAGCATTAGGACTTTTGGATTTGCCTCACCCTTGGTTTAGGGACTTTTGGATCCACCTCACCCGTCTCAAAGGACTTTCGGCATCACCTCACCCGAGCAATTTCCACAATTCACATCATAAGCATATTGGTACCAATGCATCAAGGCAACATCAAATGGCATGTCTCATCATACAAGCACATACACAAGCATACAATGACTATTACACATCCAAGAATGCAACAAGAAAGAGTGGAAAGCTACCTTATTGGCTAACACAAGCCTTCCATTTCAATTCCTCTTCTCCCTTCTTGATTCCACACTCACAACTAGATGGAGTTGCTTCCTTTGAGCCTAGGTACAACAAAGAGCATGAAATTATTCTCTCATAACTCAAATAAACACTCACAAAGCTAAAGGGGCTCTTTATCAAAGCAAACCCCCACTACACATGTAAGAATCTAAGGATTTTCTCTCTAGAATTCCACTCACTCTCCTTCCTCTCTCAAGCTCTCAAAAAGGAAAGCAAAGAAGAAGAAATGAAGCTACATGAGCTCAAGCCTTCTTCAATAGTGGTTTTCCACTTTCTCTCTTCTGAACCAAACCCAAATCAACTACCAAAACCATAGAAAGAGAGGGCAAAGAGAGAAGAACAACATGCTAAGAAGAAAAGCTATAGAAATCTCAAGCTTGCTTACCTCTTTGCTTGTTCCCCTTCTTTCTCTAGGTCTCTCTCTCTCTCCACAGCCCTTTTCTCTCTCTTGGTCGAAGCTTAGGTCATTTTATAGAGAAAGAATGAATCTAGACTCTTTAAGAAGTCAAATTCTCTTTTTCCATGCTTTTTCGGACTTACCCTCGCTATAGCGAAGAATAACCCTCGCTACGGCGAGCACGTATCAGTTCTAGACCCCCGCTTTTGCTATAGCGCACGCTACGGCGAGCAACGCCCTGGTTTTTATATGGGATGCCCGCACTCGCTATAGCTAGAAGCATTTTCGCTATAGTGAGAAGGCACTCTCGCTATAGAGAACAGGTACATTCGCTATAGATAGGCTATAGCTAGCTAACTTAGAAAATTTTTAGTTTTCTGAAAATTTTTTAGCTTTTTCTTTTTTTTTTTCCCGGTTGTTACACTAAGTACCTAGAACTCATATTCTCATTGATTTAGTTCCAAATGTGGCTCATACATTACATATACATACTTTTACATTTGCTCCAAGGTTTACATCTGAAAAATGATATATACATATACACTTTGACATCTCTTTACATCAAAATTACATTAATGGCAAATTATGGTCTATTAAGTGCCTTGGCTTCCACTTTTGGCTTCTTGTGCTCCACCTAGACATGTCAAGATAGGAGAGGGAAGGAGATGAGATTTAGAGAATCTTAATAGCTCATACAGTCATTTAAGGAAGCAATCAAGGCATATAAACACGTCAAAGTATACAAGTAGGTATCTAACACTGTTAAGAATCATCCGACACATAATTTCTATGCCATGAAAATATATCAAAGCCAAGAATAAGCTCTAGGGATTTTGGTCTAGCCTCACCCTATTTTTAGGACTTTTGGATTTGCCTTACCCTTGGTCTAGGGACTTTTGACTTGGCCTCACTCACCCATGAGACTTTTGGCCTTGTCTCACCCATTCCTGAGGACTTTTAGCTCTACCTCACCCATCACAAGGGACTTTTGGTACCACCTCACCCTTAAGAGCAATTTTCATATCCAAAACATAAATATATTAGAACCAATGTAACAAGGCAACATCAAATGGCATTTCTCACAATACAAATACATATACAAGCATACAATGACCATCATACATCTAAGAATGCAAACAAAAAGGAGTGAAGAGCTACCTTGCAATCAAACACAAGTTTTCCTTAGTTATTCCCTTCCTTTTTCATCTACACACCTGCAAATAGGTAGGGCTTGATCTCTTTGGCCTAGACACAACAAATAAGATTCAATTATACTCTTGGAGCAAGCCATAGCATTAAACATACACACTTAAGAAGCATACTTGATCTATTGGTTCCATAATAGCTCTATTAATGGCCTAATGAAGCAACTACCATAATTCAAGCTCTTGGCTTTATTTCCTTCTCATATCTAGACCTCTTGGTTCCATTTAGACTCCTTGAAGTTATCACAAACTCATTCCCAAGAGTCCAGATGCAAGTTGCTTCTTAAGGCTACATTATGGAATCTATTGACCCAACTCTCAATCTATGGCTTCTAAGTTTTTCCCGAGAGTTCCTCTCATCTTCTTCTATCACATATGACCCCAAACCAAGCTTAGAACTAATTAAAACACTCCCTACCCCTCTCAAGTGATCTAGGTCGAACCATAAAAAGCATTTGGAGTCCATACAGTTTCTAATTTGTCCTTGATGGAAGGGGCACTTGAGAAGCTTCCTAGGGGTCTTAAGAACTCAAACAAATACTCACATAAGCTAGGAAATTCTTAGACAAAATCAAATTTTACAAAATGTTCAAGAACCCTTATCTTTCTTATCTTGAAGTTCAATGGTTTTTCTCCCACTTACTTTGCATCTCCTAGTTTCCCATACTCTAAATTAATGGTTGCTTGTTCTAGGTTAGAACTTCCTCCCCTGCAAACTCTCCTCTTGGCTAAAACACACACGTAAAGGAAGCAAGAAGAGGAAGTAAGAAAGGAATAGAACTACCTTAAATCCAAGCTTCCTTTAAGAGCTTCTTCCTTTGCCTTAGCATTTTCTTAGAATTTCTCAACTTCTCCCCTCTGTACGTGGCTCAAAATAGAACCAATTCAATAACCAAAACTATGAAAAGGGAAAGAAGGAGGAGGAGAATGAATTTGCCAAAGGAAGGAGTTTGAATCACAAGAAGTCTCTTACCTTTCTCCTTGTTCCTTCTTAGCTCTCCTTGAATTTCCCCTTATCTCTCTGTCTCTCTTAGGTAGATCTCCTTCTAATTTTAACCAGTCCAAAGTCAGTCAAAGGAAGAGAGAAGAATTTGGACTCATTAAGAAGAAAAATTCCTCTTTTTCATGTTTTTTTCTAGAACAAGTCTTGTAATGTCTAGTTTTTGTTAAAACGACGGAAACAGATACATTTTCAAAGTAGGTCCTCTGAAATGAATTAGTTAAGGTCCAAAAAAATTAGAATAATAATCTAGATATTAAGAAATGAAATGAAGAGGCTAGAGGTACCCTAAAATAGAGGCTAAAATGGCCAGATAGAAATTAACAAAATAGTTACGAAACGTAATGGCATTTTCATAATTTTAAGCAAATTTTGGAATTCTCATAGGAGGGCTTTTTAAATGATAAATTTGAGTTCTCCAAGGTTCCCAAAGACCTTAAAAACTATAGAAAGTCCTGAGACAGTTAAAACCCCTCTAGTGTATATTTTCTAACGTCGGTTGACCCGAACTTTGATCCTTTTGTTTGGGAAGGTTTTAGCTTTGATTTGAGTGATTTCAAAGGCATTTCATATGATTGAGGATCTAAATTTTATGAGAAAATATAGTTCTGAAAAAGAAGCTAAAACGAACTAAAAATGAAAATGCCAAGATTTAAGGACATAAATGAAATTTTTGAAAGAAATTGTCTTTTGAACCTTCTATAAAAGTTACACCCCTTCTTCTCCTTTCTCCACTCACTTTATTTCTATCCAAAAATTAGAGAAGACTTAAGAGGGAGGTACACAAGAACAAAGGGAGAAGAGGAGGAGAAAAGCCAAGAAAGAGGTGAGAAATTCATGGAAATTCTTGTTCTTCCTTTAGTAAATTTCTTCCTCTCCTTTCCTCCTATCTTCCTATACATTTAGTGAGGTGTTTGGATCTATTTTGAGGGCAGAATAGAGAGGAGATTTTTGAATTCAAGGAGAAGAAGCGAAGTAAGGTGAAAAATAAGCAAGGGAAACCAAGGAAACTAGGTATTTTGCTATCTTTATGCTTGATTCTCCTTCTTCCTCCTCTTGTGTGTGTTTCACCCTACCTAAGACTAGCCAAGAGGAGTTATATTTCTAGCTAAACCAAGGATAAATCTTAGGAAAATGAGGGAGAAGAACAAGAATATGCAAAGGGAACAACAAAATAACCATTAGATTTCAAGATAGAAAAGTTAGGGTTTCAAGTGTTCCTTTAAAATTCTGATTTGATTCAAGAATTCTTAGACCTAAATGAGTGTTTGGATAAGTTTCTAAGATTCCTAAAAGGCTCCTCATATGCATCTTCTATCAAGAAAACAAAGCAAATTCACTTAGTGTCCTTATGCTCCATAGCCACAGGCTAGAGAGGTTGGAGCACCAAGGGGTAGTTTCAATTTGTTTCAAGCTTATTTTTGAGTCATATATGATGGAAGAAGATGAGACGAAGCCTTGAAAAAATTTTAGAAGCCATGGATAGTGAGATGGTATCATAGGTTCCATATTATGGCTTAAAGAAGCAACACCTAGTTAGGCTCCTTAATTTGATTGTGTGATGACTCCGAGAGGCTTAAAAGGAGTCAAGAATTATAAATGAATGAAGAGAATGGAGCAAAGTTCATGTTTCCATAGGGTTGCTTCATTAAGTGCATTATGGAACCATAAAGGAGCCATATAAACTACCTAGCTTTTCTAATGAATGTGTAGCTCTAGAATTTGGTTCAAGAGTATAATTAGCTTCCATATGATGTGTCTAGGCCAAGAGAAACAAATCCCACCTTCTTGCAAGAGTGTGGCCATGGGAGAGGAATCAAATCCAAGAGGAAAAGTGTGCTTGTGTAACAAAGGTAGCTCTCTCTTCTTTCTCTCACGCATAAGTAAATGTTTATCTTGTCTTTGAATGTGTGTATGTGTGTGTTAAGCCATGAAAAAGTGTTCTAGCATATATTCATATGCCATGGTATCATGATGTTATTTTTATGTATTCAAATGATACTTTGTGACTTTGCTTTAGTTTGCTTGAATGTGGTCAAGCCAAGAACCCTCTAACTATGGTGAGGATGAGTCAAGAACCCTTAAAAATGATTGAGACAAAGTCAAGAGTCTTCCAAGAGTAAGGCCTAGTACAAAGCCTTTAAGAAAAAGGATGATGCAAGTCTAAAATTCTTGAAGAGAATGAGTGAGGTTAAACCACTTACTTAACAAACCTATGTATGTTTTGTATGACTTCTTGAATGCTAGAAATGTTTCTTGAATGACTACATACTCCATGATGTTCATGCATGCATTTTTAGACATGGATTTGCATTCTTCATGTATGGTTGAAAGGGAGAAGAGCTATTGGAATTCCTAGAATCTCATTCCTTTCTCCCCACATGTCTAGGTAGACCAAATGAGCCAAGAAATGGGAGCCACCAAGCTTGAAGAGGAAAGTTTGACAACCAAGCATGTGAAAATGCCAATTTGTAGCCATACGAGTGGTACATAATGTAATCCCTTATTGTATACATTGTATGACCTCATGAACATATGTAAATATGTAAATGTATCATGTACAAATGAGATTTGATGCCATATGCACAATATTGCATGAATTAGACCTTGAATGGCAAGAACTGGTATGTATAGTCTTGTGTATATCTTGGGGTGGATGAGTGAATTTATGAAATCTGGGTTTGTGCACCTTTGAGACATGTTTAGTATACCATTTTGGTGCTTTCCCATGTGTAAAAGTGGTTATGGTTGCCTTAAAAGCTAAAATGGACCATTTGAAACCCTTATATGAGACAAAAAGAGCATATTTGCAACCCAATATCAAGATCTAACCAAATGAATAAATTTTCTCATGAAATTTGGCATGCTAATATATCTCATTCAGAGCTTTTTGGGAATCCAAAGACCTTATTTGGAGCTCTGTGGAATTAATTATGACTTTTCAAAGTTGTCATTTTTTTGCTAAACTAGTATAAACACTATTTATATGGTCATTTTCTTGTGCTGTGTCATTTGAGGGCCACATGGTGTCTAATGCTCATGAAATTTTACAAGCATAAAATATATATGATAAGATTTCTGTGGCCATTAAGATCACCCCAATTGGAGATCTGAGTAGGGAGATATGAATTTTTGAAGTTAAGGGACAGTACTAGTAGTGATACATGACCTTTGTTATTGTTTTATCAATTTCTAGTAGCTAGATGTCCCTGTTATGGTTTGGATTTATTCCTAGCATAAAGTAGACATTTGTAGCTTTCTATAATGGTATAATATGCTTGATTTCAATTTTTCTACAATTAGTTATGATTTTTCAAAGTTTATGATAGAAGACTAAAAATTTCAGTCCGAGGCTGCACACATTATTTTCATGGATATACTCTATTACCTTGAGTTCTTGGCCACTTCTTAAGATGGTTTTGAGTTTTATTTGTATATTTAAATATGGGAATGAGATGGATGAGTCCATATGGTCCACAAGACACAGAATGAAAAATTTATCTATGACATAATGCAAATTTAATTGATTTCTTAATGGACTTTCCTTGGCAAATTTGTATGATCCAAGCATGTGAGCTTAGAAATAATATGAGATGAGCTTAGTAATTATGGTGTTACAAGTCTTGCTATAGCAGGAAGCACCTCTCACTATGGTGAGAACTTATTAGTTCCAAGTCCTACTATTTTCGCCATAGCTAGCGCTATTGTGAGAAACTCCCTGGATTTTGTGTGAGACACGAACTTGCTATAACAGACTGCATCCTCATTGTAGCAAACTGGCACCCTCGCTGTAGCAGACTGCATCCTTACTATAGCGAACTAGCACCCTCACTATAGCTAACAGGGTCCTAGCTATAGCAGAAAAATGTAACATACAGTCCCTCCATAAACATGAGAAACGCGATGTTCAGTTTCTCCGTAAACGTCAGAAATAGGCCAGATATAAAAAGAAGTCCCTGAAATAGAAGAATTTGTGGCCAACTAAAATTATAATAAAATTTTAAATATTAGAAAATAAGGATTTAAGGTTTAAGATGCCCAAAAATCAAAGCCAGAAGAGCTCAGAAAATTTACCGAAGAAAGTAGTGGCATTTTTATAATTTCTAGAAAATTTAGAAAACTCATAGGAGAACTTTTTAAATAGAAAATTTGAGCTTTCAGGGTTCTCAGGGGCCCTGAAAATCATGGGTACCCCTAGAACAGTTGAAACTCCTTCGGTGAGTGATTTCAACCGTTGATTAACCAAAACTTTGATCGAATGGTCGAAATGATTTTAGATCCTTTTTGAGTGATTCCAAAGGCAATTCTATTGATTAAGAGCCTAAGGAATATGAAGGAAAAGACATATTTTAAAAAGGAGTTGATTTGAGCCAAAATGATAAGAACAAAGAATAAGGACTAAAATAAAAAGTTAAAAATTATAGTAACTTTACCCATTACTTTTAGAATCACGTCCAGCCCTTCTCCTTCCTCCCCATTGAAGCTTTTTTAGTCTAAAATAGAGTTGGGAGAGAGCCTAGCTAACGCACAAGATGAAGGGAAAGAAGAAAGCAAAGGATTAAGCAAAAGGGTAAGAAATTTAAGGATTTTTCATGTTTTTTCCTCTCCGACCCTTGTTCTCTCCTTTCTCTTCTCTTCTCCCATGATTTTGCTGAATTAAGTGAGGATGAAACAAGGCTGATTCAGTAGGATGAGGAGAGAAATTGATGGGCAGCTTAGAAGCCTAGAAAGTACTCTTGGAAGGAGCTTGAATCCAAGGTAACATCTTCCTCTTATTGCTTCTTCTTCTTCTTCTCCTCCATGGTATCCCACGGCCCAAAATAGAACCATTATGGGGGAGGAGTTTTTGTTCAAAAACAAGCAAGAATCCATTGGTTTAGTATGTGGACACCTAAGAATTGCAAAGAAATGGGAAGAAAAATAAGTAAAATTTAAGTTAGGAAAGTGAAGAAGTCTTGAACACATTATAAAAACTGTTTTGATTCTCAAATTCCTTTGCATGTGGGAGTGTTTATTTGAGCTCCTAAGACCTCTAGGAAGCCTCTCAAGTGTCTCTCACATCAAGGAAAAATCAAAAAGCTCATGGACTCCTCCTCCCTCCATCAATTCGGCCAAGACAGAACCATTGGGCTAAGGACTGTTTTAATTTGTTTTAGCCTTGGTTTAAGACTTTTTATAATGGTAGAAGGTGGGAGGAACCCTTGAAAAAAATTTAGAAGCCATAGATAGTGAGATGGAGGTGTAGGCTTCATAATGTAGCATAATGAGACAACTCCTAACTAAGCTCCATAAAATAATTGTGTGATGACTCCAAGAAGTCTAAATAGAGTCAATAATCATAGATTGAAGGAAAGAAGAGAGCCAAGATCATGAATTCTTGTAGTTGCTTCATTAAGTGCCTTATGGAAGCATAATGGAGCCATAGACCAAAGTAACATCATGTAAAGTATGACTAATGCCAAGGCTTGTTCCCATGAGTAATTCATGCTTCTTTTGGTGTATTTAGGTCAAGAGAAGTTAATGCTCCCTAAGCTTTTGGTTAGGCCAAGAAGAAGGAAGGGAAATTTAAAGAAAAAGTGTGCTTGTATAACCAAGGTAGCTCTCTCTCTTTTCTCCCATGCATGAATGAATATTTACATTGTGTTTGAATGTGTGTATGTGTATTTTAAGCTAGGGAATATGTTTTGGTATGATGCCTATGTTCTATGGAACCATAGTGTTACATTATGTGTTCAAATGATGCCTAGAATGTTTGCATTGGTTTGCTTGAATGTGGAAAGGCCAAAAATCTTCTATCTTCAGTGAGGATGAGCCAAGAGCCCTTAGAAGTGGTTGAGACTAAGAGAAAGTCTCCCAAGAGCAAGGCTTAGTTCAAGGCCTTTGAGAAAAGGGTGAGGCAAATCCAAGAACCTTGAAGAAAGGGGGTGAGACTACTCTATTCATTTGCCAAGCCTAACTATGTTATATGTTCTTTGTGTAAATGCCAAGAATGTATATTGCACCATTTTCTATAGTAATATGCCATGCATGCATCCTTAAGACTTGTATGACATTCTTTATGCATGATTGAATGGTAGATAAGCTATTGGAATTCTTTGAATTTCATTCCCTCTTCTCCAATATCCTAATATGCTAGGTGGAGCCAATGAACAAGGAAATGGAAGCCACCAAGTGGGAAGATGAAGCCTTGAACATAAAGCTCTTAATTTTGCTTATGTTATAACCAAAGGAAGGGCATATGATGTAATATTTTGATAGAATTGATAGACAATGAATGGAACATGTGTAATTATACTAATAGATGATGTATGTATGAAATTTGATGTTAAATGGAATGTATTGCACTTTTTGGGTATTAAATGGCCATTTCAAGTAAATGTTCCTTAGCAAATGGCTTGGGGATGAAGGATGATATTTTGTGTTTTGAGTTTCTTCACCTTTAAGACAAGTTTAGATAGTCTTTTTGGGCCATTCCCACGTGCCCAAGTGGCCACAAGAACTTTAGGAACCATTTTGCACACTTTTGCACCATTAAAATGCATCAAATAACCCAAATGGCACCCTATGACACAATCTAACCAAATAAAGGAATTTATCCATGAAATTATGTAGACATGTAGAGCTCATTGAGATCTTTTTGGAAAGCTAAAGTGCAGCAAAAACGGAGCTCTACAAAATTAGTTATGAATTTTCAAAGTTGGGATTTTCAATTAATTCTGGTATGTGCACTGTTCACATTGGTAGGTTTGTGTTCTATGTCATCTGATGGGAAAATGGTGTCCAATGCATGTGAAATTTTTCAGGAATAAACTAGAGGTTATAGGCTTTCTGTGGCCACTGAGATCACCTCATTTGGAGGTCTGAGTAAAGAGTTATGCAATTTTGAAGTATGCTGTCAGTAGCAGTAGCGCCCCCTGAGTCCAGTCCCTGTTCCATAGATTTCTAATAGCTAAAAGTATCTATTTCTTTCTGGAATTATTTTTACCATAATGTTAACATCTGTAACTTTCTAGAATGACTGAATTTGTATGATTTCAATTTTATAGAATTAGTTATGAATTTTTGAAAATTCATATCAGTAGTCTAAACCAGTAGCCCAGATAGCAGTGACCTCAATGGCTTTCCGGATGTCAAACGTTCTCCCCTTAATGATTCATGAGCTAAAATTATTTTTACCATGGGGTAGACATCTAGGGATTTCTAGAATGGTAAATTTTGTTGGATTTCGATTGTTTTAGATTTAGTTATGAATTTCCAAAATTGTGACAAAAAAACTGAAAAATCTGACAATGTCTAATTCATGGAAATTGGTGTGTTTCACCCACTTGTATGAGTTCCAAGCCACTTTCTTGGATGGTTTTGAATTGTATTAATGTAATTAAATATGAGAATATGATACATGAGTTCATATAGTCCATGCAACACTGAATGAAATTTTTATATGCAACGCAATGCTAGAATTCTCATTATTTTAATACCATTATTTTGCCTCTTGTGTAAGTTGTATGATGTGAGGCATAGATATAGTATGAAATGAGTTAAGAAATTATGGTGTTACGAAAAACTTAGAAAAATTTTAAAACCTTGGATGTTATAGGGTTTGAGTCATTCATTGTCCAAGGGTTCACATCAATGTCTAAGACTAGTTCATTTTGAAGTTATTTCAAGAAGAATCACAATTGTGGACATAGAGCATACAACAATAGGACTCTATCTAAATAAAACTCATGAGAGATTAGAAATGTTGCATGTAGAGTGTACAGAGACAAATTTAGTGCATTTGAGGCATATTCATGATGTATCAAATAAATAAAAGGGTGTAGACTCTTAAGTTGGTCCTTAAAAAGATTGCTAATATATAAGTTCCAAAAAATATTCCCCAAACAGTCACATTAAGCATTTAGTATGAAAGTCCAAGACTAGATGTATAAATTTCTTTTCTCAAGGAAAACTATGTAAAATCAACCTATCATGAGTAAATGAGAGAAGTTGGATTTTAGGGCACCTATGATAGGCTAGCCCAATATATGACCTAACCTAACTAGTTAATTTAATTAATTAAATTATTAGGATAATTAGCATTTGAAATTGTCAAGATAATTAATTATTATCTTAAAAGGTTAAGATATTTAGTTATTATCATATAATTAATTTCAATTTTGAAGTTTTAAAACTTCAGATGAGCTATCATATCCTATCAATTTAAAGATAGGTTATTAGTATCCTATTATATCTCTTCTTAATAGATATTAATGGGGGACTAGATTAACACCTAAACCTTGGTAGAGAAAATAAGAATACACATACAATAAGATAGTAACACCTTGTTTAAGAATTTGGGTGTATCTATTGTGGAAAAGAGATTGTAATTCTTTTAGTGATCATGATTCATACTACGTGGGATAGAAAATTTGAAGATCTATTTTCAATATACTAGTAAGTATTCAAAAACCTTTAATTGCATTCAAATTTAGCATCCATAAGCCACAATACATAAATCTTAAACATATATGAGCTTCAAATATTGCATATCATTTAGCACCAACAATTTCCCTAGTCAAATATCAAAAGAAAAATCAAGTTTTGACAACAAAGATTTATAACAAAATATCATACTCATAGAAATGTAGATATTATTAGAAGAAGAATGTGGGATGAAATGGAAGGAAGAAGAAAGAAAGAATGGGGGAATTTGAAGAAGATAAGAAAACTTACAAGTGCACTAAGATGATTTCAAGCTCTTTCCCTAACCTATGATAGGAAATGATGGTGGATCTGGAACAACCAGGACAATGGCTGATTAAGGATGACGTTGTGATGGGAGATAATGGAAGACAAAGCTATGGGGTATGGTGGAGAATTATGGAGGACAAAGCGTGGGGTTTAAAGGATGGGAATGAAAGATATTATGATAAAGGCAAAATGATCAAATTATTTTTTATTTCCAAAAATGAATTTTGATTTTATCAAGACAATATGGAATTATGCATTCCCACAAGTTGTGGGAATCATGATTTCCTAGTGAATAAGAATCATATAGAATAAACAACTTTTTCTTTCATTCCTTTTTGTTGCCCCTTTAGTTCAAACATAACTAAGTATTGTAACCCAGAAAGGCCTAACCATTAACCCTTTAAACTAGTGGATGAAAGAACTAGTCAATGCTAGTCAATTCTTCCTCATGGGTGCAAAATTGGCAATGTACATTCTTGAACCAAGGGCTTCAAGTTCTAGTAGTTGCATACACACACACACACACACACCAAGTATCCATCTTTCATTGTATTTTAGATAATCAAAGACCAATTAAATTTATTATATTAAAATTTTTTTATGAAAATAATACTAAAGTAATATATTGAATGATTAGTTTCCATAAAATTTTAGTTTTCTTACTTGTTTTAATACAACTATATTTGATAGTTATATTTATTAGTGAATAAATTATTCTAGATTCAAATTTTATAATTAGAAAGTCAACTAAATTAAATATTATGCAATGTTTGAATTTATTTTTATATATAATCATTTATATACAATTTAAAATATATTAATATTTACTTATTATTATTTATTATATTAAATTTATATTATATAAAATAAAAAATATATATATTTGATTATCAAAAATTCAATCCTAATTTGATTAAAATCGAATTAGTAAACTATAAATTAGTATCATTATAGATTCAATGATGAATTAATTTTAAAAACATAGATAAAAAATATTAAATTGAAAGTCAATGATTATAATTTAACTACTAGATTCACCTGAGCTTTCTTACTTGTCATGGTCATGAATCTAAGGTGTGTGGTTAAAATTACTGCATAATGGCATTTCCAATAGCAAGAATAGTCCACCCATTGAAGATGATAAGGGTGAGACATGGGGATGAGCTCAAACCTCACGTGCTTCATTGTGTAATTTGGAGAACAAGTTATTGAAAACATGTCTTGGAAAGATGCTAAAGACAACTTGCTCGAGAAAAAGGACTAAGACAAGTTAACTAGGTCCTTTCTCTATATAGATGATGATTGTCATACCATTATAGATTACATAAAAATCTCATACCATATTTCTCATTTAACATCAATTATTGAAATTTACACTTTTGACAGTAGAAATAACTGTCATTGAAAGTCACAAATAATCTAATTATACACAAATAAATATTTTCATCATATATTTCTCCAAATTCATGGCAAACAAGTTTGTTATACTTGGAGCATCACAAAAAGAAGCCAAAAATCTATGGGTTGCTTCATATGTTCATTTTCATCACTTTAACACATAATCGGGGCCAAATTTTGAAAAATTATAATTTCAGCTACACAACTTCGATTCGTGTGAACTTAATGGCCATGAAAATCTTATAATATAAACTATTTACTATGAGACTTTTAGGTCAAAACAATTCATTTGGTTCTCCAAAACCCACAAAAGTAGCAATTAAACCATATGAATGGTAACTAGCAAATTTTACAAAAAATAGTTGACTTCAAAAATTCATAATAAATCCTATAGAGCTTTAAAAATTGTGTTATTTAGCTCGCAAAAAGCTCTAAATGTGCTCTACATGTCTTCCAAATTTCAACCCAAAATTTGTTCATCTGGTCTGTTAATGGTTCATGGACATTTTATAGCTCAAAAAATGCCAAATTTGGTTCCAAATGGTTTTAATTGAGCCATGCTATGCCATGTCTTCATTTGGGCACCTTTTAAATGGTAAATGCATAATATATGGCTGGTCTAACATATCTTAAAATTACACTCACTTGACATTATAATATCATCATTTCTACTCATGCCCATCATCCATGAACATGCTTATGTGAGATAGAGTAAGAATAAGGTGAGAACTTCCATTGGATTCATACACTTTCTTACATGGCGTCATGGTTAAAAATTCATTTTGGTGTCATGTGTCCCGTGTGAGTTCATACTATGCCTCCTCATATTTAATTTCATTGTTATAACTCGTTTGTATCATAACAACTAGCTTACAACTCATGGAAATAGAAGGGAGACATGGGACCTGCATATTTCTTCTCGGCCAAACTTGGCCCCATTTCTGGGCAAACTTGAGAAATTCATAACTAAATATAGAAAAATCAAAAATATATAATCTCGGTCATTCTGGAAACCATATGATGTTAGAAGATGGAGCTAGAGGATGTTTTAATTTGTTCTAGCCTTGGTTTAGGACTTTATATGATGTTAGAAAATGGGAGAAACCATTGAAAAAAATTTAGGAATCATGGATTGGGAGACAGGACAATGGTATCCATAACAGTGCTTTGTGAAGTAACTTAGTTTTCCAATTGTGCAATTGAATGTGTGATGGTTCTAAGGACCTTAAATGAGTCCAAGAAGTCTAGAAATAACAAGAGAATGGAACCTAGAAATTGAATTCCAAGAGATGCTTCATTAGACTAATTATAGAACCATAATGCAAAGTATGAAACCAAGTATATGTTTAAGCTTTAGTTTAATGTCTTGGCTTGCTTCAATTATGTGATTGTGTGTTCCTTGTGATGTCTAGGCCGAGAGAATAATTAACCACCTAAGTGCTCTTGTGAAATCAATGAGGGGAGGAATTAGCAAAGTAAGCTTGCATAAATTGAAAGGTAGCTCTCCACCTTATTCTTCATACTTTCTTGTATGGATATGTATGTCCTTGTGTGCTTGTACGTGTTCTTATGATTTGGTAATATGCCACATGATCTCATGGAATTACATTGGTACCAATGTGTGCTCTTGAATGCCTTTGAATGTGAAATTAGCTCATAAGGGTGAGGTGATGCCAAAAGTCTTTTAAAGTGGGTGAGGATATGCCAAAAGTCTCAAGGCATGGGTGAGACTAGACCAAAAGTCTCTTGGAAGGGTGAAGCTAAGTCAAAATTCCCTAAACCAAAAGTGAGGTAACTCTAAAAGTCTTAAGAATGGGGTGAGGCAAAACCAAAAGTCCCTAGAGCATGAGAATGATCTTAATGTGTAGATGTGGCATGAAATTGTAGCCTTGCACACCTTATGTTTCATAATTGTGTTATTGATATATGTATGCTTTGAATGTACGTGAATGAGTGTGTGTGATCTATTAGGATTCTTGGAACCTCACTCCCCTTTCCCTCTTACTCTTGAAATGTCTAGGTGGTGCTCAAAACTAAGGAAATGCGAGCCAAGAGCATTGAATGGTTACACTTTATTCATTTTGTAGTCTAACTTGTAATAGAATGTCAAAGAAACTTTGTATATATTATTTTTGGTAATGTAAGACCTTGAGCACTTGTAATATGATGTATAAACTCCATGTAAACCTTATGTGACATTAAATCTATGAAATTGTGGATTTGGACCCTTGAATGGCATGTATGTTTAGTGTATTACTGGATGTTGAATGGCCAAAATGAGATGTATGAGGTTTAGGACCATTTGGGTAGTTTACCTAAATCATAATTATACTTTTAAACTTGCCTAAGGGGTGCCAAACTCAAGAGGAGGCCATTTGGACTAAAGTGACTCTTGATAGGGAGCAAAAATGACCATTTAATGAGGTTATATCACTTTTTATCCAAATGAGCTCTTGTTAGTCTAAAATTTGGCATGTGTCTAGAGCTCATTGAGAGGTTTTTGAGAAGGTAAAGTAGGTAATTTTTTGAGGTCTATGGAATATTTGGTGAATTGTTGAATTTGGAAATTTTCTTAGTTTTGATCATTGGTACTGTAGCATTGGTCCAAAAATTATTTCTATCACACAGGGCTCAAATGATGTCCAATTGTCATAAAATGTTATACAAAGAAATTAGATATTCCCAGTGACTTGTGTTAACTAGAAGCAACTCATTTGGATAGCTAGAGAGGGAGATATGAATTTTTAAAGTTCTTGCCCAGTATCAGGCGCCCCAACTGACCTCAAGTACTATTTGATTAGGTTTCGAGGTCTAGGCGTGCTTGAATTGGTCTGGAGTTAATTTTTCCCTCTAGCTAACATTTATAGCTTTCTAGATTGGTATCATTTGCATAGATTGTATTTTTTTTGGAATTAATTGAACATTTTTTAAATTTCCTATAGAAACCTATAATAGCACCAATGGACAACCAGATCTCTGAATCTTTTCGAATGTCAAACGTCTTCTATGTTATGTTTCATAGTCTGGACATATTTTTAGCATGAAGTAGACATGTGTAGCTTTCCAAATTGGCCAAAAATTCATGATTTCAATTTTCTAGAATTAGTTATAATTTTTCAAAGTTTGTGACAAAAGTGAGGAAATTCTGTCCGTAAATGCATATATAAATATTATGTGTCTCCTTACTTTCCACGAGTTGTAGGGCACTTTTGATGATGAAAATAAGTTATATCCATGTAATTAAATATAAGAATGTGATACATGACCTCATATGGTCCATGTGACACTAAATGGAATTTTTACATGCGACACAATGCTAAGAAACTCATTATTTTAATTGATTTTTCTTGCTCCCTTCATGGGATTCATGACATGAGACATGAAAGTAGCATAGATTGAGCTAGAAAATTATGGTATTACACAAAGGAAGCAAGCATGCATGTCACACAACCAAGTATCATTCATATTTATGCATTAGGGATTACATATCTCTACAAGAGGAAAAACAAGCTCTAGGGACTTTTGGTCTACCCTCACTCAATAATTTGAGACTTTTGGTTTAACCTCACCTTCTTGTAGGGACTTTTGATTTAGTTTCACTCATAATTGAGACTTTTGGCTTAGTCTCATCCACATTTAGACACTTTTTCCCTCATCTCACCTATTTCAAGGGATTTTTGGCACAACCTCACCCATTTAAGAGCTAAATCAATTCCAAATGAAGCCAAATATCATGCAATTGCATATGATCATCAAACAATCAAGAATACACATAATTTGCAAATAATACACACCAGTAACCCAAGACATTCAAGTAACCAATATACATACACAAGAATGGATGAAGAGTTACTTTAACATGAGTTTAAATTAATTCCCCTTTGCTCCTTGAGTTAGTCCCTCAACCTCACACCCACACTTGAGTGAAATTTTACTTGCCTAGCCTAGACACATTATAAAAAGCACAAAATCAATATTAGAATCATGCTTATCGTCCTTTAAGTCTTATACAAGTTAACTAGAACTTTAAACTCATATATGGTTCAATTAAGTGACATAATGAAGCAACTCTTGTAAATCAATATCTTGACTCCAAGACCTCAACCAATATGAGTTATATGACTCTATTAGAACTCATTAGAGCCATCATAAACTTAATTTAAAGAGCTTAATACCAAGTTGCTTCTTTATACATAATTGAACCATAAATTTTCACCTTTCAAAATAAAGCTTTTAAATTCAAACCAATGATTCCTTTAGTATTTATAATTCATATCTAAACCATTTATAACATTAGAATCATAAAAAACTCTTCCTAGGTACCCATTACCCTTCATGTCTGAGACATACTCCATGGTAGGCTTCCTTAGAGTTTCTATTCCATTCTTAGGGAAATTGGCACCTACAGAGGTTTCTTAGCTTTATCTTAGTTCAATTATACTCTTACATAGCTTGAAATACCTTTCTACGACTTCATACTTCTTAAGGTGAAATCAAAACCCTAGATATCAAATCTTGTATTCTATAGCTTCCTAATTGATTTCAATGGTGTATTCATAATCTCTACACTTGAAAACTCCAATTCCCATCATGTTTCAATCAAAAACCAATTCCCTTCTTGTTCCTCGTAGGTTGGTTGAACACAAGAGGGCATGCAAGATCAAGGAAGTGCAAGCTTTACATATGGAATAATACCTTGTTCAATTCCATGCGAAATAGAGATTCTTGTACTACCAATGGTTTTTCCAAATTCTTTTCTTTTCCCACTGGCTCAACCACAAAACTCTACTTTTTAGAAAACTAAAGCCATAAAAAGAAAGAGAAGAAGGAGTATAAAAGCTTTTACAACAACAAGATAGGCTAAAACTTTATATTTGATTACCTTTGCGAAGCTTCTTTCCTTTCTCTTTCTTAGTTCCTTCCCCACATCCTTGGTTCTGAATCAGAGCAGAAGTAGGTTAATTAGAATGAGCTAGAAGGTGGTGTGAGGTATATAAGAAGCAATGGGGGTGTTTTATAACATTTTACAAAATTTCCATTATGCCCTTCCATTTCCATTTCTCTATTTAAGCTCATTTTGAATTCTGAGAACCTTTGCTTCCATTATAAAATTTATGTTCTCTAGTTTATTAAAAATATTTTGTTTTAATTTTATAGGATTTAGAACAATCTAAAAAAATTTGGTCAAAGTTTAAGTTAATTGATAACTTAAATTGTACATAAGAAGGGTTTTAACCATTCTAAAAATTCCTATGGTTTTATGGGCCTCTAAAAACTCTAGTGAGCTCAATTTTATCATTTAAAACCTCTTCCTTTAAGTTTCCAAAAAGTTGCTCGAAATTACAATTTTGCCACTAAATTTTTGGTTCACTCTATTTAGCCGTTTTGACTCTGGTTTCAAGTTATTCTTAGTTTTCTAAATATATCTCTAGATACTCTAATTAACATTACTCTCAATTGGCCTTAATTTGTTTTGCGTTAGGGTCCTCATATATCCCAATATATGTTTCGATTTAGTTTTTGAAAAACTAGATATTACAATAATGACAATGATGATCTTGTGTTCAAATTTTAGAGAAGCATTAGATTGTTTGGTTGTGATATTCCAAATGCTACCATATGATAAAGTTTGCTTTTTAGGGTGTTATAATAAATAAAGAATAGTTAGTGATGGAGTGTTTAATTGTAAATGAAGTTAAAAGTTGATTAGAGAAGTAGTTATGTTATTTTAAACATTATACATCTTGCTTCTCTCTGTTAACTCTCTTCATATTCCACTTTCTTCTTTTTCTTCTTCTTCTTCTTCTCTCTCTCTCTCTCTCTCTCTCTATGCTAGCATTGGAAGAAAATATTATTTAGCTAAGTCTAGATTATATGACTTAACAATCATATTAACTTTTATTTATTCATTGAAGAAAATTTGTTAAATAAAATAATTATTTTAATTATAATAAAAATATTTAGACAATTAAATTGTAAAGCTTGATATTTAAGAGAATAAATTGCTAACTTACTCTTAGTTCAATAAAGACTCAATTGCTTAATGACTTGTGCAAATTAAACAACTACTTTATCCCTTTTTATGCTTTTATTTTTAATTATTACTCTATTTTTATGATAAATAACTTGTAGACTCATGTAATGAACAAAATAATATTAATTTATTTATAAATCTAAATGAGTAAATATAATTAATTAATTTATAAAAACATTTTAATGACTATTCATTGAATAGCAATAATATTTTTTTTACAAGAACTACACAAAGAGATAAATAAAAATAAGAAAAAATAGTTAACTAAATAAAAAATAAAAACAACTAAAATAAATAAAATATAAGTAAAAGTAATTTAAAAATTAAAATATAATTAATTACAAAATTAAAAAAAGTTTATACAATATAATTAAATACAAAATAATTTAAAAAATGATGTTGGTGGCAACATACTCTTCAAAACTAGAAAAAACACCTCATTCTAATTCAAGTTTTGTAAAAGTTAATTATAATAGAAAATATTATATAATAGCTAGTCAAGTGATAATTTAACTTAAATTACATAAGAGTTAGATTATACATCTTATATTATAGAGAAATAATCTTTTTATTTTCACAAGTGAGAGTTATGGCTAAAAGGCTTCTAATTCAATTGATAAATAAATTTGATAATTAAAACTAAGAAAAGATCTTCCACTTATAAAATTACAAGTTTTGGTTATTTTCATTTCTTTACTTTTACTTTTTGTAATTTTTTAGTGATATAATAAATACTTTTTGGCCATTTTCTAGTCCAAATACTTTTATTTAGTAATGCAAATGGCAACCTATCCAGTTACAACCTAGCTATTGTCCAGCTCTTATGGCATGCTTCAGTATTCCATGGCACAATTTGTGGTAACAAGCAAGCACTCCAAACTATCTAATTTTTTGTTGTTAATTTTTTTTATAAAATTGGAAAGATAAACATAGTGTGTGTGATGCATTTGTGTTAGTTAGAAAATTGAGGCAAGACCAATGAATACAATTCTATCATCTAACACTGACATGAGGTTGAATATGGGCTCAAGAGATCATAAAAAAGAAAGAGAATGAGCTCAAAAATGTTCTAGAAGGCTTCCCACCTTGACACGTGCATGACTACAAGATGTAAGCATTACTACCAAAAAATTGGTATTTTGCGGCGGTTTGCAACCGTCACTAAAATATTTAGCAACAATTGTTAGATCCGCTACTAAAAGCTCTCTCATGAGTGACATAATGATAGTTATTTACAACTACGGAACAACCATCACAGTAGTTGAGTCACAGCTGTTACATTTTCCGTTCTAATTTAGCAGTGGGTGGGTCATAACTACTGCAAAAAAAAAAACAAATCTTCTTTAGCAACACCTTTAACCGTCGCTAATGCAACTATAACGTTTTTTAGATGAAAATTTTGGTTTTCTAATTTTTTAAAAAATATTTGAACAATATTCTAAACATCAAACTTAAAGATAACTAATGCAAAATAATTATGAAAATTATAAATTTTAAACTATAATTAGTATAAATTATATCTGGCACATATATAATAAGTCATACAAATACAAGTTAATAAATAAGGTATATAAATACAGTATCATTTAGCAAACAATTCTATAAGTGAAAAATTTATTGATTATCATCTTGATTGGATTATTTGCCTACACTTGCTTGATGTCCACTCCCTTAATCGAGCACCTAAATTAAAAATATCAAATATCATTAGAAAAATATAAAAATTAAATTACAAAAAAAATAAAAATGATTCCATGAATTCATTATAAATATTATTGTTGGACCTTGGTAGGAAGCTAATTCAGGGGGAGGTGACCCTAGTAATTCTAGAGATTGAAAGTCATTCTTCCATCAAGTTTTCTTGATTGTTCAATAACTGTTGTTTGCAATTGAGAAATTTGACGTTCTAGCTCTATAGTTAAATGAGTAGTAGAACTAATCCCACTACAAGAACAGCTGGAACATCCAGACACTTGAGATGGGGAGGGTCCCAATCTCAAGCCACAAACACGACCCTTATGCTCTTGACTTTCTAAAGTATAAGCTAATGAATCTTTTGATAATATTTCTTAGGACTAAAACATTAAACCAGATTCATGTTTGGATATTTTTTCTTGCATTAACACAATATTATCAAATATTACCAATTCCATAATTACCAAAATTGCCAAATACAACCAATTTCATAGTTCATAATGAAGATATTACCAATTCCACAACCAATTCTCAAGTGCACAAACTTATAAGGAACATATTACTAAGTTCACTACCTATAATCAAGATATTACCAAACACGGCCAATTCAACAACCCACAATCACATTATTTCCAAATATGAACCTATTACTGAACCATAATCACAACATTGCTAAACCAAACCACAATTACCAAAATTGCCAAATACAACCAATTCCACAATCCATAATGAAGATATTACCAATTCCACAACCAATTCTCAAGTGCCTAAACTTATAAGGAACATATTACCAAGTTCACAACCCATAATTAAGATATTACCAAATATGACCAATTCAACAACCCATAATCACATTATTTCCAAATACGAACCTATTACTAAACCATCATCACAACATTGCCAAACACACATCACAATGAACAAAATTGCCAAATACAACTAATTCCACAACCCATAATTAAGATGTTACTAATTCCACAATCAATTCTCAAGTGCACAAACTTACAAGGAACATATTACCAAGTTCACAACCCATAATAAAACTATATGCATGTTAAACACTTGCTTGCTATAGGAATCAAAAGTTTTAACCTCGACATCCCACAACTCTTTTAACTCTTCTATTAATGATTGCAAATAAATATCTATATCATTTTTTGGTTCTCACTTCCTAGGAGTTATCACTGAAAGTAGGAATGAACTCTATGTCATACACATCCACGAAGGGAGATTGTAAGGCATAAGTATCACTAGCCATATACTATAGCCAGTGCTCAATGTGCCAAATGGATTGAAACCATTCATAGACAATCCTAGGCATATATCCCAAGGATCTAAAGTGAACTGAGGATTCATTTAAGTCAAATTTCTTTCATGTTTCAAAGTCCCTTAAATGCCTCATCATGCCATTAGAACTCATTTCCACTACATGCTATCTTATATGTTTAGTTGTTTTGTAAGACATAAATAACCTTTGTAATCATGGTTTTAATAGAAAGTATCATGAAACCTTTGCAAGCAACCTCAACTTCTTTTTATTACCATTGGACATGCTCTAACCCTTTGGCTTCCACCTAGGTGCATTACACTTCTTACAAGTATCTTTATCCACATCCTCCCCCCAGAATAGCATGCAATCATTTAGGCATACATGAATTTTAGTGTAATGAAGACTATGTTTGTTAATGATTTTCTTGGCCTCATAAAAGGAATGTGGAATTTTTACATGTTCAAAGGCATCCGCTAACAACTCCAATATCATAGACATTGCCTTGTCACTTATTTTGCATAAGCACTTAATGTGATATAATTTCGCTAAGAAGGACAATTTCAAATGCTTATCACACCCTTCATATAAACTCTGTTGTCCACTTATATTTAACTCAAAGAAATTTGGATTCTCATTAGACATGCAATCTAATGGTGGAGACATCACTTCAACTTTGGCTACACTCTCATCATTAAGGTGATGCCTAAATGCATCATTGACCATGTCTTGTATAGGATCATTAATAGTAATCCTATCTTGAGTCACATGTAGCATTAAAGGAATTTCAACTATAGTGTCAAGTGTGCTTGTCTCTCCATGTCTGAGCCAAATAGTATACTTTCTAGGAAATGGTTTAACGATTAGATGATCATACACTATATCTTTATGTTGCCATTTGTTAAACTTGCATTTAGGATATGGACAAATTACCTTGCCTTTGACACTTTTATTAGTAAATGCAAAATCTAAAAATCTATTCAATTCTTCCACATATTCAAGGGAGTTCCTAGGTCTCTCAATCTAAGATTTATCCATTACTAAAAAATAATAGCAATCTATTGTAAATAACAATCTAAATAGAAAAAATATTTCATACCATTATTTTATAACAACTACAAATTTGTTTTATACATTTATAAAAATAATAAAATAACATACATATGATTTTAAAAAAATTGGGATTATGTAATAAATATAATACACTAAGATAAAAAATAAAATAAATGAAAAAAAGAAATGAAATTAAGAGATAAATTCCAAATGCAAACATAATTAACAAAAAACATCTTTGACATAATTAGCTAAATGAGTTTTAAAATTTTTCTATATTAGTTGTTGTGACTTATATCATATCAAATATAACATTTAATTATATTCAATTAATTTAAGATTAGAGTTCCATTAACATATTCTTCTATTTACAATTTTAGTTAACATTAAAATGGTTGTAATGGCTATTTTACATAATAAATTTTATATATATCTAAAAATATAAATGAACGATGGGTTTCTAATATTTCAAATATAAATCAAAATAATCAAAAAATATTTTAGATTATCACTACCATAGAAATAGGATATATTGGAGCACATTCATTGGCAGTTCTCCAAAAATTGCTAACTAACAACTTTAGTTAGCAGTTTTACCAACAAAAACATTGGATATAGTTAGCAGTTCTTAGAGAACCTCTAACTATATTATTATAGTTAGCGGTTTTAAATAAACTACCTACTATATATGTTTTTCTAAAAAAATATTTAAAAATATAATTGAGTTTAGTTAGTGGTTTTATATTAACTAATAACAAAAACATAATTAGTGTTGGCAGTTGTTCTAAAACCACTAACTAAAATTCATTAAAGTTGGCAATTTTTAATATAATCACCAACTAAGGTTATTTTAAAATTATTTTTTTAGTCAGAATAGTTCGCAAAACCCTATTTCCAATGTTCTCCAGGCAGAAGCTCATTCACAACCCATAACCTTCCACCACCTCAGCCCATTGTCTTCGATGCCATTCCTTGGTGGTTCTCTCCCCATTTTTGGCATCTTCCCTCCTTTTCCTACAGCTTCCACACTAGTTGTATCAATTTAGCACCCCACCAGTTCTTTCACTCGTTGTCTTCTTAGGAATATAGAGGTATTTCTTGGCTCTCCTTCTACCCCGTATGTAAATTTCATTTTTTTTTTAGTTCTTTAATTTCAAATGATTTTCTAGTTGTTGTTCATGCTACAAATACATCACTCACTAACATTTTCTAGAATGTGTATAGAACATATCAAGTAGCAATTTCTTAGTTGATTGTTTGGCTTTTGTGTGTGTTGCTAAGTTAAAATAAAACATGCATCAATTATTTTGCTTTTTTGTGTGTTGTCAAGCTGAAATAAAACATCAGCTCCCCTGTCATTGTTAAAGCTCATTTTATGTAAAAATTATAAAGCATGAGTTTCTTAACACTTCTTGTCATTGCTCTGTTATTATGGACTACTAGAATATTGTAGTTTTAGTTTGAAGAGAAGGCTTGCCCTAGGAAACTTCCATTTTTAAGCCGTTATACTGCCAATGTTTCTTTAAGATATAGATTGAAATAAAAGAGTAATTAGGAAGCTTGTATAATTGGGCAATATTTAATAGAGTAATAGGTAGGAGTCCAAGTATATTATGATTCATTAACCACATTCTATCAAATTGGTTTTTACTAGATTGAAAATGTATGGACCGGAGATGGATGTCTATTAATTTTTTGTCTAGGGAATATAAGGATGGAGTGAAAGAGTTCATTAGGTTATGCCCTTGTTTAAATTGCTACCATGTGAAGCAAATTAATGTAGTTGAGTTGGAAGATCATTTCGTGTGTAATAGGATTTACCAAAGTTATACATGTTGGACAAAGTATGGTGAGACAAAGGATGCATATAATAACTGGGAGTATAGTAGGAGTTGTGCCCCAAATGAGTTCAACAAAAGTACATATAAGGCTGACCATCTTGAAGAGATAGCAAATGTGGTTGAAGATGATCTTTAGGATTGTCCTGAAATGTTTAAAAGGTTGAAAAGTGATGTAGAAAAGCCATTGTATTCTAGCTGTATTAAATTAATAAGATTGTCAACAATGTTAAAGCTGTACAAATGTAAAATGGGAAATGGATAAAGTGATAAAAGCTTTACAAAATTGCTTTCTCTTTTGAAAGATATGTTGCTAGAGGATAATAAGCTTCCTAGTCGAACAAATGAGGCTAAACAAATGTTATGCTCTATTGGCATGAGCTATAAGAGGATACATGCTTATGCCAATTATTACATTTTATTTCGGAATGAATATGCATCATTAGAGAAGTGTCCTAAGTGCAATGATTCATGATATAAGAAAAAAAAATCAAGTTCGGTAAAGGTAGTATGGTATTTTCCCATCATACCCAGATTCAAACATATATAAGTAGTACAGAAGATGCAAAGCACTTGATAGGCATGCGAATGAAAGGATTCAAGATGGAAAGCTTCGATATCCTGCAAATTCTCCTCAGTGAAAAAAAATTGATCATGAGTACCCTGACTTTGGGCAAGAGGACCAAAACCTACACCTTACATTAGCTACCAATGGAATGAACCTGCACAGTGTCCAAAGTAGTACTCATAGTACATGGCTAGTGATTTTGGTGATTTATAACCTACCTCCATGGCTATGCATGAAGCACAAATTTATAATGTTGTCTATGCTAATTTCTAGGCCTAAACAACCTGGGAATGATATAGATGTATATTTAGCTCCTCTAATTGAAGATTTGAAGCTAATGTGGGAGTCGGGAGTTGAGGTATATGATGGGTATATGGAGAAAAGATTCAATTTGTGAGCTATGCTATTTGGGAGAATCAACAACTTTCCAGCATATGGTAATTTGTTAGGATACGGTTTCAAAGGACATTGCAGATTTCTTATTTGCAAGGAGGGCATTCATTCCATGCAGTTAGAACATTGTATGAAGAAAGTCTTCCTCGGGTATCACAGATTTTTGCCTCTGGGATATCATTACTCGTGGTGGATAAAAGCTTTCAATGGGAATACAAAAGTAGGTAGTGCACCTTTGCCTTTGACTAGTGAGTAGCTATACGAGAAGGTAAAGGATTTGCATAACTATATTGTAAACCTTTTGCGAGACACCTTAGGATAAGCAAATGGAAGAAACAGTCTATTTTCTTTAAACTATCATATTGGAAGTCCCTGTATATGAGGCATGTCCTTAATGTGATGTATATTGAGAAAAATGTATTTGACATGTAATTGGTATGTTACTCAATGTGTTGAGAAAGACCAAAGATGGCAACAAGGCGAGATTGGACTTGGTTATTTTGGAAAAAATAGGAGAATTGGCACTAGTGAAGGAAGGATGTTGTACTTGTAACGAACGTAATTTTTGTAAAACGATGAAATGAGCCATGTAAAAGCAAGTCCTCTTAAATGAGTTAGATAATGTCCCAAAAAATTTAGGTAGAGTCCTAGACTCCTAAAAATGATAATTCTAAGCTCTAACGGAAAGAAAAACTGAGTTAGGATAGAGAAACAATTTGTGATGAAAACTGACAAAACATAATGACATTGTTACAAATAAGTGTAACTTTTGGAAAAAGACATAGGAGGGCTTTTAAATGGGAAATTTAAGTTACACAGGGCTCTTAAAGGCCCCAAAAACTATGGGAAGCCTTAGGACTAGTAAAGTCCCTTCGATGTACATTTTCTAATGTTAGTGAGCTTGAACTTTGATGGATTTGTTTGGTAAAGTTTTAGCTCCAAATTGAGTGATTTCAAAGGAATTTTATTAAACTAGAAACCTAAATTTTATAATGAAAAAGGCGATTCTCAAAAAGGAGCTAAAATGAAGCCAAAACGAAATTGCCATTACAAAAGGACGAAATTGAAATTTTTTAAAAAGTGTGTTTCTTGAAACTCCTACACACTTCTCCCTTCTTCTCCTACCTTCTTAAGCACAAAATTTTTTGCCCAAAATACAGAATATGATCTGCTCTCTTAGGCGCACAAGAAGGGGAAGAAAAGGAGGAGAAAAATTAAGGAAAAGGTAGGTAAATCCATGGAATTTCATGCCCTTTCTTCCTCCAATCTTGTTCCTCTCTTCTCCTCTTTCTTTATGGTTTTCTTGAGATTATTGATTCTATTTTTGGTCCAGCACACAAGGGGAGAGTTTGAATTAATTGAGAGGAGGCCAACCAAGGAGAAAAAGTCTTGAAAACAAGCGTGAAACCAAGGTAAATGCTTGTTATTGTTGCTTCTTCTCCTTGCTCCATGGATATGTATGATTTCGGCCAAGAATAAAACCACATAGGGGAGGTTTTTCTACCCAAAAACAAGATAGAAACTAGGGTTTTAAACCATGAGGAAGAGGAATATGGCAAGAAATTCTAAGAAAAACCAATAGAAATCAAGTTAGTAAAGTGTGGAGTTTTCTAGAGTTTTATAAAATCTGATTTTATGTGAATGTTTTCTTGGTTATTTGAATGTTTCCTTGAGTTCCTAAGACCTCTAGAAATCCTCCCAAGTGGTTCTCCTATCAAGGAAAAATCAAGAAGCTTGTGAACTCCTTCTTGGTGCATAGCTCGACCTAGGCTAATTCATAGAGATAGGGAATATTTTAATTTGTTCTAGCCTTGGTTTAGGACTTTATATGATGTTAGAAGATAGAAGAAACCATTGAAAAAAATTTAGGAGCCATGGATTGGAAGATGGAGCAATGGTATCCATAATGGTGTTTTAAGAAGCAACTTGATTTTTCAATTGTACAAGTGAATGTGTGAGGGCTCCAAGAACCTTAAATGAGTCCAAGAAGTCTAGAAATAACAAGAGAATGGAGCTTAGAACTTGAAAAATGAGAGTTGCTTCATTGGGCCAATTATGGAACCATTATGCTACTTATGAGACCAAGTGCGTATTCAAGCTTTAGTTTAGTGCCTTAGCTTACCTCAAGTGTGTAATTGTGTGTTGTTTATGGTGGCTAGGCCAAGAGAACAACCACCCACCTAGGTGCAATTATGAGGCCAAAAAGAGGGAAGGAAAGGATCAAGAAAAGCTTGCATAAATCCAAGGCAGCTCTCCACCTCATTGTCCTTGCATTCTTGTGTGCATATGTATGTCCTTGTGCGCTTGTGTATGCTCTTATGACTTGAGAATATGCCACTTGATGCCTTGACATTACATTGGTACCAATGTATCTTCCTGAATGACTATGGTTGGGAAATGGCTTATAAGGGTGAGGTGATGCCAAAAGTCCCTTAATGAAGGTGAAAAGATGCCAAAAGTCTCATGGTATAGGTGAGACAAGGCCAAAAGTCTCTTGGAAGGGTGAGGCTAAGTCAAAAGTCCTTAGGCTAAGAATAAGGCAAATCCAAAAGTCTTAGAAATGGGGTGAGACAAAACTAAAAGTCCCTAGAGCATGGTCTTAGCTTGAATGTAAATGAGTGGCATGGAAATTGTGACTTTGCATGCTTTATGGTTGCCAAACCTTCCATACATATGCTTTGATGTGTATATGCCTTGAATGTGTATGTCAATGTGAGCTATTGAGATTCTTGGAATCTCACTCTCCTTTCCCTTTCTATCTTGAATTGTCTAGGTCACTTATAAGAAGCAAAGAAAGCAAGCCAAGAGCCTTGAATGGTTATACTTACACCTTTTGTAGTTTTCTTTGTGTATCAATGTAAGAGTGATATTGTACATGTTATTGTTGTAATGTAAGACCATGAACAAATGTAATATTATGTATGAATGATGTATGAACCTTGTATGGTACCAAGACCATGGAAATATAGAAATTGAACACTTGGGGGCACATTTGAATATATGTATTTTTGGGTGTGGGATGATCAAAATGAGATGCATGGTATTTGAGACCACTTGGCTAGTACCTACAAGTCATATTCATGCTTTTAAACTTGCCCAAGAGGTGTCAAACTCAAAGGAAGGCCATTTGGACCAAAGTGATACCTTATGAGAGGCAAAATTTACCAAATTGTTGAGCTATATCACTTTTTATCTAAATGAGTTCTTCTTGATCTAAGATTTGGCATGCATCTAGAACTTGTTGATAGTTTTTTGAAAAGCTACAGTGCAAAAATTTTAGAGATCTATAAAATATTTGATGAATTTTTGAATTTGGAAATTTTTTTTGATTTGGTCACTATTATTGTAGCTATGGTTCGAAATGAAACCCTATTACTCATGAGGCAAATAATGTCCAATTGCAACAAAAATTTATAAATAAAAACTAAACCTTTCCAGTGATTTATGCCAATTAGAAGCACCTCATTTGGATGTCTAGAGAGGGAGATATTAATTTTCGAAGTTGCTGTCCAGTATCAGGCATCTAGTCAAACCTATGTCACTATTTGAATTGTTTTTTAGGCTTAGGCTTGCCTAGACTGGTTGAAAGTTATTTTTTCCCTCTAGCTAACATCTGTAGCTTTCTAGATTGCTATCATTTGCATGGATTAGATTTTTGTGAAATTAATTGAACATTTTTTAAGTTTATGACAACAAGCTATATCAGTACCAGGGATAGCCAAATCTTTGTAGCTATTTCATTGTCAAACATAGTCTAAAGGATATTTTTATGTCTTGGAATTATTTTTAGTATGAAATTAACATCCAGAGCTTTCCAAAAAGCTATGGTTTGTGTGATTTTGATTTTTCTACATTTAGTTATGATTTTTCAAAATTACCCCTGAAATCTACCACTGTACAGCTGCAGGAAATGAAGAAAATTTTGGGGTTTTTGATCCTTGATCCATGGTTTGTGTCATTTTTTGAGAATTTTATAATTTTTATGTGTGAAAAATAATTATAGAATATTGTTGATGAGCTTATGGGGTCCCAGAGATGTGAAATGAAAAATTTAACCGCTATGCAACACAATTTAATTCATTATTTTAATGCATTTTCTTGAGATTTTCTTGATAAAGTGCATATTCCCACTTGCAAGAGAGGGATTAATGTTAGAAATAATATGGTATTACAATACTTATCTACCTTCAGCAGCTTATACTCTATCTAGGAAAAAAGAATTGCTTTTTTGTGAATTTCTTAATGGAGTCAAGGTTCCAGAGGGGTATTCTTTAAACATTAGAAAGCTTGATCAATGAAAGATCTAAAGTTGAAAGGTATCAAGTCTCATGATTACCATGTTCTGATAGAGCATTTGATTCCAGTGTCTTTATGCTCCATTTTGCCCAAGAAGGTGTAAAGGACAATCATTAAACTATGCTTCTCCTTCAAGTCCATTTGCAGCAAAGTGATTGACCCTGCGAAATTACTAACATTGTAAAGACAAATTATGATCACTTTGTGTGAGCTTGAGATATATTTCCTACCTTCAATCTTTGACATGATAGTTTACCTAATTGTTCACTTAGTTAGGGAGACACAGATATGTGGCCCAGCTTATTTGAACAGTACATAGTCAAAGAAGCTATTGAATCTTATATCAAATACTAATCCAATGTTGATAATATTAGGCTTTTGGTATCTCGACAAAAGGGAAGTGTAATACCTTAGATTCCTAGCCTTTACATTTCATCACAAAGGCTTATCTTAATACAATTACATGAATATAGCACTTTTGGTAACAGGAGATTGCGTAATTGAAAACCCATTTACATCATTCTTGGCTTTAGGGACCATGTGGACCTACAAATTTCATTTTGCATCCATAACATATCCATTCATATCAGAAACATCACAATTCATCTCAAGAATCTCGAATTTGGAACTTTATTTCATAAAACGAAAATTTTGCTCTAGGGTTGCTATTCCAGATTTTTTATATGAATTTTGAAAATTCATAACTAATTCTAGAAAAATTTAAATCATGCATATGATAGCTTTCTAGAAAGCTTTGGATGTTAACTAATGACTGAAAATGGTTCTGGATCAAGATAGTAGTATTTAACATATGACAAATAATATAATAGTACATTAGGTCATGCTCTTAGACACCTATAGGTCCTGGAACTTCAAAAATTTGGTTCTCCCTCTACAGAGCTCCAAATGTGGTGCTCTTAATGGCTCTAGAAAGCTTATGATGTTTAGTTTATGTTTGTAAAATTTTATAAGTATTAGACTTCATTTGGCTTATGAATGGCAAAGGAAAGCAAACTAACTATATAAATAATACCCTTGATAGTTTCTGCATAATTTAGCCAACTTTGAAAAATAATAATAAATTCTCTGGAACTCATATTTAGGTTCTCTTTAGCTCTATGAAATCTAGATGAGACCTATTTTTTGGACAAATTTCATGCAAAAACTCATCCATTTGGTTAAACTTTGATTCAGCTCAAGAAATGGTCAAAATTGAAGTCCATAAAAGGTTCAACATGCACCAAATGCCTTTCTCATCTTTCCATAACCAATTGAGTAAAGTTAAAAGCATAACTACAGCCTATAGAAGTATGCCAAATGGTTCACATCATCATGGAACTCATTCTCACCTTGTCACTTGCATCATACACATGAACACCATTACATATGGATAGCAAAAACTTACATATTCATTCATTTGCCTTCAAAATGGATACATACATCATATTTACATACATTTGAACATGCTTAAAGGTCTACATTACATATACAATATGTGGTTACAAATATTGTCATCAAAATACCTAATTATCTATTCCATTGTCAAAGTCTTGCTTCTCAAGATGTTTGGCCTCCATTTCTTGGTTCACTTGGTTCACTTAGACATAATTAGACATATGTAGGTGAATAGTGAAATTTAAATAATCTTAATAGCTTTTTACCCTTTCAAACATACATAAAAGATGTATTTATATGTCATAGAATGCATGCATGCCATATAAGCTACTAATGAATATACATAAATTATTTTCCTTGCCATATGAACTTATACATTTCAAATATAGGCTTTCAAGGGCATTGGTCTAACCTCACCCAACTTGCTTGGGACTTTTAGATTTGCCTCATCCACTTTCAAGGGACTTTTGACTTAACCTCTCTCTTCTTAAGAATTTTGGCTTTGTCTCATCCATTCCTAGGGACTTTTGGCTCATCCTCACCTATACTAAGGGGCTTTTGGCATAACTATACCCATGCAGGCCACTTTGCATTCAAACAAAATTTTAAGAAACATAATGGTACCATAACATGTAAACAATGGCTAGAAACATATTTCATAGTTCAAACATGCACACAAGCATTCAAAGATAAGTAAACATCCAAACAATGCATGTGAGAAAGGTTAGAAAGCTACCTTGAAGCAAGAAAACAAGCTTTTCTCTTTAATTATTTCTTCCCCTTTTCAGATAAACACATGCAACTAGGTGGAGTTTGATTCTCTTGGCACATGTGAGACTTGCTAGGTGTCTGGGGAACTCATACACACTCCTAGACAACCTAAATTACCATTAAAAAGTCTTATATTTGCTAAGGTGCAACAAAATCCCTAGCTTCCCAAACTTACATTCTAATGCTTTTCTTGTGAATTTAATGGCATAATATTGTTTCTCTTACTCTAAAACCTTTGTTCCTTGCTTGATTTTGGTTAGAACTCAATCTTTCCTAGGTGGTCCTATAGTTGGCCGAAACTCTCCCTAGGAAGAACAAGCAAAAGGAAGCAAGAAAGGCTATGGTTCTTACCTTGGTTTTAAGCCTTTTTAAGAGCTCTTTCCTTGGCTTCTATCTTCTCTTTCAAATTAAGACTTTCTCCTACTGAACCAGTCCCAAAGTAGTCCCAAATAAATCACTAAACCCATGGAAAAATAGAGGACAAGGAGGAGAACAAGATTAGTGAAGGAAGGAGCATGAAAAACCATAGTTTTCTTACCTTTTTGCTAAGTTTTTCTTCTTCTTCTTCCCTTCCTCTTGCGTGTCTCTCTTGACTGAGTTCTCCTCTAATTTGGGACAAAAAAAAGTCAATTGAAAATGAGGAGGAAGGAGGGTGTGAGATATAAAAGCATATCTATTAAAATACCTTTTCAAAAATTTTCAATTTGTCCTCTTTCTTGGTTCCTTCCATTTGCGTTCATTTTAACTCCTTTTTGAGAACTTTCTTTTCATTTTAAAATTTAATCCTTTGACTTATAACATGCCTATGGTTTCACCCAAATCAGATTTAAAACATTCACGAATGAACTAGTCAAAGTTTGGATCAACCAATGCTCTAAAATGTAAATCGGGGGGCTTTAAACCATTCTAAGGGTTCCTATGATTTTTAAAGCCTCTGAGAACCCTAGGAAACTTAATTTTTCTATTTAAAGATCCTTCTTTTGAGTTTTTTTTTTTAAATGCTTAAAATTACAAAAATGCCATTAGTTTTCGTTAAATTTTATTTAGCTATTTCGGCTCTGGTTTTTGGGCATCTTAAGTCTTGTATCCTCATTTTCAATTTCTAGATTATTGTCCTAATTTTAGTTGGCCTCAAATCTTCCTATTTAGGTGACTTTCTTTTATAACTAGTCTGTTTCTAATATTTTCAGGAAAACCGAACATTATAGGAAGAACTGCTAGGGAAAGGATTATGGAAAATGAAATAGT
Organism: Erythrophleum ivorense; assembly: GCA_026724425.1. Lineage (NCBI taxonomy): Eukaryota > Viridiplantae > Streptophyta > Magnoliopsida > Fabales > Fabaceae > Erythrophleum > Erythrophleum ivorense. Next base: position 33,538,971 of record JAIUCV010000006.1, on the reverse strand, counting down.
TAGCATCTTAAGTACACAGTGGCAACAAGCACACCTATATATTCTGCATAACTTTGATGAGGTTGAACCATATGTGTGGAAGCACAAAGAGACACTTAGAAGTTTAAACCTCAATAAGAATAACAGTTGGATATCAAAAGAATATAATTGACTTTTTATAGATTAGTTCAAAAATCATATTTTTAGGGAGTTAGATGTGAATCTTAGTGCAATCTTTGAAAAATTGAGATAGTTGGCAAAAGGTCCAAGCTTGCATGTCCTCTCTTACATCAATTATCTCATCAACGACTGCACATTCTATATAACAGTGCAAGATGATCAGAGCACAATGCAAAATAGTGGTGTAACTCTTATAGCTCAGTCTATGCATGTTTCTAGTGCTAAAGATAAAAACCCTATCTATGCATACATGTCATACTTTAGGATAATTGAATGCATATGGGAGTTGGATTACATTTTGTTTCGCATGCCAGTCTTCAGTTGTAAGTAGGTTGACAATAAGAACGGCCTTTGAATTGATGAGTAAGAGTTTATCCAAGTAGATCTTAGTAAGGTGGAGTACTAAAATGAGTCTTTTATTTTTGCATCCCAACCTCAAAAAGTGTTCTATGTCCCTGATCCTAGTAGTAAGAAGTGGTCTATTGTTCTATTAACAAACAAAATAAATGAGGATAAAGATGATTTTCAACACGATTAAGATACTAATGTTGAGGATTATCCCTTTTTAGGGACATCACTTGAAAGTGATTCCACTGAAGTTGATGCCCTATATATGAGAGATGATCATAAAGATGGTATTTGGATTCTAAAGAAGGGACAAAGAAGTTTAAATCAGACTAAAAAATGAAAAAGATTAACTTAAATATGTATGCTTTCTTTTATTTTTCAAGATCCTTCTGTGTCCCTTTCAATGTCTTAAATATTTTTGCTTTTAATATTTGAATTGATTTTACTTATTATTCTAACTTATGTGTTTGAATTTCATTACAGGTGAATGGCTTCTCCAAGTGGTCATAATAGTGCTTCAGATGATGTGACAAAGGAGATAAACTAAATTAAACGAGATTTGACCATTTTGAAAGAGGTGACCCGTGTAAGAAGTATTGGGACAAAATTCAAAGTTTAGTGGAATGCTAAGGGTTAACTAATTAAGAAAAATGGTAAAAAATTGATTAGCTACATCAAAGTTGTGGCTCATATGAATGTGCCCATCACTGTAAGTGATTGGCAACGGGTCGAACAAGCCACAAAGAGTGCCATTTAGGATGAAATAGCAATAACATACTCTACCACTTTGTTTATGTTATTTCTTATATATACATGCTCTGACAAGTTGATTTTATTTATTTGTAGATATCTTTTGATATTGATCAGAGTCGGATGCGATTTGTACGTGGGATAGCTGGTAAGGCACTACGATTATTCTATTACATACTTAATAGTAGATTCTTGAGAGATGCTGACGAGAGCATCCTTGAGCGCCCCCTTGAATTATTTTAAGCTATGATAACTCAATAGGCTTAGGATGCTTTTATCGGTCGACATCAAGAGGAGTTTTTACAAGTAATCATATTTTATAATGTATAGTTGTTTATTGTAGTGTACAATAGTATGTATTGATTTGATTATTATGGCTTTTCACAGAAATTAAGCCAAGAGAACTGAGAAAAAGTAAAGAATATCCCATACCCGTATAGGAAAAGGCGATTAGGATACTCAGACCTTAAGCAACAGATGGTACGTGAATATATATGCCATCTACTTATGAATATATAATATAATGCAATATTTACACACTAGTTTTTTGTCTTAATACACAGATTGAGCAGGAGGGATCAGAAGTTAGCACAATATACCATCATATTCTCTAGAAGATGTAACAACTGAGTTTTCGTAAAAATGAGAACTCAAGGTTTCATAATTTTTCTAAGTCTCCTGGCTATAGTGAGGATGCCTATTCACCATAGTGAGAGTGCCAGTTGGCTATAGCGAGTTCATGGCCCATACAAAATCCAAAAGATTCCTCACAATAGCGTGCACTATGGCAAGAACTATTAGGTCTTGAACTATGAGCTCTCGCCGTAGCGAGGGACATTTCTGCTATAGCGAGACCCTTTTGGAAAACTCATAAGAGGGCTTTTTAAACTAAAGATTTGAGCTTTCTAGGGTTCTCAGAGGCCCTAAAAATCATAGGAACCTCTAGGATAGCTAAAACCTCTTCAGTGAGCAATTTCGACAAAGAGTTGACCTAAACTTTGACCGAACAATTCAAAAAAAATTTAATTCAAATTGAGTGATTCCAAAGCCAATTTATATGTTAGAGAACCTAAATTTTATGATGGAAAAGACAATTTTCAAAAAAGAGTTGAAATGAGTCCAATTGGACAAAACAAAGGAATAAGGACTAATATGCAAAAAGTGAAAAGTTGCAAAAAGTGGCTTTTGGGCTTCTAGAAAACATCTAGCTCCTTCTCCTTCATTCTAACTAACTTTTATTGGCTGAAAATAGACCATCCAAGCTTTGGAAGTGGCACACCAAGGAGGAGGAAGAGGGGGAGGAAGAAACTAAGTAAAGGTAAGGAATTTCATGGTTTTTCCTTTAGTAAGTTGAACCTCCTTCCTACCTCCCTTTTTATGGTTTTAATGTTGTGTTTGGTCCTATTTTGGGTTTGGTTTAGAGGAGAAAGAGTGGAGTTCTAAGAAGAGGAGTTAACCATTTGAAAGAGCATTCAAGGAAAATTAGGAAGCCAAAGTAACCTTCTTGATTTGTTGCCCTCCCTCCCTTCCTTCTCTTAGTGTGTATGTTCAGCCAAGAAAAGGGCTGAAGGGGAGAGTATTTTTTGACCCAAAAGTAAGCAAGAAATCTAGATTATAGATGATGGGGGACTACAAAAGGCAAAGGAACTTGAAGGAAATTTTGTAAAACCTAAGATAGTAAAGATAGAGACTTTTGAACATATCTTAAAATCTGATTTTTCCCAAGAGTCCCTAAGCTTATATGAGAGTTCAATTGAGTTTCTAAAATCCTTAGGAAGCTTTCCAAGTGTTTCTCCTTTTAAGGAACAATAGCACACTCCATGGGCTTTTGAGCAACTCTAAAATCCATAAAGGCCTAATGAAGTAATGTATGACTAGGCTTAGGATTTAGTTCAAGGAGATAATTAAATTTTATTTGTTGTGGTTAGGCCCAAGGAAATCCTACTCCATCCATTCTCAAGTGTGTAGTCAAGGAAGGGGAGAATGATCAAGAAAAAGTGTGTGTAATTGCACTCAAGGTTGCCCTCCAACTTTTCTCTTATGTATGTGTGTGGATGCTTTCTTACTTTGGATGCTTGTGTGTATCTTTGAACTATGAAAAGTATGCTTAGCTAGTAAGTACATGTGTGGTACCACTTATGTGTCTTAAATTGCTTTTATATATGCATAAGACTTGAATAGACTTAGTGATATCAAAAGTCCCTTGATAAGGGTAAGGATGAGCTAAAAGCCCCTTAGGATGGGTGAGACAAGCCAAAAGTCTCAAGAGGAGTGAAACTTAGTCAAAAGTCCCAAAGTAAATGGGTGAGGTAAGTCCAAAAGTCCTAAGAGAGGAGGATGAGGCTAACCGAGGTCTTGAGAGCCTACTTTGATATATTTGGAGGTCCAAATGAGGTGCTTCCAGTTGCTATAGCTCTGTGAATATCTAGTTTTTCCATGTAAAATTTCAGAACCATTGGACCTCGTTTGACTCTCGGATGACATGAAAATGTGAACTGCTCAAGTGAACAATGCCCAGACCAAAACTAATTTTTGAAAAATCATAAGAAATTCTATAGACCTCCAAATAATCCAGTTCTTAGACCAGAACTGGGTCTATAGAGAGAGAAATGAATTTTTGAAATTGGAACCTACTGTCAGTAATGCAGTAGGACCCCAAACACTGTTCCATCAATTTTCATTAGCTTTATGTCATTTTATGGATCTAAAGCTATTTTTCCCCTAACATAGACCCTTGTAGCTTTCCATATTGGTATGGTTTACTCGATTTAGATTTTTTTGGAATTAGTTATGAATTTTTAAAGTTCATATCAATAAACTATATCAGAACTCCAGGATAGCTGAACCTATATTACTTTTCTATTGTCAAACACAGTCAAAATGATGTTTTCATTGCCTAGAAAAATTTTTAGCATAAAGTTAACATTCAGAGCTTTCTAGAAAGCTATGATTTATTGGATTTATATTTTTTTAGATTTAATTATGAATTTTCAAAATTAGTGATAGAAACTTGAATTCTGGGCCCGAAAATAAGCATGCATTTTCTGATGTGTGGGGCTCCAAATCTGAATTGTAGGAGATGTTTCATGATGTTTATGACTTGTTTAGATGGAATATGAGTAGAAGATAATGTTGGGGAGTCCACGGGGTCCACAGAGAACAAAATTGAATAGTTAAAGTGCTACACACACTATAATGATCCATGATTTCAATCCATTTTTCCTTAAAACTCATGTATGAGGCATGTATGGAGTATAAGGTATGGGAAAGTAAGGCTAAAGTAATATGGTATTATAGAAGACAGCTCGAGTTAATATAGTAGGCAAAATTGACAATGAGCGCATCCTTAAAGTTTGGAATAAATGTGCAAGTATTAACTGATTATCTAAATTTTCAATCATTCTATTTCATTTTCTTACTTTCAATAACATTTGCTTTTTAATTTATGTGTCACAAAATGCCTTATCATAGACCCTCACACAAGGTAATGTGCTCTTCGGGGGTGAGGATATTCTGAGTAAGGCACTTGGTGTCGCGAAGCATCCCGATTGTGTTAGGGGTGTCAGTTTCAGTGTCAACCAAAAAGGCTATTTTGGGACATAAAAGCGCTCAAAATTACACTCTTTAGCTGAGGTTGCTGAGTTAAGAGAGAAGGTGGAGTGACAAAAGCAAGAGCAATCTAACCTGAGAAAGCAACTAGAGGATCAACAACAGCTCATTAAGAATTTGATGAAGATGTAGATGATACGGATGCAACTAGCAAAAATTAGCCCCAGCTATAAAGACAGTTGCACATTGCCCTCTCAGCATCTCTCTAAGATAATTTCTTTCTTTTACTAAGTTAACAGTTAAATGCTTTCACTACTTTCATTAATATCTTATGCTATGGTTGTAGACACCCTTACTCGTCACGTGGTTGTAGAGGGTCGTATGTTTAACATTACAAGAGACACACTTCACAATGCAATACTTTCCACCAACCACACGAGAATAATGGTTAATATCCCTATAAAGGAGAATGCTAAATTACTTATTCCTATTGAGGACACAAGAACAGCAGGACAAGCAGTGGGGAGTTTCATTGCGTGGCCCACTAATCTTATTACAGTAGCTCTATTAAGACAAGTTTATTAGTTGACACTTACTTATGGTTCACTTCCTTTATAAATCTTTCTTGATTCTAAATTAAACTAACTCACTTTGTTGCATAGTCTAAAGGGAAACACCTAAAAGTGTCGGGACTTAGCAAGGAATCAAGTATCACACCATCGAAGCGAAAGCCTAACCCTCAGGATTCAAATAAATACATATTGGCTCTTAAAGCATTAGTAGAACAAATGTTAAAGGAAGATCACATAAAAGTTGTATATTTCAATAAAGAGATTTACAATAGAGAAACACAGGATCTACTTAGACGAGAAGTAATAAATGACATCCTCTGGCGTGAGATGATAAGGGCCACTATTATTAACTTATATGCCAGGTACTTCTTCCACTGTATATAAATTAATTTTTACTATGTTTATTTCAATTTATCATTGATCCATTTGTTTCTTCATCTCAAGTACTTATACCATACGTTCTTGGTCCCTATCAACCTTACAACGAGGTTCGTGTTCATCAATCCCCTGACATAGCTGCTTTTACTCCACAGATGTCGTCATAGCCAGCTTACAAGTCAATCACAACAAATAGTAGATTTGTTCATTACAAGAGCTAATAATGAGTTGTTATTCTTAGCCCTTTACATGCAAGTGATTGAATAGTTTGCCCTTGCATCTATGTTTCCTTATATACAAAAATTTGACTATAGGATGGTGTTGAGTACTAGTAATTTGCTGTTACTAGTTGTATTTGGTAATATTAGTATATAATTTGCTGTTATTAGCAGTAAAGAGAGGGTTTAAAATTTGGGGAATCTCTATTTTTAAGTTGTCATATTGCCAATTTTTCTTTTTAAAAAAATATTTTTAAAATTTGACCAAATTCCAGTTATCTAACTTAAAATTGTTCTTATTTCATTTTGTAGTACTTCCTGGATTCATATTGCAAAGAATACTCTGATGCTCAAATAGATGAACTCAGGGAAGAGTGGTCTTAATACGCGTTCCGACAATGTCTGTTGATTTAGTATTAGCTTGTGTTAATTTCTAGCTTTATTTTAATTTGATTATTAATTGTAATTGTTCTTTAATTGATTTAATACAAAGAATAAGAGTTCTTCTAATTAAATGACTGTAATTGTTCTTTGTAATTATTCTTCTTAAAAGAATAAAAGTTCTTTAATTGTTTTGAGTTGTTGAATAATTGATAGTTAGAATCAAATAAACAATAGGGATGAGCCAAATGCCAAAAGGCACTCCAAATGCATACACTATAAGTGGAAAAAAAAGTTGGCGGTTCAAAGTAAAATTGCTAACAAAATTTGTTGGCAGTTATATAAATTAACCACCAACAAAAGTTTTATTTTGTTGTTAGTTAACGTATAATCGCCAAGAGAGGCCTCACTTTTTGTTGGCGATTTGTAATTAACCGCCAATTAAGGCCTCACTTTTTGTTGGTGATTTTTAACTAATTGCCAGTAAAAGGCTCACTTTTTGTTGGTAGTTTTTAATTAACCTCCAACAAAGGCCTGATTTTTGTTGGCGGTTATAAACGGCCAACAAAAACTGATTGACTTTGTTGGTGGTTACTATCCGCCAATGAATGTGAAAAATAACCCCCACCAAAATCTTTTCTTTGCGTAGTGTATATATAATAACAAAAAAATAAAAAAGAATACTCATAAATCAACACATACATTTAAATAATCTAAAATTTTAGCACAAATTAATAATTTTCATCCAACCAAGAAACTAATATATCTAGAAAAATAAAAGAGCAAAAATCTTCAAAATTTACCTAAATTGCACTAAAAGGAAGAAAACTTGAAAATCTATGGAAGAATCATCGGTGGACTCCACGAAGGCGAGGTGGATGAAGGCAGCGTGACAGTGACAGATTTGGACTCCAGTTATGGTGGAACGGCGATATGGCACGGTGGTGGCACAACGAGTAGCACAACATATACGTATAGGGTTAGTTTTTGCATATTTGAGCTTTTGATGTTGGGTGGGTGGGCTTCTTAATGGATTTAGCAGTAATTGCAACCGCAGCTAAAACAACCACTGCAAAATTAAAAAAAAAAAAAAACTCAATTTTTAAATTTTTTTTGGCGGATCCGTGAAATACCGCTACAATGTTTGCAACAGTTGCCTTAAACAAAGATGTTTTTTGCAACAGTTCACAACTGCTGCAATGCAGCTGCCTCAAAATACCTATTTTTTGGTGATCAGCACAAAAGAGTATAACGGATAGAAAATTTCTTAATTCATTGGCTCCACATTGGCAGAGTGTTCAATGGAACACCAATTGGACTACTCTCGAAAAGCAAAAGAAAAGAAGAAAGAGATTTAAAAGCAGAATGAAAGAAGACAAATTTGATGGGAATTTCTTAATTTTTACTTAATTCAGAATCTTAATTTTCTTGCCATTAAAATTTAGGATAAATTCAGGGTATAAGGTTTTTACATAGCATGAACATGGGATTTCGCTGGTTGCTTTGTACAGCGACAAGCTATTGATTTCAATCAATCTAATGGCACCCATTCTCAGCTTCTTCTAGATATTATTAACCGCACCATCAAGTTCCAATGGACGTTCAAGTAAAGAAGATGCGATAATATATCTTATGCTCCCAGCAGCAGTGTTATACTTTTAAAATAAAATAAAATAAAATAACATAAAAAAAAAAAAAAGAACAACGCCTTCTAATATAGTTGTTTTTATTCTCAGTCAATTCACATCCACATTCCACTTACAATAACCCCACAAGTGGGTTTCACGAATTGGTCCACGTGGCAATATGAAACTAAAGAAACCAAAAGAATTATCTAAATAATATGCTTTTGGCCGTCCATTGGAGACTTTGGATGTTATTGCGACTCTCCCATGCACCTCTTTATTCCCTTTCGATATTAGTGTATCTTTTGTGAAAATAAGACCGGAATTCGTCTTATAATTCCAGCGTGTGAGTACGCAGCAACGTGTATGGTAGTTCTATCCTTAAAGTTGGGCACCAAAGCAATGATGCCATCCGAATTGAAATGAGCCTGCGGGAAAATTGGGATCCACACACAATATTATTTAATTATCAAATTTTACTTTTACTCCCTAAAATTTTTAGATTCATATTTTTGTGAAATGTGATTCCTTTTTTTTGAACTTCTTTTTTTATTAAAAAAATAAAAGTTTATTAAATTAATAATAATTTAACTTGCGGAAAATAAAACCTTCAGTTTTGTGAGAGTATTACTCATTTGACCATCATTTGACGGGTTGGCCCTACGTAAGAAATTATTCCAGCCACCCCATTTGAATGCGCAGCCAATGGCTAGTCAAGTAATAATATAAATATATAATAATTAAAAATCGCTAGTCAAGAGATAATTTAACTTCAATTATAATAAAGTTAGATGACACATTTTAACTTACAGAGAAATAAATTATATTCCTTTTTATTCACAAGTGAGGGTCATGGCCAATAGACTTCCAGTTCAATTGATAAATAAAATTGATAATTAAATACTAAGAAAATATCTTTCACTTATAAGATTACAAGTTTTGGTTATTTCTATTTCTTTTACTCTTATTTTTGGTAACTTTTTGGTCATTTTATCCTAAATTTTTTGTCATTACAAGAAAATATTTTTGTACTTATCCTAAACTTTGTTTAGCCATTTTCTAGTCTGAATACTTCCATTTAGCAATGACAATGACGAACCATCGTGTCACGACCTAGCGATAGCACAGCTCTTCTGCTATGCTCCAGTTTTTTACAGCAGAGTTCAGGTAATTATGGGTAAGCGGCTGCCAATTTGCCAAGTTACCCACGTCATTTTATGTAATATATACTACAAATAATAAAAATAAATATATAACTATATAGAATATATAATTATATAATACATAAGTATATAGTATTAAAATTAAATATAAATATATAAAATATATAATAATTAAAAATATGATAATTATATAAAAATATAATAAAAATAAAATTAAGAAAATGAAAATAATATTTTAAAAATGTATATTTTAATAAAATATGAAAAAAAATTACTAAAATTAAAAAAATTATAAAATAAAATTATAAAGCCTTGTAACCCATACTTGTAGGATATAGATAGAAATTGCAAGACTTGTAGAAAACACACACCAAAAAACACTTTCAAAGATATTCTCTCGGAGCATTCGCATCTCTTCCACTGTACATTATCTTCATCATCAATAAAGAATATTTTACAGAGTAAAGGTATGGCTTGTTAAACTTCTCATCAAAGATTAAGTGTAGTATTTTAACTTATCCTCCATATATGTTAAATTGATCCGCCGCTGTGTCAATACTGAAATGAGGATTAGAGATCCTTTAAACAATAAATTAGAAATGGGAATATGGTGACATGACAAAAGCAAAAGTAGATTCCAAAGAAGAAAAAGACAAATTCAAAAAAAAGGAAGTGACTAAAGAAGAAAAGGACCAAGAAGAAAAAGAAGACTTGACTCAAAGTGTCTGACAACCGACAACAAAAAGAAGATTTGAGAAAAAGAAGCCTCATCTTATCCGCAAGGAATCTCTTTTATTGACTAAAAATAGTAATTTAATTATTGTATTAGTACGGCAGAGGAATGTCTCTCGCCTATATAAAACCTTGTAACCCACACTTGTAGGATATAGATAGAAATTGTAAAACTTGTAGAAAACACACACCAAAAAACACTCTCAGGGATATTCTCTCGGAGCATTCACATCTTTCCCACTGTACATTATCTTCATCATCAATAAAGAATATTTTGCAGAGTAAAGGTATGGCTTGCTAAACTTCTCGTCAGAGATTAAGTGTAGTATTTCAACTTATCCTCCATATATGTTGAATTGATCTGTCACTATGTCAATACTAGAATGGGGATTAGAGATCCTTTGAACAATAAATTAGAAATGAGAATAGTAACGCCTCTGGTAGAAAACGAAGGAAGGCTATGCTAAACTAAGTTGAAGGGAGAAGGTTTTGGCTTTAATGAGCGACCAAGAGAGCCATTGCTCATCATTGGTTCTTTATGTTTTAATTCTTGTTGTTCTATTTCAGTTTCTCTATGAATACTAGTTCCTTCATCTCTTCTATGATACATTGGATCAGATAAATTAGGTGGGTTAAAAGGTTGATTTTGTGGTTCCTCAATTTTTATAGTTTGCATATTTACTTCATAGTTATCTTGAAGGCTTAAATAACTTAATTCTTCTTTTCTGGAGTTATTTCTGCTAATGTGGAATAACATCGCATATACATGATATACTGGGCGATGATATCATGATAGTGTTTGGCTGCTTCTTGGACGACTTTTGGTAGCAAGCTTAATTCCGAAAGTTTTTTGGAGGACTATATATAATGAACTAATCCATAACTAAATAAAGTATGAACTAATTGAGGGTTTGTTCCCGGATTAATGACGTCTTTATTAATAGAATAATAAGAGATGTATTTGATGGTTGGTGTGGATATTTGGCATTAATTAAGCTTTTGGATAATCAGCTGAAAATATTCAAACTGTTCATAGAGTTTTCTTTGAACTGTGGTTGAAGGATTTGAGGTTGAGGATGATGTCATTTGTGGGTTGGATTGGGCTTTTTCTTGGGCTTGTTTAGTTTCCTATTCAAGGATAGTTACGAAGGAGGGAGTAGATGGAATATGAGTTGATGGGCTTTAGGGTGTCAATGGAGGAGTTTGAGTGGGAGAAACACTTATTACTTGTTTTTCTACTTGTATTAATCATTTTTCTAACTCACTAACATGGGAACTGAAGTTACCCATAGCCTGAGTGTACATTATCTTCATCATCAATAAAGAATATTTTGCAGAGTAAAGGTATGACTTGCTAAACTTCTCGTCAAAGATTAAGTGTAGTATTTCAACTTATCCTCCATATATGTTGAATTGATCCGCTGCTATGTCAATATTGGAATGAGGATTAGAGATCCTTTGAACAGTAAATTAGAAATGGGAATAGTTACGCCTCTAGTAGAAAACGAAGGAAGGCTGTACTGAACTAAGCTGAAGGGGGGAGGTCTTGGCTTTAATGAGCGGCCAAGAGAGCCATTGCTCATCGTTGAGAGTAGCCATAGAAAAAACCTCTGTATGAAAGAGAGTAGAGTTCCTTCCATGACCCAGTTTTGTCTTGATCGACCCTTATTCTTAATTCTAAATTACTCCTTGAATGGGTAGCTGATCTCACTCATTCCAGGCTGTCCCAGAGAATGGTATCAGAGCATCATGGATAGATGATAAGAAGGAAATATGAAACTTAATCTCTCCCACTGTACATTATATTAACTATATAGAATATATAATTATATAATACATAAGTATATAGTATTAAAATTAAATATAAATATATAAAATATATAATAATTAAAAATATGATAATTATATGAAAATATAATAAACATAAATTAAGAAAATGAAAATAATATTTTAAAAATGTATATTTTAATAAAATATAAAAAAATTACTAAAATTAAAAAAATAATAAAATAAAAATATATTTTTCCTACGTAGTGCCCTAACATATATCTTGCGTTGAAATAAAAACCCTTGCCCTATTAATCATCCAGTGTTGGTTATAACTTCTAAGATCCTTTTGGATCTCATTCAATCACCATCAATCAATGACGGATCCCACACCCGCCGATGAAAATCCCTACCACTTCATCATTTACGTTTTTTCGTTGTAATAAATATATCAGTAAATTATATAATTTTTTTAATCTTGTTAAAATTATATACATTTATATGTAATTTTTATATTTTTATTATCTAGTTCTCCAACAAAACATTATAAGTGTATGTTTTTTAATTAAAAAATAATGAATATATGATTTTAGCAAATGATTATGTAATTTTTTAAAATAAATGATACACTTATTATATTTTGATAAAGAAAGTTAATAATAAAAATATAAGGAATTGCACTTAAATTAAGTCATCTTTTTATTCTTAAAATATATTTCAATTTTTCTAAAAATATAAAATTAAGTTACATTTTAATTTAATTTTAAATATTTTGCCAAAAAAAATTTTAATTAATATAATACATGTTGACAAAAAAAATTAAATACATAGTTAATTAATCTTTCTCTATTTAAGTTGATCGTGAATCTTCTATTGTGGGATCCATGTTGTGGGGCTGTTGTCCCCCTTTTAAGAAAGGTATAGAACTTTTCTCTTTAACTTTATTTTCTTTTTGAACTTTCCATAAAGGGCCCCAACAAGTTGGATCCGTAGTAGAAGATTTAACTTGATTTAAGTTGATAAAAGATGTTTTGATAAAAAAAAATTAAAATTATATTTAAAATAAATATTTTAAAAATAAATTAAAGATTTATATGATTTTAATAAATTTTAAAATAAGTATGTATAATTTATTCTAAATATATTGGGATCAGAGCACGTGGAATGATTCAATCCATAATTTTTCGTTTCCGATGACGTTCCCACGCACCCTGTATTCATGATGATGACAAGTACAGAAGCACGAGTGAATCTAGCTATCCAATTATAATCTTTGGCTTCTAATTTGATACGTTTTACAGAATGTTGACAAAATTTTAATGGGATAACCAATTCCTAATCTGGTCGGTACTCTCCTGTCTTCGTGACTACGGTAGCTGTAATACTTAGGATTAAAGTTTTTAAAATTGGAGTAATTATTAAAAAGATAAAAATGTTAGGGCGGTTTGCTTTACCAGAAAAGAGGAAGAGAAAAAGAAAAAATAATAAAAAGTTTGATAAAATTTTAATTTTACTCATATAATTATTACTTAATCATTATTTAATATTCTCTAATAATAATTATTTAATCATTAAAACTAAAAATATTATGAATATTTTTTATATACAAAATCATATTTTTTTTATTTTTATATTTAATTTTCTGCCTGTCAAATGAGCTCTTAATGTATGATTTATTAATTTAATTGTGATTGAATTAATGGTAATTAAATATATGTATATATTTTTTAAAATTTTATATATTAAAATTCTAATATAAAAGGATGGTGATCATAAATCACAGAACCAAAAATAAAAGAATAAGGAAAAAAATTATTTTTTTAATTTGCACAAATCATTGGGTAATTGACTCTTTATTTAATTAAGAGTAAATTAAAAAATGATTACTCTATCAAACAAATTTTCTCCAAATAATAGTAAAAAAAACTTATACGACCATTTAGTCATAATCTGCACTTAGGCAAGTATTATTTTCTCCCAATACTAGCAGAGAAAGTGAGACAAGGACGAGGGAAGAAAAATGTGTTCTGTATTCTTACAATGAAAATTTAGAGCCAAACATATCTAATGTTTACAATTTTCTTTCGGCCAGAATATATAATGCTTACAATAATCGAATTATAGCGCTGTACGCTAGCAGAATTACGTTTCTGATCAACACCTAGCTTCATTCACTGTTAACTCTAACACTCACTATTCTCCATTAATTAACACCCTGCAACCCACAAGTTTATCATATGGTAGCATCTTGAGTATCACGACCCATTAATCTTAGTGTTTCTCTGATACTCGAATACAAAGTCCCCATCAGCATCCGCATAAAGAAAAACGTAGACCACTCAATACTGCTTCAGTGACATAGATATATAAAGCTTACTGTAACAGAATTACTTCTCTAATGAACTCTTAGCTTCATTGACAGTTAACTACTCCAACGGTATTGACTATTCTCTACTTATCATAACAGCCTGCAACCCAAAGTTTATCATATGGTTGCATCTAGAATATCACAATCAAACAATCTAATGCTTCTCTGAAATTCGAATACGAACTCACCGTCATCATCATCCACATAGAGGAGGAGTCGGTCACCTTGTCTCAAGCCTTTGTCTCGAACAAGTTGTCTCCACCCTCTTTCCATAACTGGTTTCTTGGGACCTCTCCTCCGAATTACACAGCGAAGCACATGAGGTTTGAGCTCATCTCCATATCTCACTTTCACGGAGAGATCAACCCAATTTGCTCCATGAAAGGGTGGAAGAAGATGGAGTATAGGTGTTGGAAAAGCCAACCTGTGGCTAACATCTGTGTTACTGAGTTGCTTCCTCAGTATTATGAGGGGCGCCATATATGAAAAGTGGAGAGCTGTGAAGAGTGAAGAAGAGAATCTGCAGAATATATTTATAGGACAGCATCAATCACACCTGATGATCAGGTTTGACTGATTTCACATAGGATGAGTTTGTGAAAACCTTATCCTCCGTACAGTGACATTTGTAATTTGTCCTATAGTTTGGGATTTTGTGGATTGTGCGACAAGCTATTGATTTCATTTGACAACATTTGGACCATATAAAAGTCAAATATTGTCCTTGTAGGACAAATTACAAATGTCACTGTATGGAGGATAATGGCTTTACACAGGATGAACATTTGGCTGCTTTGCACAGGTCGACATGCTATTGATTTCAATCATTCTATTGGCACTCATGATCAGCTTCTTTCTGGATATTATTAATCACACCAAGTGTCCCTGGTTGTTCAAGCGAAGAAGATGCTCTTTTTATTCCCAATCAAATCACATCCGCAGCCACATCGTCTTACATATAGCACATGCTTTCGAGCAAAAATTACAATGACACACAAGTGGGTTTCACGAATTGGTCCACGTGGCACCATGAAACTAAAGAAAGCGGAGGAATTATCTATATAATATTCTTTCGTACTACCATATTACTGTCCCTATTGGGATTTGAAATACCATAGCCTCCAAATATCGTAGGTACTCTCACGTGGTCCATACACCACTCCTTTTCGCTCGCCACTCGTTCAAATAGAGTTTTTAAGAAATTATTTTTTAAATAACATATATGCGATTAGTCCCTTTCAATATTCACGAATTACTCCACGTGGCAATCATGCTTTTCGACAGCATTATCCTATTCTCCAGTTTTCTATAACATAGTTTATGATAATTATGGCAAAGCGGTACCGCATCATTTTTCTGGATCGAAATAAAAAAATTGGTTGCGATAGCAGAGATTCCACAGTGTGAGTACGGGGTGGCGTATTCGGCAGTTCCATCCTCAAAGTTAGGCACCAAAGCAATGATTAGATCCCAGTTGAAATGAGCCGTGTGGGAAACTGGGGCCCACAAACAATTTACAAACAATGATATTTAATTATCAAATTTATAGTTTAATTTACACCCTAAAATTTTTAGATTCACGTTTTTGTGAAATGTGATTTTTTTTCTTGAATTTCTTTTTTTCAAAAAATAAAATTTTATTAAATTAATAATAATTAACTTGTAGAAAATAAAACCTTTATTTTTGTGAGAGTATTACTCATTATTAATTAATCTTGTAATTTAATTAAAGCGCAATCATATATTAATGAGAATATTACTCATTACAATCGTGAGAGAGGTTGGCCTACGTAAGAACTTATTCCAACCGCCCCAATTTCTTGAGCAGCCAATGTATTAAAACTACATGGCTTTATTTAAAACTCCGTACAGGAGTGAGTCAACAGAACACCATGGGGACCATCCCGAAAGCAAGAGAAAAGTAGAAAGTCTCTTGCAATAAATAACTCCCCTGCCAAAAAAGAAAAAGATACAGATCATTAGTAAATTTTAATAAATAAATAAATAATTAATTAAGATCGACCTTTTCATGTCTGATTAATGTGGGACGGATGCAAATGCAAGAGATAGATAGGATTTTGTGGCCAGGGATAGTACCACTGTCACACACTATATTCGGGGCGTAGTAGGGAATTTGAGCGTAAAAAATATGTCTGAATGGGGTTTATTCTTTAAAAAAAAAATTACACTACTTTTATATTTATAAATTAATTTAATAATTATAACAATCTGTTTTCTTTTTTTTTGTTTTAGTGTAAGATGTAATTTTTTTTTTACAAAACCTTAAATGGGTTCTCTAATATACACTACAATAAAATGGAAGTTTAGCAATGGTGATTTAACCATGATTATTAAATTTTCAATAATTGTGTGTCTTAATGATGGTTAAACTAACTATAGTTAAATCACAGGCTTAACCATAGTTATTTGTAACTATGTTTAAACTTGAGCTTAATCATAGTTCAAAGAAACCATGGTTAAGCCTCTAAAATGGCTTAACCACTATTTTAAATATAGTTATGGTTAAGTTTAGGTTTAACCATGATTTTCATCAAATTTTACCACGGTTTATTAGAAAATTATGGTTAAACCTAAACTTAACCATGGTTATAGAAAATCATGGTTAAGATTGGCCTAACCACAATTTAATACAAATCATGGTTAAGCCATTCTTAACCAGGGATTAAAATCATGGTTAAGTATAGATTTGACCATGGTTTTAAGCCACTTTCCCTAAAAACAAAGGAACTTATAGCTTCACTTATTCGCGCAACCCCCCACCTTATGCGCAACCTATCAAAGCCCCTATGCCTTCTGCTACACAATTGAAGTCCCCTCAGCATTTTCTTCATTGAAACACAATCTCTTACATCACTCACACAAGCATCGCCTCCCTCACTCTCTCACTCATCATCTCCCTCTTTTAGCATAGGTGACAATAACGACATCCAGCTTGATGGAAACCGCTGATAGCATCACCCCCACCTAGCAATAAGTTGACCCATAATGGCAACAATCTAACAACGAAGTGAGTGGCAACAACCTAGCGATGGCATCTAGCAAGTAAGCTTGAATTATTTTTGGTTGGTCTTGATTTCTATAATTTTTTGATTTGATGTGTGAATCAAATTATATTTTTGGGATTTTTTTTTTCATTGTTAAATGTGTGAAAGCTTAAATCTAAAGTCAAATCCAGGGTTTCCTCATAGTGCATTGTTGAGTTGGTTTTTGTTTTGAAGCTCAAATATAGGGTTGATTATAAATTGTTTATGCATCTTTTGTTTAACCTATTGGACAGTTGAATTTCTAAATTTTATGAATTTTTATTTAATTCATTTATTTGATATATTTTAATGCTAAAATGTTGCAAATCCTAATTTTAATTCATGCAAATTACGATTGGATAGTTGTATCATTTGGGATTTATTGGTTTAGTGCTATATTCATATCCTTTTACCATATTGTCTTTTTTATTTTGTTTTTCACATTCCTTTTAGGTTGGATTTTGCATGACTTCAAGCCTTTTGTTTTTGTTTTAATTTTGTTGTTTATTGCTTTGGAAATTCAACTTTGAAGGCTTTGGTGCTACATTTATATTTTTTTTACCATATTGTTTCTTTTTTGTTGTGTTTCACATTCCTTTTAGCCTGGTGATTTTGAATGAGTTTAAGCTTTTTTGTTTTGTTTCGTTTTTTTTAATTTGGTTGTTTCTTGCTTTGTAAATTCAACAAGGGTATAAAATATTATAGTGTTTTGTTGCTTTGGAAATTCAATAGGCTCTTTGAAAGCTTTTGCTTAGTAGCACAAATTTAAAAGGCTTTACTACTATAGATTATGCATTACTCAAAACTAGGAACCTTCTCCTAAAGTGTATTCAAACATGATGGTTATTTATTAAACTATCTTTACTTTAGTGATGGCTAGGCAACTATTAAGGTAATTCCTTTTTAAATACTAAATAATTAAAGATCTTTATTTAAATATAGAATGGAATAGTCTTGGATCACTAAACCTCGTAATACTTGTGAATATTTTAATGGATCTAATTGATTTCTAGACTTTGCATTTGCCAATAAGAGTATTGAGGGTATAGTAATATGCCTATTTCCTAAATGTTAGTTTAAGAAATGAAAGATTAGAGATGTTGTGCATGACCACTTGAGTTTTAAACCATTTCCACAAGGGCATACTTTTTGGGTTAGGCATGAGGAGAGACTTATACATGAACCTCTTGTAAAACCTCAGTCAAGGCTACTAGGGGTGTACATGGGTAAGGCTGGGTCAGGACGATACTTGGCCCGAAGCCCGGTCTGATTAGGGTCTTGGGCGTATTTTTATGTTCGTGGCCCGACCCTATCCGGAGAAGCCTAATTTTAAGGCAAGTTAGGGCGGGTCAGGGCGGCCCTAATAAGTAGAGCTGTACATGGATAGGGCAAACTAAACATCTAATATATCCGATACCTGACCCGATTAAGACATCGAATTTGTTTTTATACCCATGGTCTTACCCGACCCTAATAAGTCTGATTTATGTTGGGATAAGGACGCCCAAACTAATTTTTTTTTATGAATTGATACTTGTAATATAAAAATATTTTTTTACAAACTTATAGGCATATATTTTAAAACAATGGACTTTCAGAACTCTTATATTTGTATCAGTAATAAAAAAATAGTCTAATATTATCAAGTAAAATATAAGATATACTAACATAATTAGTCTTAGGTATATTTTTTCATTATTCAACAAAAGAAATGTCACATCAATGATAAAAATAATTAAGAAGTAAAGAATATTTGCATAGGTAATAAAAATTACAGTATGCAGAGATAATTAAATGAAATAAAAATTAAAAAATATAAGATGACAAGATATTAATAACTAAAAAAAAATAACTATTAGGGCGAGTTAGGCAGAACATATCTTCACTCGTGGCCCGGTTTGGCCTGAAATAGTTTTGTTTAAAGTTATGTCCATTTATATTGTTAGCCCGACCCGATTAGATTGGGCTAGGGCGGGCCCCTAGGGTTAATCGGGCCGATGAACACCCCTAAAGGCTACAAGTGAGAGAATAACATATTTGGAAGGATGATGATCCTGTGCAAGACATGGTTTGTGAGGCATTCGAGGTTCATGAAAACAAAAGTGTGGATGAGATTGAGGGCCTAATTCCACCATCAAACCAAAGAATAAATAATGTTGCAAAAGAGTTTTAAGTTAATTAGAGAGGGACAACAAAATTTGTTCAAAAATTGTGAGAAGTACTTAAAATTGTCTTTCTTGGTGAGATTGTATCACATCAAATCTTTATGTGGAACTAGTGACAATGCTATACCAATGATATTGGAGTTGTTGGTCGATGCCTTCAAACATGCAAATATTCCACCTTCTTTTTATGAAACCACAACAAACATTAATAAGCCAGGGCTCAACTACACAAAAATGCATGCATATTTGAATATCATATATTAATGTAGGAGGGATAATGAAAATAAGGACATGTGTAAAAAGTACAATACATCTAGATAGAAATCAAAAATTAAAGGTGAAAAGCAAAACAAAGCGTTTAGGATTGACTTCAAAGCATTTCCACTTGTATACACAAATTGAAGGAATATTCCACTAGAGTACTAAGATGACATATATAAAACCATTATATAGGTAACATTACATTGATTATTCATTTCTTTTAGTACATTGAGCTTATATCTATACTAATCATTGTATTTTATCTTACAAACTAAGTTTGATATTAATAACGTGCACAAGAAATATATTTTACAGTCATTAGGATCTAGGTGAAGGCATGCATATTATGAATTGTATAAAAATGATGGGATTCTCACCAAAGAACAAATAATTCAAGACATCCCAAATGGCATAAAAAAGGATCCTTGGGCATTGTTTATAAACTATCATTTCAACGAGAAGACTTAAGTAATCACACATATTTCATGAGATATGCCAATTCTTGGATGATATTATTAATATTTTTGTCAATAATAAGGAAATTGCAAAAAAAAAAAAACATCAAAAGAAGTAAACAATGTCATATACTATGGATAAAAAAGCTTTGCATGAAAAAAAAGGCTTAAATAGTAAATTCACTTTGGTAAACAAAGTCATTTGGATTTTAAATGTAATTTGAGATATGTTACATGTGTCTTTAAATTTGCATAAAGTTGAGCACAAGGGCTCAATCTCATAAAGAGATGTGTGGATTGTAATTCATAAACATATCATATGTCAAAGAGAAAGTTAGAAATGTCTGTGTAAGCATTCGAATGATGTGGGTGTTGACTCTTGATTTTATTAAAATATTTAATTCTTCAATTGATTTATTGCTTTCTATTTGAATTTGAAGGAATGGATTGTTATGTTCTAGCCCGAGGACTCCTTTTCCTAAGAAATTTTGAATGACGATTCATTGGCTAAGACCATGGGAAGAAAAGGGCACTATGGTTGAGTCTGAGAAATGGAATTTGGTGTTTAGCTGTCCCAGGTGTTTGGACGTTGAGCTCATGAGAGTTCATCATTTGGACCTTCTTAAATCGAATTGCAAAAGGAGGTCACTCAACTTGAAGCACAAATAGTTGAAAAAGATTATTAACAATGACAAACAAAGGTTGAAAATGCTACAATTGTTGAGTGACAACAACAAATGAAAGCAATTATGGTTTTGAAGTTTTCATTATATATTGCCACTCAAGCTTGCAACCTTACATGGTCAAGGGGTAATTTTCTAAATTTCTATTCTAGTCGAATCACGCAAATGAATGTTTTTACTTTTTGTTTTTAATTTTTTACTAATAATATTTTCTTTTGAATTTTAGAGACCAAAGTGATCGAGATAGCAAACACCCACCTATTAATGATGAGAATGGATATGTTGTTTGGATAGGCTTTTATAATTGCATTTGTACTGACTTATTTGTAGATTAATAGAATATAAATCTATTTATAATTTTAGTAGTAAATGGTTATTTTTATTGAAAGTAAGTTAGTTGTTGGATATGTTAGTTGAAAATTGTTTTGTTACTAGGAATTAGTTGCTAGATATGTTGGTTAAAAACTATTGTTACAAGTTTGCAGAAAAAAAAATGGACAAAACAATATATTTAAAATAAAAAAATTTGGTAGTAGCGGTTAAAATTGCCACTTTAAAATGAATAGGTAAAACCATTGTTTTATAACTATGGCCTCTAGCCATGTTTATAAACATTGTGGCTAGACCACGGCTTAGCCATGGTATTACCCATGATTATTGAAAGCTGTAGTTAAAGCTTTTGCAATAGACTTTTTAACCATGGGATTTGGTAACCATGGCTAAACAATGTAGCCACTAAAAAACCATAGCTAATAATATGATTGTCAATTAATATTTTAAGAAAAGTTAATAAATTCAATATATTAATTCAATGCATATCAAAGATTGAGCAATTCAAGACAATAAAGTGACTAAATATATTCATCATTACTCCTATTATAAATGAAACTTGTTTTATAGAACATAGTAATAGAAAATAGAATGCTGACGCATAACTGTATGTTTAGCAGAATAACTTCTCTTACTCCAAAGTCCCTACTGATGGCCCTAAGATTTCATACCCCTAAAAATATTTTGATGACAACTAAACTTTTAAGCCTATTTACCAAAAGTATTAAGTTCACTAATTATTTAAATAAACCATTATTTTTATATCACCTGACACTTTGAACTTTCCTATCTAAAAGGTAGTAATGAAAAAGAGAATTTGGTTACCAAGCAACTAAAATGGTTCACACGTCTTCCACTCCACAAATTTTGAAAATTGGCTCAAGCTATAGTAATTAATGAATAGTGAAGTAGCATCTGGATTAGAATTTAACAGAAACTAGAAATGGACTCGTGCGATGCATGAGGGGTAGATAATAGA
Organism: Erythrophleum ivorense; assembly: GCA_026724425.1. Classification (NCBI taxonomy): domain Eukaryota; kingdom Viridiplantae; phylum Streptophyta; class Magnoliopsida; order Fabales; family Fabaceae; genus Erythrophleum; species Erythrophleum ivorense. The sequence goes on along the minus strand of JAIUCV010000006.1, from coordinate 33,517,044 downwards.
ATAATTAACTTTGTATGAATAGTAAATAAGAGATGACATGAAAATATTTACATTTACATAATGATTACATATCTTTTAGTACCAAAGAGCATTGCAGATCAATAAAATATGAAACAATTATATAAAACTTGTGTGTAACAATAGTGTATACCATGATCATAAACTATATATCAAACATTGTATGTGACAATTTCATAACATAACAAAATGATAAACTATTCCTACACAATTGAAATAACAATGCCAAACATAATAGATAATCAACATAATGTATCTATATCTAGTTATCTGCTGTGATAAAGCTCTTCATAAATCTCCATATGCTCTTATACCAGCAAAAAGCATTAGGAGTACTTTGATTGATGACCTTAATCATTGTTAGTTGCATTCAAAGAGAATAAATATTTTCTTCCATTTTCATCAAAATCAGCCTTATTACTGTTTATCGAAAGTATTAGAATTTCATCAACAATGTATATAGGTTGATATAAAGATGGAACTATCTCAATCCAAAGCACTACATTCCATGAACTCAAATCAAAGTAGAAATATCAAAGACCTACAAGTCTATTGTATAAGTGTCCTCCACAGTATCATTGTAAAAAATGATACTAGCTTTATTTTTATATGTCACTACTTTGTAATTGAGTTTGATGGCTATGTGAGGTATCTTTATATTTGTGAAAACATCACAAGTGATATCATATCTGACGATAGAAGTTAACACATTAGAACCACTAACCAATTCTTGACCAATCCAAATGATATAGTTTTCAATTTGAAGAGTTGCACTTTGATCAATATCATACTTTAAATTACATAATTCTGCAGTCCTTCATCTTTTCTCCTTCAGAAAGAAGGAAGTCTTTCACACAATTCTTTTCTTCATTACGTGGAAAATTGTATAGCATCATTACGACATAGTTATCTTGCAAGTATAGATTTGAAAGAATTTCAAACATGATTTCCTTTGGAAATTGCAATCCATTTTCGAAAAGATCTTTTGCTACTGAAATATGTTTCAAAATAAATTAATATGGGAGAAAAATTACAAATATTTTAAATAGAAAATAGATTACACTTAAATGCATATGAATGGTAGATTGCTTACGATTATTATCAGGCTCTGAGATTTGTCTGGTGCTTTTGGTTGATGCTCTGTACCGAAATATGTTTCAAAATAAATTAATATGGGAGAAAATTTTCAAATATTTTAAATAGAAAATAGATTACACTTAAATGCATATGAATGGTAGATTGCTTACGATTATTATCAGACTCTAAGATTTGTCTGGTGCTTTTGGTTGATGCTCTGTCCAATAGTCGGTGTTGTTGGCTGGGTTTCTACTCATCTTCCCAGTTGATCTTATTCTTTTAATCAATATAAACGATCCGACTATACATAATGAGAATGAGGGGGAAAAAAACTTAAAGTCATTCAGTAAAGGAATATAATAAAAAAAAACACAGCTCATACCTAGGGGCCATGAGCCGATATGGAATGCAGAGAATGAAAGGCAGTGAAGGAAAAGGACTTTTGATATGTTTAGAAGAGAATATATGATGGACGGGAATTAGTAGAAGTTGTAGTATAAAGAAAATAAGAAAAATGGCCATAAATATTAAATTGAAGAAGCACAGGCGTGACATAGTATAAAGAAAATAATTATGACGAATACAAATGAGATGCGTCTATTCAAATTCTATCATTTACAGATTATATGGAATAAAAATTAATAAGAAAAATGGCTATAAATGGAATAGAACTCGTAGCACTAAGTTATATATGGCTATAAATATCTTATTTATGTTTTTCAAATTTTCCTAAATTAATGCAATACAACCAGATCAAATTGAATAATATAATTGGAAATATAAATCAATTAAAAAAAGCTAACAATTAATATCAATTTAAAAGAATTAAGATTTCTATTAAATAATTTTGGAATCAGTTTAAAACCATAAAAAGGTGAGTAGAAAGGGATAATGTTGACAGTTTATAACAGAGAATAATGAGAATTTAGAAAAAATAAAAGTGCACTAATTGCATTTCTTTTTAATTGCTGAAAAGCCACGCCTGTTATCAAGTCAGGATTCTCTTTAGTTGAAGGCGACAAATTCACGGTGCAATTAGGCAATTTGAATTGTTTGTTTGTTTGTTTTAATTAAAAAAATATCAAAAATATATGGAATAGAATGATCATGTTCTCACGCCAACTAAAAAGAAGCATTCCCACTGTTATCATTTCAATTAAAACACGTCTTTGGTACTTGCTCATTCCTAACTTCAGCCACGTCTATATACGAAACTGCTATGGATAGCATTTTACATCAAATATGTGAATATAAAATTGAACAGTCTCATCAAATTTATACCACTAAAAAGACATGTTGTATTATTTAATTATATAATATAAATTGAAACATATGCATAGCTATTAAATATAAATTTTTGTTATCTTATTGTACGTATTAGTTGAAATTAATTAATCCGAAACATCAAAGAGAAAAAATATATTAACAATATATAAAATAATAATTGAATACTTATAATTAAAGATATAATTTTTACATAAAGTTGGACTTCAAAATACAGTAAATAAAATTTGAACTGATTTCAATAATAAATGACATTCATTCATTTAATTTTATAAAATAAACCCAGGTATAAATCAAATGTATTATATTTGAATATTCAGTTAATAATAAAATTGAACAGTTTCATCTTATTTATACCCACAAAAAGAAATGTTATATTATTTAATTATATAATATACATTCAAATATACACATAGCTAATAGATATAAATTTTTTTGCTATCTTATTGAATATATTGGTTGAATTATTTAATGCAGAGCATTAAAAAAAAACTAACAATATATAAAATACTAATTTAATAGTTATGATTAAAGATATAATTTTCATGTAAAATTGGACTTGAAAGTGCTATAAATCAAATCTGAAATGATGTCAATATCGAATTACATTCATTCATTTAATTTAAACAAAATAAACCTAGGTATAAGTCTTGTAATACAAGATATCAGATTGAATAAATATAATCATCTTTATTGAAAAAATTTGTAGTACACAAATTATTGTTGAATTTGCCCATAGATATGTACCTGTAATTGAAATAGATAAAAAAAATTGGTAAAATAACAATGTTGTAGATATATTATAACAAAAAAATTGTGATGACTAAAGAAAATTACTTAAGACAAATTGCAAAATACTTCTATGTAAACGAAATTATAAGTATGATTTGTTGAATTTCCATCTTTGTCAATAATGAAAATTTTAAGGCTATCTCTACTATGAACTCTCAAAACAATAACATAAAGCTGACCATGAGTAAAGATAGGACCTTGTTTATATAAATCAACACTAATTTGAGAGAGATTGACCTTGATTTTTATTTATAGTCATTGTGAAACATAATGCCAAAGGGAATCGTCTCCTAAGTAAATTAAATAGAAGCTTTGAATCAGAAGGTGTTATAACCATTCATGGGATAATGATCTGTTGACAACATTGGTTCCAAAAATGACTTTTGCTTCCACAACATGCTTTCCTAATTGAGTGATAATTATTCTTGTATCATAACAACCCATGGATTTATCAATATTTGCCAACAACATACAAGAGCACCAATTTTCAACTTTAAGATATCATTTGACTTTCTAGATAATTTTGTACAATTTAAGAATTTAGTAGTGTAAAGGTCATCAATTGAGTCAACATTACTACATGCTTTGCAAACACTATCTAAACTCAAGTACGCCTTTTCTTTGCTAGGAATCATAGGAAGCATGTGATCATTAACAACATCAACATTTAACAATGTACGAGCAAGAGTAGTTCTCTCTTGAAAATAACTGAGGTCATCAAGATTATTTAATATATCAAGATAAGTGCCATCGACAATTGCCTTCATAAGATCCTCTAAGAAATTGATAGCAAGGTCATTTGGAATAGTAACATTTACTTAACTATCATTTCCTTCTTTTGCATATCCTTCGCTTAGTGCAAGTATCCAATCCAAAAATTCTCTAACTTCTTGGTTACGATACTCAAAGAAGACATTTGAAGTCTCATATTTTTTCATAGTTTTGACAATTTACAATAACCCCACATATATGAAGAATTGATTATGGCAAAAACTAGGTCTTGTTCACTTGGAACCACAGGTAAAATTTGTCTAAAATGGACTCCAGAAACTATAACCTTTCCTTTGAAAGGTAGATGACCTAATTTTGGATTATTTAATATGGTATTATCTTTTTGGCTATGATTTAGAGCTTTGAAACATAGTTTGTTTGTCACTAGTGCTTCAACCCATATAATAAGTTTAGTATGCATCAAATGCTCGACCAAATCATAGCCTTATTAAATATTGCAAATTGAATCTTCGTTAATTTGTAATGGTACACAAAATCTAGAATGTGTAGTTTTACTATCTAGAAGCAATGAGTAAGCTATGCCACTTGCATTGGGGGGGTGGGATTAGGCTTGATTAGGTTTTAATATATAAATACTTATCAATACTTTTCAATTTTAATCTCTCACCTATGAAATATTCATTGGCTAGATTGGATTGATTTTAATTAATACTAGTTGGGATCGGGTTTGTTGGGTCATTTTTAAATTTTTTATAAAAATTATAAAATTATAAAATGACCCTAAAAAAATAAAGTTTTCATATAAGTCTTTATAAACTAATTTTTGATAAAAATTATAAAATGACCCTAAAAAATAAAATTTTTATATAAGCCTCTATAAAATTGCATTTTACCATTAAAATTTTTTTATATAAGTTCCTATAAAATAAATTTCTAAAAAAAATTAATAGGATTGGGATACTGCAAAAAACTAATTTAGTATTAAACTTAGTCTAATTGGTTTAGTATGAGACTGGGTTAGATTGGTTTCTTAAACTAGTTAAGCCACTTTTTTCTTTAATATTTAGTAAAAATTATAAATTGACTCTTAAAAAATAAAAATTTTATATAAGTCTTTATAAAATTATATTTTGCCCCTAAAAAAATAAAAATTTCATATAAGTCCTTATAAAATTATATTTTAACTATTTAACCTAATGTGATCAGACGAGATCAGGTTACTCAAGTTACTAGGTTATCATGCACTATATGTAACCCTATTCAACCATAATTTTTTTAAAAAATTAATATAACAGAGAAAAATATAGTATATTTTTTAAGTAAAGGTTATTTTTGTTAAAAGAGTTTATTTTTATCTTATCCAATGTTATATAGTGCATCATCAAATAAATGATAATATTATCTTATATGATACATTATCTTATACAGTATCATATCAAATACTGTATAATCTTAAAATTTTATCAGGTTTTATTCTATCAGGCCTTATCCTATCAGGTCTTATACTATCAGGCCTTATAATATACATTATACCAAATGGACCCTTACATAATGGTCCCATGGTCTATCTCAATCCATGTCATGCACATTGGAGCACAAATGTAAGGAAACATATACTTGAAGCATGAATGATTGTGTGATTGGGAAGCCACATTCATGATTCATGGCTTTAGGGACTATGTGAACTCATTCATATCATTTTCTACCCATAACATAACCATTCAAGTCACAAACATCATCATTTAACTCATGCATCACGGATTTGGAAGCCATGCACTAGAAAATTGAAGTTTACTCTCGGGTTCACTATTTCAATTTTCTGATATAAATTTTGAAAATTCATAATTAATTTTTAAAAAATCAAAATCATATATATGATAGCTTTCTGGAAAGCTTTGGATGTTAACTAATGACTAAAAATAATTACAAACCAATGCAATAGCCTTTAGCTTGCAAAAAATAATGGAACGGTACCGAGGTTGAGCTACATTACTAGTGCTATCATGCAAATTCAAAAATTTGGTTGTCCCTCTACAGAGTACCAAATGAGGTGTTCTTGGTGGCTATAAAAACCTTATGATATCTAGTTTATTCTTATAAAATTTTATGAGTATTAGATATCATTTAGCCTAGGTGTAATATAGAAACATAAACTAACCATATGAATAGTGCTATTACCATTTTAGCAAAATTTTTTCAATTTTGAAAAATCATAATAAATTCTCTAAAGTTGAAAATTAAGTGCTCTTTAACTCTATGAAAATTTCTAGATGAGACCGATATTCGTGCCAAATTTTACAAGAAAATTCGTCCATTTGATTAGTTTGTGGTTTAGCTCAAATTTTGATCACTTTTAAGATTCAAAGTGGGTTCATAATACACCAAATGGCTCCTTTCTCATTCCATAGCTACTTGAACATGTCCCATACCACAAACATAGCCTAGGGAAGCATGCCAAATGGTCTGAATCATCATAAAACTAATTCTCATTATACCACTTGCTATCATATACAAGCATATCATATCACATAAGGGCTCCTTGGTGTCAAAAACTCACATATTTATTTATATGGTTCCAAATTCCATTCAAACATCATATTTACAACATTTTCTTGTGGTCAATGGTTTACATCACATGTACATCATTTAAATACAATTCTTGACATAAAAATACTATCAAAATGACTACATAACTACTCCTTTGTCAAAGTCTTTGTCTTTAAGTGGTTTGGCCTCCATTTCTTGGTCTACTTGGTTCACCTAGGCATAATTAGGCATATGGAGGGAAAGAGTGAGATTCAAAGAATTTCAATAGCTCTTTACCCTTTCAAACATACATAATGGATACTAAAACATATCAAAGAATGCATGTATGGCATATAAGCTACTAGTGAACATACATAAATCATTTTTCATGTTCAAGAATCTTATACATAACATACATAGGCTCTCAAGGACATTGGTCTATCTTGACCTATTTTTTTTTTGGACTTTTGGATTTGTCTCACCCATTTTCAAGGGAATTTTAACTAAGCCTCACTCTTCTTGAGACTTTTGACTTTGTCTCATCCAATCCTAGGGACTTTTGGCTCATCCTTACCCTTGCTAAGGGACTTTTGGCATCACTATAGCCATTCAAACCAAAATACATTCATATACTCATTTCAAAATGCATAATGGTACCATAACAAGTAAACAATAGCTAACAACATGTTTCATAATTCAAACATACATACAAGCACTCAAAGATAAGAAAACATCTAACAATGCATGAGAGAAATGTTAGAGAGCTATCTTGGAGCAAATGTCACACACTTTTCCTTTGAACTTGTCTTCCCTTTTTTGGCCAAGCTCATGGAATTGGATGGCACTTGAATCTCTTAGCCTAGACACATCAAATGAGACATGAATCACTTATGGGAACAAGTTTTAGCCTTATACAAGCTCTATGCAAAGATACTTTTTCATATGGCTCCATTATGCTTCCATACAAGACACAATAAAGAAACTAGTGGAATTCAAGGTCTTGGCTCTATTTTCTCCTTTAATCTAGGTCTCTTGACTCCATTTAATGTAACACCCAGTACATTGTAAAAACACCGAAACAGGTCAGTTTGAAAAGCAAGTCCCTTGAGATGAGTGATTCAAGGCCAAATAAAATTTGAATAAAATTTTAAATAATAGAAAATGAGGATTTGAGCCTTAAGTTGCCTAGAAACGGGGGTTGGAGTGATTCAAAAAATTTGCCAAAAAGCCAGTAACATTTTTGTGCAATTTTGGAAAAAACACTTAGGAGGGCTTTTTAAATGGAAATTTTGAGTTGCTCAAGGTTCTCAGAGGCCCCAAAAACCATGGGAAGTCCCAGGACTGGTAAAGCCCCTTCTATGTACTCTTTCTGATGTCGGTTGACCCAAACTTTGACCGATTTGTTCGGGAAGGTTTTAGCTCTGATTTGAGTGATTCCAAAGGAATTTTATTAAATTGAGAATCTAAATTTTATGATGGAAAAGACAGTTCTAAAAAAGGAGCTAAAACGAAGCCAAACTGGAAATGCCATTATAGAAGGGCAAAAATGGAAACAAATTGCAAAAAGGAAGCTTCTAAATTCTCTTTTTAAGTCACGTTCTTCCTCTCCCTCCCTAAACCAACTTTCTTCTGCTCATTTTCAGAGAAAATTCTCAGCTCCTAAGGTGCACAAAAGAGAGGGAATTTTGGAGAAAGAAAAGCCAAGGAAAGGTGAGAAAGTGTAAGATTTTCATGCTCCTTCCTCTTGAAACTTCATCCTCCCCTTCTTGCTTCATCTTTCCATGGTTTAATGCAATTTTTGGTGCTGATTTGGGTCCAGACCAGAGGAGAGAAATTCAAAATTGAAGGAGGAGGAAGAGGGAAGAGAAAAGGCTCTTGAAGGAAGCTTGATTGCAAGGTAGTTTCTCTCCCTTTGTTGCTTCTTTTTCTCCTTCTCCTCTTTCATGGTGGGATGCCTCAAATAGAACCATGAAGAGGGAAGAGTTTCTGTTTTATAATCTAAAAGAATCCATCAAACTAATCCATGGGAAGATGGATTACATCAAAGAAATACATGAAAAGCTAGTAAAACTCAAGTTGAAAAAGTGTAGGGTGCTTGAACATAGTTTAAAATCTGGGTTGATTCAAGACTTCCCCATCATATGTGAGTATTTGTTTGAGTTTCTAAGACTCCTAGGGAGCCTCCCAAGTGCCCCATCCATTAAGGAAAAATCCCAAACTCCATGGGTCTTTAATGGAAGCATAAATTGGTCAAGACCCTTAGAGATAGCTAGGGGATGTTTTAAATAGTTCCAGGCTTGATTTAGGACTTTATATGATAAAAGAAGATAGGAGAAACCCTTAGAAAAAATTTAGAAGCCTTAGGTTGGGAGATAAGACAATGGCTTCCATAATGTAACCTTATGAAGCAACATGGACTTAGGTTTGTGAAAGTGAGTGTGTGATGGCTTCAAGGACCTTAAATGAGGTCAAGAGGTCTAAATATGGCAAGAGAATGGAACCAAGAATGTTAATTATGATAGTTGCTTCATTAGGTCCTTAATGAAACCATATTGTGACAAATAGAACAAAGTGTAGTCTTAAGAGTGAGTTGGATGTCATAACTTGTTCTAAGAGTATAATTAAGTGTTGTTTATTGTGAATAGGCCAAGGAAATCCAACCCCACTTCCTTGTATTTGTGGAACCAAAAAGGAGAAGGAACAAGCAAAGTAAAGCTTGAATTTGCACCAAGGTAGCTCTCCACCTTTTCTTATTGCATTTTCTTGTTGTATATATGTCATTGTGTACTTGTGTGTCTATGTATATGTTTGAGACATGCCACTTAATACTATGATGCTATTTTGGTACCAATATGCTTTCTTGAATGTCTTTGAATTGTGGAAGTGTCTCATAAGGGTGAAGTAGTGCCAAAAGTCCTTTAATGTGGGTGAGAAGATGCCAAAAGTCTCATGGCATGGGTGAGACAAGGCCAAAAGTCTCTTAGATGGGTGAGGCTAAGTCAAAAGTCCTAAGAACCAAGAATGAGGCAATCCAAAAGTCCTAGAAATGGAATGAGGCCAAACCAAAAGTCCCTAGAGCTTATTCTTATACTTGACATAAGTTTGTGACACAAAAATATAAAAGTGGAATGCTTCATGAATTGATTGATTACATACTTGTACCTTTGATGTGCTACATTCCTTGAAAATGTGCTTGAATAGGTGTATGAGCTATTGAGATTCAATGAATCTCACCCTCTCCTTTCTCTCATCTCATATGATCTAGGTGGAGTTTAAGATCCAAAGGATGGAAGCCAAGGAGCTTAAATCTCCATCTCTTGGCAAATCTTTCCATTTTTGATGTACTAGGATGTCTAGAATATCAAAGTACATATGTACATGTTATTTTTGAGCCATGACACTTTGAACAAGTGTAAAAATATGTAAAGTTAGTGTATGTATCAAGAATAGAGTTTAATGAATAGAATTGTGTATTTTGACCACTTGGGAGCCCACTTATGCATGTATATTTATGGAAATGGCATGATAAATTTGAGTTGCACGAGGATTCAGACCTTATGAGGGACTTAGTTATGCTATATTTATGCTTTCTAAATTGCTCAAATGTGTGTGGAACAATGGATGGCTCATTTGAACTAAATTTGCCTCTTGTTGGGACCAAAATTGCCATTATCTTGAGTTATAGCAAAGTCTGACGAAATGACCTCTTCTTGACTTGAAATTTTGTATGCAAGTAGATCTTGCCTAGAGCCTTTTGGGAAGCCAAAGATTAGGTCATTTTGATGTCTGTATAATTTTCTATGATTTTTCAAAGTTGGTATCAGAATTTCAGAATTGTACCAGTAGCTATCCAAACCTTTTCTCCTTTTCGTGTGTCAAAAGCCTTATGTGTTATGTTTCATGGCCTAAAAATATTTTTGGCATAAAGAGATATGTGTAGCTTTCAATAATGGGTAAGAATTCATGATTTCAATTTTTCTAGAATTAGTTATGAATTTTGAAACTTCATATCAATAAACTAAACCAGTGGCCCCAGACAACAGCGACCTCAGTGGCTTATTGGATGTCAAATGTTCTCCTCTTAATGATTCATGAGCTGAAATTATTTTTAACATGGGGTAGACATCCAGAGATGTCTGTAATGGTAAAGTTTGTTAGGTTTCAATTTTTTTTCGATTTAGTTATGAATTTCTGAAATTGTGACAGAAAAATTGAAATTCTGGCTGAAAATAATAGTGTGAGTTTGATGCTCCCCTTTGAATTCCATGAGTTGTGGGCCAATTTTGGTGATGCAAATGAGTTGTATTTATGTAATTAAATATGAGAATGTGATGTATGAGCTCATATGGTCCGCGGGACACCGAATGAAATTTTCATACGCGACGCAACACAAAATAAGGCATTATTTTAATACCATTTTTCATTCTCTTTTGTGCAATTCATCATGTGAGACTTAGAAATGATAGGAAGTAAGCTAGAAATATATGGTGTTACATTTAGACTCCTTGGAGTCATCACAAATTCATTTTAAGTAGCCTAATTATAAGTTGCTTCTTTATGTCTCATTATGAATCTTATGCCTCCATCTCACAAACCAAGGCTTCTAAATTTTTTTCAAGACTTCCTTTGATGTTTCTTTATCATATCTAGTCCCATTCTAGGCTTAGAACAATTTAAAACACTCCATAGGTACATGGTTTTGCTTTGGCTGAAGCTATGCATTAGTTTTGGACCCATAGAGCTTGTTTTATTTTCTTGAAGGAAATAGCTTATATGAAACTTTCTAGAGGTCTAAGGGACTCATACCAAGTCTTGCATAAGTCTAATTGTCCTTAAGAAAAATCATACTTCAACATTTCTCTCAAAACCCCTAAGTTGTGTAACTTGAATTTGAAGGCTCCCTTTTTGTTTTCAATTGCATAGTCTTAATTCTCACACACCATAGCCCTTCTTCCTCCCTTGATTTGGATAGAATTCCTCTTCCCTTGGTTGGGTCCATGGCTAGAAGAAAATCACCCAAGAGGAATTGACAAGGAGATGCAGGGAGAACAATAAAAGTTACCTTGATTCTAAGCCTTTTTCATGAGTCCTTTCACTTGCTACATGCTCTTCCTTCAAATTCTGAGTTCTCTCCTTTGGACCAGCCACAAACTAGTCCCGTATGAGTCATGAAAGCCATAAAAAGGAAGAGGAGGAGGAGAGGAACAAGTTTGGTGAAGGAAGGAGTATGAAAAACCAAGAATTTCCATATCTTTTGGCTAGTCTTTCCTCCCTCCTTGGCTCCTATCTTGTGCATCCTCCATGGTTGGTCTCTCCTCTATTTTCATATGTCCAAAAACATGGGTGAAGAGAGAGGATAGAAGGGGACATCATTTAAGAAGTCAAACGTCACTTTTTGCAACTTTTTCACTATTCAATTGAGTCCCTAAACCATGGTTTCTCCATTTGGCCTTATTTTAACTCCTTTTCAAGAATCATCTTTTTCATCATAAAATATAGCCTCTCTAACTTATAAAATGCTTTTGGTTTCACCAAAATTGGGTTTGAAACAATTCTGAATTGTACGGTCAAAGTTTTGGTGAACCAACAACTGAAATCACTCATTGGAGGGGTTTTTACTATTCTAGTAGTTCTCATGGTTTTCAGAGCCTTTGAAAATATTGGAAAGCTTAAATTTTCTATTTAAAAAGCCCTCCTATGAGTTTTTCAAAATTGCCAAAATTATGAAAATGCCTTAACTTGTTTTCGCAAATTTTCTTAGCTTTTTGGCTTAGGTTTCTAGGCACCTTGGGTCTTGGATCCTCATTTTCTATTATTTAAAATTTTTTGTAAAAAATTTTTTTGGCCTCAAATCATTCTATTTGAAGGACATCCTTTTATATTTGGTGAGTTTTGTACATTTACGGAGAAATTGAATGTTATATGATGTAACATTTAATATAATCTTTCTCTTAGATTGCAAACATGTTTGATAGATTATTCCATAGAAATGTTTTACTTGTGCCTTCGTAACCATAAACAAAGAAAATGCCCCTATGTTTTGAATTAATATCATCGATGACCTTATAATAAATACTTGCTCATCATTAAGTGCCTTTAAATAATCACTAAGCTCACTGGCCAAAACCATTTTTTCATATTAAAACTCATCTTGTATCAAATTATTAATCACACGTCTGTCCTTTGACTATATCTAAGACAGGCATAGAATGAGATTTAGACAATCTTGTACCAGTAATATTGAGCAAATTCTTTATTTCCTCATTCGAAAGTTGTAAAGTTACAATATTTAAATACAACAATGTAATAAGTAATGTATATGGACAATGCAATTATAATAAAATAATACATACATTTAATTAACATGATTTATGTTTAATATAAAGAAATATACCTACAATCATCCCATATGAGATCTTTACTTATAAAGCATGTCCTCTTTGAGTAATGACCATGTTTTATCCTAAATTATTTCAATCATTGAGGGAGTACTAGAAAAAAGCAACATGGCAAAAAGGCATCTTAAATACACAGCTAATGCATAATAACTTGCTTCTATAATCCTATCTTTATATTCCTTTTCATCATCAAGCAATCCTAATGCATAACATGTGTCTTTATATGAAAAATAGAGAACTCCATTTATTGTTCTTATATCTTTAAAGGAGGCTGTTCGTTTGATAATGTTTAGCAAATTAAGTATGTAAATAATATACTTCTTTACTCCTAGGAGGCGTATAATACAATCTCCCAATTGAAAATCCATAATGTCTTAAGATAGCATTGACAAATATCCCTCTTGTAGGCTGAATGTGAAGGAAATTAAGCATGGGTCAATTCCATTAGCTCAAGATATTTCTTATTAGCATCTAGCCAACCATTGAACATTGCATTCTTTTATGCATTTGCTTAACAACAAAATCAATAGGCTCATTATTTGGAAAAACAACCATTTGTTGTTAAGGTAAATGAGAGGAAAATCATTGTACTATAAGTTCTCTATTATTGGTGTCAAATCCAAAAATTATGTATATAGACTCACAAGGAGATAAGTTCCTATTGTAACATCATAATTCTTTAGCTCATCTTATATCATTTCTAAGTTCACTTCCTTAGATCATACAAGCTTGCCAAAGAAAGTCATTAAAAATATTCATTTTAATTGCGTTACGTCATGCATAAAATTTGTGTTTTATGTCCTGTGGACCATATGAAGTTATCCATCTTATTCTCATATTTAGATACATAAATACAACTCATAACAATCTCAAGAAGTGGCCTAGGACTTGAGCTAATGAAATATATGCATGAAATTCTAGCTTTCTGTCATGAATGTTGAAAAATCATAACTAATTCTAGAAAAATTGAAATCAAGCACAATATATCATTATGGAAAGCTAAAGATGTCTAATTTATGATAAAAATAATTACAAATCACAACAAGGACGTCTAGCTACCAAAAATTGATGGAATAGTAACAAAGGTTGCTTGTCATTCCTAGTACTATCTTTCAAAAATTAGTATCTCTCTACTCAGACATCCAATTGGAGTAATCTCAGTGGCTATAGAAATCTTGTCATGTTTAGTTTATTGTTGTAGAATTTCATGATCATTGGACACCATTTGGCCCTCAAATGATATAGCATAAGAAATTGACCATATGAATAGTGCTTATACCATAACAGCAAAAAATTGACAACTTTGAAAGATCATAATTAATTTCACAGAGCTCCAAATAAACTAATCTTTAGCTTTCCAAAAAGCTCTAGATAAGATCTATATGTATGCCAAATTTCATGGGTAAATTCATTCATTTGGTCAGATCTTGACCTTGACTTGCAAAATGGCACTTTTTGTGTCTTCAATGGGTCTCAATGGGTCCAAAATTGCTTCCAAGGCTTTCATGGCCACTTGAGCACATGGGAAAGCACCAAAATGGTCTACTAAACATGTCTCAAAGGTGTAGAAACCTAAATTTCACAAACTCACAATCTCACCCCAAGATATACACAAGAGTTCATAAGCTAGTTCTTTCCATTCAATGTCCAAATCATACAATATCATCCATATGGCATCAAATCTCATTCATGCATCAAATATTCATATAATTACAAGTGTTCATAGACTCATACAATATATATAACATTGGATTACATCATATGCCATTCATATGGCTACAAAATGGACATTTCTACACATTTTGATGTCAACCTCCTTCCTTTATGCTTGATGGCTTCCATTTCTTAGCTCACTTAGTTCACCTAGTCATGTTAAACAAATGGGGAGCAAGGGATGAGATTCTTGGAATCACAATAGCTCTTCTCCCTTTCAACCATACATAAAGAATGCAAATTCAAGTCTAAAAATGCATGTATGGCTATCATGGAATATGTAATCATTCATGAAACATTTCTAACATTTAAGAAGTCATACAAAACATACATAGGCTTGCCAAGCAAGTGGTTTTGACCATTCTCTTTAGGGATTTTGGACTTACCTCACCCATTTTCTTGAAAGCTTTTAACTAAGCCTTACTCTTGGGAGACCTTTGGCTTTGTCTCAACCATTCTTGGGGACTTTTGGCTTATCCTCACCATGGCTAAGGAACTTTTTAGTTTCACCACACTCAAACAAACCAAAGCAAGTTCACAAGGCATCATTTGAATGCATAACATAACATCATGGTACCATGGTATTTAGATACATTCTAAAATATTTTTCAAGGCTCAAAACATACATACACACATTCAAAGACAAGATAAACATCCACTCATGCAAGAGAGAAAGAAGAGAGAGCTACCTCGATGCATAACAACACACTTTTCTCCTTGAAAATGGTTCCTCTCCCTTAGCCAAGAACTCACAAGAAGGTGGAACTTGATTCCTTTGGCCTAAACACATTACATGGAAGCCAATTACACTCTTGGAATAATTTCTGAAGCTACACATGTACTTGAAAAGCTAGATGGCTTAAATGGTTCAATTATGATTCCATAAGGCACCTAATGAAGCAACCTTAGGAAAACATAATCTTGGCTCTATTCTTTCCTTTAATTTATAACTCTTGACTACATTTAGGTCTCTTGGAGTTATCACACAATCATTTCAAGGAGCCTGGATAGGTGTTGCTTCTTTATGCTATAATATGGAACCTATATCTCCATTACACTTTCTAGGCTTTCTAAAATTTTTTCAAGGCTTCCTCTAATACTTTCCCATCATACATGATGCAAAACTAAGCTTGGAAGAAATTAAAACACTCCTTAGGTGCATGAACCTCTTTAGGCCGATGCTATGCTTCCAATTGGCACCAATGGAGTTTGTTTGATTTCTTTGATGGGAGAAGCAAGTGGTAGGCTTCCTTGATCTCTTAGGGACTCACACAAACTCTTAGATACCTTAAATCATGGCTAGAAAGCTTCCTACAAACCAAGGTGCAAGTGAAACCCTAGACTAGACATCTTGCAAATCAATGATTCTTTCTTAGGTTTCTTTGCATATACTTATTCCTCACATCCATAACCCTTGGTTCTATCAAGAACATATGAAGAAAAACTCTCTTCCTCACTTTCTCTCTCTAGACCGAAGCTTAAATGGCTTGGAAATACAAGATTTTTTAAGTGTTTTAAGCGAAGTCTTACCTTAAACTGGAGCTCTATTCGCATAGATTATTTTTCACTAATTGGTTTCTTGAAAAGAGTTCCTTTTTAGCTTAGTTTAGACCTGCATCTTCAATGAAAACTACCATTAGAGAGCTTTTAGAGAGAAGAATAACTTTCTTAACTGACACGGGATGAAACGGGGCCGTTTACTTACCTAAATGGAAGCTTAAACTTCTTCTCTCTCTCCCCTCTTAATGTCATGCTATGGCTGCTCCAATTTCTGCAAATGGAAGCTTGGAGAAGGTGATGAGGTGTAATCTTACTTAAGAAGCCTTTTTTACAATTTTTCAAAATGACCATTTTGCCCTTACACGCTTATTTGCTTTGTTTAGGCTCATTTCTACTCCTTTTTAAGAACTGTCTTTCCATCATAAAATTTAGATCCTTTAATTCATAAAATGCCTTTGGTTTCATCCAAATTGAATTTAAAACCTACTTGAAAGAATTGGTTAAAGTTCGGGTCAACCGACACTCTAAAATGTAAATTAGAGGGGTTTAAACCATTCTAGGGGTTCTTCTGGTCTTTAGGAATTTTGAGAACCCTAAGAAACTCATTTTTTCCATTTAAAAATCCCTCCTTTGAGTTTTCTAAAAAGTGCCTAAAATTACAAAAATACCATTACGTTCCATTGCATTTTTGTTAAATCCTGTCTGGTTATTCTGACTTTGGTTTCAGGGTACCTTTATACTTGGATCATCATTATTTATAGTCTAGAATATTATTCTAATTTTATTGGACCTCTAATCATTCTATCTGAGAAATTTTCCTTTGTATCCAGTGAATTACGTATGTTTACGGAGAAACTGAGCATTACGTTTCTCACGTTTATGGACATACTAGATGTTAACCTTCAATCATAGAACATCTTGATCTCATCTTTGCATTGCTCAAATTTAGCATTAATTAATGAATTATAGAAAGCTACAGTTGTTTTGTCATGTCCTTTACTCACATATGTGAACAAATATTTTATGAATCTTGCATGGTTATGTGAGCTTTATACTTGCCAGTAATTTTGGATTGTGTGGAATGACGTACCCATTATCAAGAATCACACCATTCTTCTCTATTGTTGCACCATTGTCTACTCTTCTATATCTTGGATAGCCTTCTTCATCAATGATAATAGATTATTTCTTTAATGGTTTGGGAAAATGTTTAGATCATTTACCATTAACCAGGTAAGGAGAATTACTATCGGTTGAGCATATGGCCCATGGTTCATGAAACTATAAATTGCATCAAATAGTTTTGGACATCTATCTTTCATAAGAATTTCAACTAATATAATTGTGTCAATACCTTTAGTTGTAGGATTCTTATCTTCTTCACAAAAGAATAATAATATGTATGCATGAGGCAATCCATGTTTCTAGAACTCAATTGTATATATCACTATATAAATAAAATAACAATAAAATAAGAAAAATTTTTGTAATAAAAAATTAACATAATATTAATTAGCAAATAAACAAAATTTTATAAATGACTTACATTCCTTGACTTTACCAAAGAAATTATTTTTCCTAATGTCTTTGATCATTTGATCCAGCTTAATCTTGAACACTATGCATAAAATGCCATGTCTATCTTTCACTCTTAATTGATTTGATTGTAAAAATATGATAATTTTAGGCCACTTTGGATTACATGTGAAAGTAATGAACAAATATGGATAAGCAGCCCATTTGCAAATAGTCATTACATCCTGATAATTTTGTGTAGTGTATCTAACTCCTATTGTGAATGAAGAAGGTAAAAAGTATACATTTACCTTGTGAAGAAGGATTCATCTAACTGTTAAGCACTACATTAGTGAATCCCTTATATAGACTAGCTTTAATGAGACCTTATGTAAGAAAGTCTTTCAAACTCAACTATTGTATATCCATCCACAAAAAAATTTTGGAATAATTTACCCTCGCTTACAATTTTCTAAGGTTTATTATCCCTATCTTGAATTTTAAAGGCAAAAAATTGTCTTAGTGTCACTCTTTTCCTTTTAGCAGATGAGTCTCTATTTATGTGACTAGTTTAAATATCTACTCTATACCCATCTTCTTCATATGGAAAACAATGATGGGTATTGCATTGGAAAATACATTGGATGTAGCTCATGGATGCATTGAAAAAGACCTAATTTATATTACATAATTATGTCACAATCATTCCCAATAAATCCAATGTCATCTATGATCAAAGCAACAACCTCAGAACATGATAAAAGATTGTACCTCCTTCCATTAGATGAATACTTTTGAATAAGTTTAATCCTCACAACCTTAGAGATATTAACAAGCAACCTTTCCTTTGTCATTTTATATGTCTTTATTAATGGATTGAATGTATCTACCATGTTCTTCAATGGTTCCAGAATGGCAAAATCAAAACAATGATTCTCATCCTATTATTGTAGAATTGGAAAAAAAAATTAGTGCATTTTTTGTATCATAACTATATAGCAGATATGAATAACTTATTACAAATATCCTATTTAAAATCTGATTTTTTGTATCATAACTCTATAATTGGGAAAGTTTTGGAGATGATCCAAAATGTGGAACCAAGCCACCAATCATGTGAACATTTTGACCACTTATTTTGTACAAAAACATACCACAACTTTTATTTATATCATTATTAATTTTTCCTTCCATTGATGTAAAAGTAAACATCATATTATAACTTCTAACATTATCAAGAAAATGCTTGCTCTTAGAATCTTTGTCATGTAACAATTTACAAAAAATACAAGGAGGATGATTGAATATTGTAGCTCAACTTTTCCTTTCATGCAACATATGGAAAATTTAAGATTCCTTGCTTGATTGTTTTTTTTTTCTGCATTTCTCTTCATACCACATTTTTACTTTACAATACTGACATACACAGAGTGAATCACCAATTTCCCAACAATATGAAAATTAAAAATCAAATATTTTAAACAATAAATTTTGTTTTAAATGATTAAAAATGTTAAAATATTACATGATAAACAAATTTAGACATAAAACAAAAGCTATACATATACCTTATTCTAAATGATTTATGTCACACGTACAATTTTCTATTGTTAAAGACATTTGATTGGCCTCCTATGAAAGTGGAACATTCAAATTTTCATGAACTAAAATAGAAGATATAATTATTTAAGAAACATAGTAAAAAATTATAACTAATCCTAAAAAAAGAAGACTTTCTGCTGTCGAAGGTCACAAAGTCTCTATTGATTGTCTTTGGCAACGATGTTTTAGTCGCTGTAAAATGGTTGGAGAAAGTCTAGTTACAAATGGTTTCGGTAGCAATAAAAAAAGTTGTAACTAAAACATCACTTTATAAAGTTGCCACTGAAACACGATGATGTGGTGTTGTTTGGGTATTCACTCTAGAAATAGAACTTTAGTGGCAACTTTGCTTGCCTTTGAAAGTTATTTTTGGTGGCAATTTTGATAGTTGCCATTAAAAATACAATTTCAATGGCGACTCAATGGAAATTACTAAATGTCATCACTAAAAGTCCATTTGCTATTCAAATACTTTTAGTAACAACCTTCGATGGTTGCCATAGTAGTCTATGTTTAATGGCCATTATAATTGCCACTAAAAGTTAATCTTCAATGGCAAATCTAAGAAGTTGCCACTAAAAGTATTTTTTTATTTTTTAATATTAATTTTAAAATTCTAAAATAAATACCAATTAATAAATCCATCAAACCTTTCAAAATATATATCATTACCATAAAAGACTTTTAAATACATATAAGATTCATTGTCAAATATGTCCTAGCATAATTTGAAGTATCATTACTACAAAAAGATAGAACACAAGTACAATACTATATATAGATAATATATTTATTTTCAACTATTTCTGGTATCGCCTGTCCTTGCATCAATACTTGGAGCATTTGTAGCTATGTTTGGCATTTGTCCCTATTTTGAAATAAAATAAACAAATTAATATACATCTAAACAAATTTGAGTCTAAATTATTCTTGAACATAAACAAAACTTAACTACAATATATTTGTGCCATTATGTTTCTTTAAAAAGAAGCAACAATATAACAAATAGGAAATATCAAAGCAACATTATCAAGCCCTTATCATTAATTAAATATGAAATAGATATGTTGAGAAGATAACATAATAACTTTTCTTGCTCATGGTAAGCTTACGTAATACCAAGTGCAAATACATAGGCCAAATAATTGCTTCCTCCAACCAAAAAGAAAAAGTGTTAAAGATACCTATTTCAAAATTGCTTATGTGACTATGATAATTAGTAATTGAGCTTATTACAATTCATGAACTTTAAATCATGCAAGCTTTTGTACTAAGGAACCCAACCATGGAGAATCTTCTTTAGATTGCATAATTTAAAGTCAACAAAGAGAACAAAGAAAAGAGTAACAAAAAATGGGCACAAAAAAATAGAATTACAATTTATACATTTAGACCAAGAAAATAGAGTCTACATTTACAATGACAACTTGAATCCAATTTCAAATCATGTATGTCTTACATATCATAATACTTTTTTATTGAACACTAATATATGAAAAGATCATATTAGGGGACACATTTTGATTTCTTTCAACATTTTATGTAAAACTCGAAAGAGTAACAAAGAAAATATGCTTAAGAGTTCATTAAAAACTTCACACTATACCAAAAACTTGTAAGGAATCTATTACAAGAACAATGAAATTATAACAATTTCCTTACATATAAATAAATCACACAAAAAAGGGTAAAAAAGTCTATTTTAGCATAACATTCAAAGTGATTGTGGATTCCACTAAACCACTGGGAAACCCAATGCTTGACATTTTGGCATATCACCCACTCATTCAACCATGATATGATATTATTTCATTTGTTATTTTTGTTTATTTCTTAGGCTAAAATTTAAGAAAAGTGAAAGGCAAATGAAGTGCAAAACAATTCATCCGAAGCTTATATTTCAACCATCATATGTTCAATGCCTGGAAAAGTTCATGTGTAGCTAATTTTATTCCACCATTAGGTGTAACTAAAAAAAAGTAACATAACAGTAATCAAGATACATCATGGAAGTAATTTATTGATCAGAAAGATCATGATAGCCTTAGTTACAATGCTCAGCACCTCATCTTCTAGTTATACATGTGTGCAATCCAATACTAAGCCATTAAACTTCAACATATTATTCAAAATTTGATATTAATATGTTTTTAGCACAACCAAAGTTTTGCATCAAAAGATCTAATAGTAATTCACAAAATTTCCCAATATCAACCATACATGAATTTTGGAAACATAACTCTATGCTTAAGCAATTGAAACATGAGGTGAAGAGAAGTCGTAATAATAATAAACGAGAAACAAATCTTATGCTAAACCTAAGTATGGACTAAATAAACTACAATCTTAGCTAACCCACATTGTATCAAACAATACCTATAAAGAAATGGATATATGAAAAGGGGTAAGGAAAAGAGGAAAAGTCACAAAAGTACTTGTTGGATAGAAGCCATCAAAGTAGCCAATTGTGCTTACATCATTTGTTTCATCATTTATTTTAGCACAGAGCTCTGCCTTAAGCCTTCTTTCAAAGTCAGCCTCTATTTTTTTATACACATTCTCCACTGCAAAAAGATAGGGAAGCATCAACATCAACTTGAGCAATGCCTCTCTTTCTTATAGGTTTTGCTTTATAACCTTTTCCTTTAACATAACTTAGCCTCTCACCAAGAACAATAGCCAAAGTTTGATTAGAGGTCATCTAAGACCCACCTTCTTAGGATTATTGCTAGACCACCATCTCATGGATGCGAGCCTACAATTAAAGCATCAATGTAGTTTAATGAATTACAAGGCATATTTTAACTCATCAAAAAATTTAATAAATTGTTACAAATACATGAACTTCTTCTAATTATGGATTTAACCACACAATTTCTCCTCTTTGGCTTTATGAGCGTATTGTAATTCCCACACTCGATCTGGTGGTACTGTCTCCCTAGTTTCAGGATCTCTCTACAATACATTTTTATAATAAAGGCGCACAAAATATAAAGAAAGCATATATAAATATATATATAAAGAAAAGAAGAAAATATTGTGAAGAATGTATATGCATTTTCATCATAGACTCCTTGACTTCTAAAAATGATCTAGGGCCACAAGTGTGCTTTGTTGTTTGCTTCTACCTAGTCAATTT
The DNA here is from genome assembly GCA_026724425.1 of Erythrophleum ivorense. Lineage (NCBI taxonomy): Eukaryota > Viridiplantae > Streptophyta > Magnoliopsida > Fabales > Fabaceae > Erythrophleum > Erythrophleum ivorense. The sequence goes on along the minus strand of JAIUCV010000006.1, from coordinate 33,494,748 downwards.
GTTTCTCTCACTTGCCATCTACAATAGAGTTAATAGTTATTTAAGTTATCAAGATTCATGTAATTATTTATTAACTACATGGTTAGCAAAGTACTTTAAAATTTGGCGAACAAAAATGCTCTATAAACCATTGCCAATCTTCAGGGCCAACAATACTTGGTTAGTTAGCCAACCTCTTTTCATCACTAGCATATGACTTGTAATGGTCATGTAATTTATTCTTCCAATTTCTAAGAGAATTTCACATTATTTGCATAACGATGCTATGAAATTCTATCTCTTTCCTTTCATCATTTGATGCAAATTTTTCCTAAAACACACGTTAATAGTTACATTGATGACCCAAATATAAATAACATATATAAGATAAACATTTATATGAATATATGTAACTTATTACTTTCACCTTCAACGACATCTCTTCACCATGTTTTGTAAGGATGTCATTCCACTCACCATCTTTAAATGATACAACAGTTCTCATCATCAATCTACAATAATTTGAAAGATCCTTAGCCCCAAGTCCCACAGCTCTAACAATATTTTTAGTAATTTGAATTTTGATTTTGGCACCATACTTTGTTTTTATGTCAGCTTGTAAGGATACATAAATCCCTCTACCTTTCTTAATGGTATTAGAAGATGTTGTCATCCACATAAAAAAAATATTAGTTAGAATTTCCACTTAATTTAATAATTTCATTGTTATTATATAATATGTATGGAAATATACTAACACTATTATGATGTGTGGACAAAGAATCTTGATGTTGCCTTTCAACAACGTGTGGTGGAGGCTGTGGAGAATTTTCAACTTGTATTTATGGTTGTAGAGGTTGTGGATCAAGTTAAGGTGTTTGTGGTGGTGGTGGTGTGAAGCATGCAGTTGAAGTTACCTCATCAAGATTGTTGTGTCTTCCTCATCCAATGGTGCGTCCTATAACATCCGGTCCCTCCGTAAATGTGAGAAGCGCGAAACGTGAGAAACACGATATTCGGTTTCTCTGTAAACGTCAGAAATGGGCCAAATATAAAAGGAAGTCCTCGAAATAAAAGGAATTGGAGTCAACTAAAATTATGATAAAATTTTAAATATTAGAAAATGAGGATTTGAGGTTTGAGATAACACAAAACCAGAGCCAGAAGAGCTCAGAAAATTTGTCGAAGAAAGTAGAGGTATTTTTGTAACTTTTGAAAAATTTTGAAATCTCATAGGAGGGCTTTTTAAATGGAAAATTTGAGCTTTATGGGGTTCTCAGAAGCCTCGAATACCATGGGAACCCCTAGAACAATTGAAACCCCTCCGATGAGCGATTTCGGCCGTTGCTTGACTGAAACTTTGACTTAATAGTTCGGAATAGTTTCAGATCCTTTTTGAGTGATTCCAAAGACAATTCTTATGATTAAGAGCCTAAGGAATATGATGAAAAATTTGGATTTAAAAAAGGAGTAGATATGAGCCTAAAATGAGAAAGCCAAGAAAAGGGACTACAATGCAAAAAGTAAAAAGTTACATAAAGTGACTTTTAGCTTCTTCTTATCCACGTTCCAGCAGCTCCCATTCCACGTTTTTTTTCTGCCCCAAAAATAGAGGAGGAAGCCAGCTCTCTTAGGTGCACAAGGAGAGGAGATTTTGAAGAAAGAAAAAGTAAGGAAAAGGTAAGAAAATTTAAGCTTTTCTCTTGCAAGTTGCTCTTCCTTCTTCTCCTCTTTATTTCCATGGATTTGATGATATTTTTGGGTCTATATGGAGGGCAGAACAAAGGTGGAATTTTCATATTTGGTGAGGCAAGGCTAGCCAAGTGAAGAACAAACCAAGAAAACTAAGAAAACCAAGAAACCAAGGTATTCCTTCTTGTTTTGTTGCTTCTCCTTGCTTGCTTCCTCCATGGAATTTTTGTTTACCTTAGAGCCCATTCCATAGGAGATAAATTTTAACCATATTAGGGTAGAATTAGGGGTTCTATAATGTGAGGATTAGGAAGATACAAGTAGAATTAATTAAGAAGCAAAAGAGAACTAAGAATGGAAAGTTAAGGATTCAAAGACATAGGCAAAAATTTGATTTTATCTAAGACTTCCCAAGCCTATGTGAATATTTGTATAAGTTCCTAAGATCCCTAGAGAGCTTCCCACATGCACCTCCCATCCAAGAAAGTAAAGAAATTGCAAGAAAAACTAATGAACTCTAAGTAGAAAAAGTGTAGTGCATTTGAAGGGATTATAAAAAAATGATTTGATATATGAGTTTCTTGCATGTGTGAGTATTTGATTGAGCTCCTAAGACCTCTAGGAAGCCTCCCAAGTGTGTCTCCCATCAAGGAAAAATCAAGAAGGCTATGAACTCTTCTTCCCCCCATAGTCTCGGCCTAGGCAAGTTCCTATAGCTAGGGAGAGTTTTAAATTTTTCTAAGGCCATTCTTGAGTCATATGTGATGAGTGAAGATGAGTAGAGGCCTTGGAAAAAATTTAGAACTCAAAGAAAGTGAATTGGTGCCATAGGTTCCATATTAGGACCTAAAGAAGCAATATGATGCTAAGCCCTTTGTTTTAATGATGTGATGACTCCAAGAGGTTTCAAAGGAGTTAAGAATCATATTTGAAAGGAAAGAATGAGGCCTAGAAGTCCCTTGAGGGGTGTTGCTTCATTAGGTGCCTTTATGGACCATAATGGAGCTTATAGAGCAATCTAGAGTTTAAGCAAATTGTGTAGCCTTAAAATATGTCTCATGAACCTAATTGGCTCCCTTAAATCATGTCTAGGCCAAGAGAAACCATCTCTACCAAATTATGGGTGTATAGCCGAGGCAAAGGAGGGAAATCCAAGGAGAAAAGTGTGTAGATTTGTACAAGGTAGCTCTCTCCACCTTCTCTCATACATGGATGTGTGTTTAGCTTGTTTTAGAATGTGTGTATGTATATTTTCAAGTTATGAAAAGTATGCTAGCATGCCTTTATATGCTATGATCCTTGATGCCATGTTATATTTTCTAATGAGTGCATGATGTTTGTATGAGTTTACTTGAGTGTGGAGAGGCCAAGAACTCTTCCCTTTGGTGAAGACGAGCCAAGAACCCTTGAGCTTGGTTGAGACAAAGCAAAGAGTCTCCCAAAAGCAAAGTGGGCTCCCAAGAGTATGGTTGAGTCCAAAGTACTCAAGAAATGGGTAAGGCAAGTCTAAAACCCAGGAGGAGAAGTGTAAGGCCAATCCAAACACTTGGTGAGCTCTTGAATGATTTGTATGAGTTGCTCACATGCCAAGGTTACTTTTAAAATATCTATAGCTTTTCTTTTCTCCATGCATGCATTTGTAAAGCTTGCTTGCACATATTATGTATGATTGAATGGGAGATGAGCTATTAGGATTCTTTGAATCTCATCCCCTCCTCTTCAATGATCCAACATGCTAGGTGGGCCAAGTAATTATGGTGAAGGGAACCAACAACAATGAAGAAGAGAGATTGACAAGCTTATGCCTTGTTTTGTCTATTTTGGATCTATAATAATGGTTCATGATGTATATGAGATTGTAAATATGTTATAAACCTTGAGACATGTATAAATATGCAATTATGTGATATTTATAACCATGGATATGATGTATGAGCTCTAGAATACAATTTGAGTATGTAATACCAAATTATGCAACTTGGAAGAGATGTAAATGTGCATAAGTATGGGTGAGAAGGCCAAAATGAGATGTATGAGGTTTAGAACTATTTGGGCAGCTCACACAAGTCTTAAATATACTTTTGGACTTACGCAAAAGGTGCCAAGACCAAGGGAAGTCCACTTGGCAACTTTGGTACCCTATATGGAGCTAAAATTGACCATTATAGAACCCTAAGTCACTTTTTAGCCAAATGAGTTATTCTTGATCTATGATTTGGCATGCAATTAGGTCTCATTGGGATCTTTCTAGGAAGCTAAAGATCATAATTTTCGGAGGTCTACAAAATATTTGATGATTTTTCAAAGTTAGCAAAATTTATGGAAATGGTCTGACGCACTGTTGCAATGGTCCGAAATTAAACTCTATAACCCAAGGTCCAAATGATGTCCAATTGCCCTAAAATTTTATACAAAGAAACTAGACAAATCACAGTGACCTTTTCCAACTGGAAGCACCTCATTTAGAGGTCTAGAGATGGAGATATGAATTTTTGAAATTTCTGTCCAGTATCAGTAAATTTGCCTGACCAGAAGAACTGTTCCATCGAATTCTGAGGTCTGGGTTGATGAACTGATCTGGAGATATTTTTCATCTCTAGTTGACATCCACAAATTTCCATATTGGTATCATTTACATGGATTGGATTTTTGTGAAATTAATTGGACATTTTTGAATTTCATATCAATAAACTATGACAGCATCAGGACCCAGTCCGACCTCCAGACTATTTCACATGTCAAACACTCTGTTTGTGGGATGTTATGACTTGTACATATTTTTAGTATAAATTAGACATCCCAAGCTTTCCAGAATGATCAAGATTGCATGATTTCTATTTTTATAGATTTAGTTATGATTTTCCAAAGTTTACCAAGAAAGGAGGCCAATTCTGGCCGAGAATGAAACCTCTTTTTCCACCTTCCAATTCGGTTTCCATGAGTTGTAGGCATGTTTATGTGATACAAATGAATTGTAATGATGTAATTAAATATGAAGATGTATAGCATGAGCTCACATGGTCCACATGACACTAAATGAAATTTTTAGTCATGACGTGACGCAAGAAAGTGTGTTATTTTCTATGAAATTTCTCACTTCCTTCTTATTATATATCACATGAGCATGTAAATGATTATGGATGTGAGCTAGAAATTACGGTGTTACATTTATTGGTGTAACACCCCATAATTAATTAAGGTGTTAATCACAGATTAGATTAATTATGAATAATTAATATGGGTTGAGATTTAATTGAGATAGAAATCCTATCTAGGCTTAAATTAATAGATTAAGATAAAAGGCTAATAGAGGCCCAATGAGTTAGGTGCAGACCCAACCCAATTTAGTGTGATGGAGGCCTAAAATCCACCTTATATAGACTCTTCTAAGTGGCTCAATAACCCTTGTGCAAACCCACATTCTTGAGCTCTTCTAATTTGGCCCAAACCTAATTAAACTTCAACAACCCAATGCATATAAAACTGGCCCAGTAAAATTCTGCAGCCCAACACTTTAAAAACTAGCCCAACAAGTTAAAATCTGAAGCCCAAATGAAGTTAGACCTTGGAGCAACCCATGACCCATTTTTGACCCAACTTAAACCTAACTAAAACCCTAATACATCAGCCTCTTCCTCACACTTGCTGAAACATAAAACATATCTCAAAATTTGGAGGTTGAGAAGGAGGCTAAGGTTGGGGGCAAGAATTTTGTATTTTCTCACATTTAAAGCAAGATTCAGCCAAGGTAATAGTTATACAATTTAATCCCCTCATCTTTCTCTTTAATTTGATCTGATTAGTTTTTCATTTAGAGCATTTTCATCCTACCCAAAATCTGAAATGTGAGTGTTTGGGGATTTTCTTAGTGAAATTCGTAGGTTGAGGTTAGGGCTGACCTTGGGTGAGTTTAAACCCTCCATTTTGATGCTTCATTTGTTAATTTGAGAGCCCCATAGCTAATTTATAAAATGGGTATTAATTCTATACGAATTTGCTTAGGATTTTTAGTGGAATATTGAGTTTTTTGGTGAAGGACACTCTAATCCGAATTTAGGATTTGTGATGGCTGTTGCAAAGTTATCTACAAGTGAGGTAACCGGGTTTATATTAATTCCATGTATATATCTGATTTAATTTCATATGTTGCTATATATGAATGATTTGAAATGTTGAATGAATTGGTTGGCTATCTGTTGAATTGTGATTGGACCTTGTGAGTCCATGGTGGAGCTGTGGTGCGGCTGCCACCCGTGCATGTGCTTCGATCGAGCACCGGGTTATGATCAAACCCCAGATGCACAGAGCGCCAGTTGTGCTCAGTAGGGAGTAGGTGTCGTGGACAGGCCTCTCCCAGTGTTAATGGCCTTTAACATATGATAATATAATTGTTAGTATGGGATAGTAATCATGATAGCCTAATTATTTCATTTGCTGATATGATAGATATGATTCAGATGTTGATTTTGATTCATGCATATATGCTAATTAAATTGGATATATGATGGAATTGCCTTGGTTACTAAGATTTATATCTCACCCCGTTTCATGGGATTAGCATTTCAGGTGAAGGTTCTTCGGGTAAGGGTAAAGGGAAGCAAGTGGATGAAAATCCATGAGCTCCAACATATGGGAGGAGGCTACACTTAGGCTGGCTTATTAGTAGAGATGCAATTTTGTTATTAGTTTACATAGCATCATCATGTATTCATGTTACCAAGTGTAGGCATTCATATTTTGTTTGATGGAAATGTAACCGTTAAGGATTTAAGTCTCATTATAGTGGAATATTAATGTATGAACTTATAGCATTATATATGTAGTTTTGTTAAAATTATGATATGGATTACCATATGGGAATTGTAGTCATATGATACTTTGGATGTGGACATAAGCTATTGTTGAATGGAATCTCTATGGAATGTGCATGGAATGTAAATTGCTATTAATGCATGTGTTCTTGCTATCATATATTCACGAATTTGCTTATATGAGCAAGTTTGGCAAGTAGGAAGTAGTATTTAAGTTTTGCAATGGTAATGGACGGATTGATGGGTAAATCGGGTAGATAAACACCATTAGAATCACATAAAATAAGGGTAGGTGGACCTAGAGTATTTCTAAGATGAGAATTGGAGTGTAAGGGATGAAATTTGGGTAATGTAGTCATAGGAGGGAGTCTCGCTGCGGCTAAGAAGGCTTCGCCGCAGCCAGATGGGAGACAGAGCTGAATGGTGCCGCGGTATAACCAATCCCGCCGCAGCGCAAGGAAAGAAAATTGGCCCAGAAAGTGACAGTGGTGAGGAGCGTCGCGGCTTGAGAAATCTTGCTGTGGCGCAGAGCGAAAAAAATCGCCCAGGAGGGTAACATAACCAAAACTCACCGTGGCGCATTATGTCCTGCCGCGACGCGAGTCGAGGAAATAAAATGAAGGTCAGACAGAAGCAAAAATCGCCGTGGCACAAATATATTGCGCCGAGGCGAGAATCATGGGAGTTGAGAACAGTAGTTCCAGGATGCATTTCCACCGCAGCGCCACATAGGTTGGCCGCTGCTAGATTTCTGAATTTTGTCCCGTGATTCCAGAGAGTAACTTGGCCGCAGTAGGGAAGGTTTAGGCCATGGCGTAAGTCCCCAACCTACTCTTTTGAACCTAGAAACCCCAATTTCTTCAACGGTAATGGTAAGAGATGATATAGGAATACTTGTGGGAGGTTATTGGGTATTGAAACTGATGGACGGTTGAATCATAAACCCTTTATGGTAGTAGGATTTCTTTTATGCAAATTTTGCTTGTGTGGTGGTATGGTGATGACCCTAACATCAAGGTTAAATTTTTCTCATATTTTCACAATGTGATAGATTGTAACCACTCAAACCTTAATAATTAATTATTAATAGTACATTTAACCATAATTACAATGATAACAAGGTAGGGTTGTCACAGTTGGTATCAGAGCAAAGTTCTAGGCCCTCTTGGATTGGATTTGGCTTGAGGATGTAGCAACAGGACTATGTAAAAGGCTTGAATGGACAAGTAAAGTCTTATATGAGACATGTTGGGTATATGAGGATAGTTTGTGGCTTTATTTGTGATAAGTAAGTTGTATTATAGTTTTAGAGTGGTTAGTGGACACCGGGAAAGAGTGGCCTCTAGAATAGCTTGAGCAGAGTTAAGCCTGAACAGAGCTGAGGGATCCGATGGCTAGAACTTTGTGAGATATGATAGCTCGTCAGGATCAGTGGCAAGCTCTAGACATAAACGATGAGAAATGATCTCGTTGATATGAAGAGGCTTGCTAGAGAGAGTATGTGAGGCCTAATTCTCCTTGGTAGTCATGCTCAGGCCATTCCGAGATGTCCTGCTTAATGCAGAGACAAGTAATAATGCAGCGCGATATGAGATGAGACTGTAGCTGCACAAGAATAGTTTAGAGGGGAAGTGAGAAAAAGAGTCACCCCCTAGCCACAACACCCAAATGTTTAGGTCAGTTTTAGAGCCCAAAAGATTAATTCCCTCAGGGCAGGAGTTTGAGTTACAAGCTACACCCTAGAGCTCGATTGCCCAGAAATGATAAGTAGTTATGTATGAATGAAGCATGAGGTAGAACCCTCTAGCTTGATGAGGTAGTGAGGCTAGGGTTGGTAGCTAAAGATGAAAATTCGATCCCTAGAAAAGTAAGCCAATCAGAGGCCGTTAGTGGCGACCAATTATTCCAGATAGTAGCAAGGCAATCTAGAGAGTTCCTCGTTGTGGCCAATAGAGAAGTTGGACGTGGCCAATACTCAAATAGAAAAATTAAGGTCAACCTGAAGCTAATTAGTTGCAGCGAATAACAGCATGAATCCCTTGTTAGTCACATTCAGGCCAACTTGAGAAGGGAGTTGATAAGGGGTTAGACAACCTATAGAAAGTGGAAACCCCTAGTATAAATAGAGAAAAGAGTAGTAAATAGTCATGGAAAGATAGTAAAAGTCCATGGGCCTAGTAGTTGAAAATGAGAAAAGAGCTCAGCATAGAGAAAGTTAGACACAGGGATAATCAGGTTGTTGAGACCCGCCTATGAGGCGTTGACTCCAACCTAGGGTGCTATCCTGTGTGACATTAAATGACAAAATATTAGTGTAGCCTCGAAATAGCATAAGATAAGACTACCAGCAGTGAGGCACATAGTGAGTGTCCTAGAAGGTGTACCTCATAGGTAACACTTAGAATTAAGTATGAGTAGCTAGCAATAGAGACTCAGAAAAGAATGAGAATAGTTAGTAAGCTACAGGTCCGATGAGATGGCTAGTTCAGGCTGAGCGTAAGCTAAAGCCTAGGGGAGATGACCAGTAGTATCGTTCTAGGTGAGATATGTAAATGAAAGGCTCATTGAAAGTTCTCCCTGGATTGAGAAAGAAAAGATGAGACACCTTAAGCTGGGAAAACCACCCAGTAGCGGTTAGTAATTTCTCCTAGATAGACCCTCTAAGTCATAAAGCATAGTGATAAAGGAAGCAAGGAAGAACTGAGAAACTAGTCATAGAAAAGATACCCTCGCTTTAGTAATGATTAAATGAGTAAGCTAGGCTCAGTAAGGTAAACAAATAAGGGTCCAATAGCCAGTGAGACGAGCTCCCTAAATATGAGAATAATTTAGGGTTAAGGCACATGAAAGATTAGAACACCCAGTAGAGCATAAGTTCTCAGTAAGGTAGAATCCAAACATTAGAAGTACGTGTCCTGGATTAGGTCAGTAGAACCCTGAAATTAATATATTGTGCTCCTGGGGATGAGGCTAAAGAGACTAAATAGAGAGAAAGCCTAGCTCTAATCCAAATATAGAAGCAAGCTGAGACTAATAAGTAGTGCCTTAGTACCCTTAGGGAAGCTCGAGAGAGCTAGAGACCGCCTAAGAAGGTGAGCCTTATTTTATGTAGAAAAAGAATGTAAGCCGAGAACACAATAGAATGAAATTCCTAAAATTATATGAAATAAAATCCTTCTTACCAAGGGATGGTCTATCTAAGAACAGAATAAAAGTATGAACGAAAAATAGACTCCCTTGATGTTATAGAGAGTGAATAAGTGGAGGAACCCCAGAAAAATACAAGTGCTCTTGAGCATAGAAAAACCTGAACTAGCAACAAAAACAGCCAGTAGTAAAACATCCTTTTACCTAAGTAAGAGGATAAGAAAGGTAGAAAAAAAAGATATGACAATGTTCAAGCCAAGGGCATATTAGATTGAGAATAGATATTCATTTAATATGCTTGAGTATTTGAGAAAGCACACGTATCCTTGGCATAGACACCATTCTAGCATGATAGCGCCCGAAGAAAAAATAGTTGGGCAATACAGAGAGATCTTGGGATGTAGTAGAGGAAGAATCTTACTTTCCCCGAGCACTCTACGAGAATAAGGCAGATAGAGAAAAGTAAGAGAGGGATACTTTAGATTATTGGGAAACTTGAAATATACAGGCGATAATGGCTTTAAGCTCAGTCATGAAGCACTGGTGTATTAGTGTTTGATATTATGGTTTACTTGTAATAGAGGCTACATGATATTAAGTCTGGCCAACCTAGTAGTAATGTGCTTTATGTGCACAGCAAACGATGACATCAATCACCAAAGTGTCCCAATAATCGAAAGATATCCTAGTTAAAGAATGAGATAAGTCAGAAAAGAGAAGTAAAGGGATTCCAAGAATACTGAAATAGTAAGAAAAGCGTGCAGAGAGGAATTTCCAACAAAAAATGTACAAATTTAGTATGCATAGCCCGAATCCCTTATAGTACATATAAATGAAATGAGAAGAGACTAGTGCATAGCCTCTCTCCTGCTAGAAATGTTAACCACACTCAATATGTGAGATGCCCTAGTGCCAAAGGACTTAAAAGCAGAATGTGGGTATAGTTAGAAACTACAGGATATGAGAGGAGGGCTAAAATGAGTATATGAAAGTAAGCGAGTCAATAGAGTAAGAAAAGAAAGCCCAAGCAAAAGGGGCTAAAGTGGGAATCTGAGGATCCTATGAGGAGTGATGAGTAAAAATTGAAGTGCTCCCTAGTATCAGTATGCCAGGATCCTAGAGAATCAGATTACATAGAACCCACTTCGCACAAAGAGCATGATGTACCTCTGAGTTTAGCCTCAGCTATTTTGGACGAGAGTTATTGGACTTGGTGAGTATGTATTTCACTATCAGATACAGTGATCTTAGGCTTTGACGTCTCTAGAGATGGATCGCAGTAGATCCTAGCATGTCACAGCGGGTTGCAGCAGACCTTAGTAGGGCTCTAAAAGTTTGCAGTAGACCCAGGGGTCATAGTAGATCCCACAGAGTTATAGAGAGCCCTAGCCACAGCATGATAGTTCTCTAGTGAGATGACAGCCTGAGATAGTTTTATAGAGCAATTAGTCTCAGAGACCAGTATAGTTTTAGCTAACTTTTGTCTCAGAGACTACAGACCTCTTGAATTTGGTAGACCGTTGCCACAGAGACATGAAGGCTTTACTCAGACAGTTAGACCACTAATTAGCTCTCTTTAGAGATGAGCATAGTGTATAGGATGAGGAAAGTAAGAAATTAATTTTCCAAAGTTAGAGCTAGATGAACCACTACCCAATAGATTTTAGCCCTGATCGAGAGATAGAGAGATCCCCCACATGTTAGCTTATGTATTCAAAAAAGAGTCAGGTGCAGTTTTACATAAGGTAGGTGGTACAGTATATCTCCAGTGAGTAAAACTGTGAGAATATCTAGCATCCCACCAAAGCTCAATAGTAGTAAGTGGTAATCGCTCTTTGATGCTAGTATGAGACACGCAGGTTAGGCCAATCAGTATTGAATTAAGGGACTATAAAATGCCACAGTAAGTGAGCAAAGAAAGTGAGAAAAAGTCCCAGCCTACAAAGACAGATATAGTAATAACAGAGAAACTGGGATCATTAAAAGCAGAAACTCCTCAAAAGAGTTATAATCCCAATAAGCAGTTGCGATGAGGCCTGTGACAGAAAGAGATGTGAATTATAATTATGGGATGAGCTAGTGAGAAAGAACGCATAAGTAAACAGTGGACAACATATATAAATAAGTAAGTAGTCAGACATAAATCCCTAATGGCTATAATGATTAGAAAAAGATGATGAGACCTTATGAGAATCCATTAGGAGATGATATGGGAGATTTGATACGAAATAAGTTACCTCCCAAGATATGTAAGCAAGTCCACTGAAAAAAACGATAACTCCTATGACCGGTTAAGACTAACCCGATGTGATTAGTAAGCTTTCCCAAGATAGGCCTCTGGAGTAAGAAATTTCTTTCTCTTATGAGGGGGACTAGCATGTACTCTATAATGATAGAGCCCTCATTAAGAGCTAGCAATGAAAATCCCCTGGCTGAGAGAAAACTTAAACAAGCAAAACCAGAGAGAAAAACATATGGAGCCAGGAAGAAGGGAAAGAAAGGAACAATTAGTCAAAATATAAAAGAGTAAGAGAAAGTATACTCTAAATTTTGAGGATAAAATTTATTTAAGGGGGGAGGAATGTAACATCCTGTCCCTCCATAAATGTGAGAAACGCGAAACGTGAGAAACACGATGTTCGATTTCTCTGTAAACGTAAAAAATAGGCCAAATATAAAAGGAAGTCCTCGAAATAGAAGGAATTGGAGCCAACTAAAATTATGATAAAATTTTAAATATTATAAAATGAGGATTTGAGATTTGAGATACCCAAAAACCAGAGCCAGAAGAGCTCAGAAAATTTACCCCAGAAAGTAGGGGCATCTTTGTAATTTCAGAAAAATTTTGGAATCTCATAGGAGGGCTTTTTAAATGGAAAATTTGAGCCTTCTAGGGTTCTCAGAGGCCCTGAATACCATGGGAATCCCTAGAACAATTGAAACCCCTCCGATGAGCGATTTTGGCCGTTGGTTGACCGAAACTTTGACTGAACAGTTCGAAATGGTTTCAGATCCTTTTTGAGTGATTCCAAAGGAAATTCTTATGATTAAGAGCCTAAGGAATATGATGAAAAAGGTGGATTTAAAAAAGGAGTTGATATGAGCCTAAAATGAGAAAGCCAAGAAAAGGGACTAAAATGTAAAAAGTAAAAAGTTGCATAAAGTGACTTTTAGCTTCTTATTCTTATCCGCATTCCAGCAGCTCCCATTCCAAGCTTTGTTTCTGCCCCAAAAATAGAGGAGGAAGACAACTCTCTTAGGCACACAAGGAGAGGAGATTTTGAAGAGAGAAAAAGCAAGGAAAAGGTAAGAAAATTCAAGCTTTTTCTCTTGCAAGTTGCTCTTCCTTCTTCTCCTCTTTATTTCCATGGATTTGATGATGTTTTTAGGTCTGTATGGATGGCAGAATAGAGGTGAAATTTTTGGATTTGGTGAGGGGAGGCTAGCCAAGTGAAGAATAAACCAAGAAGACCAAGAAACCAAGGTATTCCTTCTTGTTTTGTTGCTTTTCCTTACTTGCTTCCTCCATAGAATTTTCATTCACCTTAGAGCCCATTCCATAGGAGATAAATTCTGACCATATTAGGGTAGAATTAGGGGTTCTATAATGTGAGGATTAAGAAGATACAAGTGGAATTAATTAAGAAGCAAAAGAGAACCAAGAATGGGAAGTTAGGGATTCAAAGACATAGACAAAAATATGGTTTTATCTAAAACATCCCAAGCCTATGTGAATGTTTGTATGAGTTCCGAAGACCCCTAGAGAGCTTCCCACATGCACCTCCCATCCAAGAAAGCAGAGAAATTGCAAGAAAAACTAATGAACTCTAAGTAGAAAAAGTGTAGTGCATTTGAAGGGATTGTAAAAAAATGATTTGATATATGAGTTTCCTTGCATGTGTGAGTATTTGATTGAGCTCCTAAGACCTCTAGGAAGCCTCCCAAGTGTGTCTCCCATCAAGGAAAAATCAAGAAGGCTATGAACTCTTCTTCCCCCTATAGTCTCGGCCTAGGCAAGTTTCTATAGCTAGGGAGAGTTTTAAATTTTTCTAAAGCCATTCCTGAGTCATATGTGATGAGTGAAGATGAGTAAAGGCTTTGGAAAAAATTTAGAACTCAAAGAAAGTGAATTGGTGCCATAGGTTCCATATTAGGACCTAAAGAAGCAATATGATGCTATGCCCTTTGTTTTAATGATGTGATGACTCCAAGAGGTTTCAAAGGAGTCAAGAATCATATTTGTAAGGAAAGAATAAGGCCTAGAAGTCCCTTGAGAGGTGTTGCTTCATTAGGTGCCTTTATGGACCATAATGGAGCTTATAGAACAATCTAGAGTTTAAGCAAATTGTGTAGCCTTAGAATATGTCTCATGAACCTAATTGGCTCCCTTAAATCATGTATAGACCAAGAGAAACCATCTCCACCAAATTATGGGTGTATAGCCAAGGCAAAGTAGGGAAATCCAAGGAGAAAAGTGTGTAGATTTGTACAAGGTAGCTCTCTCCACCTTCTCTCATGCATGATGTGTGTTTAACTTGTTTTAGAATGTGTATATGTATATTTTCAAGTTATGAAAAATATGCTAGCATGCCTTTCTATGCTATGGTCCTTGATGCCATGTTATGTTTTCTAATGAGTGCATGATGTTTGTATGAGTTTACTTGAGTGTGGAGAGGCCCAGAACTCTTCCCTTTGGTGAGGATGAGCCAAGAACCCTTGAGCTTAATTGAGACAAAGCAAAGAGTCTCCCAAAAGCAAAGTGGGCTTCTAAGAGTATGATTAGGTCCAAAGTGCTCAAGAAATGGGTATGACAAGTCCAAAACCCATGAGGAGAAGTGTAAGGCTAATCCAAACACTTGGTGAGCTCTTGAATGATTTGTATGAGTTGCTCACATGCCAAGGTTACTTTTAAAATGTCTATGGCTTTTATTTGCTCTATGCATGCATTTGTAAAGCTTGCTTGCACATATTATGTATGATTGAATGGGAGATAAGCTATTGGGATTCTTTGAATCTCATCCCCTCCTCTCCAATGATTTAACATGCTAGGTGGGCTCAGTAATTATGGTGAAGGGAACCAACAACAATGAAGAAGAGAGATTGACAAGTTTATGCCTTGTTTTGTCCATTTTGGAACCATAATGATGGTTCATGATGTATATGAGGTTGTAAATATGTTATGAACCTTGAGACATGTATAAATATGCAATTATGTGATATTTATAACCATGGATATAATGTATGAGCTCTAGAATACAATTTGAGTATGTAATGCCAAATTATGCAATTTGGAAGTTTGATGTAAATGTGTATAAGTGTGGGTGAGAAGGCCAAAATGAGATGCATGAGGTTTGGGACTAGTTGGACAGCTCACACAAGTCTTAAATGTACTTTTGGACTTACGCAAAAGGTGCCAAGACCAAGGGAAATCTACTGGGCAACTTTGGTACCCTATATGGAGCCAAAATTGATTATTATGGAACCATAAGTCACTTTTTAGCCAAATGAGTTATTCTTGATATGAGATTTGGTATACAATTAGGTCTTATTCAGTTCTTTCTAGGAAGCTAAAGATCATAATTTTTGGAGATCTACAAAATATTTGATGATTTTTCAAAGTTAGCAAAATTTATGGAAATGGTCTAATGCACTGTTGCCATGGTTCGAAATTAAACTCTATCACCCAAGGCTCAAATGATGTCCAATTGCCATGAAATTTTATACAAAGAAACTATACAATCACATGACCGGTAACAACTAGAAGCACCTCATTTGGAGGTCTAGAGAGGGAGATATGAATTTTTGAAGTTTCTGTCCACTATCAGTAAATTTGCCTAATCAGAAGAACTGTTCCATCGAATTCTAAGTCCTGGGCTTGATGAACTGATCTGGAGATAATTTTTCTCTCTAGTTGACATCCACAAATTTTTATATTGGTATCATTTACATGGATTGGATTTTTGTTAAATTAATTGGACATTTTTGAAATTCATATTAGTAAACTGTGACAACATCAGGACCTAGTCCGACCTCCAGACTATTTTGCATATCAAACGCTCTGTTTGTGGGATGTTATGACTTGTACATATTTTTAGAATAAATTAGACATCCCAAGCTTTC
The DNA here is from genome assembly GCA_026724425.1 of Erythrophleum ivorense. Taxonomy (NCBI): domain Eukaryota; kingdom Viridiplantae; phylum Streptophyta; class Magnoliopsida; order Fabales; family Fabaceae; genus Erythrophleum; species Erythrophleum ivorense. Next base: position 33,478,999 of record JAIUCV010000006.1, on the reverse strand, counting down.
CAGAATGGCCAAGATTGTATGATTTTAATTTTTTTAGATTTAGTTATGATTTTTTAAAATTTGCCCAGAAAGGAGGCCAATTCTGGGCGAGAATGAAACCTCCTTTTCCACCTTCCAATTTGGTTTCCATGAGTTGTAGGCATATTTATGTGATACAAATAAATTGTAATGATGTAATTAAATATGAGGATGTATAGCATGAGCTCATATGGTCCACATGACGCTGAATGAAAATTTTAGTCATGACGCGACGCAAGAAAGTGTGTTATTTTCTATGAAATTTCTCACTTTCTTCTTACTATATATCACATGAGTATGTAAATGATTATGGATGTGAGCTAGAAATTATGGTGTTACACATCCTCTTCCCCCTCTACCCCTTCCAAATCCTGACATTTCTTACAATGTTGGATATAAAACATAAGTAATAATTTTAATGCAAACATATATGAAGGGCTTGAACATAACTATGCATATATCATTTTGTAAAGAATGAGGTATTTATTCTATCTCTACGAAATGGTCATGAAATTATTGTAAATTATCATCACATATCAATCTTCAGTTAATTTTGATGAGAGTCTTCTATGTCACTGTCATCTAGCTCATTGTCTTTTGTGTCACTATTATCTATTTCATTCTCTTCTGTGTCACTACTATCAACGAAATCTTCTTCCATATTGTCCTCATTCACAAACTTATGTATGTCATTGTCATCAATGAAATTCACCTTTCTAGCATGACATATACCTATTTGTGGTTGTTCACATACTTGATGGATGCTTGATGGCTCTACATCGTCTCTAAATAAGTCAACCACAATGTCAAAGTTCTACCCAATTGTTAGATGACATAGTCAAGTCAACTACCAACTGTTGATACACTTGTTTAGTGACCAAATTCTTATGGTCATCATTTACATCATCATCATCCTCTTAGGGCATATTAAAAAGGTTACGAGAATTTGTCTTTACAATAATAAGCCAATTTGGCTTAACAATGTCATTCACATAGAACGTTTGTTTTATTTAAGATGCCAAGACAAATGGCTCATTTGTATTCAATGACCATTGAGCGTTAACACTTGTGAACCCATACTTATCAATCTTATATCCTCTACCTAAATGAGCCATATCCCACAATGACACTTAATAATATATACTTTCCTATTTCCTACTTAGGACAACTCATAAATATGCTCCAACATGCCATAATATTCCTTATTAATATCTAAATAATCACCTATTACAAGAACTGCACTATTCTAAGTTTTTTTTCCTAATGCACAATCTTTTTTGTGAAATTTAAATCCATTTACCATAAACATGGAATAGTGATTCACCACTTTAAGTGGGCCAACTAATAAGCTTGTAAGCTCATCATTTATCCATCCTTATGTATATAGTTTGACAACCTATATAGACAAAGAACTCTTTGTTACAATTAAAAGATCATCTAATGAAATTAACAAAATGAACTAGACTAACATCTACATATGCACAAAACCAATCAGGGAATTCCTTGTAATGTCTATCATTTACTGATGAAGTTTGTGCTTTAATCTCCTTCATATGCTCCTTACAATGTATAAGCTAGTTAGGGTAATACAAAACATTATCCCTTTATAAAATATTAGGAAGTAATGTTAACTTACTCAATGAGTGGCTCTATTTCAACATAATTTTGAAGCACATACATCTCAACTTAATGGAACTCTTCATGAGATAGAGTGATTAATTTAGAGTGCCCTTTTGACTGGCCATTTCTTTGTAAGATAGAAATCTTACTAGTTGTCTCAATTGTATTGTTATTCCTAGCTAGTCTATTAAACTTGGTTGGGATATTCTTCAAGTATTGTGAGCAAAATGTGAGGCTTTCTTCTGCCAATTAACCTTCTGCCATTGAACCTTTTGGATGAGTCTTGTTGCGAATATATGCTTTAAGTGTCTGTAAATACCTACAAACATAAGCTACACTTAATCTAGTACATCCACTAGTGGTAAAAAACATAATTTATGATAGTTAATTGCAATAAAATGAGTTACCTTTTAATAAGGTACATCCACCGGTATTGAACAAGTCCACCAAGATTTGCCTCCCTTGCCAAATGAACTGTCAAGTGGACCATGATGTCAAAGAAAGTTAAGGGAAATATAGTTTCCAATTTGCACAAGGTTAACACAACTTGAGTCTCAAGACTATCAAGATCTTCAATTTTTAAGTACTTGGAACACATATTCTTGAAAAACTTGCTCAACTTTATTATTAGTTCACATAACTCCTTAGGCAACAAACCACATATTGCAATTAGAAAAATGTCTTACAATAATGCGTGGTGATCATGACACTTCAATCCAAAAATTCTTTGCTCACGAACATTAACACACTTTGAAATATTTGAGGAGAAAGCATTAGGTCCCTTCAAATTAGTTAAGAAGTTGCAAACCATCAACTTCTCCAATAGAGATAATGCATAGTATGCTATAGGCAATAAAACATTATTTCCATATTCAATTGGGCACAACCCATGCCTTATGCCTAAGTCCATCAAATCATACTTCTCTTTAATGTGTCCTTTGTCTTTCCATCCATGTTCATCACTATTGAAATGATGCTGTCAAAGATATTTCTTTCTATATGTATAACATCAAGATTATTTTGTAGCATAAGGGCTTTCCAATAATTGAAAAACAAAATACTTTTCTTTCTCCAATTATAAGCACTGTTGGGATGGTTATGCTTTCACTTTTGAGTTTTACCAAAGCTCACATTACCTAATCTTTGTAATTGCCTAAGTGCTTCATTCCTAGTTAAAGGGAGAGGTGCGACTCTTTTTTCTACTTTCCCATCAAATGTCATTATACTTCAGTGCCAAGGATGATTGGTTGGAAGGAAACGAGATGACTCGTGTAACATAACTTGTTCTGCAAAGAAATGGAATGTGTGTCTTTATGGCAACAAGGGCATGCAAGTTTGCCTTTAGTTGACCAACCTGAAAGGTTTGCATAGGCAGGAAAGTCATTTATTGTCCACAAGATAGCTGCATGCCTCTTGAAGTTTGATTGGGAGTGGACATCATATGTTTCTAACCTTTCTTCCCATAATTCTTTTAACTCTTCTATCATTGGTTACAAGTAAATGTCTATATCATCATTTGGACATTTAAGTCTTGGAATAAGAAGTGTCATCATAAAATATGGGTGCTTCATGTAAATCCACAGTGGCAAATTATATGAAACCAAAACAATCGACCAAATGCTATGATTAGCACTCATATTCCTATAAGGTTGAAATCCATCACTTGCTAGACCTAATCGAATATTTCTAGGCTCAGCAAAGAAGCTAAGATTCGAAGGATTTCCAAGCAAGGAAATCAGATGGATGTCTTAAGACACCATCATCAATATGTTCTTTGTTGTGCCACCTCATCTCTGAAGCTCTGTGTCTTGCCATGTATGGCCTTTATAGTCTAGGCTTTAGGGAAAATGCTGTAAGACTTTATGTGGCACTTTCTTGCCTTTGTGTCTAGTTAACTTCTATCTAGACATTTTGCACTTAGGACATAAAGAAGCATTAGCATGCTCCCTCCAATATAAAATGCAATCATTATTGCATGCATCTATCACAACAACAAAAAAACAGCCAATTTGCGATAGAATTTAGCGACAAATTTTTTTTCCATTGTTAGTTTGTAGCTAATACGTCACTAATTCTGTCGCTAAAATTAGTGATGGAATTTTCTATTGCAAATATTTTCATTGCTAATCAAGTTAGCGACAAAATTCAGCGATAAAAAATTTTTGTCAATAATGAGAAAAATACGTAATTTAAATTTTGTGATGGATTTTTGCAACAGAAAATTCCATCAAGAATTTTGAAACGAAAATAGCAACTGAATTTTCAGTCACAAAATTTTCTGTCGCTAATCTGTCGCAAATGATAATTTAAATTTTTTTTAATAATTTATATTATATAATAATTTAAATATTATATATATTATAATTTAATAATTTAATACATCATATATTATAATTTAAAATATAAATTAATAATTTAATTATTTCAATATCAAAATAGTATAATTTGATAAATACTAATGTGCTTAATTATTCTATTATCAATAAAATGTCACTATTTGTATTCAAAATTTAGAAAATTTACAATTTTTTAGAAATATTAATATAAGTATAGAATATGTTTATTTAATTAAAAATAGTAAAAAATACTTTGCAAATATAAATCATAATTTAAACAAATGCATATAAGGAATGATTTAAGTAAGAATATAAAAAAGTAAAAAAGAAATAAAAGTCAAATAAATATTTGGTTAAATTATTATTTTATTCCCTTAATTTTATTTAATATTTCAAATTAGTTCCTTAACTTTGGAATGCTTCAAAATGATCCACTAATTTTATTTAACATCTCAAATTAGTCCATTAATTTTGAAGTGTTTTAAAATAGTCCATTAACTTTATTTAATATTTGAAATTAGTCCCTTAACTTTTAAAATTTTATTTTATCTAATGTTTCAAATTGGTCCGTTAATTTTAATAGTTAAGGGACTAACTTGAACCATTTTAAAGAACCTTTCAATTTGAAATATTTATTTCAATATGAAAGTACTTTTTACAGATAAAATTATTAAAAAGATCATGTAGAAGTACTTTCTTACTTTAATCACTTGAATGAAAAAAACACTCATTATAAAATTTTAAAAACTAGAAAATACTTTAAAATTTCAGTAGAATAAAATACTTTAAAAAATAATATTTATTTTAATATGAAATATTTATAAAAATATTATTAGTGATGGATTTTCATATAAGTATTTTATTCTAGTGAAATTTTTAAGTATTTTTTAGTTTTTAAAATTTTAAAATAAGTGTTTTTATTCAAGTAATTAAACTAAAGGTTTTTTTAATAATAAGTTAACTTTTTAAGGGACTATTTTGAAACAATTCAAAGTTAAGGAACCAGTTTGAAATGTTAAATAAAATTAAGGGATCAAAATACTAATTTAACCTAAATATGTCATTTAAAAAATGCAAAAGATAAATAATATAAAAAAAACAATATGTTTCTTTCTAAAGATTTTACAAATATTATGAATGATTCCACTCATCCACTATGCTTTAATCACACCACTTCTCTCTTGCCACTCTCCTCTCCTAGTCAGGATCTATCCACTTTCAAACGAATGTAGCTCCGCTAATAAATTCTTTTATCTTATACGTGATTTCTTAAGAAGAGAACAAACCCTAATCTTAACCCTAATCCTATGAGTTAAGTTTTAAATTTCTTATTCAAGATTTCATCTATGAGTTTTCTTCAAAATTTTTAGACTTGAATAATTTTTTTAAAATCTTTGAAAACATTTTACAAAAACAAATTCTTTTTAGTTTTTGTGCATATTTATTATGCATCTTTGTTATTAGAGGGATCATTTGAAGTATTTTTATTTAATAAAAAAAGCCACCTTAAAAATAAATAATCAAAATTTCTTATAGAATTATCTTAAAAAAATAAAAAAATGAAAATTAAAAATATTCAAAATATAACATAAAATGTCATCGATCCTTCCTTTTTAGAAAAAGTTATCAATCCCTTGATAACATGAGAGGGCAAATTTGTGGAGAAGGCAAATTCGTTATCTCTTCTTTTGACTTTAAAGCATTTAAACTCTGGCATACTTCTCTCATGAAAGTGCACAATGAAGTTAATTTCCATTTGCTCTCCAAAATTTGGCTACCAAATGCTACAAGAGGTTGGAATCCCTTTCTGTTTCACTTCTTAGCCTATGAAACAAGGTTTCAGTAAATCAATCAACTATCTTATTTATAAATATAGAAATCAATATAAAGAGAAAGAAGAAAAACATTTGTTAAGATAAGAAATATCCTGCACTATTGACTTATTCTTCCATTCAAGATAAATTTGGTCTTTCTACACAAAGAAAATTAGAGTTTTAGTTCAAGATCCATAAGGATCCTTTAAAGCCCCTAAAAATGATTCTTATACCAACTTTTCCATTGGAACATTCAAACATGCCATCTATGTTAACTTTAAACACTTAAATTTTAATTGAAATAGTTAAAGCATTTTATCTAAATTTTGTGAAACATCAAATGCAAAAGGTAAAGAATTATTTATGTTTGCATTTTTAGAATGCATTCCACACCTGTTGATAAAAAAGATCCATACCTATTACATCATGAGGGTTTATTATATTCAAATTAAGAAAAAAATTTTATGAGCATTAGGTTAGTTAAACAAATTTTAGAATGCAATTTTTGAGTATTTTTTTTCTTCACCTATGAGACAAATTCAATATCAATAAGTTAAAGTTTATGGTGCACTTGGTTGGCAAAATCAGTTGAAGATTTATAAAAGTATTTTATAAAATTTGATTTAAGTTTTAAAAAATATTTTTACAAAAGTAGGAAGGTAAGAATGTTGGATTCCTATAATAGAATGTTTAAAAAATGATAAAGGTTAGATCATTTTAGGTTTATGAGTTTAGTATATTTGCAAGGCTTTTATCGACATATTTATCTCAGCACTATATCTAATATTTGTCGCATTTTTTGATTTGATTTCTGAATTATATCTTAAATTATTGTAATAGAGAAATTATTTCAACATATACAAAATATTAGAAAGATTAACGTTATAATTATGATGATATTCACTTATTATAGTGCACTGATAATGATTATATTTTTATGTTCTTATTTTTTATATAAATTACATATGTTTTAAACAAACCAACATAAAAAAGTAAAAAAACACAAATAAAGCATAGAGCCAAATGAAAACAAAAATGAATAAACATAGCAATAAATTTTATTATGTGATTTATCAGTGAGCGCTTCTACCCTCTTTGTAATTAAAACTAGAAATTGAAAGTAAGAAAGAAAATTTATAATTAAAGACTGTAAATTGAAAATATTTAAAATAAAAGATTTTGAATTTAAAAATTATTGTTAAAATCTAAAAATAAAAAATTTTAACATAAAACTTTAAAGTATAATTTTTTTTGTATAATTTAAATTTTAAATATTTAAAATTTTCAAAATAATTTTAAAATATAAAATACTTCAATATAAATATTTTCTTGATCTACTATAATTTGTTTTGAGGAAGAAATGGGAGTTCACTCTTAATTCTTTTATAACTATATATGTCTGTAAAGTTTATGATGATCAAAATTAAAAAATAAAATAAGAATATAATAAAAGGGATGTCTCTATGTTTTATAAAACAAGAAAGGCAGCACTTTATTTTTAAGAAATATATCATAAGAAAATTAAATATGCACAAAGTTTTATATATTATTAAAATTTAATTATTGATATTTCAGCATGGACTCTATGTATTCAGACTTAATTGGATCACATAGGAGAAGAAAATAAAAGAAACTTTATTTGATAGTGTAAGTTACATAAGTTTTTCATAAATGTTATTAAAATTATATAATTTTTTTCTTTTTTTCAAAATATATATACCTCACATGAAATAAGATGTTATCTTATGCTTTAATCTAATTTTAAATTTATTGACTAAAATATAAAGGGAGGATATTTTAGTAAAAAAATTTAAAATTGGATTAAAATATAAGTTAAATTTCTATTTCAAAAGAAATTTGCAATACCTTAATTCTCTAGCCTTTAAATCATATTACATAGGCTTATCTTAACACGATTACATGAATATCACACTTGTAAGTAACGAAAATTTGCGTAATTGAAAAGCCATGTACATCATCTTGGCTTTAGGGACCATGTGGACCTACAAATTTCATTTCCATCCATAACATATCCATTCATATCATAAACATCACAATTCATCAAAAAAATCTCGGATTTGAAACCACATTTCAAGAAAACCAGAATTTGCTCTTAGGTTGGTGTTTCAAATCTCTTATATGAACTTTGGAAATTCATAATTAATTCTAAAAAAATAAAAATCATACATATGATAGCTTTCTAGAAAGCTCTAGATGTTGACTAATGATTAAAAATAATTCCAGATCAAAATAATAGCATTTAACACATACAAAAATAATAGAATAGTACATCAGGTCTATTCTAGGATTGCTACAGGACATAAAACCTCAAAAGAAAAACATTTCTCCCTTTACAGAGCTCCAAATGAGGTGCTATTAGTGGCTATGGAAAGCTTATGATGTCTAGTTTATACTTGTAAAATTTCATAAGCATTGGATTTCATTTGGCCTATAAAGGGTGTAGAGAAGCAAACTGACCATATGAATATTAACTTTGATAGATCTACATAATTTTGCCAACTTTGAAAATTCATCATAAATTTTTTAGAGCTCCAAATTGAGTGCTCTTTAGCTTTTGAAAAGCTCTAGATAAGACCTATATTTATGCCAAATCTCATACTAAGACTAGTCCATTTGGTCAGATTTTGGTTCAGCTCAAGAACATGACACTTTTTGGTATCATAGGGGGATCAAAAGGCATCTAATGGCCTTTCACAACTTCTATGACCATTTGAGCACGTCCCATAGCATAACCATAGCATATATAAGCAGTCCAAAAGGTTCAAATCATCATATATCTCAAACTCATCATCTCACATGTATAAATGCACATTCAAGTAAAGGCTCCCAATTGCCAAAATCATACATTCTCATATATATGGCTCTAAATTGGGTTCATACACCATATTTACATGCTTCTACAATTGCTCAAGGGTTTACATCTAAAAAGTAACTCATACATACAAAATTTGACATTTAGTTACATCAAAAGCTATTCTATTGCTAAAGTATTGCCAATCATGCTCCTTGCCTCCCATTTTTGCTTTTTTGAACTTTACCTAGACATGGTTAGATGAGAAATGGGAGAGAGTGAGGTTCAAAGAATCCCAATAGCTTATTCACCCTTTTAAGTAAGCAAACAAGGCATATATTCATGTCAAAGAATGCAAGCATGCCATGGACACTTCCAAGAATCATTCAAATCATGATTTTCACATCACATAAACATATCAAAGTCAAGAACAAACTCTAGGGACTTTTGGCCTAGTCTCATCTTATTATTTAGGACTTTTGGATTAGTCTCATCTACTTTCTAAGGACTTTTTATGATGCCATAATTTATTAGTTTCATACTTTCATATTCAAGCTTAAACTCACAAGGTTCCCTTGAAGTTTTAAAGAAAATAAATAAAAATAATACAATTTTTACGCATTTTGTAAGGCCCAAAAATTTTGTTTCATGCCCCATGGGCCATATGAACCTATCCATATCTCTCTCATTTTATTTAGCACCAATACAATTCATATTCATCATCAAAAAATTCAAGAACCACGGATTTGGAGCCCAAAAACCAAAAAAATGGCTTATTCATCTTGCGTTCAAGGTGGCCAATTCCTGGGGCAATTTTGAAAAATCATAACTAAATCTAGAAAAATCAAAATATGACAAACCATAGTGTTCTGGAAAGCTTTGAATGTTAACTTTATGTTACAGATAATTCCAAGCCACGAAAACCTCATATGGATCACGTTTGACAATAGAAAGGTGGCAAAAGTTAGACTGACAAGAGTTTCTGATATAAGTTACTGATATAAATTTCTAAAATTCATAATTAATTTCACAAAAACCTAATTCAAGAAAAATACACTAATTTGGAAAGGTACAGATGTTAACTAGAGGGAAAAATAGTTCTAGATCAATTTAGAACCATTCAGACTCCAAAAATTGATGGAATAGTACCAGAGGTTTGACTTTGCATCTAGAATAGACTTGAAACTTCAAAAAAATGTATCTCCCTCTCTAGACCTCTAATTAAGGTGCTTCTAGTTAGTATAGGTCTTGTGATTGTCTAGTTTCTCCATGTAAATTTTCATAGCTATTGGACACCATTTGCCCCATGGATGACAGAGATGAAATTTCTGTCCATAATGCACAGTGACAATACCAAAATGGAAAATTTTGCCAACTTTGAAAATTCACCAAATATTCTCTAAAGCTCAAAATATTATGCACTATGCAGGCCAAATTTTAAATCAAGAAGAGCTCATTTGGACAAATTTTGCCATAGCTTCCAACTATGGTCAATTTAAGACCAATTATGGTTCAAATTGGGTCCACTTAGCTTCTTTTAGATTCTGGTACCTCTTGGACAAGTTTGAAAGCACAATTACATCATATATGAACTGCCCAAGTGGTCCAACCTTTCATGTATCTCAATTTGGCCATGCCACATGCAAGAATGTACTAGTATTTACAAGCCATCAAAGGTCCAAATCTCACATTTACATTAACTTGGTGCCAAATATAGTTCTTACATCATCCATATGTGTTTTTACACTTGCTCAAATGGCTACAACTCAAAAATAATATATATATAAGCATTTTGATATTCTTATACATCAAAACTATACATAATCATGCAAAAGTGTTAAGAGATGGCCATTTATGCTTCATGGCCTCCATCCTTTGTCTCTTGAGCTCCATCTAGATAATGTGAGATAGGAGAAGGAAGGGGTGAGATTCATAGAATCTTAATAGCTCATACATTCAAGTATACATTCAAGGCATACAACATGTCAAAGAGTGCAAGTATACTTTCTAAAACAACCATAAAGCATTCAAATCACATTTCCATGCCACAAAGTTACAACAAACTCAAGAATGAGCTCTAGGAAATTTTGGTTTAGCCTCACCCCATTTTTAGGACTTTTGGATTAGCCTTACCTTTGGCCTAGGGACTTTTGACTTAGCCTCATCCATCCATGAGACTTTTGGCCTTGTCTCACCTATGCTTAGAGACTTTTGGCATCTCCTTACCTATAGCAAGGGACTTTTGGCATCACCTCACCCTTATGAGTAATTTTCACAAACTAATAACATTCAAGAAAGCATATTAGTACCAATGCATTAACACAACATCAAGTGGCATGTCTCAAGATACAAATACACACACAAGCATGCAATGACACATACTTGACCAAGAATGCAAACAAGAATAGTGTGGAGAGCTACCCTGGTGAAAATCTAAGCTTTACTTTGATTATTCCTTCCCTTTCTCGGTTTCACAACCATAACTAGATGGGGATTGACTTCCTTGGCCTAAACACAATGAACAACACTCCATTACACTCTTGAAACAAGATAAAGCATTAAACTCACTCTTAAGAACACACTTTGTTCCATTGGTCATATATTGGTTCCATTAATGGCCTAATAAGACAACTACCATAATTCAAGCTCTTAGCTCTATTTTCTTCTGAAATCTAGACCTCTTGGTTCCATTTAAACTCCTTGAAATCATCACAACTCATTCCCAAGAGTCTAGACATAAGTTTCTTCTTAAGGCTACATTATGGAAACCATTGTCTTATCTCTCAATTTATAGCTTCTAAATTTTTCCAAGGATTCCTCTTACCTTCTTCCATCATATGAAGTTCCAAACCAATGCTAGAATAAATTAAAACACTCCCTAACCTATTGCTTCTACCTTGGCCGAGATTATAGAAGAAGGAAGAGCCCATGGACTTTTTGATTTTTCCTTGATGGGAGACACACTTGGGAGGCTTTCTAGGGGTCTTAAGAACTCAAATAAACATTCACACATGCAAGGAAATTCATGTATCAAATCAATTTTTACATTATGTTCAAGAGTCTTACACTTTCCTAACTTGAAATTTCATGGATAAACTTCTAATTTCTTTGCATATTCTAAATTCCTATAGCCTAAATCAATGAATTCCCTCTAGTTCTTAGACAGAAACTTTCCCCCTCTACCTAGTCTTCATTTGGCCGAGATAGTCAAGAAGAAGCAAGGGAAAGATGCAACAAAATGGAAGGAAGTTACCTTGTATCAAGCTCTTTCCAAGAGGTTCTTGCTTGGCAGCCAAAACTATGGAAAGAGAGAGCAAAGAGATAGGAACTAGTTTTCTAAAGGAAGAAGCTATAAATTCTTACAATTTTCTCATCTTTTTCCTTGATTTTCTCCCTTCTTTCTTGGCCTTCTTGTGCGTGTCTCTTGGCAGCCTCTCTCTCTCTCTTTGTTTTGGATAAAGGAAGGTCGGTTAGAAGGGGTTGGAGAAGGGATGCCACTTTTAAAGAAATTTCAAGAAGCATTTGTTGCAAAAAATGACGTTTACATCCTGCGTACGTGACATTTTCATTTTAGCTCCTTTCTAAGAACTGTCTTTTCCATAATAAAATTTAGGTTCCCAACCTTATAAAATGCCTTTGAAATCACTCAATTTGGAGTTAAAACCTTCTTGAACGAATTGGTCAAAGTTAACGTTCATCGCCATTGGAAAACGTATATCAAAGAGGTTTTCAAGGCCTCTGAGAACCCCAGAGAACTCAAAATTTTTATTTAAAAAGCCCTCCTGTGAGTTTTTTAAAAAGTGTCCATATTTACAAAAATGCCACTAAACTTTCGGCAAATTTTTTGAACCACTCGGACTTTGGTTTTTGGGCAACTCAAGACTCAAATCTTCATTTTTTATTATTTATAATTTTATCCTAATTTTATTTGGCCTTAAATCATTCTCTCTGGGGGACTTCCTTTTATATCTGGTGAATTTCGTGCATTTATGAAAAAATCAAACATTATGTTTCTTATGTTTATAGAGGAACCGAATGTTATACTTTTGACTTAGCTGCACTCATTCTTGAGACTTTTGACCTTGTCGCACCTATGATTAGGGACTTTTGGCTTCACCTCACCCAATCCAAGGGACTTTTGGTACAACCTCACCCATAAAGAGCAAATTCACATTTCAAAAGGAAATAAAAAAGCATAATGATACCATAGCAACAATTCAGGAGCAAATGGCATGTCTCATGATTTAACCACACATACAAGCATTCAATGACAATTATACAACTAAGAATTTCATACAAGAAATGATGGAGAGCTACCTTGGTTTAAGAAGATAAATTCTTCCTTTGTTTCCTCACTTCCTTGGCTCGTCCTTACACCCACACCCAGGAGAGACTTGATTCACTTGGCCTAGACACATCAAAGAAGACATAAACATATCATTGGAATCAACTCTAGCCTCATATAAACATTACACAAGCTACATATAGCTTATGACACCATTATGGTTCCATACAAGGGTATAATGAAGTAACCTATATAATTCAAGGTCTTGGCTCCCATTTCTCACTCATTCTAAGTCACATGATTCCATTGAAAGTCATTAAAGCCATCACACATTCAATCCAAGGAGCCAAATATCAAGTTGTTTCTTTATGCTTAAAAAGGAAACCTAACTTCCAACTTTCAAAACATGGTTTCTAAATTAAAACCAATGGTTCCTTTGATATCTATAATTCATATCGAGAAAGAAAAACCTCCCTGGGTGTCTCTTCCCCCTCTTGGCCGAATTGCATACTATAATGGAAGCCTATGGGATTTTCTTAGTTCTTCTAGGGAACTTGCTATCCATGAAGCTTCCTAAATGTTTTAGGATCTCAAGCACACTCTTAGACAACCTAAATTACCATTAGAAAGTTTTAGATTTGCCAAGGTGTATTCAAATCCTTAATTACCATACTTTGTTCTCTAATGGTTCTTTTTGCATCCTAATTGTTTCATTTGATTTCCCATGCCTCAAAGCCTCACTTACTATCAAGTATCAATCAAAATAAGACCCCTAACATATGGTCTCAATTCTGGTCAAAATACATAAGAGAAGAAGGAGCAAGATGAAGCAAGGGAGGCCATGGGAATTTACCTTATTTGGAAGCTTTTCAAAGGTGCTTTGCTATGCTTCCAAGAGCTCTTTCAATTTCTCTTTTCTCTCCACAGGACCAGCCACCAAACATGACCAAACAAACCATAAAAACCATGGGAGAAGAGAGGAGAAGGGGCTTGGTGAAGGAGAAGACATGAAAAACTAAAAGATTCTTACACTTTTTAAGCTCCTTCTTCCTTCTTTATGTAATGTTCGATTTTTATAAAAACGACGAAAACGGATACGTTTTCAAAGAAAATCCTCTAAAATGAATTAGTTAAGGTCCAAAAAATTTAGAATAATAATCTAGACATTAAATAATGAATTTAGGAGCCTAGAGATACCCTAAAATAGAGGCTAAAATGACCATACAAAATTTGATAAAATTGTTACGTAACGTAATGACATTTTCGTAATTTTGAGCAAATTTTAGAATTCTCATAGAAGGGCTTTTTAAATGGAAAATTTGAGTTCTTCAGGGTTCTCAGAGGCCCTGAAAGCCATGGGAAGCCTCGAGATAGTTAAAACCCCTCTGATGTACGTTTTCTAACGTCGTTGACCTAAACTTTGACCCTTTTGTTCGAAAAGATTTAACTCTAATTTAAGTGATTTCAAAGGCATTTTATAAAATTAGGAATCTAAATTTTATGATGGAAAATATGGTTCTAAAAAAGGAGCTAAAACGAAGCTAAAACAAAAATGCTTAGACGAAAGGGCAAAATTAGAATTTTTAAAAAGTGGAAGCTTTTTGAAACCTCTTTAAGTTTCACGTTTTTTCTCCTCATTATTTCCACAACTTGTTTCTACCCCCAAACCAGAGAAAGAAGGCAACTCTTAGGCGAACAAAGAGAGGAGATTTTGAAGGGAGAAAAAGCCAAGAAAAGGTAGGAAATTCCATGAAAATTCAAGTTTTCTCTTTAGCAAGTTGCTTCTCCTTCTTCTCCTCTTTATTTTCGTGGATTTGATGATGTTTTTGGGTCTATATTGAGGGCAGAACAAAGGTGGAAATTTCAAAATTCAAGAGAGGAGACTAACCAAGTGAAGAACAAGCCAAAGAAAGCAAGAATCTAAGGTAATTCCTGATGTTTTAAGCTTCTTCTTCCTTTTCCTTCTTTTGTATATATTTCACCCCACCTAAGACCATCCAAGAGGGGTTGAATTTCTAACCAAACCAAGAGTGAATCTTAGGAAAATGAGGGAGAAGAACAAGAATATGCAAAGAAAACAATCAAATAGCTATTAGATTTTAAGATAGCAAAGTTAGGGTTTCAAGTGTTCCACCAAAAATCTATTTTGATGTAAGAGTTCCTATGTTTAAATGGATGTTTGCATGAGCTCTAAAGACCCTTAGGAATCTCCCTACATGCTTCTCCCATCAAAGAAAGCAAAGCAACTCCAAGGGTGCCAAGAAAAGAGCATGCCTCGACCTAAGAGACTTAGGACACCTAGAGGTAGTTTTAATTCATCTAAGCTTAATTTTGTATCATATATGGTGGGAGAAGATGAGAGGGAGTCTTGGGAAAAATTTAAGAAGCCTAGAAATTGAATTAGTGGCATAGGATCCATATTATGGTTTAAAGAAGCAACACCTAGCTAGGCTCTATGAAATGAATGTGTGATGGCTCCAAGAGACTTCAATGGAGTCAAAAATCATAAATGAGTGAAGAGAATGGAGCAAAGATCATGTTTCCATAGGGTTGCTTCATTAAGTGCATTATAGAACCATAAAGGAGCCATATGTACTACCTATCTTTTTTAATGAATATATGGCTTTAGAATTTGGTTCAAGAGTATAATTGGGTTCCATATGGTGTCTAAGCCAAGAGAAACAAGTCCCACCTTCTTTTGTGTGTGTGGCCAAGGAAGAACAACCAAATTCAAGAGGGAAAATTTGCATTTGTAACAAAGGTAGCTCTTTCTTCTTATGCATGGATGAATGTTTGTCTTGTCTTTAATTGTATATATGTATATTTTAAGCCATGAAAAATTGTTTTAGCATGTATCTAGATGCCATGATACCATGATGTTATATTATGTTTTCAAATGATGCTTTGTGAACTTGGTTTGGTTTTCTTGAGTGTGGTGAAGCCAAGAACCCACTAACCATGATGAGGATAAGCTAAGAACCTTTAAAAATAGTTGAGACAAAGCCAAGAGTCTGCCAAGAGTAAGGCTTAGTTCAAAGCCTTTAAGAAAAAGGATGAGGCAAATCCAAAATCCTAGGAGAGGATGGATGAGGCTAAGCTACTTACTTGGTAAGCCTATGGATGTATTATAAGACATATCATGAATTGAGGCAAGTCCAAAATCCTAGAAAAAGGATGAGGCAAGTCCAAACAAGAAAGAGATGTTCTAAAAGAATAAGAAGTCTTCAGCTCATTCAATTAATTATAAGACATATCATGAATTGATTTTTTGTTCTGCAATCTCAATCTTATAACTTAAATTAGCTCTAAGTTCAACCTATAACAAATTTTGCTATATATTAGCTTCACAAATTGATTATGGATTTGGAGGGAATGGGAGTAAGTAATTATGACAGTTTTAACTACTTAAATTTAGAGTTCATTCTTCAATGTTGTTTCTCCATTTATGCTTTCTCTAAATCTCTTTCTAGTATTGTGTTTGTAGGGTAGGAATAGTTCAACATTTTCATTTCATATACTACTATTAGACACTTTGTTGAATCAATTTTGAATGACATTGTTGTAGTTGATGGTGTGAAAGAGAAGTATAAAAAGAACCAGGGTAAGCATATTTTGAGTTAAATGTAGGTGGAGTTTTATTTTCTTTTAAGCTGTTATCTTTGAGTGTACATGTAAAGGCTTATGGTGCATATTCACTGCATTCAAATTGATCAATCAATTTTTTTTTTAATATTTCTTGTCTCCGAATACAACTTTTTTCTTTTAAATGGAGAACCTTCTTGAGTAAGCACATTTGTATAGAATACCTTATATACTGATTATACTTTTATGTAGATGTTGCTTGAAAGTGTGTTGTGTTCTTTCATCCTAATAATTTATACATTGTAAATAAATTTCATTATTTTCTTAATTAAATTAGTTCTTGAAATATTTTATGGTTTTTGAATTAGTCAAAACATCTTATTTGTGTAATCACTCTTGTTATTTTTCATCCTAATATTAGTATTAAAAACATTGTGGCTGTGAAGAATCTAAGCATTATAAATTATTATGGAAGTGAATGAAGAAATATTATCTCATCTTACAAGTAAACTAACCTCCTTAGATTTATATTACCTTTTACAAGTGTTTACTATAATATTTTTCAATAAGATTATAACTATAAAGGAACTTTTACAAAAAGATCAATTATGTATTATGTTTATAGTAAAAAAATTTAATAGCAAATAGTTAAAAACTTTTACCTAATGAATAATTAATAAGAAATTTTGGATCAAAGCCTTGCTCTATCATTAAAAAAAATTTACCTAAAAACAAAATGGCACAAATGGTGCAAAATGGCACCGTTAGTTTAGGGTCCATTATAAAATATTGTATTTTAAATACGGTGCAAATTCTTTTAATAGTATTATATATTTAATAAAAATATGATACATGAATTGCTCATTAACTCTTTTTCTGGTGCTGTATTTGTAAGGTGGGAACAACACATTGAATTAGTAAGAACATTTGATCTATGTAATCATTATTGTTATTCTTCATCCTAATATTAATATTAGATACATTGCGATTATTGATCACTCTTGCAAGTGTACAGGATCAGTGTAGTAAAAATTCCTAGAGTATTATAGGATTGAGCCCCCAGAGAGGTTGCGCTTCTACTAATTCAAATAATTAATAGTTGAGAAATAATATAAAATAAATTAATAAATGAGTGTGTGTAGAAACTATACAAATAAAAGCAAACAATAATTAATTATAAGAAGAAGACAATCACTAAAAGTGTTGAAGTTCAGGATTTACTCTATAGGTTACTAGTTTCTCTTCATCGGATTGACTCTTAAACAATTATAGTGACAACTATCTCTGAAGTGTCCTAATATTCTCTTGAATTACTAGTCTATATTTGTAATATCTGGTTCTCTAAAAACGAGAGAAAATGTGAGAAATGTAGCATATCGTTTCTCCGTTAATGTACAAAATTTACCGAATACAAAAGGAAGTCTCCCAAAATGACTTAGTTAAGGCCTCAAAAAATTTGGAAGCATTCTAGACTCCTAAAAATAAGAATCCCAAGCTCAGACGGAAAGAAAAACAGAGCTAGAATGAAGAAATGAAAAGTTGACGAAATGTAAGGGCATTTTTGTCATTTTGAGTAAATTTTGGAATTCTCACAGGAGGGCTTTTTAAATAAAAGTTTTGAGTTCTCTAGGGTTCTTAGAGGCCCTGAAAATCATGGGAAGTCTTGGGACAGCTAAAGGTCGTCTGGTGGACGTTTTCCAACATTAGTTGACCTAAACTTTGATTAGTTCATTTGGGAAGGTTTTAAATCCAATTTAGATGAAACAAAAGATATTTTATGAATTAGAAGACCTAAATTTTATTGTGGAAAAGACGGTTCTCAAAAAGGAGTTAAAATGAGCCCAAACGAAGTAAACAGGCGCGTAGGGGTAAAATAATTATTTTGAAAAATTGTAAAAGAGGCTTCTTAGGTAAGATTACACCTCATCACCTTCTCCAAGCTTCCATTTGTAGAAAAATGGGCAGCCATGGTGTGACATTAAGAGGGGGAGAGAGAGAAGAAGTTTAAGCTTCCGTTTAGATAAGTAAACAACCTTGTTTTATCCTGCGCCAATTAGGAAAGTTGTTCCTCTCTCTAAGAGTCATCTAATGGTGGTTTTCTTTTCTTGAAAACTTGAAGATTCAGGTCCAAGCCAAGCCAAAAAGAAACTCTTTTGAAGAAATTAATCAGTGAAAAATAATCTACGCGAAGAGAGCTCTATTTCAAGGTAAGACTTCACTTGAAACACTTGCAAAATCTTATGTTTCCAAGTTATTTAAGCTTTGGTCTAGAGAGAGAACTTGAGGAGGAGAGTTTTTATTTATGTGTTCTTGATGGAACCAAAGGTTATGGAGTATGAGGATTAAGGATATACGACTAGAATTGACAAGGGAGCTTTAGAATGCAAGTTATGGAATTTAGGGTTTTGATTGCACCTTGAACTATATCATGAACCTTAACCATATTTTATGATATTTAAGTGTTCATATGAGTTCCTAAGACACCAAGAGAGCTTCCTACATGTTTCTCCCATTAAAGGAAGCAAAGAAACTCCAAGGGTGCCAAGAAGAGTTCATGTACCTAGGGAGTGTTTTAATTCCTTTTAAACTTAATTTTGCATCATGTGTGATGGGCGAATATGAGAGGAAGCCTTGGAAAAATTTTAGAAACCATAGATAGTGAGATGGCTTTATATGTTCCATATTATGGCTTAAAGAAGCAACACCTAGTTAGGTTCCTTGAATTGATTGTGTGATGACTCTAAGAGGTTTAAATGGAGTCAAGAATTATGAATAGATGAAGAGAATGGAGCCAAGATGATATTTTCCTAAAGTTGCTTTATTAAGTGCATTATGGAATCATAAAAGAGCCATAAGAATCACCTAGCTATCCTAGTGAATGTGTGGCCTTAGAATTTGATTAAGAGTATAATTAACTTCCATATAATGTGTCTAGGGCAAGAGAAGTGATCTCCACCTCCTTGGGTGTATGAGGTTAAGGGAGAGGATTCAAAACTCAAGGAAAAAGTATGTGAATGCAAGCAAGGTAGCTCTCTCCACCTTCTCTCATGTATGAATGTGTGCTTACATTATCTTTGAATGTATGTATATATGTTTGAGCTATGAAAAGTATTTTAGCATGAGCTTTTATTCTATGGTACCATGATGATGTTTTATGCATTCAAATGATGTTTTATATGCTTGCCTTAGTTTTCTTGAGTGTGGAGAAGCCAAGAACCGAGAATGAGCTAATAACCCTTGATGTTAGTTGAGACAAAGTAAAAAGGCTCCTAAAAGTGAAGTTGACTCCCAAGAGTAAGGTTGAGTCAAAAAATTCTTAAAGAAATAGGTGAGGCAAGTCCAAAATCCACAAGTGAATGGGTGAGGCTAATCTACTTACTTGGCAAGCCTATGCATGCTATGCATGACTTGTTCAAATACCAAGAATGTTTGTTGAATGCTCACATATGTTAACATGTCTATGCATACATTTTCAAGGCTTGTATTACATATTTTATGTGTGATTGAAAGGGAGATGAGCTATTGAGATTCTTTGAATCTCATTCCCTCCTTTTCAATGTTCTAACATGCTAGGTGGACCAAGTGGACAAGGCAATGAGAGCCTACACCTTGGGAGATGAGATTTTGACATCAAAGTGTATAGATTTTGTCTCTTTAAGGCCATATCAATGGTAATTGTTGTAATCTATAGTTGTATATGTCCTATGATTTATGAACATATATAATTATGCTAATATATCATGTATAAATGAAGTTTAAGGTTATATGTATGGAAATGTGCAATTTGAACATGTAATGGCAAACTTGCATCATGGAAATGTATGTGTAATTGGAAATGGAATGGCCAAATTGAGATACATGAGATTTGGGACTATTTGGATAGTTCATACAAGTCATATTTATGTTTTTAAATTTGCCCAAGAGGTGCCAAACATCAAGAAAGACCATTTGGACATATTTGGTATCTAATATAGATCAAAATTGACTATATTGGAAACCTATACCATTCTTTGTTCAAATGAACTCTTCTTAATATGAGATTTGGCATGCATTTAGAGCTTGTTGAGAGCTTTTTGGAAGCTAAAGTACATAATTTTTTTGAGGTCTATGGAATATTTGATGAATTTTCAAAGTTGGAAAAAATTCTAATTTTGGTTATAGGTACTGTTCACATTGGTCCGAAAATGAATTCTATCACTCAAGGGACAAATGATATCCAATTGCCATGAAATTTTATAAAGAAAAATTAGACATTCCCAGTAACTTGTGCCAACTAGAAGCACCTTATTTGGATGTCTAGAGAGGGAGGTATAAATTTTTGAAGTTTCTGTCCAATATCAGACATCTAGACTAACCTAGGTTACTGTTTGATTGGTTTTCGAGTCCTAGACATACCTAAACTGGTCTAAAGTAATTTTTTCCTTCTATCTAACATCATAGCTCTCCAGATTGGTATCATTTTCATGGATTAGGCTTTTTCAGAATTAATTGGATATTTTAAAAGTTTATAGCAGAAAGTTGTATCAGTACCAGTAACCAGTCAGACCTCTACACATTTTCGAATGTCAAATCTCTACACATTTTCGAATGTCAAATGTATTCTATGTGATGTTTCATGGCCTGGACATATTTTAAGCATAAATTAGACATGTGTAGCTTTCCAAAATGGTAATTAATGTATGATTTTAATTTTTTTAGAATTAGTTATGATTTTCCAAAGTTTGTAACAGAAAAGGGAAAATTCTGGCCGAGGTAGCTACCATGGATGTTATGTATTCCCTTGCCATGCACGAGTTGTAGACCACTTTTAGTGATGGATTTGAGTTGTATCTGTGTAATTAAATATGAGAATGTGATACATGAGTCCATATGGCCTACGGGACTCTGAAGAAAAAATTTTATCCATGGCAAAGTGCATGTATATTTATTGTTCTCATGCTACTTTTCTTGCTTCATTATGAAATGCATAAAATAAGACCTAGAAATGGCATGAGGCAAGCTAGATAAATATGGTATTACAGTATTTAATTAGAGTTAAATTCTTTCCCAAGATACCTAAACAACTAATTAAATCATGAAGCAATTGTTTTAAGTTACTACAAATCTCTAGAACTATCCTTAACCTAAATATTTGTGTCTATTTCTCTAAATCTAGGCTCTCTCTTCACCTCCCAGTGCATCAAGATCATCCATATATTTCATTTAATGGTGGCCAATCACAAAATCAACATTAAACACGAGAGAAATAGATATAATTGAAATTTAAAAATACATTCATAAATAAAAATCCATAGAAAGTCAAAACAAATAGTAAAAACTAGTTTCCAATTGGGCCACATTCCTACCTCCAATTGGGAAATTTAGAAACACATAATTGAAAAATTCCCAAATAACATTGTTCTAAAATCCCTAATCATAAAAAATCAATCATAAGAATATAAAGAAATAGAGGAGAGAAATTGATTCAGCCTCAATACTCCCAAAAATTCTTGAGCTCAGCTTCAGGATTGCTTCCACAGACTCTAAATATCTTGAAGAGAATTATTGAGAAACTCAAAATAGTGATTGGATGCCTCCTTTCTTTTTAGAATTTGAAAAATATTTATTATTCTTCAATCAGTGGCAAGGTTTACAATTTTAATTCCTATGGACTATATATAGAGTCTATAAGATAACTTCTAATAACAAATCCTAATTCTAATGAAAAATAACTTGTAATAATTAAAGATAATATTGAATTCCTATCCTAACAAAAAGATAACTATTAAAGCCTAACATAAAGATAACTAGGAATAACAAAATAACTAATAAAATAAAGTAATTTAAATATTAGTTTCTAATCCTAATAAAATTTTATATCTTATATTTATCTTTAGCCTATAATTTTCTATCCAAATTCTGTTTTTATTTAAGAATTAAATTTCAGAGGAAAATATATAAAATAGGTATAAAATATTTATCAACTTAATCCACTATATCCCAAAATCTACACCTATTTAATTATAAAATATGCACTTATCAAATTCCCCCACACTTAGCTCGTTACTTGTCCTTAAGTAACAATTATTTTAATTAGAGTTACCATACATACCTTCCTCACTCAAGATGGGCTATCACCCAATATATATATATATACATGAAAGGATCAGTAATCACCCAATCATCAATTTACAATCATTCAAAGGCTTTTGTGTGTGTGCGCTGAGTGTTAATTGAAATAACCTGCTAAGTGATAGGATGGAAAATTGTAATGCTTATTTATAAATTTACAATATTCTAATTAATTATACTAGAACTAACTTTGGTATAGCAAGGATTTTTATTGCACTTCTCCTTTTTTATGTTTCTTTTTTTCTTAGGTCATTATATAGGCTCTTTTGATGCAAATCTTCATATTGATGATACAAAGACCCAGTTACTCAAACTTTAATAACACGATTGGCACCAAGATGCTACTAGCACACTCATAACTCTACTTGCACCATTTGACACAGATCAATATTGGTGATAAAGACCCCTGGTAACTAAGCATAATTTTGAGTCATTAGAGTGGAAATTTTAAGCAGGTATATATTTTCTTTTCTTTGCCTTGCTCTAATCAGTTTTTTCTGCCATTTTCTTTCTTTATTTTTTCATTTTTTTACATCCCTTTTTGAATGAGGTCCTAATAATAATTAATTGAAAGCAAATGAATTTAAAATTAAATATTATAACCATTCACCTATAACTTAGTAAATCATGGTTAACAACTCAATTGTGATTCTTAGTATTAGCCCCAAAATTTTTGCTACTTGATTTATGAGGAAACTACCTTACCTACTAAATAAAAATAAGTGCTATAAGAGTGATAGTTATTATCTGCCTAGTGGAAGGAATATATCAAATAGCCTATAATTAATACAAGTTATAAGGGAAAGAGCTTTATTTATTATAGCACCCCCACACTTAAAATCTAAAATTGCCTTCAATGTTACAGAAGGAAATAAAAAGAAAAAGGAATTAGTACTCCCCTGATTAATTCGATGATTAAGATTTAGAGTCTTTCCTTGTGTTTATTTAATGATGTACCACCCTCCTGCAACAAATCTTGGGAGAGGTGTTAGTGACTTTTTTTTTTGAAATAATAGACAGTAAAAATAAAAAAAATAAAAAGGGAAATAAAAACAAAAATCGTTGGGTTGCCTTCCAATAAGCACTAAATTTACTAGCTAGACATAGCTGTAATGGGCTTAGACTTCCTTGAGAGGGATGGACTTAGATGTATCAATGTGGATTCCCTTATAATATAACTTTAAACATTGTTCGTTGACTACAAACGTCCTCCCATCATCAGCTCGAACTTCAATGGTTTCATATAGCTTCACATCTATAATTTCAAAAGGTCTAGACCACTTTGATTTCAACTTGGGAATAGCTTCAAGCAAAAGTTAAATAATAAAACTTTTTGCCCAATTTAAAACTCTCTCAAGAATTCTTTGGTCATGCATAGCTTTAGTTCTTTCCTTGTATATACCAGCATTCTCAAACGACTCCTTTCTAGTCTCATCTAACTCATTGAGTTGGAGAAGACGTTTTTTACCTGTAGCTTTCAAATTATAATTCAAAGCACGCATAACCCAATATGTTTGATGCTCAATCTCTGTAGGAAGATGACATGACTTACCATATACTAGCCTATAAGGGGACATACTTAAGGGTGTTTTATATGCAGTCTTCTATGCCTACAATGCATCATTCAATTTCATAAACCAGTCCTTTCTAGATGCACTTATAGTCTTTTCTAATATGCCTTTCAACTCCTTATTAGAGACTTCAACTTGACCACTAGTTTGTGGATGATATGTAGTGCTAACTCTAAGGTGACACCCATACTTGCTCAACAAGGACTTGAACTAATGGTTCCTAAAATGCACTCCATTATCACATATGATGGCCTTAGGAATGATAAATCTAAAGAAAATCTGCTTAACAAACTTGACCACACTAGATGCTTTATTATTTGGTAATGTAACAATCTCTACCCATTTGGTAACATAATCAATAGCAACAAGTATTTAGAGATTACCATATGAGGGAGCAAAAGGCCCTATAAAGTCTAAGCCCCAAACATCAAAGTGTTCAACTTCTAATATACTTAGTTGGGGCATCTCATGTCTTTTACTAATAGAACCTATTAGTTGGCATTTGTCACAAGTTGTCATAAAATTTCTTACATCCTTGAATAGTGTGGGCCTATAAAACCCACTTTGAAACACTTTGGCTACCATTTTATCAAGCCCATAGTGGCCTCTATAAGGTGAGGAATGACATCCTTCAAGAATCTAGACCATCTTTTTGTTTGGTACACATCTTTGTATGATCCCATAAGCTTTTAAAGAGGAATGGCTTATCCCATAGGTAGTGTCTTGATTCTACTAGGAACCTCTTCTGTTGATAAGGATTCATACTATCAAGGACTATACCTGTAACAATATAATTAACAAAATCTACAAACCAAGGAGCAAGTAAAGATTTAACCACCCAAAGTCTTTCATCTAGGAACTCTTCATTTATAGGAATATTATTTTGGGGCAGATGCTCTAGTCAAGAGAGATGATCTGTAACTAGATTCTCTGCACCCTTTTTATCTTTAATTTCAACATCAAATTCTTGTAAAAATCACATCTAAAAATTCTTGCTCAATGGTAGCATAATTAAGTTGTGCTCTATCTAAGACCCTACTAGCATAATATATGACATGTAAGCTCTTATTCTTTCTTTGTCCTAGAATAGCCCCTATAGTAAAATCACTAGCATCACACATGACTTCAAAGGGGAGACTCCAATCAGGGGGAACAACTATGGGGGCAGAAATTAAAGCAGATTTTAATTTATTAAATGCATTCAAACAGGCTTCACTAAAAATAAAAAGGGGTATCCTACGCAAGAAGGTTAGTAAGAGGTTTAGCAATTTTAGCAAAATCTTTAATGAACCTTCTATAAAAGCTTGCATAACCCAAGAAGTTCCTTATACCTCTCACTAAGGTGGGTAGAGGCATATTTTCAATAATTTCAACCTTTTCTCATCCACCTCACTTCCCTTTTTAGAAACTTTATGACATAAGACTATACCTAATTTCAACCTTTTCTCATCCTCACCCTCTTCTTTTTCACTAAAGTTCAATGCAATACATGCCTCAAGGGTGTCACTATATGAGTACCTATTAAAATGTTATTAGGTAAGTGTATTAATAATATCAATCTTAAAAATAGTTTAATCAAAAGAGGGAAATTTAACAGCATTAGATACTAGAAACACCTCCCTTTCATTACCAACTCTAAAAATTAATTTCCCTGCAAGTACATCAATTAAAACCCCACTTGTTAATAAAAATGGTCTCTTTAAAATTAGAGAGGCATTCTAATTATCCTCAATGTCTAAAATAATAAAATCTATAGGAATATAAAGTTTACTGACTTTAACTATGACATCCTCAACTACACCTCATGGATATCTGAGTGATCTATCTGCGAGTTAGAGAGTCACATTGATTAGCTTGATATCTATCATCCCAAGTTTCTTGCAGAAAGAATAAGGCATTAAGTTAACATTGGAACCTAAATCACATAAACAATTTTCAATAATATTAGAACCAATATCACAAGG
Organism: Erythrophleum ivorense; assembly: GCA_026724425.1. Taxonomy (NCBI): domain Eukaryota; kingdom Viridiplantae; phylum Streptophyta; class Magnoliopsida; order Fabales; family Fabaceae; genus Erythrophleum; species Erythrophleum ivorense. Next base: position 33,452,886 of record JAIUCV010000006.1, on the reverse strand, counting down.
AATAGTGAAACTCCTTGGATCTTTCAGTTTAGGTGGCAGCTTTTTCTATAGAATTGCACTGCACTCTTCTGTAAGTATTACCGTGGCATATTCTTTTAACCTCTTCTTATTTGAAACCAGCTTATTGATGTATTTGGCATAAGCGGGCATTTTTGCTAATGCCTTTATAAAGGGAATATTGATTTAAATTTTATTAAACATCTCAAGAAATCTTTGGAAGCCTAAATTTAGATCTTTCTTTTGAAGATGTTTGGGATATGGAATGGGAGGTACATAAGGTTTGACTTCAGAAGGAGAAGGGTTACTTTGAGTCATAATATTAGCTTAAGCTACCTCAATTACCTCTTCATCTTCATCATTTTTCTGCTCACTTACCTTTTTAGATACCTTTTTAGCCCTATTATCAACTTCTTAGAGTTCTTTACCATTTCGTAGGGTGACTGCCATGACTCATTCCCTTGGATTGACTTCAGTATTGCTCGGGAACTTATTTTGATTATTTCTAGTGAGTACGTTAGCCAAATTACTTATTTGAGCTTTTATGTTTTTCATAGAATTGCCCATTTGCGATTCCATATTCTTCATAGAAGCTTGAGTTGAAGCAACTACTTGTTTGAGTTGGTCAATCTCTTGATTCATACTCTTCATGCTGTTTACTTGGTGAGTCCTCCTCCAACTTTGTTGTACGATCCTTAATTGTGTTTCTTTGTTGTTGGAAGCCTAGTGGTACTTGTGGCCTCTGAGGGGTAGAATTTTCCAAGAGAAATTTAGATGATTTCTCCACCTCGGGTTGTATGTGCTAGAGTATGGATCATTCTTGGGATTAACTCTATCAGCTCTAGCCCCATATAATTAGCCTCCTTCATATAGTCACCATCATAACTTGTATGAAGAGAATTATTAGTAGCAGAAGAAGAAAATGAATTAACAGAATTAAAATTTTTCAATAATAAATTTAAACTCCTTGTTAAATCTCATAGTTCATAAGAGACATCCAATGTAGTGACTTCGTTAGCCATGTCCTCCTTCCTTGAATCACCTTCTGCCTAAAATTTGCTGCTAACATTTTATAAATCTCTTCCCTTTCTTCAGCAGTCATGTTACTTGGATTATCATAGGTTGCATTATCAACTTTTGATTGGTATTCAGAAATGAGCCCATCATAGAAAAAATCCATCAAGAGTATATATGGAAATTGGTGATAGGACATTGGCTTATGAGGAGATTATAATGCTCCCATGCTTCATGAAACAATTCCTAATTTTGTTGGATGAAGAAGTGGATCTTGTCCCTTAATTCTGAAGTTTTCTGAGGATAGTAATATTTTAATATAAGTTACCCATACATCTTAATCCAAGATCTTACAGAAGCTTCTGGAAAGCGTAGAAGCCATTGATGAGCTTTTCCCTTCAGATAGTATGGGAAGTGATGCAACTTTAAGTTATCATCTGATAGGCCATTTAATGGCAATGTGTCAATTATTGTGTAAAACTCCCGTATAAAATCCAAGACGTCTTCAGTTCGATGCCCATGAAAAGTAGTAGTGTATTTAAATGAATATTTTTGAATTCATAATTATGCACAACACAACTCAGTTGAATGCATGATGTAACAAATAGAAAAAAAAAGAGAGAAGAGAAGAAAAAAAAAAGAAAAGTTGAAAATTTTTGTAGGGTTGAAAATTTTCTAAGTCTGCTAGCTACAGCCTAGCTCTAGCGAATGTACCTATTCACTATAGCGAGAAATGGTCTAGTTATAGCGAGTGTGCCTTCTCACTATAGCAAAAATGCTTCTAGCTATAGCGAGTGCGGGCATCTCATACGAAAACTAGGGTGATGCTCGCCATAACGCATGCTACAGCGAAGGCAGAGGTCTGGTACTGACACGAACTCGCCGTAGCAAGGGTTATGGCTCGCTATAGCGAGGGTTAGTCCAGAAAAACATGAAAAAAGAAGATTTGACTTTTTAAAGCCTCCAAACTCCTCCTTTCTAGTTATAACCAACTTAAGCTCCCTCTAAGATAGAGAAAAGGGCGGAGGAGAGAGAGAGAAACCTAGAGGAGGAAGGAAGAACAAGAAAAGGTAAGGTTTTGCATGGTTTTTCTCTTAGAATATTGATCTTCTTTTCCTGCCCTCTCTTCCTATGGTTTTGATTATGGAAGTAGTTAAGTTTTAAGCTTGGTTCAGAAGAGAGAGAGTGGAAAACTACTCTTGAGGGAGATTAGAATTCATGTAGCTTCACTTCCTTGATTTCCTTTCTTGAGAGTTTGAGAAAGGAAGGATAGTTGGTGAATTTCTAATGAGAGAAAGAACCCCTAGCTCTTATATGCTTGGTAGGGTTTGTTAGAAAGAAATCCCTAGCTTTATGAATAAAGTGTTAAGAGAATAATTCCATATTCTTATGTGGTTAGGTTCAAGAGAAGCACTCCCATCTAAAGGTGATTGAGAAACCAACAAGGGAGGAGACAAATTGAAAGGGAAAGTTTGTGAATAGCTAATAAGGTAGCTCTCTCCACCTTCTCTCATGCATAGATGTGTGTTTACATTGTTTTGCATGTGTGTATGCATGTTTTTAAACCATGAAAAGTATGCTAACATGATGATGCCTCATGTATTTCAATGATGTTTTATGTGATTGCTTTATTCTCACTCCCCCTCTTCACCATCCAAACATTTTAGGTGGACCAAGTGAGGCAAGAGATAGGAGCCACCAAACTTGAAGCTAGGGATTTCAGTGAAGAAATTGTAAAGAGTCATGTTGTCACCATTTTGTAGTTATGTTAAGGGATGTAATTTAATGATGTACATGATGTAGCACTTGTAAATGGATGTACTTAATATATATATATATATATATGAGAATTGAACTTATAGTGCATGATGTAGCAAGTTTTGCAATGAATGGCAAGATTTTAGTATTGCCCACATGGGTGTATGTGTTGGTGTGGGAGAGTGAGTTTTGCAAATTTGGGTTGTTAGACACTTGAGCCATGTTTGATAGCCTATATTGATGCTTTTCCATATGCTCATAGAGCCTTAGAGGTAGGAGAGGCAAACTTGAACCCTTGAAGCCTCTTTGAACACAAGAAATAGGTCATTTTGCCCATGATGTCCAAGTCTGACCAAATGACCTCTCTTTGCCTTGAAATTTGGCATGTGACTAGATCTTGTTTAGATCTTTTTGGAAAGCTAAATATCAAGTCATTTGGAGGTCTGTATAATTTTCTATGATTTTTCAAAGTTGGTATCAGAAATTCGGATTTCCATAAACACTGTTCATTTGGTCAGTTGTGGAATTATGTCATCCGAGGGGCAAACATAGTCCAATGGCTACGAAATTTTATAGACAGAAACTAGACAATCACAGTGACTTGTAGCAATTGGAAACACCTCATTTAGAGGTCTAGAGAGGAAGATATGAAATTTCGAAATTCCTGCCCAGTATCAATCATCTTGCCTGACCTGAGGTATTGTTCCATCGATTTCTGGGAGTTTGGCTTGATGAACTGATCTGGAGATATTTTCCCTCTCTATTTAACATACACATATTTCCATATTAGTATTGTTTGCATGCATTGGAGTTTTGTGGAATTAGTTGGACATTTTTGAAGTTCATATCAGTAAATTGTGACAGTATCAGGACCACTCCGACCTCCAGATGATTTCGCGTCTCAAACGCTTTGTGTGTGTGATTTTATGACTTTAACGTATTTTTAACATGAAGTAGATATCCTAAGATTTCTAGAATGACAGAGATCATATGTTTTTGATTTTTCTAGATTTAGTTTTGAATTTCCAAACTTTGCCCAGAAATGAGGCCAAGTTTGCCGAAAATGAATCTACATGTCTCATATCCCTTTTTGCTTTCCATGGGTTTAAAGCATATTTTTGGAATTGAAATGAGTTGTAATGGTGCAATTAAATATGAGGATGTATAAAATGAGCTCACACGGTCCATGTGACACTGAAATGCAATTTTGACCATGCCACAACGTTAAGTAAATGTATGATTCCAATGAGGAAGATCTCTCCTTATTATTCCTATACCTCATATGAGCATGTAAGGCATGATGAGTATGAGCTAGAAATGAAGGTGTTACACATGACAGATTGAAGTGATGAAGGGGCGTTGAATATCCCAAAACGTAATATATGGCTCAACAACAACAGCAGCAACATTGTTATTTCGATTAATTTTATCGTCAGCCATCTCTCTTCTTCTTTGAGTTCTATTTTTCCTGTAAAATTGTTCAATTTCTAAATTAATAAGAGTCAAATTTAAGTCACAAGGACTCCGCAATTGCATTAAAGGGAAAATAACAAGGGAAAAAAAAATAAAGATAGAGAAAAAGTAGAAAAGAAAAAAAATTAAAGAATTAGTAAATCTGTAACCTCTTTGGCAACGGTGCCAAAAACTTGATCACTCCTGCAACTGTATGGGATTGGTGTAGTATAAATTCCTAGAGCATTCTAAGGTCGAACCTACAGAGAGGTTGTACTTTTATTAATTCAAATAATTAATAGTTGAAAAAATGATATATAATAAACTAATTGATGAGAGTATGTAGAAACTATACAAATAAAAGTAAGCAAGAATTAATTATGAGAAGAATACAATTACTAAAAGTGTAGGGGTTTAGGATTTACCCTCTAGTTTACTAGTTTCTATTCATCATATTGACTCTTAAGCAATTATAGTGACAAGTATTTCTAAAGTATCCTAATATTCTCCCGAATTACCAGTTTGTATTTAATTAGAGTTAAATTCTTTTCCAAGATACCTAAACAACTAATTAAATCATGAAGCAATAGTTTTAAGTTACTACAAATCTCTAGAACTATCCCTAAGCTAAATATTTGTGTCTATTTCTCTAGATCTAGGTTCTCTCTTCACCTCCCAGTGCATCAAGATCGCCCATATATTTCATTTAATGGTGGCCAATCATAAAATCAACATTAAACACGAGAGAAATAGATATAATTGAAATTTGAAAATATATTCATAAATAAAAATCCATAGAGAGTTAAAATAAATAGTAAAAACTAGTTTCCAATTGGGCTACATCCCTATCCCCAACTGGAAAATTTAGAAACACATAATTGAAGAATTCACAAATAACATTGTTCTAAAATCTGTAATCATGAAAAATCAATCACAAGATTATAAAGAAATAGAGAAGAGAAATTGATTCAACCTCAATACTCCCAAAAATTCTTGCACTTAGCTTCAAGATTGTTTCCACAGACTCTAAATATCTCAAAGAGAATTCTTGAGAAACTCAAAATAGTGATTGGATGCCTCCCTTTTTTTTAGAATCTAAAAAATACTTATTATTCTTCAATCAGTGGTAAGGTTTACAATCTTAATTCCTATGGACTATATATAAAGTCCATAAGATAACTTCTAATAACAAATCCTAATCCTAATAAAAAAATAACCTCTAATAGTTAAAGATAATATTTAATTCATATCCTGACAAAAAGATAATTATTAAAGCCTAACAAAAAGATAACTAGAAATAACAAAATAACTAATAAAATAAAGTAATTTAAATGTTAATTTCTAATACTAATAAAATTTTATATCTTATATTTATCTTTAGCCCATAATTTTCTATCCAAATTCTATTTTTATTTAAGAATTAAATTTAGGAGGAAAATATATTAAATATATTAAATAGGTATAAAATATTTATAAATTTAATCCACTATATCTCAAAATCTACACTTATTTAATTATAAAATATGCACTTATCAACTATGAAGAATCTAAGCATTATAAATTATTATGGAAGTGACTTAAGTTTAACTGATTAGCTCATAGTTGGGTTGCAATATTTAACTAGAGGTCCAGTGTTAAAATTGTAGAATGACTACCTAATATATAGTGGAAAATTCTAAATAAGCAGAGGCAAATATCTTAAGCATCTAAGATAGATATATATATATATATATATACATCATCATCATCATCATCCTTTTTATGGTAGTGTATAAGTTGTGTGCCATTTACTAAAATCTATTTACATATGAATAATTATTTTCTTTATGGCTCCATAATTTATGCCTAATTGTGTTTACCTTCCCAGCGTAAACCATAAGTAAACCATTTTGGAGCCCTTTTTGGGACCCTTTTAATTTTGGGCCTTTACAGAATTACCCATAACAAGTTTTTTGTCCAGATTTTTATGAAAATTATTTTTTGGTTCCATTTAAATTCATCTTATTTTTAGAAAATTATTCTTGACAATTTTGGCACATTTGGAAGTGAAAATTAATTTAAGTGATATTTGATTATTGGATTGTGACTATTTGTACAATTTAAGAAATTCTATTTTTCAGGAAGGTTTTGCCAAATTTTTGAAAACCACCTAAATGATTGTGTGAAGTAAATAATGTGTTTTAAAAGTGTGATATAATTCTTGAGTTCTTCTTGGCCTTTTATCATGATCAAGTGATTGTGTTTTTTTTCAAACTTGTTAGGTTAAACTACCCTTAAGTTGGCTTAATTGGTATGCTAAAAGTTTTGGATTGTAACAAGTATATTTTTATGATATTAATCAAAGAAATATGTAAGATTTTTGTATATGATATTAGTAAAAAATAGTAGCAATTTGTAAAAATGTGACAAAAAATCTAATAAAAAATAAAAAGATACATATAAACAACAATCATGGTTAAAAAATAATAGCTTTAGAATAAAAAAAATTAATAACAAATGCTTAAAAAATTTCATTCTATAACTTTATATGAAAATAAAATAAATATACAAAAGGAACGTACGTTGACCCAACTGAAGTGCCATCGATTTGATTTAGTGTAAAGTCTCTTTGTAATGCTGCTTATGATACATGACTTTCTAGAAATTCCCATGTATTATTGTTACCTTTACAAGGTTCAGTTTAGCAAGTTAAAAATAGAATTCATAAAAGACATAAATCTTTTGAATTTAATTAATTTGGAAACATCTATAGATATATAGGATTGGATTGGAGCATCTGTTACTGCTGTAGGCCTTAATTGTGTAGTTTGGAGGAAAAAGGGTTACATGCACACCCATCTCATTCTTCTACTACCACCCAAACTAAACATATGAAGCACACTTGGGTCTAGATAGATTGCAATAAATCTAGTAAATTTATTAAGTAAACTTCATAATTCATCAAGTAGTATTAAATCTAATAGATTGACCTTTAGGGCAAAATATTCTTTTTATTGCTTTTTCTTTTCTTTTTTGGTTGGGAAGCACTCAACTTCTCCACAAAGATCATTTCATTTTCAGTTCAACTCGAAAGCAGCTTGTCATACCATACTTCATTAGCTTCCTTAGACTAGAGTTCATACATAATGCCAAAGAAAAGAAATAAAAATAATAGTATTTTCTTCTATTACATAGTATTTTAAAAACTCCTATTTCGCCTTGCGAACCTTATGGACCCATCAATAGCATTCTCTACTTATACTCCATCCATACAATTCATACATATTATAAAACAATCCATGAACCATGGATTTCAAACCAAAAACCAAAAAAATTACAATTTACTCGCGGGTCTAGAATTCAGGTTTTTGGCACCAAATTTGGAAAATCATAATTAATTATAAAAAATTTGAAATCAAACAAATGATAGCTTTCTGGAAAGATCTAGATGTGTACTATAGTTAAAAATTATTCTAGGCCATGAAAACCCAAGTGGACCATGATTAATAATAGAAAAGCATGAAAGGTCTGGCTACCCAAGTTTGATATCATAGGTTACTGATATGAACTTCAAAACTTCATAACTAATTTTAGAAAAATCAAAACCTAGAAAACCATACCATTCTAGAAATCTATGAATGTTAACTTTAAGAGAAAAATAATTTTAGATTAAAACAAAAAGCAATCAGGGCACAAAAATTGATGGAACAATAATAGAGGTCTGACTGCATCCTTGTACTAATTTGAAATGTCACAAATTCGTTTCTTTCTCAATATAAATCCAAATGAGGTACTCTTAAGTGCTATAGAAAGATTATCATGTCTAGTTTATGCCTATAAAATTTCATAGCCATTAGACACCATTGGCCCACAAATGACAAAGGCAAAGAATTTGACCATTTACACAGTAATAATGCCAATTCTATCAAAATTTGCCAATTTTGAAAAGTCACCAAAAATTCTTTAGAGCTCCAAATAATATACACTTTAGCTTCCTAAAAAGCTCTAGATGAGACTATATGCATGCTGAGTTTCAGGCCAAGAAGAGCTCATTTGGTCAGATTGTGACATAGTTCACGAATATGGCAAATTTGGCATTGTATATGGGTCAAAATTTGTCCAAATGGCTTCTTACTTCTTCTACCACCACATGAGCATGTTTGGGAGCATAAACACAGCATATACAAGCTTCCCAAATGGTCTAAACTACCATGCATCAAAAACTCACCATGGCACAAGCCATAATACACATTCAATAGTGGTCCTCCAAGTACTCAAAACACATATTCTCATTGATTTGTTTTCAAATTTGGTTCATACACAATATATACATACTTTCACATTTGCTTAAATATTTACATCTCATAATAATATGCACATATAAACTTTGATATTTCTTTACATCAAGAACTACATTAATGGCAAAGTATAGTCTATCAAATGCCTTGGCTTCCATCTTTGGCTTCTTAAACTTCACCTAGACATGGTGAGATGAGAGAGGAAAGGGAGTGAAACACTCCCTAGCTCCCTCATCTATCCTAGGCTGAGACAATGGAGGAAAATGGGACCCATGGAGTGTGCAAATTTTTCTTGAAAGAAGAGACACCTGGGAGGCTTCTTAAGGGTCTTAGAAACTCAAACAAACATGTACCTAAGCTAGGGAATTTACGGATCAAAACAGATTTTACAAGATGTTCAAGAACCCCTAACATTCCTATCTCGAAATTCAATGATTTTTCTCCCACTTTCTTTACATTTCCTAGGTTCCTATACTCTAATTCATGGGTTTCATGCTTGCACCAGGTCAAAATCCACTTCCTCTCCCTAGCTCTTTGCAAGGCCGAACCCACACACTCATACACAAGGGAAGAAGAAGCAACAAAACAAGAAGAAACAAAACAAGAAGATGTACCTTAGTTCCTTAGCTTCTTCAAAAGTCTTTTTCTTTGCTTTAGCTTCCTTCTTGAAACTATAAACTTTCTCCTCTGAACCAAGGCCAAAACAGACCTAAATAAACAAGCCAAAATCATAGGAAGAAAGCTTAAGAGAAGGAAAACAACATTAAAGAAGGAAAAGTCATGAAATTCTTCCATTTTTCTACCTTTCTCCTTGATTTCTTCCCTCTCTTTTCTTCTCCTATGGTACCCCTTTCTTAATAGAGCTCTCCTTTGGTCTTGAGCAGAAAAAGAGTCAGTTATTTGGGAGAGAGAAGAGGACGCCTACTATAAAGAAAAATATAGAAGAAATTGTCCAAAAAAATGACATTTACGTCCTGCATTCGTGGCATTTTCGTTTTAGGTTCATTTTAGCTCCTTTTTTAGAACCATCTTTTTCATCATAAAATTTAGGTCATCAATTTTATAAAATGGCTTTGGAAGTACTTAATTTGGATTTAAAACCTTCTCGAATGAAGAGGTCAAAGTTTGTGTCAATTGACGTTTAAAACCATACACTAGAAGGGTTTTAACTGTTCCGGGAATTCTCATGATTTTCAGGGCCTCTGAGAATCCCAGAAAGCTCAAATTTTTCATTTAAAAAGCCCTCCTGTGAGTTTTTCAAAAAGTGACCATATTTACAAAAATGCCACTATACTTATGGCAAATTTTTTAAACCACTTTGGCTCTGGTTTCTGAGCAACTCAAGGCTCAAATTCTCATTTTTCATTATTTAAAATTTTATCCAAATTTTATTTGGCCTTGAACCATTCAATCAAAGGGACTTTCTTTTCAAATTGACTTATTACGATGTTTTTACGAAATATCAGACGTTACACAGCTCTTCATTAATTCCAATATGGTAGCATGTCATATTATTGGTGTTCTGCTCATTGTATATTTTCTTTTGTCCAATAGTTACTTTATTCATCTTGCATTTGATTATTTTGTATCCCATATATATTAGCTTGTGACTTTGCTTTTGTTAGTTGATTAACTCCATTCCATTCATGTCCTTACAAGCAATGAATGATGTAGATTTGAAATTTGATAATGATAAAAAAACACATCAGACTATAAGTTAAGCCCTCCATATAGTATTTTAGATGACTTATTTGGTAAAGGAATCCTTTGAAGCCTGATTTTTAGTTTGATCAGTTGTCATATGACATATATTTATATACTCTTTTTTTTTTTGTTATAGGTGTGGTCTCTATAAAAAGCTTGCTTTAGAGCCTTAAAAGCTAGTTACTAGCTTAAAGAAAGTCAAATCTTTTTCAACAAGAAAGGTTAGCACCCTCAGTCTTATAGGCATGACCTTAAATGAATTTTTTTAAATGTTCAGTGAAATAAAAAATTTTAGCAATCCAACATGTGAGTGTCATGTGTGTAAATTGAATCCCAACCATTAAGTGTATCACACCATATTATATCTAAGAATTTCTTGAGGAAGTTTAAGATTTCAATGTAGGTAAAGTTATTATAAGCAACAAGTAAATTAAATGAACTTAGATGGTAGTTTGAATCATTTTCTATATAGATTTTGTGAGGCATAAACCTTGTAAAATAATAGTTGGAAGAGTAAACAAACAAAAATAAATCTCATATACATTCTTATTTGTAGTATCACTTTCTCACACTTAAAAGATATTTTATAGATTTTACACTTTAAAAAAATTCAAACACTCTTTAAAGAAGAAGATCTTGTAGGAAAGAGTAATTGATGGAGAATGAAGCCTTCACAAGTAAATCCCACTAGACTCCACTTATTTAGTTAGTTTGACTTTCACTTTCATAAAATTATTAAAAAATCCAAGCTTAAAATTGTGTTTGATACCAAGCAAAGAAGGTTGAGGAAATAAAAAATTTTCAAAAAAAATTGAAAAATGTCTAATGTCATCATCATTAATCAATATATATCCCTTTTATTATATTCTTTTAAACTAAGGATTCGAATACTATTTCTCTTCCTATTTACTCAAATTTTATTTTCATTATGTTTTATTTTTTTCCTACATACTAGATATAGCTTAAGAGTTAAGGCCTTGCTCTCTCAACCAACTTTGAAGAAAACCATAGATCAACATCAATGAAAATACTTTTCTACCTCTTTGTATGGAATTAGGTGTGAAACTAGAATGAATGACTTTAGAAGAAAGGTGAAGTGTATATCTTCCCTCTTGTTTTTAAGACAAACAATAATACTTTTGCAAATGTTTGTTAGGCATATAGCAAGCACTAGATTTGAAATGAATGAGTCCATAACATTAAAAGTCATTGAGATTATGTAGGGAACTTGAAATTCTTTCTTATCTATCTTTATATAAATTCTATTGCTTTTGTTTACTAGATTTTTAATCTCTTCAAGTTTAATTGTGCTACTTTTTCAAATGAACATGTATTTTGTCATACCTTTCTAAGATTACTTTAAACACTATATGTTAGCATAGGCTTTAATTAGGAGATATTAGTTATAGATTCTTTTGTTTTGATTGATTAAAAGATAGAATGAAGGTGCTAGAAAATCAAAGATGGATGTATAATAGAGTAGATTTGAGTCTTTGACATTTTATAATAGAGTTTAGGCAAGGTGTGAGGAGTTTCTTGCCCATGCATGCCCATTGCCTTCTTTTTTGCATTTGGAGAAGATTAGGTGTCCATGTGCTCGATATAAATGCAAGAACCATCTATGTGTTGATAAGGTGGAGGTGCACATTTATAGACATGGATTCAAGTCAGACTACTATATGTGGACTTGTCATGTCAAAACGTTGACTGAGTATCATTCACTCGTGTGTCTAATGCCAGGCATCCAACATGTCTCACATGGGCTGCTTGGGAACCAGTTGACATAGTATAAGACCATGGTGATGGATGCAATTAGGCCAAGTTTCCAGGATAACAACAGTGAAAGTGCTGAAGAAATGCCAAATCCAAATGTAAGGGCATTCTATGACATGCTGCTTTCTCTGTAAACGTACGAAACTCACCATATATAAAAGGAAGTCCCTCGAATAGAATGATTTGAGGCCAAATAAAATTAGAATAAAATTCTAAATAATAACAAATAAGGATCCAAGGCCCAAAGTGTAATGTTTGGTTTTTGTTAAACAATGGAAACGAGTATGCTTTCAAAGCAAGCCCCCTAAAATGAATTAGTTAAGGTCCTAAAAAATTTAAATAACATTCTAGACTCCTAAAAATGAGAATCCTAGACTCATATGGAAAGAAAAATGAAGCTAGAATGAAAAACAAAATTGAACGAAAGATTGACAAAACGTAATGGCATTTTCATAATTTTAAGCAAATTTTGGAATTCTCACAAGAGGGCGTTTTAAAAAAAAAATTGAATTCTCTGAGGTTCTCAGAGGCTTGAAAATCATGAGAAGCCCCAGGATAGTTAAAACTCCTCCGGTGGACATTTTCCAATGTTGGTTGACTTAAACTTTGACAAATTCATTCAAAAAAGTTTTAACTCTAATTTAAGTGATTCCAAAGGAATTTTACTAAATTGGAAATCTAAATTTTATAATGGAAAAAATGGTTCTAAAAAAGAAGCTAAAACGAACTAGAAACGAAAATGTCAAGACAAAAGGACAAAATTGAAATTTTTGAAAAGTCTTCGTTAAACCTCCCTATATATATGAGGCACCCCATCTCCTCACTCATTTAGACACAATTTTTTCTACCCTATACTAGAGGAGAGAGCTAGGGTTTGAGGCACACTAAGAAGAGGAGAAAGGAAGGAGAAATACAAGGTAGAAAGGTATGGATTTCTTAGTTTTTTTCATGTTTTCTCTTTAGCAAACCTCTCTTTCTCCATTTCCCCTTCTTTCTTATGACTTTATTGAAGTTATTGGATCTATTTTGAAGGAGGAATAGAGAGAAAAATTCAGATTTGAAGAGAGGAGCCCAAAGAAAGGAAGAATCAAGCAAGAAAATAAGGAAAAACAAGATAAAATTTCCATCCTATGGTAGCTACTTCTTCTCCCCTTTCTTCCTTGGTTCAACCTACATATGGCTAGCCCTAGGGAGTTGAATTCCTAGCAAAACCAATGAATCTTATGAATTTAAGGGAGGAGAATAAGAATATGCAAAGAAAACAATAAAAGAACCATGGAAAATCAAGATAGCAAAGGTAGGGTTTCTAGTGTTCCTTGTAAAATTTGATTTGATACTATGATTCTTAGGCCTAAATGAATGTTTAATGAGCTCTTAAGATCCTTAGTAGGGTCCCCATATATATCTTCCATCAAGAAAATAAAGCAAAGCCATAAGTGCTAAAATCAAACATAGTTTTGGGCTAGAAGGGTTAGGGTACCTAGGGATAGTTTTAAATTTTTCTAAGCCCATTTTTAAGTCATATATGATGAGTAAAAATGAGGAAAAATCTTGGGAAAAATTTAGAAGGCCTGGAGAATGAATTGGTGTCATAGGTTCCATAATATGACCTAAGGAAGTAATATAAAGTTAGGCTCTTTGTTTTGATTGTGTGATGACTCCAAAGGCTTAAAAGGAGTCAAGAATCATAAATGAAAGGAAGGAATGGAGCCTAGAACTCATTTGATGGGTGTTGGTTCATTAGATACATTTTTGTTTTGATTATGTGATGACTCCAAGAGACTTAAAAGGAGTCAAGAATAATAAATGAAAGGAAGGAATGGAGCCTAAAACTCATTTGATGGGTATTGCTTCATTAGGTACATTTTTGGAACCATAAAGGGGTTATTAGACTAAGTTAGTGTTTAAGGAAGATGTATCACTTTAGAAATGATTCCATGAACCTAATTGATTTCCATATGTTTAGACTAAGAGAAACCAATTTCACACCCTTATATGTGTGAGGCCGAGGAAGGGAGCATTGTTTCAAGAAGAAAAGTATATGGTTGCACCAAAGGTAGCTCTCTCTACTTTCTCTCATGCATGAATGTGTGCTTACCTTATCTTTGAATGTATGTATGAGTGCTCTAAGCCATGAAAAGTATTCTAGCATATGCCTATCTTCCATGGTACTATGATATTGTATTGTGTTTTCAATTGATGTCTAGTATGTGTGCTTGGTTTTGCTTGAGTGTGGTGAAGCCAAGAACTCTTAGCTATGGTTGGGATGAGCCAAGAACCCTTAAAAATGGTTGAGACTAAGAAAAGTGTCTCCCAAGAGTATGGTTGAGCCAAAACCTCTTAGAGAAAATGGGTGAGGCAAGTCCAAAATCCATAAGTAAATGGATGAGGCTAATCCACTTACTTGGCAAGCCTATGTATGCTATGTATGACTTACTCAAATGTCAAGGATGTTTCTTGAATGCTCATACAATTCAATATGTCTATGCATGTATTTTTAAGACTTGTTTTGCATACTTCACGTATGATTAAAAGGGAGATGAGCTATTGGGATTCTTTGAATCTCATTCCCTCCTCTCCAATGTCCTAACATGCTAGGTGGACTAAGTGAGCAAGACAATGGAAGCCATCAAGTGGGAAGATAAGAGATTGACAACAATTTGCATTGATTTTGCTTCTTTATGGCCATATGAGTGGCAAATATTATACTCCATTATTGTATATGTACTATGACCTTATGAACATGTGTAATTATGCAAATGTATCATGTGCAAATGTATCATATACAAATGAGATTTAATGTTATATGAACGGCATAGTGCATTTTGGGTATGGAATGACAAGACTAGCCTTGTATGTTCTTGTGTATGGCATGGGGTGCGAGAGTGAGTTTTCAAATTCTAGGTCTATGCACCTTTGAGACAAGTTTAGAAGGTCATTTTGGTGTATTTCCACGTGCTCAAGTGGTCATGGTTGCCTTAGAGCTCAAATTGAACCCTTTGTAAAGCTTGAAAATGACCATTTCACAACCTAATATCAAGATCTGACCAAATGAATGAATTTGCCCATGAAATTTAGCACACGTATAGATCTTATCTAAGAGCTTTTTAGGAAACCAAAGACTAGATTATTTGGAGCTCTATAGAATTAATTATGATTTCTCAAAATTGGCATTTTTTGCTAAATTGATATAAGTATTGTTCATATGGTTAGAAACTTAGGCTGTCTCATTCATAGGCCAAATGATGTCCAATGCTCATGAAATTTTACAAACATAAAATAGACATGATGATCTTTGCATAGTGATGAGAACAAGCTAATTGGACCTCTAAATAGGGAGATATGAATTTTTGAAGTTGGAGGTCGATATCAGGGATGATAGTCTACCTTTGGTACTATTCCATCTATTTCAGGTGGCTAACAACCCTTGTTGAGATCTGGACATATTTTTATCATAAATTAGACATCTGCAGGTTTCCACATATGATAAAGAATCCATGATTTCTATTTTTCTAGAATTAGTTATAATTTTTCAAAGTTCATGATAGTAAACTAAAATTTCTGGCCGATGCTGCACTCTTGAATTTCATGTACTCCACCCACTTACATGAGTTTTAGGCCACTTCCTTGAATGATTTTGAGTTTTATTAGTGTAATTAAATATAAGAATGAGTTGAATAAGTTTATATGATCCACAGGACACTGAATGAAAAATTCAAACACCATGTAATGCAAAGAAATTCATTATTTTAATGAGTTTTTCCTTCCTCTTCTTGTATGGAAATGGGAAGAACTTTAATAGTTATATGAAATGAGCTCCAGAGTTATGGTGTCACACAAGGTGTCCAAAAACCTGAGCTAAAGAAGCTAAGAAAATTGCGAAAACAAGTTAGAACATTTTCATAATTTTTGAAAATTTTGAAAAACTCACAATAGGACTTTTTAAATGAAATTTTTGAGCTTTCCAAGGTTCTCAGAGGCCCTGAAAATTATGAGAACCTTTAGAACAATTAAAACTCCTTCGGTGAGTGATTTCGGTAAAGGGTTGACCAAAACTTTAATCGAATAGATCGGAATAGTTTCAAATTCAATTTAGGTGAAACCAAAAGCATTTTATAAGTTAGAGGATCTAAATTTTATGATGGAAAAGACGATTCTCAAAAAGGAGTTAAAATGAGACCAAACAGACAAACCATGGTTTAGGGACTAAAATGAAAAGTTGAAAAAATGGATAACTTTACCTTTTTGATTCATAAATCATGTCTAGCCACTTTTCCTTCATTCTCCATGACCTGAAGTAGCTCTAAACAGATTTGGAATGGCGTCCAAAAGGGGGAGGAGAGAGAAGGAGAAAGAAGGAAAAATAGGTATAAAAATTTACAAAATTTCATGGCTCTACCTTCACAAGTATTATTCCTCTCCACTTTCTCTTCCTTCCTATAATTTTCATGACTCATATAGGGCTATTTTGGGACTGGTCTAGAGGAGAGAACTTAGAATTTAAAGAAGAACCTTGAAGCAATGGAAAGAACTCTTAAAAAGGGCTTGAATAGAAGGTAATTCCATAGCCTTTCATGTTTCTTTTGTTTGTTCTCCTTCCTTTAAGTTTCAACCAGCCTAGAGCCCACTCTTTAAAGGATGAATTCTGACCATATCAAGGGAAGAACAAGTGTTTTAGAGTATGGGAATTTACATGAGTCATTCCCTTCAAGGAAATAAAACGAACTCTATAAGTCTAAAGACTAGGATCAAGTCTTTGCCAAGTGTAACACCATATATTTCTAGCTTATTTCATAACATTCTCATGTATCACAACATCAATTCCATGAAGGAGGTGGGAAAAGTCCATTAAAATAATATATATAATTGCGTTGCGTCGTATATAAAAATTCCATTCGGTGTCACATAGACTGTATGAGCTCATACAAGAAATTCTCATATTTAATTACATGGATATAACTCAATTGCATAATGAAATGTGGCCTACAACTCATGGAACTTGAAGGAATGCATGAAATAAACACATATATTTTCAGCCAGCTTTTGCCCCTTTTTTGCCTCAAATTTGAAAAATCATAACTAATTCTAAAAAAATTGAAGTCATGCATTCTTGGTCATTTTGGAAAGCTACAGATGTATACTTTATAGTAAAAATATGTTCATACTATAACATCCATCACAGAGGACTTTGACATTCAAAATGGTTCAGAGGTCAAACTGCCCACTAGAGCTGTCACAGATTTCTGCAGCAAATTTTGAAAATGTCCAATTAATTCTACAAAAATACAATCCATGAAAATGATACCAATCAGGAAAGCTGTGGATGTTAGCTAGAGGGTAAAAATAACTACAGACCTGTTCAAGCAATCCCAGATGTTGAAATCTAATCAAACAGTAACAGAGGTCGGCTAGAATTCCTGATACTAAATAGATTCTTTGAAAATTCATATCTCCCTCTATAATCCTCTAAATGAGGTGCTTCTAGTTGGCACAAGTCACTGGGACTGTCTAATCTTTTTGTATAAAATATCGTGGCAATTGGACATCATTTGAGCCCTATGTGATAGATTTCATTTTCGGACCAGTATGAACAGTGACATGACCAAAACCAAAAAATTTGCCAACTTTGAAAATTCATGAAATATTCTATAGACCTCTAAAAATTAGATTCTTTAGCTTCCCAAAAAGCTCTCAACAAGCCCTAATTGCATGCCAAATCTCATATCAAACAGAGCACATTTAGCTAAAAACTGATATAGGATTCTATTTTGGTCAATTTTAGCTCCATATGAGGTACCAAAGTAACCAAATGGCTTTCCCTAGGGTTTGGCACCTTTTGGGCAAGTCTAAAAGCATGATTAAGACTTGTGTGAGCTGCCCAAATGGTCCCAACCCTCATGCATCTCATTTTGGCCATCTCATCCACACATATGCATAATTCCATAAACTAATTCAAGAAGCTACATTGCCCATACATACTCAATTTGCATACTAGTGGTCACATAATACATTCTCCTATTTAAACATAACATATTATCATAATTACATATGTTCCAAAGACCATAGACCATTTACAACAATAATTTACATCATTAGGCATCATTATGGCTTCAAAGAGCAAAAACCATACATATTGGTGTCAATCTCTTCTCTTTAAGGTAGTTGGCTTCCATCACCTTGTCTATTTAGTCCACCTAGCATGTTGATCATTGGAGAGGAGGCAATGAGATTCAAAGAATCCCAATAACTCATCTCCCATTCAATCATATATAATAGATGCAAACAAGTCTCATAAATGCATGTATGGTCATATTGACATGTGCAAGTATTCAAGAAGCATTTTCATCATTTGAGAATGCCATACATAGCATACAAAGGCTTGCCAAGCAAGTGGATTGGCCTCACCCAATTTATTGTAGATATTGGACTTGCCTCACCCATTCTTTAAGAGATTCTTAGACTCAACCATACTCTTGGGAGCCCATCTTGCTTTTGGAAGACTCTTTACTTTGTCTTAACCAATCTCAAGAGTTCTTGGCTCATCCTCACCATGGCTAAGGGTTCTTGGCCTCACCACACTCAAGCAAACCCAAGCACACATAAAAAATATCATAAAAACATAATATGTCATCATAAAATCACGGTATATGAAATCATGCTATCATACTTTTCATGGCTTAAAAATATGCATACACACATTTTAATACAAGCTAAGCATATATCCATGCATGAGAGAAGGTAGAGAGAGCTACCTTGCACACAATCACATACTTTTCCCTTTGGATTCAAGCTCCTCTTTTTGGCCACACACACACAAACTTGTGGAGATGCTTTCTCTTGGCCTAGACACAATTTATGGAAGCCAATTAGGTTCATGAGACAATTTCTAAGGCCACACAACTTGCCTAGACACTAGGTTGTTCTATAAACCCCATTATGGTCCATAAATGCACCTAATGAAGCAACACCTCTCAAATAAATTCTAGGCTCCATTCTTTCCTTTCAAATATAATTCTTGACTCCTTTTAAGCCTTTTGGATCATCACACAATTAAAACAAAGAGTCTAACTATATGTTTCTTCTTTAGGTCATAATATGGAACCTAAGGTACTAACTCACTTTCTATGGGTTCTAAATTTTTTCCAAGGCCTCCCCTCATTTTCATTCATCATAAATTACTCAAGAATGGGTTTAGAAAACTTTAAAACTCTCCCTAGCTACTCCATCCATGCTTGGCCAAGACATAGCCCCTTTTTAGCCTTTTTGGAATTCTCTTTGTTTTCTTGAAGGAGGAAGCATGTGGGGAGCATCTTAGGAATCTTAGGAGCTCATTTAAACTCTTAATTAGGCCTAGGAATCATCATACAAAATCAAAATTTACAAGGTGTAATTGAAACCCTAGAACTTGCATCTTGAAATCTAATAATTTTTTTGTTAATTCCCTTTGCATATTCTTAATCTCCACACCTTTTTCCTTAGATTCACCCTTGTTTCTGCCTAAAAATCAAGTCCTCCTAGGGTTTTCTCATGTTAGGCGAAATGGAGGAGGAGGGAACCAAAGATGACAACCAAGGAAGAGAAATTACTTTGTTTTCTTACTTTTTCTCACTTGAATCTTGTGTTCTTTGAGCTCCTCTCTTCAAATCCGAATTTTCCCCTCAATTTCTCCTCTAAAACAGATCCATATACTTCATTATAATCATAGGAAATAAAGGAGAATGAAGGAGAAGAGGTTTGGAAGAGAAAGAGCATAAAAAATCATGAAAATCCATACCTTTCTACCTTGAATTTCTCCTCCTTTTCTTCCTCCTCCTGTGCGCCTCATCCCCTAGGGCTTTTCTCTGGTTTTGGGCAGAACATGGTGGTGCATAATGAAGGGAGAAGAAGGGTGCATCATATATATAGGTGGGAGTAAGTTACACTTTTCCAAAAATCTCATTTAGCCCTTCATTTTTGGCATTTTTGTTTCTCCTTTGTTTTAGCTCCTTTTTGAGAATTGTCTTTTCCATTATGAAATTTAGGTTCCCAATTTAGTAAAATGCCTTTGGAATCACTCAAATCGGAGCTAAAACCTTTCCGAATGAATCCATCAAAGTTCAGGTACACTGATATTGGAAAATATCCACCGGAGGGGCTTTAGCTATCCCTGGGCTTTCCATGATTTTTAAGGCCTCTGAGAACCCTAGGAAACTCAAAAATTTCATTTAAAAATCCTTTCTATGTGAATTCCAAAATTTACTCAAAATTACAAAAATGCCATTATGTTTCGTAAGCTTTTCGTAAGAAATTGTTTCTTTATTTAAGCTCTGTTTTTCTTTTCGTCTGAGCCTGGGATTCTCATTTTTAGGAGTCTAGAATGCTTTTTAATTTTTTTGGGACCTTAACTACATCATTTGGGGGGACTTCCTTTTGTATCCGATAAGTTTCGTTTATTTACGGAGAAACCGTACGTTACATTTCTTATGTTTTCTCTCAATTTCAGAAAAATGGATGTTACACCAAGAAAGATTTGGCCACCTAGGGAGTGTTTTAAATTTTTCTAAGCCTAGAATGGGACTAGATATGATAGAGGAACATCAAAGGAAGCCTTAGAAAAAATTTAGAAGCCTTAGTTTGTGAGATGGAGGTATAAGCTCCATAATGAGACATAAAGAAACAACTTATAGTTTGACTCTTTAAAATAAATTTGTGATGACCCCAAGGAGTCTAAATGGAATTAAGAGACTTAGATTGAATGAGAAAATGGAGCCAAGATCATGAATTTCCATAGTTACTTCATTGTGTTTTCTATAGATCCATAATTGAGTCTTAAAACAAAGTGAGCTTCCATAATGTGTGGGTGATGCTAAAGCTTGTTCCTATGAGTGATTCATGTCTCATTTAATATGTCTAGGCCAAGAGAATCAAGTGCCACTTAATGTCATGAGCTTGGCTGAAAAGAAGAAGATAAATTTAAGAGAAAAATGGGTGACATTGGCTAAGGTTACTCTCTAACCTTTGTCACATGCATGGCTTAGATGTGGGCTTGTCTTTAAGTGCTTGTGTATATGTTTGAACTATGAAATGTGTTTTTAGCTATTGCTTACTTGCTATGGTACTATTATACATCTTGAAATGAGTTTATGAATGTGTTTTGGCTTGAATGGGTATGGTTAAGCTAAAAGTCCCTAGAATTGGGTGAGACAAAGCTAAAAGTCTTAAGAAAAGTAAGGCTTAGTCAAAAGTCCCTTGAAAGTGGATGAGGTAAATCCAAAAGTCCTTAGAAAGTTGGTTGAGGCTAGACCAATGCCCTTGAAAGCCTATGTTTGATATGTATGAGCTCACATGACCAAGAAAATGTTTTACGTATGTTCATGAGAAGCTTGTATGACATGCATATATTCTTTGACATATTTTAGCATCCATTATGTATGTTTGAAAGGGTAAAGAGCTATTGAGATTCTTTAAATTTCACCCTTCTCCATTTTCTATCTAACCATATTTAAGTGCAGCTCAAAGAAGCAAGAATGGAGATCAAGAAGCATGAGTTGCCATACTTTGACAATAGAATAGCTTTTAATGTAATGTAATGTCAAAGTAAGTAAGTATAAGTAGTTCATGGCATATAAACTATTGAGCATGTATAAAAGTAGTGAATATCATGTATGAATGGAAATGAGAACCAAATGTATGTTTATATGGATTTTTGCCATCCATGTGCCTTGAGGATTATGTGTATAAAGGCAAGTAGAAAGGTGATTTTGAGATGCATGGTAAATTAGACCATTTGAGATTCTCTCATAGGATGCATTTGTGCTATGAAATGTGCCCAGATGGTTGTCGAGTTATTAGAATACCATTTGGTGCAACTTTGACCCATTTATAGTGTTAAAATTGGCATAATCTTGAGCTGAACCACAAACTAAACAAATGGACAAGTCTTAGCATGAATTTGGCCCACTTATAGAGCTCATCTAGAGCTTTTCATAGAACTAAAGAGCACCTAATTTAGAGCTCTAGAAAATTTATTATAATTTTTCAAAGTTGGTCAAATTATGTAGAAATGGTATGGTTATTGTTTAGATGGTCAGTTTATATTTCTATTTCACTCATAGGCCAAATGAAGTCCAATGCTTATGACATTTTATAGGCATAAACTAGACATCATAAGCTTTCCATAGCCACCAAGATCACTTCATTCGGAGCTCTGTGGAGGGAGAGCCAATTTTTAAAGTTGCATGACAGTACTAGTAACGTAACTTAACATTTGGTACTATTCCATCAATTTCATGGACTAAATGCTATTTTCTTGATCTAGATTTATTTTTATAGTAGACATCCAGAGCTTTCCAGAATATTATGGTTTGTTTGATTTTAATTTTTCTAGAATTAGTTATAATTTTTCAAAGTTTATATCAGAAATCTAAATTTGCCAACTCGAGAGCAAAACTTGATTTTTCTTATATATGTTTCAAACCCGAGATATATGAGATGATTTGTGATGTTTATGACTTGAATGGGTATGTTACGGATAGAAAATGATATTGATGAGTTCACATGGTCCCTAAAGCCATGAATTATGAATATGGCCTCCCAACTACGCAATTTTACATGCCTAAAGTATATGTCTCCTTACAAATATGTTTCAATATGGATGAGATATATTGAGATATCCTATGTGATTATTGTGTAAGGGCTATGAGGCTATGGCATTACACTGCATGTTGCACAATAGCCTTTATGGGAAGCTTGTAAAGAGGAATCTAAACTTTCAATAGTTGTGCAATTACTAAGCATTAAGGCAAATACTAACATGTTACAATAAGGCTACAATTTAGTGATACACTTTATGCAGACGACATAACCTAAAGACACTCATATGCCTACATACTTCTATCAAACAAAGAAGTTGGTGTCAAAATTAGGGTTTGGTTATATAAATATCGATTATTGTGTGGTTGGCTGTATCTTGTATTATAAAAATAATGCGAATGTAACTCAGTATAAGTTTTGCAGTGAAGCATGGTATGCTGCAAGAAAGTATCATGGAAGAAAAAAAAATTACAAACAAGTAGTTATGGTACCTACCACTAATTCTTAGACTTTAAAGATTATTTGCTTTTGGAAAAAAAGTAAAGGAAATTAGTGGCACTATGAGAACTCTTGAGATTTTGGCATCCTTACTCACCCATCTGATGGAGAAGGGTGGAAGGTGTTTGATAGCACATACCCTGACTTTGTGTATGATCCACAAAATGTTCAACTTGGATTATGTGCTGATGGCTTTATGCTATTTGGCTAATATGGGAGAAAGTATTCTTGTTAGCTTGTTATCGTTACTCTATATAATCTACCACCAATAATGTTCATGAGATAAAAGTATATGTTCTTAACACTAATTATCCCTAGTCTTAACAATCCCAAAGGAAAAATTGATGTTTTGTTGTAACCATTGATAAATGAACTAAAATTATTATAGACTGAGCGTGTGTTAACATATGATACCTCATTGAGTCAGAACTTTCAGATGTGTGCCACACTATTATGAACAATCAATGACTTCCCAGTATATGACATGTTATTTAGTTAAACAGCGAGAAGATTATCATACCCCATATGTATGGAAAACTCAAAGTCATTCTAATTGAACCATGGGAGGAAAGCATCTTTCTTTAACTATCATCAACAATTTCTTCCACCAGATCATCCATACAGGAGAAACAAAAACTCTATTTATAAGAATAAAGTTGAGCAATCAATGCCTTTGCCACAATTAGATGGAAAGGAAGTTTAGCAAAGAGTGTGCAATCTGCCAAAAGTGACTGAGTGGGGAGGACTTCTACAAATTGAAGAGTATAATGACACTTGCCATTAGATGAAATAAAGTATATTTTAGGAATTGCCATATTGGAAAATTAACCTTATTCGACATAATCATGATTTCATGCATATTAAAAAAAATGCATTTGACAATGTATTTTACACCATCATGAACCCAAAAGGGAAGACTAAAGATAATACACAAGCTCAATTAGATGTGGAAGAGTATTGTCGATGAAAAGAATTATAACTTGTCAATAATGGAAGGAAAGTTTTGAAACCCAAAGCACAATATACTTTAAATATAGAATAAAAATGAGCTATTTGTCATTGAGTGAAAAATTTGAGGCTCTCTAATGGGTACACATCTAATTTGGCCCAATGTGTTGACATGAAGGAAGCAAAGCTATATGGAATGAAGAGTCATGATTGTTATATGTTTATGCAATGCTTGCTTCCCATTGTCTTTGGTACTTGACTTGAAGCTATATGAAATCTTATAACCGAGCTTAGTCAGTCTTTAAAGAACTTTGTGTCCACTACCTTGATGATAGCTTAACTAGAGTTATTAGAACAAAACATTGTTATGACATTGTCTAAGTTGAAGAAAGTCTTCCCCCCTAAGTTCTTTGACTTAATGGAGCATCTACCCGTCCACCTTCCCTATGAGTCAAAGGTTGAGGGACTTATTCAATATTGATGGATGTATCCATTTGAAAGGTAATAAAGCTTATTAATATATGGTTGGTGTAACACCATACTTACTAGGCTCATCTCATATCATTTACTCTTTCACATTCTTGAATTATGTAAGCTCGCCAAGGGAAACCATTAAAATTACTCATTTTAATTGCGTTGCGTCATACATAAATTTCACATTCGATGTCCCGCGGACCATATGGACTTATTTCTCTTATTCTCATATTTAATTACACAAATACAACTCAACTCCATCTCAAGAAGTGGCCTAAAACTCGTGCAAGTGGACGGTGTACATGAAAATCAATGATCCAGCATCGGGTAGAATTTCCAAGTTATTGTCATAAATTTTGAAAAATCACAACTAATTCTAGAAAAATAAAAATCATGCATACTTTACCATTTTGGAAAGTTACAGATGTCTACTTTATGATAAAAATAAACTAGACCACAATAGAGATTGCTAGCCACTGAAAATGAATGTAAAAATACCAAAGGTCGCCTAACACTACTAGTACTATCCTCCAACTTTAAAAATTCATATCTCCCTACTTAGAAGTCCAATTGGGGTGATCTTAGTGGCTATGGAAATCTTATTATGTCTATTTATGCTAGTAAAATTTTGTGAGCATTGGACACCATTGGCCCTCAAATGACACAACCCAAGCAATTGACCAAATGAACAGTGTTTGCATTAGTTCAGCAGAAAAATGCCAACTTTGAAAAATCATAATTAATTCCACAGGCTCCAAATAATCTAGTCTTTAGTTTACTAAAAAGCTCTAGATGAGATCTATATGCATGCCAATTTCATGGGCAAATTCATTTATTTGGTCAGATTTTGACATTGGGTTGTAAAATGATCACTCTTATGTCTCATAAGGGGTCCAAATGGTCCATTTTGATTTCTAAGGCAACCATGGCCACTTGAGCACGTGGGAAAGCACCAAAATAGTCTACTAAACTTGTTTCAAAGGTGCACAAACCCAGAAATTTAAAACTCACTCTCCCATCCCATGTCATACACAAGAATGCATACACTTGAAATTGCCATTCACTACCCAAAATGTACATTACCATTCATTTGGCACCAAAACTCATACATACATCAAATATATGAGTAATTAGGCATGTTCAAATGATTATGCAACAATTTCATCATAGGATTACATCATAGGCCATTTATATGGTTACAAAAGAAGCAAAACTAGACACTTTGTTGTCAATCTCTCATCTCCCAACTTGGTGGCTTCCATTACCTTGCTCATTTGGTCCACCTACCATGTTAAGACATTGGAGAGGAGGAAATGAGATTCAAAGAATTCCAATAGCTCATATCTCTTTCAATCATACATAAAGAATGCAATTCAAGTTTTAAAAATGCATGCATGAGCATAATGGAAAGTGTGATCATTCAAAAAGCATTCTTGGCATTTAAACGAGTCATACAAAGTATACATAGGCTTGCCAACTAAGTGGATTAGTTTCACCCATTCTCTTTAAAGTTATTGGACTTGCCTCACCCTTTTTCTTAAAGGTCTTAAACTAAGCCTTACTCTTGGGAGACTCTAGACTTTGTCTCAATCATTCTTAAGGGTTCTTGTCTCATACTCACCATGGCTAGAGGGTTCTTCTTCTCCACACTCAAGCAAACCAAAACAAACATACTAAGCATCATTTGAAAAGATAATATGACATCATGGTATTATGGGATATAAGCATATGCTAGAACACTTTTCATGGCTTAAAACAGATATACACACATTCAAAGACAAGACAAACATTCATCCATACATAAGAGAAAAAGGAGAGAGCTACCTTTGTTACACTTGCAAACATTTCCCTTGAATCTTGAATCCTCTCCCTCAGCCTCACACACACAAGGGTATGGAGTTTATTTCCTTTGGCCTAAACACAATATATGGAAGCCAATTAAGTTCTTGGAATCATTTCTAAAGCTATACATCTTCCTTAAACACTAACTTGGTCTAATAGCCCTTTTATGGTTCCAAAATGCACCTAATGAAGCAACATCTATCATTTGAGTTCTAGGCTCCATTCTTTCCTTTCATTTATGATTATTGACTCCTTTTAAGCCTCTTGAAGTCATCACACAATTAAAACAAGGAGCCTAACTACATGTTGCTTCTTTAAGTCATATTATAGAACCTATGATGCTATCTCCCTTTCTATGATTTCTAAAATTTTCCAAGGCTTTCTCTCATCCTCTTCCATCATATATGACTCAAAAATAAGCTTGGAACAAATTAAAACTTCCCCTAGGTGCTCCAAGTCCCTTAGGCCAAGGTTATGCTCCTTCTTGGCACCTTTGGAGTTTTCTTTGTTTTCTTGATGGAAGATACATATGAGGAGCCTTCTAGGGATCTTAGGAGATCATTCAAACACTCATTTAAGCCTAGGAATGATTATATCAAATCAGATTTTCAAGGGACTCCATGAAACCCTAACTTTTCTATCTTGAAATCTGATGGTTCTTTGTTAATTTTCTTTGCACATTCTTATTCTCCACACTCAATTCCCTAAAGTTCACCCTTGGTTCTGCCCAAAATCTATGCCTTCTTGAAGTTCCCTAGGTGGGATGAACCAAGGAGAAGAAGGGAACAAGAGATAGCTACCGTAGAATGAAAATTTACCTTGTTTTTCCTTGATTTCTTATATGATTCTTCCCTTGCTTGGCCTCTTCTCCTTAAATCCAGAAATTCCACCTCTATTTTGCCCTCAAAATAGATCCAAGAACTTCAATAAAACTATAGGAAAGAAGGGAAGATGGAGGAGAAGGAGTTTGCTAAAGAGAAAGCATGAGAAACCAAGAAAATCTATACTTTTTTCCTTGTTTTTCTCCTGCTTTTCTTCTCCTTCTTGTGTGCCTCAAACCCTAGCTCTCTTATCTGATTTAGGGCAGAAACAAAAGTGGCTAAATGAAGGAGGAGGTGGGGCGTGGGCTATATATAGCTAGGTTAAGAAGAAATTTTCAAAAATTCTAATTTTATCCCTTCGTCTTGGCATTTTTGTTTTTGATTCATTTTAGCTCTTTTTTTAGAACCGTATTTTCCATCATGAAATTTAGGTTCCCAATTTTATAAAATGTCTTTGGAATCACTGAAATTGGAGCTAAAATCTTTCTAAATGAATCCATCAAAGTTCACGCCAACTGACACTAGAAAATATCCACTGGAAGGGGTTTTAACTATCTCGGGACTTCCAATGGTTTTCAGGCCCTCTGAGAACCCCAGAAAACTCAAAACTTTCATTCAAAAAGTTCTTCTATGAGAAATCTAAAATTTGCTCAAAATTACGAAAATGCCATTATGTTTCGTCAATGTTTCATTACAATTTATTTCTTCATTCTAGTTCTATTTTTCTTTTTGTCTGAGCTTGAGACTCTCATGTTTAGGAGTCTAGAATGCTACTTAAATTTTTTGAAACCTTAATTAATTCATTTCAGGGGACTTACTTTGAAAATGTATCTATTTTTGTCATTTTGACGAAACTGGACATTACACTCAGAATGAATGTATGCTTGAACGGTAATAAGACTTGTTCAACTCCTTTTTATGTAGGTTCTTTTATACCTTGGAGCAAAAAGTCAAGAATAAAGCTCGGGTGAAAGGATCTATATGTGAAACTTACATAATTGATGAGATTGCAACATTTTGCTTATATTACTTTGAGAATAATGTGCCATTAAGAATTATGAGACCTCCAAGAAATGATGATGGTCGAGAATCGAGCCTTCTTGCAATTTTAATTTTTAACTATCCTAGAAGGCCTGTTGGAGAATGTAAGTCTTGTCCGTTGAATGATCAATAAATGGAAGCTGCCATAAAATATGTTCCAATAAACTGTAATAAAGTGCAACCTTATATCAAGTAAGTGATATTGCTTACACATCACTTATTTGTATATGCTTAACATATTTCTTTGTCATGCAGTTTATTTGTTCATGAGTTAACTTTATCCAATTCTCAAATTGCGAATGCTAAGATAGAAGCTTGGATCAAAGCAAATTTTCTCTCCTGGTTTCGAGAACATATAAGTAGTAATAAATTAAAATTAATAATGTCTTAAAACTAACCTTAACTTAAATAAAATATTAAAAAAGTCATATAGGTTCAAACTGTAATATCCGACTATCTGAAAACGAGAGAAAAAGCAAGAAATGTAATATACAGTTTCTCTATCAACGTACGAAATTCACCAGATACAAAAGCAAGTCCCCTGAAATGATTTAGTTAAGGTCCAAAAAAATTTGTGTAGCATTTTAAACTCCTAACAATGAGAATCCCAAGCTCAGATAGAAAGAAAAACGGAGCTAGAATAAAGAAACAAATTTGAATGAAAGGTTGATGAAATGTAAAGACATTTTTGTCATTTTGGATAAATTTTAGAATTCTCATAAGAGGGCTTTTTGAATGAAAATTTTGAGTTGTTCGGAGTTCTCAGAGGCCCTAAAAATCATGAAAAGCCCCGGGACAATTAAAACCCCTCTGGTGGACTTTTTCAATGTCAGTTGACCCAACTTTGATTGATTCGTTCGGGAAGGTTTTAACTCCGATTTGAGTGATTCCAAAGGAATTTTATTAAATTGATGACTAAATTTCATAATAGAAAAGGTAGTTCTAAAAAAAGATCTAAAACGAGTCAGAAACAAAAATGCCAAGAATAAATGGCAAAATTGGAATTTTTGAAAAAGAAGTTTCAAGAAGCCCCTCCTTAAATCATGCCCTCTTTCTTTCCCTCTCAGAACTGACCTTATTTCTGCCTAAGAATAGAAGGGAGAGCAAAGGGAAATGGCATACAAGAGGAGGCAAGAAGAAAAGGAAAAGTAAGGTAAGAAAGGTATGAAAATCTTAGTTTTTCAAGCACTTTCCTTACCAAACTTTTTCTCCTCCTTCTCCTCTTTCCTTCCATGGTTATATTGAGGTTTTTACTTTTGTTTTAAGGGCAGAATCAAAGGGGAAAATTCGGATTTGAAGAGAGGAGGCCAAGGAAAGTGAGAAACAAGCAAGAAGAAGCAAGAAACAAAGGTAAAATTTTCATCCCATGGTAGCTATTCCTTCCCCCTCCTTTTCTCTATTTTGCCCCATATATGTAGCTGCAAGAGGGCTTGAATTTTGGGCAAAAACAAAGGTGAATTCTATGAATTTAAGGGAGGATAGTAAGAATATGCAAGGAAATTCAAGTAAAAACCATTAGTTTTTAAGATAGCAAACCTAGGGTTTCATGAGCTCCCTTGAAAATCTGATTTGATGTAATTGCTCCTAGGCCTAAATGTGTTTGGATAAGCTCTTGAGATCCCTAGAAGGCTCCTCATGTGTAACTCCATGAATTTCTAGTCTTTCTCATGCAGATTCTATGCCTCATGCCATGCATTTCTCAAGAATCACAAGAAATGGCATATAAAATAATAAATATTTTAGCGTTACGTAGCGTATAAATTTTTCATTTGCTATCCTATAGACCATGTATCACATTCTCATATTTAATTACAAAGATACAACTCATTTCTATCACCAAAATTGACCTAGAGATCATGCTAGGCAAGGGAATACATAAAATTCATAATTACAATTTTGGCTAGAATTTTCCTACTTCTGTCATAAACTTTGAAAAATCATAGCTAATTCTAGAAAAATCAAAATCATGCATTTTTTACCATTCTGGAAAGCTACAAATGTCTCTTTTATGGTAAAAATATCTCTAGGTCATGAAACATTATACAGAAGATGTTTGATATTCAAAAAGTTACAGAGATCCGACTAATTACTAGTATTGATACAGGTTTTTGCTATAAACTTTAAAAATATCCAATTAATTCCATAAAAACATAATCCATGTAAATGATCTGGAAATCTATGAATGTTAGCTAGAGGGAAAAAATAAGTTTAGACCAGTCCAGGCATGTCTAGGCCTAGAAAACTAATCAAACAATATCTAGGTCTATCTGAATGCTTGATACTGGATAGAAACTTTAAAAATTTATATCTCCCCCTCTAAACACTCAAATGAGGTGTTTCTAGTTGACACAAGTCACTAGGAAGGTCTAAGTTATCCATGTAAAATTTCAGGGCAATTGGACACCATTTGCCCTATGAATGTCAGAATTTAATTTTGGACCAGAGTGAATAGTGCACTGAACCAGTTTCAGAAAATTTTCCAACTTTGAAAATTCATCAAATATTCCATAGACCTCCAAAAGTTCTGTACTTTAGCTTCCTAAAAATCTCTCAACAAGCTCTAAATGTATACCAAATCTCAGATCAAGAAGAGCTCATTTGAATAAAAAGTGGTATAGGTTTCCAATATGGTCAATTTTGGTCCATATGAGATACCAATTATGTCCAAATGCTCTCCTTTGATGTTTGGCACCTTTTGGGCAAGTTAAAAAGCATGTATATAACTTATAAGAACTGCCCAAATGGTCCCAAATCTCATGCATCTCCATTTGGCCATTCCACTGCCATTTATACAAACATTTCCATAATGCTAGTTTGTCATTACATGTCCAAGATGCACATTTCCATACATATAACCTTAAATCTCATTTATACATGATACGTTAGTATAATTATACAAGTTCATAATATCATAGGACATAAACAATCATAGATTCCAACAATTGCCATTCATATGGCCTTAAAGAAACAAAATCTATATACTTTGATGTCATGCTCTCATCTCTTAAGTGGTTGGCTCCCATTTCCTTGTTTCCTTGGTCCACCTAACATGTTAGAATATTGGAGAGAAGGGAATGAGATTCAAAGAATCCCAATAGCTCATCTCCCTTTCAATCACACATAAAAGATGCAAAACAAGTCTTACAAATATATGCATGGGCATATTGACATGTGCAATCATTCAAGAGACATTTTTAACATTTGAGCAAGTCATACATAGCATACATAGGCTTGCCAAGTAAGGGGATTAGTCTCACCCATTCACTTGTGAGTTTTGGACTTGCCTCTCCTATTTCTTTAAAAGGTTTTTAACTCAACCTTACTCTTGGGAGTCGACCTCACCTTTGGGAGGTTTTTTACTTTGTCTCAACTAATTTTAAAGGTTCTTAGCTCATCCTTACCATGGCTAGAGGGTACTTGGCTTCTCCACACTTAAGCAAACCAAGGTAAGCACATAAAACATCATCTTGGATGGATAAACATCATCATGGTACCATGAAATAAGAACTCATACTAAAATACTTTTCATAATTCAAAACATATATATACATACATTCAAAGACAATGTAAGCACACATTCATGCATGAGACAAGGTGGAGTGAGCTACATTACTTGCATTTACACACTTTTTCTTTGAGTCTTGAGTCCTCTCCCTTGACCTCACACCCCCAAGAAGGTGGAGATCATTTCTCTTGGCCTAGACACATTATCTGGAAGCTAATTAGGTTCATGGAGTTAATTCTAAGGCCACACATCTTTCTTAAATACGAAATTAGTCTATTAACCCCTTTATGGTTCCAAGAATGCACCTAATAAAGCAACATCGATCAAATAAGTTCTAGGCTCTATTCTTTCCTTTCATATATGATTCTTGACTCTTTTTAAGCCTCTTGGAGTCATCACACAATTAAAACAAAGAGACTAACTACATGTTGCTTCTTTAGGTCATATTATGGAACCTAAGACAACAATTCATTCTCTAGGCCTCCTAAATTTTTCCCAAGCTTTTCCTTCATTTTCATTCATCATATATGACTCAAAAATGGGTTTGGAAAAATTTAAACTCTCCCTAGGTGTCTCAACCATGTTAGGATAAGCCTATGCCTCCTTTTAGCCTCCATGGAGTTTGCTTTGTTTTTTTGATGGAAAATGCATATGGGGAGACTTCTAGGGATCTTGGGAGCTCATTTAAATATTAATTTTGGCCTAGGAATAATTCAATCAAATCAAAATTTCAAGGGAACTCATGAAACCTTAGGGTTTGCCACCTTGAAAATCAATGGTCTTTTCTTGAATTTCCTTGCATATTCTTACTCTCCTCCTTTAAATTCATAGAATTCACCCTTGGTTCTACCCAAAATTCAAGCCCTCTTGTAGCTACATCTATGGGGCAAAAAAGGGAGAAGAAAGGGGAAGGAATAGCTACCATAGGATGAAGATTTTACCTTATTTTTCCTTATTTTCTTGATTGTTTATTACTGTCCTTGGCCTCCTCTCTTCAAATCCGAATTTTCCCTCCTTGGTCTAGCCTCAAAATAGTCCCAAATACATAAAAAAAATGTATGGGAAAGAAGGGAAAGTGGAGGAGGATGGATTTACTAAAGAGAAACCAAGAAATCTTTACCTTTTCCTTACCTTTTATCCCTCCAAAGCTTCTTCTCTTGGTGCGCCTAGGAGCTGGCTCTCTTCTCTGGTTTTGGGGTAGAATTTGATCGACCTAAATGAGGGGAGAAGAAGGGCATCTCATATATATATGAGGACTTTTCAAAAATTCCCATTTTGCCCTTTGTCCTTGGCATTTTCGTTTTTAACCCGTTTTAGCTCCTTTTTTAGAACCATTTTTTTCATTATGAAATTGAGATTCCTAATTTAGTAAAAAACCTTTGAAATCACTCAAATCGGAGCTAAAACCTTCTTGAACAAATCCATCAAAGTTCGGGTACACCGATATTAAAAAAATCCACCGGAGGGGTTTTAACTGTCTTGGGGTTTCCCATGGCTTTTAGGGCCTCTGAGAACCTTAGGAAACTCAAAAATTTCATTTAAAAAGCCCTCCTATGAGAATTCCAAAAATTTGCTCAAAATGATGAAAATGCCTTTACATTTCATCAACCTTTCATTACATTTGGTTTCTTTATTCTAGCTCCATTTTTCTTTCCGTTTGAGCTTGGGATTCTTATTTTTAGAAGTCTAAAATGCTTCCAAAATTTTTTAGGACCTTAACTACACCATTTCAGGGGACTTACTTTTGTATCCAGTGTATTTAGTACGTTTATGGAGAAACCGTACGTTACATTTCTCACGTTTTCTTTTGTTTTCAGAGAATCGAATATTACATTTCTCCTTCCCTTAAATAAATTTTGTCCTTAAAATTTGGGGTATGCTTTCCTCTTACTCTTTTCTTTTCTAGCTAATTGCTCTTTCCTTTCTCTTCTTCCTGGCTCTATATGCTTTTCTCAATGATTTCACTCATTTGAATTTTCTCTCAGCCTGGGGATTTTTTTTACTAGCCCTTATTGAGGGCTCTATTATTATAGAGTACTAGCTAGTTCTTCTCATGAGAGAAAGAAATTTTAACTCTGGAGGCCTATCCTAGAAGAGCTTACTAATCATATCGGGTTAGTCTTAACCCATTCGCAGGGGCTAATGTTTCTTTTAGTAGACTCATCTACACATCTCGGAAGGTAGCTTATTTTGTATTAAGTCTCTTGTATCCTCTCCCAATGGCTTCTCATAGAGTCTCATCTTCTTTTCTGATCATCATAGCTATTGGAGGTTTCTGTCTATTTGTTTTCTTATTTACATATACCGTCTACTGTTCATCTATGTGTTCTTTCTTATTAGCTCATCCCATGATTACAATTCATATTTCTTTCTGTCACAGGCCTCATATCTCTATTACTTACTGAGATTACAACTCCTTTTGAGGAGTTTCTACTTTTAATAACCCTAATTTCTCTATTTACTACTACATCTATATCAGTAGGCTATGACTTTTCCTTACTTTCTTTGCTCACTTATAGTGGCATTTTATAGTCTCTCATCTCAACACTGATAGGCCTAACTTATATTCCTCATACTGATATCAAAGAGCTATCACCACTGACTACTACTGAATTACGGTGGGATGTTAGCTATTCTCACAGTTTCGATCACTGGAGACATACTGTACCACTTACCTTATGTAAAAACTACACTTGACTCTTTTCTGAATATATAGTCTAGCATATAGGGATCTCTCTATCCCTCGGTCAGCGCCAATATCTACTAGGTAGTGGTTCATCTGGCTCTAATTCTGAAAAGCTAATTTCTTGCATTCCTCATCCCATACACTATGCTCATCTCTCAAGAGATTTAGTCAGTGGTCTAACTATCTAAGTAAAGCCTTCATATCTCTATGGCAACAGTCTACCAGATAGGAGATCTCTAGTCTCTGAGACAAAAGCTAACTAAAACTATACTAGTTTCTAAGACTAACTACTCTATAAAAGTTATCTCAAGCATCATATCACCAGAGGGTTATCATGTTGTTACTGGGGCTCTCTGTAACTTTATGGGGTCTACTATGACCCTTAGGTCTACTGTAACCTCTCGAATCTCTGCTAGAGTCTACTGCAACCCACTGTAATAAACTAAGATCTACTATAATTCATCTCTGGGAGACGTCAAAGCCTAAGATTACTGTATTTGGCAGTAAAACACATACTCACTAAGTCCGGTTACCATCGCTCATGATAATTGAGGCTAAACTCAGAAGTACATCGTGCTCTTTATGCGAAGTGGGTTTTGTGTCATCTAATTCTCTAGGATCCCATCATATTGATACTCAAGAGCATCTTAATTTTCATTCATCACTCTTCATGGGATCCTCAGATTCCCACTTCAGTCCCTTTTTACTTAGGCTTTCTTTTCTTACTCTAGTTGTACTCAACTATCTTTTCCTCTCGTATCCTGTAATTTTTGATTATGCTCACATTCTGCTTTTAAATGCCTTGGCACAAGGGCATCTCACACACTGAGTGTGGTTAACATCTCTGGCAGGAGAGAGGCTATACACTAGTCCCTGTTCATTTCATTTACATATACTATAAAGGACTCAAGCTATGCATACTAAGCTCGTGTTATCTGAATATGAACATTTTTTACTATTAGCATGTTCTTTTCTATGTTACTATTCTTTACTAGGGATTCCTCTCTGCATGCTTTTGTCATTATTCTGATACTATTGGAATCCCTTTACTTCTCTTTTCTGACTCATTTCGTTATTTAACTAACTAGAATACCTTTCGATTATCAGGATACTTTGGTGATTGATGTCATTGTTTGCTACACACTCAGGTCACATTACTTAGACCCAATATCGTGTAACCTTTGTTCCAAGCAAACCCTAACATCAAACACTAATACACTAGCATCTCATGATTGGGCTTAGAGTCACTATCGTCAGTATATTACAAGTTTCCCAACAATTTAAAGTATTCCTCTCATACTTTTCTCTGTCTACCCTATTCTCGTAGGATACTCAGGGAAAATAGGATTCTTTCTCTACTTCGTCCCAAGATCACTATACATTGCCTGACTATTTTTACTTTAAGCACTATCATGCTAGAAGGCATCTATGCCAAGGACAAGTATGTTTTCTCAAGTACTCAAGCACATCAATTCAATATTTATTCTCAATCTGTTATGTCCTCGGTTTGAACACCATTATGTATTCTCTCTCTTTTTACCTTTCTCATCCTTTTACTTCAATAAAAGGATGCTCTCCCACTGGCTGTCTTTGTTGCTAGTTCAGGTTTCTTTATGCTCAAAAGCACCTGCATTTTTCCTGGGTTCCTCTACTTGTTCATAATTTAGAACATCAAAGGGGTCTACTTTTTTTGCTCATACTTTCACTATGCTCTCTACTAAACTGTCCCTCGATAAGAAGAATTCTATTTCATGAAGTTCCAAGAATTATATTCTATGGCGATCTTGGCTTACACTCTTTCTTTTCATAATGCATGACTCGCCTTCTCAAGTGGTCTCTAGCTCCCTCGAGCTTCCCTGAGGACACTAAGGCACTAACTATTTATCTCAGCTCATTTTTATATTCAGATCAGAGCTCCGCTTTCTCTTTGTTTAGCCTCTTTAGTCTCATCCTTAAGAACACAATATATTGATTTTAGGGTTTTACTAACCCAATTTAGCACACGTACTCTCAATGTCTGGATTCTACCTTACTGAAAGCTTATGTTCTATTGGATACTCTAATTATTCATGTGCATTAACCCTAAATCATTCTTATATTAAAGAGCTTGTCTAACTATCTATCGGACCCCTATCTGTTTACTTTTCTATACTTAGTCTACTCATTTAATCATTATTAAAGTGAGGGTATCTCTTTTATGGCTAGTCGTTCAGCTTTTCCTTGCTTCCCTTATCACTGTACTCTTATAATTCAGGGGTTCTATCTAGGGGAATTTGCTAATCACTATTGAGTGGTCTCCTTGACTCAAGATGTCTTATCTTTCCTTTCTCGATCCAAGGAGAACTTTCACTAAGTCTTTTAGTCAAATTAATTTCTCTTTTTATACATCTCACTTGGACGATACTACTGGCCACTTCCTGTAGGCTTTAGCTTATACTTAATATGAGCTGCCTATCTTGTCAAACCTGTAGCTCACAATAACTTAGTACTTTCTAAACTATCCTTATTCTCTTCTGAGCCTCTATCACTAGGCTAATCATACTCATCTCTAGGTATTACCCATAAGGTACACCTTTTTAGGGCATTCACTATGTGCCTCACTACTGTTAGCCTTATCTTATATAAATTTTAAGGCTACATTAACATTCCATTGTTCAGTATCTTATAAGGTAGTACCCTAGGTTAGAGTCAATTCCTTAAAGGCAAGTCTCAACAACCTTATCATCCCTATGTCTAACTTTCTCTATGCTGAACTCTTTCCTTAGTCTCAATTGCTAGGCCTACTGATTTCTTACTAATCTTCCTTGACTATTCACTACTCTTTTTCTCTACTTATACTAGGGTTCTTACTTTCTATGGATTGACTGATCTCTTATCAGTTCATTCCTCAAGTTGACCTGAATATGACCAATAAGGTATTCATACTGCCATTCACCGCGGCTAACACATCATTCGTCGTGGCTAATTAGCCTCAAGTTTACCCTAGTTTCTTGTCTAAGTATTGGCTAGGCTAATGGCCTTTGATTGGCTTACTTCTTCATGGTTTGGAATTTCACCTTAGCTACAAAACCCAAGCCTCATTGCCTCTATGTCTAGCCCATCATCAAGTTAAAGGATTCTACCTCTTGCTTCGCTCATACATAACTAGCTATAATCTCTGGGTTGTCAAGGCTCTAAGGAGTGTAGCTTGTAACTCAAACCTCTAACCTGAGGGAATTAGCCTTTTAGGCTTTGAAACTTATCTAGACATTTGAGTGTTATGGCTAGGGAGTAACTCTTTTCTCACTTCTTTTCTAAACTAGTCCTGTGTAGTCGCAATCTCATCTCATACCACGCTGCATCACTACTTGTCTCTGCATTAAGCTGGACATCTCGAAATGGTCCGAGTATGACTACCAAGGAGAATTAGGCCTCACTTACTCTCTTTGGCAAACCTTTTCATATCAACGAGATCATTTCTTATCATTCATACCTAGGGCTTGCTATTGATCTCGACGAGGTATTATAGTTCATAAAGCTCTAGCCGTCGGACTACTTAGCTCTGCTCAAGCTATTCTAGAGGCCAACCTTTCTCGATGTTCACTATCTACTCCAAGACCATTCTACAACTCACTTATCATAAACATAGTCATGAACTACCTTCACACACGCAAAATGTCTCATACAAGGCTTCACATAACTATACAAACATCCTTAAGCCATATCTAACCTTAAAGGGAGCCTGGAACTTTGCTCTAATACCAATAAATATAACACCATGAATTTCTAGTCTTTCTCATGTAGATTCTATGCCTCATGCCATGCACTTCTCAAGAATCACAAGAAATGGCATATAAAATAATGAATATTTTAGTGTTATGTAGCGTATCAATTTTTTATTCAGTGTTCCGTGGACCATGTGAGCTCATGTATCATATTCTCATATTTAATTACATAGATACAACCCATTTCTATCACAAAAATTTGCCTAGAGCTCGTGCAAGGCAAGGGAATACATCAAATTCATAGTTGCAATTTTGGCTAGAACTTTTCACTTCTGTCACAAAATTTGAAAAATCATAACTAATTTTATAA
Organism: Erythrophleum ivorense; assembly: GCA_026724425.1. Taxonomy (NCBI): domain Eukaryota; kingdom Viridiplantae; phylum Streptophyta; class Magnoliopsida; order Fabales; family Fabaceae; genus Erythrophleum; species Erythrophleum ivorense. The sequence continues at coordinate 33,414,450 of JAIUCV010000006.1, read as the reverse complement.
AAATTGAAATCATGCATTCTTTATCATTATAGAAAGCTACATATGTATAATTTATACTAAAAATATTTCTAGATCATGAAAGATCTTAAAAAAGACATTTGATATTCGAAAAGGTGTAGAGGTCTGACTGGTTATAGGTACTGATATAGGTTTCTGCTATAAATTTTAAAAATGTCCAATTAATTCTATAAAAATTTAATCCATGCAAATGATACCAATATAGAAAGATACGGATATTAGTTAGAGGAAAAAAATAACTTCAGAGTAGTCTGACCATGTTCAGGCCTAAAAAACTAATCAAATAGTAACCAAGGCTGTCTAAATGCCTGATATTGGACAGAAACATCAAAAATTTATATCTCCCTCTCTAGACATCCAAATGAGCTGCTTCTAGTTGGCACAACTTATTGGAAAGGTTTAATTCCTATTGTAAAATTTTGTGACAATTGGACATCATTTGCCCCATGAATGACATAATTTAATTTTGGACTATAGTGAACAGTGTGCTGAACCAATTTCATAAAATTTTTTAACTTTGAAAATTTTTCAAATATTCCATAGACTTCCAAAAATTCTACACTTTAGCTTCCAAAAAAGCTCTCAACAAGCTCTTAATGTATACCAAATATCAGATCAAGAAGAGCTTATTTGGATAAAAAGTGGTATAAGTTTCCAATATGGTCAATTTTAGTCCATGAGATATCAATGATGTCCAAATGGTCTCCTTTGATGTTTGGCACCTTTTGGGCAAGTTTAAAAGCATGTATATGACTTATATGAACTGTATAAATGATTCCAAATCTCATGCATCTCAATTTAGCCATTCTACTTCCATTTATACATACATTTCCATAATGTTAATTTGTCATTAAATGTCCAAGATGCACATTTCCATACATATAACCTTAAATCTCATTTATACATGATACATTAGCATAATTATACATGTTCATAACATCATAGGACATATACAATCATAGATTCCAACAATTGCCATTCATATGGCCTTAAAGAAACAAAATCTATATACTCTGATGTCATGCTCTCATCTCTCAAGTGGTTAGCTCCTATTTCCTTGTTTCCTTAGTCCACCTAACATGTTAGAATATTGGAGAGAAGGGAATGAGATTCAAAGAATCCCAATAGCTCATCTCCCTTTCAATCATACATAAAAGATGCAAAACAAGTCTTACAAATGCATGCATGGGCATATTGACGTGTGCAATCATTCAAGAGACATTTTTAACATTTGATCAAGTCATACATAGCATACATAGGCTTGCCAAGTAAGTGGATTAGCCTCACCCATTCACTTGTGGATTTTGGACTTGCCTTACCCATTTCTTTAAGAGGTTTTTGACTCAACCTTACTCTTGGGAGTCAACCTCACTTTTAAGAGACTCTTTACTTTGTCTTAACTAACTTTAAGGCTTCTTGGCTCATCCTTACCATGGCTAGAGGGTTCTTGGCTTCTCCACACTCAAGCAAACTAAGGTAAGCACATAAAACATTATCTTGCATGCATAAACATCATCATGGTATCATGAAATAAAAAACTCAAACTAAAATACTTTTCATAATTCAAAACATATATATACACACATTCAAAGACAATGTAAGCACACATTCATGAATGAGAGAAGGTGGAGAGAGCTACCTTGCTTGTATTTACACACTTTTTCTTTAAGTCTTGAGTCCTCTCCCTTGACCTGGAGATCATTTCTCTTGGCCTAGACATATTATATGGAAGCTAATTAGGTTCATGGAGTTAATTCTAAGGCCACACATCCTTCTTAAATACTAACTTAGTCTATTAACCCCTATATGGTTCCAAGAATGCACCTAATGAAGTAACACCTATCAAATGAGTTATAAGTTCCATTCTTTCCTTTCATATATGATTCTTGACTCCTTTTAAGCCTCTTGGAGTCATCACACAATTAAAACAAATAGCCTAAGTATATGTTGCTTCTTTAAGTTATATTATGGAACTTAAGACATCAATTCATTTTGTAGGCCTCCTAATATTTTTCCAAGGTTTCCTCTCATTTTCATTCATCATATATGACTCAAAAATGGGCTTGGAAAAATTTAAAACTCTCCCTAGGTGTCTCAACCATGTTAGGCCGAACCTATGCCTCCTTTTGGCCTTCATAGAGTTTGCTTTGTTTTCTTGATAGAGGATGCATATGGGGAGGCTTCTAAGGATCTTGGGTGCTCATTTAAACATTCATTTAGGCCTAGGAATAATTACATCAAATCAGATTTTCAAGGGAATCCATGAAACCCTAGGTTTGCCACCTTGAAAATCAATAGTCTTTTTTTGAATTTCCTTGCATATTCTTACTCTCCTACCTTAAATTCATAGAATTCACCCTTAGTTTTGCCTAAAATTCAAGCCTTCTTATGGGGCAAAATAGGGAGAAGGAGGAGGAAGGAATAGCTACTATGGGATGAAGATTTTATCTTGTTTCCTTGCTTTTTCTTGCTTGTTTCTCACTTTCCTTGGCCTCCTCTCTTCAAATTCGAATTTTCCCTTTTGGTTCTGCCCTTAAAATAGCATTAAAAAGGGGGGAGGAATAGCTACCATAAGATGAAGATTTTACCTTATTTTTCCTTACTTTCTTGCTTGGAGGAGGATAGATTTGCTAAAGAGAAACCAAGAAATCCTTACCTTTTCCTCGCCTTTTCTCCCTCCAAAGCTTCTTCTCTTGGTGCACCTAGGAGCTGGCTCTCTTCTCTGGTATTGGGGCAGAATTTGATCGACCTAAATGAAGGGAGAAGAAGGGCGCCTCATTTATATAAGGGGTTTAAGGAGGACTTTTCAAAAATTTCTATTTTGCCCTTTGTTCTTAGCATTTCTGTTTCTAACCTGTTTTACCTGCTTTTTTAGAACCATTTTTTCCATTATGAAATTTAGGTTCCCAATTTAGTAAAATGCCTTTGAAATCACTCAAATAGAGGTTAAAACCTTCCCAAATGAATCTATCAAAGTTTAGATACACTAACGTTAGAAAACATCCACCGGAAGGGTTTTAACTGTCTCGGGGCTTTCCATGGCTTTTAGGGCCTTTGAGAACCTTGGAGAACTCAAAACTTTCATTTAAAAAGTCATCCTATGAGAATTTCAAACATTTGCTCAAAATGACGAAAATGCCTATGACGACCCTAACTTCTAATCATTGTAATTAAGGTTAAATACGTGATTAATAACCTATAAACTAGAGTTACATGACATTAAGACTAATTACATTATGGAATCGTGGGGAAATTTGAACCTTAATATTATTAGAGTCATCCACCATATAATTATAAACATTTATGTACATCAGGAAACATAAACATTCATTTATAAGCCTTGATTTTATTACCTATTAATTTCAACTCACAAGAATTTTCTATCAATATTTATAAGTCATCCCTTGAGGTTACCATATGAACCAAGATTTCTTAGTCAATATAAGGGTTTCAGGACATTTGCCGCAGCCAATTTTCCTTTAGCCATGGCTAATTCCTCTTGGCTTCACCCCTCGCATCGTTACTAATTTCGCCACGGCTAACTTACATAGCGTCGTGATGAGGAAGCCTCCTGGAACCTACCTCGCTTGCCTCTCACTATTGGCCGCTGCCAATCCCTCCCTTCGCCGTGGCCAATTCCTCTCTGGAATACTGGGCTCATTTTCACAAAAGTTCGCCGTGACGAATTTCCCTCTAAACAACTCCTAGTTTAGCCTCTCACATTTCGTCACAGCTAATTCCATATTTCGCCACGGCGAATTGCTCTCTAGACTCCCCCTTGGGTAATTTCACCTCTATTGCCCATGGTGAAATTCCTTCTGATCCTACAACTCTGAAAATATTTTCTCATACTCTCCACTCTCTATCAGGGGCTCTCTAGAGCCACTCTCTCACTTATTATGAACTTCTAATAGCATCTATCTAGCTGAATTGCCTTAGCCATTAAATCATTACCCATCCCGCAATTAAAGATGGATTTTTCTACTCATTCATTGGTCTTATATCAGCAGATTTATAAACTTCTCACAATGGTCATTCAATCATATTTTCATCAGATAATTCATACATTGCTAGATCAAATCCATAATCCATATATCACGTGATTTCATTACTCAAATAGTCAATTAAAGCACAGGTTTATAAGGTATAATAAGTATCATAAACTTATATACATCCACTAACAACTAGTATAAAGCCTTTTCTCATTGGTTACATTCCATGTTATCAAAATACAATCTCTTACACTTGGCAATACAGATATATGATGATGCTATACAAGGGTTAACAAAATTAGCATCTACTCTATTCTACTCAGACCAAGTGTAGCTCCCCCCACACCAGGCCTTAGCTCATGGATATTCATCCACTTGCTTACCCTTATCCTTACCCGAAGAATCTTCACCTAAAATGTTTAACCCATGAAACGGGGTGAGATACAAATCTCAATAACCAAGGCAATTCCATCATATATTCCAGTTTAATTAGCATACATGCATAGTTTCACATAAGCATCAGAAAAAATATACCAGTCATATCAGTAAATGAAACAGTTAGGCTATCATGATTACTATCCCATACTAGTAATCATATTTTCACATATTAAAGGCCATTAACACCAGGAGAGGCTCGTCCACGGCACCTACTCCCAATTGAGCACAACCAGGGCTCAGTGCATCTGGGGTTTGATCATAACCCGGTGCTTGATAGAAGCACATGCATAGGTAGCAGCCACACCACAGCTCTACCATAGACTCACAAGGTTCAATCACAATACAACAAATTCATTCAGCATTTCAAATAATTCATGTACAGCAAATATGAAATTAAAATAGATATATATGTGGAATTAATATAGACCCGGTTACCTCACTTGTAGACAATTTGTAACAACCACCAATGGTACAAAAATCTCCCTATAACCATAACATCAAATAATTACTACTTTAATTCATCATCTATAGTAGCAACAAGTATCCAAAGAATTTAAAATGCTAATGACTACCTAGGGAACACTTACCCAGCCACTACAAGTCCCTAAATTCGAATTGAAATATTCTCTACCAAAAGCTTCAATATTTCACCCAAAATCCTAAACAGATTCATACAAAATCAATACCCATACTATAATTCAATCATTGGGGTCTCAAACCAACATAAATACCTCAAAAAGAAGAGTTTATGCTTACCTAATGTCAGCCCTAGCTTCAACCTACGAATTTTCTCCATAGAAACATCAAATGGAAGTTTTAGATTTTGGGTGTGGGTGAAAATACTCCAAATGAAAAAATAATCAGGCCAAATTAAAGAGAAAGATGAGGGGATTAAGTTATATAACTATTACCTTAGCAAAATCTTGCTCTAAATGTGAGAAATGATGGATTTCTTGCCTCAAACCCTAGCCTCCTTTCAAACCTTCGAATTTCTCTCTTGTGTTTCAACAAATATGGGGAAGAGGCTGAAGTGTTTAGGGTCTTAGTTGGGTTTAAGTTGGGTCTAAGATGGGTCATCGGCTACTCCAAGGTCCAACTCCAAATGGGCTTCAGATTTTAGCTTAGTTAGGCCAATTTTAAGGTGTTGGGTTGTAGAATTTTATTAGGCCAGACCTAGTTTTAAGAACTACATGATTTTGGGTCTATACAAGGTTTATTGGGCCATTCCTATGAGCTTATACAAGGTGGATCCTGGGCCTCTATCACATTAAATCAAATTGGGTCTGCACCTAGCTTCTTGGGCCTCCATTAGCCTCTTATCATGATCTCTTATATTAATTTGGGCCTAGATGAAATTTCTATCCCAATTAAATCTCAAACCCATATTAATAATTTATCTCTCCAAAATTTTCATTCGCTTAACTTACTCGATTATTTCATATTAATTATTCCTAATTAATCTAAATCCATGATTATCACCTTAATTTTGGGGTGTTACAATGCCCTTACATTTCGTCAATCTTTCATTATATTTGGTTTCTTCATTTTAGCTCTATTTTTCTTTCCGTTTGAGATTGGGATTCTCATTTTTAGGAGTCTAGAAGGCTTCCTAAATTTTTTCAGGGCCTTAACTATGTCATTTTGAGGGACTTGCTTTTGTATTCGGTGTATTTTGTACATTTATGGAGAAACTGCACATTACATTTCTCACATTTTCTCTTATTTTCAGAGAACCAGATATTACATCATGTGCATCTTTCGTCAAGAGAACAAAGCAAACTCACTTGGTGTCTCCTTGGTCCATAGCCACAGCCTACACAGTTTGGAGCACCAAGGGATAGTTGTAAATTGTTCCAAGCTTAGTTTTAAGTCATGTATGATGGAAGAGGAAAAGAGGAAGCTGTGGAAAAGTTTTAGAAGCCATAGATAATAAGATGGTATCATAGGTACCATATTATGGCTTAAAGAAGCAACACCTAGTTAGGCTCCTTGAATTAATTATGTAATGACTTCAAGAGGTTTAAATGGAGTCAAGAATTATAAATAGATGAAGAAAATGGAGCCAAGATTATATTTTCTTAAAGTTGCTTCATTATGTGCATTATGGAACCATAAAAGAGTCTTATGAGTCACCTAGCCTTTCTAGTGAATGTATGGCTTTAGAATTTAATTCAAGAGTATAATTAGCTTCCATATGATGTGTCTAAGTAAAGAGAAATGATCTCTACCTCCTTGGGTGTGTGAAGTCAAGGGAGAGGACTCAAGGCTCAAGGAAAAAGTATGTAAATGCAAGCAAGGTAGCTCTTTCCACCTTCTCTCATGCATGAATGTGTGCTTATATTGTCTTTGAATGTGTGTATAAATGTTTTGAGCTATGAAAAGTATTTTATCATGAACTTTTATTCCATGGTACCATGATGATGTTTTATACATTCAAATAATATTTTATATGCTTGCCTTGGTTTTCTTGAGTGTAGAGAAGCCAAGAACCCTCTAGTCATGGTGAGGATGAGCAAAGAACCCAAGAACTTAGTTAAAACAAAGTAAAGAGTCTCTCAAAAGTGAGGTTGACTCCCAATAGTAAGGTTGAGTCAAGACCTCTTAGAGAAAATGGGTGACGCAAGTCCAAAATCCATAAGTGAAAGGGTGAAGCTAGTCCACTCACTTAGCAAGCCTATATATGTTATGTATGACTTGTTCAAATACTAAGGATGTTACTTGAATGCTCAATATGCCCATGCATGTATTTTTAAGGCTTGTATTGCATACTTTATGTGTGATTGAAAGGGAGATGAGCTATTAGGATTCTTTGAATCTCATCCCCTCATCTCCAATGTCTTAACATGCTAGGTGAAGTAATTAAGCAAGGTAACAGAAGCCACCAAGCCAAGAAAAAGGAGATTGACATCAAAATGCATCAAAATGCCTACCTTTGCCTCTTTTGTAGCCACACACATGGTATATGATGTAATCCTATGATGAAATTATCATTTAATCATTTGAGCATATGTAATTTCCTAAGTGTATGATGTATGAATGAGATTTGATGCTAAATATATGTGATAGCATGAATTGGGTATTGAATGGCAAGAGCTAGCATGTGCAATCTTGTGTATGGCATGGGGTGAGAGAGTGAGTTTGAGAAATCTGGGTTTATGCACCTTTAAGACAAGTTTAAAGAGTCATTTTGGTACATTCTCATGTGCTCAAGTGGTCATAGTTGCCTTAGAACTTGAAATGGACCATTTGAACCCCTTATATGATAAGTCATTTCACAACCCAATGTCAAGATCTGACCAAATGAATGAATTTGCCCATGAAATTTGGCACACATGTAAATCCTATCTAGAGATTTTTGGGAAGTAAAGGACTAGATTATTTGGAGCTCTGTGGAATTAATTATGAATTTCCAAAGTTGCCATTTTTCTACTAAACTAATACAGGTACTATTCATATGGTCAGAAACTTTGGTTATGTCATTTGTGGATCAAATGATATCCAATGCTCATAAAAGTTTATAGGAATATACTAGACATGATAAAATTTCCATGGACACCAAGATCATTCCAATTGGACCTCTAAGCAGAAATATGAATTTTTGAAGTTGAAAATCAATACTAGGGATGATAGCTGACCTCTGGTACTGTTCCATCAGTTTCCAGTGCCTAGTAGCCTCTGTTATGGTTTAGATTATTTTTATCATGAATTAGACATTTGTAGCTTGATAGAATGGTATAGTGTGCCTGATTTTGATTTTTCTAAAATTAGTTATAATTTTTCAAAGTTTTGGCATAGAATCTAAAAAACCAGTCCGAGGCTGCACTAGTATGTTTTGTGCATTTTCTCCCTTTGCTCTAGGTATGGGCTACTTTTTGAGCTTGTTATGAGTTGCAATTGTGTATTTAAATGTGAGGATAAGATGGATGAGTCCATATGGCCCACGAGACTCTAAAAGAAAAATTTTATTCATGACATAATGTAAGTATATTCATGGTTATAATGTTATCTTTCTTGCTTCATTGTAAAATGCATGAAATAAGGCATAGAAATAGCATGAGGCAAGCTATGTAAATATGTTGTTACATTTATTGATATCAAAGCAAAGTTTTAGGCTCTCTTAGATTGAATTTGGCTTAAGAATGTAGCAATAAGACTATGCAAAGGCATATATAGATATGTAAAGCCTTATATGAGACATTTCGGGTGTATGAAGATAGTGTGTGGCTATATTTATGATAAGTTAGTTGTAAAATGGTCTTAGAGTAGATAGCGAACATTGAGAAAGGTTGGCCTCTAGGATAGCTTGAGTAGAGCTAAGAGATCCAACGGCTAGAGCTCTATAGGATATGATAGCTCACCGGGATCAATAGCAAGCCTTAGGTATGAACGATGAGAAATGATCTTGTTCATATGAAGAGGCTTGCTAGAAAGAGTATGTAAGGCCTAATTCTCCCTGTTAGTCATACTCAAACCATTCCAAGATGTCTCGCATATTACAGAAACAAGTAGTGATGCAGCGCAGTATGAGATGAGACTGCAGCTGCACAGGGCTAGTTAAAAGGGAAAGTGAGAAAAAAAATTACCCCTAATCGTAACACCTAAATGTCTAGATGAATTCTAGAATCTGAAAGGTTAATTCTCTCATGCTAGCGGCTTAAGTTACAAGCTACACTCCATAAAGCCCTGATAGCCAAGAGGTGACAATTAGTTATACATGAATAAAGCAAGAGGTAGAACCCTCTAGCTTAATGATGGGCTGGATATAGAGGCAATAGGGCTCAGGTTTATAGCTAAAGGTGAAGTTCCAATCCATAAAGAAGCAAGCCAATCAGAGGCCATTAGTCATGGCCAATTAACTATTTAGCTGTGGCCTATTAATCCATGAAGCAGCGAGGCAATCCAGAGAGTTCCTTGCCGCAGCCAATACTTAAATAGGAAACTAAGGTAAACCTGACGCTAATTAGCCGCGACAAATGATGTGCTAGCCACGACGAATGGTAGTATGAAAGGCCTTGTTGATCATATTTAGGCCAACTTAAAGAATGAGTTGATAAGGGATTAGTCAATCCATAGAAAGCGAGAGCCCCTAGTATTAGTAGAGAAAAAGAGTAGCAAATAGTCATGGAAGGTTAGTAAGAAATCAATAGGCCTTATAGTTGAGACCGAGAAAGGACTCAACGTTAGAGAAAGTGAGGCACAAGGATGATAAGGTTGTTGAGAGTTGCCTTTAAGGCATTGACTCTAGCCTAGGGTTCTACCATATGAGACACTGAATGACAAGATGTTAATGTAGCCTTGAAATTAACATAAGGTAAGGCTACTAGTAGTAAGGCATATAGTAAGTGCCCAAGAGGGTGTACCTCATAAGTAATACCTAAAGGTGAGCCTAATTAGCCCAGTGACAAAGGCTCAGAAGAGAATGAAGATGGTCTAGAAAACACTAAGTTATTGTAAGCTATAGGTATGATAAGATAGGCAGCCCAGGTTGAACATAAGCTGAAGCCTACAAGAAGTGACCAGTGGCATCATTCAGGTGAGATGTATAAAAGGAGAAATTAATCTGACTAGAAACTCAGTGAAAGTTCTCCCTGGATCGAAAAAGGAAAGATAAGACATCCTGAGTCAGGGAAGCCACTCAATAGTGGTTAGTAAATTCCCCTAGATAAACCCTCTGAATCATAAAGTATAATGATTAAAGGAGTAGATTGAGCACAAAAAAGTAAATAGATAAGGGTCCAATAGTTAGTTAGACAAGCTCTTTAATATGAGAATGATATAAGATTAAGGCACGAGAGTGATTAGAGCACCCAGTAGACATAAATTTCCAGTAAAGTAGAATCTAAACATTAAGAGTACGTGTCTTAGATTGGGTTAGTAGAACCCTACAATTAGTATACTGTGCTCCTAGGGATGAGGCCAAAGAGGCTAAACAAAGAGAAAACTTAGCTCTGATGTGAACATAGAAATGAGCTAAGGTAAACAGTTAGTGCCTTAGTACCCTCAGGGAAGTTTAATGAGGCTAGAGACCACCTAAGAAGGTGAGCCTTGTATTATGCAGAGAAAGAATGTAAGTCGAGAGTGTCATAGAATATAATTCATAGGATTACATGAAATAGAATTTTTCTTACCGAGGGATGGTCTAGCTAAGAGCAAAGCAAGAGTATAAGAAAGTAAACCCCCTTAATGTTATAAAGAGTGAACAAGTAGAGGAACCCAGGAAAAATACAAGTGCTCTTAAGCGAAAAGAAACATGAGCTAGCAACAAAGACAACTAGTAGTAAAGCATCTTTTTACCTAAGTAAAAGGGTAGTAAAGGTAAAAAGGAGAGAAAGATATAACAGTGTTCAAATCAAGGACATAATAGATTAAGAACAAATATCAAGTTGATGTACTTGAGTACTTGAGAAAGCACATGTATCCTTGGCATAAATGCCCTTTTAGCATGATAGTGCCCGAAGTAAAAGTAGCGAGCAATGAAAAGTGATCTCGGATGAAATAGAGGAAGAGTCTAGTTTTTCCCTAGTATCCTACAAGAATAGGACAGATAAAGAAAAGTAAAAGAGGAATGCTCTAAATTGTTAGGAAACTTATAATATATTGGTGATAGTGGCTTTGAGCTCAATCATTAGGCTCTAGTATATTAGTGTTTGATGTTATAGGTTGCTTGCACCAATGGTTACATGATATTGGGTCTGGCCAACCCAGTAGTAATATGACTTGAGTGCGTAGCAAACAATGGCATCAATCACTAAAATGTCCTAATAATCGAAGGGTATCCTAATTAGTTAGATAACGAGATAAGTCAGAAAAGAGAGGTAAAGGGATTCCAATAGTATCAGAATGATGAAAAAAATATACAAAAAGGAATCCCTAGTAAAGAATAGCAACATATAAAAGAACGTGCTAATAGTAAAGAACGTTCAGATTCAGATAGTACTAGTTCAGTATGCATAACTTGAGTTCCTTATAGTACATGTAAATGAAATGAGAAGGGACCAGTGTATAGTCTCTCTCCTACCAGAGATGTTAGCCACACTTAGTGTGTGAGATGCCTTAGTGCCAAGGCACTCAAAAGCAGAACGTGAGCATATTCAAAAATTGCAGGATATGAGAAGAAAGATAGTTAAGTACAGTTAGAGTAAGAAAAGAAAGCCCAAGTAAAAAGGAGATGAAGTGGGAACCTGGGGATCTTATAAGAAGTGATGAATAAAAATTAAAATACTCCTGAGCATCAATATGATAGGATCCTAGAGAATCAGATAACACAAAGCCCACTGCGCACGAAGAGCATGATGTATTTATGAGTTTAGCCTTAGTTATTATGAGTGATAGTTACTGGACTTAGTGAGCATGTATTTTACTGTCAAATACAATAATCTTAGGCTTTGACATCTTCTAGAGATGGATCACAGTAGATCCTAGCATAGCACAGAAGGTTGTACTAGACTCTAGTAGGGTTCTGAGAGGTCACAATAGACCTAGGGGTCGCAGTAGATCGTACAGAGTTACAGAAAGCCCCTCATTATAGTGTGATAGTTCTTTAGTGAGATGATAGCCTGAGATAGTTTTTATAGAGCAGTAAGTCTCCGAAACCAATACAGTTTCAGTTAGTCTTTGTTTCAGAGACTAGAGACCTCTTGAGTCTGGTAAACCGTTGTCATAGAGATATGAAGGCTTTACTTAGACAGTTAGACTACTGATTAGATCTCTTAAGAGATGAGCATAGGATGGGATGAGGAAAGTAAAAAAAGTAGCTTTCCAAAGTTAGAGCCAAATGAACCACTACCCAGCAAATATCAGCCCTGACCAAGGGATAGAGAGATCCCTACATATTAGAATATGTATCAAAAAAGGGTAAAGTGCAATTAAGATCCTCCAAAATGATTTAGTTAAGGTCCCAAAAAATTTGTGTAGCATTCTACACTCCTAAAAATGAGAATCCCAAGCTCAGAAGGAAAAAAAATAGAGCTATAATGAAGAAACAAATTTGAATGAAAGGTTGATGAAACGTAAGGACATTTTTGTCATTTTGAGTAAATTTTGGAATTCTTACAGGAAGGCTTTTTAATGAAAGTTTTGAGTTCTCTGGGGTTCTCGAAGGCCCTAAAAATCATGGGAAGTCCTGGAATAGTTAAAACCTCTCTGGTGGACGTTTTTCAATATAAGTTGACCCAAACTTTGATTGATTCGTTCAGGAAGATTTTAGCTCCAATTTGAGTAATTCCAAAGAAATTTTATTAAATTGAGGATCTAAATTTCATAATAAAAAATATGGTTCTAAAAAATGAGCTAAAACGAGTTAGAAACAAAAATGCCAAAAATGAAGGGCAAAATTAGAATTTTTGAAAAAGAAGCTTCAAGAAGCCCCTCCTTAAATCACGCCCTCTTTCTCTCCCTCTTAAAACCAACCTTATTTCTGCCCAAGAACAGAAGGGAGAGCAAAGGGAAATGGCACACAAGAGGAGGTAAGAAGAAGAGGAAAAGCAAGGCAAGAAAGGTATGAAAATCTTAGTTTTTCAAGCACTTTCCTTCACCAAACTTTTTCTCTTTCCTTCCATACTTTTATTGAGGTTTTTAGTGCTATTTTGAGGGCAGAACCAAAAGGGAAAATTCGAATTTGAAGAGAGGAGACCAAGGAAAGTGAGAAACAAGCAAGAAAAAGCAAGGAAACAAGATAAAATCTTCATCCCATAGTAGCTATTCCTTCCTCCTCCTTCTCCCTATTTTGCCCCATAAGAAGGCTTGAATTTTGGGCAGAACCAAGGGTGAATTCTATGAATTTAAGGGAAGAGAGTAAGAATATGCAAGAAAATTCAAGTAAAAGCCATTGATTTTCAAGATAGCAAACCTAGGGTTTCATGAGCTCCCTTGAAAATCTGAATTGATGTAATTGTTCCTAGGCCTAAATGAGTGTTTGGATGAGCTCTTGAGATCCCTAGAAGGCTCCTCATGTGCATCTTCCATTAAGAAAACAAAGCTAATTCACTTAGTGTCTCCTTAGTCCATAGTCATGGCTTAGAGAGTTTGGAGCACCAAGGGTAGTTTTAAATTGTTCCAAGCTTAGTTTTGAGTTATCTATGATGGAAGAGGATGAGAGAAAGCCATAGAAAAAGTTTAGAAGCTATAGATAATAAGATAATATCATAAGTTCCATATTATGGCTTAAAGAAGCAACACCTAGCTAGGCTCCTTGAATTGATTATGCGATGAATCCAAGAGATTTAAATAGAGTCAAAAATCATAAATAGATGGAGAGAATGAAGCCAAGATGACATTTTCTTAAAGTTGCTTCATTATGTGCATTATGGAACCATAAAAGAGTCTTATAAGTCACCTAGCCTTTCTAGTGAATGTATGGCTTTAGAATTTGATTCAAGAGTATAATTGGCTTCAATATGATGTGTCTGGGCAAAGAGAAATGATCTCCACCTCTTTGGGTGTGTGAAGTCAAAGGAGAGGACTCAAGGCTCAAGGAAAAAGTATATAAATACAAGCAAGGTAGCTCTCTCCACCTTCTCTCATGTATGAATGTGTGCTTACATTGTCTTTGAATGTGTGTATAAATGTTTTGAGCTATGAAAAGTATTTTAGCATGAGCTTTTATTCCATGGTACCATGATGATTTTTTATTCATTCAAATGGTGTTTTATATGCTTGCCTTAGTTTTCTTGAGTGTGGAGAAGCCAAGAACCCTCTAGCTATGGTGAGGATAAGCCAAGAATCCTAGAACTTGTTTGAGACAAAGTAAAGAGTCTCCTAAGAGTGAGGTTGACTCCTAAAAGTAAGGTTAAGTTAAGAGCTCTTAGAGAAAATGGATGACGCAAGTCCATTCACTTGGTAAGCCTATGTATGCTATGTATGACTTGTTCAAATACTAAGGATGTTGCTTGAACGCTCACATATGTTAATATGCCCATGCATGCATTTTCAAGGCTTATATTGCATACTTTATGTATGATTGAAAGGGAGATGAGCTATTGGGATTCTTTAAATCTCATCCCCTCCTCTCCAATGTCTTAACATGCTAGATGAAGCAATTAAGCAAGGTAACGGAAGCTACCAAGCCAAGAAGAAGGAGATTGACATCAAAATGCATGAAAATGCCTAGTTTTGCCTCTTTTGTAGCCACACACATGGTATATGATGTAATCCTATGATGAAATTATTATGTAATCATATGAGCATATGTAATTACCCAAGTGTATGATGTATGAGTGAGATTTGATGCCAAATGTATGTGATAGCATGAATTAGGTATTGAATGGCAAGAGCTAGCTTGTGCAATCTTGTATATGGCATGGGGTGAGAGAGTGAGTTTGAGAAATCTGGGTTTATGCACCTTTGAGACAAGTTTAGAGAGTTATTTTAGTGCATTCCCACCTGCTCAAGTGGTCATGGTTGCCTTAGAACTTGAAATGGACCATTTGAACCCCTTATATGACACAAAATGAGTCATTTTACAATCCAATATTAAGATCTAACCAAATGAACGAATTTGCCCATGAAATTTGGCACACATGTAGATCTTATCTGGATATTTTTGGAAAGCCAAAAATCAAAATATTTGGAGCTCTGTGGAATTAATTATTAATTTCCAAAATTTTATTTTTCTGCTAAACTGATACAGGTATTATTGATATGGTCAAAAACTTGGGCTATGTCATTCGTGGTCCAAATGATGTCTAATACTTATGCAATTTTACAAGAATAAACTAGATATGATAAGATTTCCATGGACACCAAGATCACCCCAATTGGACCTCTGAGTAGGGATATATGAATTTTTGAAGTTGGAGATCAGTACTAGTGATGACAGCTGACCTCTAGTACTGTTCCCTCCATTTTTGATGCCTACTACCTCTTTTGTGGCCTGGACTTATTTTTATCATGAAGTAGACATCTGTAGATTTCTAGAATGGTATAGTATGTCTATTTCAATTTTTCTAAAATTAGTTATTATTTTTCAAATTTCAAGCACAGAATCTAGAAAACTAGTCTGAGGCTGCACTAGTATGTTTTGTGCATTTGCTCCCTTTGCTTAAGGTACGGGCCACTTTTTGAGCTTGTTATGAGTTGCAATTGTGTATTTAAATGGAGGATGAGATGTATGGGTCCATATGGCCTACAGGAATACAAAAGAAAAATTTTATCCATGACATAATGCAAATATATTCATGGTTATAATGCTATCTTTCTTGCTTCATTGTAAAATGCATGAAATAAGACGTAGAAATAGCATGAGGCAAGCTAGATAAATATAATGTTACATAAAACCCAACCAACAATATTTTGGATTCATTTTTACATGACATTAGTTAGGAACCAAAGAGAAGTGTTAGAACTTGGCTTATTTACTTTGTTAATGGGTACAAGTTTCACATACATTCATTGAGCCATTAAAAATCAACAATAAATAGCGATGTATGCATGAAAGGGACTAACTTTACAAAATCAAAAAATAAATTTTATGGCATTCTAAAAGAGATTGTGGAGATTAAATACACGAGGGTTCCTGTGAAGTGATTAGTATTATTTAATTGTTAATGGTATGATCCGTCACTAATTGTGGTATGAGGGTTCATAGACAACATGGGATTGTTGAAGTTTATGAATTATGGAGGTATAACGAGTTTGATCCATTCATATTTACAGAACAATGACATAGGTGTACCATACGTATTATCGTAGTTACCATCAAAAGGCTAATTAGTTAGCCATTATCAAGGTTAAGGCCTATAGCATGATTGATGCTCTTACATTTGAAACAAGCATAAGGCCATTTTAGGTGGATGGATTAGAAATCATACTACTTGCAATTGTCTCGAATGACAAATTTCATAACCTAAGAGACACTGAAGGTTCTTATGAAGAAATAGATATGTCAATTGTTAACTTAGTTTGTGAAAAAGAAGATGATGATGATGCATAAATTAGGGTGGGGCTTGATTTAATTTTGAATTTGATTTTATTTTGGTAATATATTTTGTTATTTTGATTGAGTGTGAATTGATTTTGTAACATGTATTTTTATTTAATTTTTTGTCACCTTATGCTGACTCAAGGTTTGATGTTGCATATGTAGATGTCAAGTCATGGCTCTAGGCGAGTTTGTGCCCGATGGAATATTACTACACTACTACCTTTGCACCTTCAACCATTTCCTTATCCTTTCACTTAAGTACCTATATTAGCTCCTATAGCACCAGATGCATCCATTACATATACATTAGCTCTAATCATGCTCGAATCATCCAAGAGACCTTCAACATCACCTGTATCATCTCCTCCAATACCATCTCCTGGCTCATAATATTCACATCCCACTCCTCAAGGTCCTCCTACTAGTTCTACACCAATGCCACCTATCCAACCTTTTGGTCGTGACCCTATAGATAGTCGAACATGGTTGTATCCTGACAAGCATACGTAAGTCTTAAAGTTTTTATTGTTTTATTTGTTATTTAGTTAACAACTTAGTGCCATTGTAACATTTACAATCACTAATGTTAAATAATTAGGTTTAATTTTGTTGTTGCTGTTGTTCATGATATTCTCCCTATAATGCAAGCCAAATTTGACCATCCATGTCATAATTGGAAAGTAATGCCTCTTAAGGTGAAGCAACTATGGTTTGATGAATAGGTGGTATATATCTTATCCCATCATTATATAGGTACAAATGTGTTGATATTTGTTTCCTTATTTTGTTTTAGTTTTTTTTTTTTTTTTCATATAGAAAAAAATATAAAATGCTACCACAATATGACCAATTAATTAGATGCAATTAGGACAAAAAGTGTGGGGGGCATCTCTTGAAATGTAATGTACTAAGTCTGGCTAGACTTAGAAAAGGGGATCACGTCTAATTGGGTCCTAGACGATGTAATGGTCCAATTAAAACACTATTAGGAGTTAGACAAATACAAGGTCATGTGCTAGACAGCTAAAAGTAACTAAGCATTTACCATAGAAAGCATACAACATAAAGGGGGCAGCACTCCTCCAATTGAGTATAAGAGGAGGTTGGTAAGCATTTAGATTCAAATGCAATCTTCAAGTATTTACTACATGGGATAACTAATATCAATAAATAACTATAGCCGTCAGAGCTTGGAAGGCCACATACAATGTTTGAATTGTTCAATCACATGCATTATGACAAGGCAACTGGTCAATTTGTGGATCATAGGGCAACTGAATTTTATGTACGTATATGTTTATCTTTCCTTTCTCACTGGGATTATGCTAATGGCTGGGAGGCTTGATTAGCTATTGTGTGAGCCATGATTTTTTGTTTCGATTGTCACTGAAATTGTAGTGACAGTCAAAGGCCTGACTAGTTGTAATGTAGTGTGTAACATCCAGTCTTTCCATAAACGTGAGAAACGTGATGTTCGGTTTTTTCGTAAACGTCAGAAATGGACCAAATATAAAAGAAAGTCCCTGAAATAGAAGGAATTGGGGCCAACTAAAATTATGATAAAATTTTAAATAATAGAAAATGATGATTTAAGCCTTAAGTTGCCTAGAAACCAGGGTCGAAGTGATTCAAAAAAATTGCCGAAAGGCCAGTGGCATTTTCGTAAATAAGTGGACTTTTTGGAAAACATACAGGAGGGCTTTTTAAATGAAATTTTTGAGTTTTTTGGGGTTCCCAGAGGCCTTAAAAACCATGAAAAGCCCCGGGACAGTTAAATCCCCTCCAGTGGATGTTTTTCAATGTCGGTTGACCTGGACTTTGACCAATTCGTTCGGGAGCGTTTTAGCTCCGATTTGAGTGATTCCAAAGGCATTTTATTAAATTGGGAACCTATTTGTTATGATGGAAAAGACGGTTCTAAAAAAGAAGCTCAAACAAAGGAGAAATGAAAATGCAAGAATGAAGGGCAAAATTGGTATTAAAGTGTTAAAGGAAGCTTCAAAAAGGGTCTTTATATGCCACGTTCTTTCTCTCCTCTCTAAGATCGACTTACTTTTGCCCAAAACCAGAGGAGAAGCTGCCCTTCTTAGGCACACAAGAGGAGGAAGATTTTGGAGGAAGAAATTTAAGATAAAGGTAAGAAACTTTAAGAAATTCCATATCCTTCCTTCTTGAAACTTGCTCCTCTCCTCTCAAGCTTTCTTTCTATGGTTTTAATAGAGAGTTTGGTCTGTTTTGGGGGCAGAACAGAGAGGGGAATTTCGAAATTTGAGGGAGGAAGTCAACCAAGTGGAAGAACAAGCCAAAGGAAGCAAGAAAACAAGGTAAAACTTCTATTCTTTGGTAGTTTCTTCCTCCCCCTTCCTCTTGCACGAATTTGGCCACCATGAGCCTAATTCTTAGAGGCTATTTTCAGCCCAATTCATGGAGGGATTAGGGGTTTTAGGTGGCAAGGATTAAGAAGGAACCAATAGAATCAAGAAAGGAGCATTAGGAAATAAGATGGAACCATTAGGGATCCAAATGCTCCCTTGCAAATCTAATTTTATATAAATATTTTTAGGCTTAATTGAATGTTTAAACATGCTCCTAAGACCCCTAGAGAGCTTCCCACATGCACCTCCTATCCAAGAAAGCAAAGAAATTGCAAGAAAAACTAATGAACTCTAAGTAGAAAAAGTGTAGTGCATTTGAAGGGATTATAAAAACTGATTTGATTCATGCATTCTCTAGCATATGTGAGTGTTTGTTTGAGTTCCTAAGACCCCTAAGAAGCCTCCCAAGTGGCTCTTCGATCAAGGAAAAATTGAAAACCCCTTGAACCCCAAATGCTTCCATAATGTCAGCCTAGGACAGATGGAGGGGGTTAGAGAGTGTTTTAATTTATTTTAGCCTTGGTTTGGGACTTCATATGATAGTAGAAGGTAGGAGGAACCCTTGGGAAAAATTTAGAAGCCATGGATTGGGAGATGAGAAAATGGCTTCCATAATGTGACCTTATGAAGCAACTTGTGTCTAGGCGTTTGTAAATAAATATGTAATGGCTCTAAGGACCTTAAATGAGGTCAAGAGGCCTAGGAATAAGAAGAGAATAGAGCCAAGAACTTGAATTATGATGGTTGCTTCAATAGGCTATTCATGGAACCATTATGTGACTTATGGAACCAAGTATGTTCTTAAATATAAGTTTAATGTCCTAACTTGTTTCAAGAGTGTAATTAGCTTCCATATGATGTGTCTAGGCCAAGAGAAATGATCTCCACCCTCTTAGGCATGTGAGGTCAAGGGAGAGGAGTCAAGGCTTAAGGAAAAAGTGTGTGAATGCAAGCAAGGTAACTCTCTCCACCTTCTCTCATGCATGGATGTGTGTTTAGCTTGTCTTAAAATATGTGTATGTGTATTTTTAAGCCATAAAAAATATGCTAGCATGATCTTGTTTGCCATGATTTCATGATATCATGTTATGTTTTCAAGTGAATGTATAATGTTTCTTGAGTTTGCTTGAGTGTGGAGAGGCCAAGAACTCTTTACTATGGTGAGGATGAGCTAAGAACCCTTGAGCTTGGTTGAGACAAAGTAAAAAGTCTTCCAAAAGCAAAGTGGGCTCCCAAGAGTATGGTTAAGTCTAAAGTGCTCAAAGAATGGGTGAGGCAAGTCCAAAATCCATGAGGAGAAGTGTGAGGCCAATCCAAGCACTTGGTGAACTCTTGAATGTCTTGTATGAGTGATTCATATGCCAAGCTTGTGTTAAAAATTTCTATGATTTCTATTTTCTCTATGCATGCATTTGTAAACCTTGCTTTGCACATATTATGTATGATTGAATGGGAGATGAGCTATTGGGATTCTTTGAATCTCATCCCCTCCTCTCCAATGATCTAACATGCTAGGTGGACTAAGTAACTATGGTGAAGGGAGCTAACATCAATGAAAAAGGAAGAATGATAAGTTTATGTCTAGCTTTAGCCATGTTGGAACCATAATTGTGTTTTTTGTTGTATATGTTGTTGTAAATGTACCATGACCCTTGAGACACGTGTAAATATGATATTATATGATGTTTAAATGTATGAATATGATGTATGACTTCTAGCCTACATTTTGAGCACGAGATGCCAAATTATGCAATGTGAAAGTATGATGGAAATGTGCATAAATGTGGGTTGAATGGCCAAAATGAGATGCATGAGATTTGGGACCATTTGGATAGCTTACACAAGTCTTAAATGTACTTTTAGACTTGCCTAAAAGGTGCCAAGACTAAGGAAAATCCATTTGGCAACTTTGGTATCTCATATGGAGCCAAATTTGACCATAATGGAACCCTATATCACTTTTTAGCCAAATGAGTTAGTCTTGATCTCAAATTTGTCATGTAATTAGGTCTCATTAAGATATTTTTAGGAAGCTAAAGATCATAATTCTCAAAGGTCTACAGAATATTTTATGATTTTTCAAATTTGGCAATTTTCATGGTTTCTGGTTGCTGCACTATTCATTTGGTCCGAAATTGTTTTCTGTCACACAAGGCTCAAATGATGTCCAATTGCCACAAAATTTTATACACAAAAACTAGATATTTACAGTGACTCATACCAACTAGAATCACCTCATTTGAAGGTCTAGAGAGGGAGATATGAATTTTCTAAATTTCTGTCCAGTATTAGTAAATTTGCTTGACCAGAAGTACTGTTCCATCGAATTCTGAGGTCTGAGCTTGATGAACTGATTTGGAGATATTTTTCCTCCTTATTTAACATCCACATCCTTCTAGATTGGTATCATTTGCATGTATTTGATTTTTTGTGGAATTAATTGGACATTTTTAAAGTTTTTTGCAAAATTCTATGGCAGTTACAGAATCCAGTCTGACTTTTGGACCATTTTGGATGTCAAATGCCCTCTATGATGAATTTTATGGTCTAGGCATATTTTTAGTGTAAAGTAGACATCAATAAATTCCCATAATGACCAAGATTTCATGATTTCAAATTTTCTAGAATTAGTTATGATTTTCCAAATTTGACCAGAAAAGAGACTAAATCTGGCCAAAAATATACTTGATTATTTTGAGTTTCATTTTGGTTTCTACGAGATGTGGGCATGATTTTGAGATAAAAATGAGTTTTATTGATGTATTTAAATATGACAATGTATAGCATGAGCTCACACGGTTCACGTGATACCGAATAGAATTTTTAAGTACGATGCAACGCAAAGAAAGTCACTATTTTTCCCCTTTTGCCTTATATCTTCATGAATATAATGATGTGAGGCATGTATATATATGATATGATGAGCTAGAAGTTATGGTGTTACATAGTGTAAGTCTTGATTTTTTATTATGATCATCATTGGACTTGTGCTAATGGCTAGAAGGCTGACTAGATATAGTGTGAGTCTTGATTTATTGTTTTTATTATCACTAGATTTGTGTTGATGGCCAAAGGCCTAAGTAGTTGTAGTATGAGTCTTAATTTTTTTTTTATTGTCACTGGACTTGTGTTGATGGCTAAAGGCCTGACTAGCTATAGTGTAAGTTTTAATTTCTTGTTTTGATTATCACAAGACTTGTGCTAATGACCAAAGGCTTGACTAGTATAGTGTGAGTCTTGATTTTTTGTTTTCATTGTCATTGGATTTGTGCTAATAACCAAAGGCCTAATCAACTATAGTGTGAGTCTTTATTTTATTTATTTTAATTGTCATTGGACTTATGTTAATTGCCAAAGGCTTGATTAGTTGTAATGTGAGTGTAACATCTAGTATGTTATAAAAATATCAAAATGAGTTAGTTTGAAACGAAAGTCCCTTGAGATTAGTGATTCAAGGCTAAGTAAAATTTGGATAAAATTTTAAATAATATAAAATGAGGATTTGAGTCTCAAGTTGCCCAAAAATTGAGCTAAAGTGATTTAAAAAATTTGTTGAAAGGCCAGTGGCATTTTCGTAAATAAGTGTAATTTGGAAAAACACATAGGAGGGCTTTTTAAATAAAAATTTTGAGTTACCCAAGGTTCTCAGAGGCCCCAAAATCCATGGGAAGCCTTGAGACCGGTAAAGCTCCTCCGGTGTACTTTTTCCAATAGCAGTAAGCCCAAATTTTGATAGATTCGTTTAGGAAGCTTCTAGCCCTGATTTGAGTGATTCCAAAGGCTTTTTATTAAATTAAGAACCTAAATTTTATAATAGAAAAGACGGTTCTAAAAAAGGAGCTAAAACAAAGCCAACCAAAAATGCATTACGAAAGGGCAAAATGGAAAACAATTTTAAAAAGAAGCTTCTTTATTCTTCTTTAAAGCTCACGCACCTTCTCCTCCCACTTAGACCGACATTTCTTCTGGCTAAATTTCAAAAATGGAGCAGCTCCTTTAGGCACACAAATAGAAGGAGAACAGGAGGAGAAAAACTAAGGAAAAGGTAAGAATTTCTAAGAAATTTCATACTTCTCCTTCTTCAAACCTTATTCCTCTCTCTTTGCTCTCTCTTTTCCATGATTTGGGGTGCTCATATGGTTCTATTTTGGGCTGAATTCAGAGGGGGAAGTGTAAGAATTCAAAGAGGAGATTTAAGCAAAGGAAGAACCTATAATACCATATATTTCTAGCTCATTTCATACTATTTCTATGCTTCATATCAAGCAACTCACAAAGAGGCAAGGGAAAATAGCATTAAATAATGCATTTCTTAGCGTTGCGTCACGTATACAAATTTCATTCAATGTCACATGGACCATGTGAGCTTATATATCACATTCTCATATTTAATTACATAAATACAACTCATTTACATCATTAAAAGTGGCCTACATCTCGTGGAACTCAAAGGGAAGCATGAAATACATACATATATTTTCGGCCAGATTTTTCACATTTCTATCACAAACTTTGGAAAAATTATAACTAATTCTAGAAAAATTGAAATCATACTTTCTTGGGAATTCTGGAGAGCTACACATGTCTACTTCATGTTAAAAATATGTCTAGACCATAACATCCATCACAGAAGGTGTTTGACATTTGAAAAGACCCAGAGGTTAGGTTGTTCACTGGTGCTGTCACAGAATTCTACAGAAAACTTCAAAAATTTCCAATTAATTCCAAAAATATTCAATCCATGTAAATGATACCAAAATGGAAATCTGTGGATGTTATTTAGAGGGAAAAAATAACTCCATACAGGTTTAGGCACGCCCAGACCCCGAAATTCAATCAAACAGTAACTGAAGTTAGGTGGAGTTCTTGATACTGGATAGATTCTTTGAAACTTCATATCTCCTTCTTTGGACATCCAAATGAGGTTCTTTTAATTGGCACAAGTCACTGAAAATATATAGTTTTTGTATAAAATTTCACAGTAATTGGACATCATTTGAGCCCTGTGTGACAGATTTCATTTTCGAACTAGTATGAACAGTGACATGACCAAAACTAGAATGTATGTATGGTCATATTGACATGTGCAAAAATTCAAGAGACATTTTCATCAATTGAGAAAGTCATACATAGCATACAAAGGCTTGTCAAGCAAGTGGATTGGCCTCACCCAATTTCTTGTGGATATTGGACTTGCCTCACCCATTCTTTAAGAGGTTATTGGACTAAACCATACTTTTGAGAGTCAACCTCACTTTTAAGAGACTTTTTACTTTGTCTTAACCAATCTTAAGGGTTCTTGGCTCATCCTTACCATGGCTAAGGGTTCTTGGCCTTACCATACTCAAGCAAACCCAAGCACACATAATAAATATCATATGAAAACATATTGTAACATCACGGTACCATAGAATCAAAGTCATGCTAGAAAACTTTTCATGGCTTAAAAATACACATAAACACATTCAAAGACAAGTAAAGCAAGCAATCATGCATGAGAGAAGGTGGAGAGAGCTACCTTGAATATAATTACACACTTTTTCTCTTGAATCAAAGCTCCCTCTTTCGGCCACACGCACACAAAAGTGTGAGGATGATTTCTCTTGGCATAAACACAATTTATGGAAGCCAATTAGGTTCATGGAATTAATTTTAAGGCCACACAACTTGCTTAGATATTACTTGATCTATAAACCTCATTATGGTTCCATAATTGCACCTAATGAAGCAACACCTATCAAATAAATTCTAGGCTTCATTCTTTCCTTTCAAATATAATTCTTGACTCCTTTTAAGCCTCTTGGAGTCATCACACAATCAAAACCAAGAGCCTAACTACATGTTGCTTCTTTAGGTCATATTATAGAAAATAAGGCACCATCTCACATTCTATGCTTTCTAAATTTTTTTCAAGGCTTCCTCTCATATTCATTCATCATATATTACTCAAAAATGGGTTTAGAAAAATTTAAAACTCTCCTTAGCTACTCAAATCCCTTTAGCCCAAGGCTATGGAAGAATTAAAGCTTTATGGACTTTGCTTTGTTTTCTTAATGGAGGAAGAACATGGGGAGAATTCTAGGGATCTTAAGAGCTCAATTAAACTCTGATTTAGACCTAGGAATCATTGTACAAAATTAGATGTTACAAGGTGCAATTGAAACCCTAGAAATTGCATCTTGAAATCTAATGACTTTTTGTTAATTCCCTTTGCATATTCTTAATCTCCACACCCTTTTCCCTTAGAATCACCCTTGGTTCTACCTAAAAATCAAATCCTCTTAGGTCTTCTCAAATGGGGCAAAATGGTGGAGAAGGGGAAGAAAGGATATCAACCATAGAAGAAGAAATTACCTTATTTTCTTGCTTTTTCTCACTTGAATCTTGCTTTCTCTAGGCTCCTCTCTTCAAATCCGAATTTTTCCCTAAGTTTCTCCCTTAAAAAATATTTGTAAACTTCATTTTAATTAAAAGAAACAAAGGAGAATGAAGGAGGAGGAGGTTTGGATGAAAAAAAGCATGAAAAACTACTAAATTTTCTTACCTTTTAGCTTGAATTTCTCCTCCTTTTCTTCCTCCTCTTATGCACCTCATCCCCTAGGGGTTTCTCTAGTTTTTGGGCAGAGCTTGGTAGAACAAAATGAAGAGGGAAGAAGGGCGCCACTTATACATATAAAGGAGGAAGAAAAACTTTTCAAAAATTCCCGTTTTACCCTTCATTTTTGGCATTTTTGTTTCTACTTCATTTTAGCTCTTTTTTTATAACCGTCTTTTCCATTATAAAATTTAGGTTCCCAATTTAGTAAAATGCCTTTGGAATCAGTCAAACCGGAGTTAAAACCTTCCCGAACAAATCCGTCAAAGTTTGGATATACTAACATCGGAAAACATCCACCAGAAGGGCTTTAACTGTCCCTGAGCTTTCCATGGTTTTCAGAGCCTCTGAGAATCTTGGAGAACTTAAAACTTTTATTTGAAAATCCCTCTTATGTGAATTCCAAAATTTGCTCAAAATTACGAAAATGCATTAAATTTCGTAAGAAATTATTTCTTCATTCTAGCTCTATTTTTTTTTTTTGTCTGAGCTTGGGATTCTCATTTTAGGAGTCTAGAATGCTTTCTAAACTTTTTAGGATCTTAACTATATCATTTTAGGGGACTTCCTTTTATATCTAGTGAATTTCGTTCATTGACAGAGAAACCATACGTTACGTTTCTCACATTTTCTCTCATTTTCAGAAAACTGGATATTATAGAACCCCCTTGGAAAGAACTTGATTCAAGCTAAATTTCTTGTAAGATGATGCTTCTTCTTCCATGTCTCAGCCCTATATAAACCCAAGAGAGGGGGAGGGTTTTTATTCAAGAACCATTGAGAATTTGATGAATTAGGCTATGAGAACTTCGAATATGCCAAGAGATTTGAAGAAAAATCAATGAAATGCATGAAGAAAAAATGTAGAGTTCTTAAATGCAACTTAAACACTGATTTAATGTATAAGTTTTCTTGCATATGTAAGTGTTCATTGAGCTCCTAAGACTCTTAGAAACCTCCCCCAAGTGGTTCTCCCATCAAGGAAAAATCAAGAACTCCAAGAACCTCTTCCTTGGGGCTAGGTTTGGCCAAGGCTTCTTGGATAGGCTAAAGAGTGTTTTAATTTGTTCTAGCCTTGGCTTAGGACTCTATATGATGTTAGAAGATGGGAGGAACCATTGAGAAAAATTTAGGAGCCATGGAATGAGAGATGGAGAAATGGTGTCCATAATGGGTGTCTTAGAAAGCAACTTAGTTTTCCAATTGTGCAAATGATTATGTGATGGCTTTAAGGACCTTGAATGGGGTCAAGAAGCCTAGAAATGAAAAGAGAATGGAGTATAGAACTTAAATTACAAGGATTGCTTCAAAAGGCCACCAATGGAGCCATTATGTGAACCATGGAATCATTTATTTTTTTAAGAAAAAGTGTAGTGTCTTGGCTTGCTTCAAGAGTGTAATCGTGTGCTATTTATAATGCTTAGGCCAAGAGAACTCCAATCACCTAGGTGTGTTTGTTGGACCAAAAAGAGGAAGGAAAAGGATTAAGAAAGGCTTGCACCAATTCAAGGTAGCTCTCCACCTTATTCTTCATACTTTCTTGTGTGCATATGTATGTCATTGTTTGTTTGCATGTACTCTTGTGATTTGATAACATGCCACTTGATGTTTTGATGTTGCATTGGTACCAATGTGTATTCTTGAATGGTTTGGTTGTGAGAATTGGCTCATAAGGGTGAGGTGATGCCCAAAGTCCTTAATATGGGTGAGGATTGTGCCAAAAGTCTCAAGGCATGGGTGAGACTAGGCCAAAAGTCCTTTGGATGGATGAGGCAAAGTCAAAAGTCCTAAGGCCAAGAGTGAGGCAAATCCAAAGTCCTAAGAATTGGGTGAGGCAAAACTAAAAGTCCCTAGAGCATGAGAATGGGTTTGATATACAAATGTGGCATGGAAATGTGGTATTACACACTTTATATTTACACACTTGTGATTTTGATGTATGTATGCTTTGAATGTATGTGTAAATGGGCATGTGAGTTATTGAGATTCTTGGAATCTCACTTCCTTTTCCTCTCACTCTTGAAATGTATAGGTGGTACTCAAAGACAAGGAAATGAAAGCCAAGAACAATGAAAAGCTTTACCTTGCCTATTATGTAGTTTAAATTGTAGTTGAATGTCAAAGTGGCTTCGTACATATTAATTTTTGTGATGTAAGACCTTTAGCAAATGTAATATGATGTATGGATACTATATATACTCTATGTAGCATGAAAGCAATATAAATATGAATTTTGAATCATGGATGACATGTATGTATTAGTATATTCTTGGGTGTGAGATGGTCAAAATGAAATGTATGACATTTGGGACTACTTGGGTAATGTCTACAAGCCATATTTATGCTTTTAAACTTGCCCAAGAGGAGCCAAACCCTTGGAGAGGCCATTTGGACAAAGTGGACATCTTACATGGAGCAAAATTGACCATTTGAGTGAGTTATGTCACTTTTTGTCCAAATGAGCTCCTTTTGATCTAAGATTTGGCATGCATCTACAGTTTGTAGAGGGAGTTTTGAGAAGTTAAAGTGAATAATTTTTAGAGGTCTACTGAATATTTGATGAATTTTTGAAGTTGAGAAAATTTTCTGATATAGTCATTGCTACTGTACACATAGTCTAAAAATTGTTCTATATCAATCATGGGGCAAATGATGTCTAATTGTCATGAAATTTTATAGAAAAAATTATAAATTCCCAGTGACTTGTGCCAAGTAGAATCACCCTATTTGAATATCTAGAGAGGGAAATATGAATTTTTGAAGTAGTTGTCCAGTACCAGGTGTCTAGTTAGACCTATGTCACTATTTGATTAGTTTTCATGGTTTAAATGAACCTACAAATGTCTAGAATGATTTTTTCCCTCTAGCTAACATCCATATCTTTCCAAATGAATATGATTTGCATGGATTGGGTTTTTATGGAATTAATTCTTGCATGGATTGGATTTTAAATTCATATCAGAAACTTGTATCAGTATCAATAGCTAGTCAAACCTTTGTACATTTTTCAATGTCAAAAAGGGTCCAGATGCTATGTTCATACATGAATTTATTTTTATTGTAAACTTAGCACTCAGAGCTTTCTAAAAAGCTATGGTATGGCAGATTTTGATTTTTCTACATTTAGTTATGAATTTTCAAAGTTTTTCTTAAATCTGCCACTGTATAATCTATGATGAATGAAGATATTTTTGAGGTTTTTGACTTGAGATCCGTGGATTGCTTGCTATTTTGAGTTGATTATGACTTTTTCCAATGGTAAATGACTAAGGAATGATGTTGGAACATTCATGGGGCCTATATAACGTGAAATGAAAAATTAACCACGATGTTGCGTAAATAAAAATGCATTATTTCTATACTTTTCCTTGCTTTTACCTTGTGAATGTACACCAAATGCCCCAAATGGAAGAGTATGATAGTAAAAAACTATATGGTATGACAGTGAGTATTGATTTTTTGTTCTGATTGTCACTAGATTTGAGCTGACGGCCAGAGGCCTAACTAGCTATAGTGTGAGTTTTGAGATTTTGTTTCTTCACTGGAGTTGTATGATCATTTATTTAATACTTTTTACTTGTTTAATTGCTCTATGGCAATTAACATCATTGTATGTTCTTTCCATAAAACTAATCATATAATTTCAATATTTGATAACTTTGATTGTAATGACTGAATATATTTATAGTTTCAAGATACTTATTCTTTGTTATATGATCACATTTTATGTTTTTTTTTTGGTTTTGGGTGAAAGATCACACTTCATGTTGCTACTATATGACAGAAAAAATGCTTAAACATATTGTCTTTCTTTGGTTTTGGGTGAAAGCTCTATACATACTTTTTGGTTTTGGATGCCTTGTCATTGTTTTTCTTATTGTGAAATTGTCTTTCTTTGCTTCCTTTAACAGGTTGATTACATAAGGTTTAAGAATGCTAGAGCTTCTACTCAGCACTTAATAGGCATAGCATCAAATCATATAGAACATGATGAGGAAGTTGCCTTATGGTTAGAAGCTATAGGTGGTAAGAATAAGAAGGGTTGCATTTTTAAGGTAGGATCTAAGGCTCACAATATTAATGCTATCTATTATCGTGGGACCTCTTCTTTTGTTCGTAACTCAGGACTCCATTTAGATTTTGAAAAGCAATCACATAGGAGGATTACCATAGAGACAGCCCTTTTGAGACAAAAGAACTAAGAACTTAGAGAGTAGAATCAACATAATAAAAGAGTAACATCAACAAATCTTATCTCTATTATACTAGCATCAGCAAACACTCAATAGGTTGTAAGAACTTGAATCATGGTTATCTCATATCCCATCAGATCATATACTTGAAGGCTCAGTAATTAAGAAGATAGGCCTCGATGATTTTCCTCTTTTATAAAGATGATTTTATTTCTCTTCTCATATTTTAAGTTGTGTTTTTAGTTGAAAACTGTTATCATTTAACTAAGAATCATTTTAATCTACTTGTTACTTTTTTATTAAATATTGTTGTATTGTTGTATTTTATTGGATAAGAAAAAAACATTTAGACCCTGTTTTCTTATTTAGTAATAGCGTTATTTTCTATTAGCCCACTTTATTATGTTTTTACTGTACTTTAGCAGATAGGTAACAAAGTAACATTATATTGAGGCTAAATTAAAAAAATTATATAATAAAACAAAAAAATTTTACATTATTCCATCATTAATCCATCACTAATTTTTTTTCACTAATTTGATTCCATTGTTAATCCATCGCTAATCAGTGGCAGAATATTCTATCACTGGTCCATCGCTAATTTACCACTGATTATCGATAAAATATTCCACCCCTAATCCGTCGCTAATATCTTGGCAATATTTCATCGCTAATTCGTCATTGATCTATTAATGGAATATTCTATCACTGATTTATAGTTAATTAGCGACATAATGTTTCATCACTAATATAGAATATCTTATCCTTACAATTAGTAACATTTTTTTTTATGATGAAAAATTTCATCGCTAATGAATTAGTGACGGCAAAATTAGCTAATTCATTTGCAATGGAATTATCCCCATTTAGCAATGAAAAATTCTATTGCTAATTTATGTTTTTCTTATAGTGCATTTTAGTGTAATCCAAACCTAAATCTTCAATAACTTTCTTTGCTTTATAGTATAGGTTTGGAACCAATGCCCCATTTGGAAGAACATCTTTGAATAGGGTTAGTACTGCATCCATTGATTTGTTACTCCATTGGTTAAGGTATTTCAAGTGAAGTAACCTAACTATAAAAAGAAAAAAAAAACTGACATTTTGTTACAACCTAGATAAAGTTTAGTCTTAACATCTTCTAACATTTCATAGAACTTTCTTGCATGCACATTTGGCTCTTTGTTAATCTTTAGACCACTATTCATTTCTATCACAAATGGAAATCCACAAGCATCATTTATCATCTTGGTAATGTTATCTTCCTTAGCATGATGATCTTGCACTTCTTCAAGGCAATTAGCAAGGGGAATTTCAAATATCATCCTTTGTTCTCCATGCAAGTCCCATAGCTTATAACTATCATAGAATCCCTTTTTCAATGAGTCTTCCCTTACTTTATTTCTGTAACACCTTTGTAATACCTTAGCTTCCTAGCTTTTAGGTCATATCACATAGGCCAATTCTTACACATTTACATGAATATAGCACTTTTTGTAAAGGGAATTTGCATAATTGAAAATCCATTTACATCATCCTTGGCTTTAGGGACCATGTGAACATAAAAACTTCATCTTCCATCCATCACATATCCATTCATATAAAAAATATCACAATTCATCTCAAGAATCTCGGACTTAGAACCATATTTCAAGAAACCAGAAGTTTGGCCTCGAGTTATTGTACCAGTTTTCTAATATAAACTTTGAAAATTCATAACTAATTCTAGAAAAATCTAAATCATGCATATGATAGCTTTACGGAAAGCTCTAGATAAAAATGGTTCCAAACCAAGGCAATAGAATTTAACCTACAAAATTTAATAAAACAGTACATCAGGTCTGCTCTCAAATAGTTACAAGACCTAGAGTTTCAAAAATTTGTTTCTCCCTTTATAGAGCTCTAAATGAGGTGCTCTTAGTGGCTATAGAAAGCTTATGATGTCTACTTTATATCTGTAAAATTTTATAAGTATTGGATTTCATTTGACCTACGAGTAATACAAAGAAGCAAACTAATCATATGAACAGTACCCTTGTCAATTCTACATAATTTAGCCAACTTTGAAAAATCATAATAATTTTTTTGGAGCTTCAATTCAGGTGCTCTTTAGCTCTATAAAAAGCTCCATATAAGACCTACTTGCTGGCCAAATTTCATGTAAAAATGCATCCATTTGGTTAGACTTTGATTCAACTTAAAAAATGGTTAAATTTTAATTCCATAAAGGGTTCAACATGTACCAAATGCCTTTCTTATCTTTCCACAACCACTTGAGCATGTCCAAAAGCATAAACATAACCTATGAGAGCATCACAAATGGTCCAAATCACTAAGCATCTCAAAGCCACCATTTAAGTTGCTAACATACACATGTACATCATAGGTCTAGGATGTCAGTTCTCACATAAGCATACATTTAACCTCAAATCCCATTCATACATCATCATCATATACATTTACACATGCTTATACATTTTCATCTCATATACATTATAGAATTACAAACTTTGATAACAAATTACATTAAAAGTTATTTTATTGTCAAAGTATTGCTAATCATGCTCCTTGGCTCCCATTTTTGCTTCCTTGACCTTCACTTAGACATGATTAAACATAGGTAGAGAAGAGTGAGAATCAAAGAATTCCAATAGCTCTTAACCCTTTTAAACATACATAAAGGATGCATTTATATGTCAAAGAATGTATGCATGCCATATAACCTACTAATGAACATATGTAAATCATTTTCCTTGTCATTTGAACTCATACATATCAAACATAGGCTCTCAAGGACATTGGTCTAGTCTCACCTAACTTTCTTGGAACTTTTGGATTTGCCTTACCCACTTTCAAGGGACTTTTGACTTAGCTTCACTCTTTTTGAGACTTTTGGCTCATCCTTACCCATGCTAAGAGTCTTTTGGCATAACCATACCCATTCAAGCCATATTAAATTCATAAACACCTTTCAAGAAGCATAATGGTACCATCACATGTAACTAATAGCTGGAAACATATGTCATGGTTCAAACATACACACAAGCACTCAATAACAAGCAAACATCCAAATTATGCATGTGAAAAAGGTTAGAGAGCTACCTTAAAGTAAGAACTCAACACTTTTTTCCTTGGTTACACCTCCCTCTTCTCGGCCTCACACATCTAATGATGGAGAGCTTGGTTTGCTTGGCCTAGATACATCCAACAAGGCACAAAAATATCATAGGAACAAACTCTAACATCTCATAAGCTCTACACACTCATATGCAAGCTTATGGTTCAATTATGGATCTATATAAGGCATAATGAAGCAACCCTCATAATCTTTGTTCTTGGCTCCAATTTCTCATTCAATAGGACATATTACTCCATTAGAACTCATTAAAGTCATCACCAATTCAATCCAAGGAGCCTAGACACAAGTTGCTTCTTTATGTCTTAAAATGGAGCCTACACCTCCATTTCATAAACCATGATTCCTAAATTCATTCCAATATTTCCCTTAATGTTCATTAATCATATTCAGTCCCTTTCCACCCTTAGAAGTAATTAAAACTCTCCATAGGTGCACTATTTCTTCTAGGCCAAGACATGAAGGAGCGAGTAGACCCATTGAGTTTCATTTATTTTCTTTAGGGAGTTGGCACTTGTGAGGCTTTCTAGGTGTCTTAGAATCTCATACATACTCTTACATAGGCTAGACTATCCTAAGAAAGCTCTAAGAATGGCTAAGTGCAAGAAAAACCCAAAGTTATACAACTTGAATCCTAAAGTTTTTCTTTTGAATCTAGTTGTATATTCTTATTTCTCATACTTGAAAACCCTTATTTCTATCTTCTTTTAGTTTGAATTCATTTCCTATTGAATGGGCCTGGGGTTGGCCGAACATGGGCATAGGGGAAGGGGTAAGAAGAAGCAACAAAGTCCATGGAAGTTACCTTAATTTCAAGCTTTTCCAAGAGTTCTTTCGCTTGCTTCTTGTCTCTCCTTCAATTTCTATCCTCCTCTTACTGAACCAACCATGAATCATCTTCAAATCAATCATTAAAATCATAGAAAAAGAGAAGAGAAAGAGAAGTACAAGATTGGTGAAGGAAGAAGCATGAAAAACTATAGATTTTCTTACCTTTTACTTGGTTTTCTTCTTCCTTCTTCCCTTCATCTTGCGTGCCACCTCCTGTAATATTCAATTCTCTAAAAATGAGAGAAAACATGAGAAACATAACATATGATTTCTTCGTCAATGAATGAAATTCACAGAATACAAAAGCAAGCCCCCCGAAATGATGTAGTTAATGTCACAAAAAAATTGGGAAGCATTATAGACTCCTAAAAATGAGAATCCCAGACTCAGATGGAAAAAAAATGGAGCTAGAATGAAGAAACAATTTCTTACGAAAAACTTACAAAATGCAATGGCATTTTCGTAAATTTGAGAAAATTTTGGAATTCACACAGGAGGGCTTTTTAAATGAAAGTTTTGACTTCTTCAAGGTTCTCAGGGGCCATGAAAACCATGGGAAGCCTCGGGACAGTTAAATCCCCTCCGATAAACGTTTTCTAATGTCAGTTGACCCGAACTTTGATTGATTTGTTCGGGAAGGTTTTAGCTCTGATTTGAGTGATTCCAAAGGTATTTTACTAAATTGGGAACCTAAATTTCATACTGAAAAAGATGGTTCTCAAAAAGGAGCTAAAATAAGTTAGAAACAAAAATGCCAAAAACAAAGGGTAAAATTAGAATTTTTAAGAAAGTAGAAGCTTCTTGACCACTCTTTAAGTTTCTTATTTCTTCTCTCCTTCATGTGACAACCCTATCTTCTAATCATTGTAATTATAGCTAAATACAAGGTTTATTAGATAATGATCAAGGTTTGAGGTCATTATATTTTACCGCATTACGAAAATGTAAGGGAATTTGAACCTTGATGTTAGGGTCGTCACCATGCCACCTTAACAAAATAAAATGTGCATAAAAGAAATCTTACTACCATAAGAGGCTCATGATTCAACCATCCGTTAGTTTCAACACTCAATAACCTCCCGGCTTGTAATCTTGTATCATTCTCCTAATTTCGCCGCGGCGAGTTGGACCTTCGCTGCGGCCAACCTATGTGGCGCCGCGGCGGAAATGCTTCCTAGAACTTCTACTCGACTCCCAGAATTCTCGCCTTGGCGCAATATATTCGCGCCGCGGCGAGTTTTGCCTCTGACCAACACAAATTTTAATTTTTTGACTCGCGCCGCGGCTGAAAACACTACGCCGCGGCGGGTTTTGGTTCTGTTACCCCCCCTGGGTGAATTTTTCGCTTCGCGCCGCGGCGAGGTTCGTTGCGCCGCGGCTCCTTTCGGCTCTGTCTCCCCTTTGGCCGCGGCGAAGCCTTCTTGGCTGCAGCGGGATTCCCTTCTGTGACCATTTTACCCGAATTTCGCCCTCTACACTCCAATTCTCACCTTAGCAACACTCTAGGTCCACCTACCCTTGTTTTAAGTGATCCTAATGGTGTTTATCTACCCTATTTATCCATCAATCCATCCATTACCATTGTGAAACTCAAATGTCACTTCCTACTTGTTCCACTAACTCATACCAACAAATTCATAAATAAGTGGCAGCAAGATCACCTACATTATCAGCAATTTACATCCCATGCAAATTTCATAAAGATTCCATTCAACAATTGCTTACCTCTAAGGCATCATATGACTACAATCCTCATATGGTAATCCATATCATAATTCCAGCAAAACCACATACATATATATAATGCTATAAGTTCATACATTGATATTCCACTATGATGTACTTTAAATCCTTAACGGTTACATTTCAATCAAGCAAAATATAAACGCCTACACTTGGCAATATGATTACATGATGATGCTAGGTAACTAATAACAAAAATTGCATCTATCCTATTCTACTCAGACCAAGGGTAGCTCCCCACACCCGGCCTCAGCTCATGGATGTTCATCCACTTGCTTACCCTTATCCTTACCCGAAGAACTTTCACCTGAAATATTAATCCCATAAAATGGGGTGAGATATGAATCTCAATAACCAAGGCAATTCCATCATATACTCCATATTAATTCACATACATGCATAATTTCACATAAACACCAGCAGTAGACCATTCATATCAGAAAATGAAATAATTAGGCTATCATGATTACTATCCTATACTAGCAATCACATTATCGCATGTTAAAGGCCATTAACACCGGAGAGGCCCGTCCACGGCACCTACTCCCTATTGAGCACAACCGGGGCTCAGTGCATCTGGGTTTGATCATAACCCGGTGCTCGATCGTAGCACATGCACGCGTGGCAGCCGCACCACAGCTCCACCATGGACTCACAAGGTCCAATCACAATTTAACAGATAGCCAACCAATTCATTCAACATTTCAAATCATTCATGTATAGCAAAATATGAAATTAACACAGATATATGCATGGAATTAATGTAAACCCAGTTACCTCACTTGTAGACACTTGTAACAATCACCAATGGTGCAGAATTCCTCCTATAACCATAACATCACATAATTACTACTCTAATTCATCATTAATGATAATAATCAGTACCCAAGGAATTTAAAATACCAATGACTACCCAAGAATCATTTACCCAGCCACAACAAGTCCCAATTTCGGATTTAAGTTTCCTCCACCAGAAAACTCAATATTCCACCCAAAATCCTAAGCAAATTCGTACATAATTAATACCCATTTTATAAATTAGCTATGGGGGTCTCAAATTAACCATTAAAGCATCAAAATGGAGGGTTTAAACTCACCCAAGGTCAGCCCTAATCCCAACCTACGAATTTCATCAAGAAAACCCCCAAACATTTTCATTTCAGATTTTGGGTAGGATGAAAATGCTCCAAATGAAAAACTAATCGGACCAAATTAAGGAGGAAGATGAGAGGATTAAGTTGTATAACTATTACCTTGGCTGAATCTTGCTCTAAGTGTGAAAAAATGCAGAATTTTGGTCCCAAACCCTAGCCTCCTTCTCCACCTCCGATTTTGCCTCTTGAATCTTATGTTTCAGCAAGTGAGAAAGTGGCTGGGGTATTAGGGTTTGAGTTGGGTTTTAGTTGGGTCAAGTATGGGTCATGGGCTGCTCCAAGATCCATCTCCACTTGGGCTTCAGATTTTAGCTTATTGGGCCAGTTTTTAGAGTGTTGGGCTGCAGAATTTTACTGGGCCAGTTTTTATGCATTTGGGTTGCTGAAGTTTAATTGAGTTTGGGCCAAGTTTGAAGAGCTCAAGAGTTTTAGGTCTGCACAAAGATTATTGGGCCACTTAGAAGAGTCCATACAAGATAAATCTTGGGCCTCCATCCCACTAAATTATGTTAGGTCTGCACATAATCCATTGGGCCTCCATTAGCCTCTTCTCATGATCTATTAATTTAGGCCTAGATAGAATTTCTATCCCAATTAAATCTCAAACCCATATTAATAATTTATCTCTCTAAAGTCTCCATTCACTTAACTTACCCAATGAGCCCATATTAATTACTCTTAATTAATTCTAATCCATGATTAATACCTTAATTAATTATGGGGTGTTACACTTCACTTGCACAAACCATTCTACCTAAAAACTAGAGAAAACACCAGCTCTCTTAGGTGCACCATGGAGGAGAAGAAAGGAGGAGAAAAAGCAAGAAAAAGGTAAGGAATTTCATGGATTTTCATGCTCCTTCTTCTTCCAAACTTGTTCCTCTCCTCTTGAGCTTTCTTCCTTTGATTAAAATAAAGTTTACAAATCTGTTTTAAGGGTGATATTAAGGGGAAATTTCGGATTTGAAGAGAGGAGCCTAGAGAAAGCTAGATTCAAGTGAGAAAAAACAAGAAAATAAGGTAATTTCTTCTTCCATGGTTGATACCTCTTCCTTCCCTTCCTCCACCATTTCGCCCCACTCAAGAAACCCTAGGAGGGTTTGATTTTTAGGCAGAACCAAGGGTGATTCTAAGGAAAAAGGGTGTGGAGATTAAGAATATGCAAAAGGAATTAACAAAAACCATGAAATTTCAAGATGCAATTTCTAGGGTTTCAAGTGCACCTTGCAAAATCTGATTTTGTACAACGATTCCTATGCTTAAATAAGAGTTTATTAAGCTCCTAAGATCCCTAGAAGTCTCCCCATGTGCTTCCTCCCTTGAGAAAACAAAGCAAAATTCATGAGCCTAAAACCTAGCATGGGTTTGGCCAAGAGAAGTTCTAGTAGCTAGGGAGAGTTTTAAGATTTTCTAAGCCTATTTTTGAGTCATATATAATGAATGAATATGAGGGAAAGCCTTGGAAAAAATTTAGGAAGCTTAGAAAATGAGTTGGTGCTTTATGTTCCATAATATGACCTAAAGAAGCGACATGTAGTTAGGCTCTTGGTTTTAATCGTGTGATGACTCTAAGAGGCTTAAAAGGAGTTAAGAATCATATTTTAAAGGAAAGAATGGAGCTTAGAATTTATTTTAGGGGTGTTACTTCGTTAAGTGCATTTATAGAACCATAATGAGGTTTATAAATCAAGCTAGTGTCTAAGCAAGTTGTGTGGCCTTAGAATTAATTCCATGAACCTAATTGGCTTTCATAAATTGTGTTTAGG
Source organism: Erythrophleum ivorense (assembly GCA_026724425.1). Taxonomy (NCBI): domain Eukaryota; kingdom Viridiplantae; phylum Streptophyta; class Magnoliopsida; order Fabales; family Fabaceae; genus Erythrophleum; species Erythrophleum ivorense. Next base: position 33,376,289 of record JAIUCV010000006.1, on the reverse strand, counting down.
CCAAGAGAAATCATCCTCACAGTTTTGTGTATGTGTGGTCGAAAGAGGAAGCCTTGATTCAAGAGAAAAAGTGTATAATTGCTTCCAAGGAAGCTCACTCCTCCTTCTCTCATGCATAATTGTTTGCTTTACTTGTATTTGAATGTATGTATGTGTATTTTTAATTCATGAAAAGTGTTCTAGCATGACTTTGATTCCATGGTACCATGATGTTACAATATGCTTTCATATGATGTTTATGATGTGTGCTTGGGTTTACTTGAGTGTGGTGAGGCCAGGAACCCTTAGCCATGATGAGGATGAGCCAAGAACCCTTAAAATTGGTTGAGACAAAGTAAAGAGTCTCCTAAAAGTGAGGTTGACTCCTAAGAGCATGGTTGAGTCCAAAAACCTCTTAAAGAATGGGTGAGGCAAGTCTAACATCCACAAGAAATTGGGTGACATCAATCCACTTGCTTGGCAAGCCTTTGTATGCTATGTATGACTTTCTCAAATGATGAAAATGCCTCTTGAATGTTTGCACATGTCAACATGACCATACATGCATTTATGAGACTTGTTTGCATCTTTTATGTATGATTGAATAGGAGATGAGCTATTAGGATTCTTTGAATCTTATCCCCACCTCTTCAATGACCTAACATGCTAGGTGGATTAAGAGACCAAGGGAATGGAAGACAACCATATGAGAGATGAGAGCTTGACATCAAAATGGATAGATTATGTTACTTTAAGGCCTTATGGATGGCAATTGATGTAATCCATAGTTGTATATGCCCTAGGATGATATGAACATGTGTAATTATGATAATATGTCATGCATAAATGAGAAATTATGTTATGTGACTATTAGAATGTAAAATGAGTATGTTATGGCAATTTGGACTGTTGAATGGTTTTGTGCAAATGTGTATAAGTGTAAGTGAGATGGCCAAAATGAGATACATGAGGTTTAGGACCATTTAGGTAGCTCACAAAAAGTCATAATCATCCTTTTAGACTTACCCAAGAGATGCCAAACATTAAGAGAGAGCATTTGGACACTTTGGTATCCTATATGGAGCCAAAATTGACCATAATGGAACCCTATATCACTTTTTGTCCAATTGAACTCTTCTTGATTTGAGATTTGGCATGCAATTAGAGCTTGTTAAGAGATTTTTAGAAAGCTAAAAAATAGAATTTTAGAAGGTCTAGAGAATATTTGATGAATTTTCAAAGTTGACAAATTTTCTAGTTTTGGTCATGCTACTGTTCACTCAGGTTCGAAAATGAAATCTGTCACACAGGGCTCAAATGATGTCCAATTGCTATAAAATTTTATACAGAGGAACTAAACATTCCTAGTGACTTGTGCCAATTAGAAACACCTCATTTGGATATCTAGAGAGGGATATATGAATTTTCAAAGAATCTATCTAGTACCAGGCGCTCCACCTGACTTCAATTACTGTTTGATTGGGTTTCGAAGTCTAGACTTGCCTGAACTGGTTTGGAGTTATTTTTTCCCTATATCTAACATACACAGATTTCTAGATTGGTATCATTTGCATAGATTGGAGTTTTTTAAAATTAATTGGACATTTTTGAAATTTGCTACAGAATTCTGTGATAGCACTAGTGGACAACCTGACCTCTGGATATCAAGTTAATACATAAGTACATTGTTAGAGAATGAATATAGTAAACTGACCCATTATGAGAATGTTATATGGATTATAGAATGTTATTAGCAATTCTCACGTAATCGTTGTGAACGAAGTCCTTTGACCTAAAGTCATTATAGTTTCCTACTTGAGAAGTTGAATATTTTGACAATCCTATGTCACCTTTGACCAAGATGACCAATAGGGCAATGATTAAGTATATCATGAATCATGCAAAGGGATGTAAGTAATGTAAATGGGATTTTTTCCCTCCTATATAGGAGGAGTGATATCCGTGGGTCCATTGATTAAGTGAGACTAAAAAATACATGGATGTGCTCAAATGAATCAATATATAATATTGATAATTTGTTTTGATTAGTCTACTCATTTCAAAGAACATAAGTTGAACTTTAATGAGGATGACACATTCTATGCCTCAAAATCAAATTGAATATCGGTATAAAAGGGACTAAATTATATGGTATTGGTCACAAATTAGGTATGTGTCAAATCATAAAAATTATTGTTACTTGGATGCCAGTGATATATTGCTAAATACCGTTCACTGTCTATAATCCAAAAATGGATTATTGCCAACGTAATAAGAACCTACAATGTTACACACAAGGAATAGAGATGAAATTAAAATGTCATAATATTATTGGGGTTTTAGTTGGACTAGAAATCCCACCAATAAAGTCCAATATAATATAATTGGATTATATTATAGTATAATATATTATTTAATATTAGAGTAATATTAAATAATATTATAGCATATTATATTATTAAATAATAATATAATTACGTAATATGATTACATGGTATTATTTAATACTAAGGTGATATTAAATAATAATATAATATAAGGTTATTTAATATTAAAGTAATATTAAACAATGTTACATTATATTGGGCTTATCTTTCCTCATTCTCTATTGTCTTTAGGCTAGGGTTTAGAAGTTTAAGTGGGATTAAGATTTGAGTGGGATTAGGAGAATGCCAAACCTGAGTCTATAAATATAAGACCAAAAATGGCAACATAAAATGACGTATAAAAGTGCCTTCAAAGTCCTAAATTCACTTAGAACTTCAAAAATCCTAACCCTAGATAGTGAGAATCATATACTAGCAAAGACACAGAGTGAGAGAAAGTTTTGTCCACTTTGTATGAATATTGTAGAGACGCAAATCATTAGATTTATGCATATGATTCAGATCACAGCTTAAATAAAAAGTAATTTTCTTGTCTTATCTTAATTTATCTTCCTGAACTTATTCTTGGAAAGGGCTTCACTTATCAAATTTTTTAATTTTTCATTATTCCTATGAGCACCGAGAAACACAACGCATATAACTTTTTGTCATAAGTGGGATAATTCAAAGCTGTCCTATTTAACTTCTCACTAAAATATACAATTGGCATCTTTTCTGTGATATTATTATTCACCTTGCAATCAACTCACATCTTTCGTGACCTATCCTTTTTAGGTACAAGAAACAGAGGCACAACGCAAGGCTTATGTTCTTTCTAATATAGCCTTTGGCCATTAGCTTTTTTACTTGCCTTTAAAGCTCTTTTGTCTCCTTTAGATTACTGCTACGGGCTAGCCTATTTGGTATAAGAGCTCTAGGAACAAAGTTTATTCGATGCTCAATGCTTCTGATGGATGTTAACCTTTTAGGCATTTCCTTAAGGAAAATATCTTCATATTCTTACAATAAAGACACACAAGTGCTAGACAAAACATAGTTATTATCATTAAGGTTAAGATAACATTCTTTATAAAGAAGTAAAAGCATAGGCTATGTAGCCATGAAAGTTCTCTTAGCCTTATCGTCCCTCACAAAGAAACATACTTTCACCTTTTCTTTTCTCTCGTGACCCATTCTTTTACTCTCATTTTTGGCCACCTCTTTTTTTTCGTCCTCACTCTCATTTTCTTCTTTTCTCTTTTATGGCACCATTTTTTTTTCCTCTCAATTGGGGCCACCTCTCTTTTCTTTTCCTCACTCTCATTTTTCTTTGAAGTTTCGTCCACTCTTTCTTTCTATCTCTTTTCTTGCATTTTGGCTGCACTCGTCACTTTTCTCTCGAATTCATTTTTAATTTCATTTGATCTACATAGTTCTACTTTGAGGTCAAACGAACAAGTGTAATAGATTTCCTATCCTTTACAAAGCTATGCTTATTCCTAAACCCATCATGGATAACTTTCCTATCATACTGCCATGACCTTTCTAATAATATATGACTAGCATGCATAGGCACATTACACAACACCTCATCACTATACTTCTCAATAGAGAAAGATACTAAGACTTGCCTATTCATCTTGACCTTTCCACATTCATTCAACCATTGTAGTCTATAAGGTCTAGGATCCTTAATCAAGGAAAACCCAATTTCTCTACAAGGGTGGTACTAGCAACATTGGTACAGTTTGTCCTATCAATGATCATATTACAAACCTTATTGTTTATAGGACATCTAGTGTGAAAGATGTTTAATCTCCTATAATTTTCTTCTTTATTTTGCCTTCTATCCTCTACTACCTCATGATTCACACCCATCAATGCCTGTGCTTTTCCTTATTTCTAACAACTCAACAATTTGCTTTTTTAGATGTTCCTTCCCTTCATTACATATGAAAGTCATTCGCACAAACTAATGTTGCATAGCTTAGGTAAAGAAGGTGTTATCCTTCTTCGCCTTAGATAAACTACTCTGATTTGACATGTTTTAAAGAAAATTAGCAAATAAGCACAATAAATAAATATAAACAACCTCATGTGTTTCAGTCAATTAGCTATTTTATGATATAGGGTAAGACATGCAAAATTGATAAGCTCAATGGCGAGACAATGGATTGTCTCACTTTGGCTTTCCTCCAAATTTATTTTGTATCCAACTAAAAAACTGCAAACGAGGCCAAGTAAAGACACATTAGCACTTGATCAATAACCTCAACTATAATTAATTGAATATTGCATAATTCAACTTGATATTGTTGAATCATAACTGAGATGGACACACATCTCAAACAACTCACACAAATGTAAAGCTATGAGGTTAATTTCAAAATCACCATTCCTTATTCATTCAATGTCACTGTCAACTAAGTAAATGTTCCTTTTTCGTATTTATATTTGCATGTTTTTTTCCCCTCTATTTCCCTGTTAATTTCTCAAGTGGTGTATAGGAAGCATTTGAAATATAATGGGCAGAAATTGCTTCTATTATCTTCCTTTTCCTATACGGCACATCTATTATCCTTTTCCTATGTAAATTTATCTTATGTTACATATATACTTTTTAGTCTAATATATATATGTGTGTGTGTATGAATATGTTAATTTTTTTTAAAACAATTTTTGCCCCACAACTGTTAAATCTTGAATCTGTCCCCATCCCTATCCCTTCAAGATTTCAACTACCTCCCACTCTACCGTCCCTTTTCTCACCCTTTCTAGCCACTTTCATTTGAATCCAATGCAAATTTTTTTAAAAAAATAATAAAGAAATTTTAATAAAGTTTTGAAAATGGAGGAAAGTTTGAAATAATAATAGAAGATATAAAAGAAAGTATGTTTTAAATTTAAGTTATATTAAATATATCAATAAAATATTTAAAATTTAAAACTAATCACATTTTACATGAATAGGATTAAAAACACACACACACAATTTTGCAGGAAAATTTTGAAACAAAATCAAGAGTTAAATAAAGTGAAAGAGATAAAAGTTAGATGTGAAATAAAACTAGAAGTAAAAAAAAAAGGGAAGCAAATTTAAAATTCAAAAAGTATTAAATATCTATAAAGAATGAAAAAGTTAAAAATTATCCACTTTTTATTGAGATAATCTAAATTCTTATATATACAAAGTAATAATTTTTTTCAAATATTTAAAATTTTAAAGATACTCACTTTTCTCCAGTCCAATTTTTCACCAATGAAATTTAAGTAGGGTTTTAAAAGTTAAAAAAAAATCAAATATCAAATGCTAGCATTCGATTTTTATTAGAACGTAATACAAATAATTTAAATTCTTGATCAAATATAATTTCATTAAATGATTTTTCTTACAAAAATTTAGACTTTTAAATATATATATATATATATATAGTCACTTTTATTTGAATTTAATGCATAGTTCTAAAATAATCAAATTTTTTATAGACTTTTTAGAAGTGAGATCAATCTGATGTGAAATTTAAATCTTTTGAACATATTTAAAATTATACTAAAGTTTGAAATATTTTTTTTTTCTAACAAGTGAAAAAAAATTTAAAGATATTTAATTTTATTTGAATATAACAAATTTTTTAAATAGAGAATGAGAGATGTGTGAAAAATAAAATTTAATGAAAATATTGAATTTTTGGAATAGATTATTTAAAAATTATAATTTTTTATGAAAATTAAAAATTTTAAAAATACTTACTTTTCTCTTAAACTAGTCCGAATTTTCAAACTAATGAAAATTAGAGTTTTGAAAATCCAAAAAAAAAATGTTATGTGAAACTTAAAATATTTAACCAATTTAAAATTTAAAAGTCATTTTCTTTTCCTATTATAATGACATACAACTTATGAAAATAATCAGAATTTAAATATGTTTGTATAAAATAATCTTTTCTTATTAAAATTTAGACTTTTAAAGTTCGTTAGTTTTATTTGATTTTAACACGTTTTTCTAAAATAATAGAAAAAGTAATAGAGTTTTAAGAGGGGGATCAAATTGATGTGAAATTAAAAGAAAAAGATTTAAAGTTTAGTAAAATTATAGGAAAATTTATTTTTCACAGAAGATGAAATTTTTAAAGATATTCAATATCATTTTGAAACTAAAATAATTTTTTTTTAATAGAAACATAGAACTATGTGAAAAATATAAAAGGCAGTATATTAGATACGAGAAGTTAAAGATGTAGCCCCGAGAAAAAACGTAAGTTCAAAAAAATTAAATAAAATATAAAATGCAGCTTCTTAAACTGAACAATTTCCGTAATTTATTCCTTTTAATTTCAAAGTTGACAAAAACGCTTCTATTAATTTTATAAATCAACTTAAATTTAAGTACAATGCCTTATATATTTATTTAAATTATGATATATGCATAATTTTTTAATAATAATATAATAAGTATATATTGTAATGAAAATATACACTCGTTTTTTTTTTTCCTTCTTCTTCATCCTTCCTTCTTTCTTCTCTCTTCACCTGCTCTTTCGTTGGTTCTCTAATTGCCCGCCACCGATGGACGATGACGATTTCACCACCAATAACCCTTGAGCCACCGCCTTGTGTCTCAGACAATATGATCTATATCATTTGTTTTTCTATCCTATTTTCTCAAGAGAATGCACTTTTTTGGAAAGATGATTTATTTAATTTTCTTATAATTCTTTTGCATCCACCATTGTTGAGATAGAAAAGGAGTATGTGAATGAGCCATTGGTCTTCATAAATTTTAGAGAGAGAGAGATGGGGATTGGGTTTTGGGTTAGGAAGATAGAGGATTTGGATCCCTAAAGTATTTCAGAAGATGAAGTGAAGAGAGAAAAAGAGATAAATCAGTGGAATCCATATCTGTCATATGAATCTCGCATGGGTCTCACTTTTTTTTTGTTTTTTGTTTTTCACTTTATCAGAAGTACTTTAGAGGATCTTCCTTGATAGATGGGTGTTGCAGAGCAAAAAACCGAGGAAGGAGGAGAAGGTGGAGAGAGAGAAGAAAAGAAGGAAGAGGCAGAAGATGGAAGAATGAATTATCAGCTTTCGTTAGGGTTGCGAAAGTAGAACCATCAAACTTCAACTTCAGTATTCTTCATGAATATTCTCCCTAGTACGTATTACTGCTACGTCAGCCACGAACACAGGATCTTCGATGCTTCTTACTCACATGAACCAGTGCACCTTAATAATAGGACCCCGCATGTTCCCTAATTGCAAGCCAGAGAGCGCCCACCAGGGGCGTGGCATTGACGTTCATGCGTTCAAAGATATTTTGTCGACTATAGATCCTCTTCTTTTGCTCTTCTTTATGTTTGTCCTATCTCACTCACAATTTTTTTTTAAATAGAACCTTTCATTATTAGAAATAACTTGAATAATATTAAAAAAACATCCCAATACAAAAAACTTCATTGTCTATTTTGTCAACGTTCCATAAAAAGTATCTAATTAGAAGTTGATAATTATAATTTAACAGCTAGCTTTTACCGTACGTCTGCACTTGTCATCGTCATGAATCTAGCGTGTGTGGTAACGTCATCAAAAATAATTATGGAAGAATTTTATAAATTAAAATTTATTTTAATAAAAAAATTAAATTAAATCTTTTATATATAAAAAGCTGCGGCCTTCCTACTATTCATTTTACACTGTTTATAGCGTCTTATCATCGTATTATTCACTCGCACTGTTTGATGTGGGGCCTAAAGAAAAGTTTGACTTGGTGCACGGTTTATTTTCACTATTTAACACGGTTTATATTGTTCTGTCAATCTACTGTTTATTCACATTTTTTCCTACTATATTGTGGGTCCCTTTTTTTTTCTGTAAGACTTATAGCAAAATTTTTAAACCTTTAGATCTACAGGGCTACATGCTAGTTATAGTAAATATTATCATTCATGTTTGGATAATTTTTTTCAACATAGCATGCTTGTGCATATATACGTGCATGTGTGTATGTGTTTAAAATAAAATGTTATGTTATTTTAGTTTAATTTTAAATTCTTTATTTAAATAATTTTTATTGATTTAAATATATAATTTTTTTGTTAAATTTAATGAAAATAAAATTTTCTTTTTTAAAATTTTTTTTATTTGAGTATATTTAAAAATAAAATATACTATTTTATCTTTACTTGTGCATATTTAAATATATTATATATTTACATATTTAGGTTAATAAAGATTATTGAAGTAAAAATTTTTAAAATTAAATTAAATTATATATTGTGAAAATGAAGAGAATATCTTTATAATTTCAGTCAAATTAAAAAAAAATGTGTAATTTACTTTTATATAAACTACCAGTTGTACAAAAGCTTAAAAGATAGAGAAAGAATACGATAATGATTAACAACTAAAAATAATAAAAATAATAAAACATTTAAACTATTAACATGGTAGTCGACAAGAGAACTCACTTAGCCTCTGCCCTTTTTATTTTCGCCTTCCTACAAAGGTGAGAAGCTTTGGCCAATCCTTTATCTTTTTAGCTGTTATTGATAAAATTTTTCTCAATACAAAAATATAAATTAAAGTAAAAACCTTTTTTTCTCAATCTCAGCAGATTGAATCATTTCCACTTGTCCAACACCCAATATATTTATAACGACTGTACACTTTATTCTGCCATTGGTGGGTGACCCATCAGTGGTTAATGGCATGGAAGAGAGGTGATTAAATGGGGGCCAAACGGATCTTACAACCAACACTAGATGATTAAATACATCATAGTAATATAAAATTTATTTATTTATTTTTCATTTTCACAAATAAGAGATAAAGTCTTGAGAATATAGGATGAGAAAGAGGCCCGACAAGATCAAATTCACATGCGTCAAGATCTTTTAGCACTTATATTAAGTGAAAATACTACTTCAACTAATGTTCTTGAACTTATCTAATAAAATATAACATGTAAAAAATTTTTTATAAAATTGTTAAATAATATATATTAATTTATAAAAATTATTTTCCTCTTATAATTTTTGTTGGCATTGAGAGTATGAAAAAAAATGAATGAAAAAACTTAGCTCAATTGAAGTCTATTCCATTTTTTTAAGGATGATAAATGAGTTAATCCTTATAGTTCAGGGCTTATTTTTCTTTTATAACTAAAGATCCATGCCAATCATTTTGGACTTATGAGAATATTATGCCTATAAGGCTATTATAACACTTGCTTCTAAGTTTATTAGAGCTAAGTGGACTTTAGACAAGGGTGTATTTAAGCTTCTTATTTCAAAATTTTGAATAGTTATATTGCTTTCATGATGATTGGAATCTCCAACAAAGGTGATTGTAGTGTCCCTTCTCCCTCAAAAAGGAATTTGTTCGCTTCTCTAAGATTCTTTGGGTTTTCTCTATAATGGCAAGTCCTAAGGGTATGTCTCACCATGTTTGTCTTTAGCTTATTTTGTGAGCTCCACGAAGACTGAAAAAGATTTGAAGCTTTTGCATATTGAATTCATGATTTTTTTTCTTGCTTTCATCTATTCTCATAAGAGGGTTTCTTTATCCCTTCGGATACTAACTTGGATGCAATATGGTGTGCGTATGAGGATCATTTGCTCTATGTGTTTTGATTCCCACCTCATCCTTTTGTCAAGAAGGTTTTAACTAAGTTTAGTCTATCGTTGACATAGTTGGTTCCACGCTCTGTTGTGATTATGAATTTTGTTTTGCTATGTAAGTGAGCTTCATTGTCCCTACAATCTTTTGTCTTTGTTGCTTTATATAGCCTATAATGGTGTCAAGGTCAAGATGAAAGTTGGTGGGAGGATGTGCCTTAGGTGGAAGGCTTCTTCAAGGCTCCACCTTTGGTTTGTCATTAGAAATGTCGCTTCTTTTTTATAGAGCTTTGTCTAGGTTTTGAATTTTCTATGATTTGTTTAAATCAAGTTTAGGGAATCCTGCACCTTGGAAGTATTTTTTAGATGCTTGATTTGTCCAAATCATGTGCATAAAAATTATGATTGGGATCATGAATGTGTGCAACATAAGCTAGAGATTCACCGACAAAACTTCGTGGATAAACTTAGGGTTATTTTTTAATTTTGTTTATCCACTTTTAGTGAGGGAGGCTTAGATAGTTCCAAGTAAGCAACAATGAAGAACCACTAAGATTAAGATGTTTTATGTTTTATGATGACTATGCTCTCTATATTATTAAGGATCAACAACCTTTGAAGTTGAGTCCACATAATTTTTGGTATAAAGTCTCATTGCATTCTCGTTTGTTGATGTCTTTTACATCTATTGGATTTATGGTAGTCCATCAACAAGCTTTTCATGGCTTGAACAATGTGATCTAAGCCATGGAGCTCAAGATGTTTTAGGTGATCTTGCATGGTTTTTAAACCACTTGTTTGTAATTAAAAAAAAAAGCACAACTAGAAAAATTCTAGAAAAAAAGAGTGGAAGCTAGATTTTTATAATTTTAAATTTCTTTTCTTTCTTTATCCTAGAACCTCCTTGTAAACCATATTAAAATAATAAGAGATGGTTAAAGTAACTTACTTTGGTGGCTAATCACATTCACAAGGTCAAATCTTCAAGTACCAAAGCCATGAATTCCAAGCCTGATTGCAAAAGCAACACAAGTGTCTTCCCTTTAAGTGTATCCACACAAAAGCAAAGCAAGAGAGATGCTAAAGATCCAATATTTAACTTGAGAGAATTCCTCTTATGGTTGCTGAGGGATAGAATTATGCCTAAAGAGTGCTACCTCTCTATACAACCTTTTTCTCTTAGATAGAGTGCAATTTCCTTGCATTCCTTTGTATTTAAGTGTCTCTCTTATTTTGCTTTGTATTGCATGTGACCCCTTAAGTTTATATTCTATTAGTAATGAAAATGTAATCTCTTACTTTACAATTAAACCATTCAATTAGTCTAATTAATTAGAAATATTTTCTATTTGTGATTTTTCACAAGTGTATGGGTCACATAAATAATACAGAAGTGAGTCAAGTACATCTTGTAAGTAAGGTTAATCAAGTACCAAAAGTTTAATTATTTTTATTATCTAGAAAACTAGTAAATTCAAATTAATTAGCTAGGAACTAAGAACAAACTAAAACTAAAATTAAATGACTTGACTAGATCAATTAAGAAAAACTTTGAAGTTTGGATTTCATTGTTTACTTCATATGAATGAACAAAGATTAACTCATGCAATTGATCTCTACTCTAATTAATGGCCAATTCTCTTAAGTATATATAATTCTCTTTCAAGATAAAACATATGTATTTATATTCCCATGTATACTTTTGTGATCATAAACCTTAACATAAATCCTTTAAGCCTAATGGAATTTAGTATGTATGCCTACATGTATTGACTTGGCATGCATACAGTTTACAATCTATTTAGGTATGACCTATATTTCTATAAAATCACAACCTAAGTTTATTGCCTAAATGACCACTTACAGTGATTCACCTCTTAGTTCTTCTCACTATAAATTAGAACTCTCAAACAATGGCCAACAATTTGTGAGAATTAAGAAACTGAACAATAGATTAATAGGAATAAAAATCAATACATGAGTATCTCAATTCAAGTACAATTGGTAAACAAATCCATTCAAATCCTATATCTATAGGGTTTATCTACTCATAATCAAAAACAAAATCCTATGAACTAAATCAAATGAATTCATGACAAGAGAACATAGAAAAAAGAATATGAAAGAAAATTTATTTAATATGGTGCGATAGTCTTCAAAAGGAATTCCAAATCTCCCGCCATCACAGTTATCTCTAAAGCTCTATCTTGACTGAAATGTGTTGTCATAGTGGCCTCCCTAATGCCCTTTTGTTAGAACAATGTGCTCAGGTTACAGCATGCAACCAAGCTGTGTAAACACTACAACAAAAGCAAAGATTTATGACTGAAGCTTCAATTGGAAAAATATGAATTTTAGTTGGAAATCATATTTTTCTGATTGATATTTTACTCAGAAATTCATTGCTTTGTTTTATTGTTGGTATTATGTTCTGACAAACTTATAGTCACCAAATAGTGTCACTCTCCTTCACTCTGAAACCCTCTTAATCTTATCATGTCAATGCAACTTTTCAATTAATCATTATCAATAAAATGTTATTTAATCAAAATATAATATTATTAAAGTTTGAAATAATAAAAATTCATTATTAAATAATATTATACAAATGGATGATAATTAATTTGATTAACGTAAATAATCAATAAACATTTCAAAAATAAAAATAAAAAATTGTAATTTTAATTTATTTATTTTAATAAATTATAATTTTTTTAAAAATTAATTAAAAAAGCTTTGTCGACAACTTTGTGGTCAAACACATGTCCAACCATATATCTGTTCAAAAGATTGTCAACAGAATTATGGTTAGAGATATCCAACCATAATTTGGTTGAAACCAATTTTTTTTTTAGGATACAAATAGTTTTTATTACAAGATTCTAATATTTTTTATATATTAATAATTAATACATATTACAATAACCCAAATATTAATAATATTTATAAATTTTATATTATGATTGTTTATAATTAATAATAATTTACATTATATTTATTTTAATTTCACAATATATTATTATAATTATTATTCATGTTTTCACATTTTTTGGGTTTGTTATTTTTTGCATTCTTCATGATGTTCTTCCAAGTTCTGTATCAATGTTGGATGCATTAATATCAAATAAATCAAATTAAAACTTTAATTAAAAGAAACATTTCAACTACATAAATCAAATCAAAACTTCAATAAAAAATTTTCAACTAGATTTAGAAATTTTCAAATTTTAACTAGATAAATTTCTAAATTTTCACATGCAAAAAAGAAAGATCAAATCATCAATAACCAAAAAATGAAAAATTTACTAGAGAGAAGAGGAATGAACAGATATGAAAAAAGAGAGAAGATAATTTAAATGAAAAGAAAATAAATAGCAAAACCGAATAAGAAGAGCATCAAACCAGAGAAACAGAGACATGAATTGGATAAATAAGAGAAACAAAAAGAGTTGAACTTGTAGAAAGTTGAATGACTTCAAAGAAAACATGAAAATGATAAAAGCAGGAAATAGAGAGAAAACAAAACTTGTAAATTTATGGATAGGAGAAATGAAAGTTTGGTGGGCTGGAAATTGCTTTTACTTTTCCAAATTTGCGTCTCTACCTCTACCTATTTATCTGGGATGTCAATTTTTTTTTTTATCTCTTTTCAGATTTGCATGTAGCAATGCTCTCCACTTCTGCATGGGGATGGTAATTTTTTTTGGGTACAATTTCATGTTTTGTAATATATTACAAGTTAATATATATATTATTAAATTTATTAACCAAATATATAATATATAATTTTATGAAGTACAAATATTACATTTAAACAAAATAAGAAATAAACATTGTAATATAAGATAATCCAATAAAAATTTATATTAATTTAATTACATTAATTCAATTGCATAAAATTTCAAAGAAATTAACAATCACCCACTCATCTTCATCATCATCCTCATTATCTCTGTAATTATTTAAAAGAGATATATCTAGCCTATCCACAGAACTTGGCTAACGTTGTATTGGTGTTGTTGTGAGTATTGTTGAAAAAGCTCCTATATTTATTTAATTCTTGCCTTGTATTTTGAAGTTGTCTTCTATGCTTTAGCATTATGAGTTTGTGTTGCATAGTTTAAAAATTTATTTTTTATCATTTCTTGGATATAGGTAGTGTGAGTGTATGGTGGGTCTTGAGTCTGAGAGTATCTAGCCATTGGATTTCCAAGTATATTATGTGACATACTTCGTAAACCATACATTAAGCCTTTTTTCTTTTCCCTAGTCCCTAGTAGCCCGCATCCATAAATCCAATCTCTGATACAATCTCCCCTTTACTTTTTGCCTCATTTTTTAGGTGAGTATACTCACTTTGAAAGGAAATAAAGTGCTCAAAACCATAACATCATAATTACATACATAAAATAAATATAAAACTACACTTATAAATATAGCTTAGGATTTTCTATCAAGCCATATAATTCTATCATTTTTATAGGTCTTAAGAAAGGCCTCAAAATATGTTGGTTGTTTTATCAATTCTCGCCCCAACAAAATAAAATATTAATATTTAAATATATGTTTAAAATAATAAGTAAATATTTGGAGAAATAAAATTAGTTACTAATTTTCTGGCATGTTTAAGCATGGAAATAGAATCTTCTATATGCAAAGATGAAATGAACTCAAATGTGGAGACTATATTCCTTTTCATATGCTCACATAGACATTGGTATTCTGGAGCACCCCACTTTACATATAGCTGGTCCCAAATGGATTCTCCAATCCATTCAGGTATCTTTCTTCAACTTTCTAAGCATCACCAACTAGATCTATTAAATGGTCAATTACTTTATGCTCTATTTTGTGTTTAGAAATCTATTTTTTTTTCATTTCCTAAACTGGATCCAATAATAAATATTTTTCATTATATTATCATAAATCAATAAATAATCAATAATATTAAACAATTATTTCTAATAAAAAAATCAATAAGCAACAACATGATTATTGAAGAAACTAAAACTGAAATTCCAATCAAGCAAATCTTTATTTAAAAAAAAAAAGAAAGAGGTTGAGTCTAAACACTCTAATCAAACAAATCTGATCTCTAGAGAAGTTGAAGAAATCTTGAATCAATTATATAGTAAAAATCGAAGAAATCATAGAACTTGAAATAACCGAAAAGAATTAACATAATGAGAGAAAAATAGAGAAGAGGAGAAATAGAGAAGAAAAGAAATAAAAATAAAATATTAAATTTATTAAATAGGTATTTTTATCAACTAAATATATTAACTTTCCACAAATTAAAAATAAAAATTTAATAATAATTGAATATAAAAATATTAATTGTATCTACTTAATTACATAAGAATAATAAATATTATAAACAAATTAGTTAATAATTTTTTTGTGTAATTTTAAAATATAAATGTAATTATAAATCAAAGAAATATAAAGAAATATAATTATAATTATAAATAAAAAAAGAAAAAAAACAACACAATTAAAAAAAATTCCTATAGAAAATTCATATGAAACTTTTCTACTAATTTTTTGTAGGAAAATGGAAAAATTAGTCAAAATGATTTCTAATCGAACAATGGTTGAACACTTGTCCTATCATAGATCAGTCGAAAACAATTGATGTGAGCAACTCACATTTTCTTTTAATTTTCTTTAATGTTTTCTAATTTTTTTTATAGATATAAATACTTTTTAAAACAAAAAAATATTTTTAGCGATATACTAAGAATTGCTATATATTAATAATTAATATATACTATAATTAATTCATAAAATTTATAAATTTTATATTCTAGTTTGTTTATAATTAATAATAATTTTTTTATATTTATTTCATTTCCAAAAAATAAATATATTTGTTTTCATCTGACCTATATATTATCATCGCATTGTTTTTATTATTTTGCTGCTTTAAAAATTATTATAAATTGCTTTGTCCAACCAAAATTCAATCAGACCATTTTAGCCAACTAAATTTGGCAGCTTTTTATTACTATTTCATAACTTTTATTATTGAGAATTAACAATGTTTCCTGTTGAAATTCAGTTAGAAATCATATAAAAGTAAAGAAAAAAAATCATATTAGTTGAAAGCTTTTGTCAAAATTTATTGACATTGTTGTAGTGAAATAAGTCTAGTCGCATGGCTTGGCGTGCGATTTACTATCTTGATGAGCTCTTCACATCCTGGCATTTACACAGGCCATGTAATCTTATACAATGGAGCCCATATAACTCTAAGTTTCTGGCTAGTCCGTAATGGAGAGTCTTGCATTTTCCCATCCCATCCATTCCATGTCAATTCATATAAAGAATACATAAGAGTCACATACTTTGAATTCAATAATCCCAATTTAAAACCAAAAAAGCACGGAAAATTTACATTTGTTAATTTCCAATTCAAGAATCATATTTATGTTATCCTTAACATCCATTAACAAGAGAAAAAACAAAAGTATTAGACTTAGGTAGAGTTCTTCATATTTTTACTATTCGGTTTTTCATTTAAAACATTACAAATGCATGATTTTTCAATAATAACATAACAA
This sequence comes from Erythrophleum ivorense, assembly GCA_026724425.1. Taxonomy (NCBI): domain Eukaryota; kingdom Viridiplantae; phylum Streptophyta; class Magnoliopsida; order Fabales; family Fabaceae; genus Erythrophleum; species Erythrophleum ivorense. The sequence continues at coordinate 33,359,765 of JAIUCV010000006.1, read as the reverse complement.
ATATATGATTTAATTGAAAAATCATGCACTTTAATGCAAAAACCATCTACTCATTATATTTTGATTACAGAACTTAGTAGCAAAAATATGAATCGTTTGCTATATATATATGTGTGTGTGTATACACACACACATATAAACTAATTATTCCTATGAGATATAAACCTAACTAAGAGTAATAAAGAAACACAATGACATGGACACAAAACATAGTAAAACTTTGAATACACACATGCGTGCGTGTGCACACACACTCACATGCACGCATATATAAACGAATTATTCTCGTGAGATGTAAAGTTAACTAAGAGGAACAAAGAAGCATAATAACCTAGACACAAAAAACATAGTAAAAATCTAATAGCACATGACTCAAATAAAAAGGTTATCAAATAATTATAGTGATGGTTGTAGAATTGAAATCAAATCTATAAAAGTCAACTTCCTAATCTTATGCTTTAATTGATCTTAAAATAGAAAAAAAGGAACTTAATAAGACATAGTCATTATACATTGCATTATAAGCTAGATCCATAGTGGTGGGGATTGCATTTTTTACAATATAAATTGTAAGAACATCCAAGACACCTTATCATAAGCTTTGGTAATATCTAGTTTATATGCACACCACCCAATTTGAGGATTCCTAGTATGATGTAACTTATGCAATAGTTTAGAGGATAAAATAATATTATCTAAAATAAGGGGATCAAGAAGAAAAGCATTCTGATTAGGCGTAATGACCTCCACTAAAATAGGTTTCAACATACTACATATAATCTTGGAGATCAATTTATAAACCACATTACACAAACTAATGGGTTTTTAATCTTTAAGAGTGTTGCTTTCCTTGAAGCGTACACGCAAGTATACATATCGCAACAGTAATAAAGTGATGAATAGAGTATCGTTCCCATGAGGATTTGTGACTAAGATAATTGCTAAGTACTAAAATTGTGCACCTTAATCTAAATCAAGCCAATAATAAAAGGTGATATGAAATTAAACTAAACTAATGACATAAAAAAATGAGAGACACCATTTTAGATGAAATTGGAAAGTAAAATGATTTGGGATTATGACTTCCTCTAGCATTTCATATGAACTAATTACCTCTCTTTATTTTGCTTTTAATGTCATTAATAGCCTAGGATTCTAATTTACCTATAAGCATCTTCCGAATTACATATAGGAATTCCCCTAACCAATCCATAATTCCTTATGCAATTAAGTTAGAGGCTTAATCAAGAATATATCCTAATATGGCTATGTGAGACTAGTAGGTATATTCCTACCCTACGAGCGAATCAATCTACTAAACATTGCAAATTTCATGAACCCACACTACACAATCCATGGTTAAGTCCTAAAATCCCTTTTCCAAGTTCATTTAAGTTACCCAAATCATCTAATGGTTTCCACACACTTAGAAGCATGAAGCATAAGGATTACGTAATTAATTCACACCATTAATTGCAAATAAAGAGAGTAAATATAACATATTACAAATTAGAGTTCATTACAATCCCAAATCAACAAGTTTAGCTCATAACTATAGGAAATAGCAACATTAAGAACAGAGCATAAATCAAATGGGTAAAGAAATACAAGGAAAAGCAAGAGAAGAAGGGAAAAACGGATTTAATCAGTGAATCTTCCATAAACCCAAGCTTCTTCCATGGCATTTGAAGCTTCAAACCCTTCATTCTCCTCTCCAAAACCTTCAGAATGGTGGCCTCTGGTCGAAGAAGTCTTGGAAGCCCTTTAAAACCCTAAAAAACGTAACCAAAAATAGTGCGTTCTACATTTTTTACGAACTGCGCCGCGGCGGCGCTCAAATGCGCCGCGGCGCAAATGAATATCTTTTAGCAGCGATGAAAAGTGCCACGGCGCGAAATTTTACGCCACGGCCAAATTAGCTTCTGTTTCTCCACGCGCCGCAGCACTTAATTTTGTCGCCACGGCACTGAATTTTCTTCAGCAGCGGTTTTGAGCGCCATCTTTTGCTCTTTTGTCTCTTCTTCTTTGTTTCTTCCTTTTTCTTTTTCTATTTCTTTTTTATCATTTTCCAACAAATCTCAATACTTGTTCTTTGCATTGCAAAACTTCTAAACTTGTTTCTTTATAATTATAACCCTACAAAAATATAAAATTTATCTAATTAATATTTATAATCTACCAACAAAGATTAAATAATTTAGCAACATAAAAATATAAATAAAAACACAAAATACAACTTAACTAAAAAAAATCAAAAGTGAAGAAATAAAACCAAAATTTACTAAATACTAACTTAACTAACATTTATTAATTTTATAAATAAAAAACATAAAATAAGTTCAATATTCATAGATAAATCCCTTAAAATATTGAGAAAATCATGACAATTTAGGACTTATCAAAGAGTTTTAGGGTGACCACATTTAGGCAACAAAATAATTAAAGAACAATTCAAAGCTTTTAATAAATAACCATGTCAAAAAAAGCCAAAACCATTTTGATTAAGTTCTCTCCAAGTGAGTCTTAATATGTTTAATAAAATTTGGCATGAAATCCATCTAGATGTGGAGCACTGTCAACCTTTAATTGAAACATAACTTGTTCAATCTCATCAATAGTTACATTAGACTAAAGGCCTTGAATTTGACATGAAGATAATGAAAGACTAGCTAACTGATTTAAATCTTGCAATATTTGCTCCATTGACAAATCAGAATTAGATGCAAATACTTCCTAATAATATGATCATGTAAGCATCTCAATCTGTTGAAGATCTTAAACACAATGACCACTATCATCCTTAATTCTGGAAATAAAGTTATTTATTCTATGTTTTTTTAACCAAATAATGGAAATGTTTAACATTTCTATCCCCCCATAATAACCACACCTAGCTTTTTATGTCCATAATGCTTCTTCAAACCATACCAAAATTTCAAAATTTGACATATATCTCTTTTAGCTAATTCCACGTTCTCTATTATTAATCTAGACTAAAATTGTGTTAATTTCCCTTCTAATTTTAAAATATGATGTTTAATATTACCAACTTGGAATTTATTCCAAGATTGAAGAGCCTTCCTAAGGTTACTATGTTAACAACTTTATATGCATAAGATGCATTCACCCATTCATTCCATTTGGTATTTACAATAATTTTACATTGTGGAAAGTTAAATAAAAATTTTCAAAATGAAATGGGTGTTTCCTAAAAGGAGGTAATAAGTCAATACTAAACACTAATGGAGCATGATCTAAAGCCACTAAACTAAGTGTTTGTAATCCCAAATGTAGGAACATCTCAAGCCATTTTGGATTACATTGCACCTAATCTAATTTGGTCCAAACAACATCAGTTCCTTGTATAACACCATATTTATAGAAGCTCATCCCTCATCATTTCTAGTCTCACTTCCTTGGATCATACAAGCTTGCCAAGGAAAAGTACTAAAATTTTTCATTTATTTTGTGTTATGTAGCGGATAAATTTTTCATTTTGTGTCCCGTGGATCATATGAACTTATTCGTTCTATTCTCATATTTAAATATACAAATACAACTCAAAACCATCCCAATAAGTGGCCTAGAACTTAAGCTAATGGAGCATATGCATGAAAATAGTATGTGCAGCCTCGAGTTGATTTTCTAGCTTCCTGTCATGAATTTTGAAAAATCATAACTAATTTTAGAAAAATCAAAATCAAGCATACTATATCATTTTGGAAAGCTACCGATATCTACTTTATGGAAAAATAAATCTAGACTACAACAGGGATGCCTAGCAATTGGAAATTTACATAATAGTAACCAAGGTCGTCTATCGCTACTAGTACTGTCCCTGAACTTCAAAAGTTCATATCTCCCTATTCAGATGTCTAATTGAGGTGATCTTAGTGGCCATAGAAAGATTATCATGTTTAGTTTATTCTTGTAAAATTTCATAAGTGTTGGACACCATTTGGCTCTTGAATGACATAGCAAAAGAAACTGACCATATGAACAGTGCTTATACCATAACAACAGAAAAATGCCAACTTTAAAAAATTATAATTAATTTTACAAAGCTCTAAATAATATGGTCTTTATCTTCCCAAAAATCTCTAGATGATATCTATATGCATGCCAAATTTCATGAGCAAATTCATTAATTTGGTTAGATTTTGATATTGGGTTACAAATATGTTATTTTGGTGTCTTTTAAGGGTCTCAAATGGTCCAAAATTGCTTCTATGATAACCATGGCCACTTGAGCATGTAGGAAAGCACCAAAATGGTCTACTAAACATGTCTCAAAGGTGCGCAAACCTAGATTTCATAAACTCACATTCTCACCTCAAGGCATACACAAGAATACATAAGCTCAACTATGGCATTCAATGTCCAAATGATGCAATATCATCCATATGGCATCACATCTCATTCATACATCAAATATCCATATAATTACATATGTTCACCAGCTCATACATCATATACAATATTGGATTACATCATATACCACTCATGTGGCTACAAAAAGGAAAAATCACACACTTAGTTGTCAATCTCCTTCCTTTATGCTTGGTGGCTTCCATTTCTTAGTTTACTTAGTCTACCTAGACATGTTAAACATATGAGAAGGAAAGGATGAGATTCTAAGAATCTCAATAGCTCTTCTCCGTTTCAAACATATATAAAGAATGCAAATCCATGCCTAGAAATGCATGCATGGCTATCATGTGGTATATAATCATTCATGAAACATTTCTAATATTTAAGAAATCATACAAAACATCCATAGGCTTGCCAAGTAAGTGGTTTAGCTCCACCCATTCTTTTCAAGGATTTTGGACTTTTCTCACCTTTTTTCTTAAAGGCTTTGAACTAAGCCTTGCTCTTGAGATACTCTTTGCTTTGTCTCAACCATTCTTGATGGTTCTTGGCTCATCTTCACCATGGCTAAAGGGTTCTTGACTTTACCACACTCAAGTAAACTAAAGCAAGTTCACAAAGTGTCATATGAATGGATAACAAAGCATCATGGTACCATGGTATTTAGACATATGCTAAAACATTTCTCATGGCTAAGCAACATACACACACACATTCAAGACAAGGCAAACATCCATTTATGCATGAGAGAAAGAAGAGAGAGCTACCTTTGTCATAATTGCACACTTTTTCCTTTTGGAATGTTTCCTCTCCCATGGCTACACACTCATAATGATATGAGACTTGTTTTCCTTGGACTAGATACATTATATGAAAGCTAATTATACTCTTGAACTAAATTCTAAAGCTACACATTCATTAGAAAAGTTAGGTAGTTCATATGGCTCTTTTATGGTTTTATAATGCACTTAATGAAGCAACCCTATGAAAACATGATCTTTACCCCATTCTCTTCATTCATTTATGATTCTTGACTCCTTTTAAGCCTCTTGGAGTCATCACACAATCAAATCAATGAGCCTAACTAGGTGTTACTTCTTTAAGCCATAATATGGAACCTATGGTACTATCTCACTACCCATGGCTTTTAAACTTTTTTTCCAAGGCTTCCTCTCATCCTCTCCTATCATATATGATGCAAAACTAAGTTTGAAAGAAATTAAAATACTCTCTAGGTGCATGAACCTTCCTTGGCCGAGGCTATGCTTCTTAAGGATACCAAAGGAGTTATTTTGATTTCTTTGATGGGAGAAGCATGTGGGAGGCTCTCTTGGTGTCTTAGGGACTGACACAAACTCTTAGACACCTTAAATTATGGCTCGAAAGCTTCCTACAAACGAAGGTACAAGTGAAACCCTAGGCTGGATATCTTGCAAATCAATGGTTCTTTCTTGGATTTCTTTGCATATACTTATTCCTCACACTCCATAACCCTTGGTTCCATTAGGAACACATGAAGAAAACTCTCCTCCTTACTTTCTCTCTCTAGATCGAAGCTTAAATGGCTTGGAAACATAAGATTTTACAAGTATTTCAAGTAAAGTCTTACCTTAAAACAGAGCTCTTTTTGCGCAGATTATTTTCCACTAATTGGTTTCTTAAAAAGAGTTTCTTTTTAGCTTGGGTCAAACCTAAATATTCAAATTTTTAACAAAAGAAAACCACCATTAGAGAGCTCTTAGAGAGAAGAACAACTTTCCTAACTGGCATGGGATAAACAGAGCTGTTTACTTACCAAAACGGAAGCTTAAACTTCTTCTCTCTCTCCTCTCTTAATGTCACACTATGGCTACTCAATTTTCTACAAATGAAAGCTTGGAGAAGGTGATGAGGTGTAATCTTACTTAAGAAGCCTCTTTTACAATTTTTCAAAATGGCCATTTTGCCTCTACGCGCCTATTTGCTTTGTTTAGGTTCATTTCAATTCTTTTTTGAGAACTGTATTTTTCATTATAAAATTTAAGTCCTCTAATTCATAAAATACTTTTGGTTTCATCCAAATTGAATTAAAAACCTTTCCGAATGAATTAGTCAAAGTTTGGGTCAATTGACGCTTTAAAACGTAAACTGAAGGGGTTTAAACCATTTTAGGAGTTCCTATGGTTTTTAGGGCCTCTGAGAACCCCAAGAAACTCATTTTCCCATTTCAAAATCTCTCCTTTGATTTTTTTTTAAAAGTGCCCAAAATTATGAAAATGCCATTACGTTTTGTTATATTTTTGTTAAGTTTCGTCTGGTTGTTCTGACTTTGGTTTTAGGGCACCTCTAATCTTGGATTATCATTATTTGAGGTTTAGAATATTATTCTAATTTTATTGGATCTCAATTCATTCTATCTGAGGGACTTCCTTTTGTAATCTGTGAATTATGTACGTTTACGGAGAAATCATGCATTTCGTCTCTCACATTTACGGAGGTACTAGATATTACACCTTGTTTATTATTAGTCCACTATGTATACCATACTTACTAAGTCTAATATCTGTAAATTGACAACTATCTATCATCTCACAAAATTGACTCCTATCCTATATCACAGCAACATAACTTTTTTTCTCTTGTATGTATAATGTTTAATTAAAATCACCAATAGTTGACCAAGGTTGAAAGATAGATAAGGTAGTAGCTTTAAACCATTCCCAAACTATATATCAATATGATAATTCAAGAAACCCACATACAGATGTAATAAAGAAACATTGACCTTGGGGAGTTAAAACTTTTACATGTTGCCAATGTAGTAAAGAGTCTAGTGGCTAATAATGATAGTAATCTCTATAAGCCAAAAAAAGTCCACCACTATGACGAATAACATGCCAACCAAAAACCTGTGTATACTTAAAAAGGTGGAACTGCCTTGGCAACCTAGCCATAGACTGTTTAGCTTCCATTTTAAAAAATAAGGATTATATGTACATATTAACATATGTAAATGTTGAACTATCATGGTTGAACCAAGACTATGATAATTTCAACTAAGGATGATCATGGTAACCTTGGAAGCTTTTCTAGAAAAGGTTCCACAAACCCTTCAAGTGAACCAGCTACAAACTCAACATACTTTTAACTTTTCTAAATGGTTCTAAGAGATGGTAAAATTTTCCTTTTAACCACACATGCAAATGACTCATCCCTCCAATGCCTCTTTGTGGGAGGTGAAGCACAATAGGAAAGAGTGGAATAGCTTGATAACTCTACATCTATTAAATATGCATATACTATTTCACAACACATTGTAAATATTAGTGCATCCATAGCATTATTCATTGAATAATGTGATTTGTAAAAAAGAGGAAGAGATGCATATGTATGCCAACACATTAGAAATTTAGATTGGAATGGCGAGATAGGCATGAAATTTGGGTTAGCAAGTAAGGAAATAAGTGTATTAGAGGTCCACATCAAAGAACCTATATGGTGACAGTTAAGATGGAATAAAGTCTAGTCCAATTTGAAACCAGGCCCAAATTACATATAAAAACTTAATGCATAACCTAAATGGTGCATTTAGGCCACCTAACTAGAGAACATGCAATAATTGTCTATATTTAAATGAATTTTAGGCTAATACAAAACCATATGTTTACTCATACTTATAAGAGAAATGATAAGAGGTTGCAAACATTTTCCAATTGGGCCTATGTAATTGTTGGACGGCTCTTCAGCATCAAATCCATGTGATCCAAATAATGTCTAAAGTAGTAGAAGATTCAAGACTCACAAATTGCTCCGGCATAGGTGTCTTCTTATCAAGGAGCAAAAAAACCATGTCATTTACTACATATTCCATTTGCCATTTTAAATCTACATAGAAAGCATTTATGTCTAAATTAGTCAGTGGTGAAGCATGATGTAATTTAACCTTTGTTCACTCTTTTTTATTCATGTTATTTTGTATATTTTTTTCTAAGAAATAGGTAAATAGTTGACAAATTTTAAAGTAAAATAACTAACTTTAGGAAAATATGTGCATAACAGCTATATATAGCTTCGTACATAAGTTTTGATACTATAAAATGACAAGAATTGTCATAATTTTTGCTTTAAAAAAGAATTTTCATACTTAGACTACTTTTATAGGTTTTAAATATAAGACAATTTAAGCAGGAGTCATCTAGGAATTAAAGCATTAAAAGCTTAGAGTGAGGATGAAACAAAAAGGCATCACTAAAACAAAAAGGCCTTGCACCACAACTTTAGGATCTAAAGTCATAGTGCCATTGTTGCAAATTTTCCCTATCTTATAAAATGAGACTGCACTATAACCTTAACTCTCAGAGTCGCAGTGCTAGTCATGTAACTCAAAATGTTCACATTTTTGTTTCACTTTTAAAGCATGTCTCTTTATTGTGTGAAGAGAGCTATCACTCAAGGTGTTTTTAAGGGTTGAAGGAGCATTTTGGTGACTCAAGGAACAAGGGAGAGCATTAAGTCACTAGTTTTCTCTACTTCTCTTTTCTTTGTATTTCCTTGATGTTGATGTATATACTTTGATATTAATGATGGTTTATTTTGTAATGAGTAGCTAAACCTTTGTATTTAGGGTTATTATGAACCTTTATATAGATTGATTAGAGCTTGTTTACCCTTTTTCCTTATGATTAATGGTATATATACATACATACATATGTATATATATGTTAATTCAATTCCTTATTTCATGCTTTCTAGTTGATTGATCACTAATTGGAATGATATGATATTCTAGTTGAACTTAGAAAAGGGATAATAGAATTAGGCCTTGAGTTAATTTGTATAAGTACTTAAAGCTTGCTAAGATAAGTGGATGGTTTTGCTAATGTGATAAAAATATAGTTATGAGCCTCATATAGCTAAATTAGGGATTGTGCTATTGAATGCTTGCTTGGAGCAAGTTTATAAGGGATTGTAAAGTTGACTAAGAATATGCCTATAAGAGATTTGGAAAAATACTTGTAGGTGAAGTTGAACCCTAGTTTAGCATATATCACCTTTAATAGCAAGGTAAATAGGATTAAATTAAGTTGCTATGAAATACTTGGGGCTTATTAATTCTCGGTTCCTTGAATTGTTGAGTAATCAAAATTTAGTTTTGTTTTCAATTTTTACATTTAAATTAGTTTTCTACACATACTTGCAATTAATTTGTTTGATTTAAATTAAGGTGTAAATTTTAGCAATTGGCACTTTTGGTGAACAAATCTTTATAGGATGATACTTTTTGCACTTCTATATTATTGTTGCAATACATATATTTGCATGCAGGAAATTATATTTTAGGGCAAATAGCCTTCATATCTTCACCCTCATCTTCCATGTGTTCATTGTCCTATGCCTAACCAATTGAAAGAGGAAGCATTGTCTAATCGTCTATGGGAGCTATTAGTTTAGCCATCTCAACATCTTGTAGTATATTGGAAGCATTTCCTCATTCATCGTTAGGTTGTAAATTATCATGTTTGTGGACTTTCATAGCCAAGTGTTTTCTTCATTTCCATATGAGAATCTTGTTTAGCATCTGCTCATTCGAATTAGATTTAAAAGAAGAAGAGCTTCCGAAATTAGATGTTGTAAACTCTTTAGATAATGTAAAATAGTTAGTTGACCTTTGACAAGAAACCTCAAGCTTAGTAAAAGAAACTAGTGTAAAACCTTTAACATAGCAATAGCCTGATTACAAATTTTCCCACCATCTAATTTGGGTAGTTTTCTTAGTTTCAGATTTGGTATAAAAGGCAATATTAAACTTTGAAAACAAATGGATGCCAAAAGTCTTTAACAAAACCAACTCTAAATCTCTCAAAGATCCTATTCTTATGCACTTGAATAACTTGTATCATTGTAGGTATATCTTAGTCATAGTCACAATTAATATGTCCCAAACATCCACATTAACAATAGATTCGAACGAGCCTTTCATATTGACACTCAATCCAAATGCATCTGCCATCATCAAGCTTAACCTAAAAACTCATCAGAAGAATATAAGGATCAACTAACACCTTGATAAACATTAATCTAACATTATGTGTTGAACCCTCTAAACCATCGTATTCCTTGAAATCCTTGAGCATATTCCCAATAATATTAGGCTCATCTTCATTGAAATATTCTAAAGGAAGACCCCATATTTGCACCAATATTGGAATTTGCAATATATGTTGCCTCTATAACACCATCTTCATTGTATTCCTTAAACCACTTATGGACCATTGTAATACACATACCATTGATCTTCTTAGTCTTTGAAACATAGCATGAAAACATTTCGATCTCTACCTATTACATAACTAGCCCATGAAGTTTCCAAGCAGCCTTTATAATGTTTTGCAACCTGTGAATTAGTATCTCTTTTTTATCTATAAGAATACCTAACAAATGATTACACCAATATTAATATGTGGATTGAACAAGTGAAGCTAGAAAGTTAACGTAGGCCTTTTCTTGAGAACTGAAAAAAAAAAGGAACTCCTTTAAACAATCCCAAACTTACAATTTCATGCCTAAATGAGCTACTCTTTGACCACCAATAACCTCTCAAAAATGCATCTTGTTTATAATAAACTCTCCCAGAGCTTTACACTCAAACAACAACTAAGCAAACTAAACACTTACATGAATACAAGATCACTCAAATATCACAACAAATCAACCAATGGAACAAACTCTCACAGAGCTTGTTGGCATCTGAACAAGTGAAGTAAGAAAGTTAATGTAAGGCCTTGTCTTGGGAAGTAAAAAGCAAAGGAATCCCTTTGAACAAATCCTAAACTTACAATTTCATGCCTAAATGAGCTACTTTTCGACCACCAATAACCTCCTAAAACGCATATTGTGTATGCTTTCATTTATAATCAACTTTCCCAAAGCTTTACACTAAAGCAATAGCTAAGTAAGCTAAACAATTATGTGAATACAAGATCACTCAAATATTGAAAGATTCAAAGTTGTAATTGAATGACAAAAAAAGGAGGAAAAGGATTGAACATAAGTGAATGTCTTCAAGAAATGATTGATGATTCACTTATGCATTCCTTGCTCATAGTTTTATACACTCAGGTATAGTTATAACATCTATACAAGCTAAACCAGATTCTAACTACCTAACTGACTCCATCACTTGATTGATACTAAATTTACATTGTGCACTTATACCTTTGCTCAATTACAACCTCCCTATCTCTAAACCTTCCCTGAATTACAACTTCTCTTATCTACACCCCCATTGCAATTAATACAATCTAAATTAGTAACATTTAATCTATCCTTAAAGCTACCAAACTTTGAGCTAGAAATAGTTTTATAAAACCATTAGCAACTTGATCATAAGAAAGAATATGCACTAACTAAATTTCTCAAATTAATGACTTTTTCTCGTACAAACTGTAGATCCAATTCAATATATTTAGTTTTGACATGTAGGATTGGATTGGTTGACATAAGAATAGTACTTCTGTTGTCATAATAGATGATGGGAGAAGGTGGCTTGTAGTTTAGTTTAGACAGTAGGAACTGTAACCATATGACTTTAGCAATCACATTAGCAAGACTACTATAGTTAGCCTTTATTAAAGACTGTGAGATAGCATGTTGTTTCTTAAATGACTAAGAAGTCAAGTTATGACCAAAATATACATAGAAACCTAAAGTACTAAGCTTGTCATCCACATCAAGGCCCTAATCTGCATCATAGAAGGCTTTAACTTTAAGAACACCAGGAGGAGACCTTTTTAAATAAAGACCTTACTGTAAGGAACCTTCAAGGTATCCTGACAGATGCTTCATAGCTAGTCAATGAGAATTCAGAGGGTTCTACATGAATTGACTCACCTTGTTTACAAAAAAGGAAATCTCAAGCTTGGTTATGGTAACATATTGCAAACTAGCCATTATAGACTGATATAACTATGGATCCAAGAAGTAACTACTACCAAACTTGGACAACCTTAGATCAAAAGCCACAGGAGTTTTGATACCATTTGAATATGCCATTTTTGCCTTCAAAAGAAAATCTCACATATTTTTCTTGAGAGAGTAATAAACTAACATCTATAGCTCTTTTGACTTTAATACCAAGAAAATATGCAAGTCTCCTAAGTCTTTTAGAGAAAAGGCAGTATACAACTTTGTTATCAAATTTTGAATTGCTATAGCTGATGAACGCATGATTATAATGTCATCTACATTGTTAAGAACATAGATTGTACAATGAAAAGTAACCTATGTAAACAAAGAGCTGTCATACTTGCTCCCCTAAAAACCAAATTTCTTGAGTGTAAGAATGAGCTTCTCATACGAAGTAATTAGTGCTTGCTTCAAACCATAAAGAGCCTTGTTGAGTCTAAAAACTAAACTTCTATTCTTTTCTTCAAAACCACTTAACTATTGCATGTAGACAACTTCATTCAATTCACTATTTAAGAAAGCATTATTTACATTAATTTGCTTTAAGGACCAACTAAAAGTAAGTGCCAGAGACAAAATTAGTTGAATTGTAGCTGGTTTCACAACTGGATTGAAGGTTTTTAAATAGTAAAAAAAATCCTTTTAATGAAAACCCTTTGCAACTAAACATGCCTTGTATTTTTGGATGCTACCATGAGGATTTTGCTTAATCTGAAACACCCACTTACAATCAACGGCAATCCTACCAAGTGGTAATGGCACCAAGGTCCAAGTATTGTTTCTTTGCAAGGCTTTGTACTCCTCTTCCATAGCTTATTTCCATGTAGCACTCTTCAAGGCCTTTGCAATTGTAGTTGGTTTTGACTCTGTTAAGAAGGCTTTGGGCTTAAAGATACCAGCTTAAGACCTAGTAACCATAAGATGAGTGTGGAATGAACATTAACATTTGTAGTAAGAACTAAATTAGTAGGGACAATGCAATTCTGGTCTAAAGTTGTAATCAATTGAAATTGTGTAGCTTGTTTGCTAGTATTTGTCAAGTCAACATATAAGTCATAAGTAGTAGCATGGTTAGGTAGAGAATGAGGCATTGGCATTGAGGGATTATTTGAATTTGTGGAGTTAGGACCATTCACATAAGATAAGGGAGGAAGAGTAGAAGGATAGGATACAAAAGGTGGAGAGGATGACAGCACGGGAGACTTGGCAAAAATAGACAAGTAAGGAAAAGAAGTTTGATTAAAAATAACATGTCTAGAAATATACATTTGACCCATAGGAGCAAGGCAAAGATACCCTTTATAAGATTGACCATAACCAAGAAAAAGGCATTCAATTGACTTACTTTTGAATTTATGATTTTGGAAAGGGTAAAGATAAGGAAAACAAAAGCAACCAAAGACCTTGAGCTAGCGATAATTAAGGACAGACCCAAAAAAATTTTCATAAGGAGAGATATTATGCAAAACAGCAATAGGAAGTTCATTTATAGTATAAATAGTAGGTTGAAAGGCTTAATCCCAAAAGCTAAGAGGGAAAGGCATTTGCTAGCATTGACAAGCCCATTTCAACAATGTGTCTATGCTTTCTTTCAACAAGGCTATTTTGCTTGTGTGTGTGGGGACAACTCCTTATGTGAATAATGCCAAGAGTAGTAAAGAATTTGGTAAAGGACCTGTATTCACCTCCCTAATCAGATTGAAAGGTCTTAATTTTGGTGCCAAATTGATGTTCAACTTGAGTTTTGAAGAGCAAAAACTTAGAAAATACTTCTAACTTATGAGTTATAGGATAGAGCTAAGAAAATCTAGAAAATGCATAAAAAAATAAACATGATATCAATAGCCACATTTAGATGAGACTAGCGAAGGGCCCCATATATCACTATGGACAAGTTCAAGAGGAAAATGATAAATTGAAGTAGAAGTTGAGAAAGGAAGCTTGTGAGTTTTACCAAAGCAAAAGATTTACATAATAGAAATCACTCTTTGTTGTTAATAAGAACATTACATTTACTCATAACATTTTTTACAGTAGCAAGTGAGGCAAGGCCAAGTCTATTATGCCAAAATTTATATTGGCATGAACTAAGTTTACATTGATTGTATCTACATTGGAATGTCTACACTAAACAGAATCAAAAGGTTGTGAAATATGACTAGCTGTTACAACAGAAGTTAAGTTTGAGGAGTGTTAAGAAACTTGATCAATTGACTGGAATCAAGGAACTAAATCTAAATTTTTTGCACCATTGAGATGAAGATAAAAGACATAGAGACCCTTATGTAGTTTCCCTACCATGAGCACCTTTTTGTGTATCCATCTGCTTGACAAGACAATGAGTAGGGTGAAACTCTAGAAAAACATGATTATCTTTGGTAAATTTTGATACACTTAAGATATTCTTTTTAATACTAGGCATATATAATAGATTATAGAGAAAAAGAGGAGAAGAGGAAGAAGGAATCAAAACATGTCAATGGCCTATTGAATTGATTTTCATACCTATGCCATCACCTACATAAATATGCTTTAAGCCATTGTATGGGGATTTGTGTTACAAATTAGTTGAATCAAATGTAAGGTGATGACTAGCTCCAAAGCCTAGATACCAGTGAGGTTTAACTACTGAGTCGCATGTAGCAACCATCGCTTGCTTATTTTGATAAGAGTTCAACTGCTACTGTGAATAAGATCCTTGAAACTGACCATTTTGTGAGTGTTGTGATTGCTACATATCATAAGTAATTGAGTATTGCTATTGAGGCCAAAAAGTATGATCAAATCTATGGCAATAAGTCTAAGTCTAAGCTATATGGCTAAACTTCCCACAAAGTTAACACTATTGATTGTTTGTTTTTCCTCTAACATTTCATCATCCTCTACCTCTCCTCCTAGTGTAAGTATTATGACCATTACCTCTTTAAAAACCTTTAGCATAGCTACCTCTAGAATTATTGTTGTTGCTTCTTCCATTCTTGAAATTGACATTAGCTAAATTGGCTGTTACCTAGTCAATTGATTGTGTATGCTTTTCTAACTAAGTTTCTTAAGTCATTAGTAATGATTCAATATCTACCATAGAATATGGATTTAACCTTGTAATCATAGATGCAATAAAAGGGCTTTAATCCTCTATAAGTCCTTCAAAGATTGCTTCTATATGTTTTTGAAATGGGATACCTTATAGCTATAAGTGCATCAACAATGCTTTTGATCTTTAATAAATAATCTGCCATAGACAAGTTCACCTTCTTAGTACTTCAAAGAACAACTTTATATTGCCTAACCTTTGCTCAAGTATAGGAGGCAAAAAATGTTTGAACTCTACTCCATATCTAAGACGTTGTGTCACAACCAACCATTCTAGCAATCATAGGCTATGTCATTGAAGAGAGCAACCGTGAAAGGAGCAATTAATCTTCTCTTATCCAAAACAAATATTCTTCATTGAATTTTTCTTTGTTTTTTCCATCTTTAGACTAAAACTTCACAGGAATTCTTGGTGGATTTTCAAGAAATCTTTTTAACTTATAGCCTTTAATCACTACCATGACTTGCAGCTTCCACAGGAGAAAATTGTTAAAATCAAGCTTCATAGAAATTGAGTGATTAAAACTAGTGTGTCCATTTTTTTGTGAAAAAAATTTTGGAATATCATTATTGAAAGGCTCTAATACCATGAAAGATTTAGAGTTGTAGTTGAATGACAAAAAGAGGAGGAAAAGGATTGAACAGAAGTGAATGACTTCCAGAATTGATTGATGATTCACCTATGCATTCCTTGCTCATAGTTTTATACACTCGAGTATAGTTATAACATCTATACAAGCTAAACTAGATTTTAACTACCTAGTTAACTCCATCACATTACTGATACTCAATTTACATTGTGCACTTACAAATATCACAACAAAAGCAATTAACAGAACAAACTCTCTTAGAGCTTGTTAGGAACTGAATAAGTGAAGTAAGAAAGTTAATGTAAGGCCTTTTCTTGGGAATTGAAAAACAAAGGAACCCTAACATATCCCAAACTTATAGTTTCATGCCTAAATGAGCTATTCTTCAACCACCAATAACCTCTCAAAAATGCATATTGTGTATGCATCTTGTTTATAATCAACTCTCCCAAAGCTTTACACTAAAGCAACAACTGAGCAAACCAAACACTTATGTAAATACAAGATCACTCAAATATCACAACAAAAGCAACCAACGGAGCAAACTCCAAACCTTGCACTAGACTCTCCTTCATACACCAAGGGAACCAACAACTCACTCTAAGAAACTCACAAAGAAGA
Source organism: Erythrophleum ivorense (assembly GCA_026724425.1). Lineage (NCBI taxonomy): Eukaryota > Viridiplantae > Streptophyta > Magnoliopsida > Fabales > Fabaceae > Erythrophleum > Erythrophleum ivorense. The sequence continues at coordinate 33,343,146 of JAIUCV010000006.1, read as the reverse complement.
CAAGTATTTATTACTTAATGCAAACATAAAGCATGCAAGAACTTAGACACGAATTTTCTACAATCACTAGTTTGACTACAGGGGATGTAGCTAAGCATATACTTGACATGTGTGTTTTTTCCTTGGTAGAAAAAAAAAAATTTGATTGTGAGGATAACAATTTTATGTGAGAAAAAATTTTAATTGTGATGGCAAAAAGTTTCAACTATGAGGACAAAATTTTTAACTATGAAAAAAACTTATACTCTAAAATTTTAACTATAAAAAGAAAAAATTTAATTGAGAAAAAAATTACACTTCAATAATATGTTTTTCAAAAATTACACTTCAGAAATTTTAACTATAAGAATAACAATTTTTCTTCATATATAAAATTTTTATCCTTGTAGTTAAAATATTTTATCTCTCTAAAAACAAAAGACACATGTCAAGCATATACTTAATTGCATCTCTTGCAATCAGTCACACTAGCAACTACAGAGGATTCGTGTCCCAAAAACTCACATTCTTCTTTTCCTAGAGAGAACAAGGAGTATTTTCTCTATCCAAAAATGTTTGAACTCTTAATACTTATTATATCCCATCCCACCATTACCACTTAAAATTGCATAAAATTATTGCAATGTACCTATTTTTTGTATACAAATTTTTCATTTAAAAATCTAGTCTCCACATGAATAGTCAGATAGTCTTGTTATCATCAATTACTAAACTTTGTTTATATACATTTATGGGCTGTGTGGTGAAAGGTATTTATTATTTTTGTTAGTACAAAAAATAACAATATTTGAATTCATGCCCTTCTCCCAATCTAAAATATATAATAGAATTCAGACCTTTTGAAAGATAAAATATATGAATTCAATAATTAATAAGTAGTATATTTTTAATTAAGAATAAAACTCACAAATTCAAAAATTTCGTAAAATAAATCAAATCAAAATTGTAACTGCTCAAAATATAACAATAGTTAGAAATGTCTAAATAGAAAGGATGACATTTTCAAGATGAGGTGGGAAAATGTTGCTTTCAAATTTTTCAATAGTCATAACTCAGGATGAGGTCGGCAAAAATGACAAAGCATGATAAAACACATAATTAATGCTGCATTAAACTACTGAAAACAGAGATCGAACTTTTGACTCAACTCAATGGCGTCGTAGAATTGGCCAAGGATATTACCATTCCTATTTAAAACACTAAACCAAATGATCTGAAATGGTTAAAGGTTGAAGAAATTCTGATAGATTAGAGTCCGAGAGAGATATATATGGTTGAACATAATGTGACAAAGAATAAATGATTGGAGGTTTTTTTTTTCGGCTTTTCATGATTAAAGGATTTTAAATTTGAATTAAAAAGAGAGAGATAAGAAGTTTATGTGAATATTTTAAATTAAGCATTCATAAATATATTTGAAAATTATAATAAAATTTCATGGGATAGCTATATAACAAACATAAACTTTTTCACAGATTGACAAATGGGAAGCGTACCATTACTCTAGGCTGACAAATAGAGAAAAATAGTAGTATCCTTCCTGGTTTTACATATTGTGTAGATATGGTATTTTCATTATATTTTCAAAAATAAGAAGATAATTTCTCTTTATCTGTCTAAATTTACGTAATTATCTCTTTAATTTTTGTTTATATTCTCTGTAATATTTTAATTTTCATTTATCATCATTTAAATATATTGAGTTATTTTTTATTAACAATTAGATCTTTTTATAATATTCAATATGGATCTAATTTTTTATTTATCTTTTTTAATATAATATAATGATAGGTTTGAAATTAAAAAAAAATCAGGTATAGTTAGCTAAACTTCAAGAATAGTTACTATAATTTATTCTAAGAAATATTTGTTTTAGACACAACTGGGTTAATTTGAAATTTGAATAGGGTTTATTATCCGAAAAAGTGACATTTACAAATTAATTGGATAGTTACAAAAATCTCTATCTTGTTTTCTTTAATTTTTGAAATTACATCGTCATCCTTTATAAGAAAAATACACAGTATTTGTCTTCCTTTAATATTTAAAAGAATAGGTATGTGTTTCTTTTTTTAAAATCAATGTCATCTGAAATAAGACAGAGACGTATGTGTATAGTTTCATTAAGTTTAAATAAATAATGACATATTAATAAATCAGACTTTTCCTGTAATGATTTTTATCCATTTCCTGGATGATAGGAATTTGAACTGGAATTATTTTATTCTAAAGATAACTCTAGTACAATCAATCAAAGTCCATTAGTCTCTATAATGACATAAATTTGATAAACTCTTAAACGCACATTTTACATTAAATATACATACTAGTATCGAATTAAAACTTATCAAAATAAAAGTGAGTCAAGCTATATGCTCGTAAAACATTTTGATAAATTTTTATTAATTCTTTACTGTAAGTTATATTATATATATATATATATATATATTAGTATTCTAAAATTTTGTTATCAGTTTATTATTATAAGGTTTCGAGTTAATTTCATTATTTGAAGATACTAAATTGATACTATAAAACGTTTTGAGTATTACATATTAAGGTTGAAACAAAATTATACTCCCCAGTAATGAAATAATACAAACAAAATCATATATTTTTAGTTTATAATTATATTATCACATAAAATGAAAATATTTGTAGTACTCTTGAAATTCTGCAGCTTTAAGTGGTGGTCAAATAACGAAGATTGTGAGAAATTTGACCAGTCATTTTAGGTTTAACTCCTTGTTCTATCGTATACTAAAAAGTATTAAAAAGTTGAACGTTATTGTCAATAATATTTTGATGAATGAATAACTATTTCTTATAATATAATCACTAACTCAATCATAATTTATAAATATATTACATAATTATATATTAATAATTCCGTACTACGTGCTGGACCACTAGTGAAAGCGAACTCCACTTTCATCAAGCTTTTGTCAAATTGTTCCAGAAAAGTCTAACACTTAAGCTTCACTAATTTTTCTACTCCCAAATAGTTTAATTCTGAATCCATCCGTAAAATCCGTCTCTAATAGTTTTGATAACTTCCATTATTTCTTCAGCTGGACAACGACGTAATCAGCATATTTTGAAGCCTATAAATCAACCCTAACTAGAAAGAAAGATCCATCTCTGCTCTTTCACACTTCACAATCGCTCGCTCACTCATGCCATGTCCTTCTTCATCTTCAAAAAGCGTCTAAGCAAAACAGATGTGAAGCACAGACTCTCATTCCCATCCAAAAAGCTTCGCCATCTTCCGCCCTTTCCAAAAGGATCCAATCGGGTCAAACTCACTGTTAGGGTCGGGTCCGAGTGTAGTGGGCGAGAGCTCCATTGCTTGACCCGGAGATGTGGCCGTTACCCTAAGCCAGTGATAGACGGAGGCTGGACACAGATTGTTCAGGAGAAGGAGCTCAAGGAAGGTGACTTCCTCATGTTCTGTAAGGACAGGAAGAATCATGGGCATTACAAAGTTAAGGTGAAGAGAAGGATAAGGCTAATGGGCAAGGATATTGTCGCCAGAGTTGTATGAAAGAAACTAGTATGTTTTCGTCAGTTTAATTAGCGTCTTCATGCATGTAGATGCGTACGTGGATCTTTACAAGGTTATATATTATTGTGATGTGGACAAGAACATGAGCTAGCCATCTAATAGTGTCTTTATCAGGTCATTTTTCTCTGTTCCATAGGACAGAACGACAGGGTATTGGTACTTTTGAAAGGGGGGTCATTTGTATCAAGGTTCAAGGTGCTGGTTTTGTTAAAAGTGAGTTTATATGTGTGTCTATATATATATATGATTTTGATGTAAATCATCCTTCTAAATTTACATCTTTTTTGTTATAAGTTTATTTCATATCATTACTGAAAAAGAAATGGAGAGAGTGAAGAGAAAAAGGAGAGGTGGGACGGATGAGTGGGAGTCAGTTATATGGAGTACAAGTTACATACCTTCTAATGATAGCTAAGGCATAACAGAAGGCCTAACCTACTAACTCCTCTTAACTAAATATCTTTTAACAATTTCTAACAATTACTGAGGAATATATTGGGATGGGAGATGAGATGAAGAAGAGAAGAGAAGAGAATGAAAATTTTATTGAAATATTTTTTTAAGAATTATAATAAAGAAGCAAGGATAATAAAATCTTTTTAAAGCTCTCATTATGAATGCTTTGAAAAGAAAAAAGTTCAATGCAATCAATTTTTTTAGTAAACTCTAGTAACAAATCTTTTATCTGTCTCTTATCTGGCCAAATGGATTGATTAGAAGTTTCTCGATAGTTATAACACAAGAATAAAATTTGCAAGAAAAAGTAGTCACAACATATGCATTAAAAGGAATAAATTAAATCTTTTGTAGAACTGTACGAGGATATAGTTAGAAAGACAAACACTGAAAACTTTTCAATTTTGAAAGCTACTTAACCCTATACTCTCAGTCTATCTCTCTTCAATTACACATTATATATTAACTTGTTAAATGCAAAAGATTAAAATTAAAAAATGAACATGCATTTAAAAATGGAGTCCTTTTAAAAACCTATGGTAAAAAAAAAAGGAATAAGAACAAAAATGAAAAATTCATAAAAATAACAGGAATAAAACAAATAATTTAAAAAATATAGGGGAGTAATATGAAATCATTTTAAAGCATCACGATTTTATTTGATATGAAATCAAAATTTAAACAATTTTAGGCACAAAAATATATTTTGACCCATCATATATTATGTTAATTAAATAATTATTGAAACAGAAGATAATACTTAAAAATTTAAGGCTCTTCGACAAAATCGTGGGCTAAGTTTGTAGTTGCGTACTCTATCTTAAGTAATTGGTCGATTAAAAGGGCCGAAAATATAGTAGTACAAAAAATTTTCAACATAAGGCATGCACACTGGTAGAAGCTAGAGCAACTTGGTCGAATTGTCAACAAAAGGCATGCACATTGTCTCTTTCTTTTGATCGACTAGCCGCCTTTCTTTTTCAATTTGAGCGTATGTGATTGACGATGTGATTTTTGGATTAAACTATTATCATGTTTGTTTTGTGCGTGTGATCTTGGAAAAATAATAATTATTAAATTAGTTCTAATTTTATAAAAAGTATATTAACTTTTTTTGTCATTTATATTATTAATTTTATACTAATAGACTTGTTTATGTCAGCCAGCTTTTTCAAATTTGAAAATTTAATAGCTAATGTGAGTAGCTAATGCATATGTCGAATGCTTGTCAATTAAAAAAAAAGAGTTTTATGTTTTTATTTAGGAATAAAAATACGAGAAAATTACATGAATCTCTTTTTGAATTTTATTGAAATTAATTAATTTTTTTCTATTTTAAAAATATACATAAACATCTCTTAAAATAAAAATTTGCACTACACTTTAGTCTAATTTTAAATTATTTAATTATAATATCTTCAATTATCATAAAACTGTATTTTTTTGGTTAAATTTAGTGAAAAAATGTAATCTTTTTATTTTTTATTTTTGTATATTTAAAAATAAAATTTATTATTTATTATTTTTGTTTGTGTATTTTTAGATATAATACATATTTATTTATTAAGGTTATAAAAAAAATTTTAAATTGGACCAAATGAAGTATATATTCTAAAAATAAAAAGAAGACATATACAATTTTAGCAAAGTTTAAACGAAGTTCACATTACTAAAATACTCTCCATTTTGTTTTTTGAAAAACATCCACGTGCTCATTTGGTAATCCTCCGCGGCTCCTCGCCAATCGCTAAGGTTTTTCTTTAAAGATCAATGTTGGTCCACTTGAAAAGGTTTGTTGACATAGGGTTGACAAAATACAACATAGTTAAATTAATATGTTTTTCAAAAAGTTTGGAGTAATTTTGTTTTAATTACTTTTAAAAATAGTTAAACTCAAGAAAACATATTTTTCGAAAGCTAAAAGAATAGTTTACTCAATTTTTTTATGGTCTGACTCTTAAAAAATAGCAAAACTGAAATTCAAATTTAATAGTACAATTTAATCACACATTGAATCTTCTTCATTCACTAAACGAACTCTATAGGATTTTCCCTCTTTTACTGGCAATATACACACTTTACATGCCTGATAGTTTATATTCTAAATTATTGTTCTTGTTATTTTTCTTTCTTTTTCATGCAACTAATTAAGTATTATTGATTGATGATTAGACACGGCATTTGGTGTTCTCTTGTCCTTTTCGAGAGAGTCGAAGGCTTAGTTGTCATGCAATAGTTACCTTTTCAGAGACGTATATCATAAAAAAGAAGAAAAGGATAAAAATTAGGTTAAACACCACCATATTCTTGCTTATTACATTGCTTTTGCTTATAATGTAGAATTTATAAGTAATTAATTGACAGTTGTATAATTATATATGATTTTGACGCAAATGATTTTATTGGAAATTCGATTATATATGCATTTGTTGGAGTGTCATAGTAATATAGATTTCATTTATTGGAATTGTACGTAAGAGAATATTAAGAAGTGATCAATAAGTTATGAATGTTAGGATCAAATGATTATCACTATACCAAAAGTTTGAAATTAAGAGTATAACTTTATTTCTTTATAATTTTCTCAAATAACTTTATTTTTTTATAATTTTCTCAATGTCGTATCTAGAATGAATAGCTACATTCATTATAGTCGCCACAAGCAAAGGCTTCTAGATCGCCTACACGTCCAAATGCACCATTTCACCTTAAATGAAATGGTGCATTTCAATGTTGCTTTTCTTTCTTTTTTTTTCGTTTCCATTTATGAAGTCTCGGCTGTCCATCTGATCTTCCCTCCGCAACGTACCACATCACCCCTCCACAAAGCCAAACACTCTGCTTCACCTTGTGTTGCAGACACCACTCAAATGCTGCATCACTTATGCATACATCAGAAGCCATTGCCGCCGTTCCATTAATGCAGGAAACCAGGCATATAGAAAAGCGAAAGTTTTGGCACCATAAGGTAGAAAGTAGACCAATGGAAGGGGATTAACTTTTTCTACAAAATGTTTTATGCTATATCAACTTGTTAGCTCGAACCAATGGAAGGGCATTTTGAATGCTTTGTGTAGTAGCTCACTGCTCTTTCTATATATCTAGTATTTGAGCTTGATTAAATATATAGCGCATTGCATTGTTTAGTTCATTGATACAGAGGACTAACTAAACAGTGCAAGTAAACAACAAAACAATGGCAAGTAAACAATAAAGTAATTATGAACTAAGCACCTAGTAGTCTGTATCTTGTTTTTTTTTTTCCCCTTCTGATTTATGCCTCATCTGCAAAATAATGACGATTTTATTGATACAGACTACTAGATGTTTAGTTAATACTTTGTTGTTTGCTTGTTAGCCCTATTTCTATATGAATATTGTTAGCTATATTTTGAAGCCTCCCTTTTCTTGAATAGAAGGCGGCAAAGCCCAAGATGTTAACACATACGAGGAATAGAAACTCCTTGGATGTCAGCTTCTAAGCAGCTGCTACATCCAGTGGGCGGAAAGGAAAAAACATGTAAACTAAGAGGCAGAGAATGAGAGAACTTAGCTATCCAATCAGCACTTCTGTTGGCCTCTCTATAGGTATGAGAGATATCAACGTTCCAGTGCCTATTCAGCATATCACGAATCTCAGAAATCAGTGAACAGGAAGGGTGTTGGTGTTATGGTGGCTTTTGTATCTGCTTGGAGAGACATTTTTCGCAACCCTCGTTCCTAAGCTTGTCGAAGACCAGAAGAATACCCCACAGCTCAGCTATAGTGATAGAACAGAACCCAAGGTTGCATCCGAAACCAACCATCCACCTCCCCGAACCATCACGAATCAAGCCCCCATAGGATGCAAGGCTGTTATGTAGGACCAAACCATCCGCAGCTCTCTCGTTCCTAAGCTTGTCGAAGACCAAACTCAGGAAAGCTCCACTCTGTCAACTTTATCAAATGCATGTAATCCCGAGGTCTAGTGGTGTACTTCATGTAAAGCCTCTCAACGTCGCACTCAGCTCCTTTGAACACTGTATCACTTTTGGAAGTCCACGAGAACCAACAAACATAGCTAAAAATTTCTCTCCAAGGCAAGTTGCTTCGACAAGTAGCTCTCCTATCATTTGCAACTTTCCAATGAAGCCACTTTTTGGGTGGCGTCGAGAAGAACACAGCCCAAAACATAGGTTTCACCAATCTGCTCCAAAGCGACTTGGCCCAATGGCAGTCACGAGCAACACGGATGGATGACTCCACCTCCCCACAACAAAAAGGACAGAGCACTAGCAGAGACCCGCCGACTGGCTTTGAAATGGTTGGTATGAAGATTCTCTGAAGCTAGAAGCCATAGGAAGCTTCGCATTCTCTCTTCACTTGGCCATTTCCAGATGATACTTCAAAGACTCTCCCGAGGGAGAAGCTTAAAGCCAGAAAAGAAAAGTGATAGGCCGAGCTCACTGAGAACAAACCATCTGAAGTCCACCTCCAAATAACCACATCATTCCAACGCTGAGGAGCAGAGGGAATAATAGCATTAATCACTAAAGAAATGCTCGACAGCAGCCATTATTTAAGCAAAGCCCAGTGGCAACCACTTGAAGTGGTGGTCATATCTCGCGTTGAAGCGTTGAGTAAACAATCGGGCACATTATGAGTAGCCGCAGTAGCAAAGTCAATATCAATGAAGCCGGTAAGGGGGTACAGTGGTCAAACCAAAAACTCACTTTCGCACCGTTACCGACGTTCCAACCTAACCCCTTTACAAAACCACCCTAAACTCGTACGAGACTATGCCAATTAAATGAAGCTTGTTGTTTCATAGTGATTGAGGGGATCTCTTGCGTGCCACAACTGTACTTGGGGCGAAGAACTCGAGCCCAAAGAGCCTCCATGTTCTGGATCAAGCCCCAACGAATTTTCATCAAGAAAGCTCTATTTTGCAGCTGAAGATTTATAATTCCGAGACCGCCCATTTTCTTAGGCTTCCTAACCTTCTCCCAAGCCACCAAGTACATCTTTTTCTTCTCAGAATAAGAACCCCAAAGGAAGTTACGGCTAGATTTTTCAAGTTCATCACAGCTGCCGTGGGGGTAAATAAGCAGTTTGCATCAAATAGCTAGGAAGCGCTGAAACGAAGAGATCAAAGTGGTGCAACCTACATTATGAATGAAGGCAACCAAAGAGTTCAATGTGTAAACGTGAGCCTTCCCATGTGGCACAGATATAAAATGTTATAAAATTTTAAACAGTTTCTAAATAGATACCTACTGGAAAGGGGTATGTTTAGACTACACCTAATGCCACTCAACTATGAAGATGTGACCTTAGGTCTTTTTCCCCATATGTTGAAAGGATAGGAAATCCCCACAATCCACCCATTCATAGCATCCATCGCTTTGGGTAGTTTCGAAGAAAGATCTACCTTGAGTAACATCAGATACATCCCAAAAAAAAAAAAAGGAGAAAAGCGTCTACAAATCTTAGCCTACAAATTTTCAAATAGTTTTCTTAGGTCATAACCTTACTAGTAGAATTAGGGGCAAAATTATGAATGCCTTATAGGCTTTAAGTTCTCACAAGGTCAAAGACAACTCAATCCGCATTATTAAGGTCCAAAAATCTATGGTCGCAAAACTTTCATATCTTATTAAGCCACGTATAATAAACTAAAATAACAAGTTAATTTGAACAATACACTATCAGTAACACAACTTACTGAAAGAAACATGCTAACTTGATTAAAGTTATGATTAACTTACATTTTCTTTTAATATAAATAGGAGCCCCTCCCAATGCATTTCATAGGATATGATTTTTTATAGTTAACACTTCTTCTATATACTTAATGCTTTGATTTTGGTATTCATATTGTACTACTTACCTTTTTGAGGAATATCATTTTTTCTCTCTTTCAAGCCGCCCATTCTTCATTGTTGCCTTTTCCCATCATCAACAATAATTTAGTTATTTATCAATAATTTTGGTATTAAAAATATAAATTAATCTCACAATAAAATATTTTTAGGTGAAAATTAAAACATAAAAATGTTTAAAAGATTATATGAGTGATGATGCCATAGTAATGACCTCAACAAGGGTAAAAGGGAGATTTGAGTACTGTGTTTTCTTAATTGCATAAATGTTATTATGTCAATTAAAGTCATAGCAAATTATTCTCTCTTTTTGTAAGAGATATTCAAATTATATGGCTCTGTTTATTTTGAAAATATACACACGTCTTCTTTAAATTCAAAAGATACACTATGCTTACATCTCCTTCAACTAAAAAAAGGGAGTTACAATTACATCTATTTTGCCTAAAATATCCGTATACATATTATTTATATAACAAATATTAAATACGTATTTGACTATTATAAATAGTTATTTTTAAAATTTTAACAAATTTCCATATTCTTTGTTTGCAAAATAAGCAAATATATACAGAATGTTTTTATAAGAATAAATAATTAGAATATAATAATTAATATTGTTTCATTTCAACAATAATATGTGTATTAAATGGATATTAATAAATACATGTATTGTTATAAATATAAGAATAAAATAAACTTATGGCTAGTAAAAAAAACTAAATAAAATCTTAAAAAGCATAGTTTTTAACAAATTATAGTTGTTATGAAAATTAACATAATTTAAGCATTGTTACACAAAAATAATTTACTCTTGAAGTTGTGATAACACTATGCTAGGAAAATGGCTTTGTTAGCGGTTATTTTTTCCTTTTATTAGTAGTTTTCAATCATCAACAATGCAAACGTCAACAAAAGAGTTAACCATTTGTTGACTTTTATAATCACTAACAAAAGTCAAAACTTTTGTTGGTAGTTATTGTTAAACCACCAACAAAAGATGAATATTTGTTAGCAGTTGTTATATAACTGCCAACAAAAGTCTATTTTTTGTTGGCGGTTATTTAACAACTACTAATAAAGATTCATCTTTTGTTGACAATTTAATAATAACCGCCAACAAAGATCACTTTCGTTGACAGCTCTAAATAGAACTGCCAATGTTTTTCCTTTTTTTTTTGGTCCACCCACATTTTATGCACTTGGAGGTCTTTTTGCCACTTGGTTCATCCTTATTTCAAAAAATACAAAGAACAATTACAGTTTATTTGATCCCAACCATCAATTATCCAAAAGATTGTAAAGAACAATTACAATCAATTAAGATTAGAACTCTTATTCTTTGTATTAAACAATCAAAGAATAAATTACAATCAATAATCAAATTAAAACAAAACTACAAATTAACACAAGCTAATACTAAACCAACAAGCATTCTTGGAACACATATTGAGATCATTCTTCCCTGTGATAATCTATCTGAGCATCTGAGTATTATTTGGAATATGAATTTGAGAAGTACTGGAAAATGAAATAAGAACAACTTGAAGTTAGATAACAGAAATTTGGTCAAAGTTTAGAAATATTCATTTAAAGCAAGTTTTAGTTTAAAAAAATGGCAGTATAACAACTTAAAACCAGAGATTCCCTGAGTTTTAAACCCTCTCTTTACAGCTAATAACAGCAAATTACAAACTAATATCACTAAATACAACTAGTAATAGCCAATTACTAGCAATCAATACCATCTTATAGTTAAATTTATGTATACAAATTTTAGAAATATTCTATTAAAGCAAGTTTAATATCAAAGAAAAAATAGCAGCATAATGGCTTAAAAGCAAAGATTCCTTGAGTCTTAAACCCTCTCTTTATAGCTAATAACAGCAAATTACAATTTATGATCACCAAATGCAAACAGCCAATTACCAGCAACTAACACCATCCTATAGTTTTATGTATACAAGAAAATATAGGGGCAAGGAAAATTATCTAATCACTTAAAGGAACTTAATTACATACCATGCCCAGGATTGTAGAGTGTCTGTGTGTGATAATATCCTTCATGAATCTCATCACATAGAATCTACAATCTATGCTATTTGGTTGTTTTAGGCATTGTAAAAATTTAGTAAAAAACATATTAAATTTAGGAAATAGTATGCTCAATAATTCCTAAATATTGATAAATACCTTTACTCTATTCCATTTGTATAACGTGGTGAGTGTTTTTAACTTCGGGACCTTAAGCCCGCGATTTGTGCAAAACATCACCACAACTCTATCAAGCAAATGAAAAGAAATATAATATAAGAAACTATTTTAAAATCATCATGACACAAATATATAGCATGACTTAGAAAATAAATGCATATGCTCATTGATTGAATAACTCCTGCATTTGTGGATGATTTGTTGGGTTACCATTCACATGATCCATAAAATATATCTTTAAAGTAGATGGATTGATGACGACCAACATCTAGTGTGCCTTAACATAATTAACTAGTTTTAGTTAATTCTAATTAAATAGTTGACATTCAAATTACATATGATTGAAAAGTTCAACAATAAGTGACTCATCCTTGCATGTAAGGGGCCAAGAATAACACCTCATTCTTGGCTCTTGCAACGAATAGTTCCGTAGCTTGTTGTAATCGACTTCTAAGTTGGCTATGTGGCATCTGTAGAGTAAAAGTGGCTATATCATGGGGATTGATGCATACGAACCTCCTTGTGAGGTTGTCAAGGACCAAGTACGTATGATACAAGTACCTACGATAAAGAAACAAATGAATCAATGATAAACTGAAATAAACATATGTCAAAAATAATTTATGTACAGTGAGTAACGTACTTGGCATATAAGTTAATAGTAGTGGCCCTTATCATCTCACACCAGAGGACGTCATTTATAACTTCTATTCTAAGTGGATCCTGTGTCTCTCTATTGTAAATCTCTTTATCGAAATCTACAACTTTTATGTGATTATCCCTTAACATTTGTTCTGCTAATGCTTCAAGAGCCAATCTATATTTATTTAAAACCTGAAGATCGGGCTTTGACTTCGATGGTGTTGTAATTAATTCCTTACTAAGTCCCAACACTTTCAGGTGTTTCCCTTTGGATTATGCAACAAAGTAAGTCAATTTAATTTGGGAATAAAAAAAGATTTATAAAGGAAGTGAACCATAAGTAAGTGTCAGCTAACAAACCTATCTTGATGAAGCTACCATAATAAGATTGGTGGGCCACATAATGAAGCTCCCCCTACTTGTTCTACTGTTGATGCGTCTTCGATAGGAACAAGAAAATAAACATTCTCCTCTAAAGGGATATTAACTGCTACTCTTGTATGGCTGGTGGGAAGTATTGCATTGTGAAGTATGTCTCCTGTAATATTATACATATGATCCTCTACAAGCACGCAATGAGTAGGGGTATCTAACAATAATAGACAGTTTGCTTCACTCTACACAAATCATAACATAACAAATTATTGATAAGTAGTAAAAGTACTTAACTGTTAACTTAGTAAAAGAAAGCAATTACCTCAGAGAGATGTTGAGAGGGCAGTGTGCAGCTATCTTTACAACTAAGGCTAGCTTTCGCTGCTTGCATCCCAGTCATCTGCATCTTTATCAAATTCTCAATGAGCCATTGTTGATCCTCCAGTTACTTTCTCAACTCAGATTGCTCTTGCTCTTGCTCTTGTCACTCCACCTTCTTTCTTAACTCAGCAACCTCAGCTGAAGAATGCAATTTTGAGCGCTTCTGTGTCTCAAAATAGTCTCTTTGGCTGACACCAAAGCTGACACCCTTAACATGATCGAGGTGTTTCGCAACACCAAGCACCTTGCTCATGATATCCTCACCCTCTGGGAGCACATCGCCTTATGTGAAGGTCTGTGATAAGGTATCCTATGACACATAAATTAAAAACCAAATGTTATTGAAAGTAAGAAAATGAAATAGAATAATTAAAAATCAATATAATCAGTTAATACTTATACATTTGCTCCAATCTTCAAGGAAGCACTCATTATTAATTATGCTTGCTTTATTAACTCGAGCTCCCTTCCAAAGAGCATGATGGGATATTGTGCTAACTTCTGATCCCTCCTGCTCGATCTGTGTGTTAGGACAAAAAATCAATCTGTAAGCAAGAAATTACATTACATAACCAATGTGTAAATATTGCATTACATTACATATTCATAAGTAAATGGCATAAATATTCACATACCATCTGTTGTTCAAGGCTTAAGTTTCCCAATCACCCATTCTTGTAAGGGTATGGAATATTCTTTGCTCTTTCTTGATTCTCTTAACTTAATTTATGTGAAAAGTGATAATAATTGAATCAATACATACTATTGCACACTACAATGAACAACTATATAATGTAGAATACGATTATCTGAAAAGACTCCTCTTGACGTCGGTCGATAAAAGCATCTCAAGCCTTTTGAGTTATCATGGCTTGAAATAATTCAGGGGGCTACTTAATGATGTTCTTAGCAGCATTTCTCAAGAATTTACTATTGAGTATGTATCAGAACTAATGCCTTGCCAGCTGTCCTAAGTACAAATCTCATCCGACTCTGATCAATATCAAAAGATATCTGCAAACCAATAAAATCAACTTGTCAAAGCATATATATATATATATATAAGAAATAACATAAACAAAGTGGTAGAGTATGTTACCGATATTTCATCCCAAATGGTGCTTTATGTGGCTTGGTTAACTTGTTGCTAATCACTTACAGTGATGAGCACATTCATACGAGTTATAACTCTGATGTAACTGATCAATTTTTTTACTATTTTTCTTAATTGGTTGACCTTTAGCATTCCACTCAACCTCAAAATTTTTCCTAATACTTTTTGCGCAGGTCACTTCTTTTAAGATGGTCAAACCTCGTCTAATTCGATTTATCTCTTTTGTCACATCATCTGAGGCACATTTATACGAGTCACAACTCTGATATAGCTAATCAATTTTTTACCATTTTTCTTAATTGGTTGACTCTTAGCATTTCACATAACCTCAAATTTTTTCCCAATACTTCTTGCGCGAGCCATTTCTTTCAGGATAGTCAAACCTCATCGAATTCGGTTTATCTCTTTTATCACATCATCTGGAGCACTCTTATGACAACCTAGAGAAGCCATTCACCTGTAATTAAATTCAAACATACAAGTTAGAAAAATAATCAAAATCAATTCAAAGCTTAAAAGCAAAAAGAATTTAAGAAATTCAAGAGGACACATAAGGATATTGAGAAATAAAAAGAAGCATACATATTTAAGTTAATCTTTTTCTTTTTCTAGTCTAATTTAGACTTTTTTTGCCCTTTCTTTAAAATCCAAATAGCCTCTTTATGATCATTTCTTATATACAGGGCATCATCTTCAATGGAATCACTTTCAAATGATGTCCCCAAAAAGGGGTCATCATCAACATTGGTATCTTGACTGTATTGAACATAATCTTTGTCCTCATTTATTTTGTTTATCAATAGAACAACGAACCACTTCTTACTAGTAGGATCAGGGACAGCACACTTGTTGAGTTTGGAATGCAAAAGTAAAAAGCTTGTCTTTATACCCCACCTTATTGAGATCCACTTGGATAAACCTTGACTCATCGATCTGAAGATCGTTCTTATTATCAACCCATTTACAACTGAAGACTGGCACTCGAAACAAAATGTAGTCCAACTCCCATATGCGTTCAATTATCCCAAAGTATGACTTGTTTGCATAGATAGGGTTTTTATTTTTAACACTTGAAACATGCATAAACTGATCTATAAGAGTTACACCACTATTTTGCATTGTACTCCGATCATCTTATGCATCTATTAAGAATGTGTAGCCATTGATGAGATAACCGGTGTAAGAGAGTACATGTAGGCTTGGACCTCTTGCCAACCACCTCAATTTTTCAGAGATTACACCAGGATTCACATTTAACTCTCCAAAAATGTGATTTGTAAACCAGTTTATAAAAAAAATTGGTTATGTTCTTTTGATATCTAATTTTCATTCTTATTGGGGTTCAAGTTTCTAAGTATCTCTTTATGCTTCTATACATATGGCTCAACCTCATCAAAATTATGCAGAACATATAGGTTTACTTGCTCCCACTGTGTACTTAAGATGCCAACTATTTCATTTCCCATAATCCCTTCCTTGGTAGTTTTTCCCATGTGTTGAGATACTGAAAGCCTAATATTATTGACATTGGATAGATATTCTGTAACATCCAGTCCCTCCGTAAACGTGAGAAACGCAATGTATGGTTTCTTCGTAAACATAAAAAATAGGCCAGATACAAAAGGAAGTCCCTGAAATAGAAGGAATTAGGGCCAAATAAAATTATGATAAAATTCTAAATAATGGAAAATGAGGATTTGAGGCTTGAGTTACCCAGAAATCAAGGTCAGAGTGATTCGATAAATTTGCCGAAAGGCCAGTGGCATTTTTGTAAATATGGGCACTTTTTGAAAAACTTATAGGAGGGCTTTTTAAATGAAAGTTTTTGAGTTTTTTGGGGTTCTCAGAGGCCCCAAAAATCATGGGAAGCCCCGAGACCAGTGAAGCCCCTCTGGTGTACTCTTTCTGACGTCGGTTAACCCAAACTTTGACCGATTCGTTCGGGAAGGTTTTAACTCCGATTTGAGTGATTCCAAAGGCATTTTATTAAATTGGGAATCTAAATTTTATGATAAAAAAGACGGTTTTCAAAAAAGAGCTATAACAAAGCCAAACCGGAAATGCCATTATGAAGGGCGAAATTAGAAACCATTTTAAAAAGGAAGCTTCTTTCTTCTTCTTTATATGCCACATTCTTTCTCTCCTCTCTAAGACCGACTTAATTCTGCCAAAAACTAGAGGAGAAGCTTCCCTTCTTAGGTGCACAAGAGGAGGAAGATTTTGGAGGAAGAAATTCAAGATAAAGGTAAGAAACTTTAAGAAATTCCATATCCTTCCTTCTTGAAACTTGCTCCTCTCCTCTCAAGCTTTCTTTCTATGGTTTTAATGGAGAGTTTGGTGCTGTTTTAGGGGCAAAACAAAGAGGAAAAATTCGTGTTTGGAGTGAGGCAACTAAGGAAAGTGAAAAGCAACTAAGAAAGAGCAAGAAAACAAGGTAAAACTTTCATTTTTTGGTAGCTTCTTTCTCCCCCTTCCTCTTGCACGAATTTGGGTACCATGAGCCCAATTCTTAGGGGTTGTTTTCTGTCCAATTTGTAACAACCAGGAAAAAAGAAAGAAAAGAAAAGAAAAGAAAATAAGTTAGAAAATTTTCAAAGAGCTAAAAATTTTCTAAGTCTGCTAGCTACAGTCTAGCTATAGCGAATGTACCTGTTTGCTATAGCGAGAAATGGTCTAGTTATAATGAGAGTGTCTTCTCGCTATAGTGAGAGTGCTTCTAGCTATAGCAAGTGCGGGCATCCCATACAAAAACCAGGGCGTTGCTTGCTGTAGCGCACACTATAGCGAAGGCAAGGGTCTAGGACTGATACGAGCTCGTCGTAGCGAGGGTGATGCCTCGCTATAGCGAGGGTTAGTCCGAAAAAATGTGGAAAAAGGAAGTTTAACTTTTTAAAGCCTCCAAACTCCTCCTTTCTTCTTTTAACCGACTTAAGCTCCCTCTAAGACAGAGAAAAAGGCGGAGGAGAGAGAAAGAAACCTAGAGGAAAAAGGAAGAACAAGAAAAGGTAAAGTTTTGTATAGCTTTTCTCTTAGAATATTGATCTTGTTTCCTTGCCCTCTTTTCTTATGGTTTGGTTAGTGGAAGTAGTTAGGTTTTGAGCTTGGTCCAAAAGAGGGAGAGTGGAAAAACCCCTCTTGAAGAAGACCAAAACTCACATTTCCATAGGTGAAATGGAACTATAGGGGCCCAAAACTGAAATTAAGATATGTTCCAACTCTTAATACTTTTACTTATGAGAATGTTTTCATTATAAATATATCATGTACAACTTTTCATGAGCAACATATTACATCAAAGCCTATACTATTATCAATGTTAATGTCATGTTCTTAGAAGTAATATAAAGGAGAATGTGACATTATGAATCCCTCATTATGTTTTATACTAGAACAGAGTTTGGTTTTAGTTCAGATCTAAAACTTGGAGATCTGAACCAAAACATAAGTATATAATTCTTTACATGTAACTAGAACAAAGTTAAGCAGTGACGGCATGGACTTAACATAAGTATATAATTCTTTACATGTAAAAAGATTTGACTTGTCCACAACTTAACTTGCAATGATGTTGATTAAAATGTAGGAAGTAACAAAGATGGATAAAAGTTGGATAAAGATCAATAATAGAGTTAATCCAGCATACAGACGAGGAGTTGATGAGTTTTTACAATGAGCCTTTAATCAGCCAAAGGTGACAAATATGATTCGATGCCCATGCAAGGGGTGTAGGAATACAGAATGGAAGAGTCGCATTGAGGTAAAGGCAGATCTATTAAGGAAGAGTTTCAGCCCAAGTTATGAAGTGTGGGACTCACATGGAGAAGTTTGTCTTGGTGCTTACAGTTCATTGCATCAAGATAATGATGGTGAGGTAGCTGATGATATAGTTGATGAAACCGATGAAGAAGATGATATTATTGGGATGCTCCATGATGCATATGGTCACGAAGATTCAAATAAAGGGAACCGTGAGTCAGAGAGCCATGAGCCACCTAATAAGCAGGCAAAACAGTTCTTTGACTTGTTGCAGGCTGCTCAGACTGACCTCTATCCAAGTTGTGACAAAATTTCTAAACTCTCTTTTATAGTTAGGTTACTCCACCTTAAGTGCCTTAACCATTGGAGCAACAAATCCATGGATTCATTACTAAGTTTATTTAAGGATGTTCTTCCGGAGGGGGCATTAATACCTAACTCCTACTACGAAGTAAAGAAAGTTATTCAAGAGTTAGGAATGAATTACACTAAGATTGACGCATGTGAGAATGACTGCATCTTGTATTGGCAAGAGCACACCAATGCTCAGTCATGTCCTAAGTGCAATATGCCTCGATGGAGGTCAAACAGTCATAGAGGAAAGAAAATTCCTCATAAAGTGCTACAATATTTTCCTATAAAGCCTAGGCTACAAAGGCTATACATATCTCACCATACAGCTAAAGAGATGAGGTGGCATAATGAGGAACGCATTGATGATGGTGTTTTGCGGCATCCAGCTGACTCTATTGCATGGAAATCATTTAACCAGCAGCATCCAGAATTTTGTAGTGATCCAAGAAATGTTCGGTTGGGCCTAGCAAGTGATGAGTTTCAGCCATAGGGGAATATGAGTACTAATCATAGTATTTGGCCAGTTGTATTAGTTCCATATAATTTGCCATCATGGCAATGCATGAAGCACCCATATTTTATGATGACTCTTTTAATTTCAGGCCCCAAAAGTCCAAGTAATGACATAGATGTGTACCTCCAACCAATGATTAAAGAGTTACTTGAATTATGGGAGCAAGGAGTAGAGACATATGATGCCTATAAGAAGTCTAATTTCAAGTTACGTGCAGCATTATTGTGGACAATTAATGACTTCCCAACATATGGGAACCTATCAGGATGGTCTACAAAAGGAAAACTTGCATGCCCCTGTTGTCATAAAGACACATATTCTATTTCGTTACGAAATAAGTTGTGCTACTTGGGCCATCGTCGCTTCCTGCCAACCCATCATCCATGGCAGCGAAATCGAAGGACATTTGATGGGAAAGTTGAGCATAGAGTTCCACCCTCTCCTTTAACCGGTGATGAGGCATTTTGTCAATTACGAGCACTAGGTAATGTAAATCTGGGGAAAGGTCAAAAACGAAAGCGTGGCCATGTCACTGGGGCATTTAATTGGAAAAAAAAAAGTATCTTTTTCTGCTTACCTTATTGGAAAACATTATTGATCCGACACAACCTTGATGTTATGCACATTGAGAAGCTCAATAATTTTATGAGTAATTAAGAGTTTTAATGATTGATTATTTAACTATGACAAATAATGCATCTTAATTTATAACACCATTTTCCTTTTAAATTTTTGACATTAATTTGTTTATGACATATATAGTCTTTCAAACATTATGCTTTACTGAAATTGGAAAGTGGTCTCAATTTGTCATACAGGTAATTGCTTTGATGGAGAAAGTCTTGACATTTACAAAACAAAATGAAGTGTCTAGATTGAATGCTAGTGCCCCTCCCTTGAATTACGAAGATTCAAGCAATTACCAATACTAGCTTCTTGTTCTTTTCCTTTTGTTTAGTAATATTATAATGCTATTTTAAACATTGAATAGTGGAGTGTATGAGTGAGTTTAAAAAATTATTCATATGACAAATTTTTGTATTTATACTTGTTGGATGAACCTTTGCAGTAATGTATATATCAAATTTGTTAGCAAAGTTTGATTTGCTCTCTTTTTACTTATGTATTTTAAAATGTTAGATTTTGTAAAAGGGTATATGTTATTAGAGATTTAAAGATTTATTTTTCACCATTTATAATATTATAAAATCTATTTTAGTAAACAGGATTGAAGAAAATAATTAAGAAAAATACTAAAAATCTGAAAAAAAAAAAAAAAAAAATCTTTTTAGCGACGACTAAAGTTGTCGCTAATAGTGTACCAAGAAAAAAAAGAATTTTAGCGACTACTAATGTCGCCGCTAAATCTTTTGAACTAAAAGGTCGTCGCTAAATAGAAGGATTTTTGCGGCGAAAAGGTCATCGCTAAATCTCTTGAACCAAAAGGTCGTCGCTAAAAGTATGCATTTAGTGACCATAACTATTGGTAAAAGTCATCGCTAAAAGTTTTTAGTGTCAAAAGATATTTGTCGCCGCTAAAACCATACATTTAGTAATGACTTTTTTCGCCTCTAAATGCCGGGGCTCCAAAAGTTTTGGAGTTTTAGCGGCAAAATTACATATATTTAGGGGCGATTTTTGTCGTCGCAAAAAGTATTTTTAGCGATGACAATTTTTTGGCCATTAAATCTCTTTAGCAATGGCTGTAATTGTGGCGACTTAGTGACGATTACATTGTCGTTGCTAAATAGTTTTAGCTACGACTTTTGTCGCCGCAAATTCCATATTTTTTTGTAGTGTTAGGCTATCAGGATCTTTCTGATCAATGAATTGCTTTTATGATGTATTTTGATCGACTGTTATGTTACTTTTGTAAGTTACACCCAATGGTGGAATAAAATTGACTACACATGAACTTTTTCATACATTGATCATATGATGGTTGAAATATGGGCTGTAAGTAAATTGCTTTGCATTTCACTTGCCTTTCACTTTTCTTTAATTTTCATCCAAGAAAGAAACAAAAACAAAAAAAGAAATGATGTGGTAGCATAGTTGAATGAGTGGGTAATATGGCTAAAATGTCAGGCATTGGGTTTCCTATTTGTTTAGTGAAATCCACAATCACTTTGAATATTATGTTGAAATAGACTTTTTTTACATCCATTTTTGCGTGATTTTTTTCTATGTGAAGAAATTGTAATAATTTCATTGTTCTTGTAATGGATTCCTCTCAAGATTTTGGTAGAGTATGAAGTTTTTAATGAATTCTCAAGTATATATTCTTTGTTACTTATTTACGTTTTACATAAGATGGTCGAAGAAATCAAAATGTGTCACTTAATCTAATTTTTTCATATATTGGTATTCAATATAAAGTATTATGATATGTAAGACATACATGATTTGAAATTGGATTCAAGCTATCATTGCAAATTTAGAATCTGTTTTCTTGGTCTATGAATTGTAATTCTATGTTTTTGTGCTCATTTTTTTGTTATTCTTTTCCTTGTTCTCTTTATTGACTTTAAACTATGCAATCTAAAGAACATTCTCCATGTTTGGGTTCCTTGGTATAAAATCTTGCATGATTTAAAATTCATGAATTGTAATAAGCTCAATTATTAATTATCATAGTCACATAAGCAATTTTGAAATAGGTAGATTTAACACTTTTTCATTTTGGTTGGAGGAAGCAATTGTTTGGCCTATATATTTGCACTTGGTATTATGTAAACTTTCCATGAACAAGAAATGTTATTGTGTTATCTTCTCAACATATCTATTTTATATTTAATTAATGATAAGGGCTTGATAATGTTTCTTTAATATTTCGTATGTGTTATATTTTTGCTTCCTTTTAAATCAACATAATGGTACAATATATTGTAGTCAAGTTTTCTTTATGTTTAAGAAAAATTGAGACTAAAATTTGTTTTAATGTGTATTAATTTGTTTATTTTCTTTCAAAACAGGAACAAATGCCAAACATAGCTACAAATGCTCCAAATACTAATACAAGGACTGGTGATACTAGAAATAGTTGAAAATAAATGTATTATTTATATCTAGTATTGTTCTTGTATTTTATCTTTTTGTAATGATTATACTCCAAATATTTATGCTAGGACTTATTTGACAATGAATCTTATATGTATTTCAAAATCTTTTTACGGTAATGATATATATTTTGAAAGGTTTGATAGATTTGTTAATAGGTATTTATTTTAGAATTTTAAAATTAATATTAAAAATATATATATACTTTTAGTGGCGACTTTTCAAATTTGTCATTAAAGATTAACTTTCTGTGGCAACTATAGTGGTCACTAAACATAATCTACTGTGGCGACTATCAAATGTTGTCACTAAAAATATTTGAATAGTAAATGGGTTTTAAGTGATGACATTTAGTAATTGCCACTAAAAGACATTTTTAGTGGCGACAAACATTACCACTGAAATCATATTTTTAGTGGCAAACTTTTAGTGGCGACCAAAGTTCTATTTAGTGACGAATTCCAACAACATATCATGTTTTAGTGGCAACTTTATCTATATTCAGTGGCGATTATAGTTGCTGTTGAAAGTGATGTTTTAGTGACGACATCTTTTATCGCCACTGAAACTATTTGCGACTAGACTATCTCCAACCACTTTACGACGACTAAAACATCGCCACCAAAGACTTTTAGTGGCGACTTTGTGGCTTTCGGTGACGACTTTAGTCGCTACAAAAAGGCTTTTTTTGTAGTGAAATAAATTAATATTTTTTGTTTTTTTAATTTTTACATTATTTTTTGCATGTAATTGATGGAGGTATTTAAAAAATAATTAAAATCATATTAATTATATATAATTACTTTAAGATAATCGATTTTAAAAATGAATATTGTGGGAAATGTTTAACATCAGTTTTTACACATAGTGGATTCTCAAATTTATCTCTAGTCCATAAATCATCTTTTTATTCAAAATTTTGATTTTTATAATTAAAATTTTAATAACGGCTCAATTTCAATTAATCTTTGTATTTTGAAATATATAATTTTATTTTACTATCACATTTTGAGTGTGTCAGGTTTCACAAATTTTAGAGAACGAGTGTGAGCTTTTGTTAGGGTTCAATTAGTGAATGTAGAATAGTCATAAGTTGGTAAGTGATTTATGGCATTATAGCTACACCTTAGCCACAAAGATAGGGTCTTCACTGCTTCAGACCCCACATCTTCATGTTCCGTAGATTATAATTTAATAGCTCCTTTCGAATATGCTTGTCATCGTCATGAATCCAGGGTGTGTGATAACGTCATCAGAAAAAAATTATGGATTGAATGTTCCACGTCTCTGACACCCAGGTAAATTACAAAAGATTTTTTATAATTTTATTAAAATTACAGAAATCTTTTTTTTTAAATGTATTTTAGTTTAAATATAAAATTTTTAATTAAAATATTTTTCATTAATCTAAATAGATAAATATTAATATATTAACAACCTCCATTTTCAATTGAAGAAAAATATTTTAGCTTATAAATTTAAAATTAAATTAAATTATAATATAATTTTTTATTAAAAAATGTTGATTACATTTTAAAATAAAAAATTTGTATAATTTCAACAAAATTTATAATAAATTTATGTAATTTAATCATTTATTTATGGCAACTCTACACTCTAACATAGATTTACGTAAGTGGGGGGCCAACAATCGTTTTCTTAGAAACGTGAGTGGTGAGGTGGCAGGGGTTTACGTAAGTGATTTATGTAGAAACGTGAGAGGGGAGAATGGATCTTAACTGTGTGTGTATGTTTATGTTCTACAAACCGTATTTTGGACTTTAAAATGTGATATGAATATTATCTTAGTATTCTGAAAAAAAATTTTGTATCACTTTATTATATCATTTCATAAAGATACTAAATTGATACTATAAAAACATTGTGAAAATTACATATTAAGGTTGAAAGAAAATTATACTCCTCAGAGTTGAAATGACACTAAAAAAATATGTTTTTACTTATAGTTATATTATTACTTAAAATGAAAATATTTATGGTACTTCTATTGAAATAGTGAAGCTTTTAAGTGGTGCTCAAGTAGAAAGGTGTGAGTAATTAGATAAGTAATTTTACATTTAAATCCTTGCTCTATCATATATCAAAAAGTATTAGAAAATTGAATATTATTGTCAATAAAAGTTTAATAAACAAATAATTTTTAAAATATAATATCTAACTCAATCATAATTTATTAATATAATACATAATTACATGTTAATAACTCCCCACTACGTACTGGACCACTAATCAAAGTGAACGCCATTTTCATAGAGCTTTAGTCAAATTGTTCTAGAATAGTGTTGATAAATAGCTTTCATTATTTATTAACCTCGACATCGACGCAATTGGCATATTTTGAGGCCTATAAATTAACCCTACTTAGAAACAAGTGTCCATCTCTCCTAAATACTTAACACTCCCTTACTCATCATCATGTCCTTCTTCATCTTCAAAAAGCGTCTAAGCAAAACAGATGTGAAGCACAGACTCTCATTCCCATCCAAAAAGCTTCGCCATCTTCCGCCCTTTCCCCAAGGATCCAATCGGGTCGGACTCACCATTAGGGTCGGGTCTGAGTGTAAAGGGCGAGAGCTCCATTGCTTGACCAGGAGATGTGAGCGGTACCCTAAGCCAGTCATAGACGCAGGCTGGACGCAGATTGTTCAAGAGAAGGAACTCAGAGAAGGTGACTTCCTCATGTTCTGTAAGGACAGGAACCATCATGGGCATTACAAAATTAAGGTGAAGAGAAGAATAAGGCTAATGGGTAACGATATTGTCGCCAGTGTTGTCTGAATCAAACCAGTATGTTTTCGTCAGTTTAGTTGGCGTCTTCATGTACATAAGTACTTGGCTCTTTACAAGTTTATATATTGTAATGTGGAGAAGGACATGAGCCATCTAATATTTTGCTTTTATCTTTCTACAGAATGGAGTATTGGTACTTTTAAAGAAGAGGAGGGGGGTCATTTGTATCAAGATTTAAGGTTTTGGTTATGCTAAAAGTGTGTGTCTATATATATATATATATATATTGAAATGTGAACAAGGACATAAGCCATCTAATATTTTGCTTTTATCAGGTCGTTTTACTCTATTCTATAGAACAGAACATTGGTTCTTTTAAAAAAGAGGAGGAGGGGTTATTTTGTATCAGGATTTAAGGTTTGGTTATGTTTGTGTATATACATATATATACATATATTTGATGTAAATGATCCTTCTAGATTTACGTCTTTTTTGTTATATGTTTCTTTCACATTATTACTGAAAAAGAAATGAGCACGGTGAAGAGAAGGAGAGATGAGAGAGAAGAGTTGAAAGATGACGTGATATAGAATGAATAACAATGGTTACAGAGGAGTTAGTTATATGGACTACGGAAAGCTACCTTCTAACAGAATGGCAGCTAAGGCATAACAGAGAGCCTTAAGCAACTAACTCTTCTAGCTAAATTTTTTAACCATTTTTAACAATAACATATGGAGTAGATGGGGGAGAGGGGAAGGGAATAAAAAATGAAAAATATTTATATATATTATAAAGTTAATAAAAATATAAAAAATAGAATTAAAAATTTTGAAAAGAGAAATAGGAAAACATTCTATTCATTTTCTACCAATATAAATATGATAATTAGTTCAAAAGGGGGTGCAAGTTGAAGTTCTTATTTCAACAGAGTCATGAACACTTGGCTTATTACAAGCCATCTAATTATATAATCACATTCATCTTAATTATTTAAGTATTTGATATTATTAAAGTATAATCTATTAATTCATCTAATAATTAATTAATGTTAATCCACGTATAATTAAAATATTCCAACATTTCATCTTTGTCGTTTTAAAAAATGTTAATATTATCCTAATGGCTAGCACCGTTAAGATACTAACGGAATTTGTTGATTTGTTTCCCGCTTGCAAATAAAAGTGATTTAGCTATCCATATAGAGTACATTTGAAAAAACTAAAAAAGTTCTCAAAAAATCTCTCGTCTTCTTCATGGTATCTACGTCTGTAGACTCTGTAGAACAGCGCGCACACACTCTCTCTCCATCCTTCATCCCTCATTACCCCGTCCATATCGCCGTCAGAGAAGATGATCCTGAGGGCCTCGTCTTGGATCATAGCGTGCTAGAGTTTGCTAGCTGGGCAGGTCAAGGTTATTGCTCAATCGAGTTGAAAATATGATAAAATCAAAATCTTAATCTTCTTTAGTTTGTTTCAATATAGAGATACGTACAAGGGTCTACAAAAATATATGTAAAGAAGAAAGGAAACTTTGAAGGAGTTGATATGAGAAAATCCTCCACTGTCCGGGATGCTTGCAATCTACACGGACCAAATTACCGAGAACTCATTAAAGAAAGAAAAAGCCAAAATCTCAAAAACCCAAGTGCAAAAATTATTTAGAAGAAATAGGGTCAGGTAAATAGATTTGTGAATCCAGGCTTGTCCAACAATACGTGTAATGTGTATTTTGTCTTTATAATTATTAATTAATTATTATTTAACATTATTTATAAATTATTATTTATTTATTAAAAATAATAATATTAAAGTTATTTTTTATCTATAAAAGTTTTTTTTTCTATTTTCATAATTAACTTTTACATAACAAACTAAACTCCAAGTGTTTTGCCAAGAAAGTGGGTTATTTACCAACAAGTGCAAATTTATAAGGAAGATGATGAGATCTCAAAATTACCATTTTGTCCCTCGAGGTCCACCTCACATTCCTTCTTCCTCCTCACGATGAGTCTCTCAGCCTTGGCGAGGCGATCTCGTCCACTCTCTCCATTATCTTCTCTGGCGAAACAAACCGCTCGCCGTCCTCTGCCGATTTGTGCGAGTCATGAAACAAATCGGATAGGTCCAAAGTGGAGGAGAACGAGATGATAGATATCAAACGCAATCATTGAATCGTAAGTACCCGAAGGTCCACATGAAGAGGGTGACGCCACAGGACCACACATCTAACTTCGCCCCATTGTAACATTGCGTCGTCAACTCTATTAGCTTGTCTATTTGCCGACCCTGATGAAGATAGGGATACCACGTGATCAAGAGTCAAATTAGCAACTTGTGTTGCCATCTTTAACGGTGTTAGCTTTACAAATATAAATAAAAATTAACACAAGAAAAGAACGTGAAAAGAAATTGAACCTTAGTCCAAACTTAGCAATAAAAAGAGTATTTTTTATTAGTAAATTTTTTTTTCAAAAGTTAAAAGTTCTCCATTTTCTTTGAGTTTAGTCTAAATTCTTAAAGTAATATTAATTTAACTATAATATTGAGAATAGAGAAAAAGTTTATGTGAAATTTAAAATTCTAAAAATTATAGCTAAATACTTCAATTAGAATCTAATTTTTTTAAAAAATATAATTTTGAAAAATTAATTTTTTCTATAAGAATTTAGAATTTCAAAGATAGCCACTTTTCTTTGAATCCAATGCAAATTTTTAAAACTAATAATAACAAAATTTAATAGAATTTTGAGGATGGAGGAAAGTTTGAAAAAATAACAGAAGATTAAAATGAAAAGAATCATGTTTTAAATTTAGGACTAAACTTATATGCAATTATTTATATTTTTACTATCAAGTTTCTTAATCAAAAAAATAATAAGTGTAAAGTTTTCAAATAATATTATGACAAGTGTATTGTTTAATTGAGAAATCATACAATTATTTGCAAAAAATTATATATTTATTATATTATTATTAGAGAACCATACATTTGTCATATTTTGATTAGAAAACTTGACAATAGAGATATAAAAAATGTCATGACTTTTTTCTTAAATATAAACTATATTAAATATATATCTATAAGATATTTAAAATTTAAAACTAATTACATTTTACAAGAATTGGATAAGAAAACACATTTCCTAGGAAAAAATCAAAAAAAAATTTGAAATATTAAATAAACTCAAAAAGAAAGAAAAGTTAGATGTGAAATAAAATCAGAAGAAAAAAAGGAAGCATATTTAAAATTTAAAGAGTATTAAATAGCTATAAAATATGAAAAATTTCCAAAATATCTACTTTTATTGAGATAATGTAAATTTCTATATATAAAAAATAATAATTTTTTCAAAAATTTAAAATTTTAAAGATAATGACTTTTCTCTAGTCTAAATTTTCAAATAAATGAAATTTGGGTAGAGCTCTAAAAGTAAAAATAAATAAATATCAAAAGCTTTTGATTTTTATTAGAACATAATAGAAATAATTTAAATTCCTAAATAAAATTTCATTATATAATTTTTTGTACAAAAATTTAGACTAAATATATATATATAGAGTGTCTCTTTTTTATCTGAATTTAATACATAGTTCTGAAATAATCAAACTTTTAATAGACTTTTGAGAAGTGAGATAAATCTGATGTGAAATTTAAATTTTTTGAACAAAGTTAAAATATACTAAAGTTTGAAATATAGTTTTTCTTTTCTAACAAGTGAAAAAAGATTTAAAGATAGCTAATTTCATTTGAATAAAACAGATTTTTTAAATAGAATATGGGAGATGTGTGAAAAATAAAATTTAACCAACAAATTGAAGTTTTGGAATAGAATTTTAAAACAAAAATTATAATTTTTTTTATAAAAATTTAAAATTTTGAAGATACTTACTATTCTTTGAACCTAGTCCAAATTATGTGAAACTTAAAATATTTAACAAATTAAAAAAGATGTGGGATGAAATTGACAAAGAAAAAATAAATGGGGCAAAATTAAAACACAATCCAACCTTAAAGGGATGAAAAAAAGTACTTTAATCGAATTTGATAATATTTAAATTTAAAATTTTGTATCACAAATTCTAGTTCCCTTTCTATTGTTTTCCGCTCCATTCAATCGATTCTCATGCATGCAGCACACTATAAGTTTAGTTAATTATGTGCTGTATCAACATTTTTTGGTTCATTCATGTGTTATTAGATAGTTCTTAGCTATGTTTATAAATGTAAAGAGGCTACAGTTTCTGTATTTCTTCTATGAAAAAAAGTTGTTGAAAGTGGCTAGATTTTTCTTTTTTAAGTAAAACAATATTACAGGAAAAGGATGCCCATCTACCAAAATTCAATTTATTATTATCAAGAAGGAATGATAATGGAATGTGTTGCTCATATGGATTTCAATTTATTATTATCAAGAAGGAAAATTGCTCAAATTCCTCCCTAGAGAGGTTTGAGATAGGGTGATCTTCTATCTCCCTTTTTGTGTATAATCATTATAGATGTGCTTCCTCAAATGATTAATGCCATGTGTCTAATGGTAGTTTAAAAGAGATCCAACTTGCAAGAAGATACCCTATTCTTTCTTATTTTCATATGAGTCTTTATTTTTCTTAAGGGGCACTTCTAGCAATTGTCAAATCATAAAGGAGATTTTAAATGATTATTGCTATGCTTCTAGGCAAATGATTAATTTGGGTAAATCTTGTGTTTTCTTTTTTGGAGATACCCTAAAGCATAGTAAACAAAAAATATGTAACTTATTGGGCATTACTGTGGCAAATTCTCTTGGTAACTATTTGGATCTCTTAGTTCTGTAGGGTAGATCTAAATTTAAGGCACTTGCTTTCATTTGGAACAAGATGTTACAAAAAGTGTAAGGTTGGAAGCAAGGAGTTCTATCTCAAGCAGGTAAGGAAGTTTTCACCAAGTTGGTAGCAAATGCTCTTCCTACTTACTCCATGTCATGTTTTAAGTTCCCAAAAAATCATGTAAAGAGTTGGATAGCATTCTAGCTAGTTTTTGGTGGGGACAGCATAAGGAGGAGGGTCGTATTCATGGTAAGCATGGAGGAAGTTAACCATGGTCAAAAGTAGTGGGGGTATAAGGTTCAAGGATTTTGCTTCTTTTAATATGGCTTTTCTAACTAAATAAGCTTAGTGTATTTTATCTTCTCTTAATGACTTGTGGCTAAAAATTCTCAGAAGTATTTATTTCCCTACTTTTGGTTCCTTATCTACCAAAAAGGGTTCAAGGGTTTCATGGGCTTAGTCTAATATCCTTGAAGAAAGAGATTTTCTATCTACTCAACTTCATTGGTGTGTTGGTAATGGTTTTAAAATTAATTCCCTCTTCAGAAGCCTTCAATCTTTCGTGTTCTCCTCCTTTTGAAGACATTTAAAATTGTGTTGTGGCAAAATTAATTTGTGATAAGCAATGGGGTTTTTCTATTGTTGACTCATAGTTATCTACTTATGAAGTATAAGCCATTAAAAAAAATCCTTTAACTTGAGGCAGTAGAAAGGATAAATGGCTATGGATTGGCACTAGTAATGGTTGTTATATTATTAAAAGAGGCTATCATTCTGTAATGGGCAATTATAATAATATGGATCTTGGTTGGCCAAGTTCATCCTTTCATATCCCCCCTTAACTATGGAGATCTCTTTGGAAATTAAAAATTCCACCAAAGGTTAAGACATTTTTATTGAAGGTTTATATTGCTTGATTACCCTCAAAGGTTAACCTATGGAAGAGATAATGTTTACCTACTATTTGTCCTTGCTATAATACATAAGCGAAATCATTGGAGCATCTCTTTTATTGTATGATTTGTAACAAACGTAATTTCGTAAACAAAGAAATTAGTCGTATAAAAGCAAGCCCTTTGAAATGAGCTAGATAATATCCCAAAAAATTTAAGTAGAGTCTTAGGCTCCTAAAAACGATAATTCTATGATCAGATGAAAAGAAAAATGGAGCTAGGACAGAGAAACGAAATTATTACGAAATTTGATGAAATGTAATGGTATTTTTTGTAAATAAGTGTAACTTTTGGAAAAACAACAGGAAGGCTTTTTAAATGAAAATTTTGAGTTGCCCAAAGTTCTCAGAGGCCCCGAAAATCATGGAAAGTCCCGAAATCGGTAAACCCTTCCGATGTACATTTTCCAATAGTGGTGAACCTGAACTTTAACTGATTCATTCAATAAGGTTTTAGCTCTGATTTAAGTAATTCCAAAGGCATTTTATTAAATTGGGAATCTAAATTTTACAATGAAAAATACAATTCTCAAAACGGAGCTAAAACAAAGCCAAAACAAAATTGCCATTACGGAAGGACGAAATGGAAATTTTTTTGAAAATTGTTTCTTGAAGCTTCTTGAATCCTCTTCACCTTCACACCACTTCCTCTTATCTTTTTGGCCGACCTTCTTCTGCCCAAAATATAGAAAAGAAGCAACTCTTTTGTGCGCACCAAGAGAGGGAGAGACGGAGGAGAAAAATCAAGAAAAAGGTAAGGAAATTTGTAGAATTTCATGCTCCTTCTTCTTCCAATCTTGCTCCCCTCCTTCTATGCTTTCTTTCTATGATTTTCTTGAGTGGAATGGCTCTGTTTTTGGTCCAGAAGAGAGGGAGGATAGCTCAAAAATTTAGGGAGAAGCAAACCAAGGAGAAAAACTCTTGAAAACAAGTTGAAATCCAAGGTAATCCTTTGTTTTTATTGCTTCTTCCTTGTTGTTCTTCCTAGTGGGTGTCATGTAACAACCAGGAAAAAGAAGAAGAAAAAAAAAAAGAAAAAAAAAAGAAAAAAAAAAGAGAAAAGAAAAGCTGAAAATTTCGAAAGGCTGAAAATTTTTTAAGTCTGCTAGCTACAGCCTAGCTATAGCAAATATACCTGTTCGCTATAGCGAGAAATGGTCTAGCTATAGCAAGTTCGGGCACCCCATACAAAAACTAGGGAGTTGCTCGCCGTAGCGCACGCTGTAGCGAAGGCAGAGGTCCGGGACTTATTCGAGCTCGCCGTAGCGAGGGTTATGACTCGCTATAGCGAGGGAAGTCTGGAAAAGCGAGAAAAAGAAAATTTGACTTTTTAAAAGCCTCCCAATCTCTCCTTTCTTCTTCTAACCGACTCAAGCTCATTCTAAGAGAGAGAAAAGGGCGGAGGAGAGAGAGAAAAGCCTAGAGGAGGAAGGGAGAACAAGAAAGGTAAAGATTTTCATGACTTTTCTCTTAGTATGTTGCTCTTCTCCCCTATCCTCTCTTTTTCCACGGTTTGGTAGTTAAAGTAGTAGATTTTGAACTTGGTTCAGAAGAGGGAGAGTGGAAAACCACTCTTGAGGGAGGTTAGAAGTCATGTAGTCCTCTCTTCCTTACTTTCCTTTTTAAGAGTTTGAGAGCTTGAGAGAAGAGAAAGAATAGTTAGTAAATTCTAGTGAGAGAAAGAACCTTAGCTTGACATGCTTAGTAGGGTTGTTAGAAAGAGATCCCTAGCTCATGAATCAAGTGTTAAGGAAATAATTTCATACTTCTTGTGTGGTTAGGCTCAAGGGAAGCTCTCCCATCTAGAGTTGATTGTGAAAACCACAAGGGAGGAGACAAATTGAAAGAGAAAGTTGTGAATAGCCCATAAGGTAGCTCTCTCCACCTTCTTTCATGCATAATTGTGTGCTTACATTGTTTTACTTGTATGTATGTGTGATTTGAGCTATGAGAAGTATGTTAGCATGATGATGCCTTATGTGTTTTAATGATGTTTTATGTGATTTCTTAGATTTGTTTGAGTATGGAAAAGCTAATAACCCTTTAGCCATGGTAAGGATGAGCCAAAACCTTCAAGTTGGTTGAGACAAAGTAAAGAGTCTCCCAAAAGTGAGGTTGACTCCCAAAGAGTAAGGGTTGAGTCTAAGGACCTCTTAAGTATGGGTGAGGCAAGTCCAAAATCCACAAGTGAGTGGGTGAGGCTAATCCATGTACTTGGCAAGCTTTCATATGTTATGTATGGCCTACTCACATGTTGAGAATGTTTTTCCTTTTTTACATGGCCAGTTTAAATGTTGCAAATGCTTTCATTATGATTTTATATGCTAACATGCCATACATACATGGTGAGACTTGTTTACATGCTATATATGTATGATTGAATGAAAGATGAGCTATTGAGATTCTTTGAATCTCACCCTCCCTCTCCACCATCCAAACATGCTAGGTGGACCAAATGAGGCTAGAGATGGGAGCCACCAAGCTTGAAGTTAGGGAGATTAATGAAGACTTGTAAAGGAACTTCTTGTAATTATGTTGTACTTAAGACAAGGGATGTAAATTAATGATGTACATGATGTAGTACCTACAAATGCTTGTAAATCAATGTATTCATGATGTATGTATTAGAATTTGAATGATTTTGAATGGAGAAGCAAGTTTGATTATGAAATGCATAATGTTAGTATAGGCCACATGTGTGTATAAGTGGGTTGTGGGATAGTGAGTTTCTCCAATCTGAGTTGTTAGACACTTGAGCCATGATTGATTGCCCATATAGATGCTTTCTCATGTGCTCAAAGATTCCTAAAGGTAGAAGAACCAAGATTGGACTCCATGAGCCCCTTTGTGACCAAGAAAGTGACCATTTTGCACATAATGTCAAAAGTTGACCAAATGACCTCTCCTTGCTTTGAAATTTGGCATGTGATTAGATCTTGTCTAGAGCTTTTTGGGAAGCTAAAGATCAAGTCATTTGGAGGTTTATAGAGTTTTCTATGATTTTTCAAAGTTGGCATCAGGAATTCGGATTTCAGAAAACACTGTTCATTTGGTCAGTTTAGAAATCGTGTCATCCGAGGGGAAAACGTAATCCAATGGCTACAAAATTTTATACACAGAAACTAGATAGTCACAGACTTGTAGGAACTAGAAGCACCTCATTTAGAGGTCTAGAGAGGAAGATATGCAATTTTGAAGTTTCAGCCCAGAATCAGTCATCCTACCAGACCCGAGGTACTGTTTCATCGGTTTCCGGGAGTTTGGTTCGATGAATTGAACTGGAAATATTTTTCTTATCTAGCTAACATCCATATATTTCCATAGTGATATCGTTTACAAGCATTGGATTTTTATGGAATTAGTTAGACAATTTCAAAGTCCATATCAGAAAACTGTGACAGTAACAGAACCCCTCTGACCAGTGGATGATTTCAGATGTCAAACGCTTTGTGCATGAGATTTGAAGACTTCTACATATTTTTATCATGAATTAGACATCGTAAGCTTTCTAGAATGACCGAGATCATGTGCTTTCTATTTTTCTGTATTTAGTTTTGAATTTTCAAACTCTACCCAGAAATGAGGCCAAATCTGTCAAGAACGAAATTGCATGTCTCATATCCCTTTTTGCTTTCCATGAGTTTTAAGCATGTTTTGGGGATTGAGATAAGTTTTAATGGTGCAAATAAATATGAGGATGCATAGAAAGAGCTCACCCGGTCCATGTGACATTAAAGTGAATATCTACCCTTGCATAATGCCTGAGAGAAAGAATATGAACCTAGAGAAAACGATATCCCTTTTATGCTTCCCATATGCATATGAGTATGTAAGGCATGATGGGTATGAGCAAAGAGTAAGGTGTTACATGTCACTTCTCAAAACAAAACCATGAGAGGGGAGGGAGTTTTGCCCAAAAACAAGAGAAGAACCAAGGTTTTAGACCATGTAGAAAACGAATATGGAAAGAAATTCCAAGGAAAATTGATAGAAATCAATGTAGGAAAGTGTTGAGTCCTTGGAAGTTTTGCAAAATCTGATTTGTGTAAATGTTTCCTTGGCTATTTAAGTGTTCCCTTAAGCTCCTAAGACTCCTAGAAACCTCTCCAAGTGGCTCTCCCGTCAAGAAAAATTTTGACACTCCAAGACCCCTTCCATGTTGCTTGTCTCAGCCTAACTATAGTCAATGGGCTAGGGAGTGTTTTAATTTGTTCTAACCTTGGTTTGTGACTTTATATGATGTTATAAGGTAGGAGTAACTATAGGAAAAAATTTAGGAGCCATAGATTGGGAGATGGGACAATGGTGTCCATAATGGTGCTTTGTGAAGCAATTTGATTCTAAGCTTGTGTAAATGATTGTATGAGGGTTCTAAGGACTTTGAATGAGGCCAAGGGGCCTAGAAATGAAAAGAAATGGGAGCCTAGAGCTTGAATTGTGAAGGTTGCTTCAATAAGCCATTTATGGAACCATTAAGCCACTTATGGAATCAAGTGTGCATTTAAGAATATAATTAGTGTCTTGGCTTGCTTCAAGTGCATAATTGTGTGTTAATTGTGATGTTTAGGTCAAGAGAACCCTACTCCACCTAGGTGCTCTTGTGTAACCAAGAAAGGGAAGGGACAAACCAATTAAAGCTTGTATCAAGTTAAGGGTAGCTCTCCACATCATTCTCCTTGCATTCTTGTGTGTATGTATATCATTGGGGTGCTAGTGCATGCTTGTATGACTTGAGAACATGCCACTCGATATCTTGAGATTACATTGGTACCAATGTTTGTTCTTGAATGACTTTAGTTGTGAAATTGACTCATAAAGGTGAGGTGATGCCAAAAGTCCCTTAATGTGAGTGAGGAGGTGCCAAAAGTCTCAAGACATGAGTGAGACTAAGTCAAAAGTCTCTTGAATGGGTGAGACAAAGTCAAAAGTCCCTAAACCAAGGGTGAGGCATATCTAAAAGTCCTAAAAATGGGATGAGGCAAAAAAAAGTCCCTAAAGCTTCTTGATGACATGATTGTGAAAGTGTGGCATGAAAATATTGAAAATGTGCATTCATGATCCAAGTAGCTTATTTACTTGTACACTTAATATATGTATACCTTGAATGTGTGTGTGAATAGGTGTATGAGCTATTGAAATTCTAGGAATCTCACTCCCATTCCCTCCTTTATCCCTATGACTCTAGGTGGCTCTCAAGAACCAGAGAGTGCAAGCCAAGCATCTTAAAGAGACCATAACTTGACTTTTATGCAATTTCTTTTGTACTTAATGGAAAAAGTGGCTATTTAAATATTATTTTTGAGTTATAGATCCTTGAACAATTGTAATATCATATGTAAATGATGTATGAACCTTAAATGGTGTAAAAGTAATGAAAATGTGAAATTTGACCATGGAATGGCTTATGATAATTGTGTATCTTTGGGTATGGAATGGTCAAATTGAGATGCATGGTATTTAGGACCACTTAGGCAATTGATACAAGTCATATTCATGCTTTTAAGCTTGCCTAAGAGGTGCCAAATACTAAAAGGAGTCATTTGGAACAAAGAGTTGTATTATGAGAAGCAAAAATGACTATATTAGTAGGCTGTGTCACTTTTTATCCAAATAAGTTCTACTTAATCTGAAATTTGCATGCATCTAGAGCTTGTTAAGAGCTTTTTGGAAAGCTAAAGTATAGAATATTTAGAGGTCTATAAAATTTTTAGTGAATTTTTGAAGTTGAAAAATTTCCTAATTTTTGGTCAGTGTATTGTACAATTAGTCTGAAAATGAATCTATGTCATTCATGGGGAAAATGATGTCCAATTATCATAAAATTTTATTGGGAGAAACTAGACCTTCCAGTGACTTATGCCAATTTTAAGCACCTCATTTGAATGTTTAGAGAGGGAGATATGAATTTTTGAAACTGTTGTTCTATTCCAAGCGCACCTGCAGACCCATATTACTGTTTGATTGCTTTTTTGAATTTGAATGCTCTTGGATTGGTCTGAAACTATTTTTTTTCTCTATTTAACATATATAGCTTTCCAAATTGGTATAGAATGTATGGATTGGATTTTTGTGAAAATAATTATGAATTTCCAAAGGTTATATCAGTAAGCTATATCAGATTTTTGGATAGCTTGACCTCCCTACATTTTATGTTGTCAAATGTGATCCAAATGAGATTTTCATGGCTGGAAATTATTTTTATGTAAAGGTGACATCCAGAGCTTTCCAGAAAACTATGGTTTGTATGATTTCGATTTTTCTACATTTAGTTATGATTTTTCAAAGTTGCCCTTGAAATCTGCCATATGCTATCCATGAGATTAAGTGAAAATTTTGGGGGTTTTGACTTGAAAACCATGGATTGCTTGATATTTTGAGTTGAATGTGATTTGTTTCAATGATAAATGACTAGAGAATGTTGTTGGATAATTCACAGGGCCCACATAACACGAGTTAAGAAAAATTAACCCCGACATAACGTGAAAAAGTGCATGAAAATGTGGCTTTTTCTTAATAGTTCCCTATAAACATGCACATAATTATCTTGAATGGAAGGATATAATGAGAGGAAATATAAGGTATGACATGATTGGGTTAAGGAGTTTTGGTTTTCTTCATCGTTCTCTTTTAAAATGCATGAGAGCAATATTTCTATAATCAAAACTTGGTTGTTTAAGATGTTGGTGAAAGGGGATATAGGTGATTTTTAAAAGGCTATGATTTCTATGATTTGCTAGTATGTTTGGAAGGTTAGAAATGCATGGGTTTTTGGAAATACCTTACTCAACCCTATTTTTGCTAGCAATATGCTTTTATATTCAAGAGTATTGGTCAATAAATAAATGGATGTTGCCTATAGTTACTTCATCTACTTTTTCTATTGCTAATGATACTCTTTTATGAAAACCCCCTAAGGAGGGCAGTTTAAAAATTAATGTTCATGGTATCTTTAATGTGAATTTTGGACTGTTTGGAGTTGTTATTGCTATTAGAGATTGTAAAAGGTCATTTGTGGACTACTTATATGCTCCTTTTGTTACTGTATCTTTTTTATAGCTGAGGCACTTGCTTTACCTAAAGGCATACAAGTGGCACAAGATTTGGCTTTGTCCAAGGTGGAATTAGATTTTGACTGTAAAGAGTTAATTAATGCTATTACCTTAAGTTTTTCTTGTCTAGATTGAAAAAGCTTACACTTGTGGAAGATGTTTCTCATGTTTGTAGGTTTTTTTCTTTCTGTTCTTTCTCCTAGGTTCCTAGAATTGTTAATCAAGCCACTAATTAGGTTGCTAAGCATTCTGATAGGGGAATGTGCTTGTCTAGATAGGAATATTTTCCCCATCCCCATTTTTATAAGTTATTTCCAAGGATTTAGATGGTTGTAGACAAGGTATTGGCTAGATTGTTATGTTGTAACTAGCCTCCTTGTTTCTTTATTGTGTTTGCTTCTTTCTTTTTCAATGAAATTACTAATGGCAAAAAAAAAAAGAAGTTTAGGCATATTTTAAAACATAATTGTCATCAAATGAAATGCCATAAATAATAAAATCGAACATGAATACATCTATGCAATGTTCAAGAAGATTAGAAAAAATGTTTATCATA
The DNA here is from genome assembly GCA_026724425.1 of Erythrophleum ivorense. NCBI lineage: Eukaryota > Viridiplantae > Streptophyta > Magnoliopsida > Fabales > Fabaceae > Erythrophleum > Erythrophleum ivorense. The sequence goes on along the minus strand of JAIUCV010000006.1, from coordinate 33,304,735 downwards.
TATCTCTAGAATATGCTTGGGGCATTACAAAGTCCAAAAAGTATCCTCCTATAAGTAAATGTACCAAATGAGCAGGTAAAAGTGGTATTTTCTTGGTCTTCTAGTGCTATGTGAATTTGAAAATATCCAGAAAACCTATGAAGGAAAAAAGCTGAAAGTAGTCTACTTATCTCTTTCTTAACCACATCTAGAATCATAGGTTTGAGATTCAAGTGGCAATACTCATAGGTACTCTAGTAGACATTAAGAAGCCTAACGCAATTCAAGATGCTTAGATATGCCTTACTAAAGAAGATTGAATGAAAGCAATAGGATAGGAGACAAAGTCGATAAGGAGAAACCATGTCTAGAACTTAGTTGACCATCCATTTGACTGAAAAGTAATTAAGAACAAATGATTCTTAAGATAAAGAGAAGAGAAGATGGATTAAATTAAGAAATAGAAGACATGCTTAGTCGCTAAAAGGTATTGTCACACCTAACAACCCGATGAGGGCAAGTGCAACAAGAATGGCTAAAAAGAAAAAGAGAAAATAAATTGATTTCCAAAAATAATTTTAAAAACTAATTTATTTGGAGCCACTACCAAAATCTTAATTAAAAGGAAAAACTTAAAAAACAAATATTTTTTTAAGAAAAAAGATTATCTACGAACCAAAGATGAGTTTGGAAGTTGATTGTACATAGGAAATGTATTAGACCCACTACACTCATTCCAAAGAATGGTTACCCTAAATTAATTGTACAAAAATTAATATGACATTAATTTTATCTTAATTACCTTAATCAAAATACATGCAAAAAAGAGAAAAGGAAAAAAGATAAAATATTTACAAAAGGTAAAAAAAATAGTAAAAGGGAAATATATGCGAAACAAAATAAAATGAAAATAAAATAATATAGTTACAAAAATAAAGAAAATAAGATATTTAAAAAATTAAAAAATTAAAAAAATTAAATATTTATGAAAACATATTTGACCTAGGAACAAGACCTAGAGCTTATATATCTCATAAGCGATTAAAGTCCACGTAGTTCAAATAAGGATAGAAACATGTCTTCCTGGGTTAGTGACTTTTTTTTTAATGAAAAGAGTGAAAAAAACAAAAAAAATTAATTTAGTGTCATAAACAAAATGAATTTGGATATTGGTTGGTGTGATTTAATTTATGAAAACTAAATTAATTTCATCTTCTTATCTCTTCAATTTTTTCATTTATTAATTTTTTTGGATTTTTGAAAATAATATATTTTATTTTATTTTAAATTTTAAAAGAAAGCACATTAATTTTCTATAATAGATTTTCTTTTGGGATTTTTGAGTGTTATATTTTTTTAATTTTTTTAAGAAAAAAAATCCATTTCAAAGAATGGTTATCCTAAATTAATTGTACAAAAATTAATATAGCATTAATTTTATCTTAATTACCCTAATTAAAACACGTGCAAAAAATAGAAAAGGAAAAAATATTTAAAAAAGTAAAAAAAAAAGGGTAAAAAGAAAATATTTACAAAACAAAATAAAATGAAAATAAAATAATATAGATACAAAAATAGAGAAAATAAGATATGTAAAAAAATAAAAAATTGAAATAAAAAAAGAAAAAATAAGATATTTACGATAACGGATTTGATCTAGGAATAAGACTCAGTTTATGTATTCCATGAAAGAATCAAAATCCACGTAATTTAAATACAGAAACACATCTTTTTTATGGGTTAGCAACTTTTTTTTTATAAAAAGAGTGAAAAAATGAAAAAATTAATTTAATGTCATAAACAAAATGAATTTGCATATTAGCCGATGTGTTTTAATTTGTGAAAACTACATTAATTCATCTGCTTACTCTCTTCAATTTTTTCTTTTGTTAATTTTTTTGGATTTTCGAAAATAATATATTTTATTTTATTTTAAATTTTAAAAGAAAGCACTTTCCTTTTCTATAACAGGTTTTCTTTTGGGATTCTTGAGTGTTATATTATTTTTTATATTTTTTAAAGAAAAAAACACCAAACTAACTTCCTAAAACTAAGAATAAAAGAAGATAAAATTAAACAAATTATTTATTGCGCATGTGTGTGAATGTATGCATAACGAGACATAATGCACAGCATCAAGCAATTCCATTCCATGTGCACAAAACATGAAATCACAAGTTAGGATTTTAAGTCCTTACCTCTTGCCAAGCTAATTTTCCATCTTATAGTATAGTCCCTCAGCGTCAGATCGAGTCAAACCCTAAAAGATATATCTTCTTGGGCCTTAAAGAATTCAGCATCCAACTTGAGTTTCTAAAACATATACACCTCCAACCATTGTCATTGCCACACAATTAGAAATAAAGTATGCACACAAATAGGTTTTCAAATTGACACGTACAAACCTAGGGCAAATGCATCATGTAAGCATGCGTAATGGGCCCCACGTGATGAACAATTCACACAACTATTCAAGCCATATTGAAAAACTCGTGCTAAAGAATGTAGCCCCCACTTGCATTCAAACCATCAATTGAATGATCTTGAATATTTTGAAATTAACACTCAGTATTTTTCAATCATAAGTGCAATATGGGATTTTCACTAAATTGACCTATTTCTTCACAGGAATAGAATTATGCAACCATCCATTCAGACATGCTAATAAACTTGCTAGCGCCCACTCGAAGATGCAAATGAAATCAACATGCAACAAACTCGTTTTCTTCAAGTAATAACAAGATGGGGATAGATGTCAAACTAAAATAAGCAACCACATTCAAGCTAAACAAGGTGACGATATTGTAAGAATGGAGATCAGTTCAAGAAAGTCACAATCAAAACAAAATTTGGCCTAGCATATATGAGGAACCATTAAGATAATACCAAATGGAGCCAAACAGATTCATACGCCCCGATACGCATTGAAGTTAAAGTGCCAGACCAGTTTAAAGACAGAACATCAAGAATTGATTTAGAAAGATTAAAATTTAGGGAAAGAATCAAGATGAAGAAGTTACCTCTAATTCAGTTGCTTGATTGAGGAACAGCAGCCCAGCTTCTCTATTTCATTGCTCTGTGTTTGCTTGCTCAATTCTCCACCTCAACTCCGCTCTCGTTCTAAATCTCTGTGTTCCTCTTTTCGGATCTCTCTCTTTCTCATGATTTGGGCCTTTTCTCTATGTCTCTTATTTTTTGCCATCTTTCCACTCTCTCTTATATTCCCATTGGAGTGAAGCCTTAGAGATAGCTTAAATCCACCAAAATCTAACAGCGAATCATGGGAATTTCCAGTTTTCTCTTACATCAATTACAAGCTATCCTCTTACTCTTCTTTTTCAATAACAAAGAGGCGTGTATGAAGAGAGAATTACTTGGAGTTGGTCAAAATGCATGAGATCTTACATTTCGACCCCCATTAATGCCCTTCTTTTTAAAAAAAATAATTTTTGCTTGACTCTTTTTTATTTCTTCTTTTTGTTGAATTATTTTATTGACCCAAACTCAAATTAAACTTGATTCAAAAATTAAATTCGACTCTAAGGACTCTTTTTGGATTATTTTATTTACTTAAGATTAAATTAAAATTGACCCAAAATTAGATTTGACTTTTACTTAAAATTGACCAAACAACAAATATGACATGAAAATTAAAATAACTCTAATGGAGGCAATGACTTAGAAATTAAATAAAAACTTGAAATAATAATTTTTAATTTTGTAATATTATTATTGTTATTTTGTATTTTTGAAAATGTCTAAACAAAATAATGTGTTCACAGGTATACAAAATAGAAAGATATAGATTATGAAAAATACATTCCATGTGTTGTATGATACAATTCAGCTAAACTAATCCTAACTATAGTTGTAAATTTAGAATTAGAACCATATCAAATAGATGTGAAAACTGTATTTTCAAATGGAAAACTAGATGAAAAAAGTACATAGAGCAACCATTGGTTTCCATCAAAAAAAGAAATGGGACAAAAGGTTTATAGACTCTAAAAGTCTATTTACAGACTAAAACAATTATCTAAATAGCGGTATTTGAAATTTTATCTAATAGTAACCTCAAAATTTTTGAATAATTAATTAAAACCATTATATTCATATTAAATGGTTTGAGAGAAATCTATAATATTATCCTTTCTGTAGATAATATGACATTAATTAGAAATAATCAAAAAATTTTAATGATCATTAAAGAATAGTTATCCTTGAATTTTGCAACGAAAGATATGGGTAAAGTAGAGTAAATCCTTAGATTTAAAATTTGAGGGAATTACTCAAAGAAATTAATTACTTTTTTACAAGAGAATTACAATTAGAAGATTCTTAAGTGATTTAGTATAAAAGACTATAAATTCATCAGTATCTTTATAGTAAAAGGCACTAGTCTAAGTGAAGAGATATGCCCTTAAATTGAATTTGCATTGAGAATTATGTAAAAGTCCCTTGCTCCAACGATGTTAAATATTATATGCAATAATGTGTACAATATTAGATATTAATGAGCAATTAACCTTGTGTACCTATTGTCAAATTTCGATCAATAGCATCAAAGTGCTATTAAGAGAATCCTAAAGTACTTGTACAATATTGTAAACTATGCACTATATTGTTAAGTAAGCGATTATATTTTTTAAAGAAATACTTCAATGTGAATTGGAGTAGAGATCCATATATGCAAAATTAAAATTGTGAAAACTTTGGAATCATTGGTGGGACATTGAGTCCAATATTGACTAAATTGTGATAGACAAGAAGCCATAGCCTACACTAAAGTTCTTAAGCATCATAACAAAAGTAAATACATAGACATAAAAAATGAGAGAAAAAAAAATCAATGGCATAAAAGAGTGCTACTTCAAAATATTTCTACACAAACAATGTTAATTGATCCCTTAGAAAAACCTAGACTTAGAGTTGTGCATGAGAAAGATATAAAGTCTCTTAGTATAACACTCTATGTACAACCTAATTATTGACTAAATAGATGTATTCTATCATAGCTATAAATAACATATACACAATAGTAATATGTTGTATAAGTTGATAAAGGTGGTCAAGATGAGATTTAAACACATAAATATATATGGATCATATTATGGATTCTCACTATCCATAATACTTGTAGCTATATATGATTTCTCTTTTAAGGCTAGGAAGCAAGTAGAATGGAAGAATTCGAGTTAGATACTGTGTGTATCTAGACAAAGATCTGTATGATGTTAATAAACAAATCAAATCGACATATGCTCATATGAAATAAGAGAAATATCATACCATGCAATTCATACTACATGTGCTTAATAATCTAATTGAATAGCAAGTGAATAAGTCTTTGCTTCATCATTATGTAAGTCCCATCAAGGAACAAGTCATTTCAGGGTGCCCTTATGTCTTTGACAATATTATGAGATGAGTTAATATTTGCTACTTTAACATACATACTATAATTTGATCTAAAGGAGTATTATTAGAAAAGCAACTAATTCTGATCTAAATGGTATATGGGTAAAAGGAAGATTACTTTATACATATACATATATATATATAATTATATTAGTATCTGAGGTATTCCCATTATAAAGTTATTATGTTAATATCATAAGTGCAGATACTATATATATGAGAAGAAAATCTAGATAAAATTAAACTTAAAAGGGATTAGATTTGCTAGTATAAAATGTATTATATATAGATAAATCTAGGGCATCCAAGGCACACAAATAAACATTTTACATGCATCTGAGGGATGTGTCTCTTATGCTAGTCTTATAATGGGATTTCTAATATAAAACTCCTAAAACATTATGCTCAATTGGTCATGACAAAGCACTTGGTATGAAAGTCTAAAAGGAGTGAAGAGTTATGTATTGTTCATCCTATCATATGCAAGTAGAAGATATTAGAAAATGGGACACTTTTGATAGGTTAACTTAATCAGTAACCTGACCCAATTTTCTAAAAAGGGAAATTGATTGATTGCTTAATTAATTTATTTATTAATGATTTATTAATTATTAAATTACTTAAATTTAAATTTGAATGCTTAAATTCAAAATTTGAATAAAGCGTGGTTATCAGATTATTAGGAGGAATTATCTTAATTAAGGAAATAATTGGGAAAAAATAGATAAGAGTAATCTTATAATCAATTCCCTGAACCTCCACTCTGAGAAAACGAAATAGAGAGAGAACTCCCTTTAGAAGTGCTTCATACACCGAACATAAAAACAAAATCTCCATGGATTGTGGTGCATCTGTTCTAGCAAGTGGATTGAAATTTATATGGTGATTCAATTTAGAACTACATGGGATAGAGAGATCCAATCAGATCTATTTCTGTCTCAATAAGTAAGTATTCAAAAGTTTCTTTAAGGTTGATTTCCTAGTAAGAGTAAGGTATAGAGATGAGCTCAAACCTCACATGCCTAGCTTTGTATATTTTGAAAATACATTAAAGCTAAATACATTTTTTGCAATAAAAAAAATTAAATAGATGATATTTTGGTCAAAAAATTTAAAATTGAATTAAAATGTAAGATAACTTTTTGTTTCAAGAAAGATATTTGTATTTTGAAAATGAAAAAAGAAGTTTGTATAATTTATTTTAAATACTACTATTTGTGGGTCCCAATCTTCCCACACGGCTTATTTCAATTAGGAATCATTACTGTGGTAACCAACTTTAAGGATGGAATTGCCATATTCTTTACCTCATACACGCATGCTAGAATCTTCACCGGTCTTTTTTCATCCTAAAAAAAAATGATGTCAATATCGCTTGCCCATAATCACAATAAATTGTGTTATGGAAAATTGTGTAACATAAAGGTTGTCCAAGAGCATAATATATAGATAATTCCTCCAGCTTCTATAGTTTCATGATTACCATGTGGACCAATTCATGAATATTGAAAAAGGCTAATGGCATATATTTTATTTAGAATATAATTTCTTAAAAACTATATTTCAACATTAGAGTGGCAAGCAAAAAGGAGTGATGTGTATGACCCTGTGAGAGCACTTAGGATATTTTGATGCTATGGCATTTTCAAATCCTAGTCAAGACAATAATATGGTAGTCCAAATGCAAAAAATATAGATAATTCCTTTGCTTTCTTTAGTTTTATGGTTGCCACAAGGACCAATTTATGAAACCCACTTGTAGGGTCATCATAATTTTCACTTGAAATGCTGTATGTAAGACGAGTGTGGGTGTGATTTGATTGGGAATAAAAGATCATTTTCTTTCCTTAAATATCCACTAGAACTTTTTAGTAAGATCAATAATATCTTGAAAGAAGTTGAGTGTAAATCCCATTTGATTGAAATCAACAGCTTGTCACTATATAAAGCAATTAACAAAATCTAATGTTCATCCTATCTAAAATCCTTATCCTACGTACAATGACATCTGTATTTTATCCTACAATGACAATATTTGCCTTTTATATGGTCCAAGCGTTGTCCAATGAAATCAATAGCTTGTCTTACAACCCTAACCAACAAAATCCCAAACTATTGGATAAGTTATAAATGTCATTGTATGTATAGGAGAAGGTTTTTACTAACTCATCCTATGTGAAAACATTTAAACTTGATCCTTAGGTGTGACGATGCTGTGCTATAAATATTTTATGCAGCTTCCATTCTCCGCTTCACTTTTTACTTTTTCACAATTTTTCACTTTCATATATTGAGCCCTTCATAATATTAAGGAAGCAACTCAGTAACATAGATATTATGCACAAGTTACCTTTTCTGACACCTAAACTTCATCTTCTTCACCCTTTAAAGAACAAGCAAATTGGGTTAATGATAAGATTCAAAGATTTAAATAATAGCAGTAGTTAACTAATTATAAGATTGAAGAGAAATGTTGAGTAATTTTTAATAATTTGTATTAAAAGAAGGCAAATAAGAACAATCCTCCTTTTCAAGTAAGAAGGAAAACTCCTTAACCATGAAGGTCTCAAAATATTTCTTTGCCTTCCTTACACAGATTTCCACTCTAAAAATGAAAAACTACCGTCCCTCACACATTTGACATATGCTAACACACTAAAAACCCCATTACTAACTTTATTCCCTCAGCCACTTGTCAACAAGGCACCACAAGCAATTATGCATCAAATCCTTTACCAATCTAGTAGTCATATGTCTACACTGGTGGCTTCCTCACTCTTTTGGCTACTATGAAACTCTCTTGCTCTCCTTTCTTCATAATAGTTCCCTGCTCTCCATTTTTTGAAGCATCATCTTTATTGTAATTCCTTATTGACTCAACCTATATGTGGCTTATGATATCAATACCCCCATTTTCGAAAACAACCTTGTCCTTAAGGTTGAGAGAAGGATACATGTCTTGCAAAGTTTGATAGTCTTCTTAAGTAGCCTATTCTCTATTACACCATTCCCATTCCATTAATACATGATGGTGCTTGATACTTTTTTTAGTGATGATTCTTTAGTCTATACTAGTTGATGGAAGGGATGCAAGTGGACTAGTAAGAGATGGGAATTCTAGTTGTTTATTTAGTATTTCCTATGGAATCCTTTGAGTAACGATACATGGAACACTCGATGTACCTTACTATCTTCAAGTAGCTTAAGTTTATAGGCCACCTTTCTCACCTATTCTCAATCTAAAATGTTCCATAATATGATAACTTGTATCTTGTAACTAATCTCATATCAATATATTCTTATGGCGACAATTTCACAACTGCAACTAAGCTATTAGTAGCAGTTTTAGCTTATTTCATACATCAATCAAAACTCTGGGGGCCAAAATTTGAATTTTTTTCCTTTTACACTTGTGACTGCCATAAATAAGTTTGTTTTCATCGATAAGACCAAGATATAAGACACCTTTAAATATGGAAGCTATATAACCTATTTTGGCCCTTTTGACATAATAGGGCCTAAAACATCAAAACTTCATAACATTGGATATACAATTCTGATTTGTGCAAATACAGAAAGCTTATGATATGAACTTTATGCTATAAAAATTTTAAGTAAAAATGAATCCTTTTGACCCCTCAAAAATCCAAAAAACCACAGCAGTAACATTAGCTACAGTACTGTAAAATTTCATATGTGCTAGACCAAATTCAAAAATTCATAAAATATTCTATAGAGTTTAAAAAAAATCATCTTTAGCTTGTTAAAAAGTTTTATAAATTCTCTAATTGCATGTTAAATTTCAACCCCAAATTAGGTCAAACATAAAGGTATAATTTATGGCTCATTTGGACAAAAATTTAGTTCTAAAACAGTCCAATTAGCCTCTAATATGCAATCTTGTCCCTTTAGCAAATTTTTATCCATTCATATATCATTCTTATAAGACCCATTACATGAATTATGGCTTGTATAAAAAATTAACTATTCCACATCCATTCATGCCTAAACAACTCTATAGCTTCTATTATGCAAAGTATGTGCTAATGGCCATATTATGAATCAAAATGGCATACATTCATATTTTCAACATAGGTTACCATTACATGATTGTGTCATACATAATATATTTCATCAATAATACATCTCATACAACAGAAAATACATTTTTTACACCAAAGGCTTCTAATATGCCGTTCCTAAATCTTAATTCTTCTCAATTTCCTCCTCCTTGCTTGATGGACCTCTAATGGTTAGTAGGAGATACATAGGGTGAGATTCTGGAAAAAATTTTAGTAGCAAATCTCAAGTCATATCAAAGCACACAAAGAATGCCATGATAAAATGCAAGCATGCCACTTATATGCATCATAAAACTTAAATATAACATTTAGCATGAAACTTTCACTTTTATCAAGTCATGGCATCAAAACATACTAGTTAGGCTCAATTAAACTCAACTCGGGGTCAGGGATGGGCTACTACACTCAATTCCATACCGTAAGGGGCTAGGAGTGTAATACTATAATGCATTAGCCTCATTAGACTAGTGTTCATACTTAATTCCATTTAATTTCCAAGAACAAGAATAAAGTAGTAGCATTTTATTACGTTACCTAGGGCCTAAAATTTTCATTTTTATGCTATGTGGACTATATAAACACACCAACATCATTCTCTACTTATACTTCATCTATTGAACCCATATATATCATAAAATAATCTATGAACCACAGATTTGGAACCAAAAACTAGAAATATTGCAAGTTACTCGTGGGTCCAAAATTCAGGTTTTTGACATCAATTTTGGAAAATTATAATTAATTCTAGAAAAATAAAAATCAAGCAAATGATAGCTTTTTGGAAAGCTATGGATGCCAAATATAAGTTAAAAATCACTACAGGCCATGAAACCCTAGATAGGCCATAATTGAGATCAGAAAAGCTTGAAAGGTCCAGCTACCTAAGTTTACTATTTCAGGTTACTGATATGAACTTCAAAAATTCATAACTAAATCTAGAAAAATCAAATCTCAGCAAACCATACTATTATGGAAAGATATGAATGTTAAATTAAGGAAAAAAATAATTCTAGACCAAAATAGAAGTCACTAAGGCATGAAAACCTATGGAACAATAATAGAGGTCTGGCTACACCCCTAATACTGATCTAGAACTTTAAAAATTTGTTTCTCTCTCTATATAAATCCAAATGAGGTGCTCTCAATTGCTACAGAAATCTTATCAATTTTTTTTTATACTTATAAAATTTAATAGCCATTGGACTCCATTTGGCCTATGAGTGATAGAGACAAAGGATCTAACCATTTATACAGTAACAATTCCAATTCTGTCAAAATTTGCCAACTTTGAAAATTCACCAAAGAGCTCTAAATAATATACACTTTAGCGTCCTAAAAAAATCTAGATGAGACCTATATTCATGCCAAATTTTAGGCCAAAAGGAGCTCATTTAATCAGATCTTGATATAACTCACGAATATGGCAAATTTGGTACCATATAAGGGTCAAAGTTAGTCCAATTGGCTTCCTAACTTCTTTACTACCTCTTGGGCAAATTTTAAAGCATAACATAGCATGTATGGGCTTCCCAAGTGGTCCAAACTATCGTGCATCAAAAACTCACTATGCCACAAGCCATAATATACATTCAAGAGTGGTCCTCTAAGCACCTAAAACACATATTCTCATTGATTTGGTTCCAATTTTGATTTATACATTACATATACCTACTTTTACATTTGCTCAAACATTTACATCTCAAAGATAACATGTACATATAAACTTTGACATCTCTTTACATCAAAAATTACATTAATGGCAAAGTATGGTCTATCAAGTGCCTTGGTTCCACTTTTGGCTTCTTGTACTCCACTTAGACATATTAAGATAGAAGAGGGAATGGGGTAAGATTCAAAGAATGTCAATAGCTTATACACTTATTCAAGTAAGCAATCAAGGCATATAAATATGTCAAAGTATACAAGTAGACATCCAACACCATTAAGAATCATTCAACACATAATTTACATGCCATAAAAATATATCAAAGTTAAGAATAAGCTCTAGAGACTCTTGGTCTAGCCTCACCCCATTTTTGGGACTTTTGGATTAGCCTCATCCTTAGTCTAGAGACTTTTGACTTGGTCTCACTCATCTATAAAACTTTTGGCCTTATCTCACCCATAACTAGGGACTTTTAGCTTCACCTCACCCCTTTCAAAGGACTTTTGGCACCACCTTACCCTTAAGAGCAATTTTCACAACCAAATCATAATTCAAGAAACATATTGGTAGCAATGCAACAAGGCAATATCATATGACATGTCTTATGATACAAATGTACATATAAGTATACGACGACAATTACATATCTAAGAATGCATATCCATCTTCCCTCTTGATTACTCTCTTACCTTTTTGGTCTCATACCCACAAATAGATGGAGCTTGATTTCTTTGGCCTAGAAACAACAAATAAGATCTAATTACACTTTTGAAGCAAGTCACAACATTAAATACACACCAAGGAAGCACACTTGGCTTTATGGTCACATATTAGTTTCATAACAGGCCTAATGAAGCAATTACTATAATTCAAGCTCTTGGATCCATTCTCTTCTTATATCTAGGCCTCTTGACTCCATTTGGAATTCTTAGAGCCATCACACACTCATTTGTAAGAGCTTAAATACATGTTACTTCTATAGGTCATATTATGAAATCTATACATCTAACTCTCAAAATATGGCTTCTAAATCTTTTCCAAGGCTTCCTTTCATCTTCTTCCATCACATATGGTCCCATACCAAGCTTAAAACAAATTAAAACACTCCCCAACCTTATCAACCATGCTTGGTGTAACACCTTAACCTCTAGCTCATACCCATCATGCCCTCTTACTCATATGACACATGCGGAACTCACAAGGGAGATAATTTACTCAACTTTATGCTTCTTTTTCTATGGCACTATGTGTGGGTAGAGATCCACTTAGAAGTAATATGGACCGATTGAGCTCTCTCTATGCTTCCTCATGCTCAATTACACTATTGAGACTTATTTCAATCCCCATAATATGCTTTGAACTCATGGAAAGCAAAAAGGGATTGGAGACATGCAATTTCGCTATTGGCAGATTTTGCTTCATTTCTGGGCTAAGTTTGAAAATTCATAACTAAATGCAGAAAAATCGTAACTGCATGATCTGGGTCATTCTAGAAATATTAAGACGTCTACTTCATGCTAAAAATAAGTAGAAGTCTCATTATCTCACATACTCTGCGTTTGACATCAAAATCGTTCACTGGTCAGAGGGGGCTTCTTTGCTGTCACAGTTTACTGATATGGACTTTGAAAATGTCTAACTAATTCCAAAAAAATCCAATGCTCATAAACTATATCTCTATGGAAAGATGTGGATGTTAGCTAGAGGAGAACAATATCTCCAGATCGGTTCACCAAGCCAATTTCCCGGAAACCGATGAAACAGTACTTCGGGTCTGGTTGGGTGTCTGATTCTGGGCAGGAACTTCGAAATTACATAACTTCCTCTCTAGACCTCTAAATGAGGTTCTTCCAGTTCCTACAAGTCACTGTGACCATCTAGTTTCTGTGTATAAAATTTCGTAGCCATTGGACTACGTTTGCCCCTCGGATGACACGTTTCTCAAACTAACCAAATGAACAGTGTTTTCTGAAATCCGATTTTCTGATGTCAACTTTGAAAAATCATAGAAAATGCTATAGACCTCTAAATGACATGAACTCTAGCTTCCCAGAAAGCTCTAAACATAATCTAGCTACATGTCAAATCTCATAACAAGGAGAGGTCATATGGCTAATCTATGACATCATGTGCAAGAAGGCCCTTTCTTGGCCAAAAGTGGGGTTCATAGGGTCCAATCTTGGCTTTTCTACTTCTATGACTCTTTGAGCACATGAGAAAGAATCTATGGGAGCTATCAATCATGCCTCAAGTGTCTAATAACTTAGATTGGGGAAACTCACTATCTTATGCCCACTTATGCACCCATATACTCTATACTACTTTAAGTATTGCATATCAAAATTGCCTCTTCATTCATCATAAACTTCATTCTCATACATTCATCATTCATACATACATTATCTTACAAAAACTCTTAAGAACTACATCATATACATCAGTACTTTATATATACAACTCTCATGTACAACACATTACAAGAAGCCTTTACACTCTCCTTTAGCTTCCCCTAACTTCATGCTTGGTGGTGGTTCCCATCTCTAATCTCACTTGGTCCACCTGGCATGGTTGGATGGTGGAGAGGGAAGGTGAGATTCATGGAATCTCAGTAGTTCAACTCTCATTCAAACATACATATATTGCATGCAACAAGTCTCATTATGCATGTATGGCATGTTAGCATGTAAAAACCATGATGAAAACATTTAAAACATATGAAATGGCCATGTACAACACTTAAGAGCTTGCTAAGTACTTGGATCAGCCTCACCCATTCCCTTGTGGCTTTTGGATTTGCCTTCCCATATGTTAGAGGTCCTTAGACTCACCCTTACTCTTTGAGAGTCAACCTCACTTTTGGGAGACCTTTTACTCTTGTCTCAACCAACTTAGGGCTTTGGCTCATCCTCACCTTGGCTATAGGGTTATTGGCTTTTCCATTTCCTCAAGCAACACCCAAAACAATCATTTAAATCATCATTTCAATCATAACACATAATCATGATAACACACTTCTCATAGCTCATATCATTCATACACACAAGCAAGACAATGTAAACACACAATTATGCATGAGAGAAAGTGGAGAGAACTACCTTGTTAGCTATTCACTACTTGCTCTTTCAATTATCTCCTCCCTTATGGATTTCACTACCACTTCTAGATGAGAGAGCTTCTCTTAAGTCTAACCACACAAGAAGTATGGAATTAATTCCTTAATACTTGATTCTTAAGCTAGGGATCTCTTTCTAATCAACTCTACTGAGCTTCTCAACCTAGGTTTTCTTCTCTCACTAGAGTTCATTAGCTATCCTTCTCTTTTTCTCAAACTCTCAAGCTCTTGAAAAGGAAAAGCAAGAAAGAGAAGACTATATAACTTCTAACCTCTCTCAAGAGTGGTTTCCCACTCTCTCTCTTCTGAACCAAGCTCAAGAGCTAACTATCTTTGCTATTAAAACTGTAGAAAGAGAGGGGAAAGGGAGAAGGGCAACATACTAAGAGGAAGCCATGAGAATTCTTACCTTTCTTGTCCTTTCTTCTTCTCCTCAGCTTCTCTCTTTCTCCTCCGCCCTTTTCTCTCTCTTAAAGCAAGCTTGAGTCGGTTAGAAGAAGAAAGAAGAGATTTGGAAGCTTTTAAAAAGTCAAATTCTCTTTTTCTCTCTTTTCTGGACCACTCTCGCTATAGCGAGCCATTGCCCTCGCTACGGCGAGCTCGTGTCTATTCCAGACCTCTGCCTTCACTATGGTGTCGCTACGACGAGCTCGGGTCTGTTCCAGACCTCTGCCTTCGCTATAGCGTCACTACGACGAGCAACTCCCTAGTTTTTGTATGGAATGCCGCACTCGCTATGGCTAGGAGAATCTTCGCTACGGCGAGAGGGCATTCTCGCTATGGCGATGCCATTTCTCGCTATGGCGAGAAGACTTAGAAAATTTTCAGCTTTCTTCGAAAATTTTCAACTTTATCTTTTCCTTTTCTTTTCTCTTGGCTGTTACACTTGGTTGAAACAATGGAGGAAAATGGGACCCATGGAGTGTGCAATTTTTTTCTTAATGGAAGAGGCACTTGGGAGGCTTCCTAGGGGTCTTAGAAACTCGAACAAATACTTACATATGCTAGGAAATTCTTGAATCAAAATAGATTTTACAAGATGTTCAAGAAACCTTAACTTTGCTATCTTGAAATTTAATGGTTTTTCTTCCACTTTGTTTGCATTTCCTAGGTCCTTACACTCTAAATCATAGGATTCTTGCTTGCTCTAGGTTAGAAATTCCTTCCATTTACTAGCTCTCAAGTTGGCTGAACCAACACACATAAGAAGCAAAGAAGAAGAAGCAAAGATACATGGATATCTACCTTGATTCCCTTGCTTCTTCAAGAGCTTCTTTCTTTGGTATAGCCTCCTCTTCCAAATTCTAATCTTTCTCCTTTGAGCCAAGCTCAAAATAGACCCAAATGGATAACCAAAACCATAGGAAGAAAACTTAAAGGAAGGTGAACAACATTAAAGAAGGAAGGGCCATGAAAATCTTCCATTTTCCTTACCTTTCCTAGAAGTTTTTCTTTCTCTTTCCTCCTCTCTCTTATGCATTCTTTCCCCTGGTCTTCTCCTCTATTTTGAGTAGAAAAGAAAGTCAGTTCAGGGGGAGAAGAATGGGACACTTCTTATGTAAAAGAATTTAGAAGGATTTGTTCATTCAAAATGACATTTACATCCCATCTTTTGGCTAATTCATTTGAGACTCATTTTAGCTCTTTTTTGAGAACCCTCTTTTCAAACATAAAACTTAGGTCCTCAATCTTATAAAATAGCTTTGAAATCACTCAATTTGGAGCTAAATCCTTCCCTAACGAAGAGGTTAAAGTTTAAGTTAACTAACTTTAAAAAATGTACACCAAAGGGGATTTAACCTATTCCAAGGGTTCTTACATATTTTAAGGCCTCTAAGAACCCCAGGCAACTCAACTTTTCCATTTAAAAATCCTTCCTTGATGTTTTCTTAAACAAGTTTTGCTATATCTAGAGCTTCTCGGGTGTTCTCGCCACAACTGGCATTATTACAAGAAATTTCCTAGATTTTGTATGGTCTATGAACTCGCTATACCAAACTGGCATCCTCACTATAGTGAACTGGCACCCTTGCTATAACGAACAGGTATCCTAGCTGTAGCGAGGAGACTTAAAAAAACTGAAACCTTGAGTCCTCATTTCTACGAAAACTCAAATATTACATGGAGCCATAACATAACATTTTCCATGCATAAAACTCAAGATAGAAATCATTTCAACACATGACTTATAAAATCATTAAACAAACAAGTATATAAGTATCTCAACTCATTCAAACACTCAAGTGCATACAAGATAGGGAGAGATAGCCACCTTATGGATTTAAGTTAAATTATCACTTGATTAGCTATTGTGTAATTTGAGTGTAGAGAATGCTTACACATGTAACTTAAGTTCGAAAGCAACCAACAAAATCCCAAATTGTAGGACCAACTATTGCATTAAATAGTCATTAAACATGTAAGTTCATCTTATGTGCAAAAGCTAGCGTTCTTCAATCATAAGGTATGATTATGTTGTATTGCATCTTTTGCTTCAAAGAAAAGGTACCTATAAATTTTGAAACTCTTTTTTCCCTCATAATATTGAGGAAGTAACTCACTAACATGTTAGGCATAATTCCAATCCACCTTTCCACCCTTTGAAAAGGAAGCCAATTGGGTTAATCTCCTAGTGAGAGTGAGATATGAAGATAAGCTCAAACCTCACATGCTTTGCTATGTAATTTGAAGCAGAGGTCTTAAAAAACTAATCTTGGAAAGAGGATGGAGACAACTTGTTCAAAACAAATTAAAGGGTTGAGACAAGGTGATTGGCTCCTCCCTTATATGGATGATGATGATGGAAAGTTCATATTTGAATTTCAAAGAAGCATTAGATTGTTTAGTTGTGATATTCTAGATGCTACTATTAGAATTTTTTTTAATTAAATTAATATTGGAATTTTTTAAATAACAATGACTTAAGATATTCCATATTTTGTTATTTGCATTTTTTAAATTTTAAACATTGTTGATTTAGTGATTCAAAAATCTTAGTTTTAGTTTTGCTAGATAAAACTATTAAGAAGCTTGTAGGTTAGTGGTCAATTATCATTTGTATGACCAAATACATGTGAACTTTGATGGATAGTGTACTATGCATTATTGACTGACCATTCTAAGTATGAGAATTCCCTAACAAGAGAAACCCCCTGAAAAATAACCATCATTGAGGTATCCCAACTTGTCAAGAAAAACTTCTAACAAGGTTAAGTCCTTCTTCTTCTTTAGCTACTGTAATTTGAGAAATTAAGGCTATGTGGTTTCTACTTCAAATTCATCTAGTATCGTAAGTGTTTATAACTTTAGTTTCCATTGTATATAGTCTCAATTTCCTATTGTATAACTATTATGTCAGTATTACTTGTAGGAAATTCATCTGTAGAATTATTGAATACATTCTACATATGGTATCAGAGCTTCACTTTAATTACCTTTACTTGTTATATGAATAATTAAGATGAAACTTAATGGAAGAAGAGAAAATTAAATCTCCCACTAAACTGAAACATAGTTAATTTCAATCATTAGGTTGCAACTTTTGGGTGTATATACTATTAATTATGATTGTTACTATCATGATTGGATGAATAATGCATGAGATTGCATGCTCTAGGTTGCTTAACATTAAAATGTGAAAAATGAAGTCATTGTGCACATTTGGTTTTGAAATTTTAGGCATGATTTTTGCTTATTTTTCTTTTTCTTGATGCATGGAAATGAAAGCCCATGAATTTTTGAGCATTTTGGCTTCTAAACCACCAAAAACAGAGGTCTAGAGAGTAAGAAACCATTAGGTTTTTAGTGTGGGTTTGAAACTAGTTCAAGTCAAGTCATACAACCCAACAAGAGGTCAAGGATAACTTGTACAATGGGTCATTCTATCCCTGGCCCAAAATAACACGTCCTTTTGGGCATCCTAAAGGTGTATATTGAACCATGTTGAAAATGAAACATCATTTTAGCCATTAAGAGTGAAATGCACCATTTTAGTAATTGAGGACATTGGGGCCATACCTACTTCCAGTTTTGTTACGTGTGTTTTGGGATTTTTTTTTTGGGCTTTTTGGTTTTTTTAATTCTGGACTTATAAAACCAAAAAAAGCAAATTGAGAAGATATCAAGCCTTTATTGAAGTGGATTGTGCATTATTTTTGGACAAAAACCCCTTTCTAGGCAAAAAAGAGTCTTGGGCCCTTTAAAAGCCTTTTTTTTATTTTTTATTTTTGTCATTATGCATTTAAAAATTGTCTTGGGCCTACTCTTGAGTTTTATCCAAATTTTATTTATTAGTTCTTTAGGTTAATTTAATTTTTGTTTTGACATATAATTGATTTTTGGACCAAATAAATTATGAAAAATTATTATTTAGCACTATTTAATTTGTTTAAATTTTGGCAAAAATTATTTTTAAATATTTTGAACACTTTTGGGACTTTGTGAAATTATTTTGGTGTTATTTAATTTGGTCTAAATTATAGGAAATTATTTTAAGTAAATTTCTAGCACATTTATGGAATAATTCTAATGAAAGAATTTTTAATTATTTAATCACATAAAGTTTAGTTGATTAAGTAATTAAATAAATCATAAGGACTATGATTAATTAGTTCATATATATATATATATATAAATGCATATAATGAATATAGATATTGTGTAATTAGCATGTATAATTAAGAAGTAACCACAATATCATTTATAATTGCACACATGCATTCTTGGTCTTTTTTTATGAACATAGAGATCACATATAAAATATAAAACATCAATTCTAATTAAGTATGTAGATATAATGTATTTTAGTCCACATGTAAATAATTATAATTACATGCCTAATAACGATGAAATAAAAATTACTTTGTATTTTCTAAGCAGTTCGTAGGTATTAGGGAACATGCATGAATGTATTTTAGTTTCATCATAAATGATACATAAATATAAGTTATGCTAATGTGAGGATGGACTGATTTGGTATAAGAGTAGATTGTTCATGGCCAAGAAGAGAGAATTGAGGGACATTATCTTGGCAGAAGTCCACAGAAGCAAGTATACCTTACACCCAGGAACCACCAAGATGTACCAAGATCTTAAAAAGAATTTTTGGTGGCCCAGCATGAAATCAAAAATTGCCCAATACGTGTCTAAGTGTTTGGTTTGTCAAAGAGTTAAGGTAGAACACTAGTGACTTGCAGGGATGTTACAAGCTTTAGAAATTTTTGAGTGGAAATGGGATAGCATTTCTATGGATTTTGTTATGGGCTTACCTAGGACATCCTCAAGATATGACTCCATTTGGGTAATAATGGACAGATTAACCAAATCTGCTCACTTCCTACCATTTAAGTCTACCTACACTACAAACAAACTAGTTCAACTTTATGTAGGTGAGATTGTGAGATTGCATAGAGTGCCTAGTAGCATTATTTCAAATAGAGACCCTAAGTTTATATCCAAATTTTGGACATCTCTTCATAAAGCATTAGGTGCCCAATTGAGGTTTAGTATGGCCTATCATCCTCAAACAGACGGACAAACCCAAAAAACCATTTAAACCTTTAAGGATATGCTTAGGTCGTGTGTTTTAGAATTTAAGGGGAACTAGAATGTACCTACCTTTAGTAAAATTTGTATACAATAACAGTTATTATTCTAGTATCCAAATGACTCCATTTGAAGCCCTTTACGGGAGCAACTATAGGTTCCCTTTATGTTAGGTTAAGCTGGGTGAAAGGAGACTTTCAGGGCTAGATATAATGGACCAGCTTTCAAGACACATAGAACTTATCAGGAAAAGACTGCTTGCTGCCCAAAGTAGGCAAAAAAGTTACGCAAATCAAAGAAGATGACCTTTAGAATTTGAAATTGGTGACCACGTATTTCTTAGAGTAACTCCAATCACAGCCTTGGGTTGATCCTTGAAGTCCAGGAAACTCAACCTCGTTACATGTGTAACACCTTACTGACTTAACTCTAATTCAACTTCCTCTAGGCTTGATTCCATATGATTTCCCGGAAAATGACCGAAACCGTGGTATTTCACTATTTAAAATCGGGGTCTAACCGGTCATATTTTGCCCCGTGGGTCCTGTGAACCCATCATTCACACTCTTTACTCAAACACCATTTATAAGACCTGTACATAGTCTCAAACATCTCACAATCCACGGATATGGAGCCAAAAACCAAGAAAACACCATTTCTCAAACGGGCCCAAAATTCATAATTCTGGCTCCAACTTTGGAAAATCACAATAAATTCCAGTAAAATGGGAATCAATCAAATCATAGTTCTCTGGAAAGCTTGGGATGTTAACTTCACCCTAAAAATAACTCCCAACTTCAATATCCATGTTTAGACCCTCAATGACATCGAAATGGGAACAGACATCCGGCTGCCCCTGTTACTGACGCAGTTTACTGTCATGAACTTCGGAAATTCGTAATTAATTCCACAAAAATCCAATCAGAGCAATCTATACCAATGTGGAAAGCTACAGATGTTAAATAGAGGAAAAAAATAAGTCCAGGTCAGTTCAGGAGTTCTAAGACCTCGAAATCCGATAAAACAGTAACGAAGGTCAGAAACTTCCCTGATGCTGATACAGAACTTCGGTAAATCGTTTCTCTCTCTACAGACCTCCAATTAAGGTGCTTCCAGTTGGTATAGATCACTGTGGATATCTAGTTTATGCTCCTAAAGTTTCATGACATTTGGACATCATTTGGTCTACGAGTGGCATGGTTTCATTTTCGGACTCAATGAACAGTACCATGACCAAAACATTGCAAATTCCCAATTTCAACAATTCACCGAATATTCTCTAGACCTCCGAATATTACCCACTCTAGCTTCCCAAGAAGCTCTCAATAGACTCTAGAGGCATGCCAAATTCCATACCAAGAAGAGCTCATCCGGTCATACTTTGACGGAGCTCACCCAAATGGCAATTTTAGCACCACATGGGGTTCAAAACGGGTCTAAATGACCTCCCACATGCTCTAACCTCTATTGGGCAGATTTTAAAGTACCAACATAGCATATATGAATTATCTAAGTAATCCAAATCATCATACATTCCAAATTCACTATGCTATGGAATCAAATGCACCAATTCATGTGAGCCTCAAATGGCCAACTTTATACATTCTCATTATTTTAACCCTTTACACTATCCATACATCATTTGTACATACATTTACATATGATCATATAGTTACAACTCAAAAATAAGAGGTGCATCTTCATTTTGGCACCTTATACATCAAAATGACCAAAAGAAACTACACATTCTTCTAACTATGCTCTTCTAGGCTCCATGAGGTGTGCTCGACTCTCCTTGAACACCACCTGGATAATAGGATGGGAGGGGAAGGGGGTGAGATTCGGGAGAATCTCAATAGCTCATACTCATTCATGATGCAATCAAGGCATATACTAGTCAAGCATGCATATAAGTCACAACAACACCACACATGCCATGAGATATCAAACAAATGCCAAGAATAGGCTCTAGGGACTTTCGGTCTAGCCTCACCCGAGCTTTAGGACTTTTGGATCGGCCTCACCCTTGGTTTAGGGACTTTTGGCTCCTCCTCACCCGTCTCAAGGGACTCTCGGCACCACCTCACCCGAGCAATTTCCACAAATCACATTCTAAGCATATCGGTACCGATGATCAAGGCAAAATCAATAGCATATCTCATCATACAAGCACATACACAACATACAATGACTATTACACATCCAAGAATGCAACAAGAACAGAGTAGAGAGCTACCTTCTCAGATTACACAGCCTTCCCTTTCAATTTCTCCTCTCCCTTCTTGATTTCACACTCACCACAAGGTGGAGTTTCTTCCTTTGAGCCTAGGCATAACAAGAGCATCAAATCATTCTCTCATAGCTTAAATAATTCTTCATCAAATTAAACCCTCACTACCCTCACAGATTCTAGGGATTCTCTCTCTAGAACCCTACTCACTTTCCTTCCCCTCTCAAGCTCTCCAAGAAGAAAGCAAGGAAGAAGAATTGAGGATAAATGAGTTCTACCCTCCTTCTAGAGTAGTTTTCCTACTTCCCTCTTCTGAACCTAACCTAACTCAGCTTCTAAAACCATAGAAAGAGAAAGCAAAAGGAGGAGACAACATGCTAAGGAGAAAAGCTAGGGAAATCTACAAATTACTCACCTCTTTGCTTGATCTCCTTGCTTCTTGGCCTCTCTCTCTCTCTCCACCGCTCTCTTCTCTCTCTTTGGTCGAAGCTCAGGTCGGTTCTAAGAGAAAGGAAAAGTTTAGACTCTTTAAAAAGTCAAAATCTCTCTTTTTACGCTTTTTCTGGACCGCTCTCGCTATAGCGAGTCATCATCCTCGCTACGGCGAGTTCGTGCAAGTTCCAGACTTTTGCCTTCGCTATAGCGTCGCTACGGCGAGCTCGGCCTGTTCCAGACCTCTGCCTTCGCTATAGCGCCGCTATGGCGAGTAACTCCCTGGTTTCTGTATGGAATGTCGCACTCGCTACAGCTAGGAACATCTTAGCTATTACGAGGAGGCATTCTCGCTATGGCGACTCTATTTCTCGCTATGGCGAGAAGACTTAGAAAATTTTCAGCCTTCGAAAATTTCCCAGCTTCCTCTTTTCTCATTTTCTCTCATTCCTTTTCTTTTCTTTTTCTGGATGTTACAACATGGGTCCTTTCCAAATTCTTAAAAGAATAGGACCAGTTGCCTATAAACTTGCTCTTCCTCTAAATCTTTCCCAGATTCATAATGTCTTTCATGTCTCTCAGTTAAAGAAATATCAGCCAGACCCTTTACCCATCATAGAGCATAAAATCGTGCATTTGCAACACAATTTATCCTATGTTGTAGAACCAAAAGAAATAATAGATAGGTAGATCAAACAATTAAACAATAAGAGTATATCACTAGTGAAAGTGGTCTGGAAAAGGCTATCCTCGAATGAAGCAACTTGGGAGATTGAAGAAGACATGAGGAAGCATTATACAACATTATTTTCATAAGGTACATAAATTTTTTAGGACAAAAATTTTTAAAGGGGGAGAAATTATCACATTCTAAATTTTCTGTAACTGCTAACATAACCAAAGCAATGAAAGAAGCATAACTAGGTACAACCATGGGAAAGCATTCAGGAACTAACCAAAGTTAACTAGGAACTAATGAATTTAATTAAAACTAGCAAGGATGGCATATGTTAAGGAGCCTTATTAAAACAATAGCTTTGACAATTTTCTTAGTATGGAATATATAGCCACGGGTCAAATAAGGTTGCAACCATTCTTGTCTAAATGTCTCCATTATCTTCCTAAAGATAGGAATATATTTAAGCAATTTGGTTAAGAACAACCTTCATAGTAACTGTGTATACAATAAGCTTAGAGCTATTTAAATCTTAGGATAAGTCTTGGTATCATTTATACATACATGACCGAACAAGAGGAAGAGGAAGACATTAAAAAGGCAAAGGATAATAAGGACAAATCAGTGACACATTGGCATTCCATTTATGTATAATATTCATTAGTTATTTACTCAAGACACCACCATCCATTTAGCTGTAGGTAATTGATAGGAATCTACATGCAAGTGAATGGTTTAAGTAATCTAAAGTGAAGACATCTAGCTAGGTAACCAATTAGAAGCATGAAGTGAGAAAAATTAATTAAACCATCCTTGCCACCTCATACTTGTACCGTCCACACACATATAGATATTCAATTAGTGTTTGGTTGTTACTCACACTTTCCAGCCATGGGGAAATTATATAGTATAAATTAAGGGTGCAACTTATGAAGGATTGGAGATGGTGACACCTTGCATGCCACTAACTGGTGAAAAGATGAAGTTGATGAATTCTACCCACCTACATTTTATTGTCTCAATTAGGAAGCATGTGGTGGCATTGCAAATACCTTCTTCACCTTAGCTTAATTGGAACCAAGAGCAATAGTGGAAGAGAGAGAAAGAAGGCTTCGTTCTAGCTAGGAGACTTGACAAAGATAGAAAGGAACCATGAAAAGGAAAAAGGGAGTGCAAGGAGACTCATTAAAGGTAAACACAAGAAAACATCTAAATTCCTTAATTTCTTTCATTTGACCAATTGAATTGCTTAACTTGGATGTCTTATTATCGTTAGACAGCCACAAAATTTTGGAGTAAAGACTATTAGGAGAAATCTAAGAGGAAACAACGAGTACTTGAAGGTGAATGCCTAAACTTCTCCTTTGACACTAAATAGGCCAAGAATGGGAGAGGAGTAGAAAGAAAATTTTGTATAACTAGTTAGCCATAGGATAGCACCTTGAAAATGTTATAATTTGAATAAGAAGGATAGTGCAAGAGGACAAAACCTAAGAGAGATAATTAGAAACAAAAGAAGAACCATATAATCAATTATTATACAAAATACTTACTCACACATTGCCACAATTGAAAGGAATGTACCAAGGCTAGGAAAATTCATAATTAGGGACTAAATTGCAATGTAAAGAAGGATTAGGGACTACACTTCAAAGCCTTGGACTGTACATGATTAAATTAGATAGTATCTAACTAATAAGAAGGAAAGAAAATGACAACGTAATTGCTAAAAATTAGGAATTTCAATCTTCAACTAACAAAAGGGAATTAGAAATTTCATATAGGGAATTAGTAGCTTAATTGAAATGCTAATATCAGCCATGATTTGTTCTTAATTAAAGCAATGTGTGATTGAAATTTTAGGAAATCAATTGGGGCAACAAGAGCTAAGGAATAACTTGATAGAACAACGATAACGAAACAGGTAGTTAACATTATATTCTTTCTGTTTATATACATAATTGCACTGAATGATTCCTGAATTTCTTATGCTGTGTATGGTTGCATATATGCCCATAAAGTGACTCTCATGAGTATTAGATCACTGTTATTGGCCAATGACTGAAGTACAGTAGCCAAACAAATGAATGTATACTGCTATTTATGTGCTCCTACATCAAATTGTGCATTGAATGTACCTTGGTTGATATTCAGTGTTATTTATATGTGTATACTTGGAATACATTTTTATCTACTGGGATCTTAGCTCATTATAAAGCTAACCATTTTCAAGTATCAGTCATAATTGAAACGAAGCCAAACAAGCAGAAACTAGGCAAGCAGACTAATAAACTAACATGTTATTCTTATAACCAGTTTTGTAAATCCTCTGTGTAGCGTAGAATACTAAAGCATGACTTTAGTTTTGAGTATGTAAATTTGTTTTGGAATTCCCTATTGTGCATTTGTAGGATAATTGTATGTGTATAACTTCTAGTATAAGCTAAAACAATGTTTAGCTAAAGTGTTACTTTATATGGAAAAGTAGCTTTGATTACTATTTTTGCATGAAATTGATTATCATTATCATGGAACTTTTATGTCCAAATTTTTATAATGATTTCTCCATTCTTTGGACTAAAGGTCTGGAAAGTTACAGGATTATCGAAATAGGTTAGATCAATGGTATACTGATTTAACTTAGCTACTATATGGGATAGCTTTGAGCAGATTTTATAATAAATCTTGTTAAATAGGTAAATGAAGAAATTATTGCATGGAATTTTATGATAAGGTAGCTAAGACAAATAAACTTAGATCTAGATAGTCTTAGAATTTTCTAAACTCGTTTAATAGGGTAACAAAGTCAGAAAACAGAACGGATAATGTGCAGCGAGTCCAAATAGGGTAGTAGTCTAAATGGCATTGGTTAAGGGGCCATCCATAGGAGTTTTTTAAAAATATTTTAGTGGCTTATAATTAACATAATAAGGAGTCATTCTACCAATTTTTATGACTTTTGGACATCATTTGATAGGGTAAAGAAATTTCACAAAAATAGGTCTAGACACTTGGACGAATTGTAACTATGGTAGCTTTCGTTTCTTAACAATGGGATGCGAATTTATATGGTAGTTAGAAGAACAAAGTTATGAATATGTATTTTCATGTATAAAAGATAGAAATTCCCTAAGTATGCTAATAGAAATCTCCTAGGTCTAGAATCTTGTTGACAAGATCTTAGATTTTTACACTGTGGAAGTCGAAACCTTGTCAACAGAGTCTTCTATTAGTAGTATAAGGTCCTTCAACATTGTAAGTTATAGCATATGATAAATGTAGGTATGACAAACATCGTAAAAAATAGTTTATGTACAAGAGATGAAGTACATGATATATAAATTAATAGCAGTAGCTCCTATCATTTCATGTTAGAAGATGTTATTTATTACTTCCATTCTAAACACATCCTGTGTTTCTCTATTGTAAATCTATTTATAGAAATTTACAAATTTTATGTCATCATCCACTTACATCTTTTCTGCTAATGTTTCAAGTGCCAATCTATATTTGTTTGAAACCTGAGGGTTAAACTTTGCTTCGATAATGCGGTAATTGATTCCTTGCTAAGTCCCGATAATTTCAGGTGTTTCTCTTTAGATTGTGCAACAAAGTAAGTTAGTTTAATTTAAAATCAATAAAAAATTATAAGAAAGTGAACCATAAGGAAGCATCAACTAACAAATCTATCTTGATGGAGCTACCGTAATGAGATTGATAGGCTATGCAATGAAGCTCACCACTGCTTATCCTACTATTCTTGCATCTTTAATAGGAACAGGCAATTTATCATTCTCCTCCATAGGAATGTTAACCACTACTCTAACATGGTCAATAGATAAGATTGCATTGTGAAGTGTTTCTCTTGTAGTGTTATACATACAATCCTCTTCAACCATGCGATGAGTAGGGATGTTTAACTATAATAGACAATCTGCTTCGTCCTAAACAAATCATAACATAAGAAATTACTAACAATTAGTGAAAGCACTTAACTATTAACTTAGTTAAAGAAAGTAATTACCTTAGGGAGATGCTGAGAGAGAAGTATGCAGCTATATTTACCACTAAGGTTGGCTTCCACTGCCTGCATCCTTGTCATCTACATCTTTATCAAATTCTCAATGAGTCATCATAGATCTTCCAATTGCCTTTTCAACTCAGATTGTTATTGCTCGTCTCTCCACCTTCTCTCTTAACTGGGCAACCTTAGTGGAAGAATGTAACTTCAAGCACTTTTGTGTCCCAAAATAGTCTTTTTGACTAACACTAAGGCAAAACACCCCTAACACGACGTGGGTGCTCCGGGGCACCAAGTGCCTTGCCCAATATATCCTTAAACCCTAAGAGCACATCACCTAGTATGAGAGCCTATGTTAAGGCATCCTATGACACATAAATTAAAAAGCAAATGTTATTGAAAGGAGAAAAATGAAATATAATGATTGAAAATTCAGATAATTAATTAATACTTACACATTTGTTCCAAACTTCAAAGATGTGCTCATTGTCAACTTCGCCCACTTTATTAACTCGAGTTGCTCTCCAGGAGAATATGATAGGATATTATACTAACTTCTGATCCCTCTTGCTCGATTTGTGTATTAGGACAAAAAATCAGTGTATAAGTATGGCATTACATTACATATTCATAAATAGATAACATATATATTCATATACCATTTGTTGCTCAAGGCTTAAATATCCCAATCCCCTTTTCCTGTACTAATATTGGATATTCTTTGCTCTTTCTCAATCTTCCTAGCTTAATTTCTATGGAAAGACATAATAATTGAATTAATACATGTTGTTGCACACTAAAATGAATAACTATATATTGTAGAATACAATTACCTAAAAAGACTCCTCTTGGCATCGATCGATAGAAGCATCCCAAGTCTCCTGAGTTATCATAACTTGAAATAATTCAGGGGGATGCTCAAGGATATTCTCATCAATATTTCTCAAGAATGTACCACTAAATATGTATCGAAACAATCATAGTGCCTTGCTAGCTATCCCAAGTACAAACCTCCTTCGACTTTGATCAATATCAAAAGGCATCTGCAGACCATAATATTTAATTTGTCAAAGCATGTATGTATAAGAAACAACATAAACAAAGTGGCAAAATATGTTACTACTATTTTATCCCAAACGACATTCTTCATAACTTGGTCGACCCTTTACCAATCACTTACAGTGATGGGCACATTCATATGAACCACAACTCTAATGTAGCTAATCAATTTTTTATCATTTTTTTAATTGGTTGACCCTTAACATCCCACTGAACCTTAATTTTTTTCAGTACTTCTTGCATGGGTCACCTTTTCTAGGATGGTCAAATCTCATTTAATACGGTGTATCTCCTTTTTCAAATCATCTAGAGCACTATCATGACCACCTGAAGAAGCCATTCACTTACAATAAAATTTAAACACACAAGCTAAACTAATAAGAAAAATTAATTCAAAGATGAAAAGAAAAAATATTTAAGAAATTCAAAGGGACACAAAAGGAAATTGAAGAAAAAAAGGAAGCATACATAAGGAAATTGTAGAATAAAAGGAAGCATACATGTTTAAATCAATCCTTTTCTTTTTCTCATTTGATTTAGACTTCTTTGCCCCTTCTTTAGAATTTAAATACCCTCTTTATGATCAACTCTCATATACAAGGCATCATCTTCAATGAAATCATTTTCAAGCGATGTCCCCAAAAAGGGATCATCCTCAATATCAATATCTTAACTGTGTTGAACATCATCTTTGTCTTCATTTATTTTGTTTGTCAACAGAATAATGGACCAGGTCTTACTAGTAAGATTAGAAACATAGAACACTTGTTGAGTTTAAGATGCAAAGATAAAAGGCTTGTCTTTGTCCCCTACCTTATTAAGATCCATCTGGATAAACCTTGACTCATCAATTCGAAGGTCGTTCTTGTTGTCAATCCACTTACAACTAAAAATCAACACTTGAAACAAAATGTAGTCTAACTCCCATATATGTTAAATTATCCCAAAGTATGAAATGTTCACATAGATAGGTTTTTTGTCTTTAGTACTAAAAACATATATAGACTGAGCTATAAGAGTTATATCATTATTTTGCATTATGCTATGATCATCCTGCACTTTTGTATAGAATGTATAGCCATTAATGAGATAACCGATATAAAAGAGGACATGTAGGCTTAGACCTCTGGCCAACCAACTCAATTTTTTAGAGATTGTGCCAAGATTCACATCTAAGTTAAAAAAATGTTATGTTTGAGCCAATCTATAAAAAGCCAATTATGTTCTTTCAATATTCAACTTTCATTCTTATTGGGGTTCAAACTTCTGAGTATCTCTTTGTGCTTCCATACATATGGCTCAACCTCATTAAAGTTACACAAAACATATAAGTGTGCTTACTCCCACTGTGTACTTAAGATGCTTACTATTTCATTTCCAATAATTCCTTCCCCAACAATTCTTCTCATGTGTTGAGATACTGGAAGCCCAATATTATCAACATTGGATAGGTATTCGACACATAATTCAACAGCTTATTCGACTATGTACCATTCAACAATGCAATCCTTTGGTCGACTTTGATTTTTCACATACCATTTTAATGTCTTCATGTAATGCTCAATTGGATACATCCACCTTAAATAAGCTAGGCCACACATCTATGTCTCTCTAACCAAGTGAACAATTAAGTGAATCATCATGTCAAAGAACGAAGGTGAAAAAATACATCTCAAGCTTACACAAAGTGACTACAATTTGTCCTTGCAATGTCAGCAATTTCGCAAGGTCAATCACTTTGCTGCAAATGGACTTAAAGAAGAAGCATAGTTTAAGGAGTATCCTTCATGCCTTTTGTAACACCCCATAATTAATTAAGGTGTTAATTATGGATTAGAGTAATTATGAATAATTAATATGGGATAATTAGACAAGTTAAGTAAATGGAGATTTTAGAAAGGTAAATTTATTAATATGGATTGAGATTTAATTGGGATAGAAATTCTATCTAGGCTTAAATTAATAGATCATGAGAAGAGGCTAATGGAGGCCCAATGGGTTAGGTGCAGACCCAACCCAATTTAGTGGAATGGAGGCTCAAGATCCACCTTGCATAGACTCTTCTAAGTGGCCCAATAACCCTTGTACAGACCCCAAATTCTTGAGCTCTTCAAACTTGGCCCAAACCTAATTAAACTTTAGCAACTCAATGCACACAAAACTGGCCCAGTAAAATTCTGCAACCCAACACTTTAAAACTATCCCAATAAGCTAAAATCTGAAGCCCAAATGAAGTTAGACCTTGGAGCAACTCATGACCCATATTTGACCCAACTAAAACCCTAATGCTTCAGCCACTTTCTTATTTGCTAAAACTCAAGAAGCAAAATTCGAAAGTTGAGAAGGAGGCTAGGGTTGGGGGCATGAATTCTGCATTTTCTCACATTTAGAGCAAGATTTAGCCAAGGTAATAGTTATATAACTTAATCCCCTCATCTTTCTCTTTAATTTGGCCTGATTAGTCTTTCATTTGGAGTATTTTCATCCTACCCAAAATCTAAAATGTGGGTGTTTGGGGATTTTCTTGGTGAAATTCGTAGGTTGAGGTTAGGGCTGACATTAGGTGAGTTTAAACCCTCCATTTTGATGCTTCATTTGTTACTTTGAGACCCCCATAGCTGATTTATAAAATGGGTATTAATTCTGTACAAATTTGCTTAGGATTTTGAGTGGAATATTGAGTTTTCTGGTGAGGGACACTCTAATCCGAATTTGGGATTTGTGGTGGCTGTTGCAAAGTTGTCTACAAGTGAGGTAACCGGGTTTATATCAATTCCATGTATATATTTGATTTAATTTCATATGTTGCTGTATATGAATGATTTGAAATGTCGAATGAATCGGTTGGCTATCTGTTGAATTGTGATTAGACCTTGTGAGTCCATGGTAGAGCTGTGGTGCGGCTGCCACCCGTGCATGTGCTTCGATCGAGCACCGAGCTATGATCAAACCCAGATGCACTGAGCCCCAGTTGTGCCTAACAAGGAGTAGGTGTCGTGGACGGGCCTCCCCCGGTGTTAATGGCCTTTAACATGTGATAATATGATTGGTAGTATGGGATAGTAATCATGATAGCTAATTGTTTCATTTGTTGATATGATGGATATGATTCTGATGTTAATTTTGATTCATGCATATATGCTAATTAAACTGGATATATGATAGAATTACCTTGGTTACTGAGATTTATATCTCACCCCGTTTAATGGGATTAACATTTCAGGTGAAGGTTCTTCGGGTAAGGATAAAGGGAAGCAAGTGGATGAAAATCCATGAGCTCCAACATATGGGAGAAGGCTACACTTAGGCTGGCTTATTTAGTAAAGATGCAATTTTGTTATTAGTTTACATAGCATCATCATGTATTCATGTTGCCAAGTGTAGGCGTTCATATTTTGTTTGATTGAAATGTAACCATTAAGAATTTAAGTCTCATTATAGTTGAATATTAATGTATGGACTTATAGCATAATATATGTAGTTTTGTTGAAATTGTGATATGGATTAACATATGGGAATTGTAGTCATATGATGCCTTGGTTGTGGACATAAGCTATTGTTGAATGGAATCTCTATGGAATGTGCATGAGATGTAAATTGCTACTAATGCATGTGTTCTTGCTGTCATATATTCATGAATTTGCTGATATGAGCAAGTTGGGCAAGTAGGAAGTAGTATTCAAGTTTTGCAATGATAATGGACGCATTGATGGGTAAATAGGATAGATAAACACCATTAGAATCACATAAAATAAGGGTAGGTAGACCTGGAGTGCTTCTAAGATGAGAATTGGAGTGTAGGGGGCGAAATATGGGTAATTTGGTCACAGGAAGGAGTCTCGCCGCAGTTAAAAAGGCTTCGCCGTAGCCAAATGAGAGACAGAGCCGAAGGGCACCGCAGTATAACCAATCCTACCACGGCGCAAGGGAAGAAAATCAGCCCAGGGAGTGATAGTGGCGAGGAGCGCCGCAGCCTAATAAATCTCGCCGCGGCGCAAAATGGGAAAAATTGCCCAGGAGGGTAACAGAACCAAAACTCGCCGCGGCACATTATGTCCTGCCGCGACGTGAGTTGAGGAAATAAAATAAGGGTTGGACATAAGCAAAACTCACCGCGACACAAATATATTGCGCTGAGGCAAGAATCGTAGGAGTGAGAATAGTAGTTCCAGGAGGCATTTCCGCCGCGGCGCCATATAGGTTGGTCGCGGTGAGATTTTTGAAATTTGTCCAATGATTCCATAAAGCAACTTGGCCGTGGCGAGGAAGGTATAGGCTGTGGCACAAGTCCCCAACCTACTCCTTTTAGCCTAGAAACCCCTATTTCTTCAACGGTAATGGTGAGAGATGATATAGGAACACTGGTGAGTGGTTATTGGGTATTAAAGTTGATAGACGGTTGAATCATAAACCCCTTATGATAGTAGCATTTCTTTTATGTAAATTTTGTTTTGTTGTGGTGGTATGGTGATGACCTTAACATCAAGGTTCAAATTTTCCCATATTTTCACAATGTGATAAATTGTAACCACTTAAACCTTGATAATTAATTATTAATCATATATTTAACCATAATCACAATGATTAGAAGGGAGGGTTGTCACACCTTTTAAGGCAAAATGGAGTGTAAAGCCAATGAAATCAAATGCTCCATTAGAACATGGCAATCGTGAGACTTGAGACCTTTCAACTTCAGATCTTTCATTAATACAAGCTTTCTAATATTTGAAGAATACCCCTTTGAAACCTTAACTCCATCAAGAAATTCGCAAAAAAAAAATTTCCATTCCTACATAGAGTATGAACTACTGGAGGTAGATAAATATGACGTCCCTCCTTCACCAGTGTCAATTTTCCTCTTATTCCAAAAGCAACCAAGTTCAACCTCGCCTTGATGCCATCTTTGGTCTTGCCCGACATATTGAGTAATGTACCAACTACACTGTCACATATATTTTTCTTGATATGCATAACATCAAGGAATGCCTCACATACAAGGACTTCCAATATGGCAGTTGTCATATCATACTTTATTAGATTTCATATTTTCATATTCAATGTAACTTTCATGCATAACAAAGAGGAACCAAGAAAAGAGAATAAAAATATTGTATTTTCTCGCATTATGTAATGTTTTAAAAATTCAAATTTCGCTCCGTAGATCCTAGGTACTCACCAACAATATTCTCTATTTATTTTCCATCCAAACAAATCATAAACATCCCAAAACTTTGCTTAAACCATGAATCAATAGCTAAAGATGAAAAAAATGGCTTATTCATCTCGGGTCCAAGTAGCAGATTTCTATGATATTTTTGAAAAATCATAACTAAATGTAAAAAAATTGAAATCTACTGAACCATAGCTTTCTGGAAAGCACTTGGTGTCAAATTTAAGTAAAATAATTTTCAAGCCATGAAAATATTATTTGATCCATGTTTGATAATAGAAAATTGGTAAAGGTCAAACTATCTAGTGTTTCTAATACAACTTACTGATATAAATTTCAAAAATTCATAACTAATTTCACAAAAATCCAATCTAGGCAAAATGTACCAATTTAGAAAGATACAGATGTTAAATAGAGGGAAAAATAGTTCTAAACTAATTCAAGAGCATTTAGATGCAAAAAATTGATGGAACAGTGATAGAAGTCTGACTATGTGCCTAGAGTAGAATAGAAAGTTCAAAAATTCATATCTCCATCTCTAGACATCCAATTGAGGTGCTTCTAGTTGATATAATTCACTGTGAATGTCTAGTTTCTCTCTGTAAAATTTTGTGGCCATTGGACATCATTTGACCTATGAATGATAGAAGAAAATTTTTTGATCATATGAACAGTGCTACTGTCATTTTCTGAATTCTAGCCATCTTCGAAAATTTACCAAAAATTCTGTAGACCTTTAAATATTATACACTTTACCTTCCTAAAAAGCTCTCAACAAGACCTATGTGCATGATAAATTTTAGATCAAGAAAAAATCATTTGGATAGATTTTTTATGGCTCATCATTATGATCATTTTAGTACCATTTAATGGTTCAACTTTGTCCAAATGGCCTTCTTTGTGTGCTAGGACCTCTTGGGCAAGTTTGAAAGCATAAATACAATTTATATGAACTGCCCACGTGGTCCCAAGTATCATGCATCTTATTTTAGTCATTCCACATCCAATACACTAGCAAATACATACCATCAAGTGTCCAATTTTCCCATACACATTGATTTTGCACCAAAAGTGATTTATACTTCATTCATACATGCTATCACATTTGCTCATTGGTCTACAACTTAAAAATAATATGTACATGAGCATTTTGAAATTCTTACACACTTTAAGATTACATAAGTTACATCATTGTTAAAACAATGCTATTCATACTTCATTACCTCCATTCCTTGGCTCTTGAGTTCTACCTAAGCCATATGAGATAGGAGAGGGAAGGGGGTGAGATTAATGGGATCTTAATAGCTTTTCTACCTTTCAATCACATATAAAGAATGCAAATCCAAGTCTAAAAATGCATGCATGGACATTATGGCTTTCATAATCATTCATAGAACATTTTTAGCATTCAAGAAGTCATATAAAACATATATAGGCTTGCCAAGCAAGTGGTTTAGCCTCACCCATTCTCTTTAAGGATTTTGGACTTGCCTTACCTACTTTCTTAATCCCTTGTTTGGTTTGAGGGGAGGGGAGGGAAAATTTCATTAAACTTTCCCTCCCCTCCCCCTCTCCCCTCCCCTCCAATTTGGGGGGATTGGGAGGGAAAGTTACATTTTGGACTAAAATACCCTTATATTTATTCATTTAGTTTTATTTATTTATAAGTTTTTTTAAATAATTATAATTATCAATAATTTCTAATATTTATTTAATTTGGTAATAAAAATATTAAATTTTTAAAAATAAAAAAATAATTAATTATATTATCATTACTTTTAAAACATACAAGGGTAAAATAGTCTACATATTATTATTTTCCCTCCCTTCCCTTTCTGAATCAAACAATGTATCATTAAAATCCCTCCCCTCCCCTCCCCTCCCCTCCCCTCAGTTGAACCAAACATAGCCTAAAGAATCTTAACTATGCCTTACTCTTGGGAGACTTTTGGCTTTGTCTCAACTATTCTTGAGGGTTCTTGGATCATCCTCATGTGGCTAGGGGGTTATTGGCTTCACCACACTCAAGCAAACCAAAGTAAATACACAAAGTATCATTTGAATGCATAACATAATATCATGATACCATGGTATTTAAATGCTTGCTAAAACATTTTTCATGGCTCAAAAATATACATACACATATTCAAAGACAAGATAAACATCCACGCATGCATGAGAGAAAGAAGAGAGAGCTACCTTGCATAAAAGAGCACACTTTAACCATTGAAAATCCTTCTCCTCCTTTAGCCAAATATCCATGAAAAGGTGGAGCTTGATTCCCTTGGCCTAAGCACATGAAATAAGACCCAATTATACTTTTGGAACATTTACCAAAACCCCTCATACACTAGAACAACTTGGTTGCTCAAATGGTCCAATTATGGTTCCATAAAGAACCTAATGAAGCAACTTTGGGAATTTATGATCTTGGCTTCATTCTCCCCATTAATCTATGAATCTTGACTCTATTTAGACTCCTTGGAGTCATCACACATTTATTTTAAGGAGCCTAGTTAGGTCTTGCTTTGTTATGCTACAATATGGAACCTATAGTTCCATCTCATTACTCATGACTTCTAAAAGTTTTTCAAGGTTTTTTCATGCTCTCCCATCATATATGATACAAAAATAAGCTTGGAAGAAATTAAAACACTCTCTTGGTGCTTCATCTCCCCTTGGCCGAACCTATGCTCACCTTGGCACCAATGGAGGTTGTCTTGCTTTCCTTGATGGGAGATGCATGTGGGAAGCTCTCTAGGGATCTTAGGAGCTCATACAAACACTTACTTTGGCCTAGGGACTCTTGTATCAAAACAGAATTTTAGTTATGTTCTTGAATCCCTAGCCTTTCTACCTTGCATTTTCATAGTTCTTTGTTTGTTTCCTTTGTACATTCTTACTTTCCACACCTTAATTCACATGATTCATCTTTGGTTCTGCCCAAAATCACTCTCCCCTTAGCTGTCCGCATGGAGGATGAAATGCACATAAGAAGAACAAGAAAAGGGAAGCATGGAAACTAAGAATTTTACCTTAAATTTAAGCGTTTCTTGAATGCTTTTCCCTTTACTTAGACTCTCCTCTCAAAATTCAAAAATTTCCCTTCTGTTCTAGGCTCAAAACAGAACCAATTCATGTGCCAAGGTTATGGGAAGAAAGAGGAAAAGAAGAGAAATCAAATTGCTAAAGGGAGGAGATTGAATTTCTACACTTTTCTTACCTTTTTCTTGAATTTTTCCCCTTCATTTTCCCCCATGCTTGGACACCCCTTTCAATTGGTCTTCCTTCTATTCTTGGGCAGAAACAAGGTTGGTCATATGAGGGAGAGAAGAGGGGTGTGTATTTAAAGGTGCTTCTTGAACCTTCATTTTGAAAAATTCCAATTTTGTCTTCGTTCTTAGCATTTTCATTTCTAATTCGTTTTATCTCTTTTTTTAAAATCATCTTTTTTATCATAAAATTTAGAATCACCTCTGGCTATTATGGCTCCTATTTCAAGCCACCTCTGGCCTTGAATCACCATTATTTAAGGTCTAGAATATCATTCTAATTTTATTGGACCCCAAGTCACTCCATCTAGAGAACTTCCTTTTGTATCCAATGAATTTCGTATATTTACGGAAAAACTGTATGTTATGTTTTTCACGTTTTCTCATATTTTTAAGGAGACGGATATTACAGTAGTTCAAAGAAAACAAACCTTTTATTCTACCTACCTATCCCAAGGTGTCCTACAAAAGGTTTGCCAAAGTTGTTATGCAAATCTTTTACCTTTTCATATAGCTACTCACCAGTCAACGGTAAACGTGCACTACCTTCATCTGTATTCCTATTAAAAGCTTTTCTCTACCACCGATAATGATGTCTTAGAGGAAAAAATCTATGATACCTGAGGAAGATATTCTCCATACAATATTTAAACCATATGGAATGTGTGCCCTCCTCGAAAATAAGGAATGCACAATGTCCTTTGATACTGTATCCTAACAAATTACCACACGTTTGGAAGTTGTTAATTCTCAAACAATATAGCTTGTAAGTTGAATCTTTCTTCTCTATACCCATCATATACCTCCATTCCTATCTCCTACATTAGCCTCAAATCTTCAATTAAAAGAGCCAAGTATACGTCTATATCATTTCTAGGTTACTTAGACATGGAAATTAGCATAGACAATATCATAAACTTGTGCTTCATGCATAGTTATGAAGGTAGGTTACAAAACACCAAAATCACCAGCCATGTACTATGGGTACTACTTTAGACACCGTGTGGGTTCACTCTATTGGTAGCTAATGCAAGGTGTAAGTTTCTGTCTTTTTGCTCGAAGTCAGGGTACTCATGATCAATTATTTTTCACTGAGGAGAATCTGCAGGATACTGAAACTTACCATCTTGAATCCTTTCATCCATATGTCATGTCAAATGCTTCACATCTTCTGCACTACTATACATGCGACTAAATCTAAGTATAATGAAAAAATACCATACCACCTTTGCCAGACTCGATTCTTTTTTCTTCTATCATGAGGCATTACACTTAGAACACTTCTCTAATAATGCATATTCATTCCAAGATAAAATGCAATTATTGGGATAAGCATGTATCCTCTCTTAGCTCATGGCAATAGAACATAACATTTGTTTAGCATCATATGTTCGGATAAGAAGTTCATTATCCTCTGGCAGTATATCTTTCAAAAGTACAAGTAATTCTGTAAAGCTATTATCACTCTATCCATTTCCTGTTTTCAAGTTGTACAACTTCAACACTATTGATAATCTTGTGAATTTAATATAGCCAGCATATAATAGCTTTTCTACATTACTTTTCGACCTCTCAAATATTTCAAGACAATCTTGAATATCCTCTTTAACCATATTTGCCATCTCTTCAAGACAGTCAGCCTCATATATACTTGTGTCAAAATCGTTTAAGGCACAACTCCCACTATACTCCCAGTTACTATGCTCATCCTTCATCTCGCCATACTTTGTCCAACATGTGTAACTTTGGTTAATCCCATTACAAACTAAATGATTTTCCAACTCAGGTGCACTAATTCACTTCACATGGTCGCAATTTAAACAAAGGCATATAATTTTACTAGGATCTTTTACATGCTCAACCACAAATCTAATAAACTATTTCACTCCATCCTCATATTCCCTAGACAAATGATTAGCAAACATCAATTTCCAGTCCATGCTTTTTCGATCTAATAAGAACCAATTTGAGAGAAATGTGGTTAGTGACTCTTATTTGCTTGAACTCCTACCTATTACTTTACCAAATATGGCCCCATTATGCTCTATTTAATTATTCTTTTGTTTCAATCTATATCTCAAAGAAAAATTGATAGCATGATGGTTTAAAAACATAAGTTTCCTAGGCTTTAAGCCCTTTCTTCAAACTAAAACAGCACAATATTCCTATATTCCAGCAATCCATAATGAAAGAATAATGATAGGAAGTGTTAATTTTTATAGAAAAGGAGTTTTAACAATTCCAATATTCCAACAGCTCTTTCCCAGGCCTTTTGCTTTGTAATTTTTATAGAAAAAGAGCTTTAACAATGTATATAATTCACACCAAAAGAAAATCCTTCTAAATTAAAGAACAAAAAAAAAAGAAATTTACATACCTTGTAGAAGGAGAGCCAAGAAATGTCATGAGAAGTACTAAGAAGAGAACAAGTTGAAAAGACCAAGTTGAGAAGTGCCTAGGTTATGGAGGAGATGAAAATGGTGAGTGTGGGTGGGGTGTGAAACCGGTGCAACTCCCTTTCAGTCAAGTGGCTACCTTTGGCATGTCTTTACCCTCTCCTTCTCATTTCAGTATTGTAACGTTCCTTTCACACTTGCAAGCCGTCGAAAAAGGAGAGAATCTACTGAAAATGGGGAGAGAATCACTGAGGGATGGTGCTGAAGAAAATGGGTTGGGGGTGAAGGTTCTATAAATAAGGGGCAAACTGTTCTAATGCGAAAATGGGTTTAGGATTTAGATTTAAAAAGGCCTTAGTTGGCGATTTTATAAAAAAAAGACAACTTTAATATAATTTTCATTAGTGGTTAATGAAAAAATCATAAATTAATGTTAATTAGATTTTTAAATATTTAAAGAAATAATTATATAGTTGGCGGTTTAAATATGAACTTATAGTTAGTGATTTGTTTAAAATTGCCAACTATACAAACTTATTTTATTACCGATTTTTTAAGAACTGCCAACTATATTATTATAGTTAGCGGTTTTAAAAGAAATACCAAAGAATGTGTGACAACATATTTTATTTTTGTAGTAGTGTATTGGAAGTGATTTGAGGAAATTTGGTTGAGAATTGGCAAATTTGGGTGTGCCACTTATTGGTTAGAATTGCTCTTCCTACTATCATGGTTTGGGTTTTTTTTCCCCCTCATTTTCATGTTCAAGGGCAATACTTTGCAATTTTCTTAAGCTCAAGAGTATGTCTAATTTGATCTTAGAAGCCCTATTTACCCCCCGTTTGACCTTATTCATTGACCTTATATCTAGATTTTAAGATACAAGATGAAAGTTGGATGCCACAAGCTCAATTTTACAATAGTTTGGTGCCAAACAAAATTGTGGCACCTACCACGATCTCAACACTACAAGTTCTATTTTAAGACATTTTATGGCCAAAGCTACAGTCCTGGTCTTCATGGCTATGGCCTTAACCCTAGCAATATAAAAAACTCTTATTTTGTGTCCTAAAATTTGGGTTTAAATTAGGGAAAGTCTTAAGGATGTATAGGTGAGTTTTCTCAAACTTTTAAGGATACTAATACATGATAAGTTTAATAAAAATTTATTTAATGAAAATTATTTATTCTTATTATATTTTCTAATGATATATAATAAATTATATATATTTAATATTTATAATATTAATTGGTATAAATAATAATTAATAATTTTAAAAATTAAAAATTAAAAAAAAATTAGCTAATTTTAATTTATTTAAAAAATTGAAATTATAACTTCATTTCCAAAAAAAATGAAATTGGTTAGACAGATCTAACTAATTTTCAATTGGAATCTATTTCCATCTCCATTCAACCAAAATTTAGTCTATATGTATTTTTTTGAATTTATTTTATTTATAATTATATTTATATTTTATAATTACATAATTTTTTATTAGTAATTAATATTTATTGTAATGAGTTAATAATATTTTTAAATTTTATATTATATATCTTTGGTTTTGTTTTATAATTAACAACATTTTTTTTTATATTTGTTTCATTTGTTAAACAAAATAATATCTTTATTTTATATTTTCATTTAATTTTTTGCTTACTATATATTATTCTGTTGTTTTTATTATTTTTCTAATTTTCTAAAATTTCATTATCTCATTTCCTATAGTTATTTCTCATCTTTTTCTTTCTTCATCCAAATGCTCTTCATCCTACTATGTTCATCTTCCTATGTAAATTCTCTTCTTAAATTCTACAAATTTAGGACATAAATAAAAAAATGTACATTAACTTATAAATTTTTTCTGCAACAAACATTACAAAAGTCAAAATGTTTACCTTCGCCAACTATCTATAAAGAAATAAAATAGATGAACATGGGGAAAATATATTTACCTTCTCCAACTATAACTTTAACCTGTTAAAAAATATATGAACTAGCAAAAATAAAGTAGAAGAAGAAAATTACAACAATTAAAAATCCCAATTCGATAAGATATAAAAATAATAATAAAAAAAAGAAAGAGAAGAGCAACTCATCAAATAGAAGAAGAAGAGAGGTTAAGAGAAATTTACAATAATTTATGCAAAGGTGATGAAGAGAGAAACGGAAATATAAGATGATTTATGCAATAATGACGAAAGAGAGAATCAAAAACAGCTTCAACGAACAAAAGGCAAAATGACAATGAGAGAGATTGAAATTTAGACATAAAATGTAAAACAAAGAAAGATAAATGTTTATATAGAAAGAAAGAACAAAAATTTGGCAATTTCAAAATTGGCAAATTTTCTTTTTAATTCACGCCTTTTTATACATATAGGAAAAGTGAAGTTGCACCATTTACACTATAAGAAAATTGGCATTTAGTGCATTCCAAGGTTCCCAATTCAGTGCATTCCAAATTTAGCTTGATTTGCATGAATTTGGACTCATTATGTTCGAATTCAACATTTTTATTACCTTCAGGACAAAATAATTTTTCCCCTATTATTTTTTGAAAAAAAAAATTTCTTTTAATACTTCTGAATTAAAATTCATCCAAATAGCATCACAATAACCCATCACTACAAAAAACCATGGCATTAGCCATAGTTTTTAATTGGTTTTAGCAATGGTTAAAACCGTTGCTAAATTGTCTAAAGTTGATTTTTTTTTTCTTAATGTTGAATTATTCATGGTTAAAGACTTTAATTACAACTTTTACAAACCATTAATTTGTGGTTAGACCAAGAAAACCATGACTAAGCCTTGCCTGGCTCAACCATGGTTAATTAAAACTATACTTAGGTCTTGTGTTAACCATGGTTTATAATTAATCATAATTAGAACGTTGTCATAGCCACAATTATAATAATCATGGTTAGAACGTATCTTAACCATAGTTTAGTAAACTATGGTTAAAACACTATCACTAAAATATTTTTTGGGAGAATTAGAGTTAAGGACTTAAAGTTAAAAATATTTATTCTGAAGGATCTATTACCATTATTTTAAAATAGATTACCACTAACTTTTAGTAAAACTTCCTAAACCTAGTGATAACAGGTCTCTCAAAGTAAATATTTTTAATTTTGAGTCTTTAACTCTAATTCTTCCTTTTTTTTTGTAGTGTTCAAACACTATATGCTATTCTACTACTTACAAATCAATTGCATATACAATTTGTTCCTTCTTTATTTAAAAAGAGGTAACATTGCCCTACTAATTTTTAAAATAATTTAATTTTATCTCTTCACCATATTATTTATCAAAATTTGACAATAATCTAATAATCAGTTGATTTAGATATTATTTATTTACCTAATATCATCATCAACTCAAACTCAAATTTAGCGTCTAAGTTAATGTTAAATTTTAAATAGAGATGTAATAAATTAAAAATTAAATTAAATTAAATTTTTTTTAGAAAATAAAATAATAAAATTGCTTATTTTTAAACTAGAATAACTAAGTTTAAACTTTTATATAACATTAGAAGAATCAACCCTTTGATATTTATCGGTGTCAACCAAGCAAGATTATAACTACAAGGAGCCTTGATTTCCATTAATGATTGGAAATGGATTTTCATGTAGTAGTTCATAATAAAACCGAAAACAAAAAATTGAAACACTCTGCCAAGAACATGATAAAGAAGTAATAGGAAGGCATTAGACTATGTATGTGCGTGTAATTTTTTAATTAAGCAGTAGATTATGAGATAAAATATTGTTACTTCTTGTTTGGAAACATTTTATCCTGAAAGATCTAAATTACTGTAGTTAATATAAATTAAGAATATTTTTGAAGAAAAAAGAATAGAAGGTGGCCAAACTACATGAAAAATATATACAATAAGTTAATTCATAATTTATAAAATTAATATTATGTTAATTTAAAATTGTTTGGACCATTTCTATACAAAAAAAGTTGAAGAAAGAATGCATTCAATGCTCAAGTGAGTTGACACGGCTCATAGGCATATCTGAGTGTTTTAAACTTTACCATTATATATATATATATATATATATGATAACTGAATAAATCATAATTCTAATGGAAAGGATCATATTTCAACCAATTCACCTAAACTGAAATCAAATCAATATGATTCTAAAAGAGAAGGTTACTTGTTCCCTTTTTTTTTTTTTTGGGTCCCGTGCTATACTGTTCACGCCTTCTGCGGTGTTTGATTAGTTTGCGAAAGAATAAAGAAAAAGGATATTAACTTTAAGGTTGGGGAAGCAATATATCAGATCGAGATCATGTTCCAAGTTCCAGTTGTTTGGTACACCGCAATGGGTTTTGTGGAAAAAGAAAAGCAATAGGAATCCTTAAAAAAGTTGGTCTGGTCCTTGTTTAAACAGTAAAATTCATTATTGGGGAAGCGATTCTATCACACACGCGCGCGCGGCAAAAAGAATTGGGGCCATTGTTGGGAATGAAATTTCCCTGAGCATAAAAGCCCTTCATATCATAGACGCGCAAGATCAATGGAAATTCCTGCCACCTTCTTTCTTTCTTCTCTCTCTCCATCTTCTTCTCCTTACTTGGTTTTCTGCTCTACAATCCCCATCGCTCTCTCTTACTCTCTAAAATCTGCGAAGAACAATGGCAAGGATATACTCATTCACACACTCGTTTTTTTTTTTTGGAAAGTGCCACATGGATTATCTCCATTTTCTTTCCATCAATTTAATGTCTAGAAAGAGATAAAAAGAAAGGAAATTGACGAAAAAAAAGTGATAAGCAAGATATAGAAAGAATCCAATTTGACTATTATATATAATTCCATTTGCAAGTAATTGTGCAGTTTCTAGTTACAATATACACTTATTATTACTTAAAAATTATATATTTAGCATATTTTAATAAAATAACTTAATGATAACAATTATTAGAAATTATATCTAAATCTTTTTTTATAAAACATTAACGAAAGAGTTTTCGTCAATTTTAAAAATTAAAAATAATAAATTACAAAATCTGTTAAGTTTATGAAATTGGAGTTTGCGTTTTGTTTTATTTTCTATAATTTTGCTATTTTGGCTACATCTTTAACTTCTTCTACTCTATACTGTCATTTATATTTTTCACACAACTCTATGTTTCTATTCAAAAAATTTATATTAGATTCAAATAATATTAACTATTTTTAAAATGATCATTTCTTGTAAATTTTATTATGATTTTGCTAAACTTTAAATATTTTTTAAAAACATTCACATCAAATTGATCTCACTCTCCAAACCCTATTAAATTTTTTTATTATTTTAAAAAAAGGACTGAACATACAATTTTTTATATCTTTATTGTTAAGTTTCTTAATTAAAATATAATAAATGTATAATTTTTTTATAAAAATATAACAAGTGTATGGTTCAATTAAAAAATTATAAAGTTATTTATAAAAACAAATCATTTATCTTGTTTTAATTTGAGAATCATACACTTAGTATATTTTGATTGAAAAATTTGATAATAAAGATATAAGAAATTACATGTAAGTTTTTTTTAAAAAAAAAAAGTCAAAATCAAATAAAAGTTCCTATCTTTAAAAGTCAATTTTTTTTATTAAAAAACTATTTTATACAATTATATTTAAATTCTGATTGTTTTAAAAGTTGTATTACATTCTAATAAAAAAGGTGACTTTTAAATTTTAAATTCATTAAATATTGTAAGTTTCACATAATTTGCATTAGGTTCAGAGAAAAGTAAGTATAATTAAAGTTTTAAATTTTTATCAACAAATTATAATTTTTGTTTGAAAAGTCTATTCCAAAAATTCAATTTTTTCATTAAATTTTATTTTT
Organism: Erythrophleum ivorense; assembly: GCA_026724425.1. NCBI lineage: Eukaryota > Viridiplantae > Streptophyta > Magnoliopsida > Fabales > Fabaceae > Erythrophleum > Erythrophleum ivorense. Next base: position 33,259,819 of record JAIUCV010000006.1, on the reverse strand, counting down.
CACACATCTCTTATTCTCTGGTTTAAAGTGTTATGTTATATTCAAAAGAAATTAACTATCTTTAAAAAAAATTTCACTTGTTAGAAAAAAATTTATTTTCAAATTTTTAAATATGTTCAAAAAAAATTAAATTTCACATCGGGTTGATCTCACTTCTCACAAGTCTATCAAAGGTTTGACTATTTGAGAACTATATATGCATTGTATTCAGATAAAAGAGAATATATATATATATATATATATTTAGAGTTTAAATTATTTTAAGAAAAATTATTTGATGAAATTCTATTTAAGAATTTAAATTGTTTGTATTACATTCTAATAAAAGTTGAAGGAATTTGATATTTAATTTTCTTTTAACTTTCAGAACTCTACTTAAATTTCATTAGTTTTGAAAATTAATATTGTAGCCAAGCAGATAACTACACACACAGAGGTATACACGCAAACCCACATTCTAATTAGACCAAAGTTCTTAAAACACGATAGAATTCATGAAGCAACATACCCGATAAGAACTGTAACAAAAGGGTACAAAATTAATTATCTAGGAGATGCATGAACATGCTAATAAGGCAATGCACCTCACATCCCTCTCTTCTTTTGAGGGTATTTCTTTCGAACAAATCTTCATTTGCAGAACCTAAATTCATTTTGTGCAAATCTGAATGATTAAAATACCCTTCATTTCTGTGATCGGCAATATTCCAAAAACACACCCACCCCCAAGCATTTTCCTTCCTAAAGTTTTTTCTTTTAATCAAATTTTGCTCCTAAATATCATCAACTATTCATAGTTAAAATTTGAAAATTTCCACTTGCGCATCGGTTCCAGATAATTTGCATCTTTCCAATATATTATTTAGAATTAGGAAATTCTACTTCTAGCAACGTACAAATTCCTCTTAATTGAAATTACCACCATTTCAATCTTACCTAGTATATTGCATGGTTTTAAATTGTGGTTTTGGTTGCGGTTACGTTGCGATTACAGTTGTGGACATTACGGATATTATAAGAAAGATTGCGGATGTTACGACCGATTGATGTAGATGCGGCCGGCGTCACAATAATAATATTGAGAACACATCACATTATGCGGACCGCAATTTAAAACTATGGTATATTGTGAATTTCGTTTGGGTTAATTGGCATCCTTTTCAACAGAACAAGGACTCCAAGTCATGTTCTGTGGTGGCCCACTTAGGTAATATTTTAAATTTGGCTAGGCATTACCTTTGATTAGGGTGCTTCAATTCATGAAAGAATAGAATAGACCAGTCAACTTTAGCATTTACTTTTATTTACGAATATGAAATAACAGAAGAGTTGCCTTAGCCACTAATTCATGTTCGCCTTTTTTTTTTTTTTGGGTCCTGTGTTGGAACGGATTCTAAGACAGAATAAAGTTTGGAAAAATCCTCTTTCCGTGATAGGGTGGGTTGGATATAATACAAGTTCGTCAAAATACATTTTCGTTGCAAACCAGCAAATGTAAAATTCCAAGCCAAATAGCAAAAGATGAACAGAAAAAATAGAAAATAAGAAACATGAGTGTTGGAAGGTGAGGCCTATGTTCCGCTCATAATGACAATTTTCTGGGGAAGCATTAAAAGAATGCTCAGCCCTTTTCTTTTCCCAGGGGACTCGCTTTTTCCGTTCTTTCCCTACAGACTTTCTCTTCTAACTCAGGCCATATATATAATAGTGACATGATACCAACAATATATGCCTAGAAAACTAATACTGCCCAAAACAAAAACAAATTTACCTCAACTTTCGCGAAATGGCTCTCTATGGTTTACCTTCCTTAATCGAAATGTTGATACAACCAATCAACAACGTGATTGAGCTTATTATCTTATCTTCCCTCCATTTAATGACGGTATTGGTTGCAGTCCTGGCAGTTTTATACTTTGCACACAAAAGAAAAGTTGCCATTTATTTGATAGACTTTTCCTACTATTGTCCACCCTGTTCTTATAGGCTAACCATGCCCTTGTTCAAAGAGAGAATGCTTTATGACAATATGGATCCAGATTCCATTGCCTTCCAGTGCAAGATCTTGGAAAAATCTGGTTTCAGTGAGCAAACCTGTATTTTCCACCAGTGCAGTAAGCAACAACATATTCATATATGACCGACCATAAGTGCAATAAACAAAGTTACTCGCTTATAGGAAAAAAAATATACCAACCAGTACAATTTATCAAAAAAGGGAGTAATTAATAAATATTTATCTTTCAATTACTAATTATAGAATAAAATATACCAACCATTGAAAAGGTATGCATTATTATAGAAAAAAGTTTAGCATATATAAATAAATAAAATATGTGGGTACATATGTGTATATATAGGTGAGAGACGTGAAGAAATATGTGATGTCGTAATTGGATAGAAACTTCAGTTTAAAGCAAACAATTTAAGCTTTTTGGCTCTTCCTCACAAATTGGGACCCATGTCACATTGGATGGAAACAAAATGCTTTGTGGACATGCTATTAATGTAAACAACCAATACAAGCATAAAGATGAAAAATTGAAAATTGTACTACGCAGAACACAAGCAAAGAACTTTTGATAAGAATTGGGACCACAACCAAAATTACATTAAAATGAAATTATAGCCCAAAAAGTGAATCACCCTCTTCCTACTTCTCGGTCTCTCTCTTTTTCTGCATTTTTCTGTCAGCTTCAATGGAGCTCTAATACTGCTGTGCAAGAGGTGAAGAACGCTGCTCTGTATGTGCAAGATTGGAAGCAAACGCAGCATCAATTTAAGCATCCAAGTGATGAAAACTAGGGCTTTTTCTTCCAATGGATTGGGCTTAAAGTGGACTGTAGTGTTTATAAGAAAAAAAGGGAGAATAAGAGCCAAAATTCTTCCATTATCAAGCAGTTAAATGAACTCACGCAAACGCCCTTCAACTCGTGATTTTCTTGTGATTTTATGTGTCCAGGCGAGTTTGCTGTGATTTATTTTGCTTCCGAGTTTGCAAGCTTCCCAACATGAAATGGGTACGTTTTACCTTGATATATGTCATCTTCCAAGTTAGCACCGATATTTACAGCTCAAACACAGGAGATTCTTCATTTAATTATTTTTAAGCACTGAATTAGGGAAAAAGTTAACACCTTGTTGGTTTTTTTTTCCTTTTTTAATTTCTTATTTATTTAATTACTTTTAAATTTGTTTCTATTTCTTTTATTTATCTCTTTGTGAAATTTTTATGATATTTTATTAAATTATTACTACTATTTAATAAATATGAAATAAAAAAGTATTTGTATAAATTAATGAATTATATTTATTTATAATTATAAAAATGTTAACATTATTCCATAAATCATACGATTCTATAATTTGTTTATCATAAAAGTATAATGGTAATTAATTACAAAACGAAAAGAAAAACATATGGAAAAGAGATAAATTTCAGTTTAATTTTGGACAGACACAGATCATTGAGTAATTGATTCTTTATTACATTAAGAAGTAATTAATGATTTGGTCTCTGAAATATCATTCTTTTTTATTTGATCACTGAAAATAAAATTTTTATTTATAATAAAAATGGTCACTTTTGTAAATAAATTTTTCTCAATTAACAAACAAGAGCTGTTATGTGAGCGTTAACTCTTGCACAAATGATATTTTCTTCAGAGAAAAGGAAGACTAGGACGAAGGACAGAAAATCTGTCCTGCATTCTTAGAATATGAAAGTTTACAGAGAGGAGGGAAATATATAATGCTTACTATGAAACAAACATATAGCTGTTTTGTTACCAGAATTACTTCTTAATGAACTCTTAGCTTCACTGACAGTTAACCACTCCAACTCTAATTATTCCGTACGATAAATATTACTATCATGGAATGGTGGCATCTGGAATATCACGACCAAACAATCTAATGTTTCTATGGAACTCCAATACAAACTCACCATCATCATCATTCACATCGTGAACAAGCAAGTCACCTTGTCTCAACCCCTTGTCTCGAACAAGTTGCATCCAACCTCTTATCAGAACTGGTTTTTTGGGAACCCTTCTTCGCATTGTACAGCTAAGCATGTGAAATTCGAGCTCATTCCCATATCTCACTCTCACTGGGACATCTAAATAGTTGGCTCTTTCTTCAAAGGGAGGAAGGAGATGGAGTATTTTTGTTGGCAAAGCCAACTGTGCTTAACATCTGTCTCACTGAGAGTCTTCCGCAATATTATGCGTGGCGCCATATCTTAGAGAGCGATGAAGAACAAATGGGCTTGAATTGTGAAGATTGAAGAGTAAAGAGGAGGAGAATGGCATATTTATAAGCCCTGGTTGCTCTTTGAGTGAGAAAGAGGAGAATGTAAATGTTGCTCAAAAGAAACACTAAACTAAAGGAGTAGGAGAATGCTTAATGTTACTGTTAAATGTTTCTTTAACCTCAAAAAGGAAAATGTTTGCTATCTTTAGATTCAAAAGAATTGATCAATGTTAATGTTAAATGTTTCTTTAACCTCAAAACGGAGAATGCTTGCTATCTTTAGATTCAAAAGAATCCGATTAAACCTCCTCCTTTAGTTTGGTGTTTCTTTTGATCTCACTCAAATTGCAACCAGGGTGCTATACTACCTAGGTATCTTGATATATGCCTTTTGATCTTTTGAGAGCTGTAAGCTTATGTCAAAGGATCAGCAGGTTATAACCAGCTAATGAGTTTTGCTGAAAATAAAATAATTTGCTTCGTTGCTTACTTTCATTAGCCTTATATTTCAAGATTGAAACTATCATCTGCACTGTTTAGACTTTCTGATCCCTGTCACCATATTTCTTCAGTCATAGTTGATGTAAAGTAAATCTGTTGGGGCTTCCATTGTATCATTATCAAGAGTTTGGGATTTAGACGGAACCAAGCCTTCATCAATGTTAAAACTGATGTTCATGGCAAAATATAAGAGTGAGATTTAAGAGCCTAGAAAATTAGCACTCTTTTTTTGGGTTTTGGGCATTGGCAAGTTGTTCTTTTAAACAAATTAACCATTTGGGAAAAAACGGAACAAGGCCCAAGATTGAGGAACTCATAATTCTGCTCATCTCAAGATCAAAAATAAAACTCCATTCTTTTAGGTTTTTTCTTACAGCCTCGTTCCGCCCCGTTAATGCACTGTTGGTATTGAGCATAACATAATTTATGCTTTGTGGGTGCTGACTTTTAGGATTAGAGACACCATGATCAATCCTCTGTTGGTTCTGATTTTCCTAGTGGACCCACATGTGATTTGTTTAACGATGTTATGTTGGATTTAACTTGATTTTCATCGACACTTGCTTTCCATTAGTCTGCTCGTTGAGTTGGTTTTACTTGATCTTCGTTAGATATCCTCTTTGGAGTTAGCCTCCGAAAGGTTTTAGAGAAAAAGCACAGAGAACGTTATAAGAAGAAATGAAGAGATGCGAATGGCATTGATTGATTTACTTCTGTATACAATACACACATTTGTAGTAATATTGCCTAGCTGTTTAACCCATCTGTTCTACAACTGAATATTTCAGGAAAAGTTTAAATCAGATGGTGAGTCACTAACTTATATGCTGAGTCATCAATTATACTTTCTACATCCCCGTTCGAACTCAAGTTGGATGCAGATTCAACACTGAATATCTATTTCTGCAATTTGCACCTTCTCTGCACCAGTGTCCTGAGTTTTATTCATGGGGTTGTCACTTTCAGAGGTCAAGTGATTGATAGCCCTCGGGTCTGGATGAGTGTTGCCGAATTCAGCAACATGCTTCTGGTAAGGACGACCCCAATCGTGGGTCGTTCGCGTAAACATGATATACCCGGTACTCAATTTTTACCCCATGTCCAAAATTACAGATCCAGAGTTTCTTTAGCCAAAAAAAAAAAATCAGATCCAGAGCATAAAAGAGTAAACAAAACCAATGTTAATCCTCGTGGAGGCCAGGTTCTCCGCCATGGGTGGTGAGTGAGAATGAGACCGTGAGAGTCCACTACAGAGTGCCGAGCGGAATCAAAATCGGAGCCACTGCCGGAATCCAACGCCAAAGTAGATTCACTAAATAATGCAGATGAAAGAAGAGGGAGATTGAGAGAAGAGACAAAAATTAACCGAAGATATAGGAGAATGGGAATAAGAAAGAAGAGACACCAGTGGGAATAGGAAAGAAGAATTATTATGAATAAGTAATTTTGATGTGTATCATTTTATAATATATAATTTTAATATGTATTATTATTTTAGTAATAAGAAATATATTGCTTCACCGTCACGTCTTATATTGCTGCAACAACAACCCGTCTGTTCTCCCCTGAATAGGAAAAGAGATACTTCGGAAGGATAAAGGAGAGGACTGATTTACAATAATTATTATCAACAAATTATTTTAATGTTTATTATTTTAATTATAATAATTATATTAATTTTATATCAGAGATTGAACTTGGAAATAAGAAAGGAGGAAAAAAAAGTAAATTAATAATATTTTAACTAATGCATTTAAATTTTTTGTATTTTTTAACTTATTTTTAATTTATTGGGATTTGGATTATAAATCTGAGTTATGAGACTGAAGTTTTAAGTTTTAAAGTGTTCAGTTTCTTACCATGTGACTGTAAATATTAATTCTTTGTTTATAGTATTTATTTATTAAATATATGAATTGAATTATACAAAACATGCAAAAATAGTGTACGGAACCAATCCCTGTTGCAAATTATTTTAATTGGTATACCTCTTACCCATCCTCATACAACGTGTTGTGGCCAACAGAAGGTTCTATTGCTTTTTAAGCCTTTAGTTATTTATTTTACTTTTTAAGTTATAAATGTCAACAATTAAAATTAAAATTAAAATTAAAATATCAAAAATTATAATCATGAAAAAGAAATTATACCTAAAAAATTTTAACCTCACAAGTCTCCCATCCCTTTCTTCTTCTCCAATTTATATTTCACTTGGACGCATGAATTTTTTTTAAAAAAAATTAATTGAACATAGAATTATTGACTCTATATTCAATAATTTTTTAAAAAAAAGTTTCACAAAATGTGAAGTAACTTATTTTGTATTCTGTTTATAAGAAATTAATTATATACATTAAAAATAATTTTGATGATTAATAAAAAAATAATTTTTTAATTTTCTTAATTGTATATATGAGTCGCTCAAATCAATGGAACTCCCTCTGGTCTTTCTGACAAATCAACTACCGTCGCTATCTCTCAAGTCCCTGGAGGCCCCTTTGCTGACGTTAATGCTCCAACGCAACACCCCATAATTGCGTCACAACCAAAGCATCTCTTTGTGCTTTGGTAAAAAAATTTTGTAAAATCCAATGCAAAATATTATACTCAAATGTTATATCATGTTGGCTTCGAATCTATTTAAATTGCTTTTAAAATTGATTATATTTTTTAAAAAATAAATATTAAGTCTGACCTCTAACTAATTTTAAAAAAAATATATATAGGAAGTCTGTATGACTATTTTTTTTAAATTAACCTATCATGACAAGCATCTTATCATCACTAACACTATGTTTGTATGGGGAGAAAACGAAGGGGGAGAGAAAATCAGGGGGGAGGAGTTGCATTTTCCCCCGTTTGGATGGGGAGAAAAGGAGGGAGGAGAAGAAAATTGGAGATAAAACGAGTGTGGATCCCGCATGATTTTTTTCTCTCCGGATGTGGGAAGATTTTGGAGAGAAAACGAGTAGCAGGTGATGTGTACTTTTCATTTCCTAAATTGCCCCTAAACATAAATTTTTTTCCCCGTGTTTGCCTCTTCGATAAACAAGCCACAACCCTAATTTTTTCTTTCCCCAAAAGCTCTACCTACTCGTTTCTTCCCAAACTCACAGCGGCGTTGGATATTTTGACCCTTTTCATTCCATATTTCTCAAAACTGCCACATTGCTACTCGATCCGTTGGTTTTCTCCTCCAAGCTTCGCAACGTTGTAGTCGGGTATTTTCACCCTTTCAATTTATATTTCACTATTGCTTATTACCATTAAAACAAATTTTATTATCGTTATTGTTTTGGTGTTTATATTCCGTAGGTGATGATTTAAAATTCTTTTTCATGATAAACTTTTATTACAGCATAAATTAGACCTTTGACAAAGGTGGTTCAATGTGTAATGTAATGTAGGATTTGAAGGATAAATTTATTAATTTTGAATTTTGCTTCCCATAACTGTGCAAGCGAGTCCACGAAAAAAAGTAAATTTTATGTGATATATATGCAATTTTATGTGATATATTCTTAGGCCTCCTACAAAATATATTGAGAAATTTGTCAAAAAAAAAGAAATACTTATATGAGTGAGTGAATTGTTAATGATTAACCTTATACAATTTGGGGTTCCTTTTGTAGTTGATGACTTGCCAAGGAGTCATGTTACTTTTTGTATCCTAATATACCATATAACTTGTTTCTGCTTCATCGTAGCATTTACTCTTTCTTATAATTTTATATAGTGTTTATTTATAAGTTCTTTCTTTTGTCGATATATAGTCTCCCCTTTACATACTTTGTACGATTATCTAGTAGAGCGACAATAATATGGACTTGACAAAGGAAGTAGAAGAAGATATGTATGATATTGAGTTTGAAGTCAAGCAATTAATTAATTTTGGAGAAACAAATGTTGGCTCAAATTTGAACCATTTAATAGAAGAGTTGGATAGGTGTAAGCATGCTTGTATGATCCGATTTATATGTTTGCTTGTGCATGCAATTCATTTATTGGAAGAGATGTCAACTCTAAGTAATAAATCTATTAACGTTAGCAATATCGATCGATATAATATGAGAAGACAGTTGATGATACGGCTAGAAGATGAAAAAAATTGCCATAATATTTTACGCATGGGCCCACAGGCTTTCAGGGAGTTATGTGAGAAAATTCGATATACTGGAAAAGTGAAAGATTCACAATGGGTTATAGTTGAGGAACAAGTTGCCAAATTTCTCCACACATTGGCCCATGATGTAAAAAATAGAACACTATACTTTTACTTTTATCGATTAGGGGAGACTATTAGTTGTCATTTTCATAATGTCTTACGTGCGGTGGTTTCACTTAAAGCTGAGTTTCTTACACAGCCCTCTAAAACAGAAGTTGCCATCCAAATTTTTAACAATAATAGATTCTACCCATATTTTAAGGTATGGTGTTATCTTTATATCTACCTAGTTCATGAGTAAAATAATTATTCTACAATATATTGTTGTTAACCAATTATAAATGATAGGATTGCCTGGAGGCTATAGATGAAACTCACATTCGAGCAAAAGTGCCTAGAAAAAAGGCTGCTCGTTTTAGAGGACAAAAAAAGTATTCTATGCAAAATATTTTTGCCACATGTTCATTTGACATGAAATTTACCTATGTTTTGGCTAGTTGGGAAGGCACAGCTTCGGATTCTAGAGTTTTTAAAAATGCCTTGTCATGAGAATATAACCTTATAATACCCTAAGGTTTTTATACCACCCATTAATAGTTTATAGTGTTAGGCGTAAATTTTTTTTAAATCTATGATTGCTAATCAATGTGTGCATACATGTAGGCAAGTTTTATCTTGGGGATGCTGGGTTTCCACTCATGCAAGGTCTATTGACACCTTATAGAGGAATGCGTTATCACTTGAAAGAATACTCGGCCCGATCACCATAGAATGAAAAAGAAATTTTTAATCATCGACATGCCTCATTGCGAAATGTCATTGAGAGAACATTTGGAGTTTTAAAAAAATGATTTCCAATCATAGCTAGCGGCACTGAATCACACTATTCCTTTTAAACTATGATTGATATTATTATAGCTTGTTGCATATTACATAATTTTTTGATGGGGGTTGATCCTAATGAGAATTTAATTGCTAAAGTTGATCGTGAATTACAATAGAACCCTTCTGATGTAATAGAGACTTACTCTGGTTATGTTCAAGAGGAGGAATATAGACAATGATCAATGTTAAGAGATAGTATTACCGGTCAAATGTGGAATGATTATCGAAATAGACAACAATTTAGCATATAATCATTTCAATCCCTCAATATAGTATTATGTTGCAATGTATATTAATATTATTTGAAATACTTAGGCATGTTATTAATAAAATTATTTGGACTCTTTTTAAATAATTACATGGCTAGTAATATAGATGGCCTGGATTGTGAGATAGAATTCTTTCTGTTGTTTCAAATTTTATGTTATTTTATTTCATGCAAAAATTCAACGATGGCTCCAAAGCAGAAGGATTCAATGAAAGACAATCTTCAATGGTTGCCTGAGATGGATGAAGTTTTTCTTGATTCGTTATTAGATGAGATGCTAAAAGGCAATCAACTGGATGATACCTACACAACCTTTGCATATGACAATGTGTTGCAAGCTTTGTGGAATTCTTTTGGGCCTCATATTACCAAGAAACATTTAAAAAATCAAGAAAAAAAACTTTATCACAACATTTTGGAGAACTCTATGATTTATTCAATGGATTGAGTAACTTTTCTTGGAGTCCAATTACAAAAATGTTTGAAGCTAAAACTCAAATTTAGCATGAGTTAATTGAGGTAATTTCATTATAATTATAGTACGAAAATAGTCAATTAGTTTGATGTTCTTATTAATTTTTTGTATAAGAAGAGTTTTTTAGAATATCTTTCATTCACATTGGATTAACATACAAATTTGCACGTTGCAGAAAAAACCCGAGGCTAAAAGTGGATGACTGCACCTGTTTTACATTATGATAAGTTATATGAATTATTTGGTACAGACTAAGTAACAAGAAAATATGTTGAGAGTGCCAAGGACAAAGTGAAATGATGGCAAAAAGAGTGCATCAATCTAAATGACTATTGTGATGAAGGAACGATGAATGAAATAATAAGTGAGAGTGATTTTAATTGGGGTTACAAGGCCATGAACTCTGGAGTAAATATGGATTCATTTGGTCCCACATATGCGAACTTAAATCACTCAACTGGCACTGCATTTTCAAAAGGTCAAAAGCACAAGAAAGTGATAGTTGATAATATTGAAGATAGATATGAAAAAATTTCTCTGGGAATTAAAAAGTTAGCTGAGGTGATGCAAGATGGAAATTCGTTACAAGATAAATCTATATCACTCTCTGAAAGGCAAGTTGCCGTAGCTAAAATGGCCATTCGTTACAAGATAAATCTATATCATTCGTTACAAGCTAAAATTGCTGAAAATGGCCTTTCAATCTTGAGAAAAGCAGACCTTGGCATTATAGCGAAGAAGAAGTATGGGCAGAGTTGGAGCAAATTAGATTAATTGATGACACCAAGTTAAAATGTTATTTTTTTCATATGTAACGAGGAAAAAAGCAAGCGAAAGTTTTTTAGAGTTCTGCGGCATCTGCGACTACAAACAGTGATCCAGATGATGAGTGACGCCAGCAATTCCCAGTGATGTTTACCAGCTCTGGTGATATTTTGAATGTATGAATGATCATTGTGTGGTGCATGCAGTTGTTGGTCATGAGATTATGATTAACTAAGGGTTGCTTTTCTCTATTTTGTTTGTGAGACAGTTGTAATAGATTGTACCATGCTAAAATAGTACTTAGATTTAACTATTTACTACTTAAAATTTTGCTTTGCGTCTATATAAAATGGTTATATCTTGGAGATCCATACGGAGCTATGTGGGAGATACAAATTGAGTTGTTCAGCCGCAAGTTATAACTTTATTGTGCAAATAAAGACAAAAATTAAAAAAAGTTGTAATATTATTGCGCAAATAAACAAAATTAAGAAAAAAATAAAAAATAGTTGTAATATTATTACACCGATTAAAAAAATTAAGAAGAAAATTAAAAAGAAACACTAACTACATTTAAAAAAAGTTATAATATTTTTGTAGAGAACAAAAAAAAGAGATATATCTATATATATATAATTTCCGTAACCTTGTAATGTAAGAGAACTGAGTTTAAAGAAAAAAAAGAAAAATTGTAATATGGGAGAAAAGTAATACCAACCAAGTTTTTTAATGTACTTAAAATTTTACAAAAAACTCATAAGATTATTTTATAAAGAAAAAGGAAAAAAGGGATATTTCCTAAAAGGTTTCCGAATATAAAAGATATGTGTGGAAGAAAAAAAATAAATGTCCTGAAAAAAAAAAAAGGAAAATGCAAAAAAAACCCCAAAAACATCAAAATAAAAAAAATACTATTTAGGTAAAGGGTGGCAGTTGGACCCTAGAGGTCCGACTGAATTTTAGTCCGACCTAGGGTCCGACTAAACAGGAGTCAGACCCTCGATCCAACTGGATGGTAGAGGGTCTAACCAAACAGGGGTCAAACCCTCGGTTCGACCGGATGGGAGTTGGACCTTGAGGGTCCAACTAAATATCAGTTGGACCATTGAGGTCCAACTAAATATCAGTCAGACCTATGGTCTGACCAAATTTGGTAGGACTGGGTTCGACTGATGGGCAGTCGGACCACGTCTAGTTGGACCAAGGGTCCAACCCCTATTTGGTCAGACCCTCTCCCTCCTTTTTTTTTCTATTGTTTTTCTTGCTTTCGATTTCCAGAGGTTTTCTTTTTCTTTTTCCATTTTCCTTTTTAAACACAATTTTCTTTCTTGTGACCTATTTTCCCCCCTTTTCATTGCACAATATTTTTATAGAAAGTTTTTTCTTATTTTTTTAATTTTGTTTCCTAACCCATTTTTTCCTATGACAATTTTTTTCCTTTTTCTTTGCATAACATTTTTATACCTTATTGGGTTTGTAAAATGGAATTGTAACTTTCTTTGATATTTTAAACAAATAAAAACTTTAGTTAGCTTTTTTTTATTCTTTTTTATTTTCCTTTTTTACAATAATAATATAACTACCTGTGTGTCTTCTAAGCACCTCAAAATCATAGTTAATTTGTTCCTCTTTCGATGCTGTTGTTTTTAAATGCCATAGGTTTATGCCAACTTACAAGAAATATCTTTTATTTACTTATATTTCTTTTATTTACCTATATAAACATCTAGTTACATACAAGCTAAATGGATGAACCACTGAACATATATATAATATATACAACAGCATAACACTATAGGAAACTTAACTCTATTTCTTATAACGACCTTGAAAAATATAACTTAGTCTATTCATCCTCTTCACTATCCTCTTTCATGCCATCGGGACCCCCAGCCTGTGTCACACCTGAGGCTGGTTGAGATGGGTTGCGTCTCCCCTGGGATCGTGCATTAGTGCTATGCATGATATCTTGTAGTTGGAATCATAGCTCTTCAATCTGCTGTTGTTGATCCTCAAAATGATTTTGATACGACTTTGTTGATATATTAATGAATTCATTCCATATCATGTTTTAAATATAATTTGCATGGGGGTATGGTGGCACCTGACTCGAAGATGCTTCTCAATTATACATATATCTACTTTTAGCATTCCCTACAATTTTAGAGGACATGTTGCCAAGGCCGTAGATGGCACCTTTTTTTTTTTTACCTCTGGCAGCTTTGACAAATAAATTTATATCTACAACATTCTCGCTTGAGCTTTAACTTTTTGTACTCTCTCTTTGTCTCAAGTATTTATCCTAGCAATATAAATGGAATTACTTAATATAAATATACATCTGCATATTAGTAAAATAAATATATTTTTTTATATATGTACGTACCCAAATGGCCTTTGATTTTTCATTTACCCAAGAGTTAGTTGATTTTTGTTGGTGCATTTTCTGGTAAAGCTCAGAAAACGAAGGATCTCTTCGTAACTCCTGGGGCTATAGAATGAAATAAAATAAGATTAGATGAAATAATATCCCAAAATAAGGAAATAAAATACAAATTGATACCAATCTTCGTGCATGTTCCTCCATAGATGTAGAACCTCCTGTGTGTAAAGAAGCAATTGCATGATTTTTCTTTTTTTGCTCACTATTGGCACGAAATTCGTTAGAATCCCAATGGTCACATAAATCTTCCCAAATTGACTGTTTTATCCATAGGGGTCTTTTCCGTATGTCGCGTACATGTGCAATGATATCCTTTAACTGTTTTTGTACTCAATTTTTCCAGTTATGCCAGATCTCATAGTGGTGCACTGGGTCCCAATAATAGCATTTCTTACATTGTGAACCACAACATCAATACAAACAAATTAGGAGTTGTTCAAGATAAAATCAATCAATCAATGTTTTGGGTATAATAACCAAAGGAGACAATTAAACCTTAAACTCATGAAACCATAATTGCTGATATTCGTGCGGAACCTCACTCCAACAATTCCATGCACCATTATATTTATCTTTGAAGATTGTAACAATGGAAGTACAAACATCTTTATTATTTGGTTTGAACCTAGAGGAATAGAAGTGGAAGGAAAGAAATTATGACCCATTATAAACAACCATATAATAATATACATAGAAGAAACAAAGTTAGAAACCTAATCCCCTCAGGTATGATCAGTGTGGGAAGAGGTTCATTCTGGTTAGTAGAGGCCTCATCATGCATTTCATGCACTTCTGGTTGCATATTATTTGATTCTGATTGAACGTTAGGTGGGGTTGGTGAACTCGGTTGTGTGTTTTCTTAAGCAGTAGATGATTCTCCTTGAGAAAAATTTTTCTGTGTCTTTCTTTTTCTTCTTGAAAACATCCTACACAATAAATAAATGTGACTATGTTCATAAAATATTTTAATAATAGTATAATAATATATTCTATGCTCATAAGTCTAAAATGATAATCTTCTCTGCTTATCTTGGCACCTTCATGAATACAGAGCTGAAAAGAATGTTATAAGAGAAAGAGAGATGTAGTCGACAAAGTTTAATCATATAGGAATATATATATGGGTATATATATGGGTATATATATTGATATATATATATATATATATGTGTGTGTGTGGGTGTCTACGTATAGGTGCATGATTGTTTATGGAGACATGTGAATCCAAGTTAGATAAGGATAAGAAATGAAAAGATAAACTATACATATTTTGAGATTTAGTTGTCTACGGAAGAAGGCAAAATAGGTAAGAAAATATTCTCGCACATGGACATAACTTATTTTATATTATTTTATAATGTGCAACAATAGAACTTATCATCTATGACTATGTAGGTCCCGCACCATAACATTACCATGCATAGGAGAAGAGTAGCTCATGAAAGAGGAATAGATAAGATAATAAATAAAACATGAGAGGTGTATTTTACGTTACCGACATTATAATATAAATTCATAAACTTATATCAAATAAGTTTACACCATTACATAAAATAACCTAAAATAGTAGCATTACTTCCTTATCAACTTCTCCATCAATTCCTTTCATTGGAATTATTCTCATACAATGGTCTATTATTCTCATGATATTCATAAAGTTCACGTTGCATCTCAAATATTGATTTCTTGTTGGTGTCCATTTGCATCCGAAGATCCTTTAACTTTTGATCAATATCAGGATGGAGGTGACCTCCTAGATATATAGCCTCTATCGCACTTGGATGTGAGAAAATGTTATTTCTTTTACCATAATTATACTCATATATTAGATCATCTACTACTTCATATGCAACACTTCCCAAGCACATATAGAGCCTCCACTTTTTTTCCTCCAGCAGCTACCATCCACAGAGCAACTTCATTTGGCAGTGTAAAAATTTGTGGATCACTCGCCACAGTTGCTATACTAGTTTTAAGCCTAACATATTCATCCTGAGATAAAACAAACAATAGAGGATGTTACATAGTTGTACTTTTATGTAAGAACATTTAAAAGAAGTAAAAAAAAATAAGAGGATACATACAAAAGTTTTTTCATATTTTTTATCAATCCATTCACCGGATAATGGTTTTTTATGAGTCTAGACGTGAAATTCTATTGGAGTTACAGGCCTACCTAATTCCTCAGCTAAAGTTGCAATATGATCTATGAATGGAATATTTCCACCAGTATGGAGAGATGTCTCGTAGACAAAGTTTGAAGCTCTATTCTTCTTCACGCGTTCACTTCTCTCTTTAAATTTTGCTTTGTTCCAACTAACGCATAAATCATTCCAAATATCTTCATTAATCCAGGTAGGACGTTTTCCTTTATCTCAAACATAACAAAGTAAATCTTTTAACCAATTTCTTGCTCGATCTTTAAAGTTTTTATAAATTTGGAAATGATCCTCTCGTGTCCATACATAGTGTTTCTATTCATTAGGACCAAAAATATCAGTAAGTCCATATATTTTAACAGGGTGGATATAATAAACATGATATTGGCATCGCGATTCAAATTTACCTGGAATTCTACAAAACACAATTGGCGAACTAATTCAGGAACTTCTTTCAATGAGTTATAAGCTCCTAAGTAATTATGTTTCATCATAGATACTATATACTCAACGGCATCATTTCCATCGGGGCCAAATCTAACAAATGCATATACCAAAGTTTGGATTAAAAAAAGAAAATTGATTAAATGAAAAGGAAAAATTTCATACCCTATTTCACCAATTGAAAAAATAAGTTCTTTTGCTATATTAACTCTTGCTCAAATTTGGGAATACAAAACATCTCCATAGATTCTTCTATCCATCTATACTATAAATAACAATAGATGAACATAAAAGAATCATGCCAACATACATTCTTTATGTTCAACGCTTATACAAATATATTACCTCATATCTTTGCGATAATAACAGCACGCCTCAAAAAACAAGTCGCACTTTAGGTAGAATGCATTATATAATTTTCTCTTCTACTTCACGTGAATTACCAAACTTCAATCCCTTCACAATCCCTTCACTGCATGATCCCTTCACTACAACTACTGCATGCCTAGGTACTCCCTCTCCTGCATTGTTATATATCTTGTTTGTGAGACACGTATTAAAGCATCTTATACATTGCATACTAAGTCACTTAGATAAGGACAAAGTGTTTCCAATTCCTTCACATGCTTTTCTTTTGCCTATCTTTTCCTCTTGCCTTGTCCCTCGTCCATTCAACCTTTTTCGTCCTTTTCTTGGTAAGGATTGTTGCTTCATGTGAAGTTGTATTTATCATCCTTGTCTTAGCATGGCATGAATTCAAGCTTCACGTGAAGGAAGCTTTTTTGTCCTTATGTTAGCATGTCGCGTACATATAATCCTGTATAAAATGACAAAAATGTAATCCTGTATAATTTTAAAGAATCTTAATTATAATAATTAATCATATGTACTAATTTATTTTACATTAGATACAGGTACAATTAATATAAAATTATTTAAACTAATATAAAATCAATTACTCAAATTAATTGATATAAAATTAATAAACATATATCTTTAATTAGTCATAAATAAATTTTTGTGATAATTTAAATTCATATAAATTGTACTTATAATTACTTTTAAATTAATAAACATGTATGAAATATATATTATATATATATATATATATCCTATATTATTAAGTTAAAATAATTATTCTTGGGGTACAATGTAACATGGACCGGTGCACTGCAGGAAGGGCAAAATTGTCCTAAGAAAATTAACCACTCCCCTTCCCTCCGTATTCTCTCTCGCTGCATCTAAACACGGAAGGAGAAGTACTTTTCTCCCCACTTTCACCTCCGCTGTTTTCTTCCTGCTTTTTTCTCCCCTCCACTTTTCTCCTCCCTCATCCAAATAGAGCATAAGACTAGACACTGCAAACCCTATGTTAAATAAATATTTGTTTTGACTTCAATGTTATAGGCTAGATGTGTTGTCCTAACTTGTCAAATCCCATAAAATTTAGTTTGAAATTTGGACTAAATTTTTCCCCTCAATGTCTTACAACATTTTAAAGGCATCGAGTCCCTCTTCTTCAACTCATCTCTAAAATTTTATTTTTAGTCAATAACTCTGTTCTTCAACTTATTTTTAGTATATCATTTTCAGCTAATACATGACTTTTTTTTATCATTTTTCTTTCATTATTCGCAATTTTTAAATCTATGCCTTTCAACTTTTATTCTTTAACTTTATTTTCTGAAAATATTCAACTTTTATTCTCAATTTTCTTGCTCTAATCTATTAAAATTAATGTAATTATTTATTTATTTTATAAATACTTATTAATTAAATTATATAGTTGTATTTATGTTTTTAGCTATATTTATTTTGTTTCTATTTATTCTATTGTTGTATTTATTTTTTTGCATAAATTATTTATATTATATTTATTTTTGTTGCATTTAATTTATGGTTATATTTATTTAGTTTGCATTTATTTTTTTGTATATTTTTTCGGTTACATTTATTTTTTTTGCTATATTTATTATATTTGTATTTATTTTTTGGTTATTTTTATTTAGTGCCCATTTAATTTTTCTTGATATTTATTTTGTTTACATTTAATTTTTTTGTTATATTTATTATGTTTACATTTATTTATTTGTTATATTTATTTTGTCCGTATTAATTTGTTTTACATTTTTTTGCAATTATTTTGTTGTTATATTTGTTTTGCTTGCATTATTTTTTTGTGTTATATTTATTTTGTTTGATTTAAATTTTTTTGTTATACTTATTTATGTTGCATTTATTTTTTTATATTTATTTTGATGACCTTTTTTGCTATTATGTTTACATTTATTTTGATATTTATTTTGTTTGGCTATAGTCATGCATTTACTTTTTGTGCTATATTTATTTTCTTTACATTTATTTTCTACTATATTTATTATGTTTGCATTTTTTGTGTCTTATATTTATATTATTTGCATTTATTTTTTGTTATATCTATTTTGTTTGTATTAATTTTTTTGTTATATTTATTTAGTTTGCATTTAATTTTTTATATTTTATATGGTTAGATTTATTTTTTTTACTATATTTATTTTGTTTGCATTTATCATGACCTTGCGATAATATTGGATTTTTTTTATGCAATATGAGACAATGAGATTTTTTTTACTTTACATGGATGAATCTTTAGTAAAGTGACTATTGTATATGATGTATTTATTATGACGCTTTTCATATTTTGCACATTGATGATTTGGTAACCATATGAATCAAATAATATGTAGTCGCTAATCCCACAATATTACTTAGCATCTCAAAACATTTGACTAGTTTCAATACTACTTTTTTGCTTTTATATCCTAAAGTGGCATCACCTAGATCGTATGCTATGCCAATTTGGTAAGTAGTAACCAATCTCTATTTCTTCAGTTAATTTGGGGGCTTGCCATATATTATAACTATAAGAAATAACCTCAGCAAATTGACAAGAAAAGCATATGGGCTTTTATTGAGTCATGGAATACATGACAAGATATTTTATTTCAAGCGCCCATGGTTACAAAGCCTATGGATCACATTTTTGAATACATGTGATGGTATTGAACACATACTTGTTAATGGATCCATCCCACCAGTAGTGCTACTAGTTTTGTAGTAGATTTTTTACATTTGTCGCTCTTACTACTTTCATTTTGTTAATATATAATTTTTCTTTGTTTTATCAATATAACTTTTTTTTTTCTAAGCTGATATTGTTGATAACCTCTACAAATCGAACATTTATGACCCTCTGCAAATAGGTTATCATAACTATTAAGAGAGGATGAATTAAGACCAAATGAGCATCTTATTAGCTCCCCAGGAACAACGCTTCATGATAGTTTCCTAGTCTATTCCACCTACACCTAATTTACCATGAACAGAAATTCCAAAGGCTAAGCTGACCAAGAGACATGAGGATTACATGTTAGTTCGGTTGCCCATTGTTGACCAAGATAAACAAAATTATCATGGTACTAGTGCTCCAACATCATCTCTACTAATTGAAGATGTTGTAACATAGCAATATATTAGTATAGTCGATCTATCTTTTTTTTTTTTTGGCTAACTGGCCAATATGTAGATTTTGGAAATGTTAATCCCTTTTATCATATGCCTCCTTCACCATTATTGCAACTTGAATCTCTCAATCCCTCTCAATTTATGTCATTTATATTATTATTTAATGATCAAATGACCTTAAATGTCAAGTATAGTAGTCAATTTTTTAAAATTGAGAAATCAACATATTATGGGTTTATGACTCTTCAGCATCTGTTTCCTCTAGTGCATTCTCCCATATTTGATTTAAATTCTTTATCACCTACTCTTATTAGCAATCCATTGGATCAAAAATGTGAAAACCCTATAAGCCAAGGGCAACCACAATGTAAAAGACAAATGGCTCATTATGGTACTAGCAATTGCTGTTTTTTTTATATATAATCGAATAAATTATTTTTTTTTGTCTATTGTAAAAAATAACCTTAGTGATATTAACTTAGCTTATCACAATAAAAGCACATTATATTACTTTTTAATTTTTCACATAGTATTTTATATTTGTAACTACATCTTCATACAATTTTCTTTAATTTTTTATTTTTATTTATTTAATACATCAATAATTGTTTTAATTATTACTACTTTATTAACAATTATTAGTATTTACGATCCAGCTAAATTCATTAATTAATTATTACATTACCAATATTTATTATATATAGCAAATTAATAATAACTAACTTTAAAATAAATCAATAACTAATTCTAACTAATTAAGCATACAATAATGATTGACTTTTGATTATATCATAATAACTATGCTGATTTTTTTCTCAAAAAACATGCCAGCCCCATCATAGGATTCATGGGTTCCCATTTTTAGCATCTCTAGGTTTTAGATGCAATTATTTTCCTCAAACAGAGTTGACACTAATTAGTAAAAATTAAGATTTTGATAAAAAAAAAACTGCATCTCTCATCTTTGGCAATGGCAAATTGACTTTACATATTAATATATAAGAAAATTATAGTTCAGGATTATAAAGTTAAACTATTTATTTTGAGTAACCAAATATTAGGAGCCTAAATTAAATACTAATTTACATATTTACTATAATTTTGGGTCCTGTATGTTGGAACGGATCCTTATGATTTTTCCGATAGCTTATGGAAAGGATAGTTATATATATATATATATATATATTTAGAATCATATTAATTTTTCCTTTGTGGGAACAGATACTTTCCTTTTTCTTTTTGAGTCCAGTGTTGGAACTTATCATTATGATTTTTACTTTGGCCAATGGAAAGGAATATAAGGTGTTCTTTAACTCTTTAAGGGGTAGAAATTTTTTTCTAGTTTGAACATAGCAGATGAGATTACAGTTTGAAAAAGTTTATTACTGCTGTACATACATCAGACAGCTACACGTGAAAAAAGTATATAACTGTTGTACATACCAAAAACGTTTATTTTCTTTAAGAATCAAACACGGACTTTATATAATCTCTCTTCTGATTTCTGTTGAAAAGGATTGGGTTTAGGATCCACCTTCTAATTATTGAATGAACTTTAAACCTGCTTACACCGAATTTAATAATTATTAGGTACCAAATTATGCGATTCTCTGACACCAAAGAAACCTTCACCCCTTTTCCCTTTACCTTGGTGTTGTGTGTTGATACTCGTAGAGAAGTGAAGAGCCACACCGATTTTCCGATTTCTGTTGAAAAGGATTGGGTTTAGGATCCACCTTCTAATTATTGAATGAACTTTAAACCTGCTTACACCGAATTTAATAATTATTAGGTACCAAATTATGCGATTCTCTGACACCAAAGAAACCTTCACCCCTTTTCCCTCTACCTTGGTGTTGTGTGTAGTTACTCTTAGAGAAGTGAAGAGCCACACCGATTTTCCGATTTCCGTTGAAAAGGATTGGGTTTAGGATCCACCTTCTAATTATTGAATGAACTTTAAACCTGCTTACACCGAATTTAATAATTATTAGGTACCAAATCAAGCGATTCTCTACGCCAAAGAAACCTTCACCCTTTTCCTTTTACCTTAGTGTTGTGTGTTGTTACACTTACAGTGCGTTTGGATTGAGAGAAAAGTGAGGAGAAAGGGAGAGGGGGAAGGAAAACAAAATTTTATCCCGTTTGGTTTGAAGAGAAAATTGGACAGAAGAGAAAAAATGGAGAGAAAAGTATGGTAAATTTTATCATTTTTTTTTTCTCTCCAAATGTGGAGAGATTGAAGGAGAAAATGGACGTGATTATATCCGACAACAAATTAATCAAAATATAAAAAATAATAAATATATATATTTAATAAAAATTTTTAAATATTTTAATTGGTTAATTAAAAAATTAATATTACAATTAATTTTATTATTAAATTAATTAATATATTTTACAAAATAATAATATTTTTAATATAAAAATTAATAAATTATATATAATTTTTAAAAAATTATACATAATTTAAAAAAAATGACCGACTGTAATTTAACCACAGCATCAAAATGCTTAATGCATTGCATATAAATATATATATATATATTATATTATATTTTTAAATATATAATATTTATATATTATATTTAAATTAATTAATATATATTAAAATAATATTAATATTTATAATTTTTAAATAATAATTTATAGATATTTTTTATAAAATAAAATTTAATTAATTTAAAGAATATATATTTTTAAAATTTAAATATTTATTTTTTAATAATTTTTTTTATTTTATTCAAAAATAGTTTTTGAAATTATTTAAATATTTTTAAATTAATTTTTATATATTTTATTATTGTTATTTTTAAAAAATATATATGTAAAAATTTAAAATAATAATAAAATTATTATTATTTTAAATTAATATTTTTTTTATACTTTTTTTCTCTTTTCATCCAAATACATAGAAAGAAAATATTTTTTTTTTAATTTTCTCTTTTCTCGCATTTCTCCCCACTTTTTTTTTCTTCTCCTTTTCTCTTCCCCCATCCAAACAAAGCGTTAAGAGAAGTGAAGAGCCACACCGATGTTCCTATCCTTTGCCATGGCCAATGGGATTTTCTCTTTGTTTTCTCTCTCTTTCTATCTTTCTTTGTGATGTTATACGACAGGAATAAAATCAAAGCTATTATAAAGGGTAGAAGAGACAATAAAGGGAAGAAAAGAGAGTTGATGAGATGAGGCTAGAAATTGAGCGTGACCAGCTTTTCTTATTTGTCGGCAAATGGAGATATTACCACCGCCATCAACCAAAAAGATCCCCTGCTCATCTCCGACATGAGAGAGAGAGAGAGATGGAGATATATATATATATATATATATATAGCTGCTTTTCCTATTTTCCACTTCGTACCCAAAACTTATTTATTTCTTGTTGGGAGTTATATAATTGTTAGTTTTAGAATAATTTTTACATGTTATTTATAATAACACTTTCGTAATCCTTAATTAATGTGCAAAATATTTTTATAAATATCTACATATATATATGTGAGTAAGCAATAAATTTTGATTAATTAACATTTTGCCTTATGATTATGTATGTGTTTACGTACGTCTAGGAATTATTTATTACACTTTCAGACTATTGAAAAGTTTAGTATTCCCATCATTTATATTTTAATACTTGAAATAATTGTCCCTTAAATTTTAAAAATTCAACTCAACTTTGATTTTACATTAAATTGTGGTGCTAAAATATAATTGACAATAATACAAAGTGTTTAATGTCAGGTGAGAGAAAAATGAACCCATGTTTGGAGTAGGTTTTCGGTATTCATGTAATGTAATACCGAGCATGCAATATTATTATTAATATTTTCTATTTTACCACATATATAGTCTACTTTGTTGTTTAGTAAAAGCTATCTAATATAATTTTAAATAATGATTAAGTTGAATTTTAAATTTTAGATGAAAATTTTTTATTTGCCAAAATATAGTAATATTAAATTCTTTATAGAAGTCTAC
This sequence comes from Erythrophleum ivorense, assembly GCA_026724425.1. NCBI lineage: Eukaryota > Viridiplantae > Streptophyta > Magnoliopsida > Fabales > Fabaceae > Erythrophleum > Erythrophleum ivorense. The sequence goes on along the minus strand of JAIUCV010000006.1, from coordinate 33,235,978 downwards.
TGGATATATAATAAATATTTTTTGAAAAAAATTATTTTGCTCTGAAATTAATCACCCAAAATAAAAAATTCTTTAATTTAGTTTTTAAAATACTTTTTTCAAGAAAAAAAGCTTGCAATACGAGCATATACTTTCATTATTTTTTTTGGAAGATGCAATGCCTTAAAGGGCACATACTATTCGACTAAACTAGTAAGTGGCCTTCACCAGAATTTGGTGAGTTCCACAATGAAAATAATAATAATAATAATCACATTTTATTAGAGACTAGGGATAGTGCCAGAAATCTTTACTTTTATATATTAATATATTGATTTGGTCTATAATAAAACAATTTTTGATAGCCCTACGATGTTAGAAGCTAACCAATGGAGGCTTTCCTCACTTCTCAGATCAACCAGCATGAGCTCATGGATTAATAATTAACATAACTATTGTTTGCTTTTGGTAGTGTCAAGTAGGAAGTCTCCTTGAATTTTTTAAGAATTTGCTTCATTATGGGATCTGCCTTGTGAAGCACACTATTTTATTTTACGATGATGAATAAATTACACTAATTTGCTTTGAGGTTCAGTTAAGTTAAGTTAAATTTAATTTTTTATTTTAAAATTATTATCAAATTCCTTTAACATTTGATATATATTATTGTGAAACCACTCTTATACTATTTATTTTTTATTAATGAAATTACTTTTTGTGCAATATATATGGCAAGCACATCTTCCACGAGTTCAATATTTCTCAGCACAAAATTTCCAAGAAGCATCACTGATACTGCCATGAAATAACCCATCAAATATTATCTACTATTCTGCTACTTATAAATCAACTGCATATACAATTTGGTCCTGCTTATTTGAAAAGAGGCATTGATAGCCTCATAATTTTTAAAATCATTTAATTATATTCTTTTATTATATCATTCATTTAAAATTTATTGCTGACCCAATAATCAATAGATTTGGACATTATTTATTTATCTAACATCACTAACTCATCCTTAGATTTAGTGTCTAAGTTAATATTAAAATTAACTAAATTAAGATTTTCATATATAACACTAAAAAGAATCAACCCTTTGTTTTTTTGGGTCTTTACTGAAGGAGGACTGCAAGCCTGAAATGCTGTTTCATAATAGAGACTACAAAGAATCATGATTTTCATTAATAATCAGAAATGGATTTTCACGTGGCAGTACATAATAAAACCTGAAGTAAATTAACAAAATTTATAGAGTAAATTTTTATATACAAAATGCATCTTCAAAGTAAATTAACGAAATTTATTTAATTTTAATTTCTAAAATTTACTAGTACATGAATTAATTTTTTAAAATAATAAACTCTTGCATATTAATTATATTATCAAATGATTTAAGGATATAAAAGAATTATAATAAATTTATTATTCTTAAAAATTAAAGTTATACATTTACTAATTTAAAAACTGAATCTAGATACTAGATAGATTTGAGAGATAACATTGTTACTTTATGAAAAATTTAATAAAAAAAAGCTATAATTTTGAAAGAATTTAATACACACACAAATAAGGCCAAGTTGCTTTATCATGTGTTGGGGCAACATTGATTTGAAAGAAAAGTTGAAAAAGCTCATCAGCAAGTGACACCAAATGGCAGCGCTTTCGATTGCTCATTGGTTGGCTCCGTACGTTTCCGCGGTGCGGCTTTAACCGTGCAACAGGAAAATCACAGAAATAATTTAAATGTTAGTGTACCAAATGGCAGCGGAAACCGCAAACACTTAGGTCTCGTTTGGTACAAGAAATTAAGTTTTGATAGAATAAAAATGAAAAATAAAATAAAAATAAAAAGAAATTTTATATTTCATAATTATATTTGATATAATAAAAATAAAAATAAAAATATTTTTACTTTTTTATACTTAATTAGATAAAAATGACATAAAAATAGAATGAGAAGAGAATTAAAAAATTAAAATACTTTTAATAATTATAAAATATAATAAAATATTTTATTTTTAATTACCAATAATAATAAATAATAATAAAATAATATTTTAATTTAAAATTTTATTTTTAATTTACCTTCAATAAAAAAAATAATTTGAAGAAGAATAAAATAATTTTAATTTTTATTCTCCTACTCAATAAAACTCTTTCCCACCACAAAGTAATAAAATAGACTCTTCCATATTAGTGGGAGACAGCTCTCCCAGAAAAAGAAGTCTCTTACTTACCAAACATGCATTTCTTTCAATTCCACTCCCTTTCCCTCTTCATCATTCAATTTTCCCACCAACCAAACAAGGCCTTAGAACTTAGTAGAGGAATAGAAATTGAAACAAAAACAAATTTTATTATAAATATATGTTTGTTACGCATTAATAAAATAGAATAAAAATACAGGTGAAAAATAGGTACACTGTGCATTTTTTATTCTATTATTTTTATATACCATATTTTAATTGTAAATATTGTAACATTTTTACTCTTTTGCATATTTATTAACCTTCTATTTTATTTAGTCTTATTCAACTTGTTCACCTTTAGTCTTGAAAATCTTGCAACTTGTTATAGTAATATGAGAAAATAAAAAATTATATTGACTGAACTCAAAATTTTTAATTAAGTTTGACTAATCCATGAATCGAAATCTCTTGACTTGTTTTTTGATTGATGGAGTTTGAAATTTGGAAAAAAGTGTTTTTTGACCAAATTTCAAACTTTATCAATTAAAATTCTAATTGAAACTTAATTGAAAAATAGTATTTTTTGACTAAATTTTAGTTAAAACTATCTAACTAATTCATTAGTAAAAATTTTTTAATTCAATTTCAGTAAAACAAATACTGCTTTTCAACTAAATTTCAATTGAAAAATATTATTTTGTTTGACCAATTTATTAGTTGAAAAATTTTTACTGAATTTTTAGTTAGAAATTTTGAATTAATTATATTATTATTTTTACCTCCAAAACAATTTATTATCTTATTATTTATATTTTATTATATATTTTTAAATATATTAATAAATTGATAAATATTTAATTAATATATGTAAAAAAAATCACCAAACAATTCATTTTTGTCATAAGGTAAAGGCATTTTTGTCATTTCATTCTTTTTACTTTCTATTCTATTTTACTTTCATCCAACCAAACAATTTAATTTAAACATATCTCCTTTCCTTTTCTACTCTTACTAAATAAATTTTTTTTATTACATTCTATTCATCTTTCTATTTCTATTTCTATCAACAAAGAATCTGTATATATATCAAACAAGACCTCAGATTTTAATTATATAAAGTAAAATCCAAATCTAAATTGTAACCACTCAAAATATAATAATAGTTACAAATATCTAAATAGATAGTATAAGATTTTCAAGATGAGGTAGGTAAATATTGCTTTAAAATTTTTCAATAGTCATAATAATTTAATTTTTTAAATTAATTGAAAAAATAATATTAGACTAACTTTCAATGAAGAATATTTCGTAAATATATGAAGATCCAAAAGTACCAATTATAGTGTCAATAACTATGTTTTTGGAGAAATTCTTACATATTCTAAGAATATCATATCATTTATACTTTTTTCTAATAAAAAAAAATCAAATAACACTAAATGGGATGGATATTTCTTTTCATTTTATCATAATTCTTCTTTTACCAATAGATTACTCAAATTTTTTTATATGAAAAACATTTCATTAATTACTAATGGGTCCCATATTTATACATTTCAAAACCATTTATAAAAAAATAGAGAGAAATATAGACTATATTTAATATGACTTAATGTCTTTTTATTAAAAAGAGTATAAATAACATGACATTCATGGAATATATAAGAATTTCTCATGCCTTTGAACATATATCAACATCCACCATGCCCAATTAACCTATCATTAATGCTTCAATTAAAAGAAAAACTAACAAAGCATGATAAATCACATAATTAATGCTTCATTAAACTATTGAAAAGGGAGATCTAACTTTTGACTCATAAATCAAATGGCATTGTAGAATTGCCAAGGATATTAGCATTCATATTTAGAATGCTAAACCAAAAGATTTGAAATGGTTGAAGGTTGAAGAAATTAAGATAAAAAACATAGTGTGACAAAGAATATATGATTGAAGGATTTTAAATTTGAATTAAATGTAAGATTTAATTTGACTAACAACTAAAGTAATCACAAGTTATTATGTGCATAATGTTTAGAATATTAATTTAAAATTAATAAACATGAATGAACATATTTGATTTGGTTATTGTAGTAGAGTAATAACTAATAACACAATACCATGTTAATAAGCTAAATCTCTCTTTTTATTATCCTAAACTTGATAGGAGTTTTCAATGGCATGAACTCACTTATTAAGGTTAGAAAGGGGACATATCCTTACTTTATGTAGTTTTAATAAAACCTCCCATTATGAGTTTCAATAAAACTTAATTAGCTTACATTTCTAACTATTAACCAGACTTATTTTATAATTAATGTATGTTAAGTTCAATTATAATACGATTACTTAATAAGTTAAGCCTATAATATTTTAATAGACCATTAATCAATCATTATAATACAATTAATATAAGTCCATGTTTAGATTTTTTTTCAACATTAAAAAGAATGAGATAAGAAGTATATATAAATATTTAAAATTAAGAGTTCATAATTATATTTGAAATGTTCCAACATAGGAAAATTTTATGTGATTAATAATTAAATAACTATTATTTGTTCTTGGTAGTGTCAAATATAAGGTTCTTGAGTTCTATAAGAATCTGCTTCATTATGGGATGTGCCTTGTGAAGCACACTTTTTTCATTTTATGATGATGAGTAAATTACACTAATTTGTTTTGAGGTTTAGTTAAATTAAATTTAATATTCCTCTTATTTTCAAAATATCATCAAATTCCCTGAATGAACTCTTAGCTTCATTGACAGTTAACCATTCCAACACTGACAAATTAAAAAAGAAAAAAATGAGAATCATCACACTTCATAACCCTTTCTCCCTATGGTAAATATTACATAGTAGTGAAGCTTATAATAGAATGACAGTATCTAGAATATCACGACCAAATAATCTAATGCTTCTCTAAAACTTGAATACAAACTCACTCACCATCATCATCATCCATGTAGAGAAAGGGTTGACTACCTTGTCTGAACCCTTTGTCTCGAACAAGTTGTTTCCACTTTTTTTTTAGGATTATTTTCTGGGACCTCTCATGTCACACCCCACAAATTTAAGTAGGTTGGCGCAGAAGACAAACCATCCCCCTACCACAAGTCTATTTGTATTATCAACATCTTCAAAATTTAGAGAGTATCTCTAAGTTGTAACTTCATATAATGAAAACATATAAGTTTTTCTTTTAGGTGACTTTTGTAGAAATTTCGGCAGAGTCTCCTCTATAATTCAGACCTCCCAATATTTCTACAATCTGTCAGCTAAAACAATACACCCAAAAGGGGCAACCCGTATTCATTCAGACTAAAAATAAACTTCTAGAGAGTGGGGATACCCGATCTATGATTTAGTGGAGCCAACTTTACAATACTTAGAACAAAATATATTACACGCATATAAACAAAATGCACCCACATGAACAACTGTAGGCTCGCCAAAAGAAATAAACGAAAGATCAACAACTAGTAAGCTGCTGAAGGTAGACTAGGGTCTGCACTGCTATCTGAAATTTTTTTTTTAAAAAAGTGAGTTTGATACTCAATGAATAAGTAATGCCAACCCTTAAAAATAGGGACAAGGCCTGTAAATATATATATATATATATATAACGCATAAAACAAGCCTTGTGCAAATCATTTTTTTAATATGCACCAGAAGTATCTAAGCAGAACCAACTTGAAACAGACGCAGAGCACACAGCTCGCGGGGAGAATAACCACAGACACAAAGCACTCTGTTTGCGAAAATAAAATGACTCCACATGTGGTAGCTACCTACACGGGGCTAGCAACACCCTTGTTAGCTGAGGTACAAATCATGGTGCACCAGGACTAACATCTACTGCTGTTAGCTACAGGGTTCTGAGTAGATAACCTCGTAAAATAATACATTTTCTTTAAATAGTATTCCAGACAGAGCATCTTTCACATAAGTTCAATACCAGAATTTTCAGATAACTCAAACAATCTTAAATTTACAAAATTTCATGTTCAAATCAATTTTCAGTAACTATACATATGATGAAGCATTCAAATTCGTAACTCCATAAATAGATTTTCAAATTTAGAGCACTGTAAGAAAACTTAGTAACAAAATGGTTGATAATATTTACACAGGGTCCGCATTATTTACTCACCTTCAAAGATGATATCGAAATTCCCTGCCCACTCTTCAGCTATGGCTCAATCTCTTGAATACCCTATAATACCCGTTCACCAGATTTTAGAGTGTGAATAACTAAAATTTATCTCATTAGCTTAGCCTATTTGAACAAGATTCTAGGGAAAGAAAAGAACATTGGTATTTATTCTTCATTCCCTTAGCATGTTATAGATATGTATATGATTTCAAGGAACTAAATCTACCATCCTCTCCTCAATTCCATGCCCTCGATACCCATACAATACACACAATATACATATATAAAGATATAGATTTGTATATATATGTGTCCGTATATGGCAGCAAAGTATTTTTGGATTCTTCATTCAAAGACTGAAATTCGCTCAAGGAAGGAAGAAAAATAGAACCATGTCAATTTTATGTCATTTCTTCCCTAATTCCATTAAAGAGCTAAACTCAACAACCAAGAAACAACAGAAAATTCATACCACACAAGGCTATCCTTTCTGCATCAAAACACGCTAGAGAAGAGCTTATTTTGCACAAACAAGAATTGGCAAGTAAGAAGTACAATGGAATTTGGTTTTAGATTAGGAAGTATATGCAGAAAATGGGAGTAATCATCGTATAGGAAAGTTGAAATACATTTTAGCATGAAGGAAGTCAAGATTGCTCCAACCAAACTCATCCTCCTACACCAATTTTTTTTTTCTACGCAACACTTTCCCTCGGCTGGCCACACACCAGAAAATGCGTTACAGAACTAGAAAAACAAGGGAGGGAGACGTTGTGAAGATGAGACCATAAGAAGCAATACACAGGACAGAAACTCCAGACCTGGGGAAAGGATTTTTCTGGCATTAATTCACCAGCAACTAGCAGCGCAACTCAGCAAATACAAGGAGAAAACAACAGCAGCAGAAAATTGAACCAGAGACAACAAAAATGACGATGAACAGGGGATAGAAGATGCAGTTCTTTCCAGCGAAATTCTGTTACTTTTTCTGGCCGACAGGATGGAAGCAGGTGTAGGTTTTGTGCTGCAGAAATTGTGAGAAGCAAAATGACATGAAGCCCAGCTTAAAGTGGATGAAAAAGGGGTATATCAAGAAATTGCAGAAGGAAGAAAAATTGATACGTGACAGCTTCAAAACACCCATTTGAAAAGTCAAACTCCCATATACATATATATTACATGCACGTCGGTTCTTTACAATCTCTCCCCCTAAAAAAATTTTGGTCATCAAATATATATATATATACTAACCTTAGTTCTCAAATAGATAGGGGTACTTTGCACGCATTTCAGTTTCTACCTCCCACGTAGCCTCCTCTGGTGTGTGGTGACACCATAAAACTTTTACTGATGTAATCTCCTTGGAACGTAACTTCTTCATTTGTCTGTCCAAGATTGCCACAGGAGTTTCTTCATAAGTCAAACCTTCACCCAAAGAAACATCTTGATTCTGTAACACGTGAGAGGGATTAGGTAGATACTTCTTTAACATTGAAACATGAAATACTGAGTGAATATTGGATAACTCAGGTGGTAATGCCAGCTTATAGGCTACAGTCCCAACTTGCTCTAGGATCTCAAATGGCCCTATATATCTCGGGGTCAACTTCCCCTTTCTCCCAAATCTCATCACACCTTTCATGGGAGACACCCTAAGAAACACATAGTCTCTAATCATGAACTCCAAATCACGGTGTTGGCAATCCATGTACGCTTTCTGCCTGCTCTGAGTTGCTATCAATCTCTCCTTGATTACTTTCACCTTTTCTAAGGTATCTTGTACTAACTCAGGCCCCAATGATTCAACTTCTCCAGTTTCAAACCATCCAATGGGAGATCTGTACTGTCTCCAATATAATGCCTCGAAGGGTGCCATCTGTATGCTAGCTTGATAACTATTATTATAAGCAAATTCCACCAATGATAAATAGTTAAACCAACTACCACCAAAGTCCATAACACACAACCTTAACATATCTTCTATTGTTTGTATAGTCCTCTCAGATTGCCCATCAGTTGAGGATGAAAGGCAGTGCTAAGATCTAATTGGGTACCCATAGCCTCTTGAAAGGCTTTCCAAAACTTAGAAGTAAATTGGGGTCTTCGATCAAAAATTATAGACATTGGTATACCGTGAAGTTTCACTATCTCATTTATGTAAAGCTGTGCATATTTTGCCACATTGTACGTTGTTTTTACAGGGAGAAAATGAGTTGTTTTAGTAAGTCTGTCCACAATCACCCAGATAGAATTATAACCCTTTACTGTTTGGGGTAGTCCTGTTACAAAGTCCATAGTGATCTTTTCCCACTTCCACTCGGGTGTCTCCAGCCGTTGATGTAATCCTGCAGGTTTCTGGTGTTCTGCCTTAACTTGCTGACACGCCAAACAATGCGAAGCGAAATTTGCTATATCTCTCTTCATGCCCTCGCACCAATATACTTGCTTTAAATCTTGATACATCTTTGTAGAACCTGGATGGATTGTATACCGGGAACAATGAGCTTCTTCCATAAGTTCTCTCCTCAATTCTTCCACATTTGGCACACACAATCGAGTACCGAACCATAAGACGCCATTTGAATCTAAAATAAATTCATTTTTCTTTCTACTTTTGACGTCCTCCACCAATTTACATATCTGTGCATCCTTGGCTTGGGCAGTTTTCAACCTTTCAAATAGAGATGAATGAAAGACTCACATATCTGTGCATCCTTGGCTTGGGCAGTTTTCGTACATATGGGCATTTTTTTGAAAGACTCACATAAAGGTTTTTTAAATGAAAGTTTTGAATTCTCTGAAATTCTCAGAGGCTCTGAAAACCATGGGAAACTTCAAGACAATTAAAGCTTCTCCGGTATATGTGACATTTCATAAGATAGAATATATGGTGTTACATTTATTATATTACAAAACATTCTCATGGAAAACATCTCTCAAAATTTTACTTAAAAAATTAAATATCCTATGAAAATGGGTAGAGGTGTGAATTTGAAAAAAGACTGAAACCAATTTTTAGCTTGCCAAATTTTAGTTCTTCCTTTCTATATAAATCCTTAATTTTGTTTTCTCTTTTACTTTTGTTTTCTGCTCTATTCATTTTTACTATTGATCTCGTTCAACTTTCTATCCTTTTCATTGTCTAGTCTCTTTGTTTTTGTTCTTTTGCGGTTTGGTTTTACTCTTCATTTTCTCTTCATTTGAATTCTCTTCTCTCTCATTTCATATTCGTTCATCTCTCCTTTCTTGTTTTCAGGTTATTGATTTGATTTTTCTTTTTGTAAGTGAAAATTTCTAGATCCAATTTAAATGTTTTTTTATTGAGGTTTTAATTTCATTTCCCACATTAGATTGCAATCTAGTTTATTATGATGTCCATAAGAATCTATTTTGATTATTAATATATCTAGTTTTAATTTTCTTTCCTTATTCCATTCCCAAGTTTGATATAGATGAAATTTTATTTGAGATTTTGATTTGATTTACAATATTTTGGATACATGAAAATTTAATCAAAGTGAACCCAGATATAACTAGATAACATGTATGGATGAAGAATATGAATGAAGAGCTTGTTATTTACAAGAAGAACATGAACAACATGAACCTTAAAAATGAATTATAGAATGAAGAATGCGATGAACACTAACCCCAAAAATGTAGAATCACCAACCTAGAAAAAACACCAATCCAAAAAATGCATAATGGGAAGAACATGATGAAAATGCAAGAAAGATGAATAATAACAATAATATACTAAAAAACTAAAATAAATAAAATATAAATTATTATTAATTGTAAACAATCATAATATAAAATTTATAAATATTATTAGTTTATTAGAATAAATATTAATTATTGATATATAAAATAATTAGTATATTAATAGCAATATTAGAAGATTTTTAAAAAATTATTTAAGTATCTAAAAACATAAATAAATTGCCTTTGACAAACATATTATTAGTATGTTTAACCATTAGTTTGTTGGACCACTTTTTTGACAAACGAATGGTTGAACATGTGTCCAATAATTTTTTTGATAGAAATACGTTAGACCACATCAAAACATTGTTATGATAGAATAGTAGTTTGACACGTATTCGACAGACATATGGGATACATATCTAACCATAAATTTTTTTAAATTATAATTTTATTTTTAATAAATAAATTAAAATTAATCAATTTTTTATAATTTTGATTTTTAAAAATTTTTAATTATTATTTATATCAATTTTTATTAATATTATTTAATAATTAATTTTTTACTTAAATTTTTATTAACATTATATTATATTATTTATTATTTATTGTATATTGAATAAAATTTTTATTTATAAGTTAAAAAATTACAAGTGAAGTGACATAATTTCAAAAAGGTAAAGGGCATTAAGTTGTACACTATTAGGCAACTACAATTTAGTTGGAGCAAAATATTGACAATAAAAAATTTTATTACTTATCCAACTGGAATTTTAGTTGAAAATATTTGATGTTCAACTAAAATTAAAAGATTACCAATTGAACTTTCAACCAGTAAACTTGTTTTTGTTGTAGTTATATGACATATGCTATCCTTCCCTTCTTTCATTTTGACCTATATTTATGTTTTCATCCATTTTTATCACTTGTTTAATTAATCTTTACACTAATACTAGTTACAACAAATAATCATATTTTCTTTTTCATCATTCTAAGGGACTTGTTCAACACATACTATACTATCATAATACAAAAATCATACATTGTAAAAATCTCTACCCTTCGTTAACTATGCACATATTTCTAAGTATTCATGCATCTGTTACTTTTTCTATGCTATTCATTCATGTATCTAGGTGCTTAAACTCAAATTAAGAAATAGCAAGTGTCTTCACTCATAAGACCATGATTAGATTCATGAAATCTAATAGAGTAAGGATCATAGGAATCAAAAGAAGCCTAAATTACTAGTCAAAACCAAAACAAAGTGAATGCATTTCCTTAACTAATACAAGTTGGATCACAAATGAAACTAATGTAATACCATACTCCCTTTATCTCCATATTCTCACATTCAAGCTCAAATTCACATGGTGCCAAAGAAAATGAATAAAAATAATAGTATTTTTATGCATTATATAGCGTTTTAAAAACTCATACTTTGCCCTGTGGATCCCGTGGACCCATCAATAGCATTCTCTACTTATTTTTCATCCATACAATTCATTCATATTATAAAACAACCCATAAACTACGGATTTGAAACCAAAAATCAGAAAAATTACACTTTGCCCATGGGTCCAGAATTCAGATTTTTGGCACCAACTTTGATAAATCATAATTAATTCTAGAAAAATCAAAATCAAGCAAATGATAACTTTCTCGGAAGATCTAGATGTCCACTATAGGTTAAAAATAATTCTAGGCCATAAAAACCTAGATAGACCATGATTGACATCAGAAATGATCGAAAGGTCTGGCTGCCTAGGTTTGTTATCACAGTTTACTAATATAAATTTCAAAAATTCATAACTAATTATAGAAAAATCAAAACCTGGCAAACCATACCATTCTAGAAATTTATGAATGTTAACTTGAGGGGAAAAATAGGTCCATATTGAGATAGAAGCAATCAAATCATGAAAATCAATGAAATAGTAATGGAAGTCTACTGCGTCCCTAATATTGATTTGAAACTTCAAAAATTCATTTCTCCCTCAATATAAATTCAAATGCGTTGCTCTTAAGTGCTACAGAAAGCTTATTATGTATAGTTTATGCCCATAAAATTTCATAGCCATTAGACACAATTTGACCTACAAATGATGGAGCCAAAGAATCTGACCATTTGTACAGTAACAATGCCAATTCTGTCAAAATTTGCCAATTTTAAAAATTCACCAAAATTTTTTTAGAGCTTCAAATAATATGTACTTTAGTTTCTTAAAAAGATATAGACAAGACTTATATGCATGCCAAATTTCAGGCCAAAAAGAGCTCATTTGGTCAGATTTTAACATAGTTCACGAATATGGCAAATTTGGCATCATATAAGGGTCAATGTTAGTCCAAATGGCTTCCTAACTTCTTTAACACATCTTGAGCAAGTTTTAAAGAATAAACATAGCATATACAAGCTTTTCAAATGGTCTAAACTACCATGTATCATAATCTCGCCATGCCACAAGCCATAATACACATTCAAGAGTTGTCCTCCAAGTACCCAAAACACACATTCTCATTGATTTGGTTCCAATATTAGTTTATACATTACATATACCTACTCTTATATTTGCTTCAAGGCTTATATCTCAAAAATAATATGTACATACAATTGTTGACATTCAAATATATCATAAGCTACACTAATGGCAAGGTGTGGCTAATCAAGCTCTTTGGCTTCCATTTTGGCCTTCTTGAGCACTACCTAGACATGTTAAGGTAGGAGAAGGAAGGGGATGAGATTCAAGGAATGACACACCTTCAAAAAGTGTTATATTCACAATTTCCATGCCATAATAACACATCAAAACTAAGAATAAACTCAAAGGACTTTTGGTCTAGCCTCACCTCATTTTTAGGACTTTTGGATTAGTTTCACCCTTGGTATAGGGACTTTTGACTTGGCGTCACTCATCCATGAGACTTTTGGCCTTGTTTCATCCATTCTTAGGGACTTTTGGCTTCATCTCACCCATCACAAGGGACTTTTGGCACAACTTCACCAATAGAGCATAATTTCATAATCAAATGCTAAACAAGAAACATAATGGTACCATAGGAGTCAAATAATAGCATAGGCATTTCTTAAGATTCAAGCACACATACATGCATCAAATGACATTCACACAACCATATTGCACACAAGAAAGGGATGGAGAGCTACCTTGGTAATTAAACACAATTCTTCCCTTTTGATTTTTCTTTTTCCTTTTCGGTCTTACACCCACAAATAGATAGAGCTTGATTTCTTTGGCCTAGACACAACAAATAATATCCAATCACACTCTTGAAGCAAGTTAGAACAAATTAAAACACTCTCTAGCTACTCCTTCTTAGCTTGGCCAAAACAATGGAGGAAAAATGAGCCCATGGAGTTTCACATTTTTCTTGATGGGAGAAGTACTTGGGAGGCTTCTTAGGGGTCTTAGAAACTCAAACAAAAACTCACATATGCTAGGGAATTCATGAATCAAAACAAAATTTACAAAGTATTTAAGAATCCCTAGTTATTTTCTCTTGAAATTCCATGGTTTTTCTTCCACTTTCTTTATGTTTCCTAGGTTTCCACACTCTAAATCAATGGGTTCTTGCTAGTTCTAGGTAAAAATTTCTCCCCCTAGGCTGTCATATTTTTGGTCGAAACACCACACATAAAAAGCAAGAAAGAAGAAGCAAAAGTGCAAGGAGATTTGCCTTAATTCCAAGCTCTTTCCAAGAGTCTCTTTCTTTGCTTTATCTTCCTTCTTGAATTTCTAATCTTTCTTCTTTGAACCAAGGCCAAAAAAGAACCAAATAATAACCAAAACCATAGGAAGAAAGCTTGAGAGAGGGAGAACAACATTAAAGAAGGAGAAGCCATGAAATTCTTCCATTTTCCTACCTTTTTGCTTGCTTTTTTCCCTTCTTTCTTGGGCTTTCCTTATGTGTGCTTCTCTCTAGCTTCTTTCTCTATTTTAGGCAGAACCATAAGTCCGTTATCGAAGGCCAAAAATGAGACATCACTTATAGCAAGAGAAAATAAAAGAGTTATTCATTAAAAATGACGTTTACATCCCGCATTCGTGACATTTTTGTTTTAATTTCATTTTAGCTCCTTTTTTAGAACTGTCTTTTCCATCATAAAATTTAGGTCCTCAATCTTATAAAATACTTTGGAATCACTTAATTTAGATTTAAAACATTCTTGAATGAATCAGTCAAAGTTCAGGCCAATCGATGTTCAAAAACATATACTGGAGGGGGTTTAAACCATTCTAGGAGTTCTTATAATTTTTAGGGCCTCCGAAATCCCGGAAACTCAATCTTTCCATTTAAAAATCCTTCCTTGGTGTTTTCTTAATCAGGTTTCACTATAACGAGAGATAGCTCTCACTGTTGTTAGAACTTCACGGTTGTTCTCATCATAGTTGGCGCTATTGTGAGAAATTCCCTGAATTTTGTATGGGTCACGAACTAGTTATAGCAAACTGGCATTCTCACTGTAGCGAACTGGCACCCTCGCTATAGCTAACGGGTATCCTAGCTATAGCGTGGAGACTTAAAAAAATTTTGAAACCTTAAGTCCTTGTTTCTATGAAACTCGGATGTTACACCTAACATCCTCTACTTAATTAATGCCTAAAAGGTTGTGACACATACTCATAAAATGTTTGTATATTTTACCATATGTTCATTGTTTATGATTTTTTTTCCTTTTTTTTTACTTGTAAAGGAATTATAGGTACATCAAGCCTTAGCATTGGAGATCCCTTACCGAACTTGGCTATTAATGCTGGTAGCCAGCTGAGGTATGTAGATTCCATAGCTAAGGGTCTAGCCACCAAGCCAACCTTGATATTCATGACTTCCTTATGGATAAAGAAGAAAAGGAATAAGAACATGTCAAATAGGGCGGTGAGCCTATAATGCAAGAAAAGAAAAGAAATTGGATAATTGAAATCCAAGATAAATAAGAAAAAATTCTCTAGTCCGTTGAATTCATTTAATATATGTTTGAATTTGTTAACTTTACTTCTATAGATAAGACATGACAAGTTAGACCCATAAGTCTAACTTCTTGAAGGGATTGACTCCTTTTTGAAGGCCATAGAGTTATCATGCAATGCAAGAGGGAGGTGGTTTGTTGGGTGTGTTCTTAAGGAATGCTGCAAATAACTTTGCAATATTTCCCATTAGCTACTTAAGTTAAAAGAATGTTCCACCTTAGTACAAAAATGACATTTACAGAAATATTGTACAGGTAGCACATTGATTATTGAACTATTTTATACCTCATTCATGTCCATCCATATTAATTAAAAATTGTATTATATGTTGTAAACACACATTATCCTCGATGATAAGGAGCATAAAAAGTATTCTTTTAAGTTTATGGGGGGTAAATGGAGGCAAAAGAGGAAGGACCTATATGATAAAAGGTAAGATGAAATGAGAATGAAAGATGAGCTACTGTAACCAATACCTGATGGGATTCCAAGGAGAAATGGGTGTTGTACATTCAATACCAATTCGGCCTAGGGACTTTGTGCTAGTGTAAATGCTCTAAAGGCAATCATTGACTATCATTATTTTATTGTCAATAAAGTTTTGTCATTAATTATATTTACATTATTTCAATGTGATATTGTCTTTAGATTAAAAGATAAAAAATATAAGTGATGATTTGATCATCTCAAGGGAAGTTGTGTTTCTATTAAAACTTAAAATCTTAAATAATTTCTAATTAAGGCTTATAATTTAGGGTAATTATAATCTAGTAAGATTAACACATGGCTAGATCTCCTCATTTAGATGAAGATGACTTATCCTTAAGCTGTCTGTGTAGGTGACACTAATATTAGCATGTGGGTGCTTATAACAAGTATAGGTATATTAAACTAACCTACCAAGAATAGCAATGGAGTTTTTCACTAATATGTCAATAGCTCTTCTTAATTGGTATAGCATAATACTTTTTTAACGTGACTAATGATATATTATGTATGTTGTATATTATATTTTGATGCTATTGGGTTTAAATTCTAGTAATGAGTCAAACTAAAAATAATTATTGGATATAATATCACATGCAAGAAGATATATGAGTGTACTAGTCAAGAATCTATTCCTTTCAATGAAAGAGAGAGATGCTTCATTTAATAAGAATGAGATTAGACAAAGTCTATGGCCATAGCAAGAGGAAGAGAAATTAGAAAAGCTAGTTTTCTAATTTCCTCATTTTACTCATAGTCCAAAATCATGCATGTCCTGAACTTATGGTTTGACATATTATCCATGCTTAAATAAGTTTTGAAGAAGCCTCATGTAATGGAGAGATGTGATTGTACATTAAATACTAACATGATAGGTTCATTAATTTGTAAATAAATACATATTATATAAGGGGTTATGATATATTGCTAGATGCCACTCATGATCAATGAGAAACAAAGAGTCAAATAATTGCAATTTATGAATTAGAAGGAGTTCTAATCAAATTAATTAGGTTAATTGAATAATTATTTAAGAGTCACATAAATATGATTCAAGAATTGGAATGGTATCTAGTTAATTAGATTAATTGAATGGTTCAATTATAAATGTAAAATGTTACATTCTTACTACTAATAGAATATAAAACTAAGGGGTCACACATAATACAAGGCAATTTAAGAGAAATAATTAAATAGAAAATGAGTGCAAATGGATGTGCATTATATTTAACAGAAAAGGATGAATAGAGAGCTAGTACTCTTTAGCCACCTACTCTCTCTCTTAGAAAAGTCCTCTCAAACTAAAGATAAGGTCTTTAGTATCTCTCTTGACTTTGCTTTAGTATGGATACATTTAGAGGCAAGATACTTGTATTTCTTTCGCAAATTGGGCTTGGAATTTGTGTTGCTTGGGTTTGTAACATTGACGCTTGAATATCTAACCTTGAGAATGTGATTGGCCACCAAAGTCATTTTAACCTTTTCTTATAATTCTAATATGATTTACAAGGAGGTACTAGGTTAAAAAAAGAAAAAAAAAATTAAATACTAGTTTTCGCTCTTTTCTCTAAAATTGTTCTAGTTGTGCTTTCTTTTCTTTCACTTTGCTAATAACAATTTTTTCCCCATATTTTTAGTTTTCTTGACTAATGTAGTTATTGTATTTTTGTCAATCACTAGGCAACAGTGTAGAAAAATAAAGAAAATTGGAGAAAGCAAACAATTCACCACACTGGTAGATTAAAAATGCTTTGTAAGAAAAAAGGTTAAGATGGTAAGAGACATTGGTAAATAGTATAACTAAATTTATGATATAATACATGATGTAATGATATTTGTTTTACACTTTATAGAAGGCTGAGTGTAGGGGTTGAATCACCTAGCAAGATGTGTGGACTACCACACATTAGAGGAAAGAAGGAACTCTAGCAAATAAAGAGGCTAAAGTAGTCATTATAAGTATATGAGTTATATAGGAATAAAGTGTTGACTACTGATTTTGTTGAATTGATGCATTACTGAAATGCTGGATTATATTCTATTTTGTTTGAACTTGTAGGAGAAGATATTAGAGCTTTAGATTTAGGGATCTATTTCTCAAGAATTATCAAGCCAGGTTTCATTGGCGTTGGCTTTAGGAAGCTAAAAGCACCTTGGTCGAGTCTAAGGATTAAGATTAGGTGCTTGTCTGTCTCAAGTGTTCGGCCAGTCTACTTGCTTTCATAGAGGGCTTCTACCTTCTGGCTTTCTTACATAGAGCTGTAGCATGAAGTCCATAAACTTAGAACACAAAAATAATAGATGAATGTATCTTTGGTGTTCCTTCTCCAAAATTTTTAAGGTTAGCTACCACCTAAATTGGCTAGTCTCTGTATTCTTGTGGTAATATTATAACATTTTTTATTTTACTTAAATTATATGAATGAATATTTATTTTATATAGTCTTTAGTTTGTTACTTGTTCTATTCACTTTTATATTCAAGCACCAAATAGTTAAAAGAGTGAAAAGCTTAAAGTTGCAGCTTAGTCACCAAACTCATCTAATAGGGATATTAGTTTAGTGTTTTGATTTGTATTTGAACTTTGATTACAATTGAATATTGCTGTATTTGGAAATGTGTTCCCCCTCTCAAACCACGTTTCAAACGAAACAACAAATTGATACTTTTATGCAAACATGATTTTTCAACATCCTGTTAAACATGCACTATATTTAAATTCCAATAGTAAATTGTGATTGAATAGTTATACAAGTTTATAAAACTACAATTACAAGCATGGCATTTAATGCATAAATTGCTAGATTTTTTTTTTGTTTAAAAAAGAATTAATTTAGTGATAGTTTTAATTGCATTAAAAATATTAGCAAAACTTAGTTGCGGTTACTCTATAACTGCAATTAAACCACAGCTTAGCAATGATTAACAAACTGCAATTAAATCTTAGATTTAGCTACAATTAGGTAGAAACATAATTAAACCAAGTGCTTCACTACAATTAGCCAACTGCAATTACATAACTATAGTTAAACCTAAAAGGTAATTGCAGTTATCCTAAATCACAATTAAACTAGTTATCGCAAACGATTCTATTGTAGTTTGGGGAACCACTGCTAAACCTTTTATTGTGATACATTTGGAAATGTTGAGTTTGTGGAAGGTGTGTGCTTCTTTCTTGAAAATTTTCAAGATATTTAATGAGGCTAAAGGAAGGGGTGATAGAGTAAAGGAAAATAGGAGGTCAATCAAAATATAGGAGAACTATAATCATGTAATATCACGAATGATCTTAATTGTAGTTCTTAATTATAAGTGGCTAATTAAGGCAATTAAAGGTGCTAGGCCATCACTCAGCAACTCTTCTACTATTTCATATTCATAAATAAAAGTATTATAAATGTTAAGATTCTATATTCGCTTTCATGAATTGAAGCACCCTAGCCAAATTCAAAATATTACCTAAGTGGGCCACCTCAACACATGACCTAGACTCCTAGAGTCCCTATTCTATTAAAATATCAAACGGATTAGTTCCGAAAAAATTAAAATCATACTTTACAATTGCCAAATATGGCAATCAGATCCTCTCCATTGTGTGCCTTGTCAGTTGCATGTCAATTGCACAGATCGTGGCCATTGCTCTCATTGTATGGTTGAAAGTGTGACACATTACTTGACTTTGGCTTCTTTTGCTGATCCTTTTCTTTCCTTTTGAAGTCGAGTGAATGTAGAATGAAGACTCTTCAAACAGCTGTGGAGCATAGAGGAGAGAGGATCCAAACGCCTTTCTTATCAACTTCGATTGGCACCCGATGAAGAGGCAGAGTTGGAAAAGGAAAGTAGAGAAGCATAGAATAGGAAAGAAGGGGAAGTTTCATTGTGTATAAGGAATGCACAATTTCTCATAGCATTGAGCTGAGCATAGTTAAACACAATCCAAACCTTTTACTCGTTTTCAAGCATCTTAAACTTTGCAAAGCCTACTTACCAAATTTAGACCATTTCAACAATTATTATGCATATAAATCAAATCCCAGTTGTTTTATGAAATAATAACCCACATGACTGAAACAAAACTACCTAAAAAAACAAGCTCAGATTGTATGATGGTTGGAATCAATGATCAAATCCAACTGTAGCAAGAAATGATCTTCCTTAATTGCATAGCACGATCAATGATTTCTTTCATAAATTACTTTTATGACCACGTTGACCTCAAAAATCGAGAAGAAGATGAAAGAATAAACATCATATTAAAGACACAAACTTTGATGGTGCGGCCTTGTTCAATGGTGTGAAGGCTTTGGCAAAAGTCTCATCATCCACATAAACAACTTTTTTTTAAGGAGAAGCTTCTAGAGAGACTCTAAATTGGAAGCCATCTTCATCAGATTTGGTTTCGCTCCATCTCTCGCTTCCTTTGCGTCACTCCTCCATGCTCCAAACAATGCTTCAAGAGTCTCCTTCATTTTGTGTATGTTTTTTATTCAGCCTCAAAAGGAAAGAAAAGGATTGCTAGAAGAAGTTGGAGTTGGGCGATGTGTCACGCTTTCAGCCGCATGATGAAGGCAACAGTCGTGATTTGTGCAATTAATGCGTAATTGACAAGGCGTGCAATGGAGAGGATCTAATTGCCCATATATGTAGACTAAATAGTATTGTTTGTAAATTGTTTATGGGTTTATGCTCATCTCAATTAGGAGTAATCAGTGCTTTGGTGCCTAACTTTGAGAATAAAATCGCCTTATCTCTTTAATATGCATCTTCTTCAGTCTAGTTAGGGAAAAAAAATTAATTTTGGAAAAAAAAGAGTTTTTTTTTTTTAAATTTTTAGTCTTAAATATTGTAAATTTGACAATAAGAATTAAAATTAAAAAGTCAAAAATTGTAACTATAACAAAAAGTTACGCTAAAAATTTGTGTAATCTAATATCAATTTTTATTTTCAAACTTATAATTTATAACATAAAACTTATTGTAAAAAAAAGCCTAATTTGAGTTGACTACACTTTTTCAGTCAACCATATTAATTAAAGAGGATCTAGCCTTATATACATCTTTTTGGGTATTAAAAAAACTAATGTCGAGCACAAACATGAAATCAAAATAAACACAAATACATTCAACAACTTATAAATGATCACACCTGCCGCCATGTACATGATCATAAGTTAATTGTCTATTTTTATACATTTGATTAACAGAATTACCCGCGTAGAAAAGAGTGAACAGTTTAGTTCAGTTACCACCCTTTAGGGGGGAAACAAAAAAACTAGATGTCAAATTGAAAGATAAGGTACTCTTCTAAACAAATAAGAATGAAGACAAACAGGCGTACAAAAAGCTTGTCACTCAACTTCTATTTATTAAGTGAGTCACAAAAATAGAAATTGATTAAAAAATAAATTATAAAAATTTTATAATAATAATTATATTAATATTTTTAATTGATAATAATATTTTTTAATATTTAATTATATATATAACAACACATTTCAAGAGTAATTTATTCTTTTAAGTTTTTAATATTAAAAATATAATAATAAATAAATTAAACTTAAATACAAATTTTAAACTTTTTACGAGTGTTTTTGGATTGAAAAAAATACTGTTAATCAAAACCTTTCTATCTTTAAGGCCTGTCAGCGAGGCTCATGCGTGACTAATAAAGGGCTTTTTTCTCCAGGAAAATTCTTCTTCCAACATTGGCCACAATTCCTTTTGCTGTGTGATGGAATCGTTTCCTCAATAATGAATTTTAATGTTTAAACAGGTACCAAACAAACTTCTTTTAAGGATTCTTATTGCTTTTCTTTTTCCATAAAAGCCATTGCAGGGTACTAAACATTTGGAAATTGGAACGTGATCTCGATCTGATATGACGCTCCCATAACCTTTAAAGTTAATCACCTTTTTCTTTATTCTTTGGCAAAGTAATCAAACACCTCAGAAGGCGTGTACAACACAGAATCCAGAAAAAGCAAAAAAAAAAAAAAAAAAACAAGCTACCTTCTCTTTCAGAATCATATGGATTTGATTTTAGTTTAGGGGAGTTGGTAGAAATATGATCCTTGTGCAATGATAAAATTTAAAACACTCGATATAATTATGAACCATGTCAGTTCACCTTACTTGGACGTTGGAAGCATTTTTTCTTTATCTTTTTTGTTTAGAAATGGTCCAAAGATTTTTCAATTAACGTAATATTAACTTAAAATTAATGAATTAATTTATCATATATATTTTGTATGCAGTTGGGCCACCTTCTATTCTTATTTCTTCAAAAATATTATTAATTTATATTAACTATAATATTTAGATTTTTCACAATAAAATGTTTCACAACAAGAAGAAACAATATTTTATCTCCT
Organism: Erythrophleum ivorense; assembly: GCA_026724425.1. Taxonomy (NCBI): domain Eukaryota; kingdom Viridiplantae; phylum Streptophyta; class Magnoliopsida; order Fabales; family Fabaceae; genus Erythrophleum; species Erythrophleum ivorense. The sequence continues at coordinate 33,214,098 of JAIUCV010000006.1, read as the reverse complement.
AATCGACCGCCTAATTAAAGAATTAGACACACATACGTAATCTAATGCCTTTCTGTTACTTCTTTATCATGTTCTTGGCAAAGTACGGCGTATGCATTTCATTTATTATTATTTTTTCGGCTTTATTAAGAACTACTACATGAAAATCCATTTCTCATCATTAATGGAAATTATGGCTCCTTGTAGTCCATATTATGAAACACCATTTTAGGGTTGCAGTCTTGCTTTGGTTGAGACCGAGAAAAATCAAAGGGTTGATTCTTCTAGTGTTATATGTAAATGTTTAAATTTTGGTTCCTTTAGTTTAAAAGTAAGCAATTTTATTTTTTATTTTTTTAAAACAATTTAATTTTTTTTCCACTTTATTACATTTCTATTTAAAATTTAACATTGACTTAGATGCTAAATTTGAGTTTGACTTGACGATGTTAGATAAATAATGTTTAAATCACCTTATTATTAGATTGACGTTAAAATTTTAAATAAAAAAAATATGATAAAGAGATAAATTTAAGTTATTTAAAAAATTAGTAAGGCAATATTGCCTCTTTAAATGTTTAAATCACCTTATTATTAGATTGACTTTAAATTTTAAATAAAAATATGATAAAGAGAAAATTTTAAGTTATTTTAAAAATTAGCAAGGCAATATTGCCTTCTTTTAAATAAAGAGGAACAGATTGTATATGCTCTTATGTTTTTAAGAACATATGTTCTTTAGTTGTGATATAATTATTAAAGATATAAAATAATATTTTATTAAATAATTATTAAAAAATATTAACTTATTCAATAATTAATAATTCTTAAAAAAATTAACTTGATTTTTGTGTAGTTAATGAGCATGATTATAATAACTAATCCATTAAAATAAGCAAAATATTATTCTATATTTAGTAATATTTAACTATTAATTATGTCATAACTAAAAAATATGTATTCTTAAAAATATAAAATTATCACTCTTCTGAAAATATTAAGTTTGGGATAGATCTGTGCTCCTTTTGTGGAAATTTTGCGGAAATTTAATGAGGCAAAAAATGGGGTGACAGAATAAAGAAAAAGTAAAGACAATGGGTTCCAGAGAAAAGCGAAAATATTGAATAAAAAGAAGATAAAATAGGAGGTCAAACAAAATATAGGAGAGCTATAGCCTGCTATGTAATATCACAAATGGTCTCAAATGTAGTTCTTAATTGAATGGGACCAATCAAATGAATGTGATTTGTCCTATTAATATATGATTATTTTTTATCTAATGGGTAATACTCTCATTAATATAGATTTTTATCAAAATGGGATCGAAATTGGTTAAATTAATCAAAAATTAATGAACTACTTACTGAACTGGTTTGGTTGATTTATATAATTAACTTGTCAAAAAAATTGGCCAAGCTAGTTAAAACTGAACCAATTTAAGGTTCAACTAACTTTGATTTTTTTTAAGTTTTATTTCTTATTTTATCTTGGATAGAACTAAAAAATTAATAGTAGAAAGTAGTAAGGAAAAAAAAATATTAAAACAAAGAGAAATTTAAAGGAAAAAATATAAAGAATATAAAAAAAGTATGTACGTGGCCATTTTCGATGCTTGCTCTTCATCGTACTCTATCTTCTAATAATATTTATCTCAAATATCAAATTTGGCCAAAATTATTCTTTCTTCTTTATCAATTTTTAAAATTAATAATTACTCATATTTCGTTGTATTAGAATTTTTATATATAACATTTTAAAAAATATATATTTAATTACCATTAGTTTGACAAAAGGTTAAACTATGATCAAACTAATAAGTTGTGAACTAGTATCTTTATTAATTTAATGATTGGTTCAATTTTAAAGACATTATTAATATATGATTCTACATGAATTAAATTATAGGATTAATTAATAATAAGTAAATACTCTCAACAAACTAAAGGTTTTATTTTCTACAAGTTAATTATTATTAATTTAATAAGCTTTTATTTAAAAAAAAAAGAAGCTCAAGAAAAAATTGCATTTCACAAAAATATGAATTCAAAAATTTTTGAAAAAATTCCACTTAAGAATCCTAACATCATAAAAATGACACAATAGACCTAAAAAACCAAAATTTTTCTAAAGGGCCCAAGGACCAAAATTAGTACTAGTACTTCCGAAAGTTATTATTCACATCCTTTAAAGTTATAATTTAATCTTTTTGATATTACAAAAGGGTTTTGGATTTGTTATTATCCCTCGATACAGACATTCTTGTAATATTAGAAAAATAAAATTATACCTTTAGAAAGTATGAGTAATAACTTTTGAAAACATAAGTGATAACCTTGGTCTGTGGTTCTTTAGGGGAATTCTAGTTTTTAAAATTCTTTAATGTCAGTTTTTATGAAGTTAGGGTCTTTAGAAGAAATTTTTCTAAAAATTTTAGGGAGTAAAACTATGAAATTTGATAACTAAATAGTATTGTTTGTGGATGTCAGTTTTCCCACAAGGCTCATTTCACTTGGGACGTAGTCATTGCTTTCATAGCTAACTTTGAGGATGGAGCCGCCACATAAGTCGCCCCGCACAATGCATTTCACTGATCTTACAGCACGTTTGGTAGTAATGAATGTGTGAGAAAGGAGAGTGAAAAAAAAGAGGGAAACACACTATTTAAACGCGTTCGGCTTCTCTCTTGTGGAAGTGCGAAAGGAATGATTTCATTTTAGAGAAATCAGTGTCACCGGCTTCATTCGGCCATAGCCTGTACGAAGAAACGCTGCGTTTTGCCTTATGTCTGGTCAAAGCAAAAGTTAACCCGAATCCTGACCTTTCGTTGCTTCCCTCAGTCAGATCGTGACACGTGGCAGACTCGCCCTTCAGAAACGCTGCGTTTCACGGAATTGGGACAAAATGCAGTAACCCAACCAAAATTCAGCAACCAAACTCATTCTGCAAATGGGTTCTTGTGTTTTAAAGCCCTGCGTTCTGTGATGAAGGTGAATTGAAGCCAAGCGTTCTTCGTTTTGTTCTTCCTCTAGACTTCTAAATTGGTTCTTCTTTGTCTGGATCTTCGTTCATGGTGAATTGAAGAATTGGGATTTTCTGGATCTTTGTTTATCTGAAATGCATTTTTCCTTCAACTTTTTAGTATAGAAATGGTCCAAATCCAAACAATTTTCAATTAACATTATTTCAACTTAATAAATAATTTAAAAATCATGAATGAACTTATGATATGTAATTTTTTATACAGTTTGGCCGCCTTCTATTCTTTCTTCTTAAAAAATATTCTTAATTTATATTAACTATAATAATTAAGATTTTTCACAATAACATGTTTCAAAACAAGAAGAAGAAATATTTTATCTCCTAATCTACTGCCTAATTAAAGAATTAGACACACATACACATAATCTAATGCCTTTCTATTACTTCTTTATCATGTTCTTGGCAGTATATGGTGTGTGCACTTCGTTTATTTTTTTCCATTTTACTATGAATTACTACAGGAAAATCCATTTCTGATCATTAATGGGAATCATGGCTCCTTGTAGTCTATATTCTTGCTTTGATTGAGACCCGGAAAAATCAAAGGGTTGATTCTTCTATTGTTAAATATAGAAGTTTAAATTTAGTTACCCTTGTTTAAAAATAACCAATTTTAATCTTTTTTTTTCTTGAACAATTTAATTTTGCTTTTTAATTTATTACATCTCCATTTAAAATTTAACACTGACTTAGACGCTAAATCTGAGTTTGAGTTCATGATGCTAGATCAATAAATAATATTTAAATCAACTGATTATCAGATTAATTAAGTTAAATTTCAAATAAATAATATGATAAAGAGATGAAATTAATTGCCTCTTTTTAAATAAGGGGGAACAAGTTGTATAGACAGTTGATTTATAAGTAGCAGAATGGTGGATAGTGTCTGATGGGTTATTTTGATGTCTTTTGAAAATTTTCAGCTCGTGGAGGGTGTTTGCTTCTTTCGTGGAAAATTTCAGGAAATTTAGTAAGGCTGATAAGTCCTAAATTGTCATGATTTTCTCAATATTTTAAGGGATTTATCATATGAATATTGAACTTATTTTATGTTTTTATTTATAAAATTAATAAATGTTAGTTAAGTTAGTATTTAGTAAATTTTGGTTTTATTTCTTCACTTTTGATTTTTTTTAGTTAAGTTGTATTTTGTGTTTTTATTTATATTTTTATGTTGCTAAATTATTTAATCTTTGTTGGTAGATTATAAATATTAATTAGATAAATTTTATATTTTTGTAGGGTTACAATTATAAAGAAACAAGTTTAGAAGTTTTGCCATGCAAAGAACAAGTATTGAGATTTGTTGGAAAATGATAAAAAGAAATAGAAAAAGAAAAAGGAAGAAACAAAGAAGAAGAGACAAAAGAGCAAAAGGTGGCGCTCAAAACCGCTGCTGAAGAAAATTCAGTGCCGCGGCAACAAAATTAAGTGCTGCGACGCGTGGAGAAACAGAAGCTAATTTGGCCGCGGCGTAAAATTTCGTGCCGCGGCGCTTTTCACCGCTGCTGAAAGAAATTCATTTGAGCCGCAACGCATTTGAGCGCTGCCGCGGCGCAGTTCGTAAAAAATGTAGAACACACCGTTTTTGGTTGCGTTTTTTAGGGTTTTAAAGGACTTCCAAGACTTCTTCGAGAAGGCCGCCATTTTGAAGGTTTTGGAGAGGAGAATGAAGGGTTTGGAGCTTCAAATGCCATGGAAGAAGCTTGGGTTTATGGAAGATTCACCGATTAAATTCGTTTTTCTCTTCTTCCCTTGCTTTTCCTTGTATTTCTTTACCCATTTGATTTATGCTCTGTTCTTAATGTTGCTATTTCCCATAGTCATGAGCTAAACTTGTTAATTTGGGATTGTGATGAACTCTAGTTTGTAATATGTTATATTTACTCTCTTTATTTGCAATTAATGGTATGAATTAATTACGTAATCCTTATGCTTCATGCTTCTAAGTGTGTGGAAACCATTAGATGATTTGGGCAACCTAAATGAACTTGGAAAAGGGATTTTAGGACTTGACTATGGATTGTGTAGTGTGGGTTCATGAAATTTGCAATGTTGAGTAGATTGATTCGCTTGTAGGATAGGAATATACCTACTAGCCTCACATAGCCATATTAGGACATATTCTTGATTAAGCCTCTAACTTAATTGCATAAGGAATTATGGATTGGTTAGGGGAATGCCTAAATGTAATTCGGAAGATGCTTATAGGTAAATTAGAATCCTAGGCTATTAATGACATTAAAAGAAAAATAAAGAGAGGTAATTAGTTCATATGAAATGCTAGAGGAAGTCATAATCCCAAATCATTTTACTTTCCAATTTCATCTAGAATGGTGTCTCTCATTTTTTTTATATCTTTAGTTTAGTTTAATTTCATATCACCTTTTATTGTTGGCTTGATTTAGATTAAGGTGCACAATTTTAGTACTTAGCAATTATCTTAGTCACAAATCCTCGTGGGAACGATACTCTATTCATCACTTTATTATTGTTGCGATACGTATACTTGCGTGTACGCTTCAAAATTAGCAACAGAGGCTAAATCAAGGGATGATAGAGAAAGAAAAAGTAAAGTAAAATATTATGGTCCAGATAAAAGCGAAATATTGAACAAAAACGAAGAAAAAATAGGAGGCCAATTAAAATATAGGAGAATTATAATTTGAAAAATAATTTTAGGTAATGATTAGGATTATATATATATATATATAGATGAAGTAAATTTTAACTGTTAGATATACATAAACTTAGTGCACATAAAAGCGAAAGAAAAAGTAAAGTAAAATATTAGGGTCCAGATAAAAGCGAAATATTGAACAAAAACGAAGATAAAATAGGAGGCCAATTAAAATATGGGAGAATTATAATTTGAAAAATAATTTTAGGTAATGATTAGGATTATATATATATATATATATAGATGAAGTAAATTTTAACTATTAGATGTACATAAACTTAGTGCACATAAAAATTTTTCATGATCTGGTACATAATATCACAAGTTGGCTTGAATGTAATTCTTAATTAGTGGCTAATCAAGGATATTAAAGGTGCAGGTTATCATAATAGTATCATCCATCACTTAGCAGCCCTTTTTATTATTTCATATTCGTTAATAAAATTGAAAGTTAAAGTTGACTGTATGTTTTATGGTTTCAAGAATTGAAGCACCCTAACCAAAGGTAATGTCCAGCCAAATTTAAAATATTATGTAAGGGGGCCACTTCAGCAGATAACCAGGAGTCCCAGTTCTATTAAAAAAGCATGCTAGGTGCCATACAAATTAACTTGAATGAATTTCAAACTATATTACATAAAATCAAGGAAAAATTATAATTGAGAACCTATATCTTGAAAAATATATAATAAAAGATCTTAAAAATTAAAATTATTTTTTAAAATCATAATTATCATTAAGTTTTAAGGAAGTTAGTATTGAATTTAAGAAATTTATCATTAGATATAAAAAATTAATGATAAATCCCTTAAACTCAATAGTAAATTTTTTAAAACTTGATAATAATTATGATCTTAAAAAATAATTTTGATTTTTAAGATCTTTCATTGCAAATTTTTTAAGATATGAGTGATTAAATGTAATTTTTTAAAAAACCAAAATCATTAGAATATAAATAATAAAAATAAAATAGCAACAAATTCCTCTCAATTGAAATTACAACGATTTCGATCTTATCTAACGTAGTGTGAATTTCATTCAAGTTAATTTGTATGGCACTTGGCATGCTTTTTAATAGAACCGGGACTCCTGGTCATTTACTGAGTTGGACTACTTACGTAAGTTAAATCTTCATTTTAAAAGGGAATATTTTGAATTTGGCTGAGGTGGCATTACCTTTGGTTAGGGTGCTTCAATTCATGAAAAGCACGGAACAGCCTTAGCTAGGTGACGAGGGATGTTCAGCACCTTTGATTGCCTTACCTACTAAGAATTACATTCAAGACCTTTTGTGAAATCAAATCAATATGATTCTAAAAGAAAAGGTTGCTTGTTCCTTTTTTTTTTTTAATTCTTGGGTCCTGTGTTGTACACGCCCTATGAGTGATATGATTCTAACGGAAATGATCCTATTTTTACCAAATCCCAAAGTCCTTCGTTCAGATTGGGAAGGGATTAACTTTAACTTTGTTTTAGTATCATATCACTCGTAATGCATTTTGTTTTAGAATCCGTTCCAACACAGGACACAGGACCCAAAAAACAAGAGAGAAACAAGCAACCTTTATATAAGATCCAAATCGCTGTAATTTCAATTGTGAGGAATTTGTTCGTTGTTAGTAGTAGATAGAATTTCCTAATTCCCAAATAATATATTGGAAAGATGCAAATTATCTGGAACTAGTGCGCAGATGAAAATTTTCAAATTTTAACTATGAATTGTTGATGATATTTAGGAACAAAATTTGAGTTAAAAAAAAAAAACTAGACAAAGGAAAATGCTTGTTGCCCGGGGGGGGGGATGTGGGGGTGTGGGTGTGTTTGGAATATATGGCGAAGGAAAAATAAATAAAATATTTTTAAAAAATATTAAAACTAAATTGATGGTGATAAACTTTTAATGACTAAATTAATGCCAACAATATCTTCCACGTACCAATATAATAAATAACATTTATCTTATCTTATTTTATATAAAAAAGATAAATAAAAAAATTAGATCTAAATATTGAATATTATAAGTGATTTATAATTGTTAATAAAAAATTAACTCAATGTATTTATATGATTATAAAAGAAAATTAAAATATTACTCAAATACAAACAAAAATTGAGGAGATAAGTATTTACATTTAAATATATAAAAAGAAATTATCTTCTTATTTTTGAAAATTTAATAAAAAGTATTATATCTATATAATATACAAAAGCAAGAAGCATAGAGATGTCACTGTGACTTTTCTCCATTTGCCATCCAAGAGTAAATTTATAACTATATGTAGTTAATTTATAATTGCAAAAGTTGTACACGTTTGTCATTTGTCAATATGTGAAATGTTTGTCTTTGTTATATAGATATCCCATAAAATCTTACTATAATTTTCAAATATAATCACGAACTCTTAATTTCAAATAATCCGAAATATTTCTTATCTCTCTCTTTTTAATGTTAACAAAATTTTATATATAGACTTATATTAATTGTATTATTTTGTTTTTTTTTAAATAACAAGTTGATTAATGATATGTTAAGATATTATAACCCTAACTTATTAAATGATCATATAATGATTAGGCTTAACATATACTCCCTCCGGTCCTATTTATTAGAAACAAAAAACTGTTTCACTGATATTAAGAAAAACAGTTAATATTAGTTTAACTCATTAATTAGGTTCAAATTTGATAATTGTTTCCTATTTTACCCATATTTATTTTGCATGGGAAAACGTTATGTATTGTTAAGTGTATTAGATGTAACAATAAATGAAGGATAAAAAAGAAATTTATTATTTAGTGAAATAAAAAAATGTACCATGTTTCTTATATTTTGGAACCAAAAAAATCTCTTTAAATTTTCTTATAAACAGGACCGGAGGGAGTAGTATTATAATATAACATTGATTAGAAATTAAAAGTGTAAGCTAATTAATTTTTGTTGAAATCCATAATAAAAGAGTTGAATAAGATTACATAAAACAAGACTAGGTACTTAATAAATAACCCTAATAAGTAAATTCACCCTATTGAAAACCGTTATTAAGATTAGAACAATGCTAATATCCTTGGCCAATTCTACGATGCCATTTGAGTTGAGTCAAGAGTTATATCTCCCCTCTCAATAGTTTAATGAAGCATTAATTATGTGATTTATCATTCTTTGTCAATTTTTTTTTGGGACTTTTATGATGGGTTAGTTTTGTCGATGGTGGATGCTTTCCGATATATGTTGAGAGACATAGGTGGTGATGCTATCAATTCATACTTTTTTTGAATCTTCATATACGTACAAAATCTGACACTTTTATTTATGCTTCTCTGTCTAGCTGCCAGTTCTATGTAGACATTGGTAACTATTATTATATTTTGAGTGGTTACAATTTAGATTTGAATTTTACTTTATATGATTAAAATCTGAGTCCTAGGTGCTATGTTATCATGATATAGTGTTGTTTTTAAAACGGTATTTCGTCATTATGAATGTTGGTTCCTGGAAGATATGCATGCATGGAAAAGAGATAAAAACTCAGTTTAATTTGTACAGATTGAGTAATTGACCTTTTATTTAATTAAGAAGAAATTAGTGATTTAGCTTCTGAAATATCATTTTCTTTTTGATTTAGTCGTCCAAAATAATTTTAGAATAAAAATGGTCATTCTTTTAAATAAAATTTTCTTAATTAATAAACAAGAGCTTTTACGTGAGCGTTAACTCTTGCCCAAATGATATATTTTCCCCAGAAAAAAGAGAGACCAGGACGAAGGATGGAAAATGTGTTCTGCATTCTTAGAATGAAAGTTTATAGAGATGAGCGAAATATATAATGCTTACAATAAACCGAACATACAAATATTTGTCAACAGAAACTACTTCTTAAGGAACTCTTTAGCTTCATCGACAGTTAACCACTGCAACACTGACTATTCCCTACAATAAATATTACACGCATAGCAGCCAAGCATTTTATGGAATGGTAGTATCTAGAATATCACGACCAAACAATCTAATGCTTCTTTGAAACTCGAATACAAACTCACCGTTATCATCATCAGCATAGAGAAGGAGTCGATCACCTTTTCTTAACTTTTTGTCTTGAACAAGCTGTGTCCACCCTCTTGTCAGGACTGGTTTTTTGGGACCTCTTCTCCGAATTACACAGCGAAGTACATGAGATTGGAGCTCATTCCCAGATCTAACTCCCACTGGGACATCAACCCAGTTGGCTCCTTCTTCAAAGGGTGGAAGAAGATGGAGTATGGCTGTTGGAAAAGCCAACCTTTGCCTAACATCTGTCTCAGTGAGTGTCTTCCTCAATATTAAGCGGGTCATCATATATAAGAGAGCAATGAATATGAGAGAGCGATAAAGAAAAAATGGGTTTGAATATTGTGAAGAATGAAGAGTGAGGAGCAGGAGAATGGTATATCTATAGGCCCTGTTTGTTGTTTGAGTGATGAGGATGAGAATGGAATTGTAGCTAAAAAGAAACACCAAACTAAAGGAGGTGATTAATTTAATTGGATTCTTTTGAGCTCAAAGAACTTTCTTTAAGCTCGAAGAGGAGAGTGTAACTTGAGCACAAAAGAATCCGATTAAACCTCCTCTTTTAGCTTGGTGTTTCTTTTGAGGTACAATTCCATTATTCTCCTCCTCACTCAAACAGCAACGAGCGCTTTCTCCATATCCTCATATCCCTATAACAGTGACATTTCCAGTCCTCATGTCCAATCTTACCACAAACTTGACATTGTGGTTGATTATTGCTATTCCAGTTACCTTTTCCTATGAATCTGCCTCTGCTTCGACCATAAGATTGAGAATTTCCACTAAAGTTTCCTATGTCACACCGGATCTTTAAGAATTGTAGGCGTCTGTATGTGTGTGTACACACACACACACACACACACACACGTATATATATAGTTTGATCTGAGAATTAGCAAGAATAAGGATTATTTGAAGAAAAGGATGGTGTCTCCATTGAAAAAAAGTTGCAGCTCTTATTTCGTGAAAGCTTCTAGAGTAAGAGGAAAACTACATAGCCTTTTTCTTAATCAACTACATCCAAATTTTAATTTTGATCTATAACTTTTAAAATATAACATTATACTTCTTAAGTTAATACAAAAAGTAAAAATGTTAAATATTAGTTAAAATTAACCTCGAACTACTACATGATTGTTACTTTAAGAAATGATGGAAATTCAAGAAGATGACAAAAACATTAAATATGATGTCATAATAACATAACTTTTAAAATATTAATTTTAACTTATATGTAAAGCTTTAACTTTTCATGATAGATTAGAAGATTAAATCCTAAAGTTTGTACACTAAAATTGTTATAAAGATATAATTAAGGAGTTATATATGTAAATTCTTTCACTCTTAAACAATATGAAATAAAACATTAGCTGATTTTTTTTTTTTGGGTAATTTATATCACAATGACATGCATGTTCAATCATTTCAGAAATGCATTTGTAAAGGGATAATCTTCATTGGTTGGAAAAATTCTTCACGTATCTCTATATGTATCAAACCCGATATGATTTCTTCAACTTGTCTCTCTCCTTTTTTTTAATTTGGTTCTTTATTATTTGTTTTTCTCTTTTTATAAATTAATTTCTAATATAGTGTTGATTTCATTCAAGTTAATTTGTATGGTACCTGGGGCATGCTTTTTAACAGAACAGGGCCTCCAGGTCATGTGCTGAGGTGGCCCACTTACCTTTATTAACTTCAACAATTACTTTAATTAGGCAGGTGAGGTGCTTTTATTCATTAAAGCATAGAACAGTCAACTTTAACATTTACTTTTATTTACGAATATGAACTAATAGAAGAGTTGTTAAGTGATGGGTGATAACCTGCACCTTCAATATGATTCTAAGAGAAAAGGTTGTTTGTTTCTTTTTTTTTTTTCCAGTGTGTTGGAACCGATCCTAATGATTTTTCCTATGTCTTCCACTTATAAAATTACAAGTTTTGGTTATTTCTATTTTTTTTACTTATTTTTTGTAATTTTTTTGGTCATATAATAAATTTTGTTTGGCCATTTTCTAGTCCAAATACTTTTACTTAGCAATGCAAATGGCAACCTATCTAGTCACAACCTAGCTTACGGGAACCAAAAAAAAAAAATTTCTCTTAAAAATTTTTTAATATCCCATTTAAAATAATTATATTTTTGTAGTATACAGTTTAAATGAGATGTTGTCTTTAAAACTTTTGGATTAAGCTAACTAAGATTATCTCATGAATAATGTTATGGCTTTTCTCCTAACTTTAGAAATAGATTTCAATTTAAATGAGTGGTATGTTAAGAATTACTCTTCATATTAATAACGATAACTTCACTATCTAATTAAATACCTATAAAGACATAAGTTTGTATCTACTCAATTCATGTAGTTCATAATAAAAATACACTAAAAAAAGTACGACGTCACTCAACATCATCATATATAATAATTCAAGGAATGGTTTATAAGAGCATTTTGAAGGAAAAAAATTTTATACCTGTCACTTTGCCCAAAAGAAAAAACCATATTTACATATTATTTTATCTAACAACATTTCAAAAATTTTTGTTGTACTTTCTAAGACAATTGTTTAGGTCCGACTGAAAATGTATTGAAATGTGAATTTGGTTATATTCTACTCAGTTATTGAAGAATTACTATTTACAAAAATATATCTAAGATATGCACAGATTAAATATAAAGCAATTGAGAGTTTAATAAACACTTTATTTAGAGTTAAAGATGAAGGAATGTAGGGAAAGTCACAATACACATACATGAGTAGAGTTTGGAGAGACAAGGATGCAAGAAAATGGAAGAACTAGCTGAACATAGAACCAAGAATGATTCAGATGCAAGAGAATAGAGAGAGATAGAAAAAACATAAATGATGAAGAAGCTAAGAAACATAAGAAATCTCAAGTAGGGGGCAACAGGGGGAGAGAAAAGAAGTACTGTGTAACGTTAGATTAAAGCTAAGGGCAATTTGACCAAAAAAAAAAAAAGATTGAAAAGTGAGGGGAAATGGGAAGAAAAAATGTATGGAAAAAATTAAAAAAAAAAGAAAAAAAATTAAATGAAATGAAAAAAAAAGAGGAAAAAATATTTGTGTGTGGGTGAGCGTGTGTTCAATAGGTTAAATTTAAAATGTCAAATAACAAACAAATTACGAGTAAGATTAATTAATTCCATAGTCAAGCGAATTCAAATGTTTAAAAAGTGAGAGACATAAAATCAAGTTTTAACATATATATATATATATATATATTAAAAAATTGAGGAGGACAACTGCCTGCCGTATATGTTGCTCCAGATTTTCTAAATTTCGGTAGTTAAATTTTGTTGTAAAGTTGTGGAAATAGACATGCAGGGTGTGCGATACGATTTGTTTTAGTAGAGAAACTATGAATACAATTGGGCCATCTGACACTGACATTGGGTTGGATATGGCCCCAGAAGATAATCAGAAAGGTCAAAAGGGAGCTCGAAAACGTTGCAGATGGCTTCCCGCCTTGACACGTGACTACGAGATGTAAGCATGATAGCTGGAACTCTTGTGGTCCTCTCTGTTATAGGACAAAAAGACCATAATGGACAGAAGATTCCCTAATTCATTTGGCTTCACTTTGATAGGGTGTTTAATAGAACACCACTTGGACTACTAAACCAAAAGAAAAGAAGAAAGAGATTCAAAAGCAGAATGATAGACGTTAAGATAGCTGGAGAGGGTTGTGATTTTTTTTATTTTCTCGAACTTCTTTCAAAAAATAAAAGTTTATTAAATTGATAATAATTGACTTGCAGAAGATAAAACCTTTAGTTTTGTGAGAGTGTTACTTATTATTAATTAATCCTGTAATTTAATTCATGCGCAATCATATATTAATGAGATTATTACTCATTAGGCCATCATTTGACAGGTTGGCCCTACGCCCCTACGTAATAACTAATTCGAACCGCCCCATTTTCATGCACGCGCGCAGCCAATATATTAATACTGCATTGCTATTCTGTCCGGAAGTGAATCAATAGAACACCACTTGGACTACTCCCGAAAAGCAAAAGAAAAGAAGAAAGTTGTCTCTTGCAATAAATAACTTCCCTCTAAAAAAATGATGCAGATCATTCGTAAATTTTAACAATAAAAATAAAAAAAGTTAAGATTGACTTTTTCATTTGTATTCTAATTATATCAGATTAATTTGAGATGAATGCAAGAGATAGATAGGTCACAGATGGTTACGCTCTCCACACATTGTATCAGATCATGTGCAATTAAGTATGAACTACTCCAGGGGCCTCACGCCTTTGAAATCAGCCCACAGGAATACAATTTTTTTAAAAAAAATTTAAGATAAACACTAAGCAAATAAGATGGCTATTTTTTTTTTGGCTACTTTCAATCTCAGATATTTTTTAGAACAAATTTTAAAAATTAAAAAATTTGTTTAAATCATTATTTTGAAAAATCATTATTTTTGTCTTTTTCTTAATTGTGTAAAATAAAAATTAATAAAATATATAAAAATATTATAATTTTTTTATTTTTGAAAATACAAATTTATTTTTATGTTTTACAAAACATATTATTAAACAAGTTTTTTTTTTGTTTTTTGTTTTATTTTTAAAAATAAAAAACTGTTCTAAAAAAAGAAAATCAAATAGGTCCTTTATTTATTTTGTTTTTATGCCCACCACATGCCTCTCTCTGTCTTTCTGGTACTTCTTTATCATGTTCTTTTTGCCTTTTTTATTTATCATTTATTTCCTCCGGTCTCATATATAATAGATTTTTTTGAGATTTGATTTGGTCTTATATATAAGAAACAAACTACCATATTAATTACAGTATTCCAATTATGCCCTTCATTAAATAGGTCATTCAAATTATGAGTAGTGTTGGTCATTAATTTCAAAGAGAAAGTACACATATTAAATAAGGATATTTTTAAAAAATAATTTTTATTTGAGACAAAATTAAAAAGATTAATTACTTTTAACTAACTTTCTTAATACTCATAAATTAGTTATTTGTTTCTTATATATGAGACCAGAGGGAGTATCAAATAGTAGTAATAATTTCATAAAATATTATTAAAAAATGCACAAAGAGATAAATAAAAGAATAGACAATTTTTTTATTAGGTGTCAGAAATTTTATAAAATATTATTAAAAAATTAGTAGTGATAATTTCATAAAATATTATAAAATAATTTTATAAAAAACATGTTGGAAATACCAAGCCGTGAATAACGTACGTGTGCTACTGAGTCGTTTCCTCAATAACACCAGGGCGACATATATGACAAGGGAAGCGGAGAACGGAAGCCGCGGAAGACATTTATAGGACAGCTAGCATCAATCACGCCTGATGATTACGTGAATGCTTTTGCACATAGGATAAGCATGCAAAACCCTAATCCGATTGTGACATTTAATTAATGCAATAGTAATTTGTCCTATAGTTTAGGATTTTATTGGTTGTTTGACCAACTTGGGATACATTGTGCGACAAATATTCTTAGCCGTCAAGTGTTCTCATGTGGGCCATACAACAAGCCCTCCTTTTCGCTCGCCACTCTATCGTTGAAACAAATTTTTTAAGAAATTATATTTTTAATAAAATACATGCCATTAGTCCTTTTCAATATTCAGAATTGGTCCACGTGGCAATCATGAAGATGCTCTGTTTTCTTTAGTTTCAAGATTGCGACGTGGTCCAATATGTGAAACCCACTTGTGGGTGTGATTTGAACATCAACTGGAACTTATTAGTGTGATTGATAAAATCTAGGAAGTAGCTGAGCAAAGTGCCTTTAGATTGCTTGAAATCAATAGCTTGTCGCCGTACGAATGTCACTGTAGGTAGGATAAGGTTTTTACATAGGAGAAACATGGGATTTTGTTGGATGCGTTGTACAGCACCACAATTGAAACGAGCAAAACTGGGACCCACAAACAATGTGGCATATATGTGTGTGTGTGTGTATATATATATATATATTTAACAAAACACATTCAAATTTTTTAATATAGACAAATGGCAAGCAAACCATTACTCTTAAATTGATAGCAACTAAAGTAACGACAATACATTTTCTAGAATTCTATACAATATCTTTAAAAATCAATGTAGTGATTAATTCTTTAAAGAATATTCAGGTAGACATTTAAACTAGCATCTATATAAAAATCCACGTAATGTGATATATATAGAGTTAACCAAATAAAAGAACGTCAGAGTATTCAATTTCCGTAATTATTATATATAATATGGCACTATGATAGATGTAGCAGTCACCTTTGATATGGGTGATGAAGAAATAAAGCTAGCTACAAATATATATCTCAATTAAATTACAGCTATATTAGATTTGTCAACTTTAATTAATTATAGGGAGGAAAAAGAAGAAGCAATATTTAATTAAGGCTTATAACTTAAAAAATATTTGAGTTCCCCAAATTTGATACTTTGGATTTCATTCCTATCTAATCTTGCCTTTTTTTATCATAAGCCTATCTAATCCTAGCAATTGGAAAAGAATATAGAGTACTCTTTAACTCTTTTTAAGGGGTAGGAATCAACTTTTTCTAGTTTGAACAGAGTACATAACAGTTTTAAAAAAGTTTATTACTGTTGTACACACATTTGACAACTACACGTGAAAAAAGTTTATCCCTTTTGTACATACCAAAAACATTTATTTTCTTTAAGGATCAAACACGGACTTTATATGATCTCTAATTTTTGGAAAACGTTATATGATCTGTCTTCTGATATCTGTTGGAAAGGTTTGGCTTAGGATCCCCTTTCTAATTGTGAATTTCATTCAATTTGGCATGCTTTTCCCTTAAGCTACGTTTAGTACACTGCGATGGGCTTTATGGAAAAAGAAAAGCACCAAAAAACAAAAAGAGAGACCTCTACCAAAAGATGTTTGCAAATAATGCCATGATTACTTCAATAAAGCCTTAAAGCTATACATTTAAATGACAATTTGTAATCATTATCAATCTAATTAGCAAAAAACATGATCCGATTCCATCGAGGCTGCTTTTATCTCTTTAGACATATTATGTATTTATTGAATGAACTTTAAACCTGCTTACTCCGAATTTAATAATTATTAAGTACCAAATCATACGATTCTCTGACACCATAGAAATCCTGTTTACTCTCCCTCTTTGCATAATTAATCTTCACCCGTTTTCCCTTTACCACTCCACACTCACCCTCACGCTAGCCTTGCTTGATGTTGTATGTTGTTACTTTTGGATTAACAAAATTTATTTATTTTTGATTTCTAAGATTAACTAGTACATGAATTAATTTTTTAAAATAATAAATTCTTACCTATTAATTATATTATCAAATGATTCAAAGATATAAAAGAATTAAAATGAATTTGTTATTTTTTTAAAATTGACTTTTGCATTTACTAATTTTGAAAACTGAAACTAGATACTACATAGATTTGAGAGATCACATTGTTACTTCATTAAAAAAAAGGTATAATTCGAAAGAATTTAAAACATTGATTTGAAAGAAAAATTGAGAAAGCTCATTGGTTGGCTGCCTACGTCTTTTGCGGACAGAAGTCGACGTGTTTCTCAGTGTGCATATTGTATATGTGCCTCTGCATTTACAGCGCGAAGCTTAGGGGTGCTTTTATTAGAAAAGGTTGTGAATAATGTGCTTGTACCCAGAGCTTACAAGGAGGACAAAGGCCAGGCAAAATAAATAATCTCACTTTTTTTCGGGAGAAAATATACAGTTAACGCTCAAGTAAAAGCTCTTGTTTATTAATTAAAAAAGTTCTATTTAAAAGAGTGACCATTTTTATTATAAGAAAGTTATTTTGGATGCAAATCTAAAAGAAAATGATATTTCAGAGACAAAATTGTTTATTTTCTTTTAATCTAATAAAGAGTCAATCACTCAACGATATGTGCAAATTAAATTGAGTATTTATCTTTTTACCATATGCTTTTCTTTTGTTTTAGTAATTACTTATCATTATATTCTTATGATAAACAAATTATAGACTCCTATGATGTATGGAATATGTTAAAATTTGTATCAAAGTATAAATAAATAAATAAAATTTATTAATGCATACAAATACTTTTTATTTACTATTTATTAAATAGTAATAATAATTTAATAAAATATCATAAAAATTCAAAAAGGAATAAAAAAAATTAAAATTAATTATATGAATAAGAAATTAAAAAAATAGCAAAGTGTTAACCTGTTCCCTGATTTAGCACTTGAAAGTGGGGATTCCTTGGGACGAGATAGAAACGGCATGCATTGGGAATTGGCAACAACATCCATAGTATTTTGGATTAGTGATAAATATTTTATAGCAATCTTGATATATTTATTTAGTTTAGTGAAATATTATTGATTTTTTTTAATTAAAGGTAAGTGAAGGTAAGTTCATTTTTGTGTGAAGAAGGATATCCTATGGTGCCTTTTCATTTTACCACATAGATTCATTGTGGTAGAACTTGCAATGTTCTCATCTTGTCTCACAAATCTTATATTTAGTAGGATTTTGTATGAGTGGAATTCTTTGTCTACCCTCACTTCTATGTTAACTTGCCTCCTCTTAAAAAGGGAAAAAGATTTGACAATGATATCTTTAATGATGAATAAAGTAAGTCTTAATTTTTGTTTTTTCCTACTATGTTAGTAATCTTGATATATACTCAAGTATATAGTTGTTTTGACATAACTTTTACAATTAGTGAGCTTAGTAAATATGCTTAAACAATCCTAGATTAGATCAGTGGAGGGCTACTAAGAAAATTATGTGGTACCTAAGATCACATGATGACTTAGAATAAATCTAATCCAAATCCATTTGTAATTATTGGCCATCCTCGATTTAGATTATGCAATTTGTATAAATGACTTAAAATTTACTTCTATGTATATCTTTTGAGTTTTAAAGGAGTTGTTTTGTGAAAAATTGTCAAATAGACACTTATAGTGGCCTGTATGATAGTTAGAGAAGCTGTTTCGTGAGAAGTGTCATGTAGACACTAATAGCTGCCTTAATCTTTGTATTTATCTTATGTTAAAAGATAACAAATGGACAATTATAGCTACCTCAACCTTGGTTGTAGAGTATTTTGCTTGTTGCGGGGTTATTATCAAGCTATATGATAAAGGAAATTAATTTCTATTATGCATATTATTAAATGCACATTTTGAATCTCAACCATTTAGTTGGGATAATAATTCTACTTATGTTTTTTTCAAAATCATGGAATTCCAATTGCACTAAATTTTGATATCAAGTTCATATATCATTAGAGAGAAGATTCATGAATCTTAGATTATATATATTTTATAGATGATATGCTAGTTGATCTAAATGTTTATGATGCCTTGATTTAATGGGAGTCTGAGTTGTATTCTTAAAGGATACTTTTATGTATTTTGATATTTAGTTAAGCCAAGTGTTTTGGACTTTTTTATTTTTTATTTTTTGCTATTCCATTTAATTTAGTAATGGAACTTTATTTGCATTTCAACATTGTCTTTCCTATGAGATTGGATGCTTTTGGTTCATCGTTTCATTTTTGAATTTTGGTTACAGTGCATGTTGATTATTTGATATTCTTGGTCTATCATGTTGATCTATTCTTGTTTTGTCTAAGACTTAATTAATACTATCTAAATGAGAAATTGTTGGAAAATTTATTAACTTGTGGATTAGTGTAACACCATACTTCTAGGACTCAATTCATGCAATTCCTATGCCTCATCTCATATAATTTTTATGGAAGCAACATAGTGACATAGGGAGTCACAATTCAAGATGCATTTCTCCATGGGTAAATTTTTTCTTTCTGAGTTCTGTAGGCCATATAAACTCATGTATCACATTTTCATATTTATTTATATGGATACAACTCATTTCCATTACCAAAAATGGTCTAGAGCTCGTATAAGGCAAAGGGAAGCATAAAACATGTACTTGTCATTTCGGCCAGAAATTGCCTCTTTCTGTCATAAATTTTAGAAAATCATAACTAATTCTAGAAAAATCAAAAACATATATTCTTTACCATTCTAGAAATCTATACATGTCTAATTTATGTTAAAAATATGAATGGACCATGAATCATCACATAAAGGATGTTTGACATTTGAAAAAGGGTAGAGGTCTGGCTAGCTATTGGTACTATCACAAGTTTCTACAGCAAATTTTAAAAATGTCCAATTAATTCCAAAAAAATCCAATCCATACAAATAATACCAATATGGAAAGTTACAGATGTTATCTAGAGGGAAAAAATAAATTTAGACTAGTTTAGATATGCCTAGATCTCGAAACCTGATCATACAATACCTAAGGTCAGTTTAAGCACCTGATACTAGAAAAAATATTTAAAAATTCATATTTCCTTATCTAAACATCCAAATAGGGTGCTTCTAGTTGGCACAAGTTACTAGAAATATCTAATTTCTCTATATAAAATTTCATGACAATTGGACATGATTTGCCCCCTAAGTGATAGATTTCATTTTCAAACTTGAGTGAACAGTACACTAGACCAAATTAAGAATTTTTCCTAACTTTGAAAATTCATCAAATATTCCATATACCTCTAAAAAAATTTTACTTTAGCTTTCCAAAAAGATCTCAACAAGATCTAAATGTATGCCAAATCTCAAATCAAGAAAGGACAAAATGTGGCATAAGGTTATAAAGTGGTTAAATTTTGCTTCATATGAGGTATCAAGATGTCCAAATGGTCTCCTTTGGTGTTTGGCACCTCTTGGGCAAGTTTAAAAGCATAAATATGGCTTGTATAAACTGCCCAATTGGTCCTAACCCTCATGCATCTCAATTTGGCCATCTCACTTCCATCTGTACATACATTTCCAAGATGCTAGTTCGCCACTACATGTCTAAATTGCACATTCTCATACATATGACCTTAACTCTCATTTATACATAACATATCAACATAATTACACATGATCATATAATTACATAACAATTTCATTAAGGGATTACATCATATGCCATGTGTGTGACTAAAAAGGGAGCAAAACTAGGCATATTTATATACTTTGATGCCAATCTTCTTTTAGGCTTGGTAGCCTCCAATACCTTGCTCAATTGTTTCACCTAACATGTTAAGACATTGAAGAGGAAGGGATGAGATTCAAAGAATCCCAATAGCTCATCTCCCATTCGATCACACATAAAGCATGCAATACAAGTCTCATAAATACATGCATGGGCATATTAATATGTGCAATCATTTAAGAAGTATTCTTGACATTTGAAAAAGTCATACATAGCATACATAGGCTTGCCAAGAAGTGAATTATCCTTACCCATTTACTTGTGGATCTTAGACTTGCCTTACTCATTTCTTTAAGAGGTTCTTAGACTAAACCTTACTTTTGAGAGTCAACCTCACTTTTGAGAGATTTTTTACTTTGTCTCAACCAATTCTAAGGGTTCTTGGCTCATCCTTACCATGGCTAAGGGTTCTTAGCTTCACCACACTCAAGCAAACCAAAGCAAACATCATAAACATCATTTAGAAAAATAATACATCATCATGGTACCATGGCATATAAAATTATGCTAGAATACTTTTCATGGCTTAAAACATACATACACACATTCAAGACAATGTAAGCACACATCTATGCATGAGAGAAGGTGGAGAGAGCTACCTTGCTTGCATTTACACACTTTTTCCTTAAGTCTTGAATCCTCTCCCTTGACCTCACACACCTAAGAAGGTAGAGATCATTCCTCTTGGGCTAGACACATTATATGGAAGCTAATTATACTCTTAAAGAAAAGTCTAAGGCCACACAATTACTAAAAAGGTTAGGTGACTCATAAGGCTCTTTTATGGTTCTATAATGCACTTAATGAAATAACTTTAGAAAACATCATCTTGGCTCCATTCTATCTATTCATTCATGATTATTGACTGCATTTAAACCTCTTGGAGTCATCACACACTCAATTCTAAGAGCCTAGCTAGGTGTTACTTCTTTAAGCCATATTATGGAACATATAAGGCAATCTTGCTTTCTATGACTTTTGAACTTTTTCCAAGGCTTCCTCTCATACTCTCCCATTATACATGATACAAAACTAAGCTTGGAAGGAATTAAAATACTCCCTAGGTGCATGGACTCTCCTTGGCCGAAGCTATGCTTCCATAAGGCACTAATGGAGTTTCCTTACTTCTTTTGATGGGAGAATCATGTAGGAAGCTCTCTTGATGCCTTAGAAACTCATATGAACACTTAAACATCATAAAATAAGGTTAGAGTTCATGATAGAGTTCAAGATGCAATCAAAACCCTTACTTTTCTATCTTGCAAATTCATGATTTTTGCTTGGATTTCTTTACATATTCTTACTCTCCTCCCTTAAATTCATAGAATTTACCCTTGGTTCTCCATAAAATTCCACCCCTCCTATGGCTTCTTGAGTGGGGCGAAATAGGGAGAAGGAGGAGGAGGAAGTAGCTACCATGGGATAAAAGATTTATCTTGTTTTTCCTTATTTTCTAATTTGTTTTAGCTTCTTTTTTAGAATCATCTTTTCCATTATGAATTTTAGATTCCTAATTTAGTAAAATGCCTTTGGAATCACTTAAATCGGAGCTAAAACCTTCTCGAATGAATCAATCAAAGTTCAGGTCAACCGACGTTGAAAAATGTCAACTAGAAGAGCTTTAATTGTCCCGGGCTTCCTATGGTTTTCAGGGCCTCTGAGAACTCCGAAGAACTCAAAACTTTCATTTAAAAAGCCCTCCATATGCAATTCGGTACCATACAAGCTTTAACATATTATACAAGAAGACCTTGTACTTATTGGCGAAAACCTTGTCAATAAGGTCTCAGAATTTGTACTACAGATTACAGAATCTTTTCAACAAGATCTTGGACCCAAGTGATGAGATGTTATCTCAGCCTTTAAATTAACTTAGTCCGTTCATCTATTTCCATGTTTTCTCTCGTTTTCGAAGAATCAGATATTACAATTAGCATTAATTAATTATTAGACTAATTGACATATTATATTTAAATAATATCAGATATATTTTGTATTTAGCATTATCTAAATGGATTGGGTTTATTTGTTTTATAGGTAACATGTAATATACTAGACTATCTACAAACTTATTAGGAAACGAGCCCCAACTCATAGTCCATTTAGAGCTAATGATTCTATTTAATATTAGCTAAGGTTTATTAATTAACCTAATTGATATTCTGATAGACTCTCTTGTTTTCCCTAAGGCCTTGTTTGGTATTGTGAAGGAAAGTGAAAGTGAAAGGGTTTTTTTGGTGAAATGCATTTGGTTACAATAATTGGAAAAGGAAATGGAAAGTAGTGACACTATAGTAGAATTATGCATTTTCCTTTGTATTTGACACATTTTTTGTGCCTCATTTTTCAAATGGATGGGTAATGAGTCTTTTACCTTTCTAGTTGTACTGATTGAGCCATTTATTTATTCCTTCTTTCTCATTCACAGCATGGTCTTTCAACGTAGTTAGCACTATTCTTCAAGTAGAGAGTATTTATTACTTTTTAACTATTAATGCTATTATTATACAAAATTTATTTATTATTATCATATAAAATGTAATATGCATAGTTAACAGGAGGAAAATAATTAGTCTTATGAAGACTAATGATATTAACACCAAAAGAAAAAAAAACCAAAGTTGATATTCTTAAAAAAATTACTTAACAAATAAGAACAGTGAATTTGCACCCAAAAAAAAAAGAACAAACTTATAAAAAACAAATATCAATTTCTTAAAAAAAAAAAAGTGGAAACAAATTCCTTAAAAAATGTTCAAATAATAGAAAAAATTAATCCTAAATAAGATCCAAAAAATTTCCTACTAAAAAAAACACAGCTAAAATAAAAAAAAGTTAATTCAAATAATTCCAAAAGAATAAAAAAAATGAAATTGTCAAAAATTATAATTGAATTTCAATTAGAACGGGACGTTCTGACTGATATTCAATGGAAATGTATTTGACCAAACAGTAATTAAATGTGTTCTGACTGTTATTTAGTCGAAACATGTCTAATTAATAGCAATTGGACGTGCGTTCCAACTGCTATTTAGTTAGAACTAATTCAATTGAATAGCAGTCAGATGATACAGTTGAAACACATCTAACCAATTCCAATTTTAAAATCCATCTCATCCCTTAATTCTAATTCAAGACAGCGTACGTTGTACTGTGCTTAATGAGATGTGGAATTATATCATTTTTTCAAATAAGGGTATTTTTGTCTTTTATCTTTTGTTACTTTCCATTCTATTCTTATTTTATCCAAATAAACAAACATACTCTTTTGTTTCATTTTCAACTCATACAAAATATAATTTATCCATTACATTCCATTTATCTTTCTTTTTCTATTTCCATCGCTAAAAATTTTGTATACCAAATAAGGCCTTAGTATTGTGAATTGTAGCTCCTACTCCTTCTCTTGTGTTTATATATTGGAATCTACAATAAGTTAATGGATTCCCTCATTTTAGGTTTGATCTATATTTATCTCCTAATTTATTTTAGCAATATCTTCTTTTTTTTTTTTTTTGCTGAGGAAAATCTAGGAGTAACTTTTGCAATTTATATCCTTTGATAGAGGCAAAAACTTGATGTTGCTATCCGAGAAGGAAATCATTTTCCTTGAGTTTGACAAAGACTAGATAAGCAAATGCCTAAAATGTGAATCTCATTGTAGAAGAAAGATTATCTAGGGAAGAGGACAATGTCTCCACTGAAGAGAAGTTGCAACTCTTATGAAAGGTTTTAGATAAAAAGGACAAAGATTGTGAAGCAACAATGAAGAGACGCCAATACCATTGATTGATTTATTTGAGGAAGAGGATGGGTGACTCACCTTCTGTTCTAAAAGAATAAATTATACAAATCACTTTTGAAGTATATTTTATTTGTTAAAAAAATAATATTGTCTCTCTGAATATTTAATATATATTACAAAAAATCCATTCTAAATTATTTTTTGTAAATAAAGTTAACTTTCTACATAATATGTATTTCTTCAAAATTAAAGATGAAATTACTTGACTACCTTTAAGAATAAAATTATAGTCTTATATTAGAGTCTAAAATTAATTTACATGTCTTCTCTATCATATTACAAATAAAATTATAGTCCTATATTGTGCCAAAAATTAACTTCATTAATTAAAAACACATTATGATAGTGATTTTGCAATGATATATATTAAATGTTAAGCAAATTTGATGATAATTTTAAAATAAGAGGAATATTAAATTTAATTGAACTAAAACTTAAAACAAATTAATGTAATTTACTCATCATCGTAAAATGAAAATAGTGTACTTCAAAATGTAGATCCCATAATGAAGCAATTTCTTAAAGAACTTAAGAACCCATATTTGACATTACCAAAAATAAATAATAGTTATGTTAATTATTGATCACATAAGCTCATGCTAGTTGATCTAAGAAGTAAGGAAGGAACTTATATTCTCTCTCATGGCTTTGTCATAGTAGAGTGTGCGGTGGCTACTCCTTAAGTGAGAAGATTGCCCCTTTCTTTATTTTTTTTTTAAAAATTAAAACATCTATACTAGGACAGCCTAGCAAAGAATCTATTCTCATGAGAAAGTGTCTATAGGGTTAGCTTTTAACATTGAAGAACTGTTAAAAATTTTTAATTATGGACCAAATGTAGTCGAATAGTTTGGACCCTTCAGGTCCATCTCCCAAGAAAATAATAAAAATATATGCTTAGGTTGTGAGCCTTTTTATTGAGAAAAAATATTTTAAAACCAAGTTAAAAAATTTTGTTTGTGGATGATTAAATTAAGAGAAGAATAATTCTTTAAAAAAATCATTTATTATGTATATTGTGATGACTAGCAATTTTTATAATGGACGAATCCTGAGATAAAGATAAGAAAAATGATAAAAAGGAGTAGAAGGCCAATTAAAATAAAGAAAAAAAGCTTAAAGTTCGTTTAAGGCCCAAAAGGGTAACCGAGTGAACTATGCAAGGAAATAAAGACAAATAGTTATTATATGAAAATAGTTGTATAATGAGGAAATAAATTATTTTTCCTTAATATAAAGTCAAATAAAGTTATTAGAAGCTCTAGAATAGTTAAAATAAGCCAAAGGTCTAATTGCGCGCATACTGATATACTTAAAGGCATAGTGACAATTTTAGCCATTTTAAGTCATCGAGGATGAAAAATTTATTTTTTCAAGTATAAGGTTAGATAAAATAATTAAATTAATAAATTAATTCAGAAATACATAATTCATAGGCTATATCAAAGAAAAATTTAAATCAAGGACAAAATTCTCTAAAAAAGTATTACTTCCTTGCATAAGGAGCTGTGCACCTAATATGCCTTCCTTGTCTCCTTTTCTTCCTCTCAAACTTGGTGTGCCAACAATTAAGAGAGAGATAGAGAGAGGGGAAGGTCTAAAAATTTAAGCAAAAATGGAGGAGAAAATGCAAGAAGAGGGAAGAAATTTCACCAAAGATTTTAAGTATGTTCTAGCCACTTTTAGCTTTTCCTTTAGTTATGAACTTTTTTTGTCTTCTCAAGAGCTTTCCATTGATGTAATTTTCATCTTAAAAGTTGAAGTTTGGTTACTAGTTGTGTTCCCCAAAGTGTTCATCTTGAAAAGAGGATTTGAGCAAAAGAATCAAGGTAACTTTCTTAAGCTTTCCATGAATTTTGGTAGCTTGAAATTTTGAAAATTTTGAACCCTATAAAGCTTGATTTTTAGCCAACATAGTAGTTTTGGGATATGTTGTTTTCCAAGGTTGCAAGTGGCATTTAAGGATAACAACCCATGAATTAGATGTAGTTTTGATTGGGTTTGATGGAAATTCCTTCATATGGGACCTTAAGTGTGTGGTTCGACCATGTGGACTATGGACAAGTATGATGACATGCTTTGTTAAGTTGTGTAATTAGAGGCTTAAATGAGTAATTTAGAGATGGTTTTAGGATTGTAGAATGCAAATTTGCTAAGATTTCACTCTCTTGAAATATTGGCTATACTTGATGCAAGATTTGAGAAATTGATGCATGGCTTGGAAATTGAGTATTATGGTTGCCATTATGAGTTAAACATGACCTAATAATGTCAATTAGGTTGTGCAAATGAAACTAGAACCAAAAAAAATGAATGGCCCTAAATCTAGTGCAATCTTGAATTTTTAGACCAAAGAGGGCAAAATTAAGTTATGTATACTAATAGATGAGTTAGACCAAATGAACATTAAAAGTGTTCTTTTAATCAAATATGATAAATTTAGAATGAAAGTCTTAATTGTGACTTAAGAAATGAGAATTTAAGAAAAATATGCTGGCAATACCCTTATATGAGTATTGTGCTAGATTAAATATTGCAATTTTATATCTTAGGCTATGATATTGTCAAATGTAAAGTCTAAAAGGTTGAAGTATGATTTAGAAATCTAAAGTAGAGTTATAGAAGTCTTAAAGTATGTTAAACTTAAGTTAAGTATTAAGTTAAATTAGTAAATGCCCTAGTTATTTTTATTATTGTCTAATATGATGTTTTAAGCAATTTAAGTTGATTAAGTAATTTTGGCTGAAAAGATGAACTTTTTTGTGCAAGAGTTGAAAGCTTACTTGACATTAGGTTGTGACTCCTCAAGTAGTAATTCTACCTTTCTTTGTATGCCTAATTTTTGCTTGGTGATTAGAATGCTTATATAAAATTGTATGCTTATAATACAAATGTCTTATAATATGAGTTATTTAAGTATGTTATGTTTTCATGTGCTATTTTGGTTAGAGATGCCTTATGTGTAATGTCCTACATCGGAGAAGAAGGTCCTGGGCTAGGTGCATATAAGCCAAGGTGTGATTCCCTCTAATAACAAGGTCTTTTCCCATTGAGTGGGAAGCAAAACCCAAGCCCCTACATAATGGGTGGCGAGTGGCGTAACTCTGGGACAATATCAATTGGAGGAGCTGGCTTGTATGTTGGTTGGTATCAGAGTTGGCCTAGCTGAATGTGTACCTCGAGGATAAGGTGGCCCAAAAGGGGGTGGATTGTAATGTCCCATATCAGAGAGGAAGGTGTAACGCTATATTCATACATCTCCATTTATGTAATTGAAGGCATCTACCATGATTTTATCACATATGCACTTGCAAGGCAATGGGAAAGTGAATAAATGGTAACCGAAATTGCCCAACTCTTAGCATATAAGTCATTTAATTCTTCCTCAACTCAAATATATTCCTAACAAATCATAGAAACTCATATTCATCACAAAATTTGATAAGAAACACGAATTTCAAGCTCTTCCCCATAGTTTTCAACAATCAGTCTCAAGTTATAGAACCAAGTTTCTATCATCAACTTTGAAAATTCATAATTAATTAAAGAAAAATTGATAATTAATTATAGAAAAATTGAAACCCAATAAACCATAGCTTTCTAGAAAGCTCTAAATGTTAACTTTATGTTAAAAATAGTTCTAGGCCATGAAAATAGTATTTAGACTGTGATTGACAATAGGAAAGCAATGTAGGTTTAGCTGTCCTAGAGTTCTGAGACAATTTACTGGTATGAACTTCACAAATTCATAACTAATTTCACAAAAATCCAATTTAGGAAAACTATACTAATTTGGAAAGCTACGGATGTCTACTTTAAGAAAAAAATAACTCCATACCAAGAAAATAATATTAAGCTAACAGAAAATGATGGAAGAGTACTTGAACTCGGCTAGCACTACTGATATTGACATAGAACTTCAAAAAATCATTTCTTTCTTTACAAACCTCCAAATAAGGTGCCTCTAGTTGCTACAGGTCACTGCGAATGTCTATTTTTTCAAAAAGCCATGGAGCTCAAATTCACTTCCTAGCTCCAACTCATACCTAAGGTTCCATACTTTCTATTAGGCATTCAATAATCATTTTTGCACAAATGTGTTCAAATGACTCTTCTAAGATTACATTCATTATATATATATATATATATATCCATTTTTACACTTGTCTAGCCATAAGATTCATATACATAGGTTCATCTTACCATACACACGTCCATACTTACACCTAAAGGCCACAAAGTGGCAAACTTACACATTTCCATTCACATAAGTGCAAAGGGGGTTCATACATCATTTATATCCATTATATAAGCTATCCATGAGTTTACATTACAATTACATAGCTTGGGTACATCATTTGACTCCAAAGTATATTTCAAAACCTATTTCTATACATCCAATCCACTAATCATGCACTCTTTGGGGGTTGGCTTTCATTTCTTGCTCCACTCGGCTCACCTAGCATAGTTAGAGGAGAATGAGATTTAAAGGAATCTCAATAGCTCTAATTCTCTTTCACACATACATATAACATATTCATACATGTCAAAGAATGTAAGTATCTCATGTAATGTTCTCAAATGATGCATAGCCATAGATTTTCATATCATATATAAACAAATAACATATGATGGACTCAAGAGAGCAATGGCTCGGCCTCAACCACAATCTTGGGACTTTTGGATTTGTCTTACTCGTATCTCAAGACTTTTGACTCGGCCTCCCTCTTTCTTGAGTCTTTTGGCCTTCTCTCACCTTCTATTGGGGACTTTTGACTCTTCCTCACCCTTCTCAAGGGACTTTTGGCCCTACCACCCTCATTCAAGTCATTTCACCTAACTTTGCAAACATAAATCAAGTCATGATTTCAAAACATTCATCTATTAGTTACAAGCAATTTCCAAATATCAAACATACACATAAGCAATCCAATACAAGTCATGAATGCATACATGTATGAAGGAAAGGATTAGAGAGCTACCTTATGGAAAACTACACTTTTCCTTTACTTTCTCTTCCTTCAAGCACACACAAGAAGGGAGTTCTTGGCTCTCTTGGCCTAGACACAATAAACATGACATAAATGAGGCTTAGGAACCAATTCTAGCTTCAAGGAAGGCTAGGCTAGCTTAATTAGCTTTAAGTTACACATAATGCTCATTTAGGACACCATGAAGCAACTACATTAAATCTTGATCTTGGCTCCCTATTTCCTTTCTTTTTAGACCTCTTGGCTCCACATAAACTCATTGAAGTCTTCATAAACTCATTATAAGGAGCCCAAGCCCATGTTGATTCATTATGCCTAAATTAAGACCTTAAAATATCAAATCTCAAACCAAACCTCCTAAATTCAAACCATTGGTTCCCTTAACTCTTATAATTCATATCTAGGCCTTTAAATTTCTTAGAACACAAAAATTCACTCCCTAGATATAAAAACCCCAAAGTGGCCGAACCATATATTCACACATAGACCCATGGAATTGGCTTGCTTTCTTGCATCAATTGGTTTATGGAAAGCTTCTTAGTGGTCAATTAGGCCCATACAAACTCTCACATACATTAAAAAATGTCTAGAAAAAATTAGATTTGATGTTGAACCTTTGAAGCCTAAGTTGTGTAAACTTGGTTTCCTCAGTTTCCTTTTAGCTTCTCTTAGCTTGAACCTTCTTCCCACACTCCTAATCACTTAATTACACCAAGCTAAGATCAGAATTAAACTCTCCCTTTAATGTTCAAGTTTGACTGAAATTCACTCCATAAAGAAGCACAAAGAAGAAGCAACAAAAGCCATGAGTCATACCTTGGTTTCCAAGCATTTCAAGAGCTCTTCCACTTTTTTCAAACTTCTTCTTCAAAAGCTCTCTTCTTCTTGCTGAGCTGACCTCACCTTAGCCCGAAATCATCCATCAAAGCCATAAAAAAAGAGAAGAAAAGGAGGAGAAAAGGTTGGGATAAGCAAGAGGCAAGAAAGGAACTTAAATTTCTCACCTTAAACTTGAGTTCTCTCTTTTCTTTTCCTCCTCAGTTTAATGCCCTTCAGCTCATGAGACAATTTAATTTAGATGTCCAAAAACGTGGGTGAAGAAGGAGCTGAAAAAGGAACGTGCTTTAAGAAGTCTAAGAGCCACTTTATGCACTTTTTTACTTTGTATTTTAGTCCCTATTCTTAGTTCTTATCATTTTGGCCCAAATCAACTCCCTTTTGAAATCTGTCCTTTCCATCATATTCCTTAGGCTCTTAATCATTAGAAAAAAGGATCTAAAACTACTTTGAACTATTCGGTCAAAGTTTTAGTTAACTCTTTGCCAAACTCACTCACCGAGAAAATTTCAATTGTTCTAGAGGTTCTTATGGTTTTTAGAGCCTCTAAAAACCCTAGAAAGCTTAAAATTTTCATTTAAAAAGCCCTCTTGTGAGTTTTTAAAATTTTCAAAAATTACAAAAATGCCCCTACTTGTTTCGACAAACCTTTTGAGCTCCTCTAGCTTTGGTTTTTGGACATCTTAAACCTCAAATCCTTATTTTCTATTATTTAAAATTTTATTCTAATTTTAGTTGGCATCAAACCTCTCTATCCAGGGAACTTCCTTTGGAAATTGACTCATTTTTGTCATTTTTCAAAAAATCGTACATTACATAAGGTCCTGGGCTAGGTGCATATAAGCCAAGGTATGATCCCTTCCAATAATAAGGCCTTTTCCCATAGAGTGGGAAGCAAAACTCGGGGCCCTACGCAATAGGCAGTGGGCGACGTAACTCCGAGACAATATCAGTTGGAGGAGCTGGCTTGTATGTTGGTAGGAGAAATGGCTCTTAATGGATGAGATTGTGCCAAAAGTCCCTTGATTTGGATGAGGTGAAGCTAAAAGTCTCAAATATAAGTGATGCTAAGTCAAAAGTTCTTAAAAATGGTCAAGGTCAAACCACAAGTGAGGCTAGACCAAAAGTTCATAGAGCTTGTTTTTATCTTGATGGATCCATAAGATTTCAAGTATATGGTTATGTTTGATATTTGGATGTCTATTATGCACACTTACTTTCTTTGACATGAAAATATGCCTTGTAAGTGTGCTTACCAATATACAAGCTAGCTCCTCCGATTGATATTATCTCGAAGTTACATCGTGCACCACCCATTGCGTAGGGCCCTAGGTTTTACCTCCCACTCCACGAGAAAAGGCCTCGTTATTGGAGAGGATCACATCTTGGCTTATATGCACCTAGCCTAGGACCTTCCTCTCCAATGTGGGGACATTATAATGTAGTCAAATGCAAGGGTGGTGCAAACCCACTAGGAGTCAAGTCTCCTTGAACCCACAACCGATCTCAAATATACACACCCCAAGAAAGCTAAATCAAGTCTGAACGATCCACTTGGAACCCTTGAATATGAAGAGACAAGGACCCCGAGTGTTGGAAGACGCCACAAGGTTGATCAAGCCTTGATAAGTCTACAAGTTCAATGAAGAACCCTAGAGAGCACTCCTCTCAAGTCTGGGATTTCTAGAAAATACAATTTTATTAATTCAAAATCTGATTACAATGGGAGGCAGAGTACAATTATATAGTGTGTAAGTCAAATCTGCCTTCAATGCTCATAGAAAAGGAAAACTAGGGAAATTAATGGCAATTATCCTAATTAATGACCTATGCAATCAGAATTATAAAAGTCAAATTCTCTTAAAGACTAAAAAGGAAATAAATCCCCCTAAATAAGCTAAATTCGTCCAAATACATTAGGGTTCTACAAATCAGCTCATTAAGCCCAAAATGGCATTATTTAGCCCTAAATGAGCCCACCAATGGATGGTCCATGGTTCAAGTACTTCAATTTATAATGTTTGGCCCAATTTAGCCTCAGCAACTCCATCTTTAGCCCATATGATGTTGAGGACGTCCACATTAGAAATGTTTGGATCTCGCTTGACTTTTGTTGCTTCAATTGCTAGTTGCTTAGTCCAGGTCTCTTGAACAAGTCCACTTAAGGCTTCTCTCATTCTTTTAGCTCGTGCTCTTGTCATTGGGCTACTTGGAATTTGTAGAGGATCATTCCAAGTATTTGAGACAGCTTGCTCCCTTTGATGGATCGCATCATCCCCTCTCTCCTCAAAAGGATTCGTCCTCGAATCATCACCTACAACATAAGGAGATAAATCAGCAACATTAAAAGTAGCACTAACATTATACTCACCTGGTAGATCAATCTTATAAGCATTATCATTGATTTTCTCAAGGACTTGAAATGGTCCATCCCCTCTTGGAGCTAATTTAGATTTCCTTTGTGCCGGAAACCTCTCTTTTCTCATATGCACCCATACCCAATCACCAGGTTCAAAAGTGACACTCCTTCTCCCTTTGTTTGCCTTGGATGCATATTGCTCATTCTTCTTTTCAATTTGCAATTTAATCTTTGCATGAAGTTGCTTAACCACCTCAGCTTTCTTTTTGCCATCAAGGCTTGCTCTCTCATTAATGGGCAATGGTAACAAATCCAAAGGGGTTAGTGGATTAAAACCATAAACAACTTCAAAAGGAGAATAATCAGTAGATGAATGCACACTTCTATTATATGCAAATTCAATGAATGACAAGCAATCCTCCCAATTTTTCAAATTCGTTTGGATGATGGTCCTAAGCAATTGAGTTAAGGTTCTGTTAACAACTTCAGTTTGACCATCAGTTTGTGGATGACAAGCTGTAGAAAATAATAACTTAGTTCCAAGCTTTCCCCACAAAACTCTCCAAAAATGACTCAGAAATTTTGCATCCCTATCTAAGACAATACTTTTAGGAACACCATGAAGCCTCATAATTTCTTTAAAGAACAAATCAGCAATATAAGTAGCATCATCAGTTTTGTGGCATGCAATAAAATGTGCCATCTTTGAAAATCTATCAACAACCACAAATATTGAATCCATTCCTCTTTTTGACCTAGGTAATCCCAAAATAAAATCCATTGAAATGTCTACCCAAGGTTCACTAGATACAGGTAATGGAGTATACAAACCATGTGGTAAGACTCTAGACTTAGCCCTTTTACATGTTATGCATCTATCACAAATCCTTTCCACATCACGCTTCATTTTAGGCCAAAAGAAATGTTCATGCAAAACATCTAATATCTTTTTCACACCAAAATGTCCCATTAGTCCTCCCCCATGTGCTTCCCTCACAAGCAATTCACGCATAGAACATTGAGGCACACATAACTTATTTTCTCTGAACAAAAATCCATCAAGCTTATAGAATTTTCCAAAAGCTCCTTTTTCACAAGCAACAATTATTTCAGCAAAATCACTATCATTGGCATACAAATCCTTGACATATTCAAAACCAAGCAATCTTGCATTCAGAGAAATGAGAAGAATATACCTTCTAGATAATGCATCTGCAACCACATTCTCTTTACCTTTCTTGTATTTGATCACATATGGAAAAGGCTCGATGAACTCCATCCATCTAGCGTGTCTTTTGTTCAGCTTACCTTGACCTTTAATGTACTTCAAAGATTGATGATCTGTATGGATCACAAATTGTTTAGGCCAAAGGTAATGTTGCCAAGTCTCCAATGCTCTCACAAGTGCATAAAGCTCCTTGTCATAAGTTGGGTAATTCAAGGTGGCACCGTTCAACTTTTCACTGAAATAAGCAATTGGCCGCCCTTCCTGCATTAGAACAGCTCCTATCCCTACTCCTGAGGCATCACACTCAATCTTAAAAGTTTTGTTAAAATCAGGTAAAGCTAAAATAGGTGCAGAACACAATTTTTCTTTAAGAACACTAAATGCATGATCTTGTGCTTTTTCCCATCTAAAGCCAACTGATTTCTTAATTACTTCAGTGAGTGGTGCAGCAATTGTGCTAAAATCTTTCACAAACCTCCTATAAAAGCTAGCCAACCCATGAAAACTTCTTACCTCAGTTACATTTGTTGGTGTGGGCCATTCTTTAATAGCTCTTACCTTCTCTTCATCAACTTGTATTCCCTCAGCACTCACCACAAATCCGAGGAAAACAACTTTTTCCATGCCAAAGCTACACTTTTTCAGGTTAGTATACAACTTTTCTTTTCTCAAAACATCAAGCACACAACGCAAATGATTCAAATGCTCATCAAGACTCTTACTAAAAATCAGAATATCATCAAAATAAACTACAACAAATTTTCCAATATATACACGCAAAATATGATTCATCAACCTCATAAAAGTACTAGGTGCATTTGTTAGCCCAAATGGCATGACTAACCATTCATACAGCCCATGCTTTGTTTTGAAAGCAGTTTTCCACTCATCTCCTTCCCTCATCCTAATTTGATGATATCCAGATTTTAAATCAATTTTTGAGAACATAACAGACCCATGCAATTCATCAAGCATATCATCTAATCTAGGAATGGGATGGCGATACTTTACAGTGATATTGTTGACAGCTTTACAATCAATGCACATCCTCCAAGATCCATCTTTCTTTGGTACTAAGAGGACTGGTACAGCACATGGACTCAAGCTTTCTCGAACATACCCTTTTGCCATGAGCTCTTCAACTTGCTTTTGAAGCTCTTTTGTCTCCTCAGGGTTAGTTCTATAAGCTGGCCGGTTAGGAATTGTTGCTCCAGGAATGAAGTCAATTTGATGCTCAATGCCTCTTATGGGTGGCAATCCACTAGGGATATCTTCTGGAAATATATCGTCAAATTCCTGCAACAAAGAACTAACAACACTCGGAAATGAAGAGTCAAGGTCATTAATGCCTAAAAAGGCCTCCTTGTAAACAAGTACAAGTAAAGGCTATTCAGCAAGATATGCACTCCTCACCTCACTTTCTTTTGCATAGAAACTCACTTTTTCTCTTTCTTTTCTCTCCACTTTCTTTTCTTTCTTCTGAATCTCTTTTTTTGAGCTCTCAGATTTTCTTTCTTTCTCACTCTCATTTCTTTTTGATCTCTCTTCTCTATTTTTCTTATCACCCTCTCTTTTATCTCTCTCTTGTTTCATTTTGAGCTGATCTTCATACACTTGCTTGGGTGTTAATGGTACAAGAGTGACGGGTCTGTCATTCATTACAAATGAATATCTATTGGTAAACCCATCCTTTGTCGCCTTCCTATCAAATTCCCAAGGTCTACCCAATAGTATATGTCCAGCATGCATAGGAACAACATCACATAAAATCTCATCACAATATCTTCCAATTGAGAATGAAACAAGAACTTGTCTATCAACCTTAATCTCCCCACATTCATTCAGCCACTGCAACTTGTATGGTCTAGGGTGTTTAATGGTAGACAAATTTAATTTCTCAACTAAAGTGGTACTAGCAACATTGGTACAACTCCCACCATCAATAATCATATTGCATACCTTATTGCTTATGAGACAGCGAGTATGAAAGATGTTTTCTCTTTGTTGCTCCATGTCATCTTCCTTAACTTGAGAATTCAAAGCTCTTCTAGTCACAAGTGCTTCTCCTTCTACAGCATACTCAAACCCATCATCACTAGCATCTTCAAGTGACGGCATAGAATCATCACTTTCACTTTCAGTCACCACTTCACGGTCCTTCATGATCATTACTCTCTTGTTGGGGCATTGTGAAGCTATATG
This sequence comes from Erythrophleum ivorense, assembly GCA_026724425.1. Taxonomy (NCBI): domain Eukaryota; kingdom Viridiplantae; phylum Streptophyta; class Magnoliopsida; order Fabales; family Fabaceae; genus Erythrophleum; species Erythrophleum ivorense. The sequence goes on along the minus strand of JAIUCV010000006.1, from coordinate 33,177,837 downwards.
ACCTGTTCCCAAACACTTGAAACATTTAATATCTCTATTTCTAGATGATTGGGAATCAGATTTACCTTTGTTCTTAAATGAAGCTTCCTCTTTGCCTTTTGAGACTTCTCTTTGAACATCTTTTTCTTCCTTCTTCCATTTTGGTCTCATGGAAGAACTAGAGCCTGAAAGGTGCCTTGCTACTCCTTTTTGTTTAAGTTGCCTTTCAACCTTCATTGCCATGTGCAACTTCAATCTATCAATTGGGATAACATACTTTCTATCTAATTAATCGAAACTTCAATCTATCAAACCACTTCAAGGAGGTTTAGGTGTTCAACACTTATACAATCATACACCATTTCTTTTCTTTCCAATTAACACATCAACTAGCTTCAAAATGACATTTTGAAATCCAACATAACACACATATGCACTTTAAGGGCTTAGTTAGCAGCTAGTACTATTAATGCCTAAATTTCAACAATTCCATAAATAAATGTCAATTACAAATTTCTAATTCCATAACAAAAATTCAAGCCATGACTTTGCAAGCATGTCTCTGCCATGAGGAATTAAATAAGGAAGAATAATGCAAAACTCTACTTTTTCACATAAATCTAGCTCATATATAATTTAAATGTTACATGCTACATAGTTTCGTACATCCATACATTTCTATTCAACAATACATGTTTATGTCAAACTGAAAGCTCAAAAGAGTTTACAACAACATCCTTCAAGATAATATTCATTATCCTAGATAAATACAATTAAAAAGAACAATATCTATACTAAAATGTTCAGCCTAGAAACCATCATATTCAATTACAACAAAAAGAGATTAAATACACTAAAATAATGCCTTTAAGCTCATGTCCTTCTAGGTTGCAACTTGCTTGCCCTTGTCCGTTGCACTACCTTCACTTTGCATGGTTTAATGTTCATATAAAGGAAGCTCTCTCCTAGGCACACAAGAGAAGGAGAGAAAGGAGGAAGAAAATCTAGAGAAGGTAGCCAATTTCAAGGAATTTCATGCTTCTTCTTCTTCTAATTTTGTTCTCCTCCCTTCAAGCTTTCTTTTCATAGTTTTATTAAGTGGTTTTGGTGCTATTTTGGGTACAGAACAAGGGAAGATAGTTCAAAAATTTTGAGGAGAAGCAAACCAAGGAGAAAGGCTCTTAAAAGCAAGCTTGAATCTAAGGTAACTTTTGCCTTTTGTTATTTTCTCCTCTTGCTCTTCTCTTGGTGTATTTTTGGCCAAACTAGAACCATGAGAGGGGAGGGAGTTCTATCCAAAAACAAGAGAGAAACTAGGATTTTAGGCCATGGGGAAGTGGAATATGCCAAGACATTGCAAAAAAAGCCAATGAAAATTAAGTTAGGAAAGTGTAGGATTCTTTAGGCTTTTGTAAAATCTAATTCAATACATGAATTTCCTAGACTATTTAAGTGTTCCATTAAGCTCATAAGACCTTTAGAAAGCCTCCAAAGTGGCTCTCCCATTAAGGAAAAATCAAAAACTCCATAAACCTCCCTTTATGTGCATGGTTCTAGCAAGGCAAGAGCATAAGGTTAGAGGATCTTTTAATTTGTCCTAGCCTTGGTTTGGGACTTCATATGATGTTAAAAGATGGGAGGAACCATTGGAAAAAATTTAGGAGCCTTGGTTTAGAAGATGGAATAATGGTGTCCATAATGATACCTTATGAAGCAACTTGTATGTAAGCTTGTGCAAATGAATGTGTGATGGCTCCAATGACTTTGAATGATGGTAATAGGCCTAGAAATGAAAAGAGAATGGAGCCTAAAACTTAAATTGTGAACGTTCTTTTAAAAGGCCATTTATGGAACTATTATGTCACCTATGGAATCAAGTGTATGTTTAAGAATAAATTTAGTATCTTGGTTTGCTTCAAGTGTGTAATTGTATGTTATTTATGGTATTTAAGCCAAGAGAACACCAACCCACCTAGGTGTGCTTGTGAGGCCAAAAAGGGGAAGGGGTAAAGTAAAGAAAAGCTTGCATAAAGTTCAAGGTAGCTTTCTACCTCATTCTCCTTGCATTCTTGTGTGTATATGTATGTCATTGTATGCTTGGGTGTGTTCTTGTGACTTGATGACATGCCACTTGATGTCTTGATATTAAATTGGTACCAATGTATCTTATTGAATGGCTTTGATTGTGGAAATGGCTCATAAGGGTGAGGTGATGTCAAAAGTCCTTTAATGAAGGTAAGGAGATGCCAAAAGTCTCATGGCATAAATGAAACAAGGCTAAAAGTCTCTTGGATGGGTGAGGCCAAGTCAAAAGTACCGAGACCAAGGATGATGCAAATCCAAAAGACTTAAAAATGCGATGAGGCAAAACCAAAAGTCCCTAGAGCTTAATCTTGTCCTTGTTGTGCAAATGTGGCATGAAATAGTGATTATATGCACTTTTAGTTAAAGTAGCTTGCATACTTGTACCGTTGATGTATGTATGCCTTGAATGTGTGTGTGAATGGATGTGTGAACTATTGGGATTCCATGAATATCATTCCCATTCCCTCTTCATTCTTAAAATGTCTAGATGGTACTTAAAAACCAAAGAATACAAGCTAAGAGAGTTGAAAAGCTATATTGGATCATTATGTAGTTTCTTTTGTAATTGAATGTCAAAGTGATTATATATATATATGTTATTTTTGGGATGTAAGACCATGAACAATTGTAAAATGATGTATGGATATTGTATAGATCTTATGTGGCATTGAATTAATGGAAATGTGTGATTTGCCTCTTGTATGGCTTATAGTTACTAATGCATTATTTGGATGTGGGATGGGCAAACTGAGATGCATGGTATTTGGGACCACTTAGGTAGTGCCTACAAGTTGTATTTGAGCTTTTAAACTTGCCCAAGATGTGCCAAACCATAATGGAAGCCATTTAGACCAAGTTGATGCATTATGGGAGCTTAAATTAGCTAATTTGTGAAGCTGTCACTTTTTATCCAAATGAGCTCTTCTTGGTCTAAAATTTGGCATGCATTTAGAACTTATTGAGAGATTTTTGGGAAGTTAAAGTATAGAATATTTGGAGGTCTATAGAATTTTTGGTGAATTTTTTAAGTTAAAAATTTTTCTAGTTTTAGTCAGTGTTACTATATTCATTCATGGGGCAAACGATGTCCAATTGCTGTAAAATTTTACAGACATAAACTAAACCTTTCCAGTGGCCTGTGCCAACTAGAAGCACCCCAATTGAATGTCTAGTAAGGGAGATAAGAATTTGTGAAGTTGTTGTTATGTTTCAAACATCTAGTCAGACCTCAAGTGCTGTTCCATCAAATTTTTGCTTTTGAGGGCTCATGGATTGATCTGAAACTATTTTTTTCCTCTAGCTAACATCCACATGTTTTTAAATTGGTATAATTTACATGAATTGTATTTTTATGAAATTAATTATGAATTTTCAAATTTTGTATCAATAATCTGTATCAGAATTCTAGACAACCTGACCTTTATGCCTTTTTTATGTCAACCATAGTTCAGATGAGATTTTCATGGCTGAAAATTATTTTTAGTGTAAATTTAACATCCAAATATTTCCAACAAGCTATGGTTTGTTTGATTTTTATTTTTTTAAATTTAGTAATGATTTTTCAAAATTGCCTCAAATTCTGCCACCTTGGAACCCTAGGCAAAACATCAAAATTTGTGAATTTTGGTTCTTGATTCATGGTTTGTCCTACGTTTTGAGATGTTTATGATTTGTATGGATAGTTAATAATTTAAGAATGATGTGGAAAATTTCTAGGGTCCACGGATCAAAATTTAAAATTTTAGATGTGACATAACACAAATAAATGATGTTATTTGTTCCCTTTTATTGGCATTTCTTGCTTGTACATGGAATTTTCTTTAAATGTGGAAATATAAAGTATGATAAAGTATGGTGTGACAATTGTCGCCACTAAAGTTCTATTAATTTGTCTTTTGCAAGAGGTTACCACTAAAGAAGGACTTTTAAAAGGACTCATTTTAGTGGTAACACAAGAGCTCACCATTGAAAAGGACTTTTAATGGAAACAACAGTTGTCATTAAAGCTCTACAACAATAAAGTTGGACTTATTGTTTTAGTGGCAACATTAGGTGTTGCCACAAAAGATACTTTATTTAATTTAAAAAATTTATAGTTGCCACTAAAGAGTTTTTTTTTAATTTTTTAAAAATTTATTTCATATTTTTGGTTACCTATATAGAGTTTAATCCAATTTCATGCTGAACATTATCAAATTCAAATTTAAATTTAAATTTATCAAGATAGCCAATGCACTAAAAGATATGCTTTAGTTTTAGTTTAGCAATGAAAAGGGAAAGAAAGGGCAATTCAAACTCCTAATCAATTCTATAACATTATCAATTTTACCTATCGTTACACAACCCTAAAGTGAAACAAAGTTAAGGCACATTAAAATCTATATCAAAATAGTCACTTCTTGATTTTTTATTTTATAAGAGGCAAAGCAAAGCAAATCACAAAAGAGTTTCAAAATTGATGGTGCCTATATTAACTCACAAGAGCATAAAAGTAACACAACATGAATAGGCTTCAATTTTGGATAACAATTTTATTATCTCATTTCTATTAGGCACTCCATTAATAGTGCATAGAATGAGCAATGACTAAAGAGATTTTTCAAATTTAACATGCTAATCACTTACATTTACTTGATTCAATTCTAGATTGAGACAAATGTATTTGACTTATCCAAAGTACCTATAAAAAAATAAATAATAATACTCATTAAAAAATAAATGGTAAGAATGTTGAATCATATATAATCCATAAGAAAAAAGGCATAGCTAACATGTTCTAAACATCAAGCTAGTTTTTCTCAACAAAATAAACATATAAAAAAACTCTCATGAAAATTTTAACACAAAATTGCATAAGAACCAATAAAGAAAAATCAAACAAGAAAGTTAGAAAATTATAAAAATTGCTAAACAAGACATTTGTATAATTTAGGAAAAAGCTAACAAAAACACAACGAAATGATCTTCAAAATTCACAAAAAAAAGATTTTTATATAACTAAACATATGGAAAAGCTTATATAAAAAATTTTAGAGCAAAATCATGTCAAACTACTTTCTCTAGTGTTATACTAAGTTATTTTTAATTAATTATAATACTATGCAATGAAATTGTTTAGTGTAAGTGCTAAACTTGTACAAGATTATCAGTTGATTTAAACTTTCAATTATTACTTTCATCTTAAGATTAGGTTATTAAGGGAATCAAGAGTCTACCAACTAGCTAGAAAAGAATCTCCTAAAATTCCTAATCAAACTAGCAATCTAGAAAAGTTCTAAACTTAATTCTCTCATTACCACTCACTTATATGACTAAACAAGCATAAAGGAACTAAGCAAAATACCTACCATAGATATAGCCTAAAAAACAACACTTAATCTATCATTTAATTATTCACCCTTACTAAATAAAAAACTGGAGTTGATTAATATCTAATGGGACAGCCACTAGACACTTAAAGGGAACTAAACCAATTCACTAACCTTGCCATGAATCATACTAATTTTATAAGCTTCACTGGTAATATTCCTATAGTCATAACCACCTATTATTCCAAACATATTTGAGCTAAACTCTCATGATTACTAAAGAAATTTCAACTATAAGGCAACATGCATAATTTAACACTTTGAAGAATTCCAACTAGTCTTTAAACAATTCAAAGAATTAAAGAAAAAATTGTGATAACCACTAAGAGGTCACAATGGATACAACTTAAGCAAAATTACATCTGGAATCTTATAAATCTCCAAAACCTCAACCAAAAATTACCATACCATTTATGAGTTGTTATAACCACCTAAAAGTTCCTAAAAATACATGTAAACTCCATAAACCAAACACCAAAACACTCCTTCACAAAACATGTAATATATGACAACAAAACACATAAAAACCACACATTTACCATTTCCAAATACCTTTAAAACTTATAAGAACATCATTCCACTTTACAACACTCTAATATATACCTAAACTAACATTTACAACACCTAAAATCATGGAAAACTACTTTGGACAACCACCATCATGCTAGGACAGCAAGTGCAGTATTTTAATAGTAGAATTTATGCAAATTGAGCAACACACCAACTAAAATCATCCTATAGCCCTTTAAAATACCTAGGACCACTTTCATACATCTTTAGGAATAATATAACACATGTTTCTAGCAAAGAAACCATGAGAAATTGAGGAAAACTGAACTAAAGGCATAGAACAACAAGCCTACAAAATCAAAAATAGGACAATAGCTATTATATACCATGCAATTATGAATCCAAGCTTTACTCCCTTGATTGCATTCCAAACTCACCCAAAACCTTTCTAAATCATATGTATAAACTCTAAGCACCCAAAAATAAACTCAAAGTTAGTGTAGAACTGGGATCATTCTTTATGATAGCAAAAAGGCTAAAAAACTAGAAAAATGCAACTTAAAGTTCCATAGCAATGGTTAACAATTAAACCACAACTCCAATTGACACCAAACTACTTGGAACAAGTTCAAAACACTTAAAGAAAATTGTCAAGGTCTTAAAAGCTTACATTTGGTTTTTAAATCAAAATTTGACATCTCCAACTCTAAATTAGGCACTTTTCAACTTACAACTAGTCTAATATCGAAGTTTTGCATACCTAAATTTTGTTAATACATCCTAAAGGGTTCTAAACCTTAGCTACCATTTTTTCCTTTCACTGAAATAAAGATGATCAAAGGATAATATCATAATTTTTCCATCATATAGGCATTTAGCTACATTATCCCATAAAAAAGCTATTTATTGGTTGGCAAAGGAGTCAACTTGTGTTTTACAAGGTCTCACCTTGCCTAACCACTTCAAACACAACCCAAGTGACTAGTATAGATCTAATAAACTTCCAAAACCCAAAGAAAATTAAGCTAGTATACATATAGGACACATGGCATCCACCAATTCATTCACATTTCACCTCAAGTATGCATAAATGCAAGGCTACCTTTTTGTCTCATATACATACATTAAATTATTAATTTCCATCACCAAAAGTGAGGTTATTATGATACCAATTCTGAATACATTACATGTTTATAGCATAACACAAAGGAATTACACTATGTATCTATAATTCTTTTATATACATGCTTGCAAACTAAAACAGAACATGTGGAATATTTATATATACATCAACAAACATGTTGTTAGAAGAAACCTCCTCCAAATATCTTTTATGCACATAGTCAAGGTATAAAACATTGGAATAGCCTATAGCTTTTGCATATTACCAATTTACCACCATGCATCTAAGTTATATAAGATTGTTTATTTTGGGAAGCTTAGCCTTGGAACAAGTTTATTTTAGGAATAGAAGATTGTTTTAGGTGGTTTGAGGTTATTTGAATCCCAATTGAAAATTTTGGGTAGGTAGAACCCAAGTGGTAAGAAGCTGTAAGTGTTAGTTTTTAGAGTTAGTGAGAAAAGAGTTTATTTGAGATGGTCACATTTTGCTATAAAGGCTCTTGTGGTAATTTTTGGATTTAAGCAAACTCTTTTAGATAATTAAAAGTTGCTTGAATGGTTTTGGTGAATTTAGTAGATGAGCCCATAAAATTGATCCATATAAGGATATTTTGAACAAATATATAAAGAAAAAGATAACAAACATAAATTAGGTCCAAAGATAAAATAATAATCATCAAAAGGGTGGTTTTTAAAATTGCCAAGTTGGAACATATAAACCTAAATATGGGATTTTAGAAGGGAAGGTATGGCCACCATAGTCATTTAAGTGGTTCATAGGAAATTCTAACTTTAAGCAAGTTTAATTTAGCAAACTTAAGTGAGTAAAAGTGGCTTGGATCCCTTTGGATGTGTATCATGGGATTTGAGTAAATGTAACTCATATAGTAGGAAAAATGAAATATTTTGCTTTAAGTAAGGTATAAGGTATTCATATTTTGCTATAGAACTTTTCAAGTAGATTTTAATGCTTGGACAAACTTCTTTAGGTAAATAAAAGTTGTTCAAAATGGTTTAGGAGTGATTAGAAGGGTGTAGCTTATTTTGGTCATGTCACTTGTTGCATATAAGAGTTATTTTGTTGTTATAGGGCATTTTCTATCATGGGGGTTGTCTTATGTTAAGAGTCATAAAATTCACATGGTTTAAGGAGTTATTGGTCTAGACAAATTAGTTTAGTTTCATATGATTTGTAAGAAAAAGCTTGGGTGCTCTTGGGTATAGAGGGATATTGGTTAGGTGACCACTTGTACACTTGAAGTTCTTCTGGTATTAAATTCATTGCTATTGTCTTGGTGGAGTTTAAGGTTGTTTTGGGTCAAGTTCTGAGGAGTTTTTGTGATCAAAGATTGATTATTAGTAGTTAAGAAAGTGAAGAAAAATTCTAGCTTGAAAGCATGATAGTATGATCAGGTTTAAGTTCACAAATAAAGCCTAATGTATACCTTTTGAATTGTCATGTGCAGAATTTTTGTGCTCCTTACTGTGCTTTGGATTAAGAGTTATTAAGTTTGGAAGTTGGGGTAATTTGAAGTTTAAAATTGTTCTTAAGTGATAGGAGTTGAAAGGGAAAATATAGGATTGAATTTTGATGATAAGGCCACAATATAAAAAAAAAATGCCAAAATCAATAAATGCCATAATTCCACTATTCTTATCTTTTGAACCATTTTCAACTATGCAGATTCATAAAATAAATGTACTCTTGTTTACATATCAATACTCTAGGAAGATCATTCAAAACAAAGAGGTTCAATTTAATATATAACGTACTACAAATGCTGAAATCAAAGAGACTATCTTAAGGCACTAGAGACCGTTCAAATCATTTATTTAAATAACCAAAATGAGGTAACATCATAATAGAAAGGAAACAATGGGCATAATTGTAACATCCTGTATTTTCTAATTGGACCTAGACCTCTTAATAAGTTAGAGAGACCTAAGAAAGAGAGTAGAAGACCAAGTAAAAAGAGAAAACAGAGAGCAAAGCAAAAAAGAATGAGTTTCAAAGGCATTTAAATAGAGAAATACCGAAAAAGTGAGAAAAACAAGGATTTTAATAAAAAATTACTTAAATCTAGCTAATGCTATTTCCCACTATATACGAGTTAAATAAGCTATAAAGAATGTCCAGGAAGTATAAAACAGGTCAAAACACTAACGACACAAAAATTGAGAAAGCTAATACTGCAGTGTAATTTTGAGTGTTTTACACCGTACTAAGCCCTTATAGCCCAAGAAAGTTGACCTAAGAGTTTTAATACCTTCTAAATAAGAATATAGAGTCCAACTCTAGATAAAAAGTGAGCTAGAATGCAGAAATTTTAGAGGCCAGAAAAGTAGGGGCAAAATGGGCATAAAAGTCCAAAAGTCAACATGTAAAGCTATTTTTTTATTAATTCTTTATATGGTCTTCATTCTGCCCAGATTTCCAGTGCCTCAAGCTCATTTTCAATAGCTTCAAGTTTAATAATGGCGTCCATGGTAGAGAGAAGAGAGAGGAGGGAAAAAACAAGCTAAACAGGTAAGTTTTTGCGCTCTTTTTTGCGTAGCTCTAGTTATGAAAATGATTCCCCTCTTTAAGAGCTTTAATTTGATGGTTTCAAATTCTGTATTAGAGGTATTTAAGCTACCATCAAAGGGGAGAAAAGTTCTCTTTTCAAAAAATTTATCAGTGGAAAATGTAGAGCATTGAACAAGCTACAAAACAAGGTATAGCATGATATGTTAGAAGCTATGTTTTCATGGGTCTCTCTCTTTCTTCATCACGTGTAGAGAGAGAACATATCTCTCTTTATATCTGCTTGCATGTATTTAATCATATGGAGCATGTAGAATTCATTTAGGTTGTGGAAATGAGAAGAAATCGCTAAAGGAAGCAAGAAAACTCCATATAGCACTATATAAGTGTGATTTCGAGTACCTCATAGGAAATGGCACTAGATGAGTTTTTTTTTAGTTTTAATGAATTTAGAGGTCTTTTAGAGAATTATAAAGGTTAAAGGAAGCATAGGTTCAAATTATAGAGGCTAATTGTGAAAGTTAAAATTTTTAGATGCTTAAGAAAATGTGATTAAGATAAATGGCTGTGTTTGGCATTGTATTTGAGCATTCTAGTGAGCTTAATGGAAGCATAAAGAGTTATCTAGGATGCTAGAATGAGGTCTCAAGGTATAGGAGCAAGTTTAACAAAAATGGCCTAAAGTTACTAAATATATCAAAATGGGAAATGACCAAATCAATAGTGTAAGGACTAAAATGAATAGTAAAATGCTAATTTTGGGCTTAAAATAAGAATTTAGGGAGTTTGAGTTGCTTAGAAAGACTTGTCCAGGAAAAGAACCTATATCAGAGACTAAGAAAGGGACAAGTGAAAAAGATTAACTAGGCAAGCAAGTAAGAGAAGTTTCAAGCTCTATTTTAAGCAAAATGCAACGTTATGTGAGCCTAAAAAAATGGTATTCAAAAGTAGCATAATATTGCATATAATCAGCTTATAATGGTGTTGGCACTGATATGAATGTTGATATGATATTATAGGCCATCAATGTAGCAAAGGGCTGCAGTGTCAGTGCCTAGCTTGGAAAGGAACAACTAGTACCTGTAGCATTAGGGATAAACTCCTATCAGGTAGCATTTTTCTCCTCTCTTTCATGCTTTTAACTGCTTGAGTGTTTTAGTTGCTTGTATGATATGTTTGCTTGATGTTTGAATGAGTTATATGAGTTTTATGTTATTTTTATGAGTTCTGGCTTAGTAAGTGAAGCTTTACTTGATGTTGGCTAAGAAAAAAGGGCTAAGGAATTGAACACAGTAGTTCTTCCCTATGCTAAGTATCAAGGCCACTCAAGAAAGAGTTTAGTAAGCTTGGCCAGATTCTAACTTTATGCATGCACATTTTCACATGTTTAGAAAGCTTAGATATTAGAAAAGCTGCATTCATGCAAACTTGCATACCTATGTGCTTAAGTGGTTATTTCGTGGTAGAGTAGGATTATGCTACTAAGATTCTCCCCATAATCTCGCTCCTGTATCCACTAACCCCTTTGCTGGGTGAAAGTAGCCAAGCAGACTAAGGAAAATCTATAGCTCCATGAAGACTTATGTATTTGATGTTGTATTTCTGTAGATATGTTGTCAAACTGTATTTTGAGACCAATATGTATGTAATACAATGATGTATACATTTTGGGTCTAGATAGGACACTTTAAAGATGGATTAGAAAGTATATGATTAATATTTAGTAATGTAAATGCTATATGATGCACACTTATAAGTATTTAATATCTTTAGTTATATGAGTAGTCAGGATCAAAGGGCTAGTTGATAATTGAGCTCTAAGGCTGCTGGAATTGAGTATATGAGATTTTCATTATATATAGGTGATTGTTTTCAATAGAAGAGAGGACCAAAGAGCCCGTGTAGCACTTGGTTTATAGCCATTATGCTGCCAAAATTTTGAGAAAAAGTTTTACAGATTTTGCATTTTTATAATATTTTAAATGCTTGAACTGGTAACTATAGTTATTCTATTCACTTAAACTTGATCCAAGAATTAATAATAATGACTAAGGTAATAACAAAGGGTAAAGAGGTCTTACAATAATCATTATTATCTACTCATAGTACATTCAGCAAGGTAAGGGTACTTTCCATCACTCTTTGCATCGAATCCTCAATGTACAAATATCCTTGAAACTCCCTATAACTCAATTCACAATCTCATCACTTATATTTCTAATTTTGAATTCATTTAGCTCTTAAATGATTAGCAATCCCTCAAAAATTAAATTTGGTTTAGTATAAAAAGTAACTATCTTTACAACTTTTTGGGGCCAATTTTAGAAATTCACTAAATATTTTATAGAGCTCCAAAAAATACAAACTTTGGCTCTATAGAATGTGCAAAATGTTCTTTAACTGCTCACCAAATTTTAGCCCCCGAAACTCGGTCATTAAGATAGCTAAGGGTGAAGGGATATTTTATAACTCATTTAGACAAATTTTTTATTCTAAAATGGTTTAATGAAACTCTAAAATGTCCCTTTGTCCTTAACAAACACACTGAGGAAGACCCAAGAAAAAGCAATAGCTTAATGCTAAAGACACAATGAAATCAACAGACAAGTACAAAAGAGTAAGGAGAAGAGTGTTAGAATACACCAAAGTCTTTAGCACACCAGATACTGGATGTAGTTTAGTGTTCTAAGAAAGAAAGATTTGACATATGAGGATAGTCCTAATATGTAATAAATATTAGCATTATATGTTATTGGTGGTATTTCATTACTCCATTGCCGAATAACATAGAGGGAAAAGTCTCATAATAATGTAAGGGGTAGGGTATTCTAGGTTTTGTAGGGAGGCTTGTGATACATAGGTGATAGTGGCTTGAGTTTAGTCATGATGCACCTATGTATTGATAACTGATACTATGATTTGGTTGTTATGGCAGTTACATGATATTAGGTTTAGCCAATTCAATAATAATGTGACCAAATTGCTTTTCTAAAGAAATTTCTTTCACAAATACATTTTTGACAAAATTACTTGTAATTCTGTCATGGGTTGGCCATATAGAACACACTTGGATGCACCACAAATAACAAGGAATCCCAATCACTGGTCCACAAACTAATCGAGCTATGAAAAAAAATTATAATTGAAAATTTTAAATTAAGAATGTTTATATTAAAATATTTTAAATTTTAAAATTATTTTAAAAGATATAAAAATAAAAAATTTTAACTTAAAACCTTTAATTATAATTTTTTTGTATAATTTAAATTTTTTATTTTAAAAAATTTTAAAATAATTTTCAAATTTAAAAATGTTTAATATAAATGTTTTTAACTTAATATTCTCTCAAGTGTTATTTTTCTCCTTGGATAAATGCATCAATTAAGCATTTCTTCAATTCTTGATGTTTTTAGAAACAATACATCTTTCACTATAGTAATCCAAACAAATATTCTTTTTTTTTTGGATCAATAGTCCAAACAAATATTCTCCCATGACTCCATTCCCAATAAAATGACTTTTGACATTGACCTGAGCTCGTGTATGTGGACATCATAAAATACCTTAGGTTAATTAAAATTAAATAAACATGGATTATACTATTTCAGTTTTCAACTATATTTCCAAACTGTAATTTTTTTTTAATAATTATACATATTTTAAAATTTAAATACATTAAACGATAAAGAATTTAGACTTCTAATATTTTTTAATTAAAGATTTATCCGTGCCAATAGGCTCCTTCACAATTTATTGAAAGTGATATAGGGATTTGAACATTTGATAGTTGTGTTAGATAAGATATACATTCATCTTTGATACACATGTGACCAATAACAAGGCAAGTTGTAAGATGCAAATTTTGTAAATTACCTTGGTTTACCTAATCTAGTCCTTTACACCATTTGTAGCAATCTGGTTTTTGGATTCTATGTCAGAGGCATATCTTTGAATTCATTTCCCACCTCTTCATTGAAGCATTTTTTATAGGAAGATGCATTTCTGACTTTGAGCATAAAAAGGGTCCCTAAACTTTAGTTCTACATCCCACCAAGTTTAGAAACTCATACATTATTAAAGGCAAAATCAAAGAGCTTAAAAGTATCTTTTTAGAGAAAAAAAGCTTCAAAGTTACATGCAATGGCTCGAAGTGACATTTTTCCATGTTTTATTTCATTTGGACATCATATTTGTGTTTAGCATATCCTTTTGAAGTTCACAGTTGGTAATGGAGCCTCCTTTGAACCTCTACCTTACATTTACAAAGGTTTGAAAGTTTGGTTTTTCTACTTTTTTTGGGTTGTTGTTTCTAAGCTTTTTCTTTGTGTTTTGAGATTACAAAATTCTTAAATGTTCCTTTTGGTCATTTTGCCATTGAGAATGTTAAAAATAGAGGTATTTAGCTTAAGAAAACTTTGGGTCCAAAATTGAGTTTGAAACAATTTTGGGTCAGGTCAAGCAAACCGATCTAAAGGTGGAAGATGATGCATACGACATGTTGTTTTAATGAAGGGTATAAACGACATATCATTTTGTTGATAGTGCATGTTGTGTTTAGACCCTTCTATAAATAATATGTCTATTCATCTATTTTAAATGAAACATAGTGTTTCATTAATGTAGTCATTGGGCCTCCATTTTTTGGGCTTTTTGGACACTGTTTGGTTCAGTTTTCGGAGTAATTTTTGGGTTAAACATTTTAGGCTTTTGTTTTTTATTGTATATCAAACAACTAATTTCATACATTTAATATCCATAAGTTACATAATTACAAATGAAATCATCATAGCATTCAATCACTTGAATATAAAAGTAAAATTAGTTCATAAACTAGATCACTGAATACATATTGGTTTCTTATTATTATTACTTTAAATATTATAAAATAACTATTATTTAGTTGTCCAAACTTGCTCGAGTTGACATTGATGCACTTGACTCTGACTTATCTCAATTATGTTAATTTATTGTTAGCACATCATCCTCTCAATTAAAATTCCTATTTGAACACATTACCAAGTGTAATAGAATTTACATTCTATGAGAATTTACATTCTTAATAAAAACATAATTTGTTTTTGAAAATTAGTAATAGTCCAACTATTACGTGTGTAAAAAATCCTTTTCTTTTAATTTGCCTAACTATGACATATAAGAATAGAAAATACAATATAATGGATATATACATATACAAAAACATTCATGTATGAGGACATAAACATACAAAATATGTGACTATATATATAACATGTCCAACAATATTATAATATCAACATGTTAAATTAGCCATATTTTCAAGTATAGTCAAACATCATATATTACATGGCAATCCATGTATCATGTAGAATTGCAATCAAATAACATGGTTATGACAAGATCTTTCATAAACATAATAATCTAGCATGCTATTATTAGCACTTTATTCTAGAGTCTGAGTAGTACTCCAATGAGTATCCCCTATACATATTCTTTTAAAGAGGCATAAATGATCTTACCTTGAAAGCACTAGTGGTAATGAAAATGTATCCACAAGCCTTGAATCAAGTATCCCATACCACTTGTACAAGTTTGGATTTTCACAATCATAAGTAACCCACTAAGCACCCCGTAACATTCGAGTTTTTGTAGAAGTGAGGGCTCAAAGTTTTAGAATTTTTTTAAAGTCTTCTCGCAATAGCTATGATACCTATTTGCTATTACTAGCATGCCAATTGTTATAGCGAGTTCATAGCTCATACAAAATCTAAGAAAATTCTAGCAATAGCATAAGCTATGGCAAGAGCAATGGGATCTGGAACTGATAAGTTCTCGCAATAGAGAGAAGTATTTCTTGCTATAGCAAGACTTGTTTTAGAGTTTTGGAAAACACCAAGGAGAAATTTTTAAATGAAAAAATTGAGTTCCTAGAGTTCTCAAAAGCCCTAAAAACTATAAGAACCTCTGAAATGGTTTAAACCTCTCTGATAAGCAATTTCGGCAAAGGGTTGACCCAAATTTTGACGGAACAGTTCAAGAAAGTTTAAAATCCAAATTGAGTGGTTCCAAAGCATTTTATAAGTTAAACGACCTAAATTTCATGATGGAAAAGATGGATTTTGAAAAGGAGTTGAAATGAGTCTAGTTAGACAAAACTAAGAAATAAGACCTAAAGTGCAAAATGAAAATTGGCAAAAAGTGGAACCCTAGCTTCTTAAAATGTCCAGAATTTGCCCCTCCTTCTAACCCACCTTGTTCTGCTCAAACAGAGAGAGAAAGACTAGAGAGAGAGATGCACCTAAGGAGGGGAAGAAGAGGAAGAAAGACAAGGCAAAAAGGTAAGGAAAACGAAGAATTTTCATGGTTCTCCTTTCTTTAATGTTATTCTCTTCCTTCCCACCTTTCTTCCTATAGTTCTTGTGTATGATATGGTGCTACTTTGGGTCTAATTCAGAGGGAGGAAGATAAAGTTTGAAGGAGAGGAGCAAACTAATAGAAAGAGCATTTGAATTAAGCTAGAATCAAGGTATGTCTCATGGCTCTTCTTGTTTCCTACCCTTAATCCCTTCATGGGTGAGTTTGGTCAAGTAGAGAACAGCCAAAAGGAGGCATTTTTTACCAAAAGCAAGTAAAAGACCTAGATCTTAGGCTATGAGAAGCTAGGAAATGTAAAGAAATCTAAAGGAAAGTTAGTGAGATTCAAGATAGAAAAGCTAGGAACTATTGTAAGTCTTGAAAAATTTGGGTTGATTCAAGAATTTCTGAACCTATGTAAATGTTTGTTTGAATTTTTAAGACCCCTAGGAAGCCTCCCAAATGCCTCTTCCACCAAGAAAAATTTGTAAACTCCATAGACTCTTTTACCTCTATTGTCTCGGCCTAAAGGGGAAGGAGTAGCTAAAAAGTGTTTTAATTTATTCTAAACTTTGGGGCTATATGTGATGGAAGAAGATGAGAGGAATCCATGGGAAAAATTTAGAAGCCATCGATTGAGAGTTGGAGGTATAGGTTTCATAATATGACTTAAAGAAGCAACATGTATCTGGGCTCTTACAAATGATGGTGTGATGGTTCTAAGGAGTCTAAATGGAGTCAAGAGGCCTAGATAGGGGGAGAAATTGTGGCCAAGAATAAGAATTTTCATAGTTGCTTCTTTAGGTCTTGAATGGAACTATAATTAAATCATAAGAGGGAGTAGGCTTCCTTAATGTGTGAGTGGTGTTAGAATCTGTCTCAATAATATAATTGGATCTTAATTGATGTGTCTAGGCCAAAGGAATCATCCTCCACCTACTTTCAAGTGTGTAGCCCTAGGAGAGGGAGAAAAGGTTGCATTCCTTGCTTTAAGGTAGTTCTCTAACCTTTCTCACATGTATTTCTTGATTTGTTACTTATCTAGGTTTGCTTGTATTTGTGTTTGAGTTACATGAATAGATTATAGCCATTGATGTAGAGTCTTAGTACCTTGACATGCTTCTTTAAAATTGTTTGAAAATATGATAGCTTGAATAGGCTTGGTGAAGCCAAAAGTCCCTAAGAGAGGGTAAGACAAAGCCTCAAGTTTCAAGAAAGAGTGAGGCTAAGTTAAAAGTCCCTAAAGGTGGGTGAGGTAAATCCAAAAGTTCCAAAAACTTGGGTGAAGCCAAACCAATGACCCATAGAGCCTATATTGAGTTGTATGAGTTAAATTGATATGAGAAAAGTGGCTATGCATGATTTTAAAAGTGATTAAGGCATGCTTGCATTCCTTAGCTTGTATTTATACCATGTATGTATGTTTGAAAGGGTTAAGAGCTATTGAGATTCTTAGAATCTCACTTTCCCTTTTTTAATGTCTAACCATGTTTAAGTAAGCAAAGTAGGCCCAGAAGTGGAGGCCAACCACCTTGAAGAAACAAGATTTTGACATGTGTGTAGCAAAATGGATATTTTGTTTGTATCTTAATATCAAACCTTATAATTATAAGATGTATCTATGATGTAAGAACTTAAGCAAGTCCAATTACATGTAAATATGATGTATGTATCATTTTGGAAGCTATATGCATGAACATATGAGTTTTTAACATTGATATGCATTAATGGATTGGTAGAACCTTGTGTATATGAACAAGTAGGGTAGTGGTTTTGTGATGTATGAACATTTAAACCTCTTAGACAAGTTTAGTGGGCTATATTTATGCTTTCTTACATGATCAAGAGGTCATGGCTAGGGTAGGGAAGCATTTGGTCACATTTTGACCCCTTTTAGTGTTTAAAAACTCATTTTGGCACCCTATAACCAAATTGACCAAATGGAGGAATTTTCTCTTGGAATTTTGTATGAATCTAAGTCTCATCTAGAGCTTTTATAAAGCTAAGGACTGTATTATTTGGAGCCCTAGAGAATAAATTATGAATTTCCAAAGTTGAAAAAAGTTTTAGATTTGGTATATACACTATTCATATGGTTAGTTTCTTCTCCTCCATCATTCGTGGGCCAAATGAAGTCCAATTGCCCTAAAATTTTACAGGCATAAACTAAACATTATAAGCTTTCCATAGCCATAAAGAGCACCCCATTTGGAGTTATATTGAGGGAGATATAAATTTTTGAAGTTAGGACTTACTCTCAATAACGTATCAGGACCCCAAGTATTGTTCCATCGATTTTTATTAGCTTAGTACCATTTCTGGATCTAGAGTTATTTTTCCCATAAAGTAGACATTTGTACTTTTTCCATATTGGTATAACTTGATTGATTTGGATTTTTGAGATATTAGTTATGAATTTGTGAAGTTCATATTAGTAAACTATGTCATAACTCCATGATAGTTAGACTTATGTTATCTTTCTATTATCAAACGTGGTTCAAATGATATTTTTATGGCTTGGAAGTATTTTTATCATAAAGTTAACATTCTGGGCTTTTCCAAAAAAGCTATGATTTGTTGGATTTTTATTTTTTTAAAATTTAATTATAAATTTTCAAAATCTGTGACAGAAAATTAGAATTTAAACCCAAAAACAATCATATATTTTCTGATGTGTGGACCTCTAAATCCAAATTGCATGAAATGTTTTATGATGTTTATGATTTGTATAGATGGATTATGAGTAGAAAATGATATTTGAGAATTCACGGGATCCATGGTGTATAAAAGAAAATTTTTGAATCTCACATAACATGGATTATCGTGTTGTTTAATGCTTTTTCTTCGAGAATTGTTATGCTAAGAATGCGGAATCCTCGAAAAGGTACATGGAAGGCTAAAGTCATACGATGTTACATACCCCATACTACTTGATGTAAGACATAGATTTTTAGCACTGTCAAAGAGCAAGACTATTTTTCTTAGTCATTATGATCAATGGAATTATCAACTCAATGGACAAGAGTAAACATAAATAGGACATTCCCTAGAGTAGATTCACAAACTTCAACTTGAAACCTAACATTTGAAGTCACATGAGGACCTTCCAACATTCCTGTGACCCTTTATCATAACTTTGTCCTTAGAAGAGCAGGACCTTAATTCTTGAAGGACTCTAACCCTCCAAGTTGATTCCAAATGATCATATTCTTCCTTTCATAGATAGAAATTCTATCTCTGTAGATAAAGATAATCTCTTGTGGAAATTTCCTCCTTTAAGAACCCTATCTTTTAGGGACTTATTATAAAGTTGAGTATTCATAGAATCCTGTCTCCAAAAATTATCTCCTAACGAGAGTCAATTCCTCAAGAACTCCATCTTTATCTTAAAATTTCTCTTTAATTGCATAAACTCATTTCAAGCATAACATACAAGTATTTATCACACAATCAACATTCAAATACATAAGATATTGTCACACCCGAAAATGTGACCGCGTGACGCCTTTAATTTAGAAATTCAATCTTCAAATGAAATCGAAAAAACAAAATTTAAAATTGAAATGAGATAAAGTAATGGATAGGGTTCAGGAGTCGCCACCAAAATTTTAATTTTTAAAAGGAAAAACTTTGGAAAAGCCTTTTTATTTGAAAAATGGTCTGCGAACCAGAAAATGGATCCGAGAGTCGATTGTGAGTGGGGAAGGTGTTAAGCACCCCACTATACCCGTTACTAAGAACGGTTACCCTAAGTCAGTTGTGCAAAAATGAAATGGCCTAAATCCTATTTTAACTCTCCCTACAAATCAAATGCCAAGTAAGAATAAAGAAATAAAAAAAATAAAGTTGAAAGTAGAAAAGGAAATCAATGTTAAAGTAAAATGCAAAGAAATTTAATAATTGAAATAAAAAGGAAAGAAAGGAAATTTAAAGAAAAATATTTTATTTACAAGGGCGGACTTGACCTAGGATGAGAGCCTAGGACCTACGTACCCTTTAGGAGGGATCAAAGTCTACATAGTTCGATCAGAGATTGAATTGATGTTTTGTTTTTATTGTTGTTTTTTTTTAGTTTTTTGTTGTTTTTGTTTGGCTTATATTTGATTTTTAATTTTTGATTGGTTTTGTTGTTTTTTTTTTTTAGTTTTTACTTTTGGTTTTTATTCTTTGTTGTTTTTTTTTTAAGAGATAAAGAAGATAAAAATTACTTTTTCTTTTAACAAATAAAGCAATCTTTGAAATTGGTTTGTGTACTTTGATTTGTTAAAATTAAATTAAATTTTAATCTTCTTGCATTTTTGTTTTTTCTAAACTCTTTTCTTTCATCATTTTTCCTTTTGTCTTTTCCTTGTTTTGCTTAATTCTTGTTGATTTTTTTTTTATAAAATTTTTGGTCAATTTTTTTTTAATTCATCTACTTTTTAAATTTCAAAATGATGTTTATGTGTAAGTAGAAAAAATTTCCCCCTTTTTCGTTTTAATTTATTGTTTTATTTATTGTTTTTTTAATGATTTCCCTTTTTTAAATTAAAAAGGATTTTTCTTTTTCTTAGTTAACTTTTTTGTTTTGTATTTTGTTTTACTTCATTTTTTTTGTTTATCTTATTTTTACTTTTTTGGTTTGGGTGTTGTTTATGTGTTGTATTTTTCTTTTTCCTCTTTTCTACATATTATTATTTTTATATTTATCTTTATATTCCTTAGTTTGTCTTTGATTGATTTTCTCACTTGTTTTTATTGTTGTTTTTATCTCTCTTTTGATTTTTGATTATTATTATTTTTTACTTTGATTTTTTTTTTTACTATCTTCCTTTTTTAAAAAAATATTTGATTCTCTTTATTAAACTTTTCCATTTGTTTTTTTTTTTGAGGTCTTTATTTGTTTGTTTGCTTATCTTTTTTTTATTATTTGTTCATTTTTATCTTTATTTGTATTTTTGTGATGTTTTTTTTTGTTTGTCTGGTTTGTTCCCTTTTTTTTTTTTGAAAATCCCTTCTTCTTTTAAGAGACCCAATTTGACTTTGACAATTAAAATGCAAAATTTAAAAAAATTTGAAACCCAAATAGGTACCAAGGAGGCCTTATTGCCACACGACATATAGGTTTATTTCTATGTGACTGAGGGGACAAAGAATCCCACACAATTATTCTAAAAAGAAAGTAAAGTGAAATAAAAATAAAAATAAAAACATGTACAAGCACAAGATAATTTGTGATAGTGTGTGTTCTGTGCACAGGTAACCAAATAGCATATTATTTCGAACAATATTTACAAAAAAATGACGGGAATTTGAAATACATCACTTGTTTGCATTTTTTTGTTTTTCTCTATTTCTTGCTTCTCTCTCCAATCACATTAGCGCTGCCTCACATTTCTTAACACCCTCTTTGATGACCCATAGCATGTAGTGGCATTTGCTCACATGTCAAACAAAATAAGATGCTGGTTATTAAGGCTTCAATGGATCCATAGCTTAAGCATTGAAATGAGTCATTAAAGTAATAAGCAATTGACATAGGGATAACTTGTACCATGACTTTCAGATAAGGATGAGGACAATAATTAGCCAATTCATATGTAAGCATCAACTCACGCATCATTCAAGCATCCAAACAGCAACAAAACAATCAATTTATCTTTCAAATAGGCCAAGATAAAATTATCTAATCATCACAATCAATGGTATTGCGGACAGCTTACTGAAACAAGTGAAAACAGGACAAGGAAGCAAGCCTTCACATCGAATTAGCACATATTTTCACGACACCCAATGAGTAATTCCAATAAGGCTCAAACTCATTTTTTCATGCTGACCCATTCATGAATAAGGAGTGAAATTTCTTCAAATCAAAGTAAATCTAAAACCCGATCCAAGGCCATGAAAACAATATTAACCCAACAGGACTGCAAGTAATATTAGTGCCCAGCAACCTCTCAAAATGCCTATGTACTCTCTAATTAGGAAACTTCCAAATTTAAAATGAGATTTGCCTCAGGCTTACATGGGTTAAGACACAGCCAAGAAGCAGAAACACACTCTAATCTGATTGTAATGCAACACGTATAAGAGAGCAAAATGCATAAATCCAATTTATCACTATTTGACCAGACAAGCTATGACGAATATCCCTTCAAATGATGACACAGGCAACCATACAAACTATAGGCAAAATTTGGAACCACTCCCTCATCAGAGATAGAGTTTTATGTCAAGCAGGCATTAGATTCATTCAATTTGTTAATCCAAAGTCGAATCAGAACACACCAGACATTTGGTTCTGATAGTTGAGCATTCAAGAAACAAAGATTCATATTCACAGCGGTAGGAAAAGATTAATGTACATCTGGTCTCTCCACTTGACACCATGACTCAAAACATATGAATACCAGAAAATGGTTCAACCTACACAGCAAACAATTTTACTACGGAGTGGGAAATCACGATGAGAGGAGTTCATGAAACTTCAATCACACACAAATCCAGTCATACACAGACCCATTCGAGCAAGCCACTAATATAAACGATTTTTAGCAGCCAATTATGAGCCTATATTCATTCTTATCAACTCAAAGAGAGTGGCAGTACATAATTTACCTCTGTGCAAGAAACACCTATGGCCAGATAACCCGACTAGCTGAATGCTCCTTCTGTGACGTTGACTGTGAAGGCCTCTTCCTCACCTCTGCCGCGACTCGGCCACCTTCTTTTTAAACTTCCATGAACCCTTTAAATTCCTTCAAACTTTCTCCTTCCTCAGGCGCAAACTCCCAATATTCTCCTCCAGTTTTTTGGCGCTTTTCCTCTGTAGCTGCAGCGTTTTTCAGCGTGAAGTCCAGAGGAGAAAAATGCAGCAGCTCCTCTCCATAGTTTTATGGCGCCTCTCCTCTGTAGCTGCAGCGTTCTTCAGCGTGAAGTCCAGAGGAGAAAAACGCAGCAGCTCCTCTCCATCGTTTTTCAGCACCTCCCCTACAGGTTTTGTCCCAGAGAGATGAAGAAGCCCCCTCGCCTTTTCTCTTTTTTTTCCTTCTCCCCCACTCTATGTGTTTTTTCTCTTCTCCTTTCTCAGTGCCTCCAGTTTTTCTTTTTCGATCTCCCCCTCCTTTTCTCCTCAGTCTCGCCTCTCCCTTTCCTCTCCGTCTCTGCCTCCTCGTCTCCTTTCCCCCCTCTGTGTCTCTCGAAAATTTTCCCTCGATCTCCTGCTTCTTCTCTCGCTCTCCCGTTTTCCCTTGTCCAATCTCACACTCTGCCCTCCTCCCCTTTTTCTTCATTTCAGACGCTCCTCCCTCGGCCTCTTTTTCTCTGTGTATGTCCCTTTTGTCCGTTTTCCTACCTGTCGCTTTCTCTCTGTCTCTCCCTGCTCTGACGCCTCTGCGTGTGCCCTCTCTCTTTTTGCGCCTGTCCCCCTTCCTCTCTGCGTTTGTGCGTGTTTTAGTCTGTGTTTGCCAGAGGACTCAAGCCGGGGACCACACTGGGTAGGGTTTGATCAAAGGGATCCTGGGTTAGGTTTTGCTGAGGGTGGATTGAATGAAAAGGGCTTGCGGGCTATTGACAGGTTATTGGGCTTCAGACCTGATTAGGAGAGTCTAAAAAAGTTACTGGGCCAAAGGAATGGGCTCTACTTTTTTTGGACTTTATTTTTTTTTTGCTTATTTTGCTTTTCAATACTTGGGCTTTTGGGTTTGGAGAAATTGGACTGAAATTCTTTTTTTTTTTGTTCACTTAATTTCTTTCTCCTTTTTTCCTTAATATTATTTTTTTTTTATATTGGGCTTTCGAGTTGGACTCCTATTTTCTTTTTTGTTTGGTTTGGTTTGGGGTCTCCTAGATTAGGCCCCAAAATCTTAATTAATTAAAATTTTTTATTTTAGGTTTTCCCTTAAATATGTATTATTTTGGTATTATTTTTTTTGTAGTTTTTTTTTACGAATTTTTTTAATTACTATTCTTTTAATTTTTTTTTATTTTCTTTGTTTTACTTTATCTGCTTTTAGCCTTTTATTTTTATTTTTAATTGGTGAAATTTTACTCTCTTTTTTCTTTTTAATTCATTTTTTCTTTTCTTTTTCTTGTCTCTTTTTGATTTGATTTTTTTTAATTCCATTTGTTTTAGATTTTTGTTACTCCCTCTTTGATTTTTTTGTTTTAATTTTGGATTAATTGGCTTTTACTCTTTTTTTTTTATTCTCCTTTGATTCTTTTTTGAGTTTATTAAGTTAAAATGACATATTGATTTTTGTTTTGATTTTTTTTTATTTTCTATTCATTTTTTATTAGTTTAATTTTATCATTATTTTTAGAGTATGCCCGGACAAAATGCGGTGTTCACAGATATGACCACATTTATTATTATATTATCAAATTTTCACATTCCAGGTTATTCAAATGATATATCATTCTGAGTACTAATTATTTTTTATAATATAAAGTATCAATAGTCAATAAGAGCATGAATTATAGTTAAAGCATAAATTACATGTAAATTATTCACAAAATATCATTATGTATGCTCTTAAAGCTAGTTTAAAAAATCATTAGTTGCTTGTACAAATTTTAATGGAATCCTTTCCCTATTTACCATGCCTTTTAATGTCTTTCATATTATAATTAAGTTCATGTCAGGTTGATATCAAGGTATTCCCAATGCTAAGGTCATTTATGCATGGATGCCTATTTTGGATTTAGGCATTCATGCATAAGAATCAAGATATTTCAATATCACGGTCATCTAGGAACAATATTCTATGCATGTATCATTAAATATTCACTTTTACACAGGTAATTGAGCAACATATTATTTGAATTAAATTTGTAAGATTCTAAAAGAATTTACCAAAGCAAATAATACCTTATAAATTCAATACAACAAAAAATTATAATAATTATTAAATTAAACATAAAATTATTCATATTTAATAATAAAATCCTAAATTATTTTAAATATAATTATAGTTATAAGAGAATCCAAACTCTAATTTAAATCCATAATTTCTCCTTAATTTTGTTACTGCAAGAAAAAAAAAAGAAAATAATGATAAAAAATAATAATAAAAAAATGATGCTCAAAGGAATATAAATTAATCTTATATGTTTAGACAGAATTATGTTTTTATCCCTAGTTCTTTGAATGCTCTTCTTTTTCTTTTTCTTCCTCTTTCTTACTGCTCTCCTACGTTTCTCCACTCTCTCTCACCGTTCACACTGCGTCTCTCTCACTCTCTTAATATCTCACCCCCTCTTACTCTCCTTCCTACTTTCTCTTAACTTTGAATCATGCCGGTTGAAGGAGGAAAAGAGTGTTCTATATATAGTGAAAGTGAAGCCACCGATTTTTGCCAGGTGTCCTATGCGTTGTATGGTGATGAAGCTTTTCTTAATCCCCAGGTCCATTCTCATTATTCGTATGCTGCGTCGTGGGTTAAGGTGGAAATAAGGACTCTATGGAGATGATGTCATGGAGAGGAGGTTACTTAACGGGTTGTGATGAAACTTCAGGGGGTGGGTATCGAAAACAATGGAATTGAAAAAAGAAAACAAATTACGTGACCAACTATTTTATCTAAATTGTGAGATGCTGTATATCCAAAATGAATTAGGCTTCATTGGTAATTCACATTCCATTATACAGCTACGCGTGTCCTTGAATAATTAATGGTTACCGTTTTATTATATTACAAGTATAAAATATATATATGTTTATTTATTTATTTATTAGGACATATTACATCCTTTATCTTATAAGGATAATAATTTTAGTTTTAGTAAATAATTAATATTTATCTATTTCATTATTTAATGTATTCTTTTTAATATATGTATTTACTTAAATTTTAACTAGACTAATTTAAATTTCAACTAAACACAAAATATCAAAATTCTCATAATATCTCAACCTATTTTATTTATGTCACATGATTTGATGTTACAATATATATATATATATATAATATTCTAAATATATAAAAGTTTTCTGAAATAACTAAGCTTCCTCAAGGAGCCAAAATATAACTTATTTAAAAATCTTCCGACAACTTCCTCATTAAGTCTCCTTTCTAGCTTTTCCAACATGCCCCTCCCCTCTCTCCCTCTCCCTCTCCCTCTCCCTGCTCCTGACGGTTTTCCCTAGAGGCAATGTTCAACTTTGGTCTTTCGGCTAAAATTATATTTTTGCCCTAAGAGAAATTATACATTTTTATTATAAATTTTTAATAATTATATTTTGACTCTAAGCTTTATTTCTCAAATAATTTTCAGATATTTTTAAAATTTTATGGGTTCAAGGAATTTACCGAAATTCCTTTCCTAAGCATTTGTTATTTAATCCTCCATTAGTTAATTATCTCTAATTAATTCTTTAAAATTCTTAATAATTCCTAGTTGTCTTCATAAAATTTTATTATATATCTAATAAATTCTTCAATTTTGCTTGTACGTAAAAACCTAGAGCAAACCAATATTTTTCAATATATCAACTAAATATTTTTCTTTTATTTAATTCACCTTAAATTAATTTAATTAAGGGTTTAACTTCTGGAGATGTTACAGTTAGGATGTTGAGGTTTGAAATTTACATGATGAATAATAATAATCATAATCATAATAATTAAATTGTCATTTTCAGCCACTCTATATTTGATTATACAATATATATATATATATATATATAGCAAGAATTTATTTTAAATAATTGAAGAGATTTTAAACAATGAAGACTC
Source organism: Erythrophleum ivorense (assembly GCA_026724425.1). Classification (NCBI taxonomy): domain Eukaryota; kingdom Viridiplantae; phylum Streptophyta; class Magnoliopsida; order Fabales; family Fabaceae; genus Erythrophleum; species Erythrophleum ivorense. Next base: position 33,151,204 of record JAIUCV010000006.1, on the reverse strand, counting down.
TGCAGAAGAATTTATAGGAAACTGAGGAACCAACAACGTAAGGAGATATAGGTGTCAATATTTGTGAAGCGTGCAGTGTGTCTGAGATCCGCCTTCTGTTTGGGATTGAAACACCCCCTGAAGTGAAATTTATAGCAAACTGTGGAACCAACATCGTAAGGAGATATAGGCGTGAATATTTGTAAAATGTGCGTTGTGTCTAATATCCACCTTCAGTTTGCGATTGAAACACCCGCTTAATTACTTATTCTTTTATTTAGGCAGAATTCTCCGATAAAGGAGGTAGCTTTTAAGATAGAGTCTTTTACGGTTACTGATCAATCAGTTTTCAGCGGCTATAAGAAAGAAAAATCATCATGCGCTTGTGCTGGCACCTCGGATGAAATCCGTACATGTTCTTTCTTTGTTTGGTACGGAGGGTTAAAATAAGAATATTTAAATCTGTGTAGAGGCGAGGTATCAGTAGACAGACACTGATATAGGTGTGAATTCTGAACTGTGGGACCAACACTGATAGCTTTGCTCTTGACCTTGAATCACGCAGTGTTTCTTAATGGTATAAGCATAAAACCGTTCAGTTTTTTGTCGATATCCTATCTGCTACGATGGATCCTACAGTTTGTTATAAATTCTTATCCACACGGTCTATTCATCACTGTTCACTCTTCATTCTTGGCGCCAACACCCTACCTACGTAGTGACGGCCTCCAACGGTTTGTTTCTCAAACACAATCGTGTTTGAGACAACGGTAGTAAGGGAACTATTCATTTTGCTTACAGCTATTATGTAACTTTTGTTTTAGTGCCTGCTTTTGCTGCTCACATGATCACAATTCACTCTAAGTAGAGAGTTGTTATTTATTTATTCACTATTTTCCTAAAATTTCGCGTTGCACAGAAGGTTTCTATCTTTTCTCAATCCCATTTGTCATTACATGGAAGCTTCATTTTCTAGACACACTTTGGCCAAAGTGAGTTTCCACTTTCTAGTCAAACGCGAAATTATAGTGAATAACCCCACTCGAACTCAAAAAATAATTAAATAATAAAATGAAATCCATCTTTTCTAAACTCCATTTTTAGTACTTGTCAGAAAAGAAGGTGAAATTTGGGAATAATTACAACAATCTTTTCAGCACTAATCACTTCCTCTAGAGTTCAGCATTTATCACTAACTGTGATGCTGAAAGTGAGTTATCTACATTCCAATCTTATGATACTTGCTGTCCTATTGATAAATTTATCATGATTTAGCATATATTTGAGCTTAAATTGGGTCCAAATTCTGTTTAAAACATGCTTTTTATCCATTGGTAATTTATCATGACTTGGCATATAGTTGAGCTTAAATTGAGTCCAAATTCTGTTTAACACTTGCTTGGCGCAGTTTCATTGATGGGTTTAATATGATTTACCTTTTTTAGTACTTGTTAGAAAAGAAGGTGAAATTGGTAACAACCACTACAATCTTTTCAGTCACTTCCTCAAAAGTTCAGCATTAATCACTCCCTGTGATTTTAGAAGTGAGTTATCTACAACCTTTACAGCATCACAAACGCCGAAGCCTAATTACAAACTCACATTTCAGCATTAATCACTTCCTCAAAAATTCTGCATTAATCACTGCCTTTGACACTGAAACGTGAGTTTCTACAATCCGCAGAGGTTTCCATACATGTTAGATAAGAAGGAGCAATTTGGTAACATGGCGGGCATGGTAACATGATTTCTCATTGGCTCCTCATTACACACTCAGCCACAGAAATCAATCACATCTCACCGGGAATATTGGAATGTGCAAAAGTAATTTTTGAAAGCATCCCTTTAGACCTCAGTTATTCATGCAGTCCAACAAAATGTTTCATGAAGTGACTGTAAACGCCAAAGTGAGTCTCCAAAGGTTTGTGTCTCGGACACAAGACATATTTGTTTGCAAAAGTGACAAAAGTAACTTTTCTTCATTCTTCATTCTTTTGTTAAAGATAATTATGGATCTTTTCTTCATTTTTCATTCTTTTGTGTAAAGAGAATTATGGATCCAGCCGGAGAACTTGGCGCCAGTCACTCAAGCGACTTCTATATATAGATAAAGCTTCTATTCTCCTCCTCATCACTCTTCGTTCTTCACAATTCAAACCTAAATCCACACACACCTATATCTTTCCTCCTGTACTCTCTGCAGCAGAGGCGCACGGTATCAGTGTCCCCACCCACCCTTCACACTTCAAACCCTTTTCTTCTCATACATGGCCCCTTACATAAAGTGGAGGAAGCGACTCACTGGCACAGATGTTAGGCACAGGTTGGCTTTTTCAACGGTGATACTCGATCTTCTTCCACCCTTCGAAGGAGTCAATTGGGTTGATTTCCCAGTGAAAGTGAGATATGGGGATGAGCTCAAACCTCACATGCTTCGTTGCGTAATTCGAAGGACAGGTTACAGAAAATCAGTCCTGGAAACAGGGTGGAGACAACTTGTTCGAGACAAAAGGCTGAGACAAGGTGATTGGCTCCTTCTCTACGTGGATGATGATGATGGTGAGTTGATATTGGAATTTCAGAGAAGCTTTAAATTGTTTGGTCGTGATATTCCAGAAGCCACCATTACATTATAGACTTGGCTACTATGTATTATTTATGGTATAGGGACTCTAATTTTTTTTTTTTTTAATTTTTATTGTCACACCCCACAATTTAAGTACTCTGACGCGAAAGCGGAAACATAGAGAAAATGCTTATGGCATTAATTTGAATCATATAAAACATATAAGTTTTTCTTTAGAGGACATTTGTAGAAATTTCGGTAGAATCTCCTCTATAACGTAGACCTTCCGATATTTCTACAAACACTCAGCCAGTACAATATATCCCAAAAGGGGTACAATCAGACCAAAAGAAAACATCTGGGGTGTGGGGATACCCTAACTATGATTCAGTAGAGCTAAATTTACAAAGTTTTACAAAGTTTCAAACAAAATACATATACACTCAAAATACACCCACAGGAGCTCCGCAGGCTCGTCAAAGGACGTCTCAAGAGGTCGGCCACTAGAAGGCGGCTGGGGGCAGGCTAGAGTCCCTACTGCTCTCTGAAAAATATATATATAAAAAAAAATGAGTCGAATACTCAGTGAATAAGCACACCGACCCTTTTTAAAATAAATGTAGGTCAAATAAGTTTACATATATATATATACAGATATAGACCGTATGGAACAGACTTTATACAAACTCTTTTTCAAAATGCACCAAACGCATCTAAACAGAACCAATTGGAACAGACGCAGAGCACACAGCTCGCGGGGAAAATCACTACAGACGCACAGCTTTTAGCTTGCGAAAATAAAATGACTCCGCGTGTGGTGGCCTGCACACGGGGCTAGCACCACCCCTGCTAGCTGAGGTTCAGATCATGGTGCACCAGGGCTAACATCTACTGCTGTTAGCTACAGGGTTCTGAGCAGATAACTCCATAAAATTTCCAAATAACATTTCAGACAAAGTATCGTTCAGATCAGTTTCACAGTAGGATTTCCAATTAACTCAACATCCGTAAACTTGCAAAATTCCCGATTGAAATCAAATTTTTGGTAAACATGCATATGACTACATTTTGAAATATGTATCTCTATAAATAGAAAATCAAAATTTTTAAAACACTGCAAGGAAACTTAGGAACAGAAATAAGAATTTCCTGAGTCCTTGGTCCGCATTACTTACTCACCTTCCGAGATACGACAGAAATTCTCTGACCCGTTCCTCGGCTATACCTCAATCTCTGGAATTTCCTACAATACTCGTTCATCAAATTTTAGAAATGAACCACCCCAATGAATTTCATACGGACTTGGACTTATCAAAATTTAAAATTTAATCCTCTACTAATTTTACGCCTTCCAACTAGTACAATAGATTCCATATTCCCATTTTTTTTATGCTTCATTTTTCTTGGTTCAACTTAGGAGTTAAACCAAAATTCGAAAACTACAAGAAAGACATACCATCTTTAATCGGGAAATTTATTCTACATAATGATACTTTAACAAGTAAAAAGGAGTATAACAATCAATTTGAGGAAGGCATATGCAGAAATTGAAGGAATTTAGTGTATAGAAAAGTGGATATACAATTTAGCATGATGAAAATCAAACTTAATCCAACTGAAATCACTTCCTGCACTACTTTTCTCCTGCGCAGAACCCCCCCTTTAGCTAGCTTCTACTTAATTCATATTACAGTATGGATAAACAGAGGAGGGAAGCATCAATCATTAGAAAAAAAAAACAGCACTTGCAACAGAATTTTTCAAACCTAATGAGACCTAAATGGCGTTACTTCACCAGCCAAAATGACCATGGAAATTAGCATAAAACAAGGAGAAAGTAGACAGCAAAAAGAGTCCAATCAGAACAACTAAAGTGGCAGTAAAACAAGGGAAAAGAGACGTTGAAGAATAAATCCAGCAGAAGAAATACGTACAGCAGAACAGCTGGCTTGGGAAGAGGAGTTTCTGGCGTGATTTTTACCAAAACCAGCACTGAAATCTAGCAGCGCAGGGAGAGGATTTCTGCAGCTGAAATTCAACCCAGAACCAGAAAAAATCAGCGCTACACAGGGGCAGTAAAAAGGCGCTGAACAGAGGAGAAGAAATGGAATTTTTCTGGCATGCTCTCACCCAAAACCCAGCAGCAAAACAGAAGCAATTCAAGGAGAAGCTGCAGCTGGAATTCGAACAAGAATCAACGCTGAACAGGGGCAACCAGAACGCTAAACAGAGGAGGAAGATTTGCAGTGTTCACTCAACATCCAGTTCGTCCAGCAGAGAGCTTTCCATGCGTCTGAGTGAAGCAACAAAGCTTGAACAAATTCTCAGCATAAGGAAGAAGTCAGCCCAACGTTTCAGTAGCTCGAAGGATCTGGGAAACCAGCGTCCAGAAACAGAGGATGAAAAAAAAAACACAACTCTGGCGGTTCTGTGATGCTGTGCTGGAGGATATAAGCTGCAGAAATTAGAGGAGGTAATGACCAAAAAACCAGCTGAAGGAAGAAGGAGAGGAAGGGTACATCTGTAAAATGGCAGAGGAACAATTGGTGCATGGCAGCTGTACCAGCGTTGAAAAGTCTGACCTCCTTCATGCATCACGTAGCGTCTTTTTTCTTCATGCAGCACGTCAGTTTTCTTTCCTTCCTGCATCACGTCGGATTCTCACATTTATACAGCTTCTATAATGCATAAGCATTATAGATTCAGTCTATAGATCAGGGGAGGCTGAGGGTGAGGGCAGGGGTGGGATTGGGAGTCCTTCATTTGTAAAATTGGTCTTTGGGGAAAAAGAGAAAAACAAAGGCCAATGGGGGGAAAAAAACAGTAATCAAACATGGCCATTGGCATTCCACAAAACTGTCATGGAACGAGAACGAAGAGTGACAGGCCTTATCAGGTGGTTTGTCGTTTATTTTTAAACTACTTTTCTTGGAATGTAAGATAATCACAAGTTTTAAAGTAGAAAAACCTGAAATCTGTTTCAAGTTTAAAATTCAGATGATATCTATTAAAACTTATGTTGTAGCACTTTTTATCATCAAGGTTCCTTGAGTTGTTATCAAGAATAATATATATATATTTTCCCTATAAAGTTATCAACAATAGTCTTGTGATTAACTATTAGAAGTTTAAAAGAAGCTGATTAAAATAAGATATCAAAGACTTCAACAAATAAGTTTATTGCCCAGCTGACCAAGCCAAGACAAATCATACCTTGAGAAGATTTTAAACAGACTGAAATTAAACCCTGCCAAATAATCAAATCAAACACATACTTAGACTCTAATATCCTAACTACCATTTTTCGATAAACACAGATTTCCTCTTCTAGTACGTCACAAGTAACCTCAGTTGAAGCAAATATGCCTGGTATTGAGCAACTAGGATTTGGAGGAGCTGGAAAGAACTGAGGACACAAGATATTAAGTCGTGAGGATATTTCTTGGACTAGATTTTAAAATTGGAATATCTACATTCTCCTTGTAAACAGCACACATCCAGAGTATTAACTAATAAGGGAGGCAAAAGAACCAAAATCAAAAAGGGCCCAATAAGAAAAGAATAAGAACTTACTTTTTAAGTGATGCTTGGGTGGATCCAGGGTTGTTTAGTATATTGTTTAAATAAAAAATACTTTTCTTTAAACTTTTGGATTAATGTAAATATGATAAATTCATTAATCCTATCCTGACTTTTCTTCACCTAAATTTATAAAGAAATTTGAGTTTAAATAAGAAATGTATTAAAAATTATTCTTCATATTAATATTAACAATATATCTAATTAATATTTATGTAATATATAACAAGAATATATTAAAAAAATATTTTTTCACTCAACAACATTATAATATATTCAATTAGAATAATGTTTTGAAGGAAAAATAAAATAAAAAATTTTTATCTAATAAAATATAAAAATTATTATTATCAATTTACAAAAATTTATATCTACAAAATAAAATAAATACTATTTTATCCAACAATATTTCAAAAAGTTTTGAAATATTTTTAGAGACAATTGTTCTAAATCAAATCAAAAATAATATATTAACATTTAAACTTGATTATATTCTATTAAATTATTATTGTAAAATTACTAATTACAAAAATATATGAAAAACATTTATAAATTAAATATAAATTAAAAAAATAGAAGAAATATTTGGCAAGAGACAATAGGAGGAGAAAGAAAAAGCACTATGTAAAGTCTAACAAACAAAGGACAATTTGAAAAAAAAAAAGAGGGAAAAGTGATGGAGAAATGAAAAAAAATAGGAAAATGAGAAAGAAAAAAAATGAAGGGTAAAAAAGTACAGATTTAGTAGATTCAATTTAGAATGTCAAATAAAAAAAAAACCATTCATATATGGGTCGAGTAGATCCAATGAGTTTAAAATTGTGAAAAAATGTGAAGACATGATATCAAAATTCAATATTATATGCATATAAATTTTGTAAAATTGAGAGGGGACAGCTGCCCCCTCAACGCAAATAACTCCTCTGGTGAATCCTGCCGTGATTTGTTGTGCAGAACCAAATTTCTTCATCCATCTCTGCTAATTTGAACAACTTAATTATCACTGATCCAGGACTTGATTGATTTATACACATAACTTTTGTTTACCCAGTCGGTTGATGCATATTCTTTCTTACTTTTAGACAAACCCATTATCAAACGTTAAATCTATTAAGTCTTTCCCGAAGGGTAATAAAATTCATTACAAGGACCAAAGTTTAGTGCTCTATATGTACGAAAATAATGCTTTGTCCGTGAATACATTCCTGCTTCCATGCAAGGGAATTATTACCAAGGGATGATAGATCATACCCAAGAGGAGAGGGAACAGAATGGCCAAAAAGCAGATTATTATTCCCTTTCTTAAAATTTTATTATGCAGCATAGTCCTTGTATCCAGAGATACAGTAAAGTATAAAAGTACAAAGTAGCATGAACTACGATTAATGATAAGACTGGAAAACTTCATCTGCTTTCATCAACTGTGTTACCCATAGAGTAGAGCTATTATATGAATGATGTGCCACATGGCCACTTCCATCCCCATCCGTAAGCGATAAAAAGAGAAATATACAGTAGCCCTTCAACAGCAAGAAGCAATGTAATGAAGCATGAATTCACTGGAAAGGATTGTGAAATGGGTAATAATTGAAGTGGAAAGTATGTTATCAGGATATGCTTTTGGAACTGATTGGTCACAAATTCCAATATTGACAGTTTCAGTCCTTAGTCCAAAAAGTAGGAAGAAAATAAGCTTCTTTAGGAAAAGCATGTCGAAAAACTTCTGTTATTCTCTACTTTGCTCTGTTCCCAAACTCCAAAACGGAGAGCTAATTGATTTGGCCATTTGGGGGGATTAAAGAGAACGTAATTCAAAATATTTCATAGTCTCATGACAAATTTTAAAGGAGATAAAATTTGTGGGGAGGAGGATTTAATATTTTTAGGTAGAGTAGATTAAAAATATATAATTTCAATTGTTTGTATAAATTTTAAATTAATATGGATACTTTTTGCATTAAATAATTACTACTCAATAAAACAAAGGACAATTATAATACATATTTATTAATTAAGATTAGATAATTACAGAATATTAACTAAATTAATATTACTATTAACCAATACTTGCCCATAATTATATGGAATTAGTCATTAAATTAAATGATATTTTAATTATATAAAACAAATATTATTCTTTATATATGATAATTATGTGAACGTGCTTGTATATTAATTTTTTATTTATTAGCATTTTAATTATTTAATTTTTTATTTTTTTAAATTTCTCAAGGGTGATTAATATGTTTGTATAAAGTATGTATTTATTCAATTAACAAAGATGCTAGATATGATATGTTATATGTATTTGAAAGTTACAGTAATTAAATACATTTTAAAATATTTTGTGTGACTTTAAAATGGAAAATCACAAACGCAAACCCGCATTATAGTATTTACGGCCCTGCAATCATAGTAATTGCAACGCATTGATTAATTTATCATGATCTAGTGTGATCTCGTGCAAAAATTTGGTTAAAGTGATACTTGCTGTCACATTGATTAATTTATCATGATTTAACATATAATTGAGCTTAAATTGGGTCCAAATTCTATTTAAAACATACTTTTTGTCCCATTGGTAATTTTTTTTATGGAGGTATTATTTTGGCCAAAAAATTAGGTCCAAATTCTGTTTAAAACATGCTTGCTGTCCCATTGATGAATTTATCATGATCTAGCATATATTTGAGCTTAAATTAAGTCCAAATTATGTTCAAGACTTGCTTGGTGCAGTTTCATTGATGGATTTAATATGATTTACCTTGGTTTCTGACTTCAAATTGGGTCTAAATTTTGTTCAGCGTGACTTATTATGGCATGAGTTACAGATCAGGGTATGGGATTTAATGCGTATAAATTTATTGAGTTGTGGATATTTATTCATTTTATTTTTCCTTTTGCATCTAAGCCATGGAACAAAAGGAAGGAGACTGAAAAATTCTTATATACAAATAAAGAGACCAAAAGATGAGGAAATGGTTACTTTTACGGCATGTTTGGTTGGATGTGAGAAAAAAAAATAATGAAAATTTAATAAGATTATAATTTTATTTTTATAATTATTACTTAATCAATATTTAATATTATTTATCAATTATTATTATTATTTATTTTTATTTTTATTTTTTTGCGTAACAAACAAGTCATTAATTTTTTTTATAATATGCTCTTAAAGTCACTGGTGCTTTTGACAGCACTTAGGCACTCAATATCACTAATATTCCACGCTTGTATTAATTAACTTGTCTGATTTGTTTCTTTTTTATTTTTTATTTTGCTTTTAAAAGTTTGTCATGTAAGTTAGATCATTTTTTTCAAAAATCAAAAAGTACGAAACATTTCTTTCAAAAAAAAGAGCTCAAAATACAGAAAAAAAAAAGAGAGAGAGTAGGTAAGGAAGACTCACCTTATTTTATGAATTAAAATATATCAACTAGACTTTAAATCATGTTTATGAAATCAAGTTAACTCTTATATTTTTATTTTCGCTTGCCAAGTGACACTGATTTCAATCATTTGAGTTATATAGACTTTAACCCCTTTAACAAAATATATAAATCCATGTAATGATGATATGTAGGCCTACATAGTGATGACCCCCAATAGTTTGTGTCAAACACAAGCATGTTTGAGAAAATGGTAGTTAGGGAACTATTCACTTTCTTTTCAATAATACAACTTTTATAATTTTTGCAAACGTGTGATTTTTGGATGTAATTTTTCGCATTTCAATTAGGATGTAATCATTATTTTGGTGCCCAACTTTGAGGATCGAACCGCCATATAGGTCACCCCAAACGCATGAATTTTGGTCTTATTTTCACATTAGATTCATTAGGACTTATTTCATACATATAAAAATAAAAATAAAAATAAAAATAATTTTATAAATAAAAAATAATTCTCATAATTTTATTTTAATAAAATTATAAAAAATATTATTTAATAATAATAACAAAAATAGTATAAACATTATTTAAACTTTTTTTTTCCTCACTTTTTCCTACGTAACCAAACGGATTAACGTCCAATGAGAAAGAAGAAATCGGAAAGTCACTTTATAACATTCGAAGTGTACACTTAACGGCCAACAATTTTTTTATATTTGTATTTTATATGGTCCAAATGTTGTCCAATGAAATCAATAGCTTGTCGCACAATCCCAAAGCAACCAATAAGATCCCAAACCATAGGACAAGTTACAGATGTCACTGAGTGGAGGATAATTAAAAGATTTAAAACTATACATGAATAATAATAATTGAATTATCATTTTCAGACACTTCATCGCTCCAAATACAAAACTCTAAAAGATTTATTTTAAAAAATATACAATTTTTATTTCCGTTAATTATTAATGTTTTAACATGTCATGAAAAAAGATTAAATTTAAATTTCGTATATTAATTCTTAAGATTCTTTATGAATATTATCATAAATATTTTAAAAATTAAATGATTAAATTAAAAACTAATTTGTAAAAAATTAAATTAAAAGTCAATTATACATTCAAGACTAAACTTAATTGTACTGTTTTATAACTTTATTATTATATTCTCCAATAAAATTGTAATACATACATATATATATATAACAAAATTTTTACAAACTCAATTATATGATATTAAATTATAAAAATTATATATTTATTATATTATTATTACAAAATTATACATCGATCATAATTTAACTAGAATTTAATAATAAAAATATAAAAATTAATTTTTTTTTATATATATTCGTTACTAAAATAAAGTTTTTCCGATAAAAATGAAGCCTTGGATAGCTTGACTTTGCAGTCTGCACAATGGATTATTGCATCTTTTACCCTTTTACATTTCCCCCGGCATCACTGGATTCTGCTATTTCTGTTTCTCTGTGGTCGAGTGAGATCAAACTACTAGCGTTTAAAATCTTCTTTCAAGTTATCTCCAGTCGTTTGTTCAAGAAATGTCGAAAACAAAAAAGTATTACATTTGCACCTTGTGCTTTTGGCCGCAAAAAGAAAGAAAGATCTTCATGTGTTTGTGCTTGTGCTTTTGCTGGGACCTTGGATGAAATCCGTACGTGTTCTTTCTTTGTTTAGAGGCGCAAATCGGTGTGAATTGTGGACCAAAACTGATAGCTTTGCTCGTGACCTTGAATTACGCGGAGTTTTTTATGAGTAAACTATACATTTTTTTCTGAATTTTATTAAAATTACATGAATTTTTATTTTATTTTAAAAATATACACAAATTTTTTTGAAACAAAAAAAATACTATACACTCTACTCCAATTTTATATTTTTTTAACCAAAATACCCAGAGGCATTCCAGTCTTGATTCCAATGTCGTGAGTGGATTTGGTGAGTTTCAGACTTGTTCTTTTGCCGTGGTGCTGTGGGTTTTAATTTGAAATTGGATTAATATTTGCTTGCTGTGTTCTTTGTTGCTGTATAAACAGACGTGGAATTCAAAGAGTTCTAGCCACATTCCACTGCTATGTGTCTGTTTGATTGGGTTGGGTTCTATTTGGTTCTCACGGGTTATCCTTGTTTATGGTGCTGGGTTCATCAATTAGGATTTAGATGTTGCCCCTGTTTTGTAAAGGATTAAGAATTGCTGTGTTTTAGGACACCTAGTAATTTTCAGTATAATATTCTGATTTGTATGCTTAATGCTTAATGGGATTTTTTTTTAGACGATGTGTATGAGCTGATGTTTGAGACAACCTTGCTTTCCTTTACGGCAATTTTGTTTCAGTCTTGATCTTTGGTATGATTCTAGTCTTAAAAAAAAAAAAATTATGGTGTAACATGATAATTGCGGTCACCTTGTTTCAAATTGGTTTTAATCTTGATTTTTAGTGTGATCTCATGCAAAAGTCTGGTTAAAGTGGTACTTGTCGTCTATTGATAAATTTATCATGATTTAGCATATAATTGAGCTTAAATTGGGTCCAAATTCTATTTGAGACAATCTTGTTGTCCCATTGATGGATTTATTATGTGACTTAAATTGGGTTAAAATTTGCTTATTGTCTTGATAATTTTGGACATGATTTTAAATTTTGTGTCACACCCGAAAATGCCACTGCGTGGCACTAAACCGAAATCAAAATTAAAAATAATAGAGTCGCCATCAAATTTTTATTTTTAAAAAGGCAAAATTTTGAAAAAAAAAATCTTTTTAGTTTGAAAACTGGTCTATGAAACCATAAAATAGATTCAGAAGTCGATTGTGAGTAGAGAAGGTGTTAAGCACCCCATTACACCCATTTTCAAGAACGATTACCCTAAATTAGTTGTGCAAAATTATCATGACCTTTGATCTATTTTAATTTTTCTTAACAAATCACATGCAAAATAAGAGGTAAAGAAATTAAATGAAATAAAATTAAGAGTAAAAGAAAAAAAAGAAATTAAAGAAATAAAATTAAAAATAAGAGGAAAGAAATTAAAGAAATAAAATTAAAAGAAAATATTTATTTACAAACTTGACCTAAGATAAAAGCCTAGGGCCTACGTACTTTTCAGTAAGGATCAAAGTCTACGTAATTCAGATCAAAATTGTATTTGTTGGTTAGTGTTTTTTTTTTTCCTTTTGTTTATGTTTTGTTTTTATCCTTTTTTTGTTTTTGTTTTTGTTTTTATTTTTTTTTGTTTTTCTTTTTTAATGGAGGAAAGAAAAAGAAAATAAGAATTACTTTCACCTTTAGCAAATAAAATGAATTTAGAATTGGTTAATGTATTTTAATTTGCTAAGATCAAAGTTAATTTTACTTCTTTGCTTTCCTTGCATTTTCAATTTTTCCTCTTCTTTTTTTTTCATTCATTTTTTTGTTTTAATTTTTTTCTCTTTTTTTTAAAATTAGTTGTTCTTGTTTTGTTTTATTATTATTATTATTATTTTGTTTTGTTTTTGTTTTGATAAGTTTTTATTAATTTTTGTTTTGTTTTGTTTTGTTTTATTTTTATTTCCTCTCTTTTTCATAAAGCATGTTTTAATCTCTAATTTTTGCCCAAAAAGAGATTTGAGAAAAAATTATAAATTTAAAAAGGAAATTAATCCTTTGGATTTTTTTCCTTTTTTTGTTTTTTTTTTCTTGAAAAAAGAAAGTTTATTTAACGTTCCCAAGACTAAATATTAATTTAATTTTTTTAAAGAAATGCACTCTACCTTTTAAAAACTTCATGTCTTGATTAGGATCTCTCTTTTTATTTTTTTACAACGTATTTTAATTTTTAATTTTCGTTATAAGAAAACTTGAGAAGAGCTTAAAAGTTTAGAAAAGTGAAATTAATTCCTTACTTTTCTTATTTTGATTACTTTTTATCGTTTTTCCCCTTTTTTAAAAAATTTTCTTTTCTTGAGAAAAAAAATAAAAACAAATTAACAAGAGTTATTAGAGCCAAAGATTTATTAAAAAAACCTTTTATGACTCAACTAGGTAACTAAGAAGGCTTATTGTCACACACAGCCCCCGATGACCTTTATATGCTCGAGAGGATATAAAATCCCACACAACAACTTCAAAAATCAAAATGAAATGAAATAAAATGAAGATAAAGTAAAAATAAAAAAAATAAAAACTCACAAACACACAACAACTTATAAATGTGTGTGTTCTGGTGCATTCTATCAAAGATCATCCTTAAGCACATATTGCATCTTATTCAAAATACATGAATTCCAAAGAAGATAAGGAAAACCCATTGAGCATCTTGTCTTGTCATCCCTCAACCCTTTCGTGCAGCTACCCTTCGCCAATTCACGAGCCCATGGGATGTCCCTTCCTTCATCCCATAGCTTCCCTCAAACCATGATCCTCCAAATCATGAGCCACATATGCATGAAAAATAATCAAACCAAAAAAAAAGAGTTACGATAGTTTATCCTTCATAAACCAAACACCGCAACAAAAACAAAATGAGTGGAATTTTACTAAAAAAAAATCCTTTCAGGTCAAAAATTAAGGAGAGTCACAAACAATCTAAATCCACTCCAAAGAAGCTAAAAATAAAATAACTCAAGCCCCTTATTAAAGGACATGGCATTACGGCTTCCCAACTTCATTGACCACAATTAACCAATATGAATAAGAAATTTCCAATAGCAACATAGGTAGAGCAAGATCCTTAATTCAACTTAAAGTATCATGCAGATCCATTCCTATTAATTCTTTATGCCCAGAACAAATAACCAACAAGAACAGAAAAAAAGAAAAAAAAGGTTGTGGAATCATTCATTACTTATTTCATGAGACAGCACACTCCAGACTACTGTATAAGGCATCATTGAGGGTTCAACACTCCATTCAAAGGACAAAGACCCAGGGAATCAAATGATTAAAAGTTCTGGCAAAACTTTACTCATCTTTCATACATTTTTCCAATAAGAGAATTCTATAATCAGAAATCAGAAATTAAAATCAGGCCCCTCCATGCCTCCCAGCCTTAAGCAGGCAAATGAATGGGAGAGAAAACAGAAACAATGAGACAAAGAATGTACCTCTTCCCAACCTTTCAGTTGGGAATTCTCCTGTGACCTCTCCCCAACATCTCTTATCGAGAACAACAGTAACAGGGTCCAATATCTATTCATTCATTTATTCATTGTTATTATTATTTATATCTCAAATACAACTAGAACAGAAATCACATGGGAAATAGCATACCAACAACCATAAAGCAAAGTATAAATGACAATCAAGCTAAAGTCTGCACTTACCAATCATTCTACGGCTTTTAAAAAAAGAACAAATATTTTCAAAAATTCACTCCATAACAAGATCCAGCACACGAGTCATTTTAAAACAAGCTTAGGTCAGATGCAAGAAATTTAAACCATATCAATTCATCTTACATGGTAGAACCAAAATCTAAGAGCCACATTCCATGTCTGATATTACCAGATGGAGATAACATTCCAAAGCAACCTATTCGAACTTAGAGATGGCAAAAGTCGATGGTTAAAGTACCACAATCCCCAAACATGAAAGACACAAGCAATGAATTTCACTTAACCCATACTAAAAGCCATGACATGAGAAAAATTAATGAATATATAATAGAACCCAAACTCAATAAAAAGGCACAGAATTCGGCTTTCCATGGGAATCGCATATGCACAAATACAAGAACAGTATGTGAATCATGAATAGGAACGGGTACCTACATCTTGTACCTTTGCCTTCTCCAGCTTCCTCCTCTGTTTAACCTTCGTGCTCTCCCTCTCCTCTTTCATGGTTCTGCCACCATGCGGTTTCAGCTTCAGATCAGAGTCTCTAGTGTAATGTCTGATTTTTCGAAAAAACGACGAAAATAAGTCAGTTTCCAAAGGAAGTCTCCTGCATAGAGAAGTTTGATGCCAACTAAAATTAGGATCAAATTCTAAATAATAGAAAATGAGGATTTGAGGTTTAAGATGCTAAAAAACCAGAGCTCGAGAAACTTAGAAAATTTGCTGAAAAAAGTAGGGGCATTTTTGTAATTTTTGAAAATTTTTGAAAACTCACAGGAGGGCTTTTTAAATAAAAAATTTAAGTTTTCTAGGGTTCTCAGAAGCCCTAAAAATGATGGAAAGCCCTAGAGCAGTTGAAATCCCTCCTGTGAGCGAGTTCGGCAAAGGTTAACCAAAACTTTGATCGAACAGTTCAGAATAGTTTTAAATCCAATTTGAGTGGTTCCAAAAATATTTTATAAGTTATAAAACCTAAATATTATGATGGAAAAGATGAATTTCGAAAAGGAGTTAAAATGGGCCTAAAATGAAAAGCCAAGAATAAGGACTAAAATGCAAAAAGGAAAAGTTACTTTTTGCTCTCTTAAAACACGTTCCAGCCCTCCCTAAGCTGCACCAATGTTTTACCCATTTCTGAAACTGCTAAAAACTCTAGCCAAGGTATCATGTGGAAGGAGAAACAACGAAGGAGAAGAAGAAGCCTTGAATAGGTATGAAAGGGTGTGTTTTCTTCCTTTTATCTTTACAATAAATATTCCCCTCCTTCTCCTCCATATTTCCATGGGTTCAGAATGTATTTTGATGCTATTTTGGTTCTAGTCCAGTAAGGAGAAGTTAGGATTGGAGGGAAGGCTTGGGTGCAAGAGGAAGCCATTTGGAAGAGCAAGAATTTAAGGTAGGTTCTCATTTCTTTCCATGGCTTTTCTTGCACTTCTTGCTTGTTCTCCTCCATATGAATTTCATGCAACCTAGAGCCCATCCAAAGGGAGTTGAATTTTGACCATATCAAGGGAAGAATAAGTGATTTAGACTGTGGGAATTTAGAATAGACAAGTAAAAACAAAAAGGGAGCCTTAAAATTCAAGTTGGCACAACTTGGGGTTTTGAAATAAGTGATGAAATCTAATTTTTTCTAGAGGTATTCTAGCTTATGTAAGACATGGTTTGAGTCCCTTAAACCCCTAGGAAGTTACATATGTGACATTCCTTCCAAGAAAACAAAGCAAAGTTCAAAGGCTCTTTTCATGATGTATATCTCGGCCACACAAGGTCTGGTCACCTAGAGAGTGTTTAATTTGTTCTAAGCCTAGAATGGGACTTCTTATGATGGTAGAAGGTGGGAGGAACCCTTGAAACAAATTTAGAAGCCATGGATTGGGAGATGAGGCAATGGCTTCCATAATGTGACCTTATGAAGCAACTTGTGTTTAGGCTTTTGTAAATGAATATGTAATAGCTCCAAGGACCTTAAATGAGGTCAAGAGGCCTAGAAATGAGAAGAGAATGGAGTCAAGAACTTGAATCATGATGATTGTTTTAATAGGCCATTTATGGAGCCATTATGTGACTTATGGAACCAAGTGTGTTCTTAAGAGTAAATTGAATGCTTTAGCTTGTTTCAATAATATAATTGAGTGTTATTCATGATGTTTAGGCCAAGGAAACCGACCCCACTTAAGTGTTCTTGTGGAACCAAAAAAGGGAAGGAGTAAGGTAAAGTAAAGCTTGCATAGATAACAAGGTAGCTCTTTTCTCCTTCTTTCATGCATGCTTGAGTGTTTTTCTTGTCTTGAATGTGTGTGTATGTTTAAAGTCATGAAATATGTTTCTAGCAAGCATTCACATGCCATGGTGTCTTGATGCTTTACTTATGTATTGAAATAATGCTTAATGAATGCCTTTGGTTTGCTTGAGCTTGATGAAGCCAAAAGTCCCTTAGTTAGGGTGAGGATGAGCCAAGAGTCCCTAAAGTTAGTGAGACAAAGCCAAAAGTCTCTAAAAAAAGTGATGCTTAGTCAAAAGTCCCTTGAAAATGGGTAAGGCAAGTCCAAAAGTCCCAAAGAGAGTAGGTGAGGCTAAACTAATGCTTTGGCAAGCTTATGTATGTTATTTATGTCCTTATGCATCTAGACTTGAAACTTGCATAAAGTATGTGTGTTTGAAAGGGAGATGAGCTATTAAGATTCCTAGAATCTCACTCTTCCCTCCTTATTACTTAATATGCCTAGGTGGATCAAGAGAGTAAGGAAATAGGAGCCACCAAACTTGGAAGCAAGAAGATTAGCAATAGAGTTGTAAAATATTTATATTATAGCCATACGGTTGTCACATGATGTATCTCCATAATATATATGATGTATGAGCTTATGAATATTTGTAAAATTATGGGTATATTGTATATGTATGAGAACTAGACCCATGTGAATGATATTTCATGAATTTGACTTAGATATGCCAAGTTATACAAGTATGGCTCTTGTGTATATCTTGGTGTGGATGAGTGAGATTATGGAATCTGGGTTATTAGCCCTTTGAGACATGTTTGATAGAGTGTTTTAATACTTTTCTATGTGCTCATGTGGCCATAAAATGAGTAAAAGCAAAAATAGATCCCTTGAGACCCCATATGAAACTTAAAAAGGGTATTTTGCAACCCTATATCACAAACTGATCAAATGGATAAATTTTCTCATGAAATTTGGCATGTATGTAGAGCTCATCTAGATATTTTTGGAAAGCTAAAGTGCAGAATTTTGGAGGTCTAGGGAATATTTGGTGAATTTTTGAACTTAGGAATTTTTCTGATTTTGGTCAGTGTACTGTAGCTTTGGTCTGAATATGCATCTATGTCAAACATGGGGCAAATGAGGTCTAATGGTCCTGAAATTTTACATGGAAAAACTATACATGCACAGTGAGCTATAGCAACTATAATCACCTTATTTGGAGGTCTATAGAGAGAGAAATGAATTTTTGAAGTTAGAACTCACTATCATTGATGCAGTAGGACCCTGAGCATTGTTCCATCAAGTTTCTCTAGCTTAATATCATTTTCTAGGTCTGGAGCTATTTTTCTCTTAATTTAGATATCTGTAGCTTTCTAGATTGATATAGTTTACTTGATTTGAAGTTTTTGGGAATTAGTTATGAATTTTTAAAATCCATATCAGTAAGCTGTAGCAGAACTCAAGGGTAGCCGGACCTTTCATACTTTTCGATTGTCAAACACAGTACAGCTGGGTGTTTCATACCTGTAATTATTTTTAACTTATATTGTACATACAGAGCTTTCTTGAAAGCTATCATTTACCTCGTTTTGATATTTTTAGAATTAATTATGATTTTCCAAAGTCTGCCCTAGAAAACTAAAAATTGGAACCCGTGGCAAAAATTCTGATATGTGTTCCAAACCTCTAAGCCTGAGTTTCTTGACCTAAATGGCTATGAATCTGATATGTTTTAATATGTTATGGTCTAAGAGGAGTTGCGGATCAATTCGTAGGCTTTGGAAGTGATTTAATGCTGAGCTAGAGGTTCTTACTAGTGTGCTTCCCATTGTTATGTGTTGAATGTGCAAGTAAATTATGTGAAAAGTTCAAGTAGTGCAAAATGGACCTCAAGAGCTTATGTAATGATATTCTTGCTTTGAATGAATGTTGTATGGATATTATATGGACAAAATTGCTTAAACCAAAGTGGGATTGAATTGTATGGGTTTGTTTATGTGATTTCGGTCTATATGCTATGCTTTGTGTGCAAGTCTAGTGTTTATTTTTTGAATGATATAATATGAGTTTCTTGGGGTTAAGGTATGACATCCAGGATTTTCTTCCTTTTTCTTTCTTCAAAACTGCTCCTTCATAATCCAGAAATCAATCCAGTGTAGAAACCTCCCCCTATTGTTCTCCCAGTCTCTTTTGGGTAATTCCTTCCTCATTGTCTTTTGGGCTCTCAATCACTCATGATTCCCCCTTCACTCTCAAATCACAACCCCTCTCAAGCTCTCTCCCCTTTGACCCTCAATTTTTCAGTCTTCCTCCTTCGAAATCACTCTCCCTTTTCCCTTCATGCTCCCCCATCTCTCCAACCTTGCGTCCTCTCTCTGTCTCCCCAAAAAACCCTTCTTCTTTCATGCATCCCTTTCTCCCTTCTGTTTTCACCTCTCCCTCCTCTCGGCCTTCCACAGTGAAAGAGACATAAGGGGAGGTCAATTCCTCGAGCGCACCCCTGATCTTCTACTCCTCTCTTTGCTGGTTCCTTTGAAACGCTAGATGTTGCCTCCCGTTCTTGCCATCTGCCATGTGCTTCAGTCCTGTTCTTCATTGGTGGTAGAGACCAAAAGGGTGAAAGGAGTCCTGGATTACTTACATTGAGCCCTTCCATACCCTATACCTCTTTTCTCTTTTTGGTTTTTCAGTGTTGGGCTTACAGGATTTGGATACTAGGCCAAAAGGATATTGATTGATGAGCTTTTATGTGTGCCATCTATTCCTCTCTTCTTCTTCTTTTTTTTTTTAGATGATTGACCCTTCAAGCTCATTTGTTTTTGTTAATTTGTCTCCTTTTTGTTGTTTTTTTTTTAATTTTTTCATTGTTTTAATTTTTAACATTAACTTTAATTTTAATTTTTGTTTTTTTTACATTTGGTTTTATGTTATATATATATATATATTAACTTGCTTTTCAATTTTGGTTTTCTTCTCTTTTTTTTATTTTTTTATTGAGTTATTTGAGCTTTTCGAATTTGAAGGAAAAGAAATCTAATAATTTTTTTAGTAATATTTTTTTGCTAATTTGACTTTGTTATTATTTTTGAAATTTGTTTGGACAAAATACGGTATTCACAGTTGCCCCTCTTTACTTGTTTCTTAGGCAAGGAGATTGAAAATGTAATTTTAATGTGTTTGCATAAGGAATAAGTAAAGATAAGAACATGTATTTTGTCTAGGATGATTTAATTGCCTTTTGACAATAAACAAGAGTAAAAGTGACCCAAACAAAATATGGTATTTACAGGTTGCCCCTCTTTACTTATTCTTTACGCAAGGAAAGTAAAAATGTAACTTTTTGATATCCTTAGCTTAAGAATAAGTAAAGATGAAAACATGTATTTTGTTTGGGAAGCTAACAGATAAAAGTGAGCTAACTTACCTGAAAATACTAGAACTTAATGAAAGGTAAAGATGTTTGCCAGTACAAGGCTTTTGGGTGTATAACTAGCCTGGGCAAGGCTTTTGGGTGGCTGGTCTGTGCAGGTCTTTGAGGGGTACCTAGTTTGTGCAGGACTTAAAGGTGCCTGTTCTGGTGCAAGGCTTTTGGGTGCTTGTTCTGTGCAGTATTTAAGGGTTCCCATTCTGTGTAGGATTTAAAGGTGCTTGGCCTATGCAGGATTTTAAAATAGTGTCTATTCTGGTAGGACTTAAAGGGTGCTTGGCCTGTGCAGGGTTTTAAGAGTGCCTAGCATGTGCAGGGCTTTAAAAGAGTGCATAGCCTGTGCAGGGCTTTAAAAAAGTGTCTGGCCTATGTAGGGCTTTAAGGATGGCTGGCCTGTGTAGGGTTTTAAAAAAGTGTCTAGCCTGTGTAGGGCTTTAAAAGGGTTCATGACCTGTGTAGGGCTTTAAAAGAGTACCTGGCCTATGCAGAGTTTTAAAGGTGCCTAGCCTATGGAGGGCTTTTAAAGGTGCCTGGCTTGTGCAGGGCTTTAAAAGTGCTTGGCCTATGTAGGGTTTTAAAAGGGTGCCTAGCCTGTGCAGGGCTTTTAAGAGGGTGCTTGGCCTGTGTAGGGCTTTAAGGGTGCTTGGCCTATGCAAGACTTTAAAAGAGTGCCTAGTTTGTGCAGGATTTTAAGGGTGTCTGGCCTGTGCAAGGCTTTAATGGTACCTCTTTTTTTTGGTGAATTTTTCTAAGTTTGAAAACTTTACTTCATTTATCTAAGTTTTATGCAAGGTAATGCACCTATATGAAATGTGCAATGCATGCAAAATGCTTAACTTTTGAGCTTAACAACTCAATTTTGTCCCAATATAAATCGAGGTCATTGCAAGTGTTGGAAGTATGAAGTATGTGGGATACTGCAATTTATGGAATGCACATTTTTCATTTTTCTTCACCCCAATATGAACTCGAGGTCTACATAATGTATGCCCAGGTGAAATGCAAGAAGCATATTAGATGCTTTTATAAAATGCAAAATGCTTATTTTCACTTGTCCCAATATGAACTCGCGGTCCACATAATATATGCAAGTGTGGAATAGATGAAACATATGATGCTTTATGTTATGAAATACAAATCTTCCTTTTGCTTGGCTCAATGTGAACTAGAGGCTATGTGATGTATGCAAGTATGAGATATGTGGAACATATGATGTCTTATTTCATAAAATGCAAATTCTTGCATCTACTTCCCCCAATGTGAGTCTAGTATAATGTATGCATATATGAGATGCAAGTTGTTCTTTTCTCTTCTCTTTGTTTTTTTTAAGAATGTCAAATGTATATTTTTCTTTGCCTCTGTATGGATCTAGCAATATGTAATCTATATGAGATGCAAGTTGTTTTGTGTTTTTTTTTTTTTTGACTTTTTAAGCTTGAAAATTTTTATTTTTAGAATATGCACAATTTATGCAAGTGAACTTAACTCCAAATAGAGGAAAAAAAAAGAGGACATTGTCTTTAAACATCCTTAAATTGATTTTGAGTTTTGAACCCTTTTTTTTAAGATCACCTCAAAAGAAAAGAGGAAGAGAGAGAGCATTATTTCAACATGCTTTTAGATTGATTTTGAACTTTGAATGCCCTCTTTTTTCTTTTTTTAACAAAATCATCTCAAAGGAAAAGGGGAAGAGAATGAGCATTATTTTTGGATGTCCTTAAACTGATTTTGAATTTTAGACTTCTTTTTTTTTTTGGAAAATGAATTGATGAGAAAAAAAATGATCCCTTTTTTAGTTTTTTTTTTTAAATTAATTTGACTTGAAAGGAAAAAGATGCTTTGTCTATATACAAATTCAATACAAGCACATGATGCATGAAAAATCTCAAAATTTATAAAATGTAGGATTTTTAACCCTTTACTTTTGGAAAAAATTTCACGCATTAGCTCTTCACCTACCCTAATGAGAAAGGTTGAACTTTTGATTATCCTACTAAATTTGCTCTTTGTCATTTGGATGAAAGAATTTATGGATAGCTTTTGGCTAGCCAAAAATGCCCTTGAGGGAGTATCCTAAACTAAGAAGACCTAATGCTCTTGTTTTGATTTATTTCTAAATGATTTTCTCCAAGTGATTTGTTTGCCATCAACTTTGAACTATTAACTTAATAAGGCAATCTCCTCTTATCAACTCTTCATCATTAATGCTTGAAAGGTCAATAAGTTTAATCCACACTTACCTTATTTAACAATGTCAATGAGCTTAAGAAGGAGAAAGGTCCTCAACATTAGAGGGATGCAAGGGTTGATGAAGAATGTGATCATGTAAAATAGTTTGGGAGTGGAGAAGCGGAATAGACAATGGCTAGACACAATGTACAAAATAAGAAGATGCCCCAATCCTACACTTGAAGCATTTTTCTCTGAACAACAAAGAAGTGAAATGCTAAAAAAATGAATATGGTAAGTTAGAGAGAAGTTTTACTTTTGGATTTGAACTCCTTTTGAAAGAAGCAATTTATGTAATTCAGAGCATTTTCTCTGAATCAAACTTTTTGCCCTAGTTTCCATTATTTTGGTTTTTCTTTTAATCATTCTTTTCTAGAAAACCTACCCTATTATTTTTCCAATAAGCTAAACCTCAACAAGAACTTTTGATACTTGTAGTGTGGCCTTGGTAAATAGGTTTACAAAATAAGAGATATTAGGCTCAAGAATTAACATACCCCCGTCAGGTCTCCCATTGCTTTAACAAAATTCTATATTTGAAATTCATTTAGCAAGAGAGGATGTCTCAAGACTGTAATGGAGTCTAATGGATAAGAAAGTAACTTAAGAAAGGAAGGTGAAAAGGCCCAAATATTCATGTGAACTTACAACGAGAACTTTGCCTTGGTGATTATGCAATCTTGGCAATATTTATTGGGCTTAAGCTTTCCCTTTAAAGGGTCCTTCTTTTTTAATTCTCTTTCTGTCTAATTCCCTTTAAAGGATTTTTCTCTTTTGACTTTTTGTGCAATGTAAAATCTCTACTTGAAAACTTTGTCCTTGAATTGCATATTAAGGTGAAGTTCCCTTTTGGAAGCTATTGCTTTTTTCAAATTTTATTATGTAAGAGATTTCTTTGAGCATTTTTTTCTCTATGATTTTTCTTTTCTTTCTCCAATTTGTTTCCTTTTTTCATTTAATTTTTTTCTTAGAAGGAATCTATTATGGTGCCAAAATTGCTTTACTTTATATGGATTTCTCATTGCTTCCCGGATTCGATTCATGTTTGGTATTTGAAGAATTTTTTATAAGGCCCAAAGTAGTTAGCAATGGTTCAGAAGTGTTTGGATAATTGAAAGAACTTGACCCTCTCTTGATATTTGAATTATCAGCATAAAAATCTGTTAAAAACTTCCCATCCCAAATGTTTCATGATTAGGGTAAAGGAAATAAATATCACTCTTGGCTCAATTGAGGTAACTAGGGGTAACTCCTCATATTTGGGAAGGCCAAGAATGCCTTGTATCCTAGGCAGAACTTGCTTGTGGGACATGCATTCACACTTATAATTTGGTTTTTCCTCTTCTTTTTTTGGTAATTGAATTTGAGGCATATAATTAATCTTAGATTTAACCATTCTCCTCATCGATTAAATCTTTTCATAAGGAGTTCTAGACATTATATTTTTGGCTTTTTGGTCATTTAGGAAAGACATACAATGAAAGAAATTGTGTCAACATGGCTGATAAAATGGGAAGATGGACAAAGAAGGAGAAACAGAAACATATGATCATTGTATTGACAAAGTTAAATAAAATAAGGTCCAATAGGAAGAATAAACTTCTATTAGCTTTAGATTTTAGCCATACAGAAGGATATTGACCAAATAAGTATTAACTGATTATGATATAATAAGCAATTTCTTTGCGAGTTCAATCACCAATAAATCCCCATGAAATCTTATTTCCTATGTCCTCCTATACCTTATTCATGAAGAGGTTGCAACTTTTTTCTTTTTTTTTCTTAGAGTGCCCTATTGCCTTAGGATTAAGTTCACAATTTTTGGACAATGCTATTTTGGGTGTGGAGGTTAAAGGCTAGTAAATGAGGCATCCTACTTTTGTTAAAGCTACCCATGTGAAAGTTAGGCAAATAGCTAATATCATAATTGAGGCAAATGACAAGTGTCTTGATTGAGATGGCCTAGGGTGTTTAACATGGTCAAGTTTGATAGATGTTAATGAGTTTTGATATGGATGGCTCGAATTTCTTTGAAGTGGAGAAGATAGAGATGGGCAATATTCATAAGTTGAAGGATATGGTGGGATGAAAGGTTAGAGAGCAATAACCACCTTTATCAAGACCTCTGATAGGTTCCTTTTGCTTAATCAAGTGACATAGCTTTTCATTTTGCTCTTATACCTTAGTTTCTCATCCTGGCCATTCATGAGTATAGCTTCTTATTTGAATTTTTAGATTAAACTAATTTTTCCATTACAAAGGACTAAGAATCCTATATCTTATAAATTTCAAGATCTTTTTTTAACATGAAATGTCTTATGACAATGCAAGGATGCGAATTTATCATGTTGTTTTAACCTAAAAACTAATGGGTGCTTTGATTTTGGCATGAAAGTCTTTCAAGACAAGGGATCCCAAATTCCTTTTAGAAACCTACTGCCCCTATAAGGTAGACTAAGACTACCAATTGATTTAAAAGGAAGACTAAACCTTTTTAGCTTACATTTATGGTAACAATTTTTATCATTGAACCTTTATTTTCTTCATATGCTTATTGCACACAGGGATAAATAAAGTTAACAAATCATCTTAAGGAAACAAGCTAAATTTCACATGGATAATGTCTATGGAAAAGTCTATCCAATTTGAATTTCTTTTGACAATTTGTAGGGTTATCTTCAAATCCTCCCATTTTCTCTAAGGTCCTTCTGTTTCCTAATGAGGGATGAAGTTAATAGTATCGATTAGAAAGAGTTCCAATTTTTGCCAGCAACTCAAATTAAAATCTTAGTTGACTTGACCCTTGCAAGCAATTTGGCCCTTATCTATTTCGAAATTAGACATATGGTATTATGCTAAAGCTTGCTATCTTTACGTAAGTCACCCAAATTTGGCTTTTTTGATTAATCAACGAATTATTAGCATTAATTGATATTCTTCCACATTCCTCTAAGAGCCTATTGATCTATAGGAAGTCATGACTTATTGTTTAACTTGAGAAGGGATAGTCCTTACACTATCGATATTTAGAACTTTGGTTTTGATGGTATTTGATGAAAGCAAGCTAATCTAATGATCTGCTAGCATATGACAGATTTAATATTGCATATGTGCTAATACATCATTGAAAACTATGTCTTGGAATAAGAAAAGAAGAAAAAATTGGTACTTTTTCTCGAGAAACTTATTGCTTCATTGGAGAAAAAGCAGTTGACAATCAAATTGAGAGAAATATACTTTTCCACATGATTGATGCCTTAAAAATGATTCCAATCTCTAACCAAGACATGTTACTCATTTATTGATACGGTAAAACTTAAGGATGTCCGAAAAAGGAAAAATTAAGAATATTTTAATTTTTCAAAATTTTAAAGATACCCTATTTCTATGAGAAGTTTATTATCTGGTGGGGATGAAAATTTTTAGGAGAAAATCGTAAGACGGATTATGCATTATTTATTTATTTTGTCTTCCTTTTTAGCGTACATATGTATGCCAAAAGGTTTCCCTTTCGAGGGACTACCATGAATGCTATTATGGCCTCTTAGGGTTGGAAACTCACTGAGCAAGGGTTGGTTTAATTAACTCGTACTTTCGCCATAGTTAACGTGTGTCTAATTGTGCAATGGCACCTCATTAGCTACTCCAATAAACAGTGATAGTGTGTCATTTTTCCTATGGGTTTTATTAGATGCGTGGAATTGGTGATGAAACAATTTAAAAAAAAATTGCCCTTCTTTGTCCTAATACCAAAAAATCTTAGGTTAGGATCATAGGCTTGCCAAAGTCTGGCTCTAACTACTCTGGAGGCATCTAGAGCTTGACTATTAGTGCCTCTTTTAGGTAGATCTATGACTCCTAAAATTGTTGGTCCCCAAACTGCCCCCACCATAAGATGAGGATCTCATTATATAAATCTAACCTTAAGAGGAAAAAGATCCTACACAGGTCAAACTCATATAACAAGGTACAATTTAGGCGAGGTCTTCATGATAATCTCAGGAAGCACAAGGCTCCACAGGAAAATCAATATAAACTTCTAATATCCTAGGCATACTCAGACCCGGGTATAGGGCCCATAATATGTGTGAGGTGATTGTGTCTTAGTGTTGTGTAAGAGGAAAGCATTTACCTTTTCATCTTATGAATTACCCAACCCTTATCTGTTAAGTAGATTAATAGAACAAAAGGCAAAGCAGTATATACACAGATACAAGTAAAAGAAGTAAAATATGTACAAATATGGTCGTCTACCCTAAGGTTTTATTCCACATGTTATCTAACTCTAACATATGTTATATATACAATCAATGAAATAAAATAGATGAAACAAGCATATGAATGGCATGTTATCTACTCTAATCATATGAGGCAAACAACAAACAAAAGGAGAATAAAAAAAAAAACCTATAATATTTTACACAACTAACTTAAAATTGGGCTTGACTCTCAAGATATCTCCAGTGGAGTCGCCATACTGTTACACCTGAAAATGCGACCTCATTGTGCCAAACCGATATCAAAATTAAAAGTAGTAGAGTCGCCACCAAATTTTTATTTTTGAAAAAATAAAATTTTGAAAAAAAAAACCTTTTTAGTTTGAAAAATGGTCTATGAACCAGAAAATGGATCCAGGAGTCGATTATGAGTGGGGAAGGTGTTAGGCACCCCACTACACCAGTTTTTAAGAATGGTTACCCTAAGTTAGTTATGCAAAATTACCATGACCTTTGATCTATTTTAATTCTCCTTAACAAATCACATACAAAATAAGAAGTAAAGAAATTAAATGAAATAAAATTAAGAGTAAAAGAAGAAAAAGAAATTAAAGAAATAAAATTAAGAATAAGAGGAAAGAAATTAAAGAAATAAAACTAAAAAAAATATTTATTTACAAGGGCGGACTTGACTTAGAATAAAAACTTAGGGCCTACGTACCTTTCAGTAGGGATCAAAGTCTACGTAGTTCAGATAAAAATTGTATTTGTTGGTTGGTGTTTTATTTCTTTTTTTTTATGTTTTGTTTTTTTCTTTTTTTGTTTTAGTTTTAGTTTTTATTTTGTTTTGTTTTTCTTTTTTAATGGAGGAAAGAGAAAGAAAATAAGAAATACTTTCACCTTTAGCAAATAAAACGAATTCAAAATTGGTTAATGTGTTTTAATTTGCTAAGATCAAAGTTAATTTTACTTCTTTGCTTTCCTTACATTTTCAATTTTTTCTCTTCTTTTTCACATTCATTTTTTTGTTTTCTTTTTTTTCTCTTTTTCTCTTTTTCTTTTTAAATTAATTGTTCTTATTTTGTTTTATTATTATTATTTTCTTTTTTGTTTTGTTTTTGTTTTGATAAGTTTTTATTAATTTTTGTTTTTTTTTTGTTTTTATTTCCTCTCTTTTTCATGAAGCATGTTTTAATCTCTAATTTTTTCCCAAAAGGAGATTTGAGAAAAAATTATAAATTTAAGAAGGAAATTAATCCTTTGGATTTGTTTTTTCCTTTTTTTTGTTTTTTTCCTTAAAAAAAGAAGTTTATTTAACGTTCCTAAGACTAAATATTAATTTAATTTTTTTTTTAAGAAATGCACTCTACCTTTTAAAAACTTCATGTTTTGATTAGGATCTCTTTTTTTATTTTTTTACAACGTTTTTTAATTTTTAATTTTTGTTATAAGTAAACTTGAGAAGAGCTTAAAAGTTTAGAAAAGTGAAATTAATTCCTTACTTTTCTTATTTTGATTTCTTTTTATCGTTTCCCCCCCTTTTTTTTAAATGTTCTTTTCTTGAGAAAAAAAAACAAAAACAATTTAACAAGAATTATTAAAGCCAAAGATTTATTAAAAAACCTTTTATGACTCAGCTAGGTAACTGAGGAGGCTTATTGTCACACACAGCCCCGGATGACCTCTATATGCCTGAGAGGATATAAAATCTCACATAACAACTTCAAAAATATAAATGAAATGAAATAAAATGAAGATAAAGTAAAAATAAAAAAAAATAAAAACTCACAAACACACAATAACTTATGAATGTGTGTGTTCTGGTGCATTCTGTCAGAGATCATCCTTAAGCACATATTACATCTTATTCAAAATACATGAACTCCAAAGAAGATAAGGAAAATGCATTAAGCATCTTGTCTCGTCATCCCTCAACCCTTTCGTGTAGCTACCCTTCGCCAATTCACAGGCCTATGGGATGTCCCTTCCTTTATTCCATAGCTTCCCTCAAACCATGATCCTCCAAATCACGGGCCACATATGCATGAAAAATAATCAAACCAGAAAAAAAGAGTTATGATAGTTTATCCTTCATGAACCAAACACCGCAACAGAAACAAAATGAGTGGAATTTTACTCAAAAAAATCCTTTTAGGTCAAAAATTAAGGAGAGCCACAAACAATCTAAATCCACTCCAAAGAAACTAAAAATAAAATAACTCAAACTCCTTATTAAAGGACATGGCATTACGGCTTCCTAACTTCATTTACCACAATTAACTAAAATAAATAAGAAATTTCCAATAACAATATAGGTAGAGCAAGATCCTTAATTCAACTTAAAGTATCATGTAGATCCATTCCTATTAATTCTTTATGCCTAGAGCAAATAACCAACAAGAATAGAAAGAAAGAAAGAAAAAGGTTGTGGAATCATTCGTTACTTATTTCATGAGACAGCACACTCCAGACTACTGTATAAGGCATCATTGAGGGTTCAACACTCCATTTAGAGGACAAAGACTCAGGGAATCGAATGATTAAAAGCTCAGGCTAAACTTTACTCATCTTTCATACATTTTTCCCATAAGAAAATTCTTTAATCATAAATCAGAAATTAAAATCAGGCCCCTCCATGCTTCCCAACCTTAAGCAGGAAAATGAATGGGAGAGGAAACAGAAACAATGAGACAAAGAATGTACCTCTTCCTAACCTTTCAGTTAGGAATTCTCCTGGGACCTCTCCCCAACATCTCTTATCGAGAACAACAGTAAAAGGGTCCAATATCTATTCATTCATTTATTCATTGTTATTATTATTTATATCTCAAATATGACTAGAACAGAAATCACATGGGAAACAGCATACCAGCAACCATAAAGCAAAGTATAAATGACAATCAAGCTCAAGTCTACACTTAACAATCATTCAATGGCTCTTAAAAAATGACAAATATTTTCAGAAATTCACTCCATAACAAGATCCAACACACGAGTCATTCTAAAACAAGCTCAGGTTAGATGCAAGAAATTTAAACCATATCAATTCATCTTACAGGGTAGAACCAAAATCTAATAGCCACATTCCATGTCTGATATTACCATATGGAGATGACATTCCAAAGCAACCCATTCGAACGTAGAGATGGCAAAAGTCGATGGTTAGAGTACCACAATCCCCAAACATGAAAGACACAAGCAATGAATTTCACTTAACCCATACTAAAAGCCATGACATGAGAAAGATTAATGAATATATAATAGAACCCAAACTCAACAAAAAGGCACAGAACTCGGCTTTCCATGGGAATCGCATATGCACGAATACAAGAACAGTATGTGAATCATGAATAGGAATAGGTACCTACATCTTGTACCTTTGCCTTCTCCAGCTTCCTCCTCTGTTCAACCTTCATGCTCTCCCTCTCCTCTTTCATGGTTTTGCCGCCATGCGATTTCAGCTTCAGATAAGAGCCTCCAGGATTTTCTTCCATTTTTTTTCTTCAAAACTACTCCTTCATAATCTAAAAATCAATCCAGTGTAGAAACCTCCCCCTATTGTTCTCGCACTCTCTTCTGGGTAATTCCTTCCTTATTGTCTTTTGGGCTCTCAATCACTCATGATTCCCCCTTCACTCTCAAATCACAACCCCTCTTAAGCTCTCTCTCCCTTCACCTCGATTTTTTGGTCTTCCTCCTTCAAAATCACTCTCCCTTTTCCCTTCACGCTCCCCTATCTCTCCAACCTCGCGTCCTCTCTCCATCTCCCCAAAAAACCCTTCTTCTCTCATGCGTCCCTTTCTCCCTTCTGTTTTCGCCTCTCCCTCCTCTCGGCCTTCCACGATGAAAGAGACATAAGGAAAGGTCAACTCCTCGAGTGCACCCCTGATCTTCTGCTCCTCTCTCTGCTGGTTCCTTTGAAACACTAGACGCTGCCTCCCGTTCTTGCCATCTGCCATGTGCTTCAGTCCTGTTCTTCGTTGGTGGTAGAGACCAAAAGGGTGAAAGGAGTCCTGGATTACTTACATTGAGCCCTTCCATACCCTATACCTCTTTTCTCTTTTTGGTTTTTCAGTGTTGGGCTTACAGGATTTGGATACTAGGCCAAAAGGATATTGATTGATGAGCTTTTATGTGTGCCATCTATTCCTCTCTTCTTCTTCTTTTTTTTTTTTTAGATGATTGACCCTTCAAGCTCATTTGTTTTTGTTAATTTGTCTCCTTTTTGTTGTTTTTTTTAATTTTTTCATTGTTTTAATTTTTAACATTAACTTTAATTTTAATTTTTGTTTTTTTTTTACATTTGGTTTTATGTTATATATATATATATATATATATTAACTTGCTTTTCAATTTTGGTTTTCTTCTCTTTTTTTATTTTTTTATTGAGTTATTTCAGCTTTTGGAATTTGAAGGAAAAGAAATCTAATAATTTTTTTTGGTAATATTTTTTTGCTAATTTGACTTTGTTATTATTTTTGAAATTTGCCTGGACAAAATACGGTGTTCACACTTTGGTTTTAGCTAAAAAGTTGAACTTGAATTCTCTTGAAACCTTTGTTGGCCATCGTGATCTGCACTTGGCATGGAACTTAGATTATTTGAATTTTGCTGAGAATCTAGTAGGCATCACCTGTCCTTCCATTTGCAATCTCATGATCAACATGACTTATGGGCATGAGTTGTAAATCAGGGTATGAGATTCAATGTGTTTAAAATTTATTGCGTTTTAGATATTAATTCATTTTATTTTTCCTTTTGCATGTGAGCCATGGAACATAAAGGAGGAGACCTAAGAATTCTTATAAGGTGACCAAAGGAAAAGATAAGGGAATTTTTTTTTTTTTCTGTTTTCTTCATCATATGCACATGAAATCACTGGTACTCGACTGCACACAAGAGCACACTCTCACTAATATTGCATGCTTGTAAAATTTACTTGTCTGATTCTTTTTTCTTTTTTTGGGAATTTGTCATGTGTGTTAAATCACTTTTTTTAAAAAAAAATAAAAAGTACAAAACATTTTCTTTCCAAAACAAAACTCAAAAAATAGAAAAGAAAGAAAATGAAAAGAACAAGAAAATGAAATTCATTTGATTTTCTGAATTTTAACACACCAATCAATCTCTAAATCATTTTGTTTATGAAATCAAGTTAAATTTTATCTTCTTTTTCTTGTTGAAAAAAGAAAAAGTAAATAAAAGTCAATAAGTGATATGATTTTCAACTATTTGAACTATGTGAAATTTGATCCTTCGATCAAGATACATAGATTTTAGGTTCTCATTTTAAGTCAAGCATGCATTTGTAATTATTTTCCTTTTTCTTTTATTTTCTTTTAGTTAATTTCTTTTTTTGACTTTTTGTTTGATCTTTGCATGTGTTTGATAAAAGTAATTAAAATAAAATTAAAGTTATATCAATTTTACATAATTAATTTAGAGTAACTATTTTTAAAAATAAATATCATGAGGTGACTACATCTCTCTCGCACATATTCTACACCTAAAATCATATCTAATTCACAAACCACTCTTTTCTTAAATTGTTTTAATTTTGCTTTTTTAAAACAATTAAAGTTTTATTAGCAATGCCATTTTAATTAATCTTTGTTAAAAAATCAATCAATTTTTGAATGTGACAATTTACCAGTTATATCATCAGTGTTCATACACTCTACCCCCCAATTTGAGTTGATCACTTCAACGTATATGAAATACAAAAAGTAATCATATATAGATGTTCAAAAAATAAAATATAAAATATAATATTACTACAGTTTATGGATGATGATTAGAAGAAAAAGAATATAAAGTACTTTTTAAGGGGTAAAATATAAAGGTCTAAAACAAAATTTGTGGGTATATGGCCTTTTCTCGCTCATGGAACTCCAATTCAAATGTTAGAAGTTTGGCATGATTCCTTGTTTTAATTACTTCTTGTTATGTCTATAAATACTTCGTAAAATCCATCTCAAATTACTCATCATCGTCATCATCTTGATGACCTTAATCTTCAGAAAATTTTTGAGCAAAACAGATGTTAAGCACAAACTGATCTCATTCCCATCCATAAAACTCCACCATCCTTCACCCTTTCTAAAAGGATCCAATTGGGTTAGATTCACAATTAGGTTAATTTGGGTCTAATTGTAGGTGAGGAAATAGATGACTAGCAATAACCTTATCTTGAATAAAATGATAATCAACTTCAATATATTTAGTATGAGCATGAAGAAATGGATTAATAGTTAAATAAAGAGCACTAATATTTTCACAAAACAATTGTGGCGAAGAAGTGAGTGAGACACCAATATCATAAAGTAGATAAGAAATCCAAGTAAGTTCAACAATGTTAACAGCTATTGCTAAATACAAACATCATAATTAAATTGAGCAATTGTAGGTTGTTTCTTAGAACTCTATGAAATACAATTTGCACTTAGAAAAATGCAATGACTGGTTGAACTAGCCCTTGTTTCAAGACATCCAACCCAATCTAAATTGGAAAAAGCCATACAAAGAAATAAGAGATTAAAAGTGCCCTTGAGATCGATGCTATAAAATCCATTTTGCTACCCAATAATAAGCAACAGTTAGAACATGAAGATGTTAACAAACTTTGTTGACAGCATATACAACATCAGGTCTAGTAAAAGTAAGATATTGTAAGGTAAAGGGGAACCCTTAACAATAATTGGAGTGATAGTGATAGTAGCAGCACAAGATGTGATATAAGTTTCAGTTAATAAATTGTATTTCCATTGAGACGAAAAAACACCTCTTAAAAAATATGAAACTTCTATGCCTATAAAGTAGTGCAATCAACCAAGATCCTTGAGAGAAAACTCACAACTCAACTGATGAATTATATTACCAACTGTTAAATTTTTTGTTTGAAAAATAAAATAATTATTTAAATATATATACACATATACAAAATAATTTTTTTAAGATTAAATAATTAGAAATAATAATTAATAATATTTGATTTCAACAATAATATGTGTCTTAAATATATGTTAATAAATATAAATATAAGCATTGTTATAAATTTATGGTTTTCAATAAAAATTAAAATTAAAATAAAATTTTAAAAATATATTTTACTAAGTTATAGTTTTAATAAAAGAAATTAATATTATTTCAAAAATATTGTGATTATTTTTATTTAAAAATTTGTGTACATTTTTAAAATAAAAAATACATAATTTGAGCAACTTTGAAATCAATATTTGATGCTTATAGTTGTGATAAGCTTTTTGTCAAAAGTAAAGATAATTAACAATAATTACCTTTCAATATTAAGTTCATCTGCTAATCATTGTTGCCTTTTTTGGCATTGATGCAAGATAGAAATATTATGTTGACCTATAAAAATTGTATTGTTTGAATATTAGAAGTTTCAAATGTTTACAGAGCCTCATATTGCTTGTTATGATAATTTATTGTAACTAAAATTTATAATATCTCAAAATCTTCAAAGTCTATTTAATTATAACTAAAAAAATTATATTATTTACCTTGAGGAAGAGATTAATAATATGAAAAATTATCGATAAAGGGTACAGTCTAGGTTTAACTTTGAAAAGAATTAGAAAAGGGCAATTGCTGGCTTAGCCTATCATAGGTTGGCCATATAGAACACACTTGGATGCACCACAAATAACAAGGAATCCCAATCACTGGTCCACAAACTAACCGAGCTATGAAAAAAAATTATAATTGAAAATTTTAAATTAAGAATTTTTATATTAAAATATTTTAAATTTTAAAATTATTTTAAAAGATATAAAAATAAAAAATTTTAACTTAAAACCTTTAATTATAATTTTTTGTATAATTTAAATTTTTTATTTAAAACTTTTAAAATAATTTTCAAATTTAAAAATCTTTAATAAAAATATTTTTTACTTAATAGTCTCTCGAGTGTAATTTTTCTCCTTGGATAAATGCATCAATTAAGCATTTCTTCAATTGTTGATGTTGTTAGAAACAATACATCTTTCACTATAGTAATCCAAACAAATATTCTTTTTTTTTTGTTCAATAGTCCAAACAAATATTCTCCCATGACTCCATTCCCAAAAAATGACTTTTGACATTGACCTGAGCTCGTGTATGTGGACATCATAAAATACCTCACAGGTTAATTAAAATTAAATAAACATGGATTATACTATTTCAATTTTCAACTATATTTTCAAATTGTAATTTTTTTTAATAATTATACATATTTTAAAATTTAAATACATTAAATGATAAAGAATTTAGACTTCTAATATTTTTTAATTAAAGATTTATCCGTGCCAATAGGCTCCTTCATAATTTATTGAAGTGATATAGGGATTTGAACATTTGATAGTTGTATCAGATAAGATATACATTCATCTTTGATACACATGTGACCAGTAACAAGGCAAGTTGCAAGATGCAAATTTTGTAAATTACCTTGGTTTACCTAATCTGGTCCTCTACACCATTTGTAGCAATTTGGTTTTTGGATTCTATGTCAGAGGCATATCTTTGAATTCATTTCCCACCTCTTCATTGAAACACTTTTTATAGGAAGATGCATTTCTGACTTTGAGTATAAAAAGGGTCCCTAAGCTTTAGTTCTACATC
Source organism: Erythrophleum ivorense (assembly GCA_026724425.1). Lineage (NCBI taxonomy): Eukaryota > Viridiplantae > Streptophyta > Magnoliopsida > Fabales > Fabaceae > Erythrophleum > Erythrophleum ivorense. The sequence goes on along the minus strand of JAIUCV010000006.1, from coordinate 33,115,628 downwards.
CTACTAAGTTTAGAAACTCATACATTATTAAAGGCAAAATCAAAGAGCTTAGAAGTATCTTTTTAGAGAAAAAAAGCTTCAAAGTTACATGCAATGGCTCGAAGTGACATTTTCCATGTTTTATTTCATTTGGACATCATATTTGTGTTTAGCATATCCTTTTGAAGTTCACAGTCGGTAATGGAGCCTCCTTTGAACCTCTACCTTACATTTACAAAGGTTTGAAAGTTTGGTTTTTCTACCTTTTTTGGGTTGTAGTTTCTAAGCTTTTTCTTTGTGTTTTGAGATTACAAAATTCTTAAATGTTTCCTTTTAGTCATTTTGCCATTAAGAATGTTAAAAATAGAGGTATTTAGCTTACGAAAACTTTGGGTCCAAAATCGAGTTCAAAACAATTTTGGGTTAGGTCAAGCAAACCGATCTAAAGGTGGAAGATGATGCATGTGACATGCTGTTTTAATGAAGGGTATAAATGACACATTGTTTTGTTGATAGTGCATGTTGTGTTTTAGACCCTTCTATAAATAATATGTCTATTCTTCTATTTCAAATGAAACACAGTGTTTCATTAATGTAGTCATTAGGCCTCCATTTTTTGGGCTTTTTGGACACTGTTTGGTTCAGTTTTCAGAGTAATTTTTGGGCTAAATATTTTAGGCTTTTGTTTTTGATTGTATATCAAACAACTAATTTCATACATGTAATATCTATAAGTTACATAATTACAAATGAGATCATCATAGATTCAATCACTTGAATATAAAAGTAAAATTAGTTCATAAACTAGATCACTGAATACATATTGGTTTCTTATTATTATTACTTTAAATATTATAAAATAACTATTATTTAGTTGTCCAAACTTGCTTGAGTTGACATTGATGCACTTGACTCTGACTTATCTCAATTATGTTAATTTATTGTTAGCACATCATCCTCTCAATTGAAATTCCTATTTGAACATATTACCAAGTGTAATAGAATTTACATTCTATGAGAATTTACATTCTTAATAAAAACATAATTTGTTTTTGAAAATTAGTAATAGTCCAACTATTACGTGTGCAAAAAATCCTTTTCTTTTAATTCGCCTACCTATGACATATAAGAATAGCAAATACAATATAATGGACATATACATATACAAAAACATTCATGTATGAGGACATAAACATACAAAATATGTGACTATATATATAACAAGTCCAACAATATTATAATATCAACATGTTAAATTAACCATATTTTCAAGTATAGTCAAACATCATATATTACATGGCAATCCATGTATCATGTAGAATTGCAATCAGATAACATGGTTATGACAAGATCTTTCATAAACATAATAATCTAGCATGCTATTATTAGCACTTTATTCTAGAGTCTGAGTAGTACTCCAATGAGTATCCCCTATACATATTCTTTTAAGGAGGCGTAAATGATCCTACCTTGAAAGCACTAGTGATAATGAAAATGTATCCACAAGCCTTGAATCAAGTATCCCATACCACTTGTTCAAGTTTGGATTTCACAATCATAAGTAACCCACTAAGCACCCCGTAACATCCGAGTTTTCGTAGAAGTGAGGGCTCAAAGTTTTAGAATTTTTTTAAGTCTTCTCGCTATAGCAAGGATACCTATTTGCTATAACTAGGATGCCAATTTGTTATAGCAAGTTCGTAGCTCATACAAAATTAAGAAAATTCTAGCAATAGCGCAAGCTATGGCAAGAGCAACGGGATCTGGAACTGATAAGCTTTCGCAATAGAGAGAAGTATTTCTCGCTATAGCAAGACTTGTTTTAGAGTTTTGGAAAACACCAAGGAGGAATTTTTAAATGAAAAAATTAAGTTACCTAGAGTTCTCAAAAGCCATAAAAACTATAGGAACCTATGAAATGGTTTAAACTTCTTTGGTGAGCAATTTCGGCAAAGGGTTGACCTAAATTTTGACTGAATGGTTCGAGAAAGTTTTAAATCCAAATTGAGTAGTTCCAAAGGCATTTTATAAGTTAGACAACCTAAATTTCATGATGGAAAAGATGGATTTTGAAAAGGAGTTGAAATGAGTCCAATTAGACAAAACCAAGAAATAAGACCTAAAGTGCAAAATGAAAATTGGCAAAAAAATGGAACCCTAGCTTCTTAAAATGTCTAGAATTTGCCCCTCCTTCTAACTAACCTTGTTCTACTCAAACAGAGAGAGAAAGACAAGGGAGAGAGATGCACCTAAGGAGGGGAAGAAGAGGAAGAAAGACAAGGCAAAAATGTAAGAAAAATAAAGAATTTTCATGGTCCTCCCTTCTTTAATGTTATTCTCTTCCTTCCCACCTTTCTTCCTATAGTTCTTGTGTATAATATGGTGCTGCTTTGGGTTTGATTCAGAGGGAGGAAGATAGAGTTTGAAGGAGAGGAGCAAACTAATAGAAAGAGCTCTTGAATTAAGCTAGAATCAAGGTATGTCTCATGGCTCTTCTTGTTTCCTACCCTTACTCCCTCCATGGGTGAGTTTGGTCAAGTAAAGAACAGCTAAGAAAGAGGAATTTTTTACCAAAAGCAAGTAAAAAACCTAGATCTTAGGCTATGAGAAGCTAGGAAATGTAAAGAAATTTAAAGGAAAGTTAGTAAGATTCAAGATAGAAAAGCTAGGAACTCTTGTAAGTCTTGAAAAATTTGGGTTGATTCAAGAATTTTCTAACCTATGTAAATGTTTGTTTGAATTTTTAAGACCCCTAGGAAACCTCCCAAATGCCTCTTCCACTAAGAAAAAATTGTAAACTCCATAGGCTCTTCTTACCTCCATTGTCTTGGCCCAAAGGGGAAGGAGTAGCTAAAAAGTGTTTTAATTTATTTTAAACTTAGTTTGGGGCTATGTGTGATGGAAGAAGATGAAAAGAATCCATAAAAAAAAATTTAGAAGCCATAGATTGAGACTTGGAGGTATAAGTTTCATAATATGACTTAATGAAGCAACATGTATCTAGGCTCGCACAAATGATGGTGTGATGGCTCTAAAGAGTCTAAATGGAATCAAGAGGCCTAGATAGAGGGAGAAATTGGGATCAAGACTAAGAATTTTCATAGTTGCTTCTTTAAGTCTTGAATGGAACTATAATTAAATCATAAGAGGGAGTAGGCTTCCTTAATGTGTGAGTGGTGTTAAAACTTGTCTCAATAATATAATTAGATCTTAATTGATGTGTCTAGACCAAAGGAATCATCATCCACCTACTTTCAAGTGTGTAGCCCTAGGAGAGGGAGAAAAGGTTGCATTCCTTGCTTCAAGGTAGTTCTCTAACCTTTCTCACATGTTTTTCTTGATTTGTTACTTGTCTAGGTTTACTTGTATTTGTGTTTGAGTTACATGAATAGATTATAGCCATTGATGTAGAGTCTTGGTACCTTGACATGCTTCTTTGAAATCGTTTGAAAATATGATAACTTGAATGGACTTAGTGAAGCCAAAGGCCCTTAAAAAGGGTGAGGAGGAGCCAAAAGTCTCTAAGAGAGGGTAAGACAAAGCCTCAAGTTTCAAGAAAGAGTAAGGCTAAGTTAAAAGTCCCTAAAAGTGGGTGAGGCAAATCCAAAAGTTCCAAGAACTTGGGTGAGGCCAAACCAATGACCCATAGAGCCTATATTGAGTTGTATGGGTTGAATTGATATGAGAAAAGTGGTTATGCATGATTTTAGAAGTGATTGAGGCATGCTTGCATTCCTTAGCTTGTAATTATACCATGTATGTATATTTGAAAGAGTTAAGAGCTATTAAGATTCTTAGAATCTCACTCGCCCCTCTTTAATGTCTAACCATGTTTAGGTGAGCAAAGTGGGCAAAGAAGTGGAGGCCAACCACCTTGAAGAAACAAGATTTTGACATGTGTGTAGCAAAATGGATCTTTTGTTTGTATCTTAATATCAAACCTTATAATTATAAGATGTATCTATGATGTAAGCACTTGAGCAAGTCCAATTACATGTAAATATGATGTATGTATCATTTCGGAAGCTATATGCATGAACATATGAGTTTTTAACATTGATATGCATTAATGGATTGGTGGAACCTTGTGTATATGAACAAGTAGGGTAGTGGTTTTGTGATGTATGAACATTTGAACCTCTTAGGCAAGTTCAGTGGGCTATATTTAAGCTTTCTTACATGATCAAGAGGTCATGGTTAGGGTATGGAAGCATTTGGTCACATTTTGACCCCTTTTAGTGTTTAAAAACTCATTTTGGCATCCTATAACAAAATTGACCAAATGGAGGAATTTTCTCTTGAAATTTTTCATGAATCTAAGTCTTATCTAGAGCTTTTTGCAAAGCTAAGGATTGTATTATTTGGAGTCATAGAGAATAAATTATGAATTTCTAAAGTTGGAAAAAGTTTTAGATTTGGTATATACACTATTCATATGGTCAGTTTCTTCTCCTCCATTATTCGTGGGCCAAATGAAGTCCAATTGCCCTAAACAGGCATAAATTAAACATTATAAGCTTTCCATAGCCATAAAGAGCACCTCATTTAGAGTTATATTGAAGGAGATATACATTTTTGAAGTTGGGACTTACTGTCAATAATGTAGTAGGACCTCAAGTATTGTTCCATCGATTTTTATTGGCTTAGTACCATTTTTTGGATCTAGAGTTATTTTTCCCATGAAGTAGACATTTGTACTTTTTCCATATTGGTATAGCTTGATTGATTTGGATTTGATTGATTTGGATTTTTGCGATATTAGTTATGAATATGTGAAGTTCATATTAGTAAACTATGTCATAACTCCATGACAGTCAGACTTATGTTACTTTTCTATTATTAAATGTGGTTCAAATGATATTTTTATGGCTTGGAAGTATTTTATCATAAAGTTAACATTCTGGGCTTTTCCAAAAAGTTATAATTTGTTGGATTTCGATTTTTTTAGATTTAATTATAAATTTTCAAAGTCCATGATAGAAAATTAGAATTTAAACCCAAAAACAATCATACATTTTCTTATGTGTGGAGCTCCAAATCCAAATTGCATGAAATTTTTTATGATGTTTATGACTTGTATAGATGGATTATAAGTAGAAAATGATATTTGAGAATTCACGAGGTCCATGGTGTATAAAAGAAAAATTTTGAATCCCACATAACATGGATTATCGTGTTGTGTAATGCTTTTTCTTCTAGAATTGTTATGCTAAGAATGCGGAATCCTCGAAAAGGTACATAGAAGGCTAAAGTCATATGGTGTTACATATCCCATGCTACTTGATGTAAGACATAGATTTTTAGCATTATTAAAGAGAAAGACTATTTTTCTTAGTCATTATGATCAACGGAATTATCAACTTAATGGACAAGAGTAAACATAAATAGGACATTCCCTAGAGTAGATTCACAAACTTCAACTTGAAACCTAAAATTTGAAGTCACATGAGGACCTTTCAACTTTCCTGTGACCCTTTATCATAACTTTGTCCTTAGAAGAGCAGGACTTTAATTCTTGAAGGACTCTAACCCTCCAAGTTGATTCCAAATGATCATATTCTTCCTTTCATAGATAGAAATTCTATCTCTGTTGATAAAGATAATCTCTTGTAGAAATTTCCTCCTTTAAGAACCCTATCTTTTGGAGACTTATTATAAAATTGAATATTCATAGAATCCTATCTCTGAAAATTATCTCCTAACGAGAGTCAATTCCTCAAGAACTCTATCTTTATCTTAAAATTTCTCTTTAATTGCATAAACTCATTTCAAGCATAACACACAAGTATTTATCACACAATCAACATTCAAATACGTAAGATATGACCATATTTATTATTATATTATCAAATTTTCACATTCCAGGTTATTCAAATGATATATCATTATGAGTACTAATTATTTTTTATAATATAAAGTATCAATAGTCAATAAGAGCATAATTATAGTTAAAAGCATAAATTACATGTAAATTATTCACAAAATATCATTATGCATGCTCTTAAAGCTAGTTTAAAAAATCATTAGTTGCTTGTACAAATTTTAATGGAATCCTTTCCCTATTTACCATGCCTTTTAATGTCTTTCATATTATAATTAAGTTCATGTCAGGTTGATATCAAGGTATTCCCAATGCTAAGGTCATTTATGCATGGATGCCTATTTTGGGTTTAAGCATCCATGCATAAGAATCAAGATATTTCAATATCACGGTCATCTAGGAACAATTCTAGGTTCAATATTCTATGCATGTATCATTAAATATTCACTTTTACACAGGTAATTGAGCAACATATTATTTGAATTAAATTTGTAAGATTCTAAAAGAATTTACCAAAGCAAATAATACCTTATAAATTCAATACAACAAAAAATTATAATAATTATTAAATTAAACATAAATTATTCATATTTAATAATAAAATCCTAAATTATTTTAAATATAATTATAGTTATAAGAGAATCTCAACTCTAATTTAAATCCATAATTTCTCCTTAATTTTGTTACTGCAAGAAAAAAAAGAAGAAAATAATGATAAAAAATAATAATAAAAAAATAATGCTCAAAGGAATATAAATTAATCTTATATGTTTAGACAGAATTATGTTTTTATCCCTAGTTCTTTGAATGCTCTTCTTTTTCTTTTTCTTCCTGTTTCTTACTGCTCTCCTACGTTTCTCCACTCTCTTTCTCACCGTTCACACTGCGTCTCTCTCACTCTCTTAATATCTGGCCCCCTCTTACTCTCCTTCCTGCTTTCTCTTAACTTTGAATCATGCCGGTTGAAGGAGGAAAAGAGTGTTCTATATCTAGTGCCACCGATTTTTGCCAGGTGTCCTATGCGTTGTATGGTGATGAAGCTTTTCTTAATCCCCAGGTCCATTCTCATTATTCGTATGCTGCGTTGGGGGTTAAGGTGGAAATAAGGACTCTATGGAGATGATGTCATGGAGAGGAGGTTACTTAACGGGTTGTGATGAAGCTTCAGGGGGTGGGTATCAAAAACAATGGAATTGAAAAAAGAAAACAAATTACGTGACCAACTATTTTATCTAAATTGTGAGATGCTGTATATCCAAAATGAATTAGGCTTCATTGGTAATTCACATTCCATTATACAGCTACGCGTGTCCTTGAATAATTAATGGTTACCATTTTATTATATTACAAGTATAAAATATATATATATATATATATATGTTCTTTTTTTATTATTTATTAGGACATATTACATCCTTTATCTTATAAGGATAATAATTTTAGTTTTAGTAAATAATTAATATTTTTCTATTTCATTATTTAATGTATTCTTTTTAATATATGTATTTACTTAAATTTTAACTAGACTAATTTAAATTTCAACTAAACACAAAATATCAAAATTCTCATAATACCTCAACCTATTTTATTTATGTCACATGATTTGATGTTACAATATATATATATATATATATATGTTACATATAATATATTCTAAATATATAAAAGTTTTTCTGAAATAACTAAGCTTCCTCAAGAAGCCAAAATATAACTTACTTAAAAATCTTCCGACAACTTCCTCACTAAGTCTCCTTTCTAGCTTTTCCAACATGCCCCTCCCCTCTCTCCCTCTCCCTCTCCCTCTCCCTGATTTTTATTTTAAATTTTTAATAATTATATTTTGACTCTAAGCTTTATTTCTCAAATAATTTTCATATATTTTTAAAATTTTATGGGTTCAAGGAATTTACCGAAATTCCTTTCCTAAGCATTTGTTATTTAATCCTCCATTAGTTAATTATCTCTAATTAATTTTTTAAAATTATTAATAATTCCTAGTTGTCTTCATAAAATTTTATTATATATCTAATAAATTCTTCAATTTTGCTTGTACGTAAAAACCTAGAGCAAACCAATATTTTTTCATATATCAACTAAATATTTTTATTTTATTTAATTCACCTTAAATTAATTTAATTAAGGGTTTAACTTCTGGAGATGTTACAGTTAGGATGTTGAGGTTTGAAATTTACATGATGAATAATAATAATCATTATCATAATAATTGAATTGTCATTTTCAGCCACTCTATATTTGATTATACAATATATATATATATATAGCAAGAATTTATTTTAAATAATTGAAGAGATTTTAAACAATGAAGACTCTGCAGAAGAATTTATAGCAAACTGAGGAACCAACAACGTAAGGAGATATAGGTGTCAATATATGTGAAGCGTGCAGTGTGTCTGAGATCCGCCTTCTGTTTGGGATTGAAACACCCCCTGAAGTGAAATTTATAGCAAACTGAGGAGCCAACATCGTAAGGAGATATAGGCGTGAATATTTGTAAAATGTGCGTTGTGTCTGAGATCCACCTTCAGTTTGCGATTGAAACACCCCCTTAATTACTTATTCTTTTATTTAGGCAGAATTCTCTGATAAAGAAGGAGGTAGCTTTTAAGATAGAGTCTTTTACGGTTACTGATCAATCCGTTTTCAGCCGCTATAAGAAAGAAAAATCATCATGCGCTTGTGCTGGCACCTCGGATGAAATCCGTACATGTTCTTTCTTTGTTTGGTACGGAGGGTTAAAGTAAGAATATTTGAATCTGTGTAGACGCGAGGTGTCAGTAGACAGACACTGATATAGGTGTGAATTCTGAACTGTGGGACCAACACTGATAGCTTTGCCCTTGACCTTGAATCACGCAGTGTTTCTTAATGGTATAAGCATAAAACCCTTCAGTTTTTTATTGATATCCTCTGATTCTGCTACGATGGATCCCACAGTTTGTTATAAATTCTTATCCACACGGTCTATTCATCACTGTTCACTCTTCATTCTTGGCGCCAACACCCTACCTACGTAGCGACGGCCTCAAACGGTTTCTTTCTCAAACACAATCGTGTTTGCGACAGCGGTAGTGAGGGAACTATTCATTTTGCTTACAGCTATCATGTAACTTTTGTTTTAGTGCCTGCTTTTGCTGCTCACATGATCACAATTCACTCGAAGTAGAGAGTTGTTATTTATTTATTCACTATTTTCCTAAAATTTCGGGTTGCACAGAAGGTTTCTATCTTTTCTCAATTCCATTTGTCATTACATGGAAGCTTCATTTATTAGACACACTTTGGCCAAAGTGAGTTTCCACTTTCTAGTCAAACGCGAAATTACAGTGAATAACCCCACTGGAACTCAAAAAATAATTAAATAATAAAATGAAATCAATCTTTTCTAAACTTCATTTTTAGTACTCGTCAGAAAAGAAGGTGAACTTTGGTAATAATTACCACAATCTTTTCAGCACTAATCACTTCCTCAAAAGTTCAGCATTTATCACTAGCTGTGATGCTGAAAGTGAGTTATCTACATTCCAATCTTATGATACTTGCTGTCCTATTGATAAATTTATCATGATTTAGCATATATTTGAGCTTAAATTGGGTCCAAATTCTGTTTAAAACATGCTTTTCATCCAATGGTAATTTATCATGACTTAGCATATAGTTGAGCTTAAATTGAGTCCAAATTCTGTTTAATACTTGCTTGGCGCAGTTTCATTGATGGGTTTAATATGATAAACTTTTTTAGTACGCGTTAGAAAAGAAGGTGAAATTGGTAACAACCACTACAATCTATTCAGTCACTTCCTCAAAAGTTCAGCATTAATCACTCGCTGTGATTTTAGAAGTGAGTTATCTACAACCTTTACAGCATCACAAACGTTGAAGCCTAATTACAAACTCACATTTCAGCATTAATCACTTCCTCAAAAATTCTGCATTAATCACTGCCTTTGATGCTGAAACGTGAGTTTCTACAATCCGCAGAGGTTTCCATACATGTTAGATAAGAAGGAGCAATTTGGTAACATGGCGGGTATGGTAACATGATTTCTCATTGGCTCCTCATTACACAGTCAGCCACAGAAATCAATCACATCTCACCGGGAATATTGGAATGTGCAGAAGTAATTTTTGAAAGCATCCTTTTGGACCTCAGTTATTCATGCAGTTCAACAAAATGTTTCATGAAGTGACTGTAAACGCCAAAGTGAGCCTCCAAAGTTTTGTGTCTCGGACACAAGACATATTTGTTTGCAAAAGTGACAAAAGTAACTTTTCTTTATTCTTCATTCTTCATTCTTTTGTTAAAGATAATTATGGATCTTTTCTTCATTTTTCATTCTTTTGTGTAAAGAGAATTATGGATCCAACCGGAGAACTTGGCGCCAATCACTCAAGCCACATCTATATATATAGATAAAGCTTCTATTCTCCTCCTCCTCACTCTTCGTTCTTCACAATTCAAACCTAAATCCACACACACCTATATCTCTCCTCCTGTACTCTCTGCAGCAGACGCGCACGGTATCAGTATCCCCACCCACCCTTCACACTTCAAACCCTTTTCTTCTCATACATGGCCCCTTGCATAAAGTGGAGGAAGCGACTCACTGGCACAGATGTTAGGCACAGGTTGGCTTTTTCAGCAGCGATACTCGATCTTCTTCCACCCTTCGAAGGAGTCAATTGGGTTGATTTCCCAGTGAAAGTGAGATATGGGGATGAGCTCAAACCTCACATGCTTCGTTGCGTAATTCGAAGGACAGGTTACAGAAAATCAGTTCTGGAAACAGGGTGGAGACAACTTGTTCGAGACAAAGGACTGAAACAAGGTGATTGGCTCCTTCTCTACGTGGATGATGATGATGGTGAGTTGATATTGGAATTTCAGAGAAGCTTTAAATTGTTTGGTCGTGATATTCCAGAAGCTACCATTACATTATAGACTTGGCTACTATGTATTATTTATGGTATAGGGACTCTAATTTTGTTTTTTTGTTTTAATTTATATACAGCTTCTATATTGCATAAGCATTATAGATTCAGTCTATAGATTAGGGGAGGCTAAGGGTGAGGGCAGGGGTGGGATTGGAAGCCCTTCATTTGTAAAATTGGTCTTTGGGGAAAAAGAGAAAAACAAAGGCCAATGGGGCGAAAAAACAGTAATCAAACATGGCCATTGGCATTCCACTAAACTGTCATGGAACGAGAACGGAGAGTGACAGGCCTTAACAGGTGGTTTGTTGTATATTTTTATTTTTTCCCATACCATGGGAAAACTACTTTTCTCAGAATGTAAGATAATCACAAGTTTTAAAGTTGCAAAACCTGAAATCTGTTTCTAGTTTAAAATTCAGATGATATCTATAAAAACTTACGTTGCAGCACTTTTTATCATCAAGGTTCCTTGAGTTGTTATCAAGAATAATATATATATATTTTTCCTATAAAGTTATCAACAACAGTCTTGCGATTAGCTCTTAGAAGTTTAAAAGAAGCTGATTAAAATAAGATATCAAAGACTTCAACAAATAAGTTTATTGCCCAGCTGACCAAGCCAAGACAAATCATACCTTGAGAAGATTTTAAACAGACTGAAATTAAACCCTGCCAAATAATCAAATCAAACACATACTTAGACTCTAATGTCCTAACTGCCATTTTCAGATAAACACAGATTTCCTCTTCTAGTACGTCACAAGTAACCTCAGTTGAAGCAAATATGCCTGGTATTGAGCAACTAGGATTTGGAGGATCAGGAAAGAACCGAGGACACAAGATATTAAGCCGTGAGGATATTTCTTGCACTAGATTTTAAAATTGGAATCTCTACATTCTCCTTGTAAACAGCACACATCCAGAGTATTAACTAATAAGGGAGGCAAAAGAACCAAAGTCAAAAAGGGCACTGTAAGAAAAGAATAAGAACTTACTTTTTAAGTGATGCTTGGGTGGATCCAGGGTTGTTTAGTATATTGTTTAAATAAAAAATACTTTTTTTCAAACTTTTGGATTAATGTAAATATGATTAATTCATTAATCATATCCTGACTTTTCTTCACCTAAATTTATAAACAAATTTGAGTTTAAATAAGAAATGTATTAAAAATTATTCTTCATATTAATATTAACAATATATCTAATTAATATTTATGTAATATATAACAAGAATATATTAAAAAATATATTTTCACTCAACAACATTATAATATATTCAATTAGAATAATGTTTTAAGGAAAAATAAAATAAAAAAATTTTATCTAATAAAATATAAAAATTTATTATTATCAATTTAGAAAAATTTATATCTACAAAACAAAATAAATACCATTTTATCCAACAATATTTCAAAAAGTTTTGAAATATTTTTAGAGACAATTGTTCTAAATCAAATCAAAAATAATATATTAACATTTAAACTTGATTATATTCTATTAAATTATTATTGTAAAATTACTAATTACAAAAATATATGAAAACATTTATAAATTAAATATAAATTAAAAAAATAGAAGAAATATTTGGCAAGAGACAATAGGAGGAGAAAGAAAAAGCAGTATGTAAAGTCTAACAATTTAAAAAAAAAAGTGGGTAAAGTGATGGAGAAATGAAAAAAAAAATGAGAAAGAAAAAAATGAACGGTGTAAAAGTACAGATTTAGTAGATTCAATTTAGAATGTCAAATAAAAAATAATAAAAAACCATTCATATATGGGTCGACTAGATCCAATGAGTTTAAAATTGTGAAAAAATGTGAAGACATGATATCAAAATTCAATATTATATGCATATAAATTTTGTAAAATTGAGAGGGGACAGCTGCCCCCTCAACGCAAATAACTCCTCTGGTGAATCCTGCCGTGATTTGTTGTGCAGAACCAAATTTCTTCATCCATCTCTGCTAATTTGAACAACTTAATTATCACTGATCCAGGACTTGATTGATTTATACACATAACTTTTGTTTACCCAGTCGGTTGATGCATATTCTTTCTTACTTTTAGACAAACCCATTATCAAACGTTAAATCTATTAAGTCTTTCCCGAAGGGTAATAAAATTCATTACACGGACCAAAGTTTAGTGCTCTATATGTACGAAAATAATGCTTTGTCCGTGAATACATTCCTGCTTCCATGCAAGGGAATTATTACCAAGGGATGATAGATCATACCCAAGAGGAGAGGGAACAGAATGGCCAAAAAGCAGATTATTATTCCCTTTCTTAAAATTTTATTATGCAGCATAGTCCTTGTATCCAGAGATACAGTAAAGTATAAAAGTACAAAGTAGCATGAACTACGATTAATGATAAGACTGGAAAACTTCATCTGCTTTCATCAACTGTGTTACCCATAGAGTAGAGCTATTATATGAATGATGTGCCACATGGCCACTTCCATCCCCATCCGTAAGCGATAAAAAGAGAAATATACAGTAGCCCTTCAACAGCAAGAAGCAATGTAATGAAGCATGAATTCACTGGAAAGGATTGTGAAATGGGTAATAATTGAAGTGGAAAGTATGTTATCAGGATATGCTTTTGGAACTGATTGGTCACAAATTCCAATATTGACAGTTTCAGTCCTTAGTCCAAAAAGTAGGAAGAAAATAAGCTTCTTTAGGAAAAGTATGTCGAAAAACTTCTGTTATTCTCTACTTTGCTCCGTTCCCAAACTCCAAAACGGAGAGCTAATTGATTTGGCCATTTGGGGGGATTGAAGAGAATGTAATTCAAAATATTTCATAGTCTCGTAACAAATTTTAAAGGAGATAAAATTTGTGGGGAGGGCAGTCTAATGTTTTTAGGTAGAGTAGATTAAAAATATATAATTTGAATTTTTTGTATAATTTTTAAATTAATATGAATATTTCTTGCATTAGATAATTACTACACAAATAAAAAGAATAACAAGTTTAATACATATTTATCAATTAAGATTAGATAATTACAGAAAATTAGCTAAATTAATATTACTATTAACCAATACTGACCTATAATTATAAGAAATTAGTAATTAAATTAAATAATATATTGATTATATAAAACAAATATTATTATTTATATATGATAATTATGTAAACGTCATTGTATATTATTTTTTGCTTATTAGTATTTTAATTATTTACTTTTTTTAAATTTCTCAAATGGTATTAACATGTTTGTATAAAGTATGCATTTATTCAATTAACAAAAGATGCTAGATATAATATGCTATATTTATTTGAAAGTTAAATTAATTAAATACATTGTAAAATATTTTGTGTGACTTTAAAAAGGAAAATGACAAGCGCAACCTGCATTATAATATTTACAACCCTGCAATCACAATATTTGTAATGGAACCACATCTACAACCATGACTGCAATTTAAAACTCTAATTATAGGAAAGAAAAGAAGAAACACTACGTGAAGCTTATAACTTGCAAATAATTGAGTTCCCCAAATTTGATGTTTTGGATTTCATTCCGAGCCTTTTCTCCCAGATCATGAACCTAGACACCTATATGTAAATAATTTTTTTGGTTTTTTTTTAAAGCTAATTGCAAATTAGATCACATGCGGTATAATCAGAAAGAGTCAAGTATAATTAATCTCCAAAAAGTAATGTTCAGGAACTAAAAAAATTAGCTGATTTTTTTTTCTTTTGTGTTTTATATCATAAAGGCATGCATGTTCAGTCATTTCAAAAATGCATTTGTAGAGGGATATTCTTCATTAGTTGGTTGAAGTCTTTACGTATCTACATATGTATCAAAATCCTCATGATTTGTTCGACTAGCCTCTTTTTTTGTTTTTGTTCTGTTTTGTTTTTCGTTTTTCTCCTTCGGCCATAGAATCGGCATTATTCCAAATACACCCCCACCTCCCCAAGCATTTTCCTTCCTTAAGTGTTTCTTAAAGAAAATTTTCAAATTTTACTCCTAATCATCAACAATGCAAAGTTAAAATTCGCAAATTTCCACCTGGGTATAAGTTCCTGATAATTTACATCTTTCCAATATATTATCTTGGAATTAGGAAATTCTACTACTAGAAATAAATTCCTCTCAATGAAAATTACAATAATTTCGATCTTATCTAATATACTATAAATTTTGTTCAAGTTAAATTGTATGATGTTTGAAATAGGCTTACTTTCATGTACTTCAAACTTGTTTCTGCTATCTTCAGTGGGATTCTGGCCTAAAAAAATAACAATAATCTGGTGTAACAGATAATTGCTGTTCCCACTAGTTTCAAATTGGTTTTAATATTGATTTTTAGTGTTATCTGGGCCAAAAAAAAATTTTTGACGATTTTTGTCCCTGTGATTCTCATTTGTTTTAGTTTTGATTTTTCGTATGATCTAATGCTATTGCAAGAAATCTAGTGATTACTGTCTCTTTAATTCTTACGGGCTTTAATATGTATTTTTAGTGTGATCTCGTGCAAAAATTTGGTTGAAGTTATACTTGCTGTCTCATTGATTAATTTATCATGATTTAACACATAATTGAGCTTAAATTGGGTCCAGATTCTATTTAAAACATATTTTTTATCCCATTGGTAATTTATTTTATGGAGGTATTATTTTGGCCAAAAAATTAGGTCCAAATTCTGTTTGAAACATGCTTGCTGTCCCACTGATGAATTTTTCATGATTTAGCATATATTTGAGCTTAAATTGAGTCCACATTCTGTTTAAGACTTGCTTGGTCCAGTTTCATTGATGGATTTAGTATCATTTACCTTGGTTTCTGGCTTTAAATTGGGTCTAAATTTTGTTCAACATGACTTATTATGGCATGAGCTACAGATCAGGGTATGGGATTTAATGTGTTTAAATTTATTGAGTTGTGGCTATTAATTCATTTTATTTTTCCTTTTGCATCTAAGCCATGGAACCAAAGGAAGGAGATTTGAAAATTCTTATATATAAATAAAGCGACCAAAAGATGAGGAAATGATTATTTTTGGTTTTCTTTATGATATGCTCTTGAAATCACTGGTGCTTGACAGCACTTAGGCGAGCATTCTCACCAATATTCCATGCTTGTATTAATTAACTTGTCTGATTTGTTTCTTTTTTACTTTTAACTTTGTTTTTTATTTGTTTGTCATGTATGTTAGATCACTTTTTTCAAAAAATCAACAGTACGAGAAATTTACTTTCAAGAAAACAAAAACAAAAAACTCAAAGTATAGAAAAGAAAGAAAATGAGAGAGTAAGAAAGGGAGATTCACCTTATTTTATAAATTAAAATATATCAACCAAACTTTAAATCAAGTTAATTCTTTTATATATATATATATATATATTTGCCAGCTAAGTGACGCTGATTTCAATCATTTGAATTAAATGGATTTAAATGGAACAGGATCCTCTGCTGTTATGTTGTTGGTGCTGTTAGGAGAGATTCAAACAAAAAATAGATGAGATAAATGAATTTAACTTTAAATAAAAAAATAAAAATTCAAAACATCTTCAGTTTTTTTTTCCAACAGCACAATAGCACAGGTCTTCAACTGCAGAGGATCTGCTCTCGATTTAAACCCCTTTAACAAAGTATAGAGGTCTATGTAATGATGATATATAGGCTTACATAGCAATGTCCTCCACCAGTTTGTCTCAAACTCAGGCGTGTTTGAGAAAATGGTAGTTAGGAAACTATTCACTTTTTTTTACAATTATACGACTTCTATAATTTTCGCAAACTTGTGATTTTTCGATGTAATTTTTTGCATTGGACGTAATCATTATTTTGGTGCCCAACTTTATAGGTCACCCCATACTCATGAATTTTGGTCTTGTTTTGGCATTAAATATACAAAGGCCTATTTGGTATATATAAAATTAAGAATAAAAATAAATAAAAAAGAGTTATTTTATGAATAAGAAATAATTCTTATATTTTTATTTTAAAAAGATTATTAAAAAATTATTTAATAATAATTACAGAGACATTATAAATATTACCTAAAATTTTCATTTTTCCTCTTACTTTCCCCACAATCTAACCAAACGCGCTAATGTCCAATGAGAAAGAAGAAATCGGAGAGTCACTTTGTAACATTCGAAGTCCACACTTGACTTGACGGCCAACAATTTTCTATATTTGTATTTTATATGGTCCAAATGTTGTCCAATGGAGTCAACAGCTTATCGCACAATCCCAAGTTCATCAAAGCAACCAATAAAATCCCAAACCACAGGACAAATTACAAATGTCACTGAGTAGAGGATAATTAAAGACATTTTAAACTATAGATGAATAATAATAATTAGAAGAAGAAGAATTTGGATCCTCTCCTGCCCATCTTTGTGCAGCACCACCTCCTGCCCATTTAATCAAGTCCATCCAGCGCATCTAATAGAGGAGTTGCTTCCACGTCAGATAACTTTTTTTTTTTTTCAATTATGAATTAAGGATCTTCTACCCGAAACGTAGCATTCCTTTTGGTTTTCTCCGATCTGCAACCGGAGCTTTCATCTTCACGAATTCTTCCATCCAAAATAGGAGCTTCCATCTACCTTGTCGTTTCTGCAGAAGCTTCGGTCTCTCAAGATCATGGGGTTTCGGTCGATTAATCATGCGTTCTCGCAAATCACAACCACACATGGGTCTCGCATTTCCGTCCTTATTGAATCAATGTGATCTAGATTGTAATCCTATTTCACCTTCAGATTTAACTCATGTTCTTTATTAAGCAATTTTGTTTCTGGTTTTAGGTTATGGTACTGCTTTTGATGCATTTCATAGCGGCAATGGTTGCTCTTTTCGGTGTTTGTATTTGTTCTTCTATGAAATCATCTCCTTTGAGAAAGTTTCATTTTTTTTCCCTTTCTCCTTTGTTTTCCAACGACATTACCATTTCTATTTATATTTTGGGTACAAGCTTGTTCTCGTACTGCCAATGATCCAAATCAAAGTGGCCTTCCTAAAGGAAAAACCCATGTGCCTGGCATGGAAATTGTTGTGATCTGAATTTGTTTATCATTCTTTGCTCTATCTACCGTCTCCATCGTTGCATTCAGAGTTGAATAAGCCTCTCTAGTTTGTATATTTGATGTGGGTGAGGCAATGCACTGGATGAACATGATTCACTGCGCAGGAGTTGGTGCTGCGTGGGAGAGGATCCATATTCATTTTAAGACACTACATCACTCCAAATACAAAACTCTACAAGATTTATTTTAAAAAATATACAAATTTTATTTTAATTAATTATTGATGTTTTAACATGTCATAAAAAAAGATTAAATTTAAATTTCATATATTAATTATTAACATTCTTTTTGAATATTATCATAAATACTTCAATAATTAAACAATTAAATTAAAAAACTAATTTGTAAAAAATTAAATTAAAAATCAGTTATATATTTAAGACGAAACTTAAGTGTAGTCTTTTATAACTTTATTATTATACTCTCCAATAAAATTATAACATATATAAAAAAAATTTATAAACTCAATTATATGATATTGAATTATAAAAATTATACATTTATTATGAAAAATTATACATTGGTCATAATTTAATTAGAATTTAATAATAAAAATATAAAAATTACGTGTATATATATATATTTTTTTAGATACCCATTGCCAATATAAAATTTTCCAATAGAAGTGAAGACTTGGACACTCGGCTTTGCAGTTTGCACAGTGGATTATTGCATCTTTTGCCCTTTTACGTTTCCTTGGCATCACTGGATTCTGCTATTTCTGTTTCCCTGTGGTTCAGTGAGATCAAAATACCCAGAAGCATTCGAGTCTTGATTCCAATTTCGTAAATGAATTTGGTCAGGTTTTAGACTTGTTCTTTTGCCGTGGTGTTCTGAGTTTTAATTTGAAATTGGATTAATATTTGCCTACTGTGTTCTTTATTGCTGTATAAACAGATGGGGAATTCAAAGACTTTTGGCCACATTCCACTGCTATGTGTCTGTTTGATTGGGTTTGGGTTCCATTTGGTTCTCATGGGTTACCTTTGTTTATGGTGCTGGGTTCATTAATTAGGATTTTGTTGCCCCTTTCTTGTAAAAAATTTAGAATTGCTCTGTTTTAGGACATCTAGTAACTTTCAGTATAATATTCTGATTTGTACGCTTAATGCTTAATGTTTTTTTTTTTTTAAGATGATGTGTATGAGCTGATGTTTGAGGCAACCTTGCTTTCCTGTACTTCAAATTTGTTTCGCTCTTGATCTTTAGTAGGATTCTAGCCTTAAAAAATATAATAATATCACTGTGTAACATGATCTTTGCGGTCCTCTTGTTTCAAATTAGTTTTAATCTTAGATTCTTAGTGTGATCCTGTGCAAAAAATCGGGTGATTGCTGTCCATTCTTATTGGTTTTAATCTTGATTTTTAGTGAAATATGGTGATTGTTGTCCCTTCAACTCTTACTGTGATCTCATGCAAAAATCTGGTTAAAGTGATACTTGTTGTCCCATTGATAAATTCATCATGATTTAGCATATAATTGAGCTTTAATTGGGTCCAAATTCTGTTTGAAACATGCTTGCTGTCCTATTGGAAATTTATCATGACTTAGCATATATCTGAGCTTAAATTGGGTTCAAATTCTATTTAGGACTTGCTTGCTGTGTTATTGATGGATTTATTATGATTTAAATTGGATCCAAGTTGGATCAAAATTTGCCTAGTGTTTTGATGATTTTAGCTTAAAAATCAAACCTGAATTCTATTTAAACCATAGTTGACCTTGGTGATCTGCTCTGGACATGGAACTTAGATTATTTGAATTTTGCTGAGAATCTAGTAGGCATCAATTGCAATCCTATTATCAACATGACTTATGGGCATGAGATACAAATCAGGGTATGAGATTTAATGTGTTTAAAATTTATTGCGTTGTGGATATTAATTCATTTTATTTTTTGTTTTGCATGTGAGCCACGGAACGAAAGAAGGAGACCTGAGAATTGCTATAAAGCGACCAGAGGCAAAGATAAGGAAGTGATTTTTTCTAGTTTTCTTCAACATATGCACAAGAAATCATTGGTACTTGACTGCACACAATATCATGTAAGTTCAGCAGTGGTGACGAATATTGCTAAATACTGAACATCATAATTAGATTAAGCAACTGTAAGTTATTTCTTAGAGCTCTATGAAATACAATTTGCACCTAGAAAAATGCAGTAACCGGTTGTACTAGTCCTTGTGTCAAGACATCCTACCTAATCTGAATCGGAAAAATTATACCAAGAAATAGGAGAAGATGACAGAAAACAAACACCATGGTTAGAAGTACCCTTGAGATCGATGCCGTGAAATCCATTTTGCTACCCAATAATGAGCAACAATTAGAGCATGTAGATGTTGACAAACTTTGTTAACAGCATGTATGATGCCTGGTCTAGTAAAAGTAAGATACTGTAATGCTCCAACTAGACTTCGAAAAGTAAAATCATTAACAGAATCAGTATTGGAAGGTAAAGAGGAATCCTTAACAATAATTGGAGGGGCAATAGCAGCACAAGATGTGATACCAGTCTTGTTTAATAAAATCTCCATTGAGACAGAAAAATATCTCCTAAAAAATATGAAACTTCTATGCCCAAGAATTGATGAATTAAATTACCAATTAAATTACAAATTGTCAAATTTTTTGTTTGTAAAATAAATGATTATTTAAATATATATACACGTATAAAAACATTTTTTAATATTAAATAATTAGAAGATAATAATTAATAATATTTGATTTTGATAATAATATGTGTTATGTTAATAAATATAAATATAAGCATTGTTATAAATTTATGGTTTTCAATAATAAATAAATAAAATTAAAATAAAATCTTAAAAAATATATTTTTATAAGTTATAGTTTTAATAAAAGAAATAAATATTATTTTAAAAATATTGTGATTATTTTTATTTAAAAAATTGTGTATATTTTTAAAATAAAAAGTATAACACTATAATGTATTAATCTCGATTATCCATCATTTAAGCTTCATTCTATATGGTTTTCAAAAAAAAGAACTAAAATCATAGTATTTTAATACATTATGTCGGTGTTTAAATGTTCATACTTTACCCCATGAATCTCATGACCTCATCACTTACATTCACTACACAAACTTCATTCATACAACTCATACATATCATAGAACAATCTATAAACCATGGATTTAAAGCCAAAAATAAAAAAAATTACATTTTTCTCACTGGTTCAAAATTCAAGTTTTTGACCCCAATTTTGGAAAATCATAATTAATTCTAAAAAAATGAGAATCAAGAAAATAATAACTTTCTAGAAAGCTCTAGATGTTAAATTTGTAGTAAAAATAATTCCAAGCCACAATCATATAGTTTGAACCATGTTTGATAATAGAAAAGCATGAAAGGTTAGACTGCCTAGCATTTTTAATATAGCTTACTGATATAAACTTCAAAAATTTATATCTAATTCTAAAAAAACTCCGATCTAGGAAATCTATACTAATTTGGAAAGTTACAAATGTTAAATAGAGGGCAAAAATAAGGCTAGACCAGTTCAAAAGACTTTAGGCCTCAAAAGTGGATGGAACAGTAGTCAATTTGGTTAGCATCCCTAATATTGAGTCAAACATTTAGAAAATCATTTCTCCTTCCAAAAATCTCCAATTGAGGTATTTCTAGCTGATATAAGTCACTGTGAATGTCTAGTTTCTCGTTATAAAATTTCATAGCCATTGGACACTGTTTGACCCACATGTGACAAAGGTGAATCTATTGACCATTTGTACAGTAACAATGTCATTTTTATCAAAATTTGCCAATTTTAAAAATTCACCAAAAATTCTTTAGAGCTCCAAATAATATGTACTTTAACTTCTCAAAAAGTTTTAGATAAAGCTTATAAGCATGCCAAGTTTTAAACCAAGAAAAGGTCATTTGGTCAAATCTTGATGTAACTCACCAATATGGCAAATTTAACATCCTATATGGGTCAAAAGTGGTTCAAATGGCTTCTTAAATACTCTACCACCTTTTGGGAAAGTTTTAAAGTATAAACACAAAATATAAGAGTTGCCCAAGTGGTCCAACCAATCACACATTTCAAATTCACCATACTACAAGCAAGAATGTATTACTACATATAAGCCACTAAGTGACCAAATTTCATATTTTTAGTTTTGGTTCCATACATGGTTCACACATCACTTATACATACTTTTATATTTGCTCCAATTGTTACAACTCAAAAATATTATATACATAAGCACTTTAACTTTCATATGCATCAAAACTATACATAATCATGCAAAAGTGTTAAGAGATGGCCATTTATGCTTCATGACCTCCAATCTTTGGCTCTTAAGCTCCACCTAAACAATATAAGATGAGAGAGGGAAGAGGGTGAGATTTATGAAATCTCAATAGCTCAAACACTCATTCAATGAAGCAATCAAGGCATATTAACATGTCAAAGCATGCAAATAGACATCCAACTATTAAATATCATACAACACATGATTTACATGCTATGAAAATCATATCAATGCCAAAAATAAGATCTAAGACTTTTAGTCTAGCCTCACCCTATTTCAGAGACTTTTAGATTAGCTTCATCCCTGGTTTAGGAACTTTTAACTTGGCTTTACTCATTCATGAGACTTTTAGCCTTGTCTCACCCATTCCTAGAGACTTTTGGCTCCACTTCACCCATCATAAGAGACTTTTTGCATTATTTTACTCTTTAAGAGCAATTTTCACAACCCAAAATATAAGCATATTGGTATCAATGCAACAAGACAATATCAAATAGCATATCTCATAATACAAGTGCACAAATAAGTATACAATGATTATCATACATCTAAGAATGCAACAGGAAAGAGTGAATAGCTACCTTAGCACTTAAACACAAATCTTTTCTATTAATTTCTCTTTCCCCTTCTCGGTCTTACAACTGTAACTAGATGGAGCCTAATCTCTTTAGCCTAGACACAACACATAGCATGTAATTACTCTCTTAGAACAAACCAAAGTATCAACCACATATTTAAGAAGCATACTTTATCTATGCTTCCATAAAAGGTCTAATGAAGCTTCTAAATTTTCCTTGAAGGGAAAGACACTTGGAAAGCTTTCTAAGGATTTTGGAAACTCAAACAAATACTCACAAAAAGCTAAAGAATTCTTAGACAAAAATTAGATTTTACAAAATGCTCAAGAACTCCTACGATTCCTATCTTGAATTTCACTAGCTTTTCTTCCATTTACTTTGTATTTCCTAGCTTCCCACACTTTAATTCAATGGTTTCTTATTTGTTCTAGGTCAGAACTTCCTTTCCTTTACTAACTCTCAAATTGGTAGAACCAACACACCCAAGAAGCAAAGATACATAGATATTTACTTTGAATTCAAGCCTTCTTCAAGAGTATTTCCCTTTGCCTTAGTTTTCTCTTTGAATTTCTACTCTCCCTCCTCTGAACCAAGCTCAAAATAGAGCCAATTCAACAACCAAAACCATAGAAAGAAAAGGCAAAGAGAGAAGAACAAAATTTCAAGAAAGAAAGCTGTAAAAATTTTAAGTTTTTCTCACCTTTTCCTTGGTTTTCTTCCTTCTCCCTTCCTCTTCCTTTGTGCCCTTCTTAAATAAGCTCTCCCTTGGTCTTAAGCAGAAGAAACGCCAGTTAAAAGAAAAGAAAAGCTTCTGGGGTCTTTAAAAAGCAAGAATCCACTTTTTCACACTTTTTCCAGATCAATTCTTGCTATAGCGAAAACACCCCTCGCTACGACAAGCACTTATCAGTCTCAAGTCTCTTGTTCTCGCTATATAGCCCGCGTTATTGTGAGAAACTCTCTAGATTTTGTATGAGATGCATGAACTCGCTATAGCAGGCTGCATCCTCACTATGACAAGCTAGCATCTTCGCTATAGCTAATTGAAAACTCGTTGTAGTGAAGTGGTACATTTGCTATAGCTAATAGGGGTCTTGGCTATAGCCAACAGATTTAAAAAATTTTTAAAAATCTTGGATGTTATAAAAAATACATAATTTAAACATCTTTTAAAGCAGTAATTAACCCTTATCGTTGTGATAAGCTTTCTGTCAGAAGTAAAGATAATTAACAATAATTGTCTCTCAATATTATGTTTATTTGCTAATCATCTTTGCCTTTTTTAGCATTAATGCAAGATAGAAAATTGTTTTGACCTATAAAAATTGTATTGTTTGAATTTCAGAAGTTTTAAATGTTTGTAAAGTCTCATATTGCTTGTTACAATAATTTATTGTAACTAAAATTTATATCTCAAAATCTTCAAAGTATAGTTTATCATAACTAAAAAAAAGAAATATTATATCATTTACCCAAAAAAGGAGATTATATATTTATTAACAATACAAAAATTATAGATGCAGGGTACTATTTGGGTTTCAACTTTGAAAAGAATTAAGAAATGGCAATTGCTAGCCTAGCCTATCATGGGCTGGCCATATAGAGCCCATTTAGATACACCACGCATAACAAGCATTACTAATCATTGATCTACAAATACTTATAGTTAAAGACTTCATGTTAAAAATATTTATGTTAACAAATTTTAAATTTTAAAATTATTTTTAAAAAATATAAAAATAAAATATTTTTACTTGAAGTCTTTAATTATAATTTTTTGTATAATTTAAATTTTTAAAATAACTTTAAATTTAAAAAAAAAATTAATATAAATAATTTTAATTTGATATTCTCGAGTGTAATTTTTTTTCTTCGATAAATGCATCAATTAAGCATTTTTTTCAATTCTTGACGTTGTTAGAAACAATACATTTTTCATTGCAGCAATCCAAACAAATATTCTCCAATGACTCTATTCTTAATGAAATGATCTTCGACAGCAACACAGGCACTTGCACATGAACAATTATAAATACCTCATAGGTTTATTAAAAATTAAATAAAGATGGATTACACTATTTTCATTTTTCAGCTGTATTTTCAAATTTTACAAAATATTTTTTAATAATTATACATATTTTAAAATTTAAATTCATCAAACGATAAAGAATTTAAACTTCTAATGTTTCCTTCATTAAAGAATCATCTCTCACAATTTAATGAAGTGATGTAGGGAGATGAATATTTGATAGTTTTGTCGAATAAGATATGCTTTCATCTTTGATGTATATGTAAACAATAACAAGGCAAGTTGCAAGATGCAAATCTTGCATGTTACCTTGGTTTATCTAGTTTGGTCCTCTATATCATCTGTAGCAAATCCAGTTTTAGGATTCCATGTCAAAGGCATATCTTTGAATTCATTTTTCACTTTACTATTGAAGCATCTTTGATAGGAAGACGCATCTCTAACTTTGGCTGCAAAAGGGGTCCCTAAGCTCTAATTCTATATCCCATTGTATTCAGAAACTCATGCACTGTCAAAGGCAAAGCCAAAAAATTCAGAAGCATCTCTTTAGAGAAAAAGCTTTAAGTTTGTAGGCAATGGTTGGAGGTAATATTTCTCCATGTTTTGCTTCATTTGGATATCATATTTGTATTTAGCATATCTTATTGAAGTTACTAGTTGGTAATAGAGCCTCCTTTGAACCTCTGCCTTGCATTTACAAGGATTTGAAAGTTTGGTTTTTCTACCATTTTTGGATTGCTATTTCTAAGCTTCTTCTTTGTGTTTTGAGATGACAAAACTCTTAAGTGCTTCCTTCTAGTCATTTTGCCATTGAGAGCACTAAAAATGGAGGTATGTAGCTCCAGAAAACTTGGAGTCCAAAATTAGATACAAAATAGTTTTGGATCAAGTCAAACAAACACGTCTAAAGGTGGAAGACGATGCTTGCGACAAGTCATTTTGATGAAGGGTAGAAGCAATATATCATTTTGTTGATAGTGTGTGTTGCATTTTGACCCTTCTATAAACAACACGTCTGTTTGTCCATTTTAAATGAAACATGGTGTTCCATTAATGTAGTCACTGGGCCTCCATTTTTTGGGTTTTTTGGATGCTATTTGATTTGGTTTTTGGAGAATTTTTGGGCCAAATATTTTGGGCTTTTGTTTTTTATTTCTAGCCATTTTAAAAATTGCTAGGCCTTTTGTTTGAGGCCTATTTTGGCTAATTTTTGTTTTCTAGAAATCATTATAGGCTATTTTTTAAACAAATTTTTAGATATTTGGCAAGTTTTGGGTTGCAAATTTATTTAAAATAAATTTATTTTAAAATAAATATTAAATATTAAATATAATTTAAAAATTAAAATAACATTTTATTTATTCTTTTACTCATTAAAATTAAGTACTAAACATTAAATGTTGTTGTCAACGACGGTATTAATTTTATTGAGTAGAAAAATGCTCATTTAGTCACATTACTAAAAGGAGAACCTTTAACTGATCTCTCTTTCTCTCTCTCTATCTCTCTTAATATATCAAACACTGAATGATAAAACATCTAACATTAATGTTACCCATATAGCATATGTCCTAGTTAAATACTCACACATACAGGTTGGATTAATGTCATTAACAATGATGAAGGGATATCTTTTCTTATAAGACCACCATTGAGAATCACAAAAAATAAAACAAAAATAAATGAAAAAAGTAAATGCAATAAATGAGAAGTGACACTTATATTTCTATTTTAAAAAATAATTAAAAAAAATATACTATTAAATAATAATATCAATAACATAAATTTTTTCTCCCTCAATATCTCCCTCGTAAATACACAATAATATGATACCAATTGTTAGATGTCAATAAGTCAATAGATTCCAAACTCGTACGTCATTTTCAGATAAATCTTTTTCATTTTTTTAAAGAAGAAACACAATTATAAAGCAAGTACCAAAACTTAATTAAAGCGATGCAGTAGCAGTAGCTTGTGGAACAAGTACATAAGAAACAAATTGAGAAAGCAACTTTCAAATAGCTATATCAATTTTGTTAGAAAGAAGAGCCTTATATGCCCAACATCTTCATAGATCTAAACTGATCTAATACTAAAACCTTTTTTATTAAGCGTAACAATAGTTAGTATGGATCTCTAGTTATACAAGAAAAACTAAGTCTAATTCAAAGAAAAAACCTAATGTTGCACATAGGCTCAGCGATGACTTAATTTAATTTAATTAAAACGAGTCGAGTTGGACAAAAAGAGGAGAAATTGGCAAAATAAAAAAACTAGGCTGGGCTTGGTTTCTATCGAAAGGGGGCACTTTTTAATTTTTATCCACAAAAGATTTAAGTTGACCCAATTAATATAGTCTCGATTACAAATTGGGTCTTATTAGATTAGTTTGTGAATTTGACCTATAAAATAGGCCCAATACCAAAACTAGGCTAAGCCTTAGGTTGTGCAAATGCCCAACCTGCTTGTCTATATGTAACTTTACATGAAGTTTTACACAATAGAATTACAAGCATAATTTCTAAAATTCATTCCTTTATTATTATTATCATTATACATTGGCAATTCCAAACCACTCTCTTTTTCTCTTATCTTATAGAGAAAAGAACTTGTACTTCATATTTATTCTTTTTTAATTAAGTCTTATGAATTTCTGTAAGTTAATTGCTGCAAAATAAACTTCTCGTAAGAATTGCATAATTTTAATTATGGATTAGATAATTATTTTACAACGTAAGTTACAAGATTGACCAATTAAAATCATCTATGCTCATAAAGTTTGACAACAAATTGGATAATTGAAATTCATCATCTTGACGTATATTACGATACATTAATTGGGCTATTTATAAATTACCCGATTGAATATTAATTGATCATAATATTAAAATATTTATCATTATGGTATAGAATACATCATAAGATTGATAGTCGTTGCGGCCTGTGGATGGCATAATGTGACACCGAATTTTCAAGCTATAAACTTTTGAATCAAAAGAGGGAATATACTTTCAATTAGTTTTAAAATAATTAAGAAAAATGATGTGTGTGTCACTTATTTTCTTTAGTATTGGAACTCCTTGCAACAATGACATCGGAAAGGGTCCTGAAATACTTGGGCTAGTTGATTGTAAGGAATAGGGAACTTTTTTTTAAATTGTCTATAATGTTTGTTATATTTTTGTAATTATTATTTAATTATTTTTTTAAATGTAAGAATATTAAAATTATTTTTCTTCTATTTATTTTTTTAATTCTCTTTCTTTTTTTCTTTTTTACATTATCAGACCAAAACTGGCCAATGTGATTCATTGACTATTTTCATTTGCGCTTTCTAGTTTTTTAGTATTCATCTACTATCTATCATAACTTTCCTCTTACAAGCAAACTGCACAAAACCTGTCAAGATGATATCTTTTGGAGAAATTATGTTTAAGGACCCAAAATTAAAAAAACTTACTTTAAAAGATTTATTATTATTATTTTGGAGTTGATTATCATTAATTTTAATAAAAAACAGTTAAACTTAATAGTAACAAATCTTTTAACGTAAATTTCTTAATTTCGAACACACACACACACAAGCCAAAAAAACAAAAAATAAATTATATATAACTGTCAAAACCTATTCCCAATATATATAATTTTTTTCCCAAAACGTGAAAGTATAACCTCCATATTCAAAAAAAACTTTTTTAAAATAAGACTACTTGCCCAAAAAACAAAATATATATATATATAACTGCCAAAACCTATTCCCAATATATATAACTAATTTTTTTCCCAAAATGTGAAAGTATAACCTCCATATTCAAAAAAAAAATTCTTTAAAATAAGACTACTTTCTTTCATGTTTACTTAAAAATTTTCTCTTTCAAAATTAAGTGAGAAACGCCAAAAACTCTACATTCCTCTTAATTGAATTTTGTGTAAGGGGATATTTTGGGAGGGGGTGCGAGGGTTGGAGGGAAGTTAATTATATAATAATATAATATAATATTATATTATATTATAAAAATATTAAAATGTAATTATTAATAAAAAATTTACAAATTATAATTTTATAAATAAAAAAATTTACATGTAGTGATTTACATTTTTATTATTACATTTTTTATTTAAAATATGATAAGTATATAACTTATAATGTTATAATAAATATATCATTCTCCAATTATTTTTTAATAAGATTTAAAAATATCCTTTAAAAAACTTTTGAATTCTCTTTAAAAAAATAATATTTATGTACTAATTTTTTAATTAGGCTTTAGTTTAGGAAATAAAATATAATCTTTTAATTTTTTTAAACATTTTCTTACCTAGATGAAGAAATCTTTATTTTTTCAAAGAAGAGAAGAATGGGAAAAATGGTCATGCGACTTTGAACAGTAAGGCATAAATTGATCACGAAGTTTTTCATAACCAGCAAGAACATTAGAAAGCTCAAACACTTTAAAGATAGTAGTGTAGGGTTTAAATTGTTGTTTAAACTGAATGTTGTGAGGAAGGATTTGGAGTCTCTTGACTTGACAATAAATGTCCATCCCAATAAGAATGTTTTTATTCGAGAGATTGTTGCCAAGTACTTTAGTTCAAACAATATAATTAGAAAATATCCTAATACTGATTCTTTTCTTAGTAATAAGATCAACCTTAAAGATGTTTCTATCAATTGTACTAAAATATTCAAAATGAATAGTCCATTCTTAAGGAAGAAGAACTGTAGGATTCATGAGACTTTTTAAGGCTCCAGTATCCATATAAGCTATAATAGGAATAGGTTTACGATACTTGCTTTGTAGAATCTGCATTTGGACATAAGGCATTGGTGACTCTTTCTAGTCTACTTGATTGCATGGTTGCACAGCATAACTATGATGAATATAATCTTTAAAATGATCAGAGTCAGAAGATTGAACTCTAGGTAGAGCAAAAACAGTGTTATCATCAACACCTTCTTGTTCTGAAAAGAATTCTTTAATATCATTATCAGCAGGAAGAGGAATGCTAGCTTGAACTTGTTGAAAGAGCTTCACATCTTTCTTTGTTTTGTTAGAATATTGTTTAGCAAAATGGCCCTTTTTGCCACAAATGTAACAACGATCCCTTTTGCCATGTTATGTTAATCTCCTTCTAAAAAACTTGATTGATTTTTTGTGTCTCTTTTTTCTATAAGGCCTGTGGGACTTGTAAAGCTTGACATAAGCATGCTTGTAATGAGATTTCTTCTTTGTCAAAAAAGAGCATTTGGACTTGTCTTTGCATTTAATTTGGAGATAAGGCTTTTTGCAAACCTTTTGTAGTGCCAATTTTTCATCCATCAGGGAATCAAATATCTTATGCTGCTCACATAGTTTTTCAAGAGTAGCTAGAGTCAATTGGTAAATCTTCCCAAGAAAGATGTCAGTCATATCTCTTTTAAGGGATTGAATAGCTCTCAAAAGTTCTAGTTGCAACTCTTCTAGTAAAGAGGCAATGAATGTATGTCGTAGATTAACATTATTGAAACCATTGAAAAGGTAGTACTGATATGTCATTCTTTTATAATGAAAATTAAGATCTTTTTTCTTGACAGAATAGTAACGCATCTAAAAATACTCTTGACGTTTCTGTTTGTCAACAAGGTGGAAATCTCTGAGAAATTTTTTATGAAAGAAACCAAGGAGGTCATTTACACTGCCAGTTGTAGTATAGAAACGTTATCTATACTCCCTTAGGCTTTGAAACTATTCTCGGAGAGTGCCAGTGAACCGAGTGGTAAATTCTGTAAGGACTTCTTCAATATTAGCATTTTGGCGAGTCATTTAAAGATCAATCCATGCTAAAAATTCATGTAACTTATCTCTCCATTTATCAGGAGGAGTTTCATCAAATGTAAACAATAGTCCAGAAGGAGGACGAGCTTGGTTTTGAGTATGGTCTAGCAAAGTTGTATGATATGGTTTATATTCAGCATGATTGTCATGTTCAACATTGGACTCGTCATACTCTTTAACATAGGTGGTGTTCACCATACAAGAGGTTGGGTATTCAACAAGTTCATCATTCTCAGAATTGAGGAGTTCTAAGCCAATAATTTAAGATCAGAGTCTGAATCAAAATGGTAGGGACTTATTGTTGATGATAAGGCAATTGTCCTAGAAGGCTTGGTAGATTCAGTTTGAGCTTATTTGTTTTTTTGGGAATGATCAAGGTGAGGGAGATTGGGTGTGTTTTAGGAAAAAGATAGCGTCTTAATTTGCAGAGGTGCTACAGGAGGTGGATGTTCTGAAGGTTTAGTCCAAGAAAGAAAGGCTTCTTGTTGAGGGGAAATAAGGTGGTTTTTTAGAAGGATGAATGTTTATGGGTTGACGTTGAGATTGCCTAGATTGAAGCTCTCTAAGCTACATTGGACTAAGATAGCCTTCTTTTTTCCTAAAGACTTCATAGTTCATTTTAAATCATTTAGAATAGTCATCTTCTTAAGGATAATGTGAGTATGGAGACGTAGGATATGGATTGTAGGATGGCATGAAAGGTGAAGGAAAGGGTTCATATATGCTCCTGGATTGATCTCTAACTATGTCTTTTTCTATTTGATCAATCTGGAATTTCACTTTGCGAAGTTCTTGTTCCTTCTGAGTAAAGACAGGAACCATATATCCATAGGTGATAAAACTCTTAAGTTCTACATTCAGGGAGGTCACCTGCTATTGAAGGGGATCGTACAATTTTTGGACATGTATAGAAAGTCCATCAATACAAGAATTGGTATGAGTTGTTTGAGTAGAAAGATTCTGAAGACGAGAGTCAATTCTTTGAAGAATTTTGTTATGAGCTGTAGCATTATGAGTATGCCAATTAAAAACTTCTTCAGCTTGTGTGATAAGTCTTATGGCACCACTAGGAGAGATTTTTGTAGGCATTGAGAACGGCTTATATGTAACATTTATTTTAGGATTAATTCTTCTTTCCATAGTAAAGAATTCTGAATCATAGGATTTTGATGCAGAGGAAAACATCATACATGGGACAGGGTGCAGGAGTGCCTATGTGGGGATAATGGGTTCAGGTTCTGGAGATGGAGAAGGAAAAATATCTTCATGACTTAATTCTTTAAGTAGATCATAAAAGGTTTCTGGCCTTGGCCTTGGAGATTTGATACCAACCCATTTAGGCTTTGGTGGGTGGTTGTCATCATTTGATCTAGAATTAGGCTAATAGTAAGAATAATGGCCAGATTTTTAGGATGGTTTGGATGACTTTTTCTTCCAATATGTAGCACAAGAATCATGAGGTCGTTATTTATTATCTTTTGGTCCTTCCCAATTTTCCAAGTCATAATATCCACAGTTAAGGTCACACATGGATGGATCACAATCCCAAAGGAAGTGTCCATTAATCTTGGCAAAATATGAGTAGGACCCATCTGGATGAAATCTATAAATGGGAATTAAACCTTTTTTTTGTTTCTGGGTGACAATAGGAGTAACTATCATGGAATGATTAAGAAATTGAGAAGTGGAGGAGGTAACTTCTTCAGATGCAAGTCTCTTGAAAGTAGATCTGACAGTTCCATTAGAAAGCTTCTCAAGGACAAGGGGAGCAGATGTATGATAAGTCTTCTGTCCACCATGGAACTTTTTTTCATAATTAGTAACCCACTCAAGAGGTATAAGTTAAAGTAAATCTTCTTTGGGAATTTGCTTAGGGATCTGGATAATAGTTGTATTATCTGGTCTATTAGAAACTATGTAAAGAACATCATCAATGGTGTTCTGAAAATGGAGGTCAACTAAATGGTTCTGAAGACAATAGATCATTCAGTGATTGAGGGTAACTAGAATAGCATCTGCAACTTGTTCGGCATCAATGATCTAGACTTGCACTTTTAATCTAGTTGGAAGAGTAGGATCTAATAATTTAATATTGAAATTGGGGATAATTGTTAAGATCATACTTCCACCATTTAAAGTAACAAGAGCAGCTCTAATCAAAGCATTTTGAAAGGAGGTGTATGAAGTGTCCAAAAGGGAAACACAAGCTGTAGTCGTAATCTTTTTTCTTCATAAAGGGTGAGGACTAATCTGATAGATCCAAGATGGATATGGGTATATCCTTGTCAAATTCAGTAAGAAATGAAGCTAGTGGGGATTTCCAAAGTAACATATTATTCAACTTGGGTAGACTGAAACCCACTCTAATCAAGTTTAGTACTTTGGATAATTTCTTTAACAATAGGATTTTTTGAAGAGAGAAGGTTATGGATGGATCTGGTAAAAGAGCGATTCTAGTGGTAAAGCTGGTAAGGGTTAAGGAGAGGAGTGATGGATTATTCTAAACGAGACTCTTTAGGGATATGAGTAATTTCTACAAGGTTATATATTTTATTAGAGGCATGAGATATATAAGAAGAAGGGATAGATCTAGGTAAAGAAAAGGAAGAAGAAAAACGAATAGGTTCTTCTGAATCAACAGAAAAGGAGATGTTTGACATAGTGTTTAGATATTATCTTCTTACTCTCTTTTACTAGCAAATCTAATTTGATTATCTTACGAATGTGACAGCTCTGATACCATTATTGGTCCCGACATAAGATCGGAGCATATTCAATTTCATCTCTCTTCTTTGAGATCATTCCATTTCAGGAGATCTTCTTCTGAGAGACATAGTTCATGAGTTCTTAAGATATCTGAGTATTTCTAAACATACTCTAGAGTGAGAGGAGGGCAAACTTGGTCTAGTGCCTTCATTTCCTCAGGAATTATATGAGAAATATTATCTAAAAGGAAATAATCACCTTGTCTATGAATTCTCTATTAAACAGGGTTTCCAAGAAAATCAAAAGAATCCTAGATTCTAAAGGACAAGCACATGAAAGCCCAGAAGAGAGAGAGTGACTGTTAGCGCAAACATACCTGGATAAGGATTCTGATGGTTCTAATTAAAATACTTGAATTGAATATTTTGCATTAAGAAGACAAGGAATTGAACCTATTCCATGTAGATTACAAGATAAGTGTGGAAAACACACTCATGATTATCTCTATCCAGATTGTATTTTTCATATAACTCCTGAGAAAAGGAAGGCATTAGACCAAGTTTGTCCTCCTCTCACTCTAGAGTATATCCAGGAATACTCAAATATCCTGAGAAACTCCTAAACTGTGTCTCTCAAAAGAAGATCTCCAGAAATAGAATGATCTCAAAGAAAAGAGATGGAATTGAATGTGCTCCAATAGAAAGTTAGGTATATAAATGGAAAAGAAAAGAAAAAAGGCAATTTTAGAGATAGAAAATGATTTTAAATCTCTACGTTTAATAAGTAGATAATAATTAATAGATAATATTAAATAATGATTTAATAATGATTATAGGGATAAAATTAATATTTTACCATATTTTTTATATTCTCTCCCTTTCCCCTTCTCACCAAACGGGGCAAACTACATGTATAATTCATAAGAGAATTTAGGAGGGTAACTCATATTTTATTTTTTCAAAATTTAAATTTAATAATATATTAATTTTTTTTGGGGCCAGAATAATATATTAATTAAAAATTTTTAAAGATCACTTCTAAGCAAAAAGGTAAAGAAAACGCGTATTGAACGCACACGTAACTTGTGAAAATATTATTTGATTATTCTATCATTTGATATATTGTAAAAGTTGTTTATTTAATTTTTTATCAATAAAATTAATTTTATGTATAATATGTATTGCTTCCAGAAATTAAATTATTTAATTATTTTTAATACCATATTAAATGTCAAATCATAGTACCAAGTTAGAGTTTTAATCAACTTAATTAATTTTATAGTTGTGTTAAAAATAAAATATATCCAATCAAATGTAAAAATTAATTTTATTGAATTAAAAAGACATTTTTGTAATATATATATATATAATATCAGGAGGAATTGAATGATAATTTTAAAACAAAAGATATATGAGATATAATTAGCTAAACTTCAAGAGTGATTACTATAATTTACTCTGGTAAATATTTGTTATCGTGAACATACAAGTGGGTTTTTGAAATTTGAATATAGGGTTTATCCTTCGAACAAAAATTACACTGCTCCTCATATTTATAAATTAATTTAATAATTACAACAATCTCTTTTCATATTTCTGAATTACATCATCATCCTTTATAACACAAAACACACAGTATTCGTCTTCATTATATATGTATAGGCCTGAGTTTTCATTTAATATTTAAAAGAATAGGACTGCGTTTTCTTTAAAAATGAAAAATCGATGTCATGTAAAATAAGGTAGAGACGTATGTGTATAATTTAAATAAATATTAAAAAATTAAGAAATCAGACCTTTCCTATAATGCTTTTTTATCCATTTTTTGGATGACTGGAATATATATGAACTGAAATCTTTTAATTCTGAAGATACTCTAGCATCTAAATACAAGTGTCTAGTTCAAACTTGTCAAAATAAATGTGTGGATCAACTTGTACGTTTGTAACACATTTTAATAATTTTTTATTAATTCTTTTGTATGAATATATATATATACATATATATATATATATATTCTACAAACCTTATTTTGGTCTTTAAAAGATAGTATGATTTTTATGTTATTATTTTAAATTTTTTATCACTTTATTTAATATGAGTTCAGTTTAATTTCATTATTTAAAAATACTAATTAAATTGTACTATAAAACGTTTTGAGAATTACATATTAAGGTTGAAACAAAATTAAACTCCCCTGTGTTAAAATGGTACCAAAAAAATTATAGAATTTTAATTTATAATCACGTTATCCTTTAAAATGAAAATATTTATGGTAAATATTAAAGCCTCTAAGTGATAGTAAGTGATGAGGGGTTTAGCAAGTAATTTTAGGTTTAAATCATTACTCTATCATATATAAAAAATTATTTGAAAAAATTGAGTATTACTGGCCTTAATATTTTGATAAATAAGTAATTATTTCTTAAAATGGAAAATTTAACTTATTCATATTAGATAATTACATAATAATAATAATTCCATGCTACCGAGCCACTAATGAAAGTGAACTCAATTAGCTTTAGTCAAAATTTTCTGGAGGTGGTGATAATATCCATGATTTAATGAACGAAATTAGCATATTTTGAAGCCTATAAACCTCAGACCTGAGTTAGAAACAAAGATCCACCTCTGCTCCTTGACACTCCCCACTCCCTCATTCACTCGTCATAATGTCCTTAATCTTCAAAAAACGTCTAAGCAAAACAGATGTGAAGCACAGACTCTCGTTCCCATCCGGAGAGCTTCGCCATCTTCCGCCCTTTCCAGAAGGATCCAATCGGGTCGTACTCACCGTTAGGGTCGGGCATGCGTGTAGCGGTCGAGAGCTCCATTGCTTGACCCGGAGACATGGCCCTTACCTAAAGCCAGTTATGGAGAGAGGCTGGATGCAGATTGTTCAGGAGAAGGAGCTCAAGGAAGGTGACCTCCTCATGTTCTGTAAGGACAGGATTCATCATGGGCATTACAAGATTAAGGTGAAGAGAAGTATAAGGCTACTGGGTAACGATATTGTCGTCAGAGTTGTCTGAATGAAACTAGTATGTCTTCGTCAATTTAGTTAGCGTCATTCATGTACATAAGTACAAGGTTATATATTGTAAAGTGGACAAGGCATTAGCCATCTATTATTTTGTTTTTATCAGGTCATTTTACTCTGTTCTATAGAACAGAGTATTACTCTGTTCCATAGAACAGAGCATTGGTACTTTTAAAGGGGGGTATTTGTAGCAAGGTTTAAGGTTCTGTTTATGTGAAAAGTTGTGCGGCTGTATATATGTGATTTTGATATAAATGATTCTTCTAAGATTACGTCTTACAAGTTACCTTCTAACACAATGATAGCTAAGACATAAGAGAGAGTGTAGGATTTTGATTCTTCAATTTTTTTTCTTTTAATTTTTTATTAATTTAGAGAGAGAAAGCGTGGATAGGCCTCCCCAATCTCTTCTTTCTCTTTTGGATTCTTTCTTTTTCTCTTTTTAAATAGATGAGAAATTGAAGGCGAAGAATTACAAAGATCTAGATCCTGTTTGATTTGATTCTGCACAACAATTTTTTTGTTTTCAAGAACAAAAGAACAAAAAATCCTGTTTGATAATGTGTTTTTAATGGAGTGTTTTGTAAAACAAAAAAACAAAATTTTATTTTTAAAAACAAAAAAATCAGAACACTTTTTAAGTGTTTTGTAATTTTTGTTCTACAGAATCAGGTAAAAAACAGAAAATAATTACTTTTCAAAATAATAATTCAAACAGATTTTTTAATTTTTTTGTTCTCAAAAATTTATTTTTGAAAACATATGTTTTGAAAATATTAAAACAAAAATAATTTCAAACAGGCCCCTAATTTCTAAAGGATTTAATTCTTTTTTACTATATCTTTTAACCATTTCTAATAATTACGTAAGGAGTAGATGACCGGAAAGGGAAAGCCAATGAAAAATTTCATTGAAATAATTTTTCTTGTTTAGGAGTTATAATAAAAGGAGGCAACTATAAAAAAAAATTTAATTATTTTCCTAAAATACTCTTCTATTGACTCATAGGCTAATATTTTGAGTTGCATACTCTATCTTGGGCAATTGGTTGATTAAAAGGGTGCAAGATATTATGGTGGAAAAAATTTTCAACAAACAGCTTGTAGGGCAAGCTAGTGCAACTTTGTTGGGTTATCCCCAACGAAAGAGAAGTAGCATTTGGATAGAGACACATTGTTGTTTTGTCGGAATAAGTGTGCGTCATAGTAGAAAGTTTCATATAAGAAAGAATTATACATTAAAAGAAGTAAATAAATGAAAAGGACACGTAGAACTAATGTTTTATGGGCTATAGGGTGTCGAACCATAGCCAAAGAAAATATCTCAACATTTTAATTATCATGCCACCTTGTTTTTTTAGTTAGAGTCATACATAATATTATATAAATATAAATATAATTTTTTAAAAATTTATGATATTTAATTTAAACATTTATCAACTATCATTTTTTTAATATATTCAAACTTTCAAGAATCAATTAAATTTTATTATACAATTTTTTTTCAAAAAGTAATAATAAAAAATTAATATGTTAAATAGTTAATTTTTATAATATCTTAATTTTAATACTTGTTTCAACATATAATACAAAAAAAGTGGGTTTAGCCATGGTCTTTTAATGGTCCTAACCATGGTTATAATCGTAGTAAAGCACCATGGCCACAGTTGCACAATCTATGGTTAAACCATTCATTGAGAAAAACATAACCATAGTTTTCCTTAATCATTATAAGAGCAATAGCCATGGTTTTTTAAAATTGTGGTTATGGAGTGGAATGGCCACCATTTTAAAAAACTATGCTTATGGCGTGGAATGGGCACAGTTTTAAAATCGTGGCTAGGGCTTATTATGCTGAACCATCCACTACTAATTGTGATAAACAAACTTTTCTGTCATAGGTTTGTAATAATAACTTTTAATTGATATATCTAGTAATCAATTTCTAGTAGTAATGTTCAACAACATATTCAACAACAACCATGTTTCCATAACAACAACTATAACATTATTGAAATTAAGAAAATACATTGATGGTCTAATAATTTGCAAACAGGCTTATCCAAGCAATATGTCTAATTTTATGAGGAGTGACTATCATTTACTAGTTGATGTTCACTGTCCAGATCATTGGTCCTTAAAATTTCAAACAAAATATTAGTGGTCATTAATTGATATGGTTGCAATTAGAATGTAAATTTAGAAAATTACCCATCGGCCTTGTAAGGCCGCAAGCTCTTGTGGCAATGTACTTTGAAAATTTTGAAGTATGAAAGCCATGGTTGCTTTTATTTGTTATTGTCGCTCAATAATTGCACCATTTTCAGCTTCTACTTATTGTTGTCACTTGTCTCTTTTAGACATTTGCGCTTTTAGTTTAGCAACCTCATTTTGCAATTTTGCATAAGAAGGTCCAGATGAACTCTCATGAGCTTGACATCCAAACCCTTAGGATGGACAAACACCAAATCCCATTCCTCGGTCTTGATCGTATTGCTCTTTTCTTCCCAAGACTCAGGCCAATGAATCATCACTTGAAATTTCCTGAGAAGAAGAGTCCTAAGTTTGAAACATTCTAATCAATTCTTACAAATTCGAATGCAAGGTAACAAATTACTTGAAAAATAAAGCTTTCATTAAAATCAAAAGTTAACGCCTATGTCATTTAAACACTTACATTAATAGTTTTAGCTTCGTCATTAACATAAGATTCATTATCATGTTTATGAATTGTAGTCCACATGTCACCATGTGATACTGGACCCTTATGCTCAGTTTCATACAAAATGAAAGACATATGTAACATATCTCAAATTGTACTTAAAATTCAAATGACTTATTTACTAAAATTTCCTTACCATCTCAACTTTTTTTCATGCAAAGCTTTTTGAACCATTTGTATGTCACTTGGTTAACATCTTTTTATTTTGTTTATTTATTGCTATAATTCTTTAATTATTAAGAAAGATATTAAATGTGATTACACTTTAACCATGTTTATAATATAAAAAGTAGTACATATGAAGAATTAAATGTGATTATTTGAGACCTCTCACTAAAGTGCTAATTCATAAATGATGCCCAATGGTCCCTATTTATGCCATTTGGGACATCTTCAATTATTTGTTTTCTAGTATGAGTCCCATCATTTTTATATAATTCATAGTGTGCATGTTGCCACCTAGCTCCTAATGATTGTAGAATATATCTCTTATGTATGTCATCAACAACAAATTTAGTCTACAAAATAAAATATCACAATTAGTGAATATATGAAATCAATATGATAAGAAATGAATATTAGATGTGCTATTACCTTAATAATGTTGGTATATACATGATTTTTGTACTCTTGAGGAACATTTCTCTAATTTGGGTAAATGAGTATAAATGATTTAAAATCCCTTCCAACCAGGCCTAGAAAAACATCTAACAATCCACTTTCATCTTCAATTGATTTGAGGGAATTGTTCCATAATACTATTACCTTTTACTTAGGAGAAAGGGCCCAAACATCATGCACAGTTATCTACCTATGTGTCACTGTTCTTACCTCTTCTATTGAATTAGAGTTAGTGTACAAATGAGAAATAAGTACATTAATACCAAGATACCTGTTAATTTACTTACCAATAACTTCAGCTAATCAATTTTGCCTTTGTGGTCGTTATGTGGGCTGTGTAGGCTACTTGCATGGCTCTTGATCATTATCTACAAATAGATCCTCAACATCTAAATCTGGTTAGAAGCTGGGGATATCAGGAACGTTTGAAATAGGTGATGTTGATGAAGTAGGTGGATTAATAGGATCCAAGTAAGTCGGATGAACCCCTTCATTGATGGGCAAACTCGGCATCGGACTACTAGTACTGGGCCCACCAGCTCTACTTGTGCTGATTGATTTAAGCTTCTTGAAGAACTTTTTCATCTTCTAAATTTCTGTTAATTATGACAAAATAACATATAAGCTTATATAACCTCAAGAAAATAAAAACATACAAACATATATATTTAATGAAAATGTAAGAAAGAAAAAAAACTAAATGATATTTGACCTAGACAAGCATAAATGTACTTCCAAGTTTGGGAATAGTGTCTTTACTCATTGAGGTTGGTCTGGCTCACTTTCATAAATATTTTCATCATCTTCACCCATATCATACAAGTCACATGGCTTTAGATGCACAACTATACTATAGTTTTTATCTAACTCATTTTTCACATAATATACTTGTTAAGCTTCAAAGGCTTGAATGTATGGTTCATCATCTTCATTATCACTAGTATGTATCAACCGTGAAAAATTGATAAAAGTGAATCCCAAATCATCTTTCTTAATGCCTCTTGGATTGGTCGTGTTGACCCATATACACTTGAACAAGGTAACTACAAAGTAACTATAACAATTTAATTCAATAATGTTTAATAATTTTCCACAATATGGTACACCACTAAAGTGCATGTTATTATCACGTCCATGTGCGTAACTTCTTATCCCAAAAGAACTAAAGACTTCACTATTTTGAGTTTTCAATCCTTGGTCTCAAGAAAAAGTTCAAAATTTGAAGCCATTAACATTATAAGCAGTATATCACCTTGCTTTATCAAGTGGACCCATGGTAATAAAATTCATATCAATTGAATGCAATCTATTAACATCATTTCTTATCTAGAACAAAATAAAAAGAGAGTGATTAATTATATTCCTTATGAAGGTTAGAATATTAAAAGATATACATGTGCTTACACGATGAGAAAACCAATTAATAATCTATGAACTTTGTTATCAATCTCTAATGAAGATCACATGCGATTTCTTAATTGTCTCTTAACGTGATCTCTAAATTCCCTACATGACATACATAAAACTAATTAGATTATCAAAATTATATAGTTAATAAAAAATTTAAAATATAATTCACTCATTAAAGAAAAGGATCCACTTCTCTACAGTTGGTTAATATGTGACAGCGTGCTTATAATTTTTTCTTAAAGGAGAGAGTAATATATTCAAAACCACCCACTAGTTTTTCAACAAGTGGAAACAAAGTACTGATAGAGAATGGACCGATATTGGGTTCATCATGTACACGTTTAGGTTGGTTGAATATTGTTTCAATTCCATCCAAATATCTCAAACAAAAAATTAAAACTTGTTGAGCCAAGTAACCCTCAGCTATGAAGCCCTCTGGCTGTTTCTTCTTTCATATATAAGACTTCAACTATAATATCCTATGATTTAAAAATCCAAAATCATTCCTGAAAAGTAGAATAAATTACTTAAAGGGGTTACAAGCCTAGTGGAAGCCAATAAGAACTACGAGAAACTGAAATCGAAATTATTTGATTAATGAATGAGGACTTTGGAGTAAAGTGAACTAAGGCTATTTAAGATATGGATTTTAATTAAAACATCTAAAAATGTAGTTAAGAGCCGCAAGATAGCCCAGAATTAGAGCCAAAATGACAAAATTGAGAGTTGTAAAGGCCAATGGCATTTTCATAATTTTAAACAATTTTTAGAAAACTCAAAGAAAGGAGTTTTAAAGAAGAAAATTGAATTTCTTAGAGGTCCCAAAAACCATGAAAACCATCATAATGGCTAAAATCCTCCCAGTGTGCATTTTCGACAAAGAGTTGACTAAAACTTTAATCAAATAATTCACAAACTCTATCAAATTGGAAGATCATATTTTCATTAAACTAGAGGACTTAAATTTTTATATGGAAAAGACGATTCTCAAAAAGGAGTTAAAACGAGCCTAAACGAAGGAACGGAAGTGGAGAGACATAATTAGTAAATTGTTATAAAAATCTTCCTCCACCTATTAATATAATCAAGTCAGTCCCTCCACCCTTTCAAACCAACACTTAAGCTTAGAAACAGACCAGCCATGGTGTCCAAGAGAGATTGAGGAGGGATAAAGGAAAGTAAGATAAAAAGGTATCAAAAATACAAGAAATTGCACAACAAGCTAGTTATGAAACTTTCTCCTCTCTTCATTCTCTTTCTCTTGATGGTTTTAGATTCTTAAAAGGAGGAGTTTGATGGATAACCTCTTGAGAAAAAGTGTGCGTTTGAAGTAAATAACTATGGCGCAAAAATCATCACTTAACAAGCTTTTAAATGAAGTATGATGTAAGCCATGATATTGCCACTTCTTTAATCTTCTTTTTCTTCCATAATTCAACCTTGAGAGAGAGTGAGAAGAAAGCTTTTTGTTTGATGAAAATTTAATAAAAACAAGTGCTTAAAAGTGTGAAGGGTAAGATTATGCAAAAAGAAAGCCATGAGAGGCTATAAATAACAAGTTGTAAAAATTAAGGTTTTGATTGCACCTAGGGATTTATAAAGCTTTCTGGTGATGATAGATTTTGTAAAATCATATGTGAATTCTCAAGACATCTAGGAAGCTTTATGGATGGCAAATTCCCTAAGAAAATAAGTAAAACTCCATGGGCTCCTTTATGTGTGCATGTCTCAGCCAAGGGGTCTATAAGGTACTTAGGGAGAGTTTTCTTTGATTCCAAGGATATAAATGACTTAGAAATGAATAATAAATGCCAAAGGAACCATTGGTTTGAATTTAGAAATCGTATCTTAAAAAGTGAAAGTTTGGGTTTCATTATATATAAAGAAGCAACTTGGTATTAGGCTCCTTGATTTGAGTTTTTGATGACTCTAATGAGTTTAAATATAATCATATGACTTAGATTGAGTGAGAAATTAGAGCCAAGATGATGGATTATGTGAGTTGCTTTATTATGTTACTATATGGAGCCATATGAATGCCTAAAGCTAGAAGTAGCTTACATGAATTTTGTGTGAGGCTAGAGCTGGTTCCATTAATACCTTTGTGTGTTGTTTGATGTGTCTAGGCTAAGCAAATCAAATCTCTCCCAAGTATGCTTATGAAGCCGAGAGAAGAGAAGTTAGAAACCAAGGAGAAACTTGGTGCATTCTTGAAAAGTTAGCTCTCTATCCTTTCTTATATGCATTTCTTGGTTGTTGGGTTGTTATTGAATACTTGTATGAATGTTTGAATCGTGAAACATGTTTCTAACTATTGGTTTGATGTTATGGTACCATTATATTTCTTGAATTATGTTTGGAATGTGACTTTGCTCTTAATGGTTCAGGTGATGCCAAAAGTCTCTTGGAATAGGTAGCGTGAAGCCAAAAGTCCTTAGAAATAAGTGAGACAAGGCCAAAAGTCCCTTGAAATAAGTGAGGCTAAGTCAAAAGTCCTTAGAAAATGAGTGAGGCTAATCGAAAAATCTCAAATAATTGAGTGAGGCTAAACCAAAAGTTTCTAGAGCTTGATTTTAATATTGACATGTTTATTTAATCTTAAAAACATGCTAATGTTTGATTCTTGGAAGCTTTCAGTATATGTTTGTGTTCTTTGACATGATAATTTGCCATATATGCTTACTTGAAGGTTGAAAGAGCTATTGGAATTCTTTGAATTTCACTCTCCCCACTTTCCATCTAACTTTGTTTAGTTGAGTCTAAGGAGCAGAGAATGGGAGCCATGGAGTATGAATGATGATACTTTGACAATAGAATAAGATATTGTGTAACTTGATGTCAAAGTATATATGTATAAGTTAATTATGAGTTATAAACCCTCAAACATGTATAAAAGTATATAAATATGTCATATGTAATGAATATGAAGCCAAATATATAAGAAGGTAGGATTTTGACATCCTTAAACCATGATGTCTATGTGTATTTATGCATGTGGGGTAATGAATTTGAGTTCTATGAGGATTTAGACCTATTATGATACCTCTATATATTATATTTGAGTTTTAGACTTACTCAAATGGTCATGGTTCTTGTAGAAAGTCATTTAGTACCATTTGGAGCTATATGGTTACTATTTTGAGCCATATTTTGTATCTGAATCAAAATCAGATCAAATGAATGAGTTTCAACATAAAATTTAGCAATCATATAGATCTCATTAAGAGTGTTTCATAGAGCTAAGGAGCATAATTTTTGGATCTATATGGAATATCTTATGATTTTTTAAAATTGGCCAAATTATACAAAAACTACCATGGCACTATGCTTCTAAATAGTTTGGTTTTCAATCTTTTTGGAAGGTCAAATGAAGTCCAATACCCATAAAATTTTATAGACATATAGTGGCATCATAAACTTTCCACGGCCATTGAAAGCACCCCATTTGGACTTATGTAGAGTGAAATATGAATTTTTGAAATTCTGGATCAACTTTAAGAGCCCACCCAAACCTAATGTATTGTTATATAATTTTTTGTGGGCTAAATGCTACTATCTTGGTTTGAAACTATTTTTAGTCATTAGTTGACATCCATGGCTTTCCAGAAAGCTATATCTGTATGATTTCAATTTTTTAAAAATTAGTTATGAATTGAAGTTAGTGTAGAGTTTATACGCATGCTGTCAATTCGGGTCCTATGAATTTTTTGTGCATTCCTTGAGCTAAACATGATAAAATGAGTATGAACAAACATGTTTATGATGAAAATGAATTAAGAAAAAGAAACATTGAAGTCTAGACCCTTATAGCTCAAGATGAACCATAAGTGGCCCAAACTAAGTGTTGAAATCTTAATTGAAGATGTGAATTGCATGGAATGACTTGTAACACTTGATCTTAAACTCGAATTCCATGCTTATTTTGTGATGTTTCTAGTTGGGCAAGTATATTGAGGATGAGTTAGTATTGAATC
This sequence comes from Erythrophleum ivorense, assembly GCA_026724425.1. NCBI lineage: Eukaryota > Viridiplantae > Streptophyta > Magnoliopsida > Fabales > Fabaceae > Erythrophleum > Erythrophleum ivorense. The sequence continues at coordinate 33,070,641 of JAIUCV010000006.1, read as the reverse complement.
ATGTCAAAACAAAGATTGAGATAACATCTTATAGACAAGGCCTAGGATCTTGTCGACAAGATCTTGCAATTTACACTATAAAATCCATGACCTTGTTAACAAGGTTTTTGACTAACAGTACAAGGTCTTCTAATTTAGTAAGTTATAACCTTTGATATATGATGGTGTGACATCAACTTCCTTAAGTACCTGTTAAGCACATTATATTAAACATTATAGATGAAGATAAAATGATTTAAAACAATTACAAAGTATCTTATAAGTATTAATTACCTTTCTATGAGATACATATGTCGATATTGGATAGGGCTTCCAAATTTGGCCTCTTTGATTAAGTGTACAATCAAATGGATTATAACTATGAAGAATAAAAGAGGGAATAATATCTCCAAATGACACAATGCGAGAAAAATTATATTTTGAAGTTGATCAAGTTCATTCACATTTAATACTTTATTACATAATTGTCTAAAAAATGAGCATAAGTCAATTAGAACTGCTGACAATTACTTATATAATTGTCTAAAAAATGAGTATAAGTCAATCCAAACTGCTGACACTTGCTTAGGGAGTGTTTTTCTCATGGCTAAGGATAGGAGTTACTGCATAAGAACATATAAGTCATGACCTTTCAACCATTCAATCTTACGTTGTCTCAAATCAATACATCTAGAAATGTTACTTGAATAACCATCTGGCACGGTAATATTCTTTAAAGTCCTAAGGAATACATTTTTGTTGGCTTTTGTCAAAGTAAATACAGCAGGGGAATATCTACCATTTTTGCTAGGCCAAAGATCAGGCCTTATGCCAATTTGATTTAAGTCTCTTCGTGCATTTAAATGATCTTTTAGTCATCCAAAATCATGCAACAAAGTGAATAGCACATTATCACAAACATTTTTTCAATATGCATCACATCAAGATTGTGGTGTATCGAATGGTTTACCTAATAGGGAAGTTTAAAAAATATACTTTTTTTACACCACTGTAGAGCATCACTATCTACACTACTAACCCTTCTAGGTCTTTTTTCTCAACTTTCAACTTCCACCTCTTTTTTAAATACAACATTAACATTTTCAAGTTGTTATAAGATTTCTAAGCCAGTAATTCTTGTTGGAGGGTTTTTTTTCTCTTCTCTTCCATCAAATTGATATCGGGCCAATCTAAATTTATGTCATGAGTTTAGAAAATAATGATGGCCCACAAAACACCACTTTCGACTATGATATAGTCGTATAAGAGTTAAATCAAAGTTATAAGATCAATAAGCTAACCCAATATGTACATTCCATCTAGATAATATTCCAAGCCCTGAAAAATCACTAATAGTCCACATCACAACTGTATGCATATTGAAAACTTCATCAATATAAGAATTATAGGTTTCAAGTTTGAAATCCCATAAATCTATCAACTTTTTTATTAGCGGTTGTAGATAGATAGACATCAATGTCATTACCTGGTACTCGACTTCCTGGAATTATCATTGATAGAATGAATTAGCTTTGTTTCATATACATCTAGGGAGGAAGGTTGTATTGTATAAGAACCACTGCCTATATGCTATAACTTGTACTTAAAGTGCTAAAAGGATTAAAGCCATCAGTGGCCAACACAAGATGTACGTTTTGAGGATTTAAAGCAAACTGAGTATGCGTCATGTCAAAGAGCTTCCAAGCCTCGAAGTCTCTTGGATGCCTCATCATACCAACATTATTCTTATCAGTGGCATGCCATCTCATATGTTTAGCAGTCTTAGGGGACATAGGAAGTCTTTGCAACGATGGTTTCAATGGAAAGTATCTGAGTATTTTTGTAGGTTGTCTGATCCATTTTCCACCCTTAACTTTTGGTTTCCATCTAAATGTATTGCATTTTTTACACATGTCTTTATTTTTATTATCCCTCCAATATAACATATAATCATTTAGACATGTATAAATTTTTGTGCAATTAAGCCCCAATTTATTAATAATTTTTTGGCCTTATAAAAAGAAGATAGAATATTTACTTGTTTAAAGGCATCAGTTAATAACTCTAATATCATTGACATAACTTTATCATTTATTCCATATAAACACTTAAGGTGATATAGTTTAACTAAAAAGATAATTTTGAATACTTTGTTGCACCCTTCAAATAAATTCTATTGCCCTTCTCTTATTAACTTGTAAAACTTTTTTGCATCGCTGTTTAGCCTTTAGTTTAATGGTGAAACTGGACTCTCAACTTCCTCTATATTTTGTTATTGTGAACTCTAAATGCATCAAGAACTATATCCTGCATAGGATCATTCTTACAAATTCATTCTTCTCTTACTTGTGGCTATAACTGAGGTTCTATAGTAATTTCATTTTTAACTCTCCATGTCTAACCCAAAAAGTATATCTTTGTGGGAAAAGTTTAACCACAACCTCTCTAATATGTCATTTCTTAAATCAATATTTAGGACATGGATATATGATTTTATCCTCCACATTTACTTTAGTAAATGCAAAGTCTAAGGATCCATTCAACCCATCTAAGTATTCACGGGTATTTCGAGGTTTACTAGTCTAAGACTTGTCCATTTCTGTAACCTTAAAAAAAATCTTTAATCATTTAATAATTAAAAATGAAATACCTTATTCATTTTTGATAGGTTATTATAATGAAACAAATTTTATATGTTTATTTTTTGTATACTTTATACTCTCCAAAGTAATGTCAATAATAAACATTTTCAATATAATCCAAATTTTCATAAGCACCCATTTTACCTCCCTCTTATCTTTTAAGTGCTTTGTTTAATATATATATATATATATATATATTTCAAATCATTTTCACATATTTTAATTAATTAATATTAATTTAGTCTATCTTTCTATTTAATTAAAGGAAGATAATTTATGCAAAAATTCTAGCAAAAAGTATAAAACAAAATATTTAATATAATTGATAAACAATACTATCATAAAGTTATGGTCCATTATTTCAAATGTAAATAAGAAAACATCATTTTTAAATGGTTGAGATTCTAAACTTTGCTTAAGCCTGTAAAAGGCACTATATTATTGTAGCTAATATAAAAAAGATTGTTTACTTAAAATTAAAAAAAAAAGGTTTTGAATTGGATAAGTTCAAATCAAAGAAGGATTTTTGGAGTCTACTTTTTTATTTAATTCATCATTTTATTCGTAATTAATTCAATTTTTTATTTATTGTATTTATTATTTTGATTTTCAATTTTTTTGATTTCTTTTTTTATTTATAAATAGTATAAATCATAAATGAAATAAATAACAACAAAAAAATGAAATTAATAAATTAAAAATTCATTTATTATAAAATTCAGAATATATTAATAATATTAACTTAATTTTAATTAATTTAACTCACAAAAAGAAAAAATACAAACCCGTGGTATTGCTCTCCACAATTTTAACTAAATCATGACTAATTATGTACCGTGACTAAACAACCACAGTTTAAAAAAAACATGGTTGTTTTTTTCAACTTAACCATGGTTTAAAGAACCGTGGTTAAGTTATAGTATAACCACAATTTATTCAATGATGGTTAGGACAACGTTCTTTTGCTATTGTTTTCCTATAGTGATATTAATATTTGATGATTATATTTATTAATAGATAAGTTATTTTAGGTTCAAATTTTATATTATAATTAATTTATTTTTATATATAATTAATAATAAAATATTTCAAAATTTATTAATATTTGTTTATAATCATTTATTATACTAAATTTTAATATATATATATATATATATTTATTTAATTGTTACTAGTTCAACTATAATTCGACTATCGTTAAACCAATAAACCGTAAATGTTCAATAATCGGTCTGATTTTAAAAATATTGCTTTTCCCTTTCCCCTGGCATCATTGAATCTTACTATTTTTGTTTCTCTGTGGTCTAGTGAGATCAAACTACTTGCATTTAAATCTTCTTTTGAGTTTTCTTTTCAATCATTTGTTCAAGAAATGTCAAAAACCAAAAAAGTATTACATTTTCTTCTTGTGCTTTTGGCTGTTAAAAGAAAGAAAGATCTTCATGTGCTTGTACTTGTGCTTGTGCTTTTGTTAGGACCTTGGATAAAATCCATATATGTTCTTTCTTTGTTTAGAGGCACAAATTGGTGTGAATTGTGGACCAAAACTGATAGCTTTGCTTGTGACCTTGAATCACGTAGGGTTTTTTTGTGACCAAGGAAAAGATAAGGAAGTGAATTGTTTTTATTTTTTTTTGGTTTTCTTCATCATATGCACATGAAATCACTGATACTTGACTGCACACAAGAGCACACTCTCACTAATATTGCATACTTCTAATAATGTGCTTGTCTAATTTTTTTTTTTTTGGGAGTTTGTCATGTGTGTTACATCACTTTCTTTTTTAAAACATTAAAAAAAAGTATGCAATATTTTCTTTCCAAAACAAAACTCAAAAAATAGAAAAGAAAGAAAATGAAAAGAACAAGAAGATAAAATTCATTTGATTTTATGAATTTTAACATACCAATCAATCTCTAAACCATTTTGTCTGTGAAATCAAGTTAAATTTTGTTTTCTTTTTCTTGTTGAAAAAACAATAAATAAATAAAAGTTAGCAACTGCTATGATTTTCAATTATTTAAATTACGTTAATTTCGATCCTTTGAATAAGTAGATTTTAAGTTCTCATTTTAAGCCAAGTATGTCTAGGCAAATATTTTCTTTTCTTTTTTCTTTGAGTTAATTTTTTTCCTCTTTTTGTTTGGTTTCTTTGCATGTGTTTGACAAAGGTAATTAAAATAAAAATTAAAGTCATCAATTTTACATAATTAACTTAAAATAATTATTTTTAAAATTAAATATCATGAGGTGCCTAACATCTCTTTACACACATTCAACTCTCAAAATCATATTTAATTCACAAACCACCCTTTTCCATTTGAAAAAAACTTTTTTTAAAAAAATTTTGCTTTTTAAAAACAATTAAAGTCTTATTAATAATGCCATTTAAATTGATATTTGTTAAAAAATCAATCAATTTTCGAATGTGATAATTTACCAATTACGTCATTAGTGTTCATACACTCTACCCCCCAAATTGAGTTGATCACTTGGGCGTATATGAAACATATAAAGTAATCATATATAGATGTTAAAAAAATAAAATATATAATACATAATATTACTGTGGTTTATGGATGATGATTAGAAGAAAAAGAATATAGAATACTCTTTAAGGGTTAAAATATAAAGGTCTAAGACATAATCTATGGGCATATGGCTTTTTCTCACTCATGGAATTCCAATTTGGGTGTAAAAAGGTTAGCATGATTTCATGTATTTAATTATTCTTGTTAAGTCTATAAATACTTCATAAATTCCATCTCACATTACTCATCATCGTCATCATCATGATGACCTTAATCTTTAAAAGGCTTCTGGGCAAAACAAAAGTTAAGCATAAATTAATCTCATTCCTATCCACAAAAATTCACCATCCTCCACCCTTTCTAGAAGGATCTAATTAGGCTATACCCACAGTTAGGTTAATTTGGGTTTGAACGTAGAAGAAGTGGGCTTCATTGCATTACCAAGAGATATTGAAGGAAGGTGATATGCTTGTGTTCTATAAGGAGAGGAAAATTGAAGGACATTACAGAGTCAAGATAAATAGAAGCTAGCTTTAGCCTTTAGGTTGTTTGGAAACAATATTGTTGTTCTAGTTGGTTATAATGATGATGCCTTGTAAGCTAGCTAGAGAAACCTAATTAAAACCATTACAAGATTATGATTAGATCTAAAGGAAATTTTGAATAGATGAAAGAAGTGAAGGTGTTGGCTTGAATATTATTGCTAAATTCTACTATCCTTCTATAGAGGGAGCGAAGTGCAATTTTAAGAGATACAATTTAAAAAAATAATTAGTGGATAAGCAATCAACCAAAAACATAATTACCAAAAATACTTTAAAAAAATATTTAGAACAATTTCTCGATCTTATGTCTTCTTAATAAGATCTTTTAAGCATCTTTTTGATAGGTCTTATAAGCCGACGGCATAACGATAGTTATGAGGCCTAAGCTTGTCTCGCAATCAAACAAAAACATCCTTGGTCAACAACTTAGTAATGAGATTAGAAATTTGAGAATAGGAAAACATGGTGAGTAATTAGATGACCCGTAATAACCTTTTCTCAAATAAAATAATAATCCAATTCAATATATTTAGTATGAGCATGAAAAAATGGTCTAATAGTCAAATAAAGAGCAGTAATATTGTCACAAACCAATTGTGGTGAAGAAGTGAGTAAGACATCAATATCATGATGTAAATAAGAAATCCAAGTAAGTTCAGTAGTGTTGATGGCTATTACTAAATACTGAACATCATAATTAGATTGAGCAACTGTAGGTTGTTTCTTAGAGTTCTATGAAATACAATTTGCACCTAGAAAAATGCAGTAATTAGTTGTACTAGTCCTTGTTTCAGGACATCCTACCTAATTTGAATTAGAAAAATCATACCAAGAAACTAGAGAAGATGACAGAAAATGTAACGTCTGATTTTTCGTAAAACACCGAAATGAGTTCGGTTTCAAAGCAAGTCCCTTAAAATGAGTGATTCAAGGCCAAATAAAACTGGGAGAAAATTTTAAATAATAGAAAATGATAATTTCAGCCTTGAGTTGCCCAGAAACGGGGGTTGGAGTGATTCAAACAAATTGCCGAAAGGCCAGTGGCATTTTCGCAAATAAGTGTAATTTTAGAAAAACACCTAGGAGGGATTTTTAAATAGAAATTTTGAGTTGCCCAGGGTTCTCAAAGGCCCCAAAAACCATGGGAAGCGCCAGGACCGGTAAAGCCCCTCCGGTGTACTCTTTCCGATATCGGTTGACCTAAACTTTGACCGATTCGTTCAGAAAGGTTTTAGCTCCGATTTGAGTGATTTCAAGGCATTTTATTAAATTGGGAACCTATTTGTTATGATGGAAAAGACGGTTCTAAAAAAGGAGCTAAAACGAAAAAGAAACGAAAATGCAAAATATGAAAGGGCAAAAATGGAATTTAAGTGTTAAAGGAAGCTTCCAAACTCTTTTTATAAGTCACGTTCTTCCTCTCCTTCATTAAACCGACTTGCTTCTGCCATTTTTAGAGAGAAACTCCAGCTTCTTAGGCGCACAAGAGAAGGAGGATTTTGGAGGAAGAAATTCAAGAAAAAGGTAAGAAACTTTAAGAAATTCCATATCCTTCCTTCTTCAAACTTGCTCCCCTCCTCTCAAGCTTTATTTCTATGGTTTTAATGGAGAGTTTGGTGCTGTTTTGGGGGCAGAACAGAGAGGGAAATTTCGAAAATTGAGGGAGCAAGCCAACCAAGTGGAAGAGGAAGCAAAGAAAAGCAAGAAAACAAGGCAAAACTTCCATTCTTTGGTAGTTTCTCCCTCTCCCTTCCTCTTGCACGAATTTGGGCACCATGAGCCCAATTCTTAGGGGCTGTTTTCTGTCCAATTTATGGAGGGATTACAGGTTTTAGATAGCAAAGATTAAAAAGGAACCAATAGAATCAAGAAAGGAGCATTAGGAGACAAGATAGAACCATTAGGGATCCAAATGCTCCCTTGCAAATCTGATTTTTATGAATGTTCTTAGACTTAATTGAATGTTTAAACATGCTCCTAAGACCCCTAGAGAGCTTCCCACATGCACCTCCCATCCAAGAAAGCAAAGAAATTGCAAGAAAAACTAATGAACTCTAAGTTAGAAAAGTGTAGAGCTCTTGAACACTTTGCAAAAACTAATTTGATATATGAGTTTCTTTGCATGTGTGAGTATTTGATTGAGCTCCTAAGACCTCTAGGAAGTCTCCTAAGTGTGTCTCCCATCAAGGAAAAATCAAGAAGGCCATGAACTCTTCTTCCCCCCATAGTCTCGGCCTAGGTAAGTTCCTATAGCTAGGGAGAGTTTTAAATTTTTCTAAGGCTATTCTTGAGTCATATATGATGCATGAATGTGAGAGAAAGCTTTAGAAAAAATTTAGGAAGCTTAAAGAATGAGTTAGTGTTTTAGGTTCCATATTGTCACCTAAAGAAGCAACATGATGTTAGACTCTTTGTTTTAATGATGTGATGACTCCAAGAGGCTTAAAAGGAGTCAAGAATCATATTTGAAAGGAAATGATGAGGCCTAGAAGTCATTTGAGGGGTGTTACTTCATTAGGTGCTTGTATGGACCATAGTGAGGTTTATAGGATAACCTAGTGTCTAAGCAAGTGGTGTGACCTTAGAAATTGTTTCATGAACCTAATTAGCTTTTATAAATAATATCTAGGGTAAGAGGAACCTTCCCCACACTTTTATGGGTGTGTAGCCGAATAGAGGAGCTTAAATTCAAAGGGAAAAGTGTGTGAATTTGTACAAGGTAGCTCTCTCCACCTTCTCTCATGCATGGATGTGTGTTTAGCTTGTTTTATGATGTGTGTATGTATATTTTTAGCTATGAAAAGTATGCTAGCATGCTCTTATATACCATGACTCTTGATGCCACATTATGCTTTCAAATGAACATATGATGTGTGATTGAGCTTGCTTGAGTGTGGAGAGGCCAAGAACTCTTCCCTATGGTGAGGATGAGCCAAAAACCCTTGAGTTTGGTTGAGACAAAGTAAAGAGTCTCCCAAAAGCAAAGTGGACTCCCAAAGAGTGTGGTTGAGTCTAAAGATTTCAAAGAATGGGTGAGGCAAGTCCAAATACCATGGAGAGAAGTGTGAGGCCAATCCAAATACTTGGTGAGCTCTTGAATGCCTTGTATGATGTGTTTCTATGCCAAGCTTGATTTTAAATGTTCATGATTTTCATTTTTTTCCACACATGCATTCATAAAACTTGCTTGCACATATTATGTGTGATGGAATGGGAGATGAGCTATTGAGATTCTTGAATCTCACTCCCTCCTCTTAAATTTCCTAATATGCTAGGTGGACCAAGTGGACATGGCAATGGGAGCCAATCACATTGAAGGAAGAAGATGGCCACCCTTATGCTTGATTTTTGTGTTTTTGACTCATAATGAGACTTCATGATGTATATTATGATTGTAAATAGTCTATGACCCCTTGGACAAATGTAAAAATGGTATTACGTGATAGATAAATGAATGAGTATGGTGTATGTATTCTAGATCATAATGTGAGTGTTTATGCCAATGTATGCAATTGAGAAAAGCTTGGTGTAATGTGTATGAGTGAGGGTGAGGAGGCCAAAATGAGATGCAAATGGTTTGTGACCATTTGGGCAGCTCCCACAAGTCTTAAATATTCTTTTAAATTTGCCCAAAAGGTGCCAAGACCAAGGGAAATCCATTTGGCAATTTTGGTACCCAATATGGAGCCAAAATTGACCATAATGGAACCCTATATCATTTTTTTGCCAAATAAGTTAGTCTTGCTCTGAAACTTGGCATGAAATTAGGTCTCATTAAGAGTTTTTTGAGAAGCTAAAGATCATAATTTTCGGAGACCTAGAGAATATTTGATGAATTTTCAAAGTTGGGATTTTCATGGATTCTGGTATGGGTACTGTTCATACTGGTAGTTTTGAATTCTGTGTCACCCGATGGCCAAATGGTATCCAATGCTTATGAAATTTTATATGCATAAACTAGAGGTCATAAGCTTTCTGTGGCCACCGAGATCACCTCATTTGGAGGTCTATAGAGGAAGATATGCTTTTTCGAAGGTTCTGCCCAGTATCAAACATCTTGTCAGACCCGAGGTACTGTTTCATCGATTTCCGGGAGTTTGGCTTGATGAACTGATCTGGGGATATTTTTTTATCTCTAGTTAACATCCACATATTTCCATAGTAATATCATTTGTAAGCATTGGATTTTTTTGAAATTAGTTAGACATTTTTTAAGTTCATATTAGTAAACTGTGACAGTATCAGGAACCCCTCCGACCAGTAGATGATTTCGCATGTCAAACGTATTATATATGAGATTTTAAGACTTATACATATTTTTAGCATGAAGTAGACATCTTAATATTTCCATAATGACTGAGATTATATGTTTTCAATTTTTCTGGATTTAGTTGTGAATTTTCAAACTTTTCCCAGAAATGAGGCCAAGTCTGTCGAAAATGAATCTACATGTCTCATATCCCTTTTTGGTTTCCATGGGTTTAAAGCTAGTTTTTGTCATTGAAATGAGTTCTAATCATGCAAATAAATATGAGGATGCATAGAATGAGTTCACACAATCCATGTGACACCGAATGGGTTTTTGGATATGATGACTTGCAAATAGAAGTCCAAATCTTCATGCCTCCTTTATGATAATTATGTGTATGTTTCATGATAATTATACTATTCAAAGGCATGAGATGAGCTAGAATTATGTTGTTACAGAAAACAAACACCATGATTAGAAGCACCCTTGAGATCTATGCCATAAAATCCATTGTGCTACCCAATAATGAACAACAATCAGAGCATGAAGATGTTGACAAACTTTGTTGATAGGATATACGATACATGGGCTAGTGAAAGCAAGATATTGTAATGCTCCAACTAGACTACGAAAAGTAAACTCATCAATAGAATTAGTATTGGATGGCAAAGAGGAATCCTTAACAACAATTGGAGTGATAGTAGCAACACAAGATGTGATATTAGTCTTATTTAATAAATCTCCAATGTAATTCCATTGAGACAAAAAAATACCTCCTGAAAAATATTAAACTTCTTTGCCCAAAAAGTAGTGCAATCAACCAAGATCCTTGAGAGAGAACTGACAACTATACTGATGAATTAAATTACCAATTAAATTACAAATTGTCAAATTTTTTGTTTGTAAAATAAATAATTATTTATATATATACACATATAAAAAATAAATTTTTAATATTAAATAATTAGAAGATAATAATTAATAATATTTGATTTCAATAATAATATGTTTTATGTTAATAAGTATAAATATAAACATTGTTATAAATTTATGGTTTTCAATAAAAAATAAAGAAAATTAAAATAAAATCTTAAAAAATAAATTTTACTAAGTTATAGTTTTAATAAAACAAATTAATATTATTTTAAAAATATTGTGATTATTTTTATTTAAAAAAATTATAGGTATTTTAAAATAAAAAATACAAAATTTAAGTATCTTTTAAATCAATAATTGACCTTTTATAGTTGTGATAAGCTTTCTATCAAAAGTAAAGATAGTTAACAGTAATTATCTCTTAATATTAAGTTCATCTGCTAATCATCTTCACCTTTTTTGGCATTGATGCAAGATAGAAAGATTATTTTGACCTATAAAAATTGTATATTCTGAATTTCAGAATTTACAAATGTTTGCAAAGCATTATATTGCCTGTTACAATAATTTATTGTAACTAAAATTTTTAATATCTCAAAATATTCAAATTCTTATTTATTATTACTAAAAAAAATATTATATTATCTAACCCAAAGAAAGAGATTATATATTTATTAACATTACAAAAATTATAGATACAAAGTACTATTTGGGCTTGAACTTTGAAAAGAATTAAAAACAACAATAATTGTTGCCTTAACCTGCCATGGCCTAGCCGTATAGAGCCTACTTGTGATGCGAAATCAAGGGGTGGTCTAATTTTCACAACGTAGGTTGATAGATAAATGATAGTTTAAGATTTGACAGAAGTAAATAGCCAATCAATGTTATAAGAACATTGACCTACTACTTAGACAACGTACCTAACCATGAACACAATAAACTAATCCACACAACGATGCACTTGGGTTGAAACATGAATTGAGGACTTTTGCGAACTTGAATCACCAATCTAAAGATAGGTTAACAAGACAAAAGGTTTCACAGTAAAGAAAAGATAATATTTTCACAATTAAAGAAATACTTAGAATAATTCTATTACTTCCAATCTGATCCAAATGAAGGCAGAATACATGTATTTATAGTGTAGCTCAAACTTATCTACTGGAGGAAAAGTAGGAGACTAACTACATAATCCTAATTGAAAGATCTAAAAATTAAGGATACAAAATCAAATCTTTTTAAAAATAGAAAAGGAAAGATAAACAGTCTAATTAATTCCAATTTTCGTCCAAATATATAAAACTTCTAGAAGTCAACATATTAAACCCATAATATCATTATTTAGGCCCAAATGAGTCAATCTATATATGATCCTTAGTCTAAACTCTTTAATTTATAATATTATAACCCAAATTAGCTCTAATAACTCCATCTTTAGCCCAAATAATGTTGAGGACGTTTTGATTAATACTTGAATCAGATTCAAAAATCTGCTTGGCCCAAATCTCTTGAATAAGTTCACTTAATGCTTCTTTAAGTTGTTTAGCTTTTGCCTTTGTAATAAGTCCAATTAGAAGATGCAAAGGATCATTTGAAAATTTTGAATTAGCACCTTCATGAACCTGGTTCATATCAACTTGGATGCAACACACATAACAAGGAGTCCCAATCATTGATCCACAAACTAATGAACTATGAAAAAATTATAGTTAAAGAGTTCATGTTAAAAATATTTATATTAAAAGATTTTAAATTTTAAATCATTTTAAAAAATATAAGAATAAAATATTTTAACTTGAAGTCTTTATTTATAATTTTTTATATAATTTAAAGTTAAATTTTTTATTTTTAAAAATTTTAAAATAATTTTAAAATTTAAAATCTTTTAATATAAATAATTTCCATTTGATATTCTTGAGTGTAATTTTTCTCCTTGGATAAATGCATCAATTAAGCATTTTTGTCAATTCTTGACATTGTTAGAAACAATACATTTTTCACTGCAGTAATCCAAACAAATATTCTCTAATGACTCCATTCTCAATAAAATGATCTTTGACAGCAACCCAGGCACATGCACATGGACATCATAAAATACCTCATAGGTTAATTAAAATTAAATAAAGATGGATTACACTCTTTTAGTTTTCAATTGTATTTTCAAATTGTACAAAACATTTTCTTAATAATTATACATATTTTAAAATTTAAATTCATCAAACGATAAAGAATTTAAACTTCTAATTTTTTTTCGTTAAATTCATCCCTGCTAGTAGGCTCCTTCACAATTTATTGAAGTGATGTAGGGATTTGAATATTTGATAGTTGTGTTGGATAAGAACTTTAATCTTCGATGTACATGTAAATAGTAACAAAGCAAGTTGCAAGAAGCAAATCATGCATGTTACCTTGGTTTATCTAATCTAGTCCTCTCCATCATATGCAACAAATCTCGTTCTCAAATTCCATGTTAGGGGCATAGCTTTGAATTTATTTCCCAACTCTCTTTTGAAGCATCTTTGGTGGAAAGATGCATTTCTAATTTGGCTAAAATACGGGCTCCCTAGGCTTTGATTCTACATCCCATTGAGTTTAGAAACTTATACACTATCAAAGGTAGAATTAAAGAATTTTAAAGCATCTATTTATAAAAATAGCTTCAAGGTTATAAGCAATGGTTAGAGGTAACATTTCTTCACATTTTATTTTATTTGGATATCATATTTGGTTTTTAGCATATCCTATTGAAGCTAACAGTTAGTAATGTAGCCTCCTTTAAACCTCTTCATTGCATTTATAAAGATTTAAAAGTTTAGTTTTTCTGCCATTTTTGGTTTGCTATTTCTAAGATTCTTTGTGTTTTGAGATGACAAAATTCTTGAATGTTTTCTTCTAGTCATTTTGCTTTTGAAAGCACTAAAAATGGAGGTATTAGCTCCAGAAAACTTTGGGTTCTAAATTGGATCTGAAATAGGTTTGGGTCAGGTCAAACAAACCCTTCTAAAGGTGGAAGACAATGCTTGCAACAAGTTGTTTTGATGAAGGGTATAAATGACACATCATTTTGTTGACAATGCATGTCAAGTTTTGACCCTCCTATAAACAACATATTTGTTCGTCTATTTTAAATAAAATAGTGTTTCATTAATGTAATTATTATGCCTCTATTTTTTAGGCTCTTTAAATGCTATTTGGTTTGGTTTTTGGAGTAATTTTTGGACAAAATATTTTGGGCTTCTATTTTTTATTTTTGGCCATTTTAAAACAATGCTAGGCCTTTTTGGCCCTATTTTTGCTAATTTTTTTCTAGAAATCATTATGGCCTATTTTTTAGACAAATTTCTAGATATTTGGCAATTTTTGGTTAAAAATCTATTTAAAATACAATTATTTTAAAATTAAAATTAAAATTAAATATAATTTTAAAATTAAAATAAAATTTTATTTATTTTTCCCATTAAAATTAAATACTAAATATAAAATGTTGTTGTTAACCATAGTATTAATTTTATTGAGTAGAAAATGCCCATTTAATCACCCTATCAAAAGGAGAACCTTTAAATGATCTTTTTTTTTTTTAACATCAAACATTGAATGGTAAAACATTTAACGTGAATGTTACCCATATAACATATTTCCTACTTAAATACTCACACATAGAAGTTGGATTAATGTGATTAATAATGATGAAGGAATATCTTTTCTTATAAAACCACACTTAGTAGGTAAGAATCAGAAAAAATAAAATAGAAAGGAATGAAAAAAGTAAATGCAATAAATGAGAAATGACACTTATATTTCTATTCAAAAAAATAATTAAGAAAATGTATACTAGTAAAAGAAATGGAGGGTTTCAACCATTGAAGATGTAGGTTATTGAAAATGCAACAATTATCCAAGAAGTAACAAGCACAAGAAATAAATGCAAACTAGATCTTAATTTTTTAAAAAAATTTATCCAATCATTGAAGACATAGATCATCAAAAACACAAAAGATTATTGAGAAATGGAAACGAAATGAATATTGAAAATGCAGCAATCATTGTAAATCTTCAATGTTATCTTCCACAATTTGATACGAAATCAACGGGTGGCCCAGTCTTCACGATGTAAGTTGATGGATAGATGATGGTTTGAAACTCGATAGAAGCAAATAGCCAACCAACTTTATAAGAACATTGATTGCTACTTAGACAATGCGCCTAACCACGAACACAATAAACCAACCCACACAATGACGCACCTGGGTTAAAGCACGAATTGCAAGCTTTTGCGAACTTAAATCACCAATTTAAAGATATGGTGACAAAACAAAGGTTTCACAAGAGCAAAGAAAAGATAATATTTTCACAATTAGAGAAACACTTAGAATAATTATATTACTTCCAATTTGATTCAAATGAAAACAAGATACATGTATTTATAATGCAGCTCAAACCTATCTACGTGAGGAAAAGTAGAAAACTAACTACATAATCCTAACTGGAAGATCTAAAAAATTAGGGATACAAAATCAAATCTTTTAAAAATAGAAAAGGAAAGACAATCATCGTAATTAATTCTAATTTTTGTCCAAATAAATAAAGCTTCTAAAAGTCAACATATTAAGCCCATAATATTATTATTTAGCCCCAAATGAGTCAATCTATGTATGGTCCTTGGTCTAAACTTTCTAATTTATAATGTTATAACTCAAATTAGTTCTAATAGCTCCATCTTTAACCCAAATAATGTTGAGAACATTTTGATTAATACTTAAATCAGATTCAAAAATCTACTTAGTCCAAATCTCTTAAATAAGTCTATTTAATGTTTTTTTAAGTTATTTAGCTTTTGCCCTTATAATAGGTCCAATTAGAAGATGCAAAAGATTATTTGAAAATTTTGAATTAGCATCTTCATGAACCTGGTTCATATTATCCTCCCCTTCTTGAAAAAGAGTCATTCTCGACTCTTCAAAATCTGTACCAAAATAAGGAGAAAGGTCAGAAACATTAAAAGTAGCACTTACACCATACTCACTTGGTAAATTAATCTTATAAGCATTATCATTGATTTTCTCTAATACTCGAAAATGTCCATCTCCTCGAGGCATAACTTAGACTTTCTTTTGTTAGGAAACTTCTCTTTTCTAATGTGTAACCAAATTAAATCCTCTGGTTCAAATACTATCTTCTTTCGTTCCTTGTTAGCACGATTTACATATTGTTGAGTCATTCTCTCAATATTTTGCTTAGCCCTTTCATAGATTTGCCTAACAAACTCAGCACACTTCTTCCCATCCATATTGATTCTTTCCTCTAGAGGCAAAGAAGTTAAGTTAATGGGTGTAAGAAGATTAAAACCATATACAATCTCAAAGGGTGAATATTTAGTAGTAGAATGAATGACCCTGTTGTAAGAAAATTTGACGTTCGGTAGACACTCCTCCTAATTTTTTAAGTTCTTCTTAATAATTATTCGTAACAAAGAAGAAAGTATCCTATTCACAACTTCAATTTGTCCATTAGTTTGTGGGTGGCAGGTAGTGAAAAATAGCAATTTAGTTCCTAACTTGCTCCACAAAGTCTTCCAAAAATAGCTTAGGATTTTAGCATCTTGATCTGATACTATAGTTCTTGGCATCCTATGAAGCCATACAACTTCTTGAAAGAACAAATTGGCAATGTTAAAAGCATCATAAACCTTATGACATGCAATGAAGTGTGCCATTTTAGAAAATTTATCTACTACAACAAAAATGGATTCCTTCCCCTTTTAGATCTAAGTAATCCCACAATAAAGTCCATGGAAATATCTTCCTAAGGTGCATTAGGAATAGGGAGGGGAGTATACAATCCATGGGGATTTATTTTAGATTTAGCTTTATGACACACAATACACTTACTTACAAATTTTTCAACATCCCTACGCATCCTAAGCCAATAAAAATGTGCATTTAAGACTTCAAATGTTATAAGAACATTGACCTACTACTTAGACAACGTATCTAACCACGAATATAATGAACTAACCCACACAATGACGCACTTGGGTTGAAGCACGAATTGGGGCTTTTACGAACTTGAATCACCAACCTAAAGATAGGTTGATAAGACAAAGGTTTCAAAAGAGCAAAGAAAAGATAATATTCTTACAATTAGAGAAACACTTAGAATAATTCTATTACTTTCAATCTGATCCAAATGAAGGCAGAATACATGTATTTATAGTGTAGCTCAAATCTATCTACTGGAAGAAAAGTAGGAAACTAACTATATAATCCTAAATGAAAGATCTAAAAATTAGGAATGCAAAATCAAATCTTTTTAAAAACAGAAAAGGAAAGATAATCAGCCTAATTAATTTTAATTTTCGTCCAAATATATAAAGCTTCTAGAAGTCAGCATATTAAGCTCATAGTATTATTATTTAGGCCCAAATGAGTCAATCTATGTATGACCCTTGGTCTAAACTCTCTAATTTACAACATTGTAATCCAAATTAACTCTAATAACTTCATCTTTAGCCCAAATAATGTTGAGGACATTTTGATTAATACTTGAATTACATTTAAAAATTTGTTTAGTCTAAATCTCTTGAATAAGTCCACTTAATACTTCTTTAAGTTGTTTAACTTTTGTCCTTGTAATAGGTCCAATTGGAAGATGCAAAGGATCATTTGAAGATTTTGAATTAGCATCTTCATAAGTCTGGTTCATATCATCAACCTGGTTCATATCACAATTGACCTAGATTCAACCTGCTACAATTGGAAATGAAAATATGTGAAAAAAAGTGTGAAAATTGAGAAACAAAGTTTGTCAATTTCAATGATTGGTTGAATAGATCAAGTTCAAATCAATAAAAATCTTTATTTCTAGAGCAAGCTAGATGAGTATGCAAGTTCTCTTCTAACCACCATATCTTGCCGAAAATCCCTTTGTCTTTGATTATTAACTTACTCTTGTTATTTGTTGCTCCTCCACCTCCGATATCATCGATGATGACTGCACCAACTTTTTTCCTAGGGGCACAGTAGTCTTTAACTATTTTGGCTTTGGACTATTTTGGATTTCTAGCTACAATGCTGCAATCATCCCATTGCTTTTGCCATAATGTCTTTGTATACTATTAAATAATAATCACAATAATTAAAGACCCAAAAGCGAAGAAAATTATTCTTAAAGACCTATTACTATTTGTTTTAAGATGATTACTACTGAGTTTAGCAACAAATAGTTGAACCTAGTGACAACAATTCCTTAAAAATAAAATTTTTTCACTTCTTAGTTTTTAAACATAATTTTTCTTAATTTTTTTATTGTAATATTTTCATAAGCTCTTGTATCAAAATATTACAATAGAAAAAATTATTGGCTTAAATACTATAACATTAAAAATATTGCATTCATAGTTCATTGAATTTGAAGTTTTTTTTCATTGTATTCTTTTTTTTAATAATATTATTTTATTAAAATTAAAATGTAGTATTAGTTAAAATAAATAAAATAACACGTGATAAGAAGCAAAAATAATTATGTTATTCAGATAAGAAAATATAAATAAATAATATATTTATCAAATTATTTTACTTGTCTACACTATTCAAATTTTATTACAACGCTATGAAGTTTTAAAAAAATATAACATATGATTGTAATATTTTTAATACTATAGCATTTGGCATTTTTTTAATAATAAATTGTTCAAAATTTGACTAAAATATCTCTTTTTTCAATCTTTCTTGGAGTAAAATTGGCCTGAAGGAAAACGAAAAAGTATATTTTACCACTTAACACCTCAACTTTCAAATTCAATGGAATAGTTTCTTTTCGTGTTTTAACTTTTTTAACATATTTTTTAAGAACCTGATAGTAATATTATGGAGTTTGAAAAAAGTATAGGATATAAATGTAATATTTTTAGTATTGTAATATTTAATTTTTTTAATAATAAATTGCTCAAATTTTGAGTAAAATATCTCTTCTCTCTTTTTTGATGGAGTAAAATTGGCCTGAGAAAAAAAAATATATTTTAGCACTCAAGTCAACGTCCCAACTTTCAAAGTCAATGCAGCGGTTTCTTCTCAGGCGTCTAATCTCGCTTCTGTGTTTCGTCTTTTGTTCACACGGGAGAATTTGGAGTGTGGTTCCCACATTTGGTACGGAAAAAGAGATGCAACGCTGCATTTAATTAAAGTGGGTCAGTGTTTATTGGACCGCACTGGCTGAAAATGAACGCTTTGAGTCTCCTGCACACATGCGAACAGGTGAAGATTCGTCTCCTATCTTACATGTTTGTCGATAGAATTTGATTGTATGAAAATTTAAACATTTATAAAATATAATATTTTATAAGCATATACAAACTTCTAAAAAATATTCTCTTACGAAGATTGAATTGACATGTTACAACTCCATACGTCATTTTCAGATGAATCTTCTTTATTAAGGAATATTAGTATTATGAATTCAAAAATATCATATTTTTTAATTATGATACAGTAAATTTTAAATATAAAATAATTTTACTGGGTAATTATTTAAAATATTTACTCATTTAATAATTAATAACTCTTAAAAAATAATGTAATTTTTTGTATAATTATAATAATAAATCTATAAAAATAAATAAAATGTTATTTTATATTTAATTATATTTGATAATTATTAAATCAAAAACATAATATTTCTATATTTACATAATCATTATTCTTATTGTATGGGCACGATTGTCTGAAAATAATTGTTTTAACATTTATAAAATATTATATTTTATAATTATATACAAATTCTAAAAGTTAATCTCTTAGAAAATTAAACTTTTTTGTATGCCCACCCTATTAAATGCTTCAATTTCTTTTTTTTTATTTTAATTTTTTGGTTCTTAACCGTTGAAGCTCAACATTTAATCTCAACCATGCAACTCTATTGACCCATTAGCATTTCTTATTTTTTAAAAAAGCAAATCTATTTCTTTCACCTCCATGAAAAAGCAATTGTCTTTTAACACTTTCCTCGTTCTACTTTTTAAACTTAACTTCTGCCTCCATGACCTTCTCTTCAATTTTAAGCTTCAATTTTCTGTTCTAATGCGAAACTTAGCATAGCCATCTCACAGAACTCCATTTCAGAAAGTTTCACAATTTGATGCAAATTTATGATTTCATTTCATGTATGACGGTAAAGTTGTAAAGGTGCAATGTGGACCAGCAACTAGTGAATTGTTGTTATATTTTTTAGTACCCTGTGTTTCTATAGGATGAGAATTTCAAGCGCAATATCCTAAATTTACATCATAGCTATATCAGTTTTGTTACAAGAGCCTTATAGGCCCAACATTTTTATGGACCTAAAATAATCTAATTCATATTACTAAGACCTATTTTATTAGGCCTAACAACAATTAGTATGGATCCTTAGTTATAAAACAAAAATTAGGTCTAATTCTGACAATATATTAAGGCTATATATTAGATCAACAAACTCAATGAACTTAGTTTAACTCAGTCAAATCAGGCCGAGTTAAATAAAAAAGGAAAAATTGACAAAATGGGAAACTAGGTTAGGCCATATGGTTGGGCTTGGTTTTAAGAGGGGGAGATTTGTTTTAATACTTACTAAAAGAAGACTTGAGTTGGCCCAATTAACCTAGCCCTAGTCATAAATGAGGCCTTATTAGATTAGTTCATATTCCAGACTTATAAAATAGGCGTAGTGCCAAAACTGGGCGCCTTAGGTTGTGCAAATACCCAGCCTACTTGCCCATATGTAACCCTACATGAGGTTTTACACCATAGAATTACAAGCAGAATTCCTAAAATTCATTGCTTTACTATTATTATTTTTGGACATTGGCAACTACAAATCGCTCTATTCTTCTCTTATCTTATAAATAAAAGAATTTGTACTCCTTATTAAACCCTATAAGTTTCTATGAGTTAATTGTTGCAAACTAAACTTCTCGTAAGAATTGCATAATTTTAATTAAGGATTAGATAATTATTTTACAACATAAGTTAGAAGATTGACCAATTAAAATCATCTATGCTCATAAAGTTTGACAACAAATTCGATAATTGAAATTCATCATCTTGACATATATTATGATATATTAATTGAGCTATGTATAAATTATCCGATTGAATATTAATTTGATCATAATACTAAAATATTTATTATTTGGTTTTAAAGTAATGAAAAAAGAAGGAATCAAAAGAGGGGATATACTTTCAATTAGTTTTAAAGTAATGAAAAAAAAAGATTCGTGTGTTACTTAATTTCTTCAGTATTGGAACTCCTTGCAACCATGACTTTGGAAAGGGTCCTGGAGAACTTGGGCTAGTTCCTTGTAAGGGATGGGGAATCTTTTTTCCACAAAATCTGACAGGATTATTTTTTCCTTTTCGGGACAAATACAGCATGAATGTGAGATTTGTAGAAATACTGAAGTATATAGGATATGAAGGACACGATTTTTCACAGTCTAAGCGATATGTGAGTTTTAGGATATAACACAATACATACGCAAAACTTTTAATTTAATTAAGAAAATTTTAAATGAAAATTTTATTTATTTATTATGTCATTCATTATTGTTTTAAGAAAAAACTACATTTTATCTTGCCAAACTAGGATCTAATTATAAAATTAGTACATCAAGTTTAAAGGAGACAAAGTACTCCCTAAATTTTGGACAAAGACATTGAATCCCAAATAGTTTTTAAAATTAAAAAAAATAAAAGCTTTGTGCACTTTAACATTAAATTAAGTTGAACATTGCTATCATATACAAAATCACATGGTCTTTTGTCATTAGTTTTAATTGAAATTTATTTATTTATTTTTAATTCAAAGCTTATAGGTGTTTTTATTTTATGTACTAATTTTTTAATTAGGTCTTAGTTCAGGAAATAAAATATAATCTTTTAATTTTTTAAAAACATTTTTCTGTCAAAAATTTAAATTATTATAGTTGACAAAAATATATTACGAATACTTTTTAAAATAAAGAATAAAAGGTGGCCAAACTACGTGTATAATTCATAAGAGAATTCAGTCAGTTAACTCATAATTTTTTTTTTCAAATTTTTAAAATTGATAATATATTTATTGAAAATTTTTAAAGATCACTTATAAGCAAAAAGGTAAAGAAAACGTGTATTGAACGCTCACGTACCTTAAATATATGTGTGAAAATATTATTTGATTATTCTATCATTTTATATATTGTAAAAGTTGTTTATTTAATTTATTTTTATCAATAAAAATAATTTTCTGTATAATATGCATTACTTCCAAAAATAAAATTATTTAATTATTTTTAATATCTTATTAAATGTAAAATCACTGTATCATGTAAGAGTTTTACATCAACTTAACTAGTTTTATGGTTGTATTAAAAATAAAATATATCCGATCAATATTATGTAAAAAGTTAATGTTATTGAATTAAGAAAAATTTTTTGATAATATATATGTATGTATGTATGTATGTCAAGAGGAATTGAATGATGAATTTAAAACAGAGGATATATGAGATATAATTTGCTAGACTTCAAGAGTGATTACTACAATTTATGCTGATAAATATTTCACTACTAGAAATTTGTAAATTTTAGATAAAAAATATTCTGTTTGAAATTACAGACAAATTTCAGATAAATTTGATATGAAATAAAGCACTAACCATAAAAGAAAGACTTTTGTCTCAAATCCATCCGAATTTCGTCTCAATAGTTTGCACCAAGTTTGAGCCAAAATATTTTTGATGGCTTTTGGACAAATTTGTGATAGAATATTTGTCATTTAATATTTGTCTAAGATCTGTCTGAAATTTGAGATGATTTTCAAATAGAATATTATACAAAGACAAAAATAATTTGTAAAAAATTTTTTGTCAAAAAGTTTTTATGTCCAAAATTCATCTCTAATCTGAGATATATTAGGGACAAATACAATATAATATAATTATAATATTATTTTGTAAGATTTGTTTATCAAAAAATTCTTTTAAATTTAGAGAAGGAATGTTATATAAATTAACATTATATTTGTATAAAAACTATGTTATCTAAAATATATCTAAACTTTTAGATAGATTTGGGACGGAATAATTTATAAAATTTATAAAATAACAAGTTAATGAAAAGAATTTTTTTAAATCACAAAAACTTAAAATAAAAATGTGAAAAGAAAATAAATAAAGAAAATAGTAAGATATTTTCTTTAATAATAATAATAATAATAACTCCAATGACATTCAATATTTTCTCAAGTGCAAGTAAATACAAAGTTATTATTATTTTTTCTTTTGTTTTCAAACTCTTATTTTAATAAAATGGCTAAAATTGTGCAAGTAGCATTGATACGCAATATACACTTGTTAATAAACTCTGCTTGAATTTTTTATAAAATAGCAAAATAATAAGTTTATAAGATTTTTTGACATATTTTTTTATAATATGGTGCACATTAATTAATTAATCTTTATTTTAAGGATATAATAATAAAAGCTTGTAAACCTTTGAATAATTATATAATATCTATTCTTGTAAAATGCTCAAATATTATTTATTTTTTTAAAAAATAATCACATGAAATAAAAAAATATGAATTTTTTTGTATATTTATATATTTAGATTAATCATATTAAAGTTTTCATATTCTTATATTTTTAATATAAGTGATATTATTAATTTTTTTAGAAAGTAATCAAATGAAATAATTTTTATTATTGATTATTGTATATTTATATGTTGTTCACTGTTCCAATTAAATAGCTTATTATGTCATATTGTCATAATATACTATGTATAATAATATATATAAGTAATATATTATATTATATAATATATATTATACTCATTTTCAATTAATTATATATACAAGTAATATATATACTAATAAGTAATATATCTATAATCGGATGAGCACCACGCTGCTAGGTGTACACCCTAAATAGAGTAAAATGAAAAGGGGTATTTGCAGGTCTCTCACGGGAACTTCAAACACGGGGGATTTGGAGCTCGACTATGAGAGGTGGGATGTGATGTAGATGGGAGAGTTTGTCTGAATAATAGAGTTGAGCTTCCTCACACTTCTGCCATGGGAGATTCAGACACTAACAATGCCCAAATTTAAAGGTGTGAAATCTAAACTGTAAAAGGTTAAAATTTGATGCATTTTTGTTTGCAAAATTTTGTTTTCAAAAGCTGAAAAATTGGTGCTAGTTTCGTGGGTTTATCATTTTAGAGATTTTTGGATTTGTGTTTTGAAGAAGAAGCAATGGATTTGCTGTGATGCAATGGATGTATAAAGATCTTGTTTATTCTCAGATTTGATTTGTAGAAGGTATGTGATGATTGAGTTTTTTTGGTTTTGCTCCTTCATATCTAGCTTATCCATTATTTTCAATGCCCTTTTCATTTTTTAGACATATACTCTATGTAACATTTGAAAGAGTTTGAAGTGTATTAAAGAAAAATTAAATGGAAGAATCTAAATCTTAATAGTTTAAGAAGATATTTTTAAATTTTGAAAGTTGACATATTTATAAATAAACCAAAATTAAAGAAAATATTTTTCTAGTTAAAATATTAATTTTTAGGTAGCAACATGTGTAACTTTGTTCCAAGTTCCTAAAGTTCCTCTTAGTCGCCAGTAGAGTAGATTCCATGTAGTAGGTGAAACCCAAGGGCCAAAGCTAGCCAATAGCAGTGGTAGGGAGAGAAACCTTGGTAGGTCAAGAGTAGAGGTTGCAGTATAGTAGTTCCAAATCCAACTTTTGAAGTAGGGAATATCCAATTCACTTTTCATAGGTTTTCCTAATAAAAAAGAAAGTATTTACTACAAAAGAAATAAAGTCTAGCAAACTAACAACTCTAGTTTATACTAAAAGAAAATGGGCTAGCCAAACTAGACAATAACAGGTGAGAATGATTACATGATTCCTAGGCTTGTACATTATAGTATAATCAGCACTAAGAGCCCATCTTCTCCTTCTAATTTTTTTGGTTAGTCTTTCTCTCTTGCGCATCTTGTCTCCCTCTATTTTTTTGTTGATTTGAAAGGTTATTTATTTATTTATTTTCCTATCAAAACTTTGCTATCTAGCTTTGGAGTTCCTCCATGTAGCTCTCTAAGGATGGAGTGAAATTCCTTTCTTGATGGAAAGTACTAGTTCCTGAGAGAAAGCATTGGTTACCCACTTGTATTATAAATATATTCATGTTGTAACTATATAAAAGGTGACTGTTTATCTATGCTATTAGGAGGATAATTTAATAAAGCCAAACTTCTACAAAACTTAACACAATTTATTTTATATATAATGTTTAATAATTCACTTCAATAAGTTGTATTAGCCTCTGACTTGAAATTATTAATGATTACTACTAGGTATTAGTTGTTGAAGCATTTGTCCATTTGGTCAACTTTAATTGATTTGTTTTTTTTTTCTTTAAACTAGTATTTCGCTCCCTTGCTTTTATATAGTTTTAAATTAGTCTCTTAAATTTAAAAATGTACCAAAAAAGAGTACGTACTAAAATGAACACAGCCAACAATTATATATGATACTATCTTTGTTTTTTATTATGCTTAAATGCTATCCAAAGTGTTGTGCTTGTATTTGAAATTTTGCATGTTATGGCTTGATGATTGATACAAAAATCTGGGTTCATTTAGTGCCAAATTATGGAATGGTATATGACCGTTTATTTCTGTTCTTGATCAATCTTTTGACAACTTTCAAAGAATTGAATTAAGTACAAAGTAAGTTGAGTGCATGCTTAATAATTTTGGACTTATCCTGTGTAACATTAGTGTGGGAAGATGAGTTAACTAAACTTGAATAGAATATTCCAATTATTTTGTGTAAATTAGAGCACATTTTTTGTCTAGGTTTTTTTGAATTAATGGAATATTTACCTGTTCACCTGCCATATAAAAGCATTGATTAGTGGTCTTGTACAATATCGATGGATGTATCCTTTTGAAAGGTATTCTTTAATTTTTCTTTTAAATCTTGGAGGCAATCATGTGTGAAACTCTTCTAATCTCATAGATTCCTTCATCACCTTAAGAAGAAGGTGAAGAACAAGGAGATTTCTAAGCTCATGTTGAAGGATCTATAATTGAGGCATATGTTACTAAGGAGATTTCTCACTTTACTATTTTCTATTTTGAGCCACACCTCCACTCCCATTGAACTAGAGTTAGAAGAAATGATGATATGAGTGAGAATGATTTGGTTCAACTAACTTTATCCTTTTTCAATTTGCCTGATCACCCTATTAGTGAATGCAAGACTCGTTTTTTAGATTCAAGAAAATTTAATGCTGCCATGAATCATATATTAATCAATTGTGATGAGGTTCAACCATATATAAAGTTAGCTTTTCTTTTTTAAATTTGTACATTATCATTATTGTATGTTTAATTTCATGAAATTTATTGTATCCAATATTATGTGAGATATATGTTGAAAAACTACGAATCGATTAGCCTAATCTAAGTGATGAACATGTTGATAGACTTATTGAGGAAAACTTTATAGTATAGTTAAATGATTATGTAAGTTTATATACTAAAATGCTTTACTATAGATACTTATTTTTAAATTATTTCTATTAACCCCCTACTATTTAATGATGTTACATAGGTAAACAATCCTATAAATCATGTGCTAGATCCCAATATGCATGCATTAGCATGGGGTCCTTTAAGAATTGTGAAAAATTGGCCTATTTACTTTGTAAATGAATTCAAGTTTCATACAGAAGCACACTCATCTAGAAAGTCCACCATTAATTCTGGTGTATGTGTTAAAGGAACAAGATCAATGAATATGAAGATGACTTCTATGGCCAAGTTGTAGAAATCATTCAAATTGAATATCCTGGATTACCATTAAAAAGAGTAGTATTATTTAAATGTAAGTGGTTTGATCTTACAATTGGTAGAGGAATAAAGGTTAATAAACAATATGGAATCATTTAGGTTTGACATACTAAATCTTATCGGAAGTATGATCCATTTATTGCATAAAAAGCAATTCAAGTGTATTATACATTGCATCCAATAAACAAAAGGGACAAAGCGGAGTGGTGGTTTGCTATCAAAACTAGAGCAAGGGCCTAATTGAGCATGACCATAAGGGTTACTTTGCTTATCAGGAGAACTACATGGGTCAAAATACTAGTGACTTCACAATTGACCTTGATCTACTTGATACTTTACTAGACAATGATGGAAGGTTTGATGAAGTTAATAAAATTAATGATGGGTACCAGAGATTTGTTCATGAGGAGGAGGAGGAGGAGGAGGAGGAGGAGGAGGAAGAAGAAGAAGAAGAAGAAGAAGAAGAAGAAGAAGGATTAACTAATGATGAAGAATTAGACCATAGCGATTATCACATAGACAATGATGATTAAACTAAATTGATTGTAAGAGTTATTTATATTGTCTTCCTTGAATTAGCATTGGTACATCTTTCTTTTTGATTTTTATGTAATTTGAAATATTGTACTTGTTTTTTAATGTTTTATACCTAAATACTTTAGTTAGTACTTTGAATTTGTATTTCTTAACTTGTATTTCAGTACTTGGGTAATATTAAATTTTTCCACATGCCTTAAATGTTGTTAATGAGGAAAATAGATTTTAATGTGCTTGTAATTTCAGATAATAGGTAGAGATAGAGTTACAATTAGAGGTGAAAAGATCCCATTATCTAGAGGTCAACACTCATCTAATAAAGGGGAGAAGGTCTCACTATTTATTTAGTTTTCTCCAAATGTCTCACCTATACAATCACTGATTGCACCAACTAGACTAGTACCTATAAATCCACCATTATATATATCATCTATGCCATCACCACATGTCTTACCTACACTTACACCCGGACCATCACCATATATCCCACCTACACCTACACCATCATATATGCCTTCTATATCATAACCAACTTTGCCACATACTCAATCATCAATAGCTAATTTTCAAGAAGAAATGTGTAGTTCAAGAAAGGCTTCTAGAAATAGAGCCTTATGGAAATGAGTATGTTTTTTGACACAATTGTATTTAGCAATCTATTTTATTTATTGCATACATGCATATATCTTTCCTCATAATATTTGTTAATAAGTTTAATCCATCAACTGCTGTGCACTTTTTGACCTTTGCTATAAAGAGCAAATTTGATTGGTTTTGTCCAACTTGAAAGGAAACAATTGAGGATATTTGGAACTTATGGTTTGAGGAATTTAAGGTAAAAATAATATTAGATGATGAATCTTATTGCTATTATGTGCATAAGTATATATATAGAACTTTTGTAAATACTTGTAGAACTACTGTACATGGAAACCTCAATATACTGCAAGGATCAACCAATTTTTTGACATTAAGGGAGATGCTTGATTCAGGAGTATGATGTATCAAGAAAGGAAGAATTATGACAAGAATTCAAATTATAAGCCTAAATACATATCTGAGGTAATATGGAGGCAATTGCTACATCATTGAGCATTAGACAAGAAATTCAAGAATTTGTCGATAGCAAATATAGCAAATCGTGCTTTAAGTTAATCTGGCTCCTTGCATATAGGTGATTCTCTATCTACGAGTGAGCATGCATGTAGAATTGTAAGAAAGACTATAATTTGCTTATGTGATGTTAATTTTAAATATACAATATTGTGAATTTACTCATTCAACTTATCAAAAATGTAGAAGAAAGCTATAGGAGTAGATCCTAATATTGTAAAGGTGTTTACTAAAACTCATGCAAGAAAGGACAAATCTTAGGTAGATGAGAGATCTAAGAGTGCCATAGTATGTGATGCTAACTAACTTATACTTTTTTATAAATCTTTTGTTTGCCAAATGTTTGATTAATCATACTTAAAATGACATGATTTTGTAAGAAAACTTTAAAAAGAGAAGGACAAAGATTTTATAGATGGCCTTATCTAATGATAATGTAGAAAGAGAAGGGTCATCCAATGCAAGCTAGTCTACACTAAATGACTTGAGCATTTGGAAAGAGGTTGTCCTTAGAAGGAAGAAGGGGGTTGTCTATGATTTAGGTTCTATGAGATCGTGTCTTAATGCAAAATCTTCCATTGGCACATCTTCCTACACATTATTTATGGATGAAACCATGTAAGAGGAACTTTTAATGTGGCATAAAAAAAAAGAGGATCATGAGTGAATCAATAAGGAGCATGCACGTAAAATAATTGAACAAGACTAGAAAATAGTTAAATAGGAAAAGAGAATATTGTTAAATGAAAAAAAAATTGCATTGGTGTTATAAACTTTGAACATTTTGCCAATTGTGGAGGAGGATGAAGGTGATGAGGATGATGAGGGTGACTTGCATTGACTAGTTTATATTTTTTATCTCTTTGTTTTTATGGGACACATGTTGTAATTGAACTTTTATTGAATATGCCATGTTTTGTATTTAATCTTTTAGGTATTACTAATTTCATAGATTTGAATTTGAATATTTAATATTATCCTTATGACAAATTAGTTAAAAAGGTTCTTATTTTACTATTTTGGAATTTAGTATGTTAAAAAAAAAAAGAACAAAACAAAACAAAAAACAAAAAAGAAACTCATAATTATCTATTTTCTGTCCTAGATCTGTCTAAGAAACATAACAAATTCCATCCAAATTTGTTTGAAATATTTATGTGTTCTATTTGAATATGTCCGTGAATCAAATAACTTTTTTTTAAAAAAATTTTTGTTTGAAGTTCATATGAAAAATATTTTTATTTTCGTTTGAAATTCGTTTAAAATGAATATATTTAATAAATATAAATTATTTATTTTCATCTAAAATCTATCTGTAAATTAGTTTTATTATTCAAAATAACGCTTAGACAAAAATTTGTCCAAAACAATTTTTCCTTCTGAAATTTCAGACAAATTTTCAAATAGAATTAATTTTGCGATAAGGCTTTCATGGACAGGATGTATTCAATCTCAAATTTGTCTAAAATAGAAATTCCGTTTGAAAACCATTTAAAACTTGTTTAGTAGTGTTTGTTATGGGGAACATACAAGTGGGATTTTGAAATTTGAATATAGGTTTATCCTTCGAACAAAAATTACACTGCTCCTTATATTTATAAATTAATTTAATAATTACAACAATCTCTTTTCATATTTCTGAATTACATCGCCATCCTTTATAACACAAAACACACAGTATTCGTCTTCATTATATATATATATATATATATAGAGAGAGAGAGAGAGAGAGAGAGAGAGAGAGAGAGGTCTGTGTCTTCATTTAATATTTAAAAGAATAGGACTGTGTTTTCTTTGGAAAAGAAAAATCAATGTCATCTAAAATAAGATATAGACGTATGCGTAAAATTTAAATAAATATTAAAAAATTAATAAATCAGACC
The DNA here is from genome assembly GCA_026724425.1 of Erythrophleum ivorense. Classification (NCBI taxonomy): domain Eukaryota; kingdom Viridiplantae; phylum Streptophyta; class Magnoliopsida; order Fabales; family Fabaceae; genus Erythrophleum; species Erythrophleum ivorense. Next base: position 33,040,397 of record JAIUCV010000006.1, on the reverse strand, counting down.
TTTCCTATAATGCTTTTTTATCCATTTTTGGATGACTGGAGTATATATGAACTGAAATCTTTTAATTTTGAAGATACTTTATTATCTAAATACAAGTATCTAGTTGAAACTTATCAAAATAAATATGTGGGTCGACTTGTATGTTTGTAACACATTTTAATAAATTTTTATTAATTCTTTCGTGTAGGTAGTATTTTTTTTTTCTACAAACCTTATTTTGGTCTTTGAAAAATAGTATAATTTTTATGTTATTATTCTAAAAATTTTTATCTCTTTATTTAATATATGATTTCAGTTTAATTTCATTATTTAAAGATACTAATTAAATTGATACTATAAAACGTTTTGAGAATTACATATTAAGGTTGAAACAAAATTAAACTCGCCTTAAATGAGACAAAAAAATTATATAATTTTAATTTATAATCAGATTATCCTTTAAAATGAAAACATTTATAGTAAATATTAAAGCCTCTAAGCGATGGTAAGTGATGAAGGTTTAACAAGTAATTTTAGGTTTAAATCATTACTCTATCATATATCAAAAAGTATTTTAAAAAATTGAGTATTACGGGCATTAATATTTTGATAAATAAGTAATTATTTCTTAAAATAGAAAATTTAACTTATTCATAATTAAAAAAAAATATTACATAACTACTTAATAATAATTCCATACAACTGGACCACTAATGAAAGTGAACTCCCGCAGGATTTAGCTTTAGTCAAATTGTTCTAGAAGTGGTGATCACATCCATGATTTAATGAGTTCGACAACGACGTAATTAGCATATTTTGAAGACTATAAATTACCTCAGATATGAATTAGAAACAAAGATCCATCTCTGCTCCTTCACACTTTACACTCACTCATTCACTCATCATAATGTCCTTCTTCATCTTCAAAAAGCGTCTGAGCAAAACAGACGTGAAGCACAGACTCTCGTTCCCATCCAAAAAGCTTCGCCATCTTCCGCCCTTTCCAGAAGGATCCAATAGGGTCGGACTCACAGTTAGGGTCGGGTATGAGTGTAGCGGACGAGAGCTCCATTGCTTAACCCGGAGACATGGCCGTTACCGAAAGCCAGTTATAGACAGAGGCTGGACACAGATAGTTCAGGAGAAGGAGCTCAAGGAAGGTGACTTCCTCGTGTTCTATGAGGACAGGATTCATCATGGGCATTACAAAATTAAGGTGAAGAGAAGAATAAGGCTAATGGGTAACGATATTGTCGCCAGAGTTGTCTGAACGAAACTAGTATGTTTTCGTCGATTTAGTTAGCGTCATTCATGTACATAAGTACAAGTTTATATATTGTGAAGTGGACAAGGCACTAGCCATCTATTATTTTGCTTTTATCAGGTCGTTTTACTCTGTTCTATAGAACAGAGTATTGGTACTTTTAAAAGGGGGGTATTTGTAGCAAGGTTTAAGGTTCTGTTTATGTGAAAAGTTGTGTGTGTATATGATTTTGATGTAAATGATTCTTCTAAATTTATGTCTTTCTTGTTGTATGTTTATTTCTTATTATGACTGAAAATGGAATGAAGAAAGTAAAGATAAAAAGAGATGGGACAGGCGTAGAAAGATGATATGATGTGTTGACGAATACAATGGCTGCAGAGGAGTTGGTTATATGGTACAAGTTTTCTTCTAACAGAATGATAGCTAAGGCACAAGAGAAAGTTTAGGATTTTGATTCTTCAATTTCTTTTTTATTAATTTTTTTATTAATTTAGAGAGAGAGAGAGAAAAGAAGAGAGAGAGAGTGGATAGGGCTCACTCAATCTATTCTCTCTCTTTTGTATCCTTTCTTTTTCTCTTTTTAAATAGATAAGAAATTGAAGGTGAGGAATTGAGAAGATCTAATTTCTAAAGGGATTAATTCTCGTTTGCTATATCTTTTAGCAATTTCTAATAATTACATAAGAAGTAGATGACCGAATGGGGAAGGGAATGAAAAATTTCATTGAAATAATTTTTCTTGTTTAGGATTTATAATAAAAGGAGGCAACCATAAAAAGAATTTTTAATTATTTTTCTAAAATACTCTAAAGTTTTCATTTCTTTAAATTCTTAAATTCTTTTAGTTTGGAAAATTTTGGAAGAAAATTTTTCTTCAAAAAGAGAAATTGTCATTTGATTATTAATTTTTTTTTTCAACCCTCAAACATACTCTAAAGTATTTATATATTTTCTAAAGTATTAGATCATGTTCAGTACAAGTGTTGGTATGTGTTGAACACAAACTCGCCTATTTATCAAGTGCAGTGTGCTTCATACTTAATATGTAGTTTAAGATTTGGGACCTTCAACTGCTAATATATATTTAGCGTTGTTGCGTAAAACTGAGGACAAGTTCACCGCAATATATTGCAGCAAAGGCTTCAGAAATGGCCAAAAAACATAAGATAATACTCAAAAATTTGAGGTTCTTCTATTGATAAAGTAATTGGTCGATTAAAAGGGCGCACGATATTATGGTAGAAAACATTTTTAACAAACAACTTGCAGGACAAGCTAGTGCAACTTTGTTGAATTATCACCTACGAAAGAGGAGTAACATTTGGATAGAGACACATTGTTGTTTTGTTGGAATAAGTGTGCGTCATAGTAGAAAGTTTCATATAAGAAAGAATTATACATTAAAAAAAGTATATAAATGAAAAGGACACGTAAAACTAATGTTTTAAGATTTTAAGTTAATATGCAACGTTAAATTTATAAGTATAATTTCTCAAAAAATTTAATAAAATATTTTTTGATATTTGAAGCTTTCCAAACCATTGTTCCCCCCCCCCCCGATTTTTAGTTAAAATATTAAATCAAATTTATGAATATAACTTATCACAAAGTCTAATAAAAAAATACATTTTTCAATATCTGAGATTCTCTTATCCTTATAACTTTTGATTTTCTTCTGATTGATTAGCCACCTTTCTTTTTCAATTTCAACTTCGCTGTTTGTGGCAACTAATTTTTTCTAGCGTGAATGGTTGTGAATAAAAGCAACCCCCTTTTATGCCTATATTTAGGAATAAAAATAAAGAAGAATTAGAAATAAGAACATAAAGTTAAAAATATCTACGTTGAATGATTTATTGTTGTTGATTTAAGATAAATTACTTGACTTTAAATAAAATTCCTTAAACTTAATAATAAAGTAAATATTTTTAACTTTAAGTCCTTAACTTTAATTCTTCTTAAAAATAATGATGACCCAGATATTCTTATCAAAACACCACCTTTCTTTTTCTTTTCTTTTGAAAAACATCCACATGCTTGTTTGCTAATCATCCGTGCCAAGATTAAACTTTACAGAATGTTCGTCCACATGAAAAACTTTGTTGACATAGGGTTAACGAAATATGACATAATCGAATTAATAACTTTTTCAAAAAGTTTAGACCAATTTTATGGTAATTACTTTTTACAAATATTTAACCTAAAAAAAAAAAAAAAGAAATCGTCGGGATCTTAAAAAATTGTAAAACTGAAATTCAAATTTAATAGTATAATTTAATCACCTTAAATCTTCGTCATTCACTAAACTACTCTAGGATTTTCCTTCTTTTACTGGCAATCTGATAGTTTATATTATACATTATTATTCTTGTTATATTTCTTTATTTCTTTCTCGAGAGAGGTAAAGAAAAAGGGTACACAGATAAGCTAACTTTTCATGCAACTAAGTATATTGGCTAATGATTAGACATGGCTTTTGGTTTTCTTATCTTCTTCCATAGGATGGGGATTTTGACTTTTAACAAATTAATTTACAAAAGGAGAGAATCGATAGCTCGGATTTCATGCAATCAGTTTCAGAGACATATATCATCAAAAAAGAAGAAAAGGAGAAAATTCAAGTTAAGTTAAACACCGCCGTATTCTTGATTACTACGATGCTTATTATCATAGAATTTATATGTAACTAACTAATAGTTGTATAATTATATATGATATCCATATGCAAATGATCACATTGGAAATTCGATTATATATATATTTGTTGGCATAAGTGTCATATTATATATATATATATCCTTTTAAATTATTGGAATTGTATGCAAGGGATCTTAATAAATGATTTATAAGTTATTATTGAGATTAATATAAATTTTAAAGCCAAAATTGCTCACCATAAAAAAAAAATCATATATACAAGGAAAGTGCAAGGAGATTGGAGGAGTTAATGTAAACTTTGAAGTAAATTTTGTAATATCCTATGATTTGGGAATTCAAAATAATTCATAAAGAGTAGAATAAATTATTCACGAGAGGTCATGGGCCTAGTGAAAGCCACTATGAATTACAAGAAATCAAAATTAGAATCATTTGGTTAATGAATAAAGATCCCGAAATAAAGTAAATTGAGGTTAATCGAGATTATAATGAGAATTGGAACACTTGAAAATGTAAGTAAGAGCTTAAAGATAGCCCGAAATTAAAACCAAAACGGCTGAATGAATTTAGGAAATAACGTAGTGGCAAAATTGTAATTTTAGGTAACTTTTTTAAAATTCAAAGGAGGGATTTTTAAATGGGAAATTGAGTTTCTTGGGGTTATCAGAGGTCTTAAAAATTATAGAAATTCCTAAAATGGTTAAAACCCTTTTGATGTGCATTTTATGTCATCGATTAACCAAAATTTTGACCAAACAGTTCGGTAAGGTTTTAAATCTAATTAGGGTAAAATCAAAGGTATTTTATGAATTAAAAATTCTAAATTTTATGATGAAAAAGACAATTCTAAAAAAGGAGCTAAAATGAACGAAAACAGAAAAATTGAAGTCAAAGGGCAAAATGGGAATTATAAAAAATGTTATAACTCCCCTCCTTTCTTCTTAAACTAGGCTAGCACATTCTCCACACTTTAAAACAAACCTTGAAGCTTCTGGACTAGAAGAGAGAGTTGTACCAAGGAGAGGAGAAAGAAGAAGGAAAGAAGGCCAATAAAAGGTAAGAAAATGACACTTTTTCATGCTTTTGTCTTACCAACTTGGTTCTCTTCCTTGAGCCCTTTCTTTTGGTGGTTTTGGCTCTTAGAAAGAAGCACTTTTGCGGCTGGTTTGTTGGAGGAAGGAGGGAATTTGAAGTAACCAAACCAAGCATCAAATATCTCACTTGAAAGACATTAAAACAAGGTATGTTTTTATAGTTGAAACTTGCTTTTCCTTGGCCTCCATCTTGTGTATGTGTTCAGTCAAGCCTCAGGAGGATGAAGGGAGATGATTTTGACCAAAAACAAAGTTGACTCAAGGGTTTTAAAGTATGGAGAATTAGAATATGCAATTAGAAGCAAGAAAGGAGCATTAAAAAATAAGGGAGAGAAGTTAGAGTTTTGATTGCACCTATGGATTTATGAAGCTTTCTAATGATGATTTAGCTCATGTAAGAGCATATTTGAATTCATAAGAGACCTATGAAGCTTCATGGATGCCAAATTCCTTAGGAAAATAAGCAAAACTCTATGGGTGCTCCATTATGTGGGTGTCTCGTCCAAGGTGAGATTTATATACCTAGGGAGAGTTTTCTTTGATTCTAAGGTTATGAATGGTCTAGATATAAATAATAAATACCAAAGGAACTATTGTTTTGAATTTAGGAATCATATTTTGAAAGTTGGAAGTTTAAGGTTCCATTTGCATAAAGAAATAACTTTGTGTTAGACTCCTTGATTTGAGTTTGTGATGACTCTAATGAATTTAAATGGAGTTATGTAACTTGGATTGAGTGAGAAATTGGAGCCAAGATGATGAATTATATAAGTTGCTTCATTATGCTACAATATGAAGTCATATGGGAGCCTAGAAATAGAAGTAGCTTATATAAGGCTTGTGTAAGACTAGAGATAGTTTCATTGATACCTTTGTATGTTGTTTGATATGTCTAGGCCAAGCAAATTAAGTCTCTCCCAAGTATGAGAGAGAAAAGTGAGAGTCCAAGGAGGAACTTGGTGCATTCTTAAGAAAGGTAGTTCTTCATCTATTCTTGTATACTTATCTTAGTTGTTTGATTGTCACTGATTGCTTGTATATGTATTTAAACCATGACTTAGATCTATTGCTATTGGTTTGATGTTATGATACCATTATGTTCTTAGAATGCTTTTAGAAAGTGTATGGCTCTTGATGGGTGAGGTTGTTCCAAAAATCCCTTGACTTGGGTGAAGTGAAGCTAAAAGTTCCTAAGTAAGGGTGAGACAAGGCAAAAAGTCTTATGGAATAAGTGAAACTAAGTCAAAAGTCCTTAAAATAGGTGGGACTAATCCAAAAGTCCCACATAAATGGGTAATGCTAGACCAAAAGTCCTTAGAGTTTGATTTTGACTTCTATGGATCCATTTGATTTCATAACTATGTTTATGTTTGATGTTTGGATGGATATGATGCATGCTTGCTTTCTTTGACATGAAAATATGCCATATAAGTATACTTAAAGGATGATTGAGCTATTGGGATTCTTTGAATCTTACTTTCCTCCATATTATATGTAACCATGTCTAGGGAAATCTCAAGAGGCAAAGCATGGACATCCACATGCTTGATTCATGATACTTTGACAATAGAATAACATTTTATGTAATATGTTGTGAAAGAGAATTTGTACTTGTTATTTGTGTAATGTGAACCTTCACACACTTGTAAAAGTATGAGAATATGATATAAATGCTGTGATTGGATGTATATATGCAAAATATAAGATTTGGATATGTATGTGGCATGGAAAGTGTATGTATAATGCCAAGTGCAGAGGTCATTTTGAGATGCATGATGTTTGGGACCTTATGAGATGGTGGAATATGTTGTAAATCATCTGTTGGATGTGTAATGTTCGGTTTTAGTAAAAACGACAGAAACATATACGTTTTCAAAGTAAATCCTTTGAAATGAATTGGTCAAGGCTTAGAAAAATTAGAATAATAATTTAGACATTAAGTAATGAATTTAGGAGGCTAGAGGTATCTTGAAACAAAGCTAACCCGGAGACATGGCCGTTACCAAAAGCCAGTTATAGAAAGAGGCTGGCCACAGATTGTTCAGGAGAAGGAGCTCAAGGAAGGTGACTTCCTCATGTTCTATAAGGACAAGATTCATCATAGGCATTACAAGATTAAGGTGAAGAGAAGAATAAGGCTAATGGGTAGCGATATTGTTGCCAGAGTTGTCTAAATGAAACTAGTATGTTTTCCTCAATTTAGTTAGTGTCATTCATGCACATAAGTACAAGGTTATATATTGTAAAGTGGACAAGGCATTAGCCATCTATTATTTTGCTTTTATTAGGTTGTTTTACTTTGTTCTATAGAACAGAGTATTGGCACTTTTAAAAGGGGGGTATTTGTAGCAAGGTTTAAGGTTCTGTTTATGTGAAAAGTTGTGCGTGTATATGATTTTGATGTAAATGATTGTCTTAAATTTACATCTTTCTTGTTGTATGTTTATTTCTTATTATGATTGAAAACGGAATGAAGAAAGTAGAGATAAAAAGAGGTGGGACCAGCGTAGAAAGATGAAATGATGTGTTGACGAATACAATGGCTGCAGAGGAGTAGGTTATATGGTGCAAGTTTTCTTCCAACAGATTGATAGCTAAGGCACAAGAGAAAGTTTAGGATTTTGATTCTTCAATTTCTTTTCTATTAATTTTTTTTATTAATTTAGAGAGAGAGAGAGAGTGGATAGGGCTCACTCAATCTATTCTCTCTCTTTTAGATCCTTTCTTTTTCTCTTTTTAAATAGATAAGAAATTGAAGGTGAGGAATTGAGAAGATCTAATTTCTAAAGGGATTAATTCTTGTTTGCTATATCTTTTAGCAATTTCTAATAATTACATAAGAAGTAGATGATCGAATGGGGAAGGGAATGAAAAATTTCATTGAAATAATTTTTCTTGTTTAGGATTTATAATAAAAGGAGGCAACCATAAAAAGAATTTTTAATTATTTTTCTAAAATACTCTAAAGTTTTCATTTCTTTAAATTCTTAAATTCTTTTAGTTTGGAAAATTTTGGAAGAAAATATTTCTTCAAAAAGAGAAATTATCATTGGATTATTAATTTTTTTTTCAACTCTTAAACATTCTCTAAAGTATTTACATATAATATTTATATATTTTCTAAAGTATTAGATCGTGTTCAGTACAAGGGTTGGTATGTGTTGAACACAAACTCGCCTATTTATCAAGTGCAGTGTGCTTCATACTTAATATGTAGTTTAAAATTTGGCACCTTCAAGTGCTAATATATAGTTAGCGTTGTTGCGTAAAACTGAAGACAAGTTCACCGCAATATATTGCAGCAAAGGCCTCAGAAATGGCCAAAAAACATAAGATAATACTCAAAAATTTGAGGTTCTTCTATTGATAAAGTAATTGGTCGATTAAAAGGGCGCACGATATTATGGTAGAAAACATTTTTAACAAACAACTTGCAGGACAAGCTAGTGCAACTTTGTTGAATTATCACCTACGAAAGAGGAGTAACATTTGGACAGAGACACATTGTTGTTTTGTTGGAATAAGTGTGCGTCATAGTAGAAAGTTTCATATAAGAAAGAATTATACATTAAAAAAAGTATTTAAATGAAAAGGACACGTAAAACTAATGTTTTAAGATTTTAAGTTAATATGCAACGTTAAATTTATAATTATAATTTCTCAAAAAATTTAATAAAATATTTTTTGATATTTGAAGCTTTCCAAACCATTGTTTTTCTTTTCCATATTTTTAGTTAAAATATTAAATCAAATTTATGGATATAACTTATCACAAAGTCTAATAAAAAATACATTTTTCAATATCTGAGATTCTCTTATCCTTATAACTTTTGATTTTCTTTTGATTGATTAGTCGCCTTTCTTTTTCAATTTCAACCTCGTTGTTTGTGGCAACTCTTTTCTAATGTGAATGGTTGTGAATAAAAGCAACCCCTTTTTTTGCCTATATTTAGGAATAAAAATAAGGGAGAATTAGAGTTAAGGACATAAAGTTAAAAATATTTACTCTAAATGATCTATTATCATTGTTTTAAGATAGATTATTATTGATTTTAAGTAAAACTCCCTAAACCTAATAGTAACAGGTCCTTTAAAATAAATATTTTTAACTTTTGGTCATTAACTTTAATTCTTCTTAAAAATAATGATGACCCAGATATTCTTATCAAAACACCACTTTCCTTTTTCTTTTCTTTTGAAAAACATCCACATGCGTGTTTGCCAATCATCTGTGCCAAGATTAAACTTTACAGAATGTTGGTTGTAACACCATGATTCTATGACTCATCTCATATCATATGTAGGCTTATTTCCATGAAGCACATGAATTCCTTAAGAAAAAATCATAGAAAAATACATTTAAATTGCGTTATGTTACGGATACATTTTTCATTTAGTGTTTCATGGGCTCATCCATTTCATTTTCACATTTAAATACACAAATACAACTTATAACAAACTCAAGAAGTGGCTTAGAACTCGTGCAAATAGATGGTATATTCAAAAACATAGTGTGCAGCTTCAAGTAGGATTTTCAGATTCTGTGCCTGAACTTTGAAAAATTATAACTAATTTTAGAAAAATCAAAATCATGCATACTTTACCATTATCGAAAGATGCAGATGACTACTTCATGTTAAAAATTAAATTTAGGCCAAATAGAGGCTTGTATCTACTGAAAATGGATAGAACAGTACCAGATGACGATTATCATTACTGGTATTGTCCTCCAACATCAAAAATTCATATCTCCCTGTTTAGATGTCCAATTGGGGTGGTCCCAGTGGACATGGAAAGCTTATCATGTCTAGTTTATGTTTATAAAATTTCATAAGTATTGGATATCATTTGGCCCTCAAATAATATAGCCCAAATTTCTGACCATATGAACAGTATCTGTATCAGTTTGACAGAAAAATGCCAACTTTGAAAATTCATAATTAATCTCATAGAGCTCCAAATAATTTGGTTTTTGACTTCCCAAAAAGCTTTGGGTAGGATTCATATGTGTGCCAAATTTCATGGGCAAATTCATTCATTTGGTCAAATCTTGGCATTGGGTTGTAAAATAGCTCATTTTATGTTATATAAGGGGTTCAAATGGTCCAATTTGAGTTTTAAGGCAATCATGACCACTTGAACATGTGAGAATGCACCAAAATGACCTTTTAAACTTGTCTCAAAGGTGTATATACCCATAAATTAAAAACTCACTCTCTTACCCCATGCCATACACAAGATTACACATGCTTTACATTGCCATTCACTACCCAAAATGCACATTACCATTCATTTGGCATTAAAACTCATACATATATCAAATATTTGGGTAATTACATATGTTCAAATAATTACATAACAATTTCATCAATAGGATTACATTATATGCCATGTGTATGGCTACAAAAGAGACAAAACTAAGCATTTTGATGTCAAACTCTCATCTTCCAACTTGATGGATTCCATTACCTTCCTCACTTAGTCCACCTAGCATGTTAAGACATTGGAGATGAGGGAATGAGATTCAAAGAATCCCAATAGCTCATCTCTCTTTCAATCACACATAAAGGATGCAATACAAGTCTTAAAAATGTATGCATGGGCATCATGGAGTGTGCAATCATTCAAGAAGCATTCTTGGCATTTGAACAAGTTATACAAAGCATACATAGGCTTGCCAAGTAAATGGATTAACCTCACCCATTCTCTTATGGATATTAGACTTGCCTCACCCACATTCTCTAAGAGGTTTTGACTCAACCTCACTTTTGGAAGACTCTTTACTTTGTTTCAACCATTTTTACAAGTTTTTGGCTCATCCTCACCATAGCTAAGGGTTCTTGGCTTCACTACACTCAAGCAAAGCCAAGCAAACATACTAGGCATCATTGGAAAACATATTATACATCATGGTACTATGGAATAAAGGCACATGGTAAAACATTTTTCATGGCTTAAAACACACATACACACGTTCAAAGACAAGGTAAGCACACATTCATATATGAGAGAAAGTAGACAGAGCTACCTTTGTCACACTTGCACACTTTCTTCCTTGAACTTAGTTCCTCTCCATGGCCACACTCTCACAGGGAGGTGGGGTGTGTTTCCTTTGGCCTAGACACATAATATGGAAGTTAGTTATACTCTTGAACCAAATTCTAAAGCTACACATTTATTAAAAAAGCTAGGAGGTTAATATGACTCTTTTATAGTTCCATAATATATTTAACAAAGCAACCCTATAGAAACATGATCTTTGCTCCATTCTTTTCATTTATTTATAATTCTTGACTCCATTTAAACCTCTTGGAGTCATCACACAATCAAATCAAGGAGCCTAACTAAGTGTTACTTCTTTAAATCATAATATGGAACCTATGATACCATGTCACTATCCATGACTTCTAAATTTTTCAAGGCTTCCTCTCATTCTCTTCCATCATATATGACTCAAAAATAAGCTTGGAACGAATTAAAACTACACCTTGGTGCTCTAGCCTCTCTAGGTCGTGGCTATGGACCAAGGAGATACCAATTGAGTTTTCTTTGTTTTCTTGATGGAAGATGTATATGAAGAGCCTTCTAGGGATTTAAAGAGCTCATCCAAACACTCATTTAGGCCTAGGAACAATTGCATCAAATCAGATTTTTGGTGGAGCACATGAAACCCTAACTTTGATATCTTGAAAACTAATGATTCTTTGTTAATTTTCTTTGCATATTCTTATTCTCCACACCTAATTTCCTAGGATTCACCCTTGGTTCTACCCAAAATCCATGCCTTCTTAGACCTCCATATGTTGGACGAACTAAGGAAGAAAAGGGAGAAGACGTAGCTAACATAGGATGGAGATTTTACCTTGTTTTACCTTGATTTCTTGCTTGTTTCTTCCTTTCCTTGGCCTCTTCTCTTCAAATCTGAGTTTTCCCCTCTGTTCTTTCCTCAAAATAGATCCAAAAACTTCAATGAAACCATAGGAAAGAAGGAGAAATGGAGAAGAAGAGGTTTGCTAAAGAAAAAGCATGAAAAAGACCAAGAAAATCTATACCTCTTATTTTTTTTCCTTATTTTCTTCTCCTTCTTCAGTGCCTCACCCTTGGGGTTCTTCCTCTGATTTAGGGTAGAAACAATTGTGTCTAAATGAATGAGGAGGTGGGGTGCCTCATATATATAGGTAGGTTTAAGAAACACTTTTCAAAAATTCTAATTTTGCCTCTTTGTCTTGGCATTTTCATTTCCAATTTGTTTTAGCTTCTTTTTGAGAATTTTTTTTCTATTATAAAATTTAGGTTCTCAATTTAATAAAATGCCTTTAGAATTACTTAAATTAGAGCTAAACCCTTCCTGAATAAATCCATCAAAGTTTGAGTCAATCGACATTGGAAAACGTCCACCAGAGGGGTTTTAATTGTCTCAGTGCTTCCCATGGTTTTCAGGGCCTCTGAGAACCCTAGAAAACTTGAAACTTTCATTTAAAAAGCCATTCTATGAGAATTCCAAAATTTGCTCAAAATTACAAAAATGCTATTATCTTTCGTTTAAATTCGTTTCTTCATTCTAGCTTCGTTTTTCTTTCCGTCTAAGCCTATGATTCTCATTTTTAAGAGTCTAGAATGTTAATTAAATTTTTTAGGACCTTAAATAATTTATTTGAGGGGACGTACTTTGAAAACGCACCCGTTTTCATCGTTTAACGAAAACCAGACATTACATTGGTCCACATGAAAAGCTTTGTTGACATAGGGTTAACGAAATATGACATAATCGAATTAATAACTTTTTCAAAAAGTTTAGACTAATTTTATGGTAATTACTTTTTACAAATATTTAACCTAAAAAAAAAAGATCATTGGGATCTTAAAAAATTGCAAAACTGAAATTCAAATTTAATAGTATAATTTAATCACCTTAAATCTTCATCATTCACTAAACTAACTCTAGGATTTTCCTTCTTTTACTGGCAATATACAATACTTTAAATGTCTGATAGTTTATATTATACATTATTATTCTTGTTATATTTCTTTATTTCTTTCTCAAGAGAGGTAAAGAAAAAGAGTACATAGATAAGCTAACTTTTCATGCAACTAAGTATTATTAGCTAATGATTAGGCATGGCTTTTGGTTTTCTTGTCTTCTTCCATAGGATGGGGATTTTGACTTTTAACAAATTAAGTTATAAGAAGAGAGAATCAATAGCTCAGATTTCATGTAATCAGTTTCAGAGACATATATCAATAAAAAAGAAGAAAAGGAGAAAAATCAAGTTAAGTTAAACACCGTCGTATTCTTGATTACTACGATGCTTTTTATCATAGAATTTATATGTAACTAACTAATAGCTGTATAATTATATATGATATCCATATGCAAATGACCTCATTGGAAATTCAATTATATATATATATATATATTATTTTAAATTATTGGAATTGTATGCAAGGGATCTTAATAAATGATTTATAAGTTATTATTGAGATTAATATAAATTTTAAAGCCAAAATTGCTCACCATAAAAAAATCATATATACAAGGAAAGTGCGAGGAGATTGGAGGAGTTAATGTAAACTTTAAAGTAAATTTTGTAATATCATATGATTTAGGAATTCAAAATAATTCTTAAAAAGTGGAATGAATTATTCACGATAGATCACGAGCCTAGTGAAAGCCAGTATGAATTACGAGAAATCAAAATCAAAATCGTTTAGTTAATGAATGAAGACCCTAAAATAAAGTGAATTGAGGTTAATTGAGATTAGAATGTGAATTAGAACACTTGAAAATGTGGGTAAGAACCTAAAGATAGCCCAAAATATAAGCCAAAATGGCTGAACGAATTTAAGGAATAACGTAGTGGCAAAATCGTAATTTCAGGAAACTTTTTTAAAACTCAAAGGAGGGATCTTTAAGTGATAAATTGAGTTTCTTAGGGTTATCAGAGGCCTTAAAAACTATAAAAACCTCTAAAATGGTTTAAACCCTTTTATTGTTTATTTTATGTCATTGATTAACCAAAATTTTAACCGAATAGTTTGATAAGATTTTTAATCTAATTATGGGAAAACCAAAGGCATTTTATGAATTAGAAGACTTAAATTTTATGATGGAAAAGACAGTTCTAATAAAGGAGCTGAAATGAACAAAAACGGGGAAATTGAAGTCGAACAACAAAATAAAAATTATGAAAAATGTTATAACTCCCCTTCTTTCTTCTTAAACTGGGCCAGCTCATCCTCCACACTTCAAAAACAGACCTTGAAGCTTCTGGAGTAGAAGAGAGAGGTGTAACACCATAATTTCCTAGCTCAATCTATGCTACTTTCATGTCTCATGTCATGAATTATGCAAGAAGGTAGGAAAAATGACATTAAAATAATACATTATTCTAGTGTTGCGTTGTGTATAAAAATTTCGTTTGGTGTCATGTGGATCATATGAGTTCATGTGTCATATTCTCATATTTAATTACATGAATACAACTCATTTCCATCATTAAAAGTGGCCCACAACTTGTGGAAACCAAAGGGAAGCATAAAACTCATACTTGTATTTTCGACCAGAATTTTGCCATTTTTGTCACAAACTTTGGAAAATCATAACTAATTCAAGAAAAATAAAAATCATACATTCCTGGTCATTCTAGAAATATATACATGTCTAATTTATGCTAAAAATATGTCTAGACTATGAAAAATAATAGAGAAAATGTTTGACATTAAAAAATATACAGAGGTCTGGCTATCCATGAGTACTGTTACTGGTTTTTGTAGCAAACTTCAAAAATATCCAATTAATTTCACAAAAATCCAATCTATGAAAATGATACCAATATAGAAAGATACAGATGTTAACTAGAGGGAAAAAATAACTATAAATCAGTTCAGGTACACCTAGACCTCAAAACTTGACCAAACAATACCTGAGGTCAGTTTGAATGCTTGGTACTGGATAGGAACTTTGAAAATTCATATCTCCTTCTTTAGACATTCAAATGAGGTGATTCTAGTTGGTATAAGTCACTGGGAGTATTGAGTTTCTCTCTATAAAATTTTGTGGCAATTGGACATCATTTGCCCCATGAGTGATAGAATTCAATTTCGGACCAGTGTTACAATACTAATGACCAAAACCAGAAAAATTCCTAACTTCAACAATTCGTCAAATATTCCTTAGACCTCCAAAAATTACCTATTTTAGCTTCTCAAAAAGCTATAGATGCATGCCAATTTCAGACCAAGAAGACCTCATTTGGCTAAAAATGTGACATCGCCTTATGAAATAGTCATTTTTGCTCCCTATCAAGAGTCACTTTGATCTAAATGACCGCCTCTTGAGTTGGCACCTCTTGGGTAAGTTTAAAAGCATAATTATGACTTGTAGGAATTGCCTAAGTGGTCCCAAACCCTATGCCTCTTAATTTGGCCACTCCACATCCAATAATACATATGTAACGATAACCACACAAGAGACAATTTTCATGATTGGCATTAATTTAATGTCACACTTGGGCTACATAATATTCATACATCATATTACCATTACTCAAGGTCTTACATTACCAAAATAATATATACAAGACTAATTTGATATTTAAATACAAAGAAAACTACAACATCTCCCAAGTGTAGCTAGTTAGAGTTCTTGGCTTGCCTTCCTTGTGTCTTGAGAGCTATAACATTTAGTCCCTCCATAAACATGAGAAATGCGATATTTGGTTTCTCCGTAAATGTCAGAAATGGGTCAGATACAAAAGAAAGTCCTTAAAATAGAAGGAATTGGGACCAAATAAAATTATGATAAAATTTTCAATAATGAAAAATGAGGATTTGAGCTTTGAGTTGCCCAGAAATCAATGTCAAAGTGATTCAAAAAATTTGCCGAAAGGTTAGTGACATTTTGATAAATATGGGCACATTTTGAAAAACTTATAAGAGGCTTTTTAAATGAAAATTTTGAGTTCTCCAGGGTTCTCAGAGGCCTTGAAAACCATGGGAAGCCCTGGGATAGTTAAATCTCTTCCGGTGGACGTTTTCCAACGTCAGTGTACCCAAACTTTGACGGATTCGTCCGAAAAGGTTTTAGCTTCGATTTGAGTGATTACAAAAGTATTTTGCTAAATTTGGAACCTAAATTTCATAATGGAGAAGACGATTCTAAAAAAGGAGCTAAAAGGAATTAGAAACAAAAATGCCAAAAACGAGGGACAAATTGGGAATTTTTGGAATTCTTTTGCTTTTAATACTCTCTCTTTCTCATGCCCTCCCTTGCCCTCATTTTCCATTGTCTTTCTTCTTCCCAGAACAAAGAGGAGAATTAGTTCTCTTAGGCGCACAAGAGAGAGCACTTTCGGAGGGAGAAAAAAGACAAGAAAAGGTAGGAAATTCCATGAAAAATCTAGCTTTCTCCTTAGCAAGTCACTTCTTATCCTTCTCCTCCTTATTCTTATGGGTTTGATGGTGTTTTAAAATCTATTTTAGGGGCAGAATAAAGATAAAAAATTCGTGTTTGATGGGAGGCAACCAAGGAAAGTGAAAAGCAACCAAAAGAAAGCAAGAAAATAAGATAAAACTTCTATTCTTTGGTAGTTTCTTCCTCCCCCTTCTTCTTGCATGATTTGGCCACCATGAGCCCAATTCTTAGGGGTTGTGTTCTATCTAATTCATGGAGGGATTAGAGGTTTTAGATGGCAAGGATTAAGAAGGAACCAATAGAATCAAGAAAGGAGCATTAGGAAACAAGATGGAACCATTAGGGATCCAAATGCTCCCTTGCAAATATGATTTTATATGAATATTCTTAGGCTTAATTGAATGTTTAAAAATACTCCTAAGACCCCTAGAGAGCTTCCCACATGTACCTCCCATCCAAGAAAGCAATGAAATTGCAAGAAAAATCAATGAACTCTAAGTAGAAAAAGTGTAGTGCATTTAAAGGGATTGTAAAAACTAATTTGATTTATGCATTCCCTAGCATATGTGAGTATTTGTTTGAGTTCCTAAGACCCCTAAGAAGCCTCCCAAGTGGCTCTCCCATCAAGGAAAAATTAAAAACCCCTTGAACCCCAAATGCTTCCATAATGTCAACCTAGGATAGATGGAGGGGTTAAAGAGTGTTTTAATTTATTCTAGCCTTGGTTTGAGACTTCATATGATGGCAGAAGGTGGGAGGAACCCTTGGAAAAAATTTAGAAGCCATGGATTGGGAGATGAGGTAATGGCTTCCATAATGTGGCCTTATGAAGCAACTTGTGTTTAGGCTTTTGTAAATGAATATGTAATGGCTCCAAGGACCTTAAATGAGGTCAAGAGGCCTAGGAATGAGAAGAGAATGGAGTCAAGAACTTGAATCATGATGATTACATCAATAGGGTATTTATGGAACCATTATATGACTTATGGAACCAAGTATGTTCTTAAATATAAGTTTAATGTCCTAGCTTGTTTCAAGATTAGCTTCCATATGATGTGTCTAGGCCAAGAGAAATGATCTCCACCTTCTTGGGTGTGTGAGGTCAAGGGAGAGGACTCAAGGCTTAAGAAAAAAGTGTGTAAATACAAGCAAGGTAGCTCTCTCCACCTTCTCTCATACATGGATGTATGTTAGTTTGTCTTAGAATGTGTGTATGTGTATTTTCAAACCATGAAAAGTATGTTAGCATGATTTCATATGCCATAGTTTTATGATGACATATTATGTTTCATATGATGTTTTGATGTGTGCTTGGGTTTGCTTGAATGTAGTGAGGCCAAGAACCCTTAGCTATAGTGAGGATGAGCTAAGAACCCTTAAGATTTGTTGAGACAAAACAAAGAGTCTCTTAAAAGCAAAGTGAGCTCCTAAGAGTATGGTTGAGTCTAAGAATGCATTAAAGAATGGGTGAGGCAAGTACAATATCCACAAGAAAATGGATAAGGCCAATCCACTTGCTTGGCAAGCCTTTGTATGCTATGTATGACTTTCTTAAATGATGAAAATGCTTCTTGAATGTTTGCACATGTCCATATGATCATACATGCATTTATGAGACTTGTTTGCATCCATTATGTATGATTGAATGAGGGATGAGCTATTAGGATTCTTTGAATCTCATTCCCTCCTCTCCAATGCTCTAAAATGCTAGGTGAACTAAGTGGATATGCTAATGGGAGCCAACAACATTGAAGAAGAGAGATTGACATTTATATGTCTAGCTTTTACCCTTTTTGAACCATAATGATATTCAATGATGTATATGATTATTGTAAATGGCACATGACCCTTGAGACACATGTAAATACACTATTATGTGATGTTTATGTGTATGAATATGATGTATGAACTTTAGAAATGAATTCGGGTGTGTAATGCCAAGTTATGCAAATTGAAAGTTTGATGCAAATGTGTATAAGTGTGGATGAAAAGGCCAAAATGAGATGCATGGGGTTTGGGACCATTTGAACAGCTCACACAAGTATTAAATGTACTTTTAGACTTGCCTAAAAGGTGCCACAACCAAGGAAAAGCTATTTGGCAAGTTTGGTACCCCATATGGAACCAAATTTGACCATAATGAAACCCTATGTCACTTTTTGGGCAAATGAGCTCTTCGTGATCTGAGATTTGGCATGAAATTAGGTCTCATTGATATATTTTTGGGAAGTTAAAGAATATAATTTTTGGAGGTCTAGAGAATATCTGATGAATTTTCAAAGTTGGGATTTTCTATTGATTCTGGTATGTGCACTGTTCACACTGGCAGATATGTATTCTGGGTCATCTGATGGGCAAATAGTATCTAATGCTTGTGAAATTTTATAGACATAAACTATAGGTTATAAGATTTTTGTAGCCACTAAGATCACCTTATTTGGAGGTCTGAGCAAAGAGTTATGTATTTTTGAAGTTGGCTGTCAGTAGCAGTGGTGCCTCAGGAGTCCAGTCATTGTTCCATATATTTCTGATAGCTAAACATATTTTTTTCATTCCAGAATTATTTTTACATAAATTTAACATTTTTAGCTTTCCAGAATGACTTAATTTGTGTGATTTTGATTTTTATAGAATTAGTTATGAATTTTAGAAGTTTGTATCAGTAATATGAAATAGCAGCCCAGGAAACAGTGACCTCTGAACTTTTTCGGATGTCAAACGTCCTCTGTGATGGATGTTATGGTCTAGAAGTATTTTTAGTATGAAGTAGACATCCATATATTCTCAGGTTGACCAAGATTGCATGATTTTGATTTTTCTAGAATTAGTTATATTTTTCAAAGTTTGACTAGAAAAGAGGCCAAATCTGGTTGAAAATATACTTGATTATTTTGAGTTTCATTTCAGTTTCTATGAGTTGAGGGCATGATTTTGAGATGGAAATGAGTTGTAGTGATGTATTTAAATATGAGAATGTATAGCATGAGCTCACATAGTCCACGTGACACCGAATGAAATTTTTAAGTACGATGCAACGTAAAGAAAGCCACTATTTTTTCCCTTTTACCTTATATTTTCATGAATATAATGATGTGAGACATGTATATATATGATATGATGAACTAGAAGTTATGGTGTTACAAGAGCCACCTAGACATTTCAAGATGGAAGGAGGAAGGGGAGTGAGATTCTAAGAATCCCAATAGCTTACACACACCTATTCACATACATTCAAGGCATACATACATCAATGACACAATTATGAAACATAAGGTATGCAAGGCTACCATTTTATGCCACATCTACACATCAAGATCATCCTCATGCTCTAGGAACTTTTGGTTTTACCTCACCCCATTTCTAGGACTTTTGGAGTTGCCTTACTCTTGGTTTAGGGATTTTGGACTTAGCCTCACCCATCCAAGGAACTTTTGGTCTAGTCTCACCCATGCCTTAAGACTTTTGGCACATCCTCACCCACTTTAAGGGACTTTTGGCATCACCTCACCTTTATGAGCCAATCTTACATTCAAAGGTATTCAAGAGCACACATTGGTACCAATGCAATTCCATGAGATCATGTGGCATATTACCAAATCATAAGAACACATACAAGCACACAATGACATACATATGCACACAAGAAAGTATGAAGAATAAGGTGGAGAGCTACCTTTCAATTTATGCAAACTTACTTTGCTAATTACTTCCCCTCCTTGATTTCATAGGAGCACTTAGGTGGTTGATTATTCTCTTGGCCTAGACATCACAAGGAACACACAATCACATAATTGAAGTAAGCCAAGACACTAAACTAAAGTTTAAACACACACTTAGTTTCATACTTGGAATTATGGTTCCATAGTTAGCCTAATGAAGTAACTCTTGGAATTCAATTTCTAGGTTCCATTCTCTTGTTATTCTTAGACTTCTTGGACTTATTTAAGTTCCTTGGAGTTATCACACATTCACTTGCACAATTGGAAATCCAAGCTGCTTCATAAAGCACCATTATGGACACCATTGGTCTATCTCTCATCCCATGGCTCCTAAATTTTTTTCCAATGATTTTCCCCATCTCCTAACATCATATAAAGTCCTAAACCAAGGTTAGAACAAATTAAAACACTCCCTAGGCTATTTAACCTTGCTTGGTCAAGATTAGTAAGCAAAATGGGGTTCAAGAGCTTCTTAATTTTTCCTTGATGGGAGAGTCATTTGGGAAGGTTTCTAAGGGTCTTAGGAGCTTAAAGAAACATTCAAATAACTAAGAAAATATTCACACAAAATCAGATTTTACAAAACCCTAGAAAACTCCATACTTTTCTATCTTGTTTTCTATTAGTTTTCCTTGGAATTTCTTGCCATATTTTATCTTTCCATGGCTTAAAACTCTTGTTGCACTCTTACTTTTGGACAAAAATTCCCTCCCCCATATGGTTTTGGTTCAGGCCAAAATTCCACCAAGAAAGACGCAACAAGGAGAAGCAACAACAACAAGTAATTACCTTGGTTTTAAGCTTCCTTTCAATGCTCTTTTTCCTTAGTTTGCTTCCTCTTATGAAATTTGAATTTGCCCCTTGTGTTTTGGCCTAAAAATAGAACCAATCATCTTAAGAAAACTATAGAAAGAAAGCCAAGAACAAGAGGAAAAAAATTAGAAGAAGGAAGAGTATGATATTCTATAAATTTTCTTACCTTTTTCTTGATTTTTGCTCCTCCTTTTCTTCCCCTTCTTGTGTGCCTAAGAGGGCAGATCATATTCTATATTTTGGGTAAAAAATTACATGCTTAAGAAGGTGGGAGCCTTTAGAAACATACTTTTTCAAAAATTTCAATTTTGTCCTTCTATAATGGCAATTTCATTTTAGCTTCGTTTTATCTCTTTTTTGAGACTGTCTTTTTCATTATAAAATTTAGGTTCCCAATATAATAAAATGTCTTTGGAATCACTCAAATTGGAGCTAAAACCTTACCGAACAAACCAGTCAAAATTTAGGTCAACTGACATTGAAAAAGTACACCGGAAGGGCTTTCCTAGTCCCGGGGCTTTCTATGGTTTTTAGAGCCTTTGAGAACCCTGAGAAACTCAAAAATTTCATTTAAAAAGCCCCCTTATATGTTTTTTCAAAAGTTATACTTATTTACGAAAATGTCAATATGTTTCGTCAGTTTTCGTTACAAATTGTTTCTCTATCCTAACTCTATTTTTCTTTCTGTATGAGCCTAGAATTATCATTTTTAGGAGTCTAGGATTCTACACAAATTTTTTAGGGACATTATCTAGGTCATTTCAAAAAACTTATTTTTATACAGCTCATTTCGTCATTTTATAAAAATTACATTTGTTACAAGAGGTGCACCAAGGAGAAGAGAAAGAAGAAGGAAAGAAGGCAAAGAAAAGATAAGAAAATGACACTTTTTCATGCTTTTGTCTTCACTAACTTGGTTCTCCTCCTTGAGCCCTTTCCTTTCTTTTGGTGGTTTTGGCTTTTAGAAAGAAGCATTTTTGTCGCTGGTTTGTCAGAGGAAGGAGGGAATATGAAGAAACCAAGCCAAGCATCAAATATCTCACTTGGAAGACATTAAAACATGGTATGTTTCTGTAGTTGAAACTTGCTTCTCCTTGGCCTCCATCTTGTATATGTGTTTGGTCAAGCCTCAAGAGGATGAAGGGAGATGATTTTGACCAGAAACAAAGCTAACTCAAGGGCTTAGAAGTATGGAGAATTTAAATATGCAATTAAAATCAAGAAAGGAGCATTAGGATATAAGGCAGAGAAGTTAGAGTTTTGATTGTACCTATGGATTTATGAAGCTTTCTAATAATGATTTAACTTATATAAGAGCATATTTGAGTTCATAAGAGACCTATGAAGCTTCATGGATGCCAAATTCCTTAGGAAAGCAAGTAAAACTCTATGGGTGCTCCATTATGTGGGTGTCTCATCCAAGGTGGGATTTATATACCTAGGGAGAGTTTTCTTTGATTCTAAGGCTATGAATGGTCTAGATATGAATAATAAACACCAAAGGAACTATTGGTTTGGATTTAGGAACCATATTTTGAAAGTTGGAAGTTTAAGGATCCATTATCCATAGAGAAATAACTTTGTATTAGGCTCCTTGATTTGAATTTATGATAACTTTAATGAGTTTAAATGGACTCATGTAACTTGGATTGAGTGGGAAATTAGAGCCAAGATGATAAATTATAAGAGTTGCTTCATTATGCTACAATATAGAGCCATATGGGAGCCTAAAACTAAAAGTAGCTTATATAAGGCTTGTGTAAGACTAGAGATAGTTTCATTGATACCTTTGTGTGTTGTTTGATGTGTCTAGGCCAAGTAAATTAAGTATCTCCCAAGTATGAGAGAGAAAAGTGAGAGTCTAAGGAGGAACTTGGTGCATTCTTAAGAAAGGTAGCTCTTCATCTATTCTTGTATGCTTATCTTGGTTGTTTGATTATTATTGATTGCTTATATATGTGAACCATGATTTAGACCTATTGCTATTGGTTTGATGTTATGATACCATTATGGTTCTTAGAATGCTTTTAGAATGTGTATGGCTCTTGATGGGTGAGGTTGTGCCAAAAATCTCTTGACTTGGGTGAGGTGAAGCTAAAAGTTCCTAAGTAAGGGTGAGACAAGGCCAAAAGTCTCTAGAATGGGTGAGACTAATCCAAACCACATAAATGGGTAAGGCTAGACCAAAAGTCCCTAGAGTTTGATTTTGACTTCTATGGATTCATTTGATTTTATAAATATGTTCATGTTTGATGTTTGGATGGATATGATGCATGCTTGCATTCTTTGACATGAAAATATGCCATATAAGTATACTTAAAGGATGATTGAGCTATTGGGATTCTTTGAATCTCACTTTCCTCCATATTATCTGTAACCATGTCTAGGGAAATCTCAAGAGGCAAAGAATGGACATCAACATGCTTGATTCATGATACTTTGACAATAGAATAACATTTTATGTAATATGTTGTGAAAGAGAATTTGTACTTGTTATTTGTGTAATGTGAACCTTCACACACTTGTAAAAGTATGAGAATATGATATAAATGCTGTGATTGGATGTATATATGCAAGAATATAAGATTTGGGTTTGTATGTGGCATGGAAAGTGCATGTATAATGCCAAGTGCAGAGGTCATTTTGAGATGCATGATGTTTGGGACCTTATGAGATGGTTGAATATGCTATAAATCATGTGTTGGACATGCTCAAATGGTCACTTGTATTATAGAATCACATTATGGACCATTTGATGCCAACTTAATACTAAAATAAGCCATATTTTGCCCCTGAACCAAAATCAAACCAAATGGGCGCATTTGGGCATGAAACTTATTAGGCATATAAATCTCATTTACAGCTTTTTACAAAGCCAAAGAACATAATTTTTGGGACTCTAAAGAATGTTTTATGATTTTTCAAAGTTAGTTGATTTATGCAAAAATGCTATATCACTGTTCATTTTGTTAGTTCTAGTTTTCTATGTATTTGAAGGGCTAAATGAACTCTAATGATCATGAAATGTTATAGGTTTATCGTTGGTATCATAGGCTTTTCATATCCATCAAGATCACTCAATTTGGAGTAGTATAGCTTAAGATATAAATTTTCAAAGTTTCAGGCCTGTGCATACACTAAAAACTGATAGTGGTACTATTCTATTGGATTTTGGTGACATAAACAAATTTGTTTTCATTTGGGATTTTTAGAGTAGCTAATTCATGTCTTGATCTTTCCATAGAGTCCTAATTTGTATGATTTGGAGCTCTTTAACTCAAGATATGAATTTTTAAAGTTTTGGACAGAATTATAGATACATGAGAATGTATGTAGCTTGAGTTATTGTGTAATGCATGGCTTAAACTTGAATTCCATGCTTCTTTTTGTGATGTTTTCATATGAACAAGTGTATTATGGATGAAAGTTGAGTTTGGTAAGTTGAAATAGTTCATTTAGGCAAAAATGAATTAATGACATTTAATAGTCTATAGCCATCGAGATCACTTAATTTGGAGTTGTGTAGCTCAAGATATAAATTTTCAAAGTTTCAGGCTTGTGCATACATGAAAAATTGATAGTGGTACTGTTCGATTGGATTTTGGTGACACAAACAATTTTTTTTTGATTTGGGATTTTTGCAATAGCTAATTAATGTCTTGAGCTTTCTATAGAGTTCTAATTTGTGTGATTTGGAGCTCTTTAACTCAATATATAAATTTTTGAAAATTTGGACAGAATTATGGATACATGTACGTGGCTTGAGTTATTGTGTAATGCATGGCTTAAACTTGAATTTCATGCTTCTTTTGTGATGTTTTCTTATGAACAAGTGTATTAAGGATGAAAGTTAAGTTTGGCAAGTTGAAATGGTTCATTTAAGCAAAAATAAATTAATTTGACATTTAATGATGGTATTTTTTGCTACTAAAAGTATTAGAATGACAAAAATGGATATTATAGGCACTTTGTCATGCAAATTAAATGCTAGTTATTGGTATGATAAATTTGACACATTAGCAAAATGATACATTTATGACAAAAAAAAGTATAATTTTAGTTTCATTTTTTAGTTGTCACAAAAAGTTATTGCTAAAAACATGTTTTTTGTAGTTGTTTTAGGTGAAGATTTCATGAAATAAAAATGGAAAGAAATGAAGGGAAAGATTCAGACTTAGATGTGTTAAAAGACGATAGATTAAAATTTAGATCATACCTAATATAATATAGTAGTCCATGAATATGAATCCCTGCAAAAGAAATAGCAACATATAGATGGAGGAGTAAGAATTACAACCCACAATATCCTAGTAAGTTCAAAGGGTACTTTATAATTTTTTGTATCATAAAATTTAACCCTAGCTAGTATAAATAAGATAAGTAACTCTAGGTGGGTTGTGAGTTAGGTTCTTATCCTCTAAATGGGTTTATGAGTAGCTCTCCTATTACAAGCTATTTGTCAAGAGAATCAATCTATTTGCATAGTGATTATTACTAAATTAATTATTATGATATTAACAGAATAAAGTTTGTTATTTAGTCTAACAATTAATTAATGCTAATCCATAATAAATTAATATTTTCAATAATCTCCCACTTAAATAGCATTAATCAATTGTTAGACATAACAAGAATAAATCAACATGTAAAGAAATACTAATAATATTAAATAGTTAATATACACACTGTTAAAAAAATTCAAAAAATGAAACAATAAACCAAAAATATTGAATCCAATAGGGAAAACAATGCCAAAATGCCAACAAGGTCTCAAATTTGAATGAAATGGAATTTCAATAGATATATGTTCAAAATTATATGGACTAACCAAAACAAAGTATCCTAAAGTAGTCAGACTTCTACTAAACCAAGGCATCAAAAAAAAAAATCATATCATTTAAGAGTCATATGTTTCTCAACGAGACTCTAATAAGTAAGCTTTTGATTAACAAATTAACTTAACATATTATTCATAAAACATTTATAATTTGAGTTTGAAATTTAAGAATCTTCTTTCTAACTAAATAGAACTTAATATTAGAATTTATTGCACTTGGAATTCTTATGATTTTGAGAGAAACACATAGCAGAATCATTGTCACAAACAAATGGTCAATATTCAAAATATGCATTTAGCAACATGCATAATAGAAATTAATTTCCTTGACCACATAGTCGAAATGGCCTTACAATAAATGACATATTCTACAACCAAATGAGATAGTTGTAATTGTCCATGTGATACTTTTCAACAAAATAGCTCCTCCAAATATCATGAGATATATATAGAGGTTGTTATTAGTGTCTATATGACACTTTTTACAAAATAGCTAATCCAAAACATCCTAAGATGTACATAGAAGTAGATTTCAAGATTTCTACACAAATTACATAATTAGAATCCAATAAGACCAATGATTAGAAGTGGATTAGATCTACTCTAATTCAAGATGCAATTCTAAGTACCTTGTAAGTATTAAGTGAATTTTTTAAGCAACTTTTCAAAAAAAAAAATTAAACAGGATTATTCAAGTATCTAACAAGTACACTATTAACAAAAGTTATGTTAGGATGAGTATACACTTGAAGTAATATGAAGTTGCCAACAATAGAAGCAAGAAATGAAATACTATCCATTTTAGTCCTTTTTATATAATGTTGAAGACATTGGGATTTAGATAACCCTCGCCTATCATAATAGGTATACCAAAGGAATAAGAGTGCGGGTTCAATTTTTTAAACACTCAATCAACCAAAGTTCCTTCATGCAAATTTAAAATATCATGGGACCTATCTCGATAGATCTATATCCTAATAACATAAGAGGTCTTAACAAGATTTTCATATCTAATTTCTAAAAGATACATTGATTTAAAGTGCTACAGCAAAATTACAAAAGGCTATAACCTTGTCCTACTTCAGATAGTAATGTCTAAAGCTTGTTTCAACTCATAAATGGATCATTTAATTTACACATTAAGTAGTTGTTCTATGATTTTACAAGACCTTCTTACTGAATCTCATACAAGCTTTAACATAAAAAGTAATCTAGACATTAATATGGTGAGGTCCTAAAACAAAATCCAATTAATGACATGGTCTTTCAAAGAGTGTCTTTAATGGACATTAGTGAGAAGCTATATATAACCAAAATTTTTTCCCTAATTATGGCCATTTCAATCAATTTGATTTTAAATTTTATAATATCTCTTGTAGCTTCGCAATAGGTTTTAAAGACCTACTTAACCAATTGATTTATAGTCAATTATTAACTCTTTAAATTCCAAATTTGCTTTTATATGGAAAAAATAGGACTTACTTTATTTATCATCAAGGACGTCAAACATTGTTAAGTCTCTTTCCTTTAAGAGGAGTTACATCAATATAAAAGTAAGGGTAAAAAAAAAAACCACTCACATAGAATCTTACGAAGTGAAGGGTAAAAATTCATACAAAATGAATTTGCTCCCACTTAACTTTGGTAAGAAATATTCAACAATGTGTCACTGAACCAAAGGAATATATCAAGGCAAGGGAAAAAATTTATCATGTTAAAATACCCCATTGATTTTTGGATGAGGTTTACTAATGTATGCTTTTCTAGTCTCATAAACCTTGACATGTTTTAATTAATTGCTTAAGTAAGATGTTGAATAGCATATTTATCTAGAAACTCAACTTATAAGTCCTCAATATAGGTCCCATTCCAAGTTTTCGTAGAAAAATAATTGCATGGGCATAATAGTTGGAATAGTAACAACATAGAGAAATATGAATTATATGTACAACTTAATTATGAACAAGGGTTCCCTTTAAGATCTAACTAATACAATTATACATATAAGACTATTGTTTATAACGATCTCTCCTAAGGGTCTCAGATCACAAAAAGCTGAGAGAACTAAATAGGCATCTTAAAGATAATAAAAAACTAATATCTTGAACACTTCTGTATCAATAGAGTAATAGAAATATTAAGACATCAAGTAAAATGTACCATAGTACCAACAGTATTGATTGACAATATCATTGATTAAAATATATCCTTGACACAAGCCTTACACAATCACTCTTTTGATATTTAATTTTTTTTTCATTTATCATAATACTTATATTATCAAAATTATATCAAATAATGTCATACTGATAGGATATATTCATTACTTATATAATATATTCCATATAAATCAATGACCAAAGTTAAAAAAAATTATATTTCACATAAGAAATTTTGTGACTAGTTCTAGGGTAGGAGGAAGCATAATTATTTAAAAAATAGAATTACACAAAATTAGATTATCATAAGTGACATATCCATTCTCATATTCGAGTGACACATGACAATTATACCTAACCATATAAATAAAAATGTGTCCAAAACAACTAGATGATATGAGAGTTTCTCTCATGAATATCATCTAAAAATATTTTAAGAAATAGGATTAAATATATTTTAAAACATAATTGCAATCCTCAAATATTTACCATAGATAAGTTACCAACAAAATAAAATATCTTTTGCCACCAAAAAAAAAAAATTCTTCTGAGCCATAAATTTAAAAAATGTGGAACTCTTAACATCAAATATAATATTTATTATTGGTTGTTAAATACAATTTACATGATCTATTAGAAAAGAATATATCTTTGCTATAAATGGTTTATGTGTCTCTCATAAAGTTTCACAATTTTCTTGTGATACATTTAACACAAAAAATTGCACAATTATAATTTTATAAATATGTCCTTAATTTTTAAAAAATGTATAAAGGGCTATCTATAATAATACGTTACATTGATAATGCTACATTTATAGGATATATTCACTGTCAATGTAATTTATTCAATAATTTTTGTGCAATATAAAACAATAGAGGCATTACTATATATATGTATATGTAAACAAATACATATCAATCAAAATAAAATTCCTTAAGCAAATTAACTAAAAAGCACTCTTATGATTGGTCTCATGATGGGAAGACACATAATCACAAAATATTAATAGCCAAAATTATCTTCTAGGCAAATAAAAAACATGTTATCATACTTAACAAATCTATATATTTAATATCTCATAGCAACAGTTTATAAGAATAAGAATATGTAATTAGACAACTTAGTGTATAAGATACACATATATTATTATTGTTAAAATTGTGAAATCAAGCTATGCTCCAAAAATAAAAATATGTCTAAAATCATCTATGTATAAATTTTCAATGATGCATTTTGATAAAATATTGTAATTCATGCACAATTACTATCACATTCTATAAGTGCCATTGACACATGTTAATTTTATAATATCTTTTTCTCATGTGGCAATTATTAAAATATTACAATAATCTGATCAAATGAATGAATTTGCTTATGAAATTTGGTATGCATATAGATTTCATTTAGAACTTTTTGGGAGGCTAAAGACCAGATTATTTTGGAGCTCTATGGAATCAATTATGAATTTTCAAAATTGGCACTTTTCTGTTGTTCTAATGTAAACATTATTCATATGGTCAGTTTCTTGTGCTGTGACATTCAAGGGCCAAATGGTGTCTAGCACTTATGAAATTTTACAAAAATATACTAGATATGATAAACTTTCCATGGACACTAAGATCACCCCAATTAGACATTTGAGCAGGGAGATATAAATTTTTGAAGTTAGGATAGTATCAGTAGTGACAAGTGATCTTTGTTACTGTTCCATCAATGTCTAATGGCTAGACATCTCCAATGTGGTCTGGAATTATTTTTAGCATAAAGTAGACATTTGTAAATTTCCAGAATGGTATAGTGTGATTGATTTCAAATTTTTTAAAACTAGTTATAATTTTTCAAAGTTTATGATAGAAATATGGAATTTCAGTCTTAGGCTGCACACTTTATTTTCATGTACATACTCCCTTAGCTTAAGTTATTGACCACTTCTTGAGCTTTTTATGAGTTTTATTTGTGTATTTAAATATGAAAATGAGATGGATGAGTCCATATGGTCCACAGCACATGAAATGAAAAAATTATACACGATGTAATGCAAATTTAATTGAATATTTTTATTACTTTTCTAGGGAACTTTGTATAATTCAAGGAAATAAAACTAGATATGATATGAGATGAGCCATATGATTATGGTGTTACACTTTATTCATATTAGAGCAAAGTTCTAGGCTTTCTAAGGTTGTATATGGCTTGAAGATGTGGCTATAAAGCTATGTAAAGGTTTACAGAGTTATGAAAAGCCTTGTATAAGGCATTTTGGGTGTGTAGATGTGGCTTATGTTTTTTTTTTTATGCTAAGTGAATTGTGGAATGGTCTTGAGTAGGTGGTAAACTGTGGATGAGGTAGCCCTCTAGTCTTAAAACAGAGTTAAGTGATTTAACAGCTAGAACTTTATAAGTTATAGTAGCTCGCCGAGATCAGTCGCGAGCTTTGCGTATTAGCAGCGAGAGATGATTGCATGGCTGATAGAGGGCTTGCTTAGTGAGGTTAAGAGAGACCTAATCTCCCTGATTTCCTCACTTAGACCGTTTGGTAATGTTGTGCCCAATGTAGGGATAAGATGTGAGGCGGCATAGTATGAGGTGAAACTGTTGCTGTACAGAGTAAATATTGAGTAATTATCCCCTTAACCATGACACCTAGATGCTAAGATGAAGTGATGAACCTAGAAAGGTTATTCCCTTAAGCTAAAAGTTTGAGTTACAAGCTACACTCCATAGAACCCTAACAGTCCAGAGATGGTAGCTAGTTATGCATAAATGAAGCAAGAGGTGGAACCCTCTAGCTTTGATGATGGGCTGTATATGGAGGCAGTGAGGCTCAAATTAAGTAGCTAAAGAAGCTTACAGTTATAGTGGAATGTATTGTAGTATAAATGGCCTTGTTAGTCATATTCAGGCCAACCTAAGGAATGAGCTGCTATGGGGTCAATTGGCGAACAGAGAGTGGGGACCCTTAGTACAAGTAAAGAAAAAGAGTAGCAAATGGTCACGGAAGATTAGTAAGTAATATGTAATCAGTGAGCCTAACAGTTGAGACTGAGAAAGAACTCAATGTTAGAGAATGTCAGACACAGGAACAATAAGGTTGTTGAGACCCGCTTGTAAGGCGTTGACTTTAACTTAGGATGCTACCCTATGAAACACTGAATGACAGGCTAATATAATGAGTTTAAGACCATGTAGACACTATCAAGAAAATCTTGTTGATAGGGTATTGAATTTTGCACTACAATATATGTAACATCCGGTTCTCTGAAAATGAGAGAAAATGTGAGAAATATAACGTACGGTTTCTTCGTCAACAAACGAAATTCACTGGATACAAAAGGAAGTCCCCCGAAATGAGATATTTAAGGTCCCAAGAAATTTGGGAAGCATTCTAGACTTTTAAAAATGAGAATCCTAGGCTTAAAAGGAAAGAAAAATAGAGATAGAATAAAGAAACAATTTCTTATGAAAAGCTTACGAAACATAATGGCATTTTTATAATTTTGAGAAAATTTTGGAATTCACACAGGAGGGCTTTTTAAATGAAAATTTTGTGTTCCCTAAGATTCTCAAAGGCCCTGAAAACCATGGGAAGGCTTGGGACAGGTAAAGCCCCTCCGGTGGACGTCTTCCAATGTCGGTGTACTCAAACTTTAACAAATTCATTTGGGAAGGTTTTAGCTCTGATTTGAGTGATTCCAAAGGCATTTTACTAAATTAGGAACCTAAATTTCATAATGAAAAATATGATTCTAAAAAAAGAGTTAAAACAAAGGAGAAACGAAAATGCCAAGAATGAAGGGTAAAATGAGAATTTTTGAAAAGTGTAACTTCCTCCCACCTATATATATGATGCACCTTTCTTCTCCCCTCATGTTGCATGACCAAGTTCTACCAAAAACCAGAGGAAAACTCTAGGGAGAGTGGGGCACAAGAGGAAGGCAAAGAGGAGGAGAAACCAATAGCTTAAGGTATGGAAATTTAATAGCTTTCATGCTCTTTCTCTTCCAAACCTCTTCTTCTTCATTCTCCTTTATTTTCTATAATTATAATGAAGTATATGGATCTATTTTAAAGGAGAAATTGAGGGAAAAATTCGGATTTGAAGAGAGGAGCTCAAAGAACACAAGATTTAAGTGAGAAAAAGTAAGAAAACAAGGTAACTTCTCTTTCTATGGTTGTCATCTTTAGTTCCCTCCTCCTCCATTTCACCTAACATGAGAAAACCCTAGGAGGACTTGATTTTTAGGCAGAACCAAGGGTGAATATATGGAAAAAGGGTGTGGAGATTAAAAATATGCAAAGAAAATTAACAAAAAACCATTATATTTCAATATGCAAGTTCTAGGGTTTCAATTGCACCTTATAAAATCTGATTTTATATGATGATTCCTAGGCCTAAATAAGAGTTTAAATGAGCTCCCAAGATCCCTAAGAGGCTCCCCATATGCATTCTCCCTTGAGAAAACAAAGTAAACTCCAAAAAGCCTTATTTCTTCCATAGCCTCGGCCTAAAGGGGTTTATGTAGCTATTGAGAGTTTTAAATTTTTCTAAACCCATTTTTGAGTCATATATGATGAATGAATATGAGGGGAAGCCTTAGGAGAAATTTAGAAACCATACGAAGTGAGTTAGTGCTTTATGTTCTATAATGAAACCTAAAGAAGCAACATGTAGTTAGACTCTTGGTTTTGATTGTGTGACGGCTCCAAGAAGCTTAAAAGGAGTCAAGAATCATATGTGAAAGGAAAGAATGAAGCCTAGAATTTATTTGAGGGGTGTTGCTTCATTAAGTGCAATTATGGAACCATAATGAGGTTATAGATTAAGCTAGAGTTCAAGCAAGTGTGTGGCCTTAGGATTAATTCCATGAACCTAATTAGCTTCCATAAATTATGTTTAGGCTAAGAGAAACCATCCCCACACTTTTGTGTGTGTGTGGCCGAAGCAAGGGAGGGAGATTCAAGAAGAAAAGTGTGTGATTGTGTACAAGGTAGCTCTCTCCACTTTTTCTCATGCATGGATGTGTGCTTAACTTGTCTTAGAATGTGTGTATATGTATTTTCAAGCCATGAAAAGTATGCTAGCATGATTTCATATGCCATAGTTTCATGATGACATATTATGTTTCTAAATGATGTTATGATATTTGCTTTGGTTTGCTTGAGTGTGGTGAGGCCAAGAACCCTTAGCCATAGTGAGGATGAGCCAAGAACCCGTAAGATTGGTTGAGACAACGTATAGAGTCTCTTAAAAGTGAGGTTGACTCCTAAGAGCATGGTTGAGTCCAAGAACCTCTTAAAGAATGGGTGAGACAAGTCCAAAATCCACAAGTAAATGGGTGAGGCTAATCCACTTGCTTGGCAAGCCTTTGTATGCTATGTGTGACTTTTTCAAATGCTAAGAATTCTCCTTGGATGATTGCACATGTCCACATGCTGTGCATGTATTTGTAAGACTTTTTTTGCATCCATTATGTATGATTGAATGGGACATGAGCTATTGGGATTCTTTGAATCTCATTCCCTCCTTTCTAGTGATATCACATGCTAAGTGGACTAAGTGGACAAGGTAATGGAAGCCAACCACCTTGAAGGAAAGAGTTTGACAACAAAATGCAAAGTTTTGGTTCTTTAAGACCATAATTGTGTCAAATGATGTAATCCAATGATGTATATGGTTTATGAGCTCTTAAAAATGTGTAATTATAATATTATGCTATGTATGAATGAGAGAATATGTTTTATAATCATTAGAATATGAAATGGGTATATGGTGGTAAATTAACTTTATTGGTGGTTTGATGGAATTATGTATGTGTGGATGAAGTGGCCAAAATGAGATGCATGGAGTTTGGAACAATTTGGACAGCTTACATAAGTCTTAATTGTAACAACCAGGAAAAAGAAAGAAGAAGAAAAGAAAAGAAAAAGAAAAAAAAAAGAGAAGAGAAAAGCTGAAAAATTTCAAAGGGCTGAAAATTTTCTAAGTCTGCTAGCTACAGCCCGGCTATAGTGAATGTACATGTTCGCTATAGCGAGAAATGGTCTAGCTATAGTGAGACTGCCTTCTAGCTATAGTGAGAATGCTTCTAGCTATAGCGAGTTCGGGCACCCCCATACAAAATCTAGGGAATTGCTCGCCGTAGCGAACGCCATAGCGAAGGCAGAGGTCTGGGACTTATTCGAGCTCGCTGTAGCGAGGGTTATGGCTCGCTATAGCGAGGGTTAGTCCGGAAAAGCGAGAAAAAGAGAATTTAACTTTTTAAAAGCCTCCAAATCTCTTCTTTCTTCTTCTAACCGACTCAAGCTCACTTTAAGAGAGAGAAAAGGGCGGAGGAAAGAGAGAGAAGCTTAGAAGAGGAAGGAAGAACAAGAAAGGTAAGGATTTCCATGGCTTTTCTCTTAGTATGTTACTCTTCTCCCCTTCCCCTCTCTTTCTACGGTTTTGGTTGTCAAAATAGTTAGGTCTTGAGTTTGGTTCAGAAGAGGGAGAGTGGGAAACCACTCTTAAGGGAGGTTAGAAGTTATGTAGTCTTCTCTTCCTTGCTTTCCCTTCTTAAGAGCTTGAGAATTTGAGAAAAGAGAGATAATAGTTAATGGATTCTAGTGAGAGAAAGAAACCTAGTTTGACATGCTCAGTAGGGTTGATAAGAAGAGATCCCTAGCTTATGAATTAAGTGTTAAGGAATTAATTCCATGCTTCTTGTGTGGTTAGGCTCAAGAGAAGTTCCCCCATCTAGAAGTGGTTGTGAAACCCACAAGAGAGGAGACAAGTTGAAAGAGAAAGTTGTTAATAGCTAATAAGGTAGCTCTCTCCACCTTCTTTCATGCATAATTGTGTGTTTACATTGTCTTACTTGTGTGTATGTATGATATGAGCCATGAGAAGTGTAGCATGATGATACATTATGAATTGAAATGATGATTTATGTGATTGTTTTGGTTTGCTTGAGGAATGGAAAAGCCAATAACCCTTTAGCCATGGTGAGGATGAGCCAAACCCTTAAGTTGGTTGAGACAAAGTAAAGAGTCTCTCAAAAGTGAGGTCGATTCCCAAAGAATAAGGGTTGAGTCCAAGAACCTCTTAAGAATGGGTGAGGCAAGTCCAAGATCCACAAGTGAGTGGGTGAGGCTAATCCATATACTTGGCAAGCTTCTATATGTTATGTATGCCTACTCACATGTTGAGGATGTTTTTCTTTTATGCATGGCAAATTCACATATTGCAAATGCTTTCATTATGAATTTACATGCTAACATGACATACATGTATGGTGAGACTTGTTGCATGCTATATATGTATGATTGAATGAGAGATGAGCTATTGAGATTCTTTGAATCTCACCCTCCCTCTCCACCATCCAAACATGCTAGGTGGACCAAGTGAGACTAGAGATGGGAGCCACCAAGCATGAAGCTAGGGAGACTAATGAAGACTTGCAAAGAGCCTCTTGTAAATATGTTGTATATTAGACAAGAGATGTAAATTAATAATGTATATGATGTAGCCTCTATGAATGTTGCAAGTCAATGTATTTATGATGTATGTATGAGAATGTGACCCATTTTGAATGAAGAGGCAAGCCTTGATTGTGAAAAGCTCAATGTTAGTATTGGTCATATGAAGGTATAAGTGGGCATGGGGTAGTAAGTTTCTCAAATCTAGGTTGCTAGACACTTGAGCCATGATTGATGGCCCCTATAGATGCTTTCGCATGTGCTCAAAGAGTCATAGAGATAGAAAAACTAAGATTGGACCCTATGAGCCCCGTTTTTAGCCAAGAAAGTGGCTTTTTGCATTTGATGTTAAGAGTTAACCAAATGACCTCCTCTTGCTTTGAAATTTAACATGTGATTAGATCTTGTTTAGAGCTTTTTGGAAAGTTAAAGATTAAGTTATTTGGAGGTCTATAGAATTTTCTATGATTTTTCAAATTTGACATCAGAAATTCGGATTTCAGAAAATACTGTTCATTTGGTCAGTTTGGGAATTGTGTCATCCGAGGGGCAAACGTAGTCCAATGGCTACTAAATTTTATACAAAGAAACTAGATGGTCACAGTGACTTGTAGGAACTGGAAGCACCTCATTTGGAGGTCTAGAGAGGAAGATATGAAAATTCGAAGTTCCTACCCAGCATCAGTCACTCAGCCAGACCCGAGGTACTGTTTCATCGGTTTCCGGGAGTTTGGCTTCATGAACTGATCTGGAGATATTTTTCTACTCTAGCTAACATCCACATATTTCCATAGTGATCTCGTTTACAAGCATTTGATTTTTTTGGAATTAGTTAGACATTTTCAAAGTCCATATCAGTAAACTGCGACAGTAACAGGACCCCCTCTGACCAGTGGACGATTTCGAATGTCAAACGCATGATATGTGAGATACTGAGACTTCTACATATTTTTAGCATAAAGTAGACGTCTTAAGATTTCTAGAATGACTGAGATCATGTAGTTACGATTTTTATATATTTAGTTCTGAATTTCCAAACTCAGCCCAGAAATGAAGCAAAATCTGCCGAAAACGAAATTGCATGTCTCATATCCCTTTTTGCTTTCCATGAGTTTAAAGCATATTTTTGGGATTGAAATAAGTATTAATAGTGCAAATAAGCATGAGAATGTATAGAAAGAGCTCACCCGGTCCATGTGACATTAAAGTGGATATCTACCCATGCAAAAGGAACATCAAGTAGAGTGAATGATCTTCCTTGTATGCTTAGCATGTGTATATGAGTATGTAAGGCATGATTGGTATGAGCTAGAGATGAAGGTGTTACATTAATCATGCTTTAGACTTGTCTAAAAGGTGCCAAACCCTAGGGAAAGCCATTTGGTTACTTTGTTACCTTATATGGAGGCAAAATTGACCATAATAGAACCTTATTTCACTTTTTAACCATATGAACTCTTCTTGATCTAAGATTTGGTATGCAATCAGAGCTTGTTGAGAGCTTTTTGGGAAGTTAAAGAACATAGTTTTTGGAGTCTATAGAATATTTGATGAATTTCTAAAGTTGGCAAATTTTTTGATTTTGGTCTGCTGTACTATTCATTTGGTCCAAAAATAAAATTTGTGACACAAGGCCCAAATGATGTCCAATTGCCATGAAATTTTATACAGAGAAACTAGATGTTCATTGTGAAGTGTGCCACTAGAAACACCTCATTTGGAGATATAGAGAGGGAGATATGAATTTTTAAAGATTTTGTCCAATATTAAGAGCTTTACCTGACCTCGGTTATTGTTCTATTGAATTTCGAGGTTTGGGCTACCTAAGTTGGTTTGGAGTTATTTTTTTCGTCTAGTTGACATCCATAGATTTCCATATTGGTATCATTTACATGGATTGGATTTTTTTGGAATTAATAGGACATTTTCAAAGTTTTCTGCAGAAATTTATGACAGTATCAGTGAGTAGTTTGACCTTTGGACCATTTCGAATGTCAAATGTCCTCTGTGATAGATATTATGGTTTGGATATACTTTAATATGAAGTAGACATCTGTAGCTTTCTAGAATGACTAAGAATGCATGATTTTAAATTTTCTAGAATTAATTATAGTTTTCCAAATTTGTGACAGAAATGAGCCAAATCTTGGCCGAAATTATGTATGAATATTCTAAGCTTTCCTTCGAGTTCCATGAGTTGTGAGCCACATTTTATGATGAAAATGAGTTGTATTCATGTAATTAAATATGAGAATGTATGGTATAAGCTCACAAGGTCTACGTGACGCCGAATGAAATTTTTATACACGACGCAACGCGAAAATATTCATTATTTTTATTGCCTTTTTCATTGGAAACTCATATGATTCATGGAATTGAGTTAGTTAAAGGCATGAGATGAGTTAGAAATTAAGGTGTTACAATATAGATCTTGTTGACAAGATCCTGGGACCTATTAATAGGATGTTATTATAGTCTTGAAATTAACATAAGGTAAGGCTACTAGTACTGAGGAATATAGTAAGTGCCTAGAAGGGTGTGCCTCATAGGTAACACCTAAAGATGAGTATGATTAGCCCATTGATAAAGATTCATAAGAGAATGAGAATAGTTCAAAAAGTACTAAGTTATTGTAAGCCTATATAAGTTAATGGGCTTATTATAAGTTACAGGTCTGATAAGATAGGTAGCCCAAGGTAAGTATAAGCTAAAGCTTAAGAAAAGTGACCAGTAGCATCTTCCAGGTGAGATGAGATGTATAAAAAGAGGACACATGTAAAAGGAGAAATTAATTTGACTGAAAGCTCAGTGAAAGTTCTCCCTGGATTAATAAAGGGAAGATAAGATATCTTGAGTCAGGGAGACCACCCCGTAGTGGTTAACAAATTCCCCTAGATAGACCTCCTGAATTGTAGAGTATAGTAATAAGAGAAAGAGAGGAAGAATTGAGAAGCCAATCCATATAAGAGATACCCTCACTTTAGTAATGACTAAATGAATAGACTGAGTATAGAAAAGTAAACAGATAGGAGCCTAGTAGTTAAACAAAAGAGCTCCCTAATATGAGAATGATGTAAAATTAAGGCATGTGAGTAATTAGAGTACCCAGTGGAGAATAAGTCTTCAGTAGAATAGAACCTGAACATTGGGAGTATGTATCCTGGATTGGGTTAGTAAAATCCTAAAATTAGTAGACTATACTCCCAGAGATGAAAGTAAGAGGTTAAACAGAGAGAAAGTCTAGCTCTGATTTGAATGTAGAAACGAGTTAAGACAAAAGTTAGTGTCATAGTACCCTCAGGGAAGCTCGAGGGAGCTAGAGACCGCCTAATGCGAATCTCTGCATTATGTAGAGAAGGAGTGTAAGCCAAGAGCACTACAGAATATAAAATTCTAGGGTTACATGAAATAAAACTTTTCTTACAAAGGGATGGTTTATTAAGAGCATAGTAAGAGTATAAGAGGAATCAGACCTCCCTTGATATTAAAAAAAATGAGAAAGTAAAAGAACCTAGAAAGGATGCAGATGCTCTTGAGCATAAAAAAATATGAAATAGCAAGGGAATAAATAAGTAATAGAATATCCTTTTTACCTGAGTAAAAGGATAGTAAAGGTACAAATGAAAAAGAGAATATATAATGATGCTTAGGTTGAGAACATAATAGATTGAGATGGGACATCAAACAAATATGTTTGAGTGCATAAAAAAGCATGATTGTCCTTGGCATAGATGTCCTTTTAGTATGAGAGTGCTCGAAATAAAAACAGTCGGGCAATGTAAAGTAACCTCGGGATGAAGTAGAGGAAAAGTCCTATTTTTCCCAAGTATCTTACAAAAATAAGGTAGATAAAGAAAAGTAAAATAGGAATACTTTAGATTATTGGAAAACTTGTAAAATACTGGGGATAGTGGCTTGAGCTCAGTTATGAGGCAGTCTTGCATTAGTGTTTGATGTTATGGTTTGCTTGCAACAATGGTTACATGATATTGGGTCTGGCTGACGTAGTAGTAATGTGACTTGAGTGCATAGCAAATGATGGCATCAATTAATACAAGTGTCCCGATAATCGAAAGGTATTCTAGTTAGTTAAATGATGAGATAAGTCAGGAAAGAGAAGTAAAGGGATCCCAGGACTATTAGAATAGTAAGAAAAGCAGGCAGAAAAGGAATCCCCAGTAAAAAATAATAACATAGAAAAGAACGTGCTAACAATATAGACTGTTCAGATTTAGGTAGCACGAGTTTAGTGTATGTAGTATGAGTTCCCTTATGGTATATGTATAATCTCTATCCGATAAAGGACCAATGTATAATCTCTATCCTATAAAAGAGGTTAGGCACACTTGGTGCATGAGATGCCCTAGTGCTAAAGACACCCAAGAGTAGAATGCAGGCATAGTCAGAGATTGCGGGATATAAGAGTGAAGACAAGCTAAGTCAATAGAGTAAGTGAAGAAAGCCCAAGTAAAAAAAAGCTAAAGTGGGAGCTTGAGGATCCCATAAGGAGTAGTAAAGGAAAGTTAAAATACTCCTAAGTATTAGTATGATAGGATCATAGAAAATTAGATGATACAGAACCCACTTTGCATGAAGAGCATGAGGGACATTTGAATTGGGCCTTAGAAATTATGAGCGATAGTTATCGAACTTAGTGAGCATGTGTCTTTATTTTTAGATACAGTGATCTTAGGTTTTGACGTCTCCCAAAGATGGATTGCAATAGATCCTAGCATAGTATAGCGGGTTGCAGTAGACCTTAGTAGGGCTCTGAAAGGTTGTAGTAGACCTAAGGGTCATAGTAGATCCCACAAAGTTACAGAGAGCCCCCAGTTACAACATGATAGTTCTTTGGTGAGATGACAACTTGAGATAGTTTTTACAAAGTAGTTAGTCTCAGAGACCAGTATAGTTTCAATTAGCTTTTATCTCAGAGACTAGAGATCTTCGAAGTCTGGTAAACTATTACCATCAGAGATAGTAAAGTTATGCTTAGATAGTTAAACCACTGACCATACCTTTGCTAGATGAGCATAGTATGTGGGATAAGGAAAGTAAGAAAGTAGCTTTCTTGAACTAAAGTCAAATGAACCACTACCCAGTAGATGTTAGTCCTAATCGAGGGATAGAGAGATCCCTATATGCTAGACTATGTATTCAAAAAGGCATCAGGTGCAGTTTAAATGAGGTAAGTGGTAAATTATGTCTCCAGTGATCGAGATTGTGAATATAGTTAGCATCCCACCAGAATTCAACATTAGTTAGTAACAGTTGCTCTTCGATGCTAATATGAAGAATATGAGTTATGCCAATTGATGTTGAAATGAGGGACTATAAAATGCCCACTATAAGTGAGCAAAAAGAGTAAGGAAAAGTCCCGACTTAAAGAGACAAATGCATTAGTAAATAGAGAAATTGGGATAATTAGAAGTAAAGACTCCTTGGAGGAGCTGTAATCCCAGTAAGTAATTGAGATGTAAGGCCTATGATAGAAACAAATATGAATTGTGATTATAGGATGAGCTAGTAAGGAAAAGCGCAAAGATGAACAGTGGACAGTATATTTAAATAAGTAAGTAAACAGACAGAAATCTCCAATGGCTATAATGATCAGAAAAAGATAATGAAACCTTATAAGAAGCCATTAGGAGAGGTTACGAGAGATTTGATACTAAGTAAATTACCTCCCAAGATATGTAAATGAGTCCACTGAGAAGGATGTTAACCCCTACGAACGGGTTAAGACTAATAAGATATGATTAGTAAGTTCTCCCAAAATAAGATGTTTAGAGTCAAAACTTCTTTCCCTTATAAGAAGAACTAGCATATACTCTATATCAATAGAGCCCTCACTAAGGGCTAGTAATGAAAATTCCCTGGCAGAAAGAAATTTAAAAGAGCATAATTGCTAAAAGAAATGTATAGAGTTAGGAAGAAAGGAAAGACAAAACTAGATAGCAAGAATATAAAGAGTAAGAGGAAAACGTGCCACTAAATTTTGAGGATAAAATTTATTTAAAGGGGGAGAAATGTAATATTCGATTCTTAAAAAGTATGAGAAACATAACATATAGTTTCTACGTAAACATACAAAATTTACTTGATACAAAAGGAAGTTCCCTAGATAAAGTGATTTGAGGTTTAATAAAATTAGAATAATATTTTAGACTTCAAATAATGGAAATTCAAGGCTAGAGATGCCTTGAAACTGAAGCCAGAATAGTTAAACGAATTTTAATGAAAATACAACGAAACGTAATGACATTTTCGTAATTTTGGATAATTTTTAGAAAACTCATATGAGGACTTTTTAAATAAAAAATTTAAGCTTTTCAAGGTTTTTAGAGGTCCTAAAAACCATGGGAACCCCCATAACAGTTTAAACCCCTCCGGTAAACAATTTCAGCCATCAATTGACTGAAACTTTGATCGAACAGTTTAGAATGGTTTTAAATCTAATTTAGGTGAAACCAAAATAATTTTATGAATTAGAGGACCCAAATGTTATGATGAAAAGGATGGTTCTCAAAAAGGAGTTGAAATGAGCCCAAATGAATAAAACTAAGAAGAGGGACTAAATTGTAATTTTTAAAAGTTGCTTAAATGAACCTCTAGGCTTATAAAAACGTCCCCACTTCTGCCCCACTCCTTATGACTAAATTTTCTAGGCTAAAACAGAACCAAGAGCAGATGGGAATGGCGCACAAGATGGAGGGAAGAAGGAGGAGAAAAACTTAGCAAAAAGTGTAAGAATTTCATAGTTTTTCATACTTTCTCCTTTACCAATCTTCTTCCCCTCTTTCTCTTCTTTCTTTCTATGGATTTATTGAAGTTGTTGGGTCTGTTTTGAGCTCAGACCAGAGGGAGAATTTTCAAAATTGAGGAGGAGAGCCCAAGGAAAGGGAAGAGCATTCAAGAAAAGCTTGAATTCAAGGTAAAAATCCTTAGCTCCATGCCTCTTTTTCCTTGTTTCTCTTCTTGTGTATTTCATCCTACATATGGCTAGCCAAGGGGAGAGTGTTTTTGGGCAGAACCAAGAGTGAATCTTAGGAAAATGAAGGAGGAGAACAAGAATATGTAAAGGAAATAACAAAATAGCCATTGGATTTCAAGATAGAAAAATTAAGGTTTCATGGGTTCCCTTGAAATTCTGATTTGATAAAATAATCCCTAGGCTTAAATGAGTGTTTAGATGAGCTCCTAAGATCCCTAGAAGGCTCCTTATATGCATCTTCCATCAAGAAAATAAAGCAAACCCACTTAGTGTCCTTATGCTCCATAGTCACGACTTAGAGAGGTTGGAGCATCTAGGGGTAGTTTTAATTTGTTCCAATCTCATTTTTGAGTCATATATGATGGAAGAGGATGAGAGGAAGCCTTTTAAAAATTTTAGAAGCCATGGATAGTGAGATGGTAGGTTCCATATTATGGCTTAAAAAAATAACACCTAGTTAGGCACCTTAATTTGATTGTGTGATGACTCCAAGAGGCTTAAAAGGAATCAAGAATCATAAATGAATGAAGAGAATGGAGCAAAGATCATGTCTTCA
Source organism: Erythrophleum ivorense (assembly GCA_026724425.1). Taxonomy (NCBI): domain Eukaryota; kingdom Viridiplantae; phylum Streptophyta; class Magnoliopsida; order Fabales; family Fabaceae; genus Erythrophleum; species Erythrophleum ivorense. The sequence goes on along the minus strand of JAIUCV010000006.1, from coordinate 32,997,450 downwards.
TAGGGTTGCTTCATTATGTACATTATGGAACCATAAAAGAGTCATATGAACTATTTAGTTTTTCTAATGAATATATAGCTTTAGAATTTAGTTCAAGTGTATAATTGGCTTCCATATGATGTGTCTAGGCCAAAGGAAACAAATCCCACCTTCTTGTGAGTGTGTGGCTGTGGGAGAGGAATCAAATCCAAGAGGAAAAGTGTGCTTGTGTAACAAAGGTAGCTCTCTCTTCTTTCTCTCATGCATGAATGGATGTTAATCTTGTCTTAAATATATGTATGCATGTTTTGAACCATAAGAAATGTTTTAGCATGCATCTGTATGCCATGGTACCATGATATTACATTATGTCTTTAAATGATGCCTTGTGACTTTACTTTGGTTTGATTGAGTGTGGTGAAGCTAAGAACTTTCTAGCCATGGTGAGGATGAGCTAAGAACCCTTAAGAATGATTGAGATAAAGCTAAAAGTCTCCCAAGAGTAAGGCCTAGTTCAAAGTCTTTAAGAAAAAGGGTAAGGCAAGTCCAAAATCCTAGAAGAGAATGGGTGAGGCTAATCCACTTACTTGGCAAGCCTATGTATGCTTTGTATGACTTCTTGAATGCCAAAAATGCTTCTTGAATGGTTACATGCTTCATGATGTTCATGCATGCATTTTTAGATATGAATTTGTATCCTTTATATGTGATTGAAAAAGAGAAGAGCTATTGGAATTCCTAGAATCTTATCCTTTTCTCCCCACATATTTAACATGTATAGGTGGACCAAATGAGCCAAGGAATGGAAGCCACTAAGCCTAGAAGAATAAGATTGATAACCAAGTGTATGAAAGTGCCAATTTGTAGCCATATAAGTGGCACATGATGGAATCCCTTATTGTATATGTTGTATGACCTTATGAACATATGTAAATATGTAAATGTATGATGTATTAATGAGATTTAATGCCAAATGTATGAAATAGCATGATTTGAACATTGGATGGCAAGACTTGGCATGTATGCTCTTGTATACATCTTGGGGTGGATGAGTAAGTTTGTGAAATCTGGGCTTGTGCACCTTTAAGACATGTTTAGTAGACCATTTTGGTGCTTTCTCACATGTTCAAGTGGCCATGGGAGCGTTGGAACAAAATTTGACCTTCTTGAATCCCATATGAGATATAAATTGACCATTTTACAATCCAATATCAATATCTAACCAAATGAATGAATTTGCTCATAAAATTTGGAATGCTTATAGATCTCATTTAGATATTTTTGGCAAGCTAAAGACTAGATTATTTGGAGCTCTATGGAATTAATTATGATTTTTCAAAGTTGGCATTTTTCTGCTATTCTGATGTAAACACTGTTCATATGGTCAATTTTTTGTATTGTGTCATTCAAGAACCAAATGGTATCCAATACTCATGAAATTTTATAGAAATAAACTAGACATTATAAGCTTTCCATGGCCACTAAGATCACCCTAATTGAATATCTAAGCAGGGAGATATGAATTTTTGAAGTTAAAAAGATAGTATCAGTAGTGACAGGTAACCTTTGTTACTATTCCATCAATTTCTGGTGACTAGATGTCCTTGTTGTGGTTTGGAATTATTTTTAGCATAAATTAGCTTTCTAGAATGGTATAGTTTGCTTGATTTCAATTTTTTTAAAATTAGTTATGATTTTTCAAAGTTTATAACAGAAATTTAGAATTTCAGTCCGAGGTTGCACACTTTATTTTCATGTACATACTCCTTTAGCTCGAGTTATTGGCCGCTTCTTAAGCTTGTTATGAGTTGTATTTGTGTATTAAATATGAGAATGAGATGGATGAGCCCATATGGTCCACGAGACACGGAATGGAAAAATTATACATGACGTAACGCAAATTTAATTGAATATTTTTATTACTTTTCTTGGGAACTTTGTATAATTCAAGGAAATAAAACTAGATATGATATGAGATGAGCCATATGATTATGGTGTTACAAAGGCTAAGTCAAAAGTCCCTAAAAGTAGGTGAGGCTAATCCAAAAGTCTCAAAGAATTGGGTGAGAATAGATCAAAAGTCTCGAGAGCTTAGATTTAAATTGGAATGATTTCATGTGACTTGAAAATATGATTATGTATGCCTACTAGAAGCATTTGTAGCATGCTTGCATTCTTTGACATAAAAATGTGCCATATATGTATACTTGAAAGGGTGCATGAGCTATTAGGATTCTTTAGATCTCACTCTTCCCCACTTTATGTCTAACCATGTCTAGGTGAGCCTTATGAAGTAAGGACTGGAAGCCAAGGAGCATGAATGATGATACTTTGGTAATATGATAGTTTTTGATATAATTTAATGTCAAAGTATGTATGTATATGATTTTTATGATATCTAAACCTTTAATCATATGTAAAAGTATATGAATATGATGTATGTAAAGGATATGAAGCCAAATGTATGAGAATGAAAGTTCTTGACACCATTGAGCCTTGATATACTTGCGCATGTGAACAAGTGGCATGATGGTTTTTAAGTTCTATGATGAATTAGACCTGTTATGATGCTTTTATATGCTGTGTTTGAGCTTTTGGACATGCCCAAATGGTCACCTACATTAAGGAACTTCATTTGGACCATTTTGGTGCTTCTTGAACCTTAAAATAAACCATAATTTGCCCCTAACCAAAAGTAGACCAAATGGATGAGTTTTGGTATGAAATTTGGCCAACATTTGGATCTCATCTAGAGCTTTTCATATAGCTAAAGGACATAATTTTTGGAACTTTAGAGAATTTATTATAATTTTTCAAAGTTGGCCAAATTATTTAGAGCTATTACTGTTACTGTTCATATAGTCAGTCTAATTTTTTAGGTCTTTAAAGGGCCAAATGAGATCTAATGCTCATGAAATTATTACAACCATATAGTTGGCATTATAATCTTTCCATAGCTACCAAGAGCACTCAATTTGGATATGTGTAGAGAGAGATATGAATTTTTAAAGTTCCAAGTCTATTGTAGAACGAGAATCTGATCCAATTGCTTTTCTATTAGCATTTCATAGGTCAAATGATATTGTTTTGATCTCAAATTTTTATAGTAGTTAGATGACATCTTTCTAGAAAGTCATAATTTAATTGAGTTGGAATTTTTTAGAATTAGTTATGAATTTTCAAAATTTGCATCAGAATATATAACATGTAGAAAAAATGCAAGTGTGATGTTTAAATTGAGATGTATGCCTCCAACCTAAAATTTAAGCTTCAAATTGTGATGTTTTTGATTGAACAAGCATGTGATGGATGGAAGATGAGTTGGATAAGCCAAAATGCTTTATTTAGCCAAAGATAAATTATTTTTGGCTTTTAATAACGAAAATTTTCACTATTAAAGGCAATCATTTTATGAAAATGAATACTATAGGCCAATTGTGCTATAAGTTAGGTGCCATACAAATATGGTGTTACACCTTACATATAGTAAATCTAGTATCAGGATATTACAATAATAGAGCTAATATGATGAAGTAAAAAAAAAAAAGCTAATAAAGCGAATTCAAGACACCTATAGGTGTGACCTAGTAAGGGTAGTTGCACCCTAAGATGAATGACGTATGCTTTTAGTGTAATAACAAAAGTTTAAAAATAAATAAGGCTCTATCCTTGAAAGAGCCAAGGTAAAAGATAAGGTAAACAATAAAGAGTTAAAAAGTATCTTAGGGAAGCTATAGGAAGTTAAGAACTAACTTAGTTGGTAGATCCCAAAGTATGGGTAAACAATTGAGTAAGCTTAAAAACTCCAAGAAAAGATAAGATATATGGTTCATTAGTAACAAGAAACTTGTATAAAGTTGTCATAAAATTGGGGAATGTACGGAAGGCATGTTTTAGAAAATCCTTTATCCTTTTATAGATTTGAATGAGTTAAGGTGAACCTATAAGAAGATATGAATAAAGTACTAGACAAAGAGAAAAAAGGAATGTGATAGCCTTAGTGCTAAAGACTTAGTAAGTCAACAGACAATTATAGAAAGGTAAAGAAAGGAAGTGTTAGAATACACCAAAGTCTTTAGCACAATAGACACTAAATATAGTTAGTGTTTTACCAAAGTGTGACTAGATAGTTGAAAGTGAACATGTTATTTTGCAAAAACTAGCAGTGCATGCTAGAAGGGGTAATTCATTACTCCATTGCCTTATGACACAGAAGAGCTATTATCTTAATAAGTTTGGGATATAACAATAGCTATTATTCTAGTATCAAATAGGTGCTTTTAAAGCTTAAAAGGGAGCAGACATGAGTTTGAATTGTTGAGTGAGAAAAGTCCATTAGTTGAGAAAGTGGACTAAATTTCCTAGTAAGATTAGTGAACAAGTAAGGACATCTGATGAATAGTAAGATGTCTTTAATAACAAGTAATAGTAAGTCTAGTTGAATGGAACTCAACTTCTAGCAAATTTAGTCATCGACTAATTATTTGCAAGTTAGCCTTATTTCCCAATATGGGCCTAAATCCAAGGTGATTCTATGGTCTAGCAAGATGAAGTAGTAGCTAAATCTCTCACATGTCAGACATAACAAATGTAACACCATATTACATTCGCCTCTCTAGATCCTTTATGAATATTTATGTGCTTGATTTCATTAGAGAATAAGGAAAAATTCATTTAAAATAATGTCATTTATTGCATTACATAAAGTTCAAAACTTTCATCTCGCATCCTATGGCCCATATGAGCTCACCCATATCAATCTCCAATTAAAATACATTCATACAACTCAAAACCATCACAAAATAGCACAAGAATCCTGAGCCTATAGCATTCATACACAAAATTTACATGTTCAGTCTTGGAAAATCATAACTAACTCTAGAAAAATAGAAATCGAGCACACTATACTATTCTGGAAAGTTACAGATGTCTACTTTATGTAAAAATAAGTTTAGACCAACAAAGAAATGTTTAGCCACTGGAAATTGATAGAATAGTACTAAAGGTACTACAACGTTACTAGTATTGACCCTAAACTTCAAATTTCATATCTCTCTACTCAGACCTCCAAATGAGGTGATCTTGGTGGCCACAGAAGATTATTATGTCTAGTTTATTATTGTACAACTTTATGAGTATTGGACACCATTTGGCCCTTGAATGGCACAAGAGAAGAAACTGACTATATGAATAGTAACCACCTCAGTTTTTTGGCAACTTTGAAGATTCATAATTAATTTTACAGAGCTCCAAATAATCTGGTCTTTAGTTTCCTAAAAAGCTCTAGAAGAGATCTATATGCATGCCAAATTTCATGAGGAAATTCGTCCATTTAGTCAGTTTGTACTATAGGGTTTCAAAATGTCGCATTTTGGCTCCTTAAAGGGTCACAAAAGGTCTATTTTTGCTTTTAGCTTTTTCTAGGGCCACTTAGGTACGGGGAAAAGTATGAAAATAGTCTACTAAATATGACTCAAAGGTCCAACAACCCAAATTTCACAAACTCACTCTCTCACTTGATGATATACATAAGAAGCATACATGTTCATCCTTGTCATACAATGTCAAAAACACACAATATCATTCATTTGCTTCCAACTCTCACATATACACCACATATCCATATAATTACACATGATCAAGAACTTATACATCTTGTACATCATCGGAACACATTAGTTGACAATGCTATGTTTATAAAGTGAACAAATATCACTCTATTGACAATCTCCTTGCTTTCAGTGTGATGGCTCCCATTTTCTTACTCTTTTGATCCACTTAGACATGTTAGGTAACGGGGGGGAAGAATAAGATTCTAGGAATTCCAATAGCTGTTTTCCCTTTCAAGCACACATAATAGATGTAATTTTAAGTCTAAAAGTGCATGCATGGCTATCTTGAAATTCATAAACATACATTGGACATTTCTTTCATTCAAGAAGTCACATACAACATACATAGGCTTGCCAAGACAAGGGTTTAGCCTCAGCCATTCAAGAAGTCACATACAACATACATAGGCTTACTTTTTTTAAAGACTTTTGGCTTTGCTTCATCCATTTTTAGGGACTTTTGGCACATCCTCACCCTAGCTAAGGGGACTTTTGGCTTCACCAAGCTCATACAATCCAACACATATTCATAAAACATCATTCAAGTATATAAATCAAACATCATGGTACCATGACATATAAATACTTGCTAGAAACATCTTTCATGGCTTAAACATACACACACTCGTTCAAATACAAGAAAATATCCCAAGATGCATGAGAGAAAGGAGAGAGAGCCACCTTGCATACAAGAACACTCATTAACCTCTTGAAATTTCTTTCTTCCCTTTAGCCAAACACTCGCAAGGAGGTGGAGCTTAATTCTTTTGGCCTAAACACATGAAATGGGATCCAATTACACTCTTGGAACATTCACTAAAGCCACATGCACATTAAAATGACTTAAGCATTCATATAGTTCTATAAGACACCTAATGAAGCAACTTTAAGAATTCATGATCTTGGCTCCTTTCTCTCTCTCTCTTAATCTATGACTCTTGACTCTATTTAGACTCCTTGGAGCCATCACACATTCATTTTAAAGAGCCTAACTATGTGTTGCTTCATTATGCTATAATATGGAACTTATACCTCCATCACACTTTCTAGGCCTTCTAAATTTTTCCCTAGGCTTCCTCTCATATTCTCCCATCACATTTCCTTGAAGGAGGAGCCACTTGGGAAGCTTCCTAAGGGTCTTAGGAACTCATACAAACACTTAAATAAGCTAGGAAATTCTTGAATCAAATCAAATTTCACAATGTCTCCATGAATCCTTAACTTTGCTATCTTGAATTTTACCAGGTTTTCTTCCAATTTCTTTGCATCTTCTATCTTCCCATGGTCTAAAACCTATGATTCTCCCTTTCTAGGACCAGAACTCATCCTCCTTTAATTGGGCTCCAAAAGGGACGAAACATATACAAAGTGGACAGCCCAGGAAGTGTAAGAAAAATAAGGCAAGTTACCTTGATTCTAGCTTGTTTCCAAGAGCCTTTTCCTTTGCCTTAGATCTCTTCTAGAATTTTAAACTTCTTCCCTCTAGTCTGAGCTTAAAACATAACCAATTCATCCATTAAAACCATAGAAAGGTGGAGCAAGGAGAGAAGAACAAGTTATGTGAAGGAGAATCCATGAAAATCCTTAGAATTCCATACCTTTCTTAACTTCTTTCTCCTCTTTCTTAGGCTCTCTCCATGCATCCTTCTCCCTAGCTTCATTTTCTGGTCTAGAAAAGACCATAAGTCGGTTAATTGGAGAGGAGGTGGAGGATGACTCTTATAACCAAGGAAGGATTAAAATTGTTCTAAGGAAATACCAAATACATCCTATGTTTTTGCCCTTTTTTTTGTAGACTTATTTTAGCTCCTTCTTTAAAACTATCTTTTCCATCATAAAATTTAAGTCCTCAATCTTATAAAAGACCTTTGGAATCACTCAATTTGGATTTAAAATCTTCTTGAACTGTTTAGTTAAAAAATGTATACCATAGGGGATTTAAATCATTCTAGGAGTTCCTTTAGTTTTTAGAGCCTTTGAGAATCCCAGGTAACTTAAAATTTTCATTTAAAAATTCCTCCTTAATATTTTTCTTAATCAGGTTTTGCCATAGCAAGAGACACCTTTCACTATTGTGAGAGCTTATCAGCTATTCTCATCATAGCTTGTGCTATTGCTAGAAATTCCTTAGATTTTATATGACCACTAACTCATTATAGCGAACTAACATCCTTGCTATAGTGAATAGGCATCCTTGCTATAGCTAAAGCTTAAAAAAATTTATGAAACCTTGAGTCCTAGTTTCTACGAAAACTAGGATGTTATAACAAAGATAAAAATAGATCAATAGCCTAAGTTGCTTAAACCTTAGAAAGTAATAAATTACAAAATCTAGTAGCTAACAACAATAGTGTTTCTCTAGTGAAAGTGGTTTAGAAAGAGGACCTATCTTAAAGGTAGGTGACCCAAGGGCAAAAGATGACTTGAGGAAGAAGTAACATCCTTAAGGTGTATCTAAATTTAAAGGATGAATTTTTTACTTGCGAGGGGTGAAATATAACATTTGGCTTTTTAATTGAATTGGAACTGATATGTTAATGAAAGAAGACCCTAAAATAAGGGTAGAATATTAATTAAAATATCAAGAAATGAGGTTATGGAATCATTTATGGTGTGAAAAGGACGCCAAAGTGACTAAATGAAGTAAAGTAGCATATAGGTGGCATAATCATAATTTTGAGAAAAATTTTAGAAACTCAAGGAAAAGAATGTTAAATGATAAAATTAAGCTTACTAGGATCTTTTAGAGGTCTTGAAAACCATAGGAATGGTTAGAATCAATAGAAACCTTTTTTATACATGAGAAGCGATAGATAATGTTGTAACTATAAGCAGTGTCATTTTTCATTGTTTTGAGCCACTGAGGCTCCAAAAATGTTTTTATGTAAAAGAACACTCAATATTATGTAAGGAGTAGTTAGATCTTAAAAAGTATGAAAAATGGGCTTGAATGGAGTGAATGAACACCTAAGGTCATATTGAAAAATTATAAAAAGGCTTTTTAAGTAAGCTTCCTTCCTCTTCCTCCATTTTACATTGCCTAGACCAACTATTTTTAGTATATCCATGGCAGCACCTTAAGGGAAGAGAGAGGAAGACTTTAAGGCTTTGTTTACATAAGTATATGACCCCAGTTCACCTCATGCTAGTTAGGAAATTTGATCTACTCTATAAGGGTTATCAATGGTGGTTTTATTTTCATGAAAAGGTGAAAATTAGATCTAACCTCATATGAAAAAGTGCTACATCTAGAATTCTGATAGGTGGAAATTAATTTACGTGAAGAGTACTTCGTATTGAGGTAAAAATCTAAAGGGTTAAAGTTTTCTTTGTGTAAGCTTGATGGAATTAGGGGTTTTAGCATATAAAGATTCCAAATCTAAACTTAGTTTTTGTTAAATCTTGAAGAAATGCAATGTAGACTAACCTAGGGCATGATTTAGCCAAGGCATGAAGAATGGGGTAATCATGTTGTTTTCAATCCCTATTTGATGCATTTAGATGTTTTATGATGCAAGGAACAAGAATCTAAGTTTAGTTCAAGTGAATCTTGAAAAATTCTAAGTTAAGGCACTAACACTATACATTTAACCATGTTGAGTTTAACGGGCCTAGGAAGTTGTGTAATTCATTATAATGGCTTAGATAGTCTTAAAATGATGTAAGAATACTAATGGAATTATTGGAATGAATTTAGAAGTTACATTGTAGAAGTTGAACTTTTATGGTTCAAGAAAAGGTAATGTAAGACTATTTGGTACTAAGCTTGTTTAGGCAAGCTTGAATTGGCTCCAATTGATCCCTAATGTGATCTTTAGATCATGTATGATTAGTATTTGAAGTTTAGGAGTTGAATGATGTTGGATACCCCTTGAGGCCTAAATTGGCATAAAGGGTTTTAAAGTGGTTAAAGGTAAAATGACTAAATAAATAGTGTCAATGATCAAATGAATAGTAAATATAAAATTTGTGGCTTGAATTATGGGTATAGGATGCTTTGGTTTGCCTAGGAACCTTGCCTAGTATAAGTCCTAACCTTAAGTATAAGTAAAGGTCAAGTTGAAGGAAGTTAAGTCTTAAAAGGATTTCACTTATTTTAGGCCTTAAAATAAGGTAAAAATGAGTAATTGAGATCATGGGATTGCTAACTAGAAAAGTGGCATTTTGGAAGTGTGGTAAGAGGGCTTCAAGAGCACTTTTAATGACTAATTTCATGGTTTTAGAGCCTTAAAACATGAGATAAGTTAATATAAGCCTTTATTGATGATGTTTAAACCAAATTCCATGTTTTTAGGCCAAGTGAATGTAATCACACCCTATTGTAAGTATGGGACCCAAGGAAGAACAAGAAATGGTAGTTGGCATTGGTTACAACTCCAAGGTAGCTTACTCTCTTTTACCTTACGTGCATGCTTGATTAAGTAAGCTTGATTTATATAGCATGGCTTGATTTCTTTGATAACATGTTTATAATGTTAAGCTTGTGGCATGTGGCTAAAAGCTAAAAGAGCGAGGGTTTGAACACAGTGGTTCATCCGTAAGTCCCAAAAGGAAGCCTAAGCCAAGCTAAGGATATCATGGCCATGATGAGATGTTCTAGTATATATGTTAAGTTTACTAGCTTTAATGTTATGCTATGTGATTTTACATGCTTACATTTCACTGCTTTATAGTTATATGTGTGTATTGGTAATTATGAGTAACTACTAAGATTCTTCCAGAGTCTCATCTTTTTCTCTATCTTCCCCATTAACTAATGCTAGGAAGAAAGATGAGCTAGAGGCAAGGATAAGCCAGGAGCTCATAACCACGAGCTATGTGAGGATAGTTATGAATATAATTAGTTTTATTTTTATTATTTGAGGATTGTAAAGATTATGTAAATGAGGCAATGAGTTATTTATTTTATAGATGTTGTATTATACACTGATGTGCTAGAGTAAGCATGTTCACATGTAAGTAAAGCACAAAATGAATGTTTTATAGCCTATATAAGATGAGAGGCGAAAGTGATATTTATAAGAATTGAGATAAGTTAGCTAATAATTGAGCTCTAAAGTGCAAAATGAGGAAGTAGAATGTGAAAATTTATGTATATGATTATGTATAATGGAATATGAGATGTAGATGTGGCCTTTTAAATGGCTTGGATACCTCATATTTTAAGGGAAGATTCTGATGGATTTTATTCTAAATTTTATGTTATTTTATTTTATGGTCACTAAAGAAATATCTAAAAGTTAAATGAACTTTCAAGTTGAATGATAAAATCATAAGTTTAAGTATACTCTTTATATTAAAATATGGAAAGGATTTACAGAAACAAAAAGTTTCCTCTATAATTTAGCTATGTGAACAAAATTTCTGGGTAATTGTCTATTGAATAAGCACCATTAACTAATAAGGACCTAGATAAGCTATGGTGTTACAAGTTTGCTTATGCTTAAGAAGGATAGATCTTGGAAGATGTGTGTAGATTGTCATGTAATCAATAATATCATGGTAAAGTATCCTCATCCTATTCCTAGGCTAGATGATATATTAGATGAGTTGCAAGGATCATGTATGTTTTTTAAGATAGATTTAAAATCTAATTATCATCAAAGTAGAATACATGAGGGTGATGAATAGAAAACTATCTTGAAAACAAAAAATGGTTTATATATCTTGTTAGTAATGCCTTTTGAATTCACTAATGCATCAAGTACATTCATAAGATTAATGAACCATGTTTTGCATTTTACAAGGACGTTTGTTGTTTTCTATTTTAATGATATCCTTGTCTATAATAAAGACTTAGGTGAACATATTAAGCATTAAACTTTTATCTTAAGTGTTTTGCATGAACAAAAATTGTCTACCAACCACGCAAAATGTTCCATTTGCATAGATTAGATTGTATTCCTTAGTTTTGTGGTGGTAAGTGCTAGAGGCATTGAGGTTAATGAGGAAAGGTTAAGGCAATCAAGGATAGGCCTACACCTAAATTAGTTAGTGATGTGTATAGCTTTCATGCATTAACTAGTTTTTATAGGTATTTTGTCAAAAACTTTAGCATAATCATTACATCATTAACTGAAATTGTGAAAAAGAATGTTGCGTTTAAGTAGGGTAGTGCATAAGAACATGCTTTTAATGAGATTATAGAGAAACTAAATTCTACGCCTTTACTTGCTTTACCTAACTTTTGTAACACTTTTACAATTGAGTGTCATGCTAGTGGCATAAAGATAGGGGCTATTTTAATGCAAGAAGGTTACCTAATTGCTTACTTTAATGAAAAGCCAAATAGGCAACCTTGAATTATCCTATTTCTGACAAGAGCTATACACAGTAGTAAGGGCCTTGGAGACTTGATAGCATTATTTGTGACCTAAAGGGTCCATCATTCATTTTGATCATAAGTGCTTGAAGTATTTCTAGAGACAAGGTAAGTTGTAATACCTCGACCTCTTAGCACATACACAATGGTCCCATGGTCTATCCCAAACCATTCGTAGCATATTAGGCAACATTTACAATGAAGTTAATGTTTTCCTTTATGAAAAGTTGCATGATTGGAAACCCATATTCATTATTTATGGCTTTAGGGACTATGTGAACTCATCAACATTATTTCCTATCCATATCATATTCCTTCAAGTTATAAACATCACATTTGGTCTCATTCATTTCTGGTTTGGAACCATATGATGCAAAAACCAAAATTTTGCCTCAAGTTTCATGTTCTAGCTTTTTAATATCAATTCTAAAAAATCATAATTAATTCTAGAAAACTCAAAATCAAACAAATAATAGCTTTTTGGAAAGCTCTAAATGTCAAATATAGATTAAAAATCATTCTAGACCATGATTGATAACATAATAGCACCAAAGGTCCAGCTACCCAGTTTGCTATCACAGGTTTCTAATATAAACTTCAAAAATATATAACTAATTTTAGAAAAATTAAACATCAAGAAAACCATACCATTATAAAAATCTGTGGATGTCTACTTTTGATTAAAAATAGTTTTAGATCAAGGAAATGGCATCTAACTTAAGACCATTTTTGGAATAGTACCATAGGTTTGTTAGTGTTACTGGTACTGACCACCAAATTCAAAAATTCATATCTCCCTTAATATAAATTCAAATGAGGTGCTTTCAATTGTTATAGAAAGCTTATCATGCCTAGTTTATTCCTATAAATGTGTTATGAGCATTGGATATCATTTGGCCCTCAAATGAGACAGGAGAAGAATTTGACCATATAAACAGTGCACATACCAAATTTGAAAATTTTCCTAATTTTGGAAATTCATAATTTATTCTCTAGATCTTCAAATAATGTGGTCTTTGGCTCTTAAAAAATCTCTAAATGAGACCTATGTTCAAGCCAAATTGGATGGGAAAATTCGTTCATTTGGCCAGTTTGTGACATAGGGTGCCAAAATAGGCTTTTTAGGCACCAAATGGGGTCAAATTTACATCAAATGCTCTTCTACCTTGGCCATGACCTCTTGAGCACGTGAGAATGGTCAAAAACAACATGCAAAACTTGTCCAAGAGGTCTAAGTACCCATACATCATAGAACCACTTCCTTATTTATTCATATATAGAAGATTCCATAACCTATATTAGGAATAAGGATGTCAAGAATATGCATACTCATTCCTATGGTTCCAAAACCAATACACACATGTTATATTCATGCATTTATATATGTTCAAGTGTCTACATATCATATACAATATATGGTTATATCATTTGACACTAATACGTTGACAAAATGACTATATAGTAAATTCCTTGTCAAAGTCCTTGTCTTCATAAGTGGTGGCTTTCATTCCTTGGCTTACTTGGCCCACCTAGGCATAGTTAGACATTTTGGGGGGGGGGGGAGAAGAGTGAGATTCAAAGAATCTCAATAGCTCTTTACCTTTCAAACATACATAATAGACACCATACAATTGTCAAAGAATGCATGCATGCTTTTAAGGCTACTAGTGAACATATACAAGGCATTTTTCATGTTCAAGAAACTCAAATATAACATACATAGGCTTTCTAGAGCATTGGTTTAGTCTCACCTACTTTCTTTTGGACTTTTGGATTTGCCTCACTCATTTTTAAAGGACTTTTGACTAAGTCTCACTCTTCTTGAAACTTTTGGCTTTGTTTCACTCAATCTTAGGGACTTTTGGCTCATCCTCACCCTTGCTAAGAGACTTTTAGCTTTACCAAACCCATTCAAGCCATAAAGCATTCATAAAACACATTTCAAGAATATTATAGTGTCATGGCATATGGGCTAGAAACATTTCTCATGATATAACTATACACACAAACACTCAAAGACAAGAAAACATCTAACAATGCATGAGAAAAAGGTTAGAGAGCTACCTTGAAGCCAATGTCACACACTTTTCCATTGAAATCTTCCTCCTCCTTCTCAACCAAGACTTGCTATTGGGTAACCTTTGATTTACTTGGCCTAGACACACCAAAGGAGGTATAAATTACTCATAGGAACAAGCTTAAGCTTCTCACAAACTCTATAAAGGTTTACTTAGTTCTAAGACACACTTATGGTTCCATAAGAGACCTAATGAAGCAACTATGGGAATCCATAATCTTGGGTTTATTTTCTCTTTCAATCTAAGACTCTTGATTCCATTTAGACTCCTTGGAGCCATCACATATTCATTTTAAGAAGCTCAACTATATGTTGCTTCTTTATGTCATATTATGGAACCTACACCACCATCTCACATTCCATGACTTCTAAATTTTTTTCAAGGCTTCCTTTGATGTTCTCCCATCATATTTAGTCCTATTCTAGGCTTAGAACAAATTAAAATTCTCCCCTGGTATCCAGACCTACTTAGGTCGAGACAAGCTTCTTGATTGTGTGCCAAAGGATTTTGCTTGCTTTCTTTAAGGGGTTGGCTACTTGGGAGACTTCTTAGGCATCTTACAAACTCACATATACTTTTAAACATCTTGAATTACTATTAGGAAGCTTCATCTTAGCCTAAGTGCAAGTGAATCCCTAATCTTTGTAACTTTATTTCTAATACATCTTAATTGGATTTCTTTGCATATACTTGTTCCTCACAATCCAAAACCTATGATTCTCTCTTTCTAGGACTAGAATTAATACTCTCTTGGATGGGGTTTAGGTGGGATGAAATACACAAGGAGAGAGAGCAAGAAAAGAAGCATGAAAAGCTAAGAAATTTACCTTGTTTTAAGACTTTTTCAAGAGCTCTTTCCATTGCTTCAAACTTCTCCTTAAAATTCTAAGCTCTTTCCTCTAGACTAGCCACAAATCAGTCCCATATGAGCCATTAAAAATATAAGAATGAAGAGGCGAATGAGGAGAACAAGTTTACTAAACGAAAGAGCATGAATTTCTACACTTTTCTTACCTTTTTCTTGGATTTTTCCTCCTCTTCTTCCTCCCTCTTAGAGCATCTTTCCCTGCTGGTCCTCTCTTTATTTTGGCCAGAAAATAAGTTGGTCTATGTAATATCATATTATATTCTAACATTGAACCTTGTCTCACAAGTGAGATTATACAATTCATTTAAGAAATCTCAAGAAATACATTAAAATAATGAATTTAATTGTGTTGCGTAGCGAATAAATTTTTTATTTCACGTCTTTGAGACCCCATGAACTTATCAACAACATTTTCTAATTATTTTCCATATATACAAGTCATAACATTCTCAAAAATTGGCACCAATCATAGATTAAAGGTCAAATCCAAAAATTCATTCATTTCCTATGGCTGTACAGTGGCAGATTTTAGGGGCAATTTTGAAAAATCATAACTAAATGTAGAAAAATCAAAATCACACAAACCATAGCTTCCTAAAAAGATCTAGATGTTAACTTCACATTAAAATAATTTTAAGACATGATTGTATCATTTAGACCATGTTTGATAACAAAATAGCCACAAAGGTTTGGCTATCCCTGGTACTGATATAATTTACTATCATAAACTTCAAAAATATCCAATTAATTTCAAAAAA
Source organism: Erythrophleum ivorense (assembly GCA_026724425.1). Lineage (NCBI taxonomy): Eukaryota > Viridiplantae > Streptophyta > Magnoliopsida > Fabales > Fabaceae > Erythrophleum > Erythrophleum ivorense. The sequence goes on along the minus strand of JAIUCV010000006.1, from coordinate 32,981,833 downwards.
ATTCAATCCATGCAAATGATACCAATATGGAAAGTTACAAATGTTAGCTAGAGGAAAACAATAACTCCAAACTAGTCCAGGCATGTCTATGCCTCAAAAACTAATCAAATAGTGACATAGGTCTGACTAGATGGCTGATACTGGACAACAACTTCAAAACTTAATATCTCCCTCTCTAGACATCCAAATGAGGTGCTTCTAATTGGAACAAGTTACTGGGAAGGTCTATTTTCTTCTTGTATAATTTTATGGCAATTGGATATCATTTGCACTATGAGCGATAGAGTTTCATTTCGAATCATAGCTACAGTAACAGTGACTAAATCAGAAAAAAAAAATTTCAATTTAAAAAATTCACCAAATATTCCATAGACCTCCAAAAATTTTTTACTTTAGCTTCCCAAAAATCTCTCAACAAGCTCTAAATACATGCCAAATCTCAGACCAAGAAGAGCTCATTTGGATAAAAAGTGACATAGCTCAGCAATTTGATAAATTTTATCTCTCATAAGGTATCACTTTGGTCCAAATGGCCTTCCTTTGAGTTTGGCACCCCTTGGGCAAGTTTAAAAGCATAAATATGACTTGTAGGAACTGCCCAAGTGGTTGCAAATAGTATGCATCTCATTTTGACTACCTCACACCCAAGAATACAAACATTCAAGTGTACACCTAAATGTTCAATTTCCATATTTTCATTGTCTTGGCACCATACAAGGTTCATACATCATTTATACATAATATTGCATTTGTTCAAGGTCTTACATTTCAAAAATAACATGACTACAAAAGGTTTAAAGTATAGCCATTCAAGGCTCTTAGCTTGCTTTCTTTACTTCTTGTGAGCCACCTAGATAATTCAAGATGGAAAAGGAAAGGGGAATGAGATTCCGATAATCTCAATAGCTCATACACCCATTCACACACACATTCAAGGCATACACACATCAAAGTATATGTATAGAAGGTTTGGTAACTATAAAGTATGCAAAGTCACAATTTCCATGCCACTCATTTACATTCAAGCCAAGACCATACTCTAGAAATTTTTAGTTTTGCCTCATCCCATTTCTAAGACTTTTGGATTTGCCTCACTCTTGGTCTAGGGACTTTTGACTTGGCCTTGTCTCACCCATGCCATGAGACTTTTGGCATCTCCTCGCCTTCATCAAGGGACTTTTAGCATCACCTCACCCTTACGAGTCATTTCCACAACCATAGTCATTCAAGGAAATACATTAGTACCAATGTAATGTCAAGGCATCAAGTGGCATATCATCAAGTCACAAGAACACACACAAGCATACAATAACATACATATGCACACAAGAATGCAAGGAGAATGAGGTGGAGAGATACCTTAGATTTATGCAAGCTTTTCTTAATCCTTTTCTTTCCCTTTTTCGATGCCACAAGTGCACCTAGATGAAGTAGAGTTCTCTTGACCTAGGCACCATAAACAACACATAATCACACACTTGAAGTAAGCCAAGACACTAAACTAAAGTTTGAATATACACTTGGTCTCATAAGTGGCATAATGGTTCCATAATTGGCCCACTGAAGCAACTCTCATATGTCAAGCTTTAGGCTCTATTCTCTTGTTATTTTTAGACTTCTTGGACTCATTTAAGGTCCTTGAAGCCTTCACACATTCACTTGCATAATTAGAAAATCAAGTTGCTTTTTAAGACACCATTATGGACACCATTGCTCTATCTTCCAGTCCATGGATCCTAAATTTTTCCCAATGGTTAAGGTTAAAACAAATTAAAACACTCCTTAGCCCCTTGAACCTAGCTTGGCCGAAGCTAGTACCATGAAATGGCTTCTTGGAGTTTTAAATTTTTCCTTAATGGGAGAGCCACTTGGGAGAGTCTCTAGAGGTCTTAGGAGTTCAAGGAAACATTCAAATAGCCAAGGAATTACTCACAAAAAATCAGATTTTACAAAACCCTAAAGACGCCTACACTTTTCTATCTTGTTTTCTATTGGTTTTTCTTGGAATTTCTTGCCATATTCCATCTCCCTCTGGCCTAAAACCTTTGTTTCTCTCTTGCTTTTGGATAGAACTCCCTCCCCTCTAATAGTTCTATACAAGGCTGAAATCATACACGAGGAGAAGCAAAAGGAGAAAGCAACATAAGCAAAGATTTACCTTATGTTTAAGCTTGTTTTCAAGACTTTTGCTCCTTGGTTGGCCTCCTCTCAATTAATTTGAACTCTCCCCTTGTGTGCTAGACCAAAAACAGATTCCATCATCTCAAGAAAGCATGGAAGAAGAGGAGGAAGAAAGAGCATGAAATTTCATGGATTTACCTACCTTTTCCTTGATTTTTCTCCTCTTTTTCTTCCCCTTCTTATGCACCTAAGAGAGCAGATCATATTTTGTATTTTGGGTAGAAAATTTCCTACATAAGAAGATAGGAGAAGAAAGGAGAAGTGTGTGGGAGTTTCTAGAAACACACTTTTCCAAAAATTTTAATTTCGTTCTTCTATAATGGCAATTTTGTTTTGGCTTCGTTTTAGCTCCTTTTTTAGAACCGTCTTTCCATTACAAAATTTAGGTTCCCAATTTAATAAAATGCCTTTAGAATCACTTAAATTGGGGCTAAAACCTTCCCAAATGAATCCGTTAAAGTTTGGGTTCACAGACATTAGAAAACGTACACCAAAGGGGCTTTATTAGTCATTCAAATTGCAAATACCAATTCTTGTAAATCATACTAGAATCCAAAGATAGGAATGAAAAGCGCTAGCACTTAGAGAGGTTGAGAACAAATCACTTTCTAGAATAGAAAATGAACCCTGGTAGCTACACTCACTCAGCAAGGCTCTATCTTCTTTCTTTGGGCATTTATCTGCTTGTTCTTGCCACACAGCTTCCCGCACTCAATAGAAAACTAAATTGACCAAAGCTTATATGCCACTCCTTCACCAAATGTTGATCGTCCCAATATGACTTTTCTTTTCTTTGATTGAATTGCTTTTGCTTTCTATATGATAAATAGAAACTTTGCCAGGACTAGACTATCTTATCTCCACTCTGTCCCTGTCTCCAACTCCAGATGTAGAATGCCCCAAGGCCTAGAGAGAGAAGAGTCACTCTTACACTTGACTTGAATTATATTATTGGATTATCTATCTCTTGATGTAAATCAGATGGAACATAATTAGTAACAGGAGGGTCAATTCAAGGTAATTTATTTTGAGATTTAAAACCTTGAGGATATGAATCAAAATACACAATCTCAAAATTTTAAATAGGCTTTATTTGAGAAGGTTGGAGGTAGAAGCAGAAAGTTAATTCTTCTTGTATGTTATATTTTTTGATAGAAGAGATAGGTATATCAATTGGAAAGTTGTATAAGGAAAACTTTTAATAGTATTTATATTAAATTATGTATTTTTTAGTAGTTTCTTTTTTTTAAAATTGTAAGGAATACGGGCCAGAGGAGCCAAATAATTGTGTGCTCTTTCTTAGCCTAGTTAACATGGCAAGGTAGTTTTGGTGCTTTGCTTCTCAAGAGGGAGAGAAATAAAGATTGCTTTTTAGTTGGATATATCCATTGAAATAGCAATACAAACAATAGTTAGTAAAATATTCATTAAAAAAATAATGAAGCAAAAATAAGTCAATGGACTTATTATCTCACTTTTTAGGACTGAAATGAACATGATGGTAAGGGTTTGATTTTTATTTTAGTTTATTTTTCTATTTCCTAATTGAAGACATTGAAAAATTGTGTGCATAGCAGAAATTTAAATTTATGATCTCTTACTAGTTATTTATCCTCGTTATAATTATATGATTGTTTTATGGGCTTGATTTTGTTGTGAAAGACAAATATATCAGTAATATCTTGGTTACATATCTATCTCAAGTCTAAATTGGTCTTTCTAAATAAAGAAAAACAAGGCAAAAGTAGTTTGAGATTTTTAACTTACTCATTAAAACCTTGAGGATATGAATCAAAATACACTTTTGAGATTTTTAATTTACTAATTAAATAATGCAAGTAAAAATTGCAAAGTGCATAAAATAGTAAGAAAGAGGTTAAACAATCTATACAATTCTTTTTTTTTTTTCAAATTATCATGGCATCTTAATACTAAAATAAAAATATTGACACATATATCTCTCTTTTTGTTTTTCTTAGTTTAAGGCACTTTATTAGAGCTCTTGATCCCTAAAGAGGAAGTAAAGAAGCAAAAGAAATCTTTGGACCAAGTATTGGCATTTTTGCTTCTTAGGTACATACACTCCTTTCTTTTGATTTTGATTTGATTTAGGCAGGCTTTGATTATGATTTGTAGTTATTTTCTTTTCTAGTTATTTCCTAATTTTCTTTCTTAATTGTAAGCTTCAAAGTCGAATTATAGGAATGGAACAAAAGAAGCACAAATAATATTTGTGCCTTTGTTTATTTTCTTAAGATATGAAATCTTTGAATATGTCAAATTTTTTTGAATGATTTTGTGCATTTTGTATCCACCCGTTTCTAATTATTAATGTGAAGTTAATTATGTTTTCCATATTCTATGTTTTCTAGTTAATCATGGAGAAGGATTGGATGCAAATTAAGAATAGAGCACATCCTACATATAGAAAAAGGATTACTGAGTTCCTAAATTTTGCATTTGAACACACAAACAAAGATGATATTTATTGCCCATATGTTAAATGCAATAATCTTAAGAAAAAAAATCGTGAAGAAGTTGAAGGAGATTTACTAATATATGGAATAGTTGCGAATTATACAACATGGTATAAACATGGAGAGGATCTAGAAGTGACATCTTCTAATTTAAGTGATAGTGATGAATCTGATAGGGAGTCAATTCAAAACATGTTAATAGATCATTTTGGGGCATGGGATACGGAGGAGCCTAATAAAGATGCAAGCATATTTTATAAATTGTTGCATGATTCTAAACAAAGCTTATATCCAAATTGTAAGAAGTTTTCCAAATTGTCATTTCTAATGAAATTGTATCATATAAAATGTCTTGGTGGTTGGAGTAATAAATCATTTTCTATGTTACTTGAATTGTTGAATGATGCCTTTCCTGAAGGAACACAATTGCCAAAATCTTATTATGAAGCAAGAAAGATCTTTCGAGATCTTGGGTTAGATTATATAAAGATTGATGCTTGTGAAAAGGATTATATGCTATTTTGGAATGAGCATTCAAAGCTAGATTGCTGTGTGGTTTGTAATACCTCTAGATGGAAATTTGAAAATAATAATTTAAAGAGGAAAAAATTTTAAAAATATTCTTCATTATTTTCCCATAATTGCAAGATTGAAAATATTATATATGTCAAATAAGATAGCATTAGAAATGACATGGCATTATGACTAGTGTGTGGATGATGGTGTTCTAAGACACCCTGCTGATTCAAAAGCATGGAAAAAGTTTGATGAGTTACATGAGTCTTTTGCTTTAGAGCCATGCAATATTAGGCTTGGTTTGGCTAGTGATAGATTTAATCCCTTTGGCAACATGAGTACTCAATATAGTATTTGGCCTATGGTATTAATTCCTTTCAATTTACCACCTTGGAAGTGTATGAAGGATCCATATATGATGTTATCATTATTGATTCCTAGGCTAAAAAGTCCAGGAAATGATATTGATGTATATTTACAGCCTTTAATAAATGAATTAAAGGAATTATGGGAAGTGGGTGTTGAAACTTATGATGCATCACGAAAACAAAACTTCAACATGCGTGCAGTAATTTTATAGACAATTAATGATTTTTTAGCTTACAGAAACTTATCTGGGTGGAATACTAAAGGAAGCTTAGCTTGCCCATCTTGTAATATGGAGACTTGTTGTAACACCATAATTTTCTAGCTTATTTCATGTCATTCTCATGCTTCACATCATGCATTTCATGAAGGAGCAAGGAAAAAGGATATAAAATAATGAGTTTCTTAACGTTGCGCTATGCATAAATTTTTCATTCAAAGTCTCATGACCTATATGGACTCGTGTGTCACATTTTCATATTTAATTACATGAATACAACTCATTTCATTATCAAAAGTGGCTTACATATGATGGAACTCAAAAGGAAGCATGAAATATACATATATAATTTCAGCCAGATTTGCCCTTATTTCTGTCATAATTTTGAAAAATCATAACTAATTCTAGAAAAATAAAAAACATGAATTCTTAGCCATTATAGAAAGCTACAAATGTCTACTTCATATTAAAAATATTTTTAGACCATAACATCCATCACAGAGGATGTTGGACATTTGAAAAGGTCTAGAGGTCAAGCTGTCCATTGGTGCTATCACAGATTTCTGCAGCAAATTTCAAAAATAGCCAATTAATTCCATAAAAATCCAATCTATCCAAACAATACTAATATGGAAATATGTGGATGTTAGCTAGAGGGAAAAAACAACTCTAGACTAGTTCAAGCACGCCTAGATCTTGAAATTCAATCAAATAATAACTGAGGTCGGTTGAAGTTCTTGATATTGGATAGATTTTTTAAAAATTTATATCTCCCTCTCTAGAGATCCAAATGAGGTGCTTCTAGTTGGAACAGTCATTAGAAATGTCTAGTTTCTTTATATAAAATTTCATGGCAATTGGACATTATTTGAGCCCTGTGTGGTAGATTTCATTTTCGGACCTGAGTGAATAGTGACATGACCAAAACTAAAAAATTTTTCAACTTTGAAAATTCATCAAATATTCTCTAGTCCTTCAAAAATTCTGTTCTTTAGCTTTTCAAAAATCTCTCAACAAGCTCTAATTGTATGCCAAATATCAAATCAATAAAAGCTCATTTGGATAAAAAGTGACATAGGGTTCTAAATTGGTAAATTTTGGCTTTATATGGGATACCAAAATATTCAAATGGCTTTCCTTGGGGTTTGGCACCTCTTGAGCAAGTCTAAAAGAATAATTAGGACTTGTGTAAGCTGCCCAAATGGTCCCAACCCCCATGCATCTCATTTTGGCTATCTTACACACATATATGCATAATTCCATAATACCATTCATGAAGCTAGTTTGCCATCATATACTCAAATCACATTCTAATGGCTACATAACATATTCTCTCATTCATATATGACATATTATCATAATTACATATATTCAAGAGGTCATAGACCATATACAATAATGGGTTAGATCATTTGACATAAATATGGCCTTAGAGAACTAAAAATTATGCATTATGTTGTCAAACTCTCTTCTTCAAGGTGGTTGGCTTCCATTACCTTATCCACTTGGTCCACCTAGTATGTTAGATCATTGAAGATGAGGGAATGAGATTCAAAAAATCCCAATAGCTCATCTCCCATTCAATCATACATAATGGATACAAACAAGTCTCATAAATATATGTATAGTTATATTGACATGTGCAAACATTCAAGAGACATTTTCATCATTTGAGAAAGTCATTCATAGCACACAAAGGCTTGCCAACCAAGTGGATTGCCCTCACCCAATTTCTTGTGGACATTGAACTTGTCTCACCCATTCCTTAAGAGATTCTTAGACTCAACCATGCTCTTGGGAGTCCATCTTGCTTTTGGGAGACTCTTTGCTTTGTCTCAACTAATCTTAAGGGTTCTTGGTTCATCCTCACCATAGCTAAAGGCTCTTGGCCTCACCACACGCAAGCAAACCCAAGCACACATCATAAACATCATATGAAATATAATATGTCATCATGAAACCATGGCATATGAAATCATGCTATCATACTTTTCATGGCTTGAAAATACACATACACACATTCTAAGACAAACTAAGCACACATCCATACATGAGAGAAGGTGGAGAGAGCTACCTTGGATACAATTACACACTTTTTCTCTTGAATCCAAGCTTCCTCTTTCGGCCACACACACAAAAGTGTGGGGATGATTTCTCTTGGCCTAAACACAATTTATGGAAGCCAATTAGGTTTATGAAATTAATTCTAAGGCCACACAACTTGCTTAGACACTAGCTTGACTTATAAACCTTATTATGGTTCCATAAATGCACCTAATGAAGCAACGCCTCTCAAATAAATTCTAGGCTCCATTCTTTTCTTTCAAATATGATTATTGACTCCTTTTAAGCCTCTTGGAGTCATAACACAATTAAAATAAAGAGCCTAACTACATGTTGCTTCTCTAGGTTATATTATGGAACATAAGGCACTAACTCATTCTCTAAGCTTTCTAAATTTTTCCCAAGGCCTCCCCCCATTTTCATTCATCATATATGACTCAAGAATGGACATAGAAAAATTTAAAACTCTCCCTAGGTATGCTAACCTCTCTTGGCCGAACCTAAGAATCATTTTGCTCTCCATGGACTTTGCTTTATTTTCTTGATGGAGGAAGCACATAGGGAGACTTCTAGGGATCTTAGGAGCTCATTTAGACATAGGAATCAAGGTATCAAATCAAATTTTGCAAGAAGCATATGAAACCCTAGACTTTGCATCATAAATTTCTATGGTTATTTGTTAATTCTCTTTGTATATTCTTAATTTTCACACCCTTTTTCCTTAGAATCACCCTTTGTTCTACCTAAAAATCAACTCCTCTTAAGTCTTCTTAAGTGGGGAAAAATGGTGGAGAAGGAGAGCAAAGGGTAGCAACCATGGAAGAAGAAAATACCTTGTTTTCATGGCTTTTCTCACTTGAATCTTATGTTCTTTGAGCTCCTCTATTCAAATCCGAATTTTCCCCCCAATTTCTCCCTTAAAATAGATTTGTAAACTTCATTTTAATCAAAGGAAACAAAGGAGAATGAAGGAGAGGAGGTTTGGATGGAAGAAAGCATGAAAAACTACCAAGAAACTATACCTTAAAGCTTGAATTTCTTCTCCTCTTCTTCTTCCCTTGGTGTGCCACTCTCCTAAGGTTTTTCCTTTGATTTTGGGCAGAACAATCTGAAGCTATGTGAGTGTGAGAGTGAGGCACCACCTATTTACAGGGGGAGGAAGAAACACTTTTCAAAAATTCCTATTTTATCCTTCGTTTGTGGCATTTTTATTTCTGCTTTGTTTTAGCTCCTTTTTTAGAATCATCTTTTCCATTATAAAATTTAGGTTCCTGATTTAGTAAAATTATTTTGAAATCACTCAAATCGGAGTTAAAATCTTCCCAAACGAATTAGTCAAAGTTCGGGTCAACTAACGTTAGAAAATATCCACCGGAGGGGCTTTAGTTGTGTCGGGCCTTCCTATGGTTTTCAGGGCCTTTGAGAACCTTGGAGAACTCAAAAATTTTATTTGAAAAGCCCTCCTATGTGAATTCCAAAAATTGCTCAAAATTACGAAAATACCATTACATTTCGTAAGTTTTTTGTGAGAAATTGTTTCTTCATTCTAGCTTCATTTTTCTTTTCATCTGAGCCTGGGATTCTCATTTTTTGGAGTCTTTAATGCTTCCCAAAATTTTTAGGACCTTAACTAAGTCATTTCAAGGGACTTCCTTTTGTATTCGGTGAGTTTTGTTCATTTACGGAGAAACCGTATGTTACGTTTCTCACGTTTTCTCTTGTTTTTAGAGAACCAGATGTTACACTCATTCTATGTATTTAAAAAATGGGAAAAATATTGCTTTTAAGACATCGTCACTTTTTACCAATTAAACATAAATGGTGACATGAGAAAAATTTATTTAACGGTGCAAAGGAGGTTGAGCATCCTTCTAAGCAACTTTTCTGGGAAAGATATACTTCATCAAGTTCATGATTTAAAAGGGCAGTGTTGGGAAAACATGCTAATAAAACTGGTTGGCTTAAGAAAAGTATCTTCTTTCAATTACCATATTGGAATACCTTATTGTTACGACATAATTTAGATGTCATGTATATTGAAAATAATGTTTGTGATAATATTATAGGGACATTAATGAATGTTTTGAAAAAAAAAGGATAATTTAAAAACTTGATTGGACTTTTAAGCCTTAGGCATTAGGGCTGATCTACATCCTATACAACATGGCAATAGGGTGTCAATACCTACATCTATTTACATGTTAACTGATGAAAAAAGCATTTTGTGTGATTTCTTGAAGAATGTCAAAGTTCCAAATGGATATTCTTCTAATGTTGCTAGATGTGTGAAAACAACAAAGCAAAAGATCATTGGATTAAAAAGTCATGATTGTCATGTCCTCATGGAGTGCTTCCTTCCACTTGCACTATGGGGACTATTAGCAAATGAGAATATTCGCAGTCCATTGATTCAGTTATTTCTTTCTTTAAAGAGTTTTGTTGCAAAGTTCTTAATTTGGAAAAGTTGGATCAAATTGAAACTCAAATTGCTTATACACCTTGCAAGCTTGAAATGATATTTCCTTCATTTTTTTATGTTATGTTCCACTTACCAATACACTTAGCACAAGAAGCTAAGATTGCAGGGCCAGTCCATTATCGTTAGATGTATCCCATTGAAAGGTAATTGAATCTCCCTTTATCTTACCTATATAATTCTAAATGTTTTTATCAATTCCATAAATGATATACATATTCATTATGTAAAGGTACTTACAAACTTTGAAGGACTATGTATGTAATCGAGCTTATCCAAAAGGTTCCATTGCAGAAGGATATATTGCAAATGAATGTTTGATGTTTTGCTTAAGATATTTTCATGGAATTGAAACAAAATTCAATCGAGTTGGGAGAAATTGGGATGGTGGTGCTAGTGAATTATCTAGGCTGTCTACTTTTGTACAATTTGGTCACCTTACTAGAGTGAGTATTGAATCAAGCTCATCTTTATCTCTTGAAAAATTATGATGAAGTTATTCCATTTATTAAGTAAGTATATTTAATTTCAACTCATATATTATCTTATTATATATTCATATCCTTGAACATAATGGTTTTCATTTATTAGGAAGCATACGTTGGGGATTGAAAGAGAAAATTTTGGAAATATCGAAAGACGACATAATCAACAATTTGCCAAGTGGTTTGAAAGTCATGTGGGTAGTGCACTTTTTTAAAGTATATTTTTTTATTATAATATTTTATGATTTTAAGCTTTTTTCTATATTTATGTAGGTTTCACAGCTTTATAATGAAGGAAGTGATAAAGTAACACAATAACTCTTACATTTAGCTCGTACTCCATCACGAGAAGCCATATGTTACAAAGGATTTGTTGTGAATGGTTTTGTGTTTCGCACAAATGAATGCAACAATAATAGAAAAACACAAAATAGTAGAGTTATGGTAAAAGGAGAATCTAGTAAAGAGTACTATGGTGTCATTGAGGATATTTTTGAATTGTCTTACATGGGAAATAATAAAGTTATTGTATTTAAATGTTTATGGTTGGATGTAAATAACTATGGTAGGGGAATAAAGGTAGATGAATATGGGATAACACCTATGAACAAAGGGCGAAGATTGAACACAAATGAATGATTTGCTATGGCATGGCAATGTGAACAAGTCTTTTATGTGGAAGATATTACTAACTCTAATTGGCTATGTGTGGTGAAGGTTGCACCTCGAGACTACTTTGATATACCTATGCTTGAAAAGGATGATGAAGATGAATTGGATGTGGTTATCCTAGAACCATTCCAACAACATATGTCTCATGATATTAATGAGCCTTCAAATATTGTGTCTCATGATACATAAATTCTTGTATCTTGGAGTAGGATAAACCATAACAATGCTCTTTATATAGACTTAGGGGATATAGGTCGAGAATGAGTTTTTTTTATTAAATGTATGTATTTTAATGAGTTGTATTATTGAACCTCTTTTACATGTTACCTTTTACTTTTTTGCTTTGATTATTTGTACAATTATATTTTAAATTTAATATTGTTACTAACATTTTCTAATATTATCTAGAACTTTTTTACTATAGAGAAGTATTAGAATGGTTATTGCTAATACTAGTACAAGAAAAAATATAGGTATTCTATTAATGACTCCCTAATTTTGGATGAGAAAGGGATATATTTTATGATAAATTAGGGAGGCAAAGTACTTTTCTCTTGACTAATATGGCTAAATTTGTATTCAATCAAACAAAATAAAGAAAATGTTTCAATTGCGATATCTTTATCTGTTTGAGCCTCATTTTATAATTGATTTTTATCTCAGGAGAAGGTAGAAGATTGTAGAAAGAAATGAGAAAAGAAAGAGAAGCTAAAAAGTAAAAAGGGCAAGCTAAACAAGTCCTCTCACTACAGCTAGAACACAATTCGTTGTAGCTAGGATATGCTTTCGTTGTAGCGAGGAAGTCACTTCACCATAGCGAAGTCGTGATGCATACAAATTCCAAAGAGCTCCTAGCTATAGCGCAAGTAGTAACAAGATCAGCAAAAATCTAGGTGCCTATAAGCTCTTGCTATAGCGAGAGCCACCCCTAGCCATAGCAAGATCGGCCTTTGAAACGCACAGCTTTGATTTACAAGCTAAAAATAGAGAGGAAAAGCGAGGGCTTTGTCATTCAGCAAAGGGGAGTTGCCTCTGGTCGATTGGAAGAGTGAGAAAACGCATAAGAGGTGTTAGGAAAGCTTCATATTAATCAGGAAATCATTGATTTTGTCTTAGATTCTTCCGATTAGGTGTTTCTACTCCATCTTCTCTTCAAGTTGATGTATTCGTTGATATGTTTGCTGAACTTGTTTGTGGATTTCAAGCCATGAGTGGCTAACTTTTGTAACCCTTAGGGATTCTATAAACCTTTGAGCTTTGAAAATAATTTCTCTTTTGATTATGTTGGATTATTGAAGATTTTAGTGCTTAATCTGAATTATGGTTTCATTCTATTGATTGGCCACCTCTAGTTTAATTATGGGTTCTGTAGTTAGCCTTTGAAAAAAGGGAATTGCTTATAGACCATTAATTGAGCAACCTAGGATTAGACATAGTCTAATTTGCACTTTAGATAGAAATATACTCAAGGGCCCTAGGTAGTTTAAATAAGGTTTGAGCTTAATTGTATGTTAACTTCTCATTTGAGACATCAAAGAGTTAGTTGATATATGAGTTTGAATGGATCGAAAGACATTTTTACCTAGTTTAGACCTTTGACTCTAAAATTGATAATAAGCTAATTAATTAAAAAGGGAAATGATTGACATTGTGTAAAAAAGGGATTAGAATTCTTAGGATGTCTTTAATTGCTTATTTTCGCTTAGAACCATTTTCATTACTATTAATTACACTTGAATAATTTTCATAAAAATTCAATCACAACCATTTTCTATTGTATTGTTTGTAATATAAATTTTTAAAACTCTTTCTTGTTATATGCTTATAACTTTTTCAAATTTAATATTGTTGAATAGGTTAATGTGATTACAAAAAAAAAGGTTAAGGATCCACACGCAATCTTGAATTGTCTAAATTGCCACCTGGCAAGAGACTTGACATAACATGGCGAAACAATCGTCCTGTTGGTCCAAATTCGAAATTATTCAAGTCAAGATGTACAGCTTTGGTCAGGGAAGTGCAAAATGCACTGCTAAGTGTTAGTGAATGGGCTGAAATTTCCATGGAAAAGAAGAACAAATTATTTGATCTTGTTTTGGTTATTACTTTAACACTACAAAATTTTCAAATCATTTTTGTAAAATATTCATGTTTTATATTGACTGACATATAGTTGTTTCTTGACCTCAAGGTTCATTTTAAAGTTAAAGGTTGTCATGTATGGGCACAAATGAATAGGTCATACAAGAACTATTGCCATGCATTAAAGAAGAAGTATCATGATTCTTTTGAAGGTCCCGAAGAGGCTCTTGCTACTATACCATCAGATATGATAGAAGAAGATTGGACATATCTTGTGAGGTTGTGGAATCCAGATAGTTGGAAGGTAGGTACTAGAAGTTTAACATTATTTTATTCTTGGAAATAATACTATATTTGATTTTATTTTACTCTTGGAAATAATATTTTTTTGAAAATGAGTGATCAAAATAAGATTAGTCGAGTAGCCAACAATATTATTCATACTGCAAGATCAAAAAGTGTCCAGCAAAAGGCTGAAGAAGAGGTATTAAAGTTATTAATTTAGTGTATTTTTTTCAAATTTTAATAATAAAATATTCTATTGTTTATTCAACAATAGAAAGAGAAGATAGGACAAGAAATTGGGCATGTCCACCTATGGGAAATTACACACACTAGTGCTAATGGACAGGCTGGTAACAAAGAATCACAAGATAAACTTGTAAGTTATCTCAATTTAAATACACCAGATTATATGAACATTATGATGTGGTCTTAAATTTTTTTAAGTCATATATTTGAACATTATATCATTTAAATGTAGGAGCACCTCAGAAGCATCATATCTAAAAAAGAGAAAGGATCTATGGATATGAATGAAAATGAAATATTTATAGAAGTTTTTGGACCTGAACGACATGGAAGAGTTTGTGGGCAAGGAGTTGGTATTTGCCCCACACAATTTATTGGGCCTCAATCCTCACGTGCTTATGAGCTTGAAAAGCAACTTCGAGAATCAAAAAAATGTCATGAAGAGTCTAATGCGAAAGTTAGCTTACTAGAAGAGAAATGAATAGGATAGAAGATCTATAGACATATCTGCTTAGAGGAAGTGTGCCTAGACCTCAAACTAATTCTGATATTGATACAATTTCCCCCATTGATTTGGTAAAATTTTTATCATGATTTTTTTTTTGTTTTTACCTTAGGACTCTTCCTTGAAATATATCACATGTTGATAGCTCTTAACAATTTAATTATAATAACATATAAAAGTTTAGTGTTACATAATTGTTGGAAATGCATGTAGGACTTTGTTTAGCAAAAACATGTCTTGGATGTTGGTTTGTTGTTGTTAAGATTGTATCAAAAAGGGTGGCTTCCATTGGCCCTCTTCTTTTTGCCTTTGGACAAGTGGTACCATAGGCCTCCTTTAGTTCTAATTCTTTGCCTATATAAATGTTTTTTTAGATGATTAGCACTAATTTAGCCAAATTTAAGTGAGTTGGCTCTATTCTCTTGTTCAAAAAGATTTGTAAGGTTGTATGTGATTTGCCCATGTATTTAGATACAACCTAATTATGAATTTTATAATGCCATTATATACCCTAATGCTATGCACTTGTGAATATAGCTTGCTTAAATGGTTCTAACTAGTATTTTGTTTCTTTATACTTTTAATCTTTTTTCATACTTATTTTTTTAGAGATTATAATTTAATGAAATGATTTTTTTATGGTCTAATTCAATGTTCTTTTTTCTTTTTTTGCAGATGGGAAGCGAACGAGATCTATAACTTAAGGCTACTTTGCACTTATTCAAAATATTTCAAATTTATTTGTAAACATTTGAATTGACATGATGAAGTTTTATATTTCAAATACTGTTGTAATTAATACATTACTCACCTTTAATATTTGGATAGAAAACTTTTGGTTGATGGTACATATTCAAAATTTGAGAAATATTTACAATGTTTGCTTTAATATAAACATTTCTATAAATTATATTATTAAGTAAAAATTTACTTTCCAATATAAAAAAAACAATGTAAAAGATATAATTAAAA